>OZ007557.1:84291681-90036681 GCA_963931855.1 Philhelius festivus | reverse complement strand
ATTCTCGTCTGTGTGCACCGTACGATGACGGGGATCATGAGTGTTGTCTATACTATCATACCAGTCTCACGAACTTTTTGTACAAACTAGCGTACTCTCGTGCGCGGTGGGTGCTTCATTTCGGCGAAAATTCTTTTCAAATAACGCACTGACAGCACTCACTTTGGAAATAAGTTTTCAATATATCGAAACGTTGTTCAAGCGTAAGGCGACTCAATTCATTCCGCGGAGTCATACTGAATATCTGTCAAGATTTCGAGCGGTAAACAACTATCGGTGTGAAAATAATATATGATTTATAAGAAACCACTAGATGGCACACCATATATATAGAATCGACAGACTTCAGAAGAATTCCTGTTAATTGAACAACCAACCTCATGTACTTATTCTTCCATATCGTAATTGTTTGACCAAATTTACTCAAAGGATTGCAATTCTTAAAATTCATGTTTCACCACCTTGATTGCTTGCTCAAGTCTACTTCTCACAGATGATTATGTTCTGCCTTGATTTTGTAATAATTATAATTCCTCCATTGTTCATGGTCAACCAAAGGTTCTGCAAATTCATCTGATATTGCGAATTTTCTCAGCACATTAAGCAATATCCTTTCAATGTCAAGGTATCTATGGAAACACTCAATATTCTAAGTATCAGTAGGTACTTCTCTAAGACCAAAACAAAAACATTTGGAGTTATCAGTTCAGTCGATTCAATTTCATTTATAATAAACAAAATGTATTTATTAAAATGATATCTTTTTGTATCTCTTTGCCTGTGAAGTCCACAGGTTTCTTAGAAAAACATCAACTTCATTAACCCACGACCTTTTCCTTTTGACATCTTTTAGATACCTACCTCAATTCGAAACCTATGTGACATTTAGATTTAATGAAATTCATTAAGTGTCACCCCTTATTAATTATCAACCGAGTGGATGAACAAATAATTGAGACAAATATTTTTCTACTTAAAGCCTAGTACTCAGTTCAAGTGAAAATGAAAATTTCATATAAAAGTGACTGCTGGTTCACTGGCATGAAATCCGCAACGAGAGGTGAGTACTAAAATGTGGATTGGAAAAACAAATAAATGTTCCACAACTTTTTCCACGCTATGATTTTCATTTCTCAATGTACAACCATCAGGGAAAAGTTTAAGGCAACGTGGAAAACTGTGACATTTGTCAGTTGATTTTAATATTTTGTTTCAAAACAAAACATTGAAAATTTATAAACAGAAAGGACGAATCAGTTTAAAAATAATTGTCATTTTTTTTTCATCAAAAATTCACGTGGAAAAGTTTATTCTATTTTCATTTTTATTCTTCGCGTGTAATTTGGAACGTATTTATTTTTCATTTCACGCTAGGTGAGTACTAGGCTTAACGTGGAACAGCGTTGCCGCGAAGGAAAAAAACATATAGGGCCATTTCTAAATTTTTTGAGGGCCATTTGACAAAAGTTGGGGCCAAATATTTTACTTACAAATCCGTCCTCAAAACATTAAACTACAATATATTAATATTTGTTTTTATTCTTATTTATTTATTTAATGTATTATTTATTTAATGCATTTCTTAAATCTATGTAATAGGCAGCAGAAGCAGATCTTTACTCTGTTGTCTGATTTGATTTCTTGGGAATTACCTTAAAATATCTTTAAAAAATATGAATCACACCAGTAATATTATTTAAATATTTATATTACTTTTTTCATATTTTAATTCAATATATGAATGGACAGCGAACGAACAAACAACAAGCGGCGAAAAAAAACAAATGTCTATACGATTTATTTAATTATTTTTATTTCATCAAGCAGTTTTATACAAAATAATATACAGGGTGATTGGCATAAGGTGTGACAAAAAGCTAGGGCGTGTAGGTTGGACTTAGACAAGAAAAAATCGTATGGGAGGGGGGGTCTATTTCCCCCCGTTTAGGCGGGAGGGGCAATTTAAGAAAAAAATCTTTTAAAACAGAAAAAAATTATTAAAAAATAACGGTGATACCTACAGAGTAATGCTATAGCATTTTGAAAAGCCAGAAATACATTCTTTAATTTTGTTTTTAAATAAAGTTGTTCGAGTGAATAGTTTTTGAAAAATTAATTTTCAAAATCAAAATTTTGAAAAAAAAATGAAATTTTTTGTTTTAAACAATTTTTTTTCAAAATTTTACGTAATTAAGTATTATTTTTTTATTCAATATTCAATGCTCTTATTAATTTTTGATCAAACACAAAAAAACCGGATGTCAAAATGTTTTGTAATTTTTGAGAAAATCAAAAATAACAAAAACTACTTTTGTTCTAAGAAAAGCCTTTTATTTTAGTTTTTACGTTTTTGGATTCTTATGTAGGTGAATTTACGATTGAAAGGATTAACTTTCTTTTTACTATTCTTTTAATTATCGTCTTATAAGCATACAATAATGTGACAAAGTACTGGATTAACCATATTTCACACATTTTTTCATTGAGAACACCTGCGTGAGAGCATTGGTTTAAAATTGACCTGCCACTTTTTTATTATGGTGGGGTCGGCTTGGCTTAGGTGCATTTACAAAAGAAAGGATTAACTTTTTTTGTAAAATTTTTTTATTATCAGTCTTATAAGCATACAATAAAGTAACAAAGTACTCGATTAACACATTTTTTCATTGAGAACACCTGCGTGAGAGCATTGGATTAATATTGACCTGCGAATGTTTTTTAAATAATGCAGCGTTACACGCCCTAACTAGTGACAGAAAAATGCAATTGCGAAATAAGAACAAAAATGTTCCTGAATCTTGAAATCAATTAAAATAAGAAATACATGCATATTTAGATAAAATACATAATTAATGTTTATTTAAATTTTTAACTATTTTTTAACTAAAGCTTATTACAAAAATTTTTCGATATGATCCCCTTTTTGTAGAAGGCAAAGATTATAGCGCCTTCTTATTGCTGCACATAAATTTATACTTGATAAATTTTCCTTTAATTTGACTCCAGCCACTTCAATCCGTTGTTTCAGTTGTTCCAAAGATTCTATTTTCACTTCGTACACATAGTTCTTCATGAATCCCCAAGCATAAAAATCACTAGTTAGGGCGTGTAACGCTGCATTATTTAAAAAACATTCGCAGGTCAATATTAATCCAATGCTCTCACGCAGGTGTTCTCAATGAAAAAATGTGTTAATCGAGTACTTTGTTACTTTATTGTATGCTTATAAGACTGATAATAAAAAAATTTTACAAAAAAAGTTAATCCTTTCTTTTGTAAATGCACCTAAGCCAAGCCGACCCCACCATAATAAAAAAGTGGCAGGTCAATATTAATCCAATGCTCTCACGCAGGTGTTCTCAATGAAAAAATGTGTTAATCGAGTACTTTGTTACTTTATTGTATGCTTATAAGACTGATAATAAAAAAAATTTACAAAAAAAGTTAATCCTTTCTTTCGTAAATGCACCTAAGCAAGCCGACCCCACCATAATAAAAAAGTGGCAGGTTAATTTTTTGTTTGATCAAAAATTAATAAGAGCATTGAATATTGAATAAAAAAATAATACTTAATTACGTAAAATTTTGAAAAAAAATTGTTTAAAAAAAAAAATTTCATTTTTTTTTCAAAATTTTGATTTTGAAAATTAATTTTTCAAAAACTATTCACTCGAACAACTTTATTTAAAAACAAAATTAAAGAATGTATTTCTGGCTTTTCAAAATGCTATAGCATTACTCTGTAGGTATCACCGTTATTTTTTAATAATTTTTTTTCTGTTTTAAGTGATTTTTTTCTTAAATTGCCCCTCCTGCCTAAACGGGGGGAAATAGACCCCCCCCTCCCATACGATTTTTTTCTTGTCTAAGTTCAACCTATACGCCCTAGCTTTTTGTCACACCTTATGCCAATCACCCTGTATAATCTTACAGACTACCGGATCAATTTTTTTTATTGCAAAAATAGAAAAACCAAATAATTAATTAGTGGAGCAAACAAAATAAAATTATAAACTTAATCTAAAATTATAACTTAATACCACCGGATTACGAATTAGATCAATATGTGCTTCTTAAAAGATTCTCGCCTCTGTTGAGAAAAAAAAATCAATATAATTACAAATAATACTGTTGGCTTCTCTAATGCATCGAGTTAAAGGTTCATGGTTACCCGATGATCAGGTTCATTAAAAAGGAAAAGGGATCGTAGATTCCTTGACGAAGCATACACAATTACAAGAGACAAAAGAAAAGGGCAATTTATATGGGATGTTATAATATAGCGCAAAAATATTATTGCAAAATTTTTACGACGAACGACAAGATATTATAAGCCAAGAAGTTGACACCGAGTTTTATAAGTTGGGGTATGAATATTGTATGTTTGTATGTTTTCAATCCTATTGGAATGAACTTCAAAAATATGGATCTCAAATTACACAGCAATACTCTAATGATGACCTTACATACGCAAAGAAATGAGATCAAAGAGTAAAGGGATCAGAGAACTATTTAGAGTTCCGATTAATGAATCCTAACATAGAGTTAGCCTTAGCAATCAAAGTCTATATGGGATTTAAAGCGGAGTTTCGAGATCTTTCTTTTCGTTAAGTATTGAGAGTTCCGTATCTTCTATAGAATACTGAAAAGGAATATATGATAGGCTCCTAAAAAATGATAAAGATTGACACTTTGATACGTTCAACAAAAGCTGATTAGCTAAACACCATTCAGACAAGCGATGAAGATCACATTGGAGTAAACGACAATCATTAATTGACGTAACACGACGGAATATTTTAATGTAATCCGCAAACATCAAACAAGAAACATTTTTTAAGAAATCAGTGATATCATTGATCAGCAGCCAGAATAGAAGAGGACCCAAGTAACTTCCTTGTGGTACTCCTGATTATGACCTCAATTAGATCTGTTGTACATCATTATTCATTAATACCCACAAACTATTTTCTTCCTTTTAGGTAGGATTCAAACCACTTTAAAATATTTGAGTCGAAGCCAATGGATTCCAATTTTTTTATTAGTATATGGTGGATTACTTTATCGAACTCCTTAGCAAAGTCGATATACAGGGTGTCTCAAAGTCACCGCCCCAAACGAAAACCATGGATTCCTGAGGTCATTTTAAGTCGAAAAACTTAAGTGGTAATTTTCGTGTTTTCGTACCGTTTTGGAGTTATAACGGTTATTATGATTTTTGCCTTAACTGGCTTTATCTTTGCCAAACTACGTCCGATTCTTAAGATTATTTTTATAACCAATCAAGAATTTAGTACAGTTTTAGTTTATTTCAAAACTTTTTTTTCTGCGGACAACCGTTTCTCCGCAATATTGCATCAAACCCGATTTTTTCGTTTTTTGAGTTGTTTTTTTACTTTGATATCATTTCATTCAAAAAAAACACGTTAATGATTATTAATTTTTTTCGCTTATTATTAAAGCCCAGTTTATTTTCATAAAAAAAATTATTTTTTTCCTTAAAAACAATACTAAATGTAATTAGCAAAAAATAAACAAACTGAGTGAATTTAAAAAAAAAAACTAATTTTTAAATACAAAATTAATTCAAGTAAATTAAAACATTTTTCATTTTTTAAATGTTCGGAGGAATACCATCGGGTGCTGGTTGCTCATCATTTAGCCCAACTAAGACTATTTCAACATCTTTATTCATCATCATCATCATCGGCTCGACAACCGGGTTCCGGTCCTGGCCTCTTTCAACAAGTCTCTCCACCTATCCCGGTCTCTAGCCGACGCCATCCAGTTGCGCACCCCAAGGCTTCGGGCGTCCTGGTCTACGCCATCTCTCCAGCGCAAGCATGGTCTACCACGCTGTCGTCTACCATAGAATGTACCACAAAGAACTTTCCGAGCAGGTTCCTCTTCGCTCATGCGAGCTAGGTGCCCTGCCCACCGGAGTCTACCGAGCTTAATTTTTGTCACGATATCTGCTTCTAGGTAGATTGCGTACAATTCATGATTGTACCGTCTCCGGTTTAGGTTTAAGTGACCGATATTGATTGAATTTAAACATGGCAGAAAGGTTAGAAGGAATACTTTGGGGATTATAAACGGAGTTAAAAAACTCTGCAAATTGTTGAAATGTATATGTAGATGTATTTCCAGAATATTGCATGCAATTGGGGATAACATTTGAACATATTTAATCATTGATAAATGACAAAAAAATTGTACTGTTAAGTTTTAGACGCGATTCAGCTGGAATTAAGTAGTCCTTGTATTAAAATTTATTTAAAAAATCAAATTCTTTTTGCAAATGCAAATATTTTATCAGAAGATCTTCATTATTGGGAAATTTGCGATATAATTTGTAAGATTAAGTTTTTTTATATTAAAGTTACATAAACGCTTTGATAGATGACGTAAATAAATGACGTCAAAGAAGTCAACACGCTGGACGAAACTGACGTGAGTCAAATCATTAAACGAGATAAATGAATAAATTCAGTTTCATTTTAGTATGGTTATTTGTATGTGGTGGAAACACATTGTAGTGGCGATGCATCCCGATGGTTTATATTTAATTTTGTAAAGCTTTTTAATTATTACTAAGCACGATATGATGTGATGTTAAATCTTCTAAAATTTAGATTTGGGGGCCATTTCTAATTGGCCCGGGCAAAGGGCCAAAATGTAAAACAGAGGGCCAAATGGCCCGATCGGGCACTTTGTGGCAACGCTGCGTGGAATGCTTTCTTCCAGACAGAAATTAGGTGCAAAACATTGCCGCACGTTTAAGCTTTTCCGAATAATTATCAACTTAATTTTCGAATTGAAAAACATAATAATTTAACCTTGGTGTTAGTACGCCAAAATCGAACTGGACGAAGAAGACGATTAAGTCATTTTGTCCCGAAATCACACTCGAACAACTGGGTGGATTCAAATATCTCATTTGAGCATAGAAGTGGTATATGTCATGAAATAAGATAAAGAGTACTTTCCAGTGACGTGCCGTGATGGTTTTAGTAGGGTGTTCACTATAACTTTTTATTCAAATCATTTATCTATTTTAAGTTTTAAGTTTTAATCCAGGATCATGACGAGGACGTAATAGACAACCATCGCATTTCATTTTTTTTTCTTTTTTTATTTTTTTGTTTTTGTTTTTATTTTTTATATTTTTTTGTATATTTATTTTTTTTTGTGTTTTTTTTTTTGTGTTGTTTAGTAGTTTAGAAAAGTTAACGCAGTCCAACAGATATTTACTTGTATATAAAGGTCGATTCGACGGGATTTCTTCAAAAAAAATTTGTAGAACATAATCATAAAAAATATTTGTTGCTTTAATTTCCCTAAGAAATGATTTTTCTATTGAAATAATTGCCAGTTCTGACAATCTGTTCTCTAGCATTTTATTTCTGGCATAATGATTTTATGCGCTTAAGGGCAGAAAAAGATCGCTCGACAGAGCTACTTGATACTGGAATCGTCAAGATTAGTGAGCTTAGTTTAAAAATTTACAAAAAAAAAGTCTTTAAGTTCCATATTATCGAGATTTTTGGAATGTCCTTAATGGAAATATTTTTGAATTGTGACTGAGTAAGTTTAAAAAAAACACAGTAAGTTCATTCTCAAGCTTCACAAAATCAAAAAACGGACCATTCGAAGCCATCAGTTGGTAATTTTTTTTTTATTTTCAGCAAATTTTTTTACGGAAAGACCAGAATAAGAATGAGAAAATAAATTTGAATTTCATCAAAACAAAAGGTACTCTTATAAATAGCGCACCGGAGACCGGACCACCACATCCACATCACTCAGTGAATCATTATCAGGGATGGAAATTGACATTTGAAAATCGTACTGAAAAATAATTTGAAATTGTACTAAATTGGCACCAGTTGTATTGAAAACCAATTTCATAAATAAAAACAATAAAATACATTTGTTTTCGTTTATTATGAAAAATATAACACAAAAAAAATAAACAAATAACTCAATTAAAACGAAAAAAAAAAACAAGAAAGTAAACATTTAAACGACACAAATTTTTAGTTGAATTCGATACAACTGTATCGAATTTCCCATGTCTGATTATTATGATATTATGACATGAGAAATGAGAGCGAAACACTGTAAAGTAAACAAAAACTCTCTAGCTCTTCGCCTTGTTTGCGTGTTGTTCTGTTGTACACTTGTGACCTTGTGTACAACAACAAATGGTATACTCGTACAATGAATTCGCACTCCATAATGAAAATGAATCATATCAGAGTTCACTGTCTCTCGATGCCGAATTGAAGATGGTACGCTCAATGAAGTTGAACACCATACACGATACACCAAACCAATTTGTCTTCTTTTCTGTAGTTTGATGTTTGAGTTGTTTGAGTTTCTGTATGTTGATTTGCTTTACGTCGCGTTGCCCTTGCCATTCGTCGGTGCGTTGACATGGAGAGAACATTGTAGCGAGAGAATGAATTCTCTTCCATTCGGATGAAGGATCGTGGTGCGCTCGATGAAGGTGAACACCAAGGAATATAGAATTTTGGATTTATATATACACATTTTGTCTCTTCTTTGCATTTTGTTTGTGTGGATGGTGATGTGCTTTACCTTGGTTTGGAGGTCGGTCGGTGCGTTTACATGAGGAGAACACCCTAGAGTACTATTTTCGGTATTTTGCTTGAAAATGTATTCTTCATCCATTGCATTTGAATGAATTGCCGTGGTGTGCTTGAATAAGGAGAACATGGAGAACATGAAATATGGAATGTGACTTATGTGACGATTTTGGTAGGGTGTGCGGTGAACACCTGCGTACCTTCGAATAAACGTCACTGGTACTTTCTGAAGTGTAAGTTTGCAGTTGGAGAGATCAGAAATGTTGCTTATCTGTTATAAAATTGAACAAAAATTCACTTACAAATAATTTTACAATTTTTGTTAAGCAGTTTGGCCACTTATAATAGAGCGCTCATCCAGACCTTTTTTCTACAATCCTGATACCATGATGTTTAAATAAAGTCTTATTACTTGTCTCATATACGATAAGTTGACACATTAAAACCCAAATTGGTTCAGAAATAATTTAATTATGAATGAAGTTATTGGAACGAAATCCAACCTCTAACCTTCTATCCCACGCACTGACATGGTTCTCTTCGAATACGTCAACTGCTTCCTGTGAAATAACTGATATCACAACAAATTCATTACTTACTGTCAAGATACCGAAATGTGATTAAAACAAAACCAACTAAATAAAATACAGAAAAAAAAAACAAACCAAACAATATACCCAACACACGCAAGACAACCTCAGTTAGGTTCTGTAGCAATTAATATTAATCGCCTCATGTAACCCATGCAAAAGTCTAATTCTATTAAATCTGGCAATACAAATGGAAGTGTCACGAAGGCCCCTTAAGACTTCAGGACATGGGACTGAAAGCATTCTTTATGCTATAGCTTCTTCTTCGTTTTCTATAATTCAACAACACTGAACTGAATACTGAGCTGAGCGGAGCATTGGGGTGTGAATTCCCTAAAGGTGCACCACAAGGATAATTGTTACACGCTAAGACTGTCACATCACTTGAAACGTGTGGTAAATTTTATTTTTGCCCCCTTTTTATCGTTCGTGTCGCCCTTAAACTGTCTGAAATTGATATCACTCTTAGATGTCGGTGGGTTTAATTTGTGTTGGTAACAAGTTTATTCAAATAGCATGCGAAGTGTTATCAGATCTCTGGGTCTAAGACACTATTTGTGATTTTAAATGGATGTCTTGAAGTCCTTGAAATTAAATTAATTTTACCTCAGACAATTAGTGGAAATTGGGATTTCAATTCGTCGAGTGTTAACACCTAGGTCAGGAAAGGTTTTTGAATACTTTGGTGGACTTTGAAAAGATAACACATTTTAAAGGGTCTAAATGTTTAATTTGAATTTTGAATTTCTTCTGTAAAAATAAACTCATACGAGTAACTTAATCAATTTTTATTATCAAAGTGATGTACTAGAGGAACCGGCATAGTATCAAGAAAAAAGAAGAAGATCCGGTGTAGAAAAAAAGGGGGTACCGGGACGCTGGAATCAAGGAGAGTGAAGAGTCTCGGGATTAGAAAAATACAAGGAGATTTTTTAAGAGAAAAAGAAAACTATTGCCTTCTGGCTTACAGACTGAAGTCCAAGCTCTTCGAAACAGCGAAGGTAAACTATTCAGCGAACCACTGGAATATCATTTGTTTTTAAATAGCATTTCCTGCATCTGCTAAATAGGCTTAATGTAGTTCGAGTTAGAGTTAAAAAAGACTGTCGACTTTCAATCGAAAAGTTCCATCAAACCGTACCGAAGAGCTAGGCTTGTCTTCGAAAATTCATAAAAATTTTAAGTTCATCGAAACAGTGAATGCAAACTTGTCATTGTCAGCGAACTACTAGGAATAGTATTTGTTTATTAAACATTATTTCTTGCTAAATGCGCATATTGTAGAGAGCGAGTGGGAATTCAAAAAGACCGTCGACTTCCCAAAGTTCCACCACACAGTATAGACAAACTAGGTTTATCTTCAAAAATTACCAATTATCAGCTCAATAATGCCCTATCTTCAAGGATGGTAATCCTGTGTCTTATAATTGACTTCTAGAAGCATGCCCCTGTTAAAAGTAGCATTGTAAGATTTATCAATCAAACTGAGTGAGCGTCTATAACTATTCTGAAACACTAATACGAGTATGGCTTTCGGTCTAGCAGATCGACCAAATCTTCATAATGATCATATATGTGGAAAAGATCATCAAAGATTCACATCATGAGCCATTCATAACATTCCGTAATAGAGTTCTTCAGTTCAATTTGAGATGGGACAAAACTCATTGGTCTTGAGGTAAAAAAAGACAAGACCTAGGATATGTTACCAACAAAAAAAAAAAAAAGTGCAAGAACTGGGACAAAACGCCACTATTGGTAGAAACGACTTCCACGCAGTTAAGGAGTTCATCTACCTTTGCAAAAATATTAATTCGAGGAATGATACGTTAGTGGAGATCCGAAGAAGAAGAATTCTAGAAACCAGCTGCTGTTTTCCGACCAAAATTCTCCAATTGAATGCGAGAATCTTCTATGTGCTGATGACTCGCTCACCTACGTTACATACATGTCACCACTAATCGCTGTCCGAAAAGTAGAAACCCACATCAACAGACTCTTCCAATTCTAACAGAAATAGGGCATCCGGATCAACACTTCCAAATTGGAACTTGTCTGCTTCAGGAGACCTTTAACTGGTGGAGGCACTCGCACCGCAACAATTTGCAGAAATCTGGTTCTGGCACTCTCCCGACGGATCCACCATAGCGCAAAGTCAAACGTCAAGTATCTGAGAGTGCACTTCAACGATCAAGAAATGTTTTGTAAAAGGCCAGCTGGTCCTTCAGCCGTTTGCACCCATTACTGAAAAGAAGATCAGGTCTTACATTCAACCGACAAAGATATTAATCTACAAGCAGTTCCTGTAACCAGTGATCAGCTATTCCTTCCCAGTCTGGTTTTCCATCTCCAAGAGAGTTATGAAGGAACTTTAACTATTCGAAAGGAAGATACTCAGGATCTGCACTGGACTATACTTCGACCGTCAACGACAGAAATACTACAGGAACGAGCATCTCTACACAGAAGCGAATTTAATCCTACTAAAACATTGGTCAATCCGGCTCGAAGGACCACAATGTTTAAGATTAAGTTTAGTGTGGACTGTATTTTGTATATTAATTGTGTTGTGTGTTTATAATGTGTAATGTGTACTAAACTTGTTGTGTATGATTAAAAAAAATGTAATTAAATTTATTCAATATAAATTTTAATTGTATATATGTATGTTTGTTACGTGTAAGATGTCAAATGTGTAAATGTTCTGATCCGTGTCTCGTCTCTTGTTGCTTGCCTTTGCTGCTTCTTTGATGTGACTCGTCCAATGGTTCTTATGCAACGATCCAAATTTTGTATCAACTGTCATTAAAGTCGTAGATTTTTGGTTCTCTGACCTTAGAACCACACTTATCGGACCTTAGAACCCGTCTTCCTCGTCGCATCTGTTAAATCTATTTAATTAATTACAAAAGCTGTAATTCGGATCTCATTCACTAAATTTGTATATATTTTTTTTATTTCGAGACGAATCCACACAATTTGTTCTTGATGCTTAAGTTACCTATCTTGAGCAATAAGTTCCCAAGATATACTCGTACATATACAAAAACCAATTAAATATCTAAAATGTCGGCGGAGGTCAAACCTCAGCTCGGGACGTTTCAGTCAGGGTAAATTATAGCCACAAAAAAAGATGACAGTGATTCTCGTACCGGTTTCTGTTTGTATTCGCAATTAAGCTTGTTGTATGACACCACAACAGTCTTTTCCTGACCAGCAGCCTTCAAAACGTTTTCATTATGAAACACACTTTCAAACATTATTAATAAGACATAATTAATATACCACCCTAACTCCATTACATAATCGATTTCAACATTTAAAACGTGCTCTGTGAGGAGTGATTTGTAATAAAGGTAGGTCTTCTTCCATCATGTGTATATATCTACGAATTATAATTTAATTAAAATGAGGATTTAAAACAAATCAACCTTTGTGGTTTCGGCATTTAATTTATGCCAAATTTCCATAAGGTTTGAGCTGAAAGCATGGAAAGGAGGTAGGTATGTAAATATACGTTTGTAGGTAGGTATATCTGGAAATAATAAGGTCTATAAGTATACAAAGGATTAAATGTCAGATAACTGGATATTCCATATACATATACACAAATACATCAAACACTTATTTGGAGATATACGATAGGTATACAAATTGGATCCTAACCTGCTTCCCATGCCTAGTTTACACAGTGTTTACTTAATTAATGGAATTTTCATTGATAATGGCTTAATTAAGTAGGATTTGTGCTTAGATATACAAATGTTATAATATACATATTTGAAAGCTTTTACGAGTAAACTTGGAGAATTTAAAAATGTAAAGAGCAGCTTACTTAAATTAAAAACTTATACACCCAATTTATAAAACTAATTAATTAGCACGCTTAGTTGGAACTTTAGTTAAATATTAATAGACCAAAACTGTCAAATAAGATATAGAGTGAATTAATTCCATTTTGAGAATTACAAGCTAATAGAAGACACATCTGGCCTAGCTTGCCTCAACGTACCTTCTCTACTAGCTTGAAGTCTTTTTTTTTTTAAATAAAGATTATTAAACAAAAAACAAAAACTTATCGCGTCAATTTTTATTAAAGTATTTTGTTGCATACTTTTGACCGGGAAAATGTGTTGTTTTAGCCGTTAAAGTAAAGTGACAAGCAAGGATGCACTGTGAGGATTCTGTGTGCCATAAAAGTTGTGCAGGCTCAAATCGGTTAAAATCCACTGAAAAATATATATCTTATCGAGACAAATGAGCATTTTTGATTTATGTATGTTTTAAATCATCATAGAAGTCTTAGGAAGCTTGGTTTGGTATACAAAAGCCAATATGGTCACTTGCTCACAATCGCATTTAAGCAGAGTCAACCACCAAATCTTATTGAATAAACTATTTTCTCTCAGCATTCATTCTTCCTTATTAAAATGGCTAGAATCATATTTAACTGGTAGAGTTAAAATAGTAAAAGTTGATAGTTCGCTCTCAAAATTTGCTTCGATCCCATCGGGTGTTTCACAAGGAAGCCATTTGGGTCCGTTATTGTTCTTGTTATTTGTAAATTATATACCGGATGTTTTTCAAAATTCAAACTGCCTTTTGTTTGCGGATGACCTCAAACTTTACCGTAAGATTCCTAGTCGAACGGACTGTTTTCTTCTTTTGGAAGACCTGTTGAAGCTCGATAACTGATGCAAGAAAAATCACCTTTTGTTAAATGTATCGAAATGTCATGTTCTGTCGTGCTTTTGAAATTCTTATCCCATAGTGTTTGATTATAATATCAATCACACAAATTTAGAACGTGTTACTAGGAGGAAAGATCTCAGAGTTATACTAGACACAAGCCTTTCTTTCTTACCACATTATGATTTTATTATAAACAAAGCAAATCAAATGCTTGGTTTTCTAAAAAGAAACACCAAAGAGTTCTCAGATTCATATACTTTAAAATCTATTTAAAATTCTCTGGTAAGGTCAATTCTTGAATACTGTAGCATTGTTGGGAACCCTTATTACAATAATTCAATTGTCAGAATTGAAAAGGTTCAAAAGAATTTTACAAGATATGCATTTTATAAGCTTAATTGGAGGATTACACGGCCTCCTTGTCATAGCAGACGTTTATTGTTTGGTATGCTTTCCCTTAATGATCGTCGGGCCTATTTTTCAGCTATGTTATGTAACATTTCATATCAATAAATTGTCCTCCTTTTTTAACACTAGTTAATTGTGCTAACGCACCCTCTAGAACTACACGCTACCGGCTTCAATTTTATGAGCAGTTTCATCGTACAAATATGGCCGTAAGGCTGAAAACACACCGGATAAAGCAAAACATGTTTTTTTTGTTTCGTGAAACAAGAGAACATTGTTTTTTGTGAGACTAAACACACCAAAGAAAACGAAACAAAACACACGTTTTTGTTTTGAAGTTTTTCGATGGTGCTTGTCGAAAATACATGCTATTGTATACGAGCAACACACACCGAATGCAACAAAACTGTTTCGAACAAGGGTTGTGAGTTGTGACGATAATGACATACTTTCTTATGGCGCAACGCACACCAAATGAAACATAAAAACAAAAGCAAAACAGAAAAACATGTTTCGTTGCCGATAACTGACCTGTTGTTTTTTGCAAAACAAAATTTTGACTCCGTTGTTTTAATTTCCTATTTTCGTTGCACTTCACAGATTTATTTGCTTCTACGTTTACTTTGTGCGCAAATTTTTAAATAAATATGGACGTAGATGGAGAAAAATTGATTTTTTTAAATTGAGGCAAGAAGCCCTATCTATAATTATAAAAATAAGGAACATAAACTTACTATTGATAAGCTGTGGATTGCTACTTCCTACTATGACATTTTTGAAGATGGGCAAGATTAAAAGCTTTTCTCTTTTCTTATAAATAAATTAAAGTGACCAGATCCAAAAAGTGAAAATGTGGGACAAAGTAAAAAATTTCGCAAGATAATATTATACACAATGTTTTTCAATGAGGGACATTTCAATTTTGTTTAAAAAGTTTCAGAAAATAAAGAAAAATTGTTTTAAAAAAAAATTAAATAAAATCTGAATAACTATTTGAAAACAAACTTTATTGCTTAGTTACGTATCAAAAGCAATTATATAACATAAAACAAAAACGAAATAAATAAATAACATCAGTTCAGTTAAAAGAAAGTAACAAATAAATTAAAATCAGTTCAGTTAAGAAAACCAATAACAAAAAAAAAAAAAAAACATAAAATAAAATCACTTCAGGTTATAAAAAAGAAGAAAATCAATTAGTCTTTTAAATATTTCTCTGCAAAATGTATTTTTTTTCATAGGTTATTGTTTTGTGACACTTGTGACGTTAACAATCAAACAGAGGCTAAAAAAAATGAACATGAAACCGAGCAAAAGGGCGGAAAACTATAATTCCTAAAATATTTAAGATAATTTAATGCAGTAAATTTTGTAAAATTTGTAGAAGTCTTTTTTATTAGATTGACCAATAAAAATACTAAAGGGACCTTTTATTTTCGTCCTTTAGTGAAATGTTTTTTTTTTTAGGCAGTTTTGTTTGTTAAAAATATATTTAGCGCGTTTTGAAAATAAGTTTCTTAAATTTTGATTCTCAAATGCCTGTAAAATTAAAAAAGAAGAACATTTAAGTAAGGAAAAGTTCTTTTTATTGGAATTCATTAAAACTTATTTAACAATGATAACAAAGAATACGATAGGTAAACTAAAGATACTTTTATAAGTGTCAACAATTTTAGCGCCCAAAATTATTTAGCTCCTTTTGAAAAACAATCCTATCTCTTTGATTTCATTTAGAGAAAAATAGAGCTGTTTTGAAAATTACAAGCATTGTATGAAAAATAGCACCCATTTGATTGTTAAAAACATTAAAATAGTAATAACTTCTAAACCAGCCCGTTTTGAAATACAATTTTCCACCATTCTATAGCTCTCTTTAATACGCAAATTTTGGTATACCACACTCCATATTTTGAAAAAAGTGCCTTTAGCACCGTTTTGATTGTTAACGTCACACTTCTTCTAATAAATGTTGACAACTTGAATAACTCGATTTAACAGTGAATATCGCTTTGATTTGGATTTGATTGATTGCATTGTTGACAATAGGACAGCGCAGCCTACGCCTATTACATTTTGAGCAAGCTTTGCGTTTATTTTGGCGAGAACATTATTATCGGTGCAGAGAGCAGCTAGTTTGATTTCAATATTATAGATTTGGAGAGTTGCATAGATGTAGTCGGATATTAGCTCAGAAGTTTCTCCAGGCAAGGAAGAGAATTCTAGTAATTTAACTTGCACTCCCTCCAGTTCATCAAAAATCTTACAATTATGTTTTATGTCATTACAGCCACTAGTCATTGCGAAGTTGCTAATGCGAATTGTGCAAAACACTGTGGAGTCATTTATCTTTTTTTTTATGAATTTTTTATTTATTTTAAATAAAATAATAATAAAACTTTATGTCCACAATCTTCTTTCGGTTAACAATCTTTTTGAATTACAAATGCGAATTTGGTTTTACATAATCATCTGTCAACAAGAGACTATGAGTGCGTTCAGTCATTATGTCATTCATACAATTTGGTAAAATGATGGTAGCGTTCAGTTAAATTATTATGGTTAAAAAAAAAAACGATAAATGTTATCTCGATTTTATGCGACGGTGTGGGACATGTTTTGATTTTGTGGGACATTTGTGGGACAGTTTTCAGTGTGGGACAGATCATGTAAATGTGGGACTGTCCCACGTAATGTGGGACGAATGGTCACTTTAAAATAAATACATAATGTCTATTTTGTAAACACAAAATTGTTATTTGTGTTTACTTGCCGTAGAGTTATAATCTTTCAGCCGGAGTTAAGCTTTTACGATAGTTCGTATTTTGTTTAATTTCAACGCACGCCAAACGAAACAAAAAAAAACAAAACTTTTTGTTTTGTTTTATTCTGTTTCGCTTGGTGTGTGTTCAAATAAAAAATGTTTTTTGACTATCGAATAAAAAATGTTTTGCTTTATCCGGTGTATTTTCAGCCTAATGAACCCATCACGCGTTGCACAAGAGAGGTTAATTTAATTTGCAATAGAATTCTGATTTTAATCTTGATGTTTCGAGAGATACCTTTAAAAAATATTTGTTAAATAATGTTCAAACCGCCACTTCCTAATAAACTTCATAAATTTGTATTTATTAATTGTAAGAATTGTAAATAAAAAATATCAATCATTGTAATATCTATTTAATTTATTTAATTATGTAAGTATATAGCCCCCAACAATAAATTATGTTATTTAGTATCTAGTCTATAAAGATTGTAATCTGATTGATGAAATAAACTAAACTAAACTAAAATTAAAAATCAATAGAGAAATGAAAATTTTTACTGTTTAAGTGGAGTGTTTGAATTAAATTCAATTAAAAAGTTCAAGTGACCTCAACTCAATTGAATTTAATTCAATTACTCCACTTAAACAGAAATAATTTTCATTGCTCTATTGATTTAATAGTCTGGCCACGGACATAATTATTCTAGGTGTCTGAATTTAATCAAATTCCCCTAGAACAATACAATTCACAGTCTTTTAAAGCTGTAAATTTTATAAGAGTCGGTAAACATCGACCAATATTTGCATCTTAGAAGGGTACGACAGCATCTAACTGATGAGCCTCCCTGTCGTACCTGGGCGAAACGCACCTTGGAGTTGAGGTCACTTGAACTTTTTAATTGAATCTAAAACTAAAAAATCAAAGTTTTGCGAAGAATGTTCACAATCAAATTTTCGCCACTGACAAGAGGATCCTTATCATCTTCAACATCAGGATAAGCGTCAGGGGTCATTCTGAAGGTTGATACAGGCACAACGCCGCAAAGACCAAAAATAACGGTACTTGTCATACGAACTTTTGTACAAATTTTATAAAATTCTCTCACGGAATTCATATAGAAAATCCACAAAATTTCACTTATTTAAAGCTTTAGGTAATTCTTGAAAAAAAATTTCGAAAAATGGTTATTAAGGGACAAGGGTACCCCTATTATAACCATTTTTTTGTTCGTGACCGTCACAGCAGTAGTGGAAAATCACGTTGTATCACCAAACAGCCACTACGAGGTGACTCCGAATTGGAAACCATATTAAACGTTTAAGTTCAAGATAATTTTCGGAGACTTAGAAGAACCAAGTCCCATGAGCTGATGGTCTAGTAATTATGATGCATTTAAAGCTTAAACATAACGGGTGATTTTTTTGAGGTTAGGATTTTCATGCATTAGTATTTGACAGATCACGCGGGATTTCAGACATGGTGTCAAAGAGAAAGATGCTCAGTATGCTTTGACATTTCATCATGAATAGACTTACTAACGAGCAACGCTTGCAAATCATTGAATTTTATTACCAAAATCAGTGTTCGGTTCGAAATGTGTTTCGCGCTTTACGTCCGATTTATGGTCTACATAATCGACCAAGTGAGCAAACAATTAATGCGATTGTGACCAAGTTTCGCACTCAGTTTACTTTATTGGACATTAAACCAACCACACGAATGCGTACAGTGCGTACAGAAGAGAATATTGCGTCTGTTTCTGAGAGTGTTGCTGAAGACCGTGAAATGTCGATTCGTCGCCGTTCGCAGCAATTGGGTTTGTGTTATTCGACCACATGGAAGATTTTACGCAAAGATCTTGGTGTAAAACCGTATAAAATACAGCTCGTGCAAGAACTGAAGCCGAACGATCTGCCACAACTTCGAATTTTCAGTGAATGGGCCCTAGAAAAGTTGGCAGAAAATCCGCTTTTTTATCGACAAATTTTGTTCAGCGATGAGGCTCATTTCTGGTTGAATGGCTACGTAAATAAGCAAAATTGCCGCATTTGGAGTGAAGAGCAACCAAAAGCCGTTCAATAACTGCCCATGCATCCCGAAAAATGCACTGTTTGGTGTGGTTTGTACGCTGGTGGAATCATTGGACCGTATTTTTTCAAAGATGCTGTTGGACGCAACGTTACGGTGAATGGCGATCGCTATCGTTCAATGCTAACAAACTTTTTGTTGCCAAAAATGGAAGAACTGAACTTGGTTGACATGTGGTTTCAACAAGATGGCGCTACATGCCACACAGCTCGCGATTCTATGGCCATTTTGAGGGAAAACTTCGGAGAACAATTCATCTCAAGGAATGGACCGGTAAGTTGGCCACCAAGATCATGCGATTTGACGCCTTTAGACTATTTTTTGTGGGGCTACGTCAAGTCTAAAGTCTACACAAATAAGCCAGCAACTATTCCAGCTTTGGAAGACAACATTTCCGAAGAAATTCGGGCTATTCCGGCCGAAATGCTCGAAAAAGTTACCCAAAATTGGACTTTCCGAATGGACCACCTAAGACGCAGCCGCGGTCAACATTTAAATGAAATTATCTTCAAAAAGTAAATGTCATGGACCAATCTAACGTTTCAAATAAAGAATCGATGAAATTTTGCAAATTTTATGCGTTTTTTTTTTTAAAAAGTTCTCAATGCTCTTAAAAAATCACCCGTTACTTACATATAAATTAAGAAAGAAAAAAATCGTTTGTCAATCTTTCATAGATTGGTCCTGATCCCAGTGGTAACCGTGTAGTATGAGTCCCACACTAATTGGTACCGAATATTACTAAGTGAATTTTGAAGATTTCAAAAAAAGAAAGTTTTTGAATATTGAATTGACAAAACAAATTGATTTTTAAAAACTCCAAGCAAATATTATTTTTTTTTAATGAAATTTTGATATGATTTTTTTTTTAATTTTTTTAGAAGTTTCCCTATTAAAGTTGCGTACGCCAACTCAAAGTTTTTACTATTGTACGATTAAAAATTAGATTTCCAAAAACAATACATATCTACCCGTTTTTGGAATATCGAATTTTCCAAAAATAAATAATTTGTTTTTTGTCAAAAATTCAAAAAATATTTTTTTTTTTTTGAGTTTTGAAATACAATATTTTTCAAACTCTTTAAAAACTTCTCTATGAAAAAGTTCACTAAAATCCGATATGCCGATAATTCGAAAAAATGTTTCTATGGCAGGTAAAGTCATTAATATATGAATTTCAAAAATTTGTGATCGCATTATAGATCATAAGAATTATTTGAACGAACAAAAATTTATAAAAATTCCCGGAGCCGTTTTCAAAAGAAAAACACGATTTTTGAAAACTATTTTTCAACATTTGTAAGGTGGGTACCGTTATTTTTAGATAATGTAAAATTTTATTTTTCACATATTGTAGATTGTATTAAAAAACCTTAAACAACAACAGCTTTGGCACAGCACATACTGGACCATGGACACACAGCTGATTTTGACAACACACGAATACTCGTCAAAGAGAAAAGAGAAAACACAAGACAAACACTGGAGAGCTTAAGCATTCAGCAAAAGCTTGAATTCTCTATGAATACAAAATAGGATAAGGACAAGCTTAGCGCAGCTTACACTAATGTGATAAGGTTACCCGCCTGTGATATAAGTGTTTTTTCTGTTTGGTTTAGTTTTTTGTATTAAATTGTTTTAAAGTATTTATTTATTTATTTATTTATTAAATTATTTATTTCTTAAAAATTAAAAAAATTGAAAAATTTGTAATGTAAAGTTATACAGAAAACAAGTAAGTTCCACAAATAATTTTTCAGTGTTTCAAAATTCTAAATAATTGTGTTTATTAGGAGTTTCAATAAAGTGTTGACCCCTGAAGATGAGAATTTTCAACGAAACGTAGGGAGAAAATATGGAATTGTCTTAATTCGCATAAGGAAAAAAATGATAAAAAAGCCCATAAATAATACATTAAACTTTCAAGTTTAAGAAAATCGAGCATGAATTTTATAAAAAAAAATCTTAAGTCCAAAACTTTTTTTGAAAATTCGAATACACAAGACTATCCTTTTTTAGGAGCTTTACCATAAAACAATGGTGCTAGGGGGGCGGTATCATTAATAACCATTTTTCGAAAATTTTGTTTCAACCATTCTGTGAGTTTTTTCTTAAAAATCTGTCGAACAGTTTTAAAAAAAAAAAAATATTTTATAAAATTTTGTAAAAATCGTATGGCAGGTACCGTTAGTTTTGGTTTTAAAAAAAATGTTTGGAGAAAAATTTAAAACTGACATCTACCTACATATCTAAGTTTAATAAAATCGGACCAGCCGGCTTAGGTTGCAGACGAAGACAGGCAGACAGAATCGAGAGACCCAATTTCTTCGTGTTCACTATCAGTGTAATGTCAACTTTGATCAAAATCTCGATTTCGATTTTTTACGAATTTATAGTATCTACCTATGAGTCGCAAGTAAAAATATACTGAAAGTACTGTTTTTTTCGGTCTTAAAAAAAAAGAAAAAAAAAATCGTGACGCGGACAATATTTAAAAATAGTATGATTCGTAGAAAATCCACCGACCCGCTTAGGCTGTTATCACACAAACAGACACAGAATTACGAGACGCACGTTTTTAGTTCTCCCTATCTTTGTAATGTTAAGCTTGATCCTTATCTTGAGTTTGATTTTTTTTAGGAATGAATAACCTGTCATACAATACCATCTTTATAATCGCAATTAAAAATCCTTTTCCAAGATCTTATTGTTTTTTCAAATGGCTCCTAAAGTTTTAATAAAATTTCATTTGGTTTTAGTTAAAAAAATGTATTTCAAAGAAATATATTATTTTTGTAATTCTTAAAGTAAACTAAAAAAGGGTTGTAGCAACTAGGCACGATATTTATGTTTTCAATTCAAGATATCGTGTCAAATCCCTAATGACTCTAAATTTATTTTAAATAAAATTTCACCCTATACAACTGGTAAAATTCTGGACAGTTTGGTTAATTGGGGTTTTGCAATAACTAAATCACAAAAATTAGGAAATGAATTTGGAATAAAATAAGAAAACCTAAGGGTATGAAAAATAAAACAGAAATATAGCCTGATAGATGGCCATATCCCGGAAACTAGACCACACAGAACATAACCTTCTGGATTGCATGGGTATCTAGGTATTGAATAGACACTTCCATTTATGATGACGATTGCTGCAAGAACTCTATTGCACGTCATTCAGAAGCTTTCGGTCTTCGAGATATTTCTTGAGGGTCTTCGGTGAATACATAAAAGAAACATTGATACTAACAGCCATTATTTATCTCAAAAACGGCTCTAACGATTTTGTCAAAAAAAATTAAGTATGCTATTCTAGGCATGGACTACATTTTCTAGAAAAAAAAAATAAGACCTGTCATAGAACCTATTTTTTTTATTTTCTACTTTCTCATTAACGGCTAAAACGATTTTGGCAAATATTTTTGACCAGGACCTCCTTTGAATTTAAAATAATATTCTGTTTTAAAAATATTTGAAACATTATTATTTGGGTTTTTGAAAAAAAAATTCCGAATTTTTGTTTTGAAAAATCTCGGTTTTATATACATATATATTTTTAATTTTTTAAATTTCAAAGAACTTTTACATAACATAAGAGCAAGTATTTGCGATCCAGTTGAGCATTATTATCTCGATTATTCCAAACAGTTAAAGCTCTTCAAAAACACCTAATTTTTCCGCAATTGCAAAAATTATCAAAATCAAATAAAATTTTTAAAAAAGTAATACAATTTTACTACCTAAAAAATAAATAAAAACCTAAACTTAGACCCTTGTTTATTGATCGTTATTATTATTTCACAAACCCACTTCGAACTTGCGAAGCTCAAAGATGACAAATAATGTTCTTTTGCCTTTGCATTCTGCTGCCATTGAAACTTTTCAAAATGTTCTTTATTTAATTTTCCTCATGAGTGTAGGTTGTCATCATCGTCCTTTTCATCGTCATCAACTCACATAAACCACTGCAATTAAATTTTGAAAACAAAGCAATTGTCTACTTGGTTATATTTAAATGGCATTAAAGTTGAAAATTCTCTTGTGAATATGAGAATATACGAGCACAAAAGTTGCCTGCAAAGATTCGAATATCAGAAGCCTGCTCCTTTGGTAGACAGACAACAGAAAAAAAAATTGGAAACTTTTAATTATTATTTGTTAGATTTTGACTTTTGCAATTGGAAAAGTTTATTTTTTAATCGGTGGGTTTTTTTTATTTGTCTTTTTTGTTTTTAGAAATGAAAATAGTTTAAATTGGAAAAATAAGTTAAATTTAAGAAAAATTCGGCTTGGAATATTAAAATAAACGACTTGAAATCCAAATTAGAAGATACTGATAATTTGTTATTAAATAAGCAAGTTGGCCAATTTATGTAGTTGCTTTTGGAGGATACCTTATGCAAGATTTTTTTTTTCGAAAAATAATATTTTCAGAATAATTCAAGTCTTATAGCGGGGAGTTCTTCAAAGGTGAGTTTTGAAATTAAAAGAAATGTTCGTTTGAGATATTATTTAAGATGTGGAAAATGGGTAAAATTGTTAGTTAAGGATTTGAGGCAGCTCAGATGAATCTTGATGAAATGGTAACGGGCTTTTAAATATTCAATCATATCAGTTCTTTATATATCTACAACTTCAGATTAAACTAAGAGAAATGTTTCGGTAATATCAGCACTTAAATTTTCACCATTAATAACTTAGAACATAATTCATTGGATGTGGATAGAGATATTTCCACAACCAAAGCTAGTAAAGAGATGCACTTTTCAAAACTTAATAGAAAATGAAAAGACCTTTTTATGGATGTGCCAACCTTTGAAAATCTCGAAAAAATAAAATGCACAACTGGGTCGCACGAACCTGCTCGTATGGGAGGAATTTTAAAAATGAATGTTATTAAAGAAAACTGTTCATAAGGATAAAGTTATTTTTTTAAATTCTTTTAGTAGTAAGACCCAAAAACAGAATACTATGCAAATAAGAATTTATGCAAGAACAAAAATTATAAGTCGTTGTAATGGTTTCTTAAAAAAATAAGCTTTTATATACAAACTTTTTAAAAGGTTTTTAAGAAAAAATTTTAGTCCGCCAATTTAAAATTTTTATTATTGTTCGAATAAAAATTTAATTTACAAAAAAAATATTGAGCCGTTTCGGAGATATCGAATTTTCAAAAAAAGAAAAATAAATTTTTTTTTCAAAAATTCAAAAAAATATTTATTTTAAATTTTTTAAATGCATATTGCATTTAGATTTTTTAGAAGCTTCTCTAAACAAAACTTCATTAAGATCGGTTATGTGGATAATGAGAAAATTCAAAATTCGAAAAAATGGTTCTATGGTAGATACAAGCTGTAATATCTTAATTTCAATTTTTTTTTCATTAAATTAAAGATTGTAAAAATTAATTGAAATAAAACAAATTTTATCAAAATTCTAGGTGCCGTTTTTGAGAAAAATATGATTTTTGAAAACCATTTTTATTAATTTTTTAGCATTTGTATGGTGTACCTTTATTTTTAGGAAAAAATAACTTTTTTTCTCACATCTTGTAGATTATATTGAGAAACTTTTATTTATCAAGTTTAAGAAAAATCTAGCATGGGGTTTTCTAATTATTGAGTTTTGAAAAAAAAAACCTTTGAAGTTTTTTTCAAAAAAATTTTTTTTTGAAAATTTGAGTACACAATTCTATTTATGTTTTTGGGGGACTTTAGCAAAAAAAAATTATCAAAATCGGTTGTACCGTGTTTGAGAAAATCAAAACCAAAAAAAATGGTTCCATGGGGGGTACCCTCAATAACCATTTTTCGGAAAATTGTTTTTAACCATTACCTAGCTTTAAGTAAATGAATTTTTTTTGTATTTTTATTTTTAAAATCTGTTGAATAATTTTTGAAAAAAAAAATATTTATACAATTTCGAAAAAAATTCGTATGGCAGGTACCGTTATTTTTGGTCTTAGAAAAAAAAAGAAAAAAACGTGTGGGGGAAAAAATTAAAAGTGATATCTACCAAGTTTAAAGAAAATCGGCCGAGTCGTTTAGGCTGTAGTCGAACATCAAAATCTCGAGTTTGATTTTTTTTACGAATGCATAACTTGCCTTATAGTACATACCTATAAGTCGCAAGTAAAAAGATTGTTTAATTTAAGAAAAAAATCATGAACTAACCAATTGTCTCCTTTTCATAATTCACCAATCCTATCGTTCTTTTGCCGATCTGATGCATAGCTCACCGCAGAGTAGAAAAGGTAAAATTATTGCACATGATATTTCTAAGGCATTTGATAGAGTTTGGCATCAAGCTCTCTTATTTGGTATCAATGAAACCCTTATTCTTTGCATTAAAAATTACCCTCTGGATCTTTCATACATGTTGTATTGGACGGTTTTAAGTTGGATCTTCACAAAAAATGCTAGTGTTCTCTAGGGATCCGCTCTGCCTCCGACTCTTTTACTAGTTTTTATAAATGATCTCTTGTCTGAAGCTATTAATCCACTTCATTGGTTTGCCAACGGTTCTATCCTCATTTTCTCATAGTCGTTCTCAAATTCATGTCTATCGCCTGCGGAAGTGGAAATGCAACTAAC
Source organism: Philhelius festivus (assembly GCA_963931855.1). Classification (NCBI taxonomy): domain Eukaryota; kingdom Metazoa; phylum Arthropoda; class Insecta; order Diptera; family Syrphidae; genus Philhelius; species Philhelius festivus. The sequence goes on along the minus strand of OZ007557.1, from coordinate 90,010,930 downwards.
TATATCGAATGATAAGCTTAATTAATTTCGAGCTTTACAGCATTGCTAAATGGGGTATACAAGATCGTTTGGAATTTAATACTTCAAAAACTCAATACTATTTAATGTCCTTGAACTTAAATGTATCCCTCAGTACCTACTCGTTATTTGTGTCAACGACGATCTTCTTAAAAATAACCACATTCTCGAGAACGCCAAAAACCCTGGTTAACATTTATAATTTCTCTAGCGGTCTAACACATTTTTTCCCCCCTCTAATCTGGCTACCATTTATAAAGCATTTATTGTTCCTAAACTTGAGTATTATTTTTAGCTTTCGGAAGGTCTTGTCCAAAAGTTTTCTTCATTTACAATAGAGAATCCAAAACAGAGCATTAAAACTGCTAGGAAACAGAACTATCAAGACAATTACTATCTCTTGAACACCGTCCGAATCTTTCCTGTTTTTGCTTGCTTTTTGTTCGCTAGGAATGCTCATCAGTTCACCCTCGAGCCTAATTTTAGTCATGCCGTCAAATCAGAGAAACTTTATTAGTCGCACAACACGATTATGGAATAATTTTCCCGGCACGGTTTTTCCTTGCCATTTCAATTTCTAAACATTCAAAACCAATGTTCATCTACAGACCCGTACTCTTCCTGACTTAACGTCCAAAACAATCGTGCTGTATTTCACATTATAGGGGTCTCAATAAATAAACCCTTAAAGTAACAAAAATGAGATAAATTGTAACACAAAATCTCACACGAATGCGAAATGTATTCAAAGCAAAATGTTCTCAACGAAACTTGGACGAAATCGAAAAGTACTCAACGACTATTGTACTCATGACACATGTGCGAAAAGATTAAACGCTATTTTTTTGACGAAGATAATAAGACCGCAGGTCGAAATTGACTGGGCTTTCAAACCAATGTATGCACCTAAGTATATCACACTTACTTTATGGGAATTATTTCTTAACTTAGAGTAGACTTTCAGTACTACCTGGTGGCCCTTAAGAATTTGAATTCTAAGATAAAGCTGTGAATGTGGAGAGAATTTGTATGGGAGCTAAAATTTTGCATCGTCTGCTCACTAGGTTCAGTATTTTTTTGGAAAATGTAATCTAAAAAAAAAAAAACATAAATCAGATATTCTGACGTAAAATAACTTTTAATTGCCAGAAGCAAACATAGAATTAAAAAATTATTTGCTGATGAGGAAACATACAAAACAAAAAGGTGCAAATGATTTCCATAAAAAATCTGTGAAAATATTTCTAAAGAAAATAAATAATCAAAAAGAAAAATATGGCCCCACAAACCCAAAAAAAAAAAAAACTTAAGCTTCTTCCAAAGTATCTGGCGCTTTAATATGCAAAATTAAACCATAAATTATAACCGGAACTGGATAGTCCCCCAGGACTTTTAGCCCCATGAGAAAAAAAAATCTTATTCTAATGTTTTTTCTTTGGTCCTTTTTTTTTAGCCAAATTCTAAAGAGAGCATAATTTTTTTGTTCGTTGCTGAGTGGGGAGGGGGAAGGTTGAAGGCAGATATGGACTCATGCCATCGAATAAAGTGTGGAATTAATTTTTCTCATTTTTTTTTGTTTCGTTTGTTGTTTCCTCAGAATATTTTATTTTTTTTTTTTGGTTGGCGAGTGGGTGGATTTTATGAAGTATTTTTTTAAAAATAATTTAATTTTTGTTGAGAGGCTGGAATTTGGTTAAATTATGTGATTTTGGAATAAGTACCTAAGTATTCCTAGTGATTAAATAAATTTTCCATTTTATCAGCGATAAAACTGTTATTCTGAAAAGATTCATGCTTTTGAATTTGGTGCTTTCTAAATAAAAATACATATTTATGAAATGCCTGTGGAAATAAATATTTATTGATTCCAGCAAACGGATCTATAGGTTACAGGTCTTTGAGAAACCTTTATAATAAACAGTTACAATTTTAATGCAGATAAAATAATATCTTCTAGATTTGTATACCAAGACCCAAATGAGACTCTTATTACCTCATTCATGGAATTAAAAAGTTAAGAACTATGTGCTACTTTTACAGAAAAAAAATTGGCCCAGTAAAAGACTAAGCATTATTTAATTAAACTTGTTGAATAACTAATTCCAAGCTAGTGAGGTCCTTGTCCAGCAAAACGTTCCAGCCTTACTGATTAAAAATTTGTTACCTTGGTGTATATAGCTAATATTAGATCCTTGTCAAAAAATTGGTACAAGGTGAACTGAATTTAACAACACTTGTATTTTGTTGTTGTTTGTGATGAGTCTTAATTAAGATCAGTTTGACAAAACGCATATTTTTGTAAATTAAGGAATATTAAGACCCATTTCGAATCTCAAAACTTATATTTATTGGCCAGAATTTCTTGTATGCATTCAAAAAATTGGCATGTCAATATTATAAGCAGTCCTTTGTCCTCCTTAATTTTCTTAAAGCTGTAGATAATTTAGTGTCTTGTCTCTTGTCTGTGCCTTAAAATCTTTTTCATAGTTGGTATTCAATATTATGATCTCTTTAGGATGAGGAACAAACAGTTGGAGTTCGTGATAAGATTTTCCTTCACTCATAAGACGAGTTCCTCAGTGTACGATCTTAGGGCCTAATTTGTTTTCTCTACGTTGATGTATACTTTGATATTTTATAAAACTATTTGATTCTTCATAAGAAAAATGTTCAAAAATAAATATGTTCTGCTCCAAAGCTGTGGCCTGTGATATCATTTTTTGCTTTTCAGCCGATATTATGCTCACCAGTCTAACCAAAGTCTTTTTGAAGAATGTTTTGAACCATGTTATACAAAATAACTTTTTATTTAATCGAAGGTTTAACTCGTTTTGGTTGAGGGGTGTTCTCATATAATTCATGCTTCAGGATCCTAGTCTTGGTGCTCTAGTATCAGATTGCTTCTCACAAAAGTTTAAAAGGAGAAGAATACTATGCCGCAGATCGTACTTAATGCAACAGTCTTAAGGCACACTAAGCCTAAATGGCACTTAAAAAAAATATAAATGTTCGGTACATAAATAGGTACGCGTCTCCTGATGGCACTTGGGCGTGAACCCATCTACTTAAGATGGATTTCTTCTTACCAGAAAATACGTTACTACAAAGTTCAATTCAGATCTACATTCTCTGATGATTTCTAGGCTACTCCTGGGCCCCACAGGGCAGCCGTGTAGGACCTCTGTTTTTTATTAACGATATTGAAATAGTAATTAAATATTCCCATATTTCACTAAGCCGACGATGCAAGGTTTTTCAAGACCATTTCTTTCACACATGATGCCACTCTTCTATACAACTTTGTCTAAACAGTTTTTCTGTCTGTTGCCCGTAAAATTGCTTAGAGTTAAATATATCCAAATGCCATTCAATCACTTTTTCACAAAAACGCATCCCTCCTACTCCCCGTCGATACCTTCTTCATTATCAACCCATATCAACCGCTGAGTCAAATCGTGTCCTTGGTATCTTATGTGAGAGAGAGCTCAACAGAGCTCAATATTACTTGCACACTTCGGAGGGTTAATTGTAAAATTAACTCTTTCGACTTCAACCTTTCTTAAACTCCGTCTTAATCATCCTTTCAATTCACACCAATCCCAGATTTAAGTGCTTTATTTAAGTAAAATTTAGAATTAGCTTGTAGTACGCCTAATAAATGGGGGTATTGTCTCAAAAAAAAAAGTAAACGAAAGGCTAAATGCTCAAGTTTATGAGCAGTTACATATTCCATCACTCGTGAAGCTCAAAAACTCAACTCTATGATACTTCAGCAGGTACTGCACATATTATGGGTCACAAAACATCATCCTTAACGATCTGATAGAGCAAGTGGTATTGAATTCTCTAGAGAAAATTAAATCACTAGACTTAAACGCTCTACTGTATAAGGACATTACCAGTTCATGCCCCCCCTGGTGGCACAAGAAATGGAAGGCTAAAAATGAAAATACATAGAACAGTTGTTGCCAAAGTCCCTGGTGGAAATTGGTACATTAGTATTCGAGGTAAGACCTCTTTTTGCTAATGGGGTTCTTTTTTAAAAAAAAAAAAATAGATCTACCCAAATTCGTTTTTCAACGGAACACCCCAACACTGATAGAGGAAGGCTTCAAGAAAGAGATAAATATAATACATGAAAGCTTAATATTAAAAGTTGTCAAGTGATGGTTTTGATGTGGGTTTGAGTACGAGTACATCAGGCATTCAGACTTTGTGACTCTGGATCAGTATTAATTTTTTTTAACCGCACTACACGAATGTTGAATGCTTTAACCGGCCTAATATTTCCCACCGATTGCAATATGCAGACATTCAAAACCAATAAGGATTATTCATAACCCCTGAGTGCGCTTTCTTAAAGTAATGTCTGGTGAAAATCCTAAGAATTTTCCTTTCGAAAACTTGAAGCTCCATCATAATTGTCATGGAGAAAGTCTTCGAAGCTAAATAGCTGTAAATACGAGTATCTTTGTCTTTCTGTTTCCCATCATACGAAGGAAGGCCCAACAGCCCATTCCATAATTGAATCTTGCAATTCTTTGAAGGGAACTTTAAATAATTGGCTGCCACTGCAGAACCGTGAGGGAATTTCAAATCCAAGTTTTTTACAATTATTTGCCCTGCAACTATGTATGTATATCTGCCCGTTGAGGATCTCCAAAGACAGAGAAGTTCCGATTTGGACTGGAGTTTTTGATTCGGATATCCCAAGTCTGCGCATGTGAGTCCCTGTTATGTTGATTTTAATTTTAAAAGAAATGACCCTAGCGGTTGGTGGTGTAACTTCAACTCACTTGAGTTCGAGAGATCAAACTGAAACTTCTTGGATAACTTAAAAAATGCATTATTTAGCTTTGGCGTACTGAGTCACATTCTAGAATTTGGCTTGACACACTGAACCATTGTGTCACATTAAGTGTTACACCAAACTGCCGTTGTATAAAATATTAAATATTGCTGTTAATTGGGTTAAATGGTGAGGTAATATGGGTATAACATCTCCACTTGTCATTATAGGATGTAGAGAAACAAACCAAGTTTCGAGGCTCGGGCCAATATGGCTCTGAAGCTCTTCGATGATGATTTGTAATTGTCCCACTGTATGAGAAGTTTCTGAAAAAGAGAAAAGAATGGATCAGATGTTTAATCCATACACTATCAAATTCTTTTTCAACATCTGGCAAGGTTTAGATGGTCACAAGCGCTGTGAAGTCGTGTTGAAGTCTTAGCAGCGAATAAAGGGTTGAGTTTTGTTTCACAAAGGCCGAGATTTGTGTCTTGGATGATTACTTTTTCACTGATTAGTAGTTATTCCAATATTAAGCTGATGTTATAAAAGAATGATACAGCCCTGTAGGTGGAAACTAAAGTTGGTAGGTTTTTTTTAGGAATTACCAAGATCTTTTCTGTTGTGAACTGCTGGGCAGAATAGTATAGCAGTTGATGATGCCGTAGAATAAAATGTTTAAGAAAAGAATCACCAATGTTTGTGGATGTCCAGGGGCCTGTTTCAGCGCTATTACATCAACTACATCTTACAACTACATCCTACAACTACATCAGTTACATTTTTCTGTTTCACACATAAAACTGAAAGTGTTGTATGATGTACCTGGAAAACATAGTTGATGTAGTTCATTTGACATTTCTTCTGCATATTTTTATTTGAGCTAAGTTTTCATGTTTTATTGTTTAATTCAAATCTCGTGAAAAAAACTTAATTTAACAAAAATATGTAAATATTATCGATGATGACATTGAATTTGATATATACGTTGAAAAAGAAGTTATGTATTTTTACAAAGAATCAATTTTGATTCGGAAGATCCATATTTTGTGGAGCGATTTCGAATGCCAAGAAATTGTATTGAATTTTTGGTTGAACGCTTGGGAGCATTTATTGCTCACCCAATTGATTGCAACCAATTTACGATGTCAACCCTGCAACAAATTCTTTTAACTCTTCATTGGCTTGGAAATGGAAGCCGATATCATGGTGTTGGGATAATGCATGTTGTCTTAAAGGCATCCGCAGTTGCGTAAATAATGTTTTAAAATATTTTGTTTTCTAATAACTAATCTAATATCCTTTAAACTCCTTCCAACTGCTTCTACATCAAACATTTATGTTGTATCAATGTAGCAAGATTTTACTGTTAGTTGTATTACAACAATGTAGTTCAAAAAGCTGTGAAACAGAATCATACATTATTCCAATAATTCCAGTGTATCATCCATATCTACACTGATGTACTACAACTGAAAATCGAAAGTACCTATGAAACAGAATTGATGTATTACAACAGTCAAAATGATACATTGTACTTGATGTAGTATCGCTGAAACAGGCCCCAGGTTCAGCTGAAATATTAAGCTTGAAATAATTACCGAAATTCTCTAATATCGTTTTAAGACCTCACAGCTGTCGACTTGTATCCCCTCTTTCATATTTATAATGCAGAGTCTGCTGAATGGATGGCTTAACTTCGCCCAGAAACACTCGTCTGCACGTGGATTGGTTTTAAAGTTGTCTTCGCAGTAATTGTCGATCGCTTCTAATGCGTCCTGTGTTTATTTTGAATTAAGGCTGCTGCTGACTATTGTTTCCGGAATTGGTGGTTTCTTTCTAATGATTGCGTAGATTTCCTAGAGGCATAGGGTTTGAAAACTTAGATGACCAAATCGTTAGTAACTCTAAAGAGTTCCTCTTAACAATTGAGATTGAAACCATTTATTAAAATTTTTGTAACCGACTGTTTAGACTTGGCATAGTGTTATTGCGTTGGAATATCAAGGCACAAGATTGAACTCATTTACCCACCGCTAGCACATACAAAAAAAAATTATTAAAAAATGTTTTTCAGTAGTCCTTCCTCATGATGTGATAGTTCCTTCAATATTATATCTTGTCATGAAAAGTGCTTCTTAACCTTGCAGCAAATTCCTTCGTACAAGACTCACGCAGAAACGGTTAAAAGTTGTTACACACTAGCTTCAGATTCTCTACGTGCCTCTAATTTATTTATTTTTCTTCCAAAAGCAGATGATATCAAAGACTATCCTGAGACAGAACTTCAAAAAGACAATTGATAAGAATCTTTAATATTTTTCTACTGCGCCATTTCTTAAAACAGCCGTTTTTAATTTCATTCTGAAAGTCACCAATACTTTTTTGTTTTTCTATAAATCCATCCTTGCTCGTATGGCACTTTTTACTTTAATTCCACCAATTCCTTAAGCCGACATAGCACACAATAATACACTCCTTTTATCATTAACTAAATAAATTGTCGCTGTCACTAGAAATTTCCAACCCACTCCCTTAAGTCTGGAATACTACAACTACAATCGTTATAATACTTGTTCACCCCATGAATCACACTTAATTTTCTTGCGTGCCAGTTTCCCAGTTGTATGATGATAACAAAAAAATAAAATACAAACCAGACCGCTTTTTGGTGGGACATAGACTCCCGCACCCTCTATCTAATCGTGCATGTTCTCCCCCCGTTAAATTTATATGCCGACGGGCGCAAGGAGTACTAGAAACGGGCCACAGACGCTTGACATGTAATATGTTTACTTATGGCGTTTGTTCTCGAAAGGAAGTGTTCGAACCACTAGAAACACCAATTTTCGAGGTCCTTACAATAAATCAATGGGAGACATTTTTTGGTGTTATTTTTGCTTAGGTATGCAAATCGTGGGTACAAGGAAACGTCTGTGTCTTTTTTTCTTTTCGGTTACATGATACCAGATTTTGTTAAGCACTCTTCGTTCTATTTCCAGCAAACACAAACATTCAAAAATTATTCTCGAATTTCAAGAAATCCACCTCGGTATCATAAAAAAAAATTTAATGTCGCATTCTAGAGATGGCAAATCCCTTAACAGCGAGCCTTCTGCGTGTTTAGTATCTCCTTCCACAAGCGTTACTGGGACTTTTCCCCAGCACAGATTGTTGTTTATTGTAATTCGACCAGTCGTTTCAGGTGAATTTCCTTTCTCCCGGGTATACGCAATCCATTAATTTCAATTTATCATATGTATACATTGCAGCTTGATGGCTATAAAAAGGCTTCGATGTGCCTTAGGGAAAAGCCCTATGTCTCACGTTTTCTGTTTCTGTTGTAGATTCTGAAGGCAAACTAAGCGATTTGTGTGTCATCTATTGAGGTGAATGGGGGTTTAAATCAATTTGAAAGATTAACCGAAAAGGTTGTAGAACTTTCGGATTTTGAGATGTTTTATATAAAAAAAAACGGTTCTGTGTCTGGAACTTGCCGAACGTGTTTATTGAATTGAGCTGTTGTTAGTTATTCAGGGTGTGTTTTTAATGTTAATGCTGACGAATTGTATTTGGGTGCGATCTTAATTTTGTTGGCTTTATTGTCAAATGGAATTGGAACTTTTACTTGGAATCATTAATGTCTTTGAGACTTAAGATCTCTTGAAGTCTTTAAGATTCTGTCTTTTGCAGTAATTATTATTAATTTTTGTTGAAGTTTCTTAGGACTGGTTTCTTCAGAAAGTTGTAGGATCTTAAATCCATTTAAAGAAAATATGTAAGGACTTAATTGAGTTCTAACTCGGTTCTTTTCACATAATTGGAATACAAATTTGGAACCTAAACTTCTTCACAAGAACGTCATTCTGATGGAAATTCAGTTCCCCTAACTTGACAAGAACCGCAATATTAAAAATATTTAATTGCATACCAAGGAAATTACACGGCTTTAAATCTGTGAAAACAGAGCCGTGTTAGACCCGTGAAAAGTTCTCAAGCATTCATCGCATGAACCGTTATCCACAATACTAAAACAATCACCTTGGTTTTCTTATTTTGGAGAAATAAGGTGTCGGTTTCAATACATGATTCCAATGAAACAAAGTACCTACTTCCGATGCTGTTGAAGGCGAAGAGCAATCATGTACTCGCAGAGTCTTAGGAAGTCGAGGTCGAGTACCCTCTGAGGAGATTTAACTACTTAACACATTTGCCCACTTGAATCAAGAGTAGATAGTGTCTCCAGTTTCAGTTAAGCTGAATTAATTGATGATGAATTGGCATGACCTACTCTGACATATTTGGAGATAAAGTGAGATAGGATTTTCAGTATGTCAGTTTGCTGAATTGGAAATTATGGCGAATGAACCCGTTATGAGTCAAAACCGGTAGTTCTCATAATCAGCAGTGAGTTACTTGTGATCGGAATGTTCGGTCTACTGTCCGAAGGCAAAGAGAAGGGACAACCAAAGGTCGGGGTTCTATCCTTGGTGACAGTTGTTATGGGGGCGGTAAAAGACTGAACATGTTAGGATGCGGATACTTCACAGAAAATCGAAGCAAAGTTGTTTACTTTAAGCTGGTAAGTGATTGCTTAATTCCGCATAAAAGCCACTTTTCAAAACATTAGCCCAATATGTGGACACGTTTCTACCTCGGAAGCTGAAAAACCCAAAACGCATTGGCTTTAAAATACATATCGAGAAAATTTAAAACAATTTTCTAGCCAAGAGAATTTCCGAGGTCCAACTTTAAGGTTCGAGGTGACAAGTAGCACCGAACATCATGTTTAAAAAAAGGCATTGTGAATATCAGAGTCCTTGGACTAGTCAATTGAATACAGAATGCTTTGGGTTAAAGAAAATGGAAAGCGGTCCTATCTCACCCCGTTATCCTTCATGCATCGAAAGCCAATTAAGTAATTAAAATATAAAGGGATAATATCCCAGCTCAAAAAGACTAAACTATAAAACAAACTGTTATAATTGATCAAAATAGTGTGATTATGGTGTTTTTCAGGAAAATTTTTGTCCACACATATCATCAAACTCTCTATTCGGCACTTCGGACACATTGTGTATTATCAGCTATTTTTTCATGGCACACTCATCTAGTTAAAAGAATCATCCTACTAGGATCGTTTGTCAATACAAGAAAGTCAGCTGGGGCGATCTGAATAACTTCTTTCGATTTTTTAATGAGTGACTATGTTTCCTCGATAGTGACGTTAATGGCAATGCTTATATGATCACAGAAGTGATTCTTCTTTTGATGCGTAAGGACACATGCGTAAGGAAACAAGCCTTAAGGTTTGTGATCTTACAAAGCCAACCCAATAGAGGAAAACTGACGACCCATAAACGAGCCGAAAACCATTGCAACGTTGTTGTAAAAAGAACCAAATTTTTACATGACCAGAAAAATTTACGATAGACCAAAGGTAGTAGACATTTTTGGTTATTTATCTACAATGTAAGAAATTCATCATCACCTTAGGTCCCAACGCCCATCTACAAGGACTATGGCAATGCTAATAACTAGCTCTTAAGATAAGGCAAATGAATTTGCAGATCAGTTTGCTGCTAGTACTACGTTGCCCGATAACAACAAAGCCCCTCCTGGAATTGAGAATGTAAATTATTAAATGGGACATGCATGTTTTCGATCTCGTACAGTTGCAAGAGCCCTTTCAGATCTTGATATAAACAAAACGCTGGTCCTAATGGTATACTCCTCATTCTTCCCTATTTGTCCAGCCTGTTCCTTTAAGAACGCGATCCTTCCTCTCATTCTCCTACAAACCAATTGCACTTACGTCCCTTCTTTCCAAGCCTATAACATCGCTGATAAATCATCAGCTCAAGAAATATCTCGAAGATCGAAAGCTTCTGAATAATCGGAAAAAGGGCTTTCGCGGCATTCGATCCATTAGTGATCCAATGGCAGAGCTCATGGAAGAGTGGAAAAGATTTTTAAATAGGTTGGAAGAATGTAAGATTATAGCACTTGATATTTCTAAGGCATTTTATAAAGATTGGCATCAGGCTCTCTTATCAAAAATGCCTATGTTTGATATTACTGCAACCTTCATTCCTTGGATTAAAAAATAATTTCAGGATCGTTCAATGCATGTTACATATATTGGACCATTTCAAGTCTGATCTTCACAAAATAAATGCTGGTGTTTTCCAGGGCTCCGTTTTGTCTTCGACTCTGTTACTCACTTTTGTAAATGGTCTCTTGTCTGAAGCGTGAAATCCACTTGATTGTTCTGCCGTAGACTCTACCGTTAGCTTTTCATACTCATTCTCAATTGCACATGCAAAAAAAATCATGTAGATTTTAATGCTTAGAAAACTCAATATTACTCATGGTCGCTGAAGCAAAATGTACCCCTCGAATGGCACTGTCATCGAAGAAATCGAAAAGATCTATCTACTGTGTATGTGTATGTGTCAACAACGATCATCGTTGAAACGACCACCTTTCTCGAGACCGGAAAAAAAACGCTGCTAAATACATAGAATTCCTCGATCGGTGTAAGAAATATTTCACCTCGTTATCTGGCTACAATTCATAAGGCGTCCAAAACTCGTGTAAAACTCACATCTTTGAGCAGATGCAGCCCAAACATCTCTGCATTTATTGGGTAGAATCCATAATAGAGCGTTAGAACCAATAAGACTTATAACTATCATGGAAACATTCCCATCTCTTGAACACCGTAGGAATATGTCATGTCTTTCTTGGTCTCATCGCTTCTTTCACAAGTAACGCTCATTCGAAGTAGCTAGTTGCATTCCTTCCCTAAATCAGCTCACCCATGATAGCCATCAAGTCACACTCAAGCCTAATTTTGGAGTCGAACAAGACGATCGTGGAATAAGTAACCCGCACTGTTTTTCTTTTCCATTTCAATTTACCAACTTTCTTTCGCTCTTCCTAATTTTCCCCATCTCGCGTGCAATGTTTATCTTCAACATTATGAGGGTCTCAATAATCCCTTGACCTATGAATTATAAAAAAATACTATTTAATTCCGATATTTTAGCTTTTGGACATATTATACCTATCTTCCGTTCTTGTAAAGTCAAAGCAGTTTTGAATGAGAACTTAAAATATTGTTTCAATCTCTAAGCAAATGCTCTTTGAAGTTCTTCCTGCAGTGACTTCCTATTTATTAAACCAGCATAACCCCTGTTAAGTCCCAGTATTGATATACAAATAATAGTTCTGATCCCTTGATAGAAAATATACCTAATTTGTATGTGACATTTCATGGAACGATTCAAATAAGATAAGAAAGATTTGAATGTTGTGATTTATGCCAACCACAAAATATATGTTAAAAGAACAAAACAGAACTGACCTTTATTCATACTTATCGTCGTACAGAATTGCCCTGAACTATATAATAGACAGACCCTACCAAATCATTTCGAATGCCTTTCATCTTTACTTTGAAATTCGTAAAAGCAATTATACGCACAGTCCCATACAGCAGGCCCTTTATATTTCTGATTATGACATTTCCAGTGGCTACATTCTTTGATTGGATACTAAACTTGCAAACCTATGACCATAGCATTCAAAGCTATTTGTGTATAAATTGCGATTTCCATTAAACCTTTTTGTTTATAGAATAAGTTCCTCTTTGTCCTTATAGTTTGAAAAACAATGAAATCAACTCAGGAGCAATATGATTGTATCGTGCGGATCTATACTCATCTCTATCTTTCGACTCGGTAGACCGATTTCAAGCTTCCTTTGTTTTAGAAAGGGCTCGTACCTATATTTACGAACTTAGAATGGATTCTTTGTCGGAGTTATAGTCGAAGCTACTTCGTTACAAGACATCATTTAGAGAAAATAAATAAAAATAACTTGAGGAAGTCGTGAATACAAATAAAATTCCAGCAAAAGTCCAAGTCAACACACACCGGAGTAAGCTGGAGTTATTAAAGGACAAAATTAGATTCAAGAGGACTTTGCTTTCCAACGAACAACAATGACGAAACAATGCTATATGCCATGTCTATAAAACAACCATAACCCGAAGGATGTACGTAGACGTAAACTATTTCACACAGAACTGCCTTGCGAAACCTCCTCTCTGTAGCAGTCCGTATCTGAAAAATAGCACACAGTTCCCGTTTTAAATTGTTGTCGTAATGTCATTCACAGCGAGAACGAGTATAGTGTGTGATTTGTAAGGAATGCATGCATGTTTGCTTTGCTCTGCGTGCACTCCATCTTTGGCTTTCCATAGGTATCGGGTAATGGTTAACTTTTATTTAGTGTCATGCAAGCTTTGTGTAGCCCTGTTCTTGGATGTATGTCGCTTTTGTTCTGGGTTTTAGTCTCGGATAGCTTTTAACCGATTTTAATTGGATTTGAATGAATGGTAAAGCGTCTCACAAAGACCCTAATTCGATATCTTATAGTTCGATGGAGTATAGAGCTTTGTTTCGGAGGCTTGTGATTTTGCTTCCGGTTTATAAGAGTATGTCTAGTTTTTATAATAAATCTGAAGAGACATGCTGTTTGAGTAAGCAAATGTGGGGAAAAAAGATTTATACTGCAACTTCAGTTCAAAATTGGAAAACTGGTCGTTTTTTTCGGTATTCCATTTCTTCACAAACAAAATTCTGTAAATGAAAAAAAAAAGTTTTGTTTGATTATAATTCTGTTTATTATTCTGAAAATCTATACTACTGTACATTCTGTGAACCCAAAAATCTATAGGTATTCCATAATTCGGTAGATTAAAATTCTGTAAAATATTTCAATAGAATAATAGCGAGTGATTTTTTAAGAGCAATCGGAAATTTAAAAAAAAAAAAACATAAAATTCAGAAAAATTCATGAAATCTTTATAAGAATTGATAGTATGGTCGATATAATTTAATGTTTGAAGATTATTTCATGCAAATGTTGGCCGCGGCTGCGCCTCAAATGGTCCATCCGCTTAGTCCAATTTTGGCAGACTCTTTCTAACATTTCGACCGGTATCTTAAAAATAAATGCTTCAACGTTGGCTTCCAGTGCGATAATCGAAGCGGGCTTATTGCTTTAGACATGAGCCTTGACATAGCCCCACAGAAAATAATCTAGAGGCGTTAAATCGCACGATCTAGGCGGCCAATTGACCGGCCCCACACGTGAAATAAACTGTTCACCGAATTCGCTTCTTAATTGGTCCATTGGTACGCGTGTTGTGTGGCATGTGGCACCGTCTTGTTGAAACACATGTCATGCAAGTTTGTTATCATCGCACGGTAGCGCTCACCATTCACAGTAACGTTTCGATGCGCATCATCTTTGAAGAAATACGGCCCGATGATTCCGCCAGCCCATAATCCGTATCAAACAGTGACTTTTCTGGATGAATTTGTAGCTCTTGCAATGCTTTTGGCTGCTCTTCACTCCAAATACGGCAGTTTTGCTTGTTCACGCACATATTCAACCAGAAATGAGCTTTGTCGCTGAACACAATTTTTCGATAAAAAATTGGATGTTCGGCCAACTTTTCAAGGGCCCATTCACCAAAAATTCGACGTTGTGGTAGGTCGTACGGCTTCAATTCTTGCACCAGCTGTATTTTGAAAGGCTTCACACCTAAATCCTTGCGCAAAATTTTCCACGTAGTTGAGTAACAGAGGCCCGATTGCTGCGAGCGGCGGCGCACAGTGGGTCCTCTCCATACACATCAGTGCTTAAAATACAATTTTTAATTTTTGCCTTAAAAAAAAATAAAAATGCATAATTAATATACATATTATAGCACATGTCATTTGTAAGTATTATCTTCCCTCTCTGTCTAATGGCCAAGTTACGGTACATTCAAGTTGACTCTTTGTCATTAGTTTTTATTAGATATGCGCAAGTTTTAATTTTGTGTAGTTTTATTTTATTTTTAAAAGTTAACTCCGTTAAACAAAAAAAAATTAAAAATATGTTGTTTGTTCAAGAAGGCATGTAGCTTGCAAATACATTTTTATTTTCGATTGAAAGGTGTTACTTAGTGTATAAAATACATAAATGGATGACGGGTTTACTAACGGGCAATGAAATTTTTGAAATCATTTTTTTTTAACTGGCGCAGAGAACTTTTAGATCTAAGTATACAGCATGAAAGAAGAAATATTTGTTATTAAAAATCCGAAGACAGAAGTAAAAGTTAGGTGCGCCAGTTTGAAATATCACTGTTTGAGTTTGCGGTTGAATAAATAGATAATACAAAGGACGACAAAAAATGTTAGTAGTGGATGTTTAGCTAAAATATGAGTATGTGGGCTTATAGGTAGGTTTATCATGATATCAAATCCGAAAATTCCGGCAGGTTTTTTTCTCAGCCTTGGGTAGGGGGTAGGGGTGAAGTTCAAAACTATCTATTTTTCCTATCGTTGTTCCAGGAATGTAACCACTTATATAAATATAAAATTTAAATATGCAATTTGATGCTCTGTAATTAAACCTAAGCTAACATACCTAAATATTGACCATCCGACTGATAGAACTTAAAATATAAGCTTTTTAGTGAGTCATATCGATTTTTTTGTTAATTGTTTGCTTAATATAAGATCGGTTTTCAGATACATGCGGAAAGATTAAGGTGTTTTTTCCTAGAAATAGCTTGACTTAACGTGAAGCTCTGTCCTTGGTATCCCATGACCACAAGTCTGCACCAAATCCTTATCAATGAAAGTGAAATAATGACTCATGCCCTACTTCCAATTAGCCAGTTAAGCGAAGAAGACCAAGAGGTGCGAAATAGAGATTTTCATATATCGGCAACATTTCAGCGGGAAGACATCACAAAAAAAAGAAGGATAACATGTGTGATGTTATAAATAGGTTGTTTATCTCTGCCAATCCCTTGATAACATCGCGCACAACGACAGTCATTCACCGAAAAATGTTTTATCCTGAAGTCATAAATATGTTACTCGAAGAACAATTGTTTTCTTAAAATAAATCAATCAATAACCTTGAAAATGTTTAATTTGGTCAGAACTATATTCATTATTAATAATATTTTCATTTTCAACAGCAGTTGGTATCTATTAAAACAGTTCTTAGCATTTGAAACAAGATTTTGAATTTTGAGCACTGCTTAGTATGAAGAGGACCCACTGTGCGGCGCCGAATCGATAATTCACGGTCATCACTAACACTGGCCGATACAGCTGCGATATTTTTTTCTCAGTTCGCACTCTACGTAAGCGTGTTAGTGGTTTAATGTCCACGAATGTAAATTTGGTGCGAAATTTAGTTACAATAGCCCGAATAGCCACCTCAGTAGGTAGATTGAAGTGACCACAAAATGGAAGAAGTGCGCAAAGAACTTTCTTAACAGAACACGCATTTTGATAATAAAATTCAATAATTTGCAAGTCTTGTTCGTTTGTAAAACGATTTATGGTTAAATTTTATAGATCAAAGTGAAGATGTTTGACAGTGACACAAAACATGAAACGTGCGGGAGCTGTCAAAACCAGTGTTGCCAAAAAGAAAATAGCAAACAAATCACCCATATTAGAATCACCCTATCGGAAGATGTTATAATTTTTTCAAATGGCGTCGTACGTCAATCATATTTGACATTATTTGTGAACAAGACAGCCGCAGTATATAGACAGACAAGCAATGGATCGCTATACTCGGCGAGAGCGTGGAATAATTGTGTCAATTTTTTTGACCAATAGTCAGTGGTGGTGTTAGCAGTAGTACAAAGTGGATTTCGACGTCGAAAATCGTGTTGCGCCCCGTAGTCAACTGAAAGCACAATAGACTATGCAGGGCGTGGGCCCCACCGTACTAGTCGTTCGGCAGGAAATATCGCGACTGTGGCTGTCGATGTCGCTGAAAACGAAGAAACATCAATCATACGACGGCCCACGCAATTGCACATCACCAAACTAACTCATGTTCTCGTACAAAGTACAAAACAGTACATCAGTTAATGCTTGCTGACTGTACGTCGCGTGTGAATTACTGTCAAGACAACCTCAATCTCAACAACTAAGAGAGTTCCGTGTTGAAAATCATCATGAGCGACGAGGCGTATTTTCACTTAACCGGTTCCGTCTAAAGCCTAGTACTCAGTTCAAGTGAAAATGAAAATTTCATATAAATGTGGCAGCTGGTTCCCTCGCATGAAATCCCCAACGCGTATTCTCCCGTTTTGACAATTTGGCATGGCCAGCAAGATCGCCCGATTTAACCATCCTAGGATTCTTTCTTGGGGACTACTTGAAATCGCGGGATTATACAAATAAGCTTAGGCCCTTAGGGGAATATTCGAAAGGAATGCGAACAGTTATCACCGGAAATCTTGCGTAATGTCCTGTGCATGTTACTAGAAGTGGAGGGTACCAACAATATTCTGTCGAATCAGAACGGCTTAAATGAGCAGCATGATAAGAGATACTATTGGAGGTTCTTGCACTTCTTCGCAAGTGCGAAATATACTTGCCCCGTCTGAAAAAACGAACCCAAGGCCCCATGCATGACAGTCAACGTACTAACCCATATGCCAGCGGTTATTTTTGGAAATTTCTGACCTTCTGGCCTTCAGGTCTTTTAGAGACTTTGGATAATTGACATATATGTACATATGATATCCTACAAAAAAAAAAAGAACAAACCGGAATCCACCGGACGGCACGGTGCAAAAGTAACTGAAGATAATCCTAAAACCATTTTATCCTTTTCCTGCAGATCCCCACAGTTACGAATACGATAGTAAGATTATAAAGAATTCCTAGCTTTGCTGCATACTCTAATCGTACTATTGGCAAATGTTCACTAAATGTAAAAAAGATTCTGGCTATGTATGGGTCTGCATATCAGGTCAAGTGTTCGGATTATATTATAGCTTGGCCAGGTGTTTATCACTTCACCTGTTAAACTACTAAACCAGTCTGGGGTCCACCAGGGCAGTCACGTAGGTACTCAAATGCATTACTCCATGAATTGATGTTTTGAGGTTACGAAGCTCCTATAAGATCAGAACACCCACTGCTCTGAAGCTCCCAATGCTTTAATATTCTCAGGAGATCTCAAGAAGAACTCCAAAATTTTCTACTTGCGGTTTTTCTGCAAGTACTGAACCGTGATACAACCAACGTTGCCACAATGTTACAAGTGTAACAAAAGTGTTACACTTTTCTTAATTTTTTTGTATTTGTTACTATGTTACTTTTTTTTTCTTTTTGTTACACTTTTTTCTCCAAACTTTTTTTTTCTTTAAAAATTTAATTTATGATTTTTTTAATCAGTGTGAAGTGCGCTTAAACAACACTTCCATCTATTTGTACACCTACGTCCTAAATTGAGTTGAAAATTGAAATCACCTTCATTCGACTCGATCGAACTCGTTCAGTTACAGTTTAGTCGAAATCTTGCTATCTTTCACTTCAAATTCAAACTCGATCTCTTGATCCAGCATATAAAAATGTTCAGATATCCATTCCTCAAAGTATTCCAGTTTCCACATTCCATGTTGGCTCTTTGAAAATGCTAAAAAAGAAAATCTTTTTGAAAATATAACAGAATTTGTTTATATAAAATATTAAGTTTACCACACAGTTCTGCGGCAGCAGAACGTATTTTTTCAGAGCTAAATTTGATAAAAAATGATTTAACCAATAGGTATCACTTGAATACCATTGAATCAATAATGTTTGCAAAACAAATAAAAGATCAATTCTCTTAATTTGCCTAAACATGTTTTATGTAAAACTTAAAATGTGTCTTACTTATAATAATTTATTAACTTATTATTTAATGTATAGCTTTGTACTGAATTTAAAAACTGTGATGAAGAAAACTTATGTTCCTATTAAAAATTAAAAATTGAGTTCAAGAGCATTCTTTGATTTAAATTATTTTTTTCAATTTGTTACATTTTTTTCGCTTTTGTTACGTTTTTTAAAAAAATGTGTTACACTTTCGTGAAGCCCAGCGGCAACGCTGGATACAACTGATTATCGGTTGATTAAAACGACTCACCAGGAAGGAAACAACTTCCTCCCCCCCCACGCTTCGAATCCACAACCTGATACACCTTATCAAAATATTACACCTAGCTTATATTTTACATTATTTGATTCTACATAAATTAGGACTACCCAACAACATAACAAAATCTAGTAACCAAGTCTGGTAAAAAATAAAAAATCTAAGTGCGTTGGGCTGTCAAGTCGAAGTTCTGCGATAATTTTCCAGACGGAGCCACTTAAAAAAAAAAGAGTTTTGTAGACGTGCTGTCGTTTTTGATAAAATTACAAATCTTCCAAGGGTATCTCTTGTTGTGAAAAATTTGCTTCCAATCTCAGCCGTTTGAGCTCGGCAGAAAATTATAAACTCTAACGATTCACCAAAGTGGTAAGGCCAGGTTAGGTTAGGTTGACGTGGCTATCAGCAGGAGAGCCAACACACTTAGACCAAGAGTTGGTCCATTGTGATATCACATTAAATCTTGGAGACTTTCACCCTAACCGTCAAATCAATTGGAGCTCCTTATAAAGCGAGCGATATTGCCTATTTCTATATTTGCCAGATCACTAATATCATTTTAGTACAAATCTCCCAGATGAACTCTACATACATCTTTGAGATAAAGCAAGACATGTACACACTGAAAATAAAACTTAGGTATATATGACAAAAATGTAGGTTGATCTGATAAAAATTTTGTCAATATACGTCCAACAAAAAGTTTTGTCAAATTGATAAAAATTACAGAATTTTGTTGAGGTAACAAAAAATATTTTGTTGAGGTAACAAAAAATATTTTGTTGTAATAACAAAAATATTTTGTCAATATGACAAAATTTCGTAGAATTTACAAAATTAATTTGTCATATTAACAATTCTTTTGTTGTATTAACAATTTTTTTGTTAGTGTTATTGTTTTTTTATTATTATCGGATTAGCAAAATTTGTTTGTTGAATTAACAAAATTGTTTTGTTAAATTAACAAAATTGCTTTGTTAAATAAACAAAATTGTTTTGTCAAATTAACAAAATTGTTTTGTTAAATTAACAAAATTGTTTTGTTACATTAACAAAATATTTTGTTAAATTAACAAAAATTTCTTGTTATATTTTGTTCAATTAACAAAATATTTTGTCAATTCAACAAAATATTTTGTCAATTTTACAAATTTTTTTTTGTTGAATCCACAAAATTAATTTTGTCAAAATAGTTTTTATTTTGGGATTTAAGTCCACAAAAATTGGCGTTTCGTCCCTACGATCTCACATGCAACCATCTGTGAGGGCGTATAGACAAAACACAATTTTTGTTAAGTTCAGTTAATCTTACATCGATTTTTTAACAAAAACCAAATGTGAACTACATATATCATACACAAAAGAAATGTCATGATCAACAAAATATACGCGCAGAATTTTTTGGTTTCCTTACAAAATAGTTTTATCTCAGAGAAGATGAGGGATCAATTCCTCCTCTCTTTCGTCCATGCAGCTTCTGCAGGAATCGTTAGAATAATTAAGAAGCCGCATTGCGTGCTTGCCTATCAAAAAGTTTCCTGTTATGACACCTTTCAAGGAGCCTATGTGTGATCTGCTTAAAGATATTAAGCATTTGGAACGCTTTAGATCCAGCATTGGTCAAATCTGTTGCTTCGCCAAGCAGGTGATGGTCATATTGTTCCACCTAAGGGTTGTTCTCTGTATAGCATCTTGCCTTAGCATAGCCTTACACCTATAGCAATGGGAATATCTATATTTGCCTTATCTGGCAAAAAAGGTATGATTGTTCTACTTTTGGCGAATTGGTTTCCTGAAATGTCTTTGTGCCCAGTACTTCTTTAATCGCCAAAAGCGAAGAGGACAAGATCTGTTTTGTAAGGCTAGCCGCGCACTAGCAATTTTTAGTTGCGAAACTGTTTGGTTACTTTTAGAAAACAGATGAACTGTTTGGTTGAATGTCGGTGAATTTGCAGATAATTATATGTTCAATAAAATGGCGAACTTATTTTAGGCAATCGTTTAGTTTGTGTCAAAACACAAACTTTTTAGTTGCTCGAACCAAGCAGTTTCGCAACTAAAAATTGCTAGTGCGCGGCTAGCCTAATGGTTAACAACAGTCCACAACGATCGGCCCATTTTGTTAGCTTGTTTAAAGCATATTGTTGGAGATCTTCTAGGGGATTAGGATGCTTTCCTGATATGGCAATAGCAATGTCATCCGCACATGCAATCACTCTGTAACTCTACACTTCCATATAACTTAACAGCTGCTTAGCTAACAAGTTCCAAGGAAGGCGTGATATCTCACCACCTTGCGGCATGCATGCCTCTACTGACAGATCTTCTTGCAAAGAACCCGTCCAGCCATGAATTAATAATCCTGTTGGCATTTGGTTGATCAATTCTCCAAGCGAAACTTTCTTTTATATTCAGAGATGACAGTGTAGACGTGATTGCAGATGCATCGATATTGCTTAAAGCGTCCTCTTTATCAAGGAAGGAAACCACAGTATACTCTTTGTAATGTAGGGAGTAACGATGGTTTTTTATCAGTGTATGAAGAGCTCTTTCTACCGACTTCCCTTTCCAGCATGCGTACATTTCCGTAGATGGAAGTCTCGTGTCAATGCTTGTTTTTAAATGGATATCAATCAATTGCTAAAAAAAATTTGAGAAAGAATGGTAATAGACTAAGAGGACTGAGATCTTTTTGTTCTACATGTGATCATTTGCCGCTTTGGGTATTGATTTTATTTTTCATATTTATCAAACCTCTTCATCTTTATCCAAGGTTATTACTCAGACTTGGTGCTGAAAGTGATATGTGTACCTTTCGACCTTGACCACCCTCAAGTGTCATCCACTCACACATTTTTTTCTTCATTAATTTTGCCTTTAGATTTCCAATTCTTCGCATTTAATTTTCATCTAATATTCATTTATACAAGATCAAATCATTTACTTTTATGACAACGACCAATAAAATATTTCACAAAACATTTCGCTCCAAGAACAACAACATAAAAGTCACCAAAGATACCAACACCTAAATAATCAACCCCAAAAATGCCCATCATTACGCTTCTGTAAGTCAGCAACACCAGTTATATTGTGTGGTGTCGTTAAAGCACTTTGTAGCACTTTGATTCAATTAGTGTAATTGTATCAACAAAACATTTCATCCATCCCCTCCCTTTCCTTCAACCCTCAAAACATTTCGGATGAAATAGCGTATCACACAAATCCTTTCGCATCCACTCGACAAAATTCTGATAGGATAGGATAGATATCCTGTAAGAATTGTTCTATGTAGTCTCTTTGTCTTTGTCTGTCACTCTAGAGCTCGTATATCGTATCGGTCTATTCATTTCAATTGGTGATGTAATTGCTAAGAGTGCCGGCAAATATCCTTGATGATTGTTTTTCGGGTGAACGAATGTTGATGATATCTCAGTGATTGCTAGGGACAATAAGGCAAACAACGTGATCTATTGGAATGGAAAGGGATTAGGTTTTATCGACCAAGGTCAACTCTTAATGAAAAGTAATGAAGAATCGTATAGAGCTCATATGAACGAGCACATATGGCAAATTAATGATTCTTTCTGGAAGTTGAATTTTTGTTTAGAAAAACAACCTGTGGCAGTAAGAAGTGGTCATATACATTTTTTTTAAAGGGTAGTTTAGACAATCATTTTGGAAAGTTTTTTTCGCGTTCATTTAATGTTTGTTTCTTTGATGGTATCTTCAATCGAATCAAGTATCAGATTTCTTGTAACTTTTGAGATGTTGAATGCCCTGTGAAAACCCTACCAGGATGCATTGCAATGGAAGATTATATTTTCTCTGACTTGGACGAATTTGGCGAGAAGATGTTGCTCCAAATATTAATTACGAAAGAATCTAAGAAGTCTGTTTCTTCCATGACACTTCCTGTACGATGCCTCCTATTAAATCCATCCCTATTTTCCTGCAGCTGAAACCATCATATTAAGCCTTATATTAAGCCCTTAAGTGCGGACTTATTATAAAAAATACAGTTTGCGGTTTGTTGAAAATGATTTTGAAGAACTGGTTAATATGTAACACATAATTTAAAGTATTAGCAGGGAGCAGGAAACACCCCTTCAGCAAGAAATGTTGACGTTTTTCCAACTTGGACATGGATATGTTCCCTTGAGCAGAGTAGAACATTTTTATCTAGGAAGCAGCATCATATTTTTTTAAGCCTAGTGACAAACTGAATTGTGTCTTCAAGATCAAGTCGAACTGATGCAATTTTTAGAAGTAGAAGGTCGGTTATTGAAATGTTCCGTCCAAGACATTTTAATATTGAAAAAAAATTCCTAGGTACTTAAACCACTTAAACTGGTTTAGTTTTTCGTCCACCGTTGCGAAAAATTTACAACTTCGGATTAAGCCACATTGCCCGTTAGATTTCAAGTAAGGCAATACACTTTGAATTTGAGACTGCCATCTTCAAGTTAAGGAACATTGATACTTAGCTCCTCTAGAATTATTCTAGTTATTAGCTCAATTAGTGTATGTATGTGTTTTTAGAACAGTAACTAGCGACTGACAATATTGGCTTGGATATTTTAATGCTAAGAAAGAAAACAGTGAAAGTTCTTCGAGGAGAGTTTTAAGGGTTCCTTTTGGTGAGCCTTCGACGAAGCCTTAAAATTAAGAACAGGATGATGGTGCCTACGTCAAGAAGCAAAATTTCCAAATTTGTTACAATGCTAATTCACACAACGTCCACCAATTAGAAATACTTCTGCAGAAAGTCACTGCTTGGTGTGGTTTGTGTGCCAGCGGCGTTAGCGATATCATCGGTTCGTACATCAACAGAGAGTCCCCCTCCCGGGGAATATGCTAAATAAACCTTTTTATATATGTCTTTATCTATTCCTAAAAGCAACTCTTAATTTGGACATTGGTAGAGAATATACTGGGTTTTCCAATAGGGATCTTAAAAATTTGACAAGTGATTGCGGCCATACTGTTAAAAAGCTACATCTCTCAAAGCTGTCATTTAGTCTCTCTCACTAAATCAACATATAGAAATATAGCGTTCAACAACATTTGGAAATGATTGGATTGATTTGTGAAAATAGGTCTTCCGTTTGAGCAACATTTCACGTGCTTCGCCCATTGTACGGTCGCTATAATCGGATTTTCTATAGGACTATTTGCAAAGTAGTGGATAAATTTAAGTCAACTCGTTCAGTGAATAATTCGACAACAGCTGATCATCAACGCAAGATCTGCCGAAAATATTGCCGTTGTCTGTGGGAGTGTGCAAGAGAATCCGTGGCAGTCAATTCCGTGACGCGCAAAAGAACTCGGCCTTTTGCAGACTACAACTTGCTACCTTGGACCTACCACTCGTACAATTTTCAACCATAAACAATCTTAACGACCATACTCAACGACGTATCTTTGCTTACTGGTCTCGTGAAACAGTTGGAAGTTGACTATAATTTTATTACATTCAACGGCGAGAGCTATCGGTTATTAAGAACCAATTTCTTTCATCATCCAGCGCCACAATGCCCATTTTACGTGAGCGATTTATGAGCATGATTATCTTACGTGCATCAGGCGATGTGAATTATCCAACCAGATCGTGTGATTTGACCCCGTTTAACTTCTTCTTGTGATGTTTTATTTCGTTACAGGTTACAAAAAATAAACCACAAACCTTGACTGCCATGAAAGCCAACATTAACGATGCCATTGGTCAAATTTAGCTTGACTTTTTTACTCACGATAAAGGTACTATAGGGCAAGTTCTGCATTTGGAAACAAAGTCGAACTCGAAATTTTGATCAAAGATGACATTACGATAGAAGGAAGATGGAAAAAGTGGGTCCGGCAATTCCATCTGTCTCTATGTCTACATGTTTGTACCTTGATCAACAGCTTAAGCGACTGAAGCTTTTTTCTTCAAACTCGGTACTTAAGGGTCTTCGGTGATTCTCTAGAGGGGAAAATGAATTTTGTTTAGCTCCAGAACAAAAGGTATTCCCCATAATAAAAAAAAAACTTGACAAATAGGGGACGAATTCAGTTATGACGTATGTACATAGAGTATTTCGTGATGCCAGCCAAAAGCCCTTAAATTTCTCTTTCCGGAGCAACAAATAAAATCTCTTTTTCTTGAATTTTTTGACCCTTTTTAATCCATGTACAAAGTAGCCATCATTCGATGTTATTTGGCAATTTATGGCTTATAATAATAGATTATTTTGTGAGAACTATCAAAGCCACAAGTCAATCTTATCATCGAAATCGAAATTAAAATCGAATAGGAGCAGTATTGAATCATTTCAGTGAAATGAAAATGATCGAATGATCGATCGATTGAAATGATCGGCGGATCATTTTCGTAATCGATTGTTGAACGATTCGATCATTTGAAATGAACGATTTACACAGCTCTACTAATAAATCCCTAATACATGGAAAATAAAATGCACGACTGGGTCGCACGAACTTGCTCCTATGTAATAGACTAGGAATTTTAAAAAAGAATGTTATTAGAGAAAACTGTTCATAAGGATAAAATGAATTTTTTAAATTCTTTAAGTAGTAAGAGATAAAAACAGAATGCTATGCAAATATGAATTTATGCAGGAACAAAAATTATAAGTCGCTGTAGTGGTTCCTTAAAAAAATAAGCTTTTATGTACAAAATTTTTAAAACATTTTTAAGAAAAAATTTTGGTACGCCAACCTTAAGTTTTTATTATTGTACGAATAAAAGTCTAATTTCCAAAAAAAATACTAAGCCGTTCTTGAGATATCAAATTTTTCAACAAAAAAAAAATGACTTTTTTTTCTAAAAATTGAAAAAATATTTTTTGTAAGTTTTTAAATGCAATGTTTTTTAAACTTTTTAGGAGCTTCTTTACAAAAAATTTCATTAAAATCCGCTATGTCGATAATGAGAAATTCAAAAAAATCGTTCTATGGTAGGTACAGTCAGTAATATCCATTTAAATTTGTTTTTATTAAACTATAGATCGTAAAGATTAACCAAAAGAAAAAAAATTTTAGCAAAATTCTCGGAACCGTTTTCGAGAAAATACGATTTTCGAAAACCATTTTTTAAAATTTGTATGGAAGGAACCGTTAGTTTTAAATAAAAACAAAATTTTTTTCTCAAATCTTGTAGATTATATTAAGAAACTTTCATTTGTCAAGTTTGAAAAAAATCGAGCATGGAGTTTTCGAAATATTGAGTTTCCAAAAAAAAAGATGATTTTTTTTTTTTTAAATCCAAAAAATAAAAAATTGAAAATTTGAATACGAAATAATATTCAAACTTTGGAGGAGCTTTGGCATAAAAAAAAATTATTTAAATCGGCTGTACCGTTTTCGAGAAAATCAAAACAAAAAAAATGGACTCAGGGTTTTAATTAAATGAAATTTTTCAAATTTTTTCTTAAAAATTCTGTGGGACAGTTTTTGAGAAAAAAAATATTTATACAGTTTCGAAAAAAATCGTATGGTAGGTACTGTTATTCTTGGTCTTAAAAAAGAATTGAAAAAAACGTCTGGGGTGAAAAAATTAAAACCCATATCTACTAAGTTTGAAGAAAATCGGCCGAGCCGTTTAGGCTGTAGTCGAACCGACAGACAGACAGACAGACAGACAGACAGACAGACAGACAGACAGACAGACAGACAGACAGACAGATAGACAGACAGACAGACAGACAGACAGAATTGCGACACCCACTTTTTTGGTCTTCGCTATCATCGTAATGTCAACTTTGATCAAAATCTCGAGTTCGATTTTTTTTACGAATGCATAACTTGCCTTATAGTACCTACATAGGTATAAGTCGCAAGTAAAAATGTACATATATTGGTTATTCTATTCCATTTTTAAAAAGAAATTGATGAATTAAATGCAACATTGAGTTTTAGCTTACTTATTTAACTACCATTAAAGAAAATTTCAGAACCATATATCAAAATAGGAATTATCAATCAAGATCTTTGCATGAATTAATCTCGTGATAACTAGTGTAAAAGCCTAATGTACCCATAAAGTACGAAGTATATCATGCATCTTGCCAACGATCCCATTAATATGAGTATCCCAAGACAAAAAGCGGTTGAAGGTCACACCGATATATCCGCTCAGATCCTTACTCAAAACGGTTTCTGGAAAATAAGCAATTTTTAAAGGCTTTCTTGATTTGACCAGATATTAACTTTTTTATAATTTAAAATAAGACCATTTGACTCAGACCAATTTAGAACTTTCTCTAATAAGTCTTCATTGACACGAAAATTCCCATGTTCAATTAGACGAAGAGGCCAACTAAAGAAAAGTTAAACATCGATGGAAGTTGATTAACTTAAAAGAAAATCAAAGTCGACCAAGAATGGAACCCTGAGGGACACCAGTAATATTCACCAGAAATGCTTGCTTTCTATTTGTCAAGTAAGATCAAATTAATTTGGTTGCTCCGGATGAAATGAAATATTAATATTTTCCATAAGTGTATTACATAAATTTAACGCCTTTAAAAAATCAAGCAAAACCAAAAACACTACCTCATCTTTATCAAGGGCTTGCCTTACATCATCGGTAACTTTTAATTGTGCTGTGATGCAACTCTGTTTTTTACGAAAACCAAATTGTATTAAGGTAAGCATTGAGATGGAGATGGGATAGACTTTGATTTGTCTTTCAAAGACTTTAGATAACATAGACCATCTAAAATCATCTCCTGTTGCATTTTCCACCTTCTATATATCCGAATAAACTTCGGGCATCAATATGCTATTAAAAGAAAACGTGATGTAAGGCAACACAATTGGAAGAATCATACACAAAAACGAGCGACGAATATGTCCAGCCCGATGGTCTTTGACTTAATAGAAAGCAAACTTTCGACAACTTCGTTACTATCAACTTCGGAAAACCCAAAAACCAGAGACATCACGGTTGCACTAATTGATAAATGAAAGAAAGGTTTCGGTGATGGGCGATGGGACTTGTGCCAGTGCAAGAGACATACATGTTTTACCATCAATACCCTTTTCCAATGGTTCAGTCCTTGCCTTGCCAACAGCAATATTATGTAGAGTTTTCCTAATGTCTATTTAAGAACGCGCTAAGTTGATGAGAGAAATGTTGGTATTTAGCTGAGCGCATTTTCACAACAACGCTATTACGAAATGAACATTACGCACGACGCAACTCATCGTATCCAAACGTTACAATCTAAGTTAGTTATAAAATAAATTCATTAATTCAATGGAAAATTTTTTGTTTAATAAACAATTTCATTGACGTATGATCAACTTCTCACTGACTCAAACGAAGTCCAGCTGTATTACAATCAAATCTTTTCACGTGAAGACCATTTTTCGTTCGATTAACTCAAGACTATGCTCCAGTTTATTGATGGGCAATATTTAAAAATCAAATTCGAAACTGCCCCGATTTAAATTAGACTTAACTTTGCATTCAAAATTGACGCCTACGCTCAATAAACTTCCAAAAAAATTTAAAGCTAAACGTTTTCCCTAAAGTTTTCATTTCATACAGCCATCAGTAGGAACGTAGGTATGTACGTGGAAAGGTAGGTGAATCATGAATATTAAAAAGATTCTTTATATTCCTTTGAGAAACAACTTTCGACACTTCAACGTATATACTTGCTAATACACAGGAACCGAACTCACTCCACCCCACACTGCAGCATCCTGCCCCGCATCCCCGATACGATGCGATGCGATACGATAACGATATGGTGAATCGAAATTCGAAATTCATGTTGAATAATATTATCGATATATTGAATAATTCATGTGCCAAATGGATATCGAAATAAGAACCCGATATGTACTCGTACTACCTTCTTCTCGTTAGATCACAAGCGAACACTTAACTGAATTATTCATGAGCATATTACTGCATAACCAATTAATTATTCTTCCATTATCTACTCAAGAGTGTCAAATGCAGGCATTTGCAAGAGATGAACTGAAAAGGCTCCGACATCGGGCATCACACAGCCCCAGACTAAGTAATGGGTCAGTATTTCTTTTCAAGTGTACGAGTAGATACATTCATGAAAATTTAGGAAAATATTTGTATAAAACTCAGTTTTTCTTTCAAACGGTTGTTTTTGTTCAAACTGAATTCCTCGTGGTAAGGGATGAAAATCTCCCCTTCATTTTACAAAGTAAACAATATTCATTGGGGAGTTTTTGAATGCAAATACTCCGTGTTGCCAATAAAGTAGCACAACGAAACGCGACTTTCACACTTAAGAAAAGCTACAAAACTTTAATTCAACAACTGTGGTGCAGAACACCACAACTAGCTGCATAAACCTCAAAGAATTTACAGTCAAATGGAATTGTCCACACAGAACTCGTTGTCGGACGGTGGAAACCTACTCGAAAATAATATTTATTTTATAATCACTACTTCAACTCAACAATCCAGGAATTATGCCGAAGAGTGACTCTGAATTTAATGACAACACGTCTGATCATTTAAGACCTTTAGCTTCCCACAATAGCGAAATTTGAGCATTCGAAGAACGTTTTGCACATATGTCATCAAAGTAAACACAACACATGTACCCATGATTGTCATCACCCTTTTCTATGCTTGCTGACAATAAAGTGTCCTTATTTAAGGGCCTACTATACTCCTTCACAATACGCGCTCTGTTTAAGTATTCTGGACCACTCTCCAGCAATCATCGTACAACACACTTCTAACAGCCCTTAAGGTGTCAGATAAATTGGAATTCATCTCTCTTCGAAATTGTATAGGATGGTTTGTGAGTGTGTGTCCTTACTCCTTATAGAGCAGTCATTTGAGTCATTTGGGAGATGCTTCTAAGGAACAATCAATTTCCTTTTGAAACTTTTGTTGTTGTTGGTTGTTGTTTTGCAAATACAAATCAAGGTGAGAATATTTAAGAGTTTCGGTGAAAGGAGATCCACATTCCTTGAATCATAAATAAATGTTAACAGAATTTAAACAAAAACAAAGAACCTCCGATGAATAGCTGAAAAGTGAAGCTTATATTTCGGAAAATATTTTTTAAATGAAGAAAATATGGTCAAGAATAGTTAAATAGTGTACCGAAGTTGTCAATGAATTCAATGAAATCACGCATTTTTAACATAAATCCAATTCTAAGAAATTTCAGTTTTTCAAGATATCGCTTTGCAGTAGAAACGGGAAGATTTAGACAGCTCATTGTGGCCATGGTGTATTACCTTTTGTTAATGTTCTTGGTTTGCTCTTTTACTTGCGACTCATAGGTAACATAAGGCAAGTTATGCATTCGTAAAACATATCAAACTCGAGATTTTGATCAAAGTTGACAAAAAAGCGAGTCTCGAAATTCTGTCTGCCTGTCGGTCTGTCTGTCGGTTTAACTACAGCCTAAACGGCTCGGCCGATCTCGTGAAACTTTTTAGATATAATTTTTAAATTCCCCCCATATTTTTTTCCCACACGATTTTTTTCGATATTTTATAAATATTTTTTTTTTCTCATAAACTGTCCAACAGATTTTTTTGAAAAAAATTCAAAAAATTTCATTTAGTTAAGCTGGTTTGGTACCCCCTTTGGAATCATTTTTCGGTTTTTGATTTTCTCAAAAACAGTATAACTGATTTTGATAATTTTTTGTATGCTAAATCTCCCCAGCAGTTTAAATATAATTGTGTATTCAAGTTTTCAAAAAAAATTTCAATTTTTTTTTTCAAAACTCAATATTTCAAAAACCAAATGCTCGATTTTCTTAAAACTTGATAAAGGAATGTTAATATAAGTTACAAGATGTGAGAAAAAATATTATTTTACCTAAAAATAACGGAACCCTCCATACAAATGTTAAGAAATGATTTTCGAAAATCTTTTTTTTCTCGATCTTTTTTTTATTATGATCAATTCTTACGATCTATAATTTAATAAAAAAAACTTAAAATCAAGATATTACTGACTGTACCTACCATAGAACGATTTTTTCGAATTTTGAATTTCTTGTTATTGACACAACAAATTTTAATGAAATTTTGTATAGAGAAGCTTTTTAAAAGTAAAAAAAACATTGCATTTCTTAAAAAAACAAATAAAATATTTTTTGAATTTTTAAAAAAAAAATATCTATTTTTTCTTGGAAAATTCGATATTTTCAAAACGGGTCAATATTTTTGTTTCGTAAATTTAATTTTTATTCGAACAATAATAAAATCTTTAAATTGGCGTACCAAAATTTTTTCTTAAAAATGTTTTAAAAATTTTGTATACAAAAGCTTAATTTTTCAAGAAACCACTATACTCTGTCCAACAAAAATTGTCAGTACAGGGAAGATAGGACGTTTGTCTCTCATTCTGGTTGCATTGCCATGCATAAGTGTGTCGCCTTTTAAAGCTCTCATAGGGATTCCGTAGTTTACATTATAAATCGCCGCAAATGAAAGTAAAAAACGCGTAGGGCTACCGTCTGCCGATTCAAAACGACTGAAAACAATATTCAAATTACCTTTTCCCACAACACCAAGCGGTAAGATAATATGCGCGTTTTTTTTAAGTTGAAAAGCAATATGACAACTCTCAACATACTCATCTTCTTAAAATGTGTTCTCAAAAGCTTCAAATCCCAAAAGCTCCTCAATAAAAACCACTGAAAAAGCTCTTTGCTTGCAATTGAGAATGATAATGGTAACTCTGTTTTGATGTAGATAAAGAGCGCACGATCGTATGAGTGACACTTGAGACTTGACACTCTTGGCAGTATCTCATCAGCAGTGGGATACGACGGTCGTGTTGGGGTGTACAACTTTTTGCAAGGAATTACAACAACAATTCCTTAAGAAAAGTCAGTGGCTTGCTCTTTTTTTAGTGGCATTTTTCCTAACGCATTGTAGTGAGGGTGCATCAGGCGCCACTGCTTTAGAAAAAGCTCTCCCATAAGGCCTGTACTGACAACTTTTGTTGGACAGAGTATAGAACGAATTTTATTTGTTGTTCTTGCATAAACCAATATGTGCTTGAATCACATGGCAACCTGTTTTTAGTTCCAACTACGAAAGGAGTTGTTTTAGTCATTTAAATAAAATGCACGATTGGGTCGCACGAACTTGCTCTTATGTAAAAGACTAAGAACCTCCAAAATTAATGTTACTAGAGAAAACCTCTTCATAAGTATAAAATTTATTTTTAAAATGACTAAAACAACGCCTTTAGTAGTTGGAGCTAAGAACAGGATTCAAGCTCATAAGGTATTAGTTTATGCAAGAACAAAAATTATAAGTCGTTGTAGTGGTTTCTTAAAAAATAAGCATTTATATGCAAAATTTTAAATCATTTTTAAGAAAAAAATTTGGTATGCCAACTTAAAAAACAAAAATTATCAAAATTGTCGGAACCGATTTCGAGAAAAATACAGTTTTCGAAAACAATTTTTTAACATTTGTATGATGGGTACCTTAACTGTTAGGTAAAATAATATTTTTTTCTCGCATCTTGTAGATTGTCTTAAGAAACTTTTATTTGTTAAGTTTAAAAAAAATGAGTATGGAGTTTTGAAAAAAAAAAATTGAAATTTATTTAAAAAACCCAAAAAAAATTGTTTGTAAAATTTGAATACACAATAACATTCAGAGTCATGGGAAGCTTTAGCATAAAAAAATGATTAAAATCGGTTGTAGCGTTTTTGAAAAAATTAAAAACCAAAAAATGGTTCCAAGGGGCCTACCAAAAACAACCATTTTATGGAAAACTATTTTCAACCATTAATTAGCTTTAACCAAATAAATTTCTTTTTTTAAATCTGTGGGACAGTTTATGAGAAAAAAAAATATTTACAAAATTTCGAAAAAAATTCGTATGGCAGGTACCGTTATTTTTGGTCTAAAAATAAAAAGGTATGGGGGGGGGGGAATTTAAAAACTGTATCTACCAAGTTTCACAAAACTCGGTCGAGCCGTTTAGGCTGTAGTCGAACAGACAGACAGACAGAATTTTGACTTTGAGAATTCCACTTTTTTATATCTTCGCCATCATTGTAATGTCAATTTTAATCCAAATCTCGAGTTCGATTTTTGTTTACGAATGCATAACTTGATCAATTGATCTATAACTAAGTCAGCAAATACAAGCAACCTAAATTCGTGATTTGCCCGAAAAAAAATAAAAACCATTTAAAACAACATGACTGCAATGAACTGGCAAACCCTACCCGTTCTATTGAAAAACCCTATATTAATTTTGAATTTGTATTCTTTTAGCACGAAATTATTTAAATACGTTCTTATATGCCTTCAAGTCGATATAACACTCGTACTCGGCTAAAATGGACAACAGATTGTCTGGTAGCTGGGATACAGAGAAAGACTTGTGTAAAACTTATTAGACGTTTTTTCCTCGACAGAAAATTATAGGTTGTTCCTGCCAGCAACAACCACACAGTAATGGTTGAAACTTGTACAACATTAGGACCTTGCTTTTTAGGAGCGGAGCTATTGCGCCAACATTAAAATCGTTTTTGAAATAATTAAAAATGAATTAAACCGAGTTTTGCTCTCATGCTCTATCACACTGAGATATTGATCGGAACTTAAACGCTATGTCACATTATGGAGAAAATAGCAAGAACTCAATTAAGGTCTTATTATTAAAGAAACATTGTCAAAGGGTCGGGACTTAATTATTATCAAGAGCAGGAATTGCGTTTCTTTTATTTTGAAGAAATTATGATGGCTGAGAAAATTGAACAATAACCTTTACAAAAATCTCCATAACTGAAACATTAACAAAAACCAACAGAAATATCAATTCCAATAAAAATCAAAAGTCACCAAACAAAACTGAAAAGTCAATAAAATTATATCGTGTCACCAATATTTCGTTTATTATTTACTCTGTCACAATGATTGCTATTTAATCTTACATGCCATTGTTGGAATAAGCTTGTCAAATAAATGCATGTTTACTGACAGTTTTAAAATTAAATTGAGGGTAATTGATGATGATTTACTATTTTATTGCACAACTAGTGGATACATCAATTTTTTTATTTAATTTTTACGGACATACATAAATTGAACGGCATATCCTGAGTCACGATGACTTCAATTTATGAAATAATGAATTTATCAGAAATAATTTTTTTTAGAAAAAATTTGTTCATGCAGGCTTAACTTCCTTTCTAAGAAATCTGCTTAACTATTTGTACTTATTTATACTTGATTAACATGTTCTAGAAATCAATGCAAACTATTAGGTTTACAAATTTGGCAAGAGTCCATCTCTTTCACTTGAAGCCCATGTCAATTTTTTTAGTATGAATGCATTTTTAGCCACATAAACTTCCGCTGCGAATCAAAAGTTGTACCCAACTATTGTTCTACAAGGTTAGCCATTTTGTGATTCCAAAAGTAAGTTTAAATAAAATTCATTTAAGCGGGAACCTCACTTGTGCTATGACGATTGATTCCCAACCGCTACCACCTAAAATATTATAAAATAATTTTTTTCAGAAGTACTACCTACCTATTGCCACGAAGTGAAAAATCATTCAAGAGTATCTCTTGGCATGAAAAAAAACATCAAAACTAAAGTTTTCAACTAAATTAAATAAAAAAAACTTATTTGATCTTTTTGAAAGTTGATTTGACAAAAATGGTCAAAATTTGTAGATAACCTTTGCAATAGATTCGTTTTATTTACGACACATAACTATTATATGGCAAGTAATTCATACGTCAAACAAAATCGAACTCCGGATTTGATCAGGCTTGACATTCACATTACTATTATAGGGAAGGCTAAACAAGTAGGTATAGCAATTCAGTATGTCTGTTCTATGTCTGTTTGACTACGGCCTAAACGGCTCAGCCGATTTTCTTGAAACTTTGTAGATAGAATTTTAAAAGTTTTCCCCCCACATTTTTTTTTTCTTTTTTTATTTTGAGACCAAAAATACATTTACAAATTTTTTTCAAAGTTTAAAAACAATATTTTTTTATAAAGGTTTTACAAACAACGACGTTCCCTCAACCGATTTCAGTAAGGCCTTTGGCAAAATCTCACATAAGATTATTCTATTGAAACTGTTTACCCTTAGGCTTATCTTCATAAAATGGATTTCTTCTTATATCTGAAAAACCGTTATTACAAATTTCGATTTAGATCTATCTTCTCTAATGATTTCTTAGCTACCTCAGGGGTCCCACAAGGCAGCAACTGAGGAACTCTTTTCTTTATTCCTAACATAACAATATTACCGATATTGAAATGGCCATCTAATATTCCCATATTTTCAAAAAAGCTGACGCACCCCTTTAAGAACAAAATTAAAAATTTAAAAAAATCAATTTTACTGAACTTGAATTAAAAAAAGTAAGCTGTTAAATTTTGTTTTAACAAAACACACAATTTACATTTTTATACAAACGTGCAAGTTTACAAAAAAAAAAACTAATACAAAAAATAATCAATAAAACGGATATACAAAATAAAATTTTAACTATAGAACGTGTCTACCTACCTACATACAAGCAAATCGATTATAATTTTCGCTTGTAGCCTTGACACCTTTCCACTTTCCGCTTCCTCCACCATACCTTCATTTAGTTGTTTGGTGCTGAAAATGTTTTCCTATCAAATAATTGCATGTGTCAGATCCAATTCTATCACACATCAACATCACACTCCTGGATGTATTCAGCACTTTAACCTGCTAACTAAGTGATTCGCAAAAAAAAAAAGAAGAGAAAAACAAAAATCGAATAAATTATGCAAACTTGCACGCCACCGGTTTCACACGTTCAAGCCACATTCAATTTTTAACTTGGAATATCAAATTCACCTTCAACAGTGATTGGTTATGAGTCGTCCTCCTTCTGCAAAATATATTTTCATAGGCTGATGTGGAGGTCTAGTTATTTGGAATTTCAAAAATAACCCATCACAAAATAACACATCGAATGCACCTGAAAACTGAAGTGTTAGTTCACATCACATCCAGGATCGGGAGTTAGGTTGTGTAGCATGTCAATGCACCCTGGAGGCCGTCTGGATTTATATGTGAGTGATTTTAAGGATGAATATTTTTGAATAGAATTCTGCTTCAACATGCATGTAATCGAATTAAATGGAAATATAATGAAAGCAAAATTCACCCGAGTCGAGTTATTCTTCTGATATTTTCATAGACTAGACATGGAGGACATGGATGCATGTGCCAACACCCAACACTCTAGAAATACAATTTCATATTTTTTTTTTGAGTGAGAAGAACGAAACGTTCCAGTTAAAGTTGATATTTAATTAAATTAAGAAATAGATTTTTGGGTCAAACGGTCGACATTTTCAAAAGTAAAAACAGCCATTTTGTTACAACCAACGAGAAATACAGTTCGTCATTAAACGATTCTAATATAACTACAAAGAGGAACGTTCTCACGAGGTATTAGAGGAACATTTGACCTCATCAAAATTTTTGGTATTTTCTTTATCGACTATAATATGGATATCATCTTTTACGACTTGATTTACACAGTAAGCGCAATTAGTCTAAGGGAGTGCCAAGCCATGATCATTGATCATAGCAATATTAAGGAGTTGATTCCAATAGGGATTTTTTCGGCTCCCACTGACTATTGTTACTTTAAAATGTGTTAAGGATATGTTCCCATCAAGAAAAGACGTACGTCGATAG
The DNA here is from genome assembly GCA_963931855.1 of Philhelius festivus. Lineage (NCBI taxonomy): Eukaryota > Metazoa > Arthropoda > Insecta > Diptera > Syrphidae > Philhelius > Philhelius festivus. Next base: position 89,974,396 of record OZ007557.1, on the reverse strand, counting down.
ATTTCTAAATTTCTAGAAAATTTACTAATGGCTCTGAGACTCTAGGTCAGTCGGGCTACCCGACTTTGCCATTGTTTTTCAAGCTAAATTACTGGCTATCGGGAAAGCATGCAAGGTGCTCAAACAAGATCCAAATCAAAGCTATTATCACATACAGTCAGGCGGCTGTTAAAGCCATTTATTCATCATCCTCCAAATTGGTCCAGTAATGAACTTCCTTAGACTCAGTACTAACCACAACGCCCAACTAACATACTCTCCAGAGCTTAGCTCTTGAAATCTGAAAAAAACTCTCATACAACTCTTTTATATCCCATTGCTATACTAAAGTATTAATATCTTGTTATGAAACTCAACTGGATGTCATAACACTTTTATTTTAAGAGTTAAACACCTTTCAAGCTTAAAAGAACTTAAATCTTAGATTATAAAACCTTATAGTCTTATAAGAATCCCTTTCTGAAAACTGAGCTCTAAATATGTCCAAATAATCCCATAACAAGTCATATTTAAGAGTAAAGTTATTTGTATACCAGTTTGAAAATTCTAAAAGAATTTGAGTTTAAATCCTCCTATATCAAGAAACAATTTGGAGTTCAAAGAATATAAGCTTTGCAGTAAGATCCTAATAAGATCCTTAATGCAACAAGCACAACTATTCACAAACTTCAGTTTTCTGATGTCAACATTCTCCTCTCACTCGCACGTAAGTACACATAAATCATAAAGAAGCGTCTAAGATCGTATAGAAAGAATAAAGATGTTACTAGAAGAGTTAGTGTCGCGTCAGCAGCAGCCATATTCCTATACACAAACAAAGTAGTTGCCTGTACATTTGAGGGTTACCATAACTTAAAAAATTATGATCTCGATAAAATAACTTAGCTGTAGCACTGACTTTTTTTCAATTTGAACTAAATACATTAACATCTTGGGATTTTATTGCCACTACTATCTTTTCATTCAAAATTAACAAAAAAAATTGTATTCTTTATGTTGCATTACACGAGTAGTAATTTTTTGTGACAAGAGTAATAGTAGAAAATTACAGAGAATATGAGATTTTATTACTCTTGTAAATGCAGCATAAGACTCTCAGTGTATAATTTGGAATATTTTATATTAAATTTGACCTTTCCTGTTTCCTATTTACTCTCACAAGCAAATGGCCCATGACCTAAATAAAAACAAAAAAAAATTCAAAGTTAATTTTGATTTTATTTGCTTACGAAAGAAATATATGGTAACCCTTTTTCCGATAAAAGTTATAAATAAAATAATTTAAATATGCATTATTTTGAAGGGGCTTTGTGTTTTTTCGACGTAAAATGTTAGAATTAGTAGATACAATTTCAACCGCATTTACATTTCGGTTCCCATATGTGCAAAATAATAAATATCATGCATCGCCATTATAATATAATTATAGTTGATAGACTTACAAAATAAATACTATATCAAGCCTAACAGTTTGTTGGCATAGTAAATCATGTATACACACAAACTTAAAAAGTATTTTGTTTCATTCTTTATTAAGTTAACAAATATTCTGTTCTCTTTTTATCACCTCTTATTGGAAGAGACGCTTTCTCATAATAGGATTTTGCCGATCTCTATTAGAGCCTTAGAAGTGCCTTTTTAATATAAACGTGCATCTGTCATCCCATAAAGAAACTTCTGTTGCTACTATGAGTAGGAAGAGCCTCTCATAACTAGGCCATTTAAGGCTTTTAACATTTTTAAAAGAATCTCGTAGTATTCTTTAAGATTACTTTTAGCTCCTCTTAACTAATCTAGTTGAACTCTTGGAGCATCTTATGAGATGAAAAATGTTACTTGGGCGTCTATCTTATCTGGTATATCGGTGGCATTGATGGTAATGAATGGGCGGCAAGCTGGCCAGACAAGGATCAGCCCTTGATAACTCACTCGAAGTTATGAAGGGCAATATTCTCTCAATTTTTCTTAACGAATCAAACCATAGGTGGATTTATTTCCTAAAACTTTTATATTTATTAAATTATTTAAATTGATATCACAAGTTTTCTTTTTAGAAAAGTTTTAAGGAAAGTTATAAATTGTTTTTCAATGAGGGTAGGTAGATGTTGAAATGGAATAAAACAAGCTGTGTTTGAGGTATTGACAAAATTCTTTTTTTATTTGAAAGTCCCATGTATGCTATTTTGAATGAAATATGGCATCGTTCAAATGCCCACCTTGGTTTCTTACTGTTGCACTGATTCGAGTGGTCCAATTTTCTATTACTCTTCCGCATAGATCTAATTTATTGATGGCTCGTGTTAGGGTCGATTATTTTTTTTTATTTGTATGTACTTTCGTCTTTAGGAAACCCCACTAGAAAAAGTCTATAAATAAAAATAATTTCGGTGGTGCAACGGATCGACGATAACCAGGACCTAGTGACTTACAACTGTCAACCATTCCTGTGTGCGCGTTACCAGGAATGGAGGGGACCTACATTTTTCCACCGATTCCGGACAGCTAATAAGCAGCACTTTTTATGACTAGAGATACTCTTAGAGGATTCGTCAATTCCTCACAAGAGGCAGTTCACACCGGAAAAATTTGTTTGCAGCGGCTGAGAATCGAACCCAAGACCTTGAGCATGACAGTCCAATGCACTAACCATTATGCCAAGGTGTACTACAAGAAAGAGTCCATCCAGGTAAAATCGCATGACCTTGATGGCTAATTCACGTCACCTCTCCGAGGGATAACCCTCAAATCGTTAATACAGAATGTCAATCGTGGCGTCAACTGCGGGAAGCACATGTCCTCTAGGTAAATGTGGTTCAATTTGAAAACTAGTTATCATCGCTCGTCATTGACAGTGACCGCTTCACCAACATCGTTTTAGAAAAAGTACGCACCAATTAAGTTACTGGCCCGAAATCTACACCAACCTGTAATTTTTTGAGGATGCATTGCCACCTAGTGAACCTCGTAGAGGTTGGTTTCTTTCTATATACGGCAATTTTACTTATTACCACAGCAATTTTTCGGAAAATACGCCTCTTCGCTAAAGATGACTTTTCGTCAAAAATTGGAGTCTTTTTCCACAAGCTCCGAAGCCTAGTCATTGAACAAAAGTCGTTGTTTTTGATGATGAACTTCTGGGTCAGTTAGATCTTGTACGGGTGTCGGCCCAATTTAAGACGCAAAATTCGCCGAGCCGAGCCATACTGCACACTTTCACAGACCGCGACGAACATCTCGGCCGATTTTAGGGTTTTTTTACGTACAAAAATTGGCTGATTGTCTAATGAACCGGTCATTTAAATTTAGAAACCGTTGAAGAGCAGCTAGAAAAAAATGCTTTTAATATTTGTAGGGCGTGTTACTCTCAAGTTTAATTTAGGTAAACAAACAAGTTTTTCTATAAAACTACGATAAGATTATTTGTAATTTGTCAAGCTTATAAAAAGGTCGGACACTTGAATTTCAAAAAAATCTAGCTAAACATTTTTGTTTTTAATTTGAATACATTTTGAGTCTAGCATTTGAGGAGCTTTAATATAAAATAAAATTATTTTTTGAATTTTGTTTTCAACTATAAGCTATCATCTTCCTAAATAAAGTTACAATGTTTTCTAAAAATACAAAAAATATCGAACAATTTTTCAGAAAAAAATTAATGTTTTCTTAAAATTCAAAAGAAATTATATGACAGGTACCTTTATTTTCTGTCTTAAAAAAATATCTGTCGGGCGAATAACTAAATAAAATACACGATTGGGTCGCGCAAATTTGCTCTTATGTAAAAGACTAAGAATTTCAAAAATTATTGTTATTAGAGAAAAACTGTTAATAAGCATAAAATTCATTTTTTACATGACTAAAACATCTCCCTTAGTAGTTGGAGCTAAAAACAGGATACCAGTGACTCAAGCAAATATTAGTTTATGCAAGAACAAAAATTATAAGTCGTCGTAGCAGTGGCGTAGCGTACCATCTCGGCGCCCGGGGCGGGAGACCCATTTTGCCGCCCCATTCAATACTAAATTAAAATTAAATTTCGAGACATCATTTAACAGGCAATGAAGTATCTTTTATTGAAAGTAAAATAGAATTAGAGGTTTCATAAACGGATTTTACGAGCCTTACGAATGAGGCTCGTGAGACAAAGCTGCATCTGCGGATTCATCTCCATGCATGTGTTTTTTCCTGCGAATTGTACTCGTTTTGAGATCGATTCCGAGTTTTTTCCAAAAAGTCTTAGAAAAGTCGATTGCGGCTTGGACGAAACGGTCTCTGCTCTCCTCTAGGAGAGCTTTTAAAATGCAGAGTTTCTGAGCACACTTATCCACAGTCAGTCCACATTGCTGCAGGTAAATCTGTGCGTCATCTTCTTCAGGTAGCTCTGCAGCTCAAAAGCCAAGAAAAGTGAGGAAGTTGAATGACTGCATGACTGTCAGAAGAAGACTAGCTACCGATCCGTCAATTCTTCCAGTACCTGAAGAACTTCCACAAACTTATTTTTAAGTGTCTTTACAGCTTCACGAGGTTCACTTTTTCTGCAGGCTTGTGAAGATGCTTGAGATACTTCTGGTGATTCGACTTCGTCTTGACCCTGCTCTGTGGTGCGACCAGAACGACTTCCAACTTCGACGACAGGCACGTCTTCTTCTTCTGCCCGTAAAATAAGGTATGCATTCCCATGAATATTGGCCGGAGGACAATTCTAGGCCACTCACGATTGTAGATGGAGGAATCTTACTTACATTGGAATCACTTCCGCTGCTGCTGGATGCCGCCGAAGACGTTAACGTAGCTTTTGAACCAGAACTATAACTGAAATATTTCGCGTCTTCGCATCTTCTTCTTTCTTAGCCTTTTTCTTGCGGTATTCCGCGCCGCTTCCTTTAACTCTTTTCATTTTCAAAAACTAGTTCAAAGGTTGAGTGAAGTACTAAGTGCTTAGTTTTAGAAGATTCAACAGTATTTAAACTATAAACAACACAATCGAAATAACTTTCTGTGATGCGGGAGGGAGCAAAAACATTGAGCTGGCTGAGACTAGAATATCGTTTCCGTCGAATCCTAGTTATCTTATCATATCTCGCATATGCATATCATATGTTTCGGAACACTCCCTTTCAGTTTCGCGAGAGTTTCGGAACGTTTTGTTAACTTCCCATAGGGAGTTATTGTAATCGGTCCGATTTGTCAAATTGACATTTCTCGACGTTTCAAGGTCCCTAGAGGCAATATCAATCATTTTTAGAGAGATGTCTGTGTGTGTACGTACGTTCGTACGTTCGTACGTCCGTACGTTCTGGTACCATTTTTCGTCGTCGATATCTCAAGAACGGGTAAAGACATCGACTTCAAATAAATTTTGTTTAATAGATAATAACTTCGAAAGAGGCTGAAAAGGCGTTTATTAATATTCAGTGAGTAGTTTTTTCACTATAACGGTTTAAAAAAAAGTAAAAATTTTGGTTAGTTTCAAATATCTCACGAAAAAATAATGCTATTGATTTCAAATAAAATTTAATGTACTCATTATAAGGTCATACAGATTTGGTATGAATTTGGAAAAAAATGAACATACCGTTATTTTTTTAAATAAAAAAAAACTGAAAAAAAAATTTCATAACCCAGATATTCTAAGAACGAAAAACAATTTGAAACTCAAAATAATTTTATTTTACGAAAAATAATGTGTTTGACAACTGGTGGAAATTTCCAAAAAAATCAGTTTACAGTTTTTTTACAAAAAATAAAAAACTATATAAAATTCTATTGAAAATTGGTACAAATTGTTTTAAGACTCAAATTTCTCGAGAACTATAGTAGTGATATTGACTTCTAATTTAGTTTATTTTATGCATAGTATAATTTTGTACAATTAGTAAAATGTTGACAAATATTGAATTAATAGTTTTTTTTAAATAAAAAAACTTAAAAATTCTAGTGAAAACTAGTTGAAATTGTATTTCAAGTCGAATTTCTTGGGAATGAACACCGATAGTGCCTTCTAAAGTATGTTTTTTTATACATCGATACCTTCCCGTAAGAATGTATATTAAGCGACATTTCTAAAATTGTTCAGGAAACGAAAAAAACGAAGAAAGTTCCAGTTGAAACTTAATATAAAGTTTTCAAGACCACAAATGGGAAGTTATCAGTGTGGGTCGCACCCAGCCTCTTTTTTTAGTTTCGCGATCAGCGCGACAATACGGAATGCACTCTTACGGCCCTACTCACCGTCTACGAATTCACGAAAGCGGTCAACGACGAACCACAGATAGGGTGGCAAATTTCAAATTTACATCATTGTTGTTTGTTGACTTGTCAAACGATCTGTCATGAAACATATGATTTCTACTCTACCTGCATCACCGGCGACATTTTGCCGCCCCCCTAGGCCTGCCGCCCGGGGCGGACCGCCCCCCCCCCCCCGCCCCCCCCTACGCTACGCCACTGCGTCGTAGTGGTTTTTTAAGAAAATAAGCTTTTATATACAAAATATTTAAAACATTTTTAAGAAAAACTCTTGGTACGCCAGCTCAAAGTTTTTTTTGTCATACGAATTAACAATAAATTTCCAAAAAAATACGAGGCCGTTTTTGAGGTATTGTATTTCCCAAAAAAAAAAAAGATTTTTTTCAAAAATTCTTTTTTAAACTTTTTAGAAGCTTCTCTATACGAAATTTCATTAAGATCCGTTATGTCGATAATGCGAAATTCAAAATTCGAAAAAATGGTTCTATGGTAGGTACAATCAGTAATACCTTAATTTAAATTTTTTTATTAAATTATAGATCGTAAAAATTACTCGAGAGAAAAAAAATTATCAAAATTCTCATACATTTGTATGATGGGTAGTTTTATTTTTAGGTAAAACAAATTTTTTTCTCAAATCTTGTAGATTATATTAGGAAACTTCTTTTTATCAAATTTGAAAAAAAATGAGAACGGGGTTTTCGAAATATTGAGTTTCCAAACAAAAATTTTGAAATTTTTTTTTAAAGATCAAAAAAAATTGAAAATTTGAATACGCAATAATATTCAAACCTTAGAGGATCTTTAGCATAAAAAAAATTATTAAAACCGGTTGTACCATTTTCGAGAAAATTAAAAAAAAAAAATGGTTCGAAGGAGATCTACCAAAAATAACCACTTTTTGGAAAAAAATTGTCAACCATTACCTAGCTTTAACTAGATTAAATGTTATGATTTTTTTTTTTAATCTGTGGGACAGTTTTTGAGAAAAAAAATATTTAAAAAATTTCGAAAATTAAATGCACGACTGGGTCGCACGAACTTGCTCCTATGTAATAGACTAGGAATTTTAAAAACGGATGTTATTAAAGAAAACTGTTCATAAGGATAAAATGATTTTTTTTAATTCTTTTAGTAGTAAGAGATAAAAACAGAATGCTATGGAAATATGAATTTATGCAGGAACAAAAATTATAAGTCGCTGTAGTGGTTCCTTAAAAAAATAAGCTTTTATGTAAAAAATTTTTGAAATATTTTAAGAAAAAATTTTGGTACGGCAATCTTAAGTTTTTATTATTGTACGAATAAAAGTCTAATTTCTAAAAAAAATACCAAGCCGTTCTTGAGATATCGAATTTTTCAAAAAAAAAATTACTTTTTTTTCTAAAAATTAAAAAAAAATATTTATTCTTAAGTTTTTAAATGCAATGTTTTTTAAACTTTTTAGGAGCTTCTTTATAAAAAATTTCGTTAAAATCCGTTATGCCGATAATGAGAAATTCAAAATTCGAAAAAATCGTTCTATGGTAAGTACAGTCAGTAATATCTAGATTTCAAATTTTTTTTTTTATTAAATTATAGATCGTAAAGATTGATCAAAAGAAAAAAAAATTTAGCAAAATTCTCGGAACCGTTTTCGAGAAAAATACGATTTTGGAAAACAATTTTTTTAAATTTGTATGGAATGTACCGTTAGTTTTAGATAAAACAAAATTTTTTTTTCTCAAATCTTGTAGATTATGTTAAGAAACTTTAATTTGTCAAGTTTGAAAAAAATCGAGCATGGGGTTTTCCAAATATTCCAAAAAAAAATTTTGATTTTTTTTTTTTAATCCAAATCAGCTGTACCGTTTTCGAGAAAATCAAAAACAAAAAAAATGGACCCATCGGGGGTACCAAAAATAACAATATTTTGGAAAATTTTTTTTCAACCATTAGCTAGTTTTAACTAAATAAAATTTTTCAATTTTTTTTTTAAATTCTGTGGGACAGTTTTTGAGAAAAAAAAAATATTTTTGGTTTTGGCAATGTCAACTTTGATCAAAATCTCGAGTTCGAATTTTTACGAACGAATAACAAGTGTTGAATTATTGGATTGTCAGAGCTCTTACAATTTTGTTAAAGTGAATTGTTAAAATTATCAATTCTTATATTTTTCTGTAGATATAATTATGTGAGGTGGAAAGGTATCGAGAAAGGTTAAACATCATTTTATGTAACTAACTTTGTTTTGAGAAACTTGTTATTTCTTAAGATAACATTTTGCCAATTTTTTCCAAACCTGGTATCCATACAAAAGGATTACTTAAGAACTACTTTATGGATTGTCATACTACTATCAATATTTTAAGCTGATTGCTGGGAAGATAGTAAAGTTTGATTGCCTTTCCGGTAACCTTGATTATTAACATTGCTGTATAAATTCTGTACAGACCTTTGTGGTATATTGCATTGTAAAAATTTGACAGACTATTACTAGCAAAACGACACAAGATAAAAAATATACCATCTTGTGCACAATCCCAGTATTGTGTCAAATTCCTTTTCATTGACCAGTTGATTCGCCAAGAGTACGATTTTTTTTAACATTTTCACAGTCTTTTAAGGTTTGATCTGATGCATTCTAAATTCAAATTGTTCATTTGAAGAAAATTTGAACTTAATTCGATTGTTAATATTTTTTTGTTAAAGAACCTTTTTGAATAGTTTCGGTAGGAAAGTTTGGTAGGCTTTGCAGCTCCTGGTTTAACCTTTGATCTGCTTTAGTAAGTTCTTTATTGTAAATATTTTTAATATTGTCTAGTATGTTTTTCTTAATTTTAACAATTGTTTCGTAGCTCATCTACCTATAATCTGGTCCCTTGGAGTGTCAATTATTTCTGAGTTAATTGAACTCAGAATTTGGCTTACAAGCTTTTTGAAAGTGTCATCACTACTAATATGTGTGCTAACGCAATTCGTCGTAAAAACACAACCTTAACTCGAGTCCCGTTAACCGTCTTCTTCACCATTTTCAAGACAAGGACTGTTTTAATTTGTAATCATTTTTCATAAAACAATAAATATTGAAAAAATAAAAAAATAGACAAAATTCATATTAACAAATCAAGACTTATAAAATAACCATTATATGTTTACCTTTACAGAAATGTCTCTTTTTCCACTTCCTAAATACATAATTAAAAATTCCTCCACTGAATTCTCTTTCTATATAAATATTTTCAAAGTACGAGCATGTATACATATATGTTTGTACATGTAAAACACAAACACCACAAATGTTGAGATTAAATTTAACCCTCGTTAAAATTAAATTAGAAAATCTATGTAAACACAGTAAAACACACGTGCCTTATATTTCCAAATATAACACGTTTGAATTTGAAGGCTAAATCAATAAGACACGATAAGTTAGGGTTGGAGATGAGGGAGAACTTGAATAATAGTTTAATTATGTCGAACATGTGAGTTCACACGTTGAGATAAAGTATTTGATAAATCAAGTGACATAACTCTGACATACGAATCTAATTAACTCATTTACGTCTTCTTCGAATTTTGACTAATGTCCCTTATTAAAATACATATTAACTACAGACAAAATTGTAGATTATATACGTAGACGATATTAAATATTATATAACAACTACCTACCTAATAATGTATGTTTTAGGTCTTGACATTATATAAAGGTTTCTTGAAATAACGAACTTTTAATTAAAAACAAAATTTAGAAAAGACCCATTAGCTTCAGCCTATTGAAAAATAAAAAGAACCCATTTTTCAGAAACATCACCCATTTTTAAATTAAAAAACCGATGAGTCATGAAAAAGCAACCCAACTGGGCTACAATAAACCAATAAGTCCCTCTTTAGATCCTGTTTACGAAACAATAAGTTAATGCAACTCCAACTCCTCCCATAGGCTTTAGAAGACGTTAAAGGGAATTCATTGTTGGCTTAATTTGTGTACCGAGAATCACAAAACGTGATACTCACGATTTTCCTCGGGGGACTTTTGAAATCCCTTTTATAACCATTATAAGGTGCCTTCTACATACGTACTATGTAGTTTTCGTAAATTGAAATTGATGGATTTCCTATAAATGTATGAAGTTGAGCAAGGCTGGGATAAGGACATAACATATGTGAAGGAAGTGTTTTGGGCTGGAAAACAGGATGTTTATCGATGGGATAATGGCGTACTGACCTAGTTTTGTTTTTTTGTGTCCACACTGATTTAGACAACATTTTATATGGTTAGAAATGGAACGAAATGTGTTTAGATTTCGTAGGACTTTTGAAATTTATAAAATGTACCTTAAGCTTAGGTTAAAATCAAATAGATACTAAAACTTTAATTATAAGCCAATGGATTAAGATAACTTTATTGAGCAACTCAAGAACAGAACTTGCATCGTATTCAATTTTCAGCTCTTTCTTTGTGTACCATTTACGATTGTTAGCTAGGCATTTCCACATAACCTTATATGCATGATTGTCGAGGTATTTTAATAAATGAATCCGGTATGCCCTATAAGCCTAATTCCACCTTAAATAAACCAAATGCACGACTGGATGGCAAAAAATTGCTCTAATTTTCAAGCAATTTCTAAAATTGTTAAGGTAAATCATTTTATTTAAATTACTAGACACTAGGTATTCCCTAAATAGTTTGTCATACACAAATACGGCCACGTAATTTCTTGAATAAATATCCATTAATGGAAAAAATTTAATCGTTGGAGCTGTTTGAGAACATTGATAAATATGTACAATATAAAATTTTTAAGACATATAATCAATTTTAAAAATTTTGTGCCATTTTGACCGAAATGAAGCACCCACTGCCAAAAAAGAATCTTCTTGATTCCATTAACACCGGACATCTTCCTAGAAAGTGGAGCACATCTTCTCTTTCTTTCTGTTTTCTCTATGTTGTACATAATTTAGTCGCAAAAGTTCTCCCCCCAGTCTTACCATCATAGATATTTGCTCCACACTGTTTACATCTCGAAAATAATTTCTTTGTCCCAGATTGTGGCATTATCTACTATATAGTGCAAAAAAGGAATTTAAAGTGGAAGTGGTAGCTTCTTGTAGAGCTAGCCTTTCCAATCATTGAGGTTCTCCTAATCCAACTGCTTCTTCGATGTATTACCTCAAAGGCCGCTTTTTTGGTAGTCTTTCATTGGACATGTGTAAAACCTTAATTATATAATCAATTTGTAGCTTAAGTGTCCGTATGAAGTGTAAGGTTAGGCATGTTTCTAACATCACGATGTTGTTAGGGTATTAGAAGGAAGACGAAATATCCTTTTGACATAGAACCTTAGAAGTTTTTCCACCAATTCAAAATGCTTGTACCCCCATACTTGGGATGCATAAAGCATAATTGACTCCGAGACTGCTTCAAAAACACGAAATTTACTACTATGGACAGTGTATTTACTGGCGAAACAATTTTTCCATGTAGCACAAATGGCATTCTTGGCCGTCATAAGCTTCTCCTTTAAATGCTTTTCCATGCTCAAATTTTTGCCAAGATAAACCCCCAGATATCTATATTCCAGAAGAACTTCTATACTCTTCTCGTTATAAGACCACCTCTCATTTGCACAATTTCTTCCACCACCTTCTTTGAAAAACATGACTTTTGATTTGTTCAGATTCACTTTAAGACTCCAAGCTATCCTGTATCTATTTCTATATAGTTGATTAATCATAAGTTGCAACGATTCCGGTGAATAAGTAAATAAAACTATGTCATCCGCAAAGAAAAGTGCTTTAATAATGGATCCTGCATATTCGATACCTCTAGACAGAAAGATCTTCCATGTAAAGTGCGAACAGAAGAGGGCTCAACGCACACCACTGACGTATTCCCGATTCGATTTGAAACCATTCAGACATTTCCTCTTCATTGCATACTGCCGATTTAGTATCGTCATAAAGGTTTTGCAGCACTCTACCAAACTTTTTGGACATCCCTAGTCTAAACATCTTATATATTAAAGCTTTCCTGTCTACCGTATCAAATGCTGCAAACAAAATAGCAATATAGTTTTTTTCCAATTGGTAGAAATTTTTCTGTGATGCTTCTTAATACAAAGATGTAATCTACGAGTATTGTAGAGTATCCTGGCCTAAATCTAGCTTGAAATTCCTTAATTAAATGGTTTTCGTCGATCCAGAAACTTAGTCGTCGTTGGACAATTGAAGTAAATATCTTATAAGAAGCTTATCCCACGAAAGTTTTCCGGGTTCCTCGTGCATCCTTTTTTGAATATTGGAAAAGTTGAACATTTCTTAAACTGCAGCGGAATACTTGTGATTCTTTTTCTTCGTGGCTGAAGTAAAACTCGTCGGTGTCCAGGGTTCTTCCCTAAGAAGCAACAAACTTGGGTTTGGAAGGTCTAAAGCTCCGAATGAAATAACGTATTTCAATACTGCTAAGCTCTTGATCAATTTATTTCGTGGTTTTGTATTTCTAACACGGTATTTCATATAATGTTATCTATTAACAATATTATTTCTTTTCTTAAAATAAATAACATAGCATTTCATATAATACAATATTCAAAAGCCTACATAGATAACTAACACAGTATTTCATATAAGTGCACGCAATCTAGAGAAATAAACGGGTAGAACTCTAAAGAGAGAACCTGTCCAGCTGTCTTGAAGAGGAACCCAAAGGAAATAAACGATCGGGAATTCTTAAAGAAAACCCTTGTCCCTAGCACACAACCTAGGGAAACAAACGGTTGGAACTCTAAAATGAGAACCTGTCCAATGAGCTAACTTGGAGAGGAGATCAGAGGAAAAAACCGGGTTGTATTAGTAAATAATAATATATATTATATTCTTAATAATAACTAAGCTTGCCGCACTCTAGCTAATTCTTCTAATAACAATAAAGTTTGCCCTACTCTAGCTAATATCCTACTATTTTATAAAAAAAAATTACACCAGCTTCACCATTAAAGCGATGCCTCTCTGTCACCGAAACGCCTTGTAAAATGTTTTTGTTTGCGGCCCGATCTTAAACTCACTATACATTAGATTGGTATCTACACAGGACGAGAATAAAAGACAATTTTTTGGTTTTTTCAACCTCCACTTGTTAAACCTACGGCTAAGAGTCAATGTGAATTGAAACAAATAAACGACAAAATTGTATGTGAATCAAATAAGGTATTGATCACATGACTTCGGGTACACAACTGGATATGTGTAATGTGATTATTTAATACGGTGTTATGTAGGTGTCGTACCGTTTTGCTCGTTAAAAGGATTAGGGGTCGTTGGTGGCGTAGCGTTTAGCTCGGTAATGTGATAAGGCTATGTAGGCATTGTAACGCTTCGTTACACACTTCCGGTATCCATAATCTGGTTAAAAAAAACATTAAGCTTATTTACCAATTTCATGGTTCCAAATTTGATCTGATCTAGCCGTCTAAGGACGGAAGGCCTTTAGAGCATTTATTATCTCTGTACTCGTTATACTCGCATCAAAGCTCGGTGCAGGATAAGAGATGGTCATACCACTAGATGGAGGATTCAAAAGTTGCTTGAAATGGCCAAATCGGAATAGAATACCAGGTGTTGGATCTTGATTTATTATAAACTTTTTTCCGTTCAAGGTTTTTACCATTTTCCAAAAATTGTTTGCATTGCCGGATTGCGCCAGTCGCCTAGCCTCTTCTTCAAAGTAATTTTGTTTTTTTATTCTAACATAGAAATTTAAATTTCTTATTTGCTTCTATATGCTAGGTTTTGCTAAGCCCATCACTATAAATTCAAAAAGATTTCCTTCTTGCATTTTTGCAGTCTGCATCAAACCATGGTGCAATATGATTCTGTTGATTTCCATTTGAACTACTGCAAGTAGGGTAGGAAGATCTTATTCTGTTCATAATATTTGTAAGGTGCGAATCGTTGTGTCTTCCAAGCGCAATATTAAGGTTAATGTGATAATTTCGTGCCATAATTTGTATCCACTTCACTTTCGGCAACATTCTAAGATTTGTATTTCCAATCCTTTCTATACCTTCTATATGGATGGTTGTGATTATTGGAAGATGATCCGAGTACTGTACCAGATCAACATTTCACGCACTAGCCTGAGGAGAATTCTGCACAAACATCTCGGATTTTTCACTTGCAAGGTCCAATTGACTCAACAATTACTGAAGATGCACGACCATCCACTTGAACGACGTTTTATTCCATAATTAATGGGAATATTTGTTGTTACTAATTAAGCCATAATACATGGACAAAAATCAATATTGTTCATTATATTGCATTTTTAAAAAGAAACTTGTATTTGGCCCAAATCTTATATGTATGGTTTGACCAATTTTCCCTTTCCTTTAAATATAAGTTTAAAATTCTGCAAAAAGTCCTAATTTAAGAATTTCATTTCATTTTTATTTTACAGCTATATGCCATCATCAAAGCCAAATTATCACTCCTCAAGCCAATGGAAGGGTCATCAGTTAAATTGTATACGTTGCAAAAATAAATCCCCATGAATGTTAAGAGGGCAAGTTGTATAGAGGAGAACCCTCCTAAATCAACGGTAAGTCAGCATAAAAATACAATTAGCCATCGCAAGTCCTTGTCTGTCAGGACACTGATAAGATGAAGTAATTATTGCATTATTTAAAAATAGAAGAGAAAAGAGCAACCGTTTTCTAATACCTACCGTGGTATCAAGAAGACGAAATTTGCACCCTAGTTCTACAGTTTTTTTTTTTTTGATGATATTACTTATATTGCTTCTCGTTTTTATTTCCTTTTTTGCTTGAGGGGGATGCTCTGTTATTGTATTAAGATTCTTAACCTTCGAGTCAGCAAAAATTTTAAAGCTCAAATGAGAAAATATAAAACGGCGAAATAGTTCAAATTAGCTCTTCAGCAAGCCAAGGAATAACCAAATAAAAAATAAAAAATAAAAAACAAGACTCCCCCTTTTGAGATTGCTCATAGAAGAAAAAGAACAAGAAGAGAAAAAAATTAAACGACGCTATAAAAATATACAAAATTTTACATAAATTACAATTAAATTGAAATAACATCCAATTTTGGATATTTTTTTTCGCCAACAATGAGTAAGCAAATTTGCCCGTTTATGAGTCTTTTTTTAAGGTGATTTCACAGCTTATATTTGTAAGTTAAGTGTTTTTCTGTTTTACAGCTCAAGGGCTATTATCTCGATTCGCTGTTTCTAATTTTTTTTTCTTCTATATAAATATTTCGCTGATATTCAAATAAAACAGCAATAATAATAAATAAAATAAGGATGCTAAAACTAGGTGTGATAAAAATGAATTTAACAAATTTTTTTATGACTATGACTACTTGGCCTAACCGTTGTGCTACAACGCCAATGCCTACGAAGGGAATATTTTAGAGTAAGGGATTGGAATGTTTTGTGGGGAGAAATGACTTTGGGGTAATAAAAACTAATTTTCTAAGTTTATTATTAATTCCCTGCGAATGGGAATATTAGTTTTTGAGATAAGGTTTATCATTTTTATGGTTTTATTACAAATTGAAAAATAAGAAAGGAACTTATAAGTTATAGGAAAAGATTGAGGAATTCCCAAGAGGTGAAACCGGAAATTTGCTTGCCTCAAAAATGTGGTTTACTTACATATTTTAGGAAAACCTTATTTCCATCAAAGATGCTTGTAGCTATATTGCACATTGAGCCAAATCCTTACGTTTAACGACAGATTTCACAGGAGTAGTTAAATTTTAATAAAATTCAGTCGGCTATGAACTTTGTTTGCTTTTCATACACATACCTATATGAAGCTGTATAATAATAAAAGTAACTGATGGAAGTTTGTAGTGCAGGGGCTGGATGATCACTCAATTGGCTAGTCCAACATCAGTACACAAGATGCTTAGCTTGGAACAGTGTAGACGGTGTCGGATGAGTGTGGTGGTCCGGTTGAGTGTGGTGATCCAATTTTCCGATGGTTGTACAAAAGCTAACACAGAACAAGAGATATCAAAACCTACCATATCCTTTCATATTTTTTAATTTAATCCAAATTGGATGACTCCGTGGGAATGTCCACAAGTTTTCATATCTATTTCAACCATAGGTTCATACGAGTTATAGTTTCAAAGCGCTAATTGAGCCACCGCACAGTGGAAAATGGTAGAACAACAGCTGATCATAAATGATTTTTACTAAATTTTTTTTACATTTGAATTTTATCTGAAAGCTAAATAGTCAATCTTTACGAAAGTGCAAGAATTTTTTGAAATATATATATGAATCCTTTTTTAAAGCATTAAAGTTTATTATTTTTTTAAATTTTCAATTCAAGGCCGTTTGGTTCATCACTTTGAAATTTAATTTTCTATAAGACTTTGTAAAAATAGGTGTAAAGTATTATACATTTTTGAAAAGCTTATTTTATGGAAATATTAAAACAACTTTACGATTTTATAAATTTTAATTAATTTCACAAGTAATTAATTAAAATGTAAAATAAAATAAAAAAAAATATTTTTCAAGTTCACAGAGACTTTTAGTAGTTAGCGATGCTTCGCGATGCTTTGCTTTTTATATTAATTTGTAGCTTAGTTTCTTATAAACAAACATTTATAAAAATCAGCTGCGATAACGTGCGATTTTGGAAGTTATCAGTAAAATAATGATTAAAGCCAAAAAACTAAAAATCGCTACATTAGCCATTTTAAAAAATAGTAAAAACCAATGGCAAGACTTACAATTTCATATTATATCTTTTTTTAAAGCTAGAAATTAATTCTTTAATTTACTTTTCAAATCAAATTATTTTATTACATAGTTTCTGAGAAATTAATTTTCAAACTCAAAATCTTAAAAAAACAAACTAATATTTTTTTCTTCGAAGTGATTTTTTTTAAAGTTTACATTATTAAGTACAATTTTTGTTTCAAAAATTTAATGCTTTTATAAATTTGAAATTAAAAACTGAAAACCAGATGGTCGTAGGACTTATGCTTTTGAAGATATAAGTAAATATCAAAACCAACTTCATTATTTGACTTTTAGAATACAGCTTAATCGAGATGTTTCTTAAACCTTTTTTATTTGAATACTCGAATAAACGTCAAATCTCTATCTGCAGCAGGATTTCACTTCTCCTTTTATCGGCAGTGACCCTACTGCGGATGTGTTGTATTTGTTATTCATATAAAATCCTACTGTACTATGGATAACTTTTCCAAAAAAAACACGGCTAATGTCATATCAATTATGTATTCCATCGAGTTTTCTCTAATAGTCGTATTATACACTGAGCGTCAAAAGTGAGTAAGCACCTATGTAAATGATTTCTTTAGTTACATGGAATTTAAACCAAAAAATAAACAAAAATTGAATTCCAGTTATACAAAATAAAATTTATATTTAATAGCAATAAATCAAAACCGAATAAAAACTAAATAAACTTCATATATTACGCGTCAAAAGTGAGTAAACATCTGTTATATCTTAAAATTATTTATAAATATAGTACCTCAAGTAAAACACTGGGTATTTCATTTGACCACATTTAGACTTCATAACATCTCTTAGTCAGCGTGACATGGAAACAACAATGTTATTTCTAACATCGGAGGATATTTGGGACAGTTCTTCAATTAAACTCTTTTAAGGTCATCTTTGTTCTTGATGGCTCGTTTGTGAAATTTTCCGGTCCAAATGATCCCATAAATGTTATATATAGCTTAGGTGCGGCGATTGGGGAGGGTGGTGGAGGTGCTTTGAAGTCCTATAATATATGTCCGATCGAATATGCTGCCATACATCACCACACCATCATGTTTTACTGTGCTCCTTATATTCTGTTTATGATGTTTTCTTACTTGTGACGCGTTAATATGGAGTTTAGTTTCTATTAGGAAAAATTGTAGGAAGCTATATTTTGAATTTTTATTTATGTTTTGATTTATTTTTATTGATTTTTACTATCCGAATTCATTGCTTATTTGTTTGATCGAATTCCATGTAATTCCAGAAATTATATAGGTTTTTACTCACTTTTGACGCTCACTGTATGTTACGAGTATTAAAGTTATTTTTTCTACTCATATGTATATGTGTCGGTACACAGACATTATTCCATGAAGTTTTTTTTATACATGCATACATATGTTTATGTAGATATATTTTTTATTTAATCGGGATTTTATTTTAATTTTCTCATATCTTAGAAACAATAGATCATCTGATTGAAATTGATAACGGTATTGAAAAAATAAAATTTTCAAAACTTTTAGTTTGAAAATCAATTTTTCAAAAACTATTTGCTCAAATAAATCGATTTAAAAAGCAAACTTAAGAATGGATTTCTGTCTTTCAAAAAAACTGCATGACATTGTAAGTATTTTTAAATAATTTTGTGTGTGTTCCCCTCCCCCCTAAATTGGGGATAAAGACCCCCCTCTTAATCAATTTTTGTCTTGCCTCAACACAACCTACAAGTTCTAGCTTTTTGTCACACCTTATTTGCAATCACCCTTTACAATAAATTGTTCCATGGAGTTTTTATAAATTTTTAGTTTGTTTTTCTAAATATGCAAGTATTATTACCGTTATTATTATATTATTGTGGCAACAAGGAAAAATAGCATAAGTCGACTTATGTCGAAAATGAGTTTTTGATATCATCCGATGCGCAATAAGCCATTCCGTCTGTCATATTTTTTTGGTATTTTTATCTCAAACCGTTAAGGAATTAAAGACAAAAGAAAAACGACATAAGTTAGTATCTACAGAACTTGCGTATGGAAAAATAACATAAGTACAATTCTTTAATTTTTCTTTTCTACTTATGATTTTATTCCATAAAGAATAACCAAATCAACAGACACATAAGTTTACTTATGCTCTTTTTCCAAAACAATTATATTTTTTAACCGCGATCATAAGTTTACTTTTGTTCTTTTTCCAAAGTATAATTGAAGCTTACACGCAGATAAGTTGACTTGTGTAGTTTTTCCAAAATCCTTTACGTAAAAAATCCAGACACAAGTTGACTTGTGTACATTTTCCTTATTCCTTATTTAAAGTTTAAATAAGTAACAACGACATAAGTCATGTTTTTTATCAAAATTAGCTGTAAATTGATATAAAACTAATTCTTTTTAAATTCAAATAAGATCTTACAGTGATTTCAGTAATTTTCGCGTTTAAACTTTGTCCATAAGTCTTATACCTGATTTGTAATTGCAAACTAAACATTCAAATCGCTCTCCTGAAAAGTAGCAAAAACTGACTTATGTCGTTTTTCCTTGTTGCCACAGAATTAAAAGAAATTCATTAAAACAATACTCTCCTTTGTATTAGTGCAAAATTTCAATACTCTATCTTCAAAAACAAAAAAGTTATAGATTTTTGATCAGAAACATCCAATTATTTTCCACTGTGCACCGGGCTAGACTCCCAGTGGTCGCCATTTCTACCTACCTACCAATTGAAATTATTTCATTAATTCACGTTAAACGCATTTACAATATTTTTGCCTAATTCATTGAAGAAGCAATAACAGATGTTTACTTTTCTGCCCTCCTATCTATTCTATCCTGAAACCCACTAGACAAAGTCATGTAGACTTCTATGGAAATGTTCCGATGTTTCATTCTTGTGTTGCCGTTCAAAGAGTTTTTTGTACGGTTATTTCGTAAAAATGTTAAATACTCAATTTTTTTTAAATCTGTTTCCTTATATGGCAGCACAAATTGTTGACGTAATAGCACAAATCACATTTTTTTAGAAATTCGAAAATTGCAGTGCTAACCTACTTCAAAATATGTATTTTGTTTTCTTTAATTTGCTTTGTTGAGTGATTTTGATCAAATCGGTGCAGACGTAAAAGAGAATGTTAAATTTAAAAAAAAAAACCAAATCTTATGGACTTATATCATAAATATCAATTTTTTGAAAATTTTTATTTTTCAAAATTTTGATAATAACCACTCGTTTCACACGTTTTTTCTTACATAAGTTTGCTTTCTTTCTATTTTTGAAGCTAAAACATTGTAAAATTTTCCTTTTATCTCTAACTTGAGACCATATATTTACGTACATATTTTTCAAAAACAGCATATATTCCGTAATGGCCATTTATATATTTTTTTTTGCTTAAGTTTAAATAGTATTGTGTATATGAATTTTTTGTTCAATTGTTCAACAATCGATTACGAAAATGATTCGATCATTTCAATGGATCTACTAGTATCATTTTCATTTCACTCAAATGTTCCGATTCGATTTTCATTTCGATTTCGATGATAAGATTGACCTGAGGCTTTGATAGAGTTCTCAAAAAACACTCTTTATTGTAAGCCATAAATTATCAAATGACATCGATTAAATGTGTCAAAAAATTCAAGAAAAAGATATTTTATTTGTTGCTCCGGGAATAGCAATTTTAGGGCTTTCGGCTGACATGACGAAATACTCTATGTACGTCATAACTGAATTGGTCCTTTCTTTGTCAAGTCATAAGCTTTCAACTTCCATCAAAGGATGGTTATAATATCGATAGATTATAAGAAACGTCTAAAAATGCCAAAAAAGAGATTTTATTTCTTGCTCCGGAAAAGAGCAATCTTTGGACTAATAGTTACTGAATGACGGGGTGCTATCGAATAAATTATCTTTTAGCTACTATCGCATATGTAAGTCGATAGTTTTTATTCGATAATTCCATTACTAGTGAATATTCAACGAGCTAGGTACATGCTGGGTTCAATTCCCATAGTAAACATACCGGATCGTGATACCTCAAATAACACCAGTTCAACCCAACAATTGTTTTTGCGGCCTACAACATCAACAACCAACAACCAAATCGATCAATCATGTTCAACCCAATAATTCCAGTCCACCGTTCCATTTGGCGTTCATAATCCACATTGATTGAATCGGAACAAATGGAATCGAGTATATCATGGTTAGTCGAGTTAACTGATATCAAAAATCGAGACTCATTGAAATGATTGTGATTGAAATAGAAAATCGAGAATGATCTAAATTATTGAGATTGGGATCAATTAAAATGAAAATTTGTGATTTCGATCATCAATACTGTTCGATGATCGGATCGAAAAAATCGAATCGATCCTGATTGACACAGCTCTAGCACGTAGCGGCATCTTGTTGGAACAACATATGGTCTTATGCATAAATGGTTCAATTTGTGCTTTAAGAAATTCGTTATCAGCGATCTATAGCACACGCAATTAACGGTCGTCATTTTCAAAAAATTAAATTTTGACGAGCTGTTCAATGGTGGTGCTTGCCATGTATCAGTACCTGAATAATAAATAATAAATTTGACAGATTTCACCAAAACAACATGGCTGCCACAGGCCTTCAAAATCTACCCTCACAAATGGAAAAACCTTTTATTTGGAAAAAATGAAAAGAACTTTGTTTTCACGAAAAGTTTATTTGAAGATGAAAAATTGATGACATGACACGAAGTTGGTGCACGCATTATCTGCTCAAATTTTTTCTTCAATCGTATCTTTTAACACTTGCAAGTTTTGTGGTTTGTTGTGGTAGTCGAAAAAATACATAAAGCTCCAAAGGAAAAATCTGGCGCCGTTAGATAAAAAATGGGAGATCAGTCGGCCTGAAAAATCATATCTCAAAAACTCCAGACTCAATGAGTAGCTTGCGGAAAAAAAAACTTGTCTTACATTTGCGTGTGATGGTCACCAGTTACGGTGATGTTGGTTCGGTGGTTCCATCGGTGTCCTCAAAATATGAGAGTTATTCAGTTTCTCACTGCAAATCCCTCACCAAACCATCACTTTGAGGAATGCATTGGTTCATCTTGCATTTTATGTGGTTTCTCTGTGCCCCAAAGATTCTGTTTGAAATGGTCTTCGTATGTGATTGGCACATAAGGAGTAACAATAGTTCCACGTTCTTAGGGTATGTAGGTTACTCTCTTTCCATCTACAACATATGTATATACATACGAGTAGATGTCAATGGCCCAATGACACTTCACGTCATTTACAAAATTTAAGGCACATGCACATTATGACACTACTTTTGCGCCACCTTGTAAAGGGTGTGCCATAATTTACGCAAAATGTAATTTTAATTAGAAAGCTTAAATTTTGTATTTATTCATAGAGAATACAGATTGGATTATGTGTATGGAAAAGCGCATTGGCTACGGCTTTACTGGCAAGTACGTACTCTTGAATTGAAATTTTCTATGACCGTTTCACATAAATGTAACTGAATTTCCTCATTACACCTCCCAATTTCTTATTTCAAGGCGTTGGTGGTCGTTGGCTACCTTTGACTTCAAAAAACCTGAAAGAAAAAAACCCAACGGCCTTAAGTCGCATGATATGTATGGCTAATTCAGATCTCAAGAACTGCCGATTAATGATTAGAAAATGACTCATGCACTTATTGAATTGTTTCTCTGGTTGCATGGCATATGGCACCATCTTGTTGAAACCACGTCACATTCACATCTATATCTTTTTACTAAGTCACTAAGAATTGGGTTATCATGTCACGATAACGAACACCATTAATATTGTTACTGCTTAACCAGCCGCATTTTCGAAGAAGAATGGTCCGATAATGCCTCTAGCTCAAAATCGGCACCAAACAGTCACGCGTTGTGGATGCATTTTTTTCTCGTGGGTTTTCTGAACCCCAAATTCAACAAAGCCATCAAGATGAAAATGGCTTTCATCACTGAAGATGATTTTGTTCGAAAAATCAGCATCCACTTGTTGTTCCAAAATCCATTGAACGAACCGTCCTCGAGCTATATGTTCAGTAAGCCCTCAGTTCTCGAGTCAATTGAACTTTATAAGCATGAAGTTTCAAGCCTTTCGGGAGAATTCGCTGTAGAGAGCTTCTCGAAAAGCCCAATTCTTGACTACTGTCAGCAATACTCTCACGCACTGCTTCGATGAATTTTGTTAAATGACTTGTGACATCACACCAAAGGTGGATAAGATTACTCATAGATCAAGTCTCCCTGAATTTTTCAATTATTCTCTTCGCAGTTGACGGCTTTAAATTACTATGAGGGCCATATTTTGTACGAAAATTGTGGACTGTAGTTGCCAAACCTTCATTATTTTTAAAATATTGCTCAAAAATGAAAAATGAAACGAGCTCTCAGCTGTCACATTATCCTTTTTTTTCTTTGGGAACACTGTACTATTAAATGGCGCAAAATCAAATTTTTGCGTGAATTGTGGAACACCCTTTGTAAATCTGTGCAATATTTATGTAGGACTAAAGGTAATAAAATCTCTGCAGTTACAAAGCTTTTATTTGTTTCAACGTTTTTTAAATTAGAAATCGTGAAGTTATTAAATCTTAAATTTTTGATTACAATAGATGTTTCATTAAAGATGCAGTATTTCTTTCAATTGTTCCTTAAATCTGATTATATTATCCAAGGGTGTGGGGTTGCTACATTGTTCCCATGAATATACCTTCCCATCAGCTGTATTTAAGACTTCAATTTCACTTCGGTGAAAAACTTACTGAAGCATTATCAAAATTATGAAGAAAGTTCTAATTGCTTAACCATCATAATACCAAAAATAATTTATAAAAACGGAAGCATAATAACCAAATTTATTTGCTGCCGGAAATAAAGGAGAAGGTGTGAATTATTATTTGCATAGAAAATCTGTGGAAATGGAAATGAAAATATTAAAACGAAAAGCTTACCTATTCTTTTTTCTTACAAGAACAAAAAAAAAATGGTTCTTTTCTGCTAAAATACCAAATTAAAGCATAAATTAAACCCGGAACTGGATCGTCCTTTGGAGATTTTTTTTGTAAATTTAAATGTTCCTTGTTCGCCGTGTGTCCTTTGTATTTTTATTTAAGACAGATTTTTTATTTTTTTGCCCAATGTTGGCAGTGGATATAAAATAAGACCCATCATCATCATTAAATAAGGTAACTGTGGGAATAATTTTGTCTATTTATAGATGCTCACAGACAATCGGTTTATTTTTTGAAATCATTTTTCAAGTTTAATATTAAATAATAAAAAGCACGGCGGCGGCATAGAATTCATGTTTTATTTATGCAAAATGGAGTTTGAGGATGTGTATTTTATGTCTTGAAAATACAATCGTCTAAGTGCCGGCCTTTCTTCTGAACATCCTACTGCAATAGGACTCTTAAATTTGTGAAGAAGCGTTGCTTCAAAGGGCAATAACTTCACAGTGGATTTTTTCTTCCCCCGAATTGAAGTATCCCAATAAAAATAAATCGCACACGGTGTTTGGTTCGGTTACCGAGGTGCCCCAGGGAATGTTTCTGTATTTGCTGATTAATTTATTGGAAATTATTTTTCCTAGATTTGCATTTGAAACTCTAGCTCTGTTGGTGAACCCGGGTTACTGTCGTGGAACCAAAAACTTGTCAATCATTTGGCAATGCACCTTAACCATGTTTATTACCTCTTCCTGGTTGAATAAAAAAGAACGTGAAACTCAGTTTATGCGGTGTTTTAGCCGAGGCCCACGCTGATGATATTGTGATAGTAGCTTCTGGCGATTTATCCTAACATTGTGTAAGGAACTTCGAATATTACTTAACAGCGAGTTCGATTTCAACCCTTTCAAGAGGGAACGGGTTTCGTTATGCAAAATGTAATAAAGGGTTTTTTAAGTGTCTTGGGTGGATTTTGGCGGCCTTGTTGTTTTGGAGAAATCTGTCAAATCTGTTGTTTATTATAAAATTACTGATCCCAAATTACCATGGAAACTTACACCATTACACATCAAAATGATTAAAGTTAATAATTATCAAAATGAGTATTCGTCAGTGCAAACGGTACGCTCATTTTACGGTAGACGTTGAAGACCTTCACACGTCGGCTCTTCAACGTTTGATGGCCAAATTTGAGACGTGAGGCTCGGTAATCAATAAGGCAACATTTATATGTCAATGAAAAGCAGGTTTAGCTGAAAACATCGTCCAGTTGATGAGAGCGTACATCAGAACCCGAGGCACTCGATTCCTCGCCGTGCAAAATAACTAGGCCTTTCGCATTCAAATGGACGAATTTTGTGTCAGGACTCGGGCCTACACCCGTACAAGCTTCAACTCATTCAGGACCCCAAAGTTTATGATCATGACCGTTTGATCACTGAATAGGCTTTGGAGCGTTTGGAAGAGGACCCCAATTTTGGCTGAAAAACCATCTTTAAGGACGAGACGCATTTTTGGATAAATTGCCATAATAACGACACCAATACCTACGAGGTTCACCAGTTGATAATTATCACATTAGACTACACAGTTATGATATCATTCGACTATAGTGCCATGTTCGACCCCGTTACTTAGGCTTCTTCTGAAGGGATATGGATACCTTCAAGTGACCTAGAGTCTGCAAAATAGGACAAAGCGCACCTTATATTCGGATTCAGTGACTCCGAAAACATATGAATCAACTGGTTCGAGACCCCAAATCCCTATTTACTGTCGATACATCAGCCGAGAGATCCAAAAGAAGTATTTAACCTTGAAATATCTTCCAGAGGTCATTTCAAATAACATGGTCTAAGTGAATTTAGATGTACAATTTTCCGCTCTTCCAGGATTAAAAATATCATAAGATTTTATGGATTTGACCTTCGTTTGACCTTGTTTTGACGTGATGGAGTCAAATGAACACCAGGATCGTGATCAATGTCTCGAAAAACATAAAGATCAACTGTTTAAACGACCAGAATTCCAATTCACAGCGAATACAGAGGCCAACATCTAAAAACCGAGTCTTATTTTGGATGACCTACAGAGGTCGGTAAAAGAAAGTCAATAAATGTTTGTTCGTAAAATTTTCCGCTCTTTCAGAATCTGAAGACCCCAAATCCCTATTTACTGTCGATACATCAGCCGAGAGATCCAAAAGAAGTATTTAACCTTGAAATATCTTCCAGAGGTCATTTCAAATAACATGGTCTAAGTGAATTTAGATGTACAATTTTCCGCTCTTCCAGGATTAAAAATATCATAAGATTTTATGGATTTGACCTTCGTTTGACCTTGTTTTGACGTGATGGAGTCAAATGAACACCAGGATCGTGATCAATGTCTCGAAAAACATAAAGATCAACTGTTTAAACGACCAGAATTCCAATTCACAGCGAATACAGAGGCCAACATCTAAAAACCGAGTCTTATTTTGGATGACCTACAGAGGTCGGTAAAAAAAAGTCAATAAATGTTTGTTCGTAAAATTTTCCGCTCTTTCAGAATCTGGGGTCAAAAATATCATATCATTAGATTTTACGGATTTGACCTTCGTTTGACCTTGACCTTTACATATTGGGGTCAAAAGAAGCCCGGATTCGAATTCAGTGATACCAAAAACATATATATATTATGTTTTCAGATTTTTCAACGAATATTTCGCGATTTGACCTTCAAATGCCCTTAAACCTGACCTGATTGGGTCGAACGGACTCCGGATTTGAGATCAGCGAGCCAAAAAACCTATAGGACACATGGTCTCATCCAAGAGTCAGAGCACTTTTTTTTTTTGTGGGGCTGTGTAATGCATCCTCAGAAAGTTACCGTTTGGTGTATATTTTCAGCCGGCGGCGTCATTGGTCCGAACTTTTTCAAAAACGACGTTGGTTAGGCAGTCACCGCCAATGGCCAGAGATACAAAACGATGATTACTATATGGACCTAGACGAGATATAATTCCAGCAGCAAAGCCGGCGCGCGGCGCTACGTGCCACATAGCGGATGCCACGACTTTCTGCATGAACGATTTGAGAGTAAGGATATCTCTTGAAGTAATGAGTTGAATTGGCCACCAAGGTTTCGGAAAACCTTCACTCATAAATTCGTTAATATTTTTGTTAACACCTGATGGATTTAAACGTTCTGATAAATAAAGCAAAGCTTAGCCTATCGCATAGATATGCTTTATACTAAATTGTGGTATAAGCTAACTCAGTCTTAGGACCGTTTTTAATTAGGTTTTTGGTTTTGGAAGGTTTTTTATTCGTATGTGGAAACTAAGAAGGTGAAAACACTGGAACCCTATTGCAACCAAGTTAAAATGTGTTCGAATAAAAAGAGATATTTTAGGGTTGGAGGTTGATAATGGGTAAGCTACCAAGGCTAAAAAGAATGCTGCTTTAAGTCGGTCCTAAGCCCACAGCTCTCAGTAAGCAGTTGAAGCGCTATACACACACTATGTCATTACCGACACAAAATTTAAAAAGTAATACTTTTTCATTTATGTTTTTTAACGACTATGACCTTAGTTTTTGTGGCTTAATCAAGCTCTTTATAGTGTTCGAATGATTGTCATATGTTTTTTTTATTATTATTTCTATATTATTGTAGGATTCCTGCAAACGAAGGACTCCATCAATAAATTTTAATATTTATTTTTATTTGTTCTGAAAAAGTGTTTTTTTTTTTGAACTTAAATGCTTCCTTCTTATTTCTTTCGTTTTCTAAGAAAAGGGCATGAATTGTACCCTGTTAAATTTCACACATCCTTAAAGAAGCAATATACTAAATAGCTATGTATGTACAGTAGCTACTATACGTACCATATAATAATAAAAAAAAAATCATAAGAATCCTGTCTTCAGGTTTATATTTTTCTAAATTGACACCAATTTAGCTGAGTACTCCCTCGTGTGTTTTAAATGTCTTCACTGACAGCTCATCCCATATAAAAGCGATAGAGCAGAAAAAAAATATATTATATATATATCTACAAGGTATGTACGAGTATGTAGATAAGCATATGCCAAGGATGTGTGCTTATCCATATATGGGTGGCTAGGTTATATTAGAACAAAGAAAATGCAACCTCCATCAGGAAGCAGATAAAAACGCAACGG
Organism: Philhelius festivus; assembly: GCA_963931855.1. Classification (NCBI taxonomy): domain Eukaryota; kingdom Metazoa; phylum Arthropoda; class Insecta; order Diptera; family Syrphidae; genus Philhelius; species Philhelius festivus. The sequence goes on along the minus strand of OZ007557.1, from coordinate 89,946,238 downwards.
GGTGTGAATTTGAATACCATATGGGTGTTGGAAAATTAAAGGGGGGTAGAATTGCAAATTAAAAACAGAAACAGAGGGTTGATAACCTTTAATGTTGACAGCTGGTGTGGTGAAATATTGAAGGGAATGCCATTGCCAGGCTGAGATTCTAAAAGCTTTATATTAAATTGATTTCAAGTCCTAGTGTTGAAAAGTAACTAGGTACGATTGTCATTATTTGTTTTTTGTAGAGTTTTCCGAAATAACAGCATTCATTGCGGCCGATATCTATGTAGCTAGTGCCTGCAGTGACGGGTGGCATAATGTCAAGTTTGAAGAAGAGCACAAAAATGGATACCCCATTCCTAACTACAGTCAAACTGTGATTTAAGATCACAAAAATGTGTTAAAGGTTAGATTTTGGATTTTATTGTTCACCAATTTCAAAAAAATTAAATGCACGACTGGGTCGCACGAACTCGCTCCTTTGTAATAGACTAGGAATTTTAAAAACGAATGTTATTAGAGAAAACGGTTCATAAGCATAAAATTATTTTTTTAATTTCTTTCAGTAGCAAGAGACAAAAACAGAATGCTATGCAAATATAAATTTATGCAAGAACAAAAATTTTAAATCGTTTTAGTGGTTTCTTAAAAAAAAGCTTTTATATACAATCTTTTTAAAAAAAATTTAGGAAAAACTTTTGGTACGCCAATTTTAAGTTTTTATTATTGTTCGAATAAAACTTAAATCCGTTTTTGAGATATCGAATTTTCCAAGAAAAAATAGATATTTTTTTCAAAAATTCAAAAAATATTTATTTTAAAGTTTTGAAATGAAAGTGTCTTAGACTTTTTAGAAACTTCTCTATACAAAATTTCATTAAGATCCGTTATGTGGATAATGAGAAATTCAAAATTCGAAAAAATGGTTCTATGGTAGGTACAAGCTGATATATCTTAATTTCAAAGTTTTTTTATTAAAAGACCATAAAAAGTAATTGAAAGAGAACAAATTTTATTAAAATTCTAGGCGCGTTTTTCGAGAAAAATACGATTTTCGAAAACCATTTTTTTAATTTCTTAACATTTGTATGGTGGGTTCCTTTATTTTTATGTAAAATACATTTTTTTTCTCACATCTTGTAGATTATATTAAGAAACTTTTAAGTTTAAAAAAATCTAGCTTGGGGTTTTTGCAAATATTGAGTTTAAAAAAAAAAAATTTAAGTTTTTTTTTTAAATCCAAATTTTTTTTTTTGAAAATTTGAATACACAATTCTATTTCAGTTCTTATGGAGCTTTAGCAAAAAAAAATGATCATAGTCGGTTGTACCGTTTTGAGAAAATCAAAAACAAATTTAACTCTGCTGCGCCCTTTTGGGGTAATGGAAACAGAGAGTTTGGCATTAGACAATAAATGGTACCTTCACACTTTTTCTATGGGAATATTGAAAATTAAAATAAATAGATAGATAATAGAAAATGTGTGGTAGCGCTAGATGGGCGAATATTCCATATTTTGATTCAAGGTAACAAGTTGCTGAAAATAATTTTACTCTAGATTTGGACCAAAATTGATGTTACATGTTCAGAGAGAAGAGAAATATAAAGTGCGTCAATCTATCAGTCTGTTCGGCTAAAGTCCTACGGCTGTTTGCCTTTTCGTTTTGTTAATTATTCTTGGACACGGTTTTTGAACTGTTCTATGGGACAAGTATAGGTTCAACAAACTTAATCAAACTCAACATTACGAACGGACCCGCGGTGAAACCTTCCGTTGGTATGTGCGTCCACTGTACTTTGACTTTCTTACTTCATTTGGAACTAATTTCTCCAATACAACACGTTTTTATTTTTCAAATTACCTCAAAAACGAAATCAACGATCTTGATTAAAATTTTTGTTATTGAATAACAAATTGTAAAAAATGAATGGAAAAAAAATAATATCAAGATTCTTGGTGCCGTTTTCGAGAAAAATACGATTTTGGAAAACCATTTTTTTTATTTTTGTGAAGATCACTGTTATTTTTAGATGATGAAATTAAAATTTCGCTGCTAGCTATATCTTGTAGATATAAAAACATAAGTAAAACGCACATTGGGGTCGCACGAACTTGATATTATTTAAAAAACTAAAAAAACTTAAAAATTAATGTTACTAGAGAAAAATCTTCATAACCATAAAATTGATATTTTTAATGACTAAAACAACTTATTAGTAGTTAGAACTATTGTGATTTTTCAAGTAAATATTAGTTTATACAAAAACAAAACTTATAACTCATTGTACCTAGTGGTTTCTTAAGAAAACAAAGTTTTGTATACAAACTTTTTAATAAATTTTTTAAGAAAAAATTTCAGTACACTAACTTCAACTTTATATTACTGTACGAAGGGAAATTAAATTTCCAAAAAAAATTGCCACGTTTTTGAGATATCGAATTTAAAAAATTATTCTCCTTTTTTCGAACAAAATTTTATATTTCTTAAATCAAAAAGTATATTTATTTAAAATTTTGAAACGCAATATTTTTCGAACTTTTAAGAAGCTCATCTATGCAAAATTTTATTAAAATTGTTACGAAAATAATCAGAAATTAAATTTAAAATTCAAAAAATGGTTCTATACAGGGTGATTGGCATAAGGTGTGACAAAAAGCTAGGGCGTGTAGGTTGGACTTAGACAAGAAAAAAATCGTATGGGAGGGGGGGGTCTGTTTCCCCCCGTTTAGGCGGGAGGGGCAATTTAAGAAAAAAATCACTTAAAACAGAAAAAAAATTATTAAAAAATAACGGTGATACCTACAGAGTAATGCTATAGCATTTTGAAAAGCCAGAAATACATTCTTTAATTTTGTTTTTAAATAAAGTTGTTCGAGTGAATTGTTTTTGAAAAATTAATTTTCAAAATCAAAATTTTGAAAAAAAAATGAAAAATTTTTTTTTAAACAATTTTTTTTCAAAATTTTACGTAATTAAGTATTATTTTTGTATTCAATATTCAATGCTCTCATTAATTTTTGATCAAACACAAAAAACCGGATGTCAAAATGTTTTGTAGTTTGTGCGAAAATCAAAAATAACAAAAACTACTTTTGTTCTAAGAAAAGCCTTTTATTTTAGTTTTTATACGTCTTTGGATTCTTAGGTGCATTTACGATTGAAAGGATTAACTTTCTTTTTACTATTTTTTTAATTATCGTCTTATAAACATACAATAATGTGACAAAGTACTGGATTAACCATATTTCACACATTTTTTCATTGAGAACACCTGCGTGAGAGCATTGGATTAATATTGACCTGCGAATGTTGTTTAAATAATGCAACGTTACACGCCCTAACTAGTGACAGAAAAGTGCAATTGCGAAATAAGAACAAGAATGTTCCTGAATCTTGAAATCAATTAAAATAAGAAATACATGCATATTTAGATAAAATACATAATTACTGTTTATTTAAATTTTTAACTATTTTTTAACTAAAGCTTATTACAAAAAATTAATTAAAAAACATTCGCAGGTTAATATTAATCCAATGCTCTCACGCAGGTGTTCTCAATGAAAAATGTGTTAATCCAGTACTTTGACTGATAATAAAAAAATTTTACAAAAAAAGTTAATCCTTTTTTTCGTAAATCCACCTACGCCAAGCCGACCCCACCATAATAAAAAAGTGGCAGGTCAATTTTAAACCAATGCTCTCACGCAGGTGTTCTCAATGAAAAAATGTGTGAAATATGGTTAATCCAGTACTTTGTCACATTATTGTATGTTTATAAGACGATAATTAAAAAAATAGTAAAAAGAAAGTTAATCCTTTCAATCGTAAATGCACCTAAGAATCCAAAGACGTATAAAAACTAAAATAAAAGGCTTTTCTTAGAACAAAAGTAGTTTTTGTTATTTTTGATTTTCGCAAAAACTACAAAATATTTTGACATCCGGTTTTTTGTGTTTGATCAAAAATTAATGAGAGCATTGAATATTGAATACAAAACTAATACTTAATTACGTAAAATTTTGAAAAAAAATTGTTTAAAAAAATTTTTTTCATTTTTTTCTTCAAAATTTTGATTTTGAAAATTAATTTTTCAAAAACTATTCACTCGAACAACTTTATTTAAAAACAAAATTAAAGAATGCATTTCTGGCTTTTCAAAATGCTATAGCATTACTCTGTAGATATCACCGTTATTTTTTAATAATTTTTTTTCTGTTTTAAGTGATTTTTTTCTTAAATTGCCCCTCCCGCCTAAACGGGGGGAAATAGACCCCCCCCTCCCATACGATTTTTTTCTTGTCTAAGTCCAACCTACACGCCCTAGCTTTTTGTCACACCTTATGCCAATCACCCTGTATATATGTCAAGTACAGTCAGTAATAGCTATCTCAATTTCAAATTGCTTGTATTGAATTATAGATCGTATAATCATAAATCGAAAGAAAAAATTTTGTATCAAAACCTTATGCGCGTTTTTTTGAGAAACATACGATTTGCGAAAACTATTTTTTAACATTTTTATAGTGGTTACCCTTATTTTTAGTTAAAATAATATTTCTTTTCTTACATCTTGTAGATTGTACGCTTTAAACTTTCAAATTTAAAAAAAAATTATTAAGTTTTGACATTTTTTTTTTTTTGAAAAATTTGAATACACAATAGATATTATTGAAACTTGGAACCTTTGCATACAAAATAAAATGCATGATTGGATCACACGAAATTGCTGTTATGTAAAAGTACTTTGGAATTTAAAATACATTTTATAAATATAAAACATGGATGTAATGAGATACAAATGTTCAAATGCATGGAATTGGCTGATTTCCGGAAAAGTATGAATTTACGCAAATAAAGTTTAAAAATCGTTTTATTTATGCCAATTGTAAGTGCCTTGTAATATAAATTTTAGGAAATAATTTCAAAAAATAATCGGTCACACGTTTTCAAGATATTGATTTTCAAAAAATAAATTGGAATTAGAATTTGGATTATATGTTTTCAAATGTAAAGGAGCTCCTGCATAAAAATGTTGGTTAAGATCGTTAGTGCCGTTGATGAGAAATTCAAAATTCAAAAAAACCGTTCTATGACAGGTACCATTAATAACATTTCCCCCCAAATTTTTGTTTGGCCAAAATGTAGTCTATATCCAAAATATCACGCCTAATTTTTTTTTATCAAAATCGTTGGAGCCGTTTTCGTGATAAATAAGATTTGGCAATACGAGTGTATATGGGGTACAGTTAGTTTTGGAGCTAAAAAAAAATTTCAATTTTCCCTCTAGGGAATCACCGAAGACTCTTAAGAACCGAGTTTAAAGAAAATAGGTCCAGTGGCTTAGGCTCTAGATCGAGGTACAGGCATACAGATATACAGACAGACAGCCAGACAGACGGAATTGTCGGACCCACTTTATTTGTCCTCGCTTTCATCGTAATGTCAACTTTGATCAAAATTTCGAGTTCAATTTTTTTTCCAAATGCAGAACTTGCCCTAATTTTAAGTGCATAGTAAATTGGCATCCCAAATTTTGTTCTAGAAAAATTTGAAAAAAATTTGTTATATAAAAAATTACTTTAATAAAACGATTTTTAAATTTTATCTGCGCAAATTCATACTTTTCCGGAAATCAGACCGCAATTCCATGCATTTGGACATTTTTATCTCATTAAATCCATGTGTATTTTAAATTCCAAAGTACTTTTATATAAGAGCAAGTTCGTGCGATTCAGTCGTGAATTTTTTTTTTTTGAATCTGTTTTTAAAACAGTTTTTAAGAAAAAAATATTTTATAAAATTTTGAAAAAAATGGTATGAGAGGAACCGTTATTTTGGTCTTAAAAATAAGAAGAAAAAAAAACGTGTGGGGGGAATTTATAAACGTTATCTACCAAGGTTAAAGAAAATCGGCTGTTGCGTTTAGGACGTAGTCGATCGAACAGACAGAATTAGGAGACCTCCTTTTCTGGTCTTCCCTATCATCGTTAAAAATGGTTGCGCTCGATAGTTTAGTATTGAAAGCTTTAAGTACCTATGTTCTATAGATAAAGGGTTTTTTCATTTAACTTTTCCTATATTTAAATATGAAAAACTCAAAGAAGTAAGGACCGATGATGGTGCCATCCCAAAATCCACACCACACTCTGTGACTTTCAAAAATACATTCTTCGTTAAGTCAGGTTTGTTTGATTGAAATTTTAAAAGCAATTTCTTAAGGTTAAATCACAATGCTGCGATTGCACCTTATCACTGAATGATATTTAGGTACATTAGGCATTGTTTTGTGAGTTTGAGTCCCAACCCGCAAAAAAAACCTTCCCGGTTAAGCCGGGACGTCTGGCAACGCTAATCTAATGAGAGTTGTGATGGTCCCAAATTTGATTAAATTTTTCTATCGAACTGGGGAGCCCAGTTAGCGAACGCACGGGTACTCCTACACACTCTCTCAGAAGTATTTTCGCATATCTTGCAACGTTGCGAATATTCTTCACAGAAGGAAGATTACAGCAATCGTAAAATGGGCAAAACACGCGAAATGTTGCATGAACAGAACAACCACCTTCATAAAACAATATAAATCATTTGCACATGTTATTGAACGTGAATTCTCTTGATGTTGTTGATTTGGAAAAACAGACTTAATTGATGACAGCTAATTGGGCAGATGTCAGCCGCTGCTAGAAAGTTTTTTTCAGGGGTGTACTGCATCTTGCGAGGAATTGACAAATTCTCCAAAATATCTCTTGTCATGGAAAGTGCTGCTCATTAGCCGTTCGGAATCGGTAGAAAATTGTAGGTCCCCTCCGTTCCCTGGTAACACGCACACAGGAATGGTTGAGAGTTATAAGTCACTAGGTCCTGGTTCACTCCGAGCTGTTGCACCACCAAATTAAATTTTTGTTTTTAATTTTTAATTGGACAGATGTAGTTCCAACAATATGGCCGACTAATATGAAACCTTTCAAAGTTTAGAAATTCATATTGCTAAACCCTTTAGTACAGCTGATTCAAGATTACCTCAAAGACTGCGAAAAAAAAGTTTTCAGAAGTTTATTTTATAACCACTTAAATTTTGAAATTTAAGCCTTAAACAACTTAACCGTAACCTTGAACAAAACTTTGGACGTACAGTAACATTGAGAGATTCTTTTCTTAGCCGCACTACACGAATGTGAAGTGCTGTACCCGACTCTATATTTTCCTCCCATTATAATATCAGACATTGAGAAACAATGTACATCTTTATCTCCTTTTAAAACCTCTCTAAATTTCCCAAAACGCTCGAACTGTGCTCAAACACTTTAGGGGTAGTTAAAATCCCTTAAGTGCGTGAAAATTATAAAAAAGTGATTTTTATGACGTGAAAGAGAGCAAGGAAATTTAATTAGTTATTAACAGGTAACATCTCTGTTAAATAAAATTATAATTTAAAAACAATTAGGCTATCCGAAACACACATCTCAAGATGCCATTCCAGAGCCGCCATTCCATTCAAGATAAAATCTTCAAAAAACAGCTCACCGTAGTAGCTAAACAAAATAACGCCAATCAAGCTGTTCACCCTTTAAATTTTTTGAAAGCATTTCTATTAACAAACACGTGTTTCGACACTTCGTAACGGAAAAAAACCAAAGGTGTTAAAATTAGTTGTTAACCTTCTAATTATTACAGAAATGGGGAAGTTCCCCACAAGGAACACTTCATAATTTATTCCGAGTCACACTCGTTTTCCCATACCTGCAGGTTGCGTTACAAGAAAACATATTTTCTCCAAAAACATAACACGAAACACAACACCAAAAGTTAAGTTTAAGGGTTAGAAAATGGTAATTTTATTTCCCAAGATGATGAATGTATACATTAGTTTCTTAGTTAAAGGCTCGTTTCTACATAAGATGTACAATAGCAACAAGAATATATGTATATAGGCTTTTGTTAACCCATAGCCCGGGCTAAGACTATTAATCATATCCGTTTCAAGGACAATGTTTTTGAAAACTTTCTTGGATATCCGAAAACTCGATAATTACCATTGAGGCTTAGAAAAAGGTATTCCCCCTACTTCATTCAACTTTCACAATAGTTTTCCTCCATTTAAGTAACCTCAAAACTGCATCTCAACATGACTTAATCCTTTTGGAACCCTTCACTGGGAAATTGCCTTCTAATCTTAAACCAAATCGACAGCGACTTACTTGGTAGCTCTCAAACGAATAAAGTGTTTTCCAGAACCGCTTTGGGTTGGTTCTCATGATTTTCCAGACATGCTACAAATTTCGGTGATTTTCTGGAAATTTTATCTTCGCCACATTTGCCCCCGTCCCCCATGTATCACAATCGCTGCCATTGGCAGGAAACAGCCTTTTATGTAGGTTGTATGCTCGTACACGAAATTCAGATGACAATTTACACACAAGCAAGACACATGGGGAAATTGAAGGGTTCTGTGTTTTGTGTGAGGGAATAAAGCAATATCCGAGCATTTCATCATTATGACTTGAAGATCTTGGTGAAGGCCTGAAATTGAGGTTGATGTCCTTTGTGTGAGTTGATGCCATCCGTTTTCGACGACGATGACGGCAATTCGAATATACTTACTCAGGAAGGAAACTGTAAGAAGCTCTCTGTAACGTTTATACGCAGGCACTTCAAGCCCTGGTATAGGCAGTCGATTTGATGTTTGTAATTATTTGAGTCTTTGCTAACTGTGGCAATAAAGTCATTATGAAAGTGTCTGCTGCATGAATGTCAAAACCGAGTACAGGTCCTTGTTGATATACGAGTATGTTATATGCACGTTTGTGGTTTTCAAATTAAGGTTGAGTCAAAACCAATTTATGCTTTGATGACGTTAAATATTTTATTGACTTTAAACGTTAAACGAAACGAACCGAAAAAAAAAGAAAAACAATGCCCCTGCTACGAGTATGTGTATTCGAAACTCAAAAACGATTTCAATTTTCGGAAAAATAAATGAATGAATGATGTATTATTGTTATAACCGCAATTACCAAACGAATCTAAACAAATCTGAAATATCCCTGCTGCCACATTTAGCGACCGCAAATTTACATAGTTCGCTCAGCTAATTTCATTTCGGATTCGGTCTTTTGAGCATCACGCACCTCTAAATTGGTTGGCAAATTAATTTAGAAAACGTGATTTAAATTCTCAATTTATAGAACGCAAAATAGTTGTTATTTTGTGGTCCAGGGAGTTTTTGCCGTGCACGCAAAAGGACACCAATCAAAATGAAGTCCTTTATTGGGATTTTTAAATCAATGGTTTTGTTGTGTTGTGTGTTTGATCTTAAAATACATAAATTTATTTGGAAAAATTTAAAGTGTTTATTTTAAATAAATATTTCAATTATGTAGAAATAATAATTTCAGTGAACTGTTAATCTATTTTTATTAGTTTTGATTGTTGCTGGTATCCATAGTCGTTTTTGTGATGATAGCGTGTATTTGCAAGTTAATAGGTACAGTGCGGTTCACATGATTAGACGAACCCTTTTTCTCTCAATAAATTGTAGTTTTTCTTTTTCTTCATGAACTACCAAACGATTGCATTCATTTGAAAGGTTATTAAATTCTCTGGGGAGAAAACCTAAATTCAAGATTAGTAAGAAACACTTAACGGTTGTTTTGATCTTTTTCTTCTCATTAGTGCAAAAAAAGCTCAAATAAATCGGTTCATTTGAATAGACGCACCTGTTAAAAGTTAAAAAAAAGAGGTTGGTCAATTTTTAACATTTTCTATTTACTTTTTTATTGTTATTGAAGTTATTTTTCACAGTTTCAATACTTTGTACAACCTCTACGATTTAAAATTACATTAAAAATTCTACTTCTAAGAGATTCATACAATTTTCTTAAATAATCTAATGAAATTTTAGACAAAGCTTCTTTAATTTCGGCAATAATCTCCTCACAGCTTTCATACTGCTTACCTTCTTCATAAATTTTATGGGTCAGCCATCCCGAAAGGTTTTCAATGATGTTTAGATCAATTGAGTATGGTGGCCACAGCAAAAATTCCACATTTTCACTGGGGATAAATGCTTTTACAACGTGCGCGTTGTGGATCGAAGCATTGTCTAGTTGTCAGATCTACTGGATAGATCCAAAAAGCTCTCTTATGGCTGGAAAAGCTGTTTGCAAAAGAGCTTTATAAGAAATTTCTGTCATTTTGTGAGACACAAAATCAACTCAAAGGAGCCGTAGTACGAAATGGCACCCCACACCCATACTTCTCCTTTCTTGGAATGATTTCGGTTCAAAAAGCATTCGTCTTTGCGGATGTCATGGAAATAAAACTTATACCCATCAGGAACATCTAGAATGAACTTTTTCTCATCATAAAACACCACATTTCTTCAATTTAAAACACCTCCAACATGCGCATTCCATGTCATGTGTAGACGTGCGAACTCAAACCGCTGTTCTTTTCTTGCAGCGTTAAGTTTTTTTTAGCTTTTTGAACTTCAAGTGTTGAGTACCTAAAAAAGCTCAAAGAACAGTTGATTTGCTTGCACTTACCCCCGCTAATTGTTTGATTTTCATCGTGGAGTTAGTTAAATTTGAGGCAATTCTTATAATTTTTAGCTTCTCGTGTTGTGTAAAGGGGGTTTTTGTCCTTCATTTGTTTTTTTTTCCGTAGGTGGCAGGATTTGGTAAAACATTTCGAACAGCTTTATCATTTCGTCCTATTTTCTTTGCAATTATTCGCATAGAATACCCTTCTGAGTGGTATAGGCCTCAATTTTTGCTATTTCCGCCGCCGCGCCGTTAACATTTTCTTTTTACCCATTTTCACTTTAAACACTCGTAAAAACATTAATAACGTACACTCATTAACCAAATTTATTTTGTATTACCCAGCATTAAGAAACTAACTGAATTAATTCGTGCGTCTAATCAAGTGAACCGATTTATTTGAGCTTTTTTCGCACTTATGTGAAGAAAGAGATCAAACAACCGTTAAGTGCCTCTCATTAATCTTGAATTTAGTTTTTTTTTTCAAAGAGAATTTAATAACCTTTCAAATGAATGCAATTGTTTGGTAGTTCATGAAGAAAAACAAAAAGAAAATTGCAATTTATTGAGAGAACAATGGTGCGTCTAATCATGTGAACTGCACTGTATGTTTGTTTCACATAACTGTTCATGGAATTTGAAATTTTGAATATTTGTTTGTTCTCCTTTAAAATGTGTAAAATTACGAGTATTCAATTCAATTCAATTTTTATCAACATAAATCAGGCGTGAAACAAGAGGTTGTTAGTTACAGGACCAACTTAAAACAAACTGAAATTGATACCAAAAAAAGATTAGAACAAGTACAAATATTCTAATATCTTTGGGCCAACATAGCTTTATTGGTCGTAGATCGACTGTTACGAATCAAACTTTATTTCCAAGCTTTTCCTTGAAAGTTGTTGGGTATGGAAACAAGGTACGAGTAGTTTTTTCAAAAGCTTTTGATCACGTGGAAGATAAAATTTAGCTTAGAAAATTTAAGGGTCTAAGATTCTGCTTGAGTCTCGATCATTGGTTTCATAGATAACTACAATTTCTCTCAACCAAGACTTCCATTTAAAATACCTAAAACTTCGTTCATGTTCATAATGGATTTACCGAACAACCGGACACGAAATTCTCTTAGAATCGGACTTCTGACAATAAAGTGGTAAATATCTTCTCTTTTCTTGAGGTTGTAGATATCACACAAAATAGGTAGGTCCGGACGATGTGGAATGTAGTTGAGGTTGATCATTTCCCCTCTTACTTTAAACATCACAGTTATCATTGCTAGTGGCAATCGGTTTAAGAAATAGGAGCTTCCTTGTAAGTTGTAGTCCAGCTGGCTATATATCATTCTATACTGAGAAGATTGAACTTCCAGGACAAAATCACTGTAAGCTGAGTGAGCTACACCATCCAGTAAAGATTTTTTTAGATTTTTAGATTAAAATGTTTATTTCTTATAATTTCATAACAGTCTTAAGATATTTCAAAAAAAAAAAATTAATAACATATTAAAAAAGTATAAGAAAGGTTGTGACATTCATTATTTTCAAGATATTTAAGAAATAGAGTTGAATGTCACTTCAAATAATTAAAATATTAAAAAGTTAGTGGGTGGGGTGACCCTGAAAAATTCATAATAGTTAAAAAGAATTATGCAATACAATCATTATATAAAATGCAATAAACAAAACACAAAAAAATAAAGTTGATAAAAAAATTATTTACTATGTAAAAGAAAAATTAAACCAAAACATCAGAAATATGTGATTCCAGAGCAAAATAGTCTAGAGAAAAAAGCCAAGATTTAACATTTTTGAGAAACACTCCAGGTATAGTGATTATCCTAATTGATTGAGGAAGGGTATTATAAAGCCGATAAGACATAATAGAAAAAAAATTTTGATACGCAGTGGTATGAAAAACAGGTACATATAATAAGTTCGAAAGGTTTCCACGAAGATTGTATCTCGAAATTAATCGAAAATTCAGATTACCAGACTTCATAAAGAATATTTTTAACGTTTTGAAACAATATAAATGACGCACTGGAAGAATTTTGAGAGCACAGAACAGAGAAAAACTAGAATGCCTACGAGACTTACGACAAATTAATCTAACGACATATTTTTGTAAGATCAAAATTGGTTGTATTTTATTAAGATAAATACCACCCCAGCAAGCAATCCCATATTGTAGCTTGGAATGGAAAATACCATAATAAATTATCTTTAATAGCTTAGTTGAGCACACGTTTCGTAAATAATAAAAATGACGCAGGGTACAGCGGAAATACTTTTTCAGGGATTCAGCATGATTTGCAAAAGACATACGAGAGTCTAAAGTCAGTCCCAAATATTTGAACTCGTTGACATTCTCAACTACAAAACATCTATCACTACAAGTCAAATCACAAAGAAAAGAAGGTGAGGAGAAGCCAGACGAACAATTGCAAGTAAACAGTTTATATCTACGACACTCAGGCGCGTGGAAACAAACATTTGCATCCAACAATCTAGATGAAGATAAGCTATAAAACATTATCTTGGTTTTGGAGCTTATTACCAAATTATGTTCAAAAAACCAAAGTGGCAATAAGTCAAGATCAAAATTAATATTTGAAATCAAATCTAAAGGACTATTAGCACCGTAGGAAAGTGCAATATCATCCGCAAAAGCTGTCGACGAGCCCTTGAAACCCAAATTAAAAAGCGAATTGATGTATACCAAAAATAAAATTGGACCCAGGACAGAACCTTGTGGAACACCCAGTTTAAGAAACATTGCGTCACTCCTTGTATCATCAATCTTCACTCTCTGCGACCGATTTTCAAGGTAAGACTTAAACCAGTTAAGAATAAATCCTCTAAAACCAGCTTTCTCCAACTTTCTTAACAAAATATTGTGGTTGACCATATCAAATGCCTTGGTGATGTCAACAAAAAGGCCAGCTACACATTTTTTCTCATCGAGATGAGACATAGTTAAGGAACAAAATTGTAACAGTGCATCTTCCGTCGATTTGCCTTTTAAAAAACCAAATTGGGCTGTATTAAAAAACTTAGTTTTATCTAAAAAACACATAATCCTATTTTTCATAAGTTTTTCAAAAATTTTACTAAATACAGAAAGAAGTGAAATAGGCCTGTAATTACTAATTTCAGTAACAGATCCCTTTTTAAATAATGGCAAGACATCAGCACACTTGAGTTCTTCTGGAAATTTACCTTCATAAACGCACCGATTGAAAACATAAGCTAGAACATCAACTAAGTAAAAAGCAATTTTTTTGAGTACATAATTTGAAATACCATCAGCTCCACACGAAAACGAATTACGTAAGCTCCCAATAACTTTCAGCTGAAAAACAAAACTGCTGCTTTGAATATTCTCAGTACTTTGACAAAGAGAAGAACAACTACAACATAAATTGCTTGATATAAAACATGTTTCTAAGAAGAGCAGGTCCGATGCCTGGTTGAATCTGAACTCTTTCTCCACAATTAACCCCTATTTCTTCCCATTTTTTGACGAAGTAACTTCTCAAAGTAATTATCGACTTGAGGATCAAACTGAGTAGTCTTCTGTCATCCATCGCCAGCAGCTTCAATATATCTGGATCTTTGCGCTATTGCCCACAAACCAACTCTCTATACAACGTCTCCAGATTGAAGAAAAAGCTCTTTTCGTCTCAGCTAATTTACTCTCAAAATGTTTTTTGAAATTAGGGTTAGAACAGATCAATACACCCAGGTACTTATACTCTCGAACAATTTCGAAATTCTTCTCCTTTGTAGGTCCACCTTTCATTTCTAGAGTATCTACCTCCTCCATCCCTGAAGATCATGATTTAGACTTCTCAAGATTAACAGACAGGTGCCAAAGATCACAGTAGCGCTCCAGACGTTTGATCATCTGCTGCATTCCCTCAACTGATTCCACCAGCAAAACAATGTCATCGGCGAAAATGAGGCACGGTATTCGTAAACCTCCGAACTCAATGCCCCCTCCAACTTCCTCGACAATATCATTTATAAACAAAATACACAACACACATCCTTGCCTTACTCCCATCCGCGTTTCAAATTCATCCGACGTAAATTTTCCATCCCAAACATAAGACACTTTGTTTCCATACATTGCTTTCAACAGATTCACCACTTTGCTTGAGATTCCCAAAGTATAAAGCTTATAAAATAACGATGCACGAGCAATGGAGTCAAAGGCAGCTCGGAAATCCACGAAGAAAGCATATTGCTTCTCCTTTTTGCTTTTAAAGTAATCGGCAATGTGAAACAAGGAGAAAATCTGATCTACAGTCGAGTGGTTTTTCCTAAAACCAGCTTGGAACATGTTGAGTATGTTTTTATCGTTAACCCACTTTGTGAGCCTTTTAAAAATAAATGTGCTGAATAACTTCACTGAAGAATTCAAAAATGAAAAGCGGAAAAACGGCGGCGGCGGCGGTTTCGAAAATTCTATTTAATGCTTTGGTGACTGCAAACAGGTACTCGGACTCTGAAGGAATCTTGTCATCTCCTGGGGCTTTACCAGATCTAGTTTTTTTTTAAAGCAGCCCGAACTTCCAGAGCTGTAAACGATGAATCAAGGATATCGTCTAAGAAAGCCGGAGCAGCATATTGAGGTAGGGGTGAAAATTGCGCAGTGTTGAGTAACTTTCTAAGGTACTCCTGTAGCTCAGATGCGTGCTGTGAAGATCCTATCCTACTAGGCTTTCCATTAATTGCTTTAGCCGCTTTCCAGAAATCTGCCGAAGATATTGCTGAGCTTAGGCGTTGTACGGTTTGTTCGCCGTTTAGCTTACGCTTGGCACGCAGATGTGCTTATATTCTTTGTTAGATATGAAAGATATATTTTCTCAGAAGCTTCATTGGAATAAATGACTTTTTCCTTGCTTTAAAGCATCGAACCATTTATGAAAGTGAATGGCCAATCCACTGGCACTTTCTTCCAAGTATAAGAGAGTGCATAGGTTCCTGACCCGTTCTGGTATGAAGCTCATCATTTGAGATACGGTTGGACCAGAAAATCTTCCTGATTTTTCGCAGACGTTTTCAGCTTTTTTTGTGACAGCGGATGTCACTTTCGAAGTGCTGCCGCTGTATAGAAGGGCAAATGTAACACTTGAACGTAACAAATGTAGCTTGGCCATAAAGTTTAAAGAAATGATTTACCATGTTTTTTGCACAGCATTGTTTTCCCTTTTCCTGTAATATTCCCAAAATATTGAAAATCCTTCTCTCTATCGGTTGTTCAGACATATCTGCTTGCATAGATGAAAAAGTTCCAAGGATGATCGTTTTTTTTTTTGCCGTAATGATCTTTAGTCCCAAGATTTCAGCTTCTCTCTCCACTATTGTCATTTGATGGAGATACTTGATCCTATAGGCATACGTGCGTCGTCCAGAAGTTCAGATGTTTGAGGATAGACTGCAGAGTCCACTAAATTCCTTTATTTCCAGTCGAGAGAGCTGCATGCAGTAAATGAAAATTTGAAAATTTGAATATGTAATAATATTTAGACTTTGGAGGAGCTTTAGTATAAAAAAAATGGTTTAAATCGGCTGTACCGTTTTCGAGAAAATCAAAAACAAAAAAAAAATGGACCCAGTGGTGGGGCTACCAAAAATAACAATTTTTTTTAAATTTTTTTTCGACCTTTACCTAGTTTTAACTAAATGAAATTTTTCAATTTTTTACTTGCGATATAAGTACTATAGGGCAAGTTCTGCATTTGGAAAAAAAATCGACCTTGAGATTTTGATCAAAGTTGACATTACGATGATAGCGAAGACGAAAAAAGTGGGTCCGACAATTCCGTCTGTCTGTATGTCTGTACCTCGAACTACATCCTAAACAACTACCGGAGGTATTTTCTTCAAACTCGGTAGTTAAGGGTCTTCGGTGATTCCCTAGAGGAAAAATTGAATTTTTTTTTTGCTCTAAAACTAATGGCACCCCCCATACACCCGTAATGCAAAATCTTATTTATCTCGAAAACGACTCTAACGATTTTGATAAAAAAAATTAGGTGTGATATCACGGACATGAACTATATTTTGGTTAAAAAACCATTTGGGGGGAAATGTTATTAGGGGTACCTGTCATAGAACGGTTTTTTTGATTTTCGAATTTCTCACCAACGGCTCTAACGATTTTAACCAAAATTTTTATGCAGGAGCTGCTTTGCATTTGAAAAAATATAAACTAAAAATTTTTTCGAAAAAATAGTTTTTGGATTTTTAAAAAAATAATATATTTTTTTTATAAATTCAATTTCTTGAAAACCGATACACGATTAAATTTTTAAATTACGTTTTAAAATGTATTTTAATAAATACTAACAATTTGCATATCATTTTTTTTTATAAAAATTTTAAGGAAAATTTAGTACACAAAAAACATGTTTCAGTGTGTCTGTATGTCTGTACCTCTCACTACAGCCTAAACCACTGGACCTATTTCTTTCAATCTCGGTGGTTAAGGGTCTTCGGTGATTCCCTAGAGGAGAAATTGAAATTTTTTTTTAGCTCTAAAACTAACGGTACACCCCATACACCCGTAATGCAAAATCTTATATATCTCGAAAACGGCTCTAACGATTTTGATAAAAAAAATTAGGTGTGATATTATAAACATAAGCTACAAAAGCTGGTCAAACAAAATTTTGGGGCACAATGTTATTAGGGGTACCTGCCATAGACCCGTTTTTTTTTTATTTTCGACTTTCACATTCTAAGGATTTTAACCCAAAAATTTCAGCAGGAGTCCCCCTAAGTTAAAAATAATATTGTATATAAAAATATTCGAAAAAAAAATATTAGTTGGGTTTTTTTGAAAAAAAAAAAAAAATTTAAATCAATATCTTCAAAACCTATGAACGATTATTTTTTGAAATTATTTCCTAAAATCAATATTATTTAATACTTAAAATTCGCATCCCACATTTACCGCTATTTTTTGTCTTAAAAGAAAAAAGAAAAAAATGTCTAGGGGGAAAAATCAAAACCCATATCTACCAAGTTTGTAAAAAATCGGCCGAGCCGTTTAGCTGTAGTCGAACCGACAGACAGACGGAATTGCGAGACCCACTTTTTTTTGGTATTCGCTATCATCGTAATGTCAACTTTAATCAAAATTTCGAGATTGATTTTTTTACGAATGCATAACTGCCTTATAGTACCTATAAGTCGCAAGTAAAAATACCGTTCGTGAAAAACCATGGACTAATTATGCATAAGATAAGAAGTAAATTTTCACGACAAGAGATAATCTTGGAGGAGTTTGCACTTCCTCGCAAGAGGCAGTATCCCTTTAAGGAAAATATTTTTCTGTTTGTAGGTGGCTGTCACTGGAAATCGCACGTCCAACTCAGGTACCACTATGCCAAGGGATACCAAATTCATTTTAGATCTCTAATAAAATTTGACTTAGAATACAACCAGTTTTGAGGAAAATATATTCGGTATGTCATAGTTTCAAGAGTACAAAAACTTTTAAGTATCGAAAAGTCCACTTAAGTTCGCTAGCTCCCTTTTGTAAGGATCTTTTTAAATTTAAAAAATATATCTCATTAAGTGCATGGAATTATGTACCTCTTTACATTGCTTGAGAAATTTTGTGGCCATAAGGGCGTATCCCTCATTAAGTCTTCAAAAGATTTACGGCAACTATAGTCCGCCCTTGAAGTCAGCTATTGTTTCATACTCAATTAGGTTGAGAACTTAAAGTTTTTTTTGTTTGTTTCTATTCGTTCTCATCCGCCTTGCAGCCAACAAAAACAATTCCACTTCACCCAGTTAACCTTTTCACAGTCTCATATCGCAATCGTTTAACTTACTCTCGTAGTTCACTTCAAGCTTGAGCAAAAACAAATAAAAATTAACAAAAAACCACAAAACGAATGACATTGCTCATTATAATGTCAAGTTGTGTTGCCAAGCTTTTAAGCCTCACAACACACAAGTCATTCACATTTTGTTACTCATTTAGCCCATTACTCCCTCACAAGCCTGTTTAATGCCCAATTAATTTCCACACCCCTACCACACTTTTTTAAGAACGTTTTCTATTTTCATTTTCTGGAGGCATGAAAAGTCATCAGCTTTATGACATTGCACACACGGTCCTTAACCAAACATAACCACATTGCATTGCAGCAAACGGCACCATGATGCTCACAAAAAAAAAAGAATTAAGTTAAAATGCTGGGTAACATCCGTACATATACATACATAAGTATAGATGTATGTTGAAAAAAAAAAAAAAATGTCTACCGCACCGTTAAGCTGCACAATAAACTTTCTACTCTCCGTGTGGATTAGTCAACACTTGAGCATAGGTCTCTCAATTAGCTCCGGGTATAGGTTCACCTCCCCCCAACTAACTCCCCATCAGTTGGTCCCTCTCATTTTCACAGTGAAAGTAAAGTTTAGTGTGTGTATTCGCAGTCCTTAGCAGGAACAATTACTCACACACAATGAGCGCTAATCCGCGAAAGTCTGCCATCCTTTACGAGTACAAATGAAAATTCTTCTGGGAATGTATGGATGTGTGCATGGGTTTGTGGACTCAGAACGGAGCCTTTTCACGATTTTGCTTTCTTTTATTTTGATTTTGGTTCCAGATGGGATGCTATGGGGATTAAAACTTTTGAGTTTCCAGCCTCCTCCGATTATATGGAATGGAAGGCGGTTTTGGGTTTCAAGAACATTAATCTCGGTAAATAATTGAGATAGAACTATGGGTGATGGTTATGAATATGGAAGTCATTATACCCTGTATACGAATAAAGTAGGTACCTAGGATAATATGTTTTAGCACTGCAGGTAATGATCTGACCTATTTTTATAAGCTCTTTTGTTTGAATTAAACATTGAGTTCGGTTGTTTTTTGTATGTTATGGGGCAGGATGTCATTATATGGGGTAAATGATGTTTGCCAAAAAACATAATCCCAAAAAGAAGATTCGAAAACCCGAATTATCCGAAAGAAAATGTCCAACTATTGGCTTTAAAAACATGTGGAAGTTTCTCAGTAAAGCTAAAATTTTCAATATCCATCTTCTGGGCAGCGCCCACACACATGGCGGTAATGTCCTTTTCGATTCCCTGTTTATTTTTGGTGCTTTTCCGGACTGGAGTTTGTTTTTTAAAAGGATTAGGACTATTTTTAAAATTTTTGGCACAGTGCAAGCATGGAGAAACCGATGCGATGGGTTTGAATGTCTCAACATCACAATGGGTGGAAATGGACGGGTAAAGCATTCCACATTCGTGTAGTGCGGCTAAAGAAGAAGCTCTGAATTTAACATCATTTCCGAGGCTGGGATCAAGGTTAAACTGATGATGGGCATTCCCTGAAGCTCGAGTAAAACTGTTGAATTGTTTTACTGGAGGAATCCAACTGTCTATTTCACTTGAACACTATGTTGATGTCGTTGTCAACAATCTACGCAAAATAGTGATATCATCCGAGGCTCACCTTGTGTAAATTGACATCGTCCCAAATTTTGTTTGCTTTTTAAGGCATTCAACATTCCGTCTGGGATGAATGGCGTGTAGTAAATAGCCTACTGAATAAATCTTTCGCTTCTGTGAATAACTCTGTAGTCTATGATAAACTATCTATTGCTGATGCTTTTAATTGTTATTTCACTAATGTTGGCAGCAGTCTTCAACAGAGTCCTGTTCAATCGCCTTGTTATTTTTGTTCTTCCTTTCCCAGATGTGGTGAACCTTTACAAAGGAATAGTTTTGTTTTTCGTCCAATTACTTCTTTTGAAATATTCAAAGTTGTTGGTAATCTACCTAATTCGAATTCATGCGGAGCTGATGGCATTTCTAGTTCCTTAGTTAAAAAAATTTCATGTTTCTTAGTTGATGTATTGGTCAAAAATTATTTTCAGTTTTTAATAAAATTTTCGAGAAACTTATGAAAAATAGAATAATGAGTTTTTTAAATAAAACAAAATTCTTAAGTCAATTTGGTTTTTTGAAATGCAACATCAACGGAAGATGCACTCTTACAGTTTTGTTCTCAAATAATGTCACATCTTGATGGTAAAAAATGTACGGCTGGCTTATTTATTGACATTGCCAAAGCAATTAACATGGTCAACCATAATTTCTTGTTGAGAAACCTGGAAACAGCTGGATTTCGTGGGTTTATGCTCAACTGGCTTAAGTCATATCTTGAAAATAGGTCACAAAGAGTTAAGATAGAGGACACAAGGAGCGACATTAGGTTCTTTAACTTGGGTGTTCCACAAGGTTCTGTATTAGGTCCTATTTTATTTTTAGTGTACATAAATTCACTTTTTGCTCTTAGTTTTAAGGGTTCGCTGACGGCCTTTGCTGATGACATTGGTTTTTCCTATGGCTCAAACAGTCCTTTAGACCTTATTTTCAACGTTAATTGGGATCTTAATTTATTGAGACTCTGGTTTGCTGAACATAATTTAGTAATTAGCCCAAAACGAAGATCATGTTCTTTAGCTTATCTTCCTCAAACTATGTCGAATCTAATGTTTACTTTCAGACTGTAGTCGATTTAAACTTTCATTGTGCAGTTGTTCGTCTTGCTCTTCTCCCCGTCTTTTTGCTATAATCTTTCATGTTCTGAAGTTCTGATAAATGTTTCTTAATTGAGAGTTTAGATGAGTTTAAATATTTGGGACTTATCCTTAACTCTATTATGACCTTTGCTAATCACGCTTGTATTCTGAAAAAGTATCTCCGATGCACCCTTCGTCATTTTTATTATTTGCGTAACGTATGCTCAACAGAGCTTTTATTTATTATGGCATTTTCCATTCTAAGTTACAATATGGAATAGTGTGTTGGGGAGGTGCGTATCGTAATGTAATACATCCACTGTTGATTTTGCAAAAATATGTCATTAGGAAAATTTGCCGTAAATCTGGTAGACATTCTACCTTCCCCTTATTCTGTGGTCTCTCTGTTCGTCATTTGTATTGTTTTAAGGTACTCAAAATATTTTTCATGAAATCTGGGAATCTTAATTTTCGTTTAATTTCTAGTAATCATCTTCGTGGAAACCTTTCAAATGTTCTATAAGTACCCTTTTTCCGTACCACTGCGTATCGTAATTTTTTTCTATTTTGTCTTGCCGGTTATTTAATTTACTTCCAAAAGAAATCAGGACAATAACATTACCTGGAACGTTCTTAAAAAGTGTAAAAATGTGGCTAATTAGTTAAGATTATACTTCGCTAGATTCTCGTATTTCTGATATTTTGGTTTAATATTTACTTTAATTCTTCATATATACATTTTGTTTATTTAATTGTTTTTGCTATTGTTGAATATATTTTTTTTGATTTTATTATTAATTTTTTATTAAAATATTCTTAATTCTTTAGGGTCACCCTACCCAATTGTTAAATTTTGGTATTTTGTAAGATAATAGAAGTGGCATTCAACTCTTTTATATATAAATAATGAATGTCACCAACCTTTCTTATAGTTTTTAGTAAATGAATTCTTTTATTTTAATATATAATTTGATGTGTTATGAATTTAATAAGAAATAAAATACAATACAAAATATACAATAAAAAATATAAACTAATTGCAACCAGGGGCTTTGTGTCTGCTGATCTACCAGAGCGTTTTGCCTGTCGTTTTCCCACCATGAGCTTTTTACCTGCCGACTTACCAGAGCGTTCCGCCTACGATTTGCTGCCATGGGCTTTGTAACTGCTGATCTACCAGAGCATTTAGCATGGTGTTTCAGTACGATAAAGATCTTTGTACCTGCTGATCTATCAGAGCGTTTTGCGTGCTATTCTGAAGTGCCCTCAGTTGCGTAGTACCTGTTTACCCTCACAACAATTTTCCGGAGCCAGTTTTCCCGAAATGAGAACATCAGAAGTGAATTTCAGTTAAGCTAACCATCAGACTAAAATCCCGAAACGCAGTTCATCTGAAATCAGATTCGAGACTGAAACACGAAGTACAAGAATACCCCTAAATCAAAAACTCGCTTACCAGAAAAATCCATCTTTATATTTGAATTAAAAAGAATATTATTTGATATATATTTAAGAGTTGCTTCCTAATAAAGAATTTGATATATGGCTTGGAAGAACTATTATCTATAGTTGGTGTTTCTTTAGAAAGAACCTGTCGAGACTGGCTAGCAAAGCCTGGGTTAACCAGAAGACACATCACATATTAGGTCCGAGTAGGGACATTACAAATTCTATTCACAAAAAGATCTCTTATGTCTTCAAGAAATTTCCATTCAGATTCGTATGTTTCCTCGAACCTTCTTTAACTCCTACCTCCGTATTTGTTCAACAATAAGAATCCTTGAATTTTTGACATGACATTTGTCAGCTACACTCATTTATTTTTCTAAAGTCCGTCACCGTTTTTTAGAGAGAAAGCCGAACCGAAATATTTAAGAATTCAGCGTAGAATTAGTCCGCTGAAAATTCCGTATACAAAAGCACAAGATCAAACAAAAATAACCAATAACTCAATATTTTGCAGAAAAAAATGGCAATTCTTTTCTTGTACCCGATTTCAATGTTATTGCGGTGGGCTTATGTTAGATTGAAGGAGATATTAAGGATTAGAAAATTACATTCCGGTTTTTAACAAATATTAAACTAACTTTAGTATTAAAATGTATAGTAGCCTCTCGGGCATTTCAAAGCGACTAATCTTCTGTAATTTCGATCACCTTGCTTCCAGTTCTTCTATTATGGATTGGTCTTTAAACCGCAAGTTCGGTCATCCTTGTCGCTTTGAACCTGGACCTGAGATTCGAAGACTGATGTAGCCAAGCCAATATAGTCGACAGGTTATGGCTTTCTTGACTTCTTGAAGGACCTAGTATCAGCGCTCTTGCAACGTAAATCAGGAGTTTTAGTGGAAAGGTTTTGAAGAGGTCCAATTCATCGAGGTATGAAGAATTGCCGTGAAGAACGTTGGGAGCCGATGATGTCGCTATCGTACACACAACGCACTATTTGGAAAGATTTGTTGAACATAGCACTTTCGTTGTTAACGCCTGCCATGACTCTTTTAGTAATATGTCTCAAAACTTCTTGCAGGACATAAAAAACTCCTTTTATGTAGACGGGACATATGGAGTTGATAGCACGAATACTAATTGGGCATGCCTCCTTCTACCAGTATTGAAAATTTATGTGTTGCAAAAATATCAAACGCGATCTTTACTTTATTATTAGAAAATTTACTTTCAGAATGGTAGAACTTTTAATCTGCAAACTCAATATAAATTAAATATTAAAAAAATGTACTCGAGACCGAGTAATACAAAATGGTGGGAAATAAAACAGAAACCAAATTAATTGAAAAACGCAAATGGGCCGTTAGAGAATAAATACCGTATCCCTCAATTTACTGGGATAAAATTCGAAATGATTAGCAGCCTTTCACAAACAAAAATCACTCTAATTATTCTCTTTTATATATTTACGGATCTCCTATCTGCCTCTTTTCTCAGTAACCTCGATCATTTTTCTGTTTCCTCTAAAACTTCTTCTCTGCCTCGAATTCTCCTTAAATATTTCCTCTATAGCTTCTCCAAAATCATTTTTTTTTTCTATTTTATTTCCTTTTAGATTTTTCTCGACTTCTAAAAAAATCAACTTTTCGCTTGACTGGTTCTCCAAAGAGTACCTTTCCAAGCTAAACCTATTGTCTTCCTCAGCCATCCCATTCTCTCAAACATTCAAACGTCCAGCTAATCGCTTTCGAGATCTTCAGTCACAGGATCATGAATTCCTGGAAAGCTACGTGCTCTCCTCGACAACCTCCGTTTCTCCGTAGCCGAATCTCATCGAAACTTTGCTCTCACACAATAATTCAATGATTCAACAAGTTGTTGGATGTCTTTCCAAAACTTGCCGAATCTAAATGACTGAGTTCAGAACCCTTTCATCTAAATTTTTAGAGAAACTCTAAAAGGACTAAAATCGAAAATTAATACTAGGCATTCTCCTAGTTACTATTAATTATTCGCGAGTAATTAGAAGCGCGAAGCAATCTTTCCAAAACTAAAACCGAAGTGAGAGAGGAAAACGTTTCTTTAAATTTTAAGCTCTAATCAATTATTTTCTTTTGTTGTCAATTCTGAAAGATCTACTACGAGTATTAAAACAAAAATTGCAAATTTCGAAGCACGTTAACAACCCATTTTGCTGACAAAAAAAAATATTAAATTACATTACCAAAAACTTAAATTCGGTTAATTAAATCTTGGTGATTCGGCCTGTTTGGAGTTAAGTATGAGTCCGCCTGAGTCGCTTACTTCTTCAGCTCATCCACTGGCACATCAAAAAAAGACCGCCCGTCTTCTATATAATTTGACTCGTTTTAGAGTCAGCTGTTCCACTCTGATTGAATATAGCTCAGAAACCTATTTTTGTTACTTTTCCAAAATACTTTAAAAGCAGGTCTGTGGCGGATTGCCACCAGGTATCCACTGGCTCTGCAAGTATTTGGAGCCGCAAAGGAATAGGGGAGGTTAAAAATGGTTAAGAGTATAGAATAGGCAGGTGAAACTTGTTGTGGTAAATTTTACCACAACATATTTATAAATACCATCTAATAAAACAGCACTTCCGTATTTGAAGTGCTCAGCTGGTAAGTCATCAGATCTTCGCAACTTGTTGTTTCTAAAGATTTGTATGGCTTATTCTCCTTTTTCTATCAATGGTCCTATAGCTAATTCTTCACTGAATGAAAGTTGGACATTTGTTCATCTTTTCTAATTCTACATGATGCCCATCTACCTACCGTTGGAAAACCTCCTTGAATTCATCTACTATTATCGGTAGTTTGGTAACAAAGATACTTTCGCTAAATTTAAAGATCTAGGTCTTAAAACCAGCACGAATTTATTTGGCATCTTTAAAACAACCTACTGATGTTTCTTAATCGCTATATCCTGTAAAGCATCGTATACCCCCTCCCTTTTTTACGAAAGATCACTCGATGGTCCTTCTGTCAATTTTTTACAGATGAACACATTAGTTTGGGGAAGTTTGGACCACTGATTGTTGGCGTCTTTGTCTCTTGTTCACGTGTTCTTTTTTTGGAAGCTTTAAAAATTTCACAAGTAGGTATGATAAGGCTCTTAACGACAAATTTCTTCTTCTGGATGTTTCGCTAATACATATTGTTCGACACTCGTGCTCTGAATTTCCCCAATTTTCAACGACTTGTAAAGAACCAGAATCTCGTGACTTACAACTCGCAACAATTCCATTGTGCCCGTTTTGTCAGCAGGAATAGAGGGGACCTTAAATTTCTGCCGACTATGACCAGTTGAGACAACTAATAGGATTTAACACTTATTCCAAAACACAATTGCTAGCAATCTTTAAGCTAAAGAACTATCGATCTTTAAATCCAAGTTCAAATAAAAGTTCCATAAATCTGAATTTCATACAAGATGCTCCCTTCTGTGTCAAAGCACATACTCTATGGAGAGGGATGCAACTTGTACCTATCATGTAAGGTTTTTGATAAAATCATATTCGAAATAAACATGAATTTTTTAAAATATTACATAAAATATAATCCTCCTATTTTCATGTTAACATAATTTCAAATGCATATTCTTCTATTTGAATCCTTGAAACTTCATTCGAATGTCCTTACAAACTGACATATTACTTAACTATTCACAAGCACACACACCTACTCTCAAAAAATGTCTACCTCTAGCAAAAATAAAGCATTGAGTAGGTACTCAAAACTTGAGAGAGTACTTGTCAAGACAAGAAAAAAAAAAAAAAAACCTCCAAAACTTGTCAGTCTTCTACATTTAGACACAAAATTTTTATGTTTATTCTAAAATGCTGATATTCTAGACTGAAGTACCAACTTTATCCATTTAAATCAAAACGAATTGCTATGCCAAAACTTTTGTCTATTTACCTGTTCAAACGAAATCCATTTTCCTCTATACCATGTTAACTTCAAAAGATGAAGAATTTTGTGACATATCCTCGGAGAAGATGATAGAACATTGTTTTAAATAGCACTAGCTCTGCGCTTTACCATCTTTGAAGCTTATACGAGTCAAATTATGTGGAATCAAATCAAAAAAAAAACATTGAAATTACTCTTTAAGGAGTTTACCAATAAAAGTTCCTGGAATAATTTGAATTCTAACGCCCGCGCCGCATCACCCGGGGGGGTTAACTCAAAATACTTCAAATCACTCGCTTTTATAGAATGATCTCATGTGATGGGCCCTGTCGACGCACGACGCCTACGGTCGTAAGGATATTAAAATCAGTTTCTTTTTTCACAAAGCATACAGCGGCTATATGAAGTAGGATTCCGATGTGGCATAACTTAAAGGTCCTGAAGTGTGGAAAGCTAGTAAAATAAAATAAATAAAAAAAACAACACAAATATTCTCCAACCATACCATAAAGAGAAAGAGACAAAGAGAGGCTAAAACGATAAATCACAAAATGAAGCTGCCTTTTTTCTTTTTTTTTTTTGAAAAGGACTATTAAGTGAATCTGTTGAAACTTTTAAGGGCGGTTAAATTTGTTTTTCAGCTTATCAACTTATTCTGCCTTCATTCGAATGATTGGATGTGTCGAGAATAATTGAGCATTAAAATTGGGATACAAAGTTGTTTTTGGCTTGCTAGGGAATATACATAACCATAGGATTCAGGTTCATGGTTGATTGGGCATTTTGCTATGTTTTAGTCCTTTTTTTTCTGTTCTTGTTTATGAATTCAATTGACCACGTCATCGTGTTAAGGAAAAAGGACCATTTTATTAAATTTCGAAATTCAATCGGTCTAAGAAGAAATTCAATTAAGTCTTCGGAATGCATGTTTAAAAAAATCAACCTTTGGCACTAGAAATTTGGACTTAAATTTAACTTGTTCAAGTCATGTCTCGTGTGTGGCTCCATATCCCTACAAAGAATAACTGTTTTCCAAAATTTTCAGATTAAAGTTATTATTTCAACAAATTTGATTGAACTTAGTCCTATACTTTTCGGGCCACACAAGACTGTTAATTGAATTTAACGCTTAGTACAAGCATGACTTAAAACTAGAATTTAGCGAAATTAAAAAAAAAAAGAAATTAAAAAAACACATAAAACTTAATAAAGAAGAGGTCAACTAAGAGCTCAAAAAAAGGAACACATTAATTGGGTATACTTAAGAGGTGGGTTTTAGGAAGGGTTGATTTTGATATTTTGAAGTCAAATTCATTCGAAAAGTTGTTACAGTTACGAAGCATACGAGAAATGGGATTAAAAATAGAATAATTGTTGTAGATGCGGAAAAGGGGTAACGACCTTTCGGGAAGTTGGTATTAAAGAAAATTGAATTCAATAATGTTGAACAATCATTGTTACCATCAAGCAAATCATGAATAAATATGACGTCTGGAATATTAGATATGTCGCTTTTCTATTCTTTTGAAGAACAAAGCTCTTACATGACCGAGATCTACTTCAAATCAAATGCACGACTGTGTCGCACGAACTTGCTCCTATGTAATAGTCTAAGAATTTCAAAAATGAATGTTATTAGAGAAAAACTGTTCACAAGCATAAAATTAATTTTTTAAATGACTAAAACAACTTCTTTAATAATTGGAGGTAAAAGTAGGATACCATGTGTGATTCAAGCAAATGTTTGTGCAAGAACAAAAATTATAAGTCTTTGTAGTGGTTTCTTAAAAAAATAAGCTTTTATGTACAAACATTTTAAAACATTTTTAAGAAAAAATGTTGGTACTCCAATTTAAAGGTTTTATTATTGTTCGAATAAAAATTAGATTCATAAAAAAAAATAGTTAGCTGTTTTCGAGATATTGAATTTTCAAAAAAAAAATCAAAAAAAAATATTTTTCTTAAAGTTTTGAAATGCAATGTTTTTTAAACTTTTTAGAAGCTTTTCTCTAAAAAAATCCGTTATGCTGATAATTATAAATTCAAAATTTTAAAAAATCGTTCTATGGTAGGTACAGTCAGTAATATCTTGTTTTCAATTTTTTTTTATTAAATTGTAGATCTTAAAAATTAATCGAAAGAAAAAAATATAAGCAAAATTCTCGGAACCGTTCTCGAGAAAAATACGATTTTCGAAAACCATTCTTTAATATTTGTATGGAGGGTACCGTTATTTAAAAAACTTTTATTTATCAAGTTTTAAAAAAATCGGTCTTGGGGTTTTCGAAATATTGAGTTTTCAAAAAAAAAATTTTTGAAATTTTTTTTAAAAATCCAAAAAAATATTTTTGGAAAATTTTAATTCACAATAATATTCAAACTTTTGGGGACCTTTAGCAGAAAAAAATGATGAAAATCGGTGTTACCGTTTTTGAGAAAATCAAAAACCAAAAAAATTGTTCCAAGGGGGGTAACAAAAATAAAAATGTTTTGAATTTATTTTTCAACCATTACCTAGCTTTAACTCAATGAAATTTTTTGAATTTTTTTTAAGAAAATCTGTGGGACAGTTTTTGAGAAAAAAAAATATTTCTAAAATTTCGAAAAAAATTTGTATGGCAGGTACCGTTATTTTTGGTCATAAAAAAAAGAAAAACAAAAGTCCGGGGGGAAATAATTAAAAACCATATCTACCAAGTTTGAAGAAAATCGGCCAAGTCGTTTAGGCTGTAGCCGAACCGACAGACAGACAGACAGACATAATTGCGAGACCCACTTTTTGGGGCTTCTCTATCATCGTAATGTCAACTTTGATCAAAATCTCATGCATAAATTGCCTTATAGTACCTATAAGTCGCAAGTAAAAATAAAACAATGTCCCAAGGGTACTAAAAACGTTTGGTTTTTTGTAAAAAAAATATTAGAACATCGTGCCACACATCTTTCCTATCCTTTTTTCTCTTCATTAACTTCACGCCCGCGCTGTGTTGAAACATTTAAAGGGTAATCATAATCCCTTGAGCGCGAATAGATTATAAAAAAAAAAAAAAAAAAAATAAACACCTCTAAATCAACGGTTCCAGCACTCGTTCCTTTCGTTAGCTCGCAAGAAAAAGCAAATCTGCATGCAGCGCAGTTTGCTGCAAATGCAACTTTGCCAGATATTGTTATAACTCTGCCTGACTCCTCCTGTATTTGAGAGCGTTAATGATGTTATGGGGCAAATTTTCTTTCACTCTCGTATAGTCACCATAGTCCATGATCATGACATACACAAATCCGATGATCCAGATTGTATATCATCTTTAGTTCTAAAGAGGTGTTCTTATACTCTGACAAAACTATTTCGTTAGTTTTCACATCTCTCCTACTCTTCGGGGCTCTTTCCGAGTAGATGGAAAACAGCATTTGTCCAGCTTGTCCCTAAAAAGGTCGAATCTTTATCCTTTTCATACCCACCAATTGCTCTCAATTCCCTACTTTCCAAAGTCAGGGAAACGCTGATCAACAATCAGCTAGAGAAATATCTCGAAAAACTAAAAATCCTTAATGACCCGCAATACGGTTTTGTCACAACAAATCCACTGGTGATTTAATGGTATATCTCACCGAAGAGTGAAAACAATCTTTATATCATTTTGGTGAAACAAAGGTTATTGCACTTGATATTTCAAAAGCATTTGATAGAGTTTGGAATTAAGCTTTTTTATCGAAAATGGATGCATAAAGTATCGATTCTTCTCTTCTTCGTTAGATAAGAAATCACCTTCGTGACCATTAAATTTCAATTGTTTTGGACGATTTTGAGTCTGATAGTCAAAAAATAAGAGCTCGTGTGCCTCAAGGTTCCGTTTTGTCACCGACACTTTTCATCATTACTTGTTGCTGAATGTTTAGGATTTCTATATGGATGTTAGAAATATTTCACCGCCTCTGGTCTGGTATTACTCAAATCTTTGGACAGCCAAAATGTCTCTCCATTTATTAGATAGAATCCATAACAGAACTTTAAGACTGATAGGACAGAAATATCATGGAAACATTCCCATCTATTGAACACTATCGTAACTTTCCGTGACTTTCCTTGTTTTATCTTTTCTTTACACAAACCATGCTCAATCAAAGTAGTCAGTTGCATTACCCCCCTCAATCGGTTTATCCGTAATACTCGTTTTGCTAGAAATGCTCATCAGTTCACCCTCGAACCTAACTTTGGTCGTACCGTCAAATACAGAGACACGATTGTGGAATAATTTACCCGGAATGGTTTTTGCTTGCCTTTTCAATTTGCAATTATTCTAGACTAATGTTCATGGACACCACCTACCCCCCCCCCCCCCCCCTCTCCTGATTTCCCCATCGCTCGTGCTGTGTTTATAAACCCTAGAAAGCGTATAAATTATAAAAAAAGCGAAAAAAAATTGGGCCAAGATGACTGCCTTGAGGAACACCGAAAGTTGCGCTAAAAGAAGACAATGTTATTTTTATCAGTTGAATAGGAGTCAATCGATGAGAAAGAAACATTTCGTCCAAGGCTTTGCTGAAATCAGTAAAAATCACATTGACTCCCGTCGGTATTAATTGGATTATTTAAACGATCACACACAGCTCGTTCAATAATCTACTCTAGTTCTTCCTATGCTGAAGTTGGAAGTCCTTCCACCACAACTCTGTTTCCTTCATGTTAATAAAATATCAATTTCTAGCTCGTGCATTTTAGTATTCGTAGCTTCTAAGCCTATACCCATCCCTCTATTTTCCAAATCCTTCCACTGTATCAAATCATTTTATTCAAAATCTCTTGAGTACGCTCACATCACTATCGAACAACAACAAAAAATCCCTCTAGCTTCAGAATTAAAACGCAAAGACTTGCAATTTTTCATTCTTCGACATTAATCTGAAATACTAAAACACTCCAATTCCGAAACAAAATATGCCCATAAACTTTGCAAATCCCTTATTGCCACATGTATCTACCTATGTAGATATACTACAATCCAATCCTTTCCCCATTTATACATACATATGTTTATAAAACTTATACTCAAAGTTCAAATCCTAAAAACAAACGATTTCCAAAAAAAAAAAATGCCCCACACACGTTCTCGCCGAACGGTTTATCCCGCTCCCGATGCCGCCGTCCATTAGTGTCTATATGTGTCTAACATATGGAAAAGTAATTTCAGTGTATTTCCGGATTTCATAACTCCCCATTGAACCATTCTCTGGGGAATAATACTCCTACATCCGCACACAAACTTCTTGTGCTTCTTCTTGTTTCTTTGTTGGTTATAAAAATCCTTTTCATTAATTTATATTTCGCAACAGCATCCCATTTAAGCCACACCAACTGAACACCGAAAAAACAACCAAAAACAAAACAATAGAACAATCTTCTACATCTTTGAACTTAAATGGGGATACAGCAATGAGATATGAGAATTGAGGGCGCAACCCGAACGTAAGGATTTGCTTTTAAAAACAATTTTATTTTGAGTCCTTGTTTTGGCTGGAGTGGAATCCCTCTGATAGTGAAGTGGATTGCTTCATTTTAACTCGATAGTCCATAGTGTTTCTTAATCAATAAATAATGTTTTTGTAGAAATGATTCTTGAACATGTTGGAAATCGTCACACAGTAAGGATCTGTCTCCAGTGTGGACATCACTTACCCAGTATTTAGGAAAAGGCTTACTTTGATGTAGCCTGACCCATGTTAACGAAATAAGTTCTGTTTTTAACAGGATCTTATGTTAAGAAGAAATACTAACTTCAAATAATTTAAATCTTCTTTGAGTCTTCAGATATCTAATTTCGAAGCTAAATGCATTTTTCTTCAGGATACTTTTCCTTAAAAAATAATAAACACCAATTTAACTCGTTAATTTATTTTTTTTTCACGCCGAGATTACAGACGGTAAGAAACGAGTTTCGAAGTCTTCTTGAATCGAGAACTACGGCTGGTGAAACAGTACTCTACGCTCGCTGTTAGAATTGATTCATCAATCAGCACAAGGTGCTACTGTTTGTTGTTCAATATTTCCACTGATTTAACGATTTGGAAAAAAGACTTTAGTTATTTAACTTGTTGCAGGAGTCAAGCTTTGATGACAACACAAGTTTATTAGGACAATTCTTTGGAGAGACGATTTTCTATATTTGCAAGAGATATAGGATCACAAGTTTTCAGAATCTTCATATTCATACATGCATTTCTAACATTCCAAACTGAAGAACACAGCCATCATTTCAACACAAAATCTTCAAATATTGCTTATTTCAGTCATCAGTTTAAGAGATATCTCGTAGACCGAAAGCTTCTTAACGACCTTTCGAAACGGCTTTTGCAGCAATGATTCCACTGGTGATGGTCTGTCTGAAGGCATATTTCACCAAAGATCACCACAGATCTTTAAATTGTTTTGGACAAATTAAAATTATTGCTCTTGATATTTCTGAGGTATTTGATAGAGGTTGGGATCAAGATCTCCTATCGTGGCCTCTTACCATTCAAACCCTTATTCTTTGGATTAAAAATTATTTTCTGGATCGTTCAAAACATGTGATTTTGGATGGGTTCAAGTCTAATCTTCATAAACTGAATACTGGTGTTTGCTAGGACTATGGTTTGTCTTCGACCTTGTTCCTCATTTTTATAAATAAGATCTTGACTGAAATTTCAAATGCACTTTACTTTAGCGTACCGAACAGCTCCAAAAGTCGAGGTTATCAGATTTCATTTGCAACGTGACTTCCACACGATTCAGCGAAATTACGATGACTGGAGGTTGAAAATCAACTTTCAGAAATATTTCTCCGTTGCTTAAAGTCTCAAGGGATACGACAACGAACTGTCGCAAGCTAGTTATTGTAGGGCGACATGGACAGATACTGGAGAGTAAAAGTGTAGTAAAGTTCCTTGGCATCTGGTTGGATCAGTAATTCTATTTTGACAGACATATAAGGTTCAAAATCTCCAAGGTGCAGAATTGGCTTTGAAAGCAATTTAATGTCTTAAATCTTGACTTTATTGAGAAAAGAAAATTAATAAAATACTACAACTAACCTGTTTTCTGTGTACGAAACAATACAATTTATTAAAGAAGTAAATTTTAAATTAAATCAATATAAATTCAGAGAAAGTCATTTCGGGAACGCGTCCTTATGTACGATCTTCAACAACAAGTCAAAAATATTAATGAAAAATTTAAGATATATGTAACGGCTGTCATTACTTAATATACCGTATTTTGTATACAAAATCTAGTTTTGGAAAGGATACTAACTAAAAGATTTTTTTTTATTATAAAAATGAAAAAATAGTTTGCCCGATAGCACATAAGTCAATTCAGTGAACGCATCGATAATCAATTATTTTAAGTGAACGCAGCCATTTGGTTTCAAACGTCAGTAGAGGAAGCAAACAATAATAAAGCCGGCTTTCAGTGTATTATTCGTCGTCAAATAAATTATATTTAAGTGGTAATCACCTTTGAATTCGATATTCGTAGAGCGTTCATCAATAGTCCGTCAATTCACGAACGAGTCTATCACATTTAATTATTGGTGAAATTCTTTTTTACGACAAAAAAATAACAAAGTAACCTCAAATTTTTCACTATTGACAAGGTCAGGTCGCATTCAAGATGGCCGCTGTATAATCAAAGCGTGCGCTTATTTGAAATCCTAATTTCGTGAATGGTCATTCCGGAAACGTTCCAGGACATGATGGCACGAATTTTGCTTGTAGAAAATTTTGTATGTATTTTTTTCATATATGTAGATACACAATAAACCCATCTTATTAAACAATGGTAAAGTTATGTACTTTGTTATGTTTTTGTTCATTTTATCAAACTTAGAAAAACGTTCCCGAACTGAAGGTTTTCTGAAAGATATTGACTAAAAAAGTATAGAGTACCTACTGTGCGCTGCCCTGTCAAAGCTTATTAATATACAAATGTTTCAATAGTATAAACTAAGTTTCATCATTGTAGATTGAATTTTTTTGGCATGAAAACAACCTTGCAATTTGCATATACCTTGGTGATTTTGAGCCATAAATGCTGCTTTGACGAAGGCGAGGGGAGCTTTTGAACTGAAGATATGGTTGTTTTATAGCAGGGTATATATATATGGCCATTATTCAGGTGATTGCTTATGGGTGCCCAATGTGGTTCAACGGTGCCTCATCTCAAATGGAAAAGATTCGGCTGTTTAAGAGGCGGTGACTGATCTATTATTTTAGTTGCAGTCTTTTTACAGAGTTCATATAATTACAGTGAACAAATAAAATCAAAATGTCCAGAAATACAACTGTTAAAGAAAGGCAAATTCTGATTTTAAACCATCAAGAGGTTAAAACAATAGGTACTCGAAATAAGCGATTTAAAAAAAAAAAAAAACAAAAAGCAAATTCATTGTATTTAATATAATGAAATGGTTGAAAGAAGGCCGAATAGAAAACTAATCAAAACGTGTTGAAATTAAAAGGAAAATAAGCGCTAGATATGACACGTTTCTTTAAAAAAAAAAAAGGTTGTGTGTACTGACGTACACGCGGTAGAAGTAAAAACTTCTTTTCTCTCAAGCAAAGCCTCTGTAAGATTCCAACCTTTAAACGTAAAAACATTTTTTATTCTAAAAACATGTCGCTATCTTTGACGGATAACGTGTCGTTTTGACATGTCGCTGACAGCTGCATAGGAACTTTTTTACCCCCAATACCGGAAAAGAAGTTTTACTTCGAAAATAAAAATGATCTCTTGCTATCCGCTATTGACCTTAAAAATATGTTAAAGGACAGCAAAAATATTGATTATGGCGCTGAAACAGTTCGCCGGGTTTTTAAGAAGTTACGAATTGAATGGCCGAGTGGTACGCAAAAATCCGTTAATATTGGAAAAGAATCGTCTTTTAAGATAGCAATTCGCCAAAGATCATATACAAAAGTACATCAATCTCTGGTCAAAGGTAACTTTCTTTTTAGGTTTCTTTTCCGACTTCAATCACAATTCCGTCCATTCGTGAAAGGACGGACGAGACCAAAATCAATCTTTTTGGTTCTGATTGAAGACGATTTTTGTGGAGGAAACCTGGCGAAGCATACAACGGAAATGCTGTTCGAAAAACTGTTAAACATGGCGGCGGTTCTTTAATGATATATTTTAAATTTTTTCAACTGAAAACTGGACGCGGAGTACGATATAAACATTTTAAAAGAAGCCCTTAAAGAAAGTGTGGAAAAACTTGCGATCAAAGATGACTTTGTCTTTTACCAAGACAATTATTTCAAGCATAAATCTTGGGTTGCGGGTTGGCTAAAAAATAGTTAAAATAGCATAAATCTCTTAAAGCAGTTGCGATGGATGAACGGGGATCTAAAGAGCCATACTTTTGCAAAAAAGTTGGTCGAGACAATGCCAAAAAGTCTTGAAGGGACTATACAAAAAATGGAAATGTGGCCAAATATTAAAAAAATTTTGAAAGTCTTTTTCTTTAATATGAATTTGCTGTCCCACTTTGAGTGTGACTTACAATTATTAAAATCAAGGCAGATCATTTTCTTCTTTTTGTTATTTACGAATCGAAATGTTGATCATTATTTTCTTTTTAATTATTTTATAATTCCTTGAAGTCAGTATTTAACAAGAAAAATAATAAATATTTAAGAAGTTAGTAAATTTGGTGTTTTTTCTTATAGAAGTTTGTAGATATATTTTCATTATGGTGTCCCACTTTGAGTGTGAGTGTCTGATGTAGAATGCCCGCATAGGGCCAATAAGTCGGGTGTAAGTTATTTGATAAGTAGGCTAGTTTTAATGAATTTTTGTCTTTCTTTAAGATAGTTATAAAATTAATGTTAAAAAAAAAATTTATTTGAAAAGAATAATGTGACATCATGCAGATACTCATGAGGAAATACCAAATGGCATATATAGGTATAATTAAGATGTAATGAACTTATGCATCAAAGACATAGGTATTTTCGATGTCACCAGATAGAAGAGTTCGCTCCCATCAATCTCTGAAAGTATTCTGTATAAGTACTAAAGTTTCTTAAAGGAATAATTGAAGAATGAGCAATCTATATCTAGACGGAGCACAACATATTCAAAGGTTGAAGTGAACTTAAACCCAAAAATTATTCATTAATTCATGAAGATAAAGAGTGTCGGAGACAGAACCGAGCCTTGGGGGACACCAGTGTTTATTTGAAAATATCAGGGTCAGAAGGCAAATTTCTCATCAATACCAACAGGACCGGCCCGAGCTAAATTAGAGCCCTGCGCAAGCTTTATCAGTGGCGCCCCTCATTTGGATTAGATTGGCGGAAAAAGTCATTTCCTCATTACCCAAGGGGTACCCTTTACAATGCGTTTTTTTTTAACGAGGTATCCCCAAAAGGCCTATCCCTAGATAATACTTATATTTAATTAAAATAAATATGATTTTTATTAAAAACTAAGAAATCGAAAATATATCACAAAAATAATAGTAACTAAAGAATACAAAAATAATTGTAAACCAAAGTCAAAAAATATATCACAAAAATTTAGAAACTGAAAAAAATATTTTTTGAAGTAAAAAATATTTAAAAACTAATTCAAAAATATAAAAACATACAAATAAATAATGAATTCATTAACTGTTGTTGAATTAAAAGTTTTATATTCATATTTAATTTATTCAGTGTAGGAAATAATAATAAGATTATTATTTTAATAAAAATAAATGGGCTTCCGTTTTAACAAACTCAGTTACCAGATCATCATAATCTTATGACTTTGACGAGCTCTTTCTTTATAGCCATGATTGACAAGTCAACTTATCTTTCTTGATTCTTGATTCTTGAAGTAGTTTTTTATTAATTTTAGTTTCGAAAAACTACGTTATTTGAGGAAACTGTGATGGTATTTCTGGATTTAGAGCTATGGCTTCAGCTGATTGCACGTTAGTGAATTGTTCTTCTGATCGCATTTCCACTAAAGAGTTTTTAGTAGCATATTTAGTAGATAAATTAGCAGACGGAGCTTGTAAATACTTACTAGTTATATTATTTTTTTTTTTAAATATCAAACTAGATTAATATGCAACATATAAACTTGAAACTAAAATTTTACTTCCTAATGACTGCATGTTTCTATTCTCAACCTCAGATATTTCAATAAGAGTTTCATATTATAGCTCCTAAGATTTTTTTGAATGGTCTTAAAACATTTAGTCTATACTCCCATCTGGCTTCAGAAAGGGGTTTTAAGGTCAAACCAGCGAAATTTTTTGTATATATACCTATATGTATGTTCCAACGTATTGTTGAACCTGATACAAAGTTTAATAGGCATTGAGCAATGTCAAAAAACTTAACAGCTTCCAATGAACAGCAAGCTGAATCATTAAAAACCAACAACCAAAGGGAATGCAAGCAGCCTGAACAAAATAAGCTCTTGGTTCAAGACACTTAATTTTGTTTTGAACACCAGCCTCTTTCCTTTCATGTTTGAACCATTATCATAACCTTATACATGCTCGTATACACTACTGGAATAGAAGCGTATCAAGTTTTATTTTCAATATAGATTCCCTATCCTTTCTTTTGTTTTGAGTTTTTTTGACCATAATAACGGGTGATTTTTTAAGAGCTTGAGAACTTTTTTTAAAAAAAAAACGCATAAAATTTGCAAAATCTCATCGATTCTTTATTTGAAACGTTAGATTGGTCCATGACATTTATTTTTTGAAGATAATTTCATTTAACTGTTGACCGCGGCTGCGTCTTAGGTGGTCCATTCGGAAAGTCCAATTTTGGGTAACTTTTTCGAGCATTTCGGCCGGAATAGCCCGAATTTCTTCGGAAATGTTGTCTTCCAAAGCTGGAATAGTTGCTGGCTTATTTGTGTAGACTTTAGACTTGACGTAGCCCCACAAAAAATAGTCTAAAGGCGTCAAATCGCATGATCTTGGTGGCCAACTTACCGGTCCATTCCTTGAGATGAATTGTTCTCCGAAGTTTTCCCTCAAAATGGCCATAGAATCGCGAGCTGTGTGGCATGTAGCGCCATCTTGTTGAAACCACATGTCAACCAAGTTCAGTTCTTCCATTTTTGGCAACAAAAAGTTTGTTAGCATTGAACGATAGCGATCGCCATTCACCGTAACGTTGCGTCCAACAGCATCTTTGAAAAAATACGGTCCAATGATTCCACCAGCGTACAAACCACACCAAACAGTGCATTTTTCGGGATGCATGGGCAGTTCTTGAACGGCTTCTGGTTGCTCTTCACTCCAAATGCGGCAATTTTGCTTATTTACGTAGCCATTCAACCAGAAATGAGCCTCATCGCTGAACAAAATTTGTCGATAAAAAAGCGGATTTTCTGCCAACTTTTCTAGGGCCCATTCACTGAAAATTCGACGTTGTGGCAGATCGTTCGGCTTCAGTTCTTGCACGAGCTGTATTTTATACGGTTTTACACCAAGATCTTTGCGTAAAATCTTCCATGTGGTCGAATAACACAAACCCAGTTGCTGCGAACGGCGACGAATCGACATTTCACGGTCTTCAGCAACACTCTCAGAAACAGACGCAATATTCTCTTCTGTACGCACTGTACGCATTCGTGTGGTTGGTTTAATGTCCAATAAAGTAAACTGAGTGCGAAACTTGGTCACAATCGCATTAATTGTTTGCTCACTTGGTCGATTATGTAGACCATAAATCGGACGTAAAGCGCGAAACACATTTCGAACCGAACACTGATTTTGGTAATAAAATTCAATGATTTGCAAGCGTTGCTCGTTAGTAAGTCTATTCATGATGAAATGTCAAAGCATACTGAGCATCTTTCTCTTTGACACCATGTCTGAAATCCCGCGTGATCTGTCAAATACTAATGCATGAAAATCCTAACTTCAAAAAAATCACCCGTTAAATAGACAAATAA
Organism: Philhelius festivus; assembly: GCA_963931855.1. NCBI lineage: Eukaryota > Metazoa > Arthropoda > Insecta > Diptera > Syrphidae > Philhelius > Philhelius festivus. The sequence continues at coordinate 89,906,817 of OZ007557.1, read as the reverse complement.
AGTAATTAGATCAGTCAAAAAATCCCTTTTTTTTTAATGTAAACAATCAATAACTGTCAAGAACAAAAAATAGAGAAAAGGAGAAATTGAATAAAACAGATTCACTCATCCAACGACAAACCTCAACATTAGTCATCGCACTATCATCACTCATTATTTTCATATTTCAACCCTTTGTCTCATCTGACACACGAGCCACACGACATCACAGTGATAAAATTTCACTCATAAAGAGAGGCCAGTGTCAAACTAAAACATATACAAGAAACACTCAACAGGAAGGGTTTAAATTCCTAGACGCAAATTTTAATTCTGCGCACTGACATGTCAATGAGTATGAATTTTGTACCTCAGAATTTCTGTTTGAGTAACATTGCTGACTTCGATTTCATATAGAAGAATTGGCATCGTGCGCATATGTTACGAGTAGTTAACAACATGCATACTGTTAATTGTCTGTATTTGCTGTTGAAAGTCTGTTGAGTGTGAGTGTGAAGAATAACGTAACAGTAGATTGATAAAGAGAAAAATAGCGAATAGGTAGGTATCTGTTGTTAAGCGAACAAAATCGTGCACTTTGTAAAGATTTTGTGATTTTGTTTGTGATAGTACTTTTTTACTTTGGGAGTGGGGTGTGTATAGGAAACTAAACATCGACTTATTTTTGGAATAGTAGATGTGTATGTATATTGTATATATATCTGTCTTTAAATTCAGAATTAGCTGTTAGTGATAGCTATAAAAAGAAATGAGATTTAAAAAAGATGGTAGGTAGTGGTTATGAAGTAGTGGATTTTTTAACGCTTAAACAAGGCGCCCTTTGGGTACAGCGCCCTGCGCATTTGCACAGATTGCACGTATAGCTTGTCCGGCCCTGATACCAAAGGCACGCATTTTTGATAAGATAGCTTTATGGTTATATGAAATACTTTTGGAAATATAAAGTGCAAATAAAAAAAGTTTTTCCAAATTGACGTAGGGATTGATTCAGTTTTTCAGTAAGATATGGTATCGGATCAGCTGTGGAAGTATAGGTACGAAAGCCGTGCTGACAGTCGTTATAGAGCTTCTTTAAAATAAATTTTAAGCTAGCTTACTTCAGTGTATGTATGACTTTGGAAATAAGGAACGTTAATACAATTATTGTCAGGGAGGAAGATTCGAATTTCTACGGGACCAGCTGTAAATTCCATTTTTACCTCCTTCGGAACATCAGTGCAGAAGAGGAACACCAACTTAGATGGCGCATACAAAAATATTCGTAAAAGTTTTTGGAAAACTAATACTTTCATGATGATATTCCTTTTCCGCGTTCTAACTGATGACTGATGACTGATGACAAATATTTATTTTTTCGAATCCATAACGAACCCTTAAAAAACCATCTTATTCACAAGTTAAAAAAAAACTAATAAAAATATGTGTGAAACAGGATGATTCTCATTTATTGTGTCTGGAAATTGTAGGTAGGAATGGAAACTTTGAAATAGAAATAACAATTTTCGCCCCCCCAAAAAGGATAAACAGGAAGATGCGCGAGACCGGAGGGTGTTAAAGAATAAAAAAAAAATATAAATATTCGTATATATCATATGAGTAGTACCTCGTTGTTTGCAATTTCCTTCGTTTTAAAATAGACGCCCAGCTTTATTCTCAAAGTGCCAACTACAACTCGTTGCATACAATGTTTGGTTAGTTGGGAATTATCTGGAAAGTTGAATTTCTTTAGAAATTATTCCAGATATAAGATTTTTACTTATTTAATTTGTGTCCACGAGTATCAGAAAAATGAAGTCAAAAATAACTTTTTTTGTGAAAGGTTCATCAACTTAAGCGGATCAGGGGCAATAATTCTCAAGAGAATTTCTCCAAATGATTTTTGAAATTAAAAGGAAGCACTACATTTTTTAACTCCTGAAGTACCCCTTCACCCCTTGAACAATACATATATTGGTTCTGATATAATAATACAATACGATCCATATCGATTTTCAACTAGGTTGGAGCAGAATTAAAAATGCCTCGTCGTTAACGAATTATCTGGATAGCTGGTAATCTCCGAACTAACTAAACTTAATTGTACATTGTGTGCTTAGAAAACCACAGTCTTTTTCGCTTCTCGTAGAGCGAAATGAGTGATGGCATGAATTCATCTAATGAATGACAGATCGTTAAACAGAAACTGTCCACAGGCATCTAAGACATAAAGAGGGAAAACTCTAAACTACTGCCGATTACAAATGAAAGTTTTCATCAAGGAAATGTCAAATTCCACTCTTGTTCTAGTGTTGATCAGAGATCGTGAGATCGCTGTATGTTTGATGTCAGTAGTAAATGAAAAATTTTGTTGCTAAGGAGGATATCACATCATATCCCAAATGATCCAGATAATCTAGTTCAGAAACCTCAAATTTCAGACTCATAAATGGAAGGTTCTATGACTTGAGGAAATAAGGGGCATTGTAGAAGTGCGATTATCGTAATCTATAAAGAATCCCTTGCTGCCTTGATGGTGACCAAGATATGTAAAAAAGATACCATGTACCCGAATTTATTACCTCTTAGTTATAGTGATAGTTTGTTGAATGGATTTGTTTCCCAGCCACTTCCACTTCAAAAAAATAAACGTATTTTTTCATGGGTACTGCCTCTTGTGAGGAAGTGACAAATCCTCAAATAATATTTTTTGTCATTTTGCTTCTCAACCTCAAAAAACGGAAAGGAAGTCGATGTTGTCTCAACCGATTTCAGTAAGGCCTTTGAGAAAATCTCAAATAAGCTTATTCTATTCAAACTGTCCACCCTTGCCCTTGAGCCTATCTTCTTAAGATGGATTTCTTCTTACCTAAGCACCGGTCACTACAAAGTTCGATTTAGATCTTCCTTCTCTGATGATTTCTTAGATACTTCCGGGGTTCAACAAGGCAGCCACTTAGGGCCGCTCCTCTTTATTATTACTATTAACGATATTGAAATGGTCATTAAACATTGTCATATCTCACTCTACGCCGCCGACGATACAAAGTTTTTCAAGACCATTTCTTCCACACATAATGCCACTTTCCTACAACTTGATTTCAACAATTTCTCTGTCTGGTGCCTGAAAATTGCTTAGAAATACATATTTCCAAATATCAATCAATAACTTTTTCACGAAAACGCATCCGATCTACTCCCCGTCGATACCTTCTACATGATCAGCCCATATCCACCTCTGAGTCAATTCGAGACTTTGGTGTTTTATGTGATAGGGAACTCACCTTTCTCACAAATATTGACGAGATATATTCAAAGCAAACTATACACTAGGCTTTGTGAAACGTTGGTCCAAAGAATTCTCTCACCCCTACGTGACCCGTTCTTTATACATAACCTTTGTTCGTCCGCTTCTTGAATACGCCTGTCAAGTATGGTGCCCTTATCAACAAACTCATATATCCAGAATCGAGAGCATTCAACGTCGTTTTCTACGTTTCGCACTTCGTGGTCTGTCTTGAAATAATTCTCTTTTTTTACCCCCGTATCAAGAACGACTTCTGTTAATCAACTTGAATAGACTGGAAGAACGAAGCGACATTCTCTTCATTCATCGATTACTTTCAGGGTCTGTTGACTACACAACTCTCTAAAATTCCATTTCTTTCAACACTAATTCCGGTATTATAAGAAATCCTCGTCTCTTCTATCTGCCTACCCACCGTACCTCTTACGGTTCTAGCGAACCTATTACTCGCAAGCTTCGGAGGTTTAATTGTTACTTTAGCAGTTTCGACTTTAACCTCAGTTCATCATACCTGAAACTTCGTCTTATTCATCCTTCCGATTTCCAACCCTAGATTTAAGAGCTATACTTAAGTTAGGCTAAGGATTAGCTTGTATTAAGCCTAATAAATGGGGGTATTGCCCCCACCAAAATTAAAAGTGTTTCTCGTCTTAGCACGACAAAATGTATGTGCCCTCCATTCCTGCTAACAATACGCACACATGATTGGTAACGCGGAATGTATCTCTTCAAAGCCGAAACTGTGGTCTGGACTCCTGCACGAGAAGAGAATATATTTGCAGTTTATATTGGAAACGACTACTGTTGAGTAATGAACTAATCTTGGCATTCTGACCGATATGGACACTACAAACGACGACTTCTGAGTGACGATGAGCTTGCGAATTCATCTCTAGATTTGTAAGACCTCAGCAATACCAAGCTGAATATTTTTCTTCCTGAATGAAGTTCAATCTTGCAGGTAGTCCAAATTGACGTGAAACTCTTTATTAATTCTTTAGCCTCACTTCTTTGATGTCTGTCCAGAAATGATCAGGATATTGGCCTTATTCAAGCAAGAATTTTGCACTTGCTAGATAAGGGTAAACTTGAAACTTGAAAGCAACTTAAAGGTATATTAAATCGCTGATTACAGTGACGAAGATGCTACCACCGCTATGCCAGAACACACTGTCAAGTGTAATACATTCGATGAAATCAGCACCCACGTAATAAGCCAGAAGATCAGTCTAATCTTTGGGAGCAATGATAACTTTCATCATACTGTATAGTACTGATATTAACGATAGAGGTAAGTCCATTTTTGATCTAAGGCATTGAATTTGACTCAGTAATTTAATATTTTTCTACCTTCTTCTATAAGCTTTCTATAGTTGGGTCCTGTAAAGATTCTCTTCAATACTATTAGTGGAGCAAATGATTCAATTAAAAAACTTCTACAATGGTGCATTAGGAAGTTATAAATTTGATTAGATCTGCAACTTATATGGGAAAAGATTATCCAACTTTTTTTATTGTTCAGCACGGTATAATTCATGCATAGTTCATGCTCAGAAGTTTCCATTTGTACGTGTCAAGAACTAGACTAGCACTAATGAGAAAAGCTTACAAATATCTCTAAACTTTTTGACACAAAGTTAAAGAAGATTTCAAGCGTATATACTTCTGATCGCTGAGATCAAATCCTTTACTGTTTTTTTTTTTTTAATCAGCTCTTCGATATATCCCCGTAAGAAAATTAAAAAAGAACATTTTTATTGTGATTTTTTAGATTACCTTTATACCAACGGAACGGAATTTTTAGTTTCTCCACTGGTGAAAATACTCATCTTCTTCTTCAAAACAGAATTTATATTTTTTAAATATTTTTTTAAACAACAACAACTTTAAGAATAGAGAAAACATTATTTTTTTCCACTTTTAATGAGAATACCTTGAGAAAAAATATTGACGGCAACACAGGCAAAATAAAAAAATTGCGTCTTGAACGAGTGTTAACTGCTTGTTTTGAAAACCGTGTAAGTCTTTGTCTAGCACTGGAAGAAACCGTGATTTTTTGGTCATTTAAATGATCCAGAATTGAGGAAGATATTTGAGTTTTCATTTGGTTACCTCTTGTAAAGGTTAATGCGTTTTGTTCTCACACCAGGGGCTTGGGCTCAATTTCCAGTCGCTGCCACATAAATACAAACCAAAATATATATTTTAAAGGGTACTGCTTCTTACTTGGAAATAACAAATCCTCCAAGAGTATTTACTTTTTTGAAAAATAGCTTCTGATAGACAATTTTCTCCAGGAGCTGTGGCACCTCAATATTTTTGTTCGTTAACTCTTATTTCACAACTCGCTGTCAGGGTTGCGAATTTTTTAATTAAAAAATCCTTAAGTCATAAGTCTATAGATGACTTGTGAATTAAAAAAATTTAATTCATAAGATATTTGGTGACTTATGAATTAAAAAAAAAATTAATTCACAACCCCAAAGTGACTTATGAATTAAAAAAAATTTAAATCCTAAGCTACTAAGTGACTTATGAATTAAAAAAAATTTAATTCACCACCTACCAAGTGACTTATGAATTAAAAAAAATTAAGTCATCAGGGAGTAAGTGACTTATGAATTAAAAAAAATTTAATTCACAAGTCAGTTGGTGACTTGTGAATTAAAAAAAATTTAATTCATAAGTTAGTTGGTAGATTGGAAATTTTTAAACTTGTTTTGACTACATAATTATTTAATTATTAACGAAAGCTTTCAAATCTAGTTTTTAAATCATAAGATTATCACGCTAGCTTATAAATTATCCATTTCATAATTTTTCTAATCAACATTTATCCATTAACTTATGAATTAATTTTTTTTTTAATTCATAAGTCACTAAGTTGGTTTTGAATTAAATTTTTTTAATTCATAAGTCACTTACTTGCTGATGATTTGAATTTTTTTAATTCATAAGTCACTTACTTGCTCATGACTTGAATTTTTTTAATTCCTAAGTCACTTAGTAGCTTGGGAATTAAAATTTTTTAATTCATAAGTCACTTACTTGCCCATGACTTAAATTTTTTTAATTCATAAGTCAGTTAGTAGGTTCTGAATTAATTTTTTTTAATTCATAAGTCACTAAGAAGCTTATGATTTTATTTTTTTTAATTCACAAGTCACCAACTGACTTGTGAATTAAATTTTTTTTAATTCATAAGTCAGTTCGTAGCTGCTGAATTATATTTTGTTTAATTCATAAGTCACTCACTAGCTTGTGAATTAAAGCCAAGCTTAAGCTAACAAGTGACTTAAGCTTTTGCAACCCTGCTCGCTGTTCAGTTACAAAATTTTTGCAGAACCATATCTGTGATTTTGTTTATAGAAGCTTCTTTGACTTTCCTTTTGTTTCTAATCAAAATGTTCGAACAGAAGAGGAGAAAGAACACTGCCTTGTGGTGTACCAATTTTCTCAAATAAAGAATGAATGACTTAGACCAACTTAAATCGGAAATGGAAATTCTTCGGTGACTCATGCTATTCTTATGTTATACCTTATTATTCTCAACATCATCTGCATATAATTCTAAGAAGTTCCTTTGTTACAAAAACATCGAAAAAGATATCAAAAACTTCTCCGCTAGTGAAATTCGTTTTAGCCTCCTTGCAGTTGACTATGTTTACAAGCTACACAACTGCAACCGAACCGCCAGATGAACCATAGGATGCTTCAATGTTTTATTTGCAAACAAAACAAAAAACACATAAAATAACTAAGCTTGATTCCAACAACCTTAAGGTGAAATGGTATGTTTACTTCGCTCTCCAATATATCTATTGGGAATGGGAAGACGTTGCTCTTCCATGGCTTCTTGTAGGATGCTTACAATGTAAACAACTGCAGAAGTAGCAAATGTGCATTCGTCGCAATGTTATGAGATTTCCTGCCAAAACGAATCCTTCTTCAAGCAAAAAAAACCGAGTCCTTCCTCCTTCGACTTAGGGCGTCTTTAACTGATGGTTAAAAATAATTTTCAAACAACTGAACCAGCTAGAGGTGGATAATTAATTTGTTTGTTTGTTTGTTTGTATACATAACTAGTGATGGTGAAGAAGCTCTAGAAAGGGCGACCACGACGACGACGTTAGCGATGATGGCGAAAAGGACGACGGCGATGGTGTTCATTCCCATCCATCAAAATTTACCGGCAAAGGTATTGATGTTGTACAAATATTCGTAACACTTTTATGTCACCAAAATGATCCGCAAACAAGATTGTTTCGCCTCTAGAAAATGGCTCAATCAGAGGCGGACCAGCAACCGTTTTGGCTTTGGCGATGGCGTTGTCGTTGTCGTTGTCGTCGTCATCGCCACCATCATCATCATCATCATCGTCCTTGACGTCCTAGGTCTATCAACTGGATATATACTCGCAAACATGACCCTAATCAATTTTCGGCAAATATTTATTCTCCGAGGGTGTAAATTCGGTTTTGTTTGTCGGCATATAGTTTCAGGCCACTTTCAATATCTCTTATTATTGATCTTCGTCCTTAGAAATGAGAAAACTTTTAGTTTGGGGGAGGGACACGGTAGAAACGTCGGTCGTTCGGTGGGGAGAATTAATTAAATGCCAATTACATTCTTTGAGAAGCAAACGATGTTTCTGTTGGTATATTCGGACGGAAGTATGTACCTATACCGATACCTACAAGGGAAACGCTCGGCAAGGAAGTTTTGAAGAAATTGAGAATGATAATATCGGTTAACCTTTTTGCTGTTGACTTAATTAATATTAAATTGGGAGCAAATATTTGATGTGAGGGTTTCCTTCATAAAGCTGTTTGTTGTTGATATATTTTTGTTTTTTTTTTGTTGTTGGATTGTTTTTATTGAAGTACGAGTAGGTGTGTTTCTTGGCTAGCTCTTCATCAACGAATTGGAAGTATTGAAATAAGTAATTGGAACATGCTAGATTAATGTTCGAAAATGTGTCTAAAAAGTTAAATAACGAAATTTTAGTATTTTTTGTTCTTAAGGTTTGGCACTGTTACCAAAATTAAAAAAAAAAATCTTACATAGCTTTTGTACCCCTCAATTAATTGTCAACTCAAAGCAAAAGGTTTCTGCCAACGTTATAAACACGTCTGGTTAAGAACCTACAGTTCACAGACTTGCAGCGAGTTTTTCTTAATTGAAAATGAGATGCACGACTGGATCATATGTTCTTGTTTTTATGTAAGAGTACTTTGGAATTTAAAAATTGTTTATAAACATACAACTCTGGATTTCAGTAGAGAAAAAAGTTCAAATACATAAAATTGCCGTATGATTTTCTAGAAAAGCCTGAATTTATGCAAACAAAATTACAAATAAAATGCACGACTGAATGTTATTAGAGAAAAATTGTTCATAAGCATAAAATTAGTTTTTTAATAGACATAAGCAACTGCTTTAGTAGTTGGAACTAAAAAATTATAAGTCTTTGTAGTGGTTTCATAAAAAAAATAAGCTTTTGTACACAACATTTTCAAAACATTTTTAAGAAAAAAATTTTGGTACGCCAATTTTTACTTGCGACTTATAGGTACTATAAGGCAAGTTATGCATTCGTTTAAAAAAGCAAACTCGAGATTTTGGTCAAAGTTGACATTACGATGTGGGTCTCGCAATTCTGTCTGTCTGTCTGTCTGCTGTTCGACTACAGCTAAACAGCTCGGCCGTTTTTATCAAACTTGGCAGATATGGGTTTTAATTTTTTCCCCCCGAATGTTTTTTCTTTTTTTTTTGTATGACCAAAAATAACGGTACCTGCCATACGATTTTTTTTCGAAATTTTATAAATATTTTTTTTTCTCAAAAACTGTCTCACAGATTTTCTTTAAAAAAATTCAAAAAATTTCATAAAGTTAAAGCTAGGTAATGGTTGAAAAAAAATTTTCCAAAAAATTGTTATTTTTGGTACCCCCCTTGGAACCATTTTTTGATTTTGATATTTTTTTTCTGCTAAAGGTCCCCAATAGTTTAAATATTTAAAAAATTTCAATTTTTCTTTTGAAAACTCAATATTTCGAAAACCCCATGCTCGATTTTTTTTTAAACTTGATAAAAAAGTTTTTTAATATAATCTACAAGATATGAGAAAAAGAAATTTAATTTACCCAAAAATAACGGTACCCCCCATACAAAGTTTAAAAAATGGCTTTCGAAAATCGTATCTTTTCTCAAAAACGGTTCCGAGAATTTTGCTAAAATTTTGTTTCTTTTGATTTATTTTTAAGATCTATAATTTACTAAAAAAAAATTGAAAACAAGAAATTACTGACTGTACCTACCATAGAACGATTTTTTAAAAATTTGACTTTCTCATTATCAGCATAACAGATTTTAATGAAATTTGGTAGAGAGAAGCTTCTAAAAAGTTTAAAAAACATTGCTTTTCAAAACTTTAAGAAAAATATTTTTTTTTGAATTTTGAACAAAAAAAAACTCAATTTTTTGTTTTTTGAAAATTCAATATCTCGAAAACGGCTCAATACTTTTTTTTGTAAATTTAATTTTTATTCATACAATAATAAAAACGTCAAATTTGCGTACCAATAATTTTTCTTAAAAATGTTTTAAACATTTTTTACATAAAAGCTTATTAAAAGAAAAAAAAACATTACAAAGACTTATAATTTTTATTCTTGCATAAATCTATATTTGCTTGAATCACATGGCATCCTATTTTCACCTCCAACTACTAAAGAAGTTGTTTTAGTCATTTAAAAAATTAATTTTATGCTTATGAACACTTTTTCTCTAATAACATTTATTTTTCAAATTCTTAGACTATTACATAGGATCAAGTTCGTGCGACCCAGTCGTGCATTTTATTTTTGGATTATTGTGTGAATTAAAATTAAATTTACAAAATAAATATTGAATCGTTTCTGAGATATCGAATTTTCCAAAAAAAAATAATTTTTTTTTCCAAAATTCAAAAAATATGTTTTTTTAAGTATTGAAATGCAATGTTTTTACTTGCGATATAGGTACTATAGGGCAAGTTCTGCATTTGGAAAAAAAATCGAACTCGAGATTTTGATCAAAGTTGACATTACGATGATAGCGAAGACGAAAAAAGTGGGTCCGACAATTCCGTCTGTCTGTCTGTATGTCTGTATGTCTGTACCTCGAACTACAGCCTAAACTACCGGAGGTATTTTCTTCAAACTCGGTAGTTAAGGGTCTTCGGTGATTCCCTAGAGGAGAAATTGAAAATTTTTTTTAGCTCCAAAACTAAGGGTACCCCCCATACACCCGTAATGCAAAATCTTATTTATCTCGAAAACGGCTCCAACGATTTTGATAAAAATATTAGGTGTGATATTATGGACATGGACTACATTTTGGTCAACAAAAATTTTGGGGCAAAATGTTATTAGGGGTACCTTCCATAGGCCCGTTTTTTTGATTTTCGACTTTCTCATTAACGGCTTTAAGGATTTTAACCCAAAATTTTTAGCAGGAGTCCCCTTAAGTTTAAAATAATATTGTATATAAAAATATTCGAAAAAATATTTATTGGGTCTAAAAAAAAAAAAAAAAATTTAAATTAATATCTTCAAAACCTATGAACGATTATTTTTTGAAATTATTTCCTAAAACCAATATTATTAAATACTTTAAATTCGCATCCCACATTTTTTTCTTGAAAAATTTTAGAGAAATTTCTTATATAAAAAATGTATTTAATAATAAAACGGTTTTTTAAAGTTTGTTTTCATAAATTCATACTTTTCTAGAAATCAGATGGCAATTATATGCATTTGAACTTTATTATCTCATTAAATCTATGTTTTATATTTGTAAAATCTATCTTAAATTCCAAAGTACTTTTACATAAGAGCAAGTTCGTGCGATCCAGTCGTGCATTTTATTTAAACTGTTAAGAAGCTTCTCTATAAAAAATTTCATTAAATTCCGTTATGCCGATAGTGAGAAATTCAAAATTTAAAAAAATGGTTGTATGGTACGTAAGTACAGTCAGTTATGTCTTGAATTCAAATTTTTGTATTAAATAAAATAGATCGTAAAAAGTAATCACAAGAAAAATAGAACTAGCAAAATTCTCGGAAACGTTTTGGAGAAAAATACGAAAATACGTTTCGAAACCATTTTTTAACATTTCTATGGTGGGTACCGTTATTAAATGAAATTTTATGATTTTTTTTTTTTAATTCTGTGGGTCAATTTTTGAGAAAAAAATATTTATTAAATTTCGAAAAAAATTCGTATGGAAGGAATCGTTATTTTTTGTATTAAAAAGAAAAAAAAAACGTGTGGGGGGAAAAATTCAAACTGATATCTATGAAGATTAAAGAAAATCGGCCCTTGCCGCTTAGGCTATAGTCAAATAGACAGACAGACAGACAGAATTGCGAGACCCACTTTTTTGGCCTTCGCTATTATTGTAATGTCAACTTTGATCAAAATCTCGAGTTCTATTTTTTTTACGGATGTATAACTTGCCTTATTGTATCTATAAGTCGCAAGTTAAAATGGCATTTACTTCACAGCCTTAATAAAAGACACACGCTTGACGCCGAACAAGCAGGTTTTCGGACTGGATCTTCCTGCGTGGATCACATCAACACCTTGCGGATCATCATCGAACAGTGCGTTGAATATCGATCACCACTTCACCTGCTGTTCATCGATTTCGAAAAGGCGTTTTACAGTGTCAATAGAGAATTTATTTGGCTTGCCTTGCGCAGGAGGGGCATTCCGGATAAATTGATCGCTATAATCAAGGCTACATATGAAGGATCCAAATGTCACGTTCTGCATAAAGGAAGGTTGTCAGAGGAGTTTGAAATCCAAAGTGGCGTTAGACAAGGTTGCATACTGTCACCAATACTGTTCCTGTTGGTAATAAGTCGCCTTGTCGACTTTAAATGGAGGAATTCAGTGGAATCTGCTATCACACCTGAAACATCTAGACTACGCAGATGACGTGTACTTACTCTCTCATAGGATCATGGATCTCCATCAAATGACAACAAGGGTGGAGAGAGAAGCCGAAACCGTCGGGCTGAAGATCAATACGGCAAAAACTAAAATGATCAGCCTTGGAACTTCCTCATCTACTCAAATAGATATTTCTGGACAACCAGTAGAGACGGTAGAGAGTTTTCAATACCTTGGGAGTATTGTCTCTACTGATGGCGGGGCCGAACTAGACATAATCAGCCGAATCGGGAAAGCAAAGGCTGCGTTCGGAATGCTGTCCAAAATTAGGAGAAACAACTATATAAGCCTAAAGACCAAGCTACGACTGTTCCGCTCCAATGTAGAATCCGTGCTTCTTTATGGATGCAGTACATGGAAAGTAACACCCACTGTCACAAGAAAGATGCAAACGTTCGTAAATAAATGTCTGTGAAACATCTTGCAGATTTTCTGGCCTAACCGTATCTCCAATGATGAACTTCATGCGGGGACAGGTCAGGAACCCCTGGACTCTGTAATACGAAAACGTAAGTGGCAGTGGATTGGACATACGCTTCGAAAAGGCCACGAGTGCATTGCGAGAGCTGAGGTACAATCCAGAAATCTTACACGATGGCGCGTAGGAGTAGTGGAGGCCCTATGCCCCGCAAGGGGAACCACACGGACGTAATAGGTCCGAGGGCCTAAGGAAGTAAAGCTTAATAATTAAAAAAAAATACAAAAAGAGTTAATTTAAGTTATAAAATATAGCTTGTCAAGCTTAAATGTCTTGAGAAACGTTTTGTAATGTAAAGATTCTAAAAAGATTCATTAATTTACCTTTGTTACATTTCCAAAAACTAAAAATATTTTATTCACTTGTCTTTAAAAAAATAATATCACACTAACACATATGTGGGACCCCATATACCATTCTTCAAAAATAACTTCTTTTAATTCAAAAAAATATAACAGTTTTAACGTTGTGGGCAGACAAACGATTCATTTTATTTCTTCACCATAAGCCCTTAAAGTGATTGTTTGTTATCATCCAGTTTGCACCTTTCCACAACTATTTTATCAATAAAATAGGTAGTTATCTATATGTATTCAAAAACCCTTACCTTCCAATTTTGCCTATACAACGAAACATAGTCGAATAAATGTTAAGTAAAAATTAAGGACTTCTGCCTTTTTTGATAGATGAATGAGTGTTATTTTTATTTGAAAGCTTTCATTGTGATACACAAGAAAAACAACTTCAGATACTTTATCTATCAAATTGACAAATAGAACACCATTCCCAAAGATATCAAACCTCCTAGGTATCAATAGCACATCAATGAAAATACACACTCGAGTCGTTTCTTCTCAAACCAAAAGTCAAAGCAGGATTCAATTAATATAGAAAAAAAATGTATACAAAGATTAACAAACACGTCATATACAATCCCCTTAAATCCGGACGACGAAGACGTTGACTCTGTTAACCTTTCCTATTTTTAAAATTTTCAATTTCCTTCTTCAAAATGTCTCGTCTCGTCTGAGCCCATGATGGAACTCCATCATTTATCTCAATCATCCAAGTACAAAATATAATACACGCGCCCAAGCCATTATTTGCAAGAACTCAGGCCAAATTGTGATGGGGCCCTAGTCGATTTCTTATCAAATAAAAAAAAAATGTATCTTTTACATTTGAAAATTAAATCCTTGCGAATGGGGTTGGAATTGGGTTAGGGAAAGAGATAAGGGAAGGGTAGTGAACCTGAACCCGCCCCTGCCATGCCGCCGCCCGCCCCCGAGGATTACGATAAGTACTTTGCTCTTATTCTCGGCCTGGAAGGAGGCATTCGAGTTGGTTTCACATAAAGCCACACCAACACACCGCCACCAGTCATCATCCATCAATAAGAGGCCGATACTTCTCCGACTCAGTTTATATGATGAATTGATGACTGGAGGGCAGAAGAGGGAATTTTGATGTTAAGTATTATTGAACATTGAAAAGTACCTACGCAATACATGTTGCTCAATTTTTTCCTTCCTTTTTTTTTGTATATTTTATGGTTTCTTGAAGGAGAGAGAATCCTTTTCAATATGTTACTTTATGGTTTTTTCAGGGATCGTCTTTTTTGTACATTTCTTTTCTTATTTTTTTTCGATGTTGTTGTTGGCCATTTGTAGAGGGCAGGCTTGATAAAGGAGTATAATTCGATAAACCGCTTAAGAGGTAATTTTATGTGTTGCCGCCTTCGGCTGTGTATTGTATGGTTTCTGAAAAGGTTTTGACATTTTCTTTAATTGGATACTTTATCCTTTAAAGAAGAAAAGAAAAGACCAAAGGAGTTAAGATATCGAAAGGATTAAGCTTGCTGGGAAAGAATAGACAAGGGCACATGATTATTTATTTTCATTTGTTAGGCTTGAACAAAGTCTGACCTAAAACTAATGTGATATTTATAACTTCATCGATTTTATTTCAAAGAGTTTTCAAATGATGAAGATGTTATTTTGTTGTGTGGGGAGGGGGGTTGGATGCCGAAGGTTTACAAAAGATTATCTGTGATCTAAAAATAAATGAGAAGATTTCAGTTTGTTTTGTATTTATGGAAAGAATAGGGGACTAAAATATTTTGAAACATTCTGAGAAATATTATGACTTTTTAAATATTTATCAGTTTCATTGGAAAATGGAAAAATACACTTAATGAGTAGTAATGGGTTCCGAAGAAATTCTCCTTTTAACAATAGTTTAAGTACCGAAAGTCGATTCGTAATAGTTTTTACCAACAATTCATCCCGTTTTTCTTAATTGATAAATTAAATAAAAGAAAAAGTTCTAAGCTTTCTTCTTGGCAGATTTATGTAGTAAGCGAGAGTCGGCTTATTATTCATGGAAGCAACTTTTCCCATTTCCCATTTACAGCAAGATTAACTGCCTGGTTTTGTATAAGTAGTTCCGACTGCTATTTATTTTCAGGGTTGTATGAATGGGCCCAAGCCTAAAACATTGCTAATTGGCTATGAATCGACACGAAAATTCATAGTGATCTAACGGAAAAAGCACCTAAATAAAATTTACGCTTGACGCAATTTTCTGGGTCAACATTATGCTCAGGCGTTAGTATTCGATTCGTCACCAATTTTCCAGATTTTCACTTCATGTTTAAAAGAAAAGTATTTAATATTTTACTCTGTGTTTCAGTTGATATTTAGAATAACTTTTCTTTAATCTGCGGTCTTCCATCAGCACTACTTTCTGGATCTTATCGCCCATTTTCTTCATAATCGTACAAAAAAAAAAGAATTTTAGATTTTGATGACCACAGAGAAGACGAAAAATGTGGGTCCCCTAATTCTGACTGTATGTTTTTAATAAATGGGTGCCCAACAAGGTTCGTAGAGAGCCTAAACCTAGTGACATACAACTCTCAATCATTCACGTGTGCGGCGTGTTATAATGAATAGATTTTCTTCCGATTTCGAAAGGCTATAATGAGTAGCACTTTTATGACCAGATATACTCTTAGAGGATTTGTCAATTCTTCGCAAGAGGCAGTACACCCCTGAAAAACTTTTTTGCAGCTTCTGAGAATTGAAGCCAAGACCTTCTGCATGACAGCATAATCTATTCTGCTATAGCATAAGCGAATATACAAATTTTCATCAATTAAACATTTTTAAAAAAATTGCTGAAAAGTTTGTTGTAAGGTAATAGATAACGGTACCTAATGCAACAAATTTTCAAGCTCCTGAATTTTTATTTAGAAGGTATAATCTATCCGAAATATACCAATATGTAATATTTTCGAAAAGACAAGAGCAGCCTTGTTTAACTTTATACTGAGTTGAACAAAAGACTCGAAACGTGAAAGAATACTCGTAAAAATCTGGGAGTATGAACCTGGAAAGCGAGAACACTTTGCACGTCAGTATTGTAACGAAGCGTTCCATTCTACTCCACATTATGTTACTTTTGTATTACTACCGAGAATTGTACTTCACCAAATTCGATTTACACGCACCATAGACACATGACGCCACAGGGATCTTAGTTCGAAGTTTGACGTCCTAATTGCCACCAGGGGCGTTGTACGTGCCGATGTACCAGAGCGTTTAGGCTGCCGTTTATTGCCACCAGGGGCGATGTACCTGCTGATGTAGTAGAGCCTTTCGCCTACTTTAAAAAGGACATCACAGTATCTTATCAAAAGTCTGAGTCTATGTGTGGTTTTAGTGTGGAGTGTGGTTTCAAAATTGTACTCGAGAACTTCAATACTGAAGTCGAAAAGAAAGAAAAATGTTCGGTGGATTAGTTGGCAAGTACAGTTTTCAACCAAAAAAAAAAACAACAACAAACAAAGTTTTCCGGCTAAAGGACTTTGTAGCAATAATTAATATGATGCTAAACTAGATTTGCACAGTTAAGGCTTCAAAGAGCAGCCTCGTGCTAGCCAGACAATACAGGCATCGTATCCGACATCTAAGACAAACCTAGATTTTGAGAGAAAAAAATTATCACAACGAGGTAAATCCTTAATACGACCAATGAATTTCAAGACGATACTCATTACCCTTCGTTAACTTCAAATCTTAACATAGCAATCATAGTGAGAAGGTTTATATAACCGAACTTGGAACCCCAAAAAATTCATCCAGTTGTATCGAATATACCGAATATAACCCCCATTTTGGTAAGGAGATGCGCTATAAAGCTACGAGTATAATGCAGCTATTAGCTGTTACGACTATTAGGCTACGCGAACTTTATTGACAACAACTAACACCAAACTTTCTGTAATGGATTTCTTCAAGGCGGTTAACGAAAACGTAAAACTGTTTAGTCTCTTAGCAAAAGAGTCCAAGAAATAAGAACTAAGCAGTGCCACCTATCAAAAATCTGTAAATATTTATAGCAGCAGTTTCTAAATACGAGTAGACAATGAGCCTTTCTAGCTACGATGAATAATTTCTCCTGGGAAAATGCTACTATTTCATTTTGGCCAACCAGTTGGTTTCAAAACTTTTCAAGCATTAGTTGAAATACACGCTCGACAAAATCTTCGTTCTACGAATGCTGCTTTAGAGCACCGAGTTTTGAATGATGAGCTTTTTCGAACATAAGTATACCTATTTGGCCTAGTGTGCGAAACAAACGGATGGAGCCAACTCTGTAAGATCTACGAAAACCTGGATGTATTCCAGATACTCAAAACACGTAAACTACATTGGCTCAACCATATCAAGCGAATATAAACCACTGAACCACCTCAGAAAGTCTCAGAAAAATACTTATAAGTCGCAAAGATTCTGAGTCTCACTTAACACTAAGTTCATTGAATAACTATTTTATATGTCTCGCTTAGTACTTTTAGAAATTTTATCTCAAATAATATATGGCTACGATACAATAAGATATATGGATTCAGGCTACTTGAGTAGCACTTAAACTCTCTTTGGAGCATAGGGCAGCAACAAAATCCCTCCATCAGTCACGATTTGATGTAAGCGGTTTTAGCTGTGGCCACGTACGAATATCCTGAGACCTTGCTTCTACCATTAAAGGTGACCCCAAGGTTGTTTTTGGACTTCCAACAAGGCGTGCACCCTGAGGATTTCATTCAGAAGATTGATTCGAGATGTAATGGTCAGATTTCCTCAATGTATGGCCAATCCACCGCCATTTTCGTTGCATAATGTCTACATCCACTTTTTTCTGCCCAGTTCCATTCGACAAATCAACATTTGATATGGGTTGTGGCCAGAAGAACTTCCATAGATATCGGTTAACGAAAGCCTGTAACCTGCTCGAGATGATGTTAGCAGAGCACTTCCATGTTTCACAGGCGTATAACAGCACATATTTTAAGTTGGATTCGAAGAGATTCAACTTGGTGCGTAGTGTTATTTTACAAGTGTTCCACACAGGAGAGAGGAGAAGAATAATTCGCTGTTGAATGTTTTGGCTGTTGTACATTACTTTGGTTTTGTATAGTCTATATGGCTTAGCTTGTCAAACGGCCGCCATTGTATTCCATGCCTCTCATTTGAACCCACTGTCGCAGTCATCACATCATCATCAATTGCCAGTAAAAACAGGGGTGACGGGTAGGTGAAAGAACATCTCCATGTCTCACTCCTTGACGCACCTCAAAAGAATCGGAAAGCTGTCCATTGTACAAAACGAAACACCTTGCGCTTTGTAGGAATCTTTGGTGGCATACGCCTCGTGATCATAGATCTCCATATACATTCCCAATTAACCCGTTAAAAAGCCTTTTCGAAGTCAACAAGTATGAGGTAGAGCGGTGTTTGATACTCAGATGATTGCTCAAGTATAATTCGCAAGGTGTTAATGTGATCAACGCAAGATCGACCACTGTGAAACCCCTCTTGGTGCCTTTTTATACAAATAAGATACAAATGTAAAAGTTATTTGGAACTAAAAATATAATTTAACTCAGCTAATTTAATAAAATGTTGGCAGAAACAATTTCGACAAATTTACGGCTTTTTACGGAACTTGAAGAACTTAACATTCACGTGCCCAAAGAAACACTATATTTAAAAGCCTTAGATCCAAAAGTTTTAGCTTTTGACTTTTCGCTTCGAGTCTCTGGTTCTTTCGACAAACAGAGTACCAAGTTTTTTACAGACCACAGAGAAAATAACAATTATTACATGCTCAGGTGAGGTTGTAACCACCAGAGTTTGAAAAAGTGATTTTTCTTAGGCAACCCGTTAACGGTGAAAAGTTTTGTTGGATGAATTTTGACGGTATTTCCAATCATAGATCGTGGAAAGTAATCTAAATTCGGACCACCATTGTCTGAAGCCTACAAGAAGAGAGAAAATAAGTTCCATCTAATATTGTATTTCTATCGTACCTCGGAAACATTCTTCAAAGCTCGAAGAGGATCTCTGTTAGTTTCGTTTCGGTTGGAAGTCAAACTTTTTGTGAATTAACCAATTTGGAAGAAATCTTCAATCAATACTATTTATAAGTCGTTGGAAATGGCTTGATCTAATTATTATTAATTTAAATAATTTTTCCAAATTTGCATAATTTTTCTACTAGCTTAAAATTTCAAACCTCTTCACGTACAGTCGCTTTGCCAGACGAAATTAAAAAATGTATAAAGAAATGAATAAGGGAATATTGAAATAGAATTTGCACTGCGACCTATTGTGCCGCCTACAAGAGCTAGATGAATTGTTAGCCCTACAGCTCTTCCTCCAAGTGTATCCCTTTGATGAATTTGATTGTTTGGAGTACCTTCAAAGAGGATAAATCACTCTCACCTATCTGGCAGCGTCGCAGACACTTTTCTCTCTGATGCATTATTGCATCAGATTGATTGATGGCGGTCAGCCATCAGACGAATAGGGGGAACAACATGTAGCATACGAAAACATGCACGTGCCGTAACTATTCGGGACTGGTGGAAGTGTGATCATAGCCTCTCCGCGGCGGCCGCTAGAAACAAGCCTTTTAAAAAAGGTTTGGCTAATATGATCAGGCTGGTTCCTCAGGTTGGCGACAGGTTAATTCCCTTGCCCGTAAAACTAAAAGCATTACGAGACCGACAACAAGCCTCGGAAATGGACTGATCTCACGACGACAACCCACGCAGAGAAAAAGCAAAAACGATTTACGAATTTTCTTATGGAACGTACGATCGCTCTATAGAGCTCGAGCTGCTCAGCAGCTAGCCGATGCCCTGTCAAAGTATAAAGCTGACATAACAGCTCTTCAAGAAATCAGATGGACAGGGAATGGTGTTTTACAGAAGAAAGAATATGACTTATACTACAGCTGTCATACAAAACACCATGTGCTCGGGGTAGGCTTCCTAGTCAGCGAAAAAATGAAGTCTACTATCATCGGCTTTAACGCTATAAGCGAAAGGCTATGCACCCTTCGCGTGCGAGGCAAATTTACGAACATCAGCCTCATTAACGTTCACGGACCTACGGAGGAGTCCTCAGACGAAGAAAAAGAGACTTACTACGAACAAGTCGAGAGGGCCCTCAATGCCTGTCCAAGGTATGATGTTAAAATCATCCTTGGGGATTTGAACGCAAAAATAGGTCGGGAGCCGGTATTCAGGCATTACGCAGGGACTTAGGGAGAGTAAGTCCTGGAGCCAGTATGCTGGGCGTAAATGAAAAGTGGACACGTCTTAAAAATACTGTCATTAGTACTGCCAACTCCATCTTAGGCAGCAGTCGTAAAAATCGGAACGACTGGTTTGATGATGAATGCAAGCTAGCGACTGAACGTAAGAATGTTGCGTACCGAGCAATGCAACAATCTCATAGAACGCGGGCACGCGAAGAGGAATATAAATAGCTCAGAAGAACAGAAAAACGGCTTCACAGACAAAAGAAATCAGCCTGGGAGAAGAACCTAATCTGTGAAATAGAAAACAGCCGAGAGCGAGGTCTGCACCAGGCGCGGAAGTTCTACCAATCCGTCCGAAACATGACGCAGTACACACCACGCTGCACATACTGCAAGGACGGAGAGGGAAATCTGATCACCGATCCTGAAAGCATACTGGAGCGATGGGAAGTGTACTTCAATGAATTGCTAAATGGTCAGCTCACTGCAGAAGTGGAGGCTCCACTACTTCAAGAAGAATACCCTATGTTGCCGCCACCAAGCATAGAAGAGGTTGAGAAGGCTATAGGCCGGCTTAAACAGAACAAATCCCCGGGAGCCGATGGCATACCAGCCGAATTATTTCATCACGGCGGGCCAGCCTTACGTCAAGCAATTCATGATGTTATAGTGCACGTATGGGAGCAGGAAGAAATGCCAGAAGACTGGCGAAAAGGCATAATATGCCCCATACATAAGAAGGGAGATGTCACAACGTGCAGCAATTATAGAGGTATCACGTTGTTGAGTACCGCCTATAAGATACTCTCCTCTATCCTACAAGACCGGATAACCCCATACGCTAAATCCATCATCGGACAATATCAGTGTGGTTTCATTCCAGGCAAATAAACAACTGATCAGATCTTTACCCTTAGGCAGGCGATGGAAAAATGTCTAGAATTTAACATCCCAACATACCATCTGTTTTTAGACTTTAAGGCCGCCTATGATAGCATAGCCAGGGTAGAACTTTACAAAGCCATGAGAGAATTCGGCATCCCAAATAAATTGACACGACTATGTAGGTTGACCATGACCAACGTAACAAGCCAAGTAAAAATAGCCGGATTGCTATCCAGACCAATCAACATCTTTAATGGACTCCGACAAGGGGACGGTTTGGCCTGCCTCCTCTTCAACCTGGCGTTGGAGAAAGCAATCCGTGACTCTGGCACGGCAACAAGAGGGACCATCGTCAACAGGTCCAGCCAGTTACTGGCTTACGCAGACGACATTGACATCATCGGAAGAACCGAACAAGCTGTACACGATTCCTTCATCCAGATCGAGCAGGCGGCACAAAATCTGGGGCTGCACATTAGTGAAGGTAAAACAAAGTACATGGTGGCGTCGAATGCGAGAGGAACAGTTGGTCAAACAATCAAGGTTGCGGAGCACGAATTTGAAGTAGTGCAATCCTTTAAATACCTTGGGCCAATAGTAGCAGCCGATAACAATATAGAAGAAGAAATACGCGGGCGGCTTCTCAAATCCAACAGAGCCTACTATAGTCTGTCAAAGCTTTTCAAATCCAGAAATCTCACCATAACTTCAAAACTGCTACTGTATAGGACCATGGTCCTGCCAGTACTCACATATGGATCCGAGACTTGGGTGCTTAGCAAAAGGCACTCCGACCTCTTAGCTGCGTTCGAGAGAAAAGTCTTAAGGAGAATTGTTGGCCCCGTATGTGAGGAAGGACGATTCCGGAGACGGTACAATCATGAACTGTACGAAATCTACCTTGAAGCAGATATCGTGACAAAAATTAAGCTCGGTAGACTCCGGTGGGCAGGGCACCTAGCTCGCATGAGCGAAGAGGAACCTGCTCGGAAAGTTGTTTGTGGTACATTCTATGGTAGACGACAGCGTGGTAGACCATGCTTGCGCTGGAGAGATGGCGTAGACCAGGACGCCCGAAGCCTTGGGGTGCGCAACTGGATGGCGTCGGCAAGAGACCGGGATAGGTGGAGAGACTTGTTGAAAGAGGCCAGGACCGGAACCCGGTTGTCGAGCCGATGATGATGATGATGATGCATTATTGCTTTGCATCTACCTAATATGTGTTCCAGTGTTTCGCAGAATCTGCATGTGGGACTGATTTCTAGGCCAAGAATACTCAAGTGTCTTCTTAGATTACAGTGATCCGTTAGGAATCTCGTTACTACTAACGTAAACTGTGCCTACTCAAACTGAAACAATTCATGAAAAGATTTTCGTTATAGTTTCCAAGAAGTAGTTTGGCCTGCTTCAGTTTTTGGATCCTTAAGCCTCCTCCTCTATTTTAATTTCGTTTTAAATCATATTTTCTCCTATTCCGCAGCAGGACTCTGGCCCTATTAAAGGAGTCCTTGCGCCTCTTTTATTCCTAAGGAGTTTTCCTCCCATTTCTTTGCATTTCTTTGGACACTTACATGTCCAGGTACCAGGTACCCAATGAAGTGACACGTTGTTGTTCTTGCCAAGTTCGTTTAGGCTGCCTATACAATCCCACAAGAACTTAGACTTGATGGCGTATGAGCTTAGTACTTTGAGTGCAGCCAGGCTATCTGATATAATGGAAATGTTTTAGTTTCGCTAATTAATTTCAATAAATATCGGCCTGCAATTTCTACTATGGCATTGACTTCCGCCTGGAGAATGCTAGTGATTTGTCCCATTGGTATTTAAAGATTGGTTCTAGGACCGAAAATTCCAGGACCAGTCCCTTCTGTTGTCATCGAACGTCTGTAGAAGGAAAACTAAATTACATTCTTTTTAAAGAAAAAACCTTACTTACTTTAACCTCATTAAGCTTATTCCTATTTGGTTGAACGCTTCCAACTATTATATATTATAATCCATGACATCATACTTCTGAGCCATATTTGAACAGAAACCTTCTCACATTTTATTAACTCTACTTCTAACGAACTATTTCCATGCATAGATATGTACAGTTGGAGGCAGATTCGAGTACATGTACCTATATAAAACTAAAAGTACATATACCTACTCGTTGTGAAAAAAAAATAAAATAATTTTTACTTGATCCCCCTCCATATAAATAATCTTAACTAGAGCATCACGCCTTTCATAAGACCGAATCATAAAAAAAAAAATTCTACCCCATCAGTTGACACTATGTGGGTATTCAGATACCTAGCTGACGATCTGAAAATGTTTACTTATAAAAACTAGGTAACTCTATGATACTGTCCCACTTAAATTCAGAGAAGACATCCTCGATCTTAATATAATTCCCATCATCATCCATATAAAACTACCCTTTGCTGTCAAGTATGAAAAAATAAAAAAAACAAAACACAATTTTCTCTGTTTCTAAAAACCCCCATCCATGCAAAACAACAAATTTCAAAGAAAAAAAAATATAACAGAAAAAACACCCACCAAAGGGGTTAATGTTCACTTTATGACATCCCTAGTTAGGGTTTCCAAAAAAGGAACGCAAACAAAATATAAAAATATAATAAAAAAAAATACCACACAAGAAAAATCTACTACTGCACTGCCATTGCCCATAAAACTCATGCAGTCAACTCTGCAATAAATTGACTCCACTAGTCAGCTAACTATATCTAAACACATCTACTCCAATCCAGAATCCTTTCTCTTGCGCTCTCCTCCCCCGCAAGTAGCACACCATACCTACATAAAGGACATTCATTGCAGTATGCAAGAACAATAAACGACCCGTTTTCTCTCCCACTCAAAAGGAATGTTTGTTTTTCCATAGTACACACAGTTCTCGGTGGCAAAAGTTTTTACATATAGAATATCCTTACGTTTTTTTTGCACACCGAGTCCTGAAATACTTTGACATTAAACTGAAATCTCGATTCACAACCATCGCATCGCACCCACGCATACACCAGGCAGTAAGCCCATCAAAAAAAAAGGACTCCCCATTGAATATCGAAAAACGGTACTGCCAACAAGGATAAAACTCCAATAGGTACACTGGTGCTGCAGGAAGGTTTGTTGATTTTCGGTTCGTGTGTATACAATTATTTTCCAATTTTCCACCTGAGACCAACTTTGATGTTTTTATTTTGAAGAACTCAGGCACTTCCACCCTAAAGAAAAATAGGGGAATCACTTCCAAGACAAACTGAACGAGGGAGAATTTTCGTATCCTTTGAAAAGAAAATCAGGACATCGTGCGAGTATAGTGGGAAATTTACATTGTTGATGTCCTTTCGAACCATAGAAGCAACACGTGCAACATTCAAAAACATCCCAGGACCAACGACAATAGGATATCTTTTGAGGGAAACTGTACTCAAACAAAAAAAACAATACAAAGCTCTGGAATTCTCTGTAATATTCCAGCTCCTGCGCACTTCGAACTTCCATAGAAAAAAGCTTTGTTCCTCTTGGAATTCACAGGCTTCGTAAAAGGTGAATGGAATTGTGCCGCTATCTGGGCTAGAGCAGTCGTCGTGATACTTTTGCCGTGTAACAAGTAAACCACGGAATATCGTGCGCGATTTTTTTTTCCTCTATCAAAAGGATTTATTCCCTCAGAACAACAACAACAAAAAAATCCATCCGATGCTCTGATATCCTTTTTACTACAAATTCTACAAACTAACCGGAGGCAAACACAAAACAAAAAAAATAAAAACCGACCGGGTTCCCTACGAGAAGAGAGAGCAAAAAAGCAATCAACGCGCTTAGGTCCTTTTTCAATGAGCCTTTTATTTAACAAAAAAAAATATAAAAAAAGTGCAAGTGGCCTCAATAGAAATATAAAGGATTTCAAACAACAACAAAATAAAGTCCTTTCATACGAATTTTGTATGATTACACAAGAATCGTGTAGAGTACTTGGTTTTCCTTAACTCAAACAAAAAAAGGATTACTTCTCCAACTGGTGCAATTATTGGGCAAAAGCTCCAATAAAATACACAACAGTGGCAGAGTCAGAATCTGCGAGTATAATTTTGTTCCAAATTTAAGTTTTTGTTGATTTTTTTTTCGGTTTGTTTTTTGGAAAATTATGTGCTTTTGTTAGATTGTGTTTGTGTGTGGGTCTACTTATACTGATGTGAGTGTTTTATAACGGTTATACCTATATGTCATTGTACACAAAAAAAAAATAGAGAAAATTGTGCTCCTTTCCATCGACGTCATTAAAGCAAAAACTTAAGGATAACTTACTCATAGACTCTGCTGGATCGCTCTGATTTTCCCAAGAGGTATGTTCAAATTACTTTTTTTGTTGACAGTTTAAGATTTAATGCAGGGGCGTTGCACTCTAAGAATGAATTATGGGAGATAAATTAAAATATTTTTTTCTTTTTGAACGTCACTAAACTTTTAGAATAAAAAAAAATCATCAGGAAAACTGGTATTTGTTTTTGGGGCTTCTCAAGCTGTTTGCTTGGATATGCGTGCCCCAATTTTTGAATTGTCAATCAATGCTTTTAAGGGGGCGTCGCACTTTCGAAAGAAAGCTTAAAAATAGAAACCGATTATGAATGGAAAAGAGTGAAACATATAGCCATAAAGGTCAAGAATATATCGCTTTTTGTAGACTAAGAGGGTAGGTCTGTGAAGATTTACAATCTTATCAAAGGTCGTATTGTGATTCTGTGTAATTGGCAGGACATTTCCAGAAAATCATTGATTAACTGGCGATAATTGGCTGATTAGACATTTCTAGCGTTGAATAATCAATGGTTATCTATGAACTGGTCTATCTATGACAGGTCCCAAAATATTTTCCTTAAAGAGCCACTTAAGGACATACAAATGCATAAATAACACCTTCAAATTTAATTTGCTTAGAAAACTCTTCCAATATGAGTAAATTTTCGTATCTAGAAAATACAAACAAAATTTTTCCCCTAGAAAAAAGTTTTCAAATTAAATTTTAATTCACAATCTTTCATGTTTACATTTATAAATAATTAATTTGGGTTAGTTGTTTCGAAGTTTTAAAAATTTAATTAATGGGAAGGTCTACTGAATTAAGAATATACTACATTATTGTTGTATTTACTTAAATAAATACTTTTATAGAATTAATTAAATTATGAAAAAAACATGGGACAATGTTGATGATATAGAATCTAAGAGTGAAAGTTTTTTTTTTTAAATATAATTTTAGTAAACAGAATTTGTATTAAAGAATAATTATATGATGTATGTTACATTACAGAGTTGGAGGTCTTTTTGTTTTTCGGAAATTACTCCTTAGTTCAGATTTATGGTAAATATTTCACCTTTGCAGGGGTTTGAACCCCTAAAACCCCTACCTGCGTTCGGCCCTGCTAGAGAGGAATTATTTTACGCTCAATTAGAATCACTTGGCCTAATGGGCTATGAAACTGGAGGTCTTGAAATAGATTCCCGATGTATGTTAACTAAAAATATCAATAAAAACTGTAGATCCCTTGTTTTTTCCAGAACTTCCGAACAGAGTACAACCCTACCCAGTTACAAGAACGCGGAGCAAAATTATTTAAAGTTGTGTTTTCAAAAAAATAAGGTGCAAAATTTTAAACAGCTTTTTGTAAATTTATAAGTATGATACTACTCAACAGTTTAATTTAAAATAGTTTACTAATTTATTCTTAATTTTAAACATTTTCTAACTACATAGTATCGTTATGGTACTTCGGAACACAACCTAAAACAATGACAGCTCGTGCAAAAAAAAAAACTAAGTAAACAGACCTTTTTCGATGTTTGTAAATGTCAAAGAGTCATATGAAATAAGCACGATACTAAACAAATAAAATAGCTATTTTTGATGATTTCAAATTGAATAAAATGCTAAAGAAAATATGTTGCTCGATTAAAATTTGCAAAATTGTCGTTTTAACCAAGTGTCAAACTGAAACAGTTTAAACATTGCACTTATTCTACTAAAATTTTTTCCCAACATTTTTTAACACAAATCTATGCAATTTGGATTTATTTTAATTTTATTCTTAACTACCAAACGATTTTGTGGGTCATATTCTTAAAATTTCTTTATATTGTTCAAGAAACGTTGGTTCCTCGTCTTACCTTTTATTTTTATTTTTATTTTTATTTTTTTGTTTTATTGAACATACTAGTTGCAATTTGGCTTACAACTAATTAGATGTATGATAATTTACAATTGAAGGGCTTATTTGCATAACATGATGAGTCACATTTTCAAAATCTCGAGATAATAGCATTTTAAGTTAAGACAAAAAGAATCAAATAATATGAGGGTGATTTTTATTCCAATTTATTTTATTAAGATTAAGTAATATAGTGTGCATAATATTATGCCATAATAGAGTGTAAAAAAAAAATATGTAAATAAATATAAAAACAAATTTTTTTTAATTGGTGGCTTATCACGTTTTTGCACAATAATAATTAATTATTGTTAGCTCATAGGGGGCCTAACTATATACAGTTTACGTCTAATTTTTCTTATATAAGCCGTGTTTTATTGGTTAGTGAATATACTACATCGCAAAATTTAACATGGAAAACAACAACAAACGATTAGTGAATAAAAATAAGCTAGTAATTGAAATGGATAATTTAGTGAAGATGGAGGTTCGGATGTTGAAATGTAGGAGGTGTTTAGGTGGTGTCCGTAAAAATATATGTGGCATACTTGAGGGTGTGTTCGTTGGTATTTATTTTGTTATACTTTGCCTTTGATAATCCAAAGTGTGATCGCTCCGAAATTTATAGAACAAATATTTTTTCAAATACAAAACTTTAATTCATACCATAATTCCGGCTTTACACTACTGCCACTAATTTTGTCATAAAATATTGAATATTGAAATATTGAATTCGATTGATATGTTTTATCAGTTAACTGGCATTTGTTCAAAAATGTCGTATAACTGCGGCATTATGCTGAATTTATATAACAACTGAAAAAATTAAAGCTAAACTCTCAGAACACCTATTTTATTTATTTTTTATTTTATTTTTTTAGTATCGTTATAACTTCATATGACTCTTTAACATTAAAAAACGTCAAAATAGGAAATTAGAAAACTACTTTAAAGTTAGGAAATATATAAGAAGTATAATACTACTACCTTAATAAGAGGCTGTTTAAAATTTTGCGCCAATGTCATTTTATTGAGTACTATGTTTTTTTTCTCCAATACTCAGTATATATATGCGATATATTTTCGCACTTTTGTAAGTTTTAAATCAAATTTAAGGCTAGGCGCGCACATTCACATTTTTAGTTTCGCAACTGTTTGGTTCCTAAAATGAAACATATGGGCTTATATGGGACACCGCACACTTAGAGCAACTCGATTCTCGAAACTAAAAAGTTTGTGTTTTGACACAAACTAAAAGATTGCCTTCGCAACAGTTGAGCTGTTTTCTATAAGCGCAAGACAGAAAAGAGTGTGAGCGTGAGTAAAGAGTTGCAAGTGCGCGGTTCTCTTTCAACTGGTGATTAAACTATTTGATTTCGATCACAGTTGCCAGTGCGCGACTAGCCTAACAGTGAGAAGAACTCCAAATCAACTCGATTTGCATTTTCATGAATATTTCAACTCAATCTGCATTTTCATGAATATTTCAACTCCAGCTTAAAAACGAGATACAGATCTTTCGAACACATCCGAGTCCGAGTAAGTTAATTCTTAATTCCACAAGTAGGAGGAACAAGGAAGAGTGAGTTAAAGAGTGAATAAAGCGTTTTTTTGGTACTTGTATTACTGCGCTAGATATAGATTACCAATAAAACGCGCCTATAAAATTTACATGAGCAAAACAAATTTTAAAGGTCGGTTCGGTTGACTTGATCGTCTTCAGGGTATTCAGTGGTGATTTTTGAAGGTTGTAGACAGGGATGCCGTTTAGCCACAGTGGTAGACTGACCCAATGTCAGCGTAGAACAAGACTACTTCCTCGTTGTCCATGATTACGTTGTCATCCAAAGTTTTCATCACACTGAGGTACCTCGGTTCGGTATATCGTTGTTCAGTAGTCGTCCTTCTCATAAGTTGATTCAGGTGGTTCCGCATTAGTTTCTTTGATGAATGTACTAGATATTTGTCCAGTGAGATTAAATTTGTTTCTGTGTAGAGATGTTCGTTCCTGTAGTGTTTCTATCGTTGCCGGTCGAAGAACAGTCCAGTACAGATCCTCAGTATCTTCAGTCTTTGCGATTGAAAGCCAGACTGGGAAGAAATAGCTGATCACTGGTCGCAGGAACTGCTTGCAGATTAATATCTTTGTCGGTTGGCTTAAGACCTGATAGCAATTCGTCAAAGTGCACTCCCAGGTACTTGACGTTTTTCAGGGATTCTCAGCACCAGATCTCTGCAATGGTTGCGGTTATTTTTATCTGTTGGTATATTAGTCTAGTCAACCACAACCGGATCTTGATCACTTTTTATATGATTTTGCATTCGTACAAAATCGAATTTGAAGACTAAGTCAAACCTGACAAGACGAATAAAGTGAGTGAATTTAGTGATTCTCTCCGTAAATATGCCTGTATTTCTGTGTCTCAACCTGCCAACCTAAGTTCTTTTAACAGTTTTCTTCAAAATTGGTCTGAAATAATGCCCCATGCGAAGCAAAGTACAATATAACAGTTTAAAAGAGCTTATTCCTTTCTAAGAACAGTTTTTGTATTTAAGAATCAGTGAATCAAATAGTCTACAAAAAAATGAAGAACCAATCATAAGACTTTTTTTACTTAAATATATTCGAATATTTGAACATAAATTTCAAGTTTAAGAATTCGATATTGCATATCTATTCATGTTTAAAAAAAATAAAATGCACCACTGGGTCGCACGAACTTGCTCCTATAAGAAACTAAGAATTTCAAAAATGAATGTTATTAGAGAAACTCTTCATAAGCATAAAATTCATTTTTTAAATGAATAAAAAAAACTTCTTTAGTAGTTAAAGGTAAGAATAGGATGCCATGTGATTCAAGCAAATATAGATTTATGCAAGAACAAAAATTATAAGTCTTTGTAGTGGTTTCTTCAAAAATAAGGTTTGGTATAAAGGTTTGGAAAAAAAATTAAATTTACAAATAAGTATTGAGCCGTTTTCGAGATATTGAATTTTCAAAAAACAAAAAATTGATTATTTTTTCAAAATTCAAAAAAATATTTTTCTTAAAGTTTTGAAATGCAATGTTTTTTATACTTTTTAGAAGCTTCTCTCTACGAATTTTCATTAAAATCCGTTGTGCTGATTATGAGAAATTTAAAATTTAAAAAAAATCGTTCTATGGTAGGTACAGTCAGTATAATATCTTGTTTTCAAAATTTTTGTTATTAAATTACAGATATTAAAAAATAATAGAAAGAAAAAAATTTAAGAAAATTCTCGGAACCGTTTTCGAGAAAAATACGATTTTCGAAAACCATTTTTTAACATTTGTATGGAGGGTACCATTATTTTTAGGGAAAATGAATTTATTTTTCTCATATCTTGTAGATTATTTTTCCAAACTTTTATTTATCAAGTTTTGAAAAAATCGAGCATGGGGTTTTCGAAATATTGAGATTTCAAAAAAAAAAAGTTTTTTAAAAATCCAAAAAAATTGCTTTATCATAAAAAACATGATCAAAATCGGTGGTACCGTTTTTGAGAAAATCAAAAACAAAAAAAATGGTCCCGATGGGAGTGTTTTGGTACCCCCTCATTACTCATTTTTTGGAAAATTTTTTTCAACCATTACCTAGGTTTAAGTAAATTAAATTTTTCAAATTTTTTTTCAAAAAATCGTTGGGACAGTTTTTGAATAAAAAAAAAATGTTTATAAAATTTCGAAAAAAAAAATCGTATGGCTGGTACCGTTATTTTTGGTCTTAAAAAATCAAATAAAAAAACATCCGGGGGTAAAAAATCAAAACCATATCTACCAAGTTTGAAGAAAATCGGCCGCGCCGTTGAGCTGTAATCGAACAGACAGACAGAATTGCCAGACCCACTTTTTTCGTCTTCGCTATCATCGTAATGTCAACTTTGATCAAAATCTCGAGTTCGATTTTTTTTACGAATCCATAACTTGCCTTATAGTACCTATAAGTCGCAAGTAAAAATGGCGCAAAATTTTAATTGAATTAGTACGATGCTAGAGCTGTTTTAGTAGGATACTAGGTTAAAATAACGAATTTGCAAATTTTTATCGAATATAGAATCATACTTTCTTTAACCTTTTATTAAAGTTTAAATCATCGAATACCTACTTTATTTTTTTAGTATCGTGCTAGCTTCATATGACTCTTTGACATTTGCAAATATCAAAAAAGTTCGTGTACTTAATTTTTTACACGAAAGAAAGCAATTTGTTAAGAAAATTCTTTTAGTACGATACTATGTAGTTAGAAAATGTTTAAAATTAAGAATGAGTTAGTAAACTACTATAAAGTTAGCAAATTGTAAAGTAGTATGGTACTAATACCTTAATAATAGCCTGTTTAAAATTTTGCGCCAATATCTTTTTATAATTAAGAGAATGTGTGTTTTTTTTAAACTCAAAAATTTCGAAAAAAGCTAGGTACTTCATTGAAACTTAATTTAAATATTCTGAGATTCTAATATAACAGCTCTTAACAAAATTTTAAGGTAAATCTTATTTATTTTTTCAAAAGCCTTTGCAAGATAAATCAGTTTTCTTGTACGATCAAACCTATCGATCGATCAGACGATCAAACTATTCATTATTAAAAAAATAACTCTAAGGCAACATTTTTTTGTTATTTTCAACTTTCTTATTTCAGTTTCTAAAAAGTGAAAATCAGCCTTATCACAGGCCCCGTCGTAATAGATTCGTAGTACGAACCCCGAAAAAAGGTATCATCGCTCCCGTCGTACTAAAAAAAACTTGCTACGAAATTCGGAGTTCGTGAATAATGGCATCACTAGCCCCGAATGAATAGGAAGTTGGGCAGTTTTTTCTACGAACAGATATTTTGATCGGAGCTCAACTTAAAACGAAACACAAATATAATTAAGCGAACGAAGATAAAGGACATGCAAATAAAATATATAAAAACAATTTTTATTATTGTTTTCATGTGAATTGGTTTATAATTTTTATTTTTTGAAGGGCAAATAAAGTAAATACAAATAAATATTTTTATCCTTCCGTAATGAATCTCATTTTTAGTGTTTGTCTTCTTGGCGTATTTTCTACATTTATTACAAAGATTGCAACGGCAATGGTATTTATTTTTGACGACCAACAAAATTAAAATCAAATCAAAAGATGAACAACGGAAATTTATTTATTTGTTTACATTTTGACGCAAATCAACTGATTTTGAAACTCCGAAATTCGGAAAATGATTTTTGATTCAGTTCGGGGCCTATGATGTTAATTTATTCGTATTCGTAGCGTAACAAAATTTTCGGGGATTTGTTACGAGGGACTCTGTGATAGGGGTGAATAATATTGCACTTCAAAATTTCGATTTTTTCTTAATTCGATATCAAATTTCGATCGATATTCGTACTTCGGATGGCAACCAACATGGCAAGTTTATCAAACTGTACATAACGATAATAATCTTAAGATTATTCTCGTATATTTCTTTAGTAGCTAATTAATTAAGATCCAATTTTAAATAAGGGCTATTGTCAATAATAAAAATAATAATAGATTCAAAAGTTTTACAAAATGTAAAAATAAATATTTTTGAAAAAAAAAGTAATAGAAGAAATTAATTTCTCCTAACTTTTTCACACTTTCCCGTAAGAATTCAATAGCAATAGTAATGTGATGGATTCATTCAATCGATCATAACAAAAAGCAAACTTGCTCTAACGAAACCACTCAAGACTTTTGAACGTGAGTTTTGAGAGTCCGAAAAATGTCTGTTCAATGCTTCTAAACGTAAGGCAACAGATGTCAAAAAATATTTCGTCATCTTTTATTCTATTTCTATTCATTCTTTCTCGAGTTTCTCTTGTGTGCTGTTGCCAAAAAAAAATTATTCCCAACCTATATGAAAGCTTTTTGAATTTGTTTTTATTTTTTTGAATTTTTTTTAAGAACTAAAGTGAATAAAGTAAAATTCAAAGTGTTATATTTCAATGAAAAATAATAAAAAAACAGACACAGATTATAAACCCAATTATTTATACCTTCAATAGAATTGAACCGCAAGAGTAAGTTCGTGCAATCCAGTTCCGCATGTTGTTTTTTAAATAGAAATCCTACCTACATACATAATGTAGGTATTTTAGGTAGGTATTTTGAATTTTTATTTATTTTTTTATTTTTTTTAAAAAGCTCAAGAATTATTTATGTGTGTTTTCAGAATCAAATTTTGACTTGTTCTAATTTTTGTTATAAATTGATGAACAAATTTAAATGTTGGCACAAATAAACTATTGATAAACTCAAAAAAAAACCCATCGCAAATGGAATTCTTCAGGTATGTAACTAATGTGATTTTGAAATATGAAACAAACTTAACCAGAACGACTGTGATCATTACAGAATCTGTTTCTGTTAGAAATTTCTATGCATCACAAAATAATTTTCTCCCCATGATTCTTACAAGATTATTTATTATAAAGAAATTTTAGTGGTTTTTTTTTTCTTGAAAATGCGTTTTGAAGATAGAAGCTACTCTGACACATAAGAATAGGGAATCTTCCGATAAATTATCATATGAAATTCAGTTGCATAAGTTCTCCCCGCAGCTTTACCATCATTGATATTTCGGCAATACTGTTATCATCTCTTAAATAATTCCTCTCTTCCAAGTTGTAATTTAGTTGACAGTAGAAGAGATCATATTGTATCATTCAAATGTATCTTTAGCTTTAGAGAATCATTTATATCTTCATGATGACTAATGCTATTTAGACTAAGCTCCATCTCACAGTCCCTCGCTTATTTTATCCAGCTTGTTTTATTTCATATGACTTAAAGGGCTACTGTCTTTGAGAGCTGGTTAACATTCATCTTTTAAACTTTCTGTATGTAACTCCTAGGTATTTGAATTCAGTATAACAACTTCGATGGTCTCACTTTTATAATGCCTTCCTTCATTTGCACAGTAGCGACCAACTCCACGTTTAAAAATCAAAATTTTGGATTTATTCCGGTTTACTATCAAACTCCAAAGCTGGACCTATTGAAAAAGGTGTTTTATCATTAGCTGCAATGATTCTGGTGATTCTGCCAAAAGTACAATGTTGTTCGCGAATATCATTAATTTCTTATCTGACTGGCGTTTTCGATGCCACACACGGTAGGAAGTCTCAAAGACCATCAATTAACAAAGTAAATGTACTTGGGCTCAATATGCTACCATGTCTGACTTTCGATTGTGTTTGAAACCATTTTCATCCCATTCATTATCTTAGCCATTTTGTCGCGATAAATATTCATAAAAACTGTTTCAGACTTCCACGGCATGCCATTAACGTTAAGCTTGTAAATTATCACTTTTCTATCGATCATATCAAACGAACTAAAATCCACGAAAAACCTGTACAGTTACTTTTCTTAATGAAGGGATTCGCAATACTTTTGAGGGCTAAAAATGTCTTCCAATAACCTGCCCGAAAACTTGCCTGCAAATCCCTTAAAAACTTGTCATTGAAGATATTTTGAAAAATATTTAAATATTTTAGGTTGCATTTAAAAATGATATATCGGAAAAATTGTCGATCTTTGATTCCTTGGAGAACTAGAACGGTTTCCAGAACATTGTTTTATATAACTACAGCCCATGCCATGCTTAAATGATACAACCCCACCTTTTTCTTGGAGAAACTATCGACACATTAGCTCTTCCTTTTTTGAAGCTTTTTTTATCAAATCTTAAGAATCTGGTGTTTTTCCAAAAATATGGCGGGAATCCTTTTTAATTCAAAAGTGTCAAGTGTCATTGAAATATTATCGGCTATTTGAAAAGTTTCCGACAGACTGTATGTGGGGCTCTGTTCAGTGATAAGTCATCATTTAATTTTTCATAGCGAGGTCTAGTCCAGGTCCAGGTCCACTACCCTCATTGAAACTGAAAAGAAAAAATAAAACTAAGTTGATCAAGTAAGTTTTTCCATAGAGTCGACATAAGCCTTTCATCTTTTACGAGTAAATTACAGAAAATCGGGTTTCGAGAGAATATCAAAGTGGATTTTTTTGTATCTATCAATTAGAAAACAGAGTGTAAAGTGTTGGAAGTGCAACTTTTCGAGGTCAGGTGTTCCTTAAAGCAGTCACCTTGGTCCACATTTATTTATGATATTTATTAATAACTTGATTAAATTGTGTAAATTTTATCGTTCTATGTTATTTGCAGACGATTTAAATTTATTGTAAAAAAAACAATGTAAATGATGCAAAATTCACTAAGGTTTAACATTATAAGATAACGTTAAAATATTAATACTACAGTCAAATGGTGCAACATATATCTATGCTACTGCATTCAATAGTACTAAATGTAATGACATTTTTTTTTTGCTAGAAGAAAAATTGTATGTATCATTGACTACAATATTGATGAAAGAGAAAACTACTAAGAAAGAAGTAATTTATTAGAAGAACTGGGCAAAAATGTGCACCTACATCCATTTTCTGAATTTTTTTTTTCATTTTCATTTCCTTTCAGTTCATTTCAGTAAAAGTCATCAGCTCCTCATTTTAAAAGTTCCCATCAAAGTTACCATAAACTTTCCCCTTTTTCAGAAGCCACCTTCAAATTCTTTGAATTCTTCGTCTTATTTGATGAAAAATGGAACAAATTAAGTTTTTTTTTTAAACAATTTTTTTTTGACCTGATGAAAACCACAACTGTCAAAAACTGACAAACAGTACGGAAATGTATGATGTCAAATGTAATGATTATTGGTTAGTAAAGCTTGAAAATTTTATTAACAATATGCTTTTAAATTGAAATCCATAGCTCGCGATAATTGCAGAATATGGGTCGATAAATGCGGTGAACACCCCATCGTTAATGACTCTTAGGCATAATGCAAAATCATATCATCATTGAAATAATAATGATGTTTGACAGTTGCCCACAGCTCAAACTTCTCTTGTGATTATGACTTATGGAATAATAATAAAATATTTCAATATATAGGGTAGGTGCTTGTATAAGTACAATATGTATACATTTATGTATATACGTACATATGAGTAGTGTATTAACAAAGAATTTAATTTTCAGAAATTGAATTTTTGAAGGAAAATATTTCCCAAAATTCTTTCAATATTCATGTTTAATCGATTTTACTCTGAGCTGGGAGACTTTGTCTAACTTTTGCATAATTTTAAACACGTTAGAAAACTCTTCTAACTAATGTGGGTTTTACAACAGAACCTAAGAGAAACATCAGTAAACACTTTTACTTCGATTTGCTTTGGTATGAAATGACCATTGTCAATCTGGATAAAGTATACTTTTAAAAGATAAACTAGCTAATTGCTGGTGTTAAAGTTAGACGAGCTCTTTAACGTTAAAGTATAGTTTATGTCGTTTAAAATTAACAAAAAGTCGTTTCTCGTTTTATATATACAATATTAAGAGTCGACTCCCATTCCAAAATTGATTTAGAGTAGGTTTTAAATGTTTAAAATTTTTCGCCTTTAACTTTAACTTTAGATAGATTTACGAATTTCTTATAATAAACAGAGACAGGGCCGCACCAACCATATGTGCAAGATATGCAAATGCACAAGGAGCAAAATTTTGGGGCCTATTATTAGGAACAAGAAAATCTAATTTGATCTTGCGCAAACAAATGCTGCCATTTGCATTTTAACTACAAAACTTGTTCAAATAATCACAAAATAACAACTGTGCTAAATTATTTTTCGTACACTAACTAACATCACTCTCATTGTTACATTCAAGGCGAATTTAACTCAAAATATCGTAAAATTAAAGATCGCACTAGATTTATGCAAGTTCAATCTTACCTACCTAATCTAAAAATATTCCACCCTCTTGGTACAAAAGAAAACAAAATTTAAAAAATCTCAATACAAAAAGTTTCACGCCACCTTATCTGTGCAAGTTTTATTTCAAAAATACTGAGTCCAAAAATTAACATGAGAAAATATGACAAGGAAATCTTTTCCATACTGAATCATATGGGGTAGAGATTGCTAAACTTTATTAAATAAGCTTAATACAAGGAATAAAATGTCGTTAAGACAGATTTAGTAACATAGGGGCCGCAGAAATCCTCAAACCATCATTTGATAAGGCCGTGTGCATAGTTAGCTATCTTGACGGACGTTTTCGATTCGTTATCCTTATCACATATAAGTCGGAAATCTCGCAGTGAATCAACCAAAGAAACTGGTACATTGTTGATGAGAGAGAGCTAAAATCGCTTACGTGAGTAGGTGATATGTATTTTGTGAAAGGCTTTGCAAAGGTTGTTTGTACGTAGTTACATCAACCTCATGACCATTTTCAGGAGGGCATAAAGTTCCAGAGACAAATTCTATCCGATAAGTGGTAGAAAAGCATGTTATCATAGCAGATACTTTCAAAAGGTTAAGCGATGCAAGACAGGTTAGTAACAGGTCCATATTAAAATATTTCTTTTTGGGACCTTTTTTGATGGATTGGAATGGCTCCAATCTGGCGCCAAAATTTGAGTTGAATCTGAAGGCATCGGCTTTTACTACATATTTGATTAGACTGAAAGAAACCCACTACTAACCTCCTATAGTGAATGGAAAACGGCATTTGTCGAACTTGCCTCTAAAAAAGGTGAATCTTCACGCCCCTCTAACTGTCGTCCCATTGCACTCACATTTTTTTTCCAAGATCATGGAAACATTGATTAATTTTCAGCTCAAGAAATATCTTGAAAAACGAAAGCTTCTCAATGACTAGTGGTATGGCTATTGTAGCAATATGTTTATTTATTTATTTATTTCATCAATTGATCAAAGATCTGCTGATTACAAAAGTTAAAGTTAAACATCTAATGTCCAAGTTATACATAAAACATGCACTCTTGTCATTTAAATACATACATATTATATCACATAATCTTAATTTTTAACACATACATTTACAAAGCTTTTAGATTAATTACATAAATAATTGCAGACATTTCTTTTTCAATAGATCTCTATTCATTGAAAGGTCGATTTCATTGCATACCAAGTTAACAGTTCTAAGAGATCGCGTTATGGGTTCATTCAATCCATAATTCGTTCTATGAGAAGAAACAGAGAATAATGCATTTCTATTTCGAAGAACACGAGTTGGGGTATAGAAAGACATTAATGACAGCAATTCAGAACAAGATACACGATTATCCAAAACATCTTTAACAAATAAAATACATTGCACATGCCTACGACATTCAAGCGATTTTAAATCGATAAGTGAGCATCTTGATTTATAATCAGGTAATGAATCATTCCAGTTGAGCTTCCTCAACGCATAATTGGTAAATCTTTTTTGAACTCTTTCTATTCTTAATATATTATTTTCATAGAAAGGCGACCATACAACGCAGCAGTATTCTAAAACGGGTAAAACTAAAGCCATAAATAAGGTTTTCAATGTATATGCATCTTTAAAATCGCTTGAGTTCCGTTTTAAAAAACCTAGCAAGGAGTTACCTTTAGAGACAACAAAATCAATGTGAGATCGAAAATCAAACTTTGAATCAAAATGCACTCCAAGATCTTTAGTGGCATTAACTCTTAGGAGCTTAACATTACAAAAATTGTAATCATGAACAATAAGAGATGTTGATCTTGTTGCACTAAATATTTTGCACTTGGAAAAGTTCAATTCTAAATGATTATAATTGCACCATTCCAAAAAGTTGTTAATGTCCAGCTGCAAAAGTGCACAGTCCACTGGTGAAGATGTTGCAAGAAATAATTTCACATCGTCGGCGTACATAAGACAGTTACAATACTTTAATACCGAGGGTAAATCATTGGTGAATAATATAAAAAGTAGCGGGCCCAAATGACTCCCTTGGGGAAGACCCGATACTGCGTCTATAAGTACAGAAGTGCAACCATCTACTTTTACAACCTGCTTTCTGTTTGATAAATAGGAATTTAACCACTTTATAAAAGCTATGTTTATACCCAATCTTTTTAACTTTTGCAAAAGAAGACCATGATGCACACGATCAAATGCCTTAACAAAATCAGTATAAAGGACATCTACTTGTTTTCCATTTTCTAAAGAATTTATACAAAAATTTGTAAATAGGCTTAAGTTCGTACAAGTAGACTTTCCTTTTACAAACCCATGTTGA
This sequence comes from Philhelius festivus, assembly GCA_963931855.1. Taxonomy (NCBI): domain Eukaryota; kingdom Metazoa; phylum Arthropoda; class Insecta; order Diptera; family Syrphidae; genus Philhelius; species Philhelius festivus. The sequence continues at coordinate 89,867,185 of OZ007557.1, read as the reverse complement.
TAAGGGGACAAAAATTCTTTAACCGAAAAATAAAGACTTTTAGTTACTATTTTCTCAAAAAGCTTAGGAATAGCAGATAGCTTAGAAATAGGCCTGTAATTCTTTACTAAGTGCTTAAGGCCGTTTTTATAAATTGGATCTATAAAGGATAGTTTCCATTCCTCAAGAAAAACGCCAGTTGAAAGGGATTTGTTAAAGATAGTTGTCAAAACAAAACAAAGGGAAGAGGAACATTTTGATAACAGAATAGGGGGGATTGAATCAAATCCAGCCTTTTTAGTTATATCAATTTCATTTAAACTTTTAAGAATTTCTTGTTCCGTTAATTTCGTTAACGAAAAATCTAATAAAGGAAAAATGTCAGGGTATATACAATCGATATTATCAATTACATCACAATTGTAGGATGTCTGAAAATAATGCGCAAAAAGATCGCAAGAGGATTGAGTATCCGTAGATTTATTACTCTCATACTCCATACATTGTGGAAAACATGAATACTTTCTTTTAGAGTTAAGAAATACCCAAAAGGATTTTGAATTATTTTTTATATTAGTTTCGGTATTAAACAAGTATTGTCGATATAAGAATTTGTTTAGAAAATCGAATTCTTTCCTTAATTGAAAAAACCTTTCACGGTCTACAGTTAGGTTTGTCGATTTAAAATGCTTAAATGCCTTATTTTTAGCATTCTGCAGATTTTTTATCCTAGGGTTAAACCAGGGAAACTTAAAAGTTTTTTTCTTAATTTGTGTAGGAACAAAACGCTCTATACCTTCAAATAAAATTGTTTTAAATTTGGAAAACATATCTTCTAATGAATTGCCGCTTATAGAATCCTTCCAATTTACATTTTTATAAAAATTATTAAGTGCGATGAAATCTGCCTTTATGAAATTATATGATTTCTGATCTTGGTTTAAAATATTCGCATAAACATAAAATTCAAAAGACAAACATATAGCTTTATGATGAATGGAGTTATTTACCAAAGGAAAATCAGACATTACTAAAGAGTATTTTAAATCATTGTTTATGAAAACTAGGTCCAGTATTCTCCCTAGACTGTTCTTTACATTATTTACTTGAAGTAGATCCATAGCGGAAAATGAATCAACGACTAACATCTCTACATCTTTAATTATATTGAATGGGATTAAAACATGATCATCTTCCATGTACTGCCAGTCGATATCACCTAAATTAAAATCACCAAGTATACATGGGAATTGGTTAGTCGTTAATCCATTAATTATCGCTTGAGCATTAGAAATATGTTCATTATATAAATCTAGTCCACTCATGGGACGAATATAACTTACAATAAAAAATAAATCTTTACTATCAGCAGAATCTTTGGAACTTACACTAACACAAAGTTGTTCAATTTCATCTCCGTCATTTGATAAACTTCGTTGAGTGCTATTAAAATTTGATCGGACGGCTATCAAAACGCCGCCACCTCGAAGCCATCCTGTTGTAGTAGAACGATCTTTTCGATATACATTGAAGGAAGAGTCGAAAAGTTCCGATGACATAAAATTTGAATTAAGCCATGTTTCAACTAAAATAATGACATCAAACTCATGTAGCGAAGAAGATAAAAAAAGCTGGTTTGTTTTAGTTCGTAGGCCACCAGCATTTTGAAAATAAACACGTACTTCAGATAAATTCAATCTAGGCTCTAATCTTATTTCATCTTTGTGTTGTCGTCCTTCCTTAGAAAATTTACAAATTTTTTAATTTGCACATGAATAGGCCAAATTGATGGATCTAAGGCAGTATCAAAATAATTTGCAGGAATCCCCAACTTAAAATTGACGTAGCGAAGTGAAGAAGAGTTGGCGTCTTTTTTAATTAATCTCGTACAACGCAAGGAGCCCTTAGGAATATTCAATTTTCCTGAAGCATATTCCATTACATCATTTTCCGTCACATTGCTGTCCAAGCGAGAAAGATGCAAGAACCGTAGCCGAGGAACTGACTGTAGGGTAAGTTCCCCTTCAACAACAGCAGCAGTACCAAACATTGTTTTATTAGAACGATGACCATTTGAACTTTTCTGTTGACCTTTAATTAAAGTACCTTTTCGGATCGAAGTCGCACCAGCATCATCACCCACACCAATGCTAACCAAAGGAAAAACAGCTATACCTTCATTCTCAACACCATTATCATCACGATCCCCCACAGCAGCAGCAGCAACATCATCAGCGTCATCGGCTGCAGTACCAGCAGCAACATCATATTCATCATTAGCATCATTCACTGGTGATCCGATAGTATAACAACGCACCGATCAGTTGCACACATTTTTAAATCGTTTTAGGGAAAGAAAGGCTATTGCACTTGAGATTTCAAAAGCATTTAAAAGAGTTTGCCACTCTCTTATCGAAAATATGTACATTTGGTATTCATGAATATCTTTTTCGTTGGATTATAGACAACCTTTTGAAACTTCTAATCCATCACATTGTTTAACTTACGACAGTACTCTCTGCTCCTCTCATATTCGTTTCCAGATTCACGTCCTTATTGTTCAGATGTAGATCTAGAACGGTGGGGCTTCAATTCTTTATTGTGAACAATACACCAAGACAATGCCTTCTTTAGTATTGATAAGTTTGTTGAATAATTGTATGTTAACTGATTTTAAATAAAAATTAATAATTAGGTATACAGTATTTTTTTTATTGACTTTCTTCACTTCCAATTTCTTCCTATTTCCCTATTTTATATAATAATTGTTTGAAAAATGTTTGAAAACTTCGGACTTAATAAGCTTTTGAAATTCAACCATAACCTTGGCCTTTTTAAATTCTTTCTCCTGCTTGATTGATATAAGCTTTCATTGTGTATAGGCAATGTTGGGAAGCTTATACATAACCTTGACGAAAGTTATATACCGTAGCCTGACGGTATACCTTTCACTATTTTGATTAAGCCCATAATTGTTGCCTTTGTTCGTTTTCTTTAACTTTTCAACGTTTTCCATCTATATGGACAATTTGTTTTATTGTTGTTGTGCATAAAAAAGTCAAAAACGTTTTTAGGCTATAATTTGTGAAACTTTAACATAATATTTTAAATCAAGGGAGCTCTACAGTCAATTTTCTTTTGGAATTAGTTGAAAATTTTATTGATTCATTCCAACGGAGAAATAAAGTAGATTGTTTCTTCACTGACTTAAGTAAGCCATTCGATAAACTCTTCCATCGAATATTGCTATTAAAACTAAAAAACTAGGATTTAGCGAACATTTTTACTTGTGACTTATAGGTTATGCATTCGTAAAAAAAATCGAACTCGAGATTTTGATCAAAGTTGACACTACGATGATAGCGAAGACTTAAAAAATTGGGTCTCGCAATTCTGTCTGTCTGTCTGTCGGTTCGACTACAGCCTAAACGAGTCGGCCGATTTTCTTTAAACTTGGTATATGTCATTTTTAATTTTTCCCCCCCACACGTTTTTTTTGAAGACCAAAAATAATTGTACCTACCATACGATTTTTTTCGAAATTTTATGAACATTTTTTTTCCTCAAAAACTGTTCGACAGATTTAAAAAATAAAAATACGAACAAAATTTATTTAGTTAAAACTAGGTAATGGTTGAAAAAAAAAATTGCCCGAAAAATGATTATTGAGGGTAGCCCCCAAAGAACCTTTTTTTTCGATTTTCTCAAAAACGGTACAACCGATTTTGATCATTTTTACTAAAGCTCCCCAAGAACTTGAATAGAATTGTGTATTTTGGTTTTTAAAAAAAATTTCAATTTTTTTTTCTAAACTCAATATTTCGAAAACTCCATGCTAGATCTTTTTTTTAAACTTCATACAATTAGTTTATGAATATAATCTACAAGATGTGAGAAAAAAAAATTTATTTACCTAAAAATTAAAGTACCCACCATGCAAATGTTAAGAAATGTTTTTCAAAAATCGTATTTCGAAAACGGCGCCTAGAATTTTGATAAAAATTAATTTTTACGATCTTTTATTTAGTAAAAAAAAATTTTGATATTAAGATATTACAGCTTGTACCTACCATAGAACAATTTTTAAAATTTGCATTTACTCATTATCGACATAACGGATTTTAATCAAATTTTTTATAGGGATGCTTCTAAAATGTTAAAAAAAACATTGCATTTCAAAAATTAAAAATTGTATGAATTTTTGAAAAAAAAAATCATTTCTTTTGGAAAATTCGACATTGCAAAAACTGCTCAATATTTTTTTTGGGAATTTTAATTTTTATTCGAACCATAATAAAAACTTAAGGTTGGCTTACCAAATTTTTTTCTTAAAACTCTTTTAAAAATTTTGTATATAAAAGCTTATTTTTTAAGAAACCACTACAACAACTTGTAATTTTTTTAACATAGCATTCTGTTTTTGTCTCTTACTAATAAAAGAATTTAAAAAAATAATTTTATCCTTATGAACAGTTTTCTCTAATAACATTCGTTTTTAAAATTCCTAGTCTATTACATAGCAGGAAGTTTGTGCGACCCAGTAGTGCATTTTATTTTTGTATGGCTTCAATCATATTATTAATGCAATAGATCACACTCGATATCTCTAAAATTCTTAACGTTAACTCTGGAACACCACAGGGCAGCCATTTAAGCGCTTTACTTTTTATTTTGTTTATAAATAACTCTGTGTGGAAGCACTGTCCCATTTATGTAGGTGATAGAACAATCTTCAAGACTATTTAAAATTCTTTTAATTGCAAGAATTCCAATGTGATCCTTATTCATATTTTGAATGGTGTGTTTGCAAATGTTTGTTTCTTATCGCCGCGAAAAATGTAAGACAATGAGTTTTACGAGGAAGATTTCCGTAACTTCCTTTAATTCCTCCAATTATTCAAGTCTTGGTTTGTCAAAGCAAGAGTCGAGGAAATTTTCTGATCCTTTTGTTACAAAACAGCTTTTCATAGCATTTGTTCATTCCATTCTGGAATACACTTGTCAACTTTCGGCACCAAATTACGCCTGCAATAAGGCCAGACTAGAACAGCTGTAATAAAGGTTCCTAACCTTTGCACTAAGATGGTGCAATAAAATTAGGTAAAAAACACAAAATTCGATTTTTTACCCTTTTTGGATTTCCCAAGTATGTATCATAAAATGTATGGGTTTTTGGATGCACCCAATGAGTTTATTTTTATTATTATTTTGTTCATCAGGTAAAAATAAAAAAACTTTATGTTTATTACGCATTTCTTGGAAAAAATTGAACTCAAATTCGAAATTTTGCTCGGACAAGAAAAATTGAACACCATTTAAAATTTAATATCTGGCAACCCTAAAAACATATCACCTACATTTAATCCTAGTTTTAAAGGTTAGTATTTCTACTAAGAAAAAGTCTAAAATGAGGTCCCTACCATTAGTATTGACAGAGAAATTGATCTTAACATGGGTCAGGGTACACCAAAGTTAGCCTTTTTAAATCGTCAAAAAGTGATGTCAAAGTTGAAAATCAGACTTTACTGTAGAACAATTTTTTTCTCAGAATATGACCAAAAATCACATCTCAAAGTATGGCGAATTACCGGACGCCCTGTATATAAAGAAGAAGCTCGGACATGATGATATGGCCCGCCAACAATCCGCACCAAAATGTGAATTTATTCAGATGTATGGCCAATTAGTGGACTTCGTGTGAGTTGACAGATCTGGCAATTTTGCTTGTTAAGGTATCAACCCGTTCATTCAAAACAGAACCATATTATAGAGGATGATTTTGCTGTCGATCCGCGAGTTCCGCTTTCAACTGCTTCAAATACATAAAAGAGTTTTATCATTTCCAATTGTTGCTCGGCACTGCACAGTGGATCGACTCCATACATTTAGTCGTGAAAAATTCTAATCTTATTGGAAAATATCTGTCTTCATCTATAATGTTCATAAATGTAGAAAAATATTCTATTCTATTGCATTGTTTTAGTCTTTAAAAATTTCGAACACCTCAGTCAATTTTTATGTTTTAGAATAAACCGTTCCAGCCGACTTCCAATTTAAATCAAAATTGGTTGATTTTGAACTGATGATTCTCTTAAGCTTAGCAGTATTTTAACAGTTTCTTGGTTCTGATGAATTAAACTAGTTTGAAATATGCTTTAGAAGTTTTTTTTGTCGGAGTCGATTTGGAATTCGAACACCAAACTTAAAAAAATTCCTTCCTTGGGACGCAGAAATCTTTTCCTTAAAAGTGGGCAAAAAAAGGGCTTTGCAAAAATCTTCGCGAGATTTATCACATATATTTCCAGAAAGTAGACGTCCATCGCTATCCAAAACACATAATTTATTTTTAAAGCAACCTTAGGCACATAATATTTAGATTTTCCAAAACAAACACGTTAAAAACAATTTTTTTTTGTTCTTTGAATAACACAATTTTTTTAGTCAACAAACAAACTTTGAGACAATTTCAACAAAGATTTATAAAGTAAATATCACGAACATCTGCAATTATTTTTTTTCAATTTCACTTAAAATTTTAATTTTAACAATTATTTTTCTAAAAAACTTAAACGCATCAGATCAAAAAAAGACTCTTCACTTTCAAGTTTGGAGGTCTTTTATTCCATGCTTAACTGGTTAAAAGAAGAAAAAAAAAGGTGTTTTCGGACTAAATAGTTATCCGTTATTAATAAGAAATAGAATTTTTTAGAATTTTAGACATTGACTTTTTCACGTCTAATTGTATGGGGTCGATCCACTGTGCACTGTCGCTGGCCATGGTGAGTTGTGTTTTTTGCCTAGGAAAAAAAAAACACAAAAACGGGAAAATTAACAACAGATAAAACAACATGGCCGTCTTTAACTGTCAAAATATTCTGCGCTGGCTTCTGAACTGCTTAGGTTAGGTTAGGTTAAAGTGGCTGTCATTAAAGCGTCTGACACACTTAGACCATTAGAGGTCCATTGTGATACCACGATCTAATAGGGAACAAAAAGGTTTCCTACTAGTTAAAACCATTTGGAGCTTCTGATGAAGCGAAGGAGACTTTTAATATCTTTGTTTATGAGATCGCTTGGTTCATTATAGAAATGTTCTCCTAGATGAAGTTTGCGTCTATAAGAGAGAGCAGGGCATGTACAAAGAAGGTGTGGGATTGTCTCCTCTTCCTCCTCGTCCAAGCAACTCCTACAAAAATCGTTTGATAGCACACCAAGACGTGCGGCGTGACTACCTATGAGACAGTGTCCAGTTATCACACCTATGACGGAGCTGATCTGAGATCTACTGAGGGACAATAGACATTTTGACCGTTTCAGATCCAGTTTAGGCCAGATTTGTTTGGTCGCCATACAAGTGGTAGTATTAAGCCATCTTGTGTTTGATTGTTCCAGAGCGATTCATTTCAGCATAAGTTTACTTGTAGCTAAGGGCATACCTATATTTGCCTTTTCGGGTAAGATAGGCATTTCCGTTCCAATTCTGGCGAGTTCGTCGGCTTTGCAATTCCCCGGAATGTCCCTGTGACCCGGCACCCAGAATAGGTGAATGTTAAACTGTTTGGCCATCTCCAACAGAGACGATCGACAGTCTTGGGCTGTAATGGAGTTTACAGAGACTGATGCGAGGGATTTCAAAGCAGCCTGACTGTCTGAGAAGATACGGATATCCGTGCTAGATACCACGTTTTCTTTAAGCCAGGACAAAACTTCCTTTATCGCCAGAATTTCCGCTTGGAATACGCTACAATGGTCTGGTAGGCGGAAGGAGAGACTAAGGTTTAGTCCATCTGAGTACACTCCACCACCCACTCCGTTTTCAGTCTTCGATCCATCTGTAAAAAAGTTTACTGATTTATTATTTGTCAAAGCCTCTTCCTCCCAAGCTGACCTTGAGGGAAAGGTGACTTCAAAGTTTTTATCGAAAACCAAAAAGGGAGTGATGTAGTCAGAGTGACTTGGGAGAGTTCCGAATAAATTCAGAATGGTGGTGTGGCCAATAGAGTTATTGGTCCATTGAGAGATGGCTTTGAGACGTATGGCTGTGCTCGCGGCCATTTGTTTGCTGTAAATATCTAGGTTTGTCAGGTTGAGTAGTATGTCTAGTGCAGCGGAAGGTGTCGAGCGGAGAGCTCCGCTGATGCACATACACGCTGAACGTTGAACTCTGCTTAGTTTATCGCGATTAGTCGCTTTATCTAAGGCAGTCCACCATACGGTCACCCCGTAAGTGAGTATCGGTCTGATGACCGCAGTGTACAGCCAGCGAGTAATTTGCGGAGACAAGCCCCACTTGTTCCCTACGGCTTTTTTACAAGAAAAGAGAGCTACCGTGGCTTTCACGATGGAGGGTCTAGTTGAGGAATTTTGTATTTCCTTGTGAAGAGGACTAGCTCAGTCTTGTGGGGGTTAACACCTAAGCCACATCGATCTGTCCATTTTAGTAGCTTGTTGAGAGCGGTTTGTATAAGTTCTGCTAAAACTTGAGGATGCTTTCCTGATACGGCAATGGCAATATCGTCAGCGTATGCAATCACTTTGAATCCCTCTTCTTCTAGGTCTATTAGCAGATCATTAACTATCATGTTCCATAGAAGTGGGGATAGGACTCCACCTTGTGGGGTTCCTCTACTGACTGACCTTCTTGTAGTAAAGCTACCTAGTTCCGCATTTATAATTCTGCTTTTCAGCATGAAATTTATAAGGTTACCAAGTGAGCTATCCACATTGAGATTCTGCAGTGTCTTCGCTATTGCAGCGCTGTCGACATTGTTGAAGGCGCCTTCTATATCTAGGAATGCAACTAGAGTGTATTCTTTGTGATCTAGGGAGTATTCGATTGCGCGTACCAAGGTATGTAGCGCAGTTTCTACTGATTTTCCCTTGCAGTAAGCGTGTTGTGCTGTAGAAAAAAGGCTTGGTTTTATAACACTACGCAGATGAATATCAATCAATCGTTCCAGTGTCTTGAGAAGAAACGACGATAGACTGATAGGTCTTAGATCCTTGGGCGTAACATGGGAGCATTTACCAGCTTTGGGTATAAAAACTACTTTAACTTCTCTCCATATAAGGGGAATATGAACCAGGCTTAGGCAACTGTTCATTATTATCTCTTTCTGAACTGCTACTCTATATTAAAATCCTGATGATGGAAAAGAGGTTCTGCCGAAGCAATATATGTAAACACATTGAACATTATGATGACTTAAGAGTTTAGCTTATTAAGAAAGTCCCTGTCAAATAGCTTCAGCTCAAACCAGTAAATTTATTTTTAGCACAAGTTATTGTTGTTTTATTCAAAGATCTTAAAAACATTATCTACAAGTATTAAATAAATTTAATATTTATTTTATTTTGCAGCCTTTAGTAATTCCGTTGTCACTGCCTTTGAAGTTGTGTCCTTAAGACATGACAAGAATAACCCTTCTCATTTACGGAAACCCCAACCCAACCGATCATTTTCACCCTAAACACCATAACAATACAACAATATGGAATATAAATTTATCTCTGCCCATTACCGATATATGTATTTGAGAATCCCATTTTCTTAATGTTTATTATGTTTGATATGAAAAAACAACCCCTACCGTAACCAATCCATTAGGTTCACAACCTATAACTGTTATACAACATTCGAAATTTCATCATGCAATAAAAAATAAACCTAATCCTCCGCACCTTAGAACAAACATATAACTCACCTTTATCCATCCCTTTATTATTGGTTATTTTTTTTTTTTTTGTTCTCGGTTTGGTCTCTCATTTTTTATGACCATAAAATATAAACTCCATTTATACGCACTTAGGCATAAAAAGTATCGCAAGCCCGAGAAAGAATTGGAGGACTCGTAAAAAATAAATCCCAATTCCACGCAAAAGCCCATTCATTGCGCAATTTACTTCGCATTTTTTTTTGTATAGTCTTTTTATTTTATTTTATTTCGTTTCATTTTTTTTTTATTTTTTGCAAAACATCGAGTTGTGTGGAATGTTGTTAGCGAAAATTCGGGCAGTCAAGTGTAAATCTAAAAAGAAGAACACACAGCATTCTGAAGTGTATACCTGCGGAGTAATATTTCACGCTTCGATGTAACTAACGGCGGCGTGGGGTTGGTTTCTACGGGTTGGCCCCCCATCTCAGAAAATTCCACGATATATTGGGTGAAAATAAAAATATCAAAATGAAAAACCCTCGAGAAAAACAAATAAACCTCAGCAAACATACAACAAATCTGATAGTCCGAATTCGGTGGGGTTTGAGATGGATGAAGTGGCTTATTCAAGCCCCCACCACCGCCGCCGCACCGGAGCTGAGGTCGGTGGACCTTAGCGAAGTATTTCTGTTCTTTTTTTTATGGCAGGGTTGAAGGCTGTGATATGGTTTTTCTTTGGATCAACATCATCATCATCATTGTCGACGTCGACGTCTGATGTACAACTAAAACCACACAATTTTTTGTGAACGAACCATTAAATACAGAATAAGGGCTCAGGGGGAGACAGGGTGCCTGATGGGGGTAGGTGAGTAGCTAGCTATTGAGTTTTATGTTTTCATACTTTCCCTGCTCTGAGCCACAGCCACCCACATTAGATTGTTTGGGATGATTAGCCAGTTCCCCGGTTCTTTTGTATTAATAAATAAATATCCAAGGGCGGCTTAGCATCATTTAACCTGAAATACTTCCAGGGATATAATCATAAACACACAAAACCCCCTCCCACTATGACATAGTACTTCGTCGCCGCCGCCGCCTTTGCTGCCGACAGCAGCCAATCCTGTAGCCACATCCAGAGTCGTCAGGCGTTGGGGTTTTATTTTTAATCCTTGACGTGAGTTTTTTTTCGTTTGTTCTTATTTTTTATTTTTTTGTTTTTGATATTCCGCTTGGCCCAGTAAATACACACATTATATTGATTATGAGCTCTCTGAGTGTAATGTGAGTAGGTTTGTTGGTTGATGGTGTAAAGTTTGTACAAAACATCAACCTCCGTATATCTACACTCTTGCTTGCTCGCTGAACAGGAAAAAAGGGATGTAACTAGGATCTCTTCGACACTAATTGGATTTTATTTACTCCAATGACGATGTAAGGAGGAAATTACGAAACAAAAAAATTCTTCTTTGATTTTTCACCTTTTTAAAAATAACGATTCATCGTTAAATAAGAAATAATAATTTTTAACGAAAAAGGACTTTTAATAACATGAGTGCCTGATAAGGATAAGAATTGCAGTGTGTGTAATAATTTATCTTTTTTCAAAATATATAAGAACCATGACTAATGAGGTAAAAACGGGAAATGAACACTTTTAAACGATATAAAATCTAAACAGCGGTTTTATTACTAGGACATGACAAAACGAAGTTTTATGAAAATCGGTAAGGCTGTTTCAAAGAAAAGTCGATTAGAAATATCGTGTTCTATGGAATACTTATCTTACAAAACTTAATTTTGCTTACAAGAATTTCAAATAGAACAATGTAACGCTTCTATTATTCGTTTTCCACTAGTTTTAAGGAGTGCTTCCAACATTTCTTATTGCAAGAAAATCTGTTTCTCAAATTTGCAAACATTTTAGTTTGTTGCCTTTTTTAGTAGTTCCCATCCAAGTTCGCGCACTACACCCTTTTAACACCAACAAACTCAGGGATTTTCGAACAGTTTCTAACTTTAGAACCTATAGAGTCAGAAACTTAAAATTCACAGTATTTGCTGAGCTGATCAAATTAGGGCGCCTCAAAAAATTCAACTCAACTCTTGATCATTTGTTGTTCCTGAGATTTCAGACTTCGAAAATAGCTAGGACCGTAACTGTCCACTGAGAGTTAATGACAATAAAATATGGAGCAATTCCAGACACGATAAGACCTTGCAATTTCGCAAAATGGTAGATCTTTATAGTGCATACAAGGAAAATAAAATGCACGACTGTGTCGCACGAACTTGCTCCTATGTAAAAGACTAAGAATTTCAAAAATGAATGTTATTAGAGAAACTGTTCATAAGCATAAAATTCAGTTTTTAAATGACTAACAAAAACTTCTTTAGTAGTTAAAGGTAAGAACAGGATGCCATGTGATTCAAGCAAATAAAGATTTATGCAAGAACAAAAATTACAAGTCTTTGTAGTGGTTTCTTAAAAAATAAGGTTTTATATAAGAAAATTTTAAAACATTTTTAAGAAAAAATGTTGGTACGCCAATTTGAAGTTTTTATTATTGTATGAATAAAAATTAAATTTACACAGAAAGTATTGAGCCGTTTTCGAGACATTGAATTTTCAAAAAACAAAAAATTGATTTTTTTTTTCAAAATTCAAAAAAAATATTTTTCTTAAAGTTTTGAAATGCAATGTTTTTTAAACTTTTTAGAAGCTTCCCTCTACGAAATTTCATTAAAATCCGTTGTGCTAATAATGAGAAATTCAAAATTTTAAAACATCGTTCTATGGTAGGTACAGTCAGTAATATCTTGTTTTCAAATTTTTTTTTATTGAATTACAGATATTAAAAAATAATAGAAAGAAAAAAAATTTAAGCAAAATTCTCGGAACCGTTTTCGAGAAAAATACGATTTTCGAAAACCATTTTTTAACATTTGTATGGAGGGTACCGTTATTTTTAGGTAAAATGAATTTATTTTGCTCATATATTGTAGATTATTTTTCCAAACTTTTATTTATTAAGTTTTGAAAAAATCGAGTATGGGGTTTTCGAAATATTGAGTTTTCAAAAAAAAATTTTGAAAGTTTTTTTAAAAATCCAAAAAATTTGTTTTGGAAAATTTGAATGCACAATAATATTCAAACTGCTGGAAAGCTTTAGCATAAAAAAAAATGATCAAAATCGGTGATACCGTTTTTAAGAAAATCAAAAACAAAAAAAAATGGTTTCAAGGGGGGTACCAAAACTACTCATTTTTTTGAAAATTTTTTTCGACCATTACCTAGGTTTAACTAAATTAAATGTTTTGAATTTTTTTTAAGAAAATCGCAGGGACAGTTTTTGAGAAAAAAAAATATTTATAAAATTTCGGAAAAAAATCGTATGGCAGGTACCGTTATTTTTGGTCATAAAAAATCAAATCAAAAAACAACGGCCGAGCCGTTTAGCTGTAATCGAACAGACAGACAGACAGATATACAGACAGACAGACAGAATTGCCAGACCCACTTTTTTCGTCTTTGCTATCATCATAATGTCAACTTTGATCAAAATCTCGAGTTCGATTTTTTTTACGAATGCATAACTTGCCTTATAGTACCTATAAGTCGCAAGTAAAATTGAATATTGGAAATATTTCATTCAGGTGGCGTGGCATTCAACACCATTCTCAAGAATTTTATAAATAATTTGGAGCATTTCCGATTATTATAGGACGATGGAAATTAGTTGAGCGGTAAGGCTTCCAGGACATACAAAGAAAGTATAGAAAATTTGGGGTTTTCCATTCCTGGGGTGGCATCCACCTACTTTCTCAAAACCTCTTCAAGTTTTCATAACGTATGAAGAATTATGAGAGATAAAAGTAAACTTGCTAAGTAGGTAAGGCAAGCCTGTCAGGGGTTAGACCATGAATTGGTTGTGATACCACATTGAATCTTGGAGGTTTTCTCCCTTATCGTTAATCCCATTGGAGCTCTTTATAAAGCGAGCATATATCTATATTAACCAGACCTCTAAGATTATTGTAGAAGAAATCTACCAGGTGGAGTCTACGTCTCTGGGATGAATTATGTATTGGGGATATTGCACGGTGAGCTTGAGATCCCACTTAGAAATGAATGAGCTTGCTCATCTAATAGTTCTTTCTCCAAATATTTTGCTCTTTGGAATCTTAGTATTTTGGAGCACCTTAAGAGAGGATAGGTCGCTTTCTTCCATCTAGTATTATCACTATAGGCCTATAGGTGTCTTCTAAGTTAGCAGTGTATACTAAGGGTACCTGTTATTATTCTTAGGTTATTCATACTTAAGTTAATGCAGTTTTAGAAACCTTGCTGACTGTAATTGCCCAATATCAGTTTCGCCTGCCTAAGCTTTAGGAGATCTTTCCAATTCTTGGATCTGCTTGCCTCCTCTTCTTCTCGGCTCAGACTCTGTTAAAGGGGTTAGTGTGCCTATTTTTGCTAATGGGTCTGTCTCTTCGTTTCCATGAACACCCACGGACCAGGTCCCACTGAAGTCTGACCCTGTTCTGTTTGCCAAGTTCATTTAGCCTGCTTATGCATTGCCACACAAATTTACAGCTGTTAGTATATGAGCTAAGTGTCTTGAGTACCGCTTGACTATCTGACAAGATGGCAATGTTCTTCTTACGATAGTTCTTGTCGAAATTTTGTCTACGCATTTCCCTTTGGCATTTACCTCTGCTTAGAAGATGCTGGTGGACTGCCCCATCGGTATGGAAAGTTTGGTTCTAGGCTCGAAGATTCTTTGGGATAAAACAGGATATGTACAGAGAAGGTGATACACCTTCTGTATAATTCGTTAGAACTAATTCCAAACCGCATTGCGTGCTTGCCTATCAAACAGTGCTTTGTTATAACACCTATCATGGAGCCTACGTGCGATCTGCTATCAAATTTGCCAGGTAAAATTCGTGAATTTTAGTCAGTAAAAATAATATCAAAATTTTCTTTTATAATTTGGAGTTGTTTCGATATAACTCTACTTAAGATATTTGATATTGAACTTCATTAACTTAGAACATGGCGTTCTTTTAGATCTCACAAATTTTCACGGTCAACTGGTTACAACAGGGTTGTTTTATGAGAACTTGGCACACTTCTGTTTTCATCAAACATAACCTTGGGAAATAACATAGCTCTTGATACCTAACACATTTTCGTTTGAAGTGTAGTTCGATATGTTCAAAACTACTTCTTTGGTATTTTTCATAATAATTTGTGTTCGATTTTCATAAAGTTTCTTCAATCTTCGTTGCATAGTAAATTATTTTTCTGATCGGTCAATATAATCCAAGTATGGAGTTCATAAAATATAATAATTCATGATGTGCCCCAGGGCTCTGTTTTTTTTCCGACTCTCTTTCTAATACCCATCAACGACCTTGTCAATGAAACATCTGATACATTAAATTAATTTTCAGATGATAGTACTCTCAAATTTTCATTTATTTTTAGATTCACCCTCCTGTTTTTTTTTATGAAGAACCCTAATAGTACCGCTTGATTAGGTAGCTTTTTAATTCTGATCTTCGGAGTATTGTTCAATGAGGAATCAGAAAGTGTGTTGAATGTAATGCTTTAGAAACTTGGTGCTTCTCCGATCTTTAAGCCGAAACTTACCTCCCATGCCAGTATATGAGAAGCTCCAATTAATAAAGATCTAGATCCATCTTAAAACTGTAATCATAAACAAATTGTTTTTGAAATTAAAACTAGACTTTGAACATTTTTATTCTGAACTTCTTATATACTAGATGACCCGGTGCACTTCGTATCACGTACATACGTTTTTGAAAAATATGGTCAAAACTTGGTTGTAACGGTGTCAACTGATTTGTAAGAAAACAAATCTCCAGGAAGAAAATTCCGAATGGTTTTATTAGATAGTTTTATCCCTAAGCAGTCACATCAGACCATGGATGTGCAACAAACTTACCATTACACCACGGAGTGCAATTCACAGAAATAATAATGTTCCCGATACCGAAAAAATTGTTGATCTTTAGAAATCCTCAAATATCATATTCTCTTCTGTCTATAATTTTCAAGAAATTTAGAAAAAAAATGAATTGCAAACTTGCGACTTATGGGTATTTTAAGGCAAGTTATGCATTCGTAAAAAAAATCGAACTCGTGATTTTGATCAAAGTTGATATTACGATGATAGCGAAGACCAAGAAAGTGGGTCTCATAATTCTGTCTGTCTGTTCGACTACAGCTAAGCGGCTCAACCAATTTTCTTCAAACTTGGTAGATATGGGTTTTAATTTTTACCCCCCGGATGTTTTTTTCTTTTTTTTTTTTAATACCAAAAATAACGGTACCTGCCATAGGAATTTTTTTCGAAATTTTATAAATATTTTTTTTTTCTCAACAACTGTCCAACAGATTTTCTAAAAAAAAATTCATAAAATTTCATTTAAGGTAATGGTTGAAAAAAAATTCCAAAAAATTATTATTTTTGGTACCCACCTTGGAACCTTTTTTTGTTTTTGATTTTCTCAAAAACGGTACAACCGATTTTGATCATTTTTTTTATGTTAAGGCTCCCCAGCAGTTTCAATATTATTGTCTATTCAAATTTTAAAAAAAATTATTTTTTTTTTGGATTTTAAAAAAAAAATAAATTTTTTGTTTGAAAACTCAATATTTCGAAAACCCGATGGTCGATTTTCTTAAAACTTTATAAATAAAAGTTTCTTTAAATAATCTACAAGATATGAAAAAAAAATATTTTACCTAAAAATAACGGTACCCTCCATACAAATGTTAAAAAATGGTTTTCGAAAATCGTATTTTTCTCGAAAATGGTTCCGAGAATTTTTTTTCTTTCGATTAATTTTTATTTATTTATTTATTTATTTATTTCATCTACCAGCAAAGCCTTACAGATTACAATATAATTAAAGAAATAAAATTAAAGAATAAAATTACTTAATCTACTATTACATAACTACGGCAACGAGTTAAATAAAATGTTTTTGAAGCAGTTTCTTGACAGATATAAGTCCATCTTTTGACATAGTTCATTAAATGTTGAAATAGCCCTCGATATTGGCTCATTTTGACCGTAATTTATTCTATGTAAAGGCTGAAAAAGAAACTGTCTTTCCCTTATATTTCTAGAAGGAGCGTAAATGGGTATCATAAGCAAAAGAGCAGGACTTTTTATATGATAACATAGCAAATCTCTTATAAACATGGCATCGTGTGCAGTTCTTCTTTTTTGCAGTGGCAGGATTCCTAAAGGTTTACATCTTGCATCATACGATGGTAAAAAATTCCATCTCATTTTCCAAAAAATATACTTTGTGGATCTTCTTTGAACATTTTCAATGCGATTGGAAAGAATTTGATAAGCTGGATTCCAAATTATATCAGCGTATTCAAGAATGGATCTTACTAACGATATATATAATGTTAGAAGTGTGTGAGGGTCAGTGAATTCTTTAGAATTCCTTTTAATGAAACCTACAATTGAATTCGCCTTTGACACAATATCTACCCTTCCCAGAGTGCTATCCCCAAGGGAATAATAATATAAAATAATATTATAACCTTTACAAAAAGTAATAACATTACATTTGGCTACATTTAAATTCAAACAATTACTTAATCACCAATTTGACAGTTGATTTATGTCGTGTTGAATAAGTAGGCAATCGTCTATTGATTTAATTTTCAAAAAGAGCTTGAGATCGTCTGCAAATATCAGACAAAAACAAAACTTAAACACCGATACTAAGTCATTGATAAAGATAATAAAAAGCAATGGCCCAAGATAGCTGCCTTGAGGCACTCCAGAAGAACAGCAAATAGGCATTGAACATTTATCATCAATTATTACTCTTTGGCTTCTACCAATGAGAAAGGAAGATATCCAGTTTAACATTGCAGAATGAAATCCAAACATATTTAGTTTCTTAATAAGTAAAAGATGGTTAACGGAGTCAAAGGCTTTGCTAAAATCAGTATAAATAGCATCAACCTGGTAACCCTTTTCAACTTCATTTAATATATATGAAGTGAAGGATGCCAGATTGGAAGCCGTAGAGCGCCCAGCTACGAATCCATGCTGAAATTCAGAAATGTATTCTTTGACGTGAAACTCAAGTTTGGATTTAACTATGCTTTCAAAAAGTTTTGGTATTGCTGAAAGTTTGCAAATTCCTCTGTAATTTTCAACACAATTTTTCGAACCGGATTTGAAAATTGGAATTAGCAAAGATGTTTTCCATTCCTCAATAAAAATTCCATTAAGCAGCGAATTATTGAAAATGATGTATAGAGGTTGGGTCATCGACACAAAGCATTGTTTCAGTATTATTGCAGGAATACCATCTACTCCTGGTTCTAAATTTGGCTTTAAATTAAAAAGTGCTGTTTCAACTTCAGATAATTCCAACTGTAGTGAAGATCTATAATTTAATAAAAACAAATTTGAAAGCAAGATATTACTGACTGTACCTACCATAAAACGATTTTTTAAAATTTTGAATTTCTCATTATCGGCATAACGGATTTTAATGAAATTTTGTAGAAAGAAGCCTATAAAAAGTTTAAAAAACTTTAAGAAAAATATTTTTTTTTTTTGAATTTTGAAAACAAAATCTATTTTTTTTTTTTGAAAATTCAATATCTCGCAAACGGTTCAATATTTTTTTTTTGTAAATTTAATTTATATTCGGACAATAATAAAAACTTTTAATTGGTGTACCAAAATTTTTTCTTAAAAATTTCTTAAAAATTTCATATATAAAAGCTTATTTTTTTAAGAAACCAGTACAGACTCATAATTTTTGTTCTTGAATAAGCTAATATTTACTGGAATCACATGGCATCCAACTACTAAAGAAGTTGTTTTAGTCTATTAAAAAATTAATTTTATGCTTATGAACAGTTTTTCTCTAATAACATTCATTTTTGAAATTCTTAGTCTGTTACATAGGAGCAAGTTCAAGCAACCCAGTCGCGCATTTGATTCTAAGAAGAATCTAGTACTTGCTTCATAGAGCCAGTATACAAAATTCTTTATTTCTGAAAGTGTTTCAGAACCACTCATGATAGATCCATATTTAGATGTTGCAAGAAACAAGAATATATATTTAAGGGCCTTTCTCAACGCCTTGCTTAAGATATTGTGTGATAGTTTCGTAAATTAATGATAGGTTTCATTAGAACATATATTTAGATTTTGAATTCTAGAAATCAACATTGAAAACTGAATTTTTAAAAACAAGCAATAAGTGAAATACTTCCAGTTTAAGAAAATAATGTCAGGAGTTCCACATGGGAGTGTTCTTAGTCCACTTCTGTTCATTTCTGAATGAAAACTTTAAAGCAGTTTAAATATCGTACATGTAAACATATAACATAATATATTGAAGTTACAAATTTATTTTAAATTAATGTATCTGTGGGGATAAATCTAGAAAATAAACTTAAATAAGAGACTAACATGTGTCTCAAGAAATGAAATGAACTGCAAAAATAAATGTTTTCTAACAAACCAGTATGGTCAAATGGTATCCGACTATAGAGTATCTACTCAACTAATTTACAGGAAAAAGTATCAATTTTAGGATTTATCGTGAATGTTATCTGCTCTTACAAAAGAATAGTCAAAATAACTGAGTCGTATGTATGGACTTACTTATCATGATGAAGTTGAACCATTACTTTCACAACTTAAAAAATCTATGTTCCTATAAGGCAATTATTAGTCTAAGACCCTAACGAACCATAGTTAGGCAAAAAAAACAAACCCTATTAACAGCTTAGGCTGTACATTAAGTTTGAAAAACAGACAAACAAAATACAGCCATTTTTTCCATAGAAAATTAGTATTTATCGACAAAACATACTACACCTCATTTACAGTAATGATGAAAAAGGGTAAAATATTTATTCACCCCAAATGATCTCAGAAAACGAATTCCCTAACTGAAAACACAAAAAAGAAGAACTATTAAGACTAATAGAAATTATATCTGCCGTCAAACAAACAAATTCAATAAAAACTAATATCCTGGAAAACGTCCCTTCTTACCCCGCACCTGTACCTTTTTAATTCGAAACTGCCATACCCGCAATAAACCACTCAGAAATCTCATTTAACGGTATTCATTATTCTATTAATTGTTATCCTAATTTTCCTTTTCTAAACATCCTTGGAATAGTTGGTAGGTAGTGGAAGCAGTAAGAGACCCAGCCCATCAGCGCATTGAACAAAAAAAAAAAAAAATACGAAGAAGAAGAAGATAATGAACATTTTTTGACGACGTTTGAAAAAAAAAGAAAAAAAACAAAATTAGTAGTTAAATGCATTAAGCAAATACCCCTGACATTCATTTAGTTAGAAGACAAGTCACAAGGCTGATAAAAGGGGTGTGGGGCGGGTTGGGTACGACGAAAGTATTCTCTTTCATCTCATTAAAAACATTCTTAACTTCTTCCAGCTCAGGCTATGTGAGCTAAGAACAAAGGCAAAAGATTAAAACCACCCCCTGTGTGTGGGTACACTATGCACCCCTTGCCATACCATTGTCGAGCTGCCTGAGATAATTCAGAGACACACCTAGGAATTCTGAATTCTCTTTAAATTTAATCAAATAAAATACATCCTTAGGAAAGATGAAGGACAAAGCACATAAAAAGGGGTAGCCGTAGAGCAGCGGTAAGCGGTAACGCGGGTAGAGATGATAGTGAGTCCTCTCTAAATTGCCTCTTGTCATATCATTGTGCGACGCTGTTGTCGACGTAGTCGTAGTCATAGTCGTAGTCGACGACGACGACTTTGTCGTTGACTTCGTCCTCATCGTCATCGTCATGGTCCTCATAGTCAACACAAGGGTGTGTGTCAGCACTTTAACCAGCAGTGTCTCTTAATTACCCATTATCTGTCATAAAGGTAAATGTACTAACGGCAGCCAAGCACAGTGATGGGCGGGTGGAAAATGTGAGGGTGGATTACACTCCCACTATACGAAGAATCAACAAAAAAAATATAGAAAACGACAAAATGCACGACAGTTTTACGAGTATTTGTTAATCCTTGACGGAGTGGTGGGGTGGGGGTGGTTATGGTGGAAGCGTTGGCGGCGTTAGCGGCGACGAAGAACCGAGTAGAGAAGTCTCATGAAAACGTTGTTGCTGCTTCTTGTATTCTGCCTTCCATTGTTATTGCTTCCCTTTGACGTGACGTGGAGCGCGCTGAGGGGGTGGCTGATGGCTGGGCCTGGGAGCTTCTGAAACTAAGGGTTTGAAAAGTGTTGTTGACGTTGTATGGGTCATGAGAGAGAGGCATATAAGTGCTGTTGTAGTGTCGTTGGCGGCAGCCAGCACTAGCATTGAAAGTGGTTGGGGAGAAGGCTCAACAATTTTAGCTCATTTGACGATTGTGTATGTGAATTCTGGATGTTGATGTTGATGATGATGATGATTATTGTGATTGTGATATGCAAGGCACACACACTCAACATAACATATACCCTAAATAGAGAACATGGTTGAAAGGCAGTGGAATTGCAGTTGCAGCAATTAGGAAAAGTACACGTGTAATCGGATGGCAAGTGAAGTCTTACAGGTGAATAGATACAGTTTATGAGTTGAAATTTATTTTCTTCTCCTACTCTTATGCGATACATCGTGCATTCTGATTGTACAAGTCGACTCTCTTGTTAGAAAAACGTGCGCTATTTCGGTGAATGTTGCAAGTTGATTTTTATTGTTTCATTGTTTCGGTCTTGCAGAGATATTTTTACTCTTACAATGAAAAAATTTCAATGCTTCGTAGACAGTAAAATTTGCTTACTTGTTTCCATGAATGGACAGATATTATGCAATAAACCCTATTGACATTGAATGAAAGGAAAATTATTTGAAAGAAGTCTTATAGCTTGGAAATAGATAAATACGTTTCGGTGTATCTTTTCTGAAATATTGTGATATTTCAATAAAATGTAGACCTTAAGTGCAGGCAGAAGTAAGTAAGTGTAGACTAAATTTTATTTTTAGGAAATGACGAATTGTGTTATCTTACCAAACTTGTAACATCCATAGTTTGACTGGCATATGTATATTTCAGAATAAAACTTATTACCCAAGTCAAGTGATAATATACTATCCGTAAGAAACAGTTCCTGTGAGCCTGAACATTAAACTCGATGTGACTCGTACCATGGGTTCTGGGTCATAGTGGCAATAATGATTCTGAACAAGCTGAAGAGCTGGGCAGGCATTGATCCCCCTCTCTTTTGTCTCACTTGAAGAAAAGGCAATATTCTCTCTTAGCTTCAGTTTAACTAACTGCATTATATCTAGAAATATATGGCCAAACTTGATCAGATATATGTAGATCCAGGCAAGACATGGCCAGGATTTGTAGCTACCTACGGAGGCATTCACCGAAGCTAGGAATTCTGCACAAAACTCACTGTCAAAGCTTTGGGGACCAGCGGAAAACAGGAAACAGTCCTCCATTTCCTCCGTAAATGCCCTGCTCTTACCAAATTCAGATTAAATCATCACGAAGGTCATTTTTTGACAACATTGATGATCTTTCGGAAATAAAGATCAAATACTTGATCTCTTTTCTCATGGCGACGATATGGCTCTAGGATTAGGTTAGGGTAGATCACTTAGATCAATGTAGATCCATTGTTACCCTCATGTATTGACGCGTATTATAATCCTGCCATTCAAGCCCGTTAAAGATGTTGATGAGTTTCAGCAAGCTATAGCCTGAAATGTCGGAGGGTACTCCTAAGTCATTGAAGAAATGTATAGAAATGGTAGATGCCTGTTAAGGGCGTGATCCTTTCCCTTATCCCCGCTTGAGAATACATCCCTCCACCAGGCCCCAAGGAGCATGTGGCGCCTTGGAACGTCTGGTAGATGAATTCGATATGTCAGTGTTTTTGGTGTATGTCCCTTTGTTTGGTCAGTATTGCTGATTAAGTCGAAGGGCTTTTCTAAGTAAGTCTTACCAATCTTAGGGAGAGGTGACCCCATCAACTCACTGACGCTCGTGTTTACCAGAGGGGTGGCAATCGCTGCTATATAGGCGTTTTCTTGCCAATAATGCAACCAACACGTGCATCGTTAAGTCGTTTTCGTTCGTATTATCACTATGAATTTTCAGGCCATTTGGTATCGTTAATAAATTTCAATACGATTTTGCTTGGAATGTCAGAGAGCTCCTCCGAGTGGTTGAAGAAGTGTCAACCTAGGTGCCTGTCCTTCAGATGATTTAGCGCAGGGCAGTGACACAGGTAGTGAGGAGTATCCTCATGTATCCTCTTGTAGCTGCATCCTCCGCAAAAGTCCTCCATACTGAGTTTCATCTTTTTCTTGTGGCAACTGGGTTACCAGTGACCGGTGATAATGCTCACGAGAAGAGAAAGAGACTTTTAACTCAGTTGGATGATAACGTCGGTCTTTTGTTTTCTGAAACTAGGCGATAGTTTTCTAGTTACGAGTATAATGCAGGAATCGAACGAATTCCAGCTCTTGTTTAGTTCTTGCTGGAACTTTATTCTCGATTACCTGTTAAAGATTACAGGGAGGGACTTGTACTCTTGTGCCTGCCTGATTAAGATGAAGTGTCGATCCTATTCTTTCCACCTCATCCACCTCATCAGCGCTTTCACTACTGGGACACTACTGTGACCAAGAACCCAATATTTCCTAATGTTGTGCTGTGTACCAAGAACCTTTAGCTCTTTACGACAGCAAGTAACAAGCTTCGATTTGAATTCAATGGCAGAAATCACTATACGTGGATAGAAGAATGAGTTTTATGTATTTCCTAGCCTCAATACAGATTCTAAATCTACTGTTAATGCCTACATTTGCGGTCTTATACAACGTCAGTTCTTTGGAGTGTAGGCCCTTAGCTCTGCTACCTGCAATCCAGGGTTTTTGAATTAGGGAAATGTCTCATGGAGAATAGACAAATTATCTTCCATGAGGTAGACCAAGTTGGCAATTGCGGATATAGTGTGGTTGTACCGACACGCACTTTGAACTCAATCTTCCTTAGAAGTGGTATTGGCTTGTGATTTGAAATCACAACCACTTCTGTGCTATCTTTTTTTACCTGGCCCATCTCAGTTACCTCCCAGTTTTGACTAAGCTGGTCAGTATTGTGTCATCTGAGATATCTTTCAATACCATCCTTCGGGATGAGAGGTCCTTCCATGACAAGCTTGCCTCAAGGCAAAAAATCACCGCTTTACTTCCTCGCCATGATGTGATGGTCAGTGTTCGGCCATGGAGCTTCAGCTTTATTTGCAAATTCTTGCAGCCATGTAAGAGTGTATCCATATTCACAAGTCAGCATTTTGAATTCTTGCCAGGTACTGAGAGTACATAAGGGTGGCGATGGGCGGCTCTTTACAATAACCTTGTTAACCTTATCAAGGATCCGAAGTTCCATTTGCTGCCATTAATCATCCGTCAGTTTCCGTGCAGAATTCCTATAGTCAAATAGGGCTTTTTTTACTGCATTCCCCGGTGATGCGTTCAATGGTAAGCTAGTAGATTTTCTCCCTCGTTTGGACATATTTGCATTAGTTGGTGGGTCAGTTGAGGCCATGGAACTCTCCTTAGACACTGCTAATGCAGTACGAAAAGATATCGGCTTTGGCGTGTTATTGTCGCGTTTGTCAGTAATTTTTACTATGACGAACTTCGGTTACTTCTGTGCCTTGGCCTCCGTTTGAATCCTTATATTCTGTTCTAGCGGACTGTGGGCTTTGATGGTGGTTTGCGGGGCGGTGGCTGAATAATCACTCAATCAGATTGGCTCAGTAAAAATCAACAAGCTGCTTGGCAAAGTGTAGATGATGTCGGATGAGTATGTGGTGGTCCGTATGAGTTAGTGATCCAATTTCCGGATGATTTCTCTAAAGAAAGCCCACAATAAGAGACATCAAAACCTAATAGATCTTTTCATATTTTTAAGCTTGTTCAAAACTGCAAGACTCCTTGAGAATGTCCAACATTTCCCATATAAATTCCATCCACGAGTTATGGTATCAAAATGGCGCAATTCAGCGCTACTGCTAATGTTCGTCATTTCTACCTACCAACCTACCTGACAAATCTTGTAATAGTATCTCTTGTCATGGAAAGTGCTGCTTACTAGCCATAGAGAATCGGCTGAAAATTACAAGTCCCCTCCATTTCTGGTAACACACAGAGGAATGATTGAGAGTTGTTAGTCACTAGGTCCTAGTTCTCTTCGAGCTGTTGCTCCTCCAAATTTATTTATTTAGGTATCATTATGTTTGATCTTAAAAAAAACCTTACTTATTATATGGGACTATATTAATTACGTTAAAACTTATCTCTACACCAATTAAAACGATAAATTCCTTTCTTTCATTTTGTGGTGCTGTCAAAAAGATGAAGAGCAATCCCGTCACGTTTTCATTCTGACTAATTATTCTATTCAAATCAAAAAGGAAATTCATATTTCTCTCATAACGCACTGCCATCAGGGGAAATTCTAAACCATAATTTCTAGCCATACTTCCATTTCCTTAAAACATAATTTCAAAACTTCTATTCCATTGCGTCACTTCAAAAGTCATTGCTATTCAAATATCTTTAGTCTTTTCAAAAACAACCAAATAACCCCTCTACTTACCCCAGGGAATTGAATAATTTGTAGCTCTTCATCCACATTCCCTACATCAGATAAACGTTAAACCAACGTGGTATCCATTTTTACTGATATTTCCCTTAAAGTATTCCATTTAGAATTAACAAAAAAAAATCCCCAAACGCACATCTGTCTCTCTTCATCCACAATTCGTTAGACTAACGATGGAACTTGATATGCATGGAAACATCATACAAATATTGGTGTCTGAAAACAACCTAAACTGCGGTCATTTGCAACATCTCCCAATTTAGTAGCTTCCCATTCCGAGCCTAGATAGTAGTTAATCAAGGTATCCATGTTGGGCTTCGATCTATTACAAAACCATCCACAAATAGTAACTCTACATAAATACCTAAAATCAAACATCCAATGAATTTCGGATAAAATACTCACGTATCCTTGAGATACGTATTTCCGTACATGCATACTTCTGCAACAAAGCGCCTACCTTAGAATAGGCGAAAGGTGATTTTCATTGAAGAGCAACCAGACAGCTGGTAAAAAGAAGAGATAATTTGCTGAAATTCAATGCCTTCCAGGGAATTACAGACAATCCAAGGGTAAATTGTTGGCCTATTTCTTGGTGAATGCCAATTCAAAAATCAATTTGAACGAGTCGATTTTGAATGGCTGGAGTTTTCCCAAAATTCACAAGCAAATTTGCATTATTTTTGAAGTGAAATAGAATTTAAATGCTCGAAACATTCATCCGAATAATCATTTTCATGGAGAGAATGTCCGAAACAATTTCATTCACAATTCCATTCCAACTGGAATAACAATAGGAAGTTTCAATTATTTAATTGCCCATTTTACATCAGCAACTTCGTGAAAATAAAAAATTAGACCGAAAATAGTAATTCTAAACTCATCATGAAATTTTCTTGAAAAATCCTTCAACGTTTTTCAATGAAAAACAAAAAGTTTTCTTGCCCCAAAAAAAAAGAAAATTCAAAAATATCAGATGCAAATAAAGTTTTCCCTCCACAATTAACTTCAAATACACTACTTGACCAAACCACAAAAAATAAATTTCATCTCGAATGGAAAAAAAAATATCAAAACCGAATTAAACACACAGCCAGCCCATCATTGTGGAAGAGCCTTCATTCACAACAAATGCCGCACGAAAATGCAATTTCTCCTGCAGACATTTTCGAAAATAAAATAAAACGAAAACGAAGTTTCTGCCACCACCACTTTTCCATTGGCCCATTTGAAAAACTTTTTTTTTTGAATTTTTTGAGTTTTTGTTTTAAAACTTTACATTTTGTTTCAATTTTTTGCTAAATATCTTGCCATAAATGTAAGCATTGAATATCGTGCCACGGACGGACACTCGCTCCCTTTTAAACAAGAAAGCAACCGTCTGTTGGCGTCGACGGCGACGCCGACGCTCGCTCGTCATCGTCATCATCGTCATCATCTCATCGCCGTGTATAGTTTTGAATTTTTATTTTTCTTCAGAAAAAATCCAAGAGCGAACTAAAAAGTTTTTCATTATTTACCTACCTACATACTTTTGAGATAAAGTAGATTGAAGTGGATTTCGTTTTTTGCATACATATGCAACAGTGGATTGAATGTAATTGATGGATCGAAAACTCTAAAAGGGTTTAAAGAGGTAAAGCTGACGCTGGTGCGTGGGGGCTTGCCGAAGAGGACTTTTGAAGAACAGTGTTAATCTGATTAAAGTGATTTTGGCGAAATCTAAAATAATAGTAAAGGCGGGCATTTTTTTTTGATCTTCAAAAACTTAAATTTCAGATAAAAGCTCTTAACAGTTCAGGTGGAAACCATCAGCTTTTACCTGATGCGGAATTAAAATGAAACTCTTAATTTCCAATCCAATACTTCGTCGAGAAATTATCCACTTTGTAAAATCTTTTTGAATAAGGAACAGTTATGTTTCGACTTCGACGAGATTGTGGAACGTATTCATATTTCACATCACTTAAGAGTGATATCAATACCCTTAAGATGAAAGACAACATACATAGTGTAGGGGGTAAAAACATTTTCAGAACTTAAGTTGCTATCAGGTTAAAAACTTAATTAATAAAATGCACGACTGGATCACACGAACTTGCTCTTATATTAAAGTACTTTGGAATTTAAGATACATTTTATAAATATAAAACATGAATTTAAAATGAAATTGCCGTCTGATTTCTAGAAAAGTATGAATTTATGCAAACAAACTTTAAAAAATCGTTTTATTATTAAATAAATAAATTTTTTATATAAGAAATTTCTTTAAAATTTTTCAAGAAAAAATGGGAGATGCGAATTTTAAGTATTTAATAATATTGATTTTAGGAAATAATTTCAAAAAATAATCGTTCATAGGTTTTGAAGATATTGATTTTTCAAAAAAACCCAACAAATAATTTTTCGAATATTTTTATATACAATATTATTTTTAAATTAGGGGGACTCCTGCTGAAAATGTTTGGTTAAAATCGTTAGAGCCGTTAATGAGAAAGTCGAAAATCAAAAAAACGGTTCTATGACAGTTACCGTTAATAACATTTTGCCCCAAATTTTTTTTTTACCAAAACGTAGTCCATGTCCATTATATCACATTTAATTTAATTTTTTATCAAAATCGTAAGAGCCGTCTTCGAGATAAATAAGATTTGGCATTACGGGTGTATGGGGGATACCGCTAGTTTTGGAGCTAAAACAAAAATTTCAATTTTCCCTCTAGGGAATCACCGAAGACCCATAACTACCGAGTTTGAAGAAAATAGGTCCAGTGGCTTAGGCTCTAGATCGAGGTACAGACATACAGACAGACATACAGACAGACAGACGGAATTTCCGGACCCACTTTATTCGTCTTCGCTATCATCGTAATGTCAACTTTAATCAAAATCTCGAGTTCGATTTTTTTTCCAAATGCAGAACTTGCCCTATAGTACCTATATAGCAAGTAAAAATTAAGCTAATGCTCACACTGTGTCTCTGGCATATTAAGGGTATACAAACTCCTTGAGTGTGCGCCGATTATATAAAAAAAAAAAAGCTTAGCAAGTTGATTTAATTACATTAATCATTAAAATTCATTTAAAATTAGGTTGCGATATTTATAAGTCTCCAGGTCTGGATGGTATAGTGCCAATTATGCTACAAAAAATGCAAGATGTGGCAGTTCCATGGCTAGCGATACTTTTTAAAGGATGCATCTATTAACTATGTACTAGAGTCCTGGGGATAAGTAAGTGTAGTTTTTATCCCAAAAGTTGGCAGGCGGGACCATGACTTCGCGAATGATTTCCAGCCAATAAGTCTGACCTATCTTGTGCTTAAGACTTTGGAGCACACTCTCGACATCCATATTAGAGAAATTCTTAAACGATGGCCTCTTGTAAGCCCCTTAAGGATACGTTCACAGAAACAGCCCTTCATGAGGTAGTGCGTAAAATTGAGAAAACTATTCAATTTAAAGAATATACCCTCGCTATCTTTCAACAATGTCCTTACCAAGTCCATTTTGGAATCACTCATCGAGTTTGGTGTAGGAGAATACATCAGAGAGTGGACAATATCCATGCTCATAGACAGAAGGATTCTTGGTACGTTAAGCAATATAAACTTGACCAGGTACGTTAGTAGAGGAATACCCCAGGGAGGAGTTCTTTCTCCTCTTCTATGACTTCTAGTCGTGAATGAAATTCTCGTTAAGTTGGATAGATGTGGCGTAAAGGCGGTTGTGTATGCAGATGACTTCGAACTACTAGTGTCAGGAAAGTTCAGCCCTGTGTAAAATGAAATCACAGAAATG
This sequence comes from Philhelius festivus, assembly GCA_963931855.1. Taxonomy (NCBI): domain Eukaryota; kingdom Metazoa; phylum Arthropoda; class Insecta; order Diptera; family Syrphidae; genus Philhelius; species Philhelius festivus. The sequence continues at coordinate 89,838,053 of OZ007557.1, read as the reverse complement.
TCCTTAAGGAAAGTAAGTGACTGGGTCACGAGTTATGCGCTAGGTGTTAATCAAGGCCAAACTTAACTGATGCTATTTACTACCAAAACTAAGATACAGCCCTTCGCTCTACTCCGAATCAACGGCCTCACAGTTTTGCTTTCTTCCAGTGCAAGATATCAAAGTGTTATTCTAGACCCTTAGTTGAACTGGAAACTGAATATTTAAGAAAAGGTTAAAAAGGTATGCATAGCTTTCTACGCATGTAGTAAAACATTTGGTAAGAAGTGGGGTCTTCAATCTAAGATGATATTGTGGACATACACGCCCGTTTTGCCACCGATCCTCACGTATGGTTCGATTGTATGGTGGCTCACGGTTACCAATGCATATACCATCGATAAGCTGAAGAAGGTACAAAGAACTGCTTGCGTTGGCACCAAAAGGGCTCTAAGATCTTGCGCAAATGATGCCTTACGTGTTTTTTTTTTTGTAGCTTTTACTATGTGATTTCCACATTTAGTATCTAATATCTTGCAGTGCATCAAGACTAAAGGAATCGAACTCTTAGATTGCCAAACCTTATGGCCACAACAATATTCCGGAGTTGATTCCAATAGAAATTTTTTCAACTCCCATTGACTACTACACTCCTAAAAGTAAAGTAAAGATTTTAAGGTTATGTTCCCATCAATAAAGGACTGGGATGATGAGGTCTTTGCTAGTGTTTATCAAGTTGAATTACTGGTTAACACGGAAGCATGAAAGGTACTCATACGGATCCAAACCAAAACCGGAATACTGCTATTATCACAGACAGTCAGGCAACTGTGAAAGCCATTAATTCTGGAACCTCATGCTCCAAATTGGTCAATATAAACCACAATATCACTCTTATCTGGGCTCCGGGTCATTATGACATCGATGTGAATGAACGGACGGACGAGCTGGCCAGGCAAGTATCAGTTTTTCAAAACTCAGTTGAGGAAAGAGTCAACATTTCACTCAGAGTTATGATGGGCAAAATTCTCCTAATATTTCTTAGAACACTAGATAATTTATCATGTTGATCACTTAAAAAGAGGACCAAGATAAGGGTACACAACACACTGTCCGACACGTTTACTAGTGGAGAAGAACTCCGATAAACCCGCACCATGCCAGAATGCAGCAACAGTATCGTGATAAAGAGAATTTATGATCGCGATCAATTTTAAAGAGATTCCCCGAGTCAATAGTTTGTAGAAAAAACTATTACTATCAATATTAACAAAAGCAGCTTTAAGATATCAAGGAAATCGAAGAGGAATAAAAAGAAGGTGGCGATGCATTTCTGCTTATCACACCGAGGGGAAAAAATAGAGAGGTAGATCACTTCACATTCGTGTAGTGTGGCTAAAAAAAACAATGTCTGTACTTAAAGGCACGTCCGAAATAAGGTTTGAGGGTAGATTTATTAGTACGCCTAAAACTGCAAGTATTCCGGTTAAATTATTTAAGGTGAGGAATGCAACTACCTATTTCACCAGAGAACTTTTGATAAAGAAACTATATAATAAGTACATACATCCTTTTTGTAAGATGTTAATACGCCCGATAATATTGAAGGCTCTTCCCACTATCGATAATAATCAAGTAAGTGGAGGAGTACGGTCAAGATATGAGAGTTATGTTCTAACTTCGGACGAATATAATTTTCATATATACTTGTCCCTTAGGGCGTCATTGTTGGGTATATTTTAAGAACAAAAATCGTTAGTTTAAGAAAAGGCCTATTTTGGTGTATCCTGGCTCATGTTAACGGTAGTTTCGGTGTTAGTACTAATGATAGAAACTTCATTTGGGCTTTTGTATTTAGAAGAAATACCAGCCTTTGTATTTGCGCTTAAATAAATATGATATCCTATTCGGTCTTGAGATATCCAGTTTCTTGCATGTTCTGTTTTTCCTGCCCATTCTAATTTTTTGACTTTGGGCTCAATTTCCTCCAAAAATTGCGTAATAAACATACAGTTTTACTATTTTTTCTTAATAAACGTAACAATAATAAAAATAAAACTGAATAACAAGCTTTCGGAAAAACCCATAGATTTTATGATACATGGGCTAACCTGAAACATGTAAAATTTAAATTTTGATTTTGAGTTTTTTTTTATTTGGTAAAAAATGTTTTTTTTTTTATTTTGGACACGATTTTCACAACAGTTGACCATAAGATTGTTTTTCAAATTCAATTTTGCAATATTTTTTTTAAAATAGCATAGCGGTCTTAAGACTTATTCGTTTATTTGAGTACTTCTGAAAATTCTAAATTCTTTTCCGAATTTCTTAAAAGTTCTCAAAAAGAGTAAGGTTTAGGCTATGAATGCCTCTTTGGAAAATCTATCTTACAAAAATGGTATAAAAATTTAGAAAACGAAATTAACTCACCAGTTTAATAGTTTAATTCTTACGCCAAGGAAACAGTTGCTTAGAAACGCTCTTTGCAATGTCTACATTAACAAACCAAGAATATGTTGACATTACTTTTTTTAATTTATTTGCGGTGCATAATTTGTAGAAGAAGACACAAATTTCTTGCACCAAGATGAAGGAAATAGTCGTTTCGCGATAATTCTTACCGAAATTAGATACATTTTCGAATTCCACAGAAGATGTGTGGTAACGTTCATACCAAGGATTGAAAGTTTGTCAGTTTCTGTGATGCATTTCTAAATCATGGACAGTTCTACAAGAGGTAGGTTTTGCACAAAAAGAGATAGAATTGAGTTTCGAACGCATTGAATTCTACCGCAGTTTCTTATCTTTCATTGGATAATGATTGACAGAATTTAATGAGCCCTTAGAGTTCTACATCCAAATAAAGGTGTGCCAATTTTCAAACGAATATGAAAAGCTCTAAGTGCTTTGTTAGCCAATTTAGGGGATTACAAGTCTCATAAGGAAGGCCATTAATGAAAATGATAAGTAGGGTCGGAGACAAAACGGAACCCTGAGGCATACCATCATTATGTATATGACATATGTATATTTGGTATGAATTAGACTTGAATCCATCCAGTATTTCATACATTTAATGATCTTAAAAGTGGTTTCGAATTTATCAAAGAAGGTTATGTTATGTTATGTTGACGAGGCTGTCAGCAGAAGAACTGACACATTTAGATGATAAGTTTGCTATTGTGATACCACATTAAATCATGGAGACTTTCTCACTTATCGTTAAACCAATTGGAGCACCTTATGAAGCAAATATCTCTTCAGATCAATGGCGGAAATACTATAATCATACGAGCCAGCGGATTTATGTATATCAAGATCTTGCAAGGACCAAGAGCAGTGTAAAAGAAGGTTGTTCCTATTGGGTCGCAACTGTATTTAAATCCCGGAGAAGTCATACAACTTCCATGGAGCGTATGATTCGGAGCGAACTTCTACGCTGGAAAGCTAAACAAATGGAATTTCATAGTAAACGAAGGTAGAATCTGAAAATGAAGTAGCGAAGAATTTTCATAATTCATCTTAGATATTAATAACGTAAAGAAGCACAGATGTAAATTTTTCCTAGTGACGGTACCTCCCATAGAACCCTTTTTTTGGTTTTCCATTTTCGCAAAGATGCCGCAACAGGTTATTACAACCAAGATGAATAAAATTAGAAAACTACTTCTGTTTAAGTGAAGTGGTTGATTTTTTTAAATTGAAATTCCAAGTAGAACCCTCAGCTCCAAAGTGCGTTTAGCCCAAATATGGCAGTGGGCTTATAACTTAGATGCTGTTGTACTTTTCTAAGACACAAATATTTGTCGATGTTTCTTTATGGCTCTGACAACTGATTATGATTAATTTCAAGATTGAATTGTATTGTGTATTCAAATTTTCATTTTTTTTTCTTTTCAAGACTCTATAGGTATTTCAAAAATCACATGATCGATTATTTTGAAACCTGTCAACAAATTGCTTTTTAATACTCTATTTTATTAAAAAACAACAGATAGAAACAATAAGAAATCTCTTTCGAAAATATTATTTTTCTTGAGAACCGCTCCTAGAATTTGGATAAAACTCCACATTCACCGTAGAAACTCTTTGGGGTAATGGCAATTGAGTAAAACTGCTGCATTAGACTTGCAAACCTGAACCATATCATCTTAAAAAAGCATCTCATCCCTTTTAACTCGGCAGAAAATTGTTGGTTCTATGCATTTTTGCAGATAATAAGGACACAAAAAAAGTTGATAGTTCTACATTATAAGGTCTTGATTCTCAGACGAACTTCTATGCATAAAGCTTATCTGTTTTTCATTGCAGTTTTCTGTACGAAATCTAACCAATCCCTTACTTTCAAACATATTACATTATTTTGTTTTAAAAACATATTTAAATAGTCTACGTGACTTTAGTTGATATTACTCGAAAATATCACTTTAAATGGGTTTAAATAGCAAACTGACAATTGAAAAGCTAGACCGTAGTTTGATAACTTCATATTATAGTCTAGTCCGGAGTTTTCAAGTACCCCCACCAAGTATCTAACAAAATAATAGAATGGTATCTTTAAGTGTGTGAAATAGAATAATGATCTTTTCCCCCTTACTGTATTCCTGTGCTTCACCCTCTGAACTTCCATCAATATTAATCAATCACTGAATGTGATTTTAATTACATATATCCCTTACCCGCAATTTTGTTCACAAAACAAATTAATCATTCTAACCCACTTCCAAATGCCTCATTTTCTTCTCCGCTCAACTTGTCATGTCCTTAAATTAAAAGAATTATCCTCCGAAGTTTTGTATTGTCATTCAATTAGTTGGATATTTTTCCAATTAATACCTCCAACTTACATTAATTACTTGTTTCAAAAAGTAAGGCAAATGGCGTTGGTTTGATTCTTAATACCTTCCAATTCTCCATCTCCCCGCTGACCCAAAAGTAATAAACAGAAATCAATTCTTTTTCCAATATTCACTCCGATGACTTTCTAATTGTTGTGCGTGAATAAATAAATAAATATAAAAACCAAAATACATAAAGTGGATCTTAATTAAAAAAAAGTCTTAAATTAGCTACGCCCATATCCTGAACCATGACTGATTTATAATGTGAAACGTCATGCAAATTGGGGGGACCTTCGCCTTTCCTGCTCTATCCTTCTCTTCGAAAATAAATCATAAGTCACAGCAAGGACAACGAGGACACTGAGGAGGACTACCACGTCTCTCTGGGGCTTGGTGGCCATTACTTTTTGGTTCACTTGGTCCTTTATACTTCGATAATATTGACTTTCTTCCATTTTATAAAATAAACAACGGAATGGTTTTCCTCTTCCTCTGAGCCTCTGGGCCAACCGCATATTGTCGGTTCGACAGTCAGGTGTGATATGCCCAACGATGAGCATAATTTCGCAGTGATTCCGGCCTGTGTACATGGCGAACAATAATCGTTGCGAATAATTGCTCAATCTGAAAATTCAGTGCAAACATTGAAACAGTCAACTTCACTCATGTTTCGGGTGATGTCGGTCGGTTCGGTTCAGTAGACGCATTATGTATGAGATACTTTGAAGTCTGAACTATGCCTGCTCACTCACTCACTCGCTGACTAACTTACTCACGCCCCAGTAATTGACATTCGCATACTAATTTTCATATTAAATCAATCAATTTTGACATAAAACAAGCGCGCCTCAGTGAATGGTTCAGAGTGTGTGTGTGTGTGTGTATGTGGCTGCAATATGATGTTTCCCATTCCTGGACGGACGTGCCTTGTCTCCTAATACTATTAGCAGTGAACACTTTGATATCGACGACGACGAAGACAGTGATGTGTCGATCTGTCCATTGACATTGTGGTGGGCCACTGTGGCGTATGTGGAACCTTTTTTCTTTTTTTTTTTTGTGTTTTCTTCTGCTGAACGTTTATTGTTGTCTTGTGTTTCTGTTTCTTTTTTTTCCATTGTGTCTTCCGTTGTTATTATGTCAATATTTACACATACCATATTGACAATGGTTGAATAATTGATATGCGGAGCGAGGAGCTACCGGATGATTGGTTATTACAGTTGATAGGTAGAAGAAAGATATAAAAATGAATTTAGTAAAATGAGTGTGTGTGTACTCCGATAATTGGGTGCCTTGCGAAATTAAATAAACATCAAGGAATCAACGTGGAATTCACAATTTGATTCTATTCCTGTTATTCTGACAATCAAACATGCGTCACATTTTTCCCTAGTTTGCTCAGTCTATGTACATATAGCTTGGCGTGCGTAATTTTGCAAAATTAAGAATAAATTATTCAAAATGTTGGGAATTACTGTAACGAGATCAAATTATAGGCAATTTTGGATTCTTAAGTTATTGATATTTTTTGTTTAGGTTGAATTCAAGGATTCTGGGAGCACCAATGAACTGTTCCATTAAATTTTTGCGGTTCTATTTTTAAGATACTTAATGGAGCTTAGGTATTGGCATTAAATGGAAATAGAGGTAGTAATTATGTGTCGAATGGAGAACATAAAAAATTGTTCATGATAAGGAATAGCATTTATAAACGTTGGTATGGAGATTTTGTGGGAAATAGCCCGAGGATGTGATAAGAATTTGAGCAATCACTTTGAAGATATAACGAGTAGTAAAAGTAGATGAGCAAAATAGAGCGGAAAATAAAGCTAAAGCATCTGTTGTACAGATCAATGCGCAGAAGATCCAATCACAATTAATTGGGAATAAAATTAATTTCTAAATACAAATAGCGTACACATCATTACCACAATGGTCAGAATTCAAAGTGACTTGCTCAACTTGAACATTATTCTATGTATATGCAGAATTGATGTACCATTGGACTGCAGTATATGCAACTAAGTCAAACGGGTAGATGTCATTAATTTTTTTGGAAGCTGCCCAACTCTCTGGGATGTGATTTCTTATCGGAGGAGCAAGTGCTTACCAAGCTTAATGAGATGGATGTTCCAAAAATATATGAGTACTGCAAAATTTTACTGAAGTAAAGGGATCAAATGTTTAATTATGATTTTTGAAAATAAACATACAGGGTGTCCCACAGTCACCGCCCCAAATGTAAACCATGGATTTCTGAGGTCATTTTAAGTCGAAAAACTTAAAGGTCATTTTCTCGTTTTCTTCTCGTTTTCGAGTTATAACGGTTTTTATGATTTTTCCCTTAACTGGCTTTATCTTTGCCAAACTGCGTTCGATTCGTAAGATTTTTCTTATAATCAATCAAGAATTTATTACAGTTTTAGTTTGTTCAGAGACTTGTTTTTCTGCGGACAACCGTTTCTCCGCAATTTTGCATCAAACCCAATTTTTTCGTTTTTTTAAGTAGTTTTTTTCACTTTGATATCATTTTATCCAAAAAACACGTTAACGAGTATTAATTTTTTTCACTTGTTATTAAAGACCAGTTCATTTTCCTAAAAAAGTATTATTTTTTTTCTTTAAAAAGAAAACTAAATGTAATCATCAAAAAATAAACAAACTGAGTGAATTAAAAAAAAAAAATTTAAATACAAAATTAACTTTTTCTGAGCTATTGTGGTTAAGAAAATGACAAATAGATAAAGTTGTCCCATTTCAGCGTATATTAATAACATTTCCAGATATCTTTGATAATCCATTTTTCGCAAATAATTGAAAAAAAAAACTACAACTTGAATAAGAAATCCAAAATGGAGTATCAAGTGAAAGAACACGACGCGGACACTAGATCACGCGAGAAAGACATTTACAGCCTTCAAATCATAATGCAAATCTTTACTGTTTACATTAGTTAACGGTCTTACTAATTATCTTTACCTATTTGTCCTTTTCTTAACCACAATAGCTCAGAAAAAGTTAATTTTGTATTTCAGTTTGTTTATTTTTTGTTAATTACATTTAGTGTTCTTTTTAAGGAAAAAAAAAATATTTTTTTACAAAATGAACTGGGCTTTAATAATAAGTGAAAAAAATTAATACTCATTTAAGCCTAGTACTCAGTTCAAGTGAAAATGAAAATTTCATATAAATGTGGCACTCGCATGAAATCCCCAACGAGAGGTTAGTACCAAAATGTGGATTGAAAAAACAATTATGTTCCACAACTTTTTCCACGCCAAATTTTCATTTCTCAATGTACAACCATCAGGAAAAAGTTTAAGGCAGCGTGGAAAACTGTGACATTTGTCAGTTAATTTAAATATTTTGTTTCAAAATAAAAAAGCGAAAATTTATATACATAGATACAGAAATAAAGAATAAATAACGAATTTTTTGATACTGCTCTCGAGAGTTTCTTAATGAAAGCAACAAATATGAGTATTCAGTATTTCAGGTGAGTATCAAAAATTCACGTGGAAAAGTTTATTCTATTTTCATTTTTATTCTCCGCGTGTAATTTGGAACGTTTTTATTTTTCATTTCACGCTAGGTGAGTACTAGGCTTAACGTGTTTTTTTTGAATAAAATGATATCAAAGTGAAAAAACTACTTAAAAAACGAAAAATTTGGGTTTGATGCAAAATTGCGGAGAAACGGTTGTCCGCAGAAAAACAAGTCTCCGGGCAAACTAAAACTGTAATAAATTCTTGATTGATTATAAAAAAAATCTTACGAATCGGACGTAGTTTGGCAAAGATAAAGCCAGTTAAGGGAAAAATCATAAAAACCGTTATAACTCGAAAACGGGACGAAAACGAGAAAATGACCTCTTAAGTTCTTCGACTTAAAATATCCTCAGGAATCCATGGTTTTCATTTGGGGCGGTGACTGTGGGACACCCTGTATACGAGTATTAATACCTGTGATGTTTGTACTACATAATTAGCAAATTCAAAATATTTCAAGTATTTTTTTTAAATAATTCGTTAAAAGTTATGTTATGTTTCAAATGTAAGGATAACTTTTTGCAAATATGTAATAGAAAATATTGTTGTTGTCAATCTGGAAGACGGCATTTTGCTATAAAGATTTTTGTATAATTTGTATTTATTGTATATTTAAACGATAAATTTAATAAAATCAATCTAATCTACTCAGTAAATGGAAGTTTATCCTCTTTTGCTTAGAAAAAGAGCAGACAAGGATTATCTCTTCATTTTTATACTTGATCTTGAGTCCATTCTAGTTGGAATATGATTTTTAGCTTCCACAATGAACTTGCTCTTATGCAAAAGACTAAACATTTTAGAAATGGATCTTGCCAGAGAACAATGTTCATAATCGTAAAATTATTTTTTTTTCAACAATAAATCCAGTTGGAGCTAAGAACAGAATGTGCCATTATAAGCTTATCCAACAATTAAAATTATAAGTCGTAGTGGCTTTTAAAAAAATGTATTAAATTTCAAAAATAATATCGAGTTTTCCGAAAAAAAGAAATGATTTTTTTCCAAAATACACAAAATATTTTTTCCAACTTTTAAGAAGTTTCTATCAAAAAAGATTCATTGAAATCCATTATGTTAATAATGAGAAATTCAAAATTAGTAACGATGATTCTATGGTAGATAAGGTAGGTTATATTTCAATCACAAAATGTTAAGTTGCGATTTATAGCGACTATAAGCCAAGTTATGCATTCGTAAAAAAATTAAACTCGAGATTTTGATCAAAGTTGACATTACGATGATAGCGAAGACTAAAAACGTGGGTCTCGCAATTCTGTCTGTCTGTCTGTCGGTTCGACTACAGCCTAAACGGCTCGGTCGATTTTCTTTAAACTTGGTAGGTATCATTTTTAATTTTTCCCCCCACAGGTTTTTTTCTTGTTTTTTTTAAGACCAAAAATAATGGTACCTGCCATACGGAATTTTTTTCGAAATTTTATAAATAATTTTTTTTTTTCAAAAACTGTCCGATAGATTTAAAAAATAAAAACACAAGAAAATTTCATTTAGTTAAAGCTAAGTAATGGTTGAAAAAATTTTTCCGAAAAATGGTTATTGCGGGTACCCCCCATGGAACCGTTTTTTTTTTGTTTTTGATTCTCTCAAAAAGGGTAGATCAAATTTTGATTCTTTTTTTTTTTGTGCTTAGGCCCCCCAAAAATTTAAACAGAATTGTTTATTCAAATTTAAAAAAATTTTTTTTTGATTTTTAAAAAAAACTTCAAAAATTTTTTTTCAAAACTCAATATTTCGAAATACCTATGCTATATTTTTTTTAAACTTGCTAAATAAAAGTTTCTTAATATAATCTACAAGATGTGAGAAAAAAAATTTTATTTTACCTAAAACTATAGGTACCCACCATACAAATGTTAAAAAATTAAAAAAAATGGTTTTCAAAAATCGTATTTTTCTCGAAAACGTCGCATAGAATTTTGATAAAATTTTTTTTCTTTCAATGAATTTTTATGATCTTTAATTTAATGAAAAAATTTTAAAATTAAGATGTTATAGCTTGCACCTACCATAGAACCATTTTTTCGAATTTTGAATTTCTCATTATCCACATAACGGATCTTTATGAAATTTTTCATAGAGAAGCTTCTAAAAAGTCTAAAACACAGTACATTTCAAAAGTTTAAAATTAATATTTTTTTGAATTTTTGAAAAAAAATCTATTTTTTCTTTTTTTGAAAATTCGATATCTCAGAAACGGCTCAATATTTTTTTTGTAAATTTAATTTTCATTCGAACAATAATAAAAACTTTAAATAGGCTACCAAAATTTTTTTCTTAAAAATCTTTTAAAAATTTAGTATATAAAAGCTTTTTTTTGAGAAACCACTAAAACGACTTAAAATTTTTGTTCTTGCATAAATTCATATTTGCATAGCATTCTGTTTTTGTCTCTTACTACTAAAAGAATTTAAATAATTAATTTTATCCTTATGAACAGTTTTCTCTAATAACAGTCGTTTTTTTAAAATTCCTAGTCTATTACATAGGAACAAGTTCGTGCTAACCATTTGTGCATTTTATTTTTTTTAAAGAGAAGCTTCCAAAAAGTTTGAAAAAAAATCAATTTTTTTTTGAAAATTCGATATCTCATTTATTCTTTATTCTTTTTTTTCAAATTTAATTTTTATTTGTACAATTATAAAAACTTTAACCCCCAATTTCACAGTGAGAGTTTAAACTTAAGTTCTGGAGTAAATTGTTTTCTCTTTCTATCTGAATCAAAGAAAAAACAATCAAAGAAAGTTTGCTTTGTTTCAGTTGACCTGTGACAGGAAACAAAAATTAAAATAAATTATATTTTCAAGTGTTTGAAGGGGTTGTCGAACTGAGATAAACGGCAGAATAGTGGCGTTTAACTTAAACTTCAGAATAATCTCTGTTTAAGGACTGTGAAACAAAATTTATTGTTGAACTGAAGCTTAAACCAAAAGTGGGGTTTAAACTTCCACTGTGAATTTGGGGGTAAGTAAATAAAATTTTATTTCTAATGACGACAGTATAGTTTATTTCAGGTAAGTCGAGAAATCCTTGGTCCAAAAAACGTTTATGTTTCTAGAAAGATTACTAGTAAATAATTTAAGCAACCAAACTGTGGGAAAATAAAATTAAAAAATGTAAAGCAACTGTTGCTTCAGGATTTCCAAAAAAAATATAGTTAACATTGTCTTCTTGAATTAAAAGTCATCTGAAAATTAAAAATGCAAATTAAAACCGACTTTTCAAGACATGAACATAAAATAAGATGTGAGTCAAAGCTGGTTGTACTTGTGTCTATTATTGAAAAGTCTATTTTTTTCTTACTAAAAAAGAACGATTAAATATCAAAAACGAATAAAAAACTAGACACAGTTTGCTTCCAATTATGTGTATAAGCGACTCACAATAATCCCCGTCAAGGCTTGATTCGTCAACAGTAGGCTCATATATGCATGCAACATAGAACACATGTTCTATGAGCTCTTAGAAAAGACATGTGAAAAGTACTCTAGCTATATGACATTAAAATTGTCAACGTCGATATGAACCCGAACTAACAAATAGAAGACGCCTTTCGTGTCAAATTCTACTTGATACAATATGGTACTTCTATAGCACCGCCGCAATTTTACTTGTCTTTTGTTACTGTAACGACTTTTATAAACAGTGTTCTAGTGACAGCCACTTGCAATCATGCGCTAAAATTCAACCTTGAAATCGGCGTTTCAGGGAATGCCTACCAGTTTCCCCTTCCAAGCTCAACTTCAGACGTAGTATTAGATTCAGATACTCTTTGCTTAGCCAGTCTACAGGAATAAGCAATGCCTAACCAATTATTTCCCTCCAATTGAGATGTTCAAAACCAATGCACATCAGTATCTCTTTTAAATCTTCTCTATATTTCCTTAACGCTCAGATTGTGTCTTAACGTTTTTAAGTTGGTCACAATCCCTTTTGTGCACGAAAAATAAAAAAAAATAAAGTCAGTCTCGATAGTCGATAGGTCTATGGCCAAGAGAGCAATCCCGATGAAACTGCAATTTTTTTAATATAATTTTCTCCAAGTTAAAAAAGGCCATGCTCAGATTATCTTAATATTTTAGTATTTAGAATTTATTCATTTTGAAAACTTACGCAGTAAGATACAATATTTTATAATTTAGTAAAAGTTAAATAAAATATTTTTATTTAAAAGTTACTTTATCAATGTTATTTTATCAATGTTATCGTACGTTAAAAATTTAGTTGAATAGTTACAAATTAAAGCAAATTTACAAAATTAGTTCGTTGTTTTTGAAATATAATTTAAGTTCTTTTAAATTTGTATAGCTAGTGCTATTCATTCTTCTTATATCTCGAGGCAATGAATTCCACTGTCAAATTGAATCTATGAGAAACTGACATTTGGAGAGTCATCACACCATATTTTTTGCTAACTATATGATCCTTTCATGACAAGTTTTTATTAAAAATAGGAAAGTAGGAAAAGTCAAGAATATTTTAAGTGACCACTGTACAAACTTTAATAAGTCTTCATTTAAGCAGGTTTCGATAAACGTAAAAACATATGAACATCTTCTGCATACACGCGGATCAGTACTGGATAACTGAAGCAAGTTTAGTTATGTAGACCGAAAATAGTAGTGGTCAAAAAATTGATCCCTGAGGAGCTCCACTTGCGAGTGGTAAAAAGCTTTATTTAATTCAATTGCTTGCTGTTAAATATGAGGAGACCAGTTTGACTGCAGTTGAAGAGAATTTGTAGAACCAAATAAATTTGAACACAACTTTGAGTAGTTGACTATGTCTAAATTGTCTATCGCTTTAGAAAAGTCAAGAAGCATCAGAAAAGTTACCTGTTTTTTTTTTTTTTGTGTGTTTAAAAAAATTTACTACAACCGTAATAGACATTTTTTTTTTTTGGAACCTGAGATTGTTAGGGGTGAGTAAGTACCTTATTTTGTTCTAAAAATACACCCATTCGTTTCTGTAAATGCTCTGAAGAACATATCGAATACGAATCATATTTTCATTCTGTATGGAAGTTGACAGGGTATCTTTAATGAAACTATATTCTAAATACCTAAGACTAAGCAGAGCACAACAGTTTAAATCCAGATTTCTAACCAAATCTTCTATGTTCGAAATATCCATAATCATAGCTTTTTCTGCATTTACTGTTGACCCCGAGACTTGGAAGCTTCAAGTTCTTAGCTACGTTTAAAAATCTTTTGAAGACATTTAGAAGAGTCATTTGGGGGAAATTAGATCCACAAACTATTTCGGTCATACAAAAAGCTGGTATGAATTCTATAAACAAAGGAAGAGTCCTTGTATAGCAATAAGTTGGAAAAATGGAACAAAAAGACAAAACTGCTAGTCAAAAATTAAATTTATTTATATTTTCTATAGCTTTCGAAAAAAATATAAATATTTAACCAACCAATTAGTTTTGTTCTGTCCAACAGAAAGTAGATAGGTAAACCTTTTAGGAAGTCCTTTACTGCAATTCATACTAAGAAATTCATTAACTTTCTTACTAAAAAAAATCCTATCAAAAACTTCTTCAAAAACTTAACTACCCTATCTGAAATCTGGAGAAAAGAAAAAATACTTTCCAAAGAAAAACATTAACTTTAAGTCACTAGAGCAACTCTTTGTATTGTTTCATAACACAAAAGTATATATCCTTTTTGAACTGAGGCTATCTTCCGACATTGTCAACGTCAGTCGTCATCATCATCATCATCAGTTTCATTCTCCAAAGAAATGTCAAAGTTAATGAAGAAAGTACACCCTAGAAATGTTTCCTAAAAGAAACTACTCTATACAACAAAAGGTAAATACAAACAATTTCCCCGAGAAACTCCCAAAAATAAAATCCAAGTCAAGCCCTTAAATGTAACAAATAGAAAAGAAAAAAAATACAAAACTCCAGCAAAAAAAAATGTCTAAGGGAAACCATTATGTCTGTATAGAAACATTAGGTTCTGAGGAGAATCCATTCAAGTTATTCATTGTCTGTGATTCAGCAGCAAATAAGACTCAGAATAGCAACTATAAAATAGGGCGAAGTATAGGAGAAGGTCCTCGCCACTCGCACACACACACAAATACACACAATTGACAGTTTTAGTTTGGCAAAGGGAAGAGAAACCGAAGAACGAGAAATGAAGGAAGAAATTTAAAAACAAATTGCCAGGACTTTTCAACAAATTGAAGAAGTTTTTCTCGTGTTTCGGCGAAACGAACAAGAAAGCTTTTGATATTTTTTTTATTTGTATTGCTTCCTAGAATTGTTTTTTTTTTTTGTTACTTTTAAGTGAAACAAGTTCCAAACGTCACAAGGAGGTCTTGCCTCGAATGTCCTTGTCTAGGCAATTTTAAGCAGCACTTAAACTTTCTCGGGCTGCATGTTTCTATGTGTGTTGTGTTCTTTCATCAAAGTCAGAGAAAAGGATCACAGAAACAAACAAAATTGAATGGATTGCTCTTGTTTGAGGCCAAAAAAAAATATACAGAAATCCAACAGAACGGACAAGAGTTTTTGTTTTTTTTTTTTACAAAAAATCCTTGTTTTTGTTTTTGAATGGGAGATCCTTGATGAAAAGTCTGTATGTGGTACATACTCGTAAATGTACTGTGAAAGTCGATTATTTTGATTGAATTTTTAATTTATGAAGAAGGAAGGACCGAAAGTCGATTCCGGTGTTGTTGCTATTGCTTTAAGTGAGGTACGTCATCACATCATGATGTTTAATATGACTGAGTACCAACTCAACTGATGCGAGAAGTGTGGAGATAATTTTCGTTTCACCTGGCCAATTCGGCAGTATGAGTCCGAAAGATGAGATCATGGAATTTTTGATGTGGAAATCTGAAAATAAAAGAGGACACTAGGTCAGGCAAAAATTAAAATTATTCATGGCAAGCTGAAGGATATATGACACACTCATGTGTTGATGAGTCGAAGCAGAAATAATGTGGGAAGTTTCAACCATTCTGTGGGACGAAATGGAGGAACGTATCTAACTATCGATTGAATAAATTAAAACTCTGGTTTTCCAGATGATCTTTCTGAATAGGAGAAATAAGAACAATTTGATTTTGAATGGATTTTCTTTGCATGGAATTCGTATGTATGAGTTCCACAGTTGTATTTTGCATGAGACCACCGAGATGTCACCGTCGAAACTTCTATTTCATTAATTGACATGGTTTGTTTTGTAATAAGGACTTCGAAATACAAGGTTATGATATTCATGGCATCGAATGTTTGCCAATTTGACAATTGAAAAAAATCATCTTTTTTGTTACATTTTGGCTTTTGGATTCATAAACATAGCACCTGTTAAACATTTAATTGAACAAAATTCTAGGCTATTTTTAAATAAATCTAGGCCTACAGCTATAAAAATGATGAAAGAGTTAGTTTCGCCAATACTGTTTTGACCTTTTCAGGTCAGAATATAGTCTGAAACCTTTTCAAGGATTTAAGGTAATTCTGTTGAAAGAAATTGAAGTTCTTTACCTTTGAGAACCTGCCAAATAATTGTCCTTATGAATTATGAATTGTCTCATGAAGATTAATGTTTTGAACGATGGTATACACCTTTTGATAGTCTTGTTATAACCAAAGAATTTTAAGGGCTAAGAAATGTTGCCGAAAGTCTTTGGTTATGATAATGACATAAAAGGTAAGATTTTGCGTACAAAATTTAGAAATACACTGGTTTGACCCTTGTACAAGGTAGCGCAAAATTAATCACCCTATTGGAAGATGTTATAATTTTTGCAAATGGCGTCGTACGTCAACCATATTTGACATTTGTGAACTAGACAGCTGCAGTATACAAGCAGACAAGCAATGGAGCGCTATACTCTGCAGAAGCGTGGAATAATTGTGTCGATTTTTTTGGTGGATTTTCTAATCGTTTTGCGCCAAAAGGACTAATATTCAGGTTCATAGCCGCTCAAGTAGAACCACTGGAGACCATGCAGGGCGTAGGCACCACCGGACTAGTCGTTCTGCCGGGAATATCAAGGCTGTGACTCCCGATGTAGCGGATAAAGAAACATCACTCAAAAGACAGGCATGCAATTGGACATCAGCAAACGGACCCTACAGTGAATTTTGGTAAAAGAACTTCCCTTAGAAAGTGCAAAAAGTGCATCAGTTAGTGCCTGCAGATCATCCGTCGCGTGCGAATTACTGGGGCCACTGAAAATCCGCGCGAGAAGAGCCTTAACATCCACTTAAAGCCACTCCCTGGTTCGGACTTCACGCGGAAGGCGAGATTGAGCCGTTTTTTTTAAGACGCCATCGGCAATGTGGTCGCTGTTACTGGCGAGCGCTACAGGGCTATGATAAACGACTTCTTACGGCTGGAATTATATGAGCGGGGCTTGGTGAATATGTGGTTTCAAAAAGACGGTACAACCGTCAGCACGTGCCACAATGGATATTGTGAAGGAATGGCAAAAGCAGACTATGCAGCACCAACCAATAAAAAAGGTTTTAGACCCATTGCAAGTTTCTAGAATTTCGTTAAGAGATTTTTCAATGTATTATACATAGTAAATATATTTTTTCGAAAGTCGACTTTTCAAATCTGAAACCCTAACAGGCCGTTGACCACCGGTGTCAACAGTTCATAAAAACCATATATTATACTCAACTATAAGAAGACAAATGCCACTGGTGTTGCCTCAGCTCAGACTTTGCGATCAAGAAATCAATGCTGAGGTTTTTTCTGACTCAGTCATCGGTTCCCGCTATGAACAGCTCAGTACCAAGTCCGTCAATCCCAGCACATCAATTGGAGTTGAGCTCAGACATATCTATCTCCAATTGGCCGAGATTAATTCGACAGAATTGTTGTAGGTAGCGTGTTGTCTAGATTTAATGATAAAATATTTCTGACAATCGAGTAAGATTCATCATTATACAGTTATACAGTTTGCAGTGATTTTTCCATTGATGTTTTTTTGAAAACGATGTTATTTTGATGGTTTATGCAGGCTTTAATTAGGTTCCATAAGTACTGCGAGTTTTTTGTTACAAATACTATAAAAACAATTTTACAATATTGGTTGTTTTAAGCCCAACATATTCGATGGCTTCTTGGTAATGTTGTCATAACTTTTCAATATCAAGTATTGGTTGCATGTAGGACTTCAAGGCATTTTTTAATAAATTGCATCTGAGCACACCTAAGAAACAATGACAGTCCATTCAAAAAACTTAGTTACCAGACATCTTTTGACATTTGAAAATGTCAAAGAGTCATTATACGAAGTTAGCACGATACTATTGGATGATTCTAACCTTGAAAATAAGTTTGTGAAAGTATAATCCGTATTTGGCGTATTTTTAATTGATAATCCCGCTTAGCAGCACTTGATTGACCAATACACCAAACAAGTAGTTTTCTTTTTTAGAGACCAGTGCAGATGCGATCGGAAAGATGTGTGGAAAATGTTAAAATAACCCTGTTTATCTAATAGGAAAAAGTTTTAAGATGAAGAGAATATTCGATTTCAATATCTAGTCTATTCAAGTGTGTAAGACCGTATTGACTTATTTTTCCTTGAAACAATAAGAAAGAGACAAGTTTCGTGCCAATATCTGTTCGTAAATATATTTCCAGATCGGGCTTATCTTGGATTATTTTCAAGATTTGGGTATAAATGCGACCTTAATTTCTCCCCATAACAGAAGAATGTGAGCTAGATGTAAGCAACTAAGTGATATTTATCTCCAGAATTTGAAGAATTATATTTGAAGTCAATTGGAGATCAGCTGATATTATGCCATTTGATCCCATAGACTTGTATGATTTGAAAGTAATCTCGAAGTTACACACCCTCCTTATGCTTCTAAAAAATTATGGTGGCTGACCTGAAGGGATAAAGAACTTTAGAGGCACACCAGTCAGAATGAGATCACGCCCACCTTGCAAAGACTCCTACAGCCAGAATCGTTTGGTTTGGATTTCCCTAATTGTTTCTAAAGTTATTTAAAGGATTCTTCAAAAAAATCCTGGCTTCGCATATTTCTAGTATGTATTTTAAACTCTATTGAGGATTTTGCAGCAAACTTTTATGAGCGGCTTTTGCTCTGAGCTCCACCAATATGGTTTCCTTTTTCAGCTAATTTGAATAATTAAGTACACAGAAGATGAAAGATGAACATTCGTTTATTCAATTCAATTTCTAGTCACTCTAAAAAAATGTCTACAGGGGTGAACTGCTCCTTGCGAGTATATGAGAAATCCTCCAATCGAATCTCTCATCAACCCGATTGAACTTGGCAGAAAACTGTAGGTCTCCTCCATTCCAGGTAACATGCAAACAACAATGGTTGAGAGTTAAAAGTCACTAAGGCTTACTTCTCTACGAGCTTTTTCATCACCAAGCTCAAATATCGTTCCCTTTATTTGGTCAATCAAAATATCGAATATCTTCGAAACACTAAGCGCCTAAAAAATTCATCATTCAGAATAAACTGAAGGTATATTATAGGATCAGAAAAAGAGTGTTCTTTCGAAACCTTCAATTCATAATTCTGTCTTAACCTTTTTCTTGGCTTCCGTGTAGCAAAACTGGCTTACTGTAAGGTGCCCAGCAGATTCAAACAGTCTTAAATTTTTACTTTACTCAAATTTAAAAAATTTTCCCAAAAGTTATACCACTAAAAAAATAAAACAAACACAAATAATATGGTTATTTGGGTCCGTGCCAGCGAAAAGGACTTTTATAAATAATCAACAATGCGGTCCTCTTTTTGTTTTTTGAAAATATGACCCAATTTAATAAAATGAAGAACAATTTCCCAAAAACATTAATTTTAAGTTCAATGTTCTCAGATTTTGGCTGCATTTTTTTCGTCTTCAAATTATAAAGATAAAACCATTACGATCCCCGAGTCTTTTATTAAGAAAATTCCAGCCATTTTCAGCAAGCAAACAAAAACGTAGAAAAAAACACATCATCTCAACTTTAATTACATACGGTCCCATTCAAACTGAGGGTTCATACCCGGAATAGAAAAGTTTCTTCAGAAGCAGCAACTTTTTTGTTATTAAATTGCCTCAACTCCGGCTCTGCTGCTAGGTATGTGCCTACATCATCAAACCCAGTCACTTCCTGAACCTCCCTTATGTCCTTATACATTTATAGCATCAGCCCCTGCCAGAGTTTTTCGCTTCTTTTTATTCTTCTGCTTTGCATATAGATGTAGGTATATGTTTAAAAATGAAGAAATAAAAATAAAAACCCTTTTCCCAGTCTAACATCATAAACAAAGCTCAAACCACAATTACCGAATGGCAGAGGCAATAGACCCCATCATCCTTAAGTGGTGCCCTCAAAGTCAGAGAGTTTTTCATACACAAAACAAGAATCAAATAATTTAATTTATGTTTCCAGACAAAGCGAAAGGAAAAATATGAAAAACAAAGAAGAAAAGGACCTTTAAACATTGTTATACTACGTGTGTCGGTGTATGCATGGAATAACAGCAACAACAAAAACAAAGATATATAGGATGCTCTTCGAGTCCTGTTGTGTTAAACGACTTTTGTTTACGTCAAGCTTAAGCAACAGCAGCAGCATTAGCATCAGCAAGAGTGAGAGAGCAAGTATATTGCTTGATATGTTGCTAGGACTACTACGCCGACGATTCTATGCGAGTATCCTCATCCCCATCAAGTACAAAGGTCCTTCAGTTTTAAGTGGCCTCCATTTGCATCGCACACACATACGTGTTATGATTCATAGTCGACGCGAAACACTGTTTGAAAAAGATGCACATTTAGAGAGGGTTGTTGGTGTTGGGGGTGACATTTTGAAGTGCGATATTGTATTGTTTCGCAAAAGGAGGTTTTCAATTTTTATTTCTTGCAATTTTTATTTCAGCTGAACTCGAGCGGCTAAAATAAAAAAAAAGAAAACTTTTGATAAATAGAAGAGAATGTTGGGGGCCCACATGTGTGTAGATTGAATATGCCTGTTGGTAACGAAATAAACGTTAAAAGTGTTTTTAATAAGCCTCTGATACGTATGCGGGTATACTGTTCGTCGTTCTTCTTGGCTGCGAAATTGATATTCTCGGAGGACATTCATAAAAAATGTCAAATCGTTTGAAGTGTTTTTGTAGATGAATGGATCAATAAAATCACTTATTGAACACTTTAGCTGCTATTGAAAAAATTTATTCGAGACTAGCAGTAAATTTTGAAATGTAATTAGTCTTTATTGTGTGATCTTGACTTTTGGTTTGGATGGCTTTTGGTTTTTAATTGGATTGCAAAAGATTGTAAAATTTGAGGAGAGGCCGAGGAACCTTTACAACAAATAAATCGCTTGAACATTTTCTAAATTATTTTTCACGTTCATTAATTCAGATGATCGCAAATATAATAGAAACAAACCTTTGGAAGTGGATGCGGAAAAGCTTTTAATGTATTTCCTAATGTTAAACCTATCAACACCTCAAACAAGTTGCACAGAATTACTTAAAAAAAATTTAGGAAGCGTTATTTTCATTCTTCTTTAAAAAAAAAATAAAGTTCATTTTAAGCAGAGATAAGGTGCTCATGTGGGCGATCTGATAGCAGAAATTAAGAAGCTAAACTGATTCTTAGAATCTTCCTTAATGGGAATTACATTCATCTCAAATACTTCTTAAATTATTAAATTTTCTTTGCCCCTCAAAAAGACTACTTTAATACTTCTTAAATTTTTCAAAGAGGAATGATATTTATTAAGAAAAATAAACTTTTTTTTTACTTTTTTATCTCGAATTTTTTAATTCTTATTTTCGATTTCAACTATTTTTTGTTTTTTTCCTGTAAACACTTTATTATATAACAATATATTTAAAAGAAATTGCTACATACCTAAGCTTCCATGGGGATCCGGACTCGAGTTTGTGTCGTTCGTGTGCGCTACTAACTGAGCCAATCTGCTATAATGTCAATGCTGGTCTAAAAAAAAGCTTTTTAAAAGATCATTTTCGTTTTTCAGTTGTACAAAAGAATTATATATTTTCAGAATGCTTAGAAAAGTATTAAAAATAAACCATTTTCAGAAGGATTAAAGAAGTATTTAAAAAACAAAAAAAAAATCAACTTATGCTTTCAGTAGAAGTGAATATTTAAAATCTTTCTAAAAATACGTAATAAGGAAGAAATAAAGATTAAACAAAGATGCCATAAATTGTCATACCCATTCAAGATTGAAAAAAGTATGAATTAAGAAATTTTATACCGAAAGTATACTATTTTGTGTTGTGCTATTTTTGAAAGTATTAAGAAGAATAGAAAAGAGACCTGGGGCCAAATTACCGCATCAGTTATAGAGTAATACGTGACTGAATTATGTGAGTTTGGCATTACCGCTTACGTTATCGAGCAATAAATTACTCCAATTTGACATTTTCATTCGATCACTGATGGGACTCACTCACTCGTCACTGAAGCGGTAATTCGGCCCCTGATTTTTGTTTTAAATGAAATGATCTTATGTTTTGGAGACTTGGAATTTTAGAAAAGTTCTCTGTAAAATCTAGGAGTGTATAAAGAAGATTGATACTCAGCTGATTGCTTCAGAATTATTTGCAACGTATTAACATGGTTAACGCAGGGTCAGCCACTGCAAAATCTTACTTGGTGCCTCTACAATGATGACTCCATACCTTATCTTATGCCCTCGAAAACTAAAGTTGCTATTTATTTCGAAAAAAGGAAAGAATGATAATACCATTTCTGTTATTGCAATTTTTTAAAAACGCCTTTCCTTGGTAATCATCTTTTCAGACACACTGAAATAGTGGAAGTTAAATATCAGCCATTGTTTCACGATCCACCTTCAAGACCTGGTATGATATTACATCAAGTCCAGTTACTTCGTTCACATTGGTTGGTGGGAAGATGTCAAAGCCTAGGACATTTTCATGGAAAATTGGAATTTTTTTTCAAAAACCAAAAAAAACATTTTTTTCGAATATTTTTATACACAATACTATTTTAAATTCAAAGGAACTCCTGTACATTTTTTTTGTTAAAATACCGTTAATAAGAAAGTCAAAAATCAACAAAACAATTACTAAAATTTTGTCCCAATTTTTGTTTTACCAAAATGTTATCCATGACCATAGGCATGTTTTTCTTATTAAAACCGTTAGAGCCGTTTTCGAAATAAATATGAGTTTGCATAACGGCGGTATGGCAGTTACCGTTAGTTTGGGAGCTAAAAATAAAATTCAATTTTTCCTCTAGGGTGCTGAGCTGATTAAAAACAGGCACCCCACCAAGCATTAGTTGTTTTGGAGACTCAGAACTTCAAAAATTGCTAAAACTTCTAGTAAAATTTGAAAGGTTTTCTTTTGTCACTCACAATTTGAAAGTTTATAAAAATTGTAAGTAATTAAAATATGACTTAGCAAGTTTTAACAGATTTTAGCCTCATTTCTACCATTTTATTATAGATTTTTTCGATTGCCTAACTTCATAAAAAACTTTTTCATTAATATTCCTGCAAAAGGTGTCTTAAACAAGAGTATGAACTATCATTGTTGTAGGTACGGTGAAAGGTAGCTTATTAAAATAATTAGTCTAAGAACGATACTGTTTAACAAATATTTAAAATTAAGAATGTACATTCCATTAAAATAAAATAATAAAATTGGTAAATAGTTTAATATAAATTCCTCAACATTAAAATGTTTAAAATTTTGTGCCATTGCAAAATGTTTTTCAATAAGCCTGGGTGGATGTTAAAATTGAGGGTGAGCTATCAGCGAGTTCTTATTAAATTTTAAATACTTAACAAATTACATTATCTATGGAATATGTGATCTTATTCAAATGCCTGCCGCTTGTTTTTCTGGGTAGAACACATCTTTCTCTAGGGCATATTTCACGCTGTATTTGATACTGAGAGCACATAAGGCTCAGATATCTAACAAGAGAATTTCTAAAGGGGTTAAATCACACGATCTCGATGGCCAGTTCACAGTGTCTCTGCGTTAGATAAACATGCTTCAAATTGATCGTGCATAATGTCCATTCTGACATCAGCTGTGTGGCACGTACTAACTCCATATATGAATAAATAGGAAATAGGATATAATCGATCGGCAGAGGGAAAGTCCTCCAAAAATGGTCCTCGATGTCTACTTACAACTACTGCAGAGCCCAGTCAGTTAACATGGTTATGGTTGCTGTCACGTTCTATGGTGACTGGTCTTAAGTGTCTTAAAAATCTGGTAAATCAAAAACAGTTAAAAAAAAGTGGCCACACATAACTACTGTCAAAACTTACCCATCTACATATATTTAAAAAAACTATTGGGCCTTTATAACAATTATATCTTTTGTAAAGTTCATTGCTTGCATTTTACATAAAAGTATCTGTTTTCAATAAATAGTCTGCTCAGTGTATTTAAAATCCATAAAAATTTATAATACTTTCATAAATTCATAATTTCAATCAAAGATTTTTATATTTTTTCAACACGAAGAATTTTAGTACAGTCAAATTAATCTTAATTTCTGTTAGATACAAAAAAATGTTAAACTAACCAGAAATTAACCAATTATCATGTTATTATCAATCAATCATGTTGAATATTCAACAAAATAATATATTTGAATTAATACTTGTATTGAAATGAAATGACAAATTGTACAATCAACACTATTTTCCAGATGCAATTTTAGAACGTTCAATTTTTTATTTAAATCAAAAGACACTGTGTACTCCATACTGACGTCTAGGCCAGATTATGTTCATTACGAAATTAATTATTAAAATAACTATAAAGAACATAAAGTCAACAGCTTATGTATTAACATTGACATGAAATCATGTTAAAGTAGAACGTACACTTGACATTACAGTCAAAATCTTCTTAATTTATTTAAATAACACACAATTGTTATTGAAATAACATGACATCTTCTTAAATCAACTACACTACACTTTAATTTAAAAACTTGTAATAATTAAAATAAAAAATTGTCAAATTATGACAAACTGTATCTAGTTAATTAACTTGTTTAATATTTTTCGAATTCTTTTTCCAATTGTATAGTTAAGGCTGTCGAGAATATATCATTTACCATAAGTTACATAAGCTGTGTTTTTTTTGCAAGTCCATATAGCTAGAATTCTTTCCAAAAATTTGGAAGCACTGTGTGCGCTATGGCATTTGACAGCTGTATTGACGACTAGCATTAACCAGCATCCAAAAACGTCACTTTTGACTTTTCTGGACAAATAATCGATAAAATGTAGATAATATTATTTTGGCATCACCGTTTTTATGAGGATGTCTTTTTTTTCTACCATTCCTTATGGACTTGCAAAAAAACATGCCTATATTTAAGTAGATATATGATCTAGAGAAGGGTCGCCTTTAACTTTGTAACAGAGTGATTGTCTGATCCTCAACCAGATATCAAGTTGATTTAGTTGTGCAGGACTTGAATCTCTTAGAACCAGTTTTTGAGTTTCAGATCATATTAGTTTGGAAGTAAGCTTCCTATGTTTGGTGCTTAAGGCCTTGTTCAACTCCGAAACTGAGATGGACTAACATTGAAGAACTGTCCTAGATGCACTACAAGTTTACATTTCGTATTTTATGTTTAGAGCTAGGATATATGAAAAATGGTATAAAGAGACTGCTTTTGACTGATTGGACTGTTGGGGGGCCTTTTTTCACTGTTGAGTAGGTTGACATTGTTAACTTCCCATAGGGAGTTATTGTAATCGGTCCGATTTGTCAAATTGGAATTTTTGACATTTCTCGACGTTTCAAGGTCCCTAGAGGCTATATCAATCATTTTTAGAGAGATGTCTGTGTGTGTGTGTGTACGTACGTTCGTACGTTCGTACGTGCGTACGTTCGTACGTCCGTACGTTCTCGTACCATTTTTCGTCGTCGATATCTCAAGAACGAGTAAAGATATCGACTTCAAATAAGTTTTGTTTAATAGATAATAACTTCGAAAGAGGCTGAAAGGGCGTTTATTAAAATTCAGTGAGTACTTTTTTCACTATAACGGTTTAAAAAAAAAGTAAAAATTTTGGTTAGTTTCAAATATCTTACGAAAAAATAATGCTATTGATTTCAAATAAAGTTTAATGTACTCATTATAAAGTCATACAGATTTGGTATGAATTTGGAAAAAAATGAACATACCGTTATTTTTTTAAATAAAAAAAACTGAAAAAAAAAATTTCATAACCCAGATATTCTAAGAACGGAAAACAATTTGAAGCTCAAAATAATTTTATTTTACGAAAAATAATGTGTTTGACAACTGGTGAAAATTTCAAAAAAAATCAGTTTACAGTTTTTTTACAAAAAATAAAAAACTATATAAAATTCTATTGAAAATTGGTAAAAATTGTTTTTCGACTCAAGTTTCTCGAGAACTAGTAGTGATATTGACTTCTAATTTAGTTTATTTTATACATAGTATAATTTTGTACAATTGGTAAAATGTTGACAAATATTGAATTAATAGTTTTTTTTTTTAAATAAAAAAACTATTAAAAATTCTAGTGAAAACTAGTTAAAATTGTATTTCAAGTCGAATTTCTTGGAAATAAACTCCGACAGTGCCTTCTGAAGTATGTTGTTTTATACATCGATACCTTCCCGTAAGAATGTATACTAAGCGACATTTCTAAAATTGTTCAGGAAACGAAAAAAAACGGAGAAAGTTCAATGGCGAAACCCAGGCCAAAACGTGGCCCTTAACATTATATTATATTTCCTCATCAAAAAGTCATTTTCGAAAAAAGTGTCGCTTAGTACATTCTTACGGGAAGGTATCGACATAATACAATTATTGACATATGATTAAATTTTGACAAGTATCGAATTGACAGTTTTAAAGAAAATATAAAAAAATCTACTAGAAAGTGGTAATATCTGTTTTTCGACTAGAATATCTTGAGAACGAGCAATGATATTGACTTTGCAATTATTTAATTTTATAAATAATACAATTTCTAACAAATGGTTTATATTTGACATAAATCTAGTTTTAGAGCGGATATATTTTGTAAGTACACTTCCATCAATAACCAAACCATTTCTTTTATATTTGAATATTTCGTTTTTAATTTTTTTTCAATTAAAATGTTTGGAACCGAAATAATAAAGCAATTTCTATAATATATATATAATATTAAAAACACGGAAATCTATAATTCAGTATATAATATGTACCTTCCAACCTTCGTAATTATTACAAGTTTTCAAGACCACAAATGGGAAGTTATCAGTGTGGGTCGCACCCAGCCTCTTTTTTCTTTAAAGATTCATTAATAATGTGGAGGGCGATTCACTCTTAGGGGTATTTTATTCACTCACTGACCACTGTATGTTAGTTTTATAGAACTACGTCACTCGATTTATTGCACCAATAAGACTGTCTCAAGAATTGTTTGTGTCAGACATTTTTCCTTAAACATAAAATTAGATTTGTGTCTTAAAATAACTTTGAGACAAAATTCTTTCTTTCCTTTTTACATTTATTTTTGGTTGAACTTAAATCGCACTTTCTTGACCTTATTTTCAAAACAAACAAAATACCCTTTAAAGCAACCTTCTTAATCGCTCATAATTAAATCCAAAAATAATCCCTTAAAAAATTTGCCCCAGACAAGACACATTTTCTCCATTTACAGATCTCATTTCATGATAAATACAAAATGCAATTTCATTTCTGATAAAAATAAAATTAACAACATAAGCCTGTGCATTCAAGTGCCACTTCTTAGCCAATCTAAGATCTTTTCTCAAAAAACTCATCCTTCTTCCTGCGCGAGGATATGTTTCTTTTTCATTAAAAAAAATTCATTCAATCTCAATGAAGCTCAACATATCTGATTCTTGTAATCAGAAGAAAAATATCTTCAAGATGAAGGTGTAGGTATATCGTCGGTATATCAATATACTCCTTATATACACGTCATGAAAATGCACTTCAAAGTCTTACTTAACATCCTACGTTTGGGAAACGTTTTTTTTTTCTTTGCACAAGGACTAGAACTCTTTTTCTATCTAGATAAAACGGAAAAGGATAAACTTTTTTACTAACACCAATATAAATTGCAGTCGCTGAGCGTGATAAATATAAATACCTATGCGTGTGTTTGTGTATGTAATTCGCTTTCAAATTGGCCGACACACACACTTTGATAAAAAAAAAAACTTTGAAGGATTTTCCAAGGAACAAATAGGTATGAAAATATTAAACCGCATTAAACTAAATATTTATGTTGTGTGTTTAAAGAAGTGTATGTGTGTGTGTGTAATACTGCACTAAAACTTGGTCTGCTTTTTCAAAATAAGACAAAACTAACCAAAAAACTTTAGTGATGCACGCAACCCAACTTCTATCATAAGACTTTTCTTACAGGAATACCAGTATACAAGTACCAGAACCGCACATTGGGACACTTTAATTAAAAACCCGACCACAAAATATCAACAGTTTAAAATAATTTTAACAAAACTTTCCCTTTGCTAAACATTTATGATATAACAAGTACAAACACTCCGCGTATTTTTGTTTTAAGATTATAGTACTAAAAAATTCAATTCATTTTTACTTTTATCCAATTTTCAATAAAATATCAATTTGTTTATAAAATCGAAACTTTCATCTTCAAAATTATTGTTTTACATTTACAGTTTTGCCTGTTTTCTGGGATAAATCTTTCCTCAGTTTTTAATATGAAAACATAGTTTTTGGTGACTTTCATATATTCCAATTAATGAAAATAACATTTAGAACTTTGAATAGGGTGAGAAGGAGAAAACAGTTCATTCAGATTTTGTCGCGACTTTTTTGTGGAAGTTTTTCATTTATGTATTTAACATTTATGCTCAAAATGATCAAGAAAATATTTTTCAAATTTTAAAATCTAATGATTCTCGGTGAGTTAAATTTATGCCAAGCTAACAGCTCTCATTTTTTAAAGCTTCACCTCCTAGAAAAATGTAGTATAAAAATTGTTGTTTTATCTAAAAGTATTCATTACTTACAAATGTTTAAAATTTGCTTCTGAAAATAGAAATAGAATTTTTCTCGAAAACAGCAACTAGTTTTTATAATAAAAAAAGATCGAATATCAAAAACTGGTGAATGATTTTTTAAGTAGAATTTCAGAAACTTAAAATAAAAATGATTTCAAAATTTTATATAAAAAAACTTATATTTTTTTAAAAGTATGGTTCAACGATTAATAATTTTACTCTTTCCTAAATTCATATTGGCTTAAGAAATCACTTGGCACACTGTTTTTTTTCACTAACTTCTGGAAAGTTTAATAAGCCATTTTAGAAATTAATTTTATACGTACTAGCCTTACTTTATTGATATTGAAAGTTCATAAACACATTTTTTTCTTAAGTTTTGAAGTAAACAAAAAAATATTTTCGTAACTTTTTGTCCTGACATATTTCGTACTAAACATTTTTTTAAAATACATTTGGTATTCCAGTAGGTACTTACAAATATTAATCAAAAATCTTTAATTCAAGAAAATTCACCCGTTTCTGAAAATATTAAATTTTTAAACCTTTCTTATTTTTTTTTTAATTGAAAAATTAATTTTTATATTTTTATGCAATATTATATATCCTTGAAAAACTGGTATATGTGTGTTACTTTTGATCGAAAATGGTTCAGCCGTTAACGATAAAATCGAAAATCGACAAAAAAATCGGTAAAAAATATTTTATAACAGAAAGACCATACTGCAGGAAAATCGTTAGAGTCGTTTTATATGTAAAATTTCATTTAATGGCTGTATGGCAAATATCGAAATTTTCTAAAATATTCACATGAAAAACTTATGTCTCAGCTTTGAAGAGATTGCCCTCAATGTACTTACTTGTAAGTCGAAGGACAAACAGACTGAATTGATTCATTCCCTTTTTTGTTACAGTAATGTTAAATTTGTTAAAATTTTTTTAACGAATTCAAAAATTTCTCAAAGTCCTGTAGTCCACGTAAAAATATCCACGAGTGGATCAGACGAGCTTTTTATTTGCGAAATACGAGTAAATACATAGATACGTTGTGGCAGTTATCCATTCGTAAGAAAAATCGAACTCGACTACAGTCTAAATGACTCACTCGATTTTCTTTAAACTTGGTAGATGACATTTTAAAAATTTTTCCTTCACACGTTTTTTTCTCTGTTTTTAAGGCCAACATTTTTTTTTTGATCTTTCGAAAGCCCCATGCTTCATATTTTTTTTTAAATTTTCACAATTTAGTGTGCTATATTACTATCTATACAAGATGTGTGTAAATGAATTATTTTATCTGAAATAACGGTACCTACCATATAAAGGATAAAAAAATGGTTTTCGAAATTCGATTTTTTTCCGAAAACGGCACCTAGAATTTTGATAAACATTTTTTTCTTGGGCTTAATTTTTACGATGTATCTATAGTTTTAAATTTACTCATTTACTTTACCAAAAATATAACCATTTTTTCGAATTTTGACTTTCTTATTTTACGGATTTTAGTGAACATTTTTAAATAAAATATCCTAGAACTTTTGAAAACAATTGCACATTAAAACTTAAACAAACCTTTTTTTTCTAATATCTGAAAAATATTTTAAATTTTATTTGTACAGTATTAAAATCTCAAATTCTTTCCTTAAAATTGTTTAAGAAAAATTATTAAAAAAAAAATATAATTTGTGTTCTTGCATAAATTTACATTTGCTTTGCATTCTGTTTACGTAGTTGTATAAGTCTTTAAAAATTAAATGTCATCCCTATAAAACTCAAATGACCGATTTAACAAAAGATTTATAAACTAAATGTCCATTTTAGAATCATTAAATTTGCAAAGTGTCATTGAAATATCATCATGCAGCTAAGAAGTGGATATAGCAGCTGACGTTTTTGTTTTGGAACATTTTAATTTTCAAATTTTGGAGATAGAAAATGAATAGGTAAACAAATTTCGTTTTTACGTCGTCTTCATCCGACGATAGAGACCAATACATAGGGATTCATCGTGCAATAGTATTCCGGGTGCACAGGAATACGTTATCCAACTATGACGATATTGACTTCAAAATGAGGTTCCAACTTTCCAAAGCATCTGTCGATCGTTTGTTGAAATTGTTTTGTCGTCATTTGGAATTTGGCATTTGTTTCAACACATAATGTTTTCTCATTTGTACTTGCGACTTATAGGTACTATAAGGCAAGTTATGCATTCGAAAAAAAAAATCGAACTCGAGATTTTGATCAAAGTTGACATTACGATGATAGCGAAGACCAAAAAAGTGGGTCTCGCGATTCTGTCTGTCTGTCTGTCGGTTCGACTACAGCCTAAACGGCTCGGCCGATTTTCTTCGAACTTGTTAGATTTGGGTTTTGATTTTTTCCCCCCACACGTTTTTTTCTTTTTTTTTTAAGACCAAAAATAACTGTACCTGCCATACGATTTTTTTTCGAAATTTTATAAATATTTTTTTGTTCTCAAAAACTGTCACACAGATTTAAAAACAAAAAAATTCAAAAAATTTTATTTAGTTAAAGCTAGGTAATGGTTAAAAAAATTTTCCAAAAAATGGTTATTTTTGTTACCCCCGTGGAACCATGTTTTTTGTTTTTGATTTTCTCAAAAACGGTACAACCGATTTTTATCATTTTTTTTATTTTTAGGTTCCCCAGCAGTTTCAATATTATTGTGTATTCAAATTTTCAAAACAAATTTTTTTGGATTTTTCAAAAAATTTTCAATTTTTTTTTTGAAAACTCAATATTTTGAAAACCCCAAGCTCGATTTTTCTTGAAACTAGATAAATAAAAGTTTTTTTAATAAAAATTATAAGATATCTATAAGAAAAAAAAATTATTTTGCCTAAAAATAACGGTACGCTTCATACAAATGTTAAAAAATGTTTTTCGAAGATCGTATTTTTCTCGAAAACGGTTCTGAGAATTTTTCTTAAATTTTTTTTCTTTTGATCAATTTTTCCGATCTATAATAATCGAATAAAGAAAAAATTGAAATCAAGCTATTACTGACTGTACGTACCATAGAAAAATTTTTTCAAATTTAGAATTTCTCATTATCGACAAAACGGATTTTGGTGAAATTTTTTATAGAGAAGCTCCTAAAAAGTTTAAAAAACATTGCATCTCAAAACTTAAAAAAAAAATAATTTTTGAGTTTTTGAAAAAAAAAAATCTATTTTTTTTTGGAAAGCTCGATATCTCAGAAACGGCTCAATATTGGTTTGTAAATTTAATTTTTATTTGAAAAATAGTAGAAACGTTAAATTAGCGTACCAACATTTTTTCTTATAAGAGTTTGAAAAATTTTGTGTATAAAAGCTTATTTTTTTGAGAAACCAGTACAGACTTATAATTTTTGTTCTTGTATAAACTTATATTTACTTGAGTCACATGGCATCCTGTTTTTAGCACCAACTACTATAAAGGAGTTGTTTTATAGTCTATTAAAAAATAAATTTTATGCTTATGAACAGTTTTTCTCTAATAACATTCATTTTTGAAAGTCTTAGTCGTTTACATAAGAGCAAGTTCGTGCGACCCAGTCGTGCATTTTATTTCTCACACATTTCGCCTGTTAAAAAGAATAAAAAACAATCTAATTTTCCAGGGATGTGAAGAGAACTCAATTTTAACAAAAATTTCCTTTTATAGATTGCTGAAACTAAATTTAAGAACTCTTTTGAAAAAAGCACTTAGTGCTTGCTTATGAAATTGGCCATAAGTCTTTTAAGCATAAGATCAAGATTATGCGATCCAGTTGTGAATTTAATTTCTGAGGTTCAAGGATCTAATGTGGCCAAGAATTGAATGCAAAAATTATCTATTTTAAGGTTGTAAGTTGTATTAAACTTTTTGTCTTATGTTTTCTCCATTTGGTATTAAATTTTTTGAATAAAAAATGGTTTTAAAAATTTTAAAATAAATTTGTGGTTAATTGATAGAGCCATTAAACAAATACAACTTAATTATCCATAATAAATATAAAACAACTTTCTCGAAAGAAGAAAAATGTTTAAAGCCGTTTTAGAGAGATTTTGTCAAAACCAAAACGGTTGTAAGGCACTTTAAAATTTTATGAGGCAAAGCAACTTGTCCTGTTCTTCTATGCCCTATTCCTATTCAATTGAAAAACATCTTTTGTTGACCTAGATGCGGAATTATTTTTTCATATTTTGCGAGAGCTCGTAAAGAACTAGAGCCAAGTGACTTATAACTCCAAAATACAGAGATTTTTTTTCAGCCGGACTACACGAATGTGGAATGCTCTACCTAGCTCTATCTGTCCTTCCCATTGTAATATTAATAAATTTAAAATTAATGTGCATCGGTATCTCCTTTTAAACCCTTCCTTATGTTCCTACTGTGATAATCCTTTTAAGGGTATGTCCTTACCTATCATTTCCCACTGAGATCCAATAGCTAAGGAGAGGAGCACTTTTCATGACAAGAGATATTTTTTAACTCTCTCGCAAGGGAAAATACTTTTTTTTTCTATTTGTGGCACAATAGAACAAAAGGTCGCTGTGCAATGAATCCCCAAAATTATTCATTCATAGGTGGTATCGGCTGCGAATCCAATCCTGTGTACCTCTGCCGTCAAAGTCCAACGCACTAAACATTACGCCAGGGGGTAACGTAGATAATCTGATAAAGCTAAAAACACAATTTTGGCCAGCTTTTTGATTAAAACACATTTCCTAGCGACGATGCGGACGTCATGACGCGAAAAAAAAATTCACCAGGATATACGACCGAATTTTCTTAATTTTCTCCCATCGTCATCGTCAGAACCCATAGCCATGCCATCAGCCACAACTTCTTCTCCTTTCATACTCGTACCAACGATGCACGAGCTGCTTTTTATTTGCTTCATTGTTGCTTATAGCACAATTTTTAGTTAATTAGTTTCGAATAGCCAGCAAAAAAAAATTAACTAAGGGAATAATTCCCCGGGGAGAACGTGCTACGTTTTCATTCTGGGCACACACACCGTAATGCTTAATAGGGAGACCTTCGTAACATAAGAATTTTGTTGGACCCCCGGTTTTTATTTATTTTTTGTTTTTAATGCCTTCACTAATTGATGGGCGCACGGGGAAAAATGTCCACTTTTAGTATTTTTTTTTTTCATTGACACCTTTTGTTGCGTTGTGTTTTTGTCCGGGGGGTGAAATACACAAAAAAAAACAGAGGACGAAATGCCAACTTAATTGCAACAAATTAAAATCACTAAACAAACAATGGCAAGTGATCTGCAGAGGGTCCTTCGGACCATGAATCCTGATGAATTTCGTTGTTTTTCTTTGCCTTTTTTTATTATTTTTTGTCGCTTAATATGCAAATCTAGTTCTAGTCAAGACTCAGAGACAGAAGCTTTTTTTTGTTTTGTAATTCCGTTTGTATGCATTCAATGGAATGTGATTTTTTTCTTCTTTAGAAAAAGAAAAGGACTTCTCTGAAGAATCCTTTAGAAAACAAAAGGTTGGGTGGCAAAACAGTCATAGTTGTCGTTGGAAGTCGTCGTCGAAGAGAACGTGATTTGCCACTTAATTGGCTGCCTTTTATTTTTCCGTCCGTTTCTATTATTGTGAGCGAATCTGACTAAAGACTAAAGCCAGAGTGCAAAAGCGAACGAATATTGAAATCCAAATCGGTGAGGGAGCATGTCTATGCAACCATCCTATGGAATTGTGTCTGCAGCTGAGCCAAGCTCCGACTGTCTCGAGGTTTCAGGATTTAAAAATTCAATTGTTTCACTGGAGACGATGGCGACGTCAATTGTTTCCAATTGTCGTATATGCATGGAATTAGTTTCCAAAAGAAACGTTTTCTAAATTCTTTTTTCAATTTAAAAAAAAATAAGCAAATAGAAACGTTTCCTTCATTTGATGCAAGGATTTGCAATATGCATGTGAAAAGGATTCAATTAGTACACTCTCACACACACATAGCCTTTTTTATATGATTTTGTGTCTGCATCAGTTGTTGATATTATAGAAGTTTTAAATTAATTTTTATTTCTTATTCGTTCGTTATGTTATACATAGTTGTATGGGGGGATTCAAAATGGAGGGAGGAAGTTTGAGAAAAAGTTCCGAACGTGCAAACTAAGAACTTTTTTTTTATTCGTGCATAATTTTCCAGGATTATACAAAATGAAATCATATGAAAAATCTCGGTTTCGGTATTCGTATTGTGTATGCAGATTGCTCCTGCTGATTCACGAGAACTTTACAAAGAATTTCAAATGTCAATTTGGCAAAACTTTGTGAAACGTGTTATGTGTTGAAGAAACAACAAAAAGGACACTTTGCCTATTTCATAAAACCAAAAAAAAGGACAAAAGTTTTTTTTATGATTTTATGATTCTATATCATTCCCATGGCATTGTTTTCTTCTATTCTTTATTTTCATACCTAATTATGAAATTTTAGTGTTTAACTTTAATGGCTCGAGCACGAAAGCAACCATTTTCAGGACTTGCAGGCTTTAAGTTCTTTATAGCTGTGCTCTTAATAAAATTATCATACATACCACATACTGACAAGTTTAATGGAACAAAAATGTTTAGAGTGTGATATGTGGAATTATTAATGTTATACAGCACCTTTCACTTTTGTAGGCAGGGGAAAAAAGGGTTGTTGATTGCGTGAGAGAATTCACAGGAAGTGACATTAATTGTGTAATTCACATCTTCACTTCAAGTAAAATAATGAAAAAGTTAAACGTTCAAACATGCAAGAAGCTACAGGGGGTTTTTGATGTTGGGTAATACCTACACTACCCTCTGTTTGGGAAGGTTGAAATTTCGCAGTAAAATTTTGTTAATGGGATTTTATTTTATAAAATAATGTGAAAGAGTTCAAGGGAAAAGGTCATTAAAAATAGCACATGCTATTGAATGTTTTTTTTTTGGTTTTTAGTGTTCACCAAGGAACCAATTTATTTAATGGGCTTAATTTTATGTTTCTTTCTGAGTTTTTAAGGGATTACATATTGTAACTAGCATTCCTCAACAGTCGTTTGAGTACCTTAATTTTGTAATTAATTATTTTATAATTAAAAAAATGAGGATATATGTTCTTTTGATGTATAATACCACTCAGACTATCATGGGGCAGGCCTTCAAGAGAGTCTTTTACCATGAGCTTGCGTGCTAGAACATTAACCTCAATATCACTCTTATCTGGGTCCTGGGCCGCAATTGAATTGAGAAAAATTAATTTTTTGCCAGGCGGGGATCAGCTCTTCATAGCTCACTTGTCGAAAGAGTTAACATTCCTCTTAGTGTTCTGAAGGGCAAAATCTTGTAAGTTTTTCTAATAGGAAAAATTGCATTATATCCAGGAAGATGTTGCCCACCTATAATAAGTTCCGAACAAATGACCTAATATGCACGCCCTGACAAGACATAGCCAGGGTAGTTACAACATGCACTGAACACTGGTCAATAGGAAAACATTCAGCTAAGCTGGGCATTCCTTACAATCATCATTGTCATAGAGGTGGGGATCAACAAGAAAAGTAAATAGTCATTCATTTCGGTTGTAAATGTCCTGCTCTGGCCAGAATTATAGCCCAACTATTCGGAGCTTAACAAACTATCTGAATAATAAGAAACACTATTGATCCATTTTTTAGCACGATTAAGTGGCTCTAAGATGAACCTCGGCGACTTCTGTAACGGGTACTCCCGTCGCAAAAATAATTTTTTAATCCACGTTTTCTTAGCCGCAACGAATAAAACACATGGCGATAAGTGTGAATGCACACACATGCGACTTAAAAATCGTAACGATTATAAAAATGAAACAAGTTCCATTTTTCAAGCGATTTTTCTGTCGCTACTTATTTGTAGGAAATGCGTGCACTCACATAAAAAGTAGTATGTTTTATTTTGTGTGATTAAATAATGGCGCGCAAAAAAATCACAAGTGCGTGCATGACAATAATTTGTAGTGACTACGACTTTTTAATCGCCTCGACGAAAAATCGCAAGTGCGGTCCTAGCCTCAGTTTATGCAAGAACGAAAATTATAAGTCATTGTCGTCGTTTCTTAAAAAATGAGCTTGTAATGGGTGATTTTTTTGCTATTTTCTTTTTGGCAACACTGGTTTTGACAACTCACGCACGTTTCGTGTTTTGTGTCACTGTCAAACATCTTCAGTTTGGTCTATAATTTAACCATGAATCGTCTTACAAACGAACAACGCTTGCAAATTATTGAAAATTGTGACTAAATTTCGCACCAAATTTACATTGTTGGGCATTAAACCATCAACACGCTTACGTCTAGTGCGAACTGAGGAAAATATCGCAGCTGTATTGGCCAGTGTTAGTGATGACCGTGAATTATCGATTCGGTGCCGTTCGCAGCAATTGAGCCTCTGTTACTCCACTACGTGGACAATTTTGCGGAAGGATTTAGCCTTTCAAAATACAGCTGGTGCACGAATTGAAGCCGAACGACCTACCACAACGCTGAATTTTTGGTGAATGGGCTCTTGAAAGGTTGGCCGAAGATCCACTTTTTTATGGAAAAATTGTGTTCAGTGACGAAGCTCATTTCTGGTTAAATGGATACGTGAACAAGAAAAACTGCTGTATTTGGAGTGACGAACAGCCAGAAGCATTGCAAGAGCTACCAATGCATCCAGAAAAGTCACTGTTTGGTGCGGATTATGGGCTGGCGGAATCATTGGGCCGTATTTCTTCAAAAATGATGCGAATCGCAACGTTACTGTAAATGGTGAACGCTACCGTGCGATGATATTAAACTTGTTTTTGCGCAAAATGAAAGAGCTTGACTTGTACGACATTTCGTTTCAAAAAGACGTTGCCACATGCCACACAGCACGCGTACCGATGGACCAACCAAGAGGCGAGTTTGGTGAACAGTTTATTTCACTTTCACGTTTGGGGCCGGTCAATTGGCTGCCTAGATCGTGCGACTTAACGCCTCTAGACTATTTTTTGTGGAGCTATGTCAAGGCTCATGTCTATAGCGACAAGTCCGCTTTGACTAACGCACTGGAAGCCAACGTTGAAGCATTTATTCATTAGATACCAGCCAAAATGTTAGAAATAGTAGATATGCCAAAATTGGACTAAGCGGAGGGAGCATTTGAGGCGCAGTCGCGGCCAACATTTGCATGAAATAATCTTTAAACACTAAACTTTCGATTCAAATAAAGATTTCATGCATTTATCTGAATTTCATGTGTTTTTTTTTTAATCTCCGATAGCTCTTAAAAAATCACTCGTTATAAACAAAATTCTTAAAACATTTTAAATAAAAAAATTCGGTATGCCAAATTAAAGTTCTTATTATTTTACGAATAAAAAATAAATTTCCAAGAAAAATATATTTTTTTTTTAAGTTTTTAGAAAATTCTCTATGAAAAAAAATCATTAAAATCCATTATGCCGATAATGAGAATTTCAAAATTTTAAAAAATTGTTGTATGGTAGGTACAGCCAGTAATATTTTAATTTCAATTTTTTTATTAAATTATAGATCGTAAAAATTATTTTTTTAACAATCGTATGGTGGGTACCTTTATTTTTAGATAAAAGCATTTTTTTACATTTTGTAGATTATATTAAGAAAATTTTATTTATAAAGTTTAAGAAAAATCGAGAACGGAGTTTTCGAAATATGAATTTTTTGGTTTAAATCCAAACAAAATTTTTTTTGGAAAATTTAAATACACAATAATATTTAAATATTGAGTGAGCTTTAGCATTAAACTTAAAGATCAAACTCGGTTGTATCATTTTTGAGAAAATCAAAAACAAAATAAAATACGCGCCGTAAGGGTAGGTACTTCCGAATTAATACATTTTATAAATATAAAACATGGA
Source organism: Philhelius festivus (assembly GCA_963931855.1). Classification (NCBI taxonomy): domain Eukaryota; kingdom Metazoa; phylum Arthropoda; class Insecta; order Diptera; family Syrphidae; genus Philhelius; species Philhelius festivus. The sequence goes on along the minus strand of OZ007557.1, from coordinate 89,799,737 downwards.
TTTAAATAGATAATCAATGCATAAAATTTCCGTCTGATTTCTAGAAAAGTATGAATTTATGCAAATAAACTTTAAAAAATCGGTTTGTTATTAAATACATTTTTTATATAAGAAATTTCTTTAAAATTTTTCAAGAAAAAAATGTGGGATGTGAATTTTAAGTATTTAATAATATTGATTTTAGGAAATAATTTCAAAAAATAATCGTTCACACGTTTTCAAGATATTGATTTTTAAAAAAAAAAAATGTTTCCCAAAAAACCCAAGAAATAGTTTTTCGAATATTTTTATATACAATATTATTTTAAATTTAAGGAGACTCCTGCCGAAAATTTTTGATTAAAATAATTAGAGCCGTTAATGAGAAAGTCGAAAATCAAAAAAACGGTTCTATGACATGTACAGTTAATAACATTTTGCCCCAAAATTTTGTTCGACCAAAATATAGTCCATGTCCATAATATCACACCTAATTTTTCTTATCAAAATCGTTAGTGCCGTTTTCGAGACAAATAAAATTATGCATTAGAGCTAAAAATAATTTCAATTTCCCCTCTAGGGAATAACCGAAGACCCTTAAGTGCCGAGTTTGAAGAAAATACCTCCAGTAGTTTAGGCCGGACTCCCTTATTTCATCTTCGCTATCATGGTCTAAATCTCGAGTTCGATTTTTGTTCCAAATGCAGAACTTGCCTTATAGTACTTATCAGTGGTACCACTTTACTTCAATTGAAGTAGATCTACTTTCTTTTTTCAAAAATATTTTAAAATCTACTTCCTACTTCGCACCATCAGCAAAATACTGAAATCTACTTCATTTTAAAAATATCTGTTTTAATCTACTTCAATTTTACAAAAAACAAAGCCTTAATCTACTTCTTTTTCTCTATTTCACTCTAGGTAGTATCTAGCAAGAGAATTGGAAGAAAAAATGTATTTCAACGCTATAAAAATACATAAATGAGTAATTTTAAAAGCATAGAAATACTCGTACGAATCATATAAAAATTTCGATTGCATGTGTTTATTAATAAATTAATTCTTTATAGCTATACACATTTATTTAAAATTAAAAGAAATGTATTGTATAATATACATTTAAGAAAAAAGTGTTTTTTATACAATATTATTTCAAAATCAAAGAAGCTCCTATAAGAAAATTTTGATCGAAATCGGTAGAGTCAGAAATGAGAAAGTAGAAAATCAATAAAAAGGATCTATGACAGGTACCGTTAGTAACAGTTTTTTACCAAAATGTGGACTGCATTGTTAGTATGGTCTGAACATATTTTTTTTTTATAAAAACCATTAGAGCCGTCTTCGAAATAAATATGATACTCGTATTTTATAATGGCTGTATGGAAGGAACCGAGCTATAAGAAAAAAAAATTACAGTTTCTCATTTAGGCTGCAGGTTGCAGCTTGCAGGTACAGACCTGCAGACAGACGGAATCTCTCTTTTTTCGTGTTGTAATGTCAATTGATGAAAACCTCGAGTTCTAATTTTTCAAAAAGCAAGTAAAAAGACATTTTAAAATCTACTTTGATTTTTCTCAATTTACTTTACTTTTTTCTTCAAATCTTCTTCGACTTTTTTTTTGGAAGTGGTAACGCTGGTACCTATATCGCAAGTAAAAAAGCAACGAACCCAGAACAGATGCCTGTGGAACTCCATTAGAGACTGTCATGAAGGTCAAAAAATATGTTACACTTATAATTTGTCTATAACTACCGGCGAAGCTTATCTGCAGGTTTGCTCTGAACCACTGTGTCAAATACCTTAGGAAAGTCAAGAAGAACTAAGATTAAGTAAATGTCTTCTATAAAATTTATCAGAGTACTGTGACATCCATGTTTCTTTCGAAAAATAATCGATCTTACAGTAGGTAGTTCATCTTAAGGAAATTGCCCATTTTTTCAAGATCCTTCGAAAAACTTTTGTGAGAAAAGCTTCAATTGAAATTAACCGTAATTCACACACTTTTGGGCATATGTAGATCATTCACTAATTTCCAATCATAGGGAAATATCTATGTTTTTAAAATAGTGTTCAAAATATGAGTGCTATACGGCAGTGTAAAAATAAAAAAGAATATTTCATTTCATCTAGACCAATGGCATTCGAACTTATTGAAATTCGAATTAAAAGTAAATGATGATAAAGAGTTAAAGTTAGAGTTACTTTGCTATAAGTATAAGTAGTTACTTTTTTTACTAGCTAAAATTTAATGTATACTCTTCTTGTTCTCAGATCAATTATTTATGATAATTAAGCTGAATGAAATGTTTTAACAATTAAAATACTTGGGTCTTTCAAGTGATTTTCGTCAAAGAATTTGCCACGACTTAATTCCAACTTTAAGAATTCTTGATTTAGATTCACTCAAATGTAGTATTAAATCCTCCCGACTTATAGCCCGTTGTTCTACTCTGTCATCTATTTTGTATTTTACAAGACAGCCCAGACGCAAATAAAATTTTGTGACAAACCTTAAAACCTTACCCCAGAACAATAACTTTTCTCTCTCGTATTCGAGTGTTAATGGAAGAAAAGTTGGTAATTGAGTTGAAGTATTCGAAGCATTCGAAATAAACATTAAAATTAAAGTACCCAATTAGCCTATCCCGTCCATTCCCCAAGTTAAATTTTGTCCTCATTTAAGGTTACAAAAATCCTAAATCAAATCAAACATTAAGATTAGCTCTGTTTAACACAATTAATTAAACCGGCCATTTGGCTGTCATTCTCTTGAACCCCCACTCTCGCGTTGCCGCTTCTCACATTGTCGGTCGGTTGTTGCGAACAACCACCACCGATAGGTTCTTAACTCTTAATCTTCAAACCTGATTGTTATTATACCCGAATCACAAATTGGTAAGAAATAAAACATGCAAATGATTCGCCATTTTATTAATTCGGATTAGTCATGTTAACGTTCCGTGACAGCGAGATTGGATTGCGAGCTTTTGGTTTCGGTTATACTATTTACCGTTGTCATTGCCATTTCTGTTATTTGTTTTATGCCGTAAACCCCGCCTAACGGGATTAAATGTAAATCGCATTCATTTAATATTATTATACCTTTCGTTCATTTCGGATGATGTACATATATAGTGTGGGAGCACTGTACCCCCACCTTGTCATTGCACAATTGTACACAATCTAACGGTATCTATACTAAGCAATACTCATTGAGCTTTGCATTTCAATTTAATATCTACATACTTTCCGTCATCGTTGGCAATGGGGTTGACGCTGGGCTTGGCGTAGTTTGGTGTGGTTTAGTTTTAGAGGCACAATTAGATAGCGCTGTACGACGACGAGAATGGCAACACAAACTAAAACCTTCTACGTAAGCATCATATAACGGTGAGTGGGTGTAGTTTTGGGGGGGGTACAAAGAAGGATTTCAGCTTGGTCCCCTTTAGGGACTTTTATTGGATTTTAGTTATTTGATTGACAATATATTGTCAAACAATGACATTAGTTGCGGGAGTTTGAGTTGGAGTTGGAGTGGCAACACACAGAACAAAGTTCCCATTTCATGTAGTCGACAATAAGCGATTCATCGTTACGAATTATGCACGATTACAAACGGTACCTAAACTATAGTATATAAAATACTTGGGGGGCGTTATGACATTGTTTCAAGGCAGTGGCATGACGGCTTCGTTCTGTTCGGTCTGGTTTTTTGGGTAAAAGGTGAGGAAGGGATTTACATTGAGAATTGATTGCATGATTTATGGCATGAACAAGCGAAATTTTCAAATTCATCGTGAAATCACGGAACTTTCTGGTTCTGGCTCGTAGTTCGATATCTTTCTCACTCCCACTGGAATTTGGAATAAATGTTGAGTGGATTTACAAATGTCCTCAGGGTGGGCTTAGAAATGGGAATTTTGATAAATGGATGTTGTGATTAATTGCTATTACGTTTTTACTTCCATTTTTTTTTTTTGTGTATATTCACTATTATTTGTGTAAATAACTTTGTCATCGCAAGTATTGATTTGTTAGAATATGTAACGGATTTGTCAATATACATAAATTTGCTTAGATTGTGTGTTTTGCTTGTGAATGTCGTCCTGCATGTGCAAATTTAATGGCTGAGCAGATTTAATTCGAATTTGGGATATGCAAATAAATTCGATTGCCATTAACCTAACCTATTTCATTTCTATTTATTGTGCTTTATAATGTATTTAATACGTAGTTGGATACGTGCATGATTTTATTTTCTACTTAGTGTATGCATTGATATTTTTGATTGACATAATGGAAGAAGATTTGTGTAAATGAATTCAGGTCTGAAATACCACAGGGAATGGATAGCAATCCTTTAGCCATCATGGCATTTTGTAATGAAAATTACATTTTTATAAATCTACGTCCGTAATTATGTTTTGAAAAACTAGGTTAAAAAACAAGAATACTCGAAAGTAAAATGTTTAAAAAGTTCTCCAATAGAGGCTGGTTTGAGAATTATTGGCACAAACTTGAAATTTAACGAAAACTCACAAGAGAAAGTCTAATAGGGTTAAATATCAAGATCTTGATAGCCAGTTCATGTTTACTCTGCGTAAGATAACCATGCCCGTAAAATACCCTGCAGAATGCCCGTTTTTGTATCAGCTATATGGCACGTAACGTTCGTCCACTTGAAACCACATGACACTTTAATCCATATAGTACAACTCAAGTCGAAAAAAATTGATGGTAACCAAGCATTAAAGCTCTAAGTACGGACCAATGATTCCGCCGACCCATAATCCACAAAAAATCTTACTTTCTTGCAATTCATTGTTGGCTTTCAACAATGTCGTTACATCTGCACTTTCATCTCTGAATGTAGATGATTCCCTTGGTGAATTGATTAATCAAATATTGAACATTATATCCACGGTCCATATATTGATTGTTAATACAAAATTGGGCGGCCTTTTTGCAAGAATATGTGCCAGGAGAGGAACTCCTCTTTAAGAACACGCGTTGTTCTATCTCCTTTTCTATGGAATTAGATAGCGCAAATGAGCTGCTATTCTGCCTAGAAGCGGAGGGTTATAGGGTGATTGCCTATGCCGATGATGTTGCTGTAGCCATAGCAGGAAAACATCCTTATATGTACGTTAAAATAACTCTTACAAAATACTTTAAATATACTGAAAAACAAATCGAAATACTAGTCTTATTTAAGACAGGAAGTTAAGCTGGAAACCTTAGTTAAATGTAAGAATCAGAAAGGCCACAGTGGCAATTTTTTCATTCCAAAAAGCCGTCGAAATTTAATGGGATTTCAAACCCAGCATTACTCTTTAGCTATACATTAAAAAAATCAGACCGATTCTAACATATAGTGTAACAGTATGGTGGATAAAACAAAAAAAAGTATGAAAAATTGAACGAGGTCTAATGCTCAGCCTGTAGGTGTATGGGTGGAGTACTTGACACAACTACAACTTCCTCCCCGGCATTTGACATTCTGTTCCATCCAGGGTTGCAAAAGCTTAAGTCACTTGTTAGCTTAAGCTTGGCTTTAATTCACAAGTCACTAACTGACTTATGAATTAAAAAAATATAATTCAGCAGCTAGGAACTGACTTATGAATTAAAAAAAATTTAATTCACAAGTCAGTTGGTGACTTGTGAATTAAAAAAAATTTAAATCATAAGCTTCTTCGTGACTTATGAATTAAAAAAAAATTAATTCAGAACCTACTAAGTGACTTATGAATTAAAAAAAAATAAGTCATCAGGGAGTAAGTGACTTATGAATTAAAAAAAATTCAAATCATGAGCAACAAAGTGACTTCTGAATTAAAAAAAATTTAATTTAATTTTTTTTAATTCATAAGTCACTTAGTAGCTTAGAATTTAAATTTTTTTAATTCATAAGTCACTTTGGGGGTTGTGAATTAAATTTTTTTTAATTCATAAGTCACCAAATATCTTATGAATTAATTTTTTTTAATTCACAAGTCATCTATAGACTTATGACTTGAGGATTTTTTAATTCAAAAATTCGCAACCCTGGTTCTATCTAACACCCTTCGATATATTCGACATACAAACGTCTATCCTTTCAGCCGCCAGTCACTCGTCTTAAGGCTTCCTCGCAGAGAACCAATAACTGGGAAATTGTAAGGCTGATTACCGAGTTTAAAAGTAAAACAACACACTCCCTATAAAGCAAATATTCTACATGAAAAACTTTGCTGTAGCATGATTCTGTTAAGAAAACAAACCTTAGACGGAAACTTCTATTTATCAAGTCTTAAAAAACTCGAGCATGGGGTTTTCGAAATATTGAGTTTTCAAAAAGAAAATTTTAAATTTTTTTTAAAAATCCAAAAATTTTTGAATATACAATAATATTGAAACTGCTGGGCAGCCTTAACATAAAAAAATGATCAAAATCGGTCGTACCGTTTTTGAGAAAATCAAAAACAAAAAAAAATGTTTCCAAGGGGGGTACCAAAATTAATAATTTTTTGGAATTTTGTTTTAACGTTTACCTAGCTTTAACTAAATGAATTTTTTTGATTTTTTTCTTAAATTTGTGGGACAGTTTTTGAGAAAAAACAAATGTTTTATAATTGCGAAAAAAAATTGGTATGGCAGGTATCGTTATGTTTGGTCTTAAAAGAAAAAGAAAAAAACATGAGGAGGGACAAAATTAAAACCCATATCTACCAAGTTTGAAGAAAATCGGCCGATTCGTTTAGCTGTAGTCGAACAGACAGAATTGAGAGACACACTTTTTTGGTCTTCGCTTTCATCGTAATGTCAAATTTGATCAAAATCTCGAGTTCGATCAAGTAGAAAGAAAAGCTTCAGGAATACGACCTGTTGTGAGCAACTGACAAATCCTGACAAATCCTCTAAAGGTATGTCTTGTCATCAACAGTGCCTATCATTCGCGGCGTTTGGACTCGGCAGCCGATGCACAATACTTCTGAATATTAAAATGGAAAGTTAGATCAGATCCATGTACAGAATTTCACATTCGTGTGGAACCGCTCTAAGAAAATTCGCTGAAAAATAATAATAGACGTGAAACACTCTTATTTGAATTATATCTAAGGAGTTTTGAAAGGATGAAGGCTTTGTTAAAGCCAGATCAGGCATGAACACTTTTTTGTACATCTTCGAATGAGCATTTTTGTCAGCATCAGATATGAGATTATTACATGAAATAATTTTTGTTGTGAGAACGGAAAATTATTCAATTTCCTTAATGTAAGTGACTCATAGTTCAAAGATAACAGTATAATAAGAGTTATTTACTTTAACGATGAGAAACAGTTCTGAGATTTTGAAACATAAAATTCTACGTGATTCTTAACTCTCCTAAACCAATACAAAATTAAGGCCTTTTTAAATATTTGAGGGACCAACACGATTGAAGAATGAACTAACATTCATCCATTTTGACATTTCCTTCACATTTCATTTTTCATTCGCTGCAAACGACGATTAAATTGATTGATTGATTGCTTACATATGTAGATATTTTATTTCTTAAAATCCAAATAAGTACATTATTTATAAAAAGAAAGAAAGAAATAAGTGACAAAAGTATTTTTATAATAAATAGAGTTATGTCACTCTTAGTAGAATGATTTAACATGTATTATTTTAAATGGGTGGGGTGACCATTAGAAAAGAAATATTAAAAAAAAGAAAGTTAAAACATCATTAAATTAAGAATGCACATACAAATTAAATTGAATTAAGTTAAATATTTCATGAAAACATCAGGTAAGACCATTTACAAACAATTCGATACTCTCATTATCAAGACTAGAAGCCAGTTTTTAACTTGTTTCATAAATACGAAATGAGAAGTTTGCATCGTGATAAAATTAGGGAGTCTATTAAATATTCGACATGAGGAAACATTAGACAAATTTCGAAATGCGGTTGTTCGAGCGACCGGTATAGACACTTGGTTCAAAAAATTACCACGTAAACCATAATTATCAATGAATCTAAAATTAAGATTACCTGATCTTTTGAAGAAAATTTTAAGAACTTTATAGTAATACATATGTCGCACTGGAAGAATTTTCAAATCCCTAAATAGTGGAAAACTAGGGTACAAACGAGGCTTACCACATATTTTCTTCAGAGCACTTTTTTGTAAAACTAAAAGAGGCTGTATTTTGTTGTAATATAGGAACCTCCCCAACAAGATATTCCATATTCTAGTTTGGAATGGAAAATGCCATAATAAATTTTAAGGAGCAGCTTAGAAGAGCAAACTTTACGCAAAAAGAAGAAATTTCTAAGAGTGCACCGAAAATACTGTCTAAGAATTTCTGTGTGATTATAAAAACTCAATAATCAATCCCAAATACTTGAATTCATTTACTATTTCTAATTTAAAACATTTATCAGTACAGCTCGTGGAATCAGTAAAGTTTGTAGAAGTATCCATAGGACTACAGGTACAGTTAAAAAGTTTAAATTTTGTACACTCAGTAGCATGGAAAAAGAGATCAGCATCAACAATCTTTTGGCCAGACTCAAAAACATTACCTTAGTTTTAGAACTAATTATCAGTTTGTGCTCTGCAAACCAGATTCTTAACCAGCTGAGATCCCAATTTATATCAGATATAAGATTAAGACGACTATCTGTACAATAAGAAAAGACCACATCATCTGCAAAAGCTGTCAAAGAACCCCTAAATGACAATCTGAATAAAGAAATTATATATACCAAAAAAAGTATTGGTCCCAAAACCGAACCTTGTGGCACTCCCAAATCAAATGTCATTGTATCACTCCTAATACCATCAAATTTCAATCTTTGGGTTCCTACATTTAAATATAATCTTAACCGATCACTTATGAAACCTCGAAACCCAGCACATTCAAGTTTGCTTATCAAAATTTCGTGATTAACCATGTCAAAGGCTTTTGATATGTCAATAAATATTACAAATATTTGAGAACAGAAATGTAACAAGGCATCTTCGGTTGATTTATTACTTTGAAAACCAAACTGAACATTACTGAAAAATTTCGTTCTCGTTAAAAAGCTCACCATTCTATTTTTTACAGCGTTTTCAAAAATCTTACTAATCGAAGGCAGGAGAGATATAGGCCTATAGTTACCCAGATGACTTGTAGCGCCTTTTTTGTAAAATGGCAAGATATTGGCACATTTAAGAGCAACCGGAAATACTCCAGAAAAAATACTTTTGTTAAAGATATGTGCCAAAACATCAAACAAACAAATCAAACAAAAACAGGAATTCTTTTGAAGTAACTTGCTCAAGAACAATTCATTCATTGCAGTGTGGATGGTATGTCGAACGCGAATAGAATTTGACAATTCATAACAATTAGATTGTAATTCCAGACGACCATTTTATTTTCCCAAATTTATCTTATTTTAGCAATTAAAACTTAGATTTTAATACATAAAGATTAATTTCAACAATTTCTGTACCATTTCTTCTAGGGCTAATCCCTAAATTTTTTAAATCCCATTTGTTCTTTTATTCGTCGGTTGTGGTCACTCTCATGTGAAAAGTCCTTTATTGGACAAAAATTCTAAGTTTCAGGGAAAAATTCATTGATGAAATCAGAAAGAAATCCGGATATAATAAAGAACACCATAATTTGTTTATTGAATTTCAGTTTTGAAACCTTACAATATGAATAGTTTTGTTGGAATAGTAACTCCCAATTGAACGAAGACGAGATTAATCGATAGCATGGATTTTTGATAATAAAAAAATAAAGTCACTTTCTCAAGTAGGGGATGTAGAAATAAGTATCACTGCTACGTTATGTACGAGTATACCATCTGATAACAAATGAACTACGAAAGTAATACAGACAGACATTAAGAAGTTTTTTTTTCCGATATTTCTTAAGCTGAAATTTCATCAGCATTTCCTAGTCCTTGTAACGAAGGGTTGTTCGATTGGAATAGGTCGATAGTTTCAGGGTGAGTAAGATAAACCTTTTTTAGTGACATCTTAAGCAAGTGTAAACTAAAAAAGACCAGTGGATAGATGGAAAAGTTAATCGGTGACCTTGCCTGTAAAGAAAGACACCATCTAGAAAACTAAACCTGCTTAAAATTGTCCTTTTTTAAAATTTATAGGACAGTCAAAACCCTTTTAAGCAGATATGGCGACCACTGGCAATCTACCCCCGTGTCCAAATTAGCGCTGAAGTGCGCCATTTTGATATAATAACTCATGTGACCCTGTGGATAGAATTGATATGGAAAATTGTAGACATTCTAACGGAGTCACCCAGTTTGGATTGAGTTCGAAAAGAAGAATAATTTAGCAAGTTTTGATGTATTTTATTGTGTGCTTGTGTTTCATCAATCATCCGGAATTTGGATCACTCGCTCAACCGGACCACCACACTTATCCGACGCCAATCCGATTGAGTGATCATCCGGCCCCACGCATTGTAAACTTCCGTCAAAGACCTCAGTCCTCTAGCTCAGTATCTAAGGAATCAAATGGAGGACACGTTACAGAAGTAACCGAAGTTCGTCCTAGAGCCCTTTACTCACGTTGATAAAAGAGATCAAGTCTTTGATCTTCATATCGAAAAGTTCATCAATGTCATCAAGGAATGCTCTTCCTAATGATATGCTCTAAATTTGGCCAGAATGGAGCATTTGCAGAGGAAATGGAGGACTGTTTGCCTTTTCCGCTGGTCGCCACAGCTATGAGAGTTAGTGTTGTGAGGAATGCCTAGCTTTACTGCATGCTCTCCTATTGACCAGTGTCTGCTACTGGAAGCTACGATCTTGGCTATGTTCTGCCTGGTTCAGCATATTAGATCAAGCATTCTGGATTTATTATAGGTGTCTCAAATTCTTCTAGATATAATGCAGTTAGTTAAACTGCTCCACCAACGCAGAGTTAAAAGTTTTAAGAAAAATTGGAGAATTGTACCCTTCATAAATTTAAGCGGAATGTTCAATATTTCTGCAAGTGAGTTATAGAGGTATGATCCTTACTTAGCCAGCTCGTCCGCCCGTTCATCCCAATCAATGCTAAATTGACCCGAAACCCAGATAAAAGTGACATTGTGGTTAGTATTGAGACTAGCAAGTTCAATCCGGCATTGCTGGACCAATTCGAAGGACTATGTACTAGAATTAACGGCTTGAACAACTGTCTGTGATATTATGTGTCTTGGGTTCGGGTGTGGGCTTTGGTTGAGTACCTTAAATGCTTCCCTGATAGCCACTATAATTGTGCTTGAACAAAACTAGCCGAGTCGGCTATCCTATGCGAATGGATGTATCCAAAATCACAGAGAAGATTCCTGAAAAAAAAGTTTCTATTGAAATCAACTCCGTAATATTGGTATGGCAATCCAAGAATTCGATTGCTATAATCTGATACTAGATCCTAATGTGCAAATCAAGTTACAAAATGTACAGAAAAATGCTTAAGGCATCAGTTGGGCAAAATCTTAGAGTCCCTGTGGTGCCAACGCTAACAGTTCTTTGTATACCTTTTTCAGTTTATCGATGCTATGCTTTCATAAGCATGGGCCATCATACAATCGAACCTCATGTGAGTATCGGTCGCACCACGGCTGTGTAGTGTATGTCCACAAAATCATCTCAGATTGAAGACTCTACTTTTTACCAAAGGTCTTAATACAGGCGTAGAAAGCTGTGCAAGCCTTCTTAAGCGTTTCTTCAATATTCAGTGTCCAGTTCAACTTAAGGTCTAGAATAATACATAGATATTTTGCACTAGAAGAGAGGAAGAGCATCTGGATAGAGGGAAACCCCTTCAGTGAGCTCACATTATCAAAAAAAACACCCACCCCTAACTGTTCCCCCAAGCCACATGGTAAAAATCTGGTTCCCGGATGCCGCGCTTAAAAATAAGCCCCTAATGATGGAAATTAAAATATGGCGGATATACTTTTTTGAGAAAAAAATGTATGTACTTTAATTTTCGAGGCGTGACAAAGCTTCATAATGCCAACTTGTATGCAATGTGCGTATCTGTCCAATATACTACACCAACTCACCCCGTAAATCACTTCTGCTCTTTGAATAAAACTTTTTCCCAGCAAATTGGCCTTCAGCAACAGATTTTAAAATATTTCCCATCCTTATTGAACAATGTTTATGACAGCGAAAACTTCATCAAGGTCCAGTTTTGTTCGTCCTGTGAACATCCTTGGCCAAACAAAAAAGTTTTTTTTTTTTGTTTGTTTTTTAGTTTCAACTCAATTTCACCATATGATGTTAAAAATTCAATTTTGTGTTACCAAAAACTTTTCTCAGGGACATGATTTTATTATGAAGTCCTTTGGCGATTTTTTTGCACATACGAACATTTTTTTTCAGTTATTTGTATTAATTTATTTAAGAATGATAAAAATGTAAATATTGTGGGAAGACCAACCAACAAACCAAGAACAAGAAAACTGAAGCCCTCTTTTTCTGAATTTTTTTCCATTTCCCCCAGCCTCCCCGGTAATGCAAGGAAAGGTACTACAACATCCGATCCTCCCATCCATGAACATTATATCCAATGCACTTCATAAATATAGTATTTACATGAATATTTTATACACAGACGACCCTCGACCATGTCCTTTACTTATAAATTTAAGGATACCCGAACGACTTATCATCAACATTGAAGTGCAAATGGCTGACTGGGGATATGTCAGTTAGGTACCCTCTCTGATAAAAAAAAAGTATTTTACGTAATTAAAAATCACTCTGCATGCAGAGTGAAAGACATTTTTTATTTTGGATTCCTTTCTGTATATTAAAGGATCAAGGTTGAAGGCTGAGGATTTCACTTGTACAACATTATTTGCTACTCGTCGTCCTTTTTCGACATATTCTGTTCAATAATTTAATTTTAAAAAGGATGGCAGAGTGTGAGAGGACATGCATGTAAGTATGTCAGTGCACAGCGTGACACATAAAAGCAATGAAACCTTTCACATTACTTTCAATTTGACATTGAAAAGAAAATTCCCCTGTCGCCCTTGTTGCTGGCGCTGTGATGCTATAACAGTCTCATTGAGCGAAAGGAAAAAGAAGTTATAATAAAAGTGAAATTTTCCTTTGAAAATCAAGAAGGGTGTCACTCGGAGTGAAAGGACACGAAAGTGGATCGTATCAAAAACGATGTCAATCAGGCGCCCTATAAGTGTCAAGATACTCGATGATGACGATGACAACGCCACCAACAACACCAAGGATATCCAATCCATACCTTTTCGAACTTAAAAGATACATTGAATATATATATAGGCAAAAGTTGTTAATTAAAATCATTGCATTTGCCTATTGATGGCGCCCCTAGCTAGTCCTGCGAAGCATAGAACCCTACCTATACACACCTAGAGCCATCTACAAATTGAATAGAAATCGAAATAAATTTGCATCACAAAAGGTCCAGGAATATGAAGCTTCAAACTGAAAGTGAACACGTCCTTAAATGCCAATAGGAACATGCCAATCAATGGCGCTGGACAGGAAACGGCTGGGGGCGGACATCGTTTGTAACAACGATCTGTTGGCCAAATTGCCTTCAGTTTGCCGCTTTTCGTGGCATTCGGCATTGTTGTGAGGTACAATGTATAGAGTAAACACATAGATATGTATTTGGGTTGTTGGTTGGCAGAGACATGGCTCTCTCTATACCTTTTGTGTTGAGACATTTTCTAAACGGGCTAACTGTTTGAAATTGAATTCGGAATCGCGCAAGCACACTAACAGCTTTTACACAACCAAAATGCCTAAATCATTGTGCCACTGGATACCCAATTGACAGTCGTAACTATACAACAAAACTGCCGAAGTGTACCGCAGAACATGCACTGATATTCCATTTAGCCAGAGGGCAACGAGTCTTCAATGCACCTAGTTCTCGTTTCGGTTCTATTTTACATTCCCGACCAATAACTATTGATGGGGGGTGGCAAGGGGAGATTTCAAAATATCATTTTAATCAAACCTTTTGTGCTTGACCGTGTATAATTGATATATTTGTCAAATCACTCTTTTGTTTTTTATCATAAAAGGTCGCGTTTTTAGGGAACTTTTAGGACTGATTTATGATTGAGTTGAAAAATTGGACATGGACCTCTCTCGTTAGAAATAACTACATATCAGATTTTTTTTCATTTTAAATCGATCAATTACTGGTTTTGAATAAAACAAAAAATAAAATGCACGACTGGGTCGCACGAACTTGCTCCTATGTAATAGACTAGGAATTTTAAAAACGGATGTTATTAAAGAAAACTGTTCATAAGGATAAAATGAATTTTTAAATTCTTTTAGTAGTAAGAGATAAAAACAGAATGCTATGCAAATATGAATTTATGCAGGAACACAAATTATAAGTCGTTGTAGTGGTTCCTTAAAAAAATAAGCTTTTATGTACAAAATTTTTAAAACATTTTTAAGAAAAAAATTTGGTACGCCAACCTTAAGTTTTTATTATTGTACGAATAAAAGTCTGATTTCCAAAAAAAAATACTTAGCCGTTCTTGAGATATCGAATTTTTCAAAAAAAAAAATACTTTTTTTTCTAAAAATTAAAAAAATATGTTTTCTTAAGTTTTTAAATGCAATGTTTTTTAAACTTTTAAGGAGCTTCTTTATAAAAAATTTCGTTAAAATCCGTTATGCCGATAATGAGTAATTCAAAATTCGAAAAAATCGTTCTATGGTAGGTACAGTCAGTAATATCTAGATTTCAAATTTTGTTTTATGAAATTATAGATCGTAAAGATTGATCAAAAGAAAAAAATGTAAGCAAAATTCTCGGAACCATTTTCGAGAAAAATACGATTTTCGAAAACCATTTTTTTAAATTTGTATGGAAGGTACCGTTAGTTTTAGATAAAACAAATTTTTTTTTCTCAAATCTTGTAGATTATGTTAAGAAACTTTTATTTGTCAAGTTTGAAAAAAATCGAGCATTAGGTTTTCGAAATATTGAGTTTCCAAAAAAAAATTTTGAATTTTTTTTAAAAATCCAAAAAAAATAAAAATTGAAAATTTGAATATGTAATAATATTCAAACTTTGGAGGAGCTCTGGCATAAAAAAAATAATTTAAATCGGCTGTACCGTTTTCGAGAAAATCAAAAACAAAAAAAATGGACCCAGGGGGCTACCAAAAATAACAATTTTTTGTAAATTTTTTTTCAACCACTAGCTAGTTTCAACCGAATGAAATTTTTCAAATTTTTTTTAAAAAATTCTGTGGGACAGTTTTTGAGAAAAAAAAATATTTATAAAATTTCGAAAAAAATCGTATGGCAGGTACCGTTATTTTTGGTCTTAAAAAAAAACAGAAAAAAATCTCCCGGGGGGAGAAAATAAAACCCATATCTACCAAGTTTGAAGAAAATCGGCCGAGCCGTTTAGGCTGTAGTCGAACCGACAGACAGACAGACAGAATTGCGAGACCCACTTTTTTGGTCTTCGCTATCATCGTAATGTCAACTTTGATCAAAATCTCGAGTTCGATTTTTTTTACGAATGCATAACTTGCCTTATAGTACCTATAAGTCGCAAGTAAAAATATCGGAAGTTTTTAATCAACATTGATATTATAGAGATATTTTATTGGCAGTAAGACTCAGCGATGGAAAATTCGGTACAATTGTACCGAATTCGATACCATTATTGAGTTTCTAGAATTACAAAAGTACAATTTAACTCAATTCAGTACAATTTCAAAATTTCCATATTTTATGGTATGTATTTCATAAAAAAAAAAAAAAAAAAAAAAAAAACAAAAGCACATAAAAGGAAATTGAAATTGGAAAACATCATCCTGGCCTGAATGCATTCATTTACCAGAACAATAACTCTCAGCTGTAAACCCTTATACTCGTAACTCTTAATTACAGTTTTCATTTAGTGCTTTTCTGTCTCTTTATCGATCAGCTTTCTTTCAGACATCGCTTCGGTTTGGTAACTAAAGCCTACTACGCAGATCGGGAAAAGCCAAATTTTATCTCTACAATTTTAATCTCTACAAAACTTTTTCAAATGTCGCGCAAAAGTTTGAATTTGGAGAGATAACAGATAATTTATTGTGTTTTGGAGTGTATCTATGGAACGGGTTGTCTTACAAAAATCGTTCACACCTTTTTGGAATCTCCTTTTGGTGCTTCCATTCTTCCAATAAAGACAGTTTTGACAAAAATCACTTCTGGAATACGGTGGCTGTCAAAATTTGTTCCAAAAAATAATGCTTGTATCATTCCTTTTCCTGGCAAAATTTAGTGGAGATATTTTGTACAGCAATGCACAAAAGTATGAATTTTGCGCGCGAACTGCGTACTGCTCGGAAAAATATCCAAGACTAAATTTGTCCCAGGAAAAAAATGTATGGGAGACAAAATTTTTCCCGATCTGCGTACTAGGCTTAATAAACCAAAAACAATTCAAGAACGAAATGATGAGATAATTCGGCACATTAACGACATTGAACCTCAATTATGTACTTTTTAATGAAGATAGTATTTTTTCTGTGGAGTAAGAGGACAAACTGATCATTTCTGCTTTGATTTTTTTAAATAAAATACTTTGGAAAACTTTTAATTATTGATTTTGTTCATACAAAATTCGTTTTGGGTACAATTGACATCATTTCAGTACTATAATTCTATTCCAGATTTCAGTATAATTGAAAAATTTCATGTTCCATCCCTGGTAAGACTGCGGCCTAATACTCGTACGTATGTACTCGTAATCAAAAGCCATCACGGTGGCCTCCTTCTTTCATTTTCGCTTCCTCTCATCGTTTTGCTCTCTTTTTAACTTAGTCTTTTAACTAACGGTATTGGGTCACGGCTCACGGATACAACGCAAAACTTCGCCCATTAGGATCATTCACAATGGAAATAGCTCAATGAACGAATTCAGTTCACCTCCGTCCAATTTTATTACAGTTTAAATTTAAATGAAATAAAATGCACGACTGAATCGCACGAACTTGCGCTTATGTAAAACTACTTTGGAATTAAAAATAAATTTTATAAATGTAAAACGGATTTGCCGTCGGATTTCTAGAAAAGTATGAATTTACGCAAACTAAGCTCAAAATTCGTTTTATTATTAAAGCTAATTTTTTTATAAGAAATTTCTTTAAAATTTTTCAAGAACAAAATTTGGGATGCCAATTTGAAGTACTTAGTTGTATAGATTTTAGGAAATAATTTCAAAAAAAATCGTTCACACGTTTTTAAGATCTTGAAAAAAAAAACAATAGTATTTTTTCGAATATTTTTATATACAATATTATTTGATACTTAAGAGGGATCCTGCTAAGAAATTTTGGTTAAAATCGTTAGAGCCGTTAATGAGAAAGTCGTCAGTAAAAAAAATAAAATGCTCGACTGTGTCGCACGAACTTCCTCCTATGTAATAGCCTAAGAATTTCAAAAATGAATGTTATTAGAGAAAAACTGTTCATAAGCATAAAATTCATTTTATGTTGGAGCTAAAAATAAAATGCAAGAAGAAGTGGTTTCTTAAAAAAAAAGTTTTTATATCCAAAATTTTTAAAACATTTTTAAGAAACAATTTTGATACGCCAATTTAAAGTTTTTACTTCGAATAAAAATTAAATTTACAAAAAAAATATTGAGCCGTTTTCGGGATATTGAATTTTCCAAAAAAAATAGATTTTTTTTCAAAACTTTTGAAATGCAATGTTTTTTAAACTTTTAAGAATCTTCTCTCTAAAAAATTTCATGCCGATAATGAGAAATTCAAAATTTAAAAAAATCTTTCTATGGTAGGTACAGTCAGTAATATCTTGTCTTCAATTTTTTTTATTAAATTATTTATAGATCTTAAAAATTAATCAAAAAAAATTTGCGAAATTCTTAGAATCGTTTTCGAGAAAAATACGATTTTCGAAATTTATTTTTTAGCATTTTTAGGTAAAATAAATTTCTTATTTTCTCATATCTTGTAGATTATTTTAAGAAACTTTTTACTTATCAAGTTTTAAAAAAATCGAGCATGGGGTTTTCGAAATATTGAGTTTTCAAAAAAAAATTTGTTTTTTTTTAAATCCAAAAAAAAACATATTTTGAAAATTTGCTGGGGCGCGTTAACATAAAAAAATGATAAAAATCGGTCGTACCGTTTTTGAGAAAATCAAAAACTAAAAAATGGTTCCAAGGGGGGAACCAAAAATAATAATTTTTTGCAAATTTTTTTCAACCGTTACCTAGGCTTAACTAATTGAAATTTTTTGATTTTTTTTAATTCTGTGGGACAGTTTTTGAAAAAAAAAAAATATTTATAAAATTTCGAAAAAAAATCTTATGGCAGATACCGTTAATTATGGTCTTGAAAAAAAAAGGAAAAACATGCGGGGCGAAAAAATTAAAACCCATATCTAACAAATTTGAAGAAAATTGGCAGAGCCGTTTAGCTGTAGTCGAACAGACAGACAGACAGAATTGCGAATTCGCTATCATCGTAATGTCAACTTTGTCCAAAATCTCGAGCTCGATTTTTTTTTCTAAATGCAGTACTTGCCCTATAGTACCTACCTATATCGCAAGTAAAAACAGCACATAGTAAAGTTGTTAGTCGCTAGACTTCGGTTCTCTTCAAGCCGTTGGCCTCATAATATGCAACTCCCAAGCCAAAGTCCAAAGGCTACCGCTCTGAAGGTCTCAATCTACAGTAAGACTCTTTATTTTGAATTTATTTCTCTTGAACGTTTTGAAGCTAGACATATTAAACTTTCTACATTTGTTACCTTTTTACCAGCGCTAAACATGGAAACGTTTTTAAATATAGCAGTTTTAAATCTGCTTTAAATTGCAGGAGCTAAAATATGTTTCAGCAACTCTGTCCCCGAATTATCCTGAGAACTTGGGTTCCTTTTTTTTATATTCTTTGTGGACACAGAGACAATGTCGTCGTTCGTCGTCGTCTATTTTTTAAATAAACTTAAATATTATTTTTGTCCCGCGTTTGCATTTTATTCCAAGCAATTTCCTTACATAATCTAATTCCGGATATGCCTGCGAGTCCTTTGCGACGGAAGAAACACGACAAGAAGTAAATCCTTCGCATTGCCCTAGGCAAAGCCTATGAAATGACATAACAACAATTGGGATGCCTTAGTATAGACAGAGTATATCTACAGTTGATGTTGTTGATTATTATATGGCAACCGCCATTTCGGAGTTTTCAGCAGATTCAGAATCCTGCTATGGCTTGAAAAGGTGGTGCTGGTTGTGGGATTGGTGTTGGTGCCTTTGGCATTTTACAGAAGCAAACGATGGCGAGTAGATGAAGAAATGGAAATAGCACAATTTGTTCAAAAACACAACACATTCCGGATTTGTTTTAAATTTCGAATAAATGCGAGAGGGGTGGTGCAAGAAGTAATATTAAAGTTGGTTTAAGGTAAGACTCTTAAACTTTACCGCTTTTCAACAAAGCCAAACCAAAACAAAAATCACATCGGGAGGATGAAGATAAATTCAAGGATTTTGGGGTGCGAAAACAAAGCTACAAAATCACCATTGGGTATGAATATTTTATTTCTGAGCGAATTTTAATTTTTTTAGAGAGAGTTAATAGGAAGAGTGGGGCGGATTTTAAATAAGTTAGGAAGAAATATCATCTCATAAAATATTGATAACTTTTTTGGCTGTTTTTCTTTCTTTTTTTGTAAGCAGAAACGCTCCATCCGCTAGGAGTAGAAAGACAATAAATTCAAGAGTTTTGTTGCTTTTGGAAAGCACTTTTATTTCTTTAGGTTGGTAGCAGCTTATGAAAGATAATATCTCGGGATTTTAGCAAAACATTTTTCTAAAGTTTTAACGAACGTATGTGGTTTGATATTGAAAGAGGAAAGAGATAAAAAGGGTTTAATTAGTTTACCAAAGATCTGTTTTAATTAAATGTGTTGGTTTTCAGTGCTAGGAGAACTTTCCGCCTGGAAGATGAATCCCAATAAAATATATGCTATTTTCAGGTGTGAGCAAAAAAGGTGCTGGGAAATAAGCAAGGTACTCAAATTGGGATCAACTGAGAGTAAAGAACAAATCCATGTTTGCATATGCTTGCATTAAACAAGAACAGAGTCAAATGTTTTTTTTTTTTAGTTTATCATTCGCAAATTCATTTAAGGGTTGAAAAATGTTGGGTTCAATGACTATATCGAAGATCACCTACAAGACAAAACGGAAATCTTTTTATCTTAGATGTTGCACATGTTGTAAAAAAATATATGAAAATGTACATTAAGAGTCATTACTAGTGATAAAGTCTTATACTCGTATAAGGAAGCCTTAAGGACAAAGGAAATGAAAAATGCAAGATGATGTTCCTTAAGACCAAATTCACACTAGAGATCCCATACTAATACAATTTCGATACGCTCAACTCCTTTTACACATGAAGCAATGACTAAACTTTGACACTTTCGACAACTTATAAGCTCTTGATCCTCATTGTCTTATGTGTACAAATATCGAGGTCAACACAACGGTGTGAATCTGGTTTTTAAATAAATATTCAATCATAGTCCTAATCAACAGTGTAAAGGATGGACCAAATACAAGTTTCTTTTCAAGATGCAATAAAATGAACAAAGTTAATTTGTTTTCCATGTATTCTGACATTTTAAGTAAGAGCAAACATTTCCATTAACTATGGAACATAACGTTGCTGCCTTGGCTGGATTCGCAGTAGCGCATTCTGTCATTCCAATTTTCCAAGACCGTGTTGATAGTTTCTGGCTGTAGGCTGTAGCTCATAGTTTGCTTGGTTGATATTGGCCTTAAGTACTTGAATCGTTTCCGAGTTGTTGGCATTATATCGGTTCTTTACGGTTCTCCACAACAAAAAAAAGTCCAAAGGGGTCAAATCGCAGCTCCGAGGCAGCCAATTGACATCGCCCAGACGGCTGATAGAACGATTTGGGATTTCATTGCGCAAAAGATCGATTGTGGTATGGGCTGTGTGGCATGGCGCGCCATTCTGCATGAACCAGAGATCGTCCAAATCCATGTCTTTAATTTCAGTAAAAAACGTTGTTCCCACCCTGATTTTCGAAGCAAAATAGTCCAATGGTGCCACCACTCCACAGTCGGCACTAAACTGTCACTCTCTGTGGATGCATTGGCTTCTGGACAATAACTTACAGCTTTCCGAGCTCCACATACCGCAATTTTGTTTGTTAACGAAGCCGCGATAAAAATGCGCCTCGTCAGAAAAGATCTTTTTTGGCCCAAAATGTTTGTCCAGTTCAAGATGCTCTAAGGCCCAAACTGCGAAGCTATAACGAAGTGGTCGTGCGCCTTCAATTGCTGAGTCAATTGGACCTTGTAAGGGAATAATCCGAAATCTTTTAGTGCAGAATTCTAATCTAGTGAGTGAAATGTTGAGCTGTTGAGATCGATGGCGAGTTGATGTACGTGAATTAAGTCTCACACTCTCGGCTACAGGAGCAACATTCTCGTCTGTGCGTACCGTACGACGACGGGGACCATTCAATTCAATTCAATTTTGTTTTATTGAACATACTACGAGTATTTACTAATAAGATATGAAAATTTACATCTCTTGGCTTATAGGGGGAATAACTATATACAGTCACTTTATTTAATTATTATTATATAAAATTTACATGACGAAAAAAAAAATTAAAGGTCGGTTGACTGTATCCTCTTCAGGATGTTCATTCCCGGCTGTCAGTGGTGATTTTTGTGGGTTGTGGGCAGGGTTGGCGTTTACCCTCGGTGGCAGGCAGACCCAATGTCTGCGTAGAACGAGACTACTTCCTCGTTGTCCATGATTACGTTGTGATCCAGAGTTTCCATCACCCAGAGGTACCTCGGTTCGGGATGTCGTTATTCTGTGGTTATCGTTCTCATAAGCTTTGGGTTGCCGATTATATTCCGCATTAGTCTCTTCGTTGGATGAACTAGATATTTGTTCAGTGGGATTAAATTCGCTTCTGTGTAGAGATGCTCGTTCCTGTAGTGTTTCTGTCGTTGACCGTCGAGGTAGAACCAGTGCAGATCCTTAGTATCTTCCTTTCGAATAGTTGAAGTTCCTTCATAGCTGTCTTCGAGATTGAAAACCAGAAATTGATCATCCGGATCAACACTTGAACTTGTCAGCTTCAGGAGACCTTCAATTAGTAGAGGCATTCGCAAGCAAAAATTTGCAGAAATCTGGTCCTAAGACAGCCTGACGGATCAGCCATAGCGGCAAAGCTAAACGTCAATTACCTGGGAGTGCACTTCAACGAGTTTCGAAGGTTTAACCTACATTCAAGAAATGTTCTGGAAAAGGCCAGTTGGGCCATCAACCGCATGCACCCACTTCTGAAAAGAAAGAAGTCTTAGACAACCGACAAAGATACCGGAATTTGAAGAGTCTGTTGATTTCAGTTTCTACTTTTCAGACAGCGATTAGTGGTAACATTGATATGGCCTAGGTGAGCGAGTCATCAGCACACAGAAGGTTCTCGCATTCAATTGGAGAAGGTTGGTCGGAAGTCATCAAGTTGTAGAGGAAGGGGCCTAGTTTTGAGCCTTGGATGACTCTAGCTTTGATTGCGTTCATGTTTGACTTGCAGTTATGTTCTCGACATCCAGAAAGTATCTGATGGTGACACAATGACTGCTGAGAGCTGTGGTGATATCGTGTTGGAATTTTAACAGTGGATGCATGGTGTTTTTTTTTTTTTTATATAATCTACTCACGCTCAAGGGATTATGATTACCCTTTAAATGTTTCAACACAGCGTGGGCGTGAAGTTACGGAAGAGAAAGAAGGATAGGAAAGATGTGTGGCACGATGTTTTGAGACTGAAGGTTGTTGTCTCAGATATTTTATCTCCAGGGATGGCGGCTGAACTAAAGCGGAGAACTGCCGTGTCTTATTTCTATGTCGTATTATTTTATTCGTTTTTTCATCCTTGTTGGGCATACTAGTTTAACTCAATCACATGTTGTTAGTGTTATGCCTGAACAACATGTGATGAGTAAACCAGCAACCCATTGATGACAATTTATAGAAGGTTTTAATGGAATTAAAGGCGACATAGACGACGGCAGGGATCGAACCTGTGATATTGCGGTTGACAGGCGAACACACAACCATCGCGCCACGGCCACCCCCTGGTTGAGTGTTTTTCTCGAAAGCCGAATTGCATGTCAGGGTACCATAAGTGTTGTCCACTAGCATCGCATTCTCACGAAAAGTTTTTGCAAAAACTTGCGTACCCTCATGCGCGGTTGGTGCTTCATTTCAGCCAAAACTTCTTTTCAAATACGCAATGTTCGGGTGATATAGCTCTTACTTTGGAAATAAGTTTTCAATATTTTCCAACGTTGTTCAAGCACAAAGCGACCCATTTCGTTCCGCGGAGGTATGATACTGGCTGCCTGTCAAAATTTCTAACGGTAAATAGCTGTCAGTGTCAAAATAACATATGATTTATAAAGAAACCAAGAGATGGCAATAAATAATAAATAATTATTAATAAATCTCCTTATGTTTTCTTTTAAATTTGTTTGCATACATTCATAATTTTGGCCATTTTTTCAAAAGAAATTGTTTTTGTTATTAAAACAATGAACTTCCATTTTTTATATATAAGCCATTCTTAAAATGCATAAGTGATAGTACATGTACGTGGGATCTAGTTATGCATTTTATTTACACAAAACTTTCAACAAAATATTATTTGTAATTAAAATAAAATGCTCGACTGGATCGCACGAACTTGCTCTTATGTAAAAGTACTTTGGAATTTAAGATACATTTTATAAATATAAAACATGGATTTAATGAGATAATAATGTTCAAATGCATAAAATTGCCGTCTGGTTTCCGGAAAAGTATGAATTTATGCAAATAAACTTTAAAAAATCGTTTTATTATTAAATAAAATTTTTATATAAGAAATTTCTCTAAAATTTTTCAAGAAAAAAATGTGAGATACGAATTTTAAGTATTTAATAATATTGGTTTTAGGAAATAATTTCAAAAAATAATCGTTCATAGGTTTTGAAGATATTGATTTAAATTTTTTTTTTTTTAAACCCAATAAATATTTTTTCGAATATTTTTATAAACAATATTATTTTAAACTTAAGGGGACTCCTGCTAAAAATTTTGGCTTAAAATCCTTAGAGCCATTAATGAGAAAGTCGAAAATCAAAAAAACGGGTCTATGGCAGGTACCCCTAATAACATTTGGCCCAAAATTTTTTTTGACCAAAATGTAGTCCATGTCCATAATATTACACTTATTTTTTTTTTGTATCAAAATCGTTAGAGCCGTTTTCGAGATAAATAAGATTTTGCATTACGGGTGTATGGGGGGTAGCCTTAGTTTTAGAGCTAAAAAAAAAAATTCAATTTTTCCTCTAGGGAATCACCGAAGACCCTTAAGTACCGAGTTTGAAGCAAATACCTCCGGTAGTTTAGGCTGTAGTTCGAGGTACAGACATACAGACATACAGACATACAGACATACAGACATACAGACATACAGACATACAGACATACAGACATACAGATATACAGACATACAGACAGACAGACGGAATTGTCGGACCCACTTTTTTCGTCTTCGCTATCATCGTAATGTCAACTTTGATCAAAATCTCGAGTTCGATTTTTTTTCCAAATGCAGAACTTGCCCTATAGTACCTACATATATCGCAAGTAAAAATAATAAAACAATATCGAAGCTTAAAAATTTATTTAATTATATTCCCAATGGTTCCAAACGAAAAAGGAAAGAACTCTCTGCTTTAAAAAAAAAAAAGTTAAACCTTTAGGATGTCTTCTCATCATACCATTCCTCAAAACCAACTATCCACTTCCGGTCAGAAAATTTCTACCATGCCCTTCATCATAAAACAGCAATATCTACATACACAAGTACAAAGGCTAACGCTTATGAAAATTTTAAACCAAAAGCAAATAAATAAGCGAGTTTGTATGAGAGAAGAAGGAAGACGGGGAGCTCAATCGAATTAGTTAAAGCTTGCGGAAGCAGAAAAACAGAAAAAAAATAAAATAAATACTACAAAGGGACTTAGCCCCACCATTCCATCCATCAAGAATGAAAGCACAAAACGGAGAGTCGAGAAAATCTAAAGAATAGAATAAAGCCAAAACGATAAAAACGGAAGGATCATCGAAGGACACTCCAAGTCTTTCACACAGAGAATCGAAAATAGGGAAATGAAAAAGGACTCGAGGAGAAAATTCAATTTAAACATACCATTAGTGCAAAAGAAGGAGTCAGCACTCTCGTCCGCATCCTTGTGACAGTTAGTTTGCATGCGATATAGCCCAGTCAAGGTTTCGTCGTTTAATTGTTTTATATATAGGCTTAAGGGGCAGCAGCAGCATAACGATGAAACCTCAAAAGAAACAGAGAAACAAAAATAAAAAGGGCACAGTGGAAGCGTTTAATAAACACTCATTGAAGGAAACCACAATGTCAATCAAATCCTTGCTTGAAGAGTGTCTTTGTTTGTCAGTTTGTGGAGCAAAAGTGGATAGATGGATAGGTGGAAAGTGGTTAGAAGGATAATTACGACTTAAAACTGGCCAGCTGAGGCTTTTTGTTCAACTGAGTTCTTTTGAGGTGTCAGATTCAAAGTGTCACCTCAAAAACACAACAACAGACACAAAAGCATTCATCCACTTTTTCCACTTCATCAAACCAATGAATTTGTATGCCGAAGTGGAGAAGAAGGACCGGAAGGAATCTATGGAGTTTTTCTCCTCTGGTTCAGTGTTAGTTAAAAGTACTTCATAGAAAATTGGTGTTGAACTTATCCCCACACACCGTCCCTATATCATAGGAAAAGGCTATGAAATTATTTTCGACTTTCTTTTTTAAGTTTTATCCTTGAATGAGCCGAGTAAAAAAGCAAGTAGAATGTGCGTCCTTTTTTCGTACTGTGAACAGAAAGTTTTATATTTTAGACATTATCTCGGGAGCAAATAGGTATTTCTGGTCACTTAAAAGGAGAACTAACAAAATCAAGATAATGAGCGCAAAAAGTTTAAGTACAAAATGGCTGTCACATCAAACGCTTTGATGGAATAGAAAATGTTAAAAGTCCTTTGACCGACAGGAATAAAAATTCCTTATGAGCACTTTTTAGACAGAGGACAAGAATAGAAGAAAAATTAATTATTTTAGGAAAGTCTTTTTGAACTTGCTTCCTGTTTAAATGAAAATAAATTTAATAATTTAATACAAGGACAGTTCGATCGAATAAAGTCTCTCTTCCTCGACAGGATAACAGGGATTTTTTTTTTTTCAAAAAAACTGTTTGTAAGTAGATTAGCTTAAAAACAACAAATTCTCATTAAATCGATAAAACCGGTCATTACAGAATGATTTAATCAATCAATCAATCACATAGTGGGAGGACACACTCAATAATTAGATACCTCTATAGGCCTTAAGTAGTCTACTTTTAACCTGCCACCGTGAAATTGAAGGGGGCTTACGCTGCTCTGTTCTGCTCGTCACACACAAAATAACGTGCAGGAAATTACGTGTATCACACTTTACTGGAATATACCACAACCTATCTGGTGAAGGACTGCCTTTTAGTAATTGTGGTCACCTCCCGTGGTTGGAGCCGAAAATAAATTATTTTCGATTAGCTTCTTGCCACAAGAATGCAATCAGCCCGAAAATGATCCGTGTGTTGTAAATTATAGAGGGATGGACAGACAGATAACAAGGCTTAATGATAAAGTCCTTTTTTAATTGAAATAACTGTATGGTGTATGGGTATAGGTAGGCAGGGAGGCAGGGAGGCATTTACGAAAGTGTCAGACAGTTAAATGAAAAGAGTTAGAAATGCTTTGGTAATTATATTGATTGTAATTGAAGGCTATTAAAGGCTAAATTAAAAGGGTTAACGTGACAAACGACATTAAGAGACCATATTTATTGAGCTTTCTCAACCAAGCCTATTCGTTTTATGAAGAATATTAATAAAAATATAACTCATAAGAAAGTGCTTTTACGAATGGAAAGCTAATAGATGTTGAATAAGGATCCTGTCACTCTTTTCACACAAAGGGTTTCGGAATTGGCGCGGGTAAATTTTGGCGACTTATGCCGGCCATCTTGTTTTAGTGCCAGCTGTCAAATCTCATTTTTATTATTTATTTTTTTAATCCCAAACCACCATGGCAAGCTGCACGATTGGACAGCAAGTCCAAATGATAAAACTTTATTAACAAATTTAGTGTTTGCTAGTGCAGACATTGTGCCTGTAGCGCCCATTTTACGGTAGACGTGGTAGCCTTTCGCAGTGGATTTTTTAACGTTTGGTTACCTCCAAATTTGAGAAGACTCGTTTGGTAATCAATCAGCCAACTTTCGTACATCGCTGGGCCTCAGCTCGTTCAAGATCTAATTGACTCAAGAGCACAAAGCTTATGACTATAGATAACGCCGTTTGTTCAATGACTAGGCTTCTTAGAGTTTGGAAGCGAACTGGATAAATGGCTGTACCTATTCACAAACAAAGTTTCAATATAAGTGATGACACTAAGTCGTATGAGCTTCACCAGGTCACAAAGCATCCTCAAAAACTTGACGTTTGGTATGAATTTTGGACCGGAGACGTCATTGGTCCGTACTTTTTCGAAAATGACCAACGTTCGATCACCGTCAATGACACTATATAACGATGTTAACCAATTTTTGATTCCCTCAAAATAAATCATATGGACCTAGATCATATGTACTTCCAGCAGGAAAGCGCAACGTATCACACAGCGAATGGCACGATCGACATTCTGCATTAATGGTTTGAGGTTATGGTTATCGCAGAAGTGACAGATCTGATTTTGGCACTAAATTTATGCGATTTGACCCCGCTTTGCTTGGAGACAAGATAGATTTGGGCAGTACTGACTCTGAAGCCTTCTAATTTTTGTATATCTTCTAGGATATCGGACATCGACACACAACTCGGCTTGGATCTTATTCAAACTATGTAAAAAACCCAGACGCGGCATGAACGAAGAAGATTAGGAACCGCTTATTCACCTTCACTGTACATGTCCTGCTGTGTCCCATATAGCAATAACGTAGACCGGCCTTGCAGACTTGAATTTTTCAGAAAGATAGCAATCATACATACCTACATCAGCTGATGATGGAGATAAATTAAACCTAAACGGTGCTGCTCTGAAGATTTTATATTATTTCGTTGATCTTGGCAATGGTGAAATTTTTACCAAAATAAGGAAATTCAAGTTATTTAATGACATTTTGAATAACTGTAACTTTTTAACGGCAAATATTTCGCAAAAAAAATTTGTGCAATATTGCCGAAGCTCCAAGATCCAAGTATGTACAACAAACAGTTTTTGGGAAATAAAAAGA
Organism: Philhelius festivus; assembly: GCA_963931855.1. Taxonomy (NCBI): domain Eukaryota; kingdom Metazoa; phylum Arthropoda; class Insecta; order Diptera; family Syrphidae; genus Philhelius; species Philhelius festivus. The sequence continues at coordinate 89,771,311 of OZ007557.1, read as the reverse complement.
ACTCATTTCCATTACTTTCGACCACTCGTATATTATTCTCTCAGTTTAAAAAGAGCCTTTTTACCAATACTCATGCCAAATTTCAGCCTCTTACTATTTTTACTTGCGACTTATAGGTACTATAAGGTAAGTTATGCATTCGGAAAAAATCGAACTCGAGATTTTGATCAAAGGTGACATTACGATGATAGCGAAGACTAAAAAATAGTGGGTCTCGCAATTCTGTTTGTCTGTCGGTCGGTTCGACTACAGCCTAAACGGCTCGGTTGATTTACTTCAAACTTTGTAGATATAGGTTTTGATTTTTTCCCCCCACACGTTTTTTTCTTTTTTTTAAAGAACAAAAATAACGGTACCTGCCATACGAATTTTTTTAGAAATTTTATAAATATTGTTTTTTTTTTAAACTGTACCACAGATTAAAAAAAAAAAGAAATCAAAAAATTTAATTTAGTAAAAATTAGGTAGGTAATGGTTAAAAAATTTTTTCCGAAAAATGTTTTGCTACTACCCCCTTGGAACCATTTTTTTTGGTTTTTGATTTTCTAAAAAACGGTAAGACGGATTTTGACGATTTTTTTTCTGCTAAAGGTCCGCAATAGTTTGAATATTATTGTGATTTCAACTTTTCAAAAAAAAGATTTTTCGGGTTTTTAATAAAATTTTCAAATTTTTGGAAACTCAATATTTCGAAAACCCCATGCTCGATTTTTTTAAAACTTGTTAAAAAAAGTTTTTTAATATATGTATATATATTATAAGATGTAAGAAACAAATTTATTTTACCTAAAAATAACGGTACTCTCCATACAAATGCTAAAAAATGGTTTTCGAAAATCGTATTTTTCTCGAAAACGGTTCCGAGAATTATGCTTATTTTTTTTTCTTTTGATTAATTTTTACGATCTATAATCAAATAAAAAAAAATGAAATCAAGATACATAATTATTACTGACTGTACCTACCATAGAACCATTTTTTCAAATTTAGAATTTCTCATTATCGACAAAACCGATTTTAATGAATTTTTTAAAGAGAAGCTTTTAAAAAGCTTAAAAATCATTGCATTTCAAAACTTAAAACAAAAATAATTATTGAGTTTTAAAAAAAAAATCTATTTTTTGTTGGAAAATTCGATATGTCAGAAACGGCTCAATATTTTTGTTTCTAAAATTTAATTTATATTTGAAAAATAATGAAAACTTTAAATTGACGCAGCAAATTTTTTTCTTTTAAACGTTTTTAGAATTTTGTATATTTTTTTAAGAAACCAGTACATATAATTTTTGTTTTTGCATAAGCTAATATTTGTTTGAGTCGCATGGCATCCTGTTTTTAGCTCCAACTACTTAAGGAGTTGTTTTAGTCTGATAAAAACAATTTTATGCTTATTTCTCTAATAACATTCCTTTTTGGAAATTCTTAGTCGTTTACATGAGAGCAAGTTCGTGCGACCCAGTCGTGTATTTTATTTTTTCTTTCTTTGGATTATTTTTCGTCTGAAACTTTAAATCCATTTAATTGTTCTGCTGCTGACAGTACTCTCAGCTTCTCATATTCATTTCCAGATTCACTTCCTTGCCCTTGAAATGTGGATTTAGAATGGCAGCGTATTAAAAGCTCATAGAATTGTGATCTTTATAGCATTGTTTAATGGAGAACGAAAAACCGGCTAGAATTTAATGCTTCAAAAACTCAATGCTGTCTCCTGTAGTTAAAGGATAACCCACAGACTTTGCCTCTATCCATAAGTGGCACTTGCATTGAAGAAACCGAATAGTATTTAGTTCTTGGTATGTGCATCACAGACATCCTTCTGCGGAATGAATATATATTCGATAACCAGCATCATTCCATGAATACTATCATTTTCTGAGTCCTTAATTTGAAAATTCATTAGTCTTTTCCAGCGTTTTACTAAAGATCAATCTCCCGGATCATAAGTCCCACTGCTTTTTTCCGACTATAGTTTTGTAGAACAGTTTAAGATGCCCACAAAGTATCGTGGATAGGGTATTTTATGCCTAAATAGTTCTTTTATGACTTGGAGTCTTATCAAGCTTATCAAGCATGATTCCTTTCACTCATACTGTTTGATGATTGATGATGCATGTATAGTCTAACAAAGCATCACTTTCGAATTTGAAGATTTTGGCTACTCTATTGGTAATCTTTTAGTAAGCTTACTTTATAGATAAGCTTATATATTCTATAGACGGTGGTGACCTGATTCTTCGTTGATTAGGAGCGGGCTTTCTTTTCCGTCTATCGGCCACTCTTCAAGATGCCCCTTCTTAATATGTCACCTTACTACATCCACTCTTCCCTGTGATTTTCTGACAAGGAAACCTTCACTGTTAAGATCTTGTTACCAGACACTGATATTTTTTTTTGTCTTAAAATTGCTAGGTGATTGAAAACCAGGCCTGGATGGCTGGAGCAGGTTCCTATGCTACTCCCGATACTCTGATACTCTTACTTTGTTCCTCTTGTTGAACGTGGTACCATTTTCCTGAAATCATCTCCTATCACTTTTTTCTAGCGTTCATCTTCATACCTCAGGTTATTTGCTGTGGAACCACTGGTTCGTCTACACACAGTAAATTAATGTATAACGAAGTGTATCCCTCTTCAAAACCTTTAACATCGAACAATCCGTAGTAAAAAATTATTGGTTTCTAAAATTGAATTGATTTTTATTCTTAAGTTAAAAATTAATTAAAAAAAAAAACAAGAGGATTACATTGAACACTTACTGAATTTATTTTTTCCCACGATAAAATTAATTAATCATTTTTGCCTTAATTAACTTCAACAAAAAAACTTTAATATCAAAAAAGTGATTTTACTAATGAAATCCAAACACTTATTTTAAATGCAAATAAAAAATATCCGTTTTGTTATTTTGTCCTATTTTAATGCACAAAAATAAAAATCAATCAAAACACAGAATGGCTAATGAAATCCAAATTAAAACAACACAAAAAATGTTAAAATAATATTTTTGTTCCTTCTCAAAATATGTATTTTCCTGAGTGGCAATATTTTTATGCAACAGAATAAAAAAAATATCAAAATTCAGAATAAAAGACCGATTTAAGTTAAACAAGGAAAAAAAAACACCCACACCCAGTAAGGATACTGTGATGTTTTATTGAATTTTCAACGAAAAATAATAATTATAATAAATACCATCCTAAACGATGTCTATTCAATCGAATTTATTAAATTAAAATTGAATTTTCCACTCGAACAAGCCATTATATCGAATGTACCCTTCCAATTTGCCATTTAGCTCTGCAATACACATCCACACACTCACACACACATCCAGAGAAGAACATTCACAGAATAATAATTTATTATTTCGCCCTCGTTCCCATAAAAACCACTGAACGATGCGGCATGTGGTGAAAACCTCAGATAAATAAATACATATCTACAACAACAACAATCACGACAGCAGAAGCAAGAAAAAAAAATTGATAATAATTTCTGTGTTTCTCTGATAAATAAAAATCGAACAACATTTTATATTTTTTTAAACGAAACCACAGAAACATACAATGCCTTTTGCTGTCCTGTGTGTGCCATCATAAAACTTCTGCTCGCGCTCCCCCAGCTGCTGGCATAATGCAACAGCAATAATGAAAAATCATGAAAACAATGATTTTGTGAGGAAAAAAAATTCAAACATATAATATTAAAACCTTGCTCATCATCATTAGTGGAAAAACGCATCATTATCCTGGTGGAGGTTATGCATAGTCAACCAAACAACAAAAACAACGAAAAAAATTCTTCACACGCAAAAATTTGACGAAGGAAAAAAAATGGCTGCTTTTGTATTTTTTGTTATCCTTTTAAGCCCAAGGAATACGAGTATCATGTTACTAATACCTTGCCTTAACACAGAATGAAGTAACACTCTATATAGTCCTGCACGTAGTTGGGTTTATAGTTTTAACACACAGCACGTACTACGGGGCGTATGAGTAACTTTTTTTTTTTGCTTCTTCATTTCACCCCAAACTCTCGGTTTTTTGGTACACGTTATGTGCAGGCTTTGAAGAGAGTGAGATCGTTTAACTGAATTGAAGTCAATTTAAGTCAAGGCTTTCTCCTTGTCCTGAACGAATGTGGGCTTATGTGAGTGTATGGTTCCTACCTGCACTCATTTTCGTCCTTAATACCATCAACATATTACCGTGCTTAAGGGGATGATGTTGCCTGTGCTACCGCACACTTTTTAACTCCCTCTATATTTTTTTTAAAGTATTTTTTTTTTTTCATATTTTCATTGAGCTGTTCCCCACTGACATATCCGCATTATATATACATATGTAGGTACCTAACATAAGGACCTGTGCAAAAATAATCCCATATATCACTTTTTTCGAATTATTTTTTCTTTTTTTTTTTAAATAATTCTGAGCTAAGGATACAAGTGGATTTATTTTGAATGAAGCTATATTTGGAGAGGGGGTTCTTTTAGGAAAAGAAATTATGAAGGGTGGTTCTAGTTTTGCCTTTTTATTTTTTTGAAGAAAATATATGGGGTGCCAAGTACTCTGTTGGGAATGAAATTGAATTTTACAAGGTGAGAGAAGAAAATGTACACAAATTTGAGGAAAGTATAATTTAGGTAGGTGGGTACTTCAAGTTATGTTAGTCTTATGAGAGTCTACTTGGAATTGTGTTTCTTTTTTATTTTAAAGACATTCAGGAATTGGATGTATTATTTTTTTTTTTAGAATTTTTGAACGGAACTCAATTGATATCTTTGATTGGAGATAAGAACTGACAAAAGGGGGTGTAGTAGTGTTATGAGTTTTTAAGCTTCCAAAAATAACGATGACCTACATTGACAGAGTAACTACGAAGGAAAATCTTATTTAAAAAAAAAAACACTACTGATTTTATTTACAAAAATGTGTTCCTGCTGATTACTTTTTAATAAAAGAAAACGAAAAATTTCTAATGATGTAAGTTTTAACTGAATTTGGCAAAACTTGCACTGAAAAATCTAGACAGCTTATATAATTTTAGATTTCAAAAATTCTTTTTGAAAATTGGGTAGAACCCCTTGGCAAAATGCTTAAGTAAGTGCGTTGGACTGTCATTCTAGAGGTCTGAGTCCAATTCCCAGCCACTAACACTTTAACATAAAAAATACACTTTTAGGGGATACTCCCTCTAGTGCGAAAGTGAAAAATCATCGAAGAGTATATATTTTCATGAAAAGTGCTTCTTATACCTTAGCTACTTGGGTAAAATTGTAGGTTCCCCCCATTCCTGTAAATAACACGCAACCAGGAATGCTTGGGAGTTGTAAGGCCTTTGGTTCCGGTTATCTGAGAGCTATTGATCTTAAATTTTTTGTAATGTTAACGAATTTTATTTATTTTTGGCAACGTCGAATATGAGATCATTCCACACAAGGTGGTCTGTGATGCACGTACCAAGAATTGAGAGCTGTTCAGTTTTCTTGTTTGAACCAAATACCCTGTAGGCCTAATTGATCCAATTCCGGGACAAGACATTTTTCCAACAACTCCCAATAGCCATCACCAGTAACTGTTATAGCATTGTTTGTGGCATTTTCACATAAATATGACCCAAGCAGGCTGCGAGCCCAAATAGTGCAGAATAGAGTTACTCTACCATCAGTGTATCAATCGAGGGTTTTCAGTGTTCCTTTTGTATATTCTTGTGGTGCTATTCAGTTTGTTAACAAGGCCAGCTAAGTCAAACGACTAGCACGAAAGAAACTTGTTATTTTCCGCGTATTTACAATTGACCAATTATTTAAATAAAATATTTTAATAATTTGAATACATCAAATTTATCAACAACTCTTTTCAACTGATAAATTTTATTCACACAAAAATGGCATTAAAATAAAAATTTACCTAGAACATAAGACGCAGCCTATAGATGATTAAAGACAAGATAAAAATCAGTAATTTCGCTTCACCCACTCAAAGTCAGAAGTCTTTTCTTTAATTTTAATACTAAACCAAGTTCAATAGTGCCTGCTAACATCTACCAAAGTTGGTACAATTTTATATTTTATGAATCTAGAGATTTTCTCCTTACTCGTTGAACGATTTGGAGCTCCTTATGAAGCGATTGAGACTACAAATGTCTATATTAATAATATCACTAGGGTCTTCGAAGAAACACTCCCCAAGATGGAGCATAGGTCTATGAGATAGAGCTGGGTATGAATATAAAAGATGAGGAATTGATTTTACCTTTTCCTCATGCATAGAGCTTCTGCAAAAAAAATTTCAATAAACTTCAAACTTCGTTGCATGACTGATTGCCAATAAAAGAGTGTCTGTCTATGACATCAATTTCAGATTTAATGAACAATCTTCTTAAATATATCAAACACTAAGAGCGATTCAAATAAAACATAGGAAACTGTAAAACTGTGAAATGATAAAAAAGTTATCATTTCAGTTTTACAGCCATTTTTCATTTTTCATTTCATGAACTCACATTATGCGATTCTGGAACTCATTCTGATAAAAATGTTTGTCAAAACATGTACTAAACAGTACTAAAATGAGAATTGCTCTCATTTTTTGATACACAATACTCATTTTTGAGTATAATGTTGTTTTTGTAATTTTCATATTTTATAAGGGCTTTTCACAAAATCGTTTGAGTGTGAAAACAAATTTAATATTTGAACATATTTTGACTTCTTATCATTTTTTTTTTTCATGGTAGAGAATCAACCCCCAGATCTGTTTTATCACTTACTAAAAATAATGAAAAAAAAACGTTGTCAGTTTTAAAATTTATTTAGGTATAGAATTAACTTTTTAGTTTCATCGCATATAACAATTCTTTTTAAAGGCCTTAACCCAGTTACTTTTACGATTTTTTTATTTTTGAAACAAATCTAAAAAGAAAAAAATAAGAAACGAGCCGTTATTCTGTTTTGAAAAAAATGTTGAGACAAAAATTCTATAAATGAATTAAAAATTATGTGCCTATCCTTTAATTGTGTAAGACTGAAATTCTTAAAATTCAAAATTCCAAATTTGTTAATCCATAAATTCTTAAAAAGATAGAAATTTGTTCACTAATATTATGAAAATATTCTGTTTTTTATCATCTACAGAATTTTGGAATAAACAAAATTTTGAAATACCGACTTTTAGTTTTTTGTAGTTTTAAAATAATGTATTTACAGAAGATTGAAATATAGAATTTTCATTAGATTAAAATTTACCAAAAAAAAACTCATATAAAAACCTACTTTAAAAGTTAGAATTTAAATTAAAAGCAGCAGCAAATAATAAATGTGGTATCAGTATCTAACATATTATTTGATCTCAATTCATTTTTTAAAAATTTTGAGTTTAAGATTTCAATTTACTTAAACCAATTTGCTGTGTCTTTTATAGAACTTAAATAATACGAAAAGTAAAAGTAATACATTAAAGTTAAATAGAGATCGCACTAAGTTGAGACTTAGTCGGATAGAGATTTAGTCCATTGATAATCAAACACTTGGAGATTGCCTTAATATCTTCATCAAACCAAGTGGCCAAAATAAATAAACTTGTTCGTCATCAGCATAGAGATGTAGTAGTTGTATATTTGAGCAAACATTTCGAAAATCATTTATAAAATACAGAATAATAAGGACCCTAAAATTGAGCCTTGTGGTACACCCATATCCTAGTTTAAAGTCTCTGAATCTACCTGGCCAATATTTACTTTTTGTTCGCGATTGCACAAATACGAGTAAGTATCCACTAGAAGAACCGCTCTATCATGAAACCCAAAATAGTTTTTCAGTTTTTTGCAAAGGATTTTATGATGAACTCTGCCAAAGGCAATGACAGAGAACAGTTATATTTTACAAGTCTTACTAACAGTACTTTGTTCGAAACAGTTAAGCAGCTGTAATATGCGTGAAATGGTGATAGCAGTTTCAATCTCTCAAATGAACTGATATTCGTGATGCTATAATTTTCTCGACTCGACTTAAATAAACCCAAAATCAAAGAACAATATCCTGGCCTTAACAAAAAACATCAAATCGTAATATTCAAGATGTTTCTCAACCTTTTAGTAATTTATTTTCAACTCAGATCAACTCGGTAATGGTGAGAAGATAGACCTCTGTTTGTGAACGCTTTTTCTTGTCTTCAATCAGCCAGTCAGCGTTTCTTAAGCGAATCTGTCTTCATATTCAACGAATGTCTTCAAGGTTCAACGGTTAACTATTTCTTAAACAAAAACTTAAAGAAAATAAAAGACAAAAACAAAAACGACTATATTCACAATAACCCACCTAACAATAATAAATACATAGCCATTGAATACACAAACCTATTACCACAAATTTTAAAAAACGAATTCAAAAAGATTAATATTAACATCTCATTCAAAACTAACAACAATATACAAAAAATATTAAAACCAAAAACAATAAAAGACACAAAAAATGGCTCTGGCGTCTATAAAATAAATTGCAACGACTGCGACAAATTCTACATAGGACAGACAGGGAGAACTTTTTATGAAAGATTCTCCGAACACAAACCAAAACAAAACACAAAATCCACATACGCTTTACACTTAATAGACAAGAACCACAATTATACAAACTTTGACAAGAACTTAGAACCAATGCACTTCTGCAAGAAAGGAACAAAGCTCGATGCATTGGAAGAGTATGAAATCTACAAAGCTTGTAAAACAGAAGAAGACAAGATAATGAACGATAAGCTGACAATAAAAGCAAACACATTATTCGACACTGCAATTAATTATAATGCAAAAAAAGGACAAATATAACCACAACAAAACTTAATGACAACGCAGCAAGCAACACAACAAGACGCTTAACGAATAAACTTGTAAAAAAGCCCGATGATGGAGTAACTTCCGAAACGCGTCGCTTTTGTATATTTATTAAATAAATGTTGTAAAATTTAAAAATAAAAAATATATTTAAAATTGTTTTAACAAAATCAAAACATTTTCTTTACTAAAATTCAAATATTTCTTAAAGTCCGACATATCTTCCACAATTTGCAAGTGAAAAGCAATATGGTGATGAGGGACCTCTAACACCTCAAATTGTGAGCTTACATTTTTAACGCATTTTTCTAAGAGCCCCAAGCAACCAAGGAATCTTAATGTATCAAGAAAATCAAAGGAAGTTCAATAAATCTTGCCTACACTTTTTCGAAAACGAGTGATGTATAGATTTCTGATTTTTGCTTTTGAGACCAAGAGCAAATTAAAAAAAAAAGACTTTTTAAGTAAGCCTCTTTTCGATTTCTTTAAAATTGCTAAGTCTAAATCAGAATCTCGGTATTAGTCAAGTTTAACTAAATATTCTCCCTTGTTTTTTTTGAGAAAGTTTTCCAGAACCTAAAGTTGTCCTTCCAATATAAAATGTGTCGAATGCATTTTATTTTCTTCAACTTGGTACCTAGCACTTAAAACTTGGAAGCAAACATTTTCTTAAATTATTATGTAATAGGGGAAGATGGCCTAAAATGGCCCACCAAGGTAAAATGGCCCCCTTGCTAGAAATTGTAGAATCGAACAGAATTAGAAGGTTTTGGTAACACAATTCTTTAGTTTATCTGGCACCACTGACATAAACGAAATATTAGCAGCTTCAAGCTATTGTTTGAAATTTTACAGGTCAAACTGTCTCTAGCCATCTACAAAAGTAGAACCAATAAAATGTTGTAAAAAGTTTGTTGACAAGAAAAATTATAAAAAACATTCAATTTTGGAGAAAACAGTAAATGAATGTAAGTATTAAGTATTTCTTATTAATTTACTGAAATTAGTTGGCCTGTAACCATTTCAGTGTGTTCGGAATTAAAACTTAAATAAAAGAACCCTAAATGGGCAAAATGGCCTACTAAGCACTCGCCTAAAATGGCACAGTGTGGCATTTTATACTTACCCCTATATTTTCATTTTCTTTATAGTGAAAATGGTTGGAAAATAGAAACGATGTACAGAGACGCAGTCCTGGACTGATAATGCATTAACAAAAGCCCTAAATGCCGTCCAAAAAAAAGTACTTGCAATAATTGAGTATTATTATAATTTCTACTTTTCCTTATTTTGTTTTAAGTAAAGTTGTTTTAAATGAATTGTTGTTTTATTTTTTTTTATTGATTATTGTTTATGTTTATTTTACTTTGAACTATGATTTGTTTAAAATATAGTTTGAATTAAATTGAAAATGGGTTTTGGTTTATTTGCCTAGTTAGTTTACTTGCAAGGGTAAAAGGCATACCAACCAGTATGCCATTTTACCCGGACAATTTTGATCGTTGGAATTTGAAGAGTTTTTGAAAATTAAATACTTTAAATATATTTTGAAAATTTTTAAACAAGTAAAGCAGAAAAATGTAAGCGTTATTAATTAAGCTTTGAAAAGAATACCTATAACATTTAAGTTTAAATGTCACATTTTTGTGAGATATGACACATTTTCCTTAGGGGGGCCATTTTAGGCCACCTTCCCCTAATTTATTTATTTCAAAAACGGGTTCTTACAATATTTCTAAGCGAATTTCAGTTAATAATTGAAAATCCTTTATTTGTCTTAAGTCTTTAAAAAATTGGCGTTTCGTCCCTGCGATCTAACTTGAGCTCATCAGTTGATTAGTGAGGTCCTTCTCAATCCACAATTTTTATTGAATTTAGTCCGTCCATCTTACTTCAATATTCTGATTTAAATGCAATAAGAAGCATATAGCTAATTATTATAGTAGATTTGTTCTTAAAACAGGTTACCATAGAACAGTTTTGTTTTTAACTTTCTTGAGAACAGTTTAAGTGACTTCGAAAAAAAATTCTTTGCACACCAAACATCATTTTCAAAAAGTAATATTTTTGAGTTTTGATTTTTATTCATTAATTTTCAAAATATATAAAAAAATCGAAAATTTTGAAATTTTTTCAAACATATTTCATCAATCGCAAAAAAATAATCCTTTATAAACTCATACCTACCTTAAAATCATAAATTCAAGACATTTTCTCCAGAAATAAAAATGAAATTTAAGGATTTTCAACTTGAGATAGGAACACTCCCCCTTGAATTGATGTCCAGAGCTTTTTCTTTTTTCTATATTGAGGTCACCATCTTGTCTTCGAAAAAAAAAAATAAAAAAAAGTCTTTCCAAAGCAATTCATCATTCTACCCCAAAACTTATAGATTCATTCAAATAAAATTAAACTTGCAGATGTTTTCTTCAGGCAAAAAAAAGTAAAAAAAAAACAAACCAAAAAACTTTCTTATCTCATTGCCATTACCAAATGAGACCAAGTTGTTTTTTTCTTCTATTTTCATTGCCTTCTTTGGTTTCTCAATTTAACTCAAGTCTCGCCACTTTCTATGGAAACTTTAACTAACTTTTCATTTTTTTTCTTACATTTTTTACAGATTGAAGAAGTTCAATAAATGAAACAAATTTCTCTCAACCTAAACCACTAGTAAAACTGCAAAAGAAAAAACAAGAACGCAAGGAGCAGAAGAAGAAAAACCCTCCCAGGCATCTAAACCAAAGAGACCGAAAACCACAAAAACTAGAGCAAGAAGTCAAGAAACTCATGCTTCAGCAAGAAACTCACTTCTGCCATTAACTGAACTATTAATGCTCATATAAAACATCATTCGTCTGGGTAACCAAAAGAGAGGCGAAGACCCACCCCATAACCATAGCCATCACTGACACACCATCACCCAGCACCAGGCCCATTAATCGTGGACTTTCGCCCTCCTTAAGTTCCTCCCAAAGAAACACCATTAAACTTGGCTAAGCAATAATTTCTTCTTCAACTCTTCTCCTTCGTTGCTGTCGTCATTTTGGGTGAAACGAACGCTCCACCCCCCGACTTCCGCTCCAGGTCCTCATGTGTCAGAAGACGAACAAGCTGTACGGATATGGGGATGTCATTATACTGTAATTCATTATAGTAAAGATATACAGTAGTACACAAGGACTACACGCTCCGAGGACAAGGACAAGAAAATAACGCTGAAATTCGTTGTACCACAGCGCACAACACACTACACACCGCATCATCTCCAGTGTGTGTGTGGATGGTCCTTGCACAAAGATAAATGGATTCTCATATGAAAACAGTCATCCAAGTCCTTTTGCTTTTTCAACTCCTTCCGAGCAGGAGCAACCTAGTCGTCTTCAGCTACAGCAGCAGCAGCAGCAGAGTTGTCGGCATCAGTGACAGCAGCGACAGCGAACATTAAAAATTACAACCAAACACCTTTTGCTTGGCATATAAAAGATACAAAGTGTGGTGAAGTAGTCTGGTCACTTGGGAGTCAGACTCTGTCTAAGATTGCTCACAAGGATCATAGAATAATTTTAAGGACACAAAACATAACAGTTCTCAGAACAACTGCGAACAAAAACAAAAAACACAAAATTCAAGAAAATATAAACAAAAAAAATCCTTTTAAAGGAAAACTCCCAGGAGTAGGTAAGCAGGATTCATTTAGAAGATTTAGATTGTATATTTATCTTTGAATACAAAAAATAAACTTCAGAGATGCAATGTTTTGAGGAGAATGTATCTGAAAGCATTCCGGTTGGATGCTCTCTTGTGAAAGAAATAGTGCTCCTCCGCTTTGCATCACTGGGAAAAGGGTTTTTGTATTTTGATAATTCCTCTCTCCTTGTACTCCTTTCTCTCTTAATTTTTTTTCTTTCTTTTCTTTAATTTGAAATTGTTTGTGTTTCTGTTTTTTTTTTCATTTTGTATATCATATCTTCTGCTTCACCGTCAAAAAGATTGCTTTATACAAAAAGCATCAGATGGGATTTACATTCTAAGGATTTCCCTGTTGGTTTTGTGTTTTTGATCTCGCTGTACACTTACCACTCGTATTTTTTTTTTTTAATTCTATGAAAATGATTATGATCTGGCAAAAGGAAAATTTATTCATTAATTTAATATGATGCAACAGTCACGGGAAAAAGGCTCAGGATGTGGCAAATACTATTATCGTGAACTCAGGTGGAATTGTAACTGTACTGTGGAACTTCATGACAGCTGTGTGCTGGTATTTGTATTTAGAGTTAATCCCTTTGTTGAGGGATGTTGCGTTGACTTGAGAATGTTAATGTAATTAAAAATTTGCAAATTATCTGGATAGGTTATGAAAAAATGGGATTTTGAGAAAGCTTAGTTCTAGATAATCGTTGAACATTCATTTAACAGGACAAATTCATAACAGGACATTTGTTTGTCCCATTTTAGTTTTAAGTGTAAGACCCCCATTACATAAACCCGAGTGGAAATCAAACATATGTACATAGGACAACTTCGGTGTGGAATTTATAACTCCATATTCCATACCTATCAGTTTAAGCTCTGAGGCTGGTATGACTTTATGTGATCTGATAAGTGAATATCTGCCACAACACACGTTAGAAATCTGGTATAGTGAGAAAATTTTAAAAAATTTCCCACTTAAATGGATACTGTGGAAGATAAAATTTGGTATAAATCTCCTCTGAATTTTTATTAACATTTTTATAAAAAAAATGACGACAATGACTGCATCAATACAAAGTTTATTTTTCATAAAAAAACTGTTTCATAACGCTTGCAGCTTGTACCTTAGAATCAGGTTAAATTTTTATTCAACGTGCAATGAAATTTTTCATATGTCAATTTTTTACTTACGATATACATAGGTACTATAGGGCAAATTCTGCATTTGGAAAAAAAATCGAACTCGAGATTTTGATCAAAGTTGGCATTACGATGATAGCGAAGAAGAATAAAGTGGGTCCGACAATTCCGTCTGTCTGTCCGTATGTCTGTATATCTGTATGTCTGTACCTCGAACTACAGCCTAAACTACTGGAGGTATTTTCTTCAAACTCGGTACTTAAGGGTCTTCGGTGATTCCCTAGAGGAGAAATTGAATTTTTTTTAGCTCTAAAATTAACGGTACCCCCCATGCACCCATAATGCATAATCTTATTTATCTCGAAAACGGCTCTAACGATTTTGATAAAAAAAATGTTATTAACGGTACCTGTCATAGAACCGTTTTTTTATTTTCGACATTCTCATTAACGGCTCTAACGATTTTAACCAAAAATTTTCAGCGAATTCCCCTTAAGTTTAAAATAATATTGTATATAAAAATATTCGAAAAAATATTTGTTGAGTTTTTTGCAAAAAAAAAGTTTTTTCGAAAAATCAATATCTTCAAAACCTATGAACGATTATTTTTTGAAATTATTTCCTAAAATCAATGTTATTAAATACTTAAAATTCGCATCCCACATTTTTTTCTTAAAAAAAATTTTAAAGAAGTTTCTTATATAAAAAATGTATTTAATAGTAAAACGAAAAGTTTGTTTGCATAATTATAGGGTTTGTTTGCATAGAAATCAGACGGTAATTTTATGCATTTGAACATTATTAACTTCCCATAGGGAGTTATTGTAATCGGTCCGATTTGTCAAATTGGAATTTTTGACATTTCTCGGCGTTTCAAGGTCCCTAGAGGCTATATCAATCATTTTTAGAGAGATGTTCGTACGTTCGTACGTCCGTACGTTCTGGTACCATTTTTCGTCGTCGATATCTCAAGAACGAGTTAAGATATCGACTTCAAATAAATTTTGTTTAATAGATCTCGACTGAAAAGGTAAAGTATCTTAAGTCAATTTTGATGATTTTTCAGGAGAGCAAAAAAACACTTCAAAGCTGTATCCCAAAAAATCTTTCAAATATAGACTTTATTCAACAAAGCATTTATATATAAAATTTTATGATCTTTTTTTTGAAATTATTTTCGAAAAGATATTTTTAATATTTTGGTCGTTATGAGGAAAAATATGACTTAAGATAGTTTGGCTTTTCTATAAATTGAATTTTATATTAATTTCCAAAATCTTAAGTTGAGATAAGATATTTTGCCTTGTGTTTTCGAAGGACGTTTTCAATTCTTATGTCCATTTAAGATGAGTTGCGTGTGCAAAAGTGGAAAAAAAGAGATTTAAGATGATATTTGGTGGTTTTTATTTAAGCCGTTTATGAAAAAGTTACATTTGTTCTATAGAGCTTTAATAATAAAAAAAAAATAATAACTAATAAAGACTTGAATTTCTTTTAAAAAAAAGGCTATAAAATCACATTTGGTTCACAGAAAAGAAACAGTTTTATTCAAATAATTTATTTAAAAAATATTAAAATAAAATATAAAATAAATTATTAAATTATTTAAAAATATCATTGATGATTGTAAAAAATCTTACATGAAAACATATTTTTAAAAGTCAAATTTATAATAACAAAAAACTATTGGAAAAAAATGTACCTAAGGGACCCAAGGGGAGATAGGAGAAATTGAAAATTGTTTTTACCTCCGAAACTAACGGTATCGCACCCGTAGTGTAAGATCTTATTTATCTCGAAAACGGCTGAATAACATGTTATTAACGGTACCTGTCATAGAACAGTTTTTTTTTAAGTAAAACTTCTTTTCCGGCGTTGGGGTACAAAAATGTCTATGCAGCTGTCAGTGACGTGTCAAAACGACACGCTTTCAGTCAAAGACAGCGACATGTAAAGGAAGTTTTACTTCTACGACAGTAAACACAAACTTTTTCTTTTTATTTTCGACTTTCTCATTAACGGTTCTAACGATTTAAACCATTTTTTTTAGCAGGAGCCCCCGAAGCTTAAAATAATATTTTATATAAGAACATTCGCAAAAATATTTTTTGGATCTTTTGAAAAAAAAAATCTAATTTTGTTTTTTGAAAAATCAATATCTTCAAAACAAGTGAAACGATTATTTTTTGAAATAATTTCCTAAAATCAATGGCACAAAATTTTAAATGAATTAGTACGACCGACGTTAAAGCTGATTTAATATGAAACTAAGTTAAATCAACGATTTAGCAAATTTTATTCGAATATAGCATCATACTATATCTACCCTTTTATTAAAGTTAAAATCATCGTAAGAATATCGTGCTTTTAGAAACGCCACAAAAGGTTTGTTTACTTAGTTTTTTACACGAACTGTCAATGTTTTCGGTGTGTTCAGAAGCATTTTATTAAGAATTCCTTTAGTACGATACTAGTTGGAAAATGTTTTAAACTAAGAATGAGTTAGTAAACTACTTTGAAGTTAGCAAATTGTTAAGTAGTATCATACAAAGAAATTAAAAATAATAGGTTGTTTGACATTTTGCGCCAGTCTTTTTAGAACTATTCGCCAATACTACTACGTAATTACTTAAAAGTGGTATCCAAAATTGTATTCTTGAAAAGCTTTGAAGAAATTTCTAGCATAAAAAGTCTTTTAATAATAAAACTATTTTTGAGCTTTGTGTGAATAAATTCTTAGTTTTCTGGAAATCAGACGGCAATTTCATACATGTGAACATTTTTATCTCATTAAATCCATGTTTTATTTTTATAAAATGTATTTTTAATTCCAAATTTGTGCAATTCAACTCTTTTTTGTTGTATACGTATGTGTTTCATTTGTAATAATTTTTCAAAAAACGGTCGGACAAAAGGCAATCTAGAAACAAAATACGCTTAAAAATATCTTATGTCCTTATTATTACGGAAATTGTTTTAGGTGTGCAAACGGTAAAATATCCTATGACTACTTAGGGAGCGAAAAATTTCAGTTTTAAATTTGAAAATTCATCTTATGTTCACATAAGATGATTTGCGTTTTCACACTTTTTTGGATTTTTTTTAAGGATTTTATCTTATGTCGACTTAAGGATGACTTTTGTTCCTGTTTGCACGCGCGAAAATATCTTAAGTCAACTTAATATGATTTACGATTTCATAATAATAAAAAAGTCTTAAGCCAATATAATCTTAAGTCTATTTTAGGTTTTTAAATTAGGCAGAACACACAATCTTATGTGGACTTAAGATATTTTACCGCGTGTAGAGATGTGTCTTTTGAACATAAGATGAAGTTGTTTTTGTCTATAAAAAAGCACAGGAGTGAGATAGAAGGAAGCCGATAACACAGAACTGTAGCCTTTTAGAATGGCACTAAGGATCAACAAAAAAACGCGAAATATCTTAAGTCGACGGCTATTCTGTTTATTAACAAATACAGTTAAATCGAAATGGGCTTCGTCGCTCATAATATTTTTTTTTAAAATGGAGTTTATATGGAGCTGTAAGACTCGAGTACTTCAATCTTGTCGATTTTGATGGTTATTTCACTCAAAGTGAATTGAATTGTTATTAACCACGCTCTACGAATGTCAAATGCCAACTGACTAGAGCTGTGTCAATCGCGATTGATTTGGGGCCTATTTCACCATCTTACAAAATTGTGAATACAAGTATTTTTTTAACAAATTTGTAAAAAATCGAGTTTTTTTCATAAATGTAATTTTTTTTAATCACAAATTTGTACTTGTAATTTGTAGTTGGTACAATAGGCCCTTGGTCTTTGTAACCCATTCACCAAACAGATTAATTGATTGCAATCACAATATACAACTTGGTTCTCAGTCATTTCACAATGCCAAATAGAAATGGTAATAAAACGGAATGTATATTATTCATTTTATATAGAATGGAAGATGGAGTGAAGGATGCGGAAAAGAAGTAGATAAAGGCAAATTTTCCTTCAATTTGACATTGTTTCGGCCTCGGTCAGAACAAAACGATTGGAAAACAAATATTTTAGTTGAATGAACGATTGAAAACATTAAGTAGCGGTCTTGTTCTATTTCGGAAATAAACAGCTGGATAAAAACTGATTTTGAATGTATGAACGATTGATTGAAAAGATCGAATTCTTGAACCAATCAATAATTGATCTTTCTAAATGAACGTTTGGCGTAGCTCTACTACTGGCAAATAGTTGTATCATGTACTTAGTCTTTTCCTCGTATACTACGAGAGCAACAAGTTTTGCTAGCTGTTCATTTGATGTTATAGACTTTAGTTCAAAACTTTGGGAACGTCCGATGATGTCAACATCGTTTTCATACCCTAAAAGTTGGACAGAGTTGTTGAAAATAGTACTCCCGTTGTTTGAGCTCTCCCTTATCCTGCTCGAGATGAAAATTGAAAAATTCAAATTATAGCGCATGCCTTGCAGACAGTTTAAAATATTTCGTATAATCCTTTTGCATGCTAGACATTGCACCAGGTAATTTCTAGTGTCACCCGAAACAGCTGAACCAGTTTTTGAGATATCTCAAATTCAGCTATTCTCTTATCCAGCTTTTACGATAAATGCTAACATTATAAAATATGGAACCTGGTTAGTACTTGCTGACTGTAGTATTGCAGAACGGCTAAAGAAGCTCAAACAGCCCATTGGATAAAATCTTTTATTACTCGATAGTGTTTAATAAACTTATGGTCACTTTTTTATATATAAAGCTTATAGTCCAGTCACCAGTTCAGCTTGCTTTCACCCGTTTTGCTTATGATTTCATTCACAATCTAGCAAACCATCACCTTAATATTGGGGGTGGCCGTGGTGCGATGGATGTGTGCTCGCCTGAAACCTCATGATCACAGGTTCGATCCCTGCCATCGTCTATGTCGTTTTAATTCCATTAAAAACCTTCTAAAATTGTCATCAATGGGTAGCTGGCTTACTCATTACATGTTGTTCAGGCATAACACTAACAACATGTAATTGAGTTAAACTAGTATACCCAACAAGGATGAACACGAATAAAATAATGTGAATTATAAGCGACATAGAAATAAGACACGGCATTCTCCGCTTTAGTTCAACCGCCATCCCTGGAGATAAAATATCTGAGACAACAACCTTCAGTCTCAGAACATCGTGCCACACATCTTTCCTATCCTTCTTTCTCTTCTTAACTTCACGCCCGCGCTGTGTTGAAACATTTAAAGGGTAATCTAATCCCTTGAGCGCGGGTAGATTATAAAAAAAAAATAAGAAATTTTGCTGTAAGGCCATCATGCTGTACGGCTATCTATACTTAGAGGTGGAACTGGTTCTTTAGGCTCGGAACGCACTTGCGATTTATATATATAACATAATATGAGCTTAAATGAGAATGAACGCACTTGGTGCCAAAAAATCGTGATGATTTAAACGTTAAAATTTGTTTCATTTTTCTTGCGATGCGATATTCGTAATTAAAATGAAACAAATTTACTCAAATGGATATGCTCACAATTGCGATTTGAAATCGTAGTCGCAATAAGAAATTGGGATGCACGCATTTGTGATTTTCAATCGCATGATTTTTTCGCCCCAAGAAATAGGACACCTCGCGTTAAATGTGAATGCACGCACATGCGACTTAAAAATCGAAGCGATCATATAAATGAAACAAGTTCTATTTTTTTCAAGCGGTTTTTTCTGTCGCAAAATGGTTTTAAATAAACCGGCATGCGCTTGCGACTTTTTAATAAAATTCTTGTCAGTATTAAAATTTGTTTCAGTAGGAAGTGTTCTGTAGTGGCTCTTTTGTCACGTTTAAAGTAGCCAAAAACGTAAAAAAAAAGTATTTGGTGCATCCGGTTATAAGTGGCATGAATCTACTGAGTGAATAATTTTTAAATTACAGAGTTTTGTCTTGGTTGAAATAGTACCAGTTTTAAGACAAAAACTTCAAAAAATAAATACAAAAATTAACCCGCATTAAAGCTGATGTTTCTACTTTTTAGAGTTGAGAATGTCTTGAGAATTCTTTACCCCAAAGTAAGTTATGAGCAATCAAGCTTAAAAAAACAAATCTTTGATTTTCCGATTATTTTCAATTTTCAATAAGTTCTGCTAACAATATTTTATAAAAAAAAAAACTTTAAATCATGTATTTCGACATTCCTAGTAACACCATCATAGGAATGGTTGAGAGTTGTAAGTCGCTAAGCTTAAGCTCTCTAAGAGCCGTTATGGCCTCCTATTTATTCATTAATTTATTTCTATAGAAGATTTGATTTTCTTCAAAAAGTTTTGAGAGTTAAGTTTATTCTAATTCGGCTTAAATTTCGAGATAAACCAAACATATTCAAAAGTCTGAGCGCTCTCTCCGAAACGCATCGGCATGCTTAGGTATTGCTCAAAAATATTAAAAAATGTTGAATAAAAATGGAACCAATAACTAAAAACAATTTCTAACTTTTTTCGCAATTTAAGAAACTTTTTAGGGAGCGTAACGGAATCCTGCTTTTTATAATCCCGTTTTTTTTTTCAAAAATCCCACAAAAAAAGTTTTAAAATATCGTCCTCTATAATACCGTTTTTCTTAAATACGGCTTTTTAAAATCCCGTTTATTCAAATTCCGGTTCTATTATAATCCCGCTTTTTAAAATCCCGTCTTATACCGCTTATCCCGTTTTTTTAGAATACGTAGCTAAAACGTATTGATTTTATGTTGGTTATTTTCCACATTCCTTAAATGCTAAAGAAACTTTGCATACACCCACCCCAAATCCTATAGTGTACCCAAGCAGGGGGGTTGCGGGGGCAGCATGCCCCCCTTACATACCTCACTGTTTATACGTCGTTATAAGAAACGAAACTACAAAAAAAACGGGATTATAAGAGACGGGATTTTAAAAAGCGGGATTTAAAAAAGCGGGATTTAAAAAAGTGGGATTATAAGAAACTGGATTATAAAAAAATGGGATTATAAAAACGGGATTTAAAAAAACAGGATTATAAAAAGCGGGATATCGTACCCAACCCAACTTTTTAGCTAGTATCGTATTGTTTTTTTTTTTTAATAAACTGCAGCTGAAATTTTCTTAGTGGCGTAAGATCCATACTCGTAAAAAATCATTAAATAAATCTAACCTTATACAAACGCTCTAAGTATAAATTTACTAACTAAATTTTTGTTTTGCACTTCCGCACAAGTAATGTTTATTCGTATCTTCATTTCAACAATGACTACAGAAATGTCTGCCTTCAGTGGCTAAATTATTGCATGAAATCTTATTTGCAATCATGCTGCCAAGCAGACAACACTTGTTGTTATACATTTGAAAAACCGACAATATTGAAAATTGAATAGAAACATAAAATTCCGTGCATGGAATTCCATTTATCATCTATCCATCTAGCTTGCATTTATATGTAAAAATCATTCCAAATGTCAGTCGAACTGACATTAGATGTCAAATTATTTCCTCATGCACTGCCATAGAGATGGTAGAAAAATAACTTGGAAAGCGATTTCATGCATATCATATAGTGCCATATTTTCTCAAACTGAATTATTTCTTTGTGAGGCATCAGGTAAAGACTTCATTTCGTCTTTTTTTACAGAGAGAAAATTTATTTGTTTATGTAATGAACCTGAGTCAACCCAAATATATATGTAAAGGCGATCAAAATAATCCCTTTCAAGGGAAATGGAATTGAAACAAGCAACATTCACTTTGAGTACTGATAACGAAAGCTCTTAAAAGGTCAGGTCTACATATAAAAGTTAAATTCCATTAAAAAGTGGGTTAAGTTAAATTATTAACGTTTCCAATTGAATGTTTATGCCCAAAGACGCAACATTTAAATATCTTTATTCATTTTAATGCAAATGTCGAAAATGTTTTATAATTTAATAAAATTCCATTACTGTATTTTCCCTTACTCTGTGTTACACTTACTCATTTTGATTTGAAATTCTGCTCGAGATCCTGCAGCTTAAGAAACATTACCAAATAGCATCACATTTCAATGTTATGCAAGGAAAAGTATTTATCTTAGTGTATGTGTAAGTTATACAGAGAAAATAAAGACAGCAAAACAAATAGTCCTTCGTCTTTATTTCACAGGGCTGGATTGACAACACTTTTTCTATAATTTTAAAAAATGTAGCAAATGTGAAACGAATCTATGTAATTTAATAGAAAAGTTTTTCAATTTCAAAAAAAAAAAATTCTAATCGAAAATTTCGGTTTTAATAAATATTTTTGAAATACAAAATTTTGGGAATCAATTTTTAGCAGACCCAAATTATCAACCCAACCCAGTTTGATCATAATAAATTTCAACTTGAAAAAAAACAACTGGAAAAGAAAATCTCTTAATGGCAAGAGTGACAGCCATTACTTTGATGAAACTGATTAATGCAAAAGTGCAAACGTCTTTTTTGTATCTTCAATACTACAATTTCATTGTTCATTGAACAATTTCTACTTTGGTACATACAAAGTCTTTTCATTTTAAATTTGATACGAGAAATTTGTATTGTTTTATTGTTTTGTCTTTCATTTTCTTTTTTTCATACATTATATTTTGACATTTCTTTCAAATTTCATAGCTGGCTGTGTTCGTAAGGTGTTCATTATTTTAGCTGAAAATATTTAATTTCAAAGTAAGATTTTCTATAAGAAATGGAATAATTAACGCAATAGTTAATTTGAGAAAATTTGGAAATCTAAAGGAAATTTTCATGCAGATCACAAACTTCATTGAATAAAATATTTCATGACATCGACACGGATTTTTTGTTTTCCATCTCTATGGCAACAAAAAATGAAAAAATAACTAAAGGGATATGTTAGTCAGTTCGACTGACTTTTGCGTTGGTTTTCACCTTTTTTCTTTATTAAGACCCTTATAATCTAAGACACAGCACGCTCGCGATAGAGAAACCTAGAGAAAGAGAGAAATAGCAAGGGAAAACAGTGTAGGGTATATTATTCCATAATCTTGTTGTGCGACTAAAAAACGAATCCCTGTATTTCACGATACAAACAAAATTAAACTCGAGGTTGAATTGATGAGTATTCCCAGTAAAACGGGTATCACGAGCGATCTGATCGAATGGAGGAAAACGGTTGCCTACTTCGAGTGGGCATGAAACATTCTGACCATGTTCAAGAACTGGGAATGACTCTCTATTAGTTCTGTTTCCCATCAGTTTTCACGCACTGTTCTGAATTCCATCCAGTAAATACAGATATCTTTGGACTGTACCTGCCAAAGGATATGAGGTGTACGCGAATTTTAGACGTATGAACGCCTTAAAAATGGTACCTGGATAAGAAGGGTGAAAAATGTCTTACATTGATAAAGAAATCCTAAGCATTTAGTAGCTTTTTTGGCAAGAATGTAATCATTCTAATTAAGACCATCGTTGTCCTTGACACATCACCGAACATTGACAGCTTTTTGGTTTCTTGAAAATGAAAGTGTTATTCAGGGACAATGGAGATGGACTTGAATTTAAGAACGCTTATCAGAAACTAAAGGTAGTTTCGTCAGCAAAACAATGACGTGGATTAGCAGTTTCAGGCAAGAAAGCATTTATAAAAATGAGGAAAAGAGTCGGAGATAACACTTAGACTTGTTGAACATCAGCATTTATTTTGTGAAAAGTAGTCTTAAAAAAGTTCAATACAACATACTGTATTGAACGAAAGTAATTTCTTATTCAAAGAATAAGGATTTCGTTGATACCAAACGCACACATATTCAATAAGAGAGCTTGAAGCCAAACTCTATCAAATGCCTTAGAAATATTAAGCGCAACAATCTTACTTTCTCCCAAACAATGTTAAGATCTGTTCCACTCTTCGGTGAGATACGCCTTCATGATGATGGATGATTATTGGATGATTATTGATTGGATGATTATTGATGGATTATTAATCAGCGATTACATGACCTTGGAAAGAAGGGACGTCAATGCAATTGGCCGATAGGAGGAAGGGGAGGAAAGGTTGTTTTTTTTGAAAAGGCTTGCCATATGCAAGTTGAAGTTTTGCAATTCTAGTGGAGTTTTTTTCCATTCCTTCATTCTCATTATTCTATTTAGTCGGATTTCCACCTGTATATACTGCTTGCCTAGCAGTCTCATTGCAAGAAAAATTTCATGCAATAATTTACCCATTAAACATCGAATTAAAAAAAAATTAGAAAAAAATTCCTGCAATCCTGAAATTAAAAAATAAGATTTATCGAAACGTGCCTTAAAGAATTGTGTGCCTGTTTGGTCTTTTAAAATTTAATTTTCAATCCCAGTATTTTCCTTGTCAAATGTCAGCTTCATCAAAGTGAAGATTTTGACATTTGCTAATAAACAGAAGGAAAATATATTGCAATTCTTTAAAACAGTCCTATTGCTTCAAAGTGTTTTTGACCATTTTGTCGTGTCGTTTTTTTAATTGGACAGGAATTGCAGATACAATTATCCGAACTGCTTATTCTCCAACCAACATTACAAGTCAGACATTTTTAATTTTAAACGTCCATCTGCCAATTTGTTGCTAACAGCTGGTGTGGACTCTGCAGAAAAGTTGATCAAAAAAAAAGGAACAGCTTACAATTTTAAAGATAGGTGTCAATCCATATAGTACCACTTTTTACACTCACAGGCGCTACACAAGTAGTCGACAAGGCGGCCCTGTCATCTCTAAGGTGCATTTTGTATGCGTCGCTGCGCTGGTCGTCTGTTGTGTAAATGCGTTTTCCAACAATGAAAAGTACTTTTCACATCGTTTTTATTATTATTTGTTTAAAGAAGGACGTCATAGAAATGCAAGACCAGATGTGGTGTCGTAACTTTCTGGCTTGGGTGTTTTTTTTTTCTATCCTGGATTTTCCCTCTGAAAAACTGCATCCCCATAGTTACTAGAATTCTATTTTCTCTATAGATACATTTTTTTTATATCAAATTTTGTTTAGCTTTTTTTTGTTTTATTTTAAAAAAATAACAACAGAAATAGCTTTTATGTATTTATTTTTCTATCCCTAAAGCTGAATGAAAAATTAGATAACATAACTATAAGGATTTTTCGTTGTTGTTGTATATCCCCTTATACAGGAAACAAGACGACGTCAGGATAACATATTCGAAGGAACAGAAAAACAAGATGCAACGAGGACATACAATGCCACTGTGTTCGTGGAAGCATACTAGCGAGCTATTTGCGCTCGTGATAATTTTTTTCGTAAATATACAAAATGGTAAGTTTTTTTTATTTTTTTTTCTATGCATTTTTTTAAATAAAATGGTTTTAAAACTTGAGGCGAAGACGTTGGGAGGAGGTGTGGAGTAAAGTTGTGATTTATTGTTTACTTTGCACACAGAAACAATACAAAACCCCACACATATGGGGACAAGGGCGTGCAATTTTAAGAATAAACGGGGTGGTAAAGCGCACAAAGTAAGCGTTCTTCCCGACAATTTGCTGTGCATAAATCAGGAAGCAAACATTCGCTATTCACTATTCACCGGGCAGAAAGAAGAAGATTTCCTTGCATAGTGTTGTGTCCTTTAGATAAAAGCTAAGTTAAATGTTATACAAGAAATGAAGGATAAGTCCGTTTTTGTTGTTCCGTTCCGAATAGTTGTTGTGGGGTAGTGCAGTAAATGTCATTTTTATTTTTATTTTTCCAAACGTTATGACCAAACGTAATGTACGAGTAGCAGACTGCATAGCTAGAAATAAAGTGAAAAAAGGACTTGATGAGGATGAAGACCAGAGTTGTGTGAGTAGTAGCTGTTGTTTCGTGAGGATGGTTTTTATGGCATCGAATGGAACACTGAAGATAGGAGGTAGGTACCTGTTTAGGAATATGTTTAAGTTATTTTTTTATGATTTCATTGCAAGGACAAGAATACTTTCTATGCTTCTGGCAGTTAGGGAAGAGAAGAAAAAAAAAGTGAAGATGACTTTATATTGCATCACAAATAAGTCGTCGAGATAACGAAGTGCAAAGTGAATTGATTTTCGTTTTGTTTGATCCTTGTTTTTGATGTGTCATTTTAATTTAATGAATGCAAAGTGAAACAGCATTGCTTGTATACAGCAAACAAAAAAAAAACATTCAATGAAAAATTCATGAGCTGAAATTCTCTATTAGGTATGTGACCCTGTCAAGGGCTGAATGTGAACAAATTGAAAACCTTGTATGATTAGTTGAAGTTGAGTATTATTTTCAATTGTGTATATGTATATAGTATGTATAGTTTAAATTTCTATAATAATTATTAAGGTATTTCCTAGTTTTTGACACTAATTGGTATATTCCATTTGATCAAACTTTTTATTTTAAGAATTGATTTCAAGAAAAGAAAAAAAATTAATTTTATTCATCTCAAACACTCTAGTCAGTCTATAAGTATCTTGTTACGTGCATAGGTACCTAAGTTCTGGAAAAGTATACCCTTTTAAATTATTTGACACTTTTTCATATAGAGATATGAAACCAAAGAAAAAATATCAAAAATCATTGAGCTTGCATAGATGAGGGTCCTAATTCCTCAACATTAAATCAACATTAACGCCATTATTACATAAGCCATTCTGTAAATTGAATAAATTAGAGGTTATGACGGCATACAAAAGCTTAAACCTATAGTGAATTACAACTCTCAACTGAAAATCGAACTCAAGACCTTCTGCATGGCAGTCCAAAGCACTAACCATTACCAAGGGGTACAACAAGCTGTTCTGATTAAAGTTTAAAATTCTCAGAAATAATTGATGATATAAAAATAAGAAATACATAAGTATCCTAAGCATCCTTCTACACAGAGTTACTATACAAATTTTTTGAAAAAAAAAAAACTGAATTTGGAAGCTCATCACAAAATATTTGGCAGCTTATCTCAGTGCACTTGACAGAACATCACACACAACTTGGAATTTTGTTTTCTGTAAATTCTAGACAAAACAGCTCATTGAGAATCGTGGCCCAGCCACTTCCAACTCCCAACTATTTTATTACGGTGAAAAGGGCTTTTTTTGACAGGAGATGCTTTTGAAGCATTTGTCAGTTTCTTGCAAGAGGCAGTAGCCCTGGAAAAAACAAAGTTTTTTTTTTTGTGTTTAGGTAGAATTAAATGGGAATTGAACCAAACCTCTTGCGTGATAGTTCTGACCAATAACCATTGTAATGTCGAGGGGTCCTCTAAACACGCATAGCTAAATTTTGAAATTTTTATTTCCATTTCGATGCATCACATTTTTTCGAAATGGGGTGCGGCGGAGTCAATTGAACTTATTCTTTTGAAAACTATAGAGGTTACCCTT
Source organism: Philhelius festivus (assembly GCA_963931855.1). NCBI lineage: Eukaryota > Metazoa > Arthropoda > Insecta > Diptera > Syrphidae > Philhelius > Philhelius festivus. Next base: position 89,744,280 of record OZ007557.1, on the reverse strand, counting down.
AGATCCTTGGAATAAAAAAAAACCATCTGGAAGGTTACAAGATAGTAAAAAGTGGTTGAAATATTTGTATTTATTTTTAGACTCCAATCATGCTAACAGTGCGACACTGTGTCAGTGCATTTTAGATTTAGAAGTGAAAGATTCGTGAAAGATATTGCGCGATTTTTTTTTATTTTCAGAGCTTTCCAAGGAGAATTTTCGAAAAGAGATCTTAAAAACGCAGAGTTTTGACAAAAACAATCTTTTTTGCAAATTCTTTACTACACTGTCATGTTCTCAGCTTATCACATTCACTCTATTATACTTTCAAAATTTAAGATTGTTACAGTGTCACACTGTGAAAAATTTATACCTTCACACTATCTCAGTCACACTTTTTCAGTTGTCCTACTGTGAATGTTCCCTCACTTAAGCACTATCCCATCACTCTTTCACATTTAAAATACTAAATATACTCGACACACTGGTACACTGTGCAACACAGGTGGCCTGAAGTCACAGTTCTTATGTAAAGGATTTTCCAATTGAAACTTGACAACTTTCACTGTGAATGCACCCTTAAGCCAATGTCAATAGGTGCGTTTTTTTATTCACAAATCTATCTGGATCCGGATCTGGATTAAGTTTTAACATGTATTACAAAAACAATTTGGGATCCTGTTTTCTAGCAGGATCTATTTCAAAGATCCAAAAATTATTTATTACACTGGCGAGTAGATGGCTTTCTATGGTAAGCTATAGTGCAAAGAAAAAAAACAAGAAATAATTTAAAATCTCCAAACCCAAGGATAAAAAGAGACGGGCATATAACACTGCTGTCAGTAAGATCCGTATCGTTTTATTTTCAAGGGATGATCCAAATCCGGATCCAGATAGATTTGTGGATAATAAAACGCACCTAATGTCAAAACATTCAGTAAAAACAACATTTTCATCATTGTGAAGTTTACGAACGAAGAATATTAAAGCTACCAAATATCTTGAAAATTGCTAAGCTCTATCAACCAGCCGACTACGCCATTGGAAATCGCCTCCACAGTCAAAATTTATAACAAAGGGTCCAGTACGATAATACCTAATAGAATGAACGAAAACGACTGAACGATGCACGTTTTCATGAAGGAGAATACACCAGCGTTGCCGCTTATACGGTGAACACGAGCGTCAGTAGGTTAGGTTAGGTTGGAGTGGTTGTCTAGTTGTTGTTGACTCACTTAGACCTCAAGGATCCGTTGTGATACCACTAAAGAAGTTACTCATGGGAGAGTAATGAATTTAAACAAACCATTTCGTGCTTTTAATAAAGTTAGAGAGACATTTTGTGTCGATTGTTGCCAGTTCACTGGTATTATCGAAGAAGGGATTACCTAGATAATTATTCCTTCTATTGGAGAGTGCTGGACATGTACATAGAAGGTGTTGGACTGTTTCCTCTTCCTCCTCGTCCATGCAGCTTCTACAGAAGTCATTTGTGTAGACTCCTAGCCTCAAGGCATGTCTACCTATGAGGCAGTGTCCTGTTATAACTCCTATTGTAGAGCTTATATTTTGTCTGCTCAGGGAGATCAAGCCTTTTGACCGTTTTAGGTCTATGCTTGGCCATATTTGTTTAGTTGCCAGGCAGGTGGTACCCTGTGACCATCTAGCATTTGTTGATTCTAGAGCATATTGTTTGAGAAGATGTTTGCATGTAGCAAGTGGTGTTCCTATGTTATGTTTTTGTCTAACAGTAGGCAGAAGTGTTCCGTTTTTGGCGAGCTCATCGGCCTTGCAATTTCCCGGAATTTCTCTGTGGCCCGGCACCCAAATAAGGTGAATATTAAACTGTTCTGTCATCTCATTCAGAGATGATCGACAATCGTGGACCAAATGAGAGTTAGTGGAGACAGACGCGAGAGATTTGAGGGCGGCTTGGCTGTCCGAGAAGATCCGTATATCCTTGCAAGATATAACGTTTTCTTTGAGCCAGGATAGTGCCTCTTTAATCGCCATTACTTCTGCCTGGAATACACTACATTGATTGGGAAGTCTATATGAAAGACTGAGATTCAGTTGTTTTGAATAGATGCCACTTCCAACGCCGTAATCGGTCTTAGAACCGTCTGTATAGAAGTGTACAGCATTGTCTTCCAGGAGTCTCTCTTCTTCCCAAGACGATCTTGAAGGGATGGAAACCAGGAAGTTGTTATCGAATACCATTTTTGGGGTGGTATAGTCTAAGCGATCTGGGATAGATCTGAAGTTGTCTAAGATGGTTGTATGACCAGTATTGTTACTGATCCATTGAGAGGTGGCTCTAAGTCTCACGCATGAGCGTCAGTAAGTTGATAGGGTTACCTCACAATAAGATTGGTAAAATCCTCTTGATAAAAGGAGAAGCCCCTTCGACATATTCCACAATCCTGACCAATTAAAGGGACATAGTACAACAACCACTGACCTATAAAACTCATCAACCAGGAGATACAAAGGGCCATATGCTCCTACGGGACCGGTTTCGAGGGATTATTTATCAAGTGGGTGTTAAGGAAAGGATCACATCATTAAAAGGCGTATACCTCTCCTTAACCAGGTGATTGTGAGAACAGACATTTCTTCAAAGACTTAGAACAACCCTCTCACATTTAAGGCTATAGCTTTGCTGAAACTCATCAACACCCTTAGCGGACTTAAATGACATGGAATTTATCATAGGTTACAGCTTACAGTACATGGGAGTCCTTATCCCTAGGGTATCGCATTGGATTTTCATTGATCTTTTTGATCTTATTGCGACAATAACAAGATCAACTGACAGCATATTAACCTAAACCTAACTCCAATTCTATTTCTTTAGTATGCCTTATGGGTCAGGGTAAAACCCACTTGTGCTCATCACTTCATGCAGAAAAAATAACTGCATGGCGTGGCTTTGATGCGGGTGGTGTCCTTAGGTCGTTTTTTTTTTTCGTTGATGAAAATGACACGTTACAGTCAATGTTAATCTCTACAGAGAAATGTTATAATGTTATTTTTTTGGTCAATCGCATTTACTAGACATTAATGAGATGTGATTTCAAGAAGACTGTGCAACAAGCCACTCATTTAAAACTAAATTTGATGATCTGTTAAATCGCAAAATGGTTCTGTCGACTGGGCGTCTAGATTGTGTGGCTTTACACCTCTTGACTTTTTAATGCGGCTTCTATAAATATATCGTCTTTGCCAACAAGTTGTCGGTATAAGAAAAGCTAGAGCCGATATTCAACGAACACGAGAGTCATTTCCGTCAAAATATGTGGCCGAATCATACAAAATTGGTAACAATATTGATAACAAAATTCCTATCGTTGACCATTGAATAATTTTTTTACATTTTATTTCCTTCTAGGTGGTATATTTGCTGAAAACTCAGGAAATAACACAATATCAATATATGCGTGGTCAAATTAACATGACCCTATTTCAGATAACATTGTAAATGTTTTAACAAGATACCGTGTTGCTTCAACATGAAATTCTCATTAATGAAAAATTTCCACCATTACGATTTGACAGCAGTGTTAATTTTTTACCAAGTTTTTCGCTGTTTTCTGAAATCACTATTTTAGTGCATAGGCTGTTGACTTAACGTTTCATATAGTTATTTGTTTATTTATTTATTAACTTTCTTAGACTTAATCTAGTTTTGAGTTAATTTAAATAGAATGGTGCAAAATTTTAAAAACCCTGTTTGGGGGATTCCTCTGTTAAATCCCAGTCGCTGGTAATAAGATTTATCTCTGGGGCTGCTATGGGTAGACAGCTTCGGGGTAATCGCTATGGATTGACGATTTTTTCCAAAAAAATATCCAAGCCCTATGCTGTGGAAAGAGAGTTTCTTACAGTACCAAGATATCAAAAAAAGAACCAAATTTCTTTTACCTTTTTTGTTTTATAAATTTTATTACTAGGTTTATTCCTTTTAAGGTACTAGTACAAAAAAATTTTTTTTTTTTGAAATTTTCGAATTTTGGCCAAATTATAGAGGGCGCAAACGTCGACTCATCAAAAAAATACATGTTCCCATCGCGGACAGTTAATCTCCGGATCTACTGAGCCGATTTTCAAAAAACTCGTTGCAACTTGATTGTTTTTATGTTTTCTAAGACAATTTACCACAATTTGACCAAAAATTATTAACCAAAAAAAATGGCGACCCAAAAATGGCCAAAAAAATTTCCAAAAAAAAAAAATTTTTTTCAAAGCTCGATATTTTTTTTTAAACAAATTGTGGTAAATTGTCTCGTAAGAAACCTTCCTTTAAATAACGCACTTTGTTTGTTTTGTTTCAGTCCAGCCAATTCTGAGATTAACTGTCCGCCATCGGACCATGTATTTTTTGATGAGCCGACGTTTGCGCCCTCTATAATTCGGCCAAAATTCGAAAATTAAAAAAAAAATGTTTTGTACTCTTGACGCATGTCTTCATTATTTAAAAAAATTATGTTATTACCTAATAAGGTTTCCGAGAAAAAAATTCCCAAAAATCGTGCGTTTTTTTGGCATTCTAGACCGTACTGGTACCTTAAACAATATCAATAAACTAAACTTAAGAATAAGTACAACTCATCATCACACCGACCGACTAGCTCTAGCTCGGTGGTGAAAGCTCAGCTTGTAAGATAAAACGAGAAAAGCTTCTTAATAATTGAGTAACTAACATTAAACTTAATAACTAAGTTTAATGTTATTTACTCAATTATATCTAAATGTATGAAGTGCCTAAAAGTAGACAATATAATTTCTAAAATACATATTCTCTAATATATTTCTTTGTTTGTTTTCTGGCGTCAAAATGATACTACTTAACTATTTGCTAACTTTATAGGAGTTTAATAACTTATTCTTAGTTTTAAATATTTTCTTATTAGTATTGTACTAAAGCAATTTTCTTAATAAATTGCTTCTGAACACACGTAAGGCAATGACAGTTCTCGTAAAAAGCTAAGTAAACAGACATTCTTTGACGTTTGTAAATGTCAAAGAGTCTTTTGAAGTTAACACGATAATAAAACAATAAAATAGATAGTTGGTGGTTTTAATTTTATTCAAAGAATAGAGAAAGTATGATGCTATATTCGCTTAAAATTTGTAAAATCTATGTTTTAACCTAGTTTCATGAAAAACAGCTTTAACATCGTACTTATTCAACTAAAATTTTGTTCAAATATCGTTTCATATTCTAATAAAAATCTCGTAAATATGTGTGAGAAAGTTGGGATCTTGGTCATATAAAACGTCAAGGTGGCAAATTGACCCAGTGCACTGTGGTTCCACCGTAGGCCAAAATTCTAAAAAAATTACTGTAGCGATTATTATATAAAACGGTTAAAATGAGCTGAGAATATTCCAAACTAATTAGAAATAGAAAAAGAAAAACCGTTAGATTTTTATCTTCAGAGTAATAACATTGCAAACACATGGCATTTGAGTTTTAGTGCTCTAAGAGCAAGTGCGACTGCATTTGTTTAATTAATTTTTTTCATCTGTTTGCGTTATTTTTTTTTTATAATGGATATATTAGTGGAAGGTAAGATATTTGTTATTTATTTTTTATGATTCATTTTTCGACTGAGCATAAGAGTTTATAAATTGGGACTAAATAAAATAAAAATAAAAATAAATTAGCTTAATATTGTTTGTTTTAAACTTTTAACTGTTACGCCCCGTTACGCCCCCACAAAGTTATATATTACCGGAAAGGTAATTTCATGTACTTTTTAATCCACGTTGACTTAGCTGCGATTACTTGCGAATTCACTTTTGATTAATCTTTGAACCACCTAAAGTCTCATTTTTTGTAGTTTAGGGCTTTTAACTAAAGTCACATTTACGAGAATGTTTCTGCTTCAGCATTGTTTAAATGCTGATGGAACCGAAAAAAATAAGTCCCATTCAATATTAGACGTCATTTCCAAGAGTTTGTAAAAAACTTACGTATTTCTGCAAAAAAAACTTGCCGAAAGAGATGCCTTCTTGTTAAAAATTATTCAGGGTGGCTTAATACAAAGGAAGTATGTATCATTTCTGAAAATATCAATTATTTAATATCTTAATTTCAAATTTTTTTTTCATTAAATTAAAGATCGTAAAAATTAATTGAAAGAAAAAAAATTTATCAAAATTCTAGGTGCCGTTTTCGAGACAAATACTATTTTTGAAAAACATTTTTTTTTAAATTTGTAAGCATTTGTATGGTAGGTACCTTTAATTTTAGGTAAAGTAAATTTTTTTTCTCACATCTCTTAGATTATATTGAGAAACTTTTATTTATCAAGTTTAAAAAAAATCTAGCATGGGGTTTTCGAAATATGTGTATTGAGTTTTGAAAAAAAAATTTTGAAATTTTTTTTTTTTAATCCAATCAGTTTTTTTTGAAAATTTGCGTACACAATTCTATTTATGGTTTTGGGGAGCTTTAGCGGTTGTACCGTTTTTGAGAAAATCAAAAACAAACAAAAAACGGTTCCATAGGGGTACCCTCAATAACTATTTTTCGGAATTTTTTTCAACCATTACCTAGCTTTAATTCAATGAATATTTTTGTATTCTTATTTTTAAAATTTGTCGAACAATTTTTGAGAAAAAATAATGTTTATAAAATTTCGAAAAAAAAATCGTATGGCAGGTACCGTTATTTTTGGTCTTAAAAAAAAAGAAAAAAACGTGTGGGGGGGAAAAATTAAAAGTGATTTCTACCAAATTTAAAGAAAATCGGCTGAGCCGTTTAGCCTGTAGTCGAACAGACAGACAGACAGAATTGCGAGACCCACTTTTTTGGTCTTCGCTATCATCGTAATGTCAACTTTGATCGAAATCTCGAGTTCGATTTTTTTTACGAATGCATAACTAGCCTTATAGTACCTATAAATCGCAAGTAAAAAATTATATTTAAATAAAACTGTATTAAATCGATCTTCAACCCTTTTATCGAACGTATCTCAAAGTCGTGACGAGATAGTTTAAAACTGATTGCAGATTCAAAATCAGAGAGCTCAAAACATTTGAGCACCATTCGTTTTAAGATTTTATCAAGTGAGTTAGTAATTATGGCCGCCTTTGTTCGGGAGTGGAACCACTGTGCAGTGGTGGATATATATATTAATATTGGGGAAGGAAGAGACGGGGAGAACAGTTGATGAGTTTCCGTGAAAAAGTTATTGATCGGCTTTTAGCAATATTTAGCTCCAAGCTATTTTCGAGAGACTAGACACAGAAACTTTCGAGTTTGAATTAAAGAGAAAGTTGAAAAAGTTGGTATCGCCAGCATAGAGTAAAATATGTAAATATTTGATGACCATTTCTGTTTCGTTGATAGTAAGAATCATAAGAAGAGGACCCAAGTGCCTGCCCTGGGTTACACCAGAGGTACATAGCTAAGAAGTGATTGGACAGAATAGATCTGATACTGGTTTTATGGTCTCAAGGGTGAGTTAAAGTGTATAAAAAATTTGGCAAGGCTTAAATCGGTTGAGACAACATCGACTACCAACCTCTAAGGCTGAGATGGTAAAGGATACGGATAAAAGGTTTATCGTTGTGGACTTCAATTTGAAAAAGTGATGATGTCTAAAAAACTAAGTAGTCACAAAAAAAAACGTACTATTCCGTAAAAAATCATTCAAAAATTTAGACAGATAGATAGTTTGTTACTTCACACTTTTTATGTATTGGAGCTATAAAAGAGGTCTTCTATATCTTACGGAATTCTGCACCAGAAATTTGAAAGAGAAAGTATGGAAGCCCGTTTTTGAGAAATAAAACCATGGGGTCAATAATAACTTCATCATCTCAAAGTTGATTTAGCTAATGTACATATATTCGAAATTTGGAAAATAATTAAATTAATTATAATCAGACACAAAAATATCGCCGGTAAAAGATTGTATTAAAAAATTAACCAATTTGTTGTGGTAATTTTGAAATTTATTTATTAAAATAGTGAGAGGGAAGTTAACCTTTCGATTTTAATCCGAAGTTAACAAACTGAAAGAAGGTATTTACGAAGATTGTTTTGGGGTTTTATTTCATTGATAAAAAGAGTTTTAAGGCTTGGTAAAGTGGCGATAAGTAACAATAAAATTATAATAGTCGTTTCGAGATCTAGATCAAAGAAAAATGAACCATAATTGTTTGCTCTTATTTTGTTACGACTATGACTGTAAAAAACTGTAAAAACCTCTTAAGTCACATTTTTTTCCAAAATGCTTTTTTTGCTGAAAATGGTTCCTTAAAGGGAGATACGTATTCTGGGTAAAAACCACGTAAGTCTGTACATTCCTTCCTCTTCAAATAATACTGTGGGAAAGACGTTCATTGCATAAACAGCATTAGTCAGTGACTTAAGAGGTTTTTGCATGCACTACCAAAATGGCTGGAGTAGTTTTATGACTGAGTTTTTTTAAATTTGCTTTGCTCTGATTGGTTCAATAATATTCAAATCTTCAATTTGATAACAACCGTCTTTAATGTCATATTTGCATCTTTCACACAACTGTTTTCTGCGAAAAGTAATTTTAGTTTTAAAAATGTCTTCAAGTTAAACAGAGAGTGATGGTGCGCCGAAAAAGAAGAGAACGTGTTATTCCTTAAAGTATACCCTAATGAAATATTAAAACAAATTATAAAATTGAAAGACAAGCATAAACTAATTATTTATCTAAGAGATTTGAAAAACTGAGGAACTGTCGATATCAAGTTGCAGAAGAGGATTCTAATCTCATGTCGAAATAAGATCATTGAGCTTGATATTTCTAAGGCATTTGGTAGATTTTGGCATTAAGCTATTATATCGAAAATACGTGAGTTTGGTATCAATGAAGCCTTTATTCATTGGATTAAATTTTTTTTACTGGATTGTTCAATAAATTTTGTTTTGGAAGGTTTCAAATCGGATCTTCACAAAATAAATGCTGGGGTCGTCAAAGGCTCCATTTAGTCTCGAACTGTCTTTCTCGTTTTTATGAATGACCTCTGAAACTGAATGATCTTTTGCACTTCATACTCATCCGTCTCGTCTGCCAAATTCATGTCCATCTCATTCGAAATTTAGAAAATATAGTCATAGAGCTAAAAACTGAACATGTTTTGGAATTCATGAAAAGGTGGCCAAATTTGTACAAAAAAACATGTTTGTAAACACTGAATCTTATAAAAAAAAAAAAAAAAAAAAAACATAAAAAAGCACCTTCGATATACATAAGCTTTAAGTATGCTTCACATAGAAAAGGTAATATCATAGGAATATATTTATGGTTTGATTAAACATTCATTCTTATTAATAAATAAAGTTACAAATTCTGTTTCACTTCTATAAGCCAAGGATGTTCCAAGAAAATGTTGAAGATAATCATAATCTATGAACCTTAAAGATATTAAAGCATGACAAAACGTTATTATTAAGTGTAATTTTCAATAATAAGCAATATAAAATATGATTACTACCATTGTTTTGGTTAAATTATATGCCACTTACCCCAGTGCTTGCTAAAACAACTTAAGTCAAGAACAGTTTTTTAGGTTTTTTTCATTATTTTTATTAATAAACTGTGAATTTTTTTCGCTTTATAATTTTCTTACCACTAAAATACTTAATTAAGCATAAAAAAGTAGTTTAAAACTTATTTGTTTGTGCATGAAACAGTTTTTATTGATTCCTGAAAAATTCTAATTGAATGACTTAGGAGGTTTTTGAAATGACCGATTCAATTATACCAACGTGAAGAAGAAGGCGAAGGCTTACGTTGAGAAAAGACATGAGGATAAATAAAATTAAATATTAAAATTAAATTCAAAAAGAATTAAACTACCTTTCTCCAATTAGCATATGTTTTTGAAATGTATATCATTTGAAGGCTCAGACACTAAAGCAAGTTCACTCTAAACGAGTTTTTTTAGCATCCCCAAGGATATTCAACTTTGCATTTGAAATTGAATTCAGATATTCTATAACTGGATTGTCCTCATTGTATGCTCAGAATTAAAACGTATCCACCTCAATACACAAATGATTTAAAAGAGGAATAGGTATATAAAATCTTGAAAGAATATAAAGATATCCTTGCAGCGGCGTTATGAATCCTTGATATTAAACTTGTATTTATTGAGTAGCTTGTAAGATACGATGCTTTTCACTGAGAATATTAGAACGAATATATTAACTAAATTTATTGAATTGAAATGATTTTTTTTAATTTGTTCTTATGCTATTCATGTTGAATGTCACTTTATATTTTATGTACATATAAAAAAAAAAAATTTCTGTTTTACAAAAAAGCCTATAAATATGATTACATTCAATAATTCCAAGAATTATTTACAGTCACAGTTCCAGTAAAACATAAAATGGCAACAGGCAACATTTTATACTAAAATAGCATGCAATCCAGCAGTTTTGAAATTCAATAAACTACATAAGGCATAACATTAATTTCTTGATACAAAAAAAAACAATGTTCAATGATCCTAACTTGTTCGCACTCAAAAAGCTTTGTTTCCAATGAATATTAAATCCGAAGCCAACCTCCCGATACCGACAAAAATAAATAAAAGGCTTATAACCTTGTTCATTAAAACCACTTAACAAGCAGATTTATTTTTTAATGACAAACACTCAGTAACGCCATTTTGATTTTCATACACCTACATAGGTACTCCTGACCACACATTTACAGGTCATTATAAAAAATTGAAAATAAAATCTCCTCTAAAATAACTCCTTATCGCCCTGTACTAACAAAATCACTCATAGTCAAGTTAAGTCCTTAATTATGCAAAACCAAACATACTAGAAGCTACCCTAACCTACACTTTCTAATAACAGGAAACACGATGGTTAAAATAAATTACTTAAAAAATTATATTTGAAAAAAAAATTATTCTCGTCGTGGTGCGGTAATAAAATATTTTATCTCGAAGTCATGCGAACAAATAATACGTTTCGCCATTTAATTCCGGTGGTGGTGGTACCAAATGCACCAACCATCGACGGACGGCAACGTCACGGGGGAACGTGCCAAGGTGGAGGAAGAGGGTTTTGGGCGCAAAGACTCAAAGACGCAAGGAGAGAGAGCGAGCAAATGTCACATTAAATATGCATTGTTTGACATAAAAGCGAAGCATGCACACACAAAGAGGTGCGCTGAAGCATGCCACCTGCGGTGCATACTAATGCAGGCATATATTTCAACATCGGACACCCGGGACCCGAACCCAAAGCCGAGGTACAGAGGTACCATAAAATCCATGCATCAAGTTCTGGAAACGCTTTGTGTACACTACACGCAGTGGTTGTTCGTTCGGTTCGGTTTGGTTAGATCGTCCTTAGAGAGCTGTAGCTGCTTTCAAGTTGTTATAAGGGGTTGTTTCCTAAACATGGTATTTTTCCTGACCCATCCCATTCTGCATGCCTGCAGACGATGGACAATCTGGATCTCAATTCTCGAAGGAGGGATAGCGACGACATTTGGTAAAGAACTTTAAAACACGCCACACAAGAATTTAAAGACCTATCAGGTGTGGAATCGGGTACAGGGACGCATTTTATTTTTGCTTACGAGTATGTACAAGTTTTGTTAGGACCTCAAATATAATACTCTCTTTAAAATGCGTGGTTTTTATTGATAAAACACATTTCGCTGATAAGACTTAAAAGTTTCACTATTATACTATTTTTACACATTATTCTAGAGAAAAACGGACTAAATCATTACGGATAACTCAGTCGGATTGTATTTAAAATTGTAAAAGCTTTCTTTTCGCCAAATCCTTAGAGACGGTCCCAAATTATACTTTCCGGGATTCAAGCACACTTGTGTTGGGCGTCATTTAAAACCTAATGCATTTTAAATTTAAGACTAAGAAATGCAAATTTATTATCTACAACTTGGACCATGCCAAATTTATGCGTACAATTTTTTAATAATAAAAAGAAACTTAATTAAAAAAATTAAATATTAAAATAAATAGGAGGTCATTACGGCTCCTAGACAGCCTACACCTAGTGACTTTCAACTCTTAACCATTCCTGTGTGCGTCAACAGGAATGGAGGGGACCTACAATCTTCTGCCGATTTCAAACGTCTTATGAGCAATGCTCTTTATTATAAGAGATACTCTAAGAGGATTTGTCGGTTCCTCGCAAATGGCAGTGCAGACCTCAAAAACTGAGAATCGAACCTAAGACCTTCTGCATGACAGTCGAAAGCTCTAACCATTTTGCCAAAGGGTACTACAAAGAAAGTGAATTAGCTGGAACTTTCATAATTTATTCATATTATCGGAAGAAACCGTTACAAAAATATTTTGGTAAAATTCGTCTAACGCCACGCCCACTTTTCATTTATTTTAGTTGTATCCTGGTTTAAGGATCGAAGCAAGCGGACATTGAAATTTTTTCAAGCACACTTTCAATCCCAGTCTTCCGAATTTTCTTTTTGCATATGTATAACGTCTCACGAAAGCTGAAATTTTGTAACCAAGTCTATATGACCCTAGCCAAGGCACTATAATTTTGTTCACATTAAACTTAGACTTCAAATAAAAAAATTAATTAAGCTTTCTGGAAAAGTTAACGTTGAATAAATAATATAAACCAAAATAATATTTAAGGACAGAGCAGAAAGTACTACTATTAAAAGTGTGTTTATTTTATTTTTTAGCCCAGTTTATACCAATCTACAGTTGAATTAACAAAAAATACACTGAATTAGCGAAAAATATCCATATTCTTTTTTTTTTTTTTTTTTTTTTTTTATAATCTACACGCGCTCAAGGGATTGTGATTACCCTTTAAATGTTTGAACACAGCGCGGGCGTGCAGTTAAGGAAGAGAAAGAAAGATAGGAAAGATGTGTGGCGCGATGTTCTGAGACTGAAGGTTGTTGTCTCAGATATTTTATCTCCAGGGATGGCGGCTGAACTAAAGCAGAGAATGCCGTGTCTTATTTTTATGTCGCTTATAATTCACATTATTTTATTCGTGTTTATCCTTGTTGGGCATACTAGTTTAACTCAATTACATGTTGTTAGTGTTATGCCTGAACAACATGTAATGAGTAAACCACCACAACCCATTGATGACAATTTTTAGAAGGTTTTTAATGGAATTAAAACGACATAGACCACGGCAGGGATCGAACCTGTGATCATGAGGTTCACAGGCGAGCACACATCCATCGCGCCACGGCCACCCCCTATTTGAATTAAGTCGAAAAATATCAGTCGTATGTAAAAATTTTTGATAATTGAAGCTGTATAAAATAAAATTTACAATTTTTTTGTGGTATGCATTTTTGTCTTACGTTAAAAATGAGATGAGTTAATACATAGTAAATAAATCCTAAAATTCAAAATGGCGCCCGAATCAAATGCATTAAAATCCCAAACCATATAATCAAAGCTCAGTATGACTTTTGATTGAAAATGTTTTCTAGTTTTTTTTATAATTTTACTATTTCTTCTATTATCTTGTCTGGACATGTGCGAATGGTGTAAAGGATAAACTCATTTTTTTGTTTATACCAGTTACACATATCGATTACCAGAAGAAAGCTATAAACATATTATTAAAACTACTTGTCTCCGGTTCGGTTAAAAATACAGAGCAAAAAAGACTAGTATTTGTTTTGTGTTCATTTTGTTTGTTAGTTCAATTTATATCAATAACCAGTTAAATTAGCAAAATAATGGAATGAATTCCCGAAAAATATAATAAAGACTCCGTTAGATTCCTTTCAACGATTGCATTATTTCGATTAGTCATTTTTTTTGTTTATACCAGTGGCATATATCGATTTCTGAAAAAAAACTTTTAACAAATTTAAAAAACTTGTCTCCTTCCTTATTTAAGGTAATGAGAAAAAAGAACTAGTATTAGTTGTGAATCCATTTGGTTTGTTAGGCCAGTTTATACCAATCACCAGTTAAACTAGCAAAATAATAAAATTAATTTGTGAAAACTATAGTAAATAAATAGATTCCTCACAGCGATTGAATTTATTTTCAATACTGTGACTAGAAAAGTACGAATAGTGTAAAATAGTGCTTATACCATTACCCATATCGATTTGCAAAAGAAAACTTTTAGCAGATTTAAATTACTTGTATCCTGTAAGGTTCACAGAGCAAAGAGAGTATTAATATTAGCAACGTTTCCATTTGTTAGACTAGTTTAGACCAATCACCAGTTGAATAAACAAAACATTATGTATTACTTTCATCTAATTCACTCTAAGATAGCTGCTATATTTTTTAAGTGTCTGAAAGAACGCTATGTTTAAGTTTTTTAGCCAAATAACACATCACAAAATAATCCATATCTTGAACTATATTTTTCTTAAATTTATTTTTACTAAAAGACAACGTAGTTTTCGATTAAAAGCCCTTTAAGCTGTATTGGTCATATAACACATTCCTTTCCTTCCTGTCTTTCTTTTAATTGACTTAACCGATTTAGATTAAAATTAAAACACAGATACTCTTCTACGTTCGACAAGTAATTGTGTTAGTATTGTGTTAGTTTATTAAAAATAAAGTTTAAAACATTAATTTGCCTGAGCACTTTAGACTTTTTGCGCCCGATAATATTCCTATAACACCCCTGGATCGATGATGAACGAGCGCCATTCGAGTGAATTAAAGGGAAAAATCACCTTGTCGTTGTTAGACGGGTGACGCTATGCCCACATATCGCACCTTCTCTGGGCCACCACGATATAAATAACCAAATAGATTAGTGGTCATAGATTAACTATGGCGACGTCACTACGACAACTTCCCTTTCCTTTTCTACAAAATCACACACACACAGATATAGCACCAGGTGTGTGTCTGTGTATATTCTTTTATAATGCATTTGTGTTATGCTCGAGGTTGTATCTTTTACTTGTATCAAACGACTAGAATTTTTTAATTAATTGTTTGCGTGAGAATTTTCAATTTATCAATTTATTAATCATCGAGCGAAAAAATAATTATTCTTCCTTTAAAAAAAGAAAAACAAAAACAAAAAATACTCACACAAAACAAAATAGGAAGGATGAGGCTGGCAAAGTTTTTCTTAACTTTTCTTTTTTAAGAGCAAAGAAGTTATGTTTTACCAAAACGAACTAAAGGCAAAGGATTTGCCTTTTACCTTGTGGCATGGGTTTGACATTTAACCTGTGTTAATTTTTCTTGTTGGTTTTTTTTTCACTTTATTCCATTTTTTCTTTTTTTATTACTGAAGTCATAAAGCTTGAGAGCGAGTGTGAGAGCGGATTTATTTGCTTTTATGAACCTGTCGAGAGGATAACTTTTGAAAAATGTTCACGATAGTGATAAAGACTGAACACGCATTGAAAAGATAAAAATAAAATTAAAACAAAAAAAGTTATACTTCGCTTCTGAATGATATAAAGGACATTATTAATGAAGTGGACATACATACGTATTGTGAAAATTGTATTTAATCGAGGATAAGAGATCATTGCGTGTGGTGTTTGATTATATTTTTAGAAAATTCCTGAACTGGTTTTCAGAGTTAAAGCTATTTTAAAAAGGCTATGAGTGTGTGAAAATACATTTCATAGGCTATTTTTCATTAACCCATTAACGCCCAAAAAAGACTGCTATTGAAAATTATTTTTATATTTGTAACTCCAAAAATAGACATCAATTTTCGGATCAACGGTCAACTTTTTTTCATAAAACACAGAAACCGGTATTTATTTTAAATTAAAAATACTACTTTCCTGGAAATCATACAAAAACAGTAATAAAACGTTGATTGTATAGGTGTACTTGCGTGAGTACAGAGGGCGGTAATGGGCTAAGTTAATATTATAAGAAGTATTATAGGCAATTTTATTTTTAAGCTCAGATCAGAGCAAGGAACTATACTTCATCCAACAAAAATATGCAGTACACGTCTTATGGGAGAGCTTTTTCAGAATCAGTAGCGTGCTATATTTTTGCACCATACTAAATTGAAAGAACTCCTCCATAAAAAAGTGTTTGTGCGCCCATAAATTTTCGATTGCATCTGACGCAGGCCCGACGTCCTATTGACTGCACATCTGAGTGTGCACTGAATTGCTGTGGTCTATGGCTGTTGGTGCTATTCAATTTCAACCCCCATTAAATATTGATGTGCGTTCAGAGTTACCCTTGTTCATTTCGTAACTTGTTCAGTTTTTTTTCCTTGGGTTTCTGTTGAGGTGCTTTTGATTTTAGAGCTTTAAAATTTAAAATCAACACTACGATAACCCTGTGAAAGTTTTAATGAAGGACTGATCTATGCAATTCATTATTGGACAGAGTATAAACTACTCAACTGTCAAAAAAAGATCTGTTTCTTTTTTAGGTCAGACACATCAGAGTTCTAAGGTTGTGATTCATTTTTCAATCATATGAAGTAAAACGCGACTAACTTCACTTTTTTCGAGTGATATGATAGAGACAGACGGCGAAAAGAAAACAAACAAATAAAAATGGAGATCGACGCCTTTGACAGTTTAGTGCTCCAGCATGTTTCAAAAATAAATCGGAGAAATCTGATCAATCTCTGCTCAGAGCATACTCGATATGTTTATCTCTGGCCAGCGCTCTGCTCAGAGTAAAAAAACTTATAGATGTTTAAACATATGTATGGATAACAATGAAATTAAGTATAGAAGTCTATTCTATGGGATATTTTTTTCTATGCAAGACGAGTGGGCAGGCTACAGCATGCTTTTTTACTTGCGATATACATAGGTACTATAAGGCAAGTTATGCATTCAGAAAAAAAATCGAACTCGAAATTTTGATCCAAGTTGACATTACGATGATAGTGAGGACCAAAAAAGTGGGTCCTGCAATTCTGTCTGTCTGTGTGTGTGTCTTTTCCACTACAGCCTAAACGGCTCGGCCGATTTTCTTTAAACTTGGTAGGTAGTATTTTTAATTTTTTCCCCCATATATTTTTTTCTTTTTTTTTAAGACCGAAAATAACGGTACCTGCCATACGATTTTTTTCGAAATTTTATGAATATTTTTTTTTCTCAAGAACTGTCCCACAGATTCTTAAAAAAAAAATTCAAAAAATTTCATTTAGTTAAAACTAGGTAATGGTTGAAAAAAATTTACAAAAAATGGTTATTTTTGGTATACCCCCTTGAAACCATTTTTTTGGTTTTTGATTTTCTCAAAAACGATACGAGTAGAACTAATTTTGGTAATTTTTTTATGCTAAAGCTCCCCAGCATTTTCAATATTATTGTGTTTTCAAATTTTCCAAAAAAAATTTCTTTGGATTTAAAAAAAAAAATTCAAAATTATTTTTTCAATACTCAATATTTCAAAGCCCTTCTCAATTTTTTTTAAACTTGATAAATAATAGTTTCTTAATATTATATTACAAGATGTAAAAAAAAAATAAAAATAACGGTACCCTGCATACAAATGTTAAAAAATGTTTTTCGAAAATCGTATTTTTTTCTCGGAAACGGTTCCGAGAATTTTGCTAAAATTTTTTTTCTTTTGATCAATTTTTACGGTCTATAATTTAATAAAAAAAAATTTAAAATTAAGATATTACAGCTTGTACCTACCATAGAACCATTTTTTCGAATTTTGAATTTCTCATTATCCACATAACGAATCTTAATGAAAATTTTTATAGAGAAGTTCTAAAAAGTCTAAAACACATTGCATTTCAAAACCTTAAAATAAATATTTTTTGAATTTTTGAAAAAAAAAATCTATTTTTTCTTTTTTTGAAAATTCGATATCTCAGAAACGGCTCAATATTTTTTTTGTAAATTTAATTTTTATTCGAACAATAATAAAAACTTTAAATTGGCGTACAAAAATTTTTTCTTAAAAAGCCTTTAAAAAGTTTGTATATAAAACCTTTTTTTTAACAAGCCACTACAACGACTTATAATTTTTGTTCTTGCGTAACTTCATAGTTGGATAGCATTCTGCTTTTGTCTTTTACTACTAAAAGAATTTAAAAAATTAATTTTATCCTTATGAACAGTTTTCTCTAATAACATTCGTTTTTAAAATTCCTAGTCGATTACATAGGAGCAAGTTCGTGCGACCCAGTCGTGCATTTTATTTCTTGTAACTTTTCCTTCAAAATATAATAAATCTGTGATATAAATTGAATACATATGGTAATATTTTGAGTAGTAAGGTAAAATATGAGAAACCATATCTCTGTAAATTGTGCAATCTAGAAAAAAAATTATAAGAATTTCAGTTACAATAAAGATCTATCTATCTATCTTTAATTATATTTTGTATACTTTGACCAATACAATCTGTAGATTAGAACAGTTTTTTTCAATCGATTTGGCTCGTGTAACTTTAACCGAGTGCATTTGTAAGTATACCTAATATCAAGTAAAATAAAGTTGCAGAAACTGACGGACTTTGTACCGAGCTAGAGAAAGCTTGGTGGTTCGGTGGAGGTACCATCTCATAAATGTAGTCTTAGAAAAGCATGCTCGTTAGTTTAAATCTCAGAATTGTTTGTTCAGTTCTGAAGAAAGGAGACTATCTGACGATACTTCACAGTTTTTATTGACAGTGCTGTCATTTGACTTCTGCAGGGTTGCGAATTTTTGAATTAAAAAAATCATAAGTCATAGGTCTGTAGATGATTTGTGAATTAAAAAAATTTAAGTCATAAGATAGTTAGTGACTTATGATTTAAAAAAAATTCAATTCATAAGCTACTAAGTGACTTATGAATTAAAATAAAAAATAATTCACCATCTATAAGTGACTTATGAATTAAAAAAAATTAAGTCATGCGCAAGTTAGTGACTTATGAATTTAAAAAAAATTAATTCACAAGCTACTAAGTGACTTATGAATTAAAAAAAATTAATTCATAAGCTAGTTGGTAAATTGTAAATGTTTAAGCTTGTTTTGACTACATAATTATTTAATTATTAACGAAGGTAGATTCCAAGCTTTTGTGTGTCATAAAATTATCATGCTCGCTTATAAATTTTCCAAATAATAATTTTTTAATCCATTAGCTAGCTTATGAATACAATTTTTATCAATTCATAAGTCACTAGGTAACTTTTGAATTACATTTTTTTTTTTAATTCTTAAGTCACTTACTTGCTCATGACTTAAATTTTTTAAATTCATAAGTCACTTGGTAGGTTGTGAATTGTTTTTCTTTAATTCATAAGTCACTTACTGGCTCATGACTTAAATTTTTTTTTAATTCATAAGTCACTTAGTAGGTTCTGAATTAATTTTTTTTTTTAATTCATAAGTCGCTAAGAAGCTTATGATTTTAATTTTTTTGATTTACAAGTCACCAACTGACTTATGAATTCAATTTTTTTAATTCATAAGTCAGTAACTAGCTGCTGAATTACATTTTTTTAAATCATAAGTCACCCACTAGCTTGTGAATTAAAGCCAAAAGTTTAAGCTAAAAAGTGACTTAAGCTTTTGCAACCCTGGACTTCTGTAAGATTAGCTCTTTTTCCAATATTAGAAGAATAATCTTTCAAAATCCCCTTTAAATACTCACACATGGAGAGACATAGAGCAAGACGAAGTTTCAACATCATTATGTTCTACATAAAGTCGCTTTACATTCCACATCATTTGGTTAGACAATCATGGTTTGTGACATTAACCTTCTTACACATATTCTAAGCAAACATCGTAAAACATGCTTATGTTTTTATTGCTATCAATCTTTTCCTGAAAGATAATATAACTTCCATTCATCATTATGTAAACTACTAGTATGAAGACTATAAAAACCTGCTGATGCTTCTTGAATTAATTTGAAGCCATTTAATTCCGCTTAGGTTCTCAATCTTATTCTTTAAGATCCACAGATGAAGAAGTTACATAAAGAAAAGTCACAATACCAATTCAACTTAATAGATTAACGACTTTTTAAGTATAGACTCTCTACCATATGCGTCAATCTGTGCTCTTTCTTACCAACAATCTGATTTATTCCAATCGGATTTAGCTAAATCTCTCAATCCTAATCCTGCCCCTTTCTGATTGCGTGTAATCCCACAATTCTCGTTTGCAAATAAATTTTCTTAAACACAGAAGGAAATATTTCCCTGAGATAAAAATTCAAAAACTAACGTTTAAATGGCCTTCAGCACCATCAAGATATAGAAAAACAAATTAACAACCACTAAGCTTTTCCGCATCTTCTTTTTTTCCCAAGAAATTCATCAACATCGTTTTGAGCCATTTAACCTTTGCTATATCAATCTAATACCACCGCCATCACCACCACCAACATCCCTTAATGATTATTTAGAATCATTAAGTTGAATTGAAGTCGATGTCGATGGCAAAGGCAAATCCAAAGCCAAAGCCATCATATGCCTGTTTCCGCCAATATGGCCTCAACGAATTTGGCATATCCCACTTTTATATTCTATTTGCTTTTCGGCAGGATAAAATAATAGTAATAAAAAGGCCGGGAAGATAGTTAAGGCAAAGTCATTTAGCACTCTTCCAAAGATAAGTTCCTTTACTTTCTTCCTGCTCCTCAATTCCTTAAATACCCACCTACAAGGATATCTTCGAAAGGTCCCCTAAGCTGTGTGTTTCCTTAACTTTCATTAAGGCCAAATGAAATAAACATTACAGCCTTGTGTCTTTTTGTGAACCACCAATATACACACGTCGAACGCAAACGCATACATAGCATACATATCCTTGCCAAAAGAATTCGCGTTAACATACTGGAGCGACACTAAATAAAATACAAACAAAAAAAGTCAATCGAGTTCGAGTCTTCTGTGCTATTGTGTCAGTTTGTATTTGTATCGTAGGGCGTTTATTTTATGACAATTGCTGTGATGCCCTAAAGGACATTTCTACAGCAATCAAATTGAGCACAGGATAATAGCTGCCTCCCTACCCAAAAAGGAAGATTTTCGTTCAGCTAAATGCGGCGATATGGTGTGGCATCAGCTGGCGTAAATTATCAATATCCATGAAAGAATTAATTCCTTGGAAGAGCTCTTCGGCTCTTCACCCTAAACTTGGTTGATCCTTTATTATCCTTTTTTTTGTCGTTTGTCGTTTCGTGTTTTGTTTCATTTTATTTTCTCATTTGAAAAGCGAGTGGTAAAAAAAGGTTTAGCTGTTGATAACGAGAAGAGGGCGCTGGCGTAGAGAAAGGAAAGCCAAGGAAATTGGGGGCTCTACATTCCTTACTATCACCATAAGCCTCCACGCCTTGCAAAAGAACGACGACGACGATGAAGGTAGTGGCTTTTTTCATGTCCACAAACAACGACGAAGACCAAGACCAACCGGATGGGCTTAAGCAATTTGGAGCCCAGGGTGACAAGGACAAGCAAAGGATTGGCTCGCACAAACAAACACAAACACACACACAGTGTTCGTTAATAAACCCTTTCGGGGACACCCCGGTCCTTATCTAGGCAATAACAAACTTGAACTACCTACCTACTCATCGAATGGAAGCCCGGCAGACCCTAGCAAAATGGGGGAAAAATCCCTGGTGTTAGCGGTGAGGTGTTAATTAATTACATCTCTCGCAGTAAACAGTTTTGTCCTTTTTGAGGGTAGACGGGTTCAAGGCGTATGTAGATTTAGTAGATGTATTTGGCATTGGTAACCTTTTGCTTTTTCATTAGGTTTTTCTTCGTCGTTTTTCTCTGCAGGACCTCTCCTTTATGTCCTTTCTCTTCCTCCAAACCGCATGTTACGTTATGATAATCGGATACTTTGCACACCATTTATATTCCAAGAAAATAACAGTTGAGTGGACATCCCATGAAAAAGGAATGAGTCAGCAGATATTTCCAGGACATCATACTCTCATAAACAGTTAACATTTTTGATACCACCTACCTACCGACACTGCGCCCGCACTCAGTTGGTGGTGGCGCTAGTGGCAGTTCTTGAATTAAAATAACGGATTTTCATAATATTTGATGTCCTCCCGTGTGTAATTAATTTAAATCATTTTCTGCTTCGCTAATTCTTCTTCTTCTTCTGCTGGGTCCTGAGAGAGAGCAAGTTTGATCCCTATGACAGTTCTTGATGATTCATTCTGGTTTTTTGTTGATGTAGAGCTCTCAGTTTTTTTTTTCATTTTTTTTCCATAGTTCTGAGCTGTTGTGGTTGTGGTAATTTTGTTTGTGTTTAATCAGGACGTTTTTTGTCAATTTATTTGTTGCTTTTTTTCTGTCTGTGTATTTTAGTTTATTTATTGTCCATCTTCATGTTTGAGTATAATTTGTTTTTAGGTATTTATCCTATTTAAAAGGGATAAGGAATGTATGTATGTACAGATAATTTGTATTTGATGAATGAAGTGGTTTGGACATTGGATTTTAGATTCCAATGGTCAACTCGATGTTGGGGTTATAGTGATGAATTATTATTGTTAAAATGAAAAACGTGTCGGGTTTTTGGAGAGTTTGGTTAGGAATTTATGTTATGTTTTTTTTTTATTTTTTTTTTTTTTTGAGGCAAAGGGTAAATTTGATGAATTTCGTAATTTTTTGTGGAAGGGATAGGCAATTTTTCAAAATATCTCTGGCACGCATTTTATTAATACAGAATTTTAGATTAATAATAACTTGTGTGTTCAACATGGTAGCCATAGTTATTTGTATACCTACTTACTTTGGCTAAAACGTAGTAAAGGTAATATTGTACACAAAACCATTCAAAACTAAAATTTATGGTAGGGAGGAATGTTTTTTGAGGAAAATTTACTTTTTAAGGAAATAACCTGATACAGAAAACTCAAAACATATGTTTAATCTGCCTTCAAAACCAAGCCTCATAAGAGTCTAAAAAAATATAATTCTTAAAAACTTGTTTCTTGATGGTCAAAAGTATGCGATTATACCAAAAAAAAACCTGTAAAAATAGTTTATTCATGAAACATGGTGGAAATGTGTTATTTACTATAAATAATATATGTAATTTGCACCTATGTATGTAGGTTAGGGTATGTTTTTTTGAGAAGGTTTGCAAATCATGTGTTCTATGAGAAATACATCCATCTTCATTTAAATAGGACAATATCTATTTTCAGCAGTTGTATCATCTTAATACCTTTAAACTATTTTTTATATACCCCGGTTTTAAAGAAATTAATTTGATGACGTAACAACTCGGGGGAATAAGTCCCAAGAGATTAAATACCCTCAACCATTCCTGTGTGTGTGTCCACAGAATTCGAAGGAACTTAGAACGTTGAACGGGTAAAATTAGAATCCCTTTTGCACTTCCTCGCAAGAGTACTTTTTCGATTTAAATAGCTCTAAACATAAAGCCAGAAGCTCAAAAATCAAATCCTGGAGCTTCCACCTCAAACTAATGTGACTTACCAACAACAAATACTTAGGATCAAAATGCTCAAAATCAAAAGGCTCATGATCAAAAGGCTATCTTTAGTTCGCTAGATTGTGGTAAGCCAATGATGGACCTCGTTATCTATGGCTCTGGGATCTTGACACCTTATACATGGGATATTCGAAAAAAAATAATTTGTGAAAAAAGCTAAACTAGTTTTGGAAATTGGTCAGCTATAGAAAATTTGTAATCAATGGTTGAACTTTTGCAAGATGACGCGCAATTTTTGGCACACCATTTGTAGGATATTCACACAAATTGTATACTATCCGAATGATCAGTAGATCCTGATAAAAGATTAATCATTTTCACTAATTTGTTGATCAGCCGTAGAGTATTCTTATGTAATTTTTTTTTCAAATTGTTTCATGTTCATAGTTATTTTTAGTCTGTTGATCCATATAAAAGTTCAGCTAGCTTCAGTAGTTGGTCAGCTATAGATTTTCTCAATCAGCCTTAATTGTGAGTTTCGCCCGGAAAACATTTCCCCCGAAAAAATGTTTGTTTTCCCAAATTTTAAAAGCTATTATGAGTTTCGCCCGAATAAAAATTTCACTTCGAATCAGGAGTGACAGTTTGAAAAATAGGCACGTTCAGGAATTTCAGGATATAAAATTAAATTGTTATTTTATAATAAAGAAAGGATAATGATCTTTAATATAGCACAACATAGCGCTTCATATCTTGTCGAAGGAAGAACAAATGTTTGAGGAGCGAGCACTTCGAAGGAATTGGAGGGATCACTCTAATCCTTTGGAGATGCGTTAGTGTGAAAAGGAATTAATTCTTATTTTTTTTCCAGACCAAGATGTTGGTTTGGCACAATCCTCTTTTAGTCTTATTCTTATTTTTTTTCCACTGAAACTTTCTCCCGATTTGCTTTAAGAGAAGCTCTTGGCAATTTCAGGATTATCCTGCATTTTATTAAGCAGCATATCGCTTTGTTTTTTTTTTTTATTGTTTTGCTCCTGCATTTTAACAAGAAACATGCATTTTAAATTTTCTTATCTTAAAAAAATAAACAAACAACTTACATATTCCGCCTTATTGTGCTCTCGTTCGCCTGATAAAAATGAGTGAAAATTTTGGCTATCAATAGCATATCATTCCGCCCGAAATGATTGTTCACAATAAGGGGAATTTTTCGAACATGAATAATTTTTCGCGTGAAACTCGCAATAGGCGAAAAGTTATATGTCAATTTTTTCGGGTGGAATGTTGTTCGGGTGAAACTCACAATAAAGCTGAATATGTTTTTAAAGTTTTTTATTTTCAAAGTCACGAACGAGTTTTGGCACCTCAATTGAGAAATTTAAAAAATATATATATATGCCATTTTAAAGGCTACTTAACGCTCACAATAGGTCAGATTTTTGTAAGTAATGGGTCAGTCATACATATTTTTTATGAATATTAAAATTTTCCTTCAATTATAAGAAAATCTAATCAGCTCATTTTTAGCCGAGTTATCTGCAGAATAGACTATGATACTACCTACCTACCTATTTCCTTAGATAAATGTTTATGGAATAGTTTACTCACTTTTCTATTACTCAATGTGTTAACAACTTAGCAAAATAATAAACGACTGGGTCGCATGAACTTGCTCTTATGTAAAAGACTAAGCATTTCTAAAATTAATGTTATTAGAGAAAAAATGATCATAAAATAAATTTTTTAAATGCTTAAAAGAACTCCTTTAGTAGTTGGTTTGTAATGTTTTTTTTTAAAATAAGCTTTATTGGTATACAAAATTTTTCAAACATTTTTAAGAAAAATGTTGGTACACCAATTTCAAGATTTCATTACTATGGGAATAAAACATTGATTTCCAAAAAAATACTGAGCAGTTTTTGAGATATCAGAAAATTTAAAAGTGTTATATCTGAATTTTGGGCACCGTTTTCGAGAAAAATACGATTTTCTAAATCTTTTCCAAATAATTTTTTTCTCACATCTTGTATTTATATTGAGAAACTTTTATTCATGAGGTTTATAAAAGATAGAGCATCGGCTTAACGAAATATTGAATTTAAAAAGCAAAAATGGAAAGTATTTTTAAAATTCCAAAAGCAATTTTTTTGAAAATTTGAATACACAATAATATTAAATTTTTTGGGGAGCTTTAGCATAAAACAAATGATAAAAATCTATTATAATATAATTATAATTTATTATTCAAGGGGATACCATATTAAAAAATTTTCGAATTTTTTTTTCAACCATTACCTATAGCTTTAACTAAATGAAGTTTATTTGAATTTTTTTTATCTGTGGAACAGTTTTTGAGAAAAAAAATTATTTACAAAATTTCGAAAAAAAACGTAACGGTACCTGTTATTTTTAATTTAAGCAAAAAAAATAAAAAACCGTTTCGGGAAAAAAATTAAAAACGATATTTACCAAGTTCAAAGAAAATCGGCTAAGACGTTTAGGCTGTAGTCAAACAGACAGACAGACATACAAAAAGACAGACAAAATTTCTAGGCCCACTTTGCCTTATAGTATCTATAGGCTTTGATTACAGCCAGATAAGAAGAGGTCCAGAGAAAATTACATGACTGTTTTGGTGATATTGATGTGCCAAATCCCCACGATCACCCGATTCGACGCTTCCCGAATTCTTTTTATATGGCTTTTTGAATGAAAAGGTGCACATCAACAAACCAACCACAATCAACCAAAATGAAATTGTTGAAATTAAAGTCGTCTGATAAATTGTAAAATTTTCTGAACAGAGCTCGCCTTTGGCCATGCCCAGAACGTGTCACCTTGACCGACGTCATATTCCATAAATAATGTTAAAGACCATATAATCGATCAGTGAAATATTAATTAAAAGATTGTATTTTATTTAAAAGTTATTAAAAAAAAACATCAACTTGGAACATAAAATGGACCCTGTACATGCATTTTCCATTAGAGAGTAGATTGATGCCAAACTCTACCAAATACTTTTGAAATATCAAGCGCCAATAATCTAAACTTCTACAAAACAATGTTAAAATGTTTACCACTTTTCGGTGAGATATTTCATCAGATCACCAGTGGACCTATTGCTAATAAAGGTAATTGGAAAGTTTTAGTTCCTCAAGATATTTCTAGTTGATCAGGGTTTCAATGTCTATGGAAAGAAGGGATGTAAGTTCAACTGAATATGAATAGTTGGAGCAGCTAGAAAAATAATCGTCTCCTTGGAGATAGACTGGATAAATGCCGTAGTTTTATTTATTTAATACTAAACTTAGTATTGGCGCCTTAAAATTGAGTTTTACTTCCTCTTGCTAAAGTTGGTCCTAATATAGAACCTTGTGGTACGCCTAAATTTAAACTTTTTTCATCACTTGACATATTTTGAATTCTTACTTTTTGTCTTCGGTTATTAATATAAGAACTAAATTAAAAACTTTCATTTACAATCTCAAATACAAGCAGTTTAAGCCTCATTCCAAATCTCAAATGTTACGAGTAAAGCTGTTTTCAAGGCAGACAAATTAATTGTTGTAAAAGATTTTACCTGAGTCTTCAATTTCCTCTTTTGACTACAATCAAATCGAATTCTAGTTAAGCAATAATCATAAATTCCAAGTTCACAAACCTTTGCTTTAAAACCTACTTCATTATTTTTATGAAGTCTTAAAAAGATATGGTCCAAACAAGATGGACCTCTATTAAGTTAATTATCAAGGAAATACTTACAAACGAAGAAATGGTAGAAAGAAAATTTATTTATTTATTTATTTAATTAACCATCAAGAGAATACTTAAACTCATAAGTTAAGAGTTTTCTAGAAACAGAGATAGCGAAGCATTTCTTAATGTTAAGTTTAAGACAGAACCATGCACCAGTAAGATAAATGATAAATGGAATTCACTTTCAAAAATAATTTAAGATCATCAGCGTATATGAGACATTGGCTGAACTTTATGTTTTTACAAACATCATCAATAAATATTATAAATAAAAGTGGGCCAAGATGACTACCCTAAGGAACTCCTGAGTTGCATTTACATAATAGATCTCGTGGTTCGATTGTCTAGTTTAACCTTTTGGACCCTATCCGTTAAAAAAGATGAAATCCACTGACATAGATTAGAGTGAATCCCAAAACTTTCGAGTTTTCGAAGCATTATGTTGTGGCATACTAAGTCAAATGCTTAACTAAAATCCGTGTAAATAGCATCTACTTGACTTTGACTTTCAATATAATTAATAACAAAAGAGGAAAGACATGCCAGATTAGTGACAGTTGATCTACCCGAAATAAACCCAAAATTGGGTTTGCTCTTTACTAAACTTTTGAGCAGTTCAAGAATTGCGGACAGCTTACAAAAGCCTCTGTAATTTTCAACTTTGTTTTCGGAGCCAGACTTATAAATTTGGATCAGAGAAGAAGATTTGCATTCGTCAAAAAATAATCCAGACGATAAAGATAAGTTGAAAATAATTAGCAATGGAAAGTAGACAGAATGAAAAATTATCAGCGTCAGGTGAAGAGGCCTGAAGTTTAAAGTCATCATTAAACAGGTAAATAAAAAATGTTTTTTTTTGTAAATATTCTGTTAAACTTGAACTTATTTTGAACGAGGATTATTTTGAATATTTTATAAAAAGGTTCCCTGAGCTGAATCAAAAGTTCCTTGTTCGACAGTTACTTTCACTATTTAATTAAAAATACTTACACAATTGCATATAATTCTTTATTAGAACCCAGTCGACTATAAGTTCACCTAAAAGGGCAATTTATTTAAACAAAAAAAATAAATCACAACAACTGCCGTAAAACATTTAAGTCCCACATCCGATATCAGACTCTACATGTCCTCCCAACCAATTTACAAAACAAATCTACTTTTAAACGAAAAAAAAATGAAACACGAAACTGAAGGACCGAATCAATATTCAAATCTATTTGATCAGCTCCTCGTTAACATGTCTACAATTTCGTTTTATTTTTTGTTTCTATTCTATTCCTGTATCCACTTCAGCACACAATCAACCTGTGGGATCATTCCATTTACCATCGTCGGACAATGACAATCCAACAATAGCACCGAAATTCCTCTCCCGAGGCCATCTTTACAAAGTGATTGTCGGTGAAACCATCGAGCTGCCATGTAAAGTTCAAAATCTCGGCTCGTTTGTGCTGCTATGGCGAAAAGGATCGTCTGTCCTTACTGCAGGACATTTGAAAATCTCTCGGGACTCTCGATTTAAAATTGTCGGAGACTATAATCTACAGATAAATGGTGTAAAGACTCAAGATGCCGGCGATTATATTTGCCAATTGGGAGACCAAGAGAATCGTGACCAAGTCCATACGGTCGAGATTTTAGGTAAGGATTGATATGAAAATTATACAATGAATATCTAATATGGATTTTTCTTTTAATACATTTTACGTTAACTAAACCCTTCCGGTGATTGTTTATGGATATTTTAAAATCCCTTATCCGAAACGAAACGAAAATCCCTAAGCCCCTGGCTGTCCCCTTGTGATGAATTGAAAAATTGTTTAAATATTTTCTTGTATTAAAATTTTCATTTCCGGTGGATTACCCTCGATTCTGAACGATGCCATGTGAAACGAACCGAAAAAATAACAAAAAAAAATCAAATATCCAAACCAAACTCTCAAAACCTCCATCTCTAACTACTATCATCATACTACACCACACAGTACCGCCCACCTTAAGAGCCCTGCCACACAATGGACAAGTGACAGCACGTAAGGGCAGTACGGTAACATTGGAATGCAAAGCATCTGGGAATCCGGTGCCAACGATTTTCTGGTTTAAAAAGGACGTCTTCTCCGGGCCAACACATCTCTCGGATAGTTCAACACTAATCTTGGAGAATGTCGACCGACATCATGCCGGCATATATCAGTGCTCAGCAGATAACGGTGTCAAGGAAAGGGTCTCCATGGACATCCAGCTGACCATATTGTGTAAGTGAAACTATTTTCCAATTTGTTAAATTTTGTTGTAGTTTTAAGAACGGGGGAGGGGGAGTGCACCTTATTCGAATGTATTTCCGGGAGGGGGAAGGGATTCACAGTGTGTCTTGTTTTATTTTTTTTTTTCTGGCAATCCCACATTTCCAATTTGAAATCGAATTGAAAATATACTAAGTTTTGCAGTCCAGGAATGTGTATATGTGTTTTTGACTTATTTTTGAGGTTTTTGGGAATTCAAGCTTGAAATGTACGACTATTTTGTGAATCGATTAGAAAAGGTGAAATACACCTTTAGTTTTTGAACATTCTAACCACAGCTATGCTAGACTTCCTTGGTTACATGTTCCGTATCCGTATATTTTCGGTTATGTTTTGTACATTTACCACTGTGTGTGGTTGAACCTTTAGTTTTTGGAAATTGGTCATCATCTGAGGAGAGCAAACAGCAACATTGCTGTGTGTCTCTAATCACTTCTTTGAACGAAATCATAGACCTCTAGACGTTAAGTGAAGCGTAACATTCCAATAGAAAATGACTTCGTTATTTTATTTTAATTTAAAAAGAGTTGTATTGACCGATACAAAAAAACTCGATTCGGTTTCTCTGAGTTAAAAAATTTCTAACTCAGAAGAGTGTGTATTTTGGCCAGTTGGTAGAGTCAATCAAGATTTTTCATAATGCAAAAAGAAACGGATGAATTCTCTGATTGGACTTGGAAGGTAAGTTGTCCCAGGGTATTCATTTTGAAAAACGCATTTAAACTAATATCTCAAGAGTAGCTGAAAAGTTTTTTTTTTTCAATTTCGTCACCATTTGGGAAAAAATGGGAATAACTAAAAAAGAAAAATTTGACATTTTTGTATACTTTGTCATTGGTTTCTGCGATAGTCCCCAATAACACTACTTTTGTCAGCTCACAAGAAAATGGTTATTTACTTGCAGCAATTTCTATCGATTCGACGCTCCCAGAAAGTGTCACGACTCCTCGTGTACTTGAGAGCGTTAACGATGTTATGTTATAGAACAAATCTGATTTCGTAACCGTACAGTTCCAGGAGTCTTGAAATATCTCGGTATACACAAATCTCCTGGACCTGATAGTTTCCCCCTATTGTTCTGAAGAGGTATTCTTCAACGCTTTTGAAGCTACTTCGTGAGCTTTTTTATTTGTCGTGCTACTACTTGTCTCTTTATGAGTGGATGGAAAACAATGTTTGTCCAGCCTGTCCATAAAAACGCGAATCTTCTTTCTCTTCTAACTATCGTCCAATTGCACTTAAATCCCTTCTTTCCAAGGTCATGGAAATATTGATGAATTTTTTCAGCCAAAGAAATATCTTGCAAAATTAAAGCTTCTCAATGACCGGCAGTATGGCTTTCGTACCAACAGGTTCATCAGTGTTCTGATTATATATTATCTCACCGAAGAGTGGCATAAATCCTTACATAGTTTTGGAAAAAGTAAGATAACTGCATTTGATATTTCAAAACCCTTTGATAAAGTTTCACATCAAGCTTTCTTATACAAAAATGCGCGCATTTGGTATTGATGAATATCTCCTTGGTTGAATTAGAAAAATACCTTTCAAACCGCTCAATACCTACAAGTTTAGTTAAACAGTTTAAGTCTGAAATTCATAAAACAAGCAATGGTGTTCCTCAGGGCTCTGTTTTGTCTGCTAGTCTCTTTCTTATATTCAACAATGATCTTCTTCTATTAAATTGTTTTGCTGACAACAGTACTCTCAGCTTCTCATATTCATTTACAGATGGTTTTCCTTGTTCTCCAGAGGTAGATCTTGAACAGCAATATAATGATATGCTCATTAAATTCTGATCTCAATAGAATTGTCAAATGGGGAAACAAAACCCGCGTAGAATGTGATGCTTCAAAAACTCCATGCTGCTTACTGTCGTTAAAGCGGAGTATTTCCCTCCTATTATGATATTCAGACATTCTTGAAAATGGGTTGAAAATGTTTGTTCCTCACAGATCAAAAAGTTTAAAGCCAAAAGAAAACTCTTGGTTTGACGGTAGCTGTAAAGAAGTGATTAGGGTAAATTCTTTCACGAACAAAAATTAAGACAAAAAATAATCCAGTGCCCTAAAGGCAGTAGAAACTTTTGGTCATTCGTAAAGAAAATCAAAAACTCCACCTCTTCGTCGGTTCCCACGCTCATCTACAATGGTAATCCTGTTGTTAGTTCCATAGATAAGGCTAATTTGTTTGTAGAACTATTTGCAAGAAATTCTTCACTGCCCGATAGCGACATGAATCCTCCGGTTCTTGAAAATGTAAACTTTTCAATGAGCAAAATTTATTTTCGCACCCGAGCAGTCGCTAGAATATTAAAAGATCTCGATATTCACAAATCTGCTGGCCCGGATGGTATATCACCCATCGTTCTGAAGAAATGTTCTTACACACTGGCAAAACCACTGCGCAAACTTTTTTATCTTTCCTATTCTACGGGGTGCTTCCCAAAGAGTTGGAAAACAGCGTTCGTCCAACCAGTCCCCAAAAAAGGCGCATCTTCTTCACCTTCTAATTATCGGCCAATCGCACTGACGTCTCTTTTGTCTAAGGTCATGGAAACACTGATCAATCGGCAGCTTAAGATATATCTTGAAGAACATAATCTTTTTAATGACCGCCAATATGGTTTTCGCAGTAATAGATCCACTGGTGATTTGATGTCATATCTCACTGAAAAGTGGAACCAATCCTTACATCTTTTTGGGGAAAGTAAGATCATTGCGCTTGATATTTCTAAGGCATTCGATAGAGTCTGGTATCCTGCTCTTTTATCAAAAATGGGTGCGTTTGGTATCGATGTATCTCTTATTCGTTGGATTAGTAATTACCTTTCTGACCGTTCAATTCAAGTCGTTTTGGATGGTTTCAAGTCTGAAGTTCGTAAAATAAATGCTGGTGTCCCTCAAGGCTCTGTTTTGTCTCCGACTCTTTTTCTCATTTTCATAAATGATCTTTTTACCGAAACTACTAATCCACTTAACTGTTTTGCTGATGACAGCACCCTCAGCTTTTCATATTCATTTCCTGATTCAATTCCTTGTTCTTTAAATGTTGAATTGCAACGGCAATATATGTTGAGCTCATTAAATTCCGATCTAAATAGCATCGTTAAATGGGGTATTAAAAATCGTGTTGAATTTAATGCTTCTAAAACTCAGAGCTGTTTTTTGTCATTAAAGCGGAATATTCCCCCCATGCCCCTATTCATGGATGGAGCTTGCATCATAGAAACTGAAAGGCTATCAATTCTTGGTATGTGTATTACTGACCACCTTTCGTGGAATGACCACATATTGGATATTGTTAAAAATGCGGCCAAATGCTTAGGTTTCCTAAGACGATGTAAAAACTTTTTCTCCCCCTCCGATCTAGCCACAATTTATAAGGCTTATATACGTCCCAAACTAGAATACAATTCTCATATCTGGGCTGGTGCTTCTAAAACATCTTTACAATTACTAGACAGAATCCAGAATAGAGCTTTAAGGCTGATAGGTGACAGAGTAACTTCCGAAACAATTGTTTCATTAGAACATCGTCGAAATGTCTCTTGTCTATCACTGTTTTATCGTTGTTTCTATAAACAATGTTCTATTGAAATAGCGAGTTGCATTCCCCCCCTAAAAAAATTTCACCGTAATAATCGTGCCGCAGGGAATGCTCATCAATATACCCTTGAGCCAAACTTTGGACGTACAGTTAAGTACAGAGATTCTTTCTTTTGCCGTACGACTCGAATGTGAAATTCCTTAACCGACTCTGTTTTTCCTCCCCATTTCAATGTCCAGAAATTTAAGACGAATGTACATCGGTTTCTCCTACTCAATCCTCCCACTGTTTCCTAAATGCTCGCACTGTGTTCAACCAACATTTAAAGGGTAGTCATAATCCCTTGAGTGCGCGTTAATTATAAAAAAAAAGACATTATTAAAACCAATGTGCATCGGTATCTCCTTTTTAATCCTCTCCAACTTTCCTGAGCACTTGTGCTATGTGCTCAAACATTTGTAGGGTGGGCACCGTTATTTTTAGATAAAACACAAAGCAAACTGCTACCTTATTCTTGATGACACTTCAAAATCACGATCGTCTAAATCATTTAGATGTGATATTTCAAGGAAAAAGTCAAGATATTTTATTCTTCTTCATACAAAGAATCCAATACTAGCCGTGTTTTATGGAAAACTGCACTCGATTTAAGCGCCATCTACATCTCAATATATCAACAATTTTTATTCATTCTATATTCACTCTGATTGCTGACCAAATTATGTTCAGTGAACTTGTACCTTTATTCCTATCGAACGATCACTCTTTCCTTCGTCTACCCAATTCTTAACTCTACGACCCTATTTTAAGCACCATCCTCTTGGTAATATGATGAATCTAGTTCTTGTAATTCAGTTCGCAAAACCTTCGCCCAGTTTGTCATATTAACCTAGGTTGTAGTTTAGAGGTTGAACTTGGCTAATACTACAAATTACCTTCTTCTGAATAATTCCAAACATGCACAGGGTTCAGGGAAGTGAAGATTGTGCGCAGTGCAGGCGTTAACATGGAGGTTAATAATATTCAACAAATCTGTCCAACTGTTTCAACGTTCTGTGACAGAGTCTTTCATGGCTGTTGAAGATCAGGCGAGACTTGTTGGGCTTGAAGTAAATGATTTGATGATGATTTGATAAATTTGAGCAAAACCTAACTATTGATAGCAAAAACTTTGTGGTAGTTATAAGTAGTTCATCTACGTCGGAGTTAATATTAACTTCACGAACGACATTTTAGTGAAAATCCGACATAGAATTACCCTATGAAACTGCTGCTACTTCGGTTTAGACAAAAAATGGGTTCAAAACTCCTCACTCGTAAGATGAAGTGCATGCATCAAACCATTATACTACAAGTCCTGCCTTACGGAGCCAAGGACTGGACTATAAGTAGAAATGAAGAGATAATATTGGTCTCTTTCGAAAGAAAAATTCTTCGACTGAAACTCGGTCCTATCAGCTATACGAAGATGTGAATGATGTAGTCCAGAAAGCCAAGACATGTCGACTACATTGGCTTGACCACATTGAGCGAACGGATAACAATGCTTACAGCCCTTAGGTTTGCAGCGACAAGGAAGACCGAACCTCCACGAACCAAGCCACGGAGGATGCCAGAGCGGTTGGCTGAGAGCCAGTTAAGTAAATTGCTAAGTCTATAAGCGTGTACTTTATGAGAGCTATTTAGTTCGTCATACCGATCAATGATCAAACTTCAACTTTTGAAGCTCATGATATAAAAATAAACAAATAATTTTTCAGGATTTTAGTCTGATGGTTTACCTAACTGGAGTTCACTCCTGATGTTCTGGTATCGGTAGAACTACCTTCGGATAATTTTGGCAACGGTAGACAGGTACTACGCCCCAGATGGCACTTCAGAAACAGCTGGATAAGCGCTCTGGTGGATCAGCACGTACATAACCCCTGGTGGCAAAATGGCAGACTGAACGCTCTGGTAGATCAGCAAGTACAAAGCCTCTGGTGGCAATCAATTTATATTGAACAAGACATTCCTTGCCGCTCGTCAAGGTTTCAAGGTTTTTTTATTGAACTTAATATATACAATTGTGAAACTTGAGGATAATATGTATAGGGTAGAAATTTGTTGGCACATAGGGGGCCTAACTTATAAAATGACTTAAACTCTAAAAATTATAATAATTGTAATGTACATGGTTCAAAATTAGCATTATGATAAATTGTCTTGGTTTTGACTCGGGTTGTTCAGTCCCGGTTGTCCAGTTGGTGGGTTGTTGGGGGTTGTTTTTTGATGTTTTCAGCCACGGTGATATGCTGACTCGGCGTCAGCGTAGAAACGAACTGCTGGTTCGTTGTCGGCTGGGATCCTTTCTATCATATCCAGAGCAGTGAGGTATCTAGGCTCTGGATGTCGTTCCTGGGTGGTCATCCTTCTCATTAGCGGGTTTGGGTGGTTGGTGGTGCTAGCTATAAGCTTCTTCGCTAATTGCACAAGAAACTGATCCAGTGGCTTGATTTTTGCTTTTTCATAGAGTCTTTCATTGCTGAAGTGCTTCCTTCGCTGTCGATCGAAGATAAGTCCGGTGCTTATCCTTAGTATTTTCCTTTCGAAGATTTGGAGCTTCAGCATTGCTTTCTTCGAAATGGTGTACCATGCAGGAAAATTGTAACTGATGACGGGTCTGATGAGCTGTTTGTATATCAATAGCTTCACTGGCTGGCTTAGTCCGGTTCTTCTGGCTAGCAACGGGTGCAAACGGTGAAACGCGAAGTTGGCCTTCCTTAGAACCTGCCTAGAGTGCGGGTTGAAATTGAACAGCTCGTTGAAGTTTACTCCGAGGTATTTAGCATTTCTTTTGGCTGCTATCGTTGAACCATCGGGGAGCTTCACGGTCAAGTTTCTGCAAGTAGCTGCTGAACGACATCGGTTGCCATTGGTGGTGGGTCTCACACACAAGCTCCGATTTGGCAGTGTTTATTCGGATACCCCACTTTTTGTAGTACTCGTAGAGTTTGGAGACATGGGCTTCCACTCTCCGAGCTGCAATTTTTGGCGCTATCGACGAGGAGTAGGTTAGTGAGTCGTCAGCGAATAGCAGGTTCTCGCAGTCAGTTGGCACGGGTTGAGCAGACGTCATCAGGTTATATAGGAAGGGACCCAGCTTTGATCCTTGAGCGACTCCGTCTTTGATGGATTTGACAGAAGACTTGCAGCTGTCTAGCTGAACGAAGAATTTCCTAAGAGAGAGAAAAGAAAATAAAATCTTTATTAGTGGCGAAGGTAATCCAAGTACTCGAAGCTTATGGATAAGGGCTTCTATCCACACGCTGTCGAATGCTTTCTCGACATCCAGAAAGAATCCTACGGTGGCACGATGGCTGTTGAGTGCTGAGGAGACGTCAGACTGGAACTTTATTAATGGATGCAGTGTTGAATGCCCTTCCCGAAATCCAAACTGCATGTCTGGGATTATGTTGTGTTCGTTGCAGTACTTCTTGAGCCTCCTTAGGATGACTTCTTCCAGTATTTTGCTGACATTGTTGAGGAGGGATATAGGCCTGTAGTTGGAAACCAGGTTTCTAGCGCCTTTCTTCGGGATTGCCACGATTTTTGCCGTTTTCCATTTATTAGGGAAGTAGCAGTTGTTGATGCAGTTATTTATAATGATTGTCGCTTGCCGCTCGTCTGCAAAAATAGTTTCTATTATGCTACATTCGCGTCAAAACTGAATGTGAATTCTAAGGCCGATGAATGCTAATACAAATTTTATTACATTTTTCTGTGCCGTGAGATGCTCCTAGTAAATGTGAGTTACATAGATCACATTCAAAATTTCCTGGCAATCGGCTGGTGATGACTTTCAGGTTGAGATACTATTATTAGTGATGAATGATGATAATAGTGTTCTGTGGTAGGAGGGTAGTAGAAGAAATGACGGTTATTTTTGAATATTTGCTACTTAATCAAAAAATCAGAGATATCAGCTGTGAAAGTAATGAAGAAAATTGTGTTGCATGGAACACTTCGTTACAATACTGAAATAATATTTGTTTCCCATAAAATTCCTTGTGTTTCTTTCAAAAGCTTAAATTGTGCAAAATCTTAAGACTTCACGAGTAGCACACACATTAACATTCATTTTCATCTGCTTCTCATGCCTGAAAGAAAATATAAACATCCCAAGTGTACACAAACAAAAAAAAGGAATAAAATTCAATCGAATTCAATCCTTCAAATAAATATATGTACTACACATATTTTCCTCAATAGATGTCATCTGCATGATTTCTGTGGGTTTCATTACTTCAAACACTCGCGCTAAAGACTCTCTGAAAAGAATTTCCCTTCACACACAAAAAAAAATATATGTAATCGAAAAACAACCTTCACAACATTTGAACATAATCATGACACCAGCTGACGTGTCAAAAAGCCCTCGGTATAAGCAAATTTTACAGAAAAAAAAATAAAATAAAAAAAATCCTTCCCCGACATCCCAAGGACACAAAAAAAAAAAATAAGGAAATACTCAACAAAACAAATTGCAATCTCAGCTGTATGGCACACGAAATATCATACAGTAACTTATTGTATTACGTTGAAGCGAAAAACGAATCAGGTTTTAGTATTCAGCCAGCAGGACGAAAGGACGATACAAAAATAATCATAATTTAAATGTTTTTCTCGCCTGCATGTGCCAAAGTCATATCAGGACTCCGGAACGACACAAAACGTAGTGAGATTATGACAATAAAAGATTTTTAATAATACAAAAAAAAAATAAAATAAAACAGGATACGTCTCCCAAGAGAGACAGAAAACAGACAGAAAGAGACGTGAGAGACCCAGCAATAGTAAACACGATATATCCTTTATGGCACAGCATCTCGTAAAAAAAAGCAATATCATCATCATTCTCATCATCACCAGCGCCCAGCATAATAATGGTGCAACAATAAAATAGAGACGACACACCGTAGTCGACGACGAATCCTTGAATTAATACAAAGCGAGAATTCAGAGCAAAAAAAAAATGTGCTTCTGCAAAGGATGGGTTCCGATTTGGAGCCATAACAATACCCGAAGATTCAAACTGATGAAATCAGCAGTTTTCCTTCTATCGCACTTATCCTGAAAGATATTCTCCCCGACCGAACCGATTTATAGGGGATGGGGAACCCTTTTTTCTATCGAATGAGAAGGCAGCACCATCCACGAATAAATATCCTTGCACTTCGACAGAGTTCAGATGCTGACAAAAACCGATAAAAAATATCTATACTCCCCTCTGTCGCTCTCTATCACTCGTTTGCCGGGCAACTACTGAAAGGAAATTTCTTCAACTGGAACAAACATCTTTTGAAATAGAAGATACACAACCCTTTACACACAACAACACCTCCATGACCCGACCAAGAACGTAACGTCAAGTTGTCCTTGGTGCTAGTCCGTCTATCAGAGGAGCAGCTCAGCTCCTTTGGAACACATCATACTGCCATCCGAGTTTATCATCATTTCCGCAATATAAATGTCATTCGGGAATTCGAGTGGGTAACACTCGATGAGGTTCGGTTGATGAGGTCAAAAAATCCATCTCGATTTTAGCCTTTCAGGACACTCACTATACGTTGATAGTATTAAAAGAACCCAAACCCACATCACAGGATGTGTGAGTGAGACTTGAAGTGTGTTTGTGTGTGTGTGGATATGGAATTGAAAGAGTGATGAAACTCTCAAAGGACTCATCAAAGTGCAGAATCTTCGGCTCATTCATTTTTGGATCACAGTTGGACGTCATCATCATCATCATTTTCATCCTCATCATCATCCTTTGCCTTTTTTGTCTTCTGTTCTTTTTTTTTTTTTTAATTTTTGAGCTCTGAATGGGTGATAGTCGAAACAAGGGTTTAACTTGGAAGGAATTGAGTTACGACTTGTGGGATTTTGTGATTGATGTGTATGTGTGGGAGCTGCTGAAAGGGTTATCTTTGTTTTTTTTTTTTCATATATGATGACGATGATTTGGGAAGATACTTTACAAAAAAAAAAACAAATTTAGTACATTTTTGTTTTTGTTTTATTTGGGAAATAAATCATATTAACTGAAAGTTATGGGTTTATATTTAAGACTTTTATTTAAGTTTAATAATATTGCTTAGCACTTTCACGCAGTAAAGGGATATTTTTTTATGTAAAATTGATGTGGGTTATTCTCGAGGCCTTAAACTTTTTTATTTATCAATATTTGGAAATTTACTTTTTTTTGTATAATTTTTTCAGTGCTAGTTGTTTCGTAGGGCATCATGGACAGTGAAAGTAGATTGAATTATATGAAGTAGGGGAGAAGTTCCTGTCAGCCTGTTGCAAAAATTTTCATTTGTAAAGCTGTTCTAGAAAATTCGAAATGTACTCAACAAATTTACTTTTGATATTTTACACGTGTCTAACAAAAACTGGAATTGATTTTGTAGTTATTAAAAAAAAAACACATTTTTACAGATTTTTTAATAAATACTTTTTGATCATATCCGAAAAAGTTTAAGTGAGAAATGATCGTTCGAATTTTTCTGATAAAAAATCGTGTTGTAGAGTTGGTTTATTTCAACCTGTTGACAGCTGAAGGTAAAACATTGAAAGAAAATTGATACAGAATTATTAAAGAAAAAAATACAACGGCAACACTTTTCACATTTTATGCACTTTTGCTGGCGTTTAAATTCCTACAA
This sequence comes from Philhelius festivus, assembly GCA_963931855.1. NCBI lineage: Eukaryota > Metazoa > Arthropoda > Insecta > Diptera > Syrphidae > Philhelius > Philhelius festivus. The sequence continues at coordinate 89,704,628 of OZ007557.1, read as the reverse complement.
GTTTTCATAATTTCTATAATTTTCATACCCCTCATCGTGAAAATGGTGCAGGACTTTCCAGTGCTTTCGACACAAACACGAAACTGACAGGTGCAACTGACGTTTAACTTTCCCATTTTACTGGTATAATGTTATACATATAATGTCCAGATATAGTTTTGGAAAGTATGACGAAATACAGGAGACAATGAACTTGTTTATTTTTTTCTGTCAAATTCATTACCAATATTTTATTGCTTACAAATGAATGACTTTTATGTCAGTTTTAAAACACCTACAGTACTGCTTATTGCAAGCATTTGTAAAACTATTTCTACTTCAGTCGAAAAGAATTTCTTCAAGGTGGCAACTTTGAGGTATACCAGAGTTTCCGCTTATCTAAAAGAAGTTGTTAAGTCATTTCCTTCAAATCCGATCTGATCGATTAAACAAACAAGAGATGAAAGCTTTGGATAAAATATGACTATGAGACAACTCGCCGATAACATTATAAAAATAGGCATTTATGTAAGCCCACCATAAGTCTGAAAAGACATCGAATAAGTATGACTTTGTTGATGTTGAATTTTTTAATTTTCCTAATTTAATTTTTTAAATTTTCGGTTGAGACAACACCCCTCATTTATCTGGCTTAACACAAGCTTACTATTAATCTAAACATTTACACCCATATTAATAAAGATGGTTTGATGGAGATTTATCGTTAAGTCCTGGACTTAGTGTGAAATTTCATTAATAAAACAAATTTTCTGCTAAGTGACGTTTACTAACTATGATTAAGCTAAGCCACCGAAGTAAGGTAGCATAGCGAAGGAATAATAAATAGAATTGTCAAACTTGTTTTGTTTTATCAAAAAAAATAAACAAAAGTGTGAAGCATTGGCTTTGAAAGCAAAGCAATTGAATAAGATGACAACTACTATTACTAATACTATTTACTGTCGTACTTTGATTTCCAAAAGTCATAGATATATTTGACAGTAGGAGAAAACGGTCAATAATATGTGAATAGGAAAGTATATTACTCCAATAATGTGCAAGTAAAGACAGCTTACTAAAAATTATATAAATATAAATCCAAACATGTTTTTAATTTTGTTTCCTCATCTTTTATCCTCTGTACATAGGCGGTTTGTGACGTAAATTTAAAAATAAGGATATAGTTTGTCACTGGCGTGAAAGCATGATTCCCGTACATATAAAAGACCGACAATAAGACACAAGCAAATGACAATCAATTTAGGCAGACACAGAATATAAAAAAAGATGGCTTACTTGTTATAGTAGATTTATTGAAAGTCATAACTATCTTAAAGCTAGACATTTTCAAAATATTCGTCATTTGGGTAGAACGCCCCGAAAATCAAATTATTAGTCGAAGTTATAGCCCTCGCAATGTGACGCCGAATTAGTTTTATCACGAAATTGTCAACTCTGTTGATCCGAGCCCCGTTGTATAGAGCCTCGTTCGGATAATAGTGAACATGAGAAGATTCGGGTGTCCGATGCAAACCAGTACAGCGTCGAAGACACTGCCGCTCGAACACCCGAATTCTCTCCATCTGAGATGGAGCAACATTGAACCACACTGAACAACCATAAACGATCATCGGCCCTATGAGGGCCATGTAGCAAATGACCTTCACTCTGGGGTCAAGCCGACTGCTGTAAAACAGTCGTTTCGTCAGACCGAAGGCTCCTCTGGCCCTGGCCAGCGCAGCATCTATATGTCTGTCGAAATACAGATACTGATCCAACCAGATACCGAGGTACTTCACTACACTTTTGCTCGTTAATCGCTGCCCGTGAGGATCAACGATGACCATCTTGCGCCAATTCTTGCGCGTATCCCGCGGGGCTCCAGCCAACGGAGTCCGGAACAAAATCGTTTCCGACTTCTGGACATTTATTTTCAGTTTCCAGTCATCGCAATATCGCTGAATCTTCTCAAAATCACGCTGCAAGAGAATTCTAATAACCTCAACCTTTCGGGCCGTTCTGTACGCAATTAGATCGTCGGCATACGTTATTGAATTCGGAAGGCTACCTATCAGATCGCTGGTGTAAATGCTGAAAAGAATTGGCGAATTAACCGCTCCCTGTTGTAGACCATTTTTGATTTCAAAAGTTGTGGTAGAAGTTACATTGCCACTTTTGACAACAAACTCTCTACAGTTAAGCATATCATAAAGCATATACATTAATGGTTTGCTAATGCCAAGTCTGTTTAGTTTTAGATAAAGACCCTCTAACCATACGGTGTCGAAGGCCTTTTCTAAATCCACCAAAACAGCACCCGTGTATTGTTGTTTTGACTTATTCCATTGGATATCAGAAACGAGCTTAGCCGCAGCATGAATTGTGTCATGTCCCGCCTTGAACCCGAACTGGTTATCCGGAATTATTGTGTTGTCCGCAACCCACTTAATCAGCCCTATTAATGATCTTTTCGAAAACCTTACTGATGCTCGGAAGAAGACTTATCGACCGAAGATTGGACGGATTGGAGTTGTCCTTTCCCTTTTTCGGGAGAGGATGTACCATCGCTATCTTACAATGCACTGGATAGTATGCATTATTCAGCGCATTGTTAAAGAGTGTGGCATAAATGTCAATTGCCTCATTCGGTAAATGTCTTAGTACAAGGTTTGATATACCATCAACACCCGCTGACTTCTTATTCTTAATAGAACTGAAGATGAGCTGGAGATCCATCTTCGTCACGGTCCAACGCACTAACCATTATGCCAAGGGGTAATACGGCAAAAAGATTACTCCAACATATTCAAATAATCATGTCTATTACAGAATTCGCAGAATTTTACTCCCGGTGAGTTGACTCGATTCGCATCCGCTGTAAAACTCAATTATTAAATTCGTCGGATTGTCGATTCCTAAAATTACCTTATCATTTATGAACTTTCGTATCGACACTGTCTATTAAAATTAAAATTTATTAAACAAACACTTTTTGTACTCTCCATTGTATATTGTTTAATCAAAAATTCACTTCAGATTCGTCTCGAAATTGGTGCGAATGTAAAATGATAGAAATTGTATGGAGTGCGAATAGATTGCGAATTCTGTAATACCATATAAGTTGAACAAAATGTCAGTGGTGCAGGGATTGTTACCCACATTCGTTCAACTTTCATTCGTCGGATTGAGTAATAGCAAAAGTTTGGAATTTAATTGAAACTGTCACTTCAGCTCATTCGCCGAATTCTGTAATAGGGGTGAATAATTTTAACTGTGACCTTTTTTCCTTCAAAACAAAAAAAAAAGACAGGGACCAACAGTTTCAGCTAAACAAATTTCCACATCACACGTTTCTGTGAGTGGAAAGGCATTTGATGTTAGTCTCAAAAGAGTGTTTTGTTTATTGACGCATCCACTCAAGTAAATTGTTCCGATGATAACGAAGATCATCGCGAACAATTCACCTCAGTGAAAATCCAAATGCAGACACACAGACGTTTGAGCACAAAACCATGCTCCGTGCTCCGTCGGGTTTTGCCTTTTGCAAGGTTGAAGCTCTCACTGCAATCATTCAATGTACTCAGATGATCTGATGGGTCGAGTGACTCCAGTTCTTCGTCTTGTCATGCTCGGGGTTTTTTCAGAATATTCTTGTCCGCGATAGAGACCAACAATGCTAAATTGCAATTACAGAAGATCTGTTTGAAAAATAGGCCTCGTGACTATAGAACACTTTTCGATGTTTTAACGCATCATAGGAATATTGACCTTAAAGATTCAACAAAAGAAAAACTCTGGAACCACGACTGCAGAATGAGATGACTTCCACTCTAGTATTATCCTTTCATCCTAACCTGAATGGCGCACATTTATGTTATTATTAAGTAAACGTATGAGCCTATTTGCCCTTGTATCACCTATAATAAATCCATACATCGAATAATATATTAACGTAGGTAATATTACGTTAAGAACGAACAAAAGTTTATCCAACCACTAGTTTTGCAAAAAAAAAAAAGAGAGTCTTAGTTTTCATTTAGCTCGAAAATACAACTGAAAGTAGGCATTTTCTGACCATATGAAACTCTGAATAAACTTGTCCAAATAGAGGTCTTGTAAATGATTGATTTGGTTAATATAGACTTTTTCAATAGTCACAATGAAATAAATAATCAAAATGTTCGCTTTGTTAAAAATCCGGCGTATTAGAGAAAAGTTTAACTACTGCTCTGGGGGGTAGCTTAGCTTACCTATACATACTTATAATTTTTTAAAGCTGTAGTATTTGAGGTTGTACATCTCACGGCGAGATTTTCCTTGCAATTTCATTAGAGCTTTGAAGACTAACAAAGTAAAATATAAAATGAATAGGTATAAGCTGCACCAATCTTTCTCATACGTTTCAAAGATGAAGAAACGTGAAAAGGTTTGATTTTTGAGGCTATGTAGATTCCGATTACAAATCTCATAATGAATGGAACATATCAAAAAACATGAAATACATTTTCTTGTATGTGTACTTATATACTTGACGAAAAGGTTAGAGTTTTTCATTTCCATGGAAATCTTTTCATCTTCAAAAAAAAAAAAGACATAAAGATGATGAGAACCATAACGTTGATGTCCGTTTGGGATTCAAAATAAAAACAAAAATCTCTCAAAATTGCGCACAATAATGTAGCTATTGGGACTCCTATAATGCGGTATTATATCCAACCTGAGGTAGCTACAATAAAATGCTTTCATGAAAGTCTTGAAAAGTACCTACTCGTGTATATGTATAGAAAAATATAACCCTGTTCATTTGTATTATTTCTGTTGAAAGGTTAAAGTCAAGATGGAATTATTGACCTCATCTTATATAAAGCTTCTTGTGCAGAGAATTACCCACTCGAATTCCCGAATGTCATTCACATTGCAGAAATGATGATAAACTCGATGATGGTTGAAGTTGATTGGCAAGCAAGATATTATATATCTGTATGTGTCTGAGGTAATGGTACACATACATACATATGTATACCTACTGGATACTATACTGAAGAACCAGGATGAAACTGATGCTCGAGGATATTTCACGGAGAAAAAGGAGGTGCTGTCTCGTGGTTTAGCTTTGGTTCTTCCTTTCTAGTTTTTTTAAAGATGTTTGATAGGATATAGCTATTGTTGCAGTTGGAGCAATTTATTCTTCTTTGGTTGTATGTTTAAAGATGTATAATGGATATCAAGGCATTTTTTTGTCATTTTTTAGTTGAATATTTTTTTAAACAACAAAATATGTATTGATTCCTCGAGCAAAATATACATTTTTAAAATAGTTATTTGAAATTTTTCTGAATCTATTGATTTTGTATTGATTTTGTCATTGGAACTGAATTGTTTGAAAAAGGAACCACAAATGGATTACTTGGGATTGATTTTTTGTGTCATTGTTCCATGACTTTGGAACGGCGGATCTGTCAAATTTTTAATAAAAAAAGAAGCGATTTTTGGTGTTTTTTTTTAGAGCTGTGCTCCAACATATCGATCATTGTCTGAATATTCATTGAGCCAAGTGTGGTTTAAGTATACTGATTTTTTGAAACACACTATAGTATTTATCTGACAGCTCCATCTACCATTTCTAGCTAAGCTGCCAAGACTCGTACTGCCATTTCGTTAAAGTGTTTTTAAATTTGTTCCTTTTTTCCATTTCTGTTCAATTAACGATTTTGCCATGATCAATCTTTACTCAGACCGCCCAAGGCTATACTTTGGAGCTCGTTGAGTATGAACATGTTCTGATAGTGCTTTAACCAAACATATAAGCAAACTCGAATTTGCCATTGATGATTGTTGCCTCCTTTAAATTTGGAGATAATTTTTTGATCATCAATCTAGTTTCGTTGTACAACTTTGATGCGTTTACGTTTTTATTCGCACCGGTGATCCAACTGTCAATGTTAATAGGTGCGACGGCATTCCGTGTGGTTCCAATAAATTCTAAAATTTTGTCGGATAATTGACGGCTTATTCTCCAATAGTGTCAATTTCAATTGAATGTGCCTTATCACTGAAGTAAGAAAACTGGCATAAATGCTCTTAATGTTACTATCTTCCGCTCGGAATTTTAATAATAGAATTTAATTATTTGTAAATTTTCTTCATTCTTGAACTCCATCATGTTGAAAATATTGATTTTTCTGAATGATTTCACATTGTCAGTTTGGCATTTGGTTAAAGGATGCGTTCACATTGTTTTTCATTGTTTTCTTACATCAAATTATTAATTCAATATGGGAAACTTGATTATTATAATAGTGATTTAAGTCTTCACCACAATTGCTGTACTCAATTTCAAAATTAAGAATCAGATATATGTATTCATATTGACAATCCCTATGTTTGGTTCAAAATTGACAACTTTGTTAAACCTGAGATTTTGTGGATACTTATTAGTTTCTCTCATACTAAAAAAAAATAAATAAATAAATTTTTTGGAGAGATAATCAAAGGGAAATCAGGGCCTAAAAGCTTACAAGTCTCACATATTCCTGTATGCGCGTTTCTTAAACGCAGAAAAACAACCTAAAATTCGGGTAAAATTAAACAAGTAAGACTGCTAATGTAAAACCTGCAAACTACCTGTTAAAATTACATGAGTCAAATCGGTTAATTAAATAAATAAATAAGACTAATTTTCTTAGCTAATTTGAGTTGGTTAAAATAAGGAGTTAGATGTGTTATTTTGACGATAAAATTATTGTTTTAGAAATTTTAAGTTAAATAAATATTTTTAGTTATTTTAAATTATTAAGATACCCGTTAAAATTAAACAATATAACCATTAGTTTAATTTAAACAGAAAATTGTTTTTTTTTTTTAAGTAACAAATGTATTCAATTAACTACCTGCACATATTTGATTTAAACAGGTTACTCCTTACTATAGCCTAGTTTTTCGATTGATATATCTCAGCTTTTCGACTTGATTAACATGGAAGGACTCGTTCATCATCCCTGTACACAAAAAGGGATGTAAGAATGATGTTACTAATTATAGGCCCATTGCCAAACTCTCCTGTATACCTAAACTTTTTGAGAGTATAATTCATGACATTATGCTTCTTCATTGTGAACAACTATTTTCTTCTTAAAGGTAGATCAACGATCACAAATCTTACAAAATTTAATTCGAAATCTTTATGTGCTTTGAAATCTGGCCATGAAGGGGAATTGCAATTGCAATTGTTTTCAAACTTAAAGCATACGAGTATCTTCCCCTTTTTGTATCCTGGATACAGTCCTAACTCAACAATCGTCAAAATAAAGTTATTTTTAGGTCATTCACTTCAAAACTATGTGCAAATTCAGGTGAACCGCAAGGAAGTCCCTAGGGCCTTTGATTTTTGTATTTATTATCTACGGTATTAAACTTTTTCTTACAGGATCTAACCTTGGGATCTACGGTAATGATATGCGCGTCTGAAAACAAATTATATCCGTTTTAGCAAATGTCGAGCCATTACTTACTCTCGTGGACACAATTGCCATAATGTCAATACCTGACTTATTATCAATCAATTTCCATCGTCACTTCCATTCGTGACCTAGGTGTTATTTTCGAATGTCAACTTAACTTTTTTTGAACATATATTAGCAATATTATCAACTGAGCTATTTCCACACTTGGGTTCGTTAAACGATGGTTCAAAGAATTTTCAAATCTCTTGGTATCCAAGTCCCTTTTGAAGACCCCTTCTAGAATATGCCTCCCAGATCTGGTCACCTAAAGCTCGGATTCATATTCATCGTATTGAGGGGGTTAAGCGTGGATTTTTACGATTTGTGTTACGAGGCCTTACTTGGGATGACCCATTCCACTTACCTCCCTATGAAAATCGTCTTAAACTTATAAATCTGCACACCTTATACCGACGTAGTGATAATACAGAAATTAGATTTATACACCAGCTTGACTGGTGGCATCGATTGTCCAGCTCTTTATGAAAAAATTAAATGGAACGTAAGCCAACGTCATTTAAGAACCATACGACTTTCATGAATTCCCTTCCATCAAACTTAATACGGCCTAGAATGCTTCGGAAAGCTAACAGCTCAACCATTTTCGATTCTAATCTCTCCAAATTCTCGCTGCTAGGCGCTCTCTTAACTAAAAACTTAATTTGCTATTTCCTTATTTCATGGCTCCTTAGTCTTAATTTAGTCTTCACATTTTAATTGTTATTCTAGTTTTAAGTATGTTGTTACACATAAAATTCAGAAAAATGCATGAAATCTTTATTTGAATTGATAGTACGGTCGATATAATTTAATGTTTAAAGATTATTTCATGCAAATGTTGGCCGCGGCTGAGCCTCAAATGCTCCATCCGCTTAGTCCAATTTTGGCATACTCTTTCTAACATTTCGGCCGGTGTCTCACGAATAAATGTTTCAATGTTGACTTCCAGTGCGTCAATCGAAGCGGGCTTATGGCTTTAGACATGAGCCTTGACATAGCCCCACAAAAAATAGTCTACAGCCGTTAAATCGCACGATCTAGGCGGCCAGTTGACCCGCCCCAAACGTGAAATAAACTGCTCACTGAACTGGCCTCTCAATTGGTCCATTGTTACACGTGCTGTGTGGCATGTGGCACCGTCTTGTTGAAACCACATGTCATGCAAATCAATTTCTTCTATTTTGCGCAAAAAAAAAGTTTGTTATCATCGCACGGTAGCGCTCACCATTCACAGTAACTTTGCGATTCGCATCATCTTTGAAGAAATACGGCCCAATGATTCCGTCAGCCCATAATCCGCACCAAACAGTGACTTTTTCAGGATGCATTGGTAGCTCTTGTAATTCTTCTGGCTGCTCTTCACTCCAAATACGGCAGTTTTGCTTGTTCACGTATCCATTCAACAAGAAATGAGCTTCGTCGCTGAACACAATTTTTCGATAAGAAAGTGGATCTTTGGCCAACTTTTCAAGAGCCCATTCACCGAAAATTCGGCGTTGTGGTAGTTCGTACGACGTCAATTTTTGCACCAGCTGTATTTTGAAGGGCTTCACACCTAAATCCTTCTCCAAAATGTTCCACGTAGTGATGGAGTAACAGAGGCCCAATTGCCTCGAACGGCGCCGAATCGATAATTCACGGCCATCACTAATACTGGTCACTAATACAGCTGCGATATTTCCCTCAGTTCGCATTTTATGAAAACGTGTTGGTGGTTTAATGTCCACCAATGTAAATTTGGTGCGAATTTTAGTCACAATAGCCCGAATAGCCACCCCAGTAGGTCGATTAAACTGGCCATAAAATGGAAGAAGCGCGTGATGAACTTTCTTAACCGAGCACGCATTTTGATAATAAAATTCAATAATTTCCAAGCATTGTTCGTTTACAAGACGATTCATGATTAAGTTATAGACGAAACTGAATATATTTGACAGTGACACAAAACACGAAACGTGCGTGAGCTGTCAAAACCAGTGTTTGCCAAAAAGAAAATAGCAAAAAAATTACCAATAATAAACATTCTTACGAGTAGCTGGTTATTTTAAACTATTGTATTTAATCGACTTAAATGCGATATTTTTAGCTAGATAGTTTTTACTGGAGACTACGTTATTTGTAATAAATTTCAGCCCACCACCACCACCCACCAAAAAACACTCTTGGATATTAAATAAAAGGCTCCATTATACCTTAAAATTTCTCTCTGATATCGCCTCTGAAACCTGTCGTTATATTTGATTTACAAAATTGTTTTACTGCTAAAATAATTTTCAGCTTTTCATACCTGTTTCCAGATTCACGTAAAACACTGAGTGTGCTAAAATAACTAAACACCCATTAAAGAATCAATTGTTAAAAACGCCCTTTAACTTAATGCTTCTAAAATACAACTTAATGTCTTCCGTCTATTAAACAAATTATACCATTGACATACAGTCAAGGCTATCCCATACATTTTGATTCCATGACTGAAGCAAATAAAAACTTTTAAAGGGCACTTCAATCTAATTGGTTCATTGAATTACTGTCTTTCCCAATTATTAACACAAATTCATCATGTTTCACAAATGACATAAGCAGGATATTAAAAATCTCACATGTGTCGCAAAGTCAACAATAAAATTTGTTTCATTTCAGCATTTTTTGCGACACAAAATTCTCTTTTCCCCATAATCATAAAAACTATATTAAATTAACATGTATTCCAGATTACTTTTTATTTTTTGTGTAAGTTTACTGCCTACACAATTAGTTTCCCCTTTGGCCTTTTTTTATTTTTGAAATGCCAATCCCAACCTGTGTACGAAAATTTAAAAAGGTTATTAAAAAAACAAACACAACCCAAAAGTTGAACCCGAATTGCAAATAAAAATAAAAAAAAAAAATAAAAAAAATAAATAACCTCGTTATAAAATGGTCAACATGTACCTACATTAGTCGTAAACGAAGTTTTGTCATGACTAATTCAAGGAATAACAACCATGAAAGTACCGAAAGTACCTCTATGCTTGAGTATCAAACTAATTTTCTTTTAGAATGAAGGACCCTTTTTTTGTTGCTTACACACAGTTTTACAGTCATTAAGTGCTGCTCTCCAAAACTAATTAAAATTCGTTTGAAAGCCACTAGGCTGTTTCCACTTCTATGACTATTCAACTTTTACTCTGTGGGCTATGGTAGGTAGGTCTATAGGTACTTAGTTTACACTCTTTCCCTTAAATGCTTCTGCTATTGCTGCTGCCTCTGCTATACTCCTACTCATAGTCGAAAATGGTTCGCTTTTTGTCAAAGTTCCATTAAGAGCCCCCGACACCAACAACGTCACTCTAAACTATCACAAAAAATGTCCTGTCCGTCCAATGGTGATTCTCCTTTTGAAACTATTCATTAAATTTTTCTTTTTGATTTTTTCTTTTTGAAATAATACAACTTTTTACCCTCTAAGCGGGTGGCACGGTTTTTTTCAACAATTTCCTTCTTTAAATTAGGGGAGAATTCTGAGCAAAATATATACATACATATGTATTAAATGGTCTTGCAGGATCAGCAGCCATTTGTCTCCTTTTTTTCAATAAACTACTCTTTCATGAATGGAGGAACACACTCACGTTCCAAGAAAATTTTTCGAAATTGGGTCAATTTACTGGCTGAGATGAAAAACGGAAATGTGGATGTTTCCCGTGAAAGTAGCCCACAGAAAGGACACGACGAAAAAAATGGTCGTTGGCGCGTTCATTGCAAACGGCCAAATCAGGACCAACAAAAAAATCTTCATTAACTTATGTCACTCGTCCTCGTCGTCGTTCATCGTTCGTCGTCTGACTAATGCGATTTCATTTGAATGCACACACAATCTAACAATAGGATCCACACAGGAAAACAAAAAAAAATTAAAGCATTGCATATGGCCGGGCGCAATAACGTGGCATTCGACCAAAACTTACTACATCAAGGCGACACCGACGACGGACGTCTACCTATACGACAGGATGTAAGGAATTAGTACGAACATTGGCGATTGGCCGTGATGATGACGAGAAAAAGGACCTAGGACGGAATTACCTTGATGGAATTTTGGGAATTTACCAACAATCTCAACCGGGCGTGTGAGAAACCGGATGTTGTGAATTGCGATTCCAAACAGGTACGGGATGCAAAGGAATAAAAAAAAGAAACAATGCAATGGAGAAAATAAAAGTCCACAACACAAACAAACAAACCAAAAAAAAAAAAAATCAAGAAGAACAGGATGAATTCACAATTGAAAATTCCATTCAAGCGTTCCCAGTTCCAGCAGTAACTTGTGTTCACATTTTTGTGCCTATCAAATAGTTACATGTACCTAGATCTATCTCTATGGCATCTCGAGTCTCAACCAAAACGAGCAACCGGCAATGAGGAATTTGCACAGACGAATAAATTTCGAGGCAGGTATATCAAATTCTTGCGATCTGATTTGTTTCAATTTATCGCTGCAAATTGAAGTAGGAACTAGGAACGTACATTCATAGTTGATATGGCAATGGAGGACGGCTTTCTGAATCAAGAGACCGGAATCTCCACCCCCCCATACTCACACATAAACTACAACCAGTTATTAGCTATTTGTTTGTTTTGTAAACCATGAAGTTTGATTAGACAGGTTTTGTTATTAAAAGAAAATACTATAATTAACATTTTTTTACTAATTTTATTCAAAAGCTAATTTAGAAGACATCCCACTATAACTTTTTTTGGGGATAAGTAGAACGTTTGCTCTTTGCTCTGTCGTGATGGCAGCTACTATGCCTAGGCAATGGATGTGTTCGTAGACCTCGTGTTTATTGAAATTGTACTGCGTTCTTCTTTTAATATTGTAGCGTGTTCTTTTTTTAATCATAAGAAATTTTAGTTAGACAAAAATCAACAACTTTCGATTTCATCATTTTCTTGATTTGGAAACAAAATGCATCAAATTTAAATCAAATTAACCCTATTTTTTTGAAAATGCCTTTTTCCAACAATTTGCACATTTTTAAGGAAAATTTAGTGACACAAAAAACATGTTTCAGTGTTTCTGTATGTCTGTACTTCTCTGTAGAGCCTAAACCACTGGACCTGTTTTCTTCAATCTCTGTAGTTAAGGGTTAGATCCAAACTAACGGTACCCCCGTACACCGGTAATACAAAATCTTATTTATTTCGAAAACGGCTCTAAAGATTTTGATAACCAAACTAAACCTTTTGATTTTCGACTTTATCATTAATGGCTCTAACGGTTTTAACCAAAAAAATTTCAGCAGTAGCCCCCTTAAGTTTAAAATAATATTGTATATAAAAATATTCTAAAAAATATTTTTTGGGTTTTTTGAAAAAACAGTATCTTTAGAACGTGTCAACGATTAATTTTTGAAATTATTTTCTAAAATCTATACTACTAAATACTTAAAATTGGCATCCTAAATTTTGTTCTCGAAAAAAAAAAAAAATTTAAAGAAATTTGTTATATAAAAAATTACTTTAATAATAAAATCGATTTTTAAACTTTGTTTGGCATAAATTCATACTTTTCCGGAAATCAGACGGCAATTGCATGCGTTTGAACATTTTTATCTTATTAAATCCATGTTTTATATTTATAAAATGTATTTTAAATTCCAAAGTACTTTTACATAAGAGCAAGTTCGTGCGATCCAGTCGCGCATTTTATTTTATTTCACATTTGGTACTACCGAACAGCTGTCAAAATAATTTGGAAATCACACACAAATGGGGTTTGTTCGCAGATTATGGTCAAAGTAAAATTTCGTCGGTTATATCTTATGCAGAAGATGACATTAGATATTGGTGGTAGTTTTTGTGAGATCAATAAAAACATGATTTTTTAATTGAATTGCTTGATTGTTGAAGTTGATTGAGTTACAAAAATTTAATCGGGGTTCGTTTTTACTTGCATTCCATTAAATTTGTTTACTCAATTGAAGTAAAACATTGTCGAAAGAAATATTTTAATACAACAAGATTGAAAAACATTGTTTATATAATATTCAATTCAAACCAAATCGATAAAAAAATTAATTGATTTTTTTGGTTGAAAGCAAGATAAAAATATTTTTTTCTAAAAACAGATTAATTTTTTCGCTGGCATTATGTACATTAGATTAAAAATTAATAAGTGGTAAACAAAGAAGTCTTAGCTAAAAACAATTAAGAAAATTATTGATATTTCTTTAAAATGGAAAAAAAATAAAGAATAAACAATTATTTATTTAACCATTAAATTCTATCGTTGCATTATAATAATATTATATACACCTAATTTTAAATCACAGAATTACTGTTATAAAACAATACTTTAAATTTATTGCATTTGAAATTGTCATTTTTATAGAAAATATTAGGAATATGAATAATATTCTGAAAGCTATTTGCACTATAGTTAGATCTACTGAATATTGAACGCAAAGGCGTACTTCTAGGAAGGCTCATCAGTTTACCCTTGAGTCCAATTTCGGAGGTACTCGTACTATTATGTACAAATATTCTTTTTTAGCCGCACTAACCGAATGAAATGCTTAACCTGGCTCAATATTTCCCACTCATTGCAATGTGCAGACATTCAAATCAAATGTGCATATGATATAATAAAAATGCTCATTAAATGTCAACTTAGAATAGAATACAAATTAAATTTACAAAAAAAAATATTGAGCCGTTTTCGAGATATTGAATTTTCAAAAAACAAAAAATTGATTTTTTTTTCAAAAAACAAAAAATTGATTTTTTTTTTTCAAAATTCAAAAAAATATTTTTTTTTAAGTTTTGAAATGCAATGTTTTTTAAACTTTTGAGAAGCTTCTCTCTACGCAATTTCATTAAAATCCGTTGCGCTGATAATGGAAATTCAAAATTTTAAAAAATCGTTCTATGGTAGGTACAGTCAGTAATATCTTGTTTTCAAAATTTTTTTTATTAAATTACAGATATTAAAAAATAATAGAAAGAAAAAAAATTTAAGTAAAATCCTCGGAACCGTTTTCGAGAAAAATACGATTTTCGAAAACCATTTTTTAACATTTGTATGGAGGGTACCGTTATTTTTAGGTAAAATGAATTTATTTTTCCCATGTCTTGTAGATTATTTTTCAAAAATTTTATTTATCAAGTTTTGAAAACATCGAGCATGGTGTTTTCGAAATATTGTGTTTTCAAAAAAAAAATTTTTTTAAAATCCAAAAAAAATTTTTTGGAAAATTTGAATAAATAATAATATTCAAACTACTCATTTTTTTGAAAATTTTTTTGAACCATTACCTAGGTTTAACTAAATTAAATTTTTTGAATTTTTTTTTTAAATCGTTGGAACAGTTTTTGATAAAAAAAATATTTATGAAATTTCGAAAAAAAATCATTAAGAATACCGTTATTTTTGGTCTTAAAAAATGAAATCAAAAAACATCCGGGTTTAAAGAAAATCGGCCGAGCCGTTTAGCTGTAATCGAACAGACAGACAGACATAATTGCCAGACCCACTTTTTTCGTCTTCGCTATCATCGTAATGTCAACTTTGATCAAAATCCGAGTTCGATTTTTTTTACGAATACATAACTTGCCTTATTGTACCTATGAGTCGCAAGTTGAAACAAGGTGGGTTATTTAAAGGAAGATTTATTACGAGACAATTTACCACAATTTGTTTAAAAAGTAAAAAAGAAAATGTCAAGCTTTGAAAAATTTTTTTTTTTGCATTTTTTGTTTTTTGGACATTTTTGGGTCGCCATTTTTTTTCTTCATAACTTTTTGGTCAAATTGTGGTAAATTATCTTAGAAAACATAAAAACAATCAAATTGTAACAAGTTTTTTTAAAAATCCGTTCAGTAGATCCGGAGATTAACTGTCCGCAATGGGACAATGTGTTTTTTAATGAGTCGACGTTGATGCCCTCTATAATTCGGCCAAAATTCAAAAATTAAGACAAAAAAGTTTTTTTTTGTATACTCTTGACGCATGTTTTGATTATTTAAAAAAAATTATCTTATCACCTAATAAAGTTTCCGAGAAAAAAAAAATCACAAAAATCGTGCGTTTTTTTGGCGCCCTAGACCGTACTAGTACCTTAAAATCAGACGATTAATTTTGCACCATTCCGTTAATCTAACAAGATCGTCTTTGAAAAGTATACAGGCATTGAGAGATTTTATTCTTTTGTAAAGTTTAATGTCATTAGCGTAAGTAAGAACAAAGGAACTTAGTATGATGCAAACCAATTCATTTAAAAATAAAATAAATAATATTGGGCCCAAATGGCTACCTTGAGGAACACCTGAGTTAATGTAAAATTTAGCTGAATGCTCATTTCTAAAAGAATCACTATAATTTATTTTTCTAAATATGACGAAAACCTTTGGTACTTTTTGTTCTTGACTGAGGTAATAAGCTCGTCGGTGGTCAGGATTATTCCCAAAGAAGCAACAAATCTTGGGTTTGGAGAGTCTAAGCTCCTTATCAAATAGTATTCAAATAATATATTATACAATATTTTTTTCTTTTAAGATGAATAACATAATATTTCATATGATACAATTTATAGCTTAAAATAACTAACACGGTACTTTATATAATATATCCGCAACACGCAACCTGGGTAACAAAACGGTCGGAAACTCTTTGAAGAAAACTTTATCCTATGCTTGAAGAGGAATACGAAGGAACTAAACGGTCGGGTATTATTATTGAAAGCCCTTGTCCCTAGCATGCAATCCAATGTACAAAATGGTTGGAACTCTCAGAAGAAAACCTGTCCAATGGCTACTTGAAGAGGGGCTCAGTGGAAAGAAACGGGCAGATCAGTAAATAACTAAGTAGTGCTCGTACATAATAATCCTAATAATAATAAGGCTTGCCCTGCAGTAGCTAATGCCCTCACAATGTATAACAAACACTTATATCAGCTTCACAAGCAGAGTAATGCCTCTCTGCCATCGAAACCCCTTATTAAAGGTTTTGCTTACGGCCCGATCTCAAATTCTCTATACACTAGATTGATATCTGCACTTGGGCGGGAATAAAAGACAATTTTGTCATTTACTTAACTTCCACTTACCAAATATGCGGCTATAAGTCAGTGTGAATTGAGAAGATAAGAGACAAAATTGTATGGAATTCCAAGTTAGTACTGATTATATAACTTCAGGTGCACACTTAATGTGCAGTATGATTATTTAAAAAGGTGTTATGTTGTTGTCGTAGCGTTTTGTTCGGTAATATGATTAGGGGTATATATAGGTGCGTTGTAACGCTTCGTTACAAACCGTTTTAGGAAAACATTATTTAATCTTTTTGACAAAGCCATGTTGATTATCGAAAATAATTGAACTACAATTGAAGCAATTAACGTTAAAATATAGCTTATTGGCTCAAACAGTTTTGGAATAACAGAAAGCTTCGCAATAGGTCGATAGTTTGCTACTTCGTTTTTCGATCCTTTTTTGTGAATTGATATAATAAATGCAGTTTTCAAAAATTTGGGGAAAATTAAGGTATTTAAAAGGTCACATATCTAATAGGGAAAAGGGCTGATTTTTTTGCCCAATGGAGAAACACGTCGCGAAAAACGAAAAACCACTCGATGAACAGAGTCATCAAGACACATTTGTACAAGTAAAAACAAATTAAAACAAATTTATTTCCTTGTAACCTACTCATTACGCAATTTATATAACATTTCAATCTTAAAATTTTAATAGCAGGTATTAGAAAAATAGCGGTGATATCACACCCTGCATTACTGCTCCCAATTCCCTAGTTGGTGAGAAATAGAGCTTAAACAAAAAAAATCAAAATCAAAATCTGTAGATTGAGCACAAAAAGATACCAGACCAGCAGAAAGTTTCCAAAAATCTGCTCTTTTTTTGAATCGCAGATACTTACTAAATGCCTCAAAAACGTATGAAAAAATACCAAACC
This sequence comes from Philhelius festivus, assembly GCA_963931855.1. Lineage (NCBI taxonomy): Eukaryota > Metazoa > Arthropoda > Insecta > Diptera > Syrphidae > Philhelius > Philhelius festivus. Next base: position 89,687,198 of record OZ007557.1, on the reverse strand, counting down.
AACAAAGCTATACTCCCTGAATAATAATAATAATCGATATCTCCTCCTGAGAGCAACATGTATTTCTGACGCTTCTTTGTGTTTAGTTGTCCAACCGAACTGAGCCATTGTGTGTTATGATAAGATTCTTAACAACTAAATTATAAAACTTTGATTATTCCAGCAGAAAAAGATTCTTCCGGCTGTCAATTGCACACAAAATAACATCCTTAGATATCTATCTCTACTGTACTGTCACTTCCTTTACTATCTTTATTAAAAAAAACACTCACCCTAAAGAACCTAGCCATCTAAAGATTAACAAAGCACAACAAGTAAGCACGTATCCCTACATCAAGGAAAAAAAATGGACAAAGCATTGCCAATCAAATGCACAATCCACTAAAAGTTGTAAGAGAGTAAGAGCAGCTTCTACCAAGCATAAAAGAATAACCAAAAGTCCTTGAGTAGACATTCAATTCAGAAGAATGGAGAAAACTGTATGCGTGTGTGGTTTTATAAGCCAAACATTTCCAAACAAATAACCCCAACAACAAAAGTAAAAGGACCAAAACTCATATCGTTTCATTCAATCAAATGGTGAACTTATTTTTGATGGCATAGGAGGTTTTTGGGATAAACCCTCTTAAGCATATAACCACAACGATTTCTTTAACTACTTCAACTGTTCCAAATAAAGGAACTGCTGGTTGCCCTTGCTTCTTGTGCTCCCACCCGCGATCTCTTGAGGATGGTGATGAGCAGAATGGAAGATGCCAAGAGAGCAAACAAAATTCGACATTTCAAGGATAAAACCTCAATACCGTTGAGGGATAAGCAAGAAAAAAAACAGAATAACGAAAAGATGAAACCTCATGATGTCGATTTGATTTCGATTTCTCCAAGTTAATCCTTCATGCTCGTTGGTTTCCATCGTCTTTTCCTCTTCCCTCTCATCGGCGCTTTACTATACCCCACGCTTGATAACACATGACCCAATAAAGCAGCGAAAATCATAAAATAAAACCTCGTCAAATGGATTTCTTCCTGGCAAATCCTTTTCTCCTTCTTCCTTTCTTTCTGCATTAAGGACACGAGGTAAGAAAAAAAGCACAAAAACTTATTCTACTTCATTTGATTATAAGACTTTCATCAAACTTTTTTGATTTTTACTCCATTTTCTTGGTTGTCAGTGGCGTGTGAGGAAGCGACCTACACACGCTTTACTACCACATTGCTTAAGCTTTTCAGGAATGGATTTACGAAATCGAAAGGGGATTTTCAGTTGTTGAGACAATATTTTTACTTTGCTGGCAATCCTTTGAGGCGTTATAACATGACTACATTCAATATCCTTTTGCCATATACCTTAATCCAATTTTTAACGAACATCCCTACCGTCCTGCTGGATTTTCTTGTATGATACCGCACTATAACGTGATATCAAAATGAAATCTAATAAAAAGGGTTTAAATAGCGTATGGGGAAATAGCTGACCGATATGATTAATAGTGGAAGAATTCTTAAATTGACGATGAAATAATTCCAAAAATTCTTCAGAATATAAAGAATTTCTGTTTTTATTTCCCATCATAAAACTTGATGTTCCCTTGAAGCTTTAAATGTTTTATTTCATCGTGTCGTTCAGTGAAAATACCCTAATTCCATTCTTACTCGACATTGAAATGCCCCTCGTAAATACATACTACTTACTCAAATATCTTAGATTTAAGTCCTGCAAAATACCTTTCTCTGGGTCTTATACTCGTATAAAATAAATTGAAATAAATGAGGGGCGTGAGAGCTGGGAGGGGACCAAGTGAATAACACTTACAATCATTCCCGTTTGTGTGTTGTTAGTAGGTAGGAATGGAGAGAATATACAATTTTCTTCAGAATCCGAACGGCTAATATGAGAGGCACTTTATTATGACAAAAAATATTTGTCACTTTTAAGCAAAAAGACAAGAGGCTGTACCCCTAAACGAAATTCGCATTTTAGGTGGCACAGGTTGGACGCGAAACCCGAACCTCGATTCAACGCATGTTGAATGTTACCACTCTATTAGAATATTCTGAAAAAATACAAAGCATTTACCGTATTACAATGACTCTTCCGCATAGATCCGGCTGAATTTCAAGGATGACCTGTGGTTTGTTTACCTTGTGGGCATCGATCGATTATGGTTTATTTTCATAGACCTGCGACTTCAAGAAATCGTATGACCTTCGTGGCCAATTCACGATAGGGACATAGCTTTACTCCCAAATCATTCATGCAGAAGAACAATCGTGGCGTCCGCAGTTTGGCACCTAGCGCCATCTTGCTGGAACCATATGTCGTCTAGGTCCACATGGTTCAATTGGGCTCATACAAAATTAGTTATTATTATCATTCTGGAGCGCTCGCCATTATCCGTGACCATCGTCGTTTTCGAAAAAGTCAGGATCAATGACGCCGCCAGGTAAACCTTGTGTGGGTTGGTGTCGTCCAAAATTGCGCCTCGTCGCTAAAGATGATATGAATTCTTGGCTAAAATGTCGTTGTCAACTCAACGAAAAATTCGCCAAGTTGAAGTCTACAAAAGACCGAGTTCTTGTGCATGGCGATGAATCGACTGCCTCGGGTTCTAATGTACACTTTCACGGATCACGGTGATGTTTTCGGCCGATCTTGCGTTTATTTAACGTACAAATGTTTGCTAATTGACCACCGAACCGGCCGTTTCAAATTTGGCCACTAAACGTTGTAGATTTGATGGTAAAGGGCCACCATGTCTACCGTTAAGTGAGATTTAAAGATGTCACCAGAACAACATGGCCGCCTAAGGCCGCCAAAATCTACCCACGCCAATTGAAAAACACATTATTAATAGCGTTTTAACTAAATGTAACTTTTTGTCGTGTAAAAGCAATCCGAGTGGGCGATAGATGAAACTTTTACAATTTCAGAAAGATCATTGATATAAAGTGAAAATAGAAGTGGTCCCAAAACAGAACCGCCCCGACAGTAATAAAAAAGTGTTTTTGGAAATTAATTAACATATTTACCTATCAAAATTCTATGTATGCAGTGTTCGGACAAATCAATACTAAATCCGCTCATTGGTAGTTTAACATTATTTGGCAAGAAACACTCTTTTCCTCGACGAGCAGGGTTAACTTTAATTATCCATTTAAAAAAGTATTTGTTTAGCATAGTTATAGATACTCGTACTTGCAATGTGCGATGTCTTACGTCACGCACAAGGTCAGCAAGATCAGAAATATATATTTTTAAGAGAATAGGGCCAAGAACTGTACCTTAGGGAATTCTATATTAATAATATTAATTTTCTTGAAAACGATTATAAGAATATTGATTAAATTTCATACTTATGAAGTGAAATAGGATTCTGACATTTTTTTGATAAAACTGTCTTTTTTTTCGTTTTTTCCATTAGTTGTTCTTCGATTTTTTTATTTAAATTTATTTTCCAAAAATTTACTTTCTCCAAATCAATGCAACGAATATTGCATTCAAAAATGTTTTAAAATCTTTACAAAATTTTTAAGAAATAATGTTTGGGACTCCAATTTTAAGTTTTTATTACTTTGCAAATAAAACTGACATTAGAAAAAAATTACTGCCCGTTATTGAGATATTGAATATTAAAAAAAAAATATTATATATATTATTTTTTCCTAAAATTTTAAATTTTTGGATTTTTTAAAAAAATTCATTTTTTTTTCAAAACTCAATATTTCGAAAACCTTATACTAGATTTTTTTCAAACTTGATAAATAAAAATTTATCAACAAAATCTACAAGATGTATAAAAAAAAGTTTTATTTTACCTAAAAATAAAGGTACCCACCATACAAATGTCAAAAATGACTTTCAAAAATCGTATTTTTCTTGAAAACGGCGCCTAGAATTTTGATAAAATTGTTTTTGTTTCAATTAATTTTAACGATCTTTAATTTAATAAAAAAAAATTTGAAATTAAAATATTACAGCTTGTACCTACCATAGAACAATTTTTTTAAATTTTTAATTACTCACTATCGACATAACGGATTATAATGAAATTTTTTGTAAAGATACTTCTAAAAAGTCTAAAAACCATTGCATTTCAAAACTTAAAAAAAAAAATATTTTTTGAATTTTGAAAAAAAAAATCACTATTTTTTTTGAAAATTCGATATATCAAAAACGTCTCAATAGTTTTTTTGGAAATTTTATTTTCATTCGTACAGTAATAAAAACTTAAAGTTGGCATACCAAATTTTTTTTATAAAAAAAACTTTTAAAAATTTTGTATAGAAAAGCTTTTTTTAAGAAACCACTACAAGGACTTATAATTTTTGTTCTTGCATAAATTATTATTTGCTTAGCATTCTGTTTTTGTCTCGTACTACTAAAAGAATTTAAAAAATTAATTTTATCCTTATGAACAGTTTTCTCTAATAACATTCGTTTTTAAAATTCCTAGTCTATTATGTACATAGGAGCAAGTTCATGCGACCCAGTCATGCATTTTATTTGACTTTCTCATTAACGGCTCTAAAGATTTTAACCAAAAATTTTCAGCTGGAGCCCCCTTAAGTTTAAAATAATATTGTATATAAAAATATTCGAAATTATTTTTTTTGGGATTTTTGAAAAAAAAATTACAAGTTTTTTTTTGAAAAACCAATATCCTTTAAAAGTGTGAACGATTATTTTTGGAAAACTATTTCTAAAATATATACTACTAAATACTTAAAATTTAGCATCCCAAATTTTGTTCTCGAAAAATTTTAAGGTAATTCGTTATATAAAAAATTACTTTAATTATTAAAAGGATTAATCAGACGGCAATTCCATACATTTGAACACTTTTATCTCATTAAATCCATTTTTTTATATTTATAAAATGTATTTTAAATTCTAAGAAACTTTTACATAAGAGCAAGTTCGTGCGTAGCGATCCAGTCGTGCATTTTATTTTGTTTAGCATTTTCTTACAGAATTTATATTTTAAGATTGGGAAATTTTGAAAATATTCCCTTTTTCGGTTCTTAATCTTTTCTGCTCCTTAATTTCCTTACGAGTCTTAAATAAGTGAGAAAAATTAAACTAAAAAAAAAAATTAAACTTGTTGGAACCTTTAACTCTCCGAAAAAGTTATTCAATAATTGGTTTCCTACTTTGACCTTGGCTGAGGTATTAATAAAGAAAGTGACCTAAGTTCTCTTCCACCTTTTCTTACTGTCACCTTCTGCACAAGTTATTTCTATGCTTCTTCATTGCTGATTACTGGTCATCTCTTTTATTAATGGTCTTTTGTTATGTTCTTAAGGCTGGGCTGCTCTTGAACAAAATTGCTTTTTCTCATCTGAAATACTAGAAAGCAATTAAAATTATTCCCAAATAAGTTTTATATATTTCGATTTACAAATGTTTAATTTTTAAATAAAATAATAATACATACTCGTACAAAATAAAATGTCTTAAAAACCTATTTTATTTCTCTAAACTGTCCTGCAAAAAATATCTACACTGCTCTAATAGCAGATTAAAGGAGTCTGCTTACAATCGCGCCATTTAATGTACTTTGCTATTTGACATTGTTTATTTTTTCCATAAAATGCTTAATGCGATTCCCATAATATTTTTTAAAATTTCTATGAGTTTACTCGTTAAACGGCTTAAACTACTATCTACCTCGAAATGGATGAACACCCCATCTGGGCCATAACTTCTTCCATTTACCAAATCACTCAGTATGTGACTCTGTAAACACCCATCATAGTGTCCTGGTTTTCCAGTAACATCATTTTTAATTAATATTAATGCTTATAAGGTTTTACCTTTTAGTTGAACGAAAATGTCCTCGAAGAACTTCAAGTACTAAAAACCGCATTTTCCCTAACGTTAAAAACGAGAACTCCTTTAACTGAGGGAATTGTGTGGATAGGTACCTACTTCCCACTACTAAAGCTCAAGCAAAAGTATCTTATTTAGGGGTTTTTCCAGGAACCCGACACATATGTAACCTAAAATAATTTCTTTCCTTTACCCAGCTCAAAGGCTTTAGTCCTTGACCTATTTCTGTCTGGAAGTTTTTTAATTAAAAAAAAACACCAAAACCAAAAATTATGTTCCTCGAACCTTCTTCAGCCCAAACGATGTGCCTTAACCATTTTTAATTAAATCTCGATGTAAGGTGTGGTATTGAGAGAGATGAAAAAGAAAAAAACACCACACACAGATATGACTTTGAAAGTCCTTAAATCATTCAAATATATCCTGAAATTAAGTAAAACACTCTTCAGCCACAACTACTTTAGCAAGTTCGTTTTTTTGTATTTTGTGTTTTTTTGTTTCCTAATCATAGTTCCATATACAACATGACATTCATTGTTCCATTGTAACAAGGATATCCCCTCATTGAAAATGTCCTCTTTATGTTCTGTGTGTGCTCGGTCGGTGTGTGTGAGGGTATAAACAAGACTCTGCCATTAATCGTTGTAACATCCTAGTTTCGGCCACATAACAGTATCCTCGTGTATTAACTTTTGTTATTGCCTCTTTCCGTTGATTGTGACAACGTGACAACCACTTGGAACTTCGAATCCAGGACGACGACGGCAACGATGAGACTGACTATGACGCCGGCCAGGCCACCACATCTAACCGCCCACTCTTAACACAAAATTCACTTGTGCTTCTGCCGCACCGAGCATAGTTTGTGTATAGTTTGTGTAATCAGGATATTTTAAGCCCAAATGGTCCTCTCTCTGGTTTTCATGGACATGGACTTTATGGCAACTAAGAACACACACTTACAATTCGGTTCAATGCACATTTGTTCGTTTCGTTAGCCCCGGTGCAATGGTTGTAGAATTTCGGTAAATGGGACTTTGATACCGAGGACTACTTCCACTACCAAAACTGGGCTTAAATTAAAAGCAAAAAAGTATGAATTTCAAAACTTCAGTCCATAGAACCACAACACAGTTGGCACAACGACGACCACGACGACGACGACGCCGACGATGAATTGTAAAGAAATTGTCAGAAATGGGTTTAGATTTCGAAAGCCTTTTCAACGTCCCAATATAATTTCCATCAGCATTTCCCTCCAGAATTTCCCTCTGTGTGTGCGTAGGATATTGGTTGGAAGAAGCTGGCTATCTGTATTTAGTTTGCGGGGGTGTTTCCAAATTGCACTTTTATTTATTCCCAATTTTGCAAATTGAGTTTTTAGTCGTTTTTGTGGCTTCCATACTTTCTGAAACATCATCATCATCATCATTTTGTAAGTTCCCTTCATCGTTGTAGTCGTTTAGGAGTCGTTAGACTTCTCGTTTGTATAAAGTTCACTCTGACACCACGATTTATTCATCCATAGTCAGTTTTATAAAATGTTTCAATATTTTGCAAAATTTTAATTAACTGAGCTATTTTTGCAGCCCGAATGCATCCTATGGGAAGAGATATTGTGTACACTTGTATACATATAGACACAGCCAAGCCATGTTGAGCAGTAATTATCCCATTTGGCTTATGTAGCTACAAACTAAAAATATGAGGTTAAGCATACAATTTTTTTTCTTTTTTTTTTGTTTCATTTTGGTAACTCACTCTATCTCTATGCTTCCAGTTTTTTTTCAATGGCACATTGGTAAAGGACTTTTTTGGCCATTAAGCCTGTGCTAATGAAGGGATTTCATTTTGTTTAATAATTTACGATGATAGATGAACTATGATAATAACTTTTGGTAAAAATTAGGACACTCAATGGATGAGTGGTGAATGAGTTTGCTTTAGTTTTTGGAGTTTTATGGAATTTTTTTTTTAAACCATTTGAATATCCCCATGTCAGGCAATTTAGACATCTTTATATATAATAGAAATAAGAAGTCCTTCGCTCACTCAGTGAAGGCAGAATAATGTAATATTTCATTTTAAAAAAAAATATCAAAAGGATGTTTCCAGAATTTTCTTTTCTAAAATTTTGTTCAATACTTGAATTTTTGTAAGTGTTTTACTAAGTATTGTCTTGAAACAGTTGTTATTTCTGAGATAATTCTACTCTTTTAACTTTAGACATGCTTCAGCTTAATACCCGCTCTGCCTTGATCCTAACTTCGAAAGTATCGTCAAGCTAAGATATTCTTTTTTAGGCGTACCACACGAATGTAGAATTCCTTACCCAACGTTTTTACTAGCCATTTCAATATACAGACATTTAAGACAAATGTACATCGTTATCTCCTACTCAATTCTCCTAAGCGCTCGAACTGTGTTAAAACATTTTAAGGGTAGTCACAACCCCTTGAGTAAGCGTCAATTATAAGAAAAAATAAAATCTAGATTATATATGCATAACAAAATTCTCCAAGAAATTTTGCTTTAAGGTGCAATTTCTTACACTTTTTTTCTAAGTTTTATTTTTAGAATCAACATTTTCTTGTAATTTTTTTAAATTTATTTTACTGACATATTTTTTGTTGGTAATTTAGTTCTCCATCCTAGTAACATATTTTGTAAGCCCTTTTAAGAGCAGAAACATCAAATAAAAGTTTAAAAAGAAAAACAAACAACTTATGTATGTCTTTGGGGATGTGCACCTTGCTATTTATACAATATTTATGTATCTTGAAGAAGTTAGAAATACCCTAAATAATTGTATGATGTTCTGGCTTTTGCTATTTATCATATACAACCCAAAATTAAAGACCTAGTCCTTCTCATATACATGAAAATTATTTCATCGTACTTCACCCAAAATCAATATTCACATTTAAGGAATTCATTTCTGGTCCTTGTCCATAGTCACCCACAACTTTTCTTTAAATTTAGTTTTATTACTGCGGCTGAAATAAAATACAAAAAAAAATTAAATAAGGAAATAAACTTTTTTATCTTATAAAGTTAAAAAAAAATCACCAAGTTGAACTCACATCCCGATCAATATCCAAAGACATTAAGCCCTAAGGCACCAAAATACTGCAACTACCTATACATACTATATCTATATAAAGTGAAGACAGATGTACGAATGTACCCTCGAAGTCTTACAAGGAGGTCCATAGTAGAAAAGTTCATTCTATCTTGTTGGCCAAAACAAAAAAGAATCCTTAGAATGTATACAAAAAAAAAGTCCAAGAAGGAAGAGGCAAAATGGAAACAAGTCAAAGAAAAATCAAATTGATTGCTCGTCGAATAAAGAGAAATCTTCATCTGCCATCTGTAAGGTGACCAAATTTCTAAGAAATAAAAAGTTTTTTTTTAAATTCTTACATATTATTTTAAGATTGATAAAATGATAAATATTTTGTTGGCCCTTTATGCTGTTGTCCATTATAAATACGAAACTTGATATTTATAAACAAAATTAATGAATCAGTGATATCGCTGCCAGACATCATTTTATTTGAATTGTATTCATAGTGTGAGGGTCTATTGTGAAATGGTAACATTTACTGTCAAAGTCAAAAAACGACGTGACTCGACCAGGGTTGGCCGAATCAACTACACGCCTAATTTATTACAACTTGTTACGTCTGCTACATACGTAGTTAATTCATAAAAAAAATAGAATAATGGAAACCAATTTTGCACATTTATGATCTTATGAAGGTAAAGAAAAACTAAAAATGTTTCATTTACCATAAATCCTAGTACGCAGCTCGAGACAAGATAAATTTTATCTCTACAATTTTAATCTCTACAAAACTTTTCCAAATCTCGCGCAAAAGTTTTAAGTTGGAGAGAATAAATCTAATTTAATGTAATTTTTAGAACGGGTTGTCTTACAAAAGTCGTTCATACCTTTTTGCAATCTCCTCTCGATGCTTTCAAGAGAAGCATCAGCACCTTTTACATAAAACCTGTTTTGACAAAAATCACTTTCGGAAATACGGTAGCTGTCAAAATTTGTCCCGCAAAATAATGCTTGTATCATTCTTTTTCCTGGCAAATTTTAGTGGTGACATTTTGTACAGCAATTCACAAATGTCATTCAACACTGTTTAATATACTTTGTATATTGGATACAGAATGTCACCATTTTCTTATAATATATGTTTTGAAGCACTGTATATACATTCTACGAGTATTTTATTATTATATGAATTTATAAGAATAAATTGAAATTGAAATTGAAATTGAATTGAAAATAGTATGAATTTTGCACGCGAACTGCGTACTGCTCGTGTCATGTTTAAGAGTTAAGGTCATTTCATACTTCTATGAAAACCCTAAAAGAATTTGAGTTTAATACCTTCTATGTATATCAAGAAACAATCTGAAGTTCAAAGAATAAAAACTTTGCAGTTTGATCCTTATGAGATCTTTATTGCAACAAGCACAACTACTTACAAACTTTACTTTTCTAAATTAGTAAATTAGTACTAGACGTAAAAAATGTTAAAAAGATACAGTTCGGCCAACTCTGTACTCTGCACAAAAGAAAATAGATCAGCTGATATGTCAGCTGTTCTTCAAAATTCCCCTTGGATTGTTTAGTATATCAAAATTTTTTGGATAGCTTTAGATTTCTGCTTGAAATCAGCTGTTTCGTTCATCAGCTGATTTTTCCTATGGGATTACAACAACACAAACATATCCGGATACCCTTGGATACGTAGGTGAACGCGGCGATTTATCAAGTTCTTAGTCAACTGATTGAAATTTTAAGTTGAAGCGTATTTTTTTAAGAGTCGTGGTACTTTCACTTGATATCTAATATTTTAAGAACCAGAGTGGAGAAAATAAAAAAATGTTTTTCAATTGGTGCGAGCAGATTTTGGCGACTTCTGTCAAATCTGTTGTTTATTATGTAGTAAGGGATGCAAGATCAAGCTACAAGATTGAATAGCACGCCCAAATGATAAGACTTTACTATCAAAATGAGTGTTCGTTAGTGCCAACGTTGCGCGCATTTTACCGTGGCTCTTCACTGTTGACTCTTCAACGTTTGGTGGCCAAATTCAAGACGACTGGTTCGGTTATCAATCAGCCAACTAGCCGTATATGATTTAACTGACCCAGGAGCTCAAAGTTCATGACTGTAGACTATATGAGATAACACCAATCTACACTAGGTTCAGCAGGTGACAGTGCATCCTCAATACCCATTTGGTGTGGATTTTGTGCCGGCGGGCGTCATTAATGATAACCAATTTCGTGTGGCCCAAAGTGAACCATATGGACCTAGACAACATATGGTTTCAGTAGAACGATGCTACGTGCCACACAAAGTGAACGCCGCTATTGAAAATCTGTAGAACGATTTGAGGGTAAGGTTATTTCTCGAAGAGGTGAAGTGAATTGACCACCAAGGTCATGCGATTTGACCTCGCCAGACTTTCTTCTTGTAGGGTTTCCTGAAGGTGCAGGTGTTTACGAATCGACCGATACTTTTAAGGTGAACATAGCAGAGGCCATCGCTCAAGTTCAGCTGGATATATGCGGAAGAGTCATTAAAAGTTGGACCACTCGAACCCGTGCCACCGTAAGAACCAGAACTAGAATTTGAACAATGTCATACATGGGCCTATTCTCTTATTTCACAAACGGCTTGTCTTTTTCCACTTCAATATTTACCCACATTTATTGCAGAACCCTTTATAATTCAAATTAATTGTAGTTCATGTTGTTGTGGATACCTTTCGTTCAGATTGTGGAAGTGGATTATCCTCGCTTTATTCGTGGCTTTTCTTCCATCTTCTCTGATATCTTGAAGCTTCATTATTGTCTGGTAAAAAATGATGTTTCAATAGCCATCGTGTTTCCAAAGTTTCCTTACGACCGCACCTGACAGATGGTCAGCAATTGACACCTATCGGGTTTCAAAGAATCTCACTTTCTTTGTGCCTATTCAGAAGAGATGCCCTCGAAAAACTGGTCGACGTCTCATTTTTGCCACTAAAAAGCGTCCTTAACTTCATTCAGAAATCAGGATGGTTCAGGGAGGCACCCAATACCTAATACTTCCACTAAATCCTTACACTTACCCTTCCCACCTCTACATTACCTACACCCTGGGGTCAGTCAATAATTCCATTTTTATTTTTGTCGAGTGATGAATCTGTAAAATGAATGAAAAAAAACCAAAACTATTAAGAAAAATTGATAAATCCTTAAAATTTCAAAAATCCAAGTTTAAAAAAATAATTTAAAATCCAAGCAGATACTTTACTCTATTCAGTATACAGGTAAGGGCAGATGGTCACTCTACTTATCACTCAATTTTTGAAAAGCAATGCCGGTAATTATATAAAATTGCCATCTTCTTGTTACAAGACATCCCTCCTGCTGTTAAATGAGCCTTAAAAAATCTTATCAGCAATTAGTATCCTAAAATAGAACTTCCTACAAATGGTTGTTATATAACAATCTAAAAAATTCGAGAGAAACTTGAAAAAAATACAACAAGAGGTACTTCTCATTAAAGAACCAGATGTGTGGCTAGTTTTTTGATCTGCTGCCAATAAAAACCTACATTTTCACTCCCTCCCTTCAAGAAAAAAAAAAAGGACCTCCATCAGGAGCTACATTCTCCGCTCATTATTCGAATTGAAATTCATTGCCAGATAAAATCGAAGAAGATAAAATTCATAGATAGACTACTTCAAACTCACGAGCTAAGGAAGGATATTTATGTTAAAAGTCTACCAGGATATATTCGATAATGATGATGATGCTGCTTCCTTGTAAACTTGAACGAACTCGAAGTTAAAGGGAGAGAGGCAGCAGCAAAAAATGTTTTATTATGCTGATGATAATCATTAGCATTGCCGAGAGGGGGGTGTGTTGGGGGGAGATCCTTCAACATTTCAAAATTATTTTATTGAAAAACCATTATTCGATTCGGGTGTTTTATTGTAGTGGCGGTGTAGATCTGCTGGATCTGAATGTGAATGAGAATGAGAGTAGCTTAAAGAACTCGTGAATTTCATTTTAAATTGCAAATTTGTATTTGAATATTTCTATCGACTACAACACCGAATAATTTCTGTTGGTGGCATCGGAGAAAATCAGCTCTCGGAATACCGATGAAGGAGGAATCCTCGATTCGTGGAAATTCCTTTTCTATTTTGATGGATGGCAGATGATGGTGGTTCCGCTGCGCTGTGGTTCCTCAAGAAAAATATGAATGAGGATTTACATTTTTCTCAGGAACTGATGGGAATAAATTTTATAAACCTATGAGAAAATTTATATCGATTGAAGAGCTAAACGATGATGATGATGGGATCTTCCTTTCTATTATATGCATGCAGCAGTATCTATAGGAGCAAAACCAAATAAGGATGTTTTTGGGGATTTATCTTACCTGAAGAAGGAGGATTTAAATTTGATTTTTTTTTCTTTTTTATTAGATATGTGTACTGAGAAAAAGGGAATATGGTCATGTTTTATTGGAATCTTACTGAGCTTAGCGAAAGAATATAATGGAAATTCACAAAGCATGTAAATTCTATATATTACACGAGATCGTTCAAGCAGTATAGTGTGCATAAATTCATATGCGAGAAAGAAACATTTGTTTTTTTTGAGGGTTCTTTAAAACTGCTACCTAGACTTGAGATATTTGACTGAAGCACTTAGAAGTATTGAAAATTGTTCGTTATTTACAACAATAAGCTAGATAGATAAGTAGACTTATTTTGCTTCTCAAAAATATATATCAGAATAATATGCCCGAATTGATATTTATAATGTTTACACAATATAAATCAAATCTTTGGCTTTCAATTTTAAAATGCTTCGTTAATTATTTGATTTCTATATGTTAAAGCTTTATAGAAAGTTAAAAAGAAGGTATGGATTACCTTCGCACTTCATTATTTTTAGAACCTCTTCTTTGGTTTTCAGGGCTCTGCCAAGAAAAACAGTTAATTCTCTCTCCTGCGTGTTACAAAGGCTACAATATATTGATAAGTCTTCTCGATGTGGGACATAGTTCAGGCTTGCACGCTCTACCCTCATTTCGAAAATTGTCGAAATTAGATTTGAATCGTTTTCATAACGAAAATAATTTCGTTCACATAAATTGTGTTGCGGTCGGCCGTATATTTCGCTGTGAACTGGCACTTCCCTTATGCTGTCCAATCTACACTGTTCATCAAACTTTGAGATAAGGTTATAAAATGAACGTCGGGTTTCCTTTGTATTGCTTATTTCTAAGTTTTGTTAGAAATTTAGAGCGATTTCATTCAATTTTCCAAACCAAAAGTTTTTCTTATAATGAATAATAAGAAAAATGTACTTTTAGCAGTCTTTGCTGGGAACATCTGAATTAAATAGCGTGTTGGGGCACTGCCCCGATTATTTTTTTTTTAACATATTTAAGACATTTAAGAGAAAATTTTATCAGCTTCAAACAATTAATCAAGCAATTTGTTATCTGTTCTATAGGGCAAGTATTGGTTTCAGGTAAAAAATGTTTTTGTCATATCGTCCGTCAGTCTCTGCGTCCATACGTTCTCTGTCTCATTTTTGAGCTATTGAATACTGAAAATAAGACACAGTTAAAGCTTTCTAGACAGGTCGAACAAATCTTGAAATTTGTGTAGCTTTAACTAAAATATTCTAGTTTCAGCTATTTTTATTCACACAAATTGAAGCTTAGGCTTGAAAAAAAAGCTAAAAATTAATTAACTTAGCGTTGGCTATTTTAAAATAGCTATTACTAGAAAACATCTTTAACTAGCTAGCTTAAACTTATTCTTATTCACTTAAAATCCAGCTTTTACTAAAAAATACAAGTTTTAGATTTTTCTTATTAATCTTTGTGGATTTTTGTTTTTATTTTTTTACAAATACATGAAAACATAAGTTCTTATTAAAAAATTAATATAAAAATAAAATTTAAAAGTTCTTTTATTCAGCAAAAAAAAAATTATATCGCTGTTCAAAAGTGCCCATTCCAAGTTCGAAACTGCCCCATACATGGACCAAATATTTTTCCAAATTGAACGTCAATACAACTGTTCCATGTGAGTAAAATATTAGTCTAATTGCTCGAATATTTTAGGTTTTATCAGTCTGGAAAGCAAAAAGTGTTCAAATGTGCCCTACTCTCCCCTATACTAGGTTTTTTTTTGCGCGGTATAGTCTTTTCCTTAACATAAATGACGCCATTTTCCCTAAATTGTATAATAGTTTAACTAAAACTCATTGTCATATTAATGTTTATTATGATTTCAAAATGGCAGTGAATTTAAAAAACGAAAAGTTTTAGAGAGCGCCTACATCGCAAAATTTTTGTGATAGACCTGTTTCAATGGTGATGATGCAGTTGAGTGTATTCGTCGGAAGATGAAAGCATTTTTGCACATAGTATGATTATAACTTTTCTACGGTATCCTATCTCTCATATCTCAAGGTTTGAACAGCATTCATTACAATCAATTCGGCCAAAGCAACAAATCTTGACTAACAAGTGTTCTTTGTTTGTTTATCAGGTTTGCTGTATACTAATAACTAATAAACAAAAAAAATAAAATGCACGACTGGGTCGCACGAACTTGCTCCTATGCAATAGACTAGGAATTTTAAAAACGAATGTTATTAAAGAAAACTGTTCATAAGGATAAAATGAATTTTTTAAATTCTTTTAGTAGTAAGAGATAAAAACAGAATGCAATGCAAACATGAATTTATGCGAGAACAAAAATTATAAGTCGTTGTAGTGGTTCCTTAAAAAAATAAGCTTTTATGTACAAAATTTTTAAAACATTTTTAAGAAAAAAATTTGGTACCCCAACTTTAAGTCTTTATTATTGTACGAATAAGAGTTAAATTTCCAAGAAAAATACCAAGCCGTTCTTGAGATATCGAATTTTCCAAAAACAAACGACTTTTTTTCTCTAAAAATTGAAAAAATATTTTTTTTTTCAGTTTTGAAAGGCAATATTTTTTAAACTTTTTAGGAGCTTCTTTATAAAAAAAATTCATCAAAATCCGTTATGCCGATAATGAGAAATTCTAAATTCGAAAAAAATCGTTGTATGGTAGGTACAGTCAGTAATATCTAGATTTAAAATTTTTTTTATTAAATTATAAATCGTAAAAATTAATCAAAAGAAAAAAATTTTAGCAAAATCCTCGGAACCGTTTTCGAGAAAAATACGATTTTCGAAAACCATTTTTTAACATTTGTATGGAAGGTACCATTAGTTTTAGATAAAACAAATTTTTTTTCTCAATTCTTGTAGACTATATTAGGAAACTCTTATTTGTCAAGTTTGAAAAAAATTGACCATGGGGTTTTCGGAATACTGAGTTTCCAAAAACAAATTTAGAAAATTTTTTTTAAAAATCCAAAAAATAAAAAATTGAAAATTTGAATATGTTATAATATTTAAACTTTGCAGGAGCTTTAGCATAAAAAAAATGGTTTAAATCGGCTGTACCCTTTTCGAGAAAATCAAAAACAAAAAAAATGCACCCAGGGGGGCTACCAAAAATAACAATTTTTTGTAAAAAATTTTTCAACAATTACCTAGTTTTAACTAAATTAAATTTTTCAAATTTAATTTAAAAAATTCTGTGGTACAGTTTTTGAAAAAAAAAAAAAATATTTATAAAATTTCGAAAACAAAAACCGTATGGTAGGTACCGTTATTTTGTATCTTAAAAAAACGAGATTTCAACCACCCAAAATCTACCGATGTGCTAGTTTCCATAAATATTTTCCAATTCATTAAAAAAAATAGGTATTTTGTGAGAGATAGATTGGTTTTAAGGTGTGTTATGGAAATCATTCTTTTCATAGTACCGCATTTACAACTCTGTTTCAAAAGTCAAAACACATTTTCATAGTGTCGCACTTCGATTTCGATAGGTATTTCGCAATTGACAATTTAAGTTCAAAAACTATTTCTGAGATAACTTGGGTTCAATTTAATTGAAGGTTTAGCTCAAAGTTACCATCAGCACTGAAAACTGGGAGCAAATATTCTAAAACCACTTATTTTTGTCATAAATAAGGGGTAACATTTTTATTCCAGGACTTAGCTTTGCGATAGCCCAGAGTTCGTAGATATTCCAAAATACACTGAATTCAAATAAACTCAAAAGCAGTTCTTAAGTTTAGAATTTACAGTTGTCAAAAAATTGAATGTAATTAAGCTTGAAATTTACATTAGCTATTAACACATAAGTCATACAAACTTTTTTCTGTAGTTGCAAGGCAACCCAAAACACAAACAACTAAAAAGTTGCAACGTATAAATAGCTTATACTGTGTTGGGCCCAACTTGAATTACCCTTCGTTTTGATGGATAGACACAGAACTTGTTTTCTAATGTATTTGTGTCCAGATTTTTTCTTCATTTAATAATTCAACTCTAAGCCAACCGTTCAACTCATCGAAAATCTAATCCAAATAATGGCGCTGTACACGAATAAAGGAAAAAAAGGTTCTCCTCTTCAATTATAAAAAAAAAAATGGGGGATAGGTGTGTTCATGTATTTACTTTGCATTTGACCTCAAGGGCACGCGTGAAGTTTCTGTAGATGTATGTGATGAGGAGAAAGAAGATTAGACTTAAGCATGCCTATTAAAAAATTAATGTTAAAAATATAACTTAAAATAAAATATGAATACTATGTGTACTACTTATAAAAAATAAAACGAAAAGAAGTTTAAACAAAAAAGTGTCATGCGTCCAATACCTACTTAAATTTGGAAATTTTTCGAATCATGGTTTTAAATCATTTTCTTGCTTGATTTTAGGATTTAGTTTGAGGATTGCAGATTGCAGTCATAAAGTTTTACCAAAAAAAAGCCCCGGAAAACGCTGGATATTATCGGCTAGTACCTTATATTTTACAAAATGTAAGGTGAATTTGTTTGATAAAAACACCCTTTTCAAGGAAGCTTTTATAACTTCAATTGGCTTCCTATCAAAATGCCATTTTTCATTTATAACCAATTGGCCCGAATCGTTATTCATAAACATGTGGTTACATTATTTCCGTCAACATCAAACTTTCGTTGTACTTAGATGGTTTTTCTGTGTTAACTCGCCTTACCACCAAAGAATCTTTAATTCAAAAAAAAAAGTTCTGTAAGTCATATAACTTGTATGAACACCGAAGACTTTGATTTTGTGGGAAAGATGAGAACATGAAACGTGAATCTTGGTTAGGTTATATTTATCATCTTCATTATAAAAAAATATTTTAATCTGTAACCAGGAAATTTGGGATGCGTTTGTAAACAATCTTTGGTAATTCGTTCCTTACTTACAGAGTCTTGCATTATCATGACATTTTGGACGTCTGTATTCATTCCCCAGCCAGGGTCATCTTTAAATAAATAACAAAAATATTTTTTAAAGGGTACTACCACTTGCGAGGAAGTGACACATTTTTTAAGAGTATCTCTTATCGTTTTAAGTATTCGGCAGAAACTTGAATGAAGGAGAATTAAAATTCACTAAGTTCACATTTTTTACAAGTTGTTTAGACATCTAATTTATTAAAATTTAATGTGTCTTGGAAAAAAGTAAATCAAAATAAGTTTATCCTCTTCTTAATTTGCTTAGGTTAATTTTCAAGTACATATATGGAATAGAGTATTTACACATTATAAACATTTTCAAAATCGATCACAAAACTGATTTATATAAGTACTGGACAATCATGGTTTCAATCGGAGGTAATTGACGGTAAAGAATTAACTTGCATGTAAATGTGCTCAGCTTCTTTAGAACTGATTGAATCTTTTGATCAACTTTCACATGATATATACTCGTTTGAATTAAACTCGTTTGAGTCTCCCCCAGAATCATTAATTGAATTGCTCTTTATCTTCAAACAAAATATTTTATTGATAAATCTGGAGTTCCCCAAGAGAGTCACTTAGTACCACTTCTATTTAACTTAGTTTTTGAATAATTAATGGAGCGTATATAACGATATTCTTATAAGGATTTTAAAATAAAATAAAACTTAATGGCTTTTTTCGAAAATACTAATTCCTAGTTCCATTCATTTATAGAATATCGAAGTTAGCATTACATCATATTCAAAGTTTTAAAGGGATCCGAGTTAATTTTACCTTAAATCTCTGTTTTATTAAGCATGTCAATTCACTTGTCAATTCACTTTGTTATCCTTGCACTTTACTGGTTTGTCATTTCCCATCTTGAATACTCATTCATATTTAAATCAAAAAGCTATGTATAAAACCCTCCATCATCTTTTTCCTATCAGACAAATCTTATAAAAATTTTCCAATTTGACCTTGAATAAATTCTACTCGTAAATATCTCTCCACATAGACATTATACAAATAATATAAAATCCCAATACAAAAAAAAATACCTATAATAGGATCAGACAGTCTGAATCCTCTTCTTGTCAAATTTTATCATAATTTTATTATTCTATTCAAAAGGTCTTAACTTTTCAGAATTAATGCGCTATAACAATGGAGAAGATACAAGAAAGAAAAATGTCTATCAATTTATTTTCCTATAAGCACCAGTGGCGTAGATAGGGGGGGATCAGGGGGATATATCCCCCCCCATTGGGATCGATAATTGTTCAACATAACCAGTCATGAACCAAATAAGTTAAAGAAACGCACTCTGAAAAAGTAATACTGAAAAGTATAACCGCTTTTTTATTTTGATCTGTTTTTTTTTTTTTTTTATTTTAAGTACATTTTTTCGGCTAAATTAGTAAAGGACATTGCTGCCCCTATTTTCGACCAATCTAAAAATTGTTTTTGACATACTGTTGACAAGGTTATTTAATATGGAATCGTCTATACAGTTCCATTCTTCCACAATCGCCTCTCGCAGCTCAGCAACACTGTATAATTGCCTATTATGGGCATACATTTTGCAGGTCAAAATTCCCCAAAGATTTTCAATAGGGTTACAATCTGGAGAACGTGCCGGGAACACCATAAAATGTATGTTATTCGATTCGTACCATCCCAAACTTTGACGACTAACGTGAATTGGGTCATTATCATGCTGGAAGACATGCCGAACTCGACGAAATCGTCTTAAGTAGGGTACCAAATTATCCTGAAGCACTTGGATGCAAGCTGAACTGTTCATCTTTGCAGAGTTGAAGGCAAGTGCAATCTTACCACGGTCGCAGAAGGCCCCCCAAACCTTACAACTGCCACCGCCAAAGTTCCTCTTGAAAACAAACTTTTTTCCATTTTCAGATCGTGCCAATATCCGTTAAAACCACCAGACCATCAAGATTAGACTTTTTTTCGCCACTGAAAATAATCTAAAATAATCTAAAAAAAACGTTCATGGAATTATGCCATTTGGAATAACAAAAGTTAAGTGTAAATTAATGGAATGTTACTTATGGTTTTCCAATTCCGTTTCATGTTTTGCTGGGCAAAGTCTTACTTTTTTTTGTAGACTGTTGTCAAATTTGAAGCTGGCATCATTTTGCACCGAACAATCACTTTACTGCTTTTTAAGGCACGAAAAACCGTTGAAACCGAAATTTCTAAGCCCAATTCGTCACGAACGTCTGGCAAAGAATGCGCCGAATTGGATGCAGCATTTATTAAACGCCTCTTATCTCGACGTGTCAGCTTCTGCAGATGCCCGGGTCTTATTTTCGTCTCATAAGATATTGGATCTTGTAAAAAATTTCGGACGACACGATCGGATTTTTAAGTTTTACTACCAATAGCCCTTAAGCTTAGGCCAGTTAACCGAAAAGCTTGAATTTTAAGTTTTTCCGTATCGCTTAAATGTTTACCCCGCGGCATTGTTTCTTGTCATTTCGAAGCACATAACTGAATGAAGCTTCAGAGAGGTTTGCATTGTGCGGTTATACTTTTGCAATATATAAATATCTGTTTTTAATTTTTAAACACCAGAAGAGAAAATAACGGAACGTTTTTTCTTCTCAATTTACTTGATTAGTGATGCCATTCAATAAAAAAAATAGTAAAGTGTCATTCCCATTTTAATTTTCTACAAAACGCATTTTTACAGGTGCGGTTATACTTATGCAAGGCACTGTATATCAATATTTATTCTACACTGAAAATAAAATCTAGGTGTATATGATAAAAATGTAGGTTGATCTGACAAAAATTTTGTCAATATACGTCCAACAAAAAGTTTTATCAAATTGACAAAAATTATAGAATTTTGTTGAGGTAACAAAAAATATTTTGTTGTATCCACAAAATTATTTTGTTATGCTAACAGATTATTTTGTTGAAATAATAAAAATATGACAAAATTTCGTAGAATTTACAAAATTAATTTGTCATATTAACAATTATTCTTTTGTTGTATTAACAAATTTTTTTGTTAATGTTAAAAATTTGTTTTTTTTTTTATTATTATCGGATTACCAAAATTTTTTTTGTTAAATTAACAAAATTATTTTGTTAAATTAACAAAACTTTTTTTTAAATTAACAAAATATTTTGTCAATTCAACAAAATATTTTGTTAATTTTACAAATTTCATTTGTTGAATCCACAAAATTAATTTTGTCAAAATATTTTTTTTTTTTGATTTAAGTCCACAAAAATTGGCGTTTCGTCCCTACGATCTCACATGCCACCATTTGTGAGGGCGTATGGACAATATGCAATTTTTGTTAAGTTCAGTTAATCCTACATCGATTTTTTGACGAAAACTAAATGTGAACTATATCATAAACAAAAGAAAATGTCATGATCTAAAAAATATTCGCGCAGAATTGTTTGGTTTCCTTACAAAATAGTTTTATCTATTTGATTATATTATTTTATCAATATTACAAAATAACTCAACCCCAGAACAAAATATTTGTCATTTTAACAAAAACGTTTTCATTTTTTGTTAAATTGACAAAAAAAAAATTAACAAAGACTTTGTGACATTGACAAACATTTACAAAACAGATTTTTTGTACGTACAACAAACATTTTGTTAGCATCACAAAAAAGTTTGTGGATGTGACAAAAATCGCTGTTTTATTTTGTTATATTAACAAAACTTGGTTTGTTAAACTGACAATATTATTTGTAGGGCATATTTTGTTAAACTGACAAAAAATCATGCTGAATTATAAAAAATTTGTGAAATCAACAAAATCATTCTTTCGTATTGACAAAAATTTAGTCAAAACGATAAAATTGTTTTGTTGAAGGTTAACAAAACGTTTTTATCAATATTCCCTAGGAATTTATTTTTAGTGATAGTTCATATTCAAATTAATGCGTATAATATATTATCTTTAGAAAATATAATTTTTTATGGCATACATAATGAATTCAATGAAGTCTTGTTATTTATTTTATTTTTTTAATTATTAAGACTTTAAAAAATATGAGCGAACTAGATCTATCCCCCCCCATAGCGAAAAGCTATCTACGCCACTGATAAGCACATCACACAGGTAGGAGGTAACAGTCAAATCCAGTTTACTCCTAATTCCGGCCATAATTGCTTTTGCCTACCATTCTTTTTTCTTCTTTCAAATTCGAAATATTAAAAAGTCCAAATCATTCAACAAAAGAGCAACCGAATGAAAACCGAAAAAAAAATAGAACCCAACAACGAAAAGGTGGAAATAAAAAAAGAATTAAAGCAAATCCAATTTGAATAATATTCATGTTCCTTCTTCGGAACTGCATTCAGTTGATGTGGAGCACAACAACACAATAGCCAGGATCTTATTGGAGAAAGGAAGAATCCTTTTTTTAGAAAGGCTTCCCCTCGCTCTACGGTATAAAAGGCTTAACGTGAAAGATGAAGAGTGTACAATTTCAAAATAATTGAATTTAACTCCCCTCGAAAAGAGGCAACATTACCAAAAAGCACAAAATAAAAAAAAATCCGGATATAGGGAAGCGCTCCCTATAAAATGCTATCAATTGGACTCAAAGAGTTACCCCCGAGGCAAGGGAATAAAACGTAGATACTATGTGAGCGAACTGTACGCTACGAACTTCTTCTTTCTATACAATCACAAGGAAAGGATTATATTATGCACAATTTGGTTTTTTGAAATTTCATTTCGCATAGAAAAGAACCCCTCCACTGAGTCATTCTGCTCCCCCTTCCAAAAAAAAAGATCGCCTTAGGGTTGTGCACTTCTCTGCGTTTGCTGCTCGTGGGAAGATAATAAAACTGCATGAATCCTTCTCCTCTAGGACCGACCCGATCTAGAGAAGTGAATCATGTTTGCCAGTTCAACTCACACTCACATCCACATATAACAGAAGTACCAAACGAACTAACTGTTTACTTTCTTTTTGTGTGTATACTTCCAGCTCCGCCAGAAATCACAGTGGAAAAGTCCTGGGTGCATGCAGCGGAAGGATACGATATTGAATTGGTGTGCATTGTCCACGGGGATGTTAATTCCGAGGTAAGTTTCAATTCATCATGATGTGCATGTGTAGTGTATCCTTGTTGCCCTTTCTTTTCTTGTATTTCGATTTTTTTGTAATACTCGTATATCACTCTCTCTATACCGTCAAAAAAAAGGAATAAGTTGAATAAAAGGACTTTTGGTTTTATTTGGTCATAGCCTCAAAGGATGTTCATATAGTATGAGAGTTATCCAAATATGGTGAAAGTACGTCATCACATCATCACTCATGTAAAATTTGTTTACATATTTCTACCAAAAAAATGTCCTGCAGCGAATTTATGAATGGCTTTTCGATGCTTAATATCATATCCTTAACTCATATCCTTTCATTCATATTTTTTATTTCTGTCACAGAGAATGATTTTTTTTTTGCTCAAAGGGATTATTTATATCGAATTGTCGACATCCCGCTTTGAATTAAAAATCTCATTTGGATTTTTTTTTTTTTAATTTTTATTTTCAGATGCTTTGGTATCAGAATTCATTTTTATTGGATCCAACCGATCGCAGGTCAATGCATCCACGAGATGACCGTTACAGTTTGTTTATTCGAAATTTCCAGCAATCAGACTTCGGCAATTACAGTTGTGTGGCCGACAATGCGCTAGGAAGGACGAAAAAATATATAGAAGTCTCGGGTAGACCGGGTCCGGCGGACTTCATATCGCCGGCTTTAAGTGGAGCGTTGGATCATTACAATCTGACGTGGATAATTGAGTCGATTCCTAATTTAGAAGAAATCAAGCTGCTCTACAGGAGATTGTTGGTAAGTAGAGGTGAAATAGCTAACGGTCAAGGACTTTTAACTCAATGATTCAATACGAGATAATAAAGATAATAAAGCCGCCCGAGTTGTGAAATTTTGTATAAAGTTGAGAAGCTGATCACCTACAAAGCAAGACTCATTCAAAGATCTTCACGTGACCTTAACTAAAATACAAAATAACTACATGTGTCTCAAGATTAACCACCGGGGCCCCTTAATCCAGACCTTTAACATCAGACCACATCCCCACTCCATTCCGCTGAAGCTTAAAACCCTCTGCTTGTTTTATCGCTTTTTATTTAATAGTACGAGTATTCTACTGAAATAGCCAGTTATTATCCTCCCATAAAACAATTCTTCGATATCTTCCCTCGCACTTCATGAAATGGACATCAATTCACTATTGAGGTCATGTTTTTCACCCTTACCGTACCCCACGAATATGGAATGTTTTACTCCGCTGTAATTTTCCCTTACATTTTGATGTTAAGAACTTCAGAACTTATAGTAAAAGGTACGTCCTTCTAAATTCTTTCCTAATTTTCTAAGGATCGCAACGTGTTTAGTCAAAACTTCTTAAGTGTGTGCTCAATGTAAAAACGAATGAGTTTTATGATAGACTAGACGAAGCCTTTACAGAGAACGATGACAAAGTTAATCTTCCGGAGTTCATTGTTATAGTTGGAAAGGAAGACATCTTCTGTGAATTAATTGGTAAGCAGTGCTTCCACGAAATAACAGATAATAGACTTTAAAGAACCTCGTAATATGGTGTTAAGTAGCAGCATTTGTCCAAAGCTAAAGATGCTAGGCACGTATTATCTATCTTAGACATGCGTAAAATTCGTGGAGACAAAGTTAACTTTGACAGTTTCCTGCTTCAGCCAAATTCAGAACTCGATTGCTCAAATGTCCAATGATAAGATATTTGTAATCACCCATAAAAATAGAATTAATGTTGGACGTCGTAGCCATAAGTTACAAGCATCACCTGAGTGAGAAGTTTTGTCTATCAACAGTTAGGGATTCTATTATCGTGACATCATTAAGGAGGCAATTTAAACTACCGTGGGCTTCCAGACACTTCAAAGAAACAACCCGTAATAGGATAATAAATACGTATACCGGAAAAATATATCCTTGCAAAAATGATGCAGCCCCAGACAAGAATAGCGAAGGAAAATTATAGGGCAAGGATATGAAAGAAACAAACAGTTTGTAGTTTGCACGAAGATCGAAGAGTCTCGCCATGGGAACATTTCCCAGAAGTCTTATCAAAAGAAAAGCAATAAAAGTAGCTGTTTTTTTTATACTGAAAACCAAGCTTTTCAGAAAGTTAATGAGTCAATGAAGCTTAGGGAAATAGTACATGAATTTGAACTAAACTTCTATACGCTGCTTTTTCATAAGGGTTTATTGAGATACACAGCACGAGCTATAAGGAAACTAGGGGCTGGAGAAAGGACTTGTCGATAAACATTGGCCTAGAATGGTCCAAATTGAAATAGCAAGCGATAAACCGTGCCGGGTAAATTATTCCATAATCTTGTTTTGCCACTAAAAAACGAATCTTTGGTTTTGACGGTACGTTCAAAATTAGGATCGAGGGTGAGCTGATGAGCATTCGTAGCTAAACGGTCATCACTGCTGAACTGATTGAGGAGAAGAATGCAACTGCTTACTTCAAGTCAGCATCGCTTGAGAAAGAAGCAATAACATAAGGAACAGAAAGACTTAAAACATTCCGACGGTGTTCAAAAGATAGGAATGATTCCATGATAGTTCTGTTTCCTATCAGTTTTAACACTTTGTTCTGAATTCTATCCAATAAATGAAGAGTTGTTTGGGCTGCACCTGCCCAAAGATGTGATTATTACATCGAGTTCTTGGCTTATAAAAGGCTTATAAATATAAACAGATGTATCATAAGGGGTCAACAGTTTCTTATATCGATATACATTTTAGAATTTCGCAGTGTTTCTGGCGGCCTCGAAAATAAATGTTGTCATTCCAACGAAGATCGTAGTTGACACATACTATACTGAGAGCTTCTACAATACAAGTACCATTCAAGAATAATAACATAAGGGTTACATTTTCCTTTAACGACATAAGAAAGCATTGAAGCATTAAACTTCACACGATTTTGTATACCCCATTTAACAATCCTGTAAAGATCGAAGTTTAATGAGTTAATCATATGATACCGTTGCAATTTCACTTCCGAAGAAGATAAACGTAAATTTGAGAACGGAAAAACAATGAAGTGGATTAGAAGTTTCAGACAAGAGATCATTTATAAAAGTGAAGAAGGTTGTTGGTGACAAAACACAGCCCTGTGAAAAACCAGTATATATTTTGTGAAGATTACACTTGAAACCGTCAATACAAGGATATTTTTAATCCAAAGAAAAAGAGTTTCATTAATACTTATCGCAGGCATTTTCAATAGAAGAGCTTCACACAAAACTCTATCAAATTCTCTAGAAATATCAAGCCCAATTATCCTTCTTTCTTCAAAACAATGTAAAAAACCGTTTCACTCCTTGGTGAAATATGCGATCGGATCACCTGTGGATCAATTTCCGCGGAAGAAGTATTGACATCTCATTCAGTTACTTAATAGCTATGTCCAAACTCGGGATCTCTAGAAAACTGATCTAAATTTGAAGGGTGTTATTCCAAGATACTTGGTGAACTGTAAATTATAGAATAGCTTATCCGAACTTTTAAAAACATGGTCAGCGTTTCGGGAATGATGAGCTCTCTTTTGTGATTTTTTTCAAACTCGTTCTGAAGCATACATATAATGGTATCATCCATCGTTGACAAAATTTTTCCGACAAAAATGGATAATTGATATTTGGTTTTGAAATATTCATTCATATTTAGAATTATTCATTAAATGTTGTTGCAATTTGGTTAACAACTGGTTCTTGTAGTTCAAATTATTGATTCATCAAATTACAAAAAAAAAATATTTTCATATAAAAAGGGTTTTTTGTAAGGGCGGGTTGATGTTGAAATGGAATAAAACAAGCTGTGTGTGATGTATTAATTTTTTTTTATTTAAAAGGCCTATTATTATATATAATCGTTGTTCTTCTGCCCGCCTTGGCTTCTTATGATAGTACCGATCCAAGTGGCCCAATTTTCAATAACTCTTTCGCATATCTCCAGCTGAATTTGAGCGATACCCTGTGCTATATTCACCTTAAGGGCATCGGTTTATTATGGTTTATTCGTATAGACCTGCAACCTCAGGAAAACCTACAAGAAAAAGTCTAGCTGGACAATGTGCTTGGTAGTCAATTCACGTCACCTTTGCGAGAGATAACATTACTCCCAAAGTGTTCATGCAGAATGTCAATCGTGGCGTGGGCTGTGTGGTACGTAGTACCGTCTTGCTGGAACCACATATTATTTGAGTCCATATGGTTCAATTTGGGCCATAAAAAATTGGTTATCATCGTTCTGTTGCGCTCGCCATTGACGGTAACCGCCTGACCAACGTCGTTTTCTTCGAAAAAGTGGGCACCAATGATGGTAGCCAAAAATCTATTTTTCGAAAGTAAGGAACTATGCACAAAAATTGATTGGTAAATTTAACAAATAGGAGATTTTACTCAATTTGAGGATTTTTCAAGCCCTCGCCACTCCCAGTGCTGGTAATAAAACGAAAACTTCTCGTACGATAGTGATTTCAAGTATTAATATTCTGGTCAATTAAGAAATTATAAATTAAAAAAGCACGAACTCCGCCTACTGCCACTTTTGCTATACAATTGTTTTTTTTTTAAAACTTCTCAAGCCTAGTACTCAGTTCAAGTGAAAATGAAAATTTCATATAAAAGTGACTGCTGGTTCACTGGCATGAAATCCGCAACGAGAGGTGAGTACTAAAATGTGGATTGGAAAAACAAATATGTTCCACAACTTTTTCCACGCTATGATTTTCATTTCTCAATGTACAACCATCAGGAAAAAGTTTAAGGCAACGTGGAAAACTGTGACATTTGTCAGTTGATTTGAATATTTTGTTTCAAAACAAAAAATTGAAAATTTCCATATAACCAGAGCCCACCCATCGCTGAACGAAACGGGGGGCAGTATCTTTAATTGCTGCCGTGTTGCAATTTTCCTTGAACGCAACCAATTTTGACACATCATCCATCATCTGTTTCCTCTTTTTTACTATTTCGAAATTTAAAATTGATAAATAATTGTTGGATACAAATATCCAAAGTTGCGGTTTGAAAGTAATAAAAGGAAAAACTGGAAAATAAACAATTAAGAAGAAAGATCGCTACCCAAGTCTTTAACTATAAAGTAAGAGATGAGGATGACGAATTTGTAAAATTTTCATCCATTTTGATATATGGCTCAATATCACTTCGTCAGGTTTGGAAAGACTTGAATCTGTTTTTCTTAAATTCGAAATAAAAGGATCAGACTTTAAAATGTTTAAATTTAATGTTGTCAAGAGGTCTTCATTTGTATTAACCCCTGATGGTTTTCTTGTGCGGGATTATGTGTGTGAGGCGATTTTTCGGGAATTCTTTATGACTTGCTTCCTGAAGCTAAGACTCCTAATACGATTGAAAATTTATGTACGAGTTGTTCATCAAGTACTATTATTTTTGCAGGTATTTTTGAATTCCGGAAAAAAACGTCTTGCCGTATTTCAATCATTTGTTGACCTTAATCCTAGTTTAGGCTTGTCAACAATTAGACTTAGATGCATTTTTTAGAAAATTAAGAATACTATTTGGAAGAATAAAAGAAAAGTTCTCAACCAGACTCAGTGGCGCCTCGCAAAAAGGGCGTGGTTTCGTATACAAACCTTCAAAGACTATCTGTGAGTGATGAACATACGTGCTATTGTCAGGGAAGTGCGATAAAATCCAGCGATTAGTGCAGTAAAAATTGCTGAAAACATTACACAATCTTCTGGAGTCAACGTTAGCACTAGCACTATTCGGCGTACTCTCCATAGTAGCGGGCTATATGGCAGATTTCGTCGTAAAAAGCCATACATTTCTGAAAAAAATCAGAATCGAAGATTTATTTTTGCCAAGAAGTATGAAAAAGTCAAAAAGAGAGTTCCTCATTTTGGGGAAATGTTCTCTTTAGTGACGAGAGCAAATTTGAGATTTTTGGTTCAAGAAAATCACCAAATATATGGAGACCAAAAAACACTGAATTTGAACTGCAAAATTTAAATTCAACAATTATTAATGACGGAGGCGGTTCGGTAATGGTCTGGGGGTGTATGGCGTCATCTGGAGTTGGGAACATCGTCTTTATTGACAGTACGATGAAGATTATCTTAATATTTTTAAGAGACAATCTGCAGCGTAGTGTTGCGAAACTGGGGTTAAGTGATTCATGGGTCTTCCAACAAAACAACGACCCCAAGCAGACATCGAAAATATTGAAGGAATGGTTACTTTATCGTAGACCTAAGCAACTTTACCACCCTCCGCAATCCTCAAACCATAACCCCTTCGAGCATTTGTGGGACAAGCAGATACGAAAGAGGAACATATCAAGCAAAGAGTCACTAAAGTCAATATTGGTTGAAGAGTTGCAAAATATCCCAACCGAATTGATAAGGAAGCTAGTAGAAATGCCTAGACGCATTGATGCTGTTTTAAAAGCGAAAGGGAAGTAGTCTGCTTCGAAAAAGTTTTTTTTAATTTAATTGAATAGTGCACACTTTTTTGACGCTTTAAAACTGAAATATTTTGTTTTCATTTTTACTTGCGACTTAAAGGTACTATAAGGCAAGTTATGCATTCGGAAAAAAAATCGAACTCAAGATTTTGATCAAAGTTGACATAACGATGATAGCGAAGACCAAAAAAGTGGGTCTCGCAATTCTGTCTGTCTGTCAGTCTGTCTGTCGGTTCGACTACAGCCTAAACGGCTCGGCCGATTTTCTTCAAACTTGGTAGATATGGGTTTTTGATTTTTTCCCCCACCACGTTTTTTTCTTTTTTTTTTAAGACCAAAAATACCGGTACCCACCATACGGTTTTTTTTTCGAAATTTTATAAATATTTTTTTTTTTTTCAAAAACTGTCCCACTGTCATTTAGTTAAAACTAGGTGATGGTTGAACAAATGTTTCCAAAAAATTGTTATTTTTGGTAGCCCCTCTGGGTCCATTTTTTTTTTTTTTTTGTTTTATATTTTCTCGAAAAAGGTGCAGCTGATTTAAACCACACTTTTATGCTAAAGCTCCTGCAAAGTTTAAATATTATTACATACATATTAAAATTTTCATTTTCTTAGTTTTTGGATTTTTAAGTCAATTTTTTTTCAAACTTGACAAATAAAACATAATCTACAAGATTTGAGAAAAAAAATTTGTTTTATATAAAACTAATGGTACCTTCCATACAATTGTTAAAAAATGGTTTTCGAAAATCGTATTTTTCTCGAAAACAGTTCCGAGAATTTTGCTAAAATTTTTTTTCTTTTGATTAATTTTTACGATCTATAATTTAATAAACAAAAATTTGAAATCTAGATATTAGCTGTGTTTTTTTGGAAAAGTTATCCGTAGTACAGTAGGATTTTTTATGAAAAACAAATACAACATCCGCAGTAGAATCACTTCCGATAAAAGGAGAAGTGAATTCCTGCTGCGGATAGAGATTTGACGTTTATTCGAGTATCGGCAGTGATTCTACTGCGGATGTTGTATTTGTTTTTCATATAAAATCCTACTGTACTACGGATAACTTTTCCAAAAAAACACAGCTATTACTGACTGTTCCTACCATAGAACGATTTTTTCGAATTTTGAATTTCTCAATATCGGCATAACGGATTTTAATGAATTTTTTTATAAAGAAGCTCCTAAAAAGTTTAAAAAACAATGCATTTCAAAACTTACAAAAAAAAAAATTTATAAAAAAAAGTCGTTTTTTTTGTGGAAAATTCGATATCTCAAGAACGGCTTAGTATTTTTCTTGGAAATTTAGCTGTTATTCGTACAATAATAAAAACTTAAAGTTGACCTACCAAAATTTTTTCTTAAAAATGTTTTAAAAATTTTGTACATAAAAGCTTATTTTTTTAAGGAACCACTACAACGACTTATATTTTTTGTTCTTGCATAAATTCATATTTGCATAGCATTCTGTTTTTATCTCTTACTACTAAAAGAATTTAAAAAATTAATTTTATCCTTATGAACAGTTTTCTTTAATAACTTTCGTTTTTAAAATTCCTAGTCTATTACATAGGAGCAAGTTCGTGCGCCCAGTCTGCATTTTATTTTATTGTATTTTTACTACATTATTTTTTGCCAAGTTTTATATGGCAATTCATTGAAAATAAACCATCATTGAAAATAAAAAATAACATAAGTGTCTTACTAGAAGATCGAACCCATTTGCTTTAACAGGGTTGCAAAAATGCAGTTAATAGCTGCACACTTTCTTTTGACACTCACAGTATGGCAAATGTCTTTCGTGGCTAAAGATAATTTTTCAGCCAATATGCTCGGAAACCCAGACTATGGTCTATGGTCGTGAACTTGTACGGGTGTAGGCCTATGTCTCGTATCACCTACGGATCGTAGTGATGTTTTCTCGGCGGCTGGTCTTGTGTTCCTTTGACGTACGAATGTTGGCTGATTGGTTGCCAAACCGGTCGTCTCAAATTTGGACACCAAAGTTTTATAATTTGGACATTGAGAGTACTAGGTCACTTTATCCACTAGGTCTCTACGACCCGTAGGCCTCTTATTTATTTATTTCATACGATGCAGTAGAGAATTTTGTTTTAATTTTTGTGTCTGGTTCAAAAACCGAAACTGGATAAACCTGAATTTCTTAAATTTATGCAATATTTTTTCTGTATCTCTAGGGACACAACATTTGGTTTAATTTCTGTTGCAGATTGATACTTGATAAAAATTTACTTTTAGCCAAGGCCAGATGAAACTTTTGTCAAACAGTTTCCATAAAATTTACAAATTCATCAAACATTTCGAAAGGCAGAACTAAAAATGTCTTCAACCATATAAGTCCTTAATTTATTAAGGTCCTGGGAAAAAACTTCCACACCACTCTTTTGTTGTTGATGGAGAAAAAAAATCTAATAAAAGTCTCTTGCACGTGCAGTTGCATGACAACTGAAATTTAAGATTCTTATTTACGAAACACGCAAGTAATCCCGTTAGCAAACAAAATAATAAGGCCAGAAATATAATATTTTTCTTTTATCAAAAAAAAAAAACAAACGAAAAACATTTCAATTTATTTCTTCTTCACCAACATTCCTCCTAATGAATATTCCAGAATCCAATTAACAACATTTTGCCCCAAGTAACTCGTATGTTCATATAAAATAATAAGAGTGTATCTTTATTATCCGCATTTAAATTTCGTAAACTAATAACTTTCCCTTTCGAAGAGAGAGAGCAGGACTCAAAGAGGGTGCACAATCTAATTCCAATTACTGACACAAAATTACTTTGTATAGGTATTATCTTATCATCAAATATGTGTGTTTGCCACATTCACATGTCTCTATATCCATGCAATTGAACACGGGAGATACACACACGGTTACTGGTTTCTTATTCGCGTAGTAGGTATAGAGGAATCCAACGTACGACATATCCTATATCGAGTATCTTTTTACCCTTCAGCAGTTTTAATTGACTTTTAATTATTCCACCAATTTCATTTTCATTACAAAATCAAGGAGAACGAACGTTGCTCCTCTTTGCGAACCTTTGCAATGTGTGCACGCTTATCGTCCTCTTCTTTATTTCTCTTGGTTTTTTTTTTTTTTTTTTTTGTGTTCATTCGTTATATCCTGATTGCGAAAGAAGACATTTTGCCATTTTGCGATACGAATAGCACTACGTACCTATAGAAACCGGAAACTGTTCAATTTTATAATTTGATTCCGATAAAGCTTACGACATCCTTTCGTATCTTTATTCCCCGTGATTTTCGTTTTGCAAGGACGACATCCAGGATACCTGGGATTCTTTTCGGTTTCTCTCTCTCTTTCCCTGGCAAGGGTAGATCGATTGATAAACATCTCTTTTCTATATACGAGCACTCTACCTGGATGTTTAGTTCTAGGATCTAAAAAAGTAGCAAGGATTCATTAAAATAACCCTGAAGCTGCTTTAAAGTTTGAACACCAAGGATTCGAGTTACCAACGACGAAACAAAAATACAAATGAAAACAAAACAAAAAACTCACTGACAAAAGTTGGAATTCTTGTTGAGATAATTTGTTAAGACAAAACCAAAAAAAAAAAAAACCCGAACAAAGATGGGGTTGACCCAAGGGAATATTTGATTGGGAAAAAGATAGGAAAAGCCAGGTTGTGTTTCGAGAAACCTCCAGACTTGTCCCGGCCTCAATTCTCTTATCCTGATGAAGACGAAGACGACGACGACTAGCAGTAGGATGAATGCTCCTTTTCTCATCATCTCGCATAAGTATGTGTTTTAGTTATTTTTTTCTTCTTGTATTTATTTGGGTTCTTTTTGATTCAGTTGTTTTGTGTTCGTATGCCCCTTGTTTTGTGTGGGAACTAAACAACTCACAGTGTCAGTGCGTGTATCTGTAAGGGGATGATTAAACACAAAAAAGGACGAAACTTTGTGATTATTTTGTACGTTGTCTTTTCTAATGCGCTATGGGTGGTCCTTTCATTATTTTCTTCAATTCAAATGAGATGAAGCACACGAGTTCTGCTGCCCTATGTTAAAATTTCAAAAAGATTCAATTATATACTTATACCCCCGATTTGTATTCATTTTTTCTTTTTTCTTTTGATACATATGCCCGCAGTTTACAAGGATTATTATCTGCACCGCCCGTGTCACGCTTAGTGATCAATTTATTTGTGTTCGAGTCAGGAGCGTAGTTAGGAGCAATGGAGGGTACCTTCAATTTTCTGCCGACTCCGAACAGCTTATATGAGAAACACTTTTCATTATAAGAGATAATCTTGTAAGATTTGAGGTTTCCTCGCGAGAGGCAGTATCCCTGAAAATAAAATTTGTCTTTAGGTACGTGGCACCGGCTGGAATATCAACTCAGGCCTCCGGCATGACATTCCAACTCACTAACCAATAGGAATCAAGATAAGCACAGTTTTTTTAAGGGGAACAATTGTACGAATTGCTAAGGGGGAAAAAAGAGAAATTTTTTAAATTACATAGATTAGAAAAAACTATAAAACCCAAAGTCCAGTCTGTGCTATGACCTCGTTTTTCAAACTGACTTAACCTAAAATTCTTTGTACGAAATAATTTTAAGATTTCATATCCCCTTTTATGAAACGTCAAATTTTTTTAACGCAAAGTATATTCCCTTGTACGTCTTTAAGCTCAGTACCTTTGAACCCGAAATTTTACTTATCTTCCAAATGAGTGTGGGATGGAGAAACGAACTCAACGGACAGCACTGACTATGCGTACCAGGAAAACAGCATTGACAATACACATACTAACGAATGAACGAACGAAATACAGGGGAATGAAAGACTGCGTCCCTTCCATCAAAACCAGTTTTGTTCGCTTAATCATTTTAAAGTAGAGTCAGTCTCTTGTAAAATTTCGTAAAAATCAGTCGTTGCTGCTCCGTCGTAATAAGATAATTTGTATTCAAACAAATGAAATAAAATATTGAAAGAATTCTAGACGAAAACTCTATTTATTCTTTCGGATAGTAGACTATATTGTACGGTAAGAGCCATACCCCAATGTATATATTTGTATTATACCACATTCTGTCCCATTTTTCTACATCACTGTTGCGTACGGCCCTGAAATATCAATCGATGTAGTTTCTCTTTCTTTTTTTCAACATTAATCCTTGGAAAGTTTTTGTAAATTAAATTGAACGGAACCTCTACCTTCATTTTCATACATATCCTTCTTTTTTGTGTCAACTAGGATTTTGGGGCTGCTCTCCATTAGTATTGGGACTTTACTATAACAGCAGTTATTTATCAAAAAATTTATTGAAAATCATAAGGGTGTTCTGTCCGCCTGTTTGTACTTCGTGTACTTTTTTGCACACTTTTGGGTAGAAAATCACGAATGCTCTCTGTTTGGTTATAATTTTTTTTTTAGCTGAATTTTTTTTTATTTAACGTTGCTTGCGAAAATTTACATTGTGGTCCCTTCATTGAATCAAGTGATTTGTTATTGACCAGTATTTATTTTTTTGTTAGAGTTTCTGATTGGTGTTTTTTTTTTTTTTAATTTCTGCAAACAATACGAAATGAGGGAATTTTGTTTATTTTATTTGTTTTGCATTTCGTGTGTGTTAATTCGGAAATCCAAATTAAATAATCTTAAAATATGTTTTTAAAATTAAAAATATTTTTTTTTTAAGTTTGATTTGTTAGTGATTTTTATTTGAAATATGAGGAACTTGATTGATGTTGTATAACTTGAAAAATGTTTTTAATTTGCCTTAAATATTGTAAAGGTTTATACTGATCAGTTAAATGGTTTCCTACGGCCCTAGCATCATAAATAATCTTAGAAATCTTTCAGACATGAAGGTCTTTATTGGACACAGTCCTACTGAACTTTGAAGGAGCTGCCTATCCACAGCTCTACGGCTGACGACGTGGTAGATTAGCGAAATCACTATTCTGTCCTGAACCAGCCCTCGACTGTCGAAGTAGAGGAATGATAGAGTAAGATAAAGTCACTTAGACACACACTCTCCTAATAATCGTCTTTAAGGCAGCAAGTCTCAAAAATTAGGTTTTTGGTTGATTATATCGCTCTTGCAATGGGACCCCAAATCAGCTTTAACAAACGAATTGTGTATTCTGTTCAAGCTGACTGCGTTGATGTGAACCTGGCCGGAATAATATTATATGTAGTTCGATTCTAGTGTTTTTTCTAGACCTAGGTAACGTCTTAGACACTGCCTCTCAAACACACGAATATTTTCAATCTAAGATGGGGCAACGTTGAACCACAGCAGTCACCCATATGCAATCATCGGCCCGATTTGGGCCATGTAGCAAATTACTTTCACTTTGCTATTAAGTCGGCTGCTGAAAACAACTATTTTTTTCAAGGCAAAGGCTCTGCTTGACCTATTAACAGCTGCATTTATATGGCTGTCGAAATACACGTACTAGTCCAACCAGGTGCCAAGATACTTAACTACACTTTAACTTGTCAGTGGCTGTCCATGTGGCCCTACGATAACTAACTTACACAAGTTCTTTCTCGTATCCATTGGAGCTCCATGTAACAGAGTCCTAAGCACAATCCAGTTATCGCAATATTGCTAAATCTTGTCGAAGTGACTTTGCTAAAGAATTCTGATGACATTGACTTTTGGATCAATTCTGTTCGCTATTAGATCGTTGATACAGACATTTACCTGAGTAAGACTACCTATCAGATCGCTGGTGGAATTACTGAATCAGCAAGCTTGCCGCACCCTGCTGAAGACCATTTTTAATATTGAAGATTGTTGTTAAACTTACAGTCTGGTCTGGTCAGCTTTAGATAGCGACCATCTATACATACGATGTCAAAAGCCTTCTCCAAATTAACCAAATAGGCACCAGTACACTGCCTTTTAGATTTGTTCCATTAGATATTAGAGACCGGTTTATAAGCGGCATGATGTGTATCATGTCCCGCCTTAAGACTGAACTGTGTATCCGGTATGGAGAGCTTTATTAATAACTTTTTTGAATACCTTATATACGAATACTTGATACTCGAAAGAAGACTTATCGACCGGAGATTTGCCAGATTGGAGTAGTCTATTCCCCTTTTCGGGAGACGATGTGCCACAGCTATGTTCCACAGCACTAGATTTTATGCATATTCAGTGCGTTATAAGTGTCCACTGCCTCTTAAGGTAGCTGTTGTAGTGTAACTTTGGATATACCATGAACTCCTGCTGACTTCTTTATCTGAAACGAGTCAAATATGAGCTGGAGCTTCATCCTTGAAAGTAACAGAGAATTGGGACCGTTTCGGTCTGCGATGATTATATTTGCGAAACCAAAAGTCGAAACTGATCATCTGACGAGAGAAAATTTCTGAAAAAGTTTTAAACATTGGGATATGCTACGATATTGGAAAATGTCTCAAATGTACTCACTAACTTAAGGTTTCACTAAAGTCCACAGTGATCTATGACCTCAACTTACAAGCATTTCTAAGCCAACTTGATCTCTCATCGCTGTCTCCAGTTTCGCATTTCAAGATGGTTGAGGTCCTCTTCCACTTGTGTGCGATCTCTCGATTTAAAAAAAAAGTCTGTGCGCGGGAATAAGCGGTTGGCTTATAGCAGTCAAATCTAACAGTAAGAAAAGTGGAAAAAGTGAACAAGTAGAGTATCTGCTAGGTGGATATACAGCAGAACTTAGAATGTCTTCTTCTAAGCGGCTCATATTTTTCGAAAGTCGAGCTATCAATATTTCTTAGATAGGAAATTACCAGAATTGATATTTACCCAACACAATGTATGTACGTTTATCTAAAATGTTGGATGCGTGCCTTGCATCGATTGGAACGTGGCCAATTTCGTAGGTGGTTTAGATGTCTGGAGAGCACTAGGTTTCTTTTTTATTAACTGTTGGGTTTGAAAATCGGTGAGACTTATCACCAAATTATGAGCTACTAAGCATCTTAATCGGAAGCCTTGATCTTATAAACAGTACCTGTATAACTTTGAAAATCTGCACTGGACAGGTTCCGTAGATTCCATTCAGGAGGTCGTAAAACTTTAACTTGATATTCTAATCTTTATTGATGAGAGCGTAGTGGGCGTATAAGGCTTTAAGTTTGAGAAGTGCCTTTGATCGGACTCATAGCCGGAGGGGATCCATTCACTTATCGATTTAAATTCAAAAACTTTTGTTTTTCATCGATTTCCCACTATGATTGCGAATCCTTAAATGTTACTTAGGCAAATTGCAATCCACAAATATTGTGAAAATACAACAATATTAAAGTTCCCTTGATCAACTTCAATCATATCCTGTTCCAAAGGACACATGGTGGGAAAGTAGCTTTCACAATGTTGATTTTATTCTTCTTGCAAACTTAATGGAAGTTTCAAGAACTCCTATCAAATGTGTAACATAACCAGCAATCTTTTTTCTTAAAAGTTTGTTGAGAATGATGGCTAGTTCTTAAAATATCCATTTGTTGGTACGAATATATTAGGTAAGTTGGTTATTTTTCAATACTAAGAGTCTTCTTGATGGTTTTTTTCCGACATCACCAATGGTAAATGAGTTTCCGTATTCCGTGAGAATATACATAAGCTTTAGAGTAGCAAGTCGTCACACTTTGACATTCTGGAACATGTAACCATTAGAAAATAATCATTTTTCCAAGCTTCTCATGTCTCTTTCAAAACTTAGCACGTTCGAAACGTCACATTTTGTTTTTAAAACAAATAGCCCACAATAAAACCTTTATTTATCAACATGAATTTTTTAAGGAAATCTCGTACACAATCTTTCTTCTCTGCCTAGACGTTTCAAATTTAAAACTTGTTTTATCAATTTTGTTATACTGTTAATTTCTTTTCCCCTGACAGATGTCCTTACTCACTTATTATTTTTCCCTTGACCTTCCCTACACACGGGTTTTACCATTTATTACCCAAAACAAACACGTTCAACCCATTGTCGTTTAATCTTATCGTATAATGTTAATTATAGAGAATAATTCAAAACCAGTCATCTTTATAATTTATCTTCTTAAAATTCGTTAATAATGTAATTTTTCAGTAGACCCTTTTGCATTTATTGAAATATGCGTCCATTTAAGCATCCTTACCCTTTTTCTATATTCCCATAATTCATTCGAACCAATATTATTATCTCGGTTCTAATTTAAATCCTTGTTACTTTTCCATTTACAAAGGCCTATTCCCCAAAGTGCAATCTAATCTATAATTTCTCAAAAACCTACATCATTCCCATCCCCTAAAGACATTCATTTTCATTTTCCTTTTACAAAATAATACGTCTCCATTCACCTCTTTTGTGAGAGAAAAAAAAATAATAATAATAACTAAATCAGATAACATGCAAAACTCATTTCTTACATAGACCAAAGTCGACCTCGAGATGCCATTCTTATAAGGGGTTAATCCTCATAGAACGAAAGACAAAAAATAAAACTAGTTACCTACTACAAACTATCCCCCAGGGTGTCATATAAAATATATGTCTCTCTGATAAAGAAAAGGCTTTCCTACTCCTGCTACGAGCATTACAAATCCAAAATGTAATTCAATAATATTTTTAAAAATTCCAAGCATGCCTCCGAGAGGCCACTAAATAAACCAAAAGGGATGACCATTTGTCTTAGTTTCTTTAAACCAAACAAAAAAAAGAATATCGAAGAAACCACCTTACACAACACACTCGCCCACTCTAGATTCAACTTTAATCCAATTCCTAAAATTCTAGGAAAAATTCTCTGGGAAAAGGGCAAATGGAACAAAATAAAAAAGGATTCTTTCTCGGCTACTATCCTCAAAGCAACATTTTACAATATTTATCTTTTTAGTTTTTTTTTTGTTTAAATGGGTTTTCCAGGCTTTTTATCATTGAAGAATATCTTATAGATGAACAATACTTTACTCTCAGCATATTGTCTCGGTGCTATTTTTAAACAAAAGAGAATATTGTAGTGTACCTTTACCGTAATATACCTTGAGTATATGTGAGATAAGGAAACAGTTGCTACTCCTGGTTTTTTATTGCAACTACATGTGAGTGGATTTAGTTTTTTTTTTAAATAAATAGCAATCCTTGGAACCCAGGTAACACTAAAGTTTTTTTTTATTACTTTAGGGTAATTTAGTATAGACAGTTAGTTTGAAACGCAAAGAAAGAAAGAGCTAATTCTGTGATTAAGTTAATATCTTGATCTCAAAAAGCCTTTTTTGGAAATTTTAATAATGCAGACGTTTTGAACAGGAAAGAAATGTTCCCCAAATGACATTCATTTGTAACCCAACACAACAAAAAAATTATTTTAAAAAATTTACATATTTCAGATTTTTTTTCACACACATTTTTAAGTGAGTCTGAAGTCTCATTTAAGACTCAACATAAAAGGCTCCAGGAAATCAATCAATCCAGAGGAAATAACGCCAGTTTTTTGTTTGGGAAAAACGCAAAAATTTTGTTCATACAAATTCTGGCCTTTTTTCCTAGGAAAACAGTCTAGACTCTTCTGGTAATATTTACAGAATTTCAGGCATTTTTTCCAAAAAAAAAATCTCATGAATCATTGGAGTAAGCAATTAACTGTTATGTACAATTGCACAAGAAAATTGTTGCTACAGGCGCCTGCCTGACAACTGAACATACCTAAAGCGGAGCGAGGGAGTTGCGTGAACGTGTGTAAGCCCCGAAAAGGGAGTTAAAATCCTGAAAACCCGTGAAGCAGGTCACCCAAGGCAGCAACGATGCGGCCGGCGGACCCGGAACGTCAGCATGTTCTGTGCAGTAGAGCACCATCCCGGGTGACTGTTATTTGTTTTTTCTTACTTCATCACATTTAAAGTGTCTTCTTTGAAAATAATAAACATCTTTAGGTATTTTTTCCAAAATCTAATATGAACATTAGACCAGAATAAATTAATTTTCTGGCCGAATTTCCATTTTGCTTTCTAGCTCTTTTTTTTTGGCGTTTTTTCCATAAATAAATTATGGTGAAATTCCTTTTGGCGTAATTTCAGGGAGCCAACAGAAATGGAGGGGACTAATAATTGTTTGCCTTATTTAAACAACAAAAATGAAATGCAATTTTGAATGATTAGAGATAATTTTAGAGGTTGAACCACTCATTGGCAAACAAGATCCAGTTATTCTTTGGAAAAAAAAAACAACAAATTTTTTTTCACTATTTTATAGATGAAATGGGCTGGGATTCAATCCCCAAATCTCTAGCGTGACAGTATAATGAATTAACTATTTTCAGTAAGAAAAGAAAACTGTGCACTTCTTAACTTATGACAAATTTCAAAAGATTTCATTCATTGAATAACATGAAATTAACGTCAACTAACTATAATTTATTGAAATTAAAACGGAAAGTCTTGAAGCTCTTGAAC
Organism: Philhelius festivus; assembly: GCA_963931855.1. Classification (NCBI taxonomy): domain Eukaryota; kingdom Metazoa; phylum Arthropoda; class Insecta; order Diptera; family Syrphidae; genus Philhelius; species Philhelius festivus. Next base: position 89,645,977 of record OZ007557.1, on the reverse strand, counting down.
AATGCTCTAGGTAGTGAAACTAGTTAAATTGACTTCCGGGAAAACAATCATCTATGTTAATCGTAGAAAATTTACTCGGAAGCAACCTTATTACTACGAAACTTCAGGAATTTAAAATGAATTTCAGAAATCGTAATCAGAATGGTACACTGAGGCGTATACTCACTTTTTTTCAAAAAAAAAATTGGTGCTCATTTTCTCAAATTTTCTTTTTGTTTATGCGTTGTGGGATGATAACATCCACAATATAGAACATATTTTCTTATAAAATTGTATGTCCTACTTCGATTTTATGATCTTATACATTTTGCGATATTTGGCCATTGGTATATGTGTGTTATGTTTGACCAGAAGGGACTAATATCCAACTTATATAAGTATTTCTGTTACGTAACATTGTTCCTCTAAGAGTTTAATGCCCATAATTCAAGAGTCTGACATACACATATGTAAGTAATTGTGTCACAACTAGTAGTGTCGAGAAAAGTAATTAATATACATATGTCACGTATTTTCCTAAAATCTTAGCATTTTTTTTTTTTTAAATTTGACCCGGTCGCCAAGAAATAATCTCAGAGATTTGTTTCTCGGTCAGATATTAAGCAGGCGAACACAAATCAAGTAAAAAGAACGATTGACTCGGACGCACTAGCTCTTTTGATTAAAAGACTTACAATTTTAAAAACTAATGTTATTAAAGAAAAATGTTAAGAAACTTAAAATTCATGTTTTAAAAAGCTAAGACAACGTAATTGGAGCTAAATTCAGAAATCAATGTTTTAGATAAATATGAATGTATGCTAGAACAAAAATTCAAAATCATATTGTAGTAGTTTTTTAAGAAAATAATTTTGTATGTGTATAGTAAAATTTTTAAAAGATTTTTAAGAACAAAATGTTTATATGCCAATATTACGTTTTATTCTGAAAATAAAAATTAAATTTAATAAAAAAAAATCAGGGACAAAATTTTAAGATTTATGGAATTCTCAAAAAAAACTTGAGTATTATATTTTTTTTAAGTTTGGATGTTTGTTTTTTTTAATTTAAATCCGTAATGTCGATAATGAGAGCTCAAGCATTTAAAAATTGGAAGGTACTGTGATAAGTGTCTTAATCTAATTCCAAAATTTTATTTTTAACGATAAAATCTATCAAATATTGCTGCAGCGGTTTTCGAGAAAAATAAGATTTTCGGAAACAATTTTTAAACATTTGTATGAAAGTTAAAGTGAAAACCAAGCATGGGGTTGTCGAAATGTAGAGTTTTACAAAAAAAATCTGAATTTTTCTTAAACCCAAAGAAAAAAATTTAATCTTAATACGCAATAATATTCAAACTTTTAAGGAACTTTAACATAAAAAATAAAATGGACGACTGGGTCGCACGAACTTGCTCCTATGTAATAGACTAAGAATTTCAAAAATGAATATTATTAGAGAAAAACTGTTCATAAGCATAAAATTAATTTTTTAAATGACTAAAACAACTTCTTTAGTAGTTGGAGGTAAAAATAGGATGCCATGTGATTCAAGCAAATATAGGTTTAGGTATACAAAAAATTTTTAAAAAAAATATTGAGCCATTTTCGAGACATTAAATTTTCCAAAAAAAATAGATTTTCTTTTCAAATTCAAAAAAAAAAATATTTTTCTTAAAGTTTTTAAACTTTTAAGAAGCTTTTTAAAAAATTTCATTAAAATCCGTTATGCCGATAATGAGAAATTCAAAATTTTAAAAAATCATTCTATGGTAGGTACAGTCAGTAATATCTTGTTTTCAAAATTTTTCTTATTAAATTATAGATCTTAAAAATTAATCGAAAGAAGAAAATTTAAGCAAAATTCTCCGAACCGTTTTCGAGAAAAATACGATTTTCGAAAAATATTTTTTAAAATTTGTATGGAGAGTACCGTTATTTTTAGGTTAAATAAATTTTTCTTCTCCTATCTTGTAGATTATTTTAAGAAACTTTTGTTTATCAAGTCTTAAAAAAATCAAAAAATCATGCATGGGGTTTTCGAAATATGTATTGAGTTTTCAAAAAAAAATTTGAAAATTTTAATGCACAATAATATTGAAACTGCTGGGGAGCCTTAACATACAAAAAATGATTAAAATCGGTCGTACCGTTTTTGAGAAAATCAAAAACAAAAAAAATAGTTCCAAAGGGGGTTGCGAAAAATAATCATTATTTGGAAAAAAATTTTCAACAATTGCCTAGGCTTAACTTAATGAAATTTTTTCAATTTTTTTTTAAATCTGTGGTACAGTTTTTGAGAAAAAAAATATTTATAAAATTTCGAAAAAAAAATCGTATGGCAGGTACCGTTATTTTTGGTCTTAAGAAAACACCATCCGGGGGGGAAATTAAAACTTATATTTATCAAGTTTGAAGAAAGTCGGCCGAGCCGTTTAGTTGTAGTCGAACAAGCAGACAGAATTGCGAGACCCACTGTTTTTGTCTTCGCTATCATCGTAATGTCAACTTTGATCAAAATCTCAAGTTCGATTTTTTTACAAATGCATATAACTTGCCTTATAGGACCTATAAGTCACAAGTAAAAAAAAAAACAACTATAAAAAAGATTTTGATGGTATGTGATTTTGGTAACATCTGTCAACTCTATTGTTTACTATTCAGGTCCTGATGCCAAATCACCATAGCCAGTTACACAAATGAACAGCACGTCCAAATGATAAAACATTATAATTATTAAAATGAGTGTTCATAAGTCCAAACTTTCTGCGCGTTGCGCCTATTTTATGGTAGGCGTGGTGGCACTTCAGTCACCCAAACTTAAAACTACATACATTCGTATGTCAAAGGAACGCCAGATCGGACGAGGAATTCATGGCGGTAAATGAAAGTATGAATCTGATGCAGTGATTTCCTCTTCGTTCACAAGAACACGAATTTCGCACACTTCAACTTGGCGAATTTCTCGTCGGGATTTGGGCCTACACCAAAGATACAAAACTCAACTGACCCAGGAGCTCAAACATAATGAGAATAGATAACGCCGTTTGTTCGGTGACTGTTCTTTGGAGCGCTTAGAGGATCATCTTTAGCGGCCAGCCGCATTTTTAGATTAATCGTTCTGTTAACCAAAAAAATTGTGGTATCTGAGACTACACCAACCCAGGCGAGTTTCATCGGGTCACAAAGCATCCTCAAAAGGTTGCCGTTTTGGTGTGGATTTTTGGCCGACGACGTCATTGCTCTGTACTTTTTCGAAAACGACGTTACTGAGGTGGTCATTGGCAATGTCTAGCCCTACAGAACGATGATAACCAATTTCTCATCGCTCAAATTGATCCATTAAGACCAAGACGACATGTGGTTCTAGCAAGACGGCGATAAGTGTCACATAGCGGATGCCACAACGACTGACATTCCACATGGACTAATTGAGGGTAAGGCTATCTCTCCCAGGGGTGAAGTAAATTGGCCACACAGATCATGCGACTTGACCCCGACAGACACTTTCTTGTAGGGTTTTCTGAAGGGACATTTATATGCCAAATCTGCCTTAACAGTTTTCGAAAGTATTTTGAGTTCAAAGTTGTGTAAGCAATTAGAAAAGTCAACTTTTCTAATTATTGCAGTTGTGCTTTTTGTTTTATTCTTAGAAGTTTTCGATTTCTTGCGTAGGGTCGTAAAGACAAACCTTCAATGTATAGTTTGTTATATGATTCCAACCAAAAAAGACCAACAAGATTAAATTTTTTCTTTTAGAACTTTCAACTTTGTTAAAAATCGTCCATACCGAATTTTTTAAGTTTTTATTTTTTCTAAAATTTATTTACTTTTTAAATGCCTTATATTTATCTCAAAATTCTATATTAAAAAATTGATTTAAAAAAAATAAAAAACGGAAATAGGGTATCATCCTAGGCATCTACTCTTTAACGAGCATTATAAGTTTCCTTTTTCATATTATTTAAATATGAATAAATAGTATTACAATCTGCTGAAAGTAATTTAACAAATAGCAAAAAAAGCAATTGTATCATTCTGCAAACAATATGTATAGTTTTTCCCCAGTTTTAAAGAATAATTGTATGCTGGAGTATATAGCACTTACTGTAGTTAACCAGCCATTCTGGAATAAAAGATGTATTTTGTGTATACAACATGGCCAAACATTGAAATTGCATATCAAACACTTCTCGCATAAAGCATCATTGAGTGGATCCTTGAATGAAGCAAGAGCATTTACATTTTTATCATCGAGAATGTCCTTTTTTTTACAAATCCGATGAAACTGAATCATTTTTTTTTTTTCTGTCTTTCAATAGATGAACGAAACGTATCAGCATCCTGGCAAGTGGCACGAGTTCCACATCAAACCGATACCAATAAGGACCGATGCCAGCCATTTTATAATGTCGTATGTCATAAAAAATTTAGAACATAATGCTGTGTACGAGACGATTGTGCAGGCGAAAAATCGATATGGATGGAATGAGGTGAGTAAATAGAGACGTACCTTTTTTGCGCATTTAAATATTTGATCAGGATTTTTGTTTTTTGTTTTCTTTTTTGGTTATTGTTTTCGTCCTTTATTTATTTTATTTTTATTTTAATCGAAGTTCTCAACACTACAGAGCCAACTCCAACCCGAAAACAACACATGAAAGGTGTGTTGAAAAGTCATTTGAAGTATAGTAGAACACATGAGTGTGTCCAGCAGTTTATTTAAATTTGCTTTTTTTCCATTTTTTTTTTTTACTTTTTTCTGATTTCGTCCATGCAATTTGGATGGAAATTTAGATGTTTTGTACCTAACAGGGAATAGCCTGGAATTTTTTTTAATTATTCATAAGCTACCAGTTTGTACAACCTTTTCGGATAACGTCAAATGGGATGCTGTTTTTTGGGGAATTTTAAATGATTACGTGTGGATTATGTCATTGAGGGACATTTTTTGGTTGTGTCAGTTTTTGTGAATTTGTTAAAAAGAGATTTTGACAAGCGGTTTGAAGGCTTAAGTTGAATAGAATAGCAATGGAATTGATGAAAAAAAAAATAAAAGTTTGCCTGCTGATTGGATGAAATCAATTAAAATCATTTGAATGAGTTTTTTTATGTTTTTGAATTCTCATATATATAAAATTTACTTTTGAATTTACTTTTTCATACTTTCTAAGCAGGCAATCCATGCCATAAAAGGTTTTTCAATAATAAAAAAACAAGCTGCGTGTGAGTTTTTAACAAAATTGTTTTTTCATTTAAAGGCCAAGTATGCCATTATGTGAGGAATATTACTTTGTTCAAATGCCCGCCTTGGGTTCTTACGGTAGCACGGATCCTATTGGTCAAATATTCAATGACTGCTTAGATCCAGGCGAATTTCAGCGTTGACTTGTGTTATGTTCACCCTAAGGGCAAGAGGCAGTTGTGGCTTATTTGCATAGACCTACGACTTCAGGAAACTCTATAAGCGGGATCAAATCACATGACCTTGGTAGCCAATTCACGTCGTCTCTCCAAAAAAATAACCTTACCCTCAAATTGTTCAAGCCGACTGTCAATCGGGGCACGTGAGCTATCTTGCTGGAACCACATGTCATCAAGGTTCATATGGTTCAATTTGGGCTATAAGATATTGATTATCATTGATCTGTAGCCCTCGCCATTGACAGTGACTACCTCACCAAAGTCCTTTGCACAGAGAATCACGTCGCCGGACCGAAATCGACACCAAATGGTAACTTTTTTAAGAATCCATCATCACCTGGTGAACTTCGTGTGGGGTAGTGTTGTTCAATTTATATATTTTGCTTGTTAACACAACCATTTATTCAAAAATTCACCTCATTTCTAAAGACGATTTTGAGGCCAAAACTGGGGTCCTCTTCCAAACGCTCCGAAGCCCAGACAGCCAACAAATGGCATTGTCTATGTTCAGAATTTTGAGCTTCTGAGTCAGTTGGATCCGGCCCATATCCCGACGTATAATTCGTCAAGCTGAAGCCTGTAAAGGCCGAGTTCGTATTCACAGCGATGTTCTCGATGTTGTATCAAATTTAGCCACCAAACGTTGAAGAGTACACGGTGAAAAGGCCACCACGTCTAGCCTAAAATGGGCCCAACGCTCGCACCAACGAATACTCATTTTGATAATTTAGTCTTATCATTTGGACATACTGTTAAATAGTGAACCTTACCATGGTGATTTAACTTCAGGAATTAAATAATAAACAACATATTGAAGAGATATTACCAAAACAACATGGCTGCCAACTACTACCTGCGCCAATTCAAAAACCCTTTACTTTACAGGATTATAAAAGAATGCAATCTTTTTTGAGTGCAATCTTTAAAAATCATTCATTGAATTTAGTTGAAAGATTGTATTCATTGACTTCACTTTGAGTATACGACATCAAATTTACAATCACCATTCATTTCACATTAAAAATATTGCATTTACTCTTTTCCCCATTCATTTAATAGCAATCAATTGATTGCAATCTTCTGAGAATTCATGCACTCTTTGCATTCTCTTACATTTGTTGCAATGTTTTGCATTCTTTGCATTCTTTTGTATTTATTTGACGTCTTTGCATTCATTTACACTCATTTGCATATTTGAATACTTTGTATTCTCTATAATATTTTGCATTCTTGGCATTTATTTACATACATATTAAGTATCAAATGAAAGCAATCAAATGAATACAAATGAATGCAAAAGATTACAAAGACGCCAAATGAATGAAAAGATATAAAGAATGCAAGAAAATGCAAAGAATACATGAATTCTCAAAAGATTGTAATCAATTGGTTGCTATGTCATAAATGGCAAAAAATGTACTTGCAATTTTTTTTAAAGCCAAATGAATGGCAGTTTCAAAGTAAATTCAATGAATGCAATCTTTGAATTTAAGTCATTAAAGATTCCATTCACGAATGATTGCATTCTTTTACAACTCATATCCATGACTTTTATTCACTTTTGTAAATTCTGTACTTTTCGATTTTTTCTCTTCAATCAAATTATGTGTCTTAAAATCTTAAATTTTAATAGCTTATATTTTACAGTAATTTATGGGCAACTTAGGATCTTTGCGTTTTTAGTCTGAGACGGTCGGCCTTAATGTCCCGTAGTCTTGAACTTTTGATGTTTTTCTGGTTATCAAATAGTGCTTTTATAACTTATCGACCCTTTCAACCTGTCATAACTTTTCACAGATGTTAAATGACATAATAGACTATGAGACGTGAAGTCTGGACATATTGAGAAATCCAAAAAACCTGAACTTTTTAAGTTCCAGACTACGATTCATCTATGTAACTTGAAATATTTTATGAATTTATTACACTTGAGTTAAATAAAGGGAAAATCTTCAAACTTAAGTTCAAGTGTTGCTTCGTTAGTTAGATTTTGGTAAATCACGAGGTTATATCAGTCTTCGAATCTTAGATGAATCACTAATGGGTTTTTTTTCAAAACAACAAACTCTTAAAACTCAGGATGATAATTCCCAAAAACGATGCCTATATAATGATCCTGTTTTAGTAAAATCAACCCAGCTGTTTCAGGTGTAGATTGTAACCTCAGAATTATGAGACCCATATTTTTTCCTTTATTTCTGCCATCGTAACGTCAAATTTGGAGTAAATTTTAATTTTGGATTTTTACAAACCAGAAGATAGCCCTAAAAGCAAAATTTCTAAACGTTCGCTATGAATAAATTCATCCTTGTAGGGAGTAGTTTAGGTATTAGTTTTTTTTTTCGTTTGTGGTAACAATCAATGGTTATATATGGTCTGATTAAAAAAAAGACCAACATATTAAAAAAAGAAGCGAAAATATCCTCAAACGAATAATATGTGTGTGCGCTCGGGTTATAGTCACTCATACGCCCCAGTGACCAGATAACATGAGGATTTTCCATTTATATTCGGAGTGGGTGCACGATGATGTTTCCGCTTGCTGTATGTGGATCCGTTGTTGTTTGTTTTAATTTTTTTTTTGTTCATCCTGGAAAATCCTTGTTGGGAATATATATGTAGCTGGAATGCAGCAGTGTTCCTATTTTTATAAATGAAAAAGGAAATATACCTTTATAGGTATGATTAAATGTCCAGTTGGGAATATTCTGGTTTTCATGGGAAAAATTTTGATATCCTTTTTCAGATTTTGTTATTTTTCGATTTTTTTTTGTTTTTGTTAATTCTACTTTTCCATCCTCGGGGACAAGATAAAATAGGAGGATTAGTTAAGCCACGTGTTGTTTTATATTTTGTTTTGTTTTAGGGAGGTAAAACGATTGACAGCTTGTCTGGATTTCAGGTCATGTGCGGATTCCGTAAGGCAAACGACACACACTGATTGATGTTGTGTATGTATCGTCCATATGAATATGTATTTTGTAGAATAAATAAAAAAAAGTCCATTCGAGAAGGGAGGAGTATTCTTTTGATCTAACAAACAAAAGGAAGAGGATTTATTGTGTTTTCAGAGAGGCTTTATGTGATTTTTCGATAAATTTCTTTCCAGACATAAGAGACTGATGAGCTCTGACAACGTGTTCATCAGATAGTTCTGATAGATAAGAAACAAATTGAGAAGTTATAATGGTAGTTTGGAGTACAATGTGTCTTCTATGAAGTCATTGAGATTTAAAAGCGATTATATTTTATCTCTTCTTTAAATAAATCCATTTGAATAGAATGATAGAGATTGGAAGTTACATTGCAGATGAGACAAAATATTTTTCGATTGATCAATTAACCGTATTCATAAAGAAGCTTCAAATGCACTTAACTTTAAATTGAAGTTTAAGAATAATTAATCGATAACTTTTCAGACGCACTTTTCAGAGATATTTGAAGAAACAAAAAACTTTTTGGGTCTTCAAGGGGGACCAGCTTTAGCATATTACAAAATTTACACTTAATATAGTTTTTTGTCTGCTTATCATTGGCACTAATGATGATAGCTCTACCAACTTCAGAAACCCTATGATAAGAACGCATTCTTAAAGGGAAAAAGGACTGGCCCTTGGTAGAGAAATCGAGATAAAGTTTTGTGAGTTGCGTTACGTAACATTTGTGTTTCGAGACATAACACGATTCCCGAATATTTTGATGTTTTCAAAAAAATACAATACTTTTAAAATCATTTTCAAATCAAGTTTTAAGACTAGTCCACAGATCTGTCTAAATTTTAACTTTCTCATTTAGCTCTAAACATAAGCTTGGTTCCTAACTAAATAAGATTTCTGTTGAGAATATTTCACATAAAACATTTGTTCTTTGAAAGAAATTTCGAGCGACTGATGACTTTTTTTGCCAAATAGTTCTCGTTTTCGATTTTCGTATTCATTTCACATGAGAAATTTCACTTAAAATTAAAGAATAACAGAGTTTGTCAAAATTTAGCTCGAGAATATTGTGTCTTACAAATTTTTTCGCGTGCTTAATATTGACAGATATAATGCTGTACAGATGAACATACATAAAAATATTTTCTGAAGCTCTGTACTTGATGGCTAAAATGCTTGGCTAAAATCTAGCTTGAAGAAAACTGTTCTTAGGAAAATAAAGTTAATAAAATCTTTGGTTAAAATTGTTTCCTACTCAAATTTACATCCCAATAGAACACATATCGTAGCAGTTACCTGTTTTTTTTTTTTTTTTTGTCTGGCCATTTGTTACGAGTTTCGTATGGATTTCCATATCCACATTCCGCACTCACGTTTGAATCACCCTGTCTTAGAAGAAAATGAAAATAAAATGTCAAAGACAAGTTGCGAAATCAGCTGGGTGACCGGAAACTCAGGTCAAAATCCTAAAGCCTAAGTCTGATCTTCGACATGTTTCTCACGTTCGTTCTTTCTTGGTGTAGCTTTCATCCTGTACGGATCACAAAAATCTGGTAACTATCCCTGTAGAAAAATCGAGATTGGATATTATATCCTTATCCTGTTTTAGCAATCCAACCGAAATCTGAGAGTATACCCACTGCCCACCAAGCAAAATACCAGAGGAGGGATTCGGAAAAGGAATAATCAGCAGAGGCATTTACTCATTTCGAACTGCCTCGAGTAATCTCGATCATCCCGTCCCACCCAGCCAACTTGGAAAAACTTTACATCCACCCTGTCGATGAATCCAATTTTCTTAATTGGATCTAATTGGATCTAGTTGGACCACGTGCTAAATTTATCGGCTTCAATCCAATTTAAGAGGCATATCTCGCATTCCAACAATCCAATTCACCACGCTGATCATCCTAAGATAAGAGCGAGGATTTTTTGTTTCTTGTTGGAAAAGAGCTCCAGACCGCCACTACAGCTACTCGCATGGCGACAACCTGTCTATCACTTGCACTTGCACGAGTCCAAAATTAGGTCAGTCGTCATCCTGGCCTTGACTAATTCACTTGTCGATCTACCACCATCATCGTTGTCGTGTCACAGTGCAAAGTGGAACAAGAGAGCCGCGGAAGCGTCGCCGTCTAAGTCGTCGACGTGGATGGTAGGAGCGCGACGTGTGTGTGGAGATAGGGCGGGTGACTTCTACCCCCAGGAGAAGCCCGAGAAAGCAATTTTTTTTTTAGTGATTCATTAGCATATTCGTATGTAATTAGCTCATAGAATTTGTTTTTTTTTTGATCACGCGTATGTGAGTTAATGTGGTTTTAAGAAGCATATAAGTAAAGAAAATAGTGCTAAAGTAAAAGAAGTCTAAAAAAAAAAAAAAAGAAGCTAGATAAGGGAGGAGAAAAATTGGAGAAGTGAAAGGTGAATAACGATAAAAGAAAAGAAAATAAGACGATACAGTTTCGCGAGCGTTTGCGGTTAAAAAAAAAAAAAAAAAAAGTCAATGTTAATTTTTACAGCTATCAGAGAGCCAACGGAGAAAGGAATTGTGCACAATTGTCTGGACCGTAAGTGGTGAGTTTAATTACATGTTTGCTATATTTATCTCGATAACGTATTTCTCATGTGTGTCCGAGTGGGACGAATACAGTCTCGATAAGCTAAACTGTCATTTTGTTGTTTATTGACTCTTGCACTTCTTCCTTTAAATATAAACAAATTAACTAGAATTTGATTATCTTGACCTACTCAATTAAAAATTCCACATGCCGTCCTTAAGACCAAATTAGAACAAATGCGCTGATTAAACTGGGGTGGAATCGCGTAAGGTGATAGTTGATTATCAATTTGTTGATTGTCGTTTTGACCATCGCTCTCTCTATAATTCTTAATTGATATGATAGAGACAGCTATAGTCAAAAACGACAATCAACGAATTGATAGTCAACTATCACCTTACGCGATTCCACCCCTGATTAAACTGAATAAACAATTATTAGATTGTAAGAATTAAAACTAAACTTAAGGTATCAATAAAAGAAGAAAAACATGAATTTTGAAATGTACTAAACAGAGTTTTGTGTGGGGGCTATGTGTGATATGGTTTGGGGCATTTCGATGAGCAAAAAGTCAGCTTAAGCTTATAGCTGCAATCAGTCATGGGGCAACTGACTTCGCAGAATATTTGTCGAGTAGAAGTTGCCAACAGGTGTACACGATACAGTGTCATGTGGGTGGGTCATAACGCGCAAGCTACTCAAGGCGAATAACATCTCTCGTCTACGAAACAAAATGAAGAGTCAAGTGAAAGTGTTTGTCCGTCGTCCTCTGTACGTTTGAATCTAGGCATGAAAACAAGATCTTTTGTTCGCGATTGCCTGCTCTCTGAACAAGAACCTCACCCACCGACGTTCCTAGCCGCGCACTGCCGCCAGCATGCCTATTCCGGTTCAGATCGAGTAGTATGACAAAATCCTTTTAATCTAAGATCACGCAACAAATAGAAATGGCGCCCAACTTCGAGGCTTAGGATTTAAGCTTCCTCGCAATGAAATCGAATCTTGGTTTTGACAGTAAGTCCCGGTATTCGCTTTTGATTGGCATCCGCGTTGCGACTGTAAAAGCAATTTTCATTTTCACTGTGTTTTCGAGTTTATATAAGACCAAATTATTTTCAAGAGATGGAAATTTTGCTGCATATGAACTTTATTTATCTTACATTTTTTTTAGTGTAGTCTGTTTTCTAGCAGTTTTGTTGGAATACATTGCCACTTCAACTTTCACTTGTCTTAAATTTTGTTTCATAACGTCCGTCCGTTTATAAAATACATCCTTTTTGAGAGGCCCAGTTAGACCAACCACACAAACCTCCACAGTAAATTTATGAAAAGAAAATCAGTAAAATTTCATCAATCTATCACTATTTTTTTCACACAAATTACTTTAAAGTTTAAACTATATTTAGAACTTTGAATATGAATGGTAATAATAGACCGAACACTCGTGCTAGTTCAAGAGGAAAATTTAATAATTCAAGGGGTCAATACTCTGGCACCTCTAATAGGAATTCCTTGAATAATCTCGGTCACAATTCGCAGGTCAACTTGAACCAAAGACCTCTTTTGGTCCAACATAGTCCTCCAGCATCAAGTAGCATGCAAAACAGAGACCAACAATTAGTAAATCCGATAGGGAGTCAGATACAGATTCAAAATATGAGTCAGGAACAGCTTCTTAATATTGAACAAAATCCTCAGGCAGGAGAACCAGGTGCTCAGAACCCTGATAGAATTTCGTTAAATCCAGAACGACACCAAGATGAACTAATTGATTCCGTTCATACAGAACCCCCTCATCTGAACAATCAAGCGGCACCACAAAATACAGAAAACAATCAAAGACATTCCTCTTTAAGACCCAACCAATATGATATTCAAACACTTGCTTCGGCGTTTGAACGTATTATGGAAGCCAACAATAAAGTTGTTGTCAATGAAATGAAAGCAATAAAAGATTCTCTGACACGGAAATTAGACCAACTCTATAATCCTTTAGCTCAAACAGTCCAGCCCGGAAATGTGCATAATTTAAATCCTCGTGTTGATTTTGACCAATTTTTACAGAATGCTTCCTTTTCTACTCAAAACCGATTGCCACCTAGTCAAGACACATCCCCTTCTCAACCTTCGACTAGCAGCTCAAACTGCAAAATTGAAAAGTGGAAAATTTCCTTCGATGGAACGGAAAACGTTCACGACTTTTGGTTCAAGGTTGAAACTTTAAGGCAAAAAGCGCAATGTACTTGGGATCATGTCTTAGCCAATTTTCATGTTCTCTTAAGAGGGAAGGCAGAAACATGGTTCTGGTTTTTCTTAAGGAAAAATCCAGATGCATCTTGCCACAGCTTGAAATATGCCATAATTAAAGAATTCAGCAAAGCCGAGAACGAATACGACAAGATCCTACGTATGGTTTCTCGTCGTCAAGGTTTCAAAGAAACGTTTGACGATTTTTACACTGATGTTCTACGCCTCAACGCGCGTCTAAGTGAACCTTGGTCTGACACTAAAATGATGGATTTAATAAAGAAAAATTCAAAAGAATGTTTAGGCTCATTGTTGTTCCCTTATCAAGTTACATCCTTGGAACAAATGAGAGACGTAGCTCGGCAAGGTGAAGCGTTCATACAACACCAAGCTTCTCAAAAGTTTTCGAGTTATAAGCGTAACATAAATGAAATAGAGTCTGAAATTGCTAACGATGAAAAATCAGTAGAGGATCAGGAAATAGCTGCCTTTGCGAAAGCAAACAAACAAAGCACCAAACCCATCGACACTTCTAATTTCATTTGTTGGAATTGTCAACAAAAAGGCCATTCGTTTTACGACTGCCCTAATGAAGTGCGTAATCTATTTTGTTATAGGTGCGGTGAGAAGAACGTTACCACCGTTGCATGTCCAAAGCATGGTTTAAACCGGAAAGCGAGCGAGTCGATAGCCGGGGGCACTCGTTCCACAAATCAGACCCCGAGCCAATAAGTAAGACAAATTCATCTTCGGAATGCCATAGGCAGCCTGAAGATGCCAACCCAAAATCCCTTGATAACCACCAACCTGAAATTAAATATATTCTCAAAAGACCTGAATTTCAAAAGATAGAACCGAATTTTCGACCTACTCCACCTACATCATCTTTTCACGAGAGAATGAGACACTACGCGCAAGCTAAAAATCGAATAAAAGCCAGTCATGTCGGCATGAAAATCACAAAGTGTAGAGATCGATATTTAGCTCGCAAAACTCACCGAAAAGACATTGAGTCCACCATTCTTGACGATACAAATGACATGAGACCTTTTCTAAACATACAGATCGGAAATGAAAAAGTATGCGCATTATTAGATTCCGGTGCGTCGGTAAGCGCTCTAGGAAAGGATTCCCTTGACCTTTTGAATCGAAATTCTATCTCTATGAAACCATTTAAAAGTACGATCAGCACTGCCGATGGCACAAAACAAGAAATTTTAGGTATATGTAAGATCCCTATTTCTTTCAACAACATGACCAACGTCGTAGACTTTTATGTTGTACCAGCCTTGCAGCAACAAGCGTATCTTGGCATCAATTTCTGGAAAAGTTTTCATATTGCTCCAAAAATCATTTCAGAGATATCGTGTTTTGAAGAGCAAAGCTCTGATCCAAGGTTACACAACCTGACCCCTAAGCAAAGAGAAGAGTTGAGTGGGGTCATAGATTTGTTTCCATCACACTTGAAATTAGGACTTGGTAGAACGCATTTAGAGGAACATGTCATTGACACGGGTGACGCTGTGCCGATCAAAACTAAGCACTATCCGCTCTCACCACCTCGAGAAGCAGAAGTATATGCGGAAGTAGATAGAATGCTTCAGTTAGGAATAATTCGAGAAAGTAATAGCCCGTGGTCTTCTCCGATCGTTTTAGTCCGCAAGCCAGGGAAAAATAGACTCTGCATAGATTTTCGAAGGCTTAACAAAGTGGCCAAGGACGATGCGTATCCTCTTCCGCACATCTCCGGATTATTAAGCAGATTAAAAGACACCCATTACATCACAGGGCTTGATCTCAAAGATGCGTTCCACCAAATTCCCCTTTCAAAGTCGTCATGCGAGAAGACAGCTTTCGCTGTACCAGGGAAGCCATTAATGGAGTTTGTTGTAATGCCCTTTGGTCTCAAAGATGCATCGCAGAGAATGACCCGATTAATGGACAAGGTCATACCGTCGAAATACAGGGAAAAGGTTTTCGTTTATATCGACGATTTGCTTATTTGCACTGAAACTTTCGAAGAACATTTGACGCTTTTGGCTGAGGTTGCGAAGTTCCTCCGAGACGCCAAACTCACAATTAACGTTGAGAAAAGCAAATTCTGTCAGAGAGAGATCCGATTCCTAGGCTACATTGTTGGCCAAGGTTGTCTTAAGACTGATCCTTCAAAAATTGAGGCAATCACCGAATTTCCACCCCCGCAAACTGCCAGACAACTTCGTCGTTTCCTGGGTATGGCAGGATGGTATCGCCAATTTATCCCCAATTTTTCGAGCCTCTCTGCCCCACTTTCCGATTGTTTGCGCAAATCAGACAAATTTCATCTGACACAAGATGCCATCGATGCTTTTAAAAAATTGCAACACGTTTTGACAACCGACCCGGTTCTTGCACAGCCTGACTTCTCCAAACCGTTCGTTATTCAGTGCGACGCATCTAGTGCAGGGGTCGGCGGTGTTTTGTACCAATTGGATAACGAAGGCCACGAACATCCGATCGCTTACGTTTCACAGAAACTCAACAAAGCACAGAGAAACTATACTGTTTCAGAACAAGAGTGTCTGGCAGCGATTGTTTCTGTTGAAAAATTTCGACCGTACATAGACGGCTTGCCTTTCAAGATAATCACCGACCATTCAAGTCTCAAGTGGCTCATGTCGCAAAAGAATTTGAATGGAAGACTTGGTCGATGGAGTTTGCGACTCCAAGCTTTCAATTTTACAATAGAGCATCGCAAAGGTTCTCTTAACATTGTCCCTGATGCGTTGTCGAGAACAGACATAGCCGAAATAGGAATTGAAGATGAGAAGGAAATCGATTTGAGTTCGTCTCACTTTCAGTCTAAAGAATATGAAGAGTTAAAACAGAAGCTAAGCGAAAATCTAGAAAATTTCCCCGACATAACTCTATCTGATGGATTCATTTACAAACGCGTTAAGTATCGAACAGGCTCACCCGATGAGGAAGAAAGCCTATGGCGTCTATGGTTGCCAAAAGAGCTGACAAGAAAAGCTATTGCCAATGTCCATAATACCAAATCAGGATGTCACGGTGGCATTGAGAAGACCTTGTTTAGGGTGAGGCAAAAATATTTCTGGCCAGGCATGGTCAAGGACATAAAACATTTCATCAACTCTTGCGACATCTGTAAGCAGATAAAGCCACCATCCACGTCACTTAGACCTAAGATGGGCTCTCAGGTTTTGACCGAACGTCCAATGCAACGCCTTTACATTGACCTGCTTGGTCCATATCCGCGCACCAAATCTGGTAATACAACAATTTTCATTGCGATTGATCACTTTACAAAATTTGTCTTTGTGAAGACACTGAAGAAGGCTTGTGCGAAGTCAATATGTAATTATTTGGAAAACGATATCTTCCAAATCTTTGGATGTCCTGAATACGTCCACAGTGACAATGGAAGGCAGTTTGTCTCCAAAGAATTTAAAAATTGTACGGAGTGTCATAACATCAAACATATAACAACAGCCTTTTATTCGCCTCAGGCGAACAGCTCTGAACGAGTGAACAGAGAAATTTTAGCTAAGATAAGAGTCTTTGTCAAAGACAAGCATGATGAATGGGACAAGTACATCCCACTTATAGGTGCAATTTTAAGAAGTGACTTTCATTCATCCATAAACTGTTCACCTTACTATGCCTTGTTTGGTCAACACATGATGACCGGAGGTAAAGAATACGAGTTTCTAAGAAAAATAAGATGTTTAGATGAACCCGACTTGCTAGCCATTCCATCGTCGGACAGAATGCTCTTGATGAGAGAAAAGATAAAAAACAATCTAAACTCTGCTCACCTTAAAGCTGAGCGTAGCTACAATCTTCGAGCTAAAAGTGTTTCTTTTATCCCGGGACAAGAAGTTTTCCGTAGGAATTTTGAGCAAAGTAGCTTTGCCAAAGCAAGGAATGCCAAATTTTCACCTAAATTCATAAAGTGTAGAATAAGAAAGCGAGTTGGCAATTGCCTTTATGAATTAGAGGACCTTAAAGGAAAAATCATAGGGAAGTATCACGCCAAGGATATCAAACAATGACCGTTGTGACGTGCATCGACATCTCGTTTTCCTTTTCGTTATCTTCGCGTGAACTCGAGAACGAAGAAGGTTTGTTACGAGTTTCGTATGGATTTCCATATCCACATTCCGCACTCACGTTTGAATCACCCTGTCTTAGAAGAAAATGAAAATAAAATGTCAAAGACAAGTTGCGAAATCAGCTGGGTGACCGGAAACTCAGGTCAAAATCCTAAAGCCTAAGTCTGATCTTCGACATGTTTCTCACGTTCGTTCTTTCTTGGTGTAGCTTTCATCCTGTACGGATCACAAAAATCTGGTAACTATCCCTGTAGAAAAATCGAGATTGGATATTATATCCTTATCCTGTTTTAGCAATCCAACCGAAATCTGAGAGTATACCCACTGCCCACCAAGCAAAATACCAGAGGAGGGATTCGGAAAAGGAATAATCAGCAGAGGCATTTACTCATTTCGAACTGCCTCGAGTAATCTCGATCATCCCGTCCCACCCAGCCAACTTGGAAAAACTTTACATCCACCCTGTCGATGAATCCAATTTTCTTAATTGGATCTAATTGGATCTAGTTGGACCACGTGCTAAATTTATCGGCTTCAATCCAATTTAAGAGGCATATCTCGCATTCCAACAATCCAATTCACCACGCTGATCATCCTAAGATAAGAGCGAGGATTTTTTGTTTCTTGTTGGAAAAGAGCTCCAGACCGCCACTACAGCTACTCGCATGGCGACAACCTGTCTATCACTTGCACTTGCACGAGTCCAAAATTAGGTCAGTCGTCATCCTGGCCTTGACTAATTCACTTGTCGATCTACCACCATCATCGTTGTCGTGTCACAGTGCAAAGTGGAACAAGAGAGCCGCGGAAGCGTCGCCGTCTAAGTCGTCGACGTGGATGGTAGGAGCGCGACGTGTGTGTGGAGATAGGGCGGGTGACTTCTACCCCCAGGAGAAGCCCGAGAAAGCAATTTTTTTTTTAGTGATTCATTAGCATATTCGTATGTAATTAGCTCATAGAATTTGTTTTTTTTTTGATCACGCGTATGTGAGTTAATGTGGTTTTAAGAAGCATATAAGTAAAGAAAATAGTGCTAAAGTAAAAGAAGTCTAAAAAAAAAAAAAAAGAAGCTAGATAAGGGAGGAGAAAAATTGGAGAAGTGAAAGGTGAATAACGATAAAAGAAAAGAAAATAAGACGATACAGTTTCGCGAGCGTTTGCGGTTAAAAAAAAAAAAAAAAAAAAGTCAATGTTAATTTTTACAGCTATCAGAGAGCCAACGGAGAAAGGAATTGTGCACAATTGTCTGGACCGTAAGTGGTGAGTTTAATTACATGTTTGCTATATTTATCTCGATAACGTATTTCTCATGTGTGTCCGAGTGGGACGAATACAGTCTCGATAAGCTAAACTGTCATTTTGTTGTTTATTGACTCTTGCACTTCTTCCTTTAAATATAAACAAATTAACTAGAATTTGATTATCTTGACCTACTCAATTAAAAATTCCACATGCCGTCCTTAAGACCAAATTAGAACAAATGCGCTGATTAAACTGATTAAACTGAATAAACAATTATTAGATTGTAAGAATTAAAACTAAACTTAAGGTATCAATAAAAGAAGAAAAACATGAATTTTGAAATGTACTAAACAGAGTTTTGTGTGGGGGCTATGTGTGATATGGTTTGGGGCATTTCGATGAGCAAAAAGTCAGCTTAAGCTTATAGCTGCAATCAGTCATGGGGCAACTGACTTCGCAGAATATTTGTCGAGTAGAAGTTGCCAACAGGTGTACACGATACAGTGTCATGTGGGTGGGTCATAACGCGCAAGCTACTCAAGGCGAATAACATCTCTCGTCTACGAAACAAAATGAAGAGTCAAGTGAAAGTGTTTGTCCGTCGTCCTCTGTACGTTTGAATCTAGGCATGAAAACAAGATCTTTTGTTCGCGATTGCCTGCTCTCTGAACAAGAACCTCACCCACCGACGTTCCTAGCCGCGCACTGCCGCCAGCATGCCTATTCCGGTTCAGATCGAGTAGTATGACAAAATCCTTTTAATCTAAGATCACGCAACACATTTTCGAAAGACACTTGATTATATTCGGTACCGGGATCAGAACCACTCTATGAAATGAAAGATCGATAAATGATTTTTCTTTCTTAATTTAACATCACATTGGGAGAACTTTAAACTTTTAATACTTTCCCTTTTAGACTATCAGCTAATAAGTCTTGGTTCTTCTTAGTCTCCAAATAATGTCTCTTACATTTAAGACGGTTTCCATCTCGGAATTAGTATGACTTCGCCGTCGCTGATTGTGTGATACAGCGTGTTTCTTAACCACTTCTGTGACCATTTCGATTTGAAGGTCACGATTCAGATCGCTATTTCTTATATACTAAGAGGCATTTATAATTCCTCGAAGGACTTTGTCTTGAAATTTTTGGATGGGTTCAGCATTTGTTCGTCCAAATGGGTTTCAGCACTTGCTTGTATAACAATATTTTGTTCTGGATACATAGACCAGAGTTCTGCCCTAGTAACCAGTACATTTTTCTGTAGTTTGAGTTCAGTTCTTCTCCTTTGCTTTTGATGTGGGCTGAGTTCGTAATTGCAAAACTGCCGCAGTCCTGCAAAAATTGCGTTCATAATTGTAAACAAACAGCAACATCTCTGAATGAGCACGACAACATTTGTGCTCATAAAAGTAAACTTACAGTCAACATGCGGTCAATTTGACATGTGTTTTTTTTATGTTGCTGAATTTGCAGGAAAATGGCAGATGATCAAATGTGAGTAACTTTTTTTTTTTAAATTAATTTATAATCGTACAAATATTAATTTTTACATCTTTGATAAGAAATTAATAACTATCCATCAACAAGATTGAATACGAGGCCAAAATCTGGTCCGATGCTGATATCGAACTAATTTGGCAATTATGAACTCATTTTTAACAAAGTATGATGACTGCAGGGCAGGGGCAACAAACATTGCAATTACGAACTCAACCGTGCTCTTTCTATTTTAGCCTTGTATTCAAAGTCATTCCAAGATATTTGGCAATATTGGCGTAAGGTACAGCCTTACCGTTGATAAAAATTGGAACATTATTTAGTTTTTTATTTGTAAAGTTTATGTGTATCGATTTTCTTTCATTCAATGGTATATCAACCATCATTGCGCCAAATCTATAACTTTATCGACTCCATTTGGCAGTTTTTCTGTAGCCTTCGTAACGGATATATCAGACACCAATATCGCATTATCGTCAACAAAGGCGGACATGGTCGCGTTGATGTTCACTAGAATATCCCTAGTATATAACAAATACAGAGTTGGTCCTAGGACACTCCTTGGGGTACACCGGCTTCAGTTTTCTTTAGTTATGAGTAATTTTGGTCGAAACGTACTCTAAAGAGGCAGTTCGTAAGGTAGGATTTCAGTATTTCGTAGTACTGCCTGGTAAGGTCTTAATGCAGCTTATACTCATGTCCCAAATGCCGAACTTCATCAATGACTTGATCATCATCTAAACAGAGAGATGAAAAGCATCCGTAATTCTATGGACTTGGTTTATCTTGAAATGTTTATTTCTAAACCCAAAGGGAAGGCTCGGTAGTAGTCTTCTTTCTTCTATTGTTTTGCTAAGCCTTTTCATGAGCAGTTTCTCGAAAACTTTTACCATGATTGGTATAAGCGATAATAGTTCTGTAAGATGTTACTTCTGTTGGTGGCTTATAGTTATTGTTGAAAAAATAGATACTCCTTTAAACAGTTGAATGGTATCATTGTTTGTTTAGTTCTACGAAATTTCGAAATATGTATTGAGTTTTCGAAAAATAGTTTCTAATTGTTTTTTTTTAAATCCGAAAATTATTTGTTCGAAAATGCTTGAATGCGTACAATACCTTTAATATTTTCTGAAGTCTTCCACATAAGAATCAATTATACCGTTTTCGAGACAAACATAAATAAATAAAATGCACGACTGGGTCGCACGAACTTGCTCTTATGTAAAAGACTAAGAATTTCAAAAATCAATGTTATTAGTGAAAAACTGTTCATAGCATAAAATTCTTTTTTTTATGACTAAAACAACTCTTTTATTAGTTGGAGTTAAACACAGGATGCCATGTGTTTTAAGCAAATATTAGTTTATGCAAGAACAAAATTATAATTCGTTGTAGTGGTTTCTTAAAAATATAAGCTTTTATATACAAAATTTTAAAAACATTTTTAAGAAAAATTTTTGTTACGCCAATTTAAAGTTTTTATTTTTGTTGAATAAAAATTAAATTTACAAAAAAAAAATACTAAGCAGTTTTTGAGTTATTGAATCTTCCAAGAAGAAATAGATTTCTTTTTTCAAAATTCAAAAAAATATTTGTTTTTAAAGTTTTGAAATGCAATGTTTCTTAAACTCTTTAGAAGCTTCTCCATAAAAAAATTCATTAAAATCCGTTATGTCAATGATGAGAAATTCAAAAATCGAAAAAATCGTTCTATGGGAGGTACAGTCAGTAATATCAGATCTTAAAAAGTAATTGAAAGAAAAAAATTTTAGCAAAATACTCGGAACCGTTTTCGAGAAAAATTCGATTTTCGAAAACCATTTTTTAGCATTTGTATGGAGGGTACCGTTATTTTTAGGGAAAATAAAGTTTTTTTTTCTTCATATCTTGTAGATTAGATTAAGAAACTTTTATTTATAAAGTTTTAAAAAAATCGAGCATGAAGTTTTCGATTGATTTTCGATATTGAGTCTTCAAAAAAAAAAGTTAAAATCGATTTCTACGGAAGCCGTTTTGCCATGTCATTCAGACGCTTTATGGCAATGCCCGAACTCTGGATCCAGATGTGTTGCGAGTCGTTGGATTATTCCTAAAATGTTGTCCCAATTTGGTTAACAACTGGCATAAAAGTTTGATTTATCGAATTAAAAAAAGAAAATATTTTCATAAAAAGGGCTTTTGAATAAGCGCTGGTTGATGTTGAAAAGGAATAAAAATGTGTGTGTGAGGTATTTGAAAGGCCCATGAAATGCTATTAATACGGAACACTCATTTTAACTATAAAGTTTTATCATTTGAACGTACTGTTCAGTCATGTTACTGTCATGGTTATTTGACATCAGTAACTGAATACTGAATAATAGATTTGACAAATGTCACCAAAACAACATGGCCGCCACAGTCCTCTAAAATCTATTCATGCCAAATGAAAACCCCTTACAAACAAAAATAAAAAAATATCTAAACGCTTAGTACATACAAATGATTTTGTTGGCGCTTTTGTTTAAATAATATCAATTTTCGATATTAAGGCACGTTCCGTTAAAAAAGTCTCCAGAGTAATTTTTATTCGAATTTTATTTAACCGAGTTTGAGGCAAATTCGGTTGAAAGATCTCATTTGTCATTTTGCAATATAAATTTGGTATGATATGCATTTGCTTACCCTACCAAAAAAAAATATTATTTTCAAAACAATGTTGAGCATTTTATTTGCGGTTTGCATGGTCAAAAACACTTGCCATAATAAAATAGGTATTCCTATAATTTGTCCAATGATTCCACATAAACTGCAATATAAAAATAACCCATGTGCATTCAGCATACGCCCTTTTCTGCCTGCCTTTAATTCTTTTTTACGTATTTTTATATTAATTTTATATTTCCAATTTTTATGTTCTTCATTTAAAAATTCTCCAAAAAAAAGTATTTCACCACAAAGAAGCGAGAAAATTCTGAAAGCTCAGTGAGGCGTTTTATTTCTTTGACAATTTAAAACGCAAAAAAAATATTCTCGAAGTGTAAACAATGATTTCCTGTTAAATCCTTTTTCACTTGGTGATGTGATAAGACACCTTCTGTCATAAGGGCACGTACGAAACACCTTTTTGGCATTCAATAAAAATATATAATCAAAAAACAGAAACAGCTCAACGGTGATGTTGATGTTGATGATGATGATGAGAACATTTCGCCACACATGGCGTTACGTGCTCCTCTGATGGAAGCAATTAAGTTGACCCATTTGGCGAAGTCATCAGTTGCCAATGGTATTTGGCAACCGTTGCGAAAAAAAAAACTTAAATTCATAATAACCATATCCAGTTTTACCCGAACCAGCATCCAAAGCCAGGGCCAGATCGAAAGAACCTCATCATTTGGCCGAAAGGCTGTTGCAAGTCAGCCAATTTGACTGCACTGTATATATGTACACGTCCATTAGCGATAACATTATTTTTAATTATGTTCAACATCAACATTCATGTACATATCCAATCGAATCGATTTCAATTTTTAACTTCAACAATATTACAAATTGAAGTTCGGGTAAAAATAAAAATATAAATAAAAATAAATTACCAAAAAAAAAATATAAGAACCAAAAAAGGAACTCACTCGTCCGGAGACCACGCTGAATATTACTGCTCGTGCAATATAATGTTTCCTGATGCTATATGTATATATTTATGGTAATAAAATACACCCCCTTTTCATCGGACATTGCTCAGTATCATTTCAGTCAAACAAAAAATTGTGTTAAATAAAAAATAAATTAAAAAAAAACATAAACATATACAATTTCCATCTATCAGTTAGTTAATAATATGCGATGTTTTTTCAACATGTTTGTCTGATACAATATTTTCCTTTTCTCATTTATTTATTTTTTTTTTATTTTTTTCAGATAAGTGACATCCATCAATTTTACACGAAAAATCATGATATGCTCCTAGATATCGATATGGAATATAAAATGGGAATATCACCCTCTGCGGGAAGCCACCTTAGCTGTCATCGTCTAGTGACTGAATATCTGACGGGTCTAATTGCATTTTTTATCATTGGTCTGACAACATTTTAACAACAACGATGCCATCAGTAAAACGGTTGTCTCCTTGGTTTTTTATTATTTTGTATTTTTTGTTGTATCTGATTTAATTGTATAATTTTTTATTTTTTTTTTTTGTTTGAAAAATGATTTAATATATATTGTTTTATTGAAAAATGGTATTCTATACTCTGATAGTATTTTTATATACGTAAATATTTGATTTTGCGTTGTTTTGTTTTTCTGGGAATATTATTTTAATATTTCAGAAAATGTGCCTTAAATTTCTGTAAACTATGTAAATCTATTTTTTTTTTAAATTTTGTTTTTAATTGAATTTTTACTAGATTTATTTATAATTAAGTTATATACAAAAAATGATTTGTAAGCTAAAAGAAAACAGAGATGTACATTATTAAAATTTTAGTATAATGATGGAATGTGTAATTAGACAGCCCAACGGACACGTAACTAGAAAGTAAGATTTATTAGTTCTTAAGTGTAAATATAATTATTATAACGAAAACAAAAAAGATAAAAAAAATAATGAGAAACTTAATTTCGATAAGGAAATTATCAAAATTGAAGGTCCAAGAAGATAAGTTGGAAAAAAATTAGGTAAATTTATCAATTTTATTTTAATTATTTTTTTGAAACACCATAATTTATTTTATGCAAACAATAATTAAGACATTTTTGTTTTTTTTTTATATAGAAAATATATTATACGAGCAATCAAGGGGCTATGAATGTTAAACACAGTGTAAGAAATTAGCAAAGTAGGATAGGATTAGAAAGCATATATCGATGCACATTGGTTGTAAATGTCTGCATATTGCAATGAGCAGGAAATATTGAGCCGGGTAAAGCATCCACATTCGTGTAGTGCGGCTAGAAAAACAATCTCTGTACTTGACAGTACATTCGAAATTGGGCTCAAGGGTAAACTTATGAGCACTCCTAGAAGTACGGAAGTGCTCGAGCGATATTAATGTTTGAGTTAGACAATGGTCACCTCTGATTTTTAGTGCTCTCTTTTGAATTCAGTCCAAGAGACCCAAGTGAGTTTTTGGAGCATCTGCCCAGGTATGAGAATTGTACTTGAGTTTCGAAAGAATCAAAAGATCAAAAAGGGTACAAAACTTCTTGCATCGGCGGAGAAAACCTAAACATTTAGCAGCATTTTTGGCGACGTCAAATATGTGATGTGTGTCTGTGATGCACATACCTAGAATTGAAAGCTGTTCAGTCTCCTCGATGAAGGTGCCATCCATTGATAGAAGCATTGAGGGAGGGTAACGCTTAAGCGACAGTAAACGGGTTCAAGCTTTCGAAGCATTAAATTCTACACGGTTTTTGATTACCCATTGGACAATGCTGTCAAGATCAGAGTTTAATGAACTTATCATACGCTGCTGTTGAAAGTCCACATCCGAAGTACAAGAATGTGAATCTAAAAACGAGCTGAGGGTACAGGGCCGATATCCGTCTGTCTGAAAATTTTTTAATATTCTCATTCTCAATTCAACTATACTTGTTTTAACATAGAACGTAACGGGTGATTTTTTAAGAGCTTGAGAACTTTTTTAAAAAAAAAAACGCATAAAATTTGCAAAATCTCATCGATTCTTTATTTGAAACGTTAGATTGGTCCATGACATTTACTTTTTGAAGATAATTTCATTTAAATGTTGACCGCGGCTGCGTCTTAGGTGGTCCATTCGGAAAGTCCAATTTTGGGTAACTTTTTCGAGCATTTCGGCCGGAATAGCCCGAATTTCTTCGGAAATGTTGTCTTCCAAAGCTGGAATAGTTGCTGGCTTATTTGTGTAGACTTTAGACTTGACGTAGCGTCAAATCGCATGATCTTGGTGGCCAACTTACCGGTCCATTCCTTGAGATGAATTGTTCTCCGAAGTTTTCCCTCAAAATGGCCATAGAATCGCGAGCTGTGTGGCATGTAGCGCCATCTTGTTGAAACCACATGTCAACCAAGTTCAGTTCTTCCATTTTTGGCAACAAAAAGTTTGTTAGCATTGAACGATAGCGATCGCCATTCACCGTAACGTTGCGTCCAACAGCATCTTTGAAAAAATACGGTCCAATGATTCCACCAGCGTACAAACCACACCAAACAGTGCATTTTTCGGGATGCATGGGCAGTTCTTGAACGGCTTCTGGTTGCTCTTCACTCCGAATGCGGCAATTTTGCTTATTTACGTAGCCATTCAACCAGAAATGAGCCTCATCGCTGAACAAAATTTGTCGATAAAAAAGCGGATTTTCTGCCAACTTTTCTAGGGCCCATTCACTGAAAATTCGACGTTGTGGCAGATCGTTCGGCTTCAGTTCTTGCACGAGCTGTATTTTATACGGTTTTACACCAAGATCTTTGCGTAAAATCTTCCATGTGGTCGAATAACACAAACCCAATTGCTGCGAACGGCGACGAATCGACATTTCACGGTCTTCAGCAACACTCTCAGAAACAGACGCAATATTCTCTTCTGTACGCACTGTACGCATTCGTGTGGTTGGTTTAATGTCCAATAAAGTAAACTGAGTGCGAAACTTGGTCACAATCGCATTAATTGTTTGCTCACTTGGTCGATTATGTAGACCATAAATCGGACGTAAAGCGCGAAACACATTTCGAACCGAACACTTATTTTTGGTAATAAAATTCAATGATTTGCAAGCGTTGCTCGTTAGTAAGTCTATTCATGATGAAATGTCAAAGCATACTGAGCATCTTTCTCTTTGACACCATGTCTGAAATCCCGCGTGATCTGTCAAATACTAATGCATGAAAATCCTAACCTCAAAAAAATCACCCGTTAGATAAAACTTCTATACAAAAAGTTATAAGCATTTAAGTTTAGCAATTCAGCCGTAAAGCAGCATTTTCAAACATATTTTAAAAGTTCTATAAAATGATTTTAACAATCAAGATTTCATTCATTGAACATGGTATCTGTCGACCTTATTCTGAACTTACAGGTACTTCTAAAAGTTCAGAATATTAACAAAAGTGAAACGAAATATGTTCAGGACAAGTTACAGCTGTCACTGAAAAGTATCATCAAACTGTAATGGCTTTAATTGATACCAAAATGAAGCTTATGAGAAGTAGATTTTTTACTCTATAAAATACAAAATTTTTATTTAAACTTTCTTTTAAATCCACTTTTATTATTTCACTGATACAAATCAATTTCAATAAACTGCTGATTTTCGTTTCTTGAATTTGGAACACAATCATTCTACTGAGCGTGTTCGTTTCTCTTTCTATTCTCAAATGTCAATTTAGCTGTCAATGACCAACCCTAACCTCAAATTCCTAGAACTGGTTGTTATCAGTTACTGACAGGATCTTTGACTTAAACTAGTTTTTCAATTGTTGCTATAACTGGCTTGTCAAAAAAATAAAGTCAACATTCCACTGATTTGTTCAAGTGATGCATTTCAATGAAAGCTATAACCGGGGCCTAACACGACTACAATGTCAATATAAATTCAAATTATCAAAAACTTTTTTTGACTGATATTTCTGTCAGTTTTTTTTTATCGTATATAAGAATGGAACAACAATTTATATAAACACATTTTTAATACAACAGATCTGTTTGATAACTTATTTATTTTGTTCAGTCATTCACAAACTGTAAAAAATTCTTTTTGATTTGACTGTAAATTACTTAAAATTGTGAAACTTTATCGATTTGTCTTTGTTTTTTTTAGTCGCATAACATTTTGATAAAAAGCCCACATGTTGCTTCCAGTTTCACTCGATTTTTCGATTCGGTCAAGAAAAATCGGCCAAAGTAAATCCAGAGAAACAATTATTGTCACTACTTCTACCTTTGTATATACAGTGGGTAACAGCTTAAATGATCCAGTTCAATTTGAAAAATTTAAAACTCAGTATCTTCGAACCTAAATGAGATATCTACTCAGTTTAAACTACATATCATAATTTATAATACGAGTATCTTGAACACGTATGCCACTTAAGAATGTAACCAAGAAAACACAAATCAAATTAGAGTATATAAATCTGTTTAACAGCCAAATTTAATATTACAGCTTATTTGATCCAGATAGTTTCATAAGCGTAAACGGAAGAAGGTAAAGCTTTTTAAGGTAGGCGTTTTTGAAATAATTTTCCTTATTGTTTTCGAGATAGGTTTGAAATAATTTTCCTTATTGTTTTCGAGATAGGTTTTTTTGTTAGTTAAAGAAAAAAATTCCCTTGGTTTATTAATAACTTAAAGGGGGTCCACGAACTACGATTGAGCAACGAAAACTTGTCATAAATCATTTTAAAAAAGGACTTTCGCGGCGAAAAATTGGTGACGCCGTCAACATGAGCCCTGCAACAGTACAGCATATCATAAACAGATTTGTACATGAAAACCATCTGGAAGACAAAGGAAGAAGTGCGCCGAATAAAATATTCACTCCAGCAGATGAACGCAAGATTATTCGAAAAGTGCAGCAAGACCCAATGTTATCAGCTCCAAAGATAGCTTCTCAGGTACTTGAGGAATTGGGTAAGTCGTGCAGTGCCCAAACAATACGCCGCGTGCTTCATAACCATGACCTTTATGGTCGAGTAGCTCGAAAAAAGCCCTATATAAATAAGAAAAATCAACAGAGTCGTCTTAGCTTTGCCAAGGAACATCCTTCTAAGGACTCAAACTTCTAGAACTCTGTTATTTTCTCAGACGAGTCCAAGTTTAATATTTTTGGCTCAGATGGTCTTTCTTACGTGTGGCGTAAGCCTAACACAGAGCTCAAAAAAGAAAACGTCAAGCCTACAGTGAAGCACGGGGGCGGCTCGTAATGGTTTGGGCCTGTATGTCCGCTGCAGCAGTTGGTACTCGTAATATAGAATTTATCGATGGGATCATGGACAAAACTCTGTACTTGACCATTTTGAAGAAAAATTTGATCCAAAGCGCGGAGAAGTTGAGCGTACGCAATAATTTTCGTTACTATCAAGACAACGATCCGAAGCACAAAGCAGGTATTGTGCAGTCCTGGCTTATATGGAATTGTCCTCATTTGATAAAACCGCCAGCACAGTCGCCAGATATGAATGTCATCGAGAATCTGTGGGCGTTGCTAGAATGGAACATAAGAAAACACAAAATTTCCAACAGAAATGATTTAAAAAAAGCAATTCTGGATGAGTGGAAAAAGGTAAAAAGGTAACCCCAGAAACCACTCAACAATTGGTGGAATCAATGCCAAAAAGGCTCAAGGCAGTAATAGATAACAAGGGCTATCACACAAAATTTTAATTTGTTACTTTGTTGACCAATAAATGTTGATTTTAAAGTTGTTTTTTCTTTTTATTAAAAGTGGATAAAATAAGCTGTAACATTAAAAATTGCTATATTTTTAGAAAATGCGTGGTAACTTCTGTGAAATGCATCAGATATTTTTGTATAGTGGCATAATTCAGGAAGACAGGTTAAGTTGTAATATGTAATTTTAATGTCTACGATAACTTATTTAAATTTGGCGTTACAGTGGTTTAAATGTTTTTAGATTCGCTGGAACAATTAAGCTGTTACCCACTGTACCTCTGGTATTATCATGGAGCGTGATTTTGTATTGCGAACGCTAGCCTGGTGGTGCGGTGGCGCAGAAATAAGCGCACGCTTTTACAGTGAAGAGTAGGATAACACACAAAACAAGTAGTAAAAAAGAGAATATTTTATTATTAAATTTAGCAAAGACAAATCTAGCAATTGCAGTCCCTAGCCTTAAGATGTCGCCACCAGTGGCGGCTGGTGGGTTGTTGAACAGGTGGTGCACTTTACTTGCTCACTAAGTAGGTATTAAGATTAAAAATCGCAAAAAAACAACAATTTACATGTATATGCCGATTTTTTATTATTTTGTATAATTGCTCGAAGAATTTCGACCATGTATAAAACTGACACACTTATTACATTTAGCAAGGAATCATGTTTTTTATTTTTTCACTTAAATGCGTCAAATCGTGAATTCATGTAACTTTATCTTAAAAAAATTTATTACTGTCTTTAATATACCTAATCACTGCTAATTTTATCCCACACCACACACTGTACACAATAGAGAATCGATCCAAAACCAAAATAAAAAACAATTACTAACCTAACTCCTACAAACCTACACTATTTAACCAGTCACGGATAGAGCGAAACAACATTACATATTCGCAGGCGCAGCGCATTCTAGTCAAACATCGGTTGCTGTAGTTAATCTTCGGTTCTCGTGCGCTGCACGAGAGCAGGCTAATTTCTCGATATATTTCAATGAAATATATTTTGTCTCACGCGTCAGGGATACTTGCTTGTAACTCATACAAGTTATATTAGCAGTCCTCGTGCGCTCGCCCAAGCGCACGAGAATTTTTACTTGCAGGGAAAGTAAGTCTTAATAGTAAAGCAAAGCGCTTACATTGTTTCGTCATAATTGGAAATTTTACTTGTTTGTGTTCTTGTATGTTTAAAAAATAAATATTAATATGGGAATCTAAAAATAAAGATGCAGTAATATTTTGAATTTTTAAATCTTTTGAATTGGTGGTTCAGCGCACGAGCGCACTTAAGGTACAGCCGCCACTGGTCGCCACAATCTTTCGTCTTCTTGATAGTACTATAAGTTTTATATACAAAACTACTACTCCGCCTTTTTAAGATTTCACAATTTATGTAAAACAAATTTTATTTTCCCATTTTTTCATGGTGGACTGCAACACCTAATGGAAAGGTATTGGAAGTGTTTGCATTCAAAATAATATTTCATACCAGACATTTTTTCCTAAAACAAAATTGCTAACTGCTTACTTAATTAGCTACAACATTAAGGAGAGCTTGTTTAATTTAGAGAGCCACGATTCAGTAAGGGGGAGGGTGCAAATTTTTTGATCACTTTACAGTTGAGAGGACTTCAAGCAAGAAATATAGGGAGTCTCATTATTCACATACAGCGTGAATGTATTTTTCTTTAATTCGTTCTTTCTTTTTCTTCTTAAAGAGGCGTTACGGTGTGAACTTCTAATAACTGGGTGTCTCTGGTATCAAACGCCAATTTGGTTAAGAATCTCTTCACTTTCGTGAGCCACATGATTCGCGATCTTCCTCTTATGCGCTTACCCTTGAGATGGAGACTCATGTATGTTTTATTATTATTCACATAAAATAGGAGTGAGTAAAAGTATGATAAAACCCATAAAAGTCCAAAACATGATAAGCAAAAGCTAACTAGAATAACGATTGGTTCGACTCGTATCTCATTAGCACATAAAATGATAAGCTACTCTTCGTACATATCTATATATTTTAACAAACCATAATCATAAGAACGACCTTCAATAGCTACTTATCTAAAGCTCCCATTTTATCAAGTTCCAACAATGAATACTTCAAACGTTCAATTAATTTTTTCGAACTAAAAATATCCTCCGTCTTTGCCTCGGATTCAGCTGAATTCTGGAAGGTATTACCCTCGCTTAGGTGTTTCTCCATTGTCATCAATATCATTGGCCCAATAAGAGTAAACAACCCGTAGCAAGAATTGTGTTTAAATTCCCTTTCGACATCTTCAAAGGTTGGTATGTCATTGTAAGCTAACTTTATCAGAGTATCTCTCAGTGACGCATGATACACTTCGAGTAATGTCTTCCAATTTTTCAATACATCCAACTGAACACTGGCGAAAAGAAAATAATTCAAGTCAATTCCAGGACTTCCATAAATGCTTAATTGGAAATCTATAAATACTAAATCTACAGGATTATTTCGTGGATCATATTTGAATAGTAAATTGTTAACCCAGAAGTCACCGTGATTGAGGACCTTGATTTCTCCGTCTCTAGGCTTATGGCAAGCAAGAACACGTGACTCGAAGTCATTGTAGAATTCTTTAAGTTTCTTTGTGATTTCCTCAAAGCCTTCCCATTCGGAAGCCATTTTAATTTCATAGCCAAGGTTTTTGTGGAACACCTTATACACACTAGTTGATGGGTTAATTGCGTTTGGGTCAAGAAAGCATCTATTAAAGAAGGTCATGATTGAAGGTCTCTGTAAAAATATAAATAGTTTAACAAATATAAGACCTATTCAATACAAGTTGAAGATATACCTTTTTTGCAAAGACCATTGAAACAGCATGGAATTGCCCAAGTTTTTTCAACGAAAACTTAGCATGGCGCTCATCCAAACCGATTACTCTGTTTGCCATTTGAAATCCAAAACGATCCATATCTTCTAGGACTAAAGTTTGTAGCGGTGCATTAGTAGAATAGTAGCATCTATTTTAGGCGAAAAAAGTTTATCCACTTTTTTATAAAAAATTAAAAAATACAAAGGTACCTTGGAGCAAATTGAATGTCATCTAACAAAATTTCGAACTGCGGTAGGATATCCGTGATGAGCCATTTTTCTTTGGGGAAAACATTCATTGCAACGAGGAAATCTAATTCCCCAATAGTTGAGATTACCTTGACTATCACAAAAATTAAACCTGGATTGAGTTGTTCATTTTCGGCATAAAGTAATCTAACACGAAAAATTTGGCCACAATAGCTATCGCCATCTTCACTTCCCGCTGAGAAATCGATGCGTCTTATATCAATAGATTGTTGGCGTAACCCATTCTGGAGGGCTTTCGCGAAGAAAGCCTTGTCAAGCTGTTCGGGTACACTGATAACTTTCTTAAGTGCTTGCATCTTATGCTGAATACTAAATGAATCTAACAGCTGGAAGGTTTGAGGTATTTAAAAAGAAGCACATTGTTCTTGTTATCATTTATTGTTATCTTTTTTATTCCACTTTATCTTTCGAAGTAATTCAAATTAATTTAGCAAAAAATGGTTTAATATAGATTGAGTATGTTCACCAGGGTTGGAATCGGCCTAAGGAGCCCGGATTTTATTTCCAAGAAAACATGTGTAATATATGTACAATATGTACATTTTTATACAAAAAATTTAAATTTTTTTCTTGGAATCTTAATATTTTAAAATCGGGTTGGTCGTTAATGAGAGTAGAATTTGATACTTAGATTTTTGTTAAAAAGAAAACCTTTTATCTTCTTGAAATAACTAAAATCTACTCTTTTAACACTACCCCCTCAGCACAAAACATTAAAAAGATTGTGAAGTGTGACGACTACGCTCGATCTCTTCATTTCTTCATCAATCTTTTTGTTTTGAATAGTTTTAGAATGTTCTCCTGTTTTCGTCAAGGAAGTTTTTCGCATGCACAGAACTGGCATTCTTAATTGGAGCTGATTGTTTTTAGACAAGAGCCAAGTACAAATTATTACAAAAAAACTTCGAGCCTCTTCCAAGGTATTCTATTGTAGGAGTTTGAAGGTAAGGCGGTTGATAAATGGAACATTTTCTTGAATGCGTTTCAAATTTCGTAAAGCAATTTTTCAATGTTATTACGTCAAATTTAACCCTTGGTTTAAACTTCGTGCCCGAAGTGTGTTTGTCGATAGGGGTTTTTCTTTTTCAACCCCGAGCGGGCCACTGAGGACTAAGCTGTCAAAAAAGAAACTATGTTACTTTTTTAACTGAGAGCGCTCTGAGCGTTCAATTTGCATTTATTTTTAAGCTCAGACCTCATTCCAGGCTCGCTAGATGAGCTCGATCGAGAAAAAAACCGAGCGTTACTGATTTCATTAATTTTTGTTCACTCTGCATTAACCAGAAATTTAAGTGCTCTATTGTGTTTATTAGATTGGTCCAAGCGCTCAGGTCACACTCGGCTTGGAGCGATCTTTTTTCGATCAGAAGCGGCTCGGTGTTAAAAAAGAAAAATGCCTTATCCAAAGTATCGATGCCAAATAAAGTTTTCTTAATTCAAAACTTATGCCTGACAATGTGTCAAATTTAATTTTGTGTACATGTTTACTCAATTTTACCAATAACAATACACTGGCCAGTTCAATCTCCATCAAATGTCATAGTGATGAAATTTTCAACGCTCGGTTCGTACTCGGATTAGGAATATATCCAGCCGATTACCTGTGGTCCAACCAAGGTTCAAATTTGTGTTTGGCTTTTAAATAATTTTTGAGTCAAATTTTTTTTAGTATATATACATATACACGTAAATGACTAAACTGAGCTCAATTTTTTATAAGGATGATCCAAGTCTGCACGTTGGTTGTGTTCCATTAGACATTTTTCTTTTTTGATTTAAAAAAGAGCTATGAACAGAGTCCGAGCATGTCGTGCATGTTCTGAACATCCCCTGAACCAAGCGTGCAATGAGTGCTCTGAATTGTTTTTGAATCATCACACCTGAGAACTTAGCTGTCACCATTATTTTTTATTTCCATCTGTCAAATGCTCGTGTATTTCACACTGTTTGCTCAGTTATTTTATTCTGAGCTGAGTGAGCGCACTCTGAACACGCTCAGAACATGCTCAGAGCGAAAAAATTAACACATATTCGAAACTCTGAAAACTCTGAACTAAAAACGATACACAATTTATTTTTTTACAACTCAGGCTCTGCTCTGAACTAAAAAAGAAAAACGCCAATTGAAAACGAAAGAGCAATTTATTAGCTTTTAATTTGGTTTTCAATTTTTACTAGTGTGACACTGATATTCTTTTTTTTATAAACTATTCACACAATATTCTAAATTATTTAAACAAAAGTTAATAAACGATAGAACTTATTTATAAATATAATTGATTGACATTTTAAAATTAATTTTTTTAAATTGATGGTATTGACTACTGTGAATACATATTTTTTTTTTTGACATTTCAATTTTCAGTTATTTCAATTTTCTTGTTGTACTTTTATTGAAACGTCATTTTATTTCAATTGAATTATATTTATTAATTAATAAATATATATTAAATAAATAAATATATTTTTACATGTCAAAAATATTGATCATAACGACACCAAATCACCATCATCCTCCCATCTGCCATCAGAGTCACCTATGTACATATATGGCATCTTCAGCAAAATGGTTATTAACTACCAAAATTTTTGATGATTTGTGAATTTCGTAAAGATTTTTAATCTATTGTGAATATTTCTGTTGACAAACTTGGTATTAGTTTTCAAAAATATTGACATGTATCAAATTTTCTATCAGTTATTAAATCTCCGTTGAAGTGTCTCAAATAATTAAAGGAAAATTGACATATTTAACATATTAGAGAAAAATATCATCGGTAGAACTGTTTTTTACAAAATATGATGATGAAGAAAGCGTAATCAAGTCATGATTCGAAGGGTTTAACGTGTTTTTGATTTTGACCTCAGCAGTTGATGACATTTGTTGCAGATTCATTCAAAACTTTCGCCTTTCCAAACAAGCCTTCATAGAAGTTTTTAACTACATAATATCGAGGATAATATTTGGATTGACTGAACATTTTATAAATGTAGTTTTTTTTTGTCAGCGAATATATCAAGCTTATCAATAGAACTATTCACAATAGATCCTAACCATAGATTGATATCTGTAAAGATCTTGCAAAATTGGTTGACGTTTGAAAACACAATTTTTAGTTTTAGGTATGTAACGAAACCATCCATTTATAAATTTTTGATATTGTGTTGACATCTTTTTACAACTTTAAGCCTTGTACCTTCAATTGAAATTAAAAAAAATGTAAAAAGATTTATACCATTTTGAATGAATTAGTAAAATGACATAAGCTAGGGATAGTGAAATTTTCCATCTCATAAAAAAGATTAACGTAAAAAAAAATAAGTAGATCTATAAATATAAATTTAAACATTTTAATGCGCTAAAATCTGTATATAATTAAAACTTAATCAAGCATAAATTAGTCAATGATAATTTATGTATAAAATTAAAAAAAAAAATTTGAAAACCAAATTTAATTTAACTATAAGCTTAGTTGTAATATTAAAAAAAAAAATAAATTATCTATGTATAAATAAAATAAAAATATACGTAAGGATTTTTATGGCTTAAAATTAAGAAAAAAAATATTAAAATTAAAATGCTAAATGTAAAATATAAAAAAAAACGTATGGATTGATGTCATTCGCACAAACTCGATCCATAAAGACTTATATAAGTGTTAAAATTAAAAGGATAAAAACTGAAACATTTTGAATATTAATTTGTAAAATAAAAACAAAATCGATTCATTCAAAATAAGAAAAAATGTTATGTGTAAAAACAATTATTCGAAACAAATCCGAACCACTTAAATAAAAAAAAAAAAACAAAGATAAAAGCTTATAAATGTAGATTCACAAAAATCACCATAATTATTGATTGGCTTAGGGGTACATTTTATAGAGACAGAGAGAAATTTAATTGTTATAAAACTTAAATTCAAATAATTCATTTTAATTTTTTGCCAAAATGTTTCTTTGAAGTCATCTAGAAATATTTTTATATCCTCGAAAACGGTCAAGTTCAAAGCAATTTTGGAGCCATTTTTAAACATCGGATCTTTAATTACCTTTTATAAATCAAAGCTTAATATGGATGTATTTGAAGAATACTGTTTTTTTTCTAAACAACGTCTTCTTTTTTAATTTCTTCAAAAAATTTTAGTTGGCTATCACAGCTACAAATTAAAAAAAAAAACTTTTAATTGAAAACGCATAAATGTTTAAATAAAACTACAAACTATTCAGAACTCTATTGTTAGTCAAAATGCCCCTTATCCTTTTTACAAATAAACAAAATGAAAAATAAAGCAAACGCTAACTGGATCAATGTCATAGACATCAATTAACAAATAAAATCAGCATACACCCTATAAAATAAAATATAAAAACAAAATGAAAATATTTATTTAAAAAAAAATAGATTAGGTCCAAATGAAAAATAAAATCGTCAACAAAATTAAAAACCAAAAAAAAAAACAAAATTAAATAAAAGTGAATTGTGTAGAATCATATCATTACATTTAATTTTATACTATTATGTTAATAAGCAAATTTATATTGTTAATTTTATTATATTTTTGAAGATTAAAATTTGAAAAATATATATATACATATATTATTTAAAATAACTATTATTATAAAATTCTATGTATGAAATAGACTAAAATAATTATAAATAAAATAGATTAAATATAAATATATATAGTATATAAAATAACTTTTTATTTAACTTAATGTAATGTTATACAATACTATATAAAAGTTGACTAACTGTAGATACATATTTAGAGATAAATAAATAAATACTTAAATAAGTGATAAATTTTCAAAAAAAAAAATATATAAATAGTAAATTTGTTGTTTTTTTATTTGTTAAATAGACCCAATTCCAGACATTACCATATTTTAATGAAGATAGTCCTTCGCAGACATTTTGTGTGTTTTCCTTTTAGATTTTTTCAAACTTGTTTATTCAAACTTTTTTAATAAATTTTCAGTAACTCGTATTGCACCTATTTTGCAAAATTATCTCAAATTTCGAGTCGAAATTTAGATTGCCTTTCTTAGTTATAAAATTGATATTTGTCCCAAATTGGATGTTTTTGAGTTGTGACGTTTCTAATGTGATTACTGCAGTTGTTTGAATAAGGGTGTTATCACACTCGAAACGTCACAACTTAAAAAATTAAAAGAATCAATTATTGACCTTGAGCCCAATTTAGGACAAATATCAATTTTACAATGACGTTTCACAACTTTGAAAACTTTGTGTGCGGGTGTTAAAAATTCTTTTCAGAAGAGGAACTGTCAATCTGAATTGCAATACAAGAGTTTACATACATTTCGAACGCTTCTGGATTTCCAATCCAATCGGTACACACCAATATAGATGAAGACGAACGATTGGGGCGACATCTTAAGCATAGCGATAGTACTTATTAGATTTGTCTCTGCTAAATTTAATAATAAAATATTCTCTTTTTTACTACTTGTTTTGTATCTTATCCTACTCTTCACTGTAAAATCGTGCGCTGATTTCAGCGCCACCACCACGATAGCGTTGGTACCACAAAATCACGCTCCATGATAATACTATAGGCTATATATACAAGGTTTATATATATAAAGTTTTATGGCTTGAGCGTGCTGAAAAACAAACTTAAATTTACTGTCATCGTTCCTTTACTAAAAAAAAAGTTGCTTTAGTTAAAAAAATTTCTAAACTAAAGTTCATGTGTCAGAAAATTGCTCTTTGTAAATCGTCGCCTTAATATAAGTTGAAAATGTATTCTGTCAAACACAGCTGAATTTTGAAACAGTTTCATATTGTGATTATCTTTTATTTCTTTCGAGTTGGAATTATTCACTTTTTTCAATAAAATATCGAATTTCAAATGATTATTTTTTTTTTAATTTATGCATCACATACATCACAATTTTAGTTCTAGATATGTGCATCACAGACCATCTTTTGTGGAGTGATCACATATTTGACGTTGCCAAAAACGCTGCTAATTACTTAGGTTTCTCCGCCGATGCAAGAAATTTTTTACCACTTCTGATCGGGCTGTAATCTATAAGGCATATATTCGTCCAAAGCTCGAGTACAATTCCCATATCTGGGCAGATGCTATTTGACAAAATTCAAAAGAGCTAAAAAAATGTTGGCGACCCTTGTCTAACTGAAGCATTTGTATCTCTCGAGCACAGCCGCGCCGTAATGTATCATGTCTATCATTATTTTACCGCTATTTTCATAAACAGTGTTCAAGTGAAATAGCCAGTTGCATTCCTCTCCTCAAACAATTCAACCGTAATACCCGTACTTCTAGGAATGCTCATCAGTTTACCCTTGAGCCTAATTTGGAACGTATTGTCAAGTACAGAGATTCTTTTTTTAGTAGTACTACACGAATGTGGAATGCCTTAGGCTTCGGTCACGCACTGAGCGACGAGCGATTCAGCGACGAGTCGCTGAGCGACGCATATTAGTTAATTACTAATTTAGCCGTATAATTAAGAACGTTTTATTAAAACAGGTTCTTTTTTTGTAGAATTTCGGTGTCAACGAAAGGTTTTTGTTGGTAAATAAACTAATTCATTTGAAATTAAAGACATTTCAATAGTTTTTTTTATGTTCCAAGATATTTTGAAGGTGAAATGGGTAGACAAAAAACTGTACAGCAAACATGAGGGGTGCCATAATAAATCTTCGCAGAAATGAACAATTGTCATACAATGCAATTGCAAATATGCTCAATTTTTCGAAAACAATGATCTTTAACGCTATAAAATATGTAGAAAAAGTAGTAAGAAAGAAAAGACCCCGCAAAACCAATGAAGCTTAGGACAGGCTGAGTTCAAACGGTATTCGGAAGGAAGTTTTCGGCGAGGATCCAAATGCGCTTTCTGCACGCTTCATTAGAGAGCAATTGACTGAGAGTCAGATTTTTGGTAGATCAGCCAGAAAAAAACTATTGCTTTCACAAAAAAACCGAAAGGCTAGGTTAGCTTTTGCAAGACAACATAAGGGTTGGACTATCAATCTCAAGTACACTACAGTCACGCTGAAGCATGGGGGAGGTAGTATTATGCTATGGGGTTGCATGTCATATAAAGGAACTGGACCGTTATACCGCACAGAAGGCATAATGAAGGCCCAAAACTACATTAGTGTACTTGAAAATGTAATGCTACCCTATGCAGATGCGGAATTGCCATTAACATGGAGATTTATGCAGAATAACGACCCGAAGCATACTGCGAGGTCAACGAGGTCATGGTTTCAAAATAATTCTGTGGATTTCATCGACTGCCCATCATGCAGTTCAGACTTAAACCCAATCGAAAACCTGTGGCTGTGGTACGAATTAAGAAAAAAGAAGTAAATAAGAAGTAAAATTAGCAATTTAAATGAATTGTATGAAATCACAAGAACAGCTTGGAATAATATAACAACAAAAAAAATGCCAGGACCTTATTGCATCAATGCCAAGGCGATGTAAGGCTGTAATCGAAAACAAGGGATTCCCGACAAAATACTGAGGAAAAGCGGCACGTTAAGATTAACATATTACTTATTCTACTATCGTTCTTAATTAGTTCTCCACAACTGTATGTAGACTTATAGCTACCTGTAAAAAAAATCAATATTATACGCGTTCTACCTTAAAGGAAAGTCGACCCAAGAAAGAGTTACTTTTGTTTTTTTTTTGTTTTTTAGTAATCTGAAACGTATTGTCACAGCCCCAGAAAAAGACATTCATAATAATGTTTTTCAAGCCTAGATGGGAGCCATCATGCAAAGTTGCTGATTACAGTGCGATTTACACTTTTCATTTTTCCATTAAAACAGTAACTTCTCGGTAAATATTTTAAATAAAATCACCTCTGTATTATTTTAATTTAAATATTCTCTTATTAGAAACAACAAAATAAATTTATAAAAATTAAAAAAAAAACCTAAGACTTTTCAAATAAATCTCAAAAATATAACTTAAGTTAGCAGCGTTGCAATTCAAAACAAGTTCTTTTATTTTACCACTATAAATCTCAATCTGTTAAATAAAAAAGATTCTGCTGTAGACTCAAGTTAATTAAAATATGTAAACACAAAGAACACGGCAAGCAATTAAATATAAATAAATAAACATTCAGATTATGTATATTTTTTTACTCTAAATGAAATCTTTTATTATAAGAACAGCAATATAATAAGAAGAAATTCATAGACGAGGGTTTAATTAATTGATTACGAGAGCAAAATTAGAAGGATAAATTCATTTGATGAATTTATGTAAATTTTTTTTTAATTCTAAAAATTATTTTTTAAATTTTTGCAATAGCGCAAAAAATGCAATGAATATTTTGTTTTTGGTTTTAATTACATTAAATATCATTTTATAACAAAAAGTGTTTCAGTGCTGTTTTTTTATAATAACTATAACTAATTTTAAAGTTTTTCTTATTTATTTTATAAAATTTAAATTTCGTTGTACTAAATTTATATTTTATATTCAATAAATATTACACTAATTTTAACAGTAATTATATCTAAAAATGTGCAAAAAGAAAAATTATAATAATTCACAACAAGTGCACTGACTGAAATTGACAGAAACAAATTTTAAAAAAATTGTTAAGATTTTTGATAGAAAGACACAATTGAATTTATTTATTGCTGTATTATGATTTGCTTTTGGGATTGATTCGGTTTTTGTTATCCTTTTTTAATGTTTAATTTTTTTTTTATTACAAAACACTGGCAGCTATGAATATATTAATAGTAATTCATTATTTTATTTTAAACTACATAATTTGTTTTGTTTAAAGATTAAATGCTAACTTAGCGAGTATACAACAAGAGACGGATATTTGCTTTGTTTATTTTTTTTTATTTGTGTTCTATTTTATATTTTTGTTGTTAAGGTAGATTGTTATTAATTTTATAAAAAAAAAATAAATTGTTTTGAAATATTTTATATGTAATAAAGGCGAACAATAGATTTAGTAATAAGCGTATCCCTATCAAAGAAGCTGGTTTCAATGGTAACGTTCCCGCTGGAAGAGAGAAAAAGCAATAAATTAGTTTTAAAATGTGCCCAACAATAATTTTAATTTATTTATTTCAAAAGAGGATATTAAGTGTGATAATGCTAGGTATAACAAGGCGAAATCCACGATTGCAACAACTTAAATTTTTTTGCATTTCGCCCTATATTCGCATTCGTCCGGAGATCCATTTTATAAAGTTTGCATTTGGCATTAAACAACTTCCCAAGAAATGATTAAACGCAGTGCTGATGTTAGAAAAATAGGAAAGGATTGAAGATCCGCATTGGTTTCCAAGCTCCGAATGGCAAAAAGGGAGGCAAAATAGAGGCATTCAAAGCATTCCAAATTCGGGAAGTGCGGCTAAGGAAAGAATATCTATACCTTGCAGTACGTCAGAAATTGGGATCAAGAGTAAACTTAAACTGATGTACATTGCTAAAAGTACGAGTGTTCCTGCGGAATTTTTTTAGGGGACGAATGCAACAGGCAATTTGACTGAAACATTGGCCTCGAGTGTTGAGGCACTCATCTAAAAGTGACGGTATTAGCTTTCTTCTGGTACCACGAGAGATGGTGCCCAGGAGGTAGAGTGATTTCAAATGATAAAAAAAAATATTCTCTGAGGGCTGCTTTGTTGGTTGTCGCTAAGCTGGGACATTTACAAAAGAAATGAGATGCATCTTCATCTTGATAATTCTGCTCATGTGCGTTCTCATTGTATTGTGGCCCGTAAGGATAATTAAGGCTTCTTTTTTTGGAGTAAATATTCTGTTTTTTTTCCTCGAAATATTCGGTTATAGGTTCCTTGAAACATGAAAAGTGTCGATTGTTGACCAGCTTCAAGGAAATTTTGGCGAATAAAGCTTTTTTCTTGCTCCAGTAACTCAACTGGAGATTGGGTCCCAAACCCAGTGGGTCCCAAAAGCAGTGTGTAGCAAACCAAGAGAGGTGTTCCCACTAAGGCATCTCTTCTTTTATCCTGGCGGCAGCGGAGGAATTCCCGAAATGAAATCAACGACGGTGTCTACAGTTTCACTTAGGCTTAACTACTAAGTGAACACCTTAAGGAGCGGTTTATCCAGCTCTATGTTCTTGAACTCTTACTAAGGACCTGGCCCTCCAGGTTGGGGGTTGTGCTGTCGAGGTGGCTTTCTGGCTACAAAAAAATTATTTTCTAGTTGCGAAACAAAAAAAAAAACGTCGGATACGA
The DNA here is from genome assembly GCA_963931855.1 of Philhelius festivus. NCBI lineage: Eukaryota > Metazoa > Arthropoda > Insecta > Diptera > Syrphidae > Philhelius > Philhelius festivus. The sequence continues at coordinate 89,603,249 of OZ007557.1, read as the reverse complement.
GCGGGATCACTGATGACGAAATATGCAAGAGAAATAAGGACAACGAATTTCCGATTTGTACTTGGAATGTTTGGTCCCTTAATAGACAACGTGCAGCCGAACAATTAGCGGAAGCCTTAATCTACTGCAAAACAGATATTATCGCCATCCAAGAAATGCGATGGGATGGACCGGGGAAACGAAAATTAAACGACTGCGAAAAAACCCAGGAACTTAAAATCGATACCGATTCGATATCGGTTTCAAAGCCGCGTATGATTGCATCTACATATAAGGACAAAATATATAGAGCAATGTCTAGTTTTGGCATCCCTGACAAACTTGTCCGGTTGTGTGGCATGACGACGGAGAACACACGCTGCTCCATGTCGGAAAAGATCACACCGATTCATTTAATGTCAAAAAAGGTTTTAGGCAAGGCGATGCTCTGTGCGACTTCTTCAACATCGTTCTTGAAAGAATAGTCCACAATTCATGCATCAACACTAGAAGAATAATCTTTCAAAAATCTGTCCAACACTGACAGAATTGAAAGAACATAGGATGATCAGTTGCGCGTTTGTGAGCATTGATACGGCAGCCAAGAAGATGGGTTTAGCGGTCAATGAGGACAAGACTAACTATGTATATGCTGTCATCTAAAAAGGAAAGACAACTCCGACGTCACCATTGACAGCTATAATTTTGAGATAGTTAAGGACTTTGTCTACCTAGGCGCCGCTATTAATTCAGACAATAACACCAGCGCTGAAATCGAATGGACAATAAGTCTTGCCAATCGCTGCTTCTTTGAACTAAAAAGGCAATTAAGTAGCAAAGTCCTCTTTCGAGGAACATGTGTATGGTGCAGACATAGACCTTTTCCAAATTGGATGAGAACACTTAAGGATGTTTCGAGAGGAAAATTCTCCGTGTGATCTTTGCTTTCGTGGAGAAGATATAACTATGAACTGTACGGGCTGTACAGCGAAACCGACCTAGTCAAACGAATAAAAGATCAACGAGTAAGATGGCTGGGTCATGTACAGCAAATGGACCCAAATGCTCTGGCTCGGTAAGTCTTCGAATACCCTTGAGGAACGGCGCAGTAGAGGAAGGCCGCAACTCACTTGACTTGCCGTGCAAAACTGGATACAGCTAGCTGCAGACCAAGCTACCTGGAGAAGCTTGTTGTTTAAGGCCCTGGTCTACCCTGAACTGTAGCACCAACTGAATGGATGAATAAACTAGAATATACAAACATTTTCATCGAAAACAAAATACAATCCAATCATACTTCCCGAATGAAATCCACACCAAACTTTTTGTGGATGCAATGGAATCTCTTGAAGCACATACTCGTATATGCTGCCTGAAAAAGGCATTAGGCCAAAAATAAGTGATTTTTTAATGAAATTTAAAATTTTTATTTTTATATTCTTGGAGAGACTACGGAAAAATCGACACAATATGGAATGAGAGCTTCCCGATTCCTGCAATACCCGAGACAGACAGAATTGCGAGAGAGACTCCTTTCGCGAGTCTTACTTTTTATAACGAATGCATAATATGGCAAGTAAAAAAAAAAAGAAGCATCCAAGTTTCGATTCAATTGCCTACTATTTCCGATACAATCTCTTGCCTTCCATCTAATAAAAATTCAACACTTCTTTGCAAAACAAGACATATAAATATAGCACAACAAACGCTTTTTTAATTACCAAACTCGTCAATCCAGCATGACATCATGTTTGTTAGAGATCCAAGAACAAGATTAAAAAAATTGTATTTTCAATATCACTAGAGATTAGTTTTTTTTTTAGATAATTCGTATTTGCAAACAGAAAGAAGAAAACATTCCAATAAGAAGACTCATGTCACCAAAGGCTTCCATAGTCAATCGAACATTTGGCCAATTGCCAACAAAATTCAATACACAACTCCAATTCATTGTGGCAGATGGTGTGGTCGTGGTTTACTTACTCATCGAACAACTTTCCAAATAAAGCATATGTCACAGTCACAGTCTATTTCCCTCACCTCGAAAGTCATCATCAAACCAAAAATAAACATTCGAAACTAGCACACACATTCAATCGCTTAATTCGTATGGAAATTGCATCCAGCATTCGGCGGCCAATAGCTCGATGCGTCATGCTCCTGCATGACTCTGAGAAACAAAACAACTTTTTCAAGACAAAACGATTGGCAAGAGTGAAACCTACACACCCGACCTCGATAATTTAATAGAACTGGACTTGACTTCCTTAGCAACGGATGAAAGCAAAAGAGTGTTAGTCCCTTTCATTTGTTTTGGCCACAATACTGAGAAAAAAATAACTAGAGTTCCAGGCAAACTTACTTTAGAATTTTAGCAGGCATCATTTGTGATTCGGGGGCAGCTTCGATGGTCGACTGCCATGTGTTTGTGGTGTTCGGCCCGACCCAGCCCATCTCGAAGAACCACTCTTCCATGATCCGCCCCTTGAATAGGACTTTCTGGTCCAAACGGAAATTCTCCATCGATTCGATTGTGCTGAAGTTTATTTCCCGCGAAACCGCCCGCAAGTCGAGAATTTTCACCGGCACCTTGGCTTCGTGTTCGTGATCTGGCGACGCAAAGTCCTTATTCTCTTGCCAGATTATTTGGCCCGTGTCTGCATCACGGAGAATCATGTAATTGCTGGGAAAAAGATGCAAAATTGTAGGTGTTCTTCTTGAACGAAAAATGAATATTCGGATTAGGTACTACATACATTTGGAAACCCTTTTGGATTTTTGTTCCCGGTGACACTTCTTCAGAACCCATTTTTTTCGTTTGATTGATTAAATGGAATGTTTATTTAGTGTGTTTATTATTCATAAACAATTCTGTCTGAAACTTTTACTTTTTCTGGTTTTCGTGGTGGCGTTTAACGTAGGCGAGGACACAGCAACAACGAACGCAAAAAAGTCCAAGTCCAACAAATTTGGAAAATAAATACAAAACAAATGAAAAATGTATTGACATCCAGCTGTCAAAAAATTTAATATGGAAGTACGCTTCTATCTGACGGTGCTGCTCCAGTCGGGAAATAGAAGAAATAGATTTGCTACAAAAGTGGTTTGTTTGTTTGATGGAAATCCATGAGGCCACACGAGCAATACTGGCAAGCATTTTGCAATAAACTCAAATATTTTAACTAACCCAAACAAACCTAGTACTACGTTTTCACCAAGAGATAATCCTGGATTTAAATGGACTTACCATAAATCTTCTACAAAATCTCGAAAATTCATATTACAAATTTATTTCGTTAATCTAGTAGATTAGGAATTTATATAGTTAAATCTTGATTGTATCAATCGTTATGATTCAAACTGGCCTATCGTTTTAAATTATCTCCATTATTGTTCATCTTTTGGTAAAAATGAAACTTTCTTTCTCTCGCATCCACTTTATAGAACAAATTAAAACACCATTCGAATTTTGATAGATGCTGTCAAAGTTTATGTTATTTTGAAGCTTTAGGTGCGGTGGCAACACCACATAAATGTCTTGCTTTAAATCTCGGATTATCTTTTGGTGAAAACGTAGTTAAGACTGATTTTACATGAAACCGAAAACTCGTGTCTTTTTCTTTTCGATTGTATGGATGCTTGCATTTTTAACCTTCCGATCACAACACATTTAAAATATACATACACCACAACAGGGGTGGCAGAGCACCCCAGCCATAAATAAATTTAAAAAAAATACTTTCGAGGACAACATAAAATTTTTATTCAAGCACAACAATTCATATACTTTATCAAAAACAGAAAAAAACTTAATTCATTAATAAATAAACATGTATGTATATATTTACAAAGAAATAATAACTTAAGTACAATTTAAGCACATCTCTTTTCTGTGTTCAGTGCATACAGGACATTTGCATTTAAGACACGTAATCTTGCTTTTCCGGTCTTGTTACCTTGGACAAATTGCACATCGCGATTGCTTCTGCTGTTTCGGAGGGGGCTCACCTTTATTGGACTCCATGGGGTGTCTTACAACCCCCTTTATTCCTTCAGCTTCTCACATACATGGAACACAACATGGGGTGATATACAACCCCAATGCATACCTTTTGCCCTCGCACTCAAAAAATATAACCTATCGCGGGGACTTCTCATCAGCAAATGACACCTGAGATATTAAACGACAAATACATAGAACGACAGAAAGAGGAATAAAGAAAAATCAAAATTACAGTTAAAATAAAAATGCCTGGGGTGGTATAGCACCCCTGTTGTGGTCGGAAGGTTAATAAAACTCAACTTTGTTCTTTTGAAAAGGAGTCATCTTTCCACACTCTTTACTCTACTAAGTTAATCGAAGTTCACTGAGCGAACGCCAAATAGAAATGAAACATACCTGTGAAACACAGAAAACAACAAAGAAGAAAGAACTGTACTATTTTTCCAACCCCATCAATTTTTTGTACCCCCGTCACCAAATACATCTATCTCCTATGGGCTTAAATCGCAAGGTTTATATTGCTTATTTTAAAAGCAGCCTAATACTACGTTTCCACTGAACGATAATCTAGATTATTTGCAGTTTGATTTAAAATAATCTAGTAGTGTTTCCACTGGACTTGTTAGATTTATTTTGACATCTAAAATTTTAATTACAAGCAGTGTCAGTTATTAAAATGTTTGTTTTTTTGTTCAGTTTGTCAACAGACTGTTTTTTTTTTTCTTTTTTCTTCCATCAAACTGTCAGATTCATTGGAAATGGAAAAGTGAATCCGTTCAGTACAGTAGATTTCAAGTAGATTTATTTGAAATCTCGAATCGAGATGATTAATTTTTGTATGGTAAATCTAGTGATTTCAAGAAGATTTCAAGTAGATTTGAGTAAATCTCAGATTTTCGTTCAGTGGATACGCAGTATAAGTAATTTATTCCTGGGACGTTCAGATTAATAAAATAAAATATTTTTTTCGGTGGCGTATGCGTTCAGACTTTTTCCTATTTGTGTACTTGCTTGACATTAGTGTTATCCCACCTGACGAGCAAACTGCTTGGAAAATTTTAAATTTTATTTATATTTATTTTGCGATTTTTCTTAAATTCACACGCCACTGAAAACAAAATTATAATTATGAATGCGACGTGTCACAAATAATCAGATGCTTAAATAACTGATTTCCTTCTCGACTTACTTCTTTAAGAAATTTCTTACTATTTCAGACACGGGTTGTTAAGGTTCGTTTGTGTTTAAGGGATCAGCTTCATAGTATATAAATTTTAAGTGGTATATTCCACATGTCTCAAAAATCAGATGATTAATCTTCATGAAAAATTCGAATGTCAAAATTATTTTTGTTTTTTGGCTTTAATTCTACTGATTAAAAAAAAGTAACTTTTCGATAGGGAGAATTATAAGTATATGTATGTTTTGCTTTAATAATTTACACGGAAAGCAGTTTTCAAATTGAAATAAAGTGACAGAACGTACCTTTTTGTTTATTTTTGACGAATACGAAAACTTGAACAAAAATGAAAATTTCAAAAACTTGAAACAAAAAACTACTTTCACCAAAATTTAAAAATTCTTCTTAAATTTCCAGTGGATGTTCATTCAATTTTTTCATTCAAGTTCTGTAAAAAAACAGGATGTAACAAAATTGTATAAAAATGAACAAAATTTACATTTGTTGAATAATAATGACCAAAACGCGGAGAAATTGATGAATGAAGATTATAGGAAACTCGATAAATGAAGATGAAGATTTTAGTGAAGACAAACATGTTAATATTTTTTTATAAAATCTCCACGTTTATAAATGTTTTCACAAGTTCCTATGATTTTCTTACGAAACTGTCAAAATTAAGAGAACACCTCATGCCTGGTCTATCTATTCTATAGCTAATAAAAAAGAGTTTCCAGCTACCTATTCAGAAATCTTCATTAGGGGTATTCACGATCTAATGCAACAGGTCTAGTATCATTGTAAAAATGCAGAAGTGTAAAATCTTACAATAATAGGCGTGTTTTGTTGAGCTTCTTAATGTACACATTAAGAAATGTTACATTAAGATTACTGAAGAGTGAATGTGCTGTTAACTTGTTGTTGTTGTATTTACATGCGCAAAATAAGCTTAATGTGTAATATTTCTTAATGTGCACATTAAAAAGCTCAACAAAACACGCCTAATACAACAACAAAATATACGGAGTGTAATTTTGCAATAGTGTCGCACTTTAGCTATACCCGAAACCTATTGCAACAGTAAAATACAACGGTGTAAAATTTGCAGTCGCATTTTTGACAGCTCAGCAAGAGCCACTAGCTTTTAAAATTTAAAAGTCTTTGGAAGCCGAAAGAAATATCTTATTATTCTTTTCATTTTATTAAATTAAATGGACCTAAAAGAAAAAAAATAAGCGCCGCCGCCGGAGGGAAACCCATTTTCTGAAAATAATATGCATCTATGTATGTAGCTTTTTTATGATTTTCAGCCTGAATTTTATTAGATACCTTCGATCCACATAATTTTATCTGCAGCATCTTCTATTGAAAATTATGTGATATTTTCTTTTTCTGTTTTTTTTTTTTTGGCATCTTTAACAAACTTGAACAAACTTCAATTCTTATAAAAATGAAATTTTCAAAACAAAAAACAAATGCCAAACTCATTTTGACATTTACTTCAGTGTTGCAAACAGGTGAGAAAAAGTGCGTTCACGGTCTACTAAAAAATAATAAAATTTCGCATTTTTACCAGGCTCGTTGCACCAAATCGGGAATACCCCTATTGATTATTCTTCCTCTCTACCTTAGCACAGTTAACTTTGTGATGTAAACTTTTTAAAAAAAGAGTTTTACTATTTTCCCTCAAAATCTCTCCCATCTCATAAAATATCAGAAAGTTTTAAGTTTCCTCGTGTGAGAAGGGTCTAATGAACTCAAATTGCAATATCAAATCAAACAAATCTTTTGCCTTCAAACGCCCCAGGACAGCTGTTTGCAGTTTGACATTTCTCTACTCACTTTTGCACACCCCCGCCAAGAAAATCAAATTACAATTAAAAATTGCTTGTTCGTGTGTTAAATTGTGCAAAAGTAAAAACTTAATGCTGCTCCCTCTTTTCTACTGAAATTCTATTTTTATAAAATAAAAACCCAATGAGTTTTCTAAAACACCCTAAAAAATAGTGTGCCTAGTGTAATGGTTAATAGGCTTTCTTATTCAATAATAATTAAATGAATTAACCAAATAATTTCAAGTGTGTATCCTAGGTAAGAGGAAACTTATTTTTTCTGTTTCTGTTGTGTGCATTTCGGTGATAGCTTCTTATTGTTTGTCAATTTATTATTGAATAAAGAATAAACTAAACTTTGCACTTAGGTTCTTTCGCAAGCTAAATGACCATGGAAATCGAATTAAATGACCCAACAACTGCAAGTGGAGACAAAGGTTCGTACTTTTACATCACTATTTATTGCATTTTTCTGAATTACAACATATAAACTTCTTATCAGAATCGGATGCAGCATCATTGAGCAACCCAGATAACACACAAATCCCTACAACAACAAAGGAATTGACACCATTAGTAACAAGTTTTGTGGAGAATGGAGAACGGTGAGTGCGGCTGAAGAAAGTAGTTTTTTAAGTCTTTTGTTTTAGCGATAAGAAAGCAAAGAATCATAATTAATTAAGTTGTCTAGATAAGAAATTTATAAAAGGTGTACCCCTCTGCCTCTAGACTCGGTAGACTCACAGTATGTTGGGTTAAGTCTCGAGTTTTTTTCTTGTTGCCGCCGCCGCCATTGTCGCGTTGTATAAATATGGAATTACATTTCAATTCAAATGCATATCAATTTTAAGTAAATTAAGCCTCGGAAACAGTCACTCTCACCGTCTGCTGTTTGGTCTTTATGCGCTTGGTCATGTGTCGCCTCGGAAAAATACCCACTCATTTATGCTTTTAATCGTTTTATTATCAATTGGGAGTAATTAAATGAATTCCTAGTGTTGTGAGTTCATAAGGGATGTTGCTGAATATAAGTGCTGAATTCTATTTGTCTTTCTAGTTTAAATGTATAACAGTAAGTGGTTCCACCACAACTGGTCTGAGATGAGAGCTGAACCAGTCAGATATGTCATAAATAGATACGATCAAAAAAGATGAAGTCAAGCGAAAAGTAAACAATGATTAATATTTACTTAAATTCCCGCGCAATCGTAAGAAAGAAAGTCAATGCCCTTCAGTGAGAAAAGAAAACAAAGTTGCGGGTGGCTCTTTAGGCATTATCCATTCATTTTCATTGTTTCTTAATGATATAGCGTCTGGCGCTATGTAGGTATTTATGCATAGAAAACGTGTTGTTTTATTTACAGTTAAATTGATTTTTCCAATTTACACTTCTTTACTTTGCGCCGTTATCTAGGTCTTAACTAAGGATCAAGAAGAACCCATCCCACTTAGTTTTTTACATTTAAATTAAAGGTTGAAATTTGAATAAAAATAATAGTACATAGCTACAGCTTTGGCTAGTAACCAAATTTAGACAAATCTAGCTTGAGTGAATATAATTAGAAGTAAACGCTAAGTTGCTTTCGAAATTAAATTCTTTTTCAAGATTCATGACTTAAGCTATTGTAAAAATGCTCCATTAGTAGGTAGTGTTTGTTAAGAAAAATTAGTTAAACACAACAAAAGTATGGATAAATGTCTATTAGTCATGACTCATGAGTCTGAACGATGAGAACAAAGTTAGGTTTGATAACCAGCCGCGGCTCCTTAAAAACCAAGATTTACTGCCTCTTACGAGTTAAGCCTAATCCTATAAATTATCTATTATAATGAAAAGTGCTTCCCATCCCTTATGACTCGGCAGAAAATTGAGGCTCCTTCACTCCGTTTTTTTTTTTATAATTCACACGCCCTCAAGATTTTTTTGAGACTAAAAAACGAATCTATATTTGACGGTACGACCAAAATTAGGCTCGAGGGTGAACTGATGAGCATTCTTAGGTAAACGGGAATCACGGGTGAACTGATTGAAGGAGAAATGCAACTGGCTACTTCGAGTGAGCATTGCTTGTGCAAAAAGCGATAAAACAAAAAAAAAACATGAAACATTCCGACGGTTGTCAAGAGATGGAAATGATTCCATGATAGCTCAGTTTTAATGGATTCTATGCAATAAATAGAGAAAAGTTTGAGCTGTACCTGCCCAAAGATGTGAGTTATACTTGAGTTTTGGCCGTATAAACGCGTCATAAATCAGAGGGGCGAAGAATTTCTTACATCGATACAGAAAAACCTAAGCATTTAGCATTTTTGGTGGACTTCTGCTTATAACACGTAAATGGGAATGGTTGAGAGTTGTAACCATTTAGGCTAATGTTCTCTAAGAGTTATTCCTCTCTGAATCTATTTTTTTTATTTTTACTTACACCAAGTACTATTTATTACATTTTATCGCCTGTTTTGTTGACTTCTTGAAAAAACCATAAGGATTGTTCTTACAAAAGGAGAAAAGGCAATTGTTTCCGGTTTACTTCAAAACAAATGTAACCTGTCTCCATTTGGTGTTCAGATATAACGATGGTTTAGTTGGAATCATGACCAGTTTCATACATATCCTTTATGTATGTATGAACTTATAAGGTGCTTAGAATAATAATGGTATAAGTCTAACATGAAATTTTGGGAGTATAAATTTGTATTTTTGTAATTAAAGGCATATGAAAAAAATCCAAAGTAAAGCAATTTTTCCCCTTTAAAAAATGATAACAGTCAGCCAGGAAAGCTCAAAATACCAAAATTAACCATAAAAGGAATTAGACCGTTATTATTCTCAAAGCATTAACCTGGAGAACCGACTTAATGAGGTTGTATAAGGTACAAGCTTTACTCAGTATTTAATTGCTGCCCCATGCAATGTAAATGGGACCTACATACACAGTCTTGTTGGAAACTTATGCTCAAACATTTCTTCAAACTGATCAAAAAGAGTATACCAAAGATGAAGATTGAATATTTATAGGAAATTGAAAAATGAAAGTATTATATAACAAAATGTGTTTTTTTTTTTAATCTACCAATAAAAACTACATTCAATATTACTTTTTTTGCTTCTGACTTTTTTTTATGATTTTGCGCGCACTAAAGGGATTATGACTATTCCTTAAATGTTTAGAAAAGTTGCACAGGAATGTCTGAACATCGTAATGGGAGAAAATATTGGGTCGGCTAAAGTATTCTACATTCGTATTTTATGACTAATACGAAAGAATATCTGAATTTAACAGTACATCCGAAGTTCGGCTCATAAACGAAAATTCGAAAAAAATTGTTGGCCAAGTAGGAATTCGCATCCATAAAATAGCTTAACATTCCGAGTTGAGTTTTTTTAACAGACCGACATTGACAAATTTTCAGAAACAAAGAGAGCTAGCGGACTAAGGACTTTGACGGTGGCTTATGAAGTACAGTAGATGGTTTCGGGCACGGGTAGTTGTCCGATTACTGATGATTGTGCTATAGCAAACATACCACATAAATAAAACAAATTCAAAACTTATACTATCCTTTTTTTAATTAAATCCAAACTGGAAGAACCGGTGAGGATAAATGTCCACAATCCCTATATCAATTCCAACCACAAGTTAAAACTATTTATGGTACCAAAACCGTGGTAAAGAGCTAATTGGCTAGACTGCTCGTGGTTGCAATTTCTACATTTGGATGCAGATGAAAACGTGCATCCCAAGTTATTTGTTTATTCCGTATACACTAAATTGTACACATAATCATATGATTGACTTTGAAAATAACACAATATTGGATAACGAAAGCCGTACTTCCGCCCCCTTATTCAGCAAAGATTGAGTACGAACACAAAACACACATTGACAACATCAGCTCAATTTCAAATACACTTGAAATTAAATATCAACTGTTGCTAGTTTCAATTTTTGTTGTACCAGTTGGGATAATGCAAATTTATTAAATTGTTATTTTTTTATCATTATTTATTTATTTTATTGTTATAATTATATATAGAGTGTAATATAATATTATTTTTAAAATAAATTCAGATTGCTTAACAAAACCAAATTTACGCAAATAATTAATAAAGACATTGGAGCACAATTTTAATCTAGTACGATTTTAAAACATAATCAGATTTAACATTTCATTAGAATTAAAATCTGCGAATACCTATTTTATCTTTTTAGTTTTGTGCTAACTTCATAGGACTCACTGACAACTTATTGAAATCTGTAAGTTTCCAGAAACAACCTTAAGTAGATACACGACCATTTCAATAAGAATAGAAAAACAGAATAATAATTTATTAAAAACATTTGATAACAATTGATAAGAATATCAATATGAAACATTATAGCAAAGTATAAACAAAGTGTTTTATACTCTTACATTCAATTTCAACACTCCCACTGAATGTAAAATTCAATTAAATTTAAGTCCTATTGCTTTGGCACACAAATTGTGCTTCTTGAAATCTAAAGGTTTTGTAAGAAAATCTGCATTCATATCTGCTGTACTTATATATTTCAAATTGATTAATCCTTCATCAATTTTGTCACGAACAAAATGGTGTCGAACATCGATGTGCTTTGTTCGAGGATGGTACGCGTTTGTTAATGCAAGACTTATTGCACCTTTGTTGTCGCAGTGAATAGTTGTGAATTTTGGTGAACTTGGAATAAGCTCTAACTGCAATCCTTTAAGCCATAAAGCTTCTTGAGTGGCTGAGGAAACGGCCATGTATTCAGCTTCGGTTGATGAGAGAGCAACAGTGGGCTGTTTTTTAGTATTCCAGGATATTGCTCCTCCACAAGATTCAAAGATGTAACCTGTAACTGATCTTCTGTCATCGCCATCGTTTGCCCAGTCTGCGTCACAGTAGCCAATCAACATATTGTTTTTGCTTTTTGAGAATTCCAATTTAGCATCTGATGTCCCCTTCAAATATCGCAGAATACGTTTAACTGCTGTCCAATGAGCTTTTCCATAGCAGTTATTAAATCTTGACACATTGCTTACTGCAAAGCTAACATCTGGCCGAGAAACCTGTGCAGCAAACATAATGCTGCCAACTGCTTCCTGATATGGAATTTGCATCATTTCGTTTTTCTCTTCTTCTGTTTGAGGACACATTAGTTTAGTCAACTTTTGATTAGAATCCATGGGTGTACTGGCAGGATTACATTCAGTCATATTGAAACGCGTTAATATGTCGTTGATGTATTGTTTTTGATCAATGGTAATTGTGCCTTTTGAACGATCACGTTGAATTTGTATGCCGAGAACAAATCTTGCTTCTCCCATGTCTTTCATTTTGAAATTACTGTTAAGATATATTTTAAGTTTATTTTTAACATCAATATTTTTAGTAAAAATTAAAAGATCATCTACATAAACTGCTATAATTATGTAATTCGAATCTTCACCAGAAAAATAAACACATGGATCTATTTTAGATTTCTTAAGACCATAATTTATCAAAGCTGCATCGAGTTTTTGGTTCTAACACCGACTGGCCTGCTTCAATCCATACAGCGACTTCTTCAAATAACATACTTTGCCAGTGTTATCGGAGAAACCTTCTGATTGAAGCATATAAATATTATCATAAAGATCTCCTTGAAGAAATGCAGTAACTGCATCCATCTGATCAATGTCAAGGTCTAATTGGGCAGCTAGAGAAAATAAAAGTCGAATAGTGCTATATCTGACTACTGGGGAGAAAATTTCCTCATAATCAATCCCCTTTCTTTGAGCGCAACCCTTCACAACCAAGCGGGCTTTATGCCTTGAAATCTTACCTTCGCTATCTCGTTTTGTTTTAAACACCCATTTGCAGTTGATAGCTCTTTTGTCGACAGGCAAATCTACCAGATTCCAGGTACTATTTTCTCTCAAAGAGTCGAACTCTTCTTTCATAGCTTGTCGCCACAATTCGGAATCAGCTCTTTCTAGAGCTTCTTTAACAGTCAAAGGATCATGTAACTCACCTTTTGTCACTGAGTACATATATCTTACTATTGGCTTTGGAGTACGCTGACTTTTCCTGGGAATTTGCTTTGAAATTTCTTTTTCATCTGACATTGACTGCGGAATGTTGACATCTTCACTTGATTCACTAGTCAAATAATCATCTTCTTCATTTGTGTCTGAATGCGGAATAACCTCTTCTCTTGATTGGTTTGTCGAATTGTCATCTGAATTGTCATCTTCCCCCACTGAATCATCATAGTCGACCGGAAATTCAGGAAAATAAAACAAATTATAATTTTCAATTACCTTCTCGGAATGTATTTGTTCATTTTCGAAAAATATAACGTCTCTGCTGATGATGATTCTCTTCTTTGTTGGATGATATAAACGGAAAGTGTGGGAATCTTCACAATATCCAACAAAAATGCAAGCTTCAGATTTCGGATCCAACTTTTTGCGCCGCTCTTTTGGAATATGAACCATTGCTTTGCATCCAAATGCACGCAAGTGACTCATATCGGGTTTTTTTCTTGACCACGCCTCTTCAGGAACCATTTGAAGCGATGAGCTACATGGTGATCGGTTTATTATATGAACTGCCGTTGAAACCGCTTCAGCCCAGAAGCTTTTTGGCAAATTCGCATCTAATAACATAAACCTGGCTTTCTCGATTATAGTCCGGTTCATACGCTCTACCAATCCGTTGTGCTCTGGTGTATACGGTGCTGATGTACGATGATATATTCCACTTTTTCGTAATAATGCTTGAAACGTTTTATTGCAGTATTCGGAACCGTTATCAGTGTGTAAGACCTTTATTAGTTTACTGCATATATTTTCTACAAGTGCCTTGAATTCTGCAAAACGAGCCACTGTTTCATTTTTTGATTGTAGAAAATAAACAAACGTTTTTCTTGTGAAGTCATCAACGAACACCAGAATATATCTAGCGCCTCCCATACTCCTTTCATTCACTGGACCACACAAATCCGAATGGATTACCTCTAGTACTTCAGTTGCTCTTGGTCCTGTGTGATTAAATGGAAATCGGCATTTCTTGCCTTTGAAACAAACTTCACATTTCCAATTATCCAGCATAGGGAATTTTTGGTTTCGTCCAAAACGATCGCTCAGCATACGTACACTTGCCATGTTAAGATGTCCCAATCTTCTGTGCCACAGGTTGTAGTCTGATTCCAATTTGTTTGTAACAAAACATCGATCTTGTTGAAATCTGTCCAACTTGAAAAGTTCTCCATCAAGAGAAGCTGTAGCAACAAGATGTTTTTCAGAATTATAAATTCTACACCCTTTGGAATCGAAAACAACTTTGTTATTTTTGCTAACAATTTGACTAACTGACAGAAGATTTGCACATAGCTCTGGTATACACAAAACATTCTCGACTTTTACCTTTTCATTTTGAGCAGCAATTGGCAAATATACATTACCAGTACTCTGTACAGCTAAACGCATGTTGTTAGCCACCACAACTTCACTTTTAGCAGGTTGACTAACATCTGTTAATATGTTTGGATCTGAACACATATGAGCGGATGCTCCAGAGTCTATGTACCATTCACCAGGTTGCACTGTGGAGACAGCAAAAGATGTGTACAAAACGTTAGAATTACCTTGAACTCTCTTCTTGCTCTGCTGCTTTGATGGACAGTCTCGTGCATAGTGCCCATGATTGTTGCACTGAAAACATCTAGGTCCTGCATTGCCAACATTTCCCTTACCACTTGTTAAGCTTTTGTGATTGTAATTCTTCTTTTTAACTTGTTTTCTTGGTCCGCTTTGTCCATAAAAAGCAACCGTATCAGCAACATCTTCTCCTTTCACATCTTGAAGGATCTTGGTCTTTATTGCATCACCAGTGATAGGTACGCCGGAACTCTCTATGCCCATGATCATAGGTTTATATTCATCGGATAAACCTGCGAGCAAAATTGTTCCAACCCATTCCTCACTCACTTTTAAACCAACGCCGTTAAGTTTATGAGCTGTAGTGATTACGGAGTTCACATAGTCTTCTACAGATGAAGAATTTTCCAGTCTTGTCGTAATTAGTTTCTTCAGCAGTCCTACTCTGCGCGTTAGACCATCGTCCTGGAAAGCCTTCTGCAAATTATCCCATGCTTGCTTCGCCGTTGTAGTTGATTGTATGTGAACGTAATTCACAGGATCAACTAGCAAAATAATTTTTGCTCTAGCCTTGGCCACCTTCTTTAAGTCCTTTTCTCCTTCAGATTCAACGCATGACCACAAATCTTCCAGCTCCAAATAAGCTTGAACAGCAAACTTCCATGAGTCGTAATTCTCACGACCTTTAAGTTTTTCTATTGAAGGAAGTCCTGTGTGAGCCATTTTGAATTCAGTTGTGAAGACAAAACCGTTTTTATTTGAAAATAAAAATTTCTTCTAAAATTTTTTTTTTTTTTTAATATTCTTTTCTTTATTTCTTCGTTAAGGCCTTATTGCGTCTTTCTGGGCCCATAACCTATTGAAATCTGTAAGTTTCCAGAAACAACCTTAAGTAGATACACGACCATTTCAATAAGAATAGAAAAACAGAATAATAATTTATTAAAAACATTTGATAACAATTGATAAGAATATCAATATGAAACATTATAGCAAAGTATAAACAAAGTGTTTTATACTCTTACATTCAATTTCAACACAACTCCACATGTCAAAAAAGGTCTATTTTACTAAAATTAACCTTAGTACATCGTTAGATGTAAAGTAAAGGTTTTCTCAATTGGCGCAGGTAGATTTTGGCGGCCATGGTATTTTGATGAAATATGTTTAAATTTTGTTGTTTATTATTCAGTTACTGATGCCAAATCACCATGGCCAGTAACACGATTGAACAGTAGGTCCAAATGATAAAATGCACAAGAATGCACACCCGTAAAATATCCAACTGACTCGGAAAATAAAATTTCATGACCGTTTGTTCCCTGACTTCGGAGCGCTCATCGTCAATTGCGAGCGCTACAGAGAGATGACCCAGACGACATGTAGTTCCATCAGGTAGGCGTTACGTGCCACCGGATGCCGCTATTGACGTTATGCATAAACGATTTGAGTGTAAAGTTATATCTTCCGGTGGTGACGTGAGGTGGCCACCCAATGTCATGTGACCCCGCTAGACTTTTTGTTGTTGGGTTCCCTGTAGCTAGTCTATTCGAATAAACCAAAATCGACCGGTGTCCTTAAGCTGAAGGTCGCTCGAATTCAGCCGAATCTACGAGTATGTTGAAGAGGCTTTTAAAATTGGACCACTTGTATGCATGCCACCGAAATCATATTATACACAAGTAGCACAAAAAGGTATAATTTCGGTATCACATTTCTTAATTCATACTTTATTCCTTCTTTATTAGGTATGTCAATTTATGCCTACTTAATTCCATCTTAATATGATCTTTATTAGGTATTTTTTTATTTATCTTCTTATTTCCTTCTATCGGACCGCCCACTTGCGCCTTTTCTCTACTTAATACGAACTTAAATCCGTCTTAAAGAAGATGTCAGATACCGATTTAGAATTCTTAAAGACTTCGTTAAGTAATTCTGTGCTACTTGTGTAAACATACTATACATTGGCCTTTCAAATAAAAAAAAGAATTTTGTTAGTACCTCACACATTATTCCATTTCAATATCTACCCGAACCCTTACAGCGTTATTTACTAACTCGTTTTAGCGACGCCGGAGTAAAGTTACTATGACTTTACAACGACTCGGAACCCTGAAAAGCTTATTTAAAAAAAAATACAAGAGGAATAGAGACGGAATAAGCTGAAACTGGTTCATAGGAGGCTTAAAGCCGTTTTATTATCTTAATGTCATTTTGACATAACAAAAAGTAGTGTAAACATTTTTTTTTCGATTGTTGCTAAGACAAAATGGATAGATATTTTGCTTTAATAAATTCTTTACATTTTTCAAATGCTCTAACAGTTCTACGGTATTGGGGACGCAATGTCGTTGGTACATACATTTATAGGATTTCAACTTTATACAATCCAATTTTAAATGTATCCAATTTCCAATATGAATGAAATGAATAATAATGAAAATCAGGTGGGGTTTGCTTTCGTTTATAATAACCAGAGTCTTAGATTGGTGATTTTTTGATAGTACGAGTATATTTGAGATAAGGAAAGCGTAGCTAAAACGGTTAAGAAAATGTTTGATAAATAAGAATTTGTTTGACATGGCGTAAACCCGAAGTAAGTGCTTCGTAAGTGCTCGGTTTAACTATTCCGAGGTTTAACCGAGTATTAGTGAAATTTAAGGTTTGGGCCAATATCACCAAAATTCAATAATTTTAAAATAAAAAAAAAATGTAAATTGGAATGGTACTCATACCTTAAAATCAGAAACATCCTAATGTATTAGTATAGTACTAAGTTTGTTCGTTGAGCCCTGAAGTCGCCCTGGGATCGCCCTTAATCGTTTTTTGAAAAACTTGGGTTCATCCTGGTGAATAAATTCTTTTTTGAGACCTGGGTTCGCCCTGAAGTAGATCTAGGATTTTTTGATGTGGCGAGTTCAGGTAACGACCAAACTGTCAAAAGTCACATGAGATTTCATATCTATTTCTTTAGGTGTCGTTTGTCGATTCGCATGTTGCATGTTAATTTATGTTTACAATTAAATGTTTGTTGTTCTCATCATCCTCATCAGATCAAATATTCAGCAACAATGCAAAATTGTTTTTGTTCATTTTTAAAACTAATTTAAAGTTTTATAAGAACACAGAATTATCTGTTTCTTGCTTGAGTTTTTTTTTGAAAACCGAAAACCCTAGTTTTTTTTGACAACTCTTAAGAAAACATGGGTAAACCCTGAGTAAAGTTGAACAAACGAACCAATATATATTAATTTAAAGCAGTTTACTAACATTTTTTTTAATTCCTTCTGAAAACACCTTAAACAATGACAGTTCGTGCAAAAAACTACGTAAACACCTTTTTTGACATCTGGAATAGTAGTAATCCAACTAAAATTCTTCGCTAGGCTGTTTGGTTTTTTTTCGACAATTGAGAAATCCGTACTAACCAATTATGTACTTAAGAATCAATCTTAAATGTTTTTCCTTGCCAAAAAGTTTAGCAAAGTCTCTCAATAGCGGTAGAAGTCTTCATTTTCTTACACCAATTTTTTGTTTGCATTTATTTCACACCTTACAATAAGTAAGAATATTTTTGAGGTTAGTGAACGCTATTCAAAAGTACATAATTCGATCCATGAACAACATATGGTGCTCGGCATACCAACTACTTCTGTAGCTACAGCTATTGAAACTCTTTCAGACATAACAATGATTTCATCATTTTTATTGCCACTTTACAAAGAAAGTCAATAAATAATGTCGCGAATCTAATTGCATAATAGTCTTCTTCGTACAACGTCTACTAGCTCAAGTAAGTAGTCAAATCGTTGTAATTAAACGCAAGGATAACAATTAATTAAGGAAACATACTCAATCCCCCAGCTACTTATCTGTAATGGAAAATCTCGATTCTATAAAAAGATTACCCTTGAACTTTCTCGCTTTTTGAAGAAGTGTAATAAATACAACTTCTATAAAAATTAACCACCCACTCACGGAAATTTGTTTTGTTTGTTCTGTGAGACGGAACACGCCTCTTTCATGAACTTCAACCAAATTTACCCTAATTGTTCGTTTTGTCAAATCAATTTTCAAAAAAATGCAGTTGCTATCTACATCAAACTATGTACGATGTCAACTAAGCTTTTTTTATTGTGTGTACTGTGTAAGGTGTTCCATTTAGAGGTATCATTAGGTCCGTTCGTTGACGTTGCTAAATTTCGATATTTTTTAATATGAGTAAACAATTAGGCTGGTTTGATTTGAATGTTTGAAAAAAATTTATTATTAGAAGTTTTAATTCTTTGGCTACATCTGAAGAGTAAAAATTCCGTTGCTCAACGAATCATTTAATTAGGTAGATTAAGTGAGATTTGGTTTGAAAAAAAAATATGAAGCCAAAATATTATTTTGACCTTATGTCACAAAAAAACTTTACTGCTAGATAATTTACTCTATGTTCCATTGCTGCAAAAATGAACATGACAACATTTCAAATTGAAACACCCTGTACATTTCCAAATTAATAATAATCGAACCATACAAAACACGACCAAACGTCATTCTAAACTCTAAAGCTTTGCCGAGCTTTTCTTCTGTCAAATTAAAATTTACTACTACCCGAATCTCGATTAATATCGATACACAACAAACAAGACTAAAAGCTTTTCGGAGTTAACATATTTTGTGACGTAACACAAACTCACACAGTGTGTGCAAACAACAACTGTTGAGCTCCGGATGTATTCAACAATCAAGCTTTAATTTAGTTTTTAGTTTGCATCCGACTTGTTTAGTTGTCTAAACTAAATCGTGTTTCCTCGTTATGGTATTTGGTCTAATGACCACACGAATGGAAATTGTCGGGCTTTGTTTTAACTAAAATTTATTTTCGGTGTTTTTTTTTTGCAAAATCTCCAAATATAATTTACATTCATATTTATCTGTGATGTGATTGTTGGTCAATAAGAAAAAAAATATCAAAGAAACTCTCCTGATAACGGGAATAGTGGTTCGTTGAGTGATTTGTCATTGGTTCGAAACAGAAAATTTCACCAATATGTCGTCGAATCGAAAGAAAAAATCTGGTTATTTCCTTTTGAATAACGACGATGATGCCGATTCAAATAATGATACCGTTATTTACAGGTAAACAAAGATTATTGTGATAAATTAATTTGACACTTTTCATGAAGTATCAAACGTCAAAATGTTATCGGCTAGTGTTTGATCATCAACAAGTGCCCGCCATAATTGTTTATGACTGAATTGTCAGTTTTGATCTTTTGGTAGGTGGATCTGGATAGGTTGAGAGGGATGTTTTTTTTTTTTTATGAGAAATGAGAATATTTCTGCGGGATGTTTGCATATTATAAAAATTTGATTTATTATCAAAATAATTGTTATTAAATGAGCTGATAAGTTATGCCATAAAATTTTCGAAATATTCATAAACATTTATTCTGATAAGAATTTTGTGTAATTAATAATGAAACATTCATATAACGAGTTGTTTGACTTTCCCTTAATTATGCTATTTTTGCCTTTTATGATGTGTAAAACAAAAATCATAAACACGTTTTTAAGGTGCTGCTGAACATTTGCTCCTTTAGTGTGCCTACGATCGTACTGAAAAAACAACTAAAATTAAAAACCTCCCTTAAAAATATGGCTCTGTATGACGTCAAGAGAAAAAATTGTTGAGTTCAAACAAACAAATCCTTCGGAAAAATTGAAATTGTCGTTTTGAACAACTTTCAGGTCAAATCTCTAAAAATATTTAAACAGTTTTTGTAGAAAACTGCTTCGAAATTTAATCCAGGGCTTGGATTTAAAAAGTTCTTGATAAAGTACTTGTCACACTTTCAGTATGTAGTGAAAAGAACATAATACCCATATTACATTTTTTGACAACACTTAAATTTATTTAAACAGAGCCCGAGCGTTAGAAAAATAGAGAAGGATTGAAGAGCAGATACAATCACACTGGTTTTGAAGCTCTGAATTTGAAAATGCGAGGGAAAAATAGAGTTATGTAACGCATTCCACATTCGTTAAGTACGCATAAATGAAGAATATCTATACTTGACAGTACGTCTGGAACTAGGTTCAACTAGGGAAACTGATGTGCATTTATGGAAATACGAGTATTACGGTGGAATTGCTTAAGGGGACGAATACAACTGGCTTTTTCAGAAGAATTTTCTACTGATAGAATATAGTTTGAGAAATTTGTAGTTTTTTTTAATTATGCTTAACTTGTTCATCTTATTTCCACAAAATAAAAGATAAATCAAATTTCATTTAATAATTAGGCTTAGTTTAGTGTTTGAACAGTTGCGTGTGAAAATTGTACTATTTTAGAAGTATGAGTTATAAAAAAAAAACTTAAATCAATAAAAAACCGGCTTAGATATTTTTGTGTATTTTATATTCTGTGGACTTTAAAGTGCCTAGTAATTAATTTTGAAAAAAATATTAGGTTTGATTTGAAGCCTCTTCTTGGCTTTTTAAAAATGAATACTCGTGGAAAGAAGGCTATTTTCGGCATGCAAAATCAATTAACTTTTTGAGGCAACAACATTTTTAACTCTCATTTAAGAAAATTATTTTTAAATTTTGCAAGATTATTTTATTATTACAAATAAACTAACGATAAATAAGTATCGAACTTTTTTATAAGACTTTTTACTTGGAACTTATAGGTACTATAAGGCAAGCTATGCATTCGTAAAAAAATCAAACTCGAGATTTTGATCAAAGTTGACATTACGATGATAGCGAAGACTAAAAAATTGGGTCTCGCAATTCTGTCTGTCTGTTCGAAACGGCTGGGCCGATTTTCTTTAAACTTGGTAGATATCATTTTTAATTTTGCCCCCCCACACGTTTTTTTTTTTTTAACCAAAAACAACGGTACCTGCCATACGATTTTTTTTTTCGAAATTTTATAAATATTAATTTTTCTCAAAAACTGTTCTACAGATTTAAAAAAATAAAAATACAAAAAAATTTCATTTAGTTAAAGCTAGGTAATGACTGCAAAAAAGTTACCGAAAAATAGTAATTGAGGGTACCCCCTATGGAACCATTTTTTTTTGATTTTCTCAAAAACGGTACCACCAATTTTGATCATTTGTTTTGCTAAATTTGAATAAAATTGTGAATTCAAATTTAAAAAAAAAAATTTTTCAAACTCAATATTTCGAAAACCACATTTTAGATATTTTTAAACTTGATAAATAAAAGTTTCTCAATATAATCTACAAGATGTGGGAATAAATAATTTATTTTACCTAAAAATAAAGGTACCCACCATACAAATGTTAAAAAATGGTTTTCAAAAATCGCATTTTTATCGAAAACGGCGCCTAGAATTTTGATAACATTTTTTTCCTTTCAATTAATTTTTATAATCTTTAATTTAATAAAAAAAAATTGAAATTAAGATATTACAGCTTATACCTATGTACGATAGAACCAGTTTTTTCAAATTTTGAATTACTCATTATGGAAATAACGAATTTTAATGAAATTGTTTATAAAGATGCTTCTAAAAAGTTTAAAAAACATTGCATTTCAAAACTTAAAAAAAAAATACTTTTTGAATTTTTGAAAATAAAAATAATTTTTTCTTTTTTGGAAAATTTGACATCTCAAAAACGGCTCAATATTTTTTTTGGAAATTTAATTTTCATTCGTAAAATAATAAAAACTTAAAGTTGGCGTAGGTACTAAATTTTTTTAAAAATTTTGTATATAAAAGCTTATTTTATTAAGAAACTTCTACAACGACTTATAATTTTTGTTCTTGCATAAACTTATGTTTGCAAAGCATTCTGTTTTTGTCTCTTACTACTTAAAGAATTTAAAAAATTATGATAATTTTATCCTTATGAACAGTTTTATCTAATCTCATTCGTTTTTAAAATTCATAGCCTATTAGCTATACATAGGAGCAAGTTCGTGCGAACAAGTGGTGCATTTAATTTAATAATGAATTGAAAATTTGAAAGTGTAGGCAAATTTTGAATCACTGTTCAATTATATATTCAATCTGTACGTCAGTCCAAAAGTTCTTTTTTTTTTTTATTATTTTGTAGAATAGTATTATTCAACAAAAAAAAAATAATCTAGGACTGCTCTTAGCATGAACTGGTTCTCATAGTTAAAGTTACTCAGAATTTTGTATGTATGTATGAAAGATGATATCAGACCAATGTCCACCATTTTGCTCGGAACAGGCACTGGCTCTTTTTAGCATTCACTCCTCCGCTATTGGGTGCAAAAAGTTATCGATCAAATAATTTATCCTAATTTTAACATTTTTCATTAAAAGTTTCCTTTGATTATATGTACGTTTCCTGTACATATACATACATATCTGCACAGAACTTCCCAGCCAAGGTTACCATTCAAAATACTCAACATCTCGTTACGCCAAAGTATGTCCGACGGAACTCATTTTAAGTGGGACATCTTGCGATTAAATGGTAAACATATTCTCTCTCCTTGAGGTCACATAGAACTGACAGATCTACTCGATGTGGAATGTACTAGTTTAACTTTAGTATTTCACCCTTTTCTTTTAGAAAATTACATTTATCATGTTCAGCGTTCCATTTGTTACAAGGTTTCCTCTTGCTGTTAAAGTGTGCGATTTATCATTGTTCTGTAAAAATCTTGGAGAATCTTTTCTAGTGTATGACAATGACACCGCCCCAAACAGTGCATTTGGACCTGCTGGTGTGTTGCCCTTGGATTTTCAGTGCCTCAAAGTCAACAGTTTTCCGCTGATCAAACTTCTACTCATGAAGCGTGTGGGAACTGATCTTGAAATAGTTTTCTTAAAAATTAATTTTGTACATCTATAGAATTTCGATAGAAATTTTAAAAAGAAACTTATCTACCGACTATAGGTTAAAATAATGTGTTCGGTTTATTATTTTTCCTTGATAAATTGTTAAACTACTTAAATTGAAACTAATCTGAGTCGAAAACACATCATATTACCCTTTTTTTAAACAATTTATTTTTTTATATATCACTTAGGTACATGCATATGTACATATGTATATGTATCTTATATCTGCAAAAATAATTGTTTATTTTTCCATCGATTTCAAATGAAGCTATAGTAGTGAGGCGATAACAAATGATACAATAAATTGACTAAATAAATGACAATAAATTATGAGCAATAAAAACGAAACAAAAAATATTTCTTGAATGAACACCTTATTGTACTAAAATTTAAAGAGTCATTGTTTAATAATTTATTTTCAATAATACAATTAAACTCACAATGATTTCAACTTTTTACTTGCGACTTATAGGTACTATAAGGCAAGTTGTGCATTCGTAAAAAAATCGAACTCGAGATTTCGATTTTTTGTCTATCTGTCTGTCTTTTCGACTACAGCCTAAACGGCTAGATCGATTTTTTTTAAACTTGGTAGATATCATTTTTAATTTTTTCCCCCAGACACGTCTTTTTCTTTTCTTTTCTTTTTTAAGACCAAAAATAACGGTACCTGCCATACCATTTTTTTTTTCGAAATTTTTTTCAGACTTGATAAATAAAAGTTTCTTAATATAATCTACAAGATTTGAAAAAAAAAAAAATGTTTTACCTAAAAATAACGGTGTTAAAAAATGGTTCTCGAAAATCGTATTTTTCTCGAAAACGGTTGCGAGAATTTTGATAAAATTTTTTTCTTTCCCTTAATTTTTACGATCTATAATTTAATAAAAAAATTGAAATTAATATATTACTGACTATACGTACCATAGAACTATTTTTCGAATTTTAAATTTCTGAGCTTCTAATTTTGAAAAAACATTGCATTTCAAAACTTTAAAAACAAATATTGTTTTGAATTTTTGAAAAAAAAAATATACTTTTTTTTTTGAAAAATTCAATATCTCAAAAACGACTTAGTATTTTTTTTTTGGAAATTTATTTTTTATTCGTTTAATAATAAAAACTTTGAGTTGGCGTAACAAAATTTTGTTTTTTAAAATGTTTTAAAAATTTTGTCTATAAAAGCTTAAGACTTATAATTTTTGTTCTTGCATAAACCAATATTTGCATCCTATTTTTAGCTCCAACTACTCGTACTTAAGAAGTTGTTTTAGTCATTTAAAAAATGAGTTTTATGCTTATGAACAGTTTTTCTCTAATAACATTAATTTTTGAAATTCTTAGTCTTTTACATAAGAGCAAGTTCGTGCGACCCAGTCGTGCGTTTTATTTACATTTTATAACCGAAATTATAAAACAAACACATTGCTTTGAAATTCATATACTATATACTTCTAATACAATCTTTTCCACTTACGAATTATTGACATTTAAATTCAACTGTGCAAATTCGATATAATATGATATTATGTTAAAATGATGACTGTAAACATTTTAAATATTTCAATATTTTATTAAAATTAAAATCATCGAAAAATCTACATATTTAGTTTTTAGTTTTTCAAATGTCGTACTAAATTCATATGACACTTTGATATACATATGGACTTATATATAAAAGTCAAAAAGGTGTGTTTGATTAGTTTTTTGCACGAACTGTCATCAACTGCATCTGCGTAAGTGATGCAATATTCTCTCAAGTTTTTAGCCAATCAAACCGTAGGTGGAGCAATTTAACTAACTGCATTATTTATATCTAGAAATATTTGGCCCACTTATAATAAATCCCGAACATTTGAACTGATATGTAGACCCGAGCAAGACATACCCATAATAATCGAAGCTACTTGAAGCGGACACTGGCCAATACTCGTAGGAGATCATGCAGCGAAGCTAGGAATTCCTCATGACACTCACTGACATAGCTATGAGGACCAGCGGGAAAAAAAAAAGTCCCCCATTTCCTCTGCAAATTTAGAGCAAAATCATTAGGAAGGACATTTTTTGACGACTTTGACACTCTTTCAGAAATGAAGATCAAAGGCTTGAAAGCCACGAAATGGCTCTACGAAGAGCTGGGGTTCTCTTTGTGCCGTGCCCTCCGTTTGACTCCTTAGACCCCGAGCTAGCGGGCTGAGGGCTTTGAAGGAGTTTTACAGCGCGGTGTGCCGGAGGATCACTCACTCAATCGGAGTGGATACTGTTTCAGGACCAGTCAACAAGCTGCCTAGCTTGGCAGAGTGTACATGGTGTTGGATGAGTGGTTTGATTGAGTAAGTGATCCAATTTCAGGATTCTACTTACTAGATCCTTTCATATTTTTGAACTTAATGTCCATAGTCATGATGTTATAATTTAAAATTTTTTTTTATAAAACTATACATTTATACAAAGATCGTAAAAATTAGGCCAAAAAGAAACTATCAAAATTCTTAGTGACATTTTCGAGCAAAACACGATTTTCAAAAACCATTTTTGAACATTAGTTATTTTTAAATAAAATAGAAATTTTGTTCCTACATCTATAAATGTGTATAGTCATAAAAATCTGTTAATTGTAAAGAAAAACAAAACAAAAATGTAGTTTCAAAACATTGAATTTCAAAAAAAAAATCAAGTCGGATCCAAATCCCGAGATATATTTGTAAAAAAAAAATAAAATTTGTAAAAAAATACAGATGTGCAGCTATACCAGGCATACAGTTATACCGACTGACAGATCAATTTGCGGAACCCACTTTTTGGTGTTGTCTGCCAATCGCAATATCAAGTTTAATTAGAATCTCGGAATCTCACAAATCCCAAACTTTTGCCGTACAAGTAAAATACGACCATATACTTGGGTTTTGGAATTTTGTGAAATTATGTCCCAATTCTGATTTTAGAAAAAAAAAAGTTACACATACGCCATAGTGAAC
This sequence comes from Philhelius festivus, assembly GCA_963931855.1. NCBI lineage: Eukaryota > Metazoa > Arthropoda > Insecta > Diptera > Syrphidae > Philhelius > Philhelius festivus. Next base: position 89,576,782 of record OZ007557.1, on the reverse strand, counting down.
ATGAAATTAATCAAGATATTCAATTCGACTTATTTGTATCTACTCGTACAAGTAAAAAAAATCAATCTTACTCTTTGAAGATGTGTTCACGAAAGAGAATATCAAGGTAATAAATGACCAGATGTTCTTGTTAGCAACTGAAAAATTAAAAGAATAAAATTGTCTAAATCATCTTGCATTATTTGTACATCAAAATCATTCCTTATGAAATCAAATCAAGTCACCCTGTAGAAAAACAGTTTCGCGTGTGCTCTTAACGATTCCGTGTGTCTTAAGTTAAACCTACAACGTGATTGGACTTAAAATATACCGAAAGCACTTAAAGCTGTTGCCAATCTATAGAATTATTATTTGTCTGACTGGATGCTTGCCTCTCGCGGACAACCCCAGTAATGTCTTCTTTTTTTTTTGTATTCAGAATCCCCAATCCGGAAACTAAGTCTTCAGCTTATTGATGTGTGAGTTTTTGTTTTTTTTTTTAAGTTTTATTCGAAAATGCTAGCATGGAATTCATAATTGTTTGAACATAAAACCACCATAATTGTCATTGTCAGAGTGATAAATTGAAATGAACTTAACATCAACGACAGTTTTAAGGTTCTTCAAAGCCATCTGTTGGATTAGTTATCGATACCATGTGTTTTTTGAATTTATGTTCTGTCTAAAATATGAGTATTTTTGGTTTTGGAAATAAAACTTGTGCAATATTATCTCTTTTTTTTTTAGTTCCCAGATCAAGAGACACGATCGTCATCATCTGCGAGCTTAATTAAAGATCAGCAGTCCCTAGCTTTTTAAGAGGGAAAGTTGTTTGTTTGTCATCTCCGCTGATATCGAGTGAATTTCGAATTTGAATTAAAAACAAGAACAAAAAAAAAACAGCAAAATATTTAAATACGAGTATTATTTTACACTTGTTATTTTTTTTTTGAGAAGTCATGCGATTCTTAAACATTTATTTGTGATTTCAACTAAGAATAGGGAATGTCACAGGTTGTTGTTGCCGGTAAGCGACCAGTTTGCAAGTAGTAATTTATTGGCTCTGCTAATTTTTAAATAAAAAAATAATAATAAAAAACAAACATCTCACGAAGTTATCGTTTACCTTTTTGGTTGTTTATTTGTTTGAATTCCGATTTATTCTAAAGTAGATAGATTCACATACATATACTCGTATATTAAGAAGGTGTCATTAAAACATTCATTTTACAAAAAAAAAAAAACAAGTACAATTGACTGACATCTTTTGGTCGTAAATTGAACTGGTTCAACAATAAATATCTACGAGACGAAAACTACAAAAAGTAGATATTTTATCTGTTATAGAAAATGTGTGCATTTGGTATAGATGAATCACTTCTTCGAACTTTCGAACTACTCTATAAAATTGTATTGGATGATTTCATGTCTGTTATTCATAAAATAAATCCTGGTGTGCCCCAGGACTCCGTTTTATCTCCGACTCTCTTTCTTATATTCATCAATGTTCATTTATCTGAAATTCCTAAGCCATTAAATCGTTTTGCTGACGATAATACTCTCAGCTTCTCATATTCGTCTTCAGAATTACCTCCTTGGCTTTTGGATGTGGATTTAGAATAACAACGTATGATAAGCTCAATAAATTCTGATCTCGATAGTACTCGTACTTTTAAATGAGGAACAATAAACCGCGTAGAATTTAATGCTTCAAAAACGCAATGCTGTCTTCTGTAGTTAAATCGTTTTCCTCAGTAGGGTTGGCTTTATAACATCGGAAACTTACTTCTCTGACCCTAATAACATCTTTGAAGCCCGAATCAAACCACGAATTCTCTTTAGGTTTGATAGATTTTTCGCTATTCGGTATAATTTCTATATAACTATAAGAGATTATAAAACTCTGCTTGATGAAATAAACTAAACTAAACTAAAGAAATTAAATAATTTCTCATTCCAAAAATAATTAAATATGTTATCATATCTGCACTGGAGTCCACTATCGAGGAACCAAAGTGACCAGTTAAAGTTTCTGAAGAAATCGTTGAGACCGTCCCAGTTAGCTTTCTCGTATTCCCAAACGGCTCTCTTGGGAATTAGTTCGCTACCTGAGTTTGGTTGACTTTTGTCAGGAAACTTTGACGCAAGCAACCCTTAGTAACCAAATATTTAAAATTCAGAAAAAATGCAGAACATTATAAGCAATTATTTGTGATCAGCTGATCAGTGATTAATTTATATGAACAAAATACATGCACGTGCACGATTGCCAGTGACGTCCATTTATCAACTCCTTGCATTATAATTTGCCAAACTAAATTACAATAATTAGGTATAATATTTATAGATAAAATTAAAAAAAAAACTCAGTGCCCAATTTGTTAGACTCGTTAACAAAATGTGTATTCCTAGTATTCACGGTAACTTGAATAAGATGCAAATGCAACGAACAGTTATAGCGTGTAAATTAGATCGAGAGAAGAAAAATCGCAAGGGTGGGAATGGGGTCTAATTTTTTCTCTTTGGGCTGGAAATTCAAAATTTAATAAAGGGTTAATTTTAAGTCATGAAACAATTTATTTTAAATGGAGAGCAACGTTTTTTCAAATAAAATAAATTAGAGGCCATGGTGGTGGTCTTAGCGTAATGGTATGTGGTAGCTTTTTTTTATATTTTCGAAAAAGATTTTTTAGTAATATAGCTTTCAACCATTAAACCATTTTATTTATTTTCAATTTTCTAAAAAAAACGGTACAACTGATTTTGATCAATTTATAAAAACTTTAAATAGAATTGTGTGCCAACATTTTTCAAAAAAAAAAAAGATTTTTATTTTAAAACTCAATACTGCGAAAACTACAAGCTTTAGTTTTTCAAACTTGACACCTACCGACAGTTTAATACTGTATAGAAACTTAAAAAAAAATCTTTTATCTAAAAATATCGATATCTATGATGAAAATTTAAAAAATAAAATGCAATAATAGACTAGGAATTTGAAAAACTAATGTTGTTTCTCTAACTGTTCATAAAGATAAAATTATTTTTTTAAATTCTTTTAGTAGTAAGAGATAAAAATAGAATGCTATGCAAATATGAATTTATGTAAGAACAAAAATTATAAGTTCTTGTAGTGGTTTCTTAAAAAAAAAATAAGCTTTTATATACAAAATCTTTAAAACAATTTTAAGAACAAAATATGGTACGCCAGCTTTAAGTTTTTATTACTGTACGAATGGAAATTAAACTAATTGATAAATTAAAAAATATTGAGCCGCTTTTGAGATATAGAATTTTCCAAGAAAAAAAAAATGACTTTTTTCCCAAAAATTTAAAAAAATATTTTTTTTTTAAGTTTTGAAATGCAATATTTTTTATACTTTTTGGGAGCATCTCTATAAAAATTGAATTAAGATCCATTATGTCGGCAATGAGAAATTCAAAATTCGAAAAAATGGTTTTATGGTAGGTACAAGCTGTAATATCTTAATTTAAATTTTTTTTGTATTAAATTAAAGATCGTAAAAATTAATTGAAAGAGAAAAATTTGTATCAAAATTCTAGGCGCGCGCCGTTTTCGAGAAAAATACGATTTTTGAAAACAATTTTTTTTAATTTTTTAACATGTGTATGGTGCGCAGTGGCGGCTGTACCTTAAGTGCGCTCGTGCGCTGAACCACCAATTCAAAAGGTTTAAAAATTACAAAATATTACTGCGTCTTTATTTTTAGATTACCATATTAATATTTATTTTTTAAACATACAAGAACATAAACAAGTAAAATTTCCAATTATGACGAAACAATGAAAGCGCTTTGCTTTACTATTAAGATTTACTTTCCCTGCAAGTAAAAATTCTCGTGCGCTTCGGCGAGCGCACGAGGAGTGCTAATATAACTTGTATGAGTTACAAGCTAATATCCCTGACGCGTGAGACAAAAGATATTTCATTGAAATTTATAGAGAAATGAGCCTGCTCTCGTGCGGCGCACGAGAACCGAAGATTAACCGATGTTTGACTAGAATGCGCTGCGCCTGCGAATATGTAATGTTGTTTCGCTCTATCCGTGACTGGTTAAATAGTGTTGGTTTGTAGGAGTTAGGTTAGTAATTGTTTTTTATTTTGGTTTTGGTTCGATTCTGTACTGTGTACAGTGTGTGGTGTGGGATAAAATGAACAGTGATTAGGTATATAAAAGACAGTAATAAATCTTTTTAAAATAAAGTTAATATATCGCCAAGGCCCTTTTTAAATTTTACATGCAATATTTTTCTCGGAGAATCGATTTAGACAGAAACCTGAATCCACGATTTGACGCATTTAAGTGAAAAAATAAAAAAAACATGATTCCTTGCTAAATGTAATAAGTGTGTCAGTTTTATACATAGTCGAAATTCTTCGAGCAATTATACAAAAAATAAAAAATCAACATATACATGTAAATTGTTGTTTTTTTGCGATTTCTAATCTTAATCTCTACTTAGTGAGTAAGTAAAGTGCACCACCTGTTCAAAAACCCACCAGCCGCCACTGATGGTGCGTACCTTTATTTTTAGGTAAAATATTGGGTTGTACTGTTTTCGAGAAAATCAAAAACAAAAAAAAATGGTTCCTTGGGGGGAACCCATTACCTAGGATTAACTAAATGATGTTTTTTTGTATTTTTATTTTTTGAATCTGTCGAACAGTTTTTGAGAAAAAAAAAATATCTGTAAAATTTGGAAAAAAATCGTATGGCAGGTACCGTTATTTTTGGTCTTAAAAAAGAAAAGAGAAAAACGTGTGGGGGGGGGGAAATTTAAAGAAAATCGGCCGAGCCGTTTAGGCTGTAGTCGAAAAGACAGACAGAATTGCGAGACCCACTTTTTTAGTCTTCGCTATCATCGTAATGTCAACTTTGATCAAAATCTCGAGTTCGATTATTTTTACGAATGCATAACTTGCCTTATAGTAACTACATATACAGTATCGGACAAAACATTTGCAACTAGAACTGAAACCAAGTAGTTTACTTAAAATCTATAAAAGTTGTATTCACAACCAAAATATTTTTTATATATTATAGAAGCTGTATATTTAAAGTAGGGCTCTTGATTTTACCCGGGTAATACCCATTTGATCAAAAATCCGGGTACCCGGGTACCCGGGTAATGCGGGTATTACCCAAATTTGCGGGTACCCGGGATATCTCAACTGGCGGGTACCCGACAATGTCGTGTTACGGGTACCCAGTACTCAAAAATGCTACAATTGCTTGTAAAATAATAGTTTACAGAAAGAGGAAGCAATGAAATGTGATTTGTATATCCATAAGCATCATGTTGTACTTAAATTTTATTGAAAATACACTGATGTGAATAAGTTTTGACTAATTTCCTTCACATTGCTCTTAGATCTGCATCTTTACATTCTTTTCCATAAAAAGAAATATCCAGAATCCAAATGATTTCTCAATAATTATTAATTAATTAATCCCTGCTCAATAAGGATCGATTCGATTTTCTTGATCCGATCATCAAAAAGTATTGATGATCAAAATCAATCATTTTAGTCGATCTCAATCTCAAACATTTAGATGATTCTCGATTCTGGATTCTCGAGTTTCTATTTCAATCTCAATCATTTCAATGAGTCTCGATTTTCGATATCATAGTTGACTCGATTTATCATGATTTACTCGATTCCATTTGTTCCGATTCAATCAATGTGGATTATGAAAGCCAAACGGACGGTGGACTAGAATTTCTGGGTTAACTCGGCATTGAAGAACATGATTGATCCGGTCGGTTGTTGATGTTGTAGGCCGCAAAAACAATTATTGAACTGATGTGATTTGATGTATCAGGATCCGGTATGTTTAATGTGGATTTTTAGACGTTTCTTAATCCATCGACATCGTAGCCATCCTTTGATGTAATTTGACAGTTAATGACTTAAAGAATAGAGGACAAATTCAGTTTTGATGTACAAAGAGTATTTTGTACCAAATGTTTCTCTTTTCCGAAGCAACAAATAAAATATCTGTTTCTTGAATTTTTTGACACTTTTTATTCCATGTACAAAGTAGCCATCATTCGATGTTATTTGGCAATTTATGGCTTACAATAACAGAGTATTTTGTGAGAACTATCAAAGCCACAAGTCAATGTTATCATCGAAATCAAAATTAAAATCGAATAGGAACAGTATTGAATCATTTCAGTGAAATGAAAATGATCGTATGATCGATTGATTGAAATGATCGGATCATTTTCGTAATCGTAATCTACTGCCCAACAATAAAGCAATATTCTGAGACAAAATAGTTTAGACGCGAATGTAAAACACACTATAAAATATAATGTTTAGGAATGCATTCATAAATCATAACGTTTTTAATATGAAGATACATTTAAAAAAAAAAAAAATTGTTATGAATCCGTTTACCTTTTTTTAATAAAAAATGTTGTTATGAATCTGTTTATATTTATTTTTAATGTTTTTTTTAAGCAGAGCTACATAGTCGAATCAAAATCCGACTACTTATCTACATATGTATGTTGTAAGGAGTGGTTAAACAAAGATGCACGATGTTAATTCTAAATAAAACAAAAAGTTTTCTGAGAATTATCTTAATATTTTTCATTATGATAGAAGGATCTTTGACAATTATGTGTGAAACAAAATTGCGGCCAAATGCTCGCTACGGCTTCGGTGGCATACCTCTATCTGATGGTCCATATTTTTAATGACTCTGAGACATAATTGAGGTTCAATGTCGTTAATGTGCCGAATTATCTCATTCTTTAACTCTTGAATTGTTCTTGGCTTATTGACGTACACTTTTTCTTTTAAATATCCCCAAAGAAAAAAGTCCAACGGTGTCAAATGACATGATCGTGGCGGCCAATTAACATCGCCACGATGTGGGATAACACGGCCATTGAATTTCGTTGGCTGTGTGGCAAGTGGCACCATTCTGTTGGAAGCACATATTGACCATGTCCATATCCATGTCCGTTATCATCTCGCGATAGCGAACACCATTCACAGTTACTGCTTGGCCGACCTCTTTTTCGAAGAAGTACGGCCCGATGACGCCGCCAGCCCATAAACCCCACCAACCAGTCACTCTTTGTGGATCCATAGGTTTTGCAACAATCATTCGTGGATTATCATTTGCTACAGACCCGGTTTGCTGAAATTTGCGCACAATTTTACCGATTGTGGACACATTTGGTCGATTATGCTGACCAAAAAAATCACGATCAATTATGTCTCAGAGTCACTGAAAATATGGACCATCGGATAGAGGTATGCTACCGAAGCCGTGGCGAGAATTTGGCCGCAATTTTGTTTCACACATAATTGTCAAAGATCCTTCTATCATAATGAAAAATATTAAGATAATTCTCAGAAAACTTTTTGTTGTATTTACAATAATTAACATCGTGCATCTTTCTTCAACCAACCTTTTTAAGTGGTAAGCAGCAGAGAAATAATATAATTACGTTCTTCAATCTTTCTTCAAGTCTTTTTTTATAACTATACACGAATATGTTTTGGGTACCCGGATTTTACCGAGTACCCGCAAGAAAGCGGGTACCCGAAATTATGGTACCCGGGTAATACCCGTAAGTGCGGGTACTCGGGTACCCGGGTAATTACCCGGGTATGCGGGTATCAAGAGCCCTAATTTAAAGTAAACAAAAATACATAATTTTTAAAATCATAATAAACTTTTAGTTATCTACGTTGAATTGTATCAAGTAACTTCATATTTACACGCGACAAAACAATTGCAACTAAAATCAAATCAACAGCTAACAGCATATTAATCGTTGCTTTGCTGTTTTTGTTCAATTTTTTAATTGTATATAACATTGACCATATGTTTAAAGGTCGTGACCTGAAAGCTCATTTGCATAAATATTTTTACTGAGCAGATCTCCGGACACATCGGTCTCAAGAAAAAAAAGCTAATAATGTCGCCTAATAAATTGGTGATGCGTTAAGAAAGCGTATTGTAGACTATTTTATATCGTGGATCTTACAAAAAGATATTTCCGTAAAATATGATGTAAATAAATCGTCGGTTTGGCGAATCATATAGCTCGATATCGTAACACAAAAGAAGGAGCTGTTTTGCATCTCGGCGGCCGACCACGTAAAACAAGTTATCGGATGAACGCTATGTTGACAAGAAAAGTTAAAAAAATATCCCTTTATATGTGCACCGAAATTAGTCCAAGAGTTCCAATTAAAAGTAAGTGCTAGAACCGTATATCGTCGGATAGTTCTCACTGATTTATGTTCTAACCGTCCTGCTAAAAACAATTAATTTCGATCCGCAACCAGAGAAACGGAATACAGATTGCAAAGGATCATTTCTCTTCCAACAAGCAGAAATGGACATGAGTCCTTTTTAGTGATGAATCGAAATTCAATATCATGGGTAGTGATGGAATATCTTACGTTAGAAATACCTCTTTGTAAGCGATTTCAATCACGTTACTGCATAAAAACTGTTCGACATGGCGGGGGAAGTTAGATGGTGTGGGGTTGCTTTTCTGCTGCTGGTTTGGAGCCATTGCATCGTATTAATGGAACAACACATATGCAAAAGTATCTTAGAGGATGTTATGGTGCCGTATGGAGAATGGGAAATGTCATTTCGTTGTGACTTTTAGCAGGACAATGAACCAAACCACACTTCGAGGCTAGCCAAAACGTGGTTCAATGATCACACGGGTCAAAGTTATGAATTGGCCGCCGCAATCACCAGATTTGAACCCCATAGAAAATCCTTGGGAGATCGTCACACAAAAAATTAATCAGGAAAATATAAGAAATGCGAACGATTTTTTTTTACAAGAATAGAGACGGCTTCTATTAAAGATAATACAAAACTTAATTAAATCAATGCCAAGAAGGTGCAGGGCAGTCATCGAAAACCATGGCTTTGCCACGAAATATTGATTATTTTTTAGTTTTGCTATATTTGAATTCAAAGTTGCAATTGTTTTGTGGCGGTTAAATTTGAAGTTAATTTATATAATTCAATGTTTATAATTAACGGTTTATTTCGATTTTGAAAATTATATATTTTTATTTACCCCAAATACAAAGCTTTTATAAAATATGAAGAATGTTATGTTTTTGAATAAATCCCTTATAATTTTGAAGAAAGTGCTTGATTTCATTTCTGGTTGCAAATGTTTTGTCCGATACTGTAAGTCGCAAGTAAAAACAATTAATCCTCAAAAGTATAGATATATTTACTTGCTTTTGTATTAAGCTCACCTTCTTTTAAATGCGCCAGATTTGGAATTTGCTAGAATTAAGTCACAGAATACCTCCCTTCCAAGCTATGGGATATGGGTAGTATATTTTTAAAGATTTTGTTCAATTTCAAACTGCTAAGCTTAAACAAACAGACAAGGCCAGCAAAACAAAGAACATGAACTTAATGTTATAAAATTTAAAATTGAGTTGCATTATATATCTTGATATATATGTACAATGGTTATTTATTACAAGAAAGGTCATTGGCTGTAATTACATTAATGTTACTTCAATATCAAGTCTTGTATTGTATCTACCAAAGTTTCAAACAGATGATTAATTATCATTGAGGAATGTTACCGATGTAAGTTGTATTATTTTCAAACAAGAAAGTCTTTATACTCAATTAAACTTTTTTACTACAACGAGCCACTATAAAGAATTGAGGTCTAAAGACTTTTTTTTATTCAAATTGCATTTTTAGCTAATGGTTTCGAGTCATTCAATTCAATCAACTGAATTTATTGTATTAATTTATGAAACAGTGTATTTTGTTTAATAAATTAAAGTGCTTGTCTTGGTCATATAAACTTATTTTAAATGCTTACAGACCTTACATGTGTTTTTGCATGTGTATATTCAAAACTATATATTAGCACAAGTATGTCAGGAATATAATTAAATTATTTTCTAGTCGAAACAAAATGAACCATATGCAAAATTAACTAAGGACGTTTAGTAGGTTTTTAGCAATTTTCTTAACTCACCTCATACATTTTTCGAGTCTACTAGAGTTCAAAATATTTAACAGTTAACTTACACTTTTACACAAAAGTCAACATAGTTTCAATTCAATTTTAGGTTAAATTTTGTGTATCAATGTTACATCTCAGAAAAAGAAAGATAGCTTTTCAAGGTTTGGGTGATATCCTGTGTTGACTTTTTCTTAACTTCAAAATCAAGATTCTGCCCAACCCACAGATAAATATATTGACGAATATATAAGAAAACTTTGTCCTTCTCACTGATCAAAGCGATGGTTTTTCGGTTATTCCAAAACAAATAAAATCCTCTAGCAGATCGCACGAACTTGCTCTATACTTAGGCACTTAGAATTTAAAAAATTTATGTTTTTAGTGAAAAATGTTCAGAAGCACGAAATTATAAAACTATTTTTTTAGTAGTTGGAGCTAAAAACAAAATGCTATAAGCGAATATGAAATTATACAAGAATAAACATTTTAAATCGTTAAAATAAAATAAAAGTTTTTACATATAAAATTTTTAAATTTTTATCATTTTTTTTTTATATAATTTGCCCACACTTAAGGGGTTATGACTACCTTTATAATCTTATGACGTGACAAAGAGGAGCCTTTAGGAAAAGCGAAGAGGAGGATTTAATAAGAGATGGATGTCGATGCACATTGGGTTTGAAAGCTTGTACATCACACTGAGGAAAAAGAAAGAACCTTTATACTTAACAGTACGTCCGAAGTAAGGCTTAAGGGTAACCTGATTTATATTCATATAGCTAGACGAGTATTACGGTGGAATTGTGTTGCAACTGGCTATTTCATTTGAGCACTGTTGATAGAAAACGCGATAAAATAATGAAAGACAGGAAACATTTCGACGGTGTTCAAGAGAAACAAAAGTTTCCGTAATTCACCTGTCTCCTATAATTTTTATCTATTCAGAATTTTACCTAACAAGAGTACCAGCCCAGATATGAGAGTTATACTCAAGTTTTGGGTAGATATAAGCCTTATAGATGGTACCTATCATCTTTTAAGAAAACCTAAGCATGTCGCTGCGTGCAAATAATTGTGTAAATACGAGTAAAAATCAAAATTTCAAAAACAAAAAAAAATAAAACTCGTGTTTGAGATATCGAATTTTCAAAAAATTTCGATTTCTCTGTTCAAGAATTCAAAAAATATTTTTTTTTAAGTTTTGAAACACAATGTTTTTGAAAGTTTTTAGAAGCTTCTCTATACAAAAATTTCATTAAAACCCGCTATAAAGAGAAATTCAAAATTCGATAAAATGGTTCTATGGTAAGTACAGTCAGTAATATCTTAATTTCCAATTTTAATTGCGACTTATAGGTACTATAAGGCAAGTTATGCATTCGTAAAAAAAATCTAACTCAAGATTTTGGTCAAAGTTGACATACGATGATAGCGAAGACCAAAAAAGTGGGTTTCGCAATTTTGTCTGTCTGTCTGTCTGTCTGTTCCACTACAGCTAAACGGCTCGGCCGATTTTCTTTAAACTTGGTAGATATGGGTTTTATTTTTCCCCCCCGAATGTTTTTTTATTTGTTTTTTAGGACCAAAAATAACGGTACCTGCCATACGATTTTTTTCGAAATTTTATAAATATTTTTTTTTCTCAAAAACAGTCCCACAGATTTTTTTAAAAATAATTCATAAAATTTCTTTTAGTTAAACCTAGGTAATGAATGAAAAAAAAATTCCAAAAAATTATTATTTTTGGTACCCCCCTTGGAACCATTTTTTTTGTTTTTGATTTTCTCAAAAAACGGTGCGACCGATTGTGATCTTTTTTTTTTATGTTAAGGCTCCCCAGCAGTTTCAATATTATTGTGTATTCAAATTTTCCAAAAAAAAAATTTTTGGATTTAAAAAAAAATTCAATTTCTTTTTTGAAAACTCAATATTTCGAAAGCTCCATGCGCAATTTTTTTAAAACTTGATAAATAAAAGTTTCTAAAAATAATGAGAAAAAAAAATCATTTTACCTAAAAATAAGGGTACCCTCCATACAAATGTTAAAAAATGGTTTTCGAAAATCGTATTTTTCTCGAAAACGGTTCCGATAATTTTGCTTACATTTTTTTTCTTTTGATTAATTTTTAAGATCTATAATTTAATACAAAATATTTTAAAAACAAGATAATACTGACTGTACCTACCATAGAACGATTTTTTAAAATTTTGAATTTCTCACTATCGGCATAACGGATTTTAATCAAATTTTTAGAGAGAAGCTTCTAAAAATTAAAAAAAAAACATTGCATTTCAAAACTTTAAGAAAAATATTTTTTTTTTTAATTTTGAAAAAAAAATCTATTTTTTTTTTTTTGAAAATTCAATATCTCGAAAACGGCTCATTTGTAAATTTAATTTTTATTCGAACAATAATAAAAACTTAAAATTGGCGTACCAAATTTTTTTCTTGAAAATGTTTTAAACATATTTTATATAAAAGCATATTATTTTTAAGAATCACATGGCATCCTATTTTTACCTCCAACTACTAAAGAAGTTGTTTTAGTCATTTAAAAAATTCATTTTATTCTTATGAACAGTTTTTCTCTAATAACATCTATTTTTGAAATTCTTAGTCATAGGAGCAAGTTCGTGCGACCCAGTCGTGCATTTTATTTTTATTGAATTATAGATCCTAAAAAATTAATCGTAAGAAACTAAAATGTATGAAAATTCTAGGTGCCGTTTTCGAGAAAAATACGATTTTCGAATACAATTTCTTAACATTTGTCGTTATTTTTAGATAAAATTAATTTTTTTTTTCTCACATCTTGTAGACTGTATTTAGAAACTTTTAATTGACTAGTTTTAAGAAAATCGAGAATAGGGTTTTCGAAATATTGATAGAAAAGCAAATATTTTTGGAAAATTTGAATGCACAATATTACCCAAACTTTTGGGGAGCTTAAGCATAACAAAAATTATTATTATTATTTGTATGGTTATTAATACCATTAATAACCATTTTTCGTAAGTTTTTGTTCAAGCATAACCTGTAAAGCTCTAACTAAACGATTTTTTTTTAAATCTGTAAAACTGTTTTTGAGAAGGAAATATTTTATAAAATTTCGAAAAAATTAGTATAGCAGGTACCGTTATCTTTGGCACTAAAAAAAAAAGAAAAAAAATGTGTGCGTGGAAAAATTAAATATGCTATCTACCAAGTTTAAAGAAAACCGGCCGAACCATTTAGGTTGCAAAATAGTCACTAGTCAACTGATGAATCCCTGTGAGATCACCGGGAATAATCGACAATTTTTGTGGACTAAAGGCCAATAATTCAACAAGTCCAAGTAAATCGTGCAAAGTCTTCTATTTGGCTGATTTATTTCGCCAATTTTGTTCCAAATTACTAACTTAATTTTTTTTGAAACTAAGAATAATCAAAAATAAAACAAGTTTTAAAAGATTAAATGTCCAGCTAAGCTGATATGAACTTTCAGATTTCACCTTCAATCAGATAAACAAGATAATTATTATGACATTGTAATAAAATTTAACTTGCCATTATTGCTTGGCTTGGTCCAAAGAATCATTTTAAGTTCCGCTCAAGTCGGCCACATGTAAGCAAATCTAATTACAAATTTCTTTACCAAATCCGCAAAGTGGCGAAACACAACCCGAGCCAAAATAAGTTGGTTAGTAGTTGAAACAACGAAAACAAAGCTTAGTTCAAGTTAAAAGCTTGCACTAAAGCCATACTCTCTGAGAGCATTATAATGAGTCTAAGCGTAACGTGTTTTTCTTGCCACCTTCCAGTTCTTACCTTCTATTATATCGAATCGATGGAGGAATAGAGAATAACTGTGCGACGATCGGAAAACCAGTTTTGTGAACATTCATGACAATCATGATGGGAAATTTAAAATTTATATTTTGCACTCATTCCAATGACCAGGCCAGGGTCTCTCTGGGAAAATTGTTGTCTCACCGCTTTCCACAGACACGACAGTCTATCAAGTGATCGCTCTGGCGTGTGATGGTTACCTGAAACCACATTTTGTTTTTTTATTAAAAAAAAAATATTTGTATAAACATTTCGATTGAGTGTGTTACCAAAACATATTTATGCAATAAGACTCAAAAGAATTGTGATACCGGATCCAGATCATCAGCAATTGGAATTGGAATCAAATTTACATTGCGGATGCCTGAACCAGCCGTTTATAACAAACAAACAAGAAAAAAAAAAACAGATCAAAATAGTGATTGAAGCAAAACCAATTTACCCAGTAAGTGAATTTGCATTAGAAAAGATATAATGATTATCTTAATCCCCCCTCTACCGACCTCCATACGCCGTCGAATCTTTGAAATTGGAGTAGAAAAAGTCGACGACTTTTGAGATGGATGGCGGCATAGTTCATTGAATTGAATGAAAAGTGCGTCTCGCTCTACCTCTACCCATATAAACTTATTGCACAACAATAAAGTATCTTTTTATTTTATTTAAAACCTTCGTTCGTACTCAAACGAAAATGCCTTTCACTTTGTGGCTACGGGTATGAATTTAACTCAAATAATAATTAGGTACATACTCGTACCTGCTAGAAATGAGTTCGTTTACTTTTTTTTTGTTGACGAGACAGCGAAAGTGTTTTCGTAAAACCTTTAGTTTCACATGGTCATATGAAAAAGTGAACGGAGTTGTAGGGACTGCCTTGGAGTATAACAGAAAAACTGGAGTAAAATTCGGTGGCATATCTGATCAACGACAACACAAACAATAATAGATGTTTGTTGTTTAATTATAAACCGTTAATTGTCTTACCATATTGTTTTTTTTTTTTAACTTACGATAAATTACTAATGGGTTTTACTCAAATTGGATATACATGAATACTCTAATTGTTATGAAATCACTTCATCGATTGAAATAGAATTTTGCTCTGATTTGTGACTGTTTAAATTTTTTTGTTGGATTTACCCCTAACATTCATCATCAAATCTATTTGATGATGATGGAAAACAAACAGACAGATTGAAGTGATTGGTTTCACGCACATGTTTTTATAGTGAAAATATTGAGGCTTAAAAGTGATACGAGTATTATTGCCTGCCATAATCAGAGAGTAAGTAAGAAAATGCAATGCACGCATGAAATTTGGTCATAGAGTTCAAAGATATAAAGTACATTAGTATTTACAAGAAAATAATTAGTAAAAATGTAATTCTTGTACACAGGGGTTAATTTTTCAAAACACAACTAAATCCGTTCGCCCGGAATATAGAAAAAAAAGGAGCTAAAAATTCATGAATGAAATGACCGCCATTTTGAATTTGTAAAAAATTCTTTTTGATGAAAAAATTTACTCTTGACAAAAAATGTATGCATAAATGGAGGACCAAATACAAGTTTCTTTTTAAAAATGCAATAAAATGAACTAAATAATTTTTTTTCCCTGTATTATGGTTTTATTAGTAAGAACAAACATTCCAATTAGACTGAAAACACACCGGATAAAGCAAAACGTTTTTGATTCGATAGTCAAATAAACATTTTTTATTTGAACACACACCAAACGAAATAGAATAAAACAAAACAAAACGTTTTGTTTTTTGGTTTCTTTTGGTGTGCGTTGAAATGAAACAAAATACGAACTATTGTAAAAGCTTAACTCTGGCTGAAAGATTATATTATAACTCTACGGCAAGTAAACGCAAATAACAATTTTGTGTTTACAAAATGAACATTAATATGTCTTTATTTATAAGAAAAGAGAAAAGCTTTTAATCTTGCCAATCTTCAAAAATGTCATAGTAGGAAGTAGCACAGCTTATCAATAGTGCTTATTTTTATAATTATAGATAGGGCTTCTTGCCTAATTAAAAAAAAAAAACATGAATCGGCAACGAAACATGTTTTTCTGTTTTTATGTTTTGTTGCATTCGGTGTGTGTTGCTCGTATACAATAGCATGTATTTTCGACAAAACAAAAACGTGTGTTTTGTTTCGTTTTCTTTGGTGTGTGTAGTCTCATAAAAACAATGTTCTCTTGTTTCAAGAAACAAAAAAAAAATACGTTTTGTTTTATCCGGTGTGTTTTCAGCCTTAATTATAGTACACAACGTCGTTCTGCCTCGGCTGGCTTTGCAGTAGCGCATTCTGTCACTCCAATTTTCCAAGATCTTATTCATGGTTTCGGGCTGTACTCACGGATTGCTTGGATAATATTGGCCTTAAGTGCTTGAATCATTTCCGGGTTGTTGGCATATCGTCGGTCTTTCACGGTTCCCCACAATCGTCAAATCGCAGCTCCGAGGCGGCCAATTGACATCGCCAAGCCGGCTGATAACACGATTTGGGAATTTGGTGCGTAAAAGATCGATTGTGGCATGGTGATGGCGCGCCATCCTGCATGAACCAGAGATCGTCCAAATCCATGTCTTCAATTTCAGTAAAAAAAAAGTTGGTAAACATGGCTCTGTAACGCCAATTGTTGACCGAAACGTTGTTCCCAGCTTCATTTTCGAAGAAAAGTGCTCCAATGTTGCCACCACTTCACAATCCGCATCAAACTGTCACTCTCTGTGGATACACTGGCTTCTGGACAATAATGTGCGGGTTTTTCGAGCCTCAGATCCGGCAATTTGGGTTGTTAACGTAACTGCCGAGACGAAAAGGTGCCTCGTCAAAAAAGATGATTTTTCGACCAAAAACGTTGTGCAATTCAAGCTGTTCTAATGCCCAAACTGCGAAGCGATAACATACGCCTTCAATTACTGAGTCAATTTGACCTTGTAAATAATATAATAATACGAGATCTTTGTGGAGAATTCTCGTCAGGCAAGTACATGAAATGTTGAGCTGTTGAGAAGATCGATCGCGGGTTGATGTTCGTGAATTGAGTCTCACACTCTCGGCTACAGCAGCCAAATACTCGTCTGTGCGCATCGACGGTGACCATGAGTGTTGTCCTCTAGCATACCAATCCCACGAACTTTTTGCACAAACTCGCGAATACACCTTCATTTCGACCAAAACTTTTTTTCAAACACCAAACTGTTTCGGCTAAACAGCACTCAATTTGGAAATTAGTTTTCAATATTTCCCAACGTTGTTCAAGCGTAAAGCGACTCATTTAGTTCCGCGGAGGTATGATACTGACTTTCTGTAAAGATATCGAGCAGGAAACAGCTATCAGTTCTTAGATGCATTAGATAGTATAGATTGTAAGTTATGCATTAAAAATAAAATCGAATTCGTGATTTTGATCAAAGTTGACATTACGATGATAGCGAAGACGAATAAAGTGGGTCCGACAATTCCGTCTGTCTGTCTGTATGTCTGTACCTCGATCTAGAGCCTAAGGCTAGAAGGGAAATTGAAATTTTTTTGTAGCTCCAAAACTACTATTATTTTACTGACTATATTATTATACTAACTATTTTCACATCAGTTTTTTTTTTATAAAAATTTTAAGAAAAATTAAGTACACAAAAAACATGTTTCAGTGTGTCTATATGTCTGTACCTCTCCCTACAACCTAAAAGGTTAGAGACTAGACCTATGTTCTTCAATCCCGGTAGTTAAGCGTCTTCGGTTATTCCATAGAGGGAAAATTGAAATTTTTTTTTCAGCTTCAAAACTAACGGTAGGTACCCCCCATACACCAGGAGCACCCTTAAGTTTAAAATAATATTATATATAAAAATATTCAAAAATAAAATTTGTTTTGTTTTTTGAAAAAGTCCAATTTATTTTTTTGAAAAATCAATATCTTGAAAACGTGTGAAATTCCAAAGTACTTTTACATCAGAGCAAGTTCGTGCGTGCATTTTATTTTTAAATTTTATCCGTGACGTGTTTTCTTTTCTTCTTAAGACCAAATATATCGGTGCCTACCGATCTGACAAAAACATCCAGAGACTTAAAAAAACTGTAATTTAATTTTTTTTAGTAACAGATTTAGGTTTAGGTTTTTCAATAAAATGCACGACTGAATCGTGCGAACTTGCGTTTATGTAAATATGTAAAAGACTAAAAATTTTAAAAATAAATGCTAATAGAGAAAAATGTTCACTGCCATAAAACTTGTTTTTTTGAAATGACTAAAACAATTCCTTTATGTAAGAGCTAAAAACAGAATGATTTCTCAAGCACATATTTTTTTCTGTAAGAACAAAAATTATAAATTGTACAACATTTTTAAAAAAAAAAATTTAAATTTAAATTTGGTGAAATTCTCCGTGATCTAGACAACTTGTGTTTAATTTCTGCTCCTGAGTTCTTTAATTTTATTTCTAGTTAAAGTCTCTTATAAATTCAGATTTTTATCATAATTTTTGCATAATTACCAGATCTATTCAAAAAACATAGTGTCATTAAATGTGTTTTACATAATTTCTTTTAATTGAATAATTTAAATTGTCATTTATTCTTATTCTGATTTAAATCCATCAAAAATCGAGTGCTTGAGTGATTTTTTTTTTCCGGTGTTCTCAATTGTCAATTCTCACCGTCGTCGTCGTTGCCGTTAAAAAATATTATTTCTCCTTTTCGATCGTCTCTCTGGGTGAGTTGCAACATTCTTAGTGTATGTTCTGCCATTGAAGCAAATTTGATGCTACACAACCTGTATCGGTTTCTTTTCATGCCGCAACAAGTCGCACTTTACACCTGGACTCGCTTTTCATCAATCAACCCCAAATCTCAGCATTCACCAGATGCGTGGCTAGAATCTTGTGCATCGCTATTCATTGCTCATCATTTGAATAAATAATATCTACGAGATCGACTTCATCCATCGGACTTTGCTTAAACAGCGCAGCGCACATAATATTGCCACCCAACTACGTTCATCAACATTTGGCTGTCATATTCGTCTCCGATTCATCTCACCTACATGAGTGCAAGTATATACTGTTCAAGTATTTAACTCCTAAAAGCTTTATTTAAATATAATTTCGATCAGTTGGTTCGTGTATGTGATATTGCTTATGCTTTTACTTATCACAGACACCATCCATATTTTTGAAGTACACATATAACCAATTTTTTCTACGAATATTATTTTATTTTTTGAGTAAAACATAAAAATGTCTGAATGTGGAAAATGTTTTAAAATTTGCGACTTTATGATTGATTCGATCATGTGCTATGGCAACTGTCATAGAACCTTCCATGTGGAGTGCATCAATGCTAACTTTAGCTCTATAAAAACGTTGAGCAAGAACAAAGGCTTTTATTACTTTTGTAATGAATGTGATCCCTTTGTTCACAAAAATATTACACGGGACCTTCTCTCCATAACGACAATGATTGAAAATCTTCAAAAACAATATAATCAGCTAAATATTAAAGTAGATGAAATATCGAATCATACGCATATTCAGCGAAAACAAACCAGGAGCGTAACAGCGATCTTAAAGTCTAACAACACCGCATCTAATAACCAAACAAATAAACGAAAATGCGATGAATTAGACACAACCTTACCTCAACCTCCAAATAAGAAATCATCCGAGGTGCCGAACTCATTGATCTCAAATGATACTCGTACAAATAAACAACATACACCTCCATCGATAATTCCAGTTACCACTGTTGCAATGGCCTCAATATCAACTCCTCCAATCATTTCATCCCCATCAGCTTCAACATCATTATCATCATCATCATCATTATCATCATCATCATCATCATCATCATCATCATCATCATCATCATCATCATCATCATCATCATCATCATCATCATCATCATCCTCATCATCATCATCATCATCATCATCATCATCATCATCATCATCATCATCATCATCATCATCATCATCATCATCATCATCATCATCATCATCATCATCATCGTCATCAACCTCTTCGTTACCACTTCAAATGGACTCTGCAAACATCAACAACGAAATTATATCGCCAATTATATCCGGGCTTAAAGTAGTAGAGGGGCAAAAAGTGTTGTTTCTTTCTAAACTATCACCGTCAACTAATGCCCTTGATATCAAAAATTATCTTAAAGAAAAAGTGGGATCATCGTTCTTTAGTGTGGAGAAAATTCTTCACAGAAACTACACTAAATATTCGTCTTTTAAAATACGTGTTCCGGATTCAGTTTTCCATGTACTTAACTCGCCTTTGTTCTGGCCAATTGGTGTAATAATACACGAATTTGTTAATAAACAAAATAGTCAAGTAATACCCCAGAACCCTTTTCGTCAAAATCGGACAATGCGGAATCATCATCTGAGCAGCTCAAACAAATATTAGTCTACTACCAAAATGTAAATGGACTTCGGACAAAGACTAATATGGTCTATAAAAATGTAAACAACCTTCCTCACGATGTCATTATACTAACAGAAACTTGGCTCAACTTTTCTATTCTTGACTCGGAGCTTTTTGATGCATCATATCAAATTTTCAGACGTGATCGACATGATGAAGAAGACTCTAATGTTGTCGGAGGAGGAATTCTTTTTGCGATCAGGACCTCAATTACGTGCTACCTGATAGATGACTTTCGATCCACAGGTGTCGAAGCTCTATGTATCAAAATCAAGTTGGAATCTGGTAATTTATTTATCATCTCCGCGTATATACCTCCAAGTTCAAACAATGACGCTTATAAAAAATTAAATGACTGCATAGAAAATATTTATGTGCTTATGGAACCCGAAGATGAAATTTTGATCGTAGGTGACTTTAATCTACCAAACCTTAATTGGACAAAAATTGATGACGATAACTTCCATGTTCCGATAAATGCGTCAAGCCTTAATGAACTAACATTTATAGATGGTATGTCTTCGTGTGGTTTGAGTCAATTCAATGGATTGAGAAATCGTTTTGGAAAAATTCTTGACTTAGTGTTTTTCGCCGATACAATTAACAACGAAATTGCTGTTTTAACTGCTACTGTAAAATTAATTGACGAAGATCGACATCATCCTGCATTAGATATTTCACTAGGTTTAAACATGTCTTCTCCTTACAATAACAATAATAACAACAAACTTGAATTTGACTTTTCTAAATGTAATTTTGTTGATCTTTTTGATATGTTAATAACTGTAGATTGGAATAATCACGATCGCGGCCTGCGGTTTCGTGATAAAAAAAAAAAAAAATTTATTTAATTTTTTTTTTTTTTCTTTTTTTTTCTTTATTATATTTTTTCTTTGTTTATTTATTTATTCTTTATTTATTTGTTTATTATTTGATTAACATTTATATTATGATAGAGTCTAAGGGGAGGCCGCTGTCTTGAGCTAGGCTGCACCTCACGATTAGAATATTGAAAACGGACTGACTTTAAGATTCTAATTTAACTTTGAATTATGCTTCAGGTAAATTGTAAAGTGCATTCGTTTGCACAATTAATATTGGTTTTGAAATATTCATATTTCGTCTGGGTTCATGAAATATGATAAAGTTTGTGTAGGTGAAGGGAAAAAGGGGTGTTTCCGTTTGTGAATGGAATTTGGATAGGTAAGCGAAAATGGCGTGGGAAACAGCTATGCTTTATGTGAGTGCCGTTAGGCGAAGGGGCGTGTGGGGAATAGTGGGTTTGTGGTTTGGGTTGACGTCTGAGACGTAACTCCTCCCCCCTTAAGATTCTGCTCCGGAGAATCATTGCTTTTTATATTTACTTTAATGTTTGTTTTATTTTTAAAAATGAAGATTAAAATGATTGAAATAATAATGAAAGTTATAAGGAATGTTCCAATATTCATAGAAAGGTGGGTAATATTTTTCCTTTGTATTTCCTCTATAGATTTACGATTTTCTAATTGCTTAAAGTGAAGATCCTCTGAAGTATAATTCATTACAATTTTTTTTATTGTTATATTTTTAAAATTTGGAATAATGAAATTATCATAGTAAATAAAATTTTCATATTTAACATTATTTATTATAATTTTACAATTTTCAAATCTTATTATATTATTTCCAACTATATTTACGTTATAATTATGACAATTGTGTAATATATCTGTTTGTGCTATATTTTTTGTTATAACAATATTGTTTGTCATTTGCTTAATTTCTATGTTTTTATTTTCTTGAAATTCACATTCAGCTTTTTCTTTTAATAGATTTGATAAACAAGTATCGTTTACAATTTTTAAGTCTTTTAACTTTACTCCATTCTCCGTATTGTAAAACATTAATTTTCCATTTGTAACAAAATGATTACTTGATATTAAAATTTCTAGATTATTTTTGTTGGGAATGGGTTCAACAATTATTTTATAAAAAATTTCTTTTGAATAATTTGGTATAAGTAAAATAAATATTATTTGATCCTCATGAATTATAGCAGAACTTTTTATGTTTGCTATTTTATTGATACTAATGTTAAACTTTTGAATTTCTTTTGGAGTTAACAGATCTGTGCTTAGAATTCCTAGCTGGCTTAGCATTACATTTTCTTTTACTTTCTTTACTTGATCCCTTAGTAGCTCTATGTCATAATTAACCTGAAAGGCATGTTGCATCCTTTTTATTCTAATATGTTCTTCATTTATAGCATTGCTTAAATTCTCAAATTGTTTCTTAATGTCATGTTGCTGTTTATTAATTTTTTTAGTAATGTTGTTCGTTATTTCGTTAAAGTTATTGTTTATCTTTATTTGGTCGTTTAGTCCGTCTATTAGATTTTTGTTGTTCCTTTCGTTAATTTCTAAACTCTGTTTTATTTCCTGTTCATCTTCATGGTCCATAGTACCAGCTAAGTATTTTAATCCTTTTCCTAATATGTCAAATAACCCTCTTCTCGATTTATGATGGTGATGTCCTAAGGTATTTTCTATTTCTGAAACTAAACTATTAAAATTGTGTTTTACGGTTGGGAATTCATTATTCTCATTTAATTCATTAATGTTGTGTTCCAAAATGTCGAGGTTTTCTGTCCATGTCGTTAAGTTAATGTTGTGTAATATTTTTGTGTAATTTTCAATAATATTTAAATTTTGCTCTCTGATTGTTATAAATCCGTTTCCTGTGTTTAAATTTTGTACGTAAAGTTTTTGTCCTGTTGTTATTGTCATTGGGATTGTCAAAAAAATAATAAGTGTTGCCTGAAAAATATAAATTAGGAGGTTTGTTCAAGTGTCTTTGTTATAAGTGTTGTTAAAAGAATGATGAAAAATTTCTGAAAATAACCAATGTGAAAAGTCTTTTTTTTTTTTTTTTTTTCATTGTTCGTGTTTATATTTTCTTTTTACTTGAGTCTTATAAAATTTACTTCCTTTTTCGTTTTGTACATAATCTTTATTTACTATAACCGGGTCCGATTTTATGTGGACTGGTTTTAGTTTATTACTGACTCTATCTTTTAAATAAGTATGTTTATCTTGTGTCAAGTCTATATCTTCTCTATTGCTATTTATCTTGTTGATATATTTTTCTTTATTATTATTCACTAATTCTATAATTCTAGGATATTCTGTGTTGGGGATATTTCCGTTTAGGAAGTCTATGGGTTTCCTTTTAGTAGTGGAGTGAATGGTGTTGTTATATATGGCAACTGCGTTAAGTACTTTATTACGCAAAGTGTCCTTATTGTTTTTTGTCAGCAGAGAAGGTGCGAATATGTTCATTCAAAGTCGAGTGAAACCTTTCTATATCAGAATTACCTGTTTTTTGATATGGGGTTGTGATATGTAATTGCACATCTTTCTCTTTAAGAAATTCTTTAATTACTAACGAAGAAAAACCTGTTTCTCCATCAGTGACAATTTTGTCTGGGGACCCAAAATTTGTTAATCTATTTTTTAAAGTATTAAGTAGTGCTAACCATGTTCTATGTTTTATTTCATACACAATAACATGTTTTGTGAATTTGTCTATCATCGTGACATACATGAGGTTGATGTTCGCGTACCAAATATCTATGTGGATAATTTGGTTGGGTTTTTCGGCTGTTTCTGTGATTTTTAAAGGGATTTTATATGGTGATCTTTCATACTTACTTTTATTGCAAATTTCGCAGTTATTTATAAATTTTTGTACTGCTGTTTTAAGATTTGGGCTATAATATATGTTTTTAATTTCTGCGTAAGTCTCGTTTACTCCACGATGATTAAATGCTTTATGAGTACTGTTTATAACATTAAGGACTTTTTCTTCGTCATCTAAATCCCCTAAAAATTTACTACACTTAATTATTCTCAAGAGTTTATTTTTACTAAAGTATTCAACGTAAATGTCTTGAAATTTGGCGAATAAATGGTCATGTCTTGAAAAAACTCCGACTATCCCTTTGGAAGGAAGGAATTTTTTCATAATGTCTATCATAAGTTTTTCATCGAATTTTTTCATTTCTATAACGATCCTTCTTTTTTTGAAAGGGTAATATATTTTATGGTTGCTTACGTTTTCTGTTTCATTTAAAATAATTTGCGTTTTATAAATATTTACCGGTGATTCTACGATGGGGATGTGATTGCTGCTATCCTCATTTGCGCTGTGGATAGTGGCAATTAAAGATTGGTTGTCCAATTGTTCATCATTAATGTCATCGAGGTGTGTCACATCTTCGTTGTGATAGACCTCTATTCTTGATAACCCGTCAGCGACCTGATTATCTTTTCCTTTCACGTATTGAATATCGAAATTATACTCTTCAAGTTTGACTTTCCACCTTTGTAGTTTAGTATTTGGTTCTTTTAGAGAACTTAACCAAACTAGGGGTCGATGGTCCGTTCTAACGATGAACTTCCTTCCGTAAAGGTATGGTCTAAAATACTGTGTGGCCCAAACAATGGCCAATAACTCCTTCTCAATGGTGGAGTAATTGATTTCGTGAGTGTTTAGAGTTCGACTGGCAAAACACACTGGGTGATTTTCTTGCGATAGCACCGCACCAATTGCATAGTTTGATGCGTCTGTAGTTAGTATGAATATTTTGTTAAAATCTGGATGTTTTAAAATTGGGTCTGATGTGATTAAGGTTTTTAATTCCTCAAAACTTTCTATGTATTCTTTATTGTTTATGTCAATTTTAGCTCCTTTTTTTAGGAATGTAGTCATTGGTTTCGCTACTTTACCGTAGTCTTTAATGAACTTCCGGTAATAACCGGTTATTCCTAAAAATGCTTTTATTTGTTTTGATGTGGTAGGCAGTTTAAAATTTTTAATTGCTGAAATTTTATTAGGGTTTGCTTTGATGCCCTCTGTAGTGACGACATGACCCAAAAATTCAGTTTCTTTTTTTAAAAATTCAGTTTTATCCAGTTGTATTTTCAAATTGACTTCTTGCAATCGCTTAAATATTTTTCGTAACGAGGTTATGTGCTCTTCTAAGGATGTTGAGAACACTATGATATCATCTAAATACACCAGGCAAGTTTTTCCAATGTATTCCGATAAGACTGAATTCATTAGTCTTTGGAATGTAGCGGGCGCATTCTTTAAACCGAAAGGCATTCGAACAAATTCGTAATGGCCTTTGTCAGTTGAAAAAGCTGTTTTTCTTATATCTTCTTCCGCTATCTCGATTTGGTGGAATCCTTTAGCCAAATCGATTGTAGTGAAGTAAATAGAGTTTCCCAATTTACCAAGTATGTCGTCCATATTTGGCATTGGAAATTTATCGTCGATTGAAACTTGGTTCAATTTTCGATAATCTATTACTATTCTCCACTTCTTTATCCCAGATGCGTCTTCCTTTTTCGGAACGACCCAGATAGGTGAAGAATATGGAGATTTACTTGGACGTATGATACCTTGATTGAGCATGTCATCTATTTGCCTAGATACTTCTGCTTTATGGATTTCAGGGTATCTGTAGTTTTTTGTGTAGATCGGAATGTCATTGATTGTCTTTATATTGTGCTTAATCGCACTAGTAAAAGATAAATCATTTCCGTCTTGATAAAAAATATTTGAATACTGAGAAACGAGTTTTAGAATTTCAGATTTTTCTGCACTATTAAGGTGCTCGATTCTGATTTGATCAGAAATAGGTTTCGTACTTGTTTCGGTATAATAGTTTTCCAATTGTGGAACTTGATTTTGATATTCATCGTATTCATTAAAAAATATTGGTATTTCTTTATTATCTATGATCAAAATTTTTCTTTTAAAGTCTAAGATTGCTTCCAATGGAAGGAGGATATTATTTCCAACTAATCCATCGAAAACTTCATGGAATTTGAATTCCAAAAATTCAGCGGTTTTGTCTTTTCCGAATTCTTTAAATAGTGGAATTTTTACTTTTTTTCTTATAAATAGTGACGTACTTGTAGTTTTTAATTTTATTGGGTTTTCAAGATTTGTTGCCCATTTGGGGTGGCAAATTCCTGGGTTTAAGATGCTCGTTTCTGAGCCTGGATCTATCAAAATTTTTAGTTTTCGGTTGTCAATATTGGTTCCTACAACTATATAGGGAAGTCTGCCTGAGGGCTGACGTCCCGAAAATCCGAATTATGTAAGTTCATTTGTCTCTGGTAAGAAGCAGATAGAGTGTCCATAGGTTCCCAATTTTGTCTAGTATTATTGTTGTTATTATTAGTACCTAAGTTGTTATTTCTGTATGTACCTGAGTTATTATTCTGATTATTCCTATATGTACCTGCGTTATTATTCTGATTATTCCTGTATATACCTGAGTTATTATTCTGATTATTCCTGTATGTACCTGCGTTATTATTCTGATTATTCCTGTATATACCTGAGTTATTATTGTGATTAGTTCTGTTTGTGTTGTTATGGAAGTTATTTGTTTGGAAGTTGCGTTGGCTGTTAGGATTTGAATTGTTACTGTAATGATTTGGTCTGACTTGTCTATTCATATCAGATCTATAATTGTAATATTGTTTTAGATTTCCCTGGTCTTGTCCTATAAATTTGTTTATTATATCTCTTACTTCTCCTATATTGTACCTATCCGCTAGCGCATGGGCTAAAGCTCCAGCTGCTAACTCCTTAGCTTTTTGAATAAGCATGCTATTAAATATTACTACTATCGATTCTCCGTTTTCACTAAACGCCGCAAGTTCTGCTATTTCTTCGATGAGTTGTTTAAGTCTTATATCTAATTCTAATATAGAACTTACTCTAAGTGACCCAATATTTTTTGTGATAGTGAGTTCGTCCTTCGAGGGGCGAAAATGTCTTCGTAGCTTCTCCAGACATTGATTCCAGTCAGTTGGGGGTTCTGCATACAGGATGTTCTTAGCTGCGCCCTGAATTTTTGTGTCGTATATCACTTCATATACGGTTGGTCTTTCAATCTGGGTATGATTCGCGAGGATTTTGTTCACGGAACTGGCTAAAAATGATGGGAGTGTACCGGCGTCACCCGTAAATACATTTAGATAGCGGATTTCTTTTTCAATCCGCGCACGGAAATTGTTTCCATTGTTATTATGTATTATGATTTGTGTTAGTGCTTCCAGGCACTGTTCCACATTTAGTTGAGCCATTCTGTTAGCTCTTTGCAAATCAAAATTTCGTCCTCGGCTAATTTTTTTTAAATTGATACGCGCACACTTAAATGGTGCACTTCACGAATCGTACTTATTATCTTAGACACTGCGTTTCTTTATCGAATCGCGAAAATGTTCACTGTTGTTTATCCTTATACGGATACTAACTTTACACTTTGGTTTTTCTCGAGTTAAAAAGTGAAAACTTAACGCGTTTCTTTTTTTTTGTTTTATTTCTTTATCGAATCAAAAAAAAACTCGCGTACTCGACTACTGCCGACTGCGCCAATCACGATCGCGGCCTGCGGTTTCGTGATAAAAAAAAAAAAAAATTTATTTAATTTTTTTTTTTTTTTCCTTTTTTTTCTTTATTATATTTTTTCTTTGTTTATTTATTTATTCTTTATTTATTTGTTTATTATTTGATTAACATTTATATTATGATAGAGTCTAAGGGGAGGCCGCTGTCTTGAGCTAGGCTGCACCTCACGATTAGAATATTGAAAACGGACTGACTTTAAGATTCTAATTTAACTTTGAATTATGCTTCAGGTAAATTGTAAAGTGCATTCGTTTGCACAATTAATATTGGTTTTGAAATATTCATATTTCGTCTGGGTTCATGAAATATGATAAAGTTTGTGTAGGTGAAGGGAAAAAGGGGTGTTTCCGTTTGTGAATGGAATTTGGATAGGTAAGCGAAAATGGCGTGGGAAACAGCTATGCTTTATGTGAGTGCCGTTAGGCGAAGGGGCGTGTGGGGAATAGTGGGTTTGTGGTTTGGGTTGACGTCTGAGACGTAACTGAATCAATTATTTTGTAATTGCAATATTGATGATATGTGTAATAATTTTTATAGAACTCTTTTTAACTGCTTTTACGAAACTATTCCTTTAAAAAGAACACGTTTGGCTTCAAATGCACCACCATGGTTTGATATGCGTATTAAAAACTTAAAAAATAAAAGGAACAAAGCTTGGGTAAATTATAATATTACTAGAACTGACGATGATTATAGAACTTTCTTAATTCTAAAACAACTT
This sequence comes from Philhelius festivus, assembly GCA_963931855.1. NCBI lineage: Eukaryota > Metazoa > Arthropoda > Insecta > Diptera > Syrphidae > Philhelius > Philhelius festivus. The sequence continues at coordinate 89,548,308 of OZ007557.1, read as the reverse complement.
TTCACTGATTATTCTAACACTCTATATGACGATTACATTTGTAAAATAGAACATGGTATTAAATCTAATCCAGATAGTTTCTGGAATTTCGTTAATAATAAAAGGAAAACGTGTGGCTATCCGAATTCGATGTCAAATAATTCATCAACTAGTCATGATCCAAAGGTTATTGCAAACATGTTTGCTGACCAATTCAAAGAAGCATTTGAAAAATCAGAATTTAATCATTCCTCTTCTTTTTCTTCTTCTTTCGACAGTTTTACTAATTTAAACGCAATTAATTTTGAAATAAGTGAAGATACAGTCGCTCAACAAATATTAAATCTCGATGAGTGCTTTATTCCAGGCCCCGATGGTGTTCCATCTTATATATTAAAAAAATGTGCTTCTTATTTGTCGTATCCGTTACATATTCTCTTCAATTCATCCTTAAAAAGTTCAATTTTTCCTATTATCTGGAAAAGTTCATTTATTATTCCTATACATAAAAAAGGTCCTAAGAATGAAACAATGAACTATAGACCCATTGCTAAACTATCTGTGATACCTAAACTGTTTGAGTCAATTGTGAGTAATGTTCTTTCTTTTCATTGTAGTTCTATTATTTGTGATAGCCAGCATGGCTTTGTCAAAAAGAGATCCACTGTTACTAATTTATTTAACTTCGTTTCCTTTTGTCTAGATGTTTTTGAAAAACGCGGGCAAGTTGATTGTGTATTTACTGACTTTAGTAAAGCCTTTGACAAGTTATGTCACAATACACTAATTTTAAAATTAAACCATCTAGGATTTAACAACAATTTTATAAATTGGATTTCTTCATACTTAAAAAACCGTCGTTATTCTGTCTTGTTTCGTAATGAAAGTTCAAGTCAATTTGTTGTCAATTCTGGCGTCCCTCAGGGCAGCCACTTAGGTCCTATTTTATTTGTTTTATTTATTAATGACTTGGTTTCAAACTTAAAAAACTCGTCTGTCCTTGTTTATGCTGATGACATTAAGCTTTTTAAAAGTATAAAATCCTCCTCTGACTGTTTATTACTACAAGAAGACTTAACAATATTTAGGGAATGGTGCAATAAAAACCGACTTGTTTTAAATGTTGACAAATGTAAAACCATGAGTTTTACACGTAAAAAATTTCCGTTTTTGTACAACTATACGTTTGATTCTTGTCCGTTATGTAAGGTTTCTGTGTTTTCTGATTTAGGTATTATTCTAGATCCCAAATTAGCATTTAATGATCATTTAAATTATATAATTAAAAAAGCCAATAGGGTTCTTGGATTCATTAAAAGATTCGGTCGTGATTTTCAGGACCCTTATGTTCTAAAACTTCTATTTATTTCGTTTGTTAGACCAATTCTAGAATACGGCTGTGTGGTATGGTCACCTTATTACTCAATACATGTTACAAGAATTGAAGCGATCCAAAAAAGGTTTCTGCGTTTCTGTCTTCGGTCTCTTCCCTGGTCAAGGGAAAATCTACTTCCCCCTTATTCTCAAAGACTAGCTTTGATCAGCCTTCCTTCTTTGACTAACCACAGAAAGTTTTTACAATTTTGTTTTATTGTTGGGATTATTAATGGTTCGATATCATTACCATCAGTTCTAAGTAAATTAAATTTCAGTTTCAGCCGTTCATGTTTAAGGCGACAGCAACCTATTATTCAAATATTTAGCAGATCAAACTATGGTGTATGTAGCCCCTTCAATCAATTAATTACAATTTATAACGAATTTCAATTTTGTTTAGAATCTGTAAATGATAACATAAAATGTAAAAAATTTAAACTTATCTTTTTCAACAATATTGAATAATAAATATAAATTATGATATTAGATTATATTAGATTATATGAACTATTTTAATATTGTTAACGTTAGATTTTAACGAATTAAATAAATAAAGAATAAATTTGGGAACGCCAACTTTAAATTTTTACTATTCTAAGAATAAAAATGTAACTTAAAAAAAAATATTCTCCCGTTTTTGATGTATCGAAAGTTCAAAAAAAAAGTTCTTCTTTTATAAATTAAAAAAAAATATTTTTTTTTTAAGTTTCGAAATACAATGTTTTTTAAACTTTTATAAGCTTCTGTTAAAAAAAATTTAAATCACTTGTGTCGATAATGAGTAAGTAAAAATCGGAAAAAAATGGTTCTATGACAGGTACCGTTAATAACATTTTTTCCTAAATTTTTCCTCGACCAAAATGTAGTCCATGTCCATAATAGTAGTGATGTGCTGAACTGTACATTTTTCAAATCGAGTCAATTTAAGCAACTCGAGTTGCTTGCAATTCGAGTTAGCTTATTCGGGTTATAACAAAATTATTTGAATTATTTTCCTAATAACAGTAGGATCTTTTTTCTTGGGTCTTGCATTACTTTCTTCGTAAACTAAACTTAAAATAAAATGCGAAAAAAAAAGAATAATGAAATGCGGGAAAATTTGTCATGTGCCACCCACCGTCGCGCTACTTTTTAATGAGTTTTCAACAATTTTTATTTTTTAGAAATATGTTAAGATTTAAAATTAAAGTAAAAGCTGTAAAATGTAGAATAATATGTTGTGTTTAAGAAAAAATAAAAAAATATGAAAGTATCACGAGTGTTTTCACTTTTTATTCGTATGTTTCCAATGTGATATTTTTTCATGCTTTAGTTTTGTCCAACACTGTAGACGGGTGTATTCAAGTGTTAGTTTCGGTTGGTTCTATCGGTTCCGACAATTCTGTTTGATATTATAACTTGCTTTGACTTGGTTTAGTTTTAACTCGGGTTGACACGGGTATTGACTCGAGTTGATACATCACTTCATAATAGCACAAAATCCGAAAAATGGTAATTAATGGTACCCCCCTTATAACCATTTTTTTGTTTTTGATTTTCTCAAAAAGGATACAACCGATTTCGATCATCGTGGAAAATGTGGGAAAAATTTGTTACTATAACTAAAAATAACGGTACCTACCATATAACGTTAAAAACTGTTTTCAAAAATCGATTTTTTCCGAAAGGACACCTAGAATTTTGATAAAATTTTGAAATTAAGATATTACTGACGGTACCTTACACAGAACCATTTTTTCGAATTTTGAATGTCTCATTATCGGCATTACGGAATTTAATAAGATTTTTTTATTTTTTTTTTATTTTGTAGTCTTTTACATAAGAACAAGTTAGTGCGATCTAGTCGTGCATTTTATTTGTAGTTACAAATTAATTGATGCGTTACATTTGAATATAGATATGTATTACCACAATTTGACGTAGGTATGATATCTGTAGATACCCTAATAGAATTCGTCACTAAAAGACGAATAATTACATCACGGTTTACGAATCTTTTCTGCTTAAAAAATCAAACCACATTTCGTCACTGTTTGTATTTCTATATACTTTGCCGGGACTACTTCTGAAACCTCTTATCAGGGAGTACATGTTTTCACTTGTGCTCCATTTTTCACTTCATTCCATTTACCTATTACAAAAATTAAAAAAACACCACACTCACATTAACCTTGATCAAATTTCCACACGAAACACGACAAAATAAACATTTTGAAGTGTTTCAATTCCAATCATTATGCACACGACTAAGACTGAAATCATTACTTATTTACGACCAAGCAGAAGCCTCTTATCAGAAACAAGTAGAAGGCATTCCAACCCATCTACTTTTAAAGCCATCACTGAATCACCAAGTAGTCGGATATAAGCAGCCCCCGATTGTGCTTATCTTCCCAAAGAATTATCGATAGCAATATTAAAATCAAAATATCTTATAAATCCAATAAACGGTGGCGAATATATTTCAAGCTGACGAGTTCTCTTGTTTTCGAATAAAATTTCAATTATAAAAAGGAAAAACATTTTTAGTGAATGGATCGTGAAAATTCTTGAGGAAATCCATTTCTTGTTGATAAATATCCTTGAAAACGCCAAAGAATGTTTAAGTTCGGGACAAATAGACATGAGAAAGATGCCACTGGAGGAGCCGCTTCTGGCAGTAGTTCTGGCATTCAGGGTGGCAGAAGAATTCACAAAAAGAAGGTCCGAAGAGAACATACCAATGTGCTAGATGATGACAATCAACAGGCATTTTATGTGGGCGATGAACGTGAGCAACTTATACGGTAATTCAGACATACATATACATTTATTAGGAATAGGATATTGAAATTCCTATAGGGAGGAACTTTTTTTTATGACGTAGGCCGTAAGAGATGTACGTAATATATTCAATATGAACGATGGGAAAATTTTGGTCTACAGAGAAAGACGCAAATAAAACTGCATAATTTTAAAGGTTGATAAAGAAATATCAGTTACAGTACCCGATTTAGATAAGGCAAAGATAATAAATAAATACGTACGTGTTTTACAGTCCGGTTAAATTCGAATGACGATTTAAAAAATAAAATAATTTACCTGCAAATGCGTAGAACTTCTGTGTGAACTAATGCAAAACCTTTTACTTTTGGGTTTTATGGATACTTAAAAAGTAGTAGTGTTTAATGAATGATATCCATTTTTTAGTGATTAAAGTGAAAATGAAAGTTAAAGAAAATATTTGTAAGTGTATCTAATCCAAGTGAAACGCGTACTATAATGGGGACGTATCGGAATCCCGCTTTTTGAAATCCCGCTTTTCAAAAATCCCGAAAAAAAGTTTTAAAATCCCGTCTGATAAAATACTGCTTTTTTAAAATCCCGCTTGTTCAAAATCCCGATATATTATAATCTCGCTTTTTAAAATCCCGCCAAAACCCGCTAATCCCGTTTTTTAGAATACGTAGCTAAAACTTATTGGCGCAAAATTTTAAACATTTAAAACCTACTCTAAATCAATTTTAGAATGGGAGTTGACTCTAAATATTGAGTATAAAACGAGAACCGACTTTTTGTTAATTTTGAAGGACATAAACTATACTTTAACGTTAAAGAGCTCGTCTTACTTTAGCAGTTTATCTTTTAAAAGTATACTTTATCCATATTGACAGTGGTCATTATGGGATTATAAAAAACGGGATTATAAGAGACGGGATTTAAAAAAACGGGATTATAAAAAGCGGGATATCGTACCTAACCCTACTATAATTGAATCGCATTTCATTAAACTTCGACTTATTTTGTTTACTAATATTCACTAAGCTACAAGCAGACCGCATGTAAAAGTCGGAAATTTTGCGACTCTGGCGTCATTTTAACGTCATCATTTGAGCTATTGATCACACATCGTATGACCACTCTTTGATGGGGATATTCGCCATATGCTGCAACTGTGAGCAACGCCCAAACATGCACTTTAATTTGCGACTGCATTTCATATGGTCTGAACACTTCCGCATATAATTTTTTGACAGTTTAAGATCGTTTCAATTTATTTTGTTCGAAGTCACGAAAATAGAACCTTGAATTTTTTTCCTATTTACGAGCATTATAACAGTTGTTATGATTGTTCATTTTACTAGTAGCATCAAACAGCAAAATAAGGGTTCTAAAGTGCAGCGGAATACAAACAAAAACATAATTGGATATGTTGCGTAGGGTAGCTTCTGAAGAATATTTTTTTTGTTTAATTAAAATAATTAATTTTTTTTGTTTTATCTTTTATATTCTTCATTATTTTGTAGCATATCAAGAAGCCAAAATAACAATATTATTCCACTTTCTTTTCGGCATTTAGAAAATATTTTAGCACTTTTAAATATTCGAGATAAGCTACCTACGACGTGAGTACCCTAATCACAAACACAACAGAAAAAAACAAAAAGTTTTAACAAATTAGTTAATGCTCGTAATCCTGATTAAAAAAAAGTTGATTTGTGGATTTTATAGCCCATCGTCTGAACACTTCACATATAGATTGCTGATTGGATTTGATCGCAAATTATTATTAATTTACAATTTTATAGACAGTTTTTGAATATCGAGTGAATGCTTTAATATGCTAGCTTGCGAGCACTGATAAAGGTATAGAATTTGCAACTTATTTGGGACGTTATACGTGACTTCAGAGCTGCAAATTTTTGCAACTTTTAAATTCCCGTGTGCTGATAGCTTTCAAGTTGTTAAGATACATCCAAATCTTTATTGCTTTAACGTAAGTAAAGCTTAAAAGTACATAGCTGTTTAAAAATTTTTGAATGTTTTCATAAAATGATGCTTGTTTTTCTCAACTGATCAGAGGTGTTAAAGAATGCAATTGAGTTCATTTTGAAATTGTGACTTTAAATTTACAATTACCATTCATTTGACATTTAAAAGATTGCAATCACTATTTCCCCATTCATTAAATAGTAATCAATTGATTTGTATCTTCTCAGTTAGAGTTCATGCATTCTTAACATTTTTTGCGAAAAATTGAAATTTTGTTTATGTCTATACGACTGTCATATTAAAAAACCAAGAATTAAAAGTTAAAGAAAACAATTTCTTAGTTTTATTTTACTATTACTCACAAAATATTCTTCCTCGGGTTTGAAACTACCTTTCGAACCGCTCAATCCATGTTGTATGATGGAACGACTATATGTCTGAAATTCATAAAATAAATGCTGGTGTGCCACAAGGCTCCGTTTTGTCTCCGACTCTCTTTCTCATATTCATCAATGATTTTTTGTCTGAAAATTCTTATTTATTAAATTGTTTTACTGACGACAGTACTCTCAGCTTCTCATATTCGTTTCCAGATTCAGGTCCTTGTTCTTCGAATGTGGATTTAGAATAACAGTTTATGATAAGCTCATTAAATTTTGATCTCGATAGCAAATTGGGGACGAAAAACGGTCTTTTGTCATTGAAGTCGAATACAACCTACCATGTCATGATTTTTGTTTTGTTTATTTGAGAATTCCTTAGTTCCATTTGCTGAATCAAAACTAAAATATTTATGTGACAGTTAACGTTGATGAAAAAGTAGATCATAAGCGTTTAAATTGATCTTAAATATCTAAATTTCGTATCAACAAAGGTTCTTAGTGTATTAAAATCATTGTTTATTTTTTCTTAAAGTCTCGATAATAAATGAAACGAAGTTCCATTGCAAAAATATTACAAATCATTTCAAGTCATATACTTGTCATTATCCAAAAAATTGTCAAGAAAATAATTGAAAAATTGTAAATCTTAGAAAAGTTAAGAAAAATGAGATCTAAGCAATCTCAGAAACATAAATAATATTCTTTAACAAATATTCTTACTTTTGAAGTCAAATGTCCAGAAATAAAAACTATGGATCGTTTGCTCTCTTTTATAGAGCAAAATTTGTGACATCTCTTTCATGAATTGACCGTTTATATTTGTATGGTTTCACAACAAAACTGGTATACAAATTTGTCATGATAATTCTCCGATAATATTTGACAATTGTGATAATTTGTATATGATCCAAAAATTTGAAAATTTACAATTTATTTATGAACCATAACTTTGACACTTGTCAAGCAGTCACTTTATTAATAACTGCACATTTCATCTGACGCACTTGTCAATTTTTACTAACCATGGCCCAACCCAGACCAGAAAACAGTAAATTTTTTTCGGTGAATAGAATTAATGAAGGTTAACATTCAAAATACATCCCATCAAATGGTACTCGACTCTCATTGTGAACCATAAAAACAATAGTTGCGGCAAACGTTTAAAACAAAAGGGGTATTCATGTAAGCGCGGAAAACCCTCGTAAACCTCGTAAAACAGATAATTTTATCTCCGCAGAAACGAGCTGTCAAAATTTGTATGGGAAAAAGTTTCTGCAAATCGCATAAAATTATCTCACAAATTTGCTGCGGAAAGTGCAGAAATAAACCTCGTAAACTAAAGAAGTATGGATTCTGACTTTTAATTTGACATTTCACAAAATATTTCCCACATTTACGCAAGTATTTCTTAGGGGGTGTTCATGAAAACATGTTGCGGAAAGTTATATCTTCCTACAAAGCGGAAAATTATCTCGTTACATGAATACCCTTAAAATAAATCAATTTATTTTGGATTGGGATCTGTCAAAATACCGATTTTGGCTATTTTGGCAATTAATTGGATAAAAAAATGTATTTATTATTCGATTTCAACGAATACCAAAACCATTTTCAGCTGTCATTATTTTGCAAATGTGGTTTGAGGTTTGTTTGATTTATTTAAATTCTGAAAATTATATCCAAAACACGAAGAAAATTATTTCTAGCAAAAAATGGAAGCAGTTCAATATGATTCGGTTAATTTATCAAGCTCATATTTCTCCACTGAAAGTAAATTAAGAATAAAGATTTTTCTTTTTTGAAATAATAAGACAGGATGTAAAACAACACTACTACTCAAAAATAATCAAATTGATATCGCATTGAAAAAAAATCAGTTTTTGATTGAAATCTGAATTTGCCAATGGAAAACCCGATTGGACTTCACGTTAAACCGTGATTTCCTAGAATTTTAGATTGACTCTCTGTATATGAAAATTAAATTGGAAGCACTTCCACAACACGCAAAAATCATATCTAATGGATTTATTTCGCGCCAAAAACAAAACTGTTTCGAACTCGTCAGTCAAAATGACCATTAAACCTATAATTTCAAATCATCTTTAAATGCGTTTTTATCATGAATTGATCACTCCAATCTTCTGTTTATTTTATAAAATAACAGGACAAGACAAATTGCTTGTTCTCGTATCCGGATTAACTTGGCGTTTGTCCAAGATAATTCAACTTAAGCAAATATTTACATATTTACATATACTTGCCATATTTATCAGTTAAAAACCCTTCGTATGTCATTCCTTACAAATATCGTTGGCGTCATGTTTTCACCAAAATTGATTTATTAATCTTTTTTGAGAATTTGTTTGAAAATTATCTGGAATCACAAAACAAACATGAGATCAGAGTATTCTACAAAATGCAATTAAAATTTTTCTTCACAATTTATTGTTTGTTCATGTCCCTCCATAAAGATAAAAGAGGCTTGTTGTGGAATATAATTTGATCAGACCCTTGCGTCGATTATGAAGATTCTTTATGAAATATTAAATGTTTTTTTCGATTTTAAATGCACAGATACAAAATGCGATACTTTTTTATTTAAACCATTCAAATGTCAAGACATATTACACCATGTTACTCCTACATATACGTATCTCTACTTTACCTTATAAGCTTATTGTGTTATAACGATTCTATCTCAACACCAAATCTAACTAACAGTATAAAATCTCTAATCGAACCGTTTCTATCTATTTTCAGTAAAACAATGGACTATGACTGTGCCGAATCGACAAGCCTCCTCTCCACAACAAACTGCTCGACAGTACGATTACCAATAATCGGTATGACCTGCCAATCATGTGTTCGCAACATAGAATCCACAATATCAACAAAACCAGGTATCCTGAAAACACAAGTAATTCTCAATGAAAATGCCGGCTACTTTGACTACGAACCCGGTCGAATAGATCCCGCTCAAATTGCCTTTGAAATTGAAGAAATGGGCTTCGAATGTCCATATCCAAGTAGTAAATCGTTGAGTAGTAATAATGTTACACGCATTCATGTAATTGGCATGACATGCAATAGTTGTGTCCGAAATATCGAGGGAAATATCGGAACACGGCCGGGAGTCGTTTCGATAAAGGTGAGTCTAGACGAGAAATGTGCAACAGTCGAGTATGATAGTACACTACTAAAACCACCAGAAATAGCTGAAATGATCGATGACATGGGCTTTGAAGCGTCCGTAGAAGATGAAGTAGAAGTAGCACAATCAGGAGAGGCCAAGAAGACTGACAAATCACCGAAACGTGATAACAACAAGGCTGGTGGTGATGCACTGGTGATATACGATGACTTACCAAATGGTAAACTGAATGGCGGAGCGTTGAATGTCGAAATGGAACAACATCTGACGAAATGCATGGTCCATATACAGGGTATGACCTGTGCCAGTTGTGTTGCTGCCATCGAGAAGCACTGCAAGAAAATCTACGGTGTAGATAGTATCCTGGTGGCACTTCTGGCTGCCAAAGCTGAAGTTAAGTTTAATGCAAATGTTATAACTGCAGAGAATATAGCCAAGTCAATTACAGAACTAGGCTTCCCAACGAGTGTCATAAATGAGCCAGGTTCAGGGGAAGCTGAAGTTGAGATAGAAATCTTGGGAATGACCTGCTCGTCGTGTGTGAATAAAATCGAACAGACTGTATTGAGGACAAAGGGAATTACTCATGCCGCTGTCGCCCTAACCACAAAGCGAGGAAAGTTCCGCTACAATTCAGAAGAGACTGGAGCTCGAAATATTTGCGAAACCATTCAAGCATTAGGTTTCGACGCCCATCTGCTATCAAACAAAGACAAGATGGCCCATAGCTATCTGGAGCATAAAGAAGAAATTCGGAAATGGAGGAATGCGTTCCTTATTTCGCTGGTCTTTGGTGGACCTTGCATGGTTGCTATGGTCTACTTCATGGTAGAGATGGAGATTCATGGACACGACACCATGTGTTGCATTGTACCTGGTCTGTCTATGGAGAATCTCGTTATGTTTCTCCTCTCAACACCGGTACAGTTCTTTGGAGGTTGGCATTTCTATGTGCAAGCCTATCGGGCGATAAAACACGGAACTACCAACATGGATGTCTTGATTACAATGGCAACGACGATAAGCTATATCTACTCAGTTGCTGTGGTAATTGCTGCCATACTTCTGGAGCAGAGGTCGTCTCCATTGACATTCTTCGACACTCCCCCGATGTTGCTTATATTTATATCCCTGGGTCGATGGTTGGAACATATTGCGAAAGGAAAAACGAGCGAAGCTCTGTCCAAATTACTTTCACTAAAAGCCACTGAAGCCCTACTGGTTGAAATCTCAGAGGAATTCGAAGTAAGGTCGGAAAAGTTGATTTCAGTTGACTATGTCCAACGAGGAGATATTCTCAAAGTCGTTCCCGGATCAAAAGTACCCGTTGATGGAAAAGTTCTCTATGGCCATTCTACTTGTGATGAAAGCCTTATCACTGGTGAATCAATGCCCGTAGCTAAGAAAAAGGGGGCCGTTGTGATTGGAGGATCCATCAATCAAAATGGAGTTTTGTTTATAGCGGCGACTCATACAGGCGAGAATACAACTCTGGCGCAGATTGTTCGCCTAGTTGAAGAAGCCCAGACATCCAAAGCTCCCATTCAGCAGCTGGCTGACAAAATTGCAGGATACTTTGTGCCATTTGTAGTGGCTGTGTCGACAATCACTCTCATTGGGTGGATTATAACAGGATACCTTGACATTAACAAGCTTCCAATACCAGGCCACAGTAAGGAAGGATTGAATCCAAATGAGATCATAATTGGATACGCATTTAGGTGTGCGTTGAGTGTGCTGGCAATTGCTTGTCCATGTGCCCTCGGATTGGCAACACCAACTGCCGTCATGGTCGCTACTGGAGTTGGTGCTACAAATGGTGTACTGGTTAAGGGAGCTGGGCCATTGGAAAATGCTCACAAAGTAAGTAGTTGTTTGTAAAAAATAATGCATCGAAATTCAAACTTTTTTTCTCCTAAAACAGGTCAAGACGATTGTGTTTGACAAAACAGGAACAATAACCCACGGCACCCCGATGACATCGAGAATCATAATGTTTGTCAAACCATCTGTCTGTAGTCTAGCTCGAATGTTGACCATTGTTGGAGCTGCCGAAACCAACAGCGAACATCCCCTGGCATCAGGTATATTCATAAATATCCTTCACGATTCATTATTTAACTAATATTTTTGTCCCAATAGCAATTGTTAAATTCGTCAAGGACATGTTAGAAGTAGAGCAATTCGGCAAATCGAGCAATTTTCAATCTGTTCCTGGCTGTGGTATCAAATCAACAGTTTCTATCTACGACCAAGGCCTTAAACAAGCCTCTAACTCAGAGAAGATTATCAATTACGAGAACTCTTATAGGACTAGTGCTATGGCTGTGCACATGGTAAATGGGGTTTCCATTGAGGAAGTCATTCCGGCATTGAATACTATTCAAAAGAACACCCTAGAACTGCAACACCTCTTGGAACTCGATGACGCAATTGGCGATGCAGAATCAGTTTTAAAACCAATTGTTGGCAATGAAGTCGCCGTGCTGATAGGCAATCGTGAATGGATGCACCGCAATGGGATCCTTGTCCCTGCCGAAATTCATTCCAAAATGACCGAAGAAGAGAACGTTGGAAACACAGCCGTACTTTGTGCTTTGAACAATCAACTGATTTGTATGATTTCGGTTTCGGATATGGTCAAACCAGAAGCTCATCTTGCGGTGTACACCTTAAAGAAGATGGGCATCGAAGTGATTCTCCTTACGGGCGATAACAAAAATACAGCTGTTAACATAGCTCACCAAGTAGGAATCACAAGAGTCTATGCCGAAGTTCTTCCATCACATAAAGTTGCCAAAATTCAGCGGCTCCAAGAGGGTGGAATACGGGTGGCTATGGTCGGTGATGGTGTGAATGACAGTCCCGCCCTTGCACAAGCTGATGTTGGAATTGCGATAGCTGCGGGGACAGATGTCGCCGCTGAAGCCGCCGATGTGGTTCTAATGAGGGTTTGTTTACTACATCCATCTGGAATATAAATAGACTGAATGCAATTTTTTTTTCCTCAGAATGATTTGCTAGACGTTGTTGCCTGCTTGGATCTCTCTCGCAAAACAGTGAGACGCATTCGACTCAATTTTCTCTTCGCCAGTATGTACAATCTTTTGGGTATTCCATTAGCAGCTGGAGTTTTTACAACTTTTGGTCTAATTCTTCAACCGTGGATGGCTTCAGTCGCAATGGCTGCCAGTTCGGTTTCGGTTGTGTGTTCATCATTGTTAATTAAAATGTATAAGAAACCAACTGCGGCATCATTACGAACTGCGGAATACCTAAAGCTTATAAGTGAAACAGATAGAGAACCAGACAATGTTTCAGTACATAGAGGCCTTGAGGATATTCCGAGGCCGAACTTGAGTCGATCGAATAGCTCAACATTATCAAGGTATGTAGGCAATTGCTTTATTTCATTTTTAATGTGTATGGAAAAGTTGATTAAGGTGATGGAATTTTAATTGTTAATTACAAGTAAAACAAGATATTTTTTCAAAGAATTAGTTAACATTTGTTTTAAGGTGATGGAAAATGTTTTGTTAAGTCCAAGGTGTTATAAGTATGATGCTTCGTTTGATGTTTGAAGAAATATTTTTTGAAGTGAAGTTTCTTTATATAACGAAACGCTGTTAAGTCTGCAATTCAGACAAATTTAAGTGAAATAAATAAGTTTGATGGCGCGATATACGACTCGCGGAGAACCACCCACTGCCAATTGTTGCACAACTCATTCCTATATGCAGCAGAACAGCTGTAACAGAAATCAATGATTCTAGTTTTTTGTTCTCCACCTTAAAAAACACACGATATTCAGCCCTATCTCGAAGTCCATCGTAATCCGTAAATTTTACTAATCCCGAAAAAAGCTATTACCAAATCTGTTCGTAATGGCAATTTATCAGATTTTCCACTGAGATAGATTATGTGATAGTTTTTTTTTTTTTTGATTCTGATTATTGGAGTTGATGAACGCCAAGTGTACGAATTTGTATTTGTATTAGTGTATTAGTGAGATTATCTAAGTGTCGTTTTCTTGTAAATTTATCTGTGAATTTTTTGTGTGTCGGAAATTATGACTAAATAATTTTTGCCAGATGTATAATTTGTGTATGTGTAAAACTTTCTTCTCTGTGCCATTTATCCCTTGTGCCGTCCTATTGGAAAGTTGTCTTAATCGTTGCGTCTTTAAAAACTAGAAGAATTTTGTGTCAAACTTTGTTTGTATTCATTTTTTTATTACTTTTTTTCTTTGATTATTATTTCCTTCCAGTTTATTACACACTCCCGAAGGTCTTTATTCTAACGAAGGCAGGATTTTCAATAATAATTGCTAATTGCACTGCTTGTATATTTAATTCTAGATTGTATTTATTAGTTTTTAATATTTCTATAAATTGTTATGAAAACAACACTGCTTGATTTGTTTTTAATTCTAACCCAATAAAACACATTACATAAATATAGAACAACATTTTTAATATTTATTTTAAGACATTAATAAACAAAAAAAACACATATTTTTTGTGTTTTTTGAATTTTAAAAATATTTTATTCTATTATTAAGTTATTGCTAGCACAAGGACTCATGTCGTGGTCACTCCTAGTACTCCTTTTTCATTGCCTTTGGAACTTCTATATTCATTTTAAAGCTTGTTAGCGAACGAATTGAAATTTGCGGAATGAAACGAGCAAAACCACATTCTCATCTGTGGGACCGAGAGATTTAAAAAGAAGATACTAGATGACCCACCCTTTATATCCTTAACGTGCTAAAGTACCTTGATCGTTTGGCTCAAATGAAACACTATTAGCATTTTGATATGTGCTTACAAAGTTTATCTTCTTTTTAATCTTAGTCCGATGGAATAACCAAATAAATCTCTTGCCTTATATCTCCGAATATCTTTTGGTGAAAACGTTGTGTAGTATACCCCTGTCTATTTGCACAGATAAAGAGAGTGTACTGAAAAAAGTATTGGCACACCTGTAGTTTTCACAACTAAGTCATTTTATAATACAAAATATGAAGTATTTCTTAAACACTTTTTTAAAAAAATAATGTTAATTCAGTTCGAAACGGATATACCAAAAATCATAACTTTAGTTTTAGGTTTGTATATAAACTCTAAGGTTTAAATAATGAAAATTCACATAGTTTAAAACCACTTCAGTTTTTTTTCAGGAAAAATTTTTTGGCAAAAACTATGTACAATTGAGTTGCTAAAAATATATTAATACTGGGTTGGCATACCCTTATTCCTTATATATTCTTTTAACCTGTTTTGCATGGAAATTAACAGTTTGTTGGTCAATTTTATTCCACTCGTCTGCAATAACCGTTTTTTACTTGCGACTTGTAGGTACTATAAGGCAAGTTATGCATTCGTAAAAGAAATCGAACTCGATATTTTTATCAAAGTTGACATTACGATGATAGCGAAGACCAAAAAAGTGGGTCTCGCAATTCTGTCTGTCTGTCGGTTCGACTGCGGCCTTAACGGCTTGGCCGATTTTCTTCAAACTTGGTAGATATGGGCTTTGATTTTTTCCACTCACACGTTTTTTTCTTTTTTTTTAAGACCAAAAATAACGGTACCTGTTATACGAATTTTTTTCGAAATTTCATTAATATTTTTTTTCTTAAAAACTGTCCCACAGATTTAAAAAAAATTCGAAAAATTGCATTTAGTTAAAGTTAGGTAATGGTTGAGAAAAAAAATTCCAAAATATGGTTACCTATTTTTGCAAATTGATCGCGAAGATTAAACAAAGTTTAACATGAAAAAGTGTTTTTTTGCTCCTTATTGAAACCAATTGCGACACTTGAAGTTTATTTTATTTTTTTGTTATGGATGTGGACTTCATAAAGAAAATTTTTAGATTTTAGCAATAAACTACATTATTGAGAACCCCAGCCGCTGTCAAAACAAATGTTGTTCTTAGACACTGTATTATACTGTTCCTTTTGCAATCATCATCATGAATCCTTTCGCAAAAGTGAAGCACCCTACAGGGTTAGGTTGATTTTGAATTATGTTGAAAATACTATTTTATAAAAAATTTCACTTCTTTTTGTTTAAAATTGAATATGAAATAATCATCGTTCCAAATACTACAAACAAAAAAAAATTTTTCCACTAGGAAGTATCCAGCTTCACAGTTAATCACAAGGAATATAGAATTATGTATATATGTTTACAGTTTACTTCTTAAGTAAATAATTGAAACCACGAAGATAGCATTTGCAGAAGAGTTTAATTTTTTGATGGGCTTCGTATAGATTTAAAATATGCCCAAAAAAAATATGAGAGGAACTAGCTACTCCGAATAAGTCAACAACTGAACGAGTTGTATGAAAACGAACATCAAAGCCCAATCTAACGGCCATAAATTGCTTCAGTTTGGTATCTATATAGTTGATGTCAATAAATGGTAAAATAATTGAATTCAAGCAATCAAACTATTTTCAATAATTACATTCAAGATTTAATCTAATAAATCAGAAACTCATTATGATAGATATTTAAAAAAAGATACACATCAGCATTAAACATTATTGAAATTGGACTGCCAATATCCAGTTTCTATTTGAACATGGCAACGAGAATAAGTCAACTCCATCAGCTCCATATTCTAATGGTTTTGGTGTCAATACCCAATTCAATTGGCTTAGTAAATCTCATAATCAAGTAATCTATTTGTTATTCAGATCATTATTATTTTAGGGTGATGTAAGATTAATATTTGAGGAAATCAAATGTGAATCGTTCAATGATTATATTGAAAGTTATTCCTGTTCAGTCGACAAAACATTAGAAGTACCTAGCCTTAAAATCGACATTCAAATGAAAAAAGAAGTTCAAGAAGCAGTTTTTGATTTAGTTATTTATGCTAAATCTGCGAATAGAAAACCATTTACAGCATTCAAAGCTGAAGGGATTAGATACTGCAGTGATATAGCAAAAAACTCAAACGATCCAATCTATAGAACATTCAAAGATATGCTTAATAAAGCTGGGAAGCTTCCACAGAGTTGTCCTATTCCAGCTGTAAGTACTCAAATTTCCAAAATTGTATTCAAAACTAACCAAGTATTTTCTTTTTTTTTAGAATTATCACTACTCATTTCCAAATATATCTATAAATACAGAATTTTTACCATCATATGCACGAAAAGCTGCAATAACCATTGTTATTGTATACCACAATAAGAAAGTTAAGTATCTTAGTGTAAGGGCATTAGCAAAAATAGATAAAAAAAGAAAGAAGAACGGTCGCAGAAACTTTTAAAAATTTTTTGTTATTTTTTTGGATTTTAAGAAATACAAAATAAAATGTGTGACGGAAAATTGATTAAATGAATTTAATATTATTTAATTTTTAAAATTAGATTGGAAGTAAAAAGATAATTCAATATGGCTAAGGATTTCTACAAGGGATCATTTATTGTTACAAGACTTATGGGGCTTTCCATTCGTAAATTCAGATTCCAATCAAAAATTGATTTTATTCGCGGCGAATGGAATGCGATTTCAAATTGATTATTTTTTTGTCCTTGTATTATTGTTATTTTCTGCCTGTCTCATTATTTCAAAAAAAAAAAATCTTTATCCTTAATTTACTTTCAGTAGATAAATATGAGCTTGATGAATTTACAGAAATATTTTAAACTGCTTCCATTTTTTACTAAAACTAATTTGATGGGTGCTTTGGATATTTTTATAAACAGTGTTCTAGCGAAATAGCTAGTTGCCTTCCTCTTCTTAAACAACCTTAACTGTAATCCTCGCGCTTTTAGGAATGCTCGTCAGTTTACCCTTGAGTCCAACTTCGGACATACTGTGAAATATAGAGATTCTTTTTCAGCCAGACTACACGAATGTGGAATGCTCTACCTAGTCCTATTTTTCCTTCACCTTGTAATATTCAGAGATTTAAAACAAGGGTGTATCGGTATACCCCCTTTAAACCTTTCCTTGTTTTCCTAACGCTCGTACTCTGATAATGATTTTTAGAGTAGTAAAAACCCCTTGAGTGTCTCAAACCAAAGTTTTAAATAAGAAAGCTTTCTTTGCTTCTCCTTGAAACCAATTTCGACACTTCAAGTCAATGTTTATTTTTTGTTAGGCATGTAATCTTCATAAGGAACAATTTTAAATTTCAGTAATAATGTACATTAATGAAAACCCCAGTCGCTGCCAAAGCAAATGTTTTTTCTTAGGGGTACTGCGTCTTGCGAGAATGTGACAAATTCATCAAGAATATCTCTTGGTATATGAAGGTTTTTATAATACAAATTCTATATACTACTGAAATAAATCAGCCAAGTAGAAGACTTAGCACTATTAATGGACTTTGAATTATTGGATTTTGAATCAATATCTCTTGTCATGAAAAGTGCTTTTCATCTAAGCCGTTCGGGTTAGGTAGAAAATTATAGGTGCATCTAATCCTGCTTACAAAGGAATGGTTGAGTGTTTTAATTCACTTTACGAGCCGTTCGGGCTGCTATAGTAATATATTTATTTTAATTAGAACAATTCGGACCACTGTAGGATATTGAAGGTGCCTTAATGTTTGGATTACTGTGTTAACAATACGCCTTTTATAAAAAGACATAACATGTCGTTTCAAATGGTCTTTTTTTAAACTGAATATAGAAAAATCATATTCCCCAAATGTTTAAAAGTTATCACTTTAATTGTTAATCACAAGGACAACTTGTACATAGTATGTATGTTTAGAGACCACTCCTTAAGTAAGTAGTTCATTCTTTGGCTAAATGGTATACAGTATCTGAAATAACAATGCTGACATTTAAAAAAAACAGTTTAATTTTTTTTAACTAGGAGGCAACTGCTCTGAACAACTTAAGGACTGAGCTGATAAGAAACGAAATATCAAAGTAAAATTCAACGACGATACATTGCTTGAGATTGGCAGTTAGTTGACGTCAATAAATTGTAAAATAATTGAGTTCAAAAAGTTTGATTGTTTTTTAGAATTTAATTCAAGATTTGATCTTATAAATCAGAAACTCATTATGAATGATAATTTAAAAAGATATACTTAAACATTGGAAATGAATTCCCAACACTCAGTATGTTTTTGAACATGGCAACGAGAATTAGACAAGTCCATCAGCTCCATATTCTGATGGTTTTGGTGTCACTACCCAATTTAATTGTCTTAGTAAATATCATAATTAAGTATTTTACCTATTTGTTGTTCCCATCATTATTTTTTTAGGGTGACGTAAGATTAATATTTGAAGATATCAAATGTGAAACCTTCAATGATTATATTGAAAGTTATTCCTGTTCAGTCGACAAAACAAAAGAAATACCTAGCCTTAAAATGGACGTTCAAATGAAGAAAGAAGTTCAAGAATCTGTTTATAATTTATATGTTCATGCTAAATCTGCGAATAGAAAACCATTTACAGCATTCAAAGCTGAAGGGATTAGATACTGCAGTAAAATAGCAAGAAATGCCAATGATCCGATTTATAAAACATTCAGAGAAATGGTAACAAGAGCTGGAGCTCTCCCAGAGAGTTGTCCTATTCCAGCTGTAAGTATTCAAATTTCCAAGTTTGTTGTCGGAATTTTATTTATTTAATTTTCTGTTTTTTTTTAGAATTATCACTACTCATTCCCAAATCTATCAATAAATACAGAATTTTTACCATCATATCTACCAAAGGCCGCATTAACGATTAATATAATATACTATAATAAGAAAGTTAAGTTTTTTACTATAAAGACTTTAGCAAGAATAGATCAGAAAAAAAAGAAGAATAGTCGCAGAAACTTTTAATTTTTTTGTTTTTTTTTTATTTTAAGAAATACAAAATAAAATGTGTGACGGAAAATTGATTAAATGAATTTAATATTATTTAATTTTTAAAATTAGATTGGAAGTAAAAAATAATTCAATATAAACAAGACTTATGGGGCTTTCCATTCGTAAATTCAGATTCCAATCAAAAATTGATTTTATTCGCGGCGAATGGAATGCGATTTCAAATTGATTATTTTTGTTTCTCATTGTATTAGTGTCATTTTCTGTCTATCTCATTATTTCAAAAAAAAACTCTGTATCCTTAATTTACTTTCAGTATATAAATATGAGCTTGATGAATTTTCAGAAATATTTTAAACTGCTTCCATTTTTTACTAAAACTAATTTGCTGGGTGCTTTGGATAATTTTAATAATTGAAATAAATAAATAAATTAAACAAAACTAAAACCATATTTGCAAACTGATACCTGAAAATTGTTTTGAAATTAGTATTGGGAGGATGGAATATGCCGAAATTAGAATTTAGATTTGCAAAATTGATTTTAAATCGAAATTTTTTGCCGAATGGAAAACTTTATACTAGCATGATTTCTATAAACAGTATTCTAGCGAAATAGCCAGATGCCTTTTTCCTCTTAAACAACCTTAACCGTAATACTCGCGCTTTTAGAAATGCTTATCAACTTACCATTTAGCCCAACTTCGGACGTACTGCGAAATACAGAGATTTCTTTTTAGCCGGACTATACTAATGTCGAATGCTCTACCTAGTCCTATTTTTCCTTCACGTTGTAATATTCAGAAATTTTAAACAAAGGTGTATCGGTATACCCCCTTTAAACCTATCCTTGTTTTCCTAACGCTCGTACTCCGATAATCATTTTCATGGTAGTAAGAACCCCTTGAATGTTTTAAACAAAAGTTTAATATAAGAAAGCGTTCTTTGCTTCTCATTAAATCCAATTGCGACACTTCAAGTCAATGTTTATTTTTTGTTAGGGATGTAATCTTCATAAGGAACAATTTTAAATTTCAGTAATCATCTACATTAATGAAAACCTCAGATGCTGACAAAACAAATGCTTTTTCTTAGGGGTACTGCCTCTTGCGAAAATGTGACAAATTCGTCAAGAATATCTCTTGTCATGAAAAGTGCTTTTCATCTAAGCCGTTCGGACTAGGTAGAAAATTATAGGTGCATCTAATCCTGCTTACAAAGGAATGGTTGAGTGTTTTAATTCACTCTACGAGCCGTTCGGGCTGCTATAGTAATATATTTATTTTAATTAGAACAATTCGGGCCACTGTAGGATATTGAAGGTGCCTTAATATTTGGATTACTGTGTTAACAATACGCCTTTTATAAAAAGACATAACATGTGGTTTCGAAAGGTCTTTTTTTTAAACTGAATATGGAAAAATCATATTCCCCAAATGTTTAAAAGTTATCACTTTAATTGTTAATCACAAGGACAACTTGTACATAGTATGTATGTTTAGAGACCACTCCTTAAATAAGTAGTTCATTCTTTGGCTAAATGGTATACAAATATCTGAAATAACTATGCTGACATTTAAAAAAAAAGTTTAATTTTTTTAACTAGGAGGCAACTGCTCTGAACAACTTAAGGACTGAGCTGATTAGAAACTAATTATGAAAGTCAAATCCAACGACGATGCATTGCTTGAGATTGGCAGTTAGTTGACGTCAATAAATTGTAAAATAATTGAATTCAAAAAGTTTGATTGTTTTTGTTTTTTAGAATTTAATTCAAGATTTGATCTTATAAATCAGAAACTAATTATGAATGATAATTTAAAAAGATATACTTAAACATTGGAAATGAATTCCCAAAACTCAGTATGTTTTTGAACATGGCAACGAGAATTAGACAAGTCCATCAGCTCCATATTCTGATGGTTTTGGTGTCACTACCCAATTTAATTGTCTTAGTAAATATCATAATTAAGTATTTTACCTATTTGTTGTTCCCATCATTATTTTTTTAGGGTGACGTAAGATTAATATTTGAAGATATCAAATGTGAAACCTTCAATGATTATATTGAAAGTTATTCCTGTTCAGTCGACAAAACAAAAGAAATACCTAGCCTTAAAATGGACGTTCAAATGAAGAAAGAAGTTCAAGAATCTGTTTATAATTTATATGTTCATGCTAAATCTGCGAATAGAAAACCATTTACAGCATTCAAAGCTGAAGGGATTAGATACTGCAGTAAAATAGCAAGAAATGCCAATGATCCGATTTATAAAACATTCAGAGAAATGGTAACAAGAGCTGGAGCTCTCCCAGAGAGTTGTCCTATTCCAGCTGTAAGTATTCAAATTTCCAAGTTTGTTTTCGGAATTTTATTTATTTAATTTTCTGTTTTTTTTTTTTTTTTTTTTTTTTTAGAATTATCACTACTCATTCCCAAATCTATCAATAAATACAGAATTTTTACCATCATATCTACCAAAGGCCGCATTAACGATTAATATAATATTCTATAATAAGAAAGTTAAGTTTTTCACTGTAAAGTCTTTAGGAAGAATAGATCAGAAAAAAAATAAGAATGGTCGCAGAAACTTTTAAAAACTTTGTGTTTTTTTGATTTTAAGAAATATAAAATAAAATGGAATATCAATAAGCATGAATTAATTATTATTCAATTTGTTTAATTATATAATCAAAAATAATTTGTAGATTGAATGTAGAAATTCATTATGTATGTACATATATAATAGATATAGAATACGAGGGAAACCTGTGTAGTTGTGGTAACTGAAAGTTCAAAAATAGAGTTATTTGCTATTAACTAAAAATTCAAATCAATAAATAAATTAATGATTGAAACTGAAACCCTCTGATCTTGGAAGTCATAATGTGCATTAGGTGCGTCCAAACTTAGTGAAACTGTGCCTTTTTTGTGACCCTCTTATCATGAATGAATGAAAGAAGGTTTGCAATGCGATTTATTGTGCTGCTTACAGCTCTTCCTCCAAGTTTATAAATCACTCTTCTACCTGGTAGCGTCTTAGATACTTGTTTCTTTAATGCATTCGCCTAGTATGTATTCCGGCGTTTCGTCATGAGTATAGGAGAATCTGCATGTGAGGCTGTTTACCAGGCCAAAATCTCCTCTTTTTGGTTTAAGAGGTGTTCTCTCTAGAGAGTCTCCTGTTAAAGGTTGACTGCCTGGAAAGTGCGTTTTAAGCAGCAGAGAAGATCTCTGCTTCTCACTATCTGTAAAGTTTCCATCATTGTGTATTATTTTCGACAACGTAGTTTGCTTAAGTCATATATGTTTGATAAAATTATTTTTGGTCCAAATGTGCAGTAAAAACTCGATTTTCTTTTAATGCTAAGTTGCCCCGCCAACGATATAATCATATAAATGTATGAGTAAAATAATGCTTTTGCTTACAAATTCCGTTTCGAGTTTTCAAAAAGTTGACTTTTGCAGTTTGCGCTTAAAAACATCTTGGACATGCTTTTTTGACGACGAAAATGATTCGAAAACGGCCTTTTTTTAATATTCAATATTTTAGATGTATCATTGACAACGAAGCTTTAAATAATTAAATTTAATACAATTTTAGATTTATAAATATTGGGATTAGGAATTACAGTAATAAAAAGGAGCTTATATTCAGCCCTATCAGGAGTTTCGCCCGAATGTCATTCCACCCGAAAAATTTCCCTTTTTTCTTTTCCCTTATTTTGAGTTTCGGGCGAAAAAAATTTCATGTTCGAAAAATTCCCCTTATTAGGAGCAACACGATTTACATTTAAAATGTTCACTTCTTTTTTGGAGGCGAATAGGAAAAATAACAAGAGAAATCATGTAAAACATATTTTTATTTTAATACAAAAGAAAGTAAAGAAGTATAAATTAAATATTTCTTTATCATCAGGTAGAAATAGGTACTCTATAGAGCTGTTGAAAACAGAAAATTATTTATAGTTAGATATTAAAAAAGTTGAATGTATAATTTCATTCTTACAATGGTTCAGGTAACTGCAACGGATTTGAGTGGTCTCTTAACTGCCTCCGAATATTTCAACGCAGTATTACATCTTCCTCTTTCTCAAGCAACAGAAAATGCATAGGTATGCTTTGCGTTTTAATTTCTTTAGAATGATTTTTTTAGTTTATCATTTATATTTTTAGATTACACTTTTTTATTTTAAATAAAAATACATATCTACCAAACCAATTTTTTTTATTCCTCGCTTGATTTAATTCTTACTGGTAGTCAACAACTGTCAAAACAAAAAGTCAGATTGTTAGGTTTGTTCATGTATCGAACATGAATAGTCTTCATGATTAAAAACGGAGAGGGAAAATTTATGTATCCGCTAATTCAGAAATTTTTTTTCTTAAATAAATCGATTGGAGAAGGATTAAAAATCGTATCATTGCACTCAATGGACACCATTTTAACAGGAAAATGCAAAGCCGAATTATTTTGAGCTTTTTTTTAAAACAAGAAAAAAGTAAGGTCAGATTTCATTCTCTGTTTCCATCACGGAGATGGGGAAATTTATTGATAGCTCAGTTTTCTGAACATACCTATTTTTCGAACCGTCAGTTCTTAATTCGAAGTGAAATCTTGTTCGGGCGAAATTCCTGATTGCTTTTTAAAATCCGGGGGAACAAAAATATTTCGGGTGAAAGGTTATTCGGGCGAAACTCCTGATAGGGCTGATTAAAAAGAGAGTTAATAATTTTTCTATCATTTTTCTAAACTCAATTATCAGTCATGGTTTCCATTTCGCTTTTATGACTCCAGCAATAAAGTAATTTTTCCAAAAAATTAAGTTAAGATTGTTATGCATTTTCATAAGCTGTTTCAAGTTAAATTCATCTTGGAGAAGTGAGAGATGACAGTTGTTTTCTATTTCAATTAAAGTGATTTCGAAAGGATTTCGAAATTATGAAAGCGAGTGAAATGTAGAATACTAAAAAAAATTCACTCGATTTGGAAATACGTTTTTATTTCGGCTTCACTTGGTTTTTTGGTACCTGCCTGTATGTAGTTTAAGATAAAAGATTGTCTTTAATAAAACTGGTTGAACAGCAGTTCAAAAACAAGTACCGAACTAACCAATTGAAAGAAACTAGAGAAATTATTCGATATACTATGTACTATGTATGTAAATTATTTTTTTAAATGTGCAATACGACTTCTAAATCAGCAAATCAAATATTTGGGCTTGTTTTGGTGAAACTTATAATGAGCGCAGCAATTGAAAATGAATAAAACACTCTTTTATTTTCATGTCATATTTTTCTGTCTACAATTTAATGAAGCGCCCTCTTAACTCTCAACATTTCAACAATTTAAATTTATTTTATATTCACTTTGTTTGCTAACTTGAACTGTATTCACTTTTTGTTTTGTTGTTGTTTGCATGTTAAAAACTGCTGATCAATATTTACAACTGCGTTGTTCACACATTCAAAACCAATGTACATCGGTATCTTCTTTTAAATTCTTTCCAACTTTTCTAAACGCTCGCACAGTATAATGGCCTTATTGTGCTCAAAATATAAAAAAAAAACAACCTATTCACTTAAAAAAACACGGCTGGTAATAATTTCTGTCGCACAAGCTTGGAAACGAACCTATAAATGTATCCAAGAGTTTATCACCCTCGATCTTCAAACATACTAAGAATTAAACCTTTTAAATAGAAAAAAAATGAAGAATTGAGAAAACTAAATAACCGTCATAAAATGTTTTGCACGTTGGGAAAAACCGACTATTAAATTCGAGACAGAGAGACAATTTTCAGAGAATATTTTAGATTTTATATGAAGACGTTTAATGCCCATAGCTTTAAAGTAAATTGAAAAAAAAAGAAAAAAAATACATCAGTTATTAGCTATAATCATTTTTATATTTTTTTTTCAATTAAAACCAACGAATAAATACCTATTTATTATTTACAATTTTTAAACGAATTTCGTATGTACAATTTAACAATATTGTCATAATAATAATTTAAAATAATAACTTAAATTTAATTCAACAAAAAAAAATTAATAATTCATTACACAATCACAACAAAACGTGACCGCCTTCTCTATGAATTCCCATTGCTGCGCATAGTCACCTGTCACTGCATCCATTGTGACTATTCTAAATCTAGGATTTACCTTAGCACATTGACCTGTGCTGCGTCGCAGTACTTTTATACTAAACCATCTTGGTTTGCAGGTGTAATGACCATACCAGCAATTTTTGTTTTTACACTGTATTGTTCGAATGTATCGAGGAAAGTAATCTGATCCCAAGTCCATCCAATGGACCTCGGCTTTACAATCCCAGGGTCTGGATTGGAAGACATCCTGCTTTGCTGATTTTGTCACAATATCAATTAGGGCTTGACGGCTGTTACGTTTGATCGGTGGTGGTGTTGTAGCTTGTTGGCGCTTTTTTCTACTTTTCGATATCTCGATGTGGTCCACTTCCCAAGCTGGTATACCGGCGTAAACGTTCTTCTCGTTATCGTTTTCTTCAAGATAAAAGTCCTGATTATCGTGTCCAGATGCGCGTTTTGATCCTCCTCTTCCAGAATCATCGTCTACAGGGAGCTCTATACGCATGTATCGAGCGTTATATGTTGTTCCAAGGATGGCCTTAAGTGCTTTCTCGGGAAGTTCAGGACAATGGATATTCCTTACGTCGCAGTGCGTGATGAAAAGTAGAACCAATCCACAAATATAAACGAGAATTTTCATCTTAGTTGAGCGATCTCACCTCTAACACAGTGTATATTCAAATGAACTCGATAGGTAGCCAATGTCATCATTATATACATTCCTGGGTAATTCCTTTGGGTTTACCCCATATGCAGACGATTACCTTAAAATAAATGCATCACTTTATAAGCTGCCTAAATTAGTTCCTTAACTTAAAGGATTAGCCTACCTGAGTTGTGGGTTTTACAAAAGGCGCGTTTTATTGCTTTTAATAATTTCCTTTTCTGTCCGTTTTTTAGTTTTGTTGTGCATTAGCATTAGTAGTGGATTATTTTATTGATGGCCTATTTCGGATTTAATAGAAATTTTATGATTGTTTTCAAAGAATAGGCTGATTCCGTCAACAACCACTACAATTTATGACAGCTCTTTTATGTTGAACTACCTTACCTGCGTAGTTTCTGATTTTTCTTTTTAAGGAAGAGCTATACTTGACATTTTAACTTATACCCCAAGATTAGCGCTTGACTAATTTCAAGCTTATTGGGAATTGTTAAATTTAATAAGTGTTTGGGGAAAAAGTTTTCAAACTTTTTGCGTGAAATTAAGTTTTGAAACAGAAATTGTTGTTCTTCTTTATAGAAATTGAAGCTTTTCATAAATTGTGATATGTATGATATAGGTATTTTCAAAACCTGCTGTAAAATTACCATCGTTTCTGATGAAGATGTCACAGAAATTGTACGACACCTTTATTGGGTACCAGTCAAAGAGAAGGGCAATAGAAGTGTGTGGAAAACTGCTAGAAAAAATAAGAACAGAAATGTCCCAGTTGTGGAATTTAAATTCGAATTTTTGTGGTTTTCTGTGAATTTGTGGGAAAAAGCTGTTGGTTTTCCCCAATAGCGATCCTTCACTGGGGATTAAAAATATCACCTTTTCGTGATTTTCTGTCAAAGAAGTTTCTATGAAAAGAAATTTACATGTTAGACAAATATCAGTATAAGAATAAATTTTTTAAAATGCATGACTGGATCACACGTACCTTGCTTTTATATACAATAAATTACTTTTTAATTTGAAAATAATTTTAAATAAAATATAAAACATCGATTTAAAAAAAAAAATATTCAAACGCATAAAATTGCCGTCTGAATCTATTCAAACAATGCTTAAGACATTATTTTAATATTAAATTATATTTTTATTTAAGAAATTTTAAAAAAGAATTTCAAAAGCTGAATGTTCACTCATTTTTAAGATATTGATTATTCCAAAAACATATTTTTTCGAAAATTTTTATATATAATAGATATTATTTTAAATTCAAAGGAACTGTATACAAATTTTTCAAGAAATTAAATTTTCAAAAAAAATTGTTTTTTTTTTTTTAAATACAAAAACTATTTTTGTTGACTATTGGAGGAGTTATTATAAGAGTGATTTTTTTTTTCAATACTGCTTCTATTTTAGAGATTTGATGCTACTTTTTAAAATAATGCTTCTGATTTAAAGATTTTGATTTTGCATCAAGAGCAGATTCCAAAAGCTATCAACCCCTTTTGTAGGACTACCTGTTCCACAGATGAACTCCAAAACATTATAACCGTTCGAGAAAGGCGAGTCCGCTTTCAATCGTATACTCTAATTACACGCTTGGGGGAAGTCAGAGATGCTGTCGATTCAATTGTTTCCATTCCATTGTGTCGATCGAGTTTTGTAAATGGACATCAGCTTCCATCATATGCAGGCTTTTGTATATCATAATAAAACCCAATACAAAATAAAACAATATCCCATTCAATAATTTGTGTTTTTATGCAGGGTGGGCCAAATACAAGTTTCTTTTTAAAATATACAAAATTAAATTTTGTCTATGAATTATGGCTTTATTAGTTAGAACATTCTCACTAATTTTATGGAACACAACGTCGTTCAAGTGGCTACCTCGGCTGGTCTTGTGCCTTCAATTCCTAAGTCAGTTGGACCTTGTAAGGAGTGAATAATCCAAGATCTTTGTGCAGAATTCTTCTCATGCTAGTGCGTGAAATGTTGAGCTGTTGAAATCGATGGCGAGTTGATGTTCGTGAATTAAGTCTCACACTCTGTGCTACAACAGCCACATTTTCGTCTGTGTCCACTAGCATACCAGTCTCACGAACTTTTTTCACAAGCTTGCGTACAGCAAGTGCGGTGGGTGCTTCATTTCGAGCAAAACTTCTTTTCAAAAAACGCACTGTTTGGACTACACAGCGCTAACTTTGGAAATAAGTTTTCAATATTTGCCAACATTCTTCAAGCGTAAAGCGACTCATTTCGTTCCGCGAAAGTATGATATTGACTTTCTGTCAAGATTTCGTGCAGGAAACAACTGTCAGTGTCAAAATAACCTAGGATTTAAGAGAAAGCACTAGAAGGCCCACCATTTTTGTATAGTTTAAATGGAATTCGTCACGTAGAGAAGAAATCAAGTATTTCTTAAAGTTAAAAATGGTTTCAAAATATACCTTGATAAATACATGTTTTTAATGTACGAATATTTTACTATAACATCCTTTATCAGCAATTTAACCTCCATAACTGCTAGTTAACAAATAAGCTTAGCTTACATACCCTTTTCGATTCTAAGAACATGTGTAACGTACGAGCTTGTAACTTCCTGTTTTAAAACCTGAATTTTGAAGCTTGATATAATTCGTTCAATAAAACATATACCAATACGCAATATTTGTGTTCTGAAATAATTTTCCATTATTTTCTTTTTTTATTTACAGAATGTTTTGTCGTTCAAGTAAAATTGATACAAATGAAGATCGCCTGCTATCGGGCAATCCGGAGGACGAAGATGGATTCCTACGTGTCAAAATTGTCAAAGGAAAGAAAGAAAAAGACGTCACAGAAATGCAGAAATTGTAATTTTTAAATCATTTTGTACTGAAATTCTTGTGAATTTATTATTATATTTAATGTCCATTATATGGTATAAGGTCTTAAAAATAAAGCTTGTTAGTTCTTTTTTCGATCGTGATATTTAACTTAAAAAAAACAAACATAAATTTGTACATTTTATAGCTTCATTATTTTACTACCCTATCCAACCCATGTATTGCATTTTCTTTGGAACAATTTAAACAAATTAATGGTTCAATTTTGAAAAGTACTTAAATAACCTTTTGTCTTCAATAATTGCCAAGTTAAAAGAATTAAAATGTTTATAAAGTTACCATCCAATATAAAACGCAGCCATTCTTCAGTCCAAGAAAATAAGTTCTATGAATTATTTTTTTTTTAAGAAGTTAAAGCTTTAGGTAAATATTATTAATCATATTTTTTTTGTTCAAAGAAATATTCATCACACACTTTAAAGAAATTAAAATCTATTCTAATTGTTAAGTTCGTAAGCTATTATAATATAATTTAACTATTTACACAAAAATTTATATATAAAATAAAAATCTATTTTATAACATCTAAATAAATTCTTGTTTTAATACACAAATATTCAAAAATTGTATTTACAGTTGGAGAGAACTTTCAGATATTTTGATAGACGGAATTTAAAGCCTTTAAAATGAAAATGTACAGAATCTTTTCAATACATATGTATATATATTTCTCTCAGGCTGCTTAAACTTAACCTTAAATCTAGTAGATTAGAATTAAATCTTCATTGGATCAATTGTTCTATTCTTCGAACTGACCTAATATCCATATTATATCCGTAAGATAATCTCGGATTATCTTTGGGTGAAAACGTAGTATTATCGTCAAATTTGCAATCGTCCTGCTTCCATAAAACCTTTTTGATTAACGTCAGTCAGTTTTCTTCCAAATGCATTTGAAGTTTACAAGCACGTTCTCTGGCTTATCACTCAAATCGATTTACTGCAGAGTTGTGCCACAAATGATATTATCGTACATATGACTTTAACAAAATACGTTACCGAAAATAATGTATTCCTCAGAACATTTGAAAACATCTTACAATTGCATTTTTAAAGCACATGATGTTTTCAAAAATGACCGACGATTACATACTTAACGATAGCAAAATCTGTGTCAAAAATTGACGGCCATTGACGATCAAATTGACATTGATTTGACGTTTTGGAAAATGGCCTCGGAGAAGACTTTTGACTCCTCTTCAGCCCACAAATAATAATAATCTTCGACTAAAAACAACAAAAGAAAAAAAATTTTAAGTAAGGAAAATGTGTTTTCTTTTGCAATAGTTTCTTCCTGTGATATACTCCTACATATGGAGGGCTCACAGCTGAACCGAACCAAGTCATTTTAAATAAATCCAAAACTAACGCCAAAATTTCCGCAAAATTGACATCTATTTAGAGCTGTAATGAACTACATAGTTCATTTAGAGCTACATAGTTCTATTTAGAGCTGTAATGAACTATACATAGTTCATTACAACTCTAAAAAGAGGTCAATTTTGCGTAAATTTTGGCGTTAGTTTTGAATTTTTTTAAAATGACTTGGTTCTGTTCAGCTGTGAGCCCTCCATATGCATGTAAGAATAGGGCAAATTTTGAGTTCGTTAAAAAAATTCTTGCAAGTTCAACAATTAATGCTCTATGGACTTACCTTAGTCCAGAAAATTGTCCCTACTTAATTCTAGTCTCCCATAGTGGTTTACTTTGGCTACTACTATGATATCTAGATCTGTGCGATTGCGGACACGTTTCTGCAGAAGGTTCTCACATGACCGACAGATGTTGGTGCTTATTTTGACATTCTCTTTCGTTAGAAAGTGAGTCGAATTCGTTGAAACTTAATTTTGAGACTCGGCGATTAGAATGTTAATCGAACAAATCGAAAGTTCACCCAATCCATAGAAAGTTCATTCATTTGCGAAAGCTACGAGTAATTCAATTTTTACATTCGAAAGAATAGAATTAAATGTCATTTTCGTGTCGTTTGAATTTTTCTGTCGAGTAAACAACAAAACATGTAAGTTTTTAATTATTTCATGGAAAATAAACTACTTTTATTATTTTTGTTGTTGTTTTATGTTTAAAGGTCGCATTCCAACTGGACAAACCGCGAACAAAAGGAAAAGTTAATTAAAATAATGGAAGAAAACCCGGAGGTAGCAAAGGGTTTTTTTTACCACCCGCGTTGATACGGAAAGCATCCACTATCCTTCTCCTCTGCACTTCTTCAACACCATCTTCATTTATAAACAACACAAATGCCATATTTTTATTTTTTATTTATTATTTTATGTTTTTATCACAGAAATTTAAATTACTCGTATTAAACAATAAACAAAACAATTACAAATAAACAAACATTTCACTTTTTGGTTTTGACATTTCACAAACACTTCTCTTTTGTTTTTGATATTTTAGCGTGACCAAGTGTATACGAAAAAAAATAAAAATTTAAAACGCGTCATGACCAACTTATTTTTTTAAGAATAGTTTCAAAACAGCTGAGTTGACACAAGAAATGTAATAAATATGTAGTTCTTTATGGTTAAACTTTACTTTATATTGAAAAAGTGTATTATTTATTTTGTTTCTTGATTATCTATTTATCCAACATCTATAAAATGTTTAGAAACAAAAAAAATGTAAAACGGTCATACTAATTCCAATAGAAATATAGTAAATGTCAAACAGCTGATAATGAAAATGAATTTTGTTTGAAGTTCATTTTATGCTATCTTTCGCAAATGAATGTTATTCCATTGTATATATAAATATATATATACAATGGAGTAGCTGAAGAATTCTCTGGATAGAACAGTGATCTATCCAGTTCTAGTAAAACTTCTTGAACTTCTTGGTACCTGATTACCAAGAAATTCCCTGCGCAAGGTACTCTGGCATATTACGAGCGTAGGTCAATTCGGAATTTCAGTACTAGGTAGGTTGTTAGAAAAGAAACAGTTGCGGATGAAGCCATTATGTAGGGCTCATATCCCAATAGTGTGTTGTTGGCATCGTATTATACGGCCTGCATCGGGTTTTGAGTAATATCGTTCGGTTACTTTCCTACCACTATCACGTTCAAAAAAAAATTGGCTAATCAGGGAATTTATTGACTGATAGGTGAGGCTGGGTACGATCCGCATCGGAACTACGTACCAAAACTATAAGCCAAATATTCGCACCCATTCTACCGAGGAATTCGAAAAAATTATGAAGAAGTAGTTTTATGTCCTCCTGGATGGAGCCTGATAACGGAGGACGATGTCAAAGCTATGCTCGGACAAAGCTAAAGTTGGAAGACGTTTTCGACGAATTAGTAGGAAAGCACAGCCTCAGCAAAACAACAAGAAGATATCGGGCCCCGAATATTGGATTTTGCAGCAGCTCGTTATACGTTGATATGAAGCACTAGGTTTCAAAGGTTCCACAAAGCAATTTGGCACTCTCCAGACGCTTGAACCACTAACCAAGTAAATCGATCGCCGCAAGTAATGTATCTCACCATTTGCGGTAGAGAATAGCTCCTACGAACTATTCCAAACATGCACAGGCTTTCAACTGTGCTATCATGTGACTTCTTCAATATTGTTCTGGAGCAGATGGTGCGCATGGCAGGCATTTCAAACGTTCCGTAACAGAGAACTACACAACGATTGAAGAAAATGAGAATAAGACTAAGTAAATATGTTATAAATGAACAAACGTCGATTTGGGCTAAACGTCACTTTTAAAAACAACAGCTTCGAAGAGGTTAAGAACAAGGAGTTCACATACCTCGGGGTAAATATTAAGTCCATCCAACGACACCCGGAAGAGGTCCGAAGAAGGAAACCTCTGTTACTTCGGAAAAAAGTGGTTCAAAGCGTAAAACGAAGTACACTTTCCACAAAACCGTTGCTTTACGTCGTCGAGTGTTGGATGATAATACCCATTTTTAAATTTTGTTTACACATTAACCTTTAGTACACTCGGGTGAGCGACCCTAATTTTGGTGGTAATGCGCGAGGTGTACCTACTACAGAAGCCCTATTTTTTGTAGAAAGTCTTCACAATTTGAACACCATTAGTAATTATTAACGATCGATAGTGTAAGATATGAAAGGATACAACCCTGAGAGTTATCAAGAAAACTGGTGGTTTCGGTTTTCAAAATACACCCAAGGGCTATTAATTGTTTTGTTTACAACTTAAAGCAAGAAATCAATAATTCTGTGTTGTCATAAAACTTAAAATTTGTTATAAATTAATTTTAAAAATGAATAAAAACAAATATTTCATGTGATGAGGATGATGAGTACAACAAACACAGTTTGGTCGTAACCCGAACTCGCCACAGCAAAATACCTAGATCTACTTCAGCGCGAGTTCAGGGCGACTCCCGGTCTCATCTTCAAAAACACAGAATTTATTAACCAGGTTTAAGGCAAGCCCAGGTTGACTTCAGGCCTCAATGAATAAACCTATACATGTACAGTCTTGAATGACAGTTCGGTTTGACGTTTGTGATTTTTTTTTTTGAAAAAGACATGTTATTTCGAATCCACCAATAATGTGCGTTAATTCTTCTGAAAGTATTCTACTGGAATTCAGAATGACAGTTCCTCTCCTGAAAAGAAGAGAGAATGGATCTGAATTTAATTTCAGAATCGAAACTAGAATTACTCACAAAAATAATTAAAAATTTATTTAAAAAAAAACCTAAAAACTGTTTGCATGTAAATCTCGCAAACCCAATTGCATATACGAAATAACCTGGATCGAATTGGGCCTGTTTTTTTGTTTTATTGTGTATCCAGGATCGAAGAGTTCATACAAATTGCTAATCGAAAAGGCCATACAAAAAAAAACAATAAGGCAAAGTTTTAAACAACCCATTATTAAGGGCTTAGCAATTTACTAGTTAGCAATTTGTTAAACTTTTAGTAATTTACTAACTCTTCGAAAGTTTTAAACCTTTTCTTTCGTTTTACTAACTAGTAAATTACTAATTGCCTTTCATTAAAAATGGTGCACTTGAACACGTCCAAACAATGACAGTTCGTGAAAAAATACAAAGCAAACAAAACTAAATCTGAGGAAAGGACCTAATAATTTGATTTGTCAGAATTCAAAGTGACAACCACAATTTATTTCTCCCAAAGAAGTGTAATGAAACTAGCACTTGTAGTTCTGATGAAATTGGAGTCCCACGGCATGTAATTCGGTCTTGGATTTTCAGGTTTTCAACCAAGAACTGAACTGTTGTCTTGTCAAACTTATTCCTGGAGTAAAATTCTCTATCATCCAGCTCTTCAAAAGGATTTGCATTGGACTTAAAACATCTCATTTTTCTGCAAAATGCTGAATCTTCAAACATATGGAAATATTCGTCTTCCGAAAACATTTTATATTATTTTGTTTACTTTTAAAAAAAATTAAAAAAAAAATTTTTTTGAGAGGGGTGTACTCAATTGACGACACTGGGCAGATATGAGTACATTTTCAATAATTGCTTTCCAATCGAAAGAAATGAAAATCAAAGCCCACTTTAAAAAAAAATTAAGTTGAAATTTAACAAATTACTGTACTCAATTGAGTACAGTTTGTATGAGGAAAATGATAGAAGTCATATAGATCTAGCAAATTACTTAAAGTTAAAGTAGCCAGTTTGTGATTTTAACTTTAGTAAAATGTTAAGAGATAGTAATATGTTAAAATCGTTTAAAATTAGCAAAATGCTTAGTAATTTACTAAAATGGCTTTAACATATTGCTAGATCGTTTAAAATTTTGCGCCAATCATTTAAGGCAAATAATGACTTCATCGATAAATTAATGGGCTTAATGGCACCTGTTAATGAAATCTACGTCAAGATTCTCGTAAAATCTCCTTAAGCTGCTTCTTATCGAATTTAAGCTATACCTATACCTAAAAAGGTTTTTTTTCGATGAAACCCCATAAAACATGTCTCCCCCACCTTTGATGAAACCCCATAAAACATGTCTCCACCACCTTAAATTATCTTATTCTACCTAATAAAATAGTTTCCAGGTGGTGAAACATTTTTTGGAGCTATTTTTGTCTGGAGCCCCAATTCTAAATAATTACCTTACTTTGTAACATTACTCGATGTAGCTCTATACCTTAACCAAAACTACCTACGACGACGTATCTAACCCTCATCCCTAACTCAGCGGAAATGAAATTCGTTTTATGAATTGACTTCAGTCAACAGGAATAAGCATAGAGGAAATATATTACCTAGAGTCACGACCGGTACCCCCCTTGCCTGAAACACCCTCAATTTTTTTTTGAGGTGAGTAAGAGAAAACTCTCTTAAGTTCCCTATCCGTGAATACGTGTGAATGGTGGATTAAAATACAAAATGAAGTCAGTAGCTCAAAATTTGAAGTTTTGTTTTTTTTTTGTGAATATCAAAATGACGGTTCTCAAAACAAATATTTTAGAATTGTAAGTAGACCTTGATCATAAATATTCGTGATAAACATTAATTGTTTTTATTCTTAGGCTTATGTTAATAACTTAAATTAGAATTAGTTCAACAAAATGCGCAAATAACCAACAGCGAGTAGTCTCATTAGACAGTAAGTGCACCTACAAAGACCATTCAACAACACCGACCAGCAGCGGGCATTACAAAAGCAGATTAACTAAATCAACTCCCAAAATAAATCTTACCACCAGCCTAAATCATCCAGAAAGCACCACGATTACAAATGGAGAAGTTGATAGTCATGAGGATGCAACCGAAAATAAAGATCAGCCAGATAGTTCAACGACAAGTGGTCAGCAAAAAGTACAACAACAACACGATCCAGAAGCACGTAATCCTGGTCCGGAATTAGTCTCATCAGCAGTCACGGATTCATCTTCATCGCCTCTAAATCTACGAACAACACTGCATAATAATCCAGCCAAAAAGCTTGTTGAAATTCTATCGAATCCCAATTCAAATTTAAGTCATTCCCTGTCACGTTTATCCAAACATACACAGCCAATAGTATGCCTTAGTTCCAAAGAAGAAATCGTCAAGAAAGCTAGAGGGAGAGAGACTTTATTTCTCTTCTGCCACGTGAACTGGCGGTACAAGTGTTGGCCTATTTGGATCGAACTGATCTTCGTTCTACAAAACCCTAACGTGCTTAGGAATTCTTCAGGCACTGTAAATAACTTTGATAATGGCCGATCAGAAGACGAAATCAGCTTCTATTGATATTTTACCTGCAATTGTCGAGTTTTCGACATTGGTTGTTCGCAATTACACATTGCAAAAAGTGAGCAAAAGTTCACTACTTCCATAACTTGTGAAATTTTGCACACACAATTTCGGTATTTTGTAATCGAAATTTACGCGATCAATTTATGATTTGCAGACGAAATTTTATCGGGTATCGACGGGGGAAACTTTGATGTGCATTTTTATTGGCAATTTATTTAATTTAGTTGAGAAAATTACGCTAAAATCAGTGAAAAACTTGTTTACTAATTAGAACAGCGACCCGCACTTTTGTTTTTTTTATGACATTTGTTTTTTTATCGATTTGTTTACTTGTCAAAATATTCACCTTGGGCTAAAATGTCGGTATTCCGTGGTAAGTGTTCAGCACTATACGCATTGAATTTCTAGGGTGCGCTTCTACTTTTGCTTGGATTTTTTTAGTTTTTAACAGAAATATACATAAATATTAAGGAATTTGTATCCCAAAAGCAATAAAATTAATATCTAATACAGTTTTTATTGATAAAGAGATAAAAAAAGCGAAATTAATACAAAAATATTTGTATTTTAAAATTTTTGAATTTAACGAATTCCTTTTTTGAATATTCAAACGCACTTATTCAACCTTTTTGCGCATTGAGCAAAAACCCACAAAATTTGAACAAAGCTGTGTTTGTTCCCATTTAAAATGCATGGGGCAACTAACACATCTTTGGACTGTGGGTTTTTTCCTCTCAATTCAGCTTGTAGGGTTAAAGAGAGCAAACCCCCGAAGTCGTGACTCTAGGTAATATATTTCCTCTATGGGAATAAGTAAGAGCTAACTTCATAATGAAAGTGAATACAGGAAATCTATAAAATACCAGAAAAAAAAATGCTCGAGACATTTAAAGAGTCGTTTTGGAAATTGGAATTACAGGTTAATTTTACGCCGCCTCTACAATTATTCCGACTTGGTCTGTAGCCTGATCAGCACATACAGTGATCCACAAAAGTCTGCGTACAAGGAAGATATTTTTTAAAAATTGCTGTTATTCACAAATGTAAAGTGAATTATTTAAAAAAAAAGGTATTTTTCATTAAAAGAAATTTACCACGTTTTTATTTTCAACAAAAAAAAATTAAAAAAAATATTCGTATCACAAAAAATTAATAAAAACAAAATAAACCTCTGAAATTCTTCCACAAAAGTCTGCGTACAGGTGAATATTTCTTGCATTACACTCTCTTTAAGTATCGATAAATTTGTTTTTGCATAATATGATTGTTTGTTTATTTTTAATCGTTCTAAACGCGTATTGCAAATCATTGTCTTTGGTTTTTTTTTGTTTTTAAAGCAAAAAATGGCAAATAAAGAGTTAAGTTTGAGTGAGCGGCAGTTGATTTATTAATCTTTATACGTTAAACAAAAAAAGTCGTATGGTGAAATATCAAAAATAACCTGAAGAGCTCGGTCAACGATACAGAGAACGATAGATCGCTTTAGAAACGCAGGACAGATTAAATCGGAGACAAGATAAGGCCGACCTTCGAAGCTCTTCGGAAGGGATAAGCGTATGATCAAGCGAATGGTGGATCACTTTATAACGGCTAAGACGATAAGCACACGGCTCGAAATATATAACAACAATACAGTGCATCCAGAAACGGTAAGAAGAGCTATTGTTCAAGAGGGGTTTAAGTCACGCACACCCAGGAAAAAAACATGGGTCCAGTAAAATAAAGAGAAAGAGACGGCTAGCATTTGCAAAAGAGTATGTTAACAAGCTTCCGGACTTCTGGCGTAAGGTTATATTCTCCAGCGAATCAAAATACAACATTTTTGGTTCTGACGGTCGTTTGAGGGTGTGGCGACGACCAGACGATGCTCCTAATCCCAGATGCATAATTAAGACTGCCAAGCACGGTGGTGGAGGTGTTATTGCTTGGGGCTGTATGGCGTCTTTAAAAGTCAGTAAGCTGGAAGTAATAGAAGGATCAATGGATCAATATGTGTATATCGTTATCCTCAAAAGAAATTTGAAAACAAGTGCTGAAATTCTGGGTATATCCAATGACTATTACTTCTAGCAAGATAATGACCCCACACATACCGCCCATAATCGCGCATGTGGCTGGCATATAACACTCCCCACCTGCTACAAACCCCACCACAGAGTCCAGATATTAACCCTATCGGGCACTGCTGGGATGAATTGGAAAAAAAGATCCGAACCCACGATATCCGCAAAAAGGCGCAGTTAAAAGAAGCCTTGTTGCTTGAATGGAGTAAGATCAATAGTTCTTATACAGAAAAACTGGTAGGGTCAATGCAAAACCGTTTGAAAGAAGTTATAAGGCTAAAAGGGTATCCGACCAAATATTAACAGCGAAAGTAGTACACAAAAATAATTATTTGTCTATATTAACTAACTTTTTTCAATTTCTGTTACAGCTGTACGCAGACTTTTGTGGAAGAATTTCAGAGGTTTATTTTGTTGTTATTAATTTCTTCTTGTTATGAATAATTGTTTTAATTTTTTTTTTGTTGAAAATAAAAACCTTGTACATTTCTTTATTAAAAAATATTTTTTTTTTAAACAAATCACTTTAAATTTGTGAATAACAGCAGTTTTTATAAATATTTCTTCCTTGTACGCAGACTTTTGTGGATCACTGTATGTACTTAAATAAACCTCTGGTTACTTCCATATTATATTCCAATTAATACCATAACGAATGTTCTTGGTCCATTTCTATGACCACACACTTCACCTGAATCCAGAATCATTAATCAACTTTGGCCAGAAAACACGATTGCATAAATAAACGTCAGACTCCAACCAAACATAGACTCATCATTGTCACTTGTAATCCAACGGTCAACAACTACTCTTTCCATTCAATTGAAGTAATCATTTTACGGCCGACGACGTCTGGTGTCGAGTGTCGTCCCTCTCTGCAGTGTGGGTTGACTTTTTTGCCATCCATCGTCACCAAGGCCCAGCCAGGCCTACAGCTATACAGCAAAAACAAATCCAATCTATAAGAAATAAGAAGGAAAATCTACTCTCCCCGATTAGCATAAGATCGATTGCTCACACTTTTTACAGCTTAGCATGCCACATGGAGATCATGCAAAAAACAAGACACGCATTTCTCAAGCACGCAGTGGAGACTAAACCAGACTGCACACTCGTCCCATTAGAGAAAACATCTACACGCTGCTGGCGTGTCCAGTATCCAGTGTCGACCAAGGAAATTCCAACCAAACGAGAAAACGTGGAAATCGCATAGTTTTTTTTTGTTTTGTATATCCTTCTTCCGTGCGTCTCCATGTCCCTTAATTGGACGCAGAATTACGAACACACGTCTTGAACGTGTGCCCAGCGGGTGCAAGTCGCCTTACGATTCTCCTCCTAGACACAGACACAGAGGTGCTGGGTTCTCCAAACCCGAGAGCATAGAAGGACATCATTAACCCCATGCGAGACCATGTGTGGCATATTATGAATATTCAGTTAAGGCTTGAATCTTGCACTCGTATCAGAGGAGTCCCCTCTGAAAGCGGGCACTCTCGGGGTGGTGCTGGTGCTAGAAATTAAGTCTAATTATTGGATCACCTTAAAAGAGCAACGTCGACGACGATGAGGTATGGCATAGCATTCCAATGATTATCAAAGCTGGCAATCACTTAATGATCCAACAGCTGTCGATGGCTAAACAACCAATGGACCAAACCAATCCAAAGCGGCCACTCTTCGACGCAAACTTATCCAGTTTTGGCTTAGCTATATACAATCTGGGGGCTAGCTGACTGGTGTTGTTGTTAATTACGTGATACCTCGTCGGCAAAATTTTACTCAAACGTCATTGGGATTGTTTTTTAATTGATAATACGGAATGGTTCAATTGGTTTTACGGAATTGATGAGTTCCATAGTTGGAATGGAGGTGTTCACGAAGTGAGATTCCTGACTTTTGCTCTTAAAAAAAAACAAGATCGATGAATAAATCATTAGTGGATTGAAGGTAGATATCCAGCCATAGTGACTTTAACTGTAATTTTGTAGATTTAATTTAAGATCGTCGTAAATTTCCTGTCATTGTGTTACCATCGAGGAATTCTTTTAAAGATTAATGGTGGATCTTTAAATTTAAAGGAATGCACCTAAGCATATACGATCTTGGTAAAATCTACCATCACAACATCTTATTTTATCGACCTTTGGTCAATTTGTATGTTTAAGAACGGTATGAGATGCGTCTTTATACAAAAATACAAGTATCTAGCTTTATCCTAATCTAAGATTCCTAACCAAAGACTAGGTTTTGGGAGGAACAAAAAAAAAACTTCTAATAAAAGCTGCTTTTGACGAATTACTACTCAGAGAAAATAAGCTCTGGTCTTATAGAGTAATTGAAAAAGCTTAAGATTTGAAATAATTTTGTTTTAAGATACAAAAACATATAAGTCGGTTTATTAAAATCCGAAGAAAGTAGTCCCCAATATAGCTCCTTGGAAAATCGGCATTAAAAAAGATATTTGTCACAAGGATGGGATACTACACAATCCATAAATTTGAAAAACTTACCAAAAGTTTATCCAACATTAAGCATTGTGATAATATTGTAATATTTTTGCGAGGTTCGTTAAATAAAACTTATTACTCTTTCTAATATTTCTTCTTTATTTTTACTTTCCAAATCACAACAATAAATCTCAATTTACTCGTATAATCAACTCAAATACTTTATTAAAATCACACTTGTTCTACACAATCCAATAAGCAGAGTTATGCACACTTCCGTAATCAAAAATCAACTGTGTCTCGCTCACCGTGAACACTCCCTTATATACTCAAATTAGTTGTTCTCGAAACTTCGTGTCTTGGAATGTTCTAGATGTTTGGAATAAGGGGAAATACATTTGACATTGGAAAAGAGCTTTTTGTTTCTTCCATAAATTAGATATGCAGTTTTCCAACAGATGGCGCTGTAGTAGTATAAAGCTCTGTTCACAACAATATGATATGTAACATGAGCCTCATCAAGCTCTGAGGAATACCTTAGGCTAAGATTACACTTCTGAGATTTTCTTTCGAAATTTTCTTACTCAAGAAACTTCTGAAAATATTACTACCTAGTATAAACGGCTCTGTTGGTTACTTACGCAAATTTTATCAACTTACGTATGCTCAAAGTTCAGAGAAAAACTTACAAGTGTAACACATTTTTTCTCTCTTTCGGAATCCGCACAACTTATACAACTGTCAGTGATAAGTTTTTAACTTACGAATGCATTTCTTACTGTAATTTCGTCTATAGCGTAAACCTTAAACGTAAGGTACTTCAAAAAGATTAATGTAAGTGGTAAGTTAAACGTACATCTTGGCCTAATACCTGTGCTATATACAATTATGTGGATACTCGGTCCAGGGTGTTTTCAATTTGTAAATATTTGGTTGAAAAAATTTATAAGTTGAGGATTTATTAATGTCGCGATACCAATAACTTCTTTTTATTAAAATCCATTTTTTTTTGTTTCTAAGAAAGCAAAGAATTAACATTGCTCCATTTGAATAAATCCTAAAAAATTTGCTGCCATTATTTTGTAGAAGTATTGGGCATTAAGTGTAAGCAAATTGTTTTTTTTTTTTTAATCCTGAACTTTTTAAATAAATGTTGAATTTTACGAGTTTAATGTCAAGTCAAGACTCGATTTGGTTTTTTACTCGCTAAATTTAAACCGAGTTTTTCTCGAATAATTTTAACCGGGTAAGTTTGCTGTAAATTTTATATTAGCAGTCGGCCTTGTTTAATTTTACGCCAAGTTGTAGGTTGTTTTTAATCGATCATTTTCCTGTGTACATCTTAAAAATACAATATTAGAAAAAAAAAACAAAAACTAAGCTTACATTTTTGAATAATCAAATATGTTTCTCCATTAACGATCTATAAGAAATTCAAAATGTTCAGCGATCGTTTCGCTCGTTTAAATCCAATGGACCTGATCACCTCGCACCTAAGTTTATTAAATTAATTCTTCCTGTTTTTCTTCCCTATCTAGTACATATTTTCCAATTTTGTACATATATACAGTTCTCTGTTTCCCGAAAGATGGAAATACATATGCCAATATTATTCCAATTCCGAAAAAATCAAATCCTAAAAATCCTTCACAGCTTAGATCCATCAGTTTATCACCATTCCTGTCGAAAGTTTTTGAAAAGTTACACGCCCAACAGATTCAAGATGGCTTCGATAGATATAATAAGCCTTCAAAATGGCTATCGGAGTTTCGAAGAAAGCATAGCTGTG
Source organism: Philhelius festivus (assembly GCA_963931855.1). Classification (NCBI taxonomy): domain Eukaryota; kingdom Metazoa; phylum Arthropoda; class Insecta; order Diptera; family Syrphidae; genus Philhelius; species Philhelius festivus. The sequence goes on along the minus strand of OZ007557.1, from coordinate 89,505,682 downwards.
AATCTGCAGTAGTAAAGGTAACCAATGACTTAAGGACAGCTTTCGATCGTGACGAAATCAGTGTGATGGTGATGCTTGATTTCTCAAAGGCGATTTTAAATTTTCTAGGTCTACTCTCGAATTGGATTTATATTACTTAAGAAACCATTTTCAAACTGTAGAAACGGAGAAATAAATCTCCAGTCCGTTTCTTGTTAATTCAGGTCTTCCACAAAGGTTGGTTTTGGGACCTCTACTTTTCTGCGTATTTGTAATTGATCTGCTTGATACTCGTATAGTTGTTAATAGTAATGTTCGTATTTAAACAGATGATTTGACCATTTATTTGTCTAGAAGGCCTGCGTTGATTGAATACTGTGTAGCTAAAGTTAATGAAAATCTATTACATATTCAGAATTGGTCTGATACGAACAAAATATGTCTAAATCCAATTAAAGTGAAATGTCTTTACTAGATTTTCGTTCTCTTGATCTCAATGGTATATAACTTTAACCTATGTATCAAGTGTTATCTAAGTTTTATTATTAATAGGAATGCGAGTTGTTGTCATGCTATCTCGGATGAGGATATCTGATTGTAAACGCAAAATAAATGTCGCATTTAATGACTGCTTGACGTACATTTATAACATATCGCGACATATGAGTGTTTCTAGGCATAAAATGTCACTATTAGAAATAAGCTTGGATGAATATTTCGAATTTAGATAAATTCTCAGACTCCATTCCATAATTCATATCGTTTTCCTGAGTATTTTCATGGATATTTAACTTTTTTATCCTCGCTTAGAGGTCTTAAGCTATTGATATTACGAATTGCACATACAGTAGGGGAGCGACCTTTCGGAATAACCTTCAACATCGATTGCAATGAACTGTCACAATAATTACAAATTCTTTTTGCTAAGGAACCATAAATGAACATTTTATTTTTATTTAATAGGCTTTCTCATTCTAACTCAATTATACTTATTAGTTTATATAAAAAACACTATGTAATTTAAATTTGGATACTTATTGTAAGATTCAATCACTCTTATTCCGATAATCGTTTTGCTAAAACGCCAGTAAAACGACAAGACTCCAGACACGAAAATTAGAATTTTATTGAAACGATTATTGTTATAATGGTTAGAAAAGTGAAGAACATAGAGAACGCTGCCCTTTTCGTATTATTTAACACCAAAATGTTGTCTCTGGAGCCTTCTCGTTTTAAAGGCGTTTTATTAAAACGACTATCGGAACAACGGTGAATATCTTGAAGTACAATGTAATAACTTTAATAAAATATAAATGAAAAATTAAAGGAAATAATTAAAATTATATAACTCCGATAGCTTCCCAAAAATTCTCCTGACTCACCTTAAAAGAAAGCAAATCAAAAACTCTCTGATTTTTTTTTTCAAAATTTCCTCCAGAATAACACTGTATTAGAAAATTCCTTAAAAATGTGTAACTTTTGTTAATCTTCTTTTCCATTGATAGCAGTTCTTCTTCATTCAACAATATTGAATATCTACAAATATTCAGCATTATTTTAATTTAATTTATACAAATTGCATTTAGTAATTGCAGATTTAATGTATTGAAAGCAACCTGCCAATCCTAACACACTTTTTAAATCAGACTCTTTTGTGGACAAGCGTTAAATTGTAATAACTTCGTGACGAATATTTTCTTCTTTAGGGGCTGAATTATTTGGTTATTGCTACCGAAAACCTTCGACTTAAAGCAGTTCTGTCTCCGAACTTTTTAATTTTTTTCATACGGAAAGATTACTCTTAGCTTCTTCAGTGAAACTATAACTATAGTGACCCCATTTTCCAGAAATTCTGTTTTTGAACCTGGAAAATAGTTGTAGTTACGGTACAAAAAGCTCAACAATGGTTCGGCAATACACGAGACCCCTCACGACTAAATAAAAAGTGTACTCGGCCCATTAATAACTCGTTGAATATTAAAGTGAGTACAAAACATTCAATTCGCACGACATAATGAATCACCCTGCATAAAGTATTTTTTAATCGCGATGGTACGGTTGCCGCCCTTGCCTGCCAAATATATTAGTTAAGTATAACAAATATGACAAAAGTTTTGGAAAAACTGCTCCTGAAAAGTTATAGTTAAATAATAGCAGCATCCAAAAAGATTAGTTAGGACTTAGGATTAACAAATAATGATTCGAAGATAGACCAAGCTAATCGTACTCGTATTACGGATATTACGGTTTTTTTAAAACTTACTCAAACATTTGACATGGTTTCCCATTTCGAACTTGAGTAGGTACAAGCAAATTTTATTGGGTTTTCCTTCTATCCGTTATCGAAATCATACGTAAGAATTTGAAAGTTAGTAATTCCTGTTTGACGAACTTAGCCCTCAAACCAAAAATTTTGCCTCATCGATGAAGAAATTAAAACAAGATTTCTGAAATTACTATTAAAGCCCCATTTGTAGCTTTCATTGAAATGCAACAAATCAGTGGAATGCTGACTTTATTTTTTTGAGAAGCCAGTTATAGCAATCATTGGAAAATTTCAGTAAAAGATCTTGTCAGTGACTGATAACAACCAATTCTATTTATTTGAGGTTAGAGTTGATCATTGAAAGTAAAATTGACATTTGAGAATAGAAAGAGAATAGACCACATTCAGTGGAACGATTGTGTTCCAAGTTAAAAATAAAAAAATCAAAATCAGCTATTCGTTGATATTGATTTCTATCAGTGAAATAATAAAAGTAGATTTAAAAGAAAGTTTAAATCAGAATTTTGTATTTTATAGAGTAAAAAAATTCTACTACTCATATCTTCATTTTGGTACCAATTAAAGCTATTGCAGTTTGTTTATTCGTCTTAAAATGACGATGAAAATTTTCAATGATAGCTATAACTGACCAGTAATGCTGAAATGTCAAGTTAAACTGCATGGTCAAATTGACTTTCGTTGGAAATAATTATGAAAATTATCCTTTACAGAAAAAAACACCCTTCTGTTTAGATGCTTTAGTTCAAGATAACGGCATGATACCATTTAAACATTGTGTTACGCGAAAAGCCAGTAGGTATAGGAATAGGTACTATGCATACCTATATTTTCATTAACCCAATTCTTGCACTTTCGAACCCAAACAAAACAAAAATAAATCTCCAATTTGGCATCTCTAACTTGTCCCGTTTTCGTTTTCAGTTAGCTCACCAAGGACTTAATTCCAATGCAACGCTACGTCACTTTATGGAAAATGAACCTGCTGCTGCTGCCTTCCTTTGTATGCACATTGATGCACATCACGATCCGCACTCAAATTCAAATCCAAATATACCTACAGTGAAATAGTTTTAAGTAAAAGTTGTCTCGCATTTCCATCTAAACCTACATATCTATCTGTGAGGATTGCGATGGCTTGGCGTAGATTTCATATTTTCTAGTTTTATTTCCAACCTTCTTCATCGTGTGTCATCCGCATCCCCATCTCCGTCCGCCGCCGCTGGCTACTGTTGGTTCCCAAAAGCTTGGTAGCTACTCCAACACCCACATTCAATGTTTTTCCTGCCGTTCCGTCGTCGTCGGCCCAAACATCTAGACGGAACAACTTTCGCGTTACCCACATAATCCGGATTCCGGGTCTTTGTTTGTTCCTTTTTTTGTTTTGTTTAATTTTTGTGTGTACTTCTCTTCGCCTCACTGACTAACTGAACTGTCTGTGTTGTGTGTCTGTGCCATTTTGTATCTTTATTTTCCTATTTTTTCCCAGATACTTTCGCCTTAGATTTTCACTGTTTGACTGTTGACTTTGCTCCTGGTTCCGTGACTAGGTATCACTACTTCGCTATGCTTCCCTCTGCCATCGCCATATAGCCACGGCGGCGGCGGAGTGGTGGTGCTGCTTCTCAGGGCTTTCACTTTTATTCGCATAAATTCCATATTCCATTTCCATCCCCTGGAGGGAAACGCTCTAGCGTTGCTCGCTGTACGATGTTTTGCCGGCTTAGTACCTACACAGACACACATATATATGTATATGGTTGCCTGATGGTGGTGCGCTTTTGACGTTTTTTACGGTTGACATGTGCATGACCCCATCAACTAAAGAAGTCTACACCGGCTACCAATTGGGCTACCAAGCAAGGTGGGGCTGCTACTGAGTTAATTATAAGTTTTTTCCTACATTTTACTCGGCTTTAGTTGTGTTTGCTTAGGTCTTAATAAGATTTGTCAAGGCATGGTGGTTAATTTGTAAGTTGAGGATGGTTATGGGCTTAGACTGAATGATGATGTGCTTAAAAATAAAACTAAAAACAAACTTCCAAAAACAAAGCGAATAAAGTGCATGTCTGGGGCGTAGGTAATTACTAGTTGTTGTCTCAAAAAATTTGTCAATTCTTAAATATTCAGCATTCAAAAAAGTTTTAGTCAGAGGGGGAATTTCTGACAGTTCTTTTGACACTTTACTTAGGCTGTTCTTACAAAGGTTCATCCAAAAGACTTCAAAAGAAAATTTTAAACGAATCTCATGATTTGATTCCTGGTATAAAGGTGATCTAATAGCCTCTTCACACTAGACCCAAATCAAAACCTACATCAAAAACACAAGTTTTCTCATGCATTTTGTGTAGGTCACAGGTTCTATACAGAACCCTAACAAACTACATAGTTAAAACCCAGAGATGAACTAAGCAAACACACCTTTTGAAAAATTCATCACCCAATTAAACTTTAAACGTCAAAACAGAAACTGATGGGATGCTTTCAAAAGAAATTAGACGACATAATGTCAACAGAAATTTCAATTGGAATTTGAAGTAGTATTTTTAGATCACTTATTGGATTTCTTAACAATTGAAAACATATTTGTAGGTTTCATATTATCGTCTATACAATTATATATGTATGTACATGTAGATAAATATTATTTATAAAATATCGTTTATATAATAAATAATAATTGTTTTTATTTCCTTCCGAAACAAGGTAGAAAACGGGGAGAAAAAGCTCAACAAAAATAGCGGCTGAAATATTACATAAATACAAAATTTGACAGTTGGTGTCAAAAACCATTGAAATGTCAAACGAAAACGTATAAATGTTCGGGGTGAATGCCTTGCGATGATTTTTCTTAAGTTCTTTTTAGAAAATTCCGTTTTAAGTTTGGCGTGCAAAGATTATAAGTAAAACGTAAGATTTTTCGTTAAACATTTTTTTTTGTGTATCAGAAAATTGTCCAATTCATTTTAAATAATATATTCAACAAAAATGTTCTACTTTCTATAGAAAATTGTTATTCCATATTTGAATTAGATCTAAAGGTATAGATTTTTTTTTATAAAGAATCCATAAGTTACCTTTATGAAAGCTTAAAGCCCAAGTAAAAAGCCGGAAAAGGGTGTGTACTGTGTGCATGTCGAAACAATCTGCTTTCGTGTTTTTGGTGCTTAATTTTTTTTAAGAGCTCTATTCCTATATAGTTTTGACCAAGGTGTCAGGTAACTCTTATGTAATTCTTCACCAAAACCTGGTCGTTACCTACCTATAAGTTTGTTATAAGCGATTTTGTTTCGAAATTAAGGGAATGGCAACAATGTGGCAATTAACAGGAATAATGGGATTTTAGTAAATATGGAGAAGAAAATTTTGTGCCAAACAATAAAATCGATAACGTTTTTAAATGTAGAGAATTATGGTAGCTTATTTGTCTATGAGATATGTATAATCTAATTAAGAATTATTCTCTGGACCTATAGGGTTTTGCAATAGGGATGGGTCGATTTCGGCAGTCTGTGACATTTGACAAATCTGTTACTCATATTTCAGTCAATAATGCCAAATCATAACGACAAGTAACACGATTGAGCAGTTCATCCGAACGATAAAATTTTATTGTCAAAATAAGGATGAACTTTGCATTCTTGCGTTGCGGCCATTTCACGAAAATGAGGTGTGACCATTCAAAGTCAAATCTTGTCCCCGAAAAATCATCCTTAGCAACGAGGCTTATTGTTGGTAGAATTTAATAATCAAAATTTCTGTTTATGAGACGAGCCCAACCCACATGACCTTTTGTCTACGGAGGGCGCTATACAGGTCAATGATAAACAACAATTTCTTTTATCCAAAACTAAATGGTGTGGATGTCTATGACATGTAGATCGATAACGACGGACGGCCATACAACGAACGCTACAATAAACATTCTGCATGAACGATTTGAGGAAAGAATTATCTCTCGCGGAGGTAACGAGAATTTGCCACCAAGAACATGTGATTTGACTCCTTTAGACATTTTTAAGTCGCAGAACAATGTCAATAACCCAGGTAATCCTCTAAATTCAGGAATAACTATACGGGAGAGCCATATTTCCCAACATGGAGCCGCCGTTTTTGGAAAACGATCTACAAAAACACTTTTGGTTTAATCGATTAGATCTATATTTTCTTTTTTAGGAACGTTTTATTATACACAAATCTATCTGGATCCGGATCTGCATCATCCCTTGCAAATAAAACGATACGGATCTTACTGACAGCAGTGTAGCACTATAGCTTACACTACCTTACCATAAAAAGCCGTCTTGTCGCCAGTGTAATAAAACTAATTTTCGGATCTTTGAAATAGATCCCGATAGAAAACAGGATTCCAAATTGTTTTTGTAATACCTGTTAAAACTTAATCCAGATCCGGATCCAGATTGATTTGTGAATAATAAAACGCACCTATTTACATTACTTACACGTGACAAGAGTAAACTGTTAAATAAATAGTTAAAATAAGAAACAGAAAGTTTTCTTGTAAAACTTATAGTTTTGCATTTATCGATGTTGAGAAACAAACATTTACGAACACACCAGTGAAAAAAAGAATTAAGGTCACACGGCAACTCTTCAAAAACTTTTTGAAGATTGTTACATTGTCCACATAAAACAGACAGTCTGACTACTTTAACGTAGACGGTAGGTCGTTAGTAAATAAAATAAAAAGGACTGGTCTCAAATGGCTATCCTGTGGTATTCCAGAATTAACTTTAAAGTTATTGAAAAGTATTATCTATTAAATAAATAAGATTGAAGCCATCTTACAAAATTTTCACTACATCCTAGTTTTCTTAATTTTTTTCCATTTCCATTTTCTAGTAAAATATGTGTAGAATATGTAGCTAAAACCATTTGTCCGAATACTTTTTTTTTTTTAATTTATAGAACAAAAACGAGAACTACCTTTCTGTCTCGAAAATTGACATTTTAGTGTTCGCTTTTTCCACTTTTTTTCGCGGTTCTGTATAAAAAAGGTTTTGATATATCAGCCAGATTTTGGTCCAGACTCCAACTAAACTCTTCTATTTTATAAAAAATTTTGATTTTTTAATTTTCGATAATTTTTGCAGGAGCTAGAGTGGCCAACAGCGAACAACTTTTTTTGGAGGTGGTCTCGTTCCCAGACGCATGTTTTTTAACGGCCCGGTATTTTTTGATGAAAAAATTAGTTTTTGTATTTAATATGATATTAAACAAATAAAAAAAATTGAATTGATTATATCATTCCTTCGATGAAAAAAAAAATCATGAAAAAGTGTAATTTTTTACAGTGAAAAAGGAGAACCTCCCCTTAAATAGCAAAACTCGATGAGAGAGTTTGTCAAGCGTCTGTAAAGACGCAATCTATTTGCCTTTTGGTTTTAAATTAATCAATGCAATATTCAGCCAATTTCATTCAGAAAGTTACAGATGAACGCCCTTTTGTAAAACCGTGTTGATTTGGAACTATAAGTGATTTCACATACACATGTATGTATGTATGTAAAGCAAATAGATTCAAAAATAATAGCCTCGAAAAGTTTTGGAATAACCATAATCTACCAATAGGTCTATAGCTTTTGATTTCATCTTTTTCACCTTTCTTATGTAGAGGGATTATGAAAATTTTTCTCCAAATAGATGGAGTACACAAGAGGACATTGATAAGTTAAAAATAACCGACAAAGGTAACGCCAAGTTACTTACACAGTTATTCAAAATAGTAGAAGGTATAACATAAGGTCCTGGCATAAAACTATCGTCTAAGTTAGATATAAACTTTGCAATGTTTTCAGTATTTATGTATATAAAAACTGGCAAACCATACCTGTTTTTTAAGAAAAATGTAAATGTTAAAGAAATTTTGTGAATGTAAAATAAACGTGTTAATTCCGTATTAGTGTCAGAGTTTACTGACTTACGGTCGAAATATGAAAATGGCGATTTTGGCAATTGTTTCATTGCATTGGGCAAACAAATAGATTTATTTTTTCAATTTAGAATCAATTTTGCAAATTTAAATTTTCCATCAGATTAACTCTTTCCAGTACGAATAACAAAACAATTTTCAGTTGTCAGTTTTCGGTTTGCAAATGTGGTTTTAGGTTTGTTTAATTTATTTCAATTTAATAAATTACGTATGTTCAGAACACGAAGGAAATTATTCCTAGTAAGAAACGGAAGCAGTTTAAAATGATTCTGTAAAATTATCAAGCTCATATTTCTCTACTGAAAATAAATTGATGGTGAAGATTTTTTTTTAAATAATGAAACAGATACACAATTAACTATTTTAAATTGCATACCATTTTTATAATATTTAAATGCCTCACGTTACGCATTCCAATGCTAACCGAAACCAAAACCCAATCTTATCCCGGATAGGATTGCAAGAAAATAACACCACATTCCTAGCCTTATTAAAATTATTGCCTGCCATCAGATAACGATCAACGATGACAAGCGATCACGAGCATGGAAATACCCGAACCAAATGACCAATCAGCATACTGACCAAACCCACTTGTTCTTACCTAAAAAAATAACTATCATTGTGCGAATCGTGGCGGCCGGCGCAACCGATCAAATCAATCTTATCCGAGTTATTCTGCGTCAATGGCCATCGCAAAAGTCGTTAAATTGAAAACGATTATCGTCACAACATGAACGAGCCAAGTTGTATGTTTCAGTTCAGTTTGGCTATTCGAATGCCAATTCAGGAGTTACAGGAATCGACCGCTTCTACCTTTTACCTAGAGTAAAACCCAGAGCCTTAGCCAGAGACAAATTAGTGCGGCAAATGTCCTAAACGAGCACTCGTTGCCAGCAACAACAACAAACACAAAAACAACTCTCCGCCAATAAACGAATTTCCAATTAAACTGAAACGTTCGTTGTTCACGACCATCATCACTACTGCTGTTTGACATGGCCAGTGGCCGATGATCATTTTTGTGCACGATGCTGATGCTGGTTGACAGCAGTTATCACGCTTAGGGATATCCAGTCCCACATGATGGGTTATAACGATCAATTTAAGCCCACAACTGGAAAGTTAGATAAATTGTTATAGTGACCACACTCAGAAAAATCGTCGTGTTAGTGTTGTACCTAACAATATCAACTCAATTTGAAGAAATATCATATCATTCTTATTTTGACTGACAAAACTTTTTAACAACTTTTTAAAATAAAATATTGCAAAAGTTGAAAGAAATCTGGTTTACAAGAAATAGAAAACATGTATTGGAAGGAACAGAACTTAATCGCAATCACAAGCTATTATAAGTACCCCTTCTTGAAGTTGGAAAGTACATAAGACTTAAATGTCGGAGGACCGGGTTTGATGCCCAAGCCGATCTAAATACTCTAAAAATCTAAAAACTAATGTCTTACACTCTTACAGGGTACTTCCTCTTACGACACGGTGACAAATCCTCTAAGAGTATCTCTTCTAATGAAAAGTGCTTCTCATCTTAGCTGTTCGGACTCTAGAGTAAATTGTAGATCCGAGAGTTGTAATTCAATAGCTTCAGGTTTTCTATACAAGCTGTTGTTAAGAATTATGTTTTATATTGAAGATGAATTTTATAGAAAAAGAGTTATGTTTACAGTCAATTTACACTTTTTCAGCAATTCAAAAGCATTAACACTAACTATAATGCGAATATTTTGTAATTCAAATTGGGGTAGGGTGTCCTTAAGCCAATTTGTGTTACTTTTAAAATTACCTATTAATAAATCTAGTTTAAGACAAATTCGAATTAAATACCATCATTGTGACTCAATTTCACAATTTCGTTATTGTAACCTAACACAAACAGCTCGTTTATTATGCAGTGTTGAAGCTTTTTGAACTACTATTGAAATCGAATCAAGCATCATACTTTTTCTAAAATTTTATTTAAGTCAAAATCATCGAATACCTTTCTTATCTTCTTAATATTGTTGCGGCTTATAGGTAATAACCTTTTGGCTTATAACAACTGTCAAAAAAGTTCTGTTTGCTTATTTTTTGCACGCTCTGTCAATTTTTAAAATTAGCAAGTAGCTTAAATGATCGTGGGCTCAGAAGTTTATCTAATTAACGAAAAGCCTTCGGAATGATGATGACAAATATACCCAATCCGAGTAAATCCAACTTAACGAGAAAACTAAGCATGACAATGCTTGGTCTTATTTACTTAACGAAGAACGCTTTCATACTGATGGCTATGGAAATAACATGTAACATTGTAAATTGGTGAAATATTCTCCACAAAAACTTAGTAAAATGAAAGAAAACAACGAGCAATTGAAATTATTGTTAAGATATTAATAACAGTCTTAACTTCTAAGACAAAAAACATTTTGAGAAAATAAATTGGTTGTCATGAATTTAAAATGTAAGTTTTACGAACTGTCAAACTATATTTGTATTCCAAATACCATCCACACTGCAATAAGGCTGAAAACACACCGGATAAAGCAAAACATGTTTTTTTGTTTCGTGAAACAAGAGAACATTGTTTCTTATGAGACTAAACACACCAAAGAAAACGAAACAAAACACATGTTTTTGCTTTGAAGTGTTACGATGGTGGTTGTCGAAAATACATGCTATTGTATACGCGCAACACACACCGAATGCAACAAAACTGTTTTCAACGAGGGTCGTTGACGATAATTGCATACTTTCTTATGGCGCAACGCACACCAAATGAAACAAAACAGAAAAACATGTTTCGTTGCCGATAGCTGACCTATTGTTTTTTTGCAAAACGAAATTTGGATTCCGTTCTTTTTATTTTTTTTTTCGTTGCACTTTACAGATTTATTTGCTTTTACGTTTACCCTGTGCCCCAATTTTTAAATAAATATGGAAGATATGTACGTAGATGGAGAAAAATAGATTTTTTTAATTGAGGTAAGAAGTCTTATAACTATAGTTATAAAAATAAGGAAGATAAAATAACTATTGATAAGCTGTGGATTGCTACTTCCTATTATGACATTTTTGAAGATGGGCAAGATAAAAAGCTTTTCTCTTTTCTTATAAATAATAACATAGGCGCAAAATTTTAAACAGCCTATTATTAAGGTATTAGTATGATACTACAACAATTTGCTAACTTTATAGTAGTTTACTAACTCATTCTTAATTTTAAACATTTTCTAACTAGTATCGTACTAAAAGAATTTTCTTAATAAATTGCTTCTGAAAACACCTAAAACAATGACATTTCGTGTAAAAAAGTAAGTACTTGGAGCTTTTTTGATGTTTGCAAATATCAAAGAGTCATATGAAGCTAGCACGATACTAAAAAAATAAAGTAGGTGTTCGATGATTTTAACTTTAATAAAAGGGTAGAGAAAGTATAATGCTATATCCGATTAAAATTTGCAAATTCGTTGTATTAACCTAGTATCGTACTAAAACAGCTTTAGCATCGTACTAATTCAATTGAAATTTTGCGCCATAATGTCTATTTTGTAAACACAAAATTGTTATTTGTGTTTACTTGCCGTAGAGTTATAATTTTTCAGCCGGAGTTAAGTTTTTACGATAGTTCGTATTTTGTTTCATTTCAACGCACACCAAACGAAACGAAAAAACAAAACGTTTTGTTTGGTTTTATTCTGTTTCGCTTGGTGTGTGTTCAAATAAAAAATGTTTTTTTGACTATCGAATAAAAAACGTTTTGCTTTATCCGGTGTGTTTTCAGCCTAAATGAATAATTGTTAATGTACTCGGATCTTGCAATAGACATTTTAACTTGCGATATACATAGGTACTATAGCTCAGGTTCTGCATTTGGAAAAAAATCGAACTCGAGATTTTGATCAAAGTTGACATTACGATGATAGCGAAGACGAAAAATGTGGGTCCGGCAATTCTGTCTGTCTGTCTGTCTGTATGTCTATACCTCGAACTACAGCCTAAACTACTGGAGGTATTTTCTTCAAACTCAGTACTTAAGGGTCTTCGGTGATTCCCTAGAGGAGAAATTGAAATTTTTTTTTAGCTCCAAAACTAATGGTACCCCCCATACACTCGTAATGCAAAATCTTATTTATCTCGAAAACGGCTCTAACGATTTTGATAAAAAAAAATAAGCGTGATATTATGGACACAAACTATATTTTGGTCAAAAAAAAATTTGGGGGGAAATGTTATTAGGGGTACCTGTCATAGAACCGTTTTTTTTGATTTTCGATTTTCTCACCAACGGCTCTAACGATTTTTACCAAAATTTTTATGCAGGAGCTCCTTTGCATTCTAAAAAATATAAACTAAAATTTTTTCCGAAGAAATAGTTTTTGGATTTTTAAAAAAATAAAACAATTTTTTTTTCAAACCTCTTGAAAACCGATACACGATTAAGTTCTTAAATTACGTTTTAAAATGTATTTTATTAAATACTAACAATTTGCGTAACAATTTTTTTTATAAAAATTTTAAGGAAAATTTAGTACACAAAAAACATGTTTCAGTGTGTCTGTATGTCTGTACCTCTCACTACAGCCTAAACCACTGGACCTATTTCTTTCCATCTCGGTAGTTAAGGGTCTGCGGTGATTCCCTAGAGGAGAAATTGAAATTTTTTTTTAGCTCCATGACTAAGGGTACCCCCCATACACTCGTAAGCCAAAATCTTATTTATCTCGAAAACGGCTCTAACGATTTTGATAAAAAAAATTAGGTGTGATGTTATGGACATGGACTACATTTTGGTCAAACAAAATTTTGGGGCAAAATGTTATTAACGGTACCTGTCATAGAACCTTTTTTTTTGATTTTTGACTTTCTCATTAACGGCTCTAAGGATTTTAACCAAAAATTTTCGGCAGGATTCTCCTTAAGTTTATAATAATATTGTTTATAAAAATATTCGAAAAAAATATTTGTTGGGTTTTTTGAAAAAAAAAAAATATTTTTTTTTTGAAAAATCAATATCTTCAAAACCTATGAACGATTATTTTTTGAAATTATTTCCTAAAATCAATATTATTAAATACTTAAAATTCGCATCCCATATTTTTTTCTTAAAAAATTTGAAAGAAATTTCTTATATAAAAATGTATTTAATAATAAAACGAAAAGTTTGTTTGCATAAATTCATACTTTTCTAGAAATCAGATGGCAATTTTATGCATTTGAACATTATTATCTCATTAAATCCATGTTTTATATTTATAAAATGTATCTTAAATTCCAAAGTGCATTTTATTTTTGTTGAGCTGAGCTGTCAAAAATAGATTTAGCTCAGACACATCAGGTGTGTTCCTTTCAAAATGCATGAATATTTGTTGATTCGTCGGTCAGTCTTATGTGGATACCTTAAAGAATGCCATTTGTTTGAGTTTTTGGTACCGCAACTGCAGTTGTTTACCAGGTTCGACAGCAGAACGCAATTTAATCAACTTTACAGCTGAAATTTCGTGGGCACCTCGGTAACCCGACCTTGAATAAATGAATAGTTTTTGGGGTTAAGTGCACTGCGACATTTAGATGTATTATGCCCCAACCGTATCTTTCCACTTGTGCCTTTTTTCATGGAGATACCTAAAGATGGGGGCTTAGAACAACAAAACTAAAACAATTCAGGGCCTAGAAGAAAGTCAGAGTCCGATTCCAAGAGTGTGTAGGGAAGAATAGACGACATTTATACAATGTTGTTTTTAAAATATAAAATCTGGAATTGCGAAACTCAAACTACACAAAATATGAGACAACGCTGTATCCTTATTAAGAATTAAAAGAGCCTTTTATAATTAAAATGAAAGTTATTTAACAATACTTTGGAACTCAAATCAAGAGATAAACGTGTTTTGACCAAACTAAGACCATATTTGTTTTAAATAATGGAAACACTTTGAATGAAGATGAAACCACTTAGATTTAAAATGTTTTCCTTTTTTTCTGTTTCTGTTTTGAAGCAGTGGCATAGTTCAGTTTAGTAATTTGTGCTTTAGATAATTATAGTCACTTTAAGAAAAAATATAATCAAATAGACCTGCTGAATCCTACTAAGGACTAAAAGAAAAGAATAGTAATAATATTTTTGAAAAAAAAAACTAATATTGTAAAAGTGAATTGAATTTTTGAGAAAATTTTGCGCAAGCTTTAACGGGGGTAAAAGACTCTCTTCTCATATGATGTTTTTCTGTCGCATCTTATGTTAATCACCCAATTTGTTTTGTAAAAATGTACGCATAATACCAGTAATTGTAATTAATTAAACTACTATTTACTATAATTTTTTTAAACTACTATTTTCTCCATAAAAGTTTTTAAAAATAAAAATTAAAAAAAAAAATATTTAAACCCGCTTTTGAAGTATATCCAATTAACAAGGAATTATTTTTTTTTTATAAAATTTAAAATATATTTGAAATACAGTTGACTTAATGTCATTTTTATAATGTTTCTATCGAGTTTTGTACCTCTTTGAGGTAATGATCAATCACTTTGTTGAGAAACCCAAAACGAGTATCAATGAGCCTCAATTAAGGTTTGAACAATTGATTTATTATTGAAAGGAAAAACATTTATACAGAACCTATTTGATGGCATCGTTGAACTGATTGGATAATGGTGCTTGGGGAAAATTCTAAAATATGAGGTTTCATACACACATTGATTTTTAGCTTACGATATGTTTCATCCAGTGCTGTCGCAACGATATAACTTCACAGGATATTAGTATATAATTAGTTTTATGTCCCACTGTGGGATGTGACTCTATTTTTTTTTAAAGCACTTAAGTGGGACATAATAAGTCAAGTTTTAGAACTTTTTTTCGTAGTGGGGCCTTTTGTGGTGTTATAATTATTTTAAAAAAACCGGACTTAAGCGTTGTAGATAAATCTTTTTTTTTAAATGTTTGTTACATTTTTGTCAAACTTTTGTCATAAATTTAAAAAAAAAAAACTTTTTCAGCGAGCTAGATTTAGTTAAATTTCATATATTTCCTTCTTTCTTTCTTTCAGTGCATTATTACACTCTTCCTATTCTCAAGCCTACTCCACCCAATTTAAAATGCATAACCATTTGGGCATTATATTATCGGAACGATCGCGATCGTCAAATCGCAAATAAACCGATTGAGGATAATCCAACAAAGTGGTTTTAGGATTCGACGAAAGTTGTTGAACGTTTTGTTTGTCGAGTTGCAGTTGGATTGGAGCTTGTTTTACCATAAACGCACTGATTTAGCAAAGGAGTTCGAGCCGAGGTGTACTATGTATATGTACACAGTGCACACACATCATCTTTTCAATCTGTTGTAAGCCAATTCAATTGAATGAATGACATGGTTTTTCGATATGGCTTGCATCGATGACATGGCAGTAGATGGGATGTTATATTTAATCGGGTGGGGCATATTTTGATTATTGGACATACAACAAGATTTAAATGATTCTTGACGTTTAATTGAAAGTAAATAATAAATTAATAATTTCTTACTTCAACCTTAACACTTTTGACATGATTTTTACTCTAGATGTTAAATGGTACCCCTTGAAATGATGGTAAGTGTGTTGGACTGTCATGTAGAGGGTTCTGTGTTTGATTTTTAGGGGTGTTTTACCTCTTGTAAATAAGTGACTAATCCCCAAATTAATAAATTGACCTTAAGCCCACATTAGGACAAACATCATTTTTATAAATAAGAAAAGATCATGAAGAATGGAAATATTTAATCCCCCAAGGCGAGTATCTCCTGTTATAAAAAGTGTTGCTCATTCACCTTTCGGAATCGGCAAAACATAGTAACATGCACATATGAATGGTTGAGAGTTGTTATTCACTCTGTACTAGGATTTAATGGCCTATAGATTAGTTATTTTCTGTATATTTAAAAATAACATGAATATCTTCATAGCTTATGCTTTAAATATTATTACATTTCAAATTTACAAAAAAAAAAAACAATGAAAAGAATGAAATATAAATGTATGAACTTTCCTAAGAAAACATTACCAAACTTAGTTTGTCTTTATTGAATTTGAGTTGTTCACTCTATAAAATAACCTTTATTTTTAAAGTTCATTACTTTATTTAACAAACTATATGACTACACCCCCTTAATTTTCAATCTACCCTGGCAACAAGAAAAATATAACGAAAAATGAAATCAAAACACCAAACGATCTCACAGAATCATTGCTTCGGCAGCAGGAGCGTTGTGTTATTTTTCAATTTGGCCAAAGCTTATTTTTTCAATCTTCACCATCAATTTTTCAACAGAGCCTCAGTGTGTTCGAAGTTTTTACAGTCTGGATCACACGATTGATTTTGTAGTTTTACTTGCTATACAAAGTACCTATGTATTAATGGTTAATGGTTATATGGAACATACCATTTTTTCAACTTAACGCAAACTTTTACTAAAAGAATAAAAAGAAAAGTGGTGGGGGAATAATACAAAACTAGCTTAAATATTTAAGGAAAATCGACGAAACTATTTAGGATGTAGCTCAATAGACTAACAGACATCTTTTTCGTCTCAGAAATCATATCAAAATTTCGAGTTTATTAGTTTTTAAGGAAACCATAAATTGCCATATAAAAAGGAAAAATACGCATTTACCTTTGTTTACCCTATGCAAGATACGAGTTTCAAAAAATAACTTCCTTGTGAGCAATCATAGTAAATTCAGTTTTATTTTATTTTAACGACTTATTTAGTCCAACATCTATCTAATTCGTTTTTTTTTTTTAATTTTAAAATATGTCGGTGAAATTTTTTTTTAAAAGACATATTTTATTGGCAATAAACACCAAGTGCACCAATGCAATTCTAAAAAAAAATACTTTATTAACTTTGTACGCAGTTTTATTTTTAAATTTTAACTTGGTATACGTGGCATTTATATAGAAGTATAAATTGGTTGACACGAAAAAGAAATTGAATGGATATCTATTTTTTTGGAAACGTAATAAAAATTAAAATGAATAAAGAAAATAAATAAATAGTATCTCAATTTCTTTTAATAAATCACATTTATTTATTACCGGCCGAATATATAAAGAAATTTTAAAGGGTGCTTAACTTTAAAATACCTCCAAACTTAAGTATAAAACCGGTAAATACCTTTAATCAATCTTCATATTTGAGTAACGTGACTTAAAGTCCTCTTAACTTAAACGCCATCCAACTTTATTTTGACATATCAATTGTCATCTTTTGAAGTTTCAAATTGTGAATTTGTGTTGTGATAATTCAGAATTATAAAATCAAAATGGAGTCTCATTTTATTTCATTTATAAATTATATGAATGTACGTTGTATAACTTTTAAGGTTTTCGCAGTTATTGAACACAATTAATAAATATTTTCGGATTGGCCGCATTATTTGAATTTTAAGAGTGCAATTTAGAAATCCGGTTTCCACGTGATCACGCTCAATGCAATTTGATGCGAAACGTTCGGGGTGAGTTCTTAATTGCACTCTTAAAATTTAAATAATGCGGCTAATCCGAAAATATTTATTAATGATGTGAATGTAGTTGGCACATTGACCGTTTAATTTGCAAACCTCGATTCAATCCAATGTATCTGGACTTAATGGATTCAATCACTGGTTTTCGCAGGAGAATTTGAGAGACCGCACGCGATGTGATCTTGAAGTATAACCTAAGCTACTTACAGGCTTTCGATGTCCTCTTGAAAACATAAAGACCATCAGATCCTTTTCTTTTGTTTCTTGCGACGACCGACGGGGGTTGGTGTTGGTGTCCGTTTAATGGCTGTGAATTTTACAGATTTAAAAATGTTTCTTCCAAATTTTGTTTAAAAATTCAAACTGTCACCAAAAAATTGTATTGTATAAAATGTAGTAGCATTATTTTTTTTGCACTAGATTTGTAGATTCTCTTACGTTACCTAACACAACCATCGTTTAGTTAGGAACCAAAATCGTAAACAAAATCGATTATAAGGTTGGTTCGTTGAGCACTGAAAACATCCTGGGGTCATCCTAAATCATTTTTTGAAAAACCTGAACTTACCTTGGTGATTAAATTCTGTAGTTTTTTGAGACCTGGGGCCAATTTACCGCTTCAGTGACGGAGTGAGTGAGTTCCATCAGTGATCGAATGAAAATGTCAAATTAGAGTAATCGATTGCTAGATGACGTAAGCAGTAATACCAAACTCACATAATACAGTCACGTATTAGTCGATAACTGATCCGTTAATTTGGCCCTTGGAGTCGCCCTCAACCCGCCCTAAAGTAGATCTAGGTATTTAGCTATTGCGACCAAACTATCAAAAGTGACATAAGATGTCGCATGTTATGTTATGTTTGCAATTAAATGTTTTTTGAACTCATTATACTCATCAATTGAAATATTAGTAACAACGAAAAATTGTGTTTGTTCATTAATTTAATTTATAACAAATTCAAAGTTTTATCAGAGCACAGAATTATTTGTTTCTTGCTTTAAGTTGTCCACAAAGCAATTGGTGTCTTTTGAAAAGGGAGAAACCCAGTTTTTTGACAACTCTCAGAGTTGCAAATGGTGCTTCATATTTTCCTATTTAGTGAAAGTGAGACAGAAAGTTTAACTTATGACAAATGAAGCAAAAAAAAACGTTGTGCAGTAAATGCGTTCAGCTCGATATGGGTATAAGTTAGTGCGATAAAGATAAAGATAAGATGAAAATAAATTATTAAATCTCAGTTTAGTGACGGAAACATAGTTTAAGGTCGTTTTGGAAGAGTAAACGTTATGTTATGTCAAGTGCAAACAGAGTTGAAATTAATAGTTATAAGCAAATTAAAAATAAAATTCTTAAAAACTACTTTTGAACTATAAATTCGTTTTAGAACAAACAAAATATTACAATTAGAATTTATTAATAAGATTATATTAAGATTGCTGACAGGGTCTTGTCGCAAGACCGGCGAAATAAATGTCAAAACAATGGCATTCTGAAGGTACTAGCAATGTGTCAGAAGAAAACTACAAGATTATTCTTCCTTAAATTAGATCCTGATTTGTGGTTATACAATTTTGGCTGTGTTTGGTAACTTTACATTTCTCACAAATTTTCACAATTTGCTGTCAAAACCTATTTAACTAAAATTGGAGAAAATTGTGTGTTTCCTAACATTGATACGACACCAGTGTCAAGATTAAACGTCATTTACACTTTTTGTTTCTTATGACGAAAATAAATTCAGATCTAAGTATTTACTCGATGAAGTCTACTCGTAAATCCGGCATTATTGTTTTACTAGAAATGTCATTTCACTTATGCCTTTTTATGAAATGAGGATATCGTAATCGTAAGCGCTTTTTATGGACTTCGTTCCATATTGCTTTGTTCTAGAGCGAAAAATATAATGTAATTTTTTTTAACTTTTCATATGTTTTTTTTTTTTTAATATCCTTCGATGAAAAATTGTGAATATTAATTATTTTTTTGAGTGACTTATTAAGTTGACTAGGTAATTCATAAAATTAACATTAACATATTATGTAGCAAAGCAAGGTTGCCGTTCTAGTGATCTATAGCGAAATTTGAACTCAGTGAGCGACAACAAATATTTTCATGTCGCTAGATTATTGGTAGCGTCTTTTATAGACAAGCATTTGTAAGTTATACATGCAAATACTTTTTTTCTGTAAATGTCCTGAAAACGTGACATCTCTGGAATTTAAATAATAATTTGACATTTTCTATTATGAAATTCACCACATTAGTCCAGCCAACAAACGTATGCGAAATGTTATGCGCGAAACAGATTAAACCAGCAACAGCACCAGCATCGTCAACAGCAAACAGCACGCTGCAAATTTAGGACTTTGGCCTAACGACGCTGTTGGCGTTGCTGTTGCTGTTCTTATATGTGTTCAACAATTGAAACACATTTGTTCTACAAAAATCTCTGCTAAGCAGAGTGTCCCAAAATACAATTGATGCTACTTTCTTGCGCAAATGCAGAGGAATTCGTGCAAATGTCAAACATTTCTTGGGCAATTCTCTTAAATATGCGTATTCTGATTTGCTATATCTGCTTTGCTGGTGTTTTGCTTTGCAAATCTTGCGTTTAGGAATTTAGCCTATGATTTAGAATGGATGAAATTGAAGAATTATTTATTGTGATTTAGATAAAATACTCTTAATTATGTACTTTATTTGATATTTATAGTAGAATAAATAAATAAAATTGGTGATGATAAGAAACAGGACCTAGTGACTTGCAACTCTCAATCATTCCTGTGTGCTGTTGCAATTTTTTTCTGGACCCGAAGGGCTAATATCTATGAGTAGCACTTTTCTTGCAAGTGGCAGCACCTTCCCGAGAATAGAAACCAGGACTTTCTGAATCGCGGGCGTACGCATTTATCATTATTCCAAGTGGTCTTTACAGTGTATTGTAAAGAATAAATAAATAATGAACATGAATGAATTCGTCTTTGTTTTTAGCTTAATCTGCCTTAACTTTATCACAAAAATAAAAAGTTTTTCAAAGCGAAAATGATTTTTAAGCTTCTTTCTACCATTTTTTCTGGTGACTGTTTGTCTTCAAAATATCAATTGACCTTGTGACTTATGGAGACTAGTCAAGAAATTTTTAATTTCAGCTTGTGGCAACAACTATGCAACACATTGTGACATCTTTTCATAAGTCTTATGTGTTTAAGAAGTTTCTCTTAAAACAGTTTTTGCTTGAAATAATTTGTATGGATTTCCCAAATTTTGGTTGAACTTAATTAAACCTTTAAGTTCAGTATAGTCTAAATGAAACGTGAAATAAAGCAACAAAAAGACCTTTGAAGTAGAAAATATGACCAGTGCAAAAAATCCACATCCAAATCCAGTGATGTGGAATGTATAAATGCAGAGAAAGGGTTCCACAATTCAAACTTCACCATCATAGATGATGATATGGAATACTCCATGAACTACATACTTTTCAACATTTCACATAAAAATCCGAACGAAATAAAATAAAAAGAAGAAGCTCCCCTACATATCCCACAACGATGCGATGCGGGGATAGGTTCAATTTTAACTTCTTTTTTTACCCATCGCAGAGAGGTAGTTTTAAGGTTTACTTTGGAAGACCCAATCTCGCATTTCTTTCGTACAAAAATATTTACGAGGGTTTTATTTGGAAGCCATTAAATTTTCTTGCTTCGAAAATTCCAAAAAAAAAAATAAATCAAGAATAAGATAAAACTGCGAATTTAAAAACAAAATAAAATAATAAATGTAAAATAAAATAAAAAAAAATAAAATAAAATTCGTATGTAATATAGGTATAGTGGAACACATATGAAAATATATAAAAATCCTTTATGAAACGACTACCAACCCCAGAATTTAATTATTTATGACATGGATGTCAGAATACAACAAAAAAAAATGCCCACAAAATATCCCCAATATTACGACGTGGCGGCCGCAGCGGTAGGATATGATGTGCAGAGGGTTTTATATTAAACTTAATATTGCACAACTGCGTTGCGTTGTAATTATGCAGCCGCAGGCAGTAACAATTTTATTTTTTATTATTAAAAACCAACACACAAAAACGACGTAGTCAATAAAGTGCAGTTGAAAAACATGCTTTAGGGGTGTAGCCACCCCCAACCTCACACAACCACATGCCTTTGATATTTTTATTTCAAAAAACTTGTGCCGCTGACGCAGGATGTCGGACGTAATGGTGCTGTTGTTTTTTTCCGCAAGTGGTTTAGGTGACTTTTGTGGTCTAACCAACCAACCCTCCCCGGGGATATAAATTACACAGGCAGTAAGCAATTTTTGTGTGTTATTTTTTTGGAAAGGGTTATGAGAAATGTTTTGATAAATAATTTTCATTTGAATGTTTGTCATCGCATTTGCGGGAGAGTTTATCCCGAATCCCAATACAAATTTGATTCACATCAGATGTTAGTTTGGGGGTTTTGTGTTATTTTAAAATTATTATTCGGGTTTTGTTAGATTTTTTTTTAGAAATTTTTCCAAGAGATAAAATATCGTGTATAATTTATATTTTACGATGAATGTTTAGGTTTTATAACGAAATATAAACATATTTATGAGCTATCAGTGTCGATTCTAATGTTAAGTGGATTGGTAAGTGTGGTGGAAAGTTGATACAGCTATACTATAATTAAAGTATTATTAATTACATCTAGGATTTTCACTGGTTTTTCTTGATTGAATTTTTGAATGGTTATTTTAAGTAAAGCATTATTTGGATTGATTAAATTACAATAAATCAAATCTATGTACATATATTTCTCTAACAGAATAGTTTTAACGAAAATTAAAAACTATAACATTTGAATTTAAACATTTTAACTTCCAGCAAACTACCACTGCTAATTTAGCGTAAACATTTAGAAAAATGCTGATCGGACGAACTTTTCAACATTGCTTTGATAAGAGAATGCACTTTTCAAGTTACTTTCAAACGCCGGACCTTCTAGGGAATAATGCATTTTTTTGGTCAAACCAAGAACATATTTGTGTTTTTAATTTGCAAAATAAATCAATTTATTATTGATTTGGATCTGTCAACGTGCTCATTTTGAAAAGATTTGTATTCTACTCGTAAAGAATCGATTTATTTTTCGATTTGAAATCAATTTAGCAAAACTAAATTTTCAATCGAATTTACATCTGCCTTTACGAATACTAAAATATTTTTCAGTTGTCAGTTTTGAAATGTGGTTTAAGGTTTCTTTAATTTATCTATATTGTGAAAACTATGTCCAAAAAATTAATGAAATTAATTCTAGTAAAAAATTTAAGTTTTTTGAAGTTCCAACGGCTGATGAATCTCACACATGTAGATAAACGATGAAGGAACAGACAGAAATTATGCGAATACAATGGCAAAAAAGTCAATTTGAAATAGCTTTCCATTCACCGCGCAAAAAATTAATTTTTGGATAGAAATCTGAGTTTACCAATCGAAATGTCCATACTTATAAAATATACAGGGTGGGCTATGTAGTGGTATTTTTTTAAGTCATAGGTGACACTGACAGCTGTTTCCCGCTCGAAATCTTGACTAAAAGTCAGTACCAGTCGCTTTACGCTTGAAAAATGTTGGGAAATATTCAAAACTTATTTTCAAAATGAGTGCTATGTAGCCCAAACAGTGCTTTTTTTAAAGAAGTTTTGGCCGAAATGAAGCACCCATCGTCCCTGCTGTACGCAAGTTTATGCAAAAAAATCGGGCGACTAGTATGATAGTGGACAACACTAATGGTCCCGTCGTCGTACGGTGCGCACAGACGGGAATTTGGCTGCTGTAGCCGTGAGTGTGACAATCAATTCAAGAACATCAACTCACCATTGATCTCAATAGCGCAACATTATAAGCACTAACCTGAGGAGAATTCTGCATAAAGATCTCGGATCATTCGCTTACAAGGTTCAATTGACTCAGCAATCAAAGGTGCACGACGAGTCAAGGCAACCACTTGAACGATGGTGTGTTCCATAATCAATGGGAATGTTTGCTTTTAATAAATTTATATTACATGGACAAAATTTAATTTTGTTCATTTTATTGAATTTTTAAAAAGAAACTTATATTTGGCCCACCGTTTACATACGTCAAATTTTACTCACATCACGTACACAAGTACACAACTAGCTTTGCCTTGCAAAGTTAATCAAAGACCGTCGGGTGTTACAAACTCATTCAAAACTCTTTCTTTTTTAATACTGACAAATCACTGAACAGAATCTGAGCGAATAAACTAATCTTTGAGCAGAGCGTGTTCAGAGCTTTGTGATTTAATAATGAAATACACTTAAGCACAAACTGTTATATGAGAACTGGTCTTGGGGCGCCATCTAAACTCTAAACATTAAAACAATTTAAATACACTTTAAGATCTATTTATTAGGGACCTTACCAACAATCAAATTAAGAGATGACTTTAATATTTGAGCGAAATGAAGTATTATTTAATAGACTCTATATATCTGACCGTATATGCTGCATTTTATTTTTTAGGTTCCGTACAATAAATGGTTCATAATTTACAGTTCACATAAATATTAAGTTCATAACATGTATGGTTAACTTAATAGAGCTCTTTAAATAATGGTCCATTTCGCTCAAATATTGAAGTCGTCTCTTAATTTGATTGCTGGTACGGCCCCAGGATTCGCTAAACGGTTCAACAGCTATGCAGTGCATATGGATTTATTCATCCACTACACAAATTCTTATTTATAAGACATTTCCCTACCCATTATAGTTATAATAATAATTATAGTTATAAAATAAAGGACCCAAAAGGGCAAATCTATTACATTTTGCTATTATAACACAACTCAGATGTTTGTAAAAAAAGACATCTTGTCTGCCGGTAGAATAAATAAAAATGAAACTATCAAAAAGTAAAAGAATTCGAGCAATTGACTGGGATTCGTCGGATAAGGTAAGTCATTATATCTAGCACAATACTCGTCATTAAATGGGTATTCGTTATTTTTTTCATAATCTGCATATATTCCACAAAACTTATTGAAAAATTGCGACATAACACACACTGGATGAAGAAGGATGCATTTCAGTAATCCGAATATTTTAATGTGATGTCAAAGTGTAAGTGACAGTTCAGTTATAAAATGGCACTATTCAACCTCCAAACCTGTTTAACTTATAATGCCTCTATTAAACGTTGCATTAGTTTTATAAAAAAACATTTTCGCATTTAGAAACATTATAAGGACTCTATAATTCATGTGCTCGCTATGATGTGTTTATAAATATGGCTGTTTATGTTCATTGTGATTGCTGACCTGAATTGTGTCCACTTTTAGTTTTGTTGTTGCTGCGCCCTAAAATTTGCTAACCTGGCATTTACTCCTTCAAAAGCACGACCATCGTTAGTTAAGTTTAGTTGTATTATTCATTTTTAAAACAACTTTACCTTGTACACCAGCGCGACTGCTCTCATCCGTGATATTTTTTTTTGTGTTGATATTTCCCGAGTTTAATAATTGATGTATTCAGCATTTCTGCTCTGTTATTTTACTCACTGGATATAAAACGTGCTTTGAACACGTTCAGAACGTAAAAAAGTAACAAACACAAATTTGTATTTCTGAACGCTCCTTTTTTAACAACTGGAGTTCTGCGCTGAACTAAAAAATAAAAACGCCTGATGGTTCTTCTAATAACAAATCAATTTCACTGTCAGTTACCTTGCACTGACACTCTTTGTTAAATTTGAGTGACATACTGACAATTGAATACACTGCTTTTGTTCGAAACAAAAAAAAAACTATTTCGTGTATTGAAAAATCGAATTGAAATAAATAAATGAACATTAAACATAAAAATTAAATTTAAACCATCTGAGCATAAATGCATGTGTATATGTACATACATAAATATATTCTCTTCTCCATCGAAAAACATTTTTGAATGTCCCATAATGTAAAATTAAAAGTAATAGATTAAATTTTACGTCACGTCTGTCAAAAATTTAAATATGACACATTATGGTGGCCATCTTCTTAAGCAAGAAAATATAGTCAATATGCCCTATACAAAATTTGTAAGCAATTAAAGTAAAGCTCTTGCTCATTTAGGCAGCTGTTTCATGTAAAAGAATATATGGGCATGTGCGTTGGTTTGTTCAAACGTTATTTAAACCCTAGCCCCAAGTTCAAAATGTACATTTAATTAATCTCTATATTTTATGAAATTGTACCATACGTGTGTCTCACTCTATGGGAGATCTATCAGTCTAGTTCATAAGAATAAATAACATTTAATATGGTCACCCTACACAAAACCATTGTTGAGAAAACGTCAAAAGTCAACGATCTACTGCCCGCTGCGCATCAACCATGGTCTGGTAAGTTCGGTTAGCTGTCTGTAAAGTCATGTTTACCTTCCGTTGCATCTTATGGCATCTTGACTTAGTTTTTTTTTTTCTTGGCTGGCAAACACCGCCACCTATGAACATACAAATTTATTTGGCCATTGGCCATACTCACGCACAATAATAATATTATTGCGATAAGAAGCGTCGCGTCGTCAGCCGGTCGATTGCCGTGTCGTGTGAATTCGTTTCTTATGACTATAAACTCGTACTATCACGCCAAAGGTCATTGCTGTGAAGTGCGTCTTGACCAATCGATTTTGTTTTTGGTGATTTCGTTTAGTTTTCTTTATAATGTGGTCAGTTGCGTTGGTTGATTTATTTCTTTTTTAATTTTATGCATTAATTTAATGAAAGGGAATTTAAAAACAAATTGAGTGTATAAATATGGCAAATGAGTGAGTGCGGCGACAATGCGTGCATGTTGAGTACATTTTTTTTTGTTGACAGGTATTTTGTAATAAAGTGACACCCTGTACTGCCAAGTGGATAGATAAGGTTTCGTACGTGATGCAGTACTTCTTTGAATTAGTGGATTAGTAATTTGGAAGTTTGTAAACATACAATGTGGTTCTATGGTTTAGTATAATCGTATGACTAGACCTTACGAAGACAACCATTATAATTTTGGTGATTATGAATAGGTTCGTGGTATTTCGATGGAACTGAACAACAATTTTAATAAACCACTCACGAATGGGTTATAATTTGTTTGAGCACAATGGACTTCTTTTGCTGGTGCAAAGATATAAATTGGGGCATTCATATTATTGATAGAAGAAATTCACTACAAATTTTTGATTTGCTGATAGGTTGCTTTATCTTTAAGGGGAGGTTCTCCTTTTTCGGCGACCAAAAATGCATTTTTTGTTTTTTTCCATTTTTTTCTAATAAAATATGTGTAGAATATATTGTAGCTAAAACCGTTTGTCCGAATACTTTTTTTTTAAATTTGTAGAACCTACCATTTTGTCTCGAAAATTGACATTTAGTGGTATTTTTAACGTAGCATGTTTTACATAATTATTTTTGAATTTGGCGCCTATGTATCCATACCATGGTAAGCAGAGGTACCACATGGGCCACCAGGTGTCGACACATAAGCCATGACTCGTTTTCCAACTGTTGGCCACGATTACTTTTACTTTTAACTGGGTTGGGTACGATTAACCGATTTTTAAAGTGTCGATTTAAAAAAATCGATCGTCAAAATGTCGATTTTCAAAAAGTCGATTGATAAAAATGTCGACTGATCAAAATGTCGACTATCAAAAATTCGATTTTTAAAATGTCGACTCGAAAAATGTCGACAGTGGCAAAGTGAATGATGCTCACATGCATGTGCCGCCGCTGTCGATCATAGTTGTGTTTATTTTTTGTATAAATAACTTATGAAAGAAACCCTTTTTTGGGTTGGGTACGATATCCCGCTTTTTAAAATCCCGTCTCTTATAATCCCGTTTTTTATAATCCCCTTTCTTCTTCGTGTAATCAGTGAGATATGTAACCCCCCTGCAACCCCACTGCTTGGGCACACTATAGGATTTGGGGTAGGTGCGAGGTTGGGTGTATGCAAAGTTTCTTTAGCATTTAAAGAATCGATACGCTCACCTTTTTTTAATTTATAAAATTGAATTAATAATAAAATTTAGTTAACATATTAAAAGAGAGCATTCTTGTTTTATTTAACTCTATTTTGGAAAAAGTCGACATTTTTACCGACAAGTTTTCAGTCGACATTTTAATAGTCGAGATTTTAAACTGTCGACTTTTTTTTTTGTCGATCAAACTTCAGTCGACATTTTAACAGTCGATGAAATTTATATTTGTCCAGTCGACATTTTTTTTGTCGACATTTCGTACTCTTCCCCTTTTAACTACTTGACGGATCGTCAAAATTTTTTTTTTGTTTTAAAGTTTATTAAATTTATTGGAGTGTGGACCAAAATCAGGCTGATATATCAAAAACTTTTTTTTGTACAGCGCTCAGAAGAGCAAAAAAAGTGGAAAAAACGAACACTAAAATTCAAGCGTCCGCCATTTATTTAATTTTTGACTTGGGGCAATTATTTTGGTCCAGACTCAAACTACACTCCTCTTTCTTATAAAAAACTTTGAATTTTTAATTTTCGCTCATTTTTGCAGGAGCTAGAGTGGCCAACAGCGAACAACTTTTTTTGGAGGTGGTCTTATTCCGAGGCGCCCGGTATTTTTTGATGAAAAAATTATTTTTTGTAATAAGTAATAAGGGCTAAGGGCCGGTGCACACATGCGTTCTTTTGACGCGCGGTACCGCAGCGTCAACGCCTTTGCGTCTTACAGTACTCACAAATGAATTGAGTGGTACACACACGAGTGCGATGACGCTGCGGCATCGCGCGTTATTTTGCTAGTAAAAACACTCGCAGGCTGCGGTACCGCGCATTAAAAGAACGCATGTGTGCACCGGGGCTTATGGACCTTGTAAGCGAATAAATCAAGATCTTTTACAGCATTCTCCTCAGGCTAGTGCGTGAAATGTTGAGATCGATGGCGGGCGAGTTGATGTTCGTGAATTAAGTCTGTCCACTAGCATACCAGTCTCACGAACTTTTTGCACAAGCTTGCGTACTGCAGCAGCGGTGGGTTTTTCATTTCGGCCAAAAATTCTTTTCAAAAAACACACTGTTTGGGCTACACTACACAGCACTCAATTTGGAAATAAGTTCACTTTATACACTTTTAATATGAACAATTTCAACATTTGTGTTGTGTAATAACGTCGACTACTGCAATTATGCTGGATAGTTTTCCAAGCCACATTTTTACTTGCGACTTATAGGTACTATAAGGCAAGTTATGTATTCGTAAAGAAATCGAACTCGAGATTTTGATCAAAGTTGTCATTACAATGATAGCGAAGACGAAAAAAGTGGGTCTTGCAATTCTGTCTGTCTGACAACATTTTTAAATGTTCTCCCTCCGCACGATTTTTTCTATTTTTTTAAACCAGAAATAATAGATTTTTTTTAAAAGAAGTTTAAAAAATTTCATTTAGTTAAAGCTAAAAAAAATTCCCAAAATGTTACCCCCCTAGAAGCATTTATTTTGCTATTCATTTTCTTAAAAACGGTATAACCGATTTTGATAATTGTTTTATGTCAAAGTTCTCCAAAAGCTTAAGGTACTAGTACGGTCTAGAACGCCAAAAAAACGCAAGATTTTTGGGAATTTTTTTCTCGGAAACTTTATTAGGTATGTAATAACATAATTTTTTTTTAAATAATGAATACATGCGTCAAGAGTACAAAAAATTGTTTTGTCTTAATTTTAGAATTTTGGCCGCAATTTATTTTCATTCCCGTCTAAAGATGAAATTGTCAGCAACTGTCAGATATCATAAACAACGCCATCTGACAATTTCCAAGATGTCTGACAATGACACAAATGATGTGTTCATATGATTCTCAGATACCTGTCATTTCCTTGAATTTTCTAATTGGTACCATATTTTCTTCTGACAGATCTGACAATATTCTTAGATCTGATAAGCATCTGTACTTAACTGAAGTTAAACAATTGATACAAAAATCTAAAAACAAAACATATTTTCAAATGGGTTTAAAAATACGATTCTTAATGATTCACCATTTCAATTTCAACTGAGTTCCCTTTAGTATGTGGATCACCTTAATCGTTATTTAAAACCGGTTTTAATTAAAACGAGGAAATGCACATTTTAAGCGGGATTCTAAGGCCTAAGGAGGTCTTAACGATCCGTTTCATTCATAATTAGCGTTTGACAACTAGCTGCCTGGTTGTTGTTTTTATGGAATCAAATGTGCTTGCTACTAAACGCCACTTTAAAGTTGTGGTTTGCGTATCTTTCAGTCATCCACTTAACCCTCCTAAGTCACCAAAAAAAAAACTGAAGTTCATATCAATAGGTGATATTTAAATATTTCAAAAGACTATTTCTGATTTTAAGTCCCTCTTGTATGGTCTTGCATGCTGATAGAAGTTGAAATTCATTCATTCATCGTCGATTTGCCCAACAAAAATACTTCGCAATAATTTTGTTGATCCAAAATTTATTTCTCATCCCGAGACACTTTTATGGCAAATTTTTTTTTGTTTTTTTTTTTTTTATTTACCAAAATCTAAATTTCAAAATAATATACCACCAAGTCTCTGAGACTATTTGATTCGCCCATTCCGTTGATTGCTATTCACCCAACACGTCCGTTTGCCATTAATATGGTTATGCGAAATGCATATAAATTACAAAGTTGCTATTGTCTCGCGAAACATGAGACTTGAGACTTAAGCCGACTGTTTCCTTAATGACCTAGAGTCTATGTGATAAATCAAGGCTTGTCTATATCCTTTATCTATGATTCTAATAGAAGGGATCTTATTGTGTGCTGGATGTTTTCAACAACGACGACGCAATACCCTAAACGAACTACCTCGAATTCCACGAACCTGCAAACGAACCCGATGATCGATTGCTTTACGTGACTTGCAGACTTGATGCGTTTTAACAGCTCCTCGACGCGATAAGCTTTTTGGACAATTCCAACGAGACGGTGTGGTGCTCCGCCATACGATGTGATGTGATGACAGCAAATGAAACACTGCAATTAAAAAATTTGTAAAATTGACAATTTCATGTCAGGCCAGATGTCGGTCAATGTCGCCCGAGGTGGAGGCGTTCATTGCTGCCGCCGTCAAACTAGACACATAACGCTGAAATTTTTTAAGCCATACTTACGACAACTGAATTAATAAGCTGTTGGGAATCGCTGTCAGTTTTGTGGAGGAGTATAAAAAACGCGTTTGATTATTCAATTGATATCAGTCTCGTTTGGATACTGTGTACCTACGTTTGGCAGTTCCGAAAAAATATCGACAAATATGGCACCAAAACTAACTCTCATCATCCTGGCTTGCGCCGTTGCTGTATGCAATGCTGAAGCTCCATTTAGAGGATATAGTAGCAGGCTTCAACAGCAACAGCAACAAGCAGCTCCCTACCCGGCATCTGGATTCAGACCTGAACGGACGTTTAATCTTCCCACGGGAGAAGCCATTGCTCAGCAATTAAGATTGGCCCAAATCAAGAAACTGCAACAACAATACCAGCAACAGCAGCAATTCCAACAACAACAACAGCAACAATTCCAACAACAACAACCGCAACAGCAACAACAGCAGCAACAACAAACTCCAAGTCAATATTATGGCACTCCATCTGAAAGTGAGGCTTCTCAATCCCAATTCCCTCAGCAGCCTTCTGGATTATATGGCGCCCCCCAAGAAGAAGCCTCAAACTTGCAGCCTTCCGACTTCACTCGTCCTCAGCAACCATCCCAGCAATATGGAGCACCAGAAGAAACTTCTGCATCTCAGCTGCAAGGACAGTTCCTGAGACCCCAGCAATTAACTTCTCAACGTCAAATTCAATTCCAACGTCCGCAGCAGCCATCCCGTCAATATGGAGCTCCAATCAATAAGGCAATTTCCGAAAGCAGCAGTGGTGAATCCCTTGAGGAGAGCAAAGATGTCGAAAGTGTTGCACCTTTGGACAAAAAATCCGGGCGATTAACCCAAGCCAACCAGCAGCGAGATGTCGAAAATGAAGAAGCCGAAACAGCACCAAAATCTGCCACTGCAGCTGCTACCGTACCAGCTGGGTTTGTATTGGTTCCCATCACCGCTGCCCCAGCAGGATATACACCTCAAAAATTAGCCCTATTCCAAGCTCCAGCTCAAGCTTCCTTTGCCAAAATACAGTTACCAAACCTGATTGGTTTGCAGCAACAGAAATTACTTGCCACCCCTCAGTTGTTGGCTCAGCAAAGTTATTATCAGCCACAACAGTTTGCCTTTGCTGCACCGCTGCAGGCTTGGTAAGCTTTAGAATTTAAGTGAGAGTGTCTTGAAAATAAAAAAATTTAAATTAAACTTTTAATTTGTGATGGATTTTTTATTTTAAACGTTTTATGCTTTCATTGGAGTGAAGCGAGATTTTAAGAGCCAGTGAATATTTATTTAAGGGCAACAAAAGAAATAGTTCCACTCCATCAAATCCATACTCGTAGTTATCCTTCTTTCTCTTCTTAACTTCACGCCCGCGCTGAGTTGAAACATTTAAAGGGTTATCTAATCCCTTGAGCGCGGGTAGATTATAAAAAAAAAAGGTAACAAGATGCAGGTTTAGTACTCTCCGGATTATGTTTTATCCAACTTTCTTAATTAGTTAATTGAAAAAGAACCCAATAACCAGACTAAAGACTTGAGGAAATACCATAACAATAAATCATTGAAAGTTTTAATCTGCAATAGATTAGACCACAAATTAAGTTTTAAGGTATTCTTAGAAAACTTTTGACATTAAAAAAATTAACAGTACTTTGATCATAAATAGGTCTCTCTATCTCTACGTATCCAAATAAAATATCGTATTTATTTATCCATGCCCAATCACAATTTTGTCACTTCTTATTTTTAACTTCAATTAAAAACATTCAACTCTTCTAATTACAAGTGTGTTCTTCTGTATAAATTCCCTCTATAGATTTTAAATTCTGTCAAAATTTAATTTTAATTAAAGTCAACATCGTATGACATCTATCATATTAAATACCCTGCGTTTAAGTCACATTCATACAACCCAGGGCAGGCTTAAGGGCCCTGCGCTAAGGATGGTTACTAAAGGGCGTACAGTTTCAGGAGGCCAAATTACATTTTTATGGTTGTATTGAAATTGCAATAATTTTGTTCCGCTAGTTTCGAAATACCACAGAAATTAACACCACAAATGAATTTGCAAGAAGGTCTTCAAAAAAAAGTAGATGGAAGAATTCTTTACATATGAACAACGGTGGTGTTTCCAGTTCTACTTGGACCGAACTACTTGGTGATCTCCCTGAGTTAGGTACTCTGAAATATTTAGAGCGGAAGTCTGTAGATATTTTCTGCACTGTTTTTTTTTTTTTATAATCTACACGCGCTCAAGGGATTATGATTACCCTTTAAATGTTTGAACACAGCGCGGACGTGAAGTTAAGGAAGAGAAAGAAGGATAGGAAAGATATGTGGCACGATGTTCTGAGACTTAAGGTTGTTGTCTCAGATATTTTATCTCCAGGGATGTCGGCTGAACTAAAGCGGAGAATGCCGTGTCTTATTTCTATGTCGCTTATAATTCACATTATTTTATTCGTGTTCATCCTTGTTGGGCATACTAATTTAACTCAATTACATGTTGTTAGTGTTATGCCTGAACAACATGTAATGAGTAAACCAGCAACTCATTGATGACAATTTTTAGAATGTTTTTTTTTTTTTTTTTAATGGAATTAAAACGACATAGACGACGGCAGGGATCGAACCTGTGATCATGAGGTTCACAGGCGAGCACACCTACATCGCAGCCATGATTAATGATTATTTTCAATGTCAACAAACACGCGGAACGTCAAGAGATGACAGTAGATATATGTATACATGTATATATATACATGTATATATATGTATAAGGAGAGTACCTTTTACTCCCGGTATAAGGCAGATTTTACTGCGATTTATATGATTGGGTATTGTGAAAAGAAAAAAAATCGAAATTTATTAAAGCAGCTATGTACTCGTACAAAAGAATGCACATGCTAAAATGGGTCTACATCGTGAAAATCGACTAAGAAGCAGAGAAGCCTGTTTTTTAGATGAATGAATGAATTATTTATTGGGCGTATTGTGCCCCAAATAAGTTTGCTCATCCTACAGTTCCTCCTCTAAATCTATTGCTCTTAAGAATCTTAGTATTTGGGGCATATTCAGAGATGATAGGTCGCTCTATTCCACCTAATATTGTCCCAGATAGCTTTTCCTTTGGTACATGAGTGTACAACATCTTCATAGTATGTGGTCCGGTGTTTTCTCATGCATGTTGCAGAATATACATGTGGCACTGCTTACCAGATTAAAGGGGTTGATGCGTCTATTTTTGCTAGGGAGTTTGCCTCTTCGTTTCCATGACCACCCACGTGAACAAGTACCCAGTAAAGTGTGACGCTGTTTTGTTTGCCAAGTTAATTTAGCCTGCCCACATGCACTCCCACAACAACTTAGAGCCGATGGTATATGAACTTATTGTCTTGAGTACTGCCTGACTTTCTGATATGATGCCAATGTTCTTGTTACGATAATTCTTTTCGAAATTTCGTCCAAGCATTTTCCTATGGCGTTTACCTCCGCTTTGAAGATGCTTGTGGGCTGCCCCATCGGTATGGAAAGTTTGGTTCTAGTACCAAAGAATCTTTCACCAGTCCATTTTCTGATTAAATTTTAGACCTACATTATGAACATATTGACAGGCCGGGAAATAGCCCAATTGCTTTATGTGAAGAATTAAATGAAACGAAGCAATAAGAACAATACCAGTTTTTCTCGGGCGCCATTTTCACTAACAACAATGAAGTTACGTTGACGTAGTGTCCTGTTATAATAACTATTATATTAATTCTTTGGAGCGCTCCAGATCTGGTATTGGAGAAATCTGTTTTGTCGCTTCGCAGGTGATGATAATATTCCACCTAAGGGAATACCTATATTTGTCTTGTCTGGCAATAGAGATATCATTGTTCCAATTTTGGCCAGTTCGTCAGTTTTACAGTTACCTGAAATGTTCCTGTGGCCCGGCACCCAGCACAGATGAATGTTAAACTGCTGCGCAGTTAAGGGCTGATATTGAGTTGGTAGAGACAGAATCTAGAGATTTAAGGGCTGCTTGTCTGATATCCGCTTCCATATATCTCAATATCTCCTTCGCTACCAAGTTCCAAAGAAGGGAAGATAGAACAACGCCTTGTGGCGTCTCCTACTGACAGCTTTTCTTGCAGAAAAACCGGCCAGTCTTAAATTAATAATCCTGCTAGTTAGCATTTGATGGATCAATTCTCCAAGCGAACCTTCTACATTCAGAGATGATAGTGCAGACGCGATTATTGATGTATTGACATTGTTAAAAGCGCCCTGTATATCAAGGAAGGCAAACTTAGTATACTCTTCATGATGGAGGGAGTATTCGATGATTCTTACCAGTGTATGAAGAACTGTTTCCACCGATTTTCCTTTAGATACAGTACGCGAGCTGAGCCGTGGACAAAAGTCTAGCGTCAATGCTTGTTCTTAAATGGATATCAATCAGTCGCTCAAAAGTTTTGAGAATGAATGATCATAGACTAATAAGTCTGAGATCTTTTGGTTTTACATAGGCACATTTTCCCGCTTAGGAAACAATATAAGAGGCGTGTAAAACAACAGATTTCATAGCTGTGGGGACAAGCGGAAAAGGAAACAGTCCCCCATTTCCTCTGCCCTGCTCTGGCCAAATTTAGAGCAAAATCATTAGGAAGAGCATTTTTTGACGACATTGACGAACTTTCGGAAATGAAGATCAAAGACTTGATCTCTTTTCTCAACGCGATGAAATGGCTTCGGTTCCTTCTGTGCCGTGCTTTCCGTTTGACTATTTAGATCCTGAGCTAGTGGATTGTAGGCCTTGCGGCTGCTGGGGCCGTATGATCACTATTTCAGCACCAGTCAACCAGTTGCCTAGTTTGGTACAGTGTAGATAGTATCGGATGAGTGTAGTGGTCCGGCTGAGTGAGGGATCCAATTTCTGGATGATTGCGAAAAATCAAACACACAATAAGAGACATCAAGATCTACTAGATCCATATTTTTGAACTTAATCCAAACTGAATTACTCCTTGAGATTATCCACAATTTCCCATATTAATTTCAGCCACAGGTTCATACGATTTATGGTATCAAAATGGCGAACTTCAGCGCTGATTGGTCCACAGGGCTAGTAGTCCCCATTTCTACCTACCTACCTACCTAACTAAAAATCTGAGTGTACTATCGTCAGTAAAGTGGAATCCAAGTTTTGGAGAAGAAATAATTTATGAAGATAAGGAAAAGTATCGAAGATTGGGGTAGGTACACCAGACTAAAGTCACACATTAAAATCGTCCAAAATAAATCGACTTGAAGGAAACGGGAGTCATCCCTTCTACGAGTAGGTGAACAAAATACAAAATTAGAATTTCTCCCCAATGGAATTGTTCAAATTGCAAATCTTAAACAAATCCATTCATTTGCTGAAATTCTATCTATACCAAGACCCACGGAGCACAGACAAAAGTAAGAACGGACCTTATGATTAAAACGCCATAGTTTTGAACAAAACCTCATAATTTGTTTTTAACACGAAAACAATAATCTCCCTATAGATGGAATAATTTAATATTCCCACGGGCGCCATCATGTCTTAGGCCAGTCCTGTCATCACACACCATGTTTACACAACGCAACGCCTCGCAACTGAACATTCTCACAAAAGAATGCATTTTTGCATTGCTGCCAAAAGTACCATTGAACTTTATAATTTGATTTTAAAAATAAACAGAACAAAAATGAACGCATCCCAAGCAGGCAGCTCCATACAATAAAACGAAACAATTTCGAATTTTGTTTCGTATCGAGATAGAAATGAAACACACCGCTACACCGCATACGAATCGTAGATTTTATGTGCCTTGCTTGCCATTGCAATTATACAAATCTCTTAGTTCTAAAGATTGCTAATAGGCCCGCCTATTTCAGTGCGATCCCTTGCGTGCTAAAGAAGTAAAACACTTCCCTCCACCGCCCGCCGCCGCCGATTATATTGAATGCGTGCATTGCATTCATTAAGTAAATTTCTGTGTAAATAAAATACTGGTGGGTATGGGATGAAGAGAAATTGATTTAAATTCGTATTTCTTGTTTATTTTTGTAATTTTCACTTTGAAAATGTCAAACTCACCATCACCAGTGTGAGAAGGAGATATGCAAATAGATGATATGCATCATTGCGCGCATCGATCATTGCACTCGATGCCGCTGGCTATTGCCTTAACAATAGCACATTGGGTGCATTCAGTACCTTATTATTTTTATAGTCAGTCTCAGTGCAACTTAAATGATAATTTCTGTTTGTATAGTTTAATTTTTTCATTGTGTTATTTACACCTAGTTTAAAAATGGGCTTATGTGAAGATGCATAACTATGACAAATTTCACATGAACATTTTAGAATTTGATTTAGAACGCAGATATTTTTGACATTGTCAACGTCAGATGAAATTTCGTATAAGAGATGCGAATTGGGATCAAATTTAGTTAGAAAGTTGCTGCATACTTTTACTCATCTTAGGTCATGTTAAACGAAAATCAAATGCAATAGAAAATTTGAAAAATTTTTGTTGGTTTTTAGCACCAATGCGAGAAGTCAGATGGCAAGACGTGCATTGCCAGTAAGTGTGGCAATTTTACCCAAACTTAAAAATTCATCACGATTCTCGGGAATAATTATAAGGAATACATTGAATAAAACTGGGTCGCACGAATTTGTTCTAACATTTAATAATAATTCTTCCGCATAGATCTATCTGAATTTGAGCGATGGGCTGACCTATGTTCACCTTAATAGCATCGGTCGATTATGGACCTGCGACTTCAGGAAAACCAACAAGAAAAAGTCTAGCGGGGTTAAATCGCATGTCTTGGTAGCTAATTCACGTCACCTCAGCGAGAATTGGCTCTGTGGTTCCTCTGCTAGAACCACATGACGTCCAGGTCTATATGGTTCAATTTGGGACATAAGAAATTGGTTATCATCGTTCTGCAGCGCTCGCAATTCACGGACGGTGAACAACTCACCAACGTCGTTTTCAAAAAAGTACCGACCAATGATGACCTCGGCCCAAAATCCATATCAAACGGTAACAGATAGAGGATGCATTGTCACTTGGTGAAGCTTGTGTGAGCTGGTGACGTCCCATATGCTGAAACTTTGTTTGTTAACACAGCCATTCATTCAAAAAGGCGCCTCGTCGCTAAAGATGATTTTTCGCCCAAAATTTTGTTGCTCTTCCAAACGCTCCGAAACATAGTCAGCGAACCAACGGCCTTGTAGTTATATGGTCATGAACTTTGAGCTCCTAGGTCATCTTGGACGGCTGCAGGCCCATGTTTCGACCCCTAATTTTACCAAGTTGAAGTCTGCGAAAGTCCAAATTCTTGTGGACGGCGAGGAATCGACTGATTTAGGTTCACCGAAAATTGAACAGTCCACTATATATAGCGTCAACACGTCTACCGTAAAATGGACGCAACGCCGCCGGCAAGGTTTGCATGAACGAAAACTTTGAAGTGCTGTTCAATCTTTTTACTTGTCATGGTGATTTGGCAATAGTAACTGAATAAAAAAAAAGATCTAACAAATAAAGGGTGGTTAAATTTTAAGGGCCGATGTTGAATGTGAACCACACCTTGTTACGGCTGCCTCGTTGGCTAAAAGATTAAGCGCTGACGTGCGGCAGCAGAGCGCGTCGCAGGCGCAGAAGTTGTACCTGAAAGAGAAAAAAAGAAGTAATTAGAAATTATCAATGAATCAAAAGAAAAATACTTACGATACTTATTGCTCGCTGCCGAGCTGAAGTTGGACATCATCCCCTTGACGCATGTTGTTTTGTCAGCAGCAGAGGCGTCGCTGGCGCTAAAATTAGAAGCTGAAAATAAAGATAAGAAATGTTATTTTTGTAATCTGAAAACGGATGGCACAAATATTAAAGGATTAGGTAGATACTTACCGATATTTTTCTTGCTGCCATGCGAGAGGTCACCGCCGCCATCACCACCGTCCTCATCTTCACTGCTGGTCATTATCAGCAGGGAGAGGTAATCTGAAAGAAAAACAAACAAAATAGTAAAATTAAATAAAATTGAATAATATAAATCTGAAATATGAAAATTGAAATCTTACTTTAAACTTACCAGAATTGATTTTTTTTTTGTGGCGATGTCGTCGTCCTCCGCTTACTTGGTGGTGGGTCCTGGGTTCCTCAATGGCCGACTCTAAATAGTAAAAGGAAATAGTATATTAAAAAGATGAATGAACGTAAAAAGAAGGAAGTGGAAAGAATTCCTGGAATGTGGATGTCAAGTGGCTGGAAGTGGTTATCTAGAGTGGAATTTAAATTATAAATTAGTAAGGGTAGGCGTACACTAAATTTTATGTAAGTTCTTACGTATTGAAGTTGCGCGGTGGTTCATTTTTGTGATGATTGATGACCATCGAAATTAAATTGAAACAAATTAGTTTTTTTGTGTAAATGCGAATTTTATTATGTCTTTCTTTTGAAACAAACAAAACTTAAATACTAACTAAAACTACAATAAAAGGTTCAAAGATTGGAGAAAATACCAATAAAGGTAAATAATAAGGGGATATAAGAAAAAAAAAATATAAAAAAAAAATATGTTTACATTGTGATATCTATATTAGATATCTGAAACGAACTCTAATTAGGGTAGTATAATTGCCGACGGCAAATTGCATGACATTTGCTCGGCAACGAACAAACACAGCAAGAAGAAAGCAATACTTGTAGACAGGCTAATAGCTGAGTTTGACAAGTGCATCGGCTAAAAATGGCCGAGTGCATGACGATGCATTTTTACGGACGAATGCTTCGAGAACAATCAAGCTGAGGTTAGAGTGAGGTTTTATGTAAATGAAGAGGACATTTGAAGTTCAACCGTGTCAGTAAAAGCAGGTGCTAAAAAACATTTTATAGATTTTGGAAAAAAAAAAGGAAGGTGTACAGTAGAGTGCGGTATAAATATAATTATATATACGTATACACGCGAAATCATGGACTAGAAGTCGAAGCCGCGAATTTAATTTTTTTTGTAAGTTCTAGTGATACTTTTTTATGAAAGGGGTGATTTTGGCTGAAGATAAAATACTGTGGAATAATCTGTGGCCATTGCCAGAACCGGCACAGGAAAAGGTTGAGCGTAAGCCCGTGATTCTCCGGGTGCCAACGGGAGCCGAAGAGGCGTCACCCCTTTCATATTTTTTTGGAAGCTTGCAGACCCTTTCCTATTTTTATTGGAAACTTGCAGACCCTTTCCTTTTATTGGAAACTTGCAGACCCTTTCCTATTTTTTTGGAAACTTGCGGATCCTTTTCCGTAATCTTGCGGACCTCTCGGTATCATTGCGGACATTTCCGTAACCGACCCGTAACTTTTTTTTACCGTGCGGAACTTGCGGTAAACCGTTCCGTAATCTCGCCGAACTGTCCGTAACCGGCCAGATTAAGCGGTTATCGCTAAAACTAAGACGAGAGGAGATAAGGAACAAGAGTCCAGACCGAAGTTGCAGAGTTCCGGAACATCTTATTTTTTTTTATTTTTGTTGTCAATTGACATATAAGTATAATTGTGAACCTTTATTCAGGCTATCATAGGCAAAATTCTATAATTTAGGGAATCAAGTTCCGTGAATGTTGAGACCAATTTTAAAATTTTTTTTTTGATAATTTCTAAGTGCCGCCACCAAAAGAGTTTGGGAAATCTAACACCGGCGATTTTGATAAGACTCCGCGGTGGGATTCTGTCCGGGTCTCGTTCGCGAGCTGCAAGATTTTGCCCCTTTTAGAATCGCTATAAATAGAGCTCTATATATAGGAAGGCAAAAGGGTTTGGCGTTTGGTTTTTTTTATAGTGGGCGTGTACTGACACGCATAGCACATAGTTGCGAGACCGTGGGGAGGGTTTCCGCCGAGGAAAACCGGTGATTCTTCCAGGTTTTTTTGTCGTGCATGGTACGTGCATACATTTAGTCATACAATTTGTGTAAATTTTTGATCTTGAATGTTTCTTTTTATATTAAATGTTGATCAACTTGTAATTTCCAATATTCATATTATATATATCGTTTCGGCATAAGAATAATTATCTAAATCTTCATTTAAATATATATTGATTGCCACGGGTATAGGTTTGAAAATTTTCGCTATCTTTTGGGATAAAATTTTACGAGTAATGAATAAAGGTTGAGAGAATATCGATGTATGATTCATTGAAAACCAAAATCTTGTTGTATTCTTTCTGTGATCGGGCCAATAGCTCGATGGCGGAGTAGGAAGTATTCCAAGGGGGTGAGAAGGGTAAGCGAAGGAGAGTGACGATAAGTATGCAGAAAATGGATGTGATGGTGGGCTAAAGGAGTCCAACTAAGGGGAATCCGTATTCGTGAGCGGCCTACCGGATTCCACGGAGGGGTGGGAATTATGAGGCCAAGCTGAAGCGACATCAACAGCATCGAGTGTGGTGAATCAAATTTTGTGGTGGTATCGCATTTTTTTTTTGTATAATAGCTTTCAGGCATGATCAATGTTTTGAAAAAGGAGTAGTTCGTCTGTGAAGGCAAGATCCCCCCCACCAACCGGCGAGTCATAGCCGAGCCGAACAAGCATGCCGCGACCCTCACTGCGAACATCGTGCGTCTTTTCTCTTCTTCTCCCTATGTCGTGTTTCCTTCTTTTCAGGTTTCTTCACCCTATTCCTTCTTCTTTTCTTTCTTCTTTCCGGTCACCGATCCTCCTCTCTATTTCACCTTCGCCCTACTTCTTTCCTGTCAACCTTTTCCCTTTCCTTCTTTTTAGTTCCGGCATAAGAAGAGGTGCTGTCAACACTACACCCGATTGACAGCGAGAAGCGGCAGCACGGCGGCCAGCCCATCGTCATCTGGCACTGAGCCGCGTTGAAGACACCGTCATCCGTCTAAATGTCTTATGCATTCCAGATGACGCCGAACGTCTTCTACCGATCTTTAATACTACTTTAAATTTTAAAACAACATATTTCTTTTTCAACCTAAACGTCAAGTTTTTTTCTGCATTTCATTTGACATTTCTCATTTTCAGACTAACTCAATTTGAGCCATGGGAAGATACAAAATCGAGCAACGCGTTAAAGTTATTCAGGCTTATTATGAAAATGGGCCTTCAAATCAAAATGCATATCGTGCACTTCGTGATTTTTTCGGTCAATTTAATCGTCCAAATGTGCGTACAATCGGAAAAATCGTGCAAAACATTTGAGCGAACCGGGTCTGTAGGAGATATGAAAACACCAGTGCATGCTCGTACAGCTCGTACTGCAGAAAATATTGCTGCTGTCCGCGATAGTGTGGCTGAAGAGCCACAACAATTGCACCTCTCACGCTCGTCGTTGATGAACATTATGCATAAAGACTTACATTTAGACAC
Organism: Philhelius festivus; assembly: GCA_963931855.1. NCBI lineage: Eukaryota > Metazoa > Arthropoda > Insecta > Diptera > Syrphidae > Philhelius > Philhelius festivus. Next base: position 89,463,374 of record OZ007557.1, on the reverse strand, counting down.
TTACAAGGTGCAATTGACTCAAGAACTAAACCTCTTGACCATTTCAAGCGTCGTCAATGGTCAGAATGGTGGCAAGGAATGGCAACAGTGGATGATCAATTTTCGAAGAAAATCATCTTCAGTGATGAGGCACATTTTCACCTCAGTGGATGCGTCAATAAGCAGAATTGCCGCATTTGGGCGAATGATAATCCAAGAGCGATTGCCGAAAAACAAATGCACCCACAAAGAGTGACTGTTTGGTGCGGTTTATGGGCTGGTGCTGGTTTATGGGCTGGCGGCATCATCGGGCCGTATTTTTTCCAAAATGAGGCCGGTCAGGCAGCTACTGTGAATGGTGTTTGCTATCGTGAGATGATAACGAACTTTTTATGGCCCGAATTGGAAGATATGGATGTGGGCGATATGTGGTTTCAACAGGACGGTGCCACTAGCCACACAGTTAACGAAACAATGGTTCTTTTGCGCGACAAATTCAATGGCCGTGTTATCTCTCGTGGAGGCGATGTCAATTGGCCGCCAAGATCATCTCATTTGACACCGTTGGACTTCTTTCTTTGGGGTTATTTGAAAGAAAAAGTGTACGTCGATAAACCAGCAACAATTCAAGAGCTAAAGGATGACATAATTCGGCACATTAACGACATAGAACCTCAATTATGCCTCAGCGTCATTGAAAATTTTGGACCATCGGATGGAGGTGTACCGCCGAAATCGCGGCGGCCATTTGGCCGATATTTACATACATAATTGAACCATACCAATATTATCATAATAAAAAGAAATGATAGTAATTTCCTAAATAATTTGTGTTTTATTCAAAATCAACATCGGCCCTTAAAATTTAAACACCCTTTATAAGGTACTAAAATAAAATGGCCGCCATAGCCCGTCAACCTGATATGAAGTTTTGAAATTTTTTAAGGAAATAATTTTGGAACGCCAGTTTTAATTTTTTATTATTTTACAAATAAAAATTAAATTAAAAAATATACACGCGAATTAAAAAATATTAATTAATAATTTATATTTTTTCATTAATTTATTTTTTAGTTTTGATATGCAATGTGTTTCAAACTTCTTAGAATTTCTGTATACAAAAAATTCATTAAATGAAACAACAATTTTGCGAATTATAAAATTTATTCTGGCTTTATTTTGATGTAACATACATGTCACTATGTATAGAGTAGCACAACATTGAAATGGCCGCCTCCACTTTCTGATGACTCATGGTGTTATTCCGGCAAAAGTAGCGTTTCAAATGTTGGCCTCGAGCTTCGTCTAAAATGGTTGGCTTGATCTCGGTTAAATATTCTCAGGAAAATAATCGAGTCAAGTCGCATGATCGCGGTTGCCAATTGAAGAACGCTCTCTGTGACCTAGTCACCAAATGTCTCCTTCATAACTCCGAACGTTGCATCGCTTGTAGGGTATGTAGGGCCATCTTGTTGGAATGATGTTGTCGAGCTTCTACTACAAGTCGGTTAACATCGCTCTAGTACCAAGTCTCATTTCGAAAGCAATAAGGTCCGATGATGCCACCATGCTCTGATAGAGGTTATTTTATGCTTTAAACTTTTCGGAATATTTTTTTTTTATTTAAAATAAAAGAATATAATTTTCTTTATTTAAGTCATATTTTCTTTAGTAAATTGCTTCCGCTGAATTAACGTCTCAGCCCTGTTTGAAATTTAAGCACGACAAAACAATCCTGGAATAACCAAACTTTCATTGTTTTCCATGGCACATTTACTGCAATTTCTGGTCTTGTCAAATATTACTTTTTCAAAAGTTCTCATCCTTAATTTAACCGACTTATGTATATTTTTTTGCAACCATGAAAATTAATTTTCGTTTTGTTCGAGTTGGAAATTATATCAAAGTCACACTATACATGATTTTATTTTAATTTGTTTTGCAATAAAATTTCCATGACAAACAAAACTATGAATTTAACTCCAATCTCTGTTTACAAAATGTAATACAATTTATTAACTCAACCAACTCATCATTACTTTTACTAGATGCAAATAAATTCATGTTCTATCATTAAAACTAAAAACAACGAGTATAATATTTCATCGTTGAAAATGCATGTGCGATTTGGCATTCGCTTAGCAAAATACTCTGTGTTTTTGAGATTTTTATGCAAATTCTTTATATGAAACCCACAAAATGATAAGCATCCAACGCACAAAAGGTCTCTATCAGAGTCTAGGGAGATAGAGTTGCAATTGCAAGTGACTAAGATACTTAGTCATTTTTTAACTATTTATTTATTCACCTTTAAAGTTACAAAACTTTGCGTAGACTACATTTACAGAATAAAAATAGATCAATTTTAATTTTTGAATTTCGAATTAAAAACTCAAACATGGAATTCGCTTTTGAAATATAAGGTAGCATGATCTAGACGACAAGAAAAATCCATTTTGAAGTCGAAAATAACTCCTATATCGAGTTTGTAATCAAAAACCTTTGATTTTGGTTTCTGAAAAATGTTAATTTTCTACATTTTGTATTATTGAAGTACAACCAATTAAGCTTGAACCAATCTATAATTTTGTTTAAACCAGATGGAACCATAGTCGTATCAAGAATTAAATAAATGCTGCTGAAAACTTTCAAATCAACAGGAAATAAAAGGCATTTAAAATAAGATAAATGAAATGGTAAATCATTTATAAAAATAATAAAAAGCAGTGGTCGAAGATAACTTCCTTGAGGAACACCAGAAAAATTGAATATTTCCTTAGATAATACGTTACCAATGTTAACAATTTGTTTTCTACCTATTAAAGAACTTTTTAACCACTCAAGAAGCAAAGAATGGAAGCCAAACACCTCAAGTTTCTTCAAAAGGTAACTTGTTTTTTGGTTAGCAATTTGCTTCGGTTAGTTTTTTGACTTGATAATCGCTCCAGCACGATTTTATGCATGTGATAGATTTCTCTGTATTTTAGTTCGGCAGATGATTTCAAGAATCATTCTTATAAAGTCTTTTTTACAATAAGGGTGCGTAGTTTGTGTATGCTAGATGTGACATGGAATAAAACAAGCTATGTGTCTTTATCCTACAAACAAAATTCCATCCCCTCTTCTTCCTTCTTTTTGAAAATAATTCAATTTACTTCGGTCCTCTATGAGTTGGATAGAAAAGTGTGGGAAACAAAAAGTTCACTAGCAAAATGTTAGTTCCCAAGAAGTTAGAGGGAATAAAATATTTGTTCAAATTTTTATAATCCATCTGTCAGGGCCAAATCATTAAACTGTATACAACTCTACCTCCACGACTATTAGCTTACACGAAGTTTTAATATACCTACATCATATGAACAGATCATGGACTTTACGGAGAAGAAACTAACGCATCCCTAGTACACTGGGTGCTGGTGCTTTAAAGTGGTGTGAATGAATTTCTCTGGCAAAGATTAAACGAGCATAATGCTTTCAAATAAAACAAAAAAAAATACCAAAAGATGAGGAGACAAGCCCACGAGCGAGATGCATCGCCCTAAAGATAGCATAAAGGAGCGCCTTGCCAAGGGAGTATTTTTTGTTTGTACAAAGAAACGCCAAGCTGTGCATACCATGAGGCTTAGATTTTTCTTCAACAAACTCTTGCTTGGAAATAAAATAAGATGCGTTTTGCCAAGGTCTGGAGCGCAGAAGAAACATTATTCGCGTGATGAAGACAAATGTGTTGTTGTTTTTTTTTTTTATTTTTTTGGTTTGTGTAGGTTCTTGAAGAATTTCATTTCTCATTAAGTGCACAGATTCAAATGAGTTTCACATAAAGTGCACTTATATAATACAAGGTGTTCCATTTTCAACAGTAGGATTTTGTTTTTTTTTTACGAAGCTGTGTTCATTGGTATGTATTGTTTCTACGACTATAAAATTCTCCTTCTTAAGACAACAAGCTGTCATCAAAAGACAAGAACTGCAATTGGTACATTGGCTTAAGTAGGCAGGATAGAGGAAGAACCTTATTCACCTACTTGTTGGAAGGTAAAAGTGCAAATAAAAATTCATTCTGAAATTCTGGAGATGATAGAAACGATCCTCTATTAAAAGAAAAGAAAACAAATTTATAATCTGAACATCAATGGATATAAAAATATTTTAAATAAATTTAAATCACGAAACTTTCACTGCAATGGAATTTTTCAGGTATTTAAACATAAGGCTAGGCGCGCACATTCAATTTTTAGTTGCACAACTGTTTGGTAGCTTATAGAAAACAGGTGAACTATTTGGTTTAATGTCAGCGTAGGTGCATATAACTATATGTTACACAAAATAGCGAACTCATTGTTGGCAATCTTTTAGTTTGTATCAAAATACAAACTTTTTAGTTACTTGAACCAAGCAGTTGCGAAACTAAAAATTGAATGTGCGCGCCTAGCCTAAGAGAATGTTCAAAAAGAATTGAATCTTTAAGAAAGTATTAAATTCATACAAAAATAAAATTCATTTTAAAAACATCTCTTAAGCAGGAATCATCCTGTGTAGTAAAATTTTGTTTTTCTTTTATTTATTTTTTCCAGGCTTTCGGGGTCAATAAGAAGGATTTGAACTTGATGAATTGTCTTTGTGTGTAGGATTTATAGTGGTATAGTTCATTGAAGGCAATGAAGAGTGGATGATAAAGACTTCGAACATGCTATTGAACTTGGTAAGAAAATGAAAAACGAATTGAGTAACCATATCGTAATCAGTCTTGTGATTGATTGGAAAAATACGGCATTTCTAAATATGTCTAACAGAAGGCATTTTAGTCAAGATTTATTTATGTATAGTTTTAATTTTGGAATGTACATACTTATGTGTATGTAAGAACTTTATGGCAAGTTACACATTTGGAAAAAATCGAAATCGAGATTGTGAATACAGTTGACATTACGATGATAGGGAAGACGACACTTTTTTGTCATTTTTTAAGACAAAAAATAACTTACCTGTCGCACATAATTATTTTTTCGAAATTTCTTAAAACTTAAAAAAAAACATTGCGAAAAATTTCATTTAATAATTAACCATCATTAACATTAAAGGTTTTCCAAAAAATGGCTGTTAATAGATCCTTCCATAGAATCACTTTTGTGCTTTCGATTTTTTTTCAAAAACCGAACACTAGATTTTGAACAAATTTCTTATGCTGAAGGTCCCACGAATCTCAATAGTACCTATTGTGTATTCAAATTTTCGAATTTTTTTTGTACTTTATTATTAAAAATTTACGTTTGAAAACTTAACATTTCGTTAACAGTTTTTTTTAACACAAATGCATACAAATGTTAAAATATGTAATTGTTTTGAAAAATTGTATTTGGCTTAATTTTCAAGTTCTACAATTTAACAAAAAACAAATTTCTTAACAAAGACATTATGACAGTATCCATGATAGATTCATTGTTTTAGATTTTTGAGTTTCTCATTATCGACAAAACGGATTTAAATGAAATTTAATAATAATTTGAACTTAAAAAGATGTCCGTTTGATTACTTGAGCAACTGACAACTATGGGAATTTATTAAAAATAAAATGCATGACTGAATCTCACGAACTTGATCTTATGGAAAACACTAAAAATTTAAAAATGAATGTTAATAAAAAAAATGTGACTAAAGTTCATTTTTAAATGACTTAACAACTTTAGTAGTTGGAGCTAAAAACAGGATGTCATGTGTTTTCTTGAACAAATGTTATAGTTTATGCATAACATATAAGTTTCGAAAACAATGTTTTTTAAGTTTTTAAGAAGCTTCAATATACATTTTTTTATTAAAATTCGTTATGCCGGTAAAGAGAAATTCAAATTTCGAAAAAATGGTTCCACGGTAGGTGCACTCAGTAATATCTTAGTTTCAAAATTTGTTTTAATGAATTATAGATTGAAAAAATTTACCGTTTTTGAGAAAATCAAAAACAAAAAAGGATTTTAAGCCGGGTACCATTAATAACAATTTTTCAGAATTTTTTTTTTCAACCTTTATCTGGTTTTAATTAAATAAAATTTTAAATTTCGTAAAAAATCGTATGGCAGGTACCCTTATTTTTACTTTAAAAATGTTATCTACCTACCATGTTTAAGGAAGATTGGCCAAGTTGTTAAGGCTGCAGTTGAACAGAAAGACAGACAGACATTTCAAACTCATTTGTTTGTGCATGAAAAAGTTTCTATTGATTCCTGAAAAATTCTAATTGAATGACTTATGACGTTTTTGAAATGACCGATTCAATTTGTTTATTAAATTTGATATAAATCCGTTATTTCTTTTTTGAGAAAGTGGGAAACCGAAAAATGGTTGCATTACAAATAAGTAATAAATGAGTTTTCGAGGGAAAAATTAACAAAACGTTGCCTTTTATAATTTTTTTTTTAATTTACACTTGTGTATATACAAATTTATTGCCGCATATAAAAATATTTTAGGAATATTAAAATAAAATTTTGACCTTATACTATAATTTTGAATGTATTGAAATGTGTATGGAATCTATACATTTTATAATTTAGCAACTACATATACTCTGCTTACCAAAAAAATCAATGTAGGGAATACCTACATGATAAGACTGCGTCTAATCTAATTGAGTTGACCTGTAAATGCAGATCCCTCTTTAAAGCTCTCACAAGGTTTCATGGTTTGCAGCAACCGCTGACATATCTGTACATAAATTCATAAAAGCTTGAAAAATACAACAAAACCAGTAGCTTTTTGAAAAACCATAACTGAAAAAGCGGGGATTTGAAATAATCTCGAATATATTTACTGAATAGAATCCAGAACAGAGCGTTTAAACTGATAGGAAACAAAACTATTATGTAATCATTCCTGTCTCTTGGAACACCGTCGGACTGTTTCATGTCCTTCCTTCTTTCACAATAAATGCTCACTGAAAGTTACCAGTTACCATTCGTAATACCCATTTCGCTAGGAGTGCTCATCAGTTCACCCTAGAGCCTTATTTTGGAAGTACCGTCAAATACAGAAATACGTTTTTAGTCACACAACACAGTGGCGTAGATATGGGGGGGTCAGGGGGATATATCCCCCCCCCATTGGGATCGATAATTGTTCAACATAACCAGTCATGAACCAAATGCGTTAAAGAAACGCACTCTGAAAATTTTTTTACGTCTCACCAATTGATAATAGGTAAACATGGAAGAAAAAGCGCTTCCATCCAGCTTTATTAAAGATATTAGCTACACTGCCGGTTTCAACGTCAACTCCGGAAATAACTTTCTCCAGTCAGTAAAGAGAATAAAAACAATACAAAGAAGCATGACCAACGAAGTGAGATTATTAAAAATAATGTCTATTTTAATGTGTGATAAGCTTTGGATGTTTACTTATTTGCAGGATCGTTTGAATGGTTTGGCTGCTCTAGCTATTCATCGCGAAATATCTATACTAGCAGACGAGATTATAAGTGTTTTATCTAAAAAGAACAGAAAACTGGATTTTATTTTGTGATTTATTTTTTAAATTAATATTATTTTACTTACTACAGTGCCTTGCATAAGTAAGACCGCACCTGTAAAAATGTGTTTTGAAGAAAATTAAAATGGGAATGAGACCCTACTATTTTTTATTGAATGGCATCACTAATTAAGTAAAATGAGACAAAAAAAGTTCCGTTAAAACAGATTTTTTTTTTGTATTGCAAAAGTATAACCGCTTTTTTATTTTGATCTGTTTTTTTTTTTTTTTTTATTTTAATTAAATTTTTTCGGCTAAATTAGTAAAGGATATTGCTGCTCCTATTTTCGACCAATCTTAAAATTGTTTTCGACATACTGTTGACAAGGTTATTTAATATAGAATCGTCTATAGAGTTCCATTCTTCCACAATTGCCTCTCGCAGCTCAGCAACACTGTATAATTGCCTATTATGGGCATACATTTTTCGGGTCAAAATTCTCCAAAGATTTTCAATAGGGTTACAATCTGGAGAACGTGCCGGGAATTTCAATTTCAATTTATTTCAATTTATTTATTAATTATGAATGTACAAGTAAGACTAAGTCTTTTATAGTACTAACTAAGAAAAAATACAATAATTATGTTAAAAATAAAACTCATGAATGTAGTAAGAAATATGAAATAAGAAATATGAAATAAATAAGATATAATGAGATAGAAGAAGTTTGAAGAAGGAAAGGAGTTTAAAGGATTAAGATAGGATTTATAGTATATCTAAGAAGCACTTTCAGATAAGTGTTCAAGTATTTTATTCTTAAAACGTTTGGGAACATTTATTTGTTTAATATTTGTTGGCAAAGAATTCCACAACCTAGAAGTGTAGACATAAAACAGTCGTGATGAATTAAGATAATGATACGTTGGGATAATAAGGTTAAGAGTTCTACGTGATTGTACAAATTCAAGTTTTTCAAAAAGATAGTAAGGTTGTTTTATATACATATATTAACTTTTGCATAAAAATCAACTTTCTTGCATCTAAGAACTGTGATAATGAGCAGCCTAAGACCAGTAGATTGTGTTGTGAAATGTGGTCATATCTACGAAGTTCATACACATAGCGAACTGCATTGTTAAATGCAACCTGGATTTTATGTTGCGATACTGTGTCCAACTTACAATACTCTGTTTCAGAGTAACATATAAGGGGCAAAATAAGTGTCTTTATGATTCAAAATCTAGTTTCTTGAGGAGTAAATGACGCTGATAGCCATAATTTGCGGAGGCCACCATAGATTCGACCAACAACATAATTTATATGATTAATACAGGATAAATTGCAATTTGATTTGAAGCCAAGAGTAGTTATGTTGCTTACAAAGGATAGTCTACTATGTGAAAGAGAAATAGGCGAGAGAGTATCAACATCAAAGTTTCCTTTAGAAATTAACATCAGTTGCGTTTTGGGTCCATTTAGCGCAAGCCGGTTTGTAAGGTACCAATGGTGTATTGCTTTCAGATCCTCATTAATCCTACAAACCAAGTCCTCAATAAGGCCAAGCGGTCTCGATAAATAAAACTGTACGTCATCTGCATATAGATGAACCGAAACATTTCTACATACTTTTGGCAAATCATTTAAATACATACAGAAAAGTATAGGGCCCAAAATAGAGCCCTGTGGGACACCCGGTTTAAGATTTTTGAGACCTGATTGCACAGGTCCAATTACGACCCTCTGCGATCTATTTGTTAGGTAATTCTTAATTAGGTTGACAGCTCTTTGAGTGAAACCAAATAATTACGCAACTTACAGCACAAAATATGATGATTAACTCTATCAAAGGCCTTTGAAAAGTCTAGTAGACAGAATATAGTCAACTCACCTTGATCAAACTTGGCCCTTATATCATCCATAACTTTTATAATAGCCGTGGAACAGCTATGATTTCTTCTGAAACCTGACTGATAGGGATAAAGTAAATCATTTCGATCAAGATGAGCAACAACTTGTTCCACCATAACGTTCTCAAAGACCATATGGAACACCATAAAATGTATGTTATTCTATTCGTACTATCCCAAACTTTGACGACTAACGTGAATTGGGGCATTATCATGCTGGAAGACATGCCGAACTCGACGAAATCGTGTTAAGTAGGGTACCAAATTATCCTGAAGCACCTGGGTGCAAGCTGACCTGTTCATCTTTGCAGAGGTGAAGGCAAGTGCAACCTTACCACGGTCGCAGAAGGCCCCCCAAACCTTACACCTGCCACCGCCAAAGTTCCTCTTGAAAACAAACTTTTTTCCTTTCTCAGATCGTGCCAATATCCATTAAAACCACCTGACCCATCAAGATTAAACTTTTTTTCGCCACTGAAAATAATCTAAAATAATCTAAAAAAAACCTTCATTGAATTATGCCATTTAGAATAACAAGAGTTAAGTGTAAATTAATGGAATGTTACTTATGGTTTTCCAATTCCGTTTCATGTTTTGCTGGGCAAATTCTTACTTTTTTTTGTAGACTGTTGTCAAATTTTGAGCTGGCATCAGTTTGCACCGAACAATCACTTTACTGCTTATTAAGGCACGAAAAACCGTTGAAACCGAAATTCCTAAGCCCAATTCGTCACGAACGTCTGGCAAAGAATGCGCCGAATTGGATGCAGCATTTATTAAACGCCCCTTATCTCGTAGTGTCAGCTTCTGCAGATGCCCGGGTCTTATTTTCGTCTCATAAGATTCTGGATCTTGTAAGAAATTTCGGACGACACGATCGGATCTTTAAATTTTCCTACCAATAGCCCTTAAGCTTAGGCCAGTTAACCGAAAAGCTTGAATTTTGACTTTTTCCGTATCGCTTAAATGTTTACCACGCGGCATTGTTTCTTGTCATTTCGAAGCACATAACTGAATGAAGCTTCAGAGAGGTTTGCATTTTGCGGTTATACTTTTGCAATATATAAAAATCCACCAGAAGAGAAAATAACGGAACTTTTTTTCTTCTCAATTTACTTGATTAGTGATGCCATTCAATAAAAAAAATAGTAAAGTGTCATTCCCATTTTAATTTTCTACAAAACGCATTTTTACAGGTGCGGTTATACGTATGCAAGGCACTGTATATCAATATTTATTCTAGTTCATATTCAAATTAATGCGTATAATATATTATCTTTAAAAAATATAATTTTTTTATGGCATACATAATGAATTCAATGAAGTCTTGTTATTTGTTTTTTTTTTTTTTAATTATTAAAACTTAAAAAAAAATGAGCTAGAACTAGATCTATCCCCCCCATAGCGAAAAGCTATCTACGCCACTGACACAACACGATTATGAAATAATTAACTCGACATGGTATTTCTTTGTAATTTTAATTTGAAAACATGCAAGACCATTGTTCATTGACACTTCCCTTCTAACCCCCCAAATTTCCCCACCACTTGTAATATGTTTATGTTCAACATTATAAAAGTCTCACAATCAACCATTGAGCTCGTGTGAATTATAACAAACAAAAATATCTGGGATGACCAAAATCTCAAATGTTTAAAATTTCGAAAGCTCCCAAATTTAAATATTAAGCCCCAAAAATTAAACTGTTATTTAAGGACATCGCCAGGAAAACCCTTCTTCCACTTCCGGAAAAAAAGTCAAAGTAGATTTGAAGAAAAAAAGTGAAGTAAATTGAGAAAAATCGAAGTAGATTTCAAAGTGACTTTTTTACTTGCTTTTCTTTAAATGAATATTATTAAATATTCAAAATTGTCACTACATTTCTTATAATTTTAAAGAAATTTCGTATACAATTACTCATTTGTGTATTTGTACGGTACTAACGTTCTTTTATTTTATGGTAATTATGCGGCTACATACTACTACTTAGAGTGAAATAGAGTAAAAGAAGTAGATTTGGGCTTTATTTTCTTCTTTTACTTCAATTGAAGTAAAGTGGTAGCACTGGTACTGGCTCCGTTGTGAGGAGCATGCTTGGAATAATAATGTGAATACTCCGATTCTGATGATTTTTGTAATCCAAGGCTGTTTCTTAGTCACTGCCTCTCAAACACCTAAATGTTTTCAATTTGAGATTGAGCAACGTTGAACAACACCGGGGTATCCATAGGCAATCATCGGCCAGATGAGGGCAAACTAGCAAACCAACTTTACCCTGCTGTCAAGACGAACCAATCGTTTTGTCAGTGCAATAGCTCCTCTAACCCTTGTTAGAACAGCATTTATATGTCTGTTTAAGGGCTATTTAAGATTTTCTAGGGACGAAATGGGAGACCTAAGGCCAGGCGTGCACATTCAATTTTTGGTTTCTCAACTGTTTAGTTGCTAAAATGAACCATATGGGCTTATATGGGACACCGCGCAACTCCATTCGAGCAACTAAAAAGTTTGTGTTTTGACACAAAATAAACGATTGCCTTAAATTAATTCGCAACAGTCGAGCTGTTTTCTATAAGCGCAAGAGAGAAAAAGAGCAAGAGTAAATAGTTGCCAGTGCGCGGTACTCTATCAACTGGTGATTAAACTATTTGATTTCGATCACAGTTGCCTAAGATTAATCTGTCTGAGTACACGCTTCCACCAATGCTGCCATTGCTTTTTGATCCATCAGTATAGAAATGAACCGAATTATCTTTCAAGAACATAAGCTACGAGGAAACTAGTATAATCTTAAGAGTGTCGAAACTAACACACTTTATTTTAATACAAAATTTAAATACAAAAAAGATCTAAGCCATTCGGGATTCTTGCGTTCAAGATGTTGGCATTGGGGATTTTGAACATTCGAGATTTCGTTATCAAGCCTAAGGATTCGCATGTGAATGATTTGTATTAAGACATAAGAAACCAACTTCTAATAATTTCAAAGATAAGAAAAAATTGATTATTGTTGAACCAACCTACTCCCAAAGCTAAGCTTAGAATTAGGAATTCCAGTTCTATGTTAGTTATAAGTTTAAATTAAACTGAAAATTATTTAAAAATAAAATGAGTTACCTTCTACACGCTTCGATGCGGTAGGACCCCTATGCGTGATAACAGTTTTAAAAGTTGGTTGAATTGTTAAATTTTTTTAAACATTTTATTATATCGCCTCTTTAAAATAATGGCACTCATTTATTTATTTTTTTACTCTTAAGTATCTGTTTTTAAAATCATACATACATTTAAACGAGTATATACCTATGTATGTATCAAGTTTATAAAAATAATATTTTTTATTGAGTTAAATTCTCGTTCGAGAAGAACTTTCCTTGTATGCACGTTCGACCACGGCAAGGCAATGAATAAAAATGCGTTGTAATTCAAAATAATTACCTCTCGTTAAATTGTGTGCATTTTATGAGTTAAATATTTTTTTTTTATTTTAATGCGCAAACTGAACAGCAAATCCCATAAAATCTTTTGCACAGATGCCTCAACTGAAAAATGTGAGGATAATCCATCAGCGTGGAGGCATGCATTTAAGTCATGAGTCCATGACGAAATAGCTTGGAAGGGATTCACAAAAGATCTGGATTGAGAGGGTGATGAGAGAAGAAAAAATAAATAAAAAAAACTATTTCCTTTCCAAGACACGATGGCATGGGTAATTATATATAGTTTTACGATTTGCCCATAATGTACGTCTTTCCGACCCTTTGTCTCATCTTATTATTATCATTGTAGCGGGTCTGCAGATGATTTATTTTTAGATCATAATTTATCTAAGTTGGTGATGTCAAATGACAGGAGCAAAATGGAAGAATCCATTTATGTGATGTGAAGTCAGTGAATCATCTCAGAGGGCGTTACTATAAAAAGTCTTAAAAAAGTGCACGAAAACATTGATAAGCCCTGATGAAAACCAGACAAATACCAGATGGTGTCCTGAGAGTATTTTGTCACAATATAGCTCATTTAAAATTGTTTGACTTTTCATACTGAACATGAAGGAATGATTTGGAAACGCGTCGAAGAATAATATTACAAAGCTTGGTTAGGTCAGGTTTGAAGGGCTGATGATGCGGGAAGCCCTTACTGTCTCACTCGGATCTCACTGTGTTGAACAAGAGGGAATGGATTGAAGGGAGCTTGGGTATTCCATGCCTCCCTGCACCATCCTGAATTCTGAATGAATTTAAGCAGGTTCTTTAGAAAAATATTCTCTGAGAGCTGCTTTTCTGGTTCTGGTTAGGCTGGGGCATTCACAACGGAAGTAAGATGAGTCCTACTCCACCTCTTCATCTTGACACCTTCTACAGAAATCCAATGAGCTAATGTCCTTTCTGCCCATGTAAGTTCTAATTGAATTGGGATTCAAATAAGGATCAACAGTTGAGGCTTGCATATCTTGAGCTTTTTTCCTAGAAATATTCGGCCTAGGTGCCTTAAGACCTGAAAAGTGCCGATTGTTGAAAATCTGATGTCCGCAGCATCAAGGAAATTCTGTGAGAATTTTGCTTTTGTCTTGCTCCAGTGGCATAAGAACTGAGGTGTATTGGCTTGGCTCAGATCAAGAGATGACCCGTTTTTGGCCAGTTCATCTACAGCTCATTGGGCAACGATTACTTAGTTTCGATTTAATAGTGATTGAGGAAATGGCTTTAATTGTGGCTTGGCTACCTATTAATATACCGATATTTCTGTCTACTACTTCATGTGAGGCAAGATATATTACGGCTTCCCCAACTGCCAGCACTTTCACTTGGAATACACTGCAAAATTTTGGAAGCTTTATTGATCTGTTAATATGTGGTTTATCTGAGTAGATGCGTACCCTACGACTTCGTATATCTTAGAACCGTCCGTAAAGCTATATTGTGATATTAGTTGAAAATAAATATATTTATTTATTATTATTAGTTTTTTATTTATTATTATTTAAAAGATTATTTCTTTTATTTTTTAAAAATTTGCCAACTTTAAGTTTAAATATTTAAATGTCTTGTAGTTATTAATTATACAGGGCTTCTATTGAGTTTGTTCAACGAAGTAGAAAATATTCTTAGTTTGCATAAAGCTTCCTTAAATCCTATCGGAAATGGAATTTTTTATTTTATGCCAGCCTAAGTCTAAAAATGTTCCTTAATGTTTTTAAAAGGTTTCCCACAATTCGTTTTTAGAAACACGTAAAAAAGTCTTTCTTTAAGAAACTCCGTCAAAGTGTTGTGGGAGGCCTTTCCAGCAAAAGCCTTAAACAAGCTTAGTATAGGAAAGCAAGCAAAATGGAAGCATTGTGAAGAAGAAAAAAACGTTTGGTATTTAAAAAATATATCATGAGTTGAACTATTAATTCTTAAGTCCTGGATTAATTGCAATATTTCATTAATAAAACTAAATTTCTGCTGAGTGATGTTTACTGAATGCGGTTAAGATTAACCACCGAAAAATATGTCTTAGCTAAGGAATAAGAAACTACAGAATTGTCAAACTTAGTTTCTTTACTGCTCTTTTGAAAAATATGATTACTCATTTAAGCTCCACTTTTTAATCCTTTTACGTTAACTTAACTCCTATTCCATCGTTTAGTTAAATCGAGGAATGGAGGTATTTTGTATAAGTAAGAATGTAGAAATGTAAGCAAACAAATAGATATTTATGTAGGTAAATACATTTCTTATTAAGCTTGTACATTGCTTTGATTGGAAAGTTTGGCCTGTTTTCAAAAATAATTTTTTTTTTAAGTTGTGTCGCTTAGTTTCGGAATCAACAATCACATATTACAGGTTCCGATTACAGGTTCACGGATTACATCCGACAGAATTTTGCAGTTTTAAATATTAGAGAATCCGCTGATGAAAAAATGTAGACGTGTCGATAACATAGTTTGAAAATTTTAGGTTCCGCAAAATGTTACTCACAGGAAGTCAACTCGATTCACAATCGGTTTACGTTCAATGTAAAAAAAATTATCAAATCTGTCAAAAGAAATGCACCACCTTATCATTTTCGATCTTTACTATCGACGTTATCAGTTTTTGACATTCAATGTCAACCTAAATTGTGCAAGAGCGGACAACTCAATGTTCATTATTTATTTACCTAACAGATACATAGAAACAAAAGAATAGATTTTGTTGCGTTTTTAATAAATTTACGGAATTAATCTTTGGAAGGATCAGAATGGAGACACGTTATGAGGCGAACATCATTTTAAACATCTCCGTTGCTATTTAAGTTCATATTTCTGGAAGAATCTCTGTATTTTGCTCTTTTCTGCTCACTTTAACTTGGAACTTAGGTGAGCCAAAAACTCCATTGCGACCCTTTAAATTTAGAGGATCGTAATTGGATCTCTTGGATTTGCAAACAACTCGCCCGCTGTTTTCAAGGATTGCATCAATACTTAAAAATTTAAAGCTACAAATAAGAAAATTACTTCTAGGACCAATATAAACCACATCGGAAGATGGAATCACATATCTTTAATCAAGGCTAAATTTTCTTATTTACTTCTTCAATTTAAAAACTTGTGATGACATTTTTAAGAGCTGTACGTATACACTAGAACATTATGTAAGTTCTTTACAATTTTAACTTAATTTTGTGTTTCCAATTCTTGCTTAGAAAATAATGGATACAAATATAGAATCTACTTGTATCCGTGACATTTTTGGCGCGGATTTGAACTGTCAAATTTTATAAAAGAATCGGATGGGCTGCGAATTCTGTGATTCTGTTATCTTTAACTTTTGAACTACATTGCCAACATTTTTTCAATTTTTCACAAACGGCTTCTCTAATAGTTTGAACTGCAAACCCAGTTTTACTCCCTCCGCGGCCGATTTATAGGATTCTGTGATCGGGGTTATAGATTAGAATACCCACACCATCCGCGTTCCATATTAATTTTAAAGTTTCAAATCCATACCAAAATTGGCAATCATAGAAGTAAAAATAGTTTTTTTTTGCGATAAACAACCCCTTATAAAAGTTTTGATTTTAAGGGAGTAATAAAGAACTTGTATTGGAATAAATGTAAGTCTTTTCAGGGAAAACTGAAACAAAAATTCAAAAAGGTTTGAACATGTGACTGTTGATGGTTGATACATTTTTGGAATCTGCTTTCGATCCTTAAAAATTATGCATCAATAATTTTGAATTCAAGGAAGTTCACAAATTTTTGTTTAAAAATAATTGAAGGAAATTAAACTCATATAGAAAGCTTCGAAGAGGTTGGAAATTCTTGTAGCTATTAATCTCATTTTCATTCTTCATGAAAAACCCAATTTAAACCATTACTTTTTTATACAAGTTGAAACTCACTTTAATAATTGTCACAATTTAAATTTTAATTGATATAGTATGTCATGAATGACATTAACCGTAAGGCAGTTTCCAAAAATAGCAAGGCGGTTTAGCAGATCGATACTACAGTTCACCAGGGTAATTTTCTAATTGAATTCGATCCTTTGCTTTGGGAATTCACCACACCCCCGGAGAGTAAAATATTGCTGTTTTCATAATCGGAAGAAATATTTTGAATGAAATTATTTAAGTGAGGTGGGAAAACGTAACATTGGTTTCAAATTTCTAAACAGATTTCCAATTATATTTAAAATAATATTTATTCACCACACAAATGAGATCTTTCACGTATTTTTGTTTATCCTCCTGCTAAGTAATTTATGAATAGAAGCAAATCCATAATTTAAATTTCCTCAAATCTAACGCGAAGAAAGTAATTAAGAAATCCAGCTCAAAGCGCCATCTATCAGAAAAGTGTCGAACAATTACTGTCAAGCAGCCTTCTAGTGTATATATGTATGTATGTTTATCCGTCGCTAGTCATGTACGTATATAAAACATAGATGTCTTAAACTCATCCTATAAACCTGAAAATTCCAAATAAACAAAATTTAATAGCCTCTTTGGCTCAGCTGCATCCTAGAGCTGATTACAATGTTATTATGCAGCAGTAAGACCATTTAATTTTTTCATTCTTGACACTCGATGTTTAAGTATTGATGTCTGATGGATTTCTAGGAACTCATAAGTCCGCCTTTCAATAATCCAAACAATGCACCTATCATTCCAGTTAAAAAAAAAAAAAACTCATTGCAGTACACCCACGCAGCCGGACACTCTTGCACTTGGCATTCAACCAGCGATCTGCTGTTTGCATTTTCTATATTATTGCCATCTATCTAGATACAAACCAATCCGTACCTATTCCTAGTCCATGCACTATTCCCCTTTAAGCTGATATTGTTGGGAACAAGGAATTCCACAGTCCATCGTCCGACGTTGTAGTCGTCGTCACTAATACACTTCAAATCCTTAAAAAAAATTAACAAAACTAGAAGTATCTGTGGAGTCATATATGAAAGTATCTATAGGTTAGTAAGATAGACATTCTCGTCCCCAACTGAACTGCGAGTTGTTCGCGACCGATTGACCTTGAAAAAGTTTAAATTGTTTTGCCCTCTTCTTTTGAATGCCCAACACACACTCACACACTTATACCATTTAGTGATTGAGTTGATTGTTGGATTTGTGGCCATACGTATGCTGTGTACTCGTATCCAGAGACCATACCAACCTACCATCACCGCCATCCTATGGATATACACTCGCGACCAATATTGTAGTTCCAAGACACGTCGCAATCGTGTCCGCCGCACCACCAATGTTGCTGCTGCTGCTGCTTGGATTGGAACTTGAAGCTATATAAATATCTTTGGTGTTTCTGCTGCGCCTGGCGCAATATTCTCCACGGGCACTGAATGGTGTGGTGGTTGGTTAGTGACCGAATCTTCTTCTTCTTCGTGAATTTTAAATCGCATGGAATAGCCTGGCTGGCTGCCGCGGCGCAACGATGGTCTTGCTAGCTTTGTGACTGCATATTGGTTGACAGCACAGAGCGCCTTTGTCTGGATCATTGGACATTTTGAAGGAGACGGACGACCGCGACGACGACGATGGAGGTGCATTGCAAGAGCGCGTTCGTTACACGACGAAGGTGAAGGTTAGTTAGTTGGGAAAAGTTTACAAAAAAAAAAGAAGAGATTTATAGTATGTGAATATCGTGAAGGAGTCGTGTTGTGCGCGAGTTGGTGAGTTATTGACAATCAACAAGTTCAGAGAAGGTCATGGTGGTGATACAGCTTTAAGACGCTTCATAGAGAAGATATTTTCATTTTAAAATGGAAGTCACCACACAAAAGCACCCAGATCAATTGAATGATTTTATTTTGAAATGGAAAAAAATAGTCGTAGAAATATTATTTTTGGAAAAAAATTTCATAAAAATATCTAATTTCTTGAACGTAAATATTTTAAAGAGTGTCCCAATATGCATGTTTCTCATTTAAAATTCAATAGCAGTAACAAATTGTCAAGTACTTATATAGAGGTCTAAGTATGACATAAGCTGTTATACAAGGTGGCGCAAAAGTTGTCACCCTCACAAGATGCTACTCGTATAATTTTTGCAAATGGCGACAAACGTCAACTCTAGTTTGACAATTGTGAAGTTAAAAGATACAAAATACGGTGCAGGGAAATAAGTCCACTGAGGGACTAAGTTCTCACTTGAGGTGGGAAATAAGTCCACGGGAACTAAGTCCACTGAGGGACTCAGTTCTCACTTAATGGGAACGAAATCCACTTTACTAAAGTGGTCTTTGTTCCCATTAAGTGAGAACTAAGTCCACTTTCTTATGGGAAATTAGTACGCACTCGAAAGTATAAAGTGAGAATGAATTTCCAAACAACGAAAACTTATTGATTTTATGTTGGTTATTTTCCAGATTCTTTAAATGCTAAAGAAATTTTGCATACACCCAATCTCGCACCTATCCCAAATCCTATAGTGTGCCCAAGCAGGGGGGTTGCATACCACACTGTTTATACGTGTCGTTCCCATGGCTTAACATGGGAATTTATTTCACATTCAAAGGGAACTAAAACCCACAGTTTTTTGTAACGAATTTCCCACCTTGCATGGGAACAAAGATCACTTTAGTAAAGTGGATTTCGTTTTCATTAAGTGAGAACTGAATTCCTCAGTGGACTTAGTTCCCGTGGACTTATTTCCCTGCACCACAAAATACATCTCAACAACACATGAACCGCTAAACTCGTAAAGAACGTGGAATAATTGTTTCTTCTTTTGTGTTTTCTCGTTGACGATTCGCCAACCGCTAGTTATACTTCTAGGGGCAGTGAATCTGATGAACGCATCCAACCACAAATCTCAGTTTTTTTAAGAGGAAAAAAAGTTTCCGAAAACTAAAAAACAAGTTCTATTTCACATAGCATTCAATTTTGCGCTCTCAATAACATCAAAATACCAATAAAAGTGGAAAACCTGATGGAAAGTTAAAAACTTTAAACATTTTAACAGGTACATAGAAACTGCTAATAATTCTCTACTTCTCGAAGTTATTTTATATCGTTGGGCTTCTGCACAGATTTGGGTGAGTAGAGATCAGCATTTACCGCTCCATCTTTTACATTTGAGGTTAAGTTACATTGAACAATCAGCCATTCTCAAAATGAGTACCTTCTAGCTGCCCAGGATCGAATGTCACCAAGCTTCTCTGTGGGATCTGTCAGTTAAGAGGGTAGTGGATTGCCAAAATTCTAAAACCATTCTTTAAATGATTTTAAACTAAAAATTTGAGACCTGATTTCTTGGTAATATGTATGAATTTTTCCAAATCAAAACTGAAAAACCGTGGGATTTTTAATTTATACAATTTATTTTCATATATTTAATATATTAAAAAAAAAGATCTGTATTCCAATTTTAAGTATTTATTTTAAGTTTACTGAAGAACTTCATTCCAAAAAAAAAAAAAACAACTTATTTTTGAAATACTGAGTTCACTTTTATTTATATACTAGCCGACCCGTACTCGCGTTGCTTCGCAAATTGTAACTACGAATATTTTCTTAATATTAATATTAGCATATTAAAACATTTCTCAATGGGACTGAGCATATTTGCTACAATAATATTAATTTTAGTTTATATGTATAACATACCGTATCGAATTAGATTCTCTTTCACACTTGAAAAAAAAGAGCTTGTTCATGTTTTTGTGCATATAATAAATATAACAATATAGAAAATAATAAAAATTATTTCAAATAAACGGGTTGACTACTTTCTGAAATCATTCAACCCAAACTTTAAAATGGTTTCGCTTTTATAGAATAGTTCATGTGCACGGCACTGTAGTCAATTGAATGTCCATTTTTGTCACCCAAAATGCTATTGATTGTATTCAAGTAACTTAAAAAATAAAATGCACGACTGGATCGCACAAACTTGCTCTTATGTAAAAGTACTTTGGAATTTAAAATACATTTTATAAACATAAAACATAGATTTAATGAGATAAAAATGTTCAAATGTATGGAATTGCCGTCTGATCAATCTTTTTAATATTTAAGTAATTTTTCATATGACAAATTTCCTTAAAAATTTTCGGGAACAAAATTTGGGATGCCAAATTTTAAGTATTAGGTAGTATAAATTTTAGAAATAGTTTTTTTTTTCGAATATTTTTATATACAATATTATTTTAAACTTAAGGGGGCTCCTGCTGAAAATTTTTGGTTAAAATCGTTAGAGCTGTTGATGAGAAAGTCAAAAATTCAAAAAACCGTTCTATGACAGGTACCGTTATTAACATTTTGCCCAAAATTTTTGTTCACCAAAATGTAATCCATGTCCAATGTCCATGATATCACACCTAATTTTTTTTATCAAAATTGTTAGAACCGTTTCGAGATAAATAAGATTATGCATTACGGGTGTATGGGGGGTACCGTTAGTTTTGGAGCTAAAAAAAATTTCAAGTTCTCCTCTAGGGAATCACTGAAGTCCCTTAACTACCGAGATTGAAGAACATATGGCCAGTGGGTAAGGCTGTAGAGAGAGGTACGGACATACAGACGCACTGATAATGTTTTTTGTGTACTAAATCGTCCTTAAAATTTGTATAAACAAAAATGATATGCAAGTTATTAGTATTCAATAAAATACATTTTATAACGTAATTTAAAAATTTATTCGTGTATTCGTTTTCTAGATATTGAATTTTCAAAAAAAATTATATTAGTTTTATAAAAATCAAAAAACTATTTTTTCGAAAAAAATTTTAGATTATCTTTTTTCGAGTGTACAGAAGCTCACGCATAAAAACCTTGGTTAAAATCGTTAGAGCTGTTGATGAGAAATTCGTAAATCAAAAAAACCGTTTTATGACAGGTACCGTTAATAACATTTCCCCCAAACATTTTTTTACCAAAATGTAGTCCGTGTCCATAATATCACACCTATTTTTTTTATCAAAATCGTTAGAGCCATTTTCGACATAAGTAAGATTATGCATTACGGGTGTATGGGATGGTACTGTTAGTTTTAGAGCTAAAAAAAAAAATTTCAATTTCTCCTCTAGAGAATCACCGAAGACCCTTAAGTACCGAGTTTAAAGAAAATAGCTCCAGTGGCTTAGGCTCTAGATCGAGGTACAGACATACAGACATACGGACATACAGGCATACAGACAAACAGACGGAATCGTCGGACCCACTTTATTCGTCTTCGCTATCATCGTAATGTCAACTTTGATCAAAATCTCGAGTTCGATTTTTTTTCCAAATGCAGAACTTGCTCTATAGTTAGTACCTATTACCTACTTATATCGCAAGTAAAAAGAGAAACAAAAAAAATGTGTGTGTGTGTCGATTAATTAGATAAACTATACAATACAGAAAAATTGTAGGGAGGTAGGTAAGAGAAATAACGTAACTATTGAATGGAACAGATATTAAGAGAGTGAGAGAGAGTATGGGAGCGGGAAGAAAAGAAAATTAAAATTGTTGGAATGATAATGAAATGAAACAAAGCAGCGACCTCACGATTGTGATGAAATCTAATTCCTGGATAAAATGAATTCAAAAAGTTTATAATTTTATATTTTGTTTTTATTTATTTCTGAGGTTGTATGTTTAACTAAGAAGTGATTTTGGGCTTAAAATTTGCGCAACAATATTGACTTTATGAAGCAATGCTAATCTTTGTTGATTATTGTGTAGGTTTTAAGATATGAGTGGTTGTATAAGTCAACTAATGAAAAAAAATGGACAAAAAATGTAAAATCAATAATATTTAAGTTTGACAAATTATTAATGAAAAAACATTATAGCCATAAACACTCTTATAACAATATAGAAAATAATAAAATTTATTTCAAATAAATCGGTTGACTATTTTCTGAGATCGTGCGTATCAATCTTTAAAATGGTTTCGCTTTTATATAATAGTATAGATATACTTTTCAAAAGGTTTTGTGTGCAAACAATTAATTAATTAAATAATGGGCTTAAATAAGGACGAAGTTAAAAATTAAAAATAGTTCTTTGTTCTGGTCAACGGAAAATCGTAATAATTCTAACACCCGCCAAATTTTTAATCAAAATTGTAGGAAAAATGAAATAAAATAAAATTTCTTAACATTTGTATTTTATTTACATAATTTCAAAAAAAAACACCGTCAGTCAATTTTCAAAAAAATAGACGGAAATATTTTCGAAATATTGAGCTGTAAGAAAATGTTTAATTAATATTTGTTAAGAACTTGAGACTATTTATATGTAGTTACTAGAAGCTTAAAAATACAAAAATTTAGTAAAAATCCATTATATCGTTTTCGTGAAGGTAAACAATTGAAAAAGAGCTAGACTTGGATTAAAGTATTTATTGTCATGGGGATTGTCTTAAAAATTTAGTTCGCAAGTAGGAAGAAAATAAATCAATAAATCCATCTTATTAGGCTGTAGTCAAACAAACATTTTCAAAATATACTCCTTCACTTTGCAATGGCAATTATCCTTCATTAATCCAATATAAAAGAGCACTCAGTGAAGAATTAGAGACCATAAAATTTTATATTAGATTGATTTTTTAAAATTAATCGTTTAAATATGCAATTCATATAATTTATACAAAATCTTTATAGCATGGCATAGTGCGGTCTGCCAGATTGAAAACAAATATATTTTCTATTACATATTTATAAAAAGTTATCCCAACATTTTTAATCTATACAACTTTTACCAAATTCTTTTAAACAATGCTTTAAATATTTTTAATTTGTGAATTATGTAGTACAAACATAAAAAAAAATACATCTCCTAGTTTGCTTGACCGTTGTGGGCACCTTCCGACGAAATGAATGACGTCTTCCCGTTCTGCTAAGTTGCATTTCAGATGGTAGATCAGGTCTGGCTCATCGACTTTTTCAATTATTTCGTAAAGATGACTTTTACCATTCAATGTATCTTCAACGTTAATGCCCAAAGTCATATCACATCCACGGGCTAATTCCAACCAATCTACATACCAACTGTTTTTATCCTGGATAGCTTTGAGTAATATTTTTGTGGTAAGCCGGGCTTAAGGCAACTAAAAGACTAAGCAAATAGTCTGCTTGTAGCTTTAGTGTTTTAATGAAGAGAGGTAAAAATCATGTTCCTTCCATAATTACTTATTTTGGCATGTCCTTAAGAGATTCTCTACTGTGTGGAACTTTTTACATATTTTTACAAATCTGTTATCCTAATAAGAGAACCGTCTCCGAAACCACTTGAAACACTTTATATTTGCTGCTATATGCGCTATATTCTTGTTCAGAAAACATCTTTTTCATGAAACGTTGTATGCAGTTTTTGCTTTCAGGAGCTTTTCTTTAAAATGCTTCTCCAAACTCAGATTTTTCGTAAAATAATCACCCAGGTACTTGAACTCACTGACACATTTTAAGCCTTCTCCACTAAAAGCACATTTTTCATTTGATCTACTTCCTTCTTATCCTTTTAAAAAATAAATTCCTGGATTTTTCTATGTTTACTATGAGGTCCCGTAATCGTCAATAGTTATAAACCCTGTTGAACATGAGTTGTAAAGTTTCAGGGCAATACGCAGTAATGCCTTAACACGCTCTCCAGCAAATTGCACTCCACCAGCAGTGGAGACGATAAAATAATCAAAGAAAATTGCTAACAAAGTAGGGCTTAATGAACATCCCTGTAGTACTCCAGATATTGCTTCTAACCAATCCTAAAATTCTTCTCCGTTCCAAACTGTAGTTTCCTTTGTAAAGCTCTTCTAGAATACGTCCAAACTTATGCGATAAAACCAAGCCATATGATTTGTAAGACAAGGCAGCTCGGTCAATTGTGCGAATACAGCCTTGAAATCAATATATAGATCAATAATATAGATCAACTTGCAGAAATTTGAGTACTTTTTGCAAATACATGCATTAATTATATGGAAAAGGGTAAAATTTGATGTCTAGTGAATGGATTTTGTAAAAGCCTTTGATCGTGTACCACATGGTCTACTCTTACAAAATTTGAAAAAGTTGGAATTGAATGAAACTTTCTTAAAATGGTTAAGATCATATCTGTGTGACAGAAAACAAGCTTTTAAAATAGATAGTGTATCAGGACTCCCACAAGGAAGAATTTTGGGCACAATTCTATTTTTTATATATGTGGCATTTGGTACAAACCTAATAACTCTATGAAATAATTAGGATCTATAGGTTAACTTTATATTGTGTTAGAACCTAACCGGATTAACCGATTTTATTGAAATAAAGAACATAATTTTTCAAAAAATGTTTCAATAAATATGCTTAATAAAAAAGAAAACTAAAAATCCGTTTCAATAATTTTTAGTGCGACAAGATCACCATCACTCATTAAGTTTGAATAAAAACATTTTGATGTTAGTCCACTCAGAGTTGATGCTATTAATGATCTAGAAGTAATAAATTATTCGTATCATATTTTTTAATTTATTTTTTATGTAGAATAAAGATTTTGTATTGTGTTCGTAATTGTGACAACAAGGTTTGTGTGAAAGAAATTTTAAAAGCCAAAATTTGCATGGTATTTTTGTTTGAAAATTGCAATTAAAAAATACGACATGTTTTATCACATGTTTCCATAAAAAATAAATAATTGACATTCGTTATGACAGTTCTGTTACAACAACAACAAAAATTGTTCTGTAAATGTTGATACAGTGCAACCTTAATATAACGTTACTCAATATAACGACTTTCTCAATTTAACAAATGCTTCGTAATCCCTTTGAATTGGCCATTCAAGTCAATGTAAAATATACCTTTACATTGCGAATAGTTTTTGCGAACAACCTCCTTATAACGAATTTTCAACTATCAAGAAAATGTATAAATACCTCTAATTAACGAATTTTGCAAACCCAAAACTTTAATATAAAGTTCCCACCAATGTATGACCCTTAATCTCATAGGGTAATTTGATAAAAATATGTTATCATTTATTAGTAGAAGTTGTTCGCTATAACAAGATGAGTATACTCGCACTTAATGTTGAGGTAAATAAAACTATTTTCTTACCTCTTTATAACGAATTATAGACCAACCTAACCTCAACATAACAAACCTCAGTTCAACGAATTACTTGATATAACGAATAATTACTTGTTCCCTTCCGATTTGTTATATCGAGGTTGCACTGTATTTCGTTAAAAAATTGAATTCAAAGCAATAGTTCAGTTTGTTATCGTTGGTGTTATTTGGAGATTCTTCAATTTGGTGAGTTTGAAATGATTTCAGTTCACCAAATGGTGTGTTGAAACCTCGATTAAATCTTTTCTACGAGTATATACCAAATTATACAACAGTTCTTTTCAAATGGCATCATGTTAGGGGAGAAGTATTGTGTATAAAGGCCCTTCTACACATTGGAACATTTATTCGCATTCACAATGAAGATAAATAAGTGCAAGGCCAGTCGTGGAAGTGCTTAGAATAAACCTTCAATTGACATGTACCGACATAAATCAGATTCACTACGAATGAATCGTGAAAATTTAAAGAAAATTCCCCCTTATTAGAATATGCTTGAATAAATTCCAACAAAACTTCTCTTATTTGTTGTCTAAGAAAGAAGGAAATATTTCTTGATCACAAAAGGACTTTTCAATTTGTTCAAATTGGCTTAGGGTCATTACCCTAAACTGACCCTTTTTTTTGATAGTTGATTATACTCTTTTCAACAACAGGAACATAAAAGTTGGAGTCATAAACTCTGCCATTCCTTTCGTATAAGCCTTATTACCAGTTTTTCAACATTTTTGGAAAACCTTTCCATCTCACCAACAACACTCCTTTCGAAGTTGAAGTTTTTTGTTTTCATCTTAAGATCAATGCTGTAACAATTTTATCCTAAAAGATGATTCCTTTTTATGAAGTCCTTATAATATTCAAAAATACATGAAACACCCTTAAATTCGGATTAAAAAAAAAAACAACTCTGAAAAAGGATGTCTTTTCATGGCGATAATTATATGACAGGGAATTGTTTAAGATTAAGCTCAAGTATTTTAATTTCAATAAAAATTGCACTCATTATGTGCTCATACTTTATTTTCCATGACGAGATGAAAAACCTACTTGACTGCAAAACGGGGTTCACCTTAATTTTGTTAAGCGGTAATAAGACCACTTACTAATGATGACGAACGAATTAAGGAGACTTCATAAATTTATTGTTTTTAAGGGTTAAATAAAAACGTGTGGTTTTTGTTTTTATTTCACTCTTACAAGACATTATATTTAAATGTTGGCGGGAATAAAGGGTTTTCATATGATGGTTACTTGAATGCATTTTTTTATAATGTTGAATTTTGGATAGAGTTTTAAAATGGTTTTTGTTTTTAAACGCAAATAATATAATATTCTGTACCGTGTTTCGCACTTTTAAGATAGTTAGAAAATATAATTAAAAAAACATAATTTAATGCCAAATTGCGACACAGAAAAACCATTCCATAACTGAACTAAATAATTTTCGGCTTAAATCATCCATCCCCCCACCACAAAATCTATTTCTTTTCGATCCAAGCTTTTTTTTTTTCATCGAATTGAGGCAAAGAAAAACAAATTACAGAAGTAAAGTTGGTCACTGAACTTAAGTGCTGTCTACATGCAAAAAGGAGCAAAGAAAATTGTTTTCTTAAAGAAAATGCATTTCAAAGTGCTAAACACCTTCACTGTGCTCACAGTTCGTTCCTTTTCTTATTTCACTTTGGCTTAAGGGAGCGCAGATACCTTGAATTCCTTTCAAAGGCAGAATTTTTTCCCTATTATACTTAAAATAATCTCAAAGACCATTATCGTCGTTATCTTTGTGTATAGGTATATTCCCCGTGTGACGAAAAGATTCATAGCTTTCAGAGATAGAATCCTTTTGCTATGCCAAGAAAACCAACCATAATTTGAAAAAGAAAATCTTTATGGATGTACATAGTTTTTTATGTGACGAAGCCCTTGTAGTTTTGTTTTTACTTTTTCAGGGGTAAAAAACTTCAAAGAGTTTGTTTTATTTTTATTTTTTGTTCCTAAAAAAAATACGGGCTAAATGTTTTATTCTGCAAATTGCGGTGTACGAAAATTTTGTTTTCAAAAAATCCAAGCTTTATTAAAGAACTAAATCACTCAAACACAACAACCACCGAGATTTAATTTCTTTTTTGAGTTTATACAAATTTATACTTTAAAGTAAAGTTCTATGTTGTAGAAGGCACAGAAGTAGAGGTTTTTTATTTACTCAAAAATTATTCAAACAAACAAATGCCTACACTGGTAAAAGTTGGGTTTCGAACCATTTGTCCTAATCTTATAGGCAAAATAATTCGAAACAATAGTGTGATTTTTTTTTAATAATCAAGTATTGACTGTTTCTTAGACAAACAAACCTATTCTTTAAGGATATCAGTTAGTTTGAAATGCTCTCATGCTGGGAGCCGTATTTTTGAAAGAAAAATGGCGAAATAAGTATATAATAACTACTTTTATTGAGCAAACTTAATTATAACTTTTTATAAAACACTAGATGACCCGGTGAACTTCGTATCACCTACATATATTTTTGAAAAATGTGTTCAAAGCTTAATACAAAATTTGTATCTACATTAAATTCAACACAGTTACACACTAAATCAATTTAAGGCTTTCTGATGGAGATAATTCTTAATGGTTGCATTGAGATCATCGACATCTTTGTTTTTGGCCGCCAATATTGCTCGTTGACTCAGCCAATTATGGTTTCCGAAATGTTGTTCTATGTCTATGTCTTTACATGCCGCCATAAATTAGATGATTTTAAGCATGCATTTATTTCGTCAGCAACAGTTGACCGGGGAATAATTGGAAGAGTATGACGAAAATCACCTGACAACAGATTCATGGCTCCATCGAAGATTTTTTAACGTTCTGTTCAGTGCCTCCCCCTCCAGTGACCTCTTGTGGGTCATCGTATATTCATCTCAAACGGTGATTTGCATATTCAGTGGTAATTTCAAGGTACAATGTGCAGTTCCTCCACCTTCTTACAATGTTGCTGCTATTCCTAGCTAATGCTAGGGCTAATCTTTGCCAACAGCAATAATAATAAGGAATGTTTTTCCAGTCCCCTCCTTGCAACTCGTGGTTAAATGCATCACGCATAGGACGATTGGGTGCTGTCATGCCCAAACACGATAATACTTTATTTACCATCAATAAACACATATTTTCTATCATGATCAATCAATATCATGAATGAGACACATTGTAAATTTCTGCAGTAATTTGTAGTGTAAAGACATCAAATGTTTCACAGCTAGGATTTGTATTGAAAAATTAAATTATCATTTTTAGTATTTTCTGTTATTTATTCTTTATGTTTCTGACCGTTTAAGCCTTCCCTGATATTCCATAAATATTTCAAGACCAAAATTAGCAAAATCGGTCATGCCATTCTCGAGTTTTAGCGAGACAAACGAACAGCAATTTATTTTTATATATGTATATATTAGAGATGTCGCGAATAGTGACTCGGCCGAATACCGAATATTCGGTAGACGAACATTCGGCCAACGAATCGATGTGTTGTGTTTCTATCTCCTACGTGATTTTGCGAGGCCCAGTTTCTGGGAATGTTTTGAGGAAGTTGCTATAGACAAAATGATAAAGATGTTGAAAAAACTGCCATTGAAAACAAAATAGATTTTTTTTTAAGAACTTTTCGCCAAGATAAGATGGCAAACCCTTATAAGTGGTGGTCAGCAAATACAAAACTGTTTCCCAATTTGACAACATTTGCTGAAATCTACCTCTCGTCTCCTGGTACTAGTGTATTAGTGAGAGGTTATTTGCAGAAGCTGTAATTGATATCGAATATAGACGTTACATAAAACGTATGCTACCAACGAATGCTGAAAAAGCTGTTTTTATTCACCACACTAAAATAAAAAATTTAATAAAAATACAACATTTTTTGTAAGATAATAAATCTTTTTTTATTCTCCATTTGATATTCGGTATTCGGCCGAATGTTGTGAACTATTCGGCCGAATACCGAATATCAAAAAAATGGGCCGAATACCGAATAGTGGCCGAATATTCGCGGCATCTCTAGTATATATGTGGATGTTTTCGAGACTAAACTTGACTGATGTTATCTCATAGCCAGTTCTCGGTCATAGTGTCATGTTGTTAATCTAAGTTTTTGAAAAATTCTCTCTCAAAATCCAAAGAACATAATCTTCCACATAGAATAGACCAATATCAAGAATGTCATTTTTTATCAAAAGCATTGGAAAAAATCCTGCACAACGAAATTTAAAATTTTTTAAAAGCAAACAAACTTTTAAGCCAAAAACAAACAGGTTTCAGAAAAAATCATAGTTGTACTATCTCATCTATTCTTAATGTGTTAGAATATTTTGGAACGGCAATGAAAAGGGATTTGATATCGTTTCTAGTCCTTTTAAATTTTTCGAAAGCCTTTGAATGTGTCAGTTATGGGATTATCATATTAAAGTCAAAGAAATAGTTTAGGTTTTCAAACACGGCAGCAAATATTATATTTCCATACCTCAGTAGAAGAAACGGTTATAATTGGTGAAAAAATATCTCGTTCAGGAGTTCCGCAGGGATCAATTCTTAGTCCTCTACTGTTTGCCGTTTTAAAAACAATAATCTACCAATTCGGGTTAAATACTCTTCCTTAGATATATAGGTATGCTGATGTTGCTAAGTTCGAATAGCATGCCAAACTGGCATGATTGAAGAGCGGGTGATAAGCTTAACGGTCATATTGGTAATATACTTAACTGTTCCAACACACCCGTACCTTAAACAAAATAAATTCAAACGTTTAGTCATATACAAAAATAAGTTTGATTATATGTATTTCGAAAACCAATAACTGGAGTATGCTGAGAAAGCCATCTTGTTTAATCGATCATGTTCAAATAGTTATTAGAAGACTATAATCGCGCCTTTCTCTATCAAAACATTTTACTCATCAAAATATTCGACTAAGCTTAGCCGAACTAGAATCCTACCTATAATAACATAATGGGTTGTTAAGTTGTTAACTCAAAAACGAGATGGTAGCTTTCAATAATTTGACGCGTTATGTGTACAATATCCCGAGATATGACCATGTATTAAAGTCACAAATAACATAATTCGTGGATTTACATCCATCATTTATGTCACTGCAACCGAGATTTTATCAGGCCGTGGAAAACTTTACAATATTTTACTAGAAGATTTTGCGAAATTTTGTATTTTGATGTTTAATATAGAAACTTGGCAGCAAACTAAAATTTAAATTTAAGATAAAGATAAAGAAGTTCAAAAGAAACAAAGAGGGAAAATTTAAAATAAATATAGATAAATTCCTGTCTTGCTTGCAATTTCCCACATTGATTTAATATAAAATATAATTTTTGATCGTAACTCAATTAATTTGAATTTTCTTCTTGAAGATATTAAAAGTCCATTGAAAAAGATACATTGAAATAAGTTAATGAAAATAAACACAGAAATTGTTACCAAGTACAGTTTGATAAAAGATATGTATGTCAGAAAGCAATTTGCTGAAATCTCATTTAATTATAAAATGAAATTAAATGCACGACTGGATCGCACGAACGTGCTCTTATGTAAAAGTACTTTGAATTTTAAAATACATTGTATAAATATAAAACATGGATTTAATGAGATAAAAATGTTCAAATGTATGGAATTGCCGTGTCTGATTTCCGGAAAAGTATGAATTTATGCAAACAAAGTTTAAAAATCGTTTTAAGGTAATTTTTTAAATAAGAAATTTCTTTAAAATTTTTCGAGAACAAAATTTGGGATGCAAATTTTAAGTATTTAGTAGTATAGATGTTAGGAAATAATTTCAAAAAATAATCGTTCACACGTTTAAGGATATTGATTTATCAAAAAAAACTTTGGAATTTTTTTTAAGAAACCCAAAAAATATTTTTTGAATATTTTTATATACAATATTATTTAATGAGAAAGTCGAAAATCAATAAAAAATCTTCTGTGACAGGTACCATTAATAACATTTTGCCCCAAATTTTTTTTACAAAAATGTAGTCCATGTCCATAATATTACACAAATTTCTTATTATCAAAATCGTTAGAACCGTTTTCGAGATAAATAAGATTTTGTAATACGGGTGTACGGGGGCTACCGTTAGTTTTGTAGCTAAAAAAAAATTCAATTTCCCCTCTAGGGAATCACCGAAGACCCTTTACTACCGGGATTGAGGAACATATTTCTCGTGGTTTAGGCTGTAGAGAGAGGTACAGACATACAGACATGACAGACGAAATTGCCGGACCCACTTTATTCGTCTTCGCTATCATCGTAATGTCAACTTTGATCAAAACCTCGAGTTCGATTTTTTTTCAAATGCAGAACTTGCCCTA
The DNA here is from genome assembly GCA_963931855.1 of Philhelius festivus. NCBI lineage: Eukaryota > Metazoa > Arthropoda > Insecta > Diptera > Syrphidae > Philhelius > Philhelius festivus. The sequence continues at coordinate 89,431,130 of OZ007557.1, read as the reverse complement.
TAGTACCTATATCGCAAGTAAAAATTCGCCTTTAATATTGTTGAGATTCACTGCGTCGTTCATAAACAATTCTATCGAATATTTTGCCTGAACAAGTGGAAATTTCTTTGCGATATCATCTGTTGCCGAGTATTTTTCCGACAATTCTTATTTAAAGCGATCTCAGAGAGGAACGCTTAAATTTTGACAGATCATAGTGGCCATGTTGTTTTATTAACAATACATATTTCTTATTTTTTTTTTTATTTTTCTGACACTTAAGACTACTTAACATAGAAAGCTACAGTGCCCTCATTAAATACCGTGCGTTTGCTGAGTGGGTTCTGACTTCTGAAATACATTAAAAACAACAACATTTCGACGATCCCCTCCAACCAAATAGCAATGTGGATTGAGGATCACCATTCACGGAGAGGGATTACGATTGATGACACTCAATTTCGTTTTTAACAAATTAAATGATATCTACGTGGATGACATACAGTTCTAGTGGGGTGGATGGCGTTACGTGACAAACAAAATTCGATTCGGGTTCATTATTTTTCGTAAAGTTTAAATACGTTAATGGTTTTTATCATTTGTATTTTTTCTGAATATTGAGCTGTTGTGCTATCAAATATGACACTTATTTTTTTTTCATCATGAATCATTGAATATTCCTCCAATCTTGGATATGGCATGTTTCCATCAATAATTGTATTCATATCATAAGATTTCCCCGATTATTTGACTTAATTGTTTCTCTAGGACCATTCGATTCCCAAAACTATATTGTTGCTCTTAGCCTTAATTAGAAACATATGCCTCAATTAACTCAATTTTTCTTTCAACCACACATCACAGTCACTGAAGATCTTTTAAATTGTTAATAAAATATAAACCTAAATTTATACCAAACCAACATAGCACTGTTGCCAAGTTAATTCAATCGATCAATAGCTTGACCAACTTCTTGCAATACCAAACAACGATTAATATTTGTTAACAGTTGTCGAAGCTATCTTTGAGATTTATCAAAGCAATTATCTTATTCACACCTGGAAATCTACAATACCTGGAGCCACCGCTGTGCTGGTAGCTAGACTTTCAAAGCCTCACCTTTCATTTTGACTTGCTTATTTGCCATTCAGTTAGTTAGTCATTCGTATTTCCCAGTTTGCAGTTTGCGCAGTGCGGCATTCTGCTCTGACAATCTTTTGATCAGAAATGCAGCATTATGATTGCAATCCATAGAGTAAAACAACTTCATTAGTTACACATGCAGAAGTCATCATCGTCATCGTTGTGGCTGCCGGCTGTCATCATTGGCAGCAGCACCATCACTTCCATCGAATGCGGACGTGGACGTGGACGCAGACGCAAACTCAAACTCAAATGCGCACTGGCTATGTCAAGCCTCAAGTGACGATGTCGGTAAAAATGAAACGAAAAAAAAGTTGGTTTTACGCAAAAATTCCACGCTGCCGTTTCACTTGGAATTGCATGCTCGTTGATTGAGTGTTAACTATCTATACAGAGAGCCTAGCTATAGTGGATCACTGGTATTGTAAAGTCCAGTCCGTCGAGCCAAGAATTTGCAACCTATCAACAACGTCTAGAGAGCTGTGCTGATCGGTTCACAGCTTTCAAGTGCCGCACACAGGTACCAGAGAGGCTCCTTCAATGGATTTCCATTTTCTTCTTCATTTAAATTTGCGGTGCTATGACTTGACTATGATGCAGTGCGGCTTATTTTCAAGGCGTCAATCAGTATAGCCCCTTGGTTCTTGCACCAACAACCACCACCGACGCCACGCTAGAACTAATTATTACTTGGAAATTTATTGCTTCTGGCAGACAGAGGAGCAGAGAAAATATTGCAACAATGGAATCTCTATTATTTTGTAATTGAATTCTAGGCGCGAAATGCCTGATGTTTATGTATCCATAAGATAGTTACTTATACAATATATCGCTTTTTTGTGCTCAATGCTAGTGCATGCCTTGAAGAAGAATGTTTTTCTAGAGATCCTTATACCATTGCTGATGCGGGTATGTGCGTGTGCGCGTAAGTTGACAAGAGTGTCAAAGTGTTTTTTTTTTTAATGAGATAGGTTCCCTGGAATAAGGAAATATTTTAACCACTTTGCAGCCAAACATAGCATCGATAAATTCTGAGGGAATTTAAAATTTTTTCCTCATGCAACGTTCTTTAGCACAACAAATGAGATTCGTTGAATTTTAAATATTTGATGGCAAATTAAAGAAGAGAATGTATTTACGTGACTGAGATATCACGGATCCTGTCAAATAAACTAATTGCAATGGAACATAGAGGGAATTTAAATGCTCAAAACTATTCAAACAATTTTATCATATTTTGTTTGAACCACTGACATGGCTCGATGCATTCGAATACTAGTCTACGAAGACAACAAACCGGAAACTCTGTTCTGAAAATTATTTACGACCCCAATTCTTTTCGGAAAGTTCTGTACTTGGATTAAATTTTAAAATATACACATCAACAATGAGGCTATCAGCATTACTAAGAATTTGGCTTCGACGACGGTTCTGTCAGAGAACTTTAGTCATGTTCCCATATAAAGTCCAGATTATGTAAGGGTTGAATTCGACAGACTACCAACAACATACAGCCTTTGTAAAAAAAATCTGAAAAGCAAGACAATTTAAAAATAAAAAAAACTATTCAAATCCCATTTTAGTTATGTCGCTATATGACTAGACATTACCAGACCAATTATCGAAAACCGTTTACTCCGCCTCTATTCCATGATTTTACTAAACCATGGAATAGGAGTTAAGTCGCGACTTACATAAACAAACACAAAATGTTCCCTGAAGGTAAATTGACATTTAGACGGTGTAAGAAATCGTTAAATCTATGAGCGATTTTTATATTTCTATTCTAATTTATTTCGCAAACTTTGAACTTTTGTTTAATTTTTGAAAAAAAAAGTGAAAGTTGTTCACAATTCTTTTTAAGTTTATTCTAAATGGGTAATGCCATTTTTTTTTTCAAAATTTAAGATCCAAAAAAAAAAAAAACAAAATATATGTATACTCGTTCTTGATGAGCTATAACAAAAATCGAATTTCTCTTCTTCTCTTCTAGGAGATAAAACCTTGATCGAAATGTATGTATGTAAATCAAATCGGACAACCCATTACAGTTTTAGCTCGATGTACAGTCGGCGCAGGGAGGCACTGACCAACAAGAAGAAGAAGCAGTTGATTAAAACCTTGATTTTTTTACAAGAAACTAATACTTGCCCGCTAGAGAAAGTAAAAGGACAAAACTCTCAGCATGTGACAGATGTGGAAGTATAAGCGATCTGTACATTGAAATCGAAGTTTTCGGTAAAAGTTTTTGAAAATTGAACAATAACACGTTTTTGTTTGACATTTCAATTTTATTGACACCAACTGTCAAAGTTTGTTTTGATTTTAAATTTAAATTTCTGTTGACAGAATTTCATAATCTTTTTTTAATTTCTTTATCAGTTTCATTTTTGACGTTTCATTAGGCTTTCAAAAGGTTTGTTTGTTAAGGTCATCTCTGAATTTTATACTACGTTTTCACCAAAGGTAAATCCGGGATATAAGTGGATTTACCATAAATCTCCTTTAAATCTCGTAGATTTACCACACAAATATAAATCACCTCAAATGAAGATTTAAAATAAATCTCCTTGAAATCTTTTCGCAATCAGAAGATTTGCAAAACAAACAAATCTTATTTTGTAGAACGCACCTATGTAAACCCACTTTCTTCATTGACAATCAACACAAAATAGAAATATCTGTTTTTTTCCTGTTTACTATTCAATTGTAATTTTTTTTCTCTTGTCCAAATTGACAACTGAATGACAAGACAGAGTGAAAACGTCAAATAAATCTCAGTTTCTTTGGTGAAAACACTTCAAGATTTATTTTAAATCTCTAGCGGATTTACTCTTTGTGAAAACGTAGTATTACCTAGTTAGTGAGAGGTTTTATTTTAGAACTTATGGTTTACAAAAACTTATGGCTTAAAAAAATGTTTAGGAGAAAATTTGGCTTTTTGATATCGGTTTTGCTCCAGGAGCAATATTTTCGTGAAAGCAGCTTTTTAGGTTTGGTATAAAATACAAAAGTTAGAATTCTATGCATCCCTTAAAAAGTTATAAATGATTTTATGCAGTGCCGGATTAAGCCAGCGCGGGGCCTGTAGCAAATTCTATTAAGGGGCCCTTAGACTGTTTTAGGTTAGGTACTTATCAAGTTTATGGTATTAAATAAAACAAAACTTTTCTTGATTTAATTTGGGAAAATTTATAAATAATGCTGTTGATATCGACTTCTCGGAGTAAATCATGTTCAAAATTCATTAAAGTGAGGTGATTAAGACGTTGTTGGCTCAATTCATTTTTAACACGTTTTAATGTTAAGAAAGATCGTTCACTACTGCAGTTGGTGATCATGAGAGACAAATAAATGCGCAAAGCAATTTCGGCGTTCGGGAAACAAGATTGTAAAAAGTTATTTATCAACAGCTTGTAAACCTGCATTTCCAGAGCCTCAAGATTCCTGCTGTCAATAATACCAGCCACATCAGAATTGAGCATTGAAGCGAACTGCACTAATTCGTTGCTCAGACTGTCTGCGTAAGCACTTACTATGGTTGCAGATTTTTTCAAAATTTCTTCTGGTGGAAGAGATTTTATATGAAGGTTTTTATAATACAAATTCTATATACGACTGAAATAAATCAGCCAAGCAGAAGACAGCACTATTAATGGACTTATTAATTATTGATTCAAAATAGCTTTTATGGCCTTTAGTCCACAAAAATTGGCGTTTCGTCCGAGTGATCGCACATGGACTCATCAGTTGACTGTGAGGACCTGTCAATACGCAATTTTTATTAAATTCAGTTCATTTTACATCGATTTTTTGACAAAAATCCAATGTGAACTACATCCAACCAAGATTAAAATTGTACTCATTAAAGTTGGAATATTTTGCCCGTGGCTCAGCTTTGATTCTATATGAAGGTTTTTATAATACAAATACTATATACTACTGAAATAAATCAGCCAGGTAGAAGACTTCACTATTAATGGACTTGTTGAATTATTGATTCAAAATAGTAAAATATTCCAACGTTAATGATTACAATTTTAATCTTGGTTGGATATAGTTCACATTGGATTTTTGTCAAAAAATCGATGTAAGATTAACTGAATTTAATAAAAATTGCGTACAATTTTTAATTCGCGAACTTTTAACTTTTAATTACTAAAATAAAATCAAACGAAACGACGACAAGAACCACGACGACTCGACCGAACAACAACTAATGTAATTAAATAAACTAAAGAGAGGGATGATGAACTGTCAAACTCCAAGCAGACGAGTTCAGCGAAAAAAAAAATTGCAACTGGTAGCAATTTTGTATGCTACCACCACGACTATGCTCAGCAAGGGGGTGGGTTCGCGAATTATTTTGATGATGATTTTTTTATTAATACAATAAAAAAGGGTGAAATGATTTATTTTCAATCAACGCAGAGGCGTAGCTGAAAATGAAAAAGGGCGCCAGTGATTTTTTTTTGAAGATAAGGAAATCACAAACCTTTGGAGCGAAACCGACGGTGAAAGATATTTTAAATAAAAGATTCAAATTTATTATTCTGAATGGGAATTTTAAAATTTTATTGAATTGCTTGGGAAACCTTGCAATTAAGTAGGGCTAAAACCCAAGATCTTTTGAATAGTAAGAATACAAAAAAAATGAAATTATTAAGATGGACCGTTAACACTCGGTCCCGAAAGCACAAACGGTGTTAGAAAAAAAACGGGTCGCGCGTTCCGTAATATCGGAATTTTTCGATTACAAAAACCAAACGAATATTAGAATGAACTTTCAAATGCAATTATCGACCGACAACAATATTTTAAATAACAATTATAAAACCACTATACTTAGCTTTTGTATTGCTATAGGTACCACCAAATTCCTCGCTATATCCTCGAGTTCAACTTCAACTTTCCTATGTAATTTCTTCGTCCAAATCCTCCTGCGTTTCTCCAATTAAAATTTTCTGATATTTTCCTTTCTTTCGTTTTAAAATTAATTTCCTTTTTTTTTCTTTTTGTTCTCAAAAAAATTTGCTTGTTAATTTTTTTCTTGCACGTCTATCTTATTTCAATCTCCGTAAAGAAGTGTCCTTCCAGGCTTTCACCTTGCCTGGAAGACCTCTTCTCTTTTTAAAACCCAGTGCTTTCCGCCAATCAGTGACGTGGGCTTCGATCGCGTCATTTATCAGCAACACTCAGCACATTGGCGAGAGTGCGCCAACGCAGTTGGAACCCATCAGCCTTCTCGTACTCGCACTTTACACCCAGCTTTATGCACAGTCATCATCATTGAATTCGCCGACCTCCGGATTGACTTTCCAGTGGCGGGCAATTCAATGGGTGCATTCAGCCACCTAACATCCCCATACAAGTTTTAAAACAAAATTTTTTGAAAACCAAAAGAAAAGGAACTTAATTTTTCTAACATAAAACTCGTAAAGAAACACTAGAAAACCTGTGCAAAGAAAGTTGCTATAATTTAAAAAAATACTATTTAGAGGAAGTTGGTGGTAATTTTCTACATCGCGAATTTACTTAATTCGTTGGGTTTTTGCGCAGATTTGGGGAATTATAGGGACTAGCCGTTAGCGTTCCATCTTTTACATACATAAAAATATGTTTTAGGTTGGGCACGCAGCCATTCTCACAAGGAGTAACTTCAACATTTGGGAACAAAATTTCGCCAATGTTACTTTTTCCGCTAGTTTACACAGACCGCCCGTCTGTTTCTGTGACCAGCTGTCACTAGCAATAGCGATTTGAACAGACCACCCGTCTGTCGTCCATTAAGTTTCAAAATTGAACACGTTGATATTTTGTTTCTTCAAGTTACTGAGCGAGTGAACCGATGGCTGATGGACCATGGCTGCCCTTCTCTCTCTCAGTAAGTTGAAAGAAACACCTGCTTGAAGAAAGTTATTAACAGAAAGGAATAAGGATAGGGGACAGAAAGAATGATTCTTGTTACGGAAAATTTTACCGTAACAAATCCCACCCTTTCCTCCTCGGAAATTGCTTAGTTTTGAAGAAAATAAGCAATTTCCTTCGGATCAACTTGGTAAACAACACAACAAAGGAGACCATCAGACCAAATATGGTAGTCTTATAAAAAAAGTTAAAAGGCAAAATATGAAAATCCAAAAAAAAATCTTTAAAAAAATTCAACAAAACAAATAGAAATTTACTTAGCTTTAATTTACTTTACTTTACTTTACTTTATTTTAATTTACTTTACTCTTTACTTTAATTTACTTTACTTTACTTTACTTGGGACTTTAAGACTTAATCATTTTCAGAAAACGAAGTAAAAAGTTTCAGATCTTTTGTGTGCCAAGTGCCACGATCTTTACCATTTTCGTCTTCAAGGACATAAGTCCAAGGAGACAGTCTTTTCCTGATTTTGAAAGGGCCCACAAACTTTGGTGCCAACTTAGCTGCGTAATAATTTGATGCGTCCGAAAGGACAAAATTTCTTCGCCATACAACATCATTCGGGAGATATTGAATATCTCGCCTCCTGAGGTTGTATGCGTCTGCTGTTTTCTTACTTGCTGCCTTGAACTTGACAGCAATATCTGCCCTAAGGTTCCTAAATCTATATCCTATATCTCCTACCGAATGTACACCAGTATCCTTATCTAAAACCTCATTACTAATTCCTATTGTATCCTGACCACTAGTAGACATTTCCTTTCCAAAGTTCGCATAATACGGTGTAACTCCTAAAACTTCATGTTGGGATGTGCGGATGGCACAAGCCACTTTTGCTAACTGAGAATCCCAGCTTCGGTGATTCTCTGAAACATATGCCCTCAAAGTCGTTTTAATTATTTGATTAATTCTCTCCGCGGGGTTTGCCTGAGGATGATAGTGTGGAGTAAACCTAATCTTAGTTGAAAATCCCTCACAAAGTTGTTTTAACTCCCTACTCCTAAATTGAGGACCATTGTCGCAAATAACAATTTTCGGAACTCCAAACAAAAGAAAAACATTATCTTCTAACTCTCTACACACCGCCTTTGCAGTGGCTGACCTCAAAGCAAAAAGCAACGGAAATTTAGTAAGATAATCTACTACAGTAAGGATGTACATATATCCTCTACTTGACTTAGGTAATGGCCCTACTAAGTCCACACTTATCATCTCCCACGGAGAAGTTGCTCCTACTCTTTCAGTCATAAGACCGGCTGGTTTATCGTTGATTGGTTTCACTTGTTGACATACCCTACATTTCCTAACATATTTCGTTATATCTCCTCTCATTTTAGGCCAATAATATTTTGATACTATTCTCGCAAACGTTTTCCTAACCCCCATATGTCCAGCTAATGGATTATCGTGACAATTCCTAAGTATTCCTAACCTATCTTTTCTACCTACTACTAACTTCCACTCGTCGTTACTGTCATAAACTTTCACCTGATTTGATTTTACAAATTTAAACAATCGGCCACTGTCTACTCTCCAGGCCGGAAAAGCTAACGGGTTTGACTCAATTTTCGAAATCATTTTTGCCACCCACGGGTCCGAATCCTCATCTGAAATCCCAGCCACTACTGGAACTCCCCGAGATAACATGTCCGGAACGACATGATCTTTACCCTTCCGGTGAATGATCTGAAAATCAAACTGCTGAAGCCTAACTGCCCAGCGCGCGAGTCTACCCTGTGGGTCCTTGAGATTACTCAACCAAATCAATGAGTAATGATCAGTTACGACCGTGAAACGAACTCCTTCGATGTACGGCCGCAACTTCTCAACTGCCCACAAAACTGCTAAACACTCCTTTTCCGTAGTGGAATAGTTCCTCTCGTTTCTGTTCAGAGACCTACTCAAGTAACATATTACTTTTTCCCCCTCCTCAAAAGTCTGTGTAAGTACGGCCCCGATACCGTAGTCGGACGCGTCTGTTTGGACCACGAATGGAAGATTAAAGTCGGGACATGTCAAAATGGGAGCCGTTATTAAGCATTCCTTAGCTTTCCTAAAACAATCTTCACATTCCTGAGTCCAGACGAACTTTTTACTTTTCTTAAGTAAATCTGTTAAGGGCCTAACTAATGTTGCAAAATTCGGTACGAAGCGCCTGTACCATGAAACAGTTCCTACAAAACTCCTAACCTCTTTGACATTTTTCGGTGCAGGTATCCTAACCATACTATCCACTTTTTCCAGGTCCACATGTAACCCGTTCCGATCAACCACGTAGCCTAAAAATTTAAGAGAGGGTCTGCAAAAGTTGCATTTCTCCCTACCTACTTTTAACCCTGCCTGACGTAATCTCCTAAAAACTTCGTTAAGAATTTCGATATGTTTATCGAAGGTATCTGTAACGATAATAATATCGTCCAGATATACAAAAACGTATGGCTCCAACTCAGGTCCTAAAACACTATCTATAAACCTCTGCCACGTAGCAGGGGCATTGTGCAATCCGAAAGGCATTCTTTTGAAATGAAATAATCCCCTACCCGGTACCGTAAAGGCAGTAAATTTGCGAGATTCCTCAGCTACTGGAATCTGCCAATACGCCGACTTAATGTCCAACGATGTTAAAAATTTCGCGTTCCTAAGTTTATCTAAAATGGCTGAAATTATCGGAAGTGGATATGCATCTCTTTCTGTAACTTGATTAAGTTTCCTATAGTCGACACAGAACCTAAAAGTACCATCTTTCTTTTTGATTAAAACTATTGGAGAAGCCCAAGGACTATTCGACTTCTCAATCACCCCCTCTTCTAACATCTCGTTAAGAGCCTTGTCGATATGCACCTGCATTGCTGGTGATACCGGATAGTACCGCTGTTTTATAGGTTCTATCGACGTCCTAATAATGTGTTCTACCATTGTTGTCAATCCTAGCCCTTCTGGCATGTCCCTAAACAAATCTTCGATTAAAGAATTCAGTTTTCCCTTTTGATCCCCATCTAACTCAGACTCTTCTGTGATAGATGTAGTTTCTATCGAAGCCACCATCTCCTGGCTCGAAAAACTCCACATGCTTGATCGAAGATCCGGAACGATTCCCGACAGTGCCCAAAAATCTGCACCAAGTATCATCGCATGGGGTAGAGTGGGTATAACCAAACACTCAATCAAAACAGATTTGTTCTCGACAACAATAGGTAGATTAACAACCCCCAAAACTCCTACACCTGCACCATCTGCTAAAAGTACCTGCCTAATATTTGCTTTTCCTAACTGTAGCCCTAAATCTTTCAAAACTTTCCAAACGTCCCTACAAATAATCGTTCGCGATGCCCCGGAATCTAAAAGCCCTAAAAACCTAAACCCATAAATGTTGATTCCTAAATATGGCCTACTATCATTCCTACTTGTATCTAACGTGAAACCTAACCTAACCCTATCCACCAGCTGGTCGTCAGCAGGCGACCTAACTAATTTCGACGGCGCTCTTGACCTGCTGGCCCAAGAGTCCGTTGCCCGTTTCCCGAACAACGTCTACAATTCCTATGTGTGGTACCTACAGTGCCACACCCAAAACAACGCCTAGGAGCGGAACAATGACTTGAAAAATGACCTTCCCTATTGCAGTTAAAACAACGAATGGGCCTACTGGGTGGGGGGTTTCGATTAACTGCAACTGTTGCTTCTTGAACCGAAGCAACATAGGCAACATCAGGCTCCAAAGCCTGCCTGTTGCGGCCTGAAGGAGGAGGAACAAAAGACTCAACATTTGACCTAATTGTCTCTAGCCTTCTACCCAACGCAACCAGTTCATTGACTGACTTGATATCAGCCAAGCCCAATTGTGTTTGATAGAAGGGAGCTATGTTTTTCATGAGAATAGTTAATTTCCTATTCTCACTCAACGGCTCAGAGAATCTTTTAAAAAGGGTCTGCATGAGAGCAATGTACATCCCCATTGTCTCATCTCTACCCTGGGTACGACGTCTGACCTCATCCAACAAGAGATCATCATAATTGGAGGGTAAAAACTCCAATTTCAACTCCCTAACCAACTCTTTCCATGTAGATATAGAATCCCTAATCGCCCTAAACCAAAGGAGTGCCTTCCCAGAAAATAAATCCACTGCTGACCTGAAAAGCCTTGACTCTGAAACACCTCGCGACTCCCTAAGCTCTTCGACTCTTTCTAAAAATGAGTTCACTGATGAACCACACCGCTCACCAGAGAACTTTACATCCCACTTTTCAATGCGCTCAGAATTCCGGTCACAGGCTTCATCCTGTAGTTGGAACCCTGAGCTCGCTCGTTGGCCGACCTGTGCAGCTGGTAACGCACCCATGTCTGCTGTCGACGTATTGTTGTTCTCCATCGCTTTTTCTTTTTCAGGTGGTGCTTCCTCACCACCTTCACTTAACGCTGCCATCAACATCAATAATTCCCCCCTTAAATCTGCTACTTCATTAACCTCATCCGTCGACTCTGCCTTAGCCTTATTAATTCTACCTAACGCCCATTCGATTTTTGTTAAAACCTTCAAATACTCTCCTGACTTTTGATTTTTCGGAGGGGTTTTCAAAAGATCCCTAATCTCTAAAATTTTTTCCTTAACCGCCCTAGCGTCTTCCTCAAATGAGAATGGGTAATGAGGGCTATCGCTCGATATGGAACCCGACCGCTCTAGGGTACGCGATGCTCTCAACGCCCACGTTGGGCGCCACTTGTTACAATTTTTAATTCGCGAACTTTTAACTTTTAATTACTAAAATAAAATCAAACGAAACGACGACAAGAACCACGACGACTCGACCGAACAACAACTAATGTAATTAAATAAACTAAAGAGAGGGATGATGAACTGTCAAACTCCAAGCAGACGAGTTCAGCGAAAAAAAAAATTGCAACTGGTAGCAATTTTGTATGCTACCACCACGACTATGCTCAGCAAGGGGGTGGGTTCGCGAATTATTTTGATGATGATTTTTTTATTAATACAATAAAAAAGGGTGAAATGATTTATTTTCAATCAACGCAGAGGCGTAGCTGAAAATGAAAAAGGGCGCCAGTGATTTTTTTTTGAAGATAAGGAAATCACAAACCTTTGGAGCGAAACCGACGGTGAAAGATATTTTAAATAAAAGATTCAAATTTATTATTCTGAATGGGAATTTTAAAATTTTATTGAATTGCTTGGGAAACCTTGCAATTAAGTAGGGCTAAAACCCAAGATCTTTTGAATAGTAAGAATACAAAAAAAATGAAATTATTAAGATGGACCGTTAACACTCGGTCCCGAAAGCACAAACGGTGTTAGAAAAAAAACGGGTCGCGCGTTCCGTAATATCGGAATTTTTCGATTACAAAAACCAAACGAATATTAGAATGAACTTTCAAATGCAATTATCGACCGACAACAATATTTTAAATAACAATTATAAAACCACTATACTTAGCTTTTGTATTGCTATAGGTACCACCAAATTCCTCGCTATATCCTCGAGTTCAACTTCAACTTTCCTATGTAATTTCTTCGTCCAAATCCTCCTGCGTTTCTCCAATTAAAATTTTCTGATATTTTCCTTTCTTTCGTTTTAAAATTAATTTCCTTTTTTTTTCTTTTTGTTCTCAAAAAAATTTGCTTGTTAATTTTTTTCTTGCACGTCTATCTTATTTCAATCTCCGTAAAGAAGTGTCCTTCCAGGCTTTCACCTTGCCTGGAAGACCTCTTCTCTTTTTAAAACCCAGTGCTTTCCGCCAATCAGTGACGTGGGCTTCGATCGCGTCATTTATCAGCAACACTCAGCACATTGGCGAGAGTGCGCCAACGCAGTTGGAACCCATCAGCCTTCTCGTACTCGCACTTTACACCCAGCTTTATGCACAGTCATCATCATTGAATTCGCCGACCTCCGGATTGACTTTCCAGTGGCGGGCAATTCAATGGGTGCATTCAGCCACCTAACATCCCCATACAAGTTTTAAAACAAAATTTTTTGAAAACCAAAAGAAAAGGAACTTAATTTTTCTAACATAAAACTCGTAAAGAAACACTGGAAAACCTGTGCAAAGAAAGTTGCTATAATTTAAAAAAATACTATTTAGAGGAAGTTGGTGGTAATTTTCTACATCGCGAATTTACTTAATTCGTTGGGTTTTTGCGCAGATTTGGGGAATTATAGGGACTAGCCGTTAGCGTTCCATCTTTTACATACATAAAAATATGTTTTAGGTTGGGCACGCAGCCATTCTCACAAGGAGTAACTTCAACATTTGGGAACAAAATTTCGCCAATGTTACTTTTTCCGCTAGTTTACACAGACCGCCCGTCTGTTTCTGTGACCAGCTGTCACTAGCAATAGCGATTTGAACAGACCACCCGTCTGTCGTCCATTAAGTTTCAAAATTGAACACGTTGATATTTTGTTTCTTCAAGTTACTGAGCGAGTGAACCGATGGCTGATGGACCATGGCTGCCCTTCTCTCTCTCAGTAAGTTGAAAGAAACACCTGCTTGAAGAAAGTTATTAACAGAAAGGAATAAGGATAGGGGACAGAAAGAATGATTCTTGTTACGGAAAATTTTACCGTAACAATTTTTAATTCGCGAACTTTTAACTTTTAATTACTAAAATAAAATCAAACGAAACGACGACAAGAACCACGACGACTCGACCGAACAACAACTAATGTAATTAAATAAACTAAAGAGAGGGATGATGAACTGTCAAACTCCAAGCAGACGAGTTCAGCGAAAAAAAAAATTGCAACTGGTAGCAATTTTGTATGCTACCACCACGACTATGCTCAGCAAGGGGGTGGGTTCGCGAATTATTTTGATGATGATTTTTTTATTAATACAATAAAAAAGGGTGAAATGATTTATTTTCAATCAACGCAGAGGCGTAGCTGAAAATGAAAAAGGGCGCCAGTGATTTTTTTTTGAAGATAAGGAAATCACAAACCTTTGGAGCGAAACCGACGGTGAAAGATATTTTAAATAAAAGATTCAAATTTATTATTCTGAATGGGAATTTTAAAATTTTATTGAATTGCTTGGGAAACCTTGCAATTAAGTAGGGCTAAAACCCAAGATCTTTTGAATAGTAAGAATACAAAAAAAATGAAATTATTAAGATGGACCGTTAACACTCGGTCCCGAAAGCACAAACGGTGTTAGAAAAAAAACGGGTCGCGCGTTCCGTAATATCGGAATTTTTCGATTACAAAAACCAAACGAATATTAGAATGAACTTTCAAATGCAATTATCGACCGACAACAATATTTTAAATAACAATTATAAAACCACTATACTTAGCTTTTGTATTGCTATAGGTACCACCAAATTCCTCGCTATATCCTCGAGTTCAACTTCAACTTTCCTATGTAATTTCTTCGTCCAAATCCTCCTGCGTTTCTCCAATTAAAATTTTCTGATATTTTCCTTTCTTTCGTTTTAAAATTAATTTCCTTTTTTTTTCTTTTTGTTCTCAAAAAAATTTGCTTGTTAATTTTTTTCTTGCACGTCTATCTTATTTCAATCTCCGTAAAGAAGTGTCCTTCCAGGCTTTCACCTTGCCTGGAAGACCTCTTCTCTTTTTAAAACCCAGTGCTTTCCGCCAATCAGTGACGTGGGCTTCGATCGCGTCATTTATCAGCAACACTCAGCACATTGGCGAGAGTGCGCCAACGCAGTTGGAACCCATCAGCCTTCTCGTACTCGCACTTTACACCCAGCTTTATGCACAGTCATCATCATTGAATTCGCCGACCTCCGGATTGACTTTCCAGTGGCGGGCAATTCAATGGGTGCATTCAGCCACCTAACATCCCCATACAAGTTTTAAAACAAAATTTTTTGAAAACCAAAAGAAAAGGAACTTAATTTTTCTAACATAAAACTCGTAAAGAAACACTGGAAAACCTGTGCAAAGAAAGTTGCTATAATTTAAAAAAATACTATTTAGAGGAAGTTGGTGGTAATTTTCTACATCGCGAATTTACTTAATTCGTTGGGTTTTTGCGCAGATTTGGGGAATTATAGGGACTAGCCGTTAGCGTTCCATCTTTTACATACATAAAAATATGTTTTAGGTTGGGCACGCAGCCATTCTCACAAGGAGTAACTTCAACATTTGGGAACAAAATTTCGCCAATGTTACTTTTTCCGCTAGTTTACACAGACCGCCCGTCTGTTTCTGTGACCAGCTGTCACTAGCAATAGCGATTTGAACAGACCACCCGTCTGTCGTCCATTAAGTTTCAAAATTGAACACGTTGATATTTTGTTTCTTCAAGTTACTGAGCGAGTGAACCGATGGCTGATGGACCATGGCTGCCCTTCTCTCTCTCAGTAAGTTGAAAGAAACACCTGCTTGAAGAAAGTTATTAACAGAAAGGAATAAGGATAGGGGACAGAAAGAATGATTCTTGTTACGGAAAATTTTACCGTAACAAATCCCACCCTTTCCTCCTCGGAAATTGCTTAGTTTTGAAGAAAATAAGCAATTTCCTTCGGATCAACTTGGTAAACAACACAACAAAGGAGACCATCAGACCAAATATGGTAGTCTTATAAAAAAAGTTAAAAGGCAAAATATGAAAATCCAAAAAAAAATCTTTAAAAAAATTCAACAAAACAAATAGAAATTTACTTAGCTTTAATTTACTTTACTTTACTTTACTTTATTTTAATTTACTTTACTCTTTACTTTAATTTACTTTACTTTACTTTACTTGGGACTTTAAGACTTAATCATTTTCAGAAAACGAAGTAAAAAGTTTCAGATCTTTTGTGTGCCAAGTGCCACGATCTTTACCATTTTCGTCTTCAAGGACATAAGTCCAAGGAGACAGTCTTTTCCTGATTTTGAAAGGGCCCACAAACTTTGGTGCCAACTTAGCTGCGTAATAATTTGATGCGTCCGAAAGGACAAAATTTCTTCGCCATACAACATCATTCGGGAGATATTGAATATCTCGCCTCCTGAGGTTGTATGCGTCTGCTGTTTTCTTACTTGCTGCCTTGAACTTGACAGCAATATCTGCCCTAAGGTTCCTAAATCTATATCCTATATCTCCTACCGAATGTACACCAGTATCCTTATCTAAAACCTCATTACTAATTCCTATTGTATCCTGACCACTAGTAGACATTTCCTTTCCAAAGTTCGCATAATACGGTGTAACTCCTAAAACTTCATGTTGGGATGTGCGGATGGCACAAGCCACTTTTGCTAACTGAGAATCCCAGCTTCGGTGATTCTCTGAAACATATGCCCTCAAAGTCGTTTTAATTATTTGATTAATTCTCTCCGCGGGGTTTGCCTGAGGATGATAGTGTGGAGTAAACCTAATCTTAGTTGAAAATCCCTCACAAAGTTGTTTTAACTCCCTACTCCTAAATTGAGGACCATTGTCGCAAATAACAATTTTCGGAACTCCAAACAAAAGAAAAACATTATCTTCTAACTCTCTACACACCGCCTTTGCAGTGGCTGACCTCAAAGCAAAAAGCAACGGAAATTTAGTAAGATAATCTACTACAGTAAGGATGTACATATATCCTCTACTTGACTTAGGTAATGGCCCTACTAAGTCCACACTTATCATCTCCCCCGGAGAAGTTGCTCCTACTCTTTCAGTCATAAGACCGGCTGGTTTATCGTTGATTGGTTTCACTTGTTGACATACCCTACATTTCCTAACATATTTCGTTATATCTCCTCTCATTTTAGGCCAATAATATTTTGATACTATTCTCGCAAACGTTTTCCTAACCCCCATATGTCCAGCTAATGGATTATCGTGACAATTCCTAAGTATTCCTAACCTATCTTTTCTACCTACTACTAACTTCCACTCGTCGTTACTGTCATAAACTTTCACCTGATTTGATTTTACAAATTTAAACAATCGGCCACTGTCTACTCTCCAGGCCGGAAAAGCTAACGGGTTTGACTCAATTTTCGAAATCATTTTTGCCACCCACGGGTCCGAATCCTCATCTGAAATCCCAGCCACTACTGGAACTCCCCGAGATAACATGTCCGGAACGACATGATCTTTACCCTTCCGGTGAATGATCTGAAAATCAAACTGCTGAAGCCTAACTGCCCAGCGCGCGAGTCTACCCTGTGGGTCCTTGAGATTACTCAACCAAATCAATGAGTAATGATCAGTTACGACCGTGAAACGAACTCCTTCGATGTACGGCCGCAACTTCTCAACTGCCCACAAAACTGCTAAACACTCCTTTTCCGTAGTGGAATAGTTCCTCTCGTTTCTGTTCAGAGACCTACTCAAGTAACATATTACTTTTTCCCCCTCCTCAAAAGTCTGTGTAAGTACGGCCCCGATACCGTAGTCGGACGCGTCTGTTTGGACCACGAATGGAAGATTAAAGTCGGGACATGTCAAAATGGGAGCCGTTATTAAGCATTCCTTAGCTTTCCTAAAACAATCTTCACATTCCTGAGTCCAGACGAACTTTTTACTTTTCTTAAGTAAATCTGTTAAGGGCCTAACTAATGTTGCAAAATTCGGTACGAAGCGCCTGTACCATGAAACAGTTCCTACAAAACTCCTAACCTCTTTGACATTTTTCGGTGCAGGTATCCTAACCATACTATCCACTTTTTCCAGGTCCACATGTAACCCGTTCCGATCAACCACGTAGCCTAAAAATTTAAGAGAGGGTCTGCAAAAGTTGCATTTCTCCCTACCTACTTTTAACCCTGCCTGACGTAATCTCCTAAAAACTTCGTTAAGAATTTCGATATGTTTATCGAAGGTATCTGTAACGATAATAATATCGTCCAGATATACAAAAACGTATGGCTCCAACTCAGGTCCTAAAACACTATCTATAAACCTCTGCCACGTAGCAGGGGCATTGTGCAATCCGAAAGGCATTCTTTTGAAATGAAATAATCCCCTACCCGGTACCGTAAAGGCAGTAAATTTGCGAGATTCCTCAGCTACTGGAATCTGCCAATACGCCGACTTAATGTCCAACGATGTTAAAAATTTCGCGTTCCTAAGTTTATCTAAAATGGCTGAAATTATCGGAAGTGGATATGCATCTCTTTCTGTAACTTGATTAAGTTTCCTATAGTCGACACAGAACCTAAAAGTACCATCTTTCTTTTTGATTAAAACTATTGGAGAAGCCCAAGGACTATTCGACTTCTCAATCACCCCCTCTTCTAACATCTCGTTAAGAGCCTTGTCGATATGCACCTGCATTGCTGGTGATACCGGATAGTACCGCTGTTTTATAGGTTCTATCGACGTCCTAATAATGTGTTCTACCATTGTTGTCAATCCTAGCCCTTCTGGCATGTCCCTAAACAAATCTTCGATTAAAGAATTCAGTTTTCCCTTTTGATCCCCATCTAACTCAGACTCTTCTGTGATAGATGTAGTTTCTATCGAAGCCACCATCTCCTGGCTCGAAAAACTCCACATGCTTGATCGAAGATCCGGAACGATTCCCGACAGTGCCCAAAAATCTGCACCAAGTATCATCGCATGGGGTAGAGTGGGTATAACCAAACACTCAATCAAAACAGATTTGTTCTCGACAACAATAGGTAGATTAACAACCCCCAAAACTCCTACACCTGCACCATCTGCTAAAAGTACCTGCCTAATATTTGCTTTTCCTAACTGTAGCCCTAAATCTTTCAAAACTTTCCAAACGTCCCTACAAATAATCGTTCGCGATGCCCCGGAATCTAAAAGCCCTAAAAACCTAAACCCATAAATGTTGATTCCTAAATATGGCCTACTATCATTCCTACTTGTATCTAACGTGAAACCTAACCTAACCCTATCCACCAGCTGGTCGTCAGCAGGCGACCTAACTAATTTCGACGGCGCTCTTGACCTGCTGGCCCAAGAGTCCGTTGCCCGTTTCCCGAACAACGTCTACAATTCCTATGTGTGGTACCTACAGTGCCACACCCAAAACAACGCCTAGGAGCGGAACAATGACTTGAAAAATGACCTTCCCTATTGCAGTTAAAACAACGAATGGGCCTACTGGGTGGGGGGTTTCGATTAACTGCAACTGTTGCTTCTTGAACCGAAGCAACATAGGCAACATCAGGCTCCAAAGCCTGCCTGTTGCGGCCTGAAGGAGGAGGAACAAAAGACTCAACATTTGACCTAATTGTCTCTAGCCTTCTACCCAACGCAACCAGTTCATTGACTGACTTGATATCAGCCAAGCCCAATTGTGTTTGATAGAAGGGAGCTATGTTTTTCATGAGAATAGTTAATTTCCTATTCTCACTCAACGGCTCAGAGAATCTTTTAAAAAGGGTCTGCATGAGAGCAATGTACATCCCCATTGTCTCATCTCTACCCTGGGTACGACGTCTGACCTCATCCAACAAGAGATCATCATAATTGGAGGGTAAAAACTCCAATTTCAACTCCCTAACCAACTCTTTCCATGTAGATATAGAATCCCTAATCGCCCTAAACCAAAGGAGTGCCTTCCCAGAAAATAAATCCACTGCTGACCTGAAAAGCCTTGACTCTGAAACACCTCGCGACTCCCTAAGCTCTTCGACTCTTTCTAAAAATGAGTTCACTGATGAACCACACCGCTCACCAGAGAACTTTACATCCCACTTTTCAATGCGCTCAGAATTCCGGTCACAGGCTTCATCCTGTAGTTGGAACCCTGAGCTCGCTCGTTGGCCGACCTGTGCAGCTGGTAACGCACCCATGTCTGCTGTCGACGTATTGTTGTTCTCCATCGCTTTTTCTTTTTCAGGTGGTGCTTCCTCACCACCTTCACTTAACGCTGCCATCAACATCAATAATTCCCCCCTTAAATCTGCTACTTCATTAACCTCATCCGTCGACTCTGCCTTAGCCTTATTAATTCTACCTAACGCCCATTCGATTTTTGTTAAAACCTTCAAATACTCTCCTGACTTTTGATTTTTCGGAGGGGTTTTCAAAAGATCCCTAATCTCTAAAATTTTTTCCTTAACCGCCCTAGCGTCTTCCTCAAATGAGAATGGGTAATGAGGGCTATCGCTCGATATGGAACCCGACCGCTCTAGGGTACGCGATGCTCTCAACGTCATCCTCATGTTGTCTACCGTCCCTCCCTTAAGGCCCCGGGCCTGCAACTCATAAAGAAGTTCTTCTTTATTTAGCCTATTTACGTCCATTTTAAGCAAATTAATTAACAATCGAATCCGAAACAAATTATAAAATCAAAATCAAAATCACTAAATGAAAATGTACCAATAACGAAACAAAATTAAATTAAAAGCACCAAAATCAACACCCAGTTGATTGCTCTAAGAAAATCCACGAAAAAAAATACAAAAAAAAAAAATCTCGAAAACTAAAATAAACTTTTTAAACCCACTCAAAATTTTCAAAAAAAAAACAGCAAAAATATTTTTGAAAATTTGTACGTCGAAACACCGCTTAAAGATTGAAATCGAGAAAAAAAATGAAAATGACCACCAAAAACAACACCAAAGAAAATACAAAAACACTACGAAATATTTGGCTCTTTCTTAAATTCCTTTGAAAAGATTTTCTTTCAACTCAATGAGCTCAATTTTAAATTTCAACAAAAAAAAATTCAAATTAAAATTTCAAAATAATAAAACCTAGTATGGTCACACTAGAAACAATTCACTTTCTTCGATTAAAATCCACTTCAAAGACAAATGCCAAATGTAAACAATTTTTTTTTTATATCAAATATGAAAAAAAAACTCAATCCAATATGGAAGAAATATGCACTAAATCACGAAAAGAACTATATCAGAACTTCAGGACAAAAATAATTTTCTTAGGTATATGCGCTAGAGCGAGATAAACACACACACACTTCAAATAAAAACCACTATGTAATAATCTCAGTAAAAGTAAATAAACCCCGTAATAAAAGTAACCGTAATGTGGATAAATGAATATAAAAAATTTCAATTTAAATTAATCGAATAAATTAAAAATAAAAAACTTACTCAATTTCATAAAATAATTGGTATAGGTCTATCTCACTTATTTTCCAATTGTTTGATGCCGTATATCCCACTGTTTCTCTAATTTAGAATCACTATTTACTTTCAAACAGATTTTCTATGTACTCCAACCAATTTATAATTTTTGCACAAGCTTTACCACAATGGGTTTATTCTGAAAAAGAAAAACAAAACCAAAAGTAACTCGGCACAAACAAAATTGAATAAAATCACTTCCCTAAATAAAATTCACTTCTAACACTTGGTATTCAGAATCTATGTGCATATGCAATATGCAAACAACAAACAATACTTTCACCGCGGTAGGGAATACAATTTTTTCGAAGGTATATATTTTGTTTTATAATTGAAAAAGCCCCACGTTCGGGTGCCACTTGTTACAATTTTTAATTCGCGAACTTTTAACTTTTAATTACTAAAATAAAATCAAACGAAACGACGACAAGAACCACGACGACTCGACCGAACAACAACTAATGTAATTAAATAAACTAAAGAGAGGGATGATGAACTGTCAAACTCCAAGCAGACGAGTTCAGCGAAAAAAAAAATTGCAACTGGTAGCAATTTTGTATGCTACCACCACGACTATGCTCAGCAAGGGGGTGGGTTCGCGAATTATTTTGATGATGATTTTTTTATTAATACAATAAAAAAGGGTGAAATGATTTATTTTCAATCAACGCAGAGGCGTAGCTGAAAATGAAAAAGGGCGCCAGTGATTTTTTTTTGAAGATAAGGAAATCACAAACCTTTGGAGCGAAACCGACGGTGAAAGATATTTTAAATAAAAGATTCAAATTTATTATTCTGAATGGGAATTTTAAAATTTTATTGAATTGCTTGGGAAACCTTGCAATTAAGTAGGGCTAAAACCCAAGATCTTTTGAATAGTAAGAATACAAAAAAAATGAAATTATTAAGATGGACCGTTAACACTCGGTCCCGAAAGCACAAACGGTGTTAGAAAAAAAACGGGTCGCGCGTTCCGTAATATCGGAATTTTTCGATTACAAAAACCAAACGAATATTAGAATGAACTTTCAAATGCAATTATCGACCGACAACAATATTTTAAATAACAATTATAAAACCACTATACTTAGCTTTTGTATTGCTATAGGTACCACCAAATTCCTCGCTATATCCTCGAGTTCAACTTCAACTTTCCTATGTAATTTCTTCGTCCAAATCCTCCTGCGTTTCTCCAATTAAAATTTTCTGATATTTTCCTTTCTTTCGTTTTAAAATTAATTTCCTTTTTTTTTCTTTTTGTTCTCAAAAAAATTTGCTTGTTAATTTTTTTCTTGCACGTCTATCTTATTTCAATCTCCGTAAAGAAGTGTCCTTCCAGGCTTTCACCTTGCCTGGAAGACCTCTTCTCTTTTTAAAACCCAGTGCTTTCCGCCAATCAGTGACGTGGGCTTCGATCGCGTCATTTATCAGCAACACTCAGCACATTGGCGAGAGTGCGCCAACGCAGTTGGAACCCATCAGCCTTCTCGTACTCGCACTTTACACCCAGCTTTATGCACAGTCATCATCATTGAATTCGCCGACCTCCGGATTGACTTTCCAGTGGCGGGCAATTCAATGGGTGCATTCAGCCACCTAACATCCCCATACAAGTTTTAAAACAAAATTTTTTGAAAACCAAAAGAAAAGGAACTTAATTTTTCTAACATAAAACTCGTAAAGAAACACTGGAAAACCTGTGCAAAGAAAGTTGCTATAATTTAAAAAAATACTATTTAGAGGAAGTTGGTGGTAATTTTCTACATCGCGAATTTACTTAATTCGTTGGGTTTTTGCGCAGATTTGGGGAATTATAGGGACTAGCCGTTAGCGTTCCATCTTTTACATACATAAAAATATGTTTTAGGTTGGGCACGCAGCCATTCTCACAAGGAGTAACTTCAACATTTGGGAACAAAATTTCGCCAATGTTACTTTTTCCGCTAGTTTACACAGACCGCCCGTCTGTTTCTGTGACCAGCTGTCACTAGCAATAGCGATTTGAACAGACCACCCGTCTGTCGTCCATTAAGTTTCAAAATTGAACACGTTGATATTTTGTTTCTTCAAGTTACTGAGCGAGTGAACCGATGGCTGATGGACCATGGCTGCCCTTCTCTCTCTCAGTAAGTTGAAAGAAACACCTGCTTGAAGAAAGTTATTAACAGAAAGGAATAAGGATAGGGGACAGAAAGAATGATTCTTGTTACGGAAAATTTTACCGTAACAACAAGGTCAACTGATGAGTCCATGTGCGATCACCCGGACGAAACGAAAATTTTTGTGGACTGGACTAAAGGCCAAAATAGCTATTTTGAATCAGGAAGAGATTTTAGCTCTCGGAATATTCCGAAAATGCCAGCAATTTTATGATAACTGTTCTGTTCATACGTTTACCTAAAGCAGTGAGTACGTTATCAATGGTGACAATAAACACCTGCATTTCATACCGTTGTCCAATTTGCGTGTAGTGCGGTGCGAAACATGATTTTTGTTATGCCCAGCAGATAGAAAAATAAAATTTTAGTTGATCATTTTGGTGCAAATATTTTCTTCTTAGTATTGTAACTAAATCTAATATATAAATAATACTTTTTTATGGTCAGAAAACGTTGGTGCGCGGGGCCCCTAAATGCGCGGGGCCCGTAGCATTTGCTACTCTTGCTTCGTGGCTAATCCGGCACTGATTTTATGAGAGCAGGTTTTCAGAATTTAAGCTCACAAAATCCAATCAAATCAAAATTTGTGCCTTAGTCCAATTCGAGAGACATAAATGATGGTCTTATAATGCAATTTTTAAATACGCGATTCAACCAATATCTTGAGAATGCAACATCGTATAAAATAATTGCAGTAAACATTATAGTAAGATATTATAAAACTTTTCTTTTTTAAACACAAACTTTTCTACATAGTGGAATTTATATTTTCAGAATTAAGGTAGTGAAAAGAAGGTATGTATAGCTATGTTTTTTTTTGTCAGTCTCAAGAACGGTTAGATATAAATATAAAACCAAGCAAATATAAAAAAGATGTGATTTCTTATCGATGCATTAACATTGGCCGTTTATTTTAGAAATAAGAATTTTTGTATCAGTCAAGTTGAGCGATTTTTTTAATGAAATTTATGAAATCCTCGATAATCGACAAACCTTTGCTTTATTTATTCAAAACAGTGAAATGCCCAACGTTTAAGTAAATAACTTGTTAAAATTATATACAAAATTAATCACATAAAAATTAATTTATTTCTACTTTACTGCTTGAACAAAATGAAGTACAGTGAAGTACTGCAACAGAAAAAGGACTTCTAGCTGCAATAGCTGTCAAAAAGTATCGTAAATAATATTTCTTAGTAGCCCACAATGCCACTGTATAGAATTCTGACATTTGATCTTTAAGCTCAAGACGGTGTTCACACTGGACTCACTCCGCCGACTTGTTTTGACGCCTCTGTGTTTTTTCTCATTCGCACTTCATGGTAAGAAAGAGACGAGAAAGTAAGGCAGGATTTTTAAAACAAATTGAAAATTAATGGATTTTTCTTGACATTCGTTTTGGTGACGTATGACACTGCAGTCAACACAGTTATTTATTTATTTTTTATTGGTTTGTGTTTTGAGTTGAAATTCATTTTAAATATTATTAAATTTTGTAAACATTGTCAATTATGACAACTACAAGACGTCAAAGTGAGTCTGGAGTGTTAAAACTACTTTTGTGTCTGAACGCGACAGGATGGCCTTACGTCAAAATAAATCGGTTGAGTAAGTCCAATGTGAACACCGTCCAAGAAAACACAACCACTGACAGTTCTACAATATGAGGAATCGAAGAGAAAATAGAACTTGAAGCTCGCTTTAACCTAAATAGAGTTCGTTTGACTCGTACGATTTTGAAACGTCAAGAAAGATGCACACAAATGATAAAAGTTGGCCAACTCTTGTATTCGTAACACTGTATTAGTGTGTTTTCAATATTTTGACAGGTAGCTATTTCCATGATAAACAGAAAACAAGGTATGCTCATCAGATTTTTGACAGTTCTGCTCTGACGTCACAATCATCTCGCTGGGAAATTAGATAGAAGAAAAAAAATCATTTCATGCGATAGTTTTTATTATTTTTCTATTTTTAAAGTTCATGTCTCTTAAAAATAATTTGTTTAAATGCTTAATCCTAAAATAAAGTCTACATTTAAAAAATAATTTTTTTACACTTATATCTAGAGACACAGCTTCTGCTTTTTTTAAGTGAGTTTCCATAAACTTTCCTTGTGTATAGAGAACTTCTTTATTATTTATCATAAAAATACTTTCTAGTAATTTAACTCTTCCAAGGAACATAGTGTTTGGTTTTTTAAGTCCTCCTTCAGATCTGTTGAGCCCATCTACGCAAAGTTGAGGGGGAAGGAAAAGGGAAGTTTCGTTTCCTTAGAAGTCTTTATGATCTGGCGCCAGCAGAAAATAGGGACATTGCTGAAGAGATATCGTCAGCACTCCATCGTGGCTTCTTTATGGGTTGCTCCAACTGCTTAGTTTGGGATGGTGTAAATATTCCTCTTATGGATGACCTCAAAGTCGCCTTCTTTTGTGCGTGATGATTTTCCTCTTAACGGCTTTTTTTAACACCTTCACTTCTTTTTCAGCTACATGATTCGCAGTTCCTTAGAGCAGTTGTATTAAACTCTATTTAAGAAATTAAAACATAATAGTTAGTATAAGTATATATCATCTCTTAACCGTGCCTTATTAAATTACCCTGTCTGAGTACTAATACCATTGGGATATACACAATTCTCCTGATTTTCCTGATCACAATCTTCTTCTGTTGAGGGTTTTAAAGAACTGTTTAAAACAAAGTTAATGATTTATTAAGAATAATTTATGATTAATTCCATTTATTTGCATTTAAAAAGCATCCAAACATTCATTCACGATCTTTTTGTTTTCTCTGAGTTCTTGTCACTTTTCTCTAGACAATTGTTTGTGCTCAATTGGCGATTTTTTGAATGGAACTGAACCGATCTTCAAAATTCTTTTATCTTCAGGGACATTTAAAAGTATATCCTGAAGTCTATAATCACACTCAACAAAATGTTCCGAGCAAACCCGACTATTTATCAAGGAATATTCGTTTTTATTTCCACAAACTTTTATCCACATTTGGCACAATTCTGTGTCCTTTGGGAAGTAGTGAAATCTAAGTTTTTTTTCATTGTTTTTTCTTTCTGGGGAATTATTACAACCCAAAACAGCACATACAACCATTTTAATTTTTCCGTTTTCCGTTTATCATGTTTTAAACTTTACTAGCCGACCCAGCTCTCGAAATTCGAGTGCCAATTTATTTATTTAATTCCTTATCATTCAATAAAAGAGAGAGAATTCATGATTTGTTTTAAATTGTTGAATGCAATAAGAACTCACTCCCGGAGTCCAAAGGAAAACTGTTAATGGTAAACAAACTTTCAAACCTATATGTACACATTTTTGACACATTAACAATTTTCGTTTCGATTCTTTTTTTCTGTTTTTTAAAAACGGCCAATATCATGTTTAAGATTTTGGAAGACTTTTGTCAAACAAAATGTTAATTTTAAAGTTGTTTTATTAATTTTATTCAAAAGGGCTTGGCTTAACGATCGCTACATTAAAATTACAAAATTATTTTCGTTTCCATTATGGAAAGCGTACGTCCTTGTACATCTATGATTTACTGATAGTAAAATCTACAAACGTTTGTAAATTTAGAATACCCAACCCATGCCAATATTTTTTGGGATCCACTTTGAGGAATGTTTGATTGAAGATAACTAGCCAGTGGCATACAAGTTGTTTAAATGTTCGGTTGGATTTTTTTTTGAGTGGGGGATGTAGATAATAATTTTCTTAAGCAAGTAAGACTAAGAGAAGAAAAAGTATAAGTTCTTCATAGCTTCATTTTCTTTAAGTATGGTTTAATCTTAAAATGCTTAAAATATAACTAAGGCGATGGGTTCTTTTACAGGTATTTCTTAAGTAGGAAAATTTTTAGACGTTTTTTTTTATACTATAAATTAAAATAAGGTACTTACTCTATTAATTATAATTCGTATGTGCAAATATCTTATCTACTTAGATTTCTTTCTTTTGAAAAATGTTATATGCATGAATATATCCCACTTCATTTATACATAGATCGTGTACCATACAAAATTTTATAAAACTATTTCTTAAGCAAACTTCCCTATCCATGAATATTAAATCAATTATAAAAACCCTATTAAAATTAACGTTTTTAATTATAAATGCTTAAACATAGCCCTTAACATCCCATCAACTTAAATCTCCTTACGAGAAAAATATTCCTTCCGATATTAAAACAGAAATATAAAAAAGATAAACACAAATTAACAACACTATTAGTCTTTCGATTTAACAACATACTTTATCATCAAAGCACCTTTTTAATCAGTTTTATAAGACTATAATTTGAAAATAAAAAAAGGAATTTTCCTTAAAACAAATTCTAGACCATTTAACTAGTCTCTTCCATTATCTCTCGTTGTTTTGCAAACCTTAAATCATCCACACTTTTTTTTACGACATGGATTTATAAAGACAAAAATAAAATCGATTGTAATTTAATTCCCTATAATTTGTAACCATTGCACAACCCTTCGTTACATCTTTCCCTTAACATAAAAATTATATTTAGATACGAAAGCCACTCGGTTGAATCATTGATTACGATAAGAAATTCAGGCTGGAAAAATTTACGACGTGTTTACGACCGCCTTCAATTACGTGAGATCCTTCAAGACGGGGATCCTTTATGGTGCAACAGGCCTCTGTCCTGCATTCAAAATGAAAACAAAAAACACGTCCAAGCTTCCTTTTTTTTCTTCATGTAAATTACAGACGATGTCCTTTGGCGGTTACATGCGTGTCTCCATACGTGTGTAATTATAAGGAAGGACATGTAGCCAAAGGAAAACCTAAAACAAAATTGGAAAAATCCAGCCATGTTATTATGAAGTAGTTTCGTCTTAACGCACAACGTTGTCAACAAGACGAATGCAAGATCAACATGCTGAATACGCACAGACAACAGCTTATCTTGGCCAATAAGTCCGGACAAAGTGTGAGATTCTAATCAGAGGAAACTCAGTTCACATAAAGAGGACTAACTAGGTGGGTACAGCTTATATATCTATGTAAATATATTTATACATACAAATAAATACAAAATCAAGCAACTTTCTAATAGTCTAGTTCTGTAGACCAATTGCCATCACAAATTGCTTGACAGATGGCCAAGTAAATGCAGTCCTCTGCGTGCAGAAGGCAAAAGGTGGTTTAAGAAATTCCTCCGAGACTAAAAGACACGTTTCAACCTACATATCGATTGCATTTAGCCCACACGGCGAATAGAGTTCTTTGCCACTCCAGGGAGATGGGAAAATTAAATTTCAATTAAAACGCAAAATCGTTTGCGTCTTCGACACCATCGTCGTTATTGTTTCACTGTGGATCGGTTTGGTAAAAAAATCAAAAAAATTGGAATTAAGTAATTCACTTTAAAATAAAGTTAGACTTTAAAGAAGATTAAATCGGATGCAAGTGAAGAGCTCACGAAAAAATTACATATATTTTTGTTTAGTTGGTATTTGGTATAAACTGGTCTAAGAAACAAGTAAAATAATGGAAAACATCTTTTTATTGAATGAATAAATTCACATATTTTTGTTTAATTGGTATTTGGTATAAACTGGTCTAATACACAAGTTAAATAATGAAAAACATCTTTTTATTGAATGAATAAATATTCACATATTTTTGTTTAATTGGTATTTGGTATAAACTGGTCTAATGCAGAAGTAAAATAATGAAAAACATATTTTCATTGAATTAATAAATATTTAAACTTTTATTGATCCCAACAAATTACTTGGGTTGATTTAATTATGAGTTACTATTTTTTCTGAATGGTATAAACCAACAATTGAATTCATACGCTACCAGTTCAGTAATGTTTACAATCTTTTTATGTCAATTGTTTCTATTTGGTGACTGAAATACGAACAAATTGTTTGCTTATGTATTTATCTGATAATTGGTATAAACTCTACTATAGTGCACGTCCGAAAGATTTTTTAACTTATCCATTTTAAAACAATTTTCAACATGTCCTAATAAATTAATTTTAAATCACTTCCTTAGCCTTATTTATGGTAAAATTAATTTAAATAACTAGTAAATATTTTGAAAAAAAAGTCCAAAAGTATCCACTGTCAGTTTGCTCCAAGTTAAGATGAAGTCATTTTGTAAATGAAAATACTACTTATACCAGTTGGTACAGTGGGGCTTAGCAAATTATTGATCTGGCACTTTCCAAATGAACTTCTCCATTTCTTTTTTGTTGTTTTGCAATATAAACGCCCCATGCTCAATGCACGACAAAAGTTTCACCGCTGATCATCAACGGTGGCGGTGACAATCGTGAGGGTATTCCTCTGGGGATTAGCTACAGCGAAACTTAGATGGAGCGTAGAACAAGTTCGAATCATTACCAAAAGGTTTTGCCAAACGTGCGCTAACGCTAAGATGGTTTTGTAGCAAAGATCGTGCTGGAAATTCCTAATGTAACAATGAAGTACGACCAGTGGATGATGGAGTTCAAGAGGCTGTTTCGTGCCAATAAAAATCACTTTTTTGGTGAACATGGAACTTGTATGTATGGACTTTATGGAGAGGTTATCAAAGTGTCAGGCAATATTTTTTACTACTCTCAAGTCTAACATGGTTGTTAATTGTTTTGTAAATAATGGAAATTGTTAAAAGGTTTTATGAAATGATGGTGATGTGGTATAAGTCTTATATGAAATATTGATGATGTGAAAAGATTGTAAGATATTTGTATTTGCATCTACCAAGTTGTAATTTTTACGAATGAGGTTCGAATGAAGTATAGATAAAAGAAAATTTTCAATGTTTGATCAAGTCTAATATTTTAATTATTTAAAATTACCAAAAAAGTAGGTTTTCCATTCAAAAACTTTTAAACAATTGTATTGTATAACAGATTGTAATATAATTGCGTTTTTGGCGTTTGACTATAAATTAAAAAAAAAAGAAGAAATTAGTTTGAAAGATTTTTCGAGTATTGTTGTTTAATCAAAGATTTTATTACGTATTTCTAACAAGATTAGGCTTAGACTTTTTAGTAGATTTGCCAATTTTTCAAAAGATGGTTGCTTAAGAAAACAAATATTTTAAGTAATATGCACGACTGGATCGGTCGAACTTGCTTTTAGGATTCAAAGATAAAACGAGGCCTACAATTGATGATTTATTAAATTGGTTAATTATCTGTTATATTATTATCAAATAACTTCGGCCATACTGTGTAGTAGCCGTACTTCAGCCGTACTACGCGAGTGTGAAATGCCTCACCACGCTTTGTCTTTCCCTGTCATTGCAATGTTCAAGAATTCAAAACCAATCTACACCGACACCTCCTTTCTCATACTGTGTCTCTGGCATATTAAGGATATACGAAAAAAAACTATGAGTGCGCGCTATTTATCAAAAAAAAATATTATTAAAAAAATGAGAAGAAAAGAAATGTATTAAGATTTTTATTAATATTATTATTTTTGTTTTTTTTTTGTTTTTTTTTTTTTTTAATTGTTTGTAAAATTTGTGAATACAATATTATTGGAACTATTACGAAAAAAAACATTTGTATGTCAAAATTTATAACGGAATCGATAAATATACATTTGAGAAATAAACAAAAAAAAAAAACGCAATGCCGGAATAAGTTACAATTTTTCCTCGAAACATTCTATGATTTGATCATAACTGAAAGTAGAGTACTATTGCAATTGTTTTTTAAAGTATAAAGTTTAATAAAAATTGCTAGAGCTGTTTTTGAGAACATTTGGAAAAAGTATAGCATTTTTAGCAGCTACCCCTGCTTTCTATCATCACACGACTTCATTTAGTTTAAGCTTCCACTTTTATCTCAACCCGCCTTAAAAGATAAGACATAGTAAATATAAGAAAACCTGTAACCGGTAAACGATTCTTAAATAACCTGAAAGTGCTTTAAATATGAGTTATTGCCTGCATTATATTCACATTCTGTGAAAAAGTCAGTTTTCACTACAAAGATAAATGACTTACTTTTCACTTTTTATTTAACAAACGATGAACGTAAACACGTCAAATTTCACAGATCACGTCGAAAGCTTGAAGAACGATGTCGTGATCTAATTCTTCAGCAATATTTTGGATTATGATAATTGGGAATATTCTAAGAACAGAAGAACAGGTCTACAGTTTGGGTCTATCTCCAATGTTAACATTATTTTTCGTCGATTTAAGAAAAGGTCTACGTTGGTCTACCCTGAACCATTTTGACAAAAAATTTCAGTTAATACGAATGGTAGAAACTTCCTTTAGGAAGATATACATACAAGCCTTTTTAACTGTGTTTAAGAAAAGTTGATATCTTGTTGGGGACCCCTGATGTCCAATTTTGAAGCCTCTTGAAGTAACGTTTTATTATTTTTCTGTAATAATTTAGTCACAAAATACCAGTTTGGCTTCCTGCCTGGCAGATCGACCATTGACAAAATATTGACATACATATATGCAAATCATGAAAAAGACCAACGAATTTTAAGTTGAGACACACCTTTTTTTCTTCTTTTTTCGACTTTAAAGCCTCATACGATAGTATCCATCGTCAGTAGATCCATATAATGGCGATGGCCGAACTCGGTATCCCGGGAAAACTGATCCGACCATGTTGCGTGATATGGAAAATACGCGGCGCAATGTGCAACTAGGGACCAGCTCTTCTGAGCTTTTCAAAACATGCACCCTTAAGACGAAGTGCAAGCTCTAAAAAACCCTTTTACTACCAGGGGCCTGTTTCACAGATCATACATCACATACATTACATACATCATTACAATAAATTGATTATCATACATTACATCAAATTACAGAATCTCATTGGAAATATTCCAGTCGATTACAATGTTGTATGACAGTGGTCATACAACAATTCTGTGAAACAGAAATGATACATCAAACTTTTCAAAATCATACATTGTATGTAATGTATGTGCTGCTTTAAGCGCCGAGTGATGGACTATAAGCAAAAAGTGCGAGATGGGCTCTTTCGAAAAAAAAAATTCTACGTCGAATATTTGGTACTGTGTACGAGGAGAGCGAATGGAGAAAAAGATAAAACCGCGAATCATATGAGCTGCAAGAAGAAACTGCAGAAACCCAAAACACGTCAACTACTCAAAAAAAAAAAATTATAGAAAGTAACAATTTATTACTAACAACGCTAAGAATAGGACTCCGAAAACAATGCAGCAATCTTTGTATTGATTATTTTCACTTGCGACTTATAGGTGCTAAAAGGCAAGTTATGGATTCGCAAAAAAATCGAACTCGAGATTTTGATCAAAGTTGACATTACGATGATAGCGAAGACTAAAAAGTGGGTCTCGCAATTCTGTCTGTCTGTCTGTCTGTCTGTCTGTCTGTTCGACTACAGCCCAAACGGTTTGGCCGATTTTCTTTAAACTTGGTAGATATCATTTTTAATTTCCCCCCCCCCCCCAGATTTGTTTCTTTTTTTTTAAGACCAAAAATAACAGTACGTGCCATACGAATTTTTTCGAAATTTTATAAATATTTTTTTTTCTCAAAAACTGTTCGATAGATTTTAAAAATAAAAATACCAAAAAAAATCATTTAGTTAAAGCTAGGTAAGGTTGAAAAAAATTTTCCGTGGTTATTGGAGTACTCCCCATGGAACCATTTTTTTTTTTGATTTTCTCAAAAACGGTTCAACCGATTTTGATCATTTTATTTTTTGCTAAAGCTCTCGAAAAACATAAATAGAATTGTGTACTCAAATTTTCCAAATTTTTTTTAAACTTGATAAATAAAAGTTTCTCAATATAATCTACAACATATGAGAAAAAAATTTTATTTTACCTGAAAATAAAGGTACCTACCATACAAATGCTAAAAAATTAAAAAAAATGGTTTTCAAAAATCGTATTTTTCTCTAAAACGGCGCCTAGAATTTTGTTAAAAAATTTTTTCTTTCATATCATTTTTACGGTCTTTAATTTAATAAAAAAATTTTTGAAATTAAGATATTACAGCTTGTACCTACCATAGAACCATATTTTGAATTTTGAAATTCTCATTATCCACATAACGGATCTTAATAAAATTTTGTATAGAGAAGCTTCTAAAAAGACTAAAACACATTGCATTTCAAAACTTTAAAATAAATATTTTTTGAATTTTTGAAAAAAAAAATCTATTTTTTTCTTTTTTGAAAATTCGATATCTCAGAAACGGCCTAATATTTCTTTTGAAAATTTAATTTTTATTCGAACAATAATAAAAACTTTTTTTTAAGAAACCACTACAACGACTTATAATTTTTGTTCTTGCATAAATTCATATTTGCATAGCATTCTGTTTTTGTCTCTTACTACTTAAAGAATTTAAAAAAATTAACTGTATCCTTATGAACAGTTTTCTCTAATAACATTCGTTTTTAAAATTCCTAGTCTATTACATAGGACCAAGTTCGTACGACCCAGTCTTGCATTTTATTTTCGAGGCAACGGTAAAATTGTCGTTCAAAGCATTGATAAGAACTCATAGACATACAAACTCTTCAATAAAATGCTTTGCTTCGACAATGTTTACCAATCAGAAAATTGACCTCAAGATCAAAAGAAAGCGTAAGAAAGAAAAATTTAACTGTCTTAGAAATTTAATATCGGAAGTCTCAAAAAAGGAAACAAAATCTTAAGCTAATTTTTTACTATTCGTATTGACATACCAATTTTTGCTAAATGGATCAGTGCAGACCAAAGTAGGCCCCAAAAAATGATGTCAACCTATGACATAAATCCATAACTTGTTCTTAGGATATACCCAAGAATCATATTCCAAAATGTTCTTGACGAAATAGGGGACACCGTTTATATTTCTACTCATGTTTTTAACAGCTTTAGAGATCGTAGAGATCGGGAATTGACCCTTATTAAACATAACATATTCAGCGGGTCTAATATCACAACCCATTATTCGCCTATTTTATTTATTTTTAATTAAGGCCACTCGGGCGTATGTGGAACTTATTTTACATTTGTGTACATGATTTTTTTCTATTTAGTGATGTTAAGAACCTTCCCACAGTAAAACGTTGTAATAAAAACAAAATATTATCTACTAACAGAAATCCGTAGCTGTAAATTTGTTTACTCTCACATTCTAAAAATTCTATTTCTAAACAAAATTATTTGATCAATCAATAATTACAAAGCCTTTGTCAGATGCTCATAAATCTAGATCTTGTACCCAGACAAAACTTACCTATAGCTTAAGTTTTAAAGTTTTTTTATCCATTTATTAATTCAAGTTAACTATTTATATTCTTTTATTAGTGTTTTAATAATTTTTAAATACCAAAAGAAACTGAAAAATTAATTCATTTAATTAAGGAAATAAAAAAAAATAATAAAAAAAGCAAATCCATCGCAGTCGGTAGGATTCGAACCTACGCTCCCAGAGGGAATCTGATTTCTAGTCAGACGCCTTAACCGCTCGGCCACGACTGCTTATGGAAATGTTGGTGTCAGAAAACAGCTGGTTGCTTGGATCTTATTTTGTTGTAGTTTGACGTGTCGTTTTCGATTTCAATACAAATGTGTATCCAATTGGTCGAAGAAGAAAATAATAAAATTGATTTTCAATATTTTCATTTCGATTAATACTTCAAGAAGCAATATTTAGATAATAATACGTAAAATAGTTAATTCCATTGAAAGTTCAATTGACCTCAACTGCAAAGGTTATAGCTTATAGGTTATAGGCTGTCATAAGCTGCTGAGACGTAAATTTTGGTCGGTGCGTTTAGCGACTTCTTTAAAAAGAACACACTTTGGAGTTGAATCAGTTGAAGTTTCAATGAAATTCTATTAAACTTCTGACTTTCTTCACCCTTCACCTACATTTATCAAAATAATTCGAGTTTACGAACTAGAAATCTTTATAGAATTATGATACTTTTTTTTCAAAACAACGTATGTATGTAGATACATACATACATAAAGTGGCGACAAAATAAATAGCACACTTCTGTTAAAAATTCTTTCTTGGCCTTAAAACGTAAGTGCATTTTGAAATCCGGTACTGTAAGACCATTTTTGTTTTAAATTTTGAATGTTGAGTAGGTATTTGGATTTTGAATATAAAATAACGGGATAAGACTTCTCCAAAAATTATTTTACGAAAAAGTCAAATGGTACACAAGTTGCACTGAGGTGAGGACAAAATAGCACATATTGTTTCCGTTGCAAATTTAATACATTTTTAACAAATATTCTTAACTTTTAAAAGCTTAGTGAAAAAGTTATGAGTTTTGATAAGGTTCTTAATTAAGTTGCTTCAATTTTAATTGCTGAAAGTTAGTATGAGAAGTGGAAAACAATCAGCACTGACGATTAGGCTAGGGGTTTTTGATTTTATGAAAGAAGGTCACACGAAATCTGAACTAGAGCTGAAATAAAAATGTTCAAGGAAGAAGAAGAATGTTATAAATGCTCTTCACCATTACGAAGAGGAAGGAAGTGCTCAAAACAAAATTCGTATGAGTAAGACAAGAAAAATCACCCCTTGAACTGATTTTGACATCGTCTGCCTGAGCTAAGTCCCAAAATTTAAACATGAAATGAACAAGATCTTGGTGTTAATGTGTCTGTAAGTACGATTAAAAACTGTCTCAGTGGAAAAAAGCTGTTTGGACAATTTTCCAAAAAGAAAGCAGACGTCTTTAAGAGCAATCTCTCACGTCGGATGCAGTTTGCAAGGGAGCATATTTCAAAAGTTCAAAATTGGTGGAGAAAAATCATACGGAGCGATGAGTGTAAATTTAATCCTTTGGGTCAGATGGTAAAAACTACTTTCGACGAGAAATCCACCAGAAATATGACAAGAATATACACAATAGAGTCTGTTAAGCATGGTAGAGGTAGCATTCTTGTTTAGGGATGTTTTTATTGGCATGGTATGCGATCACTTCATCAGATAGAGGGTATAAAGGACCATTTATTATACAAGGAAATCCTACGGGATACAATTCTACCGTATTCTTAGGAGGAAATGCCCTTGACGTGTAAATTTCAACAGGATAACGATCCTAACCATATGGCTAAGTCTGTGAAGCAATGGCTATTCATCCAAAAAACCGCTGTTAAGTAATAAGCTAGCTTAGTCCCTAGATTGTAATTCAACTGAGTACTTGTGGAATGTTGTGGACGAAGCGATGAATTCAACTGATACTACAAATTTCGAAAAACTTTGACGGAAAGTCCAGCAAGCCTGGTACTCAGTACCTGTTGAACGATTCCGGAGTCTTCCTTCGTCTATAAAACGCCGGTATTCCGCTGTGATTAAAAATAAGGGTTACTCGACCAAATACTGGATATTTTCTTCAAATAATGCTAAAATTTTGTTACTTAATATATTTTTTATTTTTTATTTACGAAATGTGCTATTTATTTTGTCCTAGTATACTTAAATTGTATAAATCAGTTTGTTGTAGTTTTTTTTATGAGTTCAATATACTTCATTTTATTTTTAAATCAGAGATATGTATATTTGGTCTTACTTCCTCATAAGTCATACAGCTCTTTAAAGTTTAAGAATGTGGGAAAAACTTGCATCACAGAAATTTAAGACTACATGTGCTATTTATTTTGTCACCACTGCATGTACATACGAGTATATTCATATCTTTGCAGCTTATTTTAGATTGAGGCTGTTTAGAACAAATTAAATTTTAAGAACATTTTTAAGTGACAAAAATGCCCTTGACGTGTTAACTTTCTAAGGTTCACCTGGTGGACCTGTGTGCGTTAGTGTTGTCTCTTATACGGAAATTTTACTTGTTAACACAGCCATTCATCATTTTCGGTGAAAATTGGGGTCCTCTTCCAAACTCTCCGAAGCCTAGTCAGCGAACAAACGTTGTTGTGTATAAAGTCATAAGCTTTGAGCTTCTGCATCATTTAGAACTTGTTCGGGTAGGCCTAAGTCCCAACGCAAATTTCGGCAAGTTGAGGCAGTGAGGAATTTACTGCCTCAGGTTTTACTGTACACTTTTATGCGCCGCGGAGATGTTCTCAGCCGATCTTGCGTTTCTTTGACGGACTAATGCTGGCTTTAATGAGCCGATCATCTCAAATGTGTACATTAAGCGGCAAACACACACGTCACTTGTGTGCACACCGGTGTCGGTGTACGAAAATGTGTCCCGTCTGTCTCTGTGGGCTGGTGCGCACAACGATTTTCGGTGTCCGACACCGTGTGTAGGTAAAATCAAAAGTTTTTGATTTTTGGTGTCGGTGTCTCGCTCTCGATCGGTGTGATGTGTATGGCGATGTGCGCGCACATTTGCTATTCAGTATTCACTATTCAGTTGCAGCCGAATCGTTGTGCAGTAAAGCACGTCGAAAAATTTACTTGCGACTTATAGGTTCTATAAGATAAGTAATGCATTCTCAAAAAAATTGAAACTCGAAATTTTGACATTACGATGATTACTATAGCTTAAACGGCTGGGCCGATTTACTTTAAACTATGGTAGATATCATTTTTAATTTTCCCCCCACAGGTTTTTTCTTTTTTCTTAAGACCAAAAATAACGGTACCTTTTATACGATTTTTTTTGAGATTTTATAAATATTTGTTCTTCTCCAAAAATGTTCAACAGATTTAAAAACAATTTCCGAAAAATGGTTATTGTGAGTACCCGCCATGGAACAATTTTTTTTTATTTTTGATTTTATTTTTTTTTTTTTTTGATGAGGCTTGAAAAGTATTGTGTATTCAAATTTTTAATACAATATACAAGATGTGAGAAAAAAATGTATTTTACCTAAAAAAAAAGGTATCCAACATAGAAATGTTAGAAAATGTTTTGAAAAATCGTATTTTTCTCGAAATCGGCACCTAGAATTTTGATAACATTTTTTTCTTTCAATACATTTTTATATATAACATCTTGTATACCTACCATAGAACTATTTTTTCAAATTTTGAATTACTAATTATTATCGACATCATTAACGCGCCAACCTCATCGTCTAATGGACGACGTCCATATCACTTATGGCTAGATCTCTCCAGTATGAGATCTCTTGCACAACTAAAGTGTGCACGATTCGGTGTGCCGTGTGTGGTGGAATGCTACACCGGTGTAGGCACACAAGTGTCGTGTGTATTTGCCGCTTTAATCTTTGAAGAATCGATAAGGGCCACCACGTCCACCGTAAAATGAGCGCAAAGTGTGCAACTTTTGCACTAACGCTCATTGTGATATATCATGTCACCAAAACAACATGGCTGTTATAGACTACTAAAATCTACCCACGCTAATTAGAAAACCCTTTATATAGAATGTTATGGATTCGTTAGCAAAAAATTGAACTCAAGAGTTTGATCAAACGAAGAAAGGTATGGGTTGCGAAATTCTATCCATCTTTCTGTTCCACTTCAACCTTTACGAATTTAATTTTAATTTTCTTCAAACTTGTTATCCCAAATTTTCGATCATTCCACTGATATTTGTTTTCTTTGAATTTTTTTTAGCATTCAAGAAGAATAAAGTGACGTATATTTATTTATGCAACCCTTGTTTTTTTGCTTAGCATCTTCAAATAATATTAAACATTTTGTTTGCGTAACATATGTATGTATAATAAAAACCTTGATTTTAAGTCTTATGTAGGTCACATTTTCCAATAGATTTAATTTTTTTTAATTGGATGATGAGAATCACAAGTGAGAAATTTAAAAAGAAATTTTAATTAGATGATGAGAGTCACAAGTGACAAATTTAAGTTTTATACATTTTGTCTGTTCGTTACACATTTTTCAATCGAATTTAAACTAACTTCCCCATTAGTAAGATAACTTAAAGCCTGAGCTAAGTATTTACTTGAGAAAGAAAATTATTAAGAAGGAATATCATTAGCCACGTTTTATTATCGCCAATGATCTATATACATAGATTTACCCTTGAAAATAAAACATTACGGATCATAGTAACAGTTGTGTTGTATGCTCATCTCCCTTTTGCTTATGTTTGTTAAATGTTGATTTTGAAATGTTCCTTGTTTTTTTTTTTCTTTAAACTGTAGCTGGCACTATCTTACCAAAAAAAAAAAAAAGCCATCTACCCGCCAGAGTAAGAACTAATATTTGGATCTTTGAAATAGATGCAGATAGAGAACAGGATCCAATTAATCCAGATACGTATCTACATAGATCCGTAGATAATAATACGCGGCTATTATAAGTGAGTGATATTAAAAATAAATATCTGAATTTAGCATTTTTAAATAGTCGAATTTGCAATAAAAAAATCAATAGCTTTTAATCTTTTTTTTATCTTATATATGTAATTAAATTATATGCAGTTATATGAAGACAAAATTAATATCACCAAGCAGTCGTGGCCGAGCGGTTAAGGCGTCTGACTAGAAATCAGATTCCCTCTGGGAGCGTAGGTTCGAATCCTACCGACTGCGTTAAAGCTTTTCTTTTTATGAAGAAACAGTTTTAAAGTCATATATTAATTTGTTATCATAAAAGTCTGGGATATATACTATATTTGCACTTTTTTAAATCTTTAAGTTTTTCTTAAAATACATTTTTGTTTTTAATTTCTTCAGATATTGGCATTGAACCATACCATAAACCTGTTTATACCAAATAGCAAATGAATAAATACAGATAACAGATGAATAAACATAGAATTTTGTATAGAAACATTTTCAAAAGTATAAAACAAGTCCATAAATAGTTTGAGCTTGAAAAAATAATGACTTCCAATTTCATGCACAAATATTTTGACTAGTAATTAATTCCACAAATAATCCTCAACCGGTTTCTAATACATTTATCGAAAATTCCATTTTGGTAGATGGAATATTTTTCCTTTATAAGAAAAAATTTAAATTAAATCTGTTCAGATGATAAAGAGAAAGTAAAAAATATAAAAAAAGTCATATTGTCCTACGGTTGATAATGGCGTTTGGAAATTTTGTTGTAATCAATGATAGGGCATTAATTTAGAACATTCCAAGTTTCTTCTTCATTTTTAAGAAAAATAAGACCTTCCATAAATTTTTTCTCTAACTAAAGTTTAAAAAAAAGTAGATAGATACCAAGTTTCAAAGAAGTCGACTAAGTTTCTTTCGATTTTTTTTTTTTTTTTGTTTTTAAAAATAAAAACATTTTTATTTTAAGCTTTGGCATTGTTTTTTATTAACTTAGTGGTTTAAGCCAGTCTAATGACAATGGTGGTTACACGAACTTGGAACCTATTCAGCTTGAAAAATTTGAGTGATTGATTTGTGTGCACTTTATTATTCAATATTTAGCTTGTACACCTACATAGAAATCACAAAACAGAAAATGTCAACATCTATATGAACAAGTACATAACCCTTTTCCACAAAAAAATACAAATGTTAATTTCTAAAGTAGGCTTATTACTATCGTAAATGATTTGTTTAATTTATACCAGTTTATACCAATCAATGGAGAAACCACATGTCGCATGCTTAATGGAATACTGACCCATTAGGAGATAGGTCAAAATTGAGTTACGTACAAATACAGGCTTTTGCAAGCCTCAGATCTCATGAATAGTTTATCATACTTTATGAATACCAGTATTCATGATTAATTCATGAATAAGTTTTAATTTTATCCGTCAACAAGTAGGACAAATCCTCATAGGAAGATCTTTTCTTGCAACTTCCCAAAAATCGTCTCTTCGAGTTAGGTCAGTATTCCATTAAGCATGCGATATGTACCTGCAATTAAGTGTACTTCCTTATCTTTTATCTTACCTTAATCAAGTGTTCTAGTAAATTTAAAAGATACGCGTTTTGTCGCAAGCAGTCGTGGCCGAGCGGTTAAGGCGTCTGACTAGAAATCAGATTCCCTCTGGGAGCGTAGGTTCGAATCCTACCGACTGCGAGAAGGTAGTTTTTTAATGACAATTTAATTGCTAAAGATGTAAGCGGGTCCTTAAAAATCCATTCTTTTGTTTTTAAAAACAAAATTTTAAATAAAGTGAAAATAAAAATATTCAAATATGCGTTCTTTTTGATTCTCATAATTTTTGCTAGCAACTTTTTAAACAGATTCATTCATATATCTAAGTTGGATTTAACATTTTCTCTCTATTTATTCAGCACTTCGTAGTTTAAGAACTGCCAAAAGGATACACACAACATAATGTACATACCCACATCTTTATTCCCTTGTTGAAGCATCAAACGTACGCAAAAACACATACAAAAGATGAAACAAGATTACTACCTCTCACCACCTTCTAGAGCAGCATAACACCCTTCGCCCCTGGAACATCAATCGCTAATTCCAGAGGCGAACATCAAAGATGGCTCGTGTGTCGGTTGTGCCATGGGGCGGCTTTTTAGCCAAAATACAAAGGCTCATCATCATCGTCATCCTCTTCTTTGCATACCTATATGGAAGCAGCAGCAGATGCTTGCAGCATGAACGTTGAATGCAAACAAAAAACCAAAAAAAAAAAAACACCGCATAATGGCCGACTGACTTAAAGAGACATTCCCCCAAACTCCTCCGGTGATGGAACGGAGTTGTGTGCAATTCAGTCAAATGTACACACACGGCCGACGCGACGACCGAAGCGATGCGGCGGGCGAATGGGTAATTGAATCCTTGACTTCATGGTGCAGCGCACTTTGCAGCCTGTATAAACCGCCGACGTCGTCGTCGCTTGGTTCTAGCCATCATTACACCCTGATGCCATTACCACGTGCTTGCTACCTGGTGAAAAGAATCTTTATCAAAAGAAGCACCAAGAAGAGGTGGCACAATACATCAGAACATGGTAATTCGAGAGAGATTCTTCCTAGAGGCGCAAAAAAGGGGAATAATTGAAAAAAAGGCTACTACTTGAGAGGAGCACACGATTTTCCACTTAATAAATCGAAAAGAGATCGTTCTTTTCAACTGGCAGGCATCATAGCAGGCGGGGAGTTTGAGTTACCATTCCTTCACCGGAAACAGAACCACAAACTCTGAATGACAATAATTGACGCGACACGTGGCTGGTGACTTGAGGCTTTTCTGTTTTTCCTTCTTGTCAAAATTGAAATGTCAAAACTGGAAGATATCAAATAGAACAGTGGTATTGTTGCCAGCTGCGGTTAAAGTGGTGAATTACTTTGAAGGGTTCAGTGCACTGCGCAATCTACCACTCTTCATGCATATTTAATCCGTAAACAGGAATAGATTGCAAAGATAGCGAATTGCGCACTCAGTGAGAGAGATGCAATCAAATATCAATTAACCCAGAAATAAAAATTCAAATTAGTTTCTCGTTGATGAATTGCAAATATATTCACCACGGGTGGGAAGTCTTAAAAAATGGTTCCTCTTTCAAGAAAAGTCATGCGATGATAGTATCTTTGGCCACTCGCATCAGCTACCTGGAACCAACTAGGGATGCATTAATAAATTTTTACATTGCATGCATGGAACTCCGCCTATTGTTTCGTAGACTTCGGGGAGGCCTTGGGAAATATTTGCATGGAATTATGAGCAGGAACGTGATCAGTGTTCCTATTGGTGAAGATACCTCCAATTACCAAGGTTGGACGCATTCACAATAGGATTATACCTACTTTTATATGGGATGGAGATTCAGACATGAGAAGAAACTTGAGATAATAACAACGCTCAGTGGAGCAATAAATTATGACTGACATAAGTGGTGTGCAATTGCATACTGCTGGTGGAGTGTATTTTTGCCGACATCTTGGACAGCCCATGTGATAGTAGCCATGTTCCATTTTTCAACAATTACCTACCTGTAAGTCTTTTTTTTAGTATTATTCTTGTTTTATTAATGGATTCTCTGAATTCAATATCAACTCAACAGTTGTTGTGGTGAAAATTTATTCAAAAATCAAAGTG
Source organism: Philhelius festivus (assembly GCA_963931855.1). Lineage (NCBI taxonomy): Eukaryota > Metazoa > Arthropoda > Insecta > Diptera > Syrphidae > Philhelius > Philhelius festivus. The sequence continues at coordinate 89,387,962 of OZ007557.1, read as the reverse complement.
CGTGGGATGATTTCGTTGCATGCAAGCAATCAAAAGAACATCTCTCACTTACGCACTGATAAGCAATTATTTTATTTTGTTTGATTAACACGCAATTGCAAGCAAGACAAATAGCAGAATTAAATTGCTAACCTGCTCCAAAACTTATATGGAATATTCCAATTTCCCATTTATCTATTAATATTTCTCTATTAATAAATGCAGTTAAATGAGCGGTAAACATTTTGGAAAATCTGATAATTGAATCCAGACTTTCCGCATTTTTATGATCCCACAATACATTTTTGAAAAATGTTATACGAAAACATTTGCTCTTAAAAATGTTTTAACTTATAAAGGTAGCAGGTTAGATCTTGAAATGGAATTAAACAAGCTCTTTGTGAAGTATGAACAAAATTCCTTGTTTAATTTGAAATCCTTATATATGCCATTATGTATGGAATATGGCATCGTTCAAATAACTGTCTCGGCTTCTTACTGTTGCACGGATCCGAGTGGTTCAATTTTCAGTGATTCTTTCGCATATATCCGACTGAATTTGAGCTATGGCCTGCGTGGCTTATTCGCATAGACCTGCTACTTGAAGGAACTCCACAAGAAATAGCCTAGCGGAGACAAATGGCATCACCTCGGTGGCAAATTCACATTACCTCTGCAAGAGATAACTGCTAGAACCACATGTCGTCTATGTCCATATGGTTCAATCTGGGCCATAAGAAATTGGTTATCATCGTTTTGTAATGCCCACCATTGACGATGACCACCTAACCAACTAACGAACACTCATTTTGATAATAGAGTTTCATCATTTGGAAGAGATGTTCAATCATGAAAATTTTTATAGTGATAGGAACTGAATAAGAAACATAAGATATGTCAGTTGTCAACAAAATAACATTATTTGCCGCCACAGGCCACCGAAATCTACCCTACTCCTCTCTATACATCTATTCCTTGGTTAAGCGCACAATTTGTGCAAATGTTCGTTCTTGTTGATTCTCACTCCTTTCAGTGATGTTTTTCACTTTAATTGTTTGGATACGGATCGAAGTTCCGCTATCTAAAATTCTGCCTCTGGTCGTCTTAGACTTGTAAATTAACACAATATCTACGCTTTGTCTATGTATGTAAAACATCGATACAAATTCGGAACGATAAGCATGCGTTGCACTCTCGGGGTCCAAGCGTTCAGTTTTTGTTTGCTAAGAACTTTTATGCTTACCAAATTTTGGAAGAAAATGAACGACCTCTAAGAAGATTTTTTCTTAATTCAAATTGTAAAAAAAAAAAAAAATTAAACGCCCAGAGCTTCAATTTGGCTGACTTAAAAAGTGAAAATGCGAAGGAAGCGCGTGGTAGAAAAATATGCCATTGTTTTAGGCTCTAGACATTGCGTTCGATCGGCTTACAGGAAACCTAACTTGACAATAATGAAGAAGTCCAAAAGTTGGTTTTCGTGATGACGTTCGTCGATTTGTTTGTCTGTACGACTGTTTTGCTCAGTTGTACATTGAGCTAGAGCATTGATAGTTTTGCTTCAATCTTTGAACATAGCATTTTTATGTAATTTATATAATATAATTGTGTTTTACATGGAGTTAAAATTCTCTCAGGAACGGCTCTAACGATTTTGAATAAACTTGTAACATGTAATTTTAAAAGTTATTCAAATACCATCACGTTTCGGTTTTTTGACAAAAAATTCGTATGACGGAAATAAAAGTTATTATAATTTTAGAGTAAACGTGCCTTGAAATGTTTTATATATATTTGAATTCCGGTTTTCGAGTTAGGAATTCTAAAAATATTTCTAGTTAGAAATACCCTTAGCAAAAACAGCGCCATTTTTCTAAAGTGGATATTAATTTTTCTAAACTCATTGTCATATTATTGTTTATTATGATTTTTAAATATTTTTAAATTTCTGATATCAAAATCGCAACGAATTTAAGAATCCGAAAGTTCTTGGCATTAACCAAATAGCCAAAATTTTGAGTATTTGAAGGAAAATTATCGACGGCTAAATGGGGATATAAAAAAATCCCATGTTTAAAAAAAAAATAAAATGCACGGTTGGGTCGCACGAACTTGCTCCTATGTAATAGACTGGAAATTTTAAAAACGAATGTTATTAGAGAAAACTGTTCATAAGGATAAAATTAATTTTTTAAATTCTTTTAGTAGTAAGGGACAAAAACAGAATGCTATGCAAATATGAATTTATGCAAGAACAAAAATTAAAAGTCGTTGTAGTGGTTTCTTAAAAAAGCTTTTATATTCAAACTTTTGAAAAGATTTTTAAGAACAAATTTTGGTACGCCAATTTAAGGTTTTTATTATTGTTCGAATAAAAATTAAATTTACAAAAAAAAATATTTAACCGTTTCTGAGATATCGAAAAGAAAAAATAGTTTTTTTTTTCAAAAATTCAAAAAATATTTATTTTAAAGTTTTGAAAAGCAATGTGCTTAAAACTTTTTAGAAGCTTTTTTCTTAATTCAAATTGTAAAAAAAAAAATAAATTAAACGCCCAGAGCTTCAATTTGGCTGACTTAAAAAGTGAAAATGCGAAGGAAGCGCGTGGTAGAAAAATATGCCATTGTTTTAGGCTCTAGACATTGCGTTCGATCGGCCTACAGGAAACCTTCATATATAAAAAATTTCATTAAGATCCGTTATGTGGATAATGAGAAATTCAAAATTCGAGAAAATGGTTCTATGGTAGGTACAAGCTGTAATATCTTAATTTCAAATTTTTTTTATTAAATTAAAGATCGTAAAAATTAATTGAAAGAAAAAAAATTTTATCAAAATTCTAGGCGCCGTTTTCGAGAAAAATACGCTTTTTGAAAACCATTTTTTTATTTTTTAGCATTTGTATGGTAGGTACCTTTATTTTTAGGTAAAATAAAACTTTTTTTCTCACATCTTGTAGATTATATTGAGAAACTTTTATTTATCAAGTTTAAAAAAAATCTAGCGTGGGGTTTTCCAAATATTGAGTTTTGAAAAAAAAATTGGATTTTTTTTTGAAAATTTGAGTACATTATTCTAATTATGTTTTCAGGGAGCTTTAGCAAAAAAATGATTAAAATCGGTTGTGCCGTTTTTGAGGAAATCCAAAACAAAAAAAAAATGGTTCCGTGGGGGTAACCTCAATAACCATTTTTCGGAAATTTTTTTTTCAACCATTTTTTTTTAGCTTTAGCTAAATGAAATTTTTTGTATTTTTATTTTTAAAATCTGTTGAACAGTTTTTGAGAAAAAAAATATTTATAAGATTTCGAAAAAAATTCGTATGGCTTAAAAAAAAAAAAAAAAAAAAAAAACGTGTTAGGGGAAAAAAATTTAAAATGATATCTACCAAGTTTAAAGAAAATCGGCTCTAGATTTCGATTTTTTTTACAAAAGCATAACTTGCCTTATAGTACCTATAAGTCGCAAGTAAGAAACATCTTCTGAGCTGGCAGAGAATTGGAATATGAATATGATAAGCTCTCAAACGCGGTCTTTTGAGATGCCTACTGTTTCAGCTATCTCGCGCACTTTCAATCGGCGGTCTGCCAATACGAGATCGTGGATTTTTGACACGTTATCCTCCGTGGTAGCCTTTTTAGGGCCACCTGGGTGGGGCTCATCAAAAACCGATGTGCGACCACCTTGAAACTCGTTATACCAATTTTTGACGGGCGCCTTCGAAGGAGAAGAGTCACCGTACACACCATCTATAAGCGCTCTTTGATTTCGATGCGCGGTTTCCCTTCCAAAATCAAGAATCGAATCACCGATCGACATTTCCATTTCTCTAAAATTCGCGGACAAGCTGGCTTCCAGTCAAAACAAAACTACCTGTCCAATTTGGCTGAAATTTTGACAGTAGACGTCTAAAGAGAATGTACTAGACGAAAGTAAATCTCTCTTGCGATACTAGCACCATCAGGCAGTAGGATAGGTAGGAAAAATAAAAAATTATTTTTAGTATTCAGTGGTGAATTTATAACCCCAGCTCAGTGGTCAAAATTTGACCAACAATAACTGATACACACAGCCTCTATACAGCATAAGAGATCTGTGAAAATTGTGTATGGACAAATCAAATGATGCTTGAAACTTATAAATATAATATTTTATTATTTCAAAGGTTATTTTCCAAGCCGTCTGTAACTTTAAAGCATAACTCAAAATATGAAAACATGTCACTCTTAAATCAGTTAATAAAGGACTAACAGATTTCATATTCGCAGTTTTATATATAAAATGTTCCAACATTGTCCATAGCGATGCAATAATCAAAGAGAAAAATGCATCAGTAAACATTCTGATTCTGTATAGCGATGTCCACATTGATAATAATTCTGTTCTCTGCAACCAAAATCGAACATTAAGACTTTTTATGTTAAATACAACCTCCGAAGTTAAAGCCTACTCGTACAATGATTAACCCCCTATCCATTAAGATTGATATCTGCATCTGCTTCTCTGTAGTTACGTGCAAGCAACTGTCATGTGTAAGTGAATTGAATTCACATCTCATTACTTTAATTGCAGCCCGGAGGCTTCTTATCAATTTCGCTTACTGTCCAGTAAGTGAATTAAACTCTGATAAAATCAAATTAAAAGAGAAGCGAACACAAAAAGCTGAATAAAATAAAAATAAAAATAAAAATAAAAATAAGAATTAAAAGCAAAATGAAAAAACATAAAAAAGAAATCCCGCCAACATCACTCGCTGTCACCATCTATAGCCATCCAGCCAGCCAGGCATCAACTTGGCACAGGGTGTTAAAGCCAAACCCCTGCAGCAGCACCCTAAGGGCCAATATGCTGTTTCCTGCAGCAGCTCTCGAAATTCTGTTGCATCGCCATCGCCGCCATCCACTTGGATGCATCTTACGTTGTGTTCAGATGCGAATATACGAATGAATAGCTTTTTGCTGCGCGATACTACGCTACGTTCGTGTGGCTGCCTATTAACTTTTTGTGTTCCCAATATTTAGTGAGTGTGTGGGCGGGTGTGGCCGGTTGGAGTTCAGTCAAATAGCCATTCTCCCCAACTCCAATGGAGCCCATTTTTCCTTTACGCTGATCATCGCTTAATGAATTGGAGTTGAACCACCAACACCACTACAAGCGTGGCCCTTTTTCGGATTTTTATCTGAGCTCCATCGGTGCTGGGCCATCTGGATATGACCTTTGTCGGTGGATGCGAATATGGTGTGCTATAAATGTAAATCTAGATGTAGCTCCACACACACAGATGCAATACTGCGTCAAGCCACGCTAGCTAATGGCCAATAAATGGATGTATTTTAACTTTAACGTTCCTTATCTCAGTGTGTTGGGTAAACCAAGGTCTGGTGCGATGGAGCATGGAGTGGTATCGGAGTGCGGATGGGCGAATCGATGCATGAACGAGTCCGAAAGCCCTAGAAATCGCAGCGCTGCAATTATGTTCCGGAAATTACACATTTTGCTGTGCGCGCATACAGCACTTCAAATTGAATGAATCGGTAGGCAAAATTACAAAGTGGGTGTGATGTAAGTGGAAGGGCTTTGAGAGATGATGCTTGTTTGGTTAAGCAGACAAAAAATAATAGTGGTTTTGCTTCATTCATTCAACTATGAGTATATATGGATGTATGAACTTTTGGCAATGTTTCTAGGCCTTTTTTTAGTTTAAAAATAGGAAAATTCGGGTTTTTCATTTAAATTTTTGTGAGTTCTTTTTCAGGCATGGGTTATTATTGAAGGAAATGGAACTTTAATCTAGAAAATAATCAACTTCCTTTATTTCATGCATATTTGATAGAAGAAAAAACGTACCAAAAATTTTTCTAAAAATGTATCAAACGTATGATACAAAAAATCATACATAAACATTTTATAAGAACAACATACATCTGCCAGGAACGGACAGAAGTTTCCAAAATACGTGCTCAAAACTGTGCACATTAGCATTTATAAATTCAAAAATAAAATATTCGACTTTTTGGGAATTTGTTTCTTAACTCAAGCAAACAGTGACTAGAAAATATTAGGATGATAAATCTGTTTGAGCTATTTTATTTTTGGGTATTGAATGCCTTAAAAAATATTTTCCAACAACATACCGAGCTTCTGTCCGAATTTACCGATGAATGTTCCTGAATTTAATTTTTTTTTTATTTTGGTGGGGGCAATCAATAGGCCCATTTATACTAGGCTTAATACAAGCTAATTCATCTAACTTAAATCTAGGATTGGATTGAATTCGAAGGATGATTATGACGGATTTTCAGGCAGTGTGAACTGAGGTTGAAATCGAAACAGTTAATGTTACAATTATTAATCCTTCTAAGCATGCGAGTAATACGTTCGTTGGAGCCATAAGAGGTACGAGGTACGATGGGTAGGCAGATAGAAGAGACGAGGATTTCTTATATTAAGGGAATTAGTGTTGAAAGAGATGGAATTGTAGAGAGTTATGCGGTCAAAAGACCCTGAAAGTAGTCGATGAATTAAGAGAATGTCGCTTATTGTTCTTCGTTCTTCCAGCGTATTCAAGTTAACAGAAGTCGATCTCGATACGGAGGTAAAATAAGAGGGTTATTCCAAGCCAGACCAAGCAGTGCGAAACGTCGGAAACGTAGTTGATTGCTCTCGATTCTGGATATATGAAAATGTTGATAAGGGCATCATACCTGACAGGCGTATTCAAAAGCGGTCGAACAAATATTATGTATAAAGTTCGGGTCACGTAGGGCGTAGGGGTAAGAGAATGCTTTGGACCAACGTTTCACAAAGCCTAGTGTAGAGTTTGCTTTGAGTATAATCTCGTCAATATGTGTGAGAAAGTTGAGCTCTCTATCACATAAAACATCAAGGTCTCGAATTGACTCAGCGGTGGATGTGGGTTGATATTGAAGAAGGTACCGTCGGGGAGTAGATTGGATGCATTTTCGTCAAAAATTGATTGAATGACATTTGGAATTGCTGTAATAATTTTTCAGGCACCAGACAGAAAAACTGTTGAGATCAAGTTGTAGTAGATTGGCATCGTGTGTGAAAGAAATGGTCTTGAAAAACTTTGTATCGTCGGCGTAGAGTGAAATATGGGAATGTTTAATGACCAGCTCAATATCCTTAATAGTAAGAATAAAGAGGTGAGGTCCTAAGTGGCTGCCTTGTGGGACCCCGTAGGTAGCTAAGAAATCATCAGAAAAGTAAGTACTGAATCGAACTTTGTAGAAACGGGTTTTCAGGTAAGAATTGAAATTTATTCCCTCCAGTAGGTTAAGAGCCTAAGCTATATTGTGGCGTTGTGAGACAATTGGTATATGTAAATATAGTTTTAAGGTCGAAAAGCATTATAGAATCAAGATATAGTTCAAGACCGTCCGCATAGGATCAGAAAGTTAGTTGTAAGCTATTGGTTAGTAGGCTAGTTTTTATGAATTTTAGTCTAGCTTTAAGTTAGTTAAATAATAAAACTTAATTAAAAAAAAGTCAAAGAACCATATTTATGGTATATTTGGATTTAGGAACTAGTCTGAAAATTTTCACCAGTTAGTTGTAATAGGTATTTGGGCAACCATAAAAAATTTGTAATCTCTGCATAAAGTTCTTTGAGGCCATTAGAGGTTGTTAGCAGGATGGTGAAATTTTAACTTTGAATATAGACTATTTTGTATTGATAACCGAACACTGAAACTATTTTTATTACTATTTTCATATTATTAAGATGGAAAACTGTATTCCTTTCTTTATTCCACAAATGAGCTTCTAGACTATAATTTACGGAAAAGGTTTCTTTTTGGATTAGAAATTATCTTTCGGACCATTCACTACAAGTAGTATTGGATGGTTTCAATCTGATACCCACAAAATAAAAGCTAATGTGCCCCAGGGCCCCGTTTTGCCTCCGACACTCTTCCTTATGTTCATAAATGATCTTTTCTCTGAAATTTCTAATTCACTTAATTATTTCGCTGACGACAGTACCCTCAGCTATGCATATTCGGTTTTAGATTCACATCCTTATCCTTCGGATATGGCCTTCCAACGGCAGCGTATGATAATCTCATTAAATTCTGATCTTTGACAGCATTGTTCAATGGGGAATCGAAAACCGTGTAGAATTTAATGCCTCGAAAACTCAATGTTGTTTACTGTCGCTTAAGCGTAACCAACCCTCCCTCAATGCCACTTTCTATAGGTGGCGCTTACATCGAGGAAACTGAACAGCATTTAGTTCTAGGTATGCTAAGTGTTAGGGCTTTCTCCGACGATGCAAGGAGTTTCTTAGCCCTTCTGATCTTGATATTATATATAAATTCTTTAATTTTTCCAAAACTCTAGTACAATTCCCATATCTGGACAGGTGCTCCAAAAATCCACTTCAGCACTTCAGTCTCTTGGACAGAATTCAAAAGAGAGCTAAAAAGATGATAGGCGACACTTGTCTAACTGAAACATTTTTATCTCTCGAGCACCGCCGTAATGTTTCATGTCCATCATTATTTTACCGCTATTTTCATAAGCAGTGCTCTAGGGAAATAGCCAGTTGCATTCCTCCCCTCAAACAATTCGACCGTAATACCCGTATCTCTAGGAATGCATTTCAGTTTACCCTTGAGCCCAATTTCGAACGTACTGTCAAGTACAGATTCTCTTTTAGCCGCACTACACGAATGTGGAATGAAAATTATTCTCACTTTTCGTTGGCTTCCCAATCAACAATTTGTGGTTTGAAAGCGGCTTAATAACCGGCTTTGAGCTCAAGTTTTCCAAACCAAGGGTTTACAATTTGGCTAAAAAGCCGTTCCAAAACCGCTCCAGAACCGTTCAAATTTAACCTAGATTTAAAAATAGTTATTTTGGAACCAGAAAAATGAAAAATTGGTTTTGAAAGGGTTAAAAAATATCCAAATATTATCACCAGTTTAAAAATGGAATTTTTCAAACCAATATATGACCAAAAAGTTGTGCAAGAGAGAAAATTTTACCGAAATCAGCCTTAAGATAATTTTTGGTTTGTTTCTATCGTATAGCATACTAGGGTAATAAAGTATCTCATTTCTAGCCCCATTATGACCAGAGTTATCTTAGGCTTTTTTGTAACCTCGGTTTTTCTGGAGCCAGGGCTAAAAATTGTTGCTTGGGTTAGTTTTCACTTGAACAAACTTTCGGAGAGACAGCTTTGATCTATGTATATTCATACTTCTATGATGGCAAAGGCTAAAGATTTAACACCAGTAATTTGTTAATAGGGAATTTTGCAATCCAACTATACTACTACCTTTCATAGTCGTGAAGGACAGTGCTTGAGTGCTTGATAACAGGTGTGTGTTCTAGTCTCACTATAACCAGGATTATTTTTACAAGTGGTAGTATTTGACAGTTTATGGCGGCCATGTTGTTTTATCTGTTGTTAGTTTTTCTGAATTTTATTTTTCAAAAACTAAATACAAGACGCTATGGCAAGTAAAAGCGCCGAAATGATAAAATTTATTATCTGGATCAATTGAGAGCGTACTCTTATTTGAGCAAAAAAAAAAAAACCATCTCGAGTGATGTACCTAGCCCGTTTTCAAATTTTAAGCGATGGATGATGACCAATGGAGCTAAGTGCCAAACAGCTGATATCACTATGGAATTCTTCACGAGCGATTTGATGTCATGAGATCGTGCTGTTTGAGCCCTTCTTTGGACTTATTACTATGTAGTTCCGTTAGTCACTCAAATTGGGCCCAATTCGTGCGCCAGAGTCATAGAAAGTTGGATATCAGATATGCCCATCCATTGAATTTGTCATCTGAAAGAAATCATTGTTATACATAAGTCCCCATTAAAAAAAAACCCCAGTTTCCACCAAATGCCACAAGTGAGATTTAATGAAATAGTAAACTATTTTATCAATTCACTGTGCCAACAAAATTTATTTCCATCCCATAATTCCTTCTAACTATGTACTGACGAGTAGTAAAGGTTGTACCTACTTAAAATACCTTCTTTAGATCTTACTAGTGCATGAAGTACCCAATGGTGAAATGCGATTAGCCCATTAGACGGTCACTCCGAAGAACTGGAATTCGGTTCTCAGTTACTGCCACCTTAAATGATAAACTATTTTTTTTCCAGGGGTTCTGCCTTCTGCGGTGAAGGCAAAAATCATCCAAGAGTATCGCTTGCAATAAAAAAGTTCTTCTCATTTTAGTCGCTCGGACAGGCACACATGAATGGTGAAGAATTAAGCTACTAGGCCATGGTTCTCAAAAAGAACTGGCGCGTCTCCAGATGTACATATATGTAGGTACCTATAAGATGATTACACTTTCATATGTATACATGTTTGTAAGCGGAAAACTAAAAATAAATCAAGGGATGAAACAACAACAATTCAAAGCAATAGAGAGCCTTAATTTAATTTATAATTTCATCCATTGAGGTTTACTTTAAACACTGCACTATCATTTCCCAGAGTTGAACATCCATTCACACCAGCCACTTTTCCCAGAACACCAGTCAAAGAAAAATAAAACTTCAAAATTTCAAAAACTTTAAAACAAGTACATCTAACAACTGTGACAGCCCCAAAACATAGATACAAAATTATTTCAAGTTTTAACCCATTTTGTTTAAAAGGCCGCCACATCACAATGTAGTTCACCGAAAAAATCCCACCACACTCAACCTCTAGGTACCTACTCAACATCCAGCTTCCACACGAACCATAATGATCCCACCAAATTCAAATCTAAATCAAGTCGAATCCCTCTTTAGACGACATCCTACATCGAACGAAAGTTGTTTCCAAATTCATGGCAGGGTATAGGTAAATATGTACATACCCATATGTAGGATTCGTGGCCGAAAAATTCAAATCCTAAAAATCCAGTTTCGTTTTCGATTGGAAAACACGCCAAAAAAAACCAAAAACCCAATAATTGCAAGCAGAAGGAGCAGATTGTTGTAAGTTTCAACCGTCACATCATACAACAAGGTTTCACAGATCACACAAAATGTTCCCCACTTTCTGTGGGAAATTGTTGTTGCACGAACAACACCAACAAAACACCGCAGAGCATCAGTTTTTTGTGTTAGCAATTTGTGTAGGTGTGCATCTGTGTGAATAATTTTGTATTATTCACCACATTGAACTGGAGTGAGATAAAGTGACACAGGGCCAAGGATCTCAGGGAGCAGTAAAGTACAACACATTGCACACAAAAAAGGGGCAACAGAAATTAATGATAACAAAAAGTGGGTGGTATCTGTGTGTGGCTTTGGCCTGGCGTGCGTTTTTTGCAAGATTGAGTCTGTCTGTATAACAATATGCATATAAGATATATGGAAAAAATTCACGTCCACATAGGTATGTAATGGATACAAAAAAGCTCACACGTACTTATACATGCGTGTTTTTTTTTTTTTTTTTGTTCTGCTGCAAATGCATATGAGAGCCTCCATAGATACCTACATCGCACCGACGCGACGGACGATGCGAACGTGTATCTACTTCATGTTGCCAATGACTGTAAGCCGCATGCGTCAAATGGTCTAACAAAAAAATTATTGACCGGGTGGGGGGTGCATGTGTGTGACGATGCATAGCGATGCAGAATGATACGACTATGGATATGGATACTAAGGCAGAGAAAAGATGAAAAAAGAAGATTAAGATGCGCATGTGTTGGTCAGTACAATAGTTGGTAGTTTGGGCGGGCATGGACGGCTGGATAATGGGTGGCAAGGGCTTGAAAGCTTTTCAAAAATCATAGGTACCTATATGCATTTTGAAAATCAAACGTAGCATTAAATAAGAAAGTATAAGGGAAATAGACGCGAACTATATAAAGGTTCGAGTATCTATTGGTAATTTGAATGTTGCCATTGTTTAGGATTTCAATATTGAAGTACCTATAGTTAACCGACCTACTATCAAATAAAATTCTATGAAAAATTAAATTTAATGAAGGTATCCAACTTTTAAAATTCTTCTTTAATTGCTTGTGTCATTTTCGTTCAATATGCATTATAGTCAAAATTGACATTTAATTTGGAAAAATTTCGACACAATTTTGATAGGGACCTTTCTTTCATCAAAAAGTATCTATGTATAAAAAAATATAAAGCCCTTTAGGCCGAAAATATTGGTTTTACCTTCTTGAATGCCGTACTCTTTATTGGTGAACATTATTGAAAAGTACTTCTTGCAGAATGAAAAGGTGAAAATTGATAAGCTAGGTATCAATTTCTTAAAAATGCACAAAATTAAAAAAACACATATTTTTTTAAATTTTAATCCTAGTACCTAATGCAATTCACGATATATTTTAGCTCCCAATCGAAAGTTAAGCTAATAGTCTAAAACTTACCGATGCATTCCCGTTAACCAGGTTTGCAATTCTAACTAAGTATTCAAACATTTGTTTCCAACTTTACAAAGAACACTTGGTATCTATCAATGTTTAGCCCACCAAATAATTTTGTACAACTCGCATTGAATTTTATATTTTCATCGGTTCCTGAGATATAAGGCCTCAAAAATCACAAAAACCGTAACTGACTGACTGACTGACTGACAGATCATCAAAATTATGGAGCACTTCCCGACATCGTAGAATCTTGTAATTTTGCACAACGGTAGGTCTTGTCATGTAAACAGAGGAAAAAAATTGAGGTTTTCCATTCAGGGGGCGTGGTATCCACCCACTTTCTCCGAATTGGTGTTGGTTGAATGGAGCACTTCCGACTGCTGTAAAACGATGAAATTTGGTAAAGTGGTAGGGCTAAAACTGCATACAAAGAAAAAAATATAAAATTTGAGGTTTTCCATTCTGGGGCGTGGTATCCGCCCACTTCCTCAGAACTGATATAAATTATATATGGCACACTTCCGATTGCAGTAGAACAATGAAATTTGGTAGAACGGTAGGGCTCAAATTGCATATAAAGGACCAAAAACAAAAATTGGGGTTTTCCATTCAGGGGGCGTGGTATCTACCCACTTTCTGAGAAATGTTTAGTTTATATGGAGCACTTCTGATTGCTGATTAAGGTAGGTATTTTAGTGTTAGGTATCTTGCCATTACAAGAAAAAATAATTGAAGCGCGAATCAAAACAACCAATAACAAAAAGAAAATATACCAAAAGAAATAGGAAGCTATAAACTAAGTTGATTTTAGAAGGTAGAGTACACCCTTCTATCTTTCCGTATCTTTCGAGATTTTGACATGGCAAAATATTAAAATTTTTGCAAAAAGGAGTAAAAAAAGAGCCAAGTTCTTCTAAGCAAAAACTTTTGTGTAACAAGTCAGCCGTGAAAAGTACTGAGATCTAAAAGTACGCCAAGTTCTTACTTCATGAAGGTTTAATACCGAATATTTAAAGTAGAATAATATTGAAACAGATACAGTTTAATAGAGAAATTTTTATTATTTAATGATTACTGACTAAAATTTGATGTGTTCACTGGTCAAGTGTTTAGAGCTTGCGCTAAAACATTTGTTCCCAATTTTAAACTGAAAAATATATTTCAGACAATTTAGATCCCGACTTAATCATACAAAAATTTGGTTAGATTAGTTTAAGTTTTCGGATTACCTGGAAAATTTGGTTAGATTAGTTTCGGTTTTCGTATGAACTGAACTAATATCTCTGAAGGATCTGAGTCACAATTCTTTTGAAAATCGAAGTAAAATACCTACCATGAATTGTTATACAAAATATTTGTTTTGATCGTCCAGGGGGTCAATTCTCTATCTGTGAAACTGTGAAGTGATAAGTTTTTTCACAACTTCACACACTATTCGATTCGCAATTTATGAAAAAAATTAATAAAATGTCAAAATATTTTCAAATATTAAATTTGTTTTCACACTCAAACGATTTTGTGAAAAGCCCTGATAAAATATGAAAATTACAAAAACAAAATTATACTCAAAAATGAGTATCGTGTATCAAAAATGAGAGCGTTTCTCATTTTAGTACTGTTTAGTACATGTTTTGACAAACATTTATCAGAATGATTTCCAGAATCGCATTATGTGAGTTCATGAAATGTAAAAATGAAAAATGGCTGTGAAAACTGAAATGATAACTTTTTTATCACTTCACAGTTTCACAGATAGAGAATTGACCCCCAGAATGGCAGAATTTTTTTCAACCATAAATCCGCCAGAAATCATTTCTTATTTCTGTTGCCAAAAACTTATATCGCCATTGTTTTCTGAGTACCTACTCGTTGTTGAGAAAAACAAATAAGAAAACACTTATGTCGTTTTCCATTGGTTTCACTCAAGGATCCACTCATTCTGAAATCCAATGGAACGGTGCTAACTTCTTCTACTCAACTTTGAAATTTTGCCTATGTATTAGTTAATAGTCGTGTTGGTGAAAATCTGCGATAGTTGCTTTTGACATTTGGGTATGAGTATTAGTGCTTCTTGAGTGGATTCTGACTTGAAATCGAGAAGCGAAATTCTCTTCTCAGAAGAGTATTTTTTCCCAATGGAATGGTTTGAGAAGACTTCTGGACGCTTCCAAACGCTTCTGGACGACCAATGGAAAATGACATTAGATACATAACCGCCGTATTTTCTTAGAATATTTCGTATGAAGTTTCTGTGGTTTGACAAGTGATTACGGCCATATTATTGAAACTGCATCTGTCAAATTGTTTGTGATTTACTAAACCTATTTTGCCAAATCAACACGCAGAGTTATAACATTAAACAAAATTTGCAAATTATTAAATTGTTTTATGAAAGTGGGTCTATACTGTTCGAGCAACATTTAGCGCGCTTCGTGCATTTTACGGTCGACAAAATCGTCCTTCCGATATGAGTATTCCCAATCTGTTTGATAAATTCGAGTCGACCGGTTCTGTGAACAAGCCACCAACACCAGTACGTCTTAAGAGCTTAAGCTTATTACAATTAAACTAAAACTAGTATTTCTTGAAAAATCTTTAAATATTTTAATTCTGATAACGAATTTGTAAAATTTTCAAGTCTTCAATATTCTTTTGTTTTCAAATTCGAATTCGCTTAAACATAGATTTAGTCTTTAGCCCTAGGTACTACGGACTTGCAGCTAAGTTCAGAGTGTGGAACGCTTTAACCGGGTCACGATTTCCCACCCATTGCGATAAATCCTTTCCATTTCTCATTACTGCCTAAACTTTAGCACTGTGCTCAAATATTTTAAAGAAGCGTAGGCATATTCCATTTAGTAATAAAATACCTATAAAATAAAATTGCATCACTTTAAAGAAAACAACACAGCAACACTCTCATCTGCATCTTACATTCCTTATCCCATTACCATGTACTAAAATTCCCATTTAACTAACCTAACCTCCAAATTCTTAACCCAAACAAACACCAAAAGATACCTAGCTCCATTTTGTATCGGATACCTACCTTTCAACTTTCAACAACAAAACAAATTCTCACATTCATATGCTTCGGGAGATGAATTTGTTCCTTTTTTCTGAAGATGCCCAAAAATATACACACCCATTCCAGTGATGTGATACCTTTACCAGTAGTATGATCCACCATAATGCCCTGAAAAATTCGCCAACAAAAGATGTAGGTACGCGCTGCTTAACACGCGCGGCGCGGTATAAAAAATGTTATCTTCTCTAATAAAAGCCTGAAAACAAGTTTTATTTCCCCACTTTTCCCACACACAAATAGGAATAAAACAAAATGAAGAATGAAGCCCCATTCTTTGCTCCCTATCATACAAACGGAAGCAAAACTAAAAAAAAGAAGTAGCAAAAGAAGAAGAACAAGAAAAGGTGAATCACACAAAACAAAGCATCTAAAACACAAAAGACAAAAAAAAAACGAAGGATTTATGATCTCGTTCAAGGATAGTACGACTACGAACAAGGAATACAAGGAACGACCGGCCAAACGACCGTAGGTAGTGAAGTGATACCTGCTTAAATCAATTGTTGGGTGGCGGGTGTTAATCCAAGGCGCGAGGGGCCAGACAGAACAGCCAAGAGCCACACAGTAAGAACTCCTCGTAGGCGTACGAATAAGAGTAGTGTTTGGAGATTTGTGTTTTTATGTGCCCTAAGCACTCATACAAACTCGAATACACTCTATAGTTAGATGGGGCTTGTATTTGAGTACAACTCTGCATATGGCACCATGTAGCGGGACGAAGGCGAGGACCGAGGACTTCGGACTATACGGACGTTCCACATCATATGACGGTATGAAATGGCGGCAAACAAGCTTATTCCATCCATGACGCTTCAAGTTGAGTCGATGTCTCCTCCGCGCGTACTTCTTTTTTTTTTTGTTTCTATTATTTTTTTTTTTTTGCGAACAACAAATAAAAGCTACGGTCAAGGGCGTTCGCATTTTCAATGGAAATTGTGTTGTTTTGCTCAGGAAAATTTTCAAAAAAAAAAAAAAAAAAAAAACTGAAAAATTAAAAGAAATAGAAAACTGAGTATGAAAACTGGAAAAGGAAAACACAAAGATGGCCCCAACCTTCTGAGATTTTTAAATTATAACAACCGGCTTACTTTTGGCGGAAGGAAAAAGGAGGGCAATTGCACTAAGAGCTTTTTCTCAACTAAGTGCGATTTTTATTCTGTTTTTTTTTTTAAATTTTATTTGTTTTTTGCTAACTTTTCATTTATGGAACGAATCGGAAGTTTCAATTTCCGCTTTTTTCTTTTAGTGTTTTGCTTTGATATTTTTGGATTTTGTTTTTGTTTTATTAATTGGGTAATGGCCATTTTGTGGATAAGTTTCTGGTGTGTAAAGTGCAAGGTTCTTTTAAGGGGAGAGGTTTTTGTGAATCAATTTCAGCAGAAAATGCAAGAAACCTACTTTAAGGTCAAAGACATTTAAATTAAAACATTCGAAAATAAAAGTGCACTACTCGTTTGTTTAAATTTTCCTGATTGATGATCAAAGGGTTTGTTATGGAGGCAATGGGTGTTAAGGAAATACCTTTTAAGCGAAAAAATTATCTTGTGAAAAAACTATCATGGGAGAAAACATTTTGAGAGAAAAATATCATGTGGGGAAAGTAACTTGAAGGTAAAATATCATGCGAGAAAAGTATCATGCCAAAAAAACTGCGCAAAATATACTATGCCAGAAAACTGTCATGGGAGAAAAATATCTTTCGATAAAACCATTAGGTAAGCGAGGAAACTATGCGTATAACACATTAAGCATATTGAATTTTTCATAGCTCTCTCTCGCTGATACTTTTTCGCATGAAAGTTTTCTCGGAAGATAGTTTTCTCACATGATACTCTTTTGCGTGATACTTTTCTACCTTGATAGTTTCCTCGATAATTGTAGGAGATAGATATATAATTTAATTTTATCAAAAGGAGCAAATACCTACTTCTTAGTTAAGTAGTTCAATATACATAATGACATTATATATTCCATAAATTATTATGTACTTATATCGCTTTTGTCCATGAGAGCATGTTCGTGTGACCTATATGTCCATTTTTTAAATCAATTTCTTAATTATTTCCGATATACCTATACATACATGCATTTAAAAATCATATATCTATTCATATATGTACTTAATACCTATGCATTTGAACACAAAAAAAAAAAAAAAAAAAAAAACGATTGTCTGTCGGTTATCATAAATATAATATAATTTGTTTTTAATACCTTGGATATAACAAAGGGAATTTGAATAAAAACATTAGTTAAAAGGGAACTTCTTCGCAGTCGGTAGGATTCGAACCTACGCTCCCAGAGGGAATCTGATTTCTAGTCAGACGCCTTAACCGCTCGGCCACGACTGCTTATAATAATTCCATGAGCTTGTTAAATTCCGTAAGACTAGACAAATTGAAAAGTCCGAAAAAAAAACAAAAAACCATTATTCTAACATATTTTTTTCAAATTAAAACACTGGCTATTCGCAATTCGGGTAACAGTCATTTAGAAGTAAGAAATAAGTTCGAATTGACCAATCGTCTAAGGGTGTCAACTTTCATGCTGGCACCCACATCAACCTATGCTAACCTAAGCTTTCGTATTATTTGCAGAGTATTGAAACTATATGAAGGCTTTGTCATAAGCAGTTTTTGATAAATTTAGTTCGTCTAACATGAATTATTGACAAAAATCCAATGGACAATATCCAACCAAGATTTTAAATTCTTAAAAATGAATGGAGGAAGATTTTGCCTGTGACCTGGCATTGTTTCAATATGGAGGTTTTTATGATACAAACTCTATATACTACTGAAATAAATCAGCCAAGTAGAAGACTTAGCACTATTCAATTGGACTTGTTGAATTGTTAGTTTAAAATAGATTTTTTGGCCTTCAGTCCACAAAAATTAGTGTTTTCTCATGTGATGTAAGAGAATGTATTGCAAGGTCCTAACTAGTCAACTGATAAGTCCAAGTAAGATAGCCCGGACGAAATACCAATTTGTATTTATTTATTTATTTGTTTTGCTTAATTTTAAGATTTACATCTTGTTTACAACAAAGCTTTGAAATGGACATACAATAAATGGCATTGACTTACGACTAAAAAATAATTAACAATTACTGTTATATAATTAACTTAAGGTTAAAATAGAATAAATTAAAACATTAAAATAAAATAAAATGTATTTACAAGTTAAAGTAGAAAGAAGAGAAAGAAAAATAGAAATGTAACAAACCGAACAGAAAACAATGTCAGCTACTAGACTAAGTCGTCGAATAATGAGCGAAAGCCTTTTTTTTGAAAATATCTATGTTATCCGTATCACGAACAATGGCGTGGTAAAGAATTCCATAACCGAGATGCGTTGACAAAGAACGGCCGCTGTGAAGTAAGACATGAAAAACGGGGGATTATAATTTGATCAGATCTTCTAAACAAAGTGAACTGGATTCTATCAGAAAGGTATTAAGGTTGGTGCGATTTGACTAAATTAAATAGTAGTACCTACTAGAGTTCTAAGTTTTAAAAGATTATCTAGAGAAATTCCATATATGTTTTTAGAAAAAAGTGAAATGTGGTCAAAGCGACTTAGACCATAAATGTAACGAGCCGCACTATTAAACGCTACGTTAATTTTTCTCTTACTTACACTATCGAGCTTACAAAAAATTTCACAACCGTATGTCAATATCGGCACTACAAGTGTTTTCGCTAACATTTTTCTGGTTACTAAGGAGGTAAAATTTCTAGTTGGGCAAAGCAATCGCAGAGCACCATATGATTTACCTACGGCCTGGATGATATGGTTATTCCAGTTTAACGTTCGATTAAAGCATATGCCTAAATTCTTTGCCGTATTTACGCATTCAACTCGAGTATTGCTAAGTTCAATCGCTGGAAAATGAGAAACATCAATTACTCTTCTTGATATAACAAGGCATTTAGTTTTGTATGGGTTAAGAGTAAGTCCACATTTCGAGGACCGTTGTTTTATTGATGAAAGGTCTTCATTAATCGTACTCACACAGTATTCAATCATACCAACTGAACAGCTTTTTTAATTGATTGAAGGTCATCAGCAAATAAGTGCTCATCACAGTGACGAATCAATTTAGGAGCTTCATTAACATAAATGGAGAAAAAAGTTGCACTCAGGATTGATCCTTGTGGGACTCCACAGTACACAGTAGAGAGTCAGAAACCTGATCTCTTTGTTTTAAAAATGTCATGCACACTGTCTTATCAACTCTTCAAAAATCGTTTGAAAGCCATGAATTGTATATTTTTTATTTCCTAATGGGGTATAGGCCAAAAACACTCTTTCAATCTTTCAAATAACCTCACGTTTAAGACTAATTTATATTCTTTAACTTGCAAGCTCTGAACTCAAGCCTTTGAAGTTCTTTGCACTATCAATATATGAATTAATTTAAAAGTCTCTTAAACTTCATTACAAATCACCCTTTGTGCATCCCCCTTGGCTATACCAAAATTATGTGAGTTTTAATGTAGTAGCCTTAAGTGTTTGCTTGTATCAAACTAATTAACTTTCCAAAGAAGCCAACACAAAAAAAAATCTAAACTATTTTTATGAAATCGTAAAAAATTTTAATTACTTAATTACTCGGAAACGCAAGTTCAGCACTACGCGCCAATTTCAGCGTATAGAAAACAAGTAACATTTTTCAATATACATTGTATGGAGATAATGCACTCTTTAATTTCCTTATCGCAAAATACATTTTGACAGTGGCACTCGTTTTTCACAAATCGCAAAAGGTAAAAACAAAACTCCTTTACGACATTCTGCAAATCCCTTTTTAAGAGGCTCCCAGAAGATCACTATCTTGTCTCTTCATATAAAGAACTTGAAAATTGATCCTCACATTCCGAGTGACGGCCACAACGACGATGACCATTCGGAGGATCATCATGATCGTCAATGCTGTCGTCGATGACCAGCGATCGTTAAATTCATCATTGCCGCAGCAAGATATAAAACTGAAATGTTAATACTCGTATACATCTTGCCGATAAGGAGAGCCGATGATGAGGAAGACCGTTTGCCCATCAAACGTGCTTAATATTCTCTTCCATCACGGGTCCCAGTTCACGGACCCGCCTTTCTATTGATTACTTTGCCGGCCATCGCCCGAGTCTGGACTTCAATTAAAAATCCAACAATGAGGCACATTGTTGCTCCCTTTTATTCTGCTCATCATAAACAAGCTACAATGTCTTATACTTCTTCCAGCTGAATGAAGCCCGATGGAGAGTATAAACGAGTCCAACCGAATTGGCCAGTTGTTAAAATTTCATTTGACACCTCAAAATCATAAGAATTCAGTTGGCGTACTTAAGATAAGTTTTCGTGCCCGACACGATAACTGGTCAACCAACAAGTTAGTCTTCTTCTATATCAGTGACGGACTAGAAAGGGGAAATCTATTAGAACGATGGTGCTATGTGTTCCGGTTAGCCAATTAACAACAATGTATTTGAAGTGCAACTTCGGTGCGATACAAGAATAATTAAAACTTTATATCAGGTTAGGAGTAAGGAGCCGATGGGCCTCTAGAATTTAGTAAGTCTTAAATCAACCAATGCGGAAGTTTGCGTGTTGACTCGTTTAATGTTGCTGAAGAAAAAAAAAACTAAAAAGATATTCTGTGATCCCGAAAGTTAACAAGCAGAAGATGACATAATGAGATGGTTTTTCCGTGGTTTTTCCAAAGATGGATAACTAATTTTGCAGGAAAATTTATACGTTTTCTATTTGGGATTACAGGGAAAAATACTTACTACTACTCCGGTTCCAAATGTTTTAAGCACTTAAACTGGATGTAGTGATAGTAATTGGGAATGCTTCTTCTTCGTCTGGCTAAAGCGGGAACCACACTTGTCTCTGGTGTGTTGGGTGGCAAACTTCTGTTATAAATCCTTACACTCCTTACTGCTCAGAGTTATTTCTTTTTCTGAGAGCATTTTCGTAAATTTCTCACAAATGGAAGAAAATCTCTCCGACAGTATGACGTAATCGGGATGAGGGATTTCGACACAACACATCGCTCCACAACACATCAGACAAATATGGTTCTACGCTTGTAAAATATATTGGAGTGATCATGAAACTACATGCGATAAGTGTGGTTCCAGCTTAGGAAACTATTTAAAAACATTTTCGTGGATCGGAATTATATATGTAGGTAGGTAGCTAGAAATTTAGTCTTGTGGCCCAATTAGTGCTGAAGTGCGCAATTTTGATACACATAATTAGAATTGATGGAATTGACATGGAGAATTGTGGACATTCTCACGGAGTGTTCCTGTTTGGACTAAGTTTAAAAGTATAAAAGGATCTAATAGGTTTTCGGTCGGGATCATAATAGCCCAGGAAAATTAGTCGGTGGAGTGTTTTATTTGCTTATTCAAAGCATTTCTTAAAAATTGCCCTAAAATTTGAGGAGTAAAAAGATGTGAAATTCATATTTTTGAAAATTTCTCAAAAACTAAGAGTCTTATTAAAAAAACGTTATCCTTTGCCTTTCTCAAAATTTCTTTATTCTACGAAAAAAAGAATTATAACCTTTTTTGTGTGGAAATACATGAGCTTGATAATGACTACCCTTAAAATGTTACGTTCTAACGCAGTGCGAGTGGCTTGGTCAAGTGGAGAGGATTTACTAGGAGAAGTCGATGCACATTTGTCTTGAAAGCCTATGTATCCCAATGAGGAGACAATCGGGAAGGACAAAGTATTCTACATTCTAGCAGTGCGGCTAAAGAAAGAAAATCTATATTTGACAGTTCGTCTGAAGTTGGGCTCAGGAGTAAACTGATGAGTACTACCAGCTAGACGAGTATTGTGGCGGAAATGCAACTGGCTATTTCATTTGAACATGGTTCATAGACAAAGCGATAAAGCAATGAAAGACAGGAAACGTTACGACGGTGTTCAAGGAAACTAAAATTTCCGACGTATTTGCGCAAAACAGGTTCAAATGAGTAATAGAGGCAGTGTGTTAGGAGTGTTTTTTTGTAAGTCCATAAGGAATTGTAGAAAAAAACGACATCGGGACTAAGCACTTTACATGAAAATACAACAACTAACTAATTCTATACAGAGGTAGCTAAGACCCGATAAAAACGGTGATGCCAAACTAATAATATCTGTATGTTATCGATAATTTGTTCAGAGAAGTCAAAAGTGACGTTTTTGGATGATGGTTGATGCTAGTCATCCATACAGCTGACAAATGCCATAGCGTACACAGTGCTTCCAGTTATTTGGAAAAAAAACTTCTAAGTCCCGATGCCGTTTTTTCTACAATTCTATATGGACTTGCGAAAAAAATACGGCTAATACTTCAATTTTTGGGCAGATAGCTAATGCTTTATAGATAGCAGCCGGATGAAAATGAGAAGAAAATGTTTAGCATCTTTTATGGAAACCTAGGCATTTCCTGTATTTTTGTATTTTGTCTATATACGTCGAATTTATGTCTATTCCATAAGAGATGATCATTAACGCACATAACGACAGTGGAAAGCTTTTCAGTTTATTTGATGCTAGTGTCAGTCATGGATACTGGCATAGGTGATATATATTTTGCTTGGCTTGACAGTGGTTAATTATACACCATTGTACAATGCTGTCGATATCGGATTTTAGCAAACGCTGCCGTTTCAGTGCCACAACCGCAACCGAAGAACATGATTTTCAGACTTGAAACTAATTTGAAAAGCTGAGGATGTTGTCGTTAGCAAAAAAATAAATGAATTAAAAGTTTGAGACAATACATCATTTGTGAATATAAGAAAGAGTGTT
The DNA here is from genome assembly GCA_963931855.1 of Philhelius festivus. Lineage (NCBI taxonomy): Eukaryota > Metazoa > Arthropoda > Insecta > Diptera > Syrphidae > Philhelius > Philhelius festivus. Next base: position 89,364,698 of record OZ007557.1, on the reverse strand, counting down.
GGAGACAAAATGTAGCCTTGGGGCACGCCAGAATTTATTTTATAAATGTCGCTCTTCAAACCGTCCAAAGCAAATCGAATTGAACGGTAATTTCATTCTTCGAGATATTTTCAAGCTGATTGTTTATCAGCGTTTCCATGACCTTGGCAAAAAGGGATGTAACTGCAATTTAACGATAGTTAGAGCAGTTAGAAAAATATTTGCCTGTTTTAGGTTATTGTTGATACAAGAAATTTGCACATATGACACCATTGATGTGCCTAGATGCGATAATGTACTAATAGGGTATTTATCAGGGCCAGATGTAAGAAACAAGTCTAGGGTGTGTTAGGAGTGACCTGCAATGTCAGGAATTCATAGTAGGCTCGTTAACGAGCTGGATCAGCAATGTTGTTCGGATGTTGTCTGACCAGAATACTATATATATGTCTGGGTGATTCTACAAACGATGGAATTTTCGGCGGCCCAAGAAATATTTTAAAATCCGTACAATTATTTAATCGGATTTTTTATAAAATTAAATCTGATTGATATCTACCTGGCCTAACAATATTATTAGGGTGACCTTATTTTATTTTGCTAAAAAAAATCTTCAAAGTGTCTGATTCTCAGTCCCCTGACGTGCCCCAAGTGCGTTTTCGCAAAGAAAAATTATTACCGTTCTCTTATTTCAGGTCTCATACTAAGATGAATTCCTCGAAGTTACGCCAAATAATACATCTTTTTTAAGAAATAGATAAATATTTTTTAGTAATTGATTTTATTACAAAAAATCTTAGTTAAACTTTGTCCCCCGTCAACAGTCAAAAAATCAAAAACAAGGATATCGATCGAGTTTCCAGTACTGGCAATTTAAAGTACCAAGTCTCCTTACAATAAAATCGTGGTGCAAATCGATCCTGTTTCTTATGTTAGAATTGTGAAAAAGACATTTGTGCAAGAAGTCGTGAATTGTCCGTTTAGTTTATCAGTCCTTTGGTGGGGTTTTACAAAACAAATTTGTATGTAAGTAGGCATCTTTGTTAGCAATTGTAATATAGGTTTAATAAAACTGTAATATTTATAGTATATTTTTTTTTTTCTTAAGTAAGACTTTAATATATTTTTTGCGCAAAAACCATTAAAATCCTCAGTCCCCTGGCTAATAAATAAACAAATGATATTTTATTCAGAAACCTGAGAAATTTTTAGTAATGTTGAACTTCGAACTTAATTGCGAAATATTTCTAAAATTTTTAAAAGTAATATAATTTATTTTAAATTGATTCTACATAAGAAGAAAAAAAATATTTAATTATAATATATTATATTCTTTTAATAAAATGCTAAGTTATATGTATTAACCACGAATTTGTATGTTGATAAAAACTAATTAAATTTAATTTCTATATTTCAATGTGTATCCAAGAGAAATTACAAAAAAAAAACAAAGATTTATTCAGTCCTCTTAAAAAAAACTCAGTCTCCTGAACATCCTTTTTAAAAAAACTGTCCTTAAAATCGTCATTTTTTTTTTTTTTGACTGGCCGCTTTCAACAATGCAAAGAGACGTTCTAATGATCAACTTGAACAACTTTTACGTCTTTTGGCCTCCAAAAATGTCGTGCCGAAATTTGTTACATCTTATTCCATTGTTTGTAGAATCACCCGTACACAAATGCAATAAAATACAAATATGCAATACTTTTTAGACTTGTTAGAAGCTTCCGTTTAAAAAATTATTTTAACTCGATACACCAATATTGAAAAAATCAAAAATTAAAAAAATGTTGATATGGTAGATACTGTTAGTATCGTAAAAATTAAACAAAAAAGAAAAAAATGTATCAACATTCTCGGAGTCATTTTCGTGAAACAATTGATTTTCGAAAAACATTTTTTAACATTCGTATGAAAATTGAAAATTTAAATATAGATCAATACCTGCTCTTCTATGTAAGACGCCATTAATAAATATTTTTAAATTTTTTTAAAAACAAATACGCTTACTCTTACAAAAATAAAATGCACGACTGGGTCGCACGAACTTGCTCTAATGTAACAGACTAGGAATTTTAAAATCGAATGTTATTAGAGAAAACTGTTCATAGGGATCAAATTATTTTTTAAATTCTTTTAGTAGTAAGAGACAAAAACATAATGCTATCCAAATATGAATTTATGCAAGAACAAAAATTATAAATCGTTGTAGTGGTTTCTTAAAAAAAAGCTTTTATGTATAAACTTTTTAAAAGCTTTTTAAGAAAAAATTTTGGTACGCCAAATTTACAAAAAAAAATATTGAGCCGTTTCTGAGATATCGAATTTTCAAAAAAAAAAAGAAAAAATCGATTTTTTTTTCAAAAATTCAAAAAATATTTATTTTAAAGTTTTGAAATGCAATGTGTTTTAGACTTTTTAGAAGCTTCTCTATAAAAATTTTCATTAAGATCCGTTAAGTGGATAATGAGAAGTTCAAAATTCGAAAAAATGGTTTTATTGTAGGTACAAGCTGTAATATCTTAATTTCAAAATTTTTTTTATTAAATTAAAGATCGTAAAAATTAATTGAAAGGAAAAAAATTTTATTAAAATTCTAGGCGCCGTTTTCGAGAAAAATACGATTTTTGAAAACCATTTTTTTTAATTTTTTAGCATTTGTATGGTAGGTACCTTTATTTTTAGGTAAAATAAATTTTTTTTCTCACATCTTGTAGATAATATTAAGAAACTTTTATTTATCAAGTTTAAAAAAATCTATCAAGGGGTTTTCGAAATATTGAGTTTTGAAAAAAAAAAAATTTTAAGTTTTTTTTAAAAATCCAAAAAATTTTTTTTTGAAAATTTGAGTACACAATTCTATTCAGGTTTTTGGGGAGCCTTAGCAAAAAAAATTATCAAAATCGGCTGTACCGTTTTTGAGAAAATCAAAAACAAAAAAAAAGGTTCCATGGGGGTACCCTCAATAACCATTTTTTTCAAATTTTTTTTCAACAAATACCTAGCTTTAATTAAATGAAATTTTTTTGTGTTTTTATTTTTATAAAATCTGTCGAACAGTTTTTGAGAAAAAAAAATGTTTATAAAATTTCGAAAAAAATTCGTATGGCAGGTACCGTTATTTTTGGTCTTAAAAAAATCAAATCAAAAAACATCCGGGGGGAAAAATTAAAACCCATATCTACCAAGTTTGAAGAAAATCGGCCTAGCCGTTTAGCTGCAATCGAACGGACAGACAGACAGGCAGACAGACAGACAGAATTGCGAGACCCACTTTTTTAGTCTTCGCTATCATCGTGATGTCAACTTTGATCAAAATCTCGAGTTCGATTTTTTTTCCGAATGCATAACTTGCCTTATAGTACCTATAAGTCGCAAGTAAAAATCAAAAAGAAAAAAATAATTTCAAAAATTTCGAAAAAAAATTCTACGACACGTTCATGTCGTAAAAAATAGAAAAAAAAAATGTGTGTCTAATTTGGTTTGGCAATTCATCATGAATAGGCTCGAGGCAGAGCAACGTTTGCAAACTGTTCAATACGCAGTACGTTTACTACGTACGTACGATAATACGCATCCCGTGTAAGACGTCGTCGTGGTCGTAGAGTTCGCCCAGATCAAGCGATTAATGATGTGCAGCATAGTGTTGATGGTGATCGAAATGTGCCAATTCGTCATCGTGCTCAACAATTAAACTTGTGCCGATCAACTTTGCTACTGCGGACAGTGTGTAAAAATTGAACCTCCACATCATGCCACATGTCCGAAATCTTATTCAAACATCAATGAAAAAAACTATCTTTCCGCCTATAAAAAAATACCCTTTATAAAAAAATATGTGTGCGAATATCTTTAAAAATAAATCATCTTAATAATATTCCCTAAAAACTAAAGCGATGCTAGTTAATAGTCATATCATTTTTTTTACGACTTAGTTTTAAATTTTAAGAAGTATTTCATATAAAACCAAAATTTTAAGTCGAAAGCGGCTTAAAGTAAATTTTTCTCCATACGAGTATACCTCACTCAAAACGCTGACCTCAAAATGGCTTCGGGTTTTTAATAAACACTCCGAAATAAAAAATTTAAATTCGGCAATAAGACTTGAATTGTTGACACCACACATTAACTAGATTTCAAAAGAAACACAGTATTCTTAAAAGCTAAGGTCCTAAGAAGTAATTCTAAATATTTTACTTTTATCTCTCAAATTTTAAACAAATTTCTTCAACATTTTTCTAAAAAAAAGTTTCGTATATCTTAAGTATTGAAAAATATGCAGATTTATGCAGGTATAGACAAAATTAAAAAAAAAAACTAATTCTCTTGTTTTCGAGATATGCTATTCGAGATATTCGCTATTTTTCAAAAATCAAAAGAATTTTTTTTTCGAAATTTTCTACATTCCATATATTACCTCATGTTCGAAGGATCTTTTGTCGAAAATTTTTCATCGAAATCACTAAAGTCAATGTAACATAGTTGTTTCATTGCCAATATTACAGTGACCAAAAAAGCCAAAGGAAAGATTTCAAATCAATTCCACTCAACTTACGAAATCAGTAGAGCCATCAATGAAAAAATAGAAAATTGTACAAAAAACGGTTCTGTGGCAGGTACCGTACCGAAGATCACACTTAGAATAGACATATGAATATTTCTAACTAAATCGTTGTAAACGTTTTCGAGATTAATATGTTTTTTTAAAGGGTGTACCGTTATTACCGTTAAAGCTTAAAAAAATAAACTTCTCCAACAAGGTAATTGTCAAAAACCCTCAATTATCAAGTTTAAAGAAAACGGCTTCAGCAGTTTTGGCTTAGGGTTAGGTCGATTCAGAGTTGTAAGTCACTAGCTTTAGGCTTTCTACGAGCCGTTACTACCTCTTGTTTTTTTATATCAAGGTTGAGATAGTCAGATGCAGACAGATAGACAGACGGAACTACAAGACCCACTGTTTTCGTGTTCTCTATCACCGCATATATATAAAAACCTGCTCTTGTGCTCTGCTCTCATTGCTATTTTCTCATTTTCTATGAGTTAACTTTAATACTAAAGAACAAGCTTTGAGTAAATTCTTGTTCTTGTGTGCTTCATTAAGATTTTGAAAATAATTCCTCATATCCTGCTGGAAATCTTAAGATTCTACTTAAGATTCTGTGTGAAAAAGCTGCATATTGACAGAAATGAGTTTTTCGAAAACGACTAGCATCAACAATATTAAAGAAAGGTGTTATCAATTAGAATGTAATAAACTATTAATTTCTCAAGCAGTCGTGGCCGAGTGGTTAAGGCGTCTGACTCGAAATCAGATTCCCTCTGGGAGCGTAGGTTCGAATCCTACCGGCTGCGGTATATTTTTAGATGCGGAAAACAATCTAAGTTTTCAAATTGAAGTTCTGTTGTATCTTATTTTCATTTAAGCGATTAAAGGAATATAAATTTTAGTGAAAGTTATTTTCAAATCTCTACGAATAGTTTTCAAACGAAATCTCATTTGAAACGTTTAATTGTATAAATTTTATTTATCAATTATCATGAAAGTGAGTTCGAAGAATCCAATTTGAAGTAGGTTCATATTAATCTCATATACAGGCACTCGAAATTCAATCTAATAAAAGTCCTACCAAGGTCATGCCATTGGGACTTAGGAGTTTTTAATTAATTTTAATTTAATTTTCAATTTTCGAACTTAAATAAATTTGACCTATGTGTAAGTTAAGATAAGAGAATAATATGGCCATTAAATAAAATTGACTAAATCTAAGTAAACACGTGTAACCAGTTTAACCACTCTTAAAGTACAACTCGGTAATCTTCTTTAAAGCTTCAAATTCCTTTCCTTTCCAATTCTTCTGCAAAGGATTTATGGCAGTACTTTTTCGATTTCATTCCATTTAATCCTTAAACCCCTTCTTAAACAATTTCCATTCACAGATAGGTATGTATATAAATTTTGTTTTATGTTTTTTAATCTACTCGTGTCTCCTTAACAAGTCCTCCATTGACACATTCAAAATTATTAAGATGCCATAAAGGCCACGATAAAATATTCAAATTTCAATTAAAAGAGACTAGCTCCTCTGGAGAGTTAACTGACTCTCATGGAGCAAAGCAAATAATAATCTGCGCTGCCATGCCAATTGGACCCGTTTGGTTTTTTTTTTTTTTGTGCCGTTCGTCGTATACATTCGGCCAAGAGCCAACAGGAACCGAGAACAGGAGTCACTAATAATAACATATCGCATGCATGGATTTATTAATATTGATTAATTGATGTATCATCCTTACGTGAAGTGGTGTAGCTGAAGCAGGAGCAACATCATCATCTGAGATGCGACCAAGACCATTCCACTGTATTTATAAACTGCATCATTGCACAAGAGTGGCTCTTATGTTTTTTGTAATTAATGATCGATTTAATCGTCAGTTAACAGAAAAGCAAACATGAACGCGATGTTGGCTTTGGATCTCATACTCGTATAGTGAAGATGCCTTCAATCCACGCCAATATGCGATTGTTGAAATAAAAATCCAAGCTAAATGGAGCATAAGAAATAAGTGAGGGCAGGATTGACGGATAGCACATGTGTTATTCTATACTATATCCCTTAAACCTTACCCGTAATTTCACTCTTTCGAAGCTCTAGAGAGTAAAGTCATCATCATTCATTCTAACAAATCCTTGTGAATGTTGAGGGAAAAAATATATAACAAGTGCCAAGAGGATACGAAGATGGAATATCCTTGTGCCCCCTTGAATGGGTTCTCCAAATGTGGTTTTACAATGTATTCCTTGTTCGCACAGATATACTATACTCTCTCGAATTTTTTTCTGCCCCCACGTGGCATGTGCGCAATTATTTGTACAATGTACACAAAAATGCATAATGCGAGCGTAAGGACCAGCAGCAGGATAAACCAGCAGCCACACCGCATTTACTGGATTTTTTTTTCTGTTGGGTTCTTTTAGTTTTGCCCGGACAGAGGATGAACAGAGGGGGAAGTGCTATAGATTATCAAAAGCCAACGAACATACCCTGTGGACGACGACGATGTAATATTTTATCGACAAAAAGTCCTTTTTTACGAGTTAACAGCCATTCACGTTGCACTGGGATGGGGCAGGATATAATGTTACGATGGACATTAATACTAGGTGGAGAATTTGTGTATGTGTACACAGTGAAAAGAAGGTGTGTATAGAGAGCTTAAGAGAAAGCTGGAAGGATGGGATGGACCATCATCAGCATGTAAGTTTCGACAATTTATCAATGTTGCACAGAGAACCCGGTTGCAGTAGAATGGGATGCAAAAAAACAAATTAGGTACCTAAGGCTAGAGAGAGACGGAGTTAGTGAAAAAGAGACATGAGAGCCGAAGTAAAATTCACCCCCAAAGTGTATGATGCTGGTCTATAACTTTTGATCGTTGAGCAGAAATTTGGCAATAAAATTTATTTTTTATTTACCTACACTGAATGAATTATTAAAGATATGTTTTAAAAATGGCAGCCTCGCTCCTAGCACTGGAGTGAGCCCCGTGACGTTTTGATAACTTAACTGGACTAGAGGCGAGGGATTTGCGGACATATCTCTTGCATGTCATCGTCGACGCTTGAATTTTGGTTGGTTCAAAAGAGTAAACGATCTGATCCTATTCACCGTATGACACTCTTCTTTCAGGTGGGGGTGAAGGCGTGCTTGAGCAGTTTAAGGCTTGTCCGGGGCTCTGTTGAACTCTACCGGTGTTGCTGCGGATGCACAATCTATGCACTAACGTATATGGGTGCTTAAGCGGTAATACTGGTTTGATGTTCTGATGGGCTCGTCCATCGATTTATCGCTGAGCCGGTATTGCTACCTCGCACAAAGCTGTCATTCCCGGTTCCTATCGACCTCCTCGCAGTGCCTGTGGATAGGTTACTGTAATAGTAACTGAACTAACTTTATAGGAACAGTCTGGACGGTGTCCTTAAGGTAGGAATCCACTAAGGAGTGTGTAACAACTCACCAGAGGGGTGCACATTCTTGGTTGTGGTTTCTACCTCGACTATAGCTGGTAGTGTGCATATCAGGGTTGACAGGCCTCGAGGTTTTGCAGAAACTTCATCTGTAAGTGACCATAATGGTGTCGAAGCTCGACCGGAAGCTATATTCTGGCACCATGTTAGATAGTGCCCAGGAGTCTGAGGGCTATAGCGTACGTCTTCTGGCTCTCTTATTCTATCTTCGGATAATGAAGTGCAGCTGACGCGTGCGTGCTCTCTTTCTCAGTCTATCTATGAGGTAGGCCCCCTTTTGGGAGTTTCCTGGTGGCTTGGTTTATTCCGAATGCGGAGACACATGGTTTCCAGGCGTGCCTGGATTCAAGAGGTGTAAGATAGACCTCGCCTCCTAAGCAAGAGGTGTGTTCATGCGACCGAGATGGCTTCGGCTATGTCGGGGTTAATGGTCAGGACCCAATCTGAATCCGATGGAGGTAGGCCTTCCGTGGGGTAGAGCCGGTAATCGGCAGGTATCCACGTTAAACCCAAAGCCGATTACCGTATGACATGAAGTCATCTATAGAAGTCGCCATCTGCTCATGAATCCAGACATCTTCCCTGGAATGTGAGTTATAATTATATTATGGATTCAAATTCAAGATTCAAATATTTTATTTATAACAAATTAGTTCTTACAATATAAGTTTCAACGACATTAATAAAATAAAATAATAAAATAATAATAAGACAATGGCGTTGCCGTCTGTCTGGTAAGTAAGTTGATTGAAATGCAAAACATGTTTTTCGAATATAAAAATAAAAATAAAATAAAAAGGAAGCCTATTTTCATAAGAACTTGATTATCTTTGTTTGTTTCTATCTAAATTCTGTTGTTATATTGTTTCGGTATATAAATGCAGATACAATAAATTTATAAAGAGCTTGCCAATTGCAACCATTTAGGAGTCTCTTTGTATGTTCCATTGTCAACGAGCGTTCCCCGAAGTAAATAAGTCTTAGATCTTTATAAATGGGACATATAGCTAAAAAATGGAAAGTATCTTCTTTCGCTTTCATATTACAAATTGTGCACTGATTGGTTATAACGTTTCTATATGGAGATCCATTCAAATTCAGCATTTCACATCTTGCTCTACATATTAGTGATATTTCTTTCACACTGTAACGGTCAATAATTATAATTATATTATGGTGTCTTAATTGAAACTGTCTACATTCTAAACTAAGCAACTTTGCTGCCTGGTATCGAAGCATAGCCAACCCAACAGAACCATCGTCTGAACAATGTGCAAAGAAACCCCGAAACTTCACTTGCTCGATTTCTGCTCCTTGTCTACCTAGTTATTTTCCCTTAATGGCACTGTCATCTTGACCCCAGATAAGAGTAACCTTGAGTTTAATATTAAGGCTCTCAAGTTCATTCTTGAATTACTGGACAAATTTAGTAGATGATCTAGTCGAATCATTGGCTCTAACAGCTGAATCACTATATGCTGGTTCCGGGTTATACCTTACTTGAGTAGTTTGCATACTTCTCTGATTTGCAATTAAATATTTTCTATTAAATAATATATATAAAAATCCAAAAAAGTCAAGAACCGGAAAAGTCCTTGAGATATTTGAAGAATCAGAAAATATTTCTGAACCAAAACCACACTCCATTTTAGAACTATTAGTAAAGATTTTTCTTTGGAGGTCTCTCATCACAACTTCGTCCTTCAAATCCGTTTTTTATTGAAAGTTAACTTATTTAAAATCTCTCCTGAATCTGATAGTATGAATGTAAAAGTCACATCAGCGGGAAGCCTGGTTTCCTTCTAGATGTGAAGCTGACAGCTACTGATAGGTATATGTATGTACCCGTGCTTCAAGGAACGCAAACCAAACCAATTTTCCCTTTAACAGAGAATGAGAGAGAGATATTTTTACTTAAGCAGCACTGCACGAATGTGTGTTCAAGAATACGGCACGTAGCTTTTATTTTGATTTCCATTATAACAGTAACATGTCAGGATTGGCAGAAATTAAAGACTAAACCACTTGATTCGACTTTAGATGCACACAACTACCCTCTCACTTAAATTCTCAACAAATTTCTGCGAGTGTAGGAACTTAAAATTGTGTAATGATTCGACAAGTGAACATAAAACCAAACCCACAAAATCCACCACCCATCGCATCAACAAAAAAAAAATACACGAAAACCCCCCCATTCTACACCCAAAATTGCATACAAACACCGAGAATGCGAGTGCGGCACAGTACGACTGGTACCCTTTAAAAGGGCGCCATAACACGCGGTGTTTACTTTGTTTGCTTCCTATACATCGATGTATGAAAAACCAACAAAAAAAAAGCACACAGAAAATAAACGATAAACCCATCAGGGTATGAGTGACTGAGTAGCCTTAGCGCCACCGACAACATCGCATCATCATCATTGGGGTAACATTAACATCAGAAGAGGGTTCACGCGACTGCAAGACCTCACGGTGCCACCCTTAACTTAATTCGATGCCTTTATGATGGACGGAAAAGGCGTAGAAGCAGGAAGGAAAGTGAACCCCCTCACACTAAGCTTTGGGTTGAGGTAGGTGACCAAAAAACCCAGTAACAAAAAAAAACAAGGACGAAGTAAGGAAAAAAAATCAGTATCCTGGCGCTATCGACCTCCCCCTGAAAACAATTCGACCACAATGAACCATCGCATTATCACACACAGCCACACGCATATAACGCACACATTTACAAATCTCATCAACAGCAGCGTCATGACCATAATCACTAGAGATGGTGTCGTTGGTCTGAGTCGGAGCACACTCCCCACGCCTCTCCGATCCTACCAACCCTTTGTGACGGATGCTCGCAGTCGTTCAGGTCCATATCCGGACTATGTGCATTCCCTATCACTTACACTTAAAGTTTCAGCAGGGAGTAAGGGGGGGAAAAAGCTTAACTTTGATGTAGCTTTTAATCGATGGCTGCACGGACGACGGCAACGAAAATGGCATCGGCCTCCTGCCTTCCCGCATAAAAAGTTCCTGCCATATCAATTGCGCATGACCCATACGCAAAAAATGGAATAACGCAAGTTTTTGTTTTGGTTACGATTTGCAAAAAGTAAAAAGCATATTGCAGAGCTACACGCGTGCAAACGTAAGTTTTCGGTTGACTAAAATCAAGTGAGTACCTATAAAAAGAACATACTGGGAACCTAAATTAGAGTACGTACCTAGTTTTTTTTAATCCAACGTAACTCCAAGGGTAAAATACAAACAAAATGTTTGAAAAATGAGATTGAAACATATTTTTTGAATAGTTTGATTTGGAAAATGTTGAAAATATTCGCAAAAAATCGATATTTCCAAATCACAACATTTTACATTCAAAATTTATGTTTGAATATCGTTTTTTTTTCTAAAAAATCTAGGTATATGGATATTATTTTGATTTTGAATGGGTCTTTGAATACTTAATTCATTGTAAGTTTTAAACGTGGGTTCTTGTCGTTTAGGGCAGAAAGAGGTTATTGCTACTTACGCAATGGAAGTAAGCTAATTTTGAGTCAACAAACAAATTTTACGAGTATCTCTACAAAAATTATTTTTTTTTTTGTATCAGCTTTTGAAATAAGTTTCTTGGGTTATCTTGTCACTGAAGAAGGAATAAAACCATTGCCATCTAAAGTTGACACCATCATCTCCTATAAGAAGCCATCAACAGTCCAAGAGCCACGAAGATTTTTGGGAATGCTAAATTTTTACAGACGTTTTCTTCCCAAAGCTGCTCAGATCCAAGCTCCTCTTCATGCATATCCATGCGGCAACAAGAATAATGATAAAACTATTATCAATTGGACGCCCAACTCGAAAATATTTTTGAATCCTGTAAGAAAGCTCTACCCAACTCAACCCTACTTGCGCATCCAGATGTTAACGCTCCATTGTCAATAATGACAGATGCATCCGATACAGCTTCAGGCGCTGTTATTCAACAGTTTGTGTCAAATCATTGGCAACCTCTTGGATTCTTTTCAAAAAAGTTTTCACCAATCCAAACCAAATATAGTGCTTATGATCGCGAACTTCTAAGTGCTTACATGGCAATCAAACATTTTCAACATATGATAGAAGGAAGACAATTTGTTCTTTATACTGACCACAAACCTCTTACTTTCGCTTTTCAACAAAAACCTGAGAAGTCAAGCCCTCCTCAACTCAGACATTTGAGCTACATCGGACGGTTTACAACAGATATAGTTTATATCAACGGCAAGGACAATGTAGTGGCTGATGCTCTATCCAGAATAAACGCCATCTGTGCACCATCCTCACTCGACTACACTGATTTGGCTAATCAACAAAAAACGGATGAAGAACTAAAAAAAACTCCTCAACTCATCTTCATCTCTGCAACTAAAAGAAATCGAACTTCCAAATACGAATCACCAAATCTTTTGCGATATTTCAACAGGCAAGGCACGCCCATATATTCCATCAAAACTACGTCGCCAAGTTTTCAATACGATTCACAACTTATCACGTCGGGGTCACCAATGTAGTTATCTATGTGGTGTACGTCTTGAGGATGAGATGATAACTCTTTATACTAAAAGTTTGTTTACACACTCGTACGATAAACAAACTCATTAAATTATTACAATGAATAATTGATAAATTGTTCTTGAACTAAGTATAATATTATTCTATTTAAAACTAAGTGGAAATACTTAAAGTAAGTTAATAGATTAATGGATCGCCACAACTTCTTACGGTGGCACCGATCCGAATGGTCCAATTTTCAATACTCTTTCGCATATATCCAGCCAAATTTGAGTGATGGCCTGTGTTATGTTCACCTTAATGGCATCGGTTGATTGTGGTCTATTCGCAGAGACCTGCGACTTCAGGAAACCCTACATGTCTAGTAGGGTCAAATCGCATCATCTTGGTGGCCAATACACGTCACCTCTGCGAGAGTTATTCTTACCCTAAAATCGTTCATACAGAATGTCAATCGTTGCATCAGTTTTATGGCATGCAGCACCGTCCTGCTCGAACCATATGTCGTCTTGGTCCATATGGTTCAATTTAGTCCGTCCATTAACAATTGGTTATCATCGTTCTATAGCCTCACCAACGTCGTTTTCGAACAAAAGTACGGACCAATGATGCAGCCGAGGATGCCTTATCACCTGGTGAACCTCGTATGGGTTGGTGTCGTCCAATATATGGCAATTTTGGTTGTCGCTTAAGATGATTTTTCGTCCATAATTAGGGTTCTTTTCAAAAAGCTTCGAACTCCGAATACACATGAACTTTGACCTCCTGAGTCAGTTGGATCTTGTTTAGGTACGCCTAAGCCCAGACGAGGAATTCGTCAAGTTAATTTCTCCAAACCAAACGAAATCTCATACATTTTTCCTCCTTCAATTAACAAAGAAAACCATGGCTTTCTTTTAATATGCCTAATTACCCTTAGAATTTATATAGACAACAATCCATCTACCTATACAACATTAAATTATTTCCGATTTTTTAAGAAAATGTTTTTTTTTTTTTTTTACAATTCTTGAACTATCATTACTAAGCTGGGAGAAAGTTTGTTGTCAAAAGGTAAAATTATTATGAAACTCCAAAGTGCATTTTGCCCAGGTACCTATGACAGTGGGCTCATTAGTTAGATGCTGTCGTACCCTTTTAAGACGCAATTATTGGTCTTTGATTACTTCTCAATATTCATTTCCATACTTTGCCAACAAAAAAACATCTAAACATGCACCCTATGATTTTCGGGACAAATCAACCAACAAGAGCAGCCTTGTACAACACTTTTACGATTGTCTTTCATTCTCTCTATAGCTTATGCTCCATCGCTCTCCTTCTGTCTTGCTCTACAACTACAACAAACCGCCACCACTTCGAAGTTCGAACCCACACCAAGCTGCTGCGCCCCCCAATACCAGTTCGTCCTCCCTGTACAACGAACAGAGCTCCATCGCATCGCATCACACATTCGCACCAACTCCACACATAACTATACCGACACGCCAAATGTATCTCCACAACCTACAGATATACCAAGCTCATGCATGGCCCGCGCATAGATACACATAAGCAAGTGCAATCCATCCGTCTGGCTCTCAGTGACGATAGGTAGCTTTTTCGCGGCAGCCACAAAAAAAATACTGAAAAATATATATAGAATCCCTCTTTTCATTTCGAATGTGAAAAAGGAAAAAATAATTAAAAGAAAAAAAACAATATAATCTGTACACTCATACACCTACTGCCTAGCCTGGCCTGGTGAATAATAAAAATAATAAAAAACAAAAAAAATAACATCCATACACGCAACATAACCCAAACAAAAGATACGAAAAAAAAAACTAGAGTGAGATACGGGTGAAAACTGAAAACAGTAAAAATTAATAAAAAAAAAACTGCAGAGTCTACGATAACTTTCCTCTCAATGGACAACAGCGACACCGCGCGGGGGGTTGCAATTGCAAATAAATAAAATAAAAAAAGTAAAACATACAAAAAAATGTATGACAAGTTGTAAGAAAAAAGTGCAAATTTTGTTTGTGTAGTTCTGCGTGAATTTGTATCTCAACCCCTTGACCGACAGACACAGAAGTAGGGGAGCGGCGGTGGTGCTACGCAGAAACGGTGGTGGCGGAAGGAACTGGGGCTGAAACTGAAAACGCTGAAAAAATTCATTTCCTATTAATTGTTGTTCGCAATCGGAGTTGAAATTTTTGTATTTATTGTGATTTTCTTATTCTGGTTCTTTTTTTTTTTTGTCGAGCATTTTTTCATATTTTTTACCTTTGAGGGTGTGTACCCCCCAGAAAGACCAAAAAAGGGGTGTTTAATTGGGAATTATTTTTATTTTTGGGCTGGGATTTTTTATTTAAGACCAAAAAATGCTCATTTGTTGATTGCAGAGAATGGGGTAGTAACCAATGGACACTGCCATTGTGTATATATGGTCCAGCAAAATGAGCCTACCACACGCTATATGATGGGGTGAGTATGGCGATGATATATGATTTGTGTTTCTATTTTTTGCATTTTTTTACAGGACATTTTTTTGAATTTTTTTACTATTGAAAAATTCACAGATAAAATAGGGTAGGTGAAGTTTTTATACTCAGGAAGTGCTTCATCGAAGTCAAGGGTGTTGCTAGGTTGAAGGTTCCTATATAGGGTGCATTTGCATTGTTAGAAAACTTAACTAAGCACTTGTATCTATCTAACTCTTATAATTTGGCAGTAAAATAAACTCATTTGGGGTATTCAGCAGCAATGTAAGATACAATATTTATAAATGTCATCATTTGATTTGATATTCATAGTTTTGCTTGGTGTCACAAAATGGCGCCCAGTCAAACGTCAGCGTTTCAAAATGTCGACCGTATTGAGATTTAACGTATTTTATTGAACATGAAAATGAGACTTTGTTTCTGCATTTTTTCCTTGCCAAATCATATGAGCTTGATATTGAATTCAGGTATCGTTAGTCTTAATGACTTACCGGTAGAACCTAGAGATTTCTTTAGACACATGGCAAATGAGGAAAAATTCATTTCATTCCATATAAAGCAATTCAAAAGAAAAGGCGCAACGCAACTGCTCGTACGGAACCAGAGATGCTTACAACTTTCCACCAATCCTGTGCGCGTTTTATTCTCCAAGGAATGGAGGTGACCTAAATTTTCCTGTTGAGTCCTAACGACTAGATGAGAACCTGAACCACATTTCATGAACATAAATATTCTTTAATAATTTTTAAATTCCTCGAAAGAGAAGTACCCCTGTGAAAATAGTGTTTTGTTTGCGCTATCGTGGTACCGAACTGGAATCGTTTCCAGATGACCAACATGGCAGTCCAGCACACTAAGGGCAAATTCCTAAACGCATATCTTGCGCAAATTCTGCTAAGCAAACAGTTCGAAAATGCAAATACAAAAATCTCTGCTAAGCAGAGTGTCCCAAAAGGCTAGATTCTTGCGCAAATGCACAGGCATTTGTGCAAATGTCAAACATTTCCTGCGCAATTCTCTTACATATATGCGTATTCAGATTTGCTATATCTGCTTTGCATGTGTTTTGCTTTGCAAATCTTGCGTTTAGGAATTCGGCCTAACTTTTAATTTAAAGGGCCCTATGAGGGATTCTAGAGATTGGTGTGATAATTATTTGCCTCAGAAATACAAAAGGGCAATTTTCGAAGTCATCCAAGTTATTGCTGACTTATTTATTTATTCGATTTTTCTACTAAGAAAAATAAAATTTCTTTGGCTATAAAGCACCCCAATGTATGTACAAATAATGTATGTCATCTCTTAATTAAAATTATATCTTCTATAAAGAATTCTCTTCAAAGCATCAGGACAGCATTTTTTAGCCAAATGGTAGCAGTTCGAGTGGTAATACCTACTACTGGTGGGCAATCAAATTTTCAATTCTTACTGTACATGACTTATCTGTCAAAATTTAGTGAAGCAAATAATTGTTGAGCAAATTTTAATCTATCACTACTTTGACAGATTCCGAACGAATCTCTGTATTTGAAGGGAAGACCAAAATTAGACTGAAATAAAATCCTAGCGGTGGACTGACCACCGACCGCATAGGTATAAATGCGATCGGGTAAATTTAGTCCCGCAAAACTAAATTACGAAAATGGGTTTTTGCGATTTACGTTTTTTGGTGCATGGCACTTCTGGTCCTCTGCAACACAATAACAAAATAAAACTTAATATTGTAGGTATATAATGTGTATAGATGGGAGAGTAACGAAATTCCGCCGCACAAAATCCCGAATCACGAAATCCCGCCGAAAATAAAAATAAAAATCCCACCGACAGATATTTTTGGAAATATTTGGCGGGATTTTCAATACTAAATATACATATATAAAATATTTTATTTTGATCTATTTTTAAACAAATGGAAAGTATTTAAGGAACTGTTGGCTCGGGAAAAATTCAGTTCTTGTTAGAACTCCGAGGAGGTAAACCTCCTCCATCTTAAGAGAGATGATTTTCAATGTTTCGGCCAATTATTTTTGGACATTCGACCAAAATATTTTTAGACTTTTGCCAAAAATATTTTTGGACATTTTGTCAAAAATATTTTTTCAACAAACTTTTTTTCAACAAATTTTTTTTAACAATTTGTTTTTGGAGAAGTTTTGATTTTTCATACATTTTTTTCTGGAAATTTTTTTTCAAAAATATTTCTTGACGAAAATTTGCCACCGACGACTTAACATGCCTTAAGCGGAGCGACGGTGTCGCGTGAGCGGGTGTGTCCACGAAAAAAAGGACTTAAAATCCTTAAGTCCCGCCGAGCGGGCAACCCAATGTACTTTTAAACGTGATTTCTGGCTAAACTAGGCATCTTAGCGAGTTAAAAATTGCATATTCGTGATGCAGGGAGTGATGTATCACATGATTTTTTTTTTAAACTTTTTTGGATATTTTTTTTGTAATTTTCTTATTTTCTGACACAAGATAATTTCAAGACTTCATACTTTACTTGTCTTCAGCTTTAAGCCAATCAGAGCTCATTAAAAAATTAACGAAATCAGAGCGGTCTTCTTCGTATTGAATATTCCAGTACAATAGTAGGGAACTTCGTTCTCGTTACTTCTGATAACTATGGAAATGAAAATCCATACTGTGCTGTCAATTTAGTATTAAAACGGCGGGATTTTGTGAATCGGGATTTTGTGATGCGGGATTTCATACCCAACCCGTATAGATAATAACAGAGGATACAATACTTTATTTAAAGATTCGGTCATAAAATTGAAATAACCGCCTAACACGCTAAAATATGTAATATGCAGATGAACTAGCCATAGGTCATCTCTTGATGCAAGCGAAGCCGATACCTCGGTACTTTTGTCACTTGTCGTGTTTCAAGAAACCTATTCCCGAATTTTTCAAGGAAAAAAAGAATAGAATATTTACTCAAGATAAGCCTCAACTATCTATGTATGATAGTTGGAGTCCTAACGCGCCACAATGAAAGGGGAACTTACGAGTAGAATAGGTATTAGCTCGTTGGACTTGTGCAGAAGATTTCAATATTCACTTCCTTTGTGAATGTCCCCTCCTAGCAAGAACCAGAAAAGCACTTCTGAGAGAATATATTTTCTACGATTCGGGAGACATCTCTAAATATTCAGAGAACAACTTAATTTTCGTTACTTTCTACGTTTTTATAATATGAACTAATAAACATATATAGTTTATATTGTCTCCAATGGTTGAAGGTTATGCGATCGAGATGTATGTACATATTTTTTTAAATTGAACAAATTCAATATATTCGTAAATTTACTTAAATTGGTCCGTCAGATGTCAGCCTTTTGACAAGTCAGTATAATGTAATTTTTTAAGCTTATAGACTTTGTTTACATTTGGCTCACTCCAACGAATTTTTGTAACGTCTCACTCACTGTGAAAGATGTCCATTTCTGAGACAGGATGTTTTTAATTTCTGGACCTTTTGCCATTTTCTTTTATGACATTCGCTTTCTCTGTCTAATGAATATGAATTGAAAACAAATTAATTTGATTAAATTAGTTCTTCAACGATAAAATTTGGTGCTTAAGGGCGCAGGCGGTGCTGGACCAAAATGAGGTGTGTGCAAGATAAAATTTTATAACTAAATTTCCGCATATTATTAATAATTAATTAATAAAGGTAGTCATAGGATATAAACAAGGGATTTGTTACTGGGGTAAACGTCAATTTGCTTTTCCTATTTCTTTTAAGGCAAAAGTATACTTATGTAGGGACTTAAGTCCTTTTCCTATCGAAAGATTGAGCTAAAATTTGAAGAATGGAATATGTATAGTCAGTTTCTGACCCAACTCCACTGAGTCAGCATAATCGAGTTGAACCAATCGCATTTTAACTTAATGCAAATATAGAATATGGTTTGAGCTTACTTCAAGCTCGTATCAGTAATATATTTATGTTGCTTGTTCGATTATTACGAATTAAGAAAATATTCGAAGACGTGCTTTGCTGGATTTTATTACTTCTAGACGAAGGGTCTTTTAGATGTGACGCTTCGATTATGGTGATGGGCCCCTCGAAGCATATGCGTAGGCGCACACCTTGCGTCACTTCTGCTTAAGGGTATTAGATAATTCCCTAGGGCAAATTTTACTAACGGTGCCTTTTTCGATAACGGGTGGATGAATCTTTTTTTAAATTATTTGAATATTTTTTTTTCAGAAATTCATATTTACTCAAAAAATCAGATGACATGTAATGTAAGCAATGGCGCCCAATGAATCGTAGATATGCAAAAGTGTTTGAAACCGAATTATTGATACTTTTATGCACAACTTTCATTCTTTCTGTTTCTCTTGTTAGAACGAAACTATTAACAAAAAGTGTCTCGATGATTACTAATCATAGTTTTTCATGGACGACTTAAGTACCTATATAAGTAACTATACAATTTGGATTTTAAAAGATCAAATCAAATCAAATCAAGAAGCCTAACTCAGTGAGCGCATGTTTAAATAAATTAGACTTTCAGAGCAACGGTCCCTCCATCTTGGCATAAACACTGAGGAAGAGATTATTGAAGGATGCTGGCACCTACACAAATCAAGATTCTTACAATGGGTACTTCGAGCGGAAGATGGCCATCAGGTTAGTTGTTAAACTAACTTCTTTTCATTGAGGTTTTTCCGAGTGTTTGGACACTAAGAAGTGGTAAGGGTAGTATTTCGAAAGTTGAATTAGATCCCCGGCAAGCTTAGGTCGAACGAATGCTCATGACCCAGATAGCGGTACAATTAATCTAAGTATCTCTTCCTGTTGACATCTAGTAAAGCCATTTGAGTCTGGTGGCAAGTATAGTACGGACAGTGCCAGAATGAAGTGAATAATCTTCAGTTAAGGTCTGTCATGACTTAAATTATCTTAAAAATAAACTTCCTACTTCTACATTTGTTCACCTGTTACTTCCTTCATTATCCTCAAAAGTGGCGCCCAATGAAAATTAGGAAATTTGAAATCCAATCAAAGATTTTGCCTTATTGAATGTCCTATTTAAGATGTACATATAAAATCTTTATGAAATACTTTTTTATTTACAAGCTTTTGTGATATTTTAAGATTTACTGAATCTAGATAACAATGGACGAAATCAAAAAAATATCCTTACAAAACTTCAGGTAGATATATTAGGTAGGTATATACCTATAACATTAAGCTTTATTCTGTATGTTCTGCAGGATTTCTATAAAACGGGAAAAGATTTTTCCAATATTAAATAAAACAATAACGCAGTAGGTATATAAAAGATTCAAATATTTGCTTTAAAACACATTTAATAGAACATTCAGGTGAATCGAAAGTTTCAATCAAACTGAATAGAAATGATAAAATTCACACATTTTTTAAATGGCGCCCAACTAAATCAAAGCCGATTCACAAGTCATGATAGCAATCTTTTGGAGATTAAAAAGAGTATTTTTTCCTAATTCTAAAAGTATCGATTTGCTATGTTAGATACCCAGACAGGTGTAACTATCTAAATACCTACTCAAGTTATTTAAAAAGTCTAATATCAACATCCTACTGTGCACTTATTATTCACACTACACCTATCTCTTCTTCGTTTTTCTGTTTACGAGTATATCTATCATATTAGCCTTCAAACATTTTTAATGCCCACTCGATCAGCATAAACAGCCCCCTACCGGACTGCAACCCCTACACTGCTCAACATTATCAGAAATCACCCATATCCCCAGTCTCCCTATCCGCAACATAGTTACAGCTCCACTGTATGTTTTTCCCTCATTTATCAAAAAAAGGCCGAACCCTTTGTAGAGAGCTTGCTGTACTTACAATATTATCCTATATGTGTACCAACATTATGCTCGCAACTAAAAAACAAAGTAAAAATCCCCTTTTAAAAAAAAGTCTCTAAAAAAAATAACACACATAATAAAATTCACTTGCTGCTAGGATGATGATGATGCACACTCATGACGACCGACAAAAAAACGCATTAAAAAGTAAAAATAAAAAAGGAATTGCAGAATAAATAATAAAACAAAAACTATGTAGGTACAAAAAAATAATATAAAATAAGTTGGAAAATGCATTTCCCTGTTTTTCCCATCATCAGCACACATCACTTAATGGATAATTAGTATCGATGGAGCTTTTTCCAAACGCAGGTTTAAATCATTTTCATTCCACAATCTAAGTTTTTGTTTCGAGGTTTGGTTGGTTTTTGTTTTTGTAAATACTCTGCGTTAGAGAGTGACGTCTCCCCTGACCGCCGCCACGCGCGCCGCATTTCGAGCCGTCTGACGTCTCTGACGCCTAACACCTAACGCTTTTAACCCGACCAAACGACGCACGTCCCGTCCATCTCTTCGTCGAATTCGACGTCGACGTTGTCGTCCCGGCCCATTACAGATACATTATTTGTTGGTCTTGATACCTACTATATTTGCAAATGCGATGTGTTTTAGTGTGGCAAATATCTATAACATCATCATTCCGAACCCAAAATCACCGAGCTCACGTACAAAATTAATACCAAAAAGCTAAAGCACCTCTCTGGTGAGGTTGATGGTTGATGCCGAATGCCGAAGCCGTTTCGTAAGTCTACAAGCTGCAAGCTATACTACAAACCGCCCGCTGCCGCATCTACATTCTACAAACTATACTAACTCATTAATGCAAACAGAAAATCAAGCAAAAAAAAATCAAAGTATCTTTTAGTTTAGAATCGCCCATCATGACTGTTGGATACACCAGTTCTGTTTCTGTCGTCTAAAAACTGAACTATGAAACTCTACAGAATTTGCGGCACTAGTCTGAGTCTTCGCCGCTCGGCTCGGCGCTCCACCATGGATTCGTTTATTATTTTTTAGTTTATTTTTTTATTTTATTTATTTTTGTTTTGCTTTTTGTGTAGATACAATATCTATTCGTTTTCCGGTTCTATGTGAAATTTCATTCGTATTTGAAATTTTTTGGCGGGATTTTCCATTCTACGCTTTCTAGAGTGCAAAAACACAAAAAAAAACTAAAATATTTCTGCAATCAGCAAAAAAGCTTAAAAAAACAGAAACAAAAATAGTGATTATTTATTTTGTTCGTTTTAGATGACACGAAAAAAAAAAATATGTAACTACAAAAGATACAAAAGTTTTTGATTATTCTTCTTAGACGGCAACACAAAGAAATGAAGGCAAAAAAAAAAGATTAATTGCTGCAAATACATCTGCGTTCGTATTGTTGTGTGGGGTTTGTGAAATTTGCCGCGCATACACGAAGTTCGTTCGGATTCGGATACTTTTTTTGGTGGTATAATTTTTTGGTGGGTGTATTTGTGGGTTGTATCTGTGAGTGGATGCATTCCATATGACGATCATCCGTATCATCATCAACATATCATTGATGCGGTCGGTGTGGTGTAGAGGAAAAGGACTCTGTAGTTTTTTTTGGCAATCACTTGCAAACTGCGCCGCGTTCGATTAATACACTGATGACATAGTGTGTTCGGATACGGGATGAGAGAGTGTGTGATGGTAGTTGTAGAGCATGTTTTGGCTGCGTCGTCGTCGGTGGAGTTAGTATGCATGACTATGACTATACCCTCCAGGTCTTGATACGGATGCATAGGTATGTACATAGGTACTGTGTGATTTTTTGATGAACTTAAAAAAGAGAGCTAAGTTTTGGGATATTTAGGTGCAAATTCTACTTTTTTTTATCAGTCCAAATTTAGATTTATTTAATTTAAATTGACTTGAAAAATAATGATATTTAATTAAAATATTTTATTTAAACGTATTTTAAAATAACTAAAAATGGTCTTAATGAATGTCAACATTTTATGCTTTTCTTTTTTTAATGTTATACCTACCTTTTTGTTCAAAATAAATTAAAGCTCAAACTAAACCTAAATTAGAGCACCTACAATTTTCTGAACGACTAAGATGAGGGGCACTTTTCTTGAAAATATTTTTCTTCTAGAATTTGTCGATTTCTTGAATAGTAAAGTACCTTTAAAGTACCTATTTGTTTTAACTTTAAGGTGAACCCAGCAGTGGTACCACTTTACTTTAATTGAAGTAGGTTACTACTTTTTTTTTTTTTTTTTAATAAAATTAGCACACACTCAAAGGTTTTTTGTATACCCTTAATATGTCAGAGACACAGTGGGAGCATTAGGAAAAAAGGGAGGGGTTAGAAAGGAGGTGTCGGTGTATACTGGTTTTGAAATCTTGAACATTGCAATGACTGGAAAAGACAGATTGGGTAAGGAATTCCACATTCGCGTAGTACGGCTAAAAAAAAATCTCTGTACTTCACAGTACGACCGAAGTTGGGCTCGAGGGTAAACTGATGTAAATTCCTAGAAGTGCGAGTAATACGGTTGAATTGTTAAAGGGGAGGAATGCAACTTTCTATTTAACTAGAGCAAAGTCCGTTAAAATAACGATACAAAAAGGGTGAGGCAAGAAACATTACGACGATGTTGGAGTGACGTAAATGAGCCAATGATGTTATTGTCACCAATCATTTTAAAAGCTCTTATTTGAATACTGTCCAAGAGACTTAAGTAATTTACTGGAGCACCAGCCCATAGATGGGAGTTATACTCAAGTTTTGGACGTATATAAGTTTTTTAGATTGTAGCCAGATCAGAAGGAGAGAAAAATTTCTTGCACCGTCTCAGAAAACCCAAAAATCTTGCGGAATTTTTGGCAACATCGCGAATGTGACCGAGAATATCAAGATGTTCAGTTTCGTTGATGCAAGTGCCTCTCATAGATAGTGACAAGGGGGGTATATCAAACTTTAACGATACAAGACAGCTTTGAGTTTTCGAAACATTAAATTCCACGCGGTTTCTTATTCCCCATTGTACCATGCTGTTTAGGTCGTGATTTTAAAATCTACTTCCCACTTCGCACCATCAGCAAAATACTGAAATCAACTTCATTTTAAAAATCTCTGTTTCAACTTACTACAATTTTACAAAAAAAGCCCAAATCTATTTCTTTTTCTCTAATTCACTCTAGGGAGTATGTAATCCCAGAATTCCCATAGAAAAAAAAGAAGAAAAATTAACGTCAAAACAATACAAATACACAAATAAGTAATTTTAAAAGCATAAAAACTCACCACACTTATGTGTACACGAATCTTATTTATATACTTATTTATATACTAAATTTTTTTTTAAATTAAAAGAAATGTATTGACAATTCTTAGTATTTAATAATATTCATTCAAGGAAAAAAATGTTTGTATACAATATTTTTTTTAAATCAAAGAAGCTCCGACATAAAATTTTTGATCGAGATCGGTAGAGTCGGAAATGAGAAAGTTAAAAATTAATTACTAATACCATTTTTTTTTTACCAAAATGTAGACCGCATTGTTGGTCTACGCATATTTTTTTATCAAAATCATTATAGTCGTTCTCGGAATAATTATGATATTTCATAATGGATGTATGGAAGGGAACGAGCTAAAAAAAAACAAGCCATTTCAATTTTTCCTCTAGGCTGCAGGTTGAGGAGGTACAGACATATAGACAGACAGAATCACTACTTTTTCGTGTTGTAATATGAACTAATAAAATTCGAGTTCAATTTTTTATAAAAGCAAGTAAAAAGTCATTTAAAAATCTACTTCGATTTTTCTCAATTAACTTCTTCAAATCTACTTCGACTTTTTTTCCGGAAGTGGTAAAGCTGGAACCCAGACCTCTGACATGACTGTCATTAATTATTGTGTCAGAGGACTGTACTGTTAAAAACTATATTTAACTTAATATTTTTGTCTATTTAAGTCTTGAATAAGTTCTTATTTTGTCTTTGCTAAACTGGAGTTTATTCCAGATTTAAAGCTGACGACTACACTTTTGAATTTTTGAAGTTTGTTAGTAGTTTCGGAAATATTTACTGTTAAGGCCATCCTTAAAAAGAAGACGTAAATAATATCAATATTAAGTTAATCAAATAATGTCTTTACCTCAATTCGCCCTTTAAATATTTAGATTAGTTTTTAAGTAAAGTGCTTTCCAATAAGGATTTACAATTTTTAACAGCTGATTTTGGGCATATTTTTTTAGAATTACATCAAATTAGCTGTCAGTTATTAAGTCTCTCTTGCCAAATGCACATGGAGAGTTATAGCGTCAACAAGCAAAATTGTCGAATTTGGAACGATCCAAATAAAGTCACTGTTTGGTGTGGATTTTGGGCTGGTGCCTTCATCGGTCCATTAATCTTTGAAAACGACGTTGCAAAGGCAATCACTTTCAACGGAGATTGCTATCGGTCGATGATAACCTAAGTGTATGATTTGGACTCCAATGACATGTGACAGGTATTCGCTACGTGCCACACAGCTCGTGCCACAATGCACATTTTGCAATATCAATTTTCAACATGATTATCTCACTCAGAGGTGATCTGCGGTAGCCACCAAGATCGTGCATGGACCTTCTTGTTGCATAAAATTTCAGTGATATCTATAGTTAAAATTTTGTATTATACAAATTTACAGATTGTAAACGCTCAAAGAAAAAAGTGTTATATTATATACTTAAGGTATTGTTTTCAAGCACAAGAAGTATTTTGAAAATCGGATAATAATTTGTTTGACTTAACCTTATTTAAGTCTAAAAAGATCGCTTTTCATTCCTTATTAGTTTAAACTGAAAAAATACGTTAATTTTGAAATTTTTTACATTTTTGTTGAAGTTCAAACTATTTTTAAATATAAATAAGTGTCTTCTTTTCGGTTCATATTGTTTTTCAAGTTTTCAAAGTGTACGTTTCAAGAATTTCAATGCCTTCAAAATTTGGTGTATGACCGTTTTCTACACTGTGACATGCCAGTGCCACAGTTATTTGTAAGTACCGACATAGCTTAGATCACATATTCATCTGCGTTGCCTAGGCAGTTAGTTTTGTAGACGACACCGTTGAAAAGCGGTGCTAGAGTCTTGTTGGATTTATACGCAAGGTTGACGCTATCGATGTTTTCTTGGCTGTTTCTTTGAAGATATAATAAATAGATTTGAATCATCGATATGTTTGAATTTATCTTAATAATATATATGTATGTAGATAGAAATATTATTTATGTAGTACCCCTTGGCATAATGGTTAGTGCGTTGGACGGTCATGCGGAAGGTCTCGCGCTCGATTCTCAGCCGCTGCAAGAAGGGGGTGTACTGCCTCTTGCGTGGAATTGACAAATTTTCCAAGAGTATCTCTTGTCATAGCCGTTCGGCTTCGGAACCGGCAGAAAATTGTAGGTCCCCTCCGTTCCTGGTAACAGGCACACAGGAATGTTTGAGAGTTGTAAGTTACTCCGAGCTGTTGCACAACAATTTTTTTTTTTATTAATTTACAAATATTTTTAGAATTTTTCTTTTTCTAATATTGCTATCATACAAATCATGATCAATTCTATTAAAAAGTGCACTTTCGCTTCTTTTCTCTTTTTTCAATTCTAATCTAAGAACTAGATCGATTACCTTCAAAGAATTAATAAATTAATAATACAAGCTACTGACATTTTATATAACATTTTTTTATTTAAATACAACAAAATCCATTAGTAAAAACAACAATTAGCTAAGCTGATTTTTGATAATTGATAGCCACAAATTTCGTATTATTAAGATAATTATTATAAATATGATACAATCACATTTACGCTCTTAGTTAATTTTTTTCAAGCACTAGAAATTGATTTTGTTTTGAATCAGCACAAGTTATCTAGGTTAGGTAACGTTATTTGCTGATCTCATTTAATGACTCAACGCTCGTCGTATTAGGTTTCCCTTAACTTTCGGTGACCTTGACAAACCCCTCGATATATAACATGTCCTTAAGGCACTTCTGTCCGGTCTTAGTATTTTTGACAATATTTTTATTTTGTTACAAAATAGATGGCAATCGAATAATTGAAAAAAACCCTACTAGATCGTAATTTTCTAACCAAACTATTCGCGAATAAAGTAAAGACGAAGTTTTATACATTTTATCAACATATTTCTCAAATTCATTAATTTATATATTCTTTATACCATAAAGACTTAAAGTTCCTCTACTCACTTACTTCTATCCCTGAATAAAGTTTACCTGTACAAAGTACTTCCTTTGTATCTGGTTGCTTAGTCAAATATACTTACGCCATCTTTGCACTTTTATTTAGTTGTCGTAGTGTTTTTTTTTTTAATTATACTTCAAGATTTTTAAATAATTGAATTAAATTAAACAAAATCAATTTAAACTCAAAACTTATTGTTAAGCAAAATGTTTGCAAAAGTAACGTTGGGCGCCACTTTTCACTTTGTATAAAAAGGTATTATCTACAAATGATGTTGCCAAAACACACAAACCATCTAACCATACATATATGAAGGTACCTATAATAGAACTATCCCAACGTAAAGTTCAGCTCTTATATGAACATCCTACCAAAAAATAACTTTAGCTTAGATACATCTCTCAACTAAATACAAAGAACCAAAAGTAAAATCAATTTTTTGTTTGCCGATTTAAGTTTTTTTCTTTTGATTTTGCAAAACTCCACTTCACCACACACCATCAAGCAAAAAATGCCATAAAGAGCTAATGACTCAGACCAAAAAATACTCCCCATTCCCCATAGAGCGAGACAATCCGAAATAAAAATGAGATGCCATAAGAAAGCAAAAAAAAAAAAAAAGCTTCTTGCCGCCAGAGAGCGTGCTGCAGATACAAATGCAAGGCGATAGATACATTTTTATTCGAATAAAAATGAAGATGTGTATATGGAGTCGTCTCTCTTTTTTTTACCGACCTGCCATATGGACATGGCAGTGACACCCGCTCATTTGAGGGGGAGAAAAGAGTATGGGAATGGATGGTCTCTGATGATGCGTGTGGTGGAGAAAAGCTTCTTTTCTTCAGAAAATGTCTGTGTGTGGGAGAGTGCTTAAGAGAGTATGGAGTATCTGTGTGTATGCAAACAGAAATTGAGTGTTCGGCAGGTATCTTTTTTTTGTAAGTTATGTTGCTTGTATTTCTTCCAGAGAGAGAGAGAGCGAGCACTTGAGGTTTATTTTGTCAAAATATAAAAATATACTTTATATTTGGAGGAAAAAAGTATCTGTGCTGGATAACTCACCAATACCTCAAATAAAAGCGCGCGCTCTCTCTCGCGCTTTTTGTAGATATTGCAGCGCGAATTTTTTCGCAAATCTTTTTCGTTTGTGTGTGCAAAAAAAAGAAATACAGGAAAATAGTATCTTTGACGGTGTTCGGTGGAGGAGCACAAAGTAAAAAAAAAAACTATTTCGGACCAAAACCGAAAAAAACTTCACACAGTCGACAAAAGATACAACAAAAAAAAAGTTAAAACATGACTAACCGATCCGCGTCGCGCTGCCTCCTTCACCGTTAAGTTGACGCGTCGTGGTGCTTGGCTGTATTTTTTCGCCTTTCTGTGTTTCTGTGTGTTATATTTTATATATTTTATTAATTTTCTGTTCTTTCTATTTGGGGGCACATTTTCAGTTTGTAGATTACATTTAATCCGTTCAGAAGGGCTGCCACGGTCTAACCACCGGTTTTTTTCTCACAATTTTTTGGGTTGGTCTCTACTCTACTGTCTACCTATTGTAGTTTTCTTCTGCTTCTTCGTCTTCTTCTGGGTTTTTTCTTATTATAAATCTTTTTTTATTTTTTTTAGTTTCCGTATATCTTCAGATACATTTCTTTATTTTTATTTTAGTTTTTTGTTATTTTTTTCGGCTTGATATGCAATGTGCTGTAGTATCTTTCTTCTTGGGGTTTATTTTTTGTCGGCCAAAGCGCGGGCTATGCCAATACTCACGTGAAATCCCCAAGGAGAAGAAGGAAGAAGATATCTTTCTTGTGTGTGCAGAATTAATTTTTTTTATTCCATTTATTTTTGTTTTATAAGACTCCTTCGAGAGTATCTTAACGATTTTTGTCGGACTTCTGATCAAGTTTTGGTTTATTTTTTTTTCTGGATGCTTACAATTTTTCGTTTTCTCATTTTAGAAGATTATATGTATTATTTTTCGGGTTTGTTGATGATGGTATTTGCAAGGTTTCCAATTCCAATTCAAAAAAAAAAAAACGAATTAATAAGAAAATACCTACACAAAAATTCTATTTGTGAATATAGCCGTGCCAAGTATCTGCGAGAGTCCTTTTTGTTTGCGTTTTCTTTGTGATCGTGTTGTTCTTTTGTCTGTTTGTTGGTTATTTCATAATTGGAAAAAGGAAAGTGTTGTGTTTTGTTTTGTTGTTTTTGGGAAGAAGTGCAGTTTTTTCACGGTCAAAATTAGAAATAAGACAAAAAATCGAGGCGCTCAAGGATATTCCACGGAGAATGAATGCGTCGTGTCGGTCGGTATTGAAAAACAAAACAAACAAAAAGTAACATAAACAAAAGGTGTATGGGAATTTTTGAAAAAAAAATAAGAAAAAAAAAACCTATTGAAATGGGTTAAGTGCTTTGTTTTGTGATCAACTTGAATGTCCTTTCAAGTTCAAGGAAATTTTGAAGAAACTCGGTTATCAAGTGAAAGTTTTTGACAAGAGAAAAAAAGCATGATACCTACCAACCTTACCAAGTGCAACAAAGCTTTATGGATATTCCCTGATGATTTCTTAAAAAAATACTCGTATCTCTCAACAATTTAAATATTGACACTGAAAAGTTAATGTTGAAAATATCCCTAAACATGTTTCAGTAAACTAAAAACATAAATTTGTTTTAAATGTGTTTATTTTTATGAAAGAAATTTTATACAAGGATCTTGGTGTTGATTTTCAAATTTTAAATATGATTGATTTTGAAAAATAAAATAGTGAATGTGAATTTGAAACAATTTTAATTAGAACACCAAATAATTTATTATTAAAAGAATGGCGAAAAACTATAAATTAAATTTTAGAGTGAATTTTAAATTGATTTTTCTTTTGAATCCTGTCAAAGTGATCTTTCTGCCATTGGCACAGGATCATTTCAAATCCGATGATTTTCTTTAAAAAATGTTGTTCAAGTGTGATGTGTTTTCGAATGAAAAGTGTTTTTTCTGTCATCAAACGACTTTGGATTATTTTAATTTTGCTCTTAACAGGTATTTTCGTTACATCTTAAATTTTTCTTTTAGAGAAGAAACTCAAACAAGTTTTTTTTCATGAATGAATTAAGTTATTGAAATTTAAAAAAATGCCGACGGGACGAAACATAAACATTAGTGTTAATGAAGACCGTACTAAAATTCGCGGAACGACAAATTGCAATTGAACTGATAGTTACCAAGAAATATAGTTCAATATTGAATACGAGCAACATTTCAAATTGCAAAATTCATGATATTTGAAGCGAATGTTATTTAAACAAGTCGCAAACTGTAATGTCAAATAGTCACATTCGCCAAATTTGTTTTGCGATTCGCGAGACATTCAGGTTCCTAGATATGATTTAAATTTTAATGTTCATGGTCTTCAGTAAAAATTTTATATACATACATATAGGTAGGTCCTTGTTTACATAATAAGTTTGTTAAGTTCCTGGGCCAATACCTAATGGATATCGGAAAACATATTCTTAGCCTAGCAACTATTAGTACCTATCAAATACCTACCTAGCGGCTCTTTTAATATAGGAAACTAAATCCAGTATTATTATAAAAAAGAATATTAAAAAGAAAAAATGATAATTCTTTTAACTATACTTTAATCTTAAAAAATGAGACGTTTTATAAATTTCTAAATTAAAACTTATTATCACAAATGTATACTATATCACTTACTTACATTAGGCTTTAAAAATGAAAAAAAAAAACAGATCCATAATCGTTTTTAAAAAAATGTTCTTTCTAAGAAGTTTTGGTTACTATAACAAAAGTTCAGCCCTACCACAAACGGGTGAAATTTATTTGATAAAAAAATCGGTTATTGAAAATAATTTACTTTTCAATTCCCCAATTCTGGGGGCTTACAAGTACGAAGCTCTTGTGATTTTAATGTATTCCCTTCGAGGATTGTTATGATACGATAAAATTTTTCGAATTCACCGATAACCTTCATTAGAAAACTCACCACAGTATGGTGAGTTTTGCAGTGTATTATTCAAAACATAGAAGAGATTTTAAATCATACAACTTTATGTCATACAATTTTATTCTAAAACTAAGGAACTGGGAAAATAAGTGTATAAGGGGTAGGCCAAATAAAAGTTTCTTTTTAAAAATGCAATAAAATAAACAAAATTAAAGTTTTTCCCAAACATTCCCATTATATATGGAATACAACTTTGTTTAAGTGGATAATCCTGCGTCTTCAATTGCTGTCAATTTCACCTTGTAAGCGAATAATTGGAGATATATGTTCAGAATTCTCCTCAGTGCACCCTGTGCGCACCGTATGACGACGGGGTCCATGAGAACTTTTTGCACAAACTTGCGTACATCAGGCGCGGTGCTTCATTTCGGCCAAAACTTCTTTTAAAAAAACGTACTGTTTGAGCTACACAGCTGGAAATAAGTTTTCCATATTTCTCAAAGCTGATCAAGCGTAAAGTGACTTATTTCGTTCTACGGAGGTATGATACAGACTTTCTGTCAAGATTTCGGCCGGGAAACAGTTGTCAGTGTCGAAATAACACATGATTTAAAAAGAAACCTCTAGATGGCCCATCCTGCAGTTATTTCTTGCTTCCGTTAAAAAGCCGTCGGTACTACCAAGTTTCTCATATACTTTTAGTTTAAAAAACTCTTATCTGCTTTTCATTTTGAATGAAAGTTCTAACCAGTTTTTCAAAAAGGGCGGGTAGATGTTGCAAGGGAATAATGAGGTATTAATAGAATTCGTTTTTTATTTAAAAGGCGCATGTTTGCCATAAGGGTCGGCCGTGGCGCGATGAATGTGTGCTCGCCTCATGATCACAGGTTTGGACCCTGCCGTCGTCTATGTCACTTTAATTCCATTAAAAACCTTCTAAAATTCGTCATCAATGGGTTGCTGGTTTACTCATTACATGTTGTTCAGGCATAACACTAACAACATGTAATTGAGTTAACCTAGTATGCCCAACAAGGATGACTACGAATAAAATAATGTGAATTATAAGTGATCTAGAAATAAGACACGGCATTTCTCCGCTTTAGTTCAGCCGCCATCCCTGGAGATACAAAATCTGAGACAACCACCTTTAGTCTCAGAACATCGTGCCACACATCTTTCCTATCCTTTTTTCTCTTCATTAACTTCACGCCCGCGCTGTGTTGAAACATTTAAAGGGTAATCATAATCCCTTTAGCGCGGGTAGATTATAAAAAAAAAAAAACATGGAATATAACATCGTTTAAATTCCCGCCTCAGTTTCCAACTAACTCCAATGACTCTTTCACATAGATCCAGCTGAATTTGAGCGATGGCCTGTCTTATATTGTGGTTTATTCACGTCTTTCACTTCAGGAAAGCTCACAAGAAAATGTCTAGGGGGGTCAAATCGCATAACCTTAGTGGCCAATTCACATCAATTCTGCGGGAGATAAGCCTACCCTCAAATCGTTCATGCAGAAGAGCAATTGTAGCATCTGCTGTGTGGCAAGTACTCGTAGCTAGCACTCGCTATCGACAGTCATCTTTTCACCAATGTCTTTTACGGACCAATATACTCACCAAACGGTAACTTTTTCAGGATGCATTAGGCGTTTTTCTTATTTCAGAAATTAATGCAGAATAGAGCTCTGAACAGAGTCCGAGTACGTCGAACATTTTATGAATAACCTCTAAGCCAAGCGTGCTCTTAGCGCTCTGTTTTTGAAACACACTTGAACACTTAGGTGTTCCCATTTTTTTATTTCATCTATCAGATGCTTGTGTTACGTATTTAACTCTGTCTGTTCAGTTATTTTATTCTGAGCTCATTGAGCGCACTCTGAACACGCTCAGAACGAGAAACGAAACACATATTCGAAGCTCCGAACACTCTGAACTAAAAAAGAAACACAATTTATTTTTTGCTCTGAGTCCTAGTCCTATAGTGAACCTCGTGTGAGTTGGTGTCACCCATATATTGACATTTTTCTTGTTAACGCAGTCATTCATGTAAAAATGCGCCTCGTCCTTAAGATGATTTTTCGGCTAAAATTGGGGTCCTCTTCCGAACGCTCCGAAGATCTGTAAGCGATCAAAAATCGTTATATTTGGTCATGAACTTTGCACTTCTGGATCAGTTGGATCTTGTACGGGTGTTGGCCTAAGACCCGACGGAAAATTTGCCCCAAGCTGTCTGCAAAAGGCCGAGGTCTTGGCACGGCGAGGAAGCGCCTCGGTTTCTGCTGTACACTTTCACAGACCTTGGCAATGTTCTCGGCCGATTGTTAGTTGATTGATTAACAAACCGGTCCTCTCGAAATTCGGAGACCGAACGTTGAAGAGTCGACTTTGAAGAGTCAACACGTCCACCATTTGCACCAACAAAGACTTATTTTGATAATAAAGTTTTATCATTTGGAGGTGCTGTTTAATCATGTAACTTGCACCGCTAATTTGACATCAGTAACTTACTAAGAAACAAGATATCTGACAGATATCAGCAAAACAATATGGCCGCCATACCCTTTATAAGCAATATGTTGATTTCATTTGTAATATTATATTTCACTTCATTTACTTGTCGAAAATTCCAATTTTAGCCCAAGGTCTGTTGAAGTCTATAAAAACAAATGAAAATTGGTAGATATCGAAATCATTCAGATGAATGTAATTTTGTGTTAGACTGTTTTTGTTTCATTCTTACAAAGTCTCAAATAATAGTGAAAATTACAGAAAAAACATTACGAAAACAAATTATTGTATAACACTTTGCGAAATTGTCGTTTATTTTAAATTCTTAACGACTTGACCGCCTTTATATTTAATTGCTTGCATTAAAGTTAAAACCTTCAATGAATGATTTTAGTTTTTTGTTTCGCATAAGAGTGTATGACATCTGGCCTATTTCTTCGGACGAACTGTCATTGAATTAGACGTGTTCAGCTTGAATTCCTAAATAAAAAAATGCAATTAAAGTTCGTAAAAAGTAAGAAAACTATGTACATACCTTGAAGTTAAAAATAGTCACGCTTAGACCCTTAAAACCCTTTTGCAACAGGTTGGCAATTCTACGTTAAACTTATGTTTATGTCATACAAAAAAGCAAACACTAAATAGCGTCCACTTTTGCTTTTGCTATAGAACATATAAGTTTCTTGAACCACAAAGTGAACGAAAAGATCACAATTGATTTGTATGCATTTTCTATACTCATCATCACTAAAATCAACTTAAGAACCTGCTTCTACGTAGCTTGAAGATTATACCAATAATTCGAAACCTCACCTAGGTTGTATATACATATAGAGCAATCTTTATTTATATTTTTGTAGTTTTCACCTACTTTAATTCAATTTATGGTTGGCTTAAATTTTGTGCTTATCGGTTGATCATATAACTGTCTTTTGCTTATATTAGTTCCAGAAAAAATGTGAACATAAAATAGATCTAGTTAACACACTTTGGGTGATAAAAATAGGGAGAAAGGATGGCATGATAGCAATATGTATGTATATAATGCGAACAGAAAATGGTCAATATTTTTCTGTTATAGAAATATTAGCAAAATCAACATGTGCTTAAGTAAAGAGGTCCTAATTTATTCACCCTCCATTAAATTTAAAGCCGCCATTAAAAAGGGAAATAGAAATAAATGGCGATTTGAAAAAATCTAATGGAGATTATTCTAAGAGTATCATTTGCAAGGTTATTCTCACATTAAATAAGCTCAAAATATTTAATTAGCAAATATAACAAAAAAGTACATCTTAAAGGTCTCATTATTTATATATTCGTAGGATATATCACTTTGGCAGCACAAAAAAAAAATAAAAAAAAAAAATAAATCTCTACACAATCTGTAAGATCAATTTGGATATTTTTGTGAAACCAGTTCCCCACTTTTTTTCTCCCCATCAATCACAAAAAAATAAAATAAAATCTAAATTTATAGCCTTGAGACCTATGACCCACAGAAAGTATCTATCACATTTGTATACCTACTAAATTAATAATTAAACTCATACATTTTTCTACGAGAAACAAAATACCACATAGTAAGTTCAAAAACAAAAACCATGTAGGTATCTAAATATAAATATATCTCTTCGAAATTACCGATATTGTCTAAATAAAATAATATACATATTTCAAATTGCCGTCGGCAACTTACAAAAAAAAAGCTATTAAAATCCATCGAATTAATTATGCTCGCTTTGTGATCACGTGTATTCTGTTTTGCCCAAATTAAAAAAAAAATCTTACTTCAATAATTCATTACAGCCAAACAAATTTGAAAAAAAAAAGATCACCGAAACAAGAAAAAATTCGCCAATTTATATTTCGCGAACTCTTAAATGACATCATACATCGATGATTAGAATAAACGACACGACCGATGCGACAAGCGACGTGTCAGTCTTTGAATTAATAAACACTCCATGTCTCATGCATTATTCCATCTACTCAAAATGTAATTTTTAATACCTGCTGTTAGATATTAAAGCCAAATATTTTCAAATTCAAACCAGGCGTAGAGTGATTTGGGCTGAGATTGTCTAGCGAATAAGATTTATCAAGAGCCTTTTTCTATTTGTTGGTAAGAGAATGAAAATCTTTTAATGGAAAAATCAGCATGTCAGATTTATAGGCCTTCGAAAACACTAGGGTCGAAGGTGAGGCATCGATCTGCGTGCATTCTGTAGGCCACAATTTTGGTCTGCCATAGTCTTGGAAAAAATCACATATTAATTGATGATATAGTTTCTATTTGAACTAAAAAAATGAAAAAAAAATGGATAAATTAAAATTGGCACCGATTTATCGAAAAATGTCGAAAATTGGGCAAAATTCGCGCCTTTTTTGCATGAATTTCTACATTTTTTAAAGTCCAATCACAAATATTTTTAGTTCAAATAGATGCTAATGATATAAAGAAAGAAGCCTCCAAAGTAGAGCAATATCGGTTGAGAACTTTTTATAAAACGGATTCCCTCGTCGAATTTTCAAAAATACTTGTTGCGCGAATTCGGAGTTAGACCATCGTATTCTCCATAAAATTTACGATTTTTTTACAACAATCGATTTTTTGGAACTTCTAATTGTATTTCCCCCTTAATTTTCTAAAGCCTCAAATTTCAATAAAACCTAAAGCCAATTTACGTCATTTTTTGTTCTTCTAATTTTGTGTGACTAAAGGGATTAGACCTATCCTTAAAATATTTGAGCACACTGCTAGCGTTTTAGGAAAGTTGGAACGCATTTAAAAGAAGATACCGATGTACAATCGTTTTGAATGTCTGAATATTATAATGGGAAGGAAATATAGAGTCGGATAAAGCATTTCACATTCGTCTAGTGCGGCCGAAGTTGGTCTCAAGGGTAAGCTGATAAGCACTCCCTGCAAGACAAAAACCATTGCGGTGGTGGTCGAGAGATTGAGAGATTCAAATGTTTCTATTATAACTATCATTTTTAGATCTTTTTTTATTGGATTCGGTCCAAGAGTCTCAATTGTTTTATTGGAACACTTGCCCAAATATAGAAATTGGATTCGAGATTTAGACCAATAAAGTTTTTATAGATTACAGCTAGATTAGAATTAGTGAACAATTTCTTGCAACGTCGAAGGAAACCTAAACACTTGCCAGGGTTTTTGGCGACGTGGAGCTTAAGGGCTTTTAATATGTGGTTATTCCACACCACTTGGCCTGTGATGCACATACCGAGAATTGAAAGCTGTTCGGTTTCTCAATGCAAGTGCCGCTCATCGATAGCTGAATGAGTTTTTAAAGCATTTAATTCTACGCGGCTTATGGTTCCCTATTTAAGAATGCTATCGAGATCAGAATTCAATGAGCTTATCATACGCTGCCGTTCTAAATCCACATACGAAAAACAAGGAATTGCATCTGGAAACGAATATAAGAGTATAATGAGAGTACTGTAACCAGCAAAATAATTTATTAGTTTAGATATTTCAGACAAAAGATCATTAATGAAAATCTTCAGATATAGAGAGTCGGAGATAAAACGGAGCCCTGTGGCACACCAGCATTTATTTTATGTATTTCAGACTTACAACCCTAAAACACAATGTTGCATTTAGAAACATTTAAAAGATATGTTCCTGCAAGAAGTTCGTTGCATTAGTGAAAATCTATGAAATAAGAAAATTATTTCTGTTTAATGGGAGTGATTGAATTTAATTCAATTAAAAGCTCAAATAACCTCAACTTCAAAGTGCGTTTCGCCCAGGTACGACAGCGAGCTCATCTGTTAGATGCTGTTGTACCTTTTCTAAGACGCTATTATTGGTCGGTGTTTACAAGCTCTTATAAAATGTACAGCATTAATAGACTTCGGATTTAATTTATAAGGGTACGAACTGATGAGTCCTCTGTCGCACCTGGGCGAAGCGCCCTTTTGAGTTGAGGTCATTTAAGCTTTCAATTGAATTCAGTAAGTTGCATAATTTCAAAGTATTAACAATTTGCATTTGAATTGATTCATACACTCTTGCGACCAATGTAGATAACTATTTCTACCAGGCATTTAACCAGAACTTTACTCCGAAAGAAGTCGAGAAGAATTAATTCCAATCAAGCGGCACAGAGTGTACAATCTATATATAGATTGTTCTCTTTTTTGTATGTCTTCAAACAACTCTTCTGTTGCCGGTGAAATATACCCAAGTATAAACAATTTCAACTTAAAAAAAAACACAGATACAAAATTTATTAGGTACACGCTGATTTAGATTGAGTTCGTACTCGTACTCATACTCGTACTCGTTATAGTAAATTAGCTATGTTCTCTTTATATTTTCTGCGTTTGCAATTAAACACGCAGCTACATACATATGTATTTGAACTTACAGACAAGAAACATACACAAGTATTTTTGTTTAGTAGGTAATACCTAATAACAAAATTTGCAAATGTAATTTCTGTTGTTATTTCGCTTTTCATGCATTTTGAACGAAAAGAGTTTGTATACAGAAACACAATAAAACTGTTTTTTTTTTCAACGTTAATTAGCAATTTGCTGATATAATTGCAATTTTAAACTTAGAATTGTAATTTTTACCATGAGATGTAAGGTTTGCAGTGGATGCCAGAGGCGGATTTAGTGGACAGACTAGGTTAGTTATTGCTGAAAGCATAAGCTAATATTGAGGAGTTTCATTAACCTAGAGCAGATTATGGATGATAGACGTAGTATCTCAAATTTCTAAGTCTAGAAAAGAAAGGGCATCAAATGTGCAAACTGCAAACTTTACACGTTTTGAATGTACTAGATCTGAGGTGTATACAAAATTTGTTTTGGTTAACGAACTTAACATCAAGTGCCAATTCGAAATAGGCATATTTCCATTTATTGTAAGCGCCCCTATAAATACATATAAGCCACTAACTGAAGACTTAAAGCTGGCCAATATCAAAGCCGATACTGGTTGCGTGTCTTGTGAGTGTGTTTAATTTAACTACCTGGGAATCAATTCAATTGTTTTATTATGTTTATTCAGTTGTGCCGCTTGATAGCTTTTTTTTTGTTGATTAATAGAATTTTTGTTTGGATTAAATCCGGATGTGTTATGGCTCAACAATAATGTCGATGAGTCATTCGGAAATATTTTATATTTATTTTTTTTTTTCGCTAAAGATTGCTGCTATCTACTTACAAATTCAATATGAAATTTGTATTTATCTTCAAAATTTCAATAATAGCAAAGATAATAAGGAAATGTTTATTTTTTGTACTCTCTAATCTCATTTCTATTGATTAACGTGGAAGTTAATTGATTAAAAGCTTAAATTTTGTACATTTCCAAATTTATAATTTTTTGGGCTTATAGTAAATCCAAGAGGTAAATAATTTAATGTAGCTTCCCACCCGTCACAATAAAAAATCGCAGATTTTGTTTATTATAGGTATTTTTTTGAAAACAACAATCTTATTATTTTTCTGAAATATTTGCCAAGTTGGAAAATACAAAGAACTGAAACCTTAAAAAAATTGTCTCATTAGCTGAGAATATTGTTGTTGGACATGTTATGATATATTTATAGGCTTCCATGTTGCATTGCAGCTTGAAATGATTTAAAGAATAAAAATACGAAAAAAAACATCTAATCGTTAGACATACTCTAAAAGGATTTATCACTTGCTCGACATAGGCGTAACCCCTGAAAAAATACACTTTTATTTTCGGACGGCAGGTGCAGGAATCGATTTCAGTTCTCTGGCGTGACAGCTCATACTTCAAAACACAAGAAGTTGAAACGTATGGATGAGGAGTGTCTACTTCCGCTCTTTCAGGCAGTAGTTTTCTAAAAAAATTACTTCAAATAGAATGAAAATTTATTAAAAACAAAAACAATGGCAACACTTACATACAATATCATTTTATAGTTTTTTTTTTAATAAAAAGTTTTCGAAAAATGAATTTTGTTACCCAAAATTTTGAAGAAAATCACCAAATGGGAAATTGAGTATTTTAGTATTTTTTTTTCTTCAGACCTTTAAAAACAACAATATTCAAAATCTAAGGTGTTTTTTGAAACATAATTACGGGTTTAATATATACTTAATATGTGATAATTTGTGTTTTTTAAATAATTTTGTACATTTCAATTTTCTCAGATGAAAGCATAGCTTTTTTGGGTGCTAATGCGGTAACCTGGCTGGTTGGATCAGATAGGTGGCGCTGTTGTCATGATGCAGACTTGTATTGCGTAGATTTCTCAAATAAAAGTCATATATTTCCAATGTTTCAGCCGCCCAGCATCTTTTCACTATGTTTAAAAATTTGTAAAATTTTACTGCAGTATTTTTTATCTTTCAAATTGTTAAACTTGCTAAAATTTTTAACTTAAACATATTTACTTTTAGTTTACTTGCCTAATGTCTTTTTTTAAAAACCAATAACTTGACATTTTTTTATTAGGTCAAACTTATGTTCCTATTATCAAGTCAATTATTCGCTATCATTATTTCGATTACTAACACAATACGCGCACTTTTACGGCCATCATTTTAAATTTAATTCTTCAAACACCTTAGCTGAAAGAACCCGAAAATTGAAAATTCTTAAAAGCGTTGATCAAATGAAAATTTAATTTTTTAATTTTTGACATCCACCCAACATTAGACCGGTTTTTGAATGAATCCCGATAATCTTTAGACCAAAAAATACGAGATTTAAAATTATGTTAATAAACTTTTAATAGCCTTGTTCAAAATTAAAATTATAATTTTTTTTAAAATCCCTCAACTATAAAAACGCTCACTTTTTTTCCCACAGCGATCAAGTTTGCTGAAAAAAAAAACATCTTGGCATTGTTTCAGTTTTTAAATATTTTATTACTTAGAAGATCAAGCTGTTTTGTAATCAAATTTGCTCGCAATAAGAGAGCTTTTTGGACCTCTTCAGAAGATCTTGCAACAAGATCCCCACTTCACAATCCTTAGGTTGTAAAAGTTTTTCTCCCTAGTGAAAATATGAAATTCAGGTCTTAGATATAATTCTTTCCCCTCTTTATATTATTGAAAATGTTTGGATATTACTGGACTCGTAAAATTTTGAAATACTCCAACACTATCGAAGGTATGAATCTTTGTATATAAAAATATACAAAGGTATGAATCTAACAATCAATGCAAATATTGAGCAAAAACTATTGAAAACATTTCAAAGTTGAACTTAAGACGTAATTTTAAATAGAGGAATATGTACAGACCAGAAATAATAGTAAACAGACGTGGGACCATGAAAATAAACAATTAAAACAAATGAAAATTAAAAAATAAGTGCGTTTATTCAAGTGAAATAAGAAAAAAAACTCTTGTTTTAACCTTACTGCGAAAAAAGAATAAACAATGACTTGCGTATACCTCAGCAAACTTCTTTTTATATTTTTTTTTTCACTGAAAACTGTATAACCTTTCCCCTAAATGCAAATATTTGCTTATTAATAAAAATAAGAAAGGAACAAAATCAGATTCATGAAAATAAAAATCGTGTCTCTAATTAAATGAACCCAACTGTATTTGTGGTCTATGGCTACAAGTTTGATTTTTTTTTGAAACATTAAAAGTGCCACTGTTTTTCAGACAAAATCGTGGTGCTAACAAAATTTTAATTGGTCTTAAAAATTTGTTTAGTTTTATATTTTTTTGAAAAGATGAAAAATATGTTTAAAAAATGTGTGTTATTAAATCAAAATGTCTTTTTCTAAGGATTTTAACGAGTAATATAATGTTTTTAAAGATTTATTGAACTTTTGTAAGGATCAATTGATTGATCGCATATTGATAATGATAGCCACAAATACGTCTTATTTTACACATGACTTACATAAAAATGGCTTTAATAATACTATAATGTTATCAATTAAAAAATATACGGTTTTTCAATAGGGGTGATGGATTTTTTAAATAGAGATTACTGTGCATTCCTGGCAAAAATGCGGTATATGGGCAAATCTCAGAAACTTTTGACTTTAGACTTTTGAAAACGCGTAAAGAGAAAATAATTAAGCACACCTTTAAAATTAAGTTTATAGCACCATTGTTACATCAGAAAATATAATTGATGGTGTTCCTCTTTTATTAACGAATGCTTAAAAAATTCTCACTCATTTTCTGGCGACGCGACGCACTATGGGACCAAATGGTGCAAACCATCTCAAAAATCCATAACTTTTTCGTTTCTCAATATTTTTTTTTGAAATTTTGCACACTTACATATACTTGTATAACCAAGAATTTAAAATATTAAAAGGTTTCAGATAGAAATAAATTATTTTATTTTTTTTTAATAAAATAAAATAACAAATTTGTAGATTTTGTTTCATTTATATGGGAAAAATTTGTTGGAGCAAGAATTATTGCAACAATTTGGATGAAATTTGTTTTCTTCTTTTACCGGTGAAAACATTTGAAAGTAGTTTTTTGTAAAATCCGCCCACTACCACGCCCATGGTTTTCAGATTTATGTTATTTTCTTATTTTTAGTGAACAGGAAGCCGAACATTTGTTTTTGAGGTTTTTTAAACTTAAGACATCGCATGTATATTTTTTCTGCCCACTTTCACGTCTACTTTCACTCCCATTTCTTTATTTTCAGCTTAAAGTTCATTAAGAGCAGGCATTTTTTAAACTAAGTTTTATATGAAGAAGTGATTTTATGAAAAGTGTTATTTATTTTTAGTAAAATCTGTGTAATGCCACGCCCCTTTTTGATATATGAAAGTTTTTCGCCCTTAAGACAAAAAAAAAAGGAATTCAAAAGTACACCTTATTACTAGGTAAATTAATTAATGTCTAAAAGTTCTTAAGCCTCGTCAAACAATGCTTGTGTTATTTATAACTATGTACCTACATTTGTATTATATGCAACCATAAACCACACACCCCTCCCACCCTCAAATGCTTGGCATTTATTTTTATTTAATTATGACTTTTTTTAATATAAATATGAGTAAGGAAGTTTAAAATTGGAAAACAAAAAATATTTTATTCTAAAAATAAAATTTAGAATTTTAATAATATTGGAAATAAATGATAAAAACTTATAAATTTTGTGGAAACATAGTCACTTATACGATGTTTATGAAAATGTGTTGCACATGTTTTAACAGTTATATTTTGTAACTTTTGACAAAAAATAACATTTTTTTTTTGAAATTTTGAGCTAAAAGTAATAAAATAATGGTCTAAAACTTTTTGGAATACACATTTATGTTCATCAATAAAGGTTCCACATTTTTGCCAAATTTTAATTTTTTTCATCACTTAATAAAGTTATAAGAATACGATTTTTTATTCTAAAAACTTATTTTTCTTCTAACAGAGAAAACTTCAATTGAAAACTAAAAAATGAAAAATATACTGCACCTTACTCATTGTTTTTATTAATTTACTGGTGAACTTAATTAAAAAATATTAACTGTTTTGTAAAGAAGAGGGCTTGGGCTTTTCAAAAAGGTATAATACTTATACATTCTGTCCAGAAAAATATGAAATAATTGACTTCAAACTCTCACTTCCAATAATTCTAAAAAATAAAAATATTGAAATGTCATTTTTAACGGTAATTTTAGGTACCTAGAACAAAAGTAAGATACAAAAAATGTACTGTGTTAGGAAGAACCCTATTTCTAGTATGTTATCCCATAATTATATTTTTCAAATTACGAAATTCACCAAAACCATTTTTGAGATGGATTTCATCATTTGGTCCCATAATGCGACGTTGAACTATTGAAACAGTAACACGAAACGACTTTATGTGGCTGAGTAACAAAGACTACTGATACCACAATAACGTTCGACGTAAGTTGTTTATACTTATGTTTATAAGACTGTTATTGATAATGATCGTTTTCTTTCACTTTTCTTACTGCCCTAGCTTGCATTCGTTAATATTTGAACTACAGAAAATATGTGACCGCGAAATTTCAAATTAATATAGAAATTTTTAATTTTTTATAACAAATGATAAAAATTTAACTTATGATTTATATTTAAGTAAAAGTTTGTTCACTTTTCTAAATATGTACATTTTATAGTGAAGCTTTTAATCAAAAATAACACGTAATTTTACTCAAAATTTTTATCAATAAAATTTTTCTCTGCATACAAAATATCAATGATTTTTCTTTGTAATTAACTACTGAATTTTAAAGATCCATAAAATATGTAGCGTCAGCGACAAAACGTACACTTAGTATGATTATTAGTATGATTTAGAAGAAGGAACAATAGTTAAGAACGGGAAATATTGCTTTTTATTAGAGTGCTAACTGAAAATGTCTTGAAAAAAAAAAAAGTTTCGCACTCTTTTAATTCAGTATAAGCTAATTTTAACCAGGTTGCGATTTTAGCACACACCTCTACCAAAGGTTAATTTATTCATTTTTGTCTATAGAAAATGAATATGTAATTTAGAAATCGGTGCAAAGCATGCTGTGTAAATGATAAGAGACGTACCAGATTTTAATGATTTTTTCGGAATTGTAGTACCGAAACTTCTGACAAACACTGTCATAAATCTAAGCAAAGCACATAATTTTTTCATACAAAATTTTTATTTTCAAAGTCTCTTATGAACCCCATTTGAGTTTAACA
This sequence comes from Philhelius festivus, assembly GCA_963931855.1. Classification (NCBI taxonomy): domain Eukaryota; kingdom Metazoa; phylum Arthropoda; class Insecta; order Diptera; family Syrphidae; genus Philhelius; species Philhelius festivus. The sequence continues at coordinate 89,320,413 of OZ007557.1, read as the reverse complement.
AACTAAAATCAGATGCTTCAATCGTAAGAACATTAAACTTTTTAAATATTTTAATAGTAACATATAAAATTTTGTATTTTTCTTATACTTTTTGCCTTTTACTCGTTCTATAGGTAAAAAAAAAATTCTTTATGTGGAAAATAACTTTTTTTACACTTAATACTATATTTTCGAAAAAATTATCAGAGATAGAATAAAAAAATATGACTATGAAGTAACTTAATTTCAAAGTTACACGAAAGTCAAAAGTTTCTGAGATTTGCCCATATACATTATTCAAATTAAAAATAAATTAAAAAATGAAGCTGTGGATAGTTAGATTTGAGAATAGAGGGACTATTATGAAATTTAAAAACAATAACCAATACGATTAATTTCCCGGACACAGCGAGTTGAGGTACTAGTACGGTCTAGAACGCCAAAAAAAGCAAAATTTTTGGGAATTTTTTTCTCGGAAACTCTATTAGGTAATCACATAATTTTTTTTTAAATAATTACTACATGCGTCAAGAGTACAAACAAAATTTGTTTGTCGAATTTTGGCCGAATTATAGAGGGCGCCAACGTTGATTCATCAAAAAACACATTTTCCCATTGCGGACAGTTAATCTCTGGATCTACTGAACGGATTTTCAAAAAACTTGTTCCAACGTGATGGTTTTTATGTTTTCCACAATTTGACCAAAAAGTTATGAACAAAAAAAAAATGGCGACCCAAAAATGGCCAAAAAAATTGCCAAAACAACATTTTTTTTTTCAAAGCTCGAGAGTTTTTTGTTTTGACTTTTTTTTTAAACAAATAGTGGTATATTGTCTCGTAGGAAACCTTCCTTTAAATAACCCACTTTGTTTTTTTTTGTTTCAGTCCAGCCAATCCTGAGATTAACTGTCCGCAATGCGACAATATATTTTTCGATGAGTCGACGTTAGGCCCTGTATAATTCGGCGAAAATTCGACAAAAATTTTTTTTTTTTACTCTTGACGCATGTATTCATTATTTAAAAAAAAATAAAGTTTCCGAGAAAAAAAATACCAAAAATCGTGCATTTTTTTGCGTTCTAGACCGTACTAGTACCTCAATGACTCACTAAGTGCATAATTACTCGTAGTTCGATGATCGTTTAAAAAAAAAAATCTATTTCTCAGTTGAGGACTTGTAGCATACACATTTATTAAAGGCAGAAGAGAAGAACAATAAAAACTATAAGAAAAATATCACTTATAAACATTAAATTGTGCATTTACCGACGGTTTTCAAGTGTCAGAATACCAAAAAGTTGACATCTAGTTGAATAAGAGGGCATAAATCAAAGTTCCAGCCGAGCTTCCATATAACAAACCTAGTGAACTTTTTCAATTCTCTGAGAATGGATGTTGTGATATGGATTCCATATAACACAGTTATATTCTAAAACAGATCTCACATGTGCACTATGCAGATTTCTAAGAGTATACGCATGTAATTAAAGTATATTTGGTAAGCATTTCGAGAAGACATTTGCAGACAAAAGTCAATTAGCGTACACCAATCAGTCAAATGATCAAGATGGTTTTGAAGATACATATATGGTAGTCACGTGAAGATTTAATACATCTTAAAAACCTTAGATCGTCCGCAAATAGAAGGCGATACGAATTTTTGAAAACGTTGAGCATGTCATTAATGAGAATTAAAACAAGAGCGGTCCAAGATGACTTACTTACGGTACACCAGAGGTAACTCAAATAGGAGAAGAATTAATATTATCTATAGACACAACTTGAGTACGTTTCGTTAGGTAAAGCCACAACAACAATTTAGAAAATAACAAACAAGCGTTACAAGAAATACTGTTGTACTCTGAAAAGCTCACTGTTTGTTGCGGCCTATGACATGGTTGTATCATAGAAGAAAATGAGGAGAGAAGATCCATTATCTCAAATGACGATCGTTTTAGATTAGATTTTATTACCAATGTGTGAAACCAAATTTTGGTGGCAGTCTCACCTCACGACAAATTTGTGAAATGTTTAAATTTTCAATATTTTTTGGGCTACGTCAAAGCATAAGTCCATGCCGAAAATTAACATCATATGAAAATGAATGTTATCTAAATCGATCGAATTCGGCCCGGCCGAGTGTGTCAAAACAAACAAAATGGTGGCTATTTAATCGATGACCTCTATTCCGCTGTTCATCGGGGCAAATATTCTATAAATCTTCACTCATCACTGTTCTGCTATTTATTCAAAGTGAATCTGATTAACGTCGGTAATGTCGGTAATATTGTTTGTTATTCCCCTATTCAAGTGAACGCACTCATTTCTTGTTTTGTTATTGTCTATCTGCTTGATTTATCATAAAATATCAATAAAACTAATAATTGTTATGTATAAAATTTCGAATATTTGTTTGTAAATAATATTTTTAAAGTCAAAGCAACTAATATAAAGTCCATACATCTTTTTCGATATTTTGTATTTAAAGAATATTGTATTCCTCTGTTCGAAAATTTAAAAAAAGTCCAATCCTTTCTAAATAATATTTCTGTTTAACATAAGATAATAAATCAAAACAATTTATTCAAACTTCCAAAGATTATTTCATGAATAGTTATTTAGATACGTAAATGTCAAATCAGTTTGTAGATAGTGCAGTTCACCCGATGGATCTCAGAATGCAAATGTGAAGAGTCAAAAGGAATCAAATGTGTGAATCAAATGTACGATTGACGTAAATATAGCAGAATTAACTGGATATACATACATAAGTTTCTAAACATATTCTAAGCTTCAATATAAATAAAAAACTACAATACGTTTTCATTAATTAATAAATCAAATAATCGCTCTTAATAAAAGAAGGTCTTTATTAAAAGTTGACTATTTAAATCATTGCTTTCGGAAACTTGGAATGGCTTTAACTTCCATAAGTAGCTGAAAGGAAGTAAACATTATAACCTTTTTTGTTTTAGTAAAACTTTCACTTGTGACAGCTTAGGTATTTATGTAATTAAATTGTTCAACAGAATAACTTGGGTTTAAATAGTATAAATAATCCATTATACAACTATTTATTTATTAATAAAAATTAAAGATAAAACTCATCATAAATGCATTAGAGCAATAACTTTTTAAAATAACTTGATAAAAGAAATGTAAATATTTACATTGAGGAGCATGTATGTACGAGTATCAGATGTGTCATTTTAAATTTTCATTATTTCATCATATTATTCTATTGATAATGAAGTTATAAGAGTGAGAAATATTCTTGGACTGGAGAAATAAAGGAAAACAAACAATATCAAGATGTGATTGTTGCATTGTTGACATTTAATAGAATGTGTGTTATGTACACGTGAAGAGTTCGTTAACTCGGTAAAGAATTACAGCTTTATTCTGCAATTCACCTAAATCGTACATTTGATGTTCTTTCACTCTACCTTTGCATTCTGCTTTCCATCGGGTAAACTGCATTATCTCGAACTAATTTGACATTTACGTAAACTGCTGTTTATGACAAAATCTTTCGATATTTGAAAAAAATTGTTTTGTTTTAGTATTTTAAGAAATAGGTTTGGATAGTATTTGACTTTTTCATATTTTCAAAAAGAGCAATATGATATCCCTCATATACATACATAATGGAATCACGGAGAAATATAAGAAACTCGAAAAAGATGTAATGGACTTGCTAATTGTTGTTGAAATTAAGTAACAAATTTATTAATTCATATTTCATATGCAAGGTGGCGCAAAAATAATCACCCTATCGAAAGATGTTATAATTTTTGCAAATGGCGTCGTACGCCAATAATATTTGACATTTGTGAACAAGACAGCTGCAAAATACAAACAGACAAGCAACGGAGTGCTATACTGCACAAGAGCGTGCTAAAAAAATTTTGTCGATTTTTTTGACCATTTATCGGTGGAGGTGTTAGCGCAGCTTGAATTTTGACGTCGATTTCCTAATCGTGTTGCTCCAACTGAGCAAACTTTCTGGCACTTACATATTCGACTCGGACAGACTGGAACCACTGGAGACCATGCAGGGCGTGGCTGACATCGGACAGGTTGTTCGGCTGAAAATATAGCGGCTGTGGGTGTGGCTGCCGATATCGCTGAGAAAGAAGAAATACAACCAGACGACGACGTGGCCACGTAATTGAAATTACATCACCAGGAGACTTACACACGTTTTCGTAAAAAATGCAAACAATGCATCAGTTAATGCCTTCTGACCATCCGTCGTGTGTGAATTCCTGTCAAGCCATCCTCAATTTCAACAACAAAGAGCCATTTTGTGTCGAAAATCATCATGATCGATGAGCATTTCCACTCAGCGGTTACGTCAATGAGCAAAATCTTCTTTTCTGGGGCACTGATGCACGAAGAAACATTACATCCATATTTCGTTCAGGACGTCATTGGCAATACGGTCACTTTTATGCTGGCGAACACTAGAGGGCCACGATAAACGAATTCTTACTGCCGGAATTGGATGAGCCGTGCTTATTGAACATGTGGTTTCAAGAAGACGGTGCAACCGCACAAAAAGCACGAGCTATTGTGAATATATATTGTGAAGGAGGCGTTTCCTGGTCGCGGGATTTGGCATGGTCAGCAAGGTTGCCCGATTTAACCATCTCAGACTTCTTTCTTTGGGGTTACTTGAAGTCCCGGGCTTATACCAACAAGCCTCAGACAATCGCCGGCCGCAGCTCTCAAGGAGAATATACGACAGGAATGTGAACAGTTATCACCACGGACACAAATGTGCATCAACACTTTTTCACTTATAAGGAAAAATTGTAAAGGTGCAAATAAAGATTTCCATCACTCAAAATCATTTTATTATTTAACCCTTAGCTGCCACACTTCTGTAGAATAACATAGCTGCCACACTAGGGTACGAAATGCCCCAACAACAAAATATCGTATTGTGAGCCAGCTATCGAATTTTTTTGCTTGAAAAAATTCTGTGTTGATCATTAATATGTATTTTATAAGATGAAGTAGGTTTAAAGAAAAATATTCGTATTTATTATTAATAAAAAAATTGTTAATTGAAAAAAAGTGGTGAAAATGATCATTTTCACCAAAAAAATTAAATTTTTTTCATTTTTTAATATTTTGAGCTAAAAATTTAATGAGATACTCTCAAGATGTATACCTTCAAGAAAAATAATACTTCATATTTGTCTTAGAAAAAAAAGTATATTTATTTTGTTCTATGAAGAGCTTCGACGTAGGTCTTCCATCTCTACATCTAACTCCGATGAAGATGAACTATCAGATACGTAGAATTCAGACTCAGAACCATCATCGACTTCAGCATCCGAAATATTCTCAGCAACGCCATTGTTACAATCATCCTCTATCAGTTCTTGTCGCAATGTCCTATTGCGCAAATTGTATGCCATCTAATGGTAACGAATAAATATACTAATATAAATATTATAAACGTTGTAAAAAAAATTCTGAGCAGTCAAAATATTATACTTACGATTATTTAAGAGAAATAGAGCCAAAAAAGAGCAAAAAAAAAATTACTTAAATAATCATAACTGCCACACTGGGGTCTTAAACGGCACCACAACACTTCCAACGACTGCCAGAACGATACTAGCGCGCATATCATCGTACTATGGGTTTCAGTGGAAAGAGGTATGCTTCAACTAATAACAGATGGAGCCACAATTCCAATTTTTTGAAAATTGTATTGTATTATGCAGGCACAAAATATGTATAACAATCGGATCGGTTTTGTAAGAAATTAGTGCTTTTACGTGAAAAAGAGAAATTACACAACATTACCGACATTACCGACGTAAATAAGATTCGCTTTTGAAATGAATAGCAGAATAGGGATGAGTGAAAACTTAAAGAATATTCCCCGGATTAAAAGCAGAATAAGGCCCATAAAAGACAAGATAGATGTGAACGTGGGAATAGGGACCACCGTTAGGAACATTGATATACATATTTATCTGGTAGGTCGGTAGTAGTTACTAAGCGGATGATCTCCTGCTGGTTTGTCGCTTTCTTAAACAATTATAAATTTACTGTCTCAGCTTTAAATCCTTAAAATTCAGAAAATTCAGCTTATCAAATTTTATTCGTGTAAGCCAAAGACCTCTTTTAATTTTTAATGAATATAAGAATAAATACTATCTATTAATTTCATATAATCTAGGTTTTAACATTTTCCAAATTAAATCCGATTAACCTTCATTTACAAACTTATTCCTTGTCCCTTAATTATTTATTAATATTACGTACATTCAAATACGTACTTCAACACTCGGTAATTATAGAGACAAGGAAAAGAAAAAAAAAGGAAAAACCATTGAATCATAATTTAAACAAATCTCTAGTCAATTACTTGTGAAGCCCCTGCCAAATTCCCTTCGCGCATATCCTTCCACCAGACAAGAAATAAAGACAGACACGAATGTACGTACGAATAGCCCAACTCATGCCTCATTAAAAACGCGACTTTGCAAATTGGTCCTTTGGGTTTAATTTTTTTCCCATTAAATTATCCTGAACTTCTTTTGTGTCTATGTATATCAAGGTGGTAGAATTTATATATCTTTTTTTTGGTATTCTATGTGTACTTTCACAATGTTGTCTCTAATCCTGTGCCAAAGGGACTCATTAATATTGCATGAAAGGATTTACGGATGATTTTTTTTTTAAATGACTACCTTGCAAATACCATCAATCAATTAGCCAAAACTTTATGCTTTCTTTTTTGTTGCAAAAAAAAAAAGAAATAATAAAATATAAAAATCTCTATCTCTTTCTTTCTTAAAAACAAAAATAAAACTAATTTGTATTTTGTTCTACATTTTCAGGTGCTTTTTGACTGTTTGGAACATTTTTAATAATTACGTTAATAGTTGTTAAAAAAAATCGTTTTTGTTATATTTACTGAAAAAAAAAAATCTTTAATTTTGTGCAATTATTTCCTCTCATTAATACAACAAAAATAGTAAACCAAATTTTTTATTTTTATTATGAAACAAAAAAACAAAACGAAAAAAAATAACGCGTTTAGTTTCCTTAATACAAAAATCAACAACAAAAATTCAAAATCTCTCTCCAAAATGTTAAGTTTCGTTTCGGTGTAATACATTTTACAATACACAAATCAATAAATAAAATGCAATAAAAATAATACCAATAAAGTAATTTTAAATAATACCAAGTTTAAGTTTTATTTTATAATCAAATCAACAACAACAACAAAAATACAAAACAAAATCCATCAATTTGTTCTAAACTCCAAAATTAAAAGTGATTCCAAAAATGTATGAATATTTCGACAACAACAAAAAATTAATTTTATGAAAAATAAAAATGATGTGTAAATATAATATTTGAAAAATAGAAAGTAAAGTGTGTTGTTTGAACAAAAAAAAAAAAATTAACATATTTTGGCTCGAAAACATAAAAATAAACCATGAGGACTAAAGAATATTTAACAATTTCGCGGATTAATATGTAAAAAAAAAACAAAAACAAATTTAATAGACGCGTTTAGTACAGACGCATCTCTAACTTGGAGCAGTCGTTTCGGAATAATTATTTATCAACTGCTAAATAGGGGTTCGATTCTTGGATTCGCATGAAGGTGAGTCTTTGTTTTGTGTTTAACTTTTTTACAACTTCTTTGTATGCTATTGAAAAACGTTTTAAGTTGGCGGTCAAAATGCTTATAGCAGATGGTGTTTTTAAAGATTATAGAACGCAAATGACCTCCACGCTCATTCGCGCATATGCGACACCTAACCGGAAAAATAGTCTTTGTGTTCTGAAGGGTTGAAGTTGGGGTGTCCTCAATTATCGTTTCAAATGACGACTTCAATTCAGTCAAATTCATTGGTTTCGTTTTGTACACCTCTTCCTTGACATATCCCAACAAATCAACAAAGCGTCTAGATGAGGTCAGAATTGCAAATCCTTTCTGGCTATGTGTGCAGCTGCTCCATCTTGCTGGAACCTGCTCAAAGGGATACGTCCTTGGTGCCCTTCTGGGTAAAAAAAAAACTCCTTCAACATCTTTAAATAACGGTTCCCAGTGACCGTTTTCTTCAAAGAAATATAACCCGAAAATTCACCTAGATGAAACTGCACACCACATATAGTGACTCGCGCTGGGTGCAGTTCCATCTCATCGAGCATTTACGAGTATGTATTAGAGTTACTCCATATTCGGCAATTTTGCTTCTTTGCATTGCCGTTTAGATCAAAATGAGCTTCATCAGATATAAAGAAGCTATTTATCAAGTTGTTGTCTTCTTCGGCCATTTCAACAATTTTTTGTAAAATTTCAGACGAACAGGATTACCTAGAGAGTTTATCTCGTAATTTGGGCTTTGTTCCGAAAACAAGTTTAAGTCATCATGAATTATCCCACTCCCATTTGCTAGAATAAGTACCAGTCAAAACTCTTGGATTTGCCTGTATTGACGAGGCTACAGCCGGTAGATTGCGTCTCTACAGACTTTAGTAAGGCGTTTCACAAACTCTCTCATCGAGTTTCACTAGAAAGATCATACTCGGAACTTTTCAACGGCTGCGAATTGAATAACTTTAAAGCTAATTCCGAAATACCACAGGGTAGGCATTTGGGCCCAGTGCTTTTTATTTTATTATTATTAACGAAGATGGTGGCGTTAGCTAGAGTTCAGGTAGGTATCATATATAAGCTTTTTTCAGAAATTTGACAGAAGAAGTCCCTCAAGGTACCACATCTGGGCCACTGCATTTTCCATTTCTTATATACAAGGTGCGTTTTATTTTCCAGGACGCTTTAATTTGGATGCAATTTTTGTGTGAATGAATTTTGCCAGTTGGCAAAGCAAGTGCCGAGCAAGTTATCATTTAGCGTTTATTTTTTAATTTTGTGTACATGCGAGATAAAGTGAAGACTGGGGGACGAGTAAGCCAACGTTCGCCAGAAAAGATTAATGCAGTGAGGCAGATTGTTGCTGAATGTCCGCCTGCTTCTCATCGACACGGTGCACAATAACTTCAAATGTCTATTAATGTGTTTAAAAATACTCACCTTTGCGCCACGGCCATATTTCATATTTAATCAATAAAATATAAATTATAAAATTGTATTCCTTTAAAAAGTTTTTGGAAAAAAATATCGACCTAGAACATAAAACGCACCCTGTATTATGCAGATGACCCTGAAGCTGAAGCCAATTACTATTCCTACCTACTGAGAATAATGCTTTAAGTGTCAAAAAATATAGTAGGTATTTTCGTCACCTATAAAATAAAGTCGATATATTTTGTCAATTTTCAGAAATCGATAAGAAAATTAAAGTTTTGTATTTTATTTAAATCGAAATGGTATTTTGGAATAAATTCATTATCGTGTAAAATATCGTCAGGCAAAAAACCAATTAAAATCTTATAAATATATGCAAAATAAGAAAAAGCGAATTAGTATTTTATGTGAAATAAATTAATTCACATTCAATAGACCCGATTGATTCCATTGATTTTTTCAATTTTACGGGGGTCGATGGCCTCTCAGAAATAGTCAGTTAGAATAAAAATTTAGTTGAAAGTTTTGCATCTATGCAGTAAAAGTTTAGGAGAAAATTCGAAAAGAAAAATTGTTCTATAAGGTAACAAGGGGTGGCCGTGGCACGATGGTTGTGTGCTCGCCTGTCAACCTCAATATAACAGGTTCGATTCCTGCCGTCGTCTATGTTTTCTTTAATTCCATTAAAAACCTTCTATAAATTGTCATCAATGGGATGCTGGTTTACTCATTACATGTTGTTTAGGCATAACACTAACAACATGTGATTGAGTTAAACTAGTATGCCCAACAAGAATGAAAAAAAAAAAAAAAAAAAAAAAAAAAAAACGAATAAAATAATGCGATGGACATAGAAATAAGACACGGCAATTCTCCGCTTTAGTTGAGCCGCCATCCCTGGAGATAAAAAATCTGAGACAACCACCTTAGTCTCAGAACATCGTGCCACACATCTTTCCTATCCTTCTTTCTCTTCCGTAACTTCACGCCCACGCTGTGTTGAAACATTTTAAGGGTATTCATATTCCCTTGAGCGTGAGTAAATTATAAAAAAAAAAAAAAAAAAAAAGCGATTTGAATATAAACCTTTGGTATGAGCCATACACACATAATAATGAATAGGTGATCTATTTTGCATCTTGATTAAATTGCGCAAAATATTAAACAGTTTTTAAACAAATAATCTTGAAAAAAGGCCAAACCTCCGTTCTAAAACAAAAATTCCTCTATTAGTACTCACCGAAAACAAAATGCACATCAATTTGATATTTTTTTTTAAAACCAAACTGATATTTTATCTTGTTTTACAAAATATTACGAAAAATCTTGTATTTAAAATAATAATATAACCTAAGGCCCTGGTAGCTGTCAATAAAGTTTAATAATAATAATATCACACATATATTTTTAAAGTAGAACTTACAATTATTTTTGATTTTATGATATAAATTTATCATACTTTCACAATGTCAAAATCAAGTTAACATTTTTAACATCAAAAGCTTGAGAGCACAAGCTTATTGATTTTCAAAACAATACGGTTTTTTGTAATCCGTTTTCGCTTAGTAGTATCGTTTTCGGTTAGTGATTGTTAAGACCAGGGTTGCTAATTTTTGAATTAAGAAAACCATAAGTCATAAGTCTGTAGATGATTTGTGAATTAAAAAAAATTTAATTCATAAGTTAGTTAGTGAATTATGAAAAAAATTAATTCATAAGACACTAAGTGACTTATGAATTGAAAAAAAAATTAATTCATAACTAATAAGTGACTTATGAATTAAAAAAATTCAAGTCATGAGCAAGTTAGTGACTTAAAAAAAAAATCAATTCACAATCTATTAAATGACTAATGAATTTAAAAAAAATTTAATGCATAAGCTAGTTGATGGTAGATTAAAAATTTTTAAGATTGTTTTGGCTACATAATTATTTAATTATTAACGAAAGTAGGTTTGAAACTTTTGTATGTCATAAAAATTATCATGCTAGCTTATAAAATTTCCAATTAATAATTTATTAATCAGATTTCATCCATTAGCTTATTAATAAAATTTTTTAATTCATAAGTCACTAGGTAACTTTTGAATTAATTTTTTTTAATTCTTAAATCACTTACTTGCTCGTGACTTAAATTTTTTTAATTCATAAGCCATTTAGTAGGTTCTGAACTATTTTTTTTAATTCATAAGTCACTAAGAAGCTTATGATTTAAATGTTTTTAATTCACAAGTCACCAACTGACTTATGAATTAATTTTTTTAATTCATAAGTCAGTAACTAGCTTGTGAATTAAGGCCAAGCTTAAGCTAAAAAGTGACTTAAGCTTTTGCAACCCTAGTTAAGACAAGCAAAACCCTAAATGTTGATTTGACAGTTGTCCTATCAGAATTTTTTGTCGGTGTAAGAATTACATAGAAATATCAAAATAATCCATCAACTTGGACTCTCTAGGTCAATGAACAGCAGACGTATAGATGCATAGCCGCTCAGATCTAAAGGCGGATTTTGACGAAAACCACTTTTTTGGACTTCTCCATTATTGTAATTAAAGTCTCGAATTTTTTTACGCGGCACATTTGCAAATATAAACTTCCATACGGTTAAATGTCAATGCACAAATTTTCAAGCAATTAGGTTCATTTTATTCATCCACTATTTTGTATCCACCATGTGTGGTTTAGAATCAGAAATTTTAAAATTTTGACTATTCTAATACAACATGGCTTCTGTGATTTAATCGTAAGTATGCTATACCTTTTAGTTAACAATTTTAAAGCAAAAACCTACTTTAATTGTTAAATTTTGTACGTAAAGTAGAGCTTTTGAAATGATTATTATTTCTAGCGAAACAAGAATTTCATTTCAATTTTAAGTAATCAAGCCATGGTTTCCTTAATCGGGGGAAGATACCAACATAACCTGGACTTATTTACATATATAAAAGAAATGTCCCTGTACCGCATATTCTATATCACAACTTTAAATGAGTTAAAAACGTAAATATTAACTTTTAAAATGACAAACTGAAACGACACAACCTATTAACTTCAAATTTGGAATCATAGTATGATTAATTTTATGGAAACAAAAATACAAAAGTCGTTAAAGTGGTTTTATAAAATATATATTTTTTACAAATAAAATTCTTGAATATTTTTCAATATCAAATTTGATACATAGGTATGCTTTATTTAAGTATTTGTCAAAATAATTAATTTGCCCGTATTTAACTCTGAAAAAATATTTTTTGCAAATATTAAACACAAGCGTCCACATACAAAATTTTGATCGAAATCAATTAGGCCTTTTACGATAGTGTCGAAAACGCTTTTACGGCGTCTACCGTTATTTATAAGACTACGAAATTTCAATGTACTTCCAACTTATGTATGCAAGTAAGTAACGGGTGATTTTTTTGAGGTTAGGATTTTCATGCATTAGTATTTGACAGATCACGCGGGATTTCAGACATGGTGTCAAAGAGAAAGATGCTCAGTATGCTTTGACATTTCATCATGAATAGACTTACTAACGAGCAACGTCGAATTTTTAGTGAATGGGCCCTAGAAAAGTTGGCATAAAATCCGCTTTTTTATCGACAAATTTTGTTCAGCGATGAGGCTCATTTCTGGTTGAATGGCTACGTAAATAAGCAAAATTGCCGCATTTGGAGTGAAGAGCAACCAGAAGCCGTTCAAGAACTGCCCATGCATCCCGAAAAATGCACTGTTTGGTGTGGTTTGTACGCTGGTGGAATCATTGGACCGTATTTTTTCAAAGATGCTGTTGGACGCAACGTTACGGTGAATGGCGATCGCTATCGTTCAATGCTAACAAACTTTTTGTTGCCAAAAATGGAAGAACTGAACTTGGTTGACATGTGGTTTCAACAAGATGGCGCTACATGCCACACAGCTCGCGATTCTATGGCCATTTTGAGGGAAAACTTCGGAGAACAATTCATCTCAAGGAATGGACCGGTAAGTTGGCCACCAAGATCATGCGATTTGACGCCTTTAGACTATTTTTTGTGGGGCTACGTCAAGTCTAAAGTCTACACAAATAAGCCAGCAACTATTCCAGCTTTGGAAGACAACATTTCCGAAGAAATTCGGGCTATTCCGGCCGAAATGCTCGAAAAAGTTACCCAAAATTGGACTTTCCGAATGGACCACCTAAGACGCAGCCGCGGTCAACATTTAAATGAAATTATCTTCAAAAAGTAAATGTCATGAACCAATCTAACGTTTCAAATAAAGAATCGATGAGATTTTGCAAATTTTATGCGCTTTTTTTAAAAAAAAGTTCTCAAGCTCTTAAAAAATCACCCGTTATTAGTATGTATTAGTGGTGGGCGCATTCGAATGAAATAATCGATTATAATCGATTCAGGCAACATCTCGAGATATCTCGATTCTTCACACAATTCATTCGAATACTCAAATCATTCGAATGATTTTTTCTTATCTACTTTCTCTGAGCGAAATGAGGACTTGAGTGCCTATTCGAGACCGAGAAGCGAATATTGAACGAAGACAGAAAAGAAAACACACAAAATCGAGAACTCGAGAAGTTGGTTGTTTGTATATCTCGTGTGTATGTATTCAATGTCCTGAGTTTATATTTATATTCATTTTTGCACTCGATGCATCGTTGAGGGTTGAATATGGAATTGTAAAAGAAAGACGAGAAGCGAGAACCCAAAGATGGAATTTATCCCGAAACGCGTCGTTAAATTAAAATGAAAAGTTGTGTAAATTAATTTTTATAATAAAACAAATAACATAAAAATAGTTTTATCTATTTAATTTATTTTATTTTATTAAAATTTTGTGAGGACCATTGTGTTATGATTTTCTTGTTTTGTTTTTGCCTTTTTTCCTTGAAATGGAGTGTTTGTTTCCTACTTTTTTTACTATGATATTCCTTCGAAAATCATTCGAATGATCATTCGATTTTTTAAATCATTCGAATACTAATATCTCGATTCTTTAAATCATTCGATTATGCCCAACACTAGTATGTATGTATGTATATGGAAAGTAATGCAATGGTAAAAAAAAATTAACTCGAGATTTCAATCAGGCTTGATATTACAATGATAGCGAATCGAATAAAGTATGTAGATATTGTGATTCTGACCGGGCTAATTTTCTTTACACGTGTTTTTCATTTTTTAAAGGCTAAAAATAACTGTACCTAACATACAAATTCTTTTCAAAATTCAAGAAAATAATTACTATCTCAAAAACTGTCCCACAAATTGTAAAACGGTTTGACCGATTGTGAACAGTTTTGTTTATGCACCAGCTCCAAAAAGTTTGATATTTTTTTTGATTGAAAAAATATAAATATGTATTCTCGGATTTTTGAAAATTTTCAAATTTTATTTTTGAAAACTCAATATTTCGAAAAGCGCATAAATATGGTCAATTTTTCAAAAACTTGAGAAATAAAAATGGTTCATAGAATTTTGATTTTTTTCTATTTTGCTTAATTTTTAAAATCAACCATCATTAATGATAAAAATTTTGTTATAAAGGCATTACCATAGTATCATTTTTCTTAATTTCAACTTAATCATTACCGGCAGAATGAATTTAAATTATTTTTTTTATAAAAGCATAAGCCATATGAATTGTTTTCAAAATTTTATAATTTTTTTTTTTTCAAACACTGTTCTTAGATTAAAAAAATCAAAAAATTTCATTTATGCTTTCATTATGCTTGAAAAATGGTTATTAATGGTACATTGCATTTAAGAACTTAAAAAAAACATATTTTCTTTTTTTGAAAATTCGATATATCAAAAACGGGTCAATATTTTTCTTGGAAAATAATTTTTTTTTTCGTACAATAATAAACAGTTACAGTTGACGTACCAAAATATTTTCTTAAAAATATTTAAAAATTTTGTATAAAAAAGCTTATTTTTTTAAGAAACCGCTACAACGGCTTATAATTTTTGTTCTTGCCAAAATTATTATTTGTATAAGATTCTACTTAAAAATCTAAAAAAATTAGTTTTATGCTTATGAACAGTTTCCTCAAACAACATTCATTTTAAAAAGTCTTAGTCTATTACATTACATAGTCGTGCATTTAATTTTTGAAATTTTATAAATGTTTTTGTTTTTTTTTTCGATAGATGGACCTATTTTTGCATAATTTTGGAATGCAACGATATTTGATATGCTTGGAAATATCTTTTTTAAATATCGGTGAAGTTATTGACCTGATATACAGGTAAACGGATCAACAATGATGCAATCTTATCCACAATGTGCATTTATCACAAAAAAAAAAAAATGAAATAGTTTTGGAGAAAAAACCAAAATAATTATACTAATTCGAAAATCCAATCTTTCCTTGAAGGAATAACATAAGAATTATCTGTACCGGTTTATGACGTACATTTATAACACACACAAAAATACTTGAAAAATAGCAGAAATCTGCAAAAATCTGACAGTTCAAAATGTATTTTGTTATTTTTACTTGCGACTTATAGGTACTCGTATTATAAGGCAAGTTATGCATTCGTAAAAAAATTCGAACTCGAGATTTTGATCAAAGTTGACATTACGATGATAGCGAAGACCAAAAAAGTGGGTCTCGAAATTCTTTCTGTCTGTCTGTCTGTTCGACTACAGGCTAAACGGCTGGGCCGATTTTCTTTAAACTTGGTAGATATCATTTTTAATTTTTTCCCCCCACACGTTTTTTTCTTTTTTTTCTAAGACCAAAAATAACGGTACCTGCCATACGATTTTTTTTTCGAAATTTTATAAACATTTTTTTTTCTCAAAAACTGTTCGACAGATTTTAAAAATAAAAATACAGAAAAATTTTATTTAATTAAATCTAGGTAGGTATTAGTTTAAAAAATTTTTCCGAAAAATGGTTATTGGGGGTACCTCCCATGGAACCATTTTTTTTGGTTTTGATTTTCTCAAAAACGGTTCAACCGATTTTGATCATTTGTTTTTGTTAAAGCTCCTCAAAAACATAAATAGAATTGTGTACTCAGATTTTGAAAAAAAAAATTTTTTTTGGATTTTTTAAAAAAACTTCAAAATTTTTTTTTCAAAACTCAATATTTTGAAAACCCCATGCTAGATTTCTTACTTGATAAATAAAAGTTTCTCAATATAATCTACAAGATGTGATAAGAAAAATTTTATTTTACCTAAAAATAAAGGTACCTACCATAAAAATGCTAAAAATTCAAAAAAAAAAAATGGTTTTCAAAATTCGTATTTTTCTCGAAAACGGCGCCTAGAATTTTTATAAAATTTTTTTTCTTTCAATTAATTTTTACGATCTTTAATTTAATAAAAAAAAATTTGAAATTAAGATATTACAGCTTGTACCTACCATAGAACTATTTTTTCGAATTTTGAATTTCTCACTATCCACATAACGGATTTTAATGAAAATTTTTATAGAGAAGCTTCTAAAAAGTCGAAAGCACTTTGTATTTCAAAACTTTAAAATAAATATTTTTTGGATTTTTGAAAAAAAAAATCTATTTTTTTCTTTTTTGAAAATTCGATTTCTCCGAAACGGGTCAATATTTCTTTTCGTTAATTTATTTTTTTTTTATTCGAACAATAATAAAAACTTTAAATTGGCGTACCTAATTTTTTTCTTAAAAAGCTTTTAAAAAGTTTGTATATAAAAGCTTTTTGTAAGAAACCACTACAACGACTTATAATTTTTGTTCTTGCATAAATTCATAGTTGGATAGCATTATGTTTTTGTCTCTTACTACTAAAAGAATTTAAAAAATAATTTTATCCTTATGAACAGTTTTCTCTAATAACATTCGTTTTTAAAATTCCTAGTTGAATACATAGGAGCAAGTTCGTGCGACCCAGTCGTGCATTTTATTTTTGTTTCTATTTGACATTTTGCCGGAAAAACTGTGACAATCATAAATTTTTACTGTGACGAAAAATAATTTTTTTGTAAATATTTTCTTCGCCAACCGTAATGCCAAATTGCCTGACATTCATCAAACAGTATATTTTCAAATAAAGGTTCAATTCGGGAACCATTATGATTCTCTAGGTATTCTTTTTTCGCACGTTCTTCACTGACATAGACCAAAAAGTTTTAACATGTTATGGATGTGTAAGTTAAATTTAAGCTACATCATATTACATATATATAATAGGTAAATTTTTCGTTTTATATAAAAATTGTTACGACATATTATTTTAAACCCTCAAGTAAGACTCTTACAACTTAATTTCATTCCTCTTTCAATAAAGTAAGTAACTTTATTCTTCAAAAATTAAATTAAGAAATCAACTTCAAATCATTATTAATTTTATCGAGAGTGTGTTGTGTACCTACACTTCAACTAGAATAGATTCTCCACCGTTCACCTAGAGACACAACTTTTCCTTCAAAATGCTTTCACTTTCATAAATTCAAAAACAAACATGTTTCCTTGTGTTTCCTTGCTGCGCCGCGTCCGTCCCATTCAACCCCACCCACCCACTAATTCCTTATTAGAAAGTCAAGATACTATTATGTCACAGCGCTCCGCTCACCCTGATTTCATAAACTTAAACTCAAAGACCTAAAAGTTATTTCGCAAAATCAAAGAAGACACCGACAAAAAAAAATTATTAAAATGTTTCATTATAACAACGCATACTCAACCAGGACAGCCCTCACGCCTCACCTCAACCCCTTTTATAATTCCATGCTGCATTCTATATCTATCCATGTGGCTGTGGCTGCTTTCCTCGTGTCGTATCCACTAGATACATACCGATGGAGCGAAAAGCTTTTTTCGTGCATCATCCCTTCTGAAATAAATAATTTTCATGACAGCATCACAGGCACAACACAGCACAGCATCCCCCACGCATTCAGCCTTCATATCATCAAGCCTACCTCAACCCATATAAAACTATATATGGGATGCGAAAAGGGGTGTGGGGTGTTAATGGGGTGCTCGCTTTATTTATTTTGCCAAGCCATCTCCCTGCATGTGTGTGGGTTCCTTTTGCATATATGCATGGGTATACGTGTGTAGGTGCGTGATTGGGGTTGTTGCAGGGAACGGACGAAAATTATTCGTTTTGTTGTAGGTCGCGGAACGGAATAATTTTTTTGTCCTTGAGGGTGCAAAAAAGTATTAATGTTCGGGTACATATTGCAACCCCTTTCGCGAGTTTCGACACTGCTGTCAACGGGCAGGCGGAATGGAAAATAAAAAGCTCCCAGCTTCTGTGTACAAAGTATATATATGAAGTATCTGTATTTGCGAACGAACGAGAAGAATTAAAATCATTTTCGATTAATTTGATATTCGCAGTACTGATGATGATGATGATGCTGGTACCGTGGGTGTGGATAGGTGGATGTATAAAACCACCCTTTCCGTGGCAGCGATACCGTGCACTGATCCTAGGAAGTGCTATGGGGATGCTATATAGATATAAGTATTCTGGACAATGGAAATTAATGTTGTAAAAAAAGAGAGATAGAAATTTCGCGCTCAATAGATGGAGGCGCGTTTCCAAAATGAGATTTAAATTGGAAATTTCATTAATTGCAGGCGCCCGTGGCAATATCAGGGGGATGTGATAGAGGAGGCGCCTTTACGATGTAGATATTGTTTGCCAAATGGGATGGAGCATCACAGGCCTTCGTTTTTCAACAGTTTTGTTAATGTCAGAGCAATGATTCCGAAAAAAAAACACACATATATACCTACAAATCCATAGATATTATATCTTTTTTATATATGAATATATATGATGCTCCTCTTTCTGTTGCCATGTGGAAGCGATAATTGCAAATATGTACCCAGGGATAAAAAGCAAATCACACATGTATGTATATAACTACCTACCTACCTGATGTCGTATTCGAAAGAGTTGGGAGTGCACATGAAAAAAAGGAGGCATTTATATCATGTGTTGTATTTGTATATGTGTGTGGTTGAATGTGGGGAAGTATTGAATTGCGGAAAATGCATTTTTTCGGTTTGGTAAATACAGTTTTTTTTGTTAAATATATAAATCAGAAATATATAATACATATATCCATCCGCATACATACTTTGGGTGTGTCCAGTTTAATAATGCTATTTACTTAATTTGCTTATTATTTTTTCAATAAATACTTTTAATTGAACATTATTAAAAAGAATATATGTATGTGGATGGATTTTAAATGTGATTTATCTTATTGTATACCTAATGGATTGGACATGATTAATTAATTTTGAAATGGTCAGCAAAAATATCCATTGAGAGGATCATGAGGAAATAAGTAGCTATGTATCTATAGGTACGAACGTACAGATTATGAAATGCAAAGTACAGTCCTGACCAAATGGAAAAGTTGGAATTGTTTGTTCAAATTGAAGTTTTCTTTTAAGAGAGTTAAAATTTTTAGTTTAACTAAGATTAAATGTTTTTTTTATCACGTCTTAATTGAGTTATAGTCTTCTTACAAAGAAATGTTTTTTGAACATTTTTGAAATAAAAAAAAAATGGACAGAACTTGAAAATGTTCGTAGGTATTTCACTTGAAATCCAGGAGGAAAATATGAAAGGGTCCGATCATACACTCTTTCGACATGTCCCTTCGACTTTTCCAATCGAGAGGTGATGTCGTTTATAGTTGCGCATTACAATGCATCCTCAACCTAGCCATCCTTCCCATCTACGTTGAAAAGATTTGCCACACTTTCGTCTATCATACAAATAAAATACACAATGTATTTGCTCTTGTGCTTCTAAGCTTAAATGTGGCTCGAAGATGTATGATAATGGCTTACTGTGAGAATTGTATTTCTTTTTTTTTACTGTTGAAACGTTCAAATTTAACACATCGGACTGTGAAATTATATAAAAATCGGTCCACCTATTAACGAGGTGAACATATTTAGAAATAATAGAAGAATAAATCAATTTCTAAAAAACACGTCCAATTCCAATTTATGTCATGTGAGTTTGTCGTCAAAAATTTAAATAACTTTAATGTCGTAATCGTGTTATTAAAATCGTTTTGAGAAATTTTGGAAACATAAAAAAAGACAAAATCTTCCAACTATATCGGTTAAGAATTTAAATCTTGTTGAATTAGAACTTTGACAAAAAATCTTAGATTAACAACACTTTTGTATGGACAAGGCTTCAAACATGATCATAAATTACATTGCCATTCAAATCTATTTTGAAAGAACCGCTTGTAGATGTTTTCAAATATAAATTCGAATTTCGCCTCAAGTATGCCTATCACATACAAAATAATCTGTACCAAATTGTAAGCTAATTCGTTCAAAATTCTTCAACGCTAATACTACGTTTTAAGTGGATTAACCATAAGTGGATTTACCATAAATCTCCTTTAAATCTCGTAGATTTACCATACAAATATAAATCACCTCAAATGAAGATTTAAAATAAATCTTCTTGAAATCTTCTTGCAATCAGAAGATATGCAAAACAAACAAACCTTATTCTGTAGAACGCACCTATGCATGTAAACCCACTTTCTTCATTGACAATCAACACAAAATAGAAATATCTGTTTTTTCCTGTTTACTATCCAATTGCAATTTTTTTCTCTTGTCCAAATTGACAATTGAATGACAAGACAGAGTGAAAACGTCAAACAAATCTCAGTTTCATTGGTGAAAACACTTCAAGATTTATTTTAAATCTCTAGCGGATTTACTCTTAGTGAAAACGTAGTATAAGACGGACAGATGAAAAGGTTAGTTCGGAGAAACGCAACGTTCGCTATGGTGAAAACCACTTTTTGGGACTTCTACATCGTCCTATTGTTAATTTCGTTTAACATCTCAAGAGCTTCATTTTTCTACACCAATCTATAGAGCAAGTTTAAAACTTGCTAACCCATTAGAGCGAGCAGAGATTGTCACTGAAAAAGTTAAGAAACTTTCGTGTGCAACCCTCTCAACCAACTTTGTTTATACATTTACACCGGTTACGTGAGTGGATTGGGGGATCAAATTGAATTTAATATGGCCAGACTGGATCGAAAGATCCAATTTAAATGGAATCAAAGTGACAGTCTGGCTTTAATTGTGTGCGTGCAGTGTTGTGGGTAATGTTGAAAATGGCGACACCAAGAGACAAAACAAAGCAAAATCAGTCTGAAAACTAAGTACGCCACTATTGCACACACACACCAACAACCAGCTGTTAACTCAATTCTTCAATTCGTCAATTTAGGTCTACATACATACATATTTTCGATTCGATCCAGCTCGTCTAGTGCGATTGAATCAAATAATTCTATTTCAATTCGATTCATGTATACAAGGCCTTAAATCCTGTTTCAAGTCCAATTCAATTCTCTTTATTTACGTAGTAATTTGTTGTTTTTGGAATTTCTTTTCATGTCGATGAACAGATGCGAATCAGAACAACATAATGGTTTGAATTTGGGTTTTGTTTGACAGCCATCTTTATGAAAATCTCAATTTACCACCATTTATCACCAAGAATTGTGGGTTTTAGGTGAGCTTTCGAGATATGTTTAAGAAATCGGACTCAATGGCTCAAATAGAGCATATTGTACGGATTTTAGGGTGAAAACAGAATGTGTGCAACAAATTATTTTTACTTGCGACTTAAAGGTAAAGGCAAGTTATGCATTCGTAAAAAAAATCAAACTCGAGATTTTGATCAAAGTTGACATTACGATGATAGCGAAGACTAAAAAAGTGGGTCTCTGTCTTTCTGTCTGTCTGTCTGTCTGTCTGCCAGTCTGTCTTTTGGTTCGACTACAGCCTAAACGGCTGGGCCGATTTTCTTCAAACTTGGTAGATATGGGTTTTAATTTTCCCCCCCCACACGTTTTTTTCTTTTTTTTTAAGCCCAAAAATAACGGTACCTACCATACGATTTTTTTTCGAAATTTTATAAATATTTTTTTTTTGTATGTAGACCCCCTGGGTCCATTTTTTTTGTTTTTGTTTTTCTCGAAAACGGTACAGCCGATTTAAATCATTTTTCTTATGCTAAAGGTCCTCCAAATTTTGAACATTATTACATATTCAAATTTTCAATTTTTATTTTTTTGGATTATTAAAAAACTCAATATTTCGAAAACCCCAAGATCGATTTTTTTCAAACTTGACAAATAAAAGTTTCTTAACATAACCTACAAAATTTGAAAAAAAAAAATTTTTTTTATCTAAAACTAACGGGACCTTCCATACAAATTTTAAAAAATGGTTTTCGAAAATCGTATTTTTCTCGAAAACGGTTCCGAGAATTTTGCTCAATTTTTTTTTTCTCTTGATAAATTTTTACGATCTATAACTTAATAAAAAAAATTGAAAACTAGATATTACTGACTGTACCTACTATAGAACGATTTTTTCGAATTTTGAACTTCTCATTATCGGCATAACGGATTTTGATGAAATTTTTTATAAAGAAGCTCCTAAAAAGTTTAAGAAACATTGGATTTCAAAAGTTAAAAAAAAATATTTTTTTAATTTTTAGAAAAAAAGTCATTTTTTTTTTGAAAAAATTCAATATCTCAAGAACGGCTTAGTATTTTTTTTTTGGAAATTAGGCTCTTATTCGTACGTACCAAAATTTTTTATAATTTTTGTTCTTTCATAAATTTATATATTTGCATAGCATTTTATTTTAATCTCTTACTACTAAAAGAATTTAAGAATTTAAAAAATTCATTTTATCCTTATGAACAGTTTTCTTTAATAAGATCCGTTTTTGAAGTCTATATTTTAGTCTATTACATAGGAGCAAGTTCGTGCGACCCAGTCGTGCATTTTATTTATTGAGAGTTTCGCTTACATCATACAAAGATTCCAACTTCATTTTGTCAAATGTAAGCTACATACATATGTATGTACATATATATAAAAACGATAAACGATAGTAAAAAGTAAGACCAGAATTAAGACTAAAATTTCATCATTTCATTCCTTTCAATATTTTTAAACCATTCTTCTGGATTAACAAGTCTCATAAATGGGAATATTTCTTAACATAATTAGCCCTTTGTTTTTTGTTATATAACGCATTTCTAAATATAAATGACTCACATAAAGCGTTTTTCTTTTTTAATTCAGAATAGAACTCCGAACAGAGTCCGAGCATGGCGACATTCTCTGAACCAAGCGTGCTCTGATCTGAGCGCTCTAAATTGTTTTTGAAACACCTTAACACTTAAGAGTGTCACCAATTTTTTATTTTAATTTCCATCTGTCAAATGCTTGTGTTAAGAATTTAGCTATGTCTACTCAGTTATTTTATTCTGAGCTCATAGAGCGTGCTCTGAACACGCTCAGAACATGTCCAGAACGAAGAAAGAAATACATATTCGAAGCTCCGAACACTCTGAACTAAAAAAAGAAACACAATTTACAAAAATAAAGATATACCTACAAATCTGTACATTTTTTTTTTACAATTTATGCGCGAATAGTAAAAACTACAATACAATTATCGCTGGGACTTAAATATTTAAATATAAATAATTAAAATTTTAAAGAAAAATAAGCTACCAAAATAAATTTGCAAATTATAAGATTTTCTTAAAATGTCTATTGAACAATGAATAAATTATAAATATATTTTTTCACTCAGGTTTGAAAAACAAAACAAAAATGAAGAAGAAGCTGTTCGATATTAAATTATGTTACAGCATATTTTCCTTCAGTCAAATTTTAAAGAACCATTAAAATTATGTTAACTTACATTT
This sequence comes from Philhelius festivus, assembly GCA_963931855.1. Lineage (NCBI taxonomy): Eukaryota > Metazoa > Arthropoda > Insecta > Diptera > Syrphidae > Philhelius > Philhelius festivus. The sequence goes on along the minus strand of OZ007557.1, from coordinate 89,296,615 downwards.
TTACATATGAAATACTTACTACCTACTACATTTTTATGACTTCCCTTATGATGTAGGTAATACAGCTCGAACGTTTACGTAAAGTAAAGAGGATTTAATAGGATTATGTCGATGCAAATTGACCTTGAAAGCATGTCCATCAGACCAATATAATGCTATTTGGTATTAATTTAAAACTCTGGCTAAAACTCTGACACAAATGAATAGAGGGAAAAAAACCTAAATTATGTCAAAATATGATGTAATTAGAAAAACCTTCTTATTGAACATATAATTATTACCTATGTATTATTGAAATTTAACAGTGATAATTATAACTCAAGGTAGGCAATTGCTGATATGTTTCTAACATTTTAATATTTTTTGAACATACACTTGAAACCCTGGTGTAAATAATAAAGTTGTGCTTATTTTGACGTAAGCTAGTACAAATTCACTACTAACTGCTGTTTCTACTGTATGATCTGTAGACAAACCGGATTGACAGTCCAGGTTTCTCATCCTTGTTTGATAATCGCAGCACTCTCTACCGATCAGCAGTGTTACTTTACTGCAATTGCAGTAGAACTAGATATTGCACTGATATATTTTATACGGACTGCTAATATCTAATTTCTGCTAAGATTCTCTAAGAAAATGGTTCGAATTATAATAGTCGAGATTAGCGACAAGTTAAGTCCTAGCGGCGAAAATTTAAAACTTTTTTGGCGTCATCTGTTGCAGACTTGTCCCTAAATGAATTTTCATTCATAGAAACTAAGGCCATCTATTGGTATTTCATACAAGAAACCCTGCCATCTACAGTTACAGTAAGTCACTGATTGAAGTAGTGCTTGGGGATCGGGTGAAAAAATCCTTTCCTTATTCTATAAGAAATAATCTTGATACTAAATTTATATCTTCAAAAAAAAAAGTACATCGTTGTTAATTTTCACGACAAGTACTGCCAAGCAAGTTGAAATTCATACATATATTTTTACTAACACAAATAAACCTAAGCTACTTGCTTGTCAAACGGTATGGAAATTCTGAAGCCCGTAGCCAAGCAAGTTACAAAGAAATAAACGAAAATTGTTAAATTTTTATCCACCATGTACAATTTTCAAGTGTTTATTTACAAACGTATTTTCAGCATAGATATTTATTTCTTAGTTTTGTATTTTTTTCTACTAAAAGTGCAACTAATGTAGTTAAACATTAAGTCTTTATTCTGTGGAAAAAACTGTTTTTTTTTTTCTTAAAGAAAAGTTTCCGTGCATACTCTCAAACTTCTGTACTCAAATGATTTATAATAATGATTTGTTCATAAAACAAATTTAAATGAATAAATAAAGATTTTTTTAGTTTTAGTTTTAATATCAGTTTTAAAAATATTCTTAATATTATTCAAATCGAGAAACTTTGTTTATTTATTTTTAAATAAGGAACTACTGTGGAAAGTTGTAATGTACTGCATTTCTTTTAAGCTACTGTTATATTTTTTCGAAGTAGCAGTGCTGCTACCGATCTGTATTGATAGCCTTGTTTTGTTTTGTGATTTTTTTTTTGTTATTTTGCATTTGGTACTATTGAACAAATTTAAAAACAATTTGGAAAAGGGGTTTGTTCGTAGATTATGGTTAAATTAAAAAGGTTTCTGCTTTAGCTTTTATCGGCAGTATTTTTATTGCCGATGTTGTATTTGTTATTCGTGTAACATCCTACTATACCTACTACGAATAGCTTTCCCTAAAACACTACAATTACATAGTCAAATATCTGCTTTAACGTAGGGGGACAAATTATGTAGGAATTTTATCTCGAATAAAATAAATTAAAAGGGCATTATGTAGCGTCTTATCACAAATAAAGAGATATTGCATCCAGTGAAAACAAAATTAATTTTTCACACATGCGCTTTTGAAATACCTTTCACTGCATTCATCATCAAATTCAAATTAAAATTCTTCTATTCAAGAAGTGCCATTTAAAACTGCTCCCATTTCTAATTCACATAAAGCTTTCGCCAACAATTTTGTCTAACGTTATTAAATTTCCATTTGTTTATCCTCTTATTGACAGAGAAAAAAATAATTTACATAAGTACCTAACAAAACATAAACATTGACTTAAATACTATTGCTAAGAAGTTACAAACACAAAAATTTTCAAAACTAAAACTTAAAAAAAAAAAAAATCAAACCAAAATCCACTTACTCTCCACGCCATTCGGGTGAAAACGACCAAGTGAAATGGCATTTTAAATAAATATTAATCACACTCTGTGTGAATTGAGGTTAGAATAGGTTCAAGTAAGCTTAAGAAATCACCTTTCACACAGCCCAACAAGCACCAGGGAGAAAAGTTCACTGATCGAAAAATGACAACAGCTAAAAATAAAAACGAAGAAGAACAATAAAATTATGTATCTTCTTTGCTGTCGTTGCAAGTCGTCAATCTCACCAACCCGCCTCCCTCTATTATAAACCCCACCATAATGTCCTACTAGTTAAGTCTTCATAAAATATTTAAGCCTCCTGTATCTATAGAAGGTACCTAGCTAAAAAAGACACAAAAGTGTTTCTAGTCGATAGACAAAGCAGCGAAGAGTCTCTCTCTAAGGAGAAATAAAACAAAACTGTAGTAAAAAATGTCTTCTTGGTCTGCTCTTCATCACCATTGCTAGCGCTTGTCATCGACTTTAAGTGAAATTGATTTGAAAATTGGATTCCAAAGTGCACAAAAAAAATAAATATGAAATTCCATTTCCTGTTGCACTAACTGCTGGTAGGTATAGGTATGCAAATACCAACCCACTTCGACGCGAACAAGAGAGGGTGCCGAAGCTTACTTGCATATCATTAAATTTTAATACTTACTTAATATTTAGTGCAAACAACAGTTATAACAATCGTCTTTAGAAATAGGTGCGAAATAGTGTGTATACTCGCCCTTTACGCGACAAAAGGGTGTTAGTCGTGGCTGCCGTAAGTCATTTGCAGAGATCAAAGGGCGCGGCACTTTTACGCCGCGCCGGGAAGGTGAAGTCTTTCCATAACAAAAGCCTTAGTTAAATAGGCATAAAAGTTTGTTGCCTTAAACACCTTTGGCTGGTAGAGAGACGATATTATAGGTAGGTCTGGGCTTTTCAGGTCATTTGCTTTTCCGCACAGTTCCGCTCGAAGAATGATCTTTAAAACGGCACACCGACACAAACAGAAGAAAATCCTTTTATTTCAATTCTACTTCTTCCTCTTCATCATTTCCTCATGCTCTGTCTAAGCAGGCAACCCCATTGAAGCCTGTTCTCGATTTTCAGAAAACTTTCCCCGTACTGCTTTGGGTCTTGCCTTGCTTGGCATGGTCTGTCATCAGCCTCGAGACTTTGTGCCACAGTGCTGTTTAATTTTGCATGAAAGTGAAAACTTTCAAAGGACTTTTTTGCTTTATTATTATTATTTTTGTTGTTTGTTTTCTCTTTGACTCTTTCCTGTTTGTTTTCCTTGGTGCTTTTGTCCTTTGTGAGAAAATGCAAGAACCAAAACCTAAATACTCTCAATACCTACAAAAATAGAGGAGAGCCGTTTTGAGCTTCAGCTTCAGCAGCTGCGGCTTGCTCCTGCTGCATGACTGCAATCGTTGCTGAGAAAAACAAAGATACAACTACACACACACCTCTTACACACACAACAAAATCTAAAATACCAAAAACAAAATAGCAAAGCAAGTTGGCAAAGTAAGAGTGTCGAAGAATAGAAAATCGTATTCTGAAAGAAGGACGAAAAAACAACACACAAAAAGGATTTCAGTTGGAGTATCTTTTTGTAATTTATTTTCTTCTTACACAATATTTCTTTTTGAAAAACAAAAAGTTTCTTTTATATTTTTTATTATTACTATTTTTTTTTTCTACAGAGATACCTACTTGTACTTATAAGATATGGTAAGTATCTTGAGTGCACTTGTGCACTCTGTTGGCGGGTACTTTAGTGTAAACAGATCCTATAGGATGGAGATGAAATTTAAGACATTTGAGGAGAGGTCGAAGGCACGTTCCATCATCATGTATGTGGCAGATGTATAGAAGATAATAGAGGTTAAGGAGTTGCATGTAGTGAGTTCAAGGAGAAGGACTTTATTATGTTTGGTCAGAGAGGCTTAAACGAAAGCAAAGGAAAGATACAAAACAGAAAAAGTCACAATGGTATCGATGTTAAGATTTATTTTTATCTCCATATAGGCAGGTTTGTATTTCGAGGAGTTTAAGTTTGTAAACGGACCTTCTCAATGTTTAAATAAGTGGGACTTTACCTAATATGCAATAGAAACTTTGTTTATGGTGGTTTTGTTTTGAAGATTGATTCATTTATTTAAGTATTTTATTAGTAATTTTATCTTCACAGTCTTATCTGTCACCACCTGAATGCAAGAACAGGGTTTTTCGATAAAGTTATTTGTAAAAATTCAATAAAGGCTAAATTAACACATTGGCGTAGGTAGTAGAAGTAGCACCCTTTGCGTTGGACTGTAAAAGTAATGCTCAGACCCCTCCATTCTAAGTAACATGCACACAGGAATGGTTGAACGTTGTAAGTCACTTGGGCTGGTTCTCTTCGAGCTGTTGCACCACCAAATTTTATTTTTTAACACATTGGGACATCATTTAAACAACCTTGTATTATGATATAAGAAGGATATTAGCAGTTCACAAACCTATGTATGTATTCTCTATTTGAAACACTTTTAAACTAACTTTCTGTAATGTCTAATTTTTTAATAAACTGCCCCCGAACACACTTAAAACAATGACAGTTCATGCAATAAACTAAGCCAGCACACGTATATAACGGTAAATTTAAGGGTTGGAAATGTAAAAGTGTCAAATGAAGTTAATACGATATTAAAAAGATAAAAGATAAGATAAATTAATACTGTTTTAGTATGAAAAAAATTTTAATCGATAGTATTTTATTTTTACTTGCGATATAGGTACTATATGACAAGTTCTGCATTTGGAAAAAAAATCGAACTCGAGATTTTGATCAAAGTTGACATTACGATGATAGCGAAGACGAAAAAAGTGGGTCCGACCATTCCGTCTGTCTGTACCTCGAACTACAGCCTAAACTATCGGAGGTATTTTCTTCAAACTTGGTAGTTAAGGGTCTTCGGTGATTCCCTAGAGGAGAAATTGAAATTTTTTTTTTAGCTCCAAAACTAAGGGTACCCCCCGTACACCCGTAATACAAAATCTTATTTATCTCGAAAACGGCTCTAACGATTTTGATAAAAAAATTAAGTGTGATATTATGGACATGAACTATATTTTGGTGAAAAAAAAATTTGGGGGAAATGTTATTAGGGGTACCCGTCATAGAACGGTTTTTTTGATTTTCGAATTTCTCACCAACGGCTCTAACGATTTTAACCAAAATTTTTATGCAGGAGCTGCTTTGCATTTGAAAAATTATAAACTAAAAAGTTTTTCGAAAAAATAGTTTTTGGATTTTTATAAAAATAATACAATTTTTTTTTGAAAATTCTTGAAAACCGATACACAATTAAATTTTTAAATTACGTTTTAAAATGTATTTTATTAAATACTAACAATTTGCATATCAATTTTTTTTATAAAAATTTTAAGGAAAATTTAGTACACAAAAAACATGTTTCAGTGTGTCTGTATGTCTGTACCTCGAACTACAGCCTAAACCTATTTCGTTCAATCTCGGTTGTTAAGGGTCTTCGGTGATTCCCTAGAGGAGAAATTGAATTTCAAAACTAAGGGTACCCCCCATACAACCGTAATGCAAAATCTTATTTATCTCGAAAACGGCTCTAACGATTTTGATAAAAAAAAATTAGGTGTGATATTATGGACATGGACTACATTTTGGTTAACAAAAATTTTGAGGCAAAATTTTATTAGGGGTACCTGCCATAGACCCGTTTTTTTGATTTTCGACTTTCTCATTAACGGCTCTAAGGATTTTAACCCAAAATTTTTAGCAGGATTCCCCTTAAGTTTAAAATAATATTGTATATAAAAATATTCTAAAAAATATTTATTGGGTTTTAAAAAAAAAATTTAAATCAATATCTTCAAAACCTATGAACGATTATTTTTTGAAATTATTTCCTAATATTATTAAATACTTAAAATTCGCATCCCACATTTTTTTCTTGAAAAATTTTAGAGAAATTTCTTATATGAAAAATTTATTTAATAATAAAATGATTTTTTAAGGTTTATTTGCATAAATTCATACTTTTCCGGAAACCAGACGGCAATTTTATGCATTTGAACATTATTATCTCATTAAATCCATGTTTTATATTTATAAAATGTATCTTAAATTCCAAAGTACTTTTACATAAGCGCAAGTTCGTGCGATCCAGTCGTGCATTTTATTTTTTTTAGTATCGTGCTAACTTCAAATGACTCTTTGACATTTAGATACTAACGTCAAAAAAGGTAGGTCTGTTGAATTAGCTTTTGCATGAACTGTCATTGTTTTACGTGTGTTCAGAAGCAATTTATTCAGCAATTTATGCCTTAGTACGATACTAGTTTGAAAATGCTTAAAATTAGGAATGAGTTAGTAAAGTACTGCTTAAAGTTAGCAAACCGTTAAGTAGTATAGTTTATTATTACCTTAATAATAGGCATTTTAAAATGAACTTAAATAAATAATGTCAAATTCAATTAAGATTTTCAGAATCATCTTCTAAACCTTATACCATACTAAAATAGTTTTATCATCCTGTGTACTAATTCGGCAAAATTTTTGGGCCATTACTGTCTTTAATATTGAAGAAATCAAGTTACCTAATTCTTATATTTATGTGCCGATATCATTCTTGCAAGGAGAGGTGAGAATTATCTATGTAGAAATATCGCTATACCGAATAAAAACTAAAGAATAGAGGACCAAGAGGTGAAACTTGTGGAACTCCTTGAAGTTTTAAAGATGTGAATGTGAAAGAAAAAATGTTTTAAATGAACTCTAGCTATGAAGTTTATTATTTAAAGGTAATAGGTATATGTTTTGATTAGTAAAAAAGATGGAGAATTAGGAAACTAATTCTTTTGTGTGATTTGAAAATGTTCATTAGTAATTTCACATCTATGCTGTTTATGAAATCCTGATCGATGAGATGTCATTGGTCATCAATCATCAGTCAGTAAATTTATCTAACTGTACAACAAACATCAACTTTGTTAAGGTTTTGGACAAAAAACAGAACAAAGACAAAAAACGGATGAGAGTCACTAGTAACCTCAGCAAACGATTTTTTGCGTAGTTAGGTATAAAACTATATCCACGATGTCGGGAAATACGATTTTGTTTAAAGGATGAGTTTAAAACCAGTCCCATAAATATATTTAAGGTTATAATGATGATGGTTGGATTGATTTTATAAAAAAGTTATTTCATCGACGATGTCAAGAACTCAAACTGAGAATCCATAGTGGCTCATTCTCGTTGACAATGGTGCTGTATCATTTTTAATATTTTAAGATCCGTATAAGATTTCGGAGTGGTAAAATTTGAATGAATGAATTATGTATTGGGCGTATTTCACTGCGACCTGGAGATTTATTGTGCCCTTTAAAATGGATGAGAAAATGGAAAATTGTTCATAAAAATACAGAGTGGTGCACGACAGACGAATAGATTTAAAAAATCAATAAAAAGCAAACTTTTTGGAAATTACAAATTTTTGAAATTTGTTTTTTTCTTATATCAAAGGACAAATTTTTATTTTGAGCAGTTTTTACTCCAAACATTGGCTAAGTCTTTTTTTAAAGTTTCCATGCACTCTTTCAAGCACTATTAATAATGGAATTTTATAGTATGCAGGTTCAAATGTTTCATTTGAAGGCTTCCAGAATACTGGAATGATCTTTATAAACAAGAGATTTAAGGCACCCTTAAACGAAAAAATAGGGAGAGCTCCCTGACCACACTAAATCATCTTTTTGAGTGAAAGGGTGCCCGGAGAATCTGTCTCACAAAAGTTCCATACAAATTGTGTCTGTGTGGGTTGTGGCTCCGTTTTACTGAAACCAGACATCTCCCAGCTCCATCTGTTTCCATTCGGACAAGGTAAAGTTCTCAATTATTTTCATATATCGTGAAGATCATTCGATCATTTCTGAATGCATACTATACAAGTTTCCTTATGAAAGTTAAATTTGTTCCTCCCAATTTGGATGAACACCAAGTCCACTTCGAGAAAGTCTGTTTATTTCTTAGGATTAGCATGTTAGAAATCTATGTTCGTTTGCGAGCTGGTAAAGTATTCTAGGTAAACTCCGGTCTTTTTGAAAACAAACACACTCAGGACTAATGGGGAGTTGTAAGTCAATAGGTTCTGGCTCTTCACGAGCTATCATGTCACAAAAATTATTCTTTTTTTACTTCCATATTTTCTTAGGTTGATATTTTTATGCGCAGAATTTGACTAGACTGGCTAAACACCTTCTAGAGATCTCTCTCTTCGCTTATAACAGTTCTCCCATGTAGGCCCTGGATAGTTATTGAGGGCGCTCGCCAATTTGTTTGCAATATTGGTCATGAATTTGTTCAGAGAAGTGATTTCTGATTTTTCGAGGACTTTATGGCTATGGCCGTGCTTGCTTTTGTCGTTGATTGTTGATCAAATTGAAGTCCTGTGGAAATATTTTTTCTCCCAAATTTCAGGTTGATTGTCAAAGGGCAAACCAGGAGGGAAAGTAAAATGTGCTGGGGGCCTAAGAAGTAGAGTAATTTGGGGTAATGTGGTATAGGCGGGTAATGTGGTATATGCAGTTTTCTCAAAAACTAAGCATGTTTCTTCAACAGTTTTTACCTTAGCGGATGGTAATATAAATAAAACTAAGTACTCGTGTTCAATCAAGTCAAAAATCTTCGTATATCTCAAGCAAATATTAGAGAAGGGTTATTGCGTGAAGTAGTGTTTTTTTTGGTTCAAACAAAAAGTGTGTGTGTGCTCTCAATAGTTGTGTTTCAAGATAGTTTACAAATTCTTTGAAAAAATAAATTAATCATCTACGAAAAACAGCTGTTAGTTTTTTTCAAAGGTGTTTATTTTATATTTCATTATTTATTTTTGTAAAAATATATAGTTTCGGCTAATGTGGTATACTAGCCGTGGCCAATGTGGTAGTATACCACTTTACCCATCATAAAAGTTTATTTCTTTTTAAAATTGGCTATTTGTGTTTTTTTTTCTAAAGATTCATTCGTTAAAATGTCTAAAAGGGCTGAAGTAAGAAAATGAGATTCCAAAGACATGGAATCATGCTGTGAGGAATGAAAAAATGGGTATACCACAATAGATAACATAGTGTACCACATTACCCTTTAACTTTCAAAAGTGACGACTTAGAGGTTGTATCAATATTTTGTCTAAATCTTTGTTAGTTATTGTTAGAATTCGATAAAAAGAAATCACTTGGTAGCTTATATGTTTTTGGTAAAATCTACCAAATTTAGGAGCATTCGTTTCATAACTTTTTCTGTTAAGTCAAAAAAACAAACATGTATACCACAATACCCTAACTTCCTCTACCTTGCAGATAAGCAACTGTGTGGATAAGATAGAAAACCGGAAAGAAATGATGTGTCTGGCTTCGAATAAAAATTGATTCCAGGATTTGTATGGTGTTGCTTAGAAGATAATTACGACGATTTAAGAAATTTTAGAAACAAAATTTTTAGTATGGGTAAAATTTTATATGTATTATTTTCCTTCATGAAAAATTATTGATTTTGGGAAATATGTTCTATATAGTTTCAAATCGTTATCCACTATGAATTATAGATACTTTTCTTGGATAAAAGAAGCTCTTCAAGTCAGTTTAGGATCACTGAGAGGATTATCATGGTAAAAAATAACATTTTTGGAAAATTTTCAGAATTCCCACAACGAAACAAAATTGTATATTTTGAGAGAATCGAGAGATCTATTAGTTTAAGTCTTTGAAGATAAGGAAACTTACGCCAGACACGTTTAGCAACATAAGTGCTCAATAAATATCATCTTAGAATCCAAAATGATTCCAAGATCGTACAATACATACAGTTTATTTAAAGACCACTGTTTCACAGTGGGAGTTTAAACTCTACTTTTGGTTTGAACTTCAGTTCAACAACAAATTTTGTTTCACAGTTTCATTTAAACTTTAAACGGAGTTCATTCTGGAGTTTATGTTAAACGACACTATTCTGCCATGTAAACCTCAGTTCAACAACCCCTTCAAACATTTCAATATAATAATTTATTTTTATTTTTTAATTTGTTTGTCCTGCCACAGGTCACAACTGAAACAAAGCAAACCTTCCTTCATTGTTTTTTCTTTGATTCATATAGAAAGAAAAAACAATTTACTTAATCTACGTTCAATAGAACTGAAGTTCATATTAGACTGTGAAACCGGACGGGTTGAACTTTACATTTAAGCTCTAGTTCACGTTCAGCTGAACTTAAGTTTCAACTTTCACTGTGAAACTAGGGGTGACACTTGTTTGTATTTAAAAAGAGACAAATTATTTCGCATCATTCCCTAAATCTATCAAGATCGTCTTGTAAAAGTATACAGTCATTTGGAGATTGTATTCTTTTGTAAAGTTTAATGTCTTCAGCGTAGATAAGGACAGAGGAATTAAGTTTGATCGAGAACAAGTCATTTATAAATAAAATAAATAATATTGGGCCCAAATGGCTACCTTGAGGAACACCTGAGTCAATGTAGAACTTATCTGAATGCTCATTTCTTAAAGAAACACTATAATATATTTTTCTAAATATGACGAAATCCATTTTAGAAAAACACAGTAAGCCCCTGGTTCTTGAAATTTATCAAAAGTGTTTTATGACACAACTTATCAAATCGTCGTCGTTCTATGAAAACTCCCTAAGTCCATTTTTTGTGTTTTGAGTTATTTGCATTTAAACTTGGAAATTAATATAAAAAAATCCAAAAATTATCAGAATAGCAAGATCTCAGGCTTCAATTGTAGAATGGGCTTGGCGTAGCCATTGTTCAATAAAATTTTTTGCAAATGGTTTATCCAAAATAAATTAAATAAGAATTGAATCACATTTTTTTTTTAAATGGACTTAGGGAGTTTTCATAGAACGACGACGAAATGCTTTATTGGAATCAGTGAACTTGTTCACTGTCTTTAAAAGCATCTAGACAACAGAACGTTTATTGGAACAGATTTGTAATGGTTGAATTTTTTTTGACAAAACCATAATTGAACTACAGTTGAAGGAAAAAACGATACGGCATCACAGAAAGCAATAGGTCGATAGTTTGCTACTTAATTTTTCTCTATTTTCTTGTGAATTGGTATAATAAATGCAGTTTTCCATTGAGCTTTTTTAATATGAAAAGAACAAATAAGGGATATAACAAATAAGAAGCACATTTCTTCAGAATACAAGACGGCACACCATCAGGTCTTGAGCTAAAAGAATTTAGTTTTTAACGAAGTTCAAAAAGTTGTTTGGACTAGTTTTGAATTAATTTCTTGTTTTCTGTATTGTAATTTATTATATTGTATTGTGTGTTATAAATATAAGAGTTAATTTCAAGAAAGATTTTCTAACAATGGTTAAAGACCTTTTCCTCCAAAGTTTCTAGTTTTCTTCAGGACGACCCTGGCGAGATCTGTGATCATATCCTCACCTGGAAAGCTAAAAGAACATCACAGTATAGAATAATCTGAAAATTGTTTGTTAAGATTCAGAAAATTACGATTTTTTTTTTGTCAAAAATCCGAACAAATCTGACAGTTTTAACCCCTTGACGAAGATCTTGTTAATTTCTTGAATACATCTGTGGCTGGCACTGTCCAGTTTCATCAATTACAACCCTTCTTGTAACTGGCTGTTGCTTGGTTGTTCAAGACCATTCCTCAACATAATGCGTGTACCTTATCAAGTTGTTGTTAGACGTATTCTAGTCATTTAGTATTTATTGCTGTATCATTGATACTTCTTCACCTATACTAATACTGATATTGTACTCTTGAGTGAAAAGATGGTGTGAATTGAGAAAATAAAAGGACATGTATAAATTCACTAATTGTGTAAAAAAAAAAGAATTTTTTAGGTAACTAACTGATCTGGAAATTAACTGTAATTTTAAATATGAATTTGTGTAATCTCAACTTTTTATCATTTCATTATTATTTCAGTTGAATTTATATTTTATATTTTAATTGAATTTATTTCATTTCGATACTTTCAAACCCCAAATGGAGTTTTAATTTTAAATGAAATAATCTCTCTCTAGTAAAAACCTCAACTGATGCTTATATAATTTATATTTCATTTCTTTCCTGCCATAGGTAATACTAACTTAATTAAAAATAATTTGTTTTATCATTCGTATGGTTTTTTGTATGATAAAAAAGGATTAAACCACAAAATCCATCCTGAGTGTCTGTCAATTATCAAATGGACATTTTATTTTATTGTATTTTTAATTACCCAGACACATTTTAAAGAATAATTTATACGCAACCAACCGAGCTAATTTCGAAATCACATAATCCACCTCTACGAGTACACCTATATATATCTACATACATACAAATAGAAAATCTCGCTATAATAAAAAGCCATTAAGTTTAAATATTAAAATTACAATTTCCAATTATTTTTAATGACACTCGAAAATATCCACACACTATTATTGGCAGTTCACAAAAGCAAAAAATAATAAAAATAAAAAGGATGCAATTTCCGGTTATGTCCCGTTGTTGCTGTAGGTACGATTCCATTATCATTCTACTCAATTGCAGTGCGGGAAATTAAAAATTCACATAATAAAGGCATTGAAAGCATCAATATATGTACGTACCTATACCAACCCACACAGCGACCACCCTACAATTTTCATCCTTTGTTGCATTAATTTTATTTCCAAATCCTTTTTTCCTTTGTTAAATAAAAGGACCAACAACAAAAATAACTAAATATTTTTTTTTTATATAGGTATTTTCCATCACATTTATATCAGAAGAGTAGATAGATAGGTGGTTTGGGAGGCAGCCGAAAAAAGGATTATATCCTTTGTGCCCCCACAAATGTCATTGTATATGTGCGGGAGGCCATGCGAAATTTATAGAAAATATATTTTTCCACCGCAAAGGAATAAAATAAAAATAAAAAAAAAACGAGAAAAGTAGGTTCACAGCGAGTTTGCGCATTACTTTGGATACATAGTATCCTGCAGCTATATAGTATTATTTATTTATTCGTTCACATGCCATTATTGTGCATTTTTCGTACAACAAATTTCTTTTGTATGAATTGCTGCCGCCGCACCGCCAGTGCCACTGCAAAAAATATCTCAACGAATAATAAATACACATCGAACTAAACTGGTGACGGCAGCCCGGTAAATACTCGCAACTCGCTACTCTGCACACAAACGAACCAAATAAAACCAGCGAACGAACGCATCTCCATCGAATTAAAAACAAAAGAATAATGAAAATGCATCCAGCCAAAGGACCAAGCTACTCTGTGCAAAGGCAGTAGCCAGATACAAAGATACGGGGATGATATGATATGGAGTTTTACTCTTGATGTTCTTTCGATTGTTTTAAAGCTTCAAAGGAGAATTCAGCTACACAGAGGGCCGGAAAAAAAAAAAAACAGAAACAGTAGGACATTGTTGGCGGCGCACAGAATACAAAATAAAGTCAAAAATAAAAGAATGAAAGAAATAATAGAAATGCATTCAGGAAATTGAATTGAGTTCCGAAATTCATTTAATTATCCTTTTTGTGTTTTTTTTTTTTTTTGACATCCCTGCACTTTTATTTTTGTGTTTTTGGGGGCTTCTTGTTGAGTGGAATATATAATTGAAAAATAGGTAACCAACAATAAAACAAAAAAATTAAAAAACACAAAGCAAATATGTGAAATGCTGCAACAGAAACAATGGATTGATGTTTCTTTTATTTTTTGTTTTGGCCGAGGAAAAGGAGCCAATCAGAAGATTTATATTTTTCCGGCGGCGGCAGCGGCGGCGATGGCAGTGGTGGTCCGGATATGGAAAATATTTAAGATAAAATGTTGGTATTACATATGTGTACCCACCTACCTACATAGCTATGAACCAAAATGGCCGGAAACCTTAACTTCTCAGTAATACCAAAGTTAAATGAATTATTTCAAAGCGTTTTCTCGTTTCAATGGTGGCTATGGTTTCCTTTGTTAGGAGCATATAGACTAGAGGCGATCTGACCGATAGGGTAAACAATTTATTGCCGTCTTTGTGCAAGGCTTTCAATAGATCTGGGGTTAAGTGGGTTGATAATTCATTATTTGATTCAAGTACACGATACAGTGGACAAGCAGCTTGGAAAATTATCATATTAAAGAAGACACCTCTTAGATCGGACTTAAAAGAGAGAACAAGAATCTTATAGGTATTTTCAAGTACTGATGCTGCCGTTATCTTATGCGATTCATAGCTTGTTGAAGAAGATCGCCATCATCCCGCCTTAACTATTTCATTGCATTTATGTGTATGTAATATTCTAAATATTTGTAAAAATCAACTTGAGTTCAATTTTAAAAAATGTAATTTTAATCATCTCTTTATTTTATTAATGGAGAAAAATTGGGATGATTTATTGTCAAACTTGAGCTTGGATGAAATGATTTTGCGCTTTTTGAAATTTTATTTTATCGGCGCAAAATTTTAATTGAATTAGTACGATGCTAAAGCTGTTTTAGTATGATACTAGGTTAAAACAACGAATTTGCAAATTTTAATCGAATTTAGCATCATACTTTCTCTACCCTTTTATTAAAGTTAAAATCATCGAACATCTACTTTATTTTTTTAGTATCGTGCTAGCTTCATATGACTCTTTGACATTTGCAAACATCAAAAAAGGTTCGTGTTTCTACTAGGTGTGTTTTAGGTGTGTTCAGAAGCAATTTATTAAGGAAATTCTTTTAGTACGATACTAGTGAGAAAATGGTTAAAATTAAGAATGAGTTAGTAAACTACTATAAAGTTAGCAAATTGTTAAGTAGTATCATACTAATACCTTAATAATAGGCTGTTTAAAATTTTGCGCCATTGCTTTTTAGATACCATTCCATTTGGCAAAGCAAAATATTTAAGTAATAACCCGCCATGGTTTGATTCGCATATATAAAAATTAAAAAATAAAATAAATAAAGCCTGGTTGAAATTTAATCTATCGAAGACTGACGAGACATTTAGAGATTACAAACTATTCAAATCTACTTTACTCCGATTTTTTTCGCACACTGAATGTGAGCTTAAAGATGAGCAGCAGAAATTTTGGAAGTACGTTAATAATAAAAGAAAATCTGATGGTTACCCAGTTAGTATGAACTGTCAAAATTCTTTAAGTCATGATCCAGAAACGATATCTAATATGTTTTCTGATTATTTTAAGAGTGCCTTTGAAGACTTTTCTTCGAATACTTCTTCTTCTATTCCTTCCTATGCTCAACAATGAACATATCTTAATTTTATTAATTCTTCGATTACAGAAGCTTCTACACACGATAATATTTTGAAGCTTGTTGAATGTTTTAGTCCTTCTATTCCATCATTTATAGTCGTTTTTTATTGGTAAATGTATAGGCAGCGCAGTAAAATTTTACCTAGTAAACAATAAAAAAGGAATAGTGCGCATAAACAAGGCAGTAATAAGAGTGCACATAATAGTGCTGATAAAGTTTTGGAGCATCTGGATTACAGTGACACTCAAATTGGTTGCAAAAGTTTTATTTTTTGTGA
The DNA here is from genome assembly GCA_963931855.1 of Philhelius festivus. NCBI lineage: Eukaryota > Metazoa > Arthropoda > Insecta > Diptera > Syrphidae > Philhelius > Philhelius festivus. Next base: position 89,280,819 of record OZ007557.1, on the reverse strand, counting down.
GGTTGGCAGGTTTTGATTATTCGAGAATGTGTTCGGTGATATTTGTTCATTTTATGGTAAATTTTTACAAGAGCCAAAATTATGTGGTTTGAAATATTAATTTACGATTAGACGGTAAACGTTAATAGTCAATGGTCAAAATGTTGCCTCTTAATGCGTGTGCATTTTCTGTCACTTGAGAGTATGAAATTCATCGAAGGATGGCTGCGATGCCAAATGATTAAAAAGGACACTGAGCCTTTATTTAACTTTGTGTACATACATGCCATTGAGATTTGATTTTATTAATAATTTTGCCAATTGTTTGACAATAAATTTGTCAGTGATGTTAAATCAGCATAAACCACATCAAAACGTATACTTTTCCAACGCATCCCATATAAGTATTTCCTTTTTAGTTTTCGTATCCTTTTACTTTGTTCACTTAATGAGTCTGAAATATCTACTAAATTAAGATGATTTGTTAAAAGAAACTCAGAAATTATGTGTAGCCCTTTTCTGTTTTGGATCTTTATTCAATTCAATTTGTATTATTTTTGCAAGAAATTACATATTTATTTTACTTCTTTTCCAAATCAGCTGATTTTGACACGGGTATAAATGCAAAGCATACCAACTTTAAAATTTAAAGTAAAAGTGTATATGCAGTCAAAAAAGCATTTTATTCGGACTTCCATTGCTGCACTATGTATAGATTACCAATAAAATACGCCTTATATTGAAAAAATGTGTGTATTAACTGTCTTATCCATTATATGTTCTTTTCAACGAATCGCTGAGATGTTCGAAATTTCCTGCTCTTTGGAAGAATTCATATTTAACGCCAATACATAAAAAAGGCCAAAAGAATTTAATAACAAACTATCGTCCTATTGCGAAATTATCTGCTATCCCTAAACTGTTCGAATCTCTGGTCTGTGCCAAACTTGTACATCTGTTATATGTGAAAATCAACATGGTTTTGAAAAGAAAAAATCCTCAGTCACAAATTTATTACAATTCTGTACCTTTTGTTTGGATGCTTTTGAAAAACACTCTCAAGTAGATTGCATCTTTACAGACTTCAGTAAAGCCTTTGACAAATTAAGTCACAAAATACTATTAGATAAATTAAGGAAAATTGAATTTAACCATTGTTTTGTTTTGTGGATATCTTCATACCTTAAAGATAGATTTTACAGTGTTATATTCATAAATAACCGTTGGTGTCAATTTAAAGTTAATTCTGGTGTACCTCAAGGGAGTCATCTTGGCCCTTTGCTATTTGTTTTATTTGTAAATGATCTTAAATGGTCCATTTATATTAAAACATTCTATGGCTTTAATCTATGCTGATGATGTGAACATTTTTCGAACAATTACCTCCATTGCGGATTGTGAACAACTACAAGACGATCTTTCGAGATTTTATGAATGGTGCAATAATAACCATTTGTTTTTAAATATTGACAAGTGTAAGGGTATGTGTTTTACACGCAAACGTAATTTATTCATATTCGACTACCTGTTGAATTCGTCACATTTATGTAGAGTGTCTAGTTTCTTTGATCTCGGAATCTTACTAGACTCAAAATTATAATTCACTGATCATTATAAATATATTGTAAGGTAAGCAACAAAATACTTGGTTTTGTCAAAAGATTTTCCCGTGAGTTCCGTCATCCATATTATATACAAAATTCTATAGTCGATATCTTAATCAAACCTGACTTTACGATGACAGAGAATAAGAAGAAAGTGGTTGTCACAATTCCTTGCAAACGTGCAACTGCCAATGTGTCTGTTCCTCGAATTCGACAATTTTAGCCGCTGACTTTGAACTTGGTTTTTTGGTGATACTTGAGAAGAAAAACTCATTTGGTTCCTTGGTGGCTAGGCGCTTAAAATATTTTGCTTTCTTTTTTTGACATTCTCGTTAACATCTTTACCAATTTCGATTCAAAAAATTAATACAGGAAGTTTTACATTAAAGTTTGTACAAAATTCAACGTCTTGAAAATGCGCAAATTATATTTTAGAAATACTTACTGTAGCTAATAGTTCGAAAAATTTCAAAATATATTTTTTTTTTCTCAAAAACTGTTCTACATATTTATAAAACCAAAATTTTCATTTAGTAAAAACTAATTATTATTTTAAAAAAAATTCACAAATGCTTAATAATGGTATTAATCGCTCACAACCCTTTTTTTGTTTTCGAATCTCTCAAAACTACTGGTGCAAATGATTTTGATCGAATTTGTATGCTAAATAACGGTACAAACCATGCAAATTTAAAAAAAAATCGAAATCTTTCGCTTAACGAGATGCTTAGGTTTACTTCAAAACAAAAAAAATGAGAAAGTAATTCGAACCATTATTGTTATTTTTAACTTTTTTTTAGAATCAGTTTAATCAGTAGCTTCTTAAGTTTTAAGATATTTTTGAATTTTTGAAAAAAGATTTCAAGTTTTTTTTTTTTAATTCGATATCTCAAGAACAGTTAATGGGTTTGTCTAACTTTAATTTTTATCTGCACAATAATATTTTTCGTTTTAACACCACTACAACGATTTAAAATAAATTGTTGTTTTAACTTAAATTCATATTTGCTTAAAAAAATAAATTTTATTTTTCTCTATTATCATATAATTTTTAAAATTCTACAATCCTCTAACGTATTACTCATTCGTGAATTTTTTTCGTTGGTTTTTAAAAATCCCAAAATGTTAATAAAAGATTTGTTTTATTGGTTATATTTAGTAACGTAGTCATTTTTACTTGCGACTTATAGGTACTATAAGGCAAGTTATGCATTCGTAAAAAAAATCGAACTCGAGATTTTGATCAAAGTTGACATTACGATGATAGCGAACACTAAAAAAGTGGGTCTGGCAATTCTGTCTGTCTGTCTGTCTGTCTGTCTGTCTGTCTGTCGCTGCGACTACAGCCTAAAAGGCTCGGCCGATTTTCTTTAAACTTGGTAGATATGGGTTTTGATTTTTTACCCCCACACGTTTTTTTCTTTTTTTTTTTAAGACCAAAAATAACGGTACCTGCCATACGATTTTTTTTCGAAATTTTATAAACATTTTTTTTTCTCAAAAACTGTTCGACAGATTTCAAAAATAAAAATACAGAAAAATTTCATTTAATTAAAGCTAGGTATTGGTTGAAAAAATTTTTCCGAAAAATGGTTATTGAGGGTACCCCCCAAGGAACCATTTTTTTTGTTTTTGATTTTCTCAAAAACGGTTCAACCGATTTTGATAATTTTTTTTTTGCTAAGGCTCCCCAAAAACATTAATAGAATTGTGTACTCAAATTTTCAAAACAAAATTTTTTGGATTTTTAAAAAAAACTTCAATTTTTTTTTTCAAAACTCAATATTTCGAAAACCCCATGCTAGATTTTTTCTAAAATTGATAAATAAAAGTTTCTCAATATAGTCTACAAAGTGTGAGAAAAATTTTCTTATTTTACTTAAAAATAAAGGTACCTACCATACAAATGCTAAAAATTAAAAAAAAATGGTTTTCAAAAATCGTATTTTTCTCGAAAACGGCACCTAGAATTTTGATAAAATTTTTTTTCTTTCAATTAATTTTTATGATCTTTAATTTAATAAAAAAAATTTTGAAATTAAGATATTACAGCTTGTACCTACCATAGAACCATTTTTTCGAATTTTGAATTTCTCTTATCCACATAACGGATCTTAATGAACATTTTTATAGAGAAGCTTCTAAAAAGTCTAAAACACATTGCATTTCAAAACTTTAAAATAAATATTTTTTGAATTTTTGAAAAAAAAAATCTATTTTTTCTTTTTTTGAAAATTCGATATCTCCGAAATAGGTCAATATTTCTTTTCGTAAATTTAATTTTTATTCGAACAATAATAAAAACTTTAAATTGGCGTACCTACATTTTTTCTTAAAAAGCTTTTAAAAAGTTTGTATATAAAAGTTTTTTTTTAAGAAACCACTACAACGACTTATAATTTTTGTTCTTGCATAAATTCATAGCTGGATAGCATTCTGTTTTTTTCTCTTACTACTAAAAGAATTTAAAAATTCATTTTATCCTTATGAACAGTTTTCTTTAATAACATCCGTTTTTAAAATTCCTAGTCGATTACATAGGAGCAAGTTCGTGCGACCCAGTCGTGCATTTTATTTGAATTTACGCAGTACATTGATGAGGTATGGCGGTTATAAGGCTTGCAAAAATGTCTGAGCATCTTATTCCAGGTAAATAAGTTGGTTGAATTTGTGTTTTTTTTTTTTGCATTTCTTGTTATCAATTGTCTGATCTATAATTTTGCTCTTTCAATTCGACTAAAATTTCGCGCCATGGATATAGAATTTTAAAAATGAATTGTGCTAGAGAAAAATGTTATTATTATAAACTTAATTTTTCAAATAACGTATTTGGAGCTAAATGCCATTTGATTTCTTCAGAAAATATGAATTTGGCAACATTTTAAAATACCTATTTGCTGAACATTTAGTAATTTACTTGCTGTTCGCAAAAATGTAATCCTTTTATTTTCGTTTTACTTAATTTTACTAATTTTTACCTAATTTTTACTTAATTTTTTTACTAATTCCCTTCTTCTAAAAACGGTGCATCTGAACACGTCTAAGCAATGACAGTTCGAGAAAAAAAGAACATACTAAACAAAACTAAATCTGGGGAACGGACCTAATAATTTGAAATGTCAGAAACTCAGTAGTCAATGTGACAACCTACTATTTACTTTGTTATTTGTGACTGGACCTTTATAAGATTAGTGCTATATCCTTTGTGTTCCATTAGAAAGATAACTTACCATCATCAGCTTGATGGATATTTCTCCGAAAAAAGTGTAATGTAACTAGTAATTGTAATTCTGCATAGAAATCGGAATCCCACGGTTTGTAATTCGGTCTTGTATGTTAAGGTTTTCAACCAAGAACCGAATGTTGTCTTGTCAAACCTTAACCTGGAGTAAAATTCTCCATTGCCAAATTCTTCAAAAGAATTTGCTCGGAACTTAAAACATTGCACTTTCTGCACAAAGCTGAATCTTCAAACATATCGAAATCTTCGTCTTCGGAAAACATAATAAGTAAAATGTTAAGAGATAGTGAGATGCTAAAATCGTTTAAAACTAGCAAAATCTTGTTTTTAACTTAATCTTACTAAAATGGCTTCAGCATTTTACTAAATCGTTCAAAAATTTTGTGCAAATGTATACAAGAACAAAAATTGTAAATCGTTGTTGCAGTTTCCTTAAAAAAAAAAAAAACATTTAAAAAAAATTTTTCAGTGCGCCAACTTTAAGTCAGAGTTGCAAAAGACTTTTTAGCTTAAGCTTGGCTTTAATTTACAAGCTAGTGGGTGACTCATAAATAAATTTAAAAAAATGTAATTCAACAGCTAGTTACTGACTTATGAATTAAAACAAATTTAATTCATAAGTCAGTTGGTGACTTGTGAATTAAAAAAAACTATATCATAAGCTTCTTAGTGACTTACATATAAATTAAAAACAATTAATTCAGAACCTACTTAGTGACTTATAAATTAAAAAAAAAAATAATTCATAAGCTAATGGATGCATTCTGATTAAAAATTATTAATTGGAAAATTTAAAAGCTACTATGATAAATTTTATGACACACAAAATTCTCCAAAAGCTGTCGTTAGTAATTAAATAATTATGTAGTCAAAACAAGCTCAAAAATTTCCAATCTACCAACTAGCTTATGAATTTTTTTTAATTTATAAGTCACTAATTTGCTTATGGCTTAAATTTTTTTTAATTCATGAGTCACTAATAGCCTTTTCACACCGAGCCGAAAACACGGTTTTCGCCAAAAAATCGGTTTTCGTCGAAAACTTGCATCGAAAACACAAGTTTTCCCATACATTTTTGTGAACTATAAGTTTTCGTTTTTGACAAGTTTTTAATAAAACCTCTCGAAAACCAGTTGAAATTCAGAGATGATGTAAACAAACACACCTAATGAAAAATTCAAAGCTCAATTGAAATGAAATGAAAACATTCAAATACCAATCAGACATACAAAAAAAACATCTGACAGCTACTGAGAAGAAAAATGTACGACAGTAAGTGTCAAAATAATTCAAATGACAAACGAAAACTTGTAAATATTTGGTGTGAACACTTTTTGAGGTTTCGAAAACTTTTAGCCGAAAACCGGGTTTTCGGCTCGGTGGGAAAAGGCTATAACTTACTCATGAATTAATTTTTTTTAATTCACAAGTCATCTACAGACTTATGACTTACTGTGTTTTTAATTAAAAAATTCGGAACCTTGCTTTAAGTTTATATACTATTTACAATTGAAATTTAATTTAAAAAAATACTAACCCATTTTTGAAATATTAAATTTTCACAAGAAAAAATATTTGTTTTTTAATTTTTGATATGCAATAAGTTTCAAACTTTATAGGAGCTTCTATAATTTTGTTCAAAAATTTTGTAGATAGCATACAAAATATGTCAAAGTTAAAAAAACAAGTAACAGATTTTCGAAATATTAAGTTCTCAAAATAAAGTTTTGATTTTTTTTAATTAAAAAAACATTAAATTTTAAAACAACTCCCTTAGTAGTTGGAGCTTAAACTTGGATGCCATTTCTTAAGCAAATATTAGTTTATAGAAGTACAAAAATTATAAATCCTTGTAGCATTTATATAAAAAAAAATTTAAACAAATTTTCGAACTTTAACTTAAAAATTTTTATTATTGTACGAAAAAAACCAAATTTCAAAAATGATATTGACCCGTTTTTTGAGATATCGAATTTTCAAAAAAAATATATTTTTTTTTAAGTATTGAAATCCAATGTTTTTTTTAATTAACATTCGTCATACTGATAATGAGAAATTCAAAATTCAGTAATATCTTAATTTCACAGTTTTTTATTGAATTGAATTAAAAATAATCTGAAGAAAAAATATTTTATCTAAATTTTGGGTGCCGTTTTGGAGTAAAATACGATTTTCGAAAACCATATTTTAACATTATGGGTATTATAACATGGAGGGTATCGTTATTTTTATATACAATATTTTTTCTCACATGTTTTAGATTGTATTAAAAGATTTTTAACTGTCAAGTCTTACGAAATTCAAACATGGGATTTTTGAAAAATTAATTTTCCTTAAAAATTCAAAAAAATATTTTTGAAATTTTCAATACACAATACTATCCAAATTTTGGGGAGCTTTAATATACGAACAAATTGGCAAAATCGGTTGTATCCTTTTTCATAGAATAAAAACAAAAAATATAAGTGGTACTATTAATAACCATTTTTGGGAATTTTTTGTTTTCAAGGATTACCTAGCTTGTGAATTTATAAAAATATAAAACATGTCGTTTATGCTGTAGTCGAACAGACAGACAGATCATCGTTATCTCAAGTCTGATCCATAACTTCCCATAAAGTACCTTTATGTCTTTTCATTTGAATTTAAATAATTCTCGATGCCTACGTCCCCTAAAAAATGAACCCCAACACACAAAAAATTCCCCTTGTTCAAAATATACAAAAATCCAAACCTTTCTATTTAAATTTGTTATTGAAAGCAAAAATTAAAAATTCCAGCTACTTAATAATATGCAGGTATACAACATCTATAGGCGAATGGTCAAATGTATTAAAATTCATCGAATCGAACAATCGCAGCTGCGCCCTCACATTAAAATACCAAAAAGGGTCAAAAGCATCATCAACAAAAAAAGAATTATTATCCCATGTGATGAATATACAACACTCCCCCCTCTATAAAAAAAAATAAAATCAAAACAAAATTTCCAAAAATTAATTCCAACCCAATCTACTAGAGGCACCCTACCTTCTTGACTCATTCTCGATTATTTTGTTCGGTTAGCAAACATTTGTGTTGTTCATTTGTTTATTTATATTTTATTGTGAATTTTAAATGAACATGCCATCGAACACATAACTTTCCTTGCAGTTGATAAATTAATAGATACACACTAGAGCACCTATATATAAATATAAAAAATGCCTTTGCTGTGCCGCCCGCCCATTAAAAAAATACGACAAAAAAAATCAAAAATATTTATGTATGAGTTCAAAAAACTTTTCCAAACCAACGCAACGCAACGTAGAGAAAAGTTGGAGCAAAAGCATTACTGCACAGAGGCATACAAGACCCCACCACACCGCCCCATATCGAAAATAAAATAAAATTCGAATTTTTATATCGCATCTCATATAAAATGTTTGTATCTACATCCTTACATATGCAATTCATATGTATCTAGATACATTTTTTATTTAAAGTGCAAAGGGGTTGTGGGAAATAATGCACCTAGGCGATATTTTTCATGCACCTTCCCTCCCTATTTATTCGATGGTGGATGAAAGTTCGGCAGAAAACAGAGTTGGGAGGGGTTGGAGGGTTAAACGGTTTTATATCCACCCCAAACGACTACCACGCCGACGACCGAGTGACAAGAGAGCAAGCGAGAGAAAGAAAATTTAAAATGAAAAGTTCGGCACAAATATCGATCGAATTGTGTGCTTGCACTCATCCTCTTTTTCATTATCATCATCGGTTAATGCTGGACCCGCATTTCAACCCAACACCATCCACCTGCCTACATAGGTCCTGGTCCTGGGAGTTTTATAATGCACGCTGCATTAAAAAATAACGCTTCATCGCCACCGCCCGGTGTTATACGAGAATGTCTCTTTTCCCGGTCCTCTGTATCTATAGGTGATTTTTATGCGTCCATTGGATGTATCTATATGGCTTTCAGGCTTACCCAGGATATAACCTTCGATGATGTCCTCCACCAATGACCATCAGTGCTGTCCTGGTCCTGAGCCTGTGATTGAAGCAGATGTCTGATTTTAAATCGACAATGGGCTGACGTAGGTATACTAACTAAATGCAATTTTTTCACTACACCACCATCGGATTGGATTGGATTCCTCTCGGACGCCATCATAGGCAATTATGGGCGGACTGTTGGACACCTCTTTTAGCTCATCCCATGTCAAAAGAGCTGATTAACAATTTTGTCATGATGGACGCACTTATAGATACTTCCAAACGCCATCACCGATGCAAATGTGCGTATAGCGTATGCAAAAGAGGATTGTATCTGATGCTGAATAATTAATGATTCAGGCAAGGCATTCACTGGCCATTTTACATTTTGTTGCATCATCGAAATTTTATGGATATAGATATTTTTTTGTGTCTTGCCTAAAGGCATCTGTACAAAGAGCATTTGGTAATTATGTATCCGAGTGGAAATTATTGCAAAAAAGTCCTGCTTCTGCCGATGTGTTTAATTTTTAATTATATTCCGTATGTTTGTCCTTTATGGTGTGTTCCATGGAATATCCTTTGCCCCAGGGGAGAAGTTTGTATGCACAAAACCACTCAGCCATAAAAACCAAAAAGTATATCGAAAATCACAGTGATTGGGTTAAAAAGGGCGCACTAAAAAAAAAAAACACAATTCAATATTTGCAAATTATTTTTTTTTTTTTTTTTTCAATTTTAATTGCAGACTGCAGACCTTTTGGTTGAGTTGATAGATATTAAAAGCAGCTACTGCATGCAGATTTGCAGTTCGAATGATATTGACTGGCTAATCGATGCGTGTTGTCTATGTAAATTTTATTTTTATGGTCAAATGCATAATTAAAAAGTATAAGGCTTTTTACGCCCTTGAGGGAAAACTTCAAGCTCATTTGAATGTTTCTATATAAAATAAAGCGCTCGGATGGATATGTATCTATCTCCCTAATTGGACAAAAAACAAGTTTATCGTATGCTTCAAATTGATTTAGATAAATAAATGCAAATCTAAATCTGTATAAGATGGAAAAATACAACTCTCAAATGAAGATTAGTCTAGATTTGCGGTTTGAGAATTTGCTGAAAAGAAAACTGCAGTGTGCAGTGCAAACCATCAAGTTTTAATTACTTTTCTAGTTATTAAACGAAGATGGTCTTGGGGCCGGTTTACTTAAATGAATTCATAATTTTGTTCATATAAGTTGAACTGTTTTTAGAGCCAGTTTTGCAGTGATAAAATAACTCTGAGTTAGTTAATCTTGCAAATAAATTAAACCCGAGTTAACTCATGAAGCAGTTGTTCAATCGAAGATTAACTTTTACTTTAAGATGTTTTAATCTTGTCAAAGTCAGACACTATATTGCAAAAGGATTTTTTTAAATGCCCCATTTTGTTTTCGATAGTTTTTTGACACATGTCTGTCAGAAACGGCTTCACAGACAAAAACAATCGGCCTGGGAGAAGAACCTAATCTGTGAAATAGAAAACAGCCGCGAGCGAGGTCCGCACCAGGCGCGGAAGTTCTACCAATCCGTCCGAAACATGACGAAGTACACACCACGCTGCACATACTGCAAGGACGGAGAGGGAAATCTGATCACCGATCCTGAAAGCATACTGGAGCGATGGGAAGTGTACTTTAATGAATTGTTAAATGGTCAGCTCACTGCAGAAGTGGAGGCTCCACTACTTCAAGAAGAATACCCTATGTTGCCGCCACCAAGCATAGAAGAGGTTGAGAAGGCTATAGGCCGGCTTAAGCAGAACAAAGCCCCGGGAGTCGATGGCATACCAGCCGAATTATTCCATCACGGCGGGCCAGCCTTACGTCAAGCAATTCATGATATTATAGTACAGGTATGGGAGCAGGAAGAAATGCCAGAAGACTGGCGAAAAGTTTTAATATGCCCCATACATAAGAAGGGAGATGTCACAACGTGCAGCAATTATAGAGATATCACGTTGTTGAGTACCGCCTATAAGATACTCTCCTCTATCCTACAAGACCGGATAACCCCATACGCTAAAACCGTCATCGGACAATATCAGTGCGGTTTCATTCCAGGCAAATCAACAACTGATCAGATCTTTACCCTTAGGCAGGCGGTGGAAAAATGTCTAGAATTTAACATCCCAACATACCATCTGTTTATAGACTTTAAGGCCGCCTATGATAGCATAGCCAGGGTAGAACTTTACAAAGCCATGAGAGAATTCGGCATCCCAAATAAATTGACAGTACTATGTAGGTTGACCATGACCAACGTAACAAGCCAAGTAAAAATAGCCGGATTGCTATCCAGACCAATCAACATCTTTAATGGACTCCGACAAGGGGACGGTTTGGCCTGCCTCCTCTTCAACCTGGCGTTGGAGAAAGCAATCCGGGACTCTGGCACGGCAACAAGAGGGACAATCGTTAACTGGTCCAGCCAGTTACTGGCTTACGCAGACGACATCGACATCATCGGAAGAACCGAACAAGCTGTACATGATTCCTTCATCCAGATCGGCACAGAATCTGGGGCTGCACATTAGTGAAGGTAAAACAAAGTACATGGTGGCGTCGAATGCGAGAGGAACAGTTTGGTCAAACAATCAAGGTAGCGGAGCACGAATTTGAAGTGGTGCAATTCTTTAAATACCTTGGGTCAATAGTAGTCAATAGGTCATAGAAGAAGAAATGCGCGGCTTCTCAAATCCAACAGAGCCTACTATAGTCTGTCAAAGCTCTTCAAATCCAGAAATCTCACCATAACTTCAAAACTGCTGCTGTACAGGACCATGGTCCTGCCAGTACTCACATATGGATCCGAGACTTGGGTGCTTAGCAAAAGGCACTCCGACCTCTTAGCTGCGTTCGAGAGAAAAGTCTTAAGGAGAATTGCTGGCCCCGTATGTGAGGAAGGACGATTCCGGAGACGGTACAATCATGAACTGTACGCAATCTACCTTGAAGCAGATATCGTGACAAAAGTTAAGCTCGGTAGACTCCGGTGGGCAGGGCACCTAGCTCGCATGAGCGAAGAGGAACCTGCTCAGAAAGTTCTTTGTCGTACATTCTATGGTAGACGACAGCGTGGTAGACCATGCTTGCGCTGGAGAGATGGCGTAGACCAGGACGCCCGAAGCCTTGGGGTGCGCAACTGGATGGCGTCGGCTAGAGACCGGGATAGGTGGAGATACTTGTTGAAAGAGGCCAGGACCGGAACCCGGTTGTCGAGCCGATGATGATGATGATGTCTGTCAGAAATATCTGTTCAGCAAGCTTATTAAATTAGTGAGTTAAACTTGAATGACATCGTGCTGAAAACCTTAAGTCCTATCAATTAATTTTTTATCGCAAGAGAAATTCAATAGATATTTATGTACTTGCTTTCCAAGAACATGACTTCTATCTGTCGCTTTACAAACAACATATTATCCAAATTTGATTTTGATTTAAAGTGTTCTGACAGTCCCTTTAGTACAACTGAACTTTTATATTCAGGTGTGGCCGTTAAGGCAGACAAATATTGGTAACAAGAATCTATTCCTGTACAAATGTTTCACAGATCAAATGCTTCTCTGACTTCTACAAAGTATCTTCTGCCAACCTCATTATAACTTTTTCTTTAACTTCTTTTGATAAAAATCGAACTGAAATTTATTTAAATCAAACTTTTCTAACATTTTTCTATGCAACGAACCTAGGAGTGCTATACAATACTGACAAAGTTGCAGTTTGGTATTAAAATATTTTATAGAGTTAAAGGTTGGAGTTCATAATTATTTTTCCGATAGGATAGCAGTTATTTAAATAAATACACAACCTCAAATAATATATTCAACCATTTTGCCATAGTCCCTTATGGATCAAGGACATTAAGTGATGGCTAAACCTTGAAAATTAAGTATTGGTTTATAAATACAACATTTGGTTATTTTGCACGCCTTAAAATAGTTCATGATGCTTAAGCTCATTATAAGCGTTTAGGAAAATATGATAGGAGTTCAAATGCGATGCCAGTCTTCATTGATTTTGAAAATAGCAATGGGAGAAAAAAATTGAGCCGAAGTAATCCACATTCGTGAAGTGCGGTAAAAACGAGAATCTCTATTTTTCAGCAATGAGAGTGCTTTAAGGCAAACTGGTAAGTATTGGTGTTTGTGTGACTGTTATCCCAAAGAATTTTAGTAAAATTAAACAATAAGCTCAATAAAATTCTGATATTTCTACTCAATTTTACTAAAGATAGAATATTCAAAAAATTAATTAATCGCAATGCAAAACAAGCCTGATATGCCGAAAAATCTAAGATTATCTGACAGTAAAAATTTATTATGGTTTTACTGAAAGTTACTTACAGAGTTGGGTCGCTGTGGTCAACATACCCCACGGCGTATTTATTTATTTTTGTCAACAGTTGGTGGAAATGTTTTAATATTTTTTCTAGTTTAAGGTCTTGAGAACAAGTTCTTCTTAGCTTTTTAAGTTTGAAACTCGAACAAAAAAGGTCTACGACATTTTTTTTACTCCAGCAAACACTTTCAAATTAAGTCGTTATTAACACTAACTTAATTAAAAAATGTTCCACATACGCCACCGTGACCCAATAAACCTAATTTTTACTTGCGACTTATAGGTACTATAAGGCAAGTTATGAATTCGTAAAAAAAAATCGAACTCGAGATTTTGATCAAAGTTGACATTACGATGATAGCGAAGACCAAAAAAGTGGGTCTCGCAATTCTGTCTGTCTGTTCGACTAGAGCCTAAACGGCTCGGCCGATTTTCTTTAAAATTTGGTAGATATGGGTTTTATTTTTTTCCCCTGGATGTGATGTTTTTTGATTTTTTTTTTGAAGACCAAAAATAACTGTACCTGCCATACGAATTTTTTTCGAAATTTTATAAATATTTTTTTCTTCAAAAACTGTCCCACCGATTTAAAAAAAAATTCAAAAAATTTAATTTAGTTAAAGCTAGGTAATGGTTGAAAATTTTTTTCTTAAAAATTGGTTATTTTTGGTACCCCCCTTGGAACCATTTTTTTTTTGTTTTTGATTTTCTCAAAAACGGTACCACCGATTTTGATCATTTTTTTTATGTTAAGGCTCCCCAGCACTTTCAATATTATTGTGAATTCGAATTTTCAAAAAAAATTTGTTTGGATTTAAAAAAAAAATAAAATTTTTTTCTGAAAACTCAATACATATTTCGAAAACCCCCTGCTCGATTTTCTTAAAACCTTGATAAATAAAAATTTCTTAGTATAATCTACAAGATATGAGAAAAAAGAAATTATTTTAGTTAAAAAATAACGGTACCCTCCATACAAATGTTAAAAAGTGGTTTTCGAAAATCGTATTTTTCTCGAAAACGGTTACGAGAATTTTGCAAAAAATATTTTTCTTTTGATTAATTCTTACGATCCTTAATTTAATATAAAAAATTGGAAAACAAGATATTATGACTGTACCTATCATAGAGCTATTTTTTCGAATTTTGAATTTGAAAAAAAGAAAAAAAATATTTTTTTCAAGTTTTGGAAAAAAAGCCTTTTTTTTTTTGGTAAATTTGATATGGCAAAAACGGCTTCGTATTTTTCTTAGAAATTTAACTCTCATTTGTACAATAATAAAAACTTACAGGTGGCATACCAAAATTTTTTCATAAAAATGTTTCAAAAATTTTGTACATAAAAGCTTATTTTTTTAAGGAACCACTACAACGACTTATATTTTTTTTTCTTGCATAAATTCACATGTGCATAGTATTCTGTTTTTATCTCTTACTAATAAAAGAATTTAAAAAAATCATTTTATCCTTATGAACAGTTTTCTTTAATAACATTCGTTTTTAAAATTCCTAGTCTATTACATAGGAGCAAGTGCGTGCGACCCAGTCGTTTGAGAAAATTAAAAGAGACAACATTTTTTATTTTCACGACATACACGAATTGTTGCAATTGCAGTACCTCCTTTGTTTTGTATTATGGTTTATCCCTTAAATGTCATGTCCGATATCTGGGTGTGATTCCCAGCCACTATTTTTCCATCTATCATACTCTTTTTGTATCTTTCCGAGAAGATGAAAAATGGCATTTTTCCAGTCTTCCATTTTTAAAGTCTCATCTTCGTTGGATTGGAAATTACCTTTCTGAGCATTCAGTTCGAGTCGTTCTGGACGATTTAAATGCTGATATTAAAAAAATAAACGCATGCTGGTATGGCCCAAGGCTCCTTTTTGTCTCCGACACTCTTCCTTTTCTTAATAAATAATTTCTTATCTGAAACTACTTATCTTTTCATTTTTTCGGGGAGCGGGTCATAATTCTGGTTTTTCAAAATTCTGTTTGGTCAAAATTCTGTTTGTCCAAAATTCTGTATTACTAAATTCTGTCAGTGCAAAATTCTGTATTTAAAAATACTGTATTTCAAAATTCTGTATGTGCAAAATTCTGTTTCCTGAGCAGTGAAATTCTGTCTAAGAAAAATAACCATTCACGTCAAAAAATATGTACTCGTATAACAATATGTATAACAATATGATAAGGATAACATATGATTTATGATTTCAATCTAAGCGTGATGAATATGCCTCCCTCTTTTGTAATATTAAAACTGTGTAGTACTATTTTATAATCCTATCAGTAGGCACTAAAATTAAAATCGTTTTAAGTGTATACATATATTGTATATTCTTATTATGTTTAAATTATGTATTTTCCATAACAAATATTCTGTTTTTAAAAATTCTGTAAATATGTTGTAAAAGAGAAATCGTTTTGATAATGTAAAAAAGTGCGCACTTTTTTACATTATCAAAACGATTTCTCTTTTACAACATATTTACAGAATTTTTAAAAACAGAATCTTGAAAAACAGAATTTTGAAAGCAGAATTTTGAACGTACAGAATTTTGAAATGCAGAATTTTGTAATACAGAATTTTGGACATCCAGAATTTTGTACAAACAGAATTATGCAAAACAGAATTTTGGCATGCAGAATTTTGAAAGCAGAATTATGACCCATACCGAATTTCGACCCCAACCCATTTTTTCGCTAACGTAAGTATCCTCAGCTTTTTATATTCGTTTCTAGATTAACTACCCTATTCTTGGGTTGTGGAACTGAAACAGCAGCGTGTTCTAAGATGATCAGATCTTTGGTCGGCCATGCGAAATATACCACCCATGTTATTAATGTCACTTGCATCAAAGCAACTGAATAGCTTTTAATAGTTGGTATGTGTGTTAACGACCATCTCTTATGGCATGATCATATATTTGATGCAGCTTAGGTTTTCTTAAAAGATCCCTTTTGATCTGGCTATAGAGCATACATCCGTCCAAAATTTTAAAATAATTCTCTTGAATAGAAACCATGTTAGACCCCTTAAACTTATAGCAGACACATCCATTATGGAAACTTGTGTTTTTTTTCGGGAATACCGTTATAACGTTTCCTGTATTTCATTTTTGTATCGTTTGTTCATAGAAATAACAATGAAATACCTAGTTGCATTCCTCCCCTCAAACAATTCTGCTATAACATTCGTCTAGCTAGGAATGCGTATCAGTTTACCGTATAGCCTATTTTCGGACTTACTGTCAAGTATAGATGTTCTTTCTTTAGCCGCACTACTACACTGAACCAAAAAGGTACATGATTCCAAGGAAAAACTGCATGTTTTTAAGGAAAAACTTCATTAAAAACGGGCCAAGAATCGAGTTCATTAAAAGAAAGAAACTTGAAACATGCGTTTTATGAATTGTTCATATTTCAAATGTAAAGTTTCCTATTTGGAATTCGCAACAAAAAAATGTTTATGAATGTGGTTTCATGCATTTAAGGATATTTTGCATGTAAAAAATGTATGGTTTCAAGAATTTAAAGTAATTTTTCATAAAATGTCACTTGATGAATGTGGTTTCATATAATCAGTCACTTTGTTCCTACAATAAAAGAACAGTTTCAAGCATTTTAAGAAATTTTTCATAAAACTTTACAATCAAATTTGTATGAACTGTTCATACTTCAAATGTAAAATATCATAATCTGATTTTCCAACAACAATTCTATTGCTTTGGATTTTATGAATGGTTTTTCATGACTTGGTCATAAAACAAAAATTAATTTTTATGAATTCGTGCATTATTCATATGAATATTTCTTAAAAACTAATGATTTTGGCTGAATGATCGCCATTCATAAAAAGAATATACAAAAATGGGGAGAGTACGATAACTTAGGCGCCAAAAATTGATAACGGATTTTTGTAGAAGCGTCAAATACAAGCGTTTTTTACTACGGGAGGGGGGTCTATCTCGCCCCGTTTAGGAGGTAGGGGTGATTTTAGAAAAAATGACTTAAATTGAAAAAAAAAAAAATATTAAAAAACAACGGCAACACTTACAATAAAACACTATACCGGTTTTGAAAGCCAGAAGTCTGTTCTATAATCGTAAATTTAAATTAAATTATTTATGTCAATAGTTTTTGAAAAATTTGCATGCAAACTCAAAATTTTGTTAAAAAAATGAAAAAAAAAAAGTTTAGACCAATTTTTTTTCAAAATTGTAAAATGAAGTGCTTAATTGGCTTTTTGTGGTAAATGCTACTATTAATTCTGAATCGAACACAAAAAACCGAATGGTTTTGTCCCTTCTAGTTTTTGAGAAAATCGAAAATTACTAAAACTACTTTTTATGAAATTTTTGATTTTTGGTATTTAACTACGGTGATTTCATTTTGAGGATTAATGTTAATGTGGTTCATTTGTAGGTAAAGTACAGCAAATCATTTAGGGTTACCAAGAATGCACCAGAGGAGGTAGAATTGCATGGCATTTCGAGTCTCAGTCAGTCAGTTTGTGAGTAAGTCAGGTGTTACTTAAAAATAGTCAAGTCAATTTTTCAATGTTCAATGCATTAAAACCGTGTTTACAGGCATTTTGATCACAAAAGAGATAATTATAGCAAGCACCTCCCGAATCTCTAGCCAATATTGAGGCCCATGGAAAAATGTGCCGATAGATGGATTTATTGCTCTGAGATTAACTTTTATATGGATTGCACCAGAGAAACTTTTAAATCATTAGTTTTAAGCAAAATTTAAGTAACGTTATTTATAAAAATAAAAGATTAACTATGTAAATCATTTAAATGTAATGTGAATTTTATATACCCATACAAATTTTTAACTATATATTTACTTATACTTATGTATCTTAGTCTGTAAGAGTATAATATGCTCCGGTTGATGAATAACCTTTTTGAGTTGGAGTTGAGAGGGATTGACGCTTTAGTTGGAATTAGACAAATTTCTTCTAAGAACACGATGTTTTTGAAATATTTTTTTTGAAATATTGAAAAGTTATTTAATTTAGGATGAAGTAGTGGATGCTTAGTCGCCATTCTTTATTCCAAGAAAAAAATTCTTCACTCTTACAAAGGTTGAATAACGAATGACCTTGTTTACCAAGGTACCTGTACCATATTAGCATTAAAAACAAACAATAAACATACATAATAATTAAAGAATTATATAAATTTGCTGCATTCGTACAGTAGTACCTAGGTAATGTGAATTTTTCATAATGTATTAAATTTTCATGTCTGAACATTTTAAATGTGCAACTTTGGGCTACGTACATACATATATTTAGTAGACATTGGGTATAGACCATAGGGTAAATTCAAAGTTTCTTTAAATCCAGATTCTGTAAATGCAAAAGACACCTTGCATACACCCAACCTCGCACCTACCCCAAATCCTATAGTGTGCCCAGGCAGGGGGGTTGCAGGGGGGCAGCATGCCCCCCCATACATATCTCACTGTTTATACGCCGTAATGCGTAAGCAAGCAAAAAAAGCAAATATCCCATAAAAAAGTAGTTTTCGTTATTTTTAATTTTCTCAAAAACTAGACGGCATAAAATCATCTAGTTTTCAGTTTTTGAATAAGAATATATTAGAGCAACGAATTTTAGGAAAAATAATAATATATAACTTTGCAGTTTTGAAAAATTAAACTTTAAACTTTTTTTTATGTTTTTTTTTTCACCAAAATTTGAGTTTAAAACTCGTTTTTTCAAAAACTGTGCATAGATTCTACTTGATTTAAAAATTATCTAATAGATCAAAGTATTGGCTTTAAAAAAAGGTATAATACCTAATTGTAAGTATTACCGTTATTTTTTAATATTTTTGTTTCCATTTTAGTACCTTTTTTATAAAATTGCCCCTCCCGCCCAAACGGGGGAGATAGACCCCCCCCCCTCCCATAGTAAAAAATGCTTGTATTGAACTGTTCTACAAAAAACCGTTATAATTTCTTGGCGCCTAAGTTATCGTACTCTTGCCACAAAAATTTTTTCAGTGTAGATGATGTAATACTTTGCCCTAAATTGTGATGCACAAGGTTTCAAGACCACTGTGCATTAACATCTATTAAATTCTCTCCAATTTGCCTAGACGCCGGCATATTGATAAACCGTAACATTATAAGGGTAGTCATAATCCTTTCAATTATTGCTAATTATAAAAATAAAATACTCCCATTAACACAAAACTTCTTGTCAGGGGTATTGCCCCTTGTGATGAAGTGAAAATCCTTTAACAAAGAAAATGTTTCTCATCTTAGTTGCTTAGACTTGGCAGAAAATTTGTGTCCAAATTTGCGATGACCGGTTCGGCAAGTCAAATGAACACGAGATCAGCCGAGAACATTTCCACCGTTCGTGGAAGTGTACAGCAGAACCGATTCTTCGCCGTGCACAAGAACTCAGACTTTCGCAAACTTCAACTTGGCAAATTTTGCGTCCCGCCTTCTGCTGTGCAAGATCCAACTGACCCAGGAGCTCAAAGTTTATGACCATAGACATAGCCTTTTAGTTGCTAACTAGACTTTTAACTTTAGCAAGAGAACCCCAATTTTGGCCGAAAAATCTTTAGTGACGACTTGCATTTTTGCATTAATGATTGTGTTAACAAGCTAGATTGCCATATATGGGACGATACAAACCCACACGAGATTCCCCAGGAGACAATTCTTCCTCAAAAAGTTACCATTTGGTGTGTATTTTGACCGGGTGATTCCAGCAGGAGGGCGCAACATGACGTTAATGGCCACCAAGGTCATGCAATTTATCTCCGCTAAACTTTTTCTTGTGAGGTTTCCTGAAGTCACAGGTCTATGTGAATAAATCCCTATCGACCGATCTTAAGGTGAACATATCACAAGCCATATCGCTCAAATTCAGCCAGATCTATGAGGAAAAGTCATTGAAAACCTTACCACTCTAATTCGTGTTACCGTAAGAAGCCGAGGTACATATTGGCATACATGGTCTTTTCAAATAAAAAAGAATTTTCTTAGTTCCACACACAAAGCATGTTTTATTCCATTTCAACATCTTCCCCCCCTTATTGAAAAAACTTAGTATAAGTAGAAGTATTTTTGACCAAATGTTTAATTTTTATTTTAGGTCAAAACGTCTACCTTTGGGCAAAATGGCTACCTTTTATATTTTTCAATACTAATTTTCGACTCCTTTTTTGTATAATTCAAGACAGTGTAATCTTATTTTGTGATATATTCTTTGTTTTTTCTCTTTCTCTGTGTGTATTGATACAACTTTGAACCCTTATCTCTAAACCGATAATTTCCGCTTGCTTTCTTTAGAGTTCGTAATTTGTATTTTTGTTCCCATAAACCAGCCATATGCTTTAACACCACACACATTGTTTCTTTATCAAAACCAGAAATCACAGTTCCCACCACTCTACAAAGAAACAAGTTGATACTTCCTATAAAGCTTCCGGAAAATCAAAATTACACTTCATATTATGAATGGTGACAGGAAGTTTTTAACCCGATGTGCAATACGTCAAGTGTGGTGCAGGTATCTTGATTGCGCCAAAAGCTTCACTTTAAGATTTTCTTCGGAAATTTAGATATTACTAAAGCCATAATCATTTTCCGAGATCCAAGTAGACCTTATTGACTTTTATACGGCCGTATAAATCAAAATTAAGTCAAAAGAAGCATTCGTAAAAGTTCAAAACCGCCACAACATTCCAATGCATCCATAGATCCTTCAAATGTTCAGTACGTTGCGATTAATTTGCCCACAATGACGATTAAACGAACCATATGAGTAAGTATCTAATTTTTTCTTAGATATCGATTAATAAGTGCGCAAGGAATTTTCCAATTTCTGTAGCACAATTCAACATTTTTAACGTGTCTTTGACCATTCGTTAAGGATTCCATGTCTAAATTAAATCATCTTGGTGCAAATCTACATTTGACGTCTTAAGTACCTCTCATTTATTGACAGATGTTGTCTAATTGACAGTTTTGCTAGCGTAGGAATCATCAATGACTTACATCTTCCAGAGCTACCACGTCATTTTTCTAAGGAAATGCATATGTATGTCTACCCAGGTAGATAAATTAGTTTCACAGAAGTCTCCGCCTGTTCCCCTTCAATTGTGACTTTCCCAGTCCCCTTAAAACGCCATACCCAAGTGCGCCAATAATTTCGATTTCATGCCTAATTCCTAAACTTATCCCAAAATTCCAATCAAAAAATAACAACACAAATTCGAACAGCTTACACAACGTAATAAAAATAATTACTGTTCTACGGCAGAATTAATTTTGCGATAACAATACCAACAAATAATTCAAAAATAGACGATTTCCGACAGACAGATACAATCCAACTTCAAGCGATAACTTTTGCATGTAAAATCAAATTAAAAAAACGAGCAACTAAGATTGTTAAGTATCTCGCTTTTCGGTGCATACTTAATTTGTTGTTGTTTACGCGCTACGTAAAACACAATAATTGATAACAATAATATCAACTTCTTTCGGTTTAACTTTAGAGCAATACAAATTTGTATCTTCATGTTTAATTTTGTATTTGAAAATAAGAACAAATATAAGCAAGAAAGCTTTACCGGCAAAAGCCAGGCAGCATCGTTCATTTACCCTAAAAAGTCGATCACCCATCGTTTACGTCAAAAAGTGCGATAAAGAGCATAGCCACTTAAAATCGTTATAATAATGTATAGAAAAAAAAAAAAAAAAACATTTAATTGCAACAACAAACCATTCTGATATTGCATCTGTGTGGTGTGTAGTTGGAGTGGAGACTTTTACCAGCGCCGCGTAAGATTATACATTTTTGCTGTAAGATACATTTCGTACACACAAAGTATCTATCTCTGTAATTTTCGTGAAGTATGTAGGTGGAAAGAGCTTTTTGTTTGTCTTGCATCTGTACAACAGATGAGAGTGCCTGCTCAACTTGAATGACGTCATTAGCAGATGTTTTTACTCTAGCAAATTATGTCTTCAAGAACTCTCAGGGTTTCTATTTTTTTTTGTTACATTTTTACAATATTAAATATAATGGAACAGATGTGAGGCTGTATGTTAGATTTAGTTTTTGTTTCATAAATTAAATAGATGAAGGGGTGAGAGGAGAGGATAGCAGATGAACGACCCATTAGATACACTCTTTAAATGGATGCTACTGAATGCTCGTAAAATCGCAGATGGAAATGAAATATTTTACACGAGTTTACATAATAAAATCTTTGAATAGATACGAAATTGTGCTCATAATGTAAAAGAGTTTACTTTGCTGAATTCAGCAAGAAGTAGTAAAAAAAAGTACTTAAAGGAATTTATTATGGTATGATATCTACATCTGTTAGGTACCTATTTTGTTTATCATCTTAAATGAAGTTCGTTGTCCTGTAGATTAGACTAGATTGGTCTTAGTCAGCTTTTTTTTAAATAGATAGTCAACTTATTGGCTTCAATGTATTTTTCAATAAAAATAAAAATATAATTGAGCATATAGTTGCACGAATTTGGTCTTATTGATCAAGACTATATAAAGAGGTTTGGCAACAAATCAATACTATTGTAACTTTTTTTTGTTACAAATAAATTCGAACTAATTTGCCAAGAAATATTGGCGCAAAATTAAAAACAGCTCAGTATTAAAGCATTTGTATGATACTACTTAACTATTTTCTAACTTTTAAGTAGGTTACTAACTCTTAATTTTTTTAATAAATTGTTGTTGAACACACCTAAAGTAATGGCATTTTATGCAAAAAAACGTCAGATTTTTCATCTTATGTTATAAACGTAAGTGAGAAAAGAACAAAACTCAAATAATATAAAATAAATAGCTAAACAAATTTTCAGAAACTGGAAAATTGTGATCTGCGATTTTTACTAATAAATCAGAAATAACTTTAAAGTTGTATTATCATTAAACTTGAATAACATTTTACCGGAGACATAATTTTCTTAGATACTGATTTAAAATGTGTCGGAGTAAAAAAAAAAAAAAAAAAAAGTAAAAAAAAAAACTTCCGAGTTTACCAAGTGGAAGAATTGAACTCAGGTACAATATTTCCAGCATCTATACTTTAAGATTAAATTCGTTAGTTCAATACTATGAATACCGCATAAAAAAACTTTTGGTTTACACTGTTTTAAAAAATGTTTCGGCCAAATGGCGGCCCACACCCTTCAAACATTGGCTTATCATTTTTCTAAAGTTCTCATATACTCTTTAAAAATGTCTACAGGAATTTGCAGGATGCGGGTTAGAATGTTTGGTTTAAGGGCTTCCACAGTTCTGGCACGATGGTAATAAACAGAAGATTTAAGGTATCCTCACTGTAGCACCAAATCAGGAAAGTACGGAGGCAACATCAAATCGCCTATTAGAGAGATTAGGCGCCCGAAAAATCTGTCTCGCAAAAAGTCCATAAAAACTCTGATCTGATCTGATTCGGACAAGAAGAAATCCCGAATCATAGTCAGGTTACACAAAGGAGTCACAGTAGCCGCTGGATCATATCCTTCAAAAAAATATAAGGACCGATTATCCCCATGCACACCACTCTGTCGAATAGTAGGAGCCTCTGGTGTAATTTTCTGGGGTTCGTCTCACTCCAGTAGCGATAATTTTTCTTATTATTGCGTACAATGAGGTAAATATGTTCCTCGTCGGAGAAGAAGTACCGAATGGAAGGATTTCCTTTAACCTTCCGATAACAACACATTTAAAATGTACATATGTACATAACTACATGGGAGATATAACACCCCAGTGCATCCCGTATGCTCTCACATTCAAAAACTCGAACACACAGCCGGGACTGTTGACCAGATATTGACACTTATTGAATGACAAATACATAGAACGGCAGAATAAGAAACCAAGCCAAATCAAAATTACAGTTAAAATAAAATTGCCTGGGGTGATGGAGCACCCCTGTTGTCATCGGAAGGTTAAGATAAAAATTTTTCAATTGTCACGTACAAAAAACGACTTTAGATATTCTTATTTTACTGTTTAAAGTGTTATTTTTTTAAGTAAATTTTAATAAAAGCAGAGTTCATCTACAATTCAGAATCATACAAAATTTCAACATGATAGACTTTGTACATTCTTCAATTAAAAGTTTTCAAAAATTGGTTTGTTTATATTTCGAACAAATTTATTTAACCAAATAGAAAATACATTTAAGACGTTTGCCTAACTAAACTGTGTCTTAACAGTTATAAGACATTTGACATTTATGCCTTATGCAATTTAATGTGATGCCAGTTTAGTCAAGAGTTTAATGTAATGATGTGATTATAGTCAGGCATCAATGGTTTCAAAGTTAAACAACAGTAAACAATATTTATTAATACATTTTTGAAACTAAGCTGCTGCTTAAAGTTATGTAGATAAGACTTTTTAACGCGACTGATTGAGTTTAGTTGAGGTAGAGTTGTTATTATATATCCCTCAACCCATTTCATCCGTTCTCTTTTTCATTTTTGAAAGAAAAGTTCTGATTTAAACCGAACTAATAGTGACCACAAGGTTTTCGGTCCTATGAAAAAAGAGTGGAAAATATAAGAGCAAATTTAATATCAGAACTGGAAACAATGAGGATATGCACTCCCTTTTCTGCAGAAGACAGATGAGTCTGGTTTGAATTAAAACTACCGGCGATCTTGCTGCTACTCTTAACAAATCAAGTAAAGATCGTGCCATACAAATTATTTAAAAAATATTATATAATCATATGCAATTTTGCCAAAAGAGAGAAAGAAGCGAAGTTGAAAAAAGAAAAATAATAAACTGAAACTAAAGATGTACTTATGCTTGACCTATCCAATGAACTCGAAAACCAAATCTAACCCTTCGGTGTTTCTATAAAACTCTACCCAATTTTCACAATATTTCAAAAAGCATAAATGTTGTTGCTTTTGTGTGGGAGTCCCTTCTCATTATTGAATCATTCTCAAAATGCAACACCATGTTATCGGCGTTCCCTATTTTCCTGTAGATAACTCCCTACTCAGAAATGGATCTCACCCTTTTCTATCAACATCACAATACAAGTTCTAAGTTGAGGAGGGACAATTCATGAAACTGTGTCCTTGTTGCTTTCAGTTAAAACAACGATAGTTCCTGTAATCTCTTCTATTAATAGATTCTTGGAACGCACATACACTTGAAGTCAAACTAATATTTTATCACTAACAATTATGAAAAAAAAAAGAAATAGTATTTCTCAATTTTTATTTAAAAAATGTTTGAGTTTAAAAATATTTTTTTTTCTTCAAACACTTGATTTAAAAAACGTACGAAGTTCATATAGGCTTCATATAGGCCTATAGCCTATTATTTCAAGTTTTTTTTCTAACCTTTTGTTTATTTTAAATCATTTTAGTCAGAAAGTCGTTTTAATATTTGGTTATCATACAAATTTGTGTTACCAAAGGAGCAACCTTGCTGAAATGAGGTATAATAATCCCTTACCTTTTTTGGAATAACAGTTTAAGGTTTTTATAAAAGCAAGCGCTGGTATATACCACATTTTTAATTCTTTAAATTTCGGAAATCTATTAACCCTAGTCTTCTGTGAAGGTCGTTGACATATGAGTTTCAAAAAAAAAAAGGGTTTTGTGTCGGTTTATCTCTAAGTCCTGGACGAAGCTTATCATTTCATTAATAAAACTATATATTTACCAAGTGACGTTTACTTACTGCTATCAAGCTAAGAAGAATGTTTTTTAGCGAAGAAAACTGTCAAACTGTTTTTTTTTTTTTGTATCTATTAAAAAAAATATACTTTGTCATTTAAGCTCCAGTTATCACTTCTACTACTTTTTTGTGATATTGTTCATTAATAAATAAATAAAGTAAACGAAGAAAACCAGGATCTAGTGACTTACAGCTCTCAACCATTGGACCTATAATTTTCTGCCGATTGCAAATGAGCAGCACTTTTCATGACAACAGAAAATACTCTTAAAGGATTTGTCAATTCCTCGCAAGAGGAAGTACACCTCTGAAAAACTTTTCTGCAGTGGCTGAGAATCGAATCCAGGACCTTCTGCATGACAGTTCAACGCACTAACCATTATGCAAAGGGGAACTACTTTCTTTTATTAACAAGCAAAACAAAACCACAAGTTAGGAAAAGACACAAGCAATTGACAATTTAGATAGACATAGGATGTACGGAGAATAAATTCATATTAATTGCAGTTGAATTTAGATAAACGTCACTTTACTATTCACCAATTATTTAAATTTTATTAATATAAAAGTATAAAACCCGATTTAATTTCTATTTCATAATTTAGTAAAATCGTGGTATAGGTACTAGAGGTAGAAGAGTGCACAGCTGTTTACCTGGACTAAAAATAGTGCAAATCCTTCAAAGAGTCCATTGAAATTCTGGTAGGTTTAGTTCTTCTTATGATATGATGTCTGTGAAACAAATTTTAAACTCTTTGGCATTAGTATGATACTACTTAACAATTTGCTAAATTTTAAGTAGTTTACTAACTCATTCTTAATTTTAAACATTTTCTAATTAGTATCGTACTAAAAGAATTTTCTTAATTAATTGTTTCTAAACACACCTGACACACAATGACATTTCGTGTAAAAAAGTTTGATGTTTGCAAATGTCAAAGAGTCATATGAAGCTAGCATGATACTAAAAAATAAAATGCACGACTGGATCGCTCGAACTTGCTCTTATGTAAAAGTACTTTGGAATTTAAGATACATTTTATAAATATAAAACATGGATTTAATGAGATAATAATGTTCAAATGCATAAAATTGCCGTCTGGTTTCCGGAAAAGTATGAATTTATGCAAATAAACTTTAAAAAATCGTTTTTTTATTAAATAAAATTTTTATATAAAAAATTTCTCTAAAATTTTTCAAGAAAAAAATGTGGGATGCGAATTTTAAGTATTTAATAATATTGGTTTTAGGAAATAATTTCAAAAAATAATCGTTCGTAGGTTTTGAAGATATTGATTTAAATTTTTTTTTTTAAACCCAATAAATATTTTTTCGAATATTTTTATATACAATATTATTTTAAACTTAAGGGGACTCCTTCTCCTCTAGGGAATCACCGAAGACCTTTAACTACCGAGTTTGAAGAAAATACCTCTGGTAGTATAGGCTGTAGTTCGAGGTACAGACATACAGACAGACAGACGGAATTGTCGGACCCACTTTTTTCGTCTTCGCTATCATCGTAATGTCAACTTTGATCAAAATCTCGAGTTCGATTTTTTTTTCAAATGCAGAACTTGCCCTATAGTACCTATGTATATCGCAAGTAATAAAGTAGGTACTCGATGATTTTAACTCTAATAAAATGATGCTATGTACCTATATTCGATTGAAATTTGCAAATTCGTTGTTTTAAGCTAGTATCATACTAAAACGGCTTTAGCATCGTACTAATTCAATTACAATTTTGCGCCTTCGTTAATTTTTTTCAAATGTTCACTAACTCCATGGATTTCATCCAAATTTGATGAACAAGAACTTCAAGGTGTTTCAAGTCCTTAAAATGTTTAAAATTATATTAAACTACATTTTTACATTAACACCAAATTGCATTAAAATTTTTGTATGTAAACATATTCAAAAATTTTTAACATTTGAGTTCAGATCCCTCCAAATCTGAAATATAATTTTCAAACAAATGTCACAAATGGATTCAATAATTCAATAACTAATTTCTCTAATTTATGCGGATTTTAAAATCCAGATTTAATTGATTTATTCTTCAACTCTTGTATTCTGGCAAAACTTTGTGGTTTGTGTTTTGCCCAAGTTCATAGCGCCACGACAACACTTCTCTTCAATTTGCCCCTCTTCTAACACCAATGCAAATGCACACTATCTCCCATAAAATTGAATCTAACAAAAAGTGCATCCGAATGGTGTTGGTGTAGAAGTATAGATTCAGATTGATATTGATATAGATGTCTAAGCTCTCTCTTTCTCTTGTCCGTACTCCCACTCTCTATCTCTCTCAAAGCTCTGAAGGGGTCAATTCAAATTCAATTCAACACCAATGCACAGATACATCATTTTAGAGATACTTTTTCTGCTGCCCCTTCCATAATTGCGCTGGTCGTTTTGGTTTCGTTTTGATGTTCGACGTGGGAAAAGCTTTGCAATTTAGTTTAGTTAGTGCTTGTTGTCGGGCTTTTTGCGTGTATACTTTCACTCGCCGTCAGTTTCCGACATTTTTGTTATTTTTTTATCTTTTTCAACCTTTTTTTGTGTTATTTTTGCAAAAATAAACCCGGCATTCGGAAAAGAAAATAAAACTTAAAAAAAAACATAAAAATGGAAAGAAAAATAGAAACCAAAACTTGTGAGAGAGGAATTGTTTTGTTTACGGATGTGTAAACATTGAACAATCTAACCAGCGCACATTGATGTGTGTAGGGGGCAAAACGAAATTAATAAAAAAAAATTAAGAAAACAAAATTCGTGGACAAGAAAAACAATATTGTGTTTTTTCTTTGGAAAATAAGCAAAAAAATGGGGTTTGCAAAAACTGAAATTGAATAAAAATGCCGGCAATGTCTTCGTCTTTGTCGTCGTCTTCGACTTTTGCGCTTTGAACATATGTGAGAGCCGGGCCATCCGTCTCTATAAGTTTATTTTGATTGTGTTAGTTGTTCTTTATCTTTTTTTTGTATAACATCTTGTATCTGACTCAATTCGTCATCCACCCACCATTTTGTTTTTTCTTTTTTTGGTTTGTAAATGTAGTAAGGTTTTTTCTTTATCTTTTTGATTCGAAGGAAAAAAAAGGAAAAAGTTGTTTTATTTTGATTTAAATTTAAGGAAGATATTAAAATTAAAATAAAATGAAAAAAATCTGAAAATTGTTGTTTCAGCTGTGAAAACATGATGCAGGAGCTGAGGGTGGTGGTGGTGGTGGCATATGGCGCTTTGAGCGTTAAGAAAAAAAGGGAATGACCAACCAACCGCCATGTGCTTCTAGGTTTTTGGAGCTTTTATTCAGTTTTTTTTTTTTTAATTGACTTTGTTTCTGAATAAGAAGAAGAAGAAGATAAATAAAAATATAAAATAAAACAACTGCTAGAGATAAAAGTGCATTTGAAAGCAATTGCATGTGTTGTTATATTTGGTGGAGAGGTCAAGATCAGCTGTGAAGGTGTAGTAGTGAGTGAGATTTGTCTTTTTTTAATTGCAATTTGCAACTTGCATTCGCAGCAGCTTAGGAATTTCTATTTATTTGACAGGGTATATGCATAGGGGTAGGTTTACTTAATCACTCACGTTGCTTTGGCATGAAGATATTTGCGTGTACTTACTTACATTTTGCACTTGCAAAAACATACTACGAGTATGTTTGAAGGTGTTACAGGAAAATATAAATTGAACAATACCTACTTAAGTGCGAAATGTGGATACATTCATACATCAACACCTAACAGTAGTAGATAGAAATAGTGTAGGTTCCATGTCTGACTGAGATGTTTAAAGAAGACCTCGAAACAAATGTGACCCTAGGTCACTTTTTCAAAAAAAAAAAAAAAAAATATGTGCACTCACATATTGAAACAACAAAACAATTTCTTCAATAAACCATTTTAAATCAGCAAATCAACTGATCCTAGGAAGACATCCCCAGAAACCAAGGTACTGAAATTGGCCATCCTTATAGATGTTGCAGGAGTCAAAGTTACAGATGCTGGAACCTATATCGTAAGCATGTATCCTGGAAACTTACAACAAAACCTTCAAAACTTTTCTTTTGAATCAATTTGCTAATCATAATAACTTGCAGTGAGGTGTGAGTAAGGTTTAAAAAAAAAATAAATAGGAGGCCATAACGTCTCGTAGAGGGCCCAAACTTAGTAATATACAACTCTTAACCATTTCTGTACCAGAAATGGAGAGGACCTATATTTTTCTAATGAGGCTAATGAGTAGCAGTTTTTACGACAAGAGATACTCTTAGAATTTTTCAATTCTACGCAAGATGCAGTACAAACCTTGGTGCAAAGGCTGAGAATCGAGCCCAAGACCTTCTGCATGACAGTCCAACACTTTAACCATTAGAAAAGGGGTACCTACTTCGTGAGTAAGGTTTACTTTTTGAAATTAAACGTAAAGGGTGTCTTTTCCAGAGGCGAACAACTTTAATTTTAAATAAAACACTGAAAACTGTTATTGAAATACCCATAAAATTGGCTTTGTTTAAAAGATAAACTTAAACCATCAGCAAGAGGCCTACTCCTAAAGTATCTTGGAAAAACAACAAAACCAGATTCGTGAGACAGGCAGTCCACGATAATATTCACTCCATATTATAAATAAGTGTGACAGGAAGTCCACTCCTAAAATGACAGATATGTCAGATTGTCCGTGTCAAACGACAAGTGTGAGAAGTGGCTCACAAAACTTACGTTTGACAGGCAAGTCAACACCAGTCATCCAAAAAAAAAAACGACCGGGAACAAACTTTTAAACCAAATGGACTCGAAGAGTCCAAAATAGAGAGTCTGTGTAAGTAAAACGAAGAATACTTTGCAATGTGATTCCTCAAACCCTCCAAATCTACCCGAAGGTCTACGGTTTTAAGGAATTGTAACTTTTCGAGTGAAATATAGTTTTTCCTCACACTTTGGGGTTGGAAAATGGTGGAAGTGCGTCCGTCGAAGATATTTGTCTCCATTTTAGTCTGGTCGGTGTAAGAAGGGAACTTGGCTCGTGTAAACATGATTTTTCGTTTGACTTTAATCACTAGTGGAATTTGATGGAGGTGAGTTGAATTCGTTCATTGAGCTATCTCTATTGTGAATGATTTCTTTCTCTATAAATAGTTTTTATTGGCAAGAGTACGATAACTTAGGCGCCAAGAAATTATAACGGTTTTTTGTAGAACAGTTCAATACAAGCATTTTTTACTATGGGAGGGGGGGGTCTATCTCCCCCCGTTTGGGCGGGAGGGGCAATTTTATAAAAAAGGTACTAAAATGGAAACAAAAATATTAAAAAATAACGGTAATACTTACAATTAAGTATTATACCTTTTTTTAAAGCCAATACTCTGATCTATTAGATAATTTTTAAATCAAGTAGAATCTATGCACAGTTTTTGAAAAAACGAGTTTTAAAATCAAATTTTGGTGAAAAAAAAACATAAAAAAAAAGTTTAAAGTTTAATTTTTCAAAACTGCAAAGTTATATATTATTATTTTTCCTAAAATTCGTTGCTCTAATATATTCTTATTCAAAAACTGAAAACTAAATGATTTTATGTCGTCTAGTTTTTGAGAAAATTGAAAATAACGAAAACTACTTTTTTATGGGATATTTGCTTTTTTTGCTTGCTTACGCATTACAGCGTATAAACAGTGAGATATGTATGGGGGGGCATGCTGCCCCCCTGCAACCCCCCTGCCTGGGCACACTATAGGATTTGGGGTAGGTGCGAGGTTGGGTGTATGCAAGGTTTCTTTTGCATTTACAGAATCTGGATTTAAAGAAACTTTGAATTTACCCTATGGTCTATATCCAATGTCTACTAAATATATGTATGTACGTAGCCCAAAGTTGCACATTTAAAATGTTCAGACATGAAAATTTAATACATTATGAAAAATTCACATTACCTAGGTACTACTGTACGAATGCAGCAAATTTATATAATTCTTTAATTATTATGTATGTTTATTGTTTGTTTTTAATGCTAATATGGTACAGGTACCTTGGTAAACAAGGTCATTCGTTATTCAACCTTTGTAAGAGTGAAGTATTTTTTTCTTGGAATAAAGAATGGCGACTAAGCATCCACTACTTCATCCTAAATTAAATAACTTTTCAATATTTCAAAAAAAATATTTCAAAAGCATCGCGTTCTTAGAAGAAATTGGTCTAATTCCAACTAAAGCGTCAACTCCCCTCAACTCCAACTCAAAAAGGTGACAAAAATTGTAAGAATACAATATTATTATTATTATTTATTCATCAACCAGAGCATATTATACTCTTACAGACTAAGATACATAAGTAAATATATAGTTACAATTTTGTAGGTGGGTATAAAAAATTCAAAAATATTAAATGATTTACATAGTTAATCTTTTATTTTAATAAATAACGTTACTTAAATTTTGCTTAAAACTAATGATTTAAAAGTTTCTCTGGTGCAATCCATATAAAAGTTAATCTCAGAGCAATAAACCCATCTATCGGCACATTTTTCCATGAGCCTCATTATTGGCTAGAGATTCGGGAGGTGCTTGCTATAATTTTTTTTTTGTGATCAAAATGCCTGTAAACACGGTTTTAATACATTGAACATTGAAAAATTGACTTGACTATTTTTAAGTAACACCTGACTTACTCACAAACTGACTGACTGAGACGCGAAATGCCATGCAATTCTACCTCCTCTGGTGCATTCTTGGTAACCCTAAATGATTTGCTGTACTTTACCTTCAAATGAACCACATTAACATTAATCCTCAAAATGAAATTACCGTAGTTAAATACCAAAAATCAAAAATTTCATAAAAAGTAGTTCTAGTAATTTTCGATTTTCTCAAAAACTAGAAGGGACAAAACCATTCGGTTTTTTGTGTTCGATTCAGAATTAATAGTAGCATTGACCACAAAAAGCCAATTAAGCACTTCATTTTACAATTTTGAAAAAAATTGGTCTAAACTTTTTTTTTTCATTTTTTTTAACAAAATTTTGAGTTTGCATGCAAATATTTCAAAAACTATTGACATAAATAATTTAATTTAAATTTACGATTATAGAACAGACTTCTGGCTTTCAAAACCGGTATAGTATTTTATTGTAAGTGTTGCCGTTGTTTTTTAATATTTTTTTTTTTTCAATTTAAGTCATTTTTTCTAAAATCGCCCCTACCTCCTAAGCGGGGCGAGATAGACCCCCCCCCTCCCATAGTAAAAAACGCTTGTATTTGACCCTTCTACAAAAATCCGTTATCAATTTTTGGCGCCTAAGTTATCGTACTCTCCCCTTTTTATTAATGAGAGAATGGATTGGGTTCAACAACGGAGAAGGCATCCAGCCAATGGGCGAAGTTTTTAGGTATACCCATAACTGAAAACCGCTATTATAGAGTGAGCTAAAAAGAGAGAGCAACAATGGAAAAAACGAAATTAATGAAAGAGTCCGCCATGATGGCTTTTAGAATGATCCTTTATTCCTTTGTGAGAACAAATCGTGCTAGAAGTTCTTCTAAAAGCAAAAAATCATCTTATGAAACTATAAAATTTTGCCTTGATCAATTTAAAAATTCGATATTTTTTTGAAAAACATATTGAAGTATTCAGGAGACTCAGTTTATTTTTGCTTGAAAAGAACAGTTCTTTTGTTCGGAGTCATTTTGTTGCACTTATTCTTCGCGACGATAATGGTATCCGACCTTTTTTATTACTCGACCCGATCGTACGCGTATTATAACCTCGTTTTGACAGATAGGTCAAATCAAACAAAAAAAAACTAAGAGAGAACAACAAAAAGTGCAACTCGTAGCTCGTTGATAAAAGCTACCACCGCGGCTGCTCAGCTGGGCTGGGTTCAGTGGAGGTGGAAGAATTCGCGATAGGGAGATTTAAATTGATTATCAATATAATCAATTTAATGAAGCGAAAGAATATTTTTATTACAAGTACAGTGGGGTACTGTAATAAAAAGTGGGCGCCAGGAATTTTTGTTCGAAAGACAATTAGTAAAATTCCAAAACTAATGAATAAGTGGAAGCAAATAATTTTGTGAAATGAAAGACCGTTTTTATGATTTCCACTGGGGAATTTCAAAATAAATTTTATTTAGGAAACCGTGGGCGACCCTGGATAAAAACCCAAAATTTTTTCAACGAAATAAAAATAGGTACAATTGGAATGGAAATGCAAATGAATACGCGATAAGGTCTCTAACGATTGAAACTTAAAACTCGAAATTTAAATGAAATTTATAGCGAATAAATAAAGAAACAAATATCCACACGAATTTTTTTAAATACACGAACAGTAACATTTTAGGTTTGGACAAGATGTCCGATTTACTTATCTTTTTTTTTTTTCCTCGATTAATGTTCCTTGTGATGTACTTTGTTCTCAAAGGCTGAGGTTTCGCTCGCCGGTGTCCAGGGTACTAACTAAAGTAAGTACAGAAGCTTTAGTTTAAAGGGGTTTTCTTTATTTTCAAATCCAATTCATTAAAATAGTTAACATTTATTTAATACAGAGAGTTACAATATTAATTTTTCTTTAATTCTGATATGTATTCAATCTTGATTTTACGATGGCTTGAGCTCCGTAGCTGGTTTACTATTTGCAGCGGGTAGTGGTTACGGTCCTCGTATAGTAGTTCTGCAACTGGCTTCAGGAGTTCCGGCTGTCCTCGATCTTGACGGTCCACGCTATCTTTCAGCGGCTTACGGTCTCAACAGTTATCAACGGCTATCAACGGTTTTACCCGGCTATCAACGGCTTACGCCGGCTATCAACGGTTTTACCCGGCTATCAACGGCTTACGCCGGCTATCAACAGTTTTACCCGGCTATCAACGGCTTACGCCGGCTATCAACGGTTTTACCCGGCTATCAACGGCTTACGCCGGCTATCAACGGTTTTACCCGGCTATCAACGGCTTACGCCGGCTATCAACGGTTTTACCCGGCTATCAACGGCTTACGCCGGCTATCAACGGTTTTACCCGGCTATCAACGGTTTTACCCGGCTATCAACGGCTTACGCCGGCTATCAACGGTTTTACCCGGCTATCAACGGCTTACGCCGGCTATCAACGGTTTTACCCGGCTATCAACGGTTTTACCCGGCTATCAACGGCTTACGCCGGCTATCAACGGTTTTACCCGGCTATCAACGGCTTACGCCGGTTATCAACGGTTTTACCCGGCTATCAACGGTTTTACCCGGCTATCAACGGCTTACGCCGGCTATCAACGGTTTTACCCGGCTATCAACGGCTTACGCCGGCTATCAACGGTTTTACCCGGCTATCAACGGCTGACGCCGGCTATCAACGGTTTTACCCGGCTATCAACGGCTTACGCCGGCTATCAACGGTTTTACCCGGCTATCAACGGCTTACGCCGGCTATCAACGGTTTTACCCGGCTATCAACGGCTTACGCCGGCTATCAACGGTTTTACCCGGCTATCAACGGTTTTACCCGGCTATCAACGGCTTACGCCGGCTATCAACGGCATTCACCGGCTTTATGTTCTGGTTTCAAGGGCTCCTTACCTCTGGTGGGGGGTAGCCAATGAATAAATTACCTTCTTCTACTGGAGCTGGCGGCGGAGTCCTGTCCTCGTTGGGTACCTGATGATGACTTCCTTTCCGTGGCTCGCATGACTCTTATTTATATTGCTTTCTCGTGAAAGTAAATGTGAGCTTTATCGTTTTAAAGTTTATTTTCCTTTAGATATGCGGGAAGACTTCTGCAACATATATTTTACTTTGATATTCACCACCGAGGTACCATGGTCGTTGTCGTGCTGCTGTCCTCAGTGCCGGCCTTGCTGGTTGTTGATCTTTCGTGCGTGCGAATTCACCACACTGGTTTGCTCTGGTTGGTTCCTTTGAGTGGTGTGGGGAAAATGTTATCAACTGATAAGAGGATTTCTTATTCAGTTGTTGTTCACACTTCGTGGTGTACGCATGCTACGGGAGCATGCGGCTGGTTGGGTAAGTATTTTAAGTTTATTATTTGGGACAGGTGCGTAGGTAGGGAGGGGTGCTTGGTAGGGAAGAGTAAGTTCTCATACCAGCATGCGGTCAGCTCTGTTCTGTATCGACAGGCGCGTAGTTCGGGGGGAGGCGGGGTTTATTTGTAATGGTTCATTACAATTCACTCCCCCTTCGGAGACGAGAACTTTCTCGTCTAGCGGTATAACGTTGGGGTAAAAAAAACAAGAAAAAAAAAAAAATTAGTCCGGAAAAAATAAAACTTGATAAAAAAAAATAATAATAATAAATTTTAAAAAAAAATCAACTGGCTTATGGCTGATAGGTCACCCATCTTCGAGTCCCTCCAAAAACTAGCTCCGCCAACCCTGGCCTTTTTATAAGGGCGATTACTTTCCCCCAAGTCCTCCTGAAAACTAGTTTCTGCCGGCGGTATCTGGGCTTGTAGAAGCTGTGGCTGGTGATGTTGATTGTTTCGAAGGGGTCGGTCGGGATTACCTTCTTGGTGCCAATCTGACGGCGGTCTGTATTTGGAGGTCCCATGGCTGTTGCTAGGCCCGACATCGTGTTTGCCGTTCCCAAAATTGAAAACAGACTGTCGAAGTCAGCATGGGTTGGCAGTTCGTGTGTCCGGGGCCTGTTCGTGGTGTCCCAAATAGTATCATTTGTTGACGTGTTTGTTGTGATCGGTGCTGGTCTCAGTGTCGTCGGTGTCGTCACCTTTGTTGGTAGCTTTCTCTCGCTACCCTGACCGGCTGGCATATTGGCGGTATCTGCTGGTGCTCTCTTTTGTTGCTGGGGTCTGGTAGGCTTTAGCTTTACGTTTCTGGAAGCCAGTTCGGAATCTGAGTTTGGGTGCTGGCGGTCCATTATCATGGAAACTCTATGTGCATGGCAAGGACAATCCCGAGTCAATCGTCCATCTTTTCCACAGCAGGCGCAAAACATGCGAAAGGGGCGGCGGCAGTTTACCCTGGAGTGTCCTCGCTGTTTGCAATTCCAGCAATGGGTTGCTCGGTCGTATTGGTCTGGCGGCGGTGCTGGTACTTGACGTGTTGAATGGAGTAACATTGGGAGCGTCTTCTGGATAGGTCTGACAGAAGATGTGGTTGCCCGGTTTTGACTTTCCTTCTGGATGAACTCGAACTCCTCCGCTAGCGCTGTCAGTTCTTCCAGAGTTTTAAAGTCTTTCCGCCGAATATAAAGATGGTACTCTGGTCTAAGCCGGTCATAAATTCGATCAATACTATCACCAATACGCATAGTGGGGTGTTGGTGGATGAGGTATTGAGTTGCATGGATGAAATCTTTGGCCCTTTCTCGCGGTCCCTGTCTCTTTCTGGTGATTTCATCCTCCAACTTGTTTATGACCCGTGCCGGTAAGAAATGTTCTAAGAACATTTTGTAAAAGTTTTCCCATGTTGTAAATCCATCTCGGTTTATTCGGTACCATTCCAAAGCGGTACCCCTTAATATTTCTGGAAAGGTACGAAGCATTTCATCGGGGTGTATTTTATAGCATTCGGTTAGCTCTTCAAGTCGTTGCATGAATTCCAGCGCATTTCCAGAGGAATCGAACTTTAGCCCCCATTTTCTGACTATATTTATTACTTCGGCCTCACGGTTGGGTGAAGTGGTATCGATAGTCTGTGCTACCGATCCGGTAGTAGGTACGAATCGGTTCGGGTCTGGCATCTGGGGTGCAATCGGAGTAGTGGCATCGTATGTTGGCTGTCTCTGGTTAATATTTTGAGTATAGCGCCAATTCCTATGCTCTGGGAGTTTTGTTGCCTGGTTGTACTTGGTCATGACAGGGTAGGTGGCGGCGGCGGTTGACATGGTAAGAGCGGCGGTCGTGTAGGTATTTACACCTCGGAACTGTATGTTCGGTACTGGATAAAAATAATTGTTGTAGCCTTGTTGCTCAGGCAACTTATTCACTTCGGTGATTGCTACTTTTCGACTATTCAAAGTATTTGAGGCTTTGCCGTTAGCGGTCTCTGGTGGCGTATTCTCTTTCCAGGACAAGCTCTTCCAATTCCTCGCAAAGGTTTTGAATTGATTTTCGGGTCTGGGCTTCCTTTATGTGGGCACTGAAACGAGCGCGTAATATGGTCATATTACCTTCAGTGTTCAGGCCTAAGCGGTTCATGTGGTCAATCAATTCGGCTCTGGTCAGCAAGTAAATTGCTCCTATGCTGGCAAAAATATCGAATCCTTCTTCGTTGTACGACATGGTTACGTTACTGGTTTTATTTTCTTCACTTTTCGGGTCCGGTTCGGTATAGTGTTGTTTCCTCTTGTAAAATGTTGTTTCTTCTTCTTTTATTTTAATGTTGGATTTTTCTTTCGGAATAGACCTTAAAGGTCCCTGCTCGGGCGCCAATTTGTGATGTACTTTGTTCTCAAAGGCTGAGGTTTCGCTCGCCGGTGTCCAGGGTACTAACTAAAGTAAGTACAGAAGCTTTAGTTTAAAGGGGTTTTCTTTATTTTCAAATCCAATTCATTAAAATAGTTAACATTTATTTAATACAGAGAGTTACAATATTAATTTTTCTTTAATTCTGATATGTATTCAATCTTGATTTTACGATGGCTTGAGCTCCGTAGCTGGTTTACTATTTGCAGCGGGTAGTGGTTACGGTCCTCGTATAGTAGTTCTGCAACTGGCTTCAGGAGTTCCGGCTGTCCTCGATCTTGACGGTCCACGCTATCTTTCAGCGGCTTACGGTCTCAACAGTTATCAACGGCTATCAACGGTTTTACCCGGCTATCAACGGCTTACGCCGGCTATCAACGGTTTTACCCGGCTATCAACGGCTTACGCCGGCTATCAACGGTTTTACCCGGCTATCAACGGCTTACGCCGGCTATCAACGGTTTTACCCGGCTATCAACGGCTTACGCCGGCTATCAACGGTTTTACCCGGCTATCAACGGCTTACGCCGGCTATCAACGGTTTTACCCGGCTATCAACGGCTTACGCCGGCTATCAACGGTTTTACCCGGCTATCAACGGTTTTACCCGGCTATCAACGGCTTACGCCGGCTATCAACGGTTTTACCCGGCTATCAACGGCTTACGCCGGCTATCAACGGTTTTACCCGGCTATCAACGGCTTACGCCGGTTATCAACGGTTTTACCCGGCTATCAACGGTTTTACCCGGCTATCAACGGCTTACGCCGGCTATCAACGGTTTTACCCGGCTATCAACGGCTTACGCCGGCTATCAACGGTTTTACCCGGCTATCAACGGCTGACGCCGGCTATCAACGGTTTTACCCGGCTATCAACGGCTTACGCCGGCTATCAACGGTTTTACCCGGCTATCAACGGCTTACGCCGGCTATCAACGGTTTTACCCGGCTATCAACGGTTTTACCCGGCTATCAACGGCTTACGCCGGCTATCAACGGTTTTACCCGGCTATCAACGGCTTACGCCGGCTATCAACGGTTTTACCCGGCTATCAACGGCTTACGCCGGCTATCAACGGTTTTACCCGGCTATCAACGGTTTTACCCGGCTATCAACGGCTTACGCCGGCTATCAACGGCATTCACCGGCTTTATGTTCTGGTTTCAAGGGCTCCTTACCTCTGGTGGGGGGTAGCCAATGAATAAATTACCTTCTTCTACTGGAGCTGGCGGCGGAGTCCTGTCCTCGTTGGGTACCTGATGATGACTTCCTTTCCGTGGCTCGCATGACTCTTATTTATATTGCTTTCTCGTGAAAGTAAATGTGAGCTTTATCGTTTTAAAGTTTATTTTCCTTTAGATATGCGGGAAGACTTCTGCAACATATATTTTACTTTGATATTCACCACCGAGGTACCATGGTCGTTGTCGTGCTGCTGTCCTCAGTGCCGGCCTTGCTGGTTGTTGATCTTTCGTGCGTGCGAATTCACCACACTGGTTTGCTCTGGTTGGTTCCTTTGAGTGGTGTGGGGAAAATGTTATCAACTGATAAGAGGATTTCTTATTCAGTTGTTGTTCACACTTCGTGGTGTACGCATGCTACGGGAGCATGCGGCTGGTTGGGTAAGTATTTTAAGTTTATTATTTGGGACAGGTGCGTAGGTAGGGAGGGGTGCTTGGTAGGGAAGAGTAAGTTCTCATACCAGCATGCGGTCAGCTCTGTTCTGTATCGACAGGCGCGTAGTTCGGGGGGAGGCGGGGTTTATTTGTAATGGTTCATTACATCCTCTATCTTCTCCTATTTCTTTTTCCTGATCTCGATCCTCGAATCACTATCCTTTTTCTTCACAAATTTTTGTCCTCGAATTTCGTCCCTTTTAAATTCAATCCTCTTTTCCTCGATTTATTTCTTTTTCACTTTCTCGAATCCTTTCTATAATCTT
The DNA here is from genome assembly GCA_963931855.1 of Philhelius festivus. NCBI lineage: Eukaryota > Metazoa > Arthropoda > Insecta > Diptera > Syrphidae > Philhelius > Philhelius festivus. Next base: position 89,240,520 of record OZ007557.1, on the reverse strand, counting down.
TTTTTGTTTTTTTCCTTATCGCTTGGTAAGCTCTCTCAAGAGTGAACTTTCCTAGCTTAAAAATCCTTTCTTTCCTCCCTCGACCATTCCAGTCACTCACACATACACACATCCAGCCAATCGTTTTCGCGATCACCGGTCACGGACACCGGCTTCCTGGAAACCTTTTTCGTTTCGCAGAAAACCACCGTTGTTGAATCTCAAACGAAACTTTTCTCTCACGCACACATTCATGGATTCAGCAAGTTGTTGGGTGTCTTTCCAAAACTTGCCGAATCTAAATGGTCGAGTTCAGACTATTATTAACTAAATTTCTCGAGAAAAATCAAAAAGAATAAAACCGAGGAGAAGCCCTTTTCTAGGCATTTCCCTAGTTACAATTAAATACACGCGAGTGATTCGAAAAGCGAAGCCATCTAAACAATAATGAGATGAAAGAGGAAAGCATAATCTTAATACGAACTATATTCGACGTGGACCTTTTTGAAAAAGACGAATTAATATCTTTAGGAAAATAATCTAACAGTTACTCTAATCGTTAAAGACCTTTACGCTTACAAATTGGATTTACGTTAAGTTATAGCAGAACAATTTAGGACGTTGTGTTGTTTTATTTGTTTATTTGGAGTAGGTAAGAGTCCGCCTGACTCGTTACCTCTTCAGCTCATCCGCTGGCATTCGTTTTGTTGCATGAGACCGCCCGTCTACATGCCAAAGTATTCAATGAATCTCGGGAACCATTCGACTCGAAACCTGTATTGTCACTTTTGCAAAATGCTGACTTAGTACACCAATGGCTGATGGTACCATGGTTGCCCTCAACCTCGCCAGAATTTTGCAGCCGCAACCAAAGAAAAGAAGGAAAGGAAGGAAACAAAGGCCAGTCATTGTTGCGGTAAATTTTACCGTAACAATTTCAAGAGTTAGGGCCAGAAAATTTAACAGGAGAATTCTATTTCTTAAGAACAAAGATAAGTATCTTGGTTTTTATTGAAATAGTCAAAATCGTAGTTTGTTTTTGGTAAGCCAGTTTGGGTTAAAAGATAACCATATAGGCCTTCCTTTCTAATCTTTTTTTTTTTCGAAAATACGCTTATGTGCTATTATGGGCATGGACTACATTTTGGTAAAAAAAAATTAAGGACAAAATTGTATTAACTGTGCATGTCGTAGAACCATTTTTTCTATTTTCGACTTTCTCATTAAAGGCTGTAACGATTGTAACCGAAATTTGTATGTAGGAGCCCGTTTGAGTTAAAAATCAAATGCACGACTGGGTCGAACGAACTTGCTTCTATATAATAGACTAAGAATTTCAAAAATGAATGTTATTAGAGAAAAACTGTTCATAAGCATAAAATTAATTTTTTAAATTACTTAAACAACTTTTTTAGTAGTTGGAGGTAAAAATAGGATGCTATGTGATTCAAGCAAATATAGGTTTATGCAAGAGCAAAAATTATAAGTCTTGGTAGTGGTTTCTTAAAAAAATAAGCTTTTATCTAAAAAAATTTTAAAACATTCTTAAGAAAATTGTTCGAATAAAAGTTAAATTTCCAAAAAAAAAAATATTGAGGTGTTTTCGAGACATGAATTTTAAAATTTCTTTTTCTTGCATCTTGTAGATTATATTAAACAAATTTTATTTATAAAGTTTTAAAAAAATCGAACATGGGGTTTTCGAAATATTGAGTTTTTAAAAAAAAAAATTGAAAATTTTTTTAAAAATCCAAAAAATTATTTTTGGAAAATTTTAATTCACAATAATACAATATTCAAACTATTGGGGACCTTTAGCAGAAAAAAAATCAAAATTGGTGTTACCGTTTTTGAAAAAATCAAAAACCAAAAAAACGGTTCCAACGGGGGTTCCAAAAATAACAATTTTTTGGAAAATTTTTTTCAATCATAGCTTTAACTCAATGAAATTTTTTGAATTTTTTTTTAAGAAAATCTGTGTGACAATTTTTGAGAAAAAAAATATTTATAAAATTTCGAAAAAAATTCGTATGGCAAGTACCGTTATTTTTGGTCATATAAAAACAAAGAAAAAAACGTCCGAAGGGAAAAAATTAAAACCCATATCTACCAAGTTTGAAGACAATCGGCCGAGCCGTTTAGCTGTAGTAGAACAGACAGACAGAATTGCGAGACCCACTTTTTTGTTCTTCGCTATCATCGTAATGTCAACTTTGATCAAAATCTCGAGTTCGATTTTTTCAAAAAATTTATAACTTGCCTTATAGTACCTATAAGTCACAATTAAAAATTAGTTTTTGGATTAAAAAAAAAATAATACAATTTTTTTTTGAAAATTAATTATCTTGAAAACGGTTATACGATTAAATTTTGAAATTGCGTCTAAAAATGTAGATCATTAAATACTAACAATTTGCATATCATTTGCATTTGAGAAAAATTTAGTACCCTAAAAACATGTTTCAGTATAATATATCTGTATGTCTGTACCTCTCCCTACAGCTTAAGCCACTAGAGCTATTTTCTTCAGAACCGGTGTTTCCCTATAGGAGAAATTTTAGCTCCAAAATTAACGGTACCCCCCATACACCTGTAATGCAAAATCTTATTTATCTCAAAAACAGCTCTAACGATTTTGATACAAGAAAATTAAGTGTGCTACAATGGGCATGTACTACATTTTGGTCAAAAAACATTTTTAGGAAAAAATGTTATTACGGTAGCAGTCATAGAACAGTTTTTTTTTTGTTTTTTTTTTTGATTCTCGACTTTCTCATTAACCGCTCTATTGTTCGAAACCAACATTTTTAACAGGGGCTCCCTTAAAAATTTAAACCAATATTATATATAATTTATATATATATACATATATTCGAAAAAATATTTTATATTTTATGAAATATTATAAAAAAAAATAAAATATAAAATATTTTTTTTGTGATTTTTTTTTTCAAAAAAATCCCATTTTTTTTTGAAAAAATCAACGTCTTCAAAACTTGTAAAAGATTATTTTTTGAAATTATTTCCTAAAATCTATGTTACGAAATACTTAAAATTGGCATCCCAAATTTTTTTCTTGAAAGTTTTTAAAGAAATTTATTATATAAAAAATTGATTTAATATTAATAAGATTTTTAAAATTTGTTTGCATAAATTCATACTTTTCTATTATGTACTGGGTAGATAAATTGTGAACGAAAAAGTGTGTAAGAATTGTACAAATTGTACTAAGAAATCTATTACAACATAACGCAAAGTAGAGCTAACATTTTGGTTTACGATTTCGTCTTGTCATTTTATATTCCTTAACATTTTCAATTTTTCTTTTCGAAATTAAATTCTGCATAGTCATTTAATTTAGAAAAGGAATTTCATTTAATTCAGATTTTGGTAAGTTTTCACCAAAAAAAAAAACTTCCTGGCACCCATTGTAGAACATCCCTGTACTTCCCATCATTTGATCCAAAGCTTAATCAAAAAGCGCAGAAAAAGCGCTCGATCAATAAAATTTACGTATAACTTTAAAACCTGTGGCAGCACCTTTAATTCCCGCCATGTTGATATTTTCTTTTTCCTTCTTTCATAGGTTTCTCCATTCTATTTTAAGCCCAATGATGAAAATAATTATTTAATTATTTAAAAATGTAAACAATTACCTAATTATATCTACCCGAGAAAGTTCTCAATCTATGAGACTTTACTTTTAGAATCTTGTGATTAATGAATCTGCTCTTATTGGACATTTTACACAAGCATTTTACTTACTTCAAGCTTCCTTGTTTAGAGTTCGGATGGCTGTTTTATTGGAACACATATTTTCCAAGAACGAATTCTTCCTATAAATGTGCCTTTCTTCTTCCCTAAAATACCTACCTACATGAATTTTTCTCCTTGCAAGAAAATTTTAAATTACAGCTTGTCTTATTTTAATGCTTCAGAACATCCCATGGTTCCTGCTAAATATTTTTCCAACACCAAAGAATCGAACAAAAGTTAAAACAAAGAACAACATTCTCCTTAAAAAGCTTTCGTTTGTCGAAATGACGCATTCAAATCATAGAATGGCCTTCATTTCAAATAAATAATGAATTTTCAGCAAACACTTGACCTTCCTCAAAACAGTCAAAAGTCTCGTTCTCGTCTGAAAACAAAAAATTGAAGAAATTAAGTATGCTAGACACATTCTCACATGCGGACACTCCTACATTGCCGACGAAGATGGTTGACGGTTTTATTATAGTAGCCCCCGAAAATTCCCCCAAAACAAAAACAAAAAATGCAAGTTAGCAGAAATCATATTACGTTATCGTCTGAAAATTTATTCCTTCTTCCATTGCGATAAAAATAATTCTAGTGAAACAGGCTTTTTTGTCGTCTTTTTTTTTTGTGAATTTCTGGAAACGGAAGTAAAGTTAATTCAACATTTTAAATGGTTTTGAGTTGTCATGGTTTTTATTTTTCAATAGTGGAAGGTACATTTTTTGTTCAAAATGGGTCCAAAATGGTTTCTACTTCTGATCAATTTCTCGTTACAAGATTTTTAAACATTAATCAAAAAGATAAAATATATTTCATTCGTGAGAATACTTACTGATTCCATTTGAATTTTATTTCTCATTTCAGATAGAAGATCAAACTTTTAGGCGGAAATTTTTTGTTTTCGGTAAGTTTAATGACTTTTTCTATCGTTAAGTTTTTTTTTTTTTGTCGCTGCAATCTTCGAAACTATGTAAATGAAATGATATGAGAAAAAAAAAATTACAAAATTTATTTATAGTCGAAAGTAAATTTAGAAATTGAAAGTGCGCCAAGAATTGCATCGAAAACATTTGTCTGATGTATAAGCGCGGACAAAATTGCTGTGTTTTTTTTTTATTTGTGTAGCTGTCTTTTGCAGTTCGAAGTTATTTTTAAATATGCAGCTTTGCTTCTTCTTTTTTGAATTTTTTGTTTTGTTGTATAAATTGTGTAACTTTGTGTCTTGTTCACGACTGAATTTACTAGAGGGGGTTAAGGAAAAAGTGAATTTTTTGTTGTTGAGTTGATGCAAGCGAAATTTGAGTTGAAATATGAAACGAAAGCATGTACATATATTTGGATTACGTTTATGGTTGTGTTCATTCAATTTGACATGTTTGCGGAATGTTGTTAACTGAACAAGCAAAATATTAAGAATTATACTTATTAAGCAAATTTGGACACAAGTATAAGCATGTTAAATTGAATGTTGTAGATAAAATAATGCAAATCATTGCTTAAAATTATCTGCAAGGTCGTCCATGGTCGTGTATGGTTTTTTTTTATGGTACGGTCTATATGTAGGATCGTGCTTGAACAGATAACTCTCTCGACTTACATATCATCGACCCGGAAGAACACAGTTACAATCAAATAAAAAAAACTATATTTTTGACCTAACAACGATATCTATATATGTGCAGGTGGTAAAACACAAGGTTCCGAACTTACAGAATTATTGTGTACATTTGACAGCTATACAGAAAGAAATTGACGATAATGCTGATGAGGAGCTTGGACCACAAACACGTTGCTGAGAAAGAGCTCAAAAAATTCTATAGTCCGATTGGAGTACTTTTTCGGAGACTATATCGATTTTCTCCGTTTGTGCAAATAAAGCGGTAAATGTTTTGAGCAGGATTATCTATATTTCAGATCTTACCAAATAATTCTGTTCAAGATACTGGGTGCTTACTTGGCCGAAGCGGAATCCTTGATGCCATTTATAGAAATGTTCTACCTCGTTCTTAGAACCAAGACTTTAAACTTCGACTTCTAGCAAGTAATTTCTTCTCTTCGTGTTTAGAATTGTTTCATTGCATGCCTCGTCCAAAAAGGCGATCATACAAGGATGCTAATTGTTTTTCTAAGAAAACCAAACAGTATGTAAAACAATCAGAACGATTTCGCATTTTTAAATTGAACCGACTACAATCGAAACACTGATATATCATCTTTTTCTAGCTGTTTCTCTTCTCTGTTAACTATCAATTCAAGAATCTGGAATATGCTTGTTATCATTCATCTGACTATAGCATTCCAAACTGCCTTTCCAAGCAGAGAAGAATGGTTGAACAACCAACCCTATACCAGTGAATCAGCAATAGCAATATATACTGATGGCTCCAAAATGGACACGCGTGTTGGTGCAGGCTTTTTCTCAGAACCTCTTAAGCTTAACAACTCACCTAGGCCCATTTGCTGATACAGAACATAAATACTTATGTTCCACATAAACTCTTATGTGACAGTTTACGTAGAGAAAAATGTAGAACATAAGCGCTTAGGTTGAACATAAATATTTAAGTTTCGTTTCAACAAATGGCTCTTAAGCTCCCAGATTATATTAGTGTCTTCCAAGCGGAGGTCCTGGCAGTGACAACAGCTGCTAAACATGTATCAATGATGGCGATACCACGGGCTGATATCACCTTTTACATTGATAGCCAAGCGGCAATAAAAACGATTTCTGCCACTGATAAAATCGAAGCTTGTTTCTTGCTGCCGCGAAGAGTTTAAGGTTCTTGAAACACAGCACAATATTAGACTCTGCTGGGTCCCGGGACACAGCGGCATACCGGGTAACGAAAATGCCGATGAGTTGGCAAGCAAGGGATCAGCGCTTGACGCTAGCCAAGCAGAACTGGTCAATATTCCACCCTGCAACATTAAACAGAAAATTTCAGATTTAATCCTAAAGAAATCCAATGAAAGGTGGAGTCTTCTTGACACTTGTGATACTACTAGAAAATTATGGCCTTGCTTTAACAAGTCCCTTCGCTGTCTTACGAGCATAATCACCGGACATAATTTACTGAGATATCATAAATTTAAAATTAAACTCAGTGCAGATGACCTATGCAGGGGATGTGGTGACGAAGAGGTGCATGAGGACACATCATACTTTCTCTGTAATTGCCCTTCACTATGCCATGAGAGAAGGAAATGGCTTGGTAGTTACTTCTTTGATAGTCTAGAAGATCTTTTCAATATTTCAGGAATCCACATATTGAACTTCGTCAATGCCTCAAAATGGCTTGACTGATTAATAGAATACATAAGTTTTTATCGGAAAAGAGTGATTACACTCACGGGTAGCACAATGGATCTACATTGATCTAAATGTGACGATAACTACATGAATTGTCAGCCCAACAACCTAACCTAACCATAGCACTGAATTTGGCTAAATAATTCAAAATAACCCAAAATATGTTTTGGTTTAGTGATTCTTATGTTGGCGACAAATCTTTGCAATTTTTCGGAAAATCAATATCAATTTTGTTTTAATTATTTGATACGCTACAACTAAAGTTTTTTAACTGATAGAAAATTTGTCAATGTTTTTAAAAGCTGTAATACCAAGTTTGTCAACAGAAATATTCACAATAGATTACAAATTTTTTCGAAATTCACAATTCATCAAAAATTTTGATAGTTGATAACCATAATACCGATGAATTGCATTTGTTGAAAGATATCAAATATTGTCAAATATCACGTTGATATTTGACAGCAATAATAGCGCTAATAGTATTACTTATAGTGTACGGATATCGACATGAGTGTTGACGTCTAGATTGCGATTTGTGTTTATAATTATTTTAGAATAATTTGTTCTATTTTCATCATGAGTGAGAAAGATGGTAATTTTAAATAATACACTGACACGAAAACAACCCAATTCTGACAGCTGATTATTGTGTTGATGAATTCAACCATACTAGAAAATTATAGTTCAACACAATTTTGTTGATTTCTACCCATTTGAATCAGGTTGGGTTAGGGTTAGGTTAGAGTCAACAAATGTTGATTGGCGATGTTGATTAGCACACTGTCTACATTTGTTCAAAATTACTTATCTACGATGTTGATTTACACAAATCAACATAATGACGACTCCGCTTAAAAGCCCAATTTATAAAAATCGATTATTTCACCTCTATTCCACGACTTCGGTAAGCCAGGGAATAGGAGTTAAGTCCCGGCTTATACTTTTACATTAAATAAAATTAAATGTTCGCGTAATAGTAGACGTTTATTAAATTTCACTAAAACTTTATATCCTATGTCTATCTAATTTATATACTTTTCAATTGCAAAAAAAGTGTGTCTCACAATTCTGTCTGTCTGTTCGACTGCAGAATAAGCGGCTAGGCTGATTTTCTTTAAACTGTGCAAAAAGAATTATTCTCCCTACAGAGCTGTTTTTTTTAAGTTCAAAATATTAGAAAATGTTTTTCTTATCAAACACTGTTTCACACAATTAGAAAAATCTTTAACTAAAATCTATAGTTTATGGTGAAAAAAAAACTCCAGAAAGTGGTTACTAATGCCACCTCCCTTAGAACCATTTTTTTTTTCTTTTTTTGTATCAAAAACGGTAGAACAGATTTTGATAAAAAAAATATTTTGAAGCTCATCAAAAATTTGAATAGTGTTGTTTATTCAAATTCTCAAATTATTTTTTTGAAAGCTCAATACACATTTCGAAAACTTCAACCTCCATTTTTACTTGCGACTTATAGGTACTATGAGGCAAGTTAGATATGCATTCGGAAAAAAATCGAACTCGAGATTTTGATCAAAGTTGACATTACGATGATAGCGAAGACCAAACAAGTGGATTTTTAGTATACCCGTTGGAACCATTTTTTTGGTTTTTGATTTTCTCAAAGACGGTAATACCGATTTTGATCATTTTTTTCTGCTAAAGGTTCCTAATAGTTTGAATATTATTGTTAATTCAAGTTTTCAAAAAATATCTAATTTTTTGGATTTTTAAAAAATATTTCATTTTTTTTTTTTTTTTGAAAACTCAATATTTCGAAAACCCCATCCTAGATTTTTTTAAAACTTGATACGTAAAAGTTTCTTAATATAATCTACAAGAAATGAAAAAAAAAATTACATACATACAAAAGTTAAAAAATTGTTTTCGAAAATCGTATTTTTTTTTAAACGGTTCCGAGAATTTCGCTAAATTTTTTTTTATTTTGATTAATTTCTACGATCTATAATTTAATAAGAAAAATTTTGAAAACTAGATATTACTGACTGTATCTACCATATAACGATTTTTTCGAATTTTGAATTTCTCATTATCAGCATAACGGATTTTAAGGAATTTTTTTTATGGAAAAGCTTCTAAAAAGTTTAAAAAACATTGTATTTCAAAACTTTAAAAAAAATATATTTTTGAATTTAAAAAAAAATCTATTTTTTTTTTTTTAAATTCGATATCTCAAAAACGGATCAATATTTTGTTTGTAAATTTAATTTTTATTCGTTCCAAAATGTTTTCTTAAAAATGTTTTAAAAATTTTGTATATAAAAGCTTATTTTTTTAAGAAACCACTACAACGAATTATAATTTTGCTCTTACATAAACTAATTTTTGCTTAAAACACATGGCATCCTGTGCTTAGCTCCAACTGCTAAAGGAGTTGTTTTAGTGATATAAAAAATGAATTTTATCCTCAAGAACAGTTTTCTCTAATAACATTAATTTTTGAAATTCTTAGTCGTTTACATAGGAGCAAGTTCGTGCGACCCAGTCGTGCATTTAATTTTTTTAAACTTGACAACTAACATTTTTTTTAAATGTACAGAACGCACTTGGTAAAAGCAACCATCTATAAACGCAATTCCTCAGTTAAAGCAACACCCAAATTTATACCATTATCCAACAAAAGGTGGCGTTTCGCTCGGTCGATCTCACTTGCATTTATTAGTGAAGACCTTGTCAATTGATGAGTCCAAATGAGATCCCTGGGCCGAAACGCCAACTTATGTGGACTTAAAGCCAAAAAACTGTTTTGATTAATAATTTAAAAAGTCCAATTAAATAGTTCTTAATCTTCTGCTTGGCTAATCTTTTTGGAAAATTTTAAAAAGCTGTTACATCACTTCCCAAGATAGGGGACGATATACGGGCAGATATAGTATATACTAAGACGTTAAGACGTTAAGTCTTTATATTCCTTTTTTCTTAGCTTTGTAAAGCTTTGACTGCTTTGTTTGGACTATAAATTCGACTTATCTCTTTCAAGCTAATTCAAAGTAATTGTTTACTTTGTAGAGGCTGCATGCCTCTTTGACCACCCCTTAGATTAATTCTATTTATAAGACACACCCGACCAACAATAACTTTTCAAACGATGCTATTTTCATAAAATTCCTACAACATACATTTTTTTTAAATAAATCATTTTCACATTGCCCTCAAAACTTCTTTTCCCATCCGAGCATCACAAAAGACAAGGAGAGAATAATACTTTCCATAAATAGCATCTGATTGCTAAGTGAAATTCTAAGAACAACCCAAAGCCCCATTGGCTTCGAAGCTAAATGTTTGCAGTTTAGATAAAGATTGGTATGGAATTTCGCCTGCGGCTGTATGTCGGTCGGTCGTCGTCATCGCTTAGCCATGGTCCAGAACTATCAAATTGAATCATCTCAAAAGTGTTAGTAAATACACAGAGCAAGATGCACTCATACACTAGGTACTCCATATTTTTATCTGCACTGTTAATGGCAAATTGTTGAAGTTACTAGGTAAGAACTCCACACACAACTCCTACCTCCTGCCAAATGCAGTATAAAAGCAGTTAGCATGATGTAGAATATAAGCAGATAGGTAGATATAGGCATTTGAGATACTTTCTGTTTGGTGAAAATTTTCAACCTTAAAGTGGAGTGCTTAAACATTCTTTTTATGTTTCGTATACATCGAACAACTGGCCAAACATGTTTAACAACATTTTTGGCGGCAGAGAGATGCTGATTGTATCTTTTGTAAGTAAACGGACGACAGAGTTCGGTGCTAAAGTATCTCGAGGTGGTACAATTTCTATTCTTTGAATGGGTCTATTGTTGGAGTAGTAGTATGACGCTCAAGACTCAAACACGAGGGACAAAGTTCTTTATTTTCTTTTTGGGTTCGGAAACAACTGGAGGAATAAATAACAGCAGAATGTTGATGTTTGAGGAAGATTGCCGGCGTGTAGCGTGGGCGTAGTCAGCGATGCAGTTCAATGGGGTCAGTTTGTTTAGGTTGCATTTTTATCTTCTTTTCTTTTATAGTCCTGTGAAAAACTAAAGAAATAAAAACAAAAAAAAACGTACAAATGAGATGGAGTGTGACAAAGGAAAATACGAAGGGAGATCTCAAAAATTGATATCAAAGACATCTTTTAGACAAAGACATTGATGTGATAGGACTTTATCGTGCTGTCTTTCTCATTTGTATTTTACCAAGTGGGTTAAATATTACATTAAAAAAATGTATTATAAAGCGCAAAATACTATCAAGAGGGTCCAGACAAATCTGGAACAACTTAAATTTTGTTCCCGTTTAAAGGGATTCAGAGAAGTTTTATATTTGTATTAAAAGATTGTAGATGTTATTTTAGTTAAAATATACAAGCATGTGAGTAACGATGACAAATTAAGTGGTGTGAAAAGAAACAAAGTACATACCTGATCGAAACTTCGTTTTTGAATTCCACCATTCCATTTGATATGAAAAAATATCTTGAATTGAATTGAATTTTTTTCGGTTACTTGCTCAGACTGGTGAAGCATACAGGGTGGGTTTTAAGTTCCAGGTTTATTTAGTTTGATTGCCATTTTTGTCAGTTGGCATTTGACAGTCTCAGAGAATGGTCAGTAACAATTTAATTGAAACATCTTACTGAGCATCAACAACGTGTTGAAATTATCAAACCATTTTATTTAAAAAATTGTAAATAAGCTACTAATATTTTTGGAAAAAAATTATTATGAGAAATGCGGCACATTGCGACTCAGCTGGCCTTGTTTTTAAACAGAAAAGTCACTATTAGGTAATTGAAAACCCTTGGATTACTACACCCTCATGAGTAACTGTAAGGTGCCCCATTTGGGTCGGCGGCAGCGTCATTGGGCCATATTTTCTTGAGGATGCCATGGAAAATGTTATAACAGTTATTATGGTTACCGCTTTCGGAACATGTTGGAATACTTTCTAATGTCCAAATAGACCAACAAACAAGTGGTATCAATAAAACAGTGCCAAATTACACACAGCTCGTTCTGAATTTCACAAAAAATATGTACCAGCCGAATAATATCAAAAAGTGATTAAATCAACTGGCCATCACGATCCCCTGATTTGTCGCCTCCCAATGTGTAAATCAACAAGCCAACCTTGATGCTTACGGACAACATTAGAAACGAAATTGCTGAAATTACAACAGAGGTCTGCGAAATTGTTATGCGAAATGTATTTAAAAGAGCTCAACTGTGAACCACAACCAGAGGTGCCCACTTGACCGACATCATATTTCATAAATAAAGTAAAAGCCCACATAATCAAAAAAAAGAAAATATCGACCTGGAACATAAAACGTACCCTGTATAAAAGAAAAGCATGTTTTTTTTTAATTCTAAGTGCTCATCTATTTGAAACGCCAGCTTTTATATACTATATAAGGTTCTTGGCTCGTGTTTTTGCAGCGTCCGATTACTTCAAATAACTACAAAATAGAAAACACAAGCATATATAGTACATGCTTCTTTATATTTGACAGGTCAGATTTATGTATATGGCTGTTTTCTTCCGTATGAGCATTGAGCATAGCCTAGTCTCTTTTTAACTCCCAATTCTCCTTTTAACGTGAATGCATTCAAAACAATTCAGCATTCGTCGATATTCAACATTCTTAGATTTATTCTTTAGATTACATTACCCATCAAACTAGACAATCTATTCGCTGCAATTTCGCTCGAATCGAACAGTTCACTGTAGAACAAAACACAGAGCAAATTTTGTATTCCTCATCGTCCCTTTAAAACCAATAGTATTAATGCAACGTCGTTAGTTTGAAAATTGTGTCAAATGACCTTTTTATTCTCTTGGTTAAATCCTGTGTAATTAAATCAGCTGTGCGTTAAACGTCAAATATTGAACGTCACAAATTTGTTTGTAAAAAAAAATTAATTTAAACGGCATTTAAAGCAAATGAGAATGCAATTTTGGAAGGTCTAACACTAACGATGATGGTTAACGATAAGAATTCTCAATGTTTACATCATTTTGTTCTGTGGAACATTAGACGTGTTCAGATTTCGAAGTTATTTTTAAATGAAATCGAAAATCGGAACCGAATGTCTCGGAACTATAAAATAAATGTTAGATACATATACATACATATGTACATATGTAGAACTATAATAGTCGCAAACTCACGGCAGTGGTCGGAGGAAAATGAACGAATACAAAAAAATCATAAGTCATGCTCATAATGTCATTTTCTAGATTTTCGTTAACTTTTGATTTCGATAGTAAAGAGCGCTCCGAGTCTACTTCGCGGAATTGAAACTGAAATTTGTTGAGGCAAAAATTGGTAAGAAAGCAACTTTTCATTGGTTTATGACATCTACTTCCGGCAGCCCCCGATTATTAATCTCTCAAACTAATGCGTATCATTCGTTGACTACGGCCCAGATTGTGGTTGTCGATTTTCTAATCAATGATCTACCTTTTTCGATCATCGATCGTCGATTAATCTATTTCATATTGCGAATGTCGATTGTGATCGAAACTTTTCGATTTCACAGTCGTTTCTTTTCGATTGTCATTTTCTGATCGACACGTGTAAGGAAGGTGAAGTCCAGAAGTTTTTCTTGTGAACAAAATGTAAATTTCTTTCAATTAATTCAATATTTTAAGGACAAAACATTCAAATATTTATTTTATGAAGGTCAAATTGATGGATGACATAATGACATTTGTGAAGAGTAGGTACTGCAGTTGAGGTAGGTTAGTTCCATCTAAAATCTGAATTAATCAACGCGGATAATGTAGTTCTTAGTTATAAGCAGACATTTATGAAAACATTCAAATAAGTCGTTGGCGGAAAATCAAATCAAAAGATATTCATACAATTCGATATTCGGAACTTGCAAAATGATGTTAATATGCTCAAATAATAGCGAACGTCTGCCGAAATGTGACATCATCAGGTGGGCATATGAATGTCTTTGTGTAGAAATCTGGTACCCCCAAACCGACAATTGCTATTTCGTTGAGACGTTTCAATCAAGTCATTTAATGTTCTACAAGTAGTGCAACACAATTACTATTTTACTGCAGCCAAATACGACTTGTGAAAAAGTTCTTAGCTAAGGAATTTACACAGAAGAAAAGCTTTTCTAAATCGTTTTTTTAAAACTTTGTCTTTGCGTATTTTTTTTAGAGGTGTTAAACTTTAAATTGGCAACACTTTTTTCTGTGACAGCTGAATTGAAGTTCTCACTTCTCTATTTATCATGAATAGATTTACACCAGAAAAACGTTTGGAAATTGTTCAAATTGGTTTTGAAAAAGATGTGATAGTTAAATGACACTTTTAACAAACGATTAATTTCACGAAAATGCCCTGTAGAATTAGTCACAGCAATCAAGCGATTTGATGCCATTAGATTACTTTCCTCCAAAAATGTCTTCGTCGATAACCCAAAAACAATTGAGCCCTTGGAAGCAAACCCACTTCAAGAAGTTTATGGTCAAACTTCTACCAGTTTCGAATATTATTTTTGTAAAATGTTCTGTTCATTCGGTTGACCACCTATTTTCATAACTTTAAGTTCAATTATCGTCATTAAAAAAATAATCGATTCGATGTCTTTATTCCTGAATGAAACTTAATTACTATTATTAACTTAACAATAAATTTTGATTTCGAAGAACAATCTAGATCTTGTTAAAAATTAAATAATTATACCTTGTGACCTCCTCTATATTCTGAATTAATTCATACACCGTACAATGTTGCACGTACATTTCCAATAAACACTTCATCAACGAAATCTGATTCACTTCACACAATCTATTTAGTCTGCGTTTTTTTTTTTGTAATTTTGATTCTCCATGCTACCACCGTCACAACGAAACTTAATTAACAATTATTTAAAATGTACGCATTAAATAAATTGCTAATTGAAAGTGCCATTAAAAGCAAAACGCATTGAGATCTTCTTAACAAAATATTCACATCAATTTTGCTGTTGTAGTTGTTGTATGTATTTTGAATAGTTTGGTGCGTTGCACTTTGTCGCTGCAAAAACTGCAACTGCAATGCTGCAATGTTGTGGAAATATAATATAAATCGCTTTGCGATAGCGATTAAACTGCCTTGAACCCTTTTTTATATTCTGCTACGGCATCGGCATAGACATGGCCAGATCTTGTGGCATTATAAGCGCGTATACATGTTCAGCAGTAGTAGCAGCAATTTCTGACGTAGACAGACACCATAACAGCAAGCCATTAAATGTTGCAAAAACAAAAAGTTTAAATAAAGTTGTTAATTTGTGAAAAACGATTTACGGTCGCGCTGTTAAGTCTGATGAGATAGCGGGGGCGGCGGCGGGGGAGGAGAGGGAAATTGTTGCGAACTTACGCACAGTGGGATAGCAATTCAAAGTTATTGATTGTAAAGTGTACACATACACATTTTAAATAGTTTACAGCGGAAAATTTTAAACAGCTTAGTAATAAGGTATTAGTATGATACTACTTAACAATTTGCTAACTTTTCAGTACCTATTAGATTACTAACTCTTTCTTAATTTTAGACATTTTCTAACTAGAATCGTGCTAAGGCTATTTTTTTAAATAACACGTCTAAAGTAATGACAGTTCATGCAAAAAGCTAAGTAAACAGACCTTATTTGACGTTTGTATATGTCAAAAAGTCATATTAATTTAGTACGATACTAAAAAATTAAAATAGATATTCGATGATTTCAACTTTAATAAAAGAGCAGACAAAGCATGATGATATTTACAAAATCAAGCTGAATCGTTCTAACGAAATTTTACTGTAACTTGTGTTTGACATTTAAGAAAATCATTGTTA
Organism: Philhelius festivus; assembly: GCA_963931855.1. Lineage (NCBI taxonomy): Eukaryota > Metazoa > Arthropoda > Insecta > Diptera > Syrphidae > Philhelius > Philhelius festivus. Next base: position 89,224,618 of record OZ007557.1, on the reverse strand, counting down.
TACAGTAGGCGGTCTCAATAAAAGGATCCAATTGGAAAAGCCTAAAATTTTAAACTATCTTTCGTTTGCTCACTTTGTTCCTATTGAAATGTTAAAAAAAAGGGAGTAAAATAATCAAGGTCTACAATATAAATACTCTACTTGTCTTCTTTCATATGGACCAATCTGTTGCACTCAACTGACAAATCTGTTCTAAATTACCAGTTTCACAGCGTTTTCTAGTGAAAATTAAGAATCGGAGACAAATGTGGAATATCTATTTTTTGTACTGGTTCTTTTCATTCAAGATGTTAGGCTCTTCGATTTTTCAATATCCAATTAAGGAGATTTATTCTCGGTGGCAATGGCAACATATTTAAATAAATTAGCGCGATATCCGCTTAGAGATGCTGTCCCGATCTCTGTTAAGATATTCTAAGAATTGAATGAGGCAGCGTTCAGTAAATTTATTTAACATGTTCAATTTGAACCAGTGGCTAATGTCAACGCTGACTGAAACTATCAAAATTTAGTGATAAATTGTGGCATCTTCGGTTAGGTTTCAAATTTTAGACCATTTCTTGCACTCATTTTATGTAATACTTTTACAATGCAGATTTCACCGAAAATCTGCATAAATTATTTGTTCGACATTTTCTATGCTGCAATTAATCTTGTTCAAATTTATTAACAAAACAACCATCTCGATTAATTCTTTGTTGAGTTCAATTAAAATTCAAAGCGTTCATATAAAGAAAGAAGAATAATGGTATATGTCCTTGGAAGTGGTAAAGAACTCATGACTCATGAGTCATTTACTACGTTTATATGAGGTATTGAAGCGAGCTTCAAGCTCGCTTCGACCCTTTGTAAACGGGTATTGAGTTGAAATGAGCTTCGTTCGACTCGATCTCACTCGCTCAGCGGTGTCGAGTCGAAATATGTGACGAAAAACCTGGGTCGAGGAGTTGGCTTAATAAAATGTTTCAGAATCGCTCAACACCATTTCAATTCAACTCCAAATCGAGCTCTTAACTCAAATGACGAAAAACCTGGGTCGAAAATCCGACCCTAATCCAACTCGATCTTTCGATACTGCGTATAAACGTAGTAAATACTACAATCTGGTACCACCATGTAAATATGATCTCATGTGCGAGTAGATGAGCAGAATACTTTCGAAACTAGTTACCGCCAGAGGGCAACTGATTAAGTTAAGAGATTTTCAGTGCAAATGTCAATGGTTAAAAGAAAAATTACTACTGATATGCAATGCGAGTAAAAGAATCGAGGCTTCTGTTGAACAATGGAAAATGGAACAAAGTAACGCGGCTGATAAGAAGGCGATAGATGCTTTCAGGTATGATACGATGTATTTATATGAAAAAAAAAACAACTGGAAAAAACTAATGAGTTATTTTTTTGCTATTTTATTTTTGGCAACACTAATTTTGACAGCTCACGCACGGTTCGTGTTTTGTGTCACTGTCAAAGATCTTCATTTTGGTCTATAATTTAACCATGAATCGTCTTACAAACGAACAACGCTTGCAAATTATTGAATTTTATTATCAAAATGCGTGCTCTGTTAAGAAAGTTCATCGCGCGCTTCTTCCATTTTATGGTCAGTTTAATAGACCTACAGAGGTGGCTATTCGGGCTATTGTAACTAAATTTCGTACCAAATTTATATTGTTGGACATTAAACTACCAACACGCTTACGTAAAGTGCGAACTGATGAAAATATCACAGCCGTATCGGCCAGTGTTAGTGATGGCCGTGAATTATCGATTTGGCGCCGTTCACAGCAATTGAGCCTCTGTTACACCACTACGTGGAACATTTTGTGGAAGGATTTAGATGTGAAGCCTTTCAAAATATAGCTGGTGCAAGAATTGAAGCCGAACGACATACCACAACGCCGAATTTTTGCTGAATGAGCTCTTAAAAAGTTGGCCGTTTTATCGAAAAATTGTATTCAGCGACGAAGCTCATTTCTGGTTGAATGGATACTTGAACAAGCAAAACTGCCGTATTTCGATGAACAGTTTACTTCAAATTTTTGACATATAACGGCGGCTTTTTGTGTAAAGTTGTCACTTTTGGCTGTAATTAGGATTTAAATGCAATTTTATGAAGAAGCAAGCTCGGCACAAACTGAAATTAAAAAGTTTAGTTTTTTTTATATGGAGCATAATTCAGTATTTGTACAGTTTGTTAGCTGTTCTAAAAAATTCTTCAAAATAGATTTAATAGTTTTACAAATAGCCAACGAGAATCTACTTGATTTTAAAACTCAAAATGTTTCCGAAATTTTGTTGATTTTGATGAAAATCTTATAAGAATTTTGAAAACTATCTTCCAACGGTTTTCAGTTTTGTTTATCTCAAATACCAAAAGATCGAAGACCAGATCTGCATTTTTGTTTCGTTTATTGGCTCACGATGTTATACCCATAAATGAAGTGATAAAGTCTGATTGATTTGCAAGTGATTGATCTTCAGCTCATTTTTAACAAGATCCATTTTGTTCGCTCTCGACTTCATGTTATAGTTAAAAGACAGTGCGAGTTTATTTGGTTCTGTGTTTTTTCAACTTCCTTTTCAAAACACAATATGTAAGGGAGCAGCGAGCATTCGGCCAAAGACATTTTTCCCTCTTTTTCTGTTAATTTGTTTTTCTTTATTTTTTGAGCACATTAGTCTAAATCAGTGGTTTTTCGGATGAGATTTCAAGAACTATAGCACCTTTGAAGTCAAATGGTATCAATGAGCATTTCTTGGCATGAAAAGTGCGAATCATCTTTCCTCTCCATTCCTGCCGACAAAACGAACACAAGAATAGTTCAGAGTTGAAAACTGAATAAATACACCCTTACTACTTTCGTCAATTATTGATAAATATTGAATTTTCGAATTCTAAAACTCTAACTGATCAATTATACATTAATGTTGATCAGTTTTTATTTTGTAATTTACAACGGTCTATATTGTTCTTAATTAATTAGGTTGTAAAAATCGAATTTTAATATTTATCAACTGTCCATTGACAGTTTTTGACCATATTGATAGGGATGATTATCTAAAAAAAAACTCAAAATTGCAAGTTTTCAAAAAAAGAAGAAACTGTCAACTTAATTTGCAAGAGGAAGAAAACGACTATTTGACGAAAAGGATCATTCTTTAACGTCATGTTAGACACTTTACTTCTGGACATCAATATCGGTTCGCTTAATTTCAACAAATCTGAGAATGAAAAGAAAAATCATCACAAGTAAAAAAGTTAAATCCTCTCGTGAAGTAAGGTATTTGAATGCCACTTCGGGATTTTTTAACAAAGGCTTATTTAAAGGCCAAAATAATGAAATTTGGCCTTGATACAAATCATGTACAATCTCTCTGTCTGACATAGCATAGTCCTTGTCTCACCCCTAATTGACTTGCAAACGAAAAGCTTTTTTATTTTGGCATTTCCCACAATAGAAGTCAGAGTCTTCTGTCAAAATTTGGATTTCAAATATTCTGATATTTTCCTTATGGATTTGATGGTTGAGTTTAAAATATTTTTTTCAATTTTATTAAATTCGATCCCACTGTTGTGTCCATAAGTGAGTGTCGTCGTATCAGTGAGCCTTGTCAAATGTCATTAGCTGTCTGCGCTGCACAATCCAAGCCCTGGCTACTCAATATGTGTACATATATATTGTTTTGTAATTAAATGTCATTTTGGATTCGTTGCACCACTGTGTTTTTGCACTGCGTGCGATAGTAGTCGCAACTTGTCGTAGATAGCGTGTGCTATCTTTCACAAATGCCCCAACTGTGCGCAGAATAGTTAAGCACAACAACGAGAGACAATGGCTGGGGTATTTGTGATTCGTCATCCAACTCCAAGTCCAACTGGTAATTTATTAAGTAGTTGTTTTTTTTTTCGTTTTCAATTATTTCTGCAACCATTTTTGTACTAAATTGCATGCGGGTATTTGAATTATGAGGGTGGGTGATGTGGCAGTGTTGAATCAACGAATATGAGATAGATAAACATTTTTAAATGCAATGCGAGAGGTATAAACGACTGTAACTGTAGGGGTTTGGTTCATAGCTCCAAGAGAGATCAATAAACGATCAGGAATGACCGTCAATAAAATTGTTAACGATCTCCAAGGAGGGATCTTGTTAGTAGTTTTATGTTATGTCTTGCTGCATGTTGCTGGTAAATGAGCATGAGCATAGCTGCAAAATGACTGTGTTAACGACATTTTAGTAGTTAGCAGTTGGTTTATTTAATTTATGTATCTTATGAAGCAGAATTATATGGTTGGGGCAACTTTCTCACCATCTGAAGCAGAGTATGTAATATGAATTTAAGTAAAAAGATGGCAAGGTGCATAACGCTGATTCTACATCAATTGAAAATGCTCTTTATGATCTTTGATTGACCGTTTTTTTAACTCATCATCAGTCAAACCATCGGGGTCTTGTCTCCTACTCTCAATCTATCCCGATTTCAAGCCAATTTCATCCAGTTCTAAGAGACTTCTGACATACTCGTAACAGAGCGGTAAATCTGAGAAAGTTGGTTGATATCCTTAGATATCCCTTCAGAGATTTCTATGTTTGGCAGAACTGGCTTCAGTTTCTAATTGCTGACTTCACTTTAGTTCACTCTTCCACTCTTGCATTCCCTCCTGCAGTTCCTATGAAAATGCCTTGTTTCATCGTGGGGGCATTATAAGACAGTTGTCTTCTTGGTCATAGAGGCAACTATCTCTCCATCATTCAAGTAATCACATCAGCACCTAATTTAAAAAACGTAATATTTTCCAACACAATTTCCTAGACTATTTTCATATGCAAAGATATCCAAGATAAAAATCGGAAGATTTCAAACAAACAAGCTATAGAAATGATCAAGCTCATAAAACTTGATGAACGAACCCATGTGTGCCACGCATGACTTGTTTAAATTTTTGCACTCATGTTGTTAAAGTCGTGCTAAAACACTCCCTGGAGAATAGCGTCGAGCCAACCCTTTTTCACGACCAACCTATTCTCTGAAAGATAAAAAAACATCAACAATACCCATTCAACTAAACAAAAAATGAATAATAATCAGAATGGAGGTCAGCCAGCACATAACTTTAACTTAAACAACAACAAGACTTCATCTGATGTCGTCAAGTGACCCACAGCAAGTAGAAGCAAGGAATAAAACAAAATCCATCCTATATAGGAACTCATTCTCGCCCTCTCATCTTCTCCAGAGAGTTCCAGAGGAACAACTTCTTGAACAACAAAGTAAGCAAATTGCTCTTCTGGGGGGAAAACGAATGTTGAATGCTGAATTTCGAATCAATGATGCTGCTCTATGCTCAGTGCTGATGCTCGTGGTCGTGCTCGGGCTCGGGCTCTCTTGCGTCTTTGAATGCTTGCTTAATGCCTGTTGCTCCAACCTCAGAGACCCATAGCTACAATTCTGTACCTCCATAAGGCTGCGTCTTTGTTTGAGTTTTTTCGTCTTCCGTCCGTCGCGTCTTCGTCGTTGTTGGATGTGTTTTATTTTATTTAATCGCATTCAAGAATCTTTTCGGATAAACACAGATACTCAAGACCCACACCTATACTACAAAACCTACACTCTGGCTCGCTTAAGTTTCCCTATCAAGTTTTAAGAATTTTTTTTGACACTTTCGTTATATCTAAATGAATAAGTTTTTTGGTGAAACTTGTAACTTGCGCAGCAACTAAGAGTCAATAAAACACTTATGCTTACTTTCATATTCATTCTTTTTGCTTTGAATTTAAAAGTTGGAAATCATGACAAATGCACGCAGTTCTTCCAGAGGTATTTAGACCAGTCTCCAAACAAGTGCATACCTACAGAGTTCTTGAAAGCAGATCCTGATGCAAGTTCTTGTATTTTGCAACCATTTGTAGAGGCTATTTGTGAAAATGAAACCCATCCCATTGATTGGAAGGATGGCGTGAGATGTGTGATCGTCGGGACGGGACGAAACGCCAATTTTTGTGAACTAAAGGCCAATCGATTGTGTTAAGTTACCAAAGAAAGGTGACCTTAAAAACTGTAATAACTGGCGTGATATCACCATTTTATCCGTGTTCCCGAAGTTGATGGCAACTATAATTCTCGAAAGGATTGAGTTCAGGATAGAGTCTACTCTTAAGAGGTACCAAGCGGGCTTGAGTGGATCACATAAACACCATGCGAATTTTGCTTGAGCAACCATCAAACACCGCTCTACCTCATGTTTGTTGACTTCGAAAAGGCTTTTGAGCGGGTTAATCGGGAATGTATATGGAGATCTCTGATTGCGAGTGGTATCCCCATAAAGATAGTTAATGTCATAAATGAGTCCTACAACAGCGCAAGGTGTTTCGCGTTGCGTTAAGGAGTGAAGCAAGGAGATGTTCTTTCAACTATACTGTTTTTACTGGTAATTGATGATCTGATGACTGCTCCAGTGGGTTCAAACGAGGGGCATGGAATACAATACGGAAGCCATTCGACAAGCTCAGCCATATATATGCCGATGACATCTGTGTCCTGGGAAATAGCACCGGCGCGGCGGGCGGCTTGAATAAAATGTGTCAATCACTGCAAGAAAACGCAGAGGTGGCTGGTTTTAGAATTAACGTCAACAAAACCAAAGTAATGCACACCGGCCAAAGTATTCAACAGCAAATTACTCGTATTATAAAGCAGGGGATCATTGAAGAGGTTAAGCAGTTTAATTATCTGGGTAATTGTTTAGAAATTGATGGTGGAACAAACCTGGATGTTAACATCAGAATAAGCAAGACCCGACGTGGAATCCTCTCTCCTGTGTGGAACGGGTTGGGTACGATATCCCACTTTTAATAATCCCGTTTTCTAAAATCCCGCTTTTACAATCCCGTTTTTTATAATCCTGCTTTTTTTAAAATCCCGCTTTTTTAAAATTCCGCTTTTTTAAAATCCCGCTTTTTACAATCCCGCTTTTTTAAAATCCCGCTTTTTAAAATGCCATCTCTTAAAATCCCGTTTTTATAATCTCGTTTCTTATTATATGACGTGCTTTTGGACACTATAGGATTTGGGGTAGGTGCGAGGTTGGGTGTATGCAAAGTTTCTTTAGCATTTAAAGAATCTGGAAAATAACCAACATAAAATCAATAAGTTTTAGCTACGTATTCTAAAAAACGGGATAAGCGGTATAAGACGGGATTTTAAAAATCGGGATTGTAATAGAACGAGATTTTGAATAAACGGGATTTTAAAAAGCGGTATTTAAAAAAAACGGTTTTATAGAGGACGGCATTTTAAACCTTTTTTTGTGGGATTTTTGAAAAACTGGGTTATATAAAGAGGGATTCCGTAACGCTTCCGTGTGGAACAGTAGTAAAATATCACTACGCACCAAGTTCAATCCAAAGTAAAATCTGTGCTGTTTTACACCTGTGAAACATGGAAGTGCTTTGCTAACATCTCAAGCAGGTTACAGGCTTTCGTTAACTATTGTCTGCGGTACATTTTGAAGATCTACCGGCCACAAATCTTATAAAACCTATAGTTCTGGAATAGAACGTGGCAGAAAAAAGTGGATGTAGACATTATGCAACGAAACCTGGGAAAACCTGACAATAACATCTCGAAGCAATATTTTGAATGCAATCTTTAGGGTGTAAGACGTTTTAGAAGACCAAAAACAACCTGGATGTCAACTGTAATGGTAGAAGCAAGGTCTCAGAATATTCGCACGTGGTCACAGATAAAACCGCTTGCGTCAAATCGTGACAAATAGGGGGATTTTGTTGCTCCACTACGCTCCAGATTGAGTTGAAGTGCTACTCAAGTACCCGGAAACCATATAATCAGTTCACCATATAATGACTTCAGTGAGATTCGATATCAAAATCAGTGTCTTACATGTCACATTTTTCTAAGATTATGTAAGTTCAGTGCCATCTTAAATCTTAACATTTCAACAATTTAAACTCATTTTATGTTCATTTTGATTGCTGACCTAAATTGTAGTCACTTTTAGTTTTGTTGTCATTTTGTGTTAAAATCTGCTGACTTGGCTGTTCACTTTTTCAAAAAAAAAAAAAAAACACGATGATTTTGAAAGGAGAGGCTTGTATTTTTAAACATTTTTTTGATATTCTAACGCGAACTATTGAGCCACTTTTAATTTACTTCCTATATTAGTTCTGAGTTTCAGAAAACTTTCAGCCTCTCGAAAACGTTCTTGAGGTACAGTTGTGGCTGTCACAACTTTTGTTGCCATCGATATTTATATGGTCAGTTATTATAATCATTTGATGAATAGTGAAATTTTATATTTAACAATTTGAAAAATTTTTTGAACATAAAGAATGATCTGATCTTTGTGAATTACTCAAACGATTGATAATTATAAGCCACGAATAACTAACCATTTCTTACTTAATTTGTAGAGTTTTAAAATATCAAATTTTAATATTTATCTTTTATCAATTGATATTACCAATAATGTTGTAAAAAGTGAAACAAAAAATATTTCAACATGCATCTAACCGGGTACACCGCACTGTATAATGCCTAACGCATCTGAGTATCTGTCTTGCATATGTTTGCGAATCATTATCGGTTCCATCTGTCTGCGATCTCTTAACTCAGAATTATTGCTTCGGGGGGGCTTAAGATGAACCAGGGCAGGGACAAAACTCACCCGCCATTCACAATGCTAACTGATTGACCGTCCCGAGCAGTGAGAGCGGCGGCCAAGGGGGCGTAAAATTGCAAGGAGTTGAAATATAATTTTGGTTACCCTCAAGGTTTTGACCAGTTTTTTTTCTTTCAAGTCTTATTGCTATTGTTCGTTTGTGTACTGGTTCTTTGTTCCTTGGTTTTCTTGTTTTTTTTTTGTTCTTGTTTGTATGGCAGTGAGGCTGCTTTTTATTTTTAATTTAACTCAATAGAGGGTGCTGGTTGGTGGAAGCTGGGCATAAAGTGCTGCTCAGGAGAGAGTGAGGCTGTATGTTGTGTTTGTGTATTGTAATCTTCCAGGAATTGACATCATGTGTCATTCAAAATTTATTGTTTTCTGTTCTATTTTTAAACTCCCTAACAATATATACTTGTGGGTATAATTATGAGAAATGAGAGAGGGCTTAGAGCTTGATGGAACAACACTTTTGTGTTTTTGTTTGGCGCGCCTGAGATGTTCAATTAGTGCGAGCTGTGTTTTGTTTATAAAAAAAAATAAATGTGTCAATGCTATGGGACATACTATACATTAAGTCTGACAAATGTTGCAGAAATACATATTTTCTCAAGATCATGGATCAATGAGTTGTTTTAATGGTGGAGCCAAACAATGCAATCTGAGCTGAATCGACAAAATAAATTTTGATAAAAATCTTTTTAATAATATGCGGCAATTTTGATTGTTAACGTAGCCGCCAAAATGAAAACGCGCCTCGCCAAAAAAGATGATTTTTTGGCCAAAGTTGTTGCTCCAACCTATTTTACATTCTTGTGATATCAAAAACCAAGGTTGGCTATTACTTTTTATTAAAAATAATTTTTTAATTTTCGATTAAACACTGAGCCCAAAATTTGCAATTAAATCTACACAGCACCTTCATACTCCCCCTATAATTTAACCATCCCCCATTTCACATTCAAAGGGAATTAAAACCCACAGTTTTGTAACGAATTTCCCACCTTGCATGGGAACAAAGACCACTTTAGTAAAGTCGATTTCGTTCGCATTAAGTGAGAACTGAGTCCCTCAGTGGACTTAGTTCCCGTGGACTTATTTCCCACCTCAAGTGAGAACTTAGTCCCTCAGTGGACTTAGTTCCCGTGGACTTATTTGACTTATTATGAATAGTGGCATGGAAGGTGTGTTCCGCTTTAATCGACAGGAGACAGGATTGAGTTTTTGAAGCATTCAATTCCACGAGGTTTATGGTTCCCAATTTGACAATGCTATCGAGATCAGAATTTAACGAGCTTATCATAATGCTGCCGTTCTAAATCCAAATTTGAAGGACAATTAAGTGAATCTGGAACTGTCATTAACAAAACAATAAAGTTTCAGACAAAATATGAGAAAGACAATCGGAGACAAAACGGAGCCCTGTGGCACACCACAGACTTCGAACTTTAAAACGCCCAATAAAATTTTTATCGAGTGGTTTGAAAGGTAAAATTTAACCCAACGAAGAAAAGATTCATTGACACCAACTGCAATAAGGTTTTAAAACATTTTTAAAAAAAGTTTTGGTACGCCAACTTTAAGTTTTTATTATTGTACGAATAAGAGTTAAATTTCCAAGAAAAATACTAAGCCATTCTTGAGATATCGAATTTTCCAAAGAAAACGACTTTTTTTCTAAAAATTGAAATGCAATGTTTCTAGGAGCTTCTTTATAAAAAAATTTCATTAAAATCCGTTATGCCGATAATGAGTAATTCAAAATTCGAAAAAATCGTTCTATGGTAGGTACAGTCAGTAATATCTAGATTTCAATTTTTGTTTTTTATTAAATTATAGATCGTACAAATTAATCAAAAGAAAAAAAATTTTAGCAAAATTCCCGGAACCGTTTTCGAGAAAAATACGATTTTCGAAAACCATTTTTTAACATTTGTTTTAGATAAAACAAAAAATTTTTTTCTCAAATCTTGTGGACTATTTTAAGAAATTTTTTTTTGGCAATTTTGAAAAAAAATGATATTGGGGTTTTCGAAATATTGAGTTTCCAAAAAAAAAATTTTGATTTTTTTTTAAATCCAAAAAATAAAAAATCGAAAATTTGAATATGTTATGATATTTAAACTTTTGAGGAGCCCTAGCATAAAAAAAATGGTTTAAATTGGCTGCACCGTTTTCGAGAAAATCAAAAACCAAAAAAAATGGGCCTAGCTACCAAAAATAACAACTTTTTGGAAAATTTTTTCAACCATTACCTAGTTTTAACTAAATGAAATTTTTCCAATTTTTTTTTTTTTAAATTCTGTGGGACAGTTTTTGAGAAAAAAAATATTTATAAAATTTCGAAAAAAAACCGTATGCTAGATACCGTTATTTTTGGTCTTAAAAAAAGAAAAGAAAAAAACGTTTGGGGGGGGGAAAACATCAAAACCCATATCTACCAAGTTTGAAGAAAATCGGCAGAGCCGTTTAGGCTGTAGTCGAACCGACAGACAGACAGAATTGCGAGACCCACTTTTTCGGTCTTCGCTATCATCGTTATGTCAACTTTGATCAAAATCTGGAGTTCGATTTTTTTCCGAATGCATAACTTGCCTTATAGTACCTATAAGTCGCAAGTAAAAAATCTAAATTAACGACATTAGGTTTTCCATCTTAAAACTAGAAATACGCATCGTGTGAATCGGAAAACTCGTTAAGCCACAAACAATTATTCACCCCCAAGTTGAGTTCGTCTTAACTCTCTAAAGTTAATGCCACAATACCACTCCCTAGATCATTGACATTATTCACTCAATGACAGACCCTGATCGATGTCAATCACGTTCATAGATGTCAAAAATTTGCATTCAAAAGTGGCTTGCATAAGCAGCGAGTTATTCTCCGATCTCAAAGAAAACCAACTATACCCTACTCGAAATTCACATCTCAGCAAGGCACAAACGTCAAATGTGAGACACGAGACGGGACAGACACTCTGTAAATTCCACTGGACTTTCTCTGGCTTTTTTGTTTGGTTTGGGTATTTTTTTTTTGTTCGTTTATATTGCAGTGCAATAAATGACAATTGACAGCAGCAAGTGCATTGAGCTTGAGCTGTTTTTTTGCACAACGCGCGTAAATAATGATGATCGAATGCGGGACCGGATTTGTGTGGATGTTTCTTAATAAGTGGCACGCACCAGACCTGAACACAGCAACACAAAATATGTGCAATAAAAAAAATTAAAAAAAAAAGAACTCGGCAACTTGACTCATTTTTTAGTGGTTTTGGAGGACTGAGAGGCTGCTGTCAGACACGGGCTCGGGCTTGAATTTAAATTCAGGTGAACAAACGCCCATCATAGTAGATGCAGTGATGGTTTTTCATTTAATTTCAATTTGAAGCGAGTTCAGTAGTGCGGCGCTAATCAATCCTCAGAAACCCAAACTCGGTGCAGCACAAAGCTTTTGTTATCGAAATAATGCGGATAATGTTCCTTTGTGTGCGATGTTGCGTTCCTCAGTTCAATTGTTCTTTCTGAGAAATGAGCACCATCACTTTGTGTATGTACTTTATGGAAAGGACTTGATGGGATTCAATTACCATTTCAATTGTATTTGCGTTACCATTTACATTGGTTACAGGAGAACGTTTTAAAAATGAATGATTCGTGTCACGTTCTTTAAAAAAAAAGAACATTTTAACACAAATAAAAGAAGACTAATATAAATGACACGACAGTGCGCCATTGTTATCCAAATGAGGCAGAATGTGCGTCAATTAGGGAAGGTTGAATTACTAAAGACAACAATAAACTTAAGCTTTTGTTTAAATTCCGGTTAAGTGATGCATTATGGTGTCCTTTAGATGTAACATACTCGTTGCTGTTATGAAGAGATGGTATTTTTTTTTTCTTATTTTGCGATGCTTTCTTTGTATTTGTCCATAAAAGTTCGGTTTTTTTTTGCTGAAAAGTGGGCCATGTAAGAAAATCAGATGTTTGAACATTGAAATACGAAATTCCATCAGGTCTGGTCATCAAGAATTTTTTCACTGTAGTCGAGCTCCATTTAAGAAGTATATTTTTAGTTTGCTTATATTTATTTATTTTTCCGGAGAATCTATATTCAATTTAGATTTAATTTCTTTTGGATCATAATTAAAAATGGACAAAGTTTTGGTAACTTTGATGGAAAATCGTCTCATTTAATGGCCAAAATTACTTCCGGCTTAGTTTTAGTTAAAGGCAGTACCCCTGAAGAAATATTTTTTAAGTGGATTCGATCACATTTCTTCGGTGTGACTTTCCAACACATTAATCCTTACATTCTTAACTCTCAGCAGAAAAAAATAGTTTCGAATCGAAGTGTTTTTTTTTTTTTAGTTCAAATCGTCTTAGTCTCGGTTAAAAACTACAAAGTTTAAGTTGGTAAAAGTAACGTAGTTAACTCGATTCAATGAAATTGTTTAAAATAAACAACTTAGACTATTAGTTTAATAGGAAAACTTAGTAGCCTATATTAATCCAGAAATATGGCTATAATTCGTAATTAACAAGATTGTTTACTTTAAACGTGGAAAGTGTTTTATCACATACTCGTAACTATACTTAATTAATCTAACACATTTCTTATTTAAAATTAAACAATATGCTTGATTATATGATTATCTAGAGTAAAACAATTGACGAAATTAAATTAATTTAACTAAGTAAATGAGTTAAAATTTAGAAACTAAATAATCTCGTTCGATATAACCGAATGCTGATTATAAAATAACACATCCAATTCCTTACTTAACTGACTGAAGATTGTTAAAATTGCACACCAATTTGGTTAATATAATCAATGACTTATTTAATTTACTAACTAATTGACTGATCGTGTAATTTTAACCGAGTAAGTTTGCAGGTTGTATGTTAGCATCGTCTAATTATAAGCCGAGTTATTAAATTGTTCACTTCTAGTTTATTTTAGTTTATTAAAGAACGCTAAACAGCGATCGCACTAATAGATGATTAAAAGCTGACTGACTCAATTATCCTTCCCCTTATAACCACACGATCGCTGGCCACTCTCTCTCTCTCCGTTTTGAGAGGGTAGTTTCTTCTTCTTTTATGTGAAGTGAGGACTGAGGAAAGAGATCATTTTTATCCCTCGTGCAATGTCACTCAACATTATTTATAGCAAAGCTAGCCGAAATAGAAGGTCTGTTTTTTTTGCAAGTCCATAAGGAATTGTAGAAAAAAACGACATCGGGGCTAAGCGCTTTACATGTAAATACAACAACTACTTAAGTCTATACGGTTTTAGCTAAGTCCAGATAATTTTCGAGGCTTATCTAAGTCCTGATGAAAACGGTGATGCCAAAATAATATTATCTATATGTTATTGATAAATTTGTTCAGAGATGTCAAAAGTGACGTTTTTGGAAGCTGGTGGATGCTAGTTTCAATGCAGCTGACAAATGCCATAGCGTGCACAGTGCTTCCAACTTTTTGGAAAAAAGTTTCTAAGTCCCGATGTCGTTTTTTTCTACAATTCTACATAAACTTGCAAAAAAAAAAAAACAAAAACACGGCTAGTAGTAGACATTATTTAACTACATTCTGAAATTAGAGATGTCGCTTTATTACAGTCTGAAATGTCAGACTTTACTTAACTACAGTTTGAGGTAGCTGAGGTAGTTAAATTAGATTACGAGATATTAGATGACACTAAATAAAAATCTGAGATAATTAAACCAATGTCATTTCTGCAACCTAGAACTTTTAAAATGTGGATTCTAGAAATTTACTCTTTTTTTGGTAATAACATTATTTTAGGACAGAGTTGATTTTTTAACGATTTACATTTACGATTTAACGATACTCGAATTAATTGAACATTATATACAATTTGTGTTAACTTAAAACTAAAAAAATACATTGGAAAAATATAAATCTTATGGCACATAGAGGGCCTAACCTAATACATTGGGTTCATATTAAATATAAATTTTACATGTCAATTTAAAATTAAAAGTGGAATGATTTTGATGTTCCCGGGGTGTTCCGTCCTGGCCATCCTGTGGAGGTTTAGATTCGGTGTGGTGAAAAAGGTTGGCATTTAGCCGCGATGGAAGGTTGACCATGTGTCAGCACAGAAGGAAACAACAGCTGCTTTGTCGTTGTTCGTGAAAATAGTGTCGTCCAGGGTTTTTCATCACACTGACGTACTTCGGCTCGGGATGTCGTTGCTCGGTGGCCATTAGCTGATTAGGGTTATTGAAGTTGCTGAATTTAGTAGGTATTTGTCCAGCGGTATTATCATTGCTTCTCTGTAGAGATCTTCGTTCGTGTAATGTTTTGCTCACTGCCGGTCGAAGTGGAGTCCGATGCAGTTTCTTAGCATTTTCCTCTCAAAGGTTTGGAGTTCCTTCATCGCTGTCTTTGAGATCGTGAACCAGACTGGGAAACAATAGCTGATAACTAGCCTCAGGAGTTGTTTGTAAATGAGTAAATTCGTCCGTTGGCTAAGTCCCGATCTTCCCCTCATCAAGGTTTGTAATCGGTGGAATTCCCAGTTGGCTTTTCTGAGTAAACTTCTTGAATGCGGATTGAAACTAAGCAACTCGTTGAAGTTGATACCCAGGTACTTGACGTTCCTTTCGGCTGCAATGGTGGATTCATATGGAAGTTGCAGAACTAAATTTCTGCAGGTGGTTGCTGATCAAGATCTGCCCTCACGAGGTCTCCTGAAGCAGACAAGCTCCGATTTTGCTATACTGATTTTGATGCCCCAAATTTTTTAAAAATCGAACAGTCTGTTGATATGAGCCTCTACTTTCCGGACAGCGACTAGTGGTGACATTGAGGTTGTATACGTAAGCGAGCCATCAGCATACAGAAGGTTTTCGCAGCCGATTGGGATGGGTTGGCCTGATATCATCAGACTGTAGAGGGGCCAAGTTTTAAACCTTGTGCGAATCCGACTTTGATGTTTTTCATAGTTGATGAGAAGTTTTCCAATTGCACAAAGAAGTTCCTCAAAGAAAGAAAAGAAAAAAGAATTTTTATAAGTTATCGAATGGTTTCTCGACATCCAGAAAGCATCGATGACTGTTTTGGGCTATGGTGGTTTCATGCTAGATTTTCAGAAGAGGGTATAGTGAATAGTACTTCTCTCTAAAGCCAAACTGCATGTCAGGTATTAAGTTATTCTCTCTGCAAAATTTCTTAAGTTTCCTTAGTATCAGCTCTTCCGAGATCTTGCTCAGGTTGCTGATGAGTGATATTGGCCTATATAAGATAATAAGATCATGTTTCTGGCACCTTTATTCGGGATCGCCACGATCCTTGCAGTTTTCCATTTTTTTTTTTTTTTTTTTTTGGGAAGAAGTTCTTGGTGACGCAGTTGTTCAGTATAATAGTTAGAAGGAACACTAATGTCTCTGGGATTCATCTTAATGATAAAGTTGGATATTCCATCTATTCCGGTTGACTTCTTAGGCCTGCAGCTACTGATTATTTCAGCTATTTCTTTTGGGGTGTTGAATAGTGATAGCTGCGGTAGTAAATAAGGATTTGTGTCTAGAGACGACTGGACGCAATTGATGACAGATGTTTAATCCTGCCATAGAAAGTGATTGCCAGGCAATGTTTGGAGAAGATATTGATTTCGCTAGAAGTGAATACTCTTAAGAGTTTGCAGAGATTTGTTCAAGCAATAATTTTTTTTTTTCGTTTACTGGCCCAAAACTACCAATTTCTACCACCTAGAGATAAAAGTTTGCTAAAATTCCATAATAAAACCATAAAATTGGTAGAAATATGCAGTTTACGAAAGTAAACGAACGGACACCTTATAAGTAAACTCCGTCACTTTTGGAAAAATCGGTTAAAGTACCTTAAAACCCAGAAGTGTTTTAGTGAAGTTATTGGATCTTCTATTAACAAGTAAGCCAAATTGTCAGAGAAGTTAGGATTGCTTTAAATTTAACGAAACATAGAAATATGTATATCACTATGTACCAATAGTATCGATATTTTCTGAAAAAATATCGATAATACTAGTATTTTTTCTAAATTTTCGAACAAGAATTAAAGATAAGCGTATATTGGAATGCTTTTAGAAACAATAAACTAATTTTTGATAACTACAATTCATTATACGTAACATTTTTTAAATATTTATCGATAGTTTAATACAACTTATCGATAACTTTGGAAAACAAATTTCAACAGTCGCCTATTTTGTCGATATCTGGTTGCAGTTGATTGTCAAGTCGAGATTGTGTTCCCTGGCTATGTTTCACAGTCAGAGTAATTGGCACTTAACGGGTTTAGGAGACCTAAGGATGGTAAGTGACCCTTAGGTCTCCTAATATGGCACTGTGGAACTGGCACTTAAGATTTTACAAAGCTGACAGATTTTTAGTTATTTTAAGGATAAATAGCTTAAAAAATTGAAACCAACATTCCCTTTCTGTTATCTAAGCCAAACCCCCAAAAAACTCAATAGTAATAATATTATGTATTCCCCTTCTCAAAGGTCACATTAATCCATCAAGCACCATCCAACTATCTCTGAAGTGCAAAATCAATATTCAAAGCCACGTCCTTTGAAAAGATAGCAAAAAAGTTCCTAGAATTCCTGATGACATTCCACTTGTGTCCATCAGTGTGTGTCCATGTCCACAATCAATTTGCACTTGATCCTCTGAACTAGGCAAGCAAGCCAATAAGATAATTACTTACTCTATGGTCAGTCAATTTCTGCAATTCATCCCGCTGCCGCTTAGCTCTGTCTGACCAAAGACTCGATCACCATCATCATCAACTGGATAGATGCTCCGCGTCAGTACACTTCATCCAAGTGTCAATTTTTCCCTTCCTTCACTTCCAATTCCATTATTTATTTATTCATTATCCCCTCATTTTGATTTCCATGTTGTCCGCTTTGTGTAGCTGCGCTACTCTTTGTAATTTCTTTTGTATGCCTTGCGTCTCGTCTCGACTGTCTGTCCTATGTCCTGTCTCCTGTCTTGAGACTTGAAGTCCGTCCGTCTTCGGCACGTTGTCATCATCATTGGGGCGCACACGTATCCAACGTGTGTTCTTCCAGGCAGCAAAAAAGCTGTCATGTTAACGCCATAAAAACGTTTTGAGGTTTTCTTTGCCGGTATAATTGTTTTTTTTTTCTTCTTTTTTTGCTATGTACGAGTATCTTCTAGATACACTCCGGTCTTCTGTATTTATGTTTTTGCAATTGCTTTTGCAGTTGTTGGCAGAATGTCTGGAGGATGATGATGATGATTTGCAGGTAAATTGCCCACTTGGAGTTGGAAGGCCGCGACACTCGTTGGCCTTTTTGTTTTTTGAATGATTTGGGAGCAGACGCAGAGTGAGAAGCAATTGACCACGTGTGTGTGCTTTTCATGTCTTCTCAGTTGTTTTGAATTGCGATTGTAACGCGCGGGAAGACAGAGGTATACAATTTATTTGATTGTTTATCACCTTGAAATGAGGTGGAATCGTTTTGTTGGGAGTGGCATAATAGCAGAATGTGATGAGTAATTTGTTTTAAGGGGGGGAAATCCTTTATATAACTACTTGAATCAATTTGTATGCATGAAATGTCAGAATCATAATTTTGCGGTTAAGGATTTGTATTCAATCAATCAGAGAATTAACCCAGAAATGATTATACTACTCGTATTAAGAGGCGAGTGAAGTTATTAGAAAATCACAGCTTAATTTGTCTTGAATATGAATACGGATAATTTGTTTGCTTTAAGTATTATTCACTTGTTAGTCTTGAACCATATTGGTCAGTAAGTTTGCAGTGCTGAGCTTTTTCTTGTAATTGTAACACCTTGATTTGTTCACATTTTTATTCTCTCCGCTATCAAATTTAAATAGGTAGTCACTTGAAAAATTGAACAATGTAAACGAAGACTTAAGACAACTTTGAATGCTTTCACTTGACGAATCTTAATCTTTCAAAGTCAAAATGAAAATTAAGGTGAATTCGGCTATTGTAGCGAATTTTCCTATTGCGCCTTGGAGCTCAAAAAATTACTGAAAATATAAGGGTTCTTGGCTCCAAAAATCTGTATCTACTTAACACGTACAACAAATATCCAACCCAAAAATCTCTTGATTGTTCCCAAATGTTTGTCCTACAGAATACTACCTGCTAAACAGTCAAACACCTGCTTGCATTTGCAGAACTTAAAACCACATGTAGATTTTTGAACTATCAATGTGGCAAGTCGTCGTTAAGAAGCATAATGCCGATCGTCCACTATGTGCGCGATAAGTTCAACCAACTTCGTTCAACTTTTTATTCAACTCTTTCGTTGGATAAACGAATTTACAACCTCTTACACTAGTGCAGCAACTTACTTAATTCACGTTGAGCAACTAAAGTTGAACAAAATGCGTTTAGAGCCCCGTACACATAATTGACCAACTTTCCCATATGTTGATTAACCTCGCACACCTAGTTGATCAACTCTCAAAACTTATTCCAGTGTTGAATAGCCCCGTACACCTAGTTGACCAACTTACTTAAATGTTGAATAACCTCGTAATCTAGTTGATAAACTTGTTCGATTTTGACAGAAAAAAAAGATTTTCGAGTTGATCAACTGCGTTTTCGATATGGTTGCTCAACCAGTTGATGAACGAGTTGATACCTTCGTACACTTAACCAAGGATCACTCGTTGTGGAACGCGTTGAACGCACCACGATAAACCAAAAACTCAAACGTCAAAACTGAAATAATTTTGACTTCAGTTCGGTACATTAGGCAATTGCATTTTCGAGGAAATTCGAGACCAAGCCAATTCCCTGGCATCTCGATTTTTATAAGAGG
This sequence comes from Philhelius festivus, assembly GCA_963931855.1. Lineage (NCBI taxonomy): Eukaryota > Metazoa > Arthropoda > Insecta > Diptera > Syrphidae > Philhelius > Philhelius festivus. The sequence goes on along the minus strand of OZ007557.1, from coordinate 89,205,091 downwards.
GGCTCTTAATGCCTCATATATTGGGCTTTTCCCCAATTGCTGAAATCAATTGCAAAATTAATTCCGTGGTCCACTCCGTTTTTTTATCACCTTCCATGACGAAAAACCAAAATAAACTACAGTTTGCAAGTTGCAACAACTGCAAGTTCATGGCAACGCAATAGTTCAACCACGTAGACACAATTCACTGCAGCCAACGCAACGCAACTCAATATTACGTCAAAAAATCCCAAAGAAAATTAAAAAGTTGATCAACGCGTTGAACAAATAATGTGCAACACATTATTTGAAAATGTTGCTCAACGTGTTGATCGAACATTTTCAAGGAGCAACACGAGCTCGTACACTAGCCGTACACTTGTTGCGCAATTCGTTGAGAAACGGCCAACAACTAGATCCAATCCGTTGGTTGAACAGAATTGAAGGCACCGTACATTAGAGTTGAATTCGAAATTCGTGCGTTGATCGCCTAGTAGACGACCGGCATAACTTCAAAAAGTTGCCTGCAACAAGCGGCGGGAACAAAAATGTCGAGGACTAGGTGGGTGCCGAGTAATAGTATTACATTAAATTGAATAAAAAAACCTGACCACACTCAAGAAATACAACCATAATCCATAAAGATTCATTCTAGGAAAAGTACCTACTTAGATGTTTGAGCTTTCACTCACAACTTTATTAGCGCAAACTTTAAATTCAAAACTAATTGCAAACACAATTTCCACAACAATTTCAACCTAAACTATAAACTATCTTTGACATAATTTAAATGCTACTCTAAAAGCACTGACTCACCCCAAAGTATGTACGAGTAGTTGCACAAAAAAACACCCAACCAAATGTAATGGTTGATTAATGCGTTTGTCTTGCAAAAACGACTGGATGCGGTCAGTTCTTCAGTTTATTTAGCTGACTTTACAACAATATCTACGCCAAAAACCTGGTCAAAATGCAAATTAACAAGTTAATGGCGAAGTCGTTTTTGCGGTCAGAAATTCCCCTGAGCGCCTGAGTCATCATATATTATCTGTGCGGGTATCTAAAGACATAATTTGCAACACGTAGCTCGTCCATCGTTGCACAGTGGAACAGACTGCGCTTAAGATTAAAATAAAGATATATAATTATCAATATATCGTTGATCTATTTGTGTTTGCGTCTCTGAATTTTCTGTAATAAAAAACATCAGAGTGTCTCTGTCTTTGTATAAACAGTAATTTAAATTAAAATACATCCCATTATTTATTAGAAGTTTAAGGGTTTTAAACTAAGTATCTCATATTGCAAATAGAAACCAGCAGATTGCTCTCCCAACGTTATTTAATGAATCGTTTCAAAAATAAAAAAAAAATAGATTTTAATGAAATCAACTTTAATTTATTAGTCTTAGTCTTAGTCTTAGTCTTAGTCTTAGTCTTAGACTTAGTCTTAGTCTTAGTCTTAGTCTTAGTCTTAGTCTTAGTCTTAGTCTTAGTCTTAGTCTTAGTCTTAGTCTTAGTCTTAGTCTTAGTCTTAGTCTTAGTCTTAGTCTTAGTCTTAATCTTAGTCTTAGTCTTAGTCTTAGTCTTAGTCTTAGTCTTAGTCTTAGTCTTAGTCTTAGTCTTAGTCTTAGTCTTAGTCTTAGTCTTAGTCTTAGTCTTAGTCTTAGTCTTAGTCTTAGTCTTAGTCTTAGTCTTAGTCTTAGTCTTAGTCTTAGTCTTAGTCTTAGTCTTAGTCTTAGTCTTAGTCTTAGTCTTAGTCTTAGTCTTAGTCTTAGTCTTAGTCTTAGTCTTAGTCTTAGTCTTAGTCTTAGTCTTAGTCTTAGTCTTAGTCTTAGTCTTAGTCTTAGTCTTAGTCTTAGTCTTAATAAAGACTATCTTGTCAAATATGGTATGGTATTTCGTCATTAAAGCTTCTGTACAATCGACAGATCACAGTTTTATTTCCAGTTTAAAAGCCATTCTGCACCACTGTGTTCTGTCGTCTTTGTTACTGTCGGTGGGCTGATTGTTCTGCTCGGTACACTCTATTATGCAGCACTCGCCCCCCTTTTCAATAATTAATGTATAAAATATATATCTAACGCTCATAATGTGTATCCGTCATACACAAACGCTTATATCGGTTTTGAATTATTCAACAACAACAAAACAAAATGAAAATAAATTATGAACTGATGGCATGTAACTTTTGTATACAAAACGGCTCCGACAAAGCCAGGAGAAAATTATGCAAATCGACTGCCATGCCGACGACTACTACGACGACACAAATAGAATATACGCGCCATTCCGTCATTGCCGCAGCCGCACTGATAAGAAATGGCGTGATGCGGGCTCTGCTGCGCCACACCATCAACATGTCAAACATTATAAACACACCGAGTCCGCGGTGTCTGACTTTTTTGAAGGTGTTTATGTCATTTGAGCTGGTTATTTATGACAAATAATTATTGTATTTTATAGTGGTGGTACACTTATTAGGATTTTATTTTATTTCTTCGCGACAAGCTCACAAAAATCCTAGTTTAATGATGAATTTGATAGTAAGAACTGTTATTTCATTGGGCGGATGACATTTGTTTAGTTTTGACAGACCCCCATAATCTGACAGAATTGCAAAGCGGTATATCTTTATTTTTGACAGTTCGGCAATTCGGAAAAAAAAGATCACAATCGATTAGTGTGCTATTCTGTTTGTTGATCGTTGACGGTGATTTTTGTTATATTCAAATATGAAATAAAAAATGCAGACAGCATCGTCGTTCCGGTTAAGACGAACAATATTATGACGACGCGACATTTCGTATTGAATTCAGGCGGATCGGCCAGAGAAAATTAACTGTCAGATATGAGATCGTAAATTGGAAATTACGAAATGATTTATGCAAATGACAGCGATGATCGCCGTTGTCGCCAGACCACCAATCCCTCTAATCGTTATAGGCGTGTGTTTGATCGATTTAATTCGTAACTCCAAGTCGAACTCCTTGAAATAGAGTACAGGAATAATTTTTGTTTTTGGTTTTTAAATAGGCTTAGTGATAGAAAGCGTTGGTAATAGGAAGATTTGATGCATAGTTGGAATGATGAAAGTTTGACTAATTGACATTAAATATGGGCGGGTTTTCTCAAAATCTGAAGTGCGTTGTTAAAATTTTAATCAGATCAAAACGAAAAATATTCACACCGAGGTTTCAAGTACTATTCACATTAGAAAAAAAAAACTACCGATGAATGAACCTGCGGCCATTTTGAATTTTTGTTTTCAATTGCTATTGATGATCAAGAACCAAGAAAACAAGAACAAAAATGATTTTGAGGTTAATCGCATGCAAACAATTCATTCGTTGCAGTATGGATGATATGTGGAACATGAATAAAGTTTGACAGCTCGTATCATGCAGATTGCAATTTGGACGAACCATTTATTTTCTAAAATTTTCATTCAAACGTAGATTTAAGCATTTTAACATAAGATTAGATCAATTTTATTCATAAATTTCATTTATATAATACATAATTTAGCCCATATATGTATGTATATAAATGGTGGGCCAAATATAGATTTCTTTTTAAAAATACAATAAAATGAACAAAATTAAATTTTGTCCATGTATTATAGATTTTTTAGTAAGAGCAAACATTTCCCATTTATTATGGAACACAACATCGTTCAAGTGGCTACCTCGGTGCCTTCAATTTCTGATTCAATTGGATCTTTTAAGCGAATAATCCGAAATCCTTGTGCAGAATTCTCCTCAGGCTAGTGCGGAAGCAGAAGCTTAAGTACAGCAGGCGCAGTGGGTGCTTCATTTCGGCCAAAACTTCTTTCCAAAAAAAGCACTTCTTGGACTACACATCACCCATTTAGGAAATAAGTTTTCAATATTTTCCAACGTTGTTCAATCGTAAAGCGACTCATTTCGTTCCACAGAGGTATGATACTGACTTTCTGTCAAAATTTCGAGCCGAAAACAGCTGTCAGTGTCAAAATAACTTATGATTTAAAAAGAAACCACTAGAACCTCGTAGTATAACTCGCCATTCTTCATAACTCAGAAATGTACATTTAAATAAAAATATGGGGTGAACCCATGTGAATTATAAGCGACATTGAAATAAGACACGGCATTCTCCGCTTTAGTTCAGCCGCCATCCCTGGAGATAAAATATCTGAGACAACAACCTTCAGTCTCAGAACATCGTGCCACACATCTTTCCTATCCTTCTTTCTCTTCCGTAACTTCACGCCCGCGCTGTGTTGAAACATTTAAAGGGTAATCATAATCCCTTGAGCGCGGGTAGATTATAAAAAAAAAACCCAAGGAATTATTAAATAAATGAGAACTATAGTTAAGTGAAATAAAGCAACTTTTTTTAAAGCAGAGAACCAAAAAACAAACATTCAATACCTTCGGAGTTGATGTTAAAAAGTCAATCTTTAACAAATTTAAGAAACATTATAGGGAAAGTGATCGTCCTCAAGGACTGACGAAATTTATTGAATAAACGAAGCGAATAAAGCTTTGGCACTCAGGAGAATGAAAATAAATATTCACATCAAAGTCAAGCAGAGGGGACAGACTAAAAAACATTAATTTCCTCTTAGGACTTATAACTAAGTTATGCAACGAGAACCAGACGCGCAAAAGATTAAGGTTCCAATTTATATTAGCGATCAGGTCAAAGCGCCTTTTTGAAGCATAAGAGATGCCAAGATCATCCGCAAAAGCAGTAAATTCACCTTTATAAATAAACCCGAACAATGAATTGATGTAGATGAGAAATAGAATAGGACCAATAACAGAGCCTTGTGGTACCATTAAATTTTACAACATAGGATAACTTCTGACATACTTACTTACTTACTTAGGTCCTCAGACCTTTTATGTCCGGAGGGAACCCCTAGTGGGGCATAGGGCGTCCACAATGCCAGCTCGCCATCGTGTTCGGTTTCTGGATATGAGTCGCAACTCCCTCCAACTCTTGCCTAGTTGGGCTGACTCCTCCTCGACTGTCCTTCTCCATGAGCTTCTCGGTCGTCCAGCTCTTCTTCCTTCTTGAATGAGCGGATTTTAATGCATTGCATGCATCGCAATACAGTAGTCGCCTTTTCGAAACGTGTGTCCGATCCACTGCCACTTTCGACGTCGTATAATAGAGTCAATAGGTTCCTGACCCGTTTTCCTGAGGAGCTCTTCGTTTGATATACGATTGGGCCAGAAAATCCTAAGGATGTTTCGTAGACATCTATTAATGAACGTTTGCAGCTTCTTAGTGACACCTACTGTTACTTTCCAAGTGCTGCAACCGTAAAGTAACACGGATTCGACGTCGGATCACAACAGCCGTAGCTTGGTTCTTAAGCTTAAAGAGTTATTCCTCCATATATTTCTAAGCATACCGAAAGGAGCCTTCCCGATTCGACTGCTGATTTCCTGTTCGGTGCCACCTTCAGTAGAGATGATACTTCCAAGGTATTGGAAGCTCTGTACTTTCTCTACTGGTTGTTGAGAAATATTTATAAGAGAAGATGACTGGGTTCCTAGGCTGATCATCTTTGTTTTGCCGGAGTTGATTTTCAGCCCGACGATTTCTGCTTCTCTCTCCACCCCTGTTGTCATTTGGTGGAGATCCATGGTCCTATGAGAGAGCAAGCATACGTCAGCCGCATAGTCAAGATGTTTCAGGTGAGACGTCCGAGTCCATAGAATTCCTCCCTTTCCCGTCAAGGCCGCTCGCAGGACATTGCTTATCACCAACGGAAACAATATTGGTGACAGAATGCAGCCCTGTCTGACTCTACTTCTAACGGGTGATTTTTTAAGAGCTTGAGAACTTTTTTAAAAAAAAAAACGCATAAAATTTGCAAAATCTCATCGATTCTTTATTTGAAACCTTAGATTGGTCCATGACATTTACTTTTTGAAGATAATTTCATTTAAATGTTGACCGCGGCTGCGTCTTAGGTGGTCCATTCGGAAAGTCCAATTTTGAGTAACTTTTTCGAGCATTTCGGCCGGAATAGCCCGAATTTCTTCGGAAATGTTGTCTTCCAAAGCTGGAATAGTTGCTGGCTTATTTGTGTAGACTTTAGACTTGACGTAGCCCCACAAAAAATAGTCTAAAGGCGTCAAATCGCATGATCTTGGTGGCCAACTTACCGGTCCATTCCTTGAGATGAATTGTTCTCCGAAGTTTTCCCTCAAAATGGCCATAGAATCGCGAGCTGTGTGGCATGTAGCGCCATCTTGTTGAAACCACATGTCAACCAAGTTCAGTTCTTCCATTTTTGGCAACAAAAAGTTTGTTAGCATTGAACGATAGCGATCGCCATTCACCGTAACGTTGCGTCCAACAGCATCTTTGAAAAAATACGGTCCAATGATTCCACCAGCGTACAAACCACACCAAACAGTGCATTTTTCGGGATGCATGGGCAGTTCTTGAACGGCTTCTGGTTGCTCTTCACTCCAAATGCGGCAATTTTGCTTATTTACGTAGCCATTCAACCAGAAATGAGCCTCATCGCTGAACAAAATTTGTCGATAAAAAAGCGGATTTTCTGCCAACTTTTCGAACCGAACACTGATTTTGGTAATAAAATTCAATGATTTGCAAGCGTTGCTCGTTAGTAAGTCTATTCATGATGAAATGTCAAAGCATACTGAGCATCTTTCTCTTTGACACCATGTCTGAAATCCCGCGTGATCTATCAAATACTAATGCATGAAAATCCTAACCTCAAAAAAATCACCCGTTACTTCTCTCTCCACCCCTGTTGTCATTTGGTGGAGATCCATGATCCTATGAGAGAGCAAGCATACGTCGTCCGCATAGTCAAGATGTTTCAGGTGAGACGTCAGAGTCCATCGAATTCCTCCTTTTCCCGTCAAGGCCACTCGCAGGACATTGCTTATCACCAACAGAAACAATATTGGTGACAGAATTCAGCCCTGTCTGACTATACTTTGGACTTCAAACTCTTCTGACAGCCTCCCTTCGTGCAAAACGTGACATTTGGATCCATCATAAGTTGCCTTAATAATAGCTATTAATTTATCCGGGATACCCCTCCTGCGTAAGGCATGCCAAATAAATTCTCTATTGACGCTATCGAAAGCCTTCTCAAAGTCGATGAATAGCAGGTGGAGTGGTGATCGATATTCGGCGCACTGCTCAATTATGATCCTTAAAGTATTGATATGATCAATGCATGAGGATCCAGTGCGGAAACCTGCTTGTTCGGCATCGAGTGTGGCTTTTAGATGTTCCCTGATGCGTTCCAGTACTATTTTCGCTAATATTTTGGCAACAGTAGCCAGGACGCAAATCCCCCTCCAGTTTTCGCACTGTGTTAAGTCTCCTTTTTTAGGGAGCTTGACTATCATTCCCTTTTTCCACTCATTCGGAAAACCTTCGGAGACTCAAGCTTTCTTTATGAGTGGATGCAGGAGTTCGCTTGATGTCGTTGGCGCCGCTTGTAGAAGCTCTGCAGAAATGCCATCAAGTCCTACTGCTTTGTTGGTTCTTCTGACATCATCTACTTTAACTTTTTAAGAACTGTTAATCGGGTAAGACGCGAACCATTCTAAGGTGAAACCACGGAACCCTGCTTTTTCAAGTTTTTTTTTTTAGAAGAATAAAATGATCAACAGAAAACATTTTTTTTTGAAGGTAAGTCACAACTTCGCCAGAAAATTGTAACAGAGCATCCTCAGTTGATTTTCCTTATACAAAACTGTTACAGACTAACAGTTCAACAGAACAGACCGATGTCGGACAGTTAAGACACCGTACAAAGCATGGTTTTGAATTGGTCGCAATATAAGTAAAATACCTGTTAAACTCATTAGCAATGGCCATTAATTTTAATTAGTTTTCTACCATTTTGTCTAGTTTTTGTGAAAATTTTAGGTTTTTAAATGTATTAAATCCCATTTATTCTTTTATTTGTGGGTCATTGGTCGCTCTCATTTGAATAGTTGCTTGGAATATCCTTTTAATCCTTTTCGATAAGCTTTAGCAAAAAAGTTTGTCTTAAATGCTGTTTTATTGGATAGCTCTAGATACTAAAAAACATAACATTTTTCAAAAATCTTTTCAGAAATCTTTAAATGAATTTTGAATCAAAACATTAGAATATAGAAAATCAGTATCTCAATGGCACTATATTAATTTGAATTTAATATATGTGCCCTAAAAAGAATTTAAGAACCAATTATTTTTAAATATTTAGTCAAAACTTCAAAAAGCCTATAATTTTAATATTTTTCTACATATAAATATAATATGAAAAAATAAATAACAATATTTTTAAGCATTTCAATTGCAAATCTCATATTTTTATGTACTTTTAACAAATTAATAATATTTATATTTTCTTTGTTTTTTTATTTTTAGTTTGAACAAACAACATTGAATTTTCTGAATGGAAATTATAGCCACAGAACCACAAACAATAGCGAATCAAAAAATGCTTAAACATTACGAAGAAAATAAAACTGAAAAATTATCCAAACATACGCAATACCAAATCAGAAACAAATTCAGCAACAACACAATGATCACGTAGAAGTAAAGAATACAAAATTAAGAAGAAGAAGAAGAAAACTGTTTTGAAACAAAATATTGTTGTACACCGTTATATAGAAACAAAATATAATTTAATTTCTAATGACACATTACAGAGTGATAATCCTTTCTTATAAGCGAATTAAAAATAAACCTCGCTAAAAAGATCCAACTGAACAGCACGAACAATAACATATATCAAAGATATATTGAGTGATAGAACTTCAAGGAAGTAAATAGAACCAGAAGGGAGTAATAAATTCAAAATTCTCGGGAACAAATTGCAATGGCGATAAATTTTCCCGCATCATTTGCGGCGTGCATAGCGGCTGGTCTAAAAGTGCCACGACAAATAATGTACTGCATATCCCAAGACACGGGTCAGCCGTATGTATTGTACAAAGATTCACAAGAAGCTGCCGAGAGGAATGCGGCAGCGTTGGGTGGAACGGCAGCACAATGGGGAACGGATATGTATCCGGCAATTCAGCAAAACACACAAACGCATCTGGCAGCGCAGAATGCCCAAAATTCGTCACCCCAGATTGCTGCTGCGGCAGCGACTGCTGCAGCGGTGGCTGCTCAGCAGCAGCAACAGCAGCAACAACAACAGCAGCCGCACAGTCCGTCGGGCGAAGTGGATCAGTCGCGGGATAATAATGCGAACGTGCGTCAACAGCAGCAGCAGGGGTCACCGTCGACGAGTCCGTACCCGCAGCGAACAAATGGAGGAGGTGGAGAGGAAGATGTGGCCATGAGTCAGGTGAGGATTGAGGTAATTTTCTAGAACCGTTCCCCAATTTTTCCAGCGATACTTAAATTTCCCATTTTAGAGAATAAACCTAATATGTTCGTTTTTTTACCTTTTTTTTGCAGGTGGCTGGAATGCAACAGCAGCAAAACGCCGCACAACAACAAAACCCAAACCAAAGTACCAACGATCCACAACCGATATCGGTCGATCCGGCGTCAAACAACCAAGCACAGCAAACCAATGACCAAACCTTCAACCCGCCGCAAGGCGCCGAACTTGGCTACTATGCGCCGCGACACCCGGGCGGCCCGCAAGGTGCAATGCTGGCGCCCCCAGGCTTTCCGCCTCTGCACTATCTCAACAAACCAGTCCTGCCCGGAATGGCTGGATCAATGGATCAAAATGGCGGCCTTGAGGCATACGCAATGCCCGATCTCCTACCTGGCGGTGGTGCTTCAAACACCGGCAACGGCACACACGGTGGTATGCATCAAAATGTCACCGCCACCTCGACGCCGAATTCACAAAAAATGAAGCCACACAGCGATTTGCGTCTATTCAAATGTACAACCTGCGGCAAGGACTTCAAACAAAAATCAACGCTTCTGCAGCACGAACGCATTCACACCGATGCCCGACCGTATCCATGCACCGAATGTGGCAAACGATTCCGTCAGCAGTCTCACCTCACTCAGCACCTGCGCATCCATGCGAACGAGAAACCATTTTCATGTGCGTATTGTCCACGCAGTTTCCGGCAACGGGCGATCCTCAATCAGCACATTCGCATCCATTCGGGTGAGAAGCCCTACGCATGCCCAGAGTGCGGCAAGCACTTTCGCCAGAAGGCCATCCTCAATCAACATGTGCGCACCCACCAAGGCGAGCGACAGTTATTGAATCAAAAAAAAAAAAAATCCAAAATCCGAAATTTTATCCGAAAGAAAAAAAGTCACGAATGTTTTCGAAAATAATTCTCACTTTTTACATTTTGTTTGGAAAAAAATTCGAAGAAAAAAACTCAAAGCTTCTGGGCCACATTTTTATTTCAAATCCAAAATTCGTTTTCAAAATTTAAATATTTTACCGTTTTTTTTTGGTTCAAAATTAAATGTTTTTCGAAAGGCGAGTGCTGTGTCTAGTTGAGTTTTTGGTTTAAGAGAAAATATCTTTTGGATAAGCTGTAGCGCTGAGTTAGCTTAGCGGTTTCTGTCAAAGAGCATTTACAGTTTTAAAAATTGACAAATTTTATAAATAAAACTGGAAAACTGAGTTTGTCAATAATTGGCAACAAATTTTCACGACAAATGTAAATGACACAACTTTCAAGCAAAATTTAACTTTGTGATTCACTGACAGGCAAAATATTCGTGTGTCAATACATGGCATTTAAGCAGAGCTTCGACAGGCTCGTAAGACTAGCAGGATTTATAACGGTACTATTGCAATTCAATAGAGATACAAAAATATCTAATTATATTTCTCAATTATTATCAATTGATAAATTGACAATCGGAACAGAGGCGATTCTATTTAGTCTGCATCAAACAACAGACCATTTTCATTTGACAACTCTTCATAATTCAGGCATTCTGTTTGTACTCATTCGTAGTTGTTTTCGCAAGGTCTCATATTGGGCGCCATTCAATTATATGCAATTAAACTTTTATCTGAAGAAAACTCAAAGAACCGCACTCGCCTCGATCCTTACTTGATTCGAACAACAAAATAATTGAGAGTAAAATCCAAACAACATCTAGAAAACAAGAATCTCTGACTATTGAAATGTTTTCCAAATTTTGAAATCCATTTAAAAATTAAAAAAAAAAAGAAACAAAAATAAATTATCACTAACTTCTCTGAACGGCTTAACGCACTTTTTACACACACATCAACACTCTCTCTCCAAAGCTTCTCAATTGTATACTAACAATGGATTTTCTTATTTATTTTTCTTTGTTTATGTCCAAAAGATGTGTCTCCGCATCTCATCTTCAAAAACGGACCTCATCCGACGTTGTGGCCCCAAGATGTACCCTTTCCCGGTGATGAGACTGATACGAAGAACGATATTACTGGCTATCAGGATGATGGTTCCCAAGGTACGCCCGAGTCTAGGGCGTGTTTCTCGCCAGACGGCAATGGTGGCATGCACTATCCCTCATACTTCAAAGATGGCAAAGGTAAGTGTGAGTTTTTGTATAACAATTTTCTTAATCAAAACCATGAACTAACTCATGCCATCCAACTTCGATGTAGGGCAAAAATTGCTGCCCGACGTTATACAACATGGTCGTGCAGTTGGTATGCCACTTTATGTGAGATGTCCTATATGTGACAAGGAGTTCAAACAGAAGACAACACTACTGCAGCATGGTTGTATACACATCGAGTCAAGACCGTATCCATGTCCGGAATGTGGCAAGCGTTTCCGTCAGCAATCACATTTGACGCAGCATTTGCGAATACACACGAATGAGAAGCCTTTTGGTTGTTTGTATTGTCCGCGGTTCTTCAGACAGAGGACAATTTTGAATCAGGTAAGTTTACTAAAAAAAAAAAAAACAAACAGACCTGTTGAATGAGTTTTGATGAAATACATTTTTAAACACTTAGCACATTCGAATTCATACTGGTGAGAAGCCGTACAAATGTGCACAATGCGGCAAAGATTTCCGACAGAAGGCGATACTGGATCAACACACAAGAACTCACCAGGTAGTTGTAATGTTTAAAATAAGGTTTAGTCTTTAAAAATGCTGCTTTTTCCCAAAAGCCTACTTTAACAACAAAGTAAAAAATGTAAACTTGAAAAATGTTGACTCTTGCCACATTTTGAACCTCAAAGTCGGTCACAATTTGGGCGCCATTTGCATATTATCCATTTGAATGAATCTGTTCAAAGTATTTCTTAAGTTGTATACTGGACTATTTTTAAATTTCTTTATTTTTATGAATTTCACGTTGGGCGCCAAATGACATCACCGGTTTATGTTTTTTCTTGGAGTTTCTAATTGAGATTACCTATGTGCATTTATTCGTTACGTTCACGTAACTAATTCCAACTCTCACCAGATAGCAGCATCTACGCTTATTTTCGAAGCAGAAAATAAAATGCAGAAATCTTCGCATTTTAAGTTGAGCAAGTGGGGTTTCATTTGTTCTTTTTTGAAGTTTATCATTGCAAAACATTAGAACTCATCTTCAAGATTTCAACTTTTATTTATTATTTCATTTATCTTTTTCTTAATAAATTTATTTAAAATTGGCGTCCCACAACTTTAATATTCTTTTATAATAAAATATCATGTATGGAAATCCAATGTTAAATTCTATCGTTGGGCGCCATTTTGTGTTTTGTTTTCGATTTTAATAAAACCTTTTTTTACTTGACGAGTGCAGAAACTAAATGATCACACATTGGATATTAAATGATGTCTTATTTAAATTTCTTGACTCTCTTTGTTGGTATACTCAATTGATGATCCCAAGTTGGGCGCCATATTTAGATATAATTTTTTAATAAATTAATTTTTATAACAAATACTAATATTTGACTTTGATTCTTCTTTTAGGGTGATCGACCATTCTGCTGTCCTATGCCTAATTGCCGGCGACGTTTTGCCAGCGAAGCAGAAGTGAAGAAACACATCGACAACCACATGAATCCACATTCATCGAAGGCGCGTCGTCAAGTCAATCACAATATGTCGAATGACACAAAGAATGTAGCAGCAACTGCCGCTCAATTCCTCACAAATATGGATAGCAAAGCGAACATCATACCACGCATGGGTCCAGTGAAACATGAACTTTACTTCCCACAATGCTACGGCTCACCGTTCAATCAGTCATTCGGGGCCCAACAACAAGGTCAAGTTCAGCCCGGTCAACCTCAACAGCAGCAACAACAGCCGGTTCAGCAGCAGCAACAACAACAAAAACAACCGGGTCAACAGCAGCCAAATGCAGTTCACAATGGCAACCCTGCGCCTCCAAATGGTGCCACTGGTGGTGGCGGTACTGTAGTCACGGTAGCGAATTCCATTGCTCCGGGGGTAGTGCAACAGAATACAACAACCGTTGTTGCTCAGTGACATCCCCCCGCCGTGTCGCTAGCTCTTCCTCCACCCCCGGCAGCGCCACCACCACAGTCTGTGCAATCGGCATCAGTGCATTTGCCAGCCTCACAAACTCAGTCAGCATCTATAGTTCCCGTGCCCACAGCAGCGATCTCAGCGGCAGCAGCAGCTGCTGCCGCAACTGCTCACACCGTCACATTATCAATATCATTACCGCCCTCAGCATTACCTCAAGGCGCTACAACGAACGGGGTAGGCGGCGGTGGTGGACATGTTCTAGCACCTCCTACATCTACAACATCGCTTCTTCCACCGCACCCAGTGGCGCCATCTACCACAATATCACATGCAATTCCCATTCATCCACACATTCACTCAATATTCGGATCTCTATGATACTAAGACATCGGATTGGAGAACAACAACATGAACACTTTCACCCTAATTACCCACCCACGTCTTTAGAAATAATCAAAAAAAAAACACGATTTACAAGAAAGTGTTTAAAAAAAATTAAACTTTGGGGACTAAACTAAAAGTAAAAGAAAATAAAGCAATTTCCGAGGAAAAAAGGACAACAACCATAAATCACATTTGCAAGGATTCCAGAATAAAATTTAAAAAAAAAATAAATTCTTTTAAGGATAACAACAGAATACACATAAGGACTCTTGTATACTAACTTAAGTATAAAACTAAAAAAAGGTAATAATATAAAACAAAAACACACATATGAATACAATATTATTATAAATATTAATATTAAACAAAGAGAAAAAAAAACACAAAATGATTACATAATGTATAATTAAATAAAAACAAATATTTGATATAGTTTTACGCTAGTCTTTTAGAAAAGGACTTTAAACTTATAATTAAATTGTTACTTTCTGGATTTTTTATTTGTTTATTTTCCTTTTTTTGAACATTTCATTATACATACAAATATGATCTTCCTCTTAATTTAATTTTAATTTATTTTTTCATTTAAAATGAGAAAAAAAAATTAATGAATATTTTGCGAAGCGTGTTTATAATAAATGAGAACAGCTTATAAATAAATAAATAAAAAGATCAGCAATATTTTGGGTTAAATTACAAACAAAAAATTAGAATACACTACATACATAAAACATACTTATATAAATAATTTATAATGTAGACCTACAACGTTCTTTCAATGGTATTACTTTTTCAGAACAAATGAAAATTTAATTTCTTGATTTTTTCTATATAAATATTGCATATAAAAGTAGACAGTTTTTTTTTTTTAAATTAAGGACAAACAGAAAAAAATAATATTGTTAGGTGTTAAATTCAAATTAATTTTTTCTACCACTGAATGATATACATACATTTATTATTTTACCTTTTTTTAAGATAATTATTTAGTTTTTAATAACTTTTTTTTGTATGAAGATTTCTTATTTTTTTCCTAATTTATGTTAATTTTTTGTTCACGAGATGAATTTTATTATAAAAAACGATATAACTTCTTCCTTTAATCTTTAAGTTTATTTGTAAATCAAAAGCGCAGCTTGAATTGAGTCATTTATTTTTTTTTTGTAATTTTAATTTTAATCATATTAATATTTGTAATGGAAAATTACAATACAACTACTGTCATTTTTTAGTAGTTGAGACAAATAAATATTTATTGTGCTAGGTTGTGGTAATGGTTAAGCTAGTTGTGATCCATAAAAGAGGTACAGGTTGCATTTAAAGTGTTCACCTTCGATTTTTACTATTAATTTTATATTTTCGAAAAGATATTTTTATGCATGCGTAGTTTGTTGGGCGCCATTTTCTTCATTTCATCTATTGTTTTTTTTTTTTTTTTTGTTTTGACATTAAGTCATACAGAGTCTAGAATTTATTTTTTTAAACTAGAAAATTCTAAGAAAAAAGGATTCAAAACGTAATTTTTAGGTTTAAGACATTTTGTTATATTGAGTTGAGTAATGAAGAATATCAAGCTGAGATTTAAAATATAACATTTTGAATCTCGTGAGGTACTAGCGTTCACTTACAATGGGTTTTTTATTTTTAACAAATCTTTACAAATCATCAGTTTGGCTCAAGAAAAATCTTTCACTGATTTCCATTTCCTTTGAACTCTTTTCTTAGAAATGGTGAACTAGAATATTGAAGTTAGAGGTTAAGTGCAATTTCCATTATTTCACACCAAATTTTCTCGAAAGCTTCTTCTAATCCTTACAAGTTACTATCGTACAAAATAAAATTGTATCAAGTTTAAGTTTCCAACTAATGTTGGTCCAACAAAATATATTTGGCACCATTTTCTTTGTATCAAATCAGTTTAAATAAAACTTATTTAAAAAGTCTTTCGTTGGGCGCCATTTACTTAAAATATTACTATTATTAAAAAATTAAATTACAGCAATAGAACCAAGTATTACTGCATTATAGAAACAACCAATGTTTTCAAATTGAATATAATTGCAGTAATTTGTCAATTTATCACTACAGTCCTTGATATTGAGCAAACTATTATTTGTTGTAAAGTCCATATAAAAGTTATATGTTGGGAGCCATTTGTCATATATGACACATAAAATGATAAAATAATCAGTCCAAACACCATTCTATTCATTTCAAATCACTTTAAATAGAGCTAAAAATCCTTCGTTGGGCGCCATTTATTTAAACTATTACTATTAAATTTATTACAAAAAATTACATCAATAGAACCAAATATTACTGAATAACTACAGTAATTTATGAATTTTCAGAATCCCAATAAATTTATTTAATATTTATAAGACAAAATGTAATTCTGTGCCTCTCAAAAATTAACTCAAAACCTCAGAAACAAATTTTCGGCATACAGCAATAGAGGCAAACAAAAATATTATGCAATTATCGTCCTTATCCAGGTGCCATAAAGAGTGTAGATATTTATCGTAGGTATTTCGAATGTTGAAAAGGACGAATTTTGTCATCTAAATTTATCCGTATTTCCATTAATCGCATGCCAAGCACAATAAAAATCACAACGTATACGCATCCTTATGAAATTTAAAATAATAAAAAAAAACATTTAAATTAAAAATGAGAACTCACATCTCAATTTTTGGAACTTAAGCTAAATTTTTGTCGTGATATAGAAAAGCAAATAATATTAAATTTAGTCATAATTTTTTTTACTATACAAAACCAATTTTATTTCATTTGAAATATCTTCCTACATGTTTCTTTTATAAATTTTATATATAATTTACTTTAACATTAAATTTAAGAAAGTCTCAAATGTTACTTTAATTTTATTTCCCTTTATTTAAATTTATACGTTAAGCAATAAGTACTAACAATTATGATTTTTAATATATAATTATATTTTTTTTTTCATAATTTTACGCATTTATGTTATTACTTTTTATATTTTATTTAAAGAAAAAAAAACAAACAATGAATGAAATAATTTTGTTTTATTTTTATTTCTTTGTAAAAAAAATTAAGAAAAAAACTATATATTGATTTTTAATAAAGAAAACTGAAATATTTTAATTTTGTTTTTTATTTATTGATTTTATAGTTTTTTATTTCCTCTCTTAGTTGTTAGTTTAGTTTGAAATCTTTTTTGTTATTAATAAATGGAGTGATTGAAAAAGGATTCGAATAGGTAAATAAAACAAAAATGTTGAAGGGGAAAATTTATGGGACAAAAGAAAAGTAAAATGTTTAGGAAAAATTGTTTTCGTTTTTGGAGATATAAAAATTAAATACTAGTCAAAATTTTTTATATATGAAAAACAAATACATACATACAAAGAAAAGAGATGGAAAAATTGTAAAAGGAAAAATATTTTTGACAAATAATCTAAATTTAAAGAAAATTCTAAAAAAAAGTAAAATTATTAATCGTTAAACAAAAAAAAACATTTCGGAACGGATGCTTTTATTGGAACTGTCTTGGGGTGGCGCATGTATAGAACGTATATGTATATATAATATATTTGGCAATGGTTAAAAGGTTTAGTAAAAATTTATTTAATTTTAGTTTGTTGTTGATTTTTTGAAAAGAAAAAACGATTAGAAGGAAAAAAATTCAAAATTATTCCAAGTTAATAAAAATATGTTTGAAAAGATTTATTTAAAAAAAAACGAATGTTTATTTATATTTTTAGAAATTCCAACATTTCCAATAAAAGCCAAATTTTAGACTGAAAGTCTCTGTGATAACAAAATTTAAGCAAAAATTAAAATTAAAAATTAAAATTGCATCTAAATTTAGGAAAAAAATGATAAATAAAATTAATCAAAATTTTTATAGGAAAAAAAATTGCTAAAATATGGTTAAGTCGTCGTCGTCGTTGTCGTATATCGAATGAGAGGAATTTTTAAGGATAACATTTATTAAAACAACCAAAAACACAAACAAACAAAAAAAAACAACAAATATTCAACTCCGTTTAATTATTTTTTTTTTAATTTTTGTTCTTGTTATTAATTTTGTTTTTATTTTGTAAA
Organism: Philhelius festivus; assembly: GCA_963931855.1. Taxonomy (NCBI): domain Eukaryota; kingdom Metazoa; phylum Arthropoda; class Insecta; order Diptera; family Syrphidae; genus Philhelius; species Philhelius festivus. The sequence goes on along the minus strand of OZ007557.1, from coordinate 89,187,209 downwards.
ATTTATGTTCATTAGTTGAAAATTCACACTGTAAATACCAGGAAATCCTTTTTGATATATAATCTAAGAAAGATACAAAAATTAAACAAAAACAAAACAACATTATGCAATTAACATTTTATAAAACAAAAAAAAACATAAGTAGATTTGTAAAGTATTCACAAAAATAAAAAAAAAAAAAAACAAAAAAACAAACGAAATGATGAAAAGATACTTTTCGGCTCCAAAAATATGCAATTCAAAGAAAGAACAAACAACAACAAAACAGAAAATCAAATTCGAAAAATCTCCAATAATATAACTTAACAACGCTGAACTTAAATGATCAAAAAAAGCAAATAATAATTACTTGAAACAACTCAAACTTGTACTTAAAAGTCAAAGTAAAAAAAAACTCAAAACCAGTACCAGAAAATATGAAAAAAGCACATCCAAAAATTCACCAAACTTTTCGGCCTCTTATAACCATTATTTATTATTTCTCAATACAATTTGTGTTCACTTTTCACCATGTAAATTAAAACCACAAAAAATAGTTAAATTAAATAAAATAAATTTAAAACAAAATAAACATTATAAATCTATAAATATATTAAAGAAAAATAAGAAAATACATACACACAACAACAACAAAAATAGCCCGATTATGAACAAAGAGTACAAATACATTAAAAAAAAAGTAATTGCAAAAGAAAAATAAAATAAAAAATAAATTAAGTGATTTTAAAGAAGAAAATACTAATACCAAACCGAGTGTGGAGAAAATTCGATATTATTATGTTTTGGTAAATTTTTTCTTTGTTTTAATATAAGACATTTGAAATACGTAATACAAAATGGAATACCATTTTTAAAACAAAACAAATTACAAGAGAGAGCGAGAGAATGAATCGACCCCATCTTTTTGTATAACCAAAATACATAAATACGAAGTACATTTTAAAACAAAAAAATATTAAAATTAATTTTTAAACAAACAAAATATTTAACTACTCTCATTAAACAAAAACAAAAGAGCCTAGCAATTAAGTCAAAATACATAATATTGTCAGAAACAAAAAAAGAATCCAAAAGAATTATTCTAATAATGTACGTATCCAAATTTGTTGGAATATCCGCAATTAAGGCAGAATTATTCTCAAAATAAGTTTTTTGTTTTTGGAAATTTTGGTCATGAATCGAAGAATTATTCTTATAATTTTTGTCTTTGAAACAAACTAGAGTTAAAAAATTCTTCATCATGTTTAAATACATATTCTGAATAATAGCAACGTAAAAAAAAACAGAAACAAAAATAAATTCAACATTCACACAGTTTTTTGAAAGTTCTCTCAAGATATTTTAAGTTCTTTATTGTTACCACAAAAATGTGTCTTTTTTAAAGAGGTTTAAGTGCTCGAGATAGGAACGGACATTTTGTTCAAATTTCGACGAAAAAATGTTGTTTAATACTTCGAAGTTAGGGTCATTTATTGGTCGAAATTATTTTTTTTTTGACTTCGTAAGTCATATCAAACTTTAGTACTTATAAAATAACTCGGCCATTTTTGATTTCGACTAAAAATAGTTTTGGCCAGACTTTTAAAAAATTTAATTCTCTTTTATATCAGAACAACTTTCGTGCGCTTTAGTTAAGCTAACAAAATTGAGCTAAGTTATTTGTTCTCCGAATGGATTATGATTCTCTTAAGTTGATTGAAAATGTTGTTCGTAATACGCTCTTAATAATTTTATTTATCCTTTTAAGTGATTTATTTTGCGTCAAATCAATTGGTTAATATTTTAATGTTTATTTGTAAATTAAACTTAGTTAAAAGAAAAATGAAAAAAAAAAACAAAAATAATTTAATTTTTAACAAGATAAAGTTTAAGCGTTTAGCTGGTATCCGCTATGTTAAATAAACAAGTTTTGTTTTCAGAACGTAGGCCTTAGATATAACCACTTGTGGTCCATTTCTTCTTATCAGAGGACATAATTGTATAATTATAGAAGCTCACCAAATTTCGTATTAAATTTTTACCAAACTCACGATGCCAACACTGGTCACCTAAATATTATAACTCGCAAGAACATTTGGACAATTTAACATTATTGTTTCGACTGATCTTTAATTACATTTCCATAAAATATTAAAAATTTGGGAAACTGAAATGTAGCCAACGTTTGATTTAATATGTAGAATCGGTCGATTTCGGACTGTAATTCTAGGTGACTTTGAACACAAGTACAGAATTTGAAAATTCAAAAGTTCGACTTCTGATTTATAATAGGTCCTTCAGTTAACTTAGGTCTGCTTAACAACCAGAAATCAAAGCGGGGAATTAAAACACTTTCTTCACTGCCTCACAACTGTTAAGATTAATATTATCCTAGATATCACCTCAGAATTTATTTTTAAGCCAAATTGGTTGTCTATAAGAAAAAGCTAGAAAGGAAGATGAAAAGGGCGTCACCTGCATTCAAGAACTAGATAACTCGATTTTTTTAGTTTTGAGACATCGATAAAAACAGTTTTTAATTAATGTTACAAGACTATTAGTCTAAGATAATATGAACATAGTGACATAAGGATATGGGTCGTTTTAAAAAAAAATACATTTTTAGCGTTATAGCTTCTATTTTTTTTGCATTTCAATTTTAAAACTTGAAATTTGGCATGGAACTGTGTTTATATGTCAGCATTATAAGAAAAAAATTTCAGATGGTAACGAATATCCATGGTAATTAATAATGTGTAATCTCCGTTGCCTTTTTGGATGTGATTTTGATGCTTAATCAGTTTTATTAATATTTTTAATGATGAAAATGATTTTTTTTTTAATTTTGGGCCTTGTCGTTTTAAAGGCCTTCTCTTAAAATTCAATTTTATGATATGCAAAAAAACAAAAAAAAAATTTTTGTTGTCCCAATACTTAGTTGAATGAGTGTGACAAGATTTTTAAAAAACAAACATAATTAAACATTTTCGCTTTTTCACACAACTAAACAATTTTTAATATTTTTTTACTATGCATCATCTTATAGTACGTCAAAAAACCTTCAATTTCATGTTTTACTATAATTTAATTATTGCAGTTAATTCCTTTAAAATTTACATACAAAATAATTTTTTCATCCGAATAAAAATTCAGTGTAATCTCCGTGGCCTTGTTATCTTTGTACCATATTAATATTTTTTAGTCTAACCACCGCCAAAAGAAAGGTATTTAATCATACTTGAACCTAATATAATTTGGATGACATTGAATTACATTGACTATATTAAAATTAAGAAATAGTCGATTTTGTAATCTCCGTGGCCATTTTCGTATTCTTTTAGTTTATAATGGCTCATATTTTTTTTTGATTATTATAAATTTCAAAGAATAAAACAGTTTTCCCCTGAAGAGTATGATTTTGAATTTATTTAATTTGTATTTTTTATTAATTATCCTATTAAATTTATTTGCTTTCCACAAAATTTCAACTATTTATTGTTACTATTTATTTTATGGATTATTGTTATTTTATACAAGAAAATAACATTTTTAATACATTCGAAATTTTCAATTTTAATTTTTATCGAAAAATACTCGTAAAATGAAAAATATTTGAAATTTTTTTGCGCAACTCGGAGAACTCCTTTTCTACTTGTTTACTATAGATTTATAAACTACTCGTAAAACCCAAGAAAAACTGAAATTTTTTTTTTAACCGATCAATAAGAGAAGGATATTTGTATGGAGTAAACAGGTACATTTTGTTTTCATTGGGGTATACTCGTTCATGCATTATGTATGTACATATATTTGTAGGTTCAGATTTGCTTGCAAAATTAAAGATCTTATAGCACTTTTGTACGATTATTTCGAATTTTTAATATTACTTTATAAGAGCTTTCGAGTTATTAGTATTTTTATTCATCTTCATCATCTTTTTTACCATTTAGCAAATTTTTGCAAAAAAGAAAAAAATGTTTACAATTGCGAGTAAGAGGCTTCGTTGAAATATGGGACATTAAATCATTGTATTTGAGATTCGTGATAGGATATACAGAAGTGTAGCACAAGCTTAGCTTTACAGGGGGGACTATCGTGAACAAAATTTCCCTCGGAATTTTTCCCAACTTTCAAATTTGTCGACTTGAATAATGTTGAAAGTTTCTCTTGAAATTTATTGATATCAGGAATTAAGTTTCAGGGGGACTTTGGCTCTCATTTCAAAAGGCCAGCCGCCAGCTTACAATGAACAGTACAGTACAGTATTGTCGTTCCCAATTTTCGAAGATGGGATAGTTTCCGTAGCTGCGCTAAGACTTTTTGAGGTCCTCTTCATACAATCCACCGTTGTTAAATCTTTCGATTAATTCCTTGCATTTAAACGTATAGGTATATTTTTTTTTCGAATTTGAACCAAGACATTTTTTCCATTGGCATATTGTTTCTTTTAAAATCTCTTCCAATTGATGAAGTCATCCGATAGAATGTCATGAACGATGTCGGACTTGTCGCCTCTTTTCCTAGCACCAAAAAGCACCTCACTTCCTCAACGCTTTTCGGAAGCGATTTGAAATAACTAAAGAGAAGGTTTTCCATCTCACAGCTTCATCTACAATCTTGTCCATTATGCCAGATATGACAGTTTCATCTCTTTGATATCACATCATAAAATGTAAAATTCTATTTGTCTAGTCACTGCTTGTAAAAAGTGCAGTGTTTGTTGGATCACAAGGACAGAGCAAGACCTGCTGCAAATCAAAATTATAACTTACAATATTGGAGTTACTTTCTACTGCTTGATCCTTTTCTTTTCTCATTTCGAGCATCTTTCTTTTTTAATTGGGAATTATCATCGATTTCAATTTTGATTCGAGTAACTTTAAAAAGCTACACATAGTTGACATTGATCATCTTTAGGTCTTTCAAATCCAAGATTGAAACTGTCCTTGAAAATTGGCCTATAAGCTGTAAATTTTCCTTCTGGAATCAATGTTCATGGTTGTTAATTAATTTGTTTAAAGCTCATTTTAATGTAAGCGTCGATTAATGCTAGCTGGCAAGACAATCAATCAGCCAATTCGTAATAAGCTTTGAAAATTTTACTTCTATCTTCTTCGAAAATATTTAATGAACATTTATATTTGCATGAATTTTTGCAATTATTAAAAACTGAATAAATGAGTGCATTGTTAGAATTTGTTTACTTCCAATGCACTAAAGTTGATTGCGAACCTACACAATAATTCTCTCTAGAACTAGGTGTCTTAGTTGTCTACTTTTTGCACTGAGCGGCAGGAGTATTTTCGTTTATCTAGTTTTTTCACTGCTCAATAAATAATAGCCAGGAAGTAAAATCACTAAAGTAGCTTCTTCAAAGCCTTTTCATCTATCTTCAGTATCGAACTCCGCTGTTGACTCAAAAATAAAATATTATTTAGTTCTTGAATTTAGGTGATAAATACAAACGTCCTAGAAAAGTTCTTAATAATTGTTGTTAAGGTTTTAAGTTTTTCATAAGGATTGTTGGCTTATTGGACCACCTTAATTGTTTTCTTTCTTGAGCTCGCTTTTCTCTTCATTATGAAATATGAACTTTCGAAAGTATTATAAAATGTAACTTCAGTTTATTTTCTACTTTTCATTGCATAGATTGATTTATAAACATTTGTTTTTTGGTGGAAATCTTCGAAAGACACTTGGTAATATTCGTCACCAAGTAGTGTGGAACTCGTTACTCTTACTCTTACTTTCTGTACTTAAAGTTCAGTTCTTTTCTTTTCTTTTTGATGAGCTCTTTCTATTTTAGCCAAGTTCAGGTACAATTTTACAATTGGAACATTATGTAGATTTTTGTTTGTAAAGTTTATATGCATCGATTTTTGTTTTATTTAATTTGATTGCCATCATTGCGTCAAATAAGATTTTCTGTAGCCTTCGTAACGGGTTTATCAGGGCCCGTATTACAAATTACGATTATCGTTTAAAATCGTTTTACGATACTCTTTTTTTTAAAACGATAATCGTTTTCTCTTACGACTGATTTTGGCACTCGTATTTCATTGTTTTGACACATGTACTATTTTTGACAGAAATATTGAAAGAATGAAGTTGGATGCGCTAAAAAAAATAGATTTTTTTTATTTTATCAGGCAATATTTTGATGCATCCATTATCGTAAACCATAATCGGTCCATGTGTTGATTATCGTTTTCTAGGGTATCGTTTTTTTGCCTTTCGTTTCGTAATCTGTAATACGGGCCCAGGCACCAATGTCGCAGTATCATCAGCAAAGGTGGCCATGATAACGTTGATGTCCACTGGAATATTCCTCAACATTCAAACAGGCCAAGTTCAATTAATTCTGATTCTTTTCTTAGAAAATTAAGCTTATTTTATTCATGGAAAGTGAGCAACAATAATATCTTTAAAACGTTTCTTCCTCTTAAGCTTTGGCCTCTGAAAATAAGACACATACTAAAAATATTAATTTCTTACCGCCATTTTTATTTTTGAAAAAAAAAAACAATTTTAATTTCCATTCCCGATACAAATCCGAATCATCAAAAATAAAGCAAACAAAAAAATAAATCCACACTTACAATACACACATAAAAATAAAACAAGAAAAAAAATGCCTACAAACAACAACAACAACAAAACAACCGCATTCTGCAATAGTGATAATAGTTTATAAGACTTACCTACAACTAAACAAACAAAAAAATAAACAGAATTACATTAAATGAACAAACAAAAGAAAAAAAAACTTAAAACATCTTAATTTAAATTAAACTGTATTAAATTTTACTATTTTAATTGCAATAGTTATTAATTTGTGAAAAGAATAAATTAAATAAATCAACATATGCGTATTAAAGCTAAACATAAAAAAAAAAATTAAATGTGTATATTAATATTTTTTAAAACATATATCTATAATTATGTATGATGTAAATTGTATTTAAACAAATAAACCCTAAACTGCAATTAAAATAAAAATACTGAAGCAACAGAAGTAAATTTAAACCAATATGCTCCACAAAACAACCAAGACAACAACAACAACAAAAAAATAGCAACAAATTCAAAATGTATAAAATAAAATAAAACAAAATATATTATACCGAAACGAAATATATTATTTTTGTTAACAATAGCCTCAATGAAACAAACCATAAAAAAGGTGTTGAATCTACAGTTTTATTTTTAAGTTAAAATAGAAAGTTGTTGAAAATTATTTAAAATCCCAAAATACAAATCCTTATTTTTAATTTAAACTTCAATTATTTGCTGATTGTTATTTAAATGGTTCCTTGTTAAACAACAAAAAATAGAACAAATGCAAATAAAACTATTTATTTCTTAATTTATAAACAATAAAATAAAAAATCTTCTACTATAAATAAACAAATATAAAAGAGAAAAAAAAACAAAACAAAGATGAATAGCTAATAAATAAGCAAGTATCTGTGCTACCTCGTAATAATTAATACAAAACAAAAAAAATGCAAAACAAACAAATGAATATTATGTGTACATAATAAAGCCGTTATTTTATATATACAAATTTATTTAATAAGCAAAAAACAAAACCATATACATTGAAATAGCCGTAACAAATAGTAAAACCAAAAAAAAAAACAATAAACCAATAAACAAAGAAAATAGAAAATGAAAATATTTAATTTTTCACCACTCACACAATCAACAATCAAAACTACAACTACAAACAAAAACAATAGAAATCAATAGACAAGGAAACAAAAACAATAGACAAATGAAATAGGAAAAATAAATCAATTCGTACAATTTTTCATAATATTTATTTTCACGTTTTTGTGTAATTTTTTTTTGTTAAAATTATTATCTTAAATATAAATAGTTATTGCATTATATAGAAGAAAGAAAATAAGAAAAACAAAAAATATTTTTAACGAGCAATAGGTAATAATTGAATTAATGAGAATATTTATAATTTGCAATAGGATAAATATAAATCAAAACAGAGACATACATAATAATAACTTCAAATGCGCCTTAAACAGAAGATTTTTTGTATTTTGTTTTTTAATGGTTTTTAGTTATCGTCTTAATATTAAACCCGAATTGGTATTCCCTTAGTTCATCATCATATTATTAATGAATATGAATTTCACTCAGGTTTCTTGGAGGAACGTTATTTTTTTAAGGTGTTTCTCCTTTAAATATAATAGAACGGGGGTTTTGAATGGGAAAACGAATTTGAATGGCATAGATTCTTTTTTGAAAATGTGATTTAGTTGGTTAATCTGAGATTCGAACATAAGGTGGTGGTACTGTTTTTTCTTCTTTGCGGGGAACCTTTTATTATATAGAAAAAAATTATAAAATTAGCTTATCACAAATTTGTACGACAAAATAAAACAATAAAAGTTAAACTTTCACTTTTAAAATATCAAAGATAATTTACATTATTTGCGAAACAAATTATTTTTAAATTTTGGAAGCAAAAAGTATAGCACTTATAAGAAAGAAGTTAGTTCTAAGCTAAAACTAAATGAGATATTTAGCGGGAACTAATTTTCTATGTGGCAAGCAGAGCTTTGGCTTTAATTCGTTTGATCTTAAAAATACGAAGAATTCAGGCAGGACAAAATATTCTTGAGTTAAAAAAAACTTAAAACGACGTCAAAAATTAACTCGAACAAATAAAAAATTTAGGTAAATTTAAAATGTTTGTTCTAAAATATTAGTCCAACAAAACTGTATAGGTATACTGATGGCTAAAAGAGGTGAACAACATGACTGAACTCATTGTTGGCTACATTGTGGTGAATAGTTCTGTCAAAATGAAAATGTCAACTGTCAAATATTTATTATTTATAATAAGGTGTACTTTCATTTTCAGTAATGCCAGATACCAATTATTTTAGATATTTTTGGCTGCAATAAATCTTAGCAGCCATACTAGAAATATAGACATTGCGAAGTAATGGGTTGGGTACGATATCCCGCTTTTTTTTTTTTTTTTTTTTTTTTTTTTTTGAATTCATTTTTATTTTTATTAATCTTAAAACTATCTTAAAGCTAGACAAAAATTCCTAAAAACTAGCCTAATTATCCAATTACTTAAAAAACTAACTTACTGGCCCTATGCGGGCGCTCTAAGCTAGACTATATCTTAATTGTAATACCTTTCGGCCTAAAGACTGTTATTAATTTAAACTATATCAATTTTTTTTTTTTTCGTGTTCTCGAGAAAATGTTTAAAAAAAAAACTCGGATTCTATATCTTGTTTTTAAATTTTATATATAAAACTTACAAACTAAAGTAAAACTAATTAAAACTACCTAAGACTACTTAAACTACTTAAAATAAACTTAAACTACTTAAAAACTAGAACAGCCACAGCAGCATTTTTTTTTTTTTTTTTTTATGTACACAGATGTGTACCTATTTTTTTTTTTTTTGGTGCCACCCCGACTGTCCCTACCTAACATCTCTTTAAAATCCCGTTCGCATATCCCGCTTTTTATAATCCCGTTTTTCGAAATATCGTTTTTATAATCCCGTTGAGGTATGTAAGGGGGGGGGCATGCTGCCCCCCATTGCAACCACCCTGCTTGGGCACACTATAGGATTTGGGATAGGTGCGAGGTTGGGTATATGCAAAGTTTCCTTAGCATTTAAATAATCTGGAAAATAACCAACATAAAATCAATAAGTTTTAGCTACGTATTCTAAAAAACGGGATATGCGAACGGGATTTTAAAGAGCGGGATTATAGTAGAACGGGATTTTAAAAAGCGGTATTTAAAAAAAAAAAGGTATTATAGAGGACGGTATTTTAAAACTTTTTTTTTCGGGATTTTTGAAAAACGGGATTCCGTTACGCTCCCGCTTTAAATACCTGTGTACTTATTGAAAACTTTTATGATAAAAGTCACAGTTTATCTTTTGTTCTTTTTTGATTTTTAACAGATTTCATAGCATACTTTGGCATGCTGAATACCAACATTCGAACATTTAACAGTTCATATCAGATTTTATAAAAAATTTTAGCATGCCGAGCACCAAAATTATAATTCACAAAAGATTTGTTGACAGCTCAAAATTTTTTATGGAAATTCATAGCGACATAGCAGAATAAAGGAATAGGAGAATTAAAGATCACACCGAATAGTCCTAAATATTTGATTAACTGTTATATTTGTCATGTATACTGTCAATTTTGGTAATGCCAAATATATTAGTGTTGTAGCTGCAATGATGGATTGCATGTAGCCGAATTGGTATTCCCTTAGTTCAGGCATATATTTTTCACAAAAGGCACCAATATCCTATGGTTGGTATTCATTTTAATCCAACTCACAATATTGATTTTGAATTTTACTCAAAATATATTTCCAAGTTCTATATTTCTAACATTCGGAGCATTTTAAGTACGAACTGTCAAAAATGTTGGAAGTGAAATGCACTGATACAAACTTTCAAAAGATGATACTGTATGTATTTTTTTATGAATAGTTTATGGTGACACCACTCTTCTTCAATAGGTAGGTCTACTTCACTTTCAGAATACTTACTACTTCACACTATTCCAAATTTTTCAATTCTATTTCCTTTTATATGAATTTTGAAACTGTTATAAACTATATTATACTAATAAGTTTGTTCGATGGCGACAATGATGCGAACTTTTACGCGCTGAACTCGCTTTGAGTTTTTTTTATTGCACTTTTTTGTATAATATGCGCCCACTCAAGGGATTATTACTACCCTGATGATTATCACAGCAAAACAGGGAAGGTTTTAAAAGGAGAAACCGATGCAATTTCGAAATAGTATAATGAAAGGAAGAAAAAATAGAGCTAGGTAGTGCATTCCACATTCGTGTAGTGCGGCTGAAACAAGAATCTCTTTACTTCACTGTACTGGTCAAAAGTTGGGCTCAAGCGTAAACTGATGAGTTTTACAGTTCAATTATATAAATGGCAATAATATAATGAGAGGAAATGGGAGACATGAATTTTGCGGCGACGTTCGAGAGATGCAATGCAACTATTGCTTCTGTTATATTTCTATCGCCTGTCATTTTTAAAGAAATCTTTTAAATTGGTCTAAAAGGCTTAAGTGGGTTATTGTAGCACCTGCCCAAAACTGGGAATTGTACTCTAGCGGGCAGATCTTGTTTTCTTTTTTTAAATAGAATGATACTAAGACGCAATAGATAGCTCAGATTGCAGGAATTCAAATTACAGAACACCGATTTGATTTCCATTTTTTTAATTTTAATTCGTAACTTTTATGAATGTTTTGCATTTTTAGAATATTTTCTAATGATGGATTTTAAAACGTCGAAACTCACATCAAAGTTGAAAAGCACCAGGTTGCCGTATTCGAATTATTGATTCGTCTTTTTTTCATTTGGCAATCTCACTTCAACACAACAGTTAATATTGCATTGATTTTTGAAAAAACTTCAGGAGTACGAACACAAAGTGTAAAATTAAAATTAAGGACAAATTTGCTGGAAATGAATAAAAGAAAATTGCCTCAATGAATTATTGTTATTCTAGGAATATAATTTGTGTATCTTCGGATTGTACCAATTATTTCTCCGAGACTTCCCACGATCTTCGATTACATACGTACTTTAAGTCCTCCCACTAAAAGAAATTTTTAAATTTGTTCTTATAAAACAGATCATTTCCAATTCCATACTTCCTTTACAAGATTTTTGTTACTAAAAGAATTTTCTAACTCTGATCAGCTAAACTATCTAAGTAGTAAAATGTTTAACACCAGAACCTCTTCGCTGCTTTCAATAGAGAAAATCTATGTATTTAAATATTTTTTTCATTCATAACAAAGACGTAGCTATTTTATTTTTTGTTAGTTTTTTACAATAATTAATATAAAGCATTTTCAGATTACCTTTAAGTTAAAAATGATTTTTACTTTAAAATGTGATATACCTACCTAAAGTTCTACAATATAAAAATATTTAAAAAAAATAATAAAAATAAATGTTTATTTCCACTAATTCAATGCATTTGTTAACCAGAAACCTTAAACTTGCTTTTAAGATACAAATAATCAATTTTTAAAATCAACGTAAGAAATATAAAAAAAAAACACAACAACAACTTCTTATTTTAACTTCGAAAATATTGTTAGAATTCAACTCTTTGCAACAATGTGCCATAGAACTATAACTTTAAATATTGTTTTTATTCAATCTTTTTACCAGTTTCTTTTTTACAAGCAACAGATTACCGAAAGAAAAATATAAAAACAAAACAAACCACAAAAAAATAGCAAAACAGTAAATTAAACAATTTACAATAAACAAAAAAATTACAAAAAACTAAACCAAAACTTAAATATTAAATAAAAATAAAAAAACCATAAAAGCAAATCTTTTTTATACAACTAAATAAAAAAATATCGAAACTGATGTAAAGAAATAAAATAGAAAACTTGTTTTATTATTTTCTCTCTCTAAGTTACAGCAAATGTTAATAATAATTATATTAAAAATAGATATTTCTTTTTATATAACAGAAAAGAAAGAAAAAACACACACTCACACACATAGATCAAATCAATAGTAAGGAATTTATTTATATACAAAAAGAATCTTAAATAAAAAAAAACATGAAGTAATAATTAATGAAAAGAAAAACAAACAATAGCAGAGAAATAAAACAAAGAAAATTAATTTTTAATAAACTGTTGAATTATTTTTAATGCAAACCATAAATAAAAATAATAAAAAAAAATATTTATATTGTGTATATAAAATATTATTAAATTATATATCTTTACATATATATATATGACGGTGAAATGGACTATAGATATATATTATAAATGTATATCTGTGAACGTTTATTGCAATAGATGAAACCAACTACAAGGAAAATAAGAAAATTAAAAAATATTAATTAAAAATATTTCTTATTTAAAAATCCAAAACCAAACAAAAAATAAATATCTAATTAATTTATTAATTATGAAAAGATTAAAAAAGCTTTTATTTACACATATCTCTCACTCACAATACAATAGATTTATTTCTTCAACAAATTTCTTCTTCTGGAACTTCTTTGGCTAAAATAATAAAAACATAAAACACACACACTTCAAAATGTGATTGAAATACGAAAAAAAAAAAACAAAACAAAAGAAAATAATGAAAGTGAGAATTTTAAATATTTACAACAAATTTTTACAGAAAAATAGAAAACAAAATGAAATACAAGAAAAAGAAATTTATTTTTCTATAAAATGCAATCAATGTTGTTTAAGTTTATCATTTGTATTTTAACCTCAAATGTATGTTCGTGTTTTATTTTTCTTATTTTTATTCAATAATTTCTGTACAGATCACAGTTAAATACATTTAAAATAAAAACCAACAGAAAATAGTACAATTATATATTAAAAAATACAAACATAAGAAAACAAAAAACCCAATAGTCAATAAAATCAATAGAATATAAATTATTATTATTATTATTTGAAAATCTCACTTTTCTAAAAAAAAAATAAAATGGATACCAACATCAAACCTTTAATGACAACAAAAAAGTTAAAGCAAAGAAAGGGACAACAGAAAACAATGATTTTAACAGAAAATAGAAGAAGAAAAAATCAAATCAATAGAACAATAAAATATAAATATAATTTTTAAAACAAATATAATCAAAATAGAAAATAGTTTTCTTTGTTTATTTTTTATTTTAATAACTAAATATTGAAACAGTTTTTTTTTTAATTCAAGTTTAACTACAAATTTCCTCAACAAATTTTCATTTTTACAATTCTACAAAAACGAAAATTACAAATCACCCATAGATTGGGGCGGATGACAGCTATTGACAGCTGTCAACTGTCAGTGAAGATATATAACTCAAAACAAAACAAACGTTGGTTCATACATTTTATCATCTTTCATGTGACAAATATTTTGTCATCAAAATGCACAAGGGTATGGAGATGTTAACGGTTTGAAAGTTGATTTCTATGTTCGGTTAAGAACGATCTGTCAAATGAGACAGCTGTCATGTAAGACATGGATTATCAATATCACCTGCGTATATTCAAAGACAGGAATCCATTTCAAAGAGAAGGCAATACCATTAAATTTTAACAAAGATTATGCGTTTTATTATCAGATTGGACAGTTTTCGAAAAGTGGTTTTTAAAGCCCTATTTCAAATTCTTAAAATGATTTTGAAGTGAAACACTTAAGAAATTACTCGGGTAAAACAAAACTAAACTCCAAGGAATCTTATAGTCAATAATATCTACATATTTCGGTTGGCTTTTTCATAGAACTGTCAGTTTATCACTTTGAGGTATTTTTATAACAAAAAAGCTACTGACGACCAACTAAAAGGTTTTCTTTTCTCTCCATTAACATTGTTGTCTTTAAAATATTGTACATTCAACTCTAAGAAATGAGTTCAGATTAAGTTAAGTTGCCAAACAGTTCACAAGGTACCCTAAAAATAAATAATTTTCTGCAGTCAAATTCATTAAAGCTCAGACAAAGAGAGAATGAGTAATCGATAGTAAACTTTTCAACTCATTTTTAGTATAGATATTTTGGACTCAGTGATGAGAAGGAATCTGATTTCTAAGAATCTTTTAAACAAAGTGAAAAGCAGCCATTTCCTTTAGTCTCTTTTTATTCAAGATCATAATAGCCAACTAACAGCTTAGATTTTAGAAGCTTAATTAAACATGTATTTCTGCTTAAGCATAGTAAATTAATTACAGCAAGCATCTTGTTATTCCTTTGTGAATTTTCGTCTCCAATGCCCTTTGAATGTCGCATATATTACCTATCAAAGTAAAACATTTTAATCATCACAAGACTCTTCTTCCAACCCGTTAACATTCAACAATTCCCCTCTGTCAAATTTCTTTCTACTAAAACTAAAATTTAAGATTAAGAAAAAAAACGATACAACTGGAAAAAAAACTTAAGACATAAATTTAATCACCCTAATAATTATTATAATTTTTATTGCGTAATATTGTGTAACCAAACCAAGAAAAAAATACATTTAATCTAAGTCTATTACAAAATTCCACACCGGCAATGAATACATACAAAAATAAAAAATTTTGAACAAAACATAAAAAAAAAAACAAAAATTCAAAACAAAGAGGTCATGGTCGAAAGTAAAAAAAAAATATCAATAGACAAAAAAATTCAATTTAAGAAATAAACCATAACAAATTGACATTTTTGGAGCAAAATATATAAACAAAAAAAAAAAAATATCACGAACAACAATTTAAAAGAAAATTAATAAAAATTAAATTAAAAAAAAAAACAAAAATAAATTTAACAAATTTTAGGATTACATTTCAAGAGAAATAAAAAAAGAAAAACAAAATTCAAACATTCATTTATAACATTATGTATAAGTAAAAACTAAGTCATGGTAAGAAAAATAAAACAAAACAAAAAAACATACAAAAATAATAAAATTACACAATTTATAGAAAGAAAAACAAAGAAAATTCAAAATTTCATTGTTGTAATAATAATTGTTCCCCACCCCCCACCACCACCCATTATGAAGAACAAATCTTACCCTTAATCCAAAATGATATAAATTTAAACTTCCACCCTTAACCACTCCCCTCAACCTACTTAATAAAAGCAAGAAATATCTTCCCCTCAGTTTAGATTTAAGAAAAAAAAATAAAACTAACACACAAAACCCATTCAGAAATTAATTCTTAAATTTGCAAAAAAATAAAATGAACAAAAAAAAAACAATTAACATGAAAAAAATCTACAAAAAAATTATTATATATTATATACAAGAAAAGAATGATGAATAAAAATGAATCTTGTAATATAAATTTGATGTTTGTGTTTTTATTTGATTTTGGGCAGTAATTTTAGATTCAATTTAAGAACTCTACCACAACGAAATTGAATGGCACTTTTCGTAACTGCAGGTGGAGATTGATTCAATCCATCTAACCGATTTCACAATACTCCCGACCATCACTAGAAGGTATAGGGAAAATTATCGCCGTCAGATAACCATACTCATATAAGCGACACGTAGCGTTGCGGCCTGGTTGGGACCAAATTTAGTTCAAATCCATATCATCGATCGGTAGCGCTCCTATCTCCATAACCGTTTTTACAAAAATGGAGATCCACTTTTCCAACTGCTGTAGAAAATATTATTACCATTTGCAAATGTTGTTTGATACTGTAACTTTACATGGCGATTTACATTCAATGTCTAAAAAATGAAACAGGAAACAATATGGCCATCATGAACTGTCAAAATCTACCTCAAATCTATCTAAAATGACACTGTTTGTCATTGTTGCTGACAGAACATATAGCTGAAGAACATACCATTAATTTCAGGTAAAACAAAGTCTGTCAACAGACATACGCTATTCATTCAATTTAACTTTCCCACGTGCATCACTTTCAAGGAAAATGGCGGAATGATATTGCCATCCAGGGGCCTATTGCACCATCTTACAAAATTGTGATTACAAGCATTTTTTTAACAAATTTGTAAAAATCGAGTTTTTTTCATATGTAATTTTTTTATCACAAATTTGTACTTGTAATTTGTAGTTGGTGCAATAGGCCCCAGACCTAAAATCGCACGAAATAGTCACTTTAACGGATTTACGCACATGGAAAAGAGCTTCATAACTCAGAATAATTTTGTGTAAAAAATAATGATCCGGTTCTTGCATTGACAGCATTAATTGAATGTGATTTTCGATATTTCAACACGGGCGAATGTATGTATATTGATCAATAAAACCACCTAGTTCTTACTATTCAAAAGTGATCACAATGATAACTTTATGTTGACGTTAAAAGTGGCGCTAAATTTATATTTCAAAAGGAGGATCAAATTTGAATATTTAGAATCTAAAAGTAATCGCAAAATGAAATCTACTGCAGTTTTTTTTAAATATTTTCTTTTAAAAAAATTTAAAAAAAATAAAATTTTAATAGTTCCTGTTGTGAAAAAATTTCGTGGATAACTCGCTGTAATTTCATGGAATTTGCTCTGGAGAAAATTTTTTTCAACATATTACAGAATTTATAATGGAAATGAAATTTTTCAGGGAAAAAAATCTCGTTGATGTACAGTGTAAACAAGAGTTAAGCTTTAGAAATAATTGATAATTGAGTTAAATTTTTTAACATTTAAAGAAATATATTTACAACATAACAATATTGTTGGTTCGTTAAATATAAGTATTGCAGGCAGTGGCGTAACTATACCATCTGAGGCCCGTGGCAAATTTTTTGAATGGGGCCCTCCGGCGTCATAGTAAAAATAGTCATGTTAGAATTTTATTTTTATAAACCAATGATGTAAGTAGTTACCCAAAACTATTGGATAATATGATGTGTATTTTAATTAAATATCTAATAAGTTTTATTTTCAAGAGCATAGGTTTATAAAAATATTTATAATAAAATAACAATTTACTTTCAATAAGACTTTTATATTAATAAAATTCTTTTCTCCGAGCTTTCTGTTCCGCAAAATCTATAACATCATCAAAGTTTAAAGATCGGGCCATAGAATTTTCAATAGACCGAATAGCCAAGCTACGTAGCCTGTCTTATACCATAGAGTTTCTTAAATAGGTTTTTATTAATTTTAGTTTCGAAAATGATCGTTCAGCACTAGCTGTAGTCACAGGAATTGTAACAAATAACATTAATGTAGTACATATTTCAGGAAAGCTGCACGCCATAAAATGATTCTTTATTATTAATAAATCAGCAAGTTCTCTAATACACCAAACATTTTTATTTCATCTCTGAAAGTGGACCGAAAACTGAGAATTTCCCTAGCAAATGATTCAGATGTGTTTTTTTATATACATGGTGCCCCAAAGTCACCGCCCCAAATAAAAACCATGGATTCCTGAGGTCATTTTCTCGTTTTCGTCCCGTTTTCGAGTAATAACGATTTTTATGATTTTTCTCTTAACTGGCTTTATCTTTGCCAAACTGCGTCCGATTTGTAAGATTTTTTTTTATAACCAATCAAGAATTTATTACAGTTTTAGTTTGTCCAAAGACTGTTTTTTCTGCGGACAACCGTTTCTCCGCAATTTTGCATCAAACCCAATTTTTTCGTTTTTTATGTAGTTTTTTTCACTTTGATATTATTTTATTCAAAAAAACACGTTAATGAGTATTAATTTTTTTCACTTATTATTAAAGCCAAGTTCATTTTCTTTTTTCCCTAAAAAGAATACTAAATGTAATTAACAAAAAATGTATACATATATTAACAAATTCTATAGCTTTTTTTCATAAATCAGTGTCATTTAAGATTTGCAAAGTAAAGTAAAAAATTTGAACGTAAATCGATAGTTAATGGTACGCGTTGATTTAGTAAGCTGAAAATATGTCAAATAAAAATGTATTATTATAAAAAAAGCAAAAATGTTTTACTTTACCGCAGTTTTTGATGAATTATAGTGCATACAATAGGAAATTTCGTGATTTAAGAGAACATTTTTTTTAACCCCCTATCACCTATACGCTTCCGGCCAGATGAAGTTTGTCAGCAAAATTTTCGGTTAAATCGAGAAATTTCCTATGGAATGAACTAAAATTCATCAAAATCCGCGATAACAATAAGACACATTTTTGCTTTTTTGTATCTAATAATAAATTTTGTTTAACATATATTTTCGGTTTACTAAGTCGACGCGTAATAAGTTGATTTTATACATATAATTGTTAACTATCTATTAACATTTACATTTTTCAAATCCGCGATGACAGGAATTTCAGTGTCACTGGGCCGTCACTAGCTCGCCCGCGTCAACAACGTACCGCGACAAAAAATGAAGCAACCAATGGATGCGTCCTGAAAATCGACATCTTTTTGTTCTGAATGTGTTGAAATTTTAATGATTAGCTTGAATTTATATATGCACTTTAGTTGTGCCTCACTCTGATTGATTTTAAGTACTTAAAAAATTATAATTTTTAAGTTTTTAGGTACACAATTTTGTTAAAAATGTTAGTTTGGGCCGGGGTCCTCTTGGGTCGGGGGCCGTTGACAATTTTAAGTATTTAATAATATAAATTTTAATAAATAATTTCAAAAAATAATCGTTCACACGTTTCCAAGAGATTGATTTTTCAAAAAAAACAGATTTTTCTTTTTTCAAAAATCCAAAAAATATTTGTACGCAAATTTTTATATACAATAATATTTCAAATACAAAGAAGCTCCTGAATAAAATCAAAATCGTTAGAGCCGTTAATAAGAAAGTCGAAATTAAGAAAAAAAGTTCTATGACAGGTACCCTTATTAGCATTTTTCTTAAAATATTTTGTTTCCAAAATATAGTACATGCTTATATTTACCCATGTTCTGGGGCCCTATTTTGTATTACGAAACGAGCGGCAAGTCAACGATACTGAGGAATACGATAGTCACGACAAAGAGCGTTTAAGTAAAACGAAAAAAGGGTACAAAAGATGTTGCCAAGCTTAACCGAAAAAAAAATTTGTTTGAAGCGCAACCAATTTCTCGACTATTAGGAACGTCAAAAATTGACATAAATAAATGAAAAAAAAAATTATAAATCAAGAACCGATAAAACGAAAGCTAAACGATAGGTATATGGCAGTCGTTAGAACTAACGAGTATCGTTAAAATTAAACGATTCTCGTTTAACATAATCGCATTTCAACGATAACGAAGGAATTTCAACGATAATCGTTTTACAAAATAGGGCCCCTGTATTCCGAGTGAAAGTGAATTGAAATCGAATTTCAATTTCACTTTAAATGAAACAATATGTCCTACATTCCGAGTGAATTCAATTTTTTCAATTCTCTCCGAATTTATTTTCGAAATGTCAAAATCAGCTGAAAGACAATTTGAATCATTTATTCAAACATTGTTTTTAGTGCAAAACGAAAATAGATTCACTTTTATTTTTAATAATTTGTAGAAGGGACGAAAATCAAGGATAGAAAGTTCGTAGAAAAGTTTTACGTTGTAAAGACAAAATTTTAGTTCTTCCAGAAGGAGCGTAAATGAATGGAGGGAATGAAGCAAAAGAAACTTCAAACTAAACGAACAAGCATATGTTTACATTTTGGAAATAAATCTATTAGTATCTAAAATCGACCTTAATTCCCTTAACACATAAACTTCTTTCTTTACTTATTTCGTAAATTGCAACAAAACTTTTTCTTGTCGTGAGTTCTTGTGTATTTCTATGTAAGCAACAATTTATTTTGATAAAATCCAAGCAAACACGAATTTCATCTCCGAAAATTTGATTCACAATGTTCATTTCGGCTGGAATTCAGAACACCAACATTTCACATTAGGAATGATCAAATCACAAAAGTCATTTTATGTGGATTGCATAACATCAAAATTCACTTTTTTTAGCCGAATTCACAATAATTGAAATGCAGAACATGAGTGATTAACACCGAAATTTTTTATGAGAAACGTTGTACGGCAGGTACTGTTAGTTTTGGAGCTAAGAATAAAAAATAATTTCTCCTTTAAGGAATCACCGAAGACCCGAAGACCCTTAAGTACCGAGTTTGAAGGAAATTGCTCCAGCGGATTAGGCCGTAATTCGCGACTCAGTTAGGCCGCGGCCACGCAGTAAGCGGCTGAGCGGCTGAGCGGAAAGAAAAATATAAAACATATGAAATCACATAGAAGCGGCCACGCTATGAGCGAGCGGCGAAACAAAATTCTGAGCGGCTAAGCGGCGCCGCTCAGCAACCAAACCTGTTTTAATTTTTAGTAATGTTCTGAGCGGCAAGAAGTAAAGATGGCCAAAGTAAACATTGAGTTGTTAATTTCGTGTGTGCAATCTCGACCAGATTTACTAATCGCTCAAAAGCAGTCGCTAAGTGCCTGGCCATACGTCGCTTAGAGCTGCCACTCAGCCGCTAGCCGCTCAGCCGCTTAGCCGCTCAGCCGCTTACTGCGTGGCCGAGGCCTTAGACAGATGGAATTGCGGGACACACTTTTTTCGTTTTCTCCATAATCGTAATGTCAACTTTAATCAATACATCGATTTCGATTTTTTTTTCAAATGCAAAACTTGCCCTATAGTCCCTATATCAAAAGTAAAAAGTGGTTATTTTACTTATAAAATTTCAAAAATAAATCACTATTTCTATGATATGAGTCAAAATTAAGTCAAAGAATAATGTTTAATTCTGAATAAGCAAAACCGGGTTTTATTGAATAAAATTAAGTTTTATTCTTTAAGTTTTTATCGTAGCGTGTTTTCTCGACGGTGTTTGATTTGTCTTCTATTTTTAATCTCGCCCGTTTGAATCGTCTCCTTGAAGTTAATTTTGATTCCTTTTATTAACTAGAATTCATATGGACGAGATATAACATTAAGCTTTATATACGTGGATCGCGCTAATTGTATCTTCAAAATTTATCTAAGCTAAAATTATGTCAAGCATTTTAGCCAAGAGGTAAGCTGCTCCAGCTTAAAAATCAAAAATTCTCTTCGAACTGTACATAATTATCTGTAAAAATTGTCCGGCATATTTATTCTCGAGCTTAATTTTAATTTGAAATAGAAGAACATTTAAAAGAATATTTGATGACAGAAGTCTTACCAGATTTTCCACAGCAAAAATTACTCATCCATAATTTAAAAAAAATCACATCAAACTTTTAAATCTTTGAAAAAATATCATTTAAAGAACAGCTCTTTTTTTCTGTGAAATATTCTCCACAAGGGTCTTATGTTAAAATTTAGCTTGGATTTTCTTTTTATTTAGGGCGATCTGCGTACTAGGCTTTACCCCCAAATCGTGCATGCAGAATGTCAATCATGGCGTCTGCTCTGTGGCATGTTGTGCCGTCCTGCTGGAACCAGATGTGAAGCAGGTCTATATTTTTCAAATTTCATATCATTGTTCTCAACGCCCGCCATTGACCGCTTGACCAATGTCGTTTTTGAAAAATAACAGACCAATGACGTTTCCGACCCAAGTCCACACGAAGCGGTAACTTTTTGAAAATGCATTGTCATCTCGTAAACCTCGTGCAGGTTGAGGTCGTACCATATTTTCCAATTTTGCCTGTTAACACAGCCATTCATCTAAAAATGCCCCTTGCCGCTATGGATGATTTTTCGGCCTAAAATGGTATATTCTTTCAAACTTTCCTAGATGGCGTTGTCTATAGTCATGCACTTTGAGCTCCTGGATCAATTAAATCTTGTCCGGGTGTAGGCCCACGTCCCGTTGCCAAATTCGCCAAGTTGAAGTCTGCGAAAGGCCGAGTTCTTGTGCACGTCGAGGAATCGACTGCCTCGGGTTCTGCTGTACACTTTTACGGACCGCGGTCATATTGTATTCATTTAACTTACGAATGTCGGCTGTACAGATTTGACAGATGTCACCAAAACAATATGGCCGCCAAATTCTACAAGCGCCAAATTGAAAAACTATTTATTATTTTAGATTAGCTAATTGAATTACGGTAATTAAGTACAAAAGATAAGATTACAATCAGCCCTAGCGAGGTATCCGTTCGGAGCGGAAAATTCTCCGATTTTGTACGATTCGGAGGATTTTTGCTTTGAGGTATTCTTCCGAACAGCTGTTCGGAATTTTTCTCCGACATTATTTTAATGCACCCGGCGAACTGCGTTGAGGTGCGATCAAGTGCTTTATTTGTGAAATTTCTGACAGCTTAATGCAATTGTTTTTCCGATTTCGTCCGATACAAATTCCTCGCGGAACAAATTGCGCCAACGCATTTGTGTATTATTATTCTTTCCGATAGGATACTTCGAAAAGAATTTGAACCTCCGACAAAGTATGCGTTGCGGAAAATTTTCCGCTCCTAACGGATACCTTGCTAGTGCCGAATATCTTATGATATTTGACCTACACTACACGATGGTGACGTTCAGCTTTGAATTTTATGTAAAAGATGGATGAAGAAGCAATGTATTTAGTGAAGCAATCAATAGTGGGTCACGTGCTGACGCGAACCGTCATCTACGAAAAATTGGAATGTTGTGTGGATTCTATGAAGATTATAATGTTTCAAATTCAATTGATGGATTGTTTGCTGATGAAAAACTTACCGAACACATGCAATTTGACCTCAAATAAGTAAAAACAGCTTAAATGTGTTTCTACATAAATCTTTATTAAATTCTTTGTTATTAGGTTTTCTTAATTTTCATATCATAATATGTATAATAAGGTTTTTTTTGTTTTAATATTATTGTTTATTTATTTTATTAAATATATATGTATTTTAAATAAATTATTATGATGAAAAACTCGCAAAATAGTAGCGTAACTCATCCTTATTCATTGTTTTTTTTTCTAATTTATTTTGTTTATTAATTGGTCAAAATAATTTACGCAATATAATATTTTGTAATGTAAATGTATTTTTTTGTTTTGTGTTATGTAATTTTATATAGCTTTTAACATAGACGTACTTTATTTTATTTTTTTTTTGTTCAAAGATGTGTTTATTCAAGGTAAAGTTACATTAAGGTAATGATATTAAAGTTATGTATGTATAGTTGTACGAATAGTTTAGGTTAAGATTTTTTACTTATAATTTTAATTTTTTAGGAGATAAAACAAAAAAAAAATAAATAATTAATCTATACATTCACAGTAGAGGTTTGTGAGATTAAGAAAATAAATATGAAATTTTTATTTTAATAACTAAAATAAGATTTTAATTTGACTTAGAATTAGTAGCACAGATAAGATTAAGTATTTAAACGATTTTTGTTTTGATAGAACAATTCGAAGTGAAAGAAGAATATGAAAATGAAGCAAGAGATTAATTCTTATTAGTATTTTATGAGTGTGCAATTGATCGTTTATCTTTGTATTTCACATTCACATGCATTATCCTTTATTTTGTTTTCGTATAAAATACACCAAACATTTATTGATACATATTTTATTTATATAATTTGGTTTAAAAATGTTTTGTATAACTTGTCTGTGTGTATACAAATAGGTGAGCGATAGTTTTTTTTTTTTATTTTGTTTGTTGTTGTTCTGCTTTATGTATTTTTTATTGCGATTTAAAATTGTTAATTTAATAAAATCTTATATAACTAATTATTGTTACCATTGTGGATGTGTATGCATTTTAAAAGTGAGAGAAGTACATTTTGCAACAGTTGTTGCTTAATGAACAAAATCGCTTCTAAAAGTAAATTATAGTTTAAGGTCTAATTAACTTTTTAACTATGTATGGATATTTGTGAGTATGAATAAATGTGATTTGGCTGTTATGAAGATTAATTTGGCTTAAATGCTTAAATAAACATGATTGAATTTTACTAAATATAACCAAAAATACAAACAAAAGTACAATTTTAGGTGTCTAGAGCGAAAAGAAGATACATAAATTATGAGATTCACTGAAGTATCTCAAAGCTCCCCATTTGTTTTCAAAGTTTAGTTTATACATCATCTTACAAATAACTACAGGATTACATATAAAAATTCAGTTTTTCCGAAAAAAAAAATATGTCTTCCGTTTGCCTAAGAATTTGTAGCATAGAAAGCAGCCAAATGCGTGAAAAGATCGAAAATACAACATCCGCCACAAACTGGAAAATGGATTGGAAACTCGAAATGAAGGGTGAGCTTTTCGCAGAATATCTTGGCATATTATTCTGCAAATAAAGCTATCAATAATTAACAGTTTGTTGAAAACAGCTATACATTTGAAATATCCTTTGTCACGCTCAAATAAGAAAGAAGTATGTTCCAACAAAAGTTATAAGAAAAATGGTTGGTGCATACTAATGCCTCCGTAAAGTCCAATATGAGCCAGTTCATTTGAAAATTAATAAACTTATTGTTATATCCAAACAAGTTGATATCTGTTTTTGGCAAAAGTTTTCGAAAAAAGCTCCTACTTAAGTATCTATCAGCTAGAATTTAAAAATTAAACATCCCACGCAAGACCAAGTTCGTCGAATTACAGATGTTTCGGAAAAAGCAGCTCGAGAAAAACAGTTTCTTTTTTTAGATGTTACTCAAGCCTTTAATTTGTTTAGACGTTTGGGACTTGAGTACAAGGTGCATAAAGATCTTCCCAGCTACTGCTACTGCCATGAAATATTTTGATAATTAATAACCGCCCAAATATGTAGATCAGGATTCAATCAAGAGTAGCTATACGGAACATAAGAAGATTGAAGCTGGTGTACCACAAGGAAGTGTCCTTAGACCAACTCTGTGTTTCTTATAAACTAGAGATATTTCAGGTTATAATTACTCCGAAATTCTGAGATCAAAAAGAACCACGGCGCATGAAGTCAAGGTCTTAAAGTTATGGGAAAGTATTGAAACTTTAAATTCCCCAAATGTGATTTTCAATTAAAAAAATAATATCATAAGTCGATTTTTTTTTTCATAAATTGATTTTGAGATGGTTTTCTTAAGGTTAAATTATGGCATTTGGTACCGAATATAACCATATGTCTTTTGAAATTTTCAACATCCAGAAAAAGAGTATTAAGAGTCCCATGTTCTTTCTTCTTCCATGATTTCTTTAATTTTATTTTTGTCAACCATAACCTTGCCTTACCTAAAAAAAATCAAAAACAAGATAAGTTGTTTGGAAATTTGAATATCCCACCTAGTTAAGGACATAATCCCACTGAAGCACGGAGTTTTTGTCCAAAATATAGGGATTTTATTTCAAAGCAATTCTGTACTTTGAAAGATTCCTCATTTAGGATGTGGGCTCCTAAGTGAAACCCAAAAATTCACGTACATACATATATTCCTATATTGAACCTGTGGACATTTGTCTTGTGGTGCTCCTACACCAAAATACTAGTAGTATGCTGAGGTTCCTACGTAAGTCATTAGATATGGCAGCAGCATGAATACGTCAAACTTGACATTGTCAACGTAAAGTCAATGCTGTGCGTAAATTTATTTTGCAAGATGGTAATGTGACATAACGTGAGGTAAAGCATGCTCGGGCATTATCTTCACTCGCATTGAGTATTGCCGTCAAAAAGATTTGTTCGTGTTGGATACGGCGTAATATGACAACCGCTCAAAAAAAAAGTTCGTCTCGATTGGTGCCAAGGAATGTTGACAAACATTCAACCATATGTACATTGAAGAAACGTCTATAAAATTTTGACAATCGATTGGATGGATCTTTCAAGGCGAGCCAAATTCAACAAAACAAATTTTTGCACGAAACACTTCGAGGCAATGTTCATGTTTTTTTTCGGTATAAATTAATATACATAGGTATATCGCCAGCGTGCCATTAGAGCAAAAGTTGTAGCGTCAATTTTTATAATACACCACCAAGGGAAACTAATTACAGAAGACGAACAGTTCTTCATCACGATAATTTAAAACATAGAATTAATGGGTCATCAGCCGTACAGTCGTGGTTCGCTAACCAATGATTTCTACTTGTTCCCGCAATTGTCAATGTTTTTTGACACCTTGATTCGGAGGTAAATCAATCAGATCTAATCTAATCTTACTGAATTTATATCAATTAGTATCTGTGTGCCATGAAATTAGAAATTTAAAATTGATACAATTGCAACTGATTTTAGGAAAGCATTTGATAAAATTTCCCACAATATAATTATTTTTGAATTAAAATCATATGGTCTCCTATCTCAATTTTTATCTTGGGTCCAGTCTTACTTGGATGATCGAATATACAGTTTTTTTTTTAGCTACCCTCTCCAACCCCATGTAGGTACTCAACATAAGGCGTCCCGCAAGGAAGTAAACTCGGCCCTTTGCTATTCTTGTTAATTAATTGTTTACGAGCTTATTATGATTCCATTATTAACAGAAAATCTGGTAAAAGCAGTTCTCAGATCCCTTCGTTACAAAATCCCTATATAAAACATTTGTTAGACCCCTGTTTGAATATGCCTCTCAGGTCTGGCCACCCTATAAATCACATTCAGAAAATTAAATTCGTTCAATGCAGAATTGTTAGACTTGCCTTGGATGGGTTCGTACCGCCCCCCTATGAGAACCGTTTTACATTGGTTAATTTGCAAGCCCTCTAGGAACGTCGTCGTGATAATTCTGTCCTACTCTTTCTCCTCGCATCATCAGTTATCGACTAGAGATATTGACTTACTAAACAAAGTTAAGTCGAATATAAATCGTTGTTTTAGGTCAATTACACTGTTCTGTATACCCTTTCACCGAACCTGGTACCGCTTAAATAAACCACCAAAATGATTTACTACAAAAAATAAGAAAATCTATTCTCTTTGTTTCAGTGCGTAAATGCGTATTCTGACCAATAATATTTCTGACAGACACATCAGAACTCTGTTCTTCCGAAACCAGTAGCAGAGCACCCGAAAAAAAGCTGAGTTCGTCATAAAAGATCAATCCTTCAAAACAAATAAACATTGGGCAAAAATAAACCACTGAAAAACTAACTAAAGTACATATTAATAGAACTTCCAACGAATTCAATTTATTATTAGCCCTCCTTTCGGACATTTACAAAAAATACGTTAAAATAATGTTATTTGTTGATCAGAACATGCATTAAATTTAAAAATTTACTACGATATTGTATTTGAAAGTAAAAAAAAAAAAACGTTTGAGAAAACAAAAAATATCACGTATACGCCCCAGATACCATCGTCTAGCCAACTCCACATTTAAACATAGAAACATATTTTCTTAAAATTAACTTCAAATTTTTCTATATACAAAAGTTTTAATTGAAATTTAAAGAAAAAAAGCTTTTTAGCTGTGATTTTATGACGGTGATCAAAAAGTGTTGTAATTTTTGCAAGTTTTTTTTTTTTTAAGTGAGAATGAATCTGAAAAGTTTTGTTGTTTTTTTTTATAAAAGAGTGTTTTATGAGCATGATGTTGAGTTTTCTAATAATTTCTTTAGTTTTATTTCAATATATTTTAAGGTTCTAAAGATGATATGTGCGATGATTTGTCTATTAGGAAACATTTCCCTTAACTAATAATACATGATGTTGATTGGATGTTGACATATTATTACTTTTTTTTCATTGAAAGTAGTAAAAATGGTTTTAAAAAATGTTATTTTTGAAACTCTAATATAATTTTATTTGATCTTTTTTTGTTTTCCAAGGTTATATTCACTTTAAATATATATTTTTTCTGTGGAGAGATATAATAAAGCAAGCTTATTTTAAGCTTTTTATTATCAATCTATTACATTTTTTTCTAAATAACCATTATATGCTCTTATTGTTTTACTACTTTCAGACTTTAGACAGACAGAAGGAAAATTGTTAACCTAAATAACTTCTTTGTATTTTTTCTATGAATTATTTTTGACTTTTGAACTATTCTATTTATATTTTGGTTTAAATTTGTTTCATTTTTGTTTGTATTGAATGGATATGATGGGAATGACAAAAGGTGAATGATTTCGTTTGATGTTAGGTTTTTATATTATTTTAATTTTCATTTCTTTTCTTTAGATTTTTGTTTTTTTTTTTACTACTTTTAAGATGTATATAAATTCTGTAGTTGGATATAACACATTAAGAAGGTTTTATTATTATGTTTTTTTTTTAATTATATGTATCAATATTTCTTTTTTTAAGAATAATAAAATTTAACTTACTATTTCTATTATTAAAATACTTAATTTCTTTTTGTTTAAGCTTTTTGAAAACCGGTTTTATTGCTTGCTCTTGATGTTAAAGTTTTAGTTGTTTGTTGGTGTTGATGTTATTATTTTCTTGTAAATTTTACTTAATTTTTGTTGATTTTATTGTATTCACTCTCATTTATTATTCAACTAAGTTGTTTTTATTTTTTTGTATTCAGATTTCTTTCTAAATCCTCGTGCGCTACAACAAAAAAGTTACATATTTTTACTTTGGGAATTTTGTTTTGCAAACCTAAAAGTGAATATAATTTGTGCGTCAATAAGAAAATTTTAAATTTTAATTTAATTAATTTAATTAATTTAATTTAAAATTAAAAGAAAAAATTAACCAATATTTAAAATTGGTTTTACTTCTTTCTTATCCAATTTTCTAATAAGTCCAAATATTTTTAAATTGTAGTATTTTTTTTGTTATTTGCTCCCTTTCACTGCTTCATTTATATCCGTATGTTTTGGTTACGATGGAATTATGTGAATGAGATGAAAACGTCAACATAACGTAACGCGCTAGAAGATTTTTTTTTTTCAAATTCCTTAGATTTTCAGAAATTTAAGTTGTTTTAATGATTTTCACTTTTTTTAAAATATATTTTTAGGAGCTGATGTTGTTGCTTTAGGTATTTTTTGATTAGGGTTTTTATTGACTCTTGTCACTATCACCAGCTAAAAACAAGTAAAAAAGCGAGCTATAAGAAAAAATTAAGAATAAATAACAATTTAAGAAAATTTTATAAAAAATGATGACAAAAAAAAATATAAACAGTAATAAAAAAATGAAAATGAGTCTTTGGCCGATTTCGAATTCTCTTGAATAATTTAAATGTAGATGAAATTAATAAAAATGTGATTTCTAAAACTCTAACATAATTTTATTTGATTTTTATCCAAGGTTATAACCACTTTAAATAAATTTTTGTCTGTGGAGAGAATTATGGCAAGCATTTTTTAAGCCATGAATTATCAATTTATTAGATTCTTTTTTTTATGAACCATAATATTTCTCATTGTTTATCGTACTACTCTCAAACTTTAGACAGACAGAAGTACGTGTATTTTTTCCCTCCGATGAATGTTTTAAATGAACGAAGAACGATGATTTGCTAAGCTGTAGAAAAATTTTAATTTTTTCTTAAATACATATAGATATCTAACTTCCAGAAGAAGTCAAAATATTCTGTTGAATGTTATCTTACTCGTTTAGTTTTGAAATCAGTTCTAAAAACAAATAGAACTTTTTTCTTTTCCCGAACATATGTAAATCAATCTCAGAAATTGAAGACATACCATCCTGAGTCTCCAAATACGAGTACATCAGGCCCTTATTGCAACTGTCGTTTGTTAATCGGTGAACGACATCTATCGTAGTTTGTTGTATCAGATGCATCAGTTGTATTTTCACAAGTAGTTACAACAACATAAGGCTACCCAGATAGATGTCAATACAAATTTAAACGCATTTTGATACGATCGATTTTTATCGAACCGAACGTTAACCAACACTCGCAATTTCAAACTTCATAAAAAAATGTACTTCGAAATTTAACGATCAAGAAGAGAAGATAATTTATGCCGCAAATTCTCCTAAGAATTCGTGTCGAAAATAAGATACAAGACTTTGATCTGTTTTACGTCTGAGGAACATCGCCGATATTATGAAATTTAACGGTCAAAAATCAGCTTATCACACGCTGCCGTTGGAAGTTGAATGTGAATCTTAAAACGAATATGAAAAGCTAAGGCACTGTCGTCAGCTAAACAATTTATTGGATAAGAAGTTTCAGACAAAAGATCATTTATGAACATAAGGAAGAGTGTCGGAGACAAAACGGAGCCCTGAGGCACACTAGCGTTTATTATGTTCATATCAAATTTGAAACCGTCCAATACTACTTGTAGTGAAGAAAGGTAATTTCTAACCCAACCAAGAAGAGATTCATGCAAATGCACACGTTTTCGATAAGAGAGCTTGATGCCAAACTCTATCAAATCCCTTTGAAATATCAAGTGCAATAATATTACTTTCTCTAAGACGATGTAAAGATTTTTTCCACGGTTCGTGAGATAAACCATCAGATCAAAGAGTTGTCCTATTGCAACGAAAGCCATTCTGCCGATCATTAAGAAGCTTTCGTACCTCAAGATATTTCTTAAGCTGAAAATTGATCAGCGTTTCCATGACCTCTTGGAAAGAAGGGATAAATAAATAAATAAAAAGGAGCAGTTAATAAATTTTTAATGCTCACTTTTATATTAAGTCTGATTTTTGTTTTTATTTCAAAGATGTTGATAATAATATATTCAATGACATTCGATGTCAAATAAGTGCCTTATATGTCATATTTCTTATTTGTCTGCAATTGTATTAAGCGCCATCTAGATAGACCATCTAGAGAAGATTTCAACAATTAAAATTCACTTTATGTTCACTCTTGATTGCTGACCAAAATCGTTTTTAACTTTTAGTTTAGTTCTCCGATCTGGCTATTCACTTTTTCAAAGAAAAAAAAAATTGTTATCGTTCAATGAATACTCTCGTAGTTTACTTTTATAAACTGATCTAAAAATCCATATTTAATGAAAACATAAAATCTTAAAAGCGTTCTGTGTATAATGTGTCTCTATTTTTATATTTAAACAACCACCATCAACTTGCCAGTGAAAAGATCCTTCCAAATTGGATAAACTTAACGTGTTCAGGGATTGAATTCGATTGTACATTGTTGAATCTCCAATGAAAATCAAACATTTTGTACTAACATTTTTTTGAGTCATACGAGGTAAAATATCCAAAAAAAAAAATGTTTGAAAAACCAAATTGAAAAATATAAAACTTGCCCTATTTTTAATAAATAAACAAATACAGCCCTATTAATTATCACACAATAAAGGCGAAACAACTTTAACACGTATTTTAACTTATAATTCTTACTAATAAATGTGTGTTAGTCTTAAATGACTTTTGACAATGAGAGGATAACTTATCTCACCGATTTTGGTGATTAACGAGCGGATATCTTTAACTTGCTCGTCAAATTTGAAGAAACATTTTATTTAATAATACACATTCCAACAAGTGTCCATGTAATGGCTGCCATACGCTATTGTGTTAACTAAGCTTGTCGCCAGGACTCTGATTTTCAGTCTTTTTTTTTTTCTTTTCTGGTATATCCATTTTTTACAATTTTATTTGAACTTTGATACAAGAATTAAATAACCGTTTCGAATTTGTTTGACATCAAAAATTATTTTGTATGACTGAGATGACATATCAGCTTTCAATAATGAAAAATGTACTA
This sequence comes from Philhelius festivus, assembly GCA_963931855.1. Taxonomy (NCBI): domain Eukaryota; kingdom Metazoa; phylum Arthropoda; class Insecta; order Diptera; family Syrphidae; genus Philhelius; species Philhelius festivus. The sequence continues at coordinate 89,155,221 of OZ007557.1, read as the reverse complement.
GAATGTTTAGTATAATTTAAGGAAGTGCTGCCAATTTTTCTGTTATTCAGTGAATAGATAAAATGAAGAAACGATAGTTTTATTAATATATTAATTTATCAAAGGGATAATTTCATTATCCATGTGTTGGAAAAAACGTGTGTTAACGAGCAAATTGTGTGTTTTTATTAATACGGCTGATAGAATACAACAGATTTGTTTTCGATTTTCTATTTACAAGATCCAAACATAAAACAAATTAGTTTTAGTACTTGTACATGAACTATGTACCCAAAGTAAGTTCTTACTAAACACCGGTTTCTTCGTAATAGATAATTTAAAAGTTTTTTTTTTTTTTTTAAACCCGATTTTTTAATTTTCAGGCATGATTTTTTAACGTAACAACATTCCAGAGCTACGGTAGCAATGACCCCCCCTTCCGACGTGCTCTATGCAAGAATGCCAAGCTTCCGTAGATTGAAGGCCCTCTCTTTCCTGCTTCCTGGATCAGCCTCATGCTCCGGTGAGCATGGGGTTTAATGGTGGCGAAGCAAGGAGAGGTTTAAGGATTTGCAAATTTGGATTAGGTATGTGTTTAGTGGCTAGCAACTCTTCCTAGAAAATCATAGCATACGGTTTAGGAATCCTTGCTGACTACACCTCGAAAACTATTAATCATAGAACTTTTTTGCTTGAATCTCCAAAAAATACAGGTTGTTAAAGATTTTGTTCTTCGTTATGTTTTATAGATCCATCATGGAGAGCTATAAACTCTGCAAGTCATGCTCTGAAGAATTCGTGTCAAAAGAGGTTCTTCGAATAGATCAAGAATTAATGTCCTATATTATTTAGGGCAACAAAACAAGTTCATTCGAGATATCTGAATTTTAAAAGCTATATAATTTTGTTTTTAAACATTTGTGAACAGCACTGTCTTTACTTGTGATTCTTAAAGTAGACCATATAAGGATCGTCTGTCCTTATCAGGTCTTAGTGTAAAACATGATCAGCGGTCAATAATAATCTAATTCGGTTAATTATAATTTAAAATAATTTATTTAACACTTAGGGAATAGATAAAGTAAGAATACAACTTCTGTTTTTATTCCTGTTTTAAAATTGTATCAAAAAAAACCAAAACAAAACAATTGAAATTATATTTAAACTCAAAATTTTATTCAAAATCATGTCATTTATATAGAACCAATTTACAATTATTTATAATATCAAAATAAAAGTTAATCATAACTCCTTTTATTCTAAAATATTCATCAAATTCCACATTCACATAAGGATCAAACTCAAATACTAATTAGGTGCATAATAATAAATGAATTAACAAAAATTTAAATTTAAATAGAAAAAACAACATAAAGAACATGTTTGCTTATAATTATATCACAAAAAGAACTTGTTCTCTCTTCATTCTCAATATGTCTGTTTTTATGTTTTTTTTTGTGTTAATATCTCTTGAATTCTTTTTTTTATAAGAGAAAATCAGGAGTTGTTTTTATTGTTATATTATCTATCCTTATTCATCTCTGCAATTAAGTATAGTGGAGAGTTTTTACTTTCTCGTTATTTGTTTATGGGTTCTTTAGTTGAATCCGGTGGACCAATAATTCCTTTCACGGGATCCTTCCAATTTTATGTAAAAAAAGAGACAAACGATAGGCTCTCACCTAGACTACATCCGATGTTGGAGTTTATCTGGAATCTTTAAAATGGAATTGAAACCCAACTGAAGTGAAGGGATCATCGAATCCGATCGGAATTCATTGAAGAGCCAATTATGTATTATCTTTGGAGTTGTTCTCTTTTTAAATCTTTATTTTGGTAGTCTGCATTTGTTTAAATTTAATCAATACAAATTTTAAATTTTAAACAGATTCTAATTAAACTCGGCCGGGTGTTACAAAAATATAATATGACAAATTATTTATGAATTAAATTATATGAAATAAATTTATGTTTGAAATCTGCTCTCTTGCGTACTCTTATTTATTTATTCGAACAAAATACTTAAAAAAAATTATATAAAATATTAAAACAAACTAAATATATTTCTGATTTATGAAACGCAAATTTTGCATTCAATTTCATACTGTCTCTCGCTCTTTTTCTCTTTCTCTCTCTCTATCATTATCCCCCTCTCCCCCTACCTATATATCTATCGTTAATTTATTTTAATTTTTTCATTTTATTCTTATTCTTTTCTAAGTTTAATCATTTTTTAACAATCTTCCAGCGCTTGCGTTTTGTCATACGAAATCTAAATCAGTTCTGGTCTTGTACATCTTTCGTTCCATGGTTCGCTCGAACCATTTCTTGATTTCGGCCACAATCAGCACTGATGATGTAAGACTCAACAAAAATAGTATGTCATAGGCTGAGAGGGCCTCAGTTTGAAAGACCATTTGTAAGGGAGGGAAATAAATCACTAGCATCTGTCCGATGATTGAGAATCCTACAGCCAGGAGAAACATTCGATTGGAGGTGAGACCGATTTTGAAGACGCTCTTAGTTTGTGAACGGCAACTTAGCGCATTGAACATATCGAAGAATACAAAGCAGGTGAAAGTCATGGTGGTGTCACGTTTTGTTTTGCCAAGCGTTCCGTCGGCCATTTCTCGTTGGAATACCCAGAGTGTGCCGAGGATTATAATACTGGCACTGAGAAGAACATTCACAATAACTGACTTGGTGAGCATTGGCTGTTTGACATTGCGAGGTTTTTGCTTAAGCACATCATGATCGACCGGTTCCACACCAAGAGATTGAGCTGGTGGTCCGTCCATGATGATGTTGATCCATAGAATCTGCATGGCGTTCAGGGGATTGGCTATGCCCATTAGTGTAGCTAGGGCAATGAGGGATAAAGCTGCGATGGATGTACTGAGCTGGAATCGCACAAAATTGCGAATGTTATAGAAGATCGCTTTGCCTTCTTCAATTGCAGCTCTGAAAATAGGAACAAAAAAAATTAATTATAAAAATGATCAGGTTTTTCAGTTTGATTAAACTCACATGATTGTATGGAAATCGTCATTAACAAGGATCATGTCGGCCGCCTCCTTGCAGACATCTGTGCCATTCTTTCCCATGGCTATCCCGATATCAGCTTTTTTAAGAGCAACCCCATCATTTACCCCATCGCCAGTCATTCCGACGATATTGCCAGTTCTTTGGAGGGATTTGACTATGGAGAGTTTGTGTCGTGGGGTAACTCTGTAGAATACACTGACATTATTAGCAACTTTGTCCAGTTGATGGTCGTTAAGTTGATCCATTTCTTGACCAGATAGGGTCTGGTGGTGAATTGTATCGATTCCAATCAAATTTGCTGTAAAAGATAGAAGAAAATGATTAGAAAATTAAGTCTTTGTTATTAATTGTTTTATAAGATCGCTTCAAAGAAGACTTGGTAGGAGATTTCGTTGGCATTATAGGTAAGGTATTTCGGGACAAATTTTGGTGGAAAGCTTGCTAATTGGTCAAAGAACTCTACTCAAACAATTAGTATTTTTTTTTAATTAATGACTAACTGCTCTAAGAAACAAGAGATGTTTCCAAGAAACCTTAAATATGTTTCCAAGAATATCAAGCCTTCGATAAGCTACTCCCACATATTTGTATCTTCATTGGAAACATTCTAATTAGCGAAATCAATGAGAAAAATAATAACAATCTTCCCTATGTTTTAATCCCCTCTGTAGACTTTGCCAGAATTCAATTACGTGTGCAATTAATTGTGTTTGCATCGTTTCCATTTCAATGCCTTTTACATCTCCTCGTAGTAAGTAGACAGAGGACGAGTTCCTTAGTTGCGTCTGAATGATTTCGATCTAGATAGTTCGCTCGTTTCAACGCCTGTTATCCTTGATATAACCTAACCGTACTTCTGAAGAGTCCTTCTTTTACTTGAAATGGATTATACTTCATTGTGTTGGTTAGCAAAACGGCTGACTCAACCAATTTCCAAGTGATGGAATTTCTTCAGTCTTGTCCTGCCAATGAATCCTGAGCTAGACGCAAAGAGAAATGTAAATGAAACTTGAAAAGGATTTGAGTGGAGATTGAATTTCTTGTGCGCGTACACATTCAAATGCATTTCGTTTAGTTTCATTTGATTTTTTTTTGTCAATTAATTGAATCCCTGAGTGATATTTTCTGGAACGGAATTCCTGGGGTTTCATAGTAATTGTGTGTAATTCCATTGTGTGTAAGGTGTAAGTGGTTTGAGATGGAGAAGAGAAGTTTTGTTCAAGAAAATATCATTCAGTGGGAGATAATAGATTAGTTGCAAGGAATTTATCAGAATATTCATCAAAGCTTTTGGTAAAGGTTCATTTTGTTTGAAGTTGCGAACTAAGCTCCTTTGCACTCTCACACTTCTCTGCAATGTAGTAGTTATAATAATTGTGAACCTATTTAATGCAATGTAGTAGAAGATATTCAAATTGTATGCAAAGTTAATGGAGTGCAAATGTTTGACATTTTTGGTTATGGGTTACGATTATCGATAGAGAAATTCAATTCGATTTTAAGACTACTAAAAAAATGAAAACAAAAAATTTAATAAAAGATTTTTCAACAGTGGGATTATCAGATTTTGAATACGGATACACAAAAGTGTCACACATCTAAATTTAATGTTTATATGGCGTTTTTGATTGGTCCTCCAGAAGTTTTCTAAGTCCATCACATTGACAGTTCTTCTTTTGAAAAGAAGAGTTTCTCCTTCTGGACTTAGTCTCAAATTCAAATGCAGACAAAAACACATTCAAAAAATTAAAATGTCAAAATAAATATGTAGATTGATTTGTTTAAGTTTTTTGTTTGTAATTTTGTTGGATTTAAAAAAAATAATGACGCCAAATTTAAGTCGAATTAGGACGTCAATTTAGCGAATTTGAATTAAGTTAAGCATCATACTTTCTCTGACGTTTTATTAAATTTAAAATCAAATGCAAATAGTTATTTAATTTTTTTTAGTATCGTGCTCATAAGACTCTTTGACATTTACAAACGTCAAAAAAAGATTTGTTTACTTTTTATTTTGCACCAACTGTCATTCTTTTAGGTTTGTTCAGAAGCAGTTTATTAAGAAAATTGCTTCAATGTCAATCAAGTTGTGTTAGCATATTCTATTGCGAATTTGTTTTTTAGATTATCAATCGAAATGACGTTTTTTGACATAAAAAAATTAAACTAGGTATTCCATGCAATAAACTGAAAAGTTCGTGAAAGAAGGGTAGGCAGAATTTTGGTAGATTTTTAGCGGGTTGGCTTAAAAGTCTTAACTTTCAATGATGACAGGATGATGTAAAATATTATTTATAAAGCTTGGGTTTCCTACATACATATGTAAACTTAATAGAATATTGTTGAGTTTTTTTAGGTATTAATTAGTAACTTCTTATTGCGTGCATGGATGTACATACATACGAGGGACGGCTGATAAGTCCGCGGCCTAAGGTGCTTAATGACAGAAAATTTTTGGTTTTCTATTTTTTATTTTTCAATATAATCTCCCTCAAGTAAATTACATCTCTCACATCTTTTTCTTCAAAATGACGATCAACCGCAGCTATCATTTCGTTGTCATCTGCAAATCTCTGGCCCCGTAAGTCCTTTTTCAATTTGGAAAATAGGAAAAAATCACTAGGTGCTAGGTCTGGGCTATATGGAGGGTTGTCAATCTCTGAGAACCCCGTGACTCTTTGATCTTGCCTCGCAACATGTGCGGTGTGAACGGGAGCGTTGTCTTGCAGAAAGAGCACTCCGCGCGTCAGTTTCCCACGTCGTCATTTCTGTACAATAGCTTCGCGAACCTGAGTCAATAAATTGGCATAATTTTGGCCATTCATCGTAGTTCGGATTTTTTCGACTTTTCGGACGTTTTCTTGGGTCACTACCGTGACAGGGCGGCCGGGGCAAGGGTCGTCTTCACAGCTCTCTCGTCCTTGTTGAAAAAGGCTGGCCCATTTTTTCACCATCGTATATGAAGGCGCAGAATCCTTAAGAACCGATGACATCTCTTCAAAAATATCTTTCGGTATGTTTCCCTTCTTTTGCGAGGAATTTTTATCACGGCGCGGTGTTCAAAATTCAGAGAATTTCCAGATTCGGCGGACATGATAATATTTGTTGTGCGATAAATAATTGAACTATCAGTGCAAAATTAATTAGTGATTGCTTTTATAATACTACTGAGTGTCGCAACTAGTGACATAAGTAACAAGCTAATTACTCATCGTTAAGTACCCTAGGCCGTGAACTTTTCAGGCGCCCCTCGTACATTCACAGTGATCTCTCGCTTGAGCGGACACCTGGGGCTCAAAAAATGTTTGTCCGTCTTAGGGAATTTCATATTTTCGAGTTCCATTCCAGGTCTTTGGGATGAGAAGCAGCGTTATCAAGAAAGAGCACAATTTTTTTTCTTTTGACGCATCATTTTCTTGTCGAATGAAGGAAATCACTCTATCATAATTCCTATGATATTTTTCATTAACCGTTTGCTCTTCCTAGTTTAATAGGCTGCAACAAAAAAAAAAACGTTACCAAACTTGACATATTTAATCCTGCTCCGTCCTGTGTCCGTCCAACGGCCTTTGCCAAATTATGATGAATTTTATGAAAATTCTTCGAAAAAGACTACATATATGGTTTATAAGCCGAAATCAATGCGAATTTTGGTATTGTAAATACGAAAATGAATTCAAAATTTTAGAGTGTTATTATTGTTGCTGTTATTACTGGAATTAATGATAAAACAAAACTTATTTGAATTTAAAAAGAAAGTTACAAAATCTTCAAAAAGTGGTGATATGGTTGGATTTTTGAGTTTTATGTGTCGGATATTCCGGGTTGAGCTACCAAATATGACACACAATAGGTAAAATGTTTGTTGTTTATGAGATGTTTTATATTCTTAAATATTCACACAAAAAAAATAAAATATGGTTTAATTGTGATATATAACATTTGTTATTACTCTTAGTTCGTCACACATTTTTAGGGAAATCACTAAACAAAAATCAACTACAATTGAAGGTTTTGACACTATATATTAAAATCTCTGTTATAATCTTTAACTGATGATGATGATGATGAATAAATTTAGTTTTTCGCAAAATTGAAAAAAAGCAAAGTATTCATAATTGTATATCAAGATACCGGAAATTTATAGAAAATACAGCTTTTCGATAAGTCATAGATCTGTCAAATATTAAGCGTTTTACAAATAAAAAAAAAAAAAAAAACTTTAAGTTGTTATTTAAAGAAAAAATGTTTTAAAAGTGATATCGCGTTCAATAAAGAACTCCTTTTTGCGTGGTAAAACCCATAAGGAAACTAAGAAAGAAAAAAACATACCTGTATATTAGGGAAATTCATTTGCATGAAATGGTCGAAAAGTGGTTCGCAGAATTTCGTTGTGGCCGTATGAGCACAAAAGATCCTGAGCGACCAGAAAAAACTCTGCAGACTATAGGTCAGTTAAAGGTATCCATATCCCTTCAGAAGTAGCCTAAGATCACATTAGACTACAAAGTCATAATATCATTCGACTATAATGCGATGTTCGACTCCGTTACTTAGGCTACTTCTGAAGGAATATGGATACCTTCAAATGACCTAGAGTCTGCAAAATGGGATTAAACGCACCTTATATTCGGATTTAGTGACTCCAAAAACATAAGAATCAACTGGTTCGAGACCCAAAATTCCGATTTACAGTCGATACATCAGCCGAGAGATCCACAAAGAGTATTTGACCTTGGAATATCTTCCAGAGGTCATTTCAAACAACAGGTCTAGATGAATTTAGATGTAAAATATTCCGCTCTTTTAGAATCCGGGGTCAAATATATAATATCGTTAGATTTTAGGGAGTTGACCTTCGGTTGACCTTGACCTTTACATGTTGGGGTCAAAAGAAGCCCGGATTCGAATTCAGCGATGCCAAAAACATATATATATATAGGTTTTCAGATTTGTCAACGAGTATTTCGCAATTTTACCTTCAAATGCCCTTAGAACTGACCTGGTTGGGTCAAACGGACTCCGGATTTGAAATCAGCGAGCCAAAAAATCTATAAGACACATGGTCTCATCCAAGAGTCAGAGGACTTTTTTTTTTGTGGGATGTTATTTGGAAAAGGGAAAAACAGTTACCGAGCACCGGGCACTACTTTGCCAATTGACTGCAAAGATACAACACAGAATTGGTGGAAAAGCCGCCTCATACGAAAAAGAAATAAAATGCACAAACTTGCTCTGTAAGAGACTAAGAATTTCAAAAATTAATGTTACTAGAGAAAAACTTATTCATTTAAATTTATTTATTAAATGACTTAAACAATTTCTTTAGTAGTTGGATTTAAAAACAGGATGCCATGTGATTCAAGCAAATATTAGCTTATGCAAGAACAAAAATTATAAGTCGTTGTAGTAGTTTCTTAAAAAAAAATAAGCTTTTATATAAAAAATTTTTAACACATTTTTAAGAAAAAATTTTGGTACGCTTACTTAAATTTTTTTTTTACTGTACGAATAAAAATAAATTTCCAAAAAAATATATTGAGTCGTTTTTGAGATATCGAAATTTAAAAAAAAAAATATTTTTTCAATTTTTGAAAAAAGGTCTGTGGGACAATTTTTGAGAAAAAAAAATATTTATAAAATTTCGAAAAAATTCGTATGACAGGTACAGCTATTTTTGGTCTTAAAAAAATGAAAAAAAAAAAACTTGTGGGGGGGAAAATTTAGAAACGATATCTACAAAGTTTCACGAAAATCAGCCAAGCCGTTTAGGCTGTAGTCGAACAGACAGAAAGAATTTCGAAACCCACTTTTTTCGTCTCCGCTATCATCGTAATGTCAACTTTGATCAAAATATCGAATTCGATTTTTTTAGGAGTGCATAACTTGCTTTGCCTTCATTAGGGCAATGCTCCAGTATATTCGTCCACAGAAGCAAAAAAAAAATAAAATTAGCTATTCAGCTATGAACTACTTCATCATCCATTCCATTCTCGAGACTGTTTTTTTTTTTTTTGTGCATTTTCCAAATATGAAGAAATGGCTCTGTGAAAAGTGATTTTCATCAAATAATGAAGCTATTGATGTAACAAATCCTATTTTGAAGCATTTCAAAAATCTTATTTCTTGGAAGGCTTAAAAATTTTGGAATATTGCTGACTTATCGATACTCAGCTTAGATGCTTAGGTCCATTAGAATTTTAACTAAAGCTAATTTTTCTGTTTTTCATCATCTCATGGCTTTTCCAACTTTTAATTTGAGCGAATTTATTCGGTCCTAATATTCATGTCTATTACAGAATTCACAGAATTTTACTCCCGGTGAGTTGACTCGATTCGCATCTGCTGTAAAACTCAATTATGAAATTCGTCGGATGAACTACATTGTCGATTCCTAAAATTACCTTATCATTTATGAACTTTCGTATCGACACTGTCAACTACAAACATTTAATCAACTGACCTAGGCTATGATAATAGTATCGCTTTCGATCAACGAAATCAAGCATCGTTGAGAGTGGTTAGTACGAAGATGGGGGACGGTTCAAAACCAACCGTGTGCTCTTTTTTTTTTTTTTTAGATTTCTTGCTCTCTGGTTGTGTTGCTATTTGTGCGTTTTCTATTAAAATTTGTTAAACAAACACTTTAGCATTCAGTATGATAAGCTTTTGACTTACATTTTTGTACTCTCCATTGTTTATTTTCGTTTAATCAAAAATTCACTTCAGATTCGTCTCGAAATTGGTGCGAATGTACATATAATGATAGAAATTGTATGGAGTGCGAATGGATTGCGAGTTCTGTAATACCATATAAGTTGAACAAAATGTCAGTGGTGCAGGGATTGTTACCGACATTCGTTCAACTTTCATTCGTCGGATTCAGTAATAGCAAAAGTTTGGAAATGAATTGAAACTGTCACTATAGCTCATTCGCCGAACTCTGTAATAGAGGTGATTATTTTTTCGTAAATTACATTTTTTCGTACTTTATAGTCAACGTTCTATTGTTTTTGATGGATTTGGCTTAATCTACTAGCCAGAAAAAAACGAGTTATTTTGACGAATTTGTGTAATTTTTTAAGGAGAGGAACACAACTGGCTATTTCACTGGAACACTGTTTATAAAAATAACGGTAATGGTGACATCTGTCAAATCTCTTGTCTAACACGTCCAAATGATTAAACTTTCTTATCAGAATGAGTTTCCGTCAATGACAAACGTTGCGCACAGTTAACTCTTCAACGTTTGGTGGTACTTGGGCCTAAGCTCGTACAAAATCTAACTGACCTAGGAGGTCAAAGTTCATGACCATAGACAACGCCGTTTGTTCTCGCTGCATTTGGAAAAGGACTACAATTTTTGTCGAGAAATCATCTAAGTGACGAGCCACATTTTTGGGTGAATAGCCACAAGCATAATTGTCGTATTTGGGACAACATCAGCTCACACGAGGTTCACAAGGTTACAATGCATCCTCAAAAAGTTACCATTTCATGTGGATTTTGGGTCAGTGGCGTCATTGAAAACGACGTTAGTGAGGAAGTCACCGTAAATGGCCATAACAATGATAACCAATTTCTTATGGCCTAAATTGAACTATATGGACCTAGACGGCTCTACTCTATTGAAAAGCGCAGGTTTCTATTCTGACAGAAAGTTTCTTAGAAAGTGTGAAAAGGAATTGAAATTGACTAGGAATGTGGAACTAACTCCACTTTATGACACCCTACTACGATAGAAAGGTTATGAAGTCGAGGCAACCAAGAGTGAAAACATATTGTTTTGATTACGCTGCGCTGGTCCGAAATCCAATGATGTGTCGAATTTAGCAGCGTAAAATCGGTTTAAAAATTCCTCTATACTCGTATCAATATGGAATTTTGAACATTTTTCACACATCAATAAATAATACGAAACCATCCAGCTTGTTTTGGATCTTTTTATTTTCATCCTAAAACCTAACAAAATCAATGGCAATTTTTTTTCATCCGAACTAAGCAAACCTACCCCAACTATCGGTACTTGAATTTCAATCCGAGCAAACATGTTAAATCATTCATGTCCGTTTTTTTTTGTAATGTCACATATGGATACTCGTTAACTGGACATCGACTTCGGTAGTCGTCGATTAGGATTCGTACTCAGTCAAAATACATGTTCAAAATGAAAAAGGATACGTTTCTTGTGGGAAAGCCAGGAAAAAGCGCTACATAAAAAACGAATTGGTATCTACAAAGTTTTCCCACAAACGACTTTTATTTCTTCAGTTGGAAAAAAAAGTTGAATCCTAACTAGTTCTCCTATTTCACTCCTTTTGAAATTGTTGGTTTTTTTTCTGTTTCTATACAAAACCAAGAGACGGAAGTGCATTAAGGACCTTTTTGTTTTTCTTCAGCCAGCACTGTGTGCTTGGGGAACGAGAAACAAGCTGCTAATCTCGTATGCTTGTGTGTTTAATGTGTGTAGTATAGATATGTGTGTGTGTGAGTAATTTAAAGATAGTTTTGTGGCATTCCTCTGTGGCCATTTCGGCGAAGCATATTCAAACTTTCCAACAGAAATATAGGTACACCTCGAAAAGGGACTTTCTTTTGGTGTGTCTCCTATGAAATGCAATATCCTCCTGTGCCTGACTGCTGACTGCTGACTTTCCCGCTCCCGCTCTCTCCTCCTTTGATTGTGAGTTTTCTGAATTTTAAGTTTCAATAGTGATTTTCCAGTGGATGAATTTTGGTGGTGGAGCTGCTGCTGGCCATTTAGAAAGTTTCAAATATTTTATGCGGTTTGGCTAGGAAGTTAGGGAAAATATAGGCACTGGCTAAAAGTAGATACACACACTCGTACATAGCTATAGCATTTTTGTTGCCACTTCATTTGAAATTATTTTTAAAGAATCCATCTTATCTCATCTCATGCCTTCTCTGGCTTCGTCAATTAGTTTTTCTTTACTGTTTGAATTCTGATTTTTTTTTTTTTTTTGTATTTTCCACAAAAGTTTATGTATACAGTAACTTAAATCAAAAACATCCCGATGAGATGAAATATTTTGTAAGGATTCTTCAGGACATCCTCCAGCATCATTCAAATTCAAACTAGATAGGGAACGCTGTTTTGGTTTGTTGCGTTTCGAGTGTAAAGATTCATTCATTAAACTCGAGCCAAAGAAAATTAAAAAAAAAAAAACAAGATTGCGGGAAGGGTGTCCTGGAACATCCTCTTTCGGTATTTCCAAATGAAATAATAGCATTAAAATGGAGAGAGAAGGGATGCTGGTCCTGCTGTGGTAAATAGGAAATACCAGCGGGATGCCTTATTGTCTGTTGTTTCCTCAGACTGATTTTTTTTTTTTTTTCATTTCCTCCTAGAAACCAGGATGAATCTCTACAAATGGTTTCTCATCGCAACAACATGGTCGATTATATTTTATGGGCTTAATGTGCACAGTAATGAAATATTCTCGCTCCAAAAGGACATTGGTTTGTTAATAATTTGATTGTGGTTGTAGCTTGGCCGAAAGGAAGGACGGCAGATTTTTTGATGCAAATTCATCATCATCACTCAGCAATGCTCTTTCGTGGTTGCGTGTTTTTGAAATGCCCCTGACACAGACAGATTATTTTTTGTCTGTTTCGATTGTGTTTTTTTTATTTTTCAAAATATAAATATTTGATTTGCAAGAACCACAAAAACTAATCAATTTTCGTTTGCATATTTTATAACGTTTTTCAATTTTCCATCTGAAAATTAATTTATAAATTCCGCAATTCACAGGAAACGGGTTGATTTTTGTTTCCCCTTTTCGAAAAACAAATAAATTGATAGAGTTGTGGTTTATTTAATCGTCAAAAGGACTCTGATGAATTGTGGTAAATAAAAAAATACAAAAAAAAATAATAAAAGAGACAATTTCTTCAGTGTGTGCAAGTATGGTTCATTAAATGAAAAATCAATTACATTGTAAATTGAACCGGAAAATTAACCTATTATGCCAAAGACGACTCAAAATATTTACTATGGACATTGTAGGTTTATCGGTTGTAAATCAGTTGAATTGAAAACAGAAAATGTTCATTAAAAATCCACAATTTTTAAATTGAACTATGCTCTTTTTTTTCGATGTACTGTTACATGATCTAGGGTCAAAAAATGCGAAGGATTTTCCAATTGGGACTTGAAAATTTTGAACTTTCAGACTGTCAATGTGAAGACATTCAGTAAAATCCGTATTTTCATCAAAGTGAAGTTCACAAATGAAGGGCGTTTCGGTGACAGCAACTTTTAAGGGACTTTAAAGCCAATTTTTGGTCTTACTTCTCCTCTTCTCCTCCGAATAGATACAAACAAATTTGGGTCTAAATTTTTGCTGTTGGATGTTCCCACGACAGTTTCAAGAACATTGTACTCTAGAAATTTTGGAAGAAACTGACCAATTTTATCACAAAATGCTTCGTCAACAAACAGAATATGAGTTATTGTTCAAGTGAAAATCCTAACGGGCATCCGGAAACACCTAGAAACACTTCATCCACAAAAAAATAGCTACATATATACGGTGTGGTTTACATGATAAAAACGATCGGCACAGTACAGTGAATAAAGATCGTCACAGCGACATGTTGCAATGATATTTTTTTGGCCATTTCCATGGACTAGACCTTCATGATATGTGGTTCTAACAATATGATGATAAAAGCCACAAAGCGGGTGTAACAATCGTGTGATCTCTAGACTCTAGGATTTTAAAGAAGATAGCGTGCACATTGGTTTTGAATGTCTGAATATCGAAACATTGAACCAGGTAAAGAATTCTACATTCCTGTAGTAGCCGCACCCTGAATTTAACAGTTCTTCCGAAGTTGGGCTCAAGCGGTGGGTATTGCTTGAAGCGCAAGTAATACTGTTGAATTTTGTCAGGTTATTTCCCTATTTATAAATATAACGATAAAATAATGAAAGATAAGAAACATAAGCGGTGCTCGAGAGTGGCTTTTCTCCTCCTTTCATTTTGTAATCTCTTTTTCTATCCGAGAGACTCAAGTGGGTTATTGGAGCACTTGCCCAAGTATGGGAATTGTACTCTTTGAACAAATATAGGCTTTATAAAATACAGTAAAAAATGCCTTACATCGTCGAAAGAAACCTAAATACTTAACAGCGTTTTTGGTCATTCCTTACAAGGGGGTTAGTGAAGCACATAACGAGAACTGTTTCGTTTCCGCAATACAAATGCCACTGATGGATAGCGTCATGAGGGGTTGGTTGTGCTTTACCGACAGAATAAAGTATTGAGTTTTTGAAGCATTAAATTCTCCTCAGTATATGGTTGCCTATTTGACAATGATATCAAGGTCCGAATTTAATGAGCTTATAATACGCTGCTGTTCTAAATCCACATCAAAAGGACAAGGACGTTAATCTGGAAACTAATATGAGAAGCTGTGAGTATTGTCGTCAGCAAAATAATTTAATTGATTAAAAGTTTCAGACAAAGAGATCATTGATGAATATGGGAAAGAGAATCAGAGGCAAAACGGAGCCCTGTGGTACACCAGCATTTATTTAATGAATTATAGACTTTAAACCGTCCAAACCAACTTGTATCGAGCGGTTCGATACGTAGTTAAACGAAAAAGAGCATTTTCGATAAGAGAGCTTGAATGATTTTCAAATATCAAATGCGATAATCTTATAGATTTGTATAGATTTGTTCCACTGTTCGGTGAGATATACCATTAGATCACCAATGGATAAATAGATCGTTAAGAAACCCATAAATTGTATTGGGGGTTATTGCACTGCGACCTGTAGATCTATTGTGCCCTAAGAAACCCATACTGTGGGTCATTGACAAGCTTTCGATCTTTAAGATATTTATTTAACTGATAGTTTATGAGCGTCCCCATGACCTTATAAATAAAAAGCACTACTGGATCGCACGAACTTGCTCTTATGTAAAAAATTTTTGGAATTTAAAATACATTTTATAAATAATAAACATTGATTTAATGAGATAAAAATGTTCAAATGCATGAAATTACCTTCTGATTTATAGAAAAGTATGAAGTTTTTTTAACAAGGCTTAAAAATCGTTTTTTTATTAAAGGAATTTTTTATATAAGAAATTTCTTTCAAAAATTTTCAAGAACAAAATTTGGGATGCCAATTTTAAGTACATATTTGGAAGTATAGATTTCAGGAAAGAATTTCAAAAAATAATCGTTTACACCCACAAAATATTTGTTCGAATATTTTTATATACAATATTATTTTAAGCTTAAGGGGGTCCCGCTAAAAAATTTTGGTTAAAATCGTTTCAACCATTAATGAGATAGTCGAAAATCAAAAAACGGTTCTATGACAGATACCGTTAGTAACATTTATTACTAAATTTTTTTTTTGACCGAAATATTGTCCATGCCCGTTAGTTTTGGAGCAAAAACAAATTCTATTTCCCCTCTAGCAAATCACCGAAAACCCTTGAATACCGAGTTTGAAGAAAATACCTCCAGTAGTTTAGACTGTATCTCGAGGTACAGACATACAGACAGACAGACGAAATTGCCGGACTCACTTTTTTCGTCTAAGCTATCATCGTAATGTCATATTCATATAATCACAAGTAAAAAGGAAGTAAGTGCAATTAGACGATAGTTAGAAGGGAAAGAAGATTCGCCGTTTTTAGGGACATGCTAGACAAATGCTGTTTTCCATTCACTCGGAAAGAGACCATTCGATTAGGACAGATAGAAAATTGTAAGCATTTTTTGCTATCGTTTAATATCACCTCTTTAGAACAATGAAAGGAATACTATTTGGACCAGTGGATTTGTGTGTATCGAGATCTTCAGTACTCTTGCAACTGTACGAGTGCGAACAAAGATTTGTCCCATGAAACCGTTTAAGCTCACTTTCCGGAAGCGTCGAATCAACAGCAAACTGTGCTGCAAGGAAATTGTTTTTTTCTTGTGAGCTCACAAAAAGAGTATTGTTGAAGGTTAGCGTTGGAAACGAAGACGATGCAATATTTTGTAATTTTTTTTACAAATCACCAACATTTTTTACTGCCTTATAAACATTCAGTGTTTTTTTTCCTTAGTTTGTTTTGTTGGTCATGCAAAATTGTCGAACTTGAGCCCAACTTCGGACGTACTGTCAAATACAGATTCTTTTTTTAGTCGCACTACACGAATGTGGAATGCTTTACCTGGCTCAGTATTTCCCACTCATTTCAATGTGCAGGCATTCAAAACCAATGTGCATCGGTATCTCCTTTCTAATCCTATCCTAATTTCCTAATTGCTCGCACTGTGTATTTAACATTATAAGGGTATTCATAACCCCTTGAGTGCGCGTATAATATAAAAAAAAATTACAGGTATTTATAGCTTGTTTGAACTTATTCCTACTTTGCTCATTAGGGTTGGCTTTATAACAACGGAAACCTGCTTGCCTGACCCTTATAACCTCCTTACAGCTCGAATCAAAGCATGAATTCTTTTTCGGTTTGATTTATTTGTATTTATTTTAAATCTTTACAATCGTAGCCTGAATATTTGCTAAAAATCGTATACTTATATTATTTTTGATCTAGTTCAATGTTAAATGTGTTTAAGAGTTATCAATGTTAATTCTCATCGGCTGCTGTGTTAGGTATGTACCTTAGCTTTCCGAAAATTTTAAGGAGATAGTCGCTAAAAACAACATCGACGTCAGCCTAGCGTATAAGTTAAACCAAACGATGGCTTCCGACTTTTCATGTCCAAAAAATAAAACGGAAAAATACCGCCGTACTGACGTTGTTTACAAAATAAATTGAAAAAGAAAATTAAGCGAAGCATGTAACCTTTGCTATGTCGGAACGACCAAACAACTCGTTCGTCAAAGAATGGCGAATAATAAATCAGACAATCGTTTAAGAAATGCTGGAAAGATTGCACTGGCTTGTCACGGCGTTCAGACTGGCCACCAACAGGACTTTGAAGGAGCAGAAATTTTTGCCACAGAGAAACACCCATCCAAAAGTTACTAGATACCAGTGGCGTGGCGTGGATAATTTTAAATGGGAAGACGTTATAAAATTTTGTCACCTCTAAAAATGAAAAAAAAATCTTAGAACCTTAAAAAGAACATTTCTAGTAGGGACATGGTATCTACAAATGCATTCCACATTGACTTAGCAAAACATGTGTAGCTATATTTTTTATACTTCAAGACATTAATATTTCAATCAACAATGAGCTTAAAACATTATAAAAAAGGACCTCCTTTTAGACCCCCTTCGTCGGACATAACTGCGGCACCTTTCTAGGAATGTTCTATTAATTTTTCCTTGCAATCATATGTGTCAAGAATATTGAATATATGATGGGACAATTCATCTGCATTAAGACTCGCCCTCACATTAAAAAATACAAGATATCTTTCTTGTATTCCATTCTCTGACAAGAACCGAAATATGGCACTCAGTTGTCCCCTATGACTCAAATCTGATGTTTCGTCGATCATAATCGACACGAACCGGGCTTCTATGATTTCTGTTTTAATTTCAGATTTAATAACAGCCGCGATACTATGTATCAAGAGGGATTTACATGTATTCATGAAACACGCACACTAAACAAAAAATTTCGATCTGGGATCGAAATCCCTGGTGTGTAAAGGAAAAAAGGATAAAATATTAACTATCAACTATCCTTACTAAAATTATTTGGTTTCTCCGATAGGTAATCTGTTAAACAGCAATCTACATTTATCAAAGACAAAAAACAAATTCTAGAACTGCACTAAAATTAAGAAGCCAATTTTTTTTATCAATATAGTGGATAATAAAAGGAATTAAATCTTCACTTTAACATCTAACTTTTCACTATTTTTAATTAAGTTCAAATTGGCTTCTCAAAACACTAGATTTATTTGAAGTTATTGAACCTGTGCAACACAGTCTTTTATTGAATGCCAATTCAAACTAAATTGAAATTCCTATTAAAAAAAAAGCAAATGCATTTTATTTGACACAGAAGTTAGTGTTCTTCATTCAGCGATATGCTAAATTTACACTGCTGACAAATTGCCATAAATATTCTACCATGATTTATTTCATAATTCAAAATGATCACAGTAAATTTGCAAGAATATCAATCGTGTATATTATAAACTATCACGAGAGAGAAAAATGAAAGCATTTTACATCAGCATGTAAGTACATCAACATCAAATTCAAAATCAAGAATCAACAATACACACATGCCATATTTATATTTATATGACATATTAAAAAAAAAACAAATAAGTCGAAGAACACCGTCTTATTTCTTACACAAGCTTGAAAAAAGGCGAGCACCTGAACTCCTGCAATGTGTTATCTTCCTACTGAAATGCAATGCTAATTGCTAAAGGGAGAATAAAATACAAATAATTCCAACTCCTACTGGTATACATCGAAAATTTTATAAGACGGAATGTAGCGTCTTATTTTTTGCGGATGTTGAACAAAGAGGATCCGAAACACAATGCTTGGGGAAGAAAGGGATATAAAACAAATAAATAAGACGGTGATTGAAAAGTTTACGTCAGAGTAGTTTTGTGACTCTCTTGATTAATGTTGGTTGTGGAATGTGGAATGTGTTTGGATAAAGTATAAGATACAAACGAGAAGCAGAATGGAAAACTTAAACTTATTCGATGTTTATTTGGTATATTGTGTTATTTGTGGATTTTCTAAAAGGGAAGACGATAGGAATCGTGTTATATGGACGCCACGCCACTGCTAGATACATTACATATAATTAACAACAAAAATGAACCGCAAACAAGACATACAAAACATTTCAAAGGTTTACTGCTTCTTAGTGTCGGACAACACATCCAGAATTTGACACAACTTGGATTAAAATTCTTTCAATGAAGAAACTTAAATTATTAATTTTCTTTAAAAAAATGTTTTGTTTGTATTTCAAGTTGTATATTTAAACAGAATATTCATGTAAGCTTGTATCATGTCCGCCCTTCACAGTATCACTTACATATGTATAATAACTTTTTTGTATAATACGAGTAAGTAAAGATTTCCCCTGAAGAAGACGGCAACCATCGTCAAAGGAAATAATCTTTCATTTAATCAACAATACGCCCAACACAGCCAATAAAAATAAAAATTGATAACTCTTAAACACATATAATCTTAATTAAAGTTCAATAAAACAAAATTATTGAATTGCTTTCGAACAAAATAAAATTAAAATCATTCAATATCGTCTAGCAGACAAAACAGACAAAATTTGATTTGAAATCCTTTATAGATCAAAAAAAAAAAAAATAACAACTCTCTCACATTTTCCGCTTAGAAAATACATGTTAAACTTATTGCACATTAACTCTTGTGTACCCTAATACTCTTCGTATTTATAAATTATCCTCAATGCAATTAGATTGATTATTCTTTGATTTATCATACATGTACTCGTATGCTGCCAACTCATAATGAAGAAAAATCTACATATATACTCGTATATTATAAAAATCAATTGCTGTTCGTTTGTCTCGCTAAAACTCAATTGGCTGGACCGATTTTGCTAATTTTGGTCTTGAAATATTTGTGGAATATCAGGGAAGGTTTAAACGGTGAGAAACATAAATAATAAGTAACGAAAATTACTAAAAACATTTGATGTCTTTACATTACAAATTACTGTAGAAATTTACAATGAGACATTGATTATGATAGAAGATATGTGTTTATTGATGGTAAATAAATTTTTGTCGTGTTTGGGCATGACAGCACCCAATCGTCTTATGAGCGTGGCATTTAACCATGAGTTGCAAAGAGAACAACAATACAATACTGAAGTATTGGCCGAAACAGTTCGTTCAAATGTTCTGCAATTGTATGAACATCAAAAAATTGCTTACGATACTTTGATGGAAGCTGTAAACCCGGAGGATTGGAAAAAGGTTCCTTATTTAATTGCTGTTGGCAAAGATAAGATAGCAAAATGAATTAGCCCTAGCATTGGCTTCATCTGCAATAGCTGCAACATTGTTAGAAGGTGGACAAACTTCATATTCTGCCTTGAAATTAACACTAAACATGCAAATCAACGAAACACCAGTTTGCAACATCGCCAAAAACGGCGCAATGGCAAAGATTCTACAGATATACAAATTGATCGTTTGGGATGAATATACGATGGGCCACAAGAGGTCACTGGACGCAGTTAACAGAACGTTAAAAGATCTTCGTAACAACCAAAAAAATTTTGGTGGAGCCATTTTTCTATTATCAGGTGATTTTCGTCAGACTCTTCCAATTATTCCCCGATCAACTATTGCTGACGAACTAAACGAAGGGTTAAAATCATTTAATTTGTGGCGGCATGTACAGACACAGACACTCCAGTTACCAACTAACATGCGAGTGTTTTTGTAAACAAGATCAAACTGCGATTATGTTTTCGAAGCAGTTATTAGACACTGGAGATGGTAAAGTAGCAGTTGACACTCGGCCGGATTAATACGCAACTTAATGATTGTTTCACTTCGTCGACTCAAAAGAGCAGCTTATTCAGTTACGAACATAGAACAACAGCTCAGAAACCATAATTATCTGAGTGAACGAGCTATATTGGCAGCCAAAAACATAGATGTCGATGATCTCAATGCAACCATTCAGATTTTTTTTTCCCGGGGAGCTGTCTTCGTACAAATCAGTTGAGACTGTTACAAACCAGCATGACGTAGACAACTATCCCACAGAGTTTTTTAATTCCCGCAGCCGTTATTATGCTGCGTAACATTAATCAACCTCGACTGTGCAATAGAACGAGGCTGTAAAAAAGCTAATGAATAACGTCTTCGAGGCCAAGATCATCAAGGGAAAATACAAAGGAGAGGATGTCTTGATTCTGCGTATACCGATGGTAGATAGAAATTTTGTAATAAGTTTTGACCATATTTTTCAAAAATATATTTGGGTGATACGAAGTTCACCGGGTCATCTAGTAATAAAATAAAAACGAACCTAGCAATGTGCCGTTCCGTTAAAAGATCAAAATCGAAAAAGATTCCCAGATTTAGCGGAAAAATAGGAATAATTCTTTTAAGGTATTGCAAACATTATACTAAGTTCATCTCTTTATTTTTAAATCTAGAAACCTTATTTGCAGTAAGACTTAGCCCTATTTTTCCTTATTATTGTAATATTCAGAAATTTAAAACTTATGTGCATCGGTATGTCCTTTTAAACCTTCTCATATGATTAATAAGTTTCCGTTCCCTGATATTCCGTGAATTTTCAGTCCTTCCAATATCCTTAACATGTCAATTATATTAACAATCCACAATCCTGAGCTATAGACAAAAATTTGAGCTACTAATAATTTCTAGACCAACTTTTATAAATATGTTTTTTCTTAATGACAATTTGAATTTCATTTCAGACCCGCCGTTCAAAACCTCTTAGCTTTTCCTTAACAATTAAAACGAAACCATAACAATAATTACTTATGAACTTCAGTTCACCTTTTACTACTCGTATTTTCTTCAAAATGTTTTTTTTTGTCTTGAGTCGTCAACTTGCATGAACTTCATTGTCTTCAGCAGGGTGTATATTGTATGAGACTCCCAACAAAAGTCCTTAAAAGACTTTAATTTAATTTGTAGTGGAAGTGAAAACTTTTCATCTCCCTATACGAGTATAGTCATCAATCTGCAAGGAGCAAACGAGGAGGAAGAGATACCTCGAAACTCCTTCAATTTGCAAACAACACTACGCGCCTTCTCATCCTATTTTCATCAACATCATCACGTCTACACTCTGGTTTTGCTGGTTCAATAGAGAAAATAGTTTTCCAAAACTAAAAAAAAAACAACAAGAAAGAAATAATAAAAATGAAAAACTTCACAGGTAAATGAAGATGAAAAATGACAATAAATTGAGAAAAAAAACGCAACCCACACAAACAGAGAGGATGGAAAATATCTGCAGGTAGAGCTTGCCTAGACAACAAAACACGTACATAATGTCCTTGCACTTGAACATCGGCTTGTGTCACTGTCGCCTCCTGCTGCTAACTTCGGAGCCAGCAAATATAACTCCTTCGATGAAACTGCTTCTGATGTGGCTCCTGCTGCTGTTCTTGCAGGTGCATTGTCATGGAGAAAAATGTTCATCCTTTTCATCGGCTAAAAGTCTCATTATTTTATTTCTATCCCTTTGCACCTTGGAGTATGGGAGAACTTTGTAATCTAAAGGACAGAATAACTACTGATGACTCAGGCTTCTTTCACCCATTGTTCGTGTAAATATGTTCGATGCAGCTCTTATTAAATTACCAAAGGACTCGATTTCTCGATTTTTTCTATTTACAAATTATGTGTTTAAGTTTATAAGGGAAACTTAAGATGATCGTAAACTCATAATTTATGGAAAATGGAAAAGTTTTTGCCATTTTTTCTTCATTTTTCCATCACTTTCATTGGAAGCTTTTAACTTCGCTATTTATTTTTCTATAAAACTATGTACTTCCATCCCAAGAAGAACAAAACAACTTCTTCAATAGAAAAAAACTCTTAATGAATGCACAAGGGAATAAAAATAGCAAAACTTTGAGAAAAAGTCATTTGCCATTGTGAGCTTAATCAAGAGGTCACTGGGGCGTATGTGGAACATGCACAAACGAAAAACAACTTTTCCAAATTGCAAACATTACCTAATCTTCTTGAGTTGGTTTTTCTTCTCAATTCATAAGCTTCTTTGGATTTTCGGATTTACTCGAAAGACTTTGCAAGAAGTTGCCATTGTCAAGTGAGGCATATAGGCAGTGCATATACTAATATACTCGTATGCCAAAGTTGCTGATGTTGTATGTATATGTAAATGAAAAGTTCTCTGGGGAATAAATTGATTTTTGAATATGCAAATTTAAGTTGTTTTGGTTTCTTGTTGCCTTTTATCCTTGGATGATCTTGAATGCATTGTGAATACTTGCTTCGTTCAATTTTATTTGTTGGCAATTCTTTTATATAAAAAAGGAACAATATGCACAAAATAAACTACAGGAAGTTGAAGAAAATGATGAATACTGGGTTCATTCTTTGATTAACTGCTTCGATTTTTTAAGAGCCTCCAGTAGAAGGAGTTGAACTCAACTGCGATTTTACGTCTTCGCAGATAGTTCTACAAAATAGGAAGGCCTAGTGCAGCATGCTGACCGTCACTTGGTGATAAGTCCGCCTCTAAGTGTTATAGAAGTCGATTATATGTTGTCGATTAACGTTTGAAGTTGTTACAATCGTTTCAGAAAATAAGCAAATATAGGTTTATGCAGGAACAAAAATTATAAGTCTTTGTATTGGTTTCTTAAAAAAATAACCTTTTATATAAAAAATTTTTAAAACACTTTTAAGAAAAAATTTTACTTTAGGCGCTCCAATTTAAAGTTTTTATTATTGTTTTTATAATTGATGGCGGTCAGCCATCAGACGAATAGGGGGAACAACATGTAGAAACAAGCCTTTGTAACGAAGTCACATACTTCACCCACCGCGGCACGCCGACGCAACTACTCAGCTACTCACCTAAAGCAGCCTTTTCTGCCGAACCACCTAACATACCAAAACAATTGCATACCTTTAGGTGCCCACGGAGATGTACATACAACATACATTGAAGTTTAGTCGTCGGTGGTACAACAACAAATTACGAGGAATGCATTGTGTTTATTTTTTATGTATTCACATTTCCTAATGACCATGGATATGATATAGAGAGGTGGAGAATCGAGACAAAATCGGATTCTCTCTCGCCTATCGTTGTTAAGGTACCAATATCGAGTACTAAGATTGCAGATTATCCCTGAAACACGCTGATAGAGTACGTAGTGTACTATCCCCAGATGTTTCGACGCTTTTTGGCTCTGGCCGTAAATTGTGTGTGTGTTGTTCTGCCTTCTCGGTACCTCCCCTTTATTTTCTCCTGAACTTTGTTTGAGGCTAAGGATTTAATCCTACTCCGTTTGTACTCTGCTGCGATTTGAGCCGAGGCTAGAAATTAATCTCACTACCGATTTTGCCAGGCAATTCAATCAAAGCTAAGGATTTAATCCTACCGTCTGACCGTGCCTCGTCGCTGCCTTAGGCTAGGGATCTAATCCCCCTGCGTTCTGCCTATAGCTTCAGTCAAGGCTAGGGATCTAATCCCACCGTCTCACCCTTGTATATGAAATACCGTGTGTCCGTGTTAATTATTTAGGTATATGAAAAATTGTGAACTATATGAAATACCGTGTTAGTTATTTAAGAATTTGACATAAGTGTACGAGTATATGAAATAATTTGTTAGTTAGAATTAAGTTAAATCTGAATAAAGTCGGACATTATTTGGAGTTCTGAACTTTCAAAACCGAGTTTTGTGCTTTCTTCGGACTAACCCTGGACAGCTGACGCTACCTCAGCCTTTGAATAAAAAAGCACCACACCTTTTAAAAAGGTTTGGCTAGTATGATCAGGCTGGTTCCTCAGGTTTGCGACAGGTTAATTCCCTGTCCCGTAAAACTAAAACAATTATGAGACCGGCAACAAGCCTAGGAAACGGACTGATCTCACGACTACAGGCCACGCACGATTTACGAATTTTCTTATGGAACGTACGATCGCTCTATAGAGCTCGAGCTACTCAGAAGCTAGCCGATGCCCTGTCAAAATATAAAGCTGACATAACAACTCTTCAAGAAATCAGATGGACAGGGAATGGTGTTTTACAGAAGAAAGAATATGACGTATACTACAGCTGTCATACAAAACACCATGCGCTCGGGGTAGGCTTCCTAGTCAGCGAAAAAATGAAGTCTACTATCATCGGCTTTAACGCTATAAGTGAAAGGCTATGCAGCCTTGTCTTGCGAGGCAAATTTACGAACATCAGCCTCATTAACGTTCACGGACCTACGGAGGAGTCCTCAGACGAAGAAAAAGAGACTTACTACGAACAAGTCGAGAGGGCCCTCAATGCCTGCCCAAGGTATGATGTTAAAATCATCCTTGGGGATTTGAACGCAAAAATAGGTCGGGAGCCGGTATTCAGGCATTACGCAGGCACCCATAGTTTGCATGAGTACACTAATGACAATGGACTTCGAGTCTTAGAATTGGCAGCATCAAAAAACATGGTCGTTGCAAGTACCAGGTTCCCGCGTAAAGATATCTACAAAGCCACCTGGGTATCACCTGATGGAGTCACGCGTAACCAAATAGACCACGTGTTGATAGACCGTCGCCACCACTCGAACTTGATGACGGTACGAACGTACCGAGGTGCCAATATCGACTCGAATCACTATCTTGTTGGTATGGTTTTCCGAGGGCGGATTGCCTTGCGAAGACGCATTGCATCCGCCGATCAGGTTCGAATCAACACGGCTGCCCTGCGCAATGAAAACACCAGTAACACCTTTGGTAATGCGTTAGGACTCGCCCTAAAATCACTTGATTTAGGGAGAGTAAGTCTTGGAGCCAGTATGCTGGGCGTAAATGAAAAGTGGACACGTCTTAAAAATACTGTCATTAGTACTGCCAACTCCATCTTAGGCAGCAGTCGTAAAAATCGGAACGACTGGTTTGATGATGAATGCAAGCTAGCGACTGAACGTAAGAATGTTGCGTACCGAGCAATGCAACAATCTCATAGAACGCGGGCACGCGAAGAGGAATATTAAGAGCTCAGAAGAATAGAAAAACGGCTTCACAGACAAAAAAATTATCAGCCTGGGAGAAGAACATAATCTGTGAAATAGAAAATAACCGAGAGCGAGGTCCGCACCAGGCGCGGAAGTTCTACCAATCCGTCCGAAACATGACGCAGTACACACCACGCTGAAAATACTGCAAGGACGGAGAGGGAAATCTGATCACCGATCCTGAAAGCATACTGGAGCGATGGGAAGTGTACTTTAATGAATTGCTAAATGGTCAGCTCACTGGCAGAAGTGGAGGCTCCACTACTTCAAGAAGAATACCCTATGTTGCCGCCACCAAGCATAGAAAAGGTTGAGAAGGCTATATGCCGGCTTAAACAGAACAAAGCCCCGGGAGCCGATGGCATACCAGCCGAATTATTCCATCACGGCGGGCCAGCCTTACGTCAAGCAATTCATGATATTATAGTGCACGTATGGGAGCAGGAAGAAATGCCAGAAGACTGGCGAAAAGGTTTAATTTGCCCCATACATAAGAAGGGAGATGTCACAACGTGCAGCAATTATAGAGGTATCACGTTGTTGATTACTGCCTATAAGATACTCTCCTCTATCCTACAAGACCGGATAACCCCATACGCTAAATCCATCATCGGACATTATCAGTGTGGTTTCATTCCAGGCAAATCAACAACTGATCAGATATTTGCCCTTAGGCAGGCGATGGAAAAATGTCTAGAATTTAACATCCCAACATACCATCTGTTTCTAGACTTTAAGGCCGCCTATGATAGCATAGCCAGGGTAGAACTTTACAAAGCCATGAGAGAATTCGGCATCCCAAATAAATTGACACGACTATGTAGGTTGACCATGACCAACGTAACAAGCCAAGTAAAAATAGCCGGATTGCTATCCAGACCAATCAACATCTTTAATGGACTCCGACAAGGGGACGGTTTGGCCTGCCTCCTCTTCAACCTGGCGTTGGAGAAAGCAATCCGTGACTCTGGCACGGCAACAAGAGGGACCATCGTCAACAGGTCCAGCCAGTTACTGGCTTACGCAGATGACATTGACATCATCGGAAGAACCGAACAAGCTGTACACGATTCCTTCATACAGATCGAGCAGGCAGCACAAAATCTGGGGCCGCACATTAGTGAAGGTAAAACAAAGTACATGGTGGCGTCGAATGCGAGAGGAACAGTTGGTCAAACAATCAAGGTAGCGGAGCACGAATTTGAAGTGGTGCAATCCTTTAAATACCTTGGGTCAAAAGTCTGTCAAAGCTCTTCAAATCCAGAAATCTCACCATAACTTCAAAACTGCTGCTGTACAAGACCATGGTCTTGCCAGTACTCACATATGGATCCGAGACTTGGGTGCTTAGCAAAAGGCACTCCGACCTCTTAGCTGCGTTCGAGAGAAAAGTATTAAGGAGAATTGTTGGCCCCATATGTGAGGAAGGACGATTCCGGAGACGGTACAATCATGAACTGTACGCAATCTACCTAGAAGCAGATATCGTGACAAAAATTAAGCTCGGTAGACTCCGGTGGGCAGGGCACCTAGCTCGCATGAGCGAAGAGGAACCTAGTTCTTTGTGGTACATTCTATGGTAGACGACTGCGTGGTAGACCATGCTTGCGCTGGAGAGATGTCGTAGACCAGGACGCCCGAAGCCTTGGGGTGCGCAACTGGATGGCGTCGGCCGGGATAGGTGGAGAGACTTGTTGAAAAAGGCCAGGACAAGAACCCGGTTGTCGAGCCGATGATGATGATGATGATTATTGTCCAAATAAAAATTAAATTTGCAAAAAAAATATTGAGCCGTTTTCGAGATATTGAATTTTCCAAAATAGATCTTTTTTTTCAAAATTCAAAAAAAAAAAATATTTTTCTTAAAGTTTTGAAAGGCAATGTTTTTTAAATTTTCTAAAAAATTTCATTAAAATCCGTTATGCCGATAATGAGAAATTCAAAATCTTAAAAAATCGTTCTATGGTAGGTACAGTCAGTAATATCTTGTTTTCAAATTTTTTTTTTATTATAGATCTTAAAATTTAATCGAAAAAAAAATTTAAGCTAAATTCTCGGAACCGTTTTTGAGAAAAATACGATTTTCGAAAACCATTTTTTAACATTTGTATGGAGGGTACCGTCATTTTTAGGTAAAATAAACTGTTTTTTCTCATAACTTGAAGATTATTTTAAGAAACTTTTATTTATCAAGTTTTAAAAAATCGAACATGGTTTTTTTGAAATATTGAGTTTTCAAAAATAAAATTTTAAAACTTTTTAAAAACTCAAAAATTATTTTTTTTTTTTGAAAATTTGAATACACAATAATATTGAAACTGCTGGGGAGCCTTAACATAAAAAATTATCAAAATCGGTCGTACCGTGTTTGAGAAAATCAGAAACAAGAAAAACGGTTCAAAGGGGGGTACCAAAAATAATAATTTTTTGGAAATTGTTTTCAACTAAATGAAATCTTTTGATTTTTTTTTTTCGAAACTGAAACAATTTTTGAGAAAAAAAAAATATTTATAAAATTTCGAAAAAATTCGTGTGGCAGGTACCGTTATTTTTGATCGTCAAGAGAAAAAAAAAAAAAAAAAAAAAACATCAGGAGGGAAAAAATAAAACCCATATCTACCAAGTTTGAAGAAAATAGGCCGAGCCGTTTAGCTGTAGTCGAACAGACAGGCAGACAAACAGAATTGAGAAACCCACTTTTTTGGTCTTCGTTATCACCGTCAATTTTTTTTACGAGTGCATAACTTGCCTTATAGTACCTATAAGTCGCAAGTAAAAATGAGGCATTTTTAGACTTTATCCCGAAGTATAAAATCGAATCGTACCTGACGCAAAATTTCGTTCCATACATTTCTACTTTCTACGACTCGTTATGGAAAATAACTATTTCTTTGTTAATAGACGTAAGTGATTACGGTCTCTAAGAAAACAATGGAACAGTCAAAGATCACTTAAATCCAGGTGAGTGACTTGCACCCCGCTCCAAGTCTAAGCGAAAAATAAACTAGATACCATGACGGCTCATAGAGTTCCTAAGCCTTGTGACTTAAAAACTCCCAACCATTCCTGTGTGCGTGTTACCAGCAATGGAGGGGACCTACAATTTTCTGCCGATTCCGAAAGGCTAATGAGCTGCACTTTTCATGACAACAGATGCTCTTAAAGGATTTGTCAATTCTTCACAAGAGGCAGTACACCTCTGAACAACTATTTGTCAGCCTCTTTGAATCAAACCCAAGACGCTCAACTCTACTCTCTAAGTCTAACGAATGGAACATGTTTAACTATATTTATCACTCCAACATTAAAACATTTTTTTATTTTACATATTAACAAAATATTGTTTTAAAAAGAAAACCCAACTCACCAATAGCCATAGCGGTCTCCTGTGCATCTCCAGT
Organism: Philhelius festivus; assembly: GCA_963931855.1. NCBI lineage: Eukaryota > Metazoa > Arthropoda > Insecta > Diptera > Syrphidae > Philhelius > Philhelius festivus. The sequence goes on along the minus strand of OZ007557.1, from coordinate 89,126,062 downwards.
GACCATCTTCACTCGCACCCCACTCTGCATAAGCAATTCAATCGATTCTCGCACCAACGGCCTTGGTGGATCAGTGATTCCAACTAGGCCACAATAAATCAAATCCTGTAGTGATTTACCCTTAGCTAGTGCCAGAACTCTCAGTCCTTTCCTGCCAATTTCATAGGCCTCAGCCAAAAATTCAGCTTCGTTTTGTTTGGAGAGAGTTAATGCCTGCGCTCCGTACATATACTTTGTGCACTGTGGCAAAAGCATTTCCAAAGCACCTTTAGCAAAAAATAACTCCTCTTTGTTGTTGTTATATTTGTGAATGCATTTAACTGCCATCATTTTTTGTTCCGATGAAAATGGATACTCCTGAATGCGAACATAGTTCTCAGCTGTGGCATACATTCCGTTCTTCATTGCCACTGCAATTAAAGCTCCCTCTGTTGGCTGCCCGAGTAGTGTTTCGTTTTGAATATAAGCATTGTTGCACACAGCGCCAATTTCTAGTAAACTTGTGATATTCTGTTTTGCCACTTCAACATTGTTGCAATTCCTGATGTGAATTTCACCCTGATCGTTATAGCCGGCTCCGGTCACGTCAGCCATGTAGCCATCGGAGGTTATTATCACAGTAACCGTCATTTCATTTTTAGTTAGGGTACCGGTCTTGTCCGAGCAGATCACATTTACACAACCTAAAGTCTCCACAGTTGGGAGTTTTTTAACAATGGCATTGCGTTTGGCCATTCTCATCACTCCAAGAGCGAGAGTCACGGTCACAACGATGGGCAGACCTTCGGGGATAGCTGCTACGGCCAGACTCACACTGATATTGAACATCTCTGTCAGTGGTTTACCCTGCAACCATCCGAGAAGCATGATCACGCCGATTATGAGGAATGAGTAGAAACTCAATTGAGCTCCCAGAATATCCATTGACTTCTGGAGGGGAGTCTTAGGCGCTTCTTCGGCTTGCATCATCTTGAAGACTTCGCCGAATTCGCTGCGTTCCCCCGTGCTCACAACAATTCCCTGAAATCAAATATTTCCATATTAGAACTTGGACAAATGGGACAAACCAAACATCTTACCTTTCCGTTTCCACATCGGACGAGAGTGCCCATAAATGCAATATTCTTCATATTGGTGTGATCCTTATTGCCACTGTTGTTCAGGACCAGTTCAGTACATTTCCTGCCCGGCTCTGTTTCTCCGGTAAAGCTCGACTCATCAATGGACAAATCGATTGCTTCAAATAGCCTCACATCGGCCGGAACCCGATCGCCAACATTCAAGTAAACAATATCGCCGGGCACAAGCTCCCTCGCCAGAAAAGTATCTAGCCTGCCCTCTCGCAGACAGTGACATTCTGGTGGTACTAGTTTCTTGAGCTCTTCCAGTGACTTTTCTGAGCGGTACTCTTGAATAAATGCCACGGTCACAACAATAATTATCGCAATCGTTATACTGACTGCATCGTCAAACTGTTTCATAAAAATCGAAACCGCTGCCGAGCCCAAAAGCAGCAGAATCAATGGATTCTTAAATTGTTCAATATATTTCTTCCAGGTGGGATCCTCTTCAATCACATTCAGCTCATTATGACCAATTATTTTGGCCCGATACTTTGCCTCGGTCCATTTGAGTCCCGTACGAACGTCAACCTGCAGCCGACCGGCTACTTCTTGGGCGGTATAAGTTGACGATTCCGCTGTGGAGAGAAGCATCTCGGGGGTTAACGTGGATCCCGCCTGAAATGTAACAAAACAAAAAAATACTCAAATTAATTTTTTTTCGAAAAAATATCAAGGGAGCAATATAAAATAAAATATAAATTCCCAAAGTTAAATGAACTTTAGTCGAAAACAGAATACTGTCCCACCACCCCTTCTAGACGAAACTTAACAATAAATAAGCACACACAAAGTTATTATCTGAAATATTCAAAAGGATTCCATTTTTATGTACAGACTCCAGGAAAACAAAAGGCAGGGTTGTTTGGGAACAATCAATATAGATGAAAGGTGGGGTTTGTTGTTAAGTGGGCACGACGGGGTGGGAGTAAAAGAAAAGTGAAAAATTGGATCTCACAGTCTCAAAGGGTTCAACTATTAGCTCTGAATACAAAATGTTGTCAAAACTTTGAATTGTGGTCGTAGTGTTTTTTGTTGGTGAGTAATTTTTGATATTGTTTGACGGGAAAACAGGGTGTGCTAAGGGACGCGACCAATAATAATGATTTGTGGAACTCGTTTGGTTAGTTCATGTCAGTGAAAGGATTACATGTATTTTTACATTTATCATTGTCTGTATTTTACTATGAAAAATTACATTTGAGCTTGTGTTGGGGGGGGGGGGGGGGGAGTTCTATTTAAACACAAACAAAACTCATATAAAAGAAACTAGGACAGCGAAATGTGAGGCTTTTCGGTTCAATTTTATACCAGTTTCACTATGGAATTTTGAACTTCATCGGATGTATTGTCAAGTTTAAGTTTTAAACGGAACTTTAAGAACGAAACAGGGGATATTAGTTTTTTTTCTATTTCATAAATTTTGAAAAACACATTCGAAAAGGTAGAATCTATTAAAGGTTAGGTTATTGGGCTCACAGTTGATGTTGTTACCATCACACTAAGATCAATATAGATCCGTTGTGATACCCTAGGGATTGTGACTCTAATGTACTGAAAGCTATGATAAATCCTGTGTCATTTAAGCCCGTTAAGGGTATTGATAAGTTTCAGCAAGCTATAGCCTGAAATGTCGGAGGGTTCTTCTAAGTCATTGAGGAAATGTGTGTAGTCATATAATCACTTGGTTGAGGAGTGATAGAAGCATTGAGCGAGGTCCATCTCTTGTTTGATTTAGCTAGAACTATGCTCTCGATTACTGGTTTAAGATAACAGGGTGTGACCTGAAGTATTTTGTCTGCCTGATTAAGATCAAGTGTTGATCGTATTCTTTCCAGCTCGTCAGCGCTTTCAATACCTGTGACATCACTCTGACGAGGAACTTAACAGAGCCTTATGTTGCGCTATGTACTATGATGAACCCTTAGGTCTTCGCGACAAAAAGTTTAAAGCTTCGACTTGATTTCAATGGCTTTTATTGCCACTTTGCTATCAATGAAAAAGGTGATATCTGCTTGTGGTATTGCCATCATTGAGACTTGTCTTAAAGCTTTCCTCACTGCCAGCATCTCAGCAGTGAAGTCTGAGTTAGCTGGCTAGTCCAAGGGTTTCTGAAAATAACCCTGCACCAACACTAGTATCCATCTTCCATTTATTATAGACAGTCAGGTGGCTGTTAGGACCATTCATTCTGGTATATCATCCTCCAAATTGGTCCAGCAATGCTAGAACTTGCTAGCCTCAAAATTAACAACCACAATCTCACTCTTATCTGGGTTCCGGGTCATTGTGGCATTGATGGGAATGATCGGGCGGACGAGATCCCCAGACAAGACCTTCATAACTCACTTGCGGAAAGAGTCAACATACCGCTCGGAAGGGCAATATTCTCTCAATTTTGTTCATCGAATCAAACCATAGATGGAGCAGTTAAACTAAATCCCGAACATTTGATCAGATATGCAGATTTAGGCAAGACATAGCCAGGATCGTAGCTACCTGGCCAATAGGAGAGCATGCAGAGAAGGTAGGCATTCCTAATTTCTAATTTTTTTAAATTATTTGTAGTTCAAACAATTTACAAACTTTGGGTGTAAGACTGTTTGCTATAAATATAAATTAATAATTTAAAGTTATGAATGAATGGTAACTGGTTATTACTTATATTTTGTACTTTGTTGGAACCTTAAGGTTCATTCACTGAAATGAAAGTTAAATTTTAACAAATTTCAGCATAAAAACTTTTGGTTAGTTTACGCTCGGGAAATAGTGAATTCAGAGATTAGTAAAAATAATTTTTCATTGAGTTTTAATTTTATGAATTGCCTATACAATTTTTCGAACAAACCTAAAACTTTTTCTGTATTATGAACTGTAAACCAGGAATGAAAATTTGGAAATTTTAACATCTACATTTTTCGTTCCGGAAAAGAACGAATTTTGAAATTTCCGATGACAATTCGAAATGAGCCCGAAATGAGTCAGCAATACAAATTTCTTAAACATACCCCTTCGACTTTCAAATGCCTTTCAGATCATGAAGGAAAAACATAACTTGCAATTCAATGTCACTATTGTTCAACAATTCTAGAAGTCGAATATATCTAAGGGAATAATTTCTTCTTAAAATAAAGGCTTTCAATAAGTCACTGCGTTAAATTTAAATTTTAGCTTAAAACAGTTTATTTTTTTTCCAATTCAGTAAAACAAACTATTACAGAAGAAAAGATCACGATATCGGGGAACACATTCATATATACAGTAGCGAGCAAAATAATAGCAGTGGTAGCTGTTAAAAATTATAATTTTTCATATCTTTAAAATACTGCCACTTTTTCTAACTTCTACTGTAGAGTGGTACTCATAGCAATTAGGTTAACCCTTTGAAGTGATAATTTTACGGAACAATTTCTATTCTCTTGTTAAATGTCACTTTATATGGTGCCTTTCAGTATTTTAGGCGATGCAAGAATAATAGCAGCGATTTTCATGTTCTGTTCAAAATTGTGTTTTGATTTCCAATATTGATTTAATAAAAAGTTAGTTCCATGCTTCTATTTTATATTTCCACTGAATTAGTTTTAAAAATGAATTTATTCCTTTGAGTCGTGGGTCGTGCTAAACATTGCACACCACAAAAACATCAACTTATTCAAAGGCTTAATATGGACGGCAAAAGCTATAAAGAAGTTCAAGATCTTGTCGGCTGTTCATCGAAAATATTAGGAAACGCCATAAAATTTGAATAAAAGACTGAAATCGCGAGCGTAAACAAGGTCTTAAGCCATCCTACATCAAACGTGTTATTCGGTTTTCAAGAACGCATCCTTTTGCAGCAGCTATGGAAATACTGAGTGAACTTGATTTACTATGCGGTGTTCATACAGTAAGGAAACTATTAAGGGAACATAATTTGAATGATCGCAGTCCATGGAAAGTGTGAGAGCATTAAGGATGGACTCCTAAAAAGTGGAGGAATAATCTTTTGACTGACGAAAGTAAATTGTTCTTTATGGTGCTAAAGGATCTCGGCAGTATGTTAGACAACCATCAAATACCGAATATGATCCTAGATACACCACATACAATAGAGTTGGTCTAATATATTAGATAAAAAGTTTAATGTACCAGTATTCTTACGACGAAATTTTGCAAAACATCATGCCACCATATACCGACTTCGAAATGTCGCTTAAATTGAACTTTCAGCAGGACGATGACCCACACCAGCAGAACAGCTATAATCAATGGTTGCAGAAAAGCAATATTGAGGTTATGGAGTGGCCTGCTCAGTTCCCCGACCTCAATTTTATTGAGAATCTTTGGGCAAGCATAAATAAAATGGACGACTGGGTCGCACGAACATGCTCTTATGTAAAAGAACTTTAAAAATGAATGTTATTAGAGAAAACTATTTAAAAGCATAAGATTCATTTTTTAAACTCTTTAAGTAGCTAGAGATAAAAACAGAATACCCTGTGATTTCTTAAGCAAATATGAATGTATGCAAGCGCAAAAATTTTAAGTCGTTGTAGAGGTTTTTTAAACAACAAATTGTTAAGACATTTTTAAGAAAATATTTTGGTACGCCAACATTAAGTCTTTATTATTGTATGAATACAAATTAAATTTCAAAAACAAATATTGACCCGTTTTTTTGAGATATCAAATTTTCAAAAACAAAATTGATTTTTTTTTTAACACTCAAAAATCTTTTTTTTAAGTTTTTAAAAACAATGTTTTTCAAACTTTTTTGAAGATAAAAAATTTCATGAAAATCCGTTATGACGATAATGAGAAATTCAAAATTTTTTCTATGGTAGGTACAGTCAGTATTATCTTAATTTCAAATTTATTTTTATTAAATTATATATCGTAAGAATTAATCGGAAGAAAAAAAATTTTATCAAAATTCAAGGTGCAATTTTGTAGAAAAATACGATTTTCGAAAACCATTTTCTAACATTTGTATGATTGGTACTGTTGTTTTCAGGTGAAATAATTTTTTTTTCTCACATCTTGTTGGGAAAATTGTTAAAAATCCAAAAAACAATTTTTTTTCAATTTGCATACAGAATAGTATTCAAACGTTTGGGGAGCTCTAGCATAAAAAAAAATATTAAAATTATTGTACCATTTTTGAGAAAATCAAAAACAACAAAAAATGGTTCCAAGGGGAGTACCATTATTACCATTTTTCGGAAAATTTTTCCTACCATTAACTAGCTCTAACTAAATGAAATTTTTTGAATTTTTTTTATAAATCTGTGGAAGTGTTTTTGAAAAAAAAAATATTTATAAAATTTCCAAAAAAAATTGTATGACAGGTACCGTTATTTTTGGTCTTAAGCTTAACGAAAATCCCCCGAGCCATTTAGGCTGTAGTCGAACAGACAGTCAGACAGACAGAACTTTCGAACTTGAGATTTGATCAAAGTTGACATTACGATAATAGCGAAGACCAAAAAAGTGTCAAGTGCTCAGCCGATTTTCTTAAAAAATTTGTTGGATATTATTTTTATTTATTTATTTAACAGTACTTGCCATACGATTTTTTTCGAAATTTTATAAATATTTTTTTTTCTCAAAAACTGTCGCAGATTTGAAAAAAAAAATCAAAAAATTTCATTTAGTTAAAGCTAAAAAATAGTTGAAAAACAAAATTTTCGAAAAAATTGTTATTTTTGGTACCCCCCATGGAACCATTTTTTTAGTTTTAAATTTTCTCAAAAACGGTATAACCGATTTTGATCATTTTTGTTATGCTAAAGCTCCCTAGCAGTTAGAATACTTTTGAGCATTCAAATCTTCAAAAAAAAAAATTTTTTTTCAAGACTTAATATTTCAAAAACCCCATCCTCGATATTTTTAAAACTCGATAAATAAAAGTTTCTTAATATAAGTTACAAGATGTGAGAAAATATTAATTTATTTTTTTTTATTTTATTTATTTTACATAAAAATAACGGTACGGTTAAAAAATGGTATTCGAAAATCGTATTTTTCTCAAAAACTAAATTTTTTTTTCTTTCAATTAATTTTTACGATCTATAATTTAATAAAAAAATGACATTAAGATATTACTGACTGTGCCTACCATAGAACGAATTTTTCGAATTTTATATTTCTCATTATTTGCATAACGGATTTTGATGAAATTTTTTATAGCGAAGGTCCTAACAATTTTGAAAAGCATTGCATTTCAAAACTTTGAAAAAAAAAATATTTTTCAATTTTTGAAAAAAAAAAGTTTTTTTTTTTTTTTTTAAGAATTCGATATCTCAAAAACTGCACAATATTTTTTTTGGAAATTTAATTTTTATTCGTACAATAGTAAAATCTTTAAGTTAGCGTACCAAATTTTTTTCGTAAAAATGTTTTAAAAATTTTGTATAATTTTTGTTCCCGCCTAGATCCATATTTGCATAGCATTCTATTTTTATCTCTTACTACTTGAAGTGTTTAAAAACTAAATTTTATCCTTTTGAACAGTTTTCTCTAATAACTTGGTTTTCAAATTCCTAGTCTACGATATTACATAGGAGCAAGTTCGTGCTACCCAGTCGTTCATTTCATTTTAACTTGCCTTATAGTACCTATAAGTCGCAAGTAAAAATGTATTAAAGTTTGAAAAATAAGACGGCTATGGGAACTTAGCACCCCATATATGGGATATAAAGTATGTCATCTAATTGCTCAAAAAAGTTCAACTTATTTTGGAAATTGGTTAGCCATAGAAAATTTGTAATCATGACTTAAGCTTTTGCTAGGTCAGGTCCGATTTTTGAGACCACATTTGTACGTCCGAAAGATCACTATAGATCCTGATAAAAGGTGAACATTTTCACTAATAGGTCAGCAATAGTTTTTTTTTAATGAATTTTTAAAGTTTAAAAAGTATAGGTATGCCATTTTAAACACCACTTAAAGGTCATAAAAGGTCAGATTTTATTAGTAAATTTGTTTATTAATTTTAAAATTTTCTTCAAAAGTACTCGCAGTATAGCAGCTCATTTTGAACATAACAGATATGCCTAGTTACATCAGAGATTTTATCTTTGAACCTGGAAAATCAATCTAGTTGATTTTGATATTGATGCTAATGATAGCCTTTGTTATACTGTGATCTAGACCAATTGCCTAAACTAACTGACCTTTTATAACCGTTAAATGGCATTGTCTTTATTTTTAAACCACCCAAAGTCAGGTGACGTTCGTGAACTTGAAAAAAGAAACGTTAAAAATCATAAAAAAATCTAAAGCTGTACAATAACTGAAGTTAGCTGGTCCATATAAATGGGATCTATAAACCTTTCAGGTGAAAACATCCGCTTCCCAAATTTACATACAGACACTTCTGAACGTCGCCATTTTATCAAAATGGTTTCTTCAAGCATTTATCATTTTGACAAGTCATCCGGCGAAGTGTGTTCCGAGTGCACTCTTAAATGAATTCAAGAAAAAAAAAAAACTCATAAGATAATATTCCCAGTAAGTGGAAGACTTTTGAATTATTGAGAATGTAAAAAGTTTATTAGGAGGAAACAACCAAACCCACATATGTATGAAAGTGTGTTTTCAATTTACCACAAAAGATTCCTGGGAATAACGATTGATTTAGCGACAAGAAAAACGTTTTTCAATTACTCAACTAGTCGGCCAACCTTAAAATTATCAAGAAACAACTATGTAAAATATTTTAATCAAATTTCAAAAAAATTTTACCATGAGATTGCTTAACTTAATAAACGGAGTTGAAAAAAAAATTGCTTCAATCTACAATGTCTAAAATTAAGCAATTCCGTTTTTCTGTTTTGCCTTACAATTATATACGTTAAACACTACGCACTTGTCATAACAAAAAAAACAAAATGATATACAAATGAACCATTATTCAAATTTAATAATTATTGTTAACTAACGACATTTTTTTTTTAAATAAAAACACAACACTCAACATAAAACAGCTTGTTCGAATTCCTCAAATTTTATAAATTTTTAAAACATAACAAAATAAATCGCGTGCCTGAAATTCAAGGTTATTTTTAGGCATGAATAATCATAATGATATAGTTAGTGTAGTGTATGAATAGTTGCCACATGAAATCAAAATTTTCTGGGCAAAAAATAAAATTAAGTTTAAGACTACTTATATTTGGCAATCTACCTCTTCATCCTCTTTATGATTTTTAGAATTTTTAGTTGGAAGCGAAACTGCATCTGATTCTGGAACTGAGTTCGAAACTGGGTTTGGAGCTGAGTTTGAAGCTGAGTTTTGAGTTGAGTTTGGATCTAATTTGAGAGCCGATTCTAGAGCTGAGGCCGAAGATAATTCTGTAGTTGATTCCAGAGCTGGTGCTAGAGCTGATTTTGAAGCTGAATCTTGAGCTAAGTCTGAATCTAAGCTTGGAGTTGAATTTGCAGCTGAGTTTTGAGCAACGTTGGGAGCTGATCCGGGAGTTGTAGTTGAAGCTGATCCTGGAGCTGAAGTTGAAGCTAATTCTAAGGCTGAGTCTTGCCCCAATATTGGAATCGAGTTTGCAGCTGAATTTGAAACTGAGTCCGGAGTTGAGTTAAGAGATAAGCCTACAGCTGAGGTTGAAGTTGAAGTTAGTTCTGCAGCTGAATTTGAAGTTGCATCTGGTTCTAAGCTTGGAGCTGATTTCGCAGCCGAATCTTGAACTAAGTTCGGAGTTGTTATTGATTCTGTGGTTGAAGATAAAGTTAAAATTTGCTCAGTGGTTTTATCTGGAACTAGAGAATCCGATTTTGTTTGTAGATCTGTTTTTGGTGTCTGATCTGCATCTGGTTCTGAGTCTTGCGTAGCACTTTCAAGTTTACGAACATTATCATCCGACATGTTGTTTAATCAACAAAATATGTTTCGATACTAATTTAAAATTTTCAACTCACAAAAGAATATTCGCAGAAAATAATAACAATCCAAGTCCACAACCACCCGCCCCCACATATACACATACAACATCAATAGCTGAGTTAGGTAAATGGATACATCCGTCATAAACTACAAAGCCCGCACCAGGCACAAAATTGTTTTATTAACAAAAAAAAAAAAATATTCAATTCAAATTACAATGCGATTTCATTGATAAAAGAAAAACAGAAAAAAAATTTAATCATTCATCAGAAATGAAAATATTTTGTTTTTAACAAAAACAAAAATTATACGTCTACACTATTTTTAACAATAATTGTTTATCTTCCGGTTAGTTAATTGCATGTACTGCATTAAAATACATTCATAAGTTTTTAATGCAATTAACTACAAAAATCAAAACACACAAGTTTCATACAAAAATTTCTTTCGCACGGGTTATCCAATTTTTATCAAACGAAACAAAAAAACAAAAAACGATCACAAAGTTTTTCACAAGATTGTTTTCCCAAACAAATTGTGTAATGCAAGTCTGAGGAACAATTTTGTATCGACAATCACATTTTATGTTAATATCTTTAAAGTGGTTGTAAAGAATTCAAATTAATGCAAACGCAATTAAATATATCTGAACCCATTCAAACGGTAGGCAGGGCGTTTCATGAGGCCTTCAGGTTGAATTAGAATAAATTGAAAGCTGTTAGGACACTTAACGTTCTATATTCTAAGCCTACACAAGGCACTTTGGCAAAAGTTGATATGGAGGTGAGGAGAAATTAGGTTTGCTTTGAATGCTGATAAAACCCAAAGTGAAAATATTTCATGTAGACTAACAGCTTGGGGCAAATTGAAAAGCAAATTGAAGAACATATGTCGTGATAAGAAAGCTAATAAAAAGCAAAGCAAATAAAGTAAAACACACCTGCGGGTCGTACGTAGTTGCTTGGTGGGGGCTGATTGTAATTAAACATAATTAAAATAGTTTGACATTCTAACAATTACGAATTTGGTTGGTAAAAAAATACACTTCGTGTCACTTGATTGATTACTTTTTGTCATCAGTTATTTTCGACCAAAATTAATTAATTGAACTTGTCAACTTACGACTTTTACAAGGTTTCTCAGAAGTGGTAGATTAGGTGAACCTAAACCTGAATTTATATTTTATGTTTAGGTGAATCATTCAATACTAACAACGAGTCGAGGAAGAGTTTTTGAATGCAACTTGGCAGTAAATAGACGATATGTATTGAAGATGTCAGAGTTTTGAATAATTTCGAGCTTGATTTTGATCACCGACTAGTGCGAGCCAAACTGACGATTAGTCACAATAATAGACAAAAACGGAACATGCTAAAAACTGTATATCTCAAGACCGAAATAGGACATCAAAATTGTTTAAACGCAATTACAAGCGCTTTCTTCTGAAAATAAAGGCCTCAGCGCTGTTTCTATCATTAGTATTAACAGCGCCATCACATTTAACATGGTTAGGGTCACCGAAATAAGCCTTTTCTTAAGTCCCCGGTACATGATATAATAAAATGCACGACTGGGTCGCACGAACTTCCTCCTATGTAATAGACTAAGAATTTCAAAAATGAATGTTATTAGAGAAAAACTGCTCATAAGCATAAAATTAATTTTTTAAAAGACTAAAACAACTTTTTTAGTAGTTGGAGGTACAAATAGGATGCCATGTGATTCAAGCAAATATAGGTTTATGCAGGACAAAAATTATAAGTTTTTGTAGTGGTTTCTTAAAAAACTAAGCTTTTATATACAAATTTTTTAAAACATTTTAAAGAAAAAATTTTAGTAAAGTTTTGAAATGCAATGTTTTTAAAACTTTTTAAAAGCTTCTCTCTAAGAAATTTCATTAAATTCCGCTATGTCGATAATGAGAAATTCAAAATCTTAAAAAATCGTTCTATGGTAGTTACAATCAGTAATATCTTGTTTTCAAAATTTATTTTTTTTAATTATACATAGATCTTAAAAATTAATCGAGAAAAATACAATTTTCGAAAACCATTTTTTAACATTTGTATGGAGCGTACCGTTAGTTTTAGGTAAAATAAATTGTTTTTTTTTTCTCAGATCTTGAAGATTATTTTAAGAAACTTTTACTTATCAAGTTTTAAAAAAATCGAGCATGGATGTTTCGAAATATTTAGTTTTCAAAAAAAAAATGAAATTTTTTTTAAAAATCTAAAATTTTTTTTTTTTTTTTTTTGAAAATTTGAATACATAATAATATTGAAACTGCTGAGGAGCCTTAACATAAAAAAAAAATGATCAAAATCGGTTGTACCGTTTTTGAGAAAATCAAAAACAAAAAAAAAATGGTTCCAAGGGGGGTACCAAAAATAATAATTTTTTGGAAATTTTTTTCAACCATTACCTAGATTTAACTAAATTAAATTTTTTGAATTTTTTTTTTTTAAATTCTTTATATAAAATATATCTAAATATAAATATAAAATATTTATAAAATTTCGAAAAAAAATTCGTATGGCAGGTACCGTTATTTTTGGTCTTAAAAAAAAAAGAAAAAAACATCCGGGGGAAAAAATTAAAACCCATATCTACCAAGTTTGAAGAAAATCGACTGAGCTGTTAAGCTGTAGTCGAACACGTCCTAAGATATTATGCTCGAATTAAAGGACACCCTGTATAAGTTCTTGGAACGAACAACCAAGTAATCTACAGAAAGTCATATCCTGAAAACAAGCCGAAAACCACACTCTAATGATCTATTGCAGTTTATAAAGGAACGAGAACATTTGCGTTTAAAGAAAAATCTCAATCTATCAAAAAAATTAATCTTAAAAACTCTAGGAAAAAAATAAGAAAACTTTTTAAAAACGATAATGGAAGAAACAAAATAAATTAAAAAAGCAAATTCTTCAATACAATCTCATAAGGATAATTCCTTTAATTCCTTATCCGATAATATACGCAAGATTGATAAAATAGAAAAGATATCAACAATATATTAAAAAGCTGAAGTCCATTCACTTCAAAATTCTGGCACAACTGTGAATCGCAAGAAGAGCAATAGTTTAAAAATTTTCTTAAAAGTAAAGTTGAGAATGCGATGTAATGTTTAAACAACGAAAAATGTAATGCGATGGTGGAGAGTATTTAAAATACGCAAATTTTTCACTGGCCAACTGGTTGAGAGATGTTTTCAATCAGGTTTTGGTCACCGAGGAAATTCTAGAAGAATGGAAAAAATCCGAAATAATCCGCATCCACAAAAAAGGCAACAAAGTCAATATTAACAACTAAAGGTCCATTAGCATAATATCTTGTGTTTAAAATGTCTTTGCCAAATGCAAGTTTAGAATTCAATCAACCTTTTGAGCAAGCTGGATTCAGGTCTGGGTTTTCAACGATGAACCATCTGCAAACAATTGGCCAAATCATAGAAAAATCGAAGGAATATAATATAACCCTATATCCCGCCTTTATTGATTTCAAGAAAACGTTTGATACAGTTGAGAAAATATCTATTTGGCAAGCGTTAAATAAACAAGTTGCACTTACCCTTCAAAATATGTATAATAATAATATTGAATGCATTGAAACGAAAAGTATTGGATCAATATTTCATACGACACGTGGAGTAAGGCAAGATGGCCCGCTTTCACCAGTACTTTTTACCGCAACCTTGGAAGAAATTTTCCAAAAGATGAAATGGAAAAATAATAGTCTAAATAAAAACGGCAAATATTTATCAAATCTTAGATTTGCAGGTGATATTATATCAATCGCTAAAAATCACTAAAAACGAATTGCAAACCATGCTAAACGAGCTACATATGTGTTGAATGCAAAAATGTAGGTTTATCCACTAACCGACAAAAAACCAAAATAATGGCAAATTAATGTCAATAATTCAGAAATAAGAATAGACGATACGAATTAAGAGTACGTAGAAGACTTTAATTATTTGGGTCAAATAATATCACACACCGATAAAGATATAAAGCTAGTATGCCCAGCAAGGATGAACACGAATTAAATAATGTGAATTATAAGCGAAATAGAAATAAGACACGGCATTCTCCGCTTTAGTTCAGCCGCCATCCCTGGAGATAAAATATCTGAGACAACCACCTTCAGTCTCAGAACATCGTGCCACACATCTTTCCTATCCTTCTTTCTCTTCCTTAACTTCACGCCCGCGCTGTGTTCAAACATTTAAAGGGTAATCATAATCCCTTGAGCGCGTGTAGATTATAAAAAACAAAAAAAAAATATAATGCATGACAGGGTTGCATGAACTTGCCCATATGCAATAGACTAGGAATTTTAGAAACGATTGGTATTAGAGAAAACTGTTCATAAGGATAAAATGTATTTTTTAGATTCTTTTAGTAGTAAGAGAAAAAAACAGAATGCTATGGAAACAACATTTTTAAAACATTTTTAAGAAAAAAATTCGGTATACCAACTTAAAGTTTTTATTACTGTACGAATAAAAATTAAATTATCAAAAAAAATAATATTGATCCGTTTTTGAGATATCGAATTTTCCTTTTTTTCTCTTTAAAAACTTTCATTAAAATCCGTTATGTCGATAATAAGAAATTAAAAAATTTAAAAATGGTAAGGTATATGGTCGGTACAGTCTTAATTTCAATTTTATTTTATTAAATTATAAAAAAATTAATCGAAAGAAAAACAATTTTATCAAAATTCTAGGCGCTGTTTTCGAGAAAATACGAATTTCGAAACCCATTTTTTAATATTTGTGTAGCAGGTACCGTTATTTTTGGGCTTTAAAAAAAAAGAAAAAAAAATGTGTGGGGGTAAAAAATTAAAAATACTATCTACTAAGTTTAAAGAAAATCGTCGGAGCCTTTTAGGCTGTAGTCGAAAAGACATACAGACAGGCAGAATTGCGAAAACCACTTTCTTGGTCTTCACTATCATAGTATGTCAACTTTGATCAAAATCTCGAGTTCTATTTTTTTTACGAATGCATAACTTGCCTTATAGTACCTATAAGTCGCAAGTAAAAACATGGAGGTTGCTACGAAATGAGGTTTAATTTGAATTTGGAATTTTTATTTTAAGCGTATATGCGCGTACAAGAAAACATGGACATTTCGTTGAACTACAGGGTTCATTTGGTAAAACAAACTAAAACAAAACTTCGTTGGAACTTTCGTTTCAAATTTTTTTTTAGCATAGCGTAAATATGTACATTTGTGCATTTTTTCATATTTTTTTTTATCCTTAAAATGTTGAAGCACAATTCGAGCGTTTAGGAAATTTCGAGAGGATTCAAAAGATACCAATGAACATCGATTTTGAGAGTCTGAAGATTGCAGAGAAAACGCAATCCACATTCGTGTAGTGCGGCTAAGGAAATAATCACTGAATTTAACAGTACATCCGAAGAAGAGCTCATAGGTAAATTGAAGCGCATCCATAAGCTATAATTCATTTCAGAAAAATAAGGTGTGCAATGGAAACTTCCAATTATTCATACTACAAATTTAATGAAATAAAAAAATGTCATGAAATCGACCCCTTAAGGGGTTGAGCTGCAATTCTAGGCGGAACATTTTATATGTTACCATTCTATTTTAAATATTGTCGGTATTGCAACTGTTTATAAAACAGATTATGTTTGCTGGACATTTCGATTGCAAAAAGAATTCCATGCAATTATTTTCCAACTGAACGCAGAAATAAAAATCAGACCAAAAAACATAAATATTAAAAAAAGAGCCAAGTTCTTCTATACAAAAACCTTTGTGTAACAAGTCAGCCGTAAAAAGTACTGAGATCTAAAAGTACGCTAAGTTCTTACTTCATGAAGGTTTAATACCGAATATTTAAAGTAGAATAATATTGAAACAGCTACAATGTAATAGAGCAATTTTATTATTTAATGATTACTGACTAAAATTTGATGGGTTCACTTGTCAAGTTTTTAAAACCTTTCGAATTTGGGCATACAAAAAACTTGCCAAGTAAGCCCATCAAATTTTAGTCAGTAATCATTAAATAATAAAATTTCTCTATTACATTGTAGCTGTTTCAATATTATTCTACTTTAAATATTCGGTATTAAACCTTCATGAAGTAAGAACTTAGCGTACTTTTAGATCTCAGTACTTTTCACGGCTGACTTGTTACACAAAGGTTTTTGTACAGAAGAACTTGGCTCTTTTTTTAACATTTATGTTTTTGGTCTGATTATCCTAACTCCATATGACTCGTTGACATTTCCAGATATGAAAAAAAGGTCTGTTTACTTAATATTTTCCACGAACTGTCATGATTGTTTTGGGTGTGTTCAGAAGAAATCTATTTAAAATTTAGTCTCATTTCGATGCAAGTTAGAAAATGTCTAAAATTAAATTTTTGTTATGTAGTATCATTCTTATACCTCAGCAAAAGAATGATACATATTTTGTGCCTATAATACTAAAACAAGAATCTAACTGTAGTCGAATATAAATAAAAGATCTGTTTCTTAGATTTATTTATTCGCAACTAATTAATGCTTTTTGTTTTAAAAACCAAGTTAATTTTTATAGACTGGAGACATTCTTTAATCGAATATGTAAATTATTCATCAGCTCTATTAAATCGGATATAAATTTTCTTATAGCAAATAACTAATTGGACAAATTTTATTCAAATGAGATGTTAATTCAAATTGAAACTGTGATTTTTCTTATTGACAAAAAAGGTTATCATTAAAATTTTAAAATCTGTAACAGAACTCAATTAAAACACAACGCGTGGCGTCTGAATTTTGGAAATTATAGACTTTACAGATGCTTATAGGTGATCCTTATTTTTTCCCTTTTCTGGAGAGTGTAATAAAAGACGAAATCTATAGTATTATTTTGGAACGGGTTCTTGTGGTACTTACTGCTGCTACGCTGTGGAGGCGCTGCCTGTCACAACGTTAAAAGTGGAGAATAGAAGAAAAAAAACAAGTCTTTATTACTAATGTTTTGGTTCTGACATCAATAAGCGGCGGCGGCGGCGTAAGGAAGATAACTGAGTCAAGCTTTATCTTCTTGTCGCATATTTTGCTAAAATTTGTTATAAAATTACAAACTTACTATCAAAAAGTCTAGTTTAAATATCAATGAGTAGTTGAGTATTAATGTCCAAGAAAAATAGGTTTCACACAACGGTGTGAAACGATGATATTTAAATACTTCCTCAAAAACTCTATTAAGTCTTATATTCGTCTCGCTCCCTAAATTCAAATGATTTTTACATTCTTCTCAGCAAAAACCCCAAAAATTGCAGAGCAAACAGCAATTAATAAGGCTATTTGCATTGCACAAAGCTACAGTGTACGTACTACGTATTGTAATATTTACAGATAACTTCGACTTTGTGAATGATAACAGCAAAAAAATCACCTTCATCAAGAATTTGCAAGTGCTTAATATTCTTATCATCAACTGACACTAAATTTAAATACAAAACAAACGATTGTTTTTTTTTTCCAGAAATTATAAATTCTGTTCTCATAATACAAATAAAATTAAGTCAGAAACAAAATAAACTATTTTCACAGATATGCATCAATATCTGTATACGGAGTCGAAACAAATTGATTTGGAGCAATAATTAGAATTTTTTCAAAGTCAAGAGTGTGCCACGAGATCTTTTAAACTGAAGGCGACCTTAAATTAACTACTTAGGTCTGAATTTACGACTGGCTCAAACGAGCTAATAAATATATGTATGTACTTCATTCTCTTATTTGTAAGTTATTCAAGAAGCAAAAATGGATTCTTTCGTTCTTCTATCTATGCATATGTATCGTGAAATTAAGTTTGAATTTAAGGAACCATGAGCCCTAAGGGCAGTGCATATTTATTTGAAATAAAAAAGGTGTAGATCAGTTTCATAAATCTTGGATTGAAAAACAACAATTCCAATGTATTTATATCAAATAGAAAAGAAAAAATATCTTCTAATAGCTTTGGGTATTTGATATTTTATTGCGTATGAATCTAAATCTGAATTCTAAGCCACCAACTCCTTGTCAGGCTTGTAAAAGAATACCTTTTGTGAATGCCGAAATCATTCATTAAATTTAATTAAAAGTTTGCGTTCCTGACTTCACTTCAAATTTTGCAATCACCATACATTGGAGATTATAAGGATTGCAATACATTTTCCCATTCGTTTTATAGCAATCAAATGAATGCAATCTTTTACGAATTCATTCATTCTTTTGTATTTTGGATGTTTTTCCATTTTTCCCTTTATTAAGTCCTCTAAGAATCTTACATTCTACGGCCGGATTAAACCTTTTCGCCAGAATGCAAGAGAATGGAAAGAATGCAAAAGAGTGCAATGACTGCAAAAGAGTACAATGACTGCAAAGGATTGAAAGGAATGCAAATAATACATGAGTTCTCAAAAGATTGCATTCAATTCTTTGGTGTAAAATGAATGCGGGAAAACATTATTACAATATTAATTAATGTATTTTAATATTTTTTCGAATGGTAATTGAAGAATTTCAAGTCAAAGTCTCGTAGTGAAGTCAATGAATGTAATCTTTTTCTTTAAGTTTGTAGAGAGCAGTCAAATGTGATTCGCTAGAAGAGAAATTCGAATTTTTATTTTAACTCACCTACATAAAAAACCTTTAACTTGAAATCAAGTTAGCAGAACATCAATTTTTACTAAAATTAGTTGAGCACTAAATTTTATATTTGCGTACTTAATAAGCGCCTCACTTTGTTCTGCTGACATTGGTCTGTTAACTTGAGGGACATATCATACACTGAAAAAATGTTTGTACATTCTTTTTATGAATGGCGATCATTCAGCCAAAATCATTAATTTTTAGGAAATATTCATATGAATAATGCAAAAATTCATAAAAATTAATTTTTGTTTTATGACCAAGTCATGGTTTTCATGAAAAACCATTCATAAAATCCAAAGCAATAGAATTGTTGTTGGAAAATCAGATTATGATATTTTACATTTGAAGTATGAACAGTTCATACAAATTTTATTGTAAAGTTTTATGAAAAACTTCTTAAAATGCTTGAAACTGTTCTTTTATTGTAGGAACAAAGTGACTGATTATATGAAACAAGTGACATTTTATGAAAAATTACTTTAAATTCTTGAAACTATACATTTTTTGCATCCAAAATATCATTAAATGCATGAACCACATTCATAAACATTTTTTTTGTTGCGAATTCCAAGTAGGAAACTTTACATTTGATATATGAACAATTCATAAAACGCATGTTTAAGGTTTCTTTTGTTTAATGAACTCGATTCTTGGCCCGTTTTTAATGAAGTTTTTCTTTAAAAACATGCAGTTTTTCCTTGGAATCATGTAACTTTTTGGTTCAGTGTACATGACATTTTCGAACTAGAAAGCTGCAGTATGGCAACAGACAAGCAATGGAGCGCTATTCTCCGCAAGAGCATGTTGGTGTTAGTACAGCTTGAATTTCGACGTCCTAATCGGGCAAACCAACAACCAACTGGGCAAACATTACAGCGCTTAGCTACTCTGCATGCAGGGCGTGGTTGCCACCAGACTTGTCGTTCGGCCCAGAATATCGCAGCTGTAGCTGCCGATATCACTGAGAACGAAGAAATATTAAACAGACAACCGACAGGCCACGCGATTGGACATCGCCAGACGGACCCTACAGCGAATTTTAGTGAAAGAATTAGACATGTGCCCGTACAAAGTGCAAACGGTGTAGTGTATCACTTAATGGCCAGCAGGTGTCGGTCACGTGTGTCAAGCCATCCTAAATCTCAACAGCGTAGAGAAAGATTTTGTATCAAAAATCATCATGAGCAACAATGCGCATTTTTACTTAAGCAGTTACGTCAATAAGCAAAATCTAGGGCACTAAAAATCCGCATGTGATACCTTTACATCCACTCAAAGCCACTGTGAGGTGCAGCGTTCAAGCGGGAAGAGTGATTGGGTCGTATTGTTTTGAGGAAGCCATCGGCAATACGGTCGCTGTTTCTGGCGAACGCTACAAGGCCATGACAAACGACTTCCTACTGCCGGTATTGGATAATCGGGACTTGGTGAACATGTGGTTTCAAAAATACGGTCCAACCGCACACATACACACGGTCCAAGCCACAATGGATATTGTAAAGGACGCCTTTCCTCATCGTGTAATCTCCTGTTTTGGTGATTTGGCATGGCCAGCAAGATCGCCCGATTTATTACCATCCCAGACTTCTTTCTTTGGGGCTTATGCCAACAAGCCTTTATGGAAAGTCATAGCCATTGAAAATGCCATAAAACAAGCACAAAAGTGTATCAACACTGGCAGCAGCCACTTGATGGATATCATCTTTTCCACTTAACAGAAAAAGATTATAAAAGTCCAAATAAAAATTTTGATCACTCAAAATCATTTTTTTTTTAAATTTATTTTATTATGATTTATAAAATTATATAATTATTATAATTATTTGTTTAATTTTAGTATTAAAAAACAATTTTGCAATCGCAAAAAACTCAATCTTGAGGCTTTATACCAACATTATAATGTCAGGGAAGACAAAAAATGTCGGTTTTACATATGCCTGTAGTCTTAACAAAATCTAATATCATTAAACCGATTTTGTTTAAATGACATTTAGGTAAAGCCTTAGAGGCGAAATAAATTTGTTGTTAGTTCATAAAATAATTAAATCTCCAATATACTCGTAACTGGGAAGAAAAAGCTTATTTCCTCCAAATCAGTTCTATTACAATTTTGACAAAAGTTAACGATGCCCCCTATTCGAATTCACTGCCCAGAGTCGAATTAAGTTGTTCGGTACACTGTTTTCGAGTTATTCCACTTCCAAAGCTTGAGAAAATTGTTGCACAAATAGATAGATATAATAGATAATATTTTATTTTCAATTTTAAATTCATTTACAAAATAGTTTTACAATTTGTTTTAAGACATGACTATTGAAAGCCGTCTGCCCAAGTTTGACAAAGTTTTAAAAATAGGTATCTATGTTAATATTTAAAAAGATTCTGTAATAATAGCTCTTCTATATTTTAGTGCTTTTTGACAATATTTGTGTAGGTTATTCCAGTCAGCGCCGTTCAAAATCATTTTCATGCCGGATTCCTCCAATACAAATTTCTCAAAAAAACTGCAACCTGAACTCTCGTAAAACAGGACACCTTCCCAGGAAGTGATAAACGTTCTCCCTTTCTCTAAGATTGCAAAGCGTACAAAAGATAGGCAAATCTTCTCTGTGTGGGATGAAGTTTAAGTCTAACATTTCTCCTCTGATTCTAAAAACAGTAGATATTACATCTCTTGAATACTTTTCGTTGAAATAGTTGCTTTAGTTTTCAGGTTATATATTTTTTGTGCTTTTTTTTTATATATATTTTAATTTTGAACAACAAAAAAAGGTCGACTTACGTATTTTTTTTTATATGATTTCATGCAGTATTTATTTGCGCTTTTTCTGATGCACTTTTTATAATTTTACTGTCTATTTAAATCGTTTTTATTCACTTTTGATTTTTGAGCCAATCTTTTACCACTTGTGTCACTAGCCAGGGTTGCCAAACAAATATATTTCATAATTCGTTGAAATAAATCCCTCCACCACAAATATCTCTCGTATGATAAAACATTCTCACAAAGTCTACTATTAAAAAACGTCGAACCTTACGATGCCAATTTCAGATGTGTTTCAGTACAACTAGTTGCAACTTCTTAAAACATAAGTCTTGAGACAATTGTGGGTATTTATCTAATATGCAAGCTATTTCGAAAAAAAATTAATATTCTCGTTAACCATTTAAACGATTTTGATAATCTGTGTTTGGGAAAGAGTTAAAAGATTTTGTTTTTCTTGTCATTATAATTTCACTTCTATAAATCAAGTCCCGATGGATTGTAAGCCGGTAGATGAAAGAACCTTTGTCATTGATGTAATATCTCGACAAAATGCAGTTTAGAGTTTAGAGATATGACATCTAATTTTATTTCGACTTGGACCGAAAAGACTATACCAAAAAATAGTAAATCTGTTTTCGCGGAATCCTGGCTTCACACTGCGACATTATAATAAGCAAACTATCATTGATATTTGTTTTTAAAAATTCAAAAATTCAGCAGATTTTATTTGAGCCAGCTAAATATATTCATTAAATTAAATTAAACTATTAAAAGAAATAAGTTTTAATTTAAAGTTAATAACACAACACAAAGCCGCACTTACCTTATTTAATTATATTTCAATATGCAACTTCAATTAATTTGGATTTAAATTGTTTATACTGAAAATACACCCATATCAACCTACACCATTTGATCCAGTGAATTATAAACAATTTCTTTTTTAGATTGTTAATTAGTTAGTTTAAAATAGTTAGTAACAAACTACATAGAAAAGTTAGCCACGCATCCTCCGGGGAGAGAGGAATTCCCAGAAATAATAATAAAGTACCAACTCACTTGAGTCCACATATTTGCGTCAGTCTTGTTATTTTATATTTTTTTTAACTTTTTTATTGAAGAATAAAATAAAACTTTGTATATCAAAAAAAAACTATTTATTTAAAATCCGCATAACTTCATCAAAGCACGCAGCATGATTCAGATACAAACTCACGCGATACAATAACAAAACCCTAGGGCACTTTTTGGATTTATTTTCCAACTTTTGCCACACAATCGCCGGACTTGCTGCCAGAGATTTGTCTGTGGCATGTTAGTCCGTTCTATTAAATTCAAATTCTTATGACGTCACAAGCACAAGTAGTATGCTTAAACTCACTTCGTTTGGTATTTTATTCGTCGAGCAATAAAATAATAGTCAAAACTTTCCAACACAACTTTTCATTCGATTTGTTTGTAATTCAAAAGTGACAGAAAACGTGGCGCGGAGAATTTATACGTTTACAACAAAAACATCGAAACAGTGGATGGTGCGGCGGCGTCAGTGGTAGCTGCGGCAGTACTCGTGGAGCTACTTGATACTGAAATGTGTCAGTGTCACTTGATAGGCGGATAGCCGGATAGGTTTTTGTTTTTTTTTTTTTTTCTTTGCTTTTGATCGCGAAAGATCGAACTTTCACTTAGGTTTCAATTTTTATGTTTGGTTAATTTTATTTTATTTATTTCTTTTGTTTAAACAAACAGATTTATACAGACTGACAGACCGGAAGGCAAACGCAACTCTTGTTTTTTTTTTCTTCCATTCACTTACTACTGGATGTGTAGGTAAATTCTTTTTTTCATTTCCTACTCCGAGAAGTTCACGCAACGCACGATGACAATCGCTCGAATGAAGAATGTCGTGTGTTTAACTGACGTAAAAGTAGCTTTCTGCTGAGTTGTTTTCTTGAAGTTCGAAGTACCGAGCGATCATTTTGGAGAATGATCATTCTTTCGCTTAAGAGAGGAATTGATTGAGATTACTGCGATACATGGTTACCACTTTGGCCGAATTTTAACTGAATTGAATGTTTTTGTTTAAGTCTCAGATTTATCATTTTATTAAAGGTTGAAGCAAGTTGTCAATAAACTCGGACCTTCGGGAATTACAATTATTCTTTTTATTTGTTTCTCGAAAACGACTCTAAGGATTTGGATGAAATGTTCTCCGTGATAATTTATCCCAACTCAATTATATCAATGCGCTGAATATACTACCTTGCTTAACTCCCATTGAGGTCTTGAATTCTTGCAATATATACTATAGTATATACGAGGTTTACGACAAAATTATATATAATAAGTTATTCAAAAATAAGAAAAAACACGTGCAGTTAAAGAGTTTGAATCTTTGGTATTTTGTTTCATAAAAAAAGAGATAATCATTACAATTCTTGAACTCAGACAAATTAAAAATTATAAGCTAATAATAACTAATTTATTCTCAGCAAACCAAGTCCCTTACAAGCGTTGATAATAAATCAGCTGTAAGATAGAAGCAGCTTCTCACACTAAAAGTAAACAACACATAATCAGCAAAAGCTGTTAATAAATCTTTAAATGGGAGTCTTAACACTAAATTTAGGCATTATAAAAAGAGAAAAGGACCTAAGACCGAGCCCTGAGGAACACCTAAATCAAATTACCTTATACTCGTATCTTTCCTTATCTATTCACTCTCTGCGTTTTGTTTTTCAAAATAGTACAAAAAACCTTTGGAACCTTGCATTTTTAATATTACTAATCTAATCAGTACTTCATGATCTAGTATATCGTACATTTTTGAAATATCAATTTTTTGAAATTACATTTTTTGTAATGCTGTCCAAATATTTCCACTTTGAAAACCGAAGTGAAATTCACTAAATAACTTTGTTTTATTTCAAAATCTTACACATCTATATTTTACGGTTTTTTTCAAACGTTCTACTTATCGATGGTAATGGTGAGAATATAATTAGAGAGTTCACTAGCAATATCTTTTTTGCAAAGGGAGAATACATAAGCTCGCTTAAGGGCATCCGGAAATACACCGAAAAAAAAAATACTTTTATTAAGGATGTGTGCCCAAACATGATTATATGTATTTTTCAAATAGAGATTATAGATGTAATCAAAAGCTCAAGAGAGAGTGACAAAACCCTCCTTTAATTAACATCTTGTTTTCTCGAAAACGCCTCAAAATATTTTGATGTAATTTTTTAAACTTTGTTCTTGTTAGGGAGAGAAATGATTTCAGGGAGTAATTTCATAAAAAACCGTTCAATTCTACACTTATTCTTCTTATCATTATAACTGTCCATAATTTATCATTAAATTAAGGCATGACATTTGCAGTTTTTCCTGTCAATGATCACTTCTCGAAAATGTTATTAACTTGTACTGAAACTCATAAAATCGTTTTTTGATATTCTTAATATTGAAAACTTTTTCGCTCTCTATCTTTTTGAGCCCTTACTACATAATATACATAGTACATACGCCTCATTCTTCATTTAGCAAGGTTTCAGTAAGGAATGGTTCGTTAATTTGAAAAAATTCGCCAATAATTTCCATAGAATAGAATATTTAAAACTTTTGATTTATTAAGTGACGTTTTATTATACAGATACGCAAACAAAGATAACACACTATCGCATTTTTATGTGTTTAAATCTTTCAAAAGATTCATAGAAAAGCATGTTTAAAGTTAAAATTAACTTATTCGATGAAAAATTTCAAAATTATTAAAAGTTTTGTTCTACAATATATTGTATTGAACAAAAAGAATCAGTTCTTTTATGGATGTTCTTCAAAAATTTCATAAACAAATTATTCTATGTAATATTGTTATACAATTGGTTATCACTCACTGTTTGTACTCATTACATAAATACATAAATCGTGAGCACATGCACATATGCCATACAAAATATATGTACAGCCGTATTAATAAAAACGCACAATTTGCTCGTTAACACACGTTTTTTCCAACACACGGATAATGAAATTATCCCTTTGATAAATTAAAATATTAATAAAACTATCGTTTCTTTATTTTATCTATTCACTGAATAACAAGGAAAAATTGGCAGCACTTTCTTCAATTCTACTAAATATTCTAGTACTTTTTTCATTATTGAAAGCCGGCATGTCATCTCAGACATACAAAATAATTTTTGTTGTCAAACAAATTCTAAACGGTTATTTAATTTTTGTGTGAAAGTTCAAATTAGTTTGTAAAAAAAATAGATATACGAGAAAAGAAAAAAAATTATTGAAAATTGGAGTTTTGGCGACAAGGTTAGTTAACACAATAACCTATGGCAGGCATTTGTATTAAAACAAAATATATCTGTGAAATTTGACGAGCAAGTTGAAGATATCCGCTCGTTAATCACCAACATCGGTGAGATAAATTATCCTCTCATTGTCAAACGTCATTTAAGACTAACACACATTTATTATTAAGAATCATAAGTTAAAATACGTGTTAAAGTTGTTTCGCCTGTATTTTGTGCTTATTAATAGGGCTGGTAGTGTATATCTACTCACTGTACTCATAATAACGTACTCATCAGGGATAAACATCATTATGAGTAAAGTGATTGTTTAAATTTATAAAATGGTTGCATAAAATAGTGCATAGTAAACTAACTCACTATATAATCAAGTATCACACCTATAACCGACACATTTTTATGTAATGAGTACAATTATTGATTTACTAGCTACAATGATTCTTAATTAATGTATGTTGTCAGTACCGATTTCGCATATGTAACTAAGTTTTGTTGTGAGTAAGAAAATTTTTCCTTCAGTGTGCTTTGTGCTTTTATATTATTTTCTTCTCAACATTTTATTATTATAAACTTCTTCTTCTTTAAGTTCAACTTGTTAATACGAAAAATAAAATAAAATAAAATAAGTATGAACAAAATCTACAGAGAAAATTATCTTTTAGAAACACGATTTGAGTGGCAACCGTGAATAAAAAAAAAGCTCTAAGAAAGAGAACCCAAAGATTAGAGACCAGATTTAAGAGAATATTCATCCAAATAAATAAATAAAATGAATCGCGGTGAATAAATTTTCAACATAATGCTGATAATGCAATTTACGAAAAAAAACTCAGGTTGTACTTTTTATCATTGTTTTGTGTTTAGAGTAAGGTCGGTTAGGTTATATCTATGAATGTATGCATATGGCATGTCTAGAACTTATTACTAAATGACAGTTGTTAGATTACATAAATATTCTTACGAATTGCAGAATTTGAAGAAAACACCGAAGACGACACCTTATTGTTTTTTAGAACTTTATACAAATCATTTGATTGGCCATTGAGGTTTTTTTAAGACGTTATGTGCACTTTTTTACATTAAAAATTTAATTATATTTTAATTTTGAAATGATATCCACTAAACTGCATTGGATGTAGTTATTTGTAAAATTTAATTTATAATTTATATTTGTTTATACGTCTACGTGTTAAGTTTTGATTGACTGACAATAAGCAATGATATCTCATCAAAATAAGCGTTTTGTTTCAAAATAAATGTTGTGCGTCAAATGATAATTAAACATTGAGATAGAAGGTCTAGCTCAGCCTGTCTGCCCGGAAAAGTGGTTAAGTCCCCCGTAGGTACCAATATAAACTAGAGTATCCCTTATTTACCGAACAAAGTCTTTTTAATCAGTAACTTTATGAAATTTTAATTTAGTTCATAATAGAAGGTATGTACATAATGCATCGAAAAAGTTTGCTTCATCATTACTTTGTCAATAAAAATGCATTGTGGGATCATTAAACTTTTAGGTTTCATTAAATAGAAATTTTCAAATTTTGATTACACCTTTTTAATAAAAATAAACTCAGGCAATTTTCGAACCCCTTCTTACTTCAGTACCAACAAAGTCAGAAACTTCACAGTTTTTGTTAACTGATTAAACACAGGCTCCTAACGAAATTTCACCTCCTTATCACTAGTAGTTTCTGAGATATAGGACTACAAAAATCGCTAAAACCCTAACTGACTGACAGATCGCTAAACGATCGTAACTGACACTGACAGATCATAAAAACTATGCAAGGACTTTCCGACACCTTGTAATTTCGCACAACGGTAGGTCTTGTTATGCCAAATTTTCATGTATTACTCGTTATTTGAAAAGTTATGAAAAGTTCACCAGTGAACCCTTAAAATTTAAATCAGTAATAACAACATTTTCTTTCATACTTTAGAGTTGTTTCGATATTACTCTACTTAAGAAATTTGATATTCAACTACACAAACTTTGAACTTAGCGTACTGTTCGATATTACTTCTTTTTACGGCTTACTTGTTACACACAGGGTTTCTGTTCATATGAGGACATTGCTCTCTTTTTTAACATTCATATTTTTTGGTGTGATTTTATTTATATCTAACTATCGCAGCGATATTAATGATGTTTAGAAGATCACATTCAAAAACTGATATATTGGCTACCTCATCATAACTTTTTGCAGTGTATGGGTAGGAGATAGTCTGAGTTCCAAAATTCTTCAGATGCGTATTTGACATAAGTTCCGAAATTCAAAAGTGAAAATGTTAACAAAATCACTACTTTCTGAACGCATCCCCATGACATCGATAGACAGATAACGCGACTATTTTTATTCGGATGTTTTCATTTGACGATTTGACGTTTGATTTAAAAGAAAAAAAAAAAGATGGAGGCTCGAGTGAAATAAGCAAATTATATTGTTATTGTTCATTTTTCTATTGCTAACTTATGACAGCTGTTGCATATATTAGTTATGTAGTTAAATTTTAGTTAAAAATTAGTTAAATTACTCTGGTATCTTACGATGTGTATAAAAATGAAAACTATAAAACTCCCCATCTTCTTTCTATCTCTTTCCATTTTATTTCCAAGAGTGCTGTATGCAATACATTAGGAAATGTCAAACTAATGTAAAGTAAAATGTATGCAAATCATCAAGACTGCGTTGCAGATGCCCATGAAAAGTTTAATGCCGCCGCATCTAAACTTTTGTGTCAACTCTTCGGAACTGAGTTGTTCTTCCTTCATTAGTTGAATTAAAAGTTCGAAAGGATGTTTTGTGAATACGGGTGTGTTCTTGGAGGCCTTCTTGGCTGACCCTATCTACTGAGTTTCACCCTTTAAACTTAGTCCACTAAAGAGAAAAGGCGATGAGACGCCAGTGCTGTGATAAAAATTATCGATTAAACAATGACCTGATGTATTGTTGTCTTTATAAACTAATAGAATATTTTTCAGAGTCCGAGGTAAGGAAGAAGTTTAGAGTGCTTTTTGATTAACCTGCAACTGCAATGTCAGAATTTCCAGTTAGTATATCCACAAGCTGAGGCAGTTGGTTTAACTTAGCAAAAAAACCTGAACATACCTTGGTCTTGACTGGACTTTTTCAAATATCCCTCAGGACCACAAACTTTTTGAATTTCTTTCTATAAAGTAGGCTAATGCTTGCCACTCATATGGCTTCTCAGAAAAATTTAGGAGAGCAACAAAGCTAGTTGCAGAATGCCTTTTGATGGTCCACATTTTGTGTCAAGAATTTGAAAGGAAGCATCTTTACTATATAACATAAATATATAGGTCACTCATCGCCATTCTATTTGTTAGAAAACTTTGGAATTTTCAAATATTTTGTTTTTTATAAAAACCTTTATTTTCAAAAAAGAAGGGCATTTCATATTACGAGTATTTGGAATCTATACATTTGGAAGCAAAATCAGTAAGTATAATTTATATGAATTTCATTGCGTTAATATTCAAATGAGTAAATATCTTGTTACAGATACGGGATGGACCATCTAGGGGTTTCTTTTTAAATCATAGGTTATTTTGACACTCACAACTAGTGTTGGGCATAATCGAATGGTTTAAAGAATCGAGATATGTATTAGTATTCGAATGATTTAAAGAATCGAATGATCATTCGAATGATTTTCAAAGGAATATCATAGTAAGTACGAACACAAACACTCCATTTCAAGGAAAAAAAAAGCAAAAACAAAACAAGAAAATCATAACATAATGGTTCTCGCAAAAATAAATATAAATACAAACTCAGTCACAATGGACTAATTTGTTTTTTAATTTGAAGAAAATTAGCAGGACTATAAAACAAAAATCCAAAACTGAAAAATATTTACCGTGAAATACAGTTTTTTTCTCAATAACTATGAAAAAAAGGTAATAAAAACAAGAAAAAAAAACGTTGAAACCAACGGTAACTTTTTATGTTTTTGCTCAAACATATTAAATTAAATGCAAGTTGATAGAAAATATTGTTATGAGCAATACAGTTTTATTTTCACTTTGCGACATACTGGGGCTGATATACATATGTATTAATTAAAACATTAAATCATAAAATGCGTGGGTGCGCTGACTTACCTATGTTCAATAATTTATTACTCGACTTTCGTTCATCATAGAGTGCTGGTTTTTTTTTTAAATTGTAGGGAATTACAAGAACTTAAATAATAAAAAATAAAAATTTCATCGTTAAATGAGCTTTTCTTAATAATCATAAAAAAATGATTTTTAAACAAGTAAAACTTATTTTAACTTACTATAACTTTTTTTCGTTTGTTTAAACAAATGTTTTTTTTTATAACATAAAAGATAATGTTATTGGGAATAAATACATGTTTAATTTTTGTTTGTAGGAGATAGTGGAACCGAGATATTCGCAAATGACCAAAAAATGACACAAAACACATTTTTGCCAATAACTTTGGTAAAAAAAGTTGTCATGTGGTGCAAATTTGGTTTTAAGCTTTTCTCATAAGCACCTATCGATCCATAAAAAAAATAGACCATGCCTCTGCGCACAAGGTCAAATGACGCTTTGACTCGACTACGTTGCGAAATATTGAAAACTTATTTCTAGTTAGTGATGTGTATCCCAGACAGTGCGTTTTTTTGAAAGAGGTTTTTGTCGAAATGAAGCACTCACCGTGCCTACTATACGCAAGTTTGTGATTAAGTTCGTGAGACAGGTAAGTTATTGAACAACACTCATGATCTCCGTCGTTGCTCAGACGAGTATGTCGCTGCTGTAGCCGAGAGTGTGAGACTAAATTCATGAACATCAACTCGACATCGATCTCAACAGCTCAACATTTCATGCACTAGCCTGAGGAGAATTCTGCACAAGGATCTAGAATTATTTGCTTTTGAGGCTCAATTGACTCTTCGCACGACCAGCCACTTGAACGACATTGTGTTCCATAATTAATGGGAATGTTTGCCCTTACTAATAAAGCCAAAATACATGGAAAACATTTAATTTTATTCATTTTATTGCATTTTCATGGCCCACCCTTTACATTGTGATTCTAATATAATTCGAAAAATAGCAAGTGCGTGTAGATTCTATAATACAAAAATCTTGTGGAATTGGAGTCTTTTTCACAACAAATTCTAGTGAAATTTGTCAAAATATCGTATTAACAAAAATCGTGTTGTTACAACTTACTGTTGCCCATGGGGTAAGTTGTAACATAGACCACTGTATGTTGTTACAAACATTGAAAAAAAAAACAAAAAAAAAAAACTTAATACAATACACAAATATTTTCTATCATATAATATTTACTTTTTACGTGTTACGTGTTACAACTTACCCCGCAAAATGTTAAAACTAGTCACAGCTACATACTATTTAATACAAATTAAAAAATTTAAAAATGTGTAAATGGTTTTTCATTAAACAAAGATAGTTTTGGAGGTTTGTGGCGGCATGTTCGTTTGGGGACATCTGACAAATCTGTTGTTTGTTATTCAGCTATTGATGCTAAATGATAATGCTTTATCATCAAAATGAGTGTTCGTTAATACACTTCGTTCGTGGTCCTTCACAGTCGACTCTCCAACGCTTGGTGAACAAATTTGAGATGACCGGGAACCCCAGATGAGTCGAGAACATCACCGCGGTTCCTACTGAACAACCCGAGGAAGTTGATTCATCGTTATCCACAAGAACTCGGCCTTTCGCAGACTTCAACTTGTCGAATTTTGCGTCGGAACTTGCGCCTACATCCATGATCCAACTGATCCAGGAGCTTAAATTTCATGACCATAGACAACGCCATTTGTTCGCTGCCTGGGCTTCGGAGCGTTTGGAAGAAGACCCCAGTTTTAAACGAAAATTTAACATTTTTAAAGACCATCTGCATGAAGGGTTTGAGGGTAAGGTTAACTCTCGCAAAGGTGGTTATGTGAGACTTTTGTGAGGTTTCCTAAAGTCTCAAGTTTATGCGAATAAAATGCAATCGACCGATGCCCTAAATGTGAACATAACACAGCCTAATCTATGCAGAAGTCATTGAAAAGTAGACCACAAATTTGTAGAGGCTCAAAATTTGCATGGTTTCAAGAATATGAAAAAGGTTATTTCATTTGATCCACCCTTACGTAGATATATCGTATTGGAAAGCCACTGTTTTGTTTTGAGAAAACAAAACCGATCGTGTGATAATTTTTAAATACTGGGAAGTTATAGTTTTTTTTATACGTATTTTGCAAAAAAGCTGATTTAGTCTCATGCAATGGTTCATTTAAGTTTGAAACTACGACATCTTCGAACAAACTTCGAAATGTCACGAAAAAACAATTACATTATATCAACAATCTTTATTAAAAAAAAAACACACACATAAGTTGAAATACCCCCTCTAAAGTTTGACTTATGTATATGCCGTGACGGAAAATATTCGAAAGTTTTCGAGATGTTGTAACGTTAAAATCTAACTGACCATAAAAGCAACTTTAATCATAGGTGAATTTATTCTTTTATTGAGCAAATAATTTTCTTTTAACATTCGCGTGTAATAAGGTAGTTACACGCCAATTCACATGCCATATACAAACAACAACAAAAAACATAGATAAGTAGAGCAAAAAAAAAAGAAAATTAATATATGACTAGTGACCAACTTTCATTAAAAAAAAAATTACTAGATCAGAAAATAAATACCACATGAGAGATTAGTCTGTGTCTGTCATACTCCATCAAACACCCGAAGGCGTTAAACTTTACTTCTTCGTCTTCTTCGACTCAAAATTGCACAGAAATGGAAATCGAGATGAAAAATGAAAACCATCATCTACCATCCGTGGCACAGCACATCCAGCACACGCAATCCGCACGTTGCGGTATGGTTACTCTTGGAATTACGGATGGATGTGCTGTCGACAACTTCTACTTTGGTTAATAAAATGCACTTTCGTGCCGTATGGTGATGACGACGGGCTAAGTGTTTTCCCTCATGCACCAACCAGCTATCATAATATATCGTTGATGGCTGTGAAGTGAAAAAACAGATGTTTTCGTTCTGGAGATGACATTTTCTAGATTGGAATCAAAATAACTTACCTTGAAATTCGTTTTTGTTCTCGGTTATTTTCAAAACCAAAAACAAATTAAACAAATTTCCTTTGTGCAATAAAAAAATATATTAAGATGAGATAAAGATAAACTAAAACTCAGATACGAAAAAATTGGATGAAATTCGTTAGTTAGATAGTATAGTTCGGATGGTAGCGTTGCATTTTGGTTAATGATTTTACACTCATGAGTTTTAAGTTGTAAGAATTAAAAATATCTACACTTTGTAGATTTGATGTATGAATGTAAATTGGAGTTTTAATCAAACTAAATTTTATGATTATGTAGTCTAACAAAGTGGTTTTCGTGACATGTTTTTGGGTCTGTTCATTTAAGAAAGATCAAACTAGAGCTAAGCGGGTGAATTGATTCGCTTAAAATTTGGTACGGAATATTTGCATGTGATGTGAAAATCAGATTTTGACGTTTTTTGAGAAAATTACCTCATTTTCTTATGCATTGAAAATAAGATTGTCTGCAGGTCAGATTGTCGAGTAAATATATCGATAACACCACATGAATTGCACTGTTATAAAATACATACCAAGTGTTGATAGAAATCGACTGAGCACACTTGAAATTACTTTGATCATTCACAATTATTGAGAAGTACTAGGAAATAAAATAAAAGTGGCAACACTTAAATTTTTCAAAATACTATTATAAATAATCGATGTTCATTTCTCATTCATAAAATCCTGAAAAAAAAAAGAACTTACAACTAAATTACTGGCCTTATACGGCCGCCCTAAATACTATATTAATACTTAAAATCTTATAAACTCTGGGTTTTTATTTTTGATAGAGAAGAAATTAAACAAAAAAAAAACGCGGAAAGATATCATTTATTGCAAAAAACTTAAAAACTAAACTCAACCGAATTAAAACTACTGAAACTAAATCTACTTAGAACTAGAACAGCCACAGTAAATCGTTTTCTGGTTTCGCTCAGTTCTATAAAGGAGCCGCTTATGTTCTATGGTTGACGTGGTAGATTTGCGGAATCGTCATTATATCCTGAGCCAGACCTCGACTGTCTAAGTAGAGGAATATCCGGGCGGGATAAAGGCCCTAGGACTAACACTCTCGTAATTATTGTCGTTAGGGTAGTAAACTGCAAAAATTAGACCGTTGGTCGAGGACATCGCTCTTGTAATGTAGCCCCGAATCAGCTTTATTTAAAAAAATATCAATCCTGTTTATGTTAACTCCTTTGTATACCGCTTGGTTGGAATAATGATGTTTGTACTCCGGCTCTGGTGTTTTGTGTTATCTAGGGTAACGTCTAACACACCGCGTCTCTCAAACACAAATCTTTTCCATTTGAGATGGGGCAACAACGGGCACCCATATGTAATCATCGGGCAGATGGGGGCCATGTAGGAAATCACCTTCACCCTGCTATCAAGCCGACTGCTATAAAACAGCCCCTAGCTCTGAAATACAAATAATGATCCAACCAAATGCCAAGGTATTTTTATATACTTTTACTCGCCAGTGGCTGTCCATGTGGCCCTACGTTGTCCCAGTTCTTTCACATATCCCTTGAGGCTCCACGCAACGGAGTCCTAAGCAGAAAAATTTCAGAATTCTAACGGTTGATTTGCAACTTCCAGTCAGTCATCGCAATAACGCTGAATCTATGTAGTCGAAGTCACATCGCAAAAGATCTCTGATGATCTCGGCTTTTGGAGCTGTTCTGTACGCTATTAATTAGAGTTAGACTTCGGCGATGTTTGACATGTTATCGGCATAAACCATTACCTCCCCCTTTTATCACTCTGGTTTAGATTATGCTGGACCATTTTGGGCTTGTACAGCTCTTGCATCTAAGACGACTGTGCAACGACGCACGTTTCCTCTTACAAAAGCTGTTCTGAAGGAAGGCTTCGCAGTCAATCGAAATCAGTTAGGGGAAGGTGCCATAGAGTGTCATGGCACTTTATTCAACTGGGTTCTCTAAGCTTTCGAGGCATATGGATGGGAGTCTGGAGTCAACAGCATAAAGAAACACCTTAAGCAAATTTGACTTTCGAAGAGTTAATACTGTCCTGAAGCAAATTGAAGATGTGCTTAACTAGAGGCCTTTTTCAGGCAATCTTTCCTATCCTTCTTTCTCTTCATTAACTTCACGCCCGCGCTGTGTTGAAACATTTAAAGGGTAATCATAATCCCTTAAGCACGGGTAGATTATAAAAAAAAAAAAAAAAAAAATCATTTTCAGATGATCCATTTAACTAAGCAGCTTTGACCCTTGGGCACATCTCGGAAATAAATTAAGGAGAATATGAGTACCTACAATCTAGTACGACTTGCTACAATTCGTAAGCACTTGTCGATCTGGAATCGCTATTTCGAAGTTGGTCCTTCTTTCAATTCATAATAATTCAGATTTGTAACAATAGCTAGAAGAGATGGGCAGAATGTTGAGAAGTATAGGGTTGCGCAAAAGTTATGTCATAATGTGAATTGCTATAATTTTGTCAGAAATGAAAAAATGAGCTCTGTTTTCAAGAAAAGTTAAATTTAAAAAAATTATATCGTCAAATGAACACCTCCTGAGCTCATGCACATTTTAAATAATTGTTGCTCGCAAAACTGCCTCTATCTTGGCGACTTCTTCTTTCAAGACTTGCAAGTTTTGTGGTTTGTCAGCGTGAACAGGAGAGTTCAAAAAGCCCCAAAAGAATGTTTCGCTGTTAGATCTGGACGCCCTGTTCAAATCTTCAAAACGGGAGATCCTGTTGGAACCAACAATGCTCGAGACCCAATTCCGAAAAAAAAAACTCATTTTACATCGGCATCTACATCGGCGTTCAATATGATTTTGGATACGAAATCTCCTCTTGTTGTATCAAGTTTAACAGAGCATGGGAGTAAGTTAACCTCGTTTGACGGTCCGCAAGCAACAATTCGTGAACGGTTTGCGCTTTGTATGGGAACATCTCTCAGTCTTTCACTAAAATTCATTACAACAAACGTCTGTTGATGCCGAATTGTGTGCATCGTCTTGAAATCTCTCTGACGACCTCGGCCGCATCAGCGATGTTCTTGGTGGAATGAGCAATACCAGATACGGCCACTTCTTACAACATATTTAGGTTTCTATAGCTCCATTTGTTGTTTTCAACTAATTTTTGTTTTTCGTGTTTGTGCTATCTTTTACTTAAAGGACATCAAAAATGTCAATCTCAGTCAAGGTAAACATCATCGAGGTAATGTCATGCAATTTAGAAATGTCAAAACCTTATTTTATAAAGGTGTTTGTTCCTAATTGAAGTTTGAATGTTACAATAACTCGAATGAACTACCACTGGAATGAACTATATAGGCTGGAATTAAAGATATTTCAGATGTTATGTATTTTTTTTCGTAAAAGCTTTACAATGTTTCAAACATCAACGTTGCATCTCAGACTATGTGTTTTGCTGTCAGATGAGCATACGTTACTTTCTTTTGTTACTCTGCTCGATATTTTGTTTAAGGGTCAATTCGTTGAATAGAAAAATGCGAACAAAGGAAATTCCTGCCTTTGACGTTTGATTATACAAAATAATTCACTTTATACAAACACATTTTGTACTGTATGTGGTATGGTTTACTTTTGAAAATCACCCTTCAAGAATTTGTTATCCTTTCATTGAGGAATAAGCTATGCATTGGAATCTTTTGTTCAGTGGGTTTATTATATTTCACGCTGTAAATTTTATGATATTTTTTGACACTTATAGACATGTTTGAATTTAAATTGAAGTAAAAAAGAACCCATTGTGTTGAAGGTTGACAGCAAGTGAAAGAACTACGGCTTAGTAACTTACGCTGTCAATCATTATTTGGTAAACACAGAGTAATTGAAGGAACTTTCAATTTTCGGCCCAATATGAATGGTTAAGATTGGAATGACTTGATCAGATATTCTTAGTATGATTTTATTGAAATCTGTTTGTTTTTTAAAAAGGTGATTTAACAATTTCAACAGATTTTTCAGTTCACCGCGAGAGGCAGTACCCCTGAAAAAAAAAAGAAAATGATAAGAGATATTATTAACAGAATTTTATTAAAATCTGCAAGTTTCCAGATTACATTTATATTCAATTCCAACAGCTTTGTCATCTAACCGTAAAAGGCAGTACCCCTGAAAACAAACTACTGAGGCCGGAATCGACCAGAAATTCAAAGCTGATAGAATGGACAAGTCTTTCGAACTGCAACAGGAAGGAAAAAAAGGGGATTTTCTATCCCCAATCCTGCATCAGCAATCTGCATTCTTTGCGATTTCGTCCATATTTGTAATTTATATCACAATTTTTTGATCTTGATACTCTTGAGATTTTTAGGTTGGAAAGTCGGTTGGAGTGAATATTTGTTTTTTATTCACAACGCTCAGGTTTTGAAAGAAATGCCTTCAATAACCTTCAAAAAAAACTCCAGTTTATATTAAACGCATGCCTTAAGCTTAGATATGTGTCAGATCATTGGAAAATTTTATAAGTCATTATAATTGTACCTAAGCATAGTAAACCAACAACAGAAGTAACACCTTACAGACCTTTATTGCTTACACCAATCACGTCAAAAGTTTTCGAAAAACTGCTCCTGAAAAGGCTTAGCCAAATAAAAGAAGAAAGAAGACTTAGTCCGAACCATCAGTTTGACTTAAAAATCTTTAAAGATGCCAAGACCAAGTGCGTAGAATTTCGGATGTTGTAGAAAAAGCACTTGAAGAAAAACAAGGATATTCAGCTCTATTCTTAGATTTTTTCACGCCTTTGGTAAGGTCTGACATTGGGAACTTGAGTACAAACTGCAATTCTACGCCACGAAACGATTCTTTAGAGTATGGTACCACCAAAATTACTCGGAACTAAAGAGAATTGAAGCCGGTGTACCCCAAGGAAGTGTCCTAGGACCAAGCCTT
Source organism: Philhelius festivus (assembly GCA_963931855.1). Lineage (NCBI taxonomy): Eukaryota > Metazoa > Arthropoda > Insecta > Diptera > Syrphidae > Philhelius > Philhelius festivus. Next base: position 89,088,255 of record OZ007557.1, on the reverse strand, counting down.
TATTTGTTATATACGCGAGATATTACAATAGACATCAACGCTATCATGGTCACCTTTGCTGATGATACTGCGATATTGGTGCCTGATAAATTCGTTACGAAGGCAACAGAAAAACTGAAAAATGCGGTCGATATAGTTAGAGATTTGACGCAACGATGGCGTATCATATTACACGAAACAAAATCAACGCATATAGATTTAACAAACAAAAAAACTAAATTGTATCAACGGTAAAGATGTATATTCCGCGAATCCTGCTAATACCTTGGAATGACTTGGGATGCAATGCTAAAATGAAAAGAGCACATCAAAAAGAAATGAAAAGAACTGAACTTAAGGTACAGAAAAATGTACTAGTTACTAGGACAGAACTCTGGCCTATCTATCCGGAATAAAATAATGTTATACAAGCAAGTGCTTAAGCCCGAGTGGACATATCCAGCTATGTACAAAGGAAACAATTGCTGAGCCCGTTAAAAAATTTTAAAACAAAGTCATTCGTAGAATAATAAATGCCCTTTGTACATAAGAAATAGCGATCTACAATGGTCACAGAAATGTTTACAAAACACACTGTATCACACAATCAGCGACTGCGAAGCCATAACAACTGCGAGATGGAAACTGTCCTGAATGTACTCTCCTAATTTCTCGCACTGTGTTTAACATTATAAGGGTATTCATAACCCCTTGAGTGCGCGTTTAACATAAAAAAACAAAACAATGTTCGGAGACTTAGAAGAACCAATCCTCATGAACTGATTGTCTAAAAACTATAGGAAATTATTAAAAGTTTAAACTTCCCTTAATGTGATTTTGAATTTAAAAAAATCATTTGTCGATCCTGTGATGTGCTTTTTGCTTTCCAGCCGAGGTTTTGCTCACCGGTCTCGCCAGAGTTATCCTGAAGAAACTTCAGAGTAGAAGGTCTTCAAACCTTATTACAAAATCTTTATTGAAAATAGCTCTTAAACCTATAACACACAATATTCTGCTACTAATACTTCACTTAATTCTGGTAATTGAATGATTCAAGGCATCAACTCGTCCGGGTTCTGGTCTGGCAATTAGGACATTAAACTTCGAACTAAGACTCCTTACCGCTTGTGGGGGGAAACCTTAATAAGAAATAGCTTGACAATCACACCTACCTTGTCTTTCCACGAATCCTCTACCACTGGTGGGGGGAAGCCTCGCAAAACCAAGAAGATCTAAAGTGCCCAATTCGTCTCCATTGTTTACGAATGGATTTCGAATGATTGATACAATCAATTGTACTGGGCCGCCTGACTGTGTGTATGATCGAAAGGGTACTTTTCGTTCAGCCAACTAGGTCCTCATGATCACTTTTCAGTAAAAACTGAATGGGAACTATGTAAGTGGCGAACGAAAAATATTAATGTGGTTGATTTTCCTGTGACGTCATGTGTCCATGGTGCTTGTGAATCGAATTTTTTAAATTACAATTTTGCTTATAATACCCAAACAATATGAAGTGAAGAAGCATGGAACGCTTCGTTACAATCCTTCATAGATTGGTTCTGATCCCGGTGGTTTCCGTGCGTTAAGAGTCCTACACTATTCGGTACCGAATATTACCAAGTCTCTTTTGAAGATTTCCATCGACAAAACAAAAACTCCACGATTTTTTTAAGCGCAAGTAATAAAGTAATTAAGGGCTTAAGATTTCCGACCGTTTCAGAAAACGTCAAATCAACGTTAATTTGATCGTCAAATGATCGTTATTTTTTCACACAAATATTGTAATCGTCAAATATCCAGTCATCCTGCTTGCACAAAATCTGTTTGATAAACGTCACTCAATTTTCTTACAACCTCATTTGAAGTTGACCAACACGATTTATGGCTTATCAACAATTTCGTCTACAAATTGGTTAGTTTTTTATCTGAGATTTGCGCCATAAAGGATCTTATCAATCATATGACTTTAGAAAAGTGCGTTAATGCCTACGCATAAAAATTTAATTTTGGTTCGACTTTTGCAGTTTGCGGTCAGAACATCTTGCAATTATGTTTTTACTGAAATGTCATTTTCGAAAACGGAAAACGAACTAGTTCATAAAGTGAGTGTTTAAATTATTAGATCGTCATCGATATCAATTGTCATTTTTTTTTTTATTTATTAATCTACAAAGGATTTGCTTAACAGATGCAATTACAAAATTTTTACACATCTATTTAAAATAAAGATTTATACAATATTTCAATATTCAATTTATGTCGAGATAAATGGAGCAAATCAAAAATAACACATACTTCATTGAACGAGGAAATTGCTCGTGATATTGGTTCATTTTTTCCATAATTTGTTCTATGCAGTTGTTCAAAAAGAAAACAGCTTATTCTTAACTGTCTAGTTGGTACATAAATGGAAATCTGAGAAAGCAAAAACGGACTTCTTATATGATAGCATATAATATATCTTTCACAAACATTACATCATGAATTTTTCTTCTAGATACTAGTGATTTTATTCCGAGCAATTGGCACCTTGCTTTAAAATCGGGACTAAAATTCCAACACATTTTACGAAACACAAATTTGGTAAACCGCCTTTGAACATGTTCAATTCTATCCGAATGATCTGTATAACATGTGTTCCAAATCACATCAGCATATTCGATTGCTGACCTAACCAGTGAGTTGTAAAGGGTTAGCAGAACATAAGGATCCGTAAACTCCTTACTATTCTTTTTAATGAAACCAACTAAGGTGTTCGCTTTAGCAATATGCTTATTTGGAGAATATGTATTGTCAAAAATGACGCCTAGATCTTTGATATTCTTCACTTTAATCAAAGGATTTGATCCAATTTTATATGAAAACTAAGAACAAATGCAGATTTGGAAAATATCATAGTTTTACATTTTCCAATATTCAGTTTCAAACTATTTAAAGAACACCAATTTGAAATATGGTTCAAATCTTGTAGAATTTTTACACAGTCATCAATAGTTTTAATTTAAAAAACAATTTTAAATCATCTGCATATAGCAGATAATTACAATTTTTTATTATGTCAACTATATCATTAATATACAATAGGAAAAGTAAAGGGCCAAGATGACTTCCTTGCGGAACGCCGGAGGTGCATTTTATACTTCTAGAAACTTTATTATCAATCATTACTCGTTGAGTTCTGTTTTTCAAATACGAAAAGATCCATTTAAGCATCTTAGAATGAATACCAAAATACTGAACCTTTTTTAGTAAAATAATATGATCTACCGAATCGAAGGCTTTACTAAAGTCGGTGTAAATAGCATCTACTTGACATTTGTTCTCGAGAAAACCGTCAAATTTGTCACAGTAGACCGACCAGATACGAAGCCATATTGTGACTCAGATAAGCATTCCTTTATGAAAAATTCTAATTTATCTTTAAGCAAACTTTCGAAAAGTTTGGGGATGGCTGAGAGTTTACAGATTCCTCTATAATTTTCTACTAAATTTTTAGAACCTGCCTTGAATATAGGAATAAGAAATGCTTCCTTCCATTCTGGTAAAAAGAACCCAATGGACAATAAGTTATTGAAAATTTTCAACAAAGGAAAACAAAGAGAATCACTACATTTTATCAAAATGGTTCAAGGTATTTCTCCGGCACCACAACTATTATTAGTTTTAAGGGCCTGAAGCGCTACTGAAACATCGTCGAAACTCAATTCGATTGAACCAATATCAACTTTTTGATCCAAATAAGACACAAAAGTGTTTAATGGGGAGCAGTAAACAGAATCAAAAAAGGTAGCAAAAAGTTCCAAATGAGTATCAGTATTTGACGAATTGACTCCATTGAAACTAACATTCTGAGAAATCCCAGATGACTTTCTTTTGGAGTTTATGGAAGACCAAAACGATTTACTATTATTTTGTATGTTGTTTTGAATATTCAAAATGTAATTGTCTGTAGAGGAACTTATTTAAGACTGAAAAATCTCGTCTAAGGTTACTAAAAACCATATAATCAATGTGGTATCCCGTTATTTTAAGTTTCGCAAATGCCTTATTTTTAATATTTTTAAGGTTTAAAAGCCTTTTGTTATACCATAAAGGTTTCAAAGATTTCCGTTTTTGTACACGAGGGACAAATTGATTAAAGCCTAAAAACAAAATTTCAGTAAAACGTTTATAGTCGCGTTCTAAGTCAAAAGAATTAAGTTCAATATTCCAATCAATACCATTAAAGTAATTTCCTAGTAAATTCAGTAATATTCAGGGATGATACTCGTATCTAAATACGCTCTCATATATTCATTGACACACCTCTTATCTGTCAATCTTAAATGAATTAATGAATTTGAGTGAACTTTTACCAATTCAATCAACTGTCACTGGATATATTCAAAGAATGTATTTATTTATTTTAGGATAACCAGTCAATCAAAGTCTGACGTGTACTGCGAATGCATTCCATTTAGACAACCAATATCTGTGTACAAGTTGAACACTTAAGAAATCGATGAAAAATGTTTTTGATAAAGGTTGCAGTTTTGGCCGAAAATTGCATTTTATTTGTACCCAAAATTATACTTGATACGTTATTTGATCTAGTATTCCATCTCTTACTCTTTGTTTTGCGATTCATGATATTCATACACAGGCTTCCATAGGTAAAACCACTGTACCAACAATCAATGCTAAAAATTTTAGTTGACTTGAAGTGGGAATCGATGTTCTAGATTATGTTGGCTCTTGTTATCCTAGATACTGAAATTTGTTCATCCTTTATCCGACCAATAACTAAAACTGAACGTATCTCCTTCGTTTTTGTTTTCCTTCTTTATATCCACCTTCCATCTCGATAGCATCCTACAAATCCTTTTTCATTTTCATGAAATTTTACGAGTATTTTTCTTATAAAATTCTAAAGGTACTCTTAGGGCATGTTATGGGTTGTTGGAAAAAATTATCAAGTTGCTAATATACGAAAATGTGATTGAGATCGTATGAACATTTTGGAATGCATTTGTATTCAATGCATCTTAATTGGATGGTGTGAATATTTGTTTTCATTTTTCCAAGCGAAAATATGACAATGAATATGGAAAACAATGATCGTGAACTATGCAATTAAGCTTTAGATTTTTGGCAGTTTCGAAAAACGTTGCAATTAAAATCATAACATGTAAAATTTCAATATTAATTCTTGGGTTCCACAAGGTAGTCACTATGGGCCTGTACGGTTTTTTATATTGACTTTTGGTAAAGAAGGTTGCCACGGAGGTGTAAGAAGTCTCGGTCTCGTCCCCTGCTGTTCTCAGGAGAGAAACCTATATTTTTTAGACTTAAATTTACCGAAACTGCTACAGCGATACCGAAGTGATAGTGAAATTTTTTCATTTAAACAAGACCTCTCAAACGCTTGTTTCATCAGTTGGCCAGTGCTAGTTTCGAAGAAAATTCTTTTGTGTTGATCTGCTCTTCCAAGCGGGACTTATCGTTATTCCATATTTTGAACTTAAACTCTCTGTATTTGTATGATTTGTCTTCTTTGTTAAGCTTAAAACAGAAAAATAGTATGTATTGTTTGAGTGGTTTTAGGCTTTTTCGGGCTGACAGACATGGTAGGAGAGGTGGAGGAGCCGCTGTTTATGTTCGTAATGGCATAAAAGGCAAAATTAATTGTAAGTCGTCATCAAGCAGTGAGTTGGATTACTTGTTCCTAGACATACTGGACGACGAAGGTACTCTCCTTTTAGGGGCTGTTTACAGACCCAATAATGATGTAGATATAAGTCCATTGCTTTCTATTTTGGAAACAATTACTCTGGGCCCATCTAAGATCATTATATGTGGTGATTTCAACAGTAATCTCTTGAATCAGTTTTTTCTCGTTGATTGCATGAGAACATTTAACCTAACTCCGGTCAACACTACAGTTGCTACACATTTTTCTAGGGATTCGCAAACTCTTTTAGATGTTTTTTTCGTTAGCGATGTGAGTGATATCCTTTTGTATGATCAGTTGTCAGCTGCAGCATTTTCAAAGCATGATCTCATTTTTTTGTCTTACAACTTCAAGGTTAAAAGTCCTGAAAATTCTTACGAATATAGAGATTTTAGGAACGTCGACTACTCTGGCTTAGAGCTTAGCACTAGAAGTGTTGATTGGGATCATATTTACTTTGTACTTTCACCTGATGAGAAAATTGAGTTTCTTAACAATAATATCAATAATTTGTTTAATAGATATGTTCCGCTGAGAACCAGAACTTTAAAACACGGTGAACGTCCTTGGTTTACCAACGAAATTCGTAGGCTTATGGTCCAACGTGATCAGACCTATAATTTATGGAAACGCTATAGATTGAATGTTCACCATATGATATTTCGCAGATTGCGTAATCAAGTAGTCCGCAAAATACGAACCGCTAAAATTCAATTATACGATAGAAAGTTTAGTCCATCTATGAATGGTCGTCAACTATGGAAGAACTTGAGGGAGACAGGGTTAGTGAACAAAATTCGGGATTGTGACACGAATATTAACATCGATTCACTAAATCATGAATTCGTTACATTACCGTTCCCTGCCCTTCCTAGCTGTTCCCCAACTTTATCTAGATCTCCTTATGGACATTCGTCTGAAGTTCGTTTCGAGTTCACTTGTGTGGAAACCACTGACATAGTTGAAAGTATTTTGTCTGTTAGGTCTAATGCTGTAGGGATTGATGGAATACATCCTGTTTTCATTAAGTCATTGTTACCTATTATTTTGCCCTACATAACACACACGTTTAATACCATAATAATGACAAGTTTATATCCATCTCAATGGAAACTAGCCAAAATTCTACCTATTCCCAAAAGTAAGAGTGGTAATGAATATAGACCTGTTTCTGTGCTCCCTTTTTTATCAAAAGTTTTCGAGAGGGTAGTACAAAAACAACTTAATGCCCATCTAAGAGCCCAAAACATTCTCTCTTCTAAGCAGTCTGGGTTCCGCCAAAAGCATAGCTGCACCACTGCCATTATTAACATTGTTGAAGACATAAGACTTGCCTTGGATGAAGACCATGTCACTTTTCTTGTCTTGCTCGACTTTTCTAAGGCATTCGATACAGTAGACCATGCCAATCTGTGTCGTAAGTTATCATCATCTTATGGTTTTTCATCATCTGCTGTTCTTTTGTTGTCAAATTACCTTCGGGATAGAAAACAAGCTGTTTCTGTTGGCAATAAAATTTCAAGTTTCTTACCGACCACCAGAGGAGTCCCACAGGGTTCGATCTTAGGGCCTCTTCTTTTCTCCCTTTATATAAATGAACTCCCCTCAAGGATTGTTAGTTCTTCTATTCAGATGTATGCTGATGATGTTCAATTATACCATAGTTGCCCCTTGGGACTTATTGAAGATTGTGCATACACAATTAATAGGGAACTAGAAGAAATTTCTCGCTGGTCAGCAAGCAATGGCCTGTTCCTGAATCCATTGAAATCCAAGTGCATTATCATTAGCAGAAAAGCCTTGAACCTTGATTATTTTCCGAACTTGTATTTAAACAACTCGAACATCGCTTACGTTTCTTCTGCCAAAAATCTTGGTATGTTATTCAATAGCACGCTGTCTTGGGATATGCACATCAATTCTGCCGTCGGTAAAGTCTATGGAGTACTACGTAGGTTATGGGCCTCACAGTATTTCACCCCTTTTAAAACACGCATGCTTTTAGCTAAAACGCTAGTATTACCAATTCTTAGTTACGGATGCGAAATTTTTTGTGACTGTGATGCCGTCAGCAGGAGAAGACTTAATGTTGCCTTCAATAATACAGCGCGTTATGTATTTGGGTTGCGAAGGTTTGATCATGTGTCAAATTTCTCAATGCAGATATATAACATCTCCCTTGATCACCTTATGCGCTTTAGAACTCTTATATTATTATTCAATATAATCCATACACAGCAACCTTGCAGTCTATTCAACAGGATACAGTTTGGTTCCTCTAGCAGATCTCAACAACTCATTCATCCTCGTTATTCTTGTCTGACATCAGAGCGCCAGTTTTTTGTTAACGCCATCCGATTGTGGAACTCTCTTCCCAGGCACTTAAGGAGAGTAAGTGGCGAAGCACAGTTTCGTAGAGATCTACGTACTTATTATCAAAATTAATTCTGTTTTTCTTTGACCTAGTGAATATATTTTTTTTTTTTCTAGTTCTTTGTATTCAATAGAGATGTACTGTACTTTTTTGTTTTAATTTTTGTAAAAGGTGTATCTAACTTTTTTTTTCTCCCTTGATTTCGATTTTTTCTCAAAAATATGTAATGCATGAAATTATTACCTGTTTTTTATGCCAAAAATGTTATAAAGTAGTTTTCTTCAAAGCATTATTGAAATAATTAGCATAACACTAATTGATAAGAAGTATATTCTTAATGTGTAGGCATACATTGAATTTAATAAACTATAAACTAAAAAAAAAATAGAATCATTCTGCTTCGCATGTAGGCAAATTGATGCGACACAATTTAAGGCTTTATTTTGTTTCCTTGAATGCACAATCATGGAATACTATATTTTCCGATTCTGGGTTTTTAACTTTGCTTTTAGGTTCATATTACAAACATTTGCAGATAGCATACATATATGGTATTTGAGAGATGGAGCAAAGCGATGAACATTCATTCGATGGATGGCCTTATTATGTCATATGCAATGTGTAGAAGTTTCTTAGGGCGATGACTAAGAGTGAATTTTTTTGTTGAAATTCGTGCCAAAAGAATGTTCAAAAAAAAAAGAATAAAAACTTAGGTACACGAGTATCTTGTTTTGATTCTCCTACTAAGCAATCAATAAAATGATTTTTCTTTCGAGTTCTAACGTCTTCTTCTTTTATTTATTCAGTCAACCTTGTTTGTTTGCTTTTTGTAAGATCTTCCAAATGAATAAGTTCTATTTTGTAGATTTAAGGTTTGGAATTTTGTTTTCTTGCTATTTTTTTTTTATGTGAGAAATAAGAAGGTCCTTGGAAAATGATTTCATAAATTCTATTTGAATTCAATTTCCCATTTTTCCTATTTTATCGGGTAAGAGGGTTCTCTATACACAGCTAATCAGGACGAGAAAGTGTTACGTGAAATGTTTTATGGTTTTGAGGGTAGTGTTTTTATTGGACGAAGGTAACTTTTCAAAAGTGTGTGTTTACCAACAAAAAGTGATTCGATTTTCACTCACGAGAAAAAATCGCTTATTGATTTACCTAATTTAGTTGAGATGATGTTTTAATTTTTTTTTATTCGTTTTATAAATAAGATGTGAGTCAAGTCATTACCGGTTAGTAATAGTACGTTTTTCTGACGAACAATAAGCTTTACGGAAACACAAAATTCATCACGCAGAATGTATATTTCTCACATAAAAAAAACTCTTAATGGAAAGGGTGTTTTCCTGCATTCGGCTAAAACCAGAGTATATCTTAAACACTAACTACACATGCGTATAAGAAACGATTTTTTGTTTCTTCATCAAGTCAACAAAAGGTTTTTAAATAGAATTTTTAAAATGCTGCTTCTGAAGATTTTTCTGGCAAAAGTTCGTTTTTATAAATTATTGCAATTGTTTGTTTTTTTTTTTTTCAATTTCATTTAAAATTTTTAGGACAAAAATAATGTCTTTCACAAAAAATTTTATTAAAGAGAGGAAACTCATAGTTTCAGTCTAAACAAGAAAAGATGAAAAGATGGAAGATGATCCCTATATTGGGTCAAAGAAAACGTTATCAACTACTGATATCCGCATCTTCTCGCATAGTCAAACGGCTATTTAATCTCTGGAATTGGTCTCTACTAACTCTTTAACAGTTCAGCAGTTTAATATTCACCTCTGTTGGGTGCCAGGACATAGGGACATTCCAGGGAACTGTAAGGCTGACGAAAAAAATACTACAACATTACCTGTATTACCTGATAAAGATAAAATGATTGGAGATATACCAATTGCTACATGTAAGCTTGTGCTGAAGTAATATGCTATTGAGAGGACAAACCTTAGATTGAATAATATAACAACCGGTCTGATAACAAAACACATCTGCCCAGTGCTTGATCTAAAAAGTTCCAAGTGTTTGATATCCTTAAACATAAGAGAAACGATTTTTGCAGGAGCGGAATAGACGAGAAAGAGGTAAAATCAATTGCTCATCTTCTATGAACATACCCTGTTCTATCCTATTGACGTAGGCTTCATGTTGAAGAGTGTTTCTTCGAGGAACCTAGTGATCTAATTAATATAGACATTTACAGTTTTTCCCGCTTCATAAGAACCTCCAAATGGTTCAACGAGTAGGAAGAAAATCTCTAAATTCAAGTGGTATCACAATAGACCAACTCTGGTCTCAGCTGTGTATCAGCTGTGGCTGCGACTTCAACCTAACCAAACCTGGGTCTATTTCGGCCTTTTAAGAATGGAGGCACAATTTTCTATAAAAGATGCCAAAAATGGGAAAACTTATTATTAAAGAACAACGAGAAGCTTTATGTTGATATCCAATAGTTTTTTGATGTCTAAAAATATATGACGGGGTAGGGTGAACCAAAAACGTAAAACTTATACGTACCGTGTAGCCCCTTACGGTTACACGTTCCGTGTAGCAACTTACCTTACGAAAGATTGCATTTAAGGCCCTGTTTACATTGGGAATGTTGCGTACTTACTACATCATCGTGTTTACATTGAAAACTTTGGGGCGCCTCAAAAATAGTTCGCCTATAGTGTCAATGGATTGAAATCTCGATTTTAGTACTTTCCATTGAAAGTTATAACTAAATATCTTCATTCCATTAGCATTTCTTCACCTCTCACCTGCGAGTAATATGTCATGATTGACGATTACATTTTATTAATGGTCCGCAAAAATGCATTTTCGGAGTTGACATTTAAAAAATCAGAAAAATGTTGTTTGTTTTATTTTCTGCTCTGGAAAATGAATTTTCATGGCAATAGGTTGATTTTTGAAATAAAGTATTCTCGATACGTCAAAATTTAATATGTCCCTTATCTGTCAAATCACATGGTGACAAATTTCGAATTAAATAGTCTATATACATCAAAGTGTAGATCGTTCTCTATCTTTCAAGCCATGAACTGGATGAAGACTACGATGCAGAAGAATTAAAAATTTTATTTTGACCATTTAAATTATAAGACAGGAATGATGTAAATTGGTTTATAAATCTCTGACAGAGGGATTGAGTTAAAGAACAGATAAGTCAAAAAAAAGTCTGAGGATTTAGTTCAGTGTGAACACCGTCTAAAGCTGAAACATCAAGTCTGATTACACGAATCGCCTGTCGTCTTTTTGACATATTTGGTGTGAGGTGAAGAAGTTTAGTTAAGCTGTCAAAGCAAATTCAATTTTATTTTAATTTCCACATCTAAAATTTCATCTATATAATGAGCTGGCCATGGTCAATATTCTAATGAAAAGTGATATTTGACAGCATGTTGGACGCTTATATTTTTCATCCATCAAAAATTCATCATGCTATGCTTGACAAAAGAATTTGAGAATATCTCGTATCAAATAACATCTTTGTTTGAATATAGGTAGACAAATTTAATGATGTATCAAATAACATCCCTGTTTAAACTTAAGTCTAACAAACTTTACGTTACGTAGCGGATATTTATATATTAATTGAAATAAATAGGTTCGTTACTTTACTTTCAGACTCTTTGATTTTCTGTGCAATTCTGTGAATTCCAGTCTAAAGTTCGGTCAAAGTTCATATAAAGAAAATCGACGACCGCTGATCTAACCATGAGTCACGACACTCATACATTTTTTTTTTTTGAAAGTCATATATACTTATTCTTTTATTTTATTTTTAGATCAAATTGTTTCCTTTAGAAATGGTATTGAACAAAATCCGAAATCCCAAAGCGCCCTTGACATAATTTTCGGTTGAAGTATGTTACACAATAAGACGCTGATGTGTGGAGCTTTTTGAGGTGAAGTTTTCTAATTGTGTCTACGTTTATCCTTAGACTAATCGTTTTTCCATTCACCTGTTGGGATTTAAGGATTACTTCTAGATAACTGATGCTAGGCGTCGCGTCGTGAAGCAATAAGAACTTGCTTAAATGCATTGCTTATATAGACTGGATTTATAAGACTGACAAAATCCAAACACTTCACCCACATATTGCCATGTTTTGTCATAATCTTGTTTAAAAAAAAAAATAATGCATTGTGGCAGAAGATATGGTAATTTGTTGGTCATGTGAATAGTTTTTCGAGCCCCTTTTTATCATATGTACCTGCGATGTACAGTTCTCTAAAATTCCAAAAGTATCATTTTTTAATCATTATTTTGTTTTAAATTTCTTATAATAATATAAACAGGGCTGTGGAATCTTGGCATCTCATATATGGGATATTCGCAACAACAAAAAAAAAAATGGACAAAAAGGTTAACTAGTTTTAAAAAAACGTAAGTCCGAGAAAATTTATATTCAATTCTTTAAAGTTTTTCAAGGTAACTTGCGATTTTTGGCACCTCATTCACTGGGAATATTCGCAAAAAATTTATATCAACCCATTAGATTTTGATAAAAGATCATCAATTGGTCAGTCATAAATTTTTTTTATGATTTGATTTTTTCAAGATCATACCCATTTTAGTACCTCATTTTTGGGATATTCGCAAAAAAAAAAAATGTGTACCACCTGAAAGGCTGCTAGATCTTTATAAAAGATCATTAAAAATTCAGTGATGGATCAGTTTTACATTTTTGTAAAACTTTTTAAAGTTTTTGTTTTTAATAATTTTAATGAAGTGCCAAAATCCCAGAGCCTATGAACAGAGTTTTAAAAATCACAATTCTAAAATACTTTTCTGATAAGTGATTATTCAAAGTTGGACAATTTTGGTCTGGTGGAGTAAAACAAATAATAAATTACTGTTCTGTAAGGATAATAATGTTCATAACTTCTTAACAATATCTACTCTTAACTTTATATACTCGTATGTACATTACTTTATACCTAGCTCTAAGTATACTTTTTAACGCTTGTTATTTTATTATTCTTAAAATTATTATTGTTTGATAAAGAAAAAAAAATATACAGATTGTTTTGTAAGACTCTGTTTCAATAAAAGAAGACCCGTTATAACTCAGAAGTAGGATAAGCCAAGATTGAATATTGAAGATTGAGTATTAAAGATGGAATTGAAAAAAAAAAAATCCGAAAACATACAAGAAAACATACATACAAGATATACCTGCTTGAATGGCAAGCAATGGTGATAAGCCAAGATTGAAGATTAAAAATTGAAGATTGAAAATTGAAGATTGAAAATTAAAGATTGAGAATTGAAGATTGAAAATTGAAGATTGAAAATTAAGGATTGAAGATTGAATTAAAAGATTGAAAATTGAAGATTGAAGATTGAAAATTAAAGATTGAGAATTGAAGATTGAAAATTAAGGATTGGAAATTGAAGATTGAAAATTAAAGATTGAGAATTGAAGATTGAAGGTCGAAAATTGAAGATTGAAAATTAAGGAAATTTTTTCAAAAAAAATCCGAAAACTATAAGATATACATATGTATGTATAAGAATATGTCATAATAAAAGTGAATTGCTTGCATGCTGTGAAACAAACAATGTGGCAACTGCAACAGTAACGCAACTTTGAGATTTGCATACATAAGGAAAAATCTGCACTAGAGTAAGAAGAATCTCCTGAACAAATTGAACTCATTGAAAATTATGAAAATTCCGAACAAAATTTAGAAAATTACGAACATTCTGAACATCCCGAATATTGTGAACAATCCGAAAATTCCGAACATTCTGAAGAATCTGAACAATCCGAAAATTCTGAACATTCCGAACAATCCGAATATTCTGAAAATTTAGAACATTCCGAATATTATGAACATTCCAAACAATCCGAAAATTCCAAACATTCTGAACAATCTAAAAATTCTGAACATTCCGAAAAATCTGAAAATTTAGAACATTCCGAACATTCCGAATATTGTGAACATTCTGAAGATTCTGAGCATTCCTAACGATCCGAAAATTCCGAACATTCTTAAGATTCCGAACAGTCCGAACAATCCGGACATTCCGGATATATACATTGTTTTGTATTTTCCAACAAAAAATATTATTATTTTTTTTTTGTTCAAAATTCAAGTAAAAAATATTTAAGTTCTGAAATGTTTTTCACACTTTCTAGGAGCTTTTCTATAAAAAAAAATTATTAAAATCCGTTATGCCGGTGATGAGATATTCAAAATTCGAAGAAATGACTTCATGGTAGGCAGTCAGTAATATTTTAATTTCAATTTTTTTTATTGAATTATTTATCGCAAAAAATAATCGAAAAAAAATGTTATATAAGATGTCGTTTTCGCAAACAAAAATAGGATTTTCGAAAATCATTTTCTTAAATTCGTATGGTGGGTACCGTTATTTTTAGATAAAATACATTTTTTTTACAAATCTTGAAGATTGTATAAAAAAGCTTTTAACTGTAAAGTTTTAAGCTTTGATTTTTGAAAAAAAAAAAAAATAAAATAAAAATTACGAGACAGCCTTTTTTCGTCTTCTCTCTCATCGCAATGTCAAGTCTGATCAAAATCAAGAGTTCGATTTGTTTACAAATGCATATTGAACCTACATTTATGTCGCAAGTAAGAATTAAAGGAGAAATATATTTGTTCTAGTACTTTTTTAACTGTTCCGTTAAAAGAGCAAGTTCCTGAGATCTAATTAGTTGTGATTTTTTTTTATAAAATAAATGCAAATACGACTATATACAAAATTTATAAACAAAATCTTTTTTTTATATAATTTTTGCAAAACTGAAATTTTTGTTTTAAAATGTATTTTTGGATCCTTCCAGTCATTGCATTCTTCAAAAGGTATGAAATCTTCACAAAAAACTTTTAAAATCCCATCTTCTAAAAACTATTTATTAAGATCACGCTTTTTTCAATCCCGTTTAGTCAAAATCTCGATCTCTTGAAATCCTGCTTGTTAAATCTCGTTAAAAACCCTTTACTCCTTAATCAATTAAGTACTCATTATTTTATATACTCCTATATACACCTTGCGTACCATTTCCCAACGTAAAAAAATAAAATGCACGACTAGGGGCCTGTAACACAAAGCTACAAGTCTACAAGTCAACAGCCACTTGTAGGATTATATTAATCTTACAATTGTAGATTATTTCTGTAACACAAAAAAAAACTTTACACTTGTAGAAAACAAAAATTTCCCTACACTTGTAGACATTCTGATTACAAGTGCTCATTGAAAGAAAGATAAGCAACGTGATAGCATCTTAATAAAAATAAAATGCATGACTGGATCGCATGAACTTGCTCTTATGTAAATGTACTTTGGAATTTAAAAATTATGCATGTGTAAATATAAAACATCGACTTAATGAAATAATAATGTTTAAATGCATGGAATTGCCGTCTGATTTCCGCAAAAGTATGTTGATGCAAACAAAGTTTAAAAATGTTTTATTATTAAAGTAATTTTCTTAAAACCCAATATATATATTTTTTTTCGAATATTTGCATATACAATATTATTTTAAACTTAAGGGGGCTCCTGCTGAAAATTTTTGGTTAAGATTGTTAGAGCCGTTAATGCGAAAGTCGAAAATCAAAAAGCCGTTCTATGACAGATGCCGTTAATAACATTTTGCCTCGAATTTTTTTTTTGACCAAAATGTAGTCCTTGTGTGTAATATCACACCTCTTTTTTTTATTAAAATCGTTTGAGACGTTTTTGAGATAAATAAGATTTTGCACTACGCTTGTATGATGGCGTGTACCGTTAGTTTGAGAGCTAACAAAAATTTCAATTTCCCCTCTAGATATTCAATGAAGAACTTTGAGAAAATAGAGGTACATACAGACAGACAGACGGAATTGTCGGATCCACTTTATTCGTCTTCGCTATCATATTAATTCAACTTTGATCAAAATCTCGAGTTCCATTTTTTTCCAAATGCAGAACTTGCCCTATAGTACCCATATCGCAAGTAAAAAAGATAAAGAATCCGTTCGAAAATATGTAATTGCCGTCTTGGTAAAAATCCATGAAAAAAAACATTCTTTTTGGTGCCTTTTTGGATTGGGACTGTATTTTTAATACAATTCAGCATGTTATGTTCCTGGATCATTTTACTTAAATTTCATATGTTTACCATTAGTACTAATTATATAATATCATTAAATAAAAATTCAATTATTTCTAAGTTAATCTAAGAAAAGTAATAGAATGCATTATTTTGTGTTATGTTTAATTTTTTAGTTTACTGAGATTTAAAAATGTTTAACTTTTCAAAACCCTTTAAAGTATAGGTATATTACGAGTAAATTACCTTTAACACTTTTCTCTAATTGTATAACAATTACTACCGAAATAATTTACTATTGAAAAAAGATCACAAATATACACTTTACACAAAAATATATTCACAATTTGAAATTGTTTTTTGGTTAAAAATATCATAACTACGAAGAAAAAAATTATGGAAATGCTAATTAGTTGAAAATATTGTTTTTTTCGTACATTTAAATACATCTTCTTCATCCTACAAGTTTTGAATCACTTGTAAGATTTAGCTGATTATTCTACAAGTAGGATTTAGTTTTTTTCTACACTTGTAGCTTTGTGTTACAGAAAGAGGGAAATCATATAATTTCCCACTTGTAATGTTCGCTCATTACACTTGTAGAAGAGCCAGCAAACTTGTAGCTTTGTGTTACAGAAATTTGTTACACTTGTATTAATTCACTTGTATTACAAGTACTTGTAGTTTTGTGTTACAGGCCCTAGGTCGCCAGAAACTTGCTCTTATGTAAAAGACTAGGAATTTCAAAAATGAATGTTATTATCTCTGTTATTATCTCTGTCCAACAAAAATTGTCAGTACAGGCCTTATGGGAGAGCTTTTTCTAAAGCAGTGGCGCCTGATGCACCCTCACTACAATGCGTTAGGAAAAATGCCACTAAAAAAAGAGCAAGCCACTGACTTTTCTTAAGGAATTGTTGTTGTAATTATTTGCAAAAAGTTGTACACCCCAACACGACCGTCGTATCCCACTGCTGATGAGATACTGTCAAGATCAAGACAAGAGTGTCAAGCTGTCAAGTGTCACTCAATACGATCGTGCGCTCTTTATCTACATCAAAACAGAGTTACCATTATCATTCTCAATTGCAAGCAAAGACCTTTTTCAGTGGTTTTTATTAAGGAGCTTTTGGGATTTGAAGCTTTTGAGAACACATTTTAAGAAGATGAGTATGTTGAGTGTTGTCGTATTGTTTTTCAACTTAAAAAAAAAAAACGTGCCTATTATCTTACCGCTTGGCGTTGTGGGAAAAGGTAAATTGAATATTGGTTTCAGTCGTTTTGAATCGGCAGACGGTAGCCCTACGCGTTTTTTACTTTCATTTGACGCGATTTATAATTTAAACTACGGAATCCCTGTGAGAGCTTTAAAAGGCGACACACTTATGCATGGCAATACAACCAGAATGAGAGACAAACGTCCTATCTTCCCTGTACTGACAATTTTTGTTGGACAGAGTATAGAGAAAAATTATAAGCTTCAAATTACATAGAATTGTTCACAAAAAAATTGATTTTTTTTTTTCAATATCCAAAAAATATTTTTTTTAAGTTTTCAAATGCAATGTTTTAATTAAAAAAAAATGGTTCTAAGGTAATGTCTTAATGTCAGTAATGTCTTTTTTTTAATTATATTATAGATTGTAAAAATTAATCGAAAGGAAAAAATATTTATCAAAATTCTAGGCGCAGTTTTCGAAAAAAAACTACGATTTTTGAAAACCATTTTTTAACATTTGTATGGTAGGTAAGTACTGTTATTTTTAAGTAAAATCAATTTTTTTTCTCACATTTTTGTTGAACCATTACCTAAATTTAACTTAATTAAATTTTTTTGTATTTCTTTTTTTTTAATCTGGCGAACAGTTTTTGAAAAAAAAAATATTTATAAAATTTCGAAAAAAATTCGTATGGCAGGTACCGTTATTTTTGGTCTTAAAAAAAAAGAAAAAAACGTGTGGGGGTAAAAAATCAAAACCCATATCTACCAAGTTTAAAGAAAATCGGCCGAGCCGTTTAGGCTGTAGTCGAAGCGACAGACAGACAGACAGACAGAATTGCCAGACCCACTTTTTTAGTCTTTGCTATTCATCGTAATGTCAACTTTGATCAAAATCTCGAGTTCGATTTTTTTTCCGAATGCATATCTAACTTGCCTTATAGTACCTATAAGTCGCAAGTAATAAAAAACCGTGTTCGTGGGAATGAAATTGAAAAATACTATCTACCAAGTTTTAAAAAAAAACGAGCCGATCCGTTTAGGCTACAATCGAAAAGACAGACAGACAAACAGACAGAATTGTGAGACCACTTTTTTCGTCTTCGCTATCCTCGTAAACTTTGATCAAAATCTCGAGTTTGATTTTTTTACAAATGCATAAGTTGCCTTATAGTAAAAGTCGCAAGTAAAAATATCAAAAACGCAACCGAACTAGTTAATATCCTTATTTTTTAATTTCTTAAAATTTAATGTATCCGTCTTTCTTTCCAACCAATTTTTTCTTCGTATTGGAAATTTAGGATTATTACTGGACTTTGATTATTAAAAAGCTCTTGACAGATTATGGTATCAAGTTTTCTAACTAAAAATGGATGCGTTTAGTATATTACTTCAATTAAAGTCATATTTAACAATATAACCTTAATGCTCGCTCTTCAGGGAATGCCCATCAGTTTGTACTTGAACCCAACTTCGGTCGTACTGTAAAATTCAAAGATTCTTTCTTTATCCGCACTAGACGAATTTAGAATTCTTAACCAGACGTTATATTTCCTTCCCATTGCCATATTCAGACATTCAAGATCAATGTGCATCGGTATCTCCTTTTAAATCCTCCCCCAACTTTCCTAAAACCTTCGCACTTTGTTCATTATATTAAGGGTAGTCAAAATCCTTTTAGTGCGCCTAAAATATAAAAAATCAACTTATATATTAGATGTTTTAAGGTTTCAAAGTTACAAAATTAAGGCGGGTATTACCTTCCGTTCCCTTTTGTCTCTAATAAGTTCATCCAATCGAGGTGTCGATAGTATATTTTACAGAGGAATCTTAATACTGTTTATTGTTAAGGTTTTCGTAGGTAAGCAAGATGGCTGAAATATTTAAGTGTCTATTCGTCCAAACCTTCAGTTCAATTAGCATATCAGGGTAAGGTGCTCCTCTGACTCCTTTTTGGATAACATTTATTTGTCTAATGGAATTATTTTCTCGAGCACCTCATTTTTCATTTTCCATTCTATGCCTGATTTTAAAAAGGCTGGTCTATCTTAAAAGCCTTTCTTAGTTGTCTTCCTCCCTTAAAACTATACTAGTATAATATTCGTGCTTCAATAAATGACTTCATCAGCTTAACTACTTATCCATCTTCGGACGAACAGGTCAAGAACAGATACTGTTTCTTCCACCTCACTTAACGAATGTGGAATGCTTTTCCCAGCTTTACAGGAATATTCGTCTTTGTGAAGTTTAAAACATTAATACATTTTCTACAATTTTCATTGTTCTTAATTAAAAGGAGAAACTATTTTATACGGATAATTAACCTTGCTATACAAATTTTAATAGGTACCATCATTGGATGTATTGCACCCAACAAACCATAAACTTCACTGATAAATTACGATTTTAATGAAAACTCATTCCTGTTGGCAGTTTACTCCTAGAAAACAGACCCCCTCTGATTTGCTTAGCTCCCCAAATACATGTAAAACTCTTAAAACTATATTCAAACTGCAATTGCTTTAATTCCCACATTCGTGGCTCTGAATTTAGCTTTGGGTTTGTGTTTTTGTCCGTTCCTCATATATTTCAGTTATTTTACGATCTGACCATAACATCAAATGCATTTCCCTCACACACACACCACCACGACCAAAACCATTATTGCCATCAGCCCTATCTCGTGGTGCAATGGTGTAATAGAGTGCAAACTGTTGTAAAATGCATTATGGCGCTGACATCGTTCGTCGCCATCTTAAATCAAAATTAATTTCATACTGATATGATGCGCGGCGGCAGCGGGGAGTTCACAACGGTCGCAACGGTCGAATTGAATTTCAATTTTTAACTTCCAATCGGTTGAGTGTGTAAATACACGGGTGAAAGAATTTTTTTTTTTTTGTTTGTTTTCGTTTTCCAGTCGCAGGATGTGGCCAGGGATTTGAACTCTGATTGTGACAATTCTAATGTAATTACACTCACACAGCAGACACCACATGCATCGTCTTTCGGTTTGGTGTGGGACCATTGGTGCCGCTGTTACCAGTGGGTGTAGTCTGTGTGCTCTTTCTGTAGCAAGGACAAATCATGACCCATCCAGACCACACACAAAACACATCCTTTCCCATCGACAGCTAAGCGAATGTCCTGTGGTAAAAGTAAAAAGCTTTTCCGATTGAATTATTCCTAACCACTTTTCTCTCTTTTTTCGGTTCACTTTTTCCTGGATGAGCTTATACTATCTTCACCGGTGCAGCTGCAGTAGAAGTCGTCAGTCGTAACGGTAGTACAATTTTAGGAACCACAAAATCCACCTTTTGTCTATGCAGTTCCGGTCATGGCTTATAGATTAGAACTACCAACAAGGACCGGACACTCTTTGAAGTGAACAGAATTCGAAACCGATAATATTGACCCATCTAGTCATCTTTATTTTAGCCTCTGCACTCTGGCCACCATGGGAATATGCAAATTAAAGTTGAATAACTTTAAAGCCTCAGCCATGACCCAGGAGCCATGGAAAAACGAAGGAACGAAAATCCTGTGGACGTTTATGACCAGAAAATGTCTCAGAACTTCGATAATTTACGACCAAAAAAAACAAAGTCGATTGGCAAACTTGTATATTTTGTATCCTTTTCATGGCTGCTGTGCAATTTTCACAACGTTCAAGGATAATGGATGCAGGCACGATTTAAAAAAGCAAAAAAGCAACCCGAATCGAAGGAAATGACAGTGCATGTAGCTGGAATGACATGAATTTCACAAACAAAAAAGGATTCCTTTACAATGCGGCTTGGTGTAGAGATAGTTGATGTGCGATGGCTTGAAAAGTTGCCACAGGGAAGTGCAATGAATCGATAAGTAGGTATTGTTTCATCAGTCGTGGTAGCGGCGGCGACGGAAGAATTGAACCTCATTTGAGGATAACGACGACGGTGGGAAAAAATAACGTACTTGAGATGTACATAATGTAGGTTAGGCACTTTGGGGAGAAAAAAGTTTTCCTTGACGATGGTGCTAAACGGAGTTCGTTGCTCTGTGGAAATTTTTTGGTGAGATTTATCTGATTTTATTTAGTCGGTAAGCTCGATGAAAAGGAGTTGAATGTGGTTTTGGTTTGGAAGCAAAGCAGATGAAAGGTACACGTTTTTTTTCTAATAGTTTTTTAGGTTCAAACAAAGAAAAAAATGGTTGTGTCTAATTCTTTCAACGACAAAGTTTAGTTAGTAACAGGTAATTTCAGCAGATTTGTATTGGACAAGACCGAAAATAAATACGAGTTTAGGTCGTCAATTGAGGACGAAAACTGACTACATTGAATGAATATCAATGAATATTACTGTCATATCCTTTGAGGATGTTACAGAAAATTTTGAAGCTTCAAACATTGGCACTTACACAACCTTATCATCCACAAAAAGGGTAATAGCTCTGATGTTTCTAACTATAGCCCAATAGCCAAACTTCCATGTCTTCTTAACGCATTTAAGCTATAAAAAAAAACATAGGTTTATGAAAAAGAAATCAGATACTGTTGAATCCACGTCGTCTTCTACAAGTAAATATATTGATCAGGTTGATTCTATTTACTTAAACAGACGTCAGTAAGGCTTTCGACAAGTTGTCTCATTGTAGTCTTATTTTATTCAAACTTTGTTCCCAAGGTTTCCCATCAACTCTTGCTCAATGGGTCGGATGGTTTTTGAATAGAAAAACATCAACACATCTGTTTCAATTAACGCAGACTTGGGTGTGCTTCAAGGAAGTCAACTAGGTCCAGTACTTTTTATATTTGTATCAGCGAAGTGGACAACATTGACAGAAGAATCGTTGATTATATTAATATATAATATACTTTTTTAGAATGTGTCAAAATGACAACAAATGTTGTTAATAATAAGGACGAATTAAGTATTATGTCATTGCAGCATTTATATCAAATTAAAAAAAAATTGTTAGTAAGGTTTTTTCAATGCTTGGCTTTACTAAGCGTTTGAATAAGGAAATTTCTTATTTAAATGCCAAACATATAGATTGGGGAAATCAAGTACAAAATCCGAGAGAGGTTACCATCTATTCAATTGGATGGGTCAATACAGTATTGAATATATGCTCGATCTTCTAGCTACTGATAGACCATCGTTTCCGAGGAGCGGTGCTTAACTGGATCTATTACTAAGGACCTATCAACGGACAAAAAACTGTTTACAAACGATAGACTAAAACAGCGACCACTGCGGTCTCGCCGCAGTAATACAGTTGCCGAACGAGCTCGTGGAGTTAGAGGAGTATGTACCTACGCATTCTTACAATTACAGAAGATGCGCTGGCCACGCTTCACCAACGCCTTATCGAGTGAAATTCGTGCAAATAATATATCCCCACCAAATGACAGGAGTTTGACAAACAACGAAATTGACCAATACTTAGAACAAATGGATGAAACAATCCTACGAACTATGAACAAAACTATACCAAAATACAGAGAACGTAACGCAACCGACATGTACCGCAACGCGGCTATTGATGCACTACACAGACAAAAAAGTGGACTACTGACAAGACTAAAACGCTTGTAAAGACGGTTTACTGACTCACGCGATCTGGAGATTAGGACACTGAAGCCGTCAATAAAGAACATCAACCAAATGATCAAAGAAAATTATAGGTTGTCTATTAATTTGTACTGGAACAATCAAATTCGGGCCGTTAACTCCACAAATTAACAAGATATTTAGACGGAATGATCAAAACGAACTTCCGTGTCTTAAGCTCCAGAGAACGACAGAAAACAGATCCAGAGGACGCCGTTTTGAACGATGACAGCTTTATTGTCGAGGATCCGCTGGAGAAAGTGGAGGCTGTGAGGGCTTCTTTTCAGCAAGTGTACCACGACCTGGAAAACAGAGCTTTACTCCATCACTTCTATTTTCGTAACGAAATGACGCAATGGCGATTAGTGAACCTAGGTTTCACCGGTTCAATGAAGAAAACTTGGCGAATGCCATCATCGCCGTGCAAAATGGGAGCAGTTCCCTGTTAGTTACGAGGATGGAGCTCCAGCTCATCTTCGATTCACTAAAGAAGAAAAAGTCAACAGCAGTATATATGGTATATGGTATATCCAATATTGTACTTCGACATCTACCTAAGGAAGCAATTGACATTTATGCCACACTGTTTAACAACGCACTGAATAATGCACATTATCCAGGGCGGTGGAAGACAGCTGTGGTTCATCCTCTCCCGAAAAAGGGAAAGGACAACTCCAATCCGGAGAATCTCCGATCGATAAGTCTTCTACCGAGTATCAGCAAGGTATTCGAGAAAGTCATTAATAGATCTCTGTCCAAGTGGGCGGAGGACAATAATATCATACCGGATAATCAGTTCGGTTTTAAGGCGGGATATGACACCATTCATGCCGCGTCTAAGCTAGTTTCTGATATCCAGTGGAACAAAACTAAAAGGTAGTGTACTGGTGCTTGTCTGGCTGATTTGGAGAAGGCTTTCGACACCGTATGATTAGAGGGTTTGTATCTAAAACAGACTAGACTCGGCATAAGTAAACCACTATTATATATACTTTACGACATGCTCAATGGTAGAAAGTTTGTTGTCAAAAGTGGCAATGTAACTTTTACCGCAATCTTCGATATTAAGAATGGTCTTCAGCAAGGACGGCTGAACTCGCCGATTCTATTCAACATTTACACCAGCGATCTGATAAGTAGTCTAACTCAGGCAATTGCGTATGCCGATGATCTAATAGCGTACAGAACACCTGCAAAAGTTGAGGTCATCAGAATTCTTTTGCAGCGTGACTTCGACTAGATTCAGCGATATTGTGATGACTGGAAGTTGAAAATCAACTTTCAAAAATGTGAAACTTTTCTGTTCAGGACTCCGTTGGCCCCCACGGATACTAGAAAGAACTGGCGCAAGCTGGTGATCGTAATGTCACATCGGCAGCAACTGGCGAATAAAAATATAGTAAAATACCTTGGCATCTGTATTTGTATTTCGACAGACATATAAATGCTGCTCTGAACAGGGTTAGGGGAGCCTTTGCTCTGACGAAACGGTTGCTTTACAGCAGGGTGAAGGTGATTTGCTACATGACCCTCATACGGTCATGTAGCTCAATGTGGTTCAACATTGCCCCATCTTAAATGGAAAAGATTCGGGTGTTCGAGAGGCAGTGTCTTGACGTTGCCTTGGATTACACAGAACACCAGAGTCGGAGTACAAACATTATTATTCCAACGAGGTTCTATACAACGGGCCAACATTAACGGAATTGATAATTTTTTGATAAAGCTGATTCGGGGTCACATTGCATGAGCGATGTCCTCGAGCAACAACCCAATTTTTGGGGCTTACTACCCAAACGATGATTACTATGAAAGTGTACGTCTTAGTGCCCGATGCATTTCTCTACTTAGACAGCAGAGGGCTGGTGCAAGATAGAATGGCAATTCCGCTAATCTACCACGTCAGCCGTAAGACTGTTGACAGGCGGCTCCTTTATGGTCGAAACGTCCTCGCACAAGATGGAGTAGAGCGCCTTCGGTTCAGTAGGACTTTGTCCGATCTGGATCGGAGGAACAGGGTGAGACAGGGGAACCAGTTTTGGTGGTTGTCAGATGATAGAGAAAGTTGACGAGGAGTTATATTATATGGCTTGGCCGCCTTACATAGATTTAAATGTAGTAAGATTTCAGATATGGTTTAGCTTAGAGCGCCCGCTTAGGTCCAGTAAGTTAGTTTTAAGTTATTGGACAAGTAGGCTAGTTTTTATGAATTTTTGTCTAGCTTTAAAATAGTTTTATTTGATGAAACTAAAAATGAATTAAAAAAAAAAATCACCATAAGGGTTGTCATATGGATCATTATACAAGTCACCATTTAGGTCACCATACAGGTCGCCATACAAGTCGGCTTCAGGTGACCATAAAGGTAAAGGTCGCCATACAGGTTGCCATACTATTCGTCATACAGTTCGGCATACAGTTCGAATTATTTACTTATTTTTCATACATCAAATCACACCCTATGACATTTTTTAGCGAACTTGAAATATTTCATTAGAATCCAATAAGATAATAAAAAGTTATGACTGATTTAATGCATCGGGTACAATTTAAAAAAACGTAAGTTTTCAATAAATTAAATTCATAAAGTAACAAAAATTCAGAATGCCGGTTTGTTATGCCTTCATTTTGCACGTACTAAAATGATTGGCTACCCTTAAAATGTTCGAGCATAGTACGAGTGTTTAAGAGAGATTTAAAGACCAATGCATATTGGTTTTGAATCTCTGAATATAACAATAGAAAGTTAATATTGAGCGAGTAAGGCAGTCTACATTCGTGTAGTACGACTTCATTTAACCTCTGAAATTGGACTAAAGGGTAAATAGATTGTTTATACGGTACGGTTGATTTATATTAGGGGAAGAATGCAACTAAATGTTTCACTAGAACACGGTAAAATAATATAAGACAAGAAGCATTGGAGCAGTGCTCGTGAGATGGAAATGTTTCGGAAATTTGTTTTTCTAAATTTTTTCAAAGGTGTCATTCAGAAATTCGCCAATTCAATTTTCCAAAAACAACTTCATCAACGCAATTATTAGCCAATAATCGATTTGTTTTTGAAAATTAAGTGTGTCAAAAGAGCAATTCGAATACAATTACTGTGCGATACTTCCAAAATATTTCCTCAGTCTCCTTGGTGGTTTTACAAAAAGCTAAAAGTAACGCTTTATGAGAACACAGCCTTCACTTTTACCATTTTTGAAAATCTAGCGAACTTAACTTTTTCGCTGAACTATGGAGAGGTTAATCTTTGACAAATCTGTTGTATTTTTTTTTTATCTAAGCCCAGAAAAAACAGGGATTTCGAAAAAAAAACAGTCATTATTGTGATCCGAGCGCCACCTATATTTGAAGTCACCTACTTATCGAGCAAATTATGTTCTATGTCCAGATGATGATGATTTCATATTCTAAAAATTTGATTAAGACAACTTTTTCACTAAAACTAATAGTTTCAGAAATTGAGATCAATTCGCAAGGCAGATTTCACAAGGCTTATGACGAAGACGGCCAAGACCAAGAAAGTGAACTTAAGTGGTTCTAATGGACCTCTTTCCGGTGAGAAAATATCAGCATTCTTTTACACATTTTTATCAGATTTGTCTTCAGTTTCAATAGCTACATATGTTAAAATAAGTGGTGTTTCGTCATAAACTGATTTCATCCTTTCTCAGCATTGGTATTCATCCAGTAATTCGTCCTTTCTCTGCAGCTTATTTCATTCGGTCTCTTTGACAATGTTTACCAACAATGCGCGTTAAGAAGTATAATGACACCATTTCATTCAAATTTTAGCCTTTAAAAGTCCTTTTGTGTAGAGTTGCTTCTACCTTGTAGATGTAGTTGACACATCTCATTAGTCTTCTCTCCATTTTGGCATATTCTGTCCTTCTCAGAAAAAAAATACTCGTAAGAAGTATTTCAGGCTAAACCTCCAGCAATTTCACGACCTCTTTCATTTTTCTTGCATAGCAAGATACAATAAATAAGAACGAACGTATTACTCTGTGTTTTTTTTTCCCCGTCTTCTTTCTATAAAACGACTGTCTTTATGTCAAAAATGATGACACTAATGCCACAACGATTCATCGCTTTTCTTTTTAAAATGAAAAGACTTCGGGGCAAGTGAGCAGATGGGTGGCATTATTCCAAGAAACGACTAAGAATTCATTCACCCTTAAAAGACAGACAGAAAGATATTAACTGTGTCTATAGTATTATCAGCAACATGTGTCTGTACATGGTATCATTCAACCATGCTACACATGACGTCATGCATCCCTTTTGGGAAGCTGCAGCGGCAGCGGCTTTGTCATCGCCCATCACAACATCAAGAAACCGCCTTTGTCAGAATCTATACACAGTAATCCGCTTTCATATGGGAATTTATTTAAATCACATAATAATCCTTGAACATACATACACACTCACCTACAACACTACTTGTACATCGAAACCGATACATTGAAATGTTGTTGGAAATATACTCTTAGCTTAGCACTTGAACTCAATATTGAACTTGGCAACATAGCCACACAATGAATCTACATAAATATGCGATCAAAGGTGCATGTGGTATTTGCTGCATGCATATACATTTTGCTGCACAAATGACAACGGCAACGACAACGACGATGACGACGACGTCAGTCATCGCCAACACAAGATGGATAAGGAATTTGCATGAATATTTTAAAGTCTACAAATCATTTTTAGTCGTGCCACATAGAAGAAATGGGTGTGGCACGAGCACGACTCTACATAAAGTGTGTGTCAGTTTTTGTTGAAATTTTCAAGGAAGAGTGTCGCAGCTACCCTGTTTGAGGAGGATGTGTTTTTTCTTTATTTTGATTTTTCTTTGTTTTTTTTTGTATTTCAACCCTTACGGGTATAGGACGATGAGATGACAACGCGATGGTGTGCCTCTAGAGTAATAAAGAAGGCGAAAATAGGAACCGGCTGTGAAATAACGCTTCGTGTAAGGACCTCATGGTGCGAATAAAGCCTTTTGCATTTGGTTACATAGGCGATACAAAAAAATTGCAATATGTCACTTCACCGAACGAAAAGCTTTTTAAATTTATTTTGACAGCTTTGTAAGCCTGCACTCCACAGAGTTGGGAATATTTTTAAGTCTAAAAATGGATGTAAGTAATAAGAGCCGAGTATTGGAGATAGAGTACTTTAGAAAAGATTGCTTTTTAAATTTTACAAATATTTTTGAAAGTTTCTTTAAAGTTTTAAATACTTTTTTGACAAGCCAATTTAAAAAGAAGAAGAAGAAGGTCTTTACGTAGGCATCGAGCCACATATATTTAAGAAGGTATATCAAGAGCTTACGTGCCTGATCTAAGCAATTATTTTAACATAATAATTTATCTTCGTTCTAAATTGCAATAAAAGCTGGACTGGCAACCCTTTTTAACTTTAATGGTCAAATATTATATTTTTCGTCTCCACAGTTTTTCTCTCCAACAATGTAAGAGGAATCGAAATAAACCGGGGAAAATAAAAGAAGATAAGTGAAATTTTAGTGAAATTGATATTGAGGAACAATATAACTGAGTGAACTATCCAACAAAGATTTTCTAGTTCGGATGCAGCGTTGCCGTAGTATGTCTTATAAATCATTTAATTTTAAAACAGTTTTTATTACAGTATCGGCGTTACCAACTAGCTGAGAAAAGAAAAAACTTTTATTTCTCTTATTTAGGTGATTTTTTTTAAAGACATCCCGAGTAGGCCTAATCTTTTTTTAATAAAAAACAAATATCACAAAATGTTATAAATAAAATTCATTTAATAATATAAAATAACAAAGCATTTATATACAAACATATGATCATTCATAAAATATATTATTGAATAGGTACTTGTTTTCAATGTATTACGGAAAAAATCCCTTACTAAGCAGTAACTGTTTTTCAAGAAGCAAATAATTTTGAACAACGGCCACACTATTTGCTTTATGATCTTAAAATCTTTTATTAAAAAATTATTCTGAAAGCTATTTAACACAAACTATAAAAAAAGAAAAAGCTGATTTGGGTAACCTTAGCAATGGGAACTCTAAATTTGTGTGGATACTTTTAATAAAAAGGACAGAAGAAGATCGTGATTAGCTGTCCATTGTGTGCACGACAAGTGTTGCCGCAACCTGAAATTAAAAGTTGCTAGACCAACCCTTTAAAAGTCGCTAGATTCGCTGAAATTCTAAGGAAATTCCAGAGATGTAATATTGCCAGGGATGTTACAGAAAAACATAATAAGAGTTGCATGACCTAACTCACAGAACCAAACATCAAAATATTTTTTGTCGCTGACATGGTTGAAGTTCCGGTAAATTTAATGCCAAGGGGGGGTTCAAGGGGGATGTACGTCTTCAATGTACAAAACCAATTTCTTTGGGTTTCACTGAATTGAAAAAAACTTTCCCATAAGTCGTGTACTGACAATTTTTGTTGGAAGTGTAATTGAAGCAAGACTAAGACAGTACTTAAAAAAAGATTCGCCTTGACCCTTTTCCTAGTGACCTCTGTATGACCTGTATGGAAATTGCGTTTGAAGCTACATTCATTTTTTAATTCAGTCATTCAGTGTGAAATTGTTTCTGCCACACATTTGGCTCTTTAAATTAAAAAATATGTGTTTAACTTAATCTGGATTAATAGATATCTTGTTCTCATTTAACTCGTTCCTTTTGGATATCCCAGAATAAATGCGATGTGTATGGACACCAAATTAGCGTCCGTGCACAACGTTAAGCGAATGAGTTTACCCTCATCAGCAGAATGGTTACTCCTGCCTTTGGAGGAATTGCCCACCAAGTAAATATTAATACTCGTAAAACATTTACTCGGTACATTGGTAAGTGTTTTTAAAATAAAATGCACGACTGGATCGCACGAACTTGCTCTTATGTAAAAGTACTTTGGAATTTAAAATACATTTTACAATTATAAAACATGGATTTAATGAAATAAAAATGTTCAAATGCATGGAATTACCATCTTATTTACGGAAAAGTATGAATTTACACAAATAAAGTTTAAAAATTTAAAAATCGTTTTATTAAAGTAATTTTTTATACATATAACAAATTTCTTTCAATTTTATCTAGAACAAAATTTGGGATGCCAATTTTAAATGCTTAGTAATATAGATTTTAGGAAATAATTTAAAAAAATAATCGTTCACACGTTTTCAAGATATTGATTTTTCAAAAAATAAATTGTATTTTTTTTTTCAAAAAATAAAAAAAAATATTTTTTCGAATATTTTTATATACAATATTATTTTAAACTTAAGGGGGCTCCTGGTGAAAATTTTTGGTTAAAATCCTTATAGCCGTTAATGAGAAAGTCAGAAATCAAAAAAACGGTTCTATGACAGGTATCATTGATAACATTTTGTCCCAAAACTTTTTTTTACCAAAATGTAACCCATATCCATAATATTTAACTGATTCAAATTAGCTTTTTTGGCCTTTAGTCCACAAAAATTGGCGTTTCGTCCGGGTGATCTCACATGGACTCATCAGTTGACTGTGAGGACCTTGTCAATACGCAATTTTTGTTCAGTTCAGTTCATCTTACATGAATTTTTTGACAAAAATCCAATGTGAACTATATCCAACAAAGATTAGGATTGTAATCATTAATGTTGGAATTTTTTTTTTTTGCCCGTGGCCTGGCATTGAATATTTATATGAAGGTTTAATATAATATTATATATAATAATATTTAACTCAATTTTTTTTTATAAAAATCGTTAGAGCCGTTTTCCAGATAAATACCGTTACCGTTAATATTGGAGCTAAAAAAAACTTTCAATTTCCCCTCTAGGGAATCACCGAAGATTCTTAACTACCGGGATTGAAGAGCATAGGTCTAGTGGTTTAGGCTGTAGGGAGAGGTACAGACATACAGACACACTGAAATATGTGTTTTGTGTACTAAACTTTTATAAAAAAAATTGTTAGTATTTCAATAAAATACATTTTAAACCGTAATTTAAAAATTTAATCACGTATCCGTTTTTAAGATATTGAATTTTCAAAAATTTTCAAATTGTATTATTCTTTTAAAAATCCAAAAACTATTTTTTCGAAAAAAATTTTAGATTTTATTTTTTAAAATGCAAAGGAGCTCCTGCATAAAATTTTTAGTTAAAATCGTTAGAGCCGTTGATGAGAAATTCAAAAATAAAAAAAACCGTTCTATGACAGGTACCGTTAATAACGTTTCCCCCCAAACTTCTTTTTTACCAAAATGTAGTCCATGTCCATAATATCACACCTAATTTTTTCATCAAAATCGTTAGAGCCGTTTTCGAGATAAATAAGATTATGCATTACGGGTGTATGGGGGGTACCGTTAGTTTTAGAGCTAAAAAAAAAATTTCAATTTCTCCTCTAGGGAATCACCGAAGACCTTTAACTACCGAGTTTGAAGAAAATACCTCCGGTAGTTTAGGCTGTAGTTCGAGGTACAGACATACAGACATACAGACAGACAGACGGAATTGTCGGACCCACTTTTTTCGTCTTCGCTATCATCGTAATGTCAACTTTGATCAAAATCTCGAGTTCGATTTTTTTTTCAAATGCAGAACTTGCCCTATAGTACCTATATAGCAGGTAAAAATCATTAGTATAGGGTGTTTTTTGTAGCGGCGGAGAAAATGGCAACACCGTTTTCTTTGACAGCGGATTTGAAAGTTTTAAAAATAAGTTTGGTTTGACAACAACTCATGATAAAAAAGATTCACCCGAAGCAACACTTGTAAATTGTTCAAATTTATTTTGAAGAACATGGTTCAATTGGAGAAACACATCGGGCGTTACGTACGGTTTCTGGTGCTCATAATCGTCTATCAGAGCGATTATTTTCAGACACTTTTTTCGCAATATGTTAACTTGCCAACTTAGTACGTAGTATATGTGGAGCCATATTAATAAGAAATCTTTGCTCTTCATAAGCAATTATAAGCTCGCAAACGGATAGAGAACTTTAGCTGCACCACCCGAATTAATAATGAAAACTATCGAATAAAAAACTAGCGATTGATTCGATAGAAGCTAAATGTTTGTTTTTCAGTAACCAGTTTTTAGTAAACTATTTTCGTTCAGTTACTTGAAAGTTTTCAGTATACTTTTTTTATTCAAAAACTTTTTTACTCGATATTATGTTCAATGAACGATTTCAGTATACCTTGGTTCTTCGATTACTTTTTTTTTAAGGACTGAACGATTTTATGCATTTTACTAATTTTTCATTATTTTAATCTTTTATTCTCACTCGTTGGTTTTAGTGTATACTCGTTGTTTTGAGTTTTGTTGACATATCTTTATTTTTTTTTTGGAATTAGATAATTTGGAAGAATATTGTTCTTGGAATTTGGAAGATTTGAGTATGACTCTGTAAGTTTATAATTAAGATCATTTTTTTTTTCTCACAAAAATGTGCGTTTCTTCCCGGCTATCTCACATGGACTCGTCAGTTGACTAGTGATTGCCTTGCAAATTCACAATTTTTGTTGAATTCAGTTCATCTTACATCGATTTTTTGACAAAAAACCAAGATTAAAATTCTTAATCATTAATGCTGAAAGATTTTGTCTGTAGCTTGGCATTATTTTTATAATAAAAACTCTATATACTACCGAAATAAATCAGCCAAGTACTATTTGATTGGACTTGTTGAAGTTTTGCTTCAAAATAGTCTTTTTTTGGCCTTTAGTCCACAAAAATTGGCTTTTCGTTCCGGAAATCTCACATAAGGTCGTCAGATGACTTTAGTGAGGTAATTATTTTATTGAATAAGGCCACCTGTTTTCGATTATCAACTTTCGGATTTTATAGATGTCTTTAAATCCACTGAGATCGAAGCTAGTAGCCATCGGTGGAGTTTGACTTTTTATGGCTTCAAATATAGAGGACAAATTCTTTTTTGAAGTGCATAGAGTATTTCGTTCTAAATCTCACCAGGAACTCCTGAAACTGATTTTTTCATCGACATCGCATCCTTCTTTGGAAATAGACAGTTTAAGGTTTCACAAATTGAGGACAAATTCTATTTTGGTGAGCACAGAATATCTCGTTTTAAATGTCACCCAGAATTTTTCATTTCTGTACCATAAACAGTATGATAATTTTTACAATTTTTGAAGATTCCTTTTATTTTTACCAGATCTTCTGATTTTATTGAAAAGAAGCTTTTAAATCCAAATTCTCCTTTAACTGAATGGAATTGTACGATAGTTTAAATCAGTTAGTTACTAACTATCGGTAATTCCATTCGTCCAGAAGTGCCCATTACTAACAAGAATGTGTAATGCTTTACCTAGCTCAATATTTAACTCCCATTGCAATATTCAGACTAACTTTTTTTTTTCAGATATCTTCATAACTCATAACCCCTTTAGTGTATCTGTCCCTGAAATCATCCTTGGGTCGACGTAAATCGGTTTTTGAAAAACCTGAACTCAAGATGGTGAGTAAATTCTGTGTTGTTTGAGAGCTGGGCTCGTGCTGAACACGCCCTAAAGTAGATCTATGTATTTAGCTGTGGCGAGTTCAGGAAACGACCAAACTGTCAAAAGTGATATGTACGTTGATGATATTACTTCTTTATTTTAAGGAGCACAGATACAGACTGAAATGTTAAATAAAGAGAACTGTCAAATTAGATTCAAGAAAGAATTCGGAGTTGGCACATGCATTTAGATACATCGTCTAATAGCAGACTTGCCGAAATTGGCGAGTTGAAAGTCTTCCGTTTCTAAAACAATTCACAAACTATGGGTTGGGTAGGATATCCCGCTTTTCATAATCCCGTTTTTTAAAATCCCTTTTTTATAATACCGTTTTTTATAATCCTGTTTCTTATAATCCCGCTTTTTTAAAATCCCGCTTTTTAAAATCCCTCTTTTTATAATCTCGCTTTTTAAAATCCCTTCTCTTATTATCCCCTTTCTTATTACGACGTGTAAGCAGTGAGGTATGCAACCTCCCTGGAACACTATAGGATTTCTTTAGCATTTAAAGAATCTGGAAAATAACCAACATAAAATCAATAAGTTTTAGCTAAGTATTATAAAAAACGGGATTAGCGGGATTTGGCGGGATTTGAAAAAGCGGGATTATAATAGATCGGGATTTTGAACAAGCGGGATATTAGAAAACGGGATTTTAAAAAAGCAGTATTTTAGCAGACGGGATTTTAAAACTTTTTATTTCGGGATTTTTGAAAAGCGGAATTTCAAAAAGCGGGATTCCGATACGCTCCCACAAACTATTACTCATTTATTAATTAAAATAACTTGTTTATAGATGTATTTATGCTAACTCGCTTTTATTTCTCGTTTATTAATACGCTAAAATATCATTTAATTAAAATTTTAGATATTTCATTAATTTAACTCTTTATTTTTTTAAAAGTGTACACGCTTAATGGTTTTGTTTGTTTTGTTGCTTCAACTAACACTGTTGTGCTATTATAAGCTTCAGATTTATAGATCTTACTCTTAAGGAAACTATGTTTTGATCAATCAACCTCCCAATTAAGAGCACCTGAATTTCAAAATACATTAATAATACACAACATCGCTAAATCCTTTATCCTTTATAAGTCACTTAATAAACCCAACTCAATCTCAAAGGGAATTTTAATTGCAATATCCTGCACAAGGGCAACAAAATATGAGAATTTTATAAGGAAGAAAATAAATCGTCGAGGTCAACTCCTATAGGTCCTTATCCGTCTTTTCTTTAAAGAAACATAAACAAAATGAAGGCGAACAAAAAAAGAAAAATCGAATGGCTTCTCACTCAAACCAGTAGGTGGTGTCTTGAATGCCAAGAAGGTAGTAATTAATTCTCCTTTGCTATCATTAGGGAACAACGTCAGATTTTGTCCCAGGATTAAATTCTACTGCACCAGCGGAGATGTCTTAAGCCCCCCCAAGAAGCAGGATTACGATGTGATACCAAGAAGTGAGGTGACGGAAAAGAAGAGAAAATACTCGTACTCATTCTCAAGATGCAAGAATTTACTGTATGTAATTATCAGTTAACAACGGACGCAAAAATAAGAAAGAAGAATAAAATACGAAAAAAAGGAAAAAAAAAAAAACAGCAACGGAACAGGGAAATCCTGTGCGCTATGAAAAATCGCTTAATTTTACTTTTTTTTGCACAACTTCGTCCTCACTAAAGCACTAACACCAACACCACGAAAAAACAGCACCATCAGTTAGGAACAAGGAAAAGATAGGTCCTTGTGTGAAATTATGAAAATTGCACTCTCCTTCCTCTTGTTGCCAGGCGAATGTTGAAGGATGCGGCAAATAAAAGTTGCACTCATAATTGCAGCGTCTGCAACAGTTTTCTTTCTTTATTCGTTGGAATATCTGGCGATGGCATCTCGATGGAGAGGGCGGGAGTTTTTCTTACCTTTTAGTATTTTTTTTCTATTTTGTTTGGCTTAGTCCTTTTAAAAGCTATTACCAAACAGTTAAGAGTGCCATAACTAAAAAGCAGCAGCAATTAATGAGGAAGAAAACTCAGACTGGAGGTTGTATTATACGGATTTTATACACACCGATACTTTGGGCATGGTGACCATGTGTTGTGTATTATAAGCTTAGTTTACATAGCATACGCATACTCTTGAAGACTCTTAAGACTTTTGTTAAGGGCTAAACGGTGTAATTGAGGAAAATTGTCTTCAAGTGGCAATGGTTTAGTGGATGTAGTGCTGCACTAATATAGAAATCTTGATATGAACTCGACTCATTCTTTTCTATGAGCCAGCACTTCCAATTGGGCGCCATTTTACTATAATTCCATGAAATAACAAACACTTTTCTTATATTCGTTATAAATATCGCAATTCAATGTATTTTTGGTTCTTGATGATGCCATGAGCTCAGGACATAATCTCGAACGGTTAAACAAGTGCTAAGGTATTCCAGATGTTGTGTTTCGAGATTATGAGAATTGGGATTTCGGCGATTCAATATTTTGTTCATTCCAGATTTCGATCATTCGAGATTTTGTATTCAAAAATTTGTGCCAAGTCATGTCATTGACAGGAAATTCAACAGGAAAATTGAAGGTCTCATGCATACCTTCAATTTTCTGCCAAATCCCAATGGCTTGGAGTAAAAGCACTTCTCATGACAAGAGATAATATTAGAGGATTTATCACTTCCTCACAAGAGACAGTACTCTTGAGAAATATTTTTTTTTTCTTTTTAGATAGCCGCGACTAAGATTCAAATCCAGATATCCTCCCTGACACTCCAAACGCAATAACCATTATGCCATTATTTTTAAATTATAAATAATATCCGAAAAAAAGTCATGATAGCTTTTATTAGCCGTGGCTTTTTGGAAAAGTTGTCCGTAGTACAGTAGAATTTTATATGAATAACAAATACAACATCCGCAGTAGGATCACTGCCGATAAAAGAAGAAGTGAAATCCTGCTGCGGATAGAGATTTGACGTTTATTCGATTATCGGCAGTGATCCTACAGTGGATGTTGTATTTGTTATTCATATAAAATCCTACTGATAACTTTTCCAAAAAAAACACGGCTATTGACATATTAAAGCGCCGTATCATAAGCAAATGCTGCTGCTTTCTCGGTAAAAGGTTCATTAAAAAATAATTTCACATTAATAAGGAACAATATCGGACCCAAGATACAACCTTGAGGAACATCTAGATTTATAGAACATCGCGAGCTTAACTCATTTTCAATCTTTACACATAGCTTGAGATTACACAAGTAAGAACCAAATTAGTCATGAAAACAGACCTTGTAACCAGCTTTAAAAAGTTTATGCAAAAAAAAACAAGAGTATGGTTTAACATTTCAAAAACATTGCGATACCAATTAATTAAGCTGAAGGAATTTGAGAAGGATTTAGACAATTATAAATTTCAGGTTACAATTTCTGCGAAACTGTTTCAGTTGATCTTCCACTTCTGAATGCAAACTAAGAAACTTTAAAGAAAGGAGTTTTTGGTAAAAGATTATAGCATTTTGTTTTTTACATTTCTTGGATATTTTAGCATACGAAATCGATCACAGTTGGTTGAACCATTTTGGAGTAAGACTAAAATCAAAAACGGGTTCCATTGATGGAAGGTACTATAAGTAATCGTTTAAGAAAAGTATTTACTTAACATAGCTTTTATTGTACTTTAGACCATAAACTTCGTCACGACGATCTTATAGTCCGGGAGGCGACCGTCAGATTACCTACCTCATTCGGAGATAGAAAAAAACTATAATTAGTCGATAGTGTTCATAAAAACATTTGTAAAACCACTGGTCGGGCAAACTTTTTCAGGGAAGTTTGGGTTGAAAAGGATCACTTCCGGTCCCGTTTTTTGAAGAAAAACTACCTCATCGGGAGAACGAAAATCTTTATACAGGGTAGTATGGGTATTATATCTAGGTTTGAAAACTTTTGGTCGGGCAAAAAAAATCAAGGAATAAATGCTTCCCCGACCAACTCAAATAACGGTTTTTTTGATGAAAATCTACCTCATCGGGAAATGGATGATATTAGTACCAAAACAAAGGCAAGACAGTCTTCTTTTCAAATCCATTGGTCGGGCAAACATTTTTAGGGAATAACCCTCCCCCCGACCAATTTTAGGAACAAAATGACAAAAACAACTTTCTCTTATTTTTTAACCTCAAATGTCTAAAAAATTATTGCAAATGCATAATATTACTATAAACAAAAGCCAGAATAGTATATTTATCAAATCCAGAGATTTTTTAGCTACCCACACCCTCCTCCCCCCTTTCCCTTCTTCGATGAAACGTATTGTATAATATTATTTTTCGTATGTTAAGTTCACTTCAAAAGTAAAATAAAAACAAACTTTCTTAATCAAATAGATATTATTTTACAATATAAAGACAATATACATTTGTCCCTTTAACAAAGAAATACTTACTACTTACAAGGGTTTCTCTTCAACACTATTTGCCTTACCATTACTGTGATTTGTAACATAAAAAACACAATTATTCATAAAAAAAAACTTTATAATAACCTTAATTTATTTAGTGTTATGGGACACTACTCTTACTTAAAATACACCTCAATACTTAACTATTAAACAACATAAGCCCATAGTACCTCCTGGAATAGAAACCGATAAAAATTTAAGTACCCATGTAGCATTTGATAATTTTGATCGGTATTTCGAAACTTTTAATGGAAAAGATACCCTTCATGATACAGTTGGTATAATATATTAGTTTACAGCTAATTTAGCCCATGTCGCTAGTAGTTCTGTAGAAGTTCCGAGCAACCCTAACGAACAGAGTGAGTGTTCTTCTAGAAAAAGAAGACGATTGGAGGAAATACCACGTGATTTTCAACCCTATATAAAAAGAATTACTTCTAACACAACTTTGCTTCGTTTAGAGGATATCATAAATGCTACAACCGATTCAACACGATTTACGAAAGAAAATGCAATTATTAAAGATTTAATTTGGTCTATATCGCTCTCTCAAATTTCTGAAACACCAATGTGGATAGGATTCAACAGTAAAACTACAATAGACAAAAGCGAAACTCAGAATAAGAATATAGATTATTTATTTACCTCAAATTAATATGTCACCAACATCCTAAACTGTTGTACATACAACATTAAAATATGCCCAAAAGATTGCTTATGAAATTGGCCAAAAAGAAATCGTATTAACCTATGATTAAGCAATTGCTAAAATGGCTATGCAGATTCAAATAAATGAAAATCAAACTTTAAACAATGTTTTTATTAACTTGGGAGTATTTCATACACAAAATGGCGTAGCTGATATTTTAGTTCATTCTGAAGTTTTGGCCGAAGGATTAGTAAATGGATTTATTGATGGCAAACATTTTAATAGATGCAAAAGAATACATCCTGTGCTATCCGGGGCAATTCAAACTTTACATTTTGAACAATTTTGTTTAAAAAATGAGGTTGATATTGTAGGAGATTTACATCGCCTATACGATAACCCAATAGAACCAAATGAAGTCCTTGTTATGAGTCCATTATTAGAAGATATCATAAGTAAGTATAGGCAATATTGTAATGTTACTCTAAAAGGAGGTGATGGAAAAACTCCACAATTTTTCATGCAATACGTTGAGCTTATGAACGTATTTTTTAGACTTCGAGATATCAGAACGAGTTATTTTGATTTGTATGTGGATTCTATATTTGAGTTGTCTAATCTATTTTTTGTATTTAATCAACCCAATTATGCAAGATGGATATTGAAATACCACAGTAACTTAGCAGAGTTAAAAATTCGTAATTCTGTGTTGCTTTTGGGATCAAACGCACTGAAAAAGAGTCTAGCAAGAGCTCCTGTTGACTTAACACTCGAACAGACAATAAATGCTGATACCGCGAACTCTTTAACTGGTGTTATTCATTTTACAAATTTGATTTCAGCAAGGCAGCGTTGGGCCCTCAGTCATAACATACGCACAAAAATAATTTCCAAAATGTTCGCTGAAATCAAGTTTGATCAAAAGGATGACATAACCCATGAACTTGCACATAATCGCATCCAAAAAGAGAGAAAGGCGTTATTTGAAATAATTCTTTTAAACAAAATATTATTTCAATTTGAACCAAATGTGCAAAAAGTAATTTATTTCATATTAAAACAGGAATAGCAGCATCCGAAGAAACTGCAGATTTTCTTTTAAGTGCTTTTCAAACCGGAAACAGTCAAAAAATCGCCTTTATCGAGGAGTGTTTCGAAAAATTGTGAACGTTACGTGAAACCCTTGAGTTGGAACAATATTCGAAATTTCTCACCTCAGTGTTTGAAAAGGTTTCAAAAAAGTAAAAACCGCCGAAAAACAAGCACTGATTAAAATGGAGAGAGATGTGTTTGGGCGACTTTTAGCTATAGCTTTGGAAAAGAAAATTGATATGGTATCCACTTTACCTGCACCACCTTCCCTTTGTCATTACAGTGGATAAATGCATAAAACCGACAAATGTGTTTTGGCCAAAAAGCTCAAAAACCGAATTCCTTTATCTGAACCAATTTGTCCAAATATTGAAATTATAGATGGTTTTTACTTTTTTCATCTTTTGCGACTTTCAGTTCCTGAAACATTTGAAAAAATTTCCGAAATGATTTTGAGGAGAGTATGATCAACAAACGCTTCGGAAGTACATTTAGTTTTTGATAGGTATTTGCATCCATCTATTAAAGATGTTGAGCATATTTTTCGTAATAAACAAGAAACAGTTAATTACACGATTCTTGGACCGTTACAAAAACGAAATAATGACTTCCTAAAGTGTCTGAAAAATCCCAAATTCAAAGAAGCTCAGGTAAAATTTTTAGCACAACATTGGGAAAACGACTCTTTAGTTCCGATTCTTGGAAATAAGAAAGTTTTTTTGACCTTAGATGACACATGCTTCTCCTATACAGTTCAAAATCAATCAATTTTTAAATTTGAAGAAATTGCATTTAATTGTAGCCATGAAGAAGCGGACACGCGCTACATTTACCATATAAGCAAGTCAAAATCTCACTCAAAAATATTAGTAAAGGCATCTGATACTGATGTGTTAATAATATTACTGGGCAATATGCATAAGCTGAAAACCTTGGAGATTTGGCTAGCTGGAGGAAATACTAAATTTCGAGATATTAATTGCATCATTTGCACTCAGCTAGCTACCGCATTAGGCAGTTTGTTATGCGTTTCCTTGCCAGCGTTTTACGCATTTACAGGTTGCGATTATACGGCATGTTTTTTTGAGGAAAGCGAAAGCACTAAAAGTCAGAATAATCTAGATGATGTTGACACTGAAACGATTCAAAATTTTACGTTGCAAATGTATGGCGTTAAGAATTGTAGCAACGTAAATTTAGCGAGGGTTCAAATGTTTCAAAGTCAAAGATATGAAACACTTCGACTCTAGTTTAATTCCGCCTTGCTTCAAATCTCTTCAACAAAAAATTAAAAGAACAATTTTTGTTACTTTGATGTGGGCAAACGCGACGGAATCAAATTGTGTAAAAACTAAAGCCGACGATTTGTGCTGGATTTTAAAAGATGAAAGGTTATTGCCTCTTTGGTATGAAGGGGAACCAACACCACTAAATATTGAAGACATTGTCTTAGATGAAATCGATGAAGATTCCTTTTTAGAACAAGATTCCGATGACGACACTATTTAAAAAAGATAATAATGAATTATTATTCATTTTTGTATGTACATAATATATAAAAATTTCGTGCAATTTAAATTTTGTTTGTTTATTGTTTTATTTATACATCTATATCTATTTTAAATAAGAAATATTTTTTTGCTAGGTACATATATTGTTAGAAAAGAACTGAAACTTTATATAGATATAAATGAAATTTTTTTGAATTAAAAGCTTTTTGTAATTTATTTTGATCTGATTTGAATAATTGAAATATTGTAATGCTGGATATTAAAGTGGGTCTCTTTGGTTAATTGTTAAGAATTAAGAAGTCCTTTAATTAAGTGTGATACAAAATTTCAAAACACTAGAAAAATGAAAAATAAATACTATGAATACTAAACTGTTCGAAGTTACTAATTTTATTTTGGGAATAGTCACAGTAATGGTAAGGCAAATAGTGTTGAAGAGAAACCCTTGTAAGTAGTAAGTATTTCTTTGTTAAAGGGACAAATGTATATTGTCTTTATATTGTAAAATAATATCTATTTGATTAAGAAAGTTTGTTTTTATTTTACTTTTGAAGTGAACTTAACATACGAAAAATAATATTATACAATACGTTTCATCGAAGAAGGGAAAGGGGGGAGGAGGGTGTGGGTAGCTAAAAAATCTCTGGATTTGATAAATATACTATTCTGGCTTTTGTTTATAGTAATATTATGCATTTGCAATAATTTTTTAGACATTTGAGGTTAAAAAATAAGAGAAAGTTGTTTTTGTCATTTTGTTCCTAAAATTGGTCGGGGGGAGGGTTATTCCCTAAAAATGTTTGCCCGACCAATGGATTTGAAAAGAAGACTGTCTTGCCTTTGTTTTGGTACTAATATCATCCATTTCCCGATGAGGTAGATTTTCATCAAAAAAACCGTTATTTGAGTTGGTCGGGGAAGCATTTAT
Organism: Philhelius festivus; assembly: GCA_963931855.1. Classification (NCBI taxonomy): domain Eukaryota; kingdom Metazoa; phylum Arthropoda; class Insecta; order Diptera; family Syrphidae; genus Philhelius; species Philhelius festivus. The sequence goes on along the minus strand of OZ007557.1, from coordinate 89,046,114 downwards.
TCCTTGATTTTTTTTGCCCGACCAAAAGTTTTCAAACCTAGATATAATACCCATACTACCCTGTATAAAGATTTTCGTTCTCCCGATGAGGTAGTTTTTCTTCAAAAAACGGGACCGGAAGTGATCCTTTTCAACCCAAACTTCCCTGAAAAAGTTTGCCCGACCAGTGGTTTTACAAATGTTTTTATGAACACTATCGACTAATTATAGTTTTTTTCTATCTCCAAATGAGGTAGGTAATCTGACGGTCGCCTCCCGTATTATTACTTGTATCTTGGGCATTGCCAATACGCAATTTGTATTTAATTATAATTTTTTAACAAAAATCCAAAATGATATCCAAAAAGATCAAAATTCTTAATCATTAAATTGAAAAATTTTGCCCATGATAAGGCAGTGTTCCTTCACAATTGACAAAGTTCTCACTAGTCAACTGATGATTGAAAGTGAGATGGCCGGAACGAACCCCCAGTTTTTGTGGACTTCAATATTCAAAATCATTAATTTGGAAAATTTTGCCCAGGATAAGGCAGTGTTCCTTTACAATTGACAAAGTCCTTACTAGTCAACTGATGATTGAAAGTGAGATCGCCGGAACGAGCCCCCAGTTTATGTGGACTTAAGGTCAATAAAAGCTTTTTTGACTAATAATTCAACAACTCCAACTAAATATTGCTAGGTTTTCTACACCGCTGATTTATTTCGGTTTTATATAAATATGTATGTAGTATGTATTATTAAAACAACCTTCATTTTGAAATATATATTTGAGATTAGACCCAATAGTTTTAAAAGTGCGCAACAATACTATGTCACAACTTTTTGTTGTTATTGATATTTAGTTTTTCTCTTAGGCCAATTTTTAAGATTTCTATTTACATCAACTTAAAGCCTACGCTGTCAAAATGTCAGTTTGAATAAGATAATTTAGTTTCATACTTACAGCGGAAGTTAATGGATTTGTATTTGTAAACTTACCTGTAAAGAAAAAAGTAAACAAATTAATTAACAAATAATAGAAATTTATGTTAATTATGGGTTTTTAAAGTTTAACTTAACAGCAGAAAATTTCTGTTGTCTTTATTTAATTTTGTTCAATATTTATAAAAAAAAATAAGCATAAATATTTCTCATAGAAGAAAATATTCTATAGCAGCATGTTCATAACGTAAATGCATAATTGCATAGTTCATAATCTAGAAAGAAGAAACACAAGACAAAATCCAAGTAAGAGTGTGCAGTTTCTATTCTTGCACAAGGGCATTACAATTTTTACCGGTATACATTAGATTCGAGTAGATATATTCTTTATTTTTTCATCATAAAGTTTACAATTTGTAAATTATTATTTACAACAATTTGATTTACCGGTATATAATATCATAATTTGATAGACTTAACCATCAATTTTGATGATATTTCTTTTGAGTTCGGTTACTGTGCAGTGCAGGTTTAGAATCTTGCACATATGGAGTCTTATTCAAATTTTAAATTTTCAATGAGTGTATAATCTTCCATTAAGCAGCCAATATCTCCTAAATAAAACGCCTTTTTCACGAGCACCTCCTAGGAAAATGATAGTGAGATTCAACAGTTCTCTGTCGAGGTTGATGTACTTATAGTTGCTTTTTGGCAAAAGAAATCCTGTCTGCGGCCACTTCTGCAAAAATATTTGCCTCAGCATCATCTGTTACTGTTTTGAAGTCGCTTTGGTCAATAGTGTTCCAATTGTTCTTAAATCTTTAAGAATAATTGTATATCAGGACCACTAGATGGGGCAAGCGATTGATCCACTACAGCTGACAACATAATTTCCATTATGTGGTGACGACAAGCAAACCAAAGCATTTTATCCATTTTTCGTTCCAAAAGAACGCATAATTCACTTCTTAAGCCTTAAGCATTTTTGTTGTAAAAAAAAACGCAAAACTTCACCGATGGATGGCAACGTTGATCGGCTTAATTCGAATAATAATTGTCCGATAAGCCAAACTTTACTTTGATTTCTGGTAGCTTTACTGAGTCCGCAACTTGTAGACGCCATTGCAAGTTAAAACACGTTACTATGATTTTTACAAATAAAACGCGTGCGCTCTCATTAATAACTCATTATAACTGAAGTGCGGGGCGGGATAAGGGTGTTTGTTCACACAATCAAAATGATAAGCCGTAAGAAGTACAATTTAAAACGTACGCCTACGCATTCGCACAAACCAATTTTTAACTTATTATGATGTTAGTGCGCGTGCGTACGCCTTAAATTGTACGTCTTACGGCTTATCTTTTTGATTGTGTGAACGGTCGAAATCTCGACGCGTCGGTACAGAAGAGAGATCGGGGGAAGGAAGGGATAAGAAGCGAGTTTCACTTGCTCGGAAAATGTGATATAAACGCCTAAATGAAACATTAATGAAACTATCATTTAAGCTGTTCTTCAATGAATTTTGTAAAAAAAATTCGACAGCTGGTAGCGACCTCTAAATCTTAACAAAACAAAAAAAACGTATTTCATATTTAAAGGTATATAATCCAATGAGAAAGTGCCCCGGGGATAATTCCAAAGTCGAAAAATAAGGACCACCCTAATGAATTATGTATGTATATATTAGATGATCATACGATCATCGAATTATGTTGACATCGCATTATTTTTGTAGAGGACTTCCGATGATGCTGATTCTACAATTTGGTTGTGGCGTCTTCTGATTTGTTTATCTCTGGAATTTGGTAGTGGCATTTTATGATTGTTTATGTCAGAGTTCTAAACTGCTGACTTAGGTATCTGGATCGATACCAACTGCGGGGTATTCATATTGGGTATTGGATGTGTGGGTACCTTTGTAACCCGCGCTATTTTCTCCACCTGATTTGTGTAATCTTCAAAGAAAAATTATACTTCTTAATAGGTTACTTAACCGTCATAAGAGTAATTGGTCAACAACTGATTTTTTATATTTTTTTTTCATAAATTTTTTTAAGTTTTTTTTCTAAGTCACAGTACAGCACAGTCTATTATTAGCAGGAATGTAAGAGACTTTAGAGTTTCCTTATTTTGCTTAGTTGTTAACACAAAATGATCTGCTTACATTCTCTTATACTTTGAAAAGAAAAAAAAAATCATAAACAAAAATGTATCGTTGACTAATTTCTAACAAAATCCGACCTTTTATAACTGTTAAGTGGTCTTTGAAATGACATACGTACGAGTATATTTTTTTAAACTTTTAACTACAGAACTACAGACCTTCCAGGTGGTATACATGTTTTGCGAATATCCCAAAAATGAAACGTATGACCTTGAAACAATTTGAAAAACAAAAATCATTAAAAAAAAACTATAGCTCACTAATTAGTGAAAATAATTGATAGGATCTAGTGATCTTTCAAATGTTATAATTTATTTGCGAATATCCAACAAATGAGGTGCCAAAAATCGGTATGACCTCGAAAAAAAAATTTAAAACTATTAAAAAACATCAAAGCCTGACCAATTACTGAAACTAGCTGACTTTTTTACGAATATTCCCGTATATGGTGTGCTAGGATCATAAATACATTTTGTGACTGAGTCATAACTCGACAAACCAAAGCTTATAATTTAAGGATTTATTACCCTTTCAGGTGTGGTCAAAAGGCCATTGTTTATTTTTTTCTGTTGACTTAAGCCATTATTTGGGTGTCGAATGACTTATCAGAAAATAACCAATCCCTAAGGGGTCCTTCCAATTTTTAAAAGTAAATTAATGGTATCTTTGAAGTTGCATGTGGAGGTTTCCAATGTTGCACACATTTTTTTTATTAATTTGCGGATACTACCCTTGAAATGGTTGAGCATATTGCGAGCATCTAGGCAAGTTGGAGAGCATTTAAAAAGAGATACCTTTGCACATTGGTTTTAAAAGTCTGAATATCGCAATAGGAAGGAAATACTGAGCCACATTGGTGTAGTGCGGTTAAGGAAAGAACAGTAGGTACATCCGAATTTATCCTCAAGGGTAAACTAATATGCATTCCCAGAAGCGCGAATATAACGGTTGAATTGTTTAAGGGAAGGAATGAACACTGTCTATAAAAATAACGGTAAATATTATTGTAAGTCAAATAACATTGCATTAGTACTCATGAGATTCAAATGTTTCAGTTATAGTCTGTTTTAACGATAGGAGACAGCATTGAGTTTTTGAAGCATACAATTTTCCGCAATTTATGGTTTTCCATTTGACAATGCTATCGAGATCAGAATTTAATAGGCTTATCATACGCTGCCATTTGAAATAGACATCCGAAGGACAAGGAAGTGAATCTGGGAAGGAATTTGTGAAGCTGAGAGTATTATCGTCAGTTTAATTGAACATTGGTGAGTATGAGAAAGAGAATCGGAGACAGAACGGAGCCCTGTGGCACATCAGGATTAATTTTATGAATTACAGACTTAAAACCGTCCACTACCACTTGTATTGACTAGTTCGAAAGGTAGTTTCTAATTCAACGAAAAAGTGATTCATCAATACCATATGCATGCATTTTCGATAAGAAATCTTGATGCCAAAATCTATCAAATGCTTTTGGTATATCAAGTGCAATAATCTTTCTTCAAGACGACGTAAATATTTGTGCCATTGTTCGTTGTGATAAGCCATCAGATCACCAGTGGACCTATTGATATGAAAGCCGTACTGACGATCATTGAGAATTGTTCATTCTTCAAGTTATTTCTAGAGCTGGTAATTTATTAGCGTTTCCATGACTTTGCAAATTAGGGACATAAGTGCAGTTGGACGATAGCTAGAGGGGAAGAAAATTCGCCGTTTTCAGAGACAAATTCTATTTTCCATTTATTTGAAAAGAGACCAGTAGAATAGAAGAGATGGAAAAGCATACGCAGCGTTGAAGAACACCTATTCAGCCCAATGGAATGGATACCATCCCGAAGAGCGGACCAGAGGATTTGTGTATATTGAGATCTTTCAGTTCGTTTGCAACTCAAGTGCGAAAGAAGATTTATCGTATAAAACCGTGTAAGCCCTCTAAGTATAACAGGAGTCATGAAACTTTCTGGTAGCGTCAAATTAACGAGTACAGAAAACGACCACGAAGTAATATTTGGTATTTTTTTTTACAAATGACCTTTTTTTTGCCTTAATTGTTGGTCATGCAAAATTGTCGAACTAGATCATTATAGGTCTTTATAGGTTTTGCTCAGTAGGGTTGTCTTTAGAACTTCAGAAACTTAATTCTCTAACCCTAATACTTCGTTACAGCTCGAATCAAGTCATGAATTCTCTTTCGGTTTGATAGATTTTTCTCTACTTGGGATAATCTTTCTCATTCCAAAAAGAATTAAATTAATCAATTCAGGCTCTACCTAGGTATACAATTGAGCTGCAGACTTACAAATGATTTTGTTGAAATTCTTAATAGAAACTAGAGCCTACGTTTTTGAACGTGTATTTAAGAAACACGTGTACACGGAATCCGTGTAGGAAATATATACCAACTTCAAATCCGTGTTCTTAAAACACGTGTAATTATTCACTTTATTATCCGTGTAAACGAATCCTTAGTACACGGATGAGGCTAAAATTATAATTGGTCTTTGATTTGCTATTTTATCTCACATTTTATACGTAATTAGTAATAATTGAACAACTAGGTATACCTAGACCGTTATCAAGTGCAAAACAACAGCAACTTGCTTAAATTATTTCCGTTACTTTTGCATTGTGCAAAATTATTGTTTGTTAATAGTCACCCGTTGTACCTAAGCTTTTGTTTAATTAGACGGTTAGTAACAGTTGAGTGTTCACTGCAAACGTGCAAAGCTTGAGTCGTATTCTAAATTGTGAAGTATTCCTTTTTAAATTTTAGTTTATATTTCTCTTATAAATTACCAATTTAGTATCCCTAGTTTACTAACTTCGACTTACTTAACGCTAGAAATGGTAACGGATATTTTAGTAACACGTATAATTAAATGCACGGATGCACGTGTATTTAATTATACGTGTTATTAAAATAACACGTGTAATTATAATTACACGGATTCAAATCCCGGTCCAATAATTACACGTGTATCCGTGTATTTCATTATCCGTGTAATAGAGAGCTCTAATAGAAACCCCAAAAGTTCCAGATTGTATAGTGCGTAGAGTAACTGTGAAACAACAAAATAAGTATCATTAAGTATTCGAATTAAATTAAGCCGTTCACATGAACTCAGAACTTATCATATAACGTTCCCTTAAGACTTCGCTTTAATCAATTTATCCCGCTCAAGGTTACGTGAAGAATCCATGTTAATTAATTATCGTCTTCATCTCTTTCAATAAAATATTTATATGATCAACATTCTAAATAGAATTTGCATTTCAGCTTAAAGGTTAATTCACACTATTTGAAATGTAGCAGATTAGATTAAAAATGTAGTATTTAGTTTAACTACCAAATTTTCAAGAGGCTCTTAATTTTTAACTACAAATATTTTCTTTGCAAAAAAAAACAAAATTTTAGTTCTGCCCTGAAGGGTCACTTTCTATTAAAGGGCCACTCTTGAGAAAAATTAAATTATTCCCCACTGACTCCAGCTTTGTTTTTACACCCACAAAAAACTTATAGCACTAATATACTGTTCCAACATTCCAGGTCCTGAAGTATTCTTGACGGAGATCTCTTAAAAAATATTACATCTCCAACACTATTAAACTTAAACTTTTATCCTTGAAAATAGCAACAACAAAAAATAACAAAAAAAACTATGTATCTTGACGACCCTTAAGCAATTAAGCTCAAGTGACTCCTTGTGTCTTTCTTTGTTAACAAAAAAAAAATCTTGTAAAACAAAAGTAAAACAACAACAGAAAAAACACGATTCCAAGAATTCCTGTCCCAACTTTTAGGAGGAAAAACAAAAACTTCAAAACTCAACAACACTAAATTTAAAATTAAAGGAAAACACGCAAGCTCCAGAGTAAGAGGATCCTCTTCAGCGCAAGGGATAGATGATGCATGAGCAATTTTTTTTTTACATTGTAAGGACGCAAGTCCTTATTCCAAAAAATATAAATGCATGTTCACATTTTATTCGGTTCTGCCACTTGGATTTTCCTTGAGAGCAAAAAATTCAGAAACGGAAAAAAACGAGATGACTAATTTCATGCAACAGGAAGGAATTACATCATAAAATCTATCCTCGACTCTTGAGTCCTTCACACACACACACTCACATACATTCAAATACGTACAAATGAAAATGTGTACATAAACATGCAAAAACAGCAGGAATGTAGATTTTACATTTTATTAATACTTTTTATTCGGTGGCAGAGATCCTTGATTCCTTTTATTTACCAAAGCATGAAATTTAAGCTCCCTGTTTTTTTCCCTGCTGCAAACAGGACATGCACACAAAAAAAACCCTGTACAAATTTATACATATATAATGCAATCCTTTCATTCTCAAACTATATACGTATCCTTATGGAAGAGAAAGGATATTTCTTTTCTTTTGTTAGTTTGAAAAATGAGAAATAGTTATCCTGGAGGAGCGACAAGGGAACGGATAAAAAATACATCAATATAAATATATGTATGTATGAATGTACCTATATATAAATTTTTCGTTGTTAAAGGATGAATTATTCAAAAGAACTCAATTGCTGTTGATTCTCCATGCACACTCACACTCTTCGAAAACTCCACCGTCATAGCAGGATATACGAATGTAATCGTTATCATTTTGAAGAGTTCGAATTGGATGGAGTCAGCTTTGTGTTGAATTGGATTGACTGAAGGATGCGAAAAAGGATGTGGATATTGGAAATTTGTTATCACGATAACACCGATATACGAGTATGTATGTATTTATGTATGATATATGGATGAGCGAGTGTGTTCGTATGTGTGGAAAAATTTCGAAATTGAATTTGATTGATTCGATACTTAACTCAGCTTTACTCCTTAGAGGGAAAAGGGACAAAAGAAGACACACAAAGCACTTTCTTCTTTATTAATTGCTCCTTTGGCATTTTAATTGAGTTCCCATTCATGATTCAATTGTTTTTCTGAGGAGTATATTTGAAGAAGAAGATAAACACAGCCAAAATGAGGAAATAATTGGGGTTGAAGTATTCTTCCAGAGATGATGGTATAGGTAGGTAGTGTAGGTATGTGGGTGAGAAACCAGTTGATTTTGTAGGAGGGCATGTTGGATTTGATGAATGAGCGAAACGAGTACTAATTGTGAAATCTTATTGTGTGGGAGAAGCAGTTTTATTTTATTTGGTGTACTCGGGCGTATACGTAATTTTATTTTTCAAAAGAAAAAGAAAAAAAAAAGAATAATTTTAAACTTTCCTGTGCGCGAAAGCCTCACATGTGTTTCGATGGTGGAACAAATCATGGGTAAGTGAACACTTTAAACTGCAACTAATGGAAAATCAAGATTCAATCTGTACAGAACTCGGCGAATTTGATAAGATTTTCAAAGCTGAATGTAAGGCATCGTTGTTGAAGGTTTATTAGGTAGCACGATTTAAAAAAAAACAAATTTTTAAGAACACTGTGGAAAGATTAGCTGACATGAATTAATTTAATGAGTTAACACCAAGCTATATTTTAAAGACAATATTCTGCTGTTGGTAACGTGTTCTCTATCACAAGTATCGCACGGTCGTATACTTGGATAATGATAAAATAAGCATTCTTTGTGGATGTAAAGGCGGCGTTCGACGGCAATGATAGAAAAGAATAATATATACGTATAAGCTCAACAATCTACGGGTTTTAATGAAAATGTTGAGAGCTCTCGTACTCTTTTGGATGGAATATCTTATCCGAATAGTTTCAAACGGAAACAGAAGCAAAGCAGGGCTGCCTACTTAGTCATCTATTATTTCCTCTTCTTTTTTTTTTGATGACCTAACAAATCTTCTACCTGAAGGAATATCATTTACTAGACCGAGGATAAAGCTTCTGATATAGGCATACTAATAGAAAGTCCAAAGTGGTTGCAGTTGATGATAAATAAGCTTCAGCATTATTATTCCTTGTAGAATTTACAACTGAAAACTGTAAAATAAAAAAATATGATTTTTCGAAACAGAACGAGCAAATGTGCAGAAATGAGAAATGAACCTGGCACAAACGAAGAACTGTATAAAGTCAAGGAATACAAATAACTTTGTATTCTTAAAACCCCAAAAATTTCTCGTTGGAAAAATCTCGAAGAAAAATTACAAGAATCGAAACCTGCTATTTTTTTCTCAGAAACTGTCCCACAGATTTAAAAAAATTCAAAAAAATTTCATTTAGTTTAGTTAAAGCTAGGAAATAGTTGAAAAAAAAAATCCAAAAAATGGTTATTTTTGGTACCCCTTAGGAACCATTGTTTTGTTTTTCTCAAAAACGGTACAACCGATTTTGATCATTTTTAAGGCTCCCCAGCAGTTTCAATATTATTGTGAATTCAAATTTTCAAACAATTTTTTTGGTTTTTGATTTTTAGCAAAATTTTCAATTTATCTTTTTTTTTGAAAACTCAATATTTCGAAAACCCCATGCTCGATTTTTTTAAAACTTGACAAATAAAAGTTTTATAATATAAATTATACGATGTAAAAAAAATATTTTACCTTAAAAATAACGGTACATACAAATGTTAAAAATGGTCTTCGAAAATCGTATTTTTCTCGAAAACGGTTCCGAGAATTTTGCTAAAAATTTAAATAAAACAAAATTGAAATCAAGATATAACTGACTGTACCTACCATAGAACCATTTTTTCAAATTTAGAATTTCTCATTATCGATAAAACTTCTAAAAAGTTTAGAAAGCATTTCAAAACTTTGAAAAAATAATTTTTGAGTTTTTGAAAAAAAAATCTATTTTTTTTTACAAAATTCGATATCTCAGAAACGGCTAAATATTTTTGTTTGTAACTTTAGTTTTTATCTGGAAAATAATAAAAACTTTAAATTGGCGTACCAAAAATTTTTCTTATAAGCGTTTAAAAAATGTTGTACATAAAAGCTCATTTTTTTAAGAAACCAGTACAGACACATAATTTTTGTGCTTGCATAAGCTAATATTTGCTTAAATCACATGGCATCCTGTTTTTAGCTCCAACTACTATTTTTATTTAGTCTATTAAAAAATTAATAACATTCATTTTTGAAATTCTTAGTCGTTTACATAAGAGCAAGTTCATGCGACCCAGTCGTGCATTTTATTTTTAAGGTCATCAAATATCATCAAAATCCAAAATGGACGAATGTTCCATCAGCTTTGAGTTAGCCCAATGATGAAGGCGAATACACTACGGAATGCGTCAATGTTTTGTTCTAATTTATTATATAGTATAGACATATATAAATTAAAAAAGTTGTTATAATCTAATATATTTAAAAATTAAAAAACAAAACTTTTTTAAAAACTAATTCGTGCTTTTACTGTAGTTTTTTTTAACTATATATTCATTCCCTCGTCAGTAGTTGGTAACTCTCATGTCCATCAAAACAAAACCTAAAAGAGCTTGTTAGTGTTGCAAGTAGTGGGAATTTTCAACACGGAAAGTCCACATGATATGATAATCAAGTATGTAATTGTATGGCAATATAAATTATAAATCAAATTGACGTGTAAATTAGTGTGATTCAAATTATCTAAGCCACAAAATAAATACCTCCAAGTAAATAAGCTTTTCAGATAATGTTAAGTATCGTCTTCAATGATAAGCTATCCCTTCAAAATATTAAAAAAAAAAAAATAAAAAAAAAAAAACATTCCCTTTTTACTTGCGACTTATAGGTACTATAAGGCAAGTTATGCATTCGTAAAAAAAATCGAACTCGAGATTTTGATCAAAGTTGACATTACGATGATAGCGAACACTAAAAAAGTGGGTCTGGCAATTCTGTCTGTCTGTCTGTCTGTCTGTCTGTCTGTCTGTCTGTCTGTCTGTCTGTCTGTCTGTCTGTCTGTCTGTCGCTGCGACTACAGCCTAAACGGCTCGGCCGATTTTCTTTAAACTTGGTAGATATGGGTTTTGATTTTTTACCCCCACACGTTTTTTTCTTTTTTTTTTTAAGACCAAAACTAACGGTACCTGCCATACGATTTTTTTTCGAAATTTTATAAACATTTTTTTTTCTCAAAAACTGTTCGACAGATTTCAAAAATAAAAATACAGAAAAATTTCATTTAATTAAAGCTAGGTATTGGTTGAAAAAAATTTTCCGAAAAATGGTTATTGAGGGTACCCCCCAAGGAACCATTTTTTTTGTTTTTGATTTTCTCAAAAACGGTTCAACCGATTTTGATAATTTTTTTTTTGCTAAAGCTCCCCAAAAACATTAATAGAATAGTGTACTCAAATTTTCAAAACAAAATTTTTTTGATTTTTTAAAAAAACTTCAATTTTTTTTTTTCAAAACTCAATATTTCGAAAACCCCATGCTAGATTTTTTCTAAAATTGATAAATAAAAGTTTCTCAATATATTCTACAAAGTGTGAGAAAAATTTTCTTATTTTACTTTAAAATAAAGGTACCTACCATACAAATGCTAAAAATTTAAAAAAAATGGTTTTCAAAAATCGTATTTTTCTCGAAAACGGCACCTAGAATTTTGATAAAATTTTTTTTCTTTCAATTAATTTTTATGATCTTTAATTTAATAAAAAAAATTTTGAAATTAAGATATTACAGCTTGTACCTACCATAGAACCATTTTTTCGAATTTTGAATTTCTCTTATCCACATAACGGATCTTAATGAAAATTTTTATACAGAAGCTTCTAAAAAGTCTAAAACACATTGCATTTCAAAACTTTAAAATAAATATTTTTTGAATTTTTGAAAAAAAAAAAATCTATTTTTTCTTTTTTTGAAAATTCGATATCTCCGAAATAGGTCAATATTTCTTTTCGTAAATTTAATTTTTATTCGAACAATAATAAAAACTTTAAATTGGCGTACCTAAATTTTTTCTTAAAAAGCTTTTAAAAAGTTTGTATATAAAAGTTTTTTTTTAAGAAACCACTACAACGACTTATAATTTTTGTTCTTGCATAAATTCATAGCTGGATAGCATTCTGTTTTTTTCTCTTACTACTAAAAGAATTTAAAAATTCATTTTATCCTTATGAACAGTTTTCTTTAATAACATCCGTTTTTAAAATTCCTAGTCGATTACATAGGAGCAAGTTCGTGCGACCCAGTCGTGCATTTTATTTTTTTTCATTTTATAAAGACAATGATTAATCTTTATTTCTAACAACAATAAAATCGTGCTACTTAATCAAAAACCCATGAACAGTCACGTTTGAGATAATTGAAAATGTGCCCCGACAAACTTATTCTCGATAAGATAAAAATAATTTTTAGCTGTCAATTATGTGCTCTTGAAGAAGGCCATAAAGTGTATTGGATTGAATATGCTTGACGAAAATCTCAAATGACATAATTTTAAAAAATATATCCATTAATTTAGTCCTTTCGCATTCCGCCTACGTCCTTCCTCTCAGTCTCTCACTAATGTAAAAGTAATGTTCAATTGGATTATGTACACAGCTTTCAAACTCGCTACTGTTTTTTTTTTTTTAATAAAATGTGTGTAGGTAATAACAAATTTCAAAACGGTAATGGAAAAGACTTTTAAGGGGAACCCCACTTTAGTCATCAAAGTCAATTAGATTTTGAAAAGAAAAGGGATTTATTTTCATAAAAGGAAAACAACTTAAGGAAGTAGGCATCAGGTGGAAGAAAATCTTGGGATTTATTTTTGTATCTTAATACTATTGTGAATATAATAACAACAGTTAACGAAGAGAAACTTGTTCAGATGAGGGTTATATTCAAAGACGCTTGTTGTTAATAATACCCAATAGAACTACTCGAAATCGTTTTACCAGGGGTTGTTTTAGTTTTCAATTCACACTGCATAAGAAATTAGTTTTACTGTCAGTTGGACTATAAAGAAAGAAAAACGGTAAAAGTTGATTGTAATATGTATATAAAAACCAGCTGTCACTCTGATCGTTTATATGCTTATCTCCCTGAACAGTATTCCAATGAATATGAACTCTCCAAATAAAAATTTTAATTTTACAATCATTAATAGATTGGAAATGTTTTGGATTGCGAAATTAGGCCTGTCCAATGAGCTTTAATTCATAGTCGACTATTCAACGTTTGGTGGCCAAATTTGAGATCACCGGTAATCAATTAGCCAACAATCGTACGTCAAAGGAACGCAAGATTGGCCGAGAATATTATCTTATCGCTATTCGTGAAAACGTACATAACAACTCGAGGCAGTTAATTCCTGCCGTGCGCAAGAACTCGGTTTTTCGCAGACTTCAACTTCGCGAATTTTGCAAAGAGACTGAGGCCTACACCCGTACAAGATCCAACTAACTCAGGAGCTCAAAGTTCATGAGCATAGACAACGCTGTTTGTTCGGTGACTGGTCTTGGGAGCATAAGGAAGAGGACCCCAATTTTGGATGAAAAATCGAAAAGTTACCGTTTGGTCCGTACTTCTTCGAAAACAATGTTGGTGAAGCGGTCATCATCAATGGCGATCACTACAGAACGATGCCGATGGTTACCAATTTCTTATGGCCCGAATTCAACGATATAGACCTAGACGACATGTGGTTCTCGCAGGACGGCGCGGCGCGACGTTACATGCCACACAGTGGAAGCCACAATTGACAGTCTGCATGAACGACTTAAGGATAATATTATGTCATCCTAATTGACCCCGCTATACTTCTTCTTGTGGGGTTTTTCTGAAGTCGCAGGTCTATGTAAGCTGAATATAACACAGGCCATCGCTTAAATTCTATCATTTAAAATTGTACCACTCTGATCCGTGCCACGTTTGACCGTTGTCCATACATAATGGAATACGTTAGCTCCTAAAATAAAATATTTAACGCCTCACTCATAGCTTGTTTTATTCCATTTCAACGTCTACCTGCCCTTATTTAAAAAAAAACCTTCCTTAACAGTCAAGCCAGCTCAGTTCTATCTTGAAAAATGTTCATATTGAAATCACTAAAGTGACTTCTTTTGACGTTAACCCTTTAGTATTGCAATTAGATAGTGACAGTTGTGAGTGACATTTCAATTTACAACATTTTTTTATTTTGCAACTACTGACAGTGTTCCCATTGGACTTATTTTCAATTAGCCGATTTATATTGAGGCCCGTGAGATTTGTCTCATTCCGCCTTTATTTTAAAAGCGAGATGTCGAAGTGAGGCAGGATTTTTTAATGACATTTGCTATTATGAAGTCTGGTTTAGGTCTGTTGAATCAATATTTTAAAAGTTTTCACAAATTTGATCAATTTTGATTCGGAATTTTAATGAAGCATTATTAAATGAAATAAGTTATAAACATTAAGGATAATTATTTTTAAAACATTTTTGTATGTTTCGGGTATCTACTGTGTTCACACTACTTTGCGTCAGAAGGTGTCAAAACGGGGTGAACAAACGTCAAAATAAATTGATTCAGTGAGTCCAGAGTGAACACGTTCATTCACTGTTATTTAAATTGTATTAAAACTACACAACATATTACGAAATAGTGAGCACAATAATTTTTGTGTCAAAATGGCTGTCAAATGGATCACATACAATCATACAAAAATCATTCTATTTTAATAATTCTTTCCAAATAAAAAAGGTATTTAGAATAGTGGAAATTCAATATTAGAAAAAAATTAACAATTTAAATAAAACAAAATATTAATGAGCACAAATATAAATGAACACTTCAGTTTTGTTTCGGAGCACTCCAGACATTGCATGTTCGACCACCTTATGTCACAATTGCTTATGGTTGGCTTACACATGCATGAATTTAATGGTGTCAGCAGCTATTTTCGAATCGAAACCATAAACCATAAATATTTTCTATCGCATGGAAAAATAAACACAATCTTCTTTTTATTTAAATTATTAGGTATGTTAATGCTTATGGTCATTTAGATAGGTACATATACATTTTTATTTAAAACAAAAATTGAGAATAAAAAAAGCATTTAGGATGGATTCATACGAATTTCATTTATAAATATACAATAGCCCCCTTCCTAATTAGAAAGCATTTCGACAGAATTTTAAAAATGGTGCTTTTCAGAAGCATTTTTTAAGTATCATGAACACACCTTTGAAATGAACCAAGCCTCAATTCTAAGGTTTATTCAATTTCAGTCATAGAACATACATACTTATTTGAATGCATTTTAATAAGTTCGTTTTTTTTAAATCCATTTCATAATTAATTTTTTTTTAAATGAAAACAAAAAGTCATAAACCCACCCATGAGCCAACTCGTAGGTACAATTTGTAAATAAACGCCTTTTAATTTCATGTCATTTACTTGCATGTCCGAATAAAAAAAAAAAAAAAAAAAAAAAACTAATTGCAATATGGAGAACTGTGCTAAAAAATATGTTTCAGACCTTCATTTTCCGGTATGCAAATAAAGGACTACATTGAATGGTGAGCATACGCCTACTATAAAATATAGAATTCATGGGGTGACCATCCGTTTTTTATGACACTGAATCATATTTTTTTCCAAGAGGGTTTAAATCAAACAAAAACTCGCGATTGACAAAAATAAATCGAACTCGAGATTTTGATGAAAGTTGACATTACGATGACAGCGAAGACTAAAAAAGTGGGTCTCGCAATTCTGCCTGTATTTCTGTTCGACTACAGCCTAAACGGCTTGGCCGATTTTCGTTAAACTTGGTAGATGTCGTTTTTAATTTTCCCCCCACACGTTTTTTTTTTTCTTTTTTTTAAGACCGTTATTTTGATACCTGCCATACGATTTTTTTTCGAAATTTACTGTCGCACAGATTTTTTAGAAGAAAATTCAAAAAATTTCATTCAATTAAAGCTAGCTTTTTTTGGAAAATTTTTGTTTCTGCTTCAGGTCCGCAACAGTTTGAATATTAATGTGAATTCAAATTTTCAAAAAATAATTTTTTGGATTTAAGAAAAAAATCATTTGTTTTTTAAACTCAATATTTCGAAAGCCCCAGGCTCGATTTTTTTAAAACTTGATAAATAAAAGTTTCTTAATATACATAGTCTACAAGAAATGAGAGAAAAATATTTGTTTTACCTAAAAATAACGGTACTATCCATACAAAAGTTTTCGAAAATCGTATTTTTCTCGAAAACGGTTCCGAGAATTTTGCTAAAATTTTTTAATTTTTTTTCTTTTGATTAATTCTTACGAACTATAATTTAATAAAAAAAAAAATTGAAAAAAAAAAATTGAAATCAAGATATTACTGACTATAACTACCATAGAACGATTTTTTCGAATTTTGAATCTCATTGTCGGCATAACGGATTTTAATGAAATTTTTTCTAGGCAAGCTTCTAAAAAGTTTAAAAAATAACATTGCATTTCAAAACTTAAAAAAAAAACTTTTTTTTTGAATTTTGAAAAAAAAATCTATATTTTTTTGGAAAAAACGGTATCTCAAAAACGGATCAATATTGGCGCTCCAAAATTTTTTCTTAAAAATGTTAAAAAAAAATTGTATATAAAAGCTTCTTTTTTTAAGAAACTACTACAACGAATTATAATTTTGTTCTTGCATAAACTAGTTTTTGCTGAAAACACATGTCATTTTGTACTTAGCTTCAACTACTAAATGAGTTGTTTTAGTTATTTAAAAGATGAATTTTATTCTTAAGAACAGTTTTCTCTAATAACATTCATTTTTGAAATTCTTAGTCGTTTACATAGGAGCAAGTTCGTGCGACCCAGTCGTGAATTTTATTGTTTTAACTTTTACAAATAGAATCGAGCGCTATTCCAAAGAAAATCATTACGTTAAAACGGCACGGTAGAGCGGTGAAGAGGTAGACGAAATCCTGTGAATTTAGTTGAGATGGGGTGTTTTAAGTGTAAACGTCATTGGATCGATCGCACTGAGACACTTCAGGAGCTGAATTTCCTGATTTCCTACTTTGGAAATATGTTAGAGTCACGCCATATATGAATAAGTTTTCAACGGTTTTAAAATTGAAGAACCATTTACTCGGGAAAAACTGGTTCATTTAAAAAAAAAAGGTTGTTTGTACGGACGTACGCGCGGTAGAAGTAAAACTTCTTTTCCCTTAAGTAAAGCCTCTGTAAGAAACTAACCTATAAACGTACAAACATTTTGTATTCTAAAAACATGTCGCTGTCTTTGACTGATAACGTTTCGTTTTGACATATCACTGACAGCTACATAGAAAATGTTTCACCCCCAATGCCGGAAAAGAAGTTTTACTTCAAAAATAAACAAAATAGATTACCGATACCTTTGATGCTAAAAAAGGTTTTACAAAAGACAATTTGATACGTCACTTTGGAAAGTCACTTTGACTACCTGGTTTCTGCTATTTACAAAAATAAAGAACTAATATCAAACGAAGATTGACTCTTATCAATCGGTTTTTTGTTGAGTAGGAAGCACATAAACTCCCGCTTTACATCCTACCCTTACTCAAACAGCTTTCGTTCCACACTTAGATATGGACAACTTTCTATCCTATATACGGTCTCGACCACGATATTTCTAGTATTCTAGTCACTAATCCGGAGGTTCAGTCCTGCTTGCCAACTCAAAGGGGGACTTGGATTCGAAGACTCTTGGATGAAGCAGCGGTTTTCTATGAGAATTCAATGTTAGGTCTCTACTAATATGTGAGTTAATATTTACTCCGAGGTAGATGACACCTAGTCGGTGGCCACAAGTGAGTTTGTTTGTTGATAGCATGTACTTTGTCTTGTTTTCGTTTACTTCAATTTTCAATATCAACATCATGTTGTGCATGATCTTCAATCGCAGTGAAGTACTCTTTTAATGAAAGTTGTGATCGCCCCATGACGTCGATAATGTCTACATGGCACAATACTTAGAAAAATTTGTTGAAAATAGTGCCCTCATTATTAATACCATCAGAACGAAGTCGAAGAAGTCACAAGATAGCGCATCTCCATGGCGCAACACTTTGAATGTTTGAAGTATTTCGCAGAAATTACTATTACTAATTACTGTTCTTTTTTTACTAAGAAACTGCTTTTGTTGAATTTACATATGACGAATATTTTATGAAGCATATTTAATTGATTTAATGGACTTTAAATGCACTTTCATGGCATAAGGTACTATTCTTAATGAGCACAAATCAACACAAGTTAAATTTTTTTAACAAAAACACTAATAACTCATTTGCAGAAATTCGGTTAAAATACCGTATGCCAACATACTAAATAAATATCTATATAAATAGGAATGACACAATATGCTAAACTTAAATGGAAAACTCATGTTTAAAACAAAAGGTTTAGACCATTTTCAAGTGTTTGCATTCTTAAAAAAATTGGAGCAAAATTTTTACCAGCTTATGTTAAGGTATTAACACTTAACAATTTGCTATTTTTAAAGTGCCTTACTAACTCTTTCCTAGTTTTAAACATTTCCTAAGTAATATCCTGCTATGGATATTTTTTTTTAATAAATTGCTTCTGAACACACATAAAACCATGACAGTTCGTTCAAAATTCTAAGTAAGCAGACCTTTTTGACAATTAAAATTTTGCGTTAATGTTTTTATTTTCTTGTATTTTGCTTTCCAAAATAAAAATTTGGTCACCTTAAACATGCACTTT
Source organism: Philhelius festivus (assembly GCA_963931855.1). Lineage (NCBI taxonomy): Eukaryota > Metazoa > Arthropoda > Insecta > Diptera > Syrphidae > Philhelius > Philhelius festivus. The sequence goes on along the minus strand of OZ007557.1, from coordinate 89,027,414 downwards.
CATTTAACTGCTTAACGAAATTACAGCTATAAATGGATGCATTTCTCCTCTTCCTTCAGAATCATAATCTAAAATAAATTGCATTTTCTTGTTTTTTTTTGTCTACCTACATATAAACATGTGCATGTACACGTACATACATACATGCCCTAATGTGCCAGTGCCGTGAATATTTATTCTCTCCAACATGGGAGCACGTTCAATTGCACGTGGAAGGCAAGTGCATGTAAGCTTGCAATAAATTTAAATAAAAGATACTGTTCAGAGAATCAGCAGCACGTCAATTTAAGAAACTCACCACGAATGAACTACCAACAATCTACCAACACTTAAAATGAATTTTTATTGAATATTACATATACATGTAAACTGTCTTCCTTTTTATATTTAATGTTTAAAACCTAGCTTTCTTTATTGAATTTTAAATTGTATGAATTCTTTTTAAGTTTGGACATCATCGATAGAAGTTTAAATTTTAATACTTTAGCCTTTTTTATAATAAACTCTAAATTTGAAAACTTGCATTCATACCTACTTATTTCGATTTTTTTTCGTAGAGCAAATTTAATTAATTGCTAAAAATATCTGGCATAAAATAATGCCAGATCGTTCAGATACTCTAAGATAGAAATGTGCATTTTATTGATCGATCGAAAAGAAAAATATGAAATACAATAACGATGATGATTGAAAGAAGCAATACATTTGAGTTAATACCTAAAATTGATTTTTTTAATTTAATATTAGAAAAGAAAACAACACGATGTTTATAAAAGCTTTACGTACAAAAAACTACAGAAGACATTCTGGGAAAATACGGGCAATTATTTAAATGTGCCCTGCGGTTTTTTTAATGGGCATCATTATAACTTTTTTTTAATGAAATATATTGCTTGTGACAGCGCAGTTGTCACTCACGAAGGATCAATAAAAACAAGACACCCGAGCGACTCTATTAAAAGCCGCAAACACAAAATTCCCACAGTTATGGCTACGAGTAATTAAAACAGAAAAACATATTGTATAATTAATGAAGCTTCAACAAACAACCCTTCCATCTCATCGCTATGCAACCGAACAAACTGACTGACTGACCAAACAGAAAACGAGGCGCGATATTAAAAAATAATATTAATACTCGTGTTACATTAAAACCATTTTTTATCAGTTCGAAAGATGAGGCAGGAAGTTTTTTTTTACCCAATTTATTTTGTCCAGGACCGTGAGGTGGCTCATTTAGAGTTTGTTTAATGGTTACGTTGGAATGATTGATAATAATAATGGAGAGCTTGTATCTTGTTTCATCGAAGGGATGTGGAGGACGGTGGGTATGGATTTGGAAGGATATGAAATAACAATCTGCACTCTGATGACTCATTGACAACTTATTACCACAGGGACACACCCGATAAACAGTTGACATCGACATCGATATCGATATCAAAAATACTATCAAGCTTTCAGTTTTGTTTCACTATCGAAAAAGAATTGGAATGAGATTTCATTTCTGGAAAATGTTCAGTTTTAATGATTTTTTTTTAATAATAACAAACCCTGGAGGTTTCTTCGTTTTCAAAATTGAAGAAACACAGACTTTGTATAGGATGTTATTTGGAAAAAATAAAATTACAGCTAAGCAATTTGATAAAGAAAAAACCTTCAGGATTAACAGACTATTATTGTAACTTATAGAGTATCTACAAACCTATCGTACTTCCCATTTTGTAAGGTTGATTTTTTTAAATAGAAAAAAGTAATCCAATATTTCTAATGGACTACCTTAGCCACAGAGAAAAGAGTCAATACCACAACTGTTAGGAATACAGAGTCCGTCAAAGCAATTTATGTAACTTAAGACTGCAAAAACAATAGATTTTTGGCAGCCTGTGTCGGCCATTTTGTTGTGATGACATCTGTCAAATTTTAGTTACTGATGCCAAATCAGTTAACACAGTTACATGATTGAACAGAACGTTCAAATGATAAAATTTTATTATTAAAATGAGTGTTCGTTAGTGGAAGCGTTGTGCCCATTTTATGGTAGATGTGGGGGCACTTCACAATCGATTCTTGAACATTTGGTGGCCAAATTGTAGACGACCGGTTCGGTTGCAAGATCGGCCGAGAACATCAACGTGGTCCTTTAAATTGTACTGCAGAACCCGACGCAGCCGATTCTTCGCGGTCCACAAGGCTTGTCGAGCGCTACAGCTATGACCCAAATGGAACCATATAGACCTAGACAAAATGTGGTTCCAGCAGGACGGTCTTTCTTGCCACACAGCCATAGCCACGATTAGCATACTGCATGAACGATTTGAGAGTAAGGTTATCTCTGGCAAGAGATTGGCCACCAAAGTCATGCGATTGAACCTACTTTCTCTTGTGGGGTTTCATTAAGTTGCAGGTTTATGCGGCTTAGCTACAATCGACTGATGCTTTTAAGGTAACCATACAGGTCATCGCTCAAGTTCAGCCGGATCTAAGCGGAAGATTTATTGAAAATGAGACCCCTCGGATCGGTGTCACTGTAAGAACCCGGGGCGGACATTTGAACGATGTTTTATAAAAAGAAAGAATATCGTTAATAACTCACACAGAGCATGTTTTATTCACACTAGAATCACGAAAGTGACTTCTTTTGACGTGAATTAGCACGAAAACTCACAAATTGTCAAAAACTTATATATTTACACTGAACCAAATCGCGTAGGTGATATTGAAGAAAATATTTTGTTAATTTTTGAAGAATCAATTATTCAAATCAACAATTTTTCATAGTATTTTTCTTCATATTGAAGACTGAATATTCAAAATGAATAACGTTTCTTCAAATGATGAATGATTTAGTATTTTATTCAAACGAATGAAATTTTGTCATATCTACGAAAACAATTTGTTAATTTTTGATGAAGCAATTATTCGAAAAGACAAATTTGTATTAAAAGTTTTTTTTTAATATGTATGTATGTACATCACAAGTAGCACAAAATGGTATAATTTCGGTATCACATTTCTTAATTCATACGAAAATACGAGAGAGTTATTTGAGTAGCACTTTGAGACAAGATATTTTATGTATCACAGTGGCACAATAGGTAGAGCACAAGCACGGCAAGCGAGAGGACTCGGGTTCGAATCTCGGTAGAGGCACAGAGGTAAATTAAAAAAATAATTGTTAAAATTATTTCATTCCAGCAATAAATCACATAAAGAGTCGAACATAGGGGGAGAGAAGGAAAAAATGAAGAGAACTCCAAAATAATCAACAATAATAAAAAACAAAACAGTTAATAAAAAAACTTTATTTTTATTTATATAATTTCAAGAAAGAAGGATGAAATTTAATCAATTTCACAAAATTTTGTGGATTTAACACAATAACGAAAAATTTTATGCATTTCTTCAAAATGACAATTTTTCTTGAATATAACAAAATTTTCTTCAAAACAACGGATAGGTTTCATTGACCGTATATTGATCACCCTTTCTTCAATTCTACCTACTTTTTCTTCAATATGACTACCAAATTTGGTTCAGTGTAGGTAAATGTACACTATGGGGGTAAGACCAATCATTACCTATAGTGCGGTTGCAAGGCACAAACGAACCGAGTTACAAGCAACTAGGAAAGCACTAGGAAAGGCTCGCTTGTTTATAAATTACTGGAGCAATGAGAACTTGTCCTACAGCAGCGTTGGAGGTGATTCTTCATCTGTCCCCATTTCACGTAGTAGTTGGAAGTGTAGCTCAGGGAGCCATGATGAGATTTGCCAAGAAAGGGACTACACTGAACCAAATTTGGTAGTCATATTGAAGAAAAAGTAGGTAGAATTGAAGAAAGGGTGATCAATATACGGTCAATGAAACCTATCCGTTGTTTTGAAGAAAATTTTGTTATATTCAAGAAAAATTGTCATTTTGAAGAAATGCATAAAATTTTTCGTTATTGTGTTAAATCCACAAAATTTTGTGAAATTGATTAAATTTCATCCTTCTTTCTTGAAATTATATAAATAAAAATAAAGTTTTTTTATTAACTGTTTTGTTTTTTATTATTGTTGATTATTTTGGAGTTCTCTTCATTTTTTCCTTCTCTCCCCCTATGTTCGACTCTTTATGTGATTTATTGCTGGAATGAAATAATTTTAACAATTATTTTTTTAATTTACCTCTGTGCCTCTACCGAGATTCGAACCCGAGTCCTCTCGCTTGCCGTGCTTGTGCTCTACCTATTGTGCCACTGTGATACATAAAATATCTTGTCTCAAAGTGCTACTCAAATAACTCTCTCGTATTTTCGTATGAATTAAGAAATGTGATACCGAAATTATACCATTTTGTGCTACTTGTGATGTACATACATACATATTAAAAAAAAACTTTTAATGCAAATTTGTCTTTTCGAATAATTGCTTCATCAAAAATTAACAAATTGTTTTCGTAGATATGACAAAATTTCATTCGTTTGAATAAAATACTAAATCATTCATCATTTGAAGAAACGTTATTCATTTTGAATATTCAGTCTTCAATATGAAGAAAAATACTATGAAAAATTGTTGATTTGAATAATTGATTCTTCAAAAATTAACAAAATATTTTCTTCAATATCACCTACGCGATTTGGTTCAGTGTAGGTTCGGCAAATGTATGTCACTGCGAAAGGGACTTCCTTTTATAGTGGGCCACAACTAATGTTATCGACATTCCGAGGGATGGAATGATTACAAAATACAATTTTGTAAAAAATTATAACACAGAGTTAAGTTACACCAATGGCCAATGCCATTAAGTGGTACACGGATGGTTCGAAAACGACAGAAGGGCCTGGTACTGGAATTTGTTGGCCTAGAACCAAACTTTCCATACCAATGATGCAATCCACTAGCATTTTCCAGGCGGAAGTCAATGCCATAGCAGAATGTGTAGGTCAAATAGTTAAGCTGTCATTTTGTCAGATAGCCAAGCGGGCATCACGTCTAAATTGGTATAGTAATGTGTAGGCAGGCTAAACGAACTTGGCAAGAACAATAATGTCGCACTTCATTGGATACCTGGACATGTAGGTGTCCAGTAAAATAAGAAGGCAGACTGTCTAGCGAAAATAGGCGCAAGGACTTTTTAAATAAGGCCAGAGCCTTACTGCGGAATAAAATAAAACAGGAAAAAAACTAAATCAAAATAGAGGACGAGGCTAGAAGATCCAAAAACTGGAAAGAACTCCCAAAACTGAGGCAGGACTAACTACTTCTTGGGAACTATAACCAAGATCGTTTCAAGAACTGTATCAGCTTTAGTAGGAACTATCTACGAATAGTAACGGGACTCCTCACTGGTCACTGTAAACTAAGAGACTCTTGAGTATTCTTGACCTGGTAAACAGCCCCACATGTAAACTCTGCAATACACGGATGCGAATCACTAATGCATCAAAGAAATCAAAGAAACAAGTATCTGGGACGCTGACACGTAGAAGAGAGCGATTTTTCTTCTTTGAAGGTACTAAAAATAATCAAACTCATACATGAGATAAACTTGGAGGAAGAGCTGTAGGGTTTACAACTCTAGTATGTTGAGCTGTCATGTCGGAAGTCTGGGTTTGATTCTGAGCCAATATGACCTAAAATCAAAAAAAGAGGCTGGGTGCGACCCACACTGATAACTTCCCATTTGTGGTCTTGAAAACTTTATATTTAGATAAAAACATATTGTGACGTTTTCTTCAATTTTACCATAGCTTTTAATGGAATTTGAATATGTGGGACCTGGGTACAACTGAACAACCTTATTCATATACGTATGTACGTACAGTACATACATTCTCTAAAAACTAAGTTGATAGTAAAATTATAAAATTTTGTATTAGGTATATTATAGAAATTACTTTATTATTTCGGTTCCAAACATTTGAATTGAAAAAAATTTAAAAACGAAATATTCAAATATAAAAGATATGGTTTGGTTATTGGTGGAAGGGTACTTACAAAATATATCCGCTCTAAAACTAGATATATATGTCAAATATAAACCATTTGTTAGAAATTGTATTATGTATAAAATTAAATAATGGCAAAGTCAATATCATTGCTCGTTCTCAAGATAATCTAGTCGAAAAACAAATATTACCACTTTTTAGTAGATTTTCTTTATATTTTTGTTATTACTGTCAATTCGATACTTGTCAAAATTTAACCATATGTTAATAATTGTATTATGTCGATACCTTCCCGTAAGAATGTACTAAGCGACACTTTTTTCGAAAATGACTTTTTGATGAGGAAATATACTATATGTTAAGGGCCACGTTTTGGCCTGGGTTTCGCCAACCTATTATGCATGAAAAGGAAACTAGAGTACAAATAAAAAAATTTATCAACTGCCATGTTTTCTCATTAAAATAATGTTGCCCCCTGAAATTTGTATTATCCGCCGAAAAAATTATGCTAAGCGACATTATTAAAGATCCCAATGTCGTGAGCAACAAAAAATTTTGTTAGATGTCACTTAGTTTAACCAAAATTGTCTCTTAGCACACTATGATTCAACTAGAACTTTCTTCTTTTTTTTCGTTTCCTGAACAATTTTAGAAATGTCGCTTAGTATACATTCTTACGGGAAGGTATCGATGCATAAAACAACATACTTTAGAAGGCACTATCGGTGTTCATTCCCAAGAAATTCGACTTGAAATACAATTTTAACTAGTTTTCACTGGAATTTTTAATAGTTTTCTTATTAAAAAAAAAAAAACTATTAATTCAATATTTTTCAAAATTTTACCAATTGTACAAAATTATACTATGTATAAAATAAACTAAATTAGAAGCCAATATCACTACTAGTTCTCTAGAAATTTGAGTCGAAAAACAATTTTTACCAATTTTCAATAGAATTTTATATAGTTTTTTATTTTTTGTAAAAAAACTGTAAACTCATTTTTTTTGAAATTTTCACCAGTTGTCAAACACATTATTTTTCGTAAAATAAAATTATTTTGAGTTTCAAATTGTTTTCCGTTCTTAGAATATCTGGGTTATGAAATTTTTTTTTCAGTTTTTTTTATTTAAAACAATAACGGTATGTTCATTTTTTTCCAAATTCATACCAAATCTGTATGATCTTATAATGAGTACATTAAATTTTATTTGAAATGAATAGCATTATTTTTTCGTGAGATATTTGAAAATAACCAAAATTTTTACTTTTTCTTTAAACCGTTATAGTGAAAAAACTACTCACTGAATTTTAATAAACGCCCTTTCAGCCTCTTTCGAAGTTATTATTTATTAAACAAAATTTATTTGAAGTCGATATCTTTACTCGTTCTTGAGATATCGACGACGAAAAATGGTACAAGAACGTACGGACGTACGAACGTACGAACGTACGTACACACACACACACAGACATCTCTCTAAAAATGATTGATATAGCCTCTAGGGACCTTGAAACGTCGAGAAATGTCAAAAATTCCAATTTGACAAATCGGACCGATTACAATAACTCCCTATGGGAAGTTAATATTGCCTTCAAGGATACTGACCTCTGGCGGGAAGTGAAAAACCCTCGAAAGAGAATCTTTTATCATAAAAAAGTGCTTCAACGTTCGGGCTCGGCAGAAAATTGTAAATCCTCTCCACTCCTCCCGGAATGATTGAGAACTGTCAGTGACTACAAGACCCTACAAGCTCTTGAACCTAAAATCATTGCATTTAATTTATTTTTCTATAATTTTATTAGACATTTTTGAGAGTTCGTTTTAATCTTAAAGACTAGACAAAATTTTTACAGCCATCGTTTGTAATGATTATTTTTAAGAAAAAATACTAGATTAAAACCTGGAACATTTTTTCACACAAATCCAAATCTTACACAATAGAAAATAAAATGCACGACTGGATCGCACGAACTTGCTCTTATGTAAAATTACTTTGGAATTTAAGATACATTTTATAAATATAAAACATGAATTTAAAATGAAATTGCCGTCTGATTTCTAGAAAAGTATGAATTTATGCAAACAAACTTTAAAAAATCGTTTTATTATTAAATAAATAAATTTTTTATATAAGAAATTTCTTTAAAATGTTTCAAGAAAAAAATCTGGGATACGAATTTTAAGTATTTAATAATATTGATTTTAGGAAATAATTTCAAAAAATAGTCGTTCATAGGTTTTGAAGATATTGATTTTTCAAAAAAAAAAAATTTTTTTTTCAAAAAAAAACCAAAATTATTTTTCGAATATTTTTATATACAATATTATTTTAAACTTAGGGGGACTCCTGCTGAAAATTTTTGGTTAAAATCGTTAGAGCCGTTAATGAGAAAGTCGAAAATCAAAAAAACGGTTCTATGACAGGTACCGTTAATAACATTTTGCCCCAATTTTTTTTTTTACCAAAAAAATAGTGCATGTCCATAATATCACACCTAATTTTTTTATCAAAATCGTTAGAGTCGTTTTCGAGATAAATAAAATTTTGCATAACGGGTGTATGGGGGGTACCGTTAGTTTTAGAGCTAAAAAAAATTTCAATTTCACCTCTAGGGAATCACCGAAGACCCATAACTACCGAGTTTGAAGAAAATCGGTCCAGTGGCTTAGGCTCTAGATCGAGGTACATACATACAGACAGACAGACATACAGACAGACGGAATTGCCGCACCCACTTTATTCGTCTTCGCTATCATCGTAATGTCAGCTTTGATCAAAATCTCGAGTTCGATTTTTTTTCCAAATGCAGAACTTGCTTTATAGTACCTATATCGCAAGTAAAAATAGAACAACAAAAAATTTATCTAACTCTTCATTAGTGTGGACGCACCTTTAAATTCCACAATTTTCAGAATCTCGAGCTTGCATAAATTTGTGCAACAATGCCATCCGCCACACAATCGAGTACTTAATTTTAAAACTTAAATGTAATTCGTTTCTTCACTATTACATCCTCTCATCTCTCATCACTCATGCAATTCGTCGTATTCAAGAGTTCCACAGAGGCTTTAGAATACAAAACGACGCCACTTAGCATTAGAGTTTCGTCATTTATAAAGCTTAAGCTCATTCAACACATTTCCGTTGCCATACACATTATGAAGATGCTTATAAGAGAGCAATCGAGAACTCAATTGAGCATTGAAAATACATTGAAGAAAAAGGCGCGAAAGAACAAACGTCTCTGATGGTAAAACGGGTAAAAAAGGGTCTGATTTAAACAACAACACCATAGTGTAGACGGAAGAGGCTCATAGAACGGCATGTAGTGCTGTATTTCTGGTAGAGAATTTAAGCCAAAATATATTTAACTTAGATTTAAAGATTAAATGTCACTTTTGCAAGTGCAACTCTCTAATGGAGACTTAAGAAAAAAAAAGTTTACGAGTTTTATTTTTTTGTTGGTTATGTAATTTTTGTTATAAATGAAAATTATATCAACACAAATTAAATTTTCTACAATCTGACTGAAAAATTTGACAGTTCCACACAATTTAACTGCAAATGGGTTAGGTATTATGTAATCAAAAATTCTTTAAATGATTTATTTTTTTACAGAACTTTTAAATGCAATATTTTTAAGTAACGAAGTTTGAACTGCAGATTTTAAGATTTTTATAATTTTGAAAACTGAACTTTACAGAAATTTGAAATCCAAAATGTCCACAAAAATCATCGTAGATAAAACTTTAATGTTTAAAAACCCGGAATAAAGTGTCTTTATAAATTGCCACATTATCTCTCAGACTATTCCATTTACAGCTTATAATGGAATGCAATGGGAAAAGCCGAAGATATGGCAAAGAAATGGTTGAGGAATTAATTTATGGCACAAAGATATGAATATGTATAACAAAAGGATCTTATTTTCCCTGATAATTATACTCAAGGAATTTTTTTTTGATTAAACACTCTCTTCTGAGAAGTACAAATATCTATTCTTGCTTTCATTGCTTCCATTACACTCGACAACCGACACGTGAAATATTTCTTTATCACTCCTTGCCATTCGCTTGACAAAGAAAAAACAAAAAAAAATATGAAAATAAAATAGACCCAAAGCTTCACCCAGAGGAGGCAAATTCAAATTAATGGAAGGTAATTTATTTAGGATTTCCTTCTAACGAGTCGAGTCGTTGTCACACAAGTTTGTGTAAACGAGGAGAGGCAAAAATAAAACACCATAATGGCAACGCCTACGAGGACGACGAGGCTAAACACAAGTACACGTTGTTGTAGGGACCAAATAGCTAGTACTGTTCGCTGCTGTAATCCTCTTAAAAGCTGAGCTGTTTTTCTCGGTTCGACGCACGTAGGCAAAAGAGAAATGAATGGAGGTTCAACAAGTGACTTAATTGTGGAACGCTTTTTGAAGCGAGATCAATATGAGTGCGTAGAATAAGAACTCATAAGGGTGTTTGTGTGTATGGTATGCCAACAAATAGAGTTATGGCATAGTTCGGTTTGTATATCATTCAAAACTGATTTAGAGCTTTATCGTAATGGATTTGGATAAAAGCCTTTGAGTGTACTAAGTGAGATAATGTTTAAGGAATTATAATGAATAACTGTGTTCTAAAAATAAAAAAAAAAACTCGGATCAATCATTGAACATAATCATAATATAATGGAACTCGTAAATAACTATAATCGGTGTTTTCCGTTTCAAATGCAAGGTGGCGCTAAAATAATCAATCTATCGGAAGATGTTATAGTTTTTGCAAATGGCGTCGTACGTCAATCATATTTCACATTTGGAAACTAGATAGATGTAGTATACAAACAGACAAGTAATAATTTTGATCAATAATCGGTCGATATTGTTATATCGATTTGAATTTCGACGTCAATTTCCTAATTGTGTCGCGCCAACTGGGCAGTCATTCCGGCGCATAGCTACTCGACTCAAACAGACTGGAACCACAAGAGACCATACAGAGGATGGCCTCCACCGGACTGGTCGTTTGGCCGAGAATATCAGCAGCCACCGATATCACTGAGAACGAAAAAACATCAACCAGAGGATGGGCCATCCAATTGGACATCACCAGACGGACCTTACAGCGAATTTAAGTGAAAGACTTACACATTTTTCCATACAAAATGCAAACAGTACATCAGTTAATGTCTGCTGACCGTCCGGCGCGTGTGTATTACTGTCAAGCCATCTTCAATCTCAACAACGAAGAGGACGATTTTGTGTTGAAAATCATCATGAGCGACGAGGCGCATTTCCACTTAAGCCCTTACGTCAATAATCAAAATTTTCCTTTCTGGGGCACTGAAAATCCTTGTGTGATGCACAAAGAGCCATTTTCTGTGTGGTGAAGCGTTAACTCTCGAGGAGCTGTTGGGCCTAATTTTTTTGAAGACGCCATCAGCAATATGATCAAGGCTAAATGACTTCTTACTGCCGAAATTGGATGAGCGGGGCTTGTGAACATGTAATTTCAACAAGACACACAGCACGAACCAAAATGGATATTGTAAAGGAAGTGTTTCCTGGCCGAGTAATCTCCCGTTTTGGTGATTCAGCATGGCCAGCAAGATCGCCCGTTTTGTAACCGTCACAGAGTTCTTTCTTTGGGGCTACTGAAAGTCGCGGGTTTATGCGAACAAGCCTGAGACAACAAACAGGAATGCGAACAGTTATCTCCGGAAATCATGGAAAATGCGACAAAACGGGTACAAATATGTATCAACACAGGCGGCAGCCACTTGACGGATATCATCTTTCCCTCTTAACAGACAAAATAGTAAAGGTTGAAATAAAGATTTCTATCAATCAAAACCATTTAAACCATTTTTTTACTAAAAAAGTAATTCAAAAACAAAATCGGATAATTGATTTTGGGCCGCCTTGTAACGGGTGATTTTTTTGAGGTTAGGATTTTCATGCATTAGTATTTGACAGATCACGCGGGATTTCAGACATGGTGTCAAAGAGAAAGATGCTAAGTATGCTTTGACATTTCATCATGAATAGACTTACTAACGAGCAACGCTTGCAAATCATTGAATTTTATTACCAAAATCAGTGTTCGGTTCGAAATGTGTTTCGCGCTTTATGTCCGATTTATGGTCTACATAATCGACCAAGTGAGCAAACAATTAATGCGATTGTGACCAAGTTTCGCACTCAGTTTACTTTATTGGACATTAAACCAACCACACGAATGCGTACAGTGCGTACAGAAGAGAATATTGCGTCTGTTTCTGAGAGTGTTGCTGAAGACCGTGAAATGTCGATTCGTCGCCGTTCGCAGCAATTGGGTTTGTGTTATTCGACCACATGGAAGATTTTACGCAAAGATCTTGGTGTAAAACCGTATAAAATACAGCTCGTGCAAGAACTGAAGCCGAACGATCTGCCACAACGTCGAATTTTCAGTGAATGGGCCCTAGAAAAGTTGGCAGAAAATCCGCTTTTTTATCGACAAATTTTGTTCAGCGATGAGGCTCATTTCTGGTTGAATGGCTACGTAAATAAGCAAAATTGCCGCATTTGGAGTGAAGAGCAACCAGAAGCCGTTCAAGAACTGCCCATGCATCCCGAAAAATGCACTGTTTGGTGTGGTTTGTACTCTGGTGGAATCATTGGACCGTATTTTTTCAAAGATGCTGTTGGACGCAACGTTACGGTGAATGGCGATCGCTATCGTTCAATGCTAACAAACTTTTTGTTGCCAAAAATGGAAGAACTGAACTTGGTTGACATGTGGTTTCAACAAGATGGCGCTACATGCCACACAGCTCGCGATTCTATGGCCATTTTGAGGGAAAACTTCGGAGAACAATTCATCTCAAGGAATGGACCGGTAAGTTGGCCACCAAGATCATGCGATTTGACGCCTTTAGACTATTTTTTGTGGGGCTACGTCAAGTCTAAAGTCTACACAAATAAGCCAGCAACTATTCCAGCTTTGGAAGACAACATTTCCGAAGAAATTCGGGCTATTCCGGCCGAAATGCTCGAAAAAGTTACCCAAAATTGGACTTTCCGAATGGACCACCTAAGACGCAGCCGCGGTCAACATTTAAATGAAATTATCTTCAAAAAGTAAATGTCATGGACCAATCTAACGTTTCAAATAAAGAATCGATGAGATTTTGCAAATTTTATGCGTTTTTTTTTTAAAAAAAGTTCTCAAGCTCTTAAAAAATCACCCGTTATTATCGATTTCTATTTTCTATTTTATTACGATGTGAAAACAATGCTTTTTAAAAAAACAAAATGTTTCGATTTTCAACTGTAAGTAATTTTAAATTTATCATGAATTAAAAAAATGTTAGTCGTATCTCAACTATTTCTGGTCATCCACTTCTATGTCAACGTTGCTTCACACAACTTTTCAAAAGTATTTTAAATGGTGTTCGCTTCTGATTATTTCAAAAATACTTTTATTTAGAGTGAATGAGTATAATACAATTGAGTTTACAGTTTTCAAATAAGCATTTCATAACTGTTAGTTTGGAGCTGATATTATAAAAGTGTTGCACGAATTCGCAATTCAAAAACTATTAGTTTTTTTTTGTTTGTTATTCCAAAACACTTTGTCAAATTCAAGTACCTTTTTTTTCTGTTTGAAATGAAAACTTTAAATTAAACCTTTTCAATATAACTTTTTTGAGGTATTTATAAATTGTTCATAAATGAATTAATTGAAAATGGTTCAAGTAATCACTTGCTCAAAACATTCGTTGCATTATTCTGTTAAGTGTCCTTGACATCAACATCGGAACAAATTTAATAGAAAAAGTTACAGTATTCTTTCGCAGATGTTAAAATTCCATGAAGGACAGCAAACTTAAACATTTTAAATTAATGAATTACAAAAAAGTTGAGTTTGAAACTTAACTAACAGTTCGTTTGATTGATTTGAATTTAAATATTAAGAAACTTTGGTGAATCATTGTTCAATTTTTGTAATGACGCGTTAGCATAGAGTCCAGTAAGAAACTTAATTTGTAGAATATCAAAAAAGGCGAAGAAGTTTTGTTTGTATTCAAGAAATTAACAGTGAAAGTGGAAAAGTGGCAAGTAATACTTTTAAGAAAATAAGACAAGCATCATGTTTTCAATAAAAAAACATTTATTTTTCTTTAAGAATATGTGTAAGGAATTCGTCATATCTGAATAGTTCACAAAATTTATTATTGCCAAAACTGTTTTCACTATGTTCACAATCACTTCAAATCAGATCTAATACCATAAGAAGCCCGGTTTCATAAAAATAATTTGTAGCGTGTTTTTCAGATAGTTATCAATTGTATGTGATTTTGGAGATTTGAAAAATAATACATCTATTGAAAAGTATAATTACTAAAGTTTGTCGCAATTCTCTATAAAAAACAAAGGTTTTGAAAATTTTAATTTTATGTGCCTAAAAATTACTGTCAGTTAGCAGATTAAAACAAGCGAATTTCATTTATAGGAGCACGAGTTTAGATAGCAATTTGACTTCTTGTAACGAATTTGTGGGCTCCCTGACTCCATATTAAGAATTGTTCCTCGCACTGAATATATTCGACGTCGCTAAAAACGCTTCGAAAGGCTTCGTTTTCTTAAAAGATGCAAGAAATTTTGTAAGTTCCTAGACTTGAGGGCTGTTGTTACCCATTACTCATTTGAACCTGTTGTGAAAATCCAGAACAGATCACTAAAACGTATAGGAGATAAATTAATTCCGGAAGCTTTGGTCTTTCTTGAACACTGTCGGAATGTTTCCTGTCTTTCATTATTTTATCGCTTTTTCTGTCAAAAATTTTCAAATGAAATGGCCAGTTGCATTCCTCTCTTCAACTTAAAATAATCTCGCCGTTATACTAGGCCTTCTCGATTCCCTTCAATGTGAAGTACAAGCTTTCATAAGCAATGCCAAGATATTGCATCAATACAGTATAGGTGACAGTAGGTGTCAAAAAGAGGTTTAAAATGTTTTATAAAAACATGGATGATATTAGAGAAAATGTTTGAAAGAATGATTTTTTTTTTAGATTGGTAAAACAACTCCTTCAGTAGTTGATTTAGAAAAATTATTGTTTATGTGATTTTCTAAGTTAATATGAAGAAATGCAAGAAAAAAATGTTTATCGTAATATCATTAGAAATAAAATGCACGACTGGGTCTATGTAAGAGACTAGGAATTTTAAAAACGAATATTATTAGAGAAAACTGTTCATAAGTATAAAATTAATTTTTTAAATACTTGTAGTAGTAAGAGAAGAACAAAAATTTAAAATAATATTAATAAGATTTTATATACAAAATTTTAGAACACATTTTTAAGAAATAAAAATTGGTACGCCAACCTAAGGTTTTTACTATTGTACGAATGAAAAATAAATTTCCAAAAAAATACTAATTAATTTTTCAGATATAGAATTTTCCAAAAAAAATTAATTTTTTTTGTCCAAAAATTCAAAAATTATTGTTTTTTTTTTAAGTTTTGAAATGCAATGTTTTTTAAACTTTTTAGAAGCATCTCTAGAAAAAAATTCATTAAAATCCCTTATGTCAATAGTGAGAAATTCAAAATTAGGCACAATGGTTGTATGGTAGGTGCAAGCTGTAATATCTTAATTTCAAAATTTAGTTTATTAAATTGAAGATCATAAAAATTAATTGAAAGGAAAAAATTTTCATCAAAATTCTAAGTGCCGTTATCGAGAAAAATACGAGTTTTGAAAAGCATTTTTTAACATTTGTTTTTTCAATTTTTTTTTTTTTTTTTTGAAAATTTGAATACACAATACTATGCAAATTTTTAGAGAGCTTTAGCAAAAAAAAAAAAAAGTTCGAAATCGGTGATACCGTTTTTGAGAAAATCAAAAAAAAATGGTTCCATGGGGGGTACCCTCTATCAGGGTTGCAAAAGCTTAAGTCATTTTTTAGCTTAAGCTTGGCTTTAATTCACAAGATAGTGGGTGACATAAAAAATGTAATTCATCAGCTAGTTACTGACTTATGAATTAAAAAAATTTAATTCATAAGTCAGTTGGTGACTTGTGAATTAAAAAAACTAAATATAAGCTTCTTAGTGACTTATGTACGAATTAAAAAAAAAATTAATTTATAACCCACTAAGTGACTTATGAATTACAAAAATTTAATTCAAAAGTTACCTAGTGACTTGTGAATTAAAAAAAAATTAATTCAGAAGCTAATGGATAAATTCTGATTAAAAAATTATTAATTGCAAAATTTATAAGCAAGCATGATACTCGTAATTTTATGACACACAAAAGCTTGAATTCTACTTTCGTTAATAATTAAATAATTATGTAGTCAAAACAAGCTTAAACATTTCCAATTTACCAACTAGCTTATGAATTAAATTTTTTTTAATTCATAAGTCACTTAGTAGCTTGTGAATTAATTTTTTTTTTAATTCATAAGTCAGTTATAGGAAGTGAATTTTTTTTTTTAATTCATAAGTCACTTATAGGTAGTCAATTAATTTTTTTTTAATTCATAAGTCACTTAGTAGCTTATGAATCAAATTTTTTTTAAATCATAAGTCACTAACTAACTTATGAATTAAATTTTTTTAATTCACAAATCATCTACAGACTTCTGACTTATGATTTTTTTAATTCAAAAATTCGTAACCCTGCCCTCAATAACCATTTTTCGAAATACTTTTTCAACCATTTCCTAGCTTTAACTATATGAAATTTTTTAGTATTTTAATTTTTTAAATCTGTAGTGCAGTTTTTGAGAAAAAAAAAATATTTATAAAATTTTGAAAAAAATTCGTATGGCAGGTAGCGTTATTTTTGATCTTTTAAAAAAAAAGAAAAAAACATGTGGGGGAAAAAACTTAAAGTGATATCTACCAAGTTTAAAATAAAAATCAGCCGAGCCGTTTAGGCTGTAGTCGAACAGACAGACAGACAGAATTGCGGGACCCACTTTTTTAGTCTTCGCTATCATCGTAATGTCAACTTTGATCGAAATTACGAGTTCGATTTTTTTTCCGAATGCATAACTTCCCTTATAATGCCTATGAGTCGTAAGTAAAAATGGTTACAAGGGAGGTATTATTAATAATCATTTTTCGTAAAGAAAATGTCCAATATAAACTGACTTACACTAAAAAAAAAAGATTTTTTTTTAAATCTGTTGACCAAATAAGTTTTTCTTTTCGATTTGTTCTACAGCCTTATTTTGACATTCGATTTCATTAGAAAGTATGTCGAATTCGAATAATTTGTATTTTGAGATTCGAACGATTCGAAAGTTCACCTTATCAATGGAAAGTTCATTTATCTTTCGAAAACTAAGCAAATTTTCACTTTCGAATCGTTCGAAAGAAATGTCATTTCATTCTCGTTCAATTTTTTCTGGCGAATAGATTCATAAAACATGTAAGTTTAGTATAATGTTAGTAGTATTGGATGCATAAAATGGATGTGATGCATCCATTATCCTTCTCCTATACAACTGCTCCTCACCGTTTTCTCTTTTCATACATAAAACAAATGCCATTTTGATTTTTTAACGTCTGGCTTCAACTTATCAATTATTTTCATAAAACAATTTACAAATGGTAGTTCAAAATTCAAGTGTGACCAGATTTGTGTAAATTAAGTGGCTTTGAAGTTGCCTTCTTTTTTTGTTTATCAATTTGGAAAACAAAATTAGTTTACATGAAAATTAAAACATAAATCAATTATTTTATTATTCAGGGAAGTTTTATCCTTATTTAACATCTTTTTGATATCAATAAACTTACCATACTGTTTTCTAAATGCTCCAAAATTTGAAAATGTCCGTTTTTATTGATGTATTCAAATTCGAACTTTACCGGGCCGTTAGCATCACTTATTTTTACTTTATTTTTCTTAAATAATAAAGTTTTATTTTTAGACCATATTTTTTTTTTGAAATAAAAATTATCAAAAAAGAAAACAGCTTGGTCATACTAAATCAGATAGAAATGTCAGTAAATTTCAAACAGCTGATTTCGAAAATGAATTTAATTGAGGTTCATTTTATGCAATCATTCGACAATGAACATTTTTCGTTCGAATGTCAAAATATGGATAGTTCATTCGAATGAAAGTATCTATTCTATCGAATTAGCTATTCGTTCGAATCTCAAAATGAGGCTGCTAATGTTATTTTTGGTTTAAAAAAATGCTATCTATTAAGTTTAAAGAAAATTGGCATGGAAAATTAGGCGGTAATCGAGCAGATAGAAAACACTTTTTTCGACTAAGTTATCATTTAATAGTTAAGCTGGCACAATTAACAACATAGTACCTACATGCATATTTTTATACCGCAAGTACAAATGTTTAAATGTTTAAGTTAAAAAAAAAAACAATTTTTTCAAATATTTTCTAAGACATTTTTAAGAACCATTCTTGTGTGCACGGGGAATGGAGGGAACCTTCAATTTTCTGCAGAACAGCTAATGAAAGACACTTTTTTGTGACGAAGATACTCTTAGAAGATTGGTCACTTTTTCGCAAGAGGCCTTAAAAATCTTTCTTTGTTCCGGCTGATAATCGAGCCAAATTACAATCACAATTCATAAAATTTTTCTACATTGCGATAAATGCGGGAGATATTAATTTTAAGCTTTTCTCTTTGTCTAATACCATATTCAAGTTCGCCTGATTTCGTCATGGTTCGCAGCATATGATGCAGAAGTTTTCAAAGTTTTTTGATTCAGCGGATTTTTTCCTTCTGCAACGATGTTCCTTGTAACAACGGCAAGGCTATTCCGAAATCACCATATCGTTGCCAAGAGTAACTCCTAGCATGAAGAGTGCTTCTCGTAGTAGCCATTCAAACACGGCAGAAAATTTAAGGTCCTCCCAATTCCTGCACACTCGCACGGGGGAATGGTTGAGAGTTTTAAGTCACTAGGTTCAGGATATGTACGACCCGTTCGTTGGCCTCTAATTTATTTATTTATTTATACAGATCATTGTTGTTGAATAATCATAATCACTTAAAAGTTTTATTTCTATTTGAATTGCTCATTTGGAAAGCATAAATAAATTCAAAATTTAAATAAACAAACAAAAGAAGAAAAAACATCATATTCACTGTGGCGTATACGCAACAAAAATTTAATTATTTCCATATCTTCTGATGGGCAACACACGGACAAAATGTTGGCATCCAACTTTTGACGACTGCAACTGAAGTGGAGTCGATGAGGATGAAGGTGGTGTGGGTGTGGGTATGGGTAGGGCAGTTCCACTTTGGCGCAGTTAAAATTGTATAATTAATTTATTCGTAAAACACAAACATTAAGTTAGTCATAGTTTTGTTTAAACTCAAACAATGCACATCCTTCTTTCTCGCATCAGGAGAACCACTGTATCTGCACATGAAGTTTGATAAGCTTTATTCGATGTCCTTTGGGCCCCCAGAGGCGCATTGTTTTGTTATTAACACTCCAATTCGCCAATTATTCATTCTACTACAACTGTTCACTGTGTACACTATGCAGGGATGTACACAGTGAGAATTAACTATACAAAGAATAACTTTTGCTATCCTTTGTGTTGCAGTCGTATGAGTGTATCTGACGGGGTATGAGTGCCACATGGATAATGGTGGCCATTATGTTTGTGGGGGGTTTTGTATTTGGCTACTGTTGCATCGGTACATGTGGGATTGGGTTGATTGTGTGCGGAATGATGATGCCACAACGAACCGGGTGGTACTGGTGATGATGCCTGCATTTTCTTTTCAAGCTGTTAATTATTATCTTTAGGTGCTTCAGCTGTCCAGGTCAGCCTCCGTAGTCGTCGGCTTCGTCGGGCGGTTGGTTCGTGGCGTCATGATTAATTACAATTTCAAATTAATTGAAATTGATGATGATTCTGCCATTGGCCCTGCTATTGGCTACTTGATAACTAATTACATTTATAAATTGATGTTGCAAATTTATTTAATTTGTGGAATTTACTTTGCCATCAAGGGAAAATAACAAAAACCTAGGTTATCTATATTTAGAAGGATTTATTCAAAATCCGGCCAGGGTTATTTTGCGGATTATGAATCAAATTAAATCTCCTAAATTGGGACAAATTAGACTGACTTCATCACGAGCAGGTAAAGATAAACTCTTCAGTTGAAATGAATGTGAGTTGATTTGATTAAACTTGATCCTTGTAAAATTACATTTTATATTTTGAATACTGGAAAATCATTCTGATGTTTTGCCCAGAAGGCAAAATCATGAGTTTTGTGGAATACGTACACACTACACATACACACGTATTGTGTATTAGAGATATTAAATCCATCCTGATGAAATGATTTTTGAATTCAGAGAGACAACAGGTTAGTAATATATGTAAAACTAAAATCATTTATAAACCTTAAAGTTTTGATTTATGTATTTTAAAAAAATAATGATGAAGTCAATATTGAGTTAAATAAGCGGTGTGTCTGGTCGTTTAAACAGAATTTCCTCGCATGCTAACGTTCCAAAATCGCATACAAATGTATGAATAGTCTTCTCATTTTAAAACAAGTAAGCATTTATATCTTAGATTCTATAAAATATTTAACAAAATTTATCTTCTAGGAAAATAAAAACCTGATAAAAGGTTAAGTTGAGTTTAATTTAATATCTTTTCAGTTTAGTATAAATGCAAAACTTGCTTTTCGGAGTGGAAAAAACCGCAAATACTCGTGAAGTGACAAATTAATTCACTTCTAAAACGGGTGTGTGATATTTTGACAAAATCTCGACGAAAAATCTAAAATGTTTTGTATTATTATTTATTGTTTAGAAGTCATTTTTTGTTTGCATAAGTTGGAAACCCTGTTTTTGAAAATTTTATGGTTTATGGATTTGACAGCCTTTAACTTATTTCCATCATTTGAATGCAGAATACATTTCATGTAATTTAGCTATTTAGGCAGAAATGCAAACTGAGTTTAAGGAAAATTGATTCAAAAAGTGGTAAGTGTCACACCAGTAACAAAAATAAGTATATGCTTATGTTTTTTAAAAAACAAGGTTGGTTTTTGCAAAACTGATAAATTTGAGGAAGGAATTTGATCTACCGTCAGGCATCATAATTATTATTATATTAACTTTTGGAAATTATACTTTTTCCAAATATATAGTTTGAAGATTGTGTCGGGAGCGGGTCATAATTCTGGTTTTCAAAATTCTGTTTGGTCAAAATTCTGTTTTTTTTATAAAAATTCTATATGGTCAAAATTCTGTTTGTCCAAAATTCTGTATTACTAAATTCTGTCAATGCAAAATTCTGTATTTCAAAATTCTGTATTTCAAAATTCTGTATTTCAAAATTCTGTATTTCAAAATTCTGTATGTGCAAAATTCTGTTTCCTGAGCAGTGAAATTCTGTCTAAGAAAAATAATCATTCTAGTCAAAATATTCATAGTGAGTTAATTAAAGATTTATTGAATGAAAATAATATAATAATATCTAAAAGAAAAGTAATATTTCATGTCAACAACGAACTTTAAACATATTCAATAATCCAAATTTATAGCTAAATGCATGCATACATTACATATAATGTCAATTCTATACAAAATTATAAACAAAATATTTAATACAAAACTAAATTTTTTGCGATTCTGATGAATATGCGTCCCTCTTTTGCAATATTAAAACTGTGTCGTACTATTTTGTAATCCTGTCAGTAGGTACTAAAATTAAAATCGTTTTAATCGTTACAATATACATATATTGTATATTCTTATTATGTTTAAATTATGTATTTTCCATAACAAATATTCTGTTTTTAAAAATTCTGTAAATATGTTGTAAAAGAGAAATCGTTTTGATAATTTAAAAAAGTGCGCACTTTTTTACATTATCAAAACGATTTCTCTTTTACAACATATTTACAGAATTTTTAAAAACAGAATTTTGAAAAACAGAATTTTGAAAGCAGAATTTTGAACGTACAGAATTTTGAAATGCAGGATTTGTAATGCAGAATTTTGGACATCCAGAATTTTGTACAAACAGAATTATGCAAAACAGAATTTTGGCATGCAGAATTTTGAAAGCAGTATTATGACCCATACCGAATTTCGACCCCAACCCGATTGTGTCACCTAGGTTACAAGTTGGTATCTTTCTGTGTTTCAAATCTTTGAGTTCTTTTTTGTTTTTTTTTTTTTTTATAATTTTACTATGACTTCCCCCAAAATGTTTGAGCACAGTGAGAGGGATTTCGGAAAGTTTGAGAGGATTTACAAAGAGATACTGATGCGCATTGGTTTCGATTGTCTGAATATAATAGTAGGAGAAAAATATGTTCCACATTCGTGTAGTACGTAGTAAAGAAATAATCTTTGAACAGTACGTCCGAAATTGGATTCAAGTGTAAACTGATAGGCATTTCCCGAAACGCCAGTATTACGGTTTAATTAATTGTTTAAGGAGAGGAATGCAACTGGCTGTTTCACTAGTGCACTGTTTATAAAAATGACAGTTAAATAATTAAAGACAAGAAACATTAAGACAGTGCTCGAAAGATTCAAATATTTCTCTTATTGTCCTATCACTTCACTTATAATTTTTAAAAGTCTTTTTTAGATTTCATTTAAAAGATTTAAGAGGATTATTGGAGGACCTGATATGGAAATTGTACTCTAGTTTTGGGCGAATATAAGACTTATAGATTACAACCAGATAAGCAGGGGTGAAAAATTTCTTGTATTTTCGAAGGAAACCTAACAATTACCAACGTTTTTGGCGAAGTCAAAAATGTGGTCTGTGATGCCCACACCGAGAAGTGAAAGATGTCCGGTTTTCTCAATGCAAGAAGCGCTTATAGGCAGCGGCAGGAAGAGTGAGTTCTAATTTAACGACAGAAGACAGCACTGACTTTTTAAAGCAATACATTCCTCGCGATTAATGGTTTCTCATTTGACAATGCTATCTAGATTAAAATGTAATGAGCTTATCAACGTCGCTGCCGTTCTAAATCCGTATCCGAAAGACAAGGACGTGAATCTGGAAAAGAATGTGAGACCCTGAGAACATTGTCGTCAAAAAAAAATAATAATTTAATGCATTAAGAGTTTCAAACAAAATTAATGATGAATCTGAGAAAGAAAATCGGAAACAAAACGTAGCCCTGTGGGACACCATTCTTTATTTTATGAATCTCAAACTTCAAACCGTCCAACACAACTTTTATTGAGCAGTTCAAAAGGTAGTTTCTAATCCAACGAAAAACAGATTCATCAAGCCCAAGTGCATGCATTTCGATAAGAAAGCTTGATGCCAAACTGTATCAAATGCTTTTGAAATATCATGTGTAATAATTTTACTTTCTCCAGAACGATGTAAAGATTTGGCTACAGTTCGGTGAGATAAACCATATCAGATCGCCAGTGGACCAATTACTACTATAGCCGTGGTCATTGAGAAACTTTTATTTTTCAAGAAATTTCTTGAGCTAGGAATTTATCAGCGTGACCTTGGAAAGAAGGGACATAAGTGAATTGAACGATAGTTGGTGGGGGAAGAAAATTCGCCTTTTTCAGGGACAAGCTAGACCGATTCTGTTTTTCATCCACTCGAAAAAGAGTTTATTAGAATAGGAAAGATGACAAGGCTTGCGCAGTGATTTTTTGATTAACAGCGTTGAAGAACACCTGTTCAGAACAATTGGAGGGTTTGTGTACATCGAGATCCTTCAGTGCTCTAGGTATTTTTATACGATGTGTAATTTATGGTGCTAGAAAATTAAAAAGGGGTTTTCATTATGCTTTTCTATCTTTATATTTGAATAAATCAAACTGCTAGAGAGATATCATTCAAATGTCCGCCGCGGATTCACTGACGCACATCGACAACATCCAAGTTTCCATAACGATACATCATAAATTCAGCTGAATTTGACCATTGGTATTGATTATATTGGCTTTCTGTTTCTGGGCAGTGGTGGTTTGTGGTTTATTTTCAAAGATCTGTGACTTAAGAAAATTCCACAAGAAGAAGTATAACGGGGTCAAATGGCACGATCTCGCGTGGACAATCGCCTCCGCGTCAGATAACCATGTTCAGAAATCGCTCGCAAAAATGTCTATTGTGGCACGGGCTGTTTGTATCATCCAATTCGAGCCAAAAGAAATTGGTTATCATCTACCGATAGCGGTCGCCGTTGACGCTGATTGCCAAGCCAACGTCGTTGTATAAAAAGTATGGACCGATGATGCCTCCAACCCAAAATCTATATCAAACAGTGAATTTCTCCGGATGGATTGCAATTTGGTGGACCTCGAGTGGATTGTGATCGTCCCCAGTTCGAAAATTTTGCTCATGGACGTGAAGAATGATTTGATTTGGCATGAAAAAATATAATAAATGACAGCGAATTTGACAGATGTAACTTTAACAATATGACCGCAATCACCTGTCAAAATTTGGAAATCAATATTAGAAAACCTTTTAGTTTTAAAGCTATGTCACACTCATAACAAGTTGTCATATCAATTCTTGTTTTTTCGATGAGTTTTGGTATTTCTAGATAATGGAATTCAAAGTCCTTCATTTTTGTGAATTTACTCGACTTAAATTGCGTCTCTACTCCATTTTCCCCATTGGAATGAGAGGTCACAATCATTTTGTAAAGTTTTTTTAATACGAGTAGTTTACTTTCTAATTTTTAGGCTGGTTTTGAAGATCAACTTTAAAGTTAATATTTGAAAATTTAATGAAGTAATAAAAAAACTGCACCGATTGTTATATAATAAACAACATTTGCCGAAAAAAAAAATTCATTCCAATCGAATTAACTCCAAAACGTCATAAGCTTAAAGAGAGCTTTCGGAAATGAATTACTTAAAGCAGTAAGATACTTTTAAGAACTTTTTGTAAATATTTTTAATAATATACCTAACTGTTTAAAAGTTATCATAAAAAAAGTAGGAATTCAGTTCAGAACTCTTGTTTTGACATGATAAGAGGCACATCTACCACAACTAAGGGATGTGGCCGACTTAGTCAGAGTGAGACATTGGACCGCCCTACCACATTATGTCATTCTACAATTATAAAATTTTGGTGAAGAAAAAATAACATGGATTGCTCTGTTGAAAAAGTATTACTCACCTGAAATCGATGTGTGGCAAAAATACTTGCATCACTGCATGCAGAATTCTCATTCAAAGCCTCTACAATTTTTTTTTTCTTTGCTAGGTATCAAGAAGATATTTAAATGAATGATAAATAACTGAGCCTTTTGTATTATTCTTGATTTTCTATTGAAATTGAGCAAATAATCAATTCTATTTTATCTTTACTCAATTTATTTACGTTAACATAATGGATGCACTTTCAAACATTTATTTTCAATCATACAATTAACAGTGCTATTTAGTTTTGCATATTCACAAAAAAAAATTTAAAACCCCTGTTCAATCATGGCACAACTTTCGTACACTTCCAATTGTATTAAATTAAAATTAAAATAAAATAGAAAAAAAAATATTTAAATGAAATAAAAATTAACAACCACTATATTCAAATTGTAAGCCCTGACCTCTACAGTAATATTCAACAACCTACCAAAACAAATAACCCAACCCATTTAACGCAAAGGATTTAAATCTCTCTACCGAACTTTGTACCCACTATATGAAAATTTAAGCCCCCAACACAATAAAAGCTAACAAAAAAAAAACATAAAACGATGTTTTCCAACTCATGCGGTGGAATTTTCAATTTCGAAAATATGTCTGCCAACAAACAATCTACAGCGCCACCTACCCCTTCGACAAGTCTTTGTTATCACCGAGAGACATTGCCGCCACTCATTTACACATACTTGGTAAAAAACAAAAAAAAAACCGAAGAGAAGAGGGCACAGGACGAGACAGGAAAAATATTCAACCGAAAAACTCATCAAATTCCATTACCGGGCAGGCACACATAACCCTTGGGGGCCAGCAGGGAAATTTGGCTAGCATTCCTTTGCTACTCTGAAATATGAACATTAGACTGGGCCAAAAAAATTGACTATTTTTTTTTTTTGAAAGATATATCGAGAATATCATTCAGAATGACAAAAAAAAATTTTCGTAAAAGTTTGAGCCCTTAATATCAATTTTAAGAGGGCTATCATCGCTAATTTTGATTTTTAGTCATAATTTCATGTTTTGCGTCAGAACTGACAAAACATTGAAGTAAAAAAAATTCATTTTGACTTACTTTTATATAAAATTAAATTCCCTACAAAAAAGGTCAAATTGAAAATTTTCTTCAGACAAGCCGTTTTTGAGTAATTAAGCTTAATAAATTGTTATTTTTCTTCGATTTTACTTTTTTAATTTGGAATTTTGTAACTAACGAAAAATAACAATTTATTAAGCTTAATTACTCAAAAACGGCTTGTCTGACGAAAATTTTCAACTAGACCTTTTTTGTAGGGAATTTAATTTTATATAAAAATAAGTCAAAATGAATTTTTTTTACTTCAATGTTTTGTCAGTTCTGACGCAAAACATGAAATTATGACTAAAAATCAAAATTAGCGATGATAGCCCTCTTAAAATTGATATTAAGGGCTCAAACTTTTACGAAAATTTTTTTTTGTCATTCTGAATGATATTCTCGATATATCTTTCAAAAAAAAAATAGTCAATTTTTTTGGCCCAGTCTAATGAACATACACCTGCCCCCCTCGGCCCATCACTGCAGATGTATGCAAACAAAACAACTTATCGTTCTCATATCACCATCAACCGCAATCTATTCCCCATTTTGAATTTAGCCCTTCGGTTGTTTGGCAAGCACGCAGGGGCGGATTTGCCATTATCTGAACATTTACAAAAGGTAAATGTTCGAAAATGGAAAGTAGTCAACGGACTAAAAACTATCCTCCATCCCCATCTCCATAATGCAGCATATTTGTCAAAAGGAGCATACTATTGATTGAGAGGGTTAAGGCTCCCGTATGCATATGATGAGTGCCTCTCGGTGAGTCCTGGAGAAGGATCTTTCCAAAGAATGACTCGATGACAATAGTTTCTGAAAATGACCAACAGAGTTCAGCTGAGTAGTTTTGATGGTATTGTTGGTGGTGGGTTATGGTGAATTATAAACCGAACATGCGGTGGGAGAGGAATTAATCGCATACGATGAAGGATGGACACTTGGACATGTGTCATTCATAACAAGCATAAGAAAGGGACTCTCTGCTTTGATGATACTATAGAAATACATTTGGAGTTCTCTCCAAATTTATATGTTATACAAACATATGATATTGTTGTCTCCATTTGTAGAGATAGTTGAAGATGAAAAGGGAGATATGTACATATGTATTTTTTTTTTCTATTGAATAGACAATGGAATAAAAAAGGTTTATCGTAATTCCATTTCGACAATTCTATTATTTACGGTATTTCATGGATTATACCTACTGCTTTGTCTTGTTAACACAATTCTGGGACCTTTCATTTCAGGGCAGAAGGTAATTTATTGATAATATTATTGGGAAGAGATATATTTTTTTTATTTATCGAGGCCGACCTAGGTAGTTTTTTTGGAATCAATTGAAAAAGGCCAGAAGTTCATGATAATGTTGAATGTGACATACATTCAATGGAGGAAAAGAAGTTCATGGGATTAGCCAAATAAAACTGAGGGTTAGGTTTTTCTATGGCAACAAATCATTCAATTCCTCCATCTAGCTGATTTATGTGCCTATAATTTCAGTAACACATAATATTTTTTTTCCAAACACTGAATGGTTTTTGGATTGAGGAATATCAGTACGAGACACATGAGACACAATTACCCCAAAAAAATAGGCACTGTACCTTATGGTCTTCACAGTGTTGGCCAGAGCTTGGGCTTTAGAGACAGTGGTTAATGATGTTATCGGAGAATGTTCATGGACACTGATTATTTCTATGAAAACCAGTGGGACTCGAAAGATATGTGGTTACAGGTTCCAGCCAGGATGATTGTATGTGTCTATAGGCATTTTTAACACTCGATTCGATGACAATTTTCCCTCCGATTGTACTCGTAAAAAATAACTTTCATGTAAAATGAATAAATATGGCAGTCTACATTAAGTATATCCGCTTAGATTGATTGTGGCATTAAACATTACCGCTTAAGCTTAGCGGATATAAAAACTAAACTAAAGTTATCTATAACAACTGGCATACAGCTTATTTGGCAACTTGTAACAGATCGATAGATTTGCTAATAGTCTATGAGCTGAGAGGAAATATTTGAATCGAAAGTTAACCACAGAATAAGAATACGAGTCGAAAGCTGTGGTAAAGTCTGTTATGTGATATTATTTTCGAGTCGAAGTTTCCAGGGTCATCCTGATGATAACACAAAAATTCGGATGACAAATTCTTTTAGAACCTTATTGCTTAAATCTTAATTTAAAAAAATTTTAACAGGTAATACTTAATTCTTTTTTAGCGGTTTACGATGGTTTTTGCTGACTTCGAATGATTCACCAGTGTTAGTCTAAGGATTTGGGTATTGCATGTCCTGGGTGTCTGAAATAACGCATGATTTTTGTTTTTGAATGTAAGTCCTGATGTCTGCTAACCGGTAAACTGATTTTTTATGATTCGGAATTCATTTAGGTATCGGGTAATCTTGTGACTAATGATTCCTTATTTTTTGATTTAGGTCATGGTATTCTTTTGTCAAGTTTCTCGCGCTTAGGCTTCAGAACAGGTACGGGAGGCACTACGTCACAAGCGGCATTCATTTTAAAACATAAGGTTTAAAACACTCTACCACATCACATTGACTCGTCTGTAATTTGAGCTATACTGATAAATAAAACCACTATTTTTGTATGAATTTGAGGTTGACCTAAAGATTGCTTTTCGTCCATCAAAGTAGGAATTTTCAGCAGAAACGGAATGTTAACTGTATTATTGATGTATTCCATTGTACCTATTTTAAGAAATTGTCTAAATGGCTTGGTAAGAACAGGAGTGTTCGAAATTACATTTTACGAACATATGAGCTTAGAACCATGTTTTTATATACATATTATTGCTAAGCATCAACAGAATAAATATCAGAAAGAGTGAGAGGAAAATGTGTTTTTGTTTTTAATTTTTTTTAAATGTGCAATACATGATGCAAAATATTAAAATTTTGAAAAACAGATATTTTATACAGATTTTTTCGTAACTCAGCTACGATATTGGTGGCTGATAAATCCGTTACGAAGACTACAGAAAAATTGCAAAATACAGTTGATAAAGACAGAGATTGGACGCAACAATGGCGTATCAAGAATAAAATAATGTTATTAATAAAGCAAGTGCTAAAACCCGTTTGGACGTATGGTATCCAGCTATAAGAGAAGTGGTTAAAAAAACACGCAGTATCACGCATTCAGCGGCGGCGGAGTCATAACAAGTCTGAGAAATTATTAAAAGTTTAAACTTCCCCCAAAGTGATCTTAAACTAAGAAAGAAAAATAATTTGTGGATCTTTCATACTGATCCCGGTGCACAGAGGTTCCGTTTGTATGGGAGAGGTGGTCAAAACCCTATAACATCTGAACTACTGAACGGATTTGAATAAAATTTGGTACACATGTTAAAATTGGCCTTTTACATATTCGGTGAAGATTTGTTTACGAAAACATAATCAAATAAAATGCACGACTGGGTCGCACGAACTTGCTCCTATGTAATCGACTAGGAATTTTAAAAACGAATGTTATCAGAGAAAACTGTTCATAAGGATAAAATTAATTTTTTAAATTCTTTAATTAGTAAGAGACGAAAACAGAATGCTATGTAAACATGAATTTGTACAAGAACAAAAATTATAAGTCGTTCTATTTGTTTCTTAAAAAAATAAGCTTTTATTTACGAAATTTTTAAAAGATTTTTAAGAAAAAAAATTGGTATGCCAACCTTAAGTTTTTAATATCGTTCGAATAAAACTTAAATTCCAAAAAAAAATATTGAACCGTTTTTGAAATATCGAATTTTCCAAAAAAATGATTTTTTTTTTTTTCAAAAATTCATAAAATACTTTTTTGAGTTTTGAAATGCAATGTTTTTTAAACTTTTTAAAAGCATATCTATCAAAAATTTGATTAAAATCCGTTATGTCGATAATGAGTAGTTCAAAATTTGAAAAATGGTTCCATGGTAGGTACAAGCTGTAATATCTTAATCTCAAATTTTTTTATTAAATTAAAGATCGTAAAAATTAATTGAAAATTTTTATCAAAATTCTAGGCGCCGTTTTCGAGAAAAATACGATTTTTGAAAACCATTTTATAACATTTGTATGTGGGTACCGTTATTTAAAGGTAAAATAAATTTTTTTTCTTACATAATGTAGATTATATTGAGAAAATTTTATTTATCAAGTTTAAAAAAAATATAGCAGGGGGTTTTCGAAATATTTGAAATACACAATTCTATTCAAGTTTTTGGGGAGCTTTCGCAAATAAAAAATGGTCGAAATCGGTTGTACCGTTTTTGAGAAAATCGAAAACAAAAATAAAGGTTCTTTGGGGGTGCCCTCAATAAGCATTTTTCGAAAAAAAATTTTCAACCATTACCTAGTTTTAACTAAATAAAGTTTTTTTGTATTTTTCTTTTTATTTTTTAAATCTGTCGAACAGTTTTTGAGAAAAATAAAATATTTATAAAATTTGGAAAAAAAATCGTATGGTAGGTATGTACCCTTATTTTTGGTCTTAAAAAAAAAGAAAAAAAACGTGTGGGGGGAAAAATTAAAAATGATATCTACCAAGTTTAATGAAAATCGGTTGAGCCGTTTAGGCTGTAGTCGAACCGACAAACAGATAGACAGAATTGTGCGACCCAATTTTTTAGTCTTCGCTATCATCGTAATGTCAACTTTGATAAAAATCTCGAGTTCGATTTTTTTACGAATGCATAACTTGCCTTATAGTACCTATAAGTCGCAAGTAAAAAACAACAATTAAAATTTTCGAATAAGTAAATTACTAAATGTTTAACAAATTGTTAACTAGTAAAATGCTAAGCCCTTAACAATAGGTTGTTTAAATTTTGTATGCTACCATTTTAAAAATCTGTTATAACTTTTTTTCTGGGCAAATATAAAAGTAAGAAATCCTTTGATACAAACAAAAAGAGGCTTAAATTTTAAGCTTGGCAAAATGACAAATTTGATCATTTTATTCCAAAAATGAAAAAAAAACTTGCCACCACAAAATCAAAAAACAACGTTTAGAATAAAAGTGGAAAGCAACTGATCTAACGAAGATAATTCTTCGATTGAAATTGAGACAAGACTCACTTTGTGGGATTTGCAAGAATATAATAAGGTCTTGCTTCAGACTTCTCTCGAATGGGGCTACGAAAAAAAGTTTTAATTTGTCTGCAATACCTGCTAACGAATAGACCAATTTTTTTTCCCAATTTTACAGAGAAATGACAAAATATTATAATTTACATTTTTGTACAGTAAAATGTTTAAAAATTGTTCATGTTCCCATTAAATTCTTCAATTTAACACCCCGGTAGGGTAGTAAAATAAATAAAATAAATAACTGAAATTACTCTCATTATCATAATCGCGCACCACACTTTTATTTAATGCGTTTTCGTATAAATAACGCCTGAGCCACCAAACCTTCCCATGTACCTGCCTGCCGTTAACAAAATCGCATAAAATGTAATGGTGCATATACTGCAGATAAATTTTAAGGCTTTCTTTTCGACAAAGGAAAAGCTAACGTCAACTTTGAAATGAAAAAGAAAATCAAAAGAAAAAAAACTTTTCACCCCAACGAATTTGTCTGCCTTAATGCCAGGTTTCACCAAAACATGTTTTCTAGATAGACAAATCCCATTTTTTGTAAACAGTTATTACAACCGTAATAAATATCAGTTCATTTTATAAATTTCAAAAAAAAAAGTACATAATTTGTTGAAGACTTAACTTTAAAAATATTAAATGTTTGCTTTAAAATATACATACATCTACTTTTTCAAACAAAATATTCCCAATTCTGAACTCAAACCTCGAAATACTTGGATTGGGCGCGTTCAAAAATAAATCATATCAAATCTTTCGATTTCCAAAATTTATGGAAAACAATTTAAAACGAAAGCTAACGAAAGGTAAGATTGATTCATCTATTTCGCCGTAAAAAACACAACAAATAAAATTTTAAACTGTTAGTTGAAATAGAAAAAATAATAGGTTTTTTTTAAACATCTTGTAGAAACTGGGCATTAGAGTTTGAGATGAAAATGCGGCAAAAAGTTTCCTTCTAAAGCAACAGACCTTTCCTGATGGATTTAGCCAAACAAAATGGATTTAAATTACTTTTTTACCCCCACACAAAAAAATTGAAGAAGAAAATGAAAAATACCAACAAAATAAATGACATAAAATTCGTCACCTCTTGTCCAAACTCACAACAATAGCCTTTAATATGAAGGAAAGCGGATGGAGCCATAGGCCAATTTCACGAGAACTAGCAAGATATGCAGGGAAAAACGTTTAAATACTTCCCCTTTCTCACTCCTCCCTCTCCCGCACTCTATCTCTCTCGCTCTTTCCCATAGTCTCCTTGTTCTGTTATATACGTTCCATATACTTTTGGCCACGAATTGTCAAAATGGATTACCATTCGAGCGGAAGTGATTGTTGGTTTCACTCTCACTCTCTTTCTTCGTCTACAAATTCTACTTGTCAATTTTCTCCTCGAGTGAATTACGTAACGAAACGTTACTTAGCAGACGTTATTGCCGCATGAGGAAGTTTTACGATTAAATTTTGACATCTGGCTAGTTCGCGAATTATTACGAAGGTAATTGAATATTTTAGCCATGTTTTTTTGGCTGCTAATTTATGATAAACTTATGTCAAGAGGGCACGACGAGGACTGTGACTTCCTAAATTTAATTCGAGGTTGAAAAATGTTCAAGTAGGTAGGTATACGAGTACATAATCTTGCCATCAGATTGAAAACGACAATTAGTTTACGATTACGACGAAAATAAAAAAAATAAACGGAAATGCGACATCTTGATTTCAAAAGAGCTGCTCTGTCGTAAATTAAATTACCAACGACTAAGGAGTTTAAAGGAGCAAATATATAAGAGAAATTTTAAGGAGGAAAGAACCTATTTTATTGCTGCATGATTCATAGCTAAATTTGATCCAATCACAAAAGTCATCGTTGTAATGTGTATATGTGTATTTATGTAAGCTCTTTTATGAGTTTTCAAAAACGTTTTTATGCTCAGGAGGAAATATTTAGCTTTTAAAGGTTAGAGGGTTGAAGAGTTATGTTCGACAATTATATGCAGTATCGTAAGGATAATGGTTAATATGTCATTTTGTTCATAGAATGGAACGCTATTAACATTTGAAGCTCAGATTTTGAATAAGAAAAAAAAAGATCGGGCACGTGTGGCAGTAGTTGAATAGAACGAAACTGTTGGTAATTGTAAAGGAAAGACCCAAGGGCTTCTTGTAGAGGCTTACGCAAATTTGTTGCATATTTCTACTTGTTTGTATGTACATACAGCTTAATGGAAACAAATAAAAATGAAAATGTGGCAACATTGACTTTGACATATTATGCCTTTAAAAATGATTCTAAATTATTGTGTTTTTAGAATCATTTTTTTAAAAACCCGAAAATTTTATTATTTTATTAAGCGATCATGTCTTTTCTCCGCTTTTGTATGAAGGGTGTTTTTTAAGATGTTTACAATTTTTAAAGGGTGTTTTTTAAAACGATTACAAATTTTAAAAGAATACGTATAACACATACAATAATTTCAATAGTATTGGCTTTATTGAAAAGATTATTTTCTATATTTAAAAATTATTTCTGGTATATGGACGCCAAGGTTCGCTCGAATGTAATACAATCTGGATGTCCCATTTTCGAGTGGCTGGGGTCATGGTCCCTCCTTAAAATATCGGCAATTAATTACAAACATTGTTTGGGTGTAATTCATTCATAGTAAAGTGGAATAACAAATTATACTGAGCGCAAATCATCTGTCAGCTGTCAAACGTAATGTCACTGAAAACAGTGTTGCCAATTTTAAACACAAACCTCTATATAAACAAACGCCCTTTTAGAACTAATCAAATGAGTGAAAATTACTGTTCATATGTATGTACATACTTCGATACCAAATAGAATAGATCCGAAAATAAAATGAAAGAATGGAACAAGGGATTTTTCGTACGTAATATATAATTGTGTTACTCAAACATAAGCCAATTTATGTTGTTTATTTTTGTTGGGAAGATGTAAAAAGGAAATGAAATATAAACAGTGACATGAAAAACTATGTCCCATTATCGCAGTCTGACGTAAACATCTCAAAAAAAAAAAAAGCAAAAATCCTGCAGAAAAATTTGGTGAATAAATGAGATGCGACAGAGTCTACTTTATTAAAGTGTGTCGCAAGGCGCAAAAGCAATTTTCCATTTTTATATTATATTCTTTGAAATATTTGACATTTATGCATGTCTTGAGATGTAGCAACTCCAGTGTGAATATGTCAAATTTGACATTGTCATCGTATAGTTTGACATTTTCAATGATAATTGTGATAAAATCTCGTCGTGAAAAATCTCGTGGCATTTTGAATTGCGAGACGATTTTAAAACTACAAAAAGTTAAGTGTGAATCATATCTCGTTCTCGTTTCGTGTTCTCTTCACATTACGAATCGGGCATAATTATAAAAACTTTTGTCTGTCGTTTTCGATTGGATTTTAATGTCACCATCTGACAAATTTAAGCGAAGATAAAAATGCACTGAAAAACGGCTAGTTTTGAAATTTTGACTAGACTATACTAAAATGACTTGAATTTAAATTGAATTGAATTGTTTCCGAGAACCACTGAAAGGTTATGTCAAAAAATAAAGAAAAGTAGATTTCCGTATCGTCAAAAGGGGAACATACCCGAACAGTATCTACTTTACACCTATGTCAAAAAACTCATTTTTTTCTAGAGGCGATAAGTGAGGAATAAATTGCTTAATTTTTTAACGATTCGAAAAGGAATCTTAGTTCTTATGTTGGTTTGTACAAAACGTTTGTACGTTTATAGCTTAGAATCTTACAGAGGCTTTGCTTGAGGGAAAAGAAGTTTTATTTCTAGCGCGCGTACAGTACACACACTCTTTTTTTTTCAAACATGAAACTTCGTCAAAAAATGGAAGTGCGTGTTCTTATTTTCTATAATATTCGACGTGAATTAAACCAACAACAATGTGCCGATCAACTCATTTCAACTTTTTTTTAAAAGAAGCACCATTTCGAGCCACCGTTTTTCGCTGGTTTTCCGAATTCAATCGTGCTCGAACTTCGCTACAGGACGTGAAAGTCATCCAAAATCGGTTTTTGTGCCAGATAATATCGATGCTTTGAATGAACTGATGTTGAAATTTCGTCATGTAAGGCTGGGATCGCACTTGCACGCATTTGCTACAAATAATGCCGGTCGTCCACTATGTGCGCGATAAGTTCAACCAACTTCGTTCAACTTTTTATTCAACTCTTTCGTTGGATAAACGAATTTACAACCTCTTACACTACTGCAGCAACTTACGTAATTCACGTTGAGCAACTAAAGTTAAACAAAATGTGTTTGGAGCCCAATACACATAACTGACCAACTTTCCCATATGTTGATTAACCTCGCACACCTAGTTGATCAACTCTCAAAACTTATTCCAGTGTTGAATAGCTCCGTACACCTAGTTGACCAACTTACTCAAATGTTGAATAACCTCGTACACTATAGTTGATAAATTTGTTCGATTTTGACAAAAAGAAAAGTTTTTCGAGTTGATCAACTGAGTTTTAGATATGGTTGCTCAACCAGTTGATGAACGAGTTGATACCTTCGTACACTTAACCAAGGATCACTCGTTAGGGAACGCGTTGAACGCACCACGATAAACAAAAAAACTCAAACGCCAAACCTGAAATAATTTTGACTTCAGTTCGGTGCATTAGGCAATTGCATTTTCGAGGAAATCTGAGACCAAGCCAATTCCCTGGCATCTCGATTAATATTAGAGAGGTTCTTAATGTCCCATATATTGGGCTTTTCCTCAATTGCTGAAATCAATTGCAAAATTAATTCCGTGGTCCACTCTGATTTTTTATCACCTTCCATGACGAAAAACCAAAATAAACTACAGTTTGCAAGTTGCAACAACTGCAAGTTCATGGCAACGCAATAGTTCAACCACGTAGACCCATTTCACTGCAACCAACGCAACGCAACACAATATTACGTCAAGAAATCCCAATGAAAATTAAAAAGTTGATCAACGCGTTGAACAAATAATGTGCAACACATTATTTTGAAAATGTTGCTCAACGTGTTGATCGAACATTTTCAAGAAGCAACACGAGCTCGTACACTACCCGTACACTTTTTGCGCAATTCGTTGAGCAACGGCCAACAACTAGATCCAACCCGTTGGTTGAACAGAATTGAAGGCACCGTGACCGTACATTAGAGTTGAATGCGTTGAATTCAAAATTTGTGCGTTGATCGCCTAGTTGACGACCGGCATAAGTAGCGACAGAAAAATCGCTAGAAAAAATGGAACTTGTTTCATTTTTATAATCGCTACGATTTTCAAGTCGCATGTGCATTTTCTTGTTGCGACTATGATTTTTAAGTCGTAGTAATTTAAATCGCAGATGTGAACATATCCATTTGTGTGCATTTGTTTCATTTTAACTTACGACAATCGCATCGCGTGAAAAATGAAACAAATTGCGACGTTTAAATCGTCACGATTTGTTGGTATCAAGTGCGTTCATTCTAATTTAAACTTATGTGTTCTATTTTTGCGACTAAAAAACCGCGCGATTGAAATCGCAGGTGCGTTCCTAGCCTAACATATCCTGAGATTGAAGCATCGTTGGTCCTTAGTTTCACTCGCATACATTTAATCTTGCATGAACGTTTGTTCGAAAAGAGAACCGATCAAACTGACAATCGCTCAAAGAAAAGGCTCGTGTCGATTAGTCCCAGGAAATTTTAATAAAATACAATCACGGAGCTTCAAAAGACATCTACAAAATCGTGAAGGAAGATTTAACAAAACTCATTAAAGGAAGCTTTAAAGACTCAAACAGAACTAATCGTTAGTTAAAGTTTCAACACTTCAAGGCACATATATGGACTTGGCAATCAAAGCTTTTTGCCATTAAGTCTAAGTCATGTCAGAACTTACACAAAGATATGTAAATCTCATTATTCTTAAAAAGTGATTATGAAACAAGTTTTAAACTATTCACCACAGACAAATATCTTAGACACAAAATAATGGTATTTGTATAATGTGTCCTCTCGCTCTCTTAACCAATCGGGTCAATATTTCATGTTCAGATTAACCATACTTCTGAAGGGCAACCATTATCTCTATACCTTTTCCATTTAGGTAGGTATACACCCACTCCCTCAATTGACTTGTTTCCAAAAACAACAGCCCCTAAGGTAAATATCTATTTATGTATATAATCGATTTCAGTGTCTTCTTTGTCCATTAACTTAACAAACCTTATACCAACACAGCTATGCGCAGAACTATTAAACCTTTGCATAATAAATATTTGTATGGACGACATACATAAATATCCCTCAAGTTGTATAGCTATCTTAAATCCTTCTCGTTGCTCGTTACAAATTTCCAAAATCGATTCAATTGAAAACTTAATTTATTAATAAATAAAGGGTCTTATCAGCTTTCCAGTCCACATACTTTCTCACATGCATGTATAAGTTAGTTTGGGTATGCCCTAGTAGTTGCTATAGTTTCTCTCCACATATTGAACAAAAGGATATGAAATCTAAACCCGAAACCGAAACCAGCTCGAAGAGGACTAGAATTGGCCCTTTGAAAGGATTTACACAAATTTTATCGACCCCAATGGGCAACATGACACTAATCCGATTATAATGGTTCTGCTTCTCAGGCCATTAAAATAAAAGCTCAGTGAAAAAAAATAGAAACATTTAATGTGCCATTAGTCAAAGTGACCCGTTTGTCAAAGTTATTCTCCCACCTAATTCCTCAAACCTTGTTCGGCGGCCAATTAGAATGTCATCTTTTCGAGGCATCAGGCTTATTTTTTCTTTGAACTAGAATTTCCTTTACCCCATCTCCAGAAATAACGACAGAAACGGGACACTTGTTCGTACGACAGTGTCAGGCTGAATGTCGATATATCGATTGAGAGACTCCATGCCTGAGGCCGACAAAGGAGGCAAGTTCCTAGTACACCTAGTCATTTGTCAAAGTCTAAGGGAAAGCCCTACCTACCATTCCCTTTCTGTGTTGTAAGAGATTGTCAAGCCACCACGAAACTATCGGGACCGCCATTAATTTTTAATTTATTTACTCCTGCGGTAGATTGTTGTGGTGAACATTAACTGCAGTCTTCCTTGGTTCCTTTTGGCAAAAAAAAGGAAACGACAAACAGGACAACTTTAGTGTGTCTGTGTCTATGTAGTAGGTGCGTGGTGTATATACTTGTGGGTGGCTTTCCCAATCAATTTGTTTCGCTCGGTTGCCAAGGGTTGGGGGCTGTCGATGGGAAGTTTGTGTGTGGGCACGAATAGTGGCTGCTTTTGTTTTGATGGGATTTTCGTCTATGATGGTTGAGACATCAGACACACGAAAGGAAACGGAGGATCTGGTGACAGTTTATTAGATTTCCTCCAGCATAAGGATGACAGCCAGTGATGGGTGACGCAGGATGCTATTAACTTAATTATGCTTATTTGATTTCAAAATGGGGATGTTTTTCTTGTGGAAATTCAAGTTTTTGGGTGCAAACACAGTTGTTTCATTATTTAAGATTTTTGGTTTTGTTATTTAGTTTAGTTATTAAGGGAATTCTTGGAAGGAATGGCGCATTTCATTTCTTTTTTTTTTTGTCTACTGTCAACAGTCATTGTTCTGTAAACTATTGATCTGTCAAACCAACAGCAATCGCATTCAAGTAAGAAATATGTCAAAGCTTCCTTCATTAGCAATTGACATTTTTACAATGTTTTTATGTCAGGAAACAAAATTTAATAGAATGTGAACGATTTCCTAAAATTGGTTGAGTTTTATTTGCAAAAGGAAAAGTTCTTAAAGATTTAAATATGAAACCATGTGGTTTTCAAAATATTGAGTTTTTGGTTCAAAATACTAAACAAATTTTTCTCCATGGAAATATTGATCGAAATTGGTTGCACGGTTTTTGAGAAAAACTTATATAAAAAAGAAACGCTTTTATAGTAAAATGTTTGTATATTTAGGAATCATTTAATAAATAAAGAGATTAAGTGGTGCAGTTCGTAGAGAACCAGAACTTAGTGACTTTCAACTCTCAACCATTCCTCTATGCGTGTTCCCAGGAATGAAGTTAAATATCAAACGCAGTTAAACTTTTCCTATCCAATTTAAGGCAGAATGAAATGGCGTTGTAGTTGAAACATTCGATGTTACAATCAATTTTCGGCAGCAAGTGAGCAATAAATTCATTGTAGCCTTAAGAGATAAAGTGAGATGGTAGACAGTAGAGGCTAAGATTTCTTAAATTAAGCGAATTAGTTTTGAAAGAAATGTAGTTTTAAAGAATTTTACAGTCACCATTTTTTGAAAGTTATGGATGAATGACGAAAATCGATTAGTTCTCATCGTTTTTCCAGCATATTCAAGTTAATTAGTTGAAGGTTGTTTTGAAATGGAGGATGCGTCAAAGGTTTGTTCCAACAAAGCCCATGAAAGTCAAATCGAAGGAAACCACAATAAATGCTTTCGATTTTAGAAATATGAATCTGTTGATAACTGGACCGTACTTGGAATGCGTATTCAAGAAGGTTATGTACAGGGGTCTTTGAATCATAGCTTCACAAAGTCAAGTGCTGAGTTTACTTGAAGCATAATCTCGTCAAAATGTGTAAGAAAGTTAAGCTTTCTATCCTATAAAACGCCAAAGTTGCGATTCGACTCAGCGGTGGAGATGGGCTGATAATGGAGAAGGTAGTGATGGAGATGAGATTAGATGCGCTTGCGTGAAAAAGCTTCAGGCTATTTTTGATATACCAGACAGAAGCTGTCAACATAAATATGAAGAAGTGAATAATCATGTGTCAAAGCAAGAGACTGTCAACATAAATTTGAAGTGAAGTGAATAATTATGTGTCAAAGCAAGAGTCTTAAAAACATTGGTATCGTCAGCGTAGAGTGAGAAATTGGATTATTTGATGACCATTTCAATATGGTTAATAGTAATAATAAAAAGGTGAGGATCTAAGTGGCTGCCTTGTGGGACTCCGTAGATAGCTAAGCAATCGTTGTAGAATGTAGATCTGAAAAGAAATTTATGGTTAACTGTTTCTTCAAGTAAAAAGAAATCAATCTCAAGAAGATAGGTTCAAGCCAAGCATACTTTATAACAAGAAATCTTTGGGCATAAATCTATATATGGGTTCATGTAGCATCAATTTCCCTATCGATTTTCTAAGTTTGAGAAGCTAATATATCGCAATTCAAGGTTATTAAGTTATTTGTTGTGGACCTACATACCTTTCAAAAAGCCATGTTGTTTTGGGGGATTAAGAGACGTAAACTTAACAAATATTTTGGGAATATGTAAGTTTAGCATTTGGATGACAGATTCTATGAGTATGTACATATTGAGGTTATGAATGAATTTTTTCATATTTAAGGGAATTCTCATCGAAATATGTAGGTATAAACTGAAGATTTTTGATAGAGGAGGAGATCGTTTGAATTAGCATTTTTTGAGTTGTCTATCGGAGTCGGGATTATACTCATCATTAAGTTGATTTTGCTTATTTTTGATAAGAAATGGATCGAATGTACGAGTATGAATAAGAAATTCGGTAAATTAGTGCCACTTATATACCAATAAGCCAAAAACGGCCTGTGAACTTAAAGTCTACATATGTAACTCATCTCACTTCAAATTCAACCTGATTTGGCTTAAGACCTTGGCAAAATCTTCTCTGGAATTATCAAGGTTTTTTTTTAAAGCTTTTCTTGTAAGTTCGTAAAAGCTGTTTTTTTTTTGTTTCATTTATTAATAATATTATTTGTTAATTTGACATCTCGCTAATGGTTAGTGGGTAGAACTGTCATACCTTAGGTCTGGGTTCAATTCGCAGCACCTGACACTTTTTTCAGGGTTTCTGCGTGTTACGAGGAAGTAACAAATCTTCCAAAAGTGCTTCTCATCTTAACGGTTCGAACTCGGCAGAAAATTGTAAACGTGAAAGAATTGTGTAGGCCGATGATCTAATAGCGTACAGAACTGCTCCATTGCAGCGTGACGTCGACCAGATACAGCGATTTTGTGATGAGCTTGTAGAAAACTGAAACTATTATTTTTGAAACTCCGTTGCGTAGAGCCTCAAGGGATATGAGAACGAATAGCAAGTGACGAGTAAGAGTACCTTGGCATTTGGTTGGATCCTGATTACTATTTCGACAAACAAGTTAATGCTGCTCTGACAAGGGATAGAGGAACCTTTCGACTGACAAAACAACTTTTTACAGCAGCCGGATTGATAGCATGGTGAAGTTGATTTTTTACATGGTCTTTATCCGGCTGATGATTGCATATGAGTTCAAATGGAAAAGATTCGAGTGATTGATAGGCTGTGCTTTAGACGTTGCCTTGGCTTGATCAGAACTCCAGAGTCGGAGTATAAACATTATTATTGCAACCAGTTTCTATATCACGGATCCAAAATAATAATAATTAATATTTTTGTGTTAAAACTGGTTCGGGGTCACATTGCAAGCGCGATATCCTTGACCAACAAAAATTCTGGTGGCTATCTGATAGAGAAAGTTGACTAAGTGTCTTCGCCGAATTACATAAATTAGGAAGGAACAGTCAGGGTGGCACAGAAAAAATGAAAAACCAAAAAAGAGGCTGGGTGCGACCCACACTGATAACTTCCCATTTGTGGTCTTGAAAACTTGTAATAACTAAGAAGGTTGGTATAGGTACATATTATATACTGAATTATAGATTTCCGTGTTTTTTAATATTATACGAGTATTATAGAAATTACTTTATTATTTCGGTTCCAAACATTTTAATTGAAAAAAAAAATTAAAAACGAAATATTCAAATATAAAAGATATGGTTTGGTTATTGATGGAAGTGTACTTACAAAATATATCCGCTCTAAACTAGATTTATGTCAAATATAAACCATTTGTTAGAAATTGTATTATGTATAAAATTAAATAATTGCAAAGTCAATATCATTGCTCGTTCTCAAGATATTCTAGTCGAAAAACAAATATTACCACTTTTTAGTAATTTTTTTTATATTTTTGTTAAAACTGTCAATTCGATACTTGTCAAAATTTAACCATATGTTTATAATTGTATTATGTCGATACCTTCCCGTAAGAATGTACTAAGCGAAACTTTTTTCGAAAATGACTTTTTGATGAGGAAATATAATATATCTTAAGGGCCACGTTTTGGCCTGGGTTTCGCCAACGAACTTTCTTCGTTTTTTTCGTTTCCTGAACAATTTTAGAAATGTCGCTTAGTATACATTCTTACGGGAAGGTATCGATGTATAAAACAACATACTTTAGAAGGCACTATCGGTGTTCATTCCCAAGAAATTCGACTTGAAATACAATTTTAACTAGTTTTCACTAGAATTTTTAATAGTTTTTTTATTTAAAAAAAAAAAACTATTAATTCAATATTTGTCAAAATTTTACCAATTGTACAAAATTATACTATGTATAAAATAAACTAAATTAGAAGTCAATATCACTACTAGGTCTCGAGAAAATTGAGTCGAAAAACAATTTTTGCCAATTTTCAATAGAATTTTATATAGTTTTTTATTTTTTGTAAAAAAACTGTAAACTGATTTTTTTTGAAATTTTCACCAGTTTTCACACACATTATTTTTCGTAAAATAAAATTATTTTGAGTTTCAAATTGTTTTCCGTTCTTAGAATATCTGGGTTATGAAATTTTTTTTTTCAGTTTTTTTTATTTAAAAAAATAACGGTATGTTCATTTTTTTCCAAATTCATACCAAATCTGTATGACCTTATAATGAGTACATGAAATTTTATTTGAAATCAATAGCATTATTTTTTCGTGAGATATTTGAAACTAACCAAAATTTTTACTTTTTTTTTAAACCGTTATAGTGAAAAAACTACTAACTGAATTTTAATAAACGCCCTTTCAGCCTCTTTCGAAGTTATTATCTATTAAACAAAACTTATTTGAAGTCCATATCTTTACTCGTTCTTGAGATATCGACGACGAAAAATGGTACAAGAACGTACGGACGTACGAACGTACGAACGTACGAACGTACGAACGTACGAACGTACGAACGTACGAACGTACGTACACACACACACACAGACATCTCTCTAAAAATGATTGATATAGCCTCTAGAGACCTTGAAACGTCGAGAAATGTCAAAAATTCCAATTTGACAAATCGGACCGATTACAATAACTCCCTATGGGAAGTTAAAAATAAAAAAAAAAATAATAAGAAGTAAATATAAAGGTGAGCATGAGCTTACTGCGCTGAATATAAATGTTCCAGCAAGCTAGGTACAGATTAGGCATCTATGCAGCATCAGGGTGATCGCTGTAGGGTGAAATATTATCGTATGAAACAACATCACAAGAGGAAAAAGGTATTCGTTAAACAATTAATCCTGAACAAGATTGACCACATTGTAATCGAAACAATGCACAGTGGTTTGGGTTGTATGGAGACGACGTCATAATTCAATAACTTTCGAACCACATGTCCGATTGTAAAGAAACTTTCAGATATGATATAACACAGCGTAAGAAATCACTTAAGAAAATTTCAGCCCACTGACACGCCTACTTACTTGGTTACATTTGTAGAATGTAGAATGTAAATGTAGAATTTCCTTAAGCGGACACGGTATTTTTTCCAAACTATTGCATTTACACAATAATATACAAACCAATAAAACGCAATTTTGCGATAGTGTTTAGTTTAAAACGATTTCACTTTCCTACCACTACACTTAATTACTTTATAAAAGAAAAGATG
This sequence comes from Philhelius festivus, assembly GCA_963931855.1. NCBI lineage: Eukaryota > Metazoa > Arthropoda > Insecta > Diptera > Syrphidae > Philhelius > Philhelius festivus. The sequence goes on along the minus strand of OZ007557.1, from coordinate 88,983,311 downwards.
GAAGTGGTGAATAACGTCGCATGTTGCACAAAAGTGCATGTTCTTATGAGAAAAGGAGATTTTGTTTCAAAGACGTTTTCTACACTTTTTTATTTTTGTGGTACCAAAGTAAATAACCGTTTTCTCGGTTATTGGATTTTAGAATAAAAAGCGGTTTTAACCGAGATAAAAAAAAATTCGGTAAAAACCGGATAAAGTGAAACAAATTAACCGGTTTCGGTTTTAACCGTCCGGTTTTTGCCCCTCCCTAACTTATATTATCCATAACGGTATTGAAAACCTGGGTTTTTTTTCACCCAACTCTTCGTTTTTCGTTGACCAAATTTCGCAGATATTCTTTCTTGATACCAAGCAAAAATACTTCGTCCCTAAAGAAAATTTGTACAGAGAAAAGAAATCGTTTTTGCTCAAAACCGTGAAACTAAAGCATTAATTGTGCTGGTTGTGGGTGATTGTGGGTGCCAAGATAAGGTTTTTCTAAAAACTGATTATTCACTTTATATAACACAAGGACTTTTACCGCTATGTGTGGCTAATTACTATATTAAAACTTTATTTAAACATTGAACAAAATGACAAAAAACACTAAAATGGTATACGGTTTTACTAACATTAATTATAAACCAAACATCCAAATATTGACAACGAATTAATAAAATACTCTAAATACCTTACTTTTGTAATTCCATTGCGAAAAAATTGAAATAATATAACTTTTATTTAAAAAAATTCACTTCAAACTACTCACAATTATTTAAATTTATTTTCACAAAAAATTAAATATTTGGCTCACTTTGAAAGCGAAAATAAAACAGATAACACGTGACATGTATGTCAAAATACTTGCAACGGTAAATATTGAACTGTGATCTATTAGAAAAATACACTTGAAACAAAAAACAATTGCTTTCATTTTTTTATTTTTGTCGTATGGGCGAAACCACTGTGCAATGCCTTCTTCAATTAAAATAGACGTCGAACCGTCACGAGAGTCCAGAATTTCCCCTACCTCATAACATGTTTTTGCTATTTGGTCGTCAAATTATTAAATCAATTTTTAAAGTTACAAAAAAATTTAGTTTTTAAATTATTCTTGGTTCATAAACTAGGCAAAGATTTTGAAAAATATTTTTGTTTCCCTTTGCTTGACATATATTAATCATTTTATTTAAACATTAAGGGATTCTTTTATTCTTTTTTAAAGGTTCTTTATAGTAGTTAGAGTTGAAAAAAGGAATGACATGTGATTTTATATACAAATAAAAAATATCTTGCCTCATATTCCGACTCTAAATAGAGTTTAAAAAAATACTTCAAAACTCTTTAAATCGTTGGAAAATTGATTATATTTTTAAATCCAAATATTCAATTCCATACACAAGTATAAGTACTAAAGCGGTGTATCTACTTCTCAAAATTACGGGGACAAAAAATGGCACGATAGCTATATGAATTTATTTTTTAAAGAGTTATAATTTTTGAAATAAAAAAAGTCAATATAATCCACTGTGTACCAGATTTGTCTTAAATCGATTTAAAGATATTTCGCTAACTGTCCATTTCTCATATTTCAGGTGTGAAAAACACTATTTGTTTTCGTTTTACAAATTAAGAAATTTTCAAGTATCGAAGTTAAGTCTTAAAGTTTAAAGAAATTTAGGTCAAAAACTCTGTTCCAAAGCTACTGTTTGGAATATAACAAAATTAACTTAGAAAAACTTAAATTCCATTGACTCCTCTCCATTCCTGCTGACAATACTCGAACAGGAATTTTTGAGAGTTTGAGATTAAGCTCAGGTTTTCCACGAACCGATGAGCTTTTATTTTAAGTATTTTTTTTTTTTTTGAAGAAAATCCAACTTGTGTCTATAGGTGACAAATTGAAACTTTGAACATGTTTATATTTAACTAACTATTCGACATCAAAAGTTCTACAATGTATTACATTCTTTAAATGTATTTTCCTCCCGAAATATATGTGAATATACAATACTCTGATCTCAGGTATTTTCTTATGAAAAAAACCGACTCCATCTTGTTAAGGTAACTAAGTGATTTGTTGTTTACTTAACTTTTTTTGATGAAACCCTAAATTCCTTATAATATATCATTGATAAGAAAATATATATATAGCAAATACTCATGTTCGTTAAATCTACAAGGGGATGATAACATCCCTTAAATCAAGTCCTTACTTACATACTCGTACAACTTGTTCAAAATCAAAGGTGTTTTCGTCTTACCTGTGAATAAATAAAAGAAAACATACATTAACATTGCTGAATACTGAATGAAAAGAAATAGCTTTAACAGAGGATTACAAAAGTTCTTGAATGTATCTCACTTTTCCCTCAAAAATATACAATATCTGATGACGACCTCGTTTTTGGAAATTCTTTTGTAAGTCAAAAGTAACCATTTGAATTACACCTCCTTCGTGTTTTGAATCAGATTAAATATTACCCCATTTATCCTAACCCTTCTTAAAAAAACAAAAATATATGTTAAGTGGGGTTCTTACAACTCATAAACTAAATCAACTTGTTGCCCATAACACCTTCTTTAGTTACTTTTTTTTCCTCCTTTTTTTGTAGCCCAGGCTTTTTTTTTCAAACAACCCTTGTTGACAAATTTGAAAACCAAATGTAATATCTTTAATGCTCACCGGTTTCTCCACCACGAACCACTTAAATCTCAGGCACCCCCGATGGAGAGAAGACTAGGTATGCACTTTTAATCTAAACGTACATCATGAGCTAGCGCTAGCACCGCACCAAGCACCAGTCCTGTTCTCATAACGAAGACACTAGATTGTTGTCATTAAATTAGTGCGGTTATCGACCAAAACACTGCCCAAGGGGCGAAATGGAACACCAACACCGCCTCCCCCGCTGTCACCGCCGCCACGACCCCTGGTGTAATCCTTTCAAATTACAATTTGTCTGTCTGCACTTTCTGCTACAGAGATAACCAAAACACTACCTAACTACCTCATGTAAGTAAAGTTGTATGTATTAAAGGGCGAGTGTGTATGAGTTGGTTTGTTCAGTTATAAGTACAACAGGCAGATGGGGGCACAGTGATAAGCGCCTCCATCATGAAGTTCCATATTGATTTTCTCATACCATCGTCTCCAACTCCCACCGACCGACCGACTGACGACCGTTGTGTTGCATGTAGAAGGTACGCGCCAAGAGTGCCCCCTTTTATTATTCCATTTCTTGCAGAGCCAGAGGTTTGAGGGATAATTTCCACCTCCTCCTACTCCTTAACAACAACAGCGCCCTCTTTTTTTGCAGCTCACATTACTAAGTGCTTTTTGGAACGCCACGTATCGCAAGCGCTTGCAACACTAAAGATTTTATTTTTATACCACGTCGCGACCTGACCTGCTTTACCAGCTGCAATTGCATGGAAAATATAAAAAGAACGCTCATATAACGGTGAAGGAGGCTTTTCTTCTTTTGTTTTTTTTTTTTTCTTTGCTTTCTATTATGTATTTCGTTTTGTGAAGAAGAAAACAAAAATAAGCAATTCGTTTGTTTTATTGTTAACCATTTTTAGGATGCACTTAAAGTTTTGGGGTACGCTTTTCATTTCTGGGCGATTTTTAATGGCCAAAGTAACTTTTGAACTGCCATACCATCCATATCGCCATCGGTGTGTGTGACATAGTTGGATGTGAAATTGTGCCTGCCAGCAATTTATAATTTTTTGACATCCAATCCCGTTGAATATGAGTGAAGGAAGTTGCCAAGTGGGAGAAGGGTTGACATATATTTTCTTTCTACTCGTATGAGAAATGGTTTTTATTCGTGAGCTGTAAGCTATAGAACTTGATGTTAGGGTTAGAAATTTTCACAAAAAAAAAAAAAAAGAAAGCTTAAAAAATGTCAAATTTTTGTAAGAAAGGGACAATAGGGCACTTATGTTGAACTATTCCAAACAAAATCCCGAAAGAAAACCCAACTTTAAAAACACCTTTAATTTTATAACAGTTTAAAGGGCGTGAATGATGGCTTGTCTTAAATGGCACAGAGTCATAAGTTTACAGTTCAAGTATTTTATAGCTGGGCTTATACAGGGGGAAGGAACATAATTTTCGTTTTCAAAACGTAGCATGCAGTAAAGGGCGACCAATTGTTATGTTTCACAATTGTCAAAGTGACCACTGACATCCAGCTGTCAAAATATTCAGAAAGGTTTCCCATTTCATCCGGATGACAATAGATAATGCCGTGAGTTCGCGAATTGGGCGCTGGAAATTTTGGCAAAGAAAACCTTCTTCTAGGACGAGACCCATTTTGGCGTTATTGGAGCGAATACAATCCACAAGTGTCAGATCAAGCATCAATGCATCCATAAAGATTGAAGATTGAATTTTTGGTGTGGTTTACGGCATGGCACCATCATCGGACCTTTATTCTTTGAAATGAATAAGGAGACACAGTTGCCGTTAATGGTTAAGGGTAAAGTGCAATGTGATGTATCCAAACTGTGGTTTCAAGAAGATGGCGCTACATTTCATTTGTGAAGGAGACATCTGGTGACATGGCAAGTGTTCATCAAATTGTTGACGATATCATGCGACTTACCACCAGTCGATTATTTTCTCTGGGACTAAGTCAAGTCCTCAACATGCTCTTGAAGCATGTTCTTAAATCATAATGACATGAATTTAGCTTCAAGAAAGAGGCAGAATCAATTATAAAGGATGGGCCATCTAGTGGTTTCTTTTTAAATCATAGGTTATTTTGACACTGACATGTGTTTTCCGCTCGACATCTTGACAGAAAGCGAGTATCATAACTCCGCGGAACAAATTGAGTCGCTTGATGCTTGAAAAACGTTGGGAAATATTAAAAATTTATTTCCAAAGTGAGCGATGTGTAGCCCAAACAGTGCGTTTTTGAAAAGAAGTTTTGGCCGAAATGAATCACCCTCCGCGCCTGCCGTACGAAAGTTTGTGCAAAAAGTTCGTGAGGCCTGTATTCAAGTGGACAATACTTATGGTTCCCGTCATCATACGGTGCACACAGACGAGAATATGTCTGCTGTAACCGAGACTCAATTATTCACGAACATCAACTCGCCATCGATCTCAACAGCTCATAATTTCACGCACTATCCTGAGGAGAATACTGCACACAGATTTCGGATTTTTCGCTTTCTATGTTCAATTGACTCAACAATTCAAGGCGCACGACCATCCGCTTCGTTATTGCTTCGCAGTTTGGGTATTAGAGCAGCTTGAATTGGACAACGATTTTGGGCTAAAAATCATCTTTTCTGACGAGGTGCATTTTCATCTGGGCGACTACGTTAACAAACAAAATTGCCGTATCTGTAACTCGGAAAACCGGAACGTTATTGTTAATGCATTTACAGAGAGTGACAGTTTGGTGTCTCGGAAAACCGGAACGTTATTGTCCAAAAGTTAATGCATTTATAGAGAGTGACAGTTTGGTGTGGAGTATGGAGTAGTTGCATCATTGGACCATTTTTCTTCGAAAACGAGGCTGGGAACAACGTTGGCGTTACAGAGCCATGTTAATCGACTTTTTTTTACTGAAATTGAAGACATATATTTGGAGGACCTCTGGGTTCATGCAGGAGCGCCATGCCACAATCGATCTTTTGCGCACCAAAATCCCAAACGGTGTTATCAGCCGGCTTTGGCGATGTCAATTGGTCACCTCGGAGCTGCAATTTGACCAATTTGGACTTATTTTGTGGGGAACCGTGAAGGACCGATGTTATGCTAACAATCCGAAAACGATATAAGCTCTTAAGGCCAATATCGTCCAAGCAATCCGTGAGCTACAGCCCGAAACCATCAACAAGATCTTGGAAAATTGGAGGGACAGAATAGGCTACTGTGAATCTAGCTCCTTGAACGACGTTGTGCTCCATAATTAATGGGAATGTTTGCTCTTACTAATAAAGCCATAATACAGGGAAAAAATTTAATTTTGTTCATTTTATTGCATTTTTAAAAAGATACTTGTATTTGGCCCACTGTGAATATCGGACACCGTTGTTGTTTTAGTTTTGTATTTTTTTTTTCCTATCTCTCTTATCTGGTCACCCTATATCCATTAAGAAATCGTAGCTTATAGGAATTTAAAGTCTCAGTGATAATCCTAATTCGTGCCACCTGGTGAGCAAGCGGAAAGAAAATAAATCAATAGGTGTTAATAACACCTTTACAATATGCTTCATATCATATAACATCCTTTTTCTATTTGATAACTTTGTGTTATTACTTCCACCAGAGCCGATAAGTCGTAAAGGAAATATCGTTACTTCAGGCTCCTTCTTACCCTACTAAAAAAAAAACATATAAAACCACCAATGTGTCCTGAATTTCTGCTCCGCAGATTTCCATTCACTTTTGTTTCTGGTGCTTCTGCTGCAAATGGTTTTGTGGTATTGGAGCAGAAACTCTATTGCGGTTGTAAATAGTCAGTCACGTTTGTTCTATCAAAAGGGTTGATTATCGAAATAGGAAGCCTTCAAGAATTTCCTCTTTTCTATAGGTATCCATACACACATACACACACATGTTCGATTGATCTATTTTTTTTTTTATAAAGCAAGTTTAAGCTATTTCGGGATTCGAAACAAAAAAATGTAAAGTTTTTTTTTTGTGAAAGCATTTCTATGGTTACCTTTTTACGATGCCGATGCCAACAAAAACATCCCCTGCCTTGTCAGATTATATTCCTCTAGTAAAACACAACATTCCCTCCTTCTATCCATCGAAAGCCGGGTGCTAGGAAACACTCAAACCCCAACCGAAACGTGTGGGTACGAATTTCCTGGGGCAGAACCAGCTTACTGCTGCTGTACAACTGATGCGAACAGAACAGAATCGGAGGATATTAAATTTTACAAAAACCGATACGAAACGGAGATCCCATCAGCCTCCGTCATGCTGCCAGCTGCCACCCTGTTCCGTGTTTTCTGTGTTCCTGTTCAACTATTACTATGAGACGCTTCAACCCCCGAAAAATTGATTGATGTTTGGGGGGCAGGATGATGGATGTTTGAATGGATCTGCAATAGATGTACCGATAAAAGGCGGATGGATTTGTACGGATACCAACGATGATGATGATGATGATACCAGTTTTTTTTTGTTGGTTATTTTCTTTAGCCAAATTCTCAATTATCAGCTTGGAAGCTGTTTCACTCAATTCACACCCACTCGTTGTTTGGGTTTTGGTTGTTTAGTTTTCTCAGTGCAAGTGACGTGGAAGGGGCTTTCATGGAATATCGATAAAATGTATTGAATAGTTATTCTGCCTCCCCCTGCAATGATAACAATTTGCTGCAGGTGATGACGGTATTGCAGGTGAAAACAGGTACACACATAGCTAACTTGCATTGTATATCAAGGGCTCTGAATTGATATCAAATCAATTTATAGCCACTATTCACTTTCGTATACCTATGTTTGTACACCTGTGTTTGGCTGTGGGTTTATTTTGCGTTATCAAACCGATTTAATGTGTGAAGCTATGGTCTGGGGTTTTGATGTGCGCATTTAACGAACGGGAAAGGTACTTTAGGTATGAATAATTTGCAGCATTATATCAATATACTAATTTTGGTTATTGTGGACTTCTAAGTCGTGGGCTTTTAAATTGAATTAATATACATAAATGAGTATAACCTTTTTTAATTGAAGGTTAAAATTTTGGTTTTTTATAAAGGCTTATATGAAACTGGTCAATATGAATTACCATGACAAAAAAGGCAACACAAAATTCGAATAATGACTCGTTTAAAAGATCTCGTACGTAGTTGAAACTTACACAGTTCCGAAGACTCGTAAGACATACACAAAATAGTGTACCTCAGGGAAGTCATATAGGACCATTTCTATTCATTTTTCGTTCACGTTTTCTACACCATTCTAAATGGTATTTGTCAAGAATAAGAAAATGTATATTTTGTTGTTGATCTGCATTAAAAAAGTAATAAAAGGTATTTCCGAATAATACATTAATTTATTTCGAAATATATTTGTGTTAATAACTTTAAACTATTGCTTTCGCACTATTTGATTTTTCACAATAAAATGAATGTGATAATTCGTTGGAAGGGAGATTTACCTTTACCTTTCCATTCTCTGCTTACTTAATGTTCTATACTAACATTTCATTTATTCGAAAAATGAACACAGATTTTATTTCTGAATTGCCAAAGACAATAAATGATAAAAGGGCGCGTTCTACGAAATCAGTTTTGTTTGATTTGATAAATCATTGCTTGCAAGGAGATTTTAGTGAGCTTTACGTTCTACTACGTTTTCACCAAGATTAAATCCGCTAGAGATTTAAAATAAATCTTGAAGTGTTTTCACCAAAGAAACTGAGATTTATTTGACGTTTTCACTCTGTCTTGTCATTCAACTGTCAATTTGGACAAGAGAAAAAAAAATCGCAATTGGATAGTAAACAGGAAAAAACAGATATTTCTATTTTGTGTTGATTGTCAATGAAGAAAGTGGGTTTACATACATAGGTGTGTTCTACCAAATAAGGTTTGTTTGTTTTGCAAATCTTCTGATTGCTAGAAGATTTCAAGGAGATTTATTTTAAATTTTCATTTGAGGTGATTTATATTTGTATGGTAAATCTACGAGATTTAAAGGAGATTTATGGTAAATCCACTTAAATCCCGGATTTACCTTTGGTGAAAACGTAGTATTTAATCTTGATGTGAGGTGGTTAAAATTCGAATGGTAATGATTGATGAAAACTTAGTATTACCCTGAAGGTTCTTTCATGGACTGATCATTACAACTCACATTATATGAACAAGTCTACACTTTAATTATTTGTTTATTATTAATTTTTTACTAATTTATTTATTTTTTCATTTATTAATTTATTTATTTATCTATTTATTTGGCTTAATACAAGGTGAGTTTTATGTTCAGGATCGATTGCATTTGGTTGCCATTTTTGTGTGAATGAAATTTGTCAGTTGACATTGGCATTTGACAGTCTAAGAAAATGGCAGGTAAGAATTTATTATGGAGCAATCAAAGCAGATAGAAAGTGTTGAAATTAATAAAACATTTTATTTTATAAATAATTGTTCAATTATTTATTAATATGCGCAGAAAATTACAGCCTCGTTCAAAAGTATTAGGCACCATTAATTTTTCGCTCTATTCTCTTAAGCACTTGTTCAATATTTGATCTTACTTCCTTATTAAATTATGGCTTTAAGAGGTGCCTTATACATTTGGCCAGGGTTATAAGTGCATTTTTTTGTTGTTAATCATGTGCCGAGCAAGTCAATTATTCAGTGTATAATTTTTAATTTTCAAAATTCGTATAAACTGGGACTGTTGCTGAAAGTCCGGGTAATGCCACACGCTACCACCGTCGGAGAATTAATGATATACATACCTGGATGATGCATCTGAAGAAGTGTAAAACGAAACTTTAAGGGTGTGTTCAGAAAGCATTCATGGGTTGTATTCTAGATCGCGTTCAGAGTGCGACTGACTGGTTAACATTAGGCATGCGCGACGTTTACACTTGTATCATTGTGTTGTTTATACTTCGCGATTGTATTTGTTTTCAATGTCGATTATGGTTTTCGTCCACTATATCACCCTATACAAGCAAGCACTAAGATCTTAGCTTAAATTGATACGATTTTTTTAAATTATTATTTTGTTTTTAAAGCGTGTAAAGTATTATTTGATATGTCATCATTCATTTAGTAACCGTGAAATTCATGTCTCTGATTTCTATATTGGCCAGTGTTACCACTAAAGAAAGACTCAGGGAATAATATCTTTGAGATATAACGTATTTTTAAAGAATGAAAATAAATATTTTAAATATACTACGGTTAAGTCAATTTGCAAGTTGAAATACTTTCATTTCATTTTGCAGAAACTAAAATGTTTTTAAAGAATATTAAGTGTGAACTACGCTTTATTTTCTAAAAAAAAAAAAAGAAAACAAAAATTCCAGAAGGAAATAGTCAAAAAAAATCTATGAAAAACAAATGAAATTAATATTTGTCATCTATTTATGAACGGTATAGATACTAAAATTTTTTAATTAAGGCACACGTCAAAAATTAACAAAAATGAGCGATTTGACATTTTTTCCTTTGAAAATTATTAAACCTGACATCGTTAAAAATTTTTGACGTATGGCAGCCCACTCATTTTGACGTGAGTTCTTGAATCCGAAAACAACGTAAAGCTGCATTTAGACTCTCGGTGTTGTGCTCTGTGTTCGTTTTTCGATGTTGGTCGTACGCGGTACACCGAACAACAAGCTATAAGAACAAATGAAGAATGTGGCAATTTAAAGGAGATTGGAAATTTCGGTGTTTGTTGTTTGTTGTTTCCCGAACAACTTGTTTTTAAATGCGAAAACTGTTTACTCGTAGGGATATTTTAGAAGGTTTTTTTTTTATTAGTAAATGGAGCATTATAAATTAGGGTATTTAGGTTTATAAATATAATATTTTGTCTATGGGAATTATCTTTCTAGTACGAATAATAATACATTAGATATAATAATCAACTTGCAAAAAAAAGCACGAATTGGGAATTATATGTCGTTATACCTTCTTCCTATCGCAAGGAAGTGCAATGTTGTAGTCAGTTGTTCTTGCGATGATAGGAATTTTCGTAAACGACTGTCTTGTTTTTCAATAAGTGGTTTCACCAAGCCAAGAACTCAACATATGTTTGTTTAGGCATTCCTAAATAATTTCGGAAATCCTCTGGCTGAAGTCTTAATTCTTCTAACATATTTGTATTAACGTTTCAGTCCAAAGGATCTTCTATTTTGTTCAACTATTAATAGTGCCGCCACTGCCAACAATGTGTTTTCATCCATTTTGTTGTAAAAAACGAACTGAAAAACAAAACCAAATTAATGTAAATGCTTCTTCGTTGTTCGTTGTTGTGATAAGAACGAACAATTTACAATGTACAGAGAATGAAGAACTAAAGTCTAAATGGGGCTGAAGCACTTTGGATATAATTTGACTTTTAGTAACTGAAAGTTTTACTTGTTTAAGAACCGGCACCGGTCTCGTGCCACCTAACGTGTCATACGCCCTCTATACCTACAACAGAGTACTATGGACACAGCAACACTATAAAGTACTACAGAATATTTTCACATTGCCTCTGGAAAAAATCACATTACTATATTGTTGATTTAACATTTTTATATTTTGGGTGATCTGTAATGAGAGATGCCAGATCCGTAAATTAAAAATGCGCGCAGTATATTATTTTATCGTAAATTCCAAAATAATTGTACAAAATAAAAAAAAGCCGTAGTAAAACTCCTTGACAAATGGTAAGTGAGTTTGACTGTCTGGGTTATGGGACTGATTCACGGCTGCTGCCAACTAAAAACAAATTCAGGAAGGCTAATATCCTCCAAGATTATCACTTAAAGTAAAAATTGTTTTTTATTTTAGCCGTTCGGACTCGGCAGATAGTTGTGGACCCCTTCCATTCTTACCGAAAACATATTTAACATAATTTTCCCTCGAACCATAATTTCCATTTTATTTTTTTTTAATCTCAAAGTTAAGTTGGTGCAATTTCGGCATTGTCAGGCCACAAGTTTGTGCAGTGTAAGAACGAAAATTTGTTAGTTTCTTACAAAATGAAAAATAGGGAAAAGAGCACGTCTTTTCTTCAATTGGCGTTTTTTCTTTTTTAGTTCAGAATAGGGCTCTGAATAGAGTCCGAGCATGTCGAGTATGTTCTGAACATCCGCTGAACCAAACGTGCTCTCAGCGCTCTGAGTTGTTTTTTGAAAAACGCCTGAATACTTAGCTGTCACAATTTTTTTTTTTTTAATTTTCACCTGTCAAATACTTGCGTTTAGCATTTAACTCTGTCTGTTCAGTAATTTAATTCTGAGCTCATAGAGCGCACTCTAATCGCGCTCAGAACAAGCTAAGAACGAAAAAAAGAAACAAATTTTCGAAGCTCTCAACACTCTGAACTAAAAAAAAAAACACAATTTATTTTTTGACAAAGAAAATCGCCTAATCAAAAAACAAATTAATTATACTCACAGATTTCACATAGTTGTATTGAAAATTCTAATGGCGATTTTAAAACCTAAAAGTATGTAATTAGCTTCCCCTTTCGTTTCTTGCAATGCAGACTGTATTTGAAGCCTAAAAACATGTCGACTTTGTAGCGTACATTTTGTTTAACGATCTGAGTGCTTACTAACTGTTTCCTGAATATCTCACTCTGCCAAGAAGAGATTTTAATTTTATTTGTTTACGCGTATATTCATTATAATTACTTGTGCCTCATAAGCAAAGACAGTCTTGGCAGATCTACGACGTAAAATTAACAATCACACCACTGCAGAAGGAGCGTTTCAGTATTCAAAGACAAATTCCTACTCTTCCTCCTCATAAACTTTGGTTATTAATTTAATAACGTGTTTGCATCATTACTGTCGAGTATTTTTTTAATGTCATATGTGATGTGTCGTCAGAATAATTGACAAAAAGGAAGGTAGAACCGAAAAATGTCAGAGAGACAAACCGCTAAACCACGACACGTAATTCACACGGCAGCGAATTATTACAACAGCGCGTTTGAATCTCTGACGTCGTCGTGCAACAAAGGAACACAAATCAGGACACGGAATGTTATGTATGTATGTACATTGAACGAAATCCTTTTCTGTTGTCATGAATATTCATAAGAGAGACAAAGTTAAGGATACATAAATGAATTATGAATCTGAAGGCAAACTCTTCGGCGAAGAGAGAACCCCACCTCAGCAAATTTGTTTCTATAATTATATTTTTTTTTTTTTGAGTAATCTTGGGTTAAATTTGTTTAAAAGATTATAACGGCGCGAAGCTAAGTTTGATGCATATCTATGTGAAAGCCTACATTTATGATTGTCCTATAAATATAAATTGGGTGGGAACTGGGAACTTCCACCAAGTGTCAAAGTGACAGTTTACAGATTGTACATGCAACATATTTTAATGACGAAGAAAAACCTTCTTTTTTGTATGAGAGAAAAAAGTATTAAATCTCACTCACTCAAACCAATTTATGACCAAAAAAAAAGAACATCGTCTGGAGTAGACAAGGCAGGGAGCGTACAGGAAATAGAGTAGGTTCTTTGGGAAAAGAACTGGACATCTGCACAATGGGAGATACGAAAATGCTCGACATGAGCCACTGACTGTTGCAACTTTATTTTTTGACAGTTGAAATATGAATTCAGTACTCGTATGACAGGAAAAGGAATAATAATTTCCGGGAAGTTTTTTTTTGTTTCCTTTGAAAAATGGAAAAGGAAATTTGGAAACTAAGTAGTCTGCATCTGTGTGCTATAACAGCAGCTTGCGAAATAAAGTTTTTAAAAGTTAAATGTGAGTTGGGAAATACTACTCATTGCTCATGGACTTGAAGTTAATTTGGAAAACACATCGTTTTCAAATTTCAACAAAGTTTTTAAACTCAAAGTTCAGGAACAGTTAACTATTCAGAGTGGAAGGATGGTTTTGATTTGTTAAGAAAGGAGTAATATTTTGCGAATCTACTAGGGGAAAGATCAAAAGAGAACTAATTTAAGTTTATTTAATTCAATTTTGAAATTCATGTTGGTAGTTCATTATTCGATTGGATCTTGAGGAAAATTGCATACAAAAGTTAATCAATTTTAGGCGCCATAGCTAGTGGATAACCAAGACCTAGTGACGTACAACTCTCAATTATAACTGTATGCATGTTGTATCTGGTAGATTAGTGGGGATCAATAATTGTGGCAACTTTTCTTTAAGTTATTAAAGTGAGGAAACACCGTTAAATCATAAGAAAGAAATTTTTTACTTTTTCTGTTTTAACCTCACTTTAGCCAGTGTGCAAAGTGGCCAGACCTATATTAACAGTTTTCTAACTTAATATTACTGTGGGTGGCCCGCTTCGTCCTTTATCTGGATTTTAACTCGCTTTTCGGGGGCCAATCCCGCTTACGCAACCTCGTTACTTCGTTTGGGGTATTTTAAGTCGATAAGCAGGCGCCTATGTCAATAGTTTTTTTTAACTTAACAGTACTGTGGGCTAGAAGATTCAGAAACTTCTCTATAATCAACAAATAATTCTCTTACACAATCAACAAATAGCCAAAATTCCCAAAAATAAGCTGACTCTGGTAATACTTACACAAAGAGAAATGTCAAAATAATTTTCTGTCGAGTACGAATGACTAAGATGAGAAGCACTTATCATGACAAAAGATTTTCGCAAGAGGAAGTACCCCAAAAAACCTTTTTAAATCCTTTCCGATTTTTCTAACGCTCGCACTGTGTCTAACATTTTAAAGGTAGTCGAAAGCGCTTTAATGCACAAACTTAATTGTGTTCAGCCAGTTAATCTGAGAAGTAATTAAATTGCACTTAAAAAATTTGATTTCACTTTAATAACTCTTTCGAAAAAATGTATGTACTGACTAATTTTCTATAAAACGGTGGTATACTCAGTTTTGTTTCTCTTTAATCAGTCGCCATCATGTGTTAGGAGCGAGGCCTTTACCGTCAAGGCGTACTTTGAAGAAGGGCTACGTTTGGTTAAAAAGGAAGTTATGTTACCGCACTCCGAATTATTTTCACTCGGTTTTACATTTTTTTTTTATATTCTTATGCTACTTGAAGTATGTGACATTTAGACAAATAATAAGCCTTCCTTTTTTAAGGAACAGTTTACATTTTAATGCAGACGGGCTATGAGCCATGCTTGTAAATCTTTATATAAATTTGTATACTATATTAAATGGAAACAATAGGTGCGTTTTATTATCCACAAATCTATCTGGATCCGGATCCTTCCCTTGAAAATAAAACGATACGGATCTTACTGACAGCAGTGTTATAAGCCCGTGTCTTTTTATTCTTGCGTTTGGAAATTTTAAATTATGTCGTCTTTTTTCTTTACACTATTGCTTACACTACCTTACCATAAAAAGCCATCTACTCGCCAGATCTTTGAAATAGATCCCGATAGAAACAGGATCCCAAATTGTTTTTGTAATACATGTTAAAACTTAATCCAGATCCGGATCCAGATAGATTTGTGAATAATAAAACGCACCTAATAAAGATTTTTATTATTATTATTATTATTATTATTATTATTTTAATAGACCACAAATTAATATAATAATATTGTAATGAAGAAAAATCTAAATCTAAATTATATATATATTTGTTAAGGTTTTTTTTTTTTTTTTTTTTTTTATAATCTATCCGCGCTCAAGGGATTATGATTACCCTTTAAATGTTTCAACACAGCGCGGGCGTGAAGTTAATGAAGAGAAAGAAGGATAGGAAAGATGTGTGGCACGATGTTCTGAGACTGTTGGTGGTTGTCTCAGATATTTTTATCTCCAGGGATGGCGGCTGAGCTAAAGCGGAGAAATGCCGTGTCTTATTTATATGTCGCTTATAATTCACAATATTTTATTCGTGTTCATCCTTGTTGGGCATACTAGTTTAACTCAATTACATGTTGTTAGTGTTATGCCTGAACAACATGTAATGAGTAAACCAGCAACCCATTGAGGACAATTTTTAGAAGGTTTTTAATGGAATTAAAGCGACATAGACGACGGCAGGGATCGAACCTGTCATCATGAGGTTGACAGGCGAGCACACATCCATCGCGCCACGGCCACCCCCGTTGAAAGATCGATGCAGAATGATTTATTTTATTTAGAAGTGAAGATATTTTCTGGTTTTTCTATTTTGAACTTCTGATATATCTCTTATTAGGTTCCACACTTATTTCCCCCAAACCAGCTCTTCATGGTGAAGATGCCTTCGATAAATCTCAAAAACAAAATATCTAACAGTGCCAGTGATGACGTTTAATTTTCCAATAATATCTGGTCGTGTTCCTTTGGAGGTTAAATGTATCTGTTCATGAGACGATGCAGTCTAACTACCTAGTCATTCTCACATATATGTATGTACGAATGTGCAAGTAGATGAGATTTATAGTGGAATCAATTTTGGCGATTTAGTTGAAAATATCGAGATGCCACCTCCAGGGCTAATACTGGATTATGCTGACATCATTTTTCAAATTAGAATTTATGAATGCACGAAGTTTATTCTGGCATATTGCCAGTACATTCAGGGCCTGTTTCTTGTGTGTGGCCTCATAAGAATCGAAGTATTACGAAGGTTGCTACGTCAGTCTTGAATACTTCATATTTGACATTGCCATTGTAAAGATTAACATTTTTAATGGTAATCAGAACGTTTTGTCATACGAGTACTGTTCGTGCAATGATTCGACGTGGGTTAAACCAACGACAGTGTGCTGATGAACTCGCCATGGACTTCTGTTAATTAAGCACCAAATAAATAATGGAAATCTGTTTCATTTCAAAAATCTTTGTTTCAACCTACTTCAATTTTAGAAAAAAAATTACTGCCCATGTTTGAATTTGTACTGATTTTTTGAACACAGATTATTTCAATATCAAACTATAAACAAAAATCCTCAATTTGAAAAAGTAAAAAAATTGCTCACAATTTAATTTAATTTTGTATAAACAGATGCTAAAAAGGTTTGAGTATAAGGACATGGACTTACTCAAATACCTTAATACCAAAAAAATACTAACTGGAACTATGTAGACAAATCTGCTAATTTCCTAATTTCATGGCTTAACACAATGGAGTGCTACATTTGAAACTGAAGTTGCAGCTGGAATAGCTGTATGATACTGACAGAAAATCAGTAACGTCGGCGACCGCCGCGCCATTTTTGACCAAAAAAAATCAATATGAGCGACGAAGCACATTATGACTGGGCAGACTTTGTTATTGAACAGAATTGTGACTATTTGTGCACGGAAAATCCATCGAAGACCATTACACGCTCGTAGGATAACTGTATCGTGCGTCAATCGGGCCGGCCGGCATCATTGGGACATATTAGTTACAATGCTGTAACAGTTACAGAGGACCCCTATGGGGACATATTAGACAACTTTTAATGTGCCCTAATTATATTAATTAGCTCTACAGAACGTGTGATTGCAACAAGACGGTGTCACATCGCAGCCAGCCTGTTCTCCGATGCGAATTCCTCGAAAAATGTTTCCATAAAGTCTCAGGTCTAAACTTTTCAATTTTTTTTTGTGGGGAACGTAAGGATTTAAGTAAATACATAAATATACCACAAGAAGTCTACTTACAAATTGAACCGCTGAGAAGAAAAAGGAAAAAGTGTAGCTATTTTTATAGCGCACATTATAAGCCTAAAAACGAAAACATTCCATGTAAACCTGTTTTTTAAATGCGATTATAAAATATCATTGAGTGGAAAAAGGAACAGATTCCAGGAATATTTTTCTTTTTCCACTCAACATTTGAAATTTTCCGTTGACGTTATTTAAGTTTATTAAGTTTGTTAGTAGCCTATGCTTATTGATGAGAAGTTCAATCAAACTTTGACACTTTGACAAGACTCTTGATGACACTGACTATGAGTGGGAGATTAAAAGTCATTCAACAATTTTACCCAGTCCGAGGACATAGTTTCCTCCACTGTGACAGGAACTTTTCTGTCATAAAGCGAGTTGTTCGCAGATATGATCGTTTTTCGCCTTAAAAAATTGGATGTGATCGAGCTCCCTTCTACAGAGGCTTATGATAGAAAAATTCCAATCAACAAAAAAAAGTTGAACGATATTTCGAAAATCGTTCACTATGTCCCGGAGGAAATTAAACCTTTTTTCGATGAAATTCTGCGAATAGCGATGAAGACGATGGCTAATTTTTTTTCGTTTGTAATGATCTTTTTACTTGCGATATAGGTACTATAGGGCAAGTTCTGCATTTGGAAAAAAAATCGAACTCGAGATTTTGATCAAAGTTGACATTACGATGATAGCGAAGACGAATAAAGTGGGCCCGGAAATTCCGTCTGTCTGTCTGTATGTCTGTACCTCTCCCTACAGCCTAAACCACTAGACCTATGTTCTTCAATCCCGGAAGTTAAGGGTCTTCGGTGATTCCCTAGTAACCCCCATACACCCGTAATGCATAATTTTATTCATCTCAAAAACGGCTCTAACGATTTTGATAAAAAAAATTAGGTGTGATATGGACATGGACTACATTTTGTTCAAAAAAAATTTTGGGGTAAAATGTTATTAACGGTACCTGTCATATAACCGTTTTTTGATTTTTTGACTTTCTCATCAACGGCTCTAACGATTTTAACCAAAAATTTTCAGCAGGAGGCCCCTTAAGTTTAAAATAATATTGTATATAAAAATATTCGAATTTTTTTTTTGGAATTTAAAAAAAAATTCAAGTTTTTTTTGAAGAACCAATATCTTTAAAATGTGTAAACGATTATTTTTTGAAACTATTTCTAAAATCTATACTGCTACATACTTAAAATTTGGCATCCCAAATTTTGTTCTCGAAAAATTTTAAGGAAATTTGTTATATAAAAAATTACTTTAATATTAAAAGGATTAATCGGACGGAAATTCCATACATTTGAACATTTTAATCTCATTAAATCCATGTTTTATATTTATAAATTCCAAAGTACTTTTACATAAGAGCAAGTTCGTGCGATCCAGTCGTGCATTTTATTTCTGTTTATTTTTATTCCCTTGAATTATTATTAAAATATTGTTTAGAATTTTGCAGAATTATTTAATATTAAATAAATAAAATGTTTTGTAACCATTATTTATATTATTTGAATAAAAAAACTTAATTTAAAATAATTTATTTGATTTTTTTTTTCAATTAGTGGAAAAAGGAAAACCCAAACACTTTAACAGGAATTATTAAGCCAGGCCTTAAAGTTTTTAATTTCAATTGTTTGGTATGTCACTCTTCTTTACTAGCTTTACATTTGTCCTTCAGAATGTTTTGAAGAATAACTTTCAGTTTCAGAAATAAACAGTTTTCTTTGATTTCCCAAAAACTATGATTAGTGGAATGTTTTCCTTTTTCTTCTCAGCGGTTCAATTGACTGTATCTACCGAGCTATTACTTGCAGATTTTTACATATTTTTGTATTAGGTATCTACATAGCAAGTTTTCTCTCATTGGTAATGCAAAAATAATAAAATTAAAAAGAATACCCACCAAGTATGGTTGTAGGTACATATATTCTTAAGAAATTATTTTATTGATTAGTTTTTAATAAGTAGTCGTAGTAACAAAATAAACATAACACATTGTGCCACAAAGTTTATGAATTTGTTGTTAATCACTTACATGCGCGTGTAAGTATTCAACTTAATTAATAATTGGTTACACATTCCCTATTTTCCCAGCGTTATCGTTTCACTTAATAATTTTCAGTGAAGGTAGTTAAAACCAATTAGTGCCCGTTAAATCAATGTTAAACAAAAAACATCCTAACAAAGTAAAAAAAAAAACATATAGGTTTTTAGAGACCCTTGTTATTCAAAATAATCTTATCAATTTGATCGCGATCTTATCATAAAATATTTTACATATTATGTACACAACAATATGTGACTTTAAATAGTAATTATCTTCTTTGTTGATCATATACCTACTTATACTTACTATGAACTGAAATCTCAGATTCCCAGAAGTTTCATTCCTATTCAAGGACTAACAAATAACTTTACTGAAATAAAGCATTTAATAATTGAAAAGAAATACGATTTAGTTGTTTTAACAGAAACTCACTTAGGACAGTGGGTTTTGGAAAGTGAAGTGAATATTAAAAACTATAATTTAATAAGATGTGAAAGTGCATCGCCCTATACGGGTGGAATAGTAATGTATGTAAAAAAAAAATATGAGTTTAATGTTTTAAAAAATTGTCAACTAGAAATAAATATTTGGATTTTAATAATAGAAGTACAAATTGATAATAAACATGTTATATTTTTTGGATTATATCGTTCACCGAGTACATCAATTAGAACTTTCTGTGAAAAGATGAATGAATGGATGGATGAATTTGAAGGAAAAGAGAACTTAATAATTATAGGTGATTTCAATATAGACTGGCTAATGAATACCACATATAAAAAAGAACTTGAGTGTATGTTTCGTGAAAATATGTGCAATCAACTAGTTATTGAACCTACAAGGATAATTTTAACAACTAAGACACTTTTGGATTACGTAGTTACGAATACTAAAAACTGTATAGTTAAAGTTGATAATGAATTAAAAATTAGTGATCACGAAACTATTACATTTAAAATAACAACTAACTCAAAACAAAAGTGTGATAAACGAAAAATAATAAAATATTTAAAATATGATAGTTTTCAATTTGTTCAAAATATAAGAAGAAGTGAAATAAATAATTTAAGTATAATAACACAAGTGAATAATCAAACGAGTAATATTTTTGAAAAGGAAATTTTAAGTGTATTAGACAAATTCATAGTAAAAAAGAGTGTAAAATGTGATAATCGTATAAATTGGTTCAATGAAGATCTTCGAAGACAAAAATCGCAAAAAATTCAGAGCTATACAAGGTTTATTTTAACTGGTTTATTGGAAGATTGGCAGAGTTATAAGAAAATAAGAAATAAATATAAAAAAAGTTTAAATAAAGCTGAACGTATGTACATTAAAAAGAAAATAAATGAAGCTGATACTCAAAAATCGATGTGGAAAACAATTAAAAATTTAGTGCTAAGGCAAGTGCAATCTGATAATAAAAGTATCCAGTTCGGTCAAACTAAATTTGATAACAACAAAATTATAGCAAATAAGTTTAATCAATATTTCATTACAAGTGTTACAGAAATAAATAATGGTATTCCAAATATACCCTGGATAAATCATGCTGAACTAAGTGCACAGTGTTTTAAATTTAAAATATTAGATAACATAGATGAACTTTTGAAAATAATAGAAATAATGCCTAACAAGAACGACTACAACTATATGAACAAAGAAATGTTAAAAGATAGTTACACTTATGTAGGACCAGCTTTACTAAAAATAATAAATTATTCCTTAATTAATGGGATTTTCCCAGACAGTTGGAAAACATCTCTAATAATTCCGGTTCAAAAAATCGCTAACTCCAACAAATGTGAACATTTTAGACCAGTGAATATGCTACCTTTGTATGAGAAAATATTAGAAAAAGTTGTACAAATCCAGTTTGAAAAATACTTAGAAGAAAATAGTATTATTATGGAAGAACAATCCGGTTTTCGTCAAAAACATTCATGTGAAACTGCAATAAACTTTGTTATAGCTGATTGGAAAGAGAAAATACATGCAAAGAAGAAAATAGCAGCAGCATTCCTTGATCTCAAACGTGCGTTCGAAACTGTTGACAGAAGTATATTATTAAAAAAAACTGTATAGGTAGTTATGGGGTAAGAGGAACAGAATATCTATGGTTTAAGTCATATCTAGAAAATAGAAAACAAATGGTAAAATTCAATAATGAAGTATCAAATAGTGTTTCTATTGAGTTAGGTGTACCGCAAGGGGCTATGTTGGGACCATTATTATATATATTGTAGGTATATTAATGATTTTAAAAAAATAATACGAATTTCTAAAATAGTATTTTTTGCTGATGATGGTCTATTATATGTGAATGATGATGATGTTAATGTTGCAAAGAATAAGTTGAAAGAGGACATAAATAATGTAAAAATGTACCTAAATATGAATAAATTGAAACTAAATACTGAAAAAACAAAAATAATGTTATTACCACAAATTACAGAAATTAATTGCATTGAAGAATTTGAATGTGTTAATGAAATAAAATACTTGGGAATCATAATAGTCAGTAATTTAAATTTCAAACAGCATTTTCAAAATATTTATAAAAAGGTAGCCCAGAAAATCGGTTTTTTTCGTAGAATAAGAAAGAAATTATGTAGGTATTTCAATGGCAATTAAAATATATAATACTATAATAAAACCACATTTTGAGTATTGTCCAACAGTACTATTATTGGGGTCCACAGACATGATTCAAAAACTTCAAATCTTACAAAATAAAGCTATGCGTTCGATTTTATATTGCAATAGGTATACACCAATATGTTACATGTTGAATATGTTAAAATGGTTGAGTATTAAACAAAGAATAATATTTTGTACATTGCTGTTTATATTTAAAATTAAAAATAGTTTAATGCCAAGTTATCTTCAAAGAAAATTAACAAGAAGAGCTGATGTTCAGCCATATAATTTAAGAAACAATAATAATTTTAATGTACAATTTTTCTCTAACAATAGATCGCAAAATATGTTATTTTATAAAGGAATACAAATTTTTAACAGTTTGCCAAATAATGTGAAAACCGAAAACAATTTAAGAAAGTTTAAAAATGAAATATTACAGTTTTTTAAAACTACCTTCTAACTTATTTTATTTTTAAGAATCTATTTAAATGTATTTAATTGTTTTTTTTTTTTTTTAATGCTAAATAAACGTTTATCTAATCTAAATCTAACTAAAAATTTTGATTTCCTACTGAAGTCAAAGAGGGAAGTGCCTTCAAAAACTTGTAGTTACTATAGGTATAATCTTCTGTTTGAAAATATTTCAAGGTAAAAAAAATGTACAGCATGATATACTCTATAAAAGATTTTAACCGACTCTAACTGTGGTAACCTTGAAACCGACCCAAGAACACATCCAAGTCCAAGTGAAAGACAAAAAACCATGCCATATGAAATTCTTCGTATAAGACAACAAAAACCTGTTTTTGCCTTTCAATCCAAGTAAATTCCCACAGTTTCAAGATAGTGAACTCAAATTTCTTTGTCCATTTAACTTACTTACCAAAATAGATGCAATATCGTCAGTGTCACTGCCCAGTCCTTTTATCGGCGGATACTTCTGTGGACTATGTCCACCACCACCTGGTCCACCTCCTGTCCCTATCAGGCCTTGCTGTTGTTGACCGCCGCCGCCGCCTCCACTATCGTTCTCTTGCTGATCTAAGTTAAAGCTCAAGTCTAAATCCTGTGGCAGCTTTTCATATTTATTTTGTTTCATATTTTTCACCATGACACGGACACAAATCGACAACTAAGGCGAGAACACAACGACGACACAATGATAACGAACACGATAAACAAAAAGAAGCCCTGCAGCAGTCCCGAGTCCGATTGCGACGACGAATCTGAGACTGTAACTGGAGTGGAGCAAGAAAATCGATTTATCAGCTTTGGATAGAAGGCCAACAGGTCTCCTCTATGGGGCCCTGGAGCGCGATAGAGGAGTTCTGGTAGAGTGCACTTAATCCTCACTTCTCTCACATTCACTGCTCCTATTGCTTCAATTGCTCTTAATTGGATATTTATTGAATTTTCTGTAGCAATTCCTCTCTAAAAAGGATGATTCTCAGTTCTTTTGTTTTGGAAAATGTGAATTTGTGAATCATCGGCCTTATGGCAGCACATCAACCGCACTGAATTGATTTTTCCCAGACACAAGCCAGTAGCGTCCACAATAATGCACCACAAATCAAATTACTTATGCGATGCGGACGACGACGACACAAATCACTAATTATTTCAGGAATTTCTATGCCAGTTATTTTCACTGTGAGCCAAGGACATGGCGAAGAGCTAACCGAGTTCGGAGTTCTTGGTGGTCTTCGCCTCCACCTAAATCTCTTGTAATTTGTGTTCTAAAATTTAATTGAATGAAAATTATGACAAAAAACTGAGAAGAGAATTATTACGCGACGCGCAGTCCTACCGGTTGGACGATTGCTCTAGCTTTGACAGTCGATGGAAAAGTCGAGTTGTTGAACAGCGAGAAAGATTTTTCTTCTCGGACTTTCGTGTGTAGGAATAGGAACGATTAATGTGCAGTTCACCGTTCAGCGCAGTTCAGTTTGGGCATTGTATATGAAAAAAAAACACAGGCAGGCGCTTTAGTAGTTGTGTCAAAGTATTCAAGCGGGGGTGTGTTTTTTTTTTAATTTTTGTTGTTTTTGGAGAGTGCGATATGTCAGAATTACGGCACAATCTAGTACTTTTTGGATTTCATTTGTGTGGAATCTAAAAAGCTGGTTATGGACGGTACGCATTATACTACGTTTTCACCAAGAGTAAATCCGGGATTTAAGTGGATTTACCATAAATCTTCTTTAAATCTCGAAGATTTACCATACAAATTTATTTCGTAAATCTAGTAGATTAGAAATAAATCTTCATAGGATCGATCGGTCGAAGTTCGAACTGACCTAACATTCATACGGTGCTAAGTTATCTCGATGATTTTTCATCGTTTGGCACAAATGAAACTTTCTTTCTCTCGCTTCTACCATTGTATATATATTTTAATAGTACTCTCATGAATAGGAACGCGACTAGGCGAACCAAGCGGCACCATAATTACTAAATTAGCAGAGATGCCTATGGCAGAGTTTTAACAGATAGACATTTAATACATGACAGTGACAGCAATAGGAATACTGTATATAAAGTAGGAGAACAAAGACACATACTATGTACATTGGAGTAGAATGTAGGTGTGTGTGGGGATTTGGTAGTTGTTATTTTCTGTAGGCAAATATTTTCAAGGTCAATACTTTCAATACTTTTTTGGCGATTACGTATTTTTTGGGATAGAATAAAATTATTTCTGTGCATATTGTCGTCTGAGTTATATCTTGTTCAAAAGAGCATTTTTGGCGAAATTTAGTTAGAAATGCAGTTTTTATAAATCAAACATGCTCTTTCGAATGGCACACTCCATTTCTTTCTATCTCTTTTAGTTTTTAAGTTATGAAGAACAATTATGTTCAATAAACCACTTTATTAAACATTTGAGTTCGACTACAGCTAAACGGCTCGGCCGATTTTCTTCAAACTTGGTAGATGTTTTTTTCTTTGGAATTTTTTTCGAAATTTCATAAATATTTTTTTTTCTCAAAAACTGTCCCACAGATTTAAAAAAAAAAAAAATAAATCATTTAGTTAAAGCTAGGCATTGTATATATATATATATATAACTATATATACAATGAGCTAGGTAATGGTTGAAAAAAATTTTACAAAAAATTGTTATTTTTGGTACCCCCCTTGGGACCATTTTTTTTGTTTTCGATTTTCTCAAAAACTGTACGACGGATTTTGATCATTTTTTTTGCTAAAGGTCCCTAATAGTTTGAATATTATTGTGTATTCAAATTTTCAAAAAATTATTTTTTGGATTTTTAAAAAAATTTTCAAAATTTTTTTGAAAACTCAATATTTCGTAAACCCCATGCTCGATTTTTTTCAAACTTGATGAATAAAAGTTTTTTAATATAATCTACATAATATGAGAAAAAAAATGTATTTTACCTAAAAATAACGGTATCCTCCAAGAACAAAAATTATAATTCGCTTTTATATACAAAAATTAATAAAAAGAAACAAATTTCAGCCTCGGAACAGTTTTCGAGAAAAATGCGATTTTCGAAAACCCTTTTTTGAAAAAATATCAAGTAACGTACGAAAAAAAAAATATTTTCACGCGTATACAAATTTTCCTTTTTCCAAAAAATGTTCATACTTTTTTGAAAATTTTAATATTATCAAAAGTCTTATATATTTATAATATTTTTTTTTAATTTTTAGAAAAAAAGTCATTCTTTTTGGAAAATTCGATATCTCAAAAACCGGCGCAATGTTTTTTTCGAAATTTAATTTCCATTCGTACAGTAATTAAACTTAAAGCTAGCGCACGATTTGAGGAGATTTTACTTAAAAACAATATTTTTTTGTTCCACGCTTAAAATACGTTTTAAGCGTTTTCGCGTTTTTCGTTTCATACGTGGATTGAAAGGTGGCACTCCCTAGATCACGAATATGTAATTTTTAATTCTGTAGGATGAATAGTTTGGCCAGAAATCACGTTTGAAAATGTCAACTTTGAGGGGTCTACGAGGCTCCGTTTAGCCGCAAATCGCGTTTAAAGATAAAAATTCGTTTTTTGATACCATTTTTTCAAATTTTGACATTTGACAATTTTCTCATTATGGAAATAGGGATTTTTTATAGAGATGCTTCCAATAAGTTTAAAAAACATTGCATCTCAAAGCTTTGAAAAATTTTTTTTTTTAATTTTTGGAAAAAAAAACTTAGAAAATTCGATATCTCAAAAACGGCTCAATATTTTATTTCGAAACTTAATTTAATTCGTACAATAATAAAAACTTAAGGTTGGCGTACCAATTTTTTTTAATTTTATTTTCACTTACAAAATTACGTAATTGCAAGTTTTGCATGTGGAAAAAATTTAACTCGAGATTTTGATCAAATTTGACTTTACGATGATAGAAAACACGAAAAAATATTTTTTTATCTAAAAAAATTGTTTTTGAAAAAGCAATGTCTTGAAAAAGTTTGAGCGATTAATTTTTGAAAATATTTCCTAGAATCTTTATTTTAAAATACTTAAAATTAATATCCCAATTTTTTTTCTAGAACAATTTTAAAGAAATTTCTTATATTCAAAATGAGTTTAATAATAAAATGTTTGTTTGTTCAAAATTCGCAGGGCAAATATCTTATTTTTTACAAAATATATGGATAAAATTAATTTTTTGGTACAATTTTCTATGGGTATGTACCTACATACTATGCAAAAGCTATTTTCTTTAATAAAAATATTGGTACGTACCTATAAGATTTTCTTAAAGAAATAGTTTTCTAACTGTGTATGTACATATCTATATTAATTACAAAAAAAAAAATACAATTGCCACTATCCTAACTACCCACTGCATATAATTATTATAAAATTATTATTATAAAATTATTTTGGTTACCATAACGAAATAAAGCCAATTTGAAATTATTTAGTTTTCAAAAACGAAATAAAACCATTTGAGTTTATTAAGTTCAAATTCCTCTAGATCTTATTACAAAGTCCATAAAATGGCAACCTCGGTAATTAATCGTATCAGAATTTAAACAAACCATATTGCATGAGCAATGAAACAAAATTCACAAAAACTCTCATACACTCTCAATACTATTTGCTTGTATTCATCTCGCTCATGGCATATAAAACTGTATATACCTACCTACAATTGATTCTGACAGCAAAAAGAAACGCAGATAAGACTTTCTCCCTTAAGCTAAGTGTACACGATTGGTAGATCTTACAATATTGTAAGACCTTACAATGTCTGACAATTATCTACCAATGAGCTGACAATTAAGTTGTGTGTGTACACGGTTGGTAGAAAATCTACCAATCCCTTACAATTAATTGTCAGAAGTTGGCTGACAATTCATTTTCAGATAACCGGCTTAATACCTACCAATTAATTGTAAGAGATTGGTAGATTTTCTACCAACCGTGTACACACACAATTAATTGTCAGTTTTTGTTGGTTATGCAAACTGACAATTAAACCTTGGCTGCAAATTTTCTGACAATAAAAAAATTGTATGATGCTAAAAAACGAACATCTTACAATTTCTTCATTGTCAGAAACGTCAGACAACGATAAAAATTGGCAGGCCTGACAATAAATTGTGTGTGTACACGATTATCAAATACCTTACAATTTACCGTCTTACAATTAATTGTCAGATACATTTTCTGACAATTAATTGGAAGATTACACGATTGTCAGCTAGCGTACACATGATTGTCAGGTTTCTTACAATTAATTGTCAGACAATGATCTAACAATTAATTGTCAGACAAATTTTCTGACAATTAATTGTAAGACTACACGATTGTAAGACATTGTAAGCATGTTTTTCACTGACAGATCTGACAATATTGTAAGATCTACCAATCGTGTACACTTAGCTTTACCCTCTTTATTGTTGTCAGAATAAATATATATCTACCTCGTCTCTTTTTTTGCTTATATTTTCTCCTTCCACGTCAACTCTGTACTGCTTAACATAGCCACACTTACGATTTTGCGGCACAATAAGTTAACTTAAAATCGTGTTCCATGAGAGTACTATAAAAATATATATACAATGCTTCTACTTTATAAGAAAAATTGAAACAACATTAACATTTTGATAGATGCTGTCAAAGTTAATCTTCTTATTAATCTTTCAGTGAAAAGGTTGGAATTGGAGTGTCCGAGAGTGCAGACGTGTTTCTGCGTCTGCACTCTCCAAAAAATAAAATTAATATAATTCTTGTTAAAACGTGTTACGGTTTAAATTAATTTTTTTCCGTTTTTAATGTCTTTTTTTTGACTAAATTTTATTCGCTTTTACTAAAAGCGAACTTCCTAAACATCCTAAATTAAACTCAACGCCGGATGGTGCTGTGATTACAACGAAAAAACTGGATCACTTTTTTAACACAAAGTGCCCATTAATTCTCCCCAGCGAGATAAGAAAAAGTAGAACCTCAAATTGAGGCATTAACCTAACAAGTGGATTAAGCAACAGTGTAATACACTACACAAAAATCGACGATGCCGATACATGGCTCACTCCCAGCAGGAAGCGAACCTGCACATTAATAAAAATCCGCAACTGCAGTCCTGCGGGCAACTGTCCGCCGAACAACAATCGATGACGCCATGTGGCTAATTCCCTGCAGGAAGCGAACCTGCACATAAATAAAAATCCGCAACTGCAGTTCTGCGGGCAACAGTCCGCCGAACAACAATCGATGACGCCGACATATGGCTAATTCCTAGCAGGAAGCGAACCTGCACATTAAAAAATCCGCAACTGCAATTCTGCGGGCAACAGTCCGCCGAACAACAACTAAATCTCACTTGGGTCTGGAACTGAGGATCTCACGGCGATAGTCAACAACTGGGGCTTACAAAATCACCACCAAACGCAACAAGTAACGGATCTGATTCCAGTGTTAAACAACTCGTAATAATCGTATATATATTATATATTTATAAGTACAGAGCCATCGCTCTCAACTTATTATCTCTGTCATGTGATATTAGTGTAACAGTATAATCTTCTCACTCATTCTAAATGTATAAATATAAGCAGTATAGAGCTATCGCTCATATCTGACTATCTTTTTTACTCTTTCACTCCTCTAGTGAACTAATTGCATATTCAAACATAAAGAGCGTTCTCGCTCTCATTTTCAAAAAAAGACAAGAAATATCAACATTATATGTTAAAAAAAAAATAATGCGCATTGCGCGTTTTTAGTTTTTAGTTTTTTTAGTTTTTTAAGTTAGTGTTAGTTTATTAATTTGTAAATATGTATATAGTCAACGAAACTTCCGTTTCACGCAAATGTATAACGCTCTTGAGCACGAGCAGAACAAAACTATATTATTATATAAAAATTGACATGCCACGAGGCTTAACCTTAAATAAAGTAATTGTTAAAGAAGGCCATACGCTACAGCCACTTTTGTACCTATGTTAAAGTTAGAATAAGATGAAACGACTCTGTAATTGATACTTAAAGACTCAATAAAACATTCATTCATTCATTCATTAATCTTTCAGTGCGGTGAAAACACCACATAAATCTCTTGCCTTAAATCTCAGATTATCTTTTGGTGAAAACGTAATATTACCTTTATACTTTTTTGTTTACAATTTTGTTTTTTTTTTTTATTTTTTTTTATTTCATGTACAGAAAAACAGATAGAGTGCCCCTTTGCATAATGATAAGTGCATTTGACTGTCAATGTAAAAGGTCTGGGTTAGATTTTCACCTACTACAAAAATGCAACTCTACAAATAGTAACTATTGTCATGAAAAATGATTCTTATCTAATGTCGATTTCCTTTACACACTAGCACCCATATTAATAAAAAACACTAGGGATTTTAGGGATTTCGATCCCTTGTGAAATTTTGTCTTTTTAGTGTGCGTATTTCGTATACATGTAAATCCCTCTCCAAATACGGATTCGAAAGACTTGATCTCTGTCAAAAAAAATCGATGTTTTTGGTGTGAAGGAACGTAAAATCTGTCGTAAAAGTCAAAATTACATATTCAGAATGTTAAAACGCAACTTTTGATACCCCTTTCGATAAAAAAAAATCGAGAATTTTTTTTCTTCATAAAACGACGGGACAGCCTAATGTACATAATAGCCGTGTTTTTTTGAAAAGTTATCCGTAGTACAGTAGGATTTTATATGAATAACAAATACAACATCCGCAGTAGGATCACTGTAGAAAAAATTAGAAGTGAAATCCAGCTGCGCATATAGATTTGAAGTTTATTTGAGTATCGGCCGTGATCCTACTGCGGATGTTGTATTTGTTATTCATATAAAATCCTACTGTACTACGGATAACTTAAAAAAAAAACACGGCTAATGGCATATCTGAGAATACCTTTTGGAATATTGGTATTTAAGCAATCTTTAATTTTGTGTCTGCCAGCATTAGTGCTGCCATCATGACAGCCGTGTTTTTTTTTGCAAGTCCATATAGAATTGTAGAAAAAAAATTATATGTTTACAGAGTTGAAAACCAAACAAGTCTGAAAGTTCTACAAAATAGATCGCTGAAGATCATATTAAAATGTAACATATATACTCCGATAGTAGATATTGCCCTTTCCAAAAAATATAATGCAATAATCTTAATTTTTAAAATAAAAAAAGGAAGATATGCACTAAGAAATGCTGGAGACTTTCGACTACCACTGTATTGGGAGAGCCCAAACACAAAATCATCTGTTATACAATAAGGACACTTCAACTATTCAACCGACTGCCGACTGATGTTAAAATTAATGTCGATTTCCTTTTACACTCAGGAATCGATTTCTGTGTGGAGATCTTGATCCCTCGGCAGATTTTACGTTCCTTTAAACCGAAAAATCGATTTTTCTTTGACAGGGATCAAATCCTTAAAATCCCTATTTGAAGAGGGATCTACACGTACATGAAACACGCACTTGCACACATACCAAAGTAAAGTGGAATTGACATTTAGCTTTAGACGTCATTGTGATTTTTATTCTGATAATTTCATGTGCTGTGAAAATTTTTGTGGACAATAAATAAACATTAAATAAACTTTAAATATATTTACAATGGCTTCTCTCGCAGTAATGAAAGAATTGATTTCTTCCTCATCGTCTTCTTCTTCGTCATCATCATCCGAAAGTTTCTTTTCAACTGATTCTGATGGAGATATTTTGGAAATAAATAAATTTTTCAATCACAATCGCAATGTGAGGCATTCGGTTGTAAATTTTGTCCAGGATGTAGTTTCTAACTACACAGACGACGAGGTAGGTTCTTTGTTTATTTAAAAAAAATAAATAAATAAATATTATTTGGTTTATTTTTAGTTCCGTCGCCATTTTAGAGTGTCTAGACGAACTGCAGCCATTATAACAACAGAACAGTTCAAGATTTCCAAACACTTCAAAAAAATAGCTACCCGCGCTGGGAGAGAGGCTACAAGCGCCGAGGTTCAATGCCTGTCGTTTTTATGGTATGTTTAAATTATTATAAGAAGTAGAATAAAAAAGAATTTGGTTCATAAACCACAGTGGCTTTCGGATAATATAGTTGCTTCATTTCAATTTAATTTATTGAATTTGGTTCATAAACCACAGTGGCATTCGGTTACTAGTTGCTTCATTTTGAAGGTTGGAGCGGTTTTCAGTTCCAATTTAAGTTTCCTAACTAATTATTAAAACCATTTTCAATGTTCGCAAACATTTAAAAAAAAATTCATCGAACAATGATTTTGTCATTTTTGATTCTTCAAAAACATGATAAAAGTACTTTTAAGAATATTCGGAATATTCAACATTATACACATCCCCATTATGTAAAATACGATTAGTAAGATAAAATTTAATAATAAATTTGAACGTCATATTATTATTTTTTTAACACTTAGCATTTTTTTCTATTTCAGACCACTTTGTATAGGATTTGCAACGATTTTGCCGCGACGTCGACTGGGAAGAGGAGGACGTGTCATTTTAGATCGAGCATAAACAAATATTGATGATATTTGGTCTAAACTCGATTACACCATCATGGAAAGTAGCAGCTTACAAAATACCGCCGCATGTCTAAACGCAAATCCAGCCGCCAATCAGCAAACTCAGAACTCTCCAAGAACCTGCCCAACAACTGAAAACGTCAATAGAGTCGATTGTGACTATTATGACGAGGATGATAAGAATGTTTCTCGGGATTCACTTTATGTGACAGCATTTGTGAAACCGATACCAATAAAACGCCCCAAACGCAAATGGGATTACAACAGTTTTCATCCCAAACACATAACATCAATCAATAATAACAACAGTTTTTTCTACTAACAGATACTATGATCGGAGCTCAACTTAAAACGAAACATAAATACAATTGAAGGGTTGTAAGTCTAAAGGGTCTAAGTGCCAAAAAATCAAAAATCAATATTTTTATCAGAATACAATCTAAGGGCCAAGCCTTATAATATCAAAATGGATTCAAGTGCCTATTTCTTTTAAAACTGAACACACACACAAATAAAGTTGTGGTAGAGCCTAAGTGCCAAAGGGCTTTTTATTATGTTTTTCTCGAATATCTCTAAATTATAAAAATGGCACTTAGATCCTTTAGACTTACAACCCTTCAATTAAGCGAACGAAGATAAAAAAAACATGTAAATAAGATATATAAAAACAAGTTTTATTATTGTTTTCATATGAATTTGTTTAAATTTTTTATTGTTTGAAAGGCAAATAAAGTAAATACAAATAAATATTGGTATCCTTCCATAATGAATCTTATTTTTAGTGTTGGTCTTCTTCGCGTATTTTCTACATTTATAAAATAGATTGCAATGGCAATATGGTATCCAGTTTTAACGTCCAACAAAATTAAAATCAAATCAAAAGATGAACAACGAAAATTTATTTATTTTTTCACATTTTGAGGCAAATCAACTCATTTTGAAACTCCGAATTTAGGAATGCTGTTTTGATTTCGTTCGGGGCCTATGATGTAAATTTATTCGTATTCGTAGCGTAACAAAATTTTTGGGGACTTGCTACGAGGGACTCCGTGATAAGGGTGAATAACTCAAAATTTTACCTACCACGGGATTTCCGAACAAAGAACTCTTGCAAGTAAAGTTTTTCCATCGAACACCAAGATCTTTCTTTACAATCGTCCTAAAAAATTGAAACATTTATATAGGATACACAGTTTTCTTTAAACATTTTAACTACATTTTGACATAATGTTCAAGATCCTTCCACCCATCCACTAACAAATCCATATTAAGATCTAATTGAACTCCAAGTTCAATTGGAGCAACTGATACTTCTTGAGCTTTGTTATTGGGTATTTGCTTGATTTGTAAACTCTCGTTAAAAGGTTTGATTTTCTGCGGCGATTCATCTAATTTGATTGTGTTTACAGGCAGACATTTTCTAGCATTATTATTGAGTTGTATCTTCATGTTTGTTGACATCTTCTTAAGAATTTTTGGATTTTTTCCAAGCTTAACTTGATAAAAGCTGGCGTATTCCAAATACATCGAGTCCAAATCGATATTATAACTCGCAATAAGGCCTAGTTTTTTATTTTTCATTTGAATACGGACACATTACATTAGCAACCTGTCTCTTCTGGTCTCCCAAATCCTCAATAAATCTTCATCGATCTCGGGCCATTTTTCTGGAATGATGTCAAACAAATCGTCCTTAACGTCACCTTACAGATGATCCGCAGGCGAATTTCGTCCCGAAGAACTTAGCAGCTACTTTGAGGTCGATTTCTAGAAAATCAATGCAATCAGTACTTAATAATTTCCCAACACAGCCGTGGTTGGACCAATCTTACCAAACGTATTCAATCCAGTCACGACAGTGCCGAACTTCTTCTTGCCACGAGGTACACGCGGCACACAGATCTTCTTGGTGACATCTTGCTTCTTCTTGATTTTCATCAAGCCCTTGCCACCGCGTTTTTGACGTTTCTTGTCATCGTCGCCGGCATCGCCGCTCGCAGCATCTTCCAGCTTCAAACACTCGAATTCGGTTGGAAGGTTCTTCTCCAGCCATTGTTTGCATTTTTCATATTCAGGATAATATTCGCAATACTAAGCAATGGGAATAATGGATTTTGCAATAAATTCAATTGGTCTTATTCATTATATCGATGTCTCAATGTCGTCGATGGGCATGGAAATGGAACCATTGCCACAATACGGAACACTCAATGGATAGGTTAATCCTGGTCGAGTGTTAAATGGAGACGGGCTGCCATATCAACGACTTCAGTCATAGTTGAGGAAATCAAAGTTTATTTATTTAAATAGAAAATTGTTTAATTTGTAATCTTAAAGCAACGTTGAGCGTTGAGGATTAGGAGAATTATTGAGGTTAAGAAAAATATTTTGATGTATCACTACTTCACAAAAGAGAAAAGACAAAACTTAAATAGAAGTATGGATTCTGATTTTTAATTTGACATGTCACGCACACATTAACAAAAAAAAATCAATCTCTTTTTGTTTTCTTTTTGCAACATATGACAACTGACAAAATTTGACAAGGGATCGAAATCCCTAAAATCCCTAGTGTGTAAAAGGAAATCGACATAAATTTAAAATTTAAATCTATTCAAAACTAAAATCAACAAAAATAATTGTTGTCATCATAAAGCACTTGAAATTAGAACCTAACTTTTCAAATATAAATAAGCTTAATTTTATTATCGAAGCAAGTTTTCAATCATTCAGGTATTCCACAAGGAAGTCAAATAGGACCGCTGCTCTTTCTTCTATTTATAAATAATCTTCCTATGTTTGTTAGAAATGCTAAATGTCTTCTCTTTGCAGATGATATGAAGCTATTTTTACCAATCAAATCAACTGTGGATTGTCTAAAACTTCAATCTGACTTAGAAAAAGTTGTAGATTGGTGTCTTATTAATTGTCTTAGCTTTAATATTTCCAAGTGCAAAATCATGAGCTTTACTAGATCTTTGTATCCAATAACTTACTCTTATGATATAAGTAGTATTCCTCTTCAAAGAGTCGAAGAACAGAGGGACTTAGGTGTTATTTTCGATACCAAGCTAAATTTTAATAATCACTATAATTAGGTACATAATCTGTAAAAGTAATAGGTTATTAGGTTTTATAAAGAGAAATTCTAAGGATTTTCGAGATCCTTACACTTTGAAATCTTTATTCATATCTTTGGTAAGATCAGTGTTAGAATATGCTTGTCATTTGGTGCCCAATGTATCAAAATAGTATAGCTCGAATTGAGCATGTACAAAAAAAAAATTTACTAGCTATGCTCTTCGGAAGTTTAACTGGAATAATAATATTTTACCTTCTTATCAGGAAAGATGTTATTTAATTGACTTAAGTACTCTTCAATCACGTAGAAAATATTATCTTATTATGCTCGCTAGAGATATTATGGAAAATCATATAGACTGTTCATATTTGCTAGCACTATATATCCTATATACGCTCCCTCAAGACACTTAAGAGAACGCCAACTATTTAGTCTACCGCGACACTTTACAAACTATGGGAAAAATGATCCAATAACTAATTCTTGTCAATGCTTTAACTCGGTCTGCGATGTAGTCGACTTGTATGTCAGCAGAGACAGATTTAAATTTTTTTATTATTGTGTTTAATTTCCACTATGCATTTGTATAATAATCAAAATGTGATAAATTGTTCAAATAGTTAAAGGTATCATATTCTAAGAGAATTAAGTTTCGATAGAAGAAATAAATAAATAAATAATTCACCCATTCGATTCACTTTCACTTTCTTTTGCATTCTGCTCTCGCAGATCCTCTGGCTGCCTTTGGCTTGGTTTTTCTATTTCCATGAGTCCATTTTGTCGGTACTATCTGATTTGCATGTACTATTTTACATACAAACAATTTATGAGATGAAAATAAACCAACTTAGTTATTTAATTGTGTATCATGCATTCTTTTACTGTTACTGAATATTACCTGAAGGCCACAAAAATATCAAGAAACCATTAATTACCATAGGCCTAGGTACCTTTTTTATTCAAACAAAATTTAAATAAAATCCTTGCAACAGTTTTCGAGAACAATATAAATGATTTATTTTGGTTTCTTTTCATATCTTAAAAAATTGATACATCAGGATCTTAGGCTACAATAAAGTGAAGAAAAGTGCTGAAATTTTTTATTTGTGTTGGTGCCGAGAAACATTAATAAAACAGATCAACCCAAAAAGCTAAAACAAAAAAATTAAAAGCTACTAGAACATTCAACGAAGACTATTTATTAAAAAAGAAGACATCATTTGAGGAATGAATTTAATGAGTCTATGTACAACGTCCAATCAACGTTTGTTCCAGTACTTCCTTGAGGATTCTCCTCTGTCACTGTTGTCGGCTCCGTACGACCTTGTGGAGCCCACAGTTATCTGTCGTTGTTCTCGGATTTAAAGCAATCCATATCGAACCATCATGTTTGCGTGTGGGTCGACTGGAAGCTTCCAATGAAATCGCTATCCTGTCCACCGAATAGTCCTTCGAGCAGTGTATCACAAGTCTGGGTGTGCTGAGTGATGCTACCAGTTAAGGAGTTCTCCTCATTGCAGGAATCCAACAGACACTTAGTGAAACTGGTTTGAGTTTCAGTCGAGACCATCAGCTCATCATGTGCACCCGAAGAGAACTGGCTATTGGGGCCTCTATGGTCGTCCACACCAATCGCCGACCAATTGGTTTGCGTTTGGATATCAGCAAGACCGAGTTCCGATAGGAATTCGTCGCAAGTCTGCGTATGCATGTTAGAATACAACATTGGATCACCCATTCCCGAGATCAAATTGAGTTCCGTCTGAGTTTCTGTGTTGCAGAGTGGTGCTTCATGGAATATATTGACTTCGGCTTCTACATCGGTTTTCATTCTCTTCTTCGGAGGAAGAACAATGGTAGGTGTATCAATTTCTGTCTGTGTTTGACTATCTTTGGGGCCGGTAATATGGAAGTTACTCGCCGCCTTCACCATAAGCTTTGGAATAGCAACTTTTTCTCCAGACTTCCTCTTGACTTGATGGCCCCTACGTTTCGCATGAGTGAGAAGCGCCTCTGAACTGTCATACTTCCAGCCACATTCAGCGCATAAATACTCCTTACCGCAATTCTTCTCGTGAGATTCCCGCATGGATTCCGTTCCAAATGCTTTGTTGCATTTGGTACAAATGAACTTCTTTTCGGCGTGGACTTTTTGAAAGTGTTGTTTCAAAAATTTCAAGCATTTGAAGCTTTTTTCATTAGCAGGACCGTCATAGTAGATACAATCGATTTGCGGACAGAAAAACAACTTTTTCGATTGGTCCTTGATGCCGCTTTCAGTTGAGAGTTTATGGTGCTTCTTCAGATGCATTTGAAGGTTTCCAGAGTTTTTGAACACCGACTGACAGCCATTGATTTCACACTTTAGCTGGATTGCGTTGAGCAGATCCTCGACTTTTGGTGTTATATGGGTGATTGTTGAAATATATACTTGAGACATTTTTAAGGAAAAATCTATTTTTTTTTTCAAAACAAGAACGAATCGTATTGAAAATCGACCGAACAACAATAATAGGCGTTTTTCTTTTTTAGTTCAGTATAGAGCTCCGAACAGAGTCCGAGCATGTCGAGCATGTTCCGAACATCCTCTGAACCAAGCGTGCTCTGAGCGCTCTGAGTATTTTTTGAAACACACCTGAACACTTAGCTGTCGACATTTTTTTTTTTTTAATTTCCATCTGTCAAATGCCTGTGTTAAGCATTGTACTCTGTCTGCTCAGTTATTTTATTCTGAGCTTATAGAGCGCACTCTGAACACGCTCAGAACATGCTCAGAACGAAAAAAGAAACACATTTACGAAGCTCTGAACGCTCTGAACTAAAAAAGAAACACAATTTATTTTTTGACAACTCAGGCTCTGTTCGGAACTAAAAAAGAAAAACGCCTAATGCCTCAAGTGTCAAGTTGAATGAACTGTCAAAATGTGGAGTGCATTCCACATTGTTTTTTTGCTACCAACGGATCTGTTCAGAGAGTAGTTTATAGTCGGTAACCAATTGTATGCGGAAAATTATTAATACAGCCAGTGCGGTAAAGTACATAATTCGAGCACATTTAGTACAAGTACCAAGTTCTTTCTTATTAAAAGTTATAGAACATCTTATTTAAATAAATTAAATTAAATAAGAAGAAATATAAGAAAAGAAAAGTTATTTTTCTTACTTCCTTTTAAAACGATTTATTAAAAAAACAATTGTTATTAGGTAGATATAATAATATTTAGTGGACTCCAATGAAGGTTGCAACGCTGTAAAAATTCTGTTATTCGCAAACTGCTAGACCGATTTTGACCACGCTTGACAGAAACATTCACTGCCTCAAAATTTAAGCACATCAGTCTTTGGTAAAACCATATCTGATTCGAACAAATAAAATTTAAATAACTAGCATCTAATTTAGCAAGATTAAACATATATGCAGCCGTATTTATTAGAATTCGCTAAACGCGTGAATGGTTATGCAATGCATAAGGACTTCTTCATCCACTATGCAAATTCATATTTATAAAACATTTGCCTACCCTGCATAGTTATAATGAGCTTGTGTCAAATAAAGTACCAAAAAGTAAGAATCTATTACATTTAGCCTTCATAACACTCAGCTGTTTGTCAAAAAACAAAAAACATCTTGTCTGTCTATCGGGAATTGGAGTGTCCGAGAGTGCAGACGTGTTTCTGCGTCTGCACTCTCCAAAAAATAAAATTAATATAATTCTTGTTAAAACGTGTTACGGTTTAAATTAATTTTTTTCCGTTTTTAATGTCTTTTTTTTGACTAAATTTTATTCGCTTTTACTAAAAGCGAACTTCCTAAACATCCTAAATTAAACTCAACGCCGGATGGTGCTGTGATTACAACGAAAAAACTGGATCACTTTTTTAACACAAAGTGCCCATTAATTCTCCCCAGCGAGATAAGAAAAAGTAGAACCTCAAATTGAGGCATTAACCTAACAAGTGGATTAAGCAACAGTGTAATACACTACACAAAAATCGACGATGCCGATACATGGCTCACTCCCAGCAGGAAGCGAACCTGCACATTAATAAAAATCCGCAACTGCAGTCCTGCGGGCAACTGTCCGCCGAACAACAATCGATGACGCCATGTGGCTAATTCCCTGCAGGAAGCGAACCTGCACATAAATAAAAATCCGCAACTGCAGTTCTGCGGGCAACAGTCCGCCGAACAACAATCGATGACGCCGACATATGGCTAATTCCTAGCAGGAAGCGAACCTGCACATTAAAAAATCCGCAACTGCAATTCTGCGGGCAACAGTCCGCCGAACAACAACTAAATCTCACTTGGGTCTGGAACTGAGGATCTCACGGCGATAGTCAACAACTGGGGCTTACAAAATCACCACCAAACGCAACAAGTAACGGATCTGATTCCAGTGTTAAACAACTCGTAATAATCGTATATATATTATATATTTATAAGTACAGAGCCATCGCTCTCAACTTATTATCTCTGTCATGTGATATTAGTGTAACAGTATAATCTTCTCACTCATTCTAAATGTATAAATATAAGCAGTATAGAGCTATCGCTCATATCTGACTATCTTTTTTACTCTTTCACTCCTCTAGTGAACTAATTGCATATTCAAACATAAAGAGCGTTCTCGCTCTCATTTTCAAAAAAAGACAAGAAATATCAACATTATATGTTAAAAA
The DNA here is from genome assembly GCA_963931855.1 of Philhelius festivus. Lineage (NCBI taxonomy): Eukaryota > Metazoa > Arthropoda > Insecta > Diptera > Syrphidae > Philhelius > Philhelius festivus. Next base: position 88,943,587 of record OZ007557.1, on the reverse strand, counting down.
AAAAATAATGCGCATTGCGCGTTTTTAGTTTTTAGTTTTTTTAGTTTTTTAAGTTAGTGTTAGTTTATTAATTTGTAAATATGTATATAGTCAACGAAACTTCCGTTTCACGCAAATGTATAACGCTCTTGAGCACGAGCAGAACAAAACTATATTATTATATAAAAATTGACATGCCACGAGGCTTAACCTTAAATAAAGTAATTGTTAAAGAAGGCCATACGCTACAGCCACTTTTGTACCTATGTTAAAGTTAGAATAAGATGAAACGACTCTGTAATTGATACTTAAAGACTCAATAAAACATTCATTCATTCATTCTTGTCTGTCTATCGAATTTAATAAACAAAAACGAAACTACCAAAAGCTAAAAGAATTCGAACAATTAACTTTGATTCATCAGATAAAGTATGTTATTATCTATATCACAATACTGGAAATAAAACTGTTATTTGTTTCATCCTAGCTGGAATACTCCTCAGACAAGTTCTTGAGGATAAAATTCAATAATGCAAAATAAAAATTACAACACACCGGATGAAGAAGGATGCGTGGAGAGAGATCACCAACAAGTATATTTTTCTATTTAATTCTAAACAATTTCCAATTCAATTTGTTTTTAATATATTAGTATAACATTTTTGTTTCAATAAATAAAAATAACACAAAGTTTTAGTTTCAATATCAAGTCAAAGGCATTTTATTTTGTTGATAATTTTTATAATTCAATGTGATGTCGAAGTGAATGTGACAGTTCAATACTAAAATGTCCTTATGTAGGCACTATTCAACCTCCAAACGCGTTTAGCTTATAATGCCTCTATTCAACGTCACATAAGTTTTATAAATAACTATTTTCCGTTTAGAGGCATTATAAGGGTTGCATAGCCTCACTCACTATAATGAGTTTATAAATATGGCTGATATAGGAGCTACTTTGAGGTGCCTCAAGTTCCCAATTTGAACAGGGTCATAGACCATCAGGAAAACTTTGCTTTGGAATTTTTGGATGGGCTCAGTATTTTTTTTGTACAGCCTCATATCTGTATCTGCATATCGTTCAAGCAGTTTTTAGCACTTTCTTGTATTCATTTTTTTCTGAGGCCAGATTTATTTCCTAACAAACTGTACTCTTATCAGTGCCTCTCTTTTTTGGATGTGCACTTTTCCATCAGAGTCCTTCATTCAGAGTCATTCCAAGGTATTTGGCAATATTGATGTAAGGTACATCACCGCTGATACAAGTTGCAACATATTTTAGCTTTTTCTTTTTAAAGTTCATATGAGTCCATTTTGTTTTTGATAAACCATTTGCAACTTTATTGAATGAATTTTGCAATTTTTCTATATCCTTCTGTAAAGGACTTATCAGGCGCCAATAATATGTTGCAGCATCGTCTGAAAAGAATGAAATTGATTAAAGATTACTTTTGATAGTTGGATGACAGAAAAACTGAGAATGGAACGAATTCTGGAAGAGTGATGATTTATAATCAAATTAAAAAAATATCAAAGATTATGGTAAGCACACTGATGTGAAGAGACTGTTGATAAAAAGTTAACTTGAGTTATTCGCTGAGTTTTGACCGGGCAGATATTTAGATGTAGCTTTGAATGTTTCTCGGTTTTTGTGTCTTACTTTTTTTCTGTAATTCTTTGTAAGTCTTTTTAATACGGTACTTTTTTTTAACTTTAGTTTTTTTTTTATAAAAAATATATGCGCATTCAATTCATGTGGAAGTTTCCATATAAACCAAATGAAATGAAATCATCTCCCAATTAGTACTACAACTTCCCTCTGCAAACCCAGCAAATTGAAAAACTGTCACCAAGTTGTCACTTTGCTGTCAAAAAAACTTCATCAAAAAGTAAAAAAAATCAAAACGAAAAAAGGAGACGAAGCAGAATTTTCCTTTTTACAAAATCAAATTTTCATAATTTTTACTAAACAACATTTTACTACACAACTCGATTTGTATAAATCTCTTGATTGATTTTATTATAAGTAAGACACACAACAACAACAGTCATGGCAAATGAAAACGAAGAAATCCTTCAAAACAACAACGAGACAGACAGCAATGAACAACAGACTTCGACTGCTATTGAAGATAAATTGAGAAAGACCTCATTGGGTGGCAGTGGTCCAGTTCCATCTGTGGCCACTATAAATGGAGAACCCACAGACAACAACAAATCTACAAAACTCACCACCGGTGGGACAACGGGCGTAGGAGGAAAGGGTGACTACAAGAACATCCGAGCAACAACAACCAGTGGTAAGAGAGAGGGGACAAAGCGAGGTGCTTCACGATAAACGTGTGTTTTTGTATTTCTAGCAATTCAGAGTGAGACTCACACACAGCAACCAGTTCGGCGGGAGGAGAATCCTTTCTCATTTAAGCACTTTCTGAATAGAGAGCCGAGTTCCAGCTGCAGCGCAACTAGCAGCAGTTTTGTCATCAGCAGCACTTCATTGAGCAGTGATTCGGCAGCAAATAACAATGATACGGGAGCAACATCCTCGTCGGCGTATCAAACTTCGACAGGGGCGCGGCCGAAAGTTCCTCAATCTTCGTCGTCGTCGCTGATTGGCAATAGCGCCGCCGCTACCGCTGGTGGCAATGGCAATGTGAGCACGGGAGTTCCCTCGGAATCTTCAAAAATGAAGCGTTCGCCACGTTTTTCTTCCTTCGACTCGCAAGCAAGTCTAGCCGAGTATGCAGCGACTGGGAGTGGAGTTCTTGGTGGTGTCGTTGGCTCATCGTCATCAGCAGGAATCAATACCCGATCCTCACCGAGCTTTCGAATCAGTCAGAACACTGAAGATGATGGGAGTTCGACTGCTCCCAAGGAAGATCTACCCGCAGCAGATGCTGATCGACAGCAGTTTGTTCCAAGACGGTCCTACTCCAACTACGACATTGAGGTTCACCCATCGCCTCGGAGAAGAGTTCCCGAAGCAGCTCGGCCAGCTCGAGGCTTTCCTAAGTCCCAGCTAAACCAGAATCATCACAGTTCGGCGAACAATCCGAACCAGCGTCCACCGAACTCAGAGTTTGCTGTGGCAGCAGCTTTGCCAGACTTTGTCCAAGATCACTGGATGGATGCCTGGTATTGCAATGAAATGAACCTGAATTCACCGCCTAATTCACCGAATTCCCCTATTGACTTCGTCGAGGATGTCACTGGGGGAGTTGCCAGTTCTGCTTCGGTGGGAAGTAATGCCGGCCAAGTGGCCGACACCAAATGCCAGACCTTGCCCGACTTTCTCTCAGACGGTCCTATAATTCACTCGTCCCAACGATTAGCAGATGTAGCAGCGGGCTTACCTGCTGCTGCAAATTGGTCAAATATGGATTCTCCGGAGGACGATTCGCCGAGTTTACAGCTATCTCGGCTGAGGTTGGAGAATGAGCGGCTCTGCATTGAGCTAAACGAGACGCGGCAGGCTTTGGGCGAACAAACGAGACGAACTAATGAGTTGGAAAGATCTCTGGAGCAGACACGATCCATGGAATCGGCTTACAATCGAACAATGGCGCAGAATATTGGACTGGTGGAAGAGAATCTAGACCAAAGTAAGAAGCGCACAATTGCCGCCCAGAATCAGGTGGCAAAATTGAATTTACAAGTCAAGCAATTGACGGTGAGTTGCAGGGGGTGTGCTTAGCAGATATAATTTAACTTTTTAATTTTGTTTATTTATTTTATCGAAGGCTGAAGTCAATGCACTTCGTAGGGAAAATGAATCCCTTAGGGATGGCGATGGAGCTGTAGGCGGCAGCAGCAGTAATGAACAAAGGCCCTCCGCAGCCAATTCATCGTCGAGAAACAGACCGTCCAGATCGCAACAGATCTCCATAGAACTACACAGAGCAGCTGCAACTGCTGAAAGTAACTTAAGGTAAAATTTATTGGATTCTTTGAAATTTTCCTTAAAAATTGTAACTATAACTACCTGAGTTCTATAAAATTGGAAAAAAATTGCTCAACAAAAAATTATATAAATGGATGACCAATAAGTAAGGAAAGCATTATTTTGTTGTTTTCCTGAATGTCTACGGAGCTCTGTATTTTTGTCCACCTAAAAATTCTTCCCCAGAAAATTACAGGTACAAGCTTTGTTCCCTCTCTTGTGAAAAAATTCTTCGAACTTGGACAAAATTTTATGGTGTTACTCCACTAAACTTGTACTATTTGGTCGGAGTGTTAAGGGTAGTGACTCTAATATCAATTTGAAACCCGAGAGGAATTTTTTTTTGGTTCTATACATAACTCGTCTATTCCAAAAACTATCCCAACTATTTTCCTTAAAGAAAGCTACAGAGTACAGAGAATTTTAAAACTTTGAGGGTATAATTACTATTGCTCTTCGAATTAATCAAGAAAGTATTTTGATAATTAATATTAATAATATAACGATGAACATATTCGCCACCAGACTTGAAAGTCAGAAAATAAAAAAAAAAGAAAAATCGATGAATGAAATTTAATGTAGTGAACCTTGAACGCGGTTCAGGATCAGCGCACTGTGATATCATTTTTAATGAGATAATAAAATATTTCATTTGTTTTTGGGCTCTGTTATTCAACTAAGTTACGTTACTTGATTCCTCTTTTTAATCTTTCCGGAAGTTGCTTTTGAATCTAATTTTAAATGACACTTTGTTTATGGTTCTCTATTTGACAATGCTATCAAGATCAGAATTTAATGAACTAACGGTAGTTTCTAATCCATCGAATAATAGATTCATCAATACCAAATGCACGCGTTTTTGATTAAAGAGCTTGATGCCAATATACATACCTTCCGATGAAGTGGGTGACATCATCTCTTTACGATAATATTGGACACCTGTGATAAATCGGTCCTATTCAAGCTAAGTAATTTACTACGAAGCCTGACCATTGTCGCAATCACGTGCACACTATTTGAAACATGGAAGTACTTTGTATCTGCTAGATTATGATTAAGCCTGCTGAATGTTGATCTGAAAAAGGATTCGGATGTTCAGCTTCATACTCTGCTCGGCACTGTTCATTTGCATTTATTTTATATTTCAAGGGTATATTAAGGAACAAAATAGGACAAAAAGAAAAAACTAAGCATTATTAAAGAAAAGCTCCTCCAAATGTAAAATATTATCAAACGTGATCACCAACAAAACAATGAACTTAAATAATTACAAAAAAAGGTCTTGGTACATAAACATACTTTATGTGTCTTAAGTCCTTAAGGAACCTTATTTTTATTTTTATCTTAATATCAAAATGAGAAGAGTTTGCAGTAAAGTGCCTTATGCCTATAAACTTTGTTTAAACAAAATAAAATTTCACAAACATCCCCATTATGTTTAAAAATTCTTTACTTCCATAACTTGATGGCGTTTTTATTTCCGTTTGCTTACAGGCAACTCCTTGCTGGTGTCGATAACCTTCGTCAGTTGGCAGCCGATATCGAAAACACAGATAGCCGTTTTGACTACGATGAGTCTTTTAATTCATCAACCTATCCACCGATGTCTGATGATTTTCCAGAAGCCTGCGATGACTATGATGAGTATACCGGCGGACCAGCCTTGTAATAATCTAGCAACAATGTTCGCACCCACCCTCCCCGCATAGATCCTCTCACTAATAAAACTTTGCTGTTGTTCGATTAAAAACATATATTAAAGAAAAGAGTATTTTCAGCTTTAGCATGCAAAAAAAATGAAAGGTTGAGTCAGCATAATGTGAAAGTGTTTGCAACAAACAAAAAAAAAAAAAGAAGAATTAAAATCACCCACTATTCTGTTCAAATTTTAATTTATAACAAAAAAACAATTTGTGTTCTAGCTGGTCAAATAAATTGTTTTTCATTTATTAATTAAGTTACTCTATTCTTTTTTATTTCTCAAGCCATCTTGTGCAAATAAATAGTATAAACGGCTATAAAAATATAAAGAACCTAAAATTGAGTGATAAGGGAAATAAGTTAAAAAAAATATATACATATTTATTTTCCAAGAAAAACAAATAAATTTTAATAATTTTAATGTAAAACAAAAGAAACTAATTATTATTATATTCATGAAAAAAAAAAAATCTTTCTCTTTATTCCGTTTTATTTAAATTAAAAAATTTAGGAGAAGGACATTAAAGAAGAAGGATTAACTGGAATATAAATGTTTAAATTATGTAATTATTATTATTGCTATATATACCTACCTATTGATAACCTATGGCTTGTGTTGATACAACTGAAAGTAAATACATGTATATGTACATAAAAATACGTATATATATTATATATAAATATATTTTAAACAAATTAAAAGGAAAAATGATAAAACTACTTATAGCAAAACAAAGTGATTAAAATAAAAATAAAACAGAAAGCACTTAAAAAGAAAAAATGATTTATTATTATACATACATAAACAAGAACAAATAATCATTTCAACGAATGTGTCTTATTTATCATTAATTTAACGGCATCCGTGAAATAGCTATAAGTCCTGTCTAGCCTATACTATACAATTTGTGGTAGTTCATTCAAGTTGTTAGTATATTCAAACCTTGAAAGCTTTGCAGACTTACTGCACGTATGTTATCATACGAAAAACCTCCTTCAAAACCTTTTTTAAATCTTATATCGTTGGAGTGGTTCAACAGGAGTCTAAGGTGTACAAGTACACTGTAAATTTCTGCTGCCTCCGTTACCAATGAGTTTGTAATTTAAGTCAAATTGGGTTTTATTAAAAAACTCTGTCATGTTAAAATCTCTAACTTTGGCCAAAACATTTTGTTGCTTAACTATCATTTTAACGAAGGTTTATGAAATAAGAAAATTATTTCAATTTTAAGTGGAGTGATTGATTTTAATTCAATTGAAAGTTCAGCTCTAAAGTTTACTATCATTTTATTTAGTTTCTTTTCAAGTTAAGCGCTCTAAATGACAAGATGGTTCGAATCAATAAAGGTTTTGCATTGAAAATTTGTACTATTTCATAAAAACACCTTTTTTATATAATTTTTTTTATTATTATATTTCATATAATGCAAAATATAAAATTTGTACTCTCCGTGCTACAAATAAAAACAAAGCCTGTGCCCTTTTCCTCAGCGAAGTAAAAATACTCGTAGCTAAAAAAAGTAAGTTTTCAGAAATTCACATCAAATACTAACCCAAATACAACAAGTAAAAAAAGGTGGGTTTGTAGGTAACTAAATAAAACACGATATACTGAATCTGGAATACTAAACTGACCTCTTTGGCATTTATTGGTCTAATTACGCAGGGACTCGAACTTCTCAACCTCAACAACCTTCCTCGACTCTAAGCGCCTCACAATGAACAGAGAACACGAAGTACTCGTAGATAATGTAAGTATGCCGGCAAAATGCATTGAATAAGAAATTAACTTTCTACAACTAGAACATTTTTATTCAAACAAAGAATACTTCATTTATATAATAACATTTCTGATCAAGGTATAATCCCACAAGCTTCGAAAGATGCGAGAGTAATAGCTATCTCCAAACTCGAAAAAAGTTCCACAGAGCCTTTGGAATACAGATCAATTTCCTTACTTCCTTGTTTTAGCAAGTTGTAAGAACAAATTATATGCAAACGTCTACTTTGGTATATAGAAAAATACCACTATATAAGTCCAAATCAAGTTGCATTTAAACACGGTCGAAGCACCTACCTCTACCTACACATTACTCCATTTAGATGAATACCTTAAGTCGAAGTCAAATCGAAAAACTTTTCCTCCTCTGTATTAATTTAGCAAATGGTATCCCTCAAGGCTCCCCTCTTTCAGCGAAATTATTTTCAAAAATAATAAAATAAACCACATTTTATATGCTAATTACTTAATTCTTTTTACGAAAGACATTAGTCTTTGCTTCTACACCAACAAGAAACATTCTTACTGAATCTGGCCTTAATTAATTAAAACCAAAAAAACCTCTTCTTTAGATCCCCGGACACTCAGGTATCAAAGGGGGAAGAATCTAGCCGACATTAAAGCAAGAAACGCATCTGTTCAAACAATTATAAGTGAAATTGCGCCTTCTGAAACAGATTCTGAAAGTAATTAATACGTATTAGGAAAACAAAATGAAAGTAGAATGGAAAACTTACTTAAAAACGACAACTCTCCAACCTGTCACCTTAGCCAACATTCGTACGTCAAAGGAACGCAAGATCGTCCGATTCCTCACCATGCACAAGAGGCTTGGGCCTGCACCCGTACTAGATCCATATGACCCAGGAGTTCAAAGTTCATAGACAACGCCTTTTGTTCGCTGACTGGGCTTCGGAGCATTTGGAAAAGGACCCAAATTTTGGCCGAAAAATCATCTTTAGCGACTATACGCATTTTTGGTTGAATGGCTGTGTTAACAAGCAAAACTGCCCTATATGGGACGACACCAACCCAAACGCAATTCATTAGTTGACAATACATTCGAAAACGACTCACGTTAGTGAGGCGGTCACTGAACTATGACGTGAATTCGCCACCAAAGTTTGATCCCTCTAGACTTTTTATTGTGGGGTTTCCTAAAGTCACAGGTCTATTCGAATATACCACAATCAAGATCGATTCCCTTAAATTGAACATAATACAGGCCATCGCTAAAGTTCAGCCGGATCTATGCGAAAGAGTCATTAAAAATTGGACCACACGCACCCGTGCTACCATAAGAAGCCGAGACGGGCACTTAGACTATGTCATATTCTATACACAATGGCATACATGGGCTTTGCTAATAAAAAAATAACATCTCAAGCACAGCTTGTTTTATTCCTTTTCAACCTATACTCGCTCTTATTGAAAAAAAACCTTTAAAATCTTGCTTTCCTACTGAATTAAGATCGATCGTCTTCACTTATGTATGTATATGTAAGTACATACATACCTAAATTGAAAAAAAAAAAAATGATTTCAAAATATATTTTTAGTTTTGGTTGCATCGCTTTATTTAATTCCCAAAGTTTAAATCGCCGTTTAAATCCTGACTTACATTTAAATAATACATTAAGTTTTTCTTAATATCCCATAAGTATATGTAGGTATTTCTGATTGAGTTCATCTTTGGTCGTCAAATTATTGTTATAAAATACGAATTAAACGGCTCAAAATACTTACTACCTATCAGTTTTTGCGTTCTGCGCAGACTGCGCCTTACAATTTTACTTATGTATGTAAATAATTTCCTAACACCCTGTACGATGAGTTCTTATCAACATTTCACTCACAATCGAAATTAATGTGATAAACAAAATCTACAACAATCAATAAATTAACGAAAGAACTAATGCCCGGCTTTACGCACATGCTTTGTTTATAAATAAAAATCTAGTATATACTCTCTTCGAGTACACTCCAAAGATACGCTACATCAGCATTATCCGAAGTCTGGAGAGAGAGCACTAGAAACATATTAGAACCTAGAAACTGAACGCAATAAGTGTATTTGCTGAATATCATGAAACAGTTCAATTTAAATATGAAAATTGAATCACTTGAGCCACTGAGCCAGTTGTTTATAAGAATTCTAATAGAACGGTTGGTTCTGCTTTGAAAGTAGTCGGTTATTGGTCTTGGTCTCTGTGGTCTTGTCGATCCACATTCACAGTAAATTGAAACCAGAGTAGTGCTTCAATAATAAAACGAAAAAAATATTGAGATACAACTTTGTTTGTTTCTTGTATGCAAATTAATTGAAGAAAAAAAAATTGATAGTAATACGCAGTTGTTTATTTAAAGTAAACTCAAAACAATAAGGCTTATTTCAAGCTTCCTAAATATACTTGTGAAAATAATATAGAAATAAAAATTATAATATGGCTCCTCGAAAAATTCTAGGTAAGAAATTGAGATGGTTATGATTTAGTTTTTTTTTTTAAATAAACTTCTTTGTCTCGCAATTCTATCTACTTATTTCGGTTTCAGATTGCTAGATCAATTTTCCATAAGCCGGATAGCAAAAAAATATTTTTAGGATTTTTGAAAAAAAAAAAAAATAGATTTTTTTGAAAACTCAATATTTCGAAAACCACTATGTTGATTTTTTAAAATGTGATACCTACGTAGTTTTTGATACTAAAAGATTTAGGCACAGATTTATTCTTTCTTTTCTAAAAATAACTGTGCTTGCCATATGCATATGGTATGCATGTAAATGTTAAGAAACCGTTGTGAAAATCCATATTTCCTCGAAAACGGCTCCACGAATTTTTATAAAATTTTATCTCTATCATTACAATTATACCATCTTACCTCTAATATAAAACAATTTCAAATTAAGAAAAAAAGAGTACGGTACTTATGTACCATATAACCATTTTTCTGATGTTTGACTTTCTTATTATCGGCCAGCTGTATTTCTTTAAAAGGTTTGTGTTCTTTAATATTCCTAAGAATGCATATTGGAATGTTTCAAAAAATACCGAGGTATTTCTTTTATCAACATCATTGCCAAACACTAGTGTTCACCGAACTTCAGGCAGGATTCGAAAAATAATTACTCAAAATTAACCACAGTCTATCACCAGTCGTAAAAGGCTTTCAATCAAGAAACAAAAAGACCTTTGCACGTTTTGTATATTTAAGGACCGTTTTCGATCACGTCAATAGAAATGCAGTTCTGTACATTCTTTTACAAATTCTACTAAATTCATTCAGATTCTTCAAGAAATAAATTGCGGAACGATGCAGTTGCTTGAATTTAGTAATTATTGTATCTCAACTCCCTGGTGGAATTCAGATCTGAATGAATTTTTGTGAATGTTTTACTATGTTTTTAATAGTTTTGTCTGGAAGTGAAAATGTGCAGATAATGATCAAACGTCTTGTTTTTTTTTCAAAACAAATAACAATTTGAGTTTCTCAACACAAAACTATTATTGATTCTCCACCAAAGTCGTCCAAATATTCGAAGTATACATAATTATAAGTTAAGTGAAAGCTTCTGCGTATGTCGAGAAGAAACCCAGTTTGTCAAAAATTAATAAACTCAACTTGGAAAAATCTTTGTCGAAAGAGTTAAATGAGGCTCTACAGAATTTGTGGAAATGGAAAAACTACAGACAAATTTCAGTAACAAATTATTCAATCTGTCTTTTACTTCCGAAATTATGATATTTAAAACCACCTTTGCCTAAATTTTATACTAGCACGTTAAAATATATTCGGTCTGTATCCCGATTAAGAAATAAAATGTTTCTATATAAAATAAGAAAGAAAGACAAGTGGATGGTGAAGAGAAAAACTTTTGGTGAAGTTTTTGGAGAAGATACGAACAGCTGATCAAAACTCTTTCAAGATCTACCGGTATAATTCAGATATTCAAAGATATCCAAGAATGTTTTGAGAAAAGCAATCTTAATATAGTCAGATAGTAGAGTTTTGTGCTCACAACTAAACTTTTATCTAGCTGTCTGATTAAATTTTCAATAAATTGTTCAGCCATAACCTACAATGGAGCTTAGTTAAATTTTGATCTTTATATAACTTCCAAGCGAAAGAAGACTGGCTTCCACATTTTTGTTATTCTTATATATGATTTTTACTTGCGACTTATAGGTACTATAAGGCAAGTTATGCATTCGTAAAAAAAATCGAACTGGAGGTTTTGATCAAAGTTGACATTACGATGATAGCGAAGACCAAAAAAGTGGGTCTCGCAATTCTGTCTGTCTGTCTGTCGGTTCGACTACAACCTAAACGGCTCGGCCGATTTTCTTTAAACTTGGTAGATATGGGTTTTAATTTTTTCCCCCCGGACGTTTTTTTCTTTTTTTTTTAAGACCAAAAATAACGGTACCTGCCATACGATTTTTTTTGAAATTTTATAAATATTTTTTTTTCTCAAAAACTGTCCCACAGAATTTAAAAAAAAAATTTGAAAAATTTCATTTGGTTAGAACTAGCTAATGGTTGAAAAAAAATTTACAAAAAATTGTTATTTTTGGTAGCCCCCCTGGGTCCATTTTTTTTGTTTTTGATTTTCTCGAAAACGGTATAGCCGATTTAAATCTTTTTTTTTATGACAAAGCTCCTCCAAAGTTTGAATATTATTACATATTCAAATTTTCAATTTTTTGGATTTAAAAAAAAAAATTCAAACATTTTTTTTGGAAACTCAATATTTCGAAAACCATATGCTCGATTTTTTTCAAACTTGACAAATAAAAGTTTCTTAACATAATCTACAAGATTTGGGAAAAAAATTTTATTTTATCTAAAACTAACGGTACCTTCCATACAAATTTAAAAAAAATGGTTTTCGAAAATCGTATTTTTCTCGAAAACGGTTCCGAGAATTTTGCTAAAATTTTTTTTCTTTTGATCAATCTTTACGATCTATAATTTAATAAAAAAAAATGTTGAAATCTAGATATTACTGACTGTACCTACCATAGAACGATTTTTTCGAATTTTGAATTACTCATTATCGGCATAACGGATTTTAACGAAATTTTTTATAAAGTAGCTCCTAAAAAGTTTAAAAAACATTGCATTTAAAAACTTAAGAAAAAGTATTTTTTCAATTTTTAGAAAAAGAAAGTATTTTTTTTTTTTGAAAAATTCGATATCTCAAGAACGGCTTAATATTTTTTTTTTTGAAAATTAGACTTTTATTCGTACAATAATAAAAACTTAAGGTTGGCGTACCAAAATTTTTTCTTAAAAATGTTTTAAAAATTTTGTACATAAAAGCTTATTTTTTTAAGGAACCACTACAACGACTTATAATTTTTGTTCCTGCATAAATTCATATTTGCATAGCATTCTGTTTTTATCTCTTACTACTAAAAGAATTTAAAAAATTCATTTTATACTTATGAACAGTTTTTTTTTTAATAACATTCGTTTTTTAAATTCCTAGTCTATTACATAGGAGCAAGTTCGTGCGACCCAGTCGTGCATTTTATTTTTTATTTTTTAGTTCAGGATAGATCTCCTATAAACCAAGTGTGCTCTGAGCGTTCTGAGTTGATTTCGAAACTTTTGTTGACAAATTTTGCAAAAGACCTTTTTAATGTAAGTAAATTATTTTCAAAAAAAAAAACAGTAGATACTTAAAAAAGATACTAACTAAATCTATGTATAAAATTTCAAACTATTGGTTCGTTCGTTTAGTAGTAACTTTTTAAACCTAACCCTTACTCGTAAGGAAAGTATTGGTTTGGTGTCAACTAAATTGAAGGTTTAAATCAAATTTAACATTACATTGATAGAGAAGTCAGAAAATGCTTTTAAAAATTCAAAATTCCTCCTGAGCGTACCATTATCAATACATATTTGATAGAAACATGCACAACTAACGTCACAATATTTCGTTTATAAGTAAATTTATCATCGAACAATTATTTTTGCACAGAGTTCATATACCTACGCATCTACTAGTATATATATGTACATACGAGCTCTTAATCTTATCAAAAAGTTAATAGAAAAATAAGTTATAAATACATCTCATGCATCTTTATCAGTCATGGCGAGTTTGAAACGTGTTTTTTATTTCAAGATTATTATGTTGTTCATATGTAAAGGGTGGTTAAATTTTAAGGGCCGATGTTGATTTTGAATAAAACACAAATTATTTAGGAAACTATTGTCATTTCTTTTTATTATGATAATATTGGTATGGTTCAATTATGTATGGAACAAAATATGGGCCAAATGGCCGCCACGACCTCGACGGCACACCTCCACCCGATGGTCAAAATTTTCAATGACGCTGAGGCATAATTGAGGTTCTATGCCGTTAATATGCTGAATTATCTCATCCTTTAGCTCTTGAATTGTTGCTGACTTATCGACGTACACCTTTTCTTTCAAGTAACCCCAAAGAAAGAAGTCCAAATGTGGCAATTCTGCTTATTGACGAATCCACTGAGGTGAAAATGTGCCTCATCACTCAAGATGATTTTCTTCGAAAATTGATCATCCACTGTTGCCATTTCTTGCCACCATTCTGACCATTGACGACGCTTGAAATGGTCAAGAGGCTTTAGTTCTTGAGTCAATTGCACCTTGTAAGCGTGTAAATGCAAGTCTTTATGCATAATGTTCATGAACGACCAGCGTGAGAGGTGCAATTGTTGGGCACGAGGCACGACCGACGACGAGTTGAGGTGGACGGCTCTTCAGCCACATTATCGCGAACAGCAGCAATATTTTCTGCAGTACGAGCTGTACGAGCATGCACTGGTGCTTTCACATCTCCTATAGACTCTGTTTGCTCAAATTTTTGCACGATTCTTCCGATTGTACGCACATTTGGACGATTAAATTGACCGAAAAAATCACGAAGTGCACGATATGCATTTTGATTTGAACGCTCATTTTCATAATAAGCCTGAATAACTTTAACGCGTTGCTCGATTGTGTATCTTTCCATGGTTCAAATTGAGTTAGTCTGAAATTGAGAAATGTCAAATGAAATGCAGAAAAAACTAGACGTTTAAGCGTGGTTCACATTCAACATCGGCCCTTAAAATTTAACCACCCTTTATATAATCTTTGTTTGAATATTTATTTACATTTTTGTTAAAAAACAAGAATAAAAAACTACAAATTCTATGTTTATCAAATTAAAAATTTATAAAATGCATTGAAAGATCAAATAATATTTTCAAAACCAAGCTCCATCTTAAAATGTCATGTTTAAATATGCATCTCATTTCAAATAGAAGAACCTACTTCAAGTGAAAAAGAATAGAACTTCCAGCAGCTGCAGGGTGTTTATTATTCGCTTAGAATACTCTGAGATACCATTCGAGATTATGTAATTTAAATGACGTTTACTAAAGAATGCATTGATAAATGACGGCATTCAATGGAGTGGGAAACAAATAAATTTTAAGTTAATCGTTATCTTGTATATTTTTCGTTAAATTATAGTGCTTTGAATGAACGCAGTCAATTGATTATATTATATTGAGACTCTTCAATTTAAAAAGTAACAATAATTACGAACTCTTAATGAGTTCTTGTCTTATTTTGTATTACTTTCAAATACGTACATACATTATGTATGTATGAAGCTATTATAAGTTCAAAAACACAAGAAATGCAAACAAGTTCAATTAATTCAATTGATTGACAATAAATGCAATTTCAATCGCGCATTTGTTTTATTGGCTGTTTTGCAAAACCGGCCGTTAACCTGCCATTTGTTCAATAATGCATTGAACGAGTTCTAAGACCAATAGACCATGACCTTGAAATTTTTTTTTCTGAATATCAATCAAGCAATTAAGCTTATTAATTTGCATATAAGTCTGTCTGTTTTAGCATCACAAATTAGGGTTGTATATCGTTGTAATTAAAGCAACTTTCTCACTGAGTTCACTTTTGTTATAAATTTTTACAATAATTGAAGCTAAGCTACAATTCAAATGCAATAAATTATCTCTGTGAGAGAATACGGAAACCAACGGTGTAGATGCAATCATTTAATGTTTCAAGCTTTGAAATTGTATTCCCTTATGTAGCAAGCTTAAGCAGTAGTAGGAAAGCAGCACCTACGCACTTCTAAAAATATCTATGATATGAACAAAAATAATATGGCAATGACCTTAAGCGTTGCATTGTCGGTCGTTTGCGCCTAGAAGTACCTACTTAGTATGCAAATCAGTCGCGTTATGTCAACGAATGAAGTAAACAACTTAAAAAAGTTGGTAAGCTGCTTAAAGATTTGTAGATTTATATTTATACCCTATTGGATTTTTGAGAATTTTTCATTATTGCTTCTTTTAAATTCCACCAGATTCTTGAATTAATCCAACCCAAATAAGACACTCTGCACTGTAGTTTTGATTTAAAATTGATTGACACAGCTCTGAAAATGCATATCCTATCTGTCAAATTTAGCCTCCATCAGATTCTTATCTTAAAGCTGCTCAAGAAAGACAAAGCTATGGGTGCAAAATTTTAAATAGTGTGTGATAATACTTAACAATTTGGTGATTTCATTTTACTAACTTTTTCTTAATTTAAATGATTTTTTACTAATAAATTGATAAAGTACTTTTTTAACAAATTGCTTGTGAACATAGCTAAAACAATGACAGTTCGTTCAGTTCTTCCAAACAGCAAACAGACCTTTTTTGAAATTTAGAAATGTCAAAGTGTCATATGAAGTTGAATGAATAATTCATATTATCCAGTTCGGTGGAAAACAGTCGTGGTTCATCCTCTCCCGAAAAAGGGAAAGGACAACTCCAATCCAGCGAATCTCCGATCGATATTTCTTGTATTGAGTGTCAGCAAGGTATTCGAGAAAGTTATAAATAGAGCTCTGCCCAAGCGGGTGGAAGACAATAGTATCATACGTCATACGTGACTTCGGCAAGATTCAGAGATACAGTAAAACCCGCTTAAGAGAAACGGCAAATTGTCACAGTCTCTCTTTCACTTAAGCGGGTTTTTCACTTAAGCGATCCCCGCTTAAGTGAAAAATAATTTCACTTAAGCGGAGTTCGGGTAGGTGAAAAAAAAATTTCACTTATGCGGATTTAAAAATTCCATTCAGCGGAGATTTAATGCTAGAAACAATATTGTTTTTATCTTTTGAACTTGCCTTGAAAGAAATTAAATAAAATAACGATCAAATAACACAAAAATAATTTATTGGAAAACGAAAACTAGCAAATTTTTGTTCTGTTCGATTCAATTTTTTTTCCCTTAAGAGAGTTTTTTTTAATGAAAAATGTTAAAAATTAAGTGAAAATATGTTTCAGTTATCCGGGTTTTTCACTGAAGCGAGTTTCACTTAAGCGGAGTGTTTTAAAGGAAATTGGTCGGAAAATACTTGGGGATGAAAAAAGTGTTGCAGGTAAGCGGGTTTTTCTCTTAAGCGGGTTTCTCTTAAGCGGGTTTTACTGTATTGTGATGACTGGATGTTGAAAATCAGCTTTCAGAAATCAGAAACGAAGAAGTGGCACAAGCTGGTGATCGTATAGGGCCATATGGACATATACTACCAAGTTAAAATGTAGTTAAGTAAATTGGCATCTGGTTCGATAAGTGTTTGTATTTCGACAGACATATAAATACTGCTCTACCCAGAGCTAGGGGAGCTTTTGTCCTGACGAAACAGTCCTCTATTTAGACAGTCGAGGGCTGATATAGGATTGAGAGGTGGTTCCGCTTTTTAGGATAATTTTCCGACTTACACGACAGTTAAAGTCGACTAAATATCATGTTGTGGCCGGCTTACATATTGGTATAGACATTAGTTTAAGGAAAAGACAGTCGAGGTGGTAAAAAAAATATAAAACCAACAAAATGACAAAAAAATATAGTTCTAAGTAATGTCTATCTTTAAGAAAATAAACATTTAATTTAAAAAAGAATCAAGCGAAACGAAATATCTATAAAATCCGTCTGCGTAATTGAAATTTAAAAATTTACATACTTACATATACATAAATCCTTAAGTAAAATATCTTAGTTTTTCTTAATATTTTGTATCAACAAGTTGAAAATGTGATTTAAATTTTTTTTATTCTTGTGCCAGATCCTTCAAAGCTTAGTCAAGCTTTTCGAAGCTTATCAACCTTGAATCCAACAGCAAAGCCAGCATCTCAAAATGGTATGCCAGAATGCAGCTTTCTTGCACCAGCATATGAGGGCCCCGACTATGAGAAAGTCACGGAAATTCGAAAAAAGCATCTCACTCCGAATATTGTCTCCTATTACAAAAAACCGTTACTCATCCATAGTGGACATATGCAATGGTTGTTTGATCATGATGGAAAGAGATATTTGGATATGTTTGGAGGTATTGTGACTGTCTCAGTTGGGCATTGTCATCCGTAAGTAAATTCAGACTTCTTCGTTAAAAAGAAATGTTTTTAAATAATCTTGAATTTCAGAAAAGTGAATAAAGCACTCGAGGACCAGGTTAAAACACTTTGGCATACTACCAATATTTATATGCATCCAAAAATTCACGAGTACGCTCAAAGGCTCACTGATAAGCTTCCAGGTGACTTGAAACAAGTCTATTTCGTTAACTCAGGCTCAGAAGCTAATGATCTTGCAATGCTTATGGCTCGACTTCACACTGGCAATTATGAAATTCTTACTTTTAAGAACTGCTATCATGGAATGTCTCCATATACCATGGGCCTCACTGCTCATTCAACTTGGAGATTTCCATTGCCTGGCGTAAGCAATGGCATTCACCATGTTATGAATCCCGATCCATATCTTGGTATTTGGGGTGGTTCTGCGTGTCGAGACTCTCCTTGTCAGACTGATAGAAAGTGCGAGTGTAACTCAGAAACTGGTTGCACAGCTGCAAATGAATACTATAAGCAGCTCGAACAAGTATTCAAATTTTCTCTACCGAGAGGAAAGGTAGCTGCTATGTTTGCCGAATCTATCCAGGGTGTTGGGGGAACAGTTCAATTCCCAAAATCCTACATCAAAAAAGCAGCAGAAATGGTTCGAGCAAATGGTGGAGTTTTTATTTCCGATGAAGTGCAGAGTGGATTTGGTAGAACCGGGGAACACTTCTGGGGATTTGAGGGACATGGTATCGTTCCGGATATAGTGACAATGGCTAAAGGTAAATTAAACTTATATCTAAGTAACACAAGTATTGAGTTATTCATCGAAAACCTTTTTCTTAAAGGCATTGGAAACGGTTTTCCTTTGGCAGCTGTTGTTACAACCCCAAAAATTGCTGAATGCCTTGGACAGGCCCTCCATTTCAACACCTACGGCGGAAATCCACTTGCCAGTTCAGTGGGCCTTGCTGTTTTGGATGTCATAAAAGAGGAGAATCTTCAACAAAATTCTCTAGAAGTTGGTACATACTTCCTTAAAGCTCTGGAAGATCTCAAACAAAGGTTCGATATTATCGGTGATGTTCGTGGCAAAGGACTTATGATTGGCATTGAATTTGTATCTGATCGTGTGACAAGAACCCCACTCAGTGTTCCACATGTTCTGGAGATTTGGGAGACTTGCAAAGATCTGGGAGTGCTATTTGGACGTGGTGGCATAAGCGGAAATGTAGGTTATAAATTATTTAGACAATTCCCCTATTTATAACCCAATCCATCCTGTATTTTACTAACCCTACTAACTTTCCAGGTATTTCGCATTAAACCTCCTATGTGTGTTAACAAATCTGATGTTGCATTTGCGGTGGACGTTCTTGATAAAGTTTTGTCTGATTTCTACAAAAATAATTTCTAAATTGATGATTGAAATTGGTCCTGAGCGCATTAAGCTTTCTAGATTTCGCTGTTGAGAAGATTTTTATAACCTGCATACTACCTCAATAGTTATTTAATTAATTTTAACGACTGCATTAGTGTACTTATAATTTCTATATTTAAATAATCAAAGGTTCCTCTTAAATTGATAAGGTTGTAATTTACACTTTTGTGCAAAGCTGAATTGTTGTACAATTAAAGAAAAATTTATTTTTTTTTAATAATTGGATACCTTATTTGCTTAAATGTATATATCTTCATCAAAAAAATATTGTTAATGAAGGATGCAGAACGTAGACCTCTCCAATAATTTCTTCTACCCAAATTAATATATTTAAAACGTTAGAAATATGAATAGAAATAATATCGAAAATAGTCATTAAGAAAGCCCTTCATTGGCTTGCACATTAATTTTAAATCAAAAAATTATATTTTCTAATTGCATTTAAATCTGTTTCGATTGGTAAATTTGAGTCCAAAGTAATGAAAAATAAGTCTCTTTGTATTTATGTATTAGATATTTTCAGAAGCCTAAAAAATGCTGTAAGCTTAGGTAATAGTCAACAAAACTGCAAACATTTCAAGATAGATTTCAAACCTAATTCTTATGCATCGTCTCTGTACATTGTCAACCCTTTATTGTCTTAGCCATAAAATTTCGGACTCAAAATTCCCAATCTAAATAAGAACCATATACATATTTAAAAAAAAATCCTTTGAGGTAATGGACACTGTGGCGTATACGTAACATTTCTTCCATTAAAAATTTAACAAATCTATACGATCGTATTTTTTTTATAAATTTGCATTAAAAATTAAAATTTACTTTTCCAGGTAATGCGTATAAAACCACCAATGTGTGTAAATTATGAGGACGTGGACTTTGCTCTAACAGTTCTGGAAACAGTTTTGAGCGATTATCACATCAAGAAACAACGAAGTTGGAATCGAAATATTCGAAAATGAAATACAATTATCTATTTGATATCAGATGCCAACTACAAAATTAAAAGATATGAATCTGAAGAAAACATACATACATACGAGTATATGCCAGTAGCTTCAAAGATTTGAAACGTATGTAAATATACGTCTCATACGAAAACTGCATAGGAGAGTCAATTGACAATAAATGTTGAAATTAAAGGAATGGCATACAAACTTACATACATAGATATGTGATTTAAACTTACCATGATTATTTTGTTTTAAATCAAAAATTATCATTTATCGTTAAAAAAATTTATAGTCATTAGTTTTTCATTAAACAATTTTATATCATATATAAAAAGTAATATATAAATGGTTAGTATAATAAAGATGAAGGAACTTATTTTGTTAATCAAATCATGTTCATTTTTATTTTATTTATTATCAAACTTTGAAAAGCGCAAATATTGTCTGTTAGAAAATATTTTGACTTTTGCTGAAGTTAGACAGTTTGATCTCAACAACGAAAGGATTTTTTGTTTTTTTTTTTTTCAAAAATTAACAAAAATTTCACTATTTTTGTAAAATTGAAATTTACAGTAATACAGCAGTTCTATTTTTATGAACTCAGCGATAGTTCGAACATACAGACTTCATTTACAAATCAAAATCTAGCGAACTTTTGAATTCTCGTCTAGCTAGCTGTTTTTTTTCTTTCTTTCGGGCTCTCGAGCTCATCTCATCTAATCCAATCCAATAACGAAAGCAAACATGTTTCTAGCAGTTAATTAACAGTTAATTACATTTTGAGTTCCAAAAAAAATGAGCAAGGAAATATTTAATAGAATACTTATTACTTATACTATTCGAAAGAAAGTCGACCTCAACCGTTACATTAATGTTGCGAGATTTTCCTGAGGTTATATAGGAAGAGCAAGTCCTTTATTCATATGAACTACGGTGTTATAGTGACAAATGTATGTAAAATTGACGCAAAACCAATAAAATGCAATAAAATTAATAAAGACTTAAAATTCCTCAAATTACACCACAGACTAAGAACGATGTGTAACCAGTTAATGGAAGGATTGAAAGAAAATACTGAAATGCTGAAGAGTGTGAATATTTCGAGCCTTATAAACAAAACTCTATTTAAGATCTTTTCTATTAATAAATGTATTGAATTTTAACCAACGCGTTCTGTATGACCAAACTTGTACAAAAATTTCAATCAAAACAGAACTTGTGCAGCGTTTTTAGTCAAAGAATGTCTGTGCATTCATAGAGCATTATATGCTTTAATTATTTTTTAAATCTCCTTTAAAAAAAAATTGTCAAGTTTGCTTTTGGTCGTTATGTCATTTCCTCAACTCAAATATCCTAAACAGGGTTCGAACCTCAGTCATAAAATTTCGGAGCAAATTTAAAAAAAAAAGTGGAGCAAATGCAAGATTTCCGGAGTAGATTTGAAACAAAAAGAAAATATGTACTTCCTTTTCAGGAAAATTAAAACATACATATGAACATAAAAAATAGTATTAGCAAAAAAGAAAAATAAATCAATCAAAGGTTTCATTGGAAAACTTAGTATTATTTTCAAAAATTGTTTTGTGAAAATAAACAAATTACAAATTCAGAAAGAATTTTTAACAAAGGTTTAATGGTTTATTTCAACAATGTCATATTTGTATATAAATTAGACAATTTTTCTGTGTGGAAAAAGTGGAGTAAATCTCGAAAAATCTGAGCGTTGGAGTAGATTTTTTTGTCCTTCAAAAGTGGAGCAAATTTGCTCCGAAGGGAGCGAGGTTTGAACCCTGATCCTAAATATAGTGGCTTATTGCAGACCTCGTTAAATTTTCGATGAGGAATAAGTTGAACGAATCGATAAATTTCTGGTTTTAGTATTGTATATCTCTTTCGATGGATATACATATTATGTTACTGTGAATAATGATTATTGAGAATAATTGCAGTTTCATTTTGTTCATAAATATGAAAAATATTTTAGAAAAAAGTATTAATATCTAATTTAATCTTATAATGAGTTAAGTTCTTTTTTTTGAATATTCCAAAGAAGAAGAAAATACCAACTTAGATTTGTTACTAATGGTCAAGCATAGAAGGCGATTGAGGGATGAGTATAATCCTCTTGAGCTTCAGGAAAATATGAAAGTGAATGTAAATAAAACAAATTTAATTTTACTAATTATTTATTGTAGTTGCTTGAAAAGTTTTGTCGTCATTCATTTTTGTGAATGCAATAACGAAAAACTTCGTTCAGAATAGAAATTCGCAATACCAAAATTAATGTTCGATGTTTGACTATCGACAAAATTACCATAATTCAATGGTGATGGTACTTAATCCCTGAACTAGTACTTTTTTTTAAATACAATTCATTTATTTATTGCTTACATCTAAAATAAAATATACATTTGGTGGTGCAACAGCTCGAAGAAAACCTTACTTACAACATTCCTGTGTGCGTGTAACCAGGGGCCTATTGCACCAGTTTACAATTTATAATCACAAATTTGTTATTGTAATCTACAAATACAAATCCTGTATACGATTTTTTGTTGCACCATGTTCAAATGAGTGTGTTCACAAATTTGTAGAAATATTTACACACGGTCTTTCGCCTGTAGAATTTTTTTACAAACTGAAACAAATTTTTGATCGCTTTATTATGGTGCAACAAAAACCCACAAAAAGAACGATTTTCACAAATTTTCGCTTGTAATTAACAATTACAACTTTTTTTTTTGTGCAACGAAAAATTCTATTTGTCAACAAATTTGTGACTTGTAATCCACAAGTACAAATTTGTGTTTAACAAATAGATTACAAATGAAAAAATCTCGATTTTTTACAAATTTGTTAAAAAAATGCTTGTAATCACAATTTTGTACTTGTAATTTGTAGTTGGTGCAATAGGCCCCAGATGTGAAAAATATATCTTAAAATGTTTACTTGTATTTACAAATATATGTGTACAACTATACTCGTGTATACACATTTTATTAAAAAGAATATAAGAGGACTAAATTAGCTTTAAACAAGTCTATAGAGATACTTATAGATACTTCTATAAATTAGCAAACTTTATTGAAGTATCTTATTGATCTACTTACTGGTTCATCACTACCATAGTTTGTTCTAAGATATTGCTCAAAAAGCAAATCCCTCTGGCGTATTTTTGAAAAGAAGGGGACTTAAATGGCTTCCCTGAGGCACGCACGAGCTACATTTAATAGATCTCGAAAAATAATTATTATTGTTAATAATTTTTTGAGACCTACCAATGAGATATGACGAGATCCAAATCAGAAATGTTGAGTGGAATCCAAATAATTCTAGTTCACGCAATAGAATGGAGTGGTTCACCCGGTGCCGGTTGAAAATAAATATGTGCATATAATGTAGGTACCTTTTATTTTTCTACATAATTGAAGTAGTTGAAGAAGAACTAGTATGGATAACAGACATGAAATTCAAAACATGTTTTCCCAGATTAAAATTTTAAAAAAGCAAATATTTTAATCATGATAATTTTGTTTTTTTTTTTTTTTTTTTTTTTTTTTATAAAAATTATACTCGCTTATTCTTTAAAGTGCACTGGACTCCGTATACATTTTCGCATATATTTTGTTTTATCAATATGAAGCCGATTAGACTTTAATGATTTATTTATTTGAAATATAAAAACTCAAAATAATCAGCTTGATATTTAATTTTTTTTTATATAAAGGTATATCTTTACACCACATGTAACGTCTCTAAGTCTCTATATTTGGGAAGACTGGACTTAAAATAATTTGTTTTCCTTTTTACAGCTCCTTCTAAGATTTTACAAGCCAAAAAATTTTTCGTTTCAACTGCCTTGAATGATAAGTCCCTCCATATTAAAGAAATTAAATTACAGTAACCGTATGGTTGGAATATGCCGATTTAAAAAAAAGTATTTGTTTACTCCAAGTTTCACAGAGGAAGTTTAAGCCCCATTTTTTGGTTTAAATTTCAGTTCAACAATAAATTTGGTTTCAGAGTGTCATTTAAACCTTGAACAGATTTCAAATTGTAGTTTATGTTAAACAGCATTATTCTGCCGTTAAAGCCTCAGTTAGCAACCACTTCACGACATAGTGACAACACATCCAATGACCGGCAATGGGCAACACTCTAGGTGACAAGATCGTTTGCAAAGGACTACCACGTCGTAGTTTTTTCTTTTAGAAAACAAAGTTTATTTTTTCTTAACCCACTAAAAAAGGCCCTTTCAACCTACGTAATGTCATTAATATGATAAGTTATTGCTTTTACTCGAAAAAAGCTAAATTTGTTTATTCGAAAGATCAGTTTAAGGCCCTCATTATGAATAGCGAATCGAACTAAAAACCTTGCGAATTCGATAAATTCGTATTACGAGTATGAATCGCTTAAATTAATTTCGCTTCAAATGCCAAAACCTAATCGAATCTTCGACTTTTCGTTTATCGCTCAATTACGAATATCGAATATTCGCTATTTAATCGTTCATACTGTCATATATTATCGACTCAAAATATTTTGGTGATAACGGTAGCGAGTTAATTCTTGTCGTGGTTTATTATGCTGGTTTGTTGTATTTTTGAAAACATAGAAGTTAAATTAAAAAAAATTGAAGTTGAGAGGAGGAAGGTGCTTTGAACTTCATTGCATATATTACTTTTGTTCCTATTGAATGCATATGTATGCTTCAATTTAGTTTTTTGTCATGTAATATGAATTCTTGTCTTGTTTTGAATGCAATTTTTGTTTGGATCTAAATATTTATTCGAGATTAAATTAACATACAGAAATAAATTATCAGTTCGATCTTTGAAGCTAGAGACAATAACAATAAATTATGCTTCAAGGATTATGTTGCGAGATTCAGTAGGTTCATCTGGTATATCATGAGGGACAATGATTTCTTCTGCTATTCTCTCTGGATCAACTAAGTTGTACCTGAGATCGCACATTTAGATGTTGATTTAAGTGAATCGTTTATTTCTAAAGTCAATAAATGCATCCTTGTTGAGTCGAAAATAAAGAACAAAAAATATGAAACTTTTGAAAACAATAACACTTGATATGTATGTATATGTATAACTTACAGAAGATCTCCAAAGGGTTAGAACTGTCCATAATTACTCTTCTCAACCTCATCATTCTAATATTCTCTTATCTATCTCTCAAATAGAATATTCTTCAAAGAACAAATCGATTTGGCTTAACATTTTATATATTTAACACAATCACAAACAAGAAAGAAAAATCAAATATATTTCAATAAAATATTTATTTGACATTTGAGTCATGTCATTTCAGTGTGATGATTTATTGGCAGCATTTATTTTTAGGCGAACGTTGAAGTTCGCTATTAATAATACTGTGATAATCGAAGTTCGCTTAATTATTCGCAACTTATCGAACGTTCGATTCGCTATTCATAATGAGGGACTAAATTTGTGAATTAGTGAAGAATGTTTTTAAATCTTAACCATGAATTTTTACCTTTTCAACAAGAAAAAAACAAAATCATATGTTTATAATTTATATTTATTCCTTTATTTGGTTCATTCTTATATTTCTTAACACTTAACATTTCTTCATTTTCAATATATAAATTATATAGTTTTAGGTATAGAAATTTGAATTTTTATTTAGTTAGTAGGTATGTTTTTTTATTTATACTTTTTTTCTTTAATTTTTATTTAGGCACACTTAGCATCAGAATAAAACTTAAAAATATAGATTATTTTTAAGGACAAAATAGTGAGCAAATGTTTTTTTGGACGTTTTGGTAAGTGTTTGAATGTTTGAATTAATTTAAATATATATTTTTTTTGTAAATAGTGGATATACCTAGCTTTCGAAAAATAGGACAACAAAAACAATAATTTAAAAATATTACCTATAACAATTGTTTTTTTTTTGGTTTTAACTATATAGTTTACTCAAAATAAATATATGTAAATTATTTATACAAAAAATATTATTCTTATAATAAGTTGTTTTTTTTTTTATATTTTAATCAATACAAAATGTTTTTTTATGTTTACAATAAGTCTTCTACTTTCATGTCTCCGATTCGTTTCATTTTTATTTTCTTAACAATTTCAATGTATACTCAATTTGTATGTTGTATATTTTTCTTAAACGAAAAATATATTTAGCTTAAGTTTTAAATTAAAATTTAACATAAAAAATGCTTTGACTTAGAATAACTCTTAAAATAATATCTTATTTGGTTAACATTGTGTACTTTACACTTGAATATCGTTGAGCTTGCTTTCACTGCCTGAGTATTCGGATAGGAGGGTTGAAGCCAGTTCCTTTCGGGCTTTTTGTACCACCCATATCATAAGGCCAACTCCAAAGATAACCTGTAATTATATTTGAATTTGAATTTTACTCACGAGCGTATAGATTTTTTATTTTATTTTATTGCATAATTTCAGGCACTAAGGTGGTTCTTATTGGTTTTTGCAATAACTATCCACCCCTTTTTGTGATATTATACAACACCTACTCACCTCGATTCCAAAGCTTATGTACCCTGTGACAGCTGTTCCATGGTTATTCAGGACTTCATGCATTGACCTCAGTGTAGAACCCAAATAAACATTTATCGTTTGAGCAGGCAACAGGCCTAGAAATGTAGCCGTATGATAAACACGTGAATTAACTGTGCTGATCTAAAAAGATAAAATAAAAAAATCAATATTAATGGAATTCGAGTGATAACAAAGTTATTTAAATTATTAAATTAGGTCGTTCATTGACAATGACGAGTGAAATCAACGATTTCATTTATTCTCGTTACATGGGTCAACAAATCCAACAAAAAAAAAAAGATCCGTTCGTATCAAAATATTGACAGAAAAGTTGCAATTTTTAACGAACATACACAAAATACGAATGTGTGTATAGAAAATACTATGATTTACATGTACACGAATAATTTTATAGATGCATCTTGTTTGGATTATCTTAATGGGGGGAAGTCGTAGGAAAAACAAGCGAATACAAACAGGAAAGGTTCATCCAAATCAAAATTGCTTGTCATTTGAAAAACAAAAACAGTGCCGGATTTTGTTTTGAGACACATGTTATTTTGATTGCCTGCAGGACTAATTTCTTACACTAAATACTTGGGCTAATAAAAGTGTTGTAGTGGACCAATAATGAGATTGGAGACTCTTGTGCTCCTGTCAGATAGCCAAGCTGCAAAGAGACATTCCAAAAAATTGCAAAGCTGGTGAACTTGCCAAAAGTGGAACAGCACTACATATTTTTCCAAATAAAGCAAACGTATTAAGGTACATATAATATAGCTACATGCAAATTTGTGCTCAAACAAGATGCTATTGAGAAAACAAATTTTAGATGGAATAACCGCTCTATCATCTGAGAAAAAGGCTCTTAGCTCTTAGCTCTATTAACCAGTAGACCACGAGATCGGAAATCGCCTCCAACCACAGTCAAAAGATATAAAAGGGCCACCTCTCCCTTTTGAGGAAAGGGACAAACGGACACATATACCAACTACTGACCTATCAAACTCATCTACCAGACGTTTCGAAAGAGCCACATGCTTTTACGGGCCTGGTGGAGGAATGATTTCTCAAGTGGGGTAATGGAAATAATCAAGTCCTTTAAAAGCGTTATGTGACGATGGACATTTCTTCACTTAAAGACATTTGTTCAATGACTTGGGATTACTCTCCGACATTTCAGGCTATAGCTTGCTGAAAAACATCTATACTCTTAATGAGCTTCAATGACGTAGGATTTATCATAGGTTTCATTACATGGTTATTACAACGGACTTACATTGATCTAAGTGTGACGGTAAAAAAATCAACTGTCAGTCCTTTAACCTAACCTTGATGGAACAATATCATCACTCTTGTCTGGCGAAAAAACAAATCTGGCCACAGATGGATCTGAAGCACTCTAAGTGTTTGTTAACTCTAAGGTACATATAATAGAAGATTACACATCGGCTTCGTTATAAGTGTCATAACTGGAAACTGTCTAATAGGTATAAACATGCTACGAGACTCTGAGTATTCTCAAACGATTTTTGCAGAAGCTGTATCGACCAGGAAGACGAAGAATAGATTCCTCATCTTATCTGTACATGCCCTACTCTATCTATAAAACATAGGCTCCATAATAATCCTTGCAAACTGGCAAATGACATTTAAGTCTCGCACGCTTTGGAGGGAGTTCAATGGCTAGAAACGCACTATCGGTGTTTTGTCGGGGCGATAAATAAATCGCCGTCGCCACAAATTATTAATATGCAATCACTTGTGATTTTATTGCCACGCGATTGTTAAATCGCAAACAAATAAAACACACTACTTTTAATGTCATGTACGCATTTGTTACAAATAAATAGCAACGATTTTTTTATTTACCTTAATGTCACAGATAATCGTTCCTTTGCTGCTATTGTATTTTTATATACAATTCTGGATTCAACTTGTTGCAGTAGTTCCCTTAAGAATTCAATAATAATTCTATAGTAAAAATGTAACAAAAGAGACAATACACAACATTTCCTAGTGAAACCAATTTTAATACTGACAAGAATTTTATTAAAAAGTCGCAAGTGCGTGCAGGATTATTTAACTCTATTTGATCTTTTTAATTTTGCGAAAAAAAACAACATTTTTACATTTTAAATGCGACGATTTTTAAGTCGCAGGTGCGTGCATCCACATTTAACGCCATGTGTCTTATTTCTTGGCGCCCAAAAAATCGCCCGCGTGCATGTCAATTTTTTATTGCGACTACGATTTTCAAGTCGTAGTAATTTAAATCGCAAGTGTGAGCATATCCATTAAGTGCATTTTTTTCATTTTAACTTACAGCAATCGCATCGCCAGAAAAATGAAACAAATTTCGACCTTTAAATCGTCAGGATTTTTGAATACTAAGTGCGTTCATTCTCATTTAAGCTCATGTGTTTTATTTTTGCGATTAAAAAACCGTGCGATTGAAATCGCAAGTGCGTTCCTAGCCTCAGTGATTAAACGAATAGGGATGATTTCTACTTGATTCATGTGGTATCACAGTGGACTAACTCATAGTCGAAATGTGTCAGTCAAGCGTTCATGCTGACAGCTACACTAACCTTAACTAACCATGGTGCGTGTGATATATTTTCAAATTTATAATAAAAATTTTTGTAATTTACTATTGGAAAGAAAGATAATTTGAATATTTAAAATAGTGAACATAAAGGGAAGTGGGACTCGTAATGGTTTCTGAGTTTTCGCCTCAAACAATTTTTTTTTTGTATGGTGTAAAAAATTCTCTATAAGAATATCTTCGAATGATGAAGTGCCACTCATCTAAGCTTTTTAGATTCGACTTTGAAGGAGAAAGATTGAAACCAATTCACTTATAAAAAACCCATTTCAATATTTTTCTCTTGTTATTCGTTTTGTTTAAAATGGATTTCATTAATTCTTAGAAATTTTACATTTAAAACTCGCCAAATCCGAAACACATATGTACAGTGGCGACAAAATAAATAGCACGCTTCTGTTAAAAATTCTTTCTTGGCCTTAAAACATAAGTGCATTTTGAAATCCGGTACTGTAAGACCATTTTTGTTGTAGATTTTGAATGTTGAGTATCTGGATTTTGAATATAAAATAACGGGAAAGGACTTCTCCAGAAATTAATTTAATAAAAAAGTCAAATGTTAGTCAAATGGTACACAAGTTGCGCTGAGATGAGGACAATTTAAATAGCACATATTGTTTCCGTTGCAAATTTAATACATTTTTAACAAATATTTTTAACTTTTAAAAGCTTAGTGAAAAAGTTATGAGTTTTGGTAAGGTTCTTAGTTAAGTTGCTTCAATTTTAATTGCTGAAATGTAGTATGAGAAGTGGAAACCCATCAGCACAGACGTTTAGGCTAGGGGTTTTTGAAAAAAGGTCACAAGAAATCTGAACTTGAGCGGAAATAAAAATTTTCAAGGAAGAATAAGAATGTTATAAATGCTCTTCACCATTGCGAAGAAGAAGGAAGTGCTCAAAACAAAATTCGTATGAGTAAGACCAGAAAAATCAGCACTTGAACTGATTTTGACATCGTCTGCCTGACCTAAGTCCCAAAAATTGAACATGCAAATGAACAAGATCTTGCTGTTAATGTGTCTGTAAGTACGATTAGAAACTGTCTGAGTGGAAAAAAGCTGTTTGGACGATTTGACAGAAAGAAAGCAGACGTCTTTAAGAGCAATCTCTCACGTCGGATGCAGTTTGCAAGGGAGCATATTTCAAAAGTTCAAAATTGGTGGGTCAATATCTTACGGGGAGATGAGTATAAATTTAATCCTTTAGGTCAGATGGTAAAAACTACTTTCGACGAGGAATCCACCATGAATATGACCAGAATATACACAATAAAGTCTGTTAAGCATGGTAGGGGTAGCATTCTTGTTTAGGGATGTTTTTATTGGCATGGTATGGGACCACTTCATCAGATAGAAGGTAATAAGGACCATTTATAATACAAGGAAATCCTACGGGATACAATTCTACCCTATTCTGAGGACGAAATACCCTTGACGTGTAAATTTCAACGGGATAACGATCCTTACCAAATGGCTAAGTCTGTTAAGCAATGGCTATTCATCCAAAAAACCGCTGTTAAGGAATAAGCCAGCTTAGTCTCTAGATCGTAATTCTATTGAGTACTTGTGGAATGTTGTGGACGAAGCCATAAATTCAACTGATATTTGAAATTTCGACAAACTTTGGCGGAAAGTCCAGCAAGCCTGGTACTCAGTATCTGTTGAACGATTCCGGAGCCTTCCTTCGTCTATAAAACGCTGGTATTCCGCTGTGATTAAAAATAAGGGTTACTCGACCAAATACCTGATATTTTCTCCAAATAATGTTAAAATTTTGTTATTTAATATGTTTTTTATTTGTTATTTACGAAATGTGCTATTTATTTTGTCCTAGTATACTTAAATTGTATAAATCATTTTGGTGTAGTTTTTCTTATGAGTTCAATATACCTCATTTTATTTTTAAATCAGAGATATGTATATTTGGTCTTACTTCCTTCCTCATGAGTCAAACAGCTCTTTAAAGTTTAAGAAAGTGGGAAAAACTTGCATCACACGAATTTAAGACTACATGTGCTATTTATTTTATCGCCACTGTATGTTTATTCAAAAAGCAAATAATTAAAATATAAACGAAATAAGAAGAAAATTTGTGTATTAACTAAAATATGTTAGGAAAATCATAGTATAAATCCGACCCTGTGCAAAACTTTATCTTCGACTCGACTGCAATCAATTGAACTCATAGGCCAAGTGAGAGTGATTTGTGTGAAATGAATCGAGTATTAACTATTAAATGTATGCACGATGAAGAGTTAGAGAGAAATAAATGAAAACAATTGATGAATGCATGTTTGCGAATTAAAAGGAGCAAAAACAATCAAAACAGAATAAATTTTAAAAGACAAAGGAGTGTCTGTCTCTGTAGCTATAGATAAAGATCGACATTATTTATTAACTTTGTTTATGTGTTTATTTTTAAAATATGAATTTTAAACAATGAAATATTAAAATAGAATTTTAAGATAAATAGAATAATAATAATAAAACACGTATATACGTAAATAGTTGATAAAACAAAAGCTTAAACAAGTGTACAACTTAAGGGTTCTTCATTAAGTGTTTCCTAACTTTAAATTTTAATAAAACAAACCGTGAGTAGGATTTCATTGAAATATTTGTATTTTGTGAGAAGACCCATGCATTAAAAGATTATAACATCATTCAAATGTCGAACGCCACTTCGCTGGGTGACGCACGTTCGAAACACCCCATTTCCATAACTCTTATACATATGTAAATCCGTCTAGATTTGACCAATGGCATTGACTATGTTGGTTTTCAGTGCAGTGGTGGTTTGTGACTAAAGAAAACCCTACAAGAAGAAGTCTAACGTGTTCATATACCACACGATATCGGTGTCCAATTCACATCGATTCCATGCGAGATAACAATGCTTGTGGTATGAGCTGTGTAGACAAATAGCGGCGGCGGCGTCCTTTTGAAACCACATATCGTCGATGTCCATATATAATTCAATTTGGGCCAAAATATTTTGGTTTTCATCGACCGTTAGCACTCAGAGAGTACGGCGATCGCTTGGACCGATAATGCCGTACACATAAAATTCACTTTCTCTGGATGCATTGCAATTCGGTGTATCTTGTGTGGATTGTGATCGTTCCAATTCGAAAATTTTGCTTATTGACGAACTCATTCTTCCAGAAATTGGCTTTGTCGCTGAATATGATTTTTCGACTGAAATGGGGATCAGCTTAAAACAGTTCTACACTTTCAACCCACTTTCATAAAATAATTTAATCATTTGTATATATTTCTGAACGCTATAACTCTCTATTTTGACAGACTTAATTAATGACAGACAATTTGACAGATGTAGCTTCAACAACATGGCCGTAATCACCTGTCAAAGTTTGGAAGTCCCTACTGACAAACCCTTTACTCTCATAACGCCCCTGACAAAATTCTTACCACATGGGCAGGTGCTCTAAAAACCCACTTGAGTCTCTTGGACAGAATTCAAAAGAGAGCTATAAAAATGACAGGCGACCGTTATCTAACTGAAAGATTTGTATCCCTCGAGCACCGCCGCAATGTTTCATGTCTATCATTATTTTACCGCTATTTTCATAAACCAGTGCTCTAGTGAAATAGCCAGTTGTATTCCTCCCCTGAAACGATTCAACCGTAAGACCCGTACTTCTAGGAATGCTCATCAGTTTACAGAGTACAGAGATTCTTGTTTTAGCCGCACTACACGAATGTTTAATGTTTTACCCGGCTCAGTGTTTCCCACTCATTTCAATGCTCAGACATTCAAAACCAATGTGCATCGGTATCTCCTTTCTAATCCTTTCCCATTTTTTTTAAGGGTATTCATAACCCCTTGAGTGCGTGTATAATATAAAAAAAATGAAAGAGTCCAAACAAATTATGAAATTTTATTTTGGTATAGGTATTCGTGGTAAATAATATGAATTCTAACTTTGACGTAATGGTTAGTGAGTTGGACTGTAAGGTTTTCAACCGCTGCCAATTTGAAAAGAAGTGAGAAATCTTTCAAAATCATTACATCTTAGCCGTTCAAACTCTACAGAAAACTGTAAGTCCTCTCTATTCCTGCCGACAAATACAAACAGAGGAATCGTTGAGAGTTGTTCCTCAAGATTATCTACAAATGTACAAAAAACACCAATTAAGTTCGAGGAAATTCGGATACACTGTAGCGTTTACCCTTTACGTTTATATACCAATCTCAATATTTTATTAATACATTTTTCTGACCATAGAATCTATCTTTCCTGATCTATTCGCATAATTGAATTCCATTTATCTACAAAAATTCCTTTAACTTCAAAAAAATTGTTGCACTAAAATATAAATTTAGCACTTATTTAACCCCGCATAAATGAAGCTTCCCATAAATCTTCGAATATGTCTTGTGGGAGTTTCTGAAGTTGAAGATCTATGGCAATAAGCTGTATAGACCGATGCCGCTGCGGATATTTGAGCGATGTTATATTTCAAACATGATAGCATACCATACATGGACCTTTAAAAAAAAAAGAACGTCGTTCATATCTCACACACAGCTTGGTTTATTTCATTTCAGCATCGAACCGAATAGTTTCATCAATCACCGTTTCGTATTATTTAAGCAAAATAAAACATGTGATTCACGTGTTCAATTCTCTTTAACATCACGTTGTTTGGCACTGATTGTTCTGATGACATTTTCTAAGTGATTTTAAATTTATTTCCTAAATTAACGTGAGTTAGTGTCAACTCGTTTACTCGTTTAATAGTGTGGTTTTGCTTAACTTGTTCGTAATTCTGCATGAGATTAAAATTATAAGCTAGCAACATTACTGATGACAAAATAACTAGTAAAACCAAGCAGCCGGTGTCATAGAAAACATAGATGATAAAATTAGACTTGGGCGGATAAATCGACGTCATGTAAAATTAGTATACCCATGACTTTGATGGAGACTGAGAATTTATTAATGATGATATGTTCACATCGTAGTTCCCCTTGGCGTAATGGTTAATTCGTTGGACTGAAGTACACTGGAGATCTGCGATTCGAAGTGGGCCACCTTTCATTTCTGCTGACTTAGAACACGCACCCAGGAATGGGCAGGAGGGTAAGTCACTTAAGCCTGGTTCTTCAAGAGCTTTTGATTTTGTGGTGTGTTCTTTTATTAATTTTACGAAAAATGTCAGTTTATATCGAAGAAATGTTAAGAAGTAATTATAGCTAAATGTACCACGTTTGGTCGACATTACGATGATAGCGAAGACGAATAAAGGGGGCTTAAAATTTAAATTTTTAAATATTTTCACACACATTGTTGGAGAGATTTAAAACAAAATTTGTATTTCTTTAAGGAAAACCTAGCTTACCGTAAAATGGTTTTCAATTATACCTTCAATGGAACCGTTTTTTCATATTTTCCCTTTTCTCAAAAATAATACAGGGTGCGTTCAATGTTCAAGGTCAATTTTATTTGGATTACATTTTTATATGAATGAAATTTGTCAGTTGCCATTTGACAGTCGTATAGTGTCCAATAAAAATGTATTAATTAAATAATTAAAACATTTTATTTAAATAATTGCCCAATTGTAAGTACGCGAAGGAAATTATAGACCGAGAGCCACCAGCAATTTCTGGGTTTGATTGATAACAAAAAATAATTAGTATGTATAATTAGATAGACCTTAAGTAGTTATTTACAAATGTGAACGTCTTGCATGCTCTAGTGGGAGCAATAGTGAATGCAAGATGCGATAAGAACCTCGATATTTGCAATCAGGGCGCTTAGCTCTACGTTTTAAATTTATGGCCAAGTTGTTATCACAATTACTTAGACTTTGGAAAAAACTGCATATTTGATGCACTATTATGCACTATTGCTCCCACTAGAGCATGCAAAACATGAGTTCTACTCGAGTTTTGGACGTATAAACTTTTTTAATTGACACACCAAAGACCACTTAACCCTCGTAAAGTAACTAAATAGTGGGCTTTTTGGGCAGGCGGCGGCGGCGGCATTATTGGGCTATATTTACTTGAGGATGGCATTGCAATGCTGTTACAGTTACTGGTGACCACTGTCAGGACATATTGGAAAACAAGGCCGAATTGGATCAATTAGGTCTACAGAGGACGAAGATCCATCAAGACGGTGGCACATCACCACACATCTCGTGTTACGGTTCGAATTTGACGAGAAATTTTCCTGGCCGAATAATGTCAAATAATGGTAATATCGAATAGCCTCCACGATCCCCTGATATGAAACCTCTCAATTTCTTCTTATGGGGATTTTTTGAAGGAAAGGTGTATACTAATAAACCAACCACCACCTCAAAGCTTAACGACTAAATTAGAAATCAGATTGCTGAAATTAAAACAGAAGTCTGCAAAATTGTTATGTAAAATGTACTTAAAAGAGCTCGCCTTTGCGAGCCAGAGGCACCCACTTTATCGACATCATATTCCATACATAATGTTAAGGACCATATAATCAATCAATAAAATAAAAATTTTAAAATTGCATTCTCTGTATGAAACGCACATCCATATAAATGTGTGATTTTCTCAAAAACGGTTTAACCGATTTTCATCATTTTTTTTGTATTCTAAAGCTCTCTAGAAATTTGAATAGTATTATGTATTCAAATTTTCAAAAAAAAAATATGTTTGGATTTTTAAAAATAATTTCAAACATTTTTTTTTTAAAACTCAATATTGCCCGATTTTTTTTTCGAAAATCGGCGCGTAGAATTTTGAATTTTTTTTTCACGATTCATTATTGCGATCTATAATAAAAAAAAAAACAAATTTTAAGATTAAGATATTACTGACCGTACCTACCACTACCATAGAACCAATCTTTCAAATTTTGAATTTCTCATTATTGACAACGGATTTTAATGAAATTTTTTATAGAGAAGCTGCTAAAAAGATTGAAAAACATTGCATTTAAAAACATAACAAAATTGTTTACTGAATTTTTGAAAAAAAAAAAAAAATCATTTTGTCATTTTCGAGTATTAATACGATTTTCGAAAACCATTTTTTAACATTTGTATGGTGGGTACCGTTGTTTTTAGATTAAATAATTTTTTTTCATATCTTGTATATTAAATTAAAAATACTATTGATTGTCAAGTTTAAAAAAATCGAGAAATTTGTTTATAAAACTAAGAAAAAAATGGTTTTGAAAATATAAATACACAATACTATCTAAACTTTTGGGGAGCTTTAGGATACAAAAAATTATCAAAATCGGTTGTTTCGTGGAACAGTCTTTAAAAAAAAAAATTTTTTTATGGGATTTCGAACGAAATTCGTATGACATTATTTTTGTCTTAAGAAAAAAAAAAAAAAAAACAAACAAAAACCTGTGGGGGGAAATTTAAAAATGCTACCTAAGTAGTAGAACAGACAGATAGATTGCCAGATCCACTTTTTTTGGTCTTTCCTATCATCGTAACTTCAAGTCTGATCAAAATCTTGAGTTCGTTCGAATGCATAACTTGCCATATAGTACATACAGTTATGGACAGACAAATAGCACACTCATGACTTTTCTTACAAAAGCATAGTTTATTTGTAACTTAACAAATGTAACATTTATTTTTTTGTATAGGAAATTCAGACACGAATTATAGATGATTAAAAACCAAAAATAAAACTAAAATTCTTGAGGTTAAATTGACAAAAACAAAATCTTGCTTGTGATGACATTATTTCTGCTGGACATAGAAATAGCACACATTTAAAAATCTAATAAAAATGAAATGTTTAGATATTAAAACTTTTCTTTGATATTGTCTCTCTATTTACCTAGTTAATACTTTGTTGACCTACCACGATTTTTCAAAGTGGCTTGGCATCTTCTTGGTAAACTCTCCACTAATTTCTGACATCTGCTCTGTGGAATAGAGTACCATGCTTCCTGAACTCCGGTCCAAAGTTCTTCCGAATTTTTGAATTTTTTTTGCCCGATCTTAACCTTAACATCACTCCACAAGTTTTCAATGGGGTTAAGATCGGGATTTTGCGCAGGCCAGCTCAAAACATCAATATTTTCTTGGCTAAACCAATCCCTGACCACCTTGGCTGCATGTTTCGGATCATTGTCATGCATAAAAATCCAGTTTACGGGCATTGACTCGAACGAGAATGGTTCCATTGTGTTTTTTAGTATGTTAAGGTATGAAAATTTATCCATCCTTCCATCTATTTTCACTAATGGACCCACCCCATGCCAAGAAAAAGCACCCCAGACCATTACACTTCCTCCACCATGTTTAACAGTTTTTAAAGTGTATTTGGAATTGTAGGCCTGACCTTCTGGGCGATGAACAAACGTTTTTCCATCTGATCCAATGCGGTTACACTTTGTTTCATCACTCCATAGCACTCTTTTCCAAAATTTAAGGTCTTTGTCCTGATGAGTTTTGGCAAATGCCAAACGAGTCTTAATATTTTTTTTTGAAAGCAATGGTTTTTTTCTGCTAACACGTCCATATAACTTAGCATCATTGAGCCGTCTTCTTACTAATCTGCTAGACACATTGACACCAAATTCTTCATTAATTTCGGCCATAATGATGCGGGAGGATTTAAATGGATCGGATTTACACTTTCTGACGATGGCTCTGTCAACGCGTATTGAAGTTTTGCGCGGGGTGGGCTTCCGAATTTTATTTTTTATTTTTGTTTCGGGATCACTTTTCACCAAATTAATGGCATTGTAGACCATTTTCCGAGAACAATTAATTAATTTCGCAATTTCTGAAGGATTATTACCTTTTTCATGGAGCTCATAGATAATATTCCTTTTTTCAACAGTACAATGAACGCCTCTGCCCATATTTTGGAATCACCTCTTTATATTATCGTAAACAATAAAAAAACACAACTTTCGACTACGAAGTTAGGTTAACAAATGAAAACTTACAACCTAACTTACAAGTGTGCTATTTCTCTGTCCACTATTAATATACCGTAGAATGATTTAAACTACGAACAACAAAAAGCTTTAGCTGATAACGGTTTAAATATGACTCTCGTTTGTTGTGTCCGTTGCAGTTAGTAACACACCAAACAAAATTTGCAATAATTGTTCAAGATAACGGAAATTCTTTTCAAATTATTTTTCTTCCTTTGACTGTGCTATTTGTCTGTCCATAACTGTATATGTACATATGTATTCAATATGTTCTATACCAAAAGCGAGTTCGTTCATCCACTTAGGCTTTAAATTCCCTGAATGCAGAGATACATAATGTATGTGCACAAACACTACAGATCGACTAGCTGCATAAGGAAAAGCACTCATTTATTTAGAATTATCATCATCGTTATGTTAGGTTTGATGAAAACCTCAGTTTTCCAGAAATTGTGGTTACATTTCTCAGTATTCTCTTTTCAATGCAAATCTTCAATCCAAGTGAATGAACTAATAGATTCTCGCATAATGTCGTCAGATTTTCAAGGTATTAAGCGAAGCATGAAGATCATTTCCATCACTATCCCACATTATATTGTTTTGTTTTTTTTTTTGTAAATAATATTAATTACAGATAGTTTCTCCGGTAGGAAGGTAATAATTACCATAATCGTAAAAAATCTCAATAAAGTAATAAAAAATAAAAGTGGCACGACTGGGTAGCAGAAACTCACTCATGCAGTTTATATTGCTTAGAATTTTTAAGATTGTAAATCAATTAAACATTGAATAATTTTAAAAAAGCATGAAATTTTGAACTGACAAAAAAAAAAAAAAAAAAATTCATATAATTTATTGAAGTAAAAATATGAAAAATACAATTTCTTTAAACTTAAAAAAGGGGCCAATTTTAGGTATTCACTAATATGTACACCAAAAAACTTACTTTTGAAGAAAATCATCAACCCATATATGTATTTAAAATATTGAATTTATAAACAAATTTGATTTTTTCAAATCCAAACAATATTAATTTAATTAACTATTTTATATATAAGGTACATACAGAATAAGCGCTCGAAAGAACATCTCTACCAAAATAATGTTGGCTATCACATATGTTGTTA
This sequence comes from Philhelius festivus, assembly GCA_963931855.1. NCBI lineage: Eukaryota > Metazoa > Arthropoda > Insecta > Diptera > Syrphidae > Philhelius > Philhelius festivus. The sequence continues at coordinate 88,904,166 of OZ007557.1, read as the reverse complement.
TTGCTTAAGCGCCCAATACATTAAAGTTATTGTACAACATGTTAAAGTTTCGAGCAATGTTTTACGTGTATAGCTAGATTTTAAGGCATGTTGCTTAGGCTAACTTTTCTTCTGTATGATATAACATGGTGTAGTAGGTGGCCACATGATTATAACCGATAAATATTTTCATCAATTCTTGACTTTTTCCTCTTTTAATATAACGTTTTGATATTTTCTTATGTGTAATAATAATTCTATCATGTTCGCCGGAAAATCCTCTAATGGTAAGGGTACTTCGTCTACTTGTTACCTACGAAGCAGTTGTAGGGGAAGTAAGTTTTTCTGAATCAGTAAATAATTTTCAATTTCAATTTCAATTTATTTTGCATTCATTTCACTTAAATCTAATTAACAAATATATAATTATATAATTAAATGATGGAAAAAGAATACAATAAAATCAATCTATAACTATAAAGTTAGTGTTGATTGATCTAACATATAATTTTTAACTGAGAATAACTGACATGGGGTACTATCAGCTTTTCATAAGTTTTTTTTTTTATTTTTTTTTTTATTTTTAATTCAGTAATGAAAAATAATTTATTATTTTATTATAATTTTGTATTTCGTAGGAACCGAGAAGAATCTTTTTTGTGTGTGTATGTTTTATTTATTTATATATATATGTATATTATTTGGTTCTAGGAAGTAACTCTAAACAGTAACTCAACATCATTAAGGTCAATAGTAAAAAGCCATGATCTGACGTTTTTAAGAAATAAGTTAAAATTACTAATAATTCTGATAGATAAGGGAAGCTTATTGAACAGTTTGGCGGAGGTGGTTAGATAAAAGTTTGTGAAAAGTGATCTACGTGCAAACGGAACATTGAAGAGTGCTAAATTATTTACTCGCAAGTTAAATACGGACGAATTTCTAGATGGTACATTGCCGCTTTGTATAAAGAATTCTCTCAAAACTTTGAAAACATAAAGATGTCTAAGAGGCAAGATGCGCAGATCACAAAAAAGAGGCCAGCTATGTGTGAATCGATTTCTACCGCATATGATTCGTACGATATGTTTTTGAGCAACCAAGAGGGACTCAAAAGTGTTCATGTAAACGCCTCCCCAATTAACTATACCGTATTGCAGTTTTGAGTTAACAAGTCCGTAATAAATCATTGACAAAACACTACGTGAACAGTAAGGTTTTAAAAGATACATCTTTCGAGTTACTAAAGTCAAGTAGGTTCTTACTGTTTCAATATGACACTTCCAGTTCAGTTTTTTGTCGATGTGTACCCCTAAATATTTAAATGAATCAACAGAACTAATTTTAAAACAGGTTTTCGAGCAAATATTAGAACCTTTGAAATTATCTCTTCCACAAATATGTAGCGGTAAACTAAATTTTTTACAATCATATGAATGATAGGAAACTTCGTAGTCATCAGAAGTGTATCCTGATGTCTCAAAATGCATCATTTTAGTTTTTTCACTCATTATTAGTTTGTGAGCTGCAAACCAGATTCTGAGCATTTGAAGGTCCTCATTCATCCTAACTATGCATTCGAAAGGTGTTTTTTCCGCATAAGTGAAAGCGATATCATCAGCAAAAGCTATTTGGTTACCGTTAAACCTTTGTTGAAATAGGGAGTTCATATAAATAAGAAATAATAATGGCCCAAGAACAGATCCCTGTGGAACTCCATTCTTTATAAGAACCGATGTACTAAAAACTCCATTTACACGAACCTTTTGCTCTCTGCCTACCAAATAAGATTTAAACCACTCATAAGTGGAACCCCTAAATCCCGCATTATAAAGTTTGACTAATAGCAAATCATGGTCTACCATGTCGAACGCTTTAGTCATATCAAAGAAAAGTGCCATATTTGATTGATTTTGTTCAACACCATTGTATAAGTTACAGCATACTTTTAGAATAGCATCTTCAGTGGATTTACCGGATCTAAATCCAAATTGGTCGGATGAAAAATAGCAATTTTTTTCTAAAAATGAAAGCATTCGCACTTTTATCAATTTTTCAAAAAGCTTTGAAAAGGTAGGAAGTAACGAGATTGGTCTGTAGTCACTAATATTTTTTCTATTACCTTTTTTAAATAGTGGAATTACTTCAGCACATTTTAACAACTTCGGAAATATACCACTCTCAACGCTAATATTAAAAATAAAACTCAAAATATCAACAATTTCCCATGCAATTTCTTTTAAAAATTTTCCAGAAATACCATCACTGGTACAAGAATTTGTATTTTTCAGGCTACTTATCATTTTAAAAACCTCTGCGGGCGTGATAGCTTGGAAACAGAAGCTATTTACTTGCATCCTATCTTCTTTTAAGTTTGATAAAATATTACAATTGCAACTGTTGTTAATTGAAAAAGATGGTTTTAAGCTATCCGAAATATTAACAAAAAAATCGTTAAAACTATTAGCTATTTCGCTGGAATCATTAACTATATTGTTGTTTATTAAAACATTGTTAATTTCATTGCTTTTTGGCTGTTTTCCTAGTAAGTTATTGACAACTTCCCATTCCATCTTGACATTACCCTTGAAACGATTAAAACGGTTAGTAAAGTAGGAATTACGGACATCATCTACCATTCTTTTAGTGTGTTTGCATAGTTTTTTATAATATTTTTTTAAGCTTAAATTTTGTGGATGCTTACTACATTTGATAGCAAGTTTTTTCTTCTTATCTATTAATTTTAATAAATGAGGTGTCATCCAGACTTTTAACATTTTTTTTGTGTGTCTAAAAGAAACAAATTGAGACGAATCTTTGATGTGTTTATCTAAAACTGAGTTAAATAAATAAAAAGCTTTAGTAGGATCACATTCAAAGTAAACTTCTTCCCAAAATTCATACCTTAACTTTTCCCGAAGTATACAAAAGTCCGTCCGAACTTTTTCTTTTCTTGTAATAAGGATTTGATTATCCGAGCTATGTTTGCACATATATAAAGCACAAAAATGGTGGTCCGTTATTTTGTAATCGGATACATAACATTTAAAAACAGATTTATTATTTTTATGAAAACGCACAAACATATGGTCAATACAACTAGCACTAGTATCTGTTATACGGGTAGGTTCATTTATAACACTTTTGAGACCAAATGACGCCATTAAGAGCGAATAATTTTCCGCATATTTATCACATTTATCCAAAAGATCAATATTAATATCTCCTAGTACTATAAGGTTTTTTTCTTTTTTTACTTTAAGTATGTTTTCAAGTTCATCGAGAAAAATATTTTTAGTCATAAATTGCAATCGGTAAATGCAAATTAAAGTATACCAATTATTATTTAAGAGCAAATGTATACTTAAAATATCTGCACTCGTAGATTCAATTTTGTTGCAATCACACAAAAGATCACTTTTCACAAAAACTACTATACCGCCGGCAGAATATGATTCATTACAATTGCCATACAAGGTGTAACCATTTATATTATAATTGCTCAATTCATTCTCATATATCCAAACTTCACTTAAAATTATAACTAGCGGCAATTTAACCAATGACTCAATGTGCACTAAAAAATTATCAAAATTTTTCCTAAGACTACGAATATTCTGATGAACACAAAAAGATTCTTCTAAAAAAATTTCATTCATATCACTATCATAATCGAAATAAAAGTCATTTACATTATTAAATTCATCTTCATTAGGGCATAAAGGATTGTTTACATGGCTGTTTACAATGTTAATCGTACTCATAGTTTATTTAAGTCAGAAGTGCAAGTTATTTTTATAAAATTATCACCCTCTTTTTTCCTCATGTAAACAATCCCATTTCTTACCCATAAGAATTTGTATTTCTTTGAATCTTTGATTGCTGCTGCTGCCTTCAATAATTGACGCGAGCCATATGTCAGGCTTTCGTTGATGAACATCTTCTCTTCTGGTCCAGCGATGATCATTGATGTTTTAAGCTGCACTTTGTTTTTGTAACTCGCTCTCATTACCTCTTCTTTTACGATGCGTGATGCAAATTTTATATGCAAAACATTTTTTGTTGCATTGCCATCAGCTGGTTGTTTGGCCGGTTTAATTTTTTTTACATAGCACTGGTCTAAGTCTCTCTCAGTGACATTTACCTTAAAAAAGTTTAATGTGCCTTAGCTAGCAAATTAAGCTGCATTTTATAAATAAAGTTTAATAGTGTTAGTAAAATCGATTCATTTTGTAATTTTAGTTCTTTTTGAGTAATATTCTGTTTTTTTTTTCTTTATTTTATTTGTGGGTTTTAAATTTCAGCGACTAAAATCTTAGGATATAACAATTGGTAAAAAATATGACCTTACCCCTTCGCAAAGGGGGGGGGGGGGCAAGCTGCCACTTGCTTTAAAAGCGTAATTGCTCTTATATACAATTAGCCCAAAAAGTGGGAAGGTCCGAGTCTTCAGTGGTAAATAAAAATATGGCTAGAAATGTAAAAAAATTGACTGTAAGTAAACGCATGAAAAAAATTAGAAAAAATATAACTGCACCATGAGAAGACAGACAAATAGTAAATATTGCTTTGAGACATCGAAGTGCACCAACAAAAATTATTGATGAAAAACTGCGCTCTTCTGGTGTTAACATATCAGCCAGAACAATGAGACGCAGTTTAAAAGAAAATGATCTTTTTTGTAGGTGGGACATGTCTTCAAAATATTGGGACAAGAAACGTCAATTTAATTAAGTCGTTACCATTTTTTTTATCAAGCTATCTCAAGTCGACTCATTTTTAAAAATATTTTTATTTGGAGATTATATTCAGCGATGAGTGTGGGCTTGAAGCAGTAACCGTCAACAAAAAAATTGTTCGCCATAAAAAGGATGAACTGTATTTAGATTGCTGTGTGGCTCCCAAGGTCCAACATCCACCGGGTGTTATGATTTGGAGCTGTATACCGGAAGAAGGTCCTGGTCCAATTTATTTTGTAGAAGGAACAATTCGCTCCGAACAATACACAAACATTTTAAAATCTGTTTAAACGCCATACTCTGGTAGCCTAAGGTTTCAAAAGAGCAAATATACTTTCATGTGGTATGGTGCACCTTGTCATAGGTCACGATCAAGCAGGCATTGCTTTACTAGTTGAAACTTAACGTACTGCAATGGCCAGCAAATCCACTAGGCCTTAACCCCATTGAAAATTATTGCAGCGTTTTAAAAAGAAGAGTTTATGACTGTTAGAACAAAACAGTTGATGATTAAAAAACAAACATTGAGGATGTGTGGTATAACGACAAAAAAATAAAAGAAGCTATAGAAATCTATATTATTAGTACGCAGAGGCAGTTATAAAAGTCAGAGACGGACACGAAATACTAACTGATGTAATTGTTTAGATCCTGTTTACAAAAAAAAAAATATTGAAACAAAACAATAAAACAAAATTGAAAAATAAAAAAAAAAATTTAAGGGGTCAAAATAAAATATTGATGAAAATTTCAATAGGTCATAATCATGTGGCCACCTACTGTACAAAATCTCAGTACCAAATCTGAAATAAATTAGCACACTCTTTTTAGGCTGTTGGTCAATGTACAAAGGACGTATGGACGCACAAATACACAAATCAGCAACGGACAGAAAGACCAAATCGACATTTTTGAACTCTCAGCCTTACTAATTGATAAAAATAAATAATTTATATGCCAACTAATGGCTCGTAGAGAAAATGAACCTAGTGACTTAGAACTATCAACTGTGAGCATGTTGTCGGCAGGAATGGAGGGACCCTACAAATTTCAGCAGAGTCTGGAACGCTAAGATGAAAAGCAGTTGTCATGAAAAGACATACTCTACGAGGATTTGTCACTTCCTCGCAAAAGTCTGAATCCTTAAAAAAAAAAATCTTTTTTTTCATTTTAAATCATTCGAAATCTTGACAAAAAGTCAGTATCATACCTCCGCGGAACGAAATGAGTCACTTTGCGCTTGAACATAGTTTGGAATATTGAAAACATACTCGTATTTCCAAAGTGAGTAATATGTAGCCCAAACAGTGCGTTTTTTGAAAAGACGTTTTGGCCGAAATAAGGCACCCAAGGCGCCTGCTGTACGTAAGTTTGTGCAAAAAGTTCGTGAGACTGGTATACTAGTCGACAACATGCATGGTCATGGTCGTCGTCGAATTATGTACAAAGATCTCTGATTATTCGAGTGACAGAATGCACTACTGTGAAGCCTGTCGAGGCAGCCAATTAAACGACGATGTGTTCCATAATTAATGGGAATGTTTGCTCTTACTAATAAAGCCATAATACATGAAAAAAATTTAATTTTGTTCATTTTATTGCATTTTTTAAATGAAACTTGTATTTGACCCAACCCTTTATATTCACATAGGATCTTTTTTGTGAACAGCTTATTTGTACTTGTATGGGAGTTGACTTTTGAACAAAATTGGTTTTGTAACGGATCCACAATTCACCGTTTATACACATACACACATCTACCGCCGGCAGTAAAAACCTTTTTCACACCCAATTACATTTAATGTAATCACCAAAAGGCGTTAAAATTATTAAATAAACCCCTTCCCATCTCATTATTCAAAACTAGTAGAAAACGTTAATTGGTCCTAATTTATTAATGAGAACCACTCCATGAAATCGCTTCTCGTTCAATTTACGCGCAATTGAACTTTATTCCTTAACATGTCGTTAATTATGTATCATCGTGACATTTGGTACTATACGGTATTTTTTATCGTAAATCTTACATGATACCGCGTCATCGGGTAACATCGGTTTAATTACATTTGGAAATAATGAAGGTATGCACATATCGCGTCAGAAATAGAAACTTAGATCTGGGGGATTCCGTATGTTGGTAATTAAATTTAAACGATTAAAAAACTAAGTAATCAGAGTGGATTAATTACTTAAAATGAAGACTTGACATTTTCATTTCAATCAATTTCCCGGGAAAACTATTTATCACTGGCAGAAATAATTGTTTCTGTTTAGAATATTGCGTGACCAGAACTAATAACAAGCTGTCCTTAGGTATTGTTGTTGAGATAAGATAAGTAAAATTAGTTTTTATTTCCGATAAATTGTATGTTATCGATTCGAATAAAAAGCAAAAATGGGGATTTATAAATACTTACTCGTACCTATCACTTATTGAAGTATAGGCTTTAGGTATTGTAATAATAAATATAAATATGACAAACGATGAAGTCATTTGTATTGATAGGATTTAAGAGAGATAATGCGTTCTAGTTATAAATAAATTATACACTGACAATTTGACAAAAAAAATCATAAGAGATGATTTTCCGCTTTGCAGAAGGATATAACTTGCCGTCACATGTTTGCATGAACACCCCTAAAAATTATTTGCGTAAATGGGGGAATAATCAATTGTTCGTTAAACGTCAAAGTGAACTGAAAAAAATTGTTTGTACCGCCTTACGTGGTTCTTACCCAGAATACGCATCTCCCTTTAAGGAACCATTTTCAGCAAAAAAAGCACTTTGGAAAAAAATGGGACTTAAGAGTTTTTTGAAATGACCGATCCATTTATATTAAGGCAAATAAGATAACTTCAATTCCAAAAAAAATTAAATGTTTAAAAAAACACAGAGGGAAAAATATTCATTTAGAGTTTCATAAATCTCAAAGTAAAAAACAACCGATACGCAAAAAAAACAAAAAATGCACGACTGGGTCGCACGAACTTGCTCCTATGTAATAGACTAGGAATTTTAAAAACGAATGTTATTAGAGAAAACTGTTCATAAGGATCAAATTAATTGTTTAAATTCTTTTAATAGTAAGAGACGAAAACAGAATGCTATGCAAATATGAATTTATGCAAGAACAAAAATTATAAGTCGTTTTAGTGGTTTCTTAAAAAAAGCTTTTGTATACAAAATTTTTAAAAGATTTTTAAGAAAAAATTTTGGTACGCCAATTCAAAGTTTTTATTATTGTTCGAATAAAAATTAAATTAAAAAAAAAATATTGAGCCGTTTCTAAGATATCGAATTTTCAAAAAAAAAGAAAAAAATAGATTTTTTTTTCAAAAATTCAAAAAATATTTATTTTAAAGTTTTGAAATGCAATGTGTTTAAGACTTTTTAGAAGCTTCTCTATAAAAAATTTCATTAAGAACCGTTATGTGGATAATGAGAAATTCAAAATTCGAAAAAATGGTTCTATGGTAGGTACAAGCTGTAATATCTTAATTTCAAAATTTTTTTTAATAAATTAAAGATCATAAAAATTAATTGAAAGAAAAAAAAATTTATCAAAATTCTAGGTGCCGTTTTCGAGAAAAATACGATTTTTGAAAACCATTTTTTTTAATTTTTTAACATTTGTATGGTGGGTACCTTTATTTTAAGGTAAAATGAATTTTTTTTTCTCACATCTTGTAGATTATATTAAGAAATTTTTATTTATCAAGTTTAAAAAAATCGAGAATGGGATTTTCGAAATATTGAGTTTTGAAAAAAAAAAAATTGAAGTTTTTTTTTTTAAAATCCAAAAAATTTTTTTTTTGAAAATTTGAATAAACAATTCTATTTAAATTTTTGAAGAGCCTTCGCAAAAAAAAAATGATCAAAATCGGTGGTACCGTTTTTGAGAAAATCAAAAACAAAAAAAATGGTTCCATGGGGGGTACCCTCAATAACCATTTTTCGGAAAAATTTGTTCAAGCATTACCTAGATTTAACTAAATGAATATTTTTTGTGTTTTTATTTTTTAAATATGTCCAGCAGTTTTTGAGAAAAAAAAAATATTTATAAAATTTCGAACAAAATTCGTATGGCAGGTAATGTTATTTTTGGTCTTAAAAAAAAGAAGAAAAAAACGTGTGGGGGTAAAAAATCAAAACCCATATATACCAAGTTTAAAGAAAATCGGCCGAGCCGTTTAGGCTGTAGTCGAAGCGACAGACAGAAAGACAGAATTGCCAGACCCACTTTTTTAGTCTTCGCTATCATCGTAATGTAAACTTTGATCAAAATCTCAAGTTCGATTTTTTTTACGAATGCATAACTTGCCTTATAGTACCTATAAGTCGCAAGTAAAAAACACAGAAAGCGACTCTGTAACACAACACGGTACATTTTTCAAACATGCTTTAAGATTAATTAGAAATTAGATTAATTTAAGGAAAAAGCCAAACTAATATTTATTTTAAAAGTGAGCTGTCGCCAACTTTACTTTAACATAAGATAAATTTAACAACCCAACAACTTTAACTTTAATTTTTTCCTTGGTGAACAGGAAACCAGACCAAAACAGACCATTTTCAAGGCTCGATAACTTGAATTTTTCAAAGAGATACCTACTCTTTAACTTGAACATTACAAACTTAAATTTTGAACTTTTGTAAAGTACCTTGGGTTGCAATACCCTTACTGCTGCACTCATGTTACTATATTTCAAAATCTAGAGTCAATCTGCCAATTCGATTTCAGGACATCGAAACACTCGGAAAAATATAGTCTGATTTCAGTATCTTTTTGTAATCAGTAAGTAGCTGGTCCATATTACAGAATTTTGGTGAAGCTCCTATTAAAATGCGCTGAGCAAACGCCATTTTTGGCTCGGTCGGTAATTTGAATAGCCCCATATCTTGAATAACCCCATATCTTGAACACCCCGGTTTTCGTATGTGTTTATGTGAAAGATGCTCCAATACTCCGTTCTGTACATTTGTCTGTACATGAATTTTACAAATAAAAGGTTAAATTTTAAAACTAGAAAAGACTATTATGTAGATAATAGAGAAGAGTTTATAACATCCATTAGCCCGGCACTCTGTTTTTCTTGTTTAATTTATATGACTTTCACTGTACTATCAATTGAAAAAACCAATGAAATCTCCACGAAAACTCACATTTTTCATCAACGACAATCAACATCTGCAAAGACACCTCAAATTTAGGACGGCCAAACATTTAAATTTTATTTTTCGATACAAAAAATATATTTGTTTGTTTTATCTAAAAATAGAGTATTTTGCGAGGTGCAACGTTCTTGAACTACAGTTGTTTATTTTGATTTTCGGCAAATCAAATACGTATACTGCCTAGTCTTCGAATATTTTTGTGACACATGTAAGAAATTAATTAAATAATTTTGTTAAAAAATTATGACCTTCAATTAAAAGAATTATTTTTGTTTTATTTGTGTTGTGTTGTCCTTAACATAAAGCACAATTCGAAATATGAAAAAAAGTCGTTTCAGGGATTAGGTATGATGTATCACCAAACTACATTTAATACTTGATGTCTACATAATTTAACTTATTTAATACAATTTCGTATTTTCTGATTCTATTCGTTAAAATTTGCTCTAAATGATAAATACTATGTAGTTCCATAAAAAATTAAAAAAAATATTTTCGTCATTTTTTATTACCCACACAATAACTCGTTTATCAGTTTTTTTTTGTTTACTTTTGTTTTTGTATTTAATAAATAGGTACGTTGTATTTTTCTGTATTTGCGAAATGCAAACAATAAAGTAGAAATACTCAAGAAATTATCCAAGAGGCCATATTTTTATAAAATAAAGTCATTTATCATATCTATTGAGAGCGCCAGAATACAATATGAATGTGTGCTTTGTTTTTCAACTTATGGAGAAATTAAATGTGTTTGTTTGTTTTTTCTTTGAACACATTTCAAGGTAATATGAGAAAAAAAATTTCAAAACTTACCCCAAAAATTGCATTTTGTAGTCCAAATGGTATGGGAGTGAGTCGCGTGAATAAAACTACTCTAAATGCTCTTGGTCCAGATATGACCCTAAGTATGGCACGACCAGTTTCATTCTTAATTAATCTAAAAATAGAAATACAAACAAAATAAATTTTAAATTCACAAAACAAAAACAATAAGAAGAAAACAAAAACAGAAAATAAAACAAAATTGGATGGAAAGTATTTTGAAAAAATACTGAAATGTCCTGGAAATTTTATTATTGCATCATGGTTGGAAGTACATGCAAACATATCTATTTATAATTTAATTTGAGAATAGAAAAATTCTTATTTGATCTTTAATAATATTTATTTGGCTAAACATAATTGGTTACTTTTCAGATTCCCAAAAGTGACAATTTCTTTAAGTTAAAACTTATTGTTGTGAGAATTCTCATTCGCAAAATAAATTTTTTAATGAAGAGCCGGTTAATGAAGAATCTGGGTAAATAAAACAGAATTGTTAACGTGGAGCAACCTTCAGACCATGAAAACATGGAGTATTTTTTAAAACAAACAATTTTTTAAATTTATTTTACACTGTTAACAATATATAAATTAGGTCAACGAGAGCAATAATAAAATTGCAGCAGCTAAATGGAATAAATTCATTAAATTTATGAATCCAATTTAACCTTTAAGTAGCACTGACGCATACATACATCAAGTTATTAATTATTATTCCTATATTCTAATGACCTTTGGTTTAAAAAATTTAAACTCTTAAATTTCATTTAGGAGATCTTATTATTAGTTTGTTTACTTTTTCTTCTTGGACTTTGACTTTTAAGTTTGGTGAACTTCTTATTGAGTCATTTATAAAATTCTAATTGCTTTAAACGTTGCATGTGATAGTAAAATTATTGAAAATACTAATAAATAGGACCTTAAGGCTTTTAAGTCCATTTAACTTTTTTCAAACAAGAAAATGTTTTATAAAATATAAGGGTTTGCCTTTTAAAAGTTTTAAAATTTGAAATACTAATCTAATTACTATTTACGGGCCTCAAATAAAAAAATTCTCATACGCTCTGGTGTACCCAGCTGAAAATTTAAATGTACCCTTAAAAGAGTAAGGCGAGTTTTGGAGAAAACAAAATATCAAATATAAATTTTAAATATGACAACAAGTCAAATGGGCAATTTCGAAAAAAAAGAATTCTCACAGAACGAGGAAGTTTATAAATTAAGCGGTATTTTGGAAGATGGTTACTGTAACTAAATTTAAGGAATTTCTGCAAAGAATATGATTTTCCAGAAACCTAATTTTTATATTACCGGATCTAACAAATAAAGGCTTAAGAACTTTGAAATAGCAATGGTGATGAACTTTTTTTTTTTAATATTTACACACGCTCAAGGGTATGTTAAGAGACCCTTATAATGTTAAATACAGCACAGGCGATGGGGAAATAAGATGCGGAGAGAAATGAGGTGTCGATGAACATTGGTTTTGAATGTTTGCAAATTGAAATGGCAAGGGAAAACCGTGCCGGAAAAGTTATTCCATAATCTTGTAATGCGACTAAAAACAAATCTCTATATTAGACGGTACGACCAAAGTTAGGCTCGAGGGTGAACTGATAAAAAGGAGGAATGTAACTGGCTACTTCGAATGAGCATTGCTTGTGAAAGAAGCTATAAAACAGGGAAATACATGAAGGATTCCGTCGGTGTTCAAGAGATGGGAATGAATCCATAATAGCTCTGTTTCCTATCAATTTTAACGCTCTGTTCTGAATACTATCCAATAAGTGGAGACAGGTTTATGCTGCGCCTGCCTAAAGGTGTGAGTTATACTCGAATTTTAGACGTACATATAAACGCCTTATAAATGGTAGCCAGATGAGAAGGGGTGAAAAATTTCTTACATCGATACAGAAATCCTAAACATTTAGCAGCGGTCTCTAGAATGTGGTCATTCCAACCAAGATCGTCGTTGACACATATACCGAGTACTGAGAGCTTTTCGCTTTTTTCGATGCAAGTGCCATTCAAGGACAATGGCATAAGGGGGACATTCAACGACAGAAGACAGCATTGAGTTTTAGAAGTATTAAACTCTAAACGATTTCTTACGAGTATACCCCATTTAACAAGGATTTTTAATGAGTTTAATGAGCTAATTATACGATACCGTTGCAATTCCACTTCCGAAGGCGATGGACGTGAATTTGAGAACAAGTATGAGAGCTGAGGGTAGAGTCGGCGGCAAAAAAATTAAGTGCATTAGAAATTTCGGACAGGAGATCATTTATAAAAATGAGGAAGAGAGTCGGAGACAAAACGGAGCCTTGGAGAACACCAGCATTTACATTCCATTACAACATGTATTGAACAATCTAGAAGGTAGTTTCTAATCCAAAGAATAAGGGTTTCGTTAATACCATCAATAATTTTGCAACTGTACGAGTACGGAAATATACCTGTCCCATTGAATGATTTACGTTCTCAAGTACAGAAGGAACTATGTTGCTAATAGGCAACGTAGAGCTAGCAGCAAAATGAGCTGCAAGTACATTTGCCTTATCTAAAGAGCTAGTTATCGGTTTGTCATTTTAGATGAGCGTTGGAACCGAAGATGAAGTTGAATTTTGTACGTTCTTGACAAATGACCAGAAATTTCTATTGCCTTTGGGATATTGCAGGATTTTTTGCCTTAATTTCTGGTCATGTAATAATTTGGTTCTTTTTATAACAGCATTGCATTGCTTTCTGATTTTTTTATACTTTTCCGATTTTCCTCGATTGGGTTGGCTTTGTAAGAGCGGAAACTTACTTCTCTCAACCTCATAGATTCTTTACAGCTTGTATCGAACAAAAAATTTTCTTTATACATACTCTTAATTCTATAAGGAATAAAAGTACGCATCCCAATAAAAATCTCTTCTGTGATCATATCAGCACTGGCATCAACGTCACTATCGAGGAAACATAGTGACCAATTAATAATTCCTAAAAAGTTATCCAGACCGCCCCATATTGCTTTCTCGTATTAACAAATGGTCCTAGTGGGATGCTTCTCTTTAACTGGATGGATGGGACACGAGAAAATGGCTGATATTATACAATGGTCCAAAGTGCCGAATGGAGAGTTTACCACTATTTTATACTTATCAAGGTTAGAAGTAAGAAACAAATCCAGAGTGTGAGCGTTTTGCCCAGCAACATCTGGTGTTCTGGTGGACTCATCTTCTAGCTGAGTAAGGTGGTGCATCTCAGCAAAGATCTCAACATATCTTCCTTCGGGAGTTGTTTGTCCTGAATAGCGGAGCCAACTTGAATTGTGTGCATTGAAGTCGCCCGCAATAACGACTTCAGTGTGAGGGTACAAGGAAACAATTCGGGATATGGAATCAGAAAGCGCAAGATTTGGACTCCTATAAATGAAACAATAATGGATGATGGGCTTGCGGACAGTAATTTTGATCCACATGAAGTTAAAGTTCGTATTAGAACAATGTCTGCATTGAGGAAGACTCTGGCAAGCAATATCATATCTAACATATAGACTAAAAGGCCGTGATGGCGAAAGAGTAATGGCATTAGGTTATAGCCAGGCAGACGAAGTTTTGAAATATCAGTCTTTTGCACCAACCTGTGTTTCACCTAATGACAACACGGCTGGTCTGTACTTAACAGAATGGGTACAAACGTCAAAGAAAATTCTCTTAGCCCACGAATATTTGAAAACACAACACAAAAAATAACTTACCATTTCAAAAATCACAAACACACAAAACACAACTCTGACGATCTAAGTTCAACTGTAAAGTGTAGATCCAATGGATTAAAATCAGAATACAAACCGGTCTAGGTGTTATGCCCATAGAACACTTTGTATTTGAAATCAATGAAGGCATACAAACACAATTGAACTATACAGCAGATGTCACTTAACTATCCATTACACGAATCATGCGATAAGCATCACAAGAGACATGCAATGGGTAGCAAGCGACAGTTACTGGAAAGCAAGTGGATGAGTGGGAGATATTATTATTGGCGTTGTTTGAGCGCACCACGAAACTGTTAGCACTCGCAACCGCTTGAAACGAGCGGTGGCTCGAAACTCAACTGGAAGAATATTCAAATCTCGAAACAAAAGAAAACTTTGATGCAGACGATGTTTGTTGAAGATTTTTCTAATATTTTTTTTTTTTTTTTGAGATTCAAAAGTTGAATCTTGTTATAGTATGTACCACCCCAGCAGCAAATACCATACTGCAATATTTTGAATGAAAAATTCCATAATATATTGTAGTTAACAGTTCAGAAGAAAACACTTTTTTATACAGTTTTTTTTAAAGCAAAATAATTATGGTTTACCTTATCGAATGCCTTCGTTATGTCAACAAATAGGGCAGATGTATTACATTTTTTGTCTAAATTATTGTATAATTGAGAACAGGAATCTAATATAGCATCTTCAGAGGACTTGTCTCTCTGAAAACCCAACTATACCGAGCTAAAAAAAATTTTTTTTATTCAAAAACTTCATGGTCCTGTTCTTAATTACCACTAAACCGCACTTTTTGAATGTCCCATCCGTGTTTGTTCTTCGAAGATTTTGGGGGAGATTTTTCCACAGGTGAACAGTATGTACAAAAAACGATAACTTGAAAAAAATTTAACCTAAAAAATACTTAACCTAGGTCAATTCGCGAAGAATACAATATATTTTTGACACTACCTGATTTATATGATCTTTCCATTTCAGGTTTTGATTGAAGTAAATGCCAAGATTCATTGCTTTACTTACAAACTCGATAGTTGAGTTATTTATTTTTAACGGTTAGGATTCTATATTATGATGTTCGGTCTTCCACAATAAAAGAGTTTTAGTTTTTGATGCATTGATTTCGATTTTGTTTCGTTGAGATCATATAAAAATTTTGTCTAAGTCACTGTTCATGAGTTCAACGGCATCAGAATAATTGTGCTTTTTGAATTTGAGCGTTAATTGTGCGTCATCAGCAAAAAAATGAAAATTACTGTTCTCGATACAATATCTTGACAGGTCATTAGAATAAAGCGAGAAAAATGTGTGTTCCTTGGAATTTAAAAAAATTTAATTAACATGAAATCCATTCTTTAAATTGTTGAAACAAAATTGTTTGAACTCAAAAAAATGCCATGCGAATTCTGGAGCAAATATGAATTAAACAAATTTTTTGTTTTATACAAATATATAAACAGCCCCGAGCCGGTTTCCAAATTCAGAACGTTTCTCAGTCTAAAAAATATTTAAGAAACATTTTGTTAAAAAGAAAACATCATCAACATGGAAGTTGCACCTAAAAAATTTAAAGTTTTAACGTTTTTTCGCTTTATTTACTTAGTAAAAAGCACAGACCCTTAAGCACAGAAATTCTCTAGAATCAAATTAAAAGTGATTGTGCATGACAGCAAGTACGTGGCATCCAGTCTTTTCGAAAAAAAAGAAGGTCTCTTTTTTCATTCCCAAAACTCCTTACAATTTTTTTTGCTTTTTTCTTACAAATCAGTTAAGGCGTTCAACTTAATTCTTTTGTTATACACAACAAAAGATTCGCCCAAATAATGAATAATTTAAATGCGAGTAACACACATCTTCATTTAGCGGTTTACATTCTTATTAAGCTTTGTTTGTATTTTACTCATAATTATTAAGGTAATCGTATTATTTGAAAACTTGATTCAATCAATAAACTTGTTTTTTTTTTTTTAATATTTGTTTATTATTTACCCAAAACAAACTAATAATTCTCCAGCCCTTGTGATGCTAATTTTACTTCGTAATTTATACAAAAACTATCTAATTCGCAAGGTCAACAACAACAGTAACCAGGAAAATCTACCCCCACAGACCTCTATAGAGGAGAAATTGACTTGTAAGAATGCATGGCTGGTGGCTGCATCATAGTGCTGCAACAGTAATTGAAGACCTACAAATGTCGCACCGGGGAGAGTAGTTGTTTGCCGTACTTTTTTTTTCTTAATTGGACTATTGAACGGCAAATAGATTGGAATTATTTCAATGAAGCAAAGTTAATACCGAGTGGCGACGACGGGAAACACGTCAATGACTGATAAATTTCTACTTTCCAGTTCCTAACCCAGCCCAGCCGGCTAGTTGATGGTCTTTCATAGTTTGCGTGACAGTTGTGTTGACTTCTCGTTTCAAATGATTTTATTTATGAAATTTTGCATTTTTTATGGGCCACAATGAAATAAATCCCAAAGCGATTTATGATAAATGAATTATCTTATTTTGAACATTAATGATTTATATGAAATGTAAGCTTTAGTTTAACTATTATCTATGAGTTAACACGTGTAAATTCATACGAAATAAAAATACTTACTTATGAACAGGCAAGCGGTGTCGTAAGCCTCTCAGCGTCACATGAGCAATGGCAATCCCTATATTGGCACCCAATATCACAGTCAAAAGACCCTTAATGAACCCAAACAAGAACCCACTGCTGATCATGAGCACGAAATACCCCACGACAATTGGAAAGCTGACCAACACAAACAGGCACATGAAAATGCCAAAAACCACCCAAGAATTCTGCGTCTCTATCCAGTAGAGCAATTGGCGGGCGTAGTCTCGCATTAGATAGGCAACTATAACGAGTGCACACACTATGGCTAGAGGTACCAGATAGCTCAGGTACCAGTGGTCTGAAATGAAACCGTGTACACGAAGACACACCGAATTCGCAGGTCTCCTGCTCTTTGAATTCGTTAAGGTGTCATTTTCGTCCCGTTCGCAGCCACTGTCACTGTCCGTTGTGAGGCTGGTGTTTATTTTGCCGTTGTTTTCGTGAACAATAAGAGAAACTGGAGCCTTGGACTTGACGCTGCTGGATGGCTCCTCTTGCAGCCGAGCGTTCATGTCCAGAATCATCATCTTATCCACAGCTTGTGACAAGCTGGTTGATGCTACTGTCGCTACAGTTTCAGCTGTTTGGGTTGCTACCTTTGTTGTTGTTACTTCCACTGGTGCTGATGATGAGGATGACATTTAATTTGATTGCTCTTCCACAGACCGACGGGAAGAGCAAGAATGGAATACTCTTCACCGAGGGAATCTTTGTTCTTTTTTTGGACAAAAACTATGGAAATAGAAAGTTCATAATCCAAATTCACTGTAGGCGAAGGTGAGGAGCATAAATTTGTACTTTTTAGAGTTTCACACTAGGTCTTGTTTTGTTGTGTAATCGAGTGGGGGCAAGAGTGAAAGTAAAACACGACCAATTCTGGAATCTTATGTTTTTTTTTTATTTTTTGTATGTATAACCTTTTAATGGAAAACAAAGCTATGAGGCGAAAATCAATTTCTTCAATGGCAAGGTTTTTGATTAATTTCATTAAATATTATTGATGGAAGATCAATGATTTTGTTTTCACAGAATGCAAAGAAGATTAGGTGAGGGGTTAACACCCTTGCAAAATAAACTGGAATGGAATTGAGCAGAACAATTCTCCTAACTTCTAACTAAACGAACTACACTTTAAATGCTGCCGCGGAAAACTGTGCAACTGATGGAATTTCTGTTTTGTCTGAGCTAAAGTGGTTTTAGTGGAGATTGGATAGCGCAAGAGTGTGAAACTGTGAAATGTGAAATGCGCAGGTTTTGTTGGAAAGAAGAGCTGAATTTCTTTGGTTTGAGCGTGAGATTTTTAAATGACAGCAACAAATGTCATAACAGAAAACAGCTGTAGTGTCGAAAGGGTGAAAAGTGTTATACAAAATATAGGAATTTTTAAAATGTTGCTGGAGTGCCTGGGATACACCCACAGTGGGGCTAATTAGTGGCATTAAAACTTAAAAAAAATATTGTTGGTATTTTAAAAGAAGTTTTAGGTCCAAGACATCATTCTACATGTTTAACGTTTTTCATACAATTAGGGGGGTGACTTTCCTTTAAGGTAGCACGCATATAGTATTGATGTTTTTTTTCAGTTAGCTAGTCGTCTCAATAGAACTGATTTAAAATATTAAAGTGAGGAAACACCGTTAAATCATAAAAAATGTCTTATTTTTCAGTTTTAACCTCACTTTTTGTTTTTTTCTTAGAGTTTTCTTAATTTTTATTACCTCTTAGGGTATGTAAAGTCACCAGTCAGGCTTTTAACTCCCTTTTCATGGCCACACCCGCTCACGCGATTTCGTTGCTCCGCTAAGGGTATGTAAAGTCACCATGCAGGCGCCAATGTCAACAGTGTTTTAACTTTATAGTACTGAGGGTTCAGAAACTTCCTTTTAATCAACAAATAATTCCCTTACAAAATTAACAAAAAAAGGAAAAAATTCCCAATAATATCCCAAAAATAACCCGACTCTGGTAATACTTACATAAACAGAAATGTCAAAATAAACAAAAAAAGAAGTCCATTTTGTATGGAAATTGAGGAACTTTAAAAATTATTTAAAAATATTTATAAATGTTTCCTCACTTTAAAATTGTGATTTTTGTTATTTAAAACAAGCTAATAAAATTATCCGCATGTGAAAATTCGTGCTACCTTAAGGCTAGGCGTGCATATCAATTTTTAGTTTCGCAACTGCTTGGTTCGGGCAAATAAAAAGTTTGTGTTTTGACACAAACTAAACGATTGCCTAAAATGAGTTCGCTATTTTGTGTAACATATAATTATATACACCTGCGCGGACATTCAACCAAATAGTTCATCTGTTTTCTATAAGCAACGAAACAGTTGCGCAGCTAAGAATGTGCGCGCCTAGCCTAAAGGAAAGTTGAGCCCAACTATGAATATACTAAACTCAAAAATATAATAAACTCTCATATATATTTTCTCTTTTTCTATGACTGTTTTAATGAAAGCAAAAATAAGTTATAAAGTGTGTTCGTGTCTTTGAAGGAGATTTGATTATTGTAAAGATTACAAATTCGGAAAATGTGTGAAAAACTTCTTTAATTGTGATGTGATCGTAGATTTTCTAGTCGAAACTTAGATTTGTATTGGCCATGAATAGGTTTTAACACATTCCATTTGAATATTTTCGAATATTTTACTGTTTGTATTAAAAGCTTACTTCATAGATCAAATTAAATTTAATTTACCATAGAAAATCCTCTTTAAAGGTTAGATAACCTCTGTCTCCATCTTAAAAATACAGACAAAATTCGAATGAAACAAAATAACTATTCAGCTCATTTTCTTGAGCTCAATTTTGACATGTTCTATCCATTCTATAATTTGTGTCAGTTATACTTTTACAAGAAATACTTCGGGACAAGTGATTTAATCACTGCCAAAGGGAAGATTTATTTTATTTTTTCACTTGAAATCTAGAAAAAAAATTCTACGAAATATTTCAATGCTCTTGTGATATACAATACAAAACAATTTTCAACAGACTCGGTCTTTTGCGTTTTTTTTTGTAGATCTTCTAAGGCTAGGCGCGCACTGGCAACTGTCAAATAGTTTAGTAGAGTTGATAGAGCAGCACGCACATGCAACACTTCAGTCACACTTACACTTTTCTCTCTTGGGCTTATAGTAAATAACTCAACTATTTAGTTGAATTTTAGTAGCTCGAATCAAGTAGCCCATATGTTTCATTTTAGCAACTAAGCAGTTGGGAAACTAAAATTTCCTTCTACTATCTTCACATGAAACTGAAATCTGAGATTTCAGCTGAAAAATTTTGATGTTTCAAATTAGTTTAGCGAGATTTCATTAAGATTTCGTTTCGTTAAAATCTCCATGAAATTAGGTTCCATCAGTTTTAAATTTCAACATTTTTCAGCTGAAATCAATTTGCTCATTAAAGCCTAGTACGCAGATCGGGAAAAATTTTGTCTCCCATACATTTTTTTTCTTGGGACAAATTTTGTCTCGGATATTTTTCAATTTGGGATCTTGTTTTCTATCGGGATCTATTTCAAAGATCCAAAAATCAGTTATTATTATGACAAACTTTTTAGTTGCTTGAACCAAGCAGTTTCGCAACTAAAAATTGCTAGTGCGCGGCTAGCCTTATGGTAAGGTAGCGTAAGCTATAGTAGGTGCGTTTTATTATCCACAAATCTATCTGGATCCGGATCTGGATCATCCCTTGAAAATAAAACGATACGGATCTTACTGACAGCAGTGTTATAAGTCCGTCTCTTTTTATCCCTGGGTTTGTAAATTTTAAATTATGTCTTGTCTTTTTTCTTTACACTATAGTTTACACTACCTTACCATAAAAAGCCATCTACTCGCCAGTGTAATAACTAATTTTTGGATCTTGGAAATAGATCCCGATAGAAAACAGGATCCCGAATTGTTTTTGTAATACATGTTAAAACTTAATCCAGATCCGGATCCAGATAGATTTGTGAATAATAAAACGCACCTAGTGTAAAGAAAAAAGACAAGAAATAATTGAAAATTTACAAACCCAAGGATAAAAAGAGACGGACTTATAACACTGCTGTCACTAGGATCCGTATCGTTTTATTTTCAAGGGAAGATCCAGATCCGGATCCAGATAGATTTGTGAATAATAAAACGCACCTAATAAAACTGAAAAAAATTAAGAATATATTTCTTAAGAAACTATACTGAGTGTAGGCAGATGATTATTAAATGTTGCCAGCCTTCCACGCATATACCAGTTTCAAACTGTAATATCAAATTATTTTGTCAGCTGATTTATTTTGACGTTTTAAAATTATTTTCAAAACAAATTTTGTTTGTTTTTGGTTTGAAAGTTGAGCAATTTATTCTCAACACATTTTATTTAATATATTCATTTCATAACTTGAACAAAAAAAGTAAAAATGTTCTTCAATAAATCCCAAACAATCATAAGAAACTATTTTCCTAAGCTGACAAGAGTACTAACAACCGGAAATTTGCTTAAACATTACTCTGCCTCTGCTGAGAAAACGGACAGTAACTTATTTAATTTTACCGACAAAGAAAATGATCGTATTTTAGATTTAATAAACACAAAATCAATGGACAACCTAGCCAAGTAAAATTCAAAAATATACTTTTTTAAAGTGTATAGCTAAATAAAACTATTTCCAGATATGAAATTTCCAAAGCAAAACTCAACAAAGTAGAAAGTTGGAAGCTGAAGCATGGGAAATTTCAAAACATCAACGACATTCTTCAAGTTGATAGTTTTTCTGTAAAGATTGCTGAGAAATTCTACAAAAGCCTACTGGGCGAAGAGCCTGTTAAGAAACCAACACGCAAAGCTGTCCCTTTCGTAACTCCCTTAATTCCAAGCTCACAAACTGAAGAAATCAAATCGAGTGTTTCGATTAACATTGGAGTGTCGAGCGTTATATGGTCGAGGCTTGAGCTAAGCAACGATGGTCCATGCAAGTTAACGCATTGGGAACGCCATGACATCAACGAAAAGAAGCTACATTTGCATGATTTGATTGATCGCTGTTTGTACGTTAACTATTTAATCCCATATGCTGACTGTTATGTCTTTGAGAATCCACAAGTTGCTCAAAGTAGTGCTCCGGGTAATGCTGAGCAGGTGAATATAAATGTACAACGTGCACAGTTGATTGCCATTCTAGGCTATGCTTTGGCAAGTCGAAACACATCAACAGAACGATCAAAACCGAATGTCTTTTACTTGAAAAGATTCTTGGCAGCAAGATTGTTTCAACAATTAATTGGAACCGAACGTGTTTCGGCAGAAAAGGCTATTTTGAACTTAATGCGGACATATTATAATATCGAAGATATGGTGGATGGCGAAGATGTTCCCGAAATTGGTGGTGAATTTTCTAGTCGAGGAAATGTTTGTTTTCCTACAGAATTGCGAGCGATGTATAAAGAAGCCGAGAGATATAATCGAGAGTTCCTGGGACAGGTGTTGCTTTTGAACTTGGCATTTGTTAGGTTAGTTTTGTTGAAAGACCCAAAGGCAACGGCGGCAGTTGTGCGCAACTCTAAAAGCATTGAAACGTAATAAATTCGATTGCCATACGAACAATTTGTTTGAATCTTGATTTGATTTGCTTTTGTAAAGATGAAATAATGAAAAGTTCGATCATTATAGATAGAAATGGCGACCACCGGCAATCTGGTCCTGTGGCCCAATTAGCTCTGAAGTGCGCCATTTTGATACTATAACTCGTATAAACCTGTGAATGGATTTGATGTGGGAAATTGTGGACATTCTCACGGAGTCATCCAGTTTGGATTAAGTTCAAAAGTATGGTAGGTTTTAATGTCTCTTATTGTGTGCTTCATTTTGCACAATCATCCGGAAATTGGATCACTCACTCAGACGGATCACCACTCCTCGGGAACTGAGGAGTCAACACACTGAGGAGTGGACACGGTACCAAAGTAACCGAAGTTTGTCATAAAACCATTTCGTCGCTTTGAGAAAAGAGATCAAGTTTTTGATCTTCATTTCCGAAAGCTCAATATCGTCAAAAAATGCCCTTCCTAATGTCTGTGCTCTAAATTTGGCCAGAGCAGGGCCTTTGCAGAAGAAGTGGATGACAGTTTGCTTTTCCCGCTGGTCCCCTATGACAGCGACTGTTGTGAGGAATACCTAGCTTCGCTGCATGCTCTCCTAATGGTCATTGTCCGGTACAGGTAGCTACGATCCTGGCTATATCTTGCCTGGGTCTGTATATCAGTACAATTTCTAGATATAATGGAGCTAGTTAAACTGCTCCTCATATGGTTTAATTCCATCTGTCACTACTCTTCGTTCGGAACTCATTCACATGAAAACACAATTCTTGTCGGCTTGAAAGAAAAATATCAATCTTTGGATTTAAAGGCAAGATTATTTTTCTCTTGCTTTGTTTTATTTCACAGGGCATACACTTTTACATAATCAACATGAAGACCACTTCCATCATTACTCCAAGTTTTTGACCACATATCAATATTTTTCCAAAAGGATAATTCCGCTTTAGGATCTCCATTTTTCCATGGCTTAGGGGTTCGTTCAATTCCAGTTCGACAATTATCAGGGAAATCAGAGTGTCCGCCTGCCGAAACTCCAAGGGCTAGATAAAACTTAATAAAAAGCAGAAAGAATACAACTTTTTTGAAAAGTTCAAAAGAAAAACATTTCTTGTAAAACCTCTTTATCAAATGGGGCCATTTTGGAAGTAACTATTGTTTCACCATGAAATTTAGTCAACCACCGAGAGAAGTCCTCTATGAAATTCTGAGTGTAAATTTTTCCATCTATGGCCAAAATAAATTGATCTTCTGTCCATGTTAAAGAATAGGTATGAAAGTCAGCACTTAAATCCAAGTCAATTTTTGTTCCACGTAAAAAATAATTGCGGTACTTGTCGATGTTAGACATCACAGCACCACCAAATACCCATTTGTTTGAAATATCTGTATAGTTGGCGTCTTGAAGAACATTATTTCCTCGGTTGAATGCAATTCTTATCTGTCCTGACATATAGTTTTGTAGGCCATAGTAATTTTCCAGAGGTTCCAACAATATTACTGAAAAAATACATAAATTATGAATAATCTATAAATATATATACAAAAAAAAAACATACATGGAAATAGCCAATCGCCTTTGGGTAGCCTGGCTTTTATTTCAACTCTCCCATAACGAAAACTGAAAGAATTCTTTGTGTTGATCTTTGCCGAAACCACTGGCGGTAGGATTTGATAGAATTGAGCCTTCTTCCTGCATTCCTGCGATTTATCTACAAAAGCCGTGCATCTGCACATTCAATAATGAAAATAAATGTAACACAAGGTAAAATTTTACTTGCTGTGCTCCCAGTTTGTATTCACCATTTCTCATGCGTTTCACATCATTTCCCAGCACTTCTGACGATAAACTTGGAGTAATATGCAATTGGCCATTTTTCACATTACAATTTTTTGGTTTTTCCAGAAACATAACAAACTGGCCATCGTCCGACGACATTGGTATTCGCACTTCTCGATTCCATTTGGACCAATCTAATTTGTCAAAGTCATCCTCGAAAATCAATTCATCCTTACACATGTGCTTGCCACGAACTGTAGTTGCAGATTTTTGGCATTCCACTTTTTCAATGGCTGCTGGACATTCTTGTCCTTTTTCTGGGCAGAAATTCAAAAGTTGAACGGATTTCGTAGAGACGACAGCACTTCCGACTTCACGGAGATTTTTTCCATTTCCGAAACGCACATGCACCCAGTAGTTAATCTCATCACCAGGCTTCACGCTCGTGTTTATATTATCGAAAGCCCAGACATCATTGGTGCGTTCTTTGATTATAGCTGCAAAGTCTCCAGGTTGGTAAAGATTTATTCGTGAGTTGATTTTGACATTGAACGAAACTTCACTGATGCCATCTTCATCTATAAAAATTATACATACATATGTACATGTTTAAGTATTTAAGTAATTAGGAAATTTTCTAAAGCATTATTTTCTTAAAGAACTGTTAAGTTAAGTTTTCATTATAACAAATGAGGTTATTTTTTGAACATTTCCAAAATTGATTCCAAATCATCTCATTTCACATAATCTGGATTTTAATAAGTTTGGAAATTAATGAAAACATAACAAAAAAAAATTGAAAAGCTTCTATAAAGACATACAATGGCTGGATATAGGAAAAGCAGACACACAAAGAGAAAACAACAAAAATATGCTGTCACAGTGGGTAACAGCTTAAATTATTCAACCTAGCTTAAAAACTTGAAAACATTATAGCTTTGGGACTAAATGAGATATCCACTCAATTAAAACTACATATCACAAATTAAATTGTCTAGTACACATATACCATTTTCTAAGGTTACCAAGAAAATATAAATGAAATTGCCCTATATTAAACTGAAGAAGTTAATATTTTAATATTTCAACTTATTTGATCCAGTTAATTGCGGTAATTTTAGGAAACAAAACTTTGAAGGGTTTGGGTTTTGAAAACGTATTTTTTAATAATATTCGCCAAATGTTTTTCGTCATGTTTAGGAAAATCTCACATAACAATATTGTGCATTTGAAATGGGACCGCGAATAACAGTCGATCAGCGAAAGCTTGTTATCAATGACTTCCAGAAGGGTGCATCGCGTCGAAATATTGATGAAATTGATAATCATCAATGGGTTTGTTCATAAAAACCGCTTGGAAGATAAAGGAAGAAGTTCAAGTTATTATCGAAGGTGTCCACATTTATTTAAAGTGGATGAAATAAGCTGTCTTGAATTTTAATATAGTTTTAGTTAATATGCCGTATCTTTGGCTACATGTATCCGATGAACTTTTAAAGTGGTACACTTATAAATTACACCTCAAGTTCGAACATGTAATTTTAATTCTGTCGATATCATTTTTGTATTTGACGGTACAGAAATTTTATTGTTTTTAAAATCGTTGGATTAATTATTGTTACCTACTGTAGAATAAAACATTTTCTGCATTTTGCGTAATTGCCTTATTTCGGCTTCCCTGAAACGGTAGTACTTCAAGGGCCAAAGTTGTTTATTTTACTAAAAATTCCAGCTATTTTGTTGTTGAGAAATTCGTGCTGAAATATATCGAAATCGAAGTAGACCCAACGTTCGCCCTTTAAACAAGTAGATTTGATTAATTTCTTGAGTGTTGAGCGTACTATATAAAACCGATGTTGAGAGGGTTAGTAAAATAGAGAAGGATTCAAAACAAGATACCAATGCACATTGGTTTTGAAGTATTGAATACGAGTATCAAAATGGAAGCGAAAAACAGAACTATGTAAAACATTCCACAATTGTGGAATTACAATACATACCTCCAAAATTGAGTTCAAGTCAAAACTGATGACTATTCTTAGAAGCCCAAGCATTTCAATTGAATTTTCTAAGGAAAGGAATGCAAACTATCTTTTCTGTTGTTAAATTATTACTTCATAAGTTTTGTATTCAATAAAACTAATTATTGTTCACTCATAGATGAATAAAATTGAATTGAAAACTACATTTTTGTTTGTAAATAAGACAGCGATGGAATCTTAAAAAAATTAGTTATACATTATAACTTTTCTATAAAAATGTATCTATTACATATTATAACTAATATTGAAAAGTCCTCGGTAAAAAAAAAATAGTATCAAGTGTTCCACATACGCCTCAGTATACCGCCTTGATGAAAAGAAGAATAATTTATTTATTATCAAATAATTACCGATTAATGATTTTTTAAAAATTTGAATTCCTGAATTGGTCCTCTAGCTTAAGTTGTCTAAATTTATTCAATTAATTTAATTTAAATTTTTGTGATTTGTTGTTGTTTTCCATTGGAAAAAATTTAAATCACGAATAAAAACATACTTTTTTTAATCAAAGAAATAGGATGACTAGGGTACCCCTAATCCCTGCAATTATATTTCTTGTCTAATTTTCTTAAAAATGGTTCCCAAGATTTTGATTTACTTTAATACCTGAAATATCTTAAATAATTGCAATAAAACTGCATTTTAGTCTTTTTTTTAAATTGTCCCTATTCACTGTCATAAAATAGGTTTAGTGTCAACTACGGTTCAGCGTTCAAATATGTGTTAACAGCCAATACCATACCTGAACTCTGATGGAAAACAAGTTAATTGACCGAAATTGGTGAGTTGAAAATCTTAACCCAAGAATGTACAATAATTGTCACTAGATTTAAAAATAAAATTCATGGTCAGAAAATTTGTTCTGATGCTTCAGACTTAAACAAGGTTCACAAATTCGTTGTGCTAGTGATACTTCATTTCGAGCTAGTATTTGACTACAAGTTTATACGATCTTGTGAACTAAGCTTGAGGTAACGCAGAAAGCAATAGGGTTACAACATCCAACGAATGGCAGTCTTAATCCTAAAATTATAAAACGCATTAAAACTCTGCGATTTGTTTGTTTATTTTTTTTCTCACCGCCTGTCTCTGTCATATCACACATAGAAAAGTTAGCAGCGCTCATCTACTCGATCAATTTATTCTGAGCTCATATATCAAGCGCCGAGCTAGCTCTGACCTCTGACTGAAAAAAGAAACACGATCTGAGCGCTCTAATGCGTCTGTGCTAAAAAGGAAACACAGATCTTTTTTTTTTGACAGCTCAGCTCCCTGCTCTGAACTAAAAAACAAAAATGCCTTTCGATCTCAGAATAAAAATAAAATATTTTGTTGTGTGATATGATAGAGACATCGGCAAACAAAATAAACAAATACAAATGGAAATCGACGCCTTTGACAGTTCAGTGCTTTAGCGTGTTTTATAAATAAATCGAAGAGCTCTGATCAAACTCAGTGCTCATTGCTCTGTTGAAAAAGAAAACGCCTAAATATTTGAGCTTTAAGCCATTTTGTGATCTGACAGTTCTGTCGTTGGTCGTAGTGTACCGTAGCTCCAAGGCTTCGACGATGTCGTACTGAAACACAATATGGTCGAATTGAAAGCTATAAAGCTTAAAGTAAGTATAACTTATAGAGAGACTTTTGTAGGCAATCAAATTAAAACTTGGATTTTGTTTTGCTTCGAAGATACTCGTACTGTGCAATAGACTGTGGGCATCTCAATTCCAACATAGAACTTACATGTAATTCATAAATAATTTCCGAAGTGAGTTCTAAATTGCGCTCTTAAGATTCAAATAACGCGGCTTATCCGAAAATATTTATAAATTATGCCCAACAACCGCGAAAATCTTAAATGTTATATGTATGAATTTGGTTTTTAATATGATCACAATGTTCAAATTCAATTCAAATTTTTTGAATATTTGATTACAATCTTGAGTTGATCAATGCAAAACTGCCCTATATAACCTAACCTCCTAAATCGCATTTATGTCAATATGTATGTATAAGATAAGTATATATAGATAAGAAAGGCCAATGATTAAAAACAGGTATATATGTATACACAATTATTTAGTTCGTAGGTACATAAGTTCCTATTAAAATCTTATAACCAACAAAAATCGTGTCTTGATTAATAACACAGAAAACTGTTGGTCATCGGACAGTTTGAAAATTGAAATCACTGTTATTCCACATTTTTATCACTTTGACTTGTTGCATATCTTCTTGTTCTTCTTCTTAAGGAAACTGGTTGAATATTTATTTAAAAATTCATTTAATTATAATGAAACAAAAAAAAATGAAAACAAATACTTCCCACTGAATTTTTACACGTACGAAGTGAGCAACACGGGGGATTCTTTTGCACCGAGTATAAAAAACAAAGCCTCGTTATTTTTTTTTAAATAAGAAACTTGATTGATAGCGCTTGAATTAAAACTGGTATCAAAAGCGAAAATGTTTATTTCACATAAACTGTATTGCTATCTGCCAAAAATAGGTATTTCCAGGGTTATTCCTTATTCATATGAAGATAAGTTGGATCGTCAAACTTCTTAACGAGGGAAAAGGTTACAACAAAATATCACTATCAATATAGGCACCACTGCTTATATGCAGTAATTTCCAACAAATATTTAACTTCTCTTGTGAAATGTGATAGGCTTTCAAATGCATACCTTAAATGCCCACAAAGAAAATTTCACTACGAATCTCTTAGTTTGTGTTGGTAAAACATTTAAGAAAACAAAGTTAATATCATTGGTTAAACCTACGTGGTAAAGAAAGTCGAAATCCCTTCGGGTTTAATAATTCTACAGTCGCATCGGGAACTGTATACGCTCCGATCAATACACTTATGGTATAAAATGTTAAAATGCAAAAATTAAGTAAAAATTTCATTTGACAGCTTTTTGTTTATGTTAATTTAGAAAAACATTATGAACACAATAATATGCATCACAACTTTTTGTATTTAATTTGATATAATTGAAATAACAAAATCGAAAAGTATCCACAGATAGACACGTTTGTATTCGAAGAGAAACCCGATTCAACTGAATTCTAAATATTATCTCAGCATTCGGCTTAATAGCTCTCCAGATCCGGTATCAGCTTCAGCTGCTATAATGTGGTAGAAGCGTTGAAGTTACCATCATGTGTGTTTAAGTTCATTAGCATTGAACCTGCTTTAATCAGAGATGAAATAAGTAAAGCTACGAAGTCGAAATTCAATTGAATAGTTTTATATACCCTATTATTTTTCATAGTAGGCAAAATGTAAGATTAGGTGACAACAATCATCTTTAAGTAAGGCTTAATCCAACATCTGCTACTCGACAATAAAACATTTTATGTGTAGTCCAGTGGTTTAAGAATTTGAATTTAAATTATCCTGTTTTATTTTAAATTTCTGTTATTATAAATACAAAGATTAAATTTTTATTTATAAGAATCTGGCGTCAAGAACTCTTATCGAAAATGTGAGGATTGAGTATCGATCAAACTCTTCTTGGCTGAATTAGAAATTAACTTTTGGAAAAAGTTGTTTGTTGGTTGTTGTTCTTCTCGTAGAAAGGTGCGTCGTTGTTATGGATGATTTCTTTAAATTGATCGTCAGTGATGGCTCGGGAGTATAGATAAGTAGATACATATTACTAGGCTCTAGCTGTTCCTGGAGGAGTTGTTGCATTTCAGTTTTCAGAGTTGGGATGATTTTCCAGATTTCTGATGATTTTTCCGGAGAGCTGTAGCATATTCGTTCTTTGGTTTTATTTTTGCTTCCTTATACACCTTCTTAGTTGGTATATTTTGTAGTCAGTGGGTAACACTGCTACATCCCAGTGCAAATGCGGAACATCTTTATTTGGCTTTGTTCGTGGAATTTTTGCTGATTTTCGATCCTTGAGAACATTTTTTACTATTCTTACCAAAGTAGTAGGTCTTTGATATCAAGCCAGCTCGCTGTATTGGTTTCCTTTTTGTTGAGTAACGTTGCTATGAAGTCCCAGTAGTGGATATATGGTATAGTGTTTATTTTGAAAGCCGTACCGGAACTCCAGTAGAATTTCTCCAATAACAACAAAACAAATATGCATCGATACCTTCCATTAAATTCTTCCCTATTTCCCTAATGCACTCAATGTACCTAACGTTTGGTAAAAGTTACTTTATGTTGCGCAAAATATAGCTCGATCTATTTTGTTTCAAGTTTGCGTAGATATTCTTAAAAGAAGCTTAGTGTACATAAGTGTAAACAGATTTCTTTTACCCGATCTTCTAAATCCATATGTTTTTCGTACAAAATTAATGGAAACAAATTGGAAAGAGTTAAAGAAATTAATAGTCTGGGCGTTATCTTTGACAAAATATTGATTTTTAACAATCATTACGATTACATAATACGAGTAGTCTTTTAAGGAAATTAATTGCTAGGATTTCAAAGGACTTTAAAGATCCACATACTTTTAAATCCTTATATAAGTTTAGTGAGATGAAATCAACCTAAACAGAATCGAAGAAGTCCAAAGCAAATATCTCTTAAGGCCCGATGCACACATGCGTTCTTTTAACGCGCGGTAACGCAGCCTGCGAGTCGTTTTACACGCAAAATAACGCGCGATGCCGCTGCGGTAACGCGCGTTAAAAGAACATATGTGTGCACCGGGCCTAAGCAAGTTAAAATGGGTCGATAAAGTTATGCCATCAAATGAGCAAAGATGCCTTCTGTTGGAGATTCGAACTTTTGAATGAAGACGTAAACAATATCATGTCATGTTGGCAAGCGATGTCTTATGTTTCCATATTTGTGGTTCTGCCCTACTTGCTCTCTATCCAATGTACGCTCTTTCAAGACCCTTGGGAGAAAAAAATCCCGATTCAGTATTTAGCTTCTGTATATTATTTAATTCCGTTTATGACACAATCGACCGACTTTTAAGTATACCGTTATTTAAAAGCAGCTCAATAGCTAAATAAATAAAAAGTCCTTCAAGTATAAATTTCGAATACTTCATTGTAAAATAATGGATATAAATATTTTAAAGGCCAAGACAACAGAGCTAAGTGTCCATAACATCTTTTTCGATATTTAAAAATCTAATGGATACCTTATTTCTCTGTTTGAAAATAGAAAAAAAGTTCAATTCTATGCTCTTTATGTTCATAAATGTCAAATTAGTTTGAGATAGTGCAGTTCACCCGATGGAAAGTAAACTAAAAGGGAAACGATTTTTATATTTATGATGCTTTGAACGTTTTGTTTTTGAATTGAGTCAATTTATTTAAATTTTGTCATCTAAAATGCAAGTTATATTTTTACTAATATTTTTTCCTATTTGTTTTGTGTGTAAAAATATTAGAGTTGCACAAAAAAAGCACTCTTGCTTTATAGGAAGTAAAATAAATTGGAATTAGTCTTGTGGTTCAAATTTTTAAATTAGATAAGCATTGATAAACTAAAAAAATGCTTTATTACCAAAATAAGTCATACAAAATTATAAAATTGTCCTTTTAGTTTATAAAAACAAAACATAATAATTTTGTAATGTGACATTATATTAACTAATTGATGAAATCTGTCGAGCCACTACCGACAATTTTCTTAAAAACATTAAAATCCTATTTCGATAGGCAATTTCGTCACAGGAGCACAAGAGATTATAGGTAAGAAGTTTAATCAAAATATGTAGTTACATTCGCTTTCGATTAAGTTTGCAAAAAAAAAACAAGATATCGAATTTTCTAAAAAAATGTATTGGTTTTTTTTTTTCAAAACTCAAAAAATACTTTTTTTTACGTTTTGAAATATTTTCAAACTTTTAAGGATTTTTTTTTCAAATATCATTAAAATCCGTTACCCCGATAATGAGAAATACGAAATTTGAAAAAATAGTTCTATAGAAGGTCAGTCTGAAATATCTTAGTTCCAATGTTTTTATTGAATTATAGATCGTTAAAATTAATTGAAAAACAAACATTTTATTTAGGCGCGCCGTTTTCGAGAAAAATACAATTTTCGAAAACAATTTTTATAAAAAATATTTTTTTTTTCATCTTGTAGATTATGTTTAAAAAAAAATTCAATCGTTAAGTTTAAAAAAAATAAGCATGGGGTTTCTGAAATAATATTTAGTTAAAAAAAAAATTTTTTTTTCTTAATCCAAAAAATTTTTATTTTGAAAATTTGAATAAACATTACTATTCAAACTTTTGAAGAGTCTTAGCATACAAAAAATTACCAAAATCGGTTGTAACGTTTTTGAGAAAATCAAAAACAAAAAAATTAATAACCAAATTTTTTTTCAACCATTACCTAGCTTTAACTAAACGAAATTTTTAAATTTTTGTTCTACCGTTCTTTTTACAGCAAGAAAATATTTCTGTGAGAAATAAACAACCACTTTAATATTTCGAAATCCGAAAGGAAAACTTATTTATGCTATGAAATTTAAAAATTCCAGTGAATTACAACAACGAAAGTATTTCTCCCTAACTAAAGAAATAACCTAATTTAACTGCTTAAAAAATTCTCCATTTACCTATACAATAACTCTACAAATATAAATAAGTTTTAAGGAATCTGAACCACTAAAACTATTTTAATCAAACTTTCAAAAATAATAGATTATGTCATAAGAAATCACCATAATAGATTTCTTTTTATTTAATTTAATTTTGAGGTTTAATACCCCGAAGATAATAAACATAATTTTATACTCGTATAGGAAAATGAGTCCGAACACAGCCATTTTAAAGTTAAAAACGAATTCAACTGTAACTCAAAACAGCGGCAACCCTCCAACCGGTTGATAAATTCAACATTATAATTTAAAGATGTGAAAACTAATCATCGAGTCTTGGTGCGTAAATGAATTTGCCTGGTTGTTAAGTATTAAGGTCTTGTAATTCATGTATATAGTTCACCCTCTTTTCAACATCTTTCACGTATTCAAATTTCTATATTTCTGTTCTTTTTTCAGGTAGAATACATTGCCAAAGTACGCAGTTACTTCTTCTCTAGGTCTTACAAGTTTTCTGTATATTTAAAACAAGGATTTTGTAGTTTATTGGCAATGCTTGTTTTTAGAGATGAATATCGGAGTGAGACCCAGAAGTGAATTATTAGCCGTGTTTTATTATCGCCAATGATCCATTCTTCGCTTGAAAATAAAACGAAATGAATCATAGTGACAGCAGTTTTATATGTACATCCCCTGTTTCATAATTTTTGTTGATATTCAATTGTACCTTACTATAAAACGCAATCTACCCGCCAAGCAACAACTAATTTTTGGATCTTTGAAGTAGATCCAACTTGAGAACAGGATCCCAAATTCTTTTTATAATACGTGTTCAAAATTAAAAAAATGGCGTATTTTGTTACATAAATAAGACAAATTAAATAATATATACAGCTGAGTATTTTTTAATAATAAAGCCTTTGAATTTACAGTATGATATTTTTATGACAACTAATTGAATTCTTGTTTTAATCCTTTTTATAATTATTTTATAATTAAAGTGCATACACTTTAATGTAATCTACTTTAAGTCCAGTGTCTTCTCCTTTCCAAGTTTTCAACCAACTCCGTCGATTATTCCAAAATTTCAATATAGCTTTGGGATCACCATTATGCCATGGTTTCTCTTCTTCATCTTCTCCAGTGCAGCAGTCTTCGGGAAAGTCTGAGTGTCCACCTACCGAAACTCCCAAGGTAAGGAAGAACTGCAATTGCAAAAAAATATACATAAAAAATATGTGATAGGTTCATGATTTGTATACCTCTCGATCAAAAGGTGCCATATAATGACCATTTTCCCAATGCTTTGCATACGGCTTAGTAGCTCGAAGCAAACGCGCAAATCCTCCTTGTATATCTGCATATCGATTATCATCGATTTCAAGAATAATAGAATGTTCTGTCCAGGTAAGGGCGTATACATGAAAATCATTGCCTAGATGGGATCCCTCCAGAGATCCTTTAAGCCAATTTTCACGGAAAGACTCGCCTGTAGCTAACACCGGTCCACCAGAAACTTGTTTGCCAGATATGTCAGCCCCGTAAATATCTTCAAGGCGTTCGTTTCCTCGAATACATGCAATTCTCAGTTGTCCCGAAGCATAACTAGATGAACCATAGTAGTTTTCGAGAGGTTCCAATAGGATTACTGCAAAACATCAGAACCGTTCGTCATTTACGAATGAAAAATTATTAAAAGATTTCAACAATAAAACTCACACGGAAAGATCCAATCGCCTTTTGGAACCTTTGCTCTAACTTCAACTCTTCCATATCGAAAGCTAAAAAAATGTCGCGTTCTAGCTCTCGCGGAAACAACTGGCGGTAGAATTTGAGAAAGTCTAGCCTCTCTAAAGCATTCTTCTAATGGATCAATTATGCCTGTGCAGCTTGAACCAATAAAATCTGCAAACTTAATTTACAAATAAAACATTTCTCAAACTGACTTACAATGATCCAAGATCGAGTTTTCCATTTAGAATACTTCTTTCATTAAATCCTGGCACATCGGAGAGCAAACTTGGAACTATGTACAAATTTCCTGATCGCACATAGAAATTCTCGGCTCTTCGTTGGAATGATACAAAATCAGCATCATCCTGGTTAAGTGGTATTCGAACTTCACGACTCCATTTGGTCCAATTCATCGTATCGAAATCATCCTCAAATATAAGTTGACCCTTACAAACCGGATTTCCTCTAACTGTTGTTACCGATTGTTCACAACCAGATGGCAGTGTTATTTTTGTAGCATTGACTTTAGGTGCATCAGATACCTCTATACATGGCTGAGAAATAGTAGTGCTTCCAACTTTTTCAACTACTTTCGATCCAAAGTTGATTCTTATCCAAAAGTAAATGGTTGATTTGTAGTAGACAGAGGTATTTGTATTCTCTAATACCCATCGGCCATTAAAGGGTTCTGTGATTAATTCCGAAAAGTCTCCAGGTTCATTGAGTGCAATAGGTTTATTGATTGATACATGTATTTTAACCTGTGACATGCCATCTTCATCTGAAATATTATTAAAAAGATGTCATTTAAATAAATAAAATAGTCAGTGGAATGCACATAGGAAGGAGGCTTTTCAGCTTGAAAGCATAGTTTGTCTTTATTCAACTTTATTTATTTCACTTTCTTATGGCAGGATCTTCTACTATATTAAAATTTGGTCAGTTTGAATAAACTTTAAAATAAATGTATCTACGAGTATCTATGAATTAAATATTGGCCGGAAGCCACGTTAAAACTTTTTCAAAAAATAAAAACTGTTGTAAACCTAAGCGAATTCGTCATATCACACTTTCCTTATCCAAAATGTCATACGAGTATCTCAGTGTTACGTCATTTGAGCTTACCACAAGAAGCTTTGGTAACAATAGTTTTCTAACCAAAATTGCCTTAACTATGAATGTCGCTGATTTCTTTTAAGTTAAATAGATGAAATTAAATATTTTTATTGTGAAGTTGGGCTACAAAGAATGCAAAACATGTGAGGAATTAAACATGCACAACAAGATTCATTTAAAATTAATGAATAATTTGAGCTATATAATGGGAAACTCCCAAAGACCGAGCAAACATATCCCACAGTATGTATTCTGCAGATATAGAAAAGGAATACGACAAAGATTCTGTAGTTTACTATGCGCTGACTTTGAGAAAGTTATAATGTAATGCAATATTTAGGAATTGAATTGTTGTCTACAATGAGATATTTGTTCCTATAGGGAACAACATCCTTTCGCTGCTTTATGCAATGAATAAATTTTTGGAAGAAGCAAAAACAAGTCGAAAACACTAAACACATTTAACAGTTTTTGTTGTCAAAGCTGTCACTTTGTGGCTGCACAATTGTTCATCAATAGAATAACAATTGGTCACTGTTTTCATTTTTTGTGTATATTATAAATTCGGATGAAATCTTTGCTTAAGAAATTGTTACAAGATGTTTGAACCGGGCCACAATTTTATGTTTGCTGACTCCTTCCAACATACAGTTCAAATCTCTATGCAACGAATGGGGAACAAAATTTACGATTTCCAAGATTTTTGCACTGCAGCTTAAACTAGCAGGTATTACCGATAAACATAGAACATTTTTTTTTGTGATTTCTTGAACTTATAAGTGGAGCCGCACAAATACCAGGCCATATTTAAAAAGTATGGTAGAAGTCATGTTCACAAGAGGTTTTAAAACTTAAAGTTACAAAAGTTAGATAAATCTAATATTCTACCAAGCCCAAAAAGCCAACAAAATGCAATTTTTTTTTATTTTTTTTTTAACAAAAACTTAAAAACAATAAGGTAAATAAAGAAAAGATGAATTATTTATTTAATTTAATTCGTTAAAATCTAACGTTAACAATATTAAAATAGTTCTTATAATCTAATATAATCTAATATCATAATTTATATTTATTATTCAATATTGTTGAAAAAGATAAGTTTAAATTTTTTACATTTTATGTTATCATTTACAGATTCTAAACAAAATTGAAATTCGTTATAAATTGTAATTAATTGATTGAGGGGGCTACATACACCATAGTTTGATCTGCTAAATATTTGAATAATAGGTTGCTGTCGTCTTAAACATGAACG
Source organism: Philhelius festivus (assembly GCA_963931855.1). Lineage (NCBI taxonomy): Eukaryota > Metazoa > Arthropoda > Insecta > Diptera > Syrphidae > Philhelius > Philhelius festivus. Next base: position 88,866,998 of record OZ007557.1, on the reverse strand, counting down.
GCTGAAACTGAAATTTAATTTACTTAGAACTGATGGTAATGATATCGAACCATTAATAATCCCAACAATAAAACAAAATTGTAAAAACTTTCTGTGGTTAGTCAAAGAAGGAAGGCTGATCAAAGCTAGTCTTTGAGAATAAGGGGGAAGTAGATTTTCCCTTGACCATGGAAGAGACCGAAGACAGAAACGCAGAAACCTTTTTTGGATCGCTTCAATTCTTGTAACATGTATTGAGTAATAAGGTGACCATACTACACAGCCGTATTCTAGAATTGGTCTAACAAACGAAATAAATAGAAGTTTTAGAACATAAGGGTCCTGAAAATCACGACCGAATCTTTTAATGAATCCAAGAACCCTATTGGCTTTTTTAATTATATAATTTAAATGATCATTAAATGCTAATTTGGGATCTAGAATAATACCTAAATCAGAAAACACAGAAACCTTACATAACGGACAAGAATCAAACGTATAGTTGTACAAAAACGGAAATTTTTTACGTGTAAAACTCATGGTTTTACATTTGTCAACATTTAAAACAAGTCGGTTTTTATTGCACCATTCCCTAAATATTGTTAAGTCTTCTTGTAGTAATAAACAGTCAGGGGAGGATTTTATACTTTTGAAAAGCTTAATGTCATCAGCATAAACAAGGACAGACGAGTTTTTTAAGTTTGAAACCAAGTCATTAATAAATAAAACAAATAAAATAGGACCTAAGTGGCTGCCCTGAGGGACGCCAGAATTGACAACAAATTGACTTGAACTTTCATTACGAAACAAGACAGAATAACGACGGTTTTCTAAGTATGAAGAAACCCAATTTATAAAATTGTTGTTAAATCCTAGATGGTTTAATTTTAAAATTAGTGTATTGTGACATAACTTGTCAAAGGCTTTACTAAAGTCAGTAAATACACAATCAACTTGCCCGCGTTTTTCAAAAACATCTAGACAAAAGGAAACGAAGTTAAATAAATTAGTAACAGTGGATCTCTTTTTGACAAAGCCATGCTGGCTATCACAAATAATAGAACTACAATGAAAAGAAAGAACATTACTCACAATTGACTCAAACAGTTTAGGTATCACAGATAGTTTAGCAATGGGTCTATAGTTGATTGTTTCATTCTTAGGACCTTTTTTATGTATAGGAATAATAAATGAACTTTTCCAGATAATAGGAAAAATTGAACTTTTTAAGGATGAATTGAAGAGAATATGTAACGGATACGACAAATAAGAAGCACATTTTTTTAATATATAAGATGGAACACCATCGGGGCCTGGAATAAAGCACTCATCGAGATTTAATATTTGTTGAGCGACTGTATCTTCACTTATTTCAAAATTAATTGCGTTTAAATGAGTAAAACTGTCGAAAGAAGAAGAAAAAGAAGAGGAATGATTAAATTCTGATTCTTCAAATGCTTCTTTGAATTGGTCAGCAAACATGTTTGCAATAACCTTTGGATCATGACTAGTTGATGAATTATTTGACATCGAATTCGGATAGCCACACGTTTTCCTTTTATTATTAACGAAATTCCAGAAACTATCTGGATTAGATTTAATACCATGTTCTATTTTACAAATGTAATCGTCATATAAAGTGTTAGAATAATCAGTGAAAAGTTGTTTTAGAATTAAGAAAGTTCTATAATCATCGTCAGTTCTAGTTATATTATAATTTACCCAAGCTTTGTTCCTTTTATTTTTTAAGTTTTTAATACGCATATCAAACCATGGTGGTGCATTTGAAGCAAAACGTGTTCTTTTTAAAGGAATAGTTTCGTAAAAGCAGTTAAAAAGAGTTCTATAAAAATTATTACACATATCATCAATATTGCAATTACAAAATAATTGATTCCAATTTACAGTTATTAACATATCAAAAAGATCAACAAAATTACATTTAGAAAAGTCAAATTCAAGTTTGTTGTTATTATTGTTATTGTAAGGAGAAGACATGTTTAAACCTAGTGAAATATCTAATGCAGGATGATGTCGATCTTCGTCAATTAATTTTACAGTAGCAGTTAAAACAGCAATTTCGTTGTTAATTGTATCGGCGAAAAACACTAAGTCAAGAATTTTTCCAAAACGATTTCTCAATCCATTGAATTGACTCAAACCACACGAAGACATACCATCTATAAATGTTAGTTCATTAAGGCTTGATGCATTTATCGGAACATGGAAGTTATCGTCATCAATTTTTGTCCAATTAAGGTTTGGTAGATTAAAGTCACCTACGATCAAAATTTCATCTTCGGGTTCCATAAGCACATAAATATTTTCTATGCAGTCATTTAACTTTTCATAAGCGTCATTGTTTGAACTTGGAGGTATATACGCGGAGATGATAAATAAATGACCAGATTCCAACTTGATTTTGATACATAGAGCTTCGACACCTGTGGATCGAAAGTCATCTATCAGGTAGCACGTAATTGAGGTCCTGATCGCAAAAAGAATTCCTCCTCCGACAACATTAGAGTCTTCTTCATCATGTCGATCACGTCTGAAAATTTGATATGATGCATCAAAAAGCTCCGAGTCAAGAATAGAAAAGTTGAGCCAAGTTTCTGTTAGTATAATGACATCGTGAGGAAGGTTGTTTACATTTTTATAGACCATATTAGTCTTTGTCCGAAGTCCATTTACATTTTGGTAGTAGACTAATATTTGTTTGAGCTGCTCAGATGATGATTCCGCATTGTCCGATTTTGACGAAAAGGGTTCTGGGGTATTGCTTGACTATTTTGTTTATTAACAAATTCGTGTATTATTACACCAATTGGCCAGAACAAAGGCGAGTTAAGTACATGGAAAATTGAATCCGGAACACGTATTTTAAAAGAGGAATATTTAGTGTAGTTTCTGTGAAGAAGTTTCTCCACACCAAAGAACGATGATCCCACTTTTTCTTTAAGATAATTTTTGATATCAAGGGCATTAGTTGACGGTGATAGTTTAGAAAGAAACAACACTTTTTGCCCCTCTACTACTTTAAGCCCGGATATAATTGGCGATATAATTTCGTTGTTGTTGTTTGCAGAGTCCATTTGAAGTGGTAACGAAGAGGTTGATGACGATGATGATGATGATGATGATGATGATGATGATGATGATGATGATGATGATGATGATGATGATGATGATGATGATGATGATGATGATGATGATGATGATGATGATGATGATGATGATGATGATGATGATGATGATGATGATGATGATGATGATGAGGATGATGATGATGATGATGATGATGATAATGATGATGATGATGATAATGATGTTGAAGCTGATGGGGATGAAATGATTGGAGGAGTTGATATTGAGGCCATTGCAACAGTGGAAACTGGAATTATCGATGGAGGTGTATGTTGTTTATTTGTACGAGTATCATTTGAGATCAATGAGTTCGGTACCTCGGATGATTTCTTATTTGGAGGTTGAGGTAAGGTTGTGTCTAATTCATCGCATTTTCGTTTATTTGTCTGGTATGTCTGGAAGTATGAAAATTAGAACTAAACACAATCCATGAAAGAAAAAGAAAAAACGCATTGAGTACCAGCCCAATGACCATATTATTTAAAAAAAAATTAAAATGCTTGGTTGTTTAACTGCTCTTCTTTTTTTCTTCCAAAATAAGTCGGTATGGCGCAATCGAGCTAAGCAGTCGTCCTGAACAAATTGAACTCCTTTCCAAGTTGGAATCAGTGGATTCTATAATTCCAACAACCTAATTTATTTTGCTGATTAATTTTTCAAGGTTTTTAATGGTCAGATCGCCAGTTTCATGTTCTGAACTAATGCCTTCATCAGCCGTTTTGCACTCTTCTTCATTAAGCTCTATCAGTTCTTGAAGAGCTCGTTCATATCGCTTAGCTCCAAGTCTTGAAAGCATTCTGCTCCAATCAGTCTTCCAAGGCCAACAAATTTTCCACCTCACAATCATAAGCATCCCGAACAAAATATTCAACGCACTCTGGCAGTAATGATCAGTATGAAGATCATTACTGCCACAGTGCATTCATCGTAGATTTTTTGATGTCACACCATGATGGCTTGATATTTTTTCTATTGCCTCAGCAATGTTATAGCTTCCCCAAAAATCGTGAAGTGGGTTTATTTGATCCATTCATGGCTCCTAACATATTGCTGAATGTTGGTCGTAAATACATCTTCTTAAATGTTGCAATAATTCCTTGCTCCATTAGCTGAATTATTGATGTAGTATTTGGGAATATTCATACCACTTTGACATTGCGGTTTAAATTGCAAATTACCAGGGGATAACTTGGCGAATTATCGAAAATAAGCAGCACTTTGAAGACTATGTTTAGTTTCTTACAATAGATTCCAATTTCTGGGCAAAAGCATTAACTGAACCAAACAGTAAATAGTGATGAATTCATCCAAGATTTTTAGTTGTTTGCCCTCCAATGCCCAGAGAGTTCAGTCTTTTTTATATTTTTCAAAGCCCTGGGTTTTTTTTTAATAGATATACAGGATGTCCCACGGTCACCGCCCCAAACGAAAACCATGGAATCCTGAGGTCATTTTAAGTCGAAAAACTTATGAGGTAATTTTCTCATTTTCGTCCCGTTTTCGAGTTATAACGGTTTTTATGATTTTTGCTCTCTTTTCCCTTAACTGGCTTTATCTTTGCCAAACTACGTCCGATTCGTAAGTTTTTTTTATTACCAATCAAGAATTTATTACAGTTTTAGTTTGTCTCAGAACTTTTTTTTTTGCGGGCAACCGTTTCTCCGCAATTTTGCATCAAACCCAATTTTTTTCGTTTTTTAAGTTGTTTTTTTCACTTTGATATCATTTTTTTCAAAAAAACACATTAATGAGTATTATTTTTTTTCGTTAATTATTAAAGCCCAGTTCATTTTCTTAAAAAAAATATTTGTTTTCCCTTAAAAAGAATACTAAATGTAATTAACAACAAATAAACAAACTGAGTGAATTTAAAAAAAAAAATAATTTTTAAATACAAAATTAACTTTTTCTGAGCTATTGTGGTTAAGAAAAGGACAAATAGATAAAGTTGTCCCATTTCAGCGTTTATTAATAACATTTCCAGATATTCTTGATTAGTGTAATCCATTGTTCGCAAATAATTGAAAAAAAACTACAACTTGAATAACAAATCCAAAATGGAGTATCAAGTGAAAGAACACCATGCAGACACTAGTTCACGCGAGAAAGACATTTACAACCTTTAAATCATAATGCAAATCTTTACTGTTTACATTAGTTAACGGTCTTACTAATTAACTTTATCTATTTGTCCTCATAGCTCAGAAAAAGTTAATTTTGTATTTAAAAATTTTTTTTTTAAATTCACTCAGTTTGTTTATTTTTTGTTAATTACATTTAGTATTCTTTAAAAAAAAATGAATTTTAGAAAATGAACTGGGCTTTAATAATAAGTGAAAAAAATTAATACTCATTAACGTGTTTTTTTGAATAAATTGATATGAAAGTGAAAAAACTACTTAAAAAACGAAAAAATTGGGTTTGATGCAAAATTGCGGAGAAACGGTTGTCCGCAGAAAAAAAAATCTTTGGACAAACTAAAACTGTAATAAATTCTTGATTGGTTATAAAAAAAACTCTTACGAATCGGACGCAGTTTGGCAAAGATAAAGCCAGTTAAGGGAAAAATAATAAAAACCGTTATAAGTCGAAAACGGGACGAAAACGAGAAAATGACCTCTTAAGTTTTTCGACTTAAAATGACCTCAGGAATCCATGGTTTTCATTGTGGGACACCCTGTATACTTAATAGATGCCTTACCTTTAAAATCACCTTTAGCATTCTCACCAAACAAAAGAGTGAACCTATTCTTTTGCTGCCTTGAATCCTGATACTCTTTTTTCTTCCTTGGAGATATAAGCTCGTCAGGGTATACGTTTCCAATAAAGTGCGGTTTCATCCGCATTAAACATTTTTTGAGCTGTGTATCCACCGTCTTTAATAATTTCTTTGAATTTGTTGGAAGCTTTACTCAGCACTAGCTGCTTCAACGGTGAAACTTATGTTGTGGAACTTATCGCTTTCGGAATTTATCGCCTGTTCTGTTCCTGCTTCACTCGCTGTAAAAGGCCAAAAATATTCTTATCTTTGTTAGACATTGTTACAGAGTCGACTCCTATTTTCTTTTGTGCCTTGAATCCAAGAGATAAGCGAAGTGTCCATCTTTTCCATTATCGGATCCCTATTTATCTTTATGTTTTTAGCTGATAAATTTGTAGGATTTTTTATAAATGACTTAAATCTTGAATAGCTCTGATAGTGCGAATCGTGGACTCATTTATATTGAAAAAACGTCCAACCTCATTGGGTCTTTCACCCTTTTCTAATCGGTTAATAATTTCCAAATTTGTTTTTAGATTCCATACCACTTTTTTTGCATGCTTGTTTGGAAGGTGGTGAAGAGTTATGGAGGGTTCAGTGTACCTAAATTGAATTGCAACTGATGATTTTAAAAAAGCTTATACTTTGTTTAAATAAACAACACTCCCACCAAAATTAGCGCCACAAATCAAAGGCCGAAATAAATGATAAATCATTCAGTATGGTCAAACTTTTAAATGTACTTAATACGAGGGCGGGTCAATAAGTCCGTGACTTTTTGAATTTCTGACCTCTTTACTGAAACAGCAACACTGCTCCTGTCAACAGGCATCTGTCAGTTGACACCTGTCAAAATTTAAACTTGCTGCGTCAGTTAGTTTGTGTTTGACAGCTATTTTTATCAGACTACTCACTAATTTGAGGAGAAAATAGAAAAAAGTGAATTTCGTGTGCAAGCATTATTTCTTGCGAAAAAAAACCATTACCGAGACCAAGGCTAAGCTTGATAAATACTATGGGGACTCTGCACCATCGATTTCAATGGTAAAAAAGTGGTTTACTGAATTTCGATGTGGCCGTACAAGCACTGAAGATGCCGAACGTCCTGGACGCCCAGTTGAGGTCTCTACACCCGAAACAATCGAAAAAATTCACGATATGGTGTTGGCCGACCGAAGATTGAAAGTTCGAGAGATTGTGGAAGCCGTAGGGATCTTGCATGGCTCAGTTGTTTCAATTTTGAATGATCACTTGGGCATGAGAACGCTTTCCGCAAGATGGGTGCCGCGTTTGCTCACAGTCGACCACTGCCAACTTATTGGATCGATTCAATGACGATTTGAAAAAAAACCGACCTCATTTGGCCAAGAAAAAAGTTCTTTTCCACCAAGACAATGCAAGGGTGCACACATGTGCAGTTGCCATGGCAAAAATCCATGAATTGGGCTATGAATTGCTCCCTCATCCACCCTATTCTCCAGATTTGGCTCCGAGCGACTACTTCTTGTTCCCAAACCTGAAGAAATGGCTTGGTGGAAAAAGATTTGACTCCAATGATGAAGTCATCTCGCAAACAAAGACCTATTTTGAGGACCTCGACAAATCATTTTTTTTGGAAGGGATAAAAAATTGGAGAAGCGTTGGACAAAGTGTATAGAGCTCAAGGGAGACTACGTTGAAAAATAAAATTATTTTTTTATCAAAAAATCTGTGTTTTATGCCAAAAGTCACGGACTTATTGACCCGCCCTCGTATTATTAGCGGTGACTACAATTTATTTCACTTCAGCTCATTATGCCTATCCGTTTGATAAATAAATGCTGGTTCCAGTTAAGCTAAGTGTACACGATTGGTAGATCTTACAATATTGTAAGATCTTACAATGTCTGACAATTATCTACCAATGAGCTGACAAATAAGTTGTGTGTGTACACGGTTGGTACGAAATCTACCAATCTCTTACAATTAATTGTCAGAAGTTGGCTGACAATTCATTTTCAGATAGCCGGCTTAATACCTACCAATTAATTGTAAGAGATTGGTAGATTTTCTACCAACCGTGTACACACACAATTAATTGTCAGTTTTTGTTGGTTGTTGAAACTGTGACAATTGAACCTTGGCTGCAAATTGTCTGACAATGAAAAAATTGTATGATGCTAAAAAACGAACATCTTACAATTTCTTCATTGTCAGAAACGTCAGACAACGATAAAAATTGGCAGGCCTGACAATAAATTGTGTGTGTACACGATTTTCAAATACCTTACAATTTGACGCCTTACAATTAATTGTCAGATACATTTTCTGACAATTAATTGGAAGATTACACGATTGTCAGCTAGCGTAAACATGATTGTCAGATTTCTTACAATTAATTGTCAGACAATGATCTAACAATTAATTGTCAGGCAAATTTTCTGACAATTAATTGTAAGACTACACGGTTGTAAGACATTGTAAGCATGTTTTTCACTGACAGATCTGACAATATTGTAAGATCTACCAATCGTGTACACTTAGCTTTAGCCTTCTTCTGTTAAAATTCTCCCATAATTTCTAAACTTCAAGTACTGGTATGTTATATCCCTCAGAGTTGGGTTTATTCATTTAAGAGATTAATGTTTTCCAATTTTTGAAGAGAAATTAATGCAGTTTTCACCTTGATTTTTCTACTAGAACACAAAAATAACGATAATATGATTCATGACTTAAGGTACTAGTGCTCTTGTATATTATAAATTATGCTTTGTATAAAACAAACTAAAGAAATATCTTTTCACCGAGTCTTGCATTAAAATTAACTCTCTAAGTAATGTTATAACATTATATTTTATTTAAGTTTTATTTTAAAGAATTGAAAATACTTACGAGGAATTGCAATACGAAATCCATTTGGCAAGAGAACTTCTACTTGAATTAATGGAAAACTTTTCACAAATAATGTCAACAGTGCTAAACTTAAAGTTAACCATGAACTAAGTAAGAACTTCATTTTTAAATGAATTTAAATAATATGAGCAAGGTATAATTTTTAATATTAAATTATCTCACAAAAAAATCTAATCAATGTTTTCATTGATAAACTTTACTACCTACTCCTAAATATAAATTAAATTGAAACTTGCGACATGAGGTCTCATTTGTTCTAAGAGACAATCTTAACTGAGTATCGGAATTTAAGGCTTAAATCTGAGAACCTTTCTGTCGCAATGTTTTGAATCACAATTACAGTAGATTTTAATATATTCAACGAATAAGTTGCGCTTGAGCTGGAGCGCATTTGTGATAACTTTCGCATTAAATCATTGATTTTATATAAACAAAACAAAAAATAATGATTTTGTGGATGCTGAAAAGAAGTACCTACGTAATTTGAAATTGATATTATATTTTTGAAATAGTCAAAGGTTTTGAGTTCTACCTGTCTATCTAACTGCACACACAATGAAGTTCGTCTTATATTTGTTCATAATTTTAAACTGTATCGTGAGTTTATTCGGTTATTCAATTCCCGAGCCAAAAGTAGAAATGCTTAATCCTGAAGGATTACGAATTTCTATACCACGTAAGTATTTTGTTGAACTTAAATCTTACATAAGCCGGGTATTGATATGAATTATGAGTTAATTCATTGTACGCACAAATATTCATTAATCAAAATATCCATGTTGAGGAAAAGAAAAAAAAAGTATGGGTACCTTAATCACTTTTCACTTGATGAGGTTATCAAAGTACTCCCAAGTAATCGTTTATTTTATTGATAGTGGGGGAATATTTTGTCTCACCATAAAAAAGTGTTTTTTCGTCTTTATATTTTAAACAAATAACAATGCTATGAAGTCATGTACGTAGAACACCCTATGATAAGTATGTGCTTATGTGGTTTTTACCTTTTTATGAGGTCATTTCCCATGTGTGCCTGGACTGGTATAAATAAAACAATTATTTTCAACACCAAAAGTACTAAAAATAATTATTTTGTGTGTGATATTTTAAGTTGCCCAGCTTACCGTCGCAACTATGTAGGTATATACATTATGGGTTTTTCAATTGACGCGGGTAAATTTTGGGGCCGTGTTAGCCATTTTGTTTTGGTGACATCTGTCAAATTTGTTATTTATTATTCAGTAAGTGATGACATAGCTGGTTACACAATTGAACAGCACGTCTAAATACTAAAATTTTATGTTCAATGAGTGTTTGGTACAACAAACGTTGTGCCCATTTTACGGTAGACGTTTTGGACTTTCATAGCGATGTTAGTGAGGCGGTCACCGTCAATAGCGATCGCTACAGAACACCACGATTGACATTCTGCATGAACGACTTGAGCGTAAGGTTATCTCTCGCAGAGATGACGTGAATTGGTCACCAAGATCATGCGATTTGACCCCGATAGACATTTTCTTGTGAGGTTTCCTGAAGTCGCAGGTCTATGCGAATAAACTGCAATCGACAGAATCTCTTGAGGTGAACATAAAAAAGGCCATCGCTCAGCCGAATCCATGTGGAAGTAATTGAAAATTGAACCTGTCGGATCTTTACCACCCTGAAAATTCAAGGCCAGAAATTAAACGATGTCATATAACATACACATACCGGCCTGCATGGGCTTTTCAAATAAAAAAAGAATTCCATTTCAACATCTAATTTTATTGAGTAACTTTTTGCTTTGTTAAATTCATGATTGGTATCAACCCAACACAAAAAAAATGGATATCCTTTAAGAAATTAGGTATGCTTATTACTTTCTCGTAATATAGAAATTATTTATCCAAAACATAAAAGCGTTTTTGAACCGATATGGGTCCTTATTCGGAATCCCCCCCCCCCCCCCACCAAAATGCACTTGTTTTTAATGAATCGATAAAAAAAAGTGTGCTGTTGATAAAAAACATCAAATTATGGAGGAGAAACACTTTTTTATGGTAAAAAAGTGAAGTATAAAAAAATGAATATAGGCCATAGGGTAAATTCAAAGTTTCTTTAAATCCAGATTCTATAAATGCAAAAGAAACCTTGCATACACCCAATCTCGCACCTACCCCAAATCCTATAGTGTGCCCAAGCAGGCGGGTTGCATACATATCTCACTGTTTATACGCCGTAATGCGTAAGCAAGCAAAAAAGCAAATATCCCATAAAAAAATAGTTTTAGTTATAGTACTGTGGGTGTCCGCTTATACTTCACTTTTTTACCATAAAAAAGTGTTTCTCCTCCAAAATTTGATGTTTTTTTTATCAACAGCAAACACTTTTTTATCGATTCGTTAAAAAAAATAGTTCATTTTAGTCGGGGAGGAATTCCGAATAAGGTCCCCGATATTTGTACGAGTATATCAATTTTACGAACTTAATTTAATACATTGCATAAGGACTTTTCACATGAGAGCGACCAGCGATCGACCAAAGAATTACCGAACATTCGTTCATTTTGACATTTCGTTCACATACGAGTAGCAAGGGCAACATTAAGCAACATCATCGTTAACTTTCGGACCTCGTGAAATTGTAGCCTGTAGCGTTTCCGATACATTTTTCATGAAAGTCCTAAAACTGCTTGCGTAAAAATGACAATAAACAGCGATGGGTTGGGCTCCGACGACGGGTGATTAATTTACTCTATTTCTTCAAGTTTCAGAAAAAGTATTGTTTAATGATGTTTTTCCAATTTTATTGTTTTTTTTTTTATTGTAAATTACCTCAGCCTTTTTAAAAAGAGAGAAATTCTGTTTTTGATGCTCCTCGAATACAGTTCGATTTTAAGTTGAAATGGTTTTCACAAATTGTGAAACCTTATTGACGTCAAAGAGTTTACGATTTAACGATGTTAAATCGCACAAATTCATGTCGTAAATTTTACGTTTTATTAAAAAAGATTTTGGATATTAATTTTGACAATACGTTTACGACGTTTAAGATGGTTTTCCGAAGTTGTGAATGACGTTTAAATTAAACGAAAACAAGAATGATTTTAAGGCTAGCCACGAGTGAAAAGAGTTTGACAGTCAGTATGGCGACCAATTTATTTTAACAAATTTAACTAATTTCATTACCTTCAATTACTTTTCTACTATTCTGCCTATCTTTCGTAAAGAATTTAGGCTTATAAATGTTTTAAATCTTATTTGTTCTTTTATTCGTCGGTCGTTGCTCGCTTTCATGTGAATAGTCCTTTTGAAGCATTACAATCCAACAAGTTTCTCCAGCCAGCTTCGTCAGAGACTATAAGACTTTCATCAGTTTTGCATGCCAAGTTGGTTGATATCCCAATGGATGTGTTGGTGTATGTCCTCCACTCATCCATTATTTAAGAATGGATTAAAAATCAGCTGCCGAATTTTGCCTCAGAATACCCTAGTAATCTCAGCAACCTTTGACAAGAGAAGCATGCGTCATAGGAAGGATGTGCAAGGCTTAACAGTTTAATGCATAGTCTTTTTGATTTATGGAACCTATGCGCCAACTTATACCTGATAGGGATAGGGAATATGTAAGCCCGAAATGCCATATCTTATTTTTTATAAGAAAACTCCGACACAGGATCAATTTTGTGTGTTATTTTTACTTATAGTTGAGTTGATGTTTATTTTTTATACTCGTATTGTATTCTTCTTTTAGATGAAAAAGGAATTGTTTTAGTTGCATTCCATATAAACATCGATAAGCCGATTGCCCTTAATCAACCTGGAGATTATTCTGCCGATATAACTCAGCCTTCGAATGATAATCGTTGGGTATTTCACATTTCCAATGTATTGATTGATCCCGGAAAAAAGATAAATTATTGGATGCACGTTCAGTATGGAACATATGCCTATCGAAAATTGGGATCACATGTAGCTGGTGGAGCAACTGTAGATGTTTCCGATTCCGAGACGACAACAGACTCTTCATCATCCATAGTCGATCAACTTCCAAATGACTGTGAAAAATCAGTAACTACAGTTGGACGCAATGCAGTTTGCAAAGGTCAACTTATTTTCGAAGATAATTTTAATAGACTCAATTGGACCATGTGGAAGAGGGAGGTTCGAATTCCTATCGGCACAGATGATTCAGAATTCGTTTCCTTTCAAGACAGGTCAGAAAATTGTTATGTGAGTGATGGGAAATTACATATCGTACCGAATTTATTATCCGAGGTGCCAGGATTCAATGAGTCGAGAATACGAACTGGCAAGCTGGACTTAGGAGCAAAGTGAGTTTGCTAAATAGATAAACATATCTGAAATTCAATATTGACTTTAATATTCCAGATGTACAGCAATCGTTAATATATATGAGGAATGCATAAGAACTGCAAAGTTCTTTCAAATTCTCCCACCACTTGTATCAGCCAGAATCAATACTAAGGACTTTTTCAGCTTTCGTTTTGGAAGAGTTGAAGTCAGGGCTAAACTGCCTATAGGCGATTGGCTTTTTCCATGTAAGAAATATGTGTTCTTAAAAACCATAGAAGATTAGATAAGATTCATTTAAAAATCTGATTCACATAAGAAAGGAAGTTTACATGTATCGGCTTACTGTAAGGGTCTTAGGAAATAAGTAGGATACTAACCGTCTATAAAAAAAATGTTATCACTTAATAATTTTCTTTCCTAAAATGATAAGGAAATTAACAGATAATCCTAATGATAAAAGTCATAAAGATCTATCCATCCCCTAAAGATAATGGAAATTCTGCTCTTGAATTATTTCTATATATTATCTCGTGTTAGATTTGTTTCAAATGTAGTAAGGAAAATGTATACCAACTATGTATGTTTTGTGATTTTCAGTAATATTGCTCGAGCCAGCAGAAAGTTACTATGGATTCACAGAGTACTCATCGGGCCAGATGAGGGTGGCTTTTATTCGAAGTAACGAGCTTCTAGAGAGCAAAAACGGGGACGATCTATCCGGCAAGCGCATAATGGGTGGTATTGTGCTTTCGACGGGTGAAGAATTACGTGACACATGGCTCAAAAATACCCTCAGAAGATCACACATGGGCAATGACTACCATAATTACACCTTAATCTGGGAAGAAAATCATATAGCTTTGAAAGTTGATGGAAGCGAATATGGTTTTATTCGTGGAGGTTTTTCGCAACTAACTCAAACCCATAACCTTCCACATGCATCGCTTTGGAACAATAGACATTTGATGGCACCATTTGATAGGGAGGTATGAAAGACTTGCATTACGATTGAACTTATGATACATTTTAATTCGATTTCAGTTCTTTTTAACCCTTGGGGTAGGAGCTGGTGGACATTCTGATTTTCCAAGTGGATGTCTCAATGGACCGACAAAAACAAATAAGGCTTGGAGAAATCATCATCCTAAGGCTGAACTACGATTCTGGAATGATCGGCAAAATTGGTTAAGGACATGGAGTGGCGATCAAGCTGGACTTCATGTGGATTATGTTAAAGTTTATGCTTTGTAGTTTTTCTTTAAATAAATAAAACCAATTAACCAATTTAATTTTGCATTTAATTTATTTCCGATCGGATTAGATAAGATACACTTTTTCATGACAAGAGTTATGTACTCTTGGAGGACTTGTTACTTTCTCGCAAAAGGTAGCAATTTCTAAATATTACAATTTATATTAAAAATATCCATTTATAAAAAAATTAAATCGATAACAATGCTTAAAATGAATCATTATTATTATTATTTAGAAATATTTTAAATCTCTCTCGAAATATTATAATTTAACGTAAAATGTAGGTTAAAGATTGCCCAACAATGTAGGGAAGAGAAAGTATTTTTAGCTGTACAAAAATCGTTATCTTAAGGGTATTTATTTACATATCTCAAAAAAAGGTTCGATTTTAGTAAAATTTTGTTTTATAGTTAAGGGCCTTTCAATAAGAGTTAGTAGATGTTGAAATTAAATATATGTAAGGTTTTAACAAACATTTTTTTTATTTGAAAGACCCATGTATACCATTATGTATGGAATATGTCATTGTCCGAATGCCCACCTCGGTTTTTAATAGCGGCACGGATTCAATTTTCAATAACACTTTAAGCAAAGTCGGATTGTGGTTTATTTGCATAGACCACATTAGGAAATCCTACAAATTGCATGATCTTGGTGGCTAATACAGGCACCTCTGCGAGAGGTAACCTTACCTGCAAATCAATCATGACGTCCGCTGTGTGGCCAGAACCGCATGTCACCTAGGTCAATATGGTTCAATTTGAGACATAATTAATTGGTTATCATTGTTCTGTAGCACTTGCTATTGACGGTGACCGCCTCACCAATGTCCTTTTCGAAAAAGTACTCAACGCATTGTCACCTGGCGAACCTCATGTGGATTGTCGTCGTTCCGCAATTTTGCTTGCTAACCCAACCATTCATCCAAACATGCACTTCGTCTCTAAAAATGATTTTCCAGCCAAAGTTGGGGTCCTCTTCCAAACACTCTGAAGCCCAGTCAGCGAACAAACGGCGTTATCTAGGGTAATAAACTTTAAGCTCCTGGCTTATTTCAATCTTGTACGGATGTAGGCTCAAGTCCCGACGCAAAAAATCGCTAAATTGAAGTCTGCGAAAGCCCGAGTTCTTGTGCACTGCGAGGAATTGTCTATATAGGACTCTGTTGTACACTTTCATAGATTGCGGTGATGTTCTCGCTGATCTTGCGTTTCTTTGACGTACGAATTTTGGAATGTTGATTACCGAAACGGTCATATCAAATGTGGCAAAAAACGTTGAAGAGTCGACTTCAATTGCCACCACCGTTACCGTAAAATGGGCGCAATTCCAACGCTTTCACTATTATTCGAACGTGCTGTTTACACGTGTAACTTGCCATGGTGATTTGACTTCAGTAATTGAATAGTAAACAAAGATTTGACAGATGTCACAAAAAAAACATGGCCGCCAAAATCTACCGGCGCTAATTAAAAAACCCGATGTTTGGGTTAGAAATTTTATCAAAAACCGGTATTAATAGAACTTTTCATTATTCATTTTTGTTCGACTTTCTGGTTAAATGTTAAACTGGTTACTATCACTTAAGTCTTAATTATATTCCATATCAACATTTTCAGAACAGTATTTTTTGGATTTCAAAATGCAATGTTTTAAAAATGGACTGATTAAAATTGGTATGCACAACTTTACTTGTAAAAAATATTAAAGAAATTCTTTATAATATGAAAAATTAATTTTTAAGAAAACCAATTGATTTTTAATTTTTTGCTTGTATGATTTCGTGTCTTAAAATTATTTAACGAATTAATTTAACCCATTCATGTTTTTTTTTAATTTAAAATCTCTAAAATTATATCTTTAAGTAAGATTAAGTTCGTGCCTTCCAGTCATGCATTTTAATTAAATCGTTTTAATCAACTCACTTACTTCTCTTGCTGTCCGTTCGGAACAAGTCTAACTAGAAATTTTAAATTAATTTTCCGATAGATTTGAGACTTATAATTTAAACTTTATAACTAAACAAAGGTCGAACATGCATGATAAACGTGTTATTTGTATAAAGTTTCGAGAATTTAGTTTTAAATTGATTGCAAAATGTGTGCCGAAAAGATTAAATAAATCTGAAATTTGTAGCAATTCAATGATGGTTTTAAAACCCATTCCAAAACTTCACACACACAAAATTAAAAATCAGAAAATGATTTACAAGTACTACCTATAAAGTATACATTTAATTTAAAAAGTATAAAATTTGATAGATATTAAAGAAATGTGTAGATTAAGATAATCATCTGTTTGTTTTATTCTTCTTAGTGTTCTTTTTTTAAATATATAATTAATTTAAATAATTTTTAACTTAATTCTTTAAAATTTAATTCAGTCTTTTTTTAAAAAAAAATTCTACAAAGCGTAAACTCTTATATAGTCTACATGAAGTCCAGCGTTCTCTCCATTCCATGTCTTCAACCAGTTCTCTCGGTCATTCCAAAACTGTAGTTCCGCCTTCGGATGCTCATTTGTCCATGGTTTTTCAAGCCGAGCGAATCCATTGAAAACACCATCAGGAAAGTCGGAGTGTCCTCCAGCCGAAACTCCTAGAGTAAGGAAGAACTGAAACAAAATTGAACATTAAATCCTATGTCTCAAATAAGATCATCAATTTTGTATTTACCTCTCTGTCAAACGGTGCCATAATATCACCATTATCCCATAGTTTGGCATGTTTAATATTTTGTGTTGTGTAAAGTCTTGCAAATCCACCTCGAATTGTTGCATATTCATTGCCATCAATTTCAAGTGAGATCAATTTATCGGTCCATGTTAGAGTGTAAGTATGGAAGTCATCGCCCAAATGAGTTCTCCGCACACTTCCCTTAAGCCATATATCACGAAGTGCTTCTCTTGTAGCCAAAACAACTCCTCCTGCAATACGATATCCCGAGATCTCGTTGTCATCACGATCGTTTAGGAATTCGTTGCCTCGAATAAATGCTACTCTCATCTGACCAGATGCATATTCTGTAAAACCATAATAGTTTTCAATAGGTTCCAGCAAGATCACTGTAAAAACTCAAGAGCTTTAACAAAATTCTCATTTAGAAGGTCAGAAAACAAGCTTACATGGGAACAACCAATCGCCTCGGGGCATTTTTGCCCGCACCTCAACTCTGCCATAACGAAAACTGAAAAAGTCCTTTGTACGAATTCTTGCTGATACTACTGGGGGTAGAATTTGCGAAAACTGCGCATGTCTTGTGCACTCTTGAGAGATGTCTACAATACCTGTGCATCTAAGAATGTCATATTATTAACAACAGTTAAATGATTCATATATTTTGACTTACTCAGTTCCTAGGTCCAATTTTCCCGCTCTTATACTAGACTCGCTAAATCCCGGAACTTCGGACAGCAAATTCGGCACAATATGTAACTGCCCATTGCTGACGTAACAATTCTCATCCCTCTTTTGGAAGGAAACAAATTCTGCATCATCTGCATAGAGTGGTATTCGAACTTCTCGCTTCCACTTTGTCCAATTCAAGCTGTTGAAATTGTCTTCGAAAATAAGTTGGCCTTTGCAGACTGTTTTTCGGTCAACTGTTGTCTTAGACGGCTCACAATTGACAGTATCTATGTTTGTGTCTGGGCTACTTGTTATTACGATAATTGGTTCTTCCGTAGATCGATTTGTAATATCCGCAGCGTCACCTGATGCAATTTCGGATCCTAACTTGCGAAACGCATAGCTTCCATACTGAACGTGAATCCAGTAATTAATTTTATCTCCAGAATCAACAAAAACATTTCCTATTTCAAAAGCCCATTGTCCGTTTGTAGGATTTGTAATGTCGCCAATATATTGACCTGGCTGAAGCAGGGCTATAGGCTTATTAATGTTTATATGGTAGCCTACAAGGGCGATGCCGTTTTCATCTAAAAAAGGAAAACACAATTAAAGATTGCTTAATTTTTACTTTATACCTAAGCAATAAATTATGGTTAGTAAAAAAATGTAGTTTAGTTTTAGCAAACAGTTTAGAATTTATCCTGAATTTAAATTAGGGTAAGGATTTATTAATCTCCGATAATTTTGAAATAGAACACAATACAGTGTTGAAGCTAGAAAAATCCTGTGAATTTCCTTTTTCTATACGCTCCTTTTTTTGGATAATATTCAAAAGACTCAAGTGGTTATTAGAGCCCTTGGCCCAAATATTTGATTTATTCTCAAGCTTTGGACGAATACAATTTATTTATTTATTACAAACAGAAGAGGTGAAAGATTTCTTGCATCGGCGAAAGAAACCTAGGCTCTTAGCAGCGTTTTTGGGGACGTCGAATATGTGATCATTCTACTCAACGTTGTCTCTGATGCACATACTGAGAACTGAAATTTGTTCCATTTCCTCAATATAAGAACAAAAACTATAAATCATTGGAGTAGTTATTTTTTAAATAAATTTTTATATATACAATTTAAAAAAATAAAAAAAATGTTAATTTTAGGTGTTTGTTATTGTAATAGAAATTAAATTTCCAGAAAAATCACTAACCAGTTTTTGAGATATCAAAATATTCCAAAAGCCAAAAATTTCAAATCCAAATAAAATGCACGACTGGATCGCACGAACTTGCTCTTATGTAAAAGTACTTTGGAATTTAAGATTACATTTTATAAATATAAAACATGGATTTATTGAGATAATAATGTTCAAATGCATAAAATTGCCGTCTGGTTTCCGGAAAAGTATGAATTTATGCAAATAAACTTTAAAAAATCGTTTTATTATTAAATAAATTTTTTATATAAGAAATTTCTCTAAAGTTTTTCAAGAAAAAAAATGTGGGATGCGAATTTTTAGTATTAAATAATATTGATTTTAGGAAATAATTTAAAAAAATAATCGTTCATAGGTTTTGAAGATATTGATTTAAAAAAAAAATGTTTTTAAAAAAAAACAACAAATATTTTTTCGAATACTTTTATATACAATATTATTTTAAACTTAAGGGGTCTCCTGCTGAAAATTTTGGGTTAAAATCCTTAGAGCCGTTAATGAGAAAGTCGAAAACCATAAAAAAACGGGTCTATGGCAGGTACCCCTAATAACATTTTGCCCCAAAATTTTGTTCGACCAAAATGTAGCTTATGTTCATAATATCGCACCTAATTTTTTTTTATCAAAATCCTTAGAGCCGTTTTCGAGATAAATAAGATTTTGTATTACGGGTGTATGGGGGGTACCGTTAGTTTTGGAGCTAAAAAAAAATTTCAATTTCTCCTCTAGGGAATCACTGAAGATCCTTAACTACCGAGATTGAAAGAAATAGGTCCAGTGGTTTAGGCTGTAGTGAGAGGTACAGACATACAGACACACTGAAACATGTTTTTTGTGTACTAAATTTTCCTTAAAATTTTTATAAAAAAAAAATTGATATGCAAATTGTTAGTATTTAATAAAATACATTTTAAAACGTAATTTAAAAATTTAATCGTGTATCGGTTTTCAAGATATTGAATTTTCAAAACAAAAATTGTATTATTTTTTTGAAAATCCAAAAACTATTTTTTCGAAGTTTAGTTTATATTTTCTTCAAATGCAAAGCAGCTCCTGCATAAAAATTTTGGTTAAAATCGTTAGAGCCGTTGGTGAGAAATTCGAAAATCAAAATACCTCCGGTAGTTTAGGCTGCAGTGAGAGGTACAGACATACAGACAGACAGACGGAATTGTCGGACCCACTTTTTTCGTCTTCGCTATCATTGTAATGTCAACTTTGATCAAAATCTCGAGTTCGGTTTTTTTTCCAAATGCAGAACTTGCCCTATAGTACCTATGTATATGGCAAGTAAAAATACGCAATTTTTGATACGCAATTACAATTTTAGGAGCGTCTGTATAAAGTTTTTAACTATAATCCGTTATGTCGATAATTAGAATGTCAAAAATCAAAAACAAAATGGTCAGTAAAACCTTAATTTAAAATTTGTACTTGAGACACATTCGATACTATATGGAGAGTTAAGCATTCGTAAAAAATCGAATATGAGATTTTAATCAGATGATGGAGAAGACGAAGAAAGTGGCTCTCGCAATTCTGTCTGTCTGTTCAACTACATCCTAGCTTGGACAATTTTCTTTAAACTTGGAAGATAGCATTTTTAAATTTTCTCTCCTCCACATGTTTTTCTTAAGACCAAAAACAACGATACCTACCATACGAATTTTCTTAGAATTTTTTTAAGAAAATTCAGAAAATATTCATTTAGTTAAAGCTGGGAAATGGTTGGAAAAAAATTCCGAAAAATGGTTGCGCCCTTATAAACTTTATTTTTTTTTTGATTTCCTCAAAAGCGGTACAACCGATTTTAATCGTTTTTTGTATGTTAAAGCGTGTATACAAATTAAAAAAAAAATTCGATTTAAAAAAAAAATCAAATTCTTTTTTCAAAACTCAAAAAATCCCATGCTCAATTTTTTTAAAAGATTTTAAATACAATCTACAAGATTTAGGTATGAACAAAATATGATTTTATCTAAAAATAACGGTACCCGCCATACAAATGTTAAAAAATAGTTTTCAAAAATCGTATTATTCTCGAAAACGGCCCTTAAAAGTTCGATAACATTTTTATTCTTTTGATTAATTTTAACGATCTAAAAAAAATTTTAACGATTAAAAAAAAAAAAATGAAAGTTAAAATATGCTGACTGTACCTACTATAAAACCATTTTTTTTTTCGAATTTTGAATTTGTTATTATCGGCCTAATGGATTTTAATGAAATTTTTTATAGAAAAACTTTCAAAAAGTTTGCATTTCAAAACGTAAAAATAAATAATTTTTGAATTTTTGAAAAAAAATTTAAAATTCGATATTTCGAAAAAAGTACAATAATAAAGACTTAAATATTTTCTTAAAAATGTTGTATATAAAAGCTTACTTTTGTAAAAAATTGCTACAACGACTTATATATACTTGTAGATAGTATTGAAAAACTGTTAATTGTCAAGCTTCAAAGAATAAAGAGCATGTGGTTTTGAAAATATGTATTGAGCTTTCAAATACATAACCGGAAGCAAAAATGCAGACACCAAAAATATCGACAAATAGAAAGACAGAAGACAATATTCAGCTCTTCATCAAAGTAACAGAATCATTTGATATCATAACCTTTTTATTTGCTTTGCGACGGAAATCCTTGTACGATTTGATAATAAAATAAAAATCTTGAAAACTCTTAGTAAAGCTGAAAAAAAAATAAGAACCTACCGGCTTGTAGAGAACCTGAACTCTACACCATTTATGTGTACGTGTTATCCGTATAAATGGAGGGGCCTACAATTTTCTTCCGAACGTCTAAGATGAGAAGTACTTTTCATGACAAGACATACTGTCGGAGGATTTGTCCAGTGGTCACTTTCACTTGTATTTCTAGGTGGCAGTCGCTGAGCGAACCCAAACTTCTGGCATAATAGTCCAATCATTTTTCCAAGGGGGTATTTAAAAAAACTAGCTGACTTTGATTGATACTTTTCATGAAAATATAATACATTTTTGTTACAACTTATCCTATCTTAGTTATTTTTTAGTCGAATTAGTACGATGTTAAAACTGTTTAAGAATAATAATTGGTTTAAACGTCGATCTCATGTGACTTTTGACAGTTTGATCCTTACCTGAACTCGCCACCGCAAAATACTTAGATCTACTTCAGGGTGACTCCAGGTTTAAAAAAATACAGAATTTATTCACCAGGGTGAGTTTTTCAAAAAACCATTATGGGCGACCCCCGGGGTGACTTCACGGCTCAACGAACAAACCTAACCGCGCTAACTTCATATGACTCTTTGACATTTACAAACGTCAAAACGTCTGTTCTGAAGCAATTTACTAGAAAAAAGCCTTTGCACGATACTATAGTTACAAAATCTTTATAATTAAAAAAGAGTTAGTAAGCTACTTTAGTAGTAATACTAGACTGTTTAATATTTTTCGGCATTGCTCTCTAATTTAAGAAAACACTGACTTTATTTGTATCAAATTCGGTACATAGTGTAAGTTTTAGCCCAGGTCTCCCCTACACCTTCAATATGTAATGGGTATTGCGGAAATTTACCAATAATCGATAGGGTTAATAAACTAAGTTCATTACAAAATTTGAAACGCCACTGATGCGAGACGGATCGAATTTCTAAATAAACAACTCTTAAGCAAAATTCACAAACTGGTAGATTCTATTTTCAAAACTTATTAAAAAAAACTTGTTTATCTTAATTCAAATCTGTCTCATTTTTTTACCATTTTGTGCGCACTAAAGGGATTATAATTAGATTACCCTTTAAATATTTGACAGGGCTAAGCAAAGTTGGAGAAAAGTTAAATAGAGATGCCCATTCACATTGGACAATATTGAGCAGTGTAAAGCATTCCACATTCGTGCAGTGCACCTAAAGCAGTGTTGCCAGAAACACCGATTTATCGTATTTCTCCCGATTTCTAGACTTATTTCCGATACACCGATTTTTGATGTAAATAGTGCACTTTCTCCCGATTTTCAATTAAAAAATACGTTCAGATATTTTCTCCGCTCTTGAATGAATATAATTTATTATTTTATTAAAATTTTGGCAGTGCCTAACTTACGGTTTTCTCTTTAGTTCACAAAAATTGGCGTTTCGTCCCGGCGATCTCACATTGACTCATCAGTTGACTGTGAGGACCTTGTCAATACGCAATTTTTGTTAATTGTTTTGTCAATTGTTCATCTTACATCGATTTTTTGACAAAAATACAATGTGAACTATACCCAACGGGCGGTGCGTGTCGGTAGTTAAGTTCTTGTTAATATTTTCAATTACACTAATAAAATATAAATGTAGATCCATTTTCTTTATCTTCTAGCTAAATGTTAAAATCAGACTGTACCTACAATATAATAAACAATGATAATTTGTACCTCGGGAGCGAAAAAATCTTATTTCGAGCTCTAAAGTTGAACGATTTAAAAACAACTGTATAAGCGTTTACGTTGTACTTTGCAAGCAAATATTACATAGGTTTGATTTTAAAAATAAAAATTTTCAGGCTTTGACCTTATTAAAACGAAAACAAATTGATCCACTAAGTAATCTTTTTAACTTATTTCCTAATATTATTCATCAGGGGCGGACGCAGAAAATAAATTCGGAGGGGGTTTTAGAAAAAAATATCAAATTTGTATAAATATATTATTTTATTACTTTACTGTAGGTACTTGCTAATTACATAATCTTTATTGATATTAACATAAATATGTTATAACTAAACAATATTGGCTCTTAGGGATAGGGACTTTTGAAACAATTTCATAGCTAATCGCTAAAAATCATATGGATGTTGCAACGGATACCCATTTGGAAAATTTGAATAATGTTACCAAAAGTTGGCAAATATTCTTTTTTATTAATTTTTAGACATAGACTTTTACTACGAGCCTTGTGATGGAGGCCATTATTTGGTTCATATAATATCATCAAAATTCTTAAAACATTTTTAAGAAAAAATTTTGGTACGCCAACTTGTAGTATTCATTATTGTACGAATAAAAAATAAATTTCCAAAAAAAATATTGAGCCATTTTTGAGATAACGAATTTTGAAACGCAATGTTTTTTAATTTTTTTAGAAGCTTTTCCCAAAAAAATTTCATTCAAATCCGTTCTGCTTATAATGAGAAATTCAAAATTCGATTCATTGTATGTACAGTCAGTTATATCTTAATTTTAAATTTTTTTTATTAAATTATAGATGATAGTAAAAATTAAATGAAATAAATTGATATTAATTGAAATAAAAAAACAATTTTTTTACATTTGTATGGTGGGTACCTTTATTTTTAGGTACAAACATTTTGGGGCTTCCAAAAAATAACAGTTTTTTTTAACCACACCCTAGATTAAACTCAATAAAATTTTATGAATTTTTTTTTAATTCTGTGGGACAGTTTTTGAGAAAAAATAATATTTATAAAATTTCGAAAAAATCGTATGGGTAGGTACCGTTATTTTTGGTCTAAGAAAAGAAAAAAACCGGTGGGGAAAAATTCAAAACGATTTCCTTGTGACACGGGGGCATAATTGGGGCAATATTGCTGCTTTTTTATTTAATTACTCAAAGTTACTTATTGCATACTTTACTAGACATTTAAAGAAATTGTGGTATGAATATAATATAAATAAAATTGTTTACTTTTGTTCCTACTTTATAATTTATTTAATATCCCTGTTTAAGTAAGTACAAGTATTGACCAAAGCTTAAAATTTTTGCGAATTTCAAAGAAAATTGCCTCAATTTTTATTTCCAAGCACTCCTATTCTTGGGCCGTACGTTAATAATATTTGAATTATGGAAATTTTTTATGAAAAGATGTAGAAGAATTTATGACACGAAAATAACACTTTTTTTTAAGAAAATGAATCCTTATTTTTTTTATTCCACATGTTTCGGAGTGGGTTTGAACCCCCAAAACCCCCACCTGCGTTCGCCCCTGTTATTCATTATTCTGATATGCAGCGAATCGATTGTGAATATAGAGAAATAAGTAATCTTGACTCTAAAAGCTTAATATATGAAAGCTTTGTACTATTAAAATTGAAATATTTTGGAAAATTGTTTGTTCAATCAAAAGGGGCAATCAAAGTTTGGCCTTTTCATTGATGGCTAACTTTATTTCATCGATATTAACATTACCAAACTCTTCAACTAATGTTGAGAGAACTTTTTCTCAAATAAATTGATGAACAAAAATTTTTTTTTTAAATAAGTAAAATTATTTCAACTTCTAATTCCCCGATTTCCCCGATTTTTGATGTGGAAATCTCCCGATTTCCAAAAATATCTTATGGCAACACTGACCTAAAGAAAGAATCTCTGAATTTAACAGTGCCTTCAAAGTTGGGCTCAAGCCGGAGCATTCCCTGAAGCGCGATAATTACGGTTAAATTATTAAAGGCTATTTCACTAGAACACTGTTTATAAAAATAATGGTAAAATATTGAATAACTTATGAGAAATATGAAAATACAACAGTTCAATATTTAATCTTTAATAATCCATCCAAATCCAAACAATAGTATACAAAACTCAACAAAAAGATTAAGATTATTAGCTCGGTATTCATTTCATTCTACTTATTTGTTTAAGATAACCTATCTCAACTTTAGCATAATTATATTTTTGCAAATGCAAATGTGGTTTGCTTATCAAAGTTTCCATTGATACAAAATTGATCGCGTCCAATCACAATAGGTAGTTGTAGACTTTCAACTTATTTGGTTGCAATTCAAAACAATGACCTAAGTTACCGAAAATTGATTCGTTTAATTTTTATGCCGGAATTGTATAAAAAAAAAAACATTTTGCGACCTTAAGCTTGCTGCTCATTGATTTTGCTTGTTTTTAAATTACACTTATAGACCACAGAATAAATGATTTGATAAAACCGGATTTAAAGTTGGTTTAAATTAAATTAACAAAGAAAACCCCCCAAATATTATAATACTCGTATCAACTTACAGTAAGCAATGTCAACGAGTAAAGACAATAACTACTTACCTGGAATTGATATTCGCATTCCTTTAGGACTAAGAATTTCCACTTTAGGATCAGGAATGGTGTAAGTCAGTGCACTCACTAGGAAATTTAAAAATAGACACAGATAGAGTGTGAGGTGCATATTTAATGCACTTCCAGTCTTAAATGTTAAAAAGGTTTCCATCTTCAATCTTTAAGTTTTATAAAACTGATCATAACAAATTGATCAGTTTTTGTTTGAATACGAGCAGCTAGGAATATTTTATAGAAAATTTCATAAACTAGATTTGAAATCACTTTTTATTTAACATGCGATTGAAGTGCGCGTCTAGGTTGTATCTTTAACTCGACTTGACTGATTTGAATGCTTCCCTCAAGATCGTTCTGCACTTACTATAACACATCTTTATGAAGACGAGAACTTAAACTTGATTTAAATTTTTTGATTTGGACCCAACAATGAGTAGGTAGTTCATTCTCTTTCATACCTTACCTTTGAGTAACGTGGAATATGGTGTGTACGTGACAAGTAAGAGTATCTATCATGATCACAAAGTTATTTATTTCTCTTAATGTTTAGTGAATAATTTCTGATTGTAAGAGAAAGTTTTGAGGTAAATAAAAAGATATTTTCTTAATACCGAAGCCGCTTTTGAATCGATTAAAAAATATTTAAAAAGTTTACTTGAAATCTACAAATTAAAGCATTGAGGTGCAGCCAACTTAATGGTATGATGAGACATCCGAAAAAGTCCCCGTTCTGCTAACCGACATTAATACTAATCACCTGTATATTTCTTTTGTGTCAACAGACAGGTGTGATTTTTTTTTTTACATTTTAATTGCGAAAATAATTTAAGGTCTCTTTAAACATGGCACTGTTTACTGCAGCGACTAAAAGAGAAATGTTTTGTTTCATCAGGTGGTTGAGTTTTCATCCTTTTTTTTATGTTCATCTTTTTTTAGGGTTTATGTAATGGTTTACATACAAAATTCAGTTTTAAAACTGTTTGACAAAATTCTTATAATTAATTTAGCCTAGAATCTTTTTTAAATTATACAGCTAAACCTACCTTCGAATATAGGATGTACTTGTACATAGAGAAAAAGTTTTGAAAAAGTTTCGAGATTAAAACGCTGTATTTAATATGACTTATTTTTTATAAATAAAATCAACGAAAAAAAATTAAAACAAATGACTAGATCATACGAGCTTGCTCTTGTGAGGTGTGGTTCAATAACCAGAACCAGACTAAGTATTGAAGAAGTATGCAACTGAAACAACAAATATCTCGATGTTCTTTTATTTAAACGCTACTTTTAAAGGTGACTTTATTTCATTGTACATTGATTTAGACATTTGGTAAACTTTTGAAATTCCTTTTTTTTTTCAATTTTGACATCCCTGTCGTCTTCAATTGCTAAGTTAAGCTAGTGCGTAAAAAGTTGAGCTGCCGATGGCCGTGTTTTTTTGGAAAAGTTATCCGTAGTACAGTAGCATTTTATATGAATAACAAATACAACATCCGCAGTAGGATCACTGCCGATAAAAGAAGAAGTGAAATCCTGCTGCGGATAGAGATTTGACGATTATTCGAGTATCGGCAGTGATCCTACTGCGGATATTGTATTTGTTATTCATATAAAATCCTACTGCACTAAGGATAACTTTTCCAAAAAAACACGGCTATTATCGTCTGTGCGCACCGTAAGATGAAAGGGACCATGAGTGTTGTACACAAGCATAGTGGTCTCACGAAGTTTTTGCACAAACTTGCGTACAACAAGCACGGTGGGTGCTTTATTTCGACGAAAATTTCTTTTCAAAAAACGCACTGATCGTGCTTAAAGGCCCTCACTTTGGACATAAGTTTTCAATATTTCCCAACATTGTTCAAAGGTGTAAAGCGGCTTATATCGTTCCGCGGAGGTCATGTTTCCTGCCTTTCTGTCAAGATTTCGAGCGGCAAACAGCTGTCAGTGTCAAAATAATCATGATTTAAAAAGAAACCATTAGATAGCCCACCCGTACAATATGGATTGTTTAACAATCGCTGAACGTATTAAAATTGTGACACTTATTTCTGTAGTGAGTATACGTTTCGCGTATTTTCACACAATATTTTCAAATTGTCTCATTTTCTATTCAGATACGCAAACTATCAAAATTGTAGCTTATGGGAAAGTGAAAATTACACATGTAGGGGAGAAGGGGGTACATTTGGCACTTAGTTTTTAAAAGTCTGTATTTCCGAAAACTCTTAATGTATTCCAATGTTTTGTTTTGTATTTGATTTATTGATTATTCAAGATTATGCTAACATATAATTTTTTGTTTTAAAACATTTCCACATTTTATAGAAAAATATTTTCTAAAAAAAGTCATTTTGTCAAATGTGCCCCGGTGTCAAATGTACCCCAGCTTACCCTAACTGTCAAAAATTCACTGTATCGTGGTGTGATGGGCTTAGACATTTTCGAGAATTAGGAAGATGTAACCGTCAGCATCAATATTTGTTGCAGTTTGTTAAAAAATCGTTTATCATACTTTGAAAATTTTACCAAGAAAAAGACTTTTATATCAACAAAATTCACTTTGAAAAATAATAGATATTTTCTCCGTTTTCAAAGATTTTTAGTTAAGATAAATGCAAAGTCCAATAATTGACATGGACGGTATAACGAAACTCATTTTATAACTTCTCCTTCATTGTTATGTTATCTATTTATTTGAAGGACTCTTGACTTAATCTTTGGCTAAAGCATTGTTCTAGCCAATGTAGTCGACGTGATTTGACTTTAATTAAACTTGAAATTTGAATCAAATTGATGATAGAGAACAAGAAAAATTAAAAATATCAATCCTGTCAATATGCCTGTAAGTAACTAGACTTACAGCCTGAATCGCGGGAGTGAATTCATTTAAACTTGGGATTTAAAGAGATTTTTTTAGCTGATAGATTTCATATACAAAGATAGCACTTAAAATTGGTATGCCAATTTTGTAGAAAAAATGCTTTTAACAAATATTTTATTTACTTGATTCCATATTAATTCAAGAAATCAGACGGCATGTTTTTAGTTGAAAAGATTTCAGGATTTGTTTTAGAAATTTTCAAATTTTCGGGGTTTTGAAATGTTTTCTCTATTTTGTTTTACTAAATTCTAACCCACAGAACATAATACCAAGTAGATACATATAGATACTAAACAGTCGAGCAGTTTAATTTAACATTCCTCAATAATTCTTACATCTTAGCGTGTTGTTTCTTTTTGTTTTTAAAGTATTATTCTATAAGAATTGTCGATTAAACTTCAAGCTACGAGTATTTAAAAGGTTATAAATGCAATCATATCGAAATTTTTTTGAAGATTTAAATTTTTGCACAAAATAACATGATGTTACAGTACTTGTATGATTCTTATTCTTATTTAAAAATCCAAGCCACATTTTCATATTATTTATTTAAATTTCAGGTTCTTAAACTCAAACCCTAAAATATAAAATTAAAATAAACATAAAATTTTAACCAAAACAATGAGATTTTTCAAAAACCCTACAGCGACAAAATTGTAACTAATAAATGAATATTACAAAAATATTGGTAAATTTTTAATTTTCCAATTTTCCAATTTAGCGCAAAAAATATAATCAGTCGGTTCATTTCTTGGCACGAGTACGATAACTTGGCCGCCAAGATTTGATGACGGATTTTTGTAGAGGGGTCAAAAATAAGCACTTTTTACTATGGGAGGGGGGGGTCTATCTCCCCCCGTTTAGGAGGTAGGGGCACTTTAAAAAAAATGGTTTAAATTGAAAAAAAAAATATTAAAAAACAACGGCAACACCTACAATAAAGTGCTTTACTGGGTTTGCAAGCCAGAAAATTGTTCTATAATCCTGCATTTAAATTAAATTACTCATGTCAATGGTTTTTGAGAAATTCGCATTTAAAGTCCAAATTTTGATAAAATAACGTGAACAAAAAAGTTTAGACCGATTGTTTTCAAAATTGTGAAATGAAATTGTAAATTAGCTTGCATGTGTTTCATGTATCTATCAGTTCTTAATCGAACACAAAAAACCGCATGGTTCTATGTCTTCTGGCTTTTGAGAAAATCGAAAATAACTTAATCTACTTTTCTACAAAATGTTTGATATTTTTTGCTTCCTTACATAAATAAATCAGTGCTAGCTTCCAACATTACAATATATAAACGGTAAAGTATGTATGGGGGGGCATGCTGCCCCCCTGCAACCCCCTTGCTTGGGCACACTATAGGATTTGGGGTAGGTGCGAGGTTGGGTGCATGCAAAGTTTCTTTTGCATTCACAGAATCTGTATTTAAAAAAATTTCAAATTTATTCTATTTATCCAATGTCCACTAAATACATATAAAATACAATAAACGATCTTGAAAACCAAAACAAACTTCCGACCATGTTCACCAATACATGGCACTATTTTTCTATCGAAAATACTGCCTAGAAAGGAAATATAAGGACGACTGGGGTTCGCAAATAATAGAGTTTTTATCAGATGTAAAAAAAGTTTACCCTTGTTATACCGATGGTGATATATGTGAGGGTTTACAGTTAAAAGACATCGATCCTCCCACCCTTCAGAGTGAAAATTTAGAAAGTTTTTACCGCCAAAACATCCTCGGCTTCCCACCATAAAAGAGTAACTCAACGAACTCGAAAGTTATAGTACGGACGATGGCTTTATTGACGAGACTTACACACCTTTTTAATACATTTTGACCTTTTTTAACTAACTATGACTGACTAACTCCTGACTAACTGACAAAATAACTGACCCAGATGCAATTCTACTTCCTCATGGTGCATTCTGGGTAACGCTAAATGAATTGCGGTACTGAACTAACAAAGATTCATTATGTTTATTAACATTAATCCTTAAAATGGAATCACCGTCACCACCAAAAATCAAAAAAAGCAGTTTTGGTAATTTTCGATTTTCTCAAAAACTAAAAGACATAGAACCATGCGGTTTTTTGTGTTCGATTAAAAACTGATAGATACATGGAACACATATAAGCTAACTTACAATTTCATTTCACAATTTTGAAAACAATCGGTCTAAACTTTTTTTTCACGTTATTTTATCAAAATTTTGACTTTAAATGCAAATTTCTCAAAAAACATTGACATGAGTAATTTAATTTAAATGCAGGATTATAGAACAATCTTCTGGCTTTCAAACGCAGTATAGCACTTTATTGTAAGTGTTGCCGTTGTTTTTAAATATTTTTTTTTTCAATTTAAACCATTTTTTCTAAAAGTGCCCCTACCTCCTAAACGAAGGTTTTCTCAAAAACCAGAAGACATAGAACCATGCGGTTTTTTGTGTTCGATTAAGAACTGATAGATACATGAAACACATATAAGCTAATTTACAATTTCATTTCACAATTTTGAAAACAATCGGTCTAAACTTTTTTTTCACGTTTTTTTATCAAAATTTGGACTTTAAATGCGAATTTCTCAAAAACCATTGACATGAGTAATTTAATTTAAATGCAGGATTATAGAACAATTTTCTGGCTTTCCAACGCAGTATAGCACTTTATTGTAGGTATTGCCGTTGTTTTTTAATATTTTTTTTTTCAATTTAAACCATTTTTTCTAAAAGAGCCCCTACCTCCTAAACGGGGGGAGATAGACCCCACCCTCCCGTAGTAAAAAGTGCTTGTTTTTGACCCCTCTACAAAAACCCGTAATCAAATCTTGGCGGCCAAGTCCATTTCTTTCCTAATATTCCATTTTGAGTTTCCTTTGGCAACAAAGTCAAAATGAAGTTGATTCTGACATTTAAAAAAACGCAACCCCTTACAAAACTCACTAATTTTTAAATAAAAGCACATTCTCATTTTTTTTAAAACCACAAGCCACAAGAGTATATTTTGACAAAAATGATTAATTTTATTTTAAAAAATACATACACATACAATGTTGATTGAAGAGAAACCTACCACATTGACTTTTTCTGTTCGGATATTCTCAGCATTTGCCTTTCAACATCTTTGATGTACTTATCTGGTAAATTGGCATCACGCATCGAAGCCAATTTCGCTTGAATCACTGATCGAACGTTTTTTTCACGTTGCTTTTCCTGCTCTTTCCACTCAATGGCCTCGCTTTGATCGCGTTCGAATTTCCTTCGCCGCTCGTTTTCCTTATCGTTCATTTGCCTTATAATCTCATCACGGTAACGGTCTTTGTTTTTAAGACGTTCTTCTTGAATTTTAGCCTGCTTGGCTTCCTCACGCTTGAGATTTTCCACAATTTTCTGAAAATCATCTTCGTTCCGAGCGATTTGCAGGGCCTCACGAAGTTTAGCGTCTCGAAGTTGTGCTAAGCGAGCTTCATGTAAGCACTTTTCTAATTCTTTCTTACGAATGACTGCTTCTTTCTCCTTTCGACGGTACTCTCGCTCGATGTTCTCCTGTTGACGTGTGAGTGTCATTTCTTCTCTCTTCGACTTGGATTCCAATATTTTTTGCTGAAGATCGAAAAGCAGTTGTTGCTTACGCTCAAAAGCTTGTTTAGCTAGCTTCTTTTCTATGTCCAAAGTGCGTTCACGCTTCTCTTTGGCTTTCATGTAAGTATGAATGCGCATTTCAGCTTCTCGTTCTTGCTCGAAAATCATCTTCTTGAAGAGATTTGACATTTCACAAATACGATTGAGCTCCGAGCGCAGCTGTTCACGACGTTCCTTTATCAAGCGAGCCCGTCGTTCTTCATCTTTTTTAAGTGCCTCATTTGCCATCGATAGCACTTTAGCCTCTTCCTCGATACGTTCTGCCTCAAGGAATCGCTGATTTTCCCGTTCCATTAATTGGCTTTTAATCTCAGCTGCATATTGCTGTTTTTTCTCTTGATCTCGCTTAACACCTTCGTCCTCAGCATGCAAGGAAGCCATTGCGCGGTCAATCATCATTTTTTCCAAACGGTTTTCCTCCTGTTTGAGTTCACGAGCCAGTTCGATTTTCTCCTGAATCTGAGCATCACGAATAGCGTGACACTTTGCATTCAGCATTATCTGATTAACACGCTTCACTTCTTCCTCTTGCTCGTGCTTAGCTATGAAAGACTGCTCAAGAATTTTAAGTCGCTCCTCTTCGAAAAGGTCTTCCTTGTCTTTTTCTCCATCACGAGCTAGAAGCCTAGCCTCATCTATTTGCTTAAACATTTGCTTCTGACGTTCAGCTTCTTCTTCGAAACGTTTGACACTTTCCTCTCTTTCAAGCTGAGCTTCAAGTCTATCGTCGGTGCTGATGATTTTTGCGGCATTATGAAGTCTTTCCAGTTCCCTTTTGGGCAATGTAGCTGGTTTGTTTGCTTGGAAATGGCGACGTTGCGCTTCATTCCGTTGTCCAGTTTTTAAATAACCTGACGCAGTAGGTGGATCTCGGACTTGCTTCCTTTCGGAGTTCTGGATAAAAGCGCTCTTTGCTCGCCCTGTCCTTGAATTTCCTCCTGCTAGAGTGAGGCTATCTTGGGTTTTGTTCTTACTAGAGTCCGGTACGAAAGCACTCTTTGCTCGTGGTCTTTCCAGTAGGATTTCGACTGATTTCCTACTGTTCGTAGCTGAGTTGCAAGGCATTTTTGAAAAGCGAATATGAAAGAATTAAAAGAGAAAACTATATATGAACGTCTGAAATTATATGAAAAAGATTTGTCAAAACTAAACAACAGACGAAATTATTGATCAAACGAGTAGTTAGGAAAATTATTATCAACAACTTTGCAATTAAGTTGAGATGGCAATGTGCTGAGTTGTTACTCGTATTAAGTTAAATGGTTCTATGGTTACTGGAAATTTGAAGAAATCATGGGTTTAAGACGAAGTATGAAAAAAATTAAGAAAATGAATGGGTTTAGTAGGGAATTCTTTTAGGTCAGAATAATAATTGTCAGATTTAAATTATTTTATTCTACTTCCGATACAAAAAAGACTTATGTTTCCCTTTTTCTTGTTAACTTTTTGATATCATATTTACTTTCATATACATAATTGAAGGCTAAAAAACTTGGTTTGAAATCTTATTTCCTGCATTATAATAACCCAAAGAAATATAAACCGTGTTTATTTTAAATAGTGAATAAGCCAGGTTATAATTTTAAAACGCAAACAACAACAAAACTAAAAAGTAAAACAATTTAGTTCAGCAATCAGAGTGAACGTAAAGTGAATTTAAATTGTTGAAATGTTGAGAGCTTAGATGGCGCTTAATTCAAATGTAACAATCAGAGTGAACATAAAGTGCCTTGAAATTGTTGAAATATTGAGAGTTTAGATGGCGTGAATATTCATTGGAAAATGAGAGTTCTATTCTCTTTTATTTGCTATTGCTGTGCTTGTTTTAAAAGCCTTCGCCAAA
This sequence comes from Philhelius festivus, assembly GCA_963931855.1. Taxonomy (NCBI): domain Eukaryota; kingdom Metazoa; phylum Arthropoda; class Insecta; order Diptera; family Syrphidae; genus Philhelius; species Philhelius festivus. The sequence continues at coordinate 88,832,684 of OZ007557.1, read as the reverse complement.
ACCTGGCTGAAGTATTTATAAATATAACAAACGAAAATATATCTTCCTATATATAAAACAGAATAATAAGTTAAACTCACGTCTTAGTTGCAAGTTAATGCTACCTTAGCTCAAGTCATTCAAAATATAAATATTTAAAAACAGCTTCATAAATCTTTAAAAAAATATTTAAGTATGAATTACCCAAAAAAACTATATCGCAACCGATGCAATCCCTTTAGGAAAATGCTCCCTAGTGACGAAAACTTTTTCTCAATCTTTCCAAATCATAAAAAATTAAGTTATTATGCGCGTTTATTTGCTTGTGAGTCCAGATAAAATTGGATAAAAGAAACGAAGTGCGGGGACCATTATCACATTAAAAATGCACATCACAAAATTCCATCGCTTTCCTTTTTTTTTTAGATTTAGATTTTATTTTTCAATTTGTTGTATGTATATGCATACATTGACTTAAAACTAAGTTATTACTAAATTAAATCATGTTAGCTCAACAATAGGCCCAACGTTCTTCATTTTGCTTTACATAATGATATTTGCTTATAATATCATATTAATGTTTTCTTAATCTAATTCACGATTTTTTAATATTAACTGTACATATAATAGTTTTTGATGAGCGGGAGTTTTATACCCTGCAGTACTGATTGTTATCCTTTAACTTTGCTTCTTCGCTTCCATCGCTAGCCTATCAGCTTTGTGGTAAGCTTAGAAAATAATAAAATAAAAATAATCACAGATTCCGCATGAAAATAAAAATAGCTCGCATATAGAAAATTATTCCCTTCAATAAATGCAACAATAAAAATCGGAAATAAAACCATAAAACATAATTTCATGGCACTGATCGGCAAAGATATTATTATTCGAAAAATCAATTGACCTCAACTCCAAGGTGCGTTTCGCCCAGGTCCGACAGTGGGCTCATCAGTTAAATGCTGCCGTACCCTTCTAAGATGCAAATATTGGTCGATGTTTACGTTCTCTTATAAAATTTACAGCATTAATAGACTGTGAATTTTATTTTTCTAGGAGAATTTGAATAAAGTCAGACACTGTCGTACATGGGCAAAACGCACCTTGGAGTTGAGGTCACTTGAGCTTTCAATTGAATTAAGTTCAATCACTGCACTTAAACCAAAATAATTTTCGTATCTTCATTGATATAATTCGAAAAGATCAATCACCTTTTAAAACAAATTGCTTGATTTCTATGGATTAGATATTTTAACGTTTTCCATATAAAATATCGATAACAAAGATATATTAGTGCCGGTAATACAGTTTTGATAGTTGTTTTTGTTTAAAATGGCATCACTACGTCTGAAGCCGTTTGGTAAGTATGTAAAACAAAAATTAATCAACATATACGCAAAATATATGACCAAATAATAAATGATACAAATATTTCCCATAGTATATGAAATAAAAAACAATGTGAAATAAAACCATAAAGTTCAGTTCCAACCCACTAATCGGCCTTTTCGTAGTACAAGACAATTGTTTGATTTAATAGCTCAAAAACATTTTCACGTTTTTATAAATATCAGGCCTATTCATTAGAATTCGCTAAATGGGTGAATAGGTATGCAGTGCATAAGGACTTATTCATTAATTACCTATAAGCTACCTATAAACAAAGTGAGAATCTATTACATTTAGCACAGCTCAGCTGTTTGTCGAAGTCAAAAAAAAATCCTGTCTGCCAATCGAATTTGATAGACAAAAATGGTATAACCAAAAGCCGAAAGAATTCGAGCAAATAACTGTTGTTCGTTGGATAATTATCATTAGCACAATACTGTTAATCAAATTGATTTTATCGTAATCTGCAGATTATTGAGGATAAAATCTTAACAATTCAAAATAAAAATAGTGGCGCAAAATTTTAGTTGAATTAGTGGATTAGTGCCATGTTAAAGCTGTTTTAGTAAGCTTTGGTTAAAACGACGATTTTGTAAATTTTAATCGTATATAGCATAATACTTTCTATACTCTTTATTAAAGTTAAAATCATCGAACCTATTTTAATTTTTTTGGAATCGTGTTCGCTTCATAAAACTCTTGACATTTTCAAACATCCAAATAGGTCTGTCTACTTAGTTTTTTTTGCATGAACTGTCATTACTTTAGGCGTGTTCAGAAGCTATTTATTAAAAAAAAAAAACCTTAGCACGGTACTAGTAAGAAAATGTTTAAAATTAAGGAAGAATTAGTAATCTACTAAAAAGTTAGCAAATTGTGATACTAACATGTACCGGATGAAGAAAGTGATTTCAAATAGAAAGTGATAACACAATTGTAAATTGTCCTTGTATTGGCACTATTCAAACTCTAATCGCGTTTGACTTATAATGCTTTTATTCAATGCTGCATAGGTCTTATAATTATCATTTTCGCTATTATAAGGACTGTATAACATTATTTACTCGCTGTCAATGAGTTTATAAATAACAATAGGGGTATTCCCGATTTGGTGTAACGAGCCTAGTAAAAATGCGAAATTTTATTATTTTTTAGTAGACCGTGAACGCACCTGTTTGCAACACTCAAGTAAATGTCAAAATTAGTTTGGCATTTGTTTTTTGTTTTGTAAATTTAATTTTTATAAGAATTGAAGTTTGTTAAGAGTGCCAAAAAAAAAACAGAAAAAGAAAATATCACAGAATTTTTAATAGAAGATGCTGCAGATAAAATTATGTGGATCAAAGGTATCAAATAAAATTCAGGCCGAAAATCATAAAAAGCTACACACATAGATGCATGTATATTTTATTTTCAGAAAATGGGTTTTCCCTCCGGCGGCGCTTCTTTTTTTCTTTTAGGTCCATTTAATTTAGGTCCATTGAGCTGTCAAAAATGCGACTGCAAATCTTACACCGTTGTATTTTATTGTTGCAATAGGTTTCGGGTATAGCTAAAGTGCGACGCTATTGCAAAATTGCACTCCGTATATTTTGTTGTTGTAGTGTTGTAAGATTTTACACTTTTGCATTTTTACAATGATACTAGACCTGTTGCATTAGATCGTGAATACCCCTAATATATATCTGTATCGATATTAAAGTGATAGCTCGCACTGGTAACACAGTTTTGCTCCGGAATAAGATTTAAGACCGAAAATTATAGTGAATAAAAACACACCAAAATCTATGAAAATAAATGTATTTTATTATATATAAATTAATCATTGTAATATATAATGTACACACACACATTTTTTTGTATAGCTTTATGAATACAATATTATGCAGCATATAAAGCGAAAATAAATATTTTAACATTCAAGTTCCTAATCACAGCATTAAAAGTACTTCCTTCAATCAGCCAACGGCAACTCTACATTCCACATTACTATCTGCTGAATTCCATAACCTGACTCTTCTCGCACACCCCTCATCGAGAAAAAAAGACAACCACATAAACTAAAACCGGCTACGTGTTCGCTTGTTGTTCGTTCATTTTATTCGAAAACAACAACACCCAATTCAAACCCCCGTTTCGATTCAATATATTACCCTTTAATCCATCACAACAGCAGTCCTCTCCTTCCCACAACTCCTACTAGAGCAAAAGAGCCAGCTCCATTCATCTCCATTCTACCACTCCAGTTTGCCAGACTCAAAAAGAAATTCCATTCCTTGTCTCCCGATTATTTTCCTTTTAAATCTCAACGTGTGAGCATCGGCAGCACAAGGGAAGAACATCACTTTAAAAAAAATAAATTAATTTATTTTTTTATTTTACTCAACATAGCTTAAGTAATTTAAATAACAAAAATGAAACTCTTTTTGTGCGCGTTGTTTGTAATTGCCGCGGCGGCGACCCAAAATGTTTTCGCCGAAGAAATCAAATTGGAAGATGGTGTTTTAGTTTTAACAAAAAGTAACTTCAATTCCGCTATCACCGACAACGAATTTGTTTTAGTTGAATTCTGTAAGTACTTGCAATTATTTTTACTTTGATTTTCTATTCATTTTTTCATGCATAATTTTCATCAAATAACTTATCTTCCGGTCAATAATCTCTACAGCGAAAAAAAATTTGAAAGAAAGGAAGAAATTTGCACAAGAAATAAAAATTGTCTGCCAATAGAGAAACAAAAAAGAGACAACTGTCGTTAGCAACATGTGTTTGTGGCTGTGCGTGCAAATGAAACAAGTGTACCGGCCAGTGTACTATCTCTACACTAGAAATAACGAAATAGCCATGTTTGTTTTCAGTTCGCACACAAGTCTCCACTGAACGATGCTTGAGCTTGTGACGTGTCACTAGTTGTATGAAAGATGAAATTGCAGAATGGAATTTTTCAATGTCTTGAGCATATTTGATTTCATAATTTAATAAAAACAGTTCCAAATGCATTTTCATATATGTTTTCTTTTATAAAAATTATTAAATGTTCAGGGGAAGAAAAAAAACTAAAGAAACGCGACTAAATATCAACTCTCCAACAACTCGATTAATTTTGATTGACAAACGTCGCACGGTGTATGTTGTCATGGTCATGAAATACTTGAATTTTTATCTACCCACTCTAATTGCTTTCGGCCTTTTGTTTATTTTATCGGACAAAAAGGTGTTAAGCTAACAGTAGATAAGAAGAGTCGAGATTCGATAATTGACTTTTTTTTATATATGCGCCTCGGGGGAAAAAGAATCGTACTTTATGTCGTGTCATACAAAAGCGGATTCTGCATGCGTGTCAGTTTTTTTTGTACGTTCTGCTTTTGATTTTTGTATGCTAATTAGGATCTTGTTCTTCATTTCCAGCCAATTCTTTTTTAATCTCTTGTTATATTCTACTTAAGAATCTTCGAATCCAAATTCAATTTTAAATACTTGTTGCTTAGTTAGAATGCCAATGCGGTTAGTTGGGGCGTGGTGAACATGAACATTGATGCTTATGGCAGATATATTGGTGGAGGGATATGAGAAGACGTGGGAATTTTTATTTCGATGAATAGATAGGTACAGAGGTACTTGTACTTTAAAAAGACGTAAAACTTTAAATTGGTTTTATGGTCGCTTATAAACAAAAAAAAAACGGAGTTTTAGTTTTTTGCGCACTTGATACTTCCAAAGACAAAGAAACACTTAAAATGGATTTCCTGGTCATTTGACCATATGGGAAATCTTATTAGTCATCATCAATCCTACGTGGAATCTATAAAACTAGGAGTAATGGGCAAAATGAACATCTTTATTTTTATCAGAAATGGTGGTGTTTCTTTAGGTAAAGTTTTTCACCAAACAATTATTGTGGTATTGGAAGGAAACTATGTAGGTATGTGATTAAGTTTAAAAAATTAAATTATACCTACATACCTATGTACACATATTTTGCAAGGAATGTAAATGATGTAACGAACATGCTTTCCAATGATAACCTTAAACAGCCCCGGGTTTTTCCTTATTTCTATAAAATGTGTAGATTATTTAAATGGTTTTATTTCATAGCTTAAACACGAACTTTGGCTTTGTTCTAAAATAATCAGAATCAAATTAGTTTTGATGTAGCACGCCTGAGTTAATGTTCGTATTGTATTCTACGAACCTAAGTCCATTATTTCCCATTGCTATATATTTTTTTTAATAATGGTGCCGCCCTTTGTCAGAATATGATAAATTTTGTTAAAAACTCAAAATCCAATTCAAATAAACGCCATAAAGTATGTAGGTATAACTATGATCTATTAAACTAGAACTTTTAACTTGTTTATTTAGGCTTGTCGTTTTTATTTGAATACCAGTAATCGTTTGTGCAATGAGCAGATGTGTTTTCATTAGGTAATCATTTATTTAGGTGAAATGTGTAGATATTTCTAAAAATATTGTCTTGTTTTTTGTATATTTGTAATTTTAACTAAACAATGAATAAAAATTATTGTTTTAATTTCTCCTACGATATACCTACAAATCTACATTTATGTAGGTACATTCTCGATTTGTTTTCGTGTAACAAAATACTTTCAAAGCTTTTTATAATCATTAAGATATTATAGATTTTAGCTCAAAAACAATAGGTAGTTAATGAATGTTATGTATGTCAATTTTAAAAGAAAAGTTTGAATCTTCGTTATTAGGCGTTTTTCTGTTTTAGTTCTGAATAGAGCTCTGAACAAAATACGAGCATATGGAACATGTTCTGAACATCTACTGAAGCAAACGTTCTCTGACTGGCATGAATTGTTTTTGAAACACTCGTGAACACTTAGCTATCAGCATTTTTAATTTTGTTTTTTTAAATTTCCACCTGTCAAATTGAGTTAAGCATTTAACTCTGTCAGCTCAGTTAGTTGATTCTGAGTTCTAAACACACTTAGAACATGCTCAGAATACAAAAATAAACACATACCTGAAGCTCTGAACTAAAAAAGAAAAGACAACTTAGGGCCATTTGCTGATAAGAAACTTAAATATTTATGTTCAACTTAAGCGCTTATGTTCTACTTTTTCCTCTACGTAAACTGTCACATAAGAGTTTATGTGGAACATAAGTACTTATGTTCTGTATCAGCAAATGGGCCTTAGTCTGCTCAAATATACTCAAATGTGCTTCCCATCTTATCCATTTGGACTTGGAGAGAAATTATAGGTTTCTTCCTGCTGACAAAACGCCGACAGATGATTTTGTTCCTTAAATGTTCACAATGTACATACGTATATGTACATATAATATATTTCAATAGTTAAAGTTAAGAAAGGAAATTTCGAAAACGAATTATTTTCTCCTGATTAAAAGTTATTTATGCTGAGAAGTAGGCTGTTTTCTTTTTAAACTACACAGGTTTAAAGAAAATAGTTCAATAATACAATACAACAATTGAACCCTGAATCAAATTCACCTAAGCGAAGTTTAATGAGCTTCTTCATTTTACATTAGCTAAGTGTCTTAAAAAAAAGAGTACATATTAGTAAAGTATTTTGTATAACCGGCCCTAATGGAATACATATAATAATTAGTCCAGATTAACATAATGGTTCCTTTATGGGGAAGACTTTCATTTATACATATATGTATTCATTTTCTGTGGATCTGAAAGTTCAGGAAGGAGTCGAATTGCTCCTTTATTTTCTCTCAAATTTTGAAATGAAAAAAGATGGTTAATACTGAAAAGTTTCGACGTGCTATCTTTGTATATAAAACTTATAGTACTATCAAGAAGACGAAAGATTGTGGCGACATCTTAAGGCTAGGGACTGCAATTGCTAGATTTGTCTTTGCTAAATTTAATAAAAAAATATTCTCTTTTTTACTACTTGTTTTGTATGTAATCCTACTCTTCACTGTAAAAGCGTGAGCTAATTTCTGCGCCACCATCAGGCTAGCGTTCGCAATACAAAATCACGCTCCATGATAATACTATAGGTTATATACAAAGGTGCTATATAAGATTTAGTAATAGTTGATACTTTTGAAACAAACGTAATCTCCATTACCATGTATCTTAAATATTCACACTCGTACAAAGTTACATGCCCAAAAATGATTAAAAATAAGTATTGTATATCGAATCATTCGCATTGTCTTAGTTTTATTATTCCTCATAAATAACGTATGGCAACGAAAATCATTTTCATTCAAAAAAAGCTCACTGTTTCATCAACTAAATGTTCATGAATAACACTATTATACTCTTTTATTATTCTAGAAAATTATTTAATGCCCTAGATAAAGTTCAAAAGACAATTCGTGAGGTCTATAAACTTATAACAGTCTGATCTGCATACAAAACATTTTTATTTTTCATCTTATCGCACAATCACCAGCCATGATCGTGGCATCTTTTGCATGATTTTCGAATAGGAAACGAAAAATACACACAGGCCATTAACCCTTTGTGTCGGCTTAATGAACCAGTTTCTTTTATTGCGCCCTCTTCTTTCTTCATATTCATCGTAACAACAACAAAACTAAAAGACCGGCCTACTCACAAAATCTGCAAATAATAAAACTAAAAGAAAGAGTAATTAACATAAGAAACGCGTAGATAAGTGTAAAATAGATAAATATTTTGTTGCTTTCTTCCCTTGACATTGGTTATATTGGATTGTGAAGATTATTCAATTCAAATAAAAAAAAAAGAACTCAGTTCTTTATGCAAACTGCGAAGATGAATATTTATGAAGTTGTTCTTCTTGATTTCTTATAATCATTCCAAGTTAAATCGCAGATGATTTATGTAGCAATTGTTATTGTGTAATCACTTGGAAAGAGAAACACTGACGTGGTGCATTTTATGCAAAACATTTATTTCTAATTTCTAGCTAAGCCACGTAATCAATGATTTGTCTATGTATACATAACGACCTTGCATGTGGCACCAATTTATAATTGACTTGCATTCTATCTCTCCAAAGACGGGGACACAAACCTGCTGATAAGATAGAAACACTTCTCGTATGTATTGAGTAAATCTACGTTGCTCCTTTAAACTTTAACCTAAACTACGATTTTAGATTAGTTTGATACCACGTTGTGCATAGAGAATGACGCAACTTGGTCTTATCATTTTTTTTAAAGAATAACGCCTCATTTTTATCAGAAAAAAAAACTAATCTCTAAAATGTATTAAAATTGAATGGATTTTTCATTATCTTTTTTTACTTATTTCATATAGATGCTCCATGGTGTGGACATTGCAAAGCTTTAGCACCTGAATACGCCAAGGCTGCCCAAAAATTGGCTGAACAAGAATCGGCAATTAAATTGGGTAAAGTTGATGCCACCGAAGAGGGTGAACTCGCTGAAGAATATCAAGTACGAGGCTATCCAACATTGAAGTTCTTCCGCAATGGTGTTGCCGTTGATTACGCTGGTGGACGTCAAGCCGATGATATTGTTGCATGGGTTAACAAGAAGACCGGACCACCTGCTGTTGAATTGTCTTCAGTCGAAGAAACCGAGAAATTCTTGAAGGATAATGAGGTAAGTTAAATGTTATTTTTTATTTCTTTTTGTAGGTATCTTTCTAATCTCTTGGAAAATGAATATAAACAAAACTATAGCCTGGACAAAATGAATAGACAAACAGGTTTTTGTTGGTTTATTATTTTAGGGTTTTTTTCTTTTAAAAAAAAGACAAAAACGGATTTAAAAGATCTCGATGTGGATGTTTATTAAGGTGATGCTGTTCTTTTAAGGGACGAATTGATAATTTATGTTTTTTAGGGAGATAACACAGGTCATATAAATTTAAATCCACCACTGAAACTTATATCAGTTGTACAAAATTGAAAGGGTCGATCAGGTTTTTTTTTATTGATTTGAGAATAGCTGAATATAAAATAAGGAAATTTGTAGAAATTATTATTTTGAAACCAGTTCATGTTTCTTCTTTTAATGCCTAAATGGAGTGTTTGGTCTTCTGTGAAAAAAAAAATATCGCTATATTTTTACATAACTAGTCAAAGGTTATTTTAAATGTGAATCTTAACCACTTCTTGAGATGATACTTTAAATCGGGCCTTCTTAATTTATCCCAGAATTGTTTATTACAAGATTTTTTTTTCCTGACACTAGCATTGAGTAGTTAACATTTTAAATGGCTGAACCAAACCATAAAAAACACGTATGTATTAATAAAGATTTTAATAGGAAAAAAATTTAATTAAAAATTCATAAGAAAACTCAGAACAGCATCTAGTTTCACTTTCGATGTAAAAAATCTTTTAACTTATTATTTATATCGTCTTAAAATGAGTTGCATATCAATTAGTTAATTTTATTTGCATTTACATAAGTGTGTCAGACATATTGCAAGTTATTAAGATCAATATACTGGAAAATCCAATATTCCATGATAAGAATTTCCCTAGAAATGAGCTCTATTAATAAAGTACTCACCAACACAGTTTAATCTTGTTTCACTATGATAAATATAAATATAATATTTTTGAATTATTAATGATAAAGATTAAACTAGTTTTGATTAATGAGAGAATACTGCTCTTGCAATTTTGTTTTGTATTTCTATAAACATTAAACTTTTAACTTCAAAATCCCTCCTTGTTAATAGCAAACAATTGTTTTGTTGTAATAAGGTCTTTTTTGTTGCCATAACCTTTTTTACTTGCGCTATAGGTACTATAGGGCAAGTTCTGCATTTGGAAAAAAAATCGAACTCGAGATTTTGATCAAAGTTGACATTACGATGATAGCGAAGACGAATAAAGTGGGTCCGGCAATTCCGTCTGTCTGTATGTCTGTACCTCGATCTAGAGCCTAAGCCACTGGACCTATGTTCTTCAAACTCGGTAGTTATGGGTCTTCGGTGATTCCCTAGAGGGGAAATTGAAATTTTTTTTTTAGCTCTAAAACTAACGGACCCCCCATACACCCGTAATGCAAAATCTTATTTATCTCGAAAATGGCTCTAACGATTTTGATAAAAAAAATTAGGTGTGATATTATGGACATGGACTACGTTTTGGTAAAAAAAAATTTGGGGCAAAATGTTATTAACGGTACCTGTCATAGAACCGTTTTTTTTTATTTTCGACTTTCTCATTAACGGCTCTAACGATTTTAATCAAAAATTTTCAGCAGGCGTCCCCCTAAGTTTAAAATAATATTGTATATAAAAATATTCGAAAAATTATTTGTTGTTTTTTTTTGAAAATTTTTTTTTTTTTTGGAAAATCAATATCTTCAAAACCTATGAACGATTATTTTTTGAAATTATTTCATAAAATCAATATTATTAAATACTTAAAATTCGCATCCCACATTTTTTTCTTGAAAAATTTTAAAGAAATTTCTTATATAAAAATTTATTTATTTAATAATAAAACGATTTTTTAAAGTTTGTTTGCATAAATTCATACTTTTCTAGAAATCAGACGGCAATTTCATTTTAAATTCATGTTTTATATTTATAAAATGTATCTTAAATTCCAAAGTACTTTTACATAAGAGCAAGTTCGTGCGATCCAGTCGTGTATTTTATTTATATCGAATCTATTTATATTTTTATCTTATCTTGTTTGTTCAAAAGAAGCCGCCTCAAGAATATTTAAACTGGACATTAAACCTTTGTTTTAGATAAAAATCATTTATCTATCCCGTTTTCAAAGACTTGACACCTTATCTTAGTACACAAAAATAAGTAAATTTGCATTCTTCAATATATGTATGTAAATAAACATTGAACTTTGTTATTCTTTGTTAAGACAAAATAAATTCTTTATGATTAGCAATTACTGTTTGGCAAAGCAAATATTTTGATATATATTTTATCAAAAAAGACCTTAAACAACATATTACTATGTTTGCTGTAGGGACATTCGCAACAATTAAATGTGAATGAGGTGTTGCGAAAATTCAACTGTGTCTATGACTTCTGTAGGAATAGTCATGCAATAATTAATTTTTGTTGTTATGTTTTATCAGATTTGATTCTCGTAATTTGAGTCATTATCATTTTTTGTACTTTCGACAAGTACATTAACAATATTTGTGTTGCAAAGATAAATTGTATCTATTAAATAAAGTTAAACTATAAAAAAGCACTTCATTATTAATATATCAATTATAAAAATAAACTAACAGAAGAGTAGCCTTAATGTGAATAATTGACATTATCTGTATTCTTTTAAATACGTGAGCAAAGCCACTTACAATTATTACCAAAAGATAAAGAATTTTATTTTTTATCAAGGAACTCTAACAAAGTCATGATAACTCGCTAAAACTTTCAAAAACTATCGCAAAATATTTGAAATTCATAGTCATGTTTACTCAATGGCGGCGTTTGCTTTTTTTATCAGCACTTCGTAAGTCGTAATTAACAAAATTAATGACTTTTATTATAGGGTTAGCAGTTATTTTTTTGTTTGTGCGTGGCTCATTTTTAAACAAAATTTTCAATCTTAGACTGTTTTTATTTTAGGTGACACGTTTATGAACTTCATCTTATTTTGTGGAAAATTCTTCTTTAATTAAATGTTGAGAAGGGAAATAAACATTTTTCAAAAAACTACTAACTAATTTTTACTAAACCCAGCCAATTCTATTACGTAATGCAACAACAATTACTTTAACATTTTTCTCCAGTCAAATGTCAGTTTTAATGAATACTTTAGAAAATGATGGAGTTCATAAACAAAAAGAGCTTCATAATCCAATTTTTAGTTTTCTAGAAAAGGTTTTTTTTATATAATTTATATAAATCTCACAAAAACGTGGCTACTGATAGTCGAGTTCTCTATTACTGTGTTATAAAGCTTGTCACAGCTCATATGTACATTAAAAAATATTAACTAGATACCCAATCTAAATGGCATGTACATAGTCCTTTTTCATCTATCAAGCTATAATAAAGATTAATTTCATTCCGAAATGAAATTCAAAGAAGAAGTCAGTTAAATACATGTCTTTTCTACTGGCGATAAATTCATAAATTCCCTGTCGATATTTGATTTTCTGGTAGGATTAATAAGTTTGATTCGAAAAATAAATAAATATACAAACATATAGGAATAACGTGGATCACAAGCATCTCATTGTTGCATGACGGCCCGATGTACCTAATCCAAAATTGATCGAATGACAGATTTTTGAGGAAAACTCTCAATCTTTATTAAACGATTTGATAGAAACCTCGGTCATCAAAGAGATGACGTTCGACTGATATATTATGCGTTCAGGTTCGAGGAAGTCAATATTTTTCCATCGACCTTCACAAGCTTGTTGAATGCAAATATTGCTTCTTATTCCCATGTCAAGATTCTATTCGTACATGTTAAAAGTATAAGTATTTTCATACTCTACTCAAAAGTCTAAATTAGAAACTCTTAACACATTAACTTGGCTTGATGTATTTTAAATATATATATTTTCCGTATTTTATTGCAATAACTGTTATTTATCGATGGGGATGGGGATGGATAACAGGTGGCGTTAGTTTAGATTCACTATTTTTGCGGTATAAATTTATAGAACTTCATTTTAATAAAAGGCACTCATGTAAGAAATTAATCACAATATGAATACAAAATTATGTTGTTGAGCTGACAAATTTAAATTAAATAAATAAGAATAACAACCCAGGTTACAGTTATTTATAACTATCTTTTTTTTTACTCGGAATGAAGCTTATTCAGAGATAAAAACAAGTTTTTAGTGTCGTGGACCAATCAGAGACCAACAGCTTCATGTTTACAACTGAGCTATTAGTTTTTTTTCTAACCATGTGCTTTGCATAAACATGTTTATGACCTTTAAATAACGTGTATTTTTTTTTGCAATGAATTAAAACAGTAAAACATTAAGTTTGATTTTTAATTACTATGAATTGCATGATCATGATTACTTTAGACAATAAATATAAATTATTTTTTATTTCCAGATCGCCGTTGTTGGTTTCTTTGGTGATCGCGAAAGCGAAGAAGCTAAGGCTTTCCTCGCCGTTGCCAATGGTCTGGACAGTTTTGTTTTCGGTATCACAACCAACGCAGATGTCATCGCCAAATACGAAGCCAAGGAAAATCAAGTGACCCTCTTCAAGCCATACGATGACAAACAGACTGTCTACCAAGGTGTTATTAACCAAGATGATCTCAAGAAATTCGTCCAAGTCTACTCGCTGCCTTTGATTGTTGACTTCAACCACCAATCGGCTTCGAAAATTTTCGGAGGATCCGTCAAATCGCACATGTTGTTCTTTGTATCCAAGGAGAAGGGTCATGTTGAGAAATATGTTGAACCATTGAAGGACATTGCTGCCAATTACCGCGATGAGGTTCTTTTCGTTACCATCAGCGCTGATGAGGAAGATCATGCTCGTATCTTTGAATTCTTCGGAATGTCCAAGGAAGAAATCCCATCTATCCGTTTGATCAAATTGGAAGAAGATATGGCCAAATACAAGCCACCAACCAATGACTTGAGCCCCGAAGCTGTTAAGAGCTTTGTCGAAGATTTCATGGCTGGAAAATTGAAGCAACACCTTTTGACTCAAGAATTGCCAGAAGATTGGGACAAGAACCCAGTTAAGGTGCTCGTTGCCACCAACTTCGATGAAGTTGCACTTAATCCTGAAAAGGATGTCCTTGTGGAATTCTATGCTCCATGGTGAGTTCTTGAAAATACTTTTTATTTTTTCAAATTTAGTTCCTTATAACGCAATCTTATTTTTTTGTCACAGGTGCGGACATTGCAAACAGTTGGTCCCAATTTACGATCAATTGGGTGAGAAATACAAGGATCACCCAACTATCGTCATTGCCAAGATGGATTCTACCATCAACGAATTGGAACACACTAAGATCTCATCGTTCCCCACCTTGAAATTCTACCGTAAGGGTGACAACCAAGTGATCGAATACAACTTGGACAGGACTTTTGATGAATTCGTTAAATTCTTGGAAGCTGGTGGTGAAGTTGCCCCATCTGTGAGTTTATATTATTTTTTGCCATCATTTGAATGGGACTTATTTCAATTTACTTCTAACCATTTAAGGAGGAAGCCGCCGAGGAACTCGTCGAAGAATCTGTGGAAGGAAAGAAGGAAAAGGATGAGTTGTAAATTCCCAGTATCATTCAAATACCAGTAGAATACAGTTTATATAGCCACCTTTTACAAAATACAATCCAATCTTCTGTTCATTCTGAAACAAAAGAAAACAAAAAATAGGATCCATAAATGAGAGTAAAAAAATAATTAAATTTAATTTGTTTTCTAATTACTTTGATATTTTTTTTTACTTTAAGAGAACATGTTTTAGTTATAATTAAGTTTTTTATATTATTGTATGCTAAAATAAACATTTATGTAGTAGGAAGGCTAGGGAAAATACAAAAATAATAAAAAAAGAGTAAAAATTTAAACTTCCAACGTTGAAATATCTTTATTTGTTATATTAAAATTATTAAAAAAAAGAATACTTTCTGTGAAAAGAACTGATAAGAAAAATACAAACTAATAAAGAAATTAACTTTTTTTAAAAAATATATATTTGTTTTTATTTATTTTTTCAACTTTCATTTATCTATACTATTATATAAAGTAAGACTTTTGTTTGTTTGTCAGTTTGTTTGTAAATACTCCAATAGCAGACAAACAAACAAAAGTATTACTTTATAAACATTTTATATACTTACCTTTGTATGTCGATAGTAACATAGGGCCATCTGAAAATGAAAAAACTAATAAATAATATATTAAAATTTAAATTACTTTCACTTACCTCCAAAAAATATTTCCAAAATAGAAAATTGAAAGCAGCAGATTGAGAACTGTCTGCCGTTTCCAACTATTCCGCATTTCATTTCATTTTATTCCTCTATATATTTTGAGGCTGAACACCTACTTGGGCTATTGGAGTAAGAAACTGTTTACACGGCCATGGATACACGCAAGTTCTAGCGCATGATTTTTTCGTGCATATAAATTTTGTAGTATCTATCAATATTTAAAAAAGACACGGATTTTAGTTTTAACTCTCTGTGCATCAACAGTTCGCAAAATCGTTTAAAAAAAAACGCCATCAGTACTGCTTAATGCAAGCATTTGTAACAATATTTCTTTTCTCATCCGATTGTTAGATAAAGTCATGGATTTCTGTTAACACATTCCACACGACTTTGTGTGCAAAAAAATTCGTTAAAGAAACGTGTGGATTTAAGTTTACAAAGGAAATGCCTTGCAATATTGCTTTCGTCAATTTTTGCAGAAATTATGTTTCAACATTCATATTCAAGTCATAAAATCATCGATTCTCAGAAAAACAGCTTTTACATATGCAAGTTTTTGCGCACGATTTTCTACGTTGAAAATTTTTCCAAATCGAAAGAGCACAGATCTTAGTTGACACATTGAACACGACTTTTTGTGCATCAAAATTTTGCAACATCGATGTTCGATAAAGCCACGGACTTCTGTTAACACATTTCACACTACTTTGTGTGCATACAAACTTTGTTCAAAAAACCTGCGGATTTTAGTTTACACATAAAATGCTTTGCAATATTACTTTCGTCAATTTTGTATGATGTTAATTTTTGCAGAAATTATGTTTTAAGGCCAGGCGCGCACATTCAATTTTTAGTTTCGCAACTGTTTAGTTGCTAAAATGAAACATATTGGCTTATATGGGACACCGCGCACTTAGAGCAACTCGATTCGAGCAACTAAAAAGTTTGTGTTTTGACACAAACTAAACGATTGCCTTCGCAACAGTTGAGCTGTTTTCTATAAGAGCAAGAGAGACAAGAGTGTGAGCGTGAGTAAAGAGTTGCCAGTGCGCGGTTCTATTTCAACTGATGATTAAACTATTTGATTTCGATCACAGTTGCCAGTGCGCGACTATCCTAACATTTATATTCAAGTGATAAATTCATCGATGCTTAGAAAGACAGCATTTATACATGCAAGTTTTTGCGCACGATTTTCTACGTTCAAAATTTTGCCAAATCGAAAAAGCACAGATCTTAGTTGACACATTGTACACGACTTTTTGTGCATCAAAATTTTGCAACATCGATGTTCAATAAAGCCACGGATTTCTGTTAACACATTTCACACGACTTTGTGTGCATACAAACTTTGTTCAAAAAAACCTGCGGATTTTAGTTTGCACAGAAAATGCTTTGCAATGTTACTTTCGTCAATTTTGTATGATGTTAATTTTTGCAGAAATTATGTTTTAACATTCATATTCAAGTGATAAATTCATCGATGCTTAGAAAGAAAGCATTTATACATGCAAGTTCTTGCGCACGATTTTCTCCGTTCAAAATTTTGCCAAATCGAAAGAGCACAGATCTTAGTTGACACATTGAACACGACTTTTGTGCATCAAAATTTTACAACATCGATGTTAGATAAAGCCACGGATTTCTGTTAATACATTTCACACGATTTTGTGTGCATACAAACTTCGTTCAAAAAACGCGTGGATTTAAGTTTACACATAAAATGCCTTGCAATATTACTTTCTTCAATATTGTATGATTTTAATTTTTACAGAAATTATGTTTTAACATTCACATTCAAGTGATAAAATCATCGATGCTTACAGAGTCAGCATTTATATATGCAAGCTTTTGCGCACGATTTTCTGCGATCAAAATTTTTAAATATCAAAAAAGCACAAGTTTACACATTGAGCACATCTTTTTGTGCATCAAAATTTCGCAATATCGATGTTCGATAAAGTCAGTTACTTAAAAAACCATATGGCCGCAAAAAATGAGTCGTGTAATCAGATCCTTAAATTTGGTGAAAGAAAACAGGAAAGTGAATAGTTCTTTCATTTCAGTTTAGGCTTGAACCGTTTATTTTTGTTCCATTTCAGTTCAGCATGTATTTGTTTCAATTTGGACAGATGTAGCTACTTACACATGTGCAACTATTTGCAATGGTGGCAAGGGGAAGTTTTGACTGCGTTCAGACAAATTTAATGCTCTTTGGCTAAAGGGTGCGTCCAGAAATATATAATGTTTATTTTTATCGTTGGTAAAACCCGATAACATACCCAAGCAACACATAAACTCTTGGAGAGTACTTCAATAAATGCATCAGGTCTTAACAAGCTATTAGTTCAATCTTTTTAATACCATTTCACTTTATAATCTCCTAATTCACTCTTTAAAAGTGTTCTTTCTGTTATACTATTAATAAAACATCTTTTAAACATCTTAAAGATATTCATGACAAATGTCATTATATTGACTCTCTATATACCCCCTTTAAAACCTTTTTAAAAGGAGTAATTTTAAAATGCTGAAAGAGTTTTTCATTTTAATCTTTTGAATACATCTTGAAGATATTCTGTGGACGTTTTCACTAAGACGTCTTTATGATATCTTAACAGGGTATCTTCAAGTAGTACTATTTTCCTCTTTGGTTGAAAAAAATGTTTTGTTTCACCCGAAATATGTGAATTGTGTAACACTTCCCATGCAATCAAGAACATATGAAGGAAAAAACTAGCTAAAAAACAAATCAAATATTTAGTTGAATGTGCGCGCAGTTGCATATGATTATATTAAACAGAAAATAGACAAAAACTGATTGTTGTGAATTTTTTATCATTTTCTTTTACTCTTTGCTTACACTTTGTTTGCTCTATTTTCTTTGAATTTGACCGGCATTCGTCCTTTACACTTTGTTTACACTTTTTTCACTCTTTGTAGTTATTCGCGGGCTGAGTTGATGGAACTCTCGAGCTGCTCTTTTGTTAATTTTGAAGATAACATTTTCGCTTTATCCCAGGAAAAAGAACATACAAATAAAAACGATGAAAATGAAAAAAATAATAAAAATGAAGTAATAACCGACGAAACAGATAGTGATGACTAGGGCAAAAATATGCTTTGAAATATTAGTTTTAATAAAATATGTTATTAATTAAATACATACATATGAACATTTATGCTTCAATAAAAATTAATTTAAAAATTATTTAAAAATTCAATAAAATTAATTACTTAACGAAGTTAATAAAATACATTTTTAAAGTATTTAATGGCCAATAATTTAAAATCGCATGCTTAGGTATGTATATTTAAAAAAATGAAATCGACAGCAAAAATAAAGTTATTCCAAATGCATATTTCTTGAAAGTATTAGTGGTTTCAAGCAATTTCATTTTAAGTGTAGAGACAACATTTGTTTTTTGAACGAAACAAAAATGGAATTCTTCGATAATTACGGAGTCTTTTCAGAAATATTATTAAAAATCGATTTAGAATCTGAAGGCAAGTACTTTTTTCAATCAATTTTATGAAAATGAAAAACATAAATTAAAATAAAGTTAGCCCAAAATGAAGAAACAACAGATAGTGATAACTACGGCAAATAAAAATATGCTCTAAAAAAAAGTTTGAAGCGCTTAACATACATATATGTTAATGGTGCATATGCTTCAATAAATGTATTCTTTTTCAATGTTTACAAATAGTAATCAATACTAAATATGTTTAGTTCACCTATTCTACGTGTGCATGGTATGCAAAAATATTCATTTTGGATGAAATATGCAAAAATCTACCCCAACAATTTGTGGTTGGATAAATCATGTAACTGTAAAGGGCTTTCGCGAATAAATTTTCCTCGGAATATTTCCCGTTTACTAAACTTAGGGTAGGTGAATGATGCTCTAGAGATTCTCTCAGAATTTGTTAGTATCGGAAATAAACTTTCTGGGATAATTAGTTGTTATTACATAGGACTTTCTGTGCGAAGGAAATTTTCTCCGCAAGAACCCGGCAACGCCGGGTATTTTACGCTAGTGTATGAATAAAGGAAACATTTTACTTTTTGTAGATCGATGTATGTAACTAGGAAGATATTTTCTTAAAAATTTTGAATGTAAAAGAATGAAGAGTTAATATTATGACTCAGCTTGTGATTTCTTTTTAAGAATAAACTGGAAAAAACACTTTAACAAGTAAAATTATTTTGTTTGGGGGAAGAGTGGCGTGGACTAAAAACTAAAATATTTAAGTAAATTCATGAACACATCACTGCCAAAATGATGCGGCATCGTACACGTCAATATTCACAAACGTAAACATTTGGATCACTTTAACCCGCAACTGTTCACTTTTGCAAAGTTTCTTAAACTGATGGGCACAAATTAATCAAAGAATTGTCCCTAAAAATCGCGATGGGTTGTTGATGTCGGTTATAAACTGATGTTATGGCGAAGTTAAATAAAAAGTAAACGACTACAAAATAAACATGTATGTATGTATGTACTTCAATTTAATAACGATTTATTTATTTTATCTTTCACGTGCATAATTAAAAGTAAAAGTATTAAGCTAAGTGTACACTATTGGTAGATCTTACAATATTTACTACGTTTATATGAGGTATTGAAGCGAGCTTGAAGCTCGCTTCGACCCTTTGTAAACGGGTATTGAGTTGAAATGAGCTTCGTTCGACTCGATCTCACTCGCTCAGCGGTGTCGAGTCGAAATATGAGACGAAAAACCTGGGTCGAGGAGTTGGTTTAACAAAATGTTTCAGAATCGCTCAACACCATTTCAACTCAACTCCAAATCGAGCTCTCAACTCAAATGACGAAAAACCTGGGTCGAAAATCCGACCCTAATCCAACTCGATCTTTCGATACTGCATATAAACGTAGTAATTGTCAGATCTGTCAGTGGAAAACATGCTTACAATGTCTTACAACCGTGCAGTCTTACAATTAATTGTCAGAAAATTTGTCTGACATATAATTGTTAGATCATTGTCGGACAATTAATTGTAAGAAATCTGACGATCATGTGTACGCTAGCTGACAATCGTGTAATCTTCCAATTAATTGTCAGAAAATGTATCTGACAATTAATTGTAAGGGGGCAGTTATAGCTCATCAGAAAAGTCCATCAGAAAAATTAGAACAATCGAAATGTGAAACATTTTTCTGATGGCCGGTTATAGCTACCAATAATTTTACGTCAGAAAACAAACATTTTTTTTCTTGTCATATCATCAGAAAAAATTTTTCTCATCAGAAAAAATTTTTCTGATGCATTCGGAACAGAAAAAAATCGGAACACAAAAGAAAAACGAAATGGAATATATTTTGAGTTTTTGCAATCAGCTGTTCAGAAAAATTAAATTCCATCAGAAAAATATTTAAATCCATTTTCTGAGTAAATTTAGCAACAAAATGTTGTAATTCTTTTTGTAAAAATTAGTCCAAGCAAGTATTCGTCTAATTGCATTCAAATTTTACTCAAAATCGAGTTGTAATATGGTCAAATTTGGAAGACAAAATTTTTTCTGATGGACTTTTCTGATGAGCTATAACTGGCCCCTAAGACGGTAAATTGTAAGGTATTTGATAATCGTGTACACACACAATTTATTGTCAGGCCTGCCAATTTTTATCGTTGTCTGACGTTTCTGACAATGAAGAAATTGTAAGATGTTCGTTTTTTAGCATCATACAATTTTTTCATTGTCAGAAAATTTGCAGCCAAATTTAATTGTCAGTTTCCATAACCAACAAAAACTGACAATTATTAATTGTGTGTGTACACGCATGGTAGAAAATCTACCAATCTCTTACAATTAATTGGTAGGTATTAAGCCGGCTATCTGAAAATGAATTGTCAGCCAACTTCTGACAATTAATTGTAAGAGATTGGTAGATTTTGTACCAACCGTGTACACACACAACTTATTTGTCAGCTCATTGGTAGATAATTGTCAGACATTGTACACTTAAGCTAAGTGTACACGATTGGTAGATCTTACAATATTGTAATACTTTTATTATGGCTGTCGAAAATGTGCTCTAAACACATTTATGAACAAAATTACAACGTCATGCGTGCAGTCATCGTACTTTTTTGTTTTAATAATTTGTTAAAAAAAAGCAAACAGAAATGTATGTGTGTATAAACTACTTTTTAGGAACTTTTGATTTGTTTTCTAAAATGTATAAGTAAAAGTACAAAAATTAAAAAAAAAATATTTTAAAGCTTGTTCTGTCTTTCTGAAGAACACCTTTGAAAACAGCATGGTATACAAATTGGCAGAAGAAATAAGAAAATAAAACTGAAGAAGATGGAACATTTTTTTAAATACGAAAACTTTTAGAATGATAGTAACGAAGATATACATATGAAATAAGACAATAGTCTAAGTAGAATGATTGAATTTAATTAAATTTTTCAATTGAAAGTTCAATCGACCTCAAGTCCAAAGTGCGTTTCGTCCAGGTACGACAGTGGGCTTCTCATTTAGATGCTGTCGTACCCTTCTAAGATGCAATTAATCGGTAAACATACGGCAGCATCTGATGAGCCCACTGTTGTACCTGGGCGACACGCAGAATGATGTTAAGCTTTATTACAAAAAATAAGAATGAATTCCAGGATAACATTCTTCGAAACCATTTTCAGATGACAACTAATTTTTCAATATTCGTTTACAAATTCGTTTGCAAAAATTATTAATCGCAATTTTTGTAAAAAGGTGTAATGGGCCAAGGGACTTCATTACAAGTAGTCCGCTTCGTATTCATAACTGTTTCTTACAAATAAATACCACAAAACTTCTAATAGTTTGTTGTAAATGAAAGAAAGACAAAAGTCCAAATGCGGAAGGCCTCTAATAGATACAAAACTGGCACCATGCATACTTTACTATTTTCCATTTTCCCTGCAATAAAAACAAATGTGAACCAGGCCGCATATTCACTGTTATTTTACTCTTATGAATACCTACAAGTTTTGCCATGCTCAAGTATAGAGTTAATGCTGTTTGTTTACAATTTTGGTCGGACTGCAGAAATTTTACAATTACAAAATCAGCGTATGTTCGTTGGAACTACATATGTATGTATTTTTACTGCCGACAAGGATTTAATAGATAAGCTCATCGACTTTTCTTTAATGCGAGAAACAGATTAACACAGCAACTTCAACAGCAACTTTAACAGCAACGAAAACGAAAAGTTCATTCGAAGGAATAGAATCATTCTAACGAATAGACTATTCATGAGAATGTCAAAATAAGCATGACTGTGTAAATTCACAAACGCATCGTTACAGAAATGGGCAAATTCACTTTCTTCAAACATTCATAAATGCGTCAAAACCAGCATCACTTTTTGTGTAACGTATCAAACTAGAATCAAGAAAACTCTTTTTATTTCATCTGCATTTATATCAGAATCTATGCGTTGCCCATCGGCTCAACAAAAATGTTAGACGTTTAGGAATTTACATTCGCATATCATTTTTTAACGCAGGTACTGTAATCGTCAGATATTCAGTCATCCTGCTTGCACAAAATCTGTTTGATTAACGTGTCAATAAATTTTCTTGCAAACGCATTCGCGTTTACAATCACACTCACTGGCTTATCAATATTTATGTCAACTCGATTTTTTTACCTACATAAGATTGCGCCTCAAATCAGAATATTGATTATATGACTAGGAAATTGCGGTATCAAAAACACTTCTTTTGCATACAAATTTCATTTTGCAATTTAATTTTTGACGCAAATGGCATTTTCGAAAATGGCCTTTGCTTGTGGGTTTTTCTTTTGTATAGGTAGCATTTTTATGGTTTAACTGCGAGTTTTTCTATTTTATAGCTTTTTTGTGGTTTAATTGCGGGTTTTTCTATTTTATAGCTTTTTTGTAGCTTAATTTATAATTTTATAAAAACAAAAATAAAACATTTGCTTCTATGCGTTTGGTTCGAATAGAAGGGAAATAGATCCCTCTCCCATACAGTTTTTTCTTGTTTTAAACTAACCTACACTCATTTATTAACTCGTTAATCCGTTAATCGTTAATTAACGAAGTTAAAATTTTGATTAACGTATTAACTTTTAAGTTAACTTTTAAAAATGTTAACGGACACGTTAAATCCGTTAATCCACTTTAAGTCCGTTAATTGTTAATTCAATGCCTACTATTTACCGCGCGGCGCAAAAACAGGTTCAGACAAGTGCGGTGCGGCGCGTGCCGCGGGTGAAACAAAAACAGCTAGGTACGTATTATATTTTGACGGCGCGTGCGAGTGAGAAAACTGCGAAGAGATTCGTTTCGTTTGATCATTTCATTATGCCGGTCGTCCACTATGTGCGCGATAAGTTCAACCAACTTCGTTCAACTTTTTATTCAACTCTTTCGTTGGATAAACGAATTTACAACCTCTTACACTAGTGCAGCAACTTACGTAATTCACGTTGAGCAACTACTGTTGAACAAAATGCGTTTGGAACCCCGTACACATAATTTACCAACTTTCCCATATGTTGATTAACCCCGCACACCTAGTTGATCAACTCTTAAAACTTATTCCAGTGTTGAATAGATCCGTACACCTAGTTGACTAACCTACTCAAATGTTGAATAACAACGTACACTAGTTGATAAACTTGTTCGATTTTGACAGAAAAATTTTTTTTTCGAGTTGATCAACTTCGTTTTCGATATTGTTGCTCAACGAGTTGATGAACGAGTTGATGCCTTCGTACACTTAACCAAGGATCAATCGTTGGGGAACGCGTTGAATGCACCACGATAAACAAAAACCTCAAACGCCAAACCTGAAATAATTTTGACTTCAGTTCGGTACATACATACATTTATTGTCGACGCACGCCTTCGCTTTAAAATATTCAAATTTGTTCCGTATGAGTATGATTTCCTCTAAGAAAAAAAAAGTGGCTGCCGCATTAATAATATTAGAAAATGAATGACAAAGGAAGAAAAAACAGCCAAGACGATTCTGGGTAGATGATTTTTTCTTGAGTCGCGAAGAAAATTGTTTTTTTTTTTCAATAAAATATATGAGAAATTAAAATCGATTGATCCCACCGCGCCCGTGAATTCGAATTCAAATTTTAGGCAATTGCATTTTCGAGGAAATTTGAGACCAAGCCAATTCTCTGGCATCTCAATTTTTATAAGAGGGGCTCTTGCGCAATTCGTTTAGCAACGGACAACAACTAGTTCCAACCCGTTGGTTGAACATAATTGAAGGCACCGTACATTAGAGTTGAATGCGTTAAATTCGAAACTTGTGCGTTGATCGCCTAGTGGACGACCGGAATTACTCAGCGCCGTTGCTCAGAGTAAAAAAATATATGCAATTCTTATCACATGTTAACGGATTAACGATTAAAGTTAACTTGCGTTAATTCTTCCGAAATTTAACGTTTAACGAAGCTAACTTTTTTAGTAGCGGATTAACGATTAACGAAGTTAACTGTTTGATTAACGGTGCCCAGCTATGCCTACACTCTACACTTTTTTGTCGTGTTTAATTCAAATCACCCTGTTTATTTAAAGATATTATATTGAGCCTTTTTGGATACTGGGCAGTAGAATCTGTATAAGTTATATTTAAGCACTGATTATCTTAACTTTTATGTATCAAATACTGAAAAACTTTTTGTTATAGCATTCATTTTTATATACAAATATGTAAATTTATAATATTAATGTATAGGTAACATTTTATTTGTTTTGTTAATAAGGCCCTTATTGCGTGTGTCGTTTGATTATCAAAAAACAACTTTTGTCGAAAGTCGATCATCTCTAATCAAAGATACGCATCTTTATTTTTGGGAATACATGTTTTAAGCTGTCTTTTCAAAAAGCATTACAACAAGCCATTTTAGCACCAACTTTGTGTATCAAATTTTATATACAAAGTGTCACATCAAGTTCAAATTTTAACAGTTACATTAAAAACCGTTTCTTTTGAAAACATTTAAAAAAAAATAAAAAAATAGAGTATACATTTAGGTGTTTATTTAAAAAAAAGTCTCTTTTTAGTATGTGATTGCTCAGAGTCAGACTACTGGGGCCAAATTACCGCATCGGTTTTCGAGTAATACGTGACTGAATTATGTGAGTTTGGCATTACCGTTAACGTCATCGAGCAATCGATTACCGATGGTGAAATGATGTTTTTTTGGTTTTGATGTAGCCTCCAAGTAGATTCAATATATACATATGCACATACATATATGATCGGATGTGACAGTTTTCTTCAAACATGCTACTTGTCATTTTGTGCTCGTTACTCCGATATTTTTTTTATTTATAAAGCTCAAGAATAACGGTTCCTGTCATACAAATGTTTGTATCAAGGAACTTCTTATTTTAAAAAACTTACCCACAGATTCTTATACAAAAAAAAAATATTACTATGTATGTACATATAAAAAATATATAATATATATAAATATAAATATAGAAATAATAACTATAAGTAAATGCTAGAATTTGGTAAGAATCTTTTTTCCAAAAAATGTTTATTAATGTTACATCCAGATGTAACCATTTTTTTTAATTTTCTATTTTCTCAAAAACTTCGCAATACATATATGTACATACATACATGTATGTATTTGGATTTGGATATTTTTTGAGAACTCAATATTTCGACTGACAAATTTTTCTGTTTTATTAATTTTTTTTTTAAAATGAGCATCAACCAATTTTTAATATTATTAGATTTTAAACTAAATAGTGTTTTTATCCAAAAATAACTATATTAATTTAAAAATGTTAAAAGAAAACCATACATACATACATGTACATTTTAGAAAACGATTTTGATAAAAGAATTTAAGTGTCATTTAATTTAATTTAACCTGTCATTTTAAAGCTCTTTTTTGGACTATATCTAAGATACTCAAAGTGGGTTATTGGAGCACCTGCTCAAATATGGGAACCAAACTTGAGGACTTTGGACGAATAGGCCTTATAGATTACAGCTAGATCAGAAGGGGTGACAAATTTTTTAAAACATCGAAGGAAATCTAAACACCCAACAGAGTTTTTGAAGACGTCGAACATGTAGTCATTTTACACAACATGTGATGTTCATATGAATAACTGAGTGCTGTTCGGTTTCCTCAGTGTAAGCGGCGCTCATGAATAGCGACATGGGGGGTCGGTTGCGCTTTATCGACAGAATACAGAATTGTGTTAAATTCTACGTGGTTTATAATCTCCCATTTGATAATGCTATCGAGATCAGAATTCAAAGGGCTAATAATACGCCGTAGGACATGGACGTGAATCTGGAAAAGAATATAAGAAGCTGAGAGTACTGACATCATCAAAACAATTTAATGGATTAAAGAATTTAGACAAAAGATCATTGATTAATATAAGAAAGAAATTCGTAGACGAAACGGAGCCCTGTGGCACATCAGAATTTATTTTATGAATAACAGACTTGAAACTATCCAATACAACTTATATATATATTAGTTCGAAAGGTTGTTTCTCATCCAACGAAGAAGAGATTTATCATTACCAAATGCACTCATTTTCCATAAGCGAGCTTGATGCAAAACTGATGCCAAGCTTTATCAAATGTTTTTGAAATATAAAGTGCAATAATCTTAGTCGCTCCAAAACGATGTAAAGAATTTCGTGCCACTGTTCGGGGAAATATTCCATCAGATCACCAGTGGACCTATTGCTATGAAGGGTAAACATTTTCAAAAAAATTATTTTTGGATTTAAAAAAATTAACACTTCATGAATGTTATGTTTTTTTTTTTAATTTTCTCTAATAACAACCATGTTTTTATGCATATATAAATACAAAAGTATGGTTTGATTTACAAAATTATTTCCCATACGCCATACCTACTTCCTAATTATTGGCAAACTATGTAAGTATTCATGTACTCTGAATTTATTATACCTAAAAAGGACTAGGAAGGTCATTTAAGTCATGTTTTCACCAGTTAATTTCTCCCAGTACCCAAATAACTAGATACTTCTTTGTAAACAGCGGTACTCAAATTCGTACCGATACTAAATAAAAACAAGTATCCTTTAAAGAATTCCTTAATCAATCATGATGTCATCGAATTCATTTGTAATGGCTTCCAAAGAAAAGGACCGCTGGAAGAAAAATTATTATGCTGAATACAGTTTCAAAGATATCAGTTAAAATCATCAGAAGCCATATAATTCAAAGAATTACTGGGTACCAAACAAACAAGTTTTCACTCTAGATCTTCTTCATGTTCTTCACATATAATCATCTAAAATGCACGTCCTAACAATGTTTGGTTCAATATTAAAAAATCCACGTCGACAACCTTGAAACGAATCAGAAAACCATTAAACAAAATTAAATAAAAAAAAAACAATAACATGTTTCTCTAAATTTTTTTCCACTCAAAAATATAATAAAAGATTCAAGTACAAATAAAACAAATAAATAACCCAACACATTTCAATCAAAAGCAAATAATTATAAGTCGTATACTTTAGTATCTGCTATACGTTTTTTTTGTAAACAAAAATCTCCATGATTCATCTGCTCGATTAGATAAATAACCAACAAAATTTCGCCGAAAAAATTCAATTATTTATTTACATAATGTCGCCGAACCAACTGGATTTCCAACTAATAGAGTAAAGCAACAGTAGTATCTAACACTAATAATGTATTACAAATTGTCTTCACAAAAATGATTTAACAATTTTGCAACGAAAATATCAAATCGTGGAAGTGAGTTGATTTCATAAAAGATTTTAATTGTCCACAAAACACAATTAGCTTAAGCTTTTTAATTTAAGGCCCAAATAAGGCATAAATGCAAAGGGCAATCAATATCGATCCGAAAGGTGCAATCAACTCTTCTACATAGATCCAGCTGAATGTGAGTGATGGCTTGTTCAACTTATGGGCATCGGTCAGTTGTGGCTCATTTCCGTAGAACTGCAACTTTAGGAAACACCACAAGAACAAGTCTAATGGGGTCAAATCACATGGCTTTGGTGGCCGGCCAATTCTGCGAGAGATAACCTTATCCTCAAATCGTTCATGCAGAATTTTAATCGTGGCGTTCATCTGGGTGGCATGTACGTAGTGCTGTTCTGCTGGAACCACATGTCTTCTAGGTCCATATGGTTCAATTTGGGCCATAAGAAATTGGTTATCATCTTTCTGTGGCGCTGTCCATTGACGGCGACCGCCTCGCCAACGTCATATTCAAAAATGTAAGGACCAATAACGTCGCGGAGAAAATCCACCGCAAACGGTATTTTTTTTGCGGATGTATTATCACTTGGTCAACCTCGTAATCCATATACGTAAATTTTGGTTGTTAAAAAAATAATTCATCCAAAAATACACTTCCTTACCAAATATAATTTTTCGACCAGAATTGGGGTCCTCTTCCAAAAGCTCCGAAGCCCAGTCAGCGAACAAACGGCACGTTGTTTATGGTAATAATAAGCTTTGAGCTTCTGGGTCAGTTAGATCTTGTAAGGTTAAGCCTATGTCCCGACTGCCTCGGGTTTTGCTGTATACTTTCACGGACTGCGCTGATGTTCTCGACCGATCTTGCGTACCTTTGACGTACGAATGCTCGCTCATTGTGTACCGAACCAGTCGTGTGAAATTTGGCCACCAAACGTTGAAGTGTCGACTGTGGAGAGCCACCACGTCTACCGTAAAATGGGTGCAAAGTGCGCAAAATTTGCACTAACAAACACGCATTTTGATAACAAGGTTTTATCAGCTGGACGTGCTGTTTAATCGTTAGAATTGCCAAGGTGATTTAGCATCAGTAATTAAATAATAAAAAACAAATTTGACAGATTGATGTCACCAAAACAACTTTAACTTTAACTTACTTTATATCAATAAAATACATACAGAGTAATAAAATTACTCTTAGCCCCATGTATTTAAAATGGACAACACTTGGTGCATGCAATAGAAATAAGTAACAATTGTTTGGAGTGACATCTATCCGTCCAAAGTTTTTCGTTTAAATTGTATGGAGCTATAAGAAAGTATTTCATAAATTTTAGTTTATTATTTTAAGCAAGTGTTGTATACAAAATTTGTTCCTATATTCCATCAAATATTTTATGTTTGTTTAGTTTCTTGTGTGTAAAATTTTTCAATCGATTTTAAACATCTTGTTTATTTTTGTAACATTTTATCTGCGAAAATTTTAAATGGAAAAACACATGATTATTGTAATAAATATTTACCTATGTTTACGACAGCATATGTGTAAGCATGCAAGTTCACAAATTACATAGAATTACTCAAAGAAGGATTTAAAAATTCTCAAGCTTTACTTGCATTCTTCTTTAAAAAGAATTTAAGTTCATATTAAGTAGAGAAAAGGCCCAAGTGTGTGGTCCGATTCTTGATTCTTTAAATCTTCTAGAATCAGAATATTTTGTTCTTCTTAAATACTTCTTTACTCTTTACAAAATTTTCACCTCAGTACTTCAAAATCGGCTCAAAATGCGGATTTCATCACATATAGAGTATAAATTGGATTGTCATCTTTTAAGTGAATTTCAAGCGGGCATCAGACCGGGTTACTCTACTATTGATCACATTTTTGTGTTCAAAAGTATTGCTGACTCATACCTTGCAAGAAGTAAAAAGTTGTATGTTCTCTTCGTGGGTTTTAGAGCAGCGTTTTCTATACGGTCGACCGGCATGCCCTATTGTATAAGCTGTGTGGGCTTGGAATGTCCTTAAAATTTGGTCAACTAATTCAAAATATCTATCGAGATACGAAATCGTCAGTTTAGAATGGTGCTGACAAATCCGAGTAGTTTGCAACCAAAACAGGGGTTAGACAAGTCTGCCCACTTAGCCCTGATTTATTTGCACTTTTTATACATGACTTGGTCTATTGTTTACCTGCTAATTAAAGCCCTTCTTTTTGCAAATGATGTAGTTATTATGCCAAACTCACCCGGAACTCTACAGCTAATGTTAAATAAGCTTCAAGAATTCTGTAAGCTGTGGAATCTTGTGGTTAATCCGGACAAGTCCAAAGCTATGGTAATTCGAAAGGGAGGAGGCAGATCTAGCGCCAACGAAAAATGGTTTTATGAAGGGAATGCAGTTGAGGTAGTAAAAGAGTACAAATATCTTGGTGTTCTCAAAATATGAAAATGGATGAACATCTACATAAAAGATAAATTATCTAAGGCGAAAACCGCATTAAACACTACTTGGAAAAATTGCTTCAACAACAAATTCATAAGGCACAGTAGTAAATATCGTGTATTTGAAACTGTAGCGGAATCAATCCTCTTTTATGCTGCACTGATATGGGGAGGTTCAGAATATGAGTCGGTTGAGAAACTTTTAAGATACTACCTCAAAAGAGCATTTCATCTCCCTCCCAACTTACCGAACTATATGCTTAAGATCGAGACTGGATTGCCTCCGTTGATAATTAAGACACTCAAACTACAAGTTGACTATGTTCTCCGTGTCATGCAATTGCCTGAACACCGCCTTCCTAAGGTGGTGGCCATGCAAGTGGTGCGAAACAAAAGAGGATTTTATAAAGAATGGGAATGTTTAGCTGAAGAGGGTGGATTTGTACTTAATATAAATTTAGATGACCCAAGTAGAGTGAGACCATTATTGTACGATCTAATACAAAAAAGTAGACCTTAGATATAGGGAAAAATATGAGGAAGAAGCAACAAGATCTCTTCACCGAACTATATATAATCACCTGTATTACACTCTCAACGAAAACAAATACTTCAAAGATGAAAATAATATAAACACAATTTCAATGATGTTCCGTTTACGAGGCGAATTGCTGCAACTCAATTACATGCCACATAGAAGTGATTTGCCAATTTTATGCGATCTATGCAACCGAAGAGAACGTGAAGATATCATTCATTTCTTGGGAATGTGTCCAGTTTTGCGAGAAATAAGAAGGAACTTATTTCGGAGCGATACTTTAACCGAAGATTATTGTATTCTCTTATTAAATCAAATGAATGTTGAAATATTGTATGAATTCCCTAAAATTGCTCTTAGATATAGGAATAGAATTAAAAATGGTGATTTTTGAAATTAGTACTTATAGTAAAGAAAATAAAAAAAATACATACAAAATACATAAAAATTGGAAACTTAATTCTTGATTAAAACAATGACCGAACTATTAAATTAAAAATGTAATTTTATCAAACACATAAATAGAGTATAAATTGAATTGTCAATCTGGCAGACGGCAAATGCCACGCCCAAAGGATTTAACGTATCATAAATATTGTATTCAATCTCTTAAGAATATGAACCAATAAATCTAAATCTAATCTAAAAAAAAATCTACTTTACTCTTTTTTAAAAAGGTATTACATACTTTAACACTTTTTGGGTTTTTTTAAGAGGTACATATGATATTTTTTAAAAAAAAAAATATTTTTATTGTCTTATCTAACATTTTCACATCTTAATTTTTATAATTTCAACTATTTTAGCTTTTCCTGTAATGACATTACTAAATCTACTTTACTCTTTCTTAAAAAGGTATTACATACTTTAACACTTTTTGGGTTTTTTTTAAGAGGTATACATATGATATTTCTTGAAAAAAATACTTTTATTGTCTTATCTAACATTTTCACATCTTAATTTTTATAATTTCAACTATTTTAGCTTTTCCTGTAATGACATTACTATTTTATATTTTATTTAAAACTCAATTTTATATTATTACCAGTTCATCGGGATTCAAACTCGATTTCTTCCGCATACCATTTCGGTGAGTTACTTACTCAACCAATCTTATATTATGTCAATATACTTATCTAAAAAAAAAAGATAGTTGAGAAAGAATGTTTTCGTTTTTCAGTTTTGTGAAAGAAATCAAGATTTTTAGAAGGATTAGAGAAGTATTGAATAAATCACAAAAATTCCGATTTAATGCCTTAAAAATAAACCATTTTAGTAGTTAAAGAAGTATTAATGAAACAAAAAAAATACCAATTTAAGAATGCTTTAAGTAGTAATGAATAAATAAATTTAAGTTCTTCAAGAAAATACCTAAAAGACGAAATAAGGATTAAAGAAAGAAGTCATAAATTGGCATACCCATTAAACATTTTAATAACGAATGCGAATGTGAAACCGAAGTTATACTATTTCGTATTAAATTTTAGTACAGGTTCTTTATCTTTCTATATCTTTCACACAAACATTATTAAAATTTGAGGTAAAGTAAGTTTAACTTGAATGGACATAATATTATAATCACGTAGAATAAAACATACCCTATTTTCGTGTGCCATGTGAATTTCATCAAGATAAAATCTGATCTTTAGCCTACCTTGGAACTATCCTTACGTTATAGTTTATCTTTTTCACTAAATAATTACTGATTTGATTTTGATGGAATTATATGTAGTTCTGTTATCAAAAAGGGGGTTTTAAAATAGAAACCACTTGGATTTATTTAGAGCCAATCAATTAGAAAACCAGTCACACACTTCATATTTTACTTGCACTTAGTAACAATTAAGCGTTTAATAGGAATTGATAGACACAAGCAAAAGTGTAAGATCCGACATTAAAAAAATATAATATCACCTTTGTACATACATATGCATAAGCAAAGGTATCGCAAAAATTATGCTTTTAAATACGTCGCTGATACTCGTACATACAATACACAAGACAAATGAGAATACACTTGGATGAGTGAGAAATTTTCACGATTATGTTCGAATTTAATATAAATGTTCAATACAAAGTTTCACAAACATACATACATAATATTAACTTTAACTTTACACGTAAATGAAACTTGGCATGGTAAAAGAATGTTTTGAAAAAAATTGTTTAAATGAAGTTTTTTTTAAAGAAGAACAAAAAAATGTTTGTAACCATGTAAGAATAATCTTGGCGAAAGAACAATCATCCCCACATAAAAAGGACTATTACTTTATTTAAGGGTAGTTGAAGCGTGCTGGTTTTGATCTCATTACATATCAAACGTTAAGAAATAGTCCTTAAGCATTGTATCATGTGCTTTGATTTAATCAAATTACATCTTTCAGTTTAAAAAACTAACGGGTGATACAAGAAATGTCCCCAATAGGAAATTAATAGGTATTTAAATTGCTCTATTACGTAAGCCCTCTAAGGTTCTAAAGATTAATGTACAGCAGCACGGAATGACCGTGTTTTTTGTTTACGCTTAATTAGTCCATTAAATAACAAAAAAAGTGAGATTTTATTTTAACACTCATACGCCCCAGTGATTTTAAATTTAATTTGTCATGTTTCGTCCAAAGTATCTGTATTAATTCAACCAACAGTGGCGTAAAACTTACTTCAAGTACTAAAACATGTATTCCATCAATAAAATGTCAATTTCTGTTTGGTAAATCATTATAAATTACATTATAATTACAAGCATATTATGTATGTTAAGCTTACAACTTTTGATGGATTATATTTTTTGTTAACTTTTTTTT
Organism: Philhelius festivus; assembly: GCA_963931855.1. Taxonomy (NCBI): domain Eukaryota; kingdom Metazoa; phylum Arthropoda; class Insecta; order Diptera; family Syrphidae; genus Philhelius; species Philhelius festivus. Next base: position 88,798,943 of record OZ007557.1, on the reverse strand, counting down.
TCTGAAATCTATTAATATTAAACACATTTTCAATAACTTTTGTATTGAAGTCAGCTTATAATTCTTTTAAAATTCTTATTTTAGCATATTTAACAAACATCTACTTTATATTAGGGAATCGAATCCGGTGGGTCAGGTGTTGTTTAAAAGAACTGCGCGTAGAGAACTATGCTGAGAAACAAATTAAATATAAAGGCTCAAGTACTTGAGTCTCGTTTCAGTGTGCGAAATATTACCATTGTTTCGATGCCTTTAAGGCCCGGTGCACACATGCGTTCTTTTGACGCGCGGTACCGCAGCGTCACCGCAGCGTCACCGCCTTTGCGTCTTACCGTACTCACAAATGAATTGAGTGGTGCACACACGAGTGCGATGACGCTGCGGCATCGCGCGTTATTTTGCGTGTAAAAAGACTCGAAGGCTGCGGTACCGCGCGTTAAAAGAACGAATGTGTGCACCGGCCCTAAAGGCACCTCAATGTTAGGACCAATAGTCTCCTTCCTATTTAAAGAGGATCTTAGACATAATCTAATTAAGCCCCGGTGCACACATGCGTTCTTTAAACGCGTGGTGACCAAGCGGCACCGCCTTTGCGTCTTACAGTACTAACAAATGAATTGAGTGGTGCACACACGAGTGCGATGACGCTGCGGCATCGTGCGTTATTTTGCCTGTAAAAAGACTCGCAGGCTGCGGTACCGCGCGTCAAAAGAACGCAAGTGTGCACCGGGCCTAACAATCAGATTTTTTGCGACCCTCAAGGATTTCAACCATCGTCATGGTTTAGTGAAAAGTTACAGCCCATACAGTAGACAGAGACTTTGATGGCATTTACACTTTAGTTGGAGAAGGATAGGAAAAGTTTTTGAAAATTGCTAAAATATGGAAAATTCCTATCGTACTCTAAAAGATTCCTTTTTACTTCTGGTTTATAGGAACTATATGGCAAATTATGGATTCGAAAAAAATGTATTACTCGATATTTTGATCTGACTTCGCATAACGATGATAGGGAGAACGAACAAATTTCATTTAGTAAAACCTAGGTAATGGTTGCAAAAATTTCAAAAAAATTGTTAACATCCCTCATAGACATTTTTTTTTTGTTTTCGATTTTCTCAAAAACGGTACAACTGATTTTGATAATTTGTTTATGCCTTGCTCATTAAAAGTATGAATAGTGTTATTTATTAAAATTAAAAAAAAAAAAAAAAAAAAAAAAAAAAAAAAAACAAATGTTTACCTATAGAATCGAGTTTTTAGAATCTTGGCAGTCAACAGTTTAATAATACTGTCTACATGAACAAATGTTAATAAATTGTTTCTGAAAAAAAAATATTTTTTTTTTAAACCGCTACAAAGATTTAAAATAGTTATTTTTGGATAAATTCATATATTCATAAGGAAACACATGGCATTCTGTTTTTAACTCAAACTACAAAAAAATTATTTTAGGAATATTTTTCTCTGATAACATCAATTTTTAAATTTCTAATTTTCTTAAACATAGGAGCAAGTTCGTTCGATCCAGTCGTGCATTTTATTTTATAATTGGCATTCTTATACCTCAGCATACGCAAATAAGTTCGTTTTAAAAGTTAGCCTTTTTTTTTGTTTTTTTTTTTTTTTTTTATAATTTACTCACGCTCAAGGGATTATGATTACCCTTTAATGCCCCTATTATGGATTACAACTCAACTTAGTTGAGTTGTCATCAACACAACTAAAGTCTTAGCCAACCAAACAAATGTTTCGTATTATACAAGTCAACTAAAATCAGTTGTAATGAAAAAATACGTTGCCGTCTTTTAGGAGTCGATTTGCTGTCAAAACCAGCTGCTCAACATGAAATATATACAAAAGCAAGAATAAGAAATTGTATGATGGAAAGTTTTCTCGATTTGTTTTTCGGTGATTTGGAAGATGAGAATTTCCTTAATTTCCTTGTAGCCAAAATAAAAAAGAATATATTCTCATCTTCCAAATAAACTTATGTACACTTCTATTCCTAAAGTATGCATTTTTTTGATTCGAAATAGTTTTCCTAAAACAACCAACGTTTCTCAGCGATTCCACCAATTGTTAAACTTGCTACTGCTCTTCGTTTCATGAGCGAAGGAAGTTGCCAAAAGTGTAGTGGCAATGATTTCAATTTAGGACTGACTCAATCGATAGTGTCAGTTGTATTAAAAAAGTGGTAGATGTGATTGAGGAACTCATTTGTGGAAAATGCTCAGCTAACATAGAGCAACAAGTCGTTCAAATTGTGATGGCCATATAGCTTTCAAACTAAAATACACTCATTACATTCTATTTTTATTAAAATTGTTGTTTAACTTACTGTTTTGTGTCCATATTTTTTATCCGAAAGCAGATTCTTTAATTAAAATGTTCTACACAACTGTTTCGAACCAGTTGTTTGATTTTGACGCTTATTACAACCGAAGCACAACTCAACTTACTTACATAATACGAAGAGACAACTGAAAAGTCGGCCATTTTGTTAGTTGTCTGTTAATCGACAACTGGTTGTGCTTTGACAGTCAACTGGTTGTGATCGATAATACCAATTTTAAGAATTACAACTAAACTATAGTTGAGTTGTCTTCCATAATAGGGGGGTTAATGTTTCAACACAGCGCGGGCGTGAAGTTATTATTCGTTATTAAATCAACGAAAACAAATCCAATTGTGGGTAACAATTTTGGTATTTTTCTCCAAATAATATGAAATACCTTCGACCAACATTTAATTTTTTCGTTTGTTCAACTTAACAATATACATATACATATGAACAAAACCACAAGTCTTATAAGACTTAAGCCAAAACACATGCAAATATTGGCAAATCACGCTGTTGCAATTAATTATTTTATCATTCATTCGTTATTATTTTTATAATGATTGATTAGTGTCAAGCACGAGAGATAGACATTTCGTCTATTCGAGATTCTGGCTGACGCCATTTTTATTTCCAATCGAAATTTTCAGTCTCGTTCAAGATCGTTTCGCTCATTTGAATTATGGGTGAGTGTTCTCTTTTTGACAATTCAGAAAGCTACTTTTCGTTGGATTTTGACAATAGCTTAAGTGACCTTCGGACAATTATTTATAGTTCTGTATTAACATTTCTTTTTTTGACAACTTTTTTTTTAATATTGTACATATATTATAACTTTCTCAGGAATGTGTGCAACATTTTTTATAATAAATTTTGTTGAAAAAACATTATTTACCCTATAAAACATTTAAAAAAAATATATATTTTAAATAATTAAAGAAATTTTTCTTTCTTATTAATATTTATGGCAAAATGTTAAGTATTCGACTAAAACTACACACCATTATGCTGTGTTTCAATTAAATGGATTGTACTAAAAGATCGTAGCCGCACATATAAATAAGAGGTTTATGTTTTCTTTGAATCGCAAGTCACAATAAAAGTTTATTATTATTGTTACTTTGTTATTGCATGAATGTGTGAAACATAATAATTGATTCAATTGCGTTTAATTGGTTGAAATTGCTATTTATTGATTAGTTTCCAGCAATGAAGTTGTTTTAATAATATTCTTTACGTATAAATACTTTTGGAATATTTTAGAAAATCAAAATTTGTATCTTTCCATTATGTCTGTAGTCGATAAACGTAGACTGTGATCGGGTTTGTGGAATATCACTTATTGAAAACAAACGTCATATCTCACAATTGATAAAACATGAACAACAAAATTTAGTATGTTTGTAAAAATATAGAAACAACCTTAAATAAACTTTAGTCTAGACGATACAACAGGTTTGTTATGGAAGTTTTACACCAGTTTTTAGTGAGATCATATTAAAAACCATATTTTGCAATGTAATTAAGAACTGGGGCCAAATTACCGCATCAGTGTCCCATGAGTGATCGAATGAAAACGTCAAATTAGAGTAATCGCTAGCTAACGTAAGCGGTAATGCCAAAGTCACATAATTCAGTCACGTATTACTCGATAACTGATGCGGTAATTTGGCCCCTAAATATGAGTTGAATATAAGTAAAGCGTTTTTGAATTTGTTTCACTTTCAAGCTGGCGTAGACTTTTGACATAAGTAGTTTTTTTTTTTTGTGAGTGAGCGCACCCCCACTCCATCACTAAAACTCAAGCTTAATTTTGGGCTAAGCAATTCCATACTAATTAAGTTTACGTAAAAACTACTTTGTAGAACTGTACCAGCTTATTAAAGACACAAAAAAGGTAATAAAAAAGCATGCATAAGGGAAAAAGATATGAATACATAGCACTGTGTCATTCAATTTTGGCGGCCTGTGGGAGTCATGTTGTTGTGGTGATATCTATCAAATCTTTTGTTTATTATTCAGTTAATAGGTTTGGTCATTGGACCCTGAAGTCACCCTAGGGTCGCCCTTTTCGTTTTTTGGAAAACCTGAAGTCACCCTGGTGAATAAATTCTGTGTTTTTTTGTGACCTGGGGTCGCCCTGAAGTAGATTATATCTAGGTATTTTGCTATGGCAAGTTCAGATAACGACCAAACTGTCAAAAGTCACATGAGATTTCATATCTATTTCTTTTGTTGTCATTTGTCGATTCGCATGTTGCATGTTATTGTTATTTTTGCAATTAAATGTTTTTTGAACTCATCAGATGAAATATTCAATAACAACGTAAAACTATTTTTGTTTATTTTTAAAACTAATTTATAACAAATTCAAAGTTTTATCAGAATACAGAATTATTTGTTTCTTGCTTTTAGGTGTCAACAAAAAAAATTAAAAGCGCTTGGGTGTTATTTGAAAACCGAAAACCCCAGTTTTTTTTTGACAACTCTCAGGACTGTCAAGAAAACCTGGGTTAACCCTGGATAAAGTTAAACGAATGAACCTACTGATGCCAAATCAGCATGTAAAGCTACACGATTAACAGCACGTTAAAATGATAAAACTTTTTTTAGGACTTCGGCCTAACCATACAAGATCTAACTAACCCAGAAGCTCAAGGCTTATTAGATACCAAAGACAATGCCGTTTGTTCGCTGACGTGCAAGACAAAATTAATGGGGACATTAACTAAATTAGTGACTACGTAGTCAAAAATCAACTAGCTTTTAGAATGCGAAATTGCACTACAAAGCTAGTCAATCGTGAACTGTAATATTAATGACAGATGTAAACATATGGAATAAGAAACATTTGTGTTGTGAGAACTTCAAATAAATGATAATGTATATTTTCATATTTCACCATTAATTTCATTTTGAAAATATCTTCGACCAAAAATCAAAAACTTGTATCTTCATCGAACAGCTGATTGTGAAATGTCAAAATCTTTATCCACTATCTTTTGAACCAATATATTTGTACTACATCGGAGGGGAAATTTCAACTCATTTTTAGTTGTATTTGGCTAAGCATAGTGATAAAGACAACAACAAAATAGCTTAAGGCATTTAACCTCAAATTTAAGTCAAAAGTTGATAACCTTGTTTGTTTGCCAAACTTGACTTATTGCTTAAAGATCAAGTCCTATGGTTGTCAGTGAGCTGTCTTTAAGTTCTATCATCCAGTTATTTCTATTCGATTTTGGAATATATTAGATTGTGCAGTAGCATGTAATTGGCATAGGCTACAGTAAAAGATAAAAGTATGCTTACAGAAAATTGTGTAAGTATAGAGAAGATTATTTGAAAGAATTCAAAATTTTTGTCAACTATTTGTACTTTTTTAAATTCCTCTGTGTCTATATTTTCAGTTGCATCATCACAGTGAATTTTGATTTCCACAGCTGTTTTCCATTATTGTAAGAGAACTAAATTTATCTTGTTAACATAATCTCAGAAATATGAACTGAATTTGCTGTCAAATACTGAGGAAAGAAAACGTTGACTTGGCTTGGTCAATTTTTGAAGCACGAATTCCAAAAACTTTAGTTAGCTAATTTTATTTAAATGATGTCACAGCTAAGTTCTTAGCAACCGAAAAATTGTGTAAAAATCACGATTGATTCCATACAAATTTATCGACCGCCATTAAAATACTTTTGCTACTTACTGTTTTGTTTTAAGTCGAATAAAACGAGACTGGAAAACGATCAAGTCAATGATCGTACGTTCGCAAGGTTAACGACTTTTTATACCGCATTGCACTTGGTGATTCTGATTATTATTTTATTTGGCTTTGATGGATATATGAACATTCATATGTACACATATATGTAATGTTTTGTGCATTGAGAAGCTACTGCATCGCTTAGAAAAAATAAATAATACAACTTCTGAAGGGAACACAGAGATGAATGACTGTGAGAGACCTTGGCACGGTTTCTATGAACGATACAGAGGCTGATGGCGGATGGAGGTCTACTCAATTTGACATAAATATAGCTAGTATGTACTATATAATATAGAGTTCTTTATTGTTGCTGCATTAGATATCAATTGACAAATATGTATAACAATTGAATTCAAATCAGAATTAAGTAGCGGAAAAGTTTATGCGTATGTACATATTTACATGGATGTGGGACAACAACTTGATGTAATTGGTACATTATCGTGGAAAAAATGAAATCTGATTCGCATTTTTCTATTATTCCATCCCATTATCTCATTATACTTATCGAGAAAACGACCCAAAAAGACTTTTCAATTTCCAATGCAATTGGGCGATAAGTAGATTGTCCACCCAGATCACTGAACATTGCTGTTAAAATCATCGTCAAAAATAGGATAAGCGTCATTTAGAATGTTTACATTTTGAACTTATTGCGGTAACTGTTTTTGATGTATACCTAATTCAACCTGAATTCTTCAGTTATGCGAACAGGCCTGACTTAGTTTGAAAAATAGTATAGGTATATCACCTTTTTATGAACTGAAAATGAATTGTTAAGAAATTTTAAGATGTATTTTAAAATAATGTGTCAGTGTCTGTTCGCGTTCCACTTACTCATTCGAGAGTAATTAAGAAAATGCTATGTGATAACGAAAAGTCAAAATTACGAATTTTCGTTCATTCGTCGGTCGTTGGTGGCTCATGTGAATAGTCCTATAAACCAATAAAAAAGTTCTTATTGTCTAAAAACAACAATGCCGTGTGTAATTTATTTCCGACTAATATTATTCCCTATTATTTCACTTTCACACCAGATAAATATTGTGCTTTTAGTTACAAGCTACAATAACGGTGTAATAAAGCCAAATAAAATTGACCCAAATATTTCACTTTTAACTGGAAATATATCACTTAAGAAAACGAAAAATGAAAGTTTTGATTTATTTCGTTAATTTTTACTTCCGACTTATAGGTACTATAAGGCAAGTTATGCATTCGTAAAAAAAATCGAACTCGAGATTTTAATCAAAGTTGACATTACGATAAAAAGTAAAAATTCACAAAATTTAATTTAGTTTAAGCTAGGTAATAGTTGAAAAAAATTTTCCAAAAAATGGTTATTTTTGGTAGCCCCTCTCGAACCATTTTTTCGATTTTCTCGAAAACAGTGCAACTGATTTGAATCTTTTTTTTTATGCTAAGGCTCCATTTACATATTCAAATTTTCAATTTTTCGAAAAAATTTCACCTTGTGCCACACAGAAGGTATTTATTTAATTAATCAAAGTAGGACAGCACCCAGTTTATAAGCAATCATCTCTTATCAGATAGGTATAAATAACTACTACTTCATACATAATGTACCTATACATATAATCATGATTGATTGACTTATCATGATCTCTATACGAAATTTCTTCGCAAATCAATATGTGATATGTGAATATACATATGTACATATATAAATGTATGCATGTAGTTCATTAACAATGTTATTCTTCGTTATAAAATTAATCAAAACCAAAAGTCATTCAATTAAACGTGGTTTATACTCGTAGATCCCCCAATTTTTATGATTCGTTATGACAATAAATTGTAATTAAATTTCAAGTTGAAGGTCTTCTGAATATCGACAACTTGGGTAAGCACATATGAACATACATACACACATACATTCGTATGCTTGCAAGGTGTATCAGATTAATTACAATACTGTCAATGTACATAGCTATTAATCGCGTGAAGTATTAGTTCATTCTCTTTAAATTAACCTAGCTTAACATGAATGGGTATATTGGGTAATAAATCTTGTGAAACGAAAGAAATTCTTTCGATAAAATTAACTTTTATTTAATTTTTATTTCATATAAAGTTTCTTCTTTGATGAATCGATTTGTATTTATTTCCCACAATCGGTCAAATTGATAAGTGCAAATATTTTATATAGTTGATTAAAGTGATTCATGAGTGTTAATCACATAGGCTAAAGTTTGTATTTTTTGATAATTTTGAGAGACATTTTTTACAAAAAAAAATATGAAGGTTTTATTACCTATCCAAATTCTCTATAAAAAGGTTATCCCATAGTCCGCACCGCAGATGAAAACTATGTGTTCCTGAAGTAATTTTGTGTCGAAGAACTCAAGAGGTAATTTATTCCGCCCTTGCGAGGTATCCGTTCGGTCGGCGCGGAAAACTGTCCGCAACGCATACTTCGTCGGAGGTTCAAATTGCTTTCGGCTTTCGAGGTATCCTATCGGAAAGAATTATAATACACAAATGCGTTGGCGCAATTTTTTCCGCGAAGAATTTGTGTCGGACGAAATCGGATCCGAACGGAAACCTCGCTAGGGCCGATTAACTCGTTTTCGCTTTGTTGCAGTTATAACGGGTTTTTTGCTATATTTTTCACAAATTTCTCCAAAAGAATTAAGAAGACAATATATATAGGAAAAAGGGAAAGTGGAGAAAAATAATAGAAAGTACCATTGACAATTGGCATTTTGTATACAATAAGAAGCAAAAACAGCTGGGTAGATCATTATGCATTCGTGCAGTACAGCTAAAGAAACAATCTCTGAACTTTAGAGTACTTCCAGAATTCGATTCAGCCGTAAATTGATAATCATTCTTTAAAGCGTTAGTACTACATTTGAATTGTTTAAGGGGAGGAATGCATCTAGATACATATTTATCTAGAGCGCCGACTATAACAGAAAATAAAATGCACGACTGGATCGCACGAACTTGCTCTTATGTAAAAGTACTTTGGAATTTAAGATACATTTTATAAATATAAAACATGGATTTAATGAGATAATAATGTTCAAATGCATAAAATTGCCGTCTGATTTCTAGAAAAGTATGAATTTATGCAAACAAACTTCGTTTTATTATTAAATACATTTTTTATATAAAAAAATTCTTTCATGTTTTTGATTTTTTTTTATTTTGTTTTTTTTGTGTACTAAATTTTCTTTAAAATTTTTATAAAAAAAATTGTTACGCAAATTGTTAGTATTTAATAAAATACATTTTAAAAATTTAATCGTGTATCGGTTTTCAAGATATCGAATTTTCAGTATTATTTTTTTAAAAATCCAAAAACTATTTTTTCGAAAAAATTTTTAGTTTATATTTTTTAAAATGCAAAGGAGCTGCTGCATAAAAATTTCGGTAAAAATCGTTAGAGCCGTTGGTGAGAAAATCGAAAATCAAAAAAAAACGGTTCTATGACAGGTACCCCTAACATTTCCCCCCAAATTTTTGTTTGACCGCAATGTAGTCTATGTCCATAATATCACACCTAATTTTTTTTTATCAAAATCGTTAGAGCCGTTTTCGAGATAAATAAGATTTTGCATTACGGGTGTATGGGGGTTACCCTTAGTTTTGGAGCTAAAAAAAAAATTTCAATTTTTCCTCTAGGAAATCACCGAAGACCCTTAAGTACCGAGTTTGAAGAAAATACCTCCAGTAGTTTAGGCTGTAGTTCGAGGTACAGACATACAGACAGACAGACGGAATTGCCGGACCCACTTTTTTCGTCTTCGCTATCATCGTAATGTCAACTTTGATCAAAATCTCGAGTTCGATTTTTTTTTTCCAAATGCAGAACTTGCCCTATAGTACCTATGTATATCGCAAGTAAAAATAAATAAGGAGAGACAAGAAACATTACGACGGTGTGTATGTTTCCATGATGGTAATTTTTCCTATAATTTTAAGCCTCTCATAAAAGACTCAAGTGAGAAGAAGGAGCACCAGCCCAGATATAAAAGTTATACTTCAACTTTGGACGGATATAAGAAAAGTTTCTTGAACCGACCGTCGAACGAAACTTACAAGCTGCAACATTTTTAGCAACATGCCAACATCACTAATGTGATCATTCCACAGGAGGTAGCTGGTATAGTACACATAGCGAGGATTGAAAATTTATCTATATCCTCATAGAAAATGACAGGAGAGGTAGGTTTGGCTTTAACGACAAGGGACAGTATTGAGCTTTAGAAGCATTAAATTCATAATATGAAAATTTATTCTTTTATTTTACAGGTATCAAACTTAAATCCGTCTAGTACTAGGTGTATTAAACGGTTTGAAAGGTAATTTCAAATCCATCAAAGGAGCGGTTCATCGAAACAAGGACACATTTTTCGATAAAAGAATTCGATTTCAGATTCTGTTAATTGGTTTTGCAATACCAAGTCCAATAATTTTATTTTCCATTTGGTCCACTATTCGGTATATTCGACTTAGCCGCTATTTTTTTAAAACGATGTTCGTTTTCTTTTCCGACTTCTGCTTTTGACAATTAACATTTATGTAATTTATGTAGCTTTCAAATATTTATTACGATTTACATATGTTAGATAACATTAAAATCTAAATTTATCGGTCAATATTTGCATGCGTTCATTCTCGTAATTCATAAGTCTGTTCGTGTCATAACTGGTGTTCTTGGGTAAGGGTTTTTTGTCCTTCGTTTCGTAGTTCGTAATGAGTATTATAAACACCAACCTCCCACATTTAATTCTTATCAGTTGAGTGCGAATACATTCTGAAGCGCATATGTACATTATTACTTTTTCACCAGCCAATTGCGACGAATTCAAAATCAATTATCTATTTCTGTTTAATTCGTTTCTATTGTTATAGAGCAAGGTCCCAAGGACACCAGATCTAAATACATATGTACATACCTCATGAACATTTATATTTTTTTGTGAATGTACACTCTGGTAGTTACAAATCGATACAATATGAATCTTAAAGTGTCTTTAGAAGGTAACAGTAGCTAAATTTATAATTGCAAGTTTTGTTCCCCAATCCCCGTCTAATATATCCTCAAAAATACATTTATGAACACAATTTCATACTTTGTTTAAAGTGATAGTTAAAATAGCAGACGTGGAAGAAATGAGAAAGATATTTTGGTACAAATTATTTTGACACGTTTTCTAAATCGTTTAAAAAATTACTATTAAAAAGTCTTTCCGAGAAAAATTGTTTTTGAAAACATGGGACGAAATATCTTTGAATAACAATATTTTTAGAATGATGTGCAGGCATATCGTCGCCTGAGTTCTATCTTGTTCAAAAGACCATTTTTGGCGAAATTGAGTTAGAAATGCAGTTTTTATAAATCGAACATGCTCTTTCGAATGGCGTACTCCATTTTTTTCTATCTCTTTTAGTTTTAAAGTTATGAAGAACTATTTTGTTCAATAAACCACTTTATTAAATATTTTGAGTGTCTTTTTTATTCAATCAACCACTGCTTTTTGTTTTTATATGAAATTGAACAATTTTATATTAACTTAAAAAAAAACTACCATGTATTTCTTTGTTGTTCAATATCCATAATCTAATCCATTTAGTTTTGTATGTTATTGAACAAAATCCTATTAAAAAAGTTATGCGGACGGAAAACCGCATTTTTGTTCAATATCACTGCACTGTAATGTACCACACAAAATTAATACTGATATAACATTGGAAGCTGTAAGCACAATGTGATGTAAGCGAAAAGTTGGAACGTAATCTTCAAACGCTTTTAAGGTATTTTGAAAAACCCTTTTATCTTTAGACAGTTTTTGAATACAATATTTGTCGCTTACAGTATGATAAATCCAGCTCATCCAGGATCTGATATTTCAGAATTCTATGATTCAGAATTCTAATATAGCTCCTTTATCTGAAGAAGTCATTTTAGTATCTTCATTGGAAAACGTAGTACCAGCAGAAGGTTTCGTTTCATCTAAACAAACTACATACTTTACACCAAGAGAAATTGAATTTGCGCGCCTAGCTTAAAAGATTCTGAAAAAGGACAGTTTTATTCCAAATTTGTGATAAGATCGGAACCAAAGTGAAAGAAAGTAGCTAAAGTAATTTCAAGAAAAAAGTTTACTTTCAATGTAGACAAATACAATATCGACAATCTGGGGCCTGTTTCTCAGATCATACACATCATACATTGTATGATATTGACAGTTCTGCTGTATGATTTCTGTTTCTCAATTTTGATGTATGATCCACTGTCATACAACAATGTATGACTGAAGATTACACTGGAAATATTGGAATGTTGTATGATTCTGTTTCTCAGAAATGTGTCATTTACATCATACAGCAAATTTACCTATAAATGATCATACATTTAATACAGTACAAAATTCAGTTGTAAAGTGGCTGCTGCATGTAACATGTAGCAACATTGTTTTCATCAGTCAAAGCTGGGGAAACAAAATTTTTTTTGAGAAGTTCTCTGGCTCGACATTCACAAAACATGGTAGAGCCTGTAGGGCATAGAGAGAGATAGTTTCATTGGGGTTGTCTTATGGGCTTGCATTATGCCGATTTCATGATAATGGATTCCATTTCCAAGCTAATGAAGGGTTAACAATATTTGGTGCAAAGGCGACAAGGCTTCGTTGCAATTAGTTGAAAGCACTATTGATCTTCCCAATTTTTCCACTAAAAATTTTTGGCAATCTAAATTTTTCAACAAAATATGGATCTTTAAGAGTGAAATTAACAGGTTCTTTTATTATTTTAGGGCGTCATCTGACACGTATATTAATTTCAACTAGTTCCAACACGTCTTCACCAAAAATTGAGATTTATATTAACCTCACACTCAAATAATAATGAAATGTCAGAATCATACACATCATACAACAAAACAATAATGTCATACAACACTTCCAATGAAATCTGAGAAACAGAATGATGTGTATGTTGTATAAAAATGTTGTATCTTGTATAAAATGTATGATGTGTATGATCTGAGCAACGGGCCCCTGATCTTCTTTCAATGCATTACAAATAAAATCATAATGGCACAAAATTTTTGTTGAATTATTACGATGTTAAATCTGTTTTAGTATGAAACTAGGTTTAAACAACGATTTTTATGAAAAAATAATAAGAAACCAATTACAATAAAACTCAGTGGCGCAAAATTTTAAACAGCCTTTTATTAAGGTATTAGTATGATAATTCTTAACGATTTGCTATCTTTAAAGTAGTTTACTAACTCATTCGTAATTCTTACAATTTTCTAACTATTATCGTACTAAGGCAATTTTCTTAATAAATTGCACCTAAAACAATGAAAGTTCGTGCAAAGAACTAAGTCTTTGTGTGTCGTTTGTAAATAGCACGATACTAAAAAAATATTATGGGTATTCGACGATTTTAGTATCATACTAAAACAGCTTTAGCATCGTACTAATTTAATTAAAATTTTGCGCCAGTTTGTTTAAAACAATAACAAAATTTAAATTAAAAATTGTATGTAAAATAAATAATGTATTTATTTGAAAAAAGAAGGGTAAAAAGTGAATTCAAAAAAATGTTTAACAAATTTTGAATTTCATTACCTACCGAGCAGCAGCAATATTTTTTCTGATCACCGATTATGTTCTAGTGCTTAACTCAAAGAATGAGCTAGAATTTTTTGTTCTATTTTCATAGTATTTTCGTAGTTTCAATGATTTAATAATTATTAAGTGCTTCTATTTTGTTCAATATTTAGCTTTTTTGTTCAATATCCACCAATTTAATCAACTTGTTTACAGCCCATACAACGTTGTTCAATATCCAAAATGACATCCCACTTGATTTTATTTTTTAACTATTTCAGGATTTAATAAAACCTAGATTTATAAATCATTTTGCAAACAAAAATTATTGAGTTTAATGGAGAAAAAAACTCCACAGTATTTCCTTTCAAATTTAAGTAAAAATTTTGCTTCTGAAGTTAAAAAATCGTTTTCCCAACATTTTCCAAAATGGACTTTGAACAAGATAGAACTCAGGTGACGATATGTATATTGGGATTGCACAATCTTACAAAATTGTGATGAAAAGCATTTTTTCACAAATTTTTTAAAATTCGATAAGAAACTTGTTTTAAAAAATGAATAAGCCCTCACAATGTTGTAGGATGATGTAATGAGCCACAGTCAAACATACATTTCAAGTAATCCCCTTTGTATTCATAGTTATTCCTTGCAAATAGGTACCTCGGTTAAAACAACACCCAAATGTATACCATTAGTGAATCAATGATTGCAACTTTTTCAAAGTGTCTCAGTAAACGCAACTTTCCATCAATTATCTCATATTTCGTCTAATCTTTATTTCTATTTTTCGGTGTTTACTTTTATTGTAACTGAGCAGCGTCCTATTACCGAGGACGTACGGTAATGACACAAGACTAAAAACAGATTAACTAAAGCCATTTTGGAAAAAGTCTAATTGCGGACGGCTGACAATAGATATTAATCTGCCACTATACCTTACACTATGTTAATCCGAACTTAAACGAATATTGACTGTCATTTTACTTTAATAAGTGTTGCCAGATTTATGCAAAGTTTATGCTGTTTGTTACAATTATGAAAGTAATTTTGGCAGAACTACAGAAGATTAACAAGGACGATCTCAGCAACTCAAGGAAAATATGTAAATTTTTTTTGTCAAATATTTGCATACGACACAAGAGGAAAACTAATCCAATTTGATCAGTTTTGGGAACATATTTCAACTCGGTTTCCATTTAGTGGTTCTCAATTTTAATCCCCATTAAACCAATTTCCTAAGTCCAGTTCGTTTGTCCGCAGGGCGGTGTACTATCACCCTTGCTGTGAAGTCTTGTAGTCGATGAACTGCTAGAAAATCTTACATTTCAAGGTATACGCTGCATCGGCTTCGCTAATGATATCGTTATTATAGCCCTAGGGAAGTTTGAAGAAACACTGATATCATCCAGAGGACTAATTAATACAAGAAAAAGTGTCTATCTACCCTACATGATGGCACCTATTTAGTTAGCTGGCGTCGAAAAAATAGTAACAGAGAAAGAAGTAAAATATCTAGGAATCATGTTATAGGGCGGTCCATTTAGTGGTTTCTTTTTAAATCATAGGTTATTTTGACACTAACAGCTTTTGCCCGCTCAAAATCTTGACAGAAAATCAGTATTATACCTCCCTTGAACGAAATGAGTCGCTTCACGTTTGAATTCAATTTGGGAAATATTGAGAACTTATTTCCAAAGTTAGTGCTGTGTAACAGTGTTTTTTTTTTTTTGAAGATGTTATGGCCGAATCATAACGTATGGTGCGGTTGCAGGGCAAAAAAGAATCGAGTTGCAAACAACTACCAAATAGTCCAAAGGCTCGGTTGTTTATGCATTACTGGAGCAATGAAAACTTGTACTACAGTAGCGATAGAGGTTAATTTTTCATCTATACCCATTACATATAGTAGTTGGAAGTGCTGCTAAGGGAGCCATTATGGGATTTGCCAAGTAAGGGACTAACTAACGTTATCGACATTCCTAGGAATGGAATGATTAAGGAATACAATTTTATAAAAAATTATAACACGGATTTAAGTTGCCAAAACGAGTAGATAGGCGAATCAAAAATTTACACACTCAAAGCCAATGCCATTAAGTGGCACACGAATGGTTCGGGAACGATAGAAGAGGCTGGGTGCTGGAATTTTTTGGCCTAGAACAAAACTTTCCATACCAATAGGACAATTCACTAGCATTTTCCAGGTGGAAGTCAATGCCATAACGGATTGTGCAGTTCGAAATCTCGAAAGGAATGACCGAAACCAAATCATTGCCATTATGTCAGATAGCCAAGCCACACTCAAAGCACTAAGCTCACAAGCCATCACGTCTATGTTGGTGTAGGAATGTGTAGACACGCAAAAACAATAATGAGGGAAATGAGGAGGTACTTCCTAGCAAAAAAAAGGCGTAAGGACTCCTCAAATGAGGTCAGAGCCACCTTACTCCGGAATGAGAGAAAACAGGATTAAAAACGAAATTAAAATAGAGTAGACCAAAAGATCCAAAAACTAGAATGAACTCTCAAAACTGAGGAAACTTGAGAACTATAACCAAGATCGTTTCATGAACTGCATCAGCTTAAGTAGGAACAATGTAGTCACGGGTCATTGTAAACTAAGAAGACACTTGAGTATTCTTTACCTGGTAAACAACCCCACTTGCAGATTCTGTAATACTGCATGACGAAATGCCGGAACACATATTAGGCGGATGCGAAGAACTAAGGCATAAAAGAAACAAGTATCTGGGACGCTACCAGGTGGAAGAGAGCAGTTTATCCTCTCTGAAGGTACTCCAGATAATGAAACTCAACAAAGGGTAGGGTTAGCAACTCATATAGCTCTGGATGTTTAGGTTGCAGTGCAAACCCCCTCTCAATATTCATTCATTCATTCATTCATCCATTTTGTTCTATCTCCGAAAAAGTCTGTTAAACGAGGATATATGAGGATAGAACTCACTTGACGAAATTGTTTCCATCGAAAATAGTGTGAACCTACTCGGGTGTAAAGTTTCCTTATATCAGTTCGTTTCATGAATTTTTTTGTTACTGCTTTATTCGATCAGACGTCCATGCCATTAACTCCAGAAATGTCTAAAGAACTAATAATTTATTAATAAGTAAAACGAAGGTAAATACATATTATTTATTCTATTGAAATTTATAAATATTGAAAAATATCAAAAAAGCTTAATCGCATTGACTTCTAAAGAGAGTCATTTATCAATCTGAAAACAAAAAGATGTTTAAGAATAAATACCGATTCTTATCACTGAATTACCCACTTGACCCACCTGACTACATAAATTCTTATCTCTTAAACCTTAAACGTTCCCATACAATGCGATTCATGTTATCTCAAGTCTTAAATCACACCGGTTAAATCTACTCCCGTAAAACAACAAAACTGGTTCCTTATAAAATATTGTTTGCCATGAACCAAACAAAATACAAAAGAATGCAATTCACTTAAATCGAATGTCATTCAACTAATAATACTTCAAAGCTGCTCGTTTTAAAGTTTACATTATCCGAAGGAATTCGTTACGAATATGAAGTTCCATATTCCAAAGAACCCTGTATAACAAAAAAAAACAAACAAACAAACACATGACTTCCTTACGTGACAAGGCGTCTTAATTAGATGTAAACCAAACAACCTTGTAGATATAGTTTAAAAAGCCTATTTATATTATTCTAGATACAAAAACAATCATATCAATGCGATTACGTCGTCGTCGGTCGTCGTTGCTGATTTTTATTTCATCAGCGATAGGTTGGTAATTTAATTTTTGTTTGTCTCGACAAAAAATCCACTCGTACATTTTTCGCGTCTTATCTTAAATTCACCCTCAGATCAATAATACTAATCAAAGAACTGAGCTATAAGCTATAAGTTGTTGTTGTTCTTGTTCTTGTATTGACTATCCCATTTTTTAAGAGAATTTTGATAATCAGTTTATTTTATTTTTTTAATAAAATGCTTTTGTTCAATGTCATAGACATGAGATTTCATATTCTGGGCAACTACAGTAAAAGTGTTGTCAATCGACAAAATAACACTCCCATAAGTTTTTGGATTTTTTTTTATCTGAAGAATATTTCCGTACATGCTTCTCCTCGTGCTCAAATATTATAACAAAAGAATTATAAAAACAACTAAGCGATAATGAGTTGCTATAATTAGTCATGCAGCATGGCAAAGTAAACACATTTTTGTGTAATTCTAAGGATTCGACATTCCCATTCAGACTGCAGAAATGTATTTCACTTTTATTTTAAAAATTAAAAGCGAATGTCCTTGATATCGTATCGTCATGGAAATTTATACCTGGTTCGGTTAGATATTCACCCGATTGTCATTCTAGACAGTAGTCGGTCCGATCCATTTAATATGTCCCAACACAAATTAAAATCAGATACAAAACATACATATGTACATATGTATGTACGTCTGACACGACAAATAACAATCGTTAACGATGAAATTAAAACACAAGACCTTCGTAGAAAGTCAATAGTTTTGTTTATGTCAAAGATAGTAGGGTTGATTGACCAAATGAGAAATGAAGGATTGGTAAAGATATAATCAGTGATTTACAACATATTGTAGACATACATAATGTACATACATAAATATTTTAGATCTAAGATCTTGAAGAATCCCAAAAATTCAAATTTTTGGTGGTGAAAGATCAATTTCGGAAATATTTTGCATACGAAGATTCTAATAAATTGAAAAATATTTAAATTTATTTACCACTTTTTAAAAACGGTTTTCGGTTGCTTTAGAGTTTTGTGTATGGAATTTTTCAATGTGAAAAATTTTAACTAAAGTTTTAAAACTTTAAACAAACGTCTTATCATCCAATACAAAGTTCTGAGAAATTGAAAAATAAATATCGAATTCAGAAACAACCAGCGCAGCAACAACAATTTAATGGATTAAAAGTTTAAGACAAAAGATTATTATTATTGATGAATATGAGAAAGAGTGTCGGAGACAAAACGGAGCCCTGTGACACACCAGCATTTACCTATTTAATGAACTACAGACTTAAAACTGTCAAATACAACTTGTATTGCACGGTTCGCAAAGCTTGATGGCAAACTGTATCAAACGCTTTTGAAATATCAAGTGCAATGATCTTACTTTCTCCAAACTACTGCTACTATTCCATACCATCCGATGGGCATTTGCTACAAGTTGCTTGATAAGCTTTCGTTCTTGAGCTGATATTTTATCAACGTTTCCATTACCTTGGAAAGAAGGGACATAAGTGCAATTGGACGATAGATAGAGAGGGAAGAAGATTCGCCCTTTAGGGACAGCCTGGATACATGTTTTTAATCCACTTGGAAATAGCCCATTGGTGTAGGAAAAGCCTACGCAAGGGTTTTGCAGGCGTTAAAGAACATCTATTCAAAAGAATCGGAGGAGCCGCACTAGTGAATTTGTGTCTATCAAGTTCTTTCAGTACTCTTGCAACTGTACGAGTGAGAAAGAAGACAAAAGGAGTATCATTGAAGAGACGTAATTTTTTTTTACACATTTTTACACACATTTGTACTGCCTTTGGAACATTATAGTATTTTTTGCCTTAATTTTTAGTCGACCAAAATTTGTTTCGTCGAATATTATTATTACAAGTATTTATGTATTGCTAGAAATTATTCTGGGCCCGTATCGCGTAAGAGTAAAGTGATCAGTAAATTAATTGATTATCGTTATGACAATATCGCTCTCACTATATTTCTTTATTGATATGATAGAGACAGCTATAGTCAAAATGACAGTAAAAAAATTGGTAATCAACTATCACCTTAGCCTTTCTTTTTTTAAAACCAAAAATAACGGTACCTGCCATACGAATATTTTTTGAAATTTTATACATAAATATTTTTATTTTCTCAAAAACTATTCGACACATTTAAAAACAAAATTCAGTTAAAGCTAGGTAATGCTTGGAAAAAAATTCCGAAAAAGGGTTGTTATTTTTTGGTTTTAGATTTTCTCAAGAACGGTGCAACGAATTTTAATTATTTTTTTATGTTAAAGCTCCTTAAAAGTTTGAATAGTATTGTGGATTCAAATTTTCAAAACAATTTTTTTTTGATTTTTATGTTCTAAATTTTTTGTTTCAAACTCAATATTTCGAAAACCCTGTCGGGGGTTAAGTTTTTTAATACAACCAATAAGATTTGAGAATTGTTTTTTATTTTAACTTAAAATAACGATACCCACCACACAAATGTTAAAAAATGATTGTCGAAGGAATTACATGGCATTCTGTTTTTATCTCTTACTACTAAAAAGTATTTCAAAAATGAATTTTATGAACAGTTTTCTCTAATAACATTCATTTTTAAAATGTTAAGTCTTTTACATAAAAGCAAGTTCGTGCGACCCAGTCGTGCATTTTATTTTTTCTTTCATTTTCATAATTATAGAACTTCTTATCTTTTTGATTATAGTATTAAATTTTTTAAATACCTACATTAAAGCGCATTTTTAGAACAAGTTTTTCCGCAAATCCCCACTGTACGACCAGTTTAATTTAAAATCAATTCCAAATCCATCAACCCAGAAGTTTGAGTTTTGGTTTGTTCGATCGATCTCATATGATCTCAATGTTGTTAGCTCGAAATCTAAGATATTGGCCATCTTCTTTTAGAATACAACTATGTACATTAGACTGGGCCAAAAAAATTGACTATTTTTTTTTTTGAAAGATATATCGAGAATATCATTCAGAATGACAAAAAAAAATTTTCGTAAAAGTTTGAGCCCTTAATATCAATTTTAAGAGGGCTATCATCGCTAATTTTGATTTTTAGTCATAATTTCATGTTTTGCGTCAGAACTGACAAAACATTGAAGTAAAAAAAATTCATTTTGACTTACTTTTATATAAAATTAAATTCCCTACAAAAAAGGTCTAATTGAAAATTTTCGTCAGACAAGCCGTTTTTGAGTAATTAAGCTTAATAAATAGTTATTTTTCGTTAGTTACAAAATTCCAAATTAAAAAAGTAAAATCGAAGAAAAATAACAATTTATTAAGCTTAATTACTCAAAAACGGCTTGTCTGACGAAAATTTTCAATTAGACCTTTTTTGTAGGGAATTTAATTTTATATAAAAGTAAGTCAAAATGAATTTTTTTTACTTCAATGTTTTGTCAGTTCTGACGCAAAACATGAAATTATGACTAAAAATCAAAATTAGCGATGATAGCCCTCTTAAAATTGATATTAAGGGCTCAAACTTTTACGAAAATTTTTTTTTGTCATTCTGAATGATATTCTCGATATCTTTCAAAAAAAAAATAGTCAATTTTTTTGGCCCAGTCTAATGTACATGTCTATTAACAATATTTAAGGCACTTACCATGATTTAATTTAATAGTAATCTTCACAAACACCACATCGGTTGTAAAATCTTCGCTGAAAACATAAACATAGAGAGAAAAAACAAGACCCACCTATTAAAGTCAATTCACTCGTGACCACAATTTAAATGATTAAAATAGCGGTTTGTAAGTGACCTATTACACGATGACTGTTTTTCCCTGATTGTTTCGAATTTTAATGATTACGAAAGACAAAAAAGACCTGATTTCACCTTCGCACTCATTAAATTTCGAAGAGCAATGTAAGTCATGTAAACAAATTTAGAATTGTTTTTAATTGGATCTGATAGAAGTTTGTTATGAAACTACTTCTACTACTTGAAGACAGTTATCAGTATTCAGTCCCGGAGATGTGTGAAGCAATCAAGTGCTCGCTCTGATAATGGAATTAGATCCGAATTCAATTTGTCGTTTACCACACGCTTCAACTGCTTTCTTCTTATTATCTGAAGGAAATACTTTCAATTTTTTGAGACAAGTGACACCGAAACCTCTTTCGTCTTGAAGCAGAGCTTAGAACTGTAGCACTAAATCAAATCCGAATCCCTTCAAATTCCATAATCAGTGACTTAAATCCCTTGAAGAACTTCAGAATTCGGGGGTAAAATTACAAATCGATTAAAAAAAAAGACTTCTGCCACAGTGAATACCTGAAAACCTTGCTACAAAGCATGCAAAAAAAAAATAAGAACTTTTTTTTTTTTAGTAACATAGGCAACAGTGTTTATCGTTTTTTTTTTGTTGTATATTTGTGTAAATACTTTTCGTACTTAACTATAAGGAAACAAAAAAAAATAATTAATTAATTAATTAAAAATAGGTATTGCTAGGTACAAAAAATATATAAGAGACATTTGTATATAATATATATTTTCTAAATTTAAATACTTTTGCATTATTTTCTTTTTAAATTTTTAACTTAAAACTCTCAAAAATGAACAAAAATAATGATCTACAAAAAAAATGTGTAAAAAAAAATGAGTCCTTCTCCACTCATCTAACTCTCTTTCCCTTTCTGTCTATGCTTCCTCTTCAAGGAGACCACCCTCAACACCAATTTGATTGATATCATCATCATTATCAATTTCTTCGGGGTTTGATTTCTTAACGAACGGCATGAAGCCCCACAGACTAGCTCCAGCAATTAGAATAATCCCAAGAGTGTGAAATAGCGGACTATAAGTACGTGCACCTTCGAACCACAATCCACATAGCGGTGGACCTACCAATTGCAGAATACCATTGACGAACAAACTGATACCGTAGGAAGACGTTAGACGATCCGTTCCCAGCATATCGGCCATAATGACAGCTGTTATACCCACGTATACACCGGAAGCCAGGCCGAAGAGAGCACACCAAAAGCTAACCAGCCCATAGCTCTTGACGAAAGGCAGCACGGCCAGCGAGACTCCCGAGAGAGCCAAACCACCAATGTAATAGTATTGCTTGGGTATCAGGTTCAAGTCGGACAGCGCCGAACCACCGATGCGTCCGATCAAATCCGTCGTTGATACTATCGAAATTAAGTAAGCGGCCAGAGACCGATCGAAGCCCAATGCCACTCCATAGGCCGGCAGGAGGATGATGAAGTTGGTATAGCCAATGGCGTTCGTTGAGTTCGATATGAGAATAATGAGGTAGAGGGGATCCTTAAGGAGAGTTATATCGAAGAATTTGCTTCTGGTGGACGGCTCTTCCTTTTCACACTCGACCGTCTCGTCGTGCAATGCGCCGCCGCTGCCTAGTGACTTCAGTGACAGATGCGACGAGAACTCTTTGGGCTGGAAGGACAACGTGCTACCGTGGTACGGCGTGCTGATATATTGAAAACTACTAGTGGAAGGTGAGTGTCTGGACAAACGATGTCTGGAGCTGTTTCTTAGAGCTAAATTGCGATCGAGTCTGGTGTGCGATGTGCCGCGCTCGGGGACGGCATACAGTGAATTTTGTGAGTTCATTTGCCCAGGAGTGAATGTCTGATTGCGCTGCGGCACTGAACCATACGTTGGCGTACTCACTTTCCTGGTCCTGATGTGCGCGTTGTATTCATCGGGGTTTTTGTTGAACGACTGGACAACGGCTGCCGACGCACTTCGACCCAAGTGCATATCATCCCCGTTGTTCATGTATAAATCTGGCGACTGCTTCGCTTCGTTTTGTTGTTGCGTGAGCGCGTTTAACTCGGGATTCTCCTCCGCGACGCTCTCGAACTTAAGCACAATGCCCACGTCCTCCTCCTCGATGTCGTCCAGGGATTTCTTAGTTCTAGGCACACGAATCATATGGTTTTCCACTGGTTCGTAAAAGATAGCGGCAACGAACACATTCAGGGTCACACCACCCATGATAAGTACTGCTCCACGGTAGCCGTAAGTCACCAACAGGTACCGCAGAAGTGGAGGTAGAATTATGGAACCTAGGGCACTCCCAGATATGCAAAGCCCGTTGGCAAGTCCTCGCAACTTGACAAAGTACGACGTGACGATATAAACAGTTGGAGGGAATGACAGACCTGCTCCGATTCCCACCAAAACTCCATAACTTATGTAGAGAAAGGACACGGAGGTCGCCCAAAACGAGATAATCATCCCAATGGCTGCGGAAGCGCCTCCCATGATTGTTACAGTCCTAAAAGAGTACTTCACCGACAGTATACTCGACACAGGACCCAGCGAACTGTACAAAAAGTAGCACAGTGCCGGAATCCATGCTGCAGTCGCAGGCGAAGCATTGAACGCATCCAAGAACTCCAAAAACAACACTCCGAAGCTTTTAATCGTTCCTGGGATCAGTATATTGACCATCATCGATCCGGCGAGGACGAGCCAACCCCAGCCACCGTCTGGAGGCACCAAATCGTATTCCTCATTGACTTTGGAGCGTTTTTTGTTGCTGCCAACAGGGGCGATTTTGGGCTTTTTGCTGCTGCTGTCAATGAGCTTCCCGTGCTGTCCATTTTGGACCTTTGTTGCATTTTGTGTTTGTGCCCGATTAGGAATTTTATTTTTGTCCACCATTATGAATTATATCTATTGCTGATTGTGAGGGGGAAACGAGGATTCTTTTGTTTCTGAAGAGAAAGAAAATTACGTTTTTCCAGTAATGTTTTGTGGTCACAGCATTTTCTGTTTTATTTTTTTAATTAATTTAATTTTATTTTTTTATAAAAGAAAAGTAGAAATTATTCACCATTTATCTATAAAGAAACCGTCCATCTATCATTTAATTTTGCAGCTATCGCGAAACGAAACCCACATAACACCACACTCAATAACAAAGGAAATTTAATAAAAAAAAAAACACCAAAAAATAATTTCGACTAAAATTCTGCTGTGTAAAAGGGAAAATATAAAAAAAGACGAAAAAAGAAAAATAACGCACAATGAATGTGCGATGATGATGGCCACACGCGAATTATCTTCTTGCTGTCACTTTACTTTTTCTTAGAAGATGGGGACTTGTGTGGAGCTTTTCTCGTGTGGTGGATGGGACGTGGAGTCGTTTTCACTTGACCCGACGACAAAAAATACAGTTTTTCTTGTTGGTTTTTTTCGTTCGTTCGTTCGTTAACTAGTTCTAGCAACAAAATAAAAAATAACCGTAAATATGCAATGTAATGCAAAGTTCACTCCGACTCCGACTGTTCTGCGGATGAGAACGAAAAAAAAATAAAACAAACCTGTCAGTTGGCAGTTGGGTACATTTGGTGCGCCGTTACACGCCGTCTCCACTAGCGATAAATCCATCGCAATCGCAATAGCCAAAGCAGAAAGCAGAGAGCAGAAGAACTGTCAGATTTTTGTGGCTGGGCATTTCATCGCATACTTTTTTAGTATAGTGAATAATTTTAATGGATATAAATGAGTTCTATGGACAATTTCAAATCAGATTTTTTTTTAATTTTGTTAGAAAAACGTAAACCCCAAGCAAAAGCTTTCTTCGCACGCAAAACTCAAACTCAGTTAAATTAAATTTGGTTACGCCAGAACAATATGACAGTTCTCCTTGCGATAAAGCAAGCGATGGATGGTATGCGATGAGAGCATACTTTCTATCGCAAGCGATGAAGATATAGCTGCGATGGCGGTCTCCACTTGCGATAATGAACGCATGCTTTAAAGCATGCTCTGGATTCATCGCTAGTGGAGACCGCATGTTACACAACTGTATGTGTGCATGTGTTTGAAATCGGCTGATGGCCGATTCTCTTTGGTTAAAAGAGTACAATAAATGTGCTGTTCTTTTTGATATTTTCAGTTCAGTTGTCAACAAGTTTTCGTTCAGTAAAATTTTACCACAGTTGAACGGGGATATGTTCATAGACATATGGAATGTCAAAATGTATATTTTTGGAACACAACGTGCTTTTTCTGTTTTGATTTATTTATGGATTTTTGTGTGGGTGGTGGGGGATTTCCTAAAGATATTTATTTTTAAGGTAATTAGTCATTAGAAGAGTTGTTGATCTTTTCGTCGATCTAGAATATAAAATTATAATGAGATGTGTTCAAAGGTTAACACAAAAAATGTTTAATGAAATTTGTATTTCTAAATCAACTGAATTTACCAATGTAAAAGTTTTGATACAGTACACACGCGAATGGACTTTTTATGAATTATATGAATTATGATTATACACGTGTTATTTTATTTAATGCATGTGTTTTGACCTTTTTTCAGATTCTATTTTTGACATTTTTCTAATTTTAAAATTTCAACAGCAAAATCAAATATATTTTGGAAGAAAACCAAAAAACTAAATTTCCGAGTTTGAATTTGTCTACTATCTGGATTACATGAAATATCTCATTGGTAAAAATGTAAGGCATTATATTGCCTCGTATATTGACATGTTATTGAATATAGTTAATGGAGACGCTTTGGCAACGGTAATGTTTTTCGGCGGATCTTATTGTTTTCCATAGTCGAGTCATTAAACTTTGATGTCTCACATAACTGGTTTTTCCACAATTATGAATATTTTGAAAGTAAAAGTAAAGATATAGGAACTTGTGAAAAGCCTTAGCAAATTAAAACTTCCTGCCATTGGTCCGAACTTCTCTACTAACAAATAAAATTGATAACAGTTTATCTGTTGGGTAATTTCACAAATAACAGGCAAAAAGTTTTCATCTGAAATTATGCTAATTTTGTTTGACAGTTTGTATACAATAGCTTTTAAATGGGTGTGTTCGTGAGATTAGGTCTTTATTCTAATCTGATTTCATGAAAATTTAGTTAAATTTGTCTTATTTCGAAAAGTGAATTAGTATGACAAATGAAGATAGCTTGGAATTGCATTTTTAACAAAGTAACCTTTTTTTCCCCTGGTGAAAACATAGTACTAAATTTGGAACTTTAACCTTCTTGTTGTCTATACTAAGCCTTTGTACACTATTTTACACATTTTAAACACATCAAGCACTAAACCTTCATTTTATCACTATGTACAAAATGAATTTTAAGGAAAACTATTTTTTTTTTATTTTTCCTGGGTATAAAAAGCAATTGGTCAGTTAAGGAATTTTTGCTAATATTAAATGCTGATTGGGTCTAACTGGTGTCGTTACTTCAGAAACAATATATTTCCTATGAAACGTTTTTTGTTGATTACGATAATTGGTTAGGTAACCCCGAGACCACAGAGGAAAATACTATCAAGCAAGTTAAATTTCTGTTTGTGTTACATTTTCGGCAATGAATGGGGTACGTTACTTCCAGAGCAAGCTGTCTAGAAGCTTTACCGATTTCCCTTGAATCCACAGGCCACTGAAAAAATATATTTATACTAGCCGCCCGTGCTCGCGTTGCTAACTACGAATATTTTTTTTTTTTAATTGTGAATCTAAACCATTCTCAGATCCCCTTGAACACACACAAAAAATTTCATCAAAATCGGTCCAGTCGTTTAAGAGAAGTTCAGTGTACACACTCACAGAAGAATTATATATATTAAGATTTATAAGTGTAAATGTCACATGAGCATAATCAGATACTGCAATAAATAATTATGCAAGTGCAACTGTCGAGCTAATTGGTTTCCAAATTGTCTGGCTACTGGCTGTAGAACTTCCATGCCAGTTCACCAGCAAGTTGCTTATGTTTGATTGGGTTAGTAAATTAATGTATGTGTATTGCTTCTTGCTTGCAAGTATTTGTTAGTGTGGTCAGACTATCAAAAGATTATCAAGAGTTAGACATGTCAAAAATGTAAGAAAAAAAAAATAGAAACAGAATATGAAATTTCATCTCACACAACTTATTAACAATCCCATCTGACACAAGGTAACTTTTTTCCTTTTATCAAGCCCTTAAGCATAGTACGCAGATCGGGAAAAATTTTGTCTCCGATACATTTTTTTTCCTGGGACAAATTTTTTCTGGGATATTTTTCCGAGCAGTGCGCAGTTCGCGTGCAAAATTCATACTGCTGTACAAAATGTACAAAATGTCTCCACTAAATTTTGCCAGGAAAAAGAATGATACAAGCATTATATTGCGGGACAAATTTTGACAGCCACCGTATTTCCGAAAGTGATTTTTGTCAAAACTTGTTTTATGTAAAAGGTGCTGATGCTTCTCTTGAAAGCATCAAGAGAAGATTCCAAAAATGTATGCTTTTGTAAGACAACCCGTTCCAGAGATACACTATAAAACACATTAACTTAGATTTTATCTCTCCAAATTCAAACTTTTGTGCGAGATTTGAAAACGTTTTGTAGAGATTAAAATTGTAGAGATAAAATTTGTTTTGTTTCGATCTGCGTACTAGGCTTTACCGATTAATAAATGTTTGCTTGATTTTCGATTTGATAGCTCGTTCAATTTTGAAATTTGGTTAGGCAGTTGATTTCTTACTTAAATTATTTTTAACATTATCTCATACAGAATCAGGGCCTTCACTACACCGTGACGATGGTGTTGTTGATGAAAAAGGTGAGGGAAAAAACGTTCTCAATGGATTACATCCGAAAAAAACGTCATGCGATCACGAATAGACACGATGAGAGCAGGGTTTAACTACTCTGAAAAAACCATCAATGTTTTTATTTTTAGTGTACTGTATTGCAAAACAAAAATGACATTTCTCATTCCTACACACGTGCCCCATTTGTACGTACATACTACTGTCTTTTCATTTGAAAACCGGTGTGTAAACATAAATACTTTTTTGTAAGCCTTTTGTTTTCTTTAAGTATTTTAAAAGAAATATCCACGAAAAAGCAATATTAAAAATATGCCAGAAGAACAGGATAAATCTGAAGATGTCCTTGCGTATACTCAGCGCAATGAATTCACATCAGAAATTTTCAAAATCGAAGTCAGAAATTTAGGAATTTTCGGTGTTTGGGTTTGTGAACTCAAAATATCCCTCCACTTCCCAAGATTATAAAAGAAAACCTTATTTTATTGCTTAGGAACTCAAAAAGCTCCTTAAAACCACATTGAATTTAGACGCAAGCAAGATTAAATCCCCCAATCGGCGTGATTTTGCATTCGTCTGTTTCCGCAGCCAAGAAGATCAGGAAAAGGCTATATCGGTATTGAATGGATACAAATGGAAGGGCAAAGTGCTGACAGCCGTGGTATGAACTTAATTTATTCATTTAAATCGATAAATTCTCAATTATTCTTACAAAGCAAGCAAAGGCTTCGGCAGATCCTTTGATAAAACGACGCAACGAAGGCAACCAACGTCAGGACGACCAACCCAAACGACAAAAGACCTCTGTAGAAGCCACCTGTCCACTCGCCGGTCTTCCATATAAAGACCAGATCGATCAGAAACGATCCGAAATGGAGAATCTTCTCAAGGCATTCGGCAAAGAACTAATCAAGTTTAATCCGGATGCAAAGAAAACGTGCTTCCCACCCAACTCGGATTTGCCATGTGAGTTCTTGGGAATTCGGGAGTCACCTGTTGTCGATGGCTATCGCAACAAGTCAGAATTCACAGTCGGCAAGAATTCCGAAGGCGAAATTGTTGTTGGCTTCCGCTTGGGCTCGTATGCCGATGGTTCTGTGGAGGTTTGCACAGTCGCCGATCTTCCCCATGTTTCGGATTTGGCCAAAAAAGCTGCCTTAACATTCCAAGAGTATGTAAGACAGTCAAAGTTCTTGCCATTCAATCCAGAACACAATGGGGGACATTTCCGTCAAGTAACCGTGCGAACTTCAGACGAAACGGGAGAAGTCATGCTTGTTGCTGGAGTTTACTCCTCCAATTTGAGTCCTGAAGAGGTTCCGCAGCTGAAGCAGGAACTCGTTGACTTTTATACGAACTATGACAAAACTGTGTTCAACTGTTCGAGTCTGTACTATCAAGATCTGCGACGCCGTCAAGCCGGAGAGACTCATAATCCAGTAGAACACCTCACTGGAAGCACTCACATCACCGATTTCATTCTGGGTTTGAGGTTTCGCATAAGTCCACTTGCTTTTTTCCAAATCAACTCGAAAGGAGCTGAAGTTCTTTATCGGGAGGCAATCGACCTGATTGCCCCCAAGGAACAAACAACTGTTCTCGATATCTGTTGTGGAACGGGAACCATCGCCCTGAGCTTTGCCAAACACTGCAAAAAAGTTCTCGGAGTGGAAATCATCGAGGATGCCATCAAAGATGCTGAATTCAATGCCAAAGAAAACGCAGTTGAGAATTGCAAGTTTTACGCTGGAAACGCTGACGACTATATTCAGTCGATGGTGAGGGAAGTCGTCTATGGAGCTGGAATCCATAAAGATCAACTGGATTTGGTGGCTATTGTTGATCCACCAAGAGCTGGTTTGCGTAAGTTGTTTTATATTTTGGTTGGCAAATGAATAATTCGTCTACATTTTTAAAATATTTGTTTAGTCTTTTTTTCAAAACTTAAGTTTTTGAATTATAGAATATTTTTTATAGTCAATGTTTTTAAAATTAACTTTTTTATTTTTTTCTTCAGATAATAAGTCGATTGCTGCCATTCGCAGTGCTTATGACTTAAAACGTCTTGTGTACATATCATGTAATCCAAAAAGTGCTCAGCGTAATTGGCTTGATTTGGCTCGAACAGAGTCCAAACAATACAAGGGAAGTCCATTTTATCCAACCAAAGCTGTTGCCGTGGATATGTTCCCCCATACAGCCCATACAGAAATGGCTATACTTTTTGAACGGAAAGAGGATAAGATGGATAAGGAAGCAGTTGAGGAAAAAGTAGAAGTAAAAGAAACTGAACAAGAAACGGAAGCTAAAGAGAAGATAGCGGTGCAGGAAGGATGAAGTTTGACGCCTAAACACAGGTTTAAGGGCAAAATAAATTTAAAAAAAACTTAAACACCGATATGTATCTTCATTAAACAATTAAAACTTTTACACAATCAAATAAATGACAATGCAATTTCTTATCGTTACATTTACATTGCAATTACTTCTTGTTTAATGATATTTTATTCTGACTCTATTTTAAGTAGAAAGAGGTCACACAGATTTGCGCGTTAATTATAGAATTGTCTATTTTTGCATCTACGAGTATCTCCGCAGGTAGTAAAAACAAAACAGTAAAGATTTTTATTTGCGTATATTCTTTTTTAACGATTTAAGAGATAAATCTGTTATTTCACAAACAAAAAGGGGGCTTGTGCTTGAAACTGTAGCGGAAGAAAAATATTTAAGGCTACGCATACAAAGCAACACTAAATCAATAGTTAATAAAAGTATTGTTGGTTCAGGTTCACGAACAGGGAAATGCGAATTTATTATGTTTACAATAAATATAGGTAAATGCGTAATACACATTTGTTTTTCAATGTACATTATGTGCTTTGGAATGCGCAAATAAGTGAAGAATTTAAAATATTAAATTAAAACTATTTTGATATTCGCATTTCAAACAACAACACAAATATACAAAAAAGATATGGACAAAGTGTTGTCGAAGTCTTATTTTAAATTAAGGCCGAGACTAGAGACAGATTGCCATGTCCGTATTCTTAAGTTTAAAACTGTATCAATATAGAATCGAAAAAATAAAGAATTTTATCTATCTATCCGATACTAGAAACAATGCAAATTTATAAGAGTTTATCGCACTCAAATATACCCATTGGTGGAGGACCACGACAGTACTTGTAAATTTAGAACTTTTATAAATTAACTTGTCCTTAGTGATTAAAATCTGAGGTCTCATGACATAAGCCTTAGGACGCACACTAATGGAAGGTAGAAATGGCCACCACCGGCAGTCTAGCCATGTGTCCCAATTAGCGCTGAAGTCCGTCATTTTGATACCATAATTTGTTTGAACCTGTGGATGGAATTGTGGACATTCCCACGGAGTCATCCAGTTTGGACATTGTATATAAAATCTATATAGAGTTTATATACAAGGGCTTGGATTAAGTTGAAATATATGGATCTAGTAGGTTTTAATGTCTCTTATTGTGTGTTTGATTTTGCACAATCATTCGGAAATTGGATCCCTTACTCAGCCGGACCACCACATTCATTCTACTCAATATACGCTGTGCCAAGCTAGGCAGCTTATTGACTGGTACTGAAAAAGTAGCCAATCCGATTGAGTGATTATCCGCCCCTACAACATAGTCCTCCGTCAAAGCCTTCAGTCCGCTAGCTCAGAATCTAAGGAGTCAAACGAAGGGCACGGCACAGAAGTAACTAAAGTTCGTCTTAGGCATTTCGTCGCGTTGAGAAAAGAGATCAAGTCTTTGATCTTCATTTCCAAAAGTTCGTCAATAGGTGTGTTTTGTTGAGCTTCTTAATGTACACATTAAGAAATGTTACATTAAAATTACCTTGAAGAGTGAATGTGCTGTTAACTTGTTGTTGTATTTACATGTGCAAAATAAGCTTAATGTGTAACATTTCTAATGTGTACATTAAGAAGATCAACAAAACACGCATATTGTCGTCAAAAAATGCCCTTCCTAATTATTGACCCACACTTGCTGATACAATATGACAATCCACGCCAAGAATCAAAGAAAAATCATAAGAATGTAACGCAGTTCTTGAGGAAAATTAAAGCTGAGTTTATGATGTACACTCCTAAAGAGAATTACAAAACTACTAATTTTCCCACTCTCTACCTAGTAATTAACCAGTTTAATGTATGCTGGCTGAGAAACAAGCTCCAAGGGATACTTTATAGGACTAATAACACCGAAAACGAATATAAGAGGATTTAATGTTGTCATGTTTAATCAAGCGGTTCAACATTAAAAAGATTACAATTGAAAATTTAAAGAGAGGAAATCAAACCTTGAAAAGCAGTCTTTGGCCAAATAAAAACCATCCTTGGAAGAAGAACCTGACGGAGTCTTTAACTTTCTTCCAAAAAAAATTGACCGGTCATCTCGTAATTATATGAAAAACTGGCAGTTAAACGCAGCATTGAAAACTAATTGTTCCGAGACTGATAGAAATTGGCTTTCTAGAACATTAGGTAAAAATAATAAACAATTTGTTAGCAAAAAAGACTCTTCTTTGTGCCTTCAGGTTCTAAACGAAAAATAAGAAATTGTTGTGTTCCGGGATTAAAAACACGACAAACAATTTATATGTTTTAAATATCTAATTTATTTATTCTTAATTAAAAAATTATAACTAATCACGAAGAGAAAAGCAATCGACTTGGCTAGCGGAAGGTTATGTCAAGAAGACCTGTTTAGTAACTTCCTCAAGTCTTGTTCGCTTTAGTACAAGTTTAGTAGTCTGGATAAGGGTATTGCCAACATCCCCCCTGTTATGTTAGACGTAGTCTTGGGTGTAATTTTCGTGCCAACCAGGTGGACGTCGAACTCTTGTGGATTTGCGAGAAGAGGACCCTGTTGAAATGGGGTGCTGCTGACTTCTATCTGGTCTGACTAGTTGAGGAGAGCATATATTTCTTCCTTGAAGATCGTCATGTTCTTCCGTTGAGTCTTGAATCGGTTGAGGTGGAGATGAAGGTGGAACTGGATTGGGACTACATGGTGATGGTGACTTAACTCTCGGTTGTGATGCTGGTGAAACTGTATTTTGATTACTTGCATCCGGTGTGACAGAATTGTACCTGTCAAAAAGATCAAAATATTCATTAAACGCATGTGTGTTTTTGTTACCCATTCTGTTTTCAGCGTAACGAAAACGAAGTTGATTAGTGTGCATTCGCCTTAAGCATGTTCGACCATCTGACTGCAGGCTTACATCGTAGTTGACATTTCCTTTTTTGTTGACAACAACAGCTGGAATCCAAAAACTTTTGTTTCTTTTGAAAACTTTTGCGTAAACTGGATCTCCTTTACAGAAACTGCGATGTTTTGCTTTGTTGCTTCGGTTAAACTGCTCTTCCATCTGTGTGTTGCGGCTGGATAAATGTTCCTCGGGTTTCTTTAAAAGATCGATGTTGGTTCTCATCTTCCTTCCGATGAAACATTCAGCTGGTGACTTGGCATCTGGAGCATTTCGGTTCGGCGTTGATCGGTAGGCTAAAAGAAATTCCTGAAGATGTTCGCTATCCGTCCCTCCGTCTTTGTTTTTGGATAGTGCTCTCTTCAGCGTATCAACGAAACGCTCTGCTTGCCCGTTGGATTGAGGGTGATACGGAGCTGTACGAGTGTGTTTGATACCTCTGGATTTGCAGAAAAGTTCGAATGTAGCACTCACAAACTGAGTGCCATTGTCGGATACTATTTCATGTGGCTGACCAAAAAGCGAAAAAAATTGTGTTAGCTTTTCGATGACTGTAGCAGAAGTGATGTTTTCTGTTTGGTAAATCTCTGGATATTTGGAGAAAGCATCTACGATCACCAAATAATATGTAGAGTTGATTGGGCCTGCGATGTCAATGTGTATACGTTGCATGGGTGACGTCGGTATTGGCCATGATGATAGCAGGGTTTTTACTGGAGTTCGAGCTGCTGTTGCACAACTGTGACACTGGCGAACCCAAGTTGTTATGTCCGCATCTATTGTGGGCCAATATACAAATGATCGCGCGATTTCTTTCATGCGAACTATCCCTTGATGCCCTTTGTGGAGTTGAGTTAGAACTCGCTTGTAGAAGATAGATGGAATGACGATGCGTTCGCCATATAACAGGCAATTGTCCACAATTGACATTGCATCTTTTCGGTTGAAAAATGCTGATAGGGTTTTGTCTTCAAGCTTGTGAGGCCACCCATTGCGGATATAGTGCTTGACCTGTTGCAAAATTTTATCTTTTTGTGTAGCTTGACTTACCATGTGAAAATTGATTGGTAGTGACTGAACATTGTCCTGTAGAACTGTCTGGACCTCTAATTCAAGTCTAGCGCTGGCCACAACAAAATCTTCTTCGGGTTTTCTCTGATTGCTGATAAGGCGAGAGAGAACGTCAACGTATCCGAAATCGTGTGTTGATGTGTACTGTATGTTGAAATCATAAGACATTAAAGTTAATGCCCAACGTTGAAGTCTGTTCGCCGTGTGCGTTGGTATCCCCTTTTTTGATCCGAAAATCGAAAGCAGTGGTTTGTGGTCGGTGCGAAGGATGAATGTTCTTCCGTATATCATTCGGTGGAACTTTGTGACTGCGAAAATTAAAGCCAGTGCTTCCTTCTCAATTTGGCTGTAACCTTTTTCAGCTTCTGTGAGTGAGCGAGAAGCGTGGTATATAGCCTTTTCTGTTCCATCCGTCATGACGTGAGAAATACGGGCACCGATTCCAACAATTGATGCGTCTGCAGCTACGACTATCGGGAGTGCTGGATTGTAGTGGGTGACAACCAATTCTGATGATAGAAGAGATTTGAACTTCGCGAAACTTCGCTTGCATTCTTCTGTCCATAACCATTTTTTGTTATTTTTGAGAAGCTCATCCAAGGGTGCTCGTAGAGAACGCATCTCATTGATGAATTTGCCGTAATAGTTTACGGCTCCTAGAAACGATCGAAGTTCACTGATATTTGTTGGTGGCGGTAATTGCTTGATGGCGGTAAGTTTCTGTGGATCGGGTCGAAGTCCTTCATGACTGATAATGTGTCCTAAATATTTGCACTCTTGAGAGAAGAATTTGCATTTGTCCCAATTGACTGTGAGACCGTATTCTGCAAATCTTCTAAGAACTTCTTCTACTGCCGTGATGTTTTCGCTTACCGTCTCTGTTGCTACCAAAATGTCGTCGATATACGTTGATGCTTCTTGAATTCCGGCAAGAATGGTGTCCATTGCTTTTTGAAAAGCGCCGGGGGCTGCTTTGACTCCTGGTGCGAGCCTGTTAAACGTGAAAAGGCCGCGATGTGTGTGTATGGTAAGTATTTTCTTAGTCTCGTCGTCGACTTCCATTTGCAGATAGGCATCTGATAAATCTATGCGCGTAAAACATTTGCAATTTGACATTTTTGCAAAAATGTCTTGAGGCAGTGGCAGCGGATGACTGTGGGGTTCCACGCAGGCATTCAACCCTGTTGAATAATCTGCGCAGATGCGAATGGCCCCATTTGCTCGTTTAACAACGACTATAGGAGCTGCCCAAGATGAGTAGTTAATGGGTGTGATTATGCCAGCATCCTGAAGTCGGTTGAGCTCCTTGTCTATTGATGGCAAGGCGGAATAAGCTACTTGTCTTTTAGGAATAAAGACTGGTTTCACATTATCTTTGATTTGTATGTTTATTTTGAATTTTGTACAGTGACCGGGACCATCACGGAAAACTTCTGGGAATTTGTTCTTGATTGACTTTATGATAGAACCTCTGTCGGCGGTGTTTATTGTTTTGCAAAAAACACTAATTGGTTTCTCCCAAAGGTGAAGTTTTTCCATTAAATCTACTCCAAATATGTTGAGATTGCTGAGTTTGGAAACGTAGACTGTGCTGAGATGACGACTTTCTTCGAATGTGATTTGAGCTTCGAATTCACCGATGATTGGAATTTGATTCGATGAAGCGTCTCTGGCTGTGTGATGAGTGTTGATGATGACTGGGGACCCGATTGATGACCACGTTGATTTTGAGATGATCGTGATGTCTGAACCCGTGTCAATTTGAAGTCTCACACTGCTGCCATTTATGTTGATGTTGATATACTTCCGATTTTGTGCCAAAATGTGTTGATTGACAGCAAAAACACGATTGCTTTTTGTTGAAGGTACTCTTGAAAACCTGGTGTGCTGCTTCTTGGATATATTGGTTTTATTGATCTCTTGCTTTAGTTGCTTGCTAGAGCAAGGACAATAACCGTCTTTGTGGCCAATTTTGTTGCATTCTCGACACTTGTGCTGCAAGTAAGTGCAATCCCTCGAGAAATGCATGCTGCCACAATTCCAACATGGTGTTCTGGGTTTTGTGCTATTAACCTCGTGGCTGTTTTTTCTCTTGGCTCGGCTAGATGGACTATGGTTGCGTTGAGTCTGTTTAGCAGCGATGTGTTGAACTTTTGAGTTCCCAGACTCAATCATGTATGTGTCTTTTTGCAGGTTCTTGCAACGAAGAATTTCGGAAACTAGATTGTCGACTGTGATGTCTTTCTCCTTGTCCAAAAGAGGAAGAAGTTTGATGCGTATGTCAGCATCAGTTGGTGACTTGAGTCCCATCACATAAACTATACATTTGAGTTGATTCATAGTAAATTTATCTAGCTCGAAATTTTCGCAACATCGATTAACCTTTGCTGCAAAAGTCACATAATCGTCAACATCGCTTTTTGCCATTTGAAGACATCTGAATCTAGCGGCGAAAACTGATTCGGTGCGACCAAACAATTTTGAGAGTTTGTTCACCGTTTCTGCAAAACTCAATTCTTTGGGTAGCTTTGGTAGAATGTAGTCTACATACTTGTCATGTGCTATAGGATGAATTTTGCGAAGTAACAATCTTACCTTGCTTGCATCGTCGAATTCTTTGGCATCTTCTGCAAAAAGATCCTCGTAGCGCCTGTACCACACTGGAAATGTTTGTCCGTTCTCTGGATCATGGTGAAATTCATTGATGTTCTTTGCTAATGCATCCATTTTCAACTCTGTTGCTGTAGTTCCCATCGACATATTAATTATTTTCTCAAGCAGGGCACTGTTTTGAGAGATAATCTGAACCAGAATGGGGTCCATGGCTGTCGGCTGAATTGATTGGCTGGCTGGAGGTTGAACTGGCGGATTTGGTTGATCATTCGGCATGATGGAATGAGGTTAGTTTGCGGAGAACAAATGTGATCTTTAAAAATCTTTGCAATCTTTGCAAAATCCTCGTCGCCACTTTGTTGTGTTCCGGGATTAAAAACACGACAAACAATTTATATGTTTTAAATATCTAATTTATTTATTCTTAATTAAAAAATTATAACTAATCACGAAGAGAAAAGCAATCGACTTGGCTAGCGGAAGGTTATGTCAAGAAGACCTGTTTAGTAACTTCCTCAAGTCTTGTTCGCTTTAGTACAAGTTTAGTAGTCTGGATAAGGGTATTGCCAACAGAAATGAAGCACATCTAGGCGAGGTCCAGAGATAAGGTCCAATTGTCCAATTGTGATATCACATTGAATCTTGGAGACTTTCTCCCTAGTCCTTAAATTCATGTACAGAGAAGTTGAGGGAGCGATTCCTCCTCTTGTTCGCCCATGCAGCTTCTGCAGAAATCGTTAGCATACGAGTAAATTCTAAGCTGCTTGCCAATCAAATAGTGTCCTGTTATAACACTTATTACAGAGCCTTTGTGTGATCTGCTTTAAGATATTAGACCTTGGAGCGCTTTAGCTCCAGCATCCAAATCAGTTTTGTCGCCAAACAGGTGGTGATATTGTTCGACCTCAGGTTTGTTCTCTGTATAGCATCTTGATTTAGCATAACATTACACGTAGCGATGGGAATACGTATATTTGCATTATCTAGCAATAAAGGCATCATTGTTTCACTTTGCAAGTTAGGGCCATTTCTCTTCAGAATTTAATTCAGTGAAATTATGGACCGACGAATCCGTTTTATATATGGAGGGCTCACAGCTGCACCGAACCAAGTCATTTTAAAAAAATCCAAAACCAACGCCAAAATTTCCGCAAAATTGACCTCTATTTAGAGCTGTAATTAACGATGTATAGTTCATTATAGCTCTAAATAGAACTATGTAGCTCTAAATGAACTACATAATTATGTAGTTCATTACAGCTCTAAATAGAGGTCAATTTTGCGGAAATCCTGGCGTTAGTTTTGGATTTCTTTAAAATGACATTTATGTATTGCTTTCGATTTCGCCTGTTTCGTTTTACATTCGCCCTGTTTTCGAAATCGAAAGCAAATGTGAAATGACATTTTCATTTTTACCGCATTAATTTCCAATAGGTTTTGTTCGGCGGATTGGTGTATCGACGGGTGAAAGTGATATTTTGTTGATTGTTTCCTTTTAAATAAATTTTATCATTTATTTTGGTTAATGCAAATACAATGCTTCTTTTGAGAGGCGAAAAAGCTTGGGGAACCTTAATAAATAATAAATACCTAACACAAAAACACTCACTCAAGGTAAGGAAGATCAGACCAAAAACATAAATGTTAAAAAATGAGCCAAGTTCTTCTATACAAAAAACTTTTTGTAATAAGTCAGTCTTGAAAAGTACTGAGATCTAAAAATACGCCAAGTTCTTACTTCATGAAGGTTTAATACCGAATATTTAAAGTGGAATAATATTGAAACAGCTACAATGTAATAGAGAAATTTTATTATTTAATGATTACTGACTAAAATTTAAATATTCGGTATTAAACCTTCATGAAGTAAGAACTTGGCGTACTTTTAGATCTCAGTACTTTTCACGGCTGACTTGTTACAAAAAGGTTTTTGTATAGAAGAACTTGGCTCATTTTTTAACATTTATGTTTTTGGTCTGATCTCACTCCTTTCTGCAAAGATTTTGATATTTTGTCATGTCAAAATCTCGAAAGATACGGAAAGATAGAAGGGTGAACTCTACCTACTAAAATCAACTTATTTAATAGCTTCCTATTTCTTTTGGTATATTTTGTTTTTGTTATTGGTTTTTTTGATTTCCGCTTCAATTGTTTCTTCTTATCCTGGCAAGATACCTAACGCTAACATACCTATCTTAATTATAAATACTAGTACCTAAATCCGCTCAAAGTCCTAAGAAAGCAATAATTGTTGAGGATACGATGATGTTTTTGTGTCAATTTTAACTCTTTTTTAAATGAAGGTAGCCCACCAATTAATAGCCTAATTAGAGGTTTCACTGTAGTTCACATCACAGTTAAGAGTTTTTTTTTATGTAAACTCATATTTTTTTCAAATATGAAATGTTTTCTTTTTTCATTCATGTTAACATAAACATAACATAGAGTACCAATTCGAGCACTCTAGTTCTAAGAAAAGTCATTAATTTTCAAGATGCATGTATAGTTTCAAAATGCCAATAAAAAGACACTCCGAATGAAAAATTTTAGATTTTCTATTTTTCGCTTTGAATTTACATTAAGCTATACCGCTCCCCCAAATTTCATCATTCTACAGCAATCGGAAGTGCTCCATATAAATTAAGCTTTTTCTCAGAAAGTGGGTGGATACCACGCCCCCTGAATGTTAAACCTCAATTTTTATTTTTGGTCCTTTATATGCAATTTGAGCCCTATCGTTCTACCAAATTACATTGTTCTACTGCAATCGGAAGTGTGCCATATAATTTACATCAGTTCTGAGGAACGGGCGGATACCACGCCCTTGAATGGAAAACCTCAAATTTTATATTTTTTTTCTTTGTATGCAATTTAAGCCCTGCCACTTTACTAAATTTTCATCGTTTTACACAGCAGTCGGAAGTGCTCATTTCAACCAACACCAATTCGGAGAAAGTGGGCGGATAGCACGCCCCCTGAATGGAAAACGTCAGTGTTTATTTTTGGTCCTTTATACAGGGTGATTGGCATAAGGTGTGACAAAAAGCTAGGGCGTGTAGGTTGGACTTAGACAAGAAAAAAATCGTATGGGAGGGGGGGGGGTCTATTTCCCCCCGTTTAGGCGGGAGGGGCAATTTAAGAAAAAAATCACTTAAAACAGAAAAAAATTATTAGGAAATAACGGTGATACCCACAGAGTAATGCTATAGTATTTTGAAAAGCCAGAAATACATTCTTTAATTTTGTTTTTAAATAAAGTTGTTCGAGTGAATAGTTTTTGAAAAATTAATTTTCAAAATCAAAATTTTGAAAAAAAAAAATGAAATTCTTTTTTTAAACAATTTTTTTTCAAAATTTTACGTAATTAAGTATTATTTTTTTATTCAATATTCAATGCTCTTTTTAATTTTTGATCAAACACAAAAAACCGGATGTCAAAATGTTTTGTAGTTTTTGAGAAAATCAAAAATAACAAAAACTACTTTTGTTCTAAGAAAAGCCTTTTATTTTAGTTTTTACGTTTTTGGATTCTTATGTAGGTGAATTTACGATTGAAAGGATTAACTTTCTTTTTACTATTCTTTTAATTATCGTCTTATAAGCATACAATAATGTGACAAAGTACTGGATTAACCATATTTCACACATTTTTTCATTGAGAACACCTGCGTGAGAGCATTGGTTTAAAATTGACCTGCCACTTTTTTATTATGATGGGGTCGGCTTGGCTTAGGTGCATTTACGAAAGAAAGGATTAACTTTAAATAAACAGTAATTATGTATTTTATCTAAATATGCATGTATTTATTATTTAAATTGATTTCAAGATTCAGGAACATTTTTGTTCTTATTTCGCAATTGCATTTTTCTGTCACTGGTTAGGGCGTGTAACGCTGCATTATTTAAAAAACATTCGCAGATCAATATTAATCCAATGCTCTCACGCAGGTGTTCTCAATGAAAAAATGTGTTATTGTATGCTTATAAGACTGATAATAAAAAAATTTTACAAAAAAAGTTAATCCTTTCTTTCGTAAATGCACCTAAGCCAAGCCGACCCCACCATAATAAAAAAGTGGCAGGTCAATTTTAAACCAATGCTCTCACGCAGGTATTCTCAATGAAAAAATGTGTGAAATATGGTTAATCCAGTACTTTGTCACATTATTGTATGCTTATATGCAATTTTGGATCTCGCAAATTTCTCATTTCATTTCCTACTGACGAAAC
This sequence comes from Philhelius festivus, assembly GCA_963931855.1. NCBI lineage: Eukaryota > Metazoa > Arthropoda > Insecta > Diptera > Syrphidae > Philhelius > Philhelius festivus. The sequence continues at coordinate 88,757,729 of OZ007557.1, read as the reverse complement.
AGAGCAGGCACACAGCAAAAAAGATGAATTTTCTCATTTACTATACTCGTTTGCCTCTCACTCTGGTTGTATTGGCTTGCATAAGTGTGTCGCCTTTTAAAGCTCTCACAGGGTTTCCCTAGTTTACATTATAAATCGCCAATACTCAACATACTCAACTTCATAAAATTTGTTCTTAAAAGCTTCAAATCCCAAAAGCAAATCCACTGAATAAGCTCCTTGCTTGTAATTGAGAATGATAATATTAACTCTATTTTGATATTGACTTGACAGTATCTATCCCTTCAGCAGTGGGATACAACGGTCGTGTTAGGGTGTACAATTTTTTGCGAAGAACTACAACAACAATTCTTTAAGGAAAGTCAGTGGCTTGCTCTTTTTTAAGTGGCATTTTTCCCAACGCAGTGAAGTGAGGGTGCATCAGGCGCCACTGCTTTGAAAAAAGCTCTCCCATAAGGCATGTACTGACAATTTTTGTTGAACAGAGTATGGAAGTTGATCAGACCTGTTCATTCGTATGTACGTAATATGTTACCCGTTTGTTTCACAAAATCTGTAAATCGTTTTTGCAAACTGCCTCTTGCAAGGAAATGACAAATCCTTTGAGTGTATCGCTTGTCATGAAAGTGTTTCTCATCTTAGCCCTGTGGACTGACTCAGCAGAAAATTAAGCATTTTAGGGCCCTCCCTTGCCGACAACACACACACAGAAAAGATTGAGAGTTGAAGTTCCTAAAATGGTTAAGTAGTTTTTGATTAGAACTAGAATAACATAAGACTAGGAGATCTTTTACGAAACCTGCATTTTAATATTGGATTAGTTATGGCCTATTTACTAGAGGTATTACAGTTTTGAAAGAAATGGACTTAATAAGTTTCTATTTAACCATGAAGAACACAAGACTATACACAGAAAATTATTTGCAAAATCATTAAGGAATTAAAGTGACGTGAAATTATTATTAGATATGTATACTCAAAACTTAAATAACAAAGTTGCACCACCAATTGCTTGCACACTTAAGATTGATGCAGATAATTATTGTTTTAAAGCTGTCTCACTAGTTGTTTATCTACTTAATTAACCCGCAGTAAATGTATATGTAAGCATTGTAACTTAAAGTATCACGCAAATGTCAGTTTGTTTTTTTTTTAATTTTTTTTGCAAAACTATTATACTCGTAACACTAGAATAGAATTGCAAAAAAATCAATTTGAAGAGCAAACAAAAACCCATAAAAAATAAAAGTTAATTTTAATATTTTAAGCTTAGTCGTAAAAATGACATTGCATTTTACTGCCCTCCCCTTGCTCTTTATCTTTCTCTTTCCCTGCATTTGTCTCTTTTGGCGAACTTTTAAAAGAAGGGTGATCCCCTTCAATTTATTGCACGATCAAAACTAACAACCGAATTGATTAAATCTAATCTTTTTGCTGTGAATTGCATTCTGATGAGAGGTACTGAGATAATAGAATAATTGAAGCCGATGGAATGGTCTCCAGTCGGGTCGGGAGCGGTGGCAGAAGTGGTTTTAGTTTTGGTCTGTCGGCATACTTATAGATAATGTCAACATTCCATCATGTATAAAGTTTAGGATATGGGCCACATTTCAAAAGTAGAAAGCTTAAACTAACAGTTACTTTGAAAATATCAACCAGTTCAGTTCGGCTTTCCGAAATCTAAGCGATAGTAATGGAAGACTCAAGGATATTAGGGATCAATGATAATTGCAAATGCAGCCTGGATACCAAACTTCAGATCTCTAAGGACTCGGTTAAAACGGAAACGGAAGTATGAAGCCTTTTTAGCATTTCCCGTTGCCGTTTAAGTTAAATTGTATTTGTTACCTACAACTGTTGTGTAATTTGATAGTTTTTAATTTAGTTTAGTTACATTGTACGATTTATTTTTAAAATGTGACTGTATTTCAATAGAATCATTAACTTTTAAATTGCATCGCTGATTGGTTTTCTCTTAAAAGATAAATCATTTTTCCACGTATTTAATGTGCTGAAAGTTGCAAATACTCAACTCGATCGTGTGTAGATAGCGAGTAGTTAATCACGTTTGTGACATTATTTTTGACACAATGTTTGGGAAGTGAAATCAAAGAAATGGTGATTTTAAAATATTCCTTGAATTTTGGTTATTTGGTACTGGAACCAAGCGCGGGCTAGTAAAATCAATTCGAATATGGTACGCGAAACCATGATAACTCGCATCATGTTCGAGCGTCTCCAGTTCCCTTTAGATTCAGTGCTCTAAATTTATTTTTACATGAACATATTTACATATTTCATCTCGCTTCCACTAAAGGACAGAGCGAGGTTAAAGTGAGGGAGGTTTTTTTTTTGAATATTTGTTAACATTTGTGGTGCCTGATATGACATCTGTCACTTTCCATGAGTCACAAATACAAATGTATTTAAACCTGAGTTAAGCCAGATGAGTGAAAATAAAAAGATTTGTGCCACCGTGTTAGTTTCATGAATGTAGTTACACAAACAGTAAATCTTGGCGTGTTTAACAAATTTTGAAGAAAAACACATTCATACATTGGAAAAAAAACAATACTGCAGGATAACTGGCAGGTAACTCACAGGAAAACAATGTTATGCTTTGCATTTAACATAATAGCGGGAAATACACTATACAATGATTGTACCAACACTTTGAAAAAAATTCAGTTGTATGCGACCATTGTGTGGTGTATTTCCACACAACTAACGCAACGATTGGGTCGAAATCGCATTATTGTATGGCAGGTTTATTGTATACCTAGTTTGTTTTGAGAAATACGAGGGATGGCCGGATGTGGATACAATAATAAAGTCGATACGACACGCGATTGTTTACTGTGATCCTTGTTTAATGCAATGTTGCCAGTCGGCTCTTTCGTGTACAGATGCAATAACACACAGTATACACGCTATACTAGTTCTAATCCCCTATCCAAACCTGAAGTAACCAGGGATGAAGAGCCTAATGACAAAATAAATCAATAAAACCGGTATGTGTTTCATATTATTGCATGTGTAGATTTTAAATTTATTCTTTTCCTTGGTTTTATGCCCCCTTTTAAATATGATACTGGTAGGTTTCGGATATTCGGCTTATAATTTCCAGCCCTTTTCCCAGAACACTTACTTGCCTAATTTCTTCTTTGCTAATTTCCTAGAGATTTTGGGTTCAGTCAAGTTGACATCTTCTGTCAAATGAGGAATAATCAAGTGTCATGTGAAAAAAACTTACCAAGGGCATAATAATTAATTCAATGCACCATTGGAAAAATGATGAGCAAAAGCTGATTTCTCCCTAATAAGTCCTAAGTAGTTAAAGCAAGCTTTAAAGTTTGATATTTTGATCATATTATTCAAAATCCCCTTTTTGTTCAAAAAGAAATAGTTACGTATGGTCAATTATTATGACTACCTATAAACTGCTGTGGCGCAATTATACGCAGAGATTTTCAACAGAAACACAATTTGTTATCGCGTCAATGTTTATTTACACTCTTTGTTTACAGATCCAAATATTTTGTGACGCAAAATAGCGAAAGTTTGTTAAAAAAAATCGATAAGTCTACTGATAATTTGGAAGATTATTCGCGTAACGTGTACACTTTACAATTGTTTTTCTCAGATGCCGATAAACTTTTCGCTAACTTTATTTCATCACAAACTACGAGTTCTATTTATGAATAAAAAGATTAGATGCTAAAAGTTGATTATGTTTAGCTCATACATATATACGAGTAAATAAACACCATCACAACATTCGATCATCAGCAAGATGGCTATTTCAATTAAATTTTCATTAAGTGGCGCCCAAATTCGATTCATTTTTCTTTAGCACATTATTTTCAATCTCGAATCGCAACACCATGTTAGAGTTTAGATATATGATGCAATCACTTTGCCTCTATGAGAGGTCTTAAATTAAACGTGGTAGGTGTATATACACTATTGATGTCAGGTGACAGTTTTACTCAACACCGATAATGTGTACAAGGTAGGTACATTCTAAAAGATGTTTTTTTTTTGGGAGCAGAATTAACGTAAGAAAAACTGCAAGGCATATTCCAGAATGTATACCTTGTTTAATGTAAATAATACATTTTTAAATAAAGCAAAAATTAATAAAATTGCTCTCTTTGATATTTGTCAAGAAAATGCAAGTCCGAATTTTCAAGCTTGGCTTTTTAGGAAGACATACATATAGTTTTACCCATTTAGCAATTAGTCATTGTTTCGGTTTGCTTCCAAAGACTACTTCAGTAAAAATAAATAGATTTTATAAAAAGGTGTGTTTTATTCTCCAATGATCTGATCCAGATAAATTTTGACACAAAAATACAAAAACACATCTATCAATCTGGATCTTTGAACTGATATTTCAATAACCGTAAAATTAGATTTTACTCTGGCGAGGATGTGGTTTTATTTCTTCTGGAAATGATTTCAGTATACATACATACAACATAAATACGTGAACAATAAACAATCGCAAGAAAAAAACCTTCGTCTGCCCATGTGATCCTAATTACGTCATGCAAATAATAAAACTTAAAGCGAAAAACAGATTGGCACAGCAACTTTGTAAACCATATCACTCTTTTTAGAGCCAATGGCGCAAAATTTTAATTGAATTAGTACGATGCTAAAGCTGTTTAGTATGATACTAGGTTAAAATAACGAATTTGCAAATTTTAATCGAATATAGCATCATACTTTCTCTACCCTTTTATTAAAGTTAAAATCATCGAATACCTACTTTATTTTTTTAGTATCGGGCTAGTTTTATATGACTCTTTGACATTTGCAAACATCAAAAAAGGTTCGTGCACTTACTTTTTTACACGAAATGTCATTGTTAACTTCCCATAGGAAGTTATTTTAGGTGTGTTCAGAAGCAAATTATTAAGAAAATTCTTTTAGTACGATACTAGTTAGAAAATGTTTAAAATTAAGAATGAGTTAGTAAACTACTATAAAGTTAGCAAATTGTTAAGTAGTATCATACCTTAATAATAGGCTGTTTAAAATTTTGCGCTACTGGTTTTAAATGACTTTCAATACATCAACGTCGACATCAACGTTAGACCTTAACCATAAATTTGATGTCGCTTTTACAAAAGCTACCAACTTTTAAGGCGAAGTTTTTCAGGTTTATCAACACTTGAATAAAAATGTGAACCATTTTTTCGTTTCGTCTATTTATTTTGATTTAGACAATGGATGAGCGTCTTATAGAATTAGTAAAAAAATACAATTTTGTACGACAAATAGCGCGCATTGACGCATTTCACGTTCATTTTTATCAAATATTTCGCGAGTCCATATCCATCTTCTCTTGCTTCCCGCGTTCACACAGAAAACATTGCAGTGTGATTAAAATATTATCATCACTACACACAGTTTTTGCATATAATTGAACGGCAAAATCATTTTGTATTTGCAACTATTTCAACTATTTTGCTTATTTGTTTTTATGCTGTCAAAAGCGCTGTTCGCGTTGTAATCAATTCTACATGACTTTTGATGTCAAATTTTTCGTGCTGTTGAAGTTGCTGTGTCAATCTGTTTCTCGCATAGCTGTGTTTCATTGTTACCTAATGACTTCCTGTTTAATAAAATTTCAAATAATGCCGGCCGGAAACTTCAAATGCTTAACATCCAACAACCTAAAACACCTATTATTCACCAGATGTAGCTGCTTATAACTCGGATATGCATACGTCATTCGCAGTTCGCACACCTCATCAGAGGAACTTGGCCATCTGAGTCATGCGCCATTGAAAGGCTTTCCCCCTTAACATCTGAACAAGATAAACACAACATGCTATTCTTTACTACCTCACGAGCCACCACGACCTTGATATCCACGTCAACAGAGAGGGATAAAGACACAGCACATAGCACAACTCTGACGGGGCATTGCGACCAAGCCCACCGACCACCAGGGCACCAGCCACCACCATTCGCCATCATAACTGTGGTTTCACTAAATTGCAAGTGAGCAACAGCACGTTTCTCGCTTAAAATCCAAAGCAAAACAATAACAACAAACACGTAAGCAAGCATACCATTCATTTCCTTGCCGTAACTCGTGTGCGTATCGCGTGAACGACCAAAGTTCGATTTCGGTGCGATTGAGCGACAGAGAGGTGTGTGTGGAGTGGAATGTGGAATAATAAATTGGCATGACTTGACGACAGGCAGGTCTTTTTCAATGTATTAGTTTGTTTAGTGAGGCAATGGCAATCAAGAGCAAGACTCACGGGTGTTGTTTTTGGTGTATTGTTGATTGTGTTGAAAATACAACACCAGCGCCAGCAGAGGCAGCAGTGGTGACGGTGAGCCCCTTTTTTCAAACGCTCCGCACATACGCCGACCCAATTTATTTGTCTATCGTTTTTTGACTCGATTTGTCGCTCTTCTCGCTTGTGGTTCTCGTTGTATTTTGTTGTTGTAAAAAAACTGTACAAAACATATTTTTTCAATTTGTTAAGTGTTAACATACAATAATATATAAAAGAATAACAACAGTAGTAGTGCGAAGGCAAAATGATAAACGAATCACCCCCAACAACAACAAAGACTAAAACTAAAATTAATAAACAACAATTGATTCGGCCCAAGAGTGTCTTATAATTGGCGACTATCGCAAAGGAAATCCTCAGTTCTTGAATTACCTACAAAGCCAATAGTCATGCTGTTATAAAAATAAATTTATAAATATTTTAAAAAAATATAAAAAGTTAATTTTTTTTTGAATTTTCTTTGTAAATTATTAATTTTTTTTTTAAATTTCGAATTTAATTTTCGAAGTGTTATACAAAAACAAAAAATCTGTGATTTTACCATCAAGATGTTTTATTGATTTTTCTTGATTCAAAAAGCTGGTGTACCACAAACACTCAATTACTTTTAAAGCAAAATTATTTTACATCGATTTAAATAAAAGAGATTTTATTTAAATTTTCAATTCTGACTATTGAATAACCTATATATCGTTTGAAATAAAAAAAAGAGAAATTTGCAAAAATGTCAGTTCCATTGGTATTGAGTGTTTTGGATGCCACCGCGCCAACTGTACCTGTGATTGATGAGCACACTGAACATGTAATTAAATTTATATTATGTACACATATATCTATGTTTTACCATTGTAGATACATTTTTCATCTTTTTCATCGTTCTATTGAATTGATTTTTATTCAATCATTTTATTTACCCACCATCATTTTTTTTTTTTTGAATTTTTTTGTAAACTACAAGAACAACCTTGAACAAGTGAGACCTTCCCCTTAACTTGTGGGCATTGATTTTGCGCGATAATTGGCGACATTTTCTTACAAACAATTTGATATGTTTGCGCTAAGGCAAAGTACTGCCAGATTTATATTTTTAGACGAAATGTGTTAAGCAGGAATGAGGGTAATTTTTGTTTGTTTTATAAATGTTTATCAGGTAGGGATTTCTTTGTTTGGCGATTGAAGAATGTGGGATTTTTCTTGCAAGAATTATTTGTAAATTGGTTATAGGGAATAATGTAGGTGGTATCTATTTTGTATTTGTTATGTATTTAGGAGAGATTTGGGTTAGGTATTTGAATTGGGCAAACACTTTGTCAGAAAAAAAAATAAGAGTCTAAAGAATACTTAGTTAGCTGTTGCTTACCTTAAGGAGAAGAAATATCATTTTCAAAATTATTTAAATACCTGTTTTTTAGTACTATGGGTAAGGGTCACGTGTGCCTTGTCTTATATAACCTTTAAACATTGTTTTAGATTTAAGATAGGTACGTTCCAAATTTGTGCATACATTACTTAAAAAAATGATTTGTAGTAATGGATGTGTGTGTGGAAATAAACATTGTTTCTGATTGGCTGTAAACTCAGTCAATTTGAGGTTTACACAAATTACATTTTATTTGCCTTTGTTTTCGGTGAGAGAAATCGTTTTAAAATTTGTGTTGTTTCGAAGATACATAGGTATGTGATTGTGAGAAGGGTTACTAGAAAAAAAATATTCCAGTAAAAAATAACACATATTAAAGATCAGTTGCGTAACTCTGATCACATGAGTAGGTATCTACGTTTTGTGGGTTTTAATAATATAACAATAGATATTGTATTACACTTAAAGTACATTATGTCCAGACTAAATAATTAATCAATTCACGATAAGCATGAACATTTGAACAATTATTATTTTTCAATTCCATTTTTCTTACTCGTTATAGAGTGCAAAAGTCGCAAGCTAAAACTGCAACAAATAAAATCATTCTAATAATAACATATATCAAAATTGGTCTATAAAGTTAGAAAACTAGGAGATAATAGAATAAGTCAAGAAGGAAGCTCATTTAAATAGAAAGTGGCTTTTAATTTACTTAGAACTATAGTACAGTCGGAAACCATTTCAATATAATTCAAAAACCAACAAAAGTTATAATTCTTAATGGTCAAAAGGAGCAGACATCCATAAAATGCATTAAAGTGAAAAGAATTATCTACTACATACATCTCTTTGATTATTATTATTACATATCTATTATTTTTTCACCAAATGTCATCAGGATGGTTTCTTTATATTCTCACGTCCATTTAAGTGCGCTCTGAACAATTATAATTCTCTATTTTTAAGAAAGTAAAACTGAACGAAGGGCATAAATCCGCAATGAGCATACCCTAAATGAATTTCCTTGTATTAGCTAATCGAAAGATTATAGCGACCACCGTTCATTTCCTTCAATAATTTTACTATGTAAATAGTGTTATACATACCAATCTTAAAGTTGTGTACCTACAGTTTCATGTTTCAATGACGATTCTGGATTATTGTTTATAAAATGACATATGCGAATACCTACAACATTTTTCAAGCCCAATAATCATTCACTATAGAATTGTTTATTATAACAGCAGATACCTACTCTTTTGAAATTTTATTTAAATAACAAACTCATTACTAATATTGACGATAAGGTAATAAATTAAAATAAATAAGCAAAGAATTAATACAATAATTACTTAAACGAACAAAACAAATACAAATGTAGGTACTTTGTATATTTATAAGCTTTGCGGCTGACAGCTTTATCTCTATTTTGACAATTTTAATGTTCTACATACTCTGCACAGTCATAAATGTGTTTTGATTCTAAATTTGTGCAAATTTTCCAATTTCATCTACTGTTTACAGTGACTACAACATTAAAATTAAAAAAAGGATTACACAAAAATGTAAACGAATTTTAAATTATACAAGAAAAGTAAATATTCTCATTTGCCCTGATGAAAATGAGTTATCACTTTTTTGTTTTTTTTTTTTTTGTAAAATATTGCGTCATCCAATCTTAAAGTTCAAACAATACCTCTTCAAAATTTCAAAAGCCTCGCGTGAGTAAGTATACCACGTGATCACACACCGAAATAAAATCCCAGAAATGTCAAAAAATACATCTAATAATAGTTTTTTACTTCCATCTGATAAAAAACGAAAAGTTTAATTTTTATTTTGTTTGCTGTCATAAAACTTAAAGTATAAACATAAACATGCACCACACCCACCCAAAGTTCACGCAGTTAGCCAATGAAACAAGAGTATTACACAAATCAATGATCAACCAGCCCTCATATAAACAGATTTTAAAGCAAAATAAAAATGATGTTTTTTTATAAATATATTTCCAAATCATTATCATGATGCAGAACGTGACAATGGGCCCAAACGTGTTTACACAGCTGTCATCACCAGCCCATATTCCATTTTATCACGCTTAAAGATTTTCAACATGTGCTTGCCATGTGAGCTGACACTGTATAACACTATTAAATAGAGATAAGCTCGTATGTATTGTTGAAGTTGAAAATAAATATCACAACGACTGTTCGCAAATAATGGAAATTTTTCGCTAATTAGTCTATCAATTTGAAATGAGATCGTTAACCTTATTTTGTATTATAGCAACATATTATATGCCATAGCCATGAGACTTGATTTTTTATAGCTGATAAGTCAAGTTGTTTGTTTGTTTTATGTTTTTTTTTTATATTAAACGCAAAGTACAGGCAAAGTAATACACGTGCATTTATACATATTTTTGTTTTTCGAACAATTTGACGTTCTTTTGTGCAGAACTTATAAATATGTATAGATACCTGTCAGAAAAGACCTGTTGTCATCCAATAAATGTTTATAATCGAAATAATTTTTGATAGGTTAGAGCAATATAATGTTAAGAGTTTATCATCTGAAAAGAACAAAACCGTATTTCTCTACCATAATATCTTTGTTAACTTTCATAAAATTTCACAAACAAAGTCGTCAAAAAAATTATACAACACCTAAGATATAAAAACAAAATTTGAAACAAAGAAAGTTTTATTGTAAATGTGCAAGTGTTTACTCCTAATTTATCTAATCAAACAATCTCAATTTTTGAAATTAGCTTCAAAACAAAAATAAATTCAAACAAAAGTAAATTTAACCAAAAATCTATTTTTATAATTTAATATAAAGTTCCCAAACCATATACTCATAAAAATGAAACATGACAATTCAAATGTCACAAAAAGCAATGTCACAAAAAGAACAAAGCCATATCGTCTAAATATAAATATGTATAGATACTGTAGAAATATTGTGCAGCAACAAATGCATTCAAAGTTCAATTACTTATAAAAAAAATTATTTATAACAGCACTTTTATTGGCGCATAAGTTTCATAAGTGTGTTATAAAAATAAATTGAACCGCATCAGCATTTTCTTATAAAAGCGAATTGATTTCTTTATCAAAAAAAAAAAAAAACAGAAAACTGATAAACAAAAATAATAAAATTGCATCAGAAAGACATAAGCAAATCAATAAATGTTTGCTTACATAGCAGAGTGATTCTTTCATAGTCGTAAAAACGTAATACCTAAAAGAAAAAAAAAGAATGGATGTAGAATCTGTCAAGTGTTTTGGTTACATAATTTGTTGACAGGTAGATCAGATTAGATTGTTATTTATTTCTTTGTAAAAGAATGCGTTGACGACGACCACGAAGACGACGATGACGACGACGCCGCCAGGAAGCTGCTGTCATTCATTTTAAACTGAAGGATAATCTGTCTTCCTATAATTTGGGTGCTATAAAATACGCAATCTGTGTAATGGGTGGGAAATAATATTTTTGTTTATTTAGAATTTAGACGTAAGCTTAAGGCACGTTTCAATTGTTATTGACATAAGTGCCAGTTGTAAAAATAAAAATAGAATCATTTTTTTTTTTGCGATTTGGTATGATTTTATAAACAAGCCAAATTCTGGCACTTACCCATAAAATAAATAACACACAAATAAGTGAAAGTTCTAGGCATATAAAATGTTTGTACAAAACTATTTAAATTTTTTGGACATTTTCAGAAGAAAACAATTTGGTTATAAATAACCAAGCTTAATTTTAATTAAAAATGAAGATCTTCCCAAAATGTTAGTTCAATCATTGTTGTATACTTTCATTATATTAATTTGAATAGCTTCCGTAATTATAGTTTATTATAGTATTTATAGTTTATTAGAATAAATAACCAGGAATAAAAAACTAAATCTTGTTTTTTTGCGAGAGAAAATGCGTTGAATACCTAAAACACAACAACCATAAACTAACAAAAAATGAAGATGCTTTCAATGAAATGAAAGATATGGATCGATGTTTCATTGTTATTATTTTTTATTTGACATATAATGGAAGTGAAATATGTTGATGACTTATGTGATGTTATATAAGAGATATACAAACAGAGACACTTATTTTCATGCAAAATTTTTAATCTGCTTACACAACTGCAAAACAAGTTTTCTCTGAATTAATCACTTTATTCAATTTGAAAGTTCAATTAAAGTACTATTCTTTATCTTCAATATTCTAATTACTCTATTTCTTGGAGTAATGTCGTTTTCCATTGTTTTTTCGGGAGACATCACTGTTTGTTTTATTTCAAAGAAATATGAAAGGTCGTCGTTGTATATTTACACATGACTTCGAAAGCCACTTTATAAAAATCAATTTTTCTTAAAGCCCCTTTTAGACGATCATTTCAGTTTCAGTTTCAGTTGAGCTATCAGCTAAGCTTTCAGTTAAACTGATGTCTAAATGCAAAAACTGAAGCGTTTAACTGAAACTGAGACTGAAACTGATGAAATTCCCATAAGTTTTCAGTTCAGTTATCAGTTAAACTGATGTGTAAATACTTTTCAGTTCAGTTGTCAGTTCAGTCCTCATTCGAGTTCATGTTTTTTTTTCAATATGTCGAAACAGAATGATAATTTGGTCGATTTCATTGAAATTTATCGCGTGTGTCCATGTTTATGGAAGAAAAGTTATCCTTTTTATCACAATTCAGTTAAGAGAGAAGCAGAATACAAGCTCAACTGAACACCGGACTGACGTCTTACAATGCCTTTTTTAGCTGAACTGACAACTGAACTGATAACTGAAGGAACAACTGATCGTCTAAATACACTGCCTTTTTTAACTGAACTGTCAACTGAACTGATAACTGAAGGAACAACTGATCGTCTAAAAGGGGCTTAAGTATGTATGATTTTCATAACTAAGCTGTCAGTTAACGTGAATAAGAAAAAACATCAAGAAAAGTTGAACAAAGTTGATAGAATTGAATACTTTTTCCTGATTTCGTTTAACCTGATTTCTTCTGCATACTTTACTGTCCCAGATTGGATCAGTTTTTTTTCCTGCTGCCAATGGAAAAGTAGAAAAATTGCTATGCTATATGAACTTATATACAAAGTCCATAATATTTTTCGAGTTTTAAATTTAGTCCTGATAAAAACTGTATTACTGATACCATGATATCGATAGTTCGTTTGTTCGCGTCAAAATATCTCAGCTATCGAATCAATCAATTTTGGTATAAACAAAATTTTCTTTGTCATTTAGTCAGTTTTAAATTAATTTGCATGTTTTTATTTCAGATTTTTTTGTTACATTCATTTAGAGGTATAATGTTTTATAGGAGGTTTCTCTTTATTTGAATTACGGTATGAGTATGAAAGATTGATTTCTGGTTTACATGCTAGCCACAAAGCTAAAAGGGTAGTAGATGGTGTTTTGCGATGGTGGACTTTTGTTGTTGATTGTTTGATTGTTAGCAAGTCCCGACATCGCTTTGTTCTTCCAATTCTATCTGGACTTGCAAAAAAACACACCATCAAGCGTTGAATATAAGTACTAAATCATTGTATTGGGAAAATGTCAAAAAATACTAAAAGCTTGTCTGATTTTTTTTTTATATAAAAAAGTTTTTTGTTTTGAAATTTTGGAATGCATTATTATTAATATTACTCAGATATAACTTTGTGCATGATTGGAACTTAATTGATGGACCAATTACTGAAATAAAGGAGAACACTAATAAACGTCAAAAAACGTGAAAATCATATTTTTGTTATGTGCAATTTTCGCTTAAAACGAAAAACCCGAACATTACAGGCACGCAGTTTATTTAAAATCATTACAGGCGTTTTTGAGAAAATTTGACATGTCAAGACAAAACGTCCAATTTGTGTTCTTGTTCTGTACCTTTGTATATATAAACTATAGTATTATCATGGAGCGTGATTTTGTGTTGTGAACTCTAGCCTGGTGGAGGCGCTGAAATTAGCGCTAGATTGTATAGTGGAGAGTAGGATAAGATTCAAAACAAGTACTGTCCCTATACTTAAGATGTCGCCACAATCTTTCGTCTTCTTAATAGTACTATAAGTTTTATATACAAAGCTCGTACTAACAAACAGAAATTACGACGCATGGAGCGACTGACAGTTCGACTTCTCAAACATCTGCTGTTAGATTTAAATCAAACCTACATATATAATTTTTTGTTGAGAAAAAAAAACAATATTTGCCAACTAAATATCAGATTTTTGTTGTAGTAAGTATAAGTTCCATTTTAAAAACAATATGTAATGTCAAAGCTTAAGTGCATTCCTGTAGTTAAGTTATCTCATTACAATAAAACCCATTTTTATCAACAAAGTATCTATATACTTTTTCGGCTAAAAAATAACCACAAAGTTATTGCTTACTTAGCTGTGATTTATATTTGAATAATTTCCTTCAATTTATTCATACATTTCTGACATGCTTCTGTCAATCACGTTTTACCGCTTAAAATATTCAAAACAAGTTCATTTGGGGAAGGAAATTCATTTTACTATCGCTTTAATTCACGTGATCACAAGTTTCTTCTGCCGAATTTCCGATAAGCTTGTTTCTTGTTAAACTAATATGTGTCGTAATGATTTGAAATAAATTTCCATTCGTGATTGCATTGAAACAAGTTTGAATTTAATTTTTTGGTTGTTTTCATTGTCCGCTCTCCCTCCCATATCATAACCGGTCGGTCCATATAATTTGTAATGAACAAACTGTATAAAGGTCTATTGTTGAATCTGACAGATATAAACAAGAGGGTGTCACAAGCAGATATACGAACACGTGACTTAATGCTTTTCAGCATAATCTATTTAAAGCTCTTTTGCACATGAAATCAACACCGGAGCTTAACAACCCCAAACATCACAGCAATGATGAAAAAATCAGAATATTTGCAAACAGGGGTAGGCAAAATACAAACATCTCAACCTCTCAACGATTGTGTACTCTGTACAGCGCAGTTGCATTTTACGTCACTAGTTACAACACAAAGAATATGATTTTGTTGTTCTTTAGAAGCAAATTAAATTTAAATTAAACTATTTAGCTAAAGGTATAAGACTGCATTTAGCCAGTGTTATTTTTGTCTTGTTTAGGGGTTTAGTATTTTTTGAATATTATTCCAACCTAGACATTGATTATCTCTTGATTGTGATTGTCATTTGACATTTTAATTTACATACATATAAATTGGTAGTGTTCAATAATAATAAAAAAAACTAAATAATATTGGAGTTGGTTTTGAGCAAATGCCAACTTTAACTAGAAAATTGAATTATTATTTTCAAGTGTGTGCCAAAGCTCGAAATGAATTGTTAAATAAACGATTTTTTATGAAGAAACAAGTGAGTTCTTCATCACTCGACGACAAAGCAACTCAGGTAAATAAAAGTTGGTGCTGATGATAGGAAATGTAAAAATTGATAAGTCTTTGTTTTGTTCCATTTAAGGGCGTATTTTTTCAGAGTTGTTTTTTATAACAGTGTTTCAGGAAGTGAAATAAGAATGTTAATCACTGATTTGTTTTAATATGAGAGTTAACTTTCCAAATATTGTTTGATATTTTTTTCTTGATTTTATTAATCACTTGAGTTAAGTTATGTTTATTGAAATTGCTCAGGTCAATAACACCTTAACACTAATGGAAATCGTGTCGAATAAAGTATTTCTTAGAAGAAAACCCTTTAATGTTGTTTTGTTGAAAGACTATTTAAAACTGCTTAAATAAGGTACGATGATGGCTATGAAACAAAAACCACTCACTATGTACAAATAAAATCAAGCAGGATAAATTCATATTTTCATAGTTTTTTAATAATAAAAAATGTTTCGTTCAGTTTTTAGAAATTTGCTCTCGTTATTAAAAGCCTCTTTTAGACGATCAGTTTTCAATTCAGTTGTCAGGTGTCCGGTGTTCATTTGAGCTTTCATTTTATTTGTAAGCAATCGAAAGTCAGAAAAAATACATTTTGTAGGAGATAAGGCATTTGCTCTACGACGGAACTTCTTGAAGCCATTCAATAAACAGCAGTTGAATTATTATGACATGGTTTTTAACTACAGATTATCAAGAGCTCGACGCATTACTGAGAATGCTTTTGGCATTTTATCAAATAGATTTCAAATCTTTCAATCTGCTATAAACTTAAAAATTGAAAATACAGATGTTGTTGTATTGACATGCTATTGTTTGCTAAATTTCTTATGAACAAAATTTGGAAAATTTTTACGAACAAATTGACGAAGCTGAAAGAGATCCAGCAAATTAAAGTACCACAGATTTGGCACGTACACATCATTCGTGCCTATTCCACTTTTGTTTGAGTGCTCTCCTTTTTTCAACTCTTTATTAAATGCAGAACAAATGCTGTTATTGCTTTGACCTTTGCCTTCTTCGCTTCTGTATCCATCTCTTTTAGTTCTTGCAGCAACATATTGCATGCTGCTTCTCATTGAACTAAATTGTAATAAAAAGAGTCACCGCCAACTGCAACTGAAATGACGACTGAACTAACAACTGAACTGAAACGTATTTACACATCAGTTTGACTGACAACTGAACTGACAACTTATGGGAATTCCATCAGTTTCATTTTCAGTTTCAGTTAAACGCTTCAGTTTTTGCATTTAGACATCAGTTTAACTGAAAGCTTAAATGATAGCTCAACTGAAATTGAAACTGAAATGATCGTCTAAATGGAGCTTAAGAGTGATCCTAATCACGGCAAAAACCCCTTTCACTCAAAAAAAAAACAAATCGTTGCAGATCTTTTGACATTTTCTTTCAAAATCTCTCTTGCAACTCTTACATGAGGAAATAACTAGCTAAAAACTTTGTGCAATTTTTGCAACAGCATAATTGTAATCAAAATCCCTTTGTACACGAGGAAATAAGTTGCTGGAAACTTTTTTATATTATCTTTTATTTCTTCTAAAATGTCTTCAAAATAATATGAGATGTTTTGTAGTTTCATTTTTAAATCTTTTAGTTAAACGAAAGTGTCAATGTCAGAATGTCAAAAAAATCTTTTCAAATCTGAACGGGAGGATTTCCTTTACTCTTTCGTACCCTTTTCGCTTAAGAACTGAACGTCTCAAAAAAGGTATCACACTACATCAAGTATAAAAATAATTTTCAACAAAATTTCCTTAGTGATCTTAGTGGCTTTGTTTATATCTCTTCATTAAATTGGACGTTGGTTGAAACAAAGAAATTTTAGTGCGAGTAAAGTCTTGCGTCCCAAAAGTTGACAGTTGATTGCATGTAGTTTGTATGTTGCGATAAAAAATATGCTTCTATTTAATTGACTTACACATTTTTAGAACTCATGTGACATTAGAAGAACATCAATGTTAATCAATTAGGAACATGTTTCATTTCTAAAACATTCGACTTACGTTTTTTGGAAAAATATAAATAGATTCGCAAAACCTTCAATCTAAGATATATTGGTTGGCTAATCTTTATCAGAATTCATCCACAAACCGTTAAATACTTTCTTCCTACAGCAGCGGTTTAAAAGTCTTGTTATAATTTTCAAATTCACATAGATTACAAAGTTTGAGGAATGCTGGAGGGCAATTTTTAATATTTACACCACTCGTCGCCTAACGCTATGCAACACTATTTGAAGAACACTTGTTAAAACTTAATGAATAGCTAATATTTGGGCGGCAACAAACGGTTTATTCAAAACAGAAATGATATTTTGCTGATTTGAATTTTTTTTTGCAATTTATAAGATGTACATATAATTTTGTGTTTTTTTCCACTGTTAGAAAACATTTGATTAAGTTATTCAACATTTGATAACTTGATCTTGAATGCATAACCCTTATCTGTCGGTACAATGTGCCTCCACAAGCTGCCCTTAATGAATGCAAAACAAATGCACTGACAAGTGCAAGATTGCAACGTAGGTAGTTAATTAAAAACAAAATAATTCTTTTATTGAATGATATGAAAATGTTACTGATTCGAGTTAGTAGATTAGTTGTTAAGAGTTCTTTGTCGGGTGGCTTTCATATATTTTAACCCGTACTTGTTTTTCATTTCATCAAAAATTGAAAAAAAAATGCTTACCTTTGAGAATTATTGTATTTATGTATTGTTTTTCATCTTACAGTGCAATGCAGTCGCCAACAATGTCATTCAGCGAGCTGGTGAGCCATCTGTCGTTACCTCACCAACGGAGGAGTGCATTCCTTCGCCAAGAACGTTTACCGTGCAATTGCCAAAGCCCCTTGAGTCTAATGAGCATATGGGACTTACTGGAGATTCGTTTGAACTAGGATCATGGGATCCCTTGCGTAGTGTCCAGTTGACACAAGTTAGCTCAACTATTTGGAATGGTGTTGTGAATCTAAGCAGCCCTGGAAAGGTGCAGTACCGTTATTTTGTGTACAGCCTGGATTCATTAGGACGCATTCAGATCAAGCGTTGGGAAGCCTATGTCGAGCCGAGAAATATGCGGACTTGCAATGGAAATTGCATGAGAATGGATCAATTTGGTGATATTGATGGGGAGAAGAAAATCGCTAGAGGCTGGTTGACCAATGAAACCATCGTTCAACTGAAGTTCCTCAATGAAGTTTTTTCATTTGAGGGTTTGGCTCCGGAAAGAATGTATTTGAAGCTGGTGAGCTTGGAAAATAAGAATGACTTACCCAATTATAATGAAAGTCTCAATAATGCTGAGGTTGTGAACATGAAGTATGGACAAAGTGTCTTCGAACGTCAATCGGATCTAGGAACACTTTACAAGAAGGGAGATATTGTCCTTCTCCAATTGTCTGTACCGTTGGGACAAGAAAATGGGAAGTATGCCTTGGTTTTGCACTCTGAGGATCGTCAGCCATTGGGACATGCTGCGATTCTGCTTTCAAAACTCCAGGAAAATGATGGAAAGTTGGAGTTGAACGTAAAGAGCCCTGAATCTGGTGAGACCGTTGGCAGTGCTAAGATATCTTATTTAATCGTGAGACCATTACCGGGAATTCGGATGAACTTCCGTACAAGCTACGCCTATACCTGGAAGCCCAAATGGGACAAGCTGCTGGTCGGCCATAGGGGTAATGGTATTAGTTTTGCAGTTGATGGAGCTCCTATCACCGAGAATACAATAGCTTCATACAAGCAGGCCTACGAAGTGAACGCCGACATGATCGAGATCGATGTGCACATAACTGAAGATCTTGTCCCCGTGATCTACCATGATTACAAAATCTTCACTGCTCCCAATGGAACTCGTCCAAAGTCCAAGGAAGATTTGATCCAAGTATACATCAAAGACATTCGCTACAGCCAGCTTAAGGACTTGCGTATATTCCGCGTGATCGGCGATGAAATCCGAGAATATCCATCGCATAACGAAGAAGAGCGACCAGACCATCGCTTGTTCCCAACATTAGAAGACATGTTCCAAGATCTGCCGTTGGGATTGGCTATCAATATTGAAATCAAGTGGCCTCAAACCCGTATCGATGGTGTGCTGGAAGCAGAACAAGTTGTAGATAAGAATCTCTTTGTTGATATGATTCTCCTGACAACTCTGCGCTATGGTTGTGGACGCATGTTGATTTTCTCATCGTTTGACGCTGATATTTGCGCCATGGTGCGTTTTAAGCAAAATATGTTACCTGTGATGTTCCTGACTCAAGGATCTACCAAAAGATGGGAAGCTTACGAAGATCCCCGTTGTAATAGTATTGAAGCGGCTGTTAATAACGCTCAGGCATTTGAGCTCACCGGAGTCGCACCCTACTCCGAAGATATTCTCAAAGATCAACAAATTGTTCGCTTAGCCACTGATCTTGGGCAAAAAGTATTCCTCTGGGGATATGATATTAACTCGCTGGAACGAGTACAATTCTTCGAAGCAGCTGGTGTAACAGCGAATATTTTTGATCGTGCGGATTTAATAGTCCCAAAGGAGCGAACCGCTGGCGTGTTCAATAATCCTGAGACGATTGAGTATTTTAGAGGCCAGTGTCCGTTGTGAAACCGTTTATTTTCTAAATAATTTATTAAATAATTTAATTTTAATCTCATAAGTCAAATTAAAATGTTTTACCATGTTTAACAAAAAAAAAAAAAAGTCACATTTATTCTAAAGAAACAAAAATATGAATTTATAACAATAATAAGCTTATTTTTGCTTATATGCTTTAAAATTGTTGACAATTTAAGAAATAAAATGTGTGTGATATATTTAATTATTATTTGCCGTGCTGAATGCCAAAAAATTATGTTATTTTAAATATATGTTGAGAAAGGCTAAATTTGTATTCAGTTGCTAGAATGCGTACACATTTTAATACAATACAAAAAGGATAATAATTACTTTTAAATTTTAACTTTAACTACGAAATAGTAGAAACATAGTTTTTAAGAAATCTCTTAAGATACTAAATAAGGCAGTTTCTAATTTTTTCAGTTGTTCAACGATTGAGAAATAAAATAAAAAAAAAACAATGTTAATTCTATCAGCTTAATTTCTGCAATTAAAAAAAAAAAAGAAAAATTATTAAACAAAAAGAAAAAACTCAAAAACTAAATATACATAATATCAAAGAAATTTTAAAAGAATGTGTTTAAATTTTACAGACAGTGTTGTCTATGTTTTTTTTATTTTATCAGACAAATTTGAATTTAATGAATATCTGGTTCTGTTAATTTATGCTACAAAAAGTGCATAGCTAAGGAGTAGATTACAACAAAATGATCTGTCGTTCTACAATTAAATAGTTTGAATTTGAATTTCAAATAAAATCCAAGGTGGTTACAGGTATAAATAAAAAAACAAACAGTGTTTTATCTAGAAAATGTAGGGTCTATACATATGTATGTACGTGAAGCAGTAATTTTTCTAGAACAGCTGAATAATTTTTATAAAATATTTCAAATTAATCAATTTAAATGAGGAATTGCGAAAATGGGAAAATTGAGCGAATTTAAAGCAATTTAAATTGAAATTGAAAACAAAAACATTTTTCAATTTCCCTGAGAAGAATTTCTTTTTATAAATATGAATTTTTTATTAATAAATATTTTGAAAATGTATCAAACACAAAATTATATACGCACCACAGAGTACGAATTTAGGAAAACATTTTTTTTTTAATTTCTGCATTATAACGACATCGGTATAAGGCCTACGCATTTATAAGATTAAGACGATTTTCATAAGATGGTATGTGGAATGGGTCATCCCAACTAAGAACACGTAACGCAAATCATAAAAATTTAAGCCGAACCGGCCCAATACGTTGAATATGAATCTGATAGTATGGTGACCAGACCTGGGAGGCATATTCTAGAAGGGTTCTTACAAAGCATGATATAAAGGGACTTGGCGAAGTAGGGATTATGAATATTAGGGGCCCTAGGTGACTTCCTTGCGAGACACCTGAATTTGAAGTTTCCCCCGAAAAATTTTTGTTCGCCCGAAATTTTAAAAGCTATTATGAGTTTCGCCCGAATAAAAATTTCACTTCGAATCAGGAGTGACAGTTTGAAAAATAGGCACGTTCAGGAAAATGAGGCCTGCAATAAATTCTCACTCCACTGTGATGGAAACGGAGAATGAAATGCACCCTCCAAATTCTCTGTTAACTAAAATAGTAATATAATTGATTTTTGGGCATCAGTTATCTGACGAAATTACTTGCAATAGAGATAAAATTGTGGTCACACTAGTAGTGCCACTCATTGTGGCTCCCAATTTTTAATTGGATTATCTGAAACGAATAATTTGCACACCTATATTTAAACAGCGGACTTATCGCGTTCGGAAAATGAACAGACCTTCTTATGAGTTTGAAAAAACATATGTTTGTTTTTACAATTATTAAATAAGAATTTCAGGATATAAAATTAAATTGTTATTTTATAATAAAGAAAGGATAATTATCATAAATATAGCATATCATAGCGCTACCTATCTTGTCTGAGGAAGAACAAATGTTTGAGGAGCGAGCACTTCGACGGAATTCGAGGCATCACTCTAATCCTTTGGAGATGAGTGAGTGTGAAAAGGAATTAATCCTTATTCTTTTTAAAAATTTCATCAGTACTACAGGCAGATGGTTTCTTTGCAGAGGGTGGGTACCAAAAAGGAGTTGGCAAATACCACGATGTTGGTTTGGCACAAGCCTCTTTTAGCCTTATTCTTACTTTTTTTCCACTCAAACTCACTCTTCACTTCTTCCAAAATTCGACCACTTTCTCCCGATTGGCTTTAAGTGAAGCCCTTGGCAATTTCAGGATTCTCCTGCACTTTATTAAGCAGCATATCACTTTGGTCTTTTTTTATTGCTTTGCTCCTGCATTATAACAAAAAACATGAATTTTAAATTTTCTTGTCTTAAAATAAACAAACAACTTGCATTTTCCGCCTTATTGCGCTCTCGTTCGCCTAATAAAAATAAGTGAAAATTATGGCTGTCAATGGCATATCATTCCGCCCGAAATGATTGTTTACAATAAGGGGAATTTTTCGAACATGAATAATTTTTCGGGTGAAACTCACAATAGCGAAAAGTGAAATGTCAAATTTTCCGGGTGGAATGTTGTTCGGGTGAAACTCACAATAAGGCTGATAGAGTTGGAAGTGCATGACCTAAAAATAACTCTCTATTGATGATTATTGAGGTAGGACTGTATCCTGGATACAAACAGGGGAGGAAACTCGTATGCTTTAAGTTTAAAAAAACATATAGGGTTGGAAGAGCATGACCTAAAAATTACTCTACATTGACGATTGTTGAGGTAGGACTGTATCCTGGATACAAACAAGGGAGGAAGCTCGTATACTTAAAGCTTAAAACAATAATGTCATTGGAGATTTTATCAAATGTTTTGCTAAAATTCGTTGCAATTGCATCCACTTCATGGCTAAATTCCAGAGCACATAAGGTTTTGGAAACAAATTCTGTAATATTTGTGATCGTTGATCTACCTTTAAGAAAGTCATGTTGTTTCGGAGAAAGTAGTTGTTCACAATGAAGAAATATAATGTCATGAATTATACTCTCAAAAAGTGTAGGTACTCGTATACAGGAAAGTTTGGTAATAGGCCTATAGTTAGTTATATCATTCTTACATCATTTTTTGTGTACAGGGATGATGAACGAGTGAGAGGTTAGGCCAGTTTAAAGACACATTTCTTAAGGACTATAAGAGGAATCCCATCGGGACCAGAAGATAGGTCATCCTTAAGCGAACAGATTTTGTTTACTACTGAAGAATATGATATGTTAATTAAGATAAGGAAGTTTGAGTGCAATTGAACATCAGTGTTATTAGAAACAAATGCTTGACTAAGGGAATTAGCAAATAGGTTGGAAATAATATTTGGATCTGTTGATGAGGAATTCAGTTATTTCAATGTAGAAGGATAACCATCAGATTTCTTTTGTTGATTTAATAAATTGAAAGAAATATTTGGGATTCGATATAAGATCCGCTTGGGTTTGAATAAGGTGACTGTAGTAAATAAGATGCTGTCCTACCCTTCTCAGAAAAAATGTTAGTGGATGATAACCGACTCTTAAAAAATTAATAGCAAGAGATTGTTTTTTTAAAGCACTTATTTAAAATATAATAATTTATTTCATAAAAAGCAAGTATACGCCGTAGTGATCCAAATTAAGAAAATTCTATCAAATTTATTTAGGTACCTATTCCATTTCACGAGGAGTGTAGAAGCATAAACTGATGCGAAGACAATTTCATTTGAGAATAAATAATTGTACATTACAAAATTCAGACATAATGCTCTTGCATCGTTTAATTGTTAAAGAGGCTAAAAATAAATATTGCACATCAGTGGGATTGTTTAATTAAAGCAATTTATTTTAAATATTCGAAATATTTAAGGAGATAGTGTGGATTAAGTTGAAAGCACTAAAAAAATAAAATAACTGCTGGAATAACCCAAGAAATCCTATTTAAGTTTTAAAATTTTCGCTAAAAATCTAAAGTACACTTAAATGCATTAGACATCTTCGAAAAAAGAACAATCAAAACCATTGATCGTCAGGTAACCCTTGCAGATGAGATAAATCGAAAATTCAAATCGTTTCTTTAGGGATTTATGAAGAAATAACTCGTTTCGAAGTTGAAGCAAATCCGTTCACCCGTTAAGTGCTAAATTCATTGTAAATTAGACTTAGAAACGATTTGAAGAAAAACAATTTTTTTTTGCCATTAAACTGATAGTTTCTTGTGATTTTAGTTCAAATGCTTTTCACGACAGTCATGTTTCCAAATAAATGCAATCGTACCCTTCATATACCCACATTGCAATCATGCTGTTATATTTATTTGTGTTACTTACCTTGATAGTGAAATTGGCTAACAGTCCCAAAAATTACATAAATCGAAATAAAATTGTGTTAAATAAAAAAAGTACGTATACGCCACAGTGTACCAAATTTGCAATAAGTCAATTTTATTTATTTTGATATCCATTTTATGCAAATGTATAAAATAATGATGTAGTACCGTTGATGAGATAATTGTCATTGGGAAGAAGTAGAATTACTTTATACATAGAATACACAGTATATTGAATAAAATGTACGACCGGTTTCGCACAACGTATTAGCTTATTAACACAGCTATTTTAAGACAATAAACATAATTTAAGAGTAATTATAAACAAAAATAATTAATTTACTTGTTAAATATAAAACTGTTGGAACGCTAAGATGAATAACATAAGTTGTGATATTTTGATTTTTTTCGAACTTTTCGAATAATTAAAACAGAGAATTTTCTAAAAAAAAAGTTTTACTTTTTAAAATACTTCCATACGAACGGTTTTATTCCAACAAGAATGTTGTCTAGTGTTTGTTTTCATTTGCTTTTTTAAAGAAACTAAAAAAAAATTTTTTTTAAGAATAAAAATTAATATTTGTGTTAGAAAAAAATTTACCGAAGCAAAAATATCAATTACACCATAGGGAAAAATAAACTATCAGTTCTTTTTGCTCCATGGAAGAAGGTCATATTTTACCCATATAATTCATTCTCAATGTATTATTTTTATAATTCTTACAGTTACAGACACTTTTTGATTATTTGTATTTCTTGTAATATTTTCAAACTCATCTTTATTTTAAGAAAAAAATTCTCATTAAGTTTTTTTTTCCTTTTTTTTGTATTTATTATAAATTATACTTGGTTTTACCATATTTTTACTTTCGATATGTAGGTAAAAATATCAAACTCGAGATTTTGATCAAGACTTAAAATAAATTTTGTTCTCAAAAACTGTTTCACAAATTAAAAAAAAAATATTTTATTTAGTAAGAGCTAGGGAGTGTTTGATAAAAAATTTCCTAAATATGGTTAATGATACTCCCATAGACCCAAAAACCTTACAACTGATTTTGATCAATTTCCATATGATAAAGCCCCTTAAAAGTTTCAATTGTATGTATTTTGTATAGAATTTTCTAAAACTTTTTTTTTGGGTTTAAAAAAAATTTCAAATTTTTTGATTGAAAGCCCATACCCGATTTTTTTGAATCTTGATAATTAAACGTTTTTATTACTATCTACAAGATTCAGGAAAATTTTTGTTTCTTATCTGAAAATAACGTTACCCACCATATAAATTTAAAAAAATGGTTTTTGAAAATCGTATTTTTCTTGAAAACAGCGCCTAGAATTTTGATAAAATCTTTTTTTTTTTTAATAAATTTTTATGATCTTTAATTAAATAAAAAAAATTTGAAATTAAGATACTACAGCTTGTACGGCTTATTATTTTTTTGAAAATTTAATTTTAATTCGCACAATAATAAACTTTTAAAGTTGGCGTACCAAATTTTTTTCTTAAAAATGTTTTAAAAATTTTGTGTATAAAAGCTTATTTTTTTAAAGAAACCACTACAACGACTTATAATTTTTGTTGTAGCATAATTTGCATAGCATTCTCTTTTTATGTCTTACTATTAAAAGAATTTAAAAAATTAATAACATTCGTTTTTAAAATTTCTAGTCTATTACATAGGGAGCAAGTTCGTGCGGCCCAGTCGTGCATTTTATTTTAATATAACTTAGCTAATTCTTTCCAAACTATTAGGATCTTTTACTATGATGAAGTTTAAGGATTAAATAGGCAGTAGCGTAGCTAGGATATTTGCCACCCGGGGCAAAACAATAAATTGCTACAGTAAATTGCTTTCTATGGTAAGAAGTTTATTTGATGTTGTCAGAATTATTTGGCAGACCATTTGCAGAAGAAATGGAGAACTGCTTCCTTTTCCCGCTGTTCCCGCAGCTATGACATTGAGTGTTGTGAGGAATTTCTAGCTTTCCTGGATACTTTCCTATTGGTCATGGTTCGATACAGGTAGCTACGATTCTGGCTATGTCTTGCCTGGCTCGGCGTAACAGATCAAGTGTTCGGGATTTATTATAGGTGAGATGTAATGCAGTTAGGTGATTTGTTGAGAAAAATTGAGAGAATTTTATCCATCATAATTCCGAGCGGAATGTTGACTCTTTCCGCAAGTGAGTTATGAAGGCCTGATCCTTGTCTAGCCAAATTGTTCGCCCATTAATTTCCATCAATGCCACAATGAATCGGAACATATATGTAGATACGAGTGATAATATGTAGTTAATATTGAAGCTAGCAAGTTCATTCTGGGATTGCTGAAACAATTTGGAGAATAATATTCTAGAATTAGTGGCCTTAAAAGCTACCTGACTGTCTGTGATAATAGCCGTATTCCGGTTCTGGTTTGGATCTTATTTGAGTACTTTGCATGATTCCCTGATAGCCAGTAATTCACCTTGAACGCATTAGCAAATCGGGTAGCCTAAGTGACCTAGATATACTCAAAGTCTCAGAGAAGATTCCTAAACTAACACCACACTTCATCTTTGAGCCATCAATAAAGATAATTTGTTATAAGCATTTTAGTTTATCCAGTAAAAAAAAAATTTTTCTTATGAAGGTTTTTATAATACAAATTCTATATACTACTCAAATAAATCAGCCAAGTAGAAGACTTAGCACTATTATTGGACTTGTTGAATTATTGATTCAAAATAGCTTTTTTGGACTTTAGTCCACAAAAATCCGCGTTTCGTCCGGGTGATCTCACATGGACTCATCAGTTGACTGTGAGAACCTTGTCAATACGCAATTTTTGTTAAATTCAGTTCATCTTACATCGATTTTTTGACAAAAATCCAATGTGAACTATACCCAACCAAGATTAAAATTGTAATCATTCAAGAATAATTAATTAGTTTCTCGACAAAGCATTAACTCTGGATATACATATACATAAATTATGTACATAGTAAACGTGCATTACTATCCGTTACTTTCTTTCTGTTCAAACTATCTTACAGAACGGGGTCAAAGTTTTTATTGGACAGTAGCTCATTACTAAAAAAATTAAAGTTGTAACTGAAATCTATTTAAAATTTATATTTCAAACCTTACATTCTCTATCACCCAATAGATGGAGCTATAATATATGATGTCTACTTCTAGTACATGCGCTTTACTTATCAATTTTGAAACTGAAAAAAAAAACGTATGCCATTCCATTATTTACTTCCTCATGGCCTTGCGAAATCGTGTGCTTACCTAAAATGAGAACGAGAGCCATATTATAAAAAGGAAAGAGAAAAGTTAATTTCTGTCACAATGGATCTGGTCTGGCCATCAGACAAAAAAAAAAAAACACAAATACTTAAGCCATAGGCAATGCGTAGGTAGTCAGTTGGAAAAATTAAACCGAAACGCTGTAAAAATAAGTAGCCCAAAAAGAGGGTGACTGCTAGGCTAATACCTACCTGCTTCCAAATTTTGTCCTAATGTTTTGTAGGACAAACCATCAGGTACGCATCATTGTTTCTATTTTATTTCCTTAGAGCTCTCTCAATAGTGCCAATCTAGACTGAATATGTATGCTGGAGTATGCCTATCCACATGCACATCCCACTTCCACTTATTGAAAGAAATACTAAATAAAATGTATCTCAATCAATTGCCTCTACACAAAGCTCAGAGTCGTGGTCTAATTTGGAAGAGAAATTCGTATGTAGGGGTGTTTTAATCTAATTTGCAATCACTCACTGGTAACATTGTTTCTATACACCAAGAAGTTTATCAACGATTGAAATCGTGTGGTATTGGTATGCGTATAATTGATAAGTATATGACAAACTAGAGTTGCCGACTTGCTTATATGTTTTTTTATGATGATTGTGTGTTTTTATGATGATTGGGTTTTTAGCAAAATTTTAATATTCGAATATATTTTGAAATTTGTATCTTATAGTTAGTTTAACAGATGTGTTTTTCATTGATTGACTGTGAATGTCATACTTGTTTAACTTGGTTTAAGACTTCTTCAGAATGAAATCTATTACCTACGTTATCCTGGTTTTATTGTGTGTTTTTTCATAAGCTTAACAGTATATATTATTTTAGGAAAGAAGTTCTTTTGAATAATCTCCTTCGGTTCAATATGGAATAAAATGTTATAACATTATATGCTAAGCTAAAAAAAAAGAAAACGATTGTATTATACCCCTTATTACCGCTGGCGAGTCGAACAAATAAACATGTGAATACTAATTTCTCACGCTCACATGTTTATTTGTTTGACTCGCCAGGTTGGTGAATCGAGAACCGTTGATTCGACTTAAATGTCATATATTTGATATTTTTAATAAACAATCAAATTTCGAACTCGAATTGTAAAGTTCACCAACCGTAGTATGTCGAATGTGTAGTTCGCTAATGAAAAAATCTCACCTCGAACGTTCGATTCGCAAATCCTAATAGGGGGGTATATATAAGCATAAATTTTAGAAATTAATTTGGAGAGACAAGTACCTAATGGAATTGGGTCATATGATTTAAGAAATTAAGCTTTCTGACTTAACTAAAGTCTTTAGTGGACCAGAAAGTCAACCAGGAAGCTCGACTCGTAGCTAGCTAGGCATGAAGCTAGTTATGCACTTCAAGTTTGAGTCTATTTATTTTCCATTTATGTGACCCACCTGAGTAGTCACCTTCCTTAACAGAGTTCCCAGATTTTTTTTCATAAGATTTTCCGACTTAGAATGTTCATTGGTATTCACTCTATGTTTCTTTACTTTTTTGACTCAGTCGGTGTCTGTAAATTAATTTTTCGAATGCATATTATCAAAAAAATTTAAGTTGGCATACCTAAATTTCATTAGAAAAATGTATGCTGGTAAGAGAATTTTTTTTTAAATAATATTTAAATTATTTATAAAACTTCCCTATTACTATTTTATAAAATTTTTTACATAATAACAGGTATATTTTCTTTCGATGTTTTGAGCTGAAAGTATTTTAAAAGTTGATTGAAAAATGTTTGGCTTTTAGTCAACAAACATTGGCGTGTTTTGTCCAGGCGATCTCACTTGGACTAGTGAGGGCTCTGTCAATATGCAATTCAAGTTTAATTAAGTTCATCTTACATCTTACATTTTCTAACAAAAACACAGTTTGAACTGTTTCTAAAAAGATTAAATTGCCCTTTGATTTCTATATTTGTATGAATTTAAGCAAACAATTTTAAAAATCGTTTTATTATTAATTTAAATTTTTATCTAAGAAATTTCTTTCCAATTTTTCTAGAATCAAAAATTAGATGCCAATCTTCAATATTTAATAGTACGGATCTTAGGAAATAATTTAAAAAACTAATCGTTCACAACTTTTCAAGATATTGATTTTCAAAAAAATTTGTTTCCAAAAATCCAAAATTATTTTTTTCGAATTTTCGTATGTACGAAATTATTTGAAATCAAAGGAGCTCTTATAAAAAATGTTGGTCAAAATCGTTATAGCCGTTAATTAGAAGTCAAAAATAAAAGAAATGGTTATATGACAGGTAGATACCGTTAATATCATTTTTTCCTAAAATTTATTTTGACTAAAATTTAGTCTATGTCTATTATAGCACATATGTATATGTTTTATCAAAATTGTTAGTGCCATTTTCGAGATAAATAAGCTTTTGCATAACGGTAGTATGGCAGGTATCCTTAGTTTTGGAGCTAAAAAAATCAATTTCTCCTCTAGCGAATCACTGAAAAACCTTAAATACCCAGTTTGAAGAAAATCGTTTTAGCACTTTAGGCTGTAGGTCGAGGTGTAGACGTGTTTTCTGTCATCGTTGTATCAAATTTGATGAAAATCTCGAGTTAGATTTTTTTCCAAATGCAAAACCAGCCCTATAGTACCTATAAATTAAAAGTCGAAATACTATTTTGGTTATGTGGATTTTTAGCCAAAAATAAAAATGTAAAAGAAGTAGAAAATTCGTTGTATAAAATTTGAAGAAAATCATTAAAAGGCATATACGCAAAGAAATTAAAGCATAGACCCTCAAATCGAATGATGATAATGACTCTGCACGAATGTGAACAAATACCATAGTCTCCGTTGTCGTAGTTTTAAATTCGATATGTTTTTTACTTGAAAGCAATACTTACCCAAAAGAGCAAGTAAAAACTGTGTTTTCTTAAAATAATTATAGTCTACCGTTTTTAGGGAATATTTTAGTCTACCTCGCACAATATTATTCAAGCTTTGTTCCTCCCAAAACTGAATGCCTTTTGATGCCAATAAAATGACATAATATTTTTCTTTTTCTGTTTTTTAATCTGGCAACCTTAGTCAGCCTACGCAGATACTTTTAGACCGAGAGCCCACAGCAATTTTTGGGTGTGATTGATAACAAAAAATAATTAGTAAAATTAGATAGGCCTTTTATAGTTATTTATGAATGTCAACGTCTTGCATACTCTAGTGGGCGCAATAGTGCATTATAGTGCATCAAGTATGCAGTTCTTTCCAAATTCTAAAAAATTGGGATACAAAATTTGCCATAACTTCAAAATGAACAGCTAAGTGCCCTGATTGCAAATATCGAGGTCAAAGACGTTTTCAAGTTGGCTTTCTTAGTGCAAGAAGTGGCCTATTCTTATCGCGTCTGGCAGGCAGAAGGCTGTCTGTAAAACGTCTTGGACCTCGATATTTTTAATCAGGGGGCTTAGCCCTACATTTTGGCAAAGTTGTTATCACAATTATTTGGACTTGGAAAGAACTGCATACTTAATGCACTATTATGCACTATTGCTCCCACTAGAGTAGGCAAGACTTTCACATTTGTAAATAACTATAAAAGGCCTATCTAATTATGCTAATTATTTTTTGTTATCAATCACACCCAAAAATTGCTGTGGGCTCTTAGTCTATTTCTTACGACTTTTAAGAGTCCGCCAAGAAATATACTCTGAACTAAAAATTAAATCCTAAGCATCCTAGTTTGCTCTGCATATAAAAATAAACACAAACCTTTAAACCTTTTCTTGACAATTCAGGCTTTGCTCTAAGCTAAAAATGAAAATCACCTTTCAATTTCGTTTATAAATCACTTCCGACATATATTCACAATAGATTGTGAAGAAAATTTTAAAATAAACACTTAATTCTTTCTTCCGAGTGACAAATTTAAAAACCACTCAGCAATGGCCACCCTTGTGCGCACACATACAATTAATAATTTTTGCGAGCATCGACCTCCATATACGTACAGTAATAAATGACTCAAATAGCTATGTCGTCATTGTTGCGAATGACACACAACAATTGTCCCAAGAGGAGCTTTTTGTCAAAACTGTACAAACTTGTTTGCTTTGTAAATTAAAATTCGTAGAACAACAGCTCAGAACTTACCCCAAACACTAAAGAAAAAAAATTCACAAATTATAAAAAAAAACCGCAACGCAAATTATTGAATTTAATCTTTTAGCTTAGGTAGGTATTGAAGATTAGGGTGCATGCCCAGATAGCATATGAACGTAGTCTATTTATTTTTCTTTTTTTATACACTT
Source organism: Philhelius festivus (assembly GCA_963931855.1). NCBI lineage: Eukaryota > Metazoa > Arthropoda > Insecta > Diptera > Syrphidae > Philhelius > Philhelius festivus. Next base: position 88,726,081 of record OZ007557.1, on the reverse strand, counting down.
TATCTGTACATATATATATATATATATATATTTTGCGGGAGTATTATGGTTATCTGCCACTATGTTTGTTATGTATTGTTTATGCTTTGTTGTTGTTCTCTGTTTGTTTATATTTTTTTTTGCATAAATACCCCCCGAGCAAAGATTGCGATTCAAAATTTTTAGTTTCGTTGAACGTTTAACAACGGCCGGGTGTGTTTGAAGTGAAATAAAGAAATTTTTTCTGTTGCTACATTATTTCTGGTTTAATAAACTGAATATATACATACATACAATATACATATAATTTGCAATCGTTCTTATATACTTGCTTATCAATTTTTTAAAATAAAAAAAAATGTCAGTGTCAATGGTATTGAGTGTTTTGGATTCTACATCTCCTGCTACCGTGATCGATGAACATTCTGAACATGTAATTATGAATTTTATCTGTCAATTTTGAATATCTTTGCTCTTTTTTTGTGTGCCTCTATTTTGAATTGATTTTCGGGGTACCTACCTTAAATTAATGTTTTAAAATTGATATAAGTCTTATAATAAGTTCATGACATCAAGACAGACACTACCGGTTAAATTGAAAGAGGAAGCAAAAACGATGGACTTTGGTTTGTTGATTGTTTTTGTGTATCTAACATGCTTTGAGTGAGCTATTGTTTTGTTTTAAGAAAACAATGGAAAGAAAACAGTATGTTAAACTATTTCATTATTGTGAATATTCTTTTTCTTTATGAATGAGAGCGTGTTAAGAAGAATTTGAATTGCAAATCACAATTGCGTGTTTGTTAAACAAAAAAAAACAACACAATAGGATCACACGCACTTGCTCTTATGTTTCAATAGTGTGTACAGGGTATAAGCATTGAAAGCGAAAAGCATTCGTTTATTATAATTATTAAGACATAGTTAAGCTGAAAGTGTGAAAAATTCGAAACTGTTTACAAACTAAAGAAATTGATTTCGAAAGCGCTCAAATAATTTCCTGAATTTTTGCGATGGTATGTGTTGTGTTCACCTTAAGTCGTGTTTTATTTGCATAGTACTGCAACTACTTCAGGAAACCCCACAAGAAAATGTCTAGCGTGGTCAAATTATATGAAATTATTGGCCAATTGACGTCACCTCTACCAGAGATAACTTTATCCTCGAATCGTTCATGCAGAATGTCAATCGTAGCTGGAAGCACATGCTGTCTGGGCTTATGAGGTTCATTTTGGGCTGTAAGAAAGTGGTTACTATCGTTCTATAGTGCTCGCCATTGACGGTGACCACCTCAACAACGACGCAGTCGGTCTAGAATTCGCACCAGACGGATAAATTTTTGGGGATGCATTGTCACTCAATATTGAAATTTTGCTTATTAACAGCCATAAAACCATAAGTTTGCATCTGCGCTGGTTTATCGGCCGAAATTGGAATCTTCTTCCAAATGCTCCGAAGTCCAGTTAGCGAGAAAACAGCGTTGTCTATGATCATGAACATGTTCCGGGTATAGGTTCGAGTCCGAAAACAAAATTTGTCAAATACAAGTCTGCGAAAGGCCGAGTTCTTGTGCACGACGTGCAATCAACTGCCTGGGGTTCTTCTATACAATTTAATCAACCGCAGCGATGTTTTCGGCTGATTTTGCTTTCTTCGTCATCCCAAAATTGGCCACCAAACGTTTAAGAGTCGGCTGTTAAGCGCGATCACTCTAGCGTAAAATGTGTGCAACGCCCGCAACGTTTGCAATAACGAACAATCATTTTGATAGTAGAATATATCAGTTGGACGTGCTGTTCACTCATTTTACTTCTTGCCATTGTGAATTGGCATCAGTGACTGAATAAACAACAGATGTCACCAAAACAACATGGCCGCCAAAATCACGGAAATTGAAAAATCATATTAGAGAAACTTGGATTTATGAATGACATTTCTCTAATTCACAGTTGGTTCCATTCGTATTATACTATAATACCAAAAGAATCAAGGATTATCTGTTCACAAAATTTTAACAGAATCATTACAGCCATTAACGATAATTTAGTACACATTCAAATACATACATGAAAAATAAAGCATTTTCGATAAAAACATCAATACCATATTTCTATTAAGTGAGTTTGTCTTATGAATAAAAAAAGTTAGAACTTGGATCTTTAACCTTCCTACACTCGCGCATTGGTCCCTCAGACCGACAAATCATTATTTCATAAATTCTTTGTTTTCTTGAAAAATATTATCCTTGCCTCCTTGAAGTTTTCAGTATCTTCCTAAATAAGTGTTCTCCATCGTTTAGCTGGGATAAAAAATAGCTTATGCTAGAAGATTTGTAGTAAAAGCGACACTTATGTATGTCTAATATGCTTTGACAAGTTCTTATATTTTATTTAATTCTCCTCATTTCTTAAAAGATTTGTTAGAACTAAATTCAAAATATTCTTTTTCTACATTCCTTTCTATAAAAAGTAAGTTTTACTTAAATGTATCAATGCCAAACCATGGATAAGCAAACAAAAGCTAAAAATATTAAGTTGAAGATAGAATTTTCTAACTTGAACTATTCACAATAATCAGTTTTTTATTAAAATTTTCAAAGAAATCTTTATTTACCCTATAGAGGTAGTTGCGCAAATCGGGATTGCATGTTTACTAGCTATGTATTTAAACTTATTATTAATGTATTTAACACTTAATACAAGATTGTTGTATTTAAAAATATCTGTGGTGTTTGGTAGAAACGCGATAAGTCCATAAGATAATTTGTGTTTTTACGTCCACTTTACATGAAGCTAAGTCCTACACGTGTCAACTGATTTTCTTCAAATTTGGAATATTTATTATTATGTTCCAAATTTTAAGAAAATCGATTTAGCCGTTAAGGTTCTATCTCGATCTTAAGTGAAGATAAGAACGCAATTATTTTATGTTTCCACCAAACACCACAGATATAATATGCTAACATATTAATTTTTCCATCGCGAATTTCCAATTAAAATTAATACTGAAATAGCAACTTTGTTAGCATGGGTGATGTATCTAAGTCAATTAATTCTATGAACTGTTTAACATCGCCATGAATAGAAATGACTAAGATTAATTGTATATTGCCCTTTAAATTGTGAATGGGTCGTGAGATACATCAAAGCAAATTAAATTGACATAATATGAGTTTTTCTATTATGAATATACATTGAAGATAAAATTCAACTCTTGAGATTCGAGACAACAAACAAAGTCTAAAGTTCAAATGAATAAATAAACTTGATAGCTGTTGATTGTTATTGTTGTGAAACTTTCTGTTTAAATTGAATATAATGGGTGTCTTAGCGTATTCTAGGTCCAGTTTATCAATACTGAGTTAATTATTCTGATTTGGCTGAAGCAGCATATAAATTTATTAGATATTAATTCAAAACTTATGTTGAGAATGTATTTGTAGTATTTTTATTTCACTCTATATTAAGTTTAAAGTCGCCATTAAAAAGAGAAAACTAGAATTCCACAAAATTTTTGTAAATTTACCATTTTAACAACAAATTTAAATTCACTCAAAAGTGAATGAATTTTGTAGTTTCAACTGCGACTGGGTCGCACGAATTTACTCTTATGTAAACAACTAAGAATTTCAAAAATGAATGTTATTAGAGAAAAACTGTTCATAAGAATAAAATTCATTTTTAAATGACTTAACAACTCATTTAGCAGTTGGAGCTATAATCAGGTTGCCATGTGATTCAAGCAAATATTAGGTTATCAAGAAGAAAAATTATAAGTCTGTACTGGTTTCTTAAAAAAATAAGCTTTTATATAAAAATTTTTTAAAACGTTTTAAAGAAAAAATTTTGGTAGGCCCATTTAAAGTTTTTATTATTTCGAATTAAAATTAAATTTACAAAAAAAAAAATATTGAGCCGTTTCTGAGATATCGATTTTTCAAAAAAAAAAAAAAATAAATAAATAAATTTTTTTTAAATTCAAAAAATATTTTTGTTTTTAAGTTTTGAAATGCAATGTTTTTTAAACTTTTAAGAAGCTTCTCTATAAAAAATTTCATTGAAATCCGTTTTGTCGATAATGAGTAATTCTAAATTTGAAAAAATGATTCTACGGTAGGTACAGTCAGTAATATCTTGATTTCAATTTTTTTGAAAATCCAATACAAATTTTAGAAAATTTAAATACACAATAATATTTAAACTGCTGGGGAGCTTTAGCATAAAAAAATTATCTAAATTGGTTGTACCGTTTTTGAGAAAATAAAAAAACAAAACAAAATGGTTCCAAGGGGGTACGAAAAATAAACATTTTTTGGAAATTTTTTTTCAACTATTTCGTAGCTTTAACTAAATAAATTTTTTTGAATTTTTTTTAATCTGTGGGACAGTTTTTGAGAAAAAAAATATTAATAAAATTTCGAAAAAAATCGTATGGCACGTACCGTTATTTTTTGTCTTAAAAAAAAAAGAAAAAAACGTGTGGGAGAAAAATGAAAAATACTATCTACCAAGTTTAAAGAAAATTGGCCGATCTGTTTAAGCTGTAGTCGAAAAGATAGACAGGCAGACAGACAGAATTGCGAAAGCCACTTTTTTGGTCTTCAATTTTTGGTTCAATTTTTTTCCCAATGCATAACTTGCCTTATAGTACCTATAAGTCGCAAGGAAAAATTGGTGTTAAATTTTGTGGGTAAATTACGAGTTGACTTGACATTTAAGTTGACTTTAAGTATGTTTTCTGTTTCCCACAATTTCAAGGAAAAAAAAAAACAAAAAATTTAAATATTTTTATAAATAAATTAAATTTCTTCCATTAGTAAATAGGATTGAAATAAATAAAATGTTTGCTTACGATCCATTCTGTAACATTAGGGACGTAGAAAATCTACTAACTTTTAAATTTTAATGGGTTTTAAGTAGGTTTTGCGTAAGTTATTTATGTATATTGTGAGAATATGCTCCAAAAACTATGTTTTTCAAAGCATGAAATGCTTAAAAAACATAAGCCCATATTTAAAAAGTGAAAAGATGTTAATTTTTAATAACGCCTTGCTTATAAATCTAACTTTTTTTTATAGTCCTAAGAGAATCGCTTATGTATCAACAAGAGATTCTTATTAAATCAGTAAGTTTTGCCTCTGTTACTTTTGAGGTCAAAATTAACAATGAAAGGGACTTTTTCCTTAATCCCCAAAACTGAAACGAATGCATATTTCTTTCTTACAGGTTATTCATTGACTTCCATAGAGATGGCAGATGGGTAGATGACACAACAAAATCAGTTTCACAGTTTCCACCCTTACCGGGACCTAGGTACATTCCAAGAAATTCCAAAGCAGATGAACTTACCAAACAACGGAACTATTTTATTAAAGGGAAAATAAATATGTGTAGAGGTATAACTATAGCTACTACTAGCTGGTTCTCTGAAATCCCTTGAGGGGAAGAGATATCTTAATAGTTGTCATAACTGGACACTGTCTTAAAAGGCAAGTACACAACTAGAATACTCAAACGATTTTAGCAGAAATGCCGGCAAAGCATACGTTTCGTCAGAATTTGATGATTACTTATTCCTAGCAACAGTATAAACGTGCCGGACTTTTTCAAATTTTCAGATTTTCAGACAACTAGGTACTTCAAAGTCGAACCTAACCTAATCTAATCTTACCAATATGCTTGAAGAGCTAAGATTTCTATAAAACAGATTATTTTGTATGGTACCTACGAATATATTGTTTTTTTTTTTATTAAATTTGCAGTTTTCTAACTGACGAACGCTGTGTTTTAAGAAGATTCACACAACAAAATTGGCACATACATACATATGTACATATAAGAATAGCTATTTTTATTGCTAGGGGGTTCCATAAATTACGCCATTACTAAGAAGAGAGAAGGGTAACAGAGAACTTAAGAATTGTGATGCCACAAAAATCGTGAATCTATACAAATATAAATTAAAAATTATTAATCGGTTAGCGTATCACTTGAGAGTCGATTTGGCTATATTTTATTTAAAATATTGGAAAACCCGAGCCAAAAATTTAAATTCGGGAAAAATTGAGCGTTCTTTTGTCCATTGGAATTTTGTATACACTTGAGAGAATTAAACTCGAGATTTTGTTCAGGCGTTACATTACTGTGATAGAGAAAACGAAGAAATTACGTCTCGCAAATTCTACCGTTTCTGTGTGTCTGACTGTTGACAACTAAAGCGTTAAAGGTTGCGTAATTTTTTTTTTTTAGCTTGGAAAATAAATAAATAAAATTAAAAAAATAGCGGTGCCAGCTATACAACTTTTTTAGAAATTTAGGATAATATAAAAAATAAAATGCACGACTGCGTCGCACGAACTTGCTCCTATGCAATAGACTAGGAATTTTAAAAACGAATTTTATTAGAGAAAACTGTTTATAGGTATTTTTTAGTTCTTTTAGTAGTAAGAGACATAAACAGAATGCTAATACGAATTAAAAAAAAAAGCTTTTATATACAAAATTTTTAAAAGATTTTTAAGAAAAAAAGTTGGTATGCTTACTTTAAGTTTTTATTACTGTACGAATGAAAATTAAATTTCCAAAAAAAAATATTGAGACGTTTTTGAAATATCGAATTTTTCAAAAAAAAAAAAAGATTTTTTTTTTCAAAAATTCAAAAAATGTTTTTTTTTTTTAAGTTTTGAAATTCAATGGTTTCTAGACTTTTTAGAGGAATCTCTACAAAAAAATTCATTAAAATCCGATATGTCGATAATGAGTAATTCGAAATTTAAAAAAGTGGTTCTATGGTAGGTACAAGCTGTAATATCTTAACTTCAATTTGTTTTATTAAATTAAAGATCGTTAAAATTAATTGAGAGAAAAAAATTTTATCAAAATTCTAGGCGTCGTTTTCGAGAAAAATACGATTTTTGAAAGTCATTTTTTAACATTTGTATGGTGGGTACCTTTATTTTTGAGTAAAATAGAACTTTTTGTCATACATCTTATAGATTATATTGAGAAACTTTTATTTAACAAGTTTGAAAAAAATATAGTATAAAGTTTTCGAAATATTCAGTTTTGAAAAAAAAAATTGAAATTTTTTTAAAAATCAAAAAAAAAAATTTCTTTGAAAATTCGAATACACAATTCTATTTAAATTTTTGGGAGCTTGATCAAAATCCGTTGTACCGTTTTTGAGAAAATCAAAAACTAAAAAAAAAAGTTCTTTGGGGGGTACCCTCAATAACCATTTTTCGGAAATTTTTTTCAACCAGTACTTAGCTTTAACTAAATAAAATTTTTTTGTTTCTTTTTTTTTTTTAAATCTGTCGAGCAGTTTTTGACAAAAAAAAATATTTACAAAATTTCGAAAAAAATTCGTATGGCAGGTACCGTTATTTTTGGTCTTAAAAAAAAAGAAAAAAAACTGTGGGGGGAAAAATTAAAAATGATATCTACCAAGTTTGAAGAAAATCGACCGAGCCGTTTAGGCTGTAGTCGAACCGACAGACAGACAGAATTACGAGACCCACTTTTTTAGTATTCGCTATCATCATAATGTCAACTTTGATCAAAATCTCGAGTTCGATTTTTTTACGAATGCATAACTTGCCTTATAGTACCTATAAGTCGCAAGTAAAAACTTCTTTCTCTTTCCATAAAATTCTCTTTTCTGTTTTTGATTTTCTCAAAAATGGTAAAACTGATTTTGACCAATTTTCTTATTCTAAAGTTCTTAAAATTTTTTAATAGTATAGATAGGTAGGTAGGTGGTCCGATTGAATGAGTTATCCAATCTTCGAATGATTGTTCAAAAGCAATCACACAAAAAGACACATCAAAACCTACTAGATCCTTTCATGACTTTTTTACTTCCGATGTACTTAGGTACCATAGGGCAATTTCTCCTTCGGAAAAAAAATCGAACTCGAGATTTTGATCAAACAACAATTCCGTCTGTCTGTCTGTATGTCTGTACCTCGACGTACATCCGAAACTATTAGAGCTATTTTCTTCAAGCTCGGTACTTAAGGGTCTACGGTCATTCTCTAGAGGAGCAATTGAAATTTTTTTTAGCTCCAAAGCTAACGGTACTCCACATACACCCTTAATGCAAAATCTTATTTATCTCAAAAACGGCTCTTATGATTTTGATTAAAAACAATTACATATGTGTGCTATTATAATCAAGGACTAACTTTTGGTCAAACAAAAATTAAAAACAAAATGTTCTTAACGCTACGTGTCAAATAAACGTTTTTTTTTATTTTCTACTTTCTCATTAATGGCTCTAACGATTTTGACCAAAATTCGTTTACAAAAGCTCTTTTGAATAAAATAATTTTTTCAATTTCTTGAAAAGTGCACGATTAGTTTTTAAAATGATTTCCTAAAATCTGTACTGTATTTTTTCTAGAAAAATTCTAAAGAAATTCCTTATATCTTTGTATATAAAAACTTTTTATATACAATGCTTATATTTTGAAAAATTAAGTTTAATAATAAAATGATTTGTAAACTTTGTTTGTTTAAATTCATGCTTTTATAGAAACCAGAGATTTATAGAAATCAAGTAGTTTTATGCATTTGAATATTTTGCTCTAATTAAATCCCTAAATCCCAAGGTACTTTTACATTAAAGCAAGTACGTACGATCCAATCGTTTATTTTATTTTTTTAAGTTCAAAAATTAAAGAACCTACCATATAATTTTTCTCTCGAAATTTTAGAAAAAAATTTTACTTCTCAAAAATTCTTCGACAGATTTAAAAAAGAACTCAAAAATTTTCATTTGGTAAAAGCTAACTTTAAAGTTGAAAAAAAAAATCCGAAAAATGCGTATTTTTTTATTTTCCACTTTCTTAAAAACCATGCATCTGATTTTGACTTATCTTGAGCCAAAGTTCATAAAAAGTATTAAAATTTTCAAAAATCATTTTTGGTTTCCAATAACGGCACCTAGAATACGGCGCCTAGAAACAATTATTTTCTTTCGCTTAATCTGAACGATTTATAATTAAATAAAAAAAATAAATTAGAACATTGCAGATAGTAGATACATACCATATAACCATTTTTTTGATTTTTGACTGTCTCATTATCGACATAGCGGATTTTAATAAAATTATGAAATTTTAAGCAAATGATTAAAAAGGAAAATAATTGTTGGATTTTTGAAAATTCTATGTCTCAAAACCAGGTCATTGTTATATGTAAAAATTTTTCTTTTTTTAATCTATTTTTCAGCCTCATACTATTTTGAAAAATGTGGACATAAGAGCAAGTAGATACCTATGCGTTTTATTATTTAATTGATGAACAAATTACGAGGAAAAATAATTTGCAATAATAGCGACCTAAAAAGTAATTTAAATTAACTGTCAAAATAGTTAAAAGATATACAATAAAAGCTCAGGTATATATATGCGGTGTTTGGTAGAAACATGATAAGTCCATAAAATAATTTGCGTTCTTACATCTAATTTACATGGAACTAGGTCCTAAGCGGGTTGACTGATTTTCTTCAAATTTTGAATATTTCTGAAAATTTTCTTTGAAAAATTATGTTCCAATTTTTGAGAAAATCGGTTAACCCATTTAGATTTTAGCTTTATTGAAAGTGAAAATTTACAAACAAAAATTCATTGTACTTTTGACGACAACGTTTGTCGGGTCAGCTAATCTATAATAAAATTTGTACGTAAAGTTGTCTTAAAATTATCTCGAAAAAATCTCCAAACGATTTTGTTTAAGCTTCGAACATAATATCTAAATTTTATGTACATAATAAGATTACGTTCCACAATTTTAATTTTAAAAAAATCAAAGACTAGCATGTGCATATTTTTCCCCTTTTTATCCTCAAGTGGTAAGATTATCAAAATATCAAATATATACTATGTACATGTGTACGTACATTAGGTACATTATGTACTCATCTGCTAACGTCTATTCGCTTATCAATAAATATCTTTAAATCAATCCCCATTAATCACAATTCCAATTGATATTATCATCAATGACGATGTACAATTTTAGAGCAAATTTAAAATAAGAAACGAAAAGAAAGCGCCAGCTTTGATGGAAACCCCACGCTGAAATTCGTACTTCAAGGCCAAAATTATATACATATGTACATACCTGGTGACAATAATGTATCTTAGCAAATTGAACGTGTTCCATGTGCCGAGTAAATTTAAATTTATTATTTTCGACCACATTTAGTATCTTAATCTGACCTACGAAGTTGTATGGAGCTAAGAATAGAAAAAACTAAAAAAAAAAACGCTGATAAGATATTCATTTTTATTGTTGCCTTGGAGACACATTTTTTTTAAATGATTAAGTATTACGAGTGTTTATTTTCTCAATTAAATGATAGAAATATGTCAATTAATTAATAGACATCTAATTTTATTGCAGATAGGATTTTCTGATATTTTTCTTGTTTACATGACAAAGCGTGCCTATTTTATGAATATTCTGCTTGATCAAAGTCCAGTGATAAGTTATGACTGCGTGCGTATAGCACAGAGGAAGAAAATACTCGTAGATTCATATGGGCTTATTTATATTTGGTGCTATTTTAAGATACTTTTGTACATACTATGTGATCTTGCAACTAAGCGTTATCTGTCAGATTTCAGGGACTTCGTAATCACATGAGGCGACAAAAATAAAACAAGTTGTCGCTGTCGCAAAAATATGGTTCTGGGGTTTTTCTTTAGTAAAACAAAAAAAAAACTGACTAAAACACTTGAGCACTTTAATGTGCTTGAAATTTTCAAAATATTAAAACACAACAAAATACTCCTCAAAAAATAAAAGGGGATGAAGCTGCAAGAATTTCAATTTATTTAACACAAAAATCTGTAAGCCTGTATATTTCGATATTGGGTAAAAAAAATTGCAGAAGTTTCATATTTTCCAATTTAACGCTATAGTTTCGGTTAAAAATGTGTATCTGACGCTCTTCAGGAATGGTTTTGTTGTGGATAGACAAATGAAAAAAAAAAACGGTTTTGGAAAAAGCTTTGTACAGAGCTAGTTGCAATAGCTAAACTGTTTTATCTTACGCTTATTTTCTCGGCGAGTAGATGTTGAAATCGAATAAAACAGGCTGTGCGTCAGGTATTAACAAAATTCTTTTTTATTTGAAAGAATAAATGCTAATATTAGCTTGTTCCGGTATCATGGATCAGAGTGGTCTAATTTTCAATTATTTTCCGTATAATTCCAATTGAATTGGAGCGATGGCATGTGTTATGGTCACATTAAAAACATCGGTGTGGTTTATTTGCATAGGCTGCTAATTCAAGAAACCCAAGAAGAAAAAGTCACAGGGTCAAAAGCCCTTAGTGGCCAATTCACGTCACTTCTGCGAGAGATAACATTACCCTCAAATCGTTCATTTAGAATGTCAATCGTGACGTCCTTTGTCTGGTACGTAGCGCCTGCTGTCATCTAGTTTCATATGATATAATTCGGGCCATAAGAATTTGGTTAACATAGTTCTGTAGTGTTCGTCATTGACGCTGATCACCTCACCAACCACCACCGGCCTAAAATACACACCAAACGGTATCTTTTTGATAATCCATTTTAACCTGGTGAACCTCGTTGGGTTGGTGTCATCACATATGGGCAGTTTTGATAGTTAACCGCGGCGATATTCTCAGGCGATCTTCCTTTTCATTGACGTCTGAATGTTGGCTAATCGATTACCACGGTCGTCTCAAATTTGGCCACAAAACATTTAAGAGTCAACTGTGAAAAGCCGCAAAGTCTATCATTAAAAGTGCGCAACCTTTACACTAATAAAAACTCATTTTGATGATAAGGTTCTCTATCATTTAGGCGTGCTTTTCAATTGTGTAACTTGTATTTATGATTTCGTATCAGTAATTAAATAATAAACAACAGATTCAACAGAATGCCCCCAAAACAACATGGCCACCAGAGGCCATCAAAATCTACCAGCGCAAATAGAAAAACCTGTTAGAACAAAGCCAATACGAGAACGTGTAATCTCGAAAAATAAAGATCTTTAAATATTTACATCTGAATATGTAAAATTCATTTTCAAATCATCTCATTTTTCATAAACATTAACATTTCCTAATGAATCAATTTTAACAAAATTTTGCTCGAAGTTGAGTTGGAAATTTGAAGAAAAAATACCCAAGGAACGCACCCAATTGGAATTAATTTTTGAACTCGATGCATGTACATTAATGAGAAAAAACAACTCAAGCAATCATTTAAGGGCCAGCTCAAATTAAATTAAATCCACGACTGGGTCGCACGAAATTGCTCCTATGTAATAGAATAGGAATTTTAAAAACGAATGTTGTTAGAGAAAACTGTTCATAAGGATAAAATTATTTTCTTAAATTCTTTTATTAGTAATAGACAAAAACAGAATGCTATGTTAACATGAATTTAAGCAAGAACAAAAATTATAAGTCGTTGTAGTGGTTTCTTAAAAAAATAAGCTTTTATATACAATTTTTTCAAAAGATTTTTAAGAAAAAATTTGGTACCCCAACCTTAATTTTTTATTATCGTTCGAATAAAAATTAAATTTCCAAAAAAAATATTGAGCCGTTTTCTGAAATATCGAATTTTCCAAAGAAAAAATGATTTTTCAAAAATGCATAAGATACTGTTTTTTAATTTTTGAAATGCAATGATTTTTAAACTTTTTAGAACCATCTCTATAAAAAATTTGATTAAAATCCGTTATGTCGATAATGAGTAATTCAAAATTTGAAAAAATGGTTCTATAGTATAAGCTGTAATATCTTAATTTCAAAATTTGTCTTATTTAATTAAAGATCGTAAAAATTAATTGAAAGAAAAAAAATTTTATCAAAATTCAAATCGATCGATACGATTTTTGAGAACCATTTTTTAACATTTGTATGGTGAGTAGCTTTACTTTTAGGTAAAATAAAATTTTTTTCTCACAACTTGTACGTTATATTAAGAAACTATTTTTATCAAGTTTAAAAAAAATCTGGCAAAGGGTTTTCGAAATATTGGGTTTTGAAAAAAAAAATTGACTTTTTGTTTTTTAATCCAAAACAAAATTTTCTGAAAATGCGAATACACAATTCTATTCAAACCCTAAGGGAGCTTTAGTAAAAAAAAAATGATCAAAATCGGTTGTACCGTTTTTGAGAAAATGGAAAACAAAAAAAAAGGTTCTTTCAGGGCTACCCTCAATAACCATTTTTCGGAAATTTTTTTCAACCATTACCTAGTTTTAACTAAATAAATTTGTTTTGTATTTTTATTTTTTAAATTTGTCGAACAGTTTTTGAGAAAAAAAAAAAATATTTATAAAATTTAAAAAAAAAATCGTATGGTAGGTACCGTTAGTTTTGGTCTTAAAAAAAACGTGTGTGTGGGGGGAATTAAAAATAATATCTACCAAGTTTAAAGAAAATCGGCTGTAGTCGAACCGACAGACAGACGGAATTGCGAGACCCACTTTTTTAGCGAAGACATCGTAATGTCAACTTTGATCAAAATCTCGAGATCGATTTTTCTACGAATGCATAACTTGCCTTATATGTAGTACCTATAAGTCGCATCGCAACTAAGAATTTAATATTAACGTACCAATTTTTTTTTTTCAAAAATGTTTGAAAAATTTAATATACATAATAAGAAATATTTTTTTTAAGAACCGCTCCAAAGCTTTTAATTTTTTTTTTCTCCACCAATGGCATAAAAGCTATTTACGCGAACCTTATCGGAAGTTTTTGTAGACTTTTTTTGTTGATTTTTGCTTTTTATACAATTTCCAAAAAAAGCCGATAAGGATGCTTAAAAACTTAAATTTTGAGCTCTATCAATCGGATCGTTAAGACTAAGATGTTAGGGCTTATAGAGAATGATAGTACATCATATTCTGTTTTTTAATAGAGGATCAAAAATCCTTATACTGCTACAACGAAAATAGGAAAAATCGCTATTTTTATCTCCTCACCCACGCCAATGGCAAAAAATAACCTGCCAGCCTCTATAAACGTTCATATTCATATTTCGGTAGTATTTCCAAACCAAAAATTTTCTGTTGACTCTAAAACTGTATGTTAAATATAATGATGTAATAAATATTTTTTTTGAGTACGGCAGTGTGAAAGTAGGGGAGAGTGATAAATTGACAATGCGAAAGTTTGAAAGGGTGACCAAGTGAAAGGGTAACAGTATGATACTATTCCAGAAGGTATAAACACAATTTTCAAAAAAATATAATTGTGAAAATTTTCTGAAATCAGTTTTTTTTTTTCAAAATTAAGATTCTTGAAGCAGCATTTTAAAAACTAAATTTTGAAGAACAGATCTTAGAGAACAGATCCTGAAAAAAACCAGGAAAAATCTTGTTTGAAAATTCGATTTCGCACTGTCACACATTTTCATTCTTTTACATTGTCACACTTTCAATCAGTCACACTGCCACACTCAAAACAGAATATACCCAACAATCACACATTTTCACACTTAATTAAAAATTGAAGATACAAGACACATAGTTGAAATGTATGGAATAACAGCCCTAAGAAAAATCGATCCAGTCGTTTAGGCTGTAGCTGAATAGACAGAAAGGCTATCGTTATAATGTTAAGGTCATATATGATCAAATCTCGTGTTCGAGTTTTTTTTGAACAATAATGCTCGTCGATGGCATCATCGGGGTTGCATCAACGAATTCAAACAAAGTATTTTTCAGCATGCAGTGTAGTCTTAATTATTGTCTTCCAGAATAATTCTTAATTCTTAGTCGTTATCAATTTTGGTAGAAGCGGAAAAAATAGAATTTCACAAACATGAAACTACTATAAGCTATGTTATTTTGTTATTGTTCAAAAATGTTAATCGAGAAATATTCTTTAATTCATGAATTATTTGGAACAATTATAGACAAAGAATAAAATTATCATTTCTTCATCGCTATTTGTGTATATGTATGTCATTGATAGAACCTTGCTGTGTTTCTAAACCTGGTTTCTAAGTCTGGTCCAAACCTATTAAATTCTTATAAGTGAGCTCTGATAATTTACAAATACGAAGAATCATTTAGTATTTAAGACTGCGAAGCAGAAGGTTGCGTTTATAAGCTTTTTCTACACAAAAAAAAACACAAATTTCCCGATTTAGAATTTGTATTTCGTAAACACTCTGTAAGAGCATTGTTGATTCTTCCAAATGCAATAAAAAGTTATATTAATTAAAAGTGATTGATTTGATGGTTCTGAGAAAAAGCTAAATTTTGCTTTCAAATTTGTACACACGTGATTTTTGTATAAAATTCAATTTAATTTTGTAACTTGTGAGAAATACCAGTTCTATTATGAGACATTTTGTTGCTCATAAACATGCCATAAATGTTCTGGTTTTATTTTGTGTTTTTTCTTTGAACTTAGAACTTTGTAAGGTATGAATAATATGAACAATAATCACCTTTATTTATTTACGTATATTTATATGACTACATTTAAATTGTTAAATATTGATCCATATGTTTTTGTTGTGAGATAAAAATCAGTCTTAAAATAAAATATGTCCTGCATAGTGTCCGTGAAATAAAGTGCGTTCAATTCAAATGCTCACTCAGATTCAAAGATATTTCCAAAAAACATGCGGACGTATGAGGATGTAGACAAATCGGAGTACATGCTCAGAGCAGTGAGAGCATACGAGTATGAAGCATATGAGAAGCTCCTAAAAACGCAGCTGATTACGAGTTTTTCTTAATACCAGTTTTATACGAAATCAACAGAACAAACAAATAATAAATGAAATAAATTAAACTGAATATAACATAAACGAAAACTTGCTATTGTGAATAAAATGTTGAATTGAAAATAATAATTGGTACAGATTTCGAATTTGGCGCCTTATCAGCCATCTTTATTATTCGTGAGTAAATTGATTCATACAGGGTGTGTCTTACGTTTTGCGTTAATATTTTTTTCAATCACTTTTAAATAAAATACAATTTTATAATTAATTTTGTATTAATAAATTATACTATCTTTGACATTATGTATGGAATAATGATGTCGGTCAAGTGGGCGCCTTTGGCGCAGACTGCTATTGTAATTTCAGTTATTTTGCTGTGGTTGACATAATGGTTAATACGTTAGACTGTCATACAGAAGGTCTTGGGTTCGATTCTCAGCCCGTGCAAGAAAGTTTTTCTTGGAAGAAATTGAAAAATCCTCCAAGAGTACCTATCTCTTATCATGAAAAGCTGAGGCACCACAAAATTAAATTTTTGTTTGTTGATGTACACCTCTTTAATCAAATACCGTTATAAGAAGAAATCGAAAGGCGTTCAATCAGGGTATCGTAAGGCCAGTCGATATCACAACTTTTTGACATTATTTGGCCGGAAAAAATTTCTCGTAAAATTTGCATCATAGAGCTAGGTTTATGTGATCTGACACAGTCTTTTTAGGACCACATGTTCTGTAGGCCTCATTCATTCAACTCGAACGTAAGAAAGTTTTCCAAGATGTTATAATAGCGGTCAACAGTAACTGTAACAGCAGTGCCTATGGCATCTTCAAATAAATATGACCCTATTACACCACCTGTCCAAATAGCGCAGCATAAAGTTACTTTACGAAGGTGTAGTGATTTTTAATGTATAAACTGAGGATTTTCAGTGCCTCAATAGCGAATATTCTGTTAAATAATAAAGCCAGCCAAGTTGAAATGTACCTCGTCAAAAATAGCGGCCGTCTAAGCAAGTTGTAAAACTCGAGCACTCTAATAAATTTTTACAAAGCTTCTAAGAATGCAAGAAATCGAGAGATTTATACATAACTTCTTGTTCGTGACTTCAAAGTCCATGTTTCACAGTTCCAAATTCAAGAACTCAAGTGTATTAAGGATTTTCAATTCGAATTGCGGTGTTACAATATCATATAAATGTATACATTAAATTTGCCATATAAATAAGTTCCACATGTGACATAAGGGTGTGGCAGTCATATTTATGTGACGTAGATGGCGTGAAATAAGATAAATGATTGTGGAACTTATTTTAATTTTGGCGGAAAAATACTATATATTAGTTCAATACACATACAAGTTTGTTATGAGGATTTGGGGAAAGATTTTCAAACTTACATTCCACAACTTTTCACTTCTGACCACATGTTCAGAAATAGGATACATATGTGTATCACATGTAAAAGATTTTCGAACTTAAATCTTTTCTTTTATTTTCCGACAGGTGAATAAGAAGATACTGGGTTTTAAGAAAAAAATTTGTGGAATATATTGTGCAATTTATTGAAAGGGATCTAACAAATTTTGTTAATTAATAATAAAGTAAAAACTTTTTACAATTCACAATCATTTTATTTTTATAATATTAATTAACTGCGTCCTTAAGGTCAGAGATTATAAAAGATTTATTTAATAAAGGTTTTTTCAATTGCAATTTCACACCCTTAAGCCAACGATCAACTGTCAATGTCAAAATATACAGAATAACAACATTTTAATCATGGTGAAGTTCACGAGCGAAGAACTTTTACAAATAATTGAAATTTATTAGCAAAGTTCCGAGCTCGGTGGTTTGGTCGTAATTTGCGTAGGCTCATTTTTGACTAAATAGCTTTATCAACAAACGCAATATCTTATGCCTGTGATTTCATTGGGCCGTGTTTTCGTTAATAATAATGGCGGTCGAATGAGATATATTGCAACGTTATTCCTCTTGTCAATTGAATGAACTAGACATAGATGATATATGTGGATTCCACAAGACGGGTTCACAAGTCACACATCGGGTGCAAAAATCGACTTATGTTATATCGAGAAATGTTCCTGTCGTTTGGCCACCTAGATCGTTTGATTTAATACCTCTAGACTTTTTTGTATAAGGCTTAGTTAAATCACTGGTCTATGCCAACAAGCCATTAATATCGTAAGAGGAGTTGAGAGTCAATATTGAACGAGAAATATCGTCCGCTACCGTTGAAATATGTGACAGAGTTACTTAAAATTGGGTTCAACTATTAGGTTTACTGCAAACATGCCCTTGATAGACATATTGGGCGTTTTTCTTTTTTAGTTCAGAGTAGAACCTGAACTGTCAAACAAAAAATCGTGTTTCTTGTCAGAGTGTATAACAGTTCAAATTTGTGTTTCTTTTTTCGTTTAGAGCGTGTTCAGAGATTGTTCAGAGCGCACTCTATGAGCTCGGTATAAAATAGCTGAGCAGAGAGAGTTAAATGCTGAAATCATTCTGACAGACAGGAAAAAAACTCAAAAACTCGGGTGTGTTTATAAAATAATTCAGAGCTCTTAGAAAACGCTCGATGCGGAGAAAGTTCAGAGCATGTTCGACTCTGCTCTGTTCAGTGCTTTACTCTGAATGAAAAAAGAAAAACGCCCATTATGAACGGCGTCGAACTCCATACATACATAAATGTTTGGATTATATCTCAAACCAATAGTAAATTTCTTGAGATATCTCAAATGGTTTGCGTTTTATTTAAAAAAAATTGTCAGGTCCTTATTGGCAGACCCGATACAAGCTGTTGAATATTCAGCTTTAAGAATTTCACTGGGAATCATGTATGGAGATTTAATTTTCATTCCAAATGTTAACTAGGCTTTCACTATACAAAATCCTTTAAATATCCGCAAATATTATTTCTTGTAAAATTCCAAAAAAAAAAAAAAAAATACAAAAGAAGAGTTTATTAAAACGTTTAATTTATTTTAACTTTTTTTTGCAGTGTAATGCAGTAACCAACAATGTCATCCAACGTGCTGGTGAGCCATCTGTCATCACATCGCCAATAGAACAATGTCTGCCCTCGCCAAGAACATTTACGGTTCGACTACATGCCGATTTAGCTCCAAATGAATATGTTGGATTAACTGGAGACTCTTTTGAGCTCGGAGGATGGGATCCATTGCGAAGCGTGCAGTTAACTGAGGCAACTGAAAATATTTGGACTGGCACCGTAAGCCTTTGTAGCCCGGGAAAAGTTCAATATCGCTACTTTGTGTACAGCCTGGACTCGTTGGGCCGCATTCAAATCAAGCGCTGGGAGTCTTATGTTGAGCCAAGGAATATTCGGACTTGTAATCATGGTTGCATGAGGATGGATCATTTTGGTACAATCGAGGGCCAGCAGCAAATCTCTCATGGCTGGTTGACTAACGAAAGTGTCATCCAACTCAAGTTCCTTAATGAAGTCTTCTCATTTGGGGGTCTGAATCCGGGAAAAATTTACCTGAAAATAGTGAAATTGGAAGATAACACTATTCTACCCAACTACAATGAAAACCTAAGTAACGTTGAAGTTGTGAATATGAAGTACGGAAGAAGTATTTTTGAACGTCAATCGGACCTTGGTGTGATATATGAGGTCGGCGACATCGTAGTTTTTCAATTAACCATTCCATTGGGTCAAGAAAATGAGACTTATGCCTTGGTCTTACATTCGGAAGACAGTCAGCCATTGGGGCATGCCTTAATTTCAGGTTCATCAATGCCGGAAGATGATGGAAAAATGGACTTAACAATTTATACCCCTGATGGTGATGAGACCATCGCCAGTGCCAATTTGTCATACGTCGTGATAAGACCCTTATCCGGTGCAAAGCTCAATTTTCGCACTAGCTACGCGCATACTTGGCAGCCTCAGTGGGAAAATCTACTTGTCGGCCATTGTGGCGCAGGCTTGAGTTTTATTCCCAATGGAGCTCTTGTACCTGAGAATACGATAGCCTCATACAAACAGGCGTACGCATCTAACGTTGATATGATCGAGCTTGACGTTCATTTAACTCAAGATTATGTTCCAGTGGTTTACCATGACTTTGAAATATACACTGCCCCTATTGGAGCTGAGCCGAAATCAAAGGATGATCTTACAAAAATCTTCCTCAAGGACATTCGGTACAGTGAGCTTAAGGATATCCGAATCTTCTCGGTGACTGGTGGTCAAATCCGCGAACATCCCTCATACAACTCTGAGGAGCGGGAAGATTATCGGCTGTTTCCAACGCTTGAGGAAGTGTTCCAGCAGCTGCCACTTGGCCTGGCTGTTAATGTTGAGATTAAGTGGCCGCAACTGTTATTTGATGGTACCTTGGAAGCCGATCAAATGCTAGACAAGAATCTCTTCGTTGATCTGATTTTGTTGACTGCTTTGCGAAATGGCTGCGGAAGAATGATTATGTTCTCATGTTTTGACGCTGACGTCTGTACCATGGTTAGGATGAAGCAAAACATATTCCCTGTGATATTTTTGACTCTAGGTTCAACAAACAAGTGGCCCGCCTATGAGGATCCTCGTTGCAAAGATATTGAAACAGCTGCCAGCAATTCTCAGGCTTTCGAACTCATAGGGGTTGCTGCCCACGCTGAAGATATACTCAAAGACCCATCCCTGACCCGCCTTGCAACCGATCTCGGTCAAAAGGTTTTCCTCTGGGGAGATGATATAAATTCAATCGATCGAGTCCATTTGTTCGAAGCATTCGGGGTAACAGCAAATATTTTCGATCGAGCTGATCTCATCATTCCGAAGGAAAGAACCAATAGCGTTTTCCGGAGTCCAGAAACAATTGAGTATTTTAGATGGCAATGCTCTCCATAACATGGCCGCATGTATCTTCTGTACAAAAACTGCTAAGATACTTTAAACTGACCTACAACCATATAGGCAGTTGTTGACAAAAAGATGTTAGTCCAAGGAACACGAGCGCACTTTTGGTTAGGATTATTGATAATGGAAACCAAAAGTTTTGACATTATGCTAAAATGTAATAAACAAAACTGGAAAAAAGTAGTAGCATGTAATTAGAAAGAGGTAATCAAAATTCTCAATCGATGTAAATGAGGCTGAAGCATTGTTAATTGAGCATTAATTGCTGGATTAGAAATCAATCTGCTACTGTTAAGATAAAATCAGGATCTAATTGGCTACAAATTGAGAGCTTACCCTTTGTATTCGAGAGACCTTGTAAATGGTCTTGCTATTGAAGTGATTTACATGTCTACAATTACAACTATTTGTTAAGAACAAGTTAAGTAAAAAAAAAAAAATTTTAAATAAAACCAATAAAGTCTTCAAACTAAAAATAATAACAATACATTTTTGTAAAGATTAGAATTTATATAACGATGCAATGCAATTTTATAATATTAAAAATAAATTGAAGGTAAATAAAAAAACTTTAAATTTTGTATGTACTTAATTTGGAAGATGGAGAAAATTTACAACAAGGCAACCTTGAAACTGAAATATGTGTTCAAAGGAGGAACCTTAAGAATCATATGTTCTTAAAATAACTCACCAAGAAAGTTGATTAGACGTGTTTACCTTATTGTTTAATAGTTCGAATTGAAATAGAAAAACTGTTTTTTTTTCCACGTCTTCAACACCTTCAGAACAATTGGATTTGGATTCATCAGAATATTCTGGTAGTATTCTAAATATTAAATTTTGTAAAAATTTAATTTAAGGTGGATTAAACTAGGGTAAATGCCTACAAGAAATTAAGCAGAAACTTTACATACTGTGACCTTTACAGTTCACTTTCTCAAAATTAAGAGATCGATGGCCAGTTGATGTTAATGAATTCTGTCTTACACTCTCGTCTACAGTAGCCACATTCACGGTTGTACGCATCAACTACCATATCAGTTTCACAAAATTTTTGCACAAACTTGGGTAGAGCAGGTGCTGTGGGGTCTTCATTTCGGCCAAAACTTCTTTTCAAAAAAACGCACTGTTTGGGCTACACAGCACTCACTTTGGTAATAAGTTTTCAATATTTTCCAACGTTGTTCAAGCGTTAGGCGATTCATTTCGTTCCGCGGAGGTATGAGACTCACTTTCTGTCAAGGTTTCAAGCGGAAAACAGGTCTGTCAGTGTCAAAATAGCCTATGATTTAAAAAGAAACCACTAGATGGCCCACTCTGTATAGTACAAAGGAGGACAATTTATCAAAAGTAAATTACGAGTGAAATGCTTTAGATTGAAAATAAGGAAAACTCTGATTAATTTGTTGTCCACGAAACACGAAAACACGAACTGAATGGGCTGTACATTGTACCTTAAGGGTAAATGCCTGATGCTTGAGCTAAAAAGGCTATGTCGACCCGATGGACACCAATAATCCGGCCTGAAGTAGATAAAGATTTCCATTAAGGCCGACAGCACATTTTGGGCGTTTTGTTTGACTTCAACCTAAATGACTAGGTCGATTTTCCTTGGTAGATAGTATTTTTAAATTTTTCTTCAAACTCGCGATTTTGATCAAAGTTGACATAACGATGATAGAGAGCACTTGTAACATATGCCTGTATGTATGTATGTAAGTATGGCTGTACTTCAAACTCGGTGCTAAGGGATCTTCGTTGATTCCATAAAGGAAAAATTTTATTTTTTTACTCCAAAACTAATGGTACCTGCGATACTTACTTACTTACTTACGGTGGCGCTACAGTCCGGGGTGGACCAGGGCCTCAACCAACAAGCTTCTCCAGCTAGCTCGGTGCCTAGCTAGCTGTCTCCAGTTTCGCACACCAAGTTGGTTAAGGTCCTCTCCCACTTGTGTGCGCCACCTGAGTCGCGGTCTTCCTCTACTGCGCCGTCCCTCGGGGTTGGATTCGAAGCCTTTCCGGGCCGGAGCATTCGGGTCCATTCGCTCTACATGACCTAGCCATCTCAGATGTTGGACTTTGATTCGTTTGATTAAGTCAGTTTCGCTGTACAGCCCGTACAGTTCGTGGTTATATCTTCTCCTCCACTCCCCGTCTATGCAGACGGGACCAAAGATCACGCGAAGAATTTTCCTCTCGAAACATCCTAAAGCGCTCTCATCCACTTTCGACAAAGTCCATGTCTCTGCACCATAGACAAGGACCGGGATGATCAGGGTTTTATATAGGGATACTTTAGTTGCTCGAGAGAGGACTTTGCTACTCAATTGCCTTCTTAGTCCAAAGAAATAGCGATTGGCAAGAGTTATTCTCCGTTTGATTTCAGCGCTGGTGTCATTTTCTGAATTAATAGCGGCGCCTAGGTATATAAAGTCCTTAACTACCTCAAAGTTATAACTGTCTATAATGACGTTTTGTCCAAGACGTCGGTATTGTGTGTCCTTTCTTGATGACAGCATATACTTGGTCTTGCCCTCATTTACCACTAAATCCATCTTCTTCGCTTCCGTCTCAATGCTCACAAATGCGCCAATGACATCACGCTTTGTTCTTCCAATAATGTCAATATCATCGGCGTATCCGAGTAACTGGACGGACTTTTGAAAGATTGTGCCTCTTGTGTTGGCGCGTGAGTTTTGCACTATTCTTTCAAGAACGATGTTGAAGAAATCGCACGACAGAGCATCGCCTTGTCTAAAACCTTTTTTGACATCAAATGCATCGGTGAGATCTTTTCCGACCTTGATGGAACAGCGTGAATTCTCCATCGTCATCCTGCATAAGCGGACAAGTTTGTCAGGGATGCCAAAACTAGACATTGCTCTATATAGTTCGCTCCTATAGATGCTATCGTACGCGGCTTTGAAATCGATGAAAAGGTGGTAGGTGTCGATTTGTAGCTCCTGGTTTTTTCCAAGATCTGCCGTAATGTGAATATCTGATCGATGGTGGACTTTCCAGGTCTAAAGCCGCACTAATATGGACCTATCAGGTTATTGACGAAAGGCTTCAGACGTTCACATAATACGGCAGAAAGAATCTTATACGCGATGTTCAGGAGACTTATGCCTCTGTAGTTGGCGCAGGTCTCCTTTCTTGAGGATCGGACAAACAATGCTGAGATTCCATTCATCGGGCATGCTTTCTTCGGACCATATTTTGCAGATGAGTTGGTGCAAGCTCCCAACCAAGCCATCGCCTGCCGCTTTGAATAGTTCGGCAGCAAGGCCGTCAGCTCCAGCGGCTTTGTTGGACTTGAGCTTCGATATAGCTATCTTCACTTCGTCCAGGTCGGGTGGGCGGTAATGTTGGTCTACGTCACCTAAGTCGAATGGTACTATCTCTATAGCAGCGGCATTCTCTTCTTCATCGCGTACCTGCGATACACCCGTTATAAAACATCATATTTATCTTGAAAACGGTTCCAAAGATTTTTAAAAAAAAGTCAAAAAAGTCTTAAGACAAAATTTTTTAAGTAAAACTTCTTTTCCGGCGTTGGGGGAAAAATGTTTTATGAAGTTGTCAGTGACATGTCAAAACGACACTTTATCCGTTAAAGACAGCGAGGAGGTTTTTACAATTATTGTTCGAACTTTGTTCGAAGTTATTTAATACCTTTTATCGCCGAAAGAAAATGTTCTTTTAATTAAAAAAAACCACAAAAACTAACCAACAAAACAATTATAAACATAATTTCATTACAAAAAAAAAAACACAGTAAAAGCATTTTTTTAATAAATTATGTGGCCGAACAATTTCTTAATCGAAAACCATCTCCCTATGCAAAAAGACCAACAAATACATATGTATATCTTTTTTATGATTTTATTAAACACTTTATCCTACACAATACTAAATACTTACATACTATTTAACTTGAAAACTAAGCACTAAAATTTACAAAATAATTAATGCGAAATATAAAAAAAAAAACACTTTCTGCTTTCTGTTGTCAAATATAAACTACGAGTAGCATTGCCATATGCGAAGAATTTTAAATTCGGTGTCAAAATTAAATTAGCATTGCCTACAATTAGGAGAATCCTGTGTCAAACACAGTGAATGCGATAAGAAAAAAGAGATGTGAGCGTGATGAAACATCGTCGTTGTTGTAAAATCAGTCTCAGTCTACGTACTCGTACTAAAGCATTTCTCGTCATCACACGTTAAATGAAATTACTAAATGAAGTAAGAATAGTCGCGCACATTCAATTTTTAGTTTCACATCTGTTTGGTTGCTAAAATAACACATATAGGCTTTCATTTTACTATATACTTACCGCATATGTTTCATTTTACCAACAAAACTGTTGCGAAAATAAAAATTGAATTAACGCTCCAGCCTAAGGAATTGCGGAACGATATTATAACAACGAAAAGGTGACAGTTAATCATGTTGTCTCGCTCTCGTTTCATGTTCTCTTTACTAAAAAATGGGTAGTATTGAAATTTTGATATCTAAGAGGTCAGAGTCCTTTCACGATTTATGTTGTGCACCCAGCTTAGTAATCATATGCGTTAAAAAAGCGCCATCTGCCATCTGGGCATCATAAAGAGCGCTATCTATGCGTCAAAAAGAGCGCCATTAATTTTTCTCAACCTTGGCAACAAACAAGTTATACATGACTTTCTTGATTTTCTCAATAAATTCAAGAAAGTTCCAGATAGACCAAACTTTCAATTTAAACTTCCTAACTTATTTTGCAAATCATTTTAAATTCGAAGAAATATTTAAAAAAAAAATTATTTGGAAGTGATTTTGACATCTTTCAATTTGCAACACTATATTAAAATTACTTTTAAATTGAATTTGTTCTTATGTTTCCGAAAAGCACTGAAAGGTAATGTCAAAAACCAACGAAAAGTAGATTTTCGTATCGTCAAATGGGAACACACCCAAACAGAACTTTACATCTATGTCACAAAACTCATTTTTTTTCTGGAGCCGATAAGTGAGGAATGAACTGTTTCATTTTTTAACGATTCGAAAACTTTTAAGAATTTTCAAAAAAATATTTTTTGGATTAAAAAAAAAAAAAAATCAATTTATTAAATACTTTTAATGCAATTAATAAAACTTCAAATTGACACCCACATTTTTTTTAGAAAATTTTTAAAGAATTTTTTAATATACAAAATTATTACATTATTGTTGCATATTTAAACTTAAAAAATAAATATTTTTCGAAAATTCTATATTTAAAAAAACCTGTCAATGATTTTTTTTTAAATTCAATTTTCATTCGTCAAATAACATAAACTTACAATTTTTTTCTAAAAAACTGTAGGTATAAAATCTAATTTAAAATAAAACGCTATAACAATTTAAACATTTTGTTATGATATTACAACATTTTTAAGTATGATAGTATCTTTGCTGTTGTTGGTTCAGTAAAATTCAAACATCACCCAATCTTAAATTATTGAACCATTCAACCAAGCAGTGCAGCTACAAATGTTTTTGAAAAATTTATCTGTTGAAACACACATCAACAACTTTTTTTTTAACTCATGCTGCCTAATCCTAGCCCTAGCTACCAAATTTAACCTCCAAATACATACAAATACCGTTTACAGATTACCTGGCATAGTTGGACGGAATTACACGTAAATTCAATGGATTCCAAATCAATGCACCCAACTCACAACAGCTCTTCAATTTATTCGATATCCATTGAAAATTTATTTCCACACGTCAAAAAAAAAAGCTATTTTCATTATTTTCCATTCATGTGCAACAAAATTGCAATATCTCTAATAAAATTCATCGTTGTGTGAAAATTTCACATTTCAAATAATTCAAATTCAAAATGAAAACAAAAATGAAGCTAACAGCTTACTCTTACGTTCGTTTTGTTATTTTGGTATAATTGCCAGTAATGAAATATTTTTCGATTCAGTTTTATGTTCCATGTAAGAACAATTAATTTACATAATTATGGATATACATAATGTAGCCAGTTTTATACTCACCTGAAAGTTTTAAATCCTGGAAAAGGAATTAATAGAAGAACCAAAAGTCCAAAGATGTTTACGAAAACTATGTACTATGTAAAACATTTATGGCCGATTTCATAAACAAACACTAAAAGCACTTTTATCAAAAATCCTCTTAAATTTTATCAGGCTCTTAAAAATTTTTAGTTTCACCAATCTATAAAAGGGACATTTTGGGGAAATTTTTGTTAAAATTGAGTTCTCTTCACATCCCTGGGAAAAATAAATTCCTTTTTTCTTTCTAACAAGCGAAATGTATGACAAGAAAAGAGAAAGCGTTATGTGTTCAAACAAATGCCAATAAATGAAAAAAAAAAAAAAGAAATGCACACAAAATATTTGGAAAGATTCTGATCCTGACATTCTGTGGCATAAAATCGCTAAGTAATAACCACTTAATTTATTTTTGTTGCATTGTTGGGTTTGTTTTGGTTCCAAATAAAGACCAAACATATTCAACAAACTCATCCACAGATGCGTTGGAAAGTCGGAACCACATTTTGAAGTCATATAATGTGTTTTTGTGTACCGGGAATATTCTTGCTCAGCGAATAACTTTGTGTTGCACTTTATTATTGGATGAAGACGATCAATATTTTTTTCGAAATAAAGAAACAAATCATTTAAATATTTAGTATTAATTTATTTATTTTGTATTTTCAAAATTTGAACACTAAATCCTTACAGAACGATAATTTCAGCTGCTATACCTATAACCAATTGTTGTTATCTACATCTGATGACATTTCAATGACACTTTTAAAATTTAATGAGCCAAAAATGGGCATTTAGTTTATAAGGGTGTTTAAAAGCTTGCTTAATTTAAAAGCGCTTGGTGAAACCAAAACATCTCATTTTAAGGTTTAGAAGCCTGTTAAATGTTTAAAAGTCCTTCGTGAAATCGGGCATTATACTTTGCAATTTAATAATTCCCCTGTATTTTGCTTTCAATGGGTTTTGATTTGAACTGTGGGGTTTTTCATTCTTTGAGACCATTATTTTTCATTACTATTTTTAACAAATCTGGATTTTGCACTTTTGACACCCAAATTAAAAATTTGTGTGTGGAAAAATTTTCTAAAAACTTGAATTTTTGCTCCTAATTCTTTCATTATTCATTTACGAGTATTTGAAACATATGAGAACATGAAACCTTATCGGATTTTTTGGAGAAAATAAAGAATAAAGGCGTATAAATCAAATTTACTTGATCCAACGGATGAACGAGCAACCGTCTCGTCATTGGGGATTGATCTGACAATAAATGGAATAAATCAAGTCGTCTGAAGAAAGCCCTCTTAACCATTACCCTGCTATTCTACATAAATGTTTACCAGGATATATTTAGCATAGAAGTTAATGTCATTGAAAATGCCCAATTCTTGCACCTGCTGCTCTTTTGAAATATATATGAAAACAAAACTGTAAACAAAGGTATTTAAATTTTCACATAGTGAAAAAAGGATATTCCGAATTCCATCCGGGACCTAGAGAAGAGTTGTAGTGAATATGGGAAAAAACTAACGTGTGTGTGCTACCGCATAATAATTTTCTACAGTGTCTGCAATTTTACACTTGAGTTGATCTATAGCTTCCGAAAGCATTCATTTTGGAGAAGCAGCGTGAGAAACGCTTTTTTTATTACAACAGTATGACTGAAAAGAATGTATACATACACTTTCAGAAGATTTTTTTTTTTGTTTTTGTCTGTGGAAATCTTCAAAAGACACTTAGTAATATTCGGTACCAAATAAGTACCGCACGAAAACCAACTGGATCAGTATCAATCTATGAAAGTTCGACAAATGATTTTTTTTTTTTATTTTAAATCACATTGGGGAAAGTTTAAACTTTTAATATTTTCCCATAGTTTTAGACCATCAGCAAATGAGGTTAGATTCTTCTTAGTCTCCGAGAAAAACTTAAAAACACTTTTGACTGATATACACTTTTCACTTCAATAAAAAAAGAGGCAAATGTCAATTCTACTATGACATTAATTTCTAAAGGTAGTTCACTATTACACGATTCATCTAGTCGCGTGCGAATTTTCCAACAACGTAAGTGCAACAAATCGAAAGGATGAGTCGGAAAAAAATGTAACCGTTACGCGTGCAACTCTTTGACGTTTCTCTTTTCTATTGTCCTTTTTTTTGTACCTTTCTTTCTTATTCGTTTTAAGCTTGGACGCAACGCACATAAATACATTTTTATTGCTTCCATTTATATTTTAAAGTATATATACTGTAATATTTTTGCTAGGTTCGTTAAATAAAACTTATTACTCTTTTTAGTATTTCTTCTTTATTCACACTTTGCAATTCACAACAGTAAATCTCAATTTATAAACAACTCAAATACTTTTATTCAAATTTAAATCACACTTGTTTTATAACACAATCCAATAAGCAATACTTTTGCACACTTTTATAATCCAAAATCAACTGTCCCTCGCTCACCGTGAACACTCCCTTATATACTCAAATTAGTTGTTCTCGAAAGTTCTTGTCTTGGAATGTTCTAGATGGTAGGAATAAGGGGAAATAAATTTGACATTGGAAAAGAGCTTTTTGTTTCTTCCATAAATTAGATATGCAATTTTCCAACAGATGGCGCTGTAGTAGTATAAATCTCTGTTCACAACAATACCAACACTGAAATAAAAACTAAAAAGAACTGCCAAATTGGATTCATGAATTTGTTTACAATATGTAATATGCTTGAATCAGCGGACGAAATAACAAAGAAGAATATTCGCAGAAAGCGTAATTTGCTTAACATAATTCGCGCAAGTTTTGCGTGAATGAATTCAGCCAAATCTTAAATTTTGGATTGCCCTCTAGTAGGAACATTGACTTTTCAGACTTCCGTTTTCTTCGATTTATTTTTCTGGGGCTTAGAATTTTTGAAAGCGAAATTAAACTTGCAAAGGCACTAAAACATTTCTGCCAAACACACTGTTTCACCCTGTTCTTTAGCGTAGCTCGGAAAGTTGATTTATGCAAAAACCTGTAAGAGAAGAGTGTATAGATATGTACGTGCGAATTACGTTTTCGTTGAATGCCATTGGGGGATTAACATCCTAAAATGCAACGAACACGTACAGATATACAAGTGCAGACACGGACATAGATCCAATGCAACGTTTAGTGTAAGCGTCGGAGTTTACTTATGCTTTAAGCCCTAAGCTGCTTTGCTGATGTAGTTGAACCATCATGGTACCGTGTTATACTCCTATATACTCTTGAAAGCATTTTGGTCCAATGGTCGTCACGTACATATAAGATAAACATTTTATGTTCCAACCTCAAAATGATATTTTGATTGTTGTTTGAAACATAAAACAACAAAGATGCGATTCCGAAAGTTTGGAGCACATGCAGAGAATTTTAAGTTGAAGATTCTAAAAGGAACTGAAGTGAATGGGGATTTGTGTGGTCACAATAATAACTAGTAAGCGGTGCAGCTTTGGTCGAGTTGATTGAAAATGGGAATGAAAAATTTTAGAAATAGAATAGAAAGATCAAGCAAACCGTTTCACTTAGTGGAAGTTAATTTTTCAGTACCCATACTCGAACCGGGTTCGAAGAATTTTTAATAAAGACAACAAATATGTAGACCTTATTAGAATATTTGGTTCGGGTTTTAGTGAGTTCTTACCTTGCATTAAAATGTGCAGTGAACTTTTTCCTCACTCGTTAGCTAAATGTCGGAATGTAAAAACCATTCAAGTAAATATAATGAAAACTTCATGACATTACACCAACAAAAAAAAAAAGAACAGAACAAACACTGCGAAATAGTGGAAAACAAAAATTGCTGAATTGATCTTCGTCGAAATATCTCTAAGCAACCAAAGAATTTGCGATTTTTAAATATTCAGAAAAATAGCTCCGGGAAATAAGTCTACCTAGTGGGAAACGTATGGGAGGAACATTTTCAAAAGCATGACATTTTTTAAATGGGGCGCAATACCCCCATTTGTTAGCTCACTTATTATACATATATGTAATTATATAAATCTAGGATTGGAGTGAATTTGAAGGATGATGAAAGACGGAGTTTTAGTCCGGGTGAACTGATATTAAAATCGAAACAGTTAATGGTACTATCAATTTTCTAGTAGATTAATAATTGGAGTTATAAAAGGTATATTGGATGGGCAGATAGAAGAGACAAGGATTTCTTAGATTGCGGGAATTAGGCTTCGAAGAGATCAAATTGTTTAAGAATAATCTGGTCAATATGTATGAGAAAGTGGATCTCTCTATCACATAAAACACCAAGGACGCGAATTAGCTCAGCAGATATGGGTTGACAATGGAGAAGGTAGAGACAGGGAGGAGATTGGAAGACTTTTCCTGAAAAATTAAAAATTAATGGATTGCCATTTTTGGCAACAAAGAAACTGTTGAGAAAAATTTGAATAAGATTGAAAATCATATGTGGAAGAAATGGTCTTGAAAAACTAGGTATCATCGGCGTAGCGTGAGATGTGGGAATATTTGATGACCATTTTAATATAGTTTATAGTAAAAATAAAAAGTAGAGGACCAAAGTGGCTTCCATGTGGGACCCCAGAGGTAGCTAAAAAATCATTGAAGAAGGTAGATCTGAATAGAACTTTGTTGTTATGGTTTTTCAGTTAAAAAGAAATCCATCTGAAGAAGAATAGTTCAAACCCAAGGGTGGACTGTTTGAAAAGCATAACTCTATGTGAAACTATGTCAAAGGGTTAACCGAAAGCTGTTGAGACAACGTCCTTTCGTTGTATAAAGCAGAGAGGGTAAAGAAAACGAATATACCTTTGAAAGAGCTGTGAATTCTAGGGGTAGTGAAAGACTGGCAAGATCAGTCGCAGTTAACAAATTCTGTCACATCATCGAATTGTAGAATGCAAGGGTCGCCAAAAGTAAGAAAAATGTCATTCAGATGGGAGGCCCCTCTTCTGCTCTCTTGCTTTCCAATGGGTGAAGAATGAAGAACTTGGTGTCGTCTTTGGGGTCGGCCATCTAGTGGTTTCTTTTTAAATCATAGGTTAATTTGACACTGACAGGTGTTTCTCGCTCGAAATTTTGCTTAGTGAGTTGCTTAATGCTTGAACAACGTTGGAAAATATTGATAACTTATTTCCAAAGTTGGAAAAGAGTGCTGTGTAGCCCAAACAGTGCGTTTTTTAAAAAGAAGTTTTGCCCGAAATGCAAGTTTGTGCAAAAAGATAGTTAGACTGGTATGCTCATGGTCTCCGTCTTCGTAAGGTTTGCATAGACGAGAATGTGGCTGCTTTAGCCGAGAGTGTTAGACTCAATACACGAGCATCAACTCGCCATCGATCTCAACAGGTGAACATTTCAATCACTAGCTTGAAGTGAATTCTGCAAAAAGATCTCGGATTATTCACTTGAAATGATAGAATTCGCTACTGCAAAGCCAAACTTTTAGTTTTAACAGCGGGGCTTTGTGTTCCATAATTAATAGGAATGTTTGCTCTTACTAATGAAGCCATAATACATGGAAAAATTTTATTTAAAAAAAAAAGATTAAAAATTGTTCATTTTATTGCATTTTCTTGTATATGGCCCTTTAATATATATTTCCGAATGTCTTTGCAACTAATCCTCTTTTATTCTTCGTCCTCTTCTATTGATATTGCACTCATGACATTTGGATACATCACAGATATTTCTGCCAATATTCTGTCCCTTCTACCATGTTCTACTTCTACATGTGCAGCATCGATGACAATTAATCTACAATGAGATTGTGATTAACAATTCCTTCTGATTGCGAAACCAGTTTTTTGCCAATAAAGAGCTCACCAAACTTCAATAACCTTGTTTGTTGTGTCAGAGTCCACTCCTCAGTTATTTCAGCCTCCTTCTCTTCAGAAAGAAGTTCTGAGAAATTTTCATTTTCAAGTACATACATTGTAATGTCCTTCTTTTTTAGAATCTTTCACCTTCAACTAGACACTTGTTTATCCTAAGTGTATCAGGATGACCTAGTTTGGCCTATAAAAAACTAGTTTATCCGAAGGCAAAACTAGTTTGGCCTTAGAAAAAACTAATTTGCCGGTAACAGATTCATAGTTTAGTCTGTTCATCCTTTGTAGGTCTATTTTAACTCAAATTAGCTTACTTTTCCAAGTGCTGAAAGTTTTGTCGGAATGTTTCTTAAATTCACGTCATACCTTAACAACAAAAAAAAAATCTTTCATCTAAACTATTAGAAAATTTTCTCCATCGCTTAACTAACAACTCTCTAAAAACTAACATTACATCTTCCCTGATCTCTAAACGTTCAAGTTGGAGAAAGCACATAACCATTACCGAAATCTCTTATAATATTAAGATAAAAGCCAATGACCAAACACAAAATTTAATGACTTGCTCAGTACATTTGCTCACTATCGGTTCAATCGATTGTAATCAGCCTCGTTCTAGTTAAAAATGTCTTATCTAACATCAGCAATTACCATTTCTAACCACAAGGAAACGTCTCTGCTCCCTTTTTTGTGTCTCCTTTGTTTGCCCAAAAAGGTCAGGAATATTATATTTTATTTTAACACCTCTCATCACTTTTTTTCCCCCATATCTTTTCAGCGAGGAAGAGCTTCATTGTTGAACTAAATAAAGCCACTTCAACAACCATCTTGTCTGACAAGGAACAAACAAAATACCGAATTCAATTTGTTTTCCTAAGCTGTAGAAAGATTCTCCCTGCGATAAATGAAAATCACCATACCATAACCGGATATGGTATGATACCTCAGTTTTGCTTACATAAATTGGGAAAATCGTGCCGGATAAAGTAATGGCGGAAGAAGCGACAATACAAACAATAGCAACGCACAACGGATACATCCAGGGCAATATCAATTCTCCACTCGACTTCATACATCTCTAACTAAGCCAACAAGAAGAAAGAAACCCCTCCGTTTCACTTCCGCGCCTCCTTTTGAGTAAATTTTGAGTAAACTTTCCAAAGAACACTCCGGCTTATACCTAACGGTATGTGACGATAATACATATTTCAAGATAACGCCACTATCGTCGTATAGCGGACGCGTTTCAATGGCGAAGTCTTCTTCTTCGACTTTTAATCCAGTTGCTCCAAAGAAATATAAAAGAACATTGACAAAATAATAATCCTAAAAAAAAATGAGCGTATCCCCTTTTGGCGAAAAATTGCCAAATATTCCATCCTCTAAGGAATCCGTAGCAAAATAACAACAACAATAACAGTAAAAAGGTAACTTGGTATTTTGGAATTTCGCACATACTGATTTAATCGAAATGAGACACCATCGTATTGGGGCTTGAGGAGAGGCTATGGGGGTCCTTTATATGGGGTGTTGACAAGGACATTGTTGTCCTTAACAGGGTTCTTCGAGGAGGAGACGAGTTTTATGCTGTGTGCTCTTGCTCTTTTAGTTTACGAGCGAGTAACTGTCATCAATGGGAATTGCCTTTGTTAGGTTATGGCGCACGTTGCGATGCGTATCTTTTTTTTTTGAGGAGCAATCATCGTGAAGGTATTATTTTTTTTTGTTCACAAACTCTCTTCTGTTGTGTTGAGTTGGTTACTGTATGTTATCCTTGGCAAGGGGGTTTACCCTTTTCATTCTTTAACACTACATAGACTCATGAACGAATAACCCGAGACGAATAAAAGAGAAAATAAATCTACGAAATAAAAGGTTTTATGATAGTGAAGAATCTTCTGATTTACGGGGATGTCTATGATTGTTCGGGGGATAAATCGTGTTGGATCTTTAGTGGAAAAATGTTTATGGATCAACGGAGCAAAATAATGTTTTTGCTTCTATTTGGCCTGAATGTGTAGTTCCATTGATGATAAAGTCGGAATAGGCATAACATTTGTAGACTAAATGAATAAGACTATAAGCTTTAGAAGTGAAAATAAATACCAAGGAAAATCATTCGAAGGACTCCTGAGTTCATGAAGTCAAAATGATACAAGTTAATTGTTATCAGAGAGATTCTTTCCTTTGACCATTTAACACTAGGTTTTTATTTTTGGTGTCTTAATAAAAATTGATTGATTGAAAACCGTTAGGGATTGTTCGAATAATTGATTTCTATTTAGCAATATTCCACCCGAAAAAACTGGTATACCACTTTTCAAAGGAAATAAGATAAAGATGCATCCTTTACAGCACAAGAGGGTTTCTCATATTATGGGAACTCGAGTACACTGCTTCCAGTCATCCAGTTTTGTCATCCACATAACACCCATTTTAAACCAAACACAAAACATGGTTTTGGTAAAATATAGGTTTTGGAAAAAAACTTGAGCTATACAATTTTTGTATACCACAAGTTTTATATAAAACCTCTCAAGACTGGTTGAAATTCAGAAATGAACGAAACAAACACACCCTTTGAAAAATTCAGTGCTTAATCAAACGTCATAAAAGAAACAGCTAAACAGCTGGCTACATTGCTGTCAACAGAAATGCAATTTAAATTTGAAGAATTAGAATTTTCGTTCAATTTTTGGATTTCTTATCAATTGAATATATTTGTCCATGGTATTGATTATAAAGATCCTCATAGAGCTAATAGTAATCGATAATATTTCCAGAACATGGTAGAAAACGAAAAGAAAAAGATGAAGAAAAGAAATTTGTACACACTGAAATATTGCATCAATACGAAACTTGACAGTTGGTGTAAGAAAAATTGAAATGTCAAACGAAAACCTGTATGTGTTCGGTGTGCATGCATGCGAATGAGTTTTTGAAAACTTTTCGCCGAAAATTCTGTTTTAAGTTATGTGAAATGGCTTTTAGTTTGGTCTCTAAGGCCGAGGTTTTTTTTATAATTGAAGGACCCTCAAGGTGTTAGGACTACCCTTTAAATGTGATGTTTTAGCACAGTGTGACCGTTTAGGAAATAGAGTGAGGATTTAGTAGGAGATAATCATGGACATTCGCTTTAAATGTCTGGGTATTGAAATGTAAGGAAAATCCACGTCCAATGCTAAGGAATTCCACATATGTATGAGTACGTGTTTCAGGCTAAAGCCTAGTACGCACCTAGCGTGAAATGAAAAATAAATACGTTCCAAATTACACGCGGAGAATAAAAATGAAAATAGAATAAACTTTTCCACGTGAATTTTTGATACTCACTTTGAATGAAAAAAAAAAAAACAATTATTTTTAAACAGATTCATTCTTTCTGTTTATAAATTTTCAATTTTTTGTTTTGTAACAAAATATTCAAATCAACTGACAAATGTCACAGTTTTCCACGTTGCCTTAAACTTTTTCCTGATGGTTGTACATTGAGAAATGAAAATCATAGCGTGGAAAAAGTTGTCGAACATATTTGTTTTTCCAATTCATATTTTAGTTCTCATCTCTCGTTGCGGATTTCATGCCAGTGAACCAGCAGTTACTTTTATATGAAATTTTCATTTTCGCTTGAACTGAGTACTAGGCTTAAAGAAGAAATCTCTATGCTAAACTGTTCGTCTGCAATTAGGCTCAAGGGAATACTGATGCGAATTCTTAGTGGAGATACCATTGCGAAAATATTTTTAAAGGGGTAGAATGCAGCTAGCTACTTCCCTTTCGGAAGCATTAAATTTCACACGATTATTGATACTCCATGCCACTGCGGCAAGTGAAAAACAAAATTTATCAAAATTTGCTTGATGCTGCACACGTTAGATGGTCAACAATTGACACTTATCGGGTTTCAGGGAACCTATGGCCGAATAGTTCGAAGTAAAAAACCAGAATATTTACCCAAATTAAGCAAGTCTCAACTATTTATCTTAATTGGAGTCCTGACGGGCCACAATACAATGGAAACCCACATGACCAGAATGATCATTGGCTCGTCGAACTTATGTAGAAGGTGTCTTTTGTAAATGACCCAGCCTAGCCAGAAGCGGAAAAGCAGCCATCAGAGATTATTATTTTTAGGATTTGGGCGGCATTTATACCTCGCCAGCTTGTCACTAAAAAACATCATCCTAAAATTCATTCAGAATTCAGGATGGTTCAGAAAGTCAGCTAATTACTTAAAATTCCTTAAATCCACTCCCTTCTCCCCCACACACCTTACTTATCAACTTCCTAGGGAGCGCAATGGATTCATTGAGATCCAATTGAGACGGTGTGGCTTTTCCGTATCATTACCTTTTCTAAACTAACCTAAACTACTGATACTCCATATAGCGATGTTTAATGAGATCATCAGAATTTGCCGTTGCATTTCAAGGAACAAGTCTGTGAGTTCGGAAAAAAAGGTAAGACTGCTGTCGTTGGCGAAAGAATAGATTGGATTAAAACTTTAAGACAAGAGTGAATTTACAAATATAGAAAACAGTGTAGGAGACAATACGGAGCCTTGAGGAACACCAGTATTTATTTTTTGAAAATCAGACTTTAAACCATTCAAAGCAACTTTGATTTAACGGTCATAGAGGAAACTTTTAGTCCAACAAAGAAGTGATTCACCAATACCTAAGAAACCCATTTTTATAATAAAACTTGATTCCAAACTCCGTCAACTTCCTCCAAAATGATGTAATGATTGATTCCATTTGAAATATACCATCAACTCACCAGTCTCAAAGTCACTCTGCCGGTCATTAAAAAAGTTTCTGTTTTTCAAGATATTTCAAAAGTTAACGATTAATCAGTGTTTCCACGATCTTGAAAAGAAAGGATTTTCTTGAGCCGACAGGCTATAGTCTCTGATGACGCCAGGCATACTTAAGAATTTAAATAGCAAAAACAAGGAAATGATCTTAGTCAACGTTATATGTCGTCGAAATATACACACTTTTAAGATGGAAGATACATGCCTTACGTCATTTGGCACATTGTCGATTTTGTTGGTAGTTCCATTGTTTAGAGGACGCAAGGTTACTTTGAAGCCTTGAAGCCTTTTCTTACTTATCAGTGTTTTTGATACAAGGTCTTTTAGTCAAAAGCCGTTATCTGCTATTGTTTAGTTGAATGTTTGGAAACAGAAACACAGCCATGTTATCACTTATCGTCTTAAAGTCTGCTTTTTAGTCGGTTTTTAACTATTTTTACTTGTGGAATCTTCTATCGTTGCTGTAATGGCATCATACCCGATCCTAGTAATATCTGCCTTATACCGTGTTTACTACAGAATCATTTAAAATATTTCGTAAAACCCACTTTATAATATTGTAGATCGACAGTAGGTAGTATACCCATTGGCATAACGGTTAGTTCGTTTGACTGTCATGCACACGATCTTGGGTGCGATTCTCAACCGCTATAAAAAAGTAAAGTTTTTCAGGGGTGAACTGCGACTTGCGAGTAATTGATAAACGCTCCAAAAGTATCTTTTGTCATGAAAAGTGCTGTTTATTATCAGTTCGGAATCGGAAGAAAAATTTTAGGTCCACTCCATTTCTGGAATCACGAACACGGAAATGGTTGAGAGTTGTAAGTCATTAAGTTTAGACTCTCTATGCGCCGTCATGGCCTCTTATTTATTTATTTATTTATTTTTTAATTGTAATTTATATTCACCACAATCCATATTTGAACCTTCCTGGTCAACACATTACTACCATACTTCCTCTTTTTCCGAAGTACTCTGTCAGAGCACCACTGCGCCTAAGGGTAAACTTTCTTAACACCCGAACATACCGCATGAGGACAGGCTTGTTACCATTTGAGGATAATCTTAGATTCCTCATATTTTTATTTCATTAACCAATTTTTTTTTGTATGTTACGAGTATATATTGTAAATAAACGACACAACCCTCAGACTAAGGGTAAAGGTCCTTGCCTTACCTTAGGACAGCGACCCAAATAATTCGTTGCTAGTAAGCCACATAATGTATATACAAATGAACTGCCATTGCTTCTTTACTCTTTTTTAATAAATTGGATGTTGCTAAGAATCTATATGGACCTCAGGCCTAAATATATCAGAGAAGCTCACGTAAGGTGAACATCAAGTAGTTATGAATGTCTTTTTTTTTATTCGTTGTCCTTTTAAAAGAGAAAAATCCATCCACATATCTGACGCGGTATCAAAAGAAATTCCTTCAAAATTCGAAATGTCCTTTTCAGATTATTCCTTCATTCCTTCAGTAGTTTTTTTTTAAACTCATTTATTCGCAAATATCCTTAGTAACAACAGGCGTTCCCAACATTCGAATTCAATTTTATTGTACAAAAAAAAATCATGAAACAGTAATATTCATCATTTCTGCCTTTTCCATGAAAAGAAAAATCAATCATTCAGAGACACTAATATGACTGAATTTAAAGGATACACGCATAGCATCACGTTAGAACGTAAAAAAAAGGAGAGCACACGAATTGGTCGTAGGTACCTACTTAATCTTATGGCTCAAAGTTCTAATGGTGTGGTGTGGGAAATGGGATGATAAAAAAAAACAAATATTAATATGTTTAAACTATTAAAAACAGAAATTTTAAATTTGTAGAATTTATAGTTTTTCCTATATTCACACTCACCCTCATTGAGCCCATGAATTTGGTTAACCCAAATGTCAATTCAATCGCAATTGTGTGAATTTAAAAAAAAAAATACATCGGATAAATTTTATTTACAATCAATTGTTGATCTTTGATTAAGTCAGCCACGCTTGGTGATAAATGATATTTAGGCTAGTCGCGCACTGGCAACTGATACCGAATTCAATTCAATTCAATTTTGTTTTATTGAACATACTATTTACAATTTGGCTTACAACTAATAAGATACTACATATGCATGAAAATTTACATTTGTTGGCTCATAGGGGCCTAAATATATACAGTGACTTAAGTTTAATTATTTTTATATAAAATTTACATGACAAAAAAAAATTAAATTTAAAATGTTGGTTGACTGTATTGTCCTCAGGGTGTTCATTGCTGGTTGTCAGTGGTGATTTTTGTGGGTTGTGGGCAGGGATGGCGTTTTAGCCGCGGTGGTAGGCTGACCCAATGTCAGCGTAGAACAAGACTGCTTCCTCGTTGTCCATGATTACGTTGTCATCCAGAGTTTCCATCACACTGAGGAACTGATACCGAAATCAAATAGCTTAATCACCAGTTGATAGTGTACCGCGCACTGGCAACTCTTTACTCACGCTCCACTCTTTTTCTCTCTTGCGCTTATAGAAAACAGCTCAACTGTTGCGAATTAATTTTAGGCAATCGTTTAGTTTGTGTCAAAACACAAACTTTTTAGTTGCTCGAATCGAGTTGCTCTAAGTGCGTGGTGTCCCATATAAGTCCATATGTTTCATTTTAGCAACTAAACAGTTGCGAAACTAAAAATTGAATGTGCGCGCCTGGCCTTATTGTCGTCGCAGAGAAACCGAATAGCGCCGTTCCAAAGGCTTACCTACTCTCGAGCACATAGAACTGATCATGAGACAAATACGACAATTTCACACACTTCCAATGATTGGCATTGCAATTTATTAATCGTCATTGCTTATACAAGACGAGACGAAAGCTGGACAGATTGTATAAAATTAGTTCGTTCTCGTATAATATCCACCCCAAATGAGGTTATTTAAAAAGAACTGTAAATATATTTTATAGATGAAATGCTTCAAAGTATTCCAATATGCATTTTGACAGTTCCCATTGTTCCGAAGGCGATAGCTCAGCGTTATTAAATGTTAGATCGTATCTAAACGCCGATTGTTCATTATGAATTTTGACATTTTGACGTCTGTTTTGTTGACGTTTTTAATTATTTTGTGCGTAAGCTCCAACTGATCTAATTGAAATCGATTGTATCCATTGTTCCGGAGACATAATCAGGGCTGCCATCGTTTGGAGACACAAAAAATTGCTTAAGCAGGATCCATTATGACCAGGGTTGTCGTTTTATTTTCTTGAAAAAGCAGAACTCCAAGAAAAAAACAAAAAAAACAGTGCACAACAGTTCGGTAGTAAAATAGAAATATTGGCGCAAAATTTTAAACAGCTTAGTATTAAGGTACTTTTAGTATTATACTACTTAACAATTTGCTAACTTTTAAATATTGATTCAAATTAGCTTTTTTGGCCTTTAGTCCACAAAAATTGGCGTTTTGTCCGGGTGATCTCACATGGACTCATCAGTTGACCTGTGAGGACCTTGCCAATACGCAATTTTTGTTAAGTTCAGTTCATCTTACATGAATTTTTTGACAAAAATCCAATGTGAACTATATCCAACAAAGATTAGGATTGTAATCATTAATGTTGGAATTTTTTTCGCCCGTTGCCTGGCATTGAATATTTATATGAAGGTTTTTATAATACAAACTCTATATACTACTGAAATAAATCAGCCAAGTAGAAGACTTAGCACTATTATTGGACTTGTTGAATTATTGATTCAAATTAGCTTTTTTGGCCTTTAGTCCACAAAAATTGGCGTCCAATAATAGTGCTAAGTCTTCTACTTGGCTGATTTATTTCAGTAGTATATAGAGTTTGTATTATAAAAACCTTCATATAAATAATTTTTAAATAGATTACTAACTCTATCTTAATTTTAAACATTTCGTGGTATTTTTTTAATATATAGCTTCTGAACACACCTGAAGTAATGACAGTTCGTGCAAAAACCTAATTAAACAGATCTGTTTAGACGTTTGTAAATGTCAAAGAGTCATATGATACCAGCAGTTTTTAGTTTAATAAAAGGGTAGGGAAAGAATGATGGTATATTTGCAAATCATCGTTTTAACTTAGTTTCATATTAAAACAGCTTTAACATCATACTAATTCAATTCAACTTTTGCGCCAATGTTTCTATAGAAGGCACTGGTGGTAATCTTGAAGGTAGTTTTAAAAAACTTTTAGTTGTAAAGTTTAATAAAATCGAGCATGTGGTTTTCGAAATATTGAGTTTCCAAAAAAAAATTCAATAACTAAAGTTTTAAAATTTAAAGCCACACTTTTTACGAAATTATGCATAGTAAAATATGGAGGAGCTTAATCATTAAAAAAAATTACCAAAATCAGTTGTACAATTTTTGATAAAATCGAAAACAAAATAAAAATGGTTCTATTGGAGGTAACATTAAGAAACATTTTGCTGAATTTTTTATTTCAATTAAAAGCTAGTTTTTACTAAAAGGAATTTTTCGAATTTTTCTTGCAAACATTTTTGAAACGGTTTCTTGAAAAAGAAGTATTCTTAAGATTTTTGTGGCAGTTTGCGATATTTTTGGTCTTAAAAAAAAAAAAAAACTATCAAGGCGACCTAACAGAAATTCAGAAGAACTTCGTCTTCCTTTCAGATTGCTCACATTTTAAGGAGTGCATTACTTGCCATATAGTACCTAAATATATGTATATTAACATAAATTGCAGGTGAAAATCAATTAAATTGTTAGAGTCCTTCTCATGAGTCTTTCACATAAATATAGCTAAACTGGACCGATGGCATTGATTATGTAGGCTTTCATGGAATTGGTAGTGTGTTGTTAATTGGGATGTATCTGTGCCTTATGAAAACTCCATAAGAAGATGTCTAACGGGGTCGAATCGCACGATCCTGGTGACCAATTCACATCGCCTTCGCATGGGATAATCATCGGTCTTGCAAATTGTAAAGTGTGGCCTGGACTGTGTGGCATCTAGCGCCACAGCCGCCGTTCTGTTGAAACCACATGTCGTCTTTGTCCATAATAATTCGGGCCAAAAGAAATCGGTTATCGGAGATATCGTTCTCAAAGAATCATGGACCGATGATGCCACCAGCTTGAAATCCTGGGTCAGTTAAAGTTTGTAAAGGTGTAGGCCCAAGTCATGATACGAAATTCGCCTTGCTTTGGCTCGGAATTGACTGCCTCATTGCGTTTCAATGAAGTATGGATATTGGAGGATTTTCCACTGAACCGATTGACTCAAATTTATCTGCCACGTTGCGAATGGTTTTTTTTGGAACGACGATTATTACGACCGTAAAATAGGCGATGTCCGCGAAATGTTATTTGAAGAGACAAACTAAATAAATGACATTTAATTTGACAGATGCACCTTGAATCTTGAATAACATTCCCGCAATCTCCTGTCAAAGTTTTGGAATCCCTATTGGAAAAGCCTTTAGAAGGCATACAGCACTTAAGAATATGTCCTTTAGTGGGCGTAAGGCCTTTTAAAGCCATTTGGAATCTTTCAAAATGTTCGTTAACTGTTTTGTTAAGTGCAATTATTTTGAAGACCAATAAATTTAAGCCTCCAATAACTTATAGGCATTTTTCAAACGAGTCAAATGTTTTGCAATGCGAGCTTCAGAACAGTCTTGGATGAAAAAGATTGGAAGCCCATATTGTGCAATTTGTTGAAAAGGATTTGTCAAGATCGTTACCAAAGTTTAACTATTGACATGAGATCGCTGCCGCCTGATTTGTACTCGTTCATTTTCAAGGTTTTCTTTTGAT
The DNA here is from genome assembly GCA_963931855.1 of Philhelius festivus. Classification (NCBI taxonomy): domain Eukaryota; kingdom Metazoa; phylum Arthropoda; class Insecta; order Diptera; family Syrphidae; genus Philhelius; species Philhelius festivus. The sequence continues at coordinate 88,682,968 of OZ007557.1, read as the reverse complement.
TTTTCAGAATCTTATATTTTTCAGTTTGTCTAGGATACGATTTTCAATGTCAACGAGTTAAGTCTCCAATTTTTAAGAGAAAAATTTAGTGGATTTTTCAGAAGTCCTTAAAAAAAAGAAATTTTGTAAAATTACAAATTGGAACCAAGTCGAAAATTGTTTTTTTTTTTTTTCGAAAGACTGGAGTGTACCTTAGTACCACGGAGCTGCAAATAGTATGTAGAAAAGTATATGGCATCCATGAGATTTTCGACCATTTGGAAATTCGTCTTCTACACAACTACTACCACCATTTTTATTTGTCTCCAAATTGCGAGGTAGTCCCATTTGTTAAGAAAAGAAAAAAACAGATAGTCATAATTTTCAGATCTATTTTTATCGTGTTCATCATAATGTCAGGTTAGATTAATATCCCGATTTCGGCATTTTTCTTATGAATACAAAACTTGTCCTAAAGGATACGTATCTTCGTTCATATGCGTCTAGATATTGCAAGTAAAAATGTTGAAATTCAATAAAGCCAGCCAGCATGCTCCATGTGTCGAGCCATATCACCCAGGGATATTTTTATGCGAATTTTTTGTTCTGGTATTTTTCCCCATATGCCAGTCTTACAAGTCGAAAGAACTTTGAATCGAAGTTTTCCTTTCATACGAGTATATGGCGCCGCCGTGTTTCCGCATTCGTTTTAGTATGCCGCAAGTCAACTATTCAGACATAACGTCATAAGGAATACAGGGGCTATCACAAATAGGGGACGACGAATGTTTGGTATTTCATTTTTAGGAATTCATATGTGGCATTTAGAAGAGGACATATATGTATGTACATATGTATGGAGAAGAAACCATATGGCAGAGAATAATGTTCTTCAAACGAACATCGTAGTCAGCTCAATTGTAAATGAATTTTGATGGGAAGTCTAACAAGTTGTACCCTCAAGGGAGACAGAGTATTGACGAACAATGTTATTTTTATTGACCCTAGTGGGAGTGAGGTTTGACAAATAATAATGTCAGAGTTAGAATACACAAATTGTGTGTGCATGTGTGTGTGTGTTTTTGTCATTATTGGATAACAATTTAGTTTTGATGATTATTGCTTTTTATTTTTTAATGAAATATAAAAGGCTCAAAATAAGTGGATAATGTTCCTTTGAGGAACAGCGTAAGATGCTTTATAAATAAGTAGGCGAGTTCCTTTGATTTTGCACAGAAATTCACGAACTGAAAACTTTTTGATGAATAGGGTGGAATTATGTATGTCAGTAATATTTACCCTGCGCAAAAAGTAGAGGAAAGGACGTCCAACAGATTTAGACCAGGTAATTTCAAATCAAAGAGTTTTTCGATTAACGACAGATTTTATTGCTCAGTGAATTCTTGGTTTAATACTGAACAAAATAAATTAAATAAACGTTAGTCGATTAGTACTTCTAAATTAGTTTTCGTCATAATGACAATTTTGTCATCACACTTTATATCGGAGATCAAGAGAAGATTAACCATCTGACCGATTTTAATGAAATTTTCAGACATGATATTGATTGTAAAATGGAATCTTTAGAAATAATTTCCACTCACTGCCACACCCACTTTATACAATGTAAAATATCATTGTTCGAATTGATAAAAGTTGAGTTTGAGTTCCTTAAACACAGTCTAAGTTCGTTAAAATCTTAAAAATTCACCTATTTTGAGTCAGTTATTATAAGAATTTTTTTTATATAATTTTTATAAATCACACGCCCTCAAGGGTTTGTTAAACATGAACATACCACGAGTGATGAGGTAATATGGGAGGAAGAGAAGGAGGCTGTCGATTGGTTTCGAATACTTGCAAATTGAAATTGCAAAAAAAAAAAACTGTGCCGTGTAGATTATTCCATAAACTTGTTGTGCGACTAAGTAACGAATTTCTGTGTTTGACGTTGAGTTCAAAATTAGGTTCGTGGGTGAACTGATGAGCATTCCTAGTGAAATGGGTATCATAGATGAACTAAATGAGGAGGAATGCAACTGGCTCCTTCGAGTGAGCATTTCTAGTAAAAGAAGCGCGATAAAACAGGGAATAATATAAGACATTCCAACGGCTTACAAAGGATGGGAATGAATCCATGATTGTTCTGTATCCTATCAGTTTTAAAGCTCAGTTCTGAAGTGAAGTTTGGCCAGCATCTGCCTAAAGATGTTAGTTATACTCGAGTGTAGGACCTATAAATTGCCAGATAAGAGGGGTTGAGAAATTTCTTGTACCAATAGCATTTAGCAGCCTTTTTGGCGGTTTCCAGAATGTGGTCATTCCAATGAAGATCGTAATTGATATACATACCTAGTACCGAGAGCTTTTCGGCTTCTTCGATACATGTGTGGCATTCAATGCAAATGACCGCATTAATTTTTCGAAGCATTAAACTTCACTGGATTTTTAATACCCCATTCGAAGTTTAATAATTTCCTTCAGAAGTTGAATTGAAATAGTATGATACATTGTTAAGAATACCATTTCCCAAAAAATTGAACACGACCGACTCAGTTGGTATTGCCATGTTCAAAGGAGAGATCCTGAGAACCCCGTCAAAAAGGCAATATCATACAACGTTCCAATTCGGAATAAAAAGAAAGGTAGGCCTAAACACTCCTGGTACAAACAAATGCAAAAACACCAGCATTCAGTTGGCCTCAGAAATGGAACAATACAAAACCGGGAGGCTTGCCACCGATTTCTGAGGTCAACCCGGCGAACCCCACAGGCGGATCACTAGTGTGAAGCAGATACGTGGGAGAGCTATGATCCCCTCGACATCGAGATCATAACAGCGCCGAAGAAAAGGAAGAAGAAGTATGATACATTGCAATTCCAGTCCCGAAGTAGACGTGAATTTAAAAACGAGTATGCGAACCTGAGGGTACAGTCAACGCCAAAACAATGAAGTGGATTATAAGTTTCAGACAAAAGATGATTTTTATGAGAAATAGAGTTGGAAAAAATTCGGAGCCCTGGACAACACCAGTATTTATTTTGTGAAGATCAGACTTGAAACCATCCAATACAACATAAGCAGAAAAACGTGTGACACGGAGAAAAAATTAAAAATGATATCTACCAAGTTTGAAGAAAATCGGCCTAGCCGCTTAGGCTGTACTTGAACAGACAGGCAGACAGAACTGCAAGACTCACTTTTTTCGTTTTCGCTATCATCGTAATGACAACTTTAATCAAAATATTGTGTTCGATTTTATTTTTGAATCCATAATTTGCCTTAAGGCACCTATAATTCGCAGGTAAAAATGTTTGAAATTTGAATTATAATAATAAAATATTTGTATTTTAAGATCTTCTAATTTTGAGAAACTTTGGCGAAATTTTGACTAGTACTATTCTACTAAGGTCTGACTCGGCTGATTTTCCTTAAACTTAGTACATACGATTTTTGTATACTTTTCACGACAGTTTTTTTTAAGACCAAAAATATACGCAATAAATTTGTTTTCGAAATTTTAGACCATTTTTTGTTTTTTCAAACAAATTTTCTAAAGATTTTTATTTAAGTTGAAATAATTTAATTTAGTGAAAGCTAGCTTGTTTGACAAAAATTTCTAAAAAATGGTTATAAATGGTGTCTTCCATAGAGGGATTTTTTAAATATTTTTTTTAAGAACGATACAATTAATTTAAATCAATTTTGTTTTTCAAGTAGGGTTCTCGGTTGGATATAGTTCACATTGGATTTTTGTCAAAAAATCGATGTGAAATGAACTGAATTTGATAAGGTCCAACTGTCCATGTGAGATCGTCGGGATGAAACGCCAATTTTTGTGTATTTAAAGGCCAAACAAAGCTGTTTCGAATCAATAATTTAATACTTCAAAATTTTTCGCATTGATTCATATCAAATGACATTCTTTTTTCAAGTCCAAATATTTTAGGAGTTGATTAAGCCATTTAAAAAAGAATTTCATCCATGTTTTTATGTTGAACTTTTTTAAATCTCCTTTACATAAGTGCAAGTTCGTGGGATCCAGTCATTTAAATTATTTTATTTGCTGCCTTCCTTTTCTTCTTTAAGAAGGTTAAGTTAAGTTTTACTAAACAAAACTGTGAAGCTAATATTTTCAAAATTTTCATATATTTTTGAAAATGAAAATTTATTGTAGTTTTTTATTATAAATCGCGCAATTTTGTTAAAACGCTAGACTTTTTGTGTCGATGTAGGTGATTTTGCAAAGCTGACAACACTTAAATATTTTATAAAAATTATTAAGGTCCCATTACTCAATCGTGTCAAAAGTTATTAGTCATTTTCTAAAATTTTTCTACCAATTAATAATTTCATAGTTTTTTACTCTGGCAGTGTAAGCTTCATAAGGGAGAAAGTCTCTTAGATTTAATGTGTTATCACAATTAGCGTTGCCAGATGTCCCGGTTTACCCGGAACGTCCCAGATTTCAAACATAAATTCATCTGTCCCGCCGGGGCAGCTTTTTTACCGGGTTGGGCGGAAACTCACAAAATAATGCCTAATGTACCTAAATATCTTTCAGTGATAAGGAACAATCGCTGCATTGTGATTTAATCTTAAGAAATTGCTTTTAAAATTTCAATCAAACAAACCTAACTTAACGAAGAATGTATTTTTTCAAACTGACATCTGTCATTAAAATTGACAAAGAAAATTATTTGCAAATGACAAAAAAGTCATTTAATTAGTAATTAATAAAAGAATTTATTTATTTTGATTTACACGTACATATGTATATTATGATTTTTACTTGCGACTTATAGGTACTATAAGGCAAGTTATGCATTCGTAAAAAAAATTTAACTCGAGATTTTGATCAAAGTTGACATTACGATGATAGCGAAGACCAAAAAAGTGGGTCTCGCAATTCTGTCTGTCTGTCGGTTCGACTACAGTCTAAACGGCTCGGCCGATTTTCTTCAAATTTGGTAGATATGGGTTTTAATTTTTTACCCCTACATGTCTTTTTCTTTTTTTTAAGCCCAAAAATAACTGTACCTGCCATATGATTTTTTTTCGAAATTTTATAAATATTTTTTTTTCTCAAAAACTGTCCACAGAATTTTTTAAAAAAATTTCTAAAATTTCATTTGGTTAAAACTAGCTAATGGTTGAAAAAAATTTCCAAAAAATTGTTATTTCTGGTGGGTCCATTTTTTTTGTTTTCGATTTTCTCGAAAACGGTACAGCCGATTTTAATTATTTTTTTTATTCTAAAGTTGCTCCAAAGTTTGAACATTGTTACATATTCAAATTTTCAATTTTTAATTTTTTGGATTTAAAAAAAAATCAAAATGTTTTTTTGGAAACTCAATATTTCGAAAACGCCAATATCGATTTTTTTCAAACTTGACAAAAAAAAGAATTTTAACATAACCTACAAGATTTGAGAAAAAAAAATGTTTTATCTAAAACTAACGGTACCTTCCATACAAATTTTAAAAAATGGTTTTCGAAAATCGTATTTTTCTCGAAAACTGTTCCGAGAATTTTGGTAAATTTTTTTTCTTTTGATAAATTTTTACGATCTATAATTTAATAAAAAAAATTTTAAATCTAGATATTACTGACTGTACCTACCATAGAACGATTTTTTCGAATTTTGAATTTCTTATTATCGGCATAACGGATTTTAATGAATTTTTTTATAAAGAAGCTCTTAAAGAGTTTAAAAAGCATTGCATTTCAAAACTTAAAAAAAAATATTTTTTCAATTTTTTAGAAAAAAAGTCTTTTTCTTTTTGAAAAATTGGATATCTCAAGAACGGCTTGGTATTTTTTTTTTGGAAATTAGACTCTTATTCGTACAGTAATAAAAACTTTAAATTGGCGTACCAAAATTTTTTCTTAAAAATGTTTTGAAAATTTTGTACATAAAAGCGTATTTTTTTAAGGAACCACTACAAAGACTTATAATTTTTATTCTTGCATAAATTCATATTTGCATAGCATTCTGTTTTTGTCTCTTACTACTAAGAGAATTTAAAAATTAATTTTATCCTTATGAACAGTTTTCTTTAATAACATCCGTTTTTAAAATTCCTAGTCTATTACATAGGAGCAAGTTCGTGCGACCCAGTCGTGCATTTTATTTATTTTGTCCAGGGCAATATGTTGAAATCCCGGGATTTTTCATTATTTTAGCCATTTGTCCCGCCGAGGTGTAAAAAAATCTGGCAACCTTAATTACAATGCAAATAAAACTGCATTCTAGGCCAAAAAATAAATAAAAGGTGTCTCTTTTGTTTAAACTAGCCAATGGGGAAGACGTTACTTTTCTTAGGTTGTTCCTTCTTAAGCTGCTACAATTCATGAAACAGTCTTGGTATTGTTCTTAAGCTATAGTTTTGCCTGTTTCGGCTTGGGGAATTTGTTTAATTTTTTTTTCGATCTTTTAGCGTTCTGCTCTGTTTTGATTTTACTTTAAATCACGTTTCTTCTATTCGACAGTAGAGCTCTGGCCTTATTAAAGCAATCGTTGTGGCTATTTCTTCTCAGATTATTTGCCTCCTCATTTTCTGGACAGGTACCCAATGAAGTGAGACATTTTTGTTTTTACCAAGTTCGTTTACCCTGTTTAAAAATTCTTGCACCATCTTAGAGCTGATGGTATGGACAATTTGGTTCTCAGGCCAAAAACTCAAGCACCTGTCCCTTGAGTAATTCGTCACCACTTAATGGCATTAGCTTTAATTGTTGAGTTATTCGTTTGGCCTACCCTCTTTTAGCACCTTAACTCCGTTTCACAATTTTTCCAAAGTTATATTTTGTATATACTATGCCATTCCTTGGAATGTCAATAAGGCTTATAAACCTTGACTTTTATAAGCAGACTTTATAAATAACTCATTGTATCAATCAATCAGGAATAAAAATGCTGATTTCGAAAGCAATTGAAATACAAATCTCAGGCTTAAAATGCCTGATGATTTATTTGAATAATCTCATTATGCAGCACCATGAACCCCACTAAAGCTTAAAAAGCACGAATCTAATAAAAAAATTATCTGTACACAACAACGACATCAATATTTTAATAATCCATTTTTTATATTCATCATACCCTTAGTCTTATGGACTAAGCAAAAGACAATAGCAAGCTTATAACTTATTCATCTACATACGTCATAATCATGTTTAAGTTCAGATACAATCGCTCATACATTGAGCATCCTTACTCTTTTCCCTCGATCCCAGTTTCAAGTATTTTTTATAACTTATCCTTGAAGAGAAGAAGTCTTGAAAAACAAAGTCCTTCTGAATATTTTATCCATTTTTTTTTTTTTAAATTCAATAAGTTTTCAGCACCGAGCAATACAAATCTTATAGAAAAGTCGCTTAACAAAAATTAAAGCCGACTCAAAATATAAAAAAAACACACAAAAGTATGTTGTTAGGCTGAAAATGGGAAAAGGAAGGCATTTTTTAAATTTGAAATGGTGATGCCACATAAAAGTCCTTATTATTTATTCATAAAGTCAGAGGGCGCATCCTTATAGTTGAAGAAGGGCACTTTTGTTTGTTCGTTTTTTCTTGTCTATTTTGTTTGGTTTGTTATTTTAAATTGAAGAGGAATTCACATTATCGCTAAAAAATAAACTTTTTCAAAAGTTTCTGATTTCACTTGCTACAAACATAGATTTATAAATATCCCCTAAGGCAAGTAATGGCTTCGCCAAAAAAAACTATCTGAAGATATCAATCAATTTGTTTGTTTAGTTTTAACTAGAGTTAAAAATATCATAACTTAAATCTCTTTGCTTTTTTCAAGCATCCGCCAATAAGATCAAAAGATTTAATGGGCTTTCGTATAGCGATAAGTATTAGGTTGAGTTTTATGGAAAATGATGGAAAAGTTTTTGAACAATTTCAAGTATTTTTGTACAAGACGACCTCTTGCTTTGTTTGTTTTGTCGATATGGCAATTAAATTGAAGTCTATTCACACGTCGTTAAACATTTCGACTCTATTAACAAGGACATTTAATATGAAATAGAAATCTGCTGCTATGTTTCGTCTCCTAGAGTCTGAATTTTGGCATTTTATAAGTGTCAAATGCTTGAAGTCTTTGAGAACTATCAATATTTTAATGTCCAAGACAACCATGCGTATTTATTGGCGGGCATTGTTAAAAGATCAGGTCCAACATTACTGCCTTGGGGAACTCCATTTTTTTAAGTGACATAATGATACAAGCTCAGCAATTTGGTCAAGTTTTTGCGACCGAATCATGTTCTTTATTCGACAAGGGGCATCGTCAGCTTGTATTGTTCGATCGAAGGACCATTTATATTTACGACAGAACTTTTTGAATATTTGTATTTTTATTGCTAAAGATTAGTCTGGAAATTAATTTTAGTGCCATTTTTTTCTTTTGAATTGATAATCATTCCCTTTTGGGTGAGAAAATGATAAAATTTACATTCAAAATGGACTTTTCGGGTGTTATTTATTTCTTTGAATTGTGTTATTTTCGTTTTGAAGAAATTCGAAGAATTCATGTTTTATGGACTGATTTTTTAAGATAGACGAAAAAAAGATAGACATCACTATCTATATCTTTTTTAGTAAGAAAAGTTGACAAAGTCAAGAAATCGAAAGTTTTTATAAGTTATGCATGAAATTTTAGTTTTATTGTAAACAATAAACATTTACTTATGAAGTGCGTTAAAGTTTTAGATTGTTATAGATAAAAGAAACACGCGAAAAAGCTATACATTTTAGGTACGCTTCTTTCAAATTTATCTGATAACTGAAGAAGAAAATTCTTCGCGATCTTAACCCCTAAACTATGATGTTCTTAGATTGAAAAACTGGGCCTTAGTACGCAGCCTTGTTTAACACCATTTGCTGTTGCAAACTTCACGAAATGATCCGTGGGAGATGCCGAGATTCATGGAAAGATATCGGACACTACGTCATGCTAAGGGTAGGCTTAGGTCTTTTGGAGTATCACATCTTAGCAGTGAACTAAGCAATCCCAAAGATTGGTGTCAAATAAGTCAATCAACAATTTACAGGGTCACGGTGTTGCACACTTTGTCATATGTCATATTGTTGCTCAGCCAGAATATAATATGAGATTAGTAAATTTAAACCTTTGTCAAACTGCTAAACTATATAAACTATGTATATACAATGTATATATATATATATATATACATACACATATATACTATATATTGTCGTTGAATCAAAACGTACCCTTTATGTCATTTTCAAAGTCAAAAAGCTTTCGGGATATTAAAACTGATAGGAAACAGAGCTACCCCATCCCTTAAGCAACGCCAGCATGTTTCAGTATTTAATTGTTTTTTCGCTTTTTTACAAGCAATGCTTACTCGAAGACGAAGTAGCCAGTTGCATACCTTCCCACAATCAGTTCATCCGTGATATCTGTTTTGCTAGGAATGCTCGTCAGTTCACATTCGAGCCTAATTTTGGTCGTACCGTCAAATACAGGGTACATTTTTTGGACGCACAACACGATTATGGAATAATTTACTGACACGGTTTTCCCTTAACATTTGAATTTGCAAACATTCTAGGCCAATGTTCATCGGAACCTCCTCTCTCTCCCCCTAATTTCCGCATCGCTCGTGCAGCGTTTATCATTATAAGGGTCTTTCAATAAACCCTTACGCGTGTGAATAATAAAAATAAAATGCACAGCTGGGCCGCACGAACTTGCTCTTGTGTAAAAGACTAAGAATTTCAAAAACGAATGTTAATAGAGAAAACTGCTCATAGGCATAAAATTAGTTTTTTTTTAGACTCTTTTAGTAATGAGAGATAAATACAGAATGCCATGTGATTTCTTAAGGAAATTTGAATCTATGTAAACAGGAAAGATCGTCTTTAGGCCTTACGTGAGTACCTGCCGATTACCGGCTCTACCCCACGGAAGGCCACCTCCATCGGAGTCAGATTGGGTCCTGACCATTAACCCCGACATAGCCGAAGCCATCTCGGTTGCAATGCTGTGACATGTTGCAGGAATGAACACACCTCTTGCTTTGCAGGCGAGGTCTATCTAACACCTCTTAAATCCAGGCACGCCTGAAAAAAAAAATTAAGAAAAAAATTTGGTACGCCTAGTTTCCAAAAAAATATTGACTTCTTTTTGAGATATCGAATTTTAGTTTTAAAATTTGTTTTTTTTTTTCTTTTTAATTATAGATCGTAAAAATTAACTGAGAAACAAAAATTCATAAAAATTCTAGGCGCCCGCCGCCGCACCGTCTTCGAGAAAAAATATGATTTTCGAAAAGCATTTTTTAAGATTTGTGTGTGGTGTACCGTTATTTTTAGGCAAAATGAAAACAAAAATTCTCACATGCATTAAGAAACTTTTATTTGTCAAGTTTAAAAAATCGACTAAGGCGTTTTCGAAATATTGAGTTTTGAAAAAAAATTTTGAAACTTTTTTTGAAAATCCAAAAAAAAATTCAAAAACTTGAATATATGTATGTATGTACAATATTATTCAAATTTTTGAGGAACTTTAGCATAAAAAAAATTATCAATATCGGTTAAACCGTTTTTGAGAAAATCAAAAACCAAAACAATGTTTCAAGGGGGGTGCCATCAATAACCATTTTTCGGAAAATTTTTTTCAGCCGTTAACTAGGTTTAACAAAATGAAATTTTTAGAATTTAAAAAAAAAATCAGTTGAACAGTTTTTGAGAAAAAAAAATATATACATAATAAAATTTCGAAAAAAATCGTATGGCCGGTACCGTTATTTTTGGTCTTAAAAAAAAAAAAAAAAAGTGTGGTAGGAAAAATTAACAATGATTAATGATATCTACCAAATTTAAAGAAAATCGGCCGAGCCATTTAGGCTGTAGTCTATATGACAGACAGAATTGTGAGACCCACTTTTTTCGTGTTCTCTATCATCGTAATGTCAATTTTGATTAAATTCTCGAGTTCGATTTTCTTACGAATGCATAAACATAGATATTAGTCTGTATGAAGCTTAATGACTCGAGAATTTCTAACCCAATGTTGTTGATACTCGTACTTTCTCAATTTTTTTCTATTGAACTGAAGCATTATATTCTATTGCCCCAGGTTGCGACTTGCGAGGATTAAAAAAGCCCAAGTGAACATTTCATACCTTCTTACCCAGCATAACGAAGAACCTGTTGTTAAGATCTTCGATCAACAGCTGATTTAGAAAAATAGCAGGTTGGGAAATGATGACGTCGTATAATTGATAAATTACAGCATAAGGCTTTAAACTTAGTAGCCGTGCAATTTACATGGAGTTTGCCCTTTGAAGTGAATAAAATAGACCCTTATATAATGATGAAATTCAAGTTACATTAAGTTAAAATGGTCATACACATTTTTTTGGAAAGGAAATGCAAAAAGTTACCTAAGTTGTATACCAGTTAAGATAAAAACCCCAAATAATTTGCAACTCTTCTCTCTACCAGAGGTTAAGGTTCTTAATAAGCTTTGACATCAATTTTATCGCATTCATCCACAATTTTACCAGCTTTGGCGTGCTGTGATTTTACTAGCTTAAGCCATCTTCGGGTGCGATTTTATCGAATTCATCCACGAATTTTACTGAATTCGTCTGCACTTTTACCAGCTAATGCTGTGATTTTGCCATTTTTGCCTCGAATTTTACCAGTTTTATCTGTGTTGTTACATGATGCATCCACGATTTTGCCAACTTTGGCTGCGATTCTACTGAATTTGACCACGATTTTATCTCAAATTAAACGTTCACTGGCTTTACAAAATTCATTTGCGATTTTACCACCTTCAGCTGTAATTTTACGCAATTTATCCTTAATTTGGAACTTCGGCAGCGATTTAACGGAATGCGATCTTACCAGTTTTGGCTGAAATTTAACTGGGCTCGTCCGCGTTCTCATCATCTTTGGCTGCGATTTTACGAGTAAAGTTGATTATCGGGTTCACCCGTTAATAGTTGGATTCGGCAGTAATTAAAATGACTCGGAGGTCAAACACTGTATGACTTAGCACTTTTCAAGAACACTGTCGGTACCAGACATAGAAGATATCAATGTTATCAAAATTATATTGAATCCAAGAATATTTATTATTACAATAGGATTTGGATTAAAAACACTAAATTAGAGACTTAGGAATCTGATGGTATTACTTCTTTAGGCTGAACCTAGGTAGACCTGCAAGCGAAACCTCAGTCTTTGACAAAAAGTGCATCACATTATTATTGGTAGAAAGAAAGATTGAAAATACTTTTAGTAAAATCCACCCGCAGCCACTCCCACTTTTTTCCTTATTTAGCAATCTTTCGAAAACTATGCTTAGTTGGTTTGAAAATAAGCTTGGGCTTAGAAAAAATTAAGCTCTTTTGACCGAAATCATGGGATACGAGTATGTTGGAGAAATGAGTGGAAAACTTGGCAGAGTTCAGATAGTCAAATATAAAAATTTTAAATTCGTAAGACGTGTAACGTTAGTTGGTTGGAAAAACTTTCTAAATTTCTTAATTGTAAAAGTCTTATCCTATATAAATCCATAAAAGACGCAAATGTTTCATAAGAAAAATGTCCAAGGGAATTTACACCCGAGGCATCAAAGGATGAAATAAACTACTTAAAATAGGAAGTTCTTTGTCCTTATTTTGTTTGGTATCTTTGTAATTAGTAAATCCGTTAATACATATTAAATACTAATTGTTGATTCCCAACTAAACTACCCTTACATGTCGAGACAGTTAGCCCCATACCACGATCGGCAACCAGTATCTAGTAACAGGCCTCCAATAAAACTTCAGGCACGAGTGACCAGATAAACAACTCCTAATAGACTTGATATTCAAATAGTTCAAATTAGCTCTTTTGGGTGATTCATTATTGAGTCCATTTCGTGAACTCTTCCGCTGACGCATTCGCCCAAGGAGTAGTGCCGTAGTTGAATTACTGGAATTGAAACCCAATATCCAGGACAACGCACTCACGTAGAGTTGAGATTAGGAGTTCATAGAAAAAGATGGAATTTAAATAGACCTCTAAATTTTGTTTTCCTCTTGATAACGTGTGTCTTTTCTTTGAATTTAAAGACCACTCGAGCGAGTCAAATCATCGGATCAACAGAGCTTCTTGACTCACTAGTCTAAGCTGCTCGGGATCATCATTTCTGACTAACTTCACGGTATGAAAAAAAGGAAATAACTCCACATGACTGTGATAAGTTATTCAAATCACTCATCACTATTTTAGAGGCTGGTATGAATGAAAAATCATATTCTAAACAAATTTGTCCTTAATGATTTTTTCGTTAAAATCAACAGAAACAACTCAAATAGCATTTAAGTGTTTTTTTTTTAAAGTCGCTTTTTAAATTTCCCAAACCTATTTAATTAACGACTGCAAATATGTACTAAAAAACCACTTTGTAGAATTGAACGGTTCAATTAGGAAAAATTGTGCTAATTTGTTTTTTGCAAGTGTCAATAATAAAATAATTACCGTTGAAATGTTGGCACTCAAACAGTTTCCACTGAAAACCTCTTCAATGAAAATATATTTAAACCACTACCCACCACCACCAAGGGCTGATATGATTAAAAAAAAAAAATAAAAAAATAAAAGTCAACATGCACTAATTATATTTATTGCAGAACAACACCAATTTAAATAAAATAGTGAATTGCAGCCATAAATTAAACTCTATTACCGTCATTACCCGGAGTCAACGCAACCATCAAATTGTCCTCATAACTTCAGCAATTTAGTCGCCAAAGTAGACCAAACCGCATCCCTAATAGACACAATCAATAAATCACTGAAATTGCAACCTAAAATTGCAACACCTCGTTAATCATCGTCAGCAGTCAGCACAGCACACGAAAACAGCAATCAAACAATCAACCACACCTTGCTGCCACACCTCACTTGTTCTCTATTGTCCTGTACAAACTAGAGGAGTTGACACCTCTTTTTACAAAAAAAAAAAAAACACCCTCAGTGGCACCTCCTGTAACAAACAAAGCTAAATAAACACATAAATAGTATGGAGATATATCCTTCCATATCCTGTGACTGGGATATTTAAATAAATAATCGCCACACTGCCAGAAGGACCAACAAGGACGCAACGACGAGGAGCCGCACGATAAACCAAGAATTTTCATTTATTCATGCAACATTCCATTTTGTTTTCACCACACACGGGGCAGTGCCATTGCATGTAGTTACATACTTATTCGTCCTGCAGGCTATACAACAGGTGTCCTGAGCCATTATATTCGTCCCATCCTTTTGAGGTCTGGCCGTAGTGCAGCGCGGTGGGTCGGTGTGGCGTAACTCAACCCTGATGCACTCAGAATGCTCATTATAAAGCAGGAAATTGCGTGCAATTTTCCACCAATTTAGTTATATCCTGGAGGTGGAGCCACGGTAGTTAGTGGGCCAATTTACTTTTTCGCCAAAACGTGACTATAAAAGCAGAATCACGGAACCGCAAACGGTACACAGCAAGCGTGGAAGGTATGCGGGTTCTTCTTTTCATCTCAATTATTGTGGCAGGTGAAATTCTTTTTGCCGCTGATTCGGCTTTTGGAAGTCAGCCAAGCGATGATGGTGACGACAACGTCGACGCCAACGCCACCGCCAACACTACCGCTGCAGCTGCCACCGCTAACATCGACGACGGCTACAGCAGCAAAGTCAAGGAGCAACAGTTATCCTGGTGGAATATAGCCAATTTGCCCTTGTACGTGGACTACTTTCAGTTCCATGGAGTTCGGAGTGTGGGCTTGGTCGTTTGCCCAGAAGATGTCAGCGGAAGAGATGAGATTGTCAGACCAATTGGAAAACTTGTACGTGGCTTCTTGGAGAGCCAAATGTACGTGAATGTGTTTCGCAATATGAGCTTGGACCATGATGTGCATCAGTTCACCTTGAACCCCCTAAGCTACAAGACGGGAATAATTGTCAATTTAGATGGATCCTGTGCCTGGCAGACTCTAAAGGCAGCCGAGCAGAGAAATCTATTCACAACCAACCGCTTCTGGCTGCTACTGGGTGGCAACGGCGGCGATGATGAGCCAATTCCTGGCGTGTTCATTCCGCCTGACGGTGAGGTTAGATTGTTGAGAAAGGGCAGTTTACTGGATATTTATAAGGTGGATCCAGGAAAGCCGATGAGGGTGAGGAAAGTTGGTGGCAATATAACTTCGAGTAGAGATTTGTTAACGAGCTTGCAGCAATTCGGGTCTGCAATATCGTATAGAGGGGACTTGGAGGGTTTGGAATTTAAGACCGGTCTGGTGATTGCATTCCCCGATATGTACACTGACATTGAAGATTTGACAATGCGACATATTGACACAATCACAAAGGTCAACTATCCATTGACTAGGGCGCTCAGTGGCAGATTGAACATAAGGTAGACTGAAATTTAATGGGCAGAGTCAGTTTTTCTCAATTTTTTTTTCAGCTTCAACACCCACCAAACCGATAACTGGGGCTGGAAGCAACCAAATGGCTCTTTCGATGGACTGGTGGGGCGATTTCAGCGCTATGAATTGGATTTCTCCCAAAATGCCATATTTATGCGTCTTGATCGAGTTGCTGTTGTACATTTCGTCGTGGAGACCTTTCGCATCCGAGCTGGGATAATGTTTCGACAGCCTCCACTATCAGCAGTTGCGAATATCTTCGCTTTGCCATTTAACTATGACGTTTGGATCGCGCTTTTGATATTTATGATTTTTACGGCGGTAATTATGTCAGTTGAGTTGGCTTTTTCGCCTCTTCTTACCGGCATGGACTTTGGCGATTGTATTGTTTTTGTTTGGGGAGCTGTGTGTCAGCAGGGCTTCTATGTGACAATTCCGAATCGTTCGGCTAGGATTTTGGTCTTTACGACTTTTGTAACAACGCTTTTTCTATTTACTTCGTTTTCGGCAAATATCGTGGCTCTATTGCAAAGTCCCAGTGAGGCTATAGGAAGTCTGGGAGACCTCGGGCAGTCACCGTTGGAGATTGGCGTTCAGGACACAGTTTACAATAAAGTTTTCTTCAATGTATCAATTTTGTTATTGGATGCTCTTCAAAAATGTTTAAATTGTTTAATATTTTTTAGGAATCCACAGATCCTGTGACCAGGACCCTTTTCCAGAAGAAAATCCAACCGAAAGGAGAGCACGTCTACATGCGTCCTCACATGGGCATGGAGAAAGTGCGAACTGGACTATTTGCCTACCAAGTCGAACTTCAAGCTGGCTATCAAGTTATAAGCGATACCTTTGCTGAACCTGAAAAGTGTGGACTCAAAGAATTGGAGCCATTTAAGCTACCAATCTTGGCAATTCCTGTACGAAAGAACTTTCCCTACAAGGAACTCTTTCGACGGCAGTAAGTTGGGAAAGAGATATCTGGAGGAATATTTATTTTTGGGTTTCGTGATTTGAATAATTTTACAGAATTCGCTGGCAACGAGAAGTGGGCCTAATGAATCGGGAGGAACTGAAATGGTTCCCTCAAAAGCCGAAATGTGAGGGCAGTGTGGGAGGATTCGTTTCGATTGGCATAACAGAGTGTCGTTATGCATTTGCACTGTTTGCATATGGATTTGGTTTCGCGGTTGCTATGCTATTTGTTGAGATTTTAATGCAGAAAATAATCAGAATTGTTGTGAACAAGGGCGAAAGGTTTCATATGAAATAAAAGGACTTCTGAAGAAGAAATTCACAAATAAGTTGTGTTTTTTTAAGCAGAACAGAACAGAGAGTTGATTTCGCTTCAACCACCAATTTACCTACTTACCATACAATAGAGAAAAAGTCTTTCTTTTCACACTTACCTGCCACCTTTCAAGGCGTTCATGAGCCCTTTCCCGAGTTATAGCATGCTTAATTTAACTGTATTTTCCGCTCTAATTCTTACAGTGTTTTGTGTGTTCAAGCGATAAGCCAAACGTGTTAAATGTAATTGCCATAAATTAAGTTTACTTTGACTTTGCTACAAATTACCACAATTGCACCTTAGCTCTGACTCTCTGACCCCTTGACCGCGATAATTCTGATCCCTTTTCTTATATAACCCAAGCTGGTATGCAACAACGACTTAATTAATTTTTCCATTAATCCTGCCCGCATGTAAATCAAGTTAACGTAATCAGCGTGTTGGAGTATTTTTTTGCTATTCATTTTCACCTCGCACAAGTTTAACGTCAGTAAATCGTATAAAAAAGAAACAGAAAAATATCTTGTACCCTTCTGTTTCTCGCCGAACAAAAAAAAAAAAAAAAACAGGGTCAAAGACGATGCTCTCCTAAACCATTGAAATTTATGTTTTCACCTAAACATTTTCAACTAGAAAATATAAAAGTTAAAAAAAAAATCCTTTCGCTCGCTCATTTACCAAAGTCCCTGAAGGTAACCTGAAGTCCTTTCATTTTTTGTTTTAGTTTTATGTACTATATTTGTGGGCCACCCTTCAATTCAATGCTCACGAAATGTGTTTATTTCACACGAAAAACTTTCTGCCACTGCCACCTGAAAAACATCCCCCAAGCAATATAATTGTTATCCTTTCGTCTAGGGCTTGTTTTGGTGCATAGCAACAACAAAAACAAAAGAAAAAAATAACAACAATTTTCGTCCTTTGCATACTAACGCCATTGTTTTCTGGGACAACGAAATAAAATTCGTTATCTCATTTTGAACATTTGTTGGTTAGGATGTCGGGATGTTGTTTTGTTTCGGGGTTTCGACATTTTTTTTATTTTCATTATAAAGAGTTGACGGTTTATATAATATGGACGAAGGTTTTATCCTGGCTGCTGTTCTGGTCAAGGTCAGAAGTTTGTTCAAATTTGCTTGCAGTCACAAAATGAAAACGAAATAAAAACAAGGGAATTTAACCAAACTTGCAAAATGAATAAAATGCCAATGCGAAAGGAAAAAAAAGTCACAGCGGGTATTCACCATTCATATAGTCGGGGCAGAAAAGTTGAAATAAAATGATAAGCTTTTAAAATTGTCAACTTATTTTTCCAAGTTCTTTCGGTCCAGGCAAAAAGTGTAGTAAATACCCAGGTTATTGGTTTTCTTAACTGGAACTGGAGCACCCTGTATATCTGCCTTGGTTCTAAAAGAGGCAATATCGAATTTATAAATTTTTGCGAAATTGAAAGTTTTGTCCCATATTGGCCGTTGTTTCACTATTTAAAGGTTTTTCCAATATGGAGATTCGAACTTTGACAGTTTATTGCGGTGATTGTTGATGCTACAACTGTCAAATTGACTGTCATTTATTTAGTTTGTCTTTCCAAATTAACCTGAAAAGTTTTAGCGTTGGTCTTGTGTTCAAGCAATATTTAACGCGCTTCTCGCAAAATCATATTCAGCGACGAGGCCTATTTCTTTATCAATGTGTTCATCAACAAGAAAAATTGTCGAATCTGACACGATCACAATCCACACGTGATTGGATTCAATTTTACGTTTCGGATGCCCGCCACCCAGGGAATCTTCGACGGCATATACATATATTGAACTTTTAAGTAATTATATCAATTTAATGAAATCTGACTTATAACGACGTTGTCGAAAAATGTAAGGGCTAATGACGTAGCCAGCACAAAATCCAAACCAAAAGATACATTTTTGTGGATGCATTCTTATGTGGTGAATCTCGTGTGGGTTGGTGCCGTCCCATATATAGATATTTTTAATTCAAAAATGCACCTCGTCAATATTGGGATCCCCTTTTAAAACCGCCGAAGCTCAGTCAGCAAACAAACATCGTTCTCTAAGGTCGTGAACTTTTTGTCCTAGGGTCAATTGGACTTTGTACGGGTAAAGCCGAATCCCAACGCAAAATTCGCCATCAAACTTTTAGGAGTCGATTGTGAAGGGCCACCACTTCTACCTTTAGATGGGCGCCCGTTCACAACGTTTGCACTAACGAATACTCATTTTGATATTAAAATTTTATCACTTGAACGTTCTGTACAATAGTGTAACTTTCCATTGTGATTTGGCGTCAGTAACAGTAAATGAAAAATAAACTAAAGGTTTGACAGAGATGTCACCAAAACAACATGGCCGCCAAAATCTACCCGCGAGGTTATGAGGTTGTAGTTTTATTTTTTTTTTATAATCTACACGCGCTCAAGGGATTATGATTACCTTTTTAAATGTTTCAACACAGCGCAGGCGTAAATTTAAGGAAGACAAAGAAGGATAGGAAAGATGTGTGGCACGATTTTCTGAGACTGAATGTGGTTGTCTCAGATTTTTATCTCCAGGTATGGCGACTGAACTAATAATGCAGAGAAATGCCGTGTCTTATTTTTATGTCCCTTTATAATTCGCATTATTTTATTCGTTTTTCATATTTGTTGGGCACACTAGTTTTTACTCAATCACATGCTGTTAGTGTTATGCCTGAACAACATGCAATGAGCAAACCAGCAACCCATTGATGACAGCTTTTATAGAAGGTTTTAATGGGATTAAGACTACATGGACGACTACTTATAAGCTCTCTTTATTTCGTCATATAATAATTCTGTTCTATAAATTCGCAAAAAGATTTCAATTGGACTCAAAAAATGACATACAAAATGATATTTGTACAGCAGCATCGCTAAAGGGTGGTTAAATTTTAAGGGCCGATGTTGAATGTGAACCACACCTAAACGTCAAGTTTGTTTTCTGCATTTCATTTGACATTTCTCAATTTGAGACTAACTCAATTTGAACCATGGAAAGATACACAATCGAGCAACGCGTTAAAGTTTTTCAGGCTTATTATGAAGATGGGCGTTCAAATCAAAATGCATATCGTGCACTTCGTGATTTTTTCGGTCAATTTAATCGTCCAAATGTGCGTACAATCGGAAAAATCATCTTCAGTGATGAACTGATGAGGCACATTTTCACCTCGGTGGATTCGTCAATAAGCAGAATTGCCGCATTTGGGCGAATGATAATCCAAGAGTGATTGTCGAAAAACAAATGCACCCACAAAGAGTGACTGTTTGGTGCGGTTTATGGGCTAGCGGCATCATCGGGCCGTATTTTTTCCAAAATGAGGCCGGTCAGGCAGTTACTGTGAATGGTGTTCGCTATCGTGATATGATAACGAACTTTTTATGGCCCGAATTGGAAGATATGGATGTGGACGATATTTGGTTTCAACAGGACGGTGCCACTTGCCACACAGCTAACGAAACAATGGCGCTGTTATCTCACGTGGTGGCGATGTCAATTGGCCGCCAAGATCATGTGATTTGACACCGTTGGACTTCTTTCTTTGGGGTTATTTGAAAGAAAAGGTGTACGTCGATAAGTCAGCAACAATTCAAGAGCTAAAGGATGAGATAATTCGGCACATTAACAGCATAGAACCTCAATTATGCCTCAGCGTCATCGAAAATTTGGACCATCGGATGGAGGTTTGCCGCCGAGTTCGCGGCGGCCATTTGGCCGATATTTTGTTCTATACATAATTGAACCATACCATATTATCATAATAAAAAGAAATGACAATAATTTCCTAAATAATTTGTGTTTTATTCAAAATCAACATCGGCCCTTAAAATTTAACCACCCTTTATACAACAAAATATCAAGTACGAATTTTTTTGATAGCTACTCCAGCTCCAGTACCATTCCCAGTTAGAATACTCCATTCTGTTCTGCAAGTCAATCGGCATCATGCGTTGCAAAAGTGAGAAGCTCGCCCTTGCTATTGTGACCTGTTTTTTTTTTTTTTTTTAAGATGTTCCGCCATTGCAACCCAGGATGCCTAAAAAATCGCTGCTGTTTATATCGATTTTTAAATAGGTCACTTGATTCAGACAAACTGCAAGGGTGACATAATAAGGAACTGGAGTTTCTCAGCCCATTAGATCACCCCCGGTGGATGGCGCTCTGATCGCAAAAAAGCGCCCGCTTTTCCGATCTTTCAGTGAAGTGAAGAGAATTGTTTACGATGACTATCGTTACCACACAGTTCACAATTGTACAAGAACTCTCGGAAGGCGACTTTAATTCTTGGAGGACGAAATCGTTCCATATTACCCACATTTTTTAATCCTGTGATAAAACACTTGAGTGAATGCGCCAAAAAATAAGACATGCTTTACTCTTTTGAAGCTATTTGCCAAGAATTGCATCAAAGGCTTATGCATTCACCTCAATTCACAATGTGGTGCGCAATGCTCTTAGGAGGAATTGTTGGTCCATATTTTTTTTAAGTATTGGACTGTCATGCCAGAGGTCTACGTTTGATCCGGAACTTATTCCTACCTTCACACTAAATTAGAACCGTAAGCTATTCATTTTTTTTATCAGTCTATTTAATCTAGGTAAGTGAAGTAAATAACTATAACTTAATACTACATAAAGCCTAGTACTCACCTAGCGTGAAATGAAAAATAAATACGTTCCAAATTACACGCGAAGAATAAAAATGAAAATAGAATAAACTTTTCCATGTGAATTTTTGATACTCACTTTGAATGAAAAAAAATGACAATTATAAAATATTCAAATTAACTGACAAAATGTGACACAGTTTTCCACGATGCACATTGAGAAATGAAAATCATAGCGTGGAAAAAGTTGTGGAACCTATTTGTTTTTCCAATCCACATTTTAGTACTCACCTCTCTTTGCGGATTTCATGCCAGTGAACCAGCAGTCACTTTTATATGAAAGTGGATCTCAATTGTCTATAATTTTATTTATTAAAGCTTGTACCAAATAGATTGATATGTCTTTTTTATTATTTTAAGTATAAATCTTAAATTAGAATTCAAGAATGCCACGTGGAAGAATTTTGAGTTAAGACAGAAAGGTAACAACAACATCAATCAAACACCACGGAATGTGGCCTATTTGATCGAAATTGCAAGTACAAATTGGCAGATCAAACACAGTCTGCTAACCTAACATAATAAAAAGCTTATTTGTAGGAATTGTAGGAATGGTTGAGAGTTGTAAGTCACTAGGTCCTGGTTCTCTACGAGCTGTTGCACCACCAAATTTAATTTTAATTTATACAACTTAAGGTAAAGGACTCTTAAATCTTAAGAAATATTCCGAAAATTTACCAAATAATTATTTCAAATCTATATTTATTTGTCTTTTTCTTGCTAACCTTTTTAAGCCATTTACGTTGAAATCTTAATAATGAGAGTTTTTGATGTTTTTGAAACTTTAGCTGGTCTTGGTAGAAATAAAATTGAAGGGCCAGATAATATTGCTCTTAATACACTACAACATTATGCTGGCTAAAAAGTAGTCCATTTTTTATATGTCAAAAATAATTTCTTCTATACATAAAACTCAAAAGTCTGGGTGCAAACAAAATATGATGAACTATACGCCTTTTTAAAAGGTATCTTTGTTCAAAATATTTTTGAAATACTTTCTGTAAAATAATTTTTTTGTTGAAGACATAATACCAACATGATTTTGTTTGATGTTGCATAAGAGAAAGATATCACTCGTTGGTGAAAATTATTCGTATCTTCGATAGTCACACCGAAAGTCTGAGATTTATTTCCAGACTGTCGGTACCTCTTAATAACAAGAAAAAATGTGTTTTTTATCAGGGATACTGATTATTAGGGCAAGTGTCCGTATACGAAATATTTTACTTAAATGCAACTTTACAACTTAAACTATTGATGGGAGAGAAACGAAATATAAATGTATTCAACTTTGAGCTTTCGAGTTTCAATGTGATCAGTGCAACAATTAGGATGAATTCAAGATTCCAACGGCTTTGGTTTTTGGGATTTTTGTATACTAATGAATAACAAAGTACAACTAAACAACAACTTTAAAAACCAATGTACTTCGAACTGCAAATTGTATAATCGTAAAGCCTTAGAAGGTCTTAGAGGAACCAGGGAAAGTTATGTACGTCTTGTAGTAGTTTATTACTCATCTTACAATCATTCTGCTTTAGTGAAACAGTTAGTAGTTCCACCACCCGTACTTCTAAGAACACACATAAGTTTAAGTCGGGAACTTGGAGTTTATTTAAATTTTTCTCCCCCACCCTAAGAATATGCAATGTCTCAAGGCGACATTTTATAATTCTTGCGTCAAATTTTTCGATAGGAATTTCTTACATTCAGAGTATTCTAGTCATTTTAGAAGTACACATCCCTGGAGATAAAAAAATCTGAGACAACCACCTTCAGTCTCAGAACATCGTGCCACACATCTTTCCTATCCTTCTTTCTCTTCCTTAACTTCACGCCCGCGCTGTGTTGAAACATTTAAAGGGTAGTTATAATCCCTTGAGCGCGTGTAGATTATAAAAAAAAAAGACAAACTCTCTAGAATGCGTCCACAAAATCAATAAAATAAATTCAGTTGTTCCTGCACTGAAAAATTAACTTAATTTAAGACCAACTTTTAACAGACTCTTCTTCCATCATAAGCCCTTTTTTATATACACCTTATGATACTCATTTGCAGTTAAATCATAAACAAAATCCCCATACTGTCTCAGCCTCATTTGAATACTCATTTTTTGTTAAGCCCAAAGGCCCCAAGGTATAATTTGACCTCCTTTAACAAAAGAACTTTGCTAAGTCTGTCAAGAGCAGACGATACCGACGATGATATATTTTTTGTTCGTTAGATTTCGCTTCATAAACTTTTGTATAAGTTTTATGATTCTTTTTTTTTCTGTCTTCACTCTTCATCACCATCAATCCATCTTCTGCAATCGTTTAATCATCAAGCCACTCTATTGGCCCCTAGGCTACCACAAATGTACAAAACTATTAAACTAAATTGAATTAGGGTCGAATGAGCTTGCCTTAAGTCCTATATCTGTGGTTGATGAAAGTTATAACCACATCCATCGAAATTGCGCTAAATGTAAGAAGTTTTGCATTTAGAAGTAGTAGACCCGCAACTGCAATGACATCAATACAGCTTCAGATTAGATGAGAAAATTTAAATGTTAACATCAAAATTTATATAAAAGACGATTTAATTAGAATGTATTCATAAGTATTCCAAATAGAGACTCCGCGTTTGAAGCTTAAATCAAATACCTAACTGAAACTACATTGATGAATTTGGCTGCGAATGGAAGGGGATTCCCAAAGCAATGGTAATTAACAAAATCAAAGCAGTGTTGCCACTTTTATAAAAAAGAAATAATAATGAAACTGGCAATTTTATACGAACTTTGACAGATTTGTGACTTAAATGGGAATGAATTGGTAGATTTGGTGCAGTAATTTGATATGCGAGTATTGTACTCAATAAACAGCAGTTTTTTAAGAGATAAAATACTTCGAAGAGGGATTTATTGTAAGCTAGCAGTCAAATTTAGGAAATGCATTTCATATTTGTAGTCAGTACAATATGTACTTTGACAAAAAAATCAAGCTAACCAATAGCGGGATAATGATATTAACGCTTACGAAAAAACAATCAAATACTCTTAGTTATACTCGAACAATCTTAGCAAAGCCATGACTTGACCAAAAAGTATTTAAAAGAGTTAATTCGAACTAAAAGTGTTGCAGACTAAACTCATAAGTAGTTGGTAAATTCGGAATTATATTAATTTCTGTGTGGACTTCCATTAAAGTGTCAACACAGCACCAGCCTTGTTAAGAATACAAGCTCGCAGTTAACAAATATCTCTAACTCACCCTTTCAAAATTCTATAGTTCTTAATATGGATTCGTAACTCCACCTTCACTGTCACTTTCATCAAAGAGCACCACTCCGACGACGCGACGGTGGCGGCGGGCGGGCCTTGGCAACTTCAAATGCCAACATAATTCAATAAAATTGTTTTCAACTCGATAAACTTCTGTTTCAATAAAATGTAATGCTTCCCAGTCTTTCATACATTTCCGATGAATAGATGCAATTCAAAGGGACTTCCATATCCCCTGGCATAAAGACAAGCCCCTATGGCTTCGCATCGAAGCACATCTCAATAAAATTAAATTAAGCGTTGGCTGTTTGTTATATGAATCAGCGTTAAATTGTTCTTCATCATAACTTGGCAAAAGTCTGGCGTCCGTAATATACCTCATTCCCTTAATGGCGTAGTCAAATCTGGGAAGCCTTATGCACATACACATGTTCTTCCATATTTCCACGGAAAATTAAGTTCTATTCATAAAACTTATCGAATATACGAGAATAGCATCTAAATTATTGAGATATGATAGAGACTGTAATATTTGTATATGTAGATTCGATCCAATTCATTCAATCCCCAGAAGAACCCTCAATTTTCTTTCAAGTGCAATTGAAGGTTAAAGAGGATGATTGTCTTATTTTAGTGTAGTAATAGCGAAGGTTATAGTAAGTGGTTTTTACTTTAGTGGCTGAGATAATTTTCTGAATGGTTGCGTAGACGAAGAAATTCGAACATAAATTGATCAAACGAGTATTTGAGGTATTTCAATGCTTGCTCATCAAGGTCAAATTTGCTGGGTTTTTGACTTTTGTTAAGTGTTGGTTTCTTGTGAGAAGGCATGACAAAGCATAAACCATAAATTGCAAGACTGGACAACATGGATTAGGTGAATATATACATAGAATAGAAAGTGTAAAAAGTCAAAAGTCCTTACCAAGCAGATTTTTTATTTGAATTCCGTTTTTTGACAAACAAAAATGCTGATTTGAAAGGCTACATTTTTTGAAATTATTTCTTCTCTTTTTTTCAAAAATTGGAACAAAATCGGAACAAAAATATTTGAGGAATTTTTCTATGTTTTGTGAAACAAGCCAAGACAACATTTTGGCAAACATTTCTAAAACTGTAAAATGTGTAATGTGTAATGGGTAAAAGATTAGGTTAATTCAAAAATATTGACAGTTGGGAGGAAGTGATAAATCATCCAAGAGTATCTGTTTATTGTATTTCTTTGATGTTCCAATTTTTTTTCCTTGGGTTTTGAACTTGAATACTTCTAAAGCATGTTTTAACACTATTTCGTTAGCAACGACAAACCGAACGACCGGGTTTGTAACATGGAATATTAAGTCAATCAACCAAACAGTATCTGTTCAACCATATTTGTTTAACAAGTGAAGATCATTTCTGTAACGTTAATAGAAACGTAACAGTTGTAACGAAAAATTTTAAGAAATGTGCCATGATAAGCAAGTCTAACTGCAAGAACATATTTTTAAAAAGTTCAGGACAGTACCACTTTTTTCTTTAAAATTTAAGTAAATTCAAAAAATTGGCGTAATTTGAAAAACAAATTTTTAAAACAATTTTTTTCAAAATAATTTTTTAAAATTCTATAATTAATTCTCGCTTTTGGGTTGTGGACTTATGATCCTGTGTCTTTCATATCCTACTAGATT
The DNA here is from genome assembly GCA_963931855.1 of Philhelius festivus. Lineage (NCBI taxonomy): Eukaryota > Metazoa > Arthropoda > Insecta > Diptera > Syrphidae > Philhelius > Philhelius festivus. The sequence continues at coordinate 88,656,604 of OZ007557.1, read as the reverse complement.
ACAACTGTTGTTGTTTTCAGTTACAGAAACCTTAGATTTATGAAAATTTTGACTTGTTGAAATTTGTTAACGTAATTGTTAAAGTTCTAGAAAACTTGTTGTTCTTACGAGTAGTTAAGCAAGATCTCGTGTTCAGTAACTATACTCTGTCAAACAAAAATTGTCAGTACAGGGAAGATAGGACGTTTGTCTCTCATTCAGGTTGCATTGCCATGCATAAGTGTGTCGCCTTTTAAAGCTCTCACAGGGATTCCGTGCTTTACATTATAAATCGCCGCAAATGAGAGTAAAAAACGCGTAGGGCTACCGTCTGCCGATTCGAAACGACTGGAAACAATATTCAATTTACCTTTTCCCACAACACCAAGCGGTAAGATAATAGGCGCGTTTTTTTTTTAAGTTGAAAATCAATACGACAACACTCAACGTCAACATACTCATCTTCTTAAAATGTGTTCTCAAAAGCTTCAAATCCCAAAAGCTCCTATAATAAAAACCACTGAAAAAGCCCCTTGCTTGCAATTGAGAATAATAATGGTAACTCTGTTTTGATGTAGATAAAGAGCGCACGATCGTATTGAGTGACACTTGACTTGACACTCTTGATCTTGACAGTCTCATCAGCAGTGGGATACGACGGTCGTGTTGGGGTGTACAACTTTTTGCAAAGAATTACAACAACAATTCCTTAAGAAAAGTCAGTGGCTTGCTCTTTTTTTAGTGGCATTTTTCCTAACGCATTGTAGTGAGGTTGCATAAGGCGCCACTGCTTTAGAAAAAACTCTCCCATAAGGCCTGTACTGACAATTTTTGTTGGACAGAGTATAACTGTCAACCGAGCTTTGTTGTGGAAAACTTTTCAAACAAACTGTTACGGTAAAATTTGCCGAAACAAGAATCATTCTTTAGGTTGCCCTATTCTCGTTCCTTTCTTACCAATTTTCTTCTCACAGGTGTTTCTTTCAACTTACTGAGAGAAAGAAGGGCAGCTATAGTCCATCAGCCATCGGTTCACTCGCTCAGTAACTTGAAGAAACAAAAATATCAACGTTGTCAATTTTGACATTTAAAGTGAATGGGCGACAGACGGGCGGTCTGTTGAAATCTAAAGTGCTAGTGACAGCTGGGCACTGAGCGAATAAAATAAGTGACAGATGGACGGTCTGTGTAAACCTTACCCAAAATGTAACATTGGTGATGTTTGGTTTCCGAATGTTGAAGTTACTCCTTGTGAGAATTGCTGCGTGCCCAACATGCATATATCTTTACATTTCTTTGAATGTAAAATATGGAACGTTAACAGCTAGTCCCCAGACATTCCCCAAATCTACGCAAAAACCCAACGAATTAGTGTAACTTCGCGACAGCGGTGGCGCACTCTCGACAATGTGCTGAGTGTTGCTGAATAATGACGTGACCGAAACCCACGTCACAAAGATTGGCAAAAAGCACTGGGCTTGGAAAAGTTAACTGCCGTGATTTGATCAAGCTAGAGGTGCGAAAAATTTAATTGGAAAAAGATTAGCAATGTTAGTTTGAAAAACAGAAAAGGAATTTTGTATATTTCAAAGATTGAAAAAAATTGAAGACTTCTAAGTTGGAGAAACTGAGGAAAACGCTGGTGGAGAATTTAGTGGCAGAAAATTGGAAGTTAGATCGAATACCAGAGAGAGGACTTTGGTGGTAATTAAAGATAAGTATAGTGGTATTAAAATCGTAATTTCTTATTTTTCATTACCGTGTCGTTAATTTGGAAATTGATCATTTTAAACATTTGATTATTTGCCATCCGTGAACGCACCCTTTTACTGAGTGTAGTCGTGGTGGCAGCATTCATTGACGCTCGTCTATTGGGAAAGGGATAATGAATCCCTCTTTCATTTTAGGAGCCAGTTACATCGATTATTTTGTTTCTCGAAGATCTGAAGGGACAAATTAAGATAAGCGACATAGATGAGAGGTTAGACAAGAGCTGTTTCATATCGGTCAAATTTTACCTTCACATTGTTGGTTGTAAAGGGCTTTCCAATCAATGGGGACCAGGGCTGTCGTTTCATTCTTTGAGAACGCAATATTTCAAGAAAAAAAAGCAGTACACAGCAGTACGGCAGTGAAACTTTTTTCCAACGAAAATTTTGTTTATACAAAAAATAGGAATTCTCAAATTTATATTTATCTTATCAATGAATTTTTTTTTTTAACTATAATATTTTTTTTTTATCAAATTCACAATTAACGAAAAATTGTACAAGCAAAAACAATATTATTAAATTTTTTATATATGATTTGGATTCAAATCTTCAAAGCTGTCCATCAACGACTTGGCTGAAAGGATACCGCTTAGTAATAACATTTAAGAAATTTCTACTTTTGTTTTTATCAAATTTACGTTTGAAAAAAACTCGCTCACAAGTAGCACAACTGTTTGGCAAAGTAATTAAGGATCCAATAAAAAAATTTATATTAGGGAAACGATCTTCTCCCAAACCATTTCTGGCTGAAAATACATCAAACCAGAAAAGTTACAGATTTGTCTAGAGAACTGGAACTGGGTTCTCTAGACAAATCTTTTAAGTTCAGTAAAGCACTCCCCTATGTTCGTAGAGAATAGTTTTTTTGTGCATTTAGATAGCAATACAGTAATAATGAAAATTATGCTTTGAAAATTTTGTATGGAGAAGTTGACGAGAAAAAAAGCAGTACTTTGGCTATGTTTGCAGTACGGCAGTACGGCGCATCAAAAAGCAGTACAAATACTGCAATTGCAGTACTTCGACAGCCCTGATGGGGACCGGAAGATGTTGAAATGTAGGTATTGACAAAATTCTTTATGTGAAAGGCCTTTGTATGCTATTCTGTATAAAAAAGGAAATGAGATAGAAAGGAACACAAAATTTCAGTGTTTAGTACGAAAGACAGCTTTCAATGAAACAGGAACGCATTGAATTGTGTGGTATATTTGATGAAATATAGATTTGAGGTCTTCATTTGGTAATTGAAAGATATTAATAAGAACAGCATCGGCCACAACTTCCTTCTTTTCAAATGTGTCGCATTCTTGTGCCAGGTCAGCTAAAACCCATTTAATCACATTTATTGGTTCTAGGTGGGTCTGGGTCTCCGTCTCTAGTTTTGTAACTCATTCCTTAAGTACTCGATTGATTTGTCTGTTGAATGTGGACAGATAGATTATATTCGATGGTTTCGAATCGTTGCATAACCTCGCTCCTTAGGTTCTTAATTTCATAAGTGATTCTGAGAGTGATGTCATCAGTGATATTTCTGACAAGTTTCTGAATTTTACTGAGTGGAATCGTTGAAATTGATGTTGTACTCGTACCTTTGTTCTCTTGGTGTAATTCTTTTAGTCTTTGAGAATCAAGTACCTTTGGCGAGACAATTTGAATCGGAGAGGCAAGTTAGATTGGATGAGCAGGTGCATGATTTTTGTATGACTGGCTTTGCTTTTTTTAATTTTCCAGATTAGTTGGTAGCCGATTGAGTGGCTGCCTTTGAGTTCACTTTTCCAGATCATGTTTGACGATATTTTTTGCGAAATGAACTTGCAGAAAGAGACAAAGAAATATCGAAGATTAAAAACAAATGACCTTTATCTTCTTAATTTAATTACGTTAAGCTTGAATCTTCAAGAATTAGAATAGAGACTCAAGTTACGCTCACTGCAAGTATCAATTTTCAGCACTTAGAGCATTCACGGGTATTTGTTAAGAGTATAAATGTACAAAAAGTACGGACCAATAATCCAAAATCAACACCAAATGGTTACTTTTTGAGAATGCATTATCACCTGGTGAACCTCGTGGGGGATTGTGTCATCCCATATGAAGCTATTTTGGTTGTTAAAACAGTCATTCATCCGGGGGTCCTCTTGAAAATGCTCCGAAGCCCAGTCAGCGAATACGTTAAAGCATTTCTTTAAAACAAATCACACCCAAACCTCAAAAAATGAACATTGTTTACGATAAACAACAATGTTGATGCTAAAAGCTTGCAAGAGTATGATGATGTTTGCTCAAATTCTATAAAACATGTTGTCCTGTCCACAAGTTTGACTAACTACTTGATATGTTAAGCCTTTATTTGCCTTGATGCCACACGAGTGACTCATATGCAAAATGAGTCCCGTTTAAATTGGTCAAAATTAAATTTAATATCTCATCATATTTATACACAAACATCTGTGAGCAATATTTGTCTAAGCCTCTTTCTCTCTAAGTCAAAATACTAACCAAATCAAATATGGTTCGTTTTGAATCATTCATTAGGAATATAAGCTATCTTCTATTAAAATATAAATCCCCCATCAATTATATGATTTGACAAATGTCAATAATGCCATAGAGTTTAACAGAGACCGATAAGTGGCATGGGTATTATTTAAACTATTTTCACACTCCCAAGCACTCTGATCAAAATTTATTTGTCTACCTATATAGATGTTTTGAAAAACCGCAATTAGCACTTTTCAAAAACCGACAAGAAAAATATAAAATAAAATACTGATGAAGGTCGCCTAACTGGACGAAAACACCAATCGACACCCGATTTAGTCAACCGGATCCAGATGAAACCAACCAACCATATTTAATTTCGAACCATGTGATGCACAACTTCATTGTCACTTCTGCCGCCGGCCGCAGCCCCCGGTACCAGGTTCATCATCAGAGCTAAGTTAGCCAGCAAACACTCACACTCCCATGCACAACACATAGGATCTCGAACAACCTTGTTAAAACTATGAAATGGAAAATTATTGATAATCGAATTAATTTCATACACACATCCTTTTTTCGAGCAGCCATCAGAGCCATTATAGACTAGAAAGGTCGGACGGATGCAAACAGAAAACCGGTAAACTGTGAAGGACTTTGAATTTGAGGTTAAGGTAGACAAGTCACTTGAGCGTGGCATGCATCCTAGCATGCACCATGAGAAGGTCACACAGGAAGGATGTACGAGTATTTGTGTGTGGAAGGCTGAGAGACTGGCAGATTAAAATAAAATATCGATTGCCATGGCAAAGTTGTTTTTTTTTTTATCCTTAAGGAAGGATATGTGTGAAGAAAAAAAGTTTATGCTGCTGCTGGTGCCACTACTGGTGCTACTGCAAGAACGAATCCTCTTGAATTTCCTCCTCTCCGAAGGATTTCTCGTTCAAATTATATGTACGGAAGTAGCAGAGTAATTGGACTCACCTACCGTAATACGTACATAATTATATAGAGTCCTAATACCTGACAAATTGTCCTCTTTCGTCTTGAACCGTGTGTCTGAAGAAAAATGTATTCGGATAACACCTGAAGAATGTTAAGCAATTTGAAAAAGTATCCTTCCTCGCAAACATAAGGATGAGATGAGAAAACTCGACACGTTTTTGCCATGCTCCTTTTCAGGTTTAAGTATCCAAACATAACGAATCCTATTCTAGTTTTGTTGGTAGTATTTTTTTTTAACAGCTTCGTTTTTTCATCCCGCATAGATATACATACAATCTTGGACAGAAGACAATTTAGGAAATAGGCTTTCGGCTTTTCGTTCACAGGATAATAGAAAATTCCAAGACCAGAGCTTCTTTTTTTTTTCCTTTTCTTCCTTTAGTTGGTATTTAGGGTGTGTTATTCTTTTGCTGTCTTTCAATGCTCACCCTTGTTTAAGGATTGGACCTTTCTTTTGCCTTTGTATGCTATTTGTGTGAAAAGGGGCCAAAAGGATTACCAGATTATTCGTTTGAAGCGAAAATGGGAATAAAGGAAGTAGGTCTACTGATATAGTATATGTATATGTGTGTACGTACATATGTCATGTGTTATCCTTATCTATGATAGAATGTTCAAAGGTAATGGTTTTTGGCAACGTTAGACGTTAGATGATAGACAAATGGGTGCAAAGAGGATGTGTGTTGTTAAGAGCATATGAAGGCTTTGATTTGATTGCAAAATCATCGGAAATGAGAATTTGAAAATTTGATGAGGTCAACTAGAGGATTTGGAAAATTGGAAAATAATAAAAAAGTCACGTTTCAAATTTATAAAGCTGAGGTTTTATATTTTATTGAAATTAATTTAATCTCATTTAATGGAAGATAGGTATCAGCATTAGCAGATATCAAACACAAATCATTGTATTCGATCTCTCCTGATGGTTTTGAAATAAAAATTTAATAATTCGATAAGTCTGTTGACAAACTAAACGAATTTATTTCTTCTTCTTGTTCGAAGTATACTTATGATCCCGGAGTTCGACTAATTTTCTTATATTTGGTATCGAGTGTTCAGTGACGTTAAATATACAAATTTATTAACAATTTTAAGGTTGTTTTGAGGTAAGAGCTTTGAAATTGTGTCCATTTTATTTAAACAATACAATACAAGAAGAATTAAAATAACTAAAAATCTATGTAAATTTATCCTCTACTTAGAACAGGGTGCGTTTTATGTTCCAAGTCGATGCTTTTCTTCAATAAATTTTAAAATAGAATTTTATAATTAACTAGCCGATAATGCCCGGCGTTGCCACGTTCTTTTTTGGTAAAACTTTGATTGCAGTCATACAAAATTAAATTGAGTCATGATTCGAAAAATTTCCAAATATAGGTAATGGACGCATGACACTTTTTTTTGTTTAAACTACACCATTTTGTTTTTAAATACACATAGTATTCATAGTTTATTTTTAAGTTATATTTTGTTCATTAATTTTTTAAAAGGTAGGTATGCTTAAAACTTATCTTCTTTCTCTTCGTCGTGTGTTTTCTCGTCGTTTCCATAATACCGTACTTCAAAAAAAATCATCATTGAATTATTTGTATAAGTAGGGAATATATGGTTTCCGGGTACTTGAATAGCACTTCAACTCAATCTGGAGCATAGGGCAGAAACAAATGGTCTTAGTTGTGGCCACATACGAATGTCCTGAGACCTTTCTTCTATACCATATTACAGTTGACCACCATGTATGTATGGCCAAGCCACCGCCATTTTAGTTGCATAATGTATACATCCACTTTTTTTGCTCAGTTCTATTCCACAACTCGACGTTTGATATGGTTTGTGGCCAGTAGATCTTCAAAATGTACCGCAGATATCGGTTAACGAAAGTCTGTAACCTGCTCAAAATGTTAGTAGATCACTTCCATGTTTCTTATGCGTATAACACCACAGATCAACGTAAGATTCGAAGAGTTTCAACTTGGTGGAAAGTGATATTTTACTAGTGTTCCACACAGGAGATGGATTTACAAATGGGCGTCGGGCCTTACTTATTCTGAGGTTAACGGCCAGGTCTATTCCATCATTGATTGCTACACAACTACACAGATAATTAAACTGCTTGACCTCTTGAATGATCCACTGCCTTAGAATAATTTTCTGTTGAATGTTTTGGCCGGTGTGCATTACTTTCGTTTTGTTGACGTCACTTTTCCGTCTACTTGCAGTGATTGACACTTCTAATTTAAGCCGCCGCCGATGCTACTTGCCAGGAGATTTTGTATAGCTGCCGGATATCACCTCTTGCACTCAACTCTAAACTCTGCGCAAGTTTGTGCACTATATCCCTCTTATCACGTTTCATATATCTCTGCACTGTGTTAGCTGCCTTATACTCATTCATTAAGAAATTAAGATATGTGTCCTATGAGGATCAGAGGGACATTAAAAGCACGAATCAATGCTGAAAGATTCTTGCTTTCAATGTCCTTCGGTCTGTGATTTTGCCCCAGTCGTTTTGGGATATCTTGGAATCTCTAGTTCTTGTTTGCCTAGGTACTATTTAGAATTCAGTTACCCTAAAAATGTTCTTAATTGTAAGTAGGTAAGAAAGAAGATATGACATTTTTTGAGTATTTACTTCGGTATAAATTAAAAAATTCACTACGAATTATAAATTCCTGGTGTAAAACTTCACGCGCACCCTTGAAGTGAAATGCAAATTAAATACATGAATACACCTATTCCCCATTTTCTACAATTTATTACAATTTATTATGGAGAACATTTTCATCCACATAATAATTAAAGAGATGAATCGGTTTGAAGTTTCTTTAATTCGTGTGCAGCGCCATTATTTCTCATCATTTAAAAATCGATTTTTATTATATTTTCGATCCATGAGTTGAATGATCGGTTTAGAGGTTTAGATTTGAATTGAAATGAAATGAAGAACGAATCTGTTTAAAAAAAAAACAACAAACAAAATATATAAAAACGCGAGTATTGTGGCTATCCATCTAAACGAAGGGTAATTCAAGTTGGCCTCAACACCGTATAGGCAATTTATATGTTGCAATTTTTTAGTTGCTTCTGTTTTGGGTTGTCTTGCAACTGCACCGCAAACAAAATTTATTTTGACTTCCGTGTTAATAACTTTTGTAACTCTCAGGATTTAAGAAAAGCTGCTTTTGAGCTCACCTGAATTCAATTTCTTTGGAATATCTACTAACTCTGTGTTACCTCAGAGTTAAGTGCAGGACTGAAAATGTTACCTTTTTCTATGAAAAAAATATTAGTAGGTTTAAAAATATTTGCGTCCAATTTTCAGTAATGGGGGTAACTTTGAGCTAATGTTGCAAATAAATTGAACCTAAGTTACATATCAGAAGTAGTTTTTCAACTTAGAATTAAATTAAATTGTCAATTGTCAAATATCTATCAAAATCAAAGTGCGACACTATGGAAATGTGTTTTGACTATCAAAAAGGGTGATCTCCATATCACACCCTTAAAATCAATCTTTCTCTCACAAAATACATACATAATTTTTCTTGATGAATTGGAAAATATTTATGGAAATTGGCACATCGGTGGGTCGAGTCTCGTTACGGATATAAAACCTTAATGTCGCACTGTATGCGCTTTTTAGTAAAATGGATATGAAAACACATTTCCTGCCACATTTTTCACTCGATACATTTAGATTAAAACTTAAATCCGGATACATTTACATTAAATTGGTAGGGGTGGCCGTGGCGCGATGGTTGTGTGCTCGCCTGTCAACCTCATGATCACAGGTTCGATCCCTGCCGTCGTCTATGTCGCTTTAATTCCATTAAAACCTTTCTTAAAAATTGTCATCAATGGGTTTACTGGTTTACTCATTACATGTTGTTCATCCATAACACTAACAACATGTAATTGAGTTAAGCTAGTATGCCCATCAAGGATGAATACCAATAAACAAAAATAATGTGAATTATAAGTGACATAGAAATAAGACACGGGGCATTTCTCCGCTCTAGTTCAGCAGCCATCCCTGGAGATACAAATATCTGAGACAACCACCTTAAGTCTCAGAACATCGTGCCACACATCTTTCCTATCCTTATTTCTCTTCATTAACATCACGCCCGCGCTGTGTTGAAACATTTAAAGGGTAATCATAATCTCTTGAGCGCGGGTAGATTATAAAAAGAAAAAAAAAAAATTACATCCGGATTTAAGTTTTAGTCCGAATGAATCCAATGAATAATATGTCCGTTTTACTCTGTTTTAATAGTGTACAGAGCTTCTCATCCTCACGGATCTCATCGATAAAAACATCGTCATAGAGGGCGTAATGAAAAGTGTAAGCGCACCTTATGTGGATGGCAAATACGAACATTGGCGCTATTATCGTTAAGATGAGCGTATAAGAGAGAAGTTAAAATACTCAAAAATGGAATTCCTCAAATTGTTTCCATAATTTTTTTTTATAGTATGTATGTTTTTAATTTTATAAGTATAGTAGTTTATTAAGCAAATGTTTCACTTTCAAATGGGGCTTATAACATAACAGATAAGTAAATTTGTAATGTACTATGTATTATTTTGAGTATTTTATGTATATTACCTATGGAGCGTGATTTTGTGTTGCCAATGTTATCCTGGTGGTGTTGTTGAAATTACCACACGATTTTGCATTGGAGAGTAGGATAAAATACAAAACAAGAATTAAAAAAGTGAATATTTTATTATTAAATTAAGCAAAGACAATCTTTTGTCTTCATGAGAGTACTATAAGTTTTATATACAAAGGTAATACTTAAGTAATTTCAGGAATTTCATTTCTAATGCTGTTTAAGAAGAAATCGAGAGGCATTAAATCATCAAGTCATGGAGTCCAGTTGAAATCATCACTTTTTGTCATTAATCAGTCGGGAAAAAAGTCTCACATCATAGCACGAGCTGTCTGTGATCTGGCACATCTTGTTAGAGCCACATATTCTGTAGGCCAATTCGTGAACAAGAAACTTTTCAAGTATATCCCGATAGCTGTCACCAGTAACTGTTACAGCATTTCTTATGGTATCTTCAAAGAAATATGACTCTATGACACCCCCAGGCCCCACGCCAAATGGCGCACTATACAGTTCCTCTACGAGAGCTTAGTGGTCTTTATATACATATATCAATCGAAGGTTTTCAGAGGGTTCAATAGCGTCTTTTATAACGGTTAGCATCTATTTACCGATTCGTTTTCTTCAATTTTTTTTAAATGGGTCTAAACATTTTTCTAAACCTTCGTACTTGCTATCTGCTTGATGAAATCTTGTGCTCTTTACCATCTAAGATAGTCGACAATAAGTGATGATGAAGGAATATTATGGCCAGTACTAAAATAATTAAAATGCACGACTGGATTGCACGAACTTTCTCACAAACTTGTTTCACAGACATAGAAAATAGAATATTAAAAATGGATGTTATTATTAAAAAATATTCAGAATGCCGTAAGTAAATATTAATTTATGCAAAAATTAAAAATTTAATTCGTTAAATTAAGTTTTTTTTGTAGGTATAGATTTTTTGAGAAAAAAATGTTGACACCCCAATTTCAAGTTTTAATTATTTTACAATTAAAAATAAGGACCTGTTTTAATTTATATTTTTCTAAAAATTTTAAAAATATTTTTAATTAAGTTTTAATATGCAATATTTTCAAACTTTTGAGAAGCTTTAGGAAATAGTATCATATGATTCATTATTTAGGCAATTCTTCCTTCAAGTAAATGATAACACAGGTATACACACATTTTGGTGCCGATACTTCTTGAACTACTCTTTAGTAAATTCGACCTCCTGAATTCGAATCTGCAATCGGTTTGTGTCTAGCAGCTCCCGTTTTCATGTTATGGGGTAGGGTGTTGCAAGCCTGACACCACTTGGAAATACCCAAAATAATTGTGAAAAAAAGAAAGTAAAACATTTTTCTTTGAAAATCCAAGCTCATTTAGTGACATTTACATATAAATATAAAAAAATAATAATTCTATTAACAAGATACTAGCGAGTACATTTCAAATACACAATATTTTTCACTGCTGATTTGATGGACTGGAACCCAAGAAGATTCGTTTTTTGCTTGATCCGCATTGTGGTTTTTTCGGATAATCTCTTAGCAGATTCCAGCAGTAATCTGCCATCTTATGCGTATCCCACTTGCCCTGGTATCGTTCTTCCATTGTCCTTATATCTTGGTGAAATCGTTCACCTTGCTCTTCACTCAAGTCTCCCAAGTTTTCAGGAAACCGGTCCAAATGGCAAGTAATGCACCTTGATGCTCATGTTGCATCCAAGCTAACGAAAAGCAGTCAGTATGTTCTGAACTAAATCCTTATAATTTGAAGCCTTCTTGTTGACTAGAAAGTTTTCGACAACAAATGATGTCCAGGCTTTTCGCTCTTTTTCATTCATAGATTCTACAAAATTGGTGTCCTTTATTAACCGTCTGATTTGTGGTGCATCGAATATGCCAGCTTTTATTTTTTCAATGCTTAATCCTTGCATCTTCGTAGATATGAATTTAAAACATGATGAATCCTTATCTAGAGCCTTAACAAATTGCTTCATTAAGCCAAGTTTTATATGAAGTGGAGGCAGGATTATTTTATTCCGATCAACCAAAGGCTCATTAATAACATTTTTTCCTCCAACAACCATGTTCTCTCTTTCAGGCCAGTCTTTTTTTACCCAGTGATTTTTCCCAAAGGCACAAGAAGCAGGGGTATTTTATGTATCCACCTTGCTGTCCAAGGAGAAAGTTAACCATTTTCAAGTCAACACAAATGACCCACCCATGTTCGTGATACTTAATCTTTTCCAAGACTATAACTATATTCTTGTACTCTTCTTTCATTTAGGTGAGTGAGCAATAGGTATTGATCTCAATTCGTTACCATTGTGTAAAAGCACACACTTCAAACTTCGCTTGGAACATGTCAATTAACAGACGCCAACGATCTGGATCATACTCAGGAAGACCCATTTTTGTTAAAAGCCTTAAACATCCTGACAGAAAACGAGATCGTCATCCTGAGAGTAGAACGTAAGCAACTCTGCTGCCCTTTTACGATAGAACGTTATTGTTGTTCCTTCATCAAGTAGATTTTTTCTTTTAGCCGGGATGCCAGTAACTCAGAAGATTGTTTTGAGAGGTAAAGATTCCTGATGAGATCACTTAACTGACTTTGGTTAAATTGTTGGGGACTTGATGCATTTTCCTCATATTCACTGTCTTCATACTCCGAAAGATCTGCTACCCAAGCAACAATTTTTAGCCCTGGCTCCAGAATAACCGAGGTTACAAAAAAACCTAAGATAACTCTGGTCATAGTTGGGCTAGAAATGAGATACTTTATTACTTTAGTATGCTATACGGTAAAAACAAACCAAAAACTATCCTAAGGTTGATTTCGGTAAAATTTTCTCTCTTGCACAACTTTTTGGTCATATATTGGTTTGAAAAATTCCAAATTTAAACTGGTGATAATATTTGGATATTTTTTAACCCTTTTAAAACCAAATTGTCATTTTTCTGGTTCGAAAATAACTATTTTTAAATCTAGGTTAAATTTGAGTACATTTATCACTTTTTCCTAGCCTTCAAATAAAAATAAGTTATAATATAACTTTTTTTTCTTATAAGAAAAGTTATATAGTGGCTAAAAATAAACCAATTTTATGCTAAGTTTTCAGTAAGTCCTTAAATAACTTTTTTTTTACCGTTAGAGTTACATATTGGTTGAAATTTAACCCATTTTATATAAAGTTCTGCGAGTAGGTCGTTTAATAATCATTTTTAAACATAAAAGTTATGTATTGGATGCAAATAAACCAATTGAATACTTAGTTAGTTTCGATTTATTCGGTAAAAAAAAGTTATTTACAACTTAATGTAAATTTAGGATAAATTGTAGTTAGTTTGGATCCAATCTTAAGCTTTGTCGATAAAGAAAATGTTATTAACCCTAGGTTTGCATTAAGTTATTAAAGAGTACTTTTTAAACTTATAGGTTGCAAATAAACCAAATCCAGATTTATTCTTTAACCCCAGCAACAACCACCACGCTCATCTCTATGGCTCGTCATTGTTTTCTTGTTCTCAGAGCGGTTGGTTGAGTTTAATTTTTCGTACGCGAGCGTGATAATTAAAAATTAAAAAAGTTAAGTGTTTTTCTTGGTTTTTTCTTTCAAGTGAACATTTTGATTGGTAAGGCATTTTTTTAATAATAATATTTGCATAGTTTGTAATGTGTTTAAAAATTATGAATAAGGATAGCAAAAAGTGTGATGTTTGGTTTTTTTCCACTGCTTATTCATAGTTCAAAAAAACTGGTAAATATTCTTTTTATAAAAATAATATTGTACATGTGTTTGTTTACAGGCTGATCTTCTTTTTATTCAAACATTCTTATTAATTTTTTATTCTTTTTTCTATTTTCACCACCACTTAGGCTGGTTGCTAACAAATCTTTGTTGTAAGTTTCATCAAAAAAAAATGTAAGTTCAACAAAATTTCAATTTTATTTTTATTTTTAAACCAGAAACGAGTCATCATCACAGCAAACCTCATCAACTGACACCACTGCCATCACTACACAAACTCGATATTATTACTTCCAATTTTGCTTACTTTTTTTTTCTCATTGAATCGTTTATTTTCAAATTAGACATGCCCATCTTCAAAATTTTGCATTATGGTTACAAAAACTTTTGATTTTTCTTAAAACGTCATTACTTATGTATTTTTTGAAGATGTGACATCATGTTTTGAAAATAAACGACTCAATTATCCACCCAGTGTTATAGATACTTTATATTTATATAATGATAGTATTAGGTGTATCTATATTTTACTATTAAGTTATAGTTTTTAGTTATATACTATTAAAGTTAACAAACTTTTTAAATAAAATTTAATAATATTCATTATAAATATCGCTTGTACTGTTTTATTTTTAAAAAGATTTTTTTTTTCAGCTGGGAAGCAAATATTTGAGAAGAGTTTCAAAATAACCATATATCATGGTTTGGAGAAAACTCATAATTTCAGGGTTCGTACAAACCGTAGGTAAACGGTTATAAAAACGCGTCAAAATAACTTTTAAGGCTTATTACAGGTTATAAAATAGCCACCAAAATAACTTTTTGGGCATAATACAGGTTATTTAAAATCGTTGCAAATTAACGTCCTAGTAGCGTTTTAAAATAACCAATTATTGTGCATATTACAGGTTTTCTAAAGGCGTTATACAAACGGTTTTAAATGACCTAATAAAAGCGTTTAAAAGATACGTTCAAAAATCGTTCAGTAATAACCGAAGTTATTTTGTTACTGACCATTTTCGGTTATGGAGATGCTTCTGGAACGGTTTTTGAACGGCTTTTTAACCAATTTGTAACCCCTTGGTTTGTAAAGCTTGAGTTCAAAGCCGGTTATTAAACCGCTTTCAAACCACAAATTGTTGATTGGGTAGCTGATGAAATGTTGGTATAGGAACTTCACCGGAATGATGGATGGGCCGTCGAGCAGAATCTAAATCAGGATACATCCACTTGCTTCGGTTTTTACTATTGATGCCTCTGATATTCGCTAGACAGAAATAACAGTCGTCATAGTGATTTTTTGGTTCTCTCCAAACCATAGGCACATCAAATTTCAGACTCCTCCTTTTCCCATTAGTCCACTGATGATGTAGATGTTCAGTACATGTTTTGCAAACTACATGTGGTGCCCAAGATTTATCTTGATCATTCTTTCATATGAATTTCTTGCATATGAATTTTTTAAATTAGGGTAAATTGAATATTTCTGTAACTCAAAAACTAGATCTGCTAGGGAAAAATGGTTTTCAGTTTTGAAATCAGCGTTAGAATTACAAATAAAATCAGCTGCAAAATTCAAGACACCAAAAAATTATTTTTTTTTGTAGACCTGTGTAATATAACAGCGCCTAATATTTTAATAAAAATATTAAAAATTATATTCGTCGCAATGGTTAGATGGTACACGTAATTAAAGACCAAAATAATTCTTGTTTTTTTTTTTATTAATTAATTATAAGATAGACGAATATTACAGAAATCTTTATTTTTTTTTTAATTTAGAAGAAAACTTTTATTTCAAGCTTGGAAACCTAGTTTCTTAAAAGACGTACAACAGTTATTGTTAGATTTCTAACGTCATTAATTTTAATCATATAGAGCGCGCCTCGGGTAACATCTGTCATTTCTTCTAACATTCATCACCCACGCAAATACTCATACATGCTAGATTTTCCATGCCACCCAGTTATTCTCCGTTCTAATGAGAGTTTTCGAGTAGAACTTAGCCAAAAAAAACAAAACCCTAAAGACAAAAACAAACAGAAAACAGAAAAAAATAAATTGTACTTGAAGGGCTTCCAGCTGCTTTGACATCAATGAACTCTCATCACCCGTGCTCATTCGGTATAAAAGGATGCAAATGTCAATCAATCAATGTCATTGCAAAACAAAGCACCGTCATTTGAAAACCACTTTGGTCGGGTATTCGAACAGCAAAAACGACAACAAAACAAAAAAATATCCAAAACCATCCAATAAAAAGAATAACATACGATGAAGCTTACAATTGCTACACTAACTGTCTACGTGACCCTTGCTTTGATCATTCAAGAGCCTCGCACTAACGTCGTGGTCGGTCATGTCCTGGACTTGCCTCCGGAATTCCTGCACGATGCCTCATCGAACATACTCGAACTAGAAGCAATGGCTGCCATGAGCAAAGGCGGCAGACCGGGCGCCATTGTCAGTGACATGGAACTCGACAGTCCTCGCAAATCGCATCACTGTTATGTTGAGATGAAAACGCGAATTCCCGGAAAGTGCAAGTACATGGGACGTGCCGGTGTAGCATGTGTGGCTGGCGATTACATGGACCTAGTCAACCAGCAGTGTATGATGTAAGAGAAGAACCGGTGGAAAAAGTCAACAAATTGGAATCCATTTTCTGTTGTGTGTGTGTATTGTATTGGTTTTGGTTGGTTTGTTTAGGAAGATATTATACTTCTTCTGTGAATCAATAACCGTTATGTTTCTGTAACCTATTTTGTGAATGTTAAAATGTATCTATTTGTCTATTGTGGAGAGCCCGTTTTTGTCATAATTTGTTGTTGGTTTTTGTCATAAAGTGATGGACTTTCTGGAGTCCTTGCTGTTGTACATTTTAGTGGAACTAAGATAACTGTACTCTAAATTTTTTAATTTATGTGGTTTTGTTAATAAAATAAAAAATTACTGTCAATATAATTTGAGATTGAATGGGTAAGAATCAGTTAGATTGAAAGATTTAGATTGGAATGGAGTTGTTCAGTGGTGCGGCGTTAATAAATACACAAATTTAACTTAGAAACAGAAATTGATATAAACTTGAGTTTATTTTTGTTTGTATTCTCTAAGTTTTGAATTGCAATTTTTAAGAGAGTATAAGTTCTCTTTATTGCGCATTTATCTAATTATCAGTCTATAGTTATGGTTTTTGGTGATGGTGAAGAAATTTGCTGATACAAATAAATAAAAAAAATGCTCCAAATGACTTCTGGTTTAGTTCCCACCATCTTGGCTATCACAATATTGAATATATTATAAATTAATTAAAACTGAGCTTTGGGCAAAACTTTAGCATAATCGGAACAAATACGAAACAAATGTCTGAGTTAAAGTTTCACTGTCAAAGTCAAAGCGAATTGCTGTAATAAAAGGGTTTCCATCACAACTATGCTCACTCGAGCGTTGGTTCGCCTAATTGAATACATTGATCAATTTATGATGAATTTTATTTTAGAATTGCCACAGGGGCCTAGATACTGAAAATATTAAATTAAAAAGATGACAGAATTTTATTTATCAACGAAATTTAAAACGTCTTAGAATTCGAAATTTGTTTTGAAAACCTTTTTTGATAGGAGTGTAACGAAGTTACATACTTCAGCGGCTGCGGCCCGCCGACGCTACTACTCGGCTACTCACCAAATGCTGCATTTTCTGCCGAACCACGCAACAACATAATAGCAGCGTTTTTTTCGCAAGTCCATATAGAATTGTAGAAAAAAACGACTTTGGGACGTAGGAGCTTTTTTTTCAAATGGCTGGAAGCACTGTGTACGCTATGGCATTTGTCAGCTGTATTGAGACTAGCATCAGCGCTTAGTCCCAATGTCGTTTTTTTCTGCAATTCTATATGGACTTGCGAAAAAAATACGCCTAATATACACCGAGGTTTCAGCTGACAATACCCAGTGGCAAATTTTAAATTTTTCAGCAAGGAATCATCACGAGATTCACCAAGGAACAGAGCCTTCACGCATGAATTTTTTGGTGAATCATTTGGTGAAATTAACATTGGGATGTCATTGAAGTTCACCAGTGAATTTCTTGGTGAATATTCACAGGTGAAATCATTGAATATGAGTATGCTGCGTTTTCATTTGTTCTGTTACTCAGGTGAAACATAAAGTGTAAGGTTATTGATGAATTCATCTCTTTTTTGGAAGTTGAATTTTCATCAACATTTATTCATGAATGAAATATAACATGAAAACGCAGCTATGAAATCATTGATTAACAGTATTTGCCTCTTTCAACCATGAACGTTAACGTACAACACGTGAATATTTTCGGAAATCTGATTATTTATTTGGCAAACGTTTTGATGAATACTACTTGAACACGGGTCAACTACTCGTATATCATTAACTATTTCGATCACAGGCACATGCACTATATCGCTAACTATCGCTTTTTCACGTATTTCCCTCATTCTAGCAGTAGGTATGTTTTAACAAATTCACTCACCAATTATATTTAAAAAATAGTAATTTTATTTTCTTCGCTTTGTTCACTTATCAACTTGCACTTTCATCCGTCTTCGACAAAGATCTCGTTGGCACTGATTAAAGTAAAGAACAAAACATTTCTTAACGATCGCAGAAGAAAGGTGTAACGAAGCGTTCCATGCTTCTACCAATATTGAACACACTGGGTAATTTAATTCACCATGACTAAGCAGCCGCCGCCGCAGCACCGACCGACGACACCATACGACGCCGCAGCTACCAGCGACACCAGTTACCTCGCCACGATAAAGGGATTTTATACCTTGTCTTAATATAATATGCAGTCACTATAAGATCATGACGTCACAGTTTGTTGAACACATTGAGTGATTTACATTCGACCAGTATATAATTCACACTCAGTTTTTACGATAAATATAACAAGTGGACCTCCTTTTGGGAAGGAAAGTCACTTGTTTGCTACGGTCGAAGCTGACGAGCTAGATTCTAGTTTACGAGTCGTCTGAAATTGTCCGGCAATTTCGTTCCATCAGTTTGGTTCGAAGAATCAAACGTCCTTGTGCCTACCAGCGGCCTTAAACTGTTGATCTCGTGCCTACCAGGGCCTTAAACTGTTGATCTTGTGCCTACCAGGGCCTTAAACTGTTGATCTTGTAAGCGCCAGGAGCGTAGTCCGTAGCCCGTATTTATAAAAGAGTGGCCCGATACCGAAATGCCAGTTGACGAAGGAACCAGATGCCAGAATAAAGCTTTCTAGAGGAAACCAGCAGGACCCCAATACAAGAAGAATAACCGATGTTTACCAGATACACCAGGCAGGGTGTAATTAATTGAAGTCAAGAATATTTAAGTTGTTATATGAATTTAAGATTTGTTTTTCAATAAAGATTTTGTATAAGGTTCTAAAGACCTTCCTACTGAAGTTTCGTGTTTTTCTTCAGAACGACCCTGGAAATCCGGCGAGCAAAACCTCGGCTGGAAAGCAAAAAGCACATCACAAAGGACATAGACAATAAAAAAACCTAAACCGTTATAAAGTAGTAAAAACATTTTTTTACGATACTGGAAAAAACACAAACCGTTCGCGTCGCATCGTCCGCGATCAGCAAAAGTGCATAATGTTTATATCCATTGATACTTTCAGGTCATTTTCAATTCTTTTTCCAACAAAGAGATAATTAATAGAGAATTTGTTTGTTTTTTTTTTGTTTGTTTCCTTTGTTCGTTTTGTTCTTCATCTAATGAAAGCAACACACAGTGCTCAATGCTATTTGCGGGCTCGTGAAGCTGTGCAGGACTTTTCCTCACTGAAATCACAATGTATTTGCATGCGAAAATGTACCGAGGAAAAAGGGCATTACTTTGCCCATAGGAAATCATTACTTTATTTTCCCCTATAAAAGTAAGGAATGAATTCATTGCTGCTTTCACCAAAATTTTTCATCGAGGATGAAATTTGCCACTGGGTATATCAAAACCATTGAATACCATTGCAACAATTGCGCCCACGGAGATGCACACATGTTTAGTCAGCGATGGTCCAACAACAAAATACAGTGAGCAGCTTCCGTTTGGTGTTCTGTATTCACATTTCTGTTGTCCATAAATATGATATGGGAAGAAGAAGAATCGGTCAAATTTCGGATTCCTCTCGCCTACCTTTGATTCTATAGTACCAATATAGAGTACTGAGGTAAGAATTTTTCCCTTGAAACAAGCTACTGGGTACTTAGTGTATTAGTAAGAAGTTTCTAGATTTTAGGCCTTGGCCGTAAATTGTGTGTCTTGTTGTTGTTTGTTTGCTTTTTCGGCACCCTCCCCTTATTTTGTTTAGAACTTCGTTTGAGGTTGCGTTAAAATAATGTCGAAGAAAAATTCCGAACAGCTGTTCGGAAGAATACTTTGAAGCAAAACTCCTCCAAATCGTACAAAATCGGAGAATTTTCCGCTCCGAACGGATACCTCGCTACCGCTAGGGCCGATTTAACCGTGCTCCAAATTGAGCCGAGGCTAGAGATTTAATCTCACTACCGTTTTTGCCAGGCAATTCAATCAAAGATAGGGATTTAATCCTACCGTCTGACCCCTGTCGTTGTTTTAGGCTAGAGATCTAATCCCACTTGCGTTTTTCCTTTAACCCCAGCCAGGGTTAGGGAATTTATCCCACTTTCTGCCACCGCCGCCCCTTTGTTTTGGCCTGAATGTTTGTTCGAGGCTAGGGATTTAATCCCACATTTAAACCGTTCTGCGATTTGAGCCGAGGCTAAATTATATAAAAAAAGTGACGAACTAATAAGCACACCTTTTATACAGTAAATACTTAGCTTTTAATATTCTTTTTCTGCCAATTTATTCCTTTAAAACAAAAATAGTCTTCAAGTCTCTCAACTTCTCACTAATTTTCTTGCAATCTTTATTTTATTTCCACATAATTTTTATTTTAAGATATTTTTTTTAATAACTCTTCGAATTCTGTTTTATACTGTCTTCCAAAAAGCGAAATTCCAGCTCCTCAAAGTAATCACAAACCCTTATACCTTCTTCTTTAACAAATCATGCAGTAATCACGCTCAAAACCCTGACCATTGTTTTTTTTCAGTTACTTTAAAAGCACCCACACACCTCCCTCGACACAGTTGGTATTAGTGTTTATACTCGTATTCATCATTACGAACGACTCTCTTTACTTTCACTGCAAATCTATCTTCTCTCCACAACAGCATGGTATTTTTAAAGGTAGATCTACTATTACTAACCTTACGGAATTCATTTCCAAGACTTTAAATGCATTAGAGAAAGGAAATGAAATGTACGTTATCACCATAGATTTTAGTAAAGCCTTTGATAAAATGTGTCATGACCTTACCTTAAGCTTAAAGTCCTAGGTTTTCCACCCTTTTTTCATCTCATGGCTCAAGTCATATCTGGAGAACTGCCAATATAGAGTTTTGTTTGGGTTTTTAATTCCCGATCCTATTTGGAGTTCAAGGGAGTCTCCTTGGACCTTTTATGTTTGTCTTAAGTATAAACGACGTTATTTATAAAATTAATGATTCAAATATCTCTATGCTGATGATATGAAAATATTTTAAAGTCATTTCTTGGCCTTTTGAATCTATTTCACTTCAAAATAATATTAATTTATTCCAAACCTGGTGTGACAAGAATTTCTTAGAACTTAAAGTTGCCAAATGTCAGTCCATAACTTTCTCTTGTAAACTATTACTCCTACTCACCCGAACGTGTTACTTTCACTATGTTGCTAGTCCATCTGTTTGTTCTATTTGAGACTGGGAATTATTTGCGAAAGCCAGTTAAGCTTGTCAAGTTTGATCACCATATCAGAACTCTCATTGCCAAAAAATTGAAGCTGTGAAACGCAGATTTCTTAGATTTGCCCTTCGTGGTCTTCCTTGGTCTGATAATCTCATCTTTCCCCCTTAAGAAGATCAATTAAAATTGATCAATCTGCAAACTCTACAAAATCATTCTGAATTTGCTGAAATTCTCTTTGTGCACCAGCTCCTAGCTATTGATTCGATTGAAAATGATTTACATTAATACCAACCTTTCTCACCGACACAAAAACTAGGGCCTTTTTGAACCAATCTCAAGAATGTTGTGTTTAGCCAATACTCACGCGATATCTTGACTTACGTATCAGTTCTTTCTCATTCCGAAACTTGCAAATACACTCGCAAATATACTCGAAACACAGGAATGTTTGAGAGTTGTTAGTCACTAGGTCTTTTTTCACTTCGAGCTGTTGCACCACCAAATTTAATTTTTTTAAAATATCTGTGACGTATTCCCCATCCCGAGCCTGCCATAAAAGAACTCCATTGCATAACATTGCTCTTTGGGTCAATGCTCTAATAAGACGAATAATTGATGGCAAAAAGTATTATGTAATGAATTATGTTGTATTGGAGGTATTGGATGTATTTCCTTTCGACCTAGAGATCTATCGGCCCCAACCTGAATTTGGATAAACTTGTTCATCTTACAGTTCTTTGCCCAAGTATACTGGGCTTAGCCTTGTTCAGTTGGCTGTCCTGAATGTTGTAGAGGGTGACACGGAAGGGTTAAATAGAACTCCAATAATTGTCCC
This sequence comes from Philhelius festivus, assembly GCA_963931855.1. Taxonomy (NCBI): domain Eukaryota; kingdom Metazoa; phylum Arthropoda; class Insecta; order Diptera; family Syrphidae; genus Philhelius; species Philhelius festivus. The sequence continues at coordinate 88,634,381 of OZ007557.1, read as the reverse complement.
AGATAGGTAATAGGCATTATTTCGGGGAAATTGTGGAAAAAGTTTTTCTATTGATTTCTTCTCGTAATTTTAGGTTTGATTAAAACCTCAATACTTGTTTTATACGAAACCAATACTAGCCCTGAAATAGTACAAATTTTATTTCAGTTTACCAACCGATTTTTGAGGAAGTCACTTGACGAGAATATCGATTTCATATCCATCATGCATGATGAACACTATCAATGATAGAATCTCAAAACTAACCTAAAATTTTTCAAAACAAAAATCGACCAAAAATCTTTCCAAACTATAATTAAAATTCCAAGAGGTTTCCCATTTTCTCAAGTAACTGTATTGTTTTGTAAATGGTTAGCTTGTGTTTTATATAATTAAAATGGAACTATAAACCCGACACAAACAAGAATGAGTTTCAATTTTCAAACAAATAAAAGTAGCTCACTCTCCTCTTTCCTTTTACTTAAAAACTAATTTTTGACTTACACAAAACTAAACTTTCGAATCTCCTTACCGCACTACAAAATAATTACAGACAGACCGAACCCTAGCAGTCTGCTTTTTGAACAAATAGTTTAAGGACCTTAGTTAACCATAAAACCGTTCCAGTTGAAGAAATTCAAGGCGTTACATACACAGATATATATGTACTTTGTTCACTATGGGATGCTGGCAGTTGTCTTTCCTTTGGCAAATTGGATTTGTCTTACCGAAAAACAAGTCAATATTGTAGAATGAAACAAAAACAAAACCAAAACAATTTTTCTTTTGTACCAGAATTCTTATTCTATTAGAAGTTTTCAGTTGACCCAAACAGTTTTTCCGACAGCTTTTTCAACAGCAACAACAAGAATAAAAACAAAACCTCAGCTGGAAAATTATCCTTCCATTTTCAACTGAATCAGCTTATCCTGTCCTCAACAACCTCAAACAAAAAGAAGGATACGTATCCGCAACCGGAGAGAAATTAGGATTTGCCTGTAAGGAATTTCACCAAAATTAAGTTTATCTTTTTAGGTATTTCATAAAAGACTTACATATATGTATATAGATCTTTATTTTAGAGCCTTTTGTATTACGAGTATTTGAGTGGAAATCAAGTATTAATAAAGAATTTCTTGAAGTGAGTATTTTACTGCACTTTGAACATTTAAGGGCATCAATTTTGTTATCCATTAAACTGTTTCGATGATGATAGGACTCTTAATTTTTCATGCTCCTTTTCAGAGTCACTTCTCTGTTCATTGGATGTGGAATTGCAATGGCAGAATTTGTTGAGTTCATTAAATTCAGTTTCAGTGAGGAACTTAATTTCTTCAAATCTCAAAGCAGTCTGCTAACGTTAAAGCGGTGTATATTCTCTTGGTATCACGGTTTAGTATGGAACTTGCATCGAGGAAACTGAAAAACTTTCGATTCTTGGTATGTGCGCTACTGACCAACAGCGATTTTCTAATACGTTGTAAGCACTTTTTTCCTTCTACTGACTAACTAATTGTTAAGCCTAAATGCACCCAAACCAGACTATAACTCCCATATCTGGTCTGGCACATCCAAAAAATCAGTTCATCTTCAGGATAGAATCAAAACCGAGCTTTAAAGCTAATCGGCGACATGTCAATTTCGGAAACAGTGGTTTTATTGTAACATCGTAGAAATGTCTTTTTCTTATCACTGTTTTATCGCTATTTCCTCAAACGTTGCTCTAAAGAAATAACCAGCTGCATTGCTCCCTTAAAGCAATGTCAGCATAATATCCGCTTCGTCTGGATTGTCCATCAGTACACCATTGAGCTTTACAACGGACGCACCGTTTAGATTAGATATCCCAGTTTTTGCAGTATCATACGAAAGTGGAGTTCCTTACCAAACTATTGTTTTTCCAAAAATGTAGATCAAGAAATGAATATGAAAAGCTGAGGGAACTGTCGATGTCGTCAGCAAAACAGTAAAATATATTAGAAGTTTTAGACAATATTTAATTTATAGTTTTAAGGAAGAGAGTTGGAGCCAAAACAGAGCCCTGTGGTACTCCAGCATTTGTATCATGATTTTTAGACTGAAAACCGTCCAATACTATTTGCGTTGAAAACGTAATTTCTATCCCAGCGAAGAATAAACTCCTCGGTACTAAATGCATGTATTCTTGATGTCATCTAGTATTATTTTGTTAAATAACAATTCTTTATCCAAAAAGATTTAAATATTTGTGAAACTTTTCGGTGAGGTATACCATCAAATTATTAGAGGACTTATTGCTACGAAATCCGTACTGCCCGTCATTCAAAAATTGCCAGTCTTCAAGATTTTTCTAAAGCTGTAAATTACTTTGAAAAGAAGAGGCGTAATCGCAATTGGACAAGAGTTGGAGGGTAAAGAAAATTCATTGTTTTTTATAAGAATTTAAACAAATACTGCTTCTCAAGCACTAGGAAAGTGACCAGTAAAGTGTTGTAAATCGAAAAGCTTACCTAAGGATTTTTGTGCGTTGAAAAACACCTCTTCAGGAGAGAAGAAGGAATATTTATATATTTCGAGTTATTTCAGCACTCTTGTTGGAAAGAATGAAGATTGGTCCTATGCTTTGAATTGCAGCGGGAGTAATAGCATTTACCGTCAGTGTTGAATAGCCAGCAAAATGTTCTAGAAACAATTTTTTTTAATTAGCTGACAACAAAGTTATTGTTGAGTACTAGGCTTGAAATTGGAGACGAAGAAGTATTTCGTACAAATAACCAAACAAATTTAATACCTTTACGATATTGTATTATCTCTCGCCTTACATTTAGATATACATATTCCTATCATGAGGTTCTAGTTGTTGCCAAATGATTTGTTAAACTTAATTTTTCCATAAAGATGCGGTAGTATTTTGGAAGATATGCACTTTTTCGCCAGTGAGCTTACATTATAGTCCAATACAAATGAGGTGCATCTTCCTTTTAAACAGATTTACCACCTTTATTGGTAGAGGTTTTATGGTAAAATATATTGCAGTGGATGAGGACTTATTACTTGTAAAAAGCAGGTTTGTCTTCTAACTTAGTCCCTTTCGTTTTTTTAGAAGCAGATTTGCTATTTTTTAAATAGATCTCTTCAAAATTAAGTCTGCTCGTTTTTTTAATTTGAGCTTGTTGCTGAAGTTGAATCTCAAATACTTTGCTGATGATTTGACTTCTGCTTCGGAGTTGGCTGGAAGTTATCACTGAGTTTTTTAAGGACTCATATTCTTCTTATGATAGTCACTCGTATTTATATTCAGTTCCCATTTTAGATAGTATTTCTATGAGTTGATGTCTGCAATTCCTTTCTTGACACCAATTTTTGGCTGAAGTATACGTGTCGTATATGATGGAGTCATCTGTATATCAGTACCCCTTGGCATAATGGTTAGTGCGTTGGACTGTCATGCGGAAGGTCGCGAGTTCGATTCTCTGCCGCTGCCAGTGGCGTACCTAGAAAATTGAGCGCCCGGGGCAAAACAAAATTCGCCGCCCACCCCCCTCCCGCCCCCTCGTTTTATATGATCCCCATACATACAAACTACGTAAATCGAGTCCTGTTATAATTTTTCAGATCATTTTTTACAATTTTAATGCTTTATTTCCTTATTTACGCAAATTTGCGTACATATTCTTACGTCACTGACGATATTTTCTCGTGGCCACAACATTGTGATACATTACGGTGTAATAAAAATATGAAAAGTGCTTTGCCGATGATTTGAGTTTTAAAACATGCGCGCGCTTCGCGACCAATCACATTCGTAGAACTCAGCGAACGCAGCACTACCGTGGTAACGCTATGAGTTCCTATCTTTGTGCATTTAAGAGTCACTTGTCAGTTCGCTCCACTTTGCTCCATGCTCTTGACCCATCTTTCCGTCTATCGTTTTTTATACATAACCTCAAATAACAAACCGAATGCGTTTGACAGATGCATATCTCTTGCTTATCGATATTAATGGATTTTGTGCGAGAGTAATGTCGTTTTTATTTGGCAATCCGGAATCTCTCTCCGATCCGGAATCCCAATTGAACACTTTTGTTTGCTTCTGATGATTCTGAAGTTTTGTTTGATTGTATATGTGAAACATCAAATGCGTACAATAATCAAAATCAAGAAAAATGTTTGTTGAAAGCAGGGTTGGCCGAATTGTCACTTTTTAGAAATAACTACATTTGTTACGTCTGCTACGTATTTTATGTAGTTAATGTAGTTAAATGTAGTTAATTGTAGTTAATGTAAGAAATTGTAGCATTGCTGTCAATTAACTGTCAGTTATGCATTTGAAATTTGAATTTTTAAATTAAACGTTCAGTTATTCCTACAATTCTTCATCCTTATGTTAAATGAAATTTTTTACAAACCTTCATTAGATCATAAAAGTGCAAAATTGTTTTTTTTTTTCCTTTATTATATTGAATTTTTATGAATTTATTACTACTAATATGTAGCAGACGTAACAAATTGTAGTAAATTAGGCATGTAGTTTCTTCAATAAACTACGCGTGGTAAAATACTACTTTTATATGCAGTATCGAAAGATCGAGTTGAATAAGGGTCGGATTTTCGACTCACATTTCTACTCGACACCGCTGAGCGATTGGGATCGAGTCGAACGCAGCTCATTTCACAACTCAATACAGGTATTTAAAGGTTCGAAGCGAGCTTCAAGCTCGTTTCAACACCTCATATAAACGTAGTAAATCATGTAGAAAATGTAGTGTAGTTAATTCGGCCAACCCTGGTTCGCACAATTTGAATACCAAAAATCACAGCTGTTGAGGTTGACGTTTAAGTATATGAATGTGTGAGTGCTTCTGGTTTTGCTTCTGATTTCAAATCCAGAAGCAAAATTCTCTTCTTTTCAGAATCAGAACTGTCATTTTTTCCCAATTGAACACTTTCAGAAGAGTCCGGAAGGCTTCCGGATTGCCAAATAAAAACGACATAAGTATTCATTAGGCTTGAATAAGTGGATTGTTGATAACCATCACATGTTAATAATGTAACTTTTCTACGATTTGCATTTTCTATAATAGCATTTTTTTCACAGGATTCTTGCAACTTAATCGTATAAGAAACGCAGAAATAAGTGGTTCTACCTGGCCGTGCCCTTTTGAAGTTGAAGCCCAAAATCGAACGATTGTTACTCAACTTTTTCAGTTCACAGTAAGTATCTAGTTCGCTTTAGTAAAAATTGATGTCCGCGACATTGCGTTGATGTATGTAAAAAAAGTCTTTGACAAATCTAAATCGTTTTCTGAAAAATGAGGTTATGTTATTCATAACACGATAGCAAAGGGTATTTAGTTTCGGCAGGCGTCGTTTGACATTATGGATTACGAGGCGGCAGTCATTAGAACTAATTTCTCTGCGGTGTTTTGTTATGAACAACATAACGTTTCAGGCTTGTTACAGGCTTGTTGCGTATGGAATATATTTATCTCTTCGGAATGTTGCAGTTTTCTTTCGTTTTTCCTATCACTAATAATATAATAAGATGATTTATCTGCATATTTCAGATAAACCTTACTAGAAACGAAACAAAATGAAGAGAAACAAACCCAGTGGTGCCCAGTTTCGAAAAATGAAAATGCAAAAACTGCAGAGTTCTACGAAGTCTAAAAACTTTATGGAAGCTTTCGTCAAAAAAGGCACGACTGCACAAAATCCTGTTTTTTCAAGTGAGGACTCGACATCAGCTGAGGAAACTGATATTGAGTACGATAAGAATGCAGATGAAGTCAGTAAGAATAGCGAAGAAAAATCAGAAAAACATTCATTAAATGTCATTGGACCCAGCGATGAACTTGATATTCACTCAAATCATCCGGAAGAAGATATTGCTTTCCGTAATTCTGAAGAAGATGACAAGAGTCCAAACGCAAGTGGTGTGAATGCTACTTTTACAAAAGATGTGGGAACTTGGCCTGTTAAGATAGATTCATCTTTTCGCGATTTGATGGTTGGACAAGGCACGAGCAGACTTCAAAATATTGATGCGGAATTCCCACAGGATGATACTGGACGATCTTTAACCAAAACTTGGTTTGAGAAAACTTTGAAAAATGGCGAACGGATCGCTCGCACCTGGATGTGTTTTTCCCTGATCAAAAATGCTTTGTTTTGTTTTTGTTGCATCTTATTCCCACAAAAAAGTTGTCAGAGCAGTCAGAGTCACTTTACCAATGCTTCGGGGTTTTCATCGTGGCGTAAATTGAATCCACGTGTCCAAGATCATGAAAATAGCCCTGCTCACCGCTTAGCTTTCTTAGAATGGAAGGAATTAGAACGAACTCTGAATCAAGGTGGAGGTATCGATGATGATTTACAACGCCAAGTTGCTGAAGAGGAAAAATATTGGAGGAATATACTCGAAAGAATTATTGTAACTATTCAAACGCTTGCACAACAAAATTTGGCTCTGAGAGGACATCGCGAGTCGATCGATAATCTGAATCCTGGGAATTTTTTAGCTCTGCTGAGATATTTGGCCAAATTTGATCCTGTCATGAAATCTCACTTCGAACACATTTCTTCACAACCAGGATGCTTATCGTATCTTTCTCCCAGAATTCAAAATGAACTCATCACTATGATGGGGAACAAAGTGCGTAAATTTCTCATTTCTCAGTGCAAAGATGCGAAATATTACAGTCTAATGTTCGATTCAACTCCGGATTCCGCACATGAGGAACAGATGTCTCAAATTATCAGATTCGTCGAAGTTAAACCAAATTCAGTAAAAATCAGAGAAGTCTTCATTGATTTCATACCTCTGAAAGTCAAAACAGCAGAAGGAGTTACTGAAGCTATTACGAACAAACTGGATGAAGATGAATTAATCCTGAAAGATTGTAGAGGTCAATCATACGACAATGCACCAACAATGGCCGGTATCCATACAGGAGTCCAGCAGAGAATCATCGACCTGAATGAACAAGCTGTTTTCGTTCCTTGTGATAATCATTCTCTCAATTTGGCAGGAGTACACGCAGCCCACGTCAATGTCCGAGCAGTAACAATACAGCGTCTCTTCACTTATTTCTCCTCCTCTACCCACAGATGGGACGTTCTTAAAGAATACGTTAGTATAACGGTCAAAAGGCATTGTGAAACTAGGTGGAGCTCAGAAGCTGAAGCTGTGAAACCAGTATCAACACAATTGGACGAAGTCATTTCAGCGCTGGAACACTTGAGAGATACGGTCACAGAAAATATTGATACCAGACAAGATGCAGCGTTGGTTATCAATGCTATAGAAACATTTGATTTCATCGCTTTTTTGTTTTTTTGGGCAGAAATTCTTGTATCATTTGATAGAGTTCAGAAACGGTTACAAGAAAAAGGAATCAGTTTTACTTATGTACTTGGACAATTGCAAATGTTGACAGACAAACTGAATGATTGGAGAATCGACTTGTGCGACCGTGCCATTTGTAAAGCTAAAGAAAAATGTAACGAGTTGGGTGTGAGCATTGTCAAAAGAATTCGAAAAAAGCGAAATATGCCAGGAGAAACATCTGAAGATTCTGGATTGGATTCAGAAGAAGAAATGCGACGATCTCTAATTGAAATTTTGGATAAACTTTCAATGGAAATATCTACACGTTTCACAAATTTGAAGAAGCTCGATGAACGTTTTGGTTTCCTTTGTAACTTTGAAAAAATAATACAACTACCCAGAGATTTTTACAAAGATGAGCTTCTCAAAATAGAAGGAAAATGCAAGAAACTTGCCGAGTTTTATCCAGATGACTTGGACAACGAAGACTTGTTCAACGATATTCAAGACGTCCTACTTTTATTAAAAAGAGCGAAGAAAAACGAAAAGGAAATTGGATTTTCGCCTGAACAACTTCTGTTATACATTTCATCAATGGGACGCGAAGCTTACAAGACATTAGCGACAGCTTTGCAAATATTACTAACCATACCTGTTTCAGTTGCTTCCTGTGAAAGATCATTCAGCAAACTTAAATTGATAAAATCTTACTTGAGATCAACCATGAGTCAAAGTAGATTATCAAACCTTGCAATTCTTTCAATCGAAAGTGAAACTGCTGCAATGTTAGATTACGAGGATATAATACGCGAATTTGCAGCAATTAAATCGAGAAAAGTTAACTTTTGAGTTTTTTCAATGTTATAAAGAAAAAGTTTGAGTTTTCAATGTTTCGAGAGTATGAAAATAGGATCGAAGTTTCATTTTTCATCAAAAATCCATATAAAATGTCAACGTTATCTTTTTCATAAATGTAAAACACAATTTAATTGTAATAAAAAAATTTTTTATAAAAAAAATTGTTGTGTATTATTTCTCAATTTTGAGGAACAGCGGAGCTCATTTTGCCGCCCCCAAATCGTTGCGCCCGGGGCGACCGCACCCCCGCCCCCCCCTAGGTACGCCACTGGCCGCTGCAAAGTTTTTTTCAGGGGTGTACTGCCTCTTGCGAGAAATTGACAAATTCTCCAAGAGTATCTCTTGTCATGGAAAGTGCTGCTCATTAGCCGTTCGGAATCAGCAGAAAATTGTAGGTCCCCTCCGTTCCTGGTAACACGCATACAGGAATGGTTGAGAGTTGTAAGTCACTAGGTCCTGGTTCACTCCGAGCTGTTGCACCACCAAATTTATTTATTTTACATCTGTATATCGTTTTGTCCTTTTTTTTTGCGAATTAATTGGCCGATTGGTGGTGTGGATGTCAAACAAAAAAGGTTCGAGTCTTGATGCTAGGAGCACTCCAGCGTTGGTTGATGATTCTTCTTTCTTAATCTGTACATACTAAAATCTATGAGTTTGTACTGACTTATGAAGTGGTTAGCTAGCCCAAGTTCTGCCAGTTTGTGTAGTTGTCAGAAGGCCCTTCCGATCAGTAGCAGCCAGATTAAAATGTTGTAACGCTTGTGCTTGTGCGGATAGAAAAGATATTTATATTCGGCCGTACAAATTAAGAGACGACTTTAATATTTGAGCGAAATGGACCGTTATTTAAAGAGCTCTATAAAGTTAACCATACATGTTATGAACTTAATATTTATGTGAACTCTAAATTATGAACCATTTATTGTACGGAACCTAAAAAAAAAATATGGTCAGTTATATAGAGTCCATTAAATAATGCTTAATTTCGATCAAATATTAAAGTCGTCTCTTAATTTGATTGTTGGTACGAGTAAGGGCCATTGTTACTTATTGGCCCGCTGTCTCAAGCTAGGCGGCGACCAATAATTTAAATTAATCCAGATAGTCATCTTTTTTTTTTTTTTTTTTGAACTCGTGTCTACTATGAACTCCACAAACAGATGCATGGTTCAATGCCTAATCCGAAAGACATACTAGAAATCATGTATGACATATTTTCCATAGCAGAATCTTTTTTAAGTAAAACCTTACTTACATTGCAAAGCAACTAATTTTACAACATTTTATCGGATTGTCTACTTCAGGTCGAGAATAACATAACCACTTTTTGCAGAAGTTCTTCAGATAGCAGTTGACGATTTGATGCAGTTTCCAGTGAGGATAATGTCAACCACTTCTTCATTAAAAGTAAGAACATAAGTAAATAATATCTATGTTGGTGACAGCTACTATTTCTTCATATTAATAGACTGTTCACACACAGGTATTCCCAATATCACAAGATTTCCATTCACAAATGTTATCAAACCTCAATCGGTTTATAATTGATGTTTAGAATAAGGCTGCAAATTTTTATGATTTCTTTTTTATAAAATTATGAAAGAAAGATTAAACAGAGTAAAAACGAAAGATAAAGTAGACGAATGGACTTTCATTGTGACAACCTTCATTAATCAACGTAATTTTAATGAAATTAAATTGAACAAATTTTTTATTGAGTCAATGATAATGTAAGGAATATTATTACTTGACAAAGAATTGTATTTGCATTGTCCATAATCGCAATAACTTACAGCCATTGCACTTGAGAAATTCATCTGAGAATTTCAACTACATAAGAGATTCGCTTTCATCGTTACATTATCGTCAAGGGGTTTATCCAACCTGACCACAGCTTTTCGACCACTCTTTCTATTTTATGTAATTTTATTTAGCTGGAAAAAAAGTCCCAATATAGTCTCTTAAATCACTAGAGATTTATTTGAAAATCCACTGAACCGAAAAAAAGGATAACAACAATTTCAGAGGTTTATTCTCCATTCCGGTTCATCATTTAAATCTCTAAATGGGAAAATGTTCAACTTTGGATTGTTGTACATTTTCACCTGGACGAACTTTAAGTTCGACCGCGATAATAAGGTCCTTGAAAAGAAGACCTTCTTGCTTGAGTGAATGATGTCTCCTTAAATCAAATGGATGGCCATTGTCTAGTGATGCTGTATTGAAAGGACTATCCTCTAGGATTATATAAGAAAACCCACATTTATCGAACAATTGGCAATGAATTTATTATACCAAGAAAATATCTTACAATTTGCCCTCTGACATCCTTGCTTGATCCTAATTGCAAAGAAACCAATGCAATTTGTAATTGGGTTTTGGAACTTGTATGGTTTTTGGCCAATTTTCAATATCGTTTCCAAGGATTCCCCTTGATTTGAAAATAAATTTTGTTAAGACTCAATTTGTGGTCAGCTGGTGGTTATGTTGTGCAAGAGGTTGTTTTCCTTGCAACTTGAATTTATGGGAAAGAAAGTAGGAGGGTGAAGAAAAAACAAACTTTTCCAATCAATAAAACTTGTTGCAACAACTGCCATCTGCCACCCAATTTGGAGTTATTTCCTCGAGAGGGGGAGCGTCGATATATGTATTTGTGTGTCTACCCTTTCTGTTTGTGCACGCTATGTTTATATTCGGATGCCATCCTTCTGCGTGTGAATCCTTTTTAATGGACTCGTGATCGATGGAGTTTTAATGGGGGAAACTTCCGACATGACAGAATTGTTGTTGTTCCTAGAAGATTGCTGACAGTTTGCGTGTTGTTTGATTTCTGAATGATGGAAATAACCAAATAAAAAAAAAAAAAAAAACACACACACCAAACTGAGGATGAAGAAGGACGAACTTTGCAACAAGAAAATGATTTATCGGAGAAACTAATTAATCTTCGGGCTTTTGAAGAGCAAAGGATGTTATATTCTGAAGATGGTTTAAGCTATCCGAATCGTTACTGATGATGGCTCGTCTGCTCTTCTCTCATATTCATGTGGTTTTGAATCGAAGGGGTTTTCTGGCTGTTTTCCAAGGGATAACAACTTTGAGGCGGGTAAATATCGTTAGCAATATTGAAGTTACTGTGGAGTTTTTCTTTCCTGCTCGTAGATTAAGATGTAAGGATATGAGAAGCTAGGCACAAGTTTGCTACCATTCAAAGCAAACGGCTGTTTACAAGAGTATTCCTCGAGAATGATTCGGTTGAGAGATTTTCTGGATTTATAGAATTTAAAGGTTAACAAGTTCTATTGAAAGAAGAGAAAAACACAAAAAAAATATACATGTGTATGTATTGAAAGTAATAGTAGATGAATGAGAGAAACCACAAAATTCAAACGACATGTATACCTGAGTTATACTTAACTACATGTATACTTTTCGGAAATTGGATTTTGGGGAGGCCTATTAATTGCTTTTCAAAAACTTAGATTCTTTCATCGATATCCTCGATATAAAATTTAAATTAGGGAAAAACAAAAAGTTTGACAGTCAACAAGTTGAAACTTGAGATGAGGATGAACTTTTACTTGAAACTGAAGGAAACATATAGGCGAGCAAGAATCAAAGTAACGAAGGGGAGGGAGAGGGTAGCCTTGAGGCTTTTGCAAAAAAAAAAAAAAAAAAAAAAAAAAATAAGAACCAGTGGCGCTAAGAAAAGTGATGATTCCAATTAAGAGCACATCAAATTAAGAAATAAAAGGCCAGCCTATTAAAGTTGCTCCTTAAAGTAAGTCTTCTATTAAAATCAGCAGATATACTTCATTCCACTTAAATGATGATCTGAGGATTGACGAGGTTTGGCATTGATTTATTTGCTAAAGATAGGATGTGCTATGAATAGGATTTAGCTACTTTACGGCGGAGCCTTTAGGTTAACTAAGAAGCGTATTGCACCATCGTTGAATATTGAAACAATTTAAAATACGAGTAATATCCATCTACAGGGTTCCTTGGTTCGACGTATCGCTATTGAGTTGTCATCTTTTTAATTAGCCTATTGGGGTAATTCGGTGATACAAGTCTCTTTGCCTTGAGCAGTATTTGTCTTATGTTTGGTTGGGTATGAAGAGATGTTGGTTTTGAAGGGTTCGTGATACTGTCAGTCAAAATGATATGCGTTCCAGATCCAAATAATTTTTCTTCAAGAAAACTTAAACCTCCTATCTTTAGATCTTAGGGGTTGTGTTAAAGAAACTGGGAAGCTGAAACTCTGATCACTGGTCTAAGGAGTGACGCTTGAAGATTGCCTTTTTTTTTTCTTTTTTTTTTTTTTTTTATTTAATGAATGAATGGAATCGCGGTCTAGAGCACATTCCTTAAGTTTGAATTAAGAATCAATAGCTCCTTGATGATTCCCCAAATACTTTAATACATTATTTGCTTAATCAACAAGCTTTTGACCCTTATAAGTTTTGTATAGAACCAAGGTGTTATCGGCAAGAATTCTTAAACGTATGCTGTGGCTTACCCTGTAGAAATAAAACACCTCCCTCTACTTTACTACCGTTACCACCTCAGGTATTGAGGCCCTTTAGGCAGGTCCTGGCAGCAGTAGAGAGAGGATTTTTAGGCCACGGCAGCAGCACGAACTAGCATTCCGATGGAGGGTTCTTCCTCTGGATTCTCGAACTGGACTGTGAGATTAGTATATAAACTCTACGTGGTAAGCCTTACCATTCAGTTTGAAAATCTTTTCCGACAACACCTCGGTTCATTATAGTTTCTTGAATGAAACATGATGGATTTCCATCTTCTATGATCCGTATCGTACAGTTGCCAGCCCAAACACTATTTTGAGCCCATGGTCTTGTTTTTTAAAACCAGATTTTCAGTCTTCTTTCTCTGGGATATTAAGACTTGCTTGGCTGAAAAATATATGTCCTCTCGCTTTCTGTTACCAAGTCTATTTAGCCCATGTGTTTGGACAATGTTTACATACGTATATAATTATAACTCATTAAGTTTCCGGTTGTATCTTCTCCTTTATTCACACTTTATTCTCCTCAGGAAGAAATATCAGCACCGAATGTTTGTATTGAAAGAGCCCGAAATAGCCCCATATTCATAGGCTAATTTTTCCTCAGATCTCCCTTAATGTGTCATTATGTGGTGTTAAGTTTTACTCCGAGGTGGACGAACTGCATGAGTACAACAAACTTGGAGCAATTTGTTGTTAAGTTTCGGACTATCCGGTTTACTTATCCACGTTCACTACAAAACTACTAAGGCTCACTTTTTCTTCAAGGATCATGAAGTACTCTATTAAGGCATGTTAGGAACGACCGTTGATATCAATGTCATCCACATACGTGGTAGTAGTTGAACACATCTATGAAGAAAGTTTTTCCCGTGTCAACACTTTCCAGTATCAATCATCAACATCTGCTATAAAACGATATGAAATAAATCAGAACTCTTCCTTCACAAGCCTCTATGGGGACCGAAAATGAAACCTTCACAAGGGTCTATGGGGACTTAACTTAGTTGAGACTTAATTGGCGATTATTTTTTAACAAAATTAAATAATATATTACAGGTAATTATCCAGTGACAGCTTCTGTGGATTCCGCTTTTTTAGTTGGTTTCCCGTTTGGTACACTAAGTCAAAAGTTCTTCGCAGGCGGCGTCCTAAATTTGTCTCCAAGAATTTCGATTATTATCCTATTAGACTGTTCTAATAGCGGTTTTTTATGACTCAGCACAAAATTTTTTATTTCATCCTGAGATCCTTATGAAGATAAAATCGAAGGCACATTTTAAAATTAGCAGCTTATTTTTAAATGTTTGCAAAGCTCCTTAAATTAAAATCGAAAGTGCAACCCCAGAGTTGTATAACGTAATTCCAGGCAGGCTCGTGTCCTGCCTATATAAAATCAGCTTGTTTTCGATACTGAGCTTGGAGTGCTTCACAATCAACCAACATTATTATAAGTCTTTTGTAACACTTATTTGTAGCTTCGTTGGTCGTCCTGACAACTGATATTATTACTGTGTTTTTCAGCAAATGTGGCTACAATAGTATCTTTCGTTTGATGAAAATTATGTGTGAAATATGTAAAATATTGGACCTAACACACTTTCATGTGGTACCCCCTGATCCACTATTTAAATTTTTGTTCCCGTGTCTTATACGAAAGAGTATGTTCTCTAGATATTTTTTTTAGAATTGTAAAAAGTTCTTCAGGCTCTTTTAAAGCTAGACCTTCATACCACAACTTATCAAAAACTTCGTGTGCTTTTAAATGACCTCAGAGTTCGTAAGTACTTGGTAAATTGAATAGTGTTTGCCTCTTAATTTGAATTTATTTATTTATATTTCCATTTAGTTCCTGACCATAAAATGGTCCAAATGTTTTCTCCAAAATCCTCCAAAAAGTTCGCTTTTACGTAATGGTATTTTACACATTCGTTTTGACCATTCTGATTTCTTCCATAGTGAGTATTTGGATTTTTTTCCTGCTGTCGGACTTTTCTGAAACCATTTGCGTATTTAAGATAGTTTGGAGGTGCATTTTCTCAGTGGCATACACAACCGGTTATTTTTTAAGATGCCAACATTTTAGCCATTGTCATAAAGAGATTCTGACACTGAAAAATGTATTTACTCTTGAGGTTGATGAAACGATATGTTGAGTCTCGACTTAAGATTCGTTGATCTTTTCCAGGATTTGCTCTACGGTCGAGCTCCGAGGCCAGAAGTCACACTGGTACTTTCCTATTAAAGTATTGCAGAACAATTTAAGAGCACAAATAATTCGCTGGAAAGGATATTTACAAGAGCTATCATCGCCATTTTTTTAAATGGACCATTTGAAATTTATCAAGGTGTCATTATGTCATTAGAAATGATTTCTTCATACTTGGTTCATGATTTGCTCAGAAAGAGATTCATTTTGTATTTGAATATTTCTTGAATTTGGTAATTAAGTTGCCTTTACTGATTCGACCACCCTGCATTTCGGTGTTAGAAATAGCAACCAGTTGATGGACTATTTAAAAAAACTTCCAGGGAGTGAATTGATCAATTGATCTTGTTGTACTGGAAGACTGCGTACTTGCTCTTCCTTCTAACCAGGATCTTCTTCAACTCATTTTTCCTATTTTGATACTCTTCCATTTCTTGCTAAGGATTTTCACAGGTTCTTCTGTTACCTTTCTCCGATTAACATATTAAAATTCGAATTTTTCCTCTTGGTAGATAGTAGGCTTCCTCTTTGATAGTATCGCAATACTGAAACAACTCATGTACTCTCTGAAGTCTCCAGCAAAAACATGTGTTTGCTCAAACTTTCGACGAAGGCTATACCTTCTATTGCGAAAATATCAACTTCTTTTATCTAAGCAGAAGAGCTTTTCGTTTGTCAGCAAGAAAATGCTCAGGTTTAGGAGACATATGCTTTACTACAATGGGCACGTGGTTGATTAGGTTGATAGTTCAACTGTTGACAAATTAAATGTCCATAAGCTACTATATCTTTTTCAGTACCATAGCTAGTTCTGAAAATCGTTACTGACCTCTGCTATTAGTATCTATACATATATCAAGTGCTAAACACATGAGCTACGAACTGCGAATGCGAATAAATCTTTTTAAGCTATTTTCACAGCTAATATCAATTTTTGTTTTGTTTTAACTTTACAACAAAGTGAATTAATGATCGAATCAACTATTTAAAAGGAAAACACTGCATAAAATAATTATAAATTGGAACATTTTCTATTTCAAATTTACATTTGACAGTTCGCAGAAGATACTTTGTTGGTCGCGTTAAAAAATATTAAAATACAAAATATTTCAATTTATAATTATTTTATGCAGTGTTTTCCTTTTAAATAGTTGATTCGATCATTAATTCACTTCGTCGTAAAGTTAAAACAAAACGAAAATTGATATTAACTGTGAAAATAGCTTAAAAAGATTTATTCGCATTCGCAGTTCGCAGCTCATGTGTTTAGCACTTCACTGTAGATCAGGTAGGGTTTTTGTCATGCAGACTATTGACTTCACTGTGAATTCACATTATCAAATTCCTCCAACAGATGGAAATCATTATTCTGACTTGTGAGGGGTCAGTGCTATTCTTGTATGTTCAAAACTTGCGCTTACTCGTATAAGTTAAGTAAGTTCAGTTCAAGTGGGTAGGACCAATATTTGGCGGTGTTGAAAAATCACTTTGGTGGAAGATATCTTATGGAGACGAGGCATTAGTGATTTATTACTCCCAATTATTCATGTTGTCATCAATATTGAAAATATACCTATACTGTCCTGGTCAAGTTTCCTGTCAGATCCTAGATAGAGAAAGTAACTTTTTGTCTTTAGGTGGCAGATGGTGGAAATTGATCTTTCGCGGTATTCCTACAACAGCCAACGACCACCAACTATCAATTAAACTTGAAAATAAATACTGCATACCGGTAGGAAAACTATTTCCTAGAATTATTTATTGATAGTGCATTTTCCTTCGGGGAAAAGAAAACCAAACTTTTTCAAAGAACCCTTGATTTTATATTCAAATGAAATAATAATACCAACGTGTATATCTGTGCACATTCACTGATATCACTTTATCTTCAAGAGCATCCACCATTACTATGAATCTCGTAAATTACAAGCTTAAAGATCCTGCTTCCGAAGGCAATGATTTTATTTATTAATAAAAATGAAAGATATGAACTTTCGTTATGTCTGTTTTCATCATGAAGTAATTGCCAAATTTAATGATGAAATAATTATTATCTAAGAGAGATGTGAATGGAGAGGCCTTTGAATATCTTACAACAAGACGTCCTTCTGAAGCTTTCATTGTGGTATAAATTATTGTGGCAATTCCGGTGGATTATTCTGTTGATGGTTCTTTCATCATCAACATAATGGCGGGTATGGGCTGTATCGCGTCTCGCCGCACCATATCGTCTTATCTATGTATATCCATGGATTTTAATTAAATTTTCATCGAATAAATAATTTGATGGTTATGAAAGGTCACAACGTAGATTCGCCAGACTAAACTGAGTGTTTTCTATTGTTAATTTTAATGATGTAAGGCGATAGTGTAGCTGTATAGCATAAATTATTAATTCAACTTTATTTTTATTGTTTTAATCACGGAATTGATGGTGTAGTTGGGAAATTAATGAAAAATTAACTGGGAGAAAAATTAAGTGTACGACTAGGTTCAACGTAGTTACACTTATGATGAAGTGTCCTGGAACTTTAAAAATGGCTGTTTTTAGAGAAAGTGTTCAAAATCCTCACATTCATTTTCAAAGTACTAAAATAAATCCAAAGATAATTAAAAAAAAGGAATGCAATTTTGTATCTTGAAGAAATATAAATTTATACAAATACAAATTTAAAAAAAAAATATTTTTGTTCTATAAAGTTATTAAAATATGTTTTAAGCAAAGAAATTTTTACTTCAATTTCAAGTAATTGTGTAAATAAAATTTAGTCGCTAAGCAGAAAATTGCTGAATATTTTTTTAAAAACCCAAAAAAATATTTCTTCGAAAGCCTTGTCAGGGAACAATTTAATTAAAATCGGTTAAGCTAATATAGAGAAAGTCAAAATTAGAACGCAGCACTGAATAGCAAGTACTTGCTCCTATGGACAAGATCCTCAGATTTGTAAAATTGTAGATGTAGAAACATGCATGTAATTAGAGAAAAAAAAATCAAAGGGATAAATGGTAGTTTTAAAACTGCCATCTGTAATCTTGAAAAAAAAAATTGTATTTGTACAAACAAAGTTTAAAAAAAATAAATATTTATATACGAAATTTCTTAGGAGTTTTACCTAAAAAAATTGGAATGTCAATTTTAAGTAAAATAATAATCATTCACCTGTTTTCAAGATATTGAAAAATATCTTGAAATACATATTTTTTCCAAAGTTATCTATTATATTATTGCAAATTCAAAAATAGTCCTACATAAAATGTTTTGTCGAAATCTTCAGAGCCATTTATTAAAAAGTCAAAAATCAAAACAACGGTTAGGTATATGACATTCACTCTTAATAACATGTTTTCTCAAAATTTGTTTTAACCAAAATATAGACACTTGTCTGCAATAGGCCTTTTCTTATCAAAATAGTTTAAGCCGTTTTCGAGATAAGTAAGATTCTTTATAACTGCTGTAAGCAGGCACAGTTGCTTAAACACAAAATTACAATTTCGTCTTTAGGGAACCATCCATGTGCCTACTAAGTCTTAAGTTAATCACCGGATTAGCCTCTAGGGCGAGGTAGGTACAGACAGACAGAAGGAATTGCGGTGACCAACGTTTTTCGAGTTCGCTATTATCGTATTTTCAACTTTGAAATCTCGAGTTCGATTTTTTTTTCAAATACAAAAACCGACCTTTATTACCTGTGTATAGTATCACAAGCAAAAAATTCTATGTCAAGTTAGTAATATTTTAAGTAAATAAAATTGGTAGCGCTCTTATAATTAAAGCCAACAGAAAAAGTTTTGTCACATTTCCTTGAGCTTTTTTTGACAAAAATAAGATTTTCATAAAAGACTTTTACAATTATTATGTACGCTAGATTTTATCTAAGTGAGTTTTTTGTAAACATTTTAGATAGAAATTTCAAAAAATTATCTACATGTTTTTTTCGTAATAGATACTAAGTTTTCTGACAATTTTCTTAAAGTCCACAAATTATGTTTTTGAATACAAAATTCTACAAGATTCTGCATAGAAAACTGATAAAATTCAAAGAAAATCTAATCTGGTGGTGCACTAAAAACCGTTTTTTTGGTGAAAAAAAATTTTTTTGACATTAATATAGCCTTTACTTAAAGTAGTAGTTTTTGTAATTTGTTTAAAAAAAAAAAGTGCAACAGTTTTTGAGCAAATGAGATTTTCTTTAATTTCAAAAACAATATCGGTACTAATCTTATAGAAAATCTATTCAGCCAGATCCGTTTGTAAAAAATATTCACGACAAAATGGCGAAAACTTGCTATTGTGATTCATATTTTTTTTATAACCAAGCACTGAAGAAATAATTTTTACATTAAGTTGTTATTTATGACGCATTGCTTTCTAAATGATTTTTTCAGAGAAATAATGTTTAACCAACAACGCATTTTGGTGGGTTAGAAAAATGTATTAAGAACAACGTAATCTGGGGTAAAAGCTTAGAGTAACGTAGATAACTAGATTAAATAAATCTGATGATGAATGTCCATAATAACCTATATGAATTTCACAGGTTCACAATATGAGTTATGGTATCAAAATGGTTCACTTCAGGGCAAATCGGGCGAAAAGGCTAGACTGATAGTGGTCGCCATTTCTACCAACCTGCCTAGGCTATAATTTGTAATTTCCAAGATTGATTACTTTAAACAAGTAAAGTGTTTAAATAAAATAACTACACTTAATTAATCAAACACAATTTTAATTTAATATTAAATAATCTTCTTGGTCAAATTAAACCTATGGATATGATGTTAAAATAAATGAGCATCAAGGTTAAAACATTTAACTAAATTTATTTAATCTTACTAAGTAAATGGATTAAAATTTATAAAACTAAATAATTTCTCGTATGATTTAACCAAGAAATTAAAGTGAAAATAACACATCAAATTCGTTATCCAAATGCGGAGTTGTGTAATTTTAATCGATTAAGTTTGCAGGTTGTGTATTAGCAGTATCACGTGATTAATTTTACGCGAGGGTTACTTATTTTTAGGCAATCATTTTCCTGCATGTTGTTATGCATTCGTATCAAAATCGTAATGCAAATATTTGACAAATATTACATTTTATAAACTTGACACCTACTACATTCTTCAGATGGTTTTTAAAAATGTATTTTAACATGAAAAAGAAGGGTATTTTCGAGTACTTTTCGTGAAGCAAACCTTAGAAAATATTTTATTTTTTACTTAAAAAGAGTTTCCTTGATTTAAAATTGTTTTCCTACGGTTATTAATTGGGTTTATCCTTTAGTAAGAACCCCTTTTTTCATTATCACCTGCTGCTAAGTTCATTATTATTTTCATTTATTTTCGAATTTCTCGCAGAAGGATGTGTAAAAAAAGTGCAGATCCAAATATTCTTGTCAAACAAAAATTCTTGAATTCAAAAGAGAAAGACGTTCTTTTTTTGAAAACTTCGCACATATAAATACCTATTAAAGCCTATTTGGTGCCATCACACTTTCTAGGAAATTATAGGATTTTATATATTTTGATATAATATTTTTTTAAAGTTATTGAAACATAAAATTGCAAATTAATATTTAAAAAAAAATTATATGATAAATAATGTGATGTGCCTATTTATATATTATATGAAGCAACTGCTTCAGTTGAAAAAACAAAGTTAAACTGGAACGTGTCATTATTCTGTATTTCAAAATTCGGTTATTGAATCAAAAATTCTGTATTCCTTTTGTTCTGCATTCAAAAATTTTGTAATATGAAAATTCTTTAAATCCAAAATTCTGTATTTCAAAATTTTCTATTTTTAAAATTCTGTTAAATTTTTGTATCTTACAAATATAATATACCTATTGGTAAGCTTTTGTTAAGAACATAGGCTCCCATTTAATTTTTGATGTTCTTGAATATGATTAAACTGGTTTTTATCAGGTTTTACATATATGCAAGATTTTACAGAAAATTTAAATGATTTTTAGGATGTAACGGGTGATTTTTTTGAGGTTAGGATTTTCATGCATTAGTATTTGACAGATCACGCGGGATTTCAGACATGGTGTCAAAGAGAAAGATGCTCAGTATGCTTTGACATTTCATCATGAATAGACTTACTAACGAGCAACGCTTGCAAATCATTGAATTTTATTACCAAAATCAGTGTTCGGTTCGAAATGTGTTTCGCGCTTTACGTCCGATTTATGGTCTACATAATCGACCAAGTGAGCAAACAATTAATGCGATTGTGACCAAGTTTCGCACTCAGTTTACTTTATTGGACATTAAACCAACCACACGAATGCGTACAGTGCGTACAGAAGAGAATATTGCGTCTGTTTCTGAGAGTGTTGCTGAAGACCGTGAAATGTCGATTCGTCGCCGTTCGCAGCAATTGGGTTTGTGTTATTCGACCAAATGGAAGATTTTACGCAAAGATCTTGGTGTAAAACCGTATGAAATACAGCTCGTGCAAGAACTGAAGCCGAACGATCTGCCACAACGTCGAATTTTCAGTGAATGGGCCCTAGAAAAGTTGGCAGAAAATCCGCTTTTTTATCGACAAATTTTGTTCAGCGATGAGGCTCATTTCTGGTTGAATGGCTACGTAAATAAGCAAAATTGC
Source organism: Philhelius festivus (assembly GCA_963931855.1). Lineage (NCBI taxonomy): Eukaryota > Metazoa > Arthropoda > Insecta > Diptera > Syrphidae > Philhelius > Philhelius festivus. The sequence continues at coordinate 88,612,876 of OZ007557.1, read as the reverse complement.
CGCATTTGGAGTGAAGAGCAACCAGAAGCCGTTCAAGAACTGCCCATGCATCCCGAAAAATGCACTGTTTGGTGTGGTTTGTACGCTGGTGGAATCATTGGACCGTATTTTTTCAAAGATGCTGTTGGACGCAACGTTACGGTGAATGGCGATCGCTATCGTTCAATGCTAACAAACTTTTTGTTGCCAAAACTGGAAGAACTGAACTTGGTTGACATGTGGTTTCAACAAGATGGCGCTACATGCCACACAGCTCGCGATTCTATGGCCATTTTGAGGGAAAACTTCGGAGAACAATTCATCTCAAGGAATGGACCGGTAAGTTGGCCACCAAGATCATGCGATTTGACGCCTTTAGACTATTTTTTGTGGGGCTACGTCAAGTCTAAAGTCTACACAAATAAGCCAGCAACTATTCCAGCTTTGGAAGACAACATTTCCGAAGAAATTCGGGCTATTCCGGCCGAAATGCTCGAAAAAGTTACCCAAAATTGGACTTTCCGAATGGACCACCTAAGACGCAGCCGCGGTCAACATTTAAATGAAATTATCTTCAAAAAGTAAATGTCATGGACCAATCAAACGTTTCAAATAAAGAATCGATGAGATGTTGCAAATTTTATGCGTTTTTTTTTTTTAAAAAGTTCTCAAGCTCTTAAAAAATCACCCGTTATTAAAACATTTCGCAAAAATATTCTTTTTCAAAAATTTGGCGTGTGCGTAAAATGGCTGCCACTTGTAGGGAATAGACAGTACATATTGTCATAAAGATTGTTACACTAGTTTAAATGAGAATACTCGTGCACTCAAAAAATCAGGAAAATATAAATTTATCGTGAAGATATTATGTTTGCACCAACAAAATTAAAATAACTTACTCACCAAAATACTTAAACTATGCTCGGAAATATAAGAAAATAAACATATACAAAGTACAAAATATACGATGGCATTAAAGTAGGTATTCCAATAAAATTAATACCTTTCGAACCAACAATCAATTATTGTGACCCAACCCTTTTGCTCCATAAACTGCTTGCTCCTGAAACAAGATACCTAAAATACTTCGTCCGGGTATCATTTCACCATAAAATATATGTATGCAATGGAGATAGTGAATAGTTATTGCCATTTTATGTCTAAGTTCGATCAGATATTTTGCTACACAAAGAACGAGCACTCTAAACAAATGTCGAAACAATAAATTTCCCTAACCACCTTTCTATTTACCTACATACTATGTTCATACAATTCGAAATGGATACTGTAGACAAAGCCGTCACTAAAATGTCCTTGCTGTTGGGGGTTTTTGGCCCAGTAAAGCAAAATTGAAAACCAATATGTGCTTAAAATACTTTGACGAGCTTTGTTTTTGTATTTTAAAGAGTACAATTTAGAAGAAGATCTTGATTCCCAAAGATTCATATTCATATTCATATTCATATTCATATTCATATTCATATTCATATTCATATTCATATTCATATTCATATTCATATTCATATTCATATTCATATTCATATTCATATTCATATTCATATTCATATTCATATTCATATTCATATTCATATTCATATTCATATTCATATTCATATTCATATTCATATTCATATTCATATTCATATTCATATTCATATTCATATTCATATTCATATTCATATTCATATTCATATTCATATTCATATTCATATTCATATTCATATTCATATTCATATTCATATTCATATTCATATTCATATTCATATTCATATTCATATTCATATTCATATTCATATTCATATTCATATTCATATTCATATTCATATTCATATTCATATTCATATTCATATTCATATTCATATTCATATTCATATTCATATTCATATTCATATTCATATTCATATTCATATTCATATTCATATTCATATTCATATTCATATTCATATTCATATTCATATTCATATTCATATTCATATTCATATTCATATTCATATTCATATTCATATTCATATTCATATTCATATTCATATTCATATTCATATTCATATTCATATTCATATTCATATTCATATTCATATTCATATTCATATTCATATTCATATTCATATTCATATTCATATTCATATTCATATTCATATTCATATTCATATTCATATTCATATTCATATTCATATTCATATTCATATTCATATTCATATTCATATTCATATTCATATTCATATTCATATTCATATTCATATTCATATTCATATTCATATTCATATTCATATTCATATTCATATTCATATTCATATTCATATTCATATTCATATTCATATTCATATTCATATTCATATTCATATTCATATTCATATTCATATTCATATTCATATTCATATTCATATTCATATTCATATTCATATTCATATTCATATTCATATTCATATTCATATTCATATTCATATTCATATTCATATTCATATTCATATTCATATTCATATTCATATTCATATTCATATTCATATTCATATTCATATTCATATTCATATTCATATTCATATTCATATTCATATTCATATTCATATTCATATTCATATTCATATTCATATTCATATTCATATTCATATTCATATTCATATTCATATTCATATTCATATTCATATTCATATTCATATTCATATTCATATTCATATTCATATTCATATTCATATTCATATTCATATTCATATTCATATTCATATTCATATTCATATTCATATTCATATTCATATTCATATTCATATTCATATTCATATTCATATTCATATTCATATTCATATTCAAAAATTGAAAAAAAATGTGACAGTTACCGTTATTTCTGAACTTAAAAATAAAATACACTGAATAAGAAGTCCCCTCTTAAAAGCTACGGCTATGTCTGTGCATAGGAAACAGAATTGGTATTTCCAATTGCACATCGTACAAACCTAGATATATACAAATATCCTTATCTTCAGCAACATTGAATTTAATACCGTTAAAGGCCATTAGTTTGGCCACTTGGCTTGATTAACATTCTTGGTCGCCTGCTTCTTCGTCCGCTGCATAAGCGAGGTCCTTCCATTCTCCATTCTCGTTTGCATTTCTTTTCCATTCATATGCAAATTTGAACTTATCATTCCAAAAAGGCGGGTGGTAGCTGAGTTGTCTTTTATTTTTTTTTTGTCTGTATCCTTTCATAGTTTTTCGGGGCACGAAAGATGCCTGCAGAGAAGTGAGGAAGTTTTTATATTAATCTCTTTTCTGTTAGCGTCATCTGTTGGCACTGCAGCTTCTCTATGCTGCTGCATAAATGGAAACAAATTAGTTCAACTACTCTGAAGACAACGCAACTTGCTTACCAACCAACTTGAACGGCTGCAAAAGGACCTCGACCACGACCACTATTCATAGCCGAAACGCGCTTTTGTTTTAAAATTTATCATTTTAAAGATTTGTTGGCTTTTTCTATTTTGTAAAAAAAAAAATGAAAAACTTGAAAAAACGATGAATTGTTAAAGTTTTACAAACTATATTCTACTCGTGCTTTTTTTGAAGGTTGTAGAGATACGTTTTTATTCTGTGTGAGTTCAAAGCTGATTTATAACGTCCTTTGCCTTCATTTTGCTTTTATCGTTTTTTGTTTTGTCTGGGGTGGAAACCAAATTTCGAAAGTTTTTGTTTTTTTAAAGACCCCTTTACATAACAATTTAGTGAAAATGGGGTAAAATTTTATATAATTTGAATAAGATACTTAAGGGAGTTTTATGAGTGCGTCGTTATTGCAGAGTGGACTTTCGCAAATGAAGGAGGTTATGAGAGGTTTCAGAACTGCATTTGTTTCCTATCTATAAACTGAACTTAATTCATATATAACCTTTCCCTAGGCAACCCATATACGAATTTCATATACCAACCCCCTGAACTTTCAAAATTCATTGGAATTAACCAAAAATACCAAATGTTATTTACTCGTATACCTAAAACCGATTAGAAATCCTTCACAAGTCCGAGCGTCCTGGAAAACAAATTAGAAATCAACTATGTTAACAAGTACTCTAGAACCCACATGCAATGTTGAAGGCTGATGAGCTCAAAGCCCAGCGCACAAAAACCAATTTACAAATCCAAAAGCACTCAATTACTACTTCCATGGCATCAGTATAAAAGGAAGCCCAAAAGTTAATAATCATCCAATTTTGCGGGTTTGATTTTATAAAGTTTGGCAGGATATTTCTCTACAGTTTTCATTATTTTGTGTGTAAATATTGCTCACTCACCGTAATGCACACTCAATAACCTGAGTCAAGCCAGAATCAGCTTTTCCACCTCAAACCTATGTAAATTGTATAGTTTCGATTAGACTTTCGCACCTACATAGGATAGAATTTGTGTTTGGACCACTGCATAAAGATGGTTTTTTTTTTGTGGAGGAAAATGTAATTTTGGGATTCAAAACCAATCAATCCAATGTGAATTACTCTGATTGGATTATGGTGTTCATTTGGCTATTTACTAGTTTAGCGGAAGAGATGCGGGTGGGTCATAATACAGACTCGATAATTTTACGAGTACAAAGAGCTTCTAAAAAATGTGGCTCATATTCAATAGGTATTAATAAAAAAACAAAACTAGTAAGTAACCGGGTCTTGACTTTTGAACGAATACAATAATGCAGAGTAAAACTCAAATGAAAGGTCTATTCTTCCTTTAAATTAAAAAATACAATAATGTTAGTTAGATCAATAAATCTGTTAAAAAATCTTTTCAAGCCGCTGATACCTAAAGTCAAAAATAAAATTCTTTCACGGGTAATTCTTCTTGCTAAAAAGTGACAAATCCTCCAAGAATATTTCTTTGCCTTTCGCAGACTTCAACTATGTAAATTTTGCGTCAGGGCCTGAGCATACACCCGCTTTGGAGCGTTTGCAAGAGGACCCCATTTTGGTCGAAAAATCATCTCTAGTGAAGAGGCTCATTTTTGAATGAATGGCTGTGTTATAAAGTGAAATTTCCAAAGATGGGGCGACACCAACTCACACGGAAATGCGTCGTTTGGTGTGGATTTTGGGATCAGCGGCGTTATTGGTGCGTATTTGTTCGAAAACGAAGTTAGTTAAGCATTGACTGTCAATGGCGAACGGTACAGAGGAATTATAATCAATTTATTATGACCCAAATTGATCCAGACGACATGTGGTTTAAGCCGTATGGCGATATGTGCTGCATGAACGTTGAGAGAAAGGTTATTTCTCTCAGAGGTGACTTGAATTCGGCACTTAGGTCGATTTGACCCCGGTAGACTTTTTCTTGTGCGGTTTCCTGAACTCATAGGTAAATTCGAATAAACCACAACTAACCGATACCCTCACCCTAATGCTTGATTCCAGGGTTCGGACTTTACTTCGATCGAAGTAGATCTACGTCTCTTTGAAATTCTTGACCAGCATATTTAGAGACAGCGCTGATCAATCTTTATTACATTGAAAACAAGTTAGGAATCGTTTAAAAGTAAGCACCGTAGAACATTTAATGTTTTTAAGATCACTTACAGAAAAACGTATAAATATTATTTTATGAATCACCTTTTGAATTGATAAAATTCATACAAAAATACAAGTTCGTTGATGAAAAATTTACTTAAAAAATAGTTTATATTTAATTACTATTTTTTTACAAGTCTGAAGTCTGAATTTATTTTTATATGTTATGTTTATATAACTTAATTTCCTAAAACTACTTCGAAAATTTTGGATCCACTTCAGCTTTTTTTCCATAGTTGCTTCGAAAATTTAAAACATAAGTCCGAACCCTGCTAGATCCACACGAGGCAACCGTTTCAGCAACGTGTTTTGTTCACTACACATGTGGCAGCTTTTGCCGCAACCACAGTACTGTTGGAGCAATCGACCGAAAATATTAAAATATTTTGATATTTCTGGCAACGGTTGCAGCAACACAAAATCAATGGGCTACACAGCCACACACGAAGCAACGGTTGCTTTAACATGGCTGTGTTGCTGTGTATATACGAGTAGCATAAGACCATCGTTCCAATTTAGTCGGATCCATGCTGTAGATTAGTTGAAGATTGAGCCACTCGGATCCGTGCCAGCTGTAAAAGCATTCCGTGCTACTCCACTTTATGTTACTTTGGTATTACCAGTGAGAATTCATGGTCATGTGTCATAGGAAAATCTACAACTTTATTACTTTTCGATTATCACTTATACAGTTCACATTCAGTCGTTACTGAAAATGTAACAAATGACGACGTACTTGGATGAACAAAAATCACCACTTCGATCATACGCAAAGTCAGACTATACAAAGTAAATTGATTTTATTGATCATTTAAACTCCGGTCGTAGACAAGCGTAAGCGATTCGGTCATATAGCTTCCCCCCCCCCCAGTGGTAAGGGTTTTAGTGGAAAAACAAGATAGGTAGGAGAGATTGTCCAGCTGTTTCCTACTAAGGCATCCTTCTACCAGCCGTTAGAGGCCTTAGTTCGAAGTCAAACGTCTTAATTACCACCAGGTCATTGGTACTTGCTGATCTAGCAGAGCGGTTTATCCTGCTGTTTGAGTGCCAGCAGGGGCGTAGTACCTGCTGATGTACCAGAGCGGCCCTGGCTGCTGTTTTTATTGTCACCATGGGTGTTAGGTTAGGTTAGGTTGTTGGGCTGACAATTGATGTTGCTATTGTCACACTTAGATCAATGTAGATCCATTGTGTTACCCGTGAGTGTTATCACTCTTTCCTGATAAAACCTATGTATTCTATTAATCAGTCAAGCCATTTTGAGGCATTGAGGAAGTTCAATATGTGTATTCATGAAATATTAGAAATATCTTCTAGATTATCAAAGAAGTAGCTACCAAGCCATTTCCTTCTCTGGTGGCATAGTGACGGGCAATGACAGAGAAAGTGTGATGTGTCTTCATGTACCTCTTCATCACCACATCCTCTGCATAGGTCATCTGTACTTAGTTTCATTTTAAATTTATGGTATTTCAATAAATTATGTCCGGTGATTATGCTCGTAAGAGAGCGAAGGGACTTCTTACTAAGTTGTATAATTTTGTCAGTTCTCTGCTTGTTAAAGCAGGGCCATATTTTCTTAGTAGTATCACAGGTGTCAAGTAGATTCCACCTTTCATTGGATTTCCTTAGGATTATGTCTGTAATTTTCTGTTTAATATTACACAGTGGGATGCTTACCATCTCTGCTTGACTAGCGTCGAGCGCTGATCCCTGTCTTGCCAACTCATCGGCATTTTCATTACCTGGTATGCCGCTGTGTCCCGATACCCAGCAGAGTCTAATATTGTGCTGCGTGCCAAGAACCTTAAGCTCTTCGCGGCAGCAGGAGACAAGCTTCGATTTTATCACAGTGGCAGAAATCGCTTTTATTGCCGCTTGGCTGTCAATGTAAAAGGTGATATCAGCCCATGGTATCGCCATCATTGATACCTGTCTAGCAGCTGTTGTCACTGCCAGGACCTCCGCTTGGAAGACACTGCTATGATCTGGGAGCCTAAGTGAGTTGTTTAGCTCAAGAGGTTCTGAGAAAAAGCCTGCACCAACACCTGTGTCCATTTTGGAGCCATCAGTATAGATTGCTATTTCTGATTCACTGGTGTAGGGTTGGTTGTTCAGCCATTCTTCTCTGCTTGGAAAGGCAGTTTGGAATGGTTTATAAAAGTCAAGCTCGGGTGTTGTATAATCTATAATGATGCTATCACCCAAGTATTTCTGAAGAATTTGAGCATGTCCTATTGCGCTGTTTTTCCAGGTATTAGTCTGGCTTAGCCTTAAGGCGCTATATGCTGCGGATTCTTGTACGAAAAGGTCTAGGGGTTTCAGGTTGAGTATCGCCTCCAACCCTGCAGTTGGTGTGGATCTCATGGCACCCGTAATCCCAATCACCATGGGTGTAGTACCTACTGATGTACCAGAGCATTTAAGCTTGCTATTTTGAGTGCCGTCCGATTCCATAACAATCCCGACGTAAGGATAATAGAACCAGAATTTGAAGCCTATTTACCGATTACCCGAAACCAAGTACCAGAATTTAAAACCAAATTTCTTATCACCAACAACTAGTATAACACGCTGTCTCCCCTAGCGATAAATCCAACGCAATCGCAATAGCCAAAGCAGAGAGCAGAAGAACTGTCAATTTTGTTTGGCTGGGCATTTAATCGCATACTTTTTTAGTATAGTGAATAATTTTAATGGATCAAATTACAAAGGCTTTCAAATTAGAAATTAATATAAATGAGTTCTATGGACATTTTTTAAACTTGGAAGAAAAACGTAAATCTCAAGCAAAAGCTTTCTTCGCACGAAAAACTCAAACTCACTCAAATTAAATGTGGGTACGCTAGAACAATATGACAGTTCTCCTTGCGATTAAGCAAGCGATGAATGGTATGCGATGAGAGCATACTTTCTATCGCATAAGCTATGAAAATATAGCTGCGATGGTGGTCTCTACTTGCGATAATGGAAACATGCTTTAAAGCATGCTCTGGATTCATTGCTAGTGGAGACCGCACGTAACAGATACGAGTGAGCAAGAATAGAATCCAAATGAGTGGATATCCGTGAATCCTTCGATTAATTGAAATACTAGTTAACTATAGTAACAGAATATTGTGTGTTATAAATATAAGTTATTTTGGGTAATATGAGTGATTTTCAATAAAAATCTTGTAATAAGGTTTGAAGACCTTTTCCTCTGAAGTTTTGTGTTTTCTTCATGACGATCCTGTCGAGACCAGCGATTTAGACTCAACCTTTAACATTGCCTCTCAAACAACTCCAATCTTTTCTATTTCAAATAGGGCAACACCAGGCACCCATAGGCAATCATCGACTGGATGAGGCCATGTCGCAAATCACCTTCACCCTGCTATCAAGCCGGATGCTTTTAAATAACCGTGTCTTCAGGGCAAAGGCTCCCCTAGCTCTGGTCAGAGAATTTCAAATGTTGATCCAAGCAGAAGACTAACTTCTTTACCACACTTGAATTCGCCAGTAGCTGTCATCTGGCCATATGATGCATCAGTTCCTTCTCGAATTCCTAGAAGCTCCACGTGACGGAGTCCTAAACTGAATAAGTTATGATTTATGAAAGTTGATTTTCAACAACTTTCAGCTTTCGCAATATCGCTGAATCATGTAGGCCTATTTGCCTGTGCATCGAACTGGAGTATAACCCTATGAGTGGCAAAGGTCTGAACGAACCCAGGTCTTTAGTAATGCAGTCGATAAAGTTGCTGTTAATTGAATGAAACTTAAAAGTGTTTTTTCTAACTATGGTTTAACTTCAATTCAGTAAGTCCTTTAAATATATTGGACATGTTTTAATGCATGTGGCATCTATGGCTTTTTAAAATATTTTTTTTTTTTTTAATTTTATTAGTGACTTTTCCGAAGTACCATATGTTTCCATACTTGAACCTTCCAGTTTTTCCCACATATCAATGAACTGTCTTCTGTTGTTACTGACTACCTACTTAGGTCTATGCTTATAAAGTTTAACAAAACATAGGTTTTACTATTCGGTTTGATAAAGATTGTGTAAGTAATGCCAGTTAGAGAATTTCGCTAATTTTTCAAAAACCATCTCATTCAAGAAATCCAATTTCCATTCCTAAAATTCCTTTGGTTCTTTTTAATAATATTTTTATCGAATCTATATGAATCTGGGATTGAAGTTCTAAAAAACTTTGACTTGTATAAGACAAAATGCATGACGTTCTTCGCTCCTTCTCATTATTTCAAATTTGGAATAGTTATTCATATTAAAACGCTACTAAAAAACTACAGAGTTTTAACTAAAACAAAAATAAGTTCAACATTTATAAAAGGGTAGACTTAAGGGAGAAGCACTAGTTAGGGAATTACCTTATAATAAAATGAAAAACCTTACAAGTTTCACTTTTGTCTTTAACAATTAAAAACATTGAAAAATTATAAAATAAAAATGTTACGTTTAATAAATTATTGTACTATTAAGTCCTTGTTAGACTGTGGTTTGTAATGTTCTTTTTGATTTTAATCGAGATTCTGCTGGTCGATCCCGAAGACAACACAAAACAAAAACACAGTAGATGTTTTCTATCGATATACAATTTGATGGAGAAAAAACGAACATTCATCTTCTAAGATCATACCTAGAATTAAAAACGGCTGGTGCTAATTATTTCACTGGGTCCTAACCACCCGAGCGAAATCTTCCCTAATTATTGAGTTCAAATTACTAGAATACAAACTTAAGACCAATTATTCTCTACGTATACCAGCTCCATTGGTATAATACCTGTCAATCCATCATCATTTGCTTTCAAGCTAACCATGGCATTTGGAATCCAGCGCATCTCCAAATACCTTTCTCGGTGTCTGATGAACAAAAAACCCTATTAATTAACTTCGATTTGGGTTTCTTTTTTCATTGAAGTAATTCAAGGAGATTCCTGGAAGTTTCAATGCATTCACTTATAACAAAAAAACTTTCATGAAACCAAATTTAGTTTAAGCTGAAAAGTTTTACCCTTGTATTTGAAAAGTTTCGCAGAATTTGATGCAGTTTTATTTTTCATTTCATTATACTAAATCAGCATTTTAAATTAAAATAAATCATTCCTGCGCCGATGAGTTTCTGTTTCATTGGAATTAAGTTATTTATATATTATATATTTATTTTTGATTAAAAGTCGAATGAATGGGGTTGTTGGGATTTAATGGATTTAATGTAACTATGGTCACGGGCATAGTAGTGAGATAAACATATTTGCACGCAACCAAAGACACGATATCAATTCCAGTTTTCTTAAAAATTGATGTGACAAATGCGAGCTTCTCATAAATAATCTCTTCTGATCAAAGGGCACGGTAGTGCCCAGCCAAGTTCTGGCACTACACCCTTTTTACAGGAACAAACTCAGGCGATTTTTGACTCCCCCCTATCTTCAGTACTAATGAAGTCAGAAACTTAAAATTATTCCGAATATATGCTGAGCTTGTCAGGCACAGGCGCCTTACCAATTTTAAATTTTCTAGTATAAGCGGTTCCTGAGATATAAGGCCTCAAAATTCACAAAAACCGTAACTGACTGACTGACTGACAGATCATCAAAATTATGGAGCACTTCCCGACATCGTAGAATCTTGTAATTTTGCACAACGGTAGGTCTTGTCATGCAAGCAGAGGAAAAAATCGAAAATTTGAGGTCTTCCATTCAGGGGCGTGGTACGCGCCCACTTCCTCAGAGCTGATGTAAACTATATGGCACACTTCCGATTGCAGTAGAACAATGAAATTTAGTAGAACGGTAGGGGTCAAATTGCATATAAAGGACCAACAATAAAAATTGAAGTTTTCAATTCAGGAGGCGTGGTATCTACCCACTTTCTCCGAATTGGTGTTGGTTGAATGGAGCACTTCCGACTGCTGTAAAACGATGAAATTTTTAGCTTAAAATACATACGAGGAAAAAAATATAAAATTTTAGGTTTTCCATTCAGGGGCGTGGTACCCGCCCACTTCCTTAGAACTGATGTAAATTATATGGCACTGTTTGTAATTCAATGTAAAGATTTCTTGATTTAGTTTTTACTTTTAATATATAGCTTATGATGTCAATGATCGACCGATTTGGGGTCGCTAGCTGGACTTAATTCGAATAGATTTTTTTTGATCGAGTAATGAAAATTGTATTTGTTTATTATTCAAGGGCTACGCAGGAACTAAGACCGGATATTTATATACCTGCAACCCATTAAAGGTATTCATGTCAAGCCGTAAAGTCGTCTTTAACATCGTAAAAGTTGTAAGCGAAAAATTTGATTACGACTTTGCAACTTTTACGACAAATTTTACCTCTTTGCATACATTATTGAATTTAATTTCGTTAAAACTAGATAGTTAGATACTCGTAAGTTTCAAGTTAGTTGTTAGTTGCAACTGGGGTGGCCACGATCCACAGTAAGAGTCTCACGCGTTTTCCCTCATAGATCGTTTTCAAGTTTTTAATATCTATTCGCAAGAACCAAGAAACGAATTAAATACTGCAACACAAATATTCGAGTAGCCTTTTTTGAGCCTCATCTGATGATTCAAAAAAAAAAAAAAACATAAAAAGGACCATTTCTGGTTATTTATGGAAATTTGTTTTTAAACAAATTATTCAAGGAGCATTTCCTTAAAAACAAATCCAAGGAGTAAATAAAATTTTCAAAGTGCATTTGTTAAAAAAGCCAAGTAGCATCATTTTTTTTTTCAAGTAGCCAACAAAAATTCAAGGAGCATTTCTTCAAGTTGTTACGCATTTCTTTAACCTCAGTGATATTTTCGGGAAAATACCTCCGTTTATAATCCCCTAATAATTCCTTGCAGGGCTTCCTGGCCTATAAATTTCCGTTATTTACATATGCAGCAAAGGAATCTAGAATTCTTTCAGAAGCTAAGTATTTTTAGAATTGATAAAAAGTTCAATTCAATTCAATTCAATTCTTTATTGTAAACAATACACTAAGACCATGTCTTTTATAGTATTCATAAGTTGGCTGAACAGTTGTATGTTAACTAAGTCTAAATAAAAATTAATAATTTAATAATTAGGTATACCTATGTACATTTTTTTTTAATTATTGACTTTTCTTCTTTTACTCTCTTGCGATATTTTTCTATTTTCCTATTTTATAACCTAATTATTTGAAAAATGTTTGAAAACTTCGGACTTAAATCTTGCTGCATCTGTTATCCTCTTTATGCTTACTGGCAAAGAATTCCAAAGGCGAATGCTGTCTACAAAGAATAACCGTGAAGAGTTTAGATATCTAAATGATGGAATAACTATATTACTTGTTCTTGAGGATGTACATAACTGAATTTTTTCATAAAGGTATTCTGGTGTTTTTGTGTGAATAATTCTTTGTAGAAAGATACAATTACGAACATTAACGTATTCTTGAATAGTGCAGTTAAGAATTTTAGTACTAAAAGCTGAAAGATGATCATATCTTCGAACACCGTATACAAAGCGAGTCATACGTCATAGGAGGTAGATCTTCATTGTTATATGTCTTCTTAGAAACTAATAGCGCTTAACTTTTCTCAGGATTGAGCATTAAACCGTTCTCCTTAGCCCAATTGTAGATTCTTAGAAGATCTTCACGAAAAACAAGATCTTCTACTAACCCAATTCTACACGAGAGATAGATTTGTATATCATCCGCAATGAAAAGAAACATGCTCACAAACATAAGGCAGATCGTTGATATAAACACTAAACAGAATTGGGCCCAGAATAGAACCTTGAGGCACTCCCATCTTCAAATATGTACATATGTATTGAAAATTTGTTTCCTGAGTTCTGTTACACAAATAACTACTAACGAGGGAAACAGCAGAATTCGAAAAACCAAAATAGTTCTTAAGTTTTTGACAAAGGACTCGATGATCGACTTTGTCAAAAGCTTTAGAGAAATCCAGTAGGCGTCGTATTGAAGTCTAATGTCATCTAAGATCTTAACCATTGGTGTAGAGCAGGAATGGTTATCTCTAAATCCAGATTGGTATGGAGATAACAATTTTTTGGACGTGAGATGGTCAATCATTTGCCTTGTAAGGATTTTTTCGAGGACTTTTGACATGCACGGTAAAATGCTTATTGGGCGGTAGTCGGCGGGTTCCGTAGGTATAGACGTTTTTGGAACTGGTGTTATCCTTGCTGCTTTCCAAGCAGTTGGAAATGTTGAAGAGACAACACAGTGATTGTAAACATGGGTGAGAGCGTTAATCATGTAGGGTAAGATAAGTTTCACAAATCTGAGATGAATACCGTCTTCATCTATAGCTTCAGACCTTAAAGATTTGAAAGTGCGGATAACTTCGTCTAAAGTTACAGTCTGAAAACAAAAACTATCTGCTTGATCGTAAATTAAGGCAGCTTTGGGTTCAAAGTTTGTTGGTAATTGAGTTGTCTGAGTAAACTGGTTGTTAAGGTCATTTGGATCAAGGTCACATTTAGAAATTGTCCTTTTTCCAACACCAATCTCACGAAGATTTTTCCAAAGCTGCTTAGGAGAAAGATCTGTGTTAAGTTTCGAGGCGAAGAAATTTCTCTTGGCTGAACGGGTGATGAGAGTTGCTTGATTGCGAAAATAGCAGTATTGTCGCCAGGTTGCAGGATTAGGTGAACTCCTCCACTTGTGGTAGTATTTTCTGCGATTTTTAATCGCATTCTTAACTTCCATGTTGTACCACGGACATTTTTCATTTTGAATCCTTACCGTTTTAAGAGGAATATATGTTTCAAATAACCTTTTCATATGGTTGTTAATGAAATTAAGTTTGTTATCTACATGAAAAATATTGAAAAGAATTTTTTTCCTTTGCCTTTCGAAAAAGGCGCGATATAAAAGTTTTCGCATACACGTCGCACTTTTTGTTAGTGACCACCAAATGTATGCATGGAGGCATATCGTATTATTTGTTGTTGTAATTTCTTGTTTAAATAGTTAGCCCTAGTCAAACAGTAGTTTTTTTTGGATATTACCACATTAATTTTTTTCATTTATGACCAGCTACGTTGTACTAAATCGGCCACTGTTCAGTTTTAATCGAATTTTTTGTAATCATAAGTTTTGGAAAACATTTCTACTTAACAAACTTTTCAAGATCATCCTTTTGAAAAAGTTTTGAATAATCTTTGTTTCGAAAAAGGGTTTGAGTAATTGTTTTTTTAATGTGTTCAAACACAACGGTTAAAAATGTTAATACATAAATGAAGAAAAGTACGTACAATCCACTTTTGCATTTTATTTACCATGTGTGGCTAGCCAAAAATTTCTTAATTTATTTCATATAAGACCATCAATTCTTGTCCAATGAACATACATACATACATCTACATACAATCAGAGGAAAGAGAAAGCAAATTAAATCCATAGAAATAGTAAACCACCCGATGGAAAATTACCTCCACATCAATTACTAATAAAGAATCCCTTTTGTTGTTAAAATTGATGGACGTGTTCCGAAAAAACTATTTCTTTTTTCTTCTCCCAAAAAAAAAATAATTTTTCCTTCTAAGCCTGCCCGTTCTCACCACATCCATTGTTGATATAATGAAATCGAATACAAAAAAAAAAGGAAAAAAAAAAAAACACCAATTGATTAATGGACACCAGCTTTCAAGAAGATATATCTGGAAATAGCACCTGGCAGCATCGATGCTTTTACTCCTAATTGATGATCAGAGATTTTATACAAACAGTATATGAAAATTAGAGAGGAAGGTAAATTCTGAAATCGATTGACACAAAAATCTAATTTGCCAAATTATCAATTTGTTCGAATTCAAACAAACCATTTTGAGTTTTTGAAAAGAATCTAAGATTTAAAAAACTTTTCTTCGGAATGTCCTTACAAAATTTAACTCTTAAGAAACAAACCAATACTCTGAATTGAGTCCTTTTAAAGGTAAGGTAGAGTGATGGTAAGACCAGACAAAAATGTTAACTCCTTACACATATTATAAATGTTTCGGAACTAGACTCTACTTCTGATGTGCCACAGACCCTTAGGTTTTAGCGAGTGAAACCCAAGTAGTATAAACCATTCCCTAGTTAATTTAAAAATTAAAAAAAAAAAAAACGTCAAGTCTTCCATCAGAGTGAGATGCTTTTATTCAACTCAGAAAATAGTGACACAATTTTAAGTTATTCTCCGTTTACGAGTGTCATTGTGACATTCTAAAAATTTCATTACGAAGATTAAAAAACACACAAAATTGAAACGAGCATAAAGCTAAATATCCTTGCTATCCTTTCACAATCCTACAAAACTTTGTCTTTAGAATAGATGAGCTCAGGTGTGGTCCCAGAAGGAGGGAATGGAGCATGAAGTGCCCTCTTTTTACATTCAAAGTGGTAAAAAGTAATTTTTCTCCCTCCATTTCTCTAAGCTTGTTGTGGAGGTATAGGTCTAAAAAATTACGTCAAAATAATTTTCGTCAGATTTGAATTTTTTATAAAAACCATAACTTGATCCTGAGATGGGTAGTCTTTCTTCGGCTCAAATTCAAAATCTTTAATTTTGGTTCGCATTCCGACTCTAGATATACGTCAGGAACTCATGCTGCACAACCTTTCGTAAGGAAAAAGACCTTGCTTTTTGAGACTCCCTGAACTAAAATGCATTTTATTGATTAAAACACACCTTTTAATCAAAATCCTGCAACCGTTCCTGGATGGGATGGTAATCCAGATGGATGAATGTATATCTGAGAGCAACAGTTAACCGTAGGGAACGTTCAAGAACGTTTATTTTTTTTCGATTCTCAGTTATTTATTTTTGCTGTTGTTGTTGCATTAAACAGAAAAGCCCCAAGAACAATTAGTAAATCGATTTTTTGTCTTCACAGACTATTCTTGCTTAAGAAGACAGTTAATTCTTTCCTCTGGGAACTAAGCTGAGCAGTAGAGGTATCAACAACAACAACAACAACAACAACTCTAGGTATAACAATTAAAAGAAATGAGATGAAAGTTGTTCAAGTAAAAATACTATGCTCATTCTATGTATGTGATCCTTTTTCACTCCTTAGAGGATTCTTGAAATATTCATCAAACAGTATCAGGGTAAGTGCTTTAGATGCCAGAAAATTAATTTTTTATTGTCAAAGTCAAATCTCATGAATACTGGATATAACAAAAAAAAAAAAGAAATTAAGCCGAAGGCCGGTTTTTTTTTTGAACTTGTGAGATCATGGCTACTTATCCCAATTGATTTAAAAAAAAATCAAGATAATCTAAAATACATCTATTTATATTGGTGGCAAGATGCCAAAGTTGAGTTCAAGTTTATGTAAAAATTTGTTGACATTGGATGTCAAAGTTTTGATATAAAATTTACATATTTTTTTAATTGCGGTAATGGATTTAATGGTTTAGTTTAATAAGAAAGGAATAGCTTGGGAAGTCAACTTTGGGTACTTTTCATATGATGGCGATTTGATTTATTTAAGTTTGGTGGCTCAATAGCTCATGAAGAACAACCAGATCCAGGCGACTTACAACTTTTAACCATTGATAGCTATCTGCTACGTCTTGAATTTTTTGGTGAGTCCAAGCAGCTGAGATGAGGGGTTATAGATACCATACAGTGCGAATCAATGACCAAGCCTCCTGAGGCATGAAAGTCCAATGCACTTACCATTTCCTTATGGGGTGCCTACTACATAAGAGAAAGACTAATAAAACTATCTTTTTGCCCAAGTTAAAGTCAGTTTAATTATTCTATATATATTGCACTCCCCTTTTCCTGCAGGTCTGATTAATTTTTAGAAATAAGTATTGAAACACTTTTAAATACTTGTCTCCAATATTTCATACCACTTTTATTAGAAACAAATGCATTTGAGCTTAAGCCTAGTACGCAGATCGCGCTAAATTTTATCTCTCACATTTTTCTCCAAAATTAGCTCCAAGCTAAATTTTGACATAAGAACTTTGTGGAGAATATGTCACAGAAAACAGCTGTTCTCTAAATGAATTTTTTTCAAAGATTTTAAAGAATTTGTTTTAAAGTATGATTTTTAAGAATTATGAATAAGAACGAATGAGAATTATGAATGATTCTTGTTGTCGAAATTCTTGTAAGACTCCCGTCACCAAATATTCTTCTAAATATTATTAAAATATTATTTCATTTCAAATTAAAATTGAAATTTAGCCCTGGAATAAATGTGCCAGACAATTATTTCGTGCGCTAAATTTTGACAGATAAGTTATGTACAGTTCGAAATGCTTGACATAATTTTAGCTTGGCTAAATCTTGGAGAGAATTTTGTATGGGAGATAAAATTTAGCTCGATCTGCGTACTAGGCTTTAGCATGAAAATTTCGGTACCTGCCATTTAATCTTTATGAAAAAGCTTAACTATCTAAAAAACGGCTCTTAAGATTTTAAGAAATAAATTTTAGTACACTATTGCAGTTAAGATATACATATATACATTTTGATAAAGAAGCACAGAACCTTTATTTTTAATTTCGACTTTCTCATTAGGTGCTGAGCTATGTATTTTTAAAGGAACTTCTTCAAAATCTAATAAACATTGCATATGAACATTAAAAAAACAGGGTTTCGAATTTTTCAAGATTCTATATTTCTAAATTGAGATTTTAGATTATAGGGCCAAATACAAGTTTCTTTTAAAAAATGCAATAAAATTAACTAAATTAAATATTTTACATGTATTATTGCTTTATTAATAAGAGCAAACATTCCCATTAATTATGAAATACAACGTCGTTCAGGTGGCTGTCTCGACTAGCTTCACAGTAGAGCATTCTGTCACTCCAATTTTCCAAGACCTTGTTTTTGGTTTCGGGCTGTAGCTCACGTGTTGCCTGGATGATATTGACCTTAAGTATTTGAATCGTTTCCGAATTGTTGGCATAACTCTGTCCTTCACGGTTCCCCACAAAAAAAATGGTTCAAATAACAGCTTCGAGGCGGCTAATTGACATCGCCAAGATGGCTTATAACACGATTCGGGAATTTGGTGCACAAAAGATCGATTGTAGCATGCATGGGCTGTGTGACATGGCGCACCCGCCTGCATGAACCAGAGCTCATCCAAATTAATGTCTTCAATTTCAGTAAAAAACTAGTCGGTTAACATGGCTTTGTACGGCCGTTGCCCGAAACGTTGTTCCCAGCCTCATTTTCGGAGAAAAGGGTCCAATGATGGCAGCACTCCACAATCTGCATCAAACTCTCTGTGGATGCATTGGCTTCTGGACAATAACGTGCTGGCTTTTCGTGCCTCAGATGCGGCAATTTTGTTTGTTAACGTACGCCGAGATGAAAATGCGACTTGTCAGAAAAGATGATTTTTCGCCCAAAATCGTTGTATTATTCAAGCTGCTTTAAGCCCCAAACTGCGGAGCGATAACGAAGCGGATGGTCATGCGCCTCCAATTGTTGAGTCAATTGAACCTTGTAAGCGAATAACCCGAGATTTTTGTACAGAATTCTCCTCAAGCTTTTGAGTGAAATGTTGAGCTGTTCAGATCAATGGTGATTTGAAGTTTATGAATCTAACGTGTCACACGCTCGGCTGCAGCAGCTACATTCTTGTCGGTCAAAACTTATTTTCAAAAAACTCACTGTTTGGAAATACCTAAGTTTTCAATATTTCCCAACGTTCGCGTAAAGCGACTCATTTCGTTTCGTTCCGCCGAGGTATGATACTGAGAGTCTGCCAAAATTTCGAGCGGGAAAGAGCTATCAGTGTCAAAAACTGATTTTGATCACATTTTTTTATGATAAAGCACCAGAAAGATTGGGATAGCCTTGTACAAGTAATGTAAAGACCCGTAAGTATAAAATATAAGTTTGATTCAAATAAATAATCGCGTTAAGTTCGTTAAGTTTTAGTTTATTCAAAATTGCTATTGTACCTATTTTAAAAAAAAATTAAACAAATTATTTTAAAACACAATTGACAATCACAATTTTTATAAACTTGGAAGTTTACAGTTTTTTAATGCAGTCTACAAGATCAGGGGTTAAAATAATGGTACTCACCACACAAATGTCAAGAAACGGTTTTCGAATATTAAATTTTCCTTAAAAACGGCGCTTAGAATTGTGATAGCATTTTTTTCTATTACGCGTCATTTTTACGATCTATAATTCAATAGAACCAATTTTGAAATGAAGACATTATGATCAACAACTCCACAACCAACTATCCCAGGCCATACAAAAACAAAAACGTCTCAAGAGAAGTGTCGAATTTCAAGATGCTTGCTCCACGTATAGAGGTGCTTCATCTATGACTTATAAAAGATGTCCAAAGTCGAGGGATAAATAAAAAAGATTTGTGTGTTCTAACTTCCACCAGCACGTCCATCAAGATGATTCCATCATTGTATTTGATAAATGTTCTGATTAAATAGTTCCTATAAATATAGTGATATTGTTATCCTTTAATACTTAGTATACTTGATGAAAACATATATACTTGGTTTTGCCTACATTAACCGCTAGTCCGATCTTCTAAGGCTCAGTACTTAAAACTCACAAAAATGCTACTGTATTCTTCCGTTACGAAAATACTAGTGCTCTAGTGACAGATAGACAATCTAAATTTTCTAATCTAAGTGAAGCAACTTGTGTTCTTTATTATCTTCCTGCTAAAACAGACCAGTTTGGTAAGGTTACCAAAACTAGATATTGGTCTATATAGATCGTCTGTCGTCTGTGTACATTCTGTCATAGACAGCCTCTAAATCTACCAAAAGTGTGAGTCAATTTGGTGCTGCTGGGATTTTTCAAGATCTATTTGCCCGTGGTACTCGTTTCGCTGGAACACTCAACAGTTCATCCTCGAGCCATACTTTGGGACGTACTGTCAAATATAGCGAATCGTTCCTTATTCGCACATCACGGTTATGAATCAATCTACTTGGCCATTTCAATTTGTGTTTTGCCATTTCTATTTGCAAAAATTCAAGACCAATATTCATTAAAAAATGTCCTTTCTCGCCGCATCTAATTCTCACATCACTCATGCTATGTCTATGTTCAACATTGTAAGGGTCTCAGTAAACTCTTGAGTGCGTATGAATTATAAAAAAAAAAAACTTCAACAGGTGGTTTTAGGTGAACTTTTATGGATTAATACCACACCTATTAACTTGTTGACAAAAGACTTCAGACGTAAGCCTAACGGCAGAAAATATTTTATAGGCGATGTTAAGAAAAGTGATACTTCCACAGTTGTTACATTTAAATTCAAGGGCTTAGACCACAATTAACTATTTAAACCTCATTGACAGTCGTTCGACCTAACATTATTTCCATTTTCTAGGTTTTCCATAAACATGTTGTCATAATATATCCAAACGTCCCCTGACAGAGTATAAACCCAATTATTTAAGACTTCTTCCGCCCTAACAAAGTACTCCCTGTAATCTCTTTAAATACCTTCTCTTTCCTATCAATATTAAATTTCCAATCTTTGATTTGATTCATGCATAAATCCAATCACGACGTGACGCTTTTCGCCTGGATCTATTTTAATTTTCATATTACAAAATCATAGGTTCACCAAAGTAAGCTCTACACATGCACAGAGGTGTGTAATTCCAACCCCAAAAATACTCGTTCCCTTAACAGTTTTATAAAATAAAACCCAAGACTCCCTCATAACGTCTCCTTGAAAGCTTCATTGGAGAATAGAGAATCCCTTTAATTTAGCCATGACAGTCAATTTTCAAATTATCGACCCAAAACTGCATGTACATATATATACTCGTAGCTATAGTTAGCTGTTGGCTGCTGTAAATGTAGACTCCTTTTAGCAGGGCCGGATCTACCTAAGGGCTGTATGGGCTGCAGCCCAGGGCCCCGAGGTCACAAGGGGCCCCCAGACCCCGCTGAAAACAATAGGCGATGATTTGAATTAAACAAAAATCTAAAATTAAAAAACCTACCATAAGGTTGGCAATGGCTACCATAAGGTTGGCAATGGCAATCAACTAATGTATAGTCCCCGGCAAGCTAAATGGCACTATTTTAGAGAGAGAGAGAGTAAATTCGCGCGTCGCTTTTACCTTGAAAAAACCTTGCTCGAACTTTCTCTCTCTCTCTTGCTCTCTCTCTCTCTCTCTAAAATCGTGCTAAGTTTGATGCCGAATAGTGTATGTCAGGGATGGAAAATGAAATTTTTCAATTGTACTGAAATCTGGAATAAAATTGTACTGAAATGATGTCAATTGTACCGAAAACGAATTTTGTATGAAAAAAAAGCAAAATCAATAATTCAACTTGAAAGTTTTCGAAAGTATTTTATTTAAAAAAACCAAAGCAGAAATGATCAGTTTGTCTTCTTATAAAAAATATAAACATATGTATATAAATAGCTGCACAGACAAAAATAATACTCGTATCTTTATTTTAAAAGTATATGCATAACTATTGTATTGTATTGTAATGACGAAACTAAATCTTTTACTTGTCAATTTTTGCGGCACCAGCTTATACAAAAACAAATTAAATATAAAACTAAAATTTAGAAATTAAATATCTTAAAAATGCACAGACGAAAAACTGCAATCACAAATCACATCCACAAGTTTACAGTTTAGTGTTTAGTAAACAAAACGATGCGCTGTATGAAAAAAAAAGCTGTTCGATAAGGAGACAGAAAAGCAAGACGCCATCAAGAAGTGAAAAGAAAACTTTAATTAAGGCTTCGGCCGCGCACTGAGCGACGTGCGACTGAGCGATAGAGCGACGAGTCTGAGCAATAGGTGGCCATTTACAGAGCTTCATCGCTGAGCGATAAGTCATTTGTCAAGTGCAGGTACACTTCGTCGTAGTATTTAGTGGAAAGTCGCGTTCATGTTTATAGAGCTTATGTAAGATCGAGAAAACGAAGATTTTATATGCACCCCATTAATGGTGAAAGGGAAAATTATGTTGAATCTTTGCAGACATTTATACTGATTTTGGCAATAATGTCGTGTGTCAATAGAATCTTTTGATTTTCTGTTCGAAAACGTTCGGCCAAGATTAACAAAACAAAGAAAACGAATTCGTGCAGAAGAGCGGCTAATTTTATTACTAATGTTAGTATTTTATTTTTTTGCTCTTAATTTTTATTTTTAGTTTTGCCAAAATAATATTCTGAAAGTCACTTTTTATATCTAGTTTTTCGAACCCGTTAAATTTTGCCCTAAATGGCAAGACTTTTTAGAAATTTAAAAACAATAAAATGTAGAGCGACTTCGCTCTGTCGCTTAAAAAATCGCTAGTCGCTTAGGGCTTATGTGGCCACCTCCACACTATTTCATGTGTTTTAATTTTTTTGCGTCGCTTAATCGCTCAGTACGTGGCCGAAGCCTAAGAGTTATAAGGGCTAACAGCTGAGAGTTATTGTTCTGGTATGAAAATGAATACATTCAGGCCGGGATGAAGTATTTAACTTTCAATTTCCTTTTATCAGGTTGCCTGGAAGAGATTGCTACCACAGCAATAATGTCGCCGTTTGCACAACTAATGCTTGCATAGATTTAAGTAACATTTATGTTTTTTTGTGTGCTATAAAGAATATAATAATAATAATATATCATTAAAGACACAGTTTTTTTGACATGGCTATTAGTTGAATACTTAGCTAGGCCACTAAATAGTTTCAGCCCAGGGCCCCACAAATTCACGATCCGCCTCTGCCTTTTAGCAAAGTCACCTCTCTTCCTGCATTCTTGGCACATTTCACATTTCAACTTTCAACAACAATGGCACGTTTTATGATCTCCCCTCGTTCCCACAAAACAAACATGTGAACAATGTAGGTATTTGCAGGTTCTCCACAAAATCTGTATGCAAAAAAGATACACGATCCCACATCACATATTCACACTCAAAATATCTTTCGAATCAAATGTTTAAGGCCCCAGTTACACTATCAACTTTAATTCATGAAATTCAGAAATTTGCCCAATAAAATATCTTCCAAGAATTTAAGGTAAAACATCTTGCGGGCAGTTTTTGGAGCAGTAGGTATGCATTGCCCCTCCTTCCATCCAAACAGAACAAATAGTGAACTGCTTCTCCAAGGATAAAGAGATGACGATGATGATGATGATGATGTGGTGTAACAGTAAATGGAATTGTGGAAAATATCCTTTTGAGAATGGTATCGTTGCGGAATGCCCTAGGAACCAGAATCAAATGGATTGTGTGTGTCCTGAAAATGAATGAAGAAGAAAAAACAAAAACAAAGATTTTTCTTCTTTCCTCCTATAGCTCAGGAATTGTTATGGACTTATGGTGTTTTGCTGTTGCTTTTGTGGCTTAGTCCTGCGGGGCATTGTCTATTATTTGTTTCTAATTCTCTTTTTTTGTATTTCGTTTTGAAGGATTGTGCACAAATCCTGGAGGACATTCGTATTTCAAACCGCTAACGACATCAGATAACAGGATATTGTGCAAGAATGCATTGCTGAGCTTACAAATGGATGGTGGTGGAGAGTTTTTAGTTGTTGCGTAACTACGAGATGCTGATTTCTTTTGTTTGCTCATTTAAACTGGATTTGTGTGGTTGACTCGCGTGGGTGCTTTTGATTGAAGGATTCTAGCGAGGATTAATGTTCAATAGATACCATTTGTGCATAGAAGACCAAAATCATTGAAAAATCTATGAGAGAGGTATTATTGAGTTGGAAATGATAGGTGTCAAAAGTTATCGTTTTCTGAATAAACCAACTTGAAGAGGTTTTTCCGCTCAGCGAAGCGGTTTCTCTTTAGTTTTTTGGGCTTTAAGCTATCGGTTATTGTCCACTATTTTTTTAAAAGGGTGGTAAGTAATCTTCTTCTCACCATAAATCTGAAAATTTTAAATTCATCGCAAAGTGCTTTCTATAACTTAAACTTTAAGTTACATTATTTATGGATCCAAATATAATTTTTTAAACAAAATTGTTTTCTAAAAAATTGTGCGAAATTCATGCAAGATTTTGAAATACAAAAAATTGAAAAACTTTACTTTTTTTTTTCAAATATCAACTTATTTTTATTGTTTAAACAATTTCCTTTGTCTTACTTCAAAAACCAAAACAAAATTGCTAAGCAAAATCTTAACTTCTCAATATCCCATGCATTTATTTAAATTTTGGTTTTATTTTACACGACTAGTTTTATAGTGGTACATGATATTATAGACCTTTTCGTGGAACAAAATATAGGACGAATGACGTTTTTATATACGAAAGAAAACCGTGATTCCAAGAGGGCCATGACCATGTTGAAATCCATCATTTTGGAAAATGTGAATTGATCTTTGTCTCTGAAAACTATTTGGTTTTAGCGCAGGGAATATTTTTGAGGCTATGTTAGTTTAGTGCTTTCACTTTTTCGACTTTTTGGAAACTAACATTATTTGTAGTATTAAAATCTTAGAGAACAATTTTCCAGAGCTACATACATACATATATCTATATGTATCTTTTGACTGAGATGAAGTCGAGTGTCGAGTGTGTAACATCTAAACGCAATAGTGAGTAGAACTGTTAATGTTTATTTCAAGTCTATCTCTTATTTATTATCTATTCAAAATCTCATTTTTTACTTGCGAACTATAGGTACTATAAGGTAAGTTATGCATAGGTAAAAAAATCGAACTTGAGATTTTAATCAAAGTTGACATTACGATGATAACGAAGACTAAAAAAGTGGGTCTCGCAATTCTGTCTGTCTATCTGTCTGTTCGACTACAGCTAAACGGCTCGGCCTATTTTCTTCAAACTTGGTAGATTTGGGTTTTAATTTTTTCCCCCGGATGTTTTTTCTGTTTTTTTTTTTAAGACGAAAAATAACGGTACTTGCCATACAAATTTTTTTTCGAAATTTTATTAATATTTTTTTTTCTCAAAAACTGTCCCACAGATTTAAAATTAAAATTAAAAAAAAAATCCTTATTTTTGCTAATTTCCTTGGAACAATTTTTTTTTTTGGTTTTTGATTTGGTTCAACCGAAATCAGAAATTTAAATATTATTGTGTATTCAAATTTTCCAAAAATTTTTTTTTCAAAACACAATATTTCAAAAACCCCATGCTCGTTTTTTTTTAAACTTGATAGAAGTTTCTTAATATAAATTATAAGATTTAAGAAAAAAATTATTTTACCTAAATATAACGGTACCCTCCATACAAATGTTAAGAAATTGTTTTCGAAAATCGTATTTTTCTCGAAAACGGTTCCGAGAATTTTGCTTTAATTTTTTTCTTTTGATTAATTTTTGCGATCTATAATTTTATAAAAAAAATTGAGATCAAGATATTACTGACTGTACCTACCATAGAACCATTGTTTTTTTCAAATTTAGAATTTATCAATATCGACATAACGGATTTTAATGAAATTTTTTATAGGGAAGCTTCTAAAAAGTTTGAAAAACATTGCATTTCAAAATTTAAGAAAAACATATTTTTTGAATTTACAACAAAAAAAATATTTTTTTTTGGAAAATTCAATAGGTATCTCCGGAAACGACATGCAAATTTAATTTTTATTAGAAAAATAAAAAAACTTTAAATTGGCGTACTAAAATTTTTTCTTAAAAATATTTTAAAATTTGTATTCGTGCATAAGCTAATATTTGCTTGAATCATATGGTATCCTGTTTTTAGGTCCAACTACTAAAGGAGTTGTTTTAGTCTATTAAAAAATTAATTTTTTGCTTAGGAACAGTTTTTTTCTAATAACATTCATTTTTGAAATTCTTAGTCGTCTACATAAGAGCAACTTCGTGCGACCCGGTAGTGCATTTTATTTATATATCAAAAGAAGATAACTGAAGCAATGGGACATTTTTGAATATCTTTCTGATGATTTTCGAACAACTCTGTTTTAAACTTACTTATTTGGTCTTGTGACCTACGTACATAAAGAGCTGTTCAAAATAATAGGGAATATATTTCAGCAGAGTTATGTCATCAAGAGCCATTGCCGTAGAACTTAACGACATTGTCAGTGCTCCAACTATCCAAAGAAAGTTGCTGCAAAGTGGACTCCCTGAAAGAATTGCAAAAAAGGTTACCCAATTAAGCAACATTAAGGAACATTAAAGCTAGAAAGGATTTCCTGCCAATAGATTTACAAATTACACCAAAGAGATGTTTCGCAATATTCTTTGGAGTGATGAAACTAAAATAAATTTCTTTGATTTTGACAGTGGTAGAAATTTTCGGCGTCCTCAAAGAAAAGAGTTCCACTTCCGGTTCACAAAAAAAAAAAAACCGTGAAACATAGAGATGGTAGTGGCATGGTATGGTTCTGCTTTTCATAGTTTGGTGTTGGGCTCATTTAACAAATAAAGGATATCAAGACCATGGAAAGTTACTGCGATATCTTAAAGGACGCCGTCGTAGTACCGTATGCTGAGGACAATATACCGTTAAATCGAACTTCTAACAGGACAATGATCCCAAACACTCCTTAATATTGGTAAGTGCTTGGTTCAGAGACCATCAAGTGTAGGTGTTATCATGCCCATCTCAGTCCTCCAATCTCCATCCAACTGAGAATTTGTGGGCGGAACTGAAAAAATCTTTGGCGAAACAGGTATTTGCAAACAAAAAACAGTTGTGGACTGTGTTTTGAATTTTCCTATTATTTTAAACAACTGAAAATCGAGGAAATTTCAATTAAATAATGACAAAATAAAAAAACAATAATAGAAAATAAAATGCACGACTGGGTCGCAAGAACTTGCTCCTATGTAATAGAATTTTAAAAACGAATGTTTTTGAATCTATGCTAGAACAAAAATTATAAGTCGTTGTAGTGGTTTTAAGAAACCGCTTTTATATACAAAATTTTTAAAAAACTTTTAAGGAAAAATGATGGTACGCCAATTTTAAGTTTTTATTATTGTTCGAATAAAAATTAAATTAAAAAAAATATTGAGCAGTTTCTGAGATATCGAATTTTCAAAAAAAAAATTTTATCAAAATTCTTGGTGCCGTTTTCGAGAAAAATACGATTTTTGAAAACCATTTTTTAAAATTTTTTAACATTTGTATGGTGGGTACCTTTATTTTAAGGTAAAATGAAACTTTTTTTCTCACATCTTGTAGATTATATTAAGAAACTTTTATTTATCAAGTTTAAAAAAAATCTAACATGGGGTTTTCGAAATATTGAGTTTTGAAAAAATAATTTTGAAGTTTTTTTTTTTTTTAAATCCAAAAAATTTTTTTTTGAAAATTTGAATACACAATTCTATTTAAATTTTTGGAGAGCCTTCGCGAAAGGAAAATGATCAAAATCTGTGGTACCGTTTTTGAGAAAATCAAAAACAAAAAAAAATGCTTCCAATAACCTTTTTTCGGAAAATTTTTTTCAACCATTACCTAGCTTTAACTAAATGAAATTTTTTTGTGTTTTTATTTTTTAAATCTGTGCAGCAGTTTTTGAAAAAAAAAATATATATAAAATTCCGAAAAAAATTCGTATGGCAGGTACCGTTATTTTTGGTCTTAAAAAAAAAGAAGAAAAAAAGTGTGGGGGGAAAAAATCAAAACCCATATCTACCAAGTTTAAAGAAAATTGGCCGAGCCGTTTAGGCTGCAGTCGAACCGACAGACAGACAGACAGACGGACAGACAGACAGAATTGCCAGACCCACTTTTTTAGTCTTCGCTATCATCGTAATGTCAACTTTGATCAAAATCTCGAGTTCGATTTTTTTTACGAATGCATAGCATAACTTGCCTTATAGTATTTATAGTATTTGTATGTGTTTATTGAGATCTGTCAGTACGAGTGCGAAAGAAGATTTGTCTGTCTATTTGTCTATAATTCGACCTTTAGCATAAACCATTGAAGTGATTTTCTTCAAACTTGGTATTTTAGGTTCTTCTCCTAGAGGAGAAACTTATTTTTTTTATCCAAGACTATCGGTACCTGTGGTAAAGTCGTTATGAAAAATTTTATTTATCTCGAAAACGGCTCTTACGATTTTAAAAATACTATTCAAACTCCTTAGGCGCTTTAGCATGACGAAATTCATCAAAATCGGTTGAACTGTTTTTGAGAAAATCGAAAACAAAACAAAACAAAAGTATTTCGATGATAGGTGCTACTAATAACCATTTTTTTGAAAAATTTCAACCATTTGCTAACTTTTCCAAAAGAATTTTTTTAATTTTTTTCTAAAATATTTTTTTTTTTAAAAATAGTAAAATAAATGATAACTGTCAAGCCTTTTTGGCTGTATTCGAACAAGATCTGCCAAAAATATCACTGCTGCTGTCTGTGAGAGTTTACAGGAGAATCGGAGATAGTTAATTCAACACCTCGCGCGAGAACCCTACCTTTCGCAGATCAAAACTTGCCTAACTTTTCTTCATGACTTAGGTTTATATTATAGCACAAACTTCAATTGATCCAGGAGCCTATTTTTAACGATCATAGGCAATGACGTGTGTAGCTGGCTGGGCTTTCGAGCAGGTGGAAGTTGACTGCTATCTTCAGGTGAAAAATCAGATTCAGTGACAAGGTCCATTTCTGGATGAATGGGTTCATCAAAAAGAAAAATTTTCGAATTTGTGACAATCATAATCCAGGTAAGATCCACCAAATTGCAATCCACATTGTTGTTTGGTGTGGATTTTGGGCTGGCGGCATCATCGGTTCCATACTTCTTTGAGAACGACGTTGACCAGGCCATCACGTGTTATATGTCGATGATAACTAACTTCTATTGGCCTGAAATGGATCATATGGAGACAGAACGTACTTTACGAGTAAGTGCCACACATACCATGGCACAATAGACTTTTGCACGAGCGATTTCGGAACGTAGTTATCTCACGCGGAGGTGAAGTGAATTGGCTACCGAGTCGGTCTGATTTCACCCCCATATACTTCTTCTTGTGGAGTTTTCTTAGGTCACAGGTCTATGTCAATAAGCTACCACTACCCTGAAAGCCAACATAATGAATGCCATTGGTCAAATTGAGCATGAATTATGTGCACGAGTTATAGAAAATTAGACGTTTTGAATTCTCGCTGTTTATCAATGCTGCTATTGAGATTAAAAGGACGTTATATTTTATAGCTAATGGCATATATATGTGTGTACATATATGTCTTAAATAAATAAATTGAATTTAAAATAAATTTCAATGATATCTCCCTCTATCCAACTTTTTTACTCAAATTTTAAGATAGAAACGGCTTAATGAAAAACTCTTCCTTAATTTGTTTGTATCACTTGAAACAACCTTGAATCAAAATTTTAGCTTAACAATCTACCTTAATTTGAAGTAAATTCTATAATCATGAAGGACCTTCCATTTAGACTTTAGTCATAAGTCTTTTTAAATAGAAATTACTTTAAAATATAAACGGCATAACCTCAAAAATATAGTGTCCTTAACACTTTTTCGGTAGAACTAATACTTCCGGAGATATACGAGCATTTAGATCAATTCGCTTTTTCTAGTATGGCGTCAATAAATCTGGACCTACAATTTTATAATAGCCCTCTTTCAGATATGAAGAAATCAGATGTCCTACATTTTGTTCCATAGAACGGGTTTTTTCTTACTAACTTGCCTGTACCATAAGGTCAACATTATATTCAATTTATTTACATTTGTTTATGTAAGCAGTTTCCTATAAAAGTTTCAACTCCATTGCATTATTTTATATTATTTTTAAATTATTTTCTTTTGTGTTAATATACAACTTAAGCTTAAGCCTTAAATTAAATTTTAAACATTTATAATTAAGCTGTAAACAACATGGATTACCTAGATACTAAATATTTTTTGTTTTTACAAAATAACATTATTTTATGTAGAATATATTTATATCTTAATTAAAGTAAATATTTTATTTTATTTTATTGCACTGCTCCTTATATACAGTTATCCATAACAATATGCATTTAATTTAATGTAGATATCGAATTATAATTTACATAGAAATATTTACAAGATTAAGCAACAATTGTGTCCAATATTTATTGTTAGATTTTTTTGTTGTTGTTTATAAAAACTTAAAGAGGACTCATTTGTGTTTTTGTTAGTTTGGAACAACAGAGGTCATCGTCGCGTCACCTGGAAGACATTCGCCATTTGGCCGATTTTACAAAAATACCACAATCTGTGCATAGATCTCAACAGCGACCAGCAGTCCCATCACCAGTCCGTTCAAAATGCACCGATAGCGTTCCAAATGTCAGACAGACGCTATCGAATTGCTATCGTACGCAACCAGAAGGGAATCATTCTCCTCACTGCCACTGCCAGCACTCTTCTCGAGCTCGTCAATCACCTCCAGGCGTGTCTGCCGATGACTGATTTTGTATTTATTACGTTTTATGAATAAAGTCCGAACATTATTGTTGTTGTTGTTGTTATTGACATTACATTCCGGTCTACGATTTCTTCGTACTTTCGACCCATCACGGACTACAACTTCTCCATGATCCAGGATGCTGCTGTCGCTGTCTTCTTCATCGTAGTAGTCATCGTCTTCATCATCGTCGTCATCGTCAGCCCCATAAATGTCATCGTCGTCGTCCATGTCGAAGAGAAAGCATCCAGTTGCCAAGGATGTTGTGGTCTTCGCCTGCGAGTAGGAGGAGGAGGAGGATGGATATGTGGTGTGAAAGTGCTCAGAATCACTGGCCTTATATCATAGTTCTATTACCTCTGGGCCCTTCCAAGTGATGCCGGCCCGTACTAGATTATAAAATCGCATGACACCCCACATCGCAAGCACCTGCAATGATAAGAGAACAAGAAATGGAATCCAAGGGGAATTATGAAATATTTAAAAGGAATTCAGATTTAAGGTGAAATTAGTTTGACGTGACGAGGAGGATAAAATGAGCTTAATCAATGTTTCTGTATTGGTTTCATAAATGTCAACACATATTTCGGAGAACTTTAATTTTTATTAAGGAAAAGGCGATATTAGAGAACGATGGTAGAAAAACATAATTGACATTTCCACACAAATATAACATTTATGTCACAAACTGACAAGACTACAAACATGCTACAGACTATTTAAAGCTCTTTTATTTTGTTGCGACTCTTTTGTGACCAAACAAAAATTGCTCGAAATGTATTTTTTATCTTTTGCAAATGGCATCAGTCAGAGACCCAAGGATCGCGGAATTTTCTATGAACATCGACTGCGCGTTTTTGGGCCACCAGGTTCATTGAAAAGAAGAAAAAATATGTAAGGCTGGGTCACACTAATTTTGTCTTGTGGTTTAAAGCTAGAATGATTTTATTGCTATTCTTATAAATATTCGAAATAGCCAGTTGCATTCCTTCCCTAAAATAATTCAACCGTAATTCTTGCACTTCTGGGAATGCCCTTAATATTAACTTTCAACACAATTCCAGACTAAAATAAAAATTAAATTTGGTGGTGCAACAGCTCGAAGTGAACCAGGATCTAGTGACTTACAACTCTCAACCAATCCTGTGTGCGTGTTACCAAAAACGGAGGGGACCTATAATTTTCTGCCGATTCCAAACGACTAAGGAGCAGCACTTTCCATGACAAGAGATACTCTTGGAGGATTTGTCAATTCCTCGCAAGAGGCAGTACACCCCCGAAAAAAACTTTCTTGCGGCGGCTGAGAATCGAACTCGAGACCTTCCGCATGACAGTCCAACGCACTAACCATTATGGCAAGGAGTACTACAGTACTAGTAGTAGTAATTCCAGACATACTATTAAATTCAAAGATTCTTTCTTTAACCGTACTACACGAATGTGGAGTGCTTTATCCTACTCTATATTTCCCTCCAATTATGATATTCAGAGATTCAAAAAAATGTATATCAGTATCTGCTCCAACATTCTTAAACGCTCGCATTGTGCTCAAACATTTCAAGGATAGTCATAATCCTTTTAGTTACGCGCAAAATTATTAAAAACAAACAAAATCATTGACAGTTTTCCGAAAACTAGCCTGATTTTCTACAACGTTTTGCCAGTATGGAAAGATCATGTTTTTTCATACAGAAATTTCCTCGTGACATTAAATAATATGTCAATGTGACACTTAATTTTATTTTCTTACTTAAAACTCATAGCATAAACACAGCGTCAACATTCATCAAAAGAACTAGATGAAGTGCTCCAAAACTTTCGAGGCCCCTGGATAGCTACGGATTAAGTTTTATGTATTTAAACAAAGTATACAATCGATCTGTCTAAGCTTACAAAAGTTCGATCTTGTTTTTGCTGTTTTGTAACGATTTCAATCCAATATAGATAATTTACCGACACCGAAATAAAGATAAACTACACATTTACCCTATATAAGAAAACTTAATTCCAAACTTTTGGAAATTTCCAATGTACCTACTTTCCAGTTTACCGACGTTTGTTGTTTCGTTTCCGTATACTTATCATATCCGGTATAATTAGGGATGAAACTCAAATTCGCGACAAAGTCGCCATTTTTACAATTACTTATAACGGGTGATTTTTTTGAGGTTAGGATTTTCATGCATTAGTATTTGACAGATCGCGCGGGATCTCAGACATGGTGTCAAAGAGAAAGATGCTCAGTATGCTTTGACATTTCATCATGAATAGACTTACTAACGAGCAACGCTTGCAAATCATTGAATTTTATTACCAAAATCAGTGTTCAGAAAATCCGCTTTTTTATCGACAAATTTTGTTCAGCGATGAGGCTCATTTCTGGTTGAATGGCTACGTAAATAAGCAAAATTGCCGCATTTGGAGTGAAGAGCAACCAGAAGCCGTTCAAGAACTGCCCATGCATCCCGAAAAATGCACTGTTTGGTGTGGTTTGTACGCTGGTGGAATCATTGGACCGTATTTTTTCAAAGATGCTGTTGGACGCAACGTTACGGTGAATGGCGATCGCTATCGTTCAATGCTAACAAACTTTTTGTTGCCAAAAATGGAAGAACTGAACTTGGTTGACATGTGGTTTCAACAAGATGGCGCTACATGCCACACAGCTCGCGATTCTATGGCCATTTTGAGGGAAAACTTCGGAGAACAATTCATCTCAAGGAATGGACCGGTAAGTTGGCCACCAAGATCATGCGATTTGACGCCTTTAGACTATTTTTTGTGGGGCTACGTCAAGTCTAAAGTCTACACAAATAAGCCAGCAACTATTCCAGCTTTGGAAGACAACATTTCCGAAGAAATTCGGGCTATTCCGGCCGAAATGCTCGAAAAAGTTACCCAAAATTGGACTTTCCGAATGGACCACCTAAGACGCAGCCGCGGTCAACATTTAAATGAAATTATCTTCAAAAAGTAAATGTCATGGACCAATCTAACGTTTCAAATAAAGAATCGATGAGATTTTGCAAATTTTATGCGTTTTTTTTTTTAAAAAAGTTCTCAAGCTCTTAAAAAATCACCCGTTAGTTCTTTCCTTACATAGTCGTCGAGCCGGTGAGACGTGTTTGTCTCCTCAAAAAAATGTTGGTAAGTTATTATACCACTTATATTCCGGCCTACATATATTTGTTAGTAAAAAGAAAAACAACTTTTTACAGGAGGAAGGCAGTCTCAGTGGTTTAAATTAATTACCTATTTCAATATCGCGTCGCCGCGGCTGGCAGAAAAGAAAAAAACTTCATTTACGCCGGATAGGTACTTATCAGCAAAAAGGAAAATCTTTTGGTCCCTAGAAAAAGAGGAAAAAAGATAGGGACACTCAAAAAAAATCTAGATGAAAAAAAAAAAAGACAAAGGTAAAGATTTTCATTAAAAAGTATAAAAAAATATAAGAAGCAATATACTAAAGTATAATTGTATTTCCTCCAATCAGGCAAAAGAACAAAAGAATTAGGTGTACCTATTACTTGAGAAACTGGGGTCGATGCGATGAGACGCGACGGGCGGCGCGCGCGAAAGAAATAAGTGAAAATAAAAATAAAAAGAAATCCTAAGGAGACATGCAGACGCAAAAGGAGAAAACATAAATCAAACGCAGAAAAAAAAAGACAAGCAGTTTAACCATAAGTATGGTATAGTGTTCCTATTCCTACCCTTCGAATATTATATCGGCGAAAATTCGAAAAAGAAAAAGAAAAGAAAATCTTTAGGCGATCGCGAAGCATAACCGCAAAAGAAATAAGTAAATAAACAAAAAAAACATACTCTCTTCTAAAATTCACGGACGGGTTCGTAAAGAAGAAATCTAATAAAAAGAGGAACCGGGAAAAGAAATAGAGAAAGAAGAAACAAAACTAGGTCAAACGGAAAATTAAAGTAAAAGAAGAAAATGAAAGTTAAAGTTTAAGAAGACAAAGATATGAGTTAAAGTTCAATTAAAAAAAAAAAGTAAATAATGAAAACAAAATGAAATTTTAAGAGACATTGAAGTCCAATTTATATCTTTTTATATACATATTAGTTTTCCATATGAGATTAGCTTTCTAAAAAGGTTTTATAAATTCTAAAATAAGATTAAAAGTGTAAATTCTTCCGCTTCCTAAAATAAAAAAAAAATAAAAAGTAGAGTCAAAAAAAAAAGTTGCTAAAAATCCGCGGGTGTCCGTGTATAAGTTGTATAATATTAAAAAAATTAAAGAAAAGATAATAAGATTCAGTTAAAAAGTTATAGCCACTTCCATATTGGGATTAAACCACACATTGTTGAATTTTTGGACATCGATCGACTACCTACGGTGGAGTGCACTTCGGCGAGGAAGAGATCGGGTGAGTAAAGTGAGTTTTGTAAATATTAGTATCATTTTGCGGGGTAGCTTTTCGAATTGAAAATTATAATATACTTATACAGACGCCCATACAATCCGAATTGTTTAGAAACGATTAAGGTAAAAGTTCGTAAACCTTAGGTGGTGTTTTGGTTGAATTTCTTGGTAATCAAAAGAAAAAAAAATAGAAGAAAGGAAGCGGTAGGAAGGGCACGGCTAAAGGAACTATTTACATCTAGTCTCCGAACGCTTTCAAACGCTCCACAATCACTTTTTTCACGATAAAAAAACAAAAATAAAAAAAAAAGGAACGAGAGTCAACATTTGTAGTTCGTAAACTAAATTTTTTCACTTCTGCAATTTAGGGTCCTATTAAATTTAAAAAAAATTTCGGTTCGTGTCACCGGAACCTTTAGGTCTGAAAAAAAAGTAACACCGTCCCACTCTAGCTACAAGAACCCCACCCCATTCGACGAGCTAAGCGATCGAGCACCCAGCAGACCTAAGATAGCTACGGGGTGGAGACAACCTAGCAGCACTGCGATTTGGACGACCGATTAGTTTTTTTTTGAAAGGTACGAGGTTACTAGGGTGTATATTCCTTAAGAAAGGAGAGGATTCGGAGGGTTTTAGTTCGGCACCTTTTATGGTAGCTAAAGCTGATAAAGGTTAGTTTCCCGATGATGGATATATATAATTAATAACCTACCGAGTTTTTTTTCCAGTCCTATGAAAGATATGTACGATATTCGTTGGGAATTAGAAAATTCTCAAAATAATAATCTATAAAGTTTATCAAAGGTTTTTTTTTAACATGATTCTACAATTTGGTGTTGAGCGATTACGGAGTATGTGTGACATCGAAGCATATTCGAAATAAGGAGGTACGAGATAAAACAATATTTTGTTATCAGGGGTCGTTTCCTCATTTTCTGTAAGGAATCTCAAGTGAAGGTTTTGAATGGTCACGAAGACTAATCGTCGATGGTTAGGAGCAAGGCTCATTTGAGATCATCACCTCATCTGATACTTATTCAAGGAATAAGTAAAAATATATGAAAACCGTTACAGTTTAGATCCACACTAGATTCTTCGCAAGCAACAGCATTTAAAGTTGTTGTAATCATTTGAATGTGCCTTAATTTTTTCAAATGCAGTCAAATGTCATTATGTTTTGACATCTTTGTTATAATTCAAATGCGCTCAAGGGTCCATTGTCCCCTATACTGTTCAACACAGGACAAGTAATGGGGAAGGGGGGAGGGAGTCGATGAACATTGGTCTTGAATGTTTTCAAAAATGAAATAGCAAGGGAAAATTATGCCGGGTCAATTATTCCATCATCGTGTTGTGCCACGAAAAAACGAAAGTCACTACTAAAATAAGGGTTGAGGATAAACTGATGAGCATTAATAACGAAACGAGTATCACGGGTGAGCTGATTCAGAGGAGTAATGTAACTGGCTACTTCGAATGAGCATTGCTTGTGAATGAAGTGGTAAAACAAGGAAATACATAAAACATTCAGTCCAAGGGATGGGAACAAATCCATGATAGCTCTGTTTCCTATCAGTTTTAACATTCTGTTCTGAAATCAATCCAATAAATGGAGACAAGTTGCTGCAAAGATGTGAGTTTTACTGGAGTTTTGAACGTATAAACGCCTTATAAATTGTAGCCACATCAGAAGGGTTGAACATTTGTTTATATCGATATAGAAATCCTAAGCACTTAGCAGCATTTTTGGCGGTCTCGGATGTGGTTATTCCAACAACGATCATCGTTGACGCACATACCGAGTACTGAGAGTTTTCCTGTTTTTTCCATGCAAATACTATTTTTAATAACAATAACATAAGGGGAATATTTGTTTCAACGAATTTTCAAAGCATTAAACTCCACACGAATTCTTATATCCGATTTAACAATGGTATAAAGATCGGAGTTTAATGAGCTAATCAAACGATACAGTTGCAATTCCACTTCTGAAGGAGATGGCCGTAAATTTTCGAAGTTTCAAACAAGATATCATTTATAAAAATGAGGAAGAGAGTCGGAGACAAAACGGAGCCCTGGGGAACACCAGCATTTGTTTTCTGAAGGTCAGACTTAAAATCGTCAACGTAAACATGTATTGAACGATCTAGAAAGTAATTTCTAGTCCAAAGAATAAGGGTTTCGTTGATACCAAACACACGCATTTTCGATAAGAGAGCGTAGTACCAAAAATCTATCAAATGCCTTAAAAATATCAAGCGCAATAATCTTACTTTCTCTAAAACAATGTAAAGATCTGTTCCACTCTTCGGTGAGATATACCATCAGATCATCAGTGAAACGATTGCTGCGAAAGCCGTATTGCCGGTCATCAAGAAACTTTCGATTTTCGAGATATTTCTTGAGCTGATGATTTATCAGCGCCAGCGATTCCATTACCTCAGAAAGAAGTGACTTAAGTGCAATTGGTCGATAGGAGGAGGGTGTGAAATGGTCACCATTTGTAAGATCAGTCTGGACAAAAGCTGTTTTCCATCTTCTAGGGAAGATTCCAGAACAGTAGGAGCGATGGAAAAGCTTACACAATAGTCTTGCAAGCGATGGCATCTTGCTCTTTTATCGAAAATGCGTGCTTTCCGGATCGACGAATCCCTACTTCTTTGGATTAGAAATTTTCTTTCGAACCGTTCAATACAAGTTGTACTAGACGGATTCAAGTCTGAAACCCACAATATAAATGCTGGTGTGCCCCAGGGCTCCGTTTTGTCCCCAACCCTCTTCCTCATTTTTATTAATGATCTCCTGTCTGTAACTTCTAATCCAATTAATTGTTTCGCTGACGATAGTACTCTTAGCTTTTCATATTCATTTTCAGACTCACATCCCTCCTCTTCGGATGTGGAACTGCAACGACAAAATATGATAAGCACATTAAATTACGACCTAAACAGCATTGTGCAATGGGGAATAAGAAACCGTGTCGAATTTAATGCTTCGAAAACCCAATGCTGTCTTATATCGTTAAAGCGAGATATACCCCCCTTGCCACTATCTATGAGTGGCACTTGCATCAATGAAACTGAACATCTCGATATTCTCGGTATGTGCATCACGAACCACCTCTTGTGGAACACTCACATACTCGATGTTGCCAAAAATGCCGCAAGATGTTTGGGTTTTCTGAGACGGTGCAAGAAATTTTTCTCTCCTTCTGATCTGGCTACAATCTATAAAACCTATATACGTCCAAAACTTGAGTATAACTCCCATCTATGGGCTGGTGCTCCAGTTATTTATTTAAGTCTCTTGGACAGTATTCAAAGAAGAGCTTTTAAAATGATTGGTGATAATAACATCATTGACTGTTGACTCATTTACGTCACTCCAACATCGTCGTAATGTTTCTTGCCTCACCCTTTTTTACCGTTATTTTAACGGACTATGCTCTAGTGAAATAGCCAGCTGCATTCCTCCCCTTAAACAATTTAACCGTAATACTCGCACTTCTAGGAATGCCCATCAGTTTACCCTTGAGCCCAACTTCGGCCGTACTGTGAAGTACAGAGATTCGTTCTTCAGCCGTACTACGCGAATGTGGAATTCTTTGCCACGCTCTGTCTTTCCCAGTCATTGCAATGTTCAAGAATTCAAAACCAATGTACACCGACACCTCTTTTCTTAATGCTCACACTGTGTCTCTGGCATATTAAGGGTATACAAACCCCTTGAGTGTGCGCCGATTATAAAAAAAAAAAAAAAGCGATGAACAATACCTCTTAAGAAGAATGGGGATCCCCGGATATACCATCAGAACCAGCGGATTTATTTATATATCAAGACCTCAAAGGGCTCTTGCAACTGTTAGTTGATACAAGGGCGATACACACCTAAAGAACGTGGAATTAACGTTACTGTTTATTTGACCAATTTTCTTTTTGTTGTCTTGACGCACCGTGACGCATCGTACACCTTACACACGCGAACAATTAAGCATTTGGCTGAGCGTATCGTGGAAGTATTGTTTTTTTAACCGAGTAAATTGCTGCTGCGGCCACCAAGGACGTCAGAGAGAATCCTCAAATATAGATGAGATGACAATGCAGACAACTTGGCATCAGTAGACAATCGTTTCAACAAATTTTGAAACTTGACTTGTCTTGAAAATGTTCTCGTACAAAGTGGAACCAGTTCACGAATTGCAGCCTGCTGACGGTCAAATGAACTTAACTCTGTTAAACTTGTGTGCTAGAAGGGAATGTTTTAGTACCAGAAATCATAATGAACAACGCAGCCCCTTTCCACTGAAGTGAATATATTAACCAACAAAATTTGCTTTTAGGAGCACTGATAACCCATACGAAGTGCAAGAAGAGCCATTGTATCCCTTCAAAGTTACAGTATGTTATGGTATTTGCATTGAAAATTATTAATTGGCTCTTCTTTTTTTTAAGGACGCCACCGCCGTCACTGGCGAGTCTCATAGGTCGATGTCAACCAAATTAATTTGTTTCTGCAAGCTACGGAATTGGATCTCTACCATTGTTGGTCACACATCGCGGAAAACTATGGAGATTTTAAGACACTAATTTGTGGACTGAGTGATCTGTCGTTTTGGAGATTTAAACTGGCTGTCCAGATCACCAGATCTAACGTCGTCAGACTTCTACCTTTGTGGCTTTTGTAAATCTTGCATTCGCGATCACTACAGAAAACCACAAACCTTGCAAGCCTTGAAAGCTCACATTGAAGAAGAAATCGCTGATTTGGAGGCAGATATTTTGAAGGCAACAATTTAAAATGCGTTAAGACCGGCGCAAATGTAAATCAACTGGGGAAATGGCTATTTGACCGATATAATTTATTCAACAGAATGCCATAAATTATCTATAAATTGACTTTTCGTGAAAACAGAGCTCATAATAAAATGTTAACCAATTCATAGTATGATCTCACGTTTTCGACACACTGTATAATCATTGCATAGTAAGCTTGCTACTTAAGGCCACTCACGTCAAAGCGATCATAGTTTTCACACTTCGAGAAGTTAAAGTTGCCTTCGATAGTAAAGTCCTAAAATATTCATACTCGTATCTTAGGGTATGTAATCTTACCAAATTGTGTAAGATATTACTCCGTCAAAGTTGATACAACCCAAATAATTGACGTCTAGTCACGTCAAAAGCAGGCATTTAAATGTTAATTTAAGTATTAAGTAAATATGTATACGAATGTATTTTCAAAACATTATTGATATATTTCGATGTTCCTAATTTAAAGGACCTACAAATTAAACACCAAAGCTAAATCGTCAGCGATTTTTCAACTCTTTTCCGTTTACTACCGCCTTTTTACAAGACCATTAAAATCAATGGCCAGTTAAATTGTTGCTCGTCCATCAACAGTAAAAAAAATAAAAAAAACAAATAACCCTGACAAATGATTCACGTTTTAGAACACAAATTCTATCTAACACAAAGCCTGAAAGCCAAAACAAAGTAGATTATCACGCAACGGCCATGTATTGATTATAACAGCATAACATGGCGATAAATTTAAGCCAAATATTTACCAGATTCAAATGTCAAATGGCTGCCTTTGGTGCTATAGAGAGATATGTATATACGATACAAGATACTCCAGGGGGTCTTCATCCTTACTACAGATTCATTAATGCTTGTATCCTGGGGCTTAATGCATTCGCATTGTTCATGTTCACGTTCGTGCCTGCGGATATCCCGCATCAGTTTTTGTCTTATCTCGGGTCCGATAATCTATGTACAGTACACATAGATTTTCACCCAACATATCGGCCCTGCCCACTTCACTCTTTGCCACAATTTTGTGTGGACGGATTTTGCGCCTCCCCTGAGGGTGAGAGTCCTATACAATATACTGAAGCTAAACGGAATGGAATCGAATCGTGCACGATAAATCACCCTCACTGGTTCACGGTTTACCAAGCCTATATTTTCTATGGTCATGCTTTTGTTTCAGCCATAAACATCGGACAGGTAGTCTCTGTAGGCTTTTCAGAACTCGCCACCATTCCAGCTAATCGAAATTTATTGCAGTGTAAATTTGGAATGGATATTTATTGGACCTTAACGACATTTACTCTCACACTCACACTCACGCTCACTTTAATTTACTAATTTAAGCCTCCTAAAAGCCTTACACAACTTAAATAACAATGGCCATAGAGAATAGGGGTGCATTTTTTTAACATTCATTATAATTAATTGATTTATTTTGAATTTTGTTTTTGACACTGCAATGATTTGTGAGGTCGCAGGTCTTCACGTACTTGTACTTTTTATCATGGAAGAATTGCATAATTAGAAGCTTTTGTTGCGTTGCAGTAATTGAGTTTTCAGTTAACTTTGACCTCAATTTTATTTTAAAACATTGTTAATTTTTTGAATAGATTAATTGAAATGGGGGAAAGTTTTTGTCAATATGTAGAAGTTGGATATACAGTGCTTGGTTGAATCGGTTGCATAACAGTGATATTCTCAGAAGGAAAGCTTCAGGTTAATGGGGGACGGCTATGGTCTTGATGGTCATACGCTATTTAAATTTTGATTTAATAAATATTCGATTAATCTGCTGAATCGTAAAATCTCTTAAGGTTCACGTTGATTTTGTGAGAATATAGACCGAAAGCATATACAGCTCAGAAGAGGGTTCTTGAGCAGATATTTTGGGTCAGATTTTTCAGACTTTCAGGAAACTAATGAATTTCGCTGAATTGCAGCCGAACTTGTCAAAATGGAGTAGTAGTAGTGAACAAGAGAAAGTTCTATTCAGGAATATTTTCTCCGTTCCATGCATTGTTAATAGATTGAAGATACAGTGATTTGTAAATGGTAACCATAGGAAAGTGTAGTTAATACTGCGAAGCATTCTTACTACTCGTATCAATCGAAAGAGAAAGTGTTTTAATGAAACACTAACACCTTTAATGTACTACTAAGTCTATCTCTATAGTTAAATTCTTTATAAAGAACCAATCCTATGTTCATGCTTATTTTGTCCAATATGTTCATTTTAGTCGAACAACTTTTTTTTTTTGAAGTGGGAGTGAGCATGGAAGGAAGCACGTCATTTGCCGAATGCTTTGAATATTGATGAGGTTAAGTAAAGTTAAATGATAACGGGTGCTTTAGGGAGAATGACGAAGTATTTACACAATTACATCTTCATTATATGATAACACATGGATAAACGAGACTGGTTTGACTATTAAGAGTAACTCATGAAGTGTAAAAGACTTCTTATGAATGTTTTTTATCAGATCAGAAGGATGACTGTAGTCGTAATAGTGTAGTGTAATTTGTAAGGTAAGTACTACAACGGGATTTCAATTCCAGATACTCGTAATTTGAAAGCTTTTAGATCGGTTTGAAATTAAATTCTATCTCTATTTTGCAAACAGGTTAGAGGTAGTTACAAGGACTATAGACTACTGTTCTTCATGGTTGACTAAAAGGTATGTGCACGGGAATTGAAAATACCTGTTCCAATACTTGTTTTTGTTTTAATCCGTCAATTAGTTTTTCAGATATAAGATCTTCGATGTTAAGGTTTGGTTTGGTATAATCTTCGAAGTTCTTGAAGAATAACTATTGAGAAATCGAATCACTTTTAGGTAAAAATGGTGGGAACAGGTCAGAAATAGTCTGGTATTTGTAAATATGTTTAAATTTGTATTATATATGTATTTGGGCAATGGTTATTACGCACCTATTACGTTTC
This sequence comes from Philhelius festivus, assembly GCA_963931855.1. Taxonomy (NCBI): domain Eukaryota; kingdom Metazoa; phylum Arthropoda; class Insecta; order Diptera; family Syrphidae; genus Philhelius; species Philhelius festivus. Next base: position 88,569,857 of record OZ007557.1, on the reverse strand, counting down.
GGGTCTGGGTTCGATTTCAATCCCGAGCAAAAAATTAATATTTTTCAGGGGTACAGCATCTTTAGTGGTAGTAAGAATATTATCTTGTCATGAAAAATGTTCATTATCTTAGCCGTTCGGATTCAAAAGAAACTTGTTTGTCACCTCTGTTACTGCATAACTGATAAAAAACTTAGTTCAAAATGAATATTAAATGCTTTTTTATACATGCTTGTGATATGTATAAGTAACAAAGACGAAGTTTCGTAAGAAAAAATCGATTTCGAAATTTTTATCAGAAATGATATAACAATGATAAAGGACTCAGAACAAGAGGAGGTGGATCCCGCCTGTCTGTTTGTGCCTCAATTTACAGCTTAAGCCACTCATGAGGTTTTCTTCAATCTTAATACTTAAGAGCTGTAGGCCACTCTCTAGTGAAGAAATTAAATATTTTTTTTTTTTAACTTTAAGGATGTTAATAAAAATAAAATGAACTTACTGTCATGTTTAAAAGACTTAAAATTTTAAACAGTTTTATATACAAACATGGATGATATTGGAAGCATAAAATAAATTTTTTAATAGCTTTAAATAACAAAATAATACTTTCTTAGGAAAATATAACTCAATGTTACAATTAAAATTGTAAAAAGAAGAAGCGCTTCATATATAAAATGCACGACAGGATCGCACGAAGTTACTCTTATGTAAAAGTCTAATAACTCCAAAACTGAATGTTATTAGAGAAAAACTGTTCATAAGCATATAATTCATTTATTTAAATAATTAAAACAACTCCTTTAGCAGTTGAAACTAAAAACAGGATGCCATTGATTCAAGCAAATATTTATTAAAAATAAAAATTATAAGTCGTTGCAGTGATTTTAAAAACATTCTTAAATAAAATGCACGACTGGGTCGCACGAACTTGCTCCTATGTAATAGGTAGACTAGGAATTTAAAAAACGAAAATTATTAAAGAAAACTGTTCATAAGGATAAAATGAATTTTTTAAATTCTTTTAGTAGTAAGAGATAAAAACAGAATACAATGCAAATATGAATTTATGCAAGAACAAAAATTATAGGTCGTTTTTGTGGTTCCTTAAAAAAATAAGCTTTTATGTACAAAATTTTTAAAATTTTGGTACGCCAACTTTATTATTGTACGAATAAGAGTCAAATTTCCAAGCAAAATACTAAGCCGTTCTTGAGATATCGAATTTTCAAAAATAAACTATACTTGTTTTCTAAAAATTGAAAAAAATATTTTTTTTTAAGTTTTGAAATGCAATGTTTTTTAAACTTTTTAGGAGCTTCTTTATAAGAAATTTCATTAAAATCCGTTAAGTCGATAATGAGAAATTCAAAATTCGAAAAAATGGTTCTATGATAGGTACAGTCAGTAATATCTAGATTTCAATTTTTTTATTAAATTTAGATCGTAAAAATTAATCAAAAGAAAAAAAAATTTGCAAAATTCGCAGAATCGTTTTCGAGAAAAATACGATTTTCGAAAACCATTTTTTAACACCTGTATGGAAGGTACCGTTAAGTTTAGATAAAACAATTTCTTTTCTCAAATCTTGTAGATTATATTAAGAAACTTTTAGTTGTCAAGTTTGAACAAAATTGATCTTGTGGTTTTCGAAATACTTAGTAATAATAATGTAATAATATTTAAACTTTGGAGGAGCTTTAGCATAAGAAAAATCGGCTGTACCGTTTTCGAAAAAATCAAAAACAAAGAAAATGGACCCAGGGGGACTACCAAAAATAAAATTTTTTTGGAAAATTACCTAGCTTTAATTAAATGAAATCTTTAATTTTTTTTTTAATTCTCTGAGACAGTTTTTAAGAAAAAAAAAATATTTATAAAATTTTGAAGAAAAACCGTATGGTAGGTACCGTTATTTTTGGTTTAAAAAAAAAGAAAAAAACGTGTAGGGGGAAAAAATCAAAACCCATATCTACCAAGTTTGAAGAAAATCGGCCGAGCCGTTTAGGTTGTAATCGAACCGACAGACAGACAGAATTGCGAGACCCACTTTGTTGGTCTTCGCTATCATCGTAATGTCAACTTTGATCAAAAGCTCGAGTTCGATTTTTTTTCCGAATGCAAAAAACTTGAAACTTGCCTTACAGTACCTATTAATCGCAAGTAAAAATATTGGTAACCAACTTAAACTTTTTATTATTAAACGAATAAAAAATAAATTTCCAAAAAAAGTATTAAGCTGTTTTTGAGATATCGAATTTTCCAAAAAAAAATTTTGTTTTTTTCAAATTCAACAAATATTTTTTTTTTAAGTTTTGAACTTACTATAAGCTCAATTGAAATTACTATAAGCTCATCAAATGTAATTATATGTGGGGACTTCAATAGCAACTTACTAATTGATAATAGTTTAAGCGAAAACATGAGTTCTTTTGATCTGCATTCTGTAAATTTATCTGTGCCAACCCATTTTACCATGACTTCAAGTACATTATTAGACCTCTTCTTGGTAAGTGAGAAAGAACGGGTACTCTTTTATAATCAGCTCTCCGCTCCAGTTTTCTCTAAGCATGACCTAATTTTTCTGACTTACGATTTCAGTACTAAAAAGGGAACCGAAAATATAACCGTTACATTTAGGGATTTTAAAAACATTGATAAGCCAGCACTTGAAGAACATATCCGCTCGATTCCTTGGGACAACATTTTTCTTATGCCTTCACCGGATGATCAAGTGGAATTCCTTAATGAAAACTTAAACTTACTGTTAAACTCTCACGTGCCTCTGAAGATCAAGAAAAATCAATGCAAGTCAAAGCCCTGGTTTAGCAATAGAATCAAAGAAATGATGAACCAACGGGATCAAGCTTATAGAAGGTGGATAATTTTTCGAGTAGAAGAGCTTTATAGAACATATAAGTCCTTGCGAAATAAAGTTGTTCTAGAAATAAGAACTGCCAAAGAACAACTCTTTTCCAATCAACTTAATATAAATTCTGATGGTCAAAAGCTATGGAACAATCTCCGTAAGCTTGGAATTGGTAAGCAACGATCAGTTTTTAATAACAATATCGATAAAGACGAACTTAACCGTGTGTTCTTAACTACTCCAAACAATGTAATTTCAAGAGAATATGAATATCCTACTCCTTCATCCATGCGCTTGACGGACTCCTCATTTAGTTTTTCTTGTGTGAGCAATATTGAAGTCGTAGAAAGTCTTCTCTCAATAAAGTCCAGTGCTGTAGGGGTTGATGGCGTTAATCCTGTATTTATAAAAGACATATTGCCAATGCTACTGCCGTACTTTACACATATATTTAATACTACTCTCACAACAGGAATTTTCCCACAGAAATGGAAATTGGCTAAAATTATTCCAATTCCTAAAAACTCTCTTTGTGACGAATTTAGACCAATCCTCATTCTTCCATTTTTGTCAAAAGTATGTGAGCGTATCATGCAGAAACAATTAAATGACTTTATAAACCGTAACAAATATTTAGTACCAATCCAATCAGGCTTCCGGGCCCAAAACAGCTGCACCACTGCACTTATTAAAGTCATTGAAGATATAAGGGCTGAGCTTGATAATGATAACGTAACATTTTTGGTTCTTTTAGATTTCTCCAAGGCTTTTGACATGGTGAATCATACCGTGCTCATGAATAAGCTGCGGCAGAGATTCAACATATCTTCGGAAGCTATAAAATTACTATTTTCGTACCTAAGCAATAGAAAGCAAGCCGTATGGTTGGAAAATAGTCTTTCTGAGTTTCTTCCGATACTTAAAGGTGTTCCACAGGGATCTATTTTATCTCCTCTTCTTTTCTCGCTATATATAAACGAAATCGCTTTTATTATTCCTGATGCATCAAAGCACTTTTATGCAGATGACATCCAAATTTATAGAAGTTGTCCTTTGGGATTTATCGAAAACTGTATCTACAACATCAATCAGGATCTCGAGCAAATTTCTAAGTGGGCATCTAGTAATTATTTGGCTCTCAATCCAAAAAAATGTAAATGCTTAGTTATTTCTAAAAAAGTACTGCATTTGTCATACTTTCCACCAATAATGCTCAATGGTACTGTATTAGAATTTGTTAATACTTCAAGGAATCTTGGTGTGGTTTTCAATAGGACCCTAACATGGAATGACCATATAAACTCAATAGTTGGTAAAACCTATGGAACTCTTAGAACATTATGGACTGCCCAGAATTTCACGCCGATCAATACAAGAATTCTACTCGCGAAGACTCTAGTTATACCGATTCTTACCTACGGATGTGAAATCTACCATAACTGCGATTTTTCCAGCAAAAACAAACTTAAAGTAGCTTTCAACAGTATAATAAGATATATTTATGGATTGAGAAGATATGACCATGTCTCCCATTTGAGGCGGAGTCTCTTAAAAATGTCTTTTGATAACTTTGTCAAATTTCGAACACTGCTGTTACTTTTTAAAATCATAAGTACACGTCAACCAAGATATATTTATGAGAAACTCCGTTTTTCAGTATCAAGTAGATCAGCATGTTTGATTCTCCCTCGCTTTTCGTGTTTAACATCTGAAAGACAATTTTTCATAGCTGCCTGTCGCCTGTGGAACTCACTTCCAACTAACCTGCGAGCGCTGAGTGACATACAACTATTTCAAAAACTTCTACATGACTTCTTTTCTAATCAAAGCGATTAACTTATTCTTTACAGACACTTTACCTCTTTCTTTTCTTACTTCTTTCTCTTTTATTTTCCTTCTTTCCCACCTCTTTAGAAAAATTAAGGATTCAAAATTAAAGTACGTAAATTTAATTTATATTTTCATTCTGAAAATCTTTTGTACATACACATACATACACATAATTTTATTGTCTTTTCAATTCTCAAATTAAATTTTTGTATAAAGTTCAAATTATCATATTTTTAAGCTATTATATATTAACCAATAATTTATATTTTATTTGTTGTTTATCCATAAACTTTCACTATTTTATAAGATTTATCTTAATGTGTTAGTATCAATTACGAATTAATAAACTAAACTAAACTAAAAAAAAAAAAAAAAAAAAAATGCAATATCTTCCAATATTTTCCATTTTTTAACATTTGTATGGTGGGTACCGTTATTTTTATGTCAAATAAATTTTTATTTCTCACATCTTGTAGACTGTAATAAGAAACTTTTATTTGTCAAGTTAAAAAAAATCGAGCATGACGTTTTTGAAATATTGAGTTTTGAAAATAAAAATGACTTTTTCTTAAATCCGAAAAAATGTTTCTAAGAACTTAAATACACAATGATATTCAAACTTTTGGGAAGCCTTAGCACACAAAAAAACGGTACAAACGATTTTGAGAAATTGAAAAAAAAAAATGGTTCTATAGGGGTACCATTAATAACCATTTTTGAAAATTTGTTTTCAACCATTATGGACCTAGCTTTAATTAAATGAATTTTTTTGATTTTCTTAAGAAAAAATCTGTGGAACAGTTTTTGAGGAAAAAAAATATTTATAAATTTTCGAAACAAATTCGTATGGCAGGTACCGTTCCTTTTTGGTCTTAAAAAAAAAAAAAGAAAAAAACCTGTGGGGAAAAAATAAAAATACTATCTACCAAGTTTAAAGACAGACAGACAGACAGAATTTTGAGACCCACTTTTTTCGTCTTCGCTATCTCCGTAATGTCAACTTTGATCAAAATCTCGAGTTCGATTTTTTTTACGAATGCATAACTAGTACCTATAAGTCGCAAGTAAATATGGGGAAGCGCTGATGAAGATGCAAATTATGTACATTGGTTTTGAAGCTTTGAATATCAAAATGGGAATGAAAAAGAGATGAATTCAAACCATTCCACATTCGTGTAGTACGGCTAAGGAAAGAATCTCTATACTTGACATTATGTTCGAAACTGGTATCAATGGTTAACTGATTTGCGTTCTTAGAGGAACGAATGTTTTGGTGGAATTGTTTGAGGGAAGGATCGGAACTGGCTATATTATTTTTTTTAAGTAACGATAAAATAAATAATTTCTCTATTATTATTATTTATTTTATCGTTACTTAAAAAAATAAATGTTAGAATTTCGGCGGTGTTCGAACGACGTAAAAGAATCGCTATTTTAAATTATATCCAAGAGACTCAAGTGAGTTATAGAAGCACCTGTTTGGACGTTGTGGTTAAAATCTAGGTTTGGGCGAATGAAGGACTTAAAGATTACATCCACATCAAGGAGAACCTTTATACTTAGCTGCGTTTTTGGCAACGTCGAATATGGGATCATTCTAATGAAGATGGTGATACACATACTAAATACTGAAAGTTTTTCGGGTTCCTTGATGCAAATGCCTTTTATGCTTACTTACTTACTTAAACTTAGCGAAGGAATAAACATAAATCTTTAGCTACTAAGATTAAAGAAAATTGGACTTTCAGCTAAGACTGTAAGCAAATAGATAGACAGATTGAATTGCTGGAGTTATTTCATTCATCTTACCTATCATGATGATGTGAAGTTTGATCAAAATCTCAAGTTTGATTACGAACTCATCAATTGGCATAATTTTATTTGAAAAAATGGATTTTCTTAAATTTATTGTAATATTTGTATTTCTTTGATTGAGTATGGCACCATGTGAACCAAGGATCAAATAATTTTTTAAAATTACTATTTTTGGAAGTAATCCAGTCTTCCAAAATTGCGCATACCTAAATAGCATCGTCTAGATTATTCATCATTTTAACGTCATGTTATGGACTCCGAACTAATTTGAAATTTTCAGGCAGTGTTTGGTATTGGTGTTTCTGTGAAGTTCAGTCAAAATAAGTGCAACATTTTTCCAACAACTACAGTTTGTGGCTGATATAGGACTTCTCTGGTTTCACTTGGAAGTTGGACGAGATAAAATAATGTTGGCCCATCAGCCTTAATCCAAATAAGATTAAATGCTGACGTTTTGAATAAAGTTTTGAATGCAGGACTCAATTCTGTTTTACTATAAAATGTTTTATCATCAGGCTTCGACCAAATTAAAGTCTTAAGTTATTTAGTTGATAAAAACAATTTGAAAAGTTTAACAAGTTACTTTATAAAATTTTCGGCCAAAGGTAGGTACACACATAGGTAGGTTAAAGTGGCCGTCATTATAGCATCTGACACACTTAGACCAGTAGAGTTCACAATGGACTACCACGATCTAATAGAGAACAAAAAGGTTCTCCATTAGTTAAAACCATTTGGAGCTTCGGATGAAACGAAGGAGCCTTTGATGTCTATGTTTATGAGATCGCTTGGTTCATTAAAGTAATATTTTCCTAGATGAAGTTTCCGTCTGTAAGAGAGAGCAGGACATGTACAAAGAAGGTGTGGAATTGTTTCCTCTTCCTCATCGTCCAAGCAACTCCTGCAAAAATCGTTTGATAGTACACCGAGTCGCCCGGCGTGTCTACCAATAAGACAGTGTCCAGTTATGACACCTATTACGGAGCTGATCTGAGATCTACCGAGAGACAATAAACACTTTGACCGCTTCACGTCTAGGTTGGGCCAGATTTGTTTGGTCGCCAAGCAAGTGGTAGTGTTAAGCCATCTTGTGTTTGATTGTTCCAGAGCGATTCGCTTCAGCGTAAGTTTACTTGTAGCTATAGGCATTCCTATATTAACCCTGTCGAGCAAGATACGCATTTCCGTTCTAATTCTGGCGAGTTCGTCGGCTTTGCAATTCCCCGGAATGTCCCTGTGACCCGGCACACAGAATAGGTGAATATTAAACTGTTTAGCCATGTCCATCAGAGATGAACGACAGTCTTGGGTTGTAATAGAGTTTGAAGAGACTGATGCGAGGGATTTCAAAGCTGCCTGACTATCTGAGAAGTTACGGATATCCGTGCTAGATACCACGTTTTCTTTAAGCCAAGACAATACTTCCTTTATCGCCAGAATTTTCGCTTGGAATACGCTACAATAGTTTGGTAGGTGGAAGGAGAGACTAAGGTTTAGTCCATTTGAGTATACTCCACAACCCACTCCGGTTTCAGTTTTCGATCCATCTGTATAAAAATATACAGATTTATCTTCTATCAAAGCCCCTTCCTCGCAAGCTGACCTTGAGGGAATGGTGACTTCGAAGTTTTTGTCAAAAACTAACGAGGGACTGATGTAGTCAGATTGACTTGTGAAAGATCCGAATAAGTTCAGAATAGTGGTTTGGCCAATAGAGTTATTGGTCCATTGAGAGATGGCTTTGAGACGTGCGGCTGTGCTCGCGGTCATTTGCTTGCTGTAAATATCCAGGGATTTGAGGTTAAGAAGTATGTCTAGTGCAGCGGAGGGTGTCTAGCGGAGAGCTCCGCTGATACACATACACGCTGAACGTTGCACTTTGCTTAGATTATTGCGATTTGTCTAAGGCCGTCACCCCGTAAGTGAGTATAGGTCTAATGACCGCAATATATAGCCAGTGAGTGATATGTGGAGACAAGCCCCACTTGTTCCCCATGGCTTTCTTGCAAGAAAAGAGAGCTACTGTGGCTTTTCTTATTCTTTCCTGTATATTAGGTTTCCAGCTTAACTTTTTGTCTAGAATAAGACCCAGGTATTTAGCTTCGTCTGAGAAAGTAAGTGGAACGCCTTTAATCGATGGAGGCTCTAGTTGAGTAATTTTGTATTTCCTTGCGAAGAGGACTAGTTCAGTCTTGTGGGGATTTACTCCTAGTCCACAGCGATCTGTCCATTTGAGTAGCTTATTGAGAGCTGTTTGGATGAGTTCTACTAGAATTTGAGGATGCTTTCCTGATACGGCAATGGCAATATCTCTAGCATATGCAATCACTTTGAATCCCTCTTCTTCTAGGTCTATTAGCAGTTCATTAACTACCATATTCCATAGAAGTGGGGATAGGACTCCACCTTGAGGAGTACCTCTACTGACTGACCTTCTTGTAGTAAAGCTACCTAGTTCCGCATTTATAATTCTGCTTTTCAGTTCAACCAAAGGATAAGTATTTAAAATACATAAATTATTTGGTTACTTAAACCATCTTTTTTATTTTATAGATGGATATTTTAAGATCTCGCCAAATGTATGCAAGACATATTTCTGTGGTAACAATTTATGGCATGTACTCATAGCTAAATGGAATATTATTCTTTCAAGAATAAAGAATCAGATGTTTCTTATTTCCTTTTATTTTCTTTTAATATGAAGGGCACATATTTCCAGAGATAACAAAATTCACAATACCTGCCTTTGAGTTTATTATTACGATTCAAAAAAGTTCACGTTTCATGAATATATTCTGCCTCAATACATGTCACCCAAAATGTCATAAGAAGAAAAAGAAGAAAAAAAAAAAGAAAAGGAAAAATACTTACAGTCCGCCCTAAAAAAGGAATACAAATATATGTACATATGTTTGATAACATATTTTATAATCTTTTAACTCTTTCTTCCATTAAATAGAAGCTTCTTTAAACCCTTCCGCCATCAAATAAATTTGGGACTTTTAATTTCCCTGACAGCAAAACCACTTGCTCTTGTAAAACTTTCCTAATTAAGAGCAACTGCTTGGTGAAACAGTTTACATGTGTTAAGAGAACTTCATAACTCCCTAAACGTGCCCATCAAAGATCTTACAGCTAGCAGATATAGAGCTATATAGGTGGTACTTAAGCACACAACGAACAAAGAAACTTTTAACTGCGATTAGAGGCCATATTACATGACCAACTTGTAAAAACTTCTTGTCCCGCTGAGGACGAGTTGCAAAGAAGACAAAAAAACTCATCCCATTCAGAACACTCGAGACCAAACAGAATAATGAAACATCTTTCTTTATTGCCATATTCCCTGGCAGGATATTATGAAGAATAGAATTATGTAATTGTTCTGCATGGAGCCTTTGGGAAGCGCAATTAGGTAGGTATCCCTAATCTGCCCGCCCAAAACAAACCATTGTCGCATTTATCCCCGTTAGCTTTATAATTTTCAAGGTGACTCGTGTTCTTCTCGGTGTGTTTGCTTGGCATCCCGCTGACAGTTGTAAATTCAACAAAAGGTGAGAAAAAGCTGTCAGTTTGAATAATCAAATTATGCTTGACAAAGAGCTTTTGAAAGGCGCTGCTACGCTCCGTTAAGCCGGGTGTGGATTCATTTATCGTTAACCATCCCTGTCGGGGTTAATTATGCAAAACGGAGTATTCTGGTCCTTTTTGTGGGTTTTTCGGATATAACTCAGATCCCTTGTGCCAGTTCCTCTGGTATACATATATGTGTGGGATCACTGTGTATTTCCTTATAATGAACATCCACTCACTCAGTGTTGTTTCGTTCAAAATTTTCCCCACAAAATGTACAAAATTGAGCATTTCGAAGAAAAATTCTGCGGTGGCGATTGCTTCCGCTTCGATGATAGTAATTGCGGTGAGTATTCGATTTGGCAGTTTTGTTTTTGGAACCGATGGCAGTATTTCAAGCAATTCGTCCTTTATCCTGGAAACGCGTACTTCTGTCGTCCCGACTGGTTTGCTTTTATCTATTGGTTTAGTTTGGTTTTGAGTCTAAAAGGAATTGTGAGTTTTTCTGGTCGCGCTTTTGGGGGGAATTATATTTTAAATGATTTTTATTTGAAACAGTACCACAGTGGGAGGGAATTTTTGTCAATCTACTATGGAAAATGGACTATGAAAAATTATCAAAAAGAAGTAGAAGAAGAAGAATGTAGAGTGCTGCCTATGATATTCCAAAGAAATGCAAGGCTTATTGGCTCGGCAGTTATGATCAAGGCTTGGACGGGTTTATTCATTGGAATCACCACAGTGAGTTGATATACTGTTGTTAAATGTCACGTTTACTTTTAAGAATGTCAGCCGGCCCGCATATGTATGAAAATTTGTATCATTAAATCAAAGTAGACAAGCCGCAAACTCCTTGAGAGTGTGTGAATTATAAAAGAAAACGAAAATCAAAAGGCGTTTAGAAAGCGGACTTACAGATACTTACATATACTTTTTATGGAGTACAATACAACTTTAAATCTTTGACAACTTTGATACAGCAAACTGCTTAAACAGTTATTGAATCCAACATTAATTGAATATTTTAGCTAGACTTTGAAACTTTAAAGAGCGAAATTTCTTTATTTTGACAGAGTCCAGTAAATAAACCCTACCCCCTGAAAGACTTGTCATTCATATTTTTCAAAGTGCAAACAAAATCAATCCTGTCCGCGTGTTTGTCAAGTCCTATTGCTTGCCAAATGAGCCTGAGTTTATTAGAGTATGTGAAATGACATTATCTTATTTGATAAACGTCAAACATATTCAAGACTTCGTGTATAATGTATTCGTAATAAGATAAGATATGTAAGTGAGAAAATCATTTTATGGCAAGGCTTATGACTAGAAACATTTTTTATGAGTTAGGGATTTCGATAATCGAAACTGAGGCCTTTTTTATGAATACGGAATCGAAGTTTTCAAAAGACTCGTATCATGAATAGTGAGTCGCTAAAATAAAGTTCACTCCAAATGTCAAAACTTAGCGAAATTTATTATCGTGGGATTATAAATAGCAAATATTCGCTAATCTAAACCGTTCAAAGTGAAATCGAACCGAATCAGCTCAGTGAGTGATAGCTGGAGAAAATTGAAAACTGAAGTGCATTTTAATCAATTGTTTGTTTTAGAAATAATGATTGATAAACGAAAAGAGGTAGCTGTAAATAAATTGTCTCTTATCTAAAAAAAAAAAAATGTTTAAATATTAGAAGAACAATTTTAATTAGTTTCCTCAGCCTGTGGATTTAATGGAAACAAATCCTGGAAGCTTGCATAGAAGTGAACTGAATTCTCTTCTTTGGGGACAAGACTAGCATTACAATTCTTGTTTTTTTTTTTTTGATTCAATACGTTTTTATTTGTGACTCGACATTTTGATCAAAGTTTACATTACGATGAAATAGAACCAGAAAAAAGTGGGTCCGGCAATTCCGTCTGTCTATCTCTATGTCCTATAGCCTAAGCTACTCGAGGTAATTTCTTCAAACTCGGTACTTGAGGGTCTGCGGTTAATTCCTGGACATGGAATACATTTTGGTCAAAAAACAATTGGAAAAAATCTTATTAGAGTTATCTGTCATAGAACCGGCTTTTTGATTTTCAACTTTTTCATTAACTGCTCTAATGATCTTAATTAACATTTTTATTTGGGAGTTCTTTTGAATTTGAAAAATATTTTCGAAAAAAATAGTTTTGAAATTTTTGAAAAAAAAATTCCAATCTTTTTTTTTTGAAAAATAAATATCTTCAAAACGTGTGAACGTTTATTTTTAAAATAATTTCCAATGTCCAATGGGTAATCAAAAACCGTGTAGAATTCAATCCTTCGAAAGCTCAATGCTGTTTACTGTAGCTAACTAGGCGTCCCCCTCCCCAAATGCCACTTTCTATGAGTGGAACTTGCATCGAGGAAACTGAAACAGGTCTAGGTATGTGATATCACAGACCATCTTTTGTGGAGTGATCACAAGTTTGACTGATAAACGTTTAGGTTTTCTCCGACGGACGATGCAAGAAGTTTTTCACCCCATTTGATCTGATTGTTATATATAAAGCCTTTATTCTTCTTAAGCTCGAGTACAATTCCCATATATGGGCAGGTGCTCCAATAACCCACTTGAGTCTCTTGGACAGAATTCAAAAGAGAATTATAAAAGTGATAAATAATCATTGTCTAACTGAAACATTTGTATCTCTCGAGCACCGCCGTAATGTTTTATGTTTATCATTATTTTACCGCTATTTTCATAAACAGTGCTCTAGTGAAATAGCCAGTTGCATTTCTCTCAAACAATTCAACTATAATACCCGGACCTCTAGGAATGCTCATCAGCTTACCCTTGAGCCTAATTTCGAACGTACTGTCAAGTATAGAATTTCTTTTTTTTTAGCCGCACTGCACGAATGTAGAATGCTTTACCGGGCTCAATGTTTTCCATTCATTGCAATGTGCAGACATTCAGAACCTATGTGCATCGGTAATCTCCTTTCTAATCATATACAACTTTCATAATTGCTCGCACTGTGTTTAACATTATAAGGGTATTCATAACCCCTTGAGTGCGCACTAAACAAGATGTTTTTTTTTGTTTGCCTTATTCGAGGTTATGTCATATGACAAGGCTATTCTCTTGTCTAAACATCTCGTTAATGCACAAGATTTAGATCAGACTTCACGTTACGATGATATGAATGACGAAAAGAATGGGTCTCGCACTACTATCTGTCTGTTCGACCTTAGACTAAACTAAAATCAATTAAGAAAAAAGATAGCTAAAAATAATTTCAAAAAATAATCGTTAACCTTTTAAGGTTATTGGTTTTTCAAAAAAAAAAACGTGGAATTTTTTTTTTTTCAAAAATCCCAAAAAAATGTTTCGAATATTTTTATATACAATATTATTTTAAGCTTAAGGGGACTCCTGCTAAAAATGTTTGGTTAAGATCGTTAGAGCCGTTGATGAGAAAGTCAAAAAATCAAAAAACGGTTCTATGACAGGTACCGTTAATAACATTTTGCCCCAATTTTTTTTTGACCAAAATGTAGTCCATGTCCATAATATCACACCTAATTTTGTTTATCAAAATCGTTAGAGCCGTTTTCGAAATAAAAAAGTTTTTTAGTTTTAGAGCTAAACAAAATTCAATTTCTCCCCTAGGGAATTACCGAAGACCTTTAAGTGCCGAGTTTGAAGAAAATAGCTCCAGATCGAGGTACAGACATACAGACACACAGACGTTCGTGTTGGCTATCATCGTAATGTCAACTTTGATCAAAATCTGGAGTTCGATTTTTTTTCCAAATACAGCACTTGCCCTTTATGTAGTACCTATATCGCGAGTAAAAATTTCTGAAAAAACTTTCAAATGTCATATATTTTGTTTTTTCTTTTTTTTTAATTACACATGTGTCGTGCCCAAGCTCGAAAAAAACTTAAAAAATTCATAAAAAATATATGGCTAATATTTTATGCGAATACCTTGAAAATCTTTGAATCTTTAAGACTTGATAACAGATTTTCTAGGGCCAAACATTTCCATCATTTGACGAACTACTGACCAATTAAAATGGCATACTGGGTTTGCGAATATCCAATCCCAAGTTCCTAGAGCCGAGAATCAATCAAGTTTAATGGCCTTAGTGCGATACCCCTTAACTTTTTTTCACTAGCTTAAAATCAAAAATTAAGACAAAAAATACAGATACTACAATGTTTCAAAGCATATAAAATTTGTTGGTCATTCGAAAAACAAAAATGTTCGAAATACTACTTCTTCTTCGGTCCATAATAATCGTCTTCAATGACATTCCTTATGTCAGATCAAAGCAAACAAATATCATGATTTATCTTGTAAATGAGAGCGTAAGCGATTTTTTGAAACAAAATTTCTTTCACACTCGTACAGTTGCAAGAGTTTTGAAAGATCTCTATAAACAAAAATCACTCCCGCTATTGTTTTAAAGAGGTGTTCTTCAATGCTGGAAAAACCATAACATAACCTTTTCCATCCGTCGTACTCTACTGCCTCTTTCCGATGTGGAAATTATATCCATTGAAAATTTATTTGCCTTCAGTCTTTCTTACTAGTCCAATTATGTACCCTAACCCTACTTATAGACTAAGAGCCCACAGCAATTTTTGAGTGTGATTGATAACAAAAAATAATTAGCATAATTAGATAGGCCTTAAGTAGTTATTTACAAATGCGAATGTCTTGCATACGCTAGTGGGAGCAATAGTGCATCATATATGCATTTCTTTCCAAAGTCTAAAAAATTGTGATAAAAACTTTCCCATAACTTCAAAATGAATAGCTAAGTGCTCTCGTTGCGAATATCGAGGTCTAAGACGTTTTGAAGGCGGTCTTCTTCGTGCAAGAAGTATGCCATTCTTATCGCGTCTTGCAGGCAGAAGCAAAACATCTTAGACCTCAATACTTTCAATCAGGAGACTTAACTCTACATTTTGGCATCACAATTATTTAAACTTGGAAAGAACTGCATATATGATGCACTTTTATGCACTATAGCTTCCACTAGAGCATGCGAGACGTACCTTTTGTAAATAACTACTAAAGGCCTATCTAATTATGCTAATTAGTTTTTGTTATCAATCACACTCAAAAATTGATGTGGTCTCTCGGTCTATTAATGTGTATAAGGACACAATATTTGTAAGCAGTTTAACTTTCCTTAATACAAAACTAAAAACAATATTCGGTTAAATAAATAAAAGGTCTTTCCTTGTCAACAGATCCAGAACAACTGATCATATCTTATCTTTATTCTCCCAGAATATTCTTCTACCCAACCGGTAGTCTCTTTCTATCAAATACAATAATTATATCTTCTTTCTGAACATTCATTTGTTTCTCTTTATTCTTTCTTTTGGAAGTCTTGCCACATATTGTTTATTATTTAAGTATTAATGTACATATTAATACAAAAACATTTCAGTTTGTATATTTGATTTGAATGAAAACATTTAAACTATAAGGAAAATGAAAATAAACAAAAAAATCAATTTCCGTTTCGAATAGAATGTCCAATAAACAATTTGCATACCTATGGTAAATAAATTCAAAACATTTTTTGCAACATCACCACAGATTTTTAATTTATTTTAACAAAAATACAATTAAGTTTGGCTTACTGACAAAAGCTTCTGGTAGAGCAACAAAAGCCTACAAAACAAACTTGAAACCTACAAATAGTGTGTTTTCTCCCAATTAAATTGGAAACAATTAAAAAAACAACTTTTTGTTCGCTATTCTAAATCCAGCTTTAACCCACCATGCATCCAATTACTACTGTAGACTTTCAATCTCTAAAAAAGTCCAATAGTCCTTCTTCATTTTGTTTTTAGTAATTTTTTATTTTTATTTGCAGGTAACTCCATCGGCAATAGCAGCCTGGCTGGCAATTTATTCGGTGACAATTTTTTTGGATATAATCCTTTGGATTGGCGAATCTGTATTCGGTAAAAGTAAATTGGATTTTAGAATTTGCTGTGAGCATTTGATGCCCGTTGGTACACTTTTAATGGTTCGTTGCATTCATGCCGTTTTTAGTTTGGAGATTGAAAGACGTGCAAATATTGAAGAACTTAAATTAATGTCCAAATTGACTAAAAAGTGGTGATCAATAAAGCTTCTATTTGCTACAAAAAAAAAAAAAAACAAAATACAAAAATAATCCCTAACAAGGACTCTAACTTCATCGCTGTGATAGTTTTTGTTGTATTTTTATTTTACAGAGTAATTTTTCAGTCTTAATTGAAAATCTTGGCTGAATAAAAAATGGGAAAGCATCCTTGGGTGAAATGGTACAAGCCCTGCAATAGCGTTTAATATACCGTAATGCTGAAGTTGTGTATTCAGTTAAAGGATAACTTTAATTAAGTCGAAGATTTTTTTTGTTCTACTACACAACCAACCAAAGGATGTTGCTGTAAGGAAAAAGAAGAAAAATAAAACCCAAGCAGTGTGAACTTTCACTCCTCTTTGAAAAAGGATAACAAAAAAACACAATGGCCAACGGTTGAGTTCGAAGCACTTTATCTGCTTCCGGAACATCCGTCACCTACTGGGATAGAGAATTCCGTAAAGAGAATGGCAAAAAACAAAAAAAGAAGTGGAAAGGATATTTTATTTAACAATGTTCGCACGTAGGTATAGAATAATTGATGAGATATCCATCGAGTCGGTGTTTCTCAACCAGTGATCTGCCTGGTATCTAGGTAAATTTGTAAGTGGTAGGTTCTACGATAGACAAAGAATACAAAAAGAAAAAAAAAAGGATGAAATGATGGGAAAATAAATCAAAAAAATTTTAAGTAAAATTTTTTCACTTTGACTTGTTCACCTTTCTTTTAAGGACCGATGCCGTCTCCACGTTAAAGAAAGTCTTTAAGATAATGTAATATGTAAAATCATACGAAAATGTCGATTGCTTTATACCAAAAATTGATAAAATTGCTTTTGTGGAACTAGGGTTTCCAATATTATGCTTTTCTTGATTCAATGGATTACATTTCAGAACTTGAAATCTGTATTTATTATCAAAGATGTTCTTTTCGTTATGGATTGAGGATTGTTGAAGAACTTGGCATCTGATGATTTGGAAGGAATTCGTTATTTCCATGAAAATATTAGAACTTTCAGTGGTGCACACAACAAGAAGATAAAATAAACAGATAGGAATTCCAATAAGTAAGACTGGGCTTGCTGACAGTTTTTTGTTGAGGAGACTAAAGTATATTTTCCCCTAAAGTTCTTTGATATCCTTAGTGCGAATTCGATGACGGAACTTTGAAAAATTCCTAGGTAAATGTTCAATGTCTTTCTGAAAATTGGTTACACCAAGAATTAGAGTACATTCAATTGATTTCTCGAAAAGGAAAGAATGGATTAGAATGACCTCGGATTGAAAAGAAAAATTAGTACTTTTAAATACATTCTTTGTATATATGGTAGCCATACAAAGAAATTAGTGTGGTTATGGGTTTGGAAAGAAAGATTGTTAATGACTTTTTGAAGTTTGATGAATGTCTTATATGAAATTGATAGTGTATAGTGAATGATTGCTAAATCGTAGATAAATAGAATATTGAAATAATTATTTATTGACTCACATTGATAAACGCTCGTGCTATAAAAAAGGTCACTTCTGCTTTGCACATTGTGTCAAATTGCTGAAAAATAAATATATATTTTTTAAATATTAGAATCAAGATTTTTTCTAATATTAATTAGTAATTAATTTTAATAAGGCTTAGTTTGCTAATGTGAAATGGTATTTTCCAGATAAAGTTTTTTTTTAAGAGCGCTAAACTACATACATAGTACGAGTACATACATATGTAGCTATGAATTCACTTATTTAAACCCCAAATATTTGTAAATCGGGCTATGTTTAATAAGTAAAAACTGTTCAGTAATAAGAAAAAAACATGGAGCCTCAGATAATGAGACCCTGAACTGAACAGGAATATGTTTTTTTTTTTTTACAATGCACACACGCTCGATGAAAATTTAATTTTCAAGGTCAATGGCATAAGGGGTAGATTTTGATTTAATTCCAATTGACAGCATTGAGTTTGCCAAGCATTATACTCCTAATGTTCACTCCTTTTAACAATGCTGTTAAGATTGGATTTAAATTTTGTTAGATGTTTGAGAACGAGGATCGACTCTTCGGCAAAACAATGCTGTGGATTAAAAATTTTAGCCAGTAGATCATTTATAAAAAACGAGGAAAACAGTTGATTAATTTAGCATTTATTTTGAGAAGATCAATGAATCAATGTAAAGTCCTGTTCTAGTATTCGGGGAGATATGCCATCAGATCACCATTTGA
Source organism: Philhelius festivus (assembly GCA_963931855.1). Classification (NCBI taxonomy): domain Eukaryota; kingdom Metazoa; phylum Arthropoda; class Insecta; order Diptera; family Syrphidae; genus Philhelius; species Philhelius festivus. Next base: position 88,551,450 of record OZ007557.1, on the reverse strand, counting down.
ACAATTGCTGCAAAAGCCGTATTGTCGGTCATTCAGAAGCTTTCGATCTTCAAGATATTTCTTGCGCTAATCAGAGATTCAATTACCTTGGAAAGAAGGGAAATAAGTCCAATTGCTCGATACGAGGAATGGTCACCTTTTTTAGGAAAACCATGGAAAAGTGCAGTTATTTATCTTCTAGGGAAAATTTCAGAACAGTGGAAGCGATGGAAATGCTTAAAATATATTTTTTCCAGCGAGGAAGAAAACATCTTTAGAGATATACCTTCAGGATCATCAAATTTGTTTATACCAAAATCTCGAAGGGTCCCATTGAATGATTTACATTCTCAAGTACAGGAGGTACAATGTTCCTTTAATTTAAAATTACGTATGTTAAGATGCAAATTTGTTGTTTGATATCGTCTTAGAAGTAAAGTTATTGTCTTTCAGCCGATAAATGATCGTCCGTCTGTGATTCTTTGAAGCTTTGAAGCAACTTTACGAATCATAAGCTTATGAAGCTAAAAAATCTATCAAGGAGGAGTTCTTCGGGGACTGCAATGCTAAAGTTGGAAAGGAAGACATCATCTACTAATAATTTGTTAAGCACATTTTTCACAATAAGGCTAATGATCCACAAAGCCACCACGCCCTCTTTAGACGTACTAAACACCAACCATATCGTCCATATCGACCTACATTTCGAGGACAAACGTTGACTATGACTATTTCCTAGTTACACCAAAATTTAGAGCCCGATTGTCAAAAGAAAAAAGTTCCTAAACACCCAAAAGAAAAAATTCGAGATTGGACTCCTATATGCATACATTCAGTTGCTTGAATCTAAAGGCAGCCCCTGAGTTTTAAGTGTTCTGCTGTCAGTAAAGTGATATCATTAAATAGTAAAAAAGAGGCTGGGTGCGACCCACACTGATAACTTCCCATTTGTGGTCTTGAAAACTTGTAATAATTACGAAGGTTGGTAGGTACATATTATATACTGAATTATAGATTTCCGTGTTTTTTAATATTATATTATAGAAATTACTTTTTTATTTCGGTTCCAAACATTTTAATTGAAAAAAATTTAAAAACGAAATATTCGAATATAAAAGATATGGTTTGGTTATTGATGGAAGGGTACTTACAAAATATATCCGCTCTAAAACTAGATATATGTCAAATATAAACCATTTGTTAGAAATTGTATTATGTATAAAATTAAATAATGGCAAAGTCAATATCATTGCTCGTTCTCAAGATATTTTAGTCGAAAAACAAATATTACCACTTTTTAGTAGATTTTTTTTAAAACTGTCAATTCGATACTTGTCAAAATTTAACCATATGTTAATAATTGTATTATGTCCATACCTTCCCGTAAGAATGTACTAAGCGGCACTTTTTTCGAAAACGACTTTTTGTTGAGGAAATATAATATACATGTTAAGGGCCACGTTTTGGCCTGGGTTTTGCCAACGAACTTTCTTCGTTTTTTTCGTTTCCTGAACAATTTTAGAAATGTCGCTTAGTATACATTCTTAGGGAAGGTATCGATGTATAAAACAAATACTTTAGAAGGCACTATCGGTGTTCATTCCCAAGAAATTCGACTTGAAATACAATTTTATCTAGTTTTCACTAGAATTTTTAATAGTTCTTTTATTTAAAAAAAAAAAAAAAACTATTAATTCAATATTTGTCAACATTTTACCAATTGTACAAAATTATACTATGAATAAAATAAACTAAATTAGAAGTCAATATCACTACTAGTTCCCGAGAAATTTGAGTCGAAAAACAATTTTTACCAATTTTCAATAGAATTTTATATAGTTTTTTATTTTTTGTAAAAAAACTGTAAATTGATTTTTTTTGAAATTTTCACCAGTTGTCAAACACATTATTTTTCGTAAAATAAAATTATTTTGAGTTTCAAATTGTTTTCCGTGTTTAGAATATCTGGGTTATGAAATTTTTTTTTTCAGTTTTTTTTATTTAAAAAAATAACGGTATGTTCATTTTTTTCCAAATTCATATCAAATCTGTATGACCTTATAATGAGTACATTAAATTTTATTTGAAATCAATAGCATTATTTTTTCGTGAGATATTTGAAACTAACCAAAATTTTTACTTTTTTTATAAACCGTTATAGTGAAAAAAATACTCACTGAATTTTAATAAACGCCCTTTCAGCCTCTTTTGAAGTTATTATCTATTAAACAAAATTTATTTGAAGTCGATATCTTTACTCGTTCTTGAGATATCGACGACGAAAAATGGTACGAGAACGTACGGACGTACGAACGTACGCACGTACGAACGTACGAACGTACGAACGTACGAACGTACGAACGTACGAACGTACGTACACACACACACACAGACATCTCTCTAAAAATGATTGATATAGCCTCTAGTGTCCTTGAAACGTCGAGAAATGTCAAAAATTCCAATTTGACAAATCGAACCGATTACATTAACTCCCTATGGGAAGTTAATAATATTTCGAGTGTAAAGGTTCCAAAGATTGAATAATTACTTTGAAATGTATACGGATGGTCTAATGTAGCGAAATGAATGCCAGCGGATGAGCTGAAGAGGTAACGAGTCAGGCGGACTGTTACCTACTCTAAGTTAAACAACTAAACATCCTAAATTATATCGGGTTTTTCAATAAGAGCGCTACAAAAGTTTTTTAAATAAAACAAAAACGGTTTTGGATATCAATGAAAGTCTTTATTCCTGTGAAAGTACGTTCGATGCCATTATGTATGGAACTCGATTTCTTTTGCATGGCCACCACGAGCACGCTTGCTGAAGTCCAGACGCTGAACCCAATTTTCGAAAACCAAAAATTCGCCACAACGACGTCACAGAGATGCCCAACGCTTGAGAACGACGTGTGAGAGACACATTTGGGCTTTCTGCAACTGAAGCCATTTTGTACTGTGCCTGTGGACTCAATTTTTCCCACTAGACGCTCAATTGTTGATCTGCTAGGACGATTATGACGACCATAAATTGGACGTAGCGCTCTTAAAGTTGAGGCCACTGACTCCGAATTTCGGTGGTAAATTTTAATAATTTCGACTCGTTGTTGGCTCGTATATCTTTCCATCATAAAATGGCAAACCTTACTAAAGAGAAATGTCAAAAGAGCGGCAAGAAATATGGCGTCGTTTGCTGTCCCTGTCGCTCTCCTTTTGTAGCGTCCCTGTTGAAAAACCCTTTATTAAAGCTATAAGATAAAGTTAATTCCATGTGTAAGCAAACGGGGCACTAACAGTTAGAGTAGCTCTTGGATTCGTATCGTAAAATTATTAATTTGTCGTTTTTAAAGACAAGAAAAAAAAAAGTTCCATTAGAGTATTGTCTCTTTGGTTTTTCTTGAGAAATTTCTTTTGGTTTTTCTTGAGAAATTTAGTTGGACAGTAGTTTTAACTTGGCCATTAAGAATAACATTAACATTAACTCGGGCGAAAGAAGACTTGGTAGTTAAAATTTTAATTTCCGTGACTTAATACCAATAATGTTTTGTGCGAAGGTAGGTCCACAATCTGAGATCAGGATGTGCTACAGGTAGTCCACACAAGGACAGAGTTATATTCTATGAAAGAAATATTAAAATTGAGTGACAGTGGTCCACAAGATTATTAAGTGTGTGACTGATGATCAACACATGAACCCAATCCATGTTTAACGATATGTGAAACACTTAGTTCAAACCAATCTAAATTGAGTAGAGCTTGACACCCATTAGTTCTGTTCGAAGCACAGATTAATTTAACTTTCGTTTGAGTAAGCAGATTCTGTCTTGTCATTCGTGTGGAGAATGGTAGTGAATGGTAGGAATTCGGGTTTTTGTTCGTAGTTTTGAATTACTTTTCGCTGAACGTGTCCATTGATCTACTTTTGGAAAGAGATCGTAAGCTTGGTTTAGTTCGAAGAACGCACACTTAAGCCTTAAAAGGACTTGTTGCCATTAGACTGCGATCGAGTACCACTTGAACTGATGAACTAAGAGAGATGGGAATATCGTATTCACATCATGGATAAGCTTATCGTTCATGGATGAGCTTATCGTTCCAACATCATTAGTCTAAAAGTTAATCTTATCTCCAAGTTCATCGTTAAATATTTTTACAAAAATTTCCCAATTTGAAAAATTATAAAGAATCGGTGCCATTGCGAGTTCTCTAAAACTTTTGTTTCCAAAGAACAAAAGCATAAGTCTTCTTTTGAGTAGTCCTGAATAGAAAAAAAATACATTTAATATCCCTACCATCAAAAAATACAATATTAATGAAACTCAAATCTAAACCACTTTAACTGCATCCAATTACCAACAACTTGACTCCTTTTAAACTACAAATTTCATTTGAAAATATTTTTCTGACCCTTAATATTTTTTATAGCAAACTTTAAGTGCCCCTCTGCATATTCTGAGTTTGCCTTGCATCTTTCAAATAAAAGCCCTCAGGACCATCGCATAACCTAAACAAAGTCTCCTTTATGGTTCATGAATTATTTACAATGGTTTTTATGTGTTGGCTTGTTCAGTGGTTTGTTTAGCATAACATCTGAATTTCTTTTGATTTTCAAAAAAAAAAAAAAAAAAAATAACAAACAAAACAAGTAACGAAGAGAAGTCCTTGCTCATGATAGAAAAAAATATAATGGACCGACTACCAGAGGCTCAGAGAGCACATGCAAAGGGCGAGAAATATTTTGATATTAACAAGGGTAGAAAAACGTCTACAACTGCTTGGAGATGCAATAGTATTGAATGGAAACTCATTCCATCTTTTTTTTTTTTTTTTGTTTCCAAGGGAATTGTTTTGTCCAATTCTACTAAAATATCTTGAAAACCAATAAAAAGATGAAGACAAAATAATCACGTCTGCAGAAAATAAGTAATTCTTCCATATTTTTCGACCTTTTAACATTTGTATCGTTATCTTGTGAGTATTTTTATTTACGACTTTGTCAAATGAATTATTGATTTTGTTTTCATTTTTTAGTCGATTTAGTTTCTTGGGGTTTGAGTTGTTTTTGGTTTGAACTTACTTTATTTACATGATCCCGCAGGACATTGGAATATACCATAGCTACAGCTTCTAATGCCATAAAAGTTATAAAGCCAATTATCCAAGGCACAATTAATCCGGGGTTTTCCTGAAATTAAAAAACGAAAAATAAAAATTAAAATTGGATGAATTCGTGAAGTGGAAAATATAAATTAGAAAACAATCGTGAAAGGAAATTGGGTAATAGAAGTAGGAACATCTTAGGATTTTATGAGTATCAATATTGTGTGGGTATTCGACCAGTGTTAACTGTCAATTTATTATCGTAGTCAAAAGAGATTTTTTGAATATCCTACCCCACGCAATTTTGATTTTACTAAATAACGTTTATCTCAGTTATTTTAATAGCATTTTTACGTTTTTGATGAAAATTTTATCTTATTATATAGTTTGGATTTTGTCAATAAGTGTGAAAAACAATATCATTCAAATGGCCGCCTCGGGAAGATTCGTAGCATGCTATTATTTTGAGGTAATTTTTAACCACTTTTTCGCACACTTCGGGCTGTATAACTTGAGTAATGTTGGATTTTAATGCGTCTAGAATTCGGGGATTACTTGCGTGGACACGGTCTTTTGAGTAGTCCCACATAAAAAAATCTAACGTTGTCAAATCCCATGATCTTGCTGGTCAATTGACGTCGCCAAAATGTAAAATTACGTGACCAGGAAATTTCTCACGTAATAAAACCATAATAGGTCCTGTTGTGTGGCTTGTTGTTCCGTGTTGGAACCATCGTCCAAAAGTCCTGATCTTCAATCGTCATATCGCTCCAAAATGACTTTAACCGTTCAGAAGAATTTGAATAGTCATTTGAAGAAAAGAACGACCTTCCGGAATCAGATGTAATACTAAGTACATCAAATGGATCTTCGAACCAGTGGACCACAGATATTTGGCAATCACTAAACAGTTTCAATTTCGAACAAAATGCTGTTCAACTACGCTACAATTACTTACAATTTATATTAGCTTATTGTTACTGAGACGAATGTCATTGCTAATCAATTTTGTACTAAGCAATACAATTTATTAGACGTAATTCTGGCACAAAGGAATGGATAGACACTAATACCCAGGAGATTCAAAAATTTCTTGAGGACATGATGCACATGGTTATCGTCAAATACTTATCAATTTCTAACTACTGAAACACTGACGAGTTCTTCAGATACTCATTCGTGCCCCAAGTGATGTCCCGGAATAGATTCCAATTGATTTTAAAATGTATTCACCTTGCAGACAATTCTGCTATAACTGGTAACCGATTTGGAAATATAAGTGGACTTCTGGAAATTCTAAAAAAATAATTTCGTAAACAGAATTCAAAATGAATTTGTTGGCAGCAGTAGGCTGTAGTTTCGACAATACGACCCAGGAAAATCACATAAGTATGATATCATAGTCTATAAGCTTTGTGATACAATTGGTTTCACTTATACCAGGGCGATACACGCAGGCAGAGCTGACTTGAATAATCAGAAAAGAAGTGCTACCTTAACATAACTTCACATTTAAACCAAATAAGTCTGAAATCAGCTAAAAACTATTAAAAAAGAGGAAGAACGATTGTACCCGGTTACTTCTATATTTTGGTTTCCTTTGACAAAAAAAACTTGATCGTCAGATGCACCTACGTAATTGGCAAAGATATTACTACTGGTAAACTAGAAAACTCTGAAATTGCAGTTGTAAAATGGAAGGACAAACGTTATGTTCTAATACTTAGCACAAACCATGATCTAGATGAAGTTGCACCTGGAAAGAGGTCAAGAAACTGTGAGGAAATAAAAAATTTCGAATGATCCGTGACTATAATCACGCCAAGGAAGGCATTGTCATAGACATGTCGGATCAAACGGCTTCCTATCTTACATTAATTCAGAAAGTCATGTGGCGGTTTGCATGGCCTAGTTAGAAATAGTACCCCTTGGCATAATGATTAGTGCGTTGGACTGTCATGCGGAAGGTCTCGAGTTCGATTCTCAGCCGCTGTAAGAAAGTTTTTTTCAGGGGTGTACTGCCTCTTGCGAGGAATTGACAAAATCTCCAAGGGTATCTCTTGTCATGGAAAGTGCTGCTCATTAGCCGTTCGGAATCGGCAGAAAATTGTAGGTCCTCTCTGTTCCTGGTAACACGCACACAGGAATGGTTGAGAGTTGTAAGTCACTAGGTCCTGGTTCACTCCGAGCTGATGCACCACCAAATTTATTTATTTTTTAGTTAGGAGTAACATTTGTCACCACTGGCGGCGGGTCAAATAGTAGCGAACACGGTTATTTTTCTATCGATTTAAACGTTCCTGTCGTCACATTTTAGGAACTTCCACGAAAATCCAGTTCAGTCTTGGCTTGAACATTGTTCTTTCTGCTTATCGTTCAAGATTCAGTGGCTTGAAGAAGCACCCGTATAATAAGGATTTTATAGAATGTGTTTTTCGTCTTAGTCGGGAGGAGTCATGAACCTATTTGTTTCTCTAAAGCCAAGTATATAACAGCGTTTTCCAAAGGTATACTTCTTCACCTAATCTTCACTTAGGTGTCATTCGCGTAGTTAATATTACTCGAATGTATATTAACTCTTTACCTATACTACGAAGTCGCTGCTGTTAAAGGTGACGTTTTATCCGAGCCAGTTTGAATGTTTACTTTAAAACCAACATGTTTCAAAGATTCTATTAAAAATATTTGGGAATGGCTGATGGTGTTGATATTATCCCCATACGCACATAATTATACATGCATACAGATTTGTTGAAAATAGTGTCATTAGTGTTGACACCTGTTCTGCTCAATTACATTATCTGCTTAGTAACAAGATTGAAGAAATCACGGGGTAGTATAATTTGGAGGAGCAACTGCTTATTTTCAATAAAACTAGATCAGTTTTCCCAAAAGCCCAACTTCGACAATCGCAATAAAGGACGATGCAAGCGGTTTTGTAGTCGATAAAGAATTGGTGTTTTTCAGGTAAAGTTGGTCTGTCGTTTAATATGTCGGGTCAGATGAAACACTGGTCATTGCCAATTAAAGTATTTTACCATTCCATATTTTCATATTAAGTATCAATGTTATAGGGTCAATACTGACCTCGATTATTCATAGTGGTAAGGTAATTTGACATGTTATGCTTCATCAATATGGCCGCATCACCTGTCAGAGATGAAAAATGTATGTTTAAAAATCTTTTAGTTTGAGCAAAAACGTACACATTTTTCGGTGCGCCAACTCGGGAGTAAGCCAAATACAAAAGTGAAGAAAATGAATTTTTCAAATAGATGCCAGCAGTGTAGGCATATTCAAGAGAGAACTGAAGACACTTGATATGCATGAAATTAATAAGGATTTACTTTCAATTTAACACCGCTAATAATTGTTGCCTCGAAAAATTTGGTGAATAGTTTTTGATGGTCAAGTTTTTGATGGTCAATATAGTTGCCCAACTCTGACCTGTTAAAGTTGCAGATAAGCATCACCATGGATCCTATCTTCCATATGTTAATTTGTGCGGCGCCATTCCGGGTGGTACCGGTTACTATTTGACTGTTTCGCTTGTTGAGCTTATTGAAATATTAATTTGTTGGTTCTAAAATTGCACGTTCACACATTCAATCTGATGGCGACATGATGATTTGCAGGAAGTATTCAGCTCATCTATGAGCATTGATCATGGAATAACAGACAAAGTTTTGTGAAAATCACTACCAAGAAGAACATTAGCACCTCCCATCTGTTGATTGTTTCCGCGAAAATCACGTCTTGCCAAGCGTTTCCGTCATTTTTTATGGATCATTATGCATTTGTCTGAGATATTTGAGTTATTTAGAAAATTTGGAAGGCCCATGTATGCTATTATGTATGGAATATGACATAATTGAAATGCTCGTACTATATTCGCCCAAAGAGCATCGGTGGATATTGTTCGAACCCACCTGCGATTCCTGGAAATCACAAATCATATGACCTTGGAGGGCAATTCTCGTCACCTCTGCGAAAGATAACCTTACCCTCAAATGGTTCATGCCGAATGTTAATCGTAGCGGTCGATGTGTAGCATGTAGCGCTGTCCTGATGCTAGAAAGACATGTTGTCTAGGTCTTGGGCCATAAGAAAGTGCTTACCATCGTTCTGTAGCGCTTGGCAATGACGGTGACCGCCTCCTGAGAACGTCATTTTCGAAAATGTACGGTAAATGCCATGGAACAAAACCCATACCAAACGGTGAGGTCGCATATACGGCAATTTTTCTTGTTAAAACAGCCATTGATCCAAAAATGCATCTCATCTATAAAGATGATTTTTCGGCGGAAATCCCATTCCAAAAACTTCGAAGCCCAATCACCGAATAAGCGGTATTGTCTTTGGTCGTGAAATGTGAGCTCCTGTGTAAGTTAGATCTTGTACTGGTATAGGCTCAAGTCCCGACTCGAAATTCGCCAAGTAGAAGTCTGCTAAAACCGGGGTTCTTGTTCCGAGAAATAGACTGCCTTGGGTTCTGTTGTAAACTTTCACAGTTCGCGGACCGTGGCAATATTCTCAGCTGATCTTACGTTTATTTGGCGAACGGATGTTGGCTGATTGATTACCATACTGGTCGTCTCAAATTTGGCCACAAAATGTTGAAGAGTCGACTGTTAAGGGCTATTACGTCTACCATAAAATAGATGCAACGTTTGCACTAACAAACACTCATTATAAAAATAAAATTTCATCATGTAAACGTGCTGTTCAATCGTATAACTAACCATGGTGAATTGGTATTAAAATTGAATAATAAACAACATATCTAACAGATGCCACCAAAACAACATGGCCGCTAAAATCTACCCGCACCAATTGAAAATTCCTTTTGTATGTAGTTGGTCTTAACCTGCGTCCACACTATACCGACCGACATGGTTTATTTACGTTGCCCGTCAACATGGTCAACATTTTAACCAGTACTTAGTTAGTGTATATGTATCAATATTGCCGTCTAGTGGTAATTTTTGTTGAAAATAATTTATGAACCTATTTCTACCATGAGTGAAGACAATGCTTCAAATAAAAGAAAAAGAAATAGTAAATTCCACAAGTTAAAACAAATCTCACATCTGACTTTTGTATTGATGAACACATCCTAGACAGAAAATCATTGTTTACTGAACACAGTCGACAGTTGACAGCAAAATTGAATCGGGTTGGGTTCGGGTCAACATAAGTTTATTGACGCTGGTGATCAGCACGTCTACACTTGCTCAACATTATTGATCAACAATGTTGATTTACATAAATCAACATCAATGCCAGTGTAAAGCTTGTTCAAACTCTCAACAGATTAAAAATAAGTCAACGGTTTCATCGACCCCGCTGTACAAGTAATTTCATTCCAAGTAAATAGCTTTTCCGCTCTGATTTTCATGAATTCATAGTTTTGTTAACAAAGACCTTCGTTAACCCGCAACAACTAGATTGTACCATCAAAATGTTTCCATGGATACGATTTCGTGCATAATCACTTTCATTCAAGTCAAAATTACACAAAACACATAGCAAGCTTTCATTGAAAAAAAGGCAAAAACACTGCACGCTAACGTTGGCTTGCTTACAAATTTTGAAAATGCTCCATCATGTACACATGGTGTTTCCGTTTGAAAACGTTCTGTGTTTTCCTGACCCTAAAAAAAAAACACACACACATAAAAAAACATTTTGTATTATACATATTATGCCTGATGGTTGACACATACCCCACGGAAGGCCCCGAGACTGAGCTGAGCTTTTAGAAACAGTTTTCATAATAATTATGCTTCATGTGTGTGTGTGGCAAGCACAAAAAACAGCATCATCCGAGTAAAAGGATATAATATGGAAACTCAAAATTAAGGACACTTCCTCTGGTTGGACGGATGTCATGTGTGTGGCATTGTGGCTTGCCCATTTGTTCTCAAAGTACTCAAATGAACTTGTAACACTTTAGAAAACAAAAAGTGGTTAGGACTTCGTTTTGTGTCCTTGCCACAAAAATTCATTTAATAATAAGGACGATGCATGTGATGCCAAGAGTCTCCTTATAAAACGTTTGGACTAGACAAATGGAATTTGTATGATTTCGTGTCCTAATTAGGATGGGAAATATGCAAAAGTTCTAGTTTAGTCCTTGTCATCTTATTAGGGTTTATTCTCATATTTATGCGACAAAATGAAAGCAAAACACAAAATGTGTTCCTTTTGTTATATTTTTCTGTTTTTTTTTTTTTTTTTTTGGTTATCGCCACGAGCAAGGATGCGGCAGTCTCTATATCCTTGTAATTTGCCGCAATTATGCTAGGCAAGACGCTGCTGGTGAAGCCCTGTTCGTATATTTACTCAGGCTTCATGATAAATATTTTATTCATCTCTGCGGGGCTGAATGAAATAAGGGCAAATTATATGTAAGTACATTCGTTTGCTTTACGTAACCACGTAGTCATTATTTATTATGGCTTATTTCGAATAATTAAATTTAAGACACACTCGGCAGTTTTATTCGTCCTTTTTTTCGCATCTGCAATCTTACACGAAATAGACTCAGACTTGATGAAACCCACAGTGAAGATTTTAATATTTAAAGACCATAAATTAATGCTTTTCGAAAGAATCGAAAATCCCTCCAGAGTCCCTTCGGATGGATACTGAAATTTTTTGATTCTTGTGGGGAGACAGAAAGAAGTCCTTAAAATAAATCCAATTGGAAGGAGAACGTTTAGTGTTTCTTAATAAGTGGACATTGGGGATGATAATTAAGGCTTCATTGTATTTTAAGTAGGGCTACTTAGGGATTTCTTTGCTCACCAATATTTGGAGGGATACATTTTTGGGAAACACAAACTTATTGCGACCATTGAAATGAGCACGTGCTCAAATTTGTACTTTGATGTTGGTTAAGTGGCGGGATATTCATTGGAATTGACCTGAATCTACTCGGAGAATCAAGGAAAAAAAGGGATACGTAGGGATGATATTGTAAACAAAAACGTTTTCATTAATTTATCGAACGGTCTACCTACTCCGGAATTAATTAAATTTTCAAAAGGTATATCGGAAATTAAGTTTTGTACACTGTACCTACAGAAGATAAATAAGAAACGTAAATATTTAAAGCCTTAACTGCTTTAGCGGCTTAGAGCGTTACCTGGGGTATGGGTGTACGCTTGAAAAGTAATTTAACGGTTTGTATAATAATTGAATTTTATATTTTAATCGATTATTTAAAGCAAATTTACAAGGGAAATTATGAAAGTCGAAAATATGCCGAGAAGTTCGGAAATTAACACTTTCTAATTTGCTGTAATGTATTACAAACGTCAAAGGGGGAACAGATTTTGAATAAAAATTATAAATATCGTTGAAATTTCAAATACCGAAAAAAGCCGTTCAAACCACTAATTTTAAGTAAGCCATTAATTTTTGGTTATGTATTAGAACTAAGTATTACGAGTATTCTGTAGATTGTTTTCAATCTCTCAGAAATCTATATGCTTATGTATAAATACATAACTAATACAGTATAAATAAAATGCACGACTGGGTCGCACGAACTTGCTCCTATGTAAGAGACTAAGAATTTCAAAAATGAATGTTATTAGAGAAACTGTTCATAAGCATAAAATTCATTTTTTAAATGACAAAAAAAAAACTTCTTTAGTAGTTAAAGGTAAGAATAGGGTGCCATGTGATTCAAGCAAACATAGATTTATGCAAGAACAAAAATTATAACTCTTTGTAGTGGTTTCTTAAAAATAAGGATTTATATAAGAAAATTTTAAAACATTTTTAAGAAAAAATGTTGGTACGCCAATTTGAAGTTTTTATTATTGTATGAATAAAAATTAAATTAAAAAAAAAGTATTGAGCCGTTTTCGAGACATTGAATTTTCAAAAAACAAAAAATTGATTTTTTTTTAAAAATCCAAAAAAATATTTTTCTTAAAGTTTTGAAATGCAATGTTTTTTAAACTTTTGGAAGCTTCCCTCTACGAAATTTCATTAAAATCCGTTGTGCTAATAATGAGAAATTCAAAATTTTAAAAAATCGTTCTATGGTAGGTACAGTCAGTAATATCTTGTTTTCAAAATTTTTTTATTAAATTACAGATATTAAAAAATAATAGAAAGAAAAAAATTTAAGCAAAATTCTCGGAACCGTTTTCAAGACCCACTTTTTTGGTCTTCGCTATCATCGTAATGTCAACTTTGATCAAAATATTTTTTTTTACGAATGCATAACTTGCCTTATAGTACCTATAAGTCGCAAGTAAAAACGTAACTATTGAATGGAACAGATATTAAGAGAGAGAGAGAGAGAAATCATGGGAAGAAAAGAAAATTAAAAATGTTGGAATGATAATGACATGAAACAAGGTAGCGACGACGACGTCGCGGTTGTGATGAAATCTAATTCCTGGATGAAATAAATTCAAAAAGTTTATAATTTTATAATTTGTTTTTATTTATTTCTCGGGTTATAAGAATTGATTTTAGGATTAAAATTTGGGCATCAACTTGAATTTATGAAGCAATAAGCTTTATCGATTATTATATAGGCTTTAAGATACAAGTGGTTGTATAAGTCAACCAATGAAAAAAATGGACAAAAAATGTAAAATTAATAATATTTAAGTTTGATAGATAATTAATGAAAACAAATTATAGCCAGGAACACTCCTATAGCAATATAGAAAATAATAAAATTTATTTCAAATAAATCGGTTGACTATTTTCTGAGATCATTCAACCCAAACTTTAAAATGATTTCGCTTTTATATAATAGTATAGATATCAGTTCCATTTAAGATTATTGCTTCTGTGGCTTAATACATCTTTTAAATCACTAGAAAGAAAATCGGTAAAGTTCTCTTGATTGTGTCAAACGCTGCTCTGAAGTCGACAAAAAATGTGTCCAGTAACATATTTACATAGGTCTAGCTTCTATTGAAAAACCGAAATATGTAGTCACAAATAGATTATTATCTGTATATTTATAATGAAGTAATTTTTTGTGAATCCAGATTGAAATTCACTTAATTTTTTGTAAGTGTGTACCTTACTGACGAGTTTTTATAAAGTAGGGCACAATTAGTTTTAAAAGTTGCATTTAAAAATGATATTGTACGGTAATTTCACTTGGATCTTATTTTCTTAAAAACTACCAGTAACCAAGCTTTTTTCTTTGCGGATTCTATGAGTATATAAAGGCCCGCATAGTTTGATACGTCCAAATGGGTTTCATAACTTGCTTGCATAAGATTATTTTTGTATTGTAAGATAGATCTTTGGAGTTTCACAGCAACCAGTACTTTTTAAAACTCTTCTAAAAAAATTTTCAAAAGTAGAAACATTTCTAGGGGTACCTACATTTAACCTTGTTTCTCCTATAATGCACTGATTTTCTCCATTACGCGTTAAATGTGAATAGTCTTCTGAAAATGTTAGAACTTTTATTGTAACGAAATTTTGCGAAATATGTTTTTCTCTGTTTGTGTCGGTTTTATTTTATTTCAATTTTTTTTCGAAGCAATTTTTTTTCTATCTTAAGACACCGTTATCGTTTCGGTCGGGCGCATTATCCAATTTAACGTCTAAAATTATATTTCTCATTTAATTTAGATCCTCAAGTACCCCCCAATTTTAAGATGACAAATAACCTTATAACTGCACTATACGAAAATTAAAGTAGGAATTTGTATGATACGTGGAGTTGGCTTCAAAGCTTTTTGGTACCATCATAAGAATATTGAAAATTTGAATGTACCAACAATGTTTTGAACGAACTTCCAAATAGTATAATGGCTGAAGCTTTAACCATTTCTCGAATTCAAATAGCAGTGACGGCTTAAATGTTTTTCGATTAAACATGAGCACATAAAAAGCCTAAGCGCCCTCGAAGTAGCAAATAACTCCAGCCCATATGCTTTGTGATAGCTCATTCAAGTTGATGTTGTTGTTACATTAAAATCTTCAATGCAAGAAAATAAGTTAAGAATATGAAGTAAACGGTTGCTTATCAAAATATTTTAAATCACAAGAAAATCATAAAAATATCGAAATTCCATTGGGATTATAAAATTTCCATACAAAATTGAATATCCTTTTAACGTTTATTTATAGGCTTAAAAGTTAAGGTTCCTTGTAAGTTGTAATAAAATGCAGACACATTTTCTCAAACCTCCTTAGTCAAATAGCGTTTTATAGGTTTGTTCCAAATGCAATAAACGTTTGGTATTCCATCATTTTATCATCCTTTGACATGGCAAAGTCCTTAGTAAACAAAGCCGAAAACATCTTAATGGTCCTATTTGACTTGTAGAGCTTTTAGCTTTCCAAACTCTTCCGCAAGTCAATAGCACATCCATTATCCAAATCCAAAAATATTCCTGTCGCAAATAGCTCCGTTTGTTTTTCGTATACATATTTAAAGTATCCTCCTATCTCTGGTTTACGACCCTCTTTTATGCCCAATAATAATTCGCGAATGTCTGGAACATTAATCAAAATTGTATACAGAACCGGCCCAGTTGTTTATACCGGATGGTGATGGTATTTCCGGCCACATATAAGATGGGAGGACTTAAATATACGCCAATACGTCACATCAGGGTTTTCATTTTCATCATAAAAGGTCAACACTAATGCGAGGAAGTCACGTTAAATCTCAAAGTGCTCTGTGCTTCCCACAGTTCTCCGCATGCCATCCGATTTATTTTTGTTGCCTACAAATACATCTGGTCCTTATGCTCAAAAATAACAAAATTGCTATTTGCCGCCAAAATGGGTTTGGATTTGGGCGCCGGGCGGTATAAGTTAAGGGTTAAGGAATGGAATGGGGGAAGCATGCGGTTGCGGGTTTCGGTTTCTATGGTTAAATATAATGTTTGCACTGTGTGTTTTTGACATGGCTATTGGGTTGAGGATAGATATGAGTATAATTTTGTGTACACACACAGCCTTCATGCATGAGCTTTCAATTTTACCTTGTAAATTCCAAACATCAACATAACGCTGAGGAATATCATTGACATCTGAGTCCCGATTATGGCAAAGTAGGCTATTTGAACACCTGCAACGGAAGTCAAATTAAATGGCTTTGAAGATTTACACATGAAACGTTGAAATGTAAGTTTCAAAACATAAAATAGATGAAATGTAGATTTTCAAAAAAGTAGTTTGGCGGGTGTTTTTGACTTACCATAGTAGACGTCCTCTAATTCTCCGGATCGTCTGACATTGACGCTTATTCGCCACGCATATATGAGAACGATCAGTATCGAAATGTTCTGAAATGAAAAAAGAATTATTTTGATTAAATAGGAGTTTGTAAACAGAAAAGAGTGTTAGGACAAAAAAACTAAGCCAACAAAAAGCTTCACACTTGTAATCTGGAAACTTGTATTTCCCGAGTTATTGGGAAAAAGTACAGAGGGTAGAAATGTGCACGTGAGAGGATACAAGCATCCACAAGTTTTTCTAAGAACAAACCTGGGTCTCTCATCGGGTGCTCCGTCCCTCAACTGGAGGTTGGGTCCCAACAACAGTGTAAGGTTATTGGGATAAATAAACGAGAGAGGATGGAGAGGTGTTCTTACTACGGCATGTCTACTTTCATCCAGGTGGCAGCAGAGTCATTCGTCATATGGACTCAACAGTGTCGACTATGGGTCTAGTTAGGCTGTACTACTTAATGTTAATGTACACTTAACAGGGCTACTGGGAAATATTCGCTGCTCAGGCCTGTAAAGAGGGGTTTACCTGGTTTTTAGAAAATGCGACTTCCTCAACATAGTTCCGGAAAAATTCTAGAAAAGCTGGCTTGATATAGACTTTGATCTTACTTAAGTAATTAAATTAAGAACTATGAGGAGGGTTTTTAATCCTTCCACATTTTTAAGTTATATTAATTATATTATATCAATTATTAAGCCTCCACTCAATATCTTTCTTAGTTCAAGTTCCGTTCAACCCTGCTGTGGATATACCATTTTCCACAATCTACTTATCGTACTTATGCAAACAAGGATCTACTTAAATTGTTTCTAAGTCTTACCTACTTTTTCAGGTGCACTTCCAACCATAGCTTTTAGATACTGCATTTATCTCAAGTGCTCAGTTTATCACTCGGCATGACATTAAATGCTTATAAAGTACTTCAAACTTTTTACCATTAAAACAAAAACAAAAACAAAAAAAAAACTCTACGTAATTAACTCTCACAGCACTCTACCGCCATTTAAATCATTTTCATGGCAATTATTCTTGACTGCAATTCGAATCCTTGTGGTGAAAAATTTTCTGCATTATTCCATTTTATTCGATGCTAAATCAACACTTTTAATTTAAAACTTTTTGTTTTATTTATTTCACTAAGAGGGAAATTTTTATTCACACATGCATGCTCCACAAACATTCTTAAAACTATTGTCGTAGGGTCTTACGTGGAGCTAGGAGATGCAAGAAATATGCATAAAGGCTCATAGCATCATAATATAAAACTGAAGTTGGAAAAACTTAGTCCTTTATCAAGTCAACGTACATAATTGACCTAAACTTGTGGATGGGATTGTGAGAATAAGTCGATTAAAAATTCTTATGTGTGTTTGAATACTTGTGTTGAGTCTAGAAAAGAGAGTCTTAAGAAATCTTTGGGGCGTAATTTTCTCTTTGTTTAATTTGCATTTATGAAAATTATATTTCCTCTTATGGAAGAATAAAGCCTTTTTAACAGGTAGAATCCAGATGGGACTACTTAAAAATCTTGCAGACCATACAATACTCGCAGAACAGAAGAAAACAGACGATTTCGTGTGTATCATGGGTTGTGAAAAACTTCTTATTAGTTTTCATGCGAACACAATAATGGCTCTTTCTCTCATTTAAGTTCCTATAATTATTGTGTGTTATATAACTTTTCTCTATTTTCAAAAATTTTCAAAAATTTTTCTCGTCATACCTTCTTTTCCACAAGTAATTTTAATTTCTATCTTAATTGCAGACATTTTTATTTCCACTTCACTGGTACCTGACGTGTTTGTTGAAATAATGAAAATTGAGTAATAGAAACAAACAAAATAATCCACCTCCAGTATTGTCTCAACTTGTCAACCCTGCTTGTAAAGAGATTAAATGTGACATATGGAGGATACAACTGACATTTAACCATTATACGTCAAAATTTTTTCTCCATCGTTTGCGACAGAGATGGTCATAACTAAAATTCACAATCGTCAATCGACCTACACTAACCTGGTCTTATTAGAGCTTTTAAGTTTTAAGAAATCTTAGAAGGTCATGTATTATGTGGTTTCCAAAGGAAATTTCAATAAAATACATTTATGATTTATATGTTTCGATCATTATATTGTTTGGATTTTGCAATTATGAATGATGAACGGAGTATACATATTTAGGACAACCGGCTTGCATGGGAGTTCTTGCAGGGCTCTATTCTGCTTAGGTATTTTTCGATGAATTTTTGACATATTGTATGAGATGTTCATCCACATCAATACCTTTGATTTTGGGCAAATAAAAACTGTTAAATTTGGCTAGCTATATATCTAAGAGAATTACCAGTCACAGTTACACCTTCCTCATTTTCGAAGAAATAGGGAAAAATGATATCACCAGGCCAGACATAGAGTGACTTTATTTTCGATGCAATGATATTTCGATATTAATATGTGAATTTTCACTTTTCCACTAATATAATATATTCAGTAAGTGAAAAATGAGTCTCAGTGCGGAAGAAAATCTTAAGTTAAACTTGGTCATCAAAAGGTTAATGGTCATGACCACAATGAGCGATCCGTGTTCAAATTGCTCCAATTTATAAGTGAGTTGAATTTGAAAAGAATTTAGATGAAAGTTCAAGTGGAAAATATGCCACAATGTGGAACAAGACGTTCCGAATCGCTGTGCTTATCATCAAATCGATAGATTTGAAACCAATTTAACCGTAATACTCGCGCTTCAGGGATGGCCCATCAGTTCGTACTTGAGCAAAATTTCGTTTTCGTACCGTTAAATTCAGAGATTCCTTTTTTATCCGCAATACACGAATGTGGAAGGCCTTATTCGGCCCTGTATTTCCTTCGCATTGCGATATTCAGACATTCAAGACCAATGATATCTCCTTTTAAATCCTCTTCAACCTTCCTAAATCACCCGCACTGTGTTCATTATATTAAGGGTAGTCAAAATCCATTTAATGATCGCAAAATATTAAAAAAAAAAAAAACAAGCACACTAAGAATTGGATGAAATCATGAAAGTTACATGAGAACAATGTTCTAGTTCATTTTTTTAAATTAAAAAAAAAATATACTTAGTATAAGTTAAAAAAGAATTTGCTTGTGATGATTTCTTGAATGATTGTGTTTTTATGAAACAAAAATTTTGGAAATCGTTGGAGTGGTATTTTCCAAAAATAAGTTTTGTATTTTTGATTTTTTAATTTTAACTACTGTGCAAACAAAAACTCAATTTTAAATAAAGTCATCAACTCATTTTTCACATATCGAGCTAAAAAATAATTGAATTTTCAGGAAGCTTCTGTATAAAAAATTTAATTTGAATCCTTTAAGCCAATGTAGAAAAAGTCAAAAGTTAAAAATACAAATGCTTTTGGTGAAGTACAGTGAACTTAAATCGGCTTTTTGCACCATATTAACCACACATTAAAAATGTTATCGAATTTTTAGCGATATAAATTATGTTTACCTTAAGGGTTTTTTAATCTTTGGTAAGAGCCGTTTGCTTTTGATCAAATCCCAAGTCAGTCAAATAAGTCAAGTATCCAAAAAATACGAGCGGTTTTGAAATTTTCCAGAAACTGTTCCATGAAAATATTAACTAGAATCGGTCGAATCGTTTTCGAAAAATCGAAAATAAAAATACGATACAATAAATAACTGTTTTAACGATTTTATTTTTCATAAAGAACTGAGTCTGCGTAAAGTGTAGACTATTCGTACTTACTATATAGTATCTACCCACAATTAGTATGTCATTGAAATCATTGGTACTATCTTCTAGGTAAATAAGCTCTTTCTTAACGAAAACATGGCAAGTGTCATTAGTTTTCAAGCTAAACAATATTTAAAACTCACCTTTGGGGAAGTATAACGTTTGAAAAAAAATAAGAATAACGTGAAACAACAACGCCGCCGTGGTGTGTTAGAGTTAAAAGAGCTACGAGTAAGATTCAAAATGTCAGCCTTCTCAGGAGTGATCTATCAAACCCACTTAAAAAAAAGCCTAAAAGAATACTTTGGCAATACGAAGAAGCCAACTGGGACGTTCTAATCGATTTTTTCATGAACTTTAACTGAACACTATATGTTCTCGATAGTAGCAGAGTCTCCAGTGGAGATATGATATCAAATAGAATTCTTTTCGGAATGAGAAATTCCAAAGATAATGTATGATTTGATACGAGTTGTAAGGAGGTTGTAACTTATAATGGTCAATGAAGTAAGTTTTCAGTGTTATAAGACCAAACGCAATGAGGAAAACTGGCATAACTTCAAACATATATGTGGCAACAAGGAAAAACAGCATGAGTCGACTTATGTCGAAAATGAGTTTTTGATACCATCCGATGCGCAATAAGCCATTCCGTCTGTCATATTTTTTGGTATTTTTATCTCAAACCGTTAAGGAATTAAAGACAAAAGAAAAACGACATAAGTTAGTATCTACAGAGCTTGCGTATCGAAGAACAACATAAGTACATTTTTTTAATTTTTCTCTTCTACTTATGATTTTATTCCATAAATAATAACCAAATCAACACACACATAAATTTACTTATGTTCTTTTTCCAAAACAATTATATTTTTTAATCGCGATCATAAGTTTACTTGTGTTCTTTTTCCAAAGTATAATTGAAGCTTACACGCAAATAAGTTGACTTGTGTAGTTTTTCCAAAATCCTTTACGTAACAAATCCAGACACAAGTTGACTTGTGTATATTTTCCTTATTCCTTATTTAAAGTTTAAATAAGTAACAACGACATAAGTCATGTTTTTATCAAAATTAGCTGTAAATTGACATAAAACTAATTCTTTTTAAATTTAAATAAGATCTTACAGTGATTTCAGTAATTTTCGGTTTTAAACTTTGTCTATAGGTCTTGTACCTAATTTGTAATTGCAAACTAAACATTCAAATCGCTCTCCTGAAAAGTAGCAAAAACTGACTTATGTCGTTTTTCCTTGTTGTCACAGTATTTATATATATTCACACAATTAAGACACCATAAAGAGTGTTGGTAGGGTGTATTTCCTTTCGTTTAGGCGACAGGAAAAATTTTCCAAAAAAAATATTTGAGGTAAGGGCAAAATTTTCAATACCATGCTACAGTTTCTTAAGAGACAGAAATCGGTTCTTTAAGTTTCTTTTCAAATTAAGTTATTTTGATTGATAGTTTTTTCGGACTTAAAGTTAAGAAACAAATATCAAATAAATTCGTTTAAATAGATTTGTTTTAATTTTTGTTATAAAACACTATTAATGCTTTTATTATATTATGCTCAATAAATTATTATTCGAGGTCTTGAAAGCGAATTCTTAAATGTTTGTCTCTCTTTTAAGAAACAGATATTCTAAAAATACGTTTCCTTTAACTTGTCGTACACCTGCCGTACATTTTAACTTGCGACTTGGTACTATAAGGTAAGCTATGCATTCGTTTAAAAAATCTAACTCGAGATTTTGATCAAAGTTGACATTACGATGATAACGAAGAAAAAGTGGGTCTCGCAATTTTGTCTGTCTGTCTGTTCGACTACAGATATGGGTTTTATTTTTTTACCCCCGGATGTTTTTTTCTTTTTTTTTAAGACCAGAAAATAACGGTACATGTCATAAAATTTTTTTTCGAAAATTTACAAATATTTTTTTTTTTAAAACTGTCACAGATTTAAAAACAAAATCAAAAAATTTCATTTAGTTAAACCCATGTAGGTAATAGTTGAAAAAAAATTCCAAAAAATTATTATTTTTGGTACCCCCCTTGGAACCATTTTTTTTGTTTTTGATTTTCTCAAAGACGGTACTACCGATTTTGATCAGTTTTTTATGTTAAGGCTCCCCAGCAGTTTCAACATTATTGTGTATTCAAATTTTCAAATTTTTTTTTTGAAAACTCAATATTTCGAAAACTCCATGCTCGCTTTTTTAAAACTTGATAAATAAAAGTTTCTTAAAACAATTTACAAGATATGAGAAAAAAATGTATTTTACCTAAAAATAACGGTATCCTCCATACAAATGTAAAAAAGTGGTTTTCGAAAATCGTATTTTTCTCGAAAACGGTTCCGAGAATTTTGATTAAATTTTTTTTCTTTCGATTAAATTTTAAAATCTATAATTTAATAAAAAAAATTGAAAACAAGATATTACTGACTGTACCTAACGCAGAACGATTTTTTAAAATGGTTTCGGCATAACGGATTTTAATGACATTTTTTTAGATAGAAGCTTCTAAGAAGTTTAAAAAATATGCATTTCAAAACTTTAAGAAAAATATTTTTCTGAATTTTGAAAAAAAAATCTATTTTTTTTTTTTGAAAATTCAATATCTCGAAAAGGGCTCAATATTTTTTTTTGTAAATTTAATTTTTATTTGAACAATAATTAAAACTTTAAATTGGCGTACCAATATTTTTTCTTAAAAATGATTTCAAAATTTTTTATATAAAAGCTTAGTTTTTTAGGAAAACACTACAAAGACTTTTAATTTTTGTTCTTGCATAAACCTGACATCATATGGCATCCTATTTTTACCTCCAAATACTAAAGAAGTTGTTTTAGTCATTTAAAAAATTAATGTTATGCTTATGAAGAGTTTGTCCCTAATAACATTCATTTTTGAAATTCTCAGTCTATTACATAGGAGCAAGTTCGTGCGACCCAGTCGTGCATTTTATTTTTTTAATTTTACAAAACATTTTTATGTAAAAAACTGCGCCACAAATTTTCATATTTATTTCACTAATTTTCATTTTTATATTTATAAAAATTTTGTTTTTTATTGTCCTCTTTTAAAATAACTTTTTTGTTTCAAATTTTCTGAAAACCGTGTAACTGATTTGGACCAACTTTTGTATGCTTAAGTTTCTAGAAAGTTTTATTGATATTGTGTATTAAAATTAAAAAAAAATAGTTTTGGAATCATTTTTTTAAACACAGTATTTCCAATACTACATGTTCGTTTATGTCTGAATCTTCACTGTTATCAGTTTTTTAAAACTGTCCCTTAGATGTAGACGAAAATGTGTTCTTTAATTTAAAAATAAAGATCACCACAGATCAGAATTAAGAAATCGACATCTCAAAAACAGGTCAGTGATTTGATTGATCTTTACAATAATAAAACTTAAAACTTGCGTACCAATTTTTTTAAACAGCTACAACGATTTATAATGTTTGTTCTTGCATAAGCTCATATTTTCCTGAGAATTTACATGATATCCATCTTATCAAACATTTTTTCTATAAGAAAACTGTTCAAAAGATAACATTTTTTGATTCAAAATAGCTTTTTTGGCCTTTAGTGCACAATAATTGGCGTTTCGTCCGGGCGATCTCACATATACGAGGGCGGGTCAATAAGTCCGTGACTTTTGGAATAAAACACAGATTTTTTGATAAAAAAATAATTTTATTTTTAAACGTAGTCTCCCTTGAGCTCTATACACTTTGTCCAACGCTTCTCCAATTTTGTTATCACTTCCAAAAAAAATGATTCGTCGAGGTCCTCAAAATTGGCCTTTGTTTGCGAGATGACTTCATCATTGGAGTCAAATCTTTTTCCACCAAGCCATTTCTTCAGGTTTGGGAACAAGAAGTAGTCGCTCGGAGCCAAATCTGGAGAATAGGGTGGATGAGGGAGCAATTCATAGCCCAATTCATGGATTTTTGCCATGGCAACTGCACATGTGTGCACCCTTGCATTGGCTTGGTGGAAAAGAACCTTTTTCTTGGCCAAATGAGGTCGGTTTTTTTTCAAATCGTCATTGAATCGGTCCAATAAGTTGGCATAATATTCCCCATTGATTGTTCTTCCCTTTTGAAGGTAGTCAATGTGGATTATCCCGCGTGCATCCCAAAAAACAGTCGCCATAACTTTATTGGCTGACAAACCCACCTTGGCCTCCTTTGGCGCCAATTCACCCTTAGAAACCCACTGTTTTGACTGTTGTTTGGTCTCTGGTGTGTTGTGATGGATCCATGTTTCGTCCACGGTTACAAAACGGCGCAAAAACTCCTCCATATTGCGATTAAACAACGCCAAACCTTCCTGTGAAGTTGTTACACGATTGCGTTTGTGGTCGACTGTGAGCAAACGCGGCACCCATCTTGCGGAAAGCTTTCTCATGCCCAAGTGATCATTCAAAATTGAAACCACTGAGCCATGCGAGATCCCTACGGCTTCCACAATCTCTCGCACTTTCAATCTTCGGTCGGCCAACACCATATCTTGAATTGTTTCGGGTGTAGAGACCTCAACTGGGCGTCCAGGACGTTCGACATCTTCAGTGCTTGTACGGCCACAACGAAATTCAGTAAACCACTTTTTTACCATTGAAATCGATGGTGCAGAGTCCCCATAGTATTTATCAAGCTTAGCCTTGGTCTCGGTAATGGTTTTTTTTCGCAGGAAATAATGCTTAATAAGCACACGAAATTCACTTTTTTCCATTTTCTCCTCAAATTAGTAAGTAGTCTGATAAAAATAGCTGTCAAACACAAACTAACTGACGCAGCAAGTTTAAATTTTGACAAGAGTCAACTGAAAGATGCCTGTTGACAGGAGCAGTGTTGCTGTTTCAGTAAAGAGGTCAGAAATTCAAAAAGTCACGGACTTATTGACCCGCAAAACGGGCAAAATCTTCCAATGTTAATGATTACAATTTTAATCTTGGTTGTATTATGTAGTTCACATTGGATTTTTTTCAAAAATCGATGTAAGATGAACTGAATTTAACAAAAATTGCGTATTGACAAGGTCCCCACAGTCAACTGATGAGTCCATGTGAGATCACCGGGACGAAATGCCAATTTTTGTGGACTAAAGGCCAAAAAAGCTATTTTGAATCATTAATTCAACAAGTCCATTAATAGTGCTAAGCCTTCTACTTGGCTGATTTATTTCAGTAGTATGTACATAGAATTTGTATTATAAAAACCTTCATATAGATAACATTTTTTGTAAACTCAATTATCGAATTCATTGAAGCTTGGCCATTACCAGTTCGTTTAAACTATTCATAAGATAAAGAAGAATATTGCATTTTTATTCAAAAATATCGGTTACCA
This sequence comes from Philhelius festivus, assembly GCA_963931855.1. Classification (NCBI taxonomy): domain Eukaryota; kingdom Metazoa; phylum Arthropoda; class Insecta; order Diptera; family Syrphidae; genus Philhelius; species Philhelius festivus. The sequence goes on along the minus strand of OZ007557.1, from coordinate 88,526,036 downwards.
CCAAACAAAAATGTTCGAAAGTCTTTTTGAAGAAAAAAAAAATGAATTTCTTTTTTTGAAAATTGTATATCTCTTTAACCGATCAAGGATTTCTTTTTAAATTTTTTTGCTTAGTATTAAAAACCTTAAATCGGCGTACCAATTTTTTTTCAAATGCTTTTTACGAAACCGCTAAAACGATTCGTAAAAGTTATTCTTGCAACAATGAAGAAATCACATGGAACGTTTTTCTGTAACAGCATCTATTTTTAGAAATCTAAGTCTCTTAAAATCTTAACTTCCTTTTTTTGTGCCAACAAACACCCTTTAGCTATCTGTCGCATCTAAGACTAATCACCTTGTTTTACGCAAATTAAAATTGTGGAATTTGTTTCCTTAAATAATTCTTAGAAGAAAAAATCCCAATGGATGACCGATTCTTTTTAAATGAATTATTACTTGTGGGAGGTACTCTACCAATTACAAGTCGGATGATAGGCCCTTGTCACAAAAATCGTTTATCTTTCTATATTTTTAATTGTATAAAAAAATATTATACCAAAAATACCATCTAAGCTTTCTAGTCAATCAAGGTAATCTAAGCTTTTGAGGCATCTATGCAGATGGTCTTGTAAAGCCGTATTTATTTTGTCCAAACGTTTATATTAAAATAGGTCTCCACTTTTAGACTAGCTAAGGTTGTCAACAAAATGCGATTATACGAGCATTTTGCATAAGGTGAGATTATTTTTTGACAAAACCATTGAGGTTGATTTATACACTACATCAAGCTGTAGTAACTTGTGCTTCTGAACTTCATACAGTTTATCAAAAATATCAGATATGGTCAACAACAATGTCTGCACATTTTGTTTATTTAAAAAATTTAAAAAGAAAATTTATAATTTAATTTGAAACCAAAAACCCACTCTAATTTGTACGTATTTACGAGAAAACATTTTGCGGAATATCACATACCGTGTCACCACCACAACTACTCGTATTTAACAGTTTTCGATTTATGAGTTATTTATTATGTTACTAGTTTCTGTTCTACGACCGAACGTACCCCAACTAACACAAACAAAAACAACAGAACCTAATAGCTCGTTGCGAAATTGTAATTCACTGTGGCGTATGAGTAACATATTTTTTCCATTCAACTTACCAATGTGTATATGGCACTGGTCACTGCCAAATGTTTCGCATGTAACATCCGACAGCATCCTGTGCCCGTTAACGGACCATAGGGATATAAAATTGCGGATTTCATTTTCTCACTGGCTGCTATCGCAAAGGGTTTCGTTTTCATTTTGTCATAGCCTCGAGACACTTAGGTTTGTCCCTTTTTTGTGCGCTCTAATGTCTTTCTGGCTGCTTGTCTGCTGTCTATCGGTCCTTTGCTGACATTTTGTGGCTGTTTCTATTTCGGTTGTTTTTTAGTTTTTAGTTTATTTTTGCGTTTTGTGTGCTCTCAGTGTTTTCTGAAATTGAGATAGAAAATGGAAATTGTAAGGATTAATTAAAGTTGTACAAGCAACAAGGACTCACAATCTAAAGTAAATTTAATAAATGCGTTTAGTTGTTGTTCCTTGTATATTGTTTCGTTTTAGAAAATTGAAAATTAACTCAAGTTAAAATTCATTTTATTGGGATCGTGTTTTTGTGGTGGATTAAGATAAAAGATAAAATAAGATGATAGATAGATTTCAAGGGAATATAATGTAAAGTTTCTCCTTGAAAGGCTTGGTTTCCGAGATTATTGTGGTTTCATTGAATTCACTTAGTCTATAATGATGGAGCTTGTGTTTTTAATGAGAACAGACAAGCAAATATTTGTTTTGGGAAAAGTAATTTCCCACATGTTCCATTTTATTGGATTTGAACTCAAGAGACACACAAACTACGGTTTCTGGTGACCATAACACATTGCATTTATTAAAAGCATCATCATTTTCCTCTCTGAATACTAAAGAGGTCTACAAAAATCTATTTATCATCTAAACCATCAAGCAATTGAAACATCTGGAAGTCTGACCTCGAGGCTATTGTATTGCAAACATCTGATTCAGCACAGAAAGTTTTTTGAACGAAAAAGAGCCACTCTAATGTGAGAGCTATACTATAATGGATTCAAAGAGGGTTTTTAAGGTGCTCCCCAAAAGGGTATATACACAAACACATATGTATATTTGTACAAGCAAATAGAATGTAAGCTATTTTTAGTTTTTATGATGGGAAACTTGAAACTTCCCTTGGAGACCACATGTGCTTGAGAACGAATGCGAGTATTTGTTAATCGATTGATATTTATTTACCTCTTTTGGGAGAATACGTTTAGAGATATTGATGGTTTTTAAATTTGTTTTGAATGAATACTTATAAGGATATCAATGGAGTATTGGGAAAAATTAGTATAACCATATACATATAGAACTGGAGGTTTTCTATTTTAATTTGATAAAGAATTTTTCATAAGCTTTTCATATATTTTTTAGATATTCTTTGATTTTTTATGTTTAAAAGTCTATTAATGGCAGATATGTGAACGCTACAACGATCCACACAGTCTCTTACTTCCAGGTTACAAAGATGCAACCAAAATCATTCAGGAACGCTTTGTTTGGCCCGAAATGCGAAGAGATATCACAGAAACTTTGAAAAAAGGTGGAGCATGTAAAAAAAGCAAGATGCAGAGTCATAATCTCACCCCTTTAGGCAAGTACACAGCACCGCTGGCACGATTTAACCATAATAATATCGATCTGGTTTGACCTCTCCCAACCTCAATAGGATATCGATATACATATTGCATAATATAAAAGATGGTCCAACGAAAACGCACGATGTCAATTGTAAATAAAAGAAAATGTCTTCAGAGAATTACCTTAATATTTCTTATAATGATATAACAATTATGTGTGAAATGAAATATCGGCCAAATGCTCGCCACGGCTTCGGTGGCTTACCTACCTCTATCCGATAGTTCATATTTTCAATGGCTCTCAGACATAATTGAGGTTCAATGTCGTTAATGTGCCGAATTATCTTATCTTTGAGCTCTTGAATTGTTCTTGACTTATTGACGTATACTTTTTCTTTTAAAAATCTTCAAAAAAAAGTCCAATGGTGTTAAATCACATGATCGTGGCGGCCAATTAACATCGCCACGACGACGCGACGTGAGATAATACGGCCATATTTCTTGCGCAAAAAAGCCATTGTTTCGTTGGTTGTGTCGCAAGTGGCACCATCCTGTTGAAAGCACATATCGTCCAGGTCCATATCCCTAAGTTCTGGCCACAAGAAGTCCCTTATCATCTTGCAATAGCAAACACCAATCACGGTAACTGCTTGGGTGATCTCATTTTCGAAGAAGTACAGCCCGATGACGCTGCCAGCCCATAAACCGCACCAAACAGTCACTCTTTATGGATGCCTCGGCTTTTCAACAATCATTCGTGGATTCTCATTTGCCCAAATGCGACAATTCTGCTTGTTAACGAATTCACTGAGGTGAAAGTGTGCCTCGTCGCTGAAGATGATTTTCTTTGTAAAGTCACCATTCACTTCTGTCTGTTCAACCAGCAGGTGGGAGTGTATGGAGGAGTGCTGATTTAGTAGATGGCTTGTCCGGGGCTCCAAGAAAGCTCGCCCAACTGAGAACGCCCGCCTCAGATGGACCGGGGTCATTGCTACTGATGCGCAAATCCAATGCGCTGCTGGAGTCTGTGGATGAATACTGACGTGGCAAATCCGGTTGTGTCCCGAGCAATCGTTGATAGCGCTGATGTGTAATTCCGTGTGCTCTATAGGAGAGTATGTAGATATTGCTGATGTGAATGACCGGTAAGTCTCTACGGAGCAACATCATCGTGCGGTTCATGGTGACGGATGACTACTGATACGCACTCCGGGTTCCTATCGACCTCCTGGTGGTGCCTGTGGATAGGTTACAAAAGTAACTGAACCAACTAGATAGGAAATGGTATTGTCTTACCCTAGGAGTGTCTTTCCTAATTTGCGTAAGGTGAGCAAAAGACTAGAAGTGTCTTTCCTAGTTTGCCGTAAGGTGAGGAAAAGATTAGGAGTATCTTTCCTAGTTTGCCATAAGGTAAATAAAATATTAGGAGTATCTTTCCTAGTTCATCAGCTTGGCGAATGAAGACAAAAAGGAAGTACACTAGTTATTGGTTTCTACTTCGGTTGATTTCTGGGGTGTGTATCCTATGGTGTAGGGTTGACAGGCCCCGCGTTTTGCATGAACTCAAATTGTTGCCTTGGTTGACCTCGGTTGACCTCGGTTGCGCAGCTCCACCGGAAGCTATATTCTGGCACCACGGGAGATAGTTGCCCAGAAGATTGAGGGCTGTTGCATCATTGGACACTTGGCTCGTGCCTACCCCTCTCCTCAACTATCTTCATGATAGTGAGTGTGAGGGCTGATGCGCTTACGTGGCCCATGCCTATCCCTCTTTTTTCAAGCTATCTATGAGGTAGACGACCCCCTTGTGGGAGTATCGTGGTGGTTGTGGTTTATTCCAAATGCGGAGACATATGGTTTTCATGCTTGCTTGAATTCAAGAGGTGTTAGATAGACCTCGCCCCTAAGCAAGAGGAGTGTTCATGCTGCAACATGTCACAAATTGCTAGTGAACAGCTTCGGCTGACTCGGGATTAATGGTCAGGACTCAATTTGACCCTGATGAAGGCAGGCCTTCCGTAGGATTAAGTCATAATCGACAGGTGCTCACGTTAAACCAAATCTATGTTCTGTCTGTTCAACCAATCATTAGGCGTATTGATGATGTTTGAAATGGTCAGTAGGCTTCAGCTTTTCAGTCAATTGAACCTTTTAAGCGTGTAAATTCAAATCTCTATTCAAAGTTCGCATCAGTGATGTTCGTGAGTTGTTCAATTGTTGGGCACGACGAAGACTCAAGGTTGACGGCTCTTCTGCTACTCTATGGTGAACAACAGCAATGTTTTCCGCATAAGGAACTGGCTTTATACGAGCTGATATGGCCTCCTATTTATGTTAGTCATCATCATCATCGGCTCGACAACCGGGTTCCGGTCCTGGCCTCATTCAACAAGTCTCTCCACCTATCCCCTGCCGACGCCATCCAGTTGCGCACCCCAAGGCTTCGGGCGTCCTGGTCTACGCCATCTCTCCAGTGCAAGTATGGTCTACCACGCTGTCGTCTACCATAGAATGTACCACAAAGAACTTTCCGAGCAGGTTCCTCTTCGCTCATGCGAGCGACCTATGATGTCGATGTCGTCTGCGTAAGCCAGTAACTGGCTGGACCTGTTGACGATGGTCCCAATTGTTGCCGTGCCAGAGTCACGGATTGCTTTCTCCAACGCCAGGTTGAAGAGGAGGCAGGCCAAACCGTCCCCTTGTCGAAGTCCATTAAAGATGTTGATTGGTCTGGATAGCAATCCGGCTATTTTTACTTGGCTTGTTACGTTGGTCATGGTCAACCTACATAGTCGTGTCAATTTATTTGGGATGCCGAATTCTCTCATGGCTTTGTAAAGTTCTACCCTGACTATGCTATCATAGGCGGCCTTAAAGTCTATAAACAGATGGTATGTTGGGATGTTAAATTCTAGACATTTTTCCATCGCCTGCCTAAGGGTAAATATCTGATCAGTTGTTGATTTGCCTGGAATGAAACCACACTGATATTGTCCGATGACGGTTTTAGGGGTTATCCGGTCTTGTAGGATAGAGGGTGGCAGTGGCGCGATGGATGTGTGCTCGCCTGTGAACCTCATGATCACAGGTTCGATCCCTGCCGTCGTCTATGTCATTTTAATTCCATTAAAAACCTTCTAAAATTGTCATCAATGGGTTGCTGGTTTACTCATTACATGTTGTTCAGGCATAACACTAACAACATGTAATTGAGTTAAGCTAGTATGCCCAACAAGGATAAACACGAATAAAATAATGTGAATTATAAGCGACATAAAAATAAGACACGGCATTCTCCGCTTTAGTTCAGCCGCCACCCCTGGAGATAAAATATCTGAGACAACAACCTTCAGTCTCAGAACATCGTGCCACACATCTTTCCTATCTTTCTTTCTCTTCATTAATTTCACGCCCGCGCTGTGTTCAAACATTTAAAGGGTAATCATATTCCCTTGAGCGCGTGTAGATTATAAAAAAAAAAAAAAAAAAGAGGAGAGTATCTTATAGGCGGTACTCAACAACGTGATACCTCTATAATTGCTGCACGTTGTGACATCTCCCTTCTTATGTATGGGGCATATTATGCCTTTTCGCCAGTCTTCTGGCATTTCTTCCTGCTCCCATACGTGCACTATAATATCATGAATTGCTTGACGTAAGGCTGGCCCGCCGTGATGAAATAATTCGGCTGGTATGCCATCGGCTCCCGGGGATTTGTTCTGTTTAAGCCGGCCTATAGCCTTCTCAACCTCTTCTATGCTTGGTGGCGGCAACATAGGGTATTCTTCTTGAAGTAGTGGAGCCTCCACTTCTGCAGTGAGCTGACCATTTAGCAATTCATTGAAGTACACTTCCCATCGCTCCAGTATGCTTTCAGGATCGGTGATCAGATTTCCCTCTCCGTCCTTGCAGTATGTGCAGCGTGGTGTGTACTGCGTCATGTTTCGGACGGATTGGTAGAACTTCCGCGCCTGGTGCGGACCTCGTTCTCGGCTGTTTTCTATTTCACAGATTAGGTTCTTCTCCCAGGCTTATTTCTTTTGTCTGTGAAGCCGTTTTTCTGTTCTTCTGAGCTCTTTATATTCCTCTTCACGTGCCCGCGTTCTATGAGATTGTTGCATTGCTCGGTACGCAACATTCTTACGTTCAGTTGCTAGCTTGCATTCATCATCAAACCAGTCGTTCCGATTTTTACGACTGCTGCCTAAGATGGAGTTGGCAGTACTAATGACAGTATTTTTAAGACGTGTCCACTTCTCATTTACGCCCAGCATACTGGCTCCAGGACTTACTCTCCCTAAGTCAGGTATTTCTAGGGCGAGTCCTAACGCATTACCAAAGGTGTTTTGATTGCGCAGGGCAGCCGTGTTGATTCGAACCTGATCGGCGGATGCAATGCGTCTTCTCAAGGCAATCCGCCCTCGGAAAACCATACCAACAAGATAGTGATCCGAGTCGATATTGGCACCTCGGTACGTTCGTACCGTCATCAAGTTCGAGTAGTGGCGACGGTCTATCAACAAGTGGTCTATTTGGTTACGAGTGACTCACTCCATCAGGTGATACCCAGGTGGCTTTGTAGATATCTTTACGCGGGAACCTGGTACTCGCAACGACCATGTTTTTCGATGCTGCCAATTCTAAGACTCGAAGTCCATTGTCATTTGTGTTCTCATGCAAACTATGGGTGCTGAATACCGGCTCCCGACCTATTTTTGCGTTCAAATCCCCAAGGATGATTTTAACATCATACCTTGGACAGGTATTGAGGGCCCTCTCGACTTGTTCGTAGTAAGTCTCTTTTTCTTCGTCTGAGGACTCCTCCGTAGGTCCGTGAACTTTAATGAGGCTGATGTTCATAAATTTGCCTCGCACGCGAAGGGTGCATAGCCTTTCGCTTATAGCGTTAAAGCCGATGATAGTAGACTTCATTTTTTCGCTGACTAGGAAGCCTACCCTGAGCACATGGTGTTTTGTATGACAGCTGTAGTATATGTCATATTATTTCTTCTGTATAACACCATTCCCTGTCCATCTGATTTCTTGAAGAGCTGTTATGTCAGCTTTATACTTTGACAGGGCATCGGCTAGCTGCTGAGCAGCTCGAGCTCTATAGAGCGATCGTACGTTCCATAAGAAAATTCGTAAATCGTTTTTCCTTTTTCTTTGCGTGGGTTGTCGTCGTGAGATCAGTCCGTTTCCGAGGTTTGTTGTCGTTCTCGAAATTCTTTAAGTTTTACGGGACAGGGAATTAACCTATCGCCAAACTGAGGAACCAGCCTGATCATATTAGCCAAACCTTTTTTAAAAGGCTTGTTTCTAGCGGCCGCCGCGGAGAGGCTATGATCACACTTCCACCAGTCCCGAATAGTTACGGCACGTGCATGTTTTCGTATGCTACATGTTGTTCCCCCTATTCGTCTGATGGCTGACCGCCTGTTATTATGACGCCTTAATATTCATTTCATAATAACATCACTGAGAATAATATTAAAGTGTAATTATAAAAAATATAAAGAAATTATTTTTCCAACTGGAAAAACAAAAAAAATGTCTTAATTTTTTTTAAATCTATAACAAACCTATTACAGTTTTTTTTTTTTCATTCCTAAAAATTGCAAACTCTATAACTAACTTATGTAAGAAATCATCAAATTTTTGTTCGTTTATTTTAGGACGTTTCTAAACTTACCAGTGTGGAGAGTGAGGTTGAAATTTCACGTCAATTAATGCTTATGAATATTTAATTTCAACTAAAACTATCCATGAGACTAGAAATTCATTTTTAAAGCCTTTTGATTTTGTTCTGTAAATTTAATTTACATTTTGTGTTTTTAATTATCATAAAAATGTGTCAATTTCATTTCAGAATTATTTATTCAAAAAGAAAAATTATTTAAATTATGCAGTCACATTAAATTACATTAAGCAATTACCCTCAGTGGTTTTGACAGTCAGGCTCACGAACCATATCTGTTATCTTTTTTTTTTTTGTTGTCTGATTAAAAATGCAAACCCTAAAGTTGGTGTTGAAATTATACACTATATCTTTATGTCAAATTGAAAGGTGGCAACCAAAAAGGGTTAAAAAAGGTCAGAATTAATTATGCAGTAGCACAAATTACCCAAATAAAATTTGGGTTGAATAAACAATTATTTTGTATTTGTTGGATACATGTCAACTATTATCGCCCATTGGCCGAATATGACCTACAAAAAAAAAAAAAAAGATATAAACAAAGTTAGAGAGTTACATTTTTTAGATTTTGATGTGGATTATTAACGTATGAATCAAGTGAAAAATAAGCCCTATCGCTGTCAAAAATTTTTTTTTGAAAATTATTCATCCGACCTTAATTCAATTTTTGTGTGAGCTAAGTTTTATAAGGCTTTTATTATGTAAATCAAAATTCAAAATACCCCTTGAGGTGCCGCCGCCCGTCGCGACGTAAGACAAGCTGAGCTCTTCGTGAAATCGATAGATTTAGATATTCAACACTTTCACTAAGGGCGGCCATATTTTTTGTAGAGCTAGCGTTTCTTTAAATGACAGATGAAGGGTTTTAATCTGTAACAAAGCCAGTTTTGTCAATTTTTCCTATAAGAGGCTCCACAATGCTTGTAGAGGTCAGTTGAAATCCGATCGACCAGAGTCCTGCTCTAAAGTATTTTGTAAATATTTTTGGAAAAGCAACCAAAATTGATCGTCGTGTTTGGTAGACTTCCATACTATCATTTATCAATCGTGGGACGTGTGTTCCACAAAATAATTGAGTGTGTGACAGATGGTTCACACAATCACTACCTCAAGTGACAGATAGGTGGTCTGGTCAGCAACGATTCTAAAAGTAGCACGGGCGACATTTTGTTCCCTGATGCTTATGTTACTCTATGTGAGAATGACTGCTTCCCAACCTATTACTCTTATTGAATAATTTTATGTACAAGATGAAATGTTAACCAATTCCCCAAATATGTGCGAAAGCCCGACGAAGTTAGAGTAAATCGCGAAGTATTAAGTAGGAAGGTAGAGAGACTAGCAGCTCTTCAATTATGCAATTCCTACAATTTAGAAAAAAAAATTAGTTCCTTCAATTTTTATTATAGAGCAGCTATGGTTCATCTTTCATCAGTTATTTCTGTCTCAAATAAATATTGTAGTATCCCTTAGATAATGGTAAATGCGTTGGACTGTCATGCGGAATGTTCGAATCTCAGCCGCGGCAAAAAAAAAGTTTTTCAGGGGTGTACTGCTTCTTGCGAGGAATTGACAAATCCTCTAAGAGAATATCTCTTGTCATGGAAAGTGCTGCTCATTGGCCGTTCGGAATCAGCAGAAAATTGAAGAAAGTATCTATAAGGTTTTGATATCTCTTATTATGTGTTGCACAATCATCAGGAATTTGGATCAAGCGGACTACTACACACATCTGACACCATCTACCAGTGGCGGATTTACCAGCAGGCTAAGTAGGCTTGAGCCTAGGGCGGCAGATTTTAGGGGCGGCAGATCTTAGGGGCGGCAAAGTCGAAAACCGATATTTTTTTCTTAGTCGTCTTCAAAAAGATTTCTGTATGACGGTTTTCTTATATCTCTCTACAAGTCTACAAGACACCTTTGCGATGACTTTTCCCTCTTTTCTTTCATTGTACATTGAACGGTACCGCAAACTTCTATATTCTACGGTAAGACACCCAGTTCACGGCCCCAACCAGAAATTGGACGTTGCCCACACTTTCTATGAGTGAAATGATAGCGAAATTGCGGAAAATATATTTCACCCTCTTCCCACTCCCACTACGTACTCATACAAGTCCGTACGTATTGGTGATTGCGGTATTGGTGTGGTAGATCTGAATAAAAAATTGTTGCAAAGAAAAATGTTTTGTTGGAGATATTCTTCGTTTTGAATGGATCAAAAGATTTAAATATAATAATAAAATTTACGTGACGAAAAAGGTAAAATTTAAAAGGTCGGTTGACTGTATTTTCCTCACGGTCATTCCCAGTTATCAGTGGTGATTTTTGTGGGTTGTGGGCAGGGATAGCATTTTAGCCGCTGTGGTAGGCTGACCCAATGTCAGCGTAGAACGGCACTACTTCCTCGTTATCCATGATTAAGTTGTCATCCAGAGTTTCCATCACACTGGGGCCCTATTTTGTAAAACGATTATCGTTGAAATTACTTCGTTATCGTTGAAATGCGATTATGTTTATCGAGAATCGTTTAATTCTAACGATATTCGTTAGTTCTGACATATAACTATGGTTTAACTTTCGTTTTCGTTTAGCTGTCAAAATAAAATTATGTCTGCCGGTGTGAAGATAGGTGGAGCTTCAAGAATGTAAATAAAAATATAAATATGTTATACATTTTTGAGTGAAAATTAATTTAATAAAAAATTAATTAATTTTGTACGCCTTTTTCGTTTTACTTAATCGCTCTTTGTCGTGAGTTTCGTATTCCTCAGTATCGTTGACTTGCCGCTCGTTTCGTAATACAAAATAGGGCCCCTGAGGCACCTCGGTTCGGGATGTCATTTTTCTGTGGTCATCCTTCTCATAAGCTGATTTGGGTGGCCGATGATGTTCCCCATTAGTTTCTTCGTTGAATGAACTAGATATTTGTCCAGTGGGATTAAATTCGCTTCTGTGTAGAGATGCTCGTTCCTGTAGTGTTTTTGTCGTTGACGGTCGAAATGAAGTCCAGTGCAGATCCTCAGAGTCTTCCTTTCGAAGGGTTGCTTCGATTCCTCGAATAGTTTTTTCCGAACGGATGGAGAACAGATCTTGAAATGATGAAACCAAATTCTGAATCATTGGAAATTCTATCTTCATTTCTTCGAATTTGCAGAACGTTTATCCTATTTTGGACATAGCTCTTCCTAGGACCTTATGTACTCCAGCGACAAATTGTTCGGGTGAGAGAAGCTTTTCATATCTAATAAAATGCACGACTGGATCGCACGAACTTGCTCTTATGTAAAAGTACTTTGGAATTTAAGATACATTTTATAAATATAAAACATGGATTTAATGAGATAATAATGTTCAAATGCATAAAATTGCCGTCTGGTTTCCGGAAAAGTATGAATTTATGCAAATAAACTTTAAAAAATCGTTTTATTATAAAATAAAATTTTTTATATAAGAAATTTCTCTAAAATTTTTCAAGAAAAAAATGTGGGATGCGAATTTTAAGTATTTAATAATATTAGTTTTAGGAAATAATTTCAAAAAATAATCATAGGTTTTGAAGATATTGATTTTTTTTTTTTTTTTAAACCCAATAAATATTTTTTCGAATATTTTTATATACAATATTATTTTAAACTTAAGGGGACTCCTGCTAAAAATTTTGGGTTAAAATCCTTAGAGCCGTTAATGAGAAAGTCGAAAATCAAAAAAACCGGTCTATGGCAGGTACCCCTAATAACATTTTGCCCCAAAATTTTTTTTGACCAAAATATAGTCCATGTCCATAATATCACACTTAATTTTTTTTATCAAAATCGTTAGAGCCGTTTTCGAGATAAATAAGATTTTGCATTACGGATGTATGGGGGGTACCCTTAGTTTTGGAGCTAAAAAAAAAATTTCAATTTCTCCTCTAGCGAATCACCGAAGACTCTTAACTACCGAGATTGAAAGAAATAGGTCCAGTGGTTAAGGCTGTAGTAAGAGGTACAGACATACAGACACACTGAAACATGTTTTTTGTGTACTAAATTTTCCTTAAAATTTTCATAAAAAAAATTGATATGCAAATTGTTATTATTTAATAAAATACATTTTACAACGTAATTTAAAAATTTAATCGTGTATCGGTTTTCAAGATATTGAATTTTCAAAAAAAAATATGTATTATTTTTTTAAAAATCCAAAAACTATTTTTTCGAAAAAAATTTTAGTTTATATTTTTTCAAATGCAAAGCAGCTCCTGCATACAAATTTTGGTTAAAATCGTTAGAGCCGTTGATGAGAAATTCGAAAATCAAAAAAACCGTTCTATGACAGGTACCCCTAATAACATTTCCCCCCAAATTTTTTTTTCACCAAAATATAGTCCATGTCCATAATATCACACTTAATTTTTTTTTATCAAAATCGTTAGAGCCGTTTTCGAGATAAATAAGATTTTGCATTACGGGTGTATGGGGGGTACCCTTAGTTTTGGAGCTAAAAAAAAAATTTCAATTTCTCCTCTAGGGAATCACCGAAGACCCTTAACTACCGAGTTTGAAGAAAATACCTCCGGTAGTTTAGGCTGTAGTTCGAGGTACAGACATACAGGCATACAGACATACAGACATACAGACATACAGACATACAGACGGAATTGTCGGACCCACTTTTTTCGTCTTCGCTATCATCGTAATGTCAACTTTGATCAAAATCTCGAGTTCGATTTTTTTTCCAAATGCAGAACTTGCCCTATAGTACCTATATCGCAAGTAAAAAGGGTAAAAAATTATCTGAGATCGACCATAATTCAAGAAAAATTAAGGCTTTATAGCCCGGTCAAATTAGCTTCAAAAATAAGGGTAAGGTTACATTAATTCGCACAAAGCTGAAAATTGGCATGAATGTTGAGAACACTATTACAAACAATTTGTCAAAAGTCCCCATCGATCCGACGTGTGCAAAAAAAATTATTCAAGGTCAAATGTTGCAAATTTCGGTTTTTTGCATTTTTCAGCTGAACGGCAAGTTTTATCATAAGATAGGTGAGACAAAAGTTATTCATCATGCAATTATCTAAAGAAATTGTCTTAACACTTTTTCTCCTAAGAATCACCATTTTGGAGATATAGCGAAGCAAAAAGTTGAAAAAAAATTATTCAAGGTCAAATGTTGCAAAAATCGGTTTTTTGCATTTTTCAGCTGATCGGCAAGTTTCATCATAAAATAGGTGAGACAAAAATTATTCATCATGCAATTATCTATAGAAATTGTCTTAACACTTTTTCTCCTAAGAATCACCATTTTGGATATATAGCGAAGCAAAAAGTTGAAAAAGTTGTATTCTTCATAATATGCACACGGTTCCGCGCCACCCGTGAAGTAGTACACTTGGCGCGTTTTTTTAAAGGTGGCTTTCCCGGTAGGCCTATTCAACGATATATTGTGGTCCTATTGAGTTGAAAATTTTGTATCTAATTGAAAAATACTACTATTGGAAATGACGAAAGCGATTATGAGTAGTTTTTACAAAAGATAAGTACCAAAACTTATCTAAGCACCTAATTACATTACAAATTTGACGCCGATATTGCAGTGCTTTTTTTCATTTCAAACGCTTTATTCAATTCATTGCCACAGAATAAACAGCACTCTTTTAAACAAAAAACAATTCTGACATTCACTGTCTCAAATGCTTCATTGTTAATGGTTTAACGAGTAAGATTGATTTTTGAAATCCTGTAGTATCACAACGGACCAAATATTGGTCTAAGTGTTTTGGCTTTTCCGGTCAGCAGCCACCTTAACCTAAGGTAATGTAACCTAAACAAAAAACTGATTCATTTACGCGTGCTCTAGTACGAGGAGGACTTATTATTGACGTACCAGCTTGTTCTTGTTCGTGACGTCTTTTAACTACGGTAATGGTACTCTTACGAGTGTACTTTTTCCGCCAAATGTTTACTACAAATAAAGCAAAATTGATACATTTCTCTTACAAACAAGAAACTGCACAAATTCTGTTTGCAATAACTACTTGTTCTTACTACGAAGGAACGCTTGGGAGTCTTGGGACTAATACTATTTTGTTTGGGCCCTTAGAAACGGAGCTGGTATACGAGCGTCGCAGACAGATGCTGCTCAAGGCCGTACGGTCACATAAAATGAGGGACTGGGTTTTCTTTCGAGTTTATATTCTTAAGCCAAATATACATTGTGCAAGTGTATTCGAAAATTCGGATTAAAGTTGCATATACACACACCAAGCATGAGTCTTCAATCTTTTATTTTAACATGGACGGTGTGGTGAGAGGACGTTGCGCTTTGTGAGTTTAACAACGAACGCCGAAATTGTGAATATAAGAACGTCTTTGAGATTTTTTCAATTTTATCCGAGTAGGTAATTTGTTTTATTTTGTCTGTCCATTTCATCATACATTTTTTGTTTACTATTTTAATATTTCAGTCAGTGCTTATGTTGTACTGTGTTCTCATCTCTTCAACGAACTATACGCAAATTAACCAATAAATGCATGGTCAATCATCAATCTTGCATATACACTACTTGAATGCAGGACGCTAGATTGAAAGAAACTCAAAAGATTTTCATTTTGCTTTAATCCTAAATCCAATCTATACGTGTGATTTTTTCACCAATACACTTGCGCGTGCTTGTCATGCATTTGAACAGTGTATATCTGGCTTTAGAATTGTATAATATGTATCTATACGCCACGAAAACTAATATTTTTACTTGTATTACCGTTGTGTAATGTATATAACGGTAATTGACATACATATTATGAAGAACACAAATTTTTCAACATCGCTGTATCTCCAAAATGGTGATTCTTAGGAGAAAAAGTGTTAAGACGATTTCTATAGATAATTGCATGATGAATAATTTTTGTCTCACCTATCTTATGATAAAACTTGCCTTTCAGCTGAAAAATGCAAAAAAACCGATTTTTGCAACATTTGACCTTGAATAATTTTTTTTCAACTTTTTGATTCGCTATATCTCCAAAATGGTGATTCTTAGGAGAAAAAGTGTTAAGACAATTTCTTTAGATAATTGCATGATGAATAATTTTTGTCTCACCTATCTTATGATAAAACTTGCCGTTCAGCTGAAAAATGCAAAAAACCGAAATTTGCAACATTTGACCTTGAATAATTTTTTTTGCACACGTCGGATCGATGGGGACTTTTGAAAAATTGTTTGTAATAGTGTTCTCAACATTCATGCCAATTTTCAGCTTTGTGCGAATTAATGTAACCTTGAATGTCTATTTTGACCGGGCTATTAGCTCTTTTGTGTATAGAGTCAGAATTATTGAACCAGATCACTTACGACGACATTATCGATAATTTTGCCGACAAAAAATCGCGCAAAAAGGTATTGTAAGAAACTTTAATAAGTTAATTGAAATTATTATTTTTAACTGTTTGTAAGCGCAGTAAAGATTATTTAACTATGTTTACCGAATGTACATTATTGTGTGAGTGGCATACACCGCCTTATTAGTCGTACATCATTGAACTTTGACTACCTCAGAAATATACTCAAAAATTATTTCTTGTGCAATTTGAACCGAATTGTTGGATTGTAAAGATAATCTAGGAACTGAAAATTCACAATTGTAGAGGTAAGGGCGGCAAAAATTCAACAGCCTATACTTGGGAAATGTGCTAATCCGCCACTGCCATCTACACTGTGCCAAGAAAGACAGCTTGTTGGCTGGTGCTAGAATAGTAGCCATACCGATTGAGTGATCGCCCGGCCCCTTGCACATCGTAAACTGCCATCAAAGCCCTCTGTCCAATAGCTCTGAATCTAAACACGGAGGGCACGGTAGGGAAGTTCATCCTCAAGCCATTTCGTCACGTTAAAAAGCCAAATTTGGCCAGGACAAGACATTTGCAGGGGAAATAGAGGTCTGTTTCTTTTTACCGCTGGTCGCCACAGCTATGACAGTTAGTGTTGTGAAGAATGCCTAGCTTCGTTGCATGCTCTCCTTTTTTCCAGTGTCCGGCTATATGAAAAAATTGTTTTTTTTCTTTTCTAAATTCAAAAATTTTTTTTTTTTAAGTTTTGAAATTTAAAGTTTTTCAATGGTAGAAACAGTCAATAATATATTTTTCAATTTTTTTCAAAATTCTAGGTGCCGTTTTTGAGAAAAATACAATTTTCGAAAACCAGCTTTTTACATTTGTATTGTTGGTACCGTTATCTTAAGATAAAACAAAATTTGTTTCCTCACATTTTATAGATTGTATTAAAAAAAAACTTTAACTATCAAGTTTTAAAAAAATCGAGCATGGGGTCTTAAAATATTGACTTTTGAATACGAAAAATTATTTTTTTCTTAAAAATTCAAAAAAAAAAAAAAACATATATTGCACGACTGGGTCACACGAACTTGCTCTTCGTAAAAGTACTTTGGAATTTAAGATACATTTTATAAATATAAGACATGGATTCAATGAGATAATAATGTTCAAATGCATAAGATTGCCGTCTGATTTCTAGAAAAGTATGAATTTATGAAAAAAAACTTAAAAAAATTGTTTTATTATTAAATAAATTTTTTTATATAGGAAATTTCTTTAAAATTGTTCAAGAAAAAAATGTGGGGTGCGAATTTTAAGTATTTAATAATATTGATTTTAGGAAATAATTTGAAAAAATTATCGTTCATAGGTTTTGAAGATATTAATTTTTCAAAAAAAACAAAAAATTGTTCAAAAATCCCAAAAAATATTTTTTCGAATATTTTTATATACCTACAATGTTTTTTTAAGCTTAAGGGGACTCCTGCTGAAATTTTTTAGTTAAAATCGTTAGAGCCGTTAATGAGAAAGTCGAAAATAAAAAAAACGGTTCTATGACAGGTACTGTTAATAACATTTTGCCCCAAAATTTTTTTTTAACTTAGATATAGTCCATGTCCATAATATCACACATAATTTTTTTTATTAAAATCCTTAGAGCTGTTTTCGAGATAAATAAGATTTTGCAGAGAGCCTAAGCATACAAAAATAGGTTGTACGATTTTGACGAAATCAAAAACAAAAAAAATGGTTCTAAGAAGAATCGTATCGCAGGTACCGTTATACGAGTATGTAGACTTAAAAAAAGGAAAAATCGTGTGGAAGAGAATTTAAAATGTTACCGAGCTTAAAGAAAATTGGGTTAGCCGCTTAGGCTATATTCGAACAAACAGACAAAATTTCATTTTACTATTCTCAACCCACTTTGCCAATAAATATCTTTTCAACCCTTCTACAAAAAATAAATTTGAGGTACTCTTAAGACAATTCTTGTAGGCGTGTGTTTGACAGTATTGGAGAGGACCTAATAATTACACCACGGGTTACTACTTTCTTTTTTGCTATTGCTTCTTGCTAGTACCGTGCGACTAAAGTTGCATTTAAAAGACCTTAAGTCGCTCAAGCATATGTTTATATCTTGTTTAAAAAAACTGAAGTGGATAAGTTATCTATTTCTTTACTTGTATGAAAGACGGTCCCTACACAACATACAACAGAAATGTTCATTGATACAGTTGGATTTTACTTCATATAAATCTAGTCACCCACAAAAATTTACTTCGGTGTCTTACCTTAATATTTTCGTGCTCGTTGTTATTGTACCTTAAACTACTTGTTTTTGGATATACAGGTTGGATCATCTAGTGGTTTCTTTTTAAATCATAGGTTATGACACTGATAGCTGTTCCACACTTAAATCTTGACAGAAAGTCAGTATCATATTTTGGCGGGACGAAATTAATCGCTTTACGCTGGAAAAAACTTGTGAAATAGTGAAAACTTATTTCCAATGTGAGTGCTGAGTAGCCCAAACAATTCGTTTTTTAAAAGAAGTCTTGGACAAAATGAAGCACCCACCGCACCTGCTGAACGCAAGTTTGTGCACAAAGTTCATGACCGTCATCATACGGTGTGCACAGACGAGAATGTGGCTGCTATAGCAGAGAGTGTGATACTCAATTCACGAACATCAACTCGCCGTCGATCTCAACAGCTCAACATTTCACTCACTAGCCTGAGGAGAATTCTGCACAAGGATCTTGGATTATTTACTTACAAGGTCCAATTGACTCTAGCCGAGGCAGCTACTTGAACCACGTTGTGTTCCATAATTAATGGGAATGTTTGCTCTTACTAATAAAGCCATAATATGTTCATGAAAATAAAAATGAATTTTGTTCATATTATTGCGTTTTTTAAAAGAAACTTGTAGTTGCCCCACCCTTTACATCCATTTCATTTTAGTTTGCTCTCTTTGTATACTTTTTCTTTATTATTTTTATTATTGTCAATTAACCGCTATTACATACAAGAAATAATAAATAATTTGTTTATAAAATGAATATATAAAAGTAAACCACCAATTTTATTTATCCTTGCTCTGATGATTGTATTCAAGCATTTATTAACACATGGAAAACATTTGTGCAAAATTTTAGCCGAATGAGTATGAAGTTAAGACTGTTTAAGTAGCGTCATACTTTCTATAGCATTTTATTGAAGTTAATATAATCTAATACCTATTTTTCTTTTTCAAGCATCGTAGTATCTCCACATGACTCTTCGAAATTTTCAAACCTCAAAAAACGTCTATTTATTAAGTCTTACAGCAGAACTGTCATTGTTTTAGGTGAATTCAAGAAAATATCCTGAACACGATAAATGTTTAAAAAAAAAAAAACAGTAGCTACTTTAAAGTAAGCAAATTATAAGTTAGTAGTATACTAAAAAGTTAACACTAGTCTGTTTAAAATTTTTAGCCATTATGTTCTCGCGATACATCTAAGGATAAATTTTGAATAATTTTATTGGCAAGTTCATTGGTATTTTGCATGTTTTAAATTGTGTGTCCTTGAAATCGTATGATTTTTTTTTAGATTAATTTAAATCAGTATCTGAAGCGAAAAATTGTAAGAAAAAACTTGGCAACGCACGAACACGTGTGCTCAAAGTTGAGAGTATACACTTCACTAAAATCAGAGTGCCATTTAATTCTCAATACATTTTGGTTGTATTAGTGCAATATAATATAAACACAAAAAGAAACAGCCTATTAAATGTTGACACATCCTGTCGGCATACGTGGCGTATGTGGAACATTTTTGTTTTTATTGTCAGCAACATGTGCCAGAGAGGTGACTATTTGAATCCTCCTTCCTCGTGTGAGTATGTTTGAAAGTAATTCTTTTTCTTTTGCCAAGTCCTGTCTTCATCATTTAATGTGAATATTTGTTTATTTGATCCTTGACACGCAATTATTTTTTTTCATTACTTATTAAAAGGAAAATCTTGCGAATTAATGTGAAATCGTCAAGGAGATTTACGTGTTTTGATGCTTATTGACTTAATATTGCCAGAGCCGAGCTGAGTGAAACACAAAAGTCCATGATGATACGTAGGAATATTTTTTATTTGTTCATTTTATGAGGATTTCACACACCGTGAGTGAATTTGTATTGTCGTGACAGCGTGAACAAAAGAAAAATAAAAAAAAAACTTCATAAGTCCGGAATTTATAAAATAAATGTAAATTTGTTGATCTCGGTTTTATTTTAATAGAATTTAGGAAGACACAATAATTCTTGCCATGTCACGGATGTTTCCATAAATAACCGTAAGCCAAACAAAAAACAGGAGTAAAAAGCAAACAAACAAAAAAAGGAACAGGATAATGGAATAAGTTGGTAATATAATTCGAAACGCTAAGGAGGAGAAACACGAGCACCTTTGCACTCTAGGGAGTAATGTCTATGTTTACAACTCACACCAATGGTGAAACAATATGGATGATGGCTTGGATTTAGGATTTTATAATGGTTTAGTGGTTGTAATTTACATTCGCGATATGACATTTGATATGGGAAGGTTTGTCGTAAGACGTTTAAGCACAGGGTGGCTAAAAATATTGTATGGACATTTTTGTTTAAGGAATTTCAACAGGAAATATGTATTTATTTACAATATTCTTTGTTTCTTTGTGCGCTATAATTCTTCGTTAAGTTAAATTAAGTTAAGTTAAGTTAAGTTTAAAAATAATTCAAGGTTAACGAAAGAAACTTACTAACCAGCTTAAGATAAATGTCAAATAATTTTTTCAATTCTAAAATTATCTTAACGCTGGACGAAAATTCGTTAAAACCTTGCTTATATTTTTTTTAATTTATTTTTTTTTTTGCTTAACTTAGGTGGGGGTAACTCCGCTATATATTAGTCTTAATCTAACTTAAATGTAGCTCTTGTTTTATATTAAAACAAATAATCAAGGATTAGGAAGGATGATTAAGAATTCGGAGTTTTAGGCAGGGTGAAAAGAGGTTGAATTCTAAGTAGTTAATGTTACAATTAATTTTCCGTAGCTTGTGAGTAATAAGTTCGTTGAAGCCACACAAGACACAGTTTATCTAGTCAGAAAGAAAATCAGCCAATTCGCTAAGGTAATAGTCGTGCATACAGACAGACCCACTTCTTAAGTCCTCCTTATGATAGTAACGTCAAGTTTGATAAAAATCTGGAGTTCGATTTTTTATTACCAATATAAATTACACAGTGCCTTTGTAATATTTACATTATATATGTATTAAAATATATCATTGGTAAAAAATAATTGATAAGATTTTTTATTCTAAATTCATGATTTCATTAATATTTTCAAGTGACCCTGTATAATGAGAAACTGTCTTCCTGGAAAATTTGAAAGGGAGTTCATTTAACAAAAAAGGGAAATAAAGGAAACCTCTTTAATTTACTTTGCTGTCAGTCTTTATTAACTTTGTGTGTAAGAAACTTAAACTTTTTTGTCAAAATGATAGACACATGTCAAATAAAATTTAGTCCTTAAATGATATTGTTGTTTCGTCTTCAACAAAAGACACTTGAATTTTCGTTTTTTTTTTCCTTGTGAAACGTGAAGAATTTTTTAATGAATCCCTTCAGTCAACCCTTTGTAGAATATGTATCGTGTAGTTGGGAGAAAATTCAGAAATTTAAAACTGACATTGTATTTTAATTTTAAATCGATATACATATGTATGTAAAGGGTTTTGAATAAAAAAAAACAGAAGATGCGGGTCCAGATGACCCTTTGTAAGATAAAAATATCAATATCAAAATATTGAAAATTATTGAAATCGTGGAAAAATTGATGATGCGGAACACCAAGAATGTTTTTTTTTTAATTAAAAAAAAGTAATAATCTTTTAAAATTTATTTTAATATTACCATAATAATTTAATAATGTTATTTTATTTCATTTTCTTATTTATTTAAAATGTTTTATTTTCACAACAATTGGCTTACGATGGCTAGATTAAAGTATTGAATGAGAATATTTCAAGAAGTTCTAAATTTATAAATTTCTACAAATATTTCGAAAATTAATTATTTTTATTTTGAGTTTTTTTTATTTTATTACAAAAATAAATAAATTATGGAAATCAAAATATCCAACAAATACAAGTGCCTAGGAGTAATTCTGACTTACAATATATCGTGGACAGACACACAAATTACATGCTTAATCTAGAAACAGGACTTCCAAAAGCCTTCCTTTAAACACGTCCAAAGAGTTAGTACCCTTCCCGAAAACAGACTACCGGGAAAACGTTCACATTACATCGTAAGAAAGTAGATTTCCTGGTCAAATGAGTGGTCAGACTCTTTAATGAAATCAATATTGAGTTTAACTGGTCAAAAAAGTCTGAGTGAAAAGCATTGCATATAGAAACTTGCACAAAACTTGTACAAAAACGTTGGACGCAACACAAAAACAATTTCTTTAAAAACGTTCTAAGAAATCGAAACCTTATTATAAATGAACATTCTTAAAAATATGTGGCGAACCCTTGTATCTCATTCCTAAACTAAAAATAATTTTGTTTTAACTACGAGTATACTGAGAAATATTAAAGAAGTGTACTTTATTAACAACTGCCGGAAGGCTGATAGACATTTTTAAATGTTGAGATTTGTTTTAACCTTCTTCTCTTTGTTGACCTCGTGTCTCTGATAAATATCCAAATATTATATATTTATAATAACCATTTTTAGTTAAGAAATATTTTATTTAATAAAGTGGACTTTGCTGTTGTGTAATCGATAGTCTTTTATTTATTTTACTCTGTAAAACCCCCACAACTGGTGACCCCGAACGAGAGTCTGAATATTTATTTATTTTTAAATTGGACAAAGATGACGAATGGAACCCAGGAACAAGCAAACTGATGGCACATCAAATCCTCCACCTCCTCCGCCTCTTTCAATGAATCCTACTTCCTCCGGCACCAATTATGATTCATAAATAGTGTCAAATATTGCAATACGCATTCCATCCTTTTGGCATAAAAAACCCCAAATATAGTTTGCACAAATAGAGGCTTAATTTCAATCTAGAAAAATAACTGGAGACTCATCGAAATTCAACGCGATAATTGGAGCTATCGAATCTCAAGTGGTAACACAGGTTTCCGAGGCTGTTTTAAAATTTGCCAAGGGCGAATAAATATGAAAATCTAAAGACACAAATCATCGAAAGATTTGAGGACTCCGAGAAGCGAAAAGTAAAAAAAACTTCTATCTGAAGTTGACCTAAAATACAAAATGCCATTTCAACTATTGAACGAATTACGAGATCTTGATGGAAATCAGATTAATGCAGCATTTCTAAAATTCCTATGGTTACAGAGACTACCACCTCAGGTACGTGTCATAGTACAGGCATCCAGCGAAGAGCTTACAACATTTTCTAAGCTTGCGGACAAAGTAATGGAAATTGGAGAATTTTCAAGTACAATTGCACTTACTTCCACAAGTGTTAAAAATGAATCAACCTCTTCATCAGCAACGAATACGTCACTTTCTCTGGAAGAGCAAGTGCAACAACTTAACTTTCAGCTGCATGAGCTCATGAAAGTTTCAAGAGGTAGAGAAAATTTCGGTCGCCGTAGTCGGAGTGCATATCGTTCAAGTACACCGCATTCATACTCTCCTGAACAAAACAAAGATGGCATCGTTTGCTGGTTTCATAAAAAAATTGGCATAAAAGCCAGAAATTATCGTGAGCCATGCTCTTTTAAACGACATCCAAAAAATTAATTAGCGCTACGTTGCCCAATGTTCCCACTAAACAATGCATTGATCAACAAATTTACAGATTAGTTGTGTACGACTCGACAAGCAAAAACAATTTTCTCATTGATAGCGGAGCCAATGTCTCCCTTATACCACCCTCATACAACAATCGATTTTTTCCATCGAAAACAAATTTATTTGTATTCGTTAAGTCTTAATGAATTTATAATAGACACTTTAACTTGACAGGTGACAGGCAACTTAAAAACTTATTGTCATTTAATATAATTTAAACATAATGAAAACCAAGCCTTTGTAAAAACTTTCTGAAAATAAAATTTTGTATCTATCCATCTATCTATCTATCTATCATGTAGAAAGTCTTGGGTTCTGTCCATTTGCCGTTCGGAATCGGCAGAAAATTGTAGGTTGGCCCCCCCATTCCTGGTAACACACATACAGGAATGGTCGTAAGTCACTTTGTCTTGGTGCTCTTCGAGTTGTTGTACTATCAAATTTATTCAATTTCATAATAATTAATTAGGTGATATGATTATACCGGACAGTTTTATATCGCCCAAGCCCCACGGAAACATTCCATTTCTGTCAATATTTGATCGCTATTTTTCTAAACCATGCTGTATTGCAAAAGCAGTTTTAATTCTTAAGTAATTCTACCATAATACTAAATACTCATCAATTTACCATTGGGCCCAACTTTGGATCCACTATCAAGTATAGAGATGCTTTCTTTAGCCACACTATACGAATGAGGAATGCTTTCATCATCATCATCATCATCATCATCATCATCATCATCATCATCATCATCATCATCATCATCATCATCATCATCATCATCATCATCATCATCATCATCATCATCATCATCATCATCATCATCATCATCATCATCATCATCATCATCATCATCATCATCATCATCATCATCATCATCATCATCATCATCATCATCATCATCATCATCATCATCATCATCATCATCATCATCATCATCATCATCATCATCATCATCATCATCATCATCATCATCATCATCATCATCATCATCATCATCATCATCATCATCATCATCATCATCATCATCATCATCATCATCATCATCATCATCATCATCATCATCATCATCATCATCATCATCATCATCATCATCATCATCATCATCATCATCATCATCATCATCGGCTCGACAACCGAGTTCCGGTCCTGGCCTCTTTCAACAAATCTCTCCACCTATCCCGGTCCCTAGCCGACGACGGCATCCAGTTGCGCACCCCAAAGCATCGGGCGTCCTGGTCTACGCCATCTCTCCAGTGCAAGTATGATCTACCACGCTGTCGTCTACCATAGAATGTACCACAAAGAACTTTCCGAGCAGGTTCCTCTTCACTCATGCGAGTTAGGTGCCCTACCCACCGGAGTCTACCGAGCTTATTTTTTGTCACGATATCTGCTTCTAATTAGATTGCGTACAGTTCATGATTGTACCGTCTCCGGAATCGTCCTTCCTCACATATGGGGCCAACAATTCTCCTTAAGACTTTTCTCTGGAACGCAGCTAAGAGGTCGGAGTGCCTTTTGCTAAGCACCCAGGTCTCGGATCCATATGTGAGTACTGGCAGGACTATGGTCCTGTACAGCAGCAGTTTTGAAGTTATGGTGAGATTTCTGGATTTGACGAGCTTTGACAGACTATAGTAGGCTCTGTTGGATTTAAGAAGCCGCCCGCGTATTTCTTTTTCTATATTATTGTTATCGGTTGCTACTATTGACCCAAGGTATTTAAAGGATTGTACCACTTCAAATTCGTGCTCCGCTATCTTGATTGTTTGACCAACTGTTCCTGTTTTACCTTCACTAATGTGCAGCCCCAGATTTTGTGCCGCCTGCTCGATCTGGATGAAGGAATCGTGTACAGCTTGTTCGGTTCTTCCGATGATGTCAATGTCTTCTGCGTAAGCCAGTAACTGGCTGGACCTGTTGACGATGGTCCCTCTTGTTGCCGTGCCAGAGTCACGGATTGCTTTCTCCAACGCCAGGTTGAAGAGGAGGCAGGCCAAACCGTCCCCTTGTCGAAGTCCATTAAAGATGTTGATTGGTCTGGATATCAATCCGGCTATTTTTACTTAGCTTGTTGGTCATGGTCAACCTACATAGTCGTGTCAATTTATTTGGGATGCCGAAGTCGCTCATGGCTTTGTAAAGTTCTACCCTGGCTATGTTATCATAGACGGCCTTTAAGATGGTAAACAGATGGTATGTTGGGATGTTAAATTCTAGAGATTTTTCCATCGCCTGCCTAAGGGTAAAGATCTGATCAGTTGTTGATTTGCCTGGAATGAAACCACACTGATATTGTCCGATGATGGTTTTAGCGTATGGAGTTATCCGGTCATGTAGGATAACCCTTCTCTATTTATGTCTCCCATTTTGATATTTAGAGTCTCAAGAACAATGTACATGGGAATATTCTCTTCACTCTCTCCTTACTTTTCAAACCCTCGCACTGTATTTAATCATTCCTTAGTGTGTGCTTATAATAAAAAAGGTATTTTTCATAAAAATTTTCCCATTTGTTTCTAAAAACATAATGATTCACTTTTTATTAAACGAAAATATGTGTTTTTCGTATTTCCCCCCAGGAAAACTCTTATATTTTTACAACAAAAATTTCAAACGTCACAAGAATTGTGATTGATTACAACAACCTTATCATGAATAATTAATCCTGACTTAATAATCCTTCCAATTCTTACATCCTCATTTCAGGTTTAATGCTCCCAGTTAATTATACAATATTTTATCCTCTGCAATCATGCTTCAAAAAAAAATGAAAGACCACAAAACACTCTTCAAAAATGTTATTTTACCTTAAATGTTGGCCAACGAACAATCAAAAACGAGTAAATATGTTTCTATCTATACTAAAATCATCATCAGCTATTTGTTTCAAACCTTTTCTGTTGTTAACATAGCCTCAAAAAAAAAAACTCTTTAAATCTTACCCCTGATAAAATAATATTAAATGTTATCATTTTAAAACAGAATTGGCACCCTCAGTTTCAACCCATAATTTGATTACACCTCGTTTATCAGTTTTATTGCCATCATAAAAAGACGCAACAAATTATTACTGAAATCAGCAAGTGCCATCAATCTTCCTTTTAGCATGGCTCATATCGGCGTTTGCTTTTGTAGGCCTCCAATAATAATATGATAATACCATACACACACACGTAACACGTATACGTTTGTGAATTTAAGAAGTATGGAAAATCCTACTTAACATCTTGTGATCCTGAGCTAATTGAAAAAATTAAATTCGCTGCTGTATAATCTTAGGCACTCATAACTGACATCTTTCTTAGATTTTTGATCTTACTTTTTAATTTTTTTACTCTTCGTTTTAACTGGTTTAATCCGGCTAGTATTGGATTCGTGAAATAATAAAGTTCCTACCAAATCCGTACTCAGAAAATGACTTTGGAATTAACTAGAACTACCTCTGGCTTGGACAAGAAAATAAATTAATTAGAGGAGAATGGCCCGTAGAGGACCTGAATCTAGTGACTTACATGTCTCAATCATTCTTGTGTGTCTGTTATCAGGAGGAATGGAGAGGATCGAAAATTTTCTGCAGAGTTCGAACGGCTAAGATGGGAAACTCTTCTCATAATAAGAGACACTCTAGGAGAATTTTTCACTTCTTCGCAAGTGGTACTTCCCCTATATTTTTAAGTATCAGGACCTCCGGCGTTCTGAAGAATGTATCAATGCTAGCAGTTTATATTTTGATAGCTACTTAATGCTGGTATTCACCGAGCGCTCTTAAATGGCTCTTAACCTTACGAGGCTCTAAACTTGAAATTTCTTTGGGGTAGGTATTCACCATTCACCAACCACTCACAAGTGTTTTTCGAAGTTCGAAAATGAGAGCCACTCTCTCTTGTTCAAGCATACCCAAACTGTGAAATCAAACTGTTTTCGAACTTGAATGACAGCTGGCAGTGAGAATCCTTCGGTCAATTTCGTATTTTGCTTGGGGAGCGTTGCTGGTGTCGATAACTGGTTTTGGTTTTGCACTCACCGTCGTTTGTTTAGCAGGGTTGTGACTTTACTGCAATTGCAGTAGATCTACTGCATTTTCTTCCAAAAACAAATCAACTGCCTTTAAATAAAATCTACTGCACTTTTTGTGCACATGTCATTCCTCACATTTATGTATGTGCAAAAAGTTTAAAAAATTTATTGAAAAGATAACTAAAGACATATATAATCACTTTTCTCATAGTCCTATAGGTGCATAGGAGCATATAAAGAATTCCAAAAGTATAAAATTTTAAATGTTTCAATACGTGATGGCTGTCAATGGAAAATGTTGTTCATCGACTTATAGAGCAATGGACTCCTTTACATCAATATTTTTACCTTATTAATTTTAAAAATCCTGATTCTTTTATTGAAATTTCAAATTTTTTAGCTGAACCGACAAATAAACTTTACTTTCTTTTCCTTTGTTTATTATATATTAGAATACAAGTATAGATTTAGAAAGTACTAAGTACTGCAGACAGAGTTCCAGCGATTAATTGCATGTTACAACTTCGAAAAAACGCCAACTGTACAAACTGTACTGCTATCTCTTAGCAGTGCCAGAGCCAAACGGACATTTTCGACAGTTAGTCTAGTTAAGGATAAACTTCGAGATAAAATAAACATCACCACTTTGCAAAATTTCATTCTCTACAAGGAAATGGGTGATATTGAAAAAGATTGTTGGGAACCTATAGATTTTGTAGGTTTTATAAACCATTTTAATCACTTCTTGTTTGTCGATGGACAATTTGAAAAAAAAATTTATTTATTAAAAATAAATGTATGTATTTTTGTTTTGTTCGGTTTTTGTTATTTTTTTAAATAGAGATGAATGTAATATAAAAATTTACTGCGATAAAAATGAATCTACTGCGCTTTTTTTTTCAAATCTACTTCGGATTTTTTGTCAAAAAGTCCCATCCCTGTTGTTTAGTTTGTTTAGTTTTCGAATTTTCGAACAAACTTTCGAAGAGAGCGCTCGTAAGTTAACTTTTAAGAGCGCTCGTAGATCTTCACTAATATTGCTTGGTGAATAGGTTTATGAGCTTCTTAAGTTATGAGCGCTCAGTGAATACCAGCCTAAAAGTTAAAATTATCAATTTTATAGACGGCTTAAATCATTACACGTTCTCATTACAGGAGCAAGATTGGCTGACATATTCTTGGATTTAATTTGATGCAAACTAATTTCCAAGTTCGTTTGTAATGTTTTTGTAAGCCATTGTTTATAATAAGGAACGTCTTATGGGATTATGGATATTTCCTAAACTCTGAATGATTAAGGCAAATAATGAAAAAAAAAACTGCTTACGTAAGAAATTACCCTGTCAAGAACAATGAAAAGGCCCTAAGCTATCATAATAAAAAAGAAACAATAAATTACTCCTTCAAGAACATTACTTAGACAGAACTCTAGTTCCACAGTATCTTTTTTTTTGTCAATGTGACACGGCCAATTGGCCTCCAATCAATTACAGGACATACAATTAAATGTGTTGATTCTGTGTTTTTTTTTTTTTCATTAAGAGAAAGTAATATGACTACAAGCTTTTATAGTGTATCCTGGTAAAGGCCACACGACTTTAGAAGGTCAAATTGAAATTACTTCATTTAATCTTTTCAAAAAAAAAATAAGACAAAGAAAATGAGACAAGAATCTGAGAAAATAGAACAAAGAAAACACGACACAGGACAAGACAGAGGAGTTAATTGTAAAAAAAAGAATCAGGACACCGAGTGGTAATAAATCATTGAGTAGAAGTTAAAGGACACCAATTTGTGCTTGGCGAGGACAAACAAAAAAAGAACCAACAAGGATGGTTTTATAATGCCAGTGATGGGGCATCACGCATCACATGGTGTTAATGACTTTTCAAATGAACCTACATAGTTTGTTTTTGTTATTCGTTTTTGTATAAAGTTCATTTTTGATGTTTGAGATACGAAAACAGAATCTGAGGCGTTTATATTGTGTGTGGCACTAGGGTAGAATTTGTCAATATGCTTGCTAACCTTCTATCGCACTTGTTGAGTAGGATACAAGAGTAGAATGTTTCTCCTTCAGGGAAGTAAAAAAAAAATGTTGTTAATTGATAAGGTGAAATGTAGCTTGATGTTATAGAATAGATTTTTAAGAAATTGAATTTAATAAAAATTTATAGCCTATCTGTGAACATTATTTTATGAAATATGTAAGGACAGTTTTTTTTTGATCGATTTGTTGCCAAAATTTGTTCGTACTACAAAATATTGTTTGCATTATGACAAATGTTTTGAGTTATGATAGTTTGGCAATTTCCGCAGTGTTTGCTTTTACCATATCGTAATATTAAGAAATAATGGGTGATTTTTTTGCTATTTTCTTTTTTTGCAACAGTGGTTTTGACAGTTGACGCAAGTTTCGTATTTTATGTCACTGTCAAACATATTCAGTTTGATTTATAATTTAACCATGAATCGTTTACAAACGAACAACGTTTGCAAATTATTAAATTTTTTATGATCAAAATGCGTGCCCTGTTAAAAAAGTTCATCAAGCACTTCTTCCATTTTATGGTCAGTTTAATCGACCTACTAGGGCGGATATTCGGGCTATTGTGACTAAATTTCGCACCAAATTTACATTGTTGGATATTAAACCACCAACATGCTTACGTAGAGTGCGAACTGAGGAAAATATCGCAGCTGTATCGGCCAGTGTTAGTTATGACCGTGAATTATAGATTCGGCGCCGTTCGCACCAGTTTGGCCTATTTTACTTCACTACGTGGAAAATATTGCGGAAGGATTTACGTTTGAAGCCTTTCAAAATACAGCTGGTGCAAGAAAAAATGAAGAAAACGAAGAACGACGTACCACAACGCCAAATTTTTGATGAATGGGTTCTTGAAAAGTTGGCAGAAGATCCACATTTTTATTGAAAAATTGTGTTCAGGGATGAAGCTCATTTCTGGTTGAATGGATACGTGAACAAGCAAACCTACCGTATTTGAAGTGAAGAGCAGCGAGAAACATTGCAAGAGCTACAAATGCATCCAGAAAAAGGCACTGTATGGTGCGGATTATGGGCTGGCGGAATAATTGGGCCGTAATTCTTCAAAGATGATGAGAATCGCAACGTTACTGTGAATGGTGAGCGCTACCGTGCGATGATAACAAACTTTTTTTGCGCAAAATGGAAGAGTTTGACTTGCATGATATGTGGTTTCAACAAGACGCTGCCATATGCCACACAGCACGCGTAACAATGGACGAATTGAAAGGCGAGTTCGGTGAACAGTTTATTTCACGTTTGGGGCCGGTCAATTGGCCGCCTAGATCGTGCGATAAGCCCACTTCGATTGATGCACTGGAAGCTAATTTTGAAGCATTTATTCGTGAGATACTTGCCGAAATTGAACAAAGCGGATGGATCATTTGAGGCACAGCAGCTGTGGCCAACATTTGCATAAAATAATATTCAAACATTAAATTATATTATATTTTTATATTTCATGCATTTTTCTGAATTTTAAATGTTTTTTTTTTTTTTTTTTTTTTAATTTCCGATAGCTCTTAAAAAATCACTCTTTTATATTAATTTTGTGGTGCAACAGCTCGAAATGGACGAGGACCTAGTGACTTACAACTCTCAACCATTCCGGTGTGCGTGTTACCAGGGACGGAGGGGAACTAGAATTGTCTGCCCATTCCGAACGGCTAATGAGCAGCACTACTTTCCATGACAAGAGATATACTCTTAGAGGATTTGTCAATTTCTCTTAAAAGGCAGTACACCTCTGAAAAACATTTTTCCCGAGGCTGAGAATCGAACTCGAGACCTTCCGCATGATAGTCCAATGCACTAACCATTATGCGAAGGGGTACTACAGGCCTTATATTTAGAGCTAACTAATTCATTAAGTAAGAGAAATGTTTTGACATTTTAAATTCTGTTGGAGTAAAAACTAGTAAAAGTGCATTAATATCAAGACAGTTTCGGATAGGGAGTTTATTGTTTCTGCATTGCATATTTGTTGAAGTTGCTAAACGACTATATCTTATTTTAACGTTTTAAACATTTAAATGCTGAAATCCATTTGAAATATGCATTTGAATTTATAGCAGAGGAATGTTTATTAATTTATATCAAAGGGTAGTGAAGTGCCTAACCAAGTGCACGGATCTACACCCTTTTTCCAAAAACAAACTCAGGTGATTTTCGACACAGTCGCCTTACCAAATTTCAATTCGTTAGCATTTTAGCATTAGTGGTTTATGAGGTATAGGACTTCAAAAATTGCTGAAATCGTATTTGACTGACTGAAATGTCCAAATTGTAGTAAGTAATAATATTAACAAAATTTTCCATCATAATTCGGAGTTTCTTTGATATTTTTCTACTTAAAAAAAATTGGCGCAAAATTTTAAACAGCGTTTAATTAAGATATTAGTATGATATTACTTAACAATTTGCTGACTTTGAACTTCAAAGTAGTTCAATAACTAATTCTTAATTTTAAAAATTTTCTAAGAAATTAGTATCGTACTAAAGCAATTTTCTTAATAAATTGCGTCTGGACACACCTAAGGTAATGACAGTTCGTGCAAAAAGCCTTTTTGACGTTTGTAAATGTCAAAGATTAATATGAAGCTGGCAAAATACTAAAAAATTAAAATAAATATTCGATGATCTTAACTTTAATAAAATGGTGGAGAAATGTATGATGTTATATTCGATTAAAATTTGCAGAATCGTTGTTTTTATCTATAGTTTCATACCAACAGCTTTAACTTCGTACTTAAATTTTGCGCAATTAATATTGAACTTCATAAAATTATAACTTGGCGTACTTTAAGATCTCACTACTTTTCATGGCTCACATGGCCTGTGTATAATAACACAGGATTTTTGATCTTAACTGATCTTGGATCTTTTTTTTTCAACTTACGTTTTTGTTGTCACGAAATTTACACTATCAGGAAGGGATTGAAAAAAATAGCCATGTTTTAGAAATTTTCAAATATTTAAGAATTCTGGAAAATATGGCAGGAAAATTTTTAAATTAAACTAAGCGATACGAATCATAGCTTCTGATGTAAAATAATAAGTTTGAGTTTATAAAAATAAATGCATAAGTTGGTCACACGAACTTTGTCTCACGTAATAAATTAAGAAAACTGTTCATAAGCTTAAGGTTAATTGTTTAAACTCTTTAATAGTAAAGCGTAGTGCGCAGTTAGCGCTAAAATTTATCTTTTGCACAAATTTCAGCCCGAGATAAATTTTAGCAAAGATTTTCAAACTCAAAATGTAATCTACTACCTTATCAAAAAGTCTCCAGTTACTTTAGCGCGTGAAATAATGGTGAAAACATACTTCCACAGATAAGCTTTGACATTTGGGAAGTTTGGCAATCTATCTGCTAAGCGAATTAATATTTTTTCTGTTTTTTTTGCTAATTTTAAAATGGATTACATTATGTAGTAGAATTTATCGAAGAAAGTTTGTCCCATGAATTGATTCCCAAAAACAAAACAAAAAGTGCCATGAAACAAGAATTCACTTCAGAAAAGAAGAAGGAGCACACACAATTATTAATTCTCTGATTTGTTTTTGCGTGCATTCCATTTAGAAATATTTATGAAAAAATTATCAACAAAAACGATGGCGGAAATTGAATGAATAAATTGGCTGTTATCACTCAGGTTTACATTTCAATTTATCTCTCCAACTTCAAAATTTATCTTGGATTTAAGCAAACAATTAAAGAGATAAGAATAATTGTAGAGATAAAATTTATTTTAGCTTGAACTGGGTACCTGGCTTAAAGGATGCCCCACGCACCCTTGGTCACAGAACTTGATTGAAGAGATCACCTCCTTGTCAAAACCCAGTACAGGTTGGGAAGAGCTATTTTCTAGTTGAATATTGTATAGCATAAAAACAATTTTACTGGCGATTAAGTGTTATAATGGCAAGCTATTGATTCGCAAAAAAATTCGAACTCGAGATTTAGCTAAGATTTGAAATCACGTCTATAGAGAAGACGAATGAAGGGGTCTCGTAATTTTATCTGTCCGTCCGGCTGTTCAACTGCAGCCTAATCGGCTCACCCGATTTTTTTTAAACTTGGTAGATAGTATTCAAAAAAAAAAAAAAATAATTGCAATTTTTTTCTAAGCTCAATACTTCGAAAACCACGTTCTAGACTTTCTTAAAACTTGACAGTTAAAATTCTAAAAGATGTAAGAAAAAATTATTATTTTATCTAAAAATTTAAAAATAACGGCAATCATCATAGATTTAAGAAAACAAAACGGTTTTCGAAAATCATACTTTTATCGAAAACAGCGCATTGCTTGTCAAAACTTAAAAAAAAAAATATTTTTTGAATTTTGAAAAAATAAAAACAATTTTTTTTTGAAAAATTCGATATCTTAAAAACGGGTAAATATTTTTTTTTATAAATCTTCCCATTGGTACAGTAATAAAAACTTAAAATTGGCGTACTAAAAGACTTTCTTAAGAATGTTTTAAAAATGTTGTATATGAAATCTTGTGTATTTTAAGAAACCGCTGCAGAAACTAATAATTTCTGTTATTGAATAAATTCATAAGTGCTTAAAAAATCGCTTGGCTTTCTGTTTTTATCTTTTTTTTTTTTACTAAAGTAGTTAAAAATGAAATGTTTGCTCATGAACAGTTTTCTCTAATAACATTTATTTTTCTATTATATAAGAGCAGGTTCGTCCGACCCAGACCTGCATTTTATTTCTAATTGATTTATTGATCGTAAATACTAAGTAAACAAAAATTAATAGAAATTATTTATACGGCGGTGCCATTGTTTTAAATAAAATATTTTTTTTCAAACATCCTATAGATAATATTAAAAATCTATTAATTGCATAGTTTAAAAAAACTGAACATGTGATTTTCGAAATATTGGGTTTGCAAAAGTATTTAAAGGACATAGCAGGCATTTAAAATTGGTTAATGATAAATTCTTGAAGATTTAAGTAGTTCCATAGTCTGAAAATTTATTTTATTTAAAAAGAACGGAGCTACTACTATTTTTAGTGAAAAGCTTCTTTTTCTGTAAAATGGCTGTAACGATTCTGAAATATATCTCGACTGAAAAGGTAAAGTATCTTAAGTCGACTTAAGATATTTCGCGTTTTTTTGTTGATCCTTAGTGCCATTCTAAAAGGCTACAGTTCTGTGTTATCGGCTTCCTTCTATCTCACTCCTGTGCTTTTTTATAGACAAAAACAACTTCATCTTATGTTCAAAAGACACATCTCTACACGCGGTAAAATATCTTAAGTCAACATAAGATTGTGTGTTCTGCTTAATTTTAAAACCTTAAATAGACTTAAGATTATATTGGCTTAAGACTTTTTTATTATTGTGAAATCGTAAATCATATTAAGTTGACTTAAGATATTTTCGCGCGTGCAAACAGGAACAAAAGTCATCCTTAAGTCGACATAAGATAAAATCCTTAGAAAAATTCCAAAAAAGTGTGAAAACGCCAATCATCTTATGTGAACATAAGATGAATTTTTAAATTTAAAACTGATATTTTTCGCTCCCTAAGTAGTCATAGGATATTTTACCGTTTGCAAACCTAAAACAATTTCCGTAATAACAAGGACATAAGATATTTTTAAGCGTATTTTGTTTCTAGATTGCCTTTTGTGCGACCGTTTTTCTTATTTTCTCATTTAGTGTTTCAGACAGTTTTGTTTCATATGCGATTGAAAAATTATTACAAATGAAACACATACGTATACAACAAAAAAGAGTTGAATTGCACGAATTTGGAATTAGAAATACATTTTATAAAAATAAAACATGGATTTTATGAGATAAAAATGTTCAAATGTATGAAATTGCCGCCTGATTTCAGAAAACTAAGAATTTATTCACACAAAGCTCAAAAATAGTTTTATTATTAAAAGAATTTTTATGCCAGAAATTTCTTTAAAGCTTTTCAAGAATACAATTTGGGATACAAATTTTAAGTAATTACGTAGTAGTATTGGCGAATAGTTCTAAAAAGACTGGCGCAAAATTTCAAACAACCTTTTATTTTTAATTTCTTTGTATGATACTACTTAACAATTTGCTAACTTTAAAGTAGTTTACTAACTCATTCTTAGTTTAAAACATTTTCCAACTAGTATCGTACTAAAAGAATTCCTAATAAATTGCTTCTGAACCTGAACACACCCAAAACATTGACAGTTCGTGCAAAAAACTAATTAAACAAACCTTTTGTGGCGTTTCTAAAAGCACGATATTCTTACGATGATTTTAACTTTAATAAAATAAAATTTGCTAAATCGTTGATTTAACTTAGTTTCATAGTAAATCAGCTTTAACGTCGTTGTTTTTAAGATATTGATTTTTCAAAAAAACAAAATTAGATTTTTTTTTTTTAAATCCAAAACATATTTTTGCGAATGTTCTTATACAAAATATTATTGCTTCGGGGGCTCCTGCTAAAAAAAAATGGTTTAAATCGTTAGAACCGTTAACGAGAAAGTCGAAAACAAAAAGGAAAAGGTTGTGTGTACTGACGTACGGGCGGTAGAAGTAAAGCTTCCTTACATGTCGCTGTCTTTGACTGAAAGGGTGTCTTTTTGACACGTAACTGACAGCTGCATAGAAATTTGTTTACCCCCAACGCCGGAAAAGAAGTTTTACTTAAAAAAACACATGTTATTAAAAAATTTTATTTTATCAAAATCATGGGAGCCGTTTTCGAGATAAATAAGATCTTACACTACGGGTGCGATACCGTTAGTTTCGGAGGTAAAAACAATTTTCAATTTCTCCTATCTCCCCTTGGGTCCCTTAGGTAAATTTTTTCCAATAGTTTTTTGTTATTATTAATTTGACTTTTAAAAATATGTTTTCATGTAAAATTTTTTACAATGATCAATGATTTTTTTTAAATAATTTAATAATTTATTTAAATATTTTTTAATTAAATTATTTGAATAAAACTAAACTGTTTCTATACTGTGAACCAAATGTGATTTTATAGCCTTTTTTTTTAAAGAAATTCAAGTCTTTATTAGTTATTATTTTTTTTTTTTATTATTAAAGCTCTATAGAACAAATGTGACTTTTTCATATACGACTTAAATAAAAACCACCAAATATCATCTTAAATCTCTTTTTTTCCACTTTTGCACACGCAACTCATCTTAAGTGGACATAAGAATTGAAAACGTCCTTCGAAAACGCAAGGCAAAATATCTTATCTCAACTTAAGATTTTGGAAATTAATATAAAATTCAATTTATAGAAAAGCCAAACTATCTTAAGTCATATTTTTCCTCATAACGACCAAAATATTAAAAATATCTTTTCGAAAATAATTTCAAAAAAAAGATCATAAAATTTTACATATAAATGCTTTCTTGAATAAATTCTATATTTGAAAGATTTTTTGGGATACAGCTTTGAAGTGTTTTTTTGCTCTCCTGAAAAATCATCAAAATTGACTTAAGATACTTTACCTTTTCAGTCGAGATATAATAAGACAATAAGTAGATAAGTATTGACAATCTTAAGTTTAGTTTTTGTTTTTTTTTTGTGATTTATAATGTTTAAGCTTAAAAACTAATAAATCAGTAATACCTACTTCTGATTATTTCACACTTTCTTCGTACTTAGTGTACGACCAGTAACATCAGTCAATAATAATTATTTATTGATTCATTTATTTCTTGTATTCAGACAAGTATTTCATCTTTTATAGAAATATTTAGCTATTTTGGGGTAAACTGAAACAACTAAAGAATTTAACCGACACCTATTTAATCAATGACTATTATTAGTTTGAAAAGGCTTTGTTTTTTTTTCAAACTTTTTTTTTCCTATTTGACTAAAAAGGTAAACCACAGTGGCCAACAATTGAATTGCACTTCAACTGCAGAAGTGTTTTATATAATTGAATTTCCTGTTGTGCAAAGTTTCTCGATAAATCTGAAATACATTCTGAAATGGATAGAACAATGTCTACCCATATATTTCCACAACTACAAGGTGAAACAAATGCAAATGGATACATTTATTTTTTTCGCTTTTTTTCCTTTTTTGTTTGAAACTTTTTGTTTTCAAAAGAGTTCGATTATTCAATATTAAATGCAACTTACTCATGGAAAATTGTTTTCAATAATTTTGGCAGTTTGTTTCAAAAAAAATCATTCCTTTTTTCAAAGTCCTTAATCTTTAAGATCAGTTAGAAATTTTGTAAGTAACAGATTTATTAATGACACCATGTGGATTCCATCATTTGTTTACTTGCCACTTATAGGTATTATAAAGCAAGTTATGCATTCGTAAAAAAAAACCGAACTCCAGATTTTGATCAAAGTTGACATAACGATGATAGCGAAGACGAAAAAAGTGTGTTTCAAATTTCTGTCTGTCCTTCTGTATGTCTGTCTTTTTTTTCGCTAAGACAATTCTAAATTCACCCCCCCCCCCCCATGTTTTCTTATTTAAGAAAAAAATCTGTACGTGCCATACGTATTTCGTTCGAAATTATACAAATCATTTTTTTTTCTCAAAAACTGTTCCATTGTTTCATTTAGTTAAAGATCGATTGAAAAAAAATTCCGAAAAATGGTTATTAATGGTACTCCTATGGAACCATTTTTGGCTTATGATTTTCTCAAAAACGGTAGAACTGATTTTGGTAATATTTTGTTTGCTTGAGTTCTTCAAAAGTTTGAATAGGTACTATTATATATAATAATACAAGCAATGCTCACTCGAAGTAGCCAATTGCATTCCTCCCGTTTATCAGTTCACCCGTGATACCCGCTTCGCTAGGAATGCTCATCAGTTCACCCTTGAGCCTTGGTCGCACCGTCAAATATAGAGATTCGTTTTTTAGTCGCACAACACGATTATGGAATAACTTACCCAGCCAAGTTTTCCCTTGCCATTTCAATTTGCAAACATTCAGAACCAATGTTCATCGAAACCTCCTTTCTCTCCCCTCCTAATTTCCTCATGGCCCGTGCTGTGTTTAACATTATAAGGGTCTCTTAACATACCCTTGAGCGCGAACGAATTATAGAAAAAAAAATGTTCAAATGCAGTTTGACTTCTAGAAAACAATTTATGCAAACAAAGTTTAATTATTAAATTAATTTTTATTTAAGAAATTTCTTTAAAATTTTGGAAGAAAAAAATTGGGGATGCCAATTATATAGATTATAGTAATATAGTTTTTAGGAAATAACTTAAAAAAAATTGTTTACACAAAAAATATTTTTTCGAATATTTTTATATAAAATACTAGCGTACCCGTGCGGGAACTCCCGCAAGCAATTTTTTTTTTTTTTTTTCAACTGAAGTTTTTCAAAATAAATCATGTGTCTAAAAGTTTTTGTAGATTCGGTCAATTTTTCTTGCATTGGAAATCTTGTGTAAATGGAAATCTTATGTGAAGTACGGAATGTTGTTTTTGGGTGTTTGTTTTACTTCTGTGTGTCATCGACTTACCACTGAAATAATAAACACGTTTAGCTTAGCCAAGAACTGTCACAACTGATCTCCTGTTCAACATGAGAATTTGAATGCGTACGAATTATTTTTATTTAACGTATGCATGTACCTGGATTAAAAGAAAACAGCAAACCAATAAATCCAATTAAGTCCTTTTCTCAAAGGTAAAAAACTAACAAACAATGAGCAAATCACATACAACGTATGTTACTATCCTATAACAATGTATGTAGTTAAACCTGTATGCACACAAAGTTTAACTTACCTTAAAATAGTTTAAATTCAAAGACACACAAATATTTGTCATTTTTTTTTTTTTTTTAATTCGGAGAATTTTATTTAGCTATGTTTTTTTTTTAACTTTTTTGAGTGCTTTTATCGTTACTGCTTAGGTAAATTAATCAAACAATGCCCCTCCTCTTGGCCCGCACCACCAAAAGTATGGCATTTCAATGCAACTACTTATGCGTATGTACTACATTTCAATGCAATACGAAGATAGAAGTACAGATACATAATTTTGGGGTGTTTCGACCACCCAATCCCTCTCCCCTGAAAATAAAAAAAGTAGCCTATACGGTAATCCAGACTATAACTTTTTTGTGTGTTAAATTTTATCAAGATCTATTCAGTTGTTCAAGCGTTATTGAGTAACAAACATCCATACATCGTAACATTCACATTTATAATATAAAAATAAAAAATAATATAATGTAATATTATAAAATTTTCAATTTTTTTTTTAAACTCAATAGATACATATATCAGAAACTCCATGTTTGATTTCGTTAAACTCGATGAATAAAAGATTCTAAGTATAATCTACAAGATGTGAGAAAAAATTTATTTTATCTAAAAATAACAGTACCCTCCATACAAATAATGTTAAAAAATAGTTTTCGAAAATCGTATTTTTTCTCGGAAACGCTGCCGAGAATTTTGATACGATTTTTTTCTTTCGATTTATTTTTACGATCTATAACTCAATAATAACAAATTTGAATTCAGATATTACTAACTATACCTAATACTGACTATACCTAGAACGATTTTTTCAAATTCTGAACTCTCACTATCGGCATAACGGATTTTAATGAAATTTTGTATAGAGAAGCTTGTTAAGGCTTTCAAAAACATTGCATTTTAAAATATGAAATTTCGATATATCAAAGCGAGACAATATTTTATTTTGAAATTTAATTTTTGTTCGTAATTTTTTCTTAAAAATGATTTAAAATGTGCGGATATAAAATCAAATGTTTTTAAGAATACGCTACAACGTCTTATAATGTTTGTTCTTGCTTAACTTCGTATTTGCTTAAGGAATCACATGGCATTCTTTTTTTGTCTCTCTTAACACCCTGGGCATTTTTTTAACGAACCTATCTAACTATTAGATATATAAATCATCAGTCATTCTCAACATTCTGTAAGATAGTCCAATGGAGTCGATGAAAGATCATGCCAAATTTGTGGGTCTTACACGTCGATTATTTTTTCAATAACCTTTAAGTTAAAAATAATTTTATAATATATATTTTATTGATTGATTAAATGGTTATTCTCAACAAATATGTTTGGAATATGATATCGGTCAAATGAACACTTCTGGCCGTGAGGAAAAAGTGTGCTGCATAAGCACAGGTTGCCTTAGAATTTTGCAGATTTCTGTTGTAATTTCAGCAATTCAATTTCTAATGTTGTCCTTAAGGATCGAAACAGTGCTTCCTTTGTTCATGTATACCTTTTCTTTTAAATACATTCATAAGAAGAAATCGGGAGGCGTCAGGGGATAGTGCAGGCTTTGCTTTGTTTAGTTTATTGCTCCATTATAGATTATAATGGACCTCTCTCAATGACTGTAAAATACCAACTGAAAATAAGTTTCATTCACATAAAAATGGCAACCAAATAAACTCGACCTAGAACATACAACGCACTCTATACAAGCTATCAAAAAATAAACAAATATTTGTCCACCGACTAGAACAAAATGTAACTTTGATACCAACAGCTTAAAGGAAGTTAAGTAGTTCATTTATAATATAAGTTCAAAATTAAATCCTAAAATGTAGATCCGACGAAGAATTGCCCTAGAAAACCGTTGCTAAAAAGGTTTAAGCAAACAAATGGGTCGAAAACCTCCGATCGGAAAGACATGCAGGTCCTACAAACCGCTTTTACTACCACTTCTCGAATGTTGGACTATAAGCTGAAAGGATGAACTGATATAAGTTATTCAAATGATTTTTCGATTTCCCAGAATCCACTTAATATTATGAGTACCAATTCTGCGTCAGTGAATGAGAGTTCCAAGAATTACTTCACCAACATATTAGTTCCAAAAATTCATGCTGGCCTTCTGGGTTAAAGGTACGCAATCAATGGACGAATAAATAAACGGCATAAATAAATCATTTGAAATTTAAAATTTAATTATGAAAAGTTTTACTGACTATGTAAACAATTTTACCTATTAAATCATAAACGTGGCAATGAATGGACAACTGGCAGCAATTAAAAACTCATGTAAAAAAATTGGATAAACATTCTGACAACAAAAACGTCAAAAAAAATCGTGAAATTTTCTTTTTAAATATAAAACCACATAAAATGCATCTATACATAAAAGTGGAAAAAAATTCACTATAAAAAGTTTGTTTTCGACTTACACGCAATAATAATAATCCATGTTAAAAATCGAGACACAACTTTGAAGTGTCATCTCTCGATTAAAATAATTATATACCTAGGTAATTTTTTGTCATCGTCCATCGGACATTTTAAATCCCTCGTTAAACTTCCAGTAAGAGTTTATAGCTTTCATTTAAAATTTAACAACCACGCAATTACGTTTTAATACCATTTATAAATTTTATTCATTGAGGTCGAACGTGAACCTACAAATAAAACAAAAATTAACATTAATCGCATATAAACGGCGACGGTTACATAGTAATTTATTCATTGGTGATGGCTACCACGCGCTGTTAAATAGTTAAAAAGGTGTAAAATAAATTACCTTAATCATAGTGAATTTAAACTTTTTTTTTCTGTTTTTAGTTTTTTTTAATTTTTAAATAAATTAATACCATGTCTGTGAGGCTTCAAAAAAAAAAAAATAAATCTACACTGTCCTCAAGATTCGTATCCAAAACTCGTTTCTCCAAGCACTCGTCCGCTTTGAAAAAAGAAGTATCTAACCCTTTTTGTCTCTTCAAAGATAAACCTAACGATTATCGCTACAGGCAAAGTCAAACGTGAATAAAGTAGGGGAATAAATTCTAAATAAAGGACATCTTCAGTCACAAAGTTAGATAATGTAATTTTTAAAACATTTCCTACAAAATCGGGTATCTGCCTGAGGACACACTTTTACATCTAGGCATTGGAAAATTTAATTTCGTATCTATTCGAGAATTTCAACTGAACAGAAGTAGATCCTTCTGCTCCTTAATTACCCAATTAAGAGAGGAATTGTTTTGAAGTAGAGCGCAGAGACAACTTAGAATATACAATTTCAATCTTTATTGAACAACGATCCATACTGGTTTATTGAATTTCAATCTTTTTAAGACCGATTTTTGTTTTGACATTTGAAAGAGGTGAATAAACAAGTACTGGGTATCCGTGAACCATGTGAGTTGACATCTCTTATCTTGTCGCGTGAAAACGGTAGGTATTCACCAGACATACTACACGTCTTTGGTCTTGAGTCTCTTAAGGTCTCTGCATTCTGATTGCGAATACTAAGTGGGTTTTTTTTTTTTAAAGCAAGAGGAGACGAAATATATGCAAAACAAAATGAAAAAAAAAACGCAAAGAAAAAGCCGCCGGAAGGAAATTAACAATGTACTCTGAGCAGGAGCAAAGGTGATGGGGTGGAAAGTTTCTCAAGTGTCATACTGCATGATGCCACAACAAGAGGTAGAAAAAGGAACAAAATAAACTTTATCTCGGTACCTGAGAGTGTTTTCCGGATATTTGAGAAATTTCCGCTATAGCTATTGTGCTTTTGACTGTGAAGTTCATGATATGTATGAATTCGTTTACCCTCTCTCTCTCTTACTTAACTGTACCAATTTATACCTTAGTCTTAAGTATGTAAAATGTACTTGCCATACAGAAGAATAAAGTCAGTCTAAAGCTGAATTCGGACTCATACATTTCATTGGCGACGAGGAAAAAAAAAAAAAAAAATATAAAAAAAAAAAAGAAGTTCATGGCAGAAAGTGACAGTGACATTGAAATAAAAGCAAAAAAAGAAAGTTTAATTCTAAACCGAGAAACGATAAAAACAGAAGTGAAAATGACAAATTTTATTGGAAGAATAGAATTCTTCAACATAGGAGATGATTTTAAATCATATATTGAACGCATGCAGCATTTGTTAAAATTAAATAAAATCGATGACAGTGCAAGTAAAATTTCGTTTATGATCGGGGTCGGGGGTGCGGAACTTTACAAAGTTGCCAAAACGCTGGTGGCCCCAAGGAAACCAGAAGACTTAACTTTCGATGAAATTGTAAATTTGCTTACGGCACATTTTTCTCCGAAAAGGAATGTGACCGCAGAAAGATTCAAATTTTTAAATCGAAATCAAGAGAGTGATGAAACCTTGTCCGACTACATAGTGGTACTTAAGACCTTAGCCGATTCATGCGCATACGGAACCTTCTTGGATGATGCTCTCAAAGACCGTTTCCTTATGGGAATACAGAACAAAAAAATTCAATCCAAGTTAATTGACACGACACCAAAATCATTTGAAGAGTGCTGTCAAACGGCACTTAACATGGAGATGATTCAACAAGAGCTTACTGTAATGGGGGGCACGGCAACCAATAGTCATATGGTGAACAGTACATTCAGCAAAAAGAAAGGCTACATGAGCCAAAAGAAAGAGATCAGACCAGAACTTCAACAAGAACAGCATCAACAACGGCAACAGCATCAACGGAGCAGGGAGGTGAATTCTCAGAGTAGACGAGCGGATTATCTAAGGCAGCCTAACTTCAATCAACACAGTAATTATTATAGTTATCGTGGTGGTGGTAGAAACATGAATATTCAATGTTATTGTTGTAAACAATTTGGGCATTTTGCCAGAGATTGCTTTGTAACTAAAGATTATTTAAACAAAAAAAATTCTAACTTTGTTAAAGGTAAAAGACTTCCAAATAATAATATACGTCACATAAACACAAGCTCAGATTCAGATGACAATTCTGATGAATTAAATTGTATTAACAATCTTAAACTTGAAACTACTAATAAAAACTATGGAATGTACATAAATGGCGTTAGTTCTTTTAAATTAGGAAATATGCCTTTACATATAAAGTTATTTTGTGACGGGAAATTGCTGAGTTTTGAAGTTGATACGGGTGCATGTACATCGGTTATACACAAAACCACATACAATAAGTATTTCAAAGGTCACGAAATACAAACACTAGACCAAAGATTACATTTGATTTCTGGAGGACAGGTCGATATTATTGGATACATTTCGATTTTAGTGAAAACCACGAACCAAGATACGGATGTTATGTTAGATTTGACAGTTATAGACAGCCGAAAATATTTCACGCCCCTTTTAGGACGCTCGTGGCTAGATATTCTTTTCACAGGGTGGAGAAACAATTTTGTCAATCTGATGGTAGTTAGTTTACCGCAAATCGATTCATCGATTTCATTAAAATCATTATTAGAAAAATATAAAAACGTATTTGAGAGAAAAACAACACCAATTAAAGTATTTAAAGCTAGTATTGTCTGCGAGGATAATAGCAGTCCTATATTTTGTAAACCATATAGCTTACCTTACGGTATGAAAGATGTTGTAGAG
Source organism: Philhelius festivus (assembly GCA_963931855.1). Taxonomy (NCBI): domain Eukaryota; kingdom Metazoa; phylum Arthropoda; class Insecta; order Diptera; family Syrphidae; genus Philhelius; species Philhelius festivus. The sequence continues at coordinate 88,481,065 of OZ007557.1, read as the reverse complement.
GAAGAGTTGGACAGATTGGTTTCTGAAGGTATTATTTATCCCGTACGTCACAGCAAGTGGGCCTCGCCGATTGTTGTGGTGAAAAAACCAGATGGGGGTATAAGAATTTGTGCCGACTGTAAAGTGTCAATCAACAAATATGTGAAAGACGATCACTATCCGTTAAATAAACCAGAGGATATTTTCTCTGATTTATCTGGTTGTGAATGTTTTTGCGTACTTGACCTTCAAGGAGCATTTCAACAGCTGGAAGTTGAAAAGGATTGTCAAGAACTTTTGACTATAAACACCCACAAGGGGTTATTCAGGCATCGAAGACTTATTTTTGGTGTTAAGTCTGCACCTGCAATTTTTCAAGCCACTATGGACGAAATTTTGAAGGGTATACGAAAAACAAAAGTGTTTATAGACGACATTTTGATAGGTGGAAAGGATTCGAGAGAATGTCTGATAATTTTAAAATCGGTTTTGGAAAGGTTGGCTGAATATAATGTCACGGTAAATTTAAAAAAATGCCAATTTCTCAAAGAGGAAATCCAATATTTGGGCCACGTTATTTGTAAGGAGGGAATAAAGCCAAACCCCGAAAAGGTAGATGCTATTAAGAATGCGCCAGTTCCCTCAGATCTAGAACAATTAAGGTCATATTTGGGACTTATAAATTATTACTCTAAATTCGTTCCTAATTTATCATCCGAATTAAGTGTGTTATATGACCTTACGAAGAAAAATATTAAGTTTATTTGGTCCGATGATTGTAATTCGGCTTTTATGCGGAGTAAGAAACTTTTATTAGAAAATAATTTACTTGTACATTACGATCCAAAAAAAGAGATTGTTCTTCACTGCGATGCCAGTCCCTACGGTGTGGGAGGAATTTTATCGCATATAATTGATGGAGTTGATCGTCCGGTAATGTTTGTTTCGAGTACTCTCACTTCCGCAGAGCAAAATTATTCGCAGCTTCAACGAGAAGCTTTAGCGATAGTTTTCAGCGTCAAAAAGTTCCATAAGTATATATATGGGAAACCAATAACAATATATTCTGATGCTCAATCATTGAAGGAAATTTTTAGTCCTACAAAGTCCTTACCTCCTGTTGCAGCTGCTAGAATACAAAGATGGGCTATATTCCTAAGTATGTATCAGTATACCTTAAAATACCGCAAGGGAACATTGATGACAAATGCGGATGCTATGTCACGATTGCCTCTTCCTAGTTCAACAGGGTTGAATAATTATTCAATAAATAGCTTACATCAGCCATTTTTAAAAGAAAACATTAACATTAAAATAGTTGAACAAGAAACTTCAAATGATCGAATATTACAGGAAGTTAAAAATTTGGTTAAAAGTGGGTGGCCAAGAACTGCACCAATCCACCTTAAAAATTATTTTCGTAGGCGAAATGAAATAAATTTTGAAAATGGATGTCTTTATTATGTAGATAGACTTATTATTCCTTCTGTTCTGGTTTTAAAGATTTTAGAACTTTTACACGAATCTCACATTGGGATTGTTCGTATGAAGGTTTTAGCGCGTCAGTATTTTTGGTGGGATGGCATGGAAAACGACATTGAAGATCATGTTAACAGGTGTGAGGTATGCTCTGTTTCCAACAACAAGTCTTGTTCGACTTACAAAAGGCCTTGGCCAGAATCACAATTTTTTTTTGAAAGGATTCATGTAGATTTTTTCTACTTTAAAGAAAAATATTTTTTAATCCTTGTGGACAGTTTTAGCAAGTGGATCGATGTAAAACTAATGCGGAGTACGACGGCGGATTGTTTAATAATGACTCTTAGGACCATATTTTCTTATTATGGGCTACCGAAAACATTAATGTCGGATAACGGTCCACCTTACAATTCTGAAGCATTTTTAAAGTTTTGTGAATCCAATAATATAAAATGTATGAAAAGTCCTGCCTATCACCCTCAGTCAAACGGCTTGGCGGAAAGGGCTGTGCAGACAGTTAAAAACGCTTTAAAGAAAATGTTATTTGATAATATAAGAATAGACCAAATTGTACCTTTACAGAAGCTAATCGATCGATTTTTACTCAAATATCGTACAACCCCAGGAAGCACAAATTTAGTATCCCCAAATGACTTAATATTCAAACACAAAACGAAAACACTTATTGATGATATAAACCCTAAAATTAAAGAAAATATACCAAATAAAAAGAATATTCACAAACAAACTAACACAGCAATTTCCCGAGATATTTTTACATTTAAGCCAGGAGATAACATTTATTATAAGCAAAAAGTTGGTATAACTTACAAATGGGTACCAGGAATAGTTGTAAATAGAGTTGGAAATGTCATGTATTTAGTTAATATTGATGGGTACAAACGTACAGCACATATAAATCAATTAAGACGTATGAAAAATGTAAAAGTATTAAATTTCTCGCCTAGCAATATTGTTTTAAGTAATAATTCAAATACCTCTTATGTCAAACCACCTAGGAAAAGAAAAAGATCTTCCGATACGGAATTTGCAGATTTTTTGGTTCGAAGATCAAGCCGTATAAAGCAAAAGAATGCTAAGAAATAGCTTACTATATTACTTAAAATACTCAAATGTTGAAATATGTATGAATTTATTTATGTATTATTATTATGTATTTTATCATAAATTGTTATTCAACGATTATTTCGTAAATGTATATATACTATTTTGTGTAATTATCTTAAATATTTTTAGTATATAAGTAAGATACATTTATTTAAGGGGGAGAGAGTGATATGTATGAATTCGTTTACCCTCTCTCTCTCTTACTTAACTGTACCAATTTATACCTTAGTCTTAAGTATGTAAAATGTACTTGCCATACAGAAGAATAAAGTCAGTCTAAAGCTGAATTCGGACTCATACATTTCAGTTCAAAGGTAAGACTTTTAGATGTTTTAGATTGAATAAGTTTATGATTTGTTCAAGTAAGACAATGGCGGAAACCGTCAAGGGTGGTAGATTTTATTGCCATGGATATAGATATGATAAAAGAAAGCTTTGAAGAAACATCAAGTCACCAACTTGTCGCATAGGAAAATCTATCTATGGGTTCCTTAATGGTCAAACGATAAGACTATAAGTATTGCACACTTGTATAAGCCGAGGGAAAAGTGTATGTGCTCAGTACAGACACTTTTATATTGAATTGATGTACTGAAATTTGCTGTAATGTACTGACTACAGTTGTCCACGTACTGGTTACATTATTGAATTTAGAATGAAACTCGACAACATGTTTTTTCAATGCCGTTAAATAGATAATGGATTCAGTGCACCTGACGTGTATTGAATACTAATGATATGTTCTAGTAATTAATATATCTATATGGACAGCTACAGTGAAATATGTAATGACTACAGATTGCCGAAAATATTGCAGTTCTACAGAACGAAAACAGAGCAACTCATAAAGTAGTGGAACGCAAAAAAGGGCAATGTTAAACAATCTTTTTGAAAAGGAAGAAGGGATGCAAGAGAGCTTAAAGGAATCACTTGGAAAACTGTTGTATAACGTGCCAGTACAAACTGGAATGTTTTCGGGACAAGAAGACCAGCTAGGAAGAAGGATGGAACACTTCTAGACAATACACAATGGTGACCAGATTGTGAACCGAGATCCGTATATGCTTGACATGCGCAAGTTTTCTATGCGCATTGACACCTGCCCATAAACCAGTGCAGAGGTGAAGCATGTAATCTTTCTCTTAAAGACAAATTAAGCAGCTGTACTTGATGCCATTCAACCAGAGTTTTTGAAAGTAGGTCTTGATTCAGTTTTTCAGAATGTTTGGGAGAACATAAGACCTATCCCAAAGCCTATAGCAAAATAGGCTCTGCTCTCAAGCAGATAAGGAAAAGGATAAATCCATCACTAAAGAGACGCTAAAGCTGGATTTCAGAGAGGTCAATCTTTCGTCGATTACATTAACTCAATGCTAATATTTCTTCAACAATTAACTTAATACCAGTCGTCCCTGTGATGTATGTTTGCAGAGTTTGAAAAATCATTCAACAAGGTTAAAAACGAACGCATCTGGTGACCGCTTATCATGAGAGCCTTCCCTGAGAAGTGGTCGCTATTATCAAACAATACCCTTACATCGAAAGGTTTGTTGGTTCTTGCATAGTAAACAATTTTCCGATTCATTATTTGAGGTGCGTCAAGAAGTGAGACAAGGAGAAGTGTTATCACCAATTTTGTTTTTACTATTGACGATTTTCTGACCAGCGTAAAAGAGGGATATGACATTCAGTGGACCCCAATCGAAAAGCTTTTATTTTTATGTGAGGCAAAATGTTCATTAAGGCATGTGTCAATTCCTACAAGGGAACGTAGGCTAGTTGGCTTAGGGATTAACGAACAAAATCAGACCGCGCGTAATGCGTAACTTATAAGGGCAGAGAGACAGAAGAATATTGAGAAGGTCGTGCAATTAACTATCTTGGCAATATCGTAGCACCTGATAGTGAAACTGAGTTGGATATTCTCAACAATATTAATAAAGCTCGTAGTGCATTACGAATTCTTGAATGGGAAACTCCAGCTTAAAAACGCTATGCACGAAGTTGAAACTCTTAAAGTCCAACGTTAAATCTATGCTGTGTACCGCAGTGCCGGATTAAGCCAGCGCGGGGCCTGTAGCAAATTCTATTAAGGGGCCCTTAGACTGTTTTAGGTTAGGTACTTATCAAGTTTATGGTACTCGTACTAAATAAAACAAAACTTTTCTTGATTTAATTTGGGAAAATTTATAAATAATGCTGTTGATATCGACTTCTCGGAGTAAATCATGTTCAAAATTCATTAAAGTCAGGTGATTAAGACGTTGTTGGCTCAATTAATTTTTAACACGTTTTAATGTTGAGAAAGATCGTTCACTACTGCAGTTGGTGATCATGAGAGACAAATAAATGCGCAAAGCAATTTCAACGTTCGGGAAACAAGATTGTAAAAAGTTATTTATCAACAGCTTGTAAACCTGCATTTCCAGAGCCTCAAGATTCCTGCTGTCAATAATACCAGCCACATCAGAATTGAGCATTGAAGCGAACTGCACTAATTCGTTGCTCAGACTGTCCTCCATCTGCGTAAGCACTTACTATGGTTGCAGATTTTTTCAAAATTTTATATGAAGGTTTTTATAATACAAATTCTATATACTACTGAAATAAATCAGCCAGGTAGAAGACTTCACTATTAATGGACTTGTTTAATTATTGATTCAAAATAGCAAAATATTCCAACGTTAATGATTACAATTTTAATCTTGGTTGGATATAGTTCACATTGGATTTTTGTCAAAAAATCGATGTAAGATGAACTGAATTTAATAAAAATTGCGTATTGACAAGGTCCTCACAGTCAACTGATGAGTCCATGTGCGATCACCCGGACGAAACGCCAATTTTTGTGGACTGGACTAAAGGCCAAAATAGCTATTTTGAATCAGGAAGATATTTTAGCTCTCGGAATATTCCGAAAATGCCAGCAATTTTATGATAACTGTTCTGTTCATACGTTTACCTAAAGCAGTGAGTACGTTATCAATGGTGACAATAAACACCTGCATTTCATACCGTTGTCCAATTTGCGTGTAGTGCGGTGCGAAACATGATTTTTGGTATGACCAGCAGATAGAAAAATAAAATTTTAGTTGATCATTTTGGTGCAAATATTTTCTTCTTAGTAATTGTAACTAAATCTAATATATAAATAATACTTTTTTATGGTCAGAAAACGTTGGTGCGCGGGGCCCCTAAATGCGCGGGGCCCGTAGCATTTGCTACTCTTGCTTCGTGGCTAATCCGGCACTGTGTGTACGCATGTGAAACATGGAAATGTTCCACCCACATTTTTACCAGATAATGTTACTCGAAATCTTTGCTATGTATATTCTCAAAATTTATTGGCAACAAGTCATATAAGTATTAAAGTATCAAAGTCAAATTGAGGAAAAGGACTAATTAGCAGAAGGTGGATTCTTGATATCAAACTACAGAAATGGCGCTGGATTGGACATACATTACATTGAGGTAGAACATTCGCTCCGATAACACGTATAGAGAAGAGAGTTACAATGTCACTCCCTAAATTTGGAACTTGCTAAAAATTAAGTTTTAAAAGGTTTTTCTGGTTCGTGCACGAAGCCATCTTCCCGATCTTAAATACGTAGAGTTCGTAATGAGACTGAATTGAAAAGCCGGGTGTTTGGCGTCGTGTTCTACTTTTCTAATGAATTTTCTGTGATTCCAACTCAGAAATCGCTTCAATGTAGGTCATGACGAGCTCCGTTTCCTATCTGAAATCAATTTTATCTAAGGTCAATACGTTAAGAAAAATTTGTCAGTCAGGCAAGACGAAGAACTGTTAGAGCTTCAATCTTGCAATCCTCGCGAATGCAATTCCGAATGCGTCTTTATTTTTGGTGAAGCCTAATTTCACTTGAGTGAAAGCCTCAACATTTCGAACATGCTCTAATGGGATTACACCAATCTACCAATATTCCATCAAGGTTTTTTCATTCACCTTAAATGATAATGTGGCTTGCATTATACTCTGGTAAGATTTTTGGTGCCGAGTGAATTAAGACTTCTACGCGAACATGTTAGAAGAAAGAATTTTCTTTTCACGACTTGATGAATTGAACTATGAGAACATTTGGATACAACAGGTCAAACAACAGCTCACACTACAAAGATATCGATTTCTGTTTTAAGGGATTATTTCCATCTCAAGAAGGAGGATTTTTTTGATTTGCCAGCGAGCTTGCCCTATTTACTTGCTAAGTTGGTAATGGTTATTTCAAATATCGACTTCTTCAGTGTATGAGCGATAGGGATGATATCTACCAGATATAAATTTCAAAGCTCTGAAAAACAAAACTTTAGATTTTTTTACGATTTAAAAAAATCATAGTTTTGTTACTGCCTTGTGCAAAACTTGAAAATGTGTTGTATGGAAGGAAAACAGATGATCCGAAATTGGCAAAAATTTTCCATAAGTCAAATTAGCTTAAAAAATCACCTTCCATAATAGGTAGTCTAAACGGAACTATTGAACTCTTGAATTTTTTAATTGCAGGAAGGCTGCTTCGCCGTCTTTTCCTCTTTAAGTAGTTTTTCAAAAATTGTATCTGACATTGTGAAAAGACCGAAATTATACACTACTCTAGCTGCAGAAAATCAAAATTTAGTTAAACAGACTGAGCAAAACAGCTGAAAAATTTATATAGAAGATCTTCAAACAATACTAAGTAAAGACGGCTACCAGATTTAACAATATTATGAGATATTCCAATAAAAAAAAATGTCCCAATTGTCTGACAACTGTGTGAACTTACAGTTTTGTTTTAGAATATTGTCAGAAATTCCGTTGTAAGGTCATTATCTGACGGTGACTGACGTTATGCAACTGTCAGGTTTTGGATAATCATCTGAGGAGAAGGGGACATAACTCCTAAACAGGGAGTTTGTTTTGACTACATAATTATTTAATTATTAACGAAGGTAGATTTTAAGCTTTTGTGTATCATAAAATTATCATGCAAGCTTATAAATTTTCCAAATAATTATTTTTTAATCTATTAGCTTATGAATAAAATTTTGTTTAATTCATAAGTCACTAGGTAACTTTTGAATTAATTTTTTTTAATTCCTAGGTAAGTCACTTACTGGCTGATGACTTAATTTTTTTTTAATTCATAAGTCACTTATTATTAACTTATGAATTAATTTTTTTTTAATTCATAAGTCAGTAACTAGCTGCTGAATTACATTTTTCTTAATTCATAAGTCACCCACTAGCTTGTGATTTAAAGCCAAGCTTAAGCTAAAAAGTGACTTAAGCTTTTGCAACCCTCTTCCCAAACATTTTTGAGTCTCATGTCTCAATCAGGTGGGACATAAAATATAAATTGAATCTTGGACTAATGTCTCAACTAAGGTGGACATAAGTACGAAAAAATTTGATTGCAGGTTATGTCCCGCTTTAAGCTCAGAAAACTTATGATCATTCATCAGTATTCAACAGTATTCTTAACCCCACTTTTTACTTGCGACCTATAGGTACTATAAGGCAAGTTTTGCATTCGTAAAAAAAATTGAACTCGAGATTTTGATCAAAGTTGACATTACGATGATAGCGAAGACCAAAAAAGTGGGTCTCGCAATTCTGTCTGTCTGTCTGTCTGTCTGTCTGTCTGTTCGACTACAGGCTAAACGACTCGGCCGATTTTCGTTAAGCTTGGTATATATCATTTTTAATTTTTCCCCCCACACGTTTTTTTCTATTTTTTTTTAAGACCAAAAATAACGGTACCCCCCCTACGAATTTTTTTCGAAATTTTATAAACATTTTTTTTTCTCAAAAACTGTTTGACAGATTTTAAAAATAAAAATACACAAAAAATTCATTTAATTAAATCTAGGTATTGGTTGAAAAATTTTTTCCGAAAAATGGTTATTGAGGGTACCCCCCATGGAACCATTTTTTTTGTTTTTGATTTTCTCAAAAACGGTTCAACCGATTTTGATCTTTTTTTTCGCTAAAGCTCCCCAAAAATATAAATATAACTGTGTACTCAAATTTAAAAAAAAAATTTTTTTTTTTTGATTTTTAAAAAAACTTCAAATTTTTTTTTCAAAACTCAATATTTCGAAAACCCCATGCTAGATTTTGTTTAAACTTGATAAATAAAAGTTTCTCAATGTAATCTACAAAATGTGAGAAAATTTTTTTTATTTTACCTAAAAATAAAGGTACCTACCATACAAATGCTAAAAATTTAAAAAAAATGGTTTTCAAAAATCGTATTTTTCTCGAAAACCGCACCTAGAATTTTGATAAAATTTTTTTTCTTTCAATTAATTTTTACGATCTTTAATTTAATGAAAAAATTTTTGACATTAAGATATTACAGCTTGTACCTACCATAGAACCATTTTTTCGAATTTTTAATTTCTCATTATCCACATAACGGATCTTAATGAAAATTTTTATAGAGAAGCTTCTAAAAATTCTAAAACACATTGCATTTCAAAACTTTAAAATAAATATTTTTTTGAGTTTTTGAACAAAAAAATATCTATTTGTTTCTTTTTTTGAAAATTCGATATCTCCGAAACGGGACAATATTTCTTTTCGTAAATTTAATTTTTATTCGAACAATAATAAAAACTTTAAATTGGCGTACCTAAATTTTTTCTTGAAAAGCTTTTAAAAAGTTTGTATATTAAAGCTTTTTTTAAGTAACCACTACAACGACTTATAATTTTTGTTCTTGTATAAATTCATAGTTGGATAGCATTCTGTTTTTTTCTCTTACTACTAAAAGAATTTAAAAATTAATTTTATCCTTATGAACAGTTTTCACTAATAACATTCGTTTTTAAAATTCCTAGTCGATTACATAGGAGCAAGTTCATGCGACCCAGTCGTGCATTTTATTTTATAATCTACACGCACTTAAGGGATTATGATTACCCTTTAAATAGTTCTACACAGCGCGGGCGTGAAGTTAAGGTAGAAAAAGAAGGATAGGAAAGATGTGTGGCACGATGTTCTGAGGCTGAAGGTGGTTATCTCAGATTTTTATCTCCAGGGATGGCGACTGAACTAATGCGGAGAAATGCCGTGTCTTATTTTTATGTCCCTTATAATTCGCATTATTTTATTCGTATTCATATTTGTTGGGCATACTAGTTTTAACTTAATCACATGCTGTTAGTGTTATTCCTGAACAACATGTAATGAGTAAACCAGCAACCCATTGATGACAATTTTTTTAGAAGGTTTTAATTGAATTAAGACGACAGCAGTAATCGAACCTGTGATCATGAGGTTGACAGGCGAGCACACAACCATAGCGCCACGGCCACCCCCTAAAGTACTTTTGTCTTAGAGACATTTAGCCAACTGAGTAAGCTGATAATTGTCAACCTGACATCGCTGTCAGAAAAGTAATAGTCAGGCTTACCACCTGTCAATGAAAATGTCATAATTTGTGAAAAATCTGTCAATTATGTGGACTGGCAATTTTGGATTGGAAAGTCAGCTCATTGTCCAACATTGAAGATCTGATAATTTATAAGATCTGGTAATCGTAGGAGCTTAATATGCAATCGACGTTTGTTAAATTTTTAAATTAATTTGTGTTAAAAGGAGGTTAAAAGAGGCTTTCAAAAGTAAAAACTGTATTATGGGGCTATATTTGTATAGGATGTATAGCAAGAGAAAAAAATTAGCAAAAAACCTTATCAGGGTCGGCTTAGATGTGAAAATACATGTTGACAAAATTCTGCAAATTCTTTCATTTATTTGATTACTTCAAAATAGTTTCCTGTTTCTGAAATTGTTGTTTAAATGGAAAAGGTACTTTTGGCTTTGTTGAAATTCCTCTCATTTGTCGGCGTTTAACAAAACAGAAAAAAGCACAACAAGGAAAGATTCCATTATTTTAAAATGAAATTCCTATCAGCTTCAGATTAGTGAATTTAATTATGTTGAAAGATAAAAAACGGAGCAGCAGCAGGACAAAACGCAACAGCAAAAAAGAACACATAGATTTTATTAGATTTTATGTCTCGGGAACGTGTTTCTGTCACATTTCATTGGAGGTGGCATGAAGTAAACCTTTATAGCAGAACCTCAATGATGAACACAGATTCCAGTTGAAAATGACAGTTTCTGTTTTTGTTATTTTCATTTCGTCCTTTTGACTACGGGTGTTGGAATAACAAGGATTTTAGGTAACGACAGCGGATATGCTCAGTGAAAGGTTATAGAATTCAGTCACCTGGAATAGTGTGATCTAGCTGAATAGCTGAATCTAGTGAGAATTTTAGAGTGCAACCGGAGTTATTTTATTTGAATTTGTAAAATTGCCAGAGTGGCTGTGATGGTGGTATATTGACAAGCAGTGCTCTTTTCGGATTTTATTTAATTATCTTGTGAGGTGCTGGAATAGCTTTTGATGTTTCGAAAATGGATTTTGTAGAAGACAGCGAAAGCAAAAAAATAGTTTTTTTTTAGGATTAGAGAAGATTGGATGGTGGTACATTGATTAAATGTGGATACCTGTAGTTAAAGGATAATTGAATGCAAACACTTAATTGAATGGAACATATTTTTAAAGGGAAGGGTACGAAATGTCGACAAAAAAAATGTTGACTGGACAAATATAAATTTCATCGACTGTTAAAATGTTCACTGAAGTTCGATCGACAAAAAAAAAGTCGACAGTTTAAGATCTCGACTATTAAAATGTCGACTGAAAACTTGTCGGTGAAAATGTCGACTTTTATCCAAAATTGAGTTAAATAACCAAGAATGCTCTCTTTTAATATGTTAACTAAATTTTATTATTAATTCATTTATATAAACTTTGCATACACCCAACCTCACACCCACCCCAAATCCTATAGTGTGCCCAAGCAGGGGGATTGCAGGTGGGCAGCATGCCCCCCCTTACATAGCTCACTGTTAACGCGTCGACATTTTTTGAGTCGACATTTTATAAACCGAATTTTTGATAGTCGACATTTTGATCAGTCGACATTTTTATCAATCGACTTTTTGAAAATCGACATTTTGAAGATCGATTTTTTAAATCGACATTTTAAAAATCGGTTAATCGTCCCCAGCCCATTTTTAAAATCAAATCAATTCAAACTGTCATTGCGATGATAGAAAATTCGTAAAAGTTATATCCACCTTAACGAAAGTTGGATGGCTTTATTCTATCGAAGGCTCAATTCAAGTAAAAATTAAAACTATGCATAGAATTTAGTAAATTTAAACTAAACTATAAGGTGAACGGAAATGTGCATAAGCCTTGAGTTTGATATACAAATTGAAAATTACTCTTAGGATTGTCGGTTTAGAATCGCTGGTTTTAAGGCGGGTGTACTTGTTTTGAAGTTGTTGATATAAAAGTTGTTGGAGTAAGGTTCGATTAGACTATTATCTGTACGAACTTATGCAATAAGGATGAAGAAACTCATCTTCACAGAGGAGAGTTCGAAGCCCAAAATATCTTCTAGAGCAGATAAGGCGGTGGCCGTAGAGCGATGGTTCGATCCCTGCCGTCGTCTATGTCGTCTTTAATTCCATTAAAACCTTCTAAGAATTGTCAAAAATGGGTTGCTGGTTTACTCATTACATGTTGTTTAGGCATAACACTAACAACATGTGATTGAGTTAAACTAGTATGCCCAACAAGGATGAATACGAATAAAAATAATGCGAATTATAAGGGACATAGAAATAAAACACGGCAATTCTCCACTTGAGTTCAGCCACCATCCCTGGAGATAAAAATCAGTCTCATAACATCGTGACACACATCTTTCCTTTCCTTCTTTCTCTTCCGTAACTTCACGCCCGCGCTGTGTTGAACATTTAAAGGGTAATCATAATCCCTTGAGCGTGAGTAGATTATATAAAAAAAGGGAAATATTTTATAATAGCTGAGCAAAAATTATGTCGGGAATATCACTGTGAAAATTAAAAGTTTACGATTAAGAGTCGATTTTAACCATGAAGTTAAGTTAAGCCGATCATCCTAGCCAAAACCTGTAAAAATCTGGAATGTACATACGTCTTGAATTTGTTCAATGTTGACTTATGATGTTAGGGGTGACAAGAATTGGAAGACATAGTCTATGAATCGTCTTAAGAAAATATTATAAAGCTTTTTATAAAGTCAAAAGTTAACTTGGTTTTTCTATGCACCCTGTTCAAGTGGGTGCAAAATTTTTTTGATCACTCCCAGATCATCAATAGAGTTTACAATCATCAGAACATGTTTAACATTTATAGAGGATTGTGAAAGGATAGCACGATTTTGTTAGAAAGTTATGACTTGGAATTTCACAATGTGGAGCTTGAGAAATTCATTTTGACACCATGCAGAAAAATTATTTAAGTTTGCACCTCAAGCACATTTCAGAGAAATAAATTTAAATTTGTGTCGAAAATATTCCCAAATAATAACTAAGTTTATTACATCCTTTATCGTCAAAGTAAAATAAGATGTCCTAAATGTCTACCTTGTGGTACTACAGATAACTAACGAATAGGTTTGCTAATTTAGAAAAGGAAAATCAAAAAGAATTATATTCTGGGATATCAAAACCATTGTAAAAACTGTTGCAAGGACATCTATTTCTTTGGTGTTAAGACAAACAAATTAATTCAGTCAGCTTATTGATTTTGAATCGCCATTTTATAAACCCTAGGGTATTGGGAAAAAATTGATTCACAGTGAAGAAACTGCCTCGGTAAATTTAAAACGTTTCCTCTTCACTGCTCATTTTCGGATGTGACTCCAAAACTCTTGCAGAAAATAGTACAAGCCTGAGCCATCAGCCAAGGTCCTACTCTTTAAGTATCTCGGAAAAACAACGAAAGCTGGTTTTCGAAGAATAATAGTGTGACAGGCATTCCACGATTACATTAAGCTGGATAAATAAGCAAGACAGAAAGTTCACCTTCCATCAAGGCATGTAGCAGATGGCCAGTGTTAAACATGTGTGACAGACCGTACAAATAGAGTGACAGGCATTTCAATACTAATAATGCTATAGTCATCGAAAGAAAAACAGCCAAGTGCCCAACGTAACAACAAAATGGGTAGAGAGCCAAAGATAAAGTACCTGTGCAAATGAAAATAAGATAACCTTGTTATGTGATTCCTACTTTCCCAATTCGGCACGAAGGCCTACGTTTTAAGGAATTGTTACTTAAACTAACTAGCTTAAATCGGGAAATTGAATTATACCGCACCATTAGAGATTGATAAATGGTGGAAGTGCGTCCGCCGAAGATATTCTTCTCCATCTTAGTATGGTTGGTTTGGGACGGGGACTTCGTTCGTTTAAACTTGATTTTTCGGTTTACGAGTACTTTCAACAGTAGTAGAATTGGAAAAAGCGGAGAAGTGAATTCATTCATTTTTTTTTTTATATTTCTATAATTCACATCCACTCAAGGGTTTGCTGTGAGACTCATTTAATTTTTGAACAAACACAATCCACTAACAATGAGGTAATTTGAGGTGTCCATGAACTTTGGCCTTGAATGTCGGTTAGATTACTCCATAATCGTGTTGTGTGACCAAAATACGTTCTTAAAAAATTAGGCTCGAGGGTGAACTGGTGAGCATTCACAGTTATGTATATCAATTGTGAATAATCCCTTTCACAAGGTCGAAGTTTTTCTTAAAACCAGTTGGGGAATACCCGTCAATATAGAGTTTGAACTAGAGAGGACTAATTGAAGAAAGTGGAGATAAGCAAAGGTATTCGCCATTTAGTCACTTTTTGTGGTGGAGAGGTTTTAAAGTCAAAAACTAATATAGATAGTCAAAAGCGTTGTTTAATTAGTCAATCTTGATCTAAATATAAGTAGAAGCTTTCTGAGGGGAAGCTTAAATCCTTGCACCGAGCTACTTGAAAAGTTAGAGTCAAGGCAAGTAAGTCAGTTTTTTTGAGTCCTTTGTTTCCCGATTTTCAATATGTTCCTTGTGTTTCGCAGATCTTTGTCAAAATCACTAACCAATTGCTTAATAATACTGGCGGTTGCACCGTCAATTCTTGCTCTGTTGCAACTAGTCTCCAACGCCATTAATTTTGAAAAATCGTACATAATTCCATTCCCCCTCGCTCTCTTATTCAATCCAAATTACTTCATCACAATGCACATTGGTTTTGTGTATTTAATTACTTAATTCGTTTTATTGATTTTTTACTTGATATATAAGTACTATAGGACAAGTTCTGCATTTGGAAATAAAATCGAACTCGAGATTTTGATCAAAGTTGACATTACGATGATAGCGAAGACGAATAAAGTGGGTCCGATAATATCTTGAAAACGTGTGAACGATTATTTTTTTAAATTATTTCCTAAAATCTATATTAATAGGCACTTAAAAATTGGCATCCCAAATTTTGTTCTGGAAAAATTTAAAAAAAAAATTGTTACATAAAAAATTACTTTAATAAAACGATTTTTAAACTTTATTTAAATAAATTCTACTTTTCCGGAAATCGGACGGCAATTCCCTGCATTTGAACATTTTTAGCTCATTAAATTCTTGTTTTCTATTTATAAAATATATTTTTAATCCGAAAGTACTTTTACATAAGAGCAAGTTCGTGCGATCCAGTCGTGCATTTTATTTCTTATGAATACGAATAACCAAGTGGCTTTTTTAAAGTATTGCAATCAATTCAAATATTATTTCAATCGGTTCAATTAAAAATTAATCATGAAATATGGAATATGAAATATGTTTTCAAAAAGTTTAGAAAGAGTTTACAAATAAGTTTGGTAATGGGTCGATAGTCAAAAATGTTGTTTTTACTGCCTTTTTGAGAAGAGGAAGTATGCTCGTACCAGAAATAAAAAGCCGGCATATAATTAATCAATGATTTGGTTTAAAACCATTGCTGGAAGACTATATGTGGAGATATTTGTCTTAAATTGTATAATTTTGACCTTACATTGGAAACAAGTACTATAAAACATTTCTAATAAAATTGCAACCCAGGATTGCACAAATAACTTTTTAATGAACGAAGAATCCATGAACATGTAAGGCATATTGTCCTTCATAACTTCTTAACAATACCAACTCTAAACTTTATATACATACCTCACAATATAATATACCTTTTACCTAGCTCTAAGTATACTTTTTAAAGCTTGTTATTTTTATTATTCTAAAAATTAATATTGTTTGATTAAGAATACAAAATATATATATACAGATTGTTTTGTAAGCCTTCGTTTTAATAAAAGAATACCTGTTATAAACACACTAATTTTTTAAACTTTTTTATCATTATTAATGATAACAGTAGCATTTTGTTATAAATCATTAACTTACACTTTGAAAAGTTAGCTATTTTAAAGCCTTCGATACACTAAAACGAAATTCGTGTGATCTGTTCGCCTATTTCTCGAACTAATAAATATATGAAAATTAGTGTTTAATAGTACAATGAAAAAATTTAATAACACAATGAGAGCGAACAAATAAATTCTTGTAAATCATTCTACATTCGCGTAGTGCCTTTGAACAAAGAAACTTTATTTGTGAGTGTAACCTTCGAAAAATAATCATTGCTAAACTATTCCAAGAATCTAAAATGCCCCCCCTCAATCAATTGCTTGCATAATACTCGCATTAAATAATATTTGTTGGGGCTGAAAAATGAATATTTGCTTAGTTATGAGAGCATTTAATTGTTTCAAAATTAATTGACTTTCATACAAATCGTTTAGAACAAAAGAGTTTCGTCAAACTTTAATTAAAACACAACTCCAAGCTGAACCAAAATCCTTTCCAAATTTTCTGTTCAGAAGAATTAATAATCTTGTAACTTATTACCTGGAACTAACTCCTTTCTGTCATTCAATTAAATAACACAAAGTCAAATGCAACCAGAGACCAAGGAGCATTAGGTAACAATGCTAACCAAAATAATTGCATTATTTCCATACAAGATCTAGTGAAAGTCAAAACTCGTTCCCTTCAAAAAGACTTCCTTTAAATTGGGCATTGTGAATCATAAACGAGTGTGTACGTTCTGTACAGTTAGATCCCTTATGTAATCTGCATTCAAATGTCATATCTAAAATACACAGGCTTAACTTGTTGGTATGTTGCAATGAAAGTCTATCCTCTTTTCCAGGATGTAAAAGATGCACCTACGAGTACATTCTGCACACTCATAAGGACACACAAAAGCTACTTCAATACAATTCTTAAGTTGTCAAGTTTCTAACAAGATTTACCAGGACTGCGTTTGAGGATTGGGAAGTTGTATAATTTTCAATGTAAATTCTATGAAAGGTTGAATATAATATTTAAGCTGAATATCAAAGTTAACAAGCCATTTGGTTGGTTTTCCGACTTTTGTTTTGCTTGTTTATTCAATTGCTTAAACTAGTTAAGAAACTTAATGTTAATGCTTGCGAGAAGGACTATACATACATTTTTTTGACTTAAACTTTTTCTTCAACTAGATCAGTATGATTTTTTGTTTGTAAGTGCTAACCCTGATTTAATGCAAAAAAGTACTGAGACCACATTTCTTTGATTTGAAATGCATACAACTTTAAAAAGTTCAAGATAAAATCTTTCGTCAAAGTAAAAATAAGATGTCCTAAATGGCTACCTTGAGGAACTTCAGACACAAACCTGAAAATTATTTAGAAAATTTGGTATCCAAAAAATATGATTCTAGCTCGGTCTCACAAACTTGCTCGTAAGTTGATTAGACTTAGATTTTTAAAAATTATGTTATTAGAAGAACATTTTATAATTTTTTTTCAACAACCCCTGTTGTAGTTGGAACTAAAAGAAAATAACATGTTTTTAAGTAAAGAAGAATTTATCCAAGAACAAAAATATTAAATCGTTCTATCGCCTTTTTTTTCAAAAATAAGATAAGTTTAAAAAAAAAAAAAAAAAAACAAACCATTGACCTATTTTTGAGATATCAAATTTTCCAAAAACAAATCTAATTAATTTTTTTTTCGAAAACAATTCTTTTTTAAAGTTGATATGCAATGATTTTTAAACTTTAATAAGATTTAGACGTGCAAAGGCTCGAAGAAGACTAGGACCTAGTGACTTACAACTTTCAACCATTCCTGGGTGCATGTTACCAAAAATGGAGGAGACCTACAATTTTCTGTCGATACCGAACGGCAGCACTTTTTATGACAAGAGATACTCTTAGAGGGTTTGTCAATTCCTCGCAAGAGAAAGTACACTCCTGCTGAGAATTGAACCAAAGACTCTCTGCATGACAGGCCAATGCACTTACCATTATACCAAAGGGTACTAATGGTTTAGCTGAAAAAAAGTCAAAAATTCAAAAAAATGTTTGTTTGAGAAACATTAACAGTTATTTTAATTTTTTTTTCTACCGAGTTAAGCCTAGTACTCAGTTCAAGTGAAAATGAAAATTTCATATAAATGTGGCGGCTGGTTCACTCGCATGAAATCCCCAACGAGAGTTGAGTACCAAAAAGTGGATTGGAAAAACAATTATATTCCACAACTTTTTCCACCCCAAATTTTCATTTCTCAATGTACAACCATCAGGAAAAAGTTTAAGGCAGCGTGGAGAACTGTGACACTTGTCAGTTAATTTAAGTATTTTGTTTCAAAATAAGAAATTGAAAATTTATAAACAAATAAAGAAGGGATAACGAATTTTTTGATACTGCTCTCGAGAGTTTACTTAATGAAAGCAAAAAATATGAGTATTAAGTATTTCATGTGAGTATCAAAAATTCACGTGGAAAAGTTTATTCTATTTTCATTTTTATTATCCGCGTGTAATTTGGAACGTATTTATTTTTCATTTCACGCTAGGTGAGTACTAGGCTTTATACATCGTTTAAAACTAAACGAAACTGAATAAATTTTATCAAAATTCGAAGCACAGCTTTTTAGGAAAATTAGTTTTTATAGAAACCAATTTTTTAAATTTTTATTGTAAGAGAACATTTTTTAGTGGCGATATATACTACGCAATTAATGCATTTGTAAGAATAATCCAACTCGGTATTTTTACCAGACTTGACGTCTCGATAATAGAGAAAGCGAAAAGAATGATTCTTTCAACCTATCTGTCTGCTTGTGTGATCCACCTACGCCTTTATGGCGTGGCTTTTAAGATAACATTTTAAAATTTTCATTCCGATATTTATTTTCCCTTTTTTTTAAACTATTTTAAGACAGTTTTTCCGAAATCCTTGATTTTTTTTCTCAAGAACTGTACCACAGATTCTTTATTCTAAAAATGTGTTATTAATGGTACCTTGACGGGGGTTTTTGTATGATTACGGAAGTGCTCCATTCAACCAACACCAATTCAGAGAAAGTGAGCGGATACCACGCCTCCTGAATGAAAAACCTCAAATTTTCGATTTATTCCTCTGCTTGCATGACAAGACCTACCGTTGTGCAAAATTACAAGATTCTACGATGTCGGAAACTGCTCTATAATTTTGATGATCTGTCAGTCAGTGAGTCACTCAGTTATAGTTTTTGTGATTTTTGTAGCCCTATATCTCAGGAACCGCTTATGCTAGATAATTGAAATTTGGTGAGGCGCCTGTGCCTGACTAGATTAGCAAATATTCGGAATTTTCTGACTTCATTGGTACTGAAGATAGGGAGGGTTCAAAAATCGCCTGAGTTTGTTCCTGTAAAAGGAGTGTAGTGCCAGAACTTGGCTGGGCACTACCGTGCCCCCCTCGGCTTCTGACGGTGGCACGGATCCAAATGGTCCAGTTTTAAATGATTCATCCGTATAGATCCGACTGAATTCGAGCGATGGCCTGTGTTATGATCACTTTAAAAGCATCAGTCAATTCTTGTTTATTTGCATAGACCTACGACTTCAGAAGACCCGAAAAGGAAAAGTCTATCGGTGTCAAATTGCATGATCTTGGTTGCCAATTTACATCACTTTTGCTAGATATAACCTTACGTTTAGATCGTTCATCCAGAATATTGACTTTGGCATACATAGTGTGGCACATAGCGCCGTTCTTCTGGAACAACATGTTGTCTAGGTCTATATGGTTCAATTTGATCTATAAGTAAATGGTTATTATCTTTTAATAGCGCTTGCCTTTGATGGTGACTGCCTCACCAACATCGTTTTCGACAAATTACGTGACACTGACTTCACCAGCCCAACCACAATAAACGATGACTTTTTGGGAATCCAATGACACGTGGTGAACCTCTTGTGGGTTAATGTCGTCCCACATATGGCAATTTTTCTTGTAAACACAGCCATTTATCCAAAAATATGCCTCGTCGCTAAAGATGATTTTTCGCCAAAAATTGGAGTCCTCTTCCAAACGCTCCTGAGCCCAGTTAACAAATAAACGTCATTTTCTATGGTCATGAATTTTAAGCTCCTGTCGATTGCCTCAGTTTTTGCGGTACAATTTCGATCTTGTGGTCCTCTCACGTAAGAATTTTGGCTCATTGATTACCGAACCGGTCGTTTCAAATTTGCCCATCAATAGTTGAAGGGCCACCATGTCTAGCATAAAATGGACGCAATTGTCACCACGTCTGCATTAACGAGTACTCATTTTTATAATAAAGCTTTATCATTTAGATGTGTTATTTATTCGTGTTACTTTCCTGGTAGTTTGGCATTAGTAACTGAATAATGTACATTACATTTGACAGAGATGTCATCAAAACACCATCCACCAACTGAAAAACTCTGTATCTTGAAAATAAATGTTCCAATTAATTCTTGAGTGATCCGGATAATGGTTGTGTTTTAGCGAAAGCTGAACGCCATAAGGAACCATCGTGTTTCGACAAAAAATGTAAATCGACAACTCACACAATGGAATGGTTGAGATCGTATACCACTATGCCCCGTATCCCGGACGCGCCATTAGTTATAAAAAAATCATTCAATTTTAGTGAAACAATTTTGTTCCTTACACATATACATCTTGTTTGACTACAACCCTTAAGCTTCAAACAATAAAAAATATTTGTCATTGTTGTCTGGGAGTTGTCTAGACTGAAGATACTGGAATCGATTGTCTTAAAGTTGACTCACATTTAGTAAGATGTTATATAAATTTAATAAATACTTTAAATAATCTCAGGAAGTGTGTCTTCAGGTAGGTATTAAGAGTTTTTACGAAGACACACCGTCCAATATAAAAACCTTCTAAGGAAATCTAATTGCTTTAAAAAAAGCATTACTCCGTGAATTCCTTCATCATTAATTTCAAAGTAAAACACTATACAATATAATGAAATTTTGAGAAAACGCGCGGAAACTCTTTTGTTTCACTTAAAAAGCTGAACTTTCAGCAGTAATTATATCTGTCACCTTGAGGTTACTAGAAATAAGAAGGAGCAACTATTTACTTAAAACAAAGTACACTAAGAATCAGCAACTCAGCCTTCTGCCTTTTCTTGTTTTTATCGTTTCTGCTGGAAAATTTGTGTAACTATAATGCCATAGTCCTGGCTCCAACAATAATTTATCCATAATCTGCCTCGACAAAAAAAAAAACAAATTTTCTACTCTTTCGTTGTTGGTCTTCTCCGAAAACGTTATTTTCTTGTATAGCTCGGTTTCGGTGCTTGAGCTCGTTATGAAGTGACAATGGATTCACTTAAGAGTTGGAGGACAAAAAAAAAACGAAATTCCTGACGTTTATTTTTCACTAAATTAAATGTAAACTGTAAGGGTTGTGCGGTTTTGAGCGTGGGAGAAGAGTGTTAGTGTTGGTGGTGGAGGTGGAGTTGGAGGAACACAAGGTCTTGACTGTGGTTGTGGTTGTGATGATGGTGGCTGTGGTAGTTTTCTGCTTTTATGCTTAACCATGCAGGAATTTTGCTGTTATGCCATGGAGAAAATATAGTCATCACAGTGTTTACGGATGAGAGGTCCTGAGCGCTGCGCTGGCAATAAATTTACTTGTACATATTTCCCATTTCACAGAGACTCCTTGTATGTTTTGTTTGCTCTTTAAATATACAGAAAGAAAATATTGTTAACGCTAGAAAGATTATTTTCTCAAAATATGTAACTGAATATTTTCTTATGAAATAATCCACGAAAGATGTAAAACCCAATTTAATGCTCTTATGAACATTCGAGAAGACTTATTATGCAGAAGGAATATGTATTTAAAATATGAAAAGTAATTTTAAAAGCAGTAGCAGCAATTCCAAAGCAACTCAGCCAGTTGTAGGGACTTTTAATACTTTAAAAATTATTTTTTAAAAGTACATTGTGTGTATTTGGATAGAGCTTGAAGAACTCTAGATTTTATATTGTGACAAGCATTTGCTCAAAGACTTCGAATCGTATCCGTCTATTTGATTGCGATTTTTTGATTCCTGAATAAACCAATCGATATCTTTATCAAACTTAGCATTCCGATAAAAAAGATTTTCTAGAGGGAAAATCCCAAAATGTAACAGTATACCTAATGTAGGAGTTATTGTTATAACTGAGCAAAGTAATCCATCAAAAAATTAACATCTTACATTTCTATATCGCTGGTACCATATATGGCAAACATTTTCGAAAAATCGCTCTTGAAAGGATTAAACAATATTAAAGATGAAAGAATACTAATTCTGAACCATCAATTTGAAATAATAATATAGATTTCATGATAGACCAACTGTATCGAATTACGGATGGTTTGAAAAGAGTTTCTAAGGAAAAAAATATATTTTAAGCTCTATTCTTAGATTTTGTTCAAGCATTTGACAAGGTTTGTCAGTTAGGACTTTAGTACAAACTGCATAAGAACCTTCTCAGGCAGTACAACGACAACCTGAAATCTTGCGCAATGAAGTGACTCTTTAGAGGTCGATATGACAACAATTTCTAAAGAAGATTAAAACCGGTGTACAACAAGGAAGTCTACTGGGGCAAATCCTGTTTTTGCTTATATGCTAGCGATATTCCAGTGAACATCAAAATTTTCATGGCGACCCTTACTGGCGACGATATTAGAATATTTGTGCTAGTAAATCAACTACGAAGGCTGTAAAATGCATTTAGAGATTAGCAGCAACAATGGCACATACAATTAATTGAACAAAATCAGCGGGTAAAAGCTTTACAAACAAAAAGCTAAATAATGTTTCAGTTTTTATTGTTGAATAACATCAACAAGAGACCTCAAAACTTACTTCTTCTTTTTGAACTCAATCCAAACTGGATGACTCTGTGAGAATGCCCACAATTTCTCATATCAATTTCATCCACAGGTTCACACGAGTATTAGTATAAAAATGCAGCACTTCAGCGCTAATTGGGCCACAAGGTTAGTCTGTCATTGACTGCCATTTCTACATTTCTACCTGCATTGAGTGCAAAGCTGAAATAGAAAGAGCATATCAAAAAATAGAACAACTATTCTTGAAGTACAGAAAAATGTAGGTACTTGTTACCAGAAAAGAACTTTGGCAGAAGAAAATTTTGGTAACCAGGCAAGTGCTGAAACCCGTTAAGAGGTATTCAGTTGTGGAGCTGTACAAAGAAAAACTATGCTAAGCCCATTCCAAAATTCGAAAAAACGATCTACTTTATGACCTGGAAATAGAAATAGTCACACAAGTAGTTTAAAAAATCCTCTATACCACACAATCCGCGCCCTTCTAACTCAACAATGAAAACCATCTTTATCGTGCAAGATAGTTTTTGAAGACTTAGAAGAACCAAGAATAGGGAGTTCATGATGATAAAAGCTATGGGAAAGTATTAAAAGCTTAAGGTTCCTCCAATGTGATTTTATTTTGAAAAAGTAAAATTATTTTTCGGTCTTTCATAGATTATTTCTGACAACGGTGGTTTTCGTGAGGTAAGAGTCCCACACTTCTTGAAACCCAATATTTTATTAAGTATCTTTTGAAGAATTTAACCGATAAGGAGAAAATATTTCCAGACTGAATAACTATTTTCGAAAATTATTTTAGTTATTTATTTGGATATAATTTAAGAAAGATAGAATTGAATCGGTCATTTCAAAAACCTCATAAGTCATTCAATTAGAATTTTTCAGGAATCAATAAAAACTGTTTCATGCTCAAACAAATGAGTTTTAAATCACTTTTTTATGCTTAACTAAGTATTTTAGTGAAAAGAAAATTAAAAAGCGAAAAAAATCACAGTTTATTAATAAAAATAATGAAAAAAAACCTAAAAAACTGTTCTTGACTTAAGTTGTTTTAGCAAGGACTGGGGTAAGTGGTATATAATTTAACCAAAAAAATGGTAGTAATTATATTTTGTATCGCTTATTATTGAAAATCACACTTAAGAATAACTTTTTGTCATGTTTTAATATCTTTATGGTACATAGATTGATTATCTTCAACATTTTCTTATTGATGGGCACTTTTAAAACATAAGCCTTTGCTGATAGAACTGAAACCGAACTTTATTTATAACTAATAATGAATGTTTAATCAATCCATCAATATATTCCTATGATAGTACCTTTTCATGTCGAAGGTGCTTTTTTCTGTTTTTGTGGGATTTTTTTCTATAAGATTCAGTGTTGACAAACATGTTTTTTTGTACAAATTTGGCCACAATTTCATGAATTCCAAAACATCTTCAGCTTTTAGCTCTATGACTATATTTTCTAAGTTTTGAATGAGATGGACGTGAATTTGACAGACGCGACGGATGAATATGAAAAGCTAAGATAGACAATGAAGTGCAAATCATCAGATCATTCAGTTTCAGAGATCATTCATAAAAATGAGAAAGAGAGTGTGAGACTAAACGGAGACCTTGGGGTCCCCAGCATTTATTTTGTGAAGATCCGATTTGAAACCTTCAAAAAAAAAAAGTATTCAACAATCCAGTAGAGAATTTCTAATCCAACGAATAAGGGCTTCATTGATACCAAACTCAAAATTTTAGATATAATAGCTTGATGCCAAAATCCATCAAATGCCTTAGAAATATCAAGCTCAATGATGTTACTTCGACATTATGATTCTACTCTTCTGCAACTTGATATCAACAGTTCCTCGGTTTTTCATATCTTTGTTTTGGAAAAAAATTTGACTCAAGAGGTTTTTGAAATGACCGATTCAATTAAGTTATTGGGCCGTACCAACAGTCAAATTAAGAGACGACTTTAATATGTGAGTGAAATGGACCATTATTTAAAGACCTCTATAAAGTTAACCATACATGTTATGGACTTAATATTAATGTGAACTCTTAATTATGAAATCATCTTAATTGGAAATCATTCTGACGAGCTGCGTAAGGTTGAGATATATTCCTAAAGCCTGGAGAATGGCAAAAGTAGTCTTCATTCCTAAAGCAGGGAAACCCTCTCACGTTAGCCCTAAAGATCTACGACCAATCAGCCTATCATCCTTCCTTCTTAAAACCTTGGAAAGATTGATTGAAATTCACATCAGACATAACTTAAAACCATGTCTCATTTCCACAGCTCAACATGCGTACTCTAAGGGAAAATCAGTAGAAACAGCACTTCATTCGCTGGTACGTGGTATTGAATATTCCCTCAAATACAAAGAATACAATCTAGTAGCTTTCCTAGATATCGAAGGAGCTTTCAACAACGTCAGCTACCAGGCGATCACAACAGCAATGAACAAGCTGGAATTAGAGAAACCACTCATTGATCTTATAAGTCTCATGCTCAAAAGCAGGACAATAACTTCCAGCATGAGAAGTTTTACTACCACCAGATCGGTGAATCGAGGTACCCCCCAAGGTGGGGTCCTTTCGCCTCTCTTATGGAACATGGTGGTAAACGAACTGCTAACATCAATGGAAGCAGAGGGTTTCAAGGTGATTGCCTATGCTGACGATGTTGCAATATCTGTATCTGGGAAACATCCCCAAGTTCTCTCAGAACTCCTACAAAATGCCTTAAACAGGCTAACAAAGTGGGCTAAGCAGTGTGGCTTGGACGTCAATCCACATAAAACAGAATTAGTACTCTTTACGAGAAGGTACAAAATTCCTCAGATTAACCCACCCAAGATTAAAGGAATACCATTAAGCTTTTCCGACCAAGCCAAATATTTAGGCCTCATTTTAGACAAAAAACTAAATTGGAAGGCAAATATTGATGAAAGAGTAAAAAAGGCTACCGTAGCGCTTTTCACTTGTAAAAAGGCAATAGGATCGAAATGGGGCTTCTCCCCAAAAATAACCCATTGGCTATACACCTCGGTTATTAGACCGATACTCATTTATGGAGTTGTCGTATGGTGGACCGCACTGGACAAGATGGTAAATGTAAATAAACTCATCAAAGTCCAGCGGTCAGCAGGTATGTGCATCACAGGAGCACTTCGCTCGACACCAACTGCAGCCCTGGAAGTGCTTTTAAACCTAACACCTCTTGACATCTTCTCCAAAATGGTGGCAGCCAACTCATGCGTGAGACTTAGAGCCACCTCTCAATGGATCAGTAACAATACTGGTCATACAACCATCTTAGACAACTTCAGATCTATCCCAGATCGCTTAGACTATACCACCCCAAAAATGGTATTCGATAACAACTTCCTGGTTTCCATCCCTTCAAGATCGTCTTGGGAAGAAGAGAGACTCCTGGAAGACAATGCTGTACACTTCTATACAGACGGTTCTAAGACCGATTACGGCGTTGGAAGTGGCATCTATTCAAAACAACTGAATCTCAGTCTTTCATATAGACTTCCCAATCAATGTAGTGTATTCCAGGCAGAAGTAATGGCGATTAAAGAGGCACTATCCTGGCTCAAAGAAAACGTTATATCTTGCAAGGATATACGGATCTTCTCGGACAGCCAAGCCGCCCTCAAATCTCTCGCGTCTGTCTCCACTAACTCTCATTTGGTCCACGATTGTCGATCATCTCTGAATGAGATGACAGAACAGTTTAATATTCACCTTATTTGGGTGCCGGGCCACAGAGACATTCCGGGAAATTGCAAGGCCGATGAGCTCGCCAAAAACGGAACACTTCTGCCTACTGTTAGACAAAAACATAACATAGGAACACCACTTGCTACATGCAAACATCTTCTCAAACAATATGCTCTAGAATCAACAAATGCTAGATGGTCACAGGGTACCACCTGCCTGTTAACTAAACAAATATGGCCAAGCATAGACCTAAAACGGTCAAAAGGCTTGATCCCCTGAGCAGACAAAATATAAGCTCTACAATAGGAGTTATAACAGGACACTGCCTCATAGGTAGACATGCCTTGAGGCTAGGAGTCTACACAAATGACTTCTGTAGAAGCTGCATGGACGAGGAGGAAGAGGAAACAGTCCAACACCTTCTATGTACATGTCCAGCACTCTCCAATAGAAGGAATAATTATCTAGGTAATCC
Source organism: Philhelius festivus (assembly GCA_963931855.1). Classification (NCBI taxonomy): domain Eukaryota; kingdom Metazoa; phylum Arthropoda; class Insecta; order Diptera; family Syrphidae; genus Philhelius; species Philhelius festivus. The sequence continues at coordinate 88,454,121 of OZ007557.1, read as the reverse complement.
CTTCTTCGATAATACCAGTGAACTGGCAACAATCGACACAAAATGTCTCTCTAACTTTATTAAAAGCACGAAATGGTTTGTTTAAATTCATTACTCTCCCATGAGTAACTTCTTTAGTGGTATCACAACGGATCCTTGAGGTCTAAGTGAGTCAACAACAACTAGACAACCACTCCAACCTAACCTAACCTAACCTAATTATGAAATGAACCATTTATTATACGGAACCTAAAAAATAAAATGCAGCATATATGGTCAGTTATATAGGGTCCATTAAATATTGCTTCATTTCGCTCAAATATTAAAGTCGTCTCTTAATTTGATTATTGGTAAGGCCCGTTGAGTATGTAGCTTTTTGCCTTCCTATTTTGATTTGATTAATTATTTTTTTTTATAAAATACTAATACAGAGAGATCCCAAAAGTTGAAATCAAACCATTAAAAAGCATTTTATATCTTTTTTTAGTTTTCAAATAATTTTAAATATTATGTTTTGTGAAGCAAAAAAGAAATAAAATACAAGACACGTTACCGAACAAAAATGTTCGTTTTTTTTTTGTTTTTATTTCTTAATTAACTAAAACAACTCTTTTTAATAAATATAAAACGATCAAAATGAAAATTGTTGCATATATGTTATTTAGATTTATATAGCTTTTGAAATATCACAACATTAATTTTAATTTTGAGCGACGCGTTTCGGTTTTTATTTATCATCGGGCTTAACTTCGTGACTTTAGGTGTTGTAAAAACTTTACTTTATGAAAGAACAAAAGTTATAAATCCTTATAGCAGTTTTTAAGAAACATATAACAACGCCAACTTTAAATTTGTATTACTGTAGGAATACAAATTAAATTTCAAATAAAAGTACTGACCCGATATATTAATTTAAAAATTTTTAAATTTAAAAAAAATGTATAACTAAATAATTTTATTAAAATCCGTTATATTGATAATGAGAAATTCCAAATTTGAAAAAATGGTTCTATGGCGTATAACTAAATTTCAAATTTATTGAAATATAAGTCATAAAAAATACTTGAAAGAAAAAAATTTACCAAAATTTTAAATGCCGTTTTCGAGAAAAATATAATTTTCGAAAACCATTTTTTTATACTTTAAAACATTAAATTAAACATAAACTCCAAACTTATACGAGGTGATCGCATGCCTAATCAATGGAGGGAAAGTTACCTTCTTCCAATTTATAAAGGAAAGGGTGATACTCGAAGCTGTGATAATTACCGTTCGATTAAGCTGATGTCACACACCATGAAGATCGTTGAGCGAGTCTTGGGTAGCCGACTGCGAAAAATAATTGGGCTATCTGATGACCAGTGCGGGTTTGTCGGGGGTAAGTCAACCACGGATGCAATCCAGAGTATAAGAATAATTATGGAAAAACATCGGGATTCTTTGGAGGATTTGCATGTCGTATTGGTTGATTTTGAAAAAGCATTCGATCGGCAACCACGAGATCTAATATGGGTGGCCCTTAGGCAACGAGGAGTTCCAGAAACCTATGTGCGGATAATTATGGACATGTATGATGGAGCAGTTACTAAAGTATGATGCGCAGCTGGAGTCACCGAAGAATTCGAAATCACAGTAGGTGTACACCAGGGAAGTGTCTTGAGTCCCCTGCTCTTTATTACAGTTCTTGATTACCTGCTTGAAGGCAAAGTGACGGATCCAAAAGTGCATCAGTTATTCTTTGCTGACGATGGTGCCATCATAAGTGAAGACCCGATATCCCTACAACGAGCACTTGACGTATGGGTGGATGTTCTAGAAGGAAGTGGGTACCGCATAAGCGCGAAAAAGACAGAATACCTATGCTGCCCATTTTCTGATCCACACAGGCCTATTCCAGACATTTATTTGAATGGAGTAGTGCTTCCCAAGTGTGAAAAGTTTAAATATCTGGGGTCTATGATAAATAACGAAGCTACTTGTGATGACGATATCAATCATCGCGTAAGCGTAGGGTGGATGAAGTGGCGGGAAAATTCTGCTATCTTCTGTGACCGAAAAATGCCCCCTAAGCTGAAAGGAAAGCTCTACACTTCAGTTGTGCGTCCACCACTCACATACGGTTCACAATGTTGGACAATGTACAAAAAGTATGAGAGTAAGCTAACGGCAGCTGAGATGAAGATGCTTCGTATGACAGCAGGAGTTACAAAGCTTGATCGAATTAGAAGTACGAAGATCCGAGGAAGCCTTCATGTTAAGAATACCATTTCCCAAAAAATTGAACACGACCGACTCAGTTGGTATTGCCATGTTCAAAGGAGAGATCCTGAGAACCCCGTCAAAAAGGCAATATCATACAACGTTCCAATTCGGAATAAAAAGAAAGGTAGGCCTAAACACTCCTGGTACAAACAAATGCAAAAACACCTGCATTCAGTTGGCCTCAGAAATGGAACAATACAAAACCGGGAGGCTTGCCGCCGATTTCTGAGGTCAACCCGGCGAACCCCACAGGCGGATCACTAGTGTGAAGCAGATACGTGGGAGAGTTATGATCCCCTCGACATCGAGATCACAACAGCGCCGAAACAAAGGAAGAAGAAGAAGAAATTAAACATAAACATAAAATTAAATTTTGTTCTAACATCTTGTTAATTGTACTAAGAACCCTTATGTTGTCAAGTTTTAACAAAATAGAGCATGGGGTTTTTGAAATAGCTATTGGGTCTTAAAAAATAATTGATTTTTTTATAAATCCAAACAAATTTCTTATTTTTTAATTAAAATTCACAAAACTTTTGCGGAGCCTTAAGATATATAAAATGGTTTGAATCGGTTATACCGTTCTTTAGAAAATCGAAAGGCAATAAACTGGTGCTGAGGGGAAAATGGTTTTAGAGAAAAAAAGTATGAGGGAAAATTTTGAAAATGCTATCTAACAAGTTCAAAGAAAATCGACCGAGCATTTTAGGCTGTGGTTAACAGGCAGACAGATTGCGAGATCCATTTTTTTCGTCTTCTCTATAGTTGCAAGTCTGATCAATTACTTGCCATATCTTGCAAGTGAAAATTCGAGGCTATTTAAAGGCTCGTAGAGATACTGAGCCTAGTGACACAATTCTTAACCATTCCTGTGTGGAAACCGAGAAGACCTACATTTTTCTACTGATTCCAAATGGGTAATGAACAGCACTTTTCATGACAAGTGATAATCTTGCAGGATTTGTCACTTCCTGAAAGACATTTTCGCAGAGGCATGAAAATCCAACGCACTAAAAGGTTACCAGATAAGAAGTTGCTTAACGTCTTGAAATTATATTTGCCCAAGGGGGTATCAAAATTATTGAAATAAAATTTTCTTATTACGAGTATATTGGAGTAAGAATCAACTTAATTTGAATATTTTTATGAAACAGCTATTAAATATGGGCCTAGAAGCGAAAATATTATATAGAAAATTATCAACGAAGAAATTTATAAAAAAGCATACAATACATTACTAAGATAACGTTTATAAAAAATTGGTCCTTGTATGATATGATCTAATTATTCTAAGTTAGGTGGGAAATTAAAAATGTCTTGCAGTCAACAACGGTTCGGCTAGAACACATGCAACATCTAAGACGATTTTCTGTTTTGATGACTGTAATCTTCTTATCATAGAAAAGAATCACTTTATGTGGATTCAATATGAATTGAAGGACAGATTTAATATTTGACTCCGGTCACAACAAGGAATTCTTACGAAACGCTCTAGGCTCTAAGTGCGTTGGTGATGCTTCCTGAGCACGTTTTTTGAAAAAAAATAGCATGTGTCTTCCATGCACATATATAACAATGCTGCATTAAAGAAGATGATAAAGTAGTCTCTGGAATGTAAGAAAAAATGTCGTATGTGATGTGTGCTGGCTTAGTATATCGATTTTTGAAAATAATCTTAGTACAAAATTTTCTCCAGAGCCAAATTCAGAGAAGTTTCCACTACTTGTTCTACAATATGGAATTAATTGAAAAAAAGTAACAGATATCCACAAGTGCCAGTACTTTTAACGTAAACGAATGGGTTGTCCTTTAATAAAAACTTTAGAAGAATGGCTTCAATAATAAGGTATCATTTGATGATCTCTTGAAAAATGATGGGGCAATATTTTAAGCTGCGTAAGCATTTCATTAAATATATTTTACTGTGATTATAAACATGTAAATAGGACTTGTTACTTCTAAAGCGTCTCAACTTATGGCAACTTTACTAAATGGCATCGAAATACTGAACCACAGTATGCATAACTGGAAAACAAATTATTTTATTGAATTTACGACGAATTTCATTGAAATAAATTTTGAACGTTGAAATATTTGTGTCTACATTGATTATCAGGAAATAATTGATTATAATTACCAAGAAATAATTCCAACATTTACAGAGCATAGAAAAGATTATCTATCTTTTTCAAGAGGCGAAAAGATTTTGAATGATATTAATATTATAAGATTACCGATTTTGTCATACATTGCTGGTATCATTTGACTCTATACGTCCATTGTAGTTTTTTTTTTAAATTGACATTGATGACTTTTTGACTTTTGGAACTCATGATGGAGAGATCTTGATTCTTTTTTATATGTTGAGCCAACAACATTTTGAGATGTTGATGCATTGATTAAATCATTTTGTATAACATCGACTTCTGGGTTCTTCAAATTCTTCCCGAGGCCTTAAAGAATTTAAATCACCAATCCTAACTTTAATATCTTTCCAAACTGCACGTTATCATCATTTATTTCATTTTTACTCACAGCATCATTTTTTGAGTTAAGGTTTTAACATTTGTTTGAATTACTGAAATTTAATTTGCTCAGAAAAAAAATGTTGCGCATATGGTTAAGAGTTTTTCCAATATATATAAATATAACACTTCTGATCCCTTCTTTTGACAAAATGATAACAAACCATAAGTATTTTTCAAAAATTGATACATTATAAACGTAAACACAAAATATTCAAAAAAAAAAAAAAAAAAAACAGTATACTCGTATGTATCTGATTTCAAAACGTAGTAAACGTCGATATTCTTTTTAAGTTTTAGGTGAACATTACAAAAACACAATGTTGTACTTTCATCTCAACTGTCAAGCAGGCAACTTATAAAAATTTAGTAAACTTTATTTTGGAATATAATTGAACCTTTCTTTACTTGTAGTTAACATTTCAATCAAAAATTATAGTTTTCATAATATTTTCAATAGATCAAAAATACAACCTCAAAATTTTCAATATTTATGATTTTAAAGGTTCTAAAAAAAATATGAAAATAAATTTTTCGAATAAATTTAAAAACAAAATATAAGATAATTTAATTAATTATCAAAATCTCTTTTAAGTAAATTTAAATTTATAATCAGTTAAGTTCAAGATATCCACAAGTAAGACGTTGCGATTTCTCAACGTTTGCCGAAAATAGGTTAACGCTCCATTACTCTACTGTATAGTGTTTCAAAATTCTAACGGATGAAAAATTCTTTGAAGAATATTATCAATACCATCTGGCTCTTAATTGAGTTTTAATGATATTAATGAGATTAAACTCTGAGCTCTAGAGGATCTATGAAAATTTAAGCTTTCAGTTTTAAGTCAATTTTAATCAAAACCACTAAATGACTTAAAAGTTAGGATTAAGTAAATACAACTTTGAACCAATATACTGAATATTCATACTGTGACCGACACTAGAAACAATTTATTATTTAAGACGTTGATAACTTAGATGAAATCGCTTTGTGGATATAACTCAGCTCACCACAAAAATTCCACAAAATATTTTCTAAGGTCATTGGCATTCTTTCATAGCCAATCTGATTGCGTACAAGATTCGCATTATTCAATGGAATTTTCTTGGAATCTCGTAAATGTGCCTTTCTCATAAGACTTCCAACAATTTTGCTATTTCAAGTATTAAAATCTATATTCCCGACACTCGTACATAAATGGATACCAACTGCGAAGGAGCAAAGTAGAATTTTAGTACACAGAAAGACAGAGCAGACTTCCAACCACCTGTTTTGAATTTTTGGATTCAAACATTATAAATTTAAAGCAAAATTGAATTATAAGATTAAGTAGACATTTTGAATTGAAATTCATTGCAAATGATAAATTTAAATTGTTCCTGTTATTTTCAACTCACTATACTATCTACTGTTATACATTTCTGAAAATATTTCCGCTTGCATCAATATTATTTCGCATTCGAAAATCAGGATAATACAAATTTAATTCATGATTGAGCATCCATGCATGATTGCATGGTTGGGGTGATTCCCTGGAAAAATACTGCTTGCAATCGAAAAACAAAAAAATAAAATATCACATTGCAATGTGATATCCTTAATGGATTTAAAGCCGTATTAAGCTTCTTGTTTACGGATTCCGTGTCCTTCATTTTACAAATGATTTAACAATTGCAGCTGGTTGGACAATTTTTGGTTGGGTGATTAAATAATTTAATTTCCTTGGAAAACATAATATTAAATAAAATATGTCCAGCAAACAATTATACCAAATGACTTACCGGATTATAACTATCCTTTTTGTCCTTACTGATGATGGGACTGTAATATACCGCAAATCAAAAGCAAGGAATAGCTGTATAGAGCTCAAATTGAATTATATAAATATAATGTGATAAATCAGACTCTGTATCCGTAGCACCGAAACAGACTCTCACTACAACAAAAAGGACACTCAACGAGTATTCTTGAATTATATATTTTCTTTCTTTTGATATGAATTTTTTATGATACTATATCTCTAATCGGGAATATGTTTTGACATAGCATAAGCACACTCTTAGACGTTACTTCACTTTCACGAAAATTCGCTACGAAAAGGATTTGCTTTTTTTTATTCACTGAATTTTTTCCCGCTATTGGCAGACTCGGGCGTATACGTGATATTTAATCAATGGCGTAGAAACAACTGTCTTCTTAAAGATCCTTGAATCGAGTTAAAAGAAATTTGTGTTAAATGTTTCACTTGAAAAAGCTTTTTCGATTTGATTGGTATAAAAGTCTAAGAGAATGCTTCTGCGCAGGTCCTTGACTTTTCTTGTTCGTACATTTTGAGAAGGAGAGAATCAAAACAAAGTAGACAACTGACATTTAGTTATATTCACGTGTTCATTTTTTTAATAAAACAACAAAAAGAAGGTAAACAAATATGTTCACATAGTGGATGATGTCCTTTTGAACGTCCAGGTGAATGTTTTATTTTTGTTTTATACCTTTAATTAGAATTCAAGATTGTGGTGATAGTCCTGCAGGTCATTTTAAAAGCAAAACTAATAAATCCCACATATTTCAGTTGAATACAAATATTACATTTAGTTATTGAAAATCTTGAAAGAGGGAGGGAGGTAATGATAAGAGGATAACTTTTAGTAGAAAACATTCTCTCACTGAACGATTTGTTTTGAGGTGAAAACAATATTTTTAAGGTTTTCTCATAGCTTGATTGAACTTCCGCAATTTCATTTTATCCAAAAAGGAAATCGCTTTGAAATAAAAATTTGGTGAAAGGGAAAGAGCCTTTGGTTTTCTTTTCGTATTATTCAAATATGAAGGGAATTTTGTATTTCTTTATCTAAGCCTTAGGGCGCAGGAGATATGGAGATATTTTTTCAAATTTTCTTGTTATTTTTGAATTTAAGAGTTTTGTTAAGAAAGAGCTGATTATTATTATAATCTTTTTAAGAAATATGGCTGTCGGGAGGAAAACTGGGGCACGCAGACCATAATTTGAGCAATTGTGAGCATCACATAAACCAAGCAGACTTATTTCATACTCGTTAAATCATTTGGAGCATTTCATGAAGCATGTAAGACTACAAATGACTATGTACAAGATCGAATGAGATATGTGAGGAAAGAAGAGAGAATGTAACAACCATAGATTCTACAAAAAATATCACGAAGAGTTTGCCTATGTAGCAGTGCGCGTTATGACAGCAACTTTGGAGTTATGACTACACTTAAGATGTTAAATTTTAATATAGTGCTAGCGTTAAAAAAGCACAGATAGGATTACAGAAGTTGGAGATAACAATGAACATTTATTTTAAATGCCTAGGTAATGAAAAACGAAATATAGAGTCGAGTAAAGAACTCCGCGTGCAGCACGTACGGCTGAAAAATGAATCTCTGTACTCAACGGTGCGACCGAAGTTGGCTTCAAGGGTATACTGATGAGCATTACTAACGGATCGAGTTTAACGGTTAAATAATTCAACAAGCTAGTAGTTTTACTAGAACACTTTCCAAAAAAAAATAAAATGCATGAAAAACAATCTTAGCAAAATTCTCGGAACCGTTTTTGAGAAAAATACGATTTTCGAAAACCATTTTTTAACATTTGTATGGAGGGTACCGTTATTTTTAGGTAAAATACATTTTTTTCTTACATCTTATAATTTATATTAAAAACTTTCATTTATCAAGTTTTAAAGAAATAGACGATGGGGTTTTCGAAATATTGAGATTTAAAAAAAAAATTTTGAATATTGTTTTAAAAATCCAAAAAAAAATTTTTTTTAATTTGAATGCACAAAAATATTGAAACTGCTGAAAAAATTATCAAAATCTGTGCTACCAGATTCCAAGGGGGTACCAAAAATAACCATTTTTTAAAAAAAATGTTTCTACCATTACCTAGGTTTAACTAAATGAAATTTTTTGATTTTTTCTTAAACAGTTTTTTGAAAAAAAAAATATTTATAAGATTATATTTGGTCTAAAAAAAAAAAAGAAAAAAACATCGGGGGTCAAAAAATTAAAACGAATATCTACCAAGTTTGAAGAAAATCGGGCGAGCCGTTTAGCTGTAGTCGAACAGACAGACAGACAGGCAGACAGAATTGCGAGACCCACTTTTTTGGTCTTCCCTATCATCGTAATGTCAACTTTGGTCAAAATCTCGAGTTCGATTTTCCTTACGAATGCATAACTTGCCTTATAGTACCTATAAGTTGCAAGTAAGAAAGAAATGACAGTGAATAGGCAAGAGATATTACAATGATGTTCTTATGAAACAATTATTTTCGAAATTAACATATCACCTATCAGTTTTATGGCTCTTTCCACCAGTTGCAATGATATTTGTGATGTACAAGATAAGATAGGGAAATTATATGCAGATCAGAAGGGGAAAATAAGCTGTTAAGTCCTCCTTCAAAACCTAAGCATTTCGCTACATTCTTTTGTTCATTATGTGGCCTTTTCCACGAAGGGTTTTTTGTAATGCACATTCCGATAGTAGTAAGAGTCTTCACCTTTCTACAAAACGAGCATCATTCATAGGCAATGGCATTGAGGGAATATTCCGCTAAAGTGACACAAGACAATTCTGAGATTTCTGAGTATTGAATTCTACACGATTATTAATACCCCAATTCGATATTGTTTAAATAAGACTCTTATGAAATTATCATAATTCTGCCCATGTCATTTAACATAAAAAAAAAGATGGAATTGAATGTGGAAATTAATATCTAAATTTAGGGGTGTTGTATCAATAAAAAAGTTTGATGGATTAGTAGTTCTAGCTAAGAGATCATTTTATAGAAATGATAAAAAGAGTGGAATATTAAACAGAGCCTTGAGGAACACAGCTTTTTTACGAAATTCAGAAATGAAACAATCAAAGCAACATAGTTAGAATGGTCAGAAAGGTAGTTCATAATCCAATGCACAAAAAAAACATTGATAACAAATGTACGAAATATTGATAGTCTTCTATTTGGGTACAAAACTCTCTTAAATGCCTTCCACTTTCACTTAACTTAAACGGTGTAAAGATAGATCTATTAGTTTGAAACCCATATTGCCTGCCATTTAGGAGCTTTCATTCTCTAAGAAATAGTGGATGATTGAAAAGTCTTTCTATGACCTTGAAAAGAAGAGACGTAATTGGCCAATAAATCATACACACAAATGACGTTTTCCATCTAATTGGCAAATAAAAGCTGCTCAGCTTTATTTCTTTTATTTAAGCAAAGATAAGTCATATTTTGCGTAAAAGATCCCGCCTAACAAGTTCTAAGGAAGTGAAGAGAAAATACCACCTTGCGGCTTATATTTACTGACAGTTTTACTAACAAAAAGCCGCACAATTTTGGTAAGATAATACTGCTAGTCAGGATTTATTAATAAACGTACCCTGGAAAACAACTAAAATGTTTATTATGAGGGAGATATTCGATGGTATTAACAAGTGGGTATCGATCATAGTCCGCGGGTTTTTCTTTTTGCAATAAGCTTGTTGAACCATAAATAAAAGTCTTGTATCAATTCTTCTTTCTAAATGGCTTCTAATTCAGTAGTTTAAAAAATTATAGTAATTAAAATTTTGTCAATTCACACGCCTTCGCATGAGATATCCATGTTCGGATATCACTCGTGCCAAATACCCATTGACATAAGTTGCTTAATACGTACCACCGTTCTGTTGAAAATATATGCCGTCGGTGTCTGTATCATCGGCCAAAGGTTACCATCGACCGATAGCGTTCGCCATTGGCGGAACTAGCCTGACGAACAGTGTTTTCCAAGAAATATGGACCGATTATGCCTCCATTCCAAAATCCACACCAAACAGTGATTTTCTCTGGATGCATTGTGCTGCGGTAGATCTCGTTTGGTTTGTGATCTGCCCAAATCTAACATTTTACTTAATGACAAACACATTCATCTAGAAATGGGATTCGTCATTGACTGTAATCTTTGACCAAAATTGTGGTCAACTTCCAATTGATCAAGATCCCAGTTAGCGAACACACTCCGTTGTCTATGGTCATTAACTCTGAGCAGTAAAAGTTTTTATGGCAGTAGGAATAAGTAATGATGCAATATTCGCCAGTTGTGGTCAGCGAAAAACCGAGTTCTTGTACGCATTACGGAATTGACTGCCCGGATTATGCTGCACACTCTCACGGACAGCGATGATAGCAGCAATATTGTCAACAGATTTTGCGTTTTTTGATTAACGAGTGTTTGAAGACTGTCTACTGAACTGGTTGCCTTGAATTTATCCATCATGTTGGGAATAGTCTTCTCGGACCGCAAAATAGACGAAGCGCGCGAATTGTTGCTCAAAGAGAAGACTGATTTTGATAAAACATAATTTAATCTTTGCAAATGCGCTGCATTTGAACACAATTACTGTCCATATTGATTTGGCAAGACATAATGACATCCAATTCTTAGCTTCAACAGTCACCTGTCAAAGTTTAAAATGCCCTTTAAATCAAAGCCTATAAGGTTATTCCACCGAATAGTCCACTATTTCTACAATAAACAAAAATTAAAAGAAAGGTTTGAGTTAATTATAAAGTTTTGAAAACTCTTTTTAATAAATGGTTGAAAAATCCAACTTAATATTCCCACGGGCATATCCTCACCTGCTGTTTCTGACTTACGAGACTGAGTGAATATATATGTTTGGAAATTCCAATTAAGCTCTTACCCTTACTCATGCACCACCATCTGGATGGATGTCTTTATAAACATATGCCCTTGTTTCCTCAAGTTTGGCGAGGTGAAAAGAAGCAAAAAGGCCTGAAATTAATGCCCATACTATTAAAAAACAAAACTTCCAAGTTAAAAAAAAATACACTTTCAGTTCAACCCAAAACCCACAAATGAACCCATCGTTCGGAAGCATTTTAATTTCTGTATAATGTTCTTTTTTTGTTGAATTTTTTTTTTCAGCTTCAGAAACTTTATCCACAGGAGGAAAGTTTTATAATAAAAAATGTGTTTGCCTGTCATATACATCCATTAAAAATTGTAAACAAGTACAAAAAATAAGTTTTATTCCGAAACAAATGCAATATTGTCTTTTAAAAAATGAATTGAGAGGTCTTCTTCAGTTATACCCAAAGTGCATTTGAATATGAGGCCTCAGGATACAAGGATACAAAGTGTTTGGTTTTTTCGAATAAAATGGTATAAGGAAGAAAAAGAAAGAGCCAGCAACAAAAACGGATCACTTAAAATTACTGCAAATTTATCCTCTGACATAAGAAAGTTTGATACATTTTTCAAGACCAACATTAAGCATCAGACCTGAGATAAGTATGCCTGCTAAATAGATATTATTTAAAGACATTTCAGATATCACATACTTTCAAAAAAAAGGCATAGAAACACCATTAGCACTCTCCAAATAACTCTACATTTCTTTTGTAGGTGAAGGCCATTTCTGAAACCAGTAATATAAGAACTCACCTTACGTGAACTCATATAATAAGTTTCACTTTTTACCTCCTAGAAATCACAAGTCAGTTTACAAGACACTAATTCTCTATTTTTATTTGCTAGGTATTCCTTTTTGAAAATAATGAAAATTGTGCTGTGTGAAAAATCGTGCTCAAAATTGTTCTGACATTTTTACTTGGGACATACAGTGGATCAAAAAAGAAATCGGACATACAAGTTTTGTCTCTTTAAATCACAAAATAAAATTGATGAAGGTTTGAAAATAGCGTATTTCTGCATTTATACATAGTTTTTACTATAAACTCTGGATATTTAGCAGAAATTACAGTTTTATTAACAAATTATCATCGAAATTCAATATAAAAGAAAATAATCGGAAATTTAATATCAAAAAAGAAACCGGACACTCTGTGTTGTACTCATTTTTTTGTTTTTAACGGGACAAATATAACACTTTTAGGTTCTTAATATACCGTTACATTTGTCAGATGTTTATTTGATTTGAATTTAATGCGTTATAATTAATAAGGTCAAAATGGAAGAACAATGTTGATATGCAACGATAGAAGTACGAAAAATAGTGACACAAAATTTTTAAAAAGGTAACTCTGTACTTGCTATTGCAGAAATTGTAAAAAGAAGCAAATCTTCGGTAGGAAACATCATAAAAAGATTCAAAACAACAAAATCTGTTGAAAATTTACAAAAATATTGAAGACCAAAAAAGTTTACTGCAGGCGATGAACGTTGGATATTGTAATAAGTTAAAAAATTAACCCCAAATAGGTGCACCAAAGTTGACGGGCGTAGGTAATGAAATACCTGCACTAAGATATTAACCCTGAAACCGTAAAAACAGTGCTGCGAAAAAGTAATTTTCATGGAAGAGTGGCAAGAAAAAAACCTTGTATTAACAAGAAAAACCGAATCAAGAGAAATAGTTTATAAGGAGCTACCAAAAGACGGATTTCTCATTCTAGAATCGTGTTTTGTTCTCTGTTATATTAAATTTACTCTCGTCAGAGACAAAACACGATTCCAGAATGACAAATCCGTCTTTTGGTAGCTCCTTATAAACTATTTCTCTTGATTCGGTTTTTCTTGTTAATACAAGGTTTTTTTCTTGCCACTCTTCCATGAAAATTACTTTTTCGCAGCACTGTTTTTACGGTTTCAGGGTTAATATCTTAGTGCAGGTATTTCATTACCTACGCCCGTCAACTTTGGTGCACCTATTTGGGGTTAATTTTTTAACTTATTACAATATCCAACGTTCATCGCCTGCAGTAAACTTTTTTGGTCTTCAATATTTTTGTAAATTTTCAACAGATTTTGTTGTTTTGAATCTTTTTATGATGTTTCCTACCGTAGATTTGCTTCTTTTTACAATTTCTGCAATAGCAAGTACAGAGTTACCTTTTTAAAAATTTTTTATCACTATTTTTCGTACTTCTATCGTTGTATATCAACATTGTTCTTCCATTTTGACCTTATTAATTATAACGCATTAAATTCAAATCAAATAAACATCTGACAAATGTAACGGTATATTAAGAACCTAAAAATGTTATATTTGTCCCGTTAAAAACAAAAAAATGAGTACAACACAGAGTGTCCGGTTTCTTTTTTGATATTAAATTTGGGATTATTTTCTTTTATATTGAATTTCGATGATAACTTGTTAATAAAACTGTAATTTCTCCTAATTATCCAGAGTTTATAGTAAAAACTATGTATAAATGCAGAAATACGCTATTTTCAAACCTTCATCAATTTTATTTTGTGATTTAAAGAGACAAAACTTGTATGTCCGATTTCTTTTTTGAGCCACTGTAGGTACTATAGGGCAAGTTCTGCATTTGGAAAAAAATCAAACTCGAGATTTTGATCGAAGTTGACATTACGATGATAGCGAAGACGAATAAAGTGGGTCCGACAATTCCGTCTGTTTTTTTTTTTTTATAATCAACTCACGCTCAAGGGAATATGATTACCCTTTAAATGTTTTAACACAGCGCGGGCGTGGAAAGATGTGTGGCACGATGTTCTGAGACTGAAGGTGGTTGTCTCAGATTTTTTATCTCCAGGGATGGCGGCTATCTCTACCCCGATCTAGAGCCTAAGCCACTGGACCTATTTTCTTCAAACTCGGTGCTTAAGAGTCTTCGGTGATTCCCTAGAGGGGAAATTGAAAATTTTCTTTTAGCTCCCATACACCCGTATTGCAAAATCTTATATATCTCGAAAACGGCTCTAACGATTTTGATAAAAAAAATTATGTATGATATTATGGACACGGACTACATTTTTGAAAAAAAAAAATTGGGGCAAAATGTTATTAATGGTACCTGTCATAGAACCGTTTTTTTCTTTATTTTCGACTTTCTCATTAAAGGCTCAAATGATTTTAACCAAAAATTTTCACCAGGAGCCCCCTTAAGTTTAAAATAATATTGTATATAAAAATATTCGCAAGAAATATTTCTTTTTTGTTTTTTGAAAAAAAAAAATCGAATTTATTTTTGAAAAATCAATATCTTGAAAACGTGTAAACGATTATTTTTTGAAATTATTTTCTAAAATCTATATTACTAAGCACTTAAAATTGGCATCCCAAATTTCGTTCTAGAAAAATTTTAAAGAAATTTGTTATATAAAAAATTACTTTAATAAAACGATTTTTAAACTTTATTTGCGTAAATTCATACTTTTCCGGAAATCAGGCAATTCCATGCATTTGAACATTTTTATGTCATTAAATCCATGTTTTATATTTATAAAATATATTTTAAATTCCAAAGTAATACTTTTACATAAGAGCAAGTTCGTGCGATCCAGTCGTGCATTTTATTTTGTTTTTTGCTTGGACATATAAATAATAGTACCTACCACAAAAATTTTTTGATTCGTCTTATTTTAATTTTAATTTTAATTTTGAACTCATCTGCTGAGTTCAAGATGTTAAGACTACTTTCGACAGCATATGTCTATAATAGTACAGAAAGATCTGAAAAGATTCAAATTGAACTAGGAGTAAGGCAAGGACGAAATTTAAGCCCTCTTCTTTTTCATGTTTCTTAGATGACTTGGTTGACTGGGTGTCATCTGGAGTTGAGTTCGGTAGTATGCAGTTGAAAATAATTTTGTTTACAGATGATAAAGTGCTGCTGAATGATACTTTTTTAAAATGAATATTTTTCAAATTATACTTTCTTCAACATTTAATTAAAATTAAAATTATCAAAAAATAGTTATTTTATATTATTAGTATCGTGCTAACTTCATATTACTCTTTGGCATTTACAAACTTCAAATAACGTATTTTTACTTTGGGTGTTGCACGAACTGATATACTTATTTTTAGTTGTGTTCGGAAGCAATTAATTAAGGAAATAGACTTAGATCTATACTAGTTGAAAAATTTTTAAAATAAAAAAAAAGAAATAATAAGCTGCATTGAAGTTAGAAAATTGTTAAACAAGTATCATACTAATACTGTTGCAGTAGACTGTTTCAAGTTTTAAGCCATTGTTTTTCAGTATATCTCTCAATACGAAGCATAAGGTGTTAAAAGCAAAGGCTAAATCTTTTTTAAGTCACGCTGAACGGAGTTCAGAACACTTCGAGCTGGTTTACAAAAGCTTCGATATGTTTTTTTTTTTTATTTTTTGAGAAAAATGTTTGCCCAACAATACCTTACACCTTTGGAAACCTGTCTTTCAATCATGTTTATTTAGACTTTTAAGCTTAATCCAGAGAACATTGTAAGGGTGTTGCATATGGATGAAAATTGACTTCCAAAGAAGATATAGGAATTTTCAGATATGCAAAAGATGCTTGCTTCTGATAAAGGATTTGAACCTGTTAGCAGTGAACTGTGGGATTGTTTTAAATTTATCTGATATGAATCAGATACGAAGTAATCATTTTCACCAATGAAAATAAAATTTTATAAATTGTAATTATTTATAAAAATCGCTTTAAAGAATTTTGTTTTCATAAACTTAAGTTTCCTAAAGAAATCAGTCAGTATTCTTTTTTTCAGCTGAAACTATTAAGGGAGTCGTCTTAGAAATTAAAAAAAAAAACGTCTTGAATTTTTAATTTTTTTCATGTTTTTAATTTTCTCATTATTAACGTTGCCGATTTAAATTATTTGTATATACAGAAACTCCTTAATCTTAAAAAATATAAGATATCACTATTTAAAAAAAAACACGTTTCAGATTAAAAAAAAAAAAACATTATTTCAAAAACTGATGATTTTTTTTGCAATTTAATATTTATTTGAACAATAAGAAAACTTAAAATTGGCCTATCTTTTTTTCTTACATGAACTCCTATTTGGCTATTTTCGAAAACATCAAATCAACATGAATTTGATGGCAAATCTGTACGACGAACTTCAGTGAATTTTCTGGAAAACGTTTTTAGCGTTTAGTTCTTTGACTTATCAATATTTTTGTCATCAACTGGATTTTTTCCTGCGAAGTTGCACCACAAATGATACCATCGAACATATGACCTTGGCAAAACTGCATTATCAAAAATTGTGCTTTAAATAAAAATTTCGTTCGCTTAAGAACATTTTGCAATTTTATTTTTGACACAAAAGAAGCACTCGTAAATGGAATTGGTTTAAAAAATCATATGACATTCTTTGGCATACCCCAAAAACTAGTTGATTTAGCAATTTCGAAAATGAATTATTGAAAACTATACATACAAGTTCTTTAATAACATGTAAGGTTGTAGTAACCTCCAGCCACAATGGCTTTACACTTTTTTTAGAGAAGCAAAATTGCGTAACAGAATCCCGATTTTTATAATCCCGTTTTTCAAAAATCCCGCAAAAAAAGTTTTAAAATACCATCCTCTATAATACCGCTTTTTAAAATGCCACTTTTTAAAATCCCGTTTATTCAAAATCCCATCCTATTATTATCCTGCATTTTAAAATCCCGTCTTTTACAGCTTATCTCGTTTTTTAGAATACGTAGCTAAAACTTATTGATTTTATGTTGGTTATTTTCCAGATTCTTTAAATGTAAAAGAAACTTGGCACACACGCAACTTTGCACCTAACCCAAATCCTATAGTGTTCCCAAGCAGGCTGTTGCAGGGGGCAGCATCCCCCCATGCATACCTCACTGCTTATACGTCGTAATAAGAAAAGGGATTATAAAAAACGGGATTATAAGAGACGGGATTTTAAAAAGCGGCATTATAAAAAAGCGGGATTATAAGAAACAGGATTATAAAAAACACCTCTCCGGACCACGGTGACGTTCTCAGCCCATTTGGCATTCCTTTGACTACCAACCCGATCGTCTTAAGTTTGGCTAGCAAACGTTGAAGAGTAGACTGCGGAGGGTCTATCGTAAAGTGGGCGCAACGCTTGCGCTAACGAACACTCATTTTGACAATAAGGTTATATCATTTAGACATGTTGCTCAATCGTGTTACTTGTCATGGTGATTTCGCATCAGTAATTGAATAATGAAATTTGACAGATGTCACTAGAACAACATGGCCTCCACAGGTCGCCAAAATCTAAGTACTTTAAAAACCCTATAGATTGACCGATTGATGGAATTTGGGGGAAGTAATAAAGCCTTCACTCTTCTCGCGTTTTGTGATTTAAATGTTCTTTATATTTTTGTTTTGTTTGAATTTTCAAATTAATTGCATAAGTCTGTTTATCAAGTATTTTAGATTGGTAAAGCAGTTAAGGGTTATTCAATAATAAAGTCTCAAAGGTTTGAAAATATCTTTTGAAATCAATCGCCTTGTCTTTACCATTACTTTATCCGTATATAAAAATATTCTGGCCCGGAAAAATCCTTTTCACATCGAGCAACCAATAAAAGTGATTTTGCAAAAAAAAAAAAAATAAGAAGGATAAATCGAAACTGAAACTTTATCGAAGTCGTTGAAATCCCAGATGATGCCATGGCTTTTTTGTTATTGCGAAAATATTCCCGCGTGAGTTGGTTAAAGTATCCTTATTCGGTTCTTATGCTTTAAGCTTTTATACACATGTGGCTATATGTTCTGATTATATCGATGTTTTATACGACGTCAATCGTTCGAACTGACCATTGACCTTTTTAGACGAATTGATTTAGGTGATTTCTAAACGACACCTTGTGCAACAAGTGGTGCGCACCAATAAAAAAACCCTCAATTTCATTTTGTTGGTAGAAAATATTTTTGAAAAAATAAAGGTGGAATGAATACATACTCGTGTATCCTCACAGTGAATTATAATCTCAGTGTGAAGATTCGTCTCAGTTTATTTTTCTTTATTGTATATGGAACAAGGATAAGGATTTTATGGAGTACGTCCTAAGTTAGAAATATTTCGGATTCAGCAACAACAACATTTTCATATTACAAATAAAAAATGTCATAAAGATTTTTCAAAGTCAAATATGTCTGCCTTTTTGAAACGTGTGTCCTCTTGAAAAATGGAAGAGGACTTTATATCTGCTTCTTTTTTTTTTGTCTTATTATACTTAAAGGAAAGACGGGTTGGTTTTTTGTGTTGGTCCTTATTGAAAATAATCCTCTAAGTGAATTGAAATGTAGAAATATGAGAAACCATAAAACAAAAGTAAATATTATGGAATTTTTGATTTGAATTATTGAATAAATCCTTTTTTTGTTCTCTTATAAAATCTAAAAAAAAAAATATTAACTAAGTAATGGTTTCGTCCTTATTGAGAAGAATTTTTATGAAAAAATAAAAGAAAAATAAGAATTTACATTTAGAGCCATACATACATACATACATATGTATATATCTTAAAGAGATGCTTAATTTTGTGTACTGTCCATGAATTGTATTCACAAAGTAAATGAAATATGAATATTGTTTCGTTCATAATATGTACAAACTTATTCTTCAAGGGAATCTTAAGAAAATCAAATACTATACAAAGTAATACCTACTCTTATTTGCTTGAATGTTATTTTAGCATAACAAAATAATTAAGAGGTCAAAGAACCTTTTGAAATATAAATGAAGAATAGGGAATTTAATTTACAAAGTTTCTACTGTTCATGAAATTATAACGACAATACATAAATAGAGTATCTTTATATCTACACATTTGGATTCCTAATATAATTAAATGAACTAATAAGTTCTGATTCTGACCTTTCAATATTTTTTTTATTCTAGCTACTTAAAAATTTTGCTAATTTTTCATTCGTCACAATTTGGGCTAGGATTTTCATGCACTTAAAAATGCAAAACATGCGCTTTCTCCCAAATTTTCAAACGTTAATCTTTGACGATTCGGTCTCTAAAATGCTTTATACATAGAGAATGATCGCTCAACGTCAACTGAAATTAATGGAGCATTCTTTAAAGAACATATTTCTTGAGGTATTAAGGGCTCAATGTAATTCTCATCGACACAATTCAGTGTAAATTTCTTGTAAATATTTTCACTTGCGTTGCGATTTAAAGGACTATAAGACAAGTTATGCATTCATAAAAAAATCGAACTCGAGATTTCGATCAAAGTTGACATTACGATGATAGCGAAGACCAAAAAAGTGGGTGTCGCAATTCTGTCTGTCTGCCTGTCTTTCTGTTCGACTACAGTCTAATTTTCTTCAAACTTGGTAGATATCATTTTTAATTTTTTCCCCCATACGTTTTTTTCTTTTTTGTTTTTAAGACCAAAAATAACGGTAGCTGCCATACGAATTTTTTTCATAATTTTGTAAATATTTTTTTTTTCTCAAGAACTGTCCCACAGATTTAAAAAAAATGTAAAAAATTTCATTTAGTTAAAGCTAGGTAACGGTTGAAAAAAAAATTACAAAAAATGGTTATTTTTGGTACCCCCCTTGGAAGCATTTTTTGGTTTTTGATTTTCTCAAAAACAGTATAACCGATTTTGATAATTTTTTTTATGTTAAGGCTCTCCTGCAGTTTCAATATTATTTTGTATTCAAATTTTCAAACAAAATTTTGTTTAGATTTAAAAAAAAAATCAATTTTTTTTTGAAAACTCAATATTTCGAAAATCCCTTGCTCAATTTTTTTAAACTTGATAAATAAAAGTTTTTTAATAAAAATTATAAGATGTACAAAAAAAAATTTATTTTACCTAAAAATACCGGTACCCTTCATACAAATGTTAAAAAATGGTCTTCGAAAATCGTATTTTTCTCGAAAACGAGAATTTGCTAAATGCTTTTTTCCTTCAATTAATATTTATGATCTTTAATTTAATTACAAAAATTTTGAAATTAAAATTATATAAAATTATAATTATAAATTTTTAATTTCTCATCATCGGCATAACGGATTTTTGGTGAAATTTCTTATAGAGAAGCTTCTAAAAAGTTTTAAGAACATTGCATTTCAAAACTTAAGCAAAAATATTTTTTGAATTTTTGACAAAAAAAAAAACATTTTTTTTTTGGAAAACTCGATATTTCAAAAACGGCTTAACCCATTTACTACCACTGTACCCGCTTGGGTACAAAAAATTCAACAAAATTATCGTTTTACCGTTGCCCTTCTTCAAATTTGTTTTGTTGAAATTTGATTTTTTTTTGTTCGTTGACATGTTTTCAACAAGTAGGCGTGCAGTTTATTGTAAAAAAAATAAAACTGTAGTCTTTTTTATTGCTCCTCGTCAGGTGCGATTACGATTTTCTCGGTTTTTCGGAGGTTGGTCTATATTTTGCAATAAAACAAATATTCGTTTTATCAATTTTCTTTTTATTTTTTTGGAAATAGTTCAAAAACATATAAGAAATTCAGATAGAAGTGAAAACTCAAGTGTTCATTTATTTTTGGGCTAGGTAAGTACGCGTTAAGTTAGGTGTACCCGCTTGGGTACAATGGGAAAAACTGATAATTTTTTTTTTTAGAATGGATTTCAAAGCATTTTCAACATCATCGTTTTATGGAAGGAGATTCGATAATCTTTCAAATGCAATTAATGCAATCGAAGAAAATGATCGAAACGCTGTGTTTGACATTGCATTTATACCGCCAGATGCAGATTACAATACAGACGAGGATGAAATAGACACAGAAAATTTGGATATCGATCACATACCCAATGACGTTCCAGGTAAAATTGAACTTTTTATTATGGATGAGGATTTCGATAGCGAGGACGAAGTTCCTTTATCAGTGATAAGAGCCTCAATACCAGGGCAATCTCAAACCCAACCACGCTGGTCTAAAAGAGGTACTGATATGACGATGAACCGTTCCAATAATTTTGAGATAAACAAGATGAATATGAAATGTGCTTTAGACAATAAGTCTCCAGTTGAAATATTTCAAACACTTTTTGATAATGAGGTTATAGAATTGATCTTGAATCAAACTAGTCTTTATGCTTCTCAACATAATCATCATAGCCTCAATTTGCAAAAAGAAGACTTGGAAATTTTCATAGGCATTATGCTCTACAGTGGTTACCACTCAATGCCCAGGGAGTCTATGTATTGGAAATTAGATGAGGATACAAGAACCGCATTGGTAGCAAACAACATGTCTCGAAATCGTTTTTATGAGATCAAAAAATACATTCATTTCGCAGATAATAATCAATTAGATGCTCGAGACAAAATGGCAAAGCTCAGACCGCTTATGAATCTTTTGTGCCAAAAATATCAACAATGGGGCTTCATGCACGAAAAAATGTCCATTGATGAACCCATGATCAAGTATTTTGGCCACCATTCTTCGAAACAGTTTATAAAAGGAAAACCTGTTCGTTTTGGTTTCAAGAACTGGATGCTGACGAGTAGTTGTGGCTACCTTTATAACTTTGATACTTATTGCGGTGCAAAAAATGTGAAAGCTGATGTGTTACAAATGCCATTGGGATCTCGAGTTGTACTTGAACTTCTAGAAAAAGTTCCATTTCCATCTGACCACATAATATATTTTGACAACTATTTTACTTCTCATGAGCTTTTGCGATTATTGAGGGAGAAGGGCTTCAGAGCTACAGGGACAACAAGAGAAAACCGAACAAAAAAATGCCCATTGAAGCTGAAAAAAGAATTCAAGAAGGAACACAGAGGACATTTTGAGCACGTATACGACGTAAAAAATAAAATTCTTTTTGTAAAATGGAGTGACAATAGTGTTGTCACTATGGGCACAAACTTCGATACTATCCAGCCAATGCACTATGTCAAACGTTGGTCATCAGTAGAAAAAAGAAAAGTTTTCATTCAGCAGCCGAACCTCATTGCGGATTACAATAATGGTATGGGTGGCGTTGACTTACACGACCAGTGTGTCAATGCCTATAAAATCAAAATTCGAGGCAAAAAGTGGTGGTGGCCGCTTTTTACGTCAATGCTAAGCTCTACATTGGTGAACGCTTGGAAACTTTATAAAGTCGCAGCTAATTCCGAAGATGACTTGCTATCGTTTCAAAGAGATATTGCTCGATATTATCTTAGAAGATATACAATTCTCCAACCTTCGACATCAAAACGCTCCATATCAGCAAGCGTTGCTTTATCTGAAGGTCACCATTTTCCAAAGAGAATCGAAAAGCCCCTTAGATGCAGAGTATGCCACATGCGAGTCAGATGGGTTTGTGAGTTCTGCGACATAGCTCTGTGTGTCGAAAAAGACTGCTTTAAGAAATTTCATATACAAAATTAGCAACCATATTTTCCCATTGTACCTGCTTGGGTACAGCTTAAAAACCACACTTCCTACTTTTCTTAAAAAATTAAAAAAATATTTTTGTATTCCTTTGACATTATTTAATAAAGTTATATCACCAAAAATTTTAAATTTTAGTTTTAAATGTCTTTGGTAATAAATGGGTTAATATATTTTTTGGAAATTTAATTTTGATTCGTACAATAATAAAAACTTAAAGTTTTTTTCTTAAAAATCTTTTAAAAATTTTGTATATAAAAGCTATTTATTTTTTTAAGAAACCACAACAACGACTTATAATTTATGTTCTTTCATAAATTCATATTTGCATAGTATTCTGTTCTTATCTCTTACTACTAAATGAGTTTAAAAAATTAATTTTATCCTTATAAACAGTTTTCTCTAATAACATTCGTTATTAAAATTCCTAGTCTATTACATAGGAGCAAGTCCGTGCGATCCAGTCGTGCATTTTATTTTCTTGCAATAACGAAACTTCAAACGGGCCACAAACAATCGCCAACTTGTTTTCTACTTTTTTTCAAACAATATTTCACCAACTCCTTTATACTTGATTCTAATTATTATTTCAATAATTTACCTATTTCTTCCTCATAACCATTTCTCATCGAAAATAAGCTAAATCAACTAAATGATGCGTATATTCCACGCCTATTTGTCAAAAAATGTCCCTTCATACTTCCTCTTTCCTTCCCAAAAATCTTCAGTTTATCTCAAAATGAATTCCCTCAGTTATGAAAGACCTCTTTCATAACCCCAATAGGTATACGAAAAGGGCAAAAAGTGTGAAGTTACAAAATATCGCCAAATTGCTAAGACTTCATACATTCGCAAGATCCTTGAAAGCAATTTGTATAAAATTTTAAGTTTTCGTTATAAGGCTCTCACAGAATTTCATATAAGCTGACTCAATTAAAACTGTCCAGCCTTGGGATTACACATGATGTCTTCTTAAGATCGTTATCTTCTTACCTGAAAAAAACGTTACTAAAAAGTTCGATTCAGTCCTACCTTTTGTGATGATTTTTTAGATACCTTCGGGGGTCCCACAAGACATCCACTTATGGCCTCTACTTTTTATTCTAACTATAAACGATATTGAAATGATCATCTAATATTCCCATATTTAGCTTTACGTTGACACGTTACGAAGTGTGTTTCGAAACAATTTCTTCCACATATGATTCTACTATTCTTCAACTTTATCTAGACAGTTTTTCTGTTTGGTACCTGAAAAAATGCTCACAGTTAAATACGAGGGCAGTTTGAAAAGTTCTCGGCCTGACCAATAAAACGCAATAAATTTTAAAACTTTTTTTAATCTTTTTCTACATATTCTCATCTTATATCAATGCACTTATTCCATCTGTGTTCCAGTGCTTCTATACCCTTTTTATAGGCCGATTACTCCAACTCTTCGAAAAACCTCTCCGTCTCAGTAATCACCTAATCGTTGGTGAAGAATTTGCGACCAGCCAAATGTTTTATTAAGTTAGGAAATAAGTAATAGTCTGATGATGCCAAATCAGGTGAATAAGGGGGGTGGTTCAGTATACCAAATCGAAGTTCATGGAGTTTAGCCATGACAATAACCGACTTGTGTGCTGGAGCAGTATCCTGATGAAAAAGGATCTTCTTTTTGGCTAATCCTGGTCTTTTTTCGGCAACTTTTTCATCCAATTTGTCCAACAGGTTTGCATAGCATTGACCAGTGATAATTTGGCCCTTGGGAAGGTAATCAATAAAAATAATTCCCTTGTAATCCCAAAAGACTGACGCAATCACTTTCCCAGCTGAAGCACACGACTTGGCTTTCTTCGGTGGAGGAGAACCGCTATGCTTCCATTGTTTTGGTTGTTCTTTTGTCTCAGGAATATAGTGATGAATCCATGTTTCGTCAGTGGTAATGAATCTTCTCAAGAAATCACTGGTATTCCTCCGAAATAACGCTAGATTCTCTCTAGAGATTTCAACTCGATTGAATTTTTGTTCTTCGCTCAGCAAACGCGGCACCCACCTTGCGGACAATTTTTTCAACCCCAATTCTTCGGTCAAAGTGTGGTAAGCTCGGTCAGAAGAGATCCCCATGGTGTTGCTTATTTCTCGCACTTTTAAACTTCGGTCGTCTAAAACCATTTTATGAACTTTATCGACGTTTTCTGAAGAGGTTGTTGGCCTTCCGCTTCTGCGATCATCTTCGACGCTCTGTCTGCCATGTTTCAATAAGGCTGCCCACTTTTTGACCGTAGAATACGAAGGTGCAGATGCCCCTAATGTCTCATCGAAGTCATCTTTAATTTGATTTGGTGTCATATTCTTTTTGACCAAATATTTAATGCCGGCTCTAGTTTCATTTTTTTTCCATTTTCGTTTTTAGCAATAGGTTCGTTCGTTCAAACAAAAAATTGCACTGATATAAGTTCGCGACCAATTTTAATGAAACTTCACATACAATTATTATATATATAAGGCTGTTTGAGGAATTAAAAGTTATTTATTAAAACAACGCCTTCTATGTTAGGCCGAGAACTTTTCAAACAGCCTCCGTATTACCAAATGACATTAAATCACATTTTCATGAAAACGCATCCAAGTTCATCCACCGCTGACCTAGTTGATGTATGCCATAGAGAGATAAACTTTCTCTCACATATTGACGAGACTATTTCTAGAAGCAAACTCAGCACTAGAATTTGTGAACCGATGGTCCAAAGAATTCTCTTAATAGAAAACCATCGTTCATCCTATTCTTAAATACGCTTGTCCAGTATTGTTCCTTATCACCTAAATTCTTATATCCAGAATGGAGAGTATTCAATAGTATCCTACATTTTCTCGTTCATGGTCTGTCTTCGAATTAACTTTTGATTTTACAGCAGTCTTGAGACCGATTTCTATTAATCAACCTGAAAACGTTGGAAAAACGAAGAACAATAAGCGGCTTTCTCTTCATTCATTAACAACTATCAGGATCTGCTGACTACATAACTTTCCAATTCTACAATTCCATCTCTTTCGACACTATTATTCCTGCAATCTAAGAAATCCATATCTCTTCTATCCACCGTACCTCCTATGGTTTCAAAGACCAATAGGTCATATCCTTCGAAGTATCAATTGTAATATTAAAACTGTTTTGACCTTAACCTCAATTCATCCTATCTAATACTCCGTCTTCCTAATCATCTTTCAAAATCTACCCAATCATAGTGTTTTTAGTTTTAAGGTGTAGTAAGACCCATATTTAAGTTAAATTAAGGATGCGCTTGTATAAAGCCAAATAAAAGGGGTGTTGCCCCAACTAAAATTGAAGAGTTTTTCCTTAAAAAAATGTTATCAACCAAGTTCAAAGACCCAAGACAACAATTATGCACTACCTTACATACGATTACTTAGAAACAAGATTTGCTTTCACGCTTTTAAAAGTATTCGACACAAAACCGTACCCTACTTCAATTCCCAGTCTATTAACGTAAGCGATTGAAAATTCCAACAGACATTGCATTACCACTTAATTAGCATTGATGCATCAATATCAAACATTTATAGATAGGTTTGATGGTTATTGGCATGTAAAGTGCCACGGGATTTGATATGGTGATTTAATTAATTAGTTACATAAGCCAGAAAGCAATAGAACATCAATGAAGTGGTTGTAGTGAGATAGTGACATTGTGGAAGCTGTCAATTTGATAATTTGCTCAGTGAAATGGATGAGATTTTATTTAATGAGTTTTTTATTTGTTTCAATTTACAAGAGGACGAATCGGTTTGGCGTGATATGTTTATTGCTCTCCATTAACATTAATGAATTGTAATGAGCTTATAGATTCAGAACTTCGGTTGGAAATTGAAATTTGTTTTTGTTAAATTTTGTTAGAATTGAGGTTACACAAAATTCCCTTCTAAACATTTCTTTTCCTATAAAGCCGCTTACTTTGTTCAAACTCGCTTCATTAATTTTTCAGAGACTTAAAAATGCATGCCCCAGTCTAAGGCAAATCAATTGCGCCTCTTAACCAAAGCTTCTATTTGATCACATCACGAGTCATTTAACGACGTGACGATGGAAAATTGTTTTCCGTTGAGGAACATTTATTAATACTGCCACGTTTGCTATTATTTTGGCAACAGAGCGTCTAGTTCATTATTTTTTTTTTCACTTAAGAGCCTTTTTTCCCATTTGCATTAACTCCTCCACTTCCAGTGGGGAATATTCGACGCCATAGGAAGAAAAATTTCATTTGTAATGAACTCCCTTTGACAGCATTGTTGAAAAGACTGCTTCAGAAAGAAGCTGTTAATGGGTACTTAGAGATACTTATAATTTCCCATGTGTGATATATATGAAAAACTTTGTTCTAAATGGTTCGATTGGGTGGGAAATAAATACCCATTAAGGAATATGGATTTGATTATCAAGCCAATAGCTAGAAAGGTTTTCGTTTTTTTTAAGTAGATGACTTTAAAAATGTAGATTCAAACTCACCCACTCTTTTCTCACAGATTGTTGATTTTGTCTCCAAGACTGATGCCACAAGTGACAACAAGAGATAATGCAAACATCCCTGCAAGGGATTCAATAAATAAAGATAAAATAATCCCCAAGTAAGGAAAATGGTTTCTTAGAATTTCGGATTTAAGTTATGCATTCGAGTCCTTTATCAACAAAAATACATACGAGTAACATAAGGAAAGGTAAAAGAGGATTTCTTTGTAATAATCATTCGAGCATTCTAGACATCGTGGGATAAGGATTATTCTGAATGTATATATTGAGACTTATTTTGAAGCTGAAGTATTGGTTTCTTGTTGAAAAGGCAACCAAATATATTACGTTTTATTTGGTATACTGTCCATAGGTTTCTGCTACTATGCGACTCATATTTCGAATCAACAAACTTTCTACCTATAAAAGACTTTTACAAAATTTGCCTAAGGATTTTCTTTTTTCATAAAAATAAGTAGTTTTTGCTAGAAATCACACAGCAAATACAAACGACCCAGCTGTTGACTTTATTATTTTATTTGGTTGTTAAAAGGTTTTGAATTTCGTTCTTGTTTGCTTTAGGATTTCAGGTTTGCATCTTCCGATGTCGACCGGAAAACGGATAATACTATGGCTGCAAATTTGCTGTCATTAAGATGTTTGTTTAGGACCAACTTCTTTTAGCAAATGGACAAATATGTGGAATTCGAAACCTCTAAAAGAAAATTCAATCAAATTTGAATTGCTAACATCGTTTTAATTTTTCTGATATAGAAAGAGTGTTTAAGAGTGAACGAATGTTAGAAGTTGTTTTGGTAAATGTCTGCTTTGTAGAAATAGTGTCCTTGAGCGTACTGGTAATGACATTTGACTGTCACGCCAATGATTTGAATATAGATTCACAGTGCCTGCCACTTAAAAACAATGTTTTTTGATGTGATGATAGGGAAGACGGAACAAATTGATCTCGAAAAGATGGATACCTTTTTCTGGTTTTGGAATTAATCGATTATCTTAAAACCTGGTAGCAACCTTTTTTTATTTTTTATTCGAAATTTTTTTTTTTAATTTTTTTTTTAGCTTGACACTAATGATACCGGCCATACCAAAATGTTATTATTAAGCAAAGTCTTATTTTTTTTTCAAAAACGTACCCGCAGGTTACAAAAAAGTCAATTAATTACTTATATTTAAGGCACATTTTGATCGATTGTTTTTTTTGGTAGTTACTCCTATTTCCCATAGAACTATTTTTTTTACTTTCGGTTTCTTGGAAAACGATGCAACGGATTTGTATAGGAATTGTTACATAAAAGCTAACAAAGACCATAAGCCATTATTTACTACTATTACATTCTTTTTATTTGTTATTTTTTTCATTTTTGAATTTCTTATTATTGAAAAAAATCAATTTATGTAAATTAAATTTGAATGGGGTGCGTTTTATGTTTCAGGTGAATTTAATTTGGTTGACATATTTGTGTGAATGAAATGTGTCAGTTGACAGTTTTAGAGAGTGATCGATAACCATTTTTTTGGAGCATATACGACAGCAAAAACGCATTGATATTACTAAAATATTTATAAAAGTAATGGTTCAAGTAAAAATACGTGGAGATAAAGTTAAGACTGGTCGATAACGAAAGCCAGAAGAAAATGATGCAGTGAGGCTGAGTGTTGCTGAATGTGTACTAGATTGAGAATGTCTCCATCATGGTTGCTTACAATTCTCAAAAAAGATTTGCCTTTATACCCGCACAATATTCAGTTCACACAACAGTTGCAGGAAACTGACCTTGATGTTTAAGGAAACAAAATTGCTGAAATGCAACAGAAGTTTGTGAAAATGTTATGCAATATACGACCAGATGCGCCCACATGACTGACATCACATTTTATGTGTAAAGCTTAAGACTGTCAATCCATAAAATATAAATTATTAAATTTTATATGTTTTTAAATTTATTGAAAAAAAAAACCATCAACCTGGAACATGAAACGCACCCTGAAGCTTCTTGGAAGTATACAAAATATAATATATCAAAATTAAAAAAAAATGTTGTTTGCATTTAAAAAAAATCAAAAATTTTTTTTTTTTTTGGAAAGTTTGATATTTCAAAAACAGTATGATAGCTATGGTAAGTTATGCTTTCGTAAAAAATTGAACTCGAAATAGTGATCAAATTAGATATTGCAAGAAAGACGAAAAAATCAGTTTCGCGATTCCGTATGTCGTTCTTTATGTCTTTTTATTTATTGCCTAAATAACTCGGCCGTTTTTTTAACAACTTTCCGTACACATTTGTTTGGGACCAAAAATACGATTTTGTCTAAATTAAAGAAATTTTTTTTTCTCAAAAAAAGCATTGAAAAAATTTCGATTCTAAAAGCTAGCACACGACTAAGATCATTTTGAAAAAAATATTTTGCAGAAACATTTTTTTTTTTTGAATTTTCTCAAAAATAGTATAACTGATTTTGATCAATTTTTGTATGACAAAGCTTTTCAAAAATAAAAATAATACAGCTTATTAATTTTTTTTTTTCAAAAAAATGTTAGTTGTTTTCAAAAAAAAACTTTTTTTCTTTGGTATCGATGAATTTCTTATTCATTGGATTAGGTACATACTCTTTTTCGGACAAATTGTATTGGAGGGTTTTATATTTTTAAAATAAATAAGTGCTGGTATGTCGCAGGGCCCCATTTTGTTTCCGACTCTTGCTCACATATTCAATAATTTTCTTCTGAAACTTCTGTCTGAATTTTCCTATACAAATTGTTTTTCTGATGATATTACTCTCAGTTTTTCTTAATCATTCTCATATTTTCCTTATCCTTCGGATGTGAAACTAAAACATCAACGTATGATAAGTTCATTAAATTCTGATCCCGAAAGCGTTGTACAATGGGGAATCGAAAACCGCGTGGAATTTATGTAAAAGTACTTTGGAATTTAAGATACATTTTTACAATTTTAAGTATTTAGCAGTATAGATTTTAAAAAATAATTTCAAAAAATAATCTTTCTCACATTTTGAAGATATTGGCACAAAATTTTAAACAGCTTTAATTAATAATTTGATAACTTTTTAGTAGATTACTAATTATTTCTTAATTTTAAACATTTTCTAACTAGTATCGTGCTAAGGCTATTTTTTTAATAAATATCTTCTGAACCCACCTAAAGTAATGGCAGTTCATACAAAAAACTGAGTAAACAGACCTGTTTTGATCTTTGTAAATGTCAAAGTGTTATATGAAGTTAGCAAAATACTAAACAAATAAAACAGGTATTCGACAATTTTAACTTTAATAAAAGGGTAGAGAAATATGATGCTAAGCTCAATTAAAATTTAAAATATTGTCGTTTTAACCAAGTATCATACTGAAACAGCTTTAACATCGTACTAATTCGACCAAAATGTTGCGCCATTGTTTTTTCAAAAAAAAATTGGAATATTTTTTATTTTTAAAAACCCAAATAATATTTTTGCGAATATTATTATATACAATATTATTTTAAACTTAAGGGGCTTAAGCCGTTGATGACAAATTCGAAAATCAAAAAAACCGTTCTATGACAGGTACCGTTAATAAAATTTTTCCCCAAATTTTGTTTGACCAAAATGTGGTCCTTGTCAGTGGTACCACTTTACTTCAATTGAAGAGATCTTCTTCTTTTTTCAAAATATTTTAAAATCTACTTCCAACTTCGCACCATCAGCAAAATACTGAAATCTACTTCATTTTAAAAATCTCTCTTTCAATCCACTTCAATTTTACAAAAAAAAAGAGGCTGGGTGCGACCCACACTGATAACTTCCCATTTGTGGTAGTTTTTTTTAAATAACCAAA
Source organism: Philhelius festivus (assembly GCA_963931855.1). NCBI lineage: Eukaryota > Metazoa > Arthropoda > Insecta > Diptera > Syrphidae > Philhelius > Philhelius festivus. The sequence continues at coordinate 88,422,837 of OZ007557.1, read as the reverse complement.
TTTTCAGCGAAACAAACTTTAGCTGTAAAATTCAAACAAACATTATTTTAAGATTGAAAAGCATTTTAATTATTTAAAGAGATTTGAAATTGAGATTGTTGATGTATAAGTTGTTTCAAAATGTATTATATTATAGAAATTACTTTATTACATATTTCGGTTCCAAACATTTTAATTGAAAAAAATTTAAAAACGAAATATTCATATATAAAAGATATGGTTTGGTTATTGATGGAAGGGTACTTACAAAATATATCCGCTCTAAAGCTAGATTTATGTCAAATATAAACCATTTTTTAGAAATTGTATTATGTTTGTATAAAATTAAATAATGGCAAAGTCAATATCATTGCTCGTTCTCAAGATATTCTAGTCGAAAAACAAATATTACCACTTTTTAGTAAATTTTTTTTTATATTTTTGTTAAAACTGTCAATTCGATATTTGTCAAAATTTAACCATAAGTTAATAATTGTATTATGTCGGTACCTTCCCGTAAGAATGTACTAAGCGATACTTTTTTCGAAAATGGCTTTTTGACATAGCTGGGCATTAACTCGTTAATCCGTTAATCGTTAATTAACGAAGTTAAGATTTTGATTAATGGATTAACTTTTAAGTTAACTTTTAAAAATGTTAACGGACACGTTAAATCCGTTAAGCCACGTTAAGTCCGTTAATCGTTAATCCAATGCCTACTATTTACCGCGCGGCGCGAAAAACAGGTTCAGACAAGTATGAGACAAGTGCCGTGCGGCGCGTGCCGCGGGTGAAACAAAAACAGCTAGGTACGTATTATATTTTAGCGGCGCGTGCGAGTGAGAAAACTGCGAAGAGATTCGTTTTGTCTGATCATTTCATTATGCCGGTCGTCCACTATGTGCGCGATAAGTTCAACCAACTTCGTTCAAATTTTTATTCAACTCTTTTGTTGGATAAACGAATTTACAACCTCTTACACTAGTGCAGTAACTAACATAATTCACGTTGAGCAACTAAAGTTGAACAAAATGCGTTTGGAGCCACGTACACATAATTGACCAACTTTCCCATATGTTTGTTAACCCCGCACACCTAGTTGATCAACTCTTAAAACTTATTCCAGTGTTGAATAGCTCCGTACACCAGTTGACCAACTTACTCAAAAGTTGAACAACCTCGTACACTAGTTGATAAACTTGTTCGATTTTAAAAGAAACAAATTTTTTTCGAGTTGATCAACTGCGTTTTCGATATTGTTGCTCAACCAGTTGATGAACGAGTTGATACCTTCGTACACTTAACAAAGGATCACTCGTTGGGTAACGCGTTGAACGCACCACCATAAACAAAAAACTCAAACGTCAAACCTGAAATAATTTTGACTTCAGTTCGGTACATACATTTATTGTCGACGCACGCCTTCGCTTTAAAATATTCTTAAATTTGTTCCGTATGAGTATGATTTCCTCTAAGAAAAAAAAAGTGGCTGCCGCATTAATAATATTAGAAAATGAACGACAAAATAAGAAAAAAACAGCCAAGACGATTCTGGGTGGATGATTTTTTCTTGAGTCGCGACGAAAATTGTTTTTTCAATGAAATATATGAGAAATTAAAATCGATTGATCCCACCGCGCCCGTGAATTCGAATTCAAAGTTTAGGCAATTGCATTTTCGAGGAAATTTGAGACCAAGCCAATTCCCTGGCATCTCGATTTTTATAAGAGAGGCTCTTAATGTCCCATATATTGGGCTTTTCCTCAATTGCTGAAATCATTTGCAAAATTAATTCCGTGGTCCACTCTGATTTTTTATCACCTTTCATGACGAAAAACCAAAATAAACTACAGATTGCAAGTTGCAACAACTGCAAGTTCATGGCAACGCAATAGTTCAACCATGTAGACATATTTCACTGCAGCCAACGCAACGCAACACAACATTACGTCAAGAAATCCCAAAGAAAATTAAAAAGTTGGTCAACGCGTTGAACAAAATGTGCAACACATTATCTTGAAAATGTTGCTCAACGTGTTGATCGAACATTTTCAAGGAGCAACACGAGCTCGTATACTACCCGTACACTGGTTGCGCAATTCGTTGAGCAACGGCCAACAACTAGATCCAACCCGTTGGTTGAACAGAATTGAAGGTACCGTACATTAGAGTTGAATGCGTTGAATTCGAAATTTGTGCGTTGCTCGCCTAGTGGACGACCGGCATTACTTAGCGTCGGTGCTCAGAGTATAAAAATAAAAAAAACGCAATTTTTATCACATGTTAACGGATTAACGATTAACGTTAACTTGCGTTAATTCTTCCGAAATTTAACGCTTTAACGTTTAACGAAGCTAACTTTTTTAGTAGCGGATTAACGATTAACGAAGTTAACTGTTTGATTAACGGTGCCCAGCTATGCTTTTTGATGAGGAAATATACTATATGTTAAGGGCCACGTTTTGGCCTGGGTTTCGCCAACCTATTATGCATGAAAAGGAAACTAGAGTACAAATAAAAAAAATTATCAACTGCCATGTTTTCTCATTAAAATAATGTTTCCCCCTGAAATTTGTATTATCCGCCAAAAAAATTATGCTAAGCGACATTAATAAAGATCTCATTGTCGTGAGCAACAAAAAATTTTGTTAGATGTCACTTAGTTTAACCAAAATTGTCTCTTAGCACACTATGATTCAACTAACTAGAACTTTCTTCGTTTTTTTCGTTTCCTGAACAATTTTAGAAATGTCGCTTACTATACATTCTTACGGGAAGGTATCGATGTATAAAACAACATACTTTAGAAGGTACTATCGGTGTTCATTCCCAAGAAATTCTACTTGAAATACAAATTTAACTAGTTTTCACTAGAATTTTTAATAGTTTTTTTTATTAAGAAAAAAAACTATTAATTCAATATTTGTCAATATTTTACCAACTGTACAAAATTATACTATGTATAAAATAAACTACATTAGAAGTCAATATCACTACTAGTTCTCGAGAAATTTGAGTCGAAAACCAATTTTTACCAATTTTCAATAGAGTTTTATATAGTTATTTATTTTTTGTAAGAAACCAATAAGCTGATTTTTTTTGAAATTTTCACCAGTTGTCAAATACATTATTTTTCGTAAAATAAAATTATTTTGAGTTTCAAATTGTTTTCCGTTTTTAGAATATCTGGGTTATGAAATTTTTTTTTTCAGTTTTTTTTATTTAAAAAAATAACGGTAAGTTCATTTTTTTCCAAATTCATACCAAATCTGTATGACCTTATAATAAGTACATTAAATTTTATTTGAAATCAATAGCATTATTTTTTCGTGAGATATTTGAAACTAACCAAAATTTTTACTTTTTTTTAAACCGTTATAGTGAAAAAACTACTCACTGAATTTTAATAAACGCCCTTTCAGCCTCTTTTGAAGTTATTATCTATTAAACAAAATTTATTTGAAGTCGATATCTTTACGCGTTCTTGAGATATCGACGACGAAAAATGGTACCAGAACGAACGGACGTACGAACGTACGAACGTACGAACGTACGAACGTACGAACGTACGAACGTACGAACGTACGAACGTACGAACGTACGAACGTACGAACGTACGTACGTACGAACGTACGTACACACACACACACACAGACATCTCTCTAAAAATGATTGATATAGCCTCTAGGGACCTTGAAACGTCGAGAAATGTCAAAAATTCCAATTTGACAAATCGGACCGATTACAATAACTCCCTATGGGAAGTTAAAAAACAAATCTACTTCTTTTTCTCTATTTCACTCTAGGTAGATAGTATGTAGCAAGAAAATTACAAAAAAATGTATGTCAACACAATAAAAATACATAAATGAATTTTATGAAAATTTCGCTTGCTTGTGTTTTATTAATAAATTAATTCCTTACAGATATACATTATGTCCTTAAAGGTAAAAGAAATGTATTGACAATTTTAAATATTTAGTAATAATAATATTCAAAATCAAAGAAGCTCTCCTATATGAAAATTTTGCTCGAAATCGGTAGAGTCAGAAATGAGAAAGTAGAAAATCAAAGAAAGGATCTATGACAGGTACCGTTAATGACATTTTTTTTACCAAAATGGGCGGACTGCGTTGTTGGTATGATCTGAACATAATTTTTTTTATAAAAACCATTAGAGCCGTTTTCGAAATAAATTTGATATTTCATAATGGCTGTATGGAAGGAACCGAGCTAAGAAAAAAAAATATTTAAATTTCTCATTTAGGCTGCAGGTCGAGTTCTATTTTTTTAAAAGCAAGTAAAAATTCATTTTGAAATCTACTTCGATTATTCTCAATTTACTTCACTTTTTTCTTCAAATCTACTTCGACTTTTTTTCCGGAAATGGTAACGGTGGTCCATAATATCACATATAATTTTTTTTATCAAATTCGTTAGAGCCGTTTTCGAGATAAATAAGATTTTGCGTTACGGGTGTATGGGGGGTACCGTTAGTTTCGGAGCTAAAAAAAAAATTTCAATTTCTCCTCTAGTGGATCGCCCAAGAACCTTAAGTATCGTGTTTGAAGAAAATGGGTCCAGTGGCTTAGGCGGTAGATCGAGGAAGGCTCATCAGTTCACCTTTGTGCCCAATTGTGGACGAAAGGTTAAGTAAAGAAATTAACACGAATGTTAAATGCCTCATCTACATGGCTCTATTTGAACTTATCTCTTTTTTAAGTTCTTTATTATTTTTGTAGCGGCTTTACTGCTTTTGATATTTTAAGAGAACTCAAAACTCTTTAAGTGTGCGCTTATTAAAAAAAAAACATACAAATTTAAAAGAAATCATTTTCGAAATTCTTATTTTTCTCGAAAACGGTTTCCAGAGCTTTAATAATATTTTTCCTGTTTTGCTTAATTTTAACGATCTTTCATTAAATATCTTAAAAAAAAATTAAACGAAAAAATATGTGTCTTCAATTTTTCAAATAAGGTCACAACGGATTCAAATTAAAAAAAAAATTCTTGAATTTTCAAAATAAAATTTTTATTTAAAATCGATTAAGAACCGGGTCAGTAAAATTTTTGAAAATTGCATAATATTTAATAAAAACTTAAAATTGCCGTACAAAATTGTTTTTTTATGAAAATCTCCAACAATTTTGTTTGAATAAATTTACATCTATTTAAAAGTAACACAGTATTATTTCATTTTGGATCAACTTACTATGGGTCGTCTTAGCAATTTAAAAAATGAATTCCATGGTTTTGAAATCATTTCTCTTTTACACCCATATTACATATATTATATATAGTATATCAATTCCCTGCGACCTATTTGTGCATTTTATTCCTTATGTTATTGAAGTGAAAAGAACAACTTTTATTGATGTGATGTTAAAATCTAGTTTGACTAAACTAATAATTTTAAGAAAATAATCTGTTATTTTCATCACCTTGAATGCTTTGAGGACAGAGAAGAAAATGTTTTGGCATTTTATTTGTTGTTTATTTTAATTAAAGGACACGCTTTAAAATGTAATATATTAAACATAACATGTAATATTTCCATCAAATTATAATTTAAAATGTAGCCCCAAAATTAGAATATCGTATAAAAAACACAACTGAAATAATTCCCCCAAAGCAATTTTCATAGATTAAACCCCATTAAACCCAACCCTTAAGGAACAACCCAACAAATAAGGAAATTGATAAATTAAGGCTTTCACACATATACGAGCATAAGGCCATGTGCGCACAGCTCCTCTATCTAAACTCGTACATATATCGGTACCGTGGGTCATGACTAATTAATGGTCGTATCAGGAGTTAATTTACCATCCTATCTGGCTCTGCATATCCTTGTTCTTAAATGTCATAAATATCAGGCATTTTGTCTGACATTCGCACAATCCATACTCATGTTCACGTACCGTGTGTAAAATAAATTTGGTCTTCTGGGCCATCCTAGGTGAACTGAAGTTGTGTGAGTTATTAAAAAAGTTGCCAGTACACCACACACAATACCGACTATAGGACAGGTACTGGGATATTCGAATTCACCCTGCAGGAAAATTGCTGGAAAATTCGCTTGTTAAATATTCAGCAGTCAAAATTCCCAATGGTTACACATCATTCCACATTGGATTTGATACTCAAATTCGCTGCATCCAGGCAACCTACAAATTGACTGAAATGTTCCATTTGCAGACTTCGTCTGCTATTCAGGATTCGCTGTGTCCATATATCTGTTGTTCGGCAGTCGTGGATTTGTGGTGGTCAATGGGCACTTGGGCACTGCCCTGTTTTTCAGCAGATAACAAACTTTTGTGCTTGAGTCGTACATTCATATTCATTGGAACTCGAGGGAGTTTTGTTTTAGTAAAATTGAAAACTGAACCTTTTGTTTGAATCAATTAGGAGAGTAGACTTATATTTATCAACTTTTTACGGCTCCGCTGTTATCTAGGGAATTGTAATTTTAACCCTTAAAATTGAATTTAAAAATAAAATGTGTAAAATACGAATGCATGCACCTTTAAGCCGAATTTCTACTTTTACTGAAATATTTATTTGAATTTTGATTTGTGTTCAAAGTTCATGCCATGGCCAAGGACAAAAACCCCCAAAAGAACGTGCTTCTCTTGGTGGTGCCTTGGTGAGAAGGGAAAGTTATATGAATTATATCAACCATGAACCCAGGGAATGGTCCCATAATCAAAAGACAAGGTTATTCTTTCGTAATTTGAATGAAACATAAAGTTCGTGTTTTTTAAAAATTTTATTCAAGAAAAAGTTTACAAGTCACTTCATTTCCATTAAGAGTGGGTGGGGCAAGGAAGGATTTTTCTTTAATGGTTCAATGTGTTGATGAATATTAATGTGGATATAAGTAATAATTTGATTTTTGTGACTTGTTCAGTTTTTTTTTTTTTTTTTTTTTGAAGCGATGTGTTTCGGAAAAATCGTCTAATGTTAATTCAAAGAAAATAAAACCGCTTCTTGGTGAATTTTCTGGAAAAAATCATGAATTTAAACGAATTCAACGCATTTTGATTTCAAATATTGCAAATTACTGCAAAATGTTTCATTGAACTTAACTCAGTTAGAACTATAATTGAGATCGATATTATGCAAATAAGTTCAGTAACTGTTATATTTATAAATTCATACTATAGTGTTGCGTCAATCTACTGTCCTCCTAGAAGTAAAATTCCGAAAAACGACTTTATAGATCTATTTGAAGTTCCCGGGCCCAAAATTTATCATCGGTGGCGACTTCAATTCGAAACACACTTTCTGGGGATCGAGGTGCATCTCGACTAAAGGTAGGCAGGCTTGTATGGCATCTTGTGTTGATTTTTTCTCGATAGGTAAACCAACATACTGGCCAACTGATAGATCGAAAATGCCAGACCTTGTAGACTTCTTTATAGCAAAAGGACTAAATAAAAATTACACGAAAATCGATGAAAACTTTCGGAAGAGATGGCATCAATCACGAGCACCTCAGGACAAAACCATCTTAAACCGCCTCTCTAATGAACTCAAGTATGCTATCCGCGAATCAAAAAATTGGAAGATTTCTACCTATCTTGAAGGTCTGACCGCAGATAAAAATACGAATAGCTATAAAAGATGTTAAAAAGCCGCAAATACATTCAGCACCAATCAAACAAAATAATGGTGAATGGGCTAAGTCCGATAGAGAAAAAGCCGATTTATTTGCTGAACATCTAGAGGAAACCTTTAAACCTTTTGACGGTCAGGCGTTGATAAATGAACATGGTGATATCCAATGGCCATCTGAAAACTTTCTTATTCGGAATATCACGTAAAAATCTTAAAAATAATAAAGCTCCTGGGTACAACCTAATAAATGCTCGCGTGCTTAAAGAGCTAACCAGAAAAGCAGCAATTAAAATTCAGCACCTTATGAATGCGGCATTAAGAATTTCATACGTTCCACGCCAATGGAAAGTCGCAGAAGTTTTAATGGTTCCAAAACCGGGAAAGTCTCCGAACGAAAAGAAATCTTATAGACCGATTTCCCTCTTGCCACGGATCTCAAAGGTATTTGAGAAAATCTTATTAAAGCGACTGCTTCCTATTATCGAAGAAAAGCGGCTTATTCCTGACCATCAATTTGGTTTCCGGAAAAGCCACTCAACAATTGATCAGGTGTACAGGAAAACCAATGATATTGAGAAATCACTACAGGGGAAAAATGTATGTTCAAGCTCATTTTTAGACGTCTCTCAAGAAGAAGATACCATAATAGGTACGTTTGCAGACGATACGGCTATACTTGCAACATCCAATTTAGATGAATCTGCAACCGAGAAGCTCCAACGAGCTCTAGATACAATTTCGGTATGGACTAAGAAATGGCGAATTGTTCTTAATCCAAATTCTTAGTCCAAATCAACACATATTAATTTTACTTAAAAAAAAATTACCAATTTGCCCACCTACATTAATTCGGTGCAAATAGCATATGCTAATGAAGCAAATTACCTAGGAATGACACTAGACGCTAAGCTTAAATGGAAAACTCACGTTAAAAAGAAACGAGATCAACTTGAAAATAAATTACGTGAAATGAATTGGCTTATTGGAAGATACTCCAAACTCAGCATTTAAAATAAATTGCTTATCTATAAGCAAGTGATAAAACCAGTATGGACATACGGTATACAACTTTGGGCTTGTACGAAACCAAGCAATAGACAAATACTACAATCTTTTCAGAGCAAAGTTCTCAGAGAAATCGTTAATGCTCCGTGGTACATTAGAAACAGTGATTTACACAGAGACTTACGATTGCCAACTGTTGAAGATGAAATAGCAGTTTTCGCTGGGAAGCTACGAACTCACTTAAATAACCATAGCAATAGAATTATTCGACAAACAATTGATGAGACAAACCTTGTGCGCCGACTTCAAAGAACGAGACCGTTCGACCTTACGCCATAAGGAGTATCCGCTCTCAAATGTGGTATCCGCAGTTCCTCTCAGTGGGGAGCTTCCTGCCAAACGTGATTATAATATAATGAAATTAAAACTACTTCATAAGGTAACTTAGTTGTAGTCGCAAGAACAAAAGGGAGGTGTTTTTTAGTGAGTAAAAAACTCACACTACTATGAGTACCGGGCTCATAGTGTCTATGAAGATTCTTCACCTACACACGAACAAAAAAAAAAAAAAAAAAATTGAGCTTAACTCGTCGCGTCGGTTCAAAAATAATGAAGGATTAATTCGTGCAGGGTTCAAATGAATCTGTCTCTGGTGGGTCGAAGTATAAGCAGGTAGGTAGCGCGTAAACTTTTTTTGCACTGAGCAAAATAAAATTTGGTATGCCAATTTTAAGTGCATAATATTATACATTGAAGGACATTATTTTGAAAAAATTTGGTCCTCTAAAGATATTGTATTAAAAAAATTAAAATTTGAGTTTTTTTTTTCAACAAGCCAAGAAATATTTTCTCGAAAATTTGTATATGCAATTTTGTTTGGAATCGAAATGAGCTCCTGTATACAAATTTGTATCAAAATCGGTGCAGCCGTTATTGAGCAATTCCAAAATGAAAAAAGGAATGAAAAAAAAGTCGTCCAACCCAACTGCATTTGACTTTATAGAAAGTACATTTTCAACTGAACGAAAATCAAATCCAGATCCAGCTGACTGATCCATAAAATACTGTGATGGGGCAAAAACGAAAGTTTTGTTGAGACCATTGCCCTCTATATTTTCAGGTGGCCGCCTCAGTAGGTCGATTAAACTGACCATAAAATGGAAGAAGCGCGCGATGAACTTTCTTACCAGAACACGCATTTTGATAATAAAATTTAATAATTTGCAAGCCTGTTCGTTTATAAGACGATTCATGGTAAAATTATAGACCAAACTGAATATATTTGGCAGTGACACAAAACACCGAACGTACTTGAGCTGTCAAAACCAGTATTGCTAAAAAGAAAATAGCAAAAAAATCACCCATTATAATGCGTCTTAAAAGGATACGATATCATCTAACTGATGAGCCCAACAGTTGTGCCTGGGCGAAACGCATTTGGTTTCAAGAACTTTCAAGTGTGACGTGATAGTTGAAGAAAGCCTAAATCCTGAAGAAATAGGTTTTTATCTGGAACTTGAATTCCATATCTAGTAGCTGTTCAAGGAAAACAATCGGCTTCGGGGGTTGATCCAGCGATAACTTCGAGAATAAATCCTGAAATTGTAAAAAGCAAGGTAAGTATTGTAATATTTGTAAGCTTTCTATTAACAAGAAAAAAGAAAACCTTTAAGCTAAAGCTTGCGTACTTACTTAATTATTACCCTGACCAGCGGACAGTAAAATCTCAGACTTTAATAACAAAATACATCACAATGCTTGGAGGAATTGTCACTTCCACCCAAGAGGCCGTCCAACGCACTAACCATTATGCCAACGGGTGCTAACAAACAACAATTTTTATCTATTGCTCTATGTCATCCACAATTTTGGAAGCTATTTTTCCCTGGCTAAGGTCCTTAAATGTACTATCGTATACTCACATCAGTCACATCGATCTGACTCTTTAAATGTAAAATACTCTACCCCCATAGAAGGTAAATCTCAAAACCAATACCCGTTTGCGAATGTCAATCTTCTCAATGTACTCAAAACATTTTGTATCTCATTTCAGTTCGCTTAAAGTCTCAAATCACAAAGTGTTAGAGGATATATTCTGTTCTAACACTGTCTGTCAATAAAGAGATGTCTTTTCTCCTCCGTCTTGTTTTCTGTCTGTACATGAAAACAAATAAATGTGACATGGTAGTGCCATTACACAGCAAACTCTTGGGAAGCGTTTTATCTGTAATTGAATTTCAACTTCCTTCAAGACAACAAACAAAACAAAATAAGAAAAATAATGGAGCACAGCAGAATGAGGGGGCGAAGTCTTAACAAGGACGAGTAAACTGTACCTATAGGTATATATTTACGAGTATGTGTGAGAATTGAAATTACGTGCGCAAACACTACATTTATTTTATATATAAAGTTTTTTCTTCTATTTGTTTATTGCCTCCACCGCCAATTACACACCAACATCGTGTTGCACTTATTGATGCTGGCTATCCCTTTAACCGCAAAACACCACATTTCTCACATAACCTACAAACAACCGACCGACCACAGAATCTGCAACGAGTGTTTGCCTGTGGATAAGGAACGAGAGTCCTGCAAGCTCGGGACTGCAAATTGTGTTTTAGTATTTTTTTTTTTTTCATTTTTCCAACATTCCCGAAGTGAACATAAAATCCAATTATAAAATTATAACTTTATTTATGTCCGATTTGTCGACTTTTAAAAGAGAGAATCTAACAAGGTCCTGGGATGTTAACTTAAAGGGAAGTGATTTACAAAAAAAAACACAAATAACTGGACACGTGTGTGCCCTCTCTTTATGTGGTTAATCGAAGGCAGATTAGAAAACAAATTAAAACAAATTAAGTTAATACATTTCAGTGTCTCCTTCCTCAATCCCCGCACAAATATTTGCAAAATCTTTAAATTTAATCTCTGCCTATATTGGTTTTCGATCTTTCAAAACAAACACAAATCGATATTTCCTACTTCGGCTAACTTCAACAAGAATCAAAAGGAAGTCAACAAAAACCCACTTGTTCCTTAAACTTTTGGTTCTCGCTTAAAGTGGATCAACCATGGTCGTGTTGACTTTAAGACCGGTTTGAGTTTTCCAACTACAACTTACTCGTTTCCTTGCTTCTTAGTTCCTCCTTGTCTTCTTCTTCTTAAGACAAAGTTTAATGAAATTAAATTTGAAACTCTTCCAAGGTATGTATGTATATATATCTATGAAGTTTGATTTATTAATTTGAATACCAAACAGCTCCAGGACGAGATATGAAAATATAGCTACTCAACACGACAACCCCACTCTTGAGTTTATCTTTTAACTATGGAGCCATTAAGATATTATTTCAATATTGAAGGTTCAATTTTGTCGCTAGAGTAATAAATTGATTTGATTCGGTTTAAGGCTAAGCACTTATTTGAAGGTTAACAGATTTCTCTGTTAAAGCAAGGAAGCTTAAAGACTGAAAATTTAATTCTTTATCATTTTAGAACTCAATGGATTTTATTTACCCATGGTGGGTACGAAAAGCGACCACTGGTAGTCTAGCCCAGGGGCCCAATCAGCGCTGAAGTTTAGAGTCTTAAAAATTAATTCATTCATTCAGGTTTCAAAATGGTTAAACAGTGTTTTTAAGTAGTTGGAGCTAAAAACAGCAATTATGAATTAATGCAAGAATAACATTTTTTAAGAAAAAATGGTTGGCACGCCTATTTTAAGTTTTTATATTTGTGCAAAAATTTTAACCGAAATACTGAATTTTCAAAAAAAAAATGAATTAAAAAAAAAAATCAAAAAGAAAATGTTTTAAGAATTGAAAGCAAAATATAATCGAGACTTTTTAGGAGTTTTAGATTTAAAAAATTGATCAGAATCCGCCTGAAAGCTTTTGAGAAAATCGAAAACCAAAGCATGGTTTAGTAAGAGATTAAAAAAAAATCAACCAATTTCTACATATTTATGAAGGTTTTACTAAATTAATTTTTTTTTTATTTTTTCGTGCAGCATATACATAGGTATATGTGGCAAGTTATGTATTCAAAAAAAATAGACCTACAGATTTTGATCAGACTTAACATTACGATGATAGAGAAGACAAAAACAGCCTAAACGGGTCGAACGATTTTCTTTAAACTGGGTAGATAGAATTTTTAATTTTTTCTTCCTACACGTTTTTTTCTTTGTTTTTTTTTTTTTTTAAGACCGAAAATAACGGTAGATGACATACGAATTTTTTTCAAAATCTTAGAAAATATTTTTTTTTTCCAAAACCTATTCCACAGATTAAAAAAAACATCAAGAAATTTGATTCAGTTAAATAAAGCTAACGATTGTTAATAATTTTTCGAAAAATGGTCATTAATGGTAGGTACTGCCATTAAATCCTTTTGTTTTTGGTTTTTAGAAAAACGATACAACCGATTTGGTTATTTTTTAAGGGTAAATTTTCTACAAAATCTTGTTTGGATTTAAAAATTTTGTTTTTTGTTTTTAAGCTCAATATTTGAAAACCCCATCTTGATTTTTTTTAAACTTGACAATTTAAAGTTTTTTAACACAATCTACAATACGTGAAAACAATACTTTTATTTTATCTAAAAATAACGGTACCTACCATACAATCTTTAAAATATGGCTTTCGAAAATCGTATTTTACTAGAAAACTGCACCTAGACATTTTTCTTTCGATTAATTTTTACGGTCTATAATTCAATAAAAAATAAAATGCACGACTGGGTCGCACGAACTTGCTCCTTTGTAATAGACTAGGAATTTTAAAAACGAATGTTCTTAAATAAAATTGTTCATAAGGATAAAATGATTTTTTTAAATTCTTTTAGTAGTAAGAGATAAAAACAGAATGCTATGCAAATATGAATTTATGCAAGAACAAAAATTATAAGTCGTTGTAGTGGTTCCTTAAAAAATAAGCTTTTATGTACACAATTCTTAAAACATTTTAAAGAAAAAATTTTGGTACGCCAACTTTAAGTTTTTATCATTGTTCGAATGATAATTAAATTTCAAAGAAAAATACTAAGCCCTTTTTGAGATATCGAATTTTCCAAAAAAATGACTTCTTTCGAAAAATTAAAACATTATTTTTTTTTTTAAGTTTTGAAATGCAATGTTTTTTAAACCTTTTAGGAGCTTCTTTATAAAAGATTTTATTAAAATCCGTTATGCCGATAATGAGAAATTCAAAATTCGAAAAAATCGTTCTATGGTAATATCTTGTTTTCAAAATTTTTCTTTTTAAGGCGCCAGTTATAGCTATCATTGAAAACCATCATTGAAAATTTTGTTTTCACTTTTTGGGATAGTTAAACTATGAATACTGAGAATGTTTGGTATACAAACGAAGCTAATCAATTACATATTTTACTTTTGCAAATAAAAATAAACAAATATGTTAAATATTTCTCATAAAACTAAATTTAATTTTTCAATGATGAAAATCGTTTTCAATGAACAGCTTATTTTCGTTCCAACAAAGTGGAGCACAATCGTTCCAATGATTTGTGTTCGATTCTCTTTCTATTCTCATGTGTCAGTTTTTTTTTCAATGATCAACTCTAGCCTCAAAAAATTATTCAGGTTGTCTTTATAATTTATAGTGATGGGTAGGATACGAATTTAAAATGAGTTTGTATGAGGTACTCATTTTTCGAAATGAGGTGGTATTTTGTCTCACCTCAAATGTCCCATGGGATATACCTATTTTAATGGACATTTTCAACAAAAAAATCAATTTTTCAATGACGTCTCTGCAATTCTAATGATCATGATTCATGAAATTTGAATAAAACATACAAAGTTATATATGTATGTATGTACCTAGATACGTAGACTAGCACAAAAGACACTTAGGCTAGGCGCGCACATTCAATTTTTAGTTGCACAACTGTTTGGTTGCTTATAGGAAACAGGTGAACTATTTGGTTGAATGTCCGCGGAGGTGCATTTAATTATATGTTACACAAAATAGCCAACTCATTTTAGGCAATCGTTTAGTTTGTGTCAAAACATAAACTTTTTAGTTGCTCGAACCAAGCAGTTGCGGAACTAAAAGTTGAATGTGAGCGCATAGCCTTATGGAGTAATTCTGTGAGAGTCGGTTTATGGAAAGCAAAGCAGCGAGTAGGAAACTATAAACTAAACTGGACTAAACACTAATCACGCACCCGAACCCCAAAGAAATGATTTTTTTTCTTATAGCTCATATCTCTAACAAAAACAAAACAAGAAAATTAGGCCTATTCTGTCACATCTGTTATTCTGCCATAGATTTTCTGTTATGAATCATAAAAGATTTCCACCTTAAAAGATCTTTTATGATTGGTATTCAGAGGTTCGAACTTTTATAAAAGTCTGTTATGCTACTTCGAAAACGAGATCTGTTATGAAACTGAACTAAATCTGTTATCATAATCAGCTGCGATTATGTAAAATATTTCATCTGACATAATTAAAATGGATGACGAACAAAGAAGTAAACTCTTACACACTATTGGTATCTATACCATAAAACAGGAATTTGCCTCATATGTTTCTTGGAATACCATGGCCGTACTCTACTTTTTATGTTTATATGATATGAGTTTTAATATATTTTCTTTCATTTGCTCTTTTTAGGAACATTTCGTTGACGAAATAAAAGATAAATATTCATTTTTACTTGATGCACCTGTGTACTTATTGAAATCTTTAATGATAAAAGTCACAGAAGTTTGTCTTTTATTCTTTTATGATTTTTAACAGATTTTATAACAGATTTTGGCATGCTGAATACCAAAAATGCTATTCGTAAAAGATTTTTTCCATGTTCGAACGTTTGTCATTTTATAAAAGTTTTCTTAGCAGATTTTATAAGAGATTTTACCATGCCGAATACCAAAATTATAATTCATAAAAGATTTGTTGACATCTCAAACTTTTGTATTGAAATTCATAACAGAACAGAAGAATAAAAGATCTCGCCGAATAGGCCTAAATGATTGCAGTTAGCGAAAAAAAAAAAACTTTAAACAATAACATAACATGCGACATTTTGTATTGCCTCATGAATGAGGTACCCATCACTAGTAATTTAGCAAGCATCAAAGCGACACATATTTTCAATGACACATCTTTTCAATGACAGCGAAATTATTGATTGCTATAATCGACTTGTCAAAAAATATTCCACCGTTCCACTGATTTGTGTTTCAATGATGGTTTTCAATGATAGCTATAACTGGCCCCTAAGTCAAATATCGGAAGAATTAATTGAAAGAAAAAAATTTTAGTAAAATTCTCGGAACCGTTTTTGAGAAAAATACGATTTTCGAAAACCATTTTTTAACATTTGTATGGAGGGTACCGTTATTTTTAGGTAAGGGGCCAGTTATAGCTATCATTGAAACACAAATCAGTGGAACGGTGGAATATTTTTTGACAAGTCGGTTATAGCAATCAATAATTTCGCTGTCATTGAAAAGATGTGTCATTGAAAATATCTGTCGGTTTGATGCTTGCTAAATTACTAGTGATGGGTACTTCATTCATGAGGCAATACAAAATGTCGCATGTTATGTTATTTATTAAAGTTTTTTTTTTTGCTAACTGCAATCATTTAGGCCTATTCGGCGAGATCTTTTATTCTTCTGTTCTGTTATGAATTTCAATACAAAAGTTTGAGATGTCAACAAATCTTTTATGAATTATAATTTTGGTATTCGGCATGGTAAAATCTGTTATAAAATCTGCTAAGAAAGCTTTTATAAAATGTCAAACGTTCGAACATGGAAAAAATCTTTTACGAATAGCATTTTTGGTATTCAGCATGCCAAAATCTGTTATGAAATCTGTTAAAAATCATAAAAGAATAAAAGACAAACTTCTGTGGCTTTTATCATTAAAGATTTCAATAAGTACACAGGTGCATCAAGTAAAAATGAATATTTATCTTTTATTTCGTCAACGAAATGTTCCTAAAAAGAGCAAATGAAAGAAAATATATTAAAACTCATATCATATAAACATAAAAAGTAGAGTACGGCCATGGTATTCCAAGAAACATATGAGGCAAATTCCTGTTTTATGGTATAGATACCAATAGTGTGTAAGAGTTTACTTCTTTGTTCGTCATCCATTTTAATTATGTCAGATGAAATATTTTACATAATCGCAGCTGATTATGATAACAGATTTAGTTCAGTTTCATAACAGATCTCGTTTTCGAAGTAGCATAACAGACTTTTATAAAAGTTCGAACCTCTGAATACCAATCATAAAAGATCTTTTAAGGTGGAAATCTTTTATGATTCATAACAGAAAATCTATGGCAGAATAACAGATGTGACAGAATAGGCCTAATTTTCTTGTTTTGTTTTTGTTAGAGATATGAGCTATAAGAAAAAAAATCATTTCTTTGGGGTTCGGGTGCGTGATTAGTGTTTAGTCCAGTTTAGTTTATAGTTTCCTACTCGCTGCTTTGCTTTCCATAAACCGACTCTCACAGATTTACTCTATAAGGCTATGCGCGTACATTCAACTTTTAGTTCCGCAACTGCTTGCTTCGAGCAACTAAAAAACTTGTGTTTTGACACAAACTAAACGATTGCCTAAAATGAGTTCGCTATTTTGTGTATCATATAATTAAATGCACCTCCGCGGACGTTCAACCAAATAGTTCATCTGTTTTCTATAAGTAACGAAACAGTTGTGCAACTAAAAATTGAATGTGCGCGCCTAGCCTAAGTGTCTTTTGTGCTAGTCTACGTATCTAGGTACATACATACATATATAACTTTGTATGTTTTATTCAAAATGATCATTAGAATTGCAGAGACGTCATTGAAAAATTGATTTTTTTGTTGAAAATGTCCATTAAAATAGGCATATCCTTTGGGACATTTGAGGTGAGACAAAATACCACCTCATTTCGAAAAATGAGTACCTCATACAAACTCATTAGGAAATATCTCTTTGACTCCGCCATTTTGCCGGTACTTACATATGGACTACAAACCCTGAGCTTGACTACAAAATCACTTGACCAGCTGAGAATCTGCCAGACAAAAATGGAAAGAAAAATCCTCAACATAAGACCTACCGAAAGGATACGAAATGAAGAAATCCGCAAGAATACTCGAATAATTGACGTAATAGAGAGAACCAAAAGACTTAAATGGAGTTGGGCAGGACATATTTCAAGACTTCAGGATCAAAGGTGGACAAAGATTACAACAAAATGGAGACCGGAAAACAAGATGGAGATGGAGTGACGATCTTTGCCAAGTAAATGTAAATTGGTATAATGATGCAAAAAATCGAGATCGATGGGCTGCCTTGGGGGAGGCTTATGCCAGCAACTAACAAAAAATCGAATTAAATCACTAACTTTTTCAAAACTTTAAGAATTTAAAATACTAACCTAATAGTAATAATCATAGTTGTAAAACATAATTTTTTAAATATCAATCAATTACTCTAAAATTTATAATTAATTTAGTTATTGTAATTAAACCGAAAAAGAATAAGTCTTAAATAATTATTAATTCTCAATGTTTATAACTTTTAATAAATAAGGCAATAAAAGCTTATATAATAATAATAATAAAAAAACAAACTCATTTAAAATTCGTATCCTACCCATCACTATAAATTACAAAGACAACCTGAATATTTTTTTGAGGCTAGAGTTGATCATTGAAAAGAAACTGACACATGAGAATAGAAAGAGAATCGAACACAAATCATTGGACCGATTGTGTTCCACTTTGTTGGAACGAAAATAAGCTGTTCATTGAAAACGATTTTCATCATTGAAAAATTAAATGTAAGTAGTTTTATGAGAAATATTTAACATATTTGTTTATTTTTATTTGCAAAAGTAAAATATGTAATTGATTAGCTTCGTTTGTATACCAAACATTCTCAGTATTGATAGTTTAACTATCCCAAAAAGTGAAAACAAAATTTTCAATGATGGTTTTCAATGATAGCTATAACTGGCGCCTAAAATAATATTTTTTTCTCATATCTTGTAGATTGTTTTAAGAAACTTTTATTTATCAAGTTTAAAAAAAATCGAGCATAGGGTTTTCGAAATATTGAGTTTTCAAAAAAATGTTGAAATTATTTTTTTAAAAATCCCAAAAAAAAATTTTTGAAAATTTGAATTCACAATAATATTGAAACTGATGGGGAGCCTTAACATAAAAAAATCGGTCGTACCGTTTTTGAGGAAATCAAAAACAAAAAAAAATGGTTCCAAGGGGGGTACCAAAAATAATAATTTTTTGGAGAAAAAATTAAATGAAATTTTATGATTTTTTTTTTAAATCTGTGGGACAGTTTTTGAGAAAAAAAATATTTATAAAATTTCGAAAAAATCTCGTAGCTACCGTTTTTAAGATTTTGTATATAAAAGTTTAATTTTTTAAGAAACCTCTAAAACGACTTATAATTTTTGTTCTTGCATAAATTTATATTTACTTAAGAAATCAAATGTAAATTTATCTCTTAATACTGAATTTAATGCTTATGAACATTTTTCTCTAATATCATTTGTTTTTGAAATTCTTAGTCTATTACACAAGAGCAAGTTCGTGGGTCCCAGTCGTGCATTTTATTTACGTATTTATCTGTGGAACAAATCTATTTGGGCTATTGTGACTAAATTTCGCACCAAATTTACATTGTTGGACATTGAACCACCAACACGCTTACGTAGAGTGCGAACTGAGGAAAATATCGGAGCTGTATCGGCCAGTGCTAGTGATGACCGTGTATTATCTATTCGGCGCCGCTCCGTTCGCAGCAATTGGGTCTCTGTTACTGCGCTACGTGGAAAATTTTGCCGAAGCATTTAGGCGTGAAGCCTTTCAAAATACAGCTGGTGTAAGAATTGAAGCCGAACGACCTATCACAACGCCCAATTTTTGGGGAATGGGCTCTTGAAAAGTTGGCCGATGTCCACTTTCTTATCGAAAAAATGTGTTCAGCTCATTTCTGGTTGAATAGATACGTGAACAAGCAAAACTGCCGTATTTGGAGTGAGGTGTAGCCAATGCATCCAGAAAAAGTCACTGTTTGGTGTGGATTATGGGCTGGTGGAATCATTGGGCCCTATTTCTTCAAAGACGTTACTGCGAACGGTGAGCGCTACCGTGCGATGATAACAAACTTTTTTTTGTGCAAAATGGAAGTGCTTGACTTGCATGACATGTTTGGTGAACAGCTTATGTCACGTTTGGAGCCGGTCGATTGGCCGCCTAGATCGTGCGATTTAACGCCTCTAGACTATTTTCTGTGGGGCTATGTTAAGGCTTATGTCTATAGCGACAAGCCCGCTTCGATTGACGCACTGGAAGCCAACATTTAAGCATTTATTCGTGAGATACCGGCCGAAATGTTATTATGCAATTGTATTTTAATGCAAATACTGTTTTCCAAAACGGCCTTAATCTGAGCTGATCAACTTCTGTTGACTCTAATCAAACGCGATTCTATTTATTTATTTATTTATTTAAAAAAATCAAAAAAAAAAAGTTGTTGTAACTTTCTAGTTTGAACGGGTTCATCAACACAATATGGTCAGCTGTCAGATTTGTTTTGTCTGCGGTCAGTAAATTTTATTAATTTTTGGACTTTATAATAGTTTTTTTGTTTTTTTTTTTTACCTTCGATAATTGCAGCAGCATAAACCAAAATATCATTTTCCTCACTCACACTGACAAGAAAACCTACACCAATTATTATTAAATTACTTTTAACATAAATCACACCCTAGACGTCAACATTGAAACAATTTTATGGGCATATTGTGAATGCAGCTTAAGAGATAATCTAAGGGAGAGGATACCTTGACGTTAACTTTAAGATTTTGACTTGTAGATCCCATTGTATTGGAATTAGAAAGTGTTTTAATTTTCCTGTGTAGTTTAAGTCTGTCTGTACAAAAAGTCACCTTGTTCGTTAAGAAAATATTTGATCTACTTTTCGTCTTAATTGCTGTCGTTCTGTTTATTAATATACACTGTTGCTCAAGGGATATTTATAAGCCCCAGGGACTGTCGTCTCTGCCATAATAGAACACTGTTTGATTTACTGTCTGCCTTGAAGTAAAAACAAATAGAACGAAAATAAGCTGGACAGTTCAGTTGAACGTACTGGCGTAGGTTCAATAGTGGTTTTTCATTATTTTACAACATGAAAAATATGTTCATAATAAAGAAAGTAAGATGGAATATATGTACATAAGAGCTTTAAGCATTGCCATAAAGTGATTAGATTTAATAGTAAGAATTTTGAGTTGTTAATAGGTAGCTCGTTGAATTTATTACGTGCTTTACATCTGTTAGAAATATAAAAACCGAACAATTGTTGAAAATGCTGACATTTTGTATACACAAATCTTCGATAAGGTTGAATTATACAACATCCTTACGCATTTTAAATGCACCTAAGCTAAAATTTGATATTAATATTTCAGCTTATAAGAATCCAAGGAGTCATTTTTATTTCACAAAATGATGTTTGTATTTAAAAATCTGTTTGCAAAATAATTTTTGACCAAGAGTTCGGTTTAAAGCAAGTTGAAGCTGTTTTTGAGAATGATTAATATCTTAATATTTATGCGGAAGAACTTATATATTTTTAGCTTAAGCACGAAATCTAGTTCTGTTCGAAATATGACGAAATTCACGCATTAATTTCGCTTAAAAATATACCATTTATCCAACATCGAATAAAAAATTAAGCTAAAGTCTCACTAAATTTTTTTTTTTTGGAAATCCCCAATATGCCCTTAATTGTTCATATCGAACTTAAAACACCTAAAGAAATGTGTAAATTGAGTTACTTATTGTTTGGGTGTATCTTCTTGGTCTATGGGATATCCATGAATTAAATTTTCACATCCCAACTGTCAAGGGTCAAGATCTAAATCAATTGAGAAGATTCAACTTGATGTGGTTCCCTTGATGAACAGATAAATGTTTGCCACAGCTATTTTATCTAAGAATCAAAAACAAATCAAATTAAAAGTCAAAGTTTACTACTTATTATTATTTCATTCAACGATTCTGTTAATTGGATTTAAACTTTCTTCCTTCTATTTGTTTTAGATTAAATTTAATTCTACAAGGAAAATCCTTTTTAAGAAACTCATGTAAATAGTTGAAGGCCAAACTTAGTAAGACATCCTTTTCCTTCCCTTTTCCCAATGATGAATAACAAAAAAGAAAAAAAAATAAGTTCACCAAACTTAAAGGACTTTTTAAAGTTGTTTTATTATTATTCTTTTCAAAGAAGAATACACAAATTAAAGATGCCAAAGAGAACCAAAGTGATTAAGAATGTTGACCTTGTGACTATTTCATTGCTGTCCTTGTAAGAGGTATCTTATCTCCTTATAAGATTATTTGAAAAGATAAAAGTTTGATTTTGTTTTTGGCTTAGATTTAATTGATTTTCTTGGTATTTTAAGCTGTACGAAGGCAGTGTGATTAAAAGTTAAATCTTTGCTTTCTCCAATCGGACTTTCAACGACAAGGTCTTTTGTTTTTATGGTTTAAGGATTTAAGTTTTTTTTTTTTGTTGAATGGTTTGACATATTGACATGTATGTATATATGAAATTGAATTTAGAGTTAATATGATCTAAGTAAAATGGGATTAAATTTAACCAAACAGAAACGGTTGCAAAAACTTGTCTGCTTATTTAAGGAAGCAGATTATGAAAGAGCTGAGTTTTTGGGCCTCGGTATTAGCTTTATATGTGAGACTTACTAATTTTTCTTTAAATTATTGTCCCTAGAGTTATTTAATTATATTTAATGGAAATATACCTCTCCCTCACTAATTGGCGCCCGAGAAGGAAATTTTTTCAATCCATTCCCATCCAAACCAATCCAAATTACTCTCAATAATATATAAACAAAAATGACCATGTATGGGGAAGTATAAGCCATAAGCAGGAGCTAATGGATGGACAAAGGATAGGAATGGTAGGACCCCCGACACCGCTTAGTAAATGATCGTATGAAAACAGAAGAAACCAGACGAATTAAATCCATTAAGTTTTCACAGAAATTTCATTAAGAAAATCGCTAAGAACGTTTGTACTGACTGACTGTGCATCCCAAGGAGATATGATACAAAAGTTCTCCCCATAATTTTAAACTAAGCCTTCGAGATGAAGCCCTTAATACGAGCCTTACTGAGGATTTAATTACTTACTCACTTACTGAGGAAAATCCCGAAAAAAATGACTGAAATAAGTTCAGTGCGATTGTTAATTCTAAATTGCGCAATAAACCAAATCTGAGTCCAGACTTGGTTAAAGACCTAGAGCCAAAGGTGAAATACCTCGAAGCATAAGTGAGCACTGCTTTCGAGATCTGTTGCACAATATAAAAATATAGCCGAAAAACACTCGCCACTTGGAAGAA
Organism: Philhelius festivus; assembly: GCA_963931855.1. Lineage (NCBI taxonomy): Eukaryota > Metazoa > Arthropoda > Insecta > Diptera > Syrphidae > Philhelius > Philhelius festivus. Next base: position 88,399,783 of record OZ007557.1, on the reverse strand, counting down.
TGAACATCTGTCTAACTTCAGGAAAATCACATAAGCTATCTTTAATATCTGGCACAAACATAACTTTAACCAACCTTATAGAGATTGTCTCAAGGTTAACAAGGTTATCAAAAAATTTAAAATATAAGAAATTCAGAATAATAATGTAATCCACCATTCTTGAAATGATGAATCCAGCAGAGTTCTTGAAACTATTGATAACGAAATAGTTTTTGGGTTGTGAGCACATCAGTTCCGAATCACTAAGATCTCGTGCCACACAAGAAAAAAAAAATTGTGGCAGTTCGATGCCTTAAAGAAATGTTAGTTACTGGGGTACTAGCTGTAAGATAGGAATAAACCGAAAAAACTGAACTGATGCTATGTACCACAAAAATTAACACATGCCCCTTCACTCTACGTCGACTCAATGGATACAAACTCTCCCTCTTCTCCAAAGTAAAATAGCCGGGTTTTTTTCTTGACCCTTAATTAAACTGGAAAGTTAACATTGGAGAAAGGGTTAAGAAAGGCTGCATAGATTTCGACACAACTATCTTTACAAATGGCTCAAAGATAGACTCTGGTGATGGATCAGGAATCTATTCAGACACTCTAAAAATTTCTAGGTCCTTTCGATTACCCAGATTTGCTATTGTTTATCAAGTTGAAATACTGCCCATTAGGGACAAAATTCAATTCACTCAAACAAAATCCCAACAAGATCCGGAATACGGCTATTATCACTGACATTCAGGCTGATGTATAGTCAATCATTCGACTATATTATCCTCAAAATTGGTCAAGCAATGCCCGGAAAAGAGCTTGCGACGCGCGACGGTGAACATTATCTTGGGTCTCACTCTTATTTTTAGTTCGGCTCATTGTGGCTTTGATGGAAATGAACGGGTAGATGAGTGGGTCAGACAGGAGTCACTCCCTCCTGGCTAACTTGCGGAAAGAGTCAAAATTCTCGGAGTTATAAAAGGCAATATTTTAACAATTTTTCGATTTTTTTTTTCAACAACTCCATTACATAAAGGAAAATTTGTCCCACCTAAAATAAACCCAGAACACATCATCCGATATGCAGAATCAAGTCGAACATAGCCAGTATCACCAGGACTCACTATCGTGCTGTGGCGACTAGCGGGAAAGGGAAACAAAGAGCACAATCGTTCGCAAGGACACTCTTTGACGACATTGATGAACTTTCTGAAATGAAGATCAAAGAATGGATACCTTTTCTCAAAGCACCCGTCATATCCTGCCACAGATTTTTTCAACTTAATCCAAACTGAACGATTATGTGAGAATATGTATATCCACCATTCCAGGTTCAAACGAGTTATGATATCAACACGGCGGCATACTTCGGAGCTAATGCGCTAATTTGTCTAATTGACAGGGCTAGACTAGACCGATTTCCTTGAACTACCGCAATAAATCAAAGCAAATACAAGAATCGGAAGGTTATATTTATTTTAAGCAGAAGACGAGTAAAGCAACATTAAGAAAATAAAACAATCAGAAGCAGTCAACCTTGTATTCCAGATTTTCAAAAAACAAATCGTATTAATGAATTTACTATTAAAGAAAAAATCAGTAAAAGTCAACCATCTCCATCAGTATTCGTCGACCTGTTCACCACATAAATTCCCATTAAGATTCATTTTAATCCCATTTTCTGGTTTTCCATTGTAGCACCACCATAGTGGTTCAATTAACTTTAATTCTACCTACTCGTATATCTAAACCTCTGTGTGTGTAGAGCTTGAAATACCTAAGGATGTGATGTAACTTTTTGATTTAAGGAATCAAAAGATACACACAAAGCAATTAAGTGAAGCGATGATTGCAATTATGCCCATATAAGAGTATAGTATCGTTCTAGTCATCCTTTAATCATTCAGATCTGGAAGTTCTGAATAGTTTGCAATTAAAGGGGTTGGTGGATGTATACGTCGTTTTACAGTGCAACCCAATTATAAGTAAATTATTATAAAAAAAAATATTGTTAAGCCAAAGATTCTGCCTAAATATAAGAGATGAAAATAAAAAAATACTTTTTGAAAACCAGCTGTCCTACGACATTCGTAAAGACCATCTTCACATCGTTGCCCAGACTTTATGCTCTCAGTTAAATCTGAACTAAATCGGAGCGAGTTAACCCTGCATTTAAATTAATTTATTAATTATTATTATATAGCCATTTGATGTCAATTTAAAATACATCGTTAATTTTTAAGTTAACTTTAAATTTAAACTTAAACTTAAATTTAAATTGTTTAAAGAGAACATTTTTCTGGATTCAATTCGAGTAAAATGTTGAAACTAGGTTGATCTCGAATCGAAAAACTGCACCTGAATCGATAAACGGATTTGGTTCAAATATGGAATGCCATATTCACAATGCGGGTAAATGAAAAATTTAATTTAAAACCCGACTTGAACTGTTTACTCTTTATTAAAGTTATTTTTTTTTAGTTTATCCAAACAGAATTTTCTTTATTTAATTTAAACATCACGTTGGAGACATATTTTTTATAAGACAACTGTATTATGAATTTGTGCAGACTCTACTGTTTTCTTACAAATATTTCAACCCCAAGAAATATATAACTAGAGAACGCTATGGCTGTTAGTTCTTGTCATTAATTAGAAAAAGTTGTTGTATTAGTAAGAAAAGTGAATTGTAGGTATGTCGATATTTGTGTGAGAGGGAAGAATGAATTTGTACCTGAACAAAAAATTACCTGAGAGATAATGACCCTTAAAAATGAAACACTTCGTTAAGATTGTAATCAAATACTGCTATCAACTATAGATCAACATCCTAGAAAAACTCGTTAATTATAGAATTATGGTTACGAACTTTCGCACAATTAGGTTAGAGATTTTTTAAGAAAACCTCTTGGTTATAAGGTATTGCTAAATCTGAAATTTTGATATGGGAGTTTTTTGAAACCAGACTTTGAAGAACGATACTAAAATTTGCTAATATCAGCAGTACACTCGATTGCGCATAAAATGATCATCTTCAAAAATTGGACGTTGATACATTTCCACATACTTAGTAGGTTTTTTATTTACAATCGAAATTTAGTCGCCTCTAACAAATCTGACTGAAAAATAAACTGTTATACTGCTCTGAGAAATAGTTCTTTGTTTGTTCCTTTTTTGGGATCTTCTAGCTCACTTTTATTCTGAAGTTAGTCTCGTCTGAAGATCTGTTTCGCTTGTTACCTTTCCGTTATGAAGAGGCTATTGTGATCAATAACTATCTGATATTTCATTCTACTAGCAGGGGTCTTTGTTTTTTTAATAGTTCCACCTTGGAGATATTTTTAATATTCTTGGCAATCTTCTCGAAATTGAACAAGGCCTTCGTGAACTTGTTTTTTATTTCGCGGTAAAGTACTTCTATAGCTGTGGTATTCTGACTGATACTGCCTAAGATTCTTGAGGGTTTTTTTTCCAAGAGAACCGGAACTTTCAGGATCTTTGAGCTATCCACGGGAATGGAGGCCTAAAGTTTAAGTGGGTCTCTAAATTGGCGGATGGTTGAGCCCAAAATGCATCTTAAAGAGATTGTTTATAAATGATTTTTGCGTTTCATTTTCATTCATATTTCCATTCACATAATCGACTGTCTATGTTCAAATTGAATTACTGAAGATTGAAACGTTAATGAACATCACATCACAAATAGGTCCACACGATAAGTTTTTTTTTTTTTTTTTTTTTTTTTTTTTTTTTATAATCTACACGCGCTCAAGGGATTGTGATTACCCTTTAAATGTTTGAACACAGCGCGGGTGTGCAGTTAAGGAAGAGAAAGAAGGATAGGAAAGATGTGTGGCGCGATGTTCTGAGACTGAAGGTTGTTGTCTCAGATATTTTATCTCCAGGGATGGCGGCTGAACTAAAGCGGAGAATGCCGTGTCTTATTTTTATGTCGCTTATAATTCACATTATTTTATTCGTGTTCATCTTTGTTGGGCATACTAGTTTAACATGTTGTTAGTGTTATGCCTGAACAACATGTAATGAGTAAACCACCACAACCCATTGATGACAATTTTAAAAGGTTTTTAATGGAATTAAAACGACATAGACCATGGCAGGGATCGAACCTGTGATCATGAGGTTCACAGGCGAGCACACATCCATCGCGCCACGGCCACCCCCAAAGTTTTCAAGCCTCAACCTATTTCCCATAGTGCTTATGACCATACCATACTCTGTTACGCATTTATGAACGCATACCTTAAATCTCCACTGAAGTAACAGCTGACGTTTGTTTAAAAGAACCATCTACGATAACGAGGGACTATGAAATGTTAAAAAGAGAGACTATAGTTAATAAAGTCATTCTTTAAGTTAACCTCGTTTTTTTTCATTTTAGTAATCTTTAATTTTATCCGCGATTTCACAATAATACTTTTATAAAATAACAGTGGTCTATTCACATAGACTTGTGACTTGAGGAAACTCCACAAGAAAAAGCGAAGCAGGATCAAATTGCATGAGCTTGGTGGCCAATTCACGTGACCACTGCGGGAAATAACCTTACCCTCAAATCTTTCATGCAGAATGTTAAACGTGGCGTCCATTGTGTGACAAGTAGCACCATCGGGCTAAAACAATATGTCGTCTAGGTCTATTGAAAGTGCCCCCCACATCAATGTCGTTTCCGATAAAGCACGGACCTATGATACCGCCGCGCGCCGGCCCAACTGTTTGAACTGAACTTGGTGAAGAGCCTCGTGTGGGTTAACAATTTTTCTTGTTAACACAGCTATTCATCTAAAAATGTGCCTCATAAATAAAGATGATTTTTCAGTCAAAATGGGGGTCCTCTTCCAAACGATTGGAACCCAGTCAGCGGCGTTGCCTACGGTCATGAATTTTGAGCCCCAGGGTCAGTTGAGTCTTGTACGCTAGTATATGACAAGTTGTTCTCATCTTATAGCCATTCAGAGCCACGCAGAAAATAGTAGGTCCATGCTTGTTGGAAACACGCACACATGAATGGTTGAGTAAGTCATTAAGTCATTAGGCTTAGGTTCTCTACGAGATATTAGCCTCTAATATTTTGTTTTTGTTTTTTAATGCTACTTCATTTTTTTCATTTTTAATTCTTAAAAATTCATGTTTTGAGAACGACATTTTTAAGAATTATCTGATATTTCTACAATTTTTTTATAATCTGAATACATGAAAAATAAGTTTTATCCCCATTTACCCTATTTAATATATTTTTACTTGCGATATAGGTACTATAGAGCAGGTTCTGCTTTTGGAAAAAAATCGAACTCAAGATTTTGATCAAAGCTGACATTACGATGATAGCGAAGAGAATAAAGTGGGTTCGACAATTCCGTCTGTCTATCTGTATGTCTGTACCTCGATCTATAGCCTAAGCCACTGGACCTATATTCTTCAAACGCGGTACTTAAGGGTCTTCGGTGATTCTCAAGAAGTGAAATTGAAATTTTTTTAGCTCCAAAATTAATGGTACCCCCATACACCCGTATTGCAAATCTTATTTATCTCGAAAACGGCTCTAACGGTTTTGATAAAAAATGCAAAATGTTATTAATGGTATCTACTTGTCATAGAACCGTTTTTTTTTTTATTTTCCACATTCGCATTAACGACATCAACGATTTTAACCAAAAATTTTCAGCACTACGCCTCTTAATTTTAAAATAATATTGTATATAAAAATATTAAAAAAAAAAATATTTTTTTTGTTTTTTTGAAAAAAAAAATCCAATTTATTTTTTTAAAAATCAATATCTTGAAAACGTGTGAACAATATAAATACTTAAAGTTGGCATCCCAAATTTTGTTCTCGAAAAATTTTAAAGAAATTTCTTACATAAAAATTTACTTTAATAATAAAACGATTTTTAAACTTTGTTTGCATAAATTCATACTTTTCCGAAAATCAGACGGCAATTCCATGCATTCGAACATTATCTCATTAAATCCATGTTTTATATTTATAAAATTTACGTATTTAAATCTCAAAGTACTTTTACATAAGTTCGTGCGATCGAGTCGTGCATTTTATTTTTTCTAATAACTGCACATTTGATGTAAAATATATATCCGAAACCAGCCAATCTGTCATAGTGTAAAATATGTCACACTAAATCTGTCTTAACGTATTGATTTCCCTCTATCAAATACCTGTCTCAAGGACCTTCGTCTCAGAAAACTAAACCATTTATTTAACATTTAATTCAATTAGCAATTCATAAAGCAATTTCTTCGTAATAATAAATAAAAACAGTGAACAGGGTGAATGTTGTATGCTTTTTGTAACAACTTTACCATTCTCTCTTCCTACTTTACCCTTGTTAAGTTCAACAAAGGTACTTATTTTCCCACAAAATCTTACAATCTCAGCACCAGTTTTTGTTTAGATTTTTTCTGCCATCGAATAATTTCTCAAAACTTTCACCTTTTCTGGTTGCAATCACAAGAACTATCAAAATGCTCAACTTTAACATGAATAGAAATTAATTGCCTCCCTCAGAAAGTGTTGAACTTCAGAGAAAGCAAGCAGTTTGTTTTCACTTGCATTTGCTAATTTGCTCCGATGGTCATTTTGTCCTCACCACAATTCCCCCTCCAATGTGACACTGGCAAAATGTAGTTTACAGGAAATTTAATAAAGAAAATTAAAAATAGAAAATGAAAAAAATTTAAAAGTGTCCCACAGGGGCCAGTTTATGATTCCGACTTGCTGCTACCAAGTTTGGAAAAATTCCAACCTTTACGCCTGAGAACGAAAAAACGAATAACACTCATCAAAACTTTCACCCAAGCAAACTAAGCGTTTCCAGAGAAAAGAACAAAAACAAAATGAAACCTTTTGCCGCAATTTGTGGTATGCATCATGCACTTTGGTTTTTTGTAGACTTTCCTGGCTGTTAATTTTGTCTCCTCTGTTGGGGGGTGTCCTTTTATTTGCAGGATTTATCGCTTGGAATAGAGATTTTGAAATTCAGGTAGCTTTTCATGGTCGGTTTGGTTAGATTTCCAAGTTTAAAGTAATTTGTTGGTTTTCATACTATTTTACGCTTCGTTTGTCTTCGGTGTAGCTTGGAATGCAGCCATTAGGAAGAAGAACTTAATGAACTAAATTCACTGTCTTATTAGTTTTTAAGCAGTGACCATTAACTATGTTTTCAACTCGAATAATTTTTTTTAAACTTATGACCTTGATAAAGCATTTTTGAAAAACTTGAAATGAAAACAGCAGAAACTATTTTTAATGAAATGTAAATAAAGGGTGGGCCAAATACAATTTTCTTTTTAAAAATGCAATATAATGAAGGTTTTTAAATATGTGAATTGGTGGTATAAATGTGTAATCAAAACATCTTCACAAAACATCTTCATCAATTAGAAAAAAAAATTCAAGTCAATCAAATTTTAAAACAAATATATTAAATTTGAAATTATTTTAAGGATAAAATAAAAATAAAATGCACGACTGGGTCGCACGAACTTGCTCCTATGTAATAGACTAGGAATTTTAAAAACGGATGTTATTAAAGAAAACTGTTCATAAGGACAAAATGAATATTTTTTAAATTCTTTTAGTAGTAAGAGATAAAAACAGAACGCTATGCAAATATAAATTTATGCAAGAACAAAAATTATAAGTCGTTGTAGTGGTTCCTTAAAAAAATAAGCTTTCATGTATAAAATTTTTTAAACATTTTTAAGAAAAAATTTTGGTACGCCAAACTTAAGTTTTTATTATTGCACGAATAAGAGTCCGATTTCCAAACAAAAATATGAAGACGTTCTTGAGATATTTTTTTTCTGAAAATTGAAAAAAATATTTTTTTTTTTAAGTTTTGAAATGCAATGGCGCAAAATTTTAAACATTTAAGTCGACTCTAAATATTGAGTATAAAACGAGAACCGACTTTTTGTTAATTTTAAAGGACATAAACTATACTTTAACGTTAAAGAGCTCGTCTTACTTTAACAGCAGCAAATAGCTAGTTCATCTTTTAAAAGTATACTTTATCCATATTGACAATGGTCATTTCATACCAAAGCAAATGGAAGAAAAAATGTTTAGGTACTGATGTTTTATTCAATTTTTTAAAGATGTTTTTTTGTAAATAGACTGATTAACTGAATATTATAAATTCGAAATAATCGTACGAATGTGCTCTACGATGAACAAATCTGTAAATACACATGTATCTAGGTATATACAAATCTTATGTATGCACGCGCGCCGCCGCCGCCGCCGGCCGAGACGAGTATAGCTAAATGAATCTGCACCTTGCAACAACAAATTGAGTTTTTATGCTGTGAATTTGCGATTTATACTTTATTTCCATCTAAAATAATGTAAATAACTTATAAACAATCAAAATCTGTACCGAGGTAGTATATAAAATGTACTTTTTTCGGCGAAAAATTATTTGGTTTAAAGTTGTGTGTTCTTTTTACTTTTTTTTTTGTGTTTTTGTAGTTGTGTGAGTTATGTATCTGTCAAATTAAGGGTTGTTCACCGCAAATTCGCTTAGGTTCTGTTGTAAAACCCACATTAGTTAGAAGAGTTGTCTAACTTGATTAAAATTATGAAAAAGTTAGACAAAGTCTCCAAGCTAAACGACTGCTTTAAGTAGACTCGGTTTTATTGCTTAAACGAGAACTGTTTAAAATTTTGCGCCAATGTTTTTAAAACTTTTTAAGAGCTTCTTTATAAGAAATTTTATTAAAATCCGTTATGCCGATACCTAATGAGAAATTCAAATTTCCAAAAAATCGTTCTATGGTAGGTACAGTCAGTAATATCTAGATTTCAATTTTTTTTATTAAATTATAGATCGTTAAAATTAATCAAAAGTAAACAAAAAAATTAGCAAAAGTCCCGGAACCGTTTTCGAGAAAAATACGATTTTCGAAAACCATTTTTTAAAATTTGTATGGAAGTTACCGTTAGTTTTAGATAAAACAAAATTTTTTTCTCAAATCTTGTAGATTATGTTAAAAAACTTTTATTTATCAAGTTTGAAAAAAATCGATCTTGGGGTTTTCAAAATATTGGGTTTCCAAAAAAAATTTTGATTTTTTTTTTTAAATCCAAAAAATAAAAAATTCAAAATTTGAATATGTAATAATATTTAAACTGTGGAAGAGCCTTACCATAAAAAAAATGATCAAAATCGGCTGTACCGTTTTCGAGAAAATCAAAAATAAAAAAAATGGACCCAAAATACCAAAAATAACAATTTTTTGGAAAATTTTTTTCAACCATTACCTAGTTTTAACTAAATGAAATGTTTCAAATTTTTTTTTTAAAAAATCTGTGGGACAGTTTTTGAGAAAAAAAAATATACATAAAATTTCGAAAAAAAAATCGTATAGCAGGTACCGTTATTTTTGGTAATAAGAAAAAAAAGAAAAAACGTGTGTGGGGAAAAAATTAAAACCCATATCTACCAAGTTTGAAGAAAATCTGCCGAGCCGTTTAGGCTGTAGTCGAACCGACAGACAGACTGACAGACAGAATTGCGAGACCCACTTTTTTGTCTTCGCTATCAACGTAATGTCAACTTTGATCAAAATCTCGAGTTCGATTTTTTTTACGAATGCATAACTTGCCTTATAGTACATACCTATAAGTCGCAAGTAAAAAGCAAATTATATGGAAGTTTTTATGAGCCAATCAGGTTGCATGGAGCCCAACGAACCGAACATTTAATATTAAAATAAAATAATTATTGAAAGAGATTGGGCTTAAAAATTTCATATATAAATTAATTTATATTGTGTAAATAAATAGCCAGCTCAATAAACACCATAGTTATATAAATAATTTACACTTGTACGTACAGTACTCCAGCATATGGAACCTTTAGTATTACAAAGTACTTGTATACAATTTATTTCACTTGCGATAAAAAAGGAGTATTATTCATCATTAAATTTTATTTCAATATCACTTTGTTGAAAAAAAAAACTCCATAACTCTGCAAAAAATGCAATTAATTAAAATGTATCATTGCGAATGTTCATCCAACAGAACAATTATTTCAATTATATGATTAATTCAGTTCGAGGGAACAGATGTGGGCAGACCAGTTCAAGTACTGGATTTTGCATTGAAAAACGTGATGAAATAACATTTACATTGCAGATGTAAACCAGAATTACGAATGCGAGTAATTATTTGTATGTTTTTTGACTTCAAGCTCTCGGCTTATTAAGAGTGAAAAATCAATTTCAAAATCTGGCTATTTGCTTGAAATTATTAAGACATTTATCAAAATAAATATTACTCAAAACACACATCTAGAAACTTAAAAATTCCAAAGACGTCCGCGTGCCACCTTTTGTTCATCAAAACCAATAAAAGTTCGTTGTTTTAGATGAGTTAGATTCACACAAACTGCAAACTGTGACCTTAAATCACATTAAAAGGAACTTCAATCTTTATAGGGAACAAGTTTAGCTTAAATCTAAAGAATGGTTGCATAATGCATAAGCCGATTCTGGAGCCAAAAATGGGGATAAGGCTTTGTGATGATAAACTGCTGCTGAAAGGGACTGCATGCAATGATATTAAGAGCGGATCGCTGGATTATGATTGTTGGATAGAAATCGCTTCTTCGTGGAGCAGAGACAACAACTTAACATATCTGAAATCCGTCTTGTGATTCAGAGAGACCAGAAATTTAACGTATGTTCATCACAATCATTTTCAAAGAACCTACTTCTCGTTTCCGTCCTGCCAGGTAGCAAATATGTATGAAGAAAACTTGATGTTTTTTTCGAACACACATAATTATTGTTTATAAAAGCTTAAATCCTCTAGCTTTAATGATTAAAACTTATAAATAAGAAACATCGATGTAAGATTAACTGATCTTAGAAGAAATTTCTATTCAAAAAGTCCTCACTGGATGAGTCCAATTGATATCCAGAAACAAAGTTTTTGATAACAATAGAAGATCTAATAGTTGGGGTCCAAAACCTTTCAGAATTTTAGAATATACGGAGTGTAACTTCAAGCAACTGGATAACTGTCGATGTCAAAAGACATTAATGAGCTGATTTTACAGAATCTTACCTTCCCCTAGTAGAGCATCAAATTTAAGTTTCCCAGCAGAACTTAACCTTGGAGTTAGCACAAGATATAATTATTGAAAACATTGAAGATGTAGACATCTGTTAAACTAACTGTAATTTATTAGAACTCTTTTGCCAAACCAACATGAAGAGTTAAATGATTCAACAGCATGTACAAATAGCTAATTTAACTATTGTATAAGAGTGCGTGTTCTAATCAACCAATATTTCATCCGCTCCTTCCATTTAACGATCGCCATAATCATCCTTCCAACAATTTTAGTGAATAATTAGTAAATTACGGAAAAAAATACTAGAAATCCCCAAAGGTAGTGAACATTTTTGGTAATGTGTAAAAACCGTACGAAATCCTACTTCGTCTTCGGTTCGTACGCTCTCTCGTTTTACACTCCTTATGTCAGCTCACAAGTAAGAGCAAATTTGCTTGCAGCACAATTTGCTGTCAATTTGACGCTACCTAAGAGTGCCATGACCCATTAGTCCTCCTGTAATTATTGAGAGCATTAACGATTCTATGGGAAAAATCTTCTTTCTCACTCGTACAGTTGCAAGAGTGCTGAAAGATCATGGTATACACAAATCCACTGGCCAGGATGCGTATTGCCAAACTGTATATCAGCACAGATCTCCTTAGTCTGTGCTCAGTCATTTTCTGCTCACCGAATTTGAAAGTATTGTAGAGCAAACTGTATGCTACCACAGAGCGCTCTGTGGTCACATGCAGTTTGCTTGTAAAATATTAAAAAAGCTGAAGCAAACTATATACTATTTCAGATCGAACAAAGTACCTGTGATTACAGAGCCATCGTTCACGTTGGTGTGGTTATTGTGTGTGGTGCCGTGACATAAGGCCAAGTGACAAAAGGCCAAATTTGTTTGTGACTTAAGGCCAAACATAAAATGTTTTGTCTTGAGCAACAGTACCTTGGGTGGCTCGCTTCGCGGGTTTTCAGGATTTTAACTCCCTTTTCGGGGCTCAGACCCGCTCACGCAACTCCGTTGCTCCGCTAAGGGTATGTTCAGTCGCCAGGCAGCGCCTGTAGCAACGCCTTTTGTCACTTGGCCTTATGTCACGGCACCACACACAATAACCACATCAACGTGAACGATGGCTCAGTAATCACAGGTACTTTGCTCTTAGTTTCCTGAGCAAAATGTATACCAACACAGAAAAATCTGCTTTGGATCTGACACAGTATATAGTATGCTCTTAATTTGAATGAGCATTCTGTAGTCTATTATAGAGCGTCGGAGCTCTGTACTGATATACAGTTTGGCAATACGCGGCCCGGATAGTATCGCCCCAATGGTTTTGAAGAGGTGTTTTTCAACGCTGGCAAAACCATTGCGTAACCTTTCCCATCTGTCCTACTCTACTGGCCTCTTTCCGAGTGATGGAAAACAGCATTTGTCCACCCTGTCCCTAAAAAAAGCGAATCTTCTTTCCCATCTAACTACCGTCCAATTTATTGCACTTACATCCCTTTTTGCTAAGGTCATGGAAACGCTGATAAACTATCAGCTCAAGAAATATCTTGGAAAACGAAAGCTTCTTAATGACCGGCAGTATGGCTTTCGTAGCAACAGGTCCACTGGTGATTTGATGGTATATCTTACCGAACAGTGGCACAAATCCTTACATCGTTTTTTAGTAAGTAAGATTATTGTACTTGATATTTCAAAAGCATTTTATAGAGTTTGGCATCAAGCTCTCTTATCGAAAATGCGTGCATTTTGGTATTGATGAATGTCTTCTTTGAGTTTAAATCTGAAGTCCATAAAATAAATTCTGGTGTGTCACAGGGCTCCGTTTTATCTCCGACTCTCTTTCTGATATTTATCAACAATCTTTTGTCTGAAACTTGTAATCCATTAAATTGTTTTTCTGATGAGAGTAACCTCAGCTTCTCATATTAGTTTCCAGATATATGTGGGTTATATTGGCCCCACAACAAGAGCGCAAGCGCGACGCAAGACAGACAATGCATCCGCTCCGCACCTGGGTTAACTTGCCCAACTCACGCACACGCAGACACTTTTATTCTTCTATTGTCCATCTCCTTCATCTCTTTTTTTGGCAATCCTTCTTTTGTAAAACAAACAGTCAGTCCAGTCGATTTAGATACCGAAGACAGAACAGAAGCTAGTGTTCGGCGGAGTGTTCTTTTTTATAATTATTAATTAAATTGTTAAATACTTTAAATAATTGTGTATTTATTTCGATTCCACATATATGTCCTTGTTTTTCAGATGTGGATCTAAAACGGCAGCGTATATAAGCTCTCAGTTCTCGGTATGTGCATCACAGACCACCTTGTGTAAAAGTGCTTAGTTTTCCTTTGACGGACGTTGCAAAGAAATTTTGTACGCCTTCTGATCTGGCTATAATCTATAAGGCTTATATTCGTTCAAGGATCGAGTACAATTCCGATATTTGGGCAGGTGCTCCAATAACTCACTTGAATCTTTTGGATAGAATCCAAAAAAGACCTTTATAAGTGATAAAAGTACAAAAGAAACATTTGAAGTTCTTTGGCACCGTCGCAATGTTTCTTGTCTTTCACCACGCAGCCCGTTGTACACGCTTTTTCCAATTATGGTAAACCCATTCGAGGCGAGGTAAATTGGCGAACGAGATCGTGCGATTTTTTTCTCACAATTTTCTTTATTCAAGTTTAAAGATTGAAAACACTTAATGGAAAACTTTTTATATATTTTTAAGAATATTTTCTTACAAAAAATTCTTACTGAATTTTATAGCGGTGAAGCACTAGGCGTACCAAAATCTAAAGCGATATTGTTCGCTTGGAGAAGTCATAATATTTGTTGACAAAGCTGCTAGATTTTAGGTTGCAAATACCTTCCAATGATATTTGCTGCTGCAAATACTTGAAATATTTTTTGCCGCAAATATCGTTAGAAGATAAAGCCGCCATTTTAAAAATGTATTGAAGCTCATAAAAAATCTCAAGAGCAAAGCATTTACCAATGAACTCGTAAACTATATTTCCCGTATTATAATTATATACTGACGCCCGTCCCGCCTTCTAACAAGATCGTAGTTTATATGGCCCGTTTATTAGTCGTTTATGAAAACATAAAATAAACGTCAATTCATCCAATGAGCGTACATGTTATCTTCAAAAATATGCAATCTTCCTGATTGCACAAAATCTTTTTGATAGATATCAGATGTCAGTCCATTTTCTTGCACATATATTCGACGCTTACGAATACGTTCTCTGGCTTGCAAATATTTCTGTCGTCAACTCGATTTTTTTATTGCAGTTTAAACGCAAATCTTGTTGTCAAGCATTATGACTTTAGCAAACTGCGTTATCAAATTATGAGAAAAATTGACTGTTGCAGTTTGCGTTTAAGAAAATCTTGCAATTATAAAAAAACATAGAATATATGTACAAGTTACATACATACATCGTTCATATTGGTTTGAAGTTTCATTTGATATCAGTCATTTTCAGTCATTTTTTTCAAAACGCGACCGACATCGTTCTATACTCCTAAAACTGCCTTGAAGAACATGTCTTTGTTTGTTAGAAGAATACAGTTTCATGGATGATATTTTTGGGAATACAAATTTGTAAGTTGAGTTGCCAAATGTGTCATTTCGAAGTAAGATGTGTTCGTTTTCAGAACAGACCTAAGTTTCAATACATTAAAATTTCAAATATGACTGGAAAATGGAAGTTTTTTCATAGTTCATGTTCATTGCAAAGTTCTTCTCTTTTACTTTTCAAGAACTATTATCTACAAAATTTAAGACTTCACAATGTTCATTTGAATATATGTATGCATTATCATTTAAGAATAACAATATTTGCTTTTAAAAATTTCTACTACTAAAGCTATAGTCTCCTCTCTATCCTTGCTACTCATAAATTTCATCAAGGTATTTCTTCGAGGGACTTTAAAAGGATTAAGGGGGAATTTAGTTCTTTTTTCGTACTGAGTTTTGTTTTAAGAAGAAATAATTATTATTAATGAGATACCTCAAACACGTGGAAGAAACTTGCTCATATAGCTTAAGTTGATCAAGAAGGGCATAACAATTTTATATTTAAATATTGAGATACATACATAAATTGAGCTGAAACTTATTCCCTTCAATAAGGGTGGGTAGATTTTGAAATTGAATAAAACGAGCTGTGTATGAGATATTAATTAAATTCTTTCTTATTTTAGAAGGAAAATGTATACCATTATTGAATATGACATGACTCAAATGCCTACTTCGGCTTCTTATGATAGCAGGGATCTGAGTGTACTAACTTTCAATGACTTATCCGCCTAGTTCCCGCTGAATATGGATTGATGGATTCCTCTTTAAAATGGCATCAATCAATTGTGGTGCATTTGCTTCGACCTGCAACTTCAGAAAATCATACAAGAAAAAGTCTAGCAGGGTCAAATCGCATAACTTTGGTGGCCAATTTAAATCACCTCTGAGAGAGAGACATGTCGTTTAGGTCCTCATGGTTCAAATTGGACCATAAAAACTTGGTTATAATCATTCTGAAGTGCTCGCCATTGACGGTGATCACCTCATTTACGTCCTTTTCGAAAACACAGAACGGCAAATTTTTAAGGATACATTGTCATCTGCTGAACCTCGTATTGGTTGGTGTTGGCTTGTTAACGCAGCCATTCATACAAAAATGCATCTCATCGATGAAGATGATTTTTCGGCCAAAATTGGGGTCTTCTTCAAAACGCTCCGAGGCCCAGTCAGCGAACAATCTACGATGTCTTTGATCATGAACTTTGAGGTCCTGGATCAGTTGGATCTTATCCTGTTGTAGGCCTAAGTCCCAACGCAAAAGTTGAAGTCTGCAAAAGGCTGAGTTCTTGTATATGGAGAGGAATTGAATGCATCGGGCTCCATTGTACACCTTTACGGACTGCGGTGATGTTCTCGGCTGTAACGGTAAAAACAACAAACAATGTTGTTTGCCCTTTTATCCTGCAGATACAGGTTCTGCCAAACGGATAAAAGGGTGTCCAGAAGACGAGGACCAGTTTAGGCATGCTTGCATTGTTGCTTAGCTCGTCGGATGTGGGGTGGGTTCTTTGGCCTGTCTAACTGCACTACCGTAATTTAATAACATGCCTTTTCAAAACCAAAATTACTTTAAAAAAAAATAAAATATAATAAAAAGAAAGAAACAAGAAAAAAAAGCAAAATAAACTATTGACAGTGAACTATATAAAGAAACAAACGGACATAACAGACAATTGAAAATAAACTACGTTACATTAAATTATGTTTAGGATGATTGGAAGCAAACGAAAAATTTCCCTGTACTAAATCACCTACTTGTCCTATCAATGCACGGGTACCTTTGGTGTTATTGGTACCCTTGAGCTAGCCTCCCTCTGTCAATCTCATTGCTGAGATGACACCTTGGCTGCCGCGCGCTCAACTAATTGCAACAGCCCCTAATAATAGTAAAGGACAGCTTCACTTTTAAACAGAGTAGGCTAAGCATAATTCAAATCCAAAGTCCAAAGTAAATCGAAAAAATAACTGTTATTATGTTCTGTGACAGTGTTTTTCACTCCTGTTCTTTCATTATTTGGAATAACACCAAACACAAAGATAATGGAAAGCTATACTACATCAGTTGTTTAGGGCTACATTGATATAGATTACAGATATGGGCCTTAGTTGCACTTCAAAGATAGGTTTGGTATAGGATAGGTTTTCGTTGGATACCTATTATACAAAAAGCACAGAACAAATTTTAATAATTCGGCACACAATTTTGTAAATTAAAACTCTGTATGTATGTTTTAGTTTTTCTTTTATTATTTTTGTTTGTTTCTTGAGACCACCAGAAATGTATTTTATCCTCAATAATTATTTTCGTATTCTCTTCACCGAAAAAATATATTACTTGTAGTTCACTCGAACGAAACTTGAATAATAATCTCGAAAATTCCCAACAATCCAAAAAAAATATTTTTCATTTCCAATATCTTTCCAATTTTCTCCTCAAAAAAAATCAAGCAACTCGATTTTATTTTCTATATTCGAAAGGTAATTTTTCGATACAGTGTTTTGTTTTTTTTTTTTCTATATTTTTTGATTTGTATACAAAAATTCGATGGCATTTATAACGACCCTACACGGCCGATCTTGCGTTTCTTCGACAAAAATGTTGGCTGAACCGGTCATCTCAAATTCGGCCACAGAACGTTAAACAGTCTACTGTGAAGGGAAAGCATGTCAACCGTAAAGTTCTCACAAAGAGCAAAACGTTTGGTCCAGCAAACATTAATTTTGATAATAAAGTTTTATAATTTGGACGTGCTAATCGCGTTACTTGCCATGGTGAGTTAGCATCAGGCAAGTGAATAACAGACATCAAATTTAACAGATGTCACCAAAACAACATGGCTGCCAAAATCTACCCACGTCAATTGCAACCCCTTTGTTATAGAGTAGTTTAAGTAATTTATAATTTGTTTAAAACCCATGTTCAAAAATACATGTCACTATAAAGCCGAAAAAAGTCAATTCATCTTTCACTTCAGTCATATTCTTAAAGCATTACGTGAGTCTTTTATTTCGTTGAAATCTTATCCCCAATCGCTAAACTACCTCCCAACCTTTAAAAACCATCGTTAAGGACTTAAAACATCCTCTCATAATTTACTTCCTTAAGAAAATGCAATCAAAATAAATCGAGCACGAGACGCGCCAAAAACATCAAGAACCAGCTCCTTCCCAAAAGACCACAAGAAGTTTCTCAACGCTCAACGATTTCCTTATTCCTTGCCTGCTTTTAATGGTTTTCTCAATTTGATGCGGTAACCACAAAATGGATTATTTCAATAAAACCAAACAGAACTCATAAAAACGAGGAATACAGAAAATAAAAGTATGTACCTAGCAGGTATTTGAAGCTTCCTTATATACAAGTCATAATAGTCTCTGTGGAACGGTTTATAGTATAAAGTAGGGTTTATTCCATATCTACTCTCTACCTATCCGTAAATCGTCAGACTCAGAAAATTTTTCCACGTGGATAATTCCATATTCGTTCTTCCGCTCTGTCATCTGTTTAATTCGATTTAACCTCAACTTTTAGAAAATCGCTGGTAGAAATGGGTCTTTTTAGTTTTGATATTTTTTTTTTATTTTTTTTTCTTTCCTTTTCCTTTTATTTCAATACTTCTGTGCTGAAGTAGTAATAGTTGTTCTTAATAAAATGCAAGGCAGATGTTTTTTCACACCGTAAAAAGGGTGAAAAGAGACTTTGTAGCCAACAAGCCTTTTATTTAATGGCTGGTTGGTGGCGTGGTAGTTCAAAAGAATAAATTATGGCAGCAAATAAAACTTATTAAGTAGGTTTCGTTCCTTTGATAGCAAACTTTCACAAGAAAAGTGCACAAAAAAGGAGCAGAGCTCTTTCTGTTTAGTAAAAACATGTTTTAGTATTATGAACTTATTGGCCAGAGGCTTACAATTTGAATAACACGGATAGGTTGGGCATAGAAAAGACCGATGGAGGACTAGTAGAGGGCTAAGGAATTCAATGTTATTCTTTAAATTTAATTACGAGTAATACCTACATTTTTTATCATTAGAAAGACTTTTTGAACAGAAGCTTCTTTGTGCGCTTCGAGAATAGAATGTCAAGGTCAAGTTTTAGAAAAAAAGCAACATTTTCATCACAGAGCTTAGTAGGTTGGTGGTATGTTTATTGAGAGGATAATATATTTTATAGAGCAATAATTTTAGAATTTTTGGTAATTGATATATCGTCGCTTAATTTTTAATACCTCGTTACCTGAAAAAGTCGATTTTTCAGGAGACACACTAAACGTTTTTAAACAAGCTTACAAATTGACTAGAAGCTTCGTTTATAATCACCGATTTTTCATTGTTAACTGCTTTAAAAAGTGTAGTTTTAAATTAAGGGCGTAGGGTACGAGAAATCAGATTTATGTATGTTGTTATGATTTAAGAACCATTACATTTATTGGCTTACGAGGTATTACTACTTGAATGGATAACCGGTATATTTCTTCATCTTGACATGATTTACTGGATTATGAGATATTTCAACAAACACTGTTCATCCTGGTTAGTATTAGATAACTTAAAAGGTAGTATTGTAATTTATCGGCTTAAGAGTTATCTTTTTGGATTATGATGTTAATTCATGGTATAATTTACATTGAAAAGAAGGAGAGGGCCTAGGGTTACGAGATATTTTACCTTAAAAAGTTCAGCTTTCAAAATATTATAAAGGGGGTTATAACACTTTGTCCATGAGATCCAGAACATTTGTACGTATAAAACTGGATCAAAATCAAAATTTCTGGTTATGAGGTATTACAACTACATAGACGATATTATAGTGTAAACACAAAAATATTATGGTTAAAGTATTTTTGTCCTTATTTAATAATAGTGGAACTTTGATAAATTTTTGGTGAAGAGAATTAAATTTTAAGAATGCAACCAAGAATTGAATTGGCCTTATAAGCTTTACAGTTGATTTGTTGTATAAGTTCAAAATACGATCTAATACTCGTATGACACCGTGAAGAGACGCGCCACGCCGCTTTCACGTGATGATAAGACACCGACCGTTAAACAAACTGTTGAAACTAGTACCTAACAGATGGTTTTCTTGTACAACTTAGGTTAGGTTAGGTTAGGTAAGGAGGGGCGTGCACAGCCCAAGGGCTGTTGCGTACACGGGGGCCTATTGGTCCATTGTGATCCCCTATTAATAAAAGCAGAGATGCTCCTAACTAATGCCTTATGTAGACTGGTTCATTTTCGAACCAGCCTGTGCTTACAATGAATTTTCTCATATTTGCCATTGAGACCTGCGTTAGATCGTCTAGTTCTCCAACAAACCTGTTTCCGAAGTAGCGAAGGCGATTTGTTTGGAGGTTCGGACAGTCACAGAGCAGGTGTTTAATGGTTTCAATCTCCTCGACATCCTGGCAGCTCCTACAGAAATCGGGTGCAAATGCACCCATTCTAGTGGCCATTGTGCCAATGGCGCAGTGACCCGTTAGTACACCTATCAGGATTCTGATGTTCTTTTTACTCAGCGATAAGATATACCGAGTTTCTTTTTCATTAATTCTAGGCCATAAACTTCTAGAGATAACACAGTCGTCCCTGGAGGACCAGGAGTTGTTGATTTGCTCTTTCGTTATTAGGTCTATTTTCCTTTTAATCACGCCAATCGGGATTTTTGGTTTTTTTTAAATGGCTACTGCTGTTTTTATTTGATAGTGATCCTTTCCTTGCCAGTTCATCTGCTATTTCATTCCCTTCTATATTACTATGTCCGGGAACCCAGCAGAGGTTGACTTGGTTAGTGTTACAAATATTGTTCAGCATGTCTCGACATTTTGTTACTGACTTGGATCTTATAGTCTCACTAGCTAAGGCATTGATGGCAGCTTGGCTGTCCACGAAAAATGTGATCTCAGACGAGTTCAATCCTTTCGTGCGTACCAATTCTGCCGCCTTTTCAATAGCATAGATCTCAGCCTGAAAGACACTACACTCATCTGGGAGTTTGAATGATTCTTTAATATTTAGAGCTTCACAGAACACCCCAGCTCCTGTTCCCTCTTCCATTTTTGACCCATCG
Organism: Philhelius festivus; assembly: GCA_963931855.1. Lineage (NCBI taxonomy): Eukaryota > Metazoa > Arthropoda > Insecta > Diptera > Syrphidae > Philhelius > Philhelius festivus. The sequence continues at coordinate 88,379,018 of OZ007557.1, read as the reverse complement.
GTGTAGAAGGAGATACCTTGTTCACTAATTAGTGAGTTGGATTCCCATCCCTGCCTTTGGGGTATTGTAGTAGAGAATTGTTTGTTAAAATCTATTTTGGGTGGTAAGTAGTCAGTCGTCACATTAAGCCCTGCCACTGTGTCATACCTATGCAGTATTGAACCATGACCATAACTGCTGTGCTTCCAAAAGTTCATTTCTTTAAGCCGAATTGCGCTTTTGGCTGCTGTGCATCTTATGTGCTCGTCCAGGACTGGAAGATTTAATATAATTTCCAGGCCTGCCTGTGGCGTAGAACCCTGTGCCCCCGTTATTCCTAAACAGGCTAGTCTCTGTACCTTATTCAGGTTTTTGAGATAGCTACTTTTTTCTACAGCTTTCCACCACACGATCAACCCATAGGTAAGTATGGGACGAACTATCGCCGTGTACATCCACTGGATGACCTGCGGTCGCATGCCCCACCGTGTACCGAAGGTTTTTTTGCATGTTTAGAGAGCGCATAGTGCTCTTTTCATTCTTTCCTCTGTGTTCCGTTTCCATGTTAGCTTGGAATCAAGAATTACTCCAAGATATTTAGCCTCGTTGGAAAGTTTCAGAGGAATGTCGTTGAGTTTTGGAGGAGTGAAGTCCTCCAATTTCCTTTTCTTCGTAAACAGGACTAGTTCGGTTTTGGAAGGGTTAACCCCGAGACCGTTTTGTCCTGCCCAAGAAGATAGTTCTTTAAGTGAAGATTCCATAATATCCTTGATGGTGGTAAGATATTTACCCGATATCAAAATTACTATGTCATCCGCATATGCTACTATTTTAATGCCCTGATTCCTGAATCTTGTGAGAATTTTGTTAACAACAAGGACCCAGAGGAGAGGTGAGATTACTCCTCCTTGTGGAGTGCCTCTTGTAACCGATTTCTTTATATTACTATCACCAAGTTGCGAGCTAATGATTCTGCCATTGAGCATGGTATAAATCCAGTCCACAATAGCAGATTGAACGCCAACTTCTTCTAGAGCAGATTTAATGGACTCCGTTTTTACGTTGTTAAACGCCAGGGTATGTTCTTTGTGCTTGAGACTTTTCTCAATTTGTGAGACGACCTCGTGCAACGCAGTCTCCACTGATTTACCTTTTAGGTAAGCGTGTTGGTAGTTGCACAGGTTGCTTGGTTTGAGAAGGTCTCTAACATGCAGATCGATAATTCTCTCCAGTGTCTTGAGGAGAAACGAAGAGAGGCTTATCGGTCTGTAATCTTTTGCAGTCGAGTGTGTCGGTTTTCCAGCTTTTGGAATAAAGACTACTTTGACTTTCCTCCAACTGATAGGGACGTATCTCCATTTGATGCAACTTTTGAAGATTACCCTAAGCCATGGGGTGATTATCTGTAGAGCATGTTGAAGAAATGCCGGAATAATCTCATCTGGTCCAGCTGATTTATAGGGTTTGAACGAGTTTATTGCCCACATAATCTTCTGCTCTGTGATAACCTGTTCTAATTCTGGTACTGATTGTAAGATATCTAAGGTGTTTGGTTGTGTAAAACCTGGTCTTGGATGATTCTTACAGCCCGGGAAATGCGTTTCCATAAAGAGTTCAAGTGTTTCTTGGCTCGAGTTCGACCACGATCCATCGGGATGCTTAATGTATCCCGGACTCGTGGGATTGTATGTTAGGATCCTTCGAAGTCTCGCCGCCTCACTTGTCTTCTCAATAGACTCACAGTGCCTAGCCCATGAATCCTTTTTGGCCCTTCTTAACTCTTTGGTGTATGAGTTAAGTTCGGTTCTATATGAATTCCAATCTTCCTCCGATTTACTCAGTCTGGCTTTGTTGAAAAGTTTTCTGACCCCTGTTCTTCGTTTCTTAAGATCACTATTCCACCATGGCGGATTAGTGGGTTTAATGTTACGAGATATAGGGCAGTGTTTTTCAAAGGCCTTTTTCATTTTACTAGTAAGATTTTGAACAGCATTATCAATGGTTGAGGTTGTCGAAAGCGTTTCTTCCTCTGGAGGATCGATTCGTTCATTCAACCATTTTGAGTACTTTGTCCAAACTTAAAGTCTTATATTTATGAATATTCAAAAGAAGAAAACAAATATGAACCCTTCTTTCTGAAAAAAAAACTAAGGTCACATATAAAAAATCGCGAGTATTTGAAATAGTTTTGAATATTGCATCAAACACGTTTATCGAAAATGCGTGCATTTGGTATTGATGAATTCCTTCTTCGATGCATTTAAAACTACCTTTGAAACCACTCAATACAAGTTGTATAGGATGTTTTCAATTATGAAACTTATGAAATAAATTCTGGTGTGCCACAGGGCTCCGTTTTGTCTCCGATCCTCTTTTTTATATTCATCAATGATCTTTTGTCTGGATCTTCTTATCCATTAAATTATTTTGCTGACGATAGAACTATCAACTTCTCATATTATTTGTTTCCAGATGCATGTCCTTGTTATTTGGATGGGAATCTAGAATGGTGGCGTATAATAAGATCGTTAAATTCCGATCTCGATACACTGTCCAATGGGAAACTCTAAGCCGCGAAGAATTGAATGCTTCAAAAACTCAATTGTGTCTTCTTTCGTTAAGGCGCAACCGTTATTTTTATAAACAGTGCTCTACTGAAAAAGCTAGTTGTGTTCATCTCCTTAAACATTTTAACCGTTATACTCGCACTTTAGGGAAAGTTCTTCAGTCTACCTTTGATCCCAACTTTGGATGTACGATTGAATACAGGGATTTTTCTTTAGCCACACCACCCGAATGTAGAAAGATTTACACGACTCTATATTACCTTCTCATTATAAAATTCTGACATTCAAAACCTATGTGCATCGGTATCTCCTATTTAATCCTCTCCAACTTTCCTAACGCTCGCATTATGCTCAAACATTTTAAGGGTAGTCATAATCTCTTTAGTGCTTGAAAATTATAAAAAAAAAAATTCATCCGAGTAAATGAAATAGCTTGCATGCTTCAAAACAGATGGTTAATTAAAACAAAAATAATAGGACCTAAATGGTTACCCTGTAGTATTCTATCTGCTAGGTAATTTTATGCCTATCAATCAAAAAGTACCGACAGTGATCTAGTAAATACAAAATGTTGAACCCATATAGTTAAATCTTCGCAAAATCCAAGGTTTTCTAATTTTAACATTAAAACTGGATGTAAGACTTTGTCAAATGTCTAAATAAACTCTGTGAAGACACAATCTACTTTTGCCGATTTTTTTAAAACGTGGTATGTATCATGTTTTGTTTATTATACCCAGTTATTTTCTAAAAACTGTTCATCCTATACAATTTTATTATTCCAAATTTAACAAAAAAAAAACGGAGAATTTGAAAATGTTACTAGAGGAAAACTGTTCATGAGCATAAGATACACTTTTTCAATGATTAAAACAACTCCTTTAGTAGGTAGTTGGAGCTTCAAACAGGATGCCATGGCTTATGCAAGAACAAACATTAATTCGCTGTAGTGGTTTCTTATACAACATTTTTAAAACATATGTAAGAAAAACTTTTGGTACGCCAAACTTAAAGTTTTTATTACTATACGGATAAAAAATAAATTTCCAAAAAAAATAATAAGCCGTTTTTGAGATATTGAATTTTCCAAACGAAAAAAAAAAATGCAATCTATCAGAATTCTCGGAACCGATTTCGAGAAAAATACGATGTTCAAAAACCATTTTTAAGATTTCTATGTCGGGTACCGTTATTTTTAGGTAAAATAATTGTTTTTTCATCACATCTTGTAGATTATATTAAGAAACTTTTATTTATCAATTTAAAAAAAAAAAATGAGCACGAGGTTTTGAAAATATTGAGTTTAAAAAAAAAGAACAAATTCGTGTTTGAACAAGATCGGACTAACTTACGTCAAAAATAGTATTCCTTTTGATAAATAGGCATATATAATATGAGGCCGTGAGTGCAATACCACTATTGCATTTTTTATTATTTTCTGAAGAGCAAAGAAACTCTTTCACTCAAGCCTTAAATTTGTTTTGTGTTTGGCCTAAGTAATAAATTGCATGAAGTATAAAATTTTAACACAAAAATGTTGGTCAGTAGATAAAGATTCAATTTTCGTAACGAACTCAATTTCTATAAAATTGCAGGCTGATAATGCACTCATGTTCTTTTCAAGTTTTAAGGCGCACCCAAATCAATTCATTAACGAAAACACGAAAACATATTTTGCATTAGTTTGGGAAAGCCTTATCAACAAAAATTCCGTCATTTACATTTCTTTAATTTTGTGAGTTTTGACATTTTTTTAGGTTGGTTGATCAACTAAAAAAAGTTATTCACAATTTCAATTTTGAATTGATTCAAGCATTTAAAGTTACTCATGCTTATGAATGTGGTTTCAAGAATTGAATGATACGAGTATGTTGCATGTAACAAATGAAAAGTTGCATGCATTTTAAGTAATCTTTTATTCAGCTTCATATTAAATTTTGTATGAATTGTTCATATTTCAAATGTAAAGTTTCCTACTTGGAATTCGCATCAAAAAAAAAATCTTTATGAAAGTGGTTTCATGCATTTAATGATATTTTGCATGTAAAAAATGTATAGTTTCATGAATTCAAAGTAATTTTTCATAAAATGTCACTTGCTCATGTTGATGAATGTGGTTTCATAAAATCAGTTACATTGTTCCTACAATAAAAGGACAGTTTCAAGCATTTTAAGCAATTTTGCATAAAACTCTACAATAAAATTTGTATGAATTGTTCACATTTCTAATGTAAAATATCATACTTTGATTTTCCAACAACAATTCTATTGCTTGGATTTTATGAATGGTTTTTAATAAAAATCATGACTTGGTCATAAAACTAAAATTAATTTTTATGAATTCGTGCATTATTCGCATGAATATTCTTTAAAAATTAATGATTTTGGGTGAATGATCGCCATTCATAAAATGAATGTACAAACATTTTTTCAGTGCAGACGGTATTTAAAGCTCATTAGTAAGAAATACAAATTAACAGAACGAAAAAAGTACTTACTCACCGGTATTCGTCTTTTATAAAAGTTTGGAATTGTGTGGTGTGCAATGTTTTTGCTTTGTTTAAAAAAAGGTTGATATTGTTACAAACTCACCAACGCATAATTTAACGCTCTATGGAAGTACTCGTACCAGCTGACCTTTCTCATTGAAAACCATCTACGATAAAGATATGATAAAGAGATGTCCCCAAGAAAGACCTGAGTCTTGTCCTTATAAAGTCAAACTTGAAGTTAACCTCCCTTTTTCATTTTTGTAAACTTTAATTTATTCAGCCATCCTTTCATTGAAGCACTATAAAATCCACGATTTCGCATCAAATATGTATGTTCATTCATGTCATCAATTTCTGTGTGGTGAAATGGAAAGGAGTGAATCTGTGAGTTTCAAATGTGTAAACCAGAACGGTAAATCTAAAAAACCATTATAAATAATAAATATGTATATAAATGTTTCAGCAAAGTAATACGAGTAAAAATAGAACCGTCCTCTGAAACTGAAGGGTTGTTAAAGTAAAATGACATAACTAACAATCTGTTATGAAAACTACATTAGAACGAAATATACAGCTAACATAATCAAAAGGAAATGATTAATTAATAAACAAAAATGTACCATTAAAAAATTCCTTAACTATATTACTTGGTTTTTCACTCCGAGTCAAGTCCAGCTTTTAATTACTTGGTTTCTCCTAAACTGCTCAAAAGTTTTCAACAACTTTCTTACTTAACTTCTTTCATTTATTTTTAACATCACCATAAGACAAAAACTTTATTTAGAAAATGTTCCTTTGGTCTTGTTGGCCAAAAACACTGTACCTACGAGTACCTTCCTTTTTCTGCACTCTTATAGAAGGATACTAAATGGAACAAAAATTTAAACTTTCAACAACTTTAATCACCTTGACAGGAACATTTCCTGTTTCTAAGGATGCCGTTATCGAAAAATATTCTCAGTAGTTGTTGGAGGTATTTCTTCTGAAAATCGATATTGGATGTTACCTATTCTTACATTTTTGTTTGAAAATTGAAACAAAATTAAATAAATAATTTTCAAAAACTCAACACGCCACCTACCAGCGATGAAATCTTTCATTTTATTTTGGAACGTCAATTGGTTTTAATCGATAAAATGCCAAAACTTTCATTTTGATAAAAGGTCATGTCCGTTTAGCTTACACAACAAGGATTCAAACTGGAAATTTTATGAAATTTTAAAAAAGGATTTGTGAAGAGAAGTTTTATAAATGATAAATGTTGTATTAGTGAAGTTCTCTTAAGAAAAATGTGTCTTGAACTAGTAAAAAAATAGGTTTTTGAGTTTTTATTTCCATAAGAAATTCCTTAATTATTTTATATAAAGGGTTTTTCAATTGGCGGGTAGATATTGGCGGCCAGTGGCGGCATGTTGTTTTGCTGACATCCGTCAAATCTGTTGTCGATTCAACAACAAGTCCAATTGATAAGACTTTATTATCAAAATGAGTGTTTATTAGTGAAAATTTTTCGCCCATTTTACGGTACTCATAGTGACACTTCACAGTCGACTTTTCAACGTTCAATGGAAAAATTTAAGACTACCGGTTCGGTCAATCAGACAACATTCGTAGGTCAAGGGAATACAATACCGGCTAAGAACGTCGCCACGTTCCCTAAACCATGAAGTTGTACAGCAGAACCCGGGACAGTCGATTCTTCGGCGTGCACAAAAATTTGGCCTTTTGCAGACTATAATTTTGTCCAATTTTGCGTCGGGACTTGAGCCTACACCCGTAAAAGATCCAACCGACTCAGGAGCTCCCTTGTTGTAGTTTTAGGCCATTATGTCTTTGTGTCTGGGCTCGAGACGTGGTTGACTTTCCTCGAGATTTCTTCTGATGTTGAACGATTCGGATGGTGCTCGCATCCATCTTATTTAGTCAAGAGGTTCGGGTATTAAGAAGAGCATAGGTAGGGTTTTAATGTCTATGGGTATGGGTACGCACATTTAGCCATTGGCTTCTTCCTTGGTCGATGGCTGGGAGTGTGCATTAGAAATTGCTGGCCTCGAGCTTTGTGAAGCTCATCTAGAAGTGACCTTCACGGTCGCAAGACTCTTCGCCCCCTTCGCTTCAAACTATCTATGAGTTAGGGTCCCTTGTGGGAATATTGTGATAGCTGTGGTTCGCCAAGATCGAGGAAGCATATGGTGTCCAGGTTTTCTTGGATGCAAGAGGTGCTAAATAAAACTCGCTTTTCAGCAAGGGGTGTGAATATGACCTTACATGTTCACAGAATTGCTACTGGTGTGGTGTAATGCTATGTCAGGGTGGTGGTTAGCGCTTAATCTGACTCCATTAGTGTGGGTGGGTCAGCCGTCGAACTATGCCTTAACTGGCAGGCGTCCACGTTCAACGAAATACGGTTCTGACCCAGGAGCTCAAAGTTCATTCCCAAGGACAAGGCTGTTTGTCTCGCAGAAGTGACTTGGCCATCAGGGTCATGAAATTTTAATCGGCTACACTTTTTCCTATAAAGTTTCCTGAAGTCGCAGGTCTATGTGAATAAACAATAATCGACCGATGCCCCAAAGGTGAACATAACATATGACATCGCTCAAATTCAGCCGGATCTATGCGGAAGCAGGGCCGGATTAACAAGTAGGCAGAATAGGCAGTTGCCTGGGGCCCCCGATTTTAGGGGGCCCCCGAAAAATGAAAAAGACTTCTAAAATTTTCTTACAAACATTAAATTCTAGTAACAATTTTTTTTATTGCAAAATTTTGTTGTCAAGTCCGGCAGCAATGGAGTAGGTCTTTCAGTCGCTATAATTGCAGATTTGTCTACTGAATTCGACTTGTAAAAGGGTTTGCTTATAAGTTTTTCAATAACACAATCACAACGGTTTTAATAACAACTTTTTCACTACTTGATGCCAATTTCTAGTTAAATTTTACACGCATTGAGTAAGTCATTGCAAAGTGAAAAAGCAGATTTGCAAAAAACGTGTGCTTTTTTGTACGGATCGTTAGAAGAGAGTTTAGTTTCATTCCGTGAAAAGTTCAATGATTTCGAGGAAAAAACAAAACAATTATTACCTGGTGTAGGTTATACAGAAATCGTAAAAAATCGTAAAAATAACCTAATGACGGAAATGCTTCAGAAGTAGAATTTTCGCCTCGCGATGATTTTAGGACCAAAGGTTTCCTCGAAATCATCGACAATCTTTACAGTGAAATCAAACGACGACGTGCGAAAGTGTATAAATGGAAGTTTCAGAGAGATTTGCATTTCTCATCAACTTTTCTCTAAGTGATGGAGACCTCCACGAAGCTATAAATAACTTAGTTCGTTTTTATTCTATTAGAGATTTGGAAGAATTTTTCATTGAAATGAAACAATTCCAAAGTAACGTGAACTCCAGATAAACTGATGCACACAAAACTCATAGTCATTTGTATAAGATTCTAATAGAAGATCAATTAGCCGATATATTTCCTAACACAGAAATAGCTCTTCCGATTTTTTTAACATTAATGATCACAAATTGTTCTGCCGAACGGTCCTTCTCGCAATTAAAAAGAATCAAAGCTGCTGAAAGAGCTACAACGCGACAAGAGCGAATCGAGATGTTAGGTATACTTTGCATTGAGTCAGATTTATTGAACAAAATCGATATTGATGATATAATTGATGAATTCTGCCGAAAACAAATGTAGAAAACGACATGTTTAAAATGTATATAGTAATTTTATTATATTATTACATTGTGACAGTAAAATTTGTATGAAAGATATAAGTTTGTATTTCTTAATCGAAAAAAGAAGGGAACGGACGTGAAAAAGGGCCCCAAATTGATGGTTGCCTAGGGCCCCGTTGAGGGTTAATCCGGCCCTGTGCGGAAGAGTCATTGAAAATTGGACCACTCGGATGCGGGCCACTATAAGAAACTGAGACTGGCACGTGAACGATATTAGATTTCATACATAATGGCATACATGGGCCTTTAAAATAATTTTTTACGTACAACCTTTGTTAGAAATGTTGTTTGAGCTCCTAACATCATTTTTAATGGATTAAATACATACATACATGTGTTGATAGAATTACCTATTCAAAATAAAAATATCAAAGAACTTTAAAATTTTGTATAATGTATGTACATGTACATATATATATACATAAATATGTTACGATTTAAGAGCAAATAACTCACACCCGATGAATTATTACATAATAATACTCGTATGTCCACATCTAAACAATAAATGTATAAATTATATTTGTTTCATCACATTAAAGACACAAATCCGAAAGCACTCTTAAGTAGCTATTTGAATCCCTAAGCACGTTTTTCCCAAGAATCTTATTTAAACAAAAAAAAACATGAAAAACTGCCAATTCAAAAAACAAAAAAACAAGAATAGAAGAAAATCAAAACCCAAATCCCATCACTTTTGAATTCATAAGCATCCTTGGGAAAAAATAACCTTATAAATCATAGCCTTCTACAGAAAGTCAAAGCAATACAACAAGAAAACACCATAGTCCAGATCCCTTTGAAGGAAGGATCCATAGGATGTGACACACAAACAATGAACTGCAATTAATACAAAATGATGATATCCCCATTCATCAAGTGTACCTAACTATCATAAATAACCATCAACTTCTTCAGATGAGAAGTCCGGAAGGACCATCGAATAAAAATAAGGATGCTCCATCATAGATATACACAAAGGACAGAGGGAAGTAGCATAGACTACAGTCGGCTTTCAAGAAGTGCTCTGTGTTGTGTGGCTCAGCGAAAAGGATCTGGTAGAAACCGTCTTGACCCAGATATAATCGGGTAAGTGAGTTATGTAGCTAAGCCAACAAGAACAACAATATCTTTAGTCATAGGGACAGGGGGGTTGGTTTTTATGACCACCAAGTTGTGGGTAGTCATTTTATTTCCCATTTAACCCAAAGTGTCGGAGGATTGTACGAGGGGGGTTTGACGAACGATAAGGCAATAATTATACAACAAGGATATTCTTTGTTTTTTTTTTTAAGTAAATTCTTGCGCGTGGGCTCTGGTTAGTTGATTTATGGAAAAGGATATCTAAATACACGAATAAATCTTACTTAGCGAGGAAAAAAATAATACAGGGTGTATGTTTTTAATTAAGGAAAGTGGGTACAAAAAAACCTAAGCGCATGGATATAAATGAAGAAAAAGAGCTACAATACGAAACAAATCTCAAGACGGATGGACGGACATCACACAGTCAAGGACGGAAATAAAACAAATCTCAAGGTGCATCTCAAGAAAACAATGACAATGAAAACGAATTTATATCCTAAGAAAAAATCCCCGAACTTGGGGTGGCTTGGTTTTATTTACATTAATTTATTACTCGAGGATTTTGAGCTTTATTTAAATAGTAGATTTCATTTAATAATTAATATTGTAATATGTTAAAAGTACGAAGATGATATAGTGGTTTCGGACTTGGGAGATGCAATAGTCAATGCGAAGTATAAAAAGGCACCTGGGAGAATATCCAATTTTAGAGAAATTTTACTTAAAACATGGTCAGTAAAATTTTTCCAATTCTGATATCTGTTCCCGCTCAAAAACTCCATCTGCTCAAACAGCACTCTTTGGCTACACGTTCCTGAAAACTATCGAAGGATTTCATTTATGAATGTTTTCCTTACTATTTTCAGCTATACAAGTATTGAGAGACTAGAAAAATAAATGGAGACAATTAAACATTCTCACTGTTCGTCAAAGTCGGTTTAAGGAAAATCCTTCCTTACAATACCTCATTTTTGTATTTACTTTTTTCAATTTTTGAAGCCTTTTAAGCCAGAAACACGAAAATTTATTCATTTTCTGGTAGATTTCAAAGTGGGCATTCTCAATACGCAATTTTTGTTCAATTCAGTACATCGAATTTTTGACAAAAAATCCAATGTGAACTATATCCAATCAAGATTAAAATTCTTAATCATTAACACTGGAAGATTTCGCCAATGGCCTGACATTGTTTCTTTTTGAAGGTTTCTTATAATACAAACCCTTTATATTACTGAAATAAATCAGCCAAGTAGAAGACTAAGCGCTATTTAATTAGGCTTGTTGAACTATTAATTCTAAATAGCTTTTTTTGTTGGCCTTTAGTCCAAAAGTCTTCTACTTGGCCAATTCATTTCAGTAGTATATAAAGTTTGTATTATGCACACTCTCATAATGAAACAAGTATGTTCAGCTCAATTCCTAAATTTTGATTGAGCCTTTGATAAAGTTTGGCATTTGGTATTTTATAACTATTTGCATAGGGACCTTACTGTAAACAGTACGACAAAATACTGAAATCCTACGTAACAGACACTATAGAGTTCAAACAAAATTTCTTGGAGCATAAGAAATTTGAAGCCGATGTACCACAAGGAAGTGTCCTAGGCCCAGTTCTGTTTTTGTTTATAATTCAATGCACATCAACTCTATAACAGCCGCGTTTTATTATCGCCAATGATCCATATAGATTAACTCTTGAAAATAAAACGATACAGATCATAGTGACAGTTGTCTTGTATGGTCATCTCCCTTTGGCTTATGTTTGTTGATTTTCAAATGTTTCTTGTCTTTGTTCTTTACACTGTAGTTTACACTACCTTACCATAAAAAGCCATCTACTCGCCAGAGAACGAACTAATTTTTGGATCTTTGAAATAGATCCAGATAGAGAACAGGATCCCAAATTGTTTTTGTAATTTAATATTAAAAAATAATCCAGATCCACATAGATCCGTAGATAATAAAACGCACCTAATAAACCCCTGCGCTGATGATGTAATATTGTTGCCTTATTAATCCAATATGAAGGCTACAGAGAAATTGCAAAATACAGTCGATATAGTCGATGTTCTGTATTGAAAGTGATTGAAACTAGCCCAGCGATGTAATTTGAATTTGAATATCAATATTGAAGAAATAACAAACAGGGCAAGAATTCTGTATGAAATAATAGGAAAAGTAAACGAGCAATGCAGAGAGGAATATATAGCTGAAGCATCTGGATCCCAGTATACGAGTATATCAAGTCCCTGTAAGTTCAACCTCTTAGACAAAAATTACTTTTACGATTCAAACAGAGTTAACATGAGTATACTACAAAATAGTCAGGTTTCGGAGTAAATTTCTAAATCCTCACAACTCAGCGAAAAGAGAAAATGTTATTCATTTCATTGGAAGATGTCCATGTCCAACTCTTAGAGAAACGAGAAGTATTTTTGGAAGTGATTTTTTAAAGTAGGGTCAAGTTCTTATCAAGCCGAATGAGATGGATGTTACGACTTTATGAGTACTACAAAAATTCCTTGAAAGTATTTTTGTAATAAATTATTACAAAGTATCGGGTTTTTCAATAAGAGCGCTACAAAAGTTTTTTTTAAATAAAACAAAAACGGTTTTGGATATCAATGAAATTCTTTATTCCTGTGAAAGTACGTTTGATACCATTATGTATGAAACTCAATTTCTTTTGCATGACCACCACGGGCATGCTTACAGAAGTCCAGACGCTGAACCCAATTTTTGACGGTTTTCAAGCATAAATCGGCCGATACTGCTGCAATTTCACATTCGATAATCGTACGAAGTTCATCAATCGTCGCTGGCTTGTTGGCATAGACCAAAGACTTGACGTAGTCCCACAGGAAATAGTCTAACGGCGTCAAATCGCACGACCGAGGCGGCCAAGCGACTGGACCATTTCGTGAGATAACACGTTCTCCAAACTTGGTTTCCAATAAATTGTCCTATTGGAACTACATGTCCTCCAAGTCCATATCATCCAATTGGGGCCAAAAATATTCGGTTATCATTGAACGTTAGCGATCCCCATTCACAGTAACGTGCCGGTCTTGATCATCACGGAAGAAGTACGGCCCAATGACGCCGCCGGCCCATTAACCACACCAAACCGTAATTTTTTCGGGATGAAATGATGACTCATAGAGTACGTATGGATTGCTGCCTGACCAATACCGCATATTTTGTTTATTGACGAAGCCATTCAGCCAGAAATGAGCCTCATCGCTGAAGATGATTTTTCGATGAAAATCCGAATCATTTTCAAGTTGTTGCTCAGCCCAATTCACGAACATACGACGCTTCTGGTGGTCAAGCGGCTTCAGTTCTTGTATGATGTAGGCCAAGATCTTTTCGCAAAATTTTCCAAAATTTTGACTACGATATGTCACTCAATCAGAGACTGCAAGGTCATACCAACTACGAAATGGAAACTATCTTAACCTACTCCCATTAGGTGACGTTCTTTAAGGTATTGCAAAGTATTAAAAGCTTGAATTTACCCAAATATGATTCTCAACACTACTTAGTACCGAGTATTTCCAAGTTTCCGCTAGCAATATTTTTTCACTTCTTTTAAACTACAAAATATTAAAAAAATCTATGTCAAAGTGGAATTTTGGAATATTTTTCCCTTTACTATAAAGTACTCCAGATATTAAGATTAAGCTTCAGTGACATCATTTGAAATAAGATAATTAAATAAAATATTCTAATAGAAATATATACCTAATGGATTTTATTTTTATTGGTCATTACTCATTACATTCTAGAAGACATTAAATATTTAGTATTAAGTTCATGCTTATTAGTTTCATCTGAAGAAACTGAAAAGAAAAAAATTATTGCAATCTTAAGAAATCATACTTCTTACCCGAAGTTTTGCCAACTATGTCAACAACATAATCGAAAACTTTTTTCAATGATACTACTTAATACTTCCTTCGGATTTCTAGAAAGTAAGTACAAATTAAAATTGAAGCACTCCCCTTATTTTATATTTAGCTTTCAATTTTACGATCTATAAGAAACTTAGCATTCATCAGAAGAAATAAAAACTTTTTAACTTCTACTTAAATTTGTTTTAAATTAGAATAGCTACGTGACTTATGTTTGAAATATCAAAATATTGTCCCCTAATTCTCTTGTATATTTGTTATATTTTTTGTAGAAAACTTTCAGGCATATTCTTTCAATCAAGTGGCAATAGTAAAATTTATTCCGAAACTCAAATTACTAATTATCTCTTTCCAAAATCAGGTTGTCAAAGTAGTCCTCGTGGTGTGAATATACCCTTATCCGTCATAAACAAAAAACTTTATTATTGCCATCACGACCTTGGTATTGATTGCCCGAATCCAATTTAATTATGTTTCCAACTATAAACAAAAGTATACCTACCAACTTGTTTATAAATAATTAGAAGAACATTGAAAGTCCCAAGTTAGCCGGAGGAAAAGAAGAAAACAAAAAAAGTAGACTAAGGCCGGTATTCACCGAGCGCTCATAACTTAAGAAGCTCATAAACCTATTCACCAAGCAATATTAGTGAAGATCTACGAGCGCTCTTAAAAGTTAGGAGTGGTCCCGACCACTCCTAACTTACGAGCGCTCTCTTCGAAAGTTTGTTCGCTTGTACGTGTGCCACGCACGCATTTGACTCGAATCCATGTGAGCAAAGAGCAATGCCAAGTAGAAGAGTATCCATTTGCTGTCCAGACCAACATTCCAGAACATTTCACAGTTTGGGTATGCCTGAACAAGAGAGAGTGGCTCTCATTTTCGAACTTCGAAAAACACTTGCGAGTGGTTGGTGAATACCCCACAGAAATTTCAAGTTAAGAGCCTCGTAAAGTTAAGAGCCGTTTAGGAGCGCTCGGTGAATACGAGCCTAAGTTTAATTATAAATAAGCTGAACTTAATGGCTTTCATGTCGGCCCTTAAATAAGTTTGGAAATAAATTTTGTTTTGGAGTTTGAATCACTTCTTTCTTCAGACTTAGATTTTGTATTTGAAGTAAAGTTAACATGCAAATAGAATAATTATTACAAAAAAACGACCTTCAGTATTACTTCGAAAGTACTGCTAAGTACAGAAATTCCTTTTTTGATCGGCAAATCTGTAGTCAAATGCTTCATCCAGATACATTTCTCACTTCTTTAACAATATTCATACTTTAGAAACCTTACATCCGCTTTTAACTCCTATCACTTTCCTCAACGCTCTCATGCTAATCACACATTTTAAAAGTAATCTAGCCTGGTTGATGAATATTAAGATTTAGCGATTATTTTCCGAATTTGGGAAAAAAATAACGTCCTTTTTTCTATGGGATGTTTATATGAATTCAAGCTCACAAGCGATGGATATGTGTCTTTCCTTTTTTGTTTTTTTGTGGACATTAAAAAATAATCAGGAAACGAATTCGTGTAAACAAATGCTGATTTGAAGAATTTTGAGATAATAAAAGTTTATGCAGTTACAACAAAGCCAAACAATTTTCCTTTTTAAGTGGAATTGTACATAATAATACCGACCTACATGCTATTTTGACTTTAAGTGCTTGCAAACTCCCTTAAGGCCAGAAAGGGCAGACTTCGAATACTTGTGGGAATAACCTTGAAAATCCATGCTGTGGTATTCTTTCTGAATTCATTTCACATACCAAATTTTTCATTAGAATTTTCCTGAATGTAAAATATATTTTTCTCATTCCTTCATTTTTTCAACAGCTTTTCAAAAAATCGCAAAATAAACACAAGAATATATTGCAATTTAGGCAAGAACACATCTGTAGCCACTAAAAACATAAATAATTAAATAAATAAATAAATAAATAAATATCTAAAGAATAAGTTAGAAACTAGTAAATAAATACATAAATGAAAGGATAATAAAATGCACGACTGGATCGCACGAACTTGCTCTTATGTAAAAGTACTTTGGAATTTAAGATACATTTTATCAATATAAAACATGGATTTAATGAGATAATAATGTTCAAATGCATAAAATTGACTTCTGATTTCTAGAAAAGTATGAATTTATGCAAACAAACTTTAAAAAATCGTTTTATTATTAAATAAATTTTTTATATAAGAAATTTCTTTAAAATTTTTCAAGAAAAAAATGCGAATTTTAAGTATTAAATAATATTGATTTTAGGAAATAATTTCAAAAAATAATCGTTCATAGGTTTTGAAGATTTTTTATCTCGTTTTCGAGATAAATAAGATTTTGTATTACGGGTGTATGGGGGGTACCGTTAGTCTTGGAGCTAAAAAAAAAATCAATTTGTCCTCTAGGGAATCACCGAAGACCCTTAACTACCGAGTTTGAAGACAATACCTCCGGTAGCTTAGGCTGTAGTTCGAGGTACAGACATACAGACATACAGACAGACGGAATTGTCGGACCCACTTTCTTCGTATTCGCTATCATCGTAATGTCAACTTTGATCAAAATCTCGAGTTCGATTTTTTTTCCAAATGCAGAACTCGCCCTATAGTACCTATATCGCAAGTAAAAAATAATAAAACTATGGTCGATTTTTATTGGTAAATGTATATTCAGCACAGCAAAATTTTACACAGTAAACAACAACAAGAGATTACTACGGATAAATTAGTCAGTAAAAATAGTGCATATAATAGTGCGGATAAAGTTTTGGAACGCCTGGAGTAGAACTGATTGTTGTTCTTCATCTTCTTGTAAGAGGGTGCGTCGTCGTCGATTTCTTCAAATTGAACGTCAGTGATGCCTCGGATGTATAGATAGATAGAAATATGTTCATAACCATTAGATTAATTTTTATAAATGAATAAAACAA
Organism: Philhelius festivus; assembly: GCA_963931855.1. NCBI lineage: Eukaryota > Metazoa > Arthropoda > Insecta > Diptera > Syrphidae > Philhelius > Philhelius festivus. Next base: position 88,362,307 of record OZ007557.1, on the reverse strand, counting down.
CTCCTTTAGTAGTTTGAGCTAAAACTAAAATGCCTTGCGATTTCTCAAGCAAATAAAAAGTAAAAGCCGTTGAAGTGGTTTCTTAAGATAATAAGCTTTTATATTCAAAATATTCAAAATTTTAAGACAACATTTTAGTAACTTAAAGTTTTTCTATTATATGAATAAAAATTTAATTTGAAAAAATAAAACAAAAATTACCCTTTTTGAGATATCTAATTTAAGAAAAATTTATTTTTATATTAGAAAAATATATATGTTCTTAAGTTTTTAAATGCAATGTTTTTCAAACTTTTAAGAAGCTTCTGTATAAGAAATTTCATCAAAATTGGCTGTGCCGATAATGAGAAATTCAAAATTGGAAAAAATGGTTTTGTTGTGGGTACGTTCAATAATATTTTTATTTTCAATTTTTTATTGATTTATAGATCGTAAAAATTAAAATTAAGAAAAAAATTTAAAACTAATTTTTTTAAGCATTCTTTGGCATTAACTAAATGAAATTTCTTGAATTTCTTTTTAAAACAGAAACAGGAACAGTTTTTAATTAAAAAAAAAAATATTTATAAAATTTTTGGTCTTAAAAAAAACGATAGGAATGTGAAGTGGAAAAATTTTAAAATACTATCTACCAAGTTTAAAGTATTTCGGCCGAGCCGTTTAGGCTCTTGGTGAACAGATAGACAGGCAGAATTAGGAGACCCACTTTTTTCGTGTTCTCTATCATTGAAATCGAAATCTCGAGTTCAATTTTGTGTACGAATACAAATAGTACCTATATGTCGCAAGTAAAAATAAGTTCTCATGTATAGAATTTTTAAAATATTTCTAAGCAAAAATGTTGGTACTCCAATTTAAAAATTTTGATGTCATGGAATTTATAAGTTAATTTCTTTCATAAATCCAAAACATTTTTAAAATTAAATTCAGTATAAAAAGTTTTTCGAAAACCAATAATTTTAAAAATTATCATTGTGGGTAGGTACCATTATTTAAAAAAAACAAATGAATTATCCATCTTGTAGAAATCGTTAATTTTCATGTGATTTTCGAAATATTGAGTCTTAAACAATAAAAAATTTGATCCAAAAAACAAAATTTATTCAAACTTTTTAGAAGCTTTAGCATAAGTCGGATCAAAATCGGTTGAATCGTATTTGAGAAAAACGAAAACAATTGCGTTATACATATAAAACATAATATGTCAGAAATAGAAGGACTACGACAAGAACCTGTGGGAAAATACATTGGACTTGAAAATTACAAGATACTTACCATTTATGTCTTCAAATCTATTGCTTCTAAACACAACCAAATTCAATGATGTCAGTTGAAAACACCACCCAACACATATTTACCATTGAGCAATCTGTTATCCCCGTTTTTTTTTTTAATAATAATAATAAACGGTTAGATGTTGAAATGGAATAAAACAATCTGTGTGTTAGGTATTAACAAAATTCTTCCTTTATTTGAAGTGCCAAGTGTGCCATTGTATATGGAATATAACATTATTCAAATGCTCAGCTCAGTCCAGGACATCAAAGTACATGACCATGACATGAGAGATCGCAAGATCATTCATGCCTTATGTATGGCATGGATCACCGTCTTGCTAGAACCACTTGTCGTCAAAGTTCATATGGTTTAATTTTAGGCCCTCGTCACTAAAGACGAATTTTTTGGCCAGAATTATAGTCCTCTGTCAAACGCTCCGAAGCACAGTCAACGAACAAACGACGCTGTCTATGATCATGCATTTAGAGCTCCTGGAATTGTCTGGTGTCTTGTACAGTTGTAGGCCCAAGTTTCGATGAAAAATTCGCCAACTTGAAGTCTGCGGAAGGTCAAGTTCTTGTCCATGGCAAGGAATTAAATGTCTCGGTTCCTGCTGTAAGCTTTCAAGGATTGCGGCGATGTTATCAATTCAAGATCAATTGTCACATCCATCCAAGTGCCCCACCGTTTAGTCCAAGATATGAGGTCAAGTTTATACATTATCTAAGAATAAATCATCTAAAAATTTTAGGGAACTTGGATTCAATGGATAGCAGAGAAACGTCCCAAGCTATGTGGTAACTCTGTGACTAAGTATATAGCTAACCAATAGTAAATTTTATTAATTTACGCTGTGATCCATTATTTTTTATTTAAAAAAGTAAATGTTGTGCAATACACAGGTCTTCAGGTTATTTTCCTGATCACAACCCTTACTTCATTTTGTCCCTATCACTTAAGCCTAATACATTTATGGCACCTCCTTTTCAATGCTTGAAAATACATCATTGACAACAGAATTCCTTCTGCCGATAATATAAGTAACACAGTGGCGAGGCGTCATATTGTTCAAGTCGTGCATGAACGACTAGCTTACAGGCGACATTATTTTAATTTCTATCTAATTAACCCACACCTCATACTTATACTGTTCGTTCATTCTTTATAGTTATATCTAATGTATACGTACATATTTTCCATTTTCCAACTCGCGCATTCCTTCTCTGAACTACCCAAACAAAACAAAACGAACTAGCTACCTGCTACTGTTTTGTTTTCACTCAACCGATCAGTATCTACCCAAGTCGTTCATACGATTTGGCAACGAAATGAACCCATAGAAAGCATACAAGAAAAAAAAAAAAAACAATTCGCTCGTTGTAGGGACCATTTCGTGCAAATCTGTTTTGAACGAGTAGAGCTTTTTTTTAATACATAGAATGATGGAAATGAGGAAAACGGGTAGCTAGGGCGTAGGTAAGTAGTTTATTTATTTATTTAGGTACATATTCCAATATTTAATTTTTTTATTTTTTCGAATATGAGAAATGAGACGCGCGTCGTTCATAGGGACGGTTTCGTTCAAATCAGTTTTGAACGAGGAAAGCTTTTTTTACTGTGGAATGAAGGAAATGAGGAAAACGGCTAGCTGGTACTTAATCAACACATACCTACCTATTTATTATTGACATAAAAATAAAAACATTATAATGTACCTTTATATAAAAAAAGACTTGTTTGACTTCTTGGCATTGCAAATAAGAATTTTGAAACTGAACGACTACATTTTTTAGGCACGCGTCGCCGCTGAAGTAACATAATCATGTACAAAGTGTACCCCTGTTATTGACTAAAGATTTGCGTACAATAACTGCTTGTTGTCTTAAATTATGCATGTTTCATGGCATAAAGATTCGCTGGTAGTTTTTTTTTTTTTTTTAAAGCACCAATTTTAAACATGTAGGTATGTGAGAGAGCTGAAGGACATTTATCTGACATACCCTTGGATTTTTAACTTCTGTTGAGGTTTGGAAATTGATGTCAGAGCATGTCGTATACGACATATGTATGTATATGTAAACAAATTTCAAATTTATACTTGCCGACATTTTTTGTCCATCAACATTTTGTAAGAAAGTAAATTACACACAAATTGGAGTAAAATAAAATAAGAGCTCGTTCAGAATCACAGAATGTAAGAATTGTTTTGAAATACACCCTCAGCATTATATTTTACAATTTAAAGAAAACAAAACCAAACAAATTGTCTGTTTTTAACCCCATATCTACACATGAATATTATTTTCAAATTTTCCAGTAAATCAAACATTTATTTTCCATAAAATTGCCAATGCACTAACAGCCATTATTATTTAATGGCTTGGTTTTATCTATAGACCAATTTGTCTTTATAATGTTTTTATTTTCTGGTGCGTATGCAAAAATGAAGATGTTAACCGAAATCTTCCTGAAAGAGCCATTATGCTCATGTCGCACGTAACGTGTGTTTGATAAATTTCCCAAAATTATATGGTCTATGAGATAACAGCATTTTAATTTTATTGTATATGTACATACATACCTACACATGAATAGATAATTGTGTCAAAGGGGATATGATAAAGGGAGCCATTAAGAAAGATTTTAATTGCATTGGTAACAGATTCATAGATTTAACTTACCAAAGAAGAATTAGTAATATTTGTGTATGTTTTGTAAGATACTAGAGTTTTCAACAGCATTTTTTCCAAAAAAAAAAAATTCGACTGGTATCATAAGCTCCTTTTTAGACCTTTTCCATTTCTGATTAGACGGATTCTCCGTGTACATAATTCTTACCAACCCATCGAATTTGTACTAATCATTTTCAGTAACTAAAATCCGATCTTTCTGAAGAATTATTTAATCCTGGAAATAAAAATGTAAGCTGTCAATAGAAAAAATTTGTAACTCTAGTCTAAACTGCCTCTTTTCTATTTCGATAGTTTTTTGATGGAAAATATCTATTCAGCTAATGCATAGTTTACTCACCAAATTTCTTGAACAAACTCGCGATTAAATTTGCAAATCTACCACAAAAAGTTTTACTAGCCTATTTAGAATCGTGTAAACATTTTAAACTTTTCTTTTCAATTGTGGTTCCAATATACTTGAAGAGTACAGAAGAACCTTGGCTTCCATCAACCTGCTCTTAATGTATTCTTGAAAAGAAACGATGACAGGGATTCGAACTATTTTGAAATTGAGTCGAACAATTGGTTTCAAAATCCATTCATTTATTAACCATGCTGATGTGCTTCTTCTTTGAATCGAAACGAATATAACACATTCTAACTATCAACTCAGATTTACTAAACGTAACTTTTATTATCAGCAAAATTTGTACATAGTAACCGATACATAGTTCTTTTAATATTTTCTTCTTCAATTGTTAATAGAAAACATTTATATTTAATACGAAAGAATTTAATTGTTTTAAACATAATATACATATATATTCCCCTTTCGTCTTTTCCACTTTGCTGCAATTGCTCTCAAACTGCTATAATAATATCATTCTCAAAATAATCCGCTGCACATTTTCTTTGAACGCAGCCAATTTATTGTGGTCTTCCCATAAAGTCAAATGACATAAGAAATTAGTCAGATGCTTTAATTCATAAAAATGTCCGTTGTTGTATTTCTCTGATTTGTAAAACTAACGGGTACATACATAGCTTCGCAAAAAGCCAAGTGTCAATACTCTACTCTTAAAAATTCTATTCTTTGTAAAGAAATGAATAATGTCAACAGCGGTTGTTGGACACCATACTCACCCGTAATTAAATTTGCAAATGGCGAATTCATAAAACGAATTTAAATGATTAGGTAATTTATGATTTTTAAATTTAAGTTTGTGAAACTAATTTTTAAAAGTATTCTTAATATTGCTTAAATCTATAAACTTTTTATTTTTATTTTCAAACAAAAAATTTATTACTACTGCCCAATTTTTATTTTTTTTTTAAGTGGCAATACTGCTGGCCGAAACCTTGTGAAAGTAAGAGTAAAGTATCGTTGAGATTCGACAACTGATATTTTTATATTTTTGAAAAGTGCACGTAGCTTTCAAGGAACCTATGGTCCTGTGACCACGATAACGAATGGCAGGTTGAATGAATGCATGTGTAATTAGATTAGAGATTGGTTTTAGCTGGGAAAGTTCACTTTTGAAAAGACGTTTCAAACAGCCCTTAAATTGACGAATTCAAAAATCGAGAAAAAGGAGTTTGGTAGAGAAATCAAGGACAAAGTTTTTAGTTAAGTTTGACAAAAAAATAAGTGTGAGTTCCGATTGTTATCCCAGTTGACAGGGTTTTAAAGAAATGCAATCTTTAAGGACTTAAATTAAAAGATTGCATTCATTGAATTCATTCATTACACTACCATCAATCGATTGCAATCTTCTGAAAATTCTTACATTATTTGAATTCTTTTGCATTAATTTTTCTCCAAAAGAAAGCATTCAAATGAATACAAATAAACGCAAATGAATCCAAAGACTAAATATTTATTGCAAAAATTGCAACCACAGGTTGTTGGACACACTCATCGTTTGACAGTTCTAAATAACTGTCAATTCTGTGGCTCACTCCACTTTTCGTGCCTTAAGTTTATTCTAAATAAATCATTTTATTGTTAAAATTTCAATAATTTTACAACAATATATTTCACGACATACCTGGGATGACTTATCACTAAATAACCAGGTTTAAAAATCGTACCAAACAAGAATAAATTGTTTTCACTTTGTAGTGAAAACGTTAATTAAAAAGCATAATTATTGTATCGAAAAATATGTAGAAACTATTATTGAAAGAGATGTATAGTCAGCTCTGTTTATGAAACTCAAGCCTTTGACAAGTTTTAAGCACTTGAAGTTGGGTACAGAATGTATATGGAACTTCCCAGGCAGTGCTACAATATACTGAAATCTAACGCAATGGACGTACTTTTAAAAGAAAATTAAAGCTGGTGTAACACAAGGAAGTGTCTTAGGGCCAATCCTTTTTTTTATATACTAGGGCTATTCCATCGGGCATAAAAGCTCTCACAGCATTTTGGTGACGATACTGCTATACATAAAAATTGCAAAATTCAGTCGATAAATTTAGAGGTAAGATGCACCAAACCAAACCTAATCAACGCATATAAAATTTTCAAGCAAAAGGCTAAAAAATGTTCTGATTTGTATCAATAGTAAATATATGTATTGCGCTAAAGCTGAAAATACCTTGTAATAACCTTGGATCCAAAGCTAAAATGGAAAGAACACACCATAAAAAAGAATGAACTAGACTGTGAACACAGAAAAATGTATTGGTTCCTAGGAAAGATGCCTGGCCTATCTATCCAGACAAAACGAATGCTGTACAACCAAGTTCTGAAACCAGCTATATGGCTGCATAAGAGAAACAAATGCTAAAACCATTAAAAAATTCCAAAACATAGCTATGAAATAGTGATGTACATCGTGGCCTTCATAATAGAGATGGTTATAAAAGTGGTTGAAAAACACACTGCACCAAACATCTGCGGCAGTAAATTCATACCAACTCTGAAACGAAGCCATCATAATTGTACCAAGCAATGTTCGGAGATAAATAAGAACCAAGTCTCATGAGATGATGGTCTTAAAGCTATGAGAAAGTGTTAAGAGTTTAAAGTTGTGATTTTAAATTAAGAATAAAAAAAGATAATTTGTCAGTCTGTAATAGATTGGACATGATTCCTGTGGTTATCGTGCAGTAAAAGTCCACTGGTTCTGAATATTGACAAGCGTCTTTTGAACTACCGACAAAAATTCCTCGACTTTAGGTTAAGATTTCAAAAACAACCAATTGGTTCACCTTGCATGTTTCTCAAAAAACGTTTTGTGTAATAATTTAGAAACCTTATCCAAATTATTTATTTCAAAATTAAAAAAAAAAATCTTTTGAATATTTAACGTAAATTTATTTAGGGCTTGCGACCTTTATTAGATTTTTTGATATAATTTATCTTACCGGTTATTTCACAGTTGAAAACAACTAATTTCTTATCCTTAACCACAATACCAACTAAAAATCGAACTTCTGGTACTATAGCAGGAAGGTATTCTTGATCGAAAACAATATTCAAAATTTTATAATGGTAATCCTTAAAAAAAAAATAAAGTTTTATTATGTTCATAAATATTTACTGATTTTTTTTTCAGCTACATGACATGTTAACAGTGAAAACTTTGATGCTCTGGTCAAAAAGTTGGCAGAATCAAAAACGTTTTATAGTTTTGGAATGTTATTCCTCTATTTCTGTCAAATTTTTGATGTCAAAAAAGTTGTGAATGTCAAAATATAATGTATTTCACAAATAAACAAATAGTAGTTTTAAAACCATTACTTACCGATGCAATTGGACAATTATTCGGTACTGTATTGTTAGGTGCGAATAAGACCTTCTTGAGCATTTGAATAACTGGTATAGTCATGTTGTTGTTCTGCAAGAATTCACAAGCATCTACGTCACTAGCTTGGAAAATAGGACTTTTATCCTGACCTGATCTTCTAATGTAGACCATATAATCCAATCGGAACTCCTTGAGTTCCTTTTTCATTTGAAATTCGACATTTGCCTTTGGCAATCCTTGAGTCTTATCCATTGTACAAGTATAATTTGCCACGTATTCTTTATGAGCCGTACATTTGACATCGTGGAGTACAAGATTGTAGTTTCGCTGTAATAATTTTATTTAAGAAATGTTTTCTAAGCTATAAAATAAAACTACCTTTCCAAACGAAAAATTTATGCAAATGAAACAAAAAAGCAAGCAAATGCAAAGTGATCGTGTGCTTGGAACCATTTTGCGTGGCAGACTATTAGCTATGATACAATATTTTGAATTCATAAGTTCTTGGTAAGCTAATTTTGTTTTCGAATCCAAATCACGTTTAATTGGGCATGTTAACTAGACACGCTTATGTTAATCGATGGCAGCAAAATTAATAAGGAAACCTTATAGAGAACTTAATTGATTTCGCATTTTAAACCTTTAAAACTACGGCAGTGAGTTAATTGGCCAACATAAGCTACTTTTAATAACTCAGCTGATTGAAATTCAGATATATTTTAATCCTTCTATTTATGTATTTTTGTTTGTTACTATAATATTAATGAGAATCCAATTTGAATTCTAATCTAGATTATTGTGAATGGTTATTCATACCCAACGAAGTTTGATGGGTAGCCCAAAAAAATAATGTCAATTATAACATTTAAATATACCTGTAAATTCAATCGATAACTACGTTATGTCTAAACGTGCCTTTTGATGAAGTCTCTAGAGAACCAATTACACCATGCCATTAAAAAAAAACATGTGATGACAAATATATTCCTATTTATTTCAATCTTCTACCTTCGAGTTTTTTTACAAAAAAAAAAAAAAAAAACAACACTAATTTACCACGTACTGGATAATATTGTTGAAAGTACTTCAAGTTAAATGGAGTGGAAAAGATCTTATGTTCTACACGAAATAAAATTGCCAAAGCCAAAGAGCACACACACAGAATGTGTGCGACACATGTTGCGAAAAATAATAAAATAAATGTTCCACATACGCCACGTGTACCAATGTGCCCCATGTGGAGACTTTTAATGTTTTATCCTTGAAGTGGCAAAATGAAAAACCTTTTGCGTTCGAAATAATTGAGATGAAAAGTTGGGTTTGAGATAATAAAAGATTTCAATTAAGCTTTATTCTCGGTAGCTTTCTCTGTGGATGATTGTAGATTATTTTAAGTATCTACGATGATGCAGAGCGGTATTAACCATAAGGTTTGTGTTGTTTTGGTATGAATCGTAATTGACTGGTCTGAATTCTGCATAGGTGGAGTTTGTCATTTAGTATTTTGGGTCTAAGGGATGTTCTATGGAGAACTCTTTATCAAGATCAGGATACAAAATATATTCATAAGCTCTTTCTTATTCAACTTTAATAAGAGGCTTCAAAATCGGTCTTCACTATTAATAGTGTTTTCTAACAGCAATGAATGGATATACCTGCTAGAGAAAAAGCAATGGACAGTGCATATGATCGAAGATAACCAAATAGATGATACGGATGTGAACGGAATAAAAGGTACGACTGGATCGCACATACTTGCTCTTGTTGGCTTCCAGTTTGTCCATCGAAGCGGGCTTGTCGCTATAGACATAAGCCTTAACATAGCCCCACACAAAATAGTCTAGAGGCATTAAATTACACAATCTAGGTGGCCAATTGACCGGCCACAAACGTGGAATAAACTGTTCACCGAATTCGTCTCTCAATTGGTCCATTGTTACGCGTGCTGTGTGGCATGTGGTACCGTCTTATTGAAACCACATATTATGCAAGCCAAGCTCTTCCATTTTGCGCAAACAAAAAGTTTGTTATCATCGCACGGTAGCGCTCACCATTCACAGTAACGTTGCGATTCGCATCATCTTTGAAGAAATACGGCCCAATGATTCCGTTAGCCCATAAACCGCACACAGCAGTGTATTTTTCTGGATGCAAAAACAAAAATTTTTCAAAAAAAACCAACAAATAATTTTTCAAATATTTGTATATACAATATTATTTTAAACTTAGTGGGACTCCTGCTGAAAATTTTTGGTTAAAATCGTTAGAGCCGTTAATGAGAAAGTCGAAAATCAAAAATACGGTTCTATGACAGGTACCGTTAATAACATTTTTCCCCAAATTTTTTTTTTACCAAAACTTAGTCCATGTCCAAAATATCACACCTAATTTTTGTTATCAAAATCGTTAAAGCCGTTTTCGAGATAAATAAGATTTTGCATTACGGGTGTATGGGGGGTACCGTTAGTTTTAGAGCTAAAAAAAAAATTTCAATTTCCCATCAAGGGAATCACCGAAAACCCATAACTACCGAGTTTGAAGAAAATAGGTCCACTGGCTTAGGCTCTAGATCGAGGTACAGACATACAGACATACAGACAGATAGACATACAGACAGAAAGACGGAATTGCCGGACCCACTTTATTCGTCTTCGCTATCATCGTAATGTCAACTTTGATCAAAATCTCGAGTTCGATTTTTTTTCCAAATGCAGAACTTGCCCCATAGTATCTACCTATGTATATCGCAAGTAAAAAGTGGATCTTCGGCCAACTTTTCAAGAGCCCATTGAACGAAAATTCGGCATTGTGGTAGGACGTTCGGCTTCAATTCTTGCACCAGCTGTATTTTGAAAGACTTCACACCTAAATCCTTCCGCAAAATCTTCCACGTAGCGGAGTAACAGAGGCACAATTGCTGCGAACGGCGCCGTATCGATAATTCACGGTCATCACTAACACTGGCCGATACAGCTGCGATATTTTCCTCAGTAGCAGACCTAATTTTTTTTTGTTCAAAATCGTTAAAGCTGTTTTTGATATAAATAAAATTTCGCATCACGGGCGTATGGTGGTACCGTAATTTTCTAGCTAAGAAAAATTTCAATTTTTCCTCTAGGGAATCACCAAGGACCCTTAAGTACCGAGTTTAAAGCAAATAGCTCCAGCGGCTTAGGCTGTAGTTCGAGGTATAGACATGTAGACAGACAGACAGAATTGCCGGACCCACTTTTTTCCTCTTCGCTGTTTTTTGTAATGTCAATTTTGATCAAAATCTCGTGTTCGATTTTATACCCGTACCTATATCGCAAGTAAAAAATGTGGTTCCAAAAGGATGGCAGCGGTTCTTGACGCAAAGCTTATGTCACGTAGAGAGCTCGGAAGCTAACCACAGAGATTGTGCGATTTGACCCCAATAGAAATTTTCTTGTACGGTTTTCTTAAGTTCAGGTCTATGACAATAAACCGCAAATATTTAGTGAAAGTAAATTCAGATTGTGGAGATGTCTTAGATGGCGACCCTGATGAATCGTGAGCATGTGTAGTAGGTTAGGTTAGCTTAATGAGCTGACAGTTGATCTTCTAACCGTCACACTTAGATCAATGTAGATCCGTAGTGATGCACTAGAGATTGGCACTCCCACGTATTGAAAACAATTATAATCCTATATTATTCAAGTCCGTTAAGGGTCTTGATGAGTTTCAGCTAGCTATAGCCTGAAATATCGGAGGGTACTTCTAAGTCATTCAAGAAGTATCTGTCGTTGAGGAGACGTAGCCATTTGGTATCGTTAGTGAATTTTAATAAGTTTTTGCTTGAAATGTCATATAGCTCCTCCAAGTTGTTGAAGAAGTGTCTCCCTGGGCGCCTGTTTCTCAGATGATATAGCGCAGGTAGTGAGGAGTATTTTCATGTATCTCCTCATCCTCCGCATATGTCGCCCATACTGAATTTAATCTTTTTCTTGTGGTAACCCAGTTGGTGTTAACTGGTGGTGATACTCACTGGAAGAGAAAGAGACTCAGTTGGACGATAATATTGGTCTTTTGCTTGCTGAAACTAGGCTATAGTTTTCTGTTTATGAGACAGGAATTGAAAGAATTTTTCATAGCTAGAACTTTGCTCTCGACTACCTGTTTAAGATTACAGGGTGAGACCTGAACTGTTGTGTCTGCCTTATTAAGATCAAATGTTGAGCCTATCCTTGCCAGCTAGTCAGTGTTTCATTACCTGGGACACCACAGAGCCTTATATTTTGTGCTTGGTACCAAGAATCCTTAGCTCTTCACGACAGCAAGTTACAAGCTTCGATTTGATTTCAATGGCAGAAATCGCTTTTATTCCCGTTTGGATATCAATGAAAAAGGTAATATATGCTTGTGGTATTGCCGCCATTGAGAATTATCTAGCAGCCAGGACTTCAGCTTGAAGGACAGTGTTGTAATCAGGAAGTTTGAATGACTTGGCTAGCCCAAAGATTTCTGAATAGAACCCTACACCAACACCAGTTTTCAAGTAAGTTAATACTTTTAAAAGAAATTAAAAAAAATCCTATTCTGTAAGTCTTAAGGGCTTGTTTTCAGGTAAAATATCTACGTCTTAGAAAAATATATTTACTATTGAAATATTTCCAAAAGTTAAAAGTTCTAAAATAAGGCAGCGACTTTCTCTACTTTACATATGTAAATAGTTCAAAATCGACTTCGGCATTAACCAAAGTATGAATCAGCAAAATCGCTTAAGTGAAAAAATCCAAATGACTCTAATAAATTAATTCATCATTTTCTGATTTCGAAATTATTGATAAAATTTAATATCCGTTTTTGACATTTAACCTTATAAATCAAAATACTGTATCACTCTGCACTCAGCGCATTATCTTCACACAAAATCAAATTTCCTTCAGATCAATGTTTCAATTTATGCGCCATTTGCAGGAAAACTCAATTTAGGAATTCTATTCAACTCCTATCTTCAATGAGAGCACACCAAATTAAGTATTCAAGTTCAATTCGAATAAATAAATAATTTATCATCTGAGGATATCCAGCGTTTTGTATTATTTATGCGCCAACATAGACACGAAGTCAATAAAGTAATTGATTGTAATACATACGAGCTTAATACCCAAGGACTATTGATAGCAATTTTATTCTCAAGATCTGATATTCTTCTACTCTGTCTTTTAGAAAAATTAATATTGTTTCCTAATAGAATTTTCTATGAAACTTGAAAAAAAAAAATATACAAAATAAAATGAAGGTATACATTGAGTACCTTTTTTGCCTTTCTTTTTTGAAGGGAAAAAACCTCATTAAAGCAATATTTTATTATTTTTAAAATTGATTTTTCTTGTTTACATCTTGTGGCAAACATTGAGTGGCTGGATTATGGAGGCAGTGAAATTTGAATATGTAGTCTTCAGACATCAGAGGAAATTGGTTTCCGGTTTCATTATTTTGCATAAAGATGATTTAATTCATTAACTTCCAGGTACCTGATGTTTTGAAGGTCGAAACTGATTTTTCGAGAGTGGAAAAATAAGGTTATATCAGGATACCATCTGTGTAAGCTAGAAAAATACTTAATTTACCATAATTAGTGGGAAATTGGGAAGGTTACAACCTGTCAAAAGAGTTTGGGTGAGAAGGTTAAATTTTAAAATAAGGTGGAAGAAAAATTATCCTGAACGGGACAACGAAAAAAGAACCACATAGTGCAATTCACATCATTGAGTGCACCCGTCATCATCATCATGAGTATATACAGTGACGAGCAAAAGTGGTCAAATGATTTCGCTTTTTTGAAAAATTGATTTAAGTAAGGATTTTTGAATAGAATTAAAATCTTTTTTATTTTTATTTTGTTTATTTGACTCACATTTATTATGTATAATAAAATTTTCAAAAAATAATATATTATACAAACAAAAAAAATAATAATAATTTTCTGGTTTTGTCCAATTATGCACGTTTTAGTTTCAAGAGATTTAACATTGTTTGTTCATTGAGAGATGTTCCTCTCTATTGTGCTTTGTTTGTTTACTGTTATTTAACAAGTAACAGTTGAGTTAATTTTATTTGTTGATAGTTTGTTGTTCGTAAATTGTTCATTTTAAAACGTGTAAAGCTGATTATTGTCAAAATGAAAACAAATTGTAAAAATCAAATCGACCGCGCTATTTTTTTTACTAAAAAGTGGTGAAACATCGCCTGAAGTTGTAATGAACAGTGGGATGAGGTGGTAATTCCCATAGTTCGCAGCTCTGGCACATTCTTTTACCCTCAGCGTAGCTCATTTGGGTGGGGTAGTTGCTGCAACTAATTTCTGTTCACTCAAATATTTCGTGCCAGAAAATTGAGAAGATACCGCAGAGAAAAACAAAAAAAAATCAATTCCAAACATACCTCCATAAAATACGACAGATGTTACGTCGTCTTAAGTAGTTTAGTAAAATAACTACGTGGCAACCCTTATCCTATAGTGAGACATTGCTGCCCCACCTCCTCGCTATACTCTGGCCTTATTTAGAGCATAGCCCCAAAATAACGATCTGCCCCATGACTCTTACCTTCTTAACTTTTGTTACCACTTTCCCATTTTACCAATTTAGTTCACCATTCTAATAAAACATATTATTAATGGTACAACAATTTTAAATATTTATTAAAGAATATTATTACTTGAATTGTTAATAATTTGATCAAAAATGAAATTTAAATAAATTGAAGAAACAGACAAACAAATATTATTAATACGAGACAAAAAGAATTAAAGACAAAAATTAAACTAAAGAAAAGTATTGGATTGAAAATAATAACTACGTTAAAAACTATGACTGACACAAAAAAAAAAAACTATGATTTTAAAACAAGAGTATAAATGCACAAGAGGAATGTTATCAAGAATTCAAACATGGAGAAAAATATCAAGGATTATATTACTCACTTTTACTTTTTGATACCATTTGTTCGATAATCCAACGATGTGCGCACATTGAAGGTCTCGACGACTTGATTTCACTAACTATACTGATTTCAAATGTCCTCTTTTGCACTCACTTTCACATTATCAAAATCTTACAATTTAAAATTAATTAACTAATTATTACTATTTTTTTTGTTAAAAGTCGAAAAAAAACACAATTTAAGATTAATTCAAAAAAAAAGTTAATTGTCTTGAGATGTGACGCATTTCAAATGATGACTGTCTTAATTCTTGAAAACAATCTCGAAAAGTCTAAAGAATTGAGGAATCCTTTACCACAAAAATCTTCTTTTTCTTTTGCCGAATGATCAAAAGTTAATATTGTTGAGTTCAAATAATATTCAAAGTGCGAATATGCTCATGGATGTTGAAAAAAAAAAGGTGAATCATATTTTTCCCTGATTGGAAAAACTTCTGCGACAGATATATCAGCATTTATTGTGCTGCTGAGCCCAATTGATTTGAACCAATGTATATTCGCCGCTTTTTCAATATTCAGGGAAGAATGTTCTTTTTTTTACAAAGAATTGAATTTTATAATTCATCAAAAAAAAATTGAATTTTTTTTTTTTTTTCTATTATTTTTTTTTTTTTGTCCGGAAGATGTTTTTTACTTGGCTAATATGATTCCAATGTCAAAATATTTATTTGTCTCTAACTGAGCAAAACTCATTGACGACTAGATTTTTTTTTTATTCTTATGCAGAGTGTTTTTTTAATAATTCTGTGCAAAGTAGTTTTATGCTAGTTCATCACAAAGCCGTGGGTTTTGAAATATGAAAGTATGAAAAAGACACGGAAAGTATTGTATTGAAAGTATTGAATGCTCAACGTGTGGCTTCGACCTGCGACCCTGGGATTAATAGTTTCATGCTCTACTAGCTCTTTAAATCCTTTGCATGGAAGACGCCAATAAATGTTCCCTTCAAATCTTCAACTTCATATAGAGCATTACCTTTCGCTCTGATGATGCGGCATTTAAGAAATTTTGGACAAAGTTTCGCACTCAACTCTTTCGTTTTATCGCTCTGAACAAAGTTTCTTCTAAATATTTCCTGACCAGGCACAAATTTCTTCTGAGATGACTTCAGGTTATAAACTTTTGAATGTTTTTCAAAAGCTTCCTTCAAATGTTCTTGAAGTTTGGCACGGATCATATTCATTTGATCAGATTTTCTGATGCATTTAAAATCTTCGTCATTAAGCGATTCCAACTTTCTCATTAGTGGGTACATATCTGCGTGGGTGACCATCTGTGTTCCAAATAGAGAAAAGTATGGTGTCGCTGCACTGGATTGATGTACAGAAGTGCACAAAGACTGCTGTATTTCTGGGATATACTTGTCCCAATCACGATGGTCACCTTTCAGATATGACCTTATTCCTGACAAAATAGATTGATTCACCCGTTCAGATGCGTTCGATTGAGGTGAATATAACGCTGTTCTAAAATGATGAATGCCTAAATTTTTCATGAATTGATTAAATTGACTTGACACGAACTGTTTACCGTTATCTGAGTGTATGTACTCAGGAACGCCAAATATATTAAAAACGCTCTCCTCCAAAAATTTAATCACATTTTGGGAGTTCGCCTTAGGCATAGGTTTTAACAAAACGAACTTCGTCAAATGGTCAACCAAAACAAAGAGATATAAATTACCTTTTTTGGAACGGATGTAAGGACCCATAAAATCAATATAAACCTTTTGAAAGGGTCTTTCAAAAGTCGCAAGACTGATCATCGGAGGCTTCAATGTTTTGGTCATTCGTTTACTTTCTTTACAAACTTGGCATTGACTTATAAAACTTTTAACATCTCTAGCTAATTTCGGCCAGAAGTAGAACTGTCTAAGCCTGTCAATGGTTTTCGCAATTCCACCATGAGCACAATTTGGAGCCGTGTGTGCAACAGACACAACTTCTTTTGCCAATCCGGATGGAATCCACAGACGCCACTGGAAATCAGTTTTATCAATGTCCAAATCAGAAGTAAAGAATCGTTTGAAAACCAAACCATCACATTCTTTCAGATCGGGATATTTTTCGGGTTCATCTCTTATCGTTTTTAAAATAGAAGTGTACTCATCACTTTTAAAATGTTCGGAATTAAAATTAACCGCTATGTTCAAACCTTTAATAATGTCAAGAGTTTCGACAAATGCCCATGACAATGCGTCAGGTACAACATTGGCTGAACCTTTTTGGTGCACAATATCGAAGTCAAAGGCTTGGAGTTTGAACGACCATCTAGCCAATCTACCACTCAAGTCTTTCACACTCATTAACCATTTCAAACTTGAATGGTCAGTTATGATCGTGAAATGAAAACCTTCAACGTACGGTCGGAATTTCTTAACAGCTAAGACCGCCGCTAAGCATTCTTTTTCCGTCACGCTGTAGTTCATCTCGCAGGAATTCAGCTTTTGAGAGTAAAAGGCTATAGGTTTTTCTTGTCCTTCGTCATCGACTTGAAATAAAACAGCGCCTACACCTTGATTTGAAGCATCACATTGAATAGTGAATGCTCTAGAAAAATCGGGGTTGTTCAACATGGGTGCCGAACAAAGTACAGATTTCAGCTTTTCAAACGCCGATAAGGCATCTGATGTCATTTCAAACTTACATTTGCTTTTTTTCAGCAAGTCCGTTAATGGGGCAGCTAGATCAGCGAAATTCTTGATGAATCTCCGGTACCATCCGCATAAACCCAAGAAACTCCGCGTTTGTTTGACTGTTTTTGGCTGAGGAAAATCACTGACTGCTTTGATTTTGTCTGGATCTGGCATTATGTGTCCATGTCCAACTATATGACCTAAAAATTTAAGTTCTCTATAGCAAAACTTAGATTTTTCTATATTCACAGTTAAGTTAGCACTCTTCAAACATTGAGCAACAGTTTCTAATAAACGGATGTGAGTTTCGAAATCAGGAGAAACCATGAGAAGATCATCAACATATATGAAGACAAATTCTCGCAATGACTGAGGGATCACGTTGCTCATTATTTTTTCCATTGTTTGTGTGGCATTGCATGTACCGAAAGGCATCACCGTAAACTGGAAAAGTGGTTTTCCAGGTACAGCAAAAGCAGTTTTCTCTCGTGATTCCTTGTCGAGGGGAATTTGCCAAAAAGCATCCTTGAGATCCACACTCGAGATGAAGTGTGTATCTCCCAGGCGGCTTAACATCCCTTCTATATGAGGAAACGGACTAGCATTTTTTTTGGTATGTGCGTTTACTTTTCGGAAGTCAATACAAAGACGGTTTTTTCCAGGTTTCTTTACCAGAACTACTGGTGAACTCCACGCACTTTGGCTTTCTTCTATCACACCCAACTCCAGCATTCGATCAATTTCCTCATATATTAGTTTCTGAATAATTGGAGACACCGGGTAGTGCCTTTGTTTGATCGGCTCTGTATCACCCGTATCAATCACGTGGACTCCTACTGTCGTTCTACCCAATCCTAACTTAGAGAAAGATGGAAATTTCGCAATAGCATCTTCAAGAGCTCGTTGTTGCTCTTCGCTTAAGTCGTGTTTGGGGGATGACAATGTTGGGTCGTTGTATACTATCTCTGAAACTAAGTGAGGGGCCACTTGAAACAAATGCCAAAAATCTATTCCTAAATATAAGGATTGTGACAGTGAAGGAACTAGATAAAAGTCAATATTGTTGGTAATGTTATTGTAAGTGACAGGAACTTTAATCCTACCAACAATTTTTTGATTCCTGCCATCAGCAGTTTTTAAATCCGAAGCAAACTTAACAATCGAAAACTTGTTACGTTTAACGAATTCTACGCAATCTTTTCCTAGACACGAAACGGATGCACCACTGTCAAGAAGGCCACTAATGGTTTCTGTTCCTATCTGGACAAGTGCGTATGGTCTAGAGTCAGCATTATCGGATACATAAGATGAATTGATGAAGTCGTGATAGATTTTTCTCTTTTGTTTTCGTTTGAAGGATGCATTCGAACATTTTAAAGGAGTGTTCAAATGTAATTCTTCAATGGA
Organism: Philhelius festivus; assembly: GCA_963931855.1. Lineage (NCBI taxonomy): Eukaryota > Metazoa > Arthropoda > Insecta > Diptera > Syrphidae > Philhelius > Philhelius festivus. The sequence goes on along the minus strand of OZ007557.1, from coordinate 88,343,592 downwards.
GAACAATTTATCACGGAGTTCATTGTACCGTTTGAGTCTTTCCTCATAGGTCAAAAACTGTCTTTTTTTGATTGTCGAATTTATAAAATCAGATGAGTTAGTTATATCTATTGGATTGGCAAAATCATGTTTTGACAGAACATGAATTTGGTTTTCAGTATTTGTACTGGCATCAATGAAATTTATACCGGGTTTGTTTGGGTTGAGCGAGACTCCCCGGTGGATTTCACGCTCCGTTTCCAGTTTTCCGAGGTTGGATTACATTTTGAACACTGTGGGGTTGTAACATTATCTAAACCACAGCGATAACAAAATAATCTTCTAACTGCAGACGGACAGGTCATGAAAGAATGTCCTTCCTTCTTACAGTTAAAACATTTCCTATTGAAAGATTGAGAATTCTTTGTTTCAATGGCGTTTATCTCTTCATCAATACTACAGATGGAACTATTGTCTTCGTAGTTTAGCTCCTGGATATTTCTTGAACCGAAATGACTAGGTCGAATACGAGAAGAATCTCGAGCTTTCAACATCTTTTCCGCTTTTTGACACTCTTCACGAAAGTGGTCCATTGAAAACAAAGACATTGGATATATATACGGCAAAAGTCGAAAATGAATGTTTTCTTTAATAGTTTTTATTAAATCGTGGTCACGTATTGGCTCTCTCAGTTGATTTCGTAAATCTAAAATAGAATTATAGAAATCGTCAAATGGTTCATTAGAAAGTTGACGACGTTCCATAATTTGTTTAATTATTTCAAAGTCTGAATCATGTCTTCGAAATTGTTGAAGTAATGCACATTTGAGATCTTTCCACTCTGAATGAGGATTACTACGTAGGAACCTCCAGAACCAATTTTGAGCAGTTCCAGATAAAAGCAAGTGAAAATTTCGTATGACGTCATGCCACTGCATACCGTAATTCTCCTTGAGAGTTTCCACACGGAAAATGAAATCTTCAACGGAGAAGGATTTCGAAGTTCCATCGAATTGAACTCCCCAGCGATCAAGATCAACTTTGCGAACTTGGTTATTTGAGGGTCTCATGGATTGTGAATAGTTTCCATAATTGTTCATAATATGCGGACCTGGTTCATAAAAATTATTTGGTGGGATAAGGTTTGTACCTGGTCGAATCTCATAGCTATTGTTATCTCTTGTGTTTCGTTCATGTTCTCGTGAGCTTTGAGAATTAACAATATTTGTTTCAAAGGAAATATTTTTATTCTGAAGTGATTGTTGGTTTTTAATAGAATTTCTCTTATCAAAACGTGGAGGATTATTAACTGGTTTCGCGTTACTGTTTCCAGAAATATTTCTACCTGGTGAATTTTTGAAAGAATTTGTAACAGACTTTTCAATATTTTCTCTCATACTTTCATTTAAAGACACTAGTAAGTTTGATTGAAAATTATTTAAATTTTGCTTTACCAAAACATCAACTATATTTTTTAAGGAATTATCAGGGTTTGCGGTCATGTTTAAATCAAGGGATTTTTCTACTGAAGAAGTTACTAAAACTTCAGCTGTTTGCTGTGAGTTAGCTAAGTGACTGTATCTGTTGTCATTATCGGTTTTATTGCTTGAAATTTTAGGATTTGAATTGTCATCAACATCAATTAAATTAACAGATTGATCAATCTTTTCAGCATTATTTGATGAAGATATTATATTATAGTTTTTAATAGCAGCAATAGGATCATTTTCTTTTTTAAAATTAGTGGGTAAAGGATTCATCAACATTTGATTAGAATTCTCAACTTGAATGACTTTCGGATTTTTAGTTGAAAAAGGTACTACTTCATTTAATTTCATATTAGTCTCAAGATTACTCTTTGATCTGGAACGAGTTCCTGTATATCTAGGTATCGCTCCTTTAGACATTTTGATACTTTAAATTTTTTTTTCTTTAAATAAATTTATTCAAACAAAAAACAACATTCAAGAAATATGACTCAAACAGAAACTCAAATAAACTTCAAAAAGAAACTAAACAAATTATAAGAAAACGTAAGTAATTGATACAAATTAAATATTGAAATGGTAGGGAAAATGGCAACTTCGGTTAGAAAAGTGAGTCAGGGACAAACGAAAATAAGGAAATTAAGTTTGGAAAAATAAATCATTGCTTCTCTCTATATCTCCATGTTAAAATTTGAAAGCTGTGGGAACAAGGGATACAAAAGTATGCATACTCCTTCCTCCTCTACTAACTTAATGAAATTGAATAGATTTCACTTTTATAAATCTGTGGAAACATAGTATGAACTTCATACACTTGATTCTCTACAAATTCAAAAAAAAAAAAGGTTACAGAAAACGTAAAAATGTTAATTTTGTTAAGCTCAGATTGGTAAACTTATTTTGACTGCACTGTTTACTCTCATCATCAGCTTGAAGAAAAATAAAAATAAATAAAAATGTTGGTCTAGCACTGATTGGTAAATTTTATATTAAAACACTCTAATCGGCTTTGACATAACAAACAAAAATTAGCAGCGAAATCAAAATAAAATAATCTTGATCTCGGGTATGCTCGTTGGGCGCCATTATTTGTAATGAACAGTGGGATGAGGTGGTAATTCCCATAGTTCGCAGCTCTGGCACATTCTTTTACCCTCAGCGTAGCTCATTTGGGTGGGGTAGTTGCTGCAACTAATTTCTGTTCACTCAAATATTTCGTGCCAGAAAATTGAGAAGATACCGCAGAGAAAAACAAAAAAAAATCAATTCCAAACATACCTCCATAAAATACGACAGATGTTACGTCGTCTTAAGTAGTTTAGTAAAATAACTACGTGGCAACCCTTATCCTATAGTGAGACATTGCTGCCCCACCTCCTCGCTATACTCTGGCCTTATTTAGAGCATAGCCCCAAAATAACGATCTGCCCCATGACTCTTACCTTCTTAACTTTTGTTACCACTTTCCCATTTTACCAATTTAGTTCACCATTCTAATAAAACATATTATTAATGGTACAACAATTTTAAATATTTATTAAAGAATATTATTACTTGAATTGTTAATAATTTGATCAAAAATGAAATTTAAATAAATTGAAGAAACAGACAAACAAATATTATTAATACGAGACAAAAAGAATTAAAGACAAAAATTAAACTAAAGAAAAGTATTGGATTGAAAATAATAACTACGTTAAAAACTATGACTGACACAAAAAAAAAAAACTATGATTTTAAAACAAGAGTATAAATGCACAAGAGGAATGTTATCAAGAATTCAAACATGGAGAAAAATATCAAGGATTATATTACTCACTTTTACTTTTTGATACCATTTGTTCGATAATCCAACGATGTGCGCACATTGAAGGTCTCGACGACTTGATTTCACTAACTATACTGATTTCAAATGTCCTCTTTTGCACTCACTTTCACATTATCAAAATCTTACAATTTAAAATTAATTAACTAATTATTACTATTTTTTTTGTTAAAAGTCGAAAAAAAACACAATTTAAGATTAATTCAAAAAAAAAGTTAATTGTCTTGAGATGTGACGCATTTCAAATGATGACTGTCTTAATTCTTGAAAACAATCTCGAAAAGTCTAAAGAATTGAGGAATCCTTTACCACAAAAATCTTCTTTTTCTTTTGCCGAATGATCAAAAGTTAATATTGTTGAGTTCAAATAATATTCAAAGTGCGAATATGCTCATGGATGTTGAAAAAAAAAAGGTGAATCATATTTTTCCCTGATTGGAAAAACTTCTGCGACAGATATATCAGCATTTATTGTGCTGCTGAGCCCAATTGATTTGAACCAATGTATATTCGCCGCTTTTTCAATATTCAGGGAAGAATGTTCTTTTTTTTACAAAGAATTGAATTTTATAATTCATCAAAAAAAAATTGAATTTTTTTTTTTTTTTCTATTATTTTTTTTTTTTTGTCCGGAAGATGTTTTTTACTTGGCTAATATGATTCCAATGTCAAAATATTTATTTGTCTCTAACTGAGCAAAACTCATTGACGACTAGATTTTTTTTTTATTCTTATGCAGAGTGTTTTTTTAATAATTCTGTGCAAAGTAGTTTTATGCTAGTTCATCACAAAGTGTCCAAAATTTTGAAAATTTCAAAAACTTCTGTGCTAAATATTAAAAAAAAGAGAAAAACATCGATGTCCCCCCAATGAAAAAAGGACGAAAACGACTACTTTCTGATTTGGAAGCTAGAAGAATGGAAAGAGTTGAGAAGTCGTGGGTCCAAAACACCTAAGCATGGTAGCCCAAAACATAGACAAGCCAGTTAGTGAATGGACTGCACGCCGGGCACTCAAAAGAATTGGGTTAAACGCTAAAGAGAAACCGAAGAAGCCTCTGCTTTCAGCGAAAAATATTAAAGCCAGGTTAGTTTTGCTAAAAAGCACAAACACTGGACCATTGACCAATGGAAAAAAGTCATTTGGTCGGACGAGACGAACGTCAATAGAATAGGAACGGATGGTAGATATTTTAATTGTTCACGTTCTGGAGAACCACTTCAACAACATCAAGTTCAAAAGACTGTGAAACATGGAGGAGGTTCGGTGATGGCTTGGGGCTGTTTCTCGTGGAACTCTGTTGGTCCTTTGGTGAAAATCGATGGCATCATGAACAAAGAAAAATATTTGGACATTTTGAAGACAAATTTACCACCTTTTACTGCATCAACAGGTTTCAATGATTGTGAAATAACTTTTCAGCAGGAAGGAGATCCAAAACACACGTCAAAAATTGTCTCGGAATGGCTGAGAAATCAATAGTTTACGACGATGGCATGGCAAGCACAAAGCCCTGACCTCAATCCAATGGAAAATTTATGGTCACAGTGAAGCGACGGTTGGGGCAGCACAAAAATCACACATCAAACACTCAGGAGCTTTGGCAACGAATGGAGCTGGAATGAGCCCGTATTCCAGAGCAATTTCTCCATAATTTGGTGGAAAATATGCCAAAGCGTTGCTCCCAAGAAATTAAAAATAAAGTTTTATGGACTAAATACTAATGAAAAAACATTGATTTTAAACGTGCATAATTGGACAAGTCTATAAGCTAATGGAATATTTTTTGTTTTTTATAATATATGATTTTTTGAAAAAGTTATTATAAATAATAAAATTTAGTTTAATAAACAAAATGAAAAAAATAAAAAAAGATTTTAATTCTATTAAAAACTCTTACTTTAAATCAATTTTTCAAGTAAGCGAAAACATTTGACTACTTTTGCTCGTCACTGTAATTTTTGGGGTGGTCGTTAAGAACAAAGTTCATCTAAAATAAGCGTAAATCAGCTCCAAATGCAGACAATATAATTTTTAGATTTTAATATTCATTCTTTAGTACGAATATACTCGTATGATGGTAAAACAGCTCGAAAAGAACCAGTTCCTAGTGACTTACCAACCAATCCTGAAAACGTGTTACGAGGAATGGGAGGGACGTACAATTTTCTTCCGATTCCGAACGGCTAATGGTCCGCACTTTTCATGACAAAATATACTATGTATGGGTTATGTTGAAAAGTGATACCCCCCATTAATTTTCTACTTGGAACATATAGGTACTATAAAGCAAGTTATGCATTCGCACAAAAAATCGAACTCTTGATTTTGATCAAAGTTGACATTACGATGAAAGCGAAGACCAAAAAAGTGGGTCTCGAAATTATGTCTGTCTGTCTATTCGAACGACCGATTTTCGTCCAACTTGGAAGATATCGTTTTTAAATTACCCAACCCAATAGTTTGAATATTACTGTGTATTTTAATTTTCACAAATTTTTTTTTAGATTTTTAAGAAAAAAATTAATTTTTTTTTCAAAACTCAATGCATATTTCGAAAACCCCAAACTCGATTATTTTTTAAACTTGATAAATTATGTATAAGTTTCTCAATAAATTCAACAAGTTGTGAGAAAAAAAAGTTTATTTTAAATAAAAATAACGGTACTCCCCATACATATGTTAAAAAATCGTTTTCAAAAATAGTATTTTTCTCGAAAACGGCACCTAGAATTTTGATAAAATTTATTTTTTTTTCGATTAATTCTTAAAAATAATGTTTGTCCTTAAGTGGGCTCAAGGTCAATTTTTGGTTATAATTTTTTATTTTATATGTTGTTGATTATTTCTTATGATCTATAATTATATAAATAAAATGCACGACGGGATCGTACGAACTTGCTCTTATGTAAAAGTACTTTGGAATTGAAAATACATTTTTTAAATATAAAACATGGATTTAATGAGATAAGAATGTTCAAATGTATGGAATTGCCGTCTGATTAATCCTTTTAATGTTAAAGTAATTTTTTATATAACAAATTTCCTTAAAATTTTTCGAGAACAAAATTTGAGATGCCATATTTTAAGTATTTAGTAGTTTAGATCTTAGAAATAGTTTCAAAAAATAATCGTTCACACGTTTTAAAGATATTGGTTTTTCAAAAAAAATTGGGATTTTTTTTTTTGTCAAAAATCCCAACAAAAAAAAATTTTATTTTAAACTTAAGGGGGCTCCTGCTGAAAATTTTTGGTTAAGATCGTTAGAGCCGTTGATGAGAAAGTCAAAAAATCAAAAAAAGGTTCTATGACAGGTACCGTTAATAACATTTTTCCCCAAATTTTTTTTTACCAAAATGTAGTCCATGTCCATAATATCATACCTAATTTTTTTATCAAAATCGTTAGTGCCGTTTTTGAGATGAATAAGATTATGCATTACGGGTGTATGGGGGGTACCGTTAGTTTTGGAGCTAATAAAAAATTCAATTTCTCCTCTATGGAATCACCGAAGACCCTTAACTACCGGGATTGAAGAACATACGTCTAGTGGTTTAGGCTGTATGGAGAGGTACAGACATACAGACAGACAGACGGAATTATCGTACCCACTTTATTCGTCTTCGCTATCATTGTAATAACAACTTTGATCAAAATCTCGAGTTCGATTTTTTTTTCAAATGCAAAACTTGCCCTATAGTACCTATATCACAAGTAAAAAATTTTGAAGATAAGATATTATACTGACTGTTCCGACTATAGAACCATTTTTCAAACTTTGAATTCCTCATTACCGACATAACGAATTTAAATGAAACTTTCTGTAGAGAAGCTTCTTAAACGTTTAAAAAACATTGCATTTCAAAACTTAAGAAAAAATATTTCTAGAATTTTTGAAAAAAAAAGCATTTTTTTTTTGGAAAATTTAATTTTTGTTCTTATGGTAATAAAAACTTTAAGTTGGGGTACCAAATTTTTTATATAAACGTTTAATTTTTTAAGAACTCGCTTCAACGGCTTATAATTTTTTTCTTGTGTAAGTTTATATTTGCTTAAGAAATCACATGGCATTCTGTTTTTATCTCTTACTACTAAAAGAGTTTAAAATATAAATTTTGTTCTGAAGAACAGTTTTCTCTAATAACTTTGGCGCAAAATTTTAAACAGCTTAGTATTAAGGTACTTGTATGATACTACTTAACAGTTTGCTAACTTTTAAGTAGATTACTAACTTTTTTTAATTTCAAGAAATAGCTGTAACGTTATAAATTATTTCTTATATTCCCTAGTGCGAATATGTGAAGGTGTCCTATCACAATTCATATGTAACTTTGGGAAGATATTAAAGGGGACGGACGTGACCATGGAACTTACGGTCATCAATACCGCCTTGACTCTAAGACGGGTTGGTTCTCCCAAAGGAAATTAATATCTCCTCATTCAAGAAAAGGAAGAGGACTATGGGGTACTAAACAGAATTTAACCCAACTCTGGAAGTCGAGTCAAAAATACCTCAATTGGAAAAACTACAGTCGAATACTGTTTCAAAAATGGTAAAAACTCTCCCCATGGCTTCTCTAACTCCTCTCGCCTTAACCCTAATCGCCTTTATCCACTTTAAGGATTTGTAGTTACAGACCCACTCGGTCCTTAGAAGAGAGGGCAAAAAGGGGGTGTCCACTTTCTTGAAGTCTGTCTAGGTCTGCTTGTTCCGCACTTTCCAGCTCGTCGGTGGGGTGAGTTCTTGACAACAGAAAGACGACAGTGTTACTGTAAATCAGACCTATAGTCGGAGGTGTTAATTCGAACTTTTATCGTTGGTGGAGGACCCTAATGGTTGGTTGTTTTTGGTAGTGTCACGTCTGTTGGAGAGCTTAGATGTTGGAGCCCTCAGAGTAAATTACCCGCCCCGTAATGCTTAAGAGGGAAAAAAAACCCTCTGTACACATTCCTTGACCACTACGGTTACTCGTTTTTAAGTAATGGTCCCTAATCAAAAGAAGGAACAAAATTTAAATAGTCATTTAGTATCCTGTTCTCCCCTTAAGTCCGCATCCCTTTTTCTACTTCCTTAGCATTGCCTCATAATGCTGCTTATTCTCTTAGAATAAATTAACCTATAAATATCGTCTTCAAAATTAACACAGAACTCAATATTTCATGTCTTAAATATTAAAATTTATTTACAAAACAAACGAAATATAAAAATATAAAAAAAAGGCTCAAATTCAATAAAAGAATTGGATTTCTACCGTAAAAGATAGGTTCCCTTTTCTTCGTTTAACAAAAAAAAAATATGGTTCAACTCTGTGAGTGGATTATTTCTATTCATAAAAAAAAGGAATCTAAATATGAAAAATAAAAAAAAATACGAGTATCAAACAGCTGATTCCAATGAGAAATAACTGAAAGCTGTTGTACCAAAAAAAAAATAGGTCAATGAACTTTTAGCACAAAATATCCCGCCTTCGATATATGTATATCTGTCTCTTTTCCTCAATTAATAGATTTAGTCAAATTACTTCGTTCAAACCATAAGTCAAAAGATATGTTCAATTTTATGTACATATGTATGTAAATGACAATCAGAAACAATAGACTTACCGATTTTCCGATGATTTGTGCACAGCTCTCGGTCGGTTGAAACTGCAGGATCACTTAAAGCTTTAGTTATTAAATACATTTAACAATAAAATTGAACATCTCCACACTGAGTTTCATTTAAGTTAGATTTCGTAAAAGGTTTTATGTTTTTATATTGAATTTGATTTAGGATCACACCATACAGAGGTCACGATTCGCGCGCAAAAAAAAGATTAGAACAAAATTAAATTTATATACAAAAAAAATATTTACCAAAAAAAAAAATGTAAGACCGAGAGCAAAGGTTTTTTCTTGTATTCTTAATTTACTCTTCTATTTGAACGGATATCTTTCTCTATCTATTTTGTTTGTTTTTAAATATTAATCTTTTCCTTTTTTTTTATATACTAACTATTTCTTTTCTTTTCTTTTTTTTTTTTTTGACTTTCTATTAGGCTTTGAGATTAATTTTCTTTTTTTTTCACAATTTTGGTACTAGATAATTCTATTAACTTAGATAATTAAACTATTATTTGCTGATTTTTATATACGAGTATTATTTTTTTTCACACGCTTTATAATCGACTATTTTTCTGTACGAGCATCCGTATGCCGACTTGATGACGTTCACCTCCGAACCGCTCAAAAAAAAACTAACTGGGTATTAGTTGATTTCTCCAGTTGATTTAAGTGATACCGTTCACCGAATATCTACGATATTAGATCTGTCGAAGCTGGAGGAGGTTAGCGATCATCAAACCCCCAAAACGGGAAACTCCTGGTTTGCTGAATAAAGATCAGCAGCCAAAAAAAATATCTCCATAAATCTCCGAAAATTATGTAATTTATGAACTTTGTTCACTTTCGGCGGTAAAATTCTCAGCTTGCTCTCTTTGGATTTTGAGGCTCTTTTCTTCAACCACGTGGACTCGACGTACCGCTTTAAGGGGAATTCAAGAATTCAATCTCTAGTTCTTTGCAAAAAAAAAAGATGCTATTAACTCACCGATGCGACACTAATAAATTATTTATTTTTAGAAGGCTCGATCTTTTTACTCGCATGAATCCGGTGAACTGTCCTAGAGATTGATAATATTATAGGCTCGTTCTATACTTATACAAAAAAAAAATAGTCAAGGAAAACTCACCTATGGCCAATTGTCGATTTAAATTATTTTTTTTGTGTACTCGTATCCTACTTTGCGTGTGAAAGCGAAAATCAGTCTATACGGCCGAAAAGTACCTTCGTATTTACTGGATTGGTCACGTTTACGCCCCGCTGTACCAAAACTTTATAAATAAATGAATTTATAACCTTTTTTTTCTGGTACCCACGTCTTCTTGCCGTGTAAGCTTAATTAAGATTTTAAATCGTCGAATAAAATAGGGTTTCCTTCTATGGTTTAGGGCGGTTGTGCGGGATAAATTATTTCGAGAAAACTTAACACTTCGGTGACCGATTCCAGAAAGAACTTTATCGACGAACCACGAGGCCGAATGAGTATTTTCGCATATCCGCAACGATGCAAGTTTCGAAATTGGATCAGCTGGGGTGAAGAACAAATCGAGCTGAATTGGATTGTTTCGATTTTTTTTGTTCGAATTCCTGATCTTAGGGCGACAACATAATGGTTGTGCATTTTTAACGCATCCTACTAAAAGTTTAAGATGTTATATATAGCAGGTTTGAGAAGACGCAAAAGATATTCTGACCCTATTTACTAGATCTTTTTTTTTGATTATGGGGGTTTTCCTACATAGCCAAGACTACTTTTTTAATAAATTGCTTCTGAACACACCTTAAGTAATGACAAAAAAACTAAGTAAACAGACCTGTTTTAATGTTTGTAAATGTTAAGAAGCTAGCACGATACTAAAAAAATAAAATAGCTATTCGATGATATTAACTTTAATAAAAGGATAGAGAAAGTATGATGCTACATTCGATTAAAATTAGCAAAATCGTTGTTTTAACCTTGTTTCATACTAAAACAGCTTTAACATCGTACTAATTCAACTAAAATTTTGGGCCATTCGTTTTTAAAATTCCTAGTATTTAACAAAGAAGCAAGTTCGTGCGACCCAGTAGTGCATCTACATAACGAAAGTGCTCAAGTTAAGTATAACTATTGTCTACTGAATCAAGATCATCCGTACATATGAAAAGCTTTTGTTTCAAGTTTTTTAGGTTACTGACCTTGGCAAGCTTTCATAAAAGAGTGACTCTTATTTTGGCCGTTCGTATTTAGCAGAAAATTGTAAGTGCCTAACATTTCTGTCGACTAATCACACAGGCATGGATGAGAATTTTAAATCACTATTCTTTAGAAAATAGTTGCGCCTCTTAAAAGTTTCTTAAATCTACTCTACCACTCCGCTTTTTTGAGTTCTACGCCTTTTTTTTCTGCACTAAAAAATTCAAAAATTCTTTAGTAAAACTTTATTTAAATAAATGACAGCACTGTCATATTCTATTTTCCAATCAACTCTGACACTGACATGAATCTAAAATTCTGTACTGTTCTGAAAGAAATAAGAAACGAATGGAACATAATGTGATGTTAATTTTGCTTTGTAAAATATATATTTATTTTTGTTAAAATAAATTTTTAGTCAAATGAAAAAAATTTAAAACTTGAGTTTTTAGATTTTTCTTACAAATCTGCTCCGAATCTTTACTACTGGGGCTCCGAACCTGCCCACCAGTAGTCACTCACTATGTAAAACTTAAGTTTATTTGTTTCTTTTTTCAAAGACTCTCAGAAGTCATATTAAATAAGCTCCGAACTTAATAGTCAAATTTTTAACTTTTACCGTTGAGCTTTGAAATCATCGGAACCATAAGAATTAAAAAGTCTTTATTCAGAGAGAACATTTAATTAATAAAAGATATCTATTTAGAATGCACAAAAATCCTTGTACTGTTACTAACTTTCCAACAAGCAAAGTAAACAGTTAAAGAGTTCAAATTTCAATATTCTTCTTCACTCTTTTTCTTTTGGAAATAAGTTCCTAAATATTTAACTCCCCCCATCGATTCCTTATAGAAATGGAAAAGTTTTCCATTCTGCTCAATTCACAAACAATGACTTTCATGTTCCAACTTAACAGGCAAAAGTTTTTTTTTTGTTTTTGTATTGTTTGATATTCCGTGAACTTAGCAATTTTCCATCCTTATGACTACATCAGGCGGAACTGCTAGAAAAAAAGAAGCATTCAAGTAGATGATGGTAGTTTTAAAACTATAAGGAAAAAAATTGAAAATAAATTGCACTTCAAACAAATCTTCAACAATGCATCATTTTCCCGAAGGATTTTTCCAATGTGGCATCTAATGTAATTCGTAAGTTGCTGGCAAAATTTACGCGGTGTGAATTTTATACAGGACAAGTAAAGGTATTCCAAGAAACTTTGAAGGTGCATGCAGAAAGTTTGTTAAGGGTGCTTTGGATTCAAGGTGCGTATTCGACCATCGTGCATGGGTTAGAACTTTTTTGATTGATTGAAGGTTGTAAGAAATATGAAAGTAGTCAAGAAAAGTTATCAAGTTACTGAGATCGTGCTTTCGAATGACCAAGGCCGGCCAACAGTTTGTAACGTGGCCAAATTGCATAATTCATAGCTAATCATTTTATAGTGTTCATAATAATCATATGTTAGTAATCATAATCATAATAATAATAATAATAATAAATTACCATAATTAGTATCAAACATGCTACGAATATACAATAAAAACTAGGCATACTAAATACCATCCATAATACCTATGAAGGGAAAAGGTGATCATACACACCCCTTCTACCTGTATGTGTCTCATTAAAGGGCATTTACCCTGCAAAAAAAAAAACAAAATTCCAATTTTTTTGGAAAAAACCAAAAATCCAATTTTTTTGTGTTTTTTTTTTTAATTTTTGGTTTTGCGTGGTTTTCAGTCCATTTTTGTATGAAGTTACCATAATTCTGAAAAGATATAAAATAGTTAAATAGAAATAATAGAATAATGATCTTTTATATCTTAAGATGTAAAGAAAAAAAAAAACGAAAATTCATCTAAAATCTGGCTCAGATATGAAGTTCAAAGCCAAGTTGTTTTTTGTTTACATCTTATCGATATGGGATTACATGTTTAGGTTATGTATGTATACCTACCCATTAGCATAAAATTTGTGTTGCTTGTAGCACAAAATCTGTAAACATAAATATAAATCAAAGATTAAAATCTAATAATAATAATATATAAAACAAAATATACATATAATAATACTTACGAGAAAAAAAAAAAGAAAACTTCGTCGAGATGCCACCACATTTCTTCACCATCCATGAAAAATTTTGACATTTAGACTAAAATAATTAGTCATATACTTTTTCTCACTCTTAAAGGAGTGTAGATATACATCACTCGGGCGACGAACATATTCTTTGCGGCGAATAAAAATAAATAAATATATTCAAGGCATATTGAGTAAATTAGGTAATAGATTTTTTTTTATAGGAAGATTTTAAACTTACAGGAAGTAAAGCTCAGTTGTCTGTTACATTTTGAAATGTAATTTATGAAGAGGGTAGTTTTTTAAATAAAATAAAATGAACAATTTGTGTTTGAAATGTCTGTGATAATAATGATCCTGTGATATAAGATTAAGAGAAATATATTTATTATTTATTAGAAATTTTATTTATTTTATTGTGTTAGTCTAGCTAATAGGGTAAGTGTAGAAGAGAAAAGAAGACAAAAGATTATTCCAATAGTGGGATCCAAATACTAAGTCAGTTAGGAACTTATATACATTTTTAAACAAAGACATAGCGACTATGTAATAGGGGTCTTTGTGAATTTAACAAGACAAAGGATAGTCAGACGTCTAATAGATTTACGTTAGTTCAGTTTGTGAAATTTTTTATTCTGATACTTCGAAAGTTCTGGAGAGTAGATTATAAGTGTAATCCTCATACGAATTTTCTTTTATTAATATAAACGAAAAAAAAAAAAAAAAAGTAGAAGAAAAAACAGAAAAATTACAGATATAAGATATAAGTGAACAAAAATCAAAAAGACACTAAGAGTTAAAAATATTTTTTTTGGAATTTTGGGAAACCCCTACCTATCCAAAAGGATAATCAATTAAATATTGCATATTACGCAGAGGTATGTAATTCTATCCGGCATAGAAATTTTAGTGAACTAATTTACGCAATGTGTTCTCCTGTAGGTACTTGTTAGTGATCCTTGGGGTTACTAAAATTGTATAGTAGACATAATAAGTGCCTCTGCTTTTGGTACAGAAGCCCTGACCCATTCAACTTTAATGAAAGGAATCTAATAGCATAAAATAGAGTGAATATGATCTCCGGAGATTCGTCTCAGAAATTTGTCTAGGAAGCCAGTGAAGAAAATGGATAAAGACATGAAATAAATGAACTGATGATAGAAAAAAAAAAAAAAAAAAAGTTAAAGCTTGAAATAGATTATTTTTTTTTATAAATAAGTAACGTAAATGAACATTTTAGTTGAATTAATGATAAATTTTCAATTTACAATAATTAACGTAAAGAGAGATATATTGTACAAACTTCATCTGCTTTTTTAGTTAAATAATGATTGCTTTGAGAAAAATAATTTAGTTAAAAGTGAAAGTGAATCATCAGTTCCTGATTTGTGCTGCCGGCAGGACGTCGAGGGACGTGAAAATTGTGAGTAACCTTACATATATATATATATATATATATATATATATATATATAATTCTTGCTGGAAGCGGATATTAATTCCCAGAAAAAAACACATAATTTTTCTTTAAAGGCAGATATTGGTTTTTTTTAGTTTTTCTTACATTTTTTTTCATAAATGGTTATTTTTATTTGATTTTCCTTTTTTGTGAATTTTTTTTTTTATTTTTTTTAAATTGAAATTTTTATTAATCAAATATAAAATTATAATAACACTAGCGAGTGTCTTGAAGTAATGTGTTTCAAACTATTTAACTCTCCCAAAAAGGTAATTGTTTAAAGATTCTTATTCAGAATGATGCAGTGTTAAAGTTAAAGCGATTGGTGTGTGAAGGGGTCTCAGCAGGCCGTCTATGAAGAGTTGAGGAAATGACAGGATGACTTAAATTGACATACGGAATGTTTGTATAGCTGGGGGGCAAGTTAGGGGCTGTCTTTCACGATATAGGCCAAGAAAGATAGCGATGGATATGTTTCGACATATGGGAGGGTTGGCCAAGCCATGCCAATAACACCAGGCAAACTTTCTTGATCCTAGTGAACCATTCCGTGGCGAGAGGGTGGGGGGTGAGTATGCCTCTCCCTTGAAAATAAAGATACAAAAAAAAATATTTAGATTTAAAGTATTTAGGATTAGATAGGGAATAGGTTAAACGAATAGGTTAGGTTAGGTCATAGGTAGTAATTTTTTTTGGTTATCTATTATTCAAGTCGGAGATGTGTCGTCATTTACCCATTCTTTCGTCTGGGTAATGGCAAAGGTACGTGAGTGTGTCTTTTCTTTTTTTCGATTTTCTTTTTACTTTCTTCTCTCCGAATCATTTGTCCGTCCGATATATTATTCATATTTCGTAGCTTTCTCCTTCTTATTTTTTCCTATAATAATCATCCTGGCATGTTAGTATAAAGTGAAATTGAGCTGAAGGTGTGGTGATAAGGACAAGAACCTCCCCGTCCGACGAGCTAAGCTGAGCCCTTACAAGCATGCCGCTGTCCCAAAACATAGCACCAAAGTCGCGCCTGTGGCCTAAGTTAAGCTCATTTCAAGTTGCAGAACCAATGCAAGGTAAATGATTGACAATTTCTACCTTCTACTTAAATTTTTTTGAAGAGTTACGATTCACTTTAATGCTAAACTAGTACATAAATTAATGGTTGACTTTTGTTCCACATCGTGTTTTCATAGTGCAGTCATAAAGTGGATTACATTAGAGCAGTGAATTTTGTGCTTCTTAGCCCGGTCAAAATAGACATTCAAGGTTACATTAATTCGCACAAAGCTGAAAATTGGCATGAACGTTGAGAACACTATTACAAACAATTTGTCAAAAGTCCCCATCGATCCGACGTGTGCAAAAAAAATTATTCAAGGTCAAATGTTGCAAAAATCGGTTTTTTGCATTTTTCAGCTGAACGGCAAGTTTTATCATAAGATAGGTGAGACAAAAATAATTCATCATGCAATTATCTAAAGAAATTGTCTTAACACTTTTTCTCCTAAGAATCACCATTTTGGAGATATAGCGAATCAAAAAGTTGAAAAAAAAATTATTCAAGGTCAAATGTTGCAAAAATCGTTTTTTTGCATTTTTCAGCTGAACGGCAAGTTTCATCATAAGATAGGTGAGACAAAAATTATTCATCATGCAATTATCTATAGAAATCTTCTTAACACTTTTTCTCCTAAGAATCACCATTTTGGAGATACAGCGATGTTGAAAAATTTGTGTTCTTCATAATATGTATGTCAATTACCGTTATATACATTACACAACGGTAATACAAGTAAAAATATTAGTTTTCGTGGCGTATAGATACATATTATACAATTCTAAAGCCAGATATACACTGTTCAAATGCATGACAAGCACGCGCAAGTGTATTGGTGAAAAAATCACACGTATAGATTGGATTTAGGATTAAAGCAAAATGAAAATCTTTTGAGTTTCTTTCAATCTAGCGTCCTGCATTGAAGTAGTGTATATGCAAGATTGATGATTGACCATGCATTTATTGGTTCATTTGCGTATAGTTCGTTGAAGAGATGAGAACACAGTACAACATAAGCACTGATTGAAATATTAAAATAGTAAACAAAAAATGTATGATGAAATGGACAGACAAAATAAAACAAATTACCAACTCGGATAAAATTGAAAAAATCTCAAAGACGTTCTTATATTCACAATTTCGCCGAAAAAAAACTCACAAAGCGCAACGTCCTCTCACCACACCGTCCATGTTAAAATAAAAGATTGAAGACTCATGCTTGGTGTGTGTATATGCAACTTTAATCCGAATTTTCGAATACACTTGCACAATGTATATTTGGCTTAAGAATATAAACTCGAAAGAAAACCCAGTCCCTCATTTTATGTGACCGTACGGCCTTGAGCAGCATCTGTCTGCGACGCTCGTATACCAGCTCCGTTTCTAAGGGCCCAAACAAAATAGTATTAGTCCCAAGCGTTCCTTCGTAGTAAGAACAAGTAGTTATTGCAAACAGAATTTGTGCAGTTTCTTGTTTGTAAGAGAAATGTATCAATTTTGCTTTATTTGTAGTAAACATTTGGCGGAAAAAGTACACTCGGAAGAGTACCATTACCGTAGTTAAAAGACGTTACGAACAAGAACAAGCTGGTACATCAATAATAAGTCCTCCTCGTACTAGAGCACGCGTAAATGAATCAGTTTTTTGTTTAGGTTACGTTACCTTAGGTTAAGGTGGCTGCTGACCGGAAAAGCCAAAACACTTAGACCAATATTTGGTCCGTTGTGATACTACAGGATTTCAAAAATCAATCTTACTCGTTAAACCATTAACAATGAAGCATTTGAGACAGTGAATGTCAGAATTGTTTTTTGTTTAAAAGAGTGCTGTTTATTCTGTGGCAATGAATTGAATAAAGCGTTTGAAATGAAAAAAAGCACTGCAATATCGGCGTCAAAATTGTAATGTAATTAGGTGCTTAGATAAGTTTTGGTACTTATCTTTTGTAAAAAATACTCATAATCGCTTTCGTCATTTCCAATAGTAGTATTTTTCAATTAGATACAAAATTTTCAACTCAATAGGACCACAATAGATCGTTGAATAGGCCTACCGGGAAAGCCACCTTTAAAAAAACGCGCCAAGTGTACTACTTCACGGGTGGCGCGGAACCGTGTGCATATTATGAAGAATACAACTTTTTCAACTTTTTGCTTCGCTATATCTCCAAAATGGTGATTCTTAGGAGAAAAAGTGTTCAGACAATTTCTATAGATAATTGCATGATGAATAATTTTTGTCTCACCTATTTTATGATGAAACTTGCCGATCAGCTGAAAAATGCAAAAAACCGATTTTTGCAACATTTGACCTTGAATAATTTTTTTCAACTTTTTGATTCGCTATATCTCCAAAATGGTGATTCTTAGGAGAAAAAGTGTTAAGACAATTTCTTTAGATAATTGCATGATGAATAATTTTTGTCTCACCTATCTTATGATAAAACTTGCCGTTCAGCTGAAAAATGCAAAAAACCGAAATTTGCAACATTTGACCTTGAATTATTTTTTTTTCAACTTTTTGATTCGCTATATCTCCAAAATGGTGATTCTTAGGAGAAAAAGTGTTAAGACAATTTCTTTAGATAATTGCATGATGAATAACTTTTGTCTCACCTATCTTATGATAAAACTTGCCGTTCAGTTGAAAAATGCAAAAAACCGATTTTTGCAACATTTGACCTTGAATAATTTTTTTTGCACACGTCGGATCGATGGGGACTTTTGACAAATTGTTTGTAATAGTGTTCTCAACATTCATGCCAATTTTCAGCTTTGTGCGAATTAATGTAACCTTACCCTTATTTTTGAAGCTAATTTGACCGGGCTATCTTTACTAACTTAGAGATGTTGATTCCGGCCTTACTTAAGGCAGCCTTATATGGGTCATTTTTTTAAAAATTGACATTTTTTATTGATCGTTTCAAAAAAATTTTTTTTCAGTTTTTCTTGGGTTTTAGTTTCTAAATCTATAGTAAACAAGTAGAAAAGGAGTTTTCCGAGTTGCGCAAAAATAATTTCAAATATTTTTCATTTTACGAGTATTTTTCATTAAAAATTAAAATTGAAAATTTGGAATGTATTAAAAATGTTCTTTTTTGCATAAAATAACAATAAATAGTAGTAACAATAAATAGTTGAAATTTTGTGGAAAGCAAATAAATTTAATAGGATAATTAATAAAAAATACAAATTAAATAAATTTTGTTTAAAAGCATGAAAGAGTCAAATATTTTTAAATAACGACACATAACTTTCTTGGAACTTTTACGGTACCAATACTCTAAGGAATGATGAAATTCAGTATATTTATCTAGAATATGAAAAAAAAATTAATAATAATATGAGCCATTATAAACTACAAGAACATATATTAAAAAACAAATACGAAAATGGCCACGGAGATTACAAAATCGACTATTTCTTAATTTTAATATAGTCAATGAAATTCAATGTCACCCAAATTATATTAGGTTCAAGTATGATTAAATACCTTTCTTTTGGAGGTGGTTAGACTAAAAAATATTAATATGGTACAAAGATAACAAGGCCACGGAGATTACACTGAATTTTTACTCGGATGAAAAAATTATTTTGTATGTTAATTTTAAAGGAATTAACTGCAATAATTAAATTATAATAAAACATGAAATGGATGATGCATGGTAAAAAATTATTAAAAATTGTTTAGTTGTGTGAAAAGGCGAAAATGTTTAATTATGTTTTTTTTTTTCAAAATCTTGTCAGACTCATTCAACTAAGTATTGGGACAACAAAAAATCAATACTCAAGACTGTTCAAATCATCTGAATGAAGCAAGTCGTTTGGAAATGACAACATGGTTTAAAATTTTTTTTCTTGCATATCATAAAATTGAAGCTTAAGAGAAGGCCTTTGAAACGACAAGGCCCAAAATTAAAAAAAAAAATCATTTTCATCAGTAAAAATATTAATAAAACTGATTAAGCATCAAAATCACATCCCAAAACGGCCACGGAGATTACACATTATTAATTACCATGGATATTCGTTACCATCAATCGATATGCAAATTTTTTCTTATAATGCTGACATAAACACAGTTCCATGCCAAATTTCAAGTCTTTAAATTGAAATTCAAAAAAATAGAAGCTATAACGCTAAAAATGTAATTTTTTTAAAACGACCAATATAACTTTTTATGCAACCCCAGTTTCAACTGGATGAGACTATTGATATTTCAGGAGATAAGAAATATCGTATTCTCAGTTCTCTGTGCCAACTACAAATTCTGTCCCTTCCTTCTATTCCTTCTAACTGCTGACATGGGATTAAGGATGCATTCAAATGACCTTAGGTCGCACAGGTATGTATGTAATGTATATGTATTTTATTGTTCAAAGTCTAAAAATAAACTTAAAAAAATAATAACTAAATAACGAATATAATTTTAGTATGATATATATATTATTAAAATAAATTGGGGCCTTTTTGTACATGCAAAACTCAGCTGAAAAATTTCTGATTATGATTTTTTTTTTGTTGGATTTGTATTGAACCATGAAAATACACAACAGATCTAAAAATTGGAAGTTTTTACCGGAAAAGTCTGAAATTCTTGAACGCAAAATTGCCCACTTTCAGGGTGATATAAAATGGAATCGCCAACGGGTGAATTTAAACTCTCGTCTCACGTTTAAAAAGTGAGTAGAATAATCCACTTTACACATTTATCAGTGTTGAATTTTGTACTTTTTCCCAGAACATTGTTATTAGCTTAAGAGGCCGGACTAACTGCCCCTCATAACTCACTTGCAAATAAATCAAATAAATCCGCTTGGAGCTATGAATGGCGAAATTCTCTCAATTTTTCTAAGCGAATCAAACCGTAGGTGGAGCTGTTTAACTAACTGCATTATATGTAGAAATATTTGGCACACCTATACTAAATCCCGAACACTTGATCTGTTATGTAGACCCAGGCAAGATATAGACAGAATCGTAGCTGAATGTAGCGGACACTGGCCAATAAGAGAGCATGAGGGCTTTGACGGAGGATTACTGTACGAGGTGCCGGATGATCACTTAATCGGAATGGTTACTGTTTAAGCACCAGTCAACAAGCTGCCTAGCTTGGCACAGTGTAGATGGTGTCGGATGAGTGTCAATTTCCGCATGAATGTGCAAAAGCAACATACAACAAGAGACTTCAAAACCTACTAGATCCATATTATTGAACTAAATCAAAACTGGATGAGTCCGTGAGAATGTACGCAATTTCCCATATCAATAACATCAATAGGTTCATATGAGATATGGTATCAAAATGGCGCACTTCAGAGCCAATTAGGCCACAGATACTAGACTTTCAGGGGTCGCTATTTCTACCTTGCTAAAGAGAATACATTAAAACCTGTTATCCCCTTAACTACTCCCATACCCATGCCGCTCATTAGTACTCGAAAATAATCATCGTATAAAAAAACAGTACTGAGATGTGATGTGTATGTCCCACTGCCGATTCCTGAGGAAAAGAACTTATGTATCACATTAATGGATGCCAGTTGACGACGGCAACGACTACATATTCTTTCTCTATGTCTCCAGTTGGAACTGATTGAAACTTGAAAAACATTCCTCATTTGGTTGATTTAAGTTTCAATTTAGTAAAGATCCGACATTAATCACCTTTTTTGGAACAGCACGACTCATTCAGGGTTAAAATTGCTATTGTATCATCATATGAATGGCGAACCAATTTACAACATTTCAAGAAACTCTCCGATGGCACAGGTTTTGAAAATTTGCAAAATTATCATCTGAGATAAATGCACAATAGCACACATGCGATTATTGGAGGCACTTGATCCAACAATGAAAGATTTACTTAACAATGGAAGACGTTTTGAAAGCGCAATTATATCAAAATGCAGGCCAGCAGTTTTCTTCAAACTTTAGCGGTCATCCCACGATCAACACCTACGCTTGCCTGAAATTATGGTATTTCTGCTGCAGTTGACGAGCAACATGCGTTTTTCGTTTTAAAAGGATCCATCCGATGATTTCTCAACACAACTATTGGCAATATGAACTGACCGAATTCCCTTGGATGTAGTCTGATTTTGTTCCTACCAAATTTCTGATGAATTCACATCATCGAAGGAAGAACTTATCAGCAGAATGTTCTCAAATTTGTTGGATGTGCCACGTCCAATTAAAACAGTCATCATAATGCTAAGCAATCCTAACCAACTAAAACTTTACTATTAAACCAGGTTGGCGGTTAAGAAACTCATAAATAACGTCATCCAACCCACCATAATCAAAGGCAAGTTTAAAGGCAAGGAAGTTCTCATTCCAAGTATTCCGATGATACCAACTGACTTTCCCTTTCTCATTAGACTAGCATTCGCAACGACAATGCGTGTTCGAATGGCGTAAAAGACAAAAAATAACAACGTTCTATTTTCGGTGTAAAAAGAATGCATTAAATTCAATTTAATTCAAAAAAGAGTTTCACTCTTTAAATAGAGAAGCTCAACTTTCGAAAGGGTAATTATTAGTAATTTAACCAATTTTAGGTGGAACGAAATTCGCCGAGTCAGCTAGTAATTGAATTAGAATCAAAAAATCAATTATTAATTTAAGTCTAAATTCTGTAAAGTACAAAAATACAAGAATAAAAACTCTTGTTACTGGCGATATAGGTACTATAGGGCAAGTTCTGCAGTTGGACAAAAAATCGAACACGAGATTTTGTAAAAGTTGATATTACGATGATAGAGAAAACGAAAAAAGTGGGTCCGGCAATTCCGTCTGTATGTCTGTATTTCGATCTACAGCCTTAACTATTTCAGCTATTTTCTTCAAACTCATGGACTACATTTTGATTAAATAAAATTGGTGGAAGAAA
The DNA here is from genome assembly GCA_963931855.1 of Philhelius festivus. Taxonomy (NCBI): domain Eukaryota; kingdom Metazoa; phylum Arthropoda; class Insecta; order Diptera; family Syrphidae; genus Philhelius; species Philhelius festivus. The sequence goes on along the minus strand of OZ007557.1, from coordinate 88,321,043 downwards.
TGATATTAACGGTACCTGTCATGGAATGGTTCTTTTTAAATTGCGACTTTCTCATTAAAGGCTCTAACGATTTTAACCAACATTTTTATTCAGGAACCCCCTTAAATTTAAAATAATAATATATAAAAAAAAATATACGAAAAAATATTTGTTATGCTTTTAGAAAAAAAAATCCAATATTTTTTTTTTGAAAAATCAATATCTTCAAAACGTGTGAACGATTATTTTTTAAAATTATTTCATAAAATCTTTATTATGAAATACTTACAATTAGCATCCCAAATTTTTTTCTTGAAACATTTTAAAGAAATTTCTTATATAAAAAAATAATTTAATAATAAAACGATTTTTAAGCTTTGTTTGCATTAATTCATACTTTTCTAGAAATCAGACGGCAATTTGATGCCTTTTAACATTTTTATCTCATTGAATCCATGTTTTATATTTTAAAATGTATTTTATATTCCAAAGTACTTTTACATAAGAGCAAGTTCGTGCACTTCAGTCGTGCAGTTTATTTTTTCCACAATTTAAAAATATATTTATTTTTTTTCGACGTGAACTTGTTTTGTCTTCGTCAGGATGACATCAGGGCATTCATGTCCTGCTGAATTTTAATTAAAAAAATAATTGGTTCAATTCAATTTGTTGTATTGAAATTTAATTACTTTTATTAAAATTCTCCTTATAGTATTTTAAGTTTTATTTATATTTAAAGGGCATTTATAAAAAGACTACATTTAGTTAAAGCCGTTTTTAATATACAGTGGTGGACACAAATTTAGCACACTAAGATGGGTACTACCATATTTTTAATTTTCTCTCTTGTTTTGTTCCAAGCAACGGTACATTTTGAACTAATATATATGTATGACAACAAATCAGAGAAAACAAAACTATATATTTTCATATGCAATCCAATTACATAGTGAAAAAATCGTTGATAGTTTGTCATTTGCATTGTTTTTTGTTGGACATCAATTTAGCACGTGTACAAATTTTGGTTATTTTTTTTTAATTTGTGGGTTTTTAAGAGAACAAAATTATTTTCGAGGTAATTTTATATCTTCTTAATGTTATATATTCAAATAAAATTTAAAAAAAAACATTAAATAGTCATGGCAAAAGGGCAATTGTGTTCTGAGGACAAAAGGAGTCTTATCATTAAGATGAAGTGAAAGGGTCGCACAGTAACAGAGATTTCTGAGCTGCTAGAATTTTCCAGGAAGATGGTCTGCAATGCTCCTAGACATTTTGAAAAGTATGGAGTGACGAAACATGTAAAACAAGCCCCTCGCACACGAAAAACAATAAAGAGGGAAGATAAAGTCATTTACATGTTATAAACCAAGGATCCATTTAAGTCCTCTAGTGCAATTCGAAATGAATTAATAGAGAATTACAATGTCAATGTATCCTCAAGAACCGTGAGACGACGCCTAAGTGAAAAAAAATTGAGAGGGTGCATTGCACAAAGAAAACCATTGGTTTCGAAAAAAAATTTGAAGGCTAGATTAGAGTTTGCCAAATTACATCTAGGCAAACCACTTAATTTCTGGAAAAATGTACTTTGGAGCGATGAATCAAAGTTCTGTCGATTCGGAACAGATGGAAAAAAATATGTGTGGCGTCCACAAAACAAGGAACATGATCCAAAATACACCATTAAGACGGTGAAGCACGGTGGTGGAAACGTGATGGTCTGGGCTGCCTTTTCTTGGCACGGTGTTGGTCCAATAGTGAAGATAGACTCTAAAATGGACCAGCACCTGTACAAAGATATTATCTTGAACCATATGATACCATATGCCGAAGATAATTTGCCGGTTTTATGGCGCTTCATGCACATCAAGGACCCTAAGCACACTTCAAAACTAGTGAAAAGTGCCTTATAGGTCAATAGAGTGAATGTTTTAAAGTGGCCTGCTCAATCACCCGATCTGAACCCGATCGAAAATTTGTGGAATGACGTTGAGCAACACATTGAAAAACAAAAAACGAAAAATTTAACAGGTTTGTGGCAAGAGATACAGAATGCTTGGTATTCAATACCTAAGCAACGCTGTGAGGACTTATACGAGAGCTTGCCAAGAAGACTCAATTCAGTATTAAAGAACAAAGGATTTCCAACAAAATATAAAAGAAAATATAGTTTTAGTAACGGTAAATAACATAACTAAGCAATTTTAATTAAATGTGCTAAATTCATGTCCAGACAAAAAAGTATGTTTTCTGTTATTTTTTTCATTATTTTCTTTTAGATATAAAAAATATAAGATTGTATTTTGGAAAAATATACTTATATCCGTAAATAATGTAAATAACATAAAAATGAAAATATTGAAATAGAAACAAATTTTGTAAATATAGTTTAATTTTTTCTTTTATTAATGTGCTAAATTCTTGTCCACCACTGTATATGCAGGTATACTCCTATATGAATACTTTCCATTGGAGCTTTTAATTTTCCATCATTCATTCAGTTTCTGTTTAAACCAAAATAATAATTAAAACCTTATTGTTTTTATCTTTTCAGAAAATCACAAAAACCCTGAAAAATTAAAAGGTTGTTAAAGATATTTAAATTTTTCTAGAATCAATTTAAATTTAATGGCTTAACTATTATCATTGTAACAGAGAAAACAATCAAGAGTCTTTGGTGGAAAAATAAAAAAAATAAAACTCACAGTATTTGTATTGTCATATCCTGAATTCACCTTCACTAAGACAATAGCTTTTGTTTGGGTTCATGTCCTTTTGAAATAATGTTGGTTTTAGTTAACAATGCCATGGCAAAATAAGCTTATTTGAATTTTTCTTTTATTTCTTGTATGTTCATAATCGGTTGTGTGAATTTGCTCTGATTATTAGATTTTCAAAAATGTGTCTTATGAAAATGTGTTTAATTTAGTTTAATAACTAAATTGAATGTTTCAAAACCAAAATCATCTAATGTAAGTTGCATGTTTTAATTTATTAAATTTTCTTCATAAAAAGTAATACATTTTCTTAAATAATATAAGAATTAGTTTTTAACATGGTAAAATATCTCAAAGAGACAAATAATGCTGAAAGGTGAGAAACTATTTTATTATCCTTTTTTTATCAAAAGGAGTAAAGATATAAACGAAATTATTGTAGACTTGAAGTTTTAAATTTTTTTTAAATGATTTTTTTTTTCACAAAACCAATGTTTATTCCCTTTGAACAAACAGAAAAAAAAAATAGCAAAAAAAGAAATAAGCATAGAACAATAATTGCACGCAAACAAAATACCTTCTTAGCGAACAATAAAATAATGTTGGGTTATGATAGGAACCCTTAATAATGCTAATAAAAGAAGGATGTTATGAATAAATCCTCGCAAATGAATAAAAGGAATCCATTGTTTCTTAATACGTATAAGGGGCAAAGCTATAATCAAGGAAATAAGTAGTATTGTTATTGGATTCCATAGACTTTTGGTCGTAAAATAAATTTTGTTCTTAGACAACAATAAATGTATACCGAAGCCCCTGACAATTGGAATGGACGATTGACTATGGGAGTCGCCCTCAGGGCACTCTGAGTCAAATAAATTTGGAGTCCATAAATGTACAGAGTAGAATATTGATATACTCAAGGGTTTAAAAAAAAAACATAAATGGCATACAACATTTATTAACTAAAAACAACGAATTACCAGGAAGGTTGATGAATGAATCCTGGTTTCCTTTGTCATGATGGTTAATTTCTTGGACTATCATTCTGAATGCCTTGTATAATTTCCCATTGATTACAAAAATGTTTTTTCAAGAGCGTACTGCCTCTTTCGGGGTAGTAATGAATGCCCTAAGAGTATCTCTTGTAATCAAAAAAGGTTCTCATCTTTGCCGTTCGTATTCGGCAGAAAATAAAAGGTTCTCTCCATCATTGTTACAAATGCGTCGATAAATCTTTGTGATACGAACATTTCGAAATCTCGAATAAAAACATCCAGAAAAGTATCATCCTGTTTCTGATAGCTGAATCATTGTGTTATGCTTAACGTTGCATTTGAGTTTTCGTGGAAAGCGTTGTTTACTTTACTTGTCCGTGGTGGTGGTTCGGTTTTCTTTGTCATCGTGAAGCTGTGGTATGCGATATGGAAACTCTCTTAACTGCAGTATTGGTGTCTTTTTGTTGGATGTTGCTGAGTCAATATAGTTGACGTGTTCTGGGTTTCTGCACTTCATCCATTTCTACAACTCATATAAGTCGTGGTTTTATCTTTTCCTTAATTCCCCCTCTTCATGCGAAGTATCAAATATCTGTCGAAAAATTTTTCTTTTAAAAGAACCTAATATCAAATCTGCCCTTCTACTTATAGTCCAATACTTTGCGTAGTAAGGCAGGACTGAAAATACAACGGTTTCAAAGGGTGTGCGCTTCGTTTTCCGCATAAGGAATTTAAACCCGTTTTTTTTTTTGTCAAACCGAATTTACAACAGGTTTCTTAAGTATTTCTTTTTTGGATCGCCAATAAGGTATCGGTCGGAAATGAACTTTAACTCCGAAGTAGATGAAACCATTAATTAGTTGAAATTGTTGCTTCAATTGTTTCGTCCTATTCGGTCGACAGCTGTTTGTTTTTGATTGTTAGTAGAATCTACTTGGTCTTGGTTCTCATTTACTCTCAAAACCCAAAAAGTTTTGCTTGATCTTTGATTGCCATGTAGACCTCTATCACAGAAAACTGGCTGACTGGAACAAAAATTTGGGTTATGAACCTTAATATTTTCTTTGAATGTGTAAAGAATTAAGACAGATTCACACTATAGAGGCAATATGAATACAATAGGACAAATGTTTGCGAAGTGGTTGGTGTTTTTGTTGCATCAAGATAACATAAGCCTAAAGTGTGGTTTTAGAAAGCAATCGTCCTTTTAAGATAAGACATATAATGTCTCATGAATTTGAATCATCGAAATATTTCCGTACCTCTGTGAAGGATAGGAAACAATACAGTAATTATTAATTGCGATTGGTGCGCACGATTAGTATCCAATCCAATGTTGTTCTTTAAGCTTGTTCAAAAGCGTCTGATGCCTCTTGGTAAAAGCCTGACTATTCTTGGGCCCAATAAATATTTTTTGATGTACCAATTTCGAAAGGACAAGAGGCAATATATCACTGTGTAGATTTAATACTTTGCGTATAAATGCACATATAAGGTTAGTTGAACATTGAATGTCGTGAGAAGCTCATTTGAAAGACAAGTTGCAAAATGTACCACATAGTTTGTTGTGTTGTCAGGTATCCTAAAACATCTTTTAACAAAAAACCTTTGGAGCTTTACAACTTGTGTGTACACTTTGTGCCCAACACCTAAGCACAGTAATACATTATTGGTCTAGCGGCCACGTTGACATGTGTTTCTTCTGTTGTTCTTTCTTTCTGTGTGTCCCTCTCTGTTGTAATGTCTAAGCCGATGGCCTCAGTTGCCAATGCTTTCAGTGTCTCTACTTCGTAAAATTATCTACGAAGTAGTGTAATATGTAATGTAATGTAATAGTTTAATTTCTGCTTCATTAAAGTACCTCCGTTTCTAAAAATAACTATTTCAGACTTATCCAAGTTTACTTCCAGGTTCCATTTCTCACTAAACTTATTGATGACAATTTGGAGTATGACAAGACTATCAGACATAGTATCTATCTAATGAATCTGTCCTTAGAATTTTTTTTTAACTTTATGTTCTCTTAATCTTGATGTTCGAAAGCCTTTTCAGCGGTCAGTTCTAATTATTAGGAAATTGCATCACACTCAAGTTTGAAAAGTGTGAAACCAAATAGTATGACAATTATGTCAGTAAGCTGTCAACAAGTAAATTCCTCACCACCAATTTTTCTTTATGAAATATGCACGAAGCATTTCTCTTTCACAATTCTGTGAGTGAAATAAGTAAAATTGCAAATTAACTCATCCCAACGATTTATGCAGTTTTGTTTAAAACAAAAATCACTTTGGCACAAAAAATTAATTTGTACCAGGCAAGGATAATAAATAAAAGTATTTCCAATAACAAATAATTTTTAATTGTGAATTAATTTACACACAAAGTTATTTTTAAGTCGAATTAAAAAAACGTTAAAATTATTTATATTTAATTTTTGTCATGGATATATTTTATGTAAGTGGGTTCTTCCTAATGAATTATTTCAACGAACGGACACTGATGTTGAAATATTTATTAACTTAATCGTGAGTTCTGATACTTCCTAAATAAGTTAGCTACAAAGATATCCATTTGGAATCAGTGAGTAGCACTAAATTCACTTAAAATGTATAGATAGATTTACATACATGTTAATGAACCTTTTGTGGAAACGGTATTTAAAAATAACATAAACACATAAATACACGCGCCCTTTTTTTTTACACCAATGCACGCGTGGGCTACTATGGTAGACCATTTAAAAATCTTAATCATTTTTAAGTTAATAAAGATTTACATGAAAATAAAATGCACGACTGGGTCGCACAGACTTGCTCCTATGTAAACGACTAAGAATTTTTCAAAAATGAATGTTATTAGAGAAAACTGTTCTTAAGGATAAAATTCATTTTTTAAATAACTAAAACAACTCCTTTAGCAGTTGGAGTTTTATTAATGTACGAATAAAAATTAAATCTACAAACAAAATATTGATCAGTTTTTGAGATATCGAATTTTCCATAAAAACTAGATCTTTTTTTCAAAATTCAAAAAAAAAACTTTTTTTAAAGTTTTGAAATGTAATGTTTCTTAAACTTTTTAGAAGCTTGTATAAAAAAAATTTCATTAAAATCCGTTATGCCGATAATGAGAAATTCAAAATTCGAAAAAATCGTGCTATGGTAGATACAGTCAGTAATATCTAGATTTATTTTTTTTTTTTAATAAATTATGTACCGTAAAAATTAATCAAAAGAAAAAAATTTTAGCAAACTTCTCGGAACCGTTTTCGAGAAAAATACGATTTTCGAAAACCATTTTTTAACATTTGTATGGAGGGTAGATACCGTTATTTTTAGGTAAAATAAATCTTTTATTCTTATATCTTGTAGATTATATTAAAAAACTTTTATTTATCAAGTTTTAAAGAAATCTAGCATGGGGTTTTCTAAATATTGAGTTTTCAAAAAAAAATTGAAATATTTTTTTAAAAATTATGGAGGAGAAACACTTTTTTACCATAAAAAAGTGTTTCTCCTCCATAATTTGATGTTTTTTATCAACAGCACACTTTTTTTTATCGATTCATTAAAAAAAAAGTGCATTTTGGTGGGGGGGGAATTCCGAATAAGGACCAAAAACAAATAAAAAAACATACGGGGGGAAAAAATAAAACCCATATCTACCAAGTTTAAAGAAAATCGGCTGAGCCGTTTAGCTGTAGTCAGACAGACAGACATACAGACAGACAGACAGAATTGCGAGACCCACTTTTTTGTTCTTCGCTATGATTGTAATGTCAACTTTGATCAAAATCTCGAGTTCGATTTTGTTTCCGAATGCATAATTTGCCTTATAGTACCTACATATAAGTCGCAAGTAAAAATATTTAAATATTATATTTATTTATTGTCTTAAATATTTAATAACTTAAATTCATGAATATTAGTTAGGAACTTCAAATTTTGTAAAAAATAATACCTTTTCAGTACAAAAAAAAAATAAAATAAATAAATAAAACTGTTAGTGTGGTCTCATTTAGTAGGCCATGCGTGTACTCCAGTGTTAAGCCATAATGGAGAAGGAGTATTTTTCAATGTTATCTAATCTGCACTGTAATAATTCCTGTAAGAGAGGCCTGCAAAACTCACGTTATTCTGAACTAAAACTTACATGTGTAGCCCTTGCATTCTACTTAATTTGTGATAAATAATCATTTTGATATCCTTAATAAAGTTCAAAATTACCTGCATACTACTTATTAAGTTCAAATTTCATCCCCCCTTACTCGTAATTATAAAGAATAAATTTATATAACTAGTAAAAAGTTAATAATTTGCGTTACTTTATTTAATCAAATCTCAATATAAACTGTCGAGTCGAACGTTGAGTTCCTTCTCTATCTCTACTCAATGCTTAGTTTTCCAATTTTGGTTGAAAAAAGCTTCAATTTTCTAATTGGTATAAAATTCAAGAGAGTGTTTCCTTCAGAGAAACTTTATAGATTTCTCTTAAAAAAAGTAAACACACCGATTAGGTTCTCTTTAAATAAAAGTTTTAATTTATCAATTTCACGTACAAATGTAAATTGTGTCTGAAACTTTTTTAAAGTAAAAAAATGACATTGTTTCTTTTGTCCTTAAAAATCATATTTATTGGTCAACATTGTTAAGGGTGTGGGCATTGATTTGCAGAAGTATAAATAATAAATCGACAAAACGATAATAGTAATCATGTCAAAAACTTAATTTATTTTTAAAATTTTATAGACAACTGGTAGTACACCTTGGCATAATGGTAAGTGCGTTAAGGTGTTATGCCAAAGGCCTCTTTTCCCTCCAATACCACTTCCATCTTAATATAAAAAAAAATTTCGGCAGTTCTGCGTTTTGCGAGGAAGTAAAAACTCCTCCAAGGTAGAAAATTGTAGCAATTGTGACGTACATAAGTCACCAGTTTATCAGGTGACAGGTAATAGAAATTCATCTATTTGAGGAGTACAAGTCAAGATTTTTGAGTCAGCATGATGCTTTTGCAATTTGACAAATTTAAAAAAAGGAAGATGATCTTTCTTTACAAATCTCATACTGAAAGGTGAAAAATTTGACATTCGAAAGTTGCCAACGACTCAAAATCTTGAACAAACAAAGGAATCTAGAACAAACAAAGGAATGCAATATTGGCCGAGAAATTAGCCGCGGTCCAAGAAAGTGTATAACAGAACCTGAGGTACTCGAATTCTCGTCATGCACAAGAGCTCCGCCTTTCGCAGACTTCAACTTGGTGTATTTTGCGTCGGGACCTGAGCAGCTCAAAATTCATGACCATAGACAATGCCGTTCGCTCACTGACTGAGCTTCGGAGCGCTTTGATGAGGACCCCAAATCATCTATACTGACGAGGAAAATTTATGGATGAATCGCTTCTAATAGGACGATACCAACCCACAAGATCATTAGGTGACAATACATACTAAAAAACTTACCGTTTGGTGTAGATTTTTGGACGGCGGGTGCGGCAACGTCATTAGTCCGTACTTTTCCAAAAACGACGTTGGTTAAGCGGTCACTGTTAATGACGATAATATCCAATATGAAGGTTTTTATAATACAGATTCTATATATGTACTACTGAAATAAATCAGCCAAGTAGAAGACTTAGCACTATTATTGGACTTGTTGAATTATTGATTCAAAAGAGCTTTTTTGGCCTTTAGTCCACAGAAATCCAAAATCGATATAAGATGAACTGAATTTAACAAAAATTGCGTATTGACAAGGTCCTCACAGTCAACTGATGAGTCCATGTGAGATCACCCGGACGAAACGCCGATTTTTGTGGACTAAAGCCAAAAAAGCTATTTTGAATCGATAATATCTAATAATGACAACGAATTTCTTATGACCCAAATTGAACCGTATGGACCTAGATGACATGTTTTCAGCAGGACGGTTCTATATGCCACATTGCGGATGCTAATATTGACATTCTGCATGAACGATTTGAAAGTATGGTTGTCTCTCGCAGAGCTGACCTGAATTCGCCACCAAGGTCGTACGATTTTTTTATGTTGGGGTTCCTGCAGTTGCAGGCCTATGTGAATAAGCCACAATGTACCGATGCCATTAAGGTGAAAATAAATTTTTTTAAATAAAACAAAAGACCACACAATTTTTGTAAGTTAATCGAAGATGATTTTTATTTTTAATCAACTCAGCCTTAACACTATAAAACAGTAAACAAAAATTTACAAAAACTAACCAACTTATCAATATCTTAAGACTAACTTTATTCACTTATGCCTTTCGACCTTCACAGGAGGTGATGTCATTCTACTCCAAAAAGTACTAACGTATTAAATTTTATCGAAGAATGTTAAAATTTTGTTCTCCAGAATTCATAACAAAACTTTGTTCTTGTTGATTCTCATTATTTCAAAAGACTTTTGTTTTTGTATGAAAACTTATTTTCCATTCATAACGTTTGAATAAATTTGACAAATAATTTCAATATCTTTTGCGCCACTTCATTTTCTTCCATTTAAGTTTTAAAAAAATGTATACATATACATATATTGAGAGTTACATTACCGTTTCAAAAAAAGGGGGCAAGAAATTCCTAACTTTGTATTTTTCTAGTTTTTTTAAGTACCTAAATTGCAAAATATAAAAAAAAATATAGCATGGGAATGAAATATTTTGGAACCTATTGTTTCATGCTTAACTTATAGTTTAAAGAAATTATTATTTATGATGTCAATAAATATAAAATAGTGGAAGTTATTGCACTATATACTCGTATGTGATTATAACAAGTTTATGCATTTTATTCATAGAAAACTCATTACTGTTATTGATATGATTTCGTCCTTAATATTTAGTCCAAAGAACAATCCAACTAATCCTATACACACTTCACAAACAAAAATCTAATTTTTTCTCGTTTTCAATGTTTTTCTCGAATATGACAGACCTAAGCCTACATAAGCCTCAGAACGTCTCATAATCGAAAAGTCATTCTTATCGTATATTTCATATTGCACTTCGACACATTGTCTTCTCATCAATTTCGTTCATCCTGATCATCTTCATCAACATCGTAACTGTTATTGTTCATCTTCCCGTACCCGCTCGACTCCACTACAAAATATCCTTGTAAGTGAGCTCACATCATATCATGTCCTCGTCTTCGTCGTTGTCCTTATTCTGATGAGTTATACGTGGCATATGTGGATCCAATATTCGTTGGCTTAGGTCCCAAAATATAGCTATAGCTCCTTCTGATTTACTGAATGCGATTTTCGAACTTAACACTAATAACAAGGGTCGGTCGGATAGGGATATACTATGTACGAGTATAATGGGATTTTGACGTTTTGTCGTAACGTTAGATTGCTGATATGCATGCTCCTTGTTGGTGCTGGCGTTGGCTGTGGTAATTTGGCGGTATGATGGGTTATGTGTCGACTTGTTCGGATATTTCCTCCCTAAATATGGTAATGGCGGTGTAATCCCGTAATTAGTTGTCAAGAAGACTCATTAGGAAAGGAAATGTCGTTGGTATGTTGTAGTTGTAGTTGATGTCTTTGGCAGCAAAGGGTGTGGTACAGAGACGACAATTGGCATCCGGTCTTTGGATAAGAGAAGATGATATCATTTACAAACCAAAAAGGAAGGCGTGTGTTTTGTTTTGTGAACGCCATCCTTGAAGCAGGATAATATCTTATAGTTTTTCCCTCCTGTTTTGTAATTTCCAGAAGCGAAATTAGTGGTAAATTAGAAGAATTTGTGAAAATCATCAACACTTAGTGGAACTGATGAATTTGATATCTTCCAACAATTAATTTAGATTGATAAACCTGCTCAAGTGTATAAATTGAAATTGATTTACCCCAAGGAATTTCAACATGTGGCTTTTCAATTAAATTAAAGGTCTACATGTATTGGTAGAGGAATTTATAGGCTCCTAGGGTTTTGTCTAAAAAATGCAGTGGAAAATATTTTACCACAATCGTGAGATTTATTTTTGGGAAAATAGCCTTTTTTTGAATTGGAAAGTCTTATGGAAATACTTTTTGAAAAGTTCAGCAAACATTCGAATTTTCTTATAACTTGAAAGTTTTGTTCATAATGTAAAAAAATTGAAAATGAGTTGACCTCGTACTGAACTCAAAATGTGTAGACGTTTTCGACTTCTGTTGTGTTTAAAAATATAATCGCGCGATAGATTAAGTTCAAGTTATGAGAGAGGATTTATAATTTAAGTGCCATTAGAACTAGTTGAAAATTTTAAAGATCATGAGAGTCCCATTTAATGGATATTGAAAACATCACACAGTAATAAAGCTAGAAATAGTTCTATTAGCAAGAATTTCGATTGAGTTATCCGTATTTGGCAGGAATGGCCAACACAGTCGACAAGAGGAGGAAGGGGATTCTCTGCGCCCCTACCGTCATCAAGCGCTACACAACCTAAGCTTTAGCCAAGCTGTAAGAAGAACTGAAGGAGACAGTGCGCATGGCCAAAATGCCACGGGGAAGATAAACGATAGGATTCATATCTGAAACGGAGAGGATTTTTTTTAAAGTGAGTGAGAGGAGTGAGATCAATGTGTATAAATAATAGAAATAATGAGAAAAAAATATCGAACCTCAAAGCATGACCTCTTAAACCCGAGTGGTTGATCTGTAATAGAAGCTGGATGTACGCCGAGGGAAAATATGTTCGTCAAGAATTTAGAATACAAAATTGCTTCAGAAGTCACAACAATAACTTAAGGAACAAAATCCCACAGCGGCAGACATAAACAACACTAAATCAACGGAGAAGAACAGCAATAAAAAAAACAGTAGAACCGTCACTATCATCAATAGCCAGAGCCATCTTAAAACATAAAAAAATAAAACGTTCCACCAATTAACCCCTCGAAGACAAACCTTTACCACACAGGGTTACTAAAGTGTCGTTGGTTGCAATATGCTTCCTTAGCAAACTAGGAAATCTGGTCAGGGATGCATACAAAAACAAGTCTAAGATGAAATCGATTAAAAATTTGAATTTTTCAAAAACGACGCAAACTCGAAAATTATCGGGGATTTCCGATTTTTTATAAATAAAAACAGAAAAAGCAAAATGATAAGGAGAACTTACCCATCAACACATCCTCCGCTAACACCCAGGAAAGCGGGAGCGATGTGCCCTCGCTTCCATAATTTTTACTTGCGACTTAAAGGTACTATAAGGCAAGTGATGCATTCGTAAAAAAAATCGAACTCGAGATTTTGATCAAAGTTGACATTACGATGATAGCAGAGACCAAAAAAGTGGGTCTCGCAATTCTGTCTGTCTGTCTGTCTGTCTGTTCTACTGCAGCTTAAAGGCTTGGCCGATTTTCTTTAAACTTGGTAGATATGGGTTTTATTTTTTTTCCCACGGATGTTTTTTGATTTGATTTTTTAAGACCAAAAATAACGGTACTTGCCATACGAATTTCTTCAAAATTTTATAAATATGTATTTTTTTTCTCAAAAACTGTCCAACAGATTTTCTTAAAAAAAATTCATAAAATTTCATTTAGTTAAACCTAGGTAATGGTTGAAAAAAAAATTCCAAAAAATTATTATTTTTGGTACACCCCTTGGAACCATTTTTTGTTTTTGATTTTCTCAAAACCGGTATGACCGATTCTGATCATTTTTTTATGTTAAGGCTCCCCAGCAGATTCAATATTATTGTCTATTCAAATTTTCAAACAAAATTTTTTCAAAACTCAATATTTAGAAAACCCCACGCTCGATTTTTTTAAAACTTGATAAATAAAAGTTTCTTAAAATAATCTACAAGATGTGAGAAAAAAAAATTATTTTACCTAAAAATAACGGTAGGTATCCTCCATACAAGTGTTAAAAAATTATTTTCGAAAATCGTATTTTTCTCTAAGACGGTTCCGAGAATTTCGTTTAAATTTTTTTTCTTTTGATTAATTTTTAAGATCTATAATTTCATAAAAAAAAATTAGAATTTCGGCATAACGGATTTTAATAAAAATTTTTATAGAGAAGCTTTTAAAAACTTTAAAAAATATTGCATTTCAAAACTTTAAGAAAAATATTTTTTTTTGAATTTTGAAAAAAAAAAACTCAATTTTTTTTGGAAAATTCAATATCTCAAAAACGGCTCAATATTTTTTTTGTAAATTTCCAAAATCCCAAAATTTTTTCTTAAAAATGTTTTAAAATTTTTTTTTTATAAAAGTTATTTTTTTAAGAAAAAACTACAAAGACCTATAATGTTTGTTCTAGCATAAGCCTATATTTGCTTGAATCACATGGCATCTTATTTTTACTTCCAACTACTAAAGAAGTTGTTTTAGTCATTTAAAAAATTAATTTTTATGTTTATGAACAGTTTTTCTCCAATAACATACAGTTTTGAAATTCTTAGTCTATTACACAGGAGCAGGTTCGTGCGACCCAGTCGTGCATTTTATTTTATATAAAATGTGCGTGGTGATTCGAATACGAATGTGTTGTTTATATCATCTGTTTGTATTGTACGAGAGAAACCAACCATAGACTTACCTTTTCGAATCACACTTAGTCCCTTCTAGTTCACAGTTAGTAAATTTAATAGGTCCCTTCAATTTGCTGTACTGTGATTTATTTTTGTGTCTTAGTTCCTCCTTTGCTTTTCTAACTTTATAGTGTTTCTTATATTCCCCAATTAAACTCAGGTATCTTCTATAGTTTCGTTACTCCTATTCTTTACCTCTGAACTTTCCTGGGCACCTACGCATATGGCCCGGTACTCAATGAAGTGAATTATAATATTTACAAAGTTTGTTAACCCTACCCACACACACTCATATGAGCTTAAAACTGATGGTAAAGGAGCTTATTACTTACATAAAGTACTTACTGTCCGGCATAAAGGAAATTATGCGGTTACAGTGCCTTTTTTCGAGATTTCTTGCAGAAATTTTCGTTCTGGTGCTTACTTCTACGACGTAAAATCCTGTTGACTGTTCCATCGGTAAGAAAATTCCTGCCCAGTCCTTTGAGTCGTTATCAATCCATCAGTATATCATTTGATTTATTTTACTTTGAACCAGAAACTTAATCCTTTGCCTAACCACTCCTATTCCAAACACAGTCATCCCAGTTTGGTGGGCCTTATAGTGAAACTACAACTTATATCCGAGATCTTTATATAAACCCGACAAAATTTTGTATAAGACCTACCAAAAAAACTCAATATGGAAACTCAAATTCACTCAACCGAAACATAAAATCAATAAGTCCGACAATAATTGTTGAACTGTCATGGCAGACATCTTTGAGTGTAATGTATCATCCTCGTAGATTCTATTAACCACCCTTCCTGGCTTAACCACATTCTTGAATATTGTCTGTCCAATCCCATTCCCCTAATGGAGATATTGCATAAGCTTCAAATAGAACCTTAACAGTATTATTGATCAACCTAAGAACCAACAGCACGTGACTTGCCTTAATGACTATCTGTTTGTCTTTATAGGCAATTTTCGGTCTTCAAAACGGCCCGTAGAAATATCAATCGAATCATAGCAAAGCCTTTAAAACCTCCCTTAACAGCTCGTTCCACTTCATTACGTTGCGTTTACTCGTTTCCCTCCCGAAAACACTTTTATTGACTATTGTTTTAAGTGCTCGAAAATTGATGATAATCCTGATCCATTTGTTTTGATTGCTTTTCATCAGTTGGTTTTTGCGATGAGCCAAACAGACTTATAGTTTAGGGATCGACTTTATGTGGTGTACACGTTTTTAAGAGGCATTTTCATTTTGTTTTTATTTCGATAGGTGATGGCGCTCATTGTATTTTGGTAAAAGCTTGACTTTTTTTATTATATTTGGTTTTGTTGTTGGTTTTTATCAAGGACGATGAATTTTATTGCAGAAATATTATTGTGTGAAATAAGATCGATACAGCATGTGGTCGAGACAAGGCAATTTTTGGGATTTAAGGTATGTGCCGGACTTGGTGCTGATGAACATTTCATTAATTGAAACTGTAAATGTGCTAGCCATCAGTTAAGTGCTCAGTAGGAAATTTGCTCCTCAAGGAAAAATAAAGTTGAATTCCTCGTAGAAATCACGAGGCACTTTCATTGAGGAGAAGGTCTGCATTGGTTTCATTCATCGAAAGTCATGCAATGAGTCAGTAGTTTGCGATCCCAGTTGCATCTTGTGCTTTGTTCTCGAAAGAAGGTACAGAAAACATGAAACAAAGCAATATCCTTCTTACACATCCTTAATGTTTCAATTTTTCAATTTCAATTTCAATTTATTTCAAAAACAAAATTAAATTTACAAAGATACATTAAGACAAAATCTTTTAGAGTATCAATCAATTTAAGTAACTTAACATTTCTTAATAATTCAAAATATGAAAAAAAAAAAACAGTAATAATTGCTAAAGCGAGAAAAAAAAAATAATAATGTAATTATGCAAACTAAAGATACAAACAGTTAGAGAAAAAAAAAAAAATAAATAAATATAAATATACATATTACATATATCAAAAAAAATGTATAGAGAACAAAAATATAGAAGGCTAGACCTATAATGAGCTTAAGATTGATTTGAATAGTGCAAAAATAGTTTCCTCTTAAAAGCTGTAGGCATGGTAGTTCTTTGCAATTCATTTGGGAGTAAATTCCACAAACGAATTGCAGATACGTAAAATGAACGTTCTGCAATGCTGCGTGAAAAACGAGGCATAATAAGTTTAAGACCTCTTTGTGAATGGGCAAAATTGATGGTTTCACTTAAATAACTAGGACATCTATTATGGATGACACTATGGAGTTTCAAAACAAGTCTAAATTTTAAGTACTCGTCAAGACTCATTCCAAAGAGAATGTGTCGTAAATGAGATACACTAGAATGTCTCGGAATAGAGTAAATAAATCGAATGCAATCATTTAGAGCAACATTAAGTTTGCGTTTACACTCACAGTCCAAAATTGGGTATACTGAATAGTTATAACTAAAATAAGGCAAAACTATTGATTTTATTAAGTGTTTCCTCATATTGGGTAACAAAAAGTCAGACGAAGATCTCAGAGTTCGTAATCCATAGTAAATATTTCTAATGGTTTCTGAGATTGCTCTACAGCAACTCACACTTCCATTTATTATATATCCTAAATATTTTACTTCCTTTACATACATAATAACTTCATTATTGAGGACAACAGTGGGAAAATTTGAAGAATCAAGCTCATCTCTGGAGCATAACATAGCAACAGATTTAGTAGGATTAAGCTTCATAAGGTTATTATTAGACCAAGTTTGGATATGAGTTAGATCCTCATTTAACCTAGCTATGCAGTCCTCCATCAAACCAATTTTACGAAAAATATAAATTACTACATCATCAGCATACAAATGAACTCTGCAATTAGTAACTACATCAGGAAGGTCATTTATAAATAACGAAAATAAAAGTGGACCCAACACTGAACCCTGAGGAATTCCTGCATTGCTGATCAAAGGATTAGAAATACCAACCTCTGTTTTTATTTGCTGAACTCTATCTTTTAGGTAGTTACAAATAAGTTTCAGTGACGTGCAAGAGAAATTAAAATTTATCTTTAGCTTAGAAAGTAGAATAGAGTGATCAATGCAATCGAAAGCCTTAGTAAAATCTAAAAGTACGACGACACCAAACTCATCAGAGTCAAGAGCAAAGCGGATATCCGAAGTAACTTTTATTACTGCAGATTCACAACTGTGATTATTGCGGAAGCCAGATTGCCATTTAGAGAGTAGGGAGTGTTCATTTAAATAAATTTGGATTTGGTCATGTATTATTTTTTCAAATAACTTGCATATGAAAGACAGAATACTGATTGGCCTATATTCAGAAGGAATGGATGGGTTTGTTTTTTTAGGAACAGGTATAACGCAAGCAGTTTTCCAGGCATCCGGAAACTCGTTACTATATATACAAAAGTTGAATATGTGGAGTAAGTAATTAATTACGATAGGGATAATGAGTTTTACAAATTTAGGAGAAATATTATCAGGACCAATGGCATTCGATTTAACCGATCTTATAGCCTTCAATATATCAAAAACACTAATACAATCAAATGAAAAAGAAGAAGAGTTTTCAGTCTCAGAGATTGAAAAAATTTCTTGGGGAACAATGGACCTTGACACTAAAGGGAATAGAGCATTAGACATTACTTCAGCGCTAAACGGACATTTACTTTTGTTTTTATCTTCTTTGACACCAAGTTTCTTCAAGTTATTCCAAAGTTCTTTGGAGCTAAGAGAAGGATCAAGTTTTTTTAGTAAGAATGCGCGCTTCGCGGAACGAATGCTAGAATTGACTTTGTTTCGCGAAAATATGAACTGTCTTTTATTAAATTCAGTAGGATTTTTCTTAAATCTTCGGAAGAAACGCTCTCTTTCCCGAATTAGACGCTTAAGACTATTATTGAACCAAGGACATCTATCTGTTTTCAATTCCCTAGTAACTATTGGAACATAGTTTTCATATAGCCGACCTAGTAAATTGTTAAATAATGAAACTTTGACATTTACGTCCACAGAAAAATAAATTTGATTCCATTCCAGGCTATTGAAATTCATCTGTATATCCATAAAGTTAAAGTCACGATAAGACCTGTAGCTTATTGTGCGATTTATGTTTGTCCTGTCCACATCAAACTGAAAAGAGCAAAATATAAAGTCATGGATGAAATCTGAAGTAGGTCTAATCTGATCATTTCCTAGAATTCGGTGCCTTGAGCTAGTCAAAAACATGTCTAATAGAGAGGGATTTGTGTTTGATTTAAAACAAGTTGGCCACCTATTATTAACAACTGAAAGACCCAAAATATCGCAGTAATAGTTAAATAATCGCGTAAAGCTGTTGTTGATCAAAAAGTTAACGTTAAAATCACCTCCGATTAAAACGTCACTGTACCTCGGACCCAATTTAAATAAAGTTTCTTTCAATTCCCACAGATTTTCTTCTTTAAACATATTAGGAGGACTATAGATAGCTACAAGTAAGCACATCTCAACAGTGTTCCTAACTTCAACACAAATAAAATTAATATTAGTTGCATTTGACCTATAAACTGTAGATGCTGAGATATGTTCACGCACATACATACAAACACCACCCCCAATCCTATCTTTACGGTCATTCCTGTGTATATTAAAACCAGGTAAAGACACTGATGCGTCAGTGATATTGATATTCAGCCATGATTCCGACACCATAATCACATCCAACTTAGAGGTACTAATCATTTGATATAATATAGTATATTTAGCTCGAATACTTTCAGCATTCAAAGAACAAATGCTGAGGCCATCAAATGCGTCACACAACACAATGTTAATGAATACAATGCTGAACACGTTATAACTATTCCTGCATCTTTTCAGTGGTTATTGTAATCCACAATTGAGTGTTTAATGCCTGCGATGTGAAAGAGAAAACAACCCTTTCTTTTCTTTGGAATTGAAAAGCAGTAAACAACCTTTCAATAGAGCAAAACTATGGTGATCAGGTGATATCGCTAGGGAAAAGGAATGTATTTTTTCATGAACTTCGTTTACTGGGCAAAATAGTCTGCGATCTGAGAGGAAAAAAAGAGAGAGAGAAATTTTGACCTGCAATAAACAATCCCTTTTTTTTTTTGGGCGACGCTCAATGGCTCAATAGGTCTTTTTTTGTCATGAGTTATTTCTTTTGTTTTGGAGTGATTTAGTGTCAATTTTGTGATCAAAGAAAACGGTTGTGCGGGGTTTTCTGTGTTTTCAATGAATTTACTCAAGATTAAATAACAATTAGCGAGAAGGAAAACAATTCACCAACGGTAAATTCCCTATATTCTTTTGAATAATTTGCAAAAAGTAATTACATATTCGTTTTTTCTTAGATCTCAAATGAACAGGAGAATGAAGATGATTAATCCCCAAGCTGCTACCAAGAGTCAAAGGAGAGTTTTTCGACCAGCTGTTTGTGTAACGTCTTACAACAAGACAAGACAATGTAAGATACATATATCTACTAACTTCTTTAAAATGTACTATAATAGTTAATAAAATAAATACGTACATAACACAAATTTAATTTGTTTTTTTCATTCAAGCGATAAATTTGCCTATACATTTCAAGCGCTTCTTCTATTGATGAAATAAGAAAAGAAATGGATAATGATTTCATTCATATTCCTTCTCTTAATAAAACATCACCTAAATGCATTCCTTTTTTCAAAACTGAAAAAACGAGCTCCAAATATGTACACAATTCTGTAGTGAATAATTAGTATTTTCAATGATTCTTTCCCTGAGGCAATTGATTAAATGTTGACTCACTTTTCATTCATTTATTTCCATTGAGGAAAGCATCACATCAATAGAACCAGTTTTTTCATTCACAAAAATGACCCATGAAATCGAAGATGCCGTGAGCATAGTGATTTCACAGCAAAATATGCATCGAGAAAGTGTGTACCTCCTTCCAATGACAAGCCTGTGTTAAATTCCTCATAGGATTCCGTAGGAAATTCATGGGTGCAGCTCCTTTTCCATGATGAAACACCTACTTCTTCATTAGTGAATTTTTGGAAATTTCCTACTGGGTGGGTGCAATATTTATGAAACAACGTTTGCTCTTTTTGATACAGTTTATTTTTTTTATAGACGAACTTTTGTATGTATTCACTTAAGGGAACATTGAAAAGACCAGGACTGGTAGAATTAATTTAATCAGTGTTGACAGTTTTAATAGGATTGAGTATGTCAACAAAATAAAATAAATGACTGCATCAAACTTACATGCTGTTGCGGTTCCAGTGTATTCGATGTTATGTGGTCAAATATTGAATATGTGGGCTGATTCTTTTTTGAGGCATTTGCACTGTTAATGAGAAAGTTTAAAAAAAATTTAAAAAAACAAAGGCACAACAGCTTGTATGAAACCAGAGCCTAATGACTTACAAATCTCACCCATTTTTCTGTGGATGTTAACAGTAATGGATGGAACTTACAGAATCTATCAATTCCTCATTAAAGGCAGTACCCGAGAAAAAAACATTTGTTTTTTATTTAGTGGTAGTGACTGTGGGAGTGATCAGACCCCCTGTATGTAAGTCAAACGCACTTACCCTCTTTCCAGGGAATACCAAAAACAAGCTTCACAAAATAATAAGATGCATCAATTTGTTTTTTTTTTTTTTTGCAAATTATAACAAAATCGTTTGAAACCCTAAAGTGGTATACAGAAACAAACTTATGGTTTCTAAGGTCACTTTCTGAAAATTGCGAAGAAGTGTTGTACCCCTGAGTGAATTTTTTGGTTGAGGTTGAAGTGTGAGAGAAAAAGGGCTTTGGATGTTCTTTTTTGTGTTTAATTTTTGCCAATTAACTACCTAAAAATATTTAATGTTTTCAAAATAGAAATAAAATTAAGTTTTTCATAAGAAAATGAGCTTACTCTTTTTCTTGGGCTAAAGTTTTTGAAAAACTTAAGATTTATTAAAAAAAAACTCACACTTGGTTAGGTGTTATACTTATCAAGAAAACACAAAATATGGGCTTAGAAATTAAGTCTGCATGTCTTGTAGGAAACGGCGTGCATGAAAGTCAGAATCAAAAGACAAGAGGACTCATTTTAAAACCTGTAGTCTCGTAGTATAAATATGATTCTCACAACTTCACCATCTCGGACTATAATCTATAAAATCCTAAAGTGTAATCAATTCAAACTTCACATTTATTCCATCTATCGACAATATAAATTAATTGCGAATGCCAAAACATGTCTTTTGCGCTAACACCTTAATCCAGAACATTAAATGAACGAGAAATCTCTTCATTCATTAAGTGTTTCTACCAAAGTAAGTTTTCAAACAGAATCACATAGAATTTATTTCATCTAGTTTGCGTTAAGAATCAACAAGTCATCGAACACATCTTATTAATGACTTACGAAACGGATCTAGTGTTTCATCTCTCAAAATGTTCCATGTAGCCGCGGTTAACTTCACGTAGGTAGGGATATAGTCCTTCATGAATAGTCACGTTCTTTTCTGTCTGACCGTCCATGAAGTAGGAAGCAAACAATCATCTCATCGGCTTCCATCCATTTTAGATGGTAAGTAATTTCAATAATTCTTATTGGTAGAAGAGAGTGTTAGGAAATCTAATTAATAAGATCAATTTATTTATTCGAGTTATTTCCCCAATTAGGTTTGGTAAAGCAAATAAAAACCTCGTCAAGAAAAATGTCTGTAAACCTCATAAACGTGAAGTACGTCAAGAATGGACGTACAAACCCATAAAAGCATCTTAAAATCGGATATAAAGGTAAAACAATTTTGTTATTCTTTTGATTTTTCGTGGTTAAGAATAAAATAACATAATCTGTAGAGATATGTGAAACAATGCACCCGAAATTCAAAGAAACACATAAATATATGTACCGGCGTTTAGACAAACAAAACTAACATCATGTTTTTTGTTCCTTTTTGGTAGGTTTGGCTACGACTACGACTATTTGACTAATAAAATTCAGTGAATATTCAAGAAAACTACAATTTATTTAAAACATCAAGAAATCAAGCATCAAGCAAAAATTCACTAGGGAGATTTCTCTAGAGTACAGGTTACCCTGGGAACTTCCGCAACCTCTTTTTTTTTTGACGGCCAGACACATTTTTTATTGTGCGTTATGCAAAGTGCAGTCATCGTCACAAAAAAATTTATAAAAATCGTAAATGAAAAAGTAAATTAAAGTCAAGAAAATTCAAAGTCAAAACCTCAGTCAAAGTCAAAGCCTAAACAAAATCAGTAAAACACAAATTCATCAAAGCAAAATAATCGTAAATTGCCGAGAAGCATCAATCATCTCATAGTAGAAAGAAAAAGCGGAGTCGCAACATCTCTCCAAAGCGAACCAACTGTAGGATAATCCAAATGATTCCAGATCTTCAAGCAAGACCTGAATTTTATCTACCAAGTGTAAAGAAAGTGTAATAGTAAGGTGGCTACGTCATCGTGTCTCCAATAAAATCCTTGTTGAGAATTTTCTCACTTGGACATATGGTATTACATAAGTGTTGTGTTAAGTGTATGTTTTCTTTTGGAAAAGTGTATAGGTAGAGATAGTTCATTCATTGCGAGAGTTTTTTTTTATTCACCCGAGTGATAATAGACTCGATCTACATAAACCAAAAAGTTGTTTTTGAAAAGCTTAGAGATCGTAAAGAAATTATTTGATTGTAAAACTAAAAGATAGCTAATTTTTCTTTATACAGAAAGCATATTTAAGATGAAAACAAATACGAGTTGATTTGAAGTAGTATCCAATAATATAAAACCATAAAGATATATATAAAAGCGAATTTTGAAAAATCGAGAAACCAGACATAAGATAAAAAGAAAGCAAAGTTTTGAGAAGTCAGATAACGCGGAAAAGAAAGTTAATGTAATAATGTAAATAAGAATAAGTAAATTGAATAGCGTAAATTCAACAAGATTCAGTAAATATATTAATCTAAGAATAGGGTTTAGTTCAGTAGAGTAGGAAAATTTGTTATTGTAGGTACAAACAGAAAGCTTTGTAAATTTTTCCACTCAATTAGATAAGTGATAATTCATATAAGTCAATAACTACAAGAGCTACAGTTAACGTAAATGACACGGATCAGTACATCAATCAAGTTTAACATCAAATATAATATTTAAGAATTCCAAAATTGGTAACAGGAACAACAACATATATGAAACCAGATTCATCTGTATGGCATGTGCACATTCCAGCGGAAAGAACGGTGAGTGATTTCTTTTTTTTGTATGTATATAAAACTTTTTGAAACTTGAATATTTGGTAAATATTTTTGATTATACTATATATTGATAAATATCTCTGGAAAACTATTTTGATGACAATGATCTAAAGGATTTATAAATCTAATACAGAGTAATTGATAGACTTAAAGATTTATTTTTGTTCGTGGAAATTTCAAAGATTAGTATAGTTTTTTTTTATTGAAAAGACCTAAAACTTAGTAAAGAACAAACCGTTAAAGAAAAGATACAAAAATAACGAAACAATTTAGATATAAGATAATAATTTTTATTTGAACGAGACGTTATGATAAGATTCGGTAAAGATTTGGAATCTTATTGTACGTCGATATTGAAGAAAAATACGAGTATAATTTTAAGAGTTTGATGATAAAGATAACAAAGATTTAAGAGTGGAAGAATAATCTCTGTTGTAAAAGATTTTAGTAATTAAAGATACCGTCAGTCATTTTTTTTGAGTAATCCAAAAGAAAAGTAGTAGGTATTTAGATAAAAAGATTATTTTTATGTTAACTTTTAAGAGCGTTACAAATAAAGATAACAAAATTCGTTAAGTTTGGAAAAATAATATTATGAGTTTATATTGATTTGAGATAACGAGGGGGGTGTGATAACATGGAAGTGACATCGTAGTATAAGTTTAGCTATATAAGGAAGGAGTTCAAATACGAACTTCTCTCTTATTTATTTTGGTTGGGGAATTCTACAAAAAGTTTATGAAGCCTAAATAGAATTCCGTGAAGCGTAAGAAGAGTTGATTTCCTACAGATTCACCATGGGCATGGGTTCAGAAGGCGAGAGAGTTCCATAACACCTTGGACTCTCGACAAAAGGGGTTTTCCAAATTCAGAGCAAAAGAAAACAAAGGTTCACATTGAAAGGTACAGTCAAGGCGATAGGGAGGGCGAAGTTAAGCTCACGAGACCGTAACATCCAGGTTCTCGACTGCCGTGTAATACTAACGTTTCCAATGAGAAAAATGAATCCAAAAGTGAAAGGTACATTCACTTGTCCGGCTTTTATCTTCAAACAATCGGGTCCCAGCATAATTAAACATTTTTTTTCTGGTCTACAACACCAAGATCAGTTAGGTCTGTAAATAGTAACACCCGCCAACGCTCCAGCCGCAAGATCCCCCCCATCCGACGAGCTAAGCAATCGTGCACCCAGCAGGCCGTGGTGGTTGTCGAGCGAAGGCAAATTTTTGAGAGAATCCGTAAATTTATTTTTGTGGATTGTGGAAAGTCGCGAACGAACGGATTCGAAATTTTTCTTTGAGTTATTAGATGTGTATGCACACAATAATATATAGCTAATTATATACCGTCACTGTTGGAGCCCAACGTGAAGCCTGATATATATACATAGGTATGTATACATAGGTGTGATGACTGGACAGCAGGAGAATTTTGAGTTCAAGTTGGTTCGAGCGATTAACCATCGATCGAGAGATATAGAAAAATAAAAAATTTAAATAATTTTTTTTTATTATTGTATATATATATACAGACTATATATATATATATATACAATACATATTTTTTTTTAAATCACGTTACAGTCTTTTCGGCTACAGCTTAAAGTATTTGGTTGACTTTTGTTAAAATTGTAAATTTCTTAGACGTGTTTTTGAAATCTTTGTTTGATAACAAAAATAACGGTAATTTTTAAACACAAATGTTTACATACGTTGAGGAAAAGCTAATATTAAAATGGTTCTTACAATTTAAAAAAAAAATAAGTTCCATACATATGTTCCTTGTCCACTACAACCTACAAAGTTCCGCCAATATTCCTTAAACTTCATAGATAGCACATTAAATTTTTTCACTCGACCAGTTTTTTCTGTTTTTTTTTTTTTGTTAACCGAAATTTGTTCTCAAAACCCACTTCACAAAATTTTTACAAAATCTGCATTAAGTGAATCTAGCTTATGGCTGAAAACAATATTTCCAAAAAACAATTTTTTTTGTTTCCGATCTTCTCAAAAACCATACCAATTTGGATCATTTTAAAAAATATTTTTTTTTTTGATTTTCGAGAAAATTCAAACATTTTTTTTATAAAATTCAATATCTCAAAAACAGGCTGATGATTTTTTTTAAATTTAATATTCAATTTCATTATAAAAAAAATCAATACAAACATTTTTTCCTTAAAACGTTTTAAAAATTGTTAATATACAAACTATTGATTTAAGAAAACGCCACACAATTTAAGATTTTAAAATAAACTAAAACTATTTAGGACAGTCACATCAGCAGTTTTTGGATTTTTTTTATGTTTCTATGACATTTAGGTTTGGTAGAGTCAAAACCTAAATTACACTTTATCTTATGTAAGTCTGCCAAGACGCATACATATCCTAGATATCTCGAATTTAAAGCAGCGGCGGGTTGGTGACATTTTCCCCAAAGTGAAATCCCCAAATCTAAAATCCCCAAATTAAAATCCCCAGCATAAAAATCCCAAAGAAAGAATCCCCATGCCAATAAAAAGATTAAGCTACTTCCCTACTTCTCTTTTTTATGATCTACTTCTCTTAACCAACCAACATATTTAAAGATATCGCTGATTTATTGCATAAAAAACAAGTTTAGGAATCGTTTAAACGTAATTCCCGTGGAAAATTTAATGTTTTCGAAATCACTTGTAGAAAAACGCCAACTATTGAATTGATACAATTCATACTAAAGTACAAGTTCGTTGATGGAAAATTTACTTTAAAATAGATATAATTAAATTTTTTTTTAAAAGCCTGAAATCAGAATTTATCTATAAATTTTTTGTTTAAATAACTTAATTTCCTAAAACTACTTCGAAAATTTTGGATCTACTTCAGTTTTTTCCGTATCTACTTCGAAAATTTTAAACCTAAGTCCGAACTTTGCATATCAGACAGCACTACGAACCATGAAAACGAAAGTCAGACTGAAAAGTGCATGCATTAATAGTAATTGATTGTTTAGAAACTGTTAATTGTTATCAGGTTATCACTTATTAGTATCATAATAAGAGAATTTCACTAGATTTTTTCCGAAAACTACCTGCACATAATGAAGATGTGCACGAACCGGACAAAGGGGATTTGGAGATTTCGTGGAGATTTTGGCAAGAAAGATTGTTTCGTTGCGGATTTTGTCCATGTGTACTCGTATTATGTCTGTGGGGATATTATCTAGTTGGATTTTATTTTTTGGGGATTTTGTCCGATGGCGATTTTTTTTCTTTTGGGATTTCGTAGGACAATCAGCAGCCGCCTATTCACAGTTCTACAGCTGACGTAGTAGATAAGCGAAATCACCATTCTATCCTGTACCAGCCCTCGACTGTCTAAGTATAGAAGAACCCATCGGTCAGGATAAAGCTGCTTAGACGCACACTCTCGTAATAATCATCGTTAGGGTACTAACACTAAGTCCAAAAGGTTCATTAGGTTATTGGCCGAAGACATCGCTCCTGCAATGTGATCTCCAATTATCTTTAACAAATAAATTATCAATATGTTTATATTGTGTTCCGTGGGAATAATAATGTTTGTACTCCAACTTTGGTGTTCTGTGAAATCCAAGTATAAGACACTGGCTCTTAAGCACCCGAATCTTTTCCATTTGAGATGGGGTAACGTTCAACCACGTTGGGCACCCATAGGCAATCATCTGCTGGGTGAGGGCCAAGTTGTAAATCGACTTCACCCTGCTATTAAGCCGGCTCCTGAAAAACAACCGTTTCGTCCGAGCAAAGGCTTTCCTAGTCCTGGCAAGAGCAACTTTTATATGTCTGTCGAAATACCAATACTGATCCAACGAGATGCCAAGGGGCTTTACTACACTTTTACTCGCGAGTGACTGTCCATGTGGTCCTAAGATCACTACCCCGCTCCAGTTCTTCATCAGTATCAGTTTCTCGTATCACTTGAGGATTCATGCAACGGAGCCCTAAGCAGTACAGTATGTTTCAGATTTCTCAAAGTTGATTTTCAACTTCTAGTTTTTGACTTTTAATATCACTTTCACATATCAGAACACTTTTGCTTATACATAAATGAAGTCAGGAAGAACTTATTGTTTCATCAGATTCGCTTTTTATCTATAATTGAAATTAAAATGTTTTGTAATGAATTTTTCCAAATTTTGAATCTTATTGTTAATTTTAAAATTTCATATTCTTTAAAAAGAAGAGGAATATTTAATACATCACTTAACAAAAATGATCCTAATTCTTTACCCTTTTTAATATACCTCGTATATACTGTTTCTTTCTTAGAAGTAAAACTAATACTTCATTTTTACTGTAAATATCGTAACAATTGTTCCTTTTTTCCATCATAATTCATAACTTACAAAATATTTTTCAGCTTTTTTCTTCTTTTCTTAATTCATTATTCGTCCTTAATTTATCCATCCAAACATTTTCTCACAATTGAGTTTTCTCCATTCCCCATAGTAGGTAAGGATACTATTTTATAGCTTAACCCTTTTGGTGACACAAGAAAAATCTAACCTTCAACTTTTAAGTATTAATTAAAGACAATATTTAAACAACCCGGAACAAATTAGGAACAACGTCGTAAAATTTAATTGGAAGTAGTTCAACTCGTTTTGAGGTTAATTTGATAAGGTATTTAATAGCACCTTATAAGACTTAGGTCAAATTTTGTGAAAACAAAAAAAAAGCAAGAGAATAAAAACATTTGTCTTAGTCAGCGTCCATTATACCCTTCAATAATTAAGCCTTAGCTTTACAAAATCATAAGAAATTTGTTCAGGTATAAAATAAATGTGTAATTTTTTTTTAAAGGACAGTTTTTTTTAAAGAAGAATTTTTTTTTAAAGAAATTTAATGCATCAATAAAAATCAAAAATTTCTTGTCTAGTTCTTTTAGAAATATTGTTTTCAAATATTGTTGGTTCACATTTTTGGCTAAGTAGAAGTTTATAAAATAAAAAACGAAATAAAATAATTCGTCAATTAAAGTTTCCTTCTTATCTATAGATGCAAGAGTTATAAGTGTCTCTATAAAACTTTTCTAGAGGGAACCTATTGCAGCAGGCATTCCTTATGAAATCTGATCCTTCAGTTCAACCCTTTGAATCCCATTTTCGTCTTTTTCAAGTACTAACTCGTTATTTGTTTTCTAGAACTATAAATATCCAATATCCTTAGGGTATGGAAGAAAAGTTCAAACTGCCATTGATTTAACATTTTTAAGAACCTCTTCCGTTTCGATTGAAAGCGTATTTCGTTTTCCCTTGAAATGTATTCAAAAGCGTAGGAGTCTACGTTATTCATCATTATCCTTTGACAAGATTGGTGTCAACACTTTTTTATTTATGTCTCATCGTTTTCCTTCCTTCAAATAATAATGAATATTTATTCATCATCTTATAAAATTGAGTCTTTGTTTTTCCTACATTTTAAAAGCACGTGGGAGCACAAACTCTCTTTAAGAATCTTTGGCATATCACACTTCAGCGGTTTTCAAAGGGTTTCATTTAAAACAAGAACTTTTGTGGGTATGACAAAATTAAATTTGTTCAAAAAGGTTTAAAAGCTTTCACCATTAAACTGCGGTAGGACCTTGAGTTTCCCTTTGTTGGTAAGACTGATTGTCTTAAAAGATACAAACTCTTAAAAATACAAATATGTACGTATATTGTTATTCATGTTATTCAAAAGAGTTCAAACAAAATTGTATATCCTTTGTCATAAGGAAGAATATCCTATTTTTTTTTTTGTAGAGTTTTGTTCTATGAAAATTAATTACCCCAAGGTGTTGTATGGGTTCCTGGCAAACTACCATGACAACGTTGATGCTCTAGGGCAAAATATTATTTCAAAGATGGTAAAAAGTGACAAAGGATTTCCATGTGATGAGAAAGCAAATATCCCCGCGCACAAATGGTTCCAACACTCTTGACACTCTATATAATATGTCATACTATCGCGTCATGTGACAAATTAAGTCATGATGAGGTGTCATATTTTGAGACATGTCGAAGGGAATGATGGTGGCTTTATTATATTGGATGGAATGAAAATAAGGAAAAGATGATGGATCATGGATCATGGTGGAGACATGTCACTGATTAAAATATGTCATCATAAGGATGAGCGTAGGTTAATATGAAGGACCTTTTAGATAATTACCATGATTTAAACGTGTAGAGAGGAAAATTGAATTCGAGTATGTAATGCTCCGTTAATTATACTTCACCTTTTGAATAGTTTAATAATATAATAATAATATGTTTTGTATCGAAGATTCAATGGGGAAATTCTTTAGATAACCTTGTCGTTGATTAATGAGAAAAATACCCCTTTAGAGGGAAAATTTTAAATTTTAGTTGAAAAAAAAAATAATAATCCACGCCCCCTATCTTTTAGCAGCTTTGTCATGTATCTTTTTTTTTTTAATGATTTGGCAATAATTTGGGTTAAAGTATTCAGAATTTCGATTCGTCTATTTAATCGTTCAGAAGAGAAATCGTTTTTAAAATATTGTTTCTGTATGGCAACTACATTTTTGGTGACACAACATTCCCGCTGATAAATAATAAGCCTGATGGCAAGAGAGTTTGTGGAGAATTTTTCGTGGGTAGGTGCTCATAGTAGTGTGAGATTTTTACTCACTAAAAAACACCTCCCTTTTGTTCTTGCGACTACAACTAATTAACCTTATCAAGTAGTTTTAATTTCATAATATAATCACGTTCGGCAGGTAGCTCCCCACTGAGAGGACCTGCGGATACCGCATTTGAAAGCGGATACTCCTTATGGCGCTAGGTCGAACGGTCTCGTTCTTTGAAGTCGGCGCACAAGGTTTGTCTCATCAATTGTTTGTCGAATAATTCTATTGCTATGGTTATTTAAGTGAGTTCGTAGCTTCGCAGCGAAAATTCCTATTTCATCTTCAACAGTTGGTAATCGTAAGTCTCTGTGTAAATCTCTGTTTCTAATGTAGCACGGAGCATTAACAATTTCTCTGAGAACTTTGTTCTGATAAGATAGTAATATTTGTCTATGGCTTGGTTTAGTACAGCCCCAAAGTTGTATACCGTACGTCCATACTGGTTTTATCACTTGCTTATAGATTAGCAATTTATTGTAAATCCTGAGTTTGGAGTATCTTCCAATAAGCCAATTCATTTTACGTTATTTATTTTCAAGTTGATATCGTTTATTTTTAACGTGAGTTTTCCATTTAAGCTTAGTGTCTAGTGTCATTCTAGGTACTTTGCTTCATTAGCATATGGTATTTGCACCGAATTAATGTAAGTGGGCAGATTGGTAATTTTTTTGTAAGTAAAATTAACATGTGTTGATTTGGACTCATTAAGAACAATTCACCATTTCTTAGTCCATACCGAAATTTTATCTAGAGCTCGTTGGAGCTTCTCGGTTGCAGATTCAACTAAATCGGATGTTGCAAGTATAGCCGTATCGTCTGCAAAAGTACCTATTATGATATCTTCTTCTTGAGAGACGTCTGAAAATGAGCTTGAACATACATTTTTCCCCTGTAGTGATTTCTCAATTTCATTGGTTTTCCTGTACACCTGATGAATTGTTGAGTGGCTTTTCCGGAAACCAAATTGATGCTCAGGAATAAGCCGCTTTTCTTCGATAATAGGAAGCAGTCGCTTTAATAAGATTTTCTCAAATACCTTCGAGATCAGTGGCAAGAGGGAAATCGGTCTATAAGGTTTCTTTTCGTTCGGAGACTTTCCCGGTTTTGGAACCAATAAAACTTCTGCGACTTTCCATTGGCGTGGAACGTATGAAAGCCTTAACGCTGCATTCATAAGGTGCTGAAGTTTAATTGCTGCTTTTCTGGGTAGCTCTTTAAGCACGCGAGCATTTATTAGGTCGTTCCCAGGAGCTTTATTATTTTTAAGATTTTTAATAGCTTGATGAAGTTCTGATAACGTGATATTCCGAATAAGAAAGTTTTCAGATGACCATTGGATATCACCATGTTCATTTATCAACGCCTGACCGTCATAAGGTTTAAAAGTTTCCTCTAGATGTTCAGCAAATAAATCGACTTTTTCTCCATCGGATTTAGCCCATCCACCATTATTTTGTCTGATTGGTGCTGAATGTATTTGCTGTTTTTTAACATCTTTTATAGCTTTCCACAATGAATAGTTCGTATTTTTATCTGCAGTCAGTCCTTCAAGATAGGTAGAAATTTTCCGATTTTTTGAGTCGCGGATAGCATATTTTATGTAGTTCATTCGAGAGGCGGTTTAAGATGGTTTTGTCCTGAGGTGCTCGTGATTGATGCCATCTTTTCCGAACAGTTATTTTTTCACGAAGCAGATCTTTTATTTCCGGTGGAATTGTATTTGTCTTTCTAATTGGATCTCTAAAGTTGTGTGGAGTGTTTTTCCATGCAGCGTCTTGTATGACTTTAATAAATACATATATCGACTTCATCTTCTAGCTCTAAAGGCGTTTTCAAAGATATATTAAGCGCAATACTGTCTTCGCAATGTTCTCTGAATTTATCCCAGTTAATTCTGTTATCACATTTTTCGAGTTCGAATTGATATAAATGAAAAACCATAACCAATTCCCAAAGCGATAAAATTTTATTTACCATAAGTTGAACGTCTTAAGTCTTAAACTGAACAACTCAAAAACCCTCGAATAATTAGCTTCGAAAGCATAAATTTGAAAAGCAATCAAAAACCTCTGAGATCCACATACTATATATGAAATCAAAATACCACACACCATAAAAGTTTCTGTTTAAGCAAAAAACGTTTATAAAATAGTAACAATTTCTTCTAACATCATCTAACAAATTTAAGGACACAATATTCTAAATTCACAAGTCGACACTAACTTTTAATTAAATGGACCCAATATTAATCTTTCTCTCACCACACAGATAAAGGCAGAATCTGAGAGTGAGACAGAGGAAAAGTTACTTGCTCCAGTAGTTTTTGTGTGGTCTGTGGTACCCTTATATGTACATACGAGTATATGTAGATTCAGGAACACATATGAGATGAAAACTTTGTCTTATACGAGTATCATGCCCTAAAGTATAAAACTGCTAAAATTTCACTTTATATGAGATTTTAGGAGCTTTTGGACAATTTGCATTACTGACAAGTTATGATTACCAGACCAGACGGTAATATTCTTGCATATAGAATAGAAAGTGCAGATTGTAGTATAAAGTGAGTGGAGAAAAGTTTTCTTTTTCCTAATTTTCATGGTTCTATGATGGGACAAAACTTATTCTTTATTTGAACAGCTTGCGAGTGGATATATGTATGTATGAAAATTATTTAAGGATGCAAATTAAAGAGGTTGATTATTTAAATTAATTTTTTAGGAATGCAAATTTAATACAAGCGATCAAGTAATGCATGACGAATTGATGAGTACATGTATATTTTTTACTTTCTCAAAACTTTATTCTATAACCTCGGAATTGCTCTAACCCTCTTTGGTCTTACAGATATCCTAAGACCACTGGTTTTCTGGTGTGTGTTTAAATTGCGATAATCACGCTACGGAACTTTAAAGAGCAATTATATGTGTCTTCTTTTTCAAAATGTATCTTTAAACTTTATAACCCTTTTCTTTTGTTCAAGAAATCGTTCTAGTTTGAGTCCTTTCTTAACTCTCATAATATCAATACACTATTTTTTTACATAAAGTTAGATTATAATCTTTCTGGTAGTTTTCGAGAGACCATGTTTTAAAATATTCGTATTAAAGCGTTCAAGTGGAGTACAGTATTGATCAATGTTATAAAAATGACAAATCGTCCAAAAACTGGAACTGGGTGCGGCTTTAATAATAAACTATGGCAAGCGTTGCACCATTATTCCTTTGTAAATTGTGCCCATATGTTCTTTAAGCTATTTAATTAATTTTCGGTTAAAATGTCAAACATATTTTTCAAAACTTTGTTCATTTGAATTAGGGCGTTTTGACAAAATACCCAATTATAACCAATTCATGACAACATATTTAATATCAGGGACTCTTGTCATTTTGGTATGACAACCATATATATTTGACCAATTAAGCTTCCAACGTTATTGAACCGAAAAATAATCGGTTTATTTAGTCAATTATTTAATTGACAGCTTTCACAATTTCACTCACAATTTTAATCAGTGGAATTGCCCATCGGATATTTTACTAATTAATTAAATCACTTTATTTTATGAAAAAGATGAGGGGTGTTTTGGGTGTCAATCGCCATCAATCAATCAATACCCTCATGTTAATTAATGCAGGGTGATTTAAGAACATAGGAAATAGGCTTTTGACAAAAAATTAGGAATTCGCAATAGAAAGCTAGACACTAAAGTTTGGCTATTTTATTAAATTCTAAAGTTGAAACTTCTATGTTTTAAAATTCTGAAAATCCAAAACTTTGTATTTAAAATTTTTCAAAAAAAAACACACCTAAAAAAGAAACAATTTGAACGTTAAGTTAAATAAATAAAATACACGACTGGGTCGCACGAACTTTCTCTTATGTAAAAGACTAAGAATTTCGAAAATGAATGTTATTGGATAAAAACTGTTCATAAACATAAAATTCATTTTTTAAATGACTAGAAACTCGTTGTTGAGATATCGAGTTTTCTAAAAAAAAAATTGATTTTTTTTCAAAACTCAAAAAAAAAATGATTTTTTTTCAAAACTCAAAAAAAAATATTTTTTTTTAAGTTTTGAAATTCAATGTTCTTTAAACTTTTTAGAAGCCTCTTTATACAAAATTTTATTAAAATCCGTTTTGCCGATAATGAGAAATTCAAAAATCGTTCTATGGTATGTAGGTACAGTCAGTAATATCTTGATTTCAAATTCTCGGAACCGTTTTCGAGAAAAATAAGATTTTCGGAAACCATTTCTTAACATTTGTAAGGACGGTACCGTTATTTTTAAGTAAAATACATTCGTTTTTCATATCTTGTAGATTTATTAAAAAACTTTTATTTATCAAGTCTTAAAAAAATCGAAATATTGAGTTTTCAAAAAAAAAATTAAATTAAAAAAAATAGTAAAATTTGAATACACAATGATATTGAAACTGCTGGGAAGCCTTAACATTAGAAAATGATCAAAATCGGTCGCACCGCTTTGAGCAAATCGAAAACAAAAAAATGGTTCCAAGGGGGATACCCTCAATGACCATTTTTCGCAAAAAAAAATTTCTAACCATTGCCTAGCTTTAACTAAATAAAATATTCTGAATTTTTTTTAAAAAATCTGTGGGACAGTTCTTGAGAAAAAAAAATATTTATAAAATTTCGAAAAAAAATTCATATGGCAGGTACCGTTATTTTTTGGTAAAAAAAAAAGAAAAAAACGTGTGGGGGAAAAATTAAAAACGATATCTATCAAGTTTAACGAAAATCGGTCGAGTCGTTTAGGATGTAGTCGAACAGACAGACAGGCAGACAGAATTGTGAGACCCACTTTTTTCGTCTTCGCTATTATCGTAATGTCAAATTGTCAACTTTGATCAAAATCTCGAGTTCGATTTTTTTACGAATGCATAACTTGCCTTATAGTACCTAAAAGTCGCAAGTAAAAAGGACATCTCCAAAAATCTCCAAAAGTACCTTTATCGGATTTTTATAATATTTATTTTTGTGCAATCTATATGAGAAATGATTTTAGGGACATGTTTAATGCTGGATCTAGTGAAACTAAACGCAAAGCGATATCACTACTTCAATAATGTTAGAGTTTTTTTTTAATATAACTCTTGAAATATTACCGATAATCTTTTGAAATAAAATGCATGACAGGATCGCAGGAACTTTCTGTTATGGTTAGAGACTTGAGGCATTACATTATCATATAAATAAAGAAAACACCCTATACTATGAACAAGTGACATAAATATGTTGTAGGCATATGTTTCGTTTATGGTGTCTTACTAATATGTTAATCACACCTTTATGTTACTTCAGAATTTATTTACAAAATTGATTTTTTAAAAGATCAAAAGAAGTCCACTAAAAACAGAATGCCGTGATTTCTTAAGTAAATATGAATTTATGGAAGAACAAAACTTAGGAATCGTTGAAGGGTTTTTTTAAAGTTCTTTTATATAAAAATGTTTGAGACATTTTTAAAAAATAAATTTTGGTATGCCAATTTTGGAAATATGTTTCGAATTCTAAATTATTTCGATACTGTAGTAAATGTCTTAATTCCAACATTTTTTCGTTGAATTATAGAGATCGCAAAAACTCAGAGAAGTAGAAAAAAAGCTATCGAAATTCTCGGAAAGTTTATCGAGAAAAATAAGATTTTCCAAAACGATTCTTATAAAGTTTGTATGGTAGTATACCATTATTTTTGAATAATGGAACAATTTTTATTTAAACCTTATAAATAATAACTCCTATCATTAATTAATTAATTAATTAATTAATTAATTATTGCTGAGGGTTATCAGGTTCCAAAAAAAACCGAATATGTGATGTTCGAAATATTGAGTTTCAAAAAAAAAAAAAGATTTGGAAATGTTTATAAAAACCCAAAAAAATGTGTTTCAAAATTTAATTACACTACTATAACTTTTTAGAGTAGTTCTACTGTTTTTGAAAAATCAAACAGAAAAAAATGTTTCTATTGGAGGTACCATTAAATTAAATTTTTTGGAAAATTTTGTTCAACCAATAAGCTGGTTTTGACTAAATAAAATTTTTATCTTAAACTGTTAAACAGCTTTTGAGAAAAAAAATATTTTGTGCAATTTGGAAAATATATTGTGTATCGTTAATTGGTCTCAAAAAAAAAGAAAAATTTTTTTTGGGAAAAAATTCCATCCATCAAAGTTTGAAGACAATCGTCGGAGCCGCTTAGGCTGCAGCAGATAGAGAGACAGACGAAATTTCGAGATCCACTTTTTTCGTTTTTCCTTTCATCGTTATGTCGAGTTCGTACATCAAACTTTGAATATGCGTTTTGTTTGTTGTTAGAACCAAGAACAAAACAGTTCATATAAATAACAGTGGTAAAGTGTTTTTTTTTAAGAGGGATGAGTGGGACTTTTTATGACACTCATGAAAAAATTCTCACTTTTAGGAAATTTTCCAAAAATTTTGAGTTTCTCATTTCAAGGAAGAAACAAAAGAGTTCACAAAAATATCGAATGACAAATTAACCATTTACTTCAAGTTTTTTTCTTTCAACAATCTTTCCAGCCCCGATAAATTTATATTTATATGAACAATCATTGGGTGTTTTTTATTTCGTTCATAGGAACCAGGGTGCTATATATATACGCTCAGAAAGGCCAGGACTGTCATTAAAACGTGTTCCAGAATCATAGATTGTACCAGTCAAAATATTTCAGTTTGATAAATGTACGCCCCTCATAGATATTTCCCCTCTTATTCTTTAAAAGTGACTGTAATTTTAAAATTTTGGGAAATAATTTTTCTTGAAGTTTCGGGAATATTCTTACAACTAAATTTACATTGTATTGATTAATATTTTTGCAGCTATTACAGTAAGAGTTAAGGTTGTTGAAAATCAATGTTCTATTGCAGATTGTTCTTAATATCATCATCGTGTTCATAAAAGCTGTACAAACTGTCATAACCAAAAAAGGACATTAACACTTGCTTGAAGCACTCATCAAATCTTCCACAACATAATAAGGAATAACGTGACTGCGACAATTGGGATGATTATATTTTATATGATCTAAGAGATTTTTAGGAATAATTTTGAATACATTTTCCTTGCTAACAACTCAAAAAACTAAATCTTCCTCTCCCTCTAAAACAATTGAACATTGAAAACTTGCTTTAGTATCAACATGTACTATAGAACGAATGTAAAAATCACATATTTTAACATGTCAAAATTTAACTCTCGAAACTACATAATATATAATAAGTCTCATAAATAACTTACCTTTTCTAAAATAATTGATTTACCAAACTTTTCATTAATTAATGAAGTAAAATTTATCCACCAAACTGAATTAATGGCAGATGGTATCTCATCTCATCACTTTCATAAGAAATGTTAAAAACCAACAAATTTTTATTTATATGTTATTCATTGCTTTTGGCAAATTAATTAATATGGGCGTGAATATAAATCCAACTCCGCATAGAACTCAGGTGTTAAAAAAGTTCAAAATTTATTACTGTTGTATTTTGTTTTATTTCGGTGTGAAAATATGTAAAGTTTGATGAGGCATCTGTTGATTTATCACAATTACTTATTGAAATTTTTCACTTAGACACCTTTCATAATATAATTTTATATTTCCTGAAAAGTATAGCAAACATAAAGAAGCCAGCCTTTGAAAAAAGTTGATAAATTATTATACTTTCATTCAAAAAAAAAACTTTTAAAAAATCATTAAAACAAATTTAAAGAAATAACCAAAATAAAAAGATAAGAAAATCATCAATCCGAAAAAATATTAAAATTACTTAGACTGTTACGGTAAGACAAAAACCATTCTTTATCTTGGTTCTTCAAACCTTCTTCGACTATGTTGTTTAGTCATAGTCTGACTCTCGATATCTGTTTTCCCCTCCACCCCAACCATTCCCATTTTTTCGACCCACCTTTTGAGTCCGTTGTCCTCATGGAGCCTGAGAGTAGCTCAGAGAGGATGACAAAATAGGTAAACTATAATTCGATCGTGTTGAGCCAGCAGATGGGCTGGAGACTCACACGCCATCTATTCATCAGAGAACGAGGAAACTTATACTGGAAGACAAGAAGAGAACGAAACATACACGTACACTTTAAAGTGGATATGAGAACAACACAACATCAACAACATCATATAACTTAACATTTTTAACTTATCATTTTTTAAGACGACTTTAAGTCCATCCTAAAATTCTTTCTTTAAACTTAACTTGGATAACAGACAAGCATAAAAGAATGGAACGCTAAACGCTCTTCCCCATCCCACCAAATCTGCACAAAGGTCCACCGAAGAGTAGATTACGCGTTAGGTTGTTTAACTTGAATATTTGCCTTCCTCCTTCGGTTCCTCAGAATTGTTTAAAGATTTAATACTAGGCTCCTTTTTCGAATTTGTTGAAAATAGTAAAAATTAGTAGAGTAACTGAGAGAATGCTCAGAATATTATCTTCAACTTTTTGTTATTTCTTTTTATTTTTCTCAAAAATAGTTATTATAAAAATGTTAGGGTAAGGCCTTGGATTCGCTAAGTTTTGGGACAGCACCAACAACTTGGGGAATTCGTTGATTGTGTGGGTGAATGAGAGTTTCGTTGGAACTCAACATCGGAGTGGTACCGTAACCGAGTTCCACGAAAGCTTTTGATTGAGAGTGTGAATGTGTGAGTGAAAGAGGAGGCCAAGAGAAATAAAAGGCTAAATGGGTAAACGAATTCTTGGTTAACTAGCGAAGCCGATAGGCGATTTGAAAATGTTGGTTTTGAGAAAGAAAGAAAATAAAATAATAGAAAGTTGGAGAACAAGAATATAGTACATAGTTTTGAGAAAAATAGAATAAAAGTGTTTTGAAAAATAATAGATTCGAGAAAGATTTTTAATTGGAGAGTTTGAAAATCGCCAGAACGGGGCGAGGAAATTCTTTGAGGAAAAGAAGAAGGAAGGAGAAAGGAATCAAGCTTTGAAAATAAGGAAAAGATAAGTACAGTGTTGTTGTAATGAGTTTAATTCGTTTGATAGAAAGTGTTGGATAAATTTAATTCGGTTGGCCTTTATTTCGGTTTTTATAATCTCAAAATTGTGAGACACGCCCCCTTTACCGTAGACTTAATTTTCTGTTTATTTCGGGACCCAGCGATAGCGGTCCATTCTTGCGGTCTGTGTTTCTAAAATCCCCTTTGTTTTATTTTATATAATTTCAATTTCATTTTCATTCAACCTTTAATCATTTAATTTATTTTCAATTGGTTTCATCCAATTAAATTTATATTTGTAATTTATCATATTTGAAAAAAATTCTAGGTTTTAATCCAGGCGCAAGCCACGGTTTCCTAGATATTTTTAAATAAACCTTTCTTACTTCCCATTGGGAATTTAAATTTGTGTTTACTTCATCTTTGAAGAACAATTTACAGCATCCCGGTTAAGGCAAACGACCCTAAACAGTTTCCTGGCGCCCACCCTACAACGTAAGTACGCCCCAGTACTTGCATTGATTAAATTAAATTCGTATAATACCCAAATTCGTCTTTTTTTTATTAAATCTGTATTGTTTACCTTTTTTATCACAAATCTAATTCGAAGAACCCACCCCCAGCTGACTAGCCGGTTAGCTGCGTCGTTACCCATCGCAGTGTTGTTGCAATATTTTTTTAATCTCTTTCTCTCATCATACTTCGTTGATCTTTTTGACATTTCGTCAATTCGATCTTACTTCTCGCGTGTGCCGGTTGCACAAATT
Source organism: Philhelius festivus (assembly GCA_963931855.1). Classification (NCBI taxonomy): domain Eukaryota; kingdom Metazoa; phylum Arthropoda; class Insecta; order Diptera; family Syrphidae; genus Philhelius; species Philhelius festivus. Next base: position 88,281,073 of record OZ007557.1, on the reverse strand, counting down.
AATAATAATTAAATTCGTTTGTTCTTTTGTTTAATTTATAATTGGATTCGTATAATCCAAATTCGTGGTCTTAAAGTAATCTCGTCATCCTAATCATCATAATAATTCGTCATAAAACTCGGGAAAAATATTGCAACAAGACTCATCAAAAGTGTCTGTATGTTTATCGAAATATATTAGGTGTGGTTAACGTGAACGTCAAATATTAAAAGAAAAGACAATATGGAAGGTACAGAATAGAAAAAGTTTTTCTAAGAAGTCTAAATCAGACTAAAAACATAAATGTTAAAAAAAGAGCCAAGTTCTTCTATACAAAAACCTTTGTGTAACAAGTCAGCCGTGAAAAGTACTAAGATCTAAAAGTACGCCAAGTTCTTACTTCATGAAGATTTAATACCGAATATTTAAAGAAGAATAATATTGAAACAGCTACAATGTAATAGAGAAATTTTATTATTTAATGATTACTGAATAAAATTTGATGGGCTTACTTTGCAAGTTTTTTTTTATGCCCAATTCAAAAGCTTTTGAAAACTTGACCAGTAAGCCCATCAAATTTTAGTCAGTAATCATTAAATAATAAAATTTCTCTATTACATTAGAGCTGTTTCAATATTATTCTACTTTAAATATTCGGTATTAAACCTTCATGAAGTAAGAACTTGGCGTAATTTTAGATCTTAGTACTTTTCACGGCTGACTTGTTACACAAAGGTTTTTGTATAGAAGAACTTGGCTCTTTTTTTAATATTTATGTTTTTGGTCTGATATAATTTACATCAGTTCTGAAGAACTGGGCGGATACCACGCCCTTGAATGGGAAACCTCAATTTTATATTTGTTTCTTTGAATGCAATTTAAGCCCTACCGGTTCACCAAATTTCATCGTTTTAGAGCAGTCGGAAGTGCTCCATTCAACCAACACCAATTCGGAGTAAGGGGGCGAATACCACGCTCCCTGAATGGAAAATTCCAAATTTTCGATTTTTTCCTCTGCTTGTATGACAAGACCTACCGTTGTGCACAATTACAAGATTCTACGATATCGGGAAGTGCTCCATAATTTTGATGATCAGTCAGTCAGTCAGTCAGTCAGTTACGGTTTTTGTGATTTTTGAGGCCTTATATCTCAGAAACCGCTTATGCTAGAAAATTGATATTTAGTGAGGCGCCTGTGCCTGACTAGCTTAGCATATATTCGGAGTTTTAAGTTTCTGACTTCATTGGTACTGAAGATAGGAAGGGGTAAACAATCGCCTGAGTTTGTTCCTGTAAAAAGGGTGTAGTGCCAGAACTTGGCTGGGCACTACCGTGCCCTTTGATCAATAACTACTCACAAAAATAAGTTTTTCGTTTCAAAACTGCTACACGGTCTTAAAGAAGGTACAATTATTTTGTTCCTTAAAATTTAAATAAGCTATTTGAAAAACAAGAAAAAAATCTGTGATGGGGATCAGATCATATGTAAATATACCCAAAGACGGCTGTAACTTATTCACTCATTTGATTAGTGGTCCTAATTTGACATCCCTGTTTTAATCACATACGTCAAACCGAACTGTCATCCAGGACAATATGGGTTGTTTAACAAAAGCTGAAAGTGATGAAGTTGTGAAAGTTTACTACAAAAATAGTGTTTCTGTAATAGGTACGTTTCAAGTATTTTCATACATTATTTTCCTCAGCGATGAAGCTAATTTTGCACGTATAAGTTTTGGCTTCGAAGAATTTTTAAAGTTAACAAAAAAGTCTTACACAATAATTTCAACGTAGTTCAATGTATCTGAGTAAGCCGGTTTTGATGCAGAGCGCATCAACGCCATCTAAAAACCGCTTTAAATAACTCTGTACGATAATTACTAGTCAAAATAAATGGATCAATTAAATAATTAATTCAAGCATCCATCAATCTTTAGTAAAAAGCTCGAAACCAAAGAAACTAATCTAATTAGTCAAATCACTCCCGAAGCTAATTGGTGTAATATAAATTGACGGGCTTGTGGTTAGCATGAAGAAGGGAAGCACGACATTTTCGATAACACAGTTGTGTGTTATTTATTGTGATTGAAGTGTAGATGTAGTTTATTGACAATTTAATGGTTGTTTTCTCAATTTCATATAAATTATAGCTATAGGTAAATGAAAAAACACACAGCTGGAACAGATAAATACTTCAAAGGAAAAAGCCGGGAGTTAAGGTATTAACTTGATAATATTAAAGCAGTTTATAAACTTTTTCTTTGTTTTGAGCGTTTTTAACTAGTGTCATGCTAAAAATATTTTTTTTTTGATAAACTGATGTATAACTTACCTAAAGGGTGACAGTGGACGCAAGAAACTAAGCAAATACACCTTATTTGAACGTTTGTAATTATGAAAGGAACACATGAATTTAGTTCTATACTAAAAATGTATGTAAAATAGAATTTCAAACATTTTCTACTCTATCGATGTTTTATCTAATTTTTACTTTGAACTTTGAAACTTCGTCTTTTAAAAGGTAACAAGTAACTCCTTAGAATGTCATATGACTACTTAAGCAAACATGAAATTTTAAATCATCTCGAGATATCGAATTTTCAAAATTTTTTTTTTTTAATCCAGAGAAGTATTTGTGTTGATATGTTTTTTTTTAACATTTAAGAACCTTTTGAATACAAACATTTATTTAAATGCTACCTTACACCGATAACGAGAAAGAAAAAAAATTTAAATATGGATTTATGATAGCTACACTGTGTAATGTCTTCATTGTAAATTTTTTTATGAATGAAACAATATTTTTCTTACATCTTTGTATAAAGTGTTAAAAACTGTTAATTGTCAAGTTTCAAGCATGTGGTTTTCCGGATATTGAGATTTCAGTACAAAAAAATTTCTTTAGAAATCCAAACATTTTTTTTTAAATTTAAATCCAATAATCAAAAAAATTCTTAAAAGATTCAGGATCGAAATCGTTTTTTTTTTTTTTGTTCAAAAAATTAAATGCACCAAGGGGTTGCCTTAATGTTATTAGAGAAAACTGTTCAACTCTGTTTGTCAAAAATTCCAAAAAAAATTGATTAAGTTTTGAAATGCAATAGTTCTTCTTCTTTATAAAAAAAATATCATTAAAATCCGCGATGCCAATAATTTGAAATTAAAAATTCGAAAAAATGGTTCTACGGTAGATACAGTCAGTAATAGTATCTGAGTTTCAAATTTTTGTTATTGAATTATGATCGTAAAAATTTATCGAAAGAAATTAATATTTTATCAAAATTCTAGGCGCTGTTTTCGAGAAAAATACGATTGGTAGGTATCTTTATTTTTAAGTAAAATAATTTTTTATTCTCACATTTTGTAGACTATATAAAAAATTTTAAATTGTCAAGTTTAAAAAAAAACGATCATGGGATTTTTCGAAATATTGGGCTTTGATAAAAAAATTGAATTTGTTTTTTAAATCAAAAAAAAAAATTGTTTGTAAAATTTTAATACAAAATGCTGTTAAAACTTTTGGGGAATCTGAGCATAAGAAAATGTTAAAAAAATTAAAATCGGTTGTACTGTTTAAAAAACAAAAAATGGTTCTAAGGGGGATACCATTAATAACCATTTTTTTTTGGAATAAAATTTCAACCATTACCTAGCTTAGACTAAATTAAAAGTTTTGAATTTTTGTTTATCTATTTTTTTGCTGCAGTATAACCAAATGTCATCAATTGATTAAAAAATGTATTTGCTTGGCATATGATTTGACAGTTGGATTATGATTTGAAATTAAAAAACACAATGTCTGAACAAGAAAAGAGGTGGTGAATTCGGACAAGAACTTTATTTAAAAAGAAAACTTATTTCCAAGTTTTTAAAAATCCGTTGCCAATTTTTACTTTTATCTAAACATATGACAGAACCGTATTGTATTTAACGTGGACACCTGTTAACTAAGACCTAATTCCACGGTGGGCCTACCCACATCGGAGTCAGATCGAGCCCTGACCATTAGCTCTGACATAGCCGAAGCCATCTCAGTAGCAATTCTGTGACATGTTGCGGTATGAACACACACTTTGCTTTAGAGCGAGGCCTACCAAGCACCTCTTGAATCCAAGTAAACCAAGTAAACTTGGAAACCATTGTGCCTCAGCATTTGGAGTAACCACAGCCACCATGATACTCCTACTAGGGGGCCTAACTCATAAATAGTCTAAGTAGAGACGTGTTCTTATGACGCATTTTGGCCTCTACTTTTAATTGGGCGATATCTCCCATGGTACCAGAATATAGCTTCTGGTAAAGCTTTCGCAGCCGTGAGGTCACTTCCAGATAAGTTCCGCAAAACTCAAGGCTTGTCAACCTTAGATACACACAGTAGAAATCAACAACTAAGAGTGTGCACCCCTCTGGTGAGTTGTTACACACTCCTTAGCGGAATCCGACTTTTATGGATACCGTCCAGAATGTTCCCATCTAGTTAGTTCAGCTACGGTAGAAGAATGTGTCAGGATTGCTCCGTCTTTCTTCTTTTGTAGCGTTTCCACAGGCACCACGAGGAGGTCGATAGGAACCTGAGTGCAATAGCGCAACCGTTGCAATACCGGCCCACCAATGACAAGTATCAGTGGACGAACTCATTTCAGCCCCGGACAAGCCTAAAACTACTTCACGCACCATTACACTCCACCTGCTGTAAACATATGACAGTTGAAATATCATTAAATGTCATGCATATATCGGTGACTTGTGGTCTCCGTGACGTATTGGTTGGTGTGCTGGTCTTTTACGCAGCCGAAGGTATGAAATCGATTACCATTCGCTACCACTTAAAAACAAAAAATTGTTTATTATTATTTTTTGTCAGGGGCTTAATTCTTACGAGGAAGTGACAAATTCTTCAAGAGTATTCCTTGTCATGATAAGTGTTTCCTATCTCAGTAAAAAATTGTAAGTCCGCTTCATTTCTGCTAACACTGGGTAAAGAAATGCTTGGGAATTTTTCTATTTCAAGAAAAAAACGTGTATATATACATAAAACTATTTTGTTTTTATTTTTGTACCATAAAAATATTATTCAGATAAATTCGTTCATTTTTAAATAACGATTGTCAAAATGTCTGCCCCAAGAGGGTCATCATTTGAAAAATAGATAAAGAATTTATTTTTTCTTATTTTGTTTTTTTTTTTTACGATTCAATGAAAGCGAATGAATATTAATGATAATGTTATAAGACCCATAAGTCCCTCAATAAATTCAAGAAGATTTGCATAAATTATCTGTCATTCCCTCATTATGATACGTACTTACCTTTCTCGTCTTTTATTACGATTGATTTTGGATATTTTAACCACTTCTTTCATATAAAATTCATACATTATCCACATAAACTGAAATTCGAAGAATTTTTTTATTTCAAAAATATTTTAACATTCCATCTTTGTCCTTTTATTGTGTTTGTCCTATCGTTTTTATTTATTTTTGAATTATTTATCCTTGGAGTTTGTGTCCTTTGATTTGACTGAACGCATATTATTAAGACAAAAACTGAAGCGAGACTCATTTTTTGTGAAGGTAAATTGAAATATTTATGGAATATTTGTGAATATTTCACAGAGAAAAGGTGAAATCTCAAAAGGAGCAATATTTTGAAAAGACAAAAATGAGCCTTGAATTTTATATAGAAAGCTATAAACTCGACTGAAGGTAGGCTTTATATTAAAATTTTACTACTTAAAATTTTAAATATTTTACCAATAGTGAAAACCATCTGAAAATTCCGTGTCAAAACAGACAGAACTCAGAACAAATATTTAAATTATAAGAAACCCAAATTTATTTGTTTTTTTTTTTGTTCCCTGTAAATCTTGGAAAAATATAGTGAAAAATGGTAAAGAACAATACCTACCTAGAAGAAGATACTGAAAAATGAAAATCCAAATACAACCTTTTCTTTTTTCCTCGAATCTGAGAGGTAATGAAAAACTTACTACCTTTCAACGTCTTGATTCATTCATTTATTTATTAAAATTTTTGATACAACGCAACTCGTATACTTACTTAACTCTTAGGAAAAAAATGAACATTCATAAATGGGTTTATTGTTTTCCGAAATATTCTCCATGAAGATCCAAACATTTTTGCATTCGTTTGAATCAATTTGTTCGGAGAACATTTTCGAATCTGATTTAAGTGATTCCAAAACGTGAGTTTTGGGTTCATTAAATGCTTTTTCATTGCATTGCCGTGGAGGAAAATAATTCCTCTCCTGCGATGGGTTTTTCTTTTTTCTTAACACTTCTAGCAAGCAAATGTTGATGTAGCATTTAGAATTGACCGTTTTAAGTTTACCTCATGACAAGGTGTTACTTGTCCTATTCTTCTTCTTCTTCCTTTGTTTCGGCGCTGTTATGATCTCGATGTCGAGGGGATCATAACTCTCCCACGTATCTGCTTCACACTAGTGATCCGCCTGTGGGGTTCGCCGGGTTGACCTCAGAAATCGGCGGCAAGCCTCCCGGTTTTGTATTGTTCCATTTCTGAGGCCAACTGAATGCTGGTGTTTTTGCATTTGTTTGTACCAGGAGTGTTTAGGCCTACCTTTCTTTTTATTCCGAATTGGAACGTTGTATGATATTGCCTTTTTGACGGGGTTCTCAGGATCTCTCCTTTGAACATGGCAATACCAACTGAGTCGGTCGTGTTCAATTTTTTGGGAAATGGTATTCTTAACATGAAGGCTTCCTCGGATCTTCGTACTTCTAATTCGATCAAGCTTTGTAACTCCTGCTGTCATACGAAGCATCTTCATCTCAGCTGCCGTTAGCTTACTCTCATACTTTTTGTACATTGTCCAACATTGTGAACCGTATGTGAGTGCTGGACGCACAACTGAAGTGTAGAGCTTTCCTTTCAGCTTAGGGGGCATTTTTCGGTCACAGAAGATAGCAGAATTTTCCCGCCACTTCATCCACCCTACGCTTACGCGATGATTGATATCGTCATCACAAGTAGCTTCGTTATTTATCATAGACCCCAGATATTTAAACTTTTCACACTTGGGAAGCACTACTCCATTCAAATAAATGTCTGGAATAGGCCTGTGTGGATCAAAAAATGGGCAGCATAGGTATTCTGTCTTTTTCGCGCTTATGCGGTACCCACTTCCTTCTAGAACATCCACCCATACGTCAAGTGCTCGTTGTAGGGATATCGGGTCTTCACTTATGATGGCTCCATCGTCAGCAAAGAATAACTGATGCACTTTTGGATCCGTCACTTTGCCTTCAAGCAGGTAATCAAGAACTGTAATAAAGAGCAGGGGACTCAAGACACTTCCCTGGTGTACACCTACTGTGATTTCGAATTCTTCGGTGACTCCAGCTGCGCATCTTACTTTAGTAACTGCTCCATCATACATGTCCATAATTATCCGCACATAGGTTTCTGGAACTCCTCGTTGCCTGAGGGCCACCCATATTAGATCTCGTGGTTGCCGATCGAATGCTTTTTCAAAATCAACCAATACGACATGCAAATCCTCCAAAGAATCCCGATGTTTTTCCATAATTATTCTTATACTCTGGATTGCATCCGTGGTTGACTTACCCCCGACAAACCCGCACTGGTCATCAGATAGCCTAATTATTTTTCACAGTCGGCTACCCAAGACTCGCTCAACGATCTTCATGGTGTGTGACATCAGCTTAATCGAACGGTAATTATCACAGCTTCGAGTATCACCCTTTCCTTTATAAATTGGAAGAAGGTAACTTTCCCTCCATTGATTAGGCATGCGATCACCTCGTATAAGTTTGGAGACAAGAATCATGAGCCATCTAAACCCGATGTCTCCTATCTTTTTCCAAAACTCTGAGGGTATTTCGTCTGGGCCAACAGCTTTTCCCTTTTTGGAGTATTTTACCGCCTCACTAACTTCTTCGACTGTGACGTCGGATACTTCGCTTAAGTTAGGTGAAGCTATTGGAAAGTACAGCCTTGGAAATTGTTCGTTTAGAAGTCCGTCACAATACTGTCGCCACCTGTGAAGAATTTCGTTGTCTTCCACAAGAAGTTGGCCTTGAGCATTGTTAATGAACTTTGGCGAACAAATCTCCTGGGCATTTCTTCTTCTTTGAGCGGCTATTTTGAAGATAGTTGCGCCCTTATTCGTGTTTTGCCGTAGCTCTTGAATAGCACCAGCTGTCGGGGTAGAAATTTCATCCAGCTCCCGATACAGGTTTTCTGTATTCTTTGCTTGAATTTGGGCGCACTTCTTCTTCGCTTCTTTCTTGCAGTTTCTATATTCCACTTCGAGGCGTGACTTTTGCTCTGTATCATTAGAGGGGCACTTCGACCAAGCCTTGAAAGCCATTTTCTTTTTACTTATAACTGATTTAGCTTCATCATTCCACCACCATGTTTCTTTGCCTTGTTGGTTGTGTCCTTTTGAAACCCCTAACAGTGTTTTGGCTTTTTCTTTGCAAGTTCTCTGTAGGAGATCCCACATACTTTGTGCTGTACTCTCTTCATTTCGAACTATATCGGTGTTATTATACAGAAAGTTTTGCATATTCGAAATGAAAGCTTCGCCTTTTTCCTTATCCAGATTATACCATTTGATCTTCCCAAAAGTTTTTGTATGTTTGTTGTCGTTCACTGTCTCCATAAAAAATTCTGTCAGTAGGAGACGGTGTTGGTGGGCGATCGCTTCTCCTAGTATCACTTTGCAATCTTTTACCCGGGGTTTCATGAAACTAAATACCAAATGGTAATCAATCTGGGTTTCATTTCCACCACTGCTGTAAGTGACCAGGTGTCGGCTTTGTTTGACGAACATGGTATTTAGTATGATAAGACCGTATGTTTTGCACATGCTCAGGATGTCTTCACCAGGAGGGTTCCTGGTGCCGTATCCGAGGCCTCCATGGCAATCTTCATAGTCTTCGTTTGTCTTGCCGACATGTCCGTTCAAATCTCCGCCCACGAACAAAAACTCTTCCTTTGGGATGTCCTTAAGTAGATTGTGAAAGTCTAGCCAAAATGCATCTTTTTCCACCTGCTCACATCCAATTTGGGGAGCATATGCAGTGACAATATTCCACAACTTTCCTTTAATCACCAATTTAAGGGACATCAAACGGTCGCTGGATTTCGAAATGGTCAATACGCTGCCTAATAGATGTTTTGCAAGGATGATTCCGATTCCGTTTTTACCCTTTTCCGTTCCATAGTAGAACATCTTATAGTTTTTTGTCCTCGTATCCAAGAAACGGGCCCTGTTTCCCGTGTTTCGCCATTTTGTTTCTTGAACACATAAGATGTCCACTCGCCTTCTTTTCATCATCTCTTCCAACTCGAAGCTTCGACCTGTCATACTGCCAACGTTCCAACTCGCAACTTTCAGATTTTGTATAATCTGCGGCATTACTTTGCTAGCCCCCGGAATCCGTCTAGCTCTGACCCGAGCATTGCTGCTCGGTCCAGGATCAGTACCATGTGTAACAATGGTAGTGCCTGGCGGGGTAGTGTCATTTCGGACGAGTACTTCCATAATGCTTGAATTCACAAAATCCGTTGTAAGTATCGACGTGTGCATGCTCCAGTTTTGTATTTGATCTCTCTTTTACGGCACCGGTGATCTCCAGTCGTGCCAACCCAGGGACTGGCATGCACACTTTGGGAAAGTTTATAGGTGTTACGTGTCGCTAGGTTCACCTTGCTGTTTGTGGCCTAGATGTATTTACTCCTTTAGTCGCCTTTTACGACAAGCGGGGAGGCGCTGCAGGAATATTCTAACCCGTCCCTGCACAGGGGTGTGTTACTTGTCCTATTATTCTTACAAAATAAGCGATGATTTTTATTAACTTTGGATTGGATTGGATTGGATTTGGATCGTCTTGAAAGACCGATACATTTGATTTCGATTTCATTCCCATAAGCCTAGATCCATAGTTTGACACCGGTCATGATTTATAGACGGCTTTTGCAGCACGGAGATTGAATTTCTGAAACATTTCCTCGCACTAATCGTCGCGAGCTTTTTTTCGAGTGATTGTCAAATTACGAGTATGTGGTATCCAAACTGAAAAGATCTAATATTAATGTCACGTTATATAACATTTCGATCTTACAACAATTGTAGCTTATTGCAACTAAAGGGGTTTTCAATTGGCGGCCTTTAGCGATCATGATGTTTTGGTGACATTTTTCAAATTCAAACCATCATGGGAAGTAACATTATTTAACAACACGTCCAAATAATAGAACTTTATTATCAAAATAAGGGTTCGTTAGCGCAAATATTACGCCCAATTTACGTTCAATATGGTGGTCTTTCACAGACTCTTCAATATTTGGTAGCCAAAACCCGTACAAGATCCAACTGAGCCAGGAGTTCGAAGTTCCTGACCATAGACAACGCTGTTTCTTCGCTGATCGAGGCTGGCAGTATTTGGAAGAGAACCACGGTTTGGCCAAAACAACAATCTTTAGCAACGAGACACATTTTTGGATGAATGACTGTGTTTACGAGGAAAATTGTTGTATATGGGACGACACAATATAAGGTTCAACAGGCTACTGGTGTGGATTTTGGGACAATAGGGCCATGGGTCCATCCTTTTTTGAAAAAGGCGTTAGTGAGGCGCTCACCGTCTATGGCGATAACAATCATAACCAAATTCTTATGGACCAAGACATCATGTGGATGCCACGATAGACATTCTGAATGAACGATTTGAGAGTAAGATTTAATCTGGCAGAGCTGACGTGAATTGCAGTACCAAAAGTCGAAGTGATCGACACGCTCTTGTTATTTAAATACACGGCTCTTTGGACTACATCCACATCTTGGTACAGCTCGTATAATTCACGATTGAATCTTCTCCTCCATTGGCCCTCTTCGCATATAGGACCAAATATCCGCCAAAGAATTTTTCTCTCGAAAGTGCCCAGTATCAATTCCCCTTTTTTACTTATCGTCCAGCACTGGGCGCCACGACGTAGAGTAGAACTGGTAAAATTAGCGTTTTGTATACCGTGCACTTTGTCTTTCGAGAAAGGAGTTTTGAACCCATTTGTTTGGCCAAGCCGAAGTAGCAGCGGTTTGCTAGGGTAGTTCCGAGGTAGGTGAACTCTTTGACTACCTCGAAACTACTGCTACCAACAGTGACGTTTTTTCCTAGGCGATGGACAGATGAGGCTTTGTTTGTTGATAGCATATACTTTGTTTTGTCCTCATTAACTTTAAGACCAACGCGTTTCGCCTGTTTATCAATAGCTGTGTACGCTTCTAGCACAGCTCGCTTGGAGCGGCCGATGATATCGATGTAGCCAAGCAGTTGGGAACACCTATTGAAGATAGTGCCTTCCAGGTTAACACCACTCTTGCGCACTATCTGCTCCAGGGCTAGGTTGAAGAAATCACATGATAGCGCATCTCCTTGTCTGAAGCCTGTACATGTCTGGAATAGCTCGGATTAGCTGTTACCCATTTGTACGTTGCACCGCGTATTTTGTAACGTCATGCGGCATAGCTGTATCAGTTTTTTCGGGATCACGAGTTCCGACATCACCAATAGAAGCTCTTGGCGACTTATACTATCATATGCGGCTTTAAAGTCGATGAAAAGATGGTGGGTCTCGACTTGAAATTCGTTGGTCTTTTCCAGGATTTGCCTCAATGTGAAGAATTGGTCTATCGTTGATTTGCCTGGCCTGAAGCCACACTGGTACGTGCCGATTATAGTGTTGCAGAAAGGTTTTAGACGCTCACATAATACTGTGGATAGGATCTTGTAGGCAACATTAAGCAGGGATATGCCCCTGTAGTTTTTGCAGGACATAGGATCGCCTTTTTTGTAGATTAGGCATTGAGCTATTTGACCAGTCGTCGGGCATACTTTCCTCCTCCCACACTTGTTTGATGAGCTGATGCATGCACCCTATCTGGACATCTCCTCCGCAGGTAGGCCATCCGAGCCTGCGGATTTATTGTTCTTAAGCTTGCGGATTGCTTTCTTAACCTATTCAGTACTGGGTAGTGGGACTGGATCTTCATTGACTGGTCGTATGCTTCTTTGCTCCCCTGTGGTTTCCTCTAAATAATGCCCACTAAGCACCTGTTGGAAATGCTGCTTAAACACGTCTACAATTCCTGTGCTTCGGTGACTAGGTTCCCTTCGCTGTTACGAAGAGCTTGCGTACCGGCCCTATAACCTGATGCCAGTTGTTTGGCTGTTTTGTAGAACCGGCGCGGCACGGCGAGTGTTTGTGGCGGTGCTAGACTCCTCGAGATACCTGAGCTGAGAAGCTGCGGCTGCTTTAATACCGCGCATTCATTATCATACCACGGGTTTTTTTCCCTAGGTGATTGATAGCCTATAGTGGTCTCGGCTACCTCCTTAATGATGTCGCGGTACTGGTTCCACTGGTTGTTGACACTTGCGGCTGGGGGTACGGCAGAGAGTTTCCCGGTCAATTGCTCACTGTAGTCTCTGGTTTTCTAAGGTGTGCTAAGGCATGCAATATTAAATTTCTTCCTTTGGGCGGTCCTTTTTTTCTTTTCGTTGGACAGTCGGGCTCTGAAAAATTAAATAATGCACATTTTACATTTTACAATCCATAAGCTTTAGTGCAAAAAAGTATTCAGCTATGGAATAATTAGAGCCACGTAGAGCATTCTGCATTCGTGTAGTGTGGCTAAAGGAAAACTGTCTGAATTCAGCAGTTAGGCTCATCGGAAATCTGATGGGCATTACATGAAACTGGGGTAAGATCAGTCATATAATTACGATGAGATATATAGGTGTGATAGATATATTTATATGACAGAATGTATATGACGTGCTATATACGTTAATTAAGTTAAAATGTGGAACCAAGTTCAATTTCCACAGACGAGTACATTATTACATTTAATTTCTAAGAATTATTTGCTGTCATGGAAAAGATATAAGAAATAATAATTGAAAATCCAAAGTACATTTGAACACATCTGCTGCTTACCGTTATTCACATTTTACACAACCAGTAATCATCGCACCTGTGTTTATTTGACTTTATCAAATCATCCTTGATGAAAGGATGTTGACAAAGGCAATACCGACGATGAGGTGCTTAGTGCTTAAAAATGTATATTTTCCACTGAATAAACGGTTCTGCAGGGGATGAGATCCCAATGTTAAACAAGCTGTATTATTAAAGCTTCTCCTGCTTGTAACATGCTTCACTTACTCTTGCTTCAAAGAATTCAAATAATAAATTCGATTATATGTTTTCTATTGGACCATGAAATCGAAAAACACCCACCGCACCGTTTGCACGGGGGAATATCATTGTCGCTACAATCTTATTTTCCAGAAAAAAAGAAAAAAAAATAAGAAAAATCTTTATTGATTTTTGTCTACTCGTGCAACTCTTTTTGAAGACATGAAAATATATCCTTAGCGAGAAACGAAGAAGAAAAATTGAACTGAGTATTACAAATACACCAAGACAGAGTTAAGTTCCTCTGAATATAAGAATATTCTGGGACCATCTACAAACCGGATGTTGATCTTAATGGAGCTTCATAGAAATACCAGTCAGCGCATGCAAAACCCAACCATGTTGGTTTTCTTTCGAAAACAGCATTAACATGAGTAAGATTGAGGTAACGTGAGATAATTTCACACCTTTCTATATGGCACAAGGATGAATAAGAAAGAAGCTAAGACGGACGAGTATCCTTTTTTATAATGCTCCAACCCAGCCAGTGACAGGAAAATGATGTCTATTGTATGGTTTGAAAGTATCTTGTAAATAAATCTTAGAATCCTTACGTTTACATATGCTGAGGTCTTTGTGGATATAGAAGACGACCAAGGTAAAATTATTTCAGGATGAATAAGGAAGAAAACTTAACGTTGCGAAATGTCGCATGAACCTACTGGTGCGGGAAAAATGTAAGCAGTGGTTCAGGGTTTAACGAATAATCTGCACAGATTTTCGGTTAAATCATCTTAAAACGCATCGTACAGTCCATCATACAATGCATTATACATGGCATCATACAACTCACCATTGTGTTGACATGTATACATCATACATAGGACTTTACAACGCACGGGTCATGCTTCATACCAATCAAACGCAAGACTATACAACACATTTGATGCATATAAAGTGGTCCTGAAATATTTGGGAATGATGATGAGGACTTGGCCGAAAGTGGGTCACTTATTGATCCAAATCCACTGGAGATAGAAAAAAAGTATAATAGTATAATTCAACACAATTTTATAAAAGCTGGACACGACAAATGGGCGTCTATTGAGACCTGTCCAGGTTTGAGGAGTCGAGGAAGATCCACAACTTAACAGAAGCCCTCGTAAGCAATCAATACATCTGGCTGATTCAGAGGGATTCACGAAGAATAGGTAGAGGAGAACTAATCTCACTTCCTTTGGCATGTCCCAGCCTAGCCAGAATCAGGCTCTCGTTTTTGCCACTCAGAAATATCCTGAAATTTACTCAGAATTCTATTAAGTTCAGGTATCCACCCCATACTTCAACCTCCATTGAATCTTTTCCTTACCCCTTACTATACTCAACTTCTTTATAATTGATTTCTCAGGGTGAGGTGATGGGGCTTATCGTATCGTCAGCCCTTCCAACCTTACTGATACTAGAGTCGTATCACACTTCATACATACCAATCGTCATACCATACAAATCGATGCAACGGCTCCATGGTGTTAAAAAATCTCAAAATTTCACACCCACCTTAAGTCCACTTAAACCCTCACCAAATTTACAAACCTCAGAAGTTTGTAAGCAGTTTATATAGGGTGACATATTTTTACAAATGTATAACTGCACCCTAACATTAATACCAACCACAAAGTACAAAAAAAATTTAAGCTCCTTCTTTTACTCGGTTGAATCGTCTTTCATTCATGATGTGTGTAAAATTTCTATTAAGCACGTTCACCGATTCTATGAAAATTGTTTTTTTTTTTTTTGTAATTCGGTCTTTTCACTATGGGATTTAAGGCAGAGGGAGCTTAAGTAAATGGTGTGGATTGATTTTAATGCGAAAAGGATTTGTTACCTGACTTGTTGTGTTGAGTTCTTTGTCATTAAATTGAAAGTTCCTAGCAAATCGCATTAAGAATAACAAATTATAATGGGATACCTTTTTTAAGAATTTCAGAAAATAGATTGATTCAAAAAGGAAAGGTGAGGGATGAATATAATATGAGCCTATTTATATAATTTTGACCCATTTCCCCTTGATAAACCTTTATCATTGAAGCTAAATGACGGACATTTTGTTTTTCTTCGCAGTGTTAATTGTAAGGTGTTTGCGTTCATGGTAGACAAAAGGATAAATTGTTTGAACATGTAACTTGAATATCAATAGAATTTGTCCTGTAGCCATAAACATACAACCTTGGATAAAACTGGAATATGGTTTTTGACCTATTGGACCTTGAGCATGCGTTGGCTGAATAATAAAACGATATTTTGGGCAAAGTAGACAAAGTACATAGATATAAATGTTCAAAGGAAAAGCAACAATAAAAAGACTCGCCAACTCCTTATATAAATTATATTAAATTCTGATACCATCCACGACTAAGATATATTCCTTCCACTTCTTTCAGTTTGCACCAGCTTGTTTAAACTGACCATCTCTGTTAAGGCCCCTGGAACACCTAAGAGTCAAAAAATGTGTGTGTCCATTCGCTTTATATGATGTAGCCATGGGAGCCAGTAAATTAGTATTCGCTTGACTAGAACGATGTCGTTTTACAACTTCTACACATACTCACAGACTCTTCTTCTACGGAACCCGTCTAGGCAAACTGGAACATATACGAGCTTGAAAAATACCATATTGGAAATATTAACAAAGATCTTAATAAAATCGAATGAGTTAATTAATACATTTTCTTTTATATAATTTGCACACACTCAAGGGGTTATTACTACCCTTATAATACCTATCACAGTGAAACACAGTCAAGAATGAGTATTTGGCAGTACGTCTGAAGTTAGGTTCAAGGGTAATCTAATAGGAATTCTTAGCTAAACGAGTATTACTGCGGAATCGTCTGGGGGTGGAGTGCAACTGGCTATTTCATTTGAACATTGTTGATAGAAAAATCGATAAAACAATTAAAAGCAGGAGACATTACGAAGACGTTGGACACGAGAAACAAAAGTTTGCATAATGGATAAATATATTATGTTTCCTAGAAGTTTAAGGATTTTATTCTGGATTCTAATATATCTAATCATTTCGCTGCGTATTTGGATACGTTGATGATTCCGTAAAAGATAACGGTGGTATATGTCACTTGGTTGACAGAAGACAGCTTTGTTCTTTCGAAGCATGTAATTCCACTTATATAGTTGCTTATAGCCATAGCTGGGCACCGTTAATCAAAAAGTTAACTTCGTTAATCGTTAATCCGCTACTAAAAAAGTTAGCTTCGTTAAACGTTAAAGCGTTAAATTTCGGAAGAATTAACGCAAGTTAACGTTAATCGTTAATCCGTTAACATGTGATAAAAATTGCATTTTTTATATTCTTTTACTCTGAGCACCGGCGCTAAGTAATGCCGGTCGTCCACTAGGCGATCAACGCACAAATTTTGAATTCAAGGCATTCAACTCTAATGTACGGTGCTTTCAATTCTGTTCAACCAACGGGTTGGATTAAGTTGTTGGCCGTTGCTCAACGAATTGCGCAACCAGTGTACGGGTAGTGTACGAGCTCGTGTTGCTCCTTGAAAATGTTCGATCAACACGTTGAGCCACATTTTCAAGATAATGTGTTGCACATTATTTGTTCAACGCGTTGATCAACTTTTTAATTTTCTTTGGGATTTCTTGACGTAATATTGTGTTGCGTTTCGTTGGCTGCAGTGAACTGTGTCTGCGTGATTGAACTATTGCGTTGCCATGAACTTGCAGTTGTTGCAACTTGCAAACTGTAGTTTATTTTGGTTTTTCGTCATGGAAGATGATAAAAAATCAGAGTGGACCACGGAATTAATTTTGCAAATGATTTCAGCAATTGAGGAAAAGCCCAATTCATGGGACATTAAGAGCCCCTCTTATAAAAATCGAGATGCCAGGGAATTGGCTTGGTCTCCAATTTCCTCGAAAATGCAATTGCCTAAACTTTGAATTCGAATTCACGGGCGCGGTGGGATCAAACGATTTTAATTTCTCATATATTTCATTGAAAAAACAATTTTCTTCTATCAAGAAAAAATCATCTACCCAGAATCGTCTTGGCTGTTTTTTCTTCCTCTGTCGTTCATTTTCTAATATTATTTATTAATGCGGCAACAATATCGAACAAGTTTATCAACTAGTGTACGAGGTTGTTCAACATTTGAGTAAGTTGGTCAACTAGGTGTACGGAGCTATTCAACACTGGAATAAGTTTTAAGAGTTGATCAACTATAGGTGTGCGGGATTAATCAACATATGGGAAGTTGGTCAATTATGTGTACGGGGTTCCAAACGTGTTTTGTTCAACTTTAGTTGCTCAACGTGAATTACGTAAGTTGCTGCACTAGTGTAAAGGTGTGTCCACACCAAAGAAACATTTCAGGAAACATTGTTTAAAAAACGTTTCTGAAAATGTTTCCCATTTGTTTAAAAAACAATTCAGAAACACTTCAGAAATGTTTCTGATTTGTTTTTTTGGTGTGGACGCTTTGAGAAACATTTCTGAAATGTTTCTTTATTTCCCATTGCTTCCAGATTGAGTTGTCTGTAAATTTTTTTCTCGCCTGTGTTGTTGTTTGATTTTTTTTTCTACTTCATCTTAATCACAATTTATATTTTCGCAAATTTCAGATATATCATTGGCTTCTTTGATTTTATTTTTAAAATTTTCGTCAAGAGTGGATCCGAGCGTCCAGACCAAAGAAAACATTTCAGAAACATTTAAAAAACATTTCAAAAATGTTTCTCTGTTTCTGAAATGTTTCTGAAATGTTTAAAAAATGTTTCTTTGGTCTGGACACACCTTAAGAGGTTGTAAATTCGTTTATCCAAGGAAAGAGTTGAATAAAAAGTTGAACGAAGTTGGTTGAACTTATCGCGCACATAGTGGACGACCGCCATAATGAAATGATCAAACGAAACGAATCTCTTCGCAGTTTTCTCACTCGCACGCGCCGTCAAAATATAATACTCGTACGTACCTAGCTGTTTTTGTTTCACCTGCGCGACACTTGTCTCATACTTGTCTGAACCTGTTTTTCGCGCCGCGCGGTAAATAGACGGCATTGGATTAACGATTAACGGACTTAACGTGGATTAACGGATTTAACGTGTCCGTTAACATTTTTAAAAGTTAACTTAAAAGTTAATCCGTTAATCAAAATTTTAACTTCGTTAATTAACGATTAACGGATTAACGAGTTAATGCCCAGCTATGCTTATAGCACATTGTATAATTCTGTCAAGATCGGAATCTAATGAGCTTAGCGTAGGAATATGAAATGATGAAGATACTGTTGTAAAGTGAATTAAAACGTTCAGCAAACTATCATTTATATTAATAAGGAAGAGAGTTTGAGACAAAACGAAGCCTTGGGACACACCATCGTTTATTTTGCGAATATGGGACTTTTAACCGTTCAGAACAACTCGAATTCAACGATCAGAAGGTAATTTTCAATCCAACGAAGGAAAGACTCATCGATACCAAATGCAGGCATTATGCATTTTCAATAGGAGGGCTTAGTTGCAACCTCCATCAACAACTTTTTCTTAAAAGTGCAATTACCTTTGTTTCACCAAAATGACTTTAAAATTGTTTCCAATTTTCGGTGGCATATGTCATAAGATCACCAGTGGATCTATTAATCTACGAAAACTGTACTGCGGGTTATTAATGAGCTTTCGTTCTTCGAGATATATTTTAAACAGATTGTTGATTAACGTTTGCAAGACCTAAAAAAGAAAGGATGTTAATGAAATTGGTCGATAATTGAGACTGGGTGGACAAATGTCTTTTTCCTTCTACTCCAAAGAAACTTAGAGATTAGAACAAATGGAGAGCCTACGCAATGGTTTCGTCAGCTAAGAAGAAAACCTTATAATTTCAATCCGTGGATTTGTGTATTTCTTTCTAAGATCTTTAAGAACTCTTGTGACTGTGCAAGTGCAAAAGAAAATTTGTCCCATAAAACCATTTACACTCCCTCTCAAGTACAGGAGAAGCCATAACACTCTGTGATAAAGTCTAATTTCCCGCAAACTCCTCTGCATACAAATTTCCAAACGAAAGTTTGAACCGACGATTTAGAAGAGTGTCTTATATTTTTTTAACAAATGACCAAAAAGTTTTAACTACCTTTGGGACATTGTAGTATTTTTTGTTGTAGACCTTGATCTACATTTCTTCTTTAAATATTTGCATGGCATGTCTTTATTTTTTCCGAGGTACCTCAGTGGGGTTTGTTTCTCGTAGCATCGAAAGCTTAACTCTGGCATCCTGACATATCCTTTTCAGATATAGAGATACCATGAATTCTTTTTGAAACCTTATTCTTTTAGTTCGTTTAGAGACCATTGAGAATGATACCTATTTTGTAATCAGAACTTGAATCTATGCCACTATCGAGGAAGAATAGAGATCATTTATGTTTCGAAAGAAATTGTTGTGACCGTCCCAATTACCTTTCTCATATTTCCAAACTGGTGGAAGATGATACATTTGCTGACGTATTTAGAAGTTTATATATATACATTATTAGTCTGTTTATGAAGATAACAGGTGAAGAACAGATCAAATGTATAAGCAAAATGACCTTCAGCACCAGGCATTTGAGTTGGTTTATTAATAAGCTGACTTAAATGGTCAACTAAGCAAAGATCCTTACATACCTTCACAGAACTATTTAAGAAACTACATAAATTTAAAAAAAGCTGAAGCGTTACTTGCGTAACACAAGTGAGCGTTTCTATAGAAGGAATTGAAAAGATATCTTAATTCTTAAAATGTACTTAAAATGAAACTATATTCTCCCTTAAAATGTCTACTCTTATTGAAAAAGGTATTGCATTTTGTTTGGCCTATAGAAAGTTATTTTTTAACTTTTTTAGTCTTTCTAAGAGGCATGGCATTTCTGAAGAACAAAAAAACCTTTTTCTTATCTTCCAGTTTTCCATTAATTTTTTACTTTTCCTGTAATGACATAACTATTTTACATTATATTTAAGACTCTATTTTCGTATTTACCTTCGATCGGGATCTAAGCTAGAGTTCTGTCGCATTCGGTTCCTGTGCGCAACTTACTCAAAACTTGTCTAAAAAAAAAACTTTGTCGAAAGAAGGTTTTTGTTTTCAGTTGTGCAATAAAACTGAATATTTTTATAAGACAATAAATACCGACTTAATGCTTTAAAAGTAAAGCAGAAAGATTAGAGAAGTTATAGAGAAACGAAAAAAAAAATAATCAATTTAAGAAATTCCAATTAAGGAAATATTTAAAAATGCTTTAAGTAGAAGTGAATATAGCAATTTAAGGTTTTGATGAAAATACCTAATACAGAAGAAACATGGATTAAAGCAATTATCTTGAATACCCATTGAAGATTGAATAAATTATGAATTAAAAATGCAAAATTATACTATTATGACTTGTGTTACTTCGGGTGACGTCTGAATGTCGAAGACATGAAGAATCATAAATATTAAAATCCCGATTTGTGAGAAAAATGGGTTATAGTACTTTAAATGGATTCCGATAATGCATCAAATCTTATAAATAAAGCAACTATTGATCATGTTCTTATTGACACTAATTTTAAGCAACATTAAATTAAAGCGGCCATTAGCAATGTTCAAGGCGGGACCGTGATGTGAGAAAATAAGTATATATGACAGAGTACCGTATGAATTTTTCATAAGCGCCACTGAAAGCTTTTTCGAAAAACTAACGACTGCTTTCAATTATATATTAACATCGCTGAAGTACCGGAAGGCATTCGTCAAAACATTTTATTTCCCCTGTTCAAAAATGGTGATGTAAGTGACCGTAAGGCATAATATTTATCAATACCATCATGAAAATCTTTACCGGCGTCATTCTTGATCCACTCTCAAGCTGGACACAGTAAAACAAGCTACTCAGCGAGTACCAAGCGGGTTCAGGAAAGAATATTCGACTGTTGATCATATCTTCTCTCTAACTTTGCCAGATCTTTTTTAAGACAAGGGAAAGAAGTTGTACGCATTTTTCATCGATTTCGAAACTTCTTTCAACTCAATCGATAGAAATGCTTTTTTTATAAATTAAGCTGCCTCGAAAATGATTACTATGCTAAAGTGGCTCTACGAAAATAATATGTCAGCGGTATGGGACGGTAAGGAAGAGTCAAATTGGTTTCAAACGTCCATTGGAGTCAAACAAGGATGCCTGCTAAGTCCGCTTCTGTTTTCTCTTTTCCTGGATAACATCCCATCGGCTTTGGCTGGTGTGAACATCAAAGCATCAATGTATCAGAGCGGTTATGTTAGCGGAATCCCCACAAATGTTGCAAATGATGATAAATAAGCTCCAATTATATTGCGGTCTCTGGAGCCTCAAAGTTAATACCAATAAATCAAAAGTAATGATCTTCCGAAATGAAACGTAGATACGCTAGAGAAGAGAGATGGACCTGGGATAATGTCACACTTAATTTGGTAAAGGAGAATATGTACCTTGGAGTGCTAAATATAAACTTTTCAGGTGGTGACGAGGTCGATATTATGTTATGCAGGACAAGTATGGGGCTTTCTTCAATAGGAAGAGGTATAAAACCTGTTGAGATATATCGTTCGGCAAATCTTTTGGATTCCTGAAAACTACTGCCTATCACAACTTTATACTTTTACGCTGAAGATGCCTTTCAATTACACTCATTGAGTAATGATTCTCCCAAATCATTGACTACCCAATGCAGTTTAGAGACAACTTCTTCAGGAGAAGTCATAGTTCTTCGAAGAAAGGTCACGTTTAGAGCTGCTACATAATGTCCAGCAACTGGAAAGAGATTCGAAGAAATGGGAAGTAAATTTTCAAATATTGTTGAATAAAAATAGAACAGAACTAGAACTTTTCAGAGAGAGCTCAGAGCAGTGAATCTCGAAATAAGTACAAGGTACTACATCACAACGTAGGTGACAAAAACTATTTCCACGATCAGTACTCTTTAAATGCCATCTGAAGTAATTTTAATACCAGAGGGGTGCTTATTCGGTTAAATTACCGTCCATAGGTAACCAAAAAAAAACACGGAGTGTACTCTTTGCAACCACAGAGCATTTGAAAACGTACTTCATTGCCCAATTTTATCATCAATCCGATGTGCGCATTGTGAAAAAAGCGTATTCACAGTAACTGAAACTACGGATGTTTTAAATGGATCAGACTGAAATGTTCTAAGTAGCTTTGTCCAATCCGCACAAAGATACAGAAACCAGATTTTGAATGAAGCTTTTTAAATTGTGTCTTAACCATAAATTCATAAGTTCCATTATATAATTATGTACCTTCAACTATGTAAATTTATTTAAGTTAAACTAAATTAGCAATTTTATCGAAATGTATGTAAAAGTTAAATTATGTTTAGAGAATATTTTTTTTTTCGGACGACGGTAAAAGCCGATGCTTTGATATTGTGAAAAATGTAAAACAAAGGTCACTTGAAATTGATAAATAAAAACACATTTCTACTCTATCAGTATTATTACTTACTTGGGTTTCACTCAATGCCAAAATACCTGGCCAGTACCTAACAGAGTGGATATACGCTTCAGGAAAATTATTTCTTAAACCATGAATGTCACAATAACTCACTTGGAAATTACCTATCATTACAAAACACTATTTTGATGATAATTCATGCATCATTTCCCATAAGTTTTCAATATCCCTTACAGCGAAGTTTCCGCAGTATTTACTTCTAAGGACAAAAACATCAAATTCATCCATCTGAACGTGTTACTTGACACTTTTCTATTTTTTTTTCAACTCCAACATCATAAAAAACGAAAAGATTTTTTCAAAATCTTATAATATTTTCCTTTAAAAATGAATCAAAATCAAATTACAATTTACTTTTTATTAGGTATGTTATATTTCAGGTACCTACTCAATCTAAAAAGATCAAAAAGTGAAGGAAAAAATAATATAGCATCCACATCAGAAGATATGAATTGTTGAATGAACACAAAAAGAATCCTCTTCGAACAATATTCTTCTTTGAGTTTTGGATTTAGATGGAAGAAAAATTACGTATACGCCTCAGTGCACCTACGCTTATAGACAAACATTAGAGGAAACTGTTTTTTTTTTTCTCTCATCTTTTCCTTACGCAATAACTTCCGCTATATGTCATTGTTAAATGTACTTTGACAAGTCATTTCCTTTTCATCTCTCTTCCGTGATACACTTCACGCAGGATGAGGCCAATAAAAACGAACTTACAAAGTGATAACAGCATCACTACACAGTCGTTATATAACTTCTTTATGTGTTGGTCTTGAAATGCTCTATATTAACATTGTTATCACGAAAGATAATATTTCTGACTCCGGCATACCAATAATAATTCGTTACAAAGACGCAATGACAAAGGAGGATTTTCGCTCTCAAGCCCCTCCTTTCTTATTAGTTATATTGTACGGACAAATTAAAATCTATTTTTCCTGCAATGAAGTAGGTCCTTGGAGGATTTTTTTTCTAGTCCCGTCACGTCCGAATCACACATATTACCTCGATTTGGTTTTCTTTTTTTTTTGTCTAAGCCCCTTGTAATTACAGAACAGAAAAAGTTCTTGTTTTGTTTTTTATTGAGGGGAAGAAACTTGGAAGTAAGTTTTGAAGACAAATGAGCAGCTTTTAAATTGCAGGTTGGGCATGTTTAAAAACTTTAAATAGAAAAGGGATAAACACGATGTTAAAAGTATTTTTCTTTTTTTTTTTAAATACATTCTGTAGCTGCGGGGGCTTTGTCTTATCCTTTATCAATTTAAATTGCTTTGAAGTAAAAGATCCCGATTTGTCTGATTTTTTGTTTTGTTCTTTTCTAGTGATTTATGATTTAACACGAACGGAAATAAAGAAAAAGAGTGAAAACTGTATGTCTATGAATATTTGTGCTTACCTTACTTGGGAGATTTTGTTTTCTTTGTAAATAAACGTGCTGTGAATTCAAAAAAATTCGTAAACTGGTTATTTATCTAGACTTGTTGTAATTAAAGTCCAAAGGTACAACGATAACGAAAGGCACGTTTATAAATGCTGTCAAAATGGATGGCCTAAGGGAAAAAATAAAACAAGGAAAATAGAGCAACAGAAGTGTATCTTTTCACTTTGAAGTTGGAAAACTTTCACTTTATTGTTATAGAGTTATCTTTTTGAGCTTCGATTTGATATGAAAGTTTTTATGATATAAAAATATTTGATGTAATTTAAGAAGTCAAAAATATATCAAAACATTTTTTTTTTTAATTATTCTGATTCCTACAATTTTTGTTTTGATGTTGTCAAATTTATCTGTCATTATTGAAAAATGCAAAACTACCCCAGACCTTAGGAAGAATCCGTTATCTTCTTACAAAAAATCCCTGTTAAAAAAATTTTGTGCATCAAAAGGAGAAACACTTTTTATACGTCCTCTTGTAGATTTCCTATAATTCAACACACATACACAACACATATCGTCATCCTTTGAATCAATCCGGCCATTCTGCCACCACTAAAACTGTTGTCCTAGACACCATAGCTTATCATGGAATTCAACAAATGCGGCAAACGATTCAAGTCACGTATTTTCTGTTTCTGCCATTTGCCTTGAATGGGTATATCTACCCGTATCTAACATACGAAAACCTTATGTGAAGGAGGAAAAGGAATTCGCTGAGGCCTTGTATTCAACTCGTCTGTTGGGAAAGTCTTTCGGAAATAAATAAATGTGTTCGAATACTCAAGTATAGGTTAAGGAAATACAATTTATTGACAAATAGTAAGAAAAAACTATGTAGAAAATCCAGCAAGGACGAGTCTAAGTAGAATCGTTTTTAGCAAAGCGGCTACATACAATCCTAAGTGGCAAAATGAAAGAGAAATAAAACAGGAACAAAAAAAAACAATAAAACTTCTGTGTTATGAGAACTTATCTTTCTCGATTTTCATAAAACACATAAAATCCTTTAAAATATTGATTTTTCTTTCACATATTTACGTAAATGGATAGATAGTAGATGCAAAAAGATATTACTTTTGTATTTTCATATTTCGACGAGTTGTAGAGTTCAATATTACAGTGCTAGAGTAAATCCTTTGAGCTTGAAATTTTCAATAATAAATTGAATTTTTGTTCTCAACTGAAACAAACTCAGCATTAAAAAAAAAAAACGAGGCAGGGAGGCAGACAGACAACGTATCCTTATGAAGGAAGATATAGAAACAATAACAGTCAAATTAAATTCTGATTTGTGATTTCTTTGAGCATGAAACGAGGACTAGAATGTGTAAAATGCCTTATTTTATACAAACAAAATGATTCAAATTGAAATATTAAATTATCATTATTTCACATCTTGATTTAACTTGATTTAACAAGGATTCAAATTGAAATTTGATTGAAATCAAGGATTATTACTATTTTGCTAAGATACTAGATCCTCTGAAAATGTAAGATAGACAACATTTGGAATTTTGAGCTTTTGCTCGGTAGATAGCTCATTTATAAATTTCTTAGAGTTTTTAAAATGTTCGTAACCAAAAAAGTTTAAAAATAAAAGGGTATAGAGTTTTTTTTATTAAATCAAAAATAAAACTATTTTAACTTTAAGAAAAACACAAAAGTATTAGAGGCACATCGGCTTGTTAGGAACTTGAACCTTTTGACTTTGTAGGCTGGACTGGAGGAGGTTTTCTGCCCAGTTCAAACGGCTAAGATCAAAAACACTTTTCATTATAAGCTTTGATGATTTGTTACTTCATCACAAGAGGCAGTACCATAGTAGCAGGACTGGTACTACAAAGAGCTTGTTCTTCGTCATGTCTTACGCGTGAAGAGTTGAAAGCCTATTTGCGCGGAGTAGCAACCATTTCCTAGATCTTTTCTTTATCGAATCGGATTTTCTAAGATGTCGTTCGTCGAGTAAATGTTTACTTATCAAGCTACCTCAATCTTGTAAATTCATTTGAGTTTTCTAGGATTTTCTTCAGTGTATGGATTTGGTCTAAGTTAAGCTGGCATGGTGGGCCAAAATACACACTGCTCTTCACTGATTGAGCAACTGTCAAAGCACTTAAATGCTTGCACAAAACGTACGATAAAATCTTACTTGCGACATTTACGGACTTAAATGACTTTTGAGTGGCCTTTTTTTTTTATTTTATTTTACTTTTTTTACAATTTAGTCTTTTTCTTCTATATTCGATTGCCGAACTTTGGGACTTTTTTAACTAGAATTGTGTTTTCTTGTTTTTTTTTTATTCACTTTTCACATAATGCCTGTTTAGCAGCTTCTTGAAAAAAATCTGTAACTCCATGTACTTCAGTAACTAGGTTAATATCACTGTGTCGAAAAGTTTGCGTTTTTGTTAATCTGTCTGCTCGGGGCTAAATAGCCTTAACATGTGAATAAAATTTCTTAGAAATATGAGTACTTATCGATTTTTAGTAATTCCCCAAGAAATCTTATTCCTTTTATTGTAGGCTCAAAAAACATCTGACACAAGAAATTTTTTGATTTAAAGTAGATTTTATTTTTTCCTAAAACGTACAGACAGAAGTTCAACAACTTTCGAAAACTACTTTTTCAAAGTTTTCTTCCGATACATGGTTATATTAAATATTAATAAAAATATTTTGGTTGGAAAAATTCAAATATAACTTTTTTTTTATTTTGTATTTTCTGACTTAACAGCTAAACTCATTGAAAACTGATATTTTCTATACAGAAGCTTCTTAACCCTTAACCACCTTCCAGCATAGCCGTCTCACAAACTGCAACAGTTTTAAAAATTCAAATATTTCAATACCTGCGTAGCGTGCGACAAAATGCATCCATGTATCTTTTCTACTCATCAAACAGTGTCGCGCATGAGGTTGGTGCGTGGATACTTGCACGCATTTGGCCTAGTTATTTAGTAATATAGTAATATTTGTGCGTTCATTCAGTTTTGTGTTTTAAGTGGTAAAATAAATAAAAGCTACCAAAATAATGTGAGATTGCTGCATCAAGAGATGTCCAATGAGGAAGAGGTTAAAAATGAGTTTAAAAGGGATAAAGAACCTACTTTAACCTGGTTTAAAGTAATTTTTAAAATAAGTTAAAGCCGGGTTTAAAGTGGGTTTAAAACTTTTCAACCCATTTCAACCAATTAACGACCTACTTTCGACCCAATTTCAACCCATTTTCAAGACAATTTTAACCCATTTTCAACCCTCTTTCAACAAATTTTCAACCCACTTTAAACCCAATTTCAACCCTATTTCAACCAATTTTCAACCCAATTTTGACCTTCTTTCAATCCACTTTTAACCCATTTTCAACCCATTGTCAACCCACTTTCAACCCATTTTCAACCCACTTTCAACCCACTTTCAACCCATTTTCAACATATTTTCAACCCATTTTCAACCCACTTTCAACCCACTTTCAACCCACTTTCAACCCACTTTCAACACACTTTCAACCCATTTTCAACCCGTTTTCAACCCATTTTCAACCCATTTTCAACCCATTTTCAACCCACTTTCAACACATTTTCAACCCATTTTGTGGGTTGAAATCGGGTTGAAAATGGGATGAAAGTGGGTTGAAAGTGGGTTGAAAATGGGTTGAAAATGGGTTAAAATTTTGTTGAAAGTGGTTTGAAAGCGGGTTGAAAGTGGGTTGAAAGTTTGTTGAAATTGGATTGAAAGTGGGCTTAAAATGTTTTGCACTTTAGCTCGACGAACGAACCGAATAATTAAATGCTTATATACAAAGTATTAACTTAAAAAACGATGTCGAGCGCAAGATCGACCGACACGACTTGGATATGACTAGACTATTGTAAACACGAGTACAATTGTCAATGTCAGGTAGATAGTGTAATGTACCTCCTATCTAATTATCTATTCGACGGGCAGAGCATAAAAATGCCATAGGTACACAATAGCACAATAGCACTTTGGATGCTACTCAATTGACTGGCTCAGCTTTAGGGGGTGGGTTTAATTTAATTTGTTCGATTGATGATTTATCGATCAATTCGAAGATGTTATTAAAAATATACGAGGCGCGTCGTTTCTGAAAGAAAATAAGGGGCGCCAGCAATTTTTTTTTGATAAAGGAAATTACAAACCTTGTGAAGCGGAAGGCGATAGAACAGAGCAAATTTTTTTTTTTGAGAAAGGAAAAAAGAAGCCAAATATTTTATTCCGAATGGGAAGTTAAAAGAATTTATTTTAGATTGCGAAACCTTTTTAAATAAAGGGTGAAAACCCAATATCTTTTTAAATATAAATATACAATTTATTTTGGAAATTTTAAGATAAACCGTTACCGCTGAACAATTTTTTTTTCTCCACCAAAACTATTATCTTTTTTTTATATTTCTTAAAACTTTTTTTTAATTCTCTTGCTTTTTATATTTTTAAGCTTCTGTTCCTAACCACAACTAAAATCGAACTGTCCGCCCAGGTACAAGTACATCCTGGACGAACTCTTCTTTGAGAAGCAATCCAGTGCTTTCGGACGCGGTTTTTGGTCACGCCTTCATTCAGCTACTCTCCGCCATATTTGCTGGAGAGAGAGCAAACGTAATTGTAAGAAAGCGGCCCTGCTTACTCGCACTTTCTCTCTGAAATATGCGTAATCGTCATAAATCCGCCGATTGCTGGTGTTACTTCCAGGAGTGGCGAATACGGAAAGAATACGAAAAGGAAGATATTGACAGGAATACCATTTTTGCGAAATTACTCTAGAGCGTTGGGCTTCTGTACAGATTGGGGAGAATTGAGGACTAGCGATTAACGTTTTATCTTTTACAATATCAGTTAAAAATATAAATCAAATACGTTAGGCACTGGGCCATTCTCAAAATGAGTAACTTCTAGCATTCGGGGACCAACTGTCACCCGTGCTTTTCGAAACCAACTCGTCTATCTTGTTCATAATAAAATAGTGGAACGTTCATCCACATTTGAGATCATGATGATGTTTATTTTGTTTCTCCAAGATACTGAGAGAGCGCACCGATGGCTGGGTTAACCCGTTTTTAACTCACTTTCAACCCCTTCTAAACCCAATTTCAAACCGTTTTGAATCCAATTAAAATATTTGAATTTTAAGAACTGTTGCGTTCTGTGAGACCGCTGGTAGGTGGTTAAGGGTTAAAAGTAAATATGTATTTTTTAGATTTTTCAGAAAAAATTTATTTTTCAATTTTTTCTTAAGAATGAATTAAAAATTTAATAGACAAAAAAAACTTTGTTTAAAAACCCGTTTTTTTAGCTCAAGCTATCAAGAAGGTCGTTTTAGAAATTAAGAAATCAATTTCATAATTTCCTGGTAATATGCAGGCTTAATACTTTTAGTTTCTTGACAATTAAAGCAGGTACGTGAGACCCAGCCATGCGTTTTGTTCGTTAGGAAGTTGAAATCTGGATTTTGTCCGCAAAAAGGAAATTGTAAATGCCACCAATTAGCATTTCGTCAATTTTTTGTTGTCGTTCAGACTCCGACAGAAAAAAACAGGAATTCCAGATTTGTTCAGCAATGGCGTATCTGGAGGCGCTGATAAATCATCAATACGGCTTTCGCAGCAATCGTTCTACTAGTTATCTGATGGCACATGTCACCGAAGAATGGAACAGATCTTTTCTTTGTTTTAGAGAAAGTAAGATTATTGCGCTTGATAGAGTTTGGCACCAGGCTCTCTTATCGAAAATGCGTGCGTTTGATATTAACGAAACCCTTATTCTTTGGACTAGAAATTACCTTCTAGATCGTTCAATACATATTGTATTGGACGGTTTCAAGTCTGATCTTCACAAAATAAATGCTGGTGTTCCCCAAGGCTCCGTTTTGTCTCCGACTCTCTTCCTCATTTTTATAAATGATCTCTTGTCTGAAACTTCTAATCCACTTTATTGTTTTGCCGACGACTCTTCTCTGAGCTTCTCATACTCGTTCTGAAATTCACTTCCATCTCCTTCGGAAGTGGAATTGCAAGGCTGTCATATGATTAGCTCATTAAACTCCGATCCGATTACAGCATTGTTAAATGGGGTATAAAATACAGTGTGGAGTTTAATGCTTCGAAACTCAATGCTGTCTATTGTCGTTGAAGCAAAATGTTCCCCCTATGCCATTGTCCTTGAATGGCACTTGCATCGCCGAAACCGAAAAGCTCTCAGTACTCGGTATGTGTTTCAACGACGATCTTCGTTGGAATGACCATATTCAAGGGATGGGAATGAATCCATGATAGCTCTGTTTCCTATCAGTTTTAACGCTCTGTTCTGAATTCTATCCAACAAATGGGGAAAATTTTGAGCTGGAAATTCCAAAGCTGATCCTTTACGTTTTTCTATATTAATTTTTAGCCCCGCCATTTCAGCTACTCTCTTCATCCTTTTTGTAGTTTGAAGGAAATACATGATCTTACGAATATGTATGTAAGAATATAGCGTACGCCGTATTTTGTATCCAAAATCTCCTGATAGGCAGAAAATTAAATAGAAATACTTTTCCTGTGGAAAATTTCTTACACAAGTCAATATGTTTTAGTTCTTCAATATCTAAAGGGTAAATAGATGTTTAAATGGAATAGAACAAGCTGCGTGTGAAGTGGTAACAAAATTCTTGAAAGGTTAATGTCTGTCATTATGTATGAAATATGACATCGTTCAAAGGCTCGCCTCGGGTTCTTACGGTGCCACGGATCTGAGGGTTTCAATTTTCTATGAATAAACCTGCAACTTTAGGAAACCCCACAAGGAAAAGTCTAGTGGGGTGTACTCGCATCATCTTAGTGGCTAATTCAAGTCTCCTCTACGAAAGATAACCTCACCCTCAATTGTGACATCTGTTGTGTGGGTCATAGCGCCGTCTTGCTGGAAGCACTTGCCGTCTAGGTCTTTATGGTTCAATTTGGGCTACGCCATTGACGTTACCCGCCACACCAACGGCGTTTTCAAAAAAGTACGTACCCATGAAGCGGTCTACATCAAACGGTGGCTATTTGAGCATGAATTGCAACCTGATGGGAAACTATACCGCAAATTTTCTTGTAAGCACAGCCATTCATCCAAAAATTCACCTCGTCATGGAATTTGAGCTCCTAGGCTAGTCGGATCTTGTTCGAATCCTAGCGTAAAATTTTCCAAGCTAAGAACAACGAAAGACCGAACTCTTGTGCACATCGAGGAATCGACTGCCTCCGGTTCTAATAAATACTCGTACTTTCACGGACTGTGGCGATGTTCTCCACAGATATTGCATTCCTTTCACTTTCGAATGTTGGTGGATAAATTACCGAAACGCTCATCTTTAATTTGGCCACTAAACGTTGAAGAGTCGACTGTGATAGGCCAGCACGTATATTTTTAAATGCACGCAGAGTTTATACTAACAAACACTTATTTTGATATTAATGTTTTCTTATTGGGACGTGCTGTTCAATCGTGTAACGTGACATAGTGTTGCTGAGTTGGCATTAGTAATTGAATAAAAAACAACGAATTTGACAGATGTCACCAACACAACATGGCCGCCAAAATCTACCCGCGCCAATTGAAAAATCCTTTATAAAAACATATTTAAAGAAAATTGTTATGTTTGCATAAATGCATATGTGCTTATGGCATTCTATTTTTACCCCAACTGTTAAGGAAATTGTTTTAGCCTTTTAAAAATTGTTGTTGGCTTCTGAACATTTTCCACTAATAACATCCATTTTTTAAATTCTTAGTTTTTAAAACATAAGGGCAAGATCCTGCGATCTAGTTGTGCATTTTATCTCTTTAAATTTGTCAAACTTAAAATGGTTACCTGTACATTAGGTGACTTCGATAGTCTTCTCCATTAATCTTGAAAGGACGTAGCTTATGACTTCATCTCATCAAAATAAAGAATATTATAAACTATATATGTTTTTTTATGAACAAGTGTTTTGAATATGCTTTTCAAAAATTATCAAACCAATCCAACTTATACTCTTGAAACAAAATGCAACATTAACTTAGAAGCTTCGTGCTTCAATTTCCATTTAGCTTTGCTGCACGTCACGATAATTGGGACTAAGTATCTTTAGAGTGGGATAAGCACAAATTGCAGACATAATTGTTCACTAATTGGATGACTATTGAAACACCCTTGGCTTTTGGAAACTTTTTTATTGCTTAATAATTTATAAACCTAATTTCATTTTGAGTTCCCAGCTCACACTCAGTGTTCACTCCAGTTCCATTTTTTTACATAAAAAATCAATTTTAATTAAGAAAAGCACTGCAGCTGGGAACCATACATCCGTGAACTTTTTTTTTCTCTTCCTGCAATCCCTTAGATCCCACCCGTCCACTCAGTAGATATCAAAATTAAATAAAAAATGTTAACCCAGAGGAAAAGCGCTGGAAAAATTCCTTAACACCAGAGCGGTGTCGTCGTCATTTCGTCATTGTCATCGTTCGTTGGCGGCGACTGGAGCTGGGACGATCGATGGTACTGACTGTGAGAGGACAGATGCAGGTGGAAAATTGCGTACATCTCAATCGAAATCCAATTACTTATTTGTAGGTGAAGCCATTTAAAAGACTTCCATTGCTGGTAATGTTCGCTGCTACTGGGACGCAGTTT
Source organism: Philhelius festivus (assembly GCA_963931855.1). Classification (NCBI taxonomy): domain Eukaryota; kingdom Metazoa; phylum Arthropoda; class Insecta; order Diptera; family Syrphidae; genus Philhelius; species Philhelius festivus. The sequence continues at coordinate 88,248,227 of OZ007557.1, read as the reverse complement.
GTTTGCTGGTGTATTTTTTTTATATTTTGAGTATAAATGTACTTCCTTCGTACTCTACGTCCTGTCAGAGGTTTTCCGGAAGCTGCCGTCATCCTCGTTCCGAGGGGGATTAATGGCAGCATAATACCTTATCTCTTCATTCCGCATACAACACACTCGATTACCAAAAAAAAGAAGAATGGCAGGTTTCAGGTTAATGGGAATTTGGTGTACATTTTCGGGAGTGCAAATAGCTTTCATTACCGAAAGAGTCCTCTGTATGTAACACTTCTGGCGGCACCATGATGGCACTATAGCGTGCGAACGTGGGGATATCAAATAATTTTTAATTACTACCTTTTCATGTCGCTTCCACAACAAGAGGAGCGTGTGTGGTATATGTGTGGTATTGTGCTGGTTCTTGGTTGGTTGGTAGATTAAAGATTGTCTGGTAATTGAACCAAAACATCCGCGACGATGAAGTTTATGGGATGATAAAACGCCAGGTAGTGTTGTGCATAAGTGACATACGGGCGCGCAAGATAAACCATAGATAATTTCACAAACTGTTGACATCTTTTTAAGTGACACTCTTGGGAACATAAGTGTCAAGGATTCTAAGTATGAGTTTAAGTGTGAGCTTTTCGTCGAAAGTAAATGGTTAAATAAAAATATATGATCACTTTCAATACCAAGATTGGCCACAAAGTTGGATAAATCAAGTTGAGTATAACATTTATAAGTTAGAGAACTTGCATTTCGAAAGCCCTGATTGCAATGTGCAGTCTTGAGAAAGACCATTTCACTGTGAATTTATTTTGAAGACACTATATCCGTAAAATGGGAAATTTCAAATAAGAACAGCAATTTATAGTTATGTACTCTTATACCCTCTTATTCAATTAAAATGATTTTGTTTACTAACTTACTTTTGATTGCATGCTAGACAAACTTTAACCTCTTCAGCCAGTCAAGGTTTCCAGGCAGCTTTATAGCTGCTTTAGGGGGGCAATGTTTGACCAGTAAAGTTAATCAATATTTATTGGTTCCCCATACAATTGAGTTGACTCAATTACTTTAAGAACTTCACTATCCAAATGTGCTATGTTTTGATACCCCATCAAAGAAAAATACAAAAAGCATTCACAGTGCTGTGCGAAAGATTATTCCAATTTCCAATCCAGAAATGTGTTTAATCAGCAAAGTGCTTTTGTCACAAATCACAATTATTTCCATTTTTCTTACAAAGACTTTATTTAATATTGTGTTTTATCTGAATGCTTATAGGTAACGGTTCAAAATATTTGTAGCGCATCTATAAAATCCAGCTCGAACGACCAAAATAAATGAAACATCAAACACCTATCAAAACTGCTTAGTGTTTAAGCGGACAGACGAGCCGTCAGACAATGTACGATATTTTTATGTTTTAAGGTGTGTCCACACCAAAGAAACAGTTTTGAAACATTTCAGAAAAATTTGAGAAACATTTAAAATAAAATGCACGACTGGGTCGCACGAACTTGCTCCTATGTAAACGACTGGGAATTTTAAAAACGAATGTTATTAGAGAAAACTGTTCATAAGGATAAAATTAATTTTTAAATTCTTTTAGTAGTAACAGAATGCTATGCAAATATGAATTTATGCAAGAACAAAACTTATAAGTCCTTGTAGTGGTTTCTTTAAAAGAAGCTTTTATATACAAACTTTTTAAAAGCTTTTTAAGAAAAAATTGTTATCATTGTTCGAATAAAAATTAAATTTACGAAAAGAAATATTGACCCGTTTCAGTTTTTCATCGAATTTTCAAAAAATAAGAAAAAAATAGATTTTTTTTTCAAAAATTCAAAAAATATTTATTTTAAAGTTTTGAAATGCAATGTGTTTTAGACTTTTTAGAAGCTTCTCTATACAAATATTCATTAAGATCCGTTATGTGGATAATGAGAAATTCAAAATTCAAAAAAATGGTTCTATGGTAGGTACAAGCTGTAATATCTTAATTTCAAAATTTTTTTTATTAAATTAAAGATCGTAAAAATTAATTGAAAGAAAAAAAATTTTATCAAAATTCTAGGTGCCGTTTTCGAGAAAAATACGATTTTTGAAAACCATTTTTTTTAATTTTTTAGCATTTGTATGGTAGGTACCTTTATTTTAAGGTAAAATAAAATTTTTTTTTTCACATTTTGTAGATTATATTGAGAAACTTTTATTTATCAAGTTTAAAAAAAATCTAGCATGGGGTTTTCGAAATATTGAGTTTTGAAAAAAAAAATTTGAAGTTTTTTTTAAAAATCCAAAAAAACTTTTTTTTGAAAATTTGAGTACACAATTCTATTTATGTTTTTGGGGAGCTTTAGCAAAAAAAAATGATCAAAATCGGTTGAACCGTTTTTGAGAAAATCAAAAACAAAAAAAATGGTTCCATGGGGGGTACCCTCAATAACCATTTTTCGGAAATTTTTTTCAACCAATACCTAGATTTAATTAAATGAAATTTTTCTGTATCTTTATTTTTAAAATCTGTCGAACAGTTTTTGAGAAAAAAAAATATTTATAAAATTTCGAAAAAAATTCGTATGGGGGGTACCGTTATTTTTGGTCTTAAAAAAAAAAAAAAAAAAAACGTGTGGGGGGGAAAAATTAAAAATGATATTTACCAAGTTTAAAGAAAATCGGCCGAGTCGTTTAGCCTGTAGTCGAACAGACAGACAGACAGACAGACAGACAGACAGACAGACAGACAGACAGAATTGCGAGACCCACTTTTTTAGTCTTCGCTATCATCGTAATGTCAACTTTGATCAAAATCTCGAGTTCGATTTTTTTTACGAATGCATAACTTGCCTTATAGTACCTATAAGTCGCAAGTAAAAATTTGAGAATTAGAGAAATATTTCTGAAAAGTTTCTGAAATGTTTCTTAAATGTTTCTGAAGTGTTTACTTTGGTCTGAACGCACGTGAAACATTTCTGAAATGTTTATGAAATGTTTATGAAATGTTCCTCTATTTCCCGTTCCGAATGGAAAACTTTCTTTGTTTCCCAAGCTTTTACAAAGCTAAATATTACGTGAGTGGTTGTTCATATATGTAGATATAAAAATGTGTGGAGCAACGAAAAAAAAGTTTTGTGGGATCTATTGATAAAAATTTTTAAAATTAAACTTCCGAAAATATATGTAAATCGGGAAAAAGACAAAGAAAAAAAAATTCATGCGCTTAAACTGACACAGGCGAGAAAAAAAATTACAGGCTACTCAATACTGGATACAAAAATGGTAAACACAGAAACATTTCAGAAATGTTTCTCAAACCACAACCAAATGTTCATTTTTAAAGATGAATTGGCTGAATTTTTAAGATTTTCAAAAGTGCTTCTGAATAATTTCAATGATTAACCAAATAACAACTACATTGTTTTGCTGTACTGAGATTACAAACAAAAATAAGAAGTAATTAACATCAAAGGCGTGAAACATTTTTTTTTTTTAATTTTATTTTTAATTTTGAAAAACAAACCCAAGCTAAACGTTTAAGAAATTTTCGCCGTATCCCGTATGGCCACTACGCGCTTGAACGCAAATTTTGAATGATGCTATGACATCAATCATCAACCAATGTCAAAAAAGGCGTGTTTACCTATGTATGTCGTTTTTATTTGGCAATCCGGAAGCCTTCTGGACTCTTCTGAAAGTGTTCACTTTAGAAAAAATGACAGTTCTGATTCTGAAAAGAAGAGAAATTTGCTTCTGGATTTGAAATCACAACCGAAACCAGAAGCACTCACACATTCATATACATACTTAAACGTCAAACTCAACAGCTGTGATTTTTTGTATCCTAACTGTGCAAAGTGTATCTTTTCACAAACATTTTTCTTGATTTTCATTATTGTCCCCATTTGATGTGTCACATCAGAATCAAAAAAAAATGTTCAGTTGGGATTCCGAATCGGAGAGAGATTCCGGATTGCCAAATAAAAACGACATTAGTTTCTTGCACGAACTGTCATTGTTAAAGGCATTTTCAGAAACAATTTATTAACAAAAAATAGTTTTAAAATGATACTAGTTAGTTAAAAAAGAGTTAGTAAAAGCTACTTTAATACTTTTTACTACTTATACCTTAACTGGGCTGCCATTGACTCTAAAATCTAGATAACTTAAAAATGTGCATTTATTAAGAGAATGAAACAATTAATTGAAACTTTGTTGCTCAGTATTGTAGTTTGTATGTATGTATGTTCTTTTATTCAAACACCAGGAATATACTCTATTATTCTCATTCTTTCCTAGAGAAACACTTCTTATTTAAAAATGTGAATTCCTGGGACACACATAATAAATTTATGCTCATATGGATCTATCCTTGAGAACGTTTTTACTCTAATTGAATGCCAAGCAGTTAGTTCTTATATTGAATTTCATAGAATTGCGTGAAACGTTTGAGTAAATTGGTGGTAGTATGGCAGCGACCGATTCCGATGTCGCCTTCGACTTCGACGTGAGCAAACAAACTGATGCACATCAGGACTATGATATGTATATCCTTTTAGTTCTAGAGTCGTATACCCTATTCGACATTCAAAGCGTACAACGTACACTTGCATTCATCAAACACGTTTTAGATGGGTTATTTGGTTAAGCCTTCCACATCCTTCAACAACATTTGTTGTCCCCCACTAATGCTAAAGTACACCATTGTATGTATAATCCACAAAACGTGAATGCGCTTGGGTATAATGTAATTGAAAAATGAAATAAAAATTGAAAGTCATGTCTGACATTTGAGGATGTTCAGTTGAATGCATTTGTTTGTTGATTCAATGAAATTGACAATTGTGATTTGGGACTTAACGTGATCAAATAATGTTTCTCTTCATTTCTCAAGATTTTTGTTAATTTTTTCAATTTTTCTATATGAACAGGACTTAGGTGAATTTTGGTAGGGCTGTATTAAACACAAAGTATTTTATTTGCTCTTTACTAGAAATAGCTTTTACTATTTTCGTTGCAACTTTTTGTAGCTCTTATTTGCAACCCTATAGAAAGCACTTTTACTGCATCAGTTGTTGATAAATCAGGTGGCTCTAGTGGTAGACAAACAAAACCAACCGATAGTTATTTTACCACGTTTGAGCAATTCCGTGTTTCTTTCGTTTTGTCAGGCTGTCTATTTGACAGTTTGGTCGCAATGGTGTTTGTAAACAAAGTGGAAATGAACAAACGAAAGTTCAGAGGGAAGACACATGGATTCAAGAGAGCATGAGGGTTTTATTTGAAAATGCACCTTTTTTATTAACTACAATTCTCACCTGCCCACGTTTAACATCAGGTACCTAGTTGCTCAATTTAAAATTGGATTCAATCCTTTGAAAACGTTGTTAAGGATATTGGCATTGGAAGAATTCCACAGATGGAATGAACGATGGCGTCTTCAGTTTCAGTTATGTTATGATATTATGTCATTTAGTGAAAATCTTATATGGGCTACTACGTCATATTTAGAGCTCAGGCATGTAAGCGTAAGGTGGGATTTATTCATGTCTACTTCTCCAGGTTGGTGGTCTTACTTTTGGGATGACTTTCCAGTCTCATAAGGTAGTTTTAATATTTCAACATGACTCTGAATCGGACGTTTTTTGTGATGAAAAACTCTGCAACTAACTTCGACTCTTTACTTCGAATGTTAGATCTCTTAATAAGTACATAACTTGATGCGGAACAATAAACGTTAACCCCAGTCTACTCCAAATCACGCAGAGCAAATTATCGATTAGAAGATAAGCGTCATTTGGACGAGGACTTCCCTCTAGATTAAAACTTAGGTACTAAAACTTGAGTATCAATCAGGTGAACAACAATTCAGATCAGGGATAAAATCGCCAACACATAATGTTTTATGAGCTCCTGTAAAAGACATATATAGGATATAAGTAGTGCATAAGCTTATACACTCAAATTGTCATTTGTACACCAAGCTAGAAAGAAAAGACATCTTTTCCACATCTCAACATTTACAAAAAAAAGCATGGAGATATCTTGATCAATCCAAAATCGTTTGTAATCTATGTAACATAACCTAAAAACTTTTGTTTGCACTTTCAGATTAGAATTCCTAAGAAAATACAATGAGGTGGAACAATTTAAAGATCAGCTGGAAAGTAAGATTGTAATAAGTAGCTTATGCACCAAGATGTCCAGAATATAATTTAAGCCTTGTTAAGCTGTGATTTTCATTTCTAACTCACTATCACAATGAGTAGTTACTGCTTTGCCTACGTGAGTGACTTAAAATGTTCACTCTGTTTTTGCTTTTCGTACCAGTGAAAGCGAGGCCCTGTGAGGTCCTTTCATATTGCATCCAATGAGGTTTATTTAATCTTCGACAGATAAGTGTCATCGAAAGTGTTAATAATTTCATTCATTCGTAGAACTGTCAAATTATTTCCTCATTTTATTTGTGCTTCAATTTCCTTAAGAAACATTGAGAAGCAACAAATATTCCCAAAAACTGTTCAAAAGTAAATTCAACAACAACTTCTTAACCTTTTTTGTATCAAAAACTTAATATAGTTCAAAACTAATAAAATATCTATGTATTTTCGACAGGAAACAGCTGGTTCCATCTTCCAGCGAACTCGGAGGCTGTCATTGTTTATTCAAGAAAAACTTTCACTTGCAGACTTTATATATCAGACAAAGCTGCAAACTCGCATTTCCTTCCTTAAAATCAATGTTTTCCATTCTCATATAAAGCAGATACATTTTCACTTTAATTAAAGTGCAGAATCACCATGATGCCTGACTCAGCTGTAGGTTACTTCAAAATTAATACAAAAGGAAGAGTGTAGTCGAAGTGCTTTTTCGTGTAAAATTTCGTAAGAACTTGGAAAAACAATTTCAAGTGCTCTAAGAAAATTGTACTTGTGCTTTTATGTATTGTCTGAGTTTTGTAGTTTTTGAAAAGAGAAGCATAAATGTTTAAATCAGTGGAACAGCGAGTTATTTTATTTCTTATGTTCTATTATTCAAGTGCCTCATTCATACGATTTCCTTTTCATTAGATGAGCAATTTTGTCATCAATCATAAAGATAAAATTAAAAGAAAATGATGCAAGAGATTGAATGTCGTTTCTTTAATCTGAATGCACAATTTATATTACGATAAACAAAACCGTTCGAAAACAATCTTTTATTTATTTCTTTTTTTAATGTCAACCCCACATTAATTCCACCTAACCTCTAAACGCTGTAAATCGCTCTAATTTATGTGAGCACCATTTATCAAATACCCAGTTTATTTATTCGTTTCCTGACACCAACATTCATATTAACACCCCAAACCACAATGACCATCTCAACTTGGCGGGACTAATTTACATGAAAATAATTTTCTCCCAAGGGCGTGTTAGTTGCTGCGGTTTATAGTCTTAATAGAAAATAATCATAAAAGCTTATCACAATTTCACTCTACCACGCATAATCAATTTAACTCCTGTTGTGCCAACCGAAGCGAAAAATTATAATGACACCCTGTCACGATATCTTTTTAACGATATATTAGTGCTTTGGAAAAATAGCTAGAAGTGACAGTTTTGCTGGTGTTATCCTATGTTCACATTTTATTGTCAAAACATATTGGCTGTCATCTGTCATGTTTATTGTTCAGGGTAATTAATGTCGTTGATAAAATTTTATCTAGACTATCGATTGTTGGCAATAAAATTTAATTTTATTTAAGTCTGTTGGTGAATCGTGAATATATTTATATAAATCAGAGTATTTATTTGAATAAAATAAATAAGCTCAAATATAAATTAACCAGTGAAAATTCTAGGCTCGCAGTGGGACTAGTTGTATCAAGAGGTCGTCATAAAATCTGAACAACGAATTTAACGAAATTTTCGGACACGATAAAAAATAGTTTAATGAATGATCAGATGTCATCGAATGGACAATACTTATAAAAACAAGGGTTTTTTTTCTCAAAAAAGCTGAACTAGCCTTAAGTAGTAATTCAAGATTTCACCAAGAGATAATCCTGGATTTAAGTGGATTTACCATAAATCTTCTTCAAATCTCGAAGATTTACCATACAAATTTATTTCGTCGATCTAGTAGATTAGAAATTAATCTTATTAAATCCTGATTGGATCAATTGTTCCATAGTTCGAACTGATCAATATCCATATCGTACTAAATTATCTCGATGATTTTTTCATCATTTGGCAAAAATGAAACTTTCTTGCTCTCGCTTAAACCTTGTAAGAAAAATTGAAACACCATTAGCATTTTGATAAGTTAATCTTCTTTTTAATCTGGGATTATCTTTTGGTGAAAAATTTCTAGTCTTCGAGATTTGAAAAAGACCACCATTGATTTTTTATTTATTTTGCTCTAAAAACTCCGTTATAATTCAGTTCAAAAAACTGTGTTTCTTTTGAGTTTAAATGATGATGTGTTAATATAACAGAAAAAGAATAAACAGCACAGATTATTATAAAATTTAATCCATTATTCTTCTGTGATTTTAGCACCATTTGAACTCAGCCTTGGGTCGCGCTTTCAACTCAGTTGACGACAAACTTGATTCGAAAAATCAATACTGCAGTGTACAGTCTTGGCCAAAATTATTGAGCACCCTATCGATTTCATACGTACATGCTTTTTACAAATTAAATTAAATACAGTTGGTGGTGAAATAATTTTTTAGTCTCAGATAAACTAAAAAAACCGTTATCTACGTTCGTTATTTCAAGATTAGTCATTTCCACATGTTATTAGGTATTGATCAGTTGGCTTATTTGCTTCTTCTTGTGAAATCTCAAGTGTTTTTGTAGGTTTCATTTTAAGTATTGGTTAGTATTATTGGAAAATGCCAAAAAAAAAACGAACTAACTTTAGTTAAACGTGCGCAGGTACAGCAGATACATGATCAAGTGAGATCTCAGGTAGAAATTTCCAAAACTCTGGAATATTCGCATCGATCTGTCCAATACTCTCTTAAACGGTTCACATAGACCAGATAGCATGAGAATAGGACAAGAACTGGGCGCATGCGAATCACAACAAACCGCGAGGACCGAAAATTGGTACGAAGCGCCAATTTAAAATCGCAAAAAAAGTTCCTTAGAGCTCGCTGTCGAATTTTCAGCAGAATTTAAGAAGCCAATTTTTGCTGGAACTATTCGTAGAAGACTCCAAGAAGCTGTCAAAACAGCTATAAAGCGATGGAAAAACCATGGTTATTTGAAAAGAACAAAAAGGTGCGGCTTGTATGGGCTCGAAAATGCCAAACTTTTACTGAAGAATATTGGTCAAATATTGTGTGGTCAGACTAATCGCATTTCGAGGTAAGTTAGATCATACGATGTTGCAATAATATGTAGAAAAAGATTTTTGTTACGGCTGGTGCAACCTTTGTTCGTCGTCGAGCCGGTGAAGAATTTAGTCTGGAGTGTTTGGTACCGACAGTAAAACATGGCGGCGAGAGCGTCATGGTCTGGGGGTGTATGAGTTCTTCAGGGGCAGGCGAAATGTTTGTGTGTCACGATCGCATGGACTCTACGAAGTACATAAACGTACTGGAAACTGTACTCCTGCCTCATTTTTCTTACTGTTTGGGGTTACAAACATGAATGGAGTAAAGTTCCAGCAAGATAACGTACCTTGCCACAAAGCTGCATGCACAAAGACCTGGTTAGAAGAAAATTGCGTCGAAGTTCTTGATTGGCCTACCCAGTCCCTAGATTTAAACCTCATAGAACATTAATGGGCTTATTAAAGCACAAGATCAGGCAGAACACAATCAGCAACAAAGACAACCTAAAACGCCACCTGCGTGATGAATGAAGGGCATTAAGTGCAGAACAATGCGATAAGCTTGTACGGTCTTTGCCAATAAGAATTGCTCCCGTGATTAAGGCAAAGGGCGGTCCAACTAAATATTTATATTTGTTTAATAAAAAGAAATGTTATACTATACAAAGTGTTTGAATTTATTTAAAATAAACAGTTGCACGTAAAGTGAGAAATATAATGGGTGCTCAATAATTTTGGCCAAGGCTGTATACTGCCTTTTTGTGCAGTATCGAAAGTACGTGTAGAATTAGTGTTGTATTTTCGACCAATCTATTTCGTTATTAGAGTTGATTGCTGCATTTGGTGTTCGGTCTAAATGCCAAATAGTGTACCCAGATTTTTCGCTATAAGATTTGTGGGATCGAGTCTAATAAAGCACATTTCAACTTAAAAAGGGCATGTAAGAAGTGCAATCCAAATTAAGTTAATCCGAAGGAGAAAAAATATGCCATCTCCCTTTTGCACTTATTGATTGTTGCTGATATAAAGACTTTGGAAACCTCATTCTGTAAAATAAACTATATTTTACATACAATATAATTTTTAAATAGAATTTTAAATGGTTACTGAATTTATTCAGTACGAATAAAAACTTTTTGTGCATCTTTTACTTTTATACACGTAAATGATCTCCCGAAGGAAAACAAAGATATAATCGAAAAATATTTTATATAGCTTCTTAAGAAAACAACTATTGAATTGACGTTTGCAACAATAAGAGCAGAAAATTTATCTTACACTTTAGCACAACGGTATCTTAATTTAAATAATAATAGCAATTAATTAGAATCAGCTAAATCTAAAACGTTCAAAAATATCTTTAAGTCTTTATTGAAAGATTGAATTATCTTTGCAAAAACGATTAACAAAATAATAAAAAGAAGTGGCCCCAAATGACTTCTTTGAGGTACACATGAAGAACAATTAAAAGGTTCTCCACCATAGTTAAAAGTTCTTTGGACTTCAAAGCCTACTTTTGGCTATGAGGCATGTTTATTTGCTCACTCATCACACTTATGGGCATATCTACAGAACTTTTAAACTTGTGATTTTGAAACTTTATTTTTTCAAATACTTCGCACACCACTGAGACTTTGCGCACTTTTTATTGAACCTATCAGTATGTTGAATAAATAGTCGTGCATCGACTTTATCGCGGACCGTTGAGGTAGGGTATATATACAGTATTATAAGAGCAGGACCCGAAATTTCATTTATTTGAATAAATACTCTAATTAAGGTTGATAATTTTAAAACTACAATAATTACTTTTGTGGCCCATTGTTTTTCTAGAAATCTATAAGCATACAGTAAGTTCAGAAGCAGAAAAGATCGATTTTAAGCCTTGCGAAAGATGTGCTATACTCGTACATTTAAGTGCAAATTTCCATTCTTGCAGAAATTCGATCTCTGATTGAAAACATTTCTAGTCTCGAAAATTTATTGCGCACATACTTGATTCATGGCTTGATTTCTTCGTTTTTACTTGAGGAATAAAGATAATTGAAAATTATAGTGATATTCCTTGGGCCGTCTTCAAAAAACAACGAAACATCGAAAAAACATATTTTTATTAAAAAGTTATTACACTTATAGAAAGATCTATAAGTTATCACAAAACTGGCGCACACTTACGAAACTTACGATAATATTTCTTATAGGTAAAGACAACATTTTACTTGTAAAAGTAATGACTCAAGTTGCGGGCCGCGAGTACATCAGAAATTCAAGTATATTTTAACTTGGAGCTGAGATATTCATAGCTATATGCTCATAACACAGAGTTTAAAATTTCTGTAGAATTGCCCTTATACGTGAATGCTATATATGTATAGGTACTGTTATATTTCAATGTGTATTACCAAATGTACACATTTTGGTAATACAATCCTCCGTTATTAAAGTATACAAATATTTTTATCCTAACAACGCTGAGCTGAGTACACGTGGCGTGTACTGAGTCTATACATATATGTATATTTAATTAGTATAAATACAAAATTTACCACGTATTGAGTATAGGCGATGGGTATTCAGTACATTATAATGGAATAGATATGTAATCACCGAAGAAATATTTAAAACTTGACAGACATTCAAATCACAAAATCTTTATATCATAGCGGGTTTAGTTTTAAATACAAAGAAAAGCAACGTGTTTTGTGTCAATGAAATATACATATACTTTGTACTCAGTACAAAATACATTTTGAAGTTTAAAAACCTTATTTCAAGTTATTTTTCTTGCATCAGTATTTTGGGTTGTGAATTGGCTCATTGGATGAGTGCCGCTCATTCCCTCAGTTCAAATAAAAATAAATAAATATGAGGAACAAAAGCTCGTAGAGAGAACCTTAAACTACCATTCTGGTGTGGGTATTTTCGTAATTATAGGCAGAAATCTACAATTTTCTGTCGTGTCCAATTGGCTTAAATGAGAAGCACTTTTCATGATAAGAGATGTTTTTCATATTCCTCAATATCAACTCATTATGTAAATATGTAATGAATACAGAGACATATGAACTCATTACATAAATATGTAGCGGGTACAAAGACATTGTACTCATCACAGATAACTATCAGATGAGTTCATGCTTTCGTCACAAAACGAAAAGATATACATATATATATATATAATACACTCAGGCACATTTAACCGACCACTTCGTATTTCTATAAATTTAAAGAAAACGTCAAGCTTAGACTACATTGGGTGTAATTAATGTTGAAAGCAAACTTTTAGAAAAAAAATTTTTTTTTTTAGAAAAAAACCACTTTATTAAAGAATTAACACAAAGAACATGTTTTTGAAAAAAAAACACTGAAAAAGATGTTATATTTTGTTGTTAAAAATGTGGTAAAATTAATGAAAAACTAAATTTTTAATAATGGGTGATTGCGCCGAGGTTTGACAATCCGTCAATGATGTTCTGAATAAGCTCTCCTAGAGTGGTAGGGGCATGTGTTCACGCTTGGGCACGTCTTTTTTTATAATAAGCGCACACTCAAGGGGTTATGAATACCCTTATAATGATTGAAATACCACAGCGTGAGCAGTTTGAGATGCTCGAAAGGGTTGAGATCTGGACGGTGTGATGGCCATGGCAAAACTGGAATCCCGACCTCATTTAGGTAGTTAGTTACACAATTTGCGGTAAGTCTGCGTGCGTTGTCATGCATTCACCGAAAGTTGTCACCACTAAATGGTGCGAAAGGCATCACATTGTCGTGCAAACGTTTTCTACGAATGCACATATATCTGAGCGTTCACACTACCTCTATCGAACACAATGTTTCGGTTATCGTGCATAGAGCAAACCTTTTGTTTTTTCGCCTGTAGACACGCTGACGTCCATCTGGACCTCGTAGACCTATTCTGCTTTGTCTGAGAATATAACGTCCCTCCATTCCTCTGCAGTCCAGTAAACATATTCTTGCGCCAAACAAAGTCTTGCGGTATGGTGCTGTTGGAGCAATTCGGGGCGTGCGCTGGTCGGAAAGCTCTGATATTCAATCCTGCCAACCTTCTTCTGATGGTGCGTTCACTCACACTAACATTCCTCACCTCAAAAAGACGTGCACGAGCTTCAGTAGCGTTGCAAAACTGATTTCTCAGCATGTTTCTGACGACAAAGCGATCAACCCGAGCTGAAGTGCATTGATGACGACCTTGACCTGGCCTCGTCGTATATGAGTTTCCCGAAATCGTGTGATGGCATCCCCAATCGTAGTTTTCCAAGAGTACGAGCAAGGCGACTTTGGCTATACCCGGCATCGGTTAAAGCCACTGCTCTAGCTACAGCAGGTACATCGAGTTGCATTTTTCTGGAGTCAAAAGCAATAAATTACCCGCACCTACAAACCTAAATTAACCGATATTTACATGCTTTGCTACAAAAGACCAAGAAAAGTTTAAGTAACTGAAACAATATTAAAAAAACGCTTAAATTGCAACAAACCCTTCGATGACACAATTTTATGAGACAAAATAAGGGTTTTAGTGTTTTGTTGAAAATATCCCTTAAACAAAAAAAAATCAGCAGATAAATCAAAGCGAACTTAAAGAGTCAGGGGTCGAAAAATGCAGGTGGTCGGACAATTATGATTGTAAGTGTATTTATATTTATGTACATAATGAGTGCATAGAAAAGTGTAACAACCTTAATCACTTTATCAACTTTAACTAACGACAACGGTAACCGACACATAGATATTTATGTAATGCTTACTTTGTTATTAGCGTCCCGATCCATGAATTGTTTCCCATTTGATTTTGGCTTACTGCACTAAATTCACATTTAGTTAGAGCTCATAGAGTTCGTATCTTCTCCTCCATTCGCCTTCCTCACAAAGAGGACCAAATATCCGTCGAATGTATAATGACTGCACAGAATTATTTACTGGGTACATCACGATTATTTAATGTATGTTTCAGTATAGATTTTGGAGGCGTCGTGACCACCCCCGTCTTTGTCGGTAAGAGCTCGTGAGGTGAATAATAATATTCTCGTCAAATAAATAATTTTATGTTGTATAGCTGATTTGACATCTTAAACACATATTTTCATATTTTTGTTCGACGAGTTCTAATGGAAAATGTTGGCAGACTAGAACTCCCCAAAACACACGCTAGGTTTATGTATATGAACGTATATGGTAAGTTACAAAATTCACATTAAATTTACTTATTTCGATCGCTCTTATTTAAAACCTTTCACTCTATGATTTACAAATACTCCTTTTATTTGCTTAATTGCTGTTCGAAGGACATGTATTCCTTGATATACGAGTAAATACATTTTGAATGTGGTATTAAAGTGCTTTAAAATTAAATATTTTAAATCCTATAAATAAATTTAAATATAAGCCTAATGCCCTTGAAACTCTTAAACACTTTATTGAACCTGTCAACTTGTTTGAAGTTTTATATTACATTTCAACTTTTGTTCACTCAATCATTCCTCCGATTTTAATGAAAAAGGAAAAATCCTCTTTTCTTAAAGTGAAGCACAAAGTTAAGTGGAAAATCCTTCTTCCTCTCGACTAGCCAGGAGCAGCTCACATTGTTTAGTCTACGATTCAATTCAAATTCAAATTCATCTCATCACAGGTAGAGCAGTCAATATAATAAAACGACCTCAGTCGAAGTCAATAACTGAGTCTATTTGATTTCTTTTAATCAATCAATGCCGCACTCCTCCAACCATCCTTCTTATCTCTCCTTCATCAGGATGGTAAAAAAAAAGAATCCCTCATTCTTTTGGTACAAGGTGAGAAATTCCTTACAATCCTAACACCACTACCACATCTCACGTTGCTTCGCAAATAGAAAGCTTAGTCCAATCCACACATCATCTTCTAACTCTATATGGAGGCAGAGCCCGTCGAGTCATAGTGATTGATTGTCTTGCATACATGCGTTGAGTTGCAATTTTTATCCTTAAATAAGGTTTTTATTTCCTTTTTTAATTTTTTACATTACTGTTTTGATGGGATGAAGTGCAAGCAGCATGAGAAATGATTTCGTTGCTCTTACAAAAACGAATATTGATGACTTTTCACTCCTGGCCAACGGGAAGAATAAAGGTATAAGAAATACGTTTGGTGAGTCATCACTTGAAAAGGACGACGAGAATATAATAAATTCCTAGAATTTATGGAGACTAATGATGGTTGGGGGAGGGGAAATTTTCGATTCAAGCGAAAACTTCTTAAGGACCCAGCAAAGCTTTCAAGCACTTAAATAAATTACCCAAAAATTAACCACAAATATGCCGCCAGCCATCGTTTAGATCCGTTTACCCAAATTACTCCTGGAAATAAATTTGAAATGCAAATTTAGTCATCGCATCGTTGAAATATTCTAGAAGAGTGTTTAAGTGTGGTCTTTTTAGAAAAAAGCAGAGGAGTGAACAATTTATGTTTATTACGTATATAAGAAGAAGAAGGTTAGGTTCTTTTTAATGATTTCCTTGTGTTTTATTGAAAGAGAGATTTTGTTTGATGTTATGAATGAAATAATCTTGTGTAGAGCTATACACATTCTTTTCCTTTCTGATCTTGCTTAATTTGATTAATTTGATTTTGAGGAATATTCACTCAACCACTTAACATCAAAAAACCACTCGTCTATACAAAAATGTATGGAATAACACAAGAACTTGAGAATTTCTAATATTTATTGAATCAAGGAATCTGTCCAGATATATCACTATCTGTACAAAATCCTAACTTGGAAATATAGTTTCCGTATTTAACAAGAAACAGAATATTTGAAAGTTTTGCAAGGAATTGGTATGTCTGCAATACTGTTCTTTCAACACACTCACAATATATACCTTCCTGATATTTCAGTAACTGACTTGTTTTATAGAATATACATAGATACCTTTTCGGTTATATTGAACACACCTAAATCTGCAGTTTTAAAACATTGTCAACAGCCAACCACAGTTTTGATCAATATGAAGTTTGAAAATATGCTCAATAGCCATCAATTTTCAGTTACTGCTTTGTCTGATGTGCTTTATGGGTTGAGGTTTTTAAATATTACATAAGGCATGTTTTATAGGAAAGTATTATACATACATAGCTAGTGTAGACAATTTTTCCTCTACAAATAACAAAAATGTCTATGAATCAGCCAGCAATCAATTGGATAGCTTTTGTTTTATTGGACTAGCTTTGTCTTTTTTTTTTCAATAAAACACAACAATGACTTCTTTGTCATTTTTGAGTCTGGATCGTAAAATGTTTTTACGTACAACACTGAAACCATTTTCGATAGTATACCGGACAAAAAGACTTAACGCTCGATCGTCAAAGCCAACATATGCTCGTATAACAGTATAAATGATAAAATAACTTTCATACTTTCTGTAACATTTTATTAAAGTTAAAATAATTATAAAAAAGCTAGTTCATATTACTCTTATAGTATCGTGCTAACTTCATATGACTCTTTGACATTTACAATCGTCAAAAAGGTCTGTTTACTTTTGTTTTTGCATGAACTGACAGTGTTTTAGGTCTGTTCAGAAGCAATTTATTAAAAAAAAACTAACTAATAGCTTTGTATATAAAACTTATAGTACTATCAAGAAGACGAAAAGTTGTGGCTACATCTTAAGTATAGGGACGGCACTTGCTAGATTTGTCTCTGCTCAATTTTTTAATAAAATATTCTCTTTTTTACTACTTGTTTTGTATCTTATCCTCCACTGTAAAATCTAGCGCTAATTTCAGCGCCACCACCAGGCTAGAGTAAGCAATATAAAATCACCCTCCATGATGATACTATATAGGTTATATGTATGTATATACAAAGCTAATAGTTACAAAATGTTTAAAATTAAGAAAGAGTTAGTAAACTACTTTAAAGTAAGCAAATTTTTAAATAGTATTAAACCCAATACCCTAACACTATGCTGTTTAAAATTTTGCGCCATTGAATCTAATAATCGCTTATTTAATAACATTTTGGTTGCATCCTCAATTTTTCATCCTCAAAATCCCAATAGGTTAATCAAACTCCTGATGACTGATGACTGAATGCTTGTGTGTATCTATTTTTTGTTTACCATCTGTAAAACTGAAGTTTCTTTCAAATGGAAGAACTGCTCCTCGGGTTTGGATCCGAAGAGTTTCCGTGTCAGAAAATTAGGATCCATTTTCTCTACATCACCCACTAGGTGTGGACTAGGTCAGTTTTGATGAACAGATCGTACAGTTCATGGTTTATCTCCTCCTCCACTCCCCATCAATGCAGACGAGACGAAAGATCATATGGAAAATTTTTCATCCTAAAGCGTTCTCATCTTAATAACTCATACACAAGAACCGGACCGGCTTCTTTAGTTCAAAGAAGCAGTGATTGTGAAGAGTTATTCTCCATTTGACTTCAGCGCTGGTGTTATTGTCTGAATTAATAGCGGCGATTAGGTAGACAAAATTCTTAACTATAGCTTAAAATTATACGAGTAGCTGTCTGGCATATACATACTTGGTCTTGTCTTTTTCATTTTGGAACTCCTTTTACTCTGACGACACACAGGCAAGTTGAGTATATAGACTGCCAGTCAAATTCATTTTTGTTTTTGCTGTAAGGTAGGCGACACGCCTGCCATTTGCCGAGCAAGTTGGCTGGAGGTTTTGAAATTGTACGTTTTTTATACTTTATGCAATTATTTATGAACACACGCCACTCAAAAAATATATTTGTATTTAACAATGTGAACGTCACATGAGTAGTAATCAAATACTTCAGTAATTAATTTTAATGGATTGCTTCTGAAGACATTCAAAACAATGACAGTTTGTCCAAAATCCGAAGTAAACACAACTTTTTTTTGACTTACGAGTAAAATGAAATACTTATTCGTTGATTTCAACTTTAATAAAATGGTCGAGAATGAAGCTTAATTCGATTTAGAAATAGCCAAAAATAAATATGTCCTAAGCCGACAAAAATTTTGCGCCTTCGATTTTTAATTAAAAAAATAAAACTTTAAATCCGAATCTTAATGTATACATCCTCACTTTGACGCTGGTATGTACGAATACATAGTAATAGTATCGATATAACCAATTCCAAGAGTTAACATCAATCGATATCAATTGTTTTCATCTGACTTCATAGACGATAACCCAATTACTTATTGCTTGACATTCAAAACAAAAGCAAAAGCAGACCATTACATTAATTAAATTCTTCTGAAGAATAGAACACTTTGTGATACGGTCCTGTGGTTAGATCAACTGGTATACCTACAGATTCAATAAGCTCGTACGACTCGGTCGTCTGAACATTTTGTTGTTTGTGAACAAATATTTCAATGATGTTTAAATGAGACACGCCAGTAGTTGCTATGCAATTAATTTCGTGTGCCTGAGTCTTTGTTTTACATTATATGCATTTTGATCAAATGGGTATTTGTACCTTCATCTCAATAACTTAAGTCAGAATCTGATATTCTCCTCTGTTTCATTAAGCAGCAGTAATCGATTAGGTAAAACAATAATTTAATTCTTAACAAAAAAGGAATAAAACTTGAAACATATCATGTGATATATTAAAATGATTAAAATATATTTGGGTGAATAAAAAAATAAAGGCATACAATTTTAGTTGAATTAGTACAATGTTAAAGCTGTTTATTAAAGTTAAAATCGTCGAATACATATTTTATTTTTTAGTATCGATCTAACTTCATATGACTCTTTGACATTTACAAACATCACAACAGGTCTAAGTTAGTTTTTTTTGGTGTAATTGTCATTACTTTAGGTGTGTTTTAGTTAGAAAATGTTTAAGAAAGAGTCAGTAATCTACTAAAAAGTTAGTAAATTGTTAAGTAGTATCATACTAATTCCTTAATAATAAGCTGTTTAAATTTTTGCGCCAAAGAGTTTATTAACCCTGCAGTCGTCCCGCGGATTACTATTAATTGTAATCCACTAATGTAAAATTGAGAATTTTCGAGAGCTAGTGGTGGAGATTTGTTGTCTCTTTAAGTACTTACAGTTAAATAGTGAGGTAACAATTTATATTTTTTAACTTTAAATAATATGTACTCGTAATTGCATATTCCAGTAAAATAAATTTGAAAAATTAAAGCATACTGGTTATATTTTTTAACTTTAAAGAATATGTAATTGCATTTTCCAGTAAAATAAATTTGAAAAAATTAAAGCATACTGGTTTGCGATGACTGGTGTAACTTTTTGGTGCGCGACGACTGCAGTGCTAAATATATAAATTTCTTAAACAAATTCCGTTTCGTATTCAAGTATACTCGTACCCTGATTTGTAACTATATTTTCAGCAGTTAATTTTGAAATAATTAAAATATTTCATTCCTCCGTCAATACGAAGAGGTGTTTGAAAAATTACCAATTTTTTAAACTGTACCCTAATAATCAACAAAACTAGAAAATATGCTACTACACTTCCCCTTATATCTCCGAAAAGCTGAGATATACTTTACTGTATTTACTGTATACTTCTTTGTATTTTCACATGGAGATAATCTTAGATTAAAGTATTCCATCACACCATAAAACTTCTTCAAATCTCGAAGATTTACCATTGTACATAATATTTTAAATCTTCATTGGATGATTTATTTTATAACTAAAACAGACCTTTATCCATATCTTTCTAAAGCATCTCAACGAATTTTCATGGCTTGGCACAAATAAAACTTTTTTTCGCTCACTTCCACTTTATAAAAAACATTAAACAGCATAAGCATTTTGATAGGTGCTGTCAAAGTTAATCTTCTTTTAATTCTTTGTTCGATGGAAAATTCTTCTCTCAACGCGTTTAAAGAAGATTCTTCAAAAATCGCTTTTCTGTAGGCACAGATGATTTCTGTAATGATGGGAGAGGCTCTGTTTTGCAAGGATCCAAGAAACACCGACTATTTTCATAATAATTTATTTAGGGCTATACTCCCATATCTGTTTTTCTGTTACACATTTTATATTATGAATCATAAAAGATTTCCTCCTTAAAAGATCTTTTTTGATTGGTATTTGGAGGTTCGAACTTTTATAAAAGTCTGTTATGAAACTTCGAAAACGAAATCTGTTTTCATACCAAAATAAAATCTGCAATCATAAGCAGCTGTGAATAAGTAAAATATTTCATCTGACGTAATTAAAATGGGTGACGAACAAACAACTGTGTGTAAGCTCTTACACACATTTTGTATCTGTACCATGAAATACGATTTTACCATCTATTTTTCACGGAATACTATGGAATTTAAAATTAAATTACAAAATATTATTTCTTAGATTTAAGTCTATGAAAAGCTTAAATTGAATTGTTAGTAATCTGTAAAATTAATATCCGAAGATGAATAAATAAATAAATAAATACTATTTTTATTTATATCTATGATGTGTTTTGATATATGTATTTTCTTAAATTTCTCTTCTCTTAAAACATTTCGTTGACGAAATAAAAGATAAATATTAATTTTTACTGGATATACCTGTGTACTTATTTAAATCTTTTATGATAAAAGTCACAGAAGTTTGTCTTTTATTCTTTTATGATTTATAAGAGATTTAATAATAGATTTTGGTATGCTGAATACCAAAAGTGAGATTCGTAAAAGATTTTTTCTGAGTTCGAACGTTTGACAGTTCATTTCTTAGCAGATCTTATAACAGATTTTAGCATGACGAATACTAAAATTTTGATTCATAACCTCAAACTTTTGTACGGAATTTCAAAGCAGAATACAAAATCACGCTGAATAGCTTTAATTGAAAGATGATTGACTTTTTATTTTATGGTACTTTAAATTGGTCGTTTTCGTGAAATGAAATATCATTATGTTTATTTCACTTATGGCCGATTTCATAAACAAACACTAAAAGCACTTTTATCAAAAATCCTCTTAAATTTTATCAGGCTCTTAAAAATTTTTAGTTTCACCAATCTATAAAAGGGACATTTTGGGGAAATTTTTGTTAAAATTGAGTTCTCTTCACATCCCTGGGAAAAATAAATTCCTTTTTTCTTTCTAACAAGCGAAATGTATGAGAAGAAATGAGAAAGCGTTATGTGTTCAAACAAATGCCAAGAAATGAAAAAAAAAGAAATGCACACAAAATATTTGGAAAGATTCTGATCCTGACATTCTGTGGCATAAAATCTCTAAGTAATAACCACTTAATTTATTTTTGTTGCATTGTTGGGTTTGTTTTGGTTCCAAATAAAGACCAAACATATTCAACAAACTCATCCACAGATGCGTTGGAAAGTCGGAACCACATTTTGAAGTCATATAATGTATTTTTGTGAACCGGGAATATTCTTGCTCAGCGAATAACTTTGTGTTGCACTTTATTATTGGATGAAGACGATCAATATTTTTTTCGAAATAAAGAAACAAATCATTTAAATATTTAGTATTAATTTATTTATTTTGTATTTTCAAAAATTGAACACTAAATCCTTACAGAACGATAATTTCAGCTGCTATACCTATAACCAATTGTTGTTATCTACATCTGATGACATTTCAATGACACTTTTAAGATTTAATGAGCCAAAAATGGGCATTTAGTTTATAAGGGTGTTTAAAAGCTTGTTTAATTTAAAAGCGCTTGGTGAAACCAAAACATCTCATTTTAAGGTTTAGAAGCCTGTTAAATGTTTAAAAGTCCTTCGTGAAATCGGGCATTAGTTTGTTTTGTAAATTTTGATAAGATTCAATAAATGTTTTTCATTAGAATTACAATTTTTTTTTTTTTTTTTTATAATCTACTCACGCTCAAGGGATTATGATTACCCTTTTAATGTTTCAACACAGCGTGGGCGTGAAGTTACAGAAGGATAGGAAAGATGTGTGGCACGATGTTCTGAGACTGAAGGTGGTTGTCTCAGATTTTTTATCTCCAGGGATGGCGGCTGAACTAAAGCGGAGAATTGCCGTGTCTTATTTCTACGTCCCTTATAATTCGCATTATTTTATTCGTTTTTCATCCTTGTTGGGCATACTAGTTTAACTCAATCACATGTTGTTAGTGTTATGCCTGAACAACATGTAATGAGTAAACCAGCAGCCCATTGATGACAATTTAAAGAAGGTTTTAATGGAATTAAAGACGACATAGACGACGGCAGGGATCGAACCTGTGATATTGAGGTTGACAGGCGAGCACACAACCATCGCGCCACGGCCACCCCCAAATTACTCCAAAATAGAATTACAGTCGTTAAGACCCCAGTTTTAGCTTGAATTGAAATGCATCATTGGAACAAATCAGTGGAATGCTGGCAGTTATAGCAATAATTGAAAAATTGGGTAATTTTGGTACGTCTTAAAAATGGAAATGAAAATGTTCAATGATGCATTTTAATGATAGCTATATCTGGCTCCTAAAACCCCCAATTCCGTTCCCTTCTAAGAAACGCCGTTCTATTTTAGATATTAAGGGTATTCATGTAAACGTGGAAAACTCGATAAAACTCGGAAACCAGATAATTTTATTTCTGCAGAAACGAGCTGTCAAAATTTGTATGGGAAAAACTTTCTGCAAATCTGATAAAATTATCTCACAAATTTGATGCGAAAAGTGAAGAAATAAACCTGATAAACTAAATAAATATGGATTCTGACTTTTAATTTGACATTTCACAAGATATTTCCCACATTTACACATGTATTTTTTAGGGGGTGTTCATGAAAACATGTTGCGGAAAATTATATCTTTCTACAAAGTGGAAAATCATCTCGTTTCATTAATACCCTTAATAACGGTAAACGCGGAAAACCCTAAAAAACCTCGGAAACCAGATAATTGTATCTCTACAGAAACGAGCTGTCAAAATGTATATGGGAAAAACTTTCTGCAAA
This sequence comes from Philhelius festivus, assembly GCA_963931855.1. NCBI lineage: Eukaryota > Metazoa > Arthropoda > Insecta > Diptera > Syrphidae > Philhelius > Philhelius festivus. The sequence goes on along the minus strand of OZ007557.1, from coordinate 88,224,999 downwards.
TCTGATAAAATTATCTCACGAATTTGATGCGAAAAGTGAAGAAATAAACCTGATAAACTAAATAAATATGGATTCTGACTTGTAATTTGACATTTCACAAAATATTTCCCACATTTACGCAAGTATTTTTTAGGAGGTGTTGAAAAGATGTTGCGGAAAGTTATATCTTTCTACAAAGCGGAAAATTATCTCGTTTCATGAATACAATTATTATCTTTCTTCAACTAGAAAAATGCTAGTGTAGAGTAGTGTAGTGCAGTGCCGGTTCATGAAAACTGTCAGAGCAAATTCAAGCAAAAACGTCATACATAAGTCAAATGTTAAAAAGAAGAAAACAAATTAGATTCGACGCCAGTAAAATGCCTAATGCCTGCGCTGAAGTCGATGGCAAAGTGACAAAATCCATTCTCAGTGCTTGCGACGACGTTGTTGACATGTTTGGCCCAAAATCTCTTGCTCCTCTTCACCTTTTTTCATCGAACTTTCAAAAACTTGCCTTGGGAATATACATAGATTTAATTAAGAAATTATTGGATTAATATTTTCTCTTTAATTTTCTATTTACTTTGCTCCAAATTTAATTTGGTGTTGGGAGAACACTGAATCAACAGATATTCGCCTTCACTCGTAGTTAACTTTAATCTATACATTATTTAAAAATTTAAATGAAAAACACAAATCGCGGAAAAAATTCAACTTTTTTAATCGAATAATGACATTAACTGATGTTGACAGTTTTCACCAACTTGCACTAGTTCAAAGGTAGAGCAGAATATTCAAAACTAGAGTATACTAGTTCAGCTCAATGAACGCTAATCACTGCAAGTCAGTGCATCAATGAACACCAAAAAGCTATACTTTTCTGCCCAGTGCAGCTGGTTGAACAAAGCTATTTTGATGTACTCTTTTGAAACTTCCTTCATTCTCATGAGCGATGACCATAAATTTCCCCGAAAAAAAAAACAATTATTTTTCACTTACATTGTTTTATTAAAAGAACACAATTTTCGAAGAATTTTTGTTATATTTTAGGTACGTATCGTATTGATGCTCCACTCATTATTACAAAAAGTCGTGTTTTGTTGTAAATCCGATTAAAATTGCAAGACAAAACCGACATAACAGACTCCATTGATTAATCAATCTCATGGAAATTAAAAAAAAAAATTTTCATTGCCACTTGGCATTAAAATATAAAATGTATTTTCGTTCTATTCTAATTATTTTTCAAAAAACGTAAACGAATGCTCGCGCACATCCCTGTACAAAAGCAATATTATGACAATTCCGGTCAAAGCTTGAAAGCTCTTTATGGCCGGAAAATCACATCATTTCCTTAAAGATTCAATTCAAATTCAAACTCAAAGACCGCAGTTTCACGCCTAAAATAATGTCACTCTCCCAAACGAACCTGCAGCAATTACATTCCGACATCCTTGAATATCTAACCAATCGAAGCCGCATAATGTCTTGCCAAAAACTACGCACCTGGGATGAGTTTAGCAGCCTTAATAACTTCCAATACGCGGACTACAGTCGAGAAGATCTGCGACGTGAGTTCCTGCAAACGATTCTTCCCAAAGTGTTCACCTACGACCTGACGGCGATCCAACGAAGAAAGATAGAAATCTTTGCAACTCACAATAATTTTGCCACAACCGAAAATGGTTTCAAGGAACTGCCCGATATCGTTAACATTCCAACCGAAGGAATTCATTTCTCCCAAAGCAAAGAAGACGCTCAGGTAAAATGAAATAGGCATTTTTTGAAATGATAACATTCCCTGAGGATCCCTATAGGAACATAAACTATCTTGCATCATCGGAGAATGCATACACATGCCTACTCCCGACCAAAAAATCAAAGCCTGGGTGTCGGCAGTTTATTCCACAGACGACGAATTAGCTTTCAACCGACTACTGCCAGGAGAGGAACTCCTATCGAGACTGAGCGAATCGCAAACGATCTATAGAACGACAGGAAATCTTCCTCCAAATTTGACTGCCACGATAGCCAAGAAGATCATCTCGTACCGAAACGAGTCCCAGAGACTTTCATCCCGCATTGTCCCCAATTTAAAAACAGTTTAACCAATAAAGTAAATTGATATTTTATTTTTAACTTAAGTGGGTATTGCCAGTTGTTTGACCACTCCTCCTAGGATTTCCGGCGTCTTGAAGCACCAGTTCTTTATGTGTTTGCTCACAGCGCACCATGCCTCTCCGTGCTTGGGCTCAGCGGCCGAACACCGCTCCTGCACTTCCTTTTGTTGTTCCTCGGTTCCGTGAATCAATTCGAACTTGTAGAAGTAAGCCCAAGCGTCTCCAAAATCGGGGTCGATTTTAACCTGCAAAGAGAATGATCAAATGGATTCTGGATCAGGTATTTTGAATGCTTACCGTTCGATTGAACCAATCCCTGCATTTGGAGAACTTGTGTTCGGACCAAAACAATTTTGACACTGCCAACAGGACATGCGGATCATGTTCGCATTTCTTGAGGGCGTCCACAGATTTTGTCTTCCGCTGGGGTTTCGATTCCATGAATATAGCTTCGGCCCAGAGTTCTCCAGCTGTGGGACACTCTTGCAACGCTCGAGCCATCATGGTCGAGGCGATTTCTTTCAATCCTGCCCGAAGTTCAACGCGAATTGCCTCCAACCAGAGTTGTGAGGTCTTCGGGTTCTTCAACCGTCCACGTTCTAGAATCGATCGAGCTTTGGTCAAGGTGCCTTTGCGTTCTTCAAGCGATGATGATAGAATCCACAACGGGATCGAAGTGGGACACTTTTTCAAACCCTGGGTGTATGTGTTGGCAGCTTCGTCCAATCTCTTTTCCTGCTCCTCGATTTGTCCCTTCATCATCCAGAGCTTGGAGAAGTCGGGGAAAACCTTTACGGCTTCGTCGAGAAGGCGGAGTGCCTCATCCATTCGATCAAGCGCCCATTCAAGTCGTGCTGACTTCATCATAACTCGAGGAGTTGGTGCTGATGCTCTCGCTTTGGCCAGAAGTCGCCTAGCTCGTTCGTACTCCGAGTTCTCACTCTCAAGCTTCACAGCAGCCAACCAGATGTCCTCAGAATTTGGATTTGCCTGGAAAGCCAACGAGAGAATACCACGAGCAGCCGGAACATCATCAGCCAACCACTTGGACTTGGCTCCCATGAGCCAAAGCACCTCGGATTTGGGGCAATGAGCCACCGCACGTTGCAGCAGGGCTTCCAGACTCTCGCGAGTTCCATGGTTCTTTTCGAAATAAGCAGCACGCAGCCAGATGCTCTTTTTGGATGGAAACACCTGCAGGGCATACGCGTAGACAGCTCTGGCGCACTCAAATGCGTTTTCCTTGGCACACTGAAACGGAATAAGATTTAGAAGCGAACGAATAAAGAATACCTCAAACAAAACTTACAAATTCTGCGTCATCTATCCAAGTCTGCTTCCTGTCTTCCTCCTCGACCGCGATTCCAATCACAGCCTTGACAATGGCCTGACAGCAATGCACTGCGCCTGACTTCTCTGCCTCGATTGCCTCCTGGAACCATTGTTCCCGGTTTATCTCGACTCCATTGGCACTCAAGGAGGTCAGTGATCTGTCAATGATTTTCTCCACCATGTGGATGTTGCCATTGGCCTCCTCCAGCTTTGCAGCGGTGGTCCAAATCTGTCTGTCGGTGGGGATGTTCTCACGAGCTTTGTTGAGAACCTTTCTGGCGTTCTCGTAGGTCTCCAGGCGAGCCAAAGCCAGCCAGAGCTCCACACTTGTGTTGCAACACTCGACAGCACGGGAGAGAAGGATCCGAGCATCGTCGGGGTTCTCCAACTCCACTGCGGCCTTCCACAAACGTACTGAATTGGGAATGTGTTCGAGAGCCTTGCGGAACACCCGGCGTTTGGCTTTTGTCTCTGTCTCCAAATCGGCAGCCTTAATCCAGATCCTCACCGAGGTGGGGATATGGCGAGCGGCTTGGGCAATAACGGCCTTGGCTGTGTCCGGTGGTTGCAAACGTGCTGCCTCCAGCCAGAGGTCCTCGCTCTGTGGGTTTATCTCACATCCTCGCATGATGAGGTTCCTGGCCATTTGAACCTTACCAGTGACTTCTTCGAGACGTGCTGAAGCTATCCAAGCCGGAGGATGGTTGGGGTTCGTCTCCCTTACACTCTTTAGCAAGAGACGCGCTTTTTTGATGTCGTTGATGTCGCCCCCGTAGGTGGGAATCATACTCTGGAGGTCTGTTAAGTATCCCTTGGGATCAACGACCGTTTGTCCCTCGACCGAGTCTGAAACTTGAGAAAGCTTTACGTTCATGAGCGTGTTCCTGGCTTGGCCAATTTTCCTCAGATCCAAATCGCCGGTTGGTGTCAACATTCCCGGTGTGGCGACTCCAGGAACCATCGAGGATAAGCCAGACCTCGGATCTATGGTAGATGACGCCTCGCCCCCCAAGTTCCTCGATATCACACTATCGGGAAGCGGAGTAAACTTCTCTGCCCGTGGATTTCTTTGTTTTCGGTTGCGACTATCACCAACTTCTGGAATTGTCGACCATTCCTCGGCTGTCACGGTGGCCAAACTTCGTTTCAAATCTGAGAATTGTTGCTGAATCTTTGGACGTTCTTGACGGTACTTCTCCAAGTCCTCCTTCATTCTGCGGTCTCTGTACTCCTTGCGTTTCTCGTCCATTCTCTTGTCTATGGATTCGTAAATGGCATCTGCCTCCTCGTCGTCTTTGTCATAGGGATCCTTTGAGAACAATGAACCACTGTACCCACTGAATTCGTCATAGTTCGAATCGTTCAAATCCTCGTCGTCTTCTTCTTCTTCCTCTTTTTTCTTGCGCTTTGCTGCAGGTGGGGCATGACGGTCATCGGAAACGTCGTTGGCATCTCGGGCAGGACCGATATCAGATCGAGTTGTAAATCCTGTTGCACTGTTTTGAAGACATAGAGATTAAAGTAATCTTAAGGATTTTCTATTTTATTTTGGAACTTACCCCCGACCCACACCGGCTACATAACCGAGTGGTGCTGGAACTCCAAGGAAATGTTTCTTATTACGATTGGCTATTACTGCCGCTGTTATGTTGGACATTTTCTTAAGCAAATAACTATTTATCTCTTCGTGAAGAATTTATATTTTATTTATATTTTGAGACGTGGTGTAGAAAATAAAAATTGTTGTGAAGAATTTTGGCTGTCAAACGTTTTCAAATGTCAAAAGGGACAGTTGGTTTGAGGTGCATTCACAATAGAATGTTTTAGTGCGACATCTGTGGTTGAGACTTGAAACATATTTATTGTTCGTAATTAGCCTTGTTCGAGTGCTTGATCGATTACGAAATAGCGGATATCATACCAATAAACTTCTAAGAATAGCCATGTTTTTTTGGTAAATGGTGGATTTACATGTATCTGCATTTGATTTCTGCAAAAAAAAAGGGATGCCAAATACTAAATTCATATTTGTTAGATAGAGAGAAAAGAGAAAAATGCAGAAGAACTTCATTTCTGCATTATAGGAAATTCGAGAAATGCAGAAGTCAAATTATAGATAAAGACGAACATGTTCATCTTTATTATAGCATCTTCGTCTGCATTTTCCAAATTTGCGACATATTCACACTCTTCTATAATTTTTTTTGACGGATGCATGATATGAAAAAAAAACATTAAATCGAAATGGAAGAGAATGGAGGTAAGTTCAATTTTCATTGCATTGTTTCGTATAATTCATTTTGTATTTTGTTTTTCAGATTGAACTTTAAAAGAAATATGTATGTATAGAATCCTCACAGGAATCCATAGATAAACCAAATGAATTTCTTCATCTGGACAATGTTGACGTCGAAGAAACAGTTTTCCATCTTAAAAAAGAAATCGGTAAATAACTTGATATTTCTCCGGAACACCTTGGGCTGGTCTACTTTGGCTTGATTTTGGAGGATGATGCATCAATATCTAACATTGAATCCGATTCGACTGCACACATTTTCAAAAAAACCAAAAGATATGAACCGTATGTTCCGAATTTGCCAGAAGACTGTGAAAACTAAGTTCAGTCACTCTTCAATGTTATATCTAATATACAAATCAATGTCAACTCAAGAGTAAATATATTGCAAAAGGTTCTTGCTGAATATCCTGAGTTCAGAAGGAATCTTGGTGCTCACGCCCTGATAAGAGATTCGGTCTTATTCAATACACTTCATCAACCTGAGGTTGTCAAGAATATTGCACAAAAGTATCCATTATTTCTGAGTCGGCTGCTTTCATTGTGGATACAGTTAAGAAAGAACTTGCTCGCAATTCCAATTACATAACTGAAATAGTATCAGACACCACTACAAGCTCTGAGGAAGAGAACTCTGGTACACATGCAAATCAATCTGAACAAGCTCGAATCCGCCGCATAAGTCGTCACCAGCTAGCAGCTGCTTAACAACAAGCAGGAACGACATCTATGAATTCGTTGTCTGATATAGCACAAAGGAACACTGGCACCAACGATTCCGTATCGTCACAAATCCACAAGCGCCTACTGGAGGACGAATTCTCTCCTCTACTTTCAGCAATGCTCTTGCCAGAGCCCTTGGTGCACTTGGAGCTAACAATTCCAACTCCACTAACACGGAAGGCACTGAAGCTAACAATAAGGTAATGCAATGGATGACAGTGACCCCTTGGAAGTGACCTCTCCCAGAGACGATATAAATTATCTACCCGCTAGATATCGCGAACATCAATATGCCGATCAACTGCGCCTTATGAGCCAAATGGGTTTCACAAACTATGCAGAGATCATCAGCTATTTACCCATTACTAATGGAAATGTAGAGAACGCTGTCAACCTCCACATGGGTACATAAGACACTCGTTAAAACAACAAAGGATAATTATACAACAAAATATTGTAATGCTTAGTATTTATTATTCTCAATAAATAATAATAAATTAAAAGATAAATGCCTCTTTTCAACGTCACATAAGTGTTATAAATAACAATTTTGCTTTTAGAGGCATTATAAGGGCTGTATAGCCTAATGATACTTTCCATTATGTCGCTAAGATCGTAAATTGGCTAGTAGGTCATGAGTTCAGATCCTTTTAGACTAAGAGCCGACAGCAATTTTTGGGTCTGATTGATAACAATAAATAATTTTCATAATTATGTAGATATGCCTTTAGTAGTTATTTACGAATGTGAACGTCTTGGGAGCAATAGTGCATAAAAGTGCATCAGATATGCAGTTCTTTCCAGTCTAAAATATTTTGATAATTTGGCATAACTTAAAACTGAAGAGCTAAGTGCCCTGATTTCAAATATCGAGGTCCAAGACGTTTTGAAGGCGGTCTTCTTCGTGCAAGAAGTACGCTATTCTTATCGCGAGAAGGCTGTCTGCAAAACGTCTTAGACCTCAATACTTTCAATCTGCAAAACGTCTTAGACCTCAATACTTTCAATCAGGCTTAACTCTACGGTTTTTTTTTTTCCTTTTTTTTAGACCAAAACTAACGGTACCTACCCATACGATTTTTTTTTCGAAATTTTTTAAATATTTTTTTTCTCAAAAACTGTCCCACAGAATTAAAAAAAAATCATAAAATTTCATTGAGTTTTATCTAGGCAATGGTTAAAAAAGTTGTTATTTCTTGAAAGCCCCAAAATTTGTGTACCTAAAAATAAAGGTACCCACCACCATACAAATGTAAAAAAAAAAAAATTCGAAAATCGTAAATCCGAAAATTTTGATAAAATTTTTTTTATTTTGATTAATTTTTACGATCTATAATTTAATAAAAAAAATACTAAAATTAAGACATTACTGACTGTACCTACCATGAATCGTTTTTGAATTTCTCATTATAGGCAGAATGGATTTGAATGAAATTTTTTATGGAAAAGCTTCTAAAAAGTTTAAAAAACATTGCATTTCAAAATTGGTTATCTCAAAAACGGCTCAATATATTTTTTGTAAATTAATTTTTTATTCGTACAGTAATAAATACTACAAGTTGGCGTACCAAATTTTTTTCTTAAAAATGTTTTAAGAATTTTGTAGATATTTCTTAAGAAAGGACTACGACTTATAATTTTTGTTTTTGCATAAACTAATATTTGCATCACATGGCATCCTGTTTGTAGCTCCAAATACTAAAATAGTTGTTTTATTAATTTAAAAAAAGAATTTGAATGCTTATGAACAGTTCTCTAATAACATCAAATTTTGAAATTCTTAGTCCTTTAAATAAAAGCAATTTCGTACGAACAGGTTACACATTTCATTTTTGTGAAAGTTACAGTGTCCTTATATGTTCGTAAAATTCTTTTTCGTATGATTGCAAAAGTACAACAAGTTATGACTTCACGTATTAATATATTCCGGATTTTGTTTAGTGGAACTTATTATAATTATATTTTTAGGTATACACTTATGAAATCACTTACACTCTTTTTCTTCTTGTTGCATTAATGATATTATAGGAACCAAATAACGCCCTCCATCACAGGGCCCGTAGTAAAAGTCTAGGTATGTCTAAAAATTAATTCCGGAAAAAAATGCACAAAAGGGAAGTACCAAACACGCCCTCGTAGAGAATATTTTCTAACATTATTCAAATTTGCCAAATAGGTATCCGTTGCAACATCCTTATGATGTTTTGTTTTTGCGATTGGCTGTATGAAATTGTTCCAAAAGTCCCTATCTCTAACAGCCAATATTGTATAGTTATAAGAACATATTTATGTTAATAACAATAAAGATTATATGTAATTAAAAAGTACCAAATAACAAAAATTGGTCACGAGCCCACTTAAGGACAAACATAATTTTATTAACAAGTAGGTACCTACAATATAGTAATAAAATAATATAATTATTATAAAAATCTCATACTTTTTACTAAAACCCCCTCCGAAATTATTTTCTGCGTTCGCCCCTGATTGATGTGATCTGGTGGTGTTGTTCTTCGTGCATTTCGGTTCCATCTATAGTTAACCAAGTATCTTACCTAAAACAGAAATATAAGTGTATGTATTTGTATTTTAAAAACGATCATATATTTGGTTAAATTTTTTGAATTACAAATTGCATTATTTAAAATAAAATAACCACTTACCAGTGATTGGACACAACGTCGCCGGTTGATGTTCGTCGTGGTTAAATGAATGACGAAACGTTCATCACTGCGGTCTTCACTTGAGATTGCTTCTGTTTAGTAGCCCCAACTTGGCGTATGGGTGGCGCGATCTGTTGCACTTTCTGAATCTGAACTTGTGAGTGGTGCCTTGCAAGTACATACTTGTTGCTTTGTTGTTTCTTTCGACATTACTTTCTTTGTCACTTTTAAGTCGCCAGATTTTGAGAGCTGTTAGAAACTTTTGCTCCGGTGTTTGAGTTCGTGCAACGTTTGTCTGTACAGTTTTTGTGTTTCCTGATTGAATCCTGGTTTGCTATTGGTGATAACCTGCTGCCGTCGTCGATGATGCCGTAGGAGCAATTGTTGTTTGAATATTGATAAGTCTTGGACTCGAGCTTCTAGCAATATTCGATTGTTGTACCTGCGTTATTTGAATGTTGCCAATGTTTGACAGAGGGTTTGAGGTTAGCGTTTTATTTATTTGAGGGCGATGAATTGGAGTCAATATTGTAGTTGGGCCGCTTGATGTCAAGTTTTGGTTGTTTGTAAGAGGGCCATTCTCATTGATTGAACTTAAAGAAGCAGCAACATCGCTTCCCATTCGTACAACTCCGCTATTTGTTTCACCCTTTGAAATAACGCGACTACAAAAATATATTTATTTATAGACATTGGGCCTTACCAATAATCAAATTTAGAGACGACTTTAATATTTGAGTGAAATGAACCAATATGTAATGAGCTCTATATAGTTATCCATATATGTTATGAACTTAATATTTAAGTGGACTCTAAGTTATGAACCATTTATTGCACAGAACTTAAAAAATGAAATGTAACATGTATGATCAGTTATATAGAGTCCATTAAATAATGGTAAATTTTGCGCAAATATTGAAGTCGTCTCTAAGTTTGTTTATTGGTAAGGCCCATTGACTTAGTAATGAACGATTAGACGTCCGAAAAATAATAAAGATACTTACATTAACTGATGTTGTTCCATTAAAGACAGCCTTTTTGACAACTCCAGAAGTGTTTGTATCATGGGTGATGATCACATCAGCCGAAAATGGGTCAGAAGTATTTGTATTCTTAATGTTTCCATTGACCTTGATTATTTTGGACTGTAAAGAACTCGGTATAGAAAAAAAAGTTTACAATACTGTTGTTAAAACTCACCTCTATTGCGCGCTCATTTTTTTTTTCAAGTCTTACCGAGACCGTGTCACCATTTTGCATTCTTTTCACAGTGTGCGATGGAATAAGATCTTCCTCCAAATTCTCGTCACCAATCATTGCGGAGTCATCAATATCACTATCGTCCAACTTTCTCTTTAATGCAAAATTGCTTCCAGGACCGAAACCACTTGATTGCAATACTGGATGTGGAGCCTGAATGGCGAGTGGGGTAGCTGCTACACTTGTTCCACCAGTAATATTATTTTCAACCGCTTCATCGGCACACCATTGTTTTACTTGATCAAGAGCTTTACTTTTGATGTTCGAGATAACCGACTTGAATCACTACCGGGTGATGATAAATTCATTTTAGGTGTCTCTTCTGTTTTATTAGGATCCTTTATCACATCTTTTTTCAAGTTAACTACCTTTATGGCAGCTGCAAGCCTGTTGTTTTGCTTGTTGTGCGGCTCGTTGTTCTTTCTGACGAGCAAGTTGTTTTTCAAAAGTTTCCAGAATTTGTGGGACATTTTCCAGGTGAACCTGTGGTTCGCAAGTGTTGTGCTCATGCGAACATGATTCCCACTTAACTAAGTACTCGTGCATTTTTCTCCGAGGATTAAAACGTTTGGCGACGATTTTTTCAACAATTTCTTCTTCTATTTCGCCATTTCCATTGGGAATGGTACGCTTGGCACGACGACTAAAAAATTATCAATATTACACATATTTATTTTGTATTAAAGGAAAATAAATCAACTCACGTTGAAACACGCTGAATTGGTGTACTTGTGACTAATTTATTCGGAATCTGCTGCACGGGAAGTGGTGGTTTTTTAACAACCACATTGCGGATCGCAGAGAGATCATTGTCTTCATCTGTTTTTTTTTTTTGTTATTATCGGTGCCTTGGTGTTGGTTACAACTGGTTTGCCTACTGTGACCGCTGGTTCTGTAGAATTAAAAACAAATTATAATAGGTTAGGAAATTTCAAAATTGTGAACAAACTTTTAATTTCCGAAGCCGGGGTAGCATTATCAATAACTGTTTTTGTAATTTTAACTGGCATCTCTTGTAAGCCACCATGACCCTTTTTAGCAAAGGATTGTATAGTTTTGCCTGCTACAATCCATGTTTCGCGAATACTTTCTTCCATTTTTAACCATGTTGGGTAGAGTGCCCATGAATTCTGTTCATTGTGGCTGGCGTTCATGTTACTATTGAAGCTACTATTGTTGCTACTGTTGTTGTTATCTTTATTATTTATTTGGGTCGCTTTCCAAAGTTTAGCCAAGAAGGCAGGAACTCCAACTCCGGTTTGACACTTTTTATAAATTAAATGAAATATTTGATTTTTTTATTTTTCTTTTCTCAACAATACACTGAATTCAATTAAATTTTGGAAGGATGACAAAAGGAGGCTTATGAGCTTTCGTTGTCTACCGTCGTCTTCCATCATTTTTAAAACTATTTAAATAAATTTCACACAAAATACAAATTAACTTTGAAGGAAAACATATGATTAACAAGTTATAGCAGTTTATAGGAAGCAAAAAAGAGTTACCACCTGTGTATTCTCTCCCACTTTCGGGTTTCGACATATATCCGCCTCTCTCTACTTTTCTGCATTTTGCAGATGCAGATACATGTAAATCCACCAAAAGTTATCCGTAGTACAGTAGGATTTTATATGAAACACAAATACAACATCCGCAGTAGGATCACTGCCGATACTCGAATAAACGTCAAATCTCTATCCGCAGCAGTATTTCACTTCTCCTTTTATCGGCAGTGATCCTACTGTGGATGTTTTATTTGTTATTCATATAAAATCCTACTATACTACGGATAACTTTTCCAAAAAAACACGACTAATATACTGTAGAGTTCGATTGCGATCCATTTTATGAGAAGTAGATTATTTTTTTTTCTAATGTAATTACAATTTATTTTGATAAGACATTTCATATATTTCAGAGAAAACATACCACCAAAAGCAAAAACTCCATCACAAAAATAAAATACTCCACCAGCAAAACATAAAACTTCAGTAAGAACTCCAAAATTCAGAGCAACAAGCCGAAGACTGCCAACCTTATTGACAACGCATGCGCTACTGAAAAAAAGAATTATTATAGAATTATTTAATTGAAAAGTGAAATCAAAAAAAAAAGTTATGTTTTTCAAAATGTTACAAATGTCATTGCAACAGCTGTCTTTTTGACTGCAAATGAAGTGCATTTAGTGATAGAGCGCTGTTAAGTAAAAGGCGTGTTTGTCTTTGGTTTTACCTGGTCTTTAAAGTTTTACCTGGTGTTTACATAAACGCGTGCTTAGCAATTGATTATTGGTAAGGCCCAAAAAACCGATTTAAATGCCTTAGTTTAGGTTGTAAAAATTATTTTATCTGCGAATCGAGATTTTAACTCGCTGACTTATATGAAACCACGGTTCAAATACATTTGTGTATGTATCACATACGTATTTAAATGAACCCTAATCAGGTAGGTAGTTATATGTAGGTGTTTTATTATCTTTGGATCTATATGTTTCTGGATATTGATTAATTTTTAACACGTATTACAAATTGTTATCCTGCTCTCTATCTGGGTCTATTTCAAAGATAGAACAATCAGTTCTTACTCTGGAGGGTAGATGGCTTTTATGACAAAGAAGTGTAAACTGCAATGTAAAGAAAAAAGAAAAAAAAAAAAGATTGAAATTCAACAAACATAAAGAAAAAAGAGATGTTCATATAACACTCTTGTATGAATCATATTGTTTGATTTTTAATGAATAATCAATATGGATTATTGACGATTATAAAACACGGCTAAAATAATGTGTGATGGTTTCAAAACGAATAAGTTTGACAGGAATGAAATTTCATATTCGATTTAGTTACTTTATTCCAGATTTTTTCACACATTTTGACATTTTTGTGTAAACTGTGACATAGTCTTAAAAGACTATTAGGGCGGTATTCACCGAACGCTCATAATTTAAGAGGCTCACAAACCCATTCACCAAGCAATAATATTGAATATTTATGAACGCTCGTAAAAGTTATGAGTGCTCCTGATCACTCATAAGTTACGAGAGCTCTTTTCGAAAACATTCAAAACAAACTGACTTTTTTTTAAATTGTCACTGTCGCAATTTGATTTGTGAATTTAATTTGTATTGAAAAAACTTCAAACACAAAATAAAAAAAACATCAACAATTAAAAGTATCAACGCAATTTTATTAATCAATTTTACATGCTTCGCTGGATTTTCTTTATTATTTGAGATGCAGAGCAATCAACAAACTTGCAAAGCAGGAGGAGTCTGGACGGATGAAAAGGAGCACGTAAGCCAGCAATTCGTAGATTTCTTGTCGGGTATCCGTTTGAATAGCAGCAATAGCCATTATTTGAGAATTTAAATTGAAGTCTTGGTTGGATAATAAAATAAATGAAAAGTTTGTTGTGCAGAAAAGACTGAAGATCCGGCAGACGGCTTTATAGCCATGCTTGTAAATCTTTTTGTATTTAAATGTTTGTAATTTATATGTTGAAAAAATAAAGATAATAATAATAATAATAATAATAATAATAATAATAATAATAATAATAATAATAAGAAAAGACTTTCGTTTTTTGTTCTTTAAAGATGAGATGACAGTTCAAAGTTTATGCGTTTTGTTTTTATGACTAATATTTCACATTTGACTTCTCGGCTGTCAATCTTGTGTGAAACCTGTTTGAATTAACAGTTTGAACATGCCTGGGTTAAGAGAGAGTGGCTCTCATTTTCGGACTTCGAAAAATATTTATGAGCGGTTGGTGAATAGCACAAATAATTTCCAATTTACGAGCCACTTAAACTTAAGAGCTGTTTATGAGCCTTCGGTGAATACCGCCCTTAGGCTGGTATTCACGGAGCGCTCTTAAAGGGCTCTTAACTTTACGAGGCTCTTAACTTGAAATTTCTTTGAGGTATTACACCAACCCACTCACAAGTGTTTTTCGAAATTCGAAAATGAGAGCCACTCTCTCTTGTTCAGGCATACCCAAACTGTGAAATCAAACTGTTTTCGAACTTGAATGACAGCTGGCAGTGAAAATCTTTCGGTCAATTTCGTATTTTGCTTGGGGAGCGTTGCTGGTGACGATAACTGGTTTTGGTTTTGCACTCACCGTCGTTTGTTATGTTTGTTTAGTTTTCGAATTTTCGAACAAACTTTCGAGGAGAGCACTCGTAAGTTTAGGAGTGGTCGGGACCACTCCTAACTTTTAAGAGCGCTCGTAGATCTTCACTAATATTGCTTGTTGAATAGGTTTATGAGCTTCTTAAATTATGAGCGCTCGGTGAATACCAGCCTTAAGCTAACAAATATCCAGAAAACCATAAAGCTGATCCACTACAAAATACAATACAATACAATACGATGACAAGCTGTTAACAGACAATCTGTTAATGTATTATTATTTATTATTATTGACTTTTGAGCAGGTTTAACGTGTTATGGCAGCCTACGATGAGCATATCATCTATGTCCGAATGTATGATCTAGGCAATTTTCGAAGGTTTCTTTGGGTTAAAGTATCCATCTCTGAAGATAAAGTTGGAAAGTGCGATCCAGATTGAAATTCTGAAATGTTTACTTTTGAAGTTTTGGCTTTTCGGAAAGCTTTATAAAGTCGAATTCATTCAGGAACCATTAGAATGAAGGTAGTTAAGCTCGGATATAAGATATTCTTTTGGGTAATGGATGCAGTTTAGCAGCGGTAATACGGCAAGCCCCAAACGTATCTCATATACTCTATCAAACAAAGGGATAGGGTTATTTTTTTTAGGGTTACCCAACAAACAAAATTGCTTCCTATTTCTAAAATTTAAGAATTATTCGTAGCTATGTCATGTATTTCACGGAGCGTGAGTTTAACGCGCAACTCTCGGTTATTTTCTTTTGAACATTCATTCCGTGACGCGCGTGTTATTACACGAAGCCTTTTTCTAATTTCAGTACTGCGCGTTTATTTGACAGTTTTTTTTTCATTTTGTCTTCTTTGCCCAGTAGTCAGCGTTTTTCCTGGGAAGCAAAATGTTGAGGGCATTTTTGGGGCCATTTCAACTTTTTTGGAGTCACTTCGTTTTTCCATATTCGATAAAATAATTAAATAATAATACAGATGATATAATTTTATTTGTATTTTTGCATTTTATTCCATTTTTTTAAATAACTTAAAATCTATGTTAGACATATTTTTATCGATTTTGGAGGCGGAATAAAATTACCACAAGTATTATTTTTCAGAAATCCCTTAAAGCTCATAAGCGAGTTTATAACTTCATAGCTAAGTCTATTGCGATTTTCGGTTTTAATATTAGGTGTGTTTTATTCACTGCTGCATAGCTAGCGCAGCAAAATTTCCCTCGACAAACAACAACAATTTGATTGCGAGAAAAAGAAGCCAGTAAAAAAAGTGACAGTTGTGCTGGTGATAGAACTTTAAATTATTGAAATGAAAATGGCGCTATGCATTACATTTTAGAATTAAACATATGTACATACATGTTTTGACATCAGATTTTGATATTTTCTATAATAATGGGCAACATTGAAATATAAATTGAAATTGACATATGGAGTGAGTTTGATCGTTTTATTCGCACTTAAATGCTGCGCTGGCTATGCAGCAATGAATAAAACACACCTATTATTAAGAGCTGAAAAATAACGTTCTGCACAGGCACTGTAACGAATTTGATTCTGAAAAAGTGAAGAACTTAAATATGAGACAGAGAAAAGGAGAAAGAAAGCCGGTATGCGCTACTGTCAGTCGATGTGATGTGTTGAATTTTTCAATGAATGCGTTCAGCCAAATTAGCATATAGATGAGAGTAAATATCGACTACTTGGATATTATCGATTTCTAAAATAAAATTTTGTTTTTTAATGCTGTGCAAA
Organism: Philhelius festivus; assembly: GCA_963931855.1. Lineage (NCBI taxonomy): Eukaryota > Metazoa > Arthropoda > Insecta > Diptera > Syrphidae > Philhelius > Philhelius festivus. The sequence goes on along the minus strand of OZ007557.1, from coordinate 88,208,726 downwards.
ATGGGTTGCTTTATTTTGCAAATTTTACAATTTTGGGGCCATTTCGTGATGGCCCGGGGCACAACGCTACCAGTAGTAGATTCAACAAAAAATTAATTTTGATAGCAAAAATGAAAGCCAATGGAATGGATGGCAAGGATTATAGAGAATGGGGTGCATTTCATAATTCAAAATGAGCTCAGACGTTAATTCCTTGCTCCATTTGAATTCCTTAGCCATTTTAATTGTGCGCATTCATCAACATCCAAAATGAAATAAAGCAAATCCAAAAAATAAAGAAAGAATAGAAAGAGAAACGTCAAAAACACACAAGGACATTTCTACCCGTGCGTGTTCAGATAGATTTATTTCTGTTTCATCTTTTCGCGTTTTCTTTCTCTTTTGCACTTCATTCACGCAAGGCTAAACACGCGCCGTGTAATACCGGACTTGGTGAGATCATGGCGAAGAATGAATAATCACGACATAATTTGCCAACGGTGTTAAAGAAATATAAATTTCAGATATATAGTGTCTGACATAATGTCAGAAATAAATATTGCTTATAGAGGTCTGGCGTAAAGATTTAACAAGAGGGTCATTTTAATGTAATATCACTGCTCTTAAATGCTGCAATATCAAGTTCCAATTAAAAAAAAAACCTTTGTTAATTTTTTCAGTTCTAGATTAAAATTAAACACTGCTTAACTCACCAAATATGTATGGGGATGAATTGAATTAAAAGGGCCAACTATAATAGGCATAAATATAAACATAACTTAAAGCCAATGAAAATTTAAAAACATTTAAAAACACCTCATCCACCCCTATTCGGTTTTCTACTTTCTCTTTGTTCCTCATTTTTAAATTGCAACATTTAAATTGCAACAACAAAAAATTGCAACAACAAAAAAACAAAATATAATGTTCAGAATTCGTAAATTGATTCATACCCAAGTTCGATGTAGGTGCGAATACTTTTAACATTGTTATGTTCTATGCGTTTTTTCACCATCTTTGTCCGAGCGACTGGGATCGCACTTGCTTAATTTGAACGAAACTTAACAAATCGCAGCTAGATGCCAATATGGTTTTTGATTAGGGTTTGTGTATTATAGTTGCGCCTTAACTCTTAACTTAACGAAACTTGACCAACGAAGATAATTATTTATATTTATATGAAATAAGAAAATTACTTCAATTTTAAGTGGAGTGATTGAAATAAATTCAATAGAAAGTTTGAGCGACCTCAACTCCAAAGCGCGTTTCGCCCAGGTACGACAGTGGGCTCATCAGTTAGATGCTGTCGTACCCTTCTAAGATGCAATTATTATTTTTCGATTTTTCGAAACTTGCTTAATTAGACTCTGAAAAACTGGGTCCTATTCAAAAAACGATTTTTTCTTTAATTAAAACACAATCAAATTTAACGAAACTTTAACATTAAATAAATAATTTTATTAGCTCTATCTTGCATGCAAACATTTTTTAAAACCTATATCTTATGCCAGCGTGTCCACTGTTGTCGTTAAATTTGAAGTTCCTTGAAGCTCCAGCAAAAGCTTCCAAATTTTTAGAAAGTTGACGGTTATATTCGACAGATGCACTCGAACCCATTGGACGACTATGTTCAAAGGTACCGGTTACAGAACCTTGAGGACTTCTCGCATTCCTGACAAGTACAACATCATCAGCTACTGGTACTACATCTCCGTAAACCTATAGAATCATTTATTAGTAAAATTAAAACGTATACAAATTTCTCTGCTAACTTACCCAATTAGGTTCGACGACATCATAAGTAGCTTCTTCATTAAGAGTAAAACCCAAAGCGACTGACAAAAGTCCGAAAAAGATTAAAGTTTTGAAAGACATATTTTATGGTAGCTAAATTCGATTTTCTATTTAAGAATACAAACTCAAGACTGATTGCAATTGATGGAGATCGGTTGTCTTTTATAGTAATCCAGACCTAGACACAAAATTTTATTGATAGCAGATATGTACGTTGTCTATAATTTTTCTGGGGTTTTTCTTAGTGGTATACTTTTTGATGCCTAGTTGTTGTGCTTGGAGTGGTTTTTCATCTACATACCTACAAATATCGATTATGACGTTTCGATTTGAGAGAACAGATAAGGATTTAAAAAATAAAGTACCTAATCAAATTGTTTTGGAATTAAAAATGTATGTTTTTTTTGTACTTGCGGTAGGTAATTCACTTTAATTAAAACAAACGATTGGAACAAAAGAAAGTGAAACTGTTAGAGATTTTAATATGACTGGTTTGATCTTGCGTTGAATTAAGTCGTGACAAATTTATTGCTAAGAGAATAGCTGACAAATTCAAAAGTACTAAAATAATAAAAAAGAATATATTTTATGATTTTACTGCAAGATGTATGTAGAAGGAACTTTTATTTCCTGTATATCTATATTTTATTGGTAATTTTTTACAAGGTGTTTTGACTATACTTAGGGAATGGGGGAATATTGAAAAGGGGATACCTATGTATACATACTAATAGTTGAATAAGTACAATGTTAAAGTTGTTTTAGTATGAAACTAGATTAAAACTACGATTTTGTAAATTTTAATCGAATATGGCATCATACTTTCTCTACCCTTTTATTATAATAAAAATCATCGAATACCTATTTTATGTTTTTAGTATCGTGCTAACTTCATAATATGATTCTTTTACATTTACAAACGTCAAAACAGGCCTGTTTGCTTAGTTTTTTTTGCATAAACTGTCATTACTTTAGGTGTGCTTAGAAGCAATTTATTAAGAAGCATATGCTTAAAACTAGTAACAGAATGTAAAAAAATTATAAAGATTTAGTAATCTAATTTAAAATTAGCAAATTGTTTAGTAGTATTATATTAGTATCTTAATACTAGGTTGTTTAAAATTTTGCGCCATTGACTTTAAGGCCAGGCACGCACATTCAATTTTTAGTTTCGCAACTGTTTAATTGCTAAAATGAAACATATGGGCTTATATCGGACACCGCGCACTTACAGCAACTCGATTCGAGCAACTAAAAAGTTTGTGTTTTGACACAAACTAAACGATTGCCTAAAATTAATTCGCAACAGTTGAGCTGTTTTCTATAAGCGCAAGAGAGAAAAAGAGTGCGAGCGTGAGTAAAGAGTTGCCAGTGCGCGGTACTCTATCAACTGGTGATTAAACTATTTGATTTCGATCACAGTTGCCAGTGCGCGACTAGCCTAATGTTCTGGCTATCAAAATTGGAGGGAAAAATAGAGCCGTTCAAACACATGAAACATTTCGGCGGTGTTCGAGCACAAGTTTCCATTATAAAAGAAATAACCAAGATATGCGAGCTATACTCAACCTTTTGAAAAAGTAAGATTTTATATGTAGATTACTGGCATATTAGAAAGATTAAAGTGCTTTGCACTTGAGACACGAACTGCAAACTGCGAATTGCGAATGGTTGCGAATTTTGACATTTCGTTCACATGAGTAATTTTTTTGGTCGCCGAGTTAAATTAAAGTAAAATGAGTGCTAAACAAAATTATTTTAAGAAAAGGTGGCTTTTATGCAGTTTCATTTGTTACCAAAATTTAAAAAAGAGAAAAAACTTACATGTGCATCTTTTAAATATGAATCGTCATAGATTTGGAGAATATTTCCCTTTGATACCTCAACTAGAAAGAGGTTAGATTCGAACAAATTTTTTAGTCGCCGGTTTGTAGAATGCGTTCACTAGTTGTGGATTGCGAATTTACATTTGACAGTTCCCAGAAGATACATTGTTGGTCGCGTAGAAATTTTTATAATACAAAATATTTCAATTTATAATTATTTTATGCAGTGTTTTCCTTTTAAATAGTTGATTCGATCATTAATTCACTTCGTCGATCCAAGTATCGCTCATGAATGGCAGCATATGAGGTTGGTTCGGCTTTAAAAGGAAGATAGCATTTTGAGTTTTTGAAGCATTAAATTCTACACGTACTACGTTTATATGCAGTATCGAAAGATCGAGTTGGATTAGGTTCGGATTTTCGAGCCATGTTTTTCGTCATTTGAGTTGAGAGCTTGATTTGGAGTTGAGTTGAAATGGTGTTGAGCGATTCTGAAACATTTTGTTAAGCCAACCCCTCGACCCAGGTTTTTCGTCTCATATTTCGACTCGACACCGCGCATTTATTGGATGGATTTCAGACTTCAAATTATCCAATACAACTTGAAGAGTTATCCATTTACTAGGCTTAAATATGCTAAAAAAAGGGCATATGAAAATCAATCTGAGTTTAAAAAAAATGATGCAGGGAATCACTTCTCAAACAAAAAGAAAAAAAATCACCGAGTTGATTTGTTCTCCAACAGAGATAACACACTTCACACAAGTAACTAAAAGCATCTCTTATCAAAGCAAAATATAAAACCCCCGAATTAGACGCTTTAAGATTTTATATAAATATTAAATGAAAACCTCACAAAGTAATCAGTCTTGCACTAGCAATCAATATACTTGAAGTTAAGCAAAGATTTTAAAAATCAAAACTCAAACAAAATGTCTTTCAAAGCTTTGATCTTTTTCGGACTTTTGGCTGTAACTTTGGCATTCACTCTTCCTGAACAAAATAGTGCTAACTTGGAATCTGAATGGGTAAAAAAAACTTTAAATTAATTAAAAATATTTTTTCCAGCTAAGTTTGTTCCTTAATGATTCTAGGTTTACGGAGATGTAGTACCAGTGACAGATGAGTTGGTTCTTGTAAGGAAAGCACGATCGCCTCAGGGTTCTGTAAGCGGCATCTTTGAACACAGCCGTCCAATGGGATCAAGTGCAACAATTGATTATAACCACCAGCTTAGTAAAAATTTGGATGTTTATGCTGGAGCTTCGAGGAATTTCAAGTTTAACGACAACAGCGGTCACGCTGGCTTAAGATACAGATTTTAAAATATATTTACATACATTACATTAAATTCATATTTATTGTTAAGAAATATTTATTAAAAAAAAAACTTCCGAAATAAAAATAAAAGTTTTTTATTTTATTTAAACTCGAATTCTTATGAAAGTACTTCTTGCATTTGCTTACTATTGAATTACATAGTGTCTGTTTTATTCAAAAAGTTGCACATAAAAGAAGATGAGGTATAAACGTTTTTCTTGAAAATTTTAACTTTATTTTGTGTAAGAAAAACTACAAATAATAAATCTCCAGTTCGATGCTCTCCATATATCAATAAGTTCTACTTGTTATGAGAAGAGGGAGTGAATGAATAAATGAATACATTGATGTATAAAAAAAACTCTGCGACCTAAAGATCTATTGTGCCCCCCATCAAGAACTGGATGAGATTAGCTCATTATTACAGTTCTTCCTGCAACTTTGTCCCTTTGAGGAATCGAAGTACATTATTTGGAGTATTTTAAGGGAAATTTAAGGGAGGATAATACACTCTCTTTTATGTGGTGCTTGCCCAGATACCTACATATAAATTTGATGCACGAGTGCATGAGTGTCTTCTCAATTTACAGTGGCCTGTGAGAAGCCCTGTTATTTTACTGAGGTTGTTCCTGCTTAAGCTAATGCAGGTTAGAAAACGCTCTTGGTTGTAGTCCCCTAGTAGAAGTTTTGCCTGTCTCAGCTTAGGGAGTTCTTTCCAGATTTTTTATCTTCTTGCCTCCTCTTCTTTTTTGATTTTATTTTTAATCACGTTTTCTCCTATTCCGCAGTAGGGCTCTGGCCTGTAAGGGGTGTCGATGCACCTATATTTGCTAAGGAGTCTGGCTCTTCGTTGCCCTGGACACCAACTTGGCCTGGTACCCAATGAAGTGTGATAGTGTTATTCTTGCCCAGTTCATTAAGCTTTGTCACGTACTCCCAAACAAGTTTGGAACTAATGGCGTAGGATGATGGCAATGTTTGAGACGAGGTAAGACACAAATGTTTCTTCCACCCAGAGGATATTCTGTGAATATTTTGTTTTTATTCAATCTGGTTGACCTTAAGAATAATTATCTCAGCTCTTGAAAAAGATGGTACCGACCGATAGCTTTAGTGCATTCATTCACAAAACCGCTGGTTGAACAAGCTATTCCTGCATGCGTGTTTGTTCGCCGGGATGATGCAGACCTTTCATAAAATCCGAAGCCCGAACGGCTTAGATAAAAAGTACTTTTTCGTGTGAAGGGATATTCTTGTAAGATTTTTCATTTCTTCACAATATGTAGTACCCCTGACAACAGAAATGAATTGATAGTACTATCGGTTTAACGTCAATAACTCCACGTCTAAGCTGAAATCTTCGATTTTGACTTTTTAAGACGTTAAATTTAATATCTAGCTCAAGAAGAATTGAAAATCATCACACAGTTTTGTTCTATATAATGAGGTTTTACGTAGAAAACTATTCGGTATTATTTTCTAATGCTTTACAGGTAAGAAGTTTGATCAAAATCGTTAGAGTCGTTTGCGAGAAAATTTGAAATTTGAAACCAAAATCGTTGTTTTGCATCTAACTGTTTTATTAATTATTTGAGCTAAAACCTAAAATCGGCGAACAACAGAGTAAAAGGAAATATAGAGGTTTCGCCTGATTTTTCCTTATTATCTAGCCTTATTTACATAAGTAGAATGAAGTTAGTTCCAGTTTCAGTGCAAACAGTGCACCAAAGTGTACAAACAAATTAATTTGAAATTGTGTCGATTGCAAACCCAAGTATTAACCAAAATAACAAACGATTAGATATCGTTTCACAACAAATAATACTCGTAGTTTCCCAATAGTCATTCAAATTTCTAACTCAAGCGGAGTAAACTGTGGAAATTATCTTTTAACGCTTGAAAAGTTAAATTTCTTGTTTCGATTTATTATTTAAATAATTTATTAACTTAATTGTTTCTATCAATATTTCTTAAAATCTATATCTTAGACCAGCATGCCCACTGTTGTCGTTGAATTTGAAATTCCTCGAAGCTCCTGCATAAACATCCAAGTTCTTGCTTAGTTGGTGGTTGTAATCAATTGTTGCACTTGAACCCATTGGTCGGCTGTGTTCGAAGATACCACTTACAGAACCCTGAGGCGATCTTGCTTTCCTGACAAGAACCAAGTCATCTGTCACTGGTACAACATCTCCATAGACCTACGAGTATAAACAGAAATCAAAGTAATTAAATATGTTTGAAATAATATGAAAAAAACAACTTACCCATTCTGATTCTATATTGTCAGTATTTTCCTCAGGAAGAGTGAATCCCAAGGCAACCGCCAAAAGTCCAAAGAAGATCAAAGTTTTGAAAGACATTTTTTGTTTTTAATTTACTTATTCTAGCTATGAATTATAGTGCAAGACTAAGTAATCCACAAGGTGTTCACTTGATATTTATACAAATATCTCATAAAGAAACAGAACCACGTTCGTCATTTTTGATAAGAGATGCTTTTGCAAATATCAAAACTGTTGGTGAGTTTTTTTTTTGAGGTTTATTTAATATTTTTTGTTCAGGGGTGAATCCCCGTTATATTCCATAGGTTTTGATTCCAGTATGTCGTTTCAAGTGTTTATCATTGCCAAAACAGTTGAATCTAAATTTGTACTGGCCGCAAAAAAGGAAAAGCAAGAATTTTTATAAAACATATTTATTAAAAAAAAAAAGAAAAAAAAAGAGATTAAGAACAATGGAACATTAATGTTTTCATCTCTTCTCTACTACCATTTTTTCAACTTTTAGGGAAATCTTGTTTGCAGTTATTACTTTGACGAAAAAGCCAAGGTGATTATCAGTTATTCTGGATCTTACAGGTGACTTATTCCCCTTCATGAGTAAAAATAAATGCTCGCACCGATAGAAACTAACAAACATGAAAATAATTTAATTTGCCAATTTTCGATTGTTCTCAGATCCGACTTAAAAATGGAAAACTTATAATTATAAACTTAAAAAATTATAAACTTAAGCTCAAAATTAATAAATAATGAATTTGGGCCGCGAGTTTGACATGCTTGCTCTAAATGATCATACTCGTCATCTAAGACGTCACCGTACAGTGTGTACCAAAGAAGCTATTGCTGCTGCAGAGCACATCATCGAGGAAGTCCCGATTGAGTCAATGCGCCATCGTGCACAACAATTGCATCTGTGTCCATCCACTATATGAAAAGATCTTCGTTTGCTGCCTTGGACCTCAAGAATCGACTACATATGCCAGATATAAGTGACAAAGAATACTTTTTTAAATAAAGTCAATTTTTTATTGTTGAATACAATTTATTTGTGTTTCTTTTTTATTTTATAGATTTATACGTCTAAAAAAACACCCTTTATTCAGCTTTTTGTGTTAACCATCAAGTGTAATATTTCAGCGGTGCGGGCGCTATTTCGCTCAATGGATGTTCTCGGGGTTTTCTGTTTTCCATTTTTTTCGTATTTTTTTTATAATTTGTCTGTTAAAATATGTTTATTAAATCAACTTATTTTACTTCCTATCAACTTCAGCACAAATTATGCTTTAAGGATGTGAACCCCAAAAATGTTAAGAAACTTAATTCCCCGATCACACATAATATCTAATAAAGAAAAGGCTAGATTGATCTGATCAACCAATACATCAATTCAAAGCACAAAGGTCTACGGGAAATCACACCCGAGAACAAACCAAAAACCCCAAGCAGATATGAAGCATCTGTTATCAATAAGACACATTAATATTTTTGTATAAAAGGCAAGCGAATGTCTAAAATAGCAATCAGTCTTGCATTGAAATTTGTACATTAAATACAAAGAAGAGCTTACCAATATCTCAAAAACTATGTCTCTTAAAACTTTGATCTTTTTCGGACTACTCGCCGTGGCTCTGGGATTCACGCTTCCTGAAGAAAATTCATCGCCCGCTGAATCGGATTGGGTAAGAGTTTTTGAAAAAAAATTGGTCTTTTAAAACTTATTTCTAAATGTTTATTGTTTTGGTTTCATAGGTGTATGGAGATGTAGTTCCAGTGGATGACGATGTTGTCCTTGTGAGAAAAGCAAGATCACCTCAGGGTTCTCTGAGTGGTACTTTTGCACACAGCCATCAGGGTGGCTCAAGTGCAGGCATTGATTATACCCGTCAAATCGGCAAAAACTTGGATGTTTACGGTGGAGCTTCAAGGAACTTCAGGTTCAATGACAACAGTGGTCATGTTGGATTGAGATACAGATTCTAAGGAAACATGAGAGTAGAACATTAGATTTTTCTAACTAAATCAACTGTCCCAATATTGTACATTTAGGCATACGAGAGAATTTAATTTAGACTTAAAAAATAGAGTTAAACGTTTTAGATTCAAAAATAAAAAGTAATTTATTGTAAAGCCAATGTTTTTTATTTAGTGTTCTAAATTATGATCCGAGTTAAATTCATCCTTTCCGATGATGCTAAAAAAAAAATCTAACGCTGGCCCAACGTTTTGACTTACTCTTCAAAAGAAATTAAAACATGAAAAAAGTATTCGGTAAACCTAATAATTTATTATGATATAATCCTGTCGGTTTGGAAGTCGGAATAAAATTGAATACCATAACCTAAACCTAGAGCCAGCTTTCCTGTCCATGCATCCCTTCCCATCAAATATTGTTGACGCGTAATAATATGTTCACCGCATTGATTTGCATAGCAAATCGCTGACCTGTTATATTACTGCAATGGAGGATCATATATCCAGCACATTCAATGATATAGGCCAATGCCCTCTCGTAGTCGTATGAACTGTAATAACGGTTGATTCAGCTTGAAACAGATTTGCGCATGTCTAAGGCGATGTGTATTGGATGGTGATAACTTCCGCATTAAAATAAATAAAACAATTTGGTGATGCAACAGCTCAAAGAGAACCAGGACTTAGTGACTTACAACTCTTAACCATTCCTGTTCTCGTGTGACCAGGAATGGAGGCGACCTACAATTTTCTGCCGACTCCGTTCGACTATAAGGCTAGCCGCGCACTAGCAATTTTTAGTTGCGAAACTGCTTGGTTCGAGCAACTAAAAAATTTGTGTTTTGACACAAACTAAACGATTGCCCAAAATAAGTTCGCCATTTTACTGAACATATAATTATCTGCAAATTCACGGACATTCAACCAAACAGTTCATCTGTTTTCTATAAGTAACCAAACAGTTTCGCAACTAAAAATTGCTAGTGCGCGGCTAGCCTACGGCAGCACCTTTTATGAAAAGACATACTCTTAGAAGATTTGTCAATTCCTCGGAATAGACAGTACACCAAAGAGGTTCTGCAGTACAGTCCAATCCTTCGCACTAACCATAATGCTTCCAACTTCAAAATAAATAATCACCTAAAAAATTGATTTTCACATTCATGCTTTTGGCATAAAAGTTAGTTTATTTATTTAAAAAATACAACGGCAACACTTACAATATAATTTATTAATAACTTTTCAAGCCAAAAAACAATTATATTATTTTATTTTTAAATTCAATTGCTTTGATGATAGTTTTTGAAAAACTAATTTCTAAAATCGAAGTTTTGAGAAAAATATTTGAGCAAGTACAAATTGAGCTTTTTTTCTAAATTTACATTATCAAGTTATTTAAGGTTAGGTTAATGAGCTGACAGTTGATCTTGTTAGTCTTATCACCGTCACACTTATGTCGTTTTTATTTGGCAATCCGGAATCTCTCTCAGATCCGGAATCCCAACTGAACACTTTTTTTTGATTCTGATGAATTTGAAGTTTTTTGTGATTGTATGTATATGTGAAACATCAAATGTGGACAATAATGAAAATCAAGAATAATGTGTGTTGAAAAATACACTTCGCACAATTAGAATACAAAAAATCACAGCTGTTGAGTTTGACGTTTAAGTATATAGTTAAATCTGTGAGTGGTTTTGAATCTTCTGGTTTTGATTCTGATTTCAAATCCAGAAGCAAATTTCTCTTCTTATCAGAATCAGAACTGTCATTTTTTCCCAAGTGAACACTTTCATGAAAAGTGTCCAGAAGGCTTCCGGATTGCCAAATAAAAACGACATTAGATCAATGTAGATCCGTGGTGATACCCTAGTGATTGTGAGTTGTGACCCCCATGTATTGAAACCTATGATAATTCTGATAATTATCACCTGATTGAGAAGTGGTAGACGCCTCTTAAAAGCATGGCCTTTTCCTTTACCTTTACTTTTTAATTTAAATTACATTTTCAGTTATTGAAGACTGATACCGTTGTTTTTTTTTTTTTTTTGTACTCACATACACACAATCACTATACAAGTCCATCAGCCATCACCAGTTCGATCAACCGATTGGATATTTAACGTTGAAAAAATAAGAGGATGCAATAAAAAAGTGATATTTTTCGCATTTGATCAATATCGATGTGTGTAGCTTTCTTATCTATGCTTGTTGCATACCTCCTCATTGCAAAGTGAATATATAGACGAACTGAAAATATACTAATTATCTCAGTGAAAACACTAAAAACAAAAAGGAAGTTTGATAGAAAAGGAAATGTCCATTCTTCCCGCGAAGGAAAATGCACTTATTCAGAAAGATTTTCACCATTTTTTCATTTCAAAAATTGACAGATGGGAAGAAAAAATTTTACATTTTTCAAGTTAGAATTGAGGAAAAAAAATCAATCATGTTTTTGATTAATTAAATATGTACATAAATGAATTTAATATTTAAATAATTTATTAACTTAATTGAGAGTATCAATCTTTCTTGAAATATTTATACAAACATCTCATAAAGAAACAGAAGTACATTCCTCATTTTAGATGCTTTTTATATGGTCACTTATTTCCTGGGGCTCGGGGGTACCTACTTATATTTTTATTTCAATGGAGAAGTGATTCCCCGCTCATCTTTTTGTCATTTGTCTAGTATAAATAAAGTTAACAATAAAATGTAATAATGTACATCAAATATCAATTTTTTTACATCCTATTTACGCCATGTACAAATTATTTTTAAAAGAAGTGAACCACCAAAATTTTTAATTATGAAATTCCCCGATCATACATATAATTATAAATATCTATATAAAAATAGACAAATCTGATCAATCAATGAATGAATTCATTGCACAGGGGTCTACGGGAAATCACACCCGAGAACAAAGCTTGAGCAAATACCCCAAGCAGATATGAAGCATCTGTTATCAATAAGACACATTTATTTTTGTATAAAAGGCAAGTGAATGCCTAAAATAGCAATCAGTCTTGCATTGAAATTTGTACATTAAATACAAAGAAGAGCTTACCAATAATTCAAAAACTATGTCTCTCAAAACTTTGATCTTCTTCGGACTACTCGCCGTGGCTCTGGGATTCACTCTTCCTGAAGAAAATTCATCGCCCGCTGAATCGGATTGGGTAAGAGTTTTTGAAAAAAAATTGGTCTTTTAAAACTTATTTCTAAATGTTTATTGTTTTGGTTTCATAGGTGTATGGAGATGTAGTTCCAGTGGATGACGATGTTGTCCTTGTGAGAAAAGCAAGATCACCTCAGGGTTCTCTGAGTGGTACTTTTGCACACAGCCATCAGGGTGGCTCAAGTGCAGGCATTGATTATAACCATCAACTCAGCAAAAACTTAGATGTTTATGGAGGAGCTTCGAGGAACTTCAGGTTCAATGACAACAGTGGTCATGTTGGATTGAGATACAGATTCTAAGGAAACATCAGAGCAGAATATAAGATTTTTCTAATTTATTCAACTCTCCCAATATTGTACATTTAATTTAGACTTAAAAAGTAGAGTTAAAAGTTTAAGATTGAAAAATAAAAAGTAATTTATTGTAAAGAAAATGTTTTTTATTAGTGTACCAAAATATGATTTGCATAAGGTGCAACAAAATGCTAGAGCGTGTAGGTTGGGTTGAGTCAAGAAAAAAATAGTATGAGAGGAGGGTCTATTTCCCTCATTTAGGTTAAAGTGACAACTTCTAAATTTAAATGACTTAAAATAAAAGTAATTTATTAAAACAAAAACAACGACAACCCTTACAAAATCATGACTTAGCTTATATTATTTTTAAATTCAATCATTTTGATTGATAGTTTTTGAAAAATTCATTTCGAAAAGCTAAATTTTGAGAAATATATTTAAAAAAATTGCATAAATTGAGTATTTATTCTAAATTAATATACTTTGTTAAGTTTTTTACTTGCCATATATGTAGGTTCTATAGAGCACCTTTTGCAACTCGAGATTTGTCTGTCTGTATGCCTGTACTTCGACCTAAAACCTTAACCACTTAAGCGATTTTCTTCAAAATTGGTATTTATGGTTCTTCGATGATTCCCTCGAGGTGAAATTGAAATTTTGTTTGGCTCCAAAACTTACGGTACCCGCCACACAGCCGTTATGCAAAATCTTATTTATCTGGAAAATGGGTCTAACGATTTTGATTCAAAAAACATTGTAGACAGGTAAACATATTTTGGGTTTAAGAAAAGAAAAAGAAAACTTGTCGCAAGGAATAAAAATACGCTAGCTATCAAGTTTAAAGTAAATCGAAAGAGCAGATATAAAAATGATATACGAGTATGTACAGTAAAACATAAAACAAGCCCATCAGCCATCACCATTTCGATCAACCGACTGGACATTTGACGTTGAAAAAATAAGAGGATTCAATGAAAAAGTAATGGAAAGGTGATATTTTTTTTGCACTTGATCAATATCGAAGTAGCTTTCTTATCTATGCCTCAACAATGCAAAGTGAATATATAAAGCAACTGAAAAAATATTACGTATTTCAGTGAAAATACTAGAAACTAATAGACAGTTTAAAACAAAAGGATATACAAAATTCTTCTAGAGAAGGAAAATACTATTCTGAAAGTTTTTCACCATTTTCCATTCTTTTCACAACAGGGAAGCTCTAGGCTTAATTATAAGTCGCCTGAAATCCGATCTGAGTTAACAAATAATATAGTTAGCTCCCTTCCATTCTGAGCCAAGTGACTCTCTCATATTCAATCGTGAATAAGTAACAAATTTCAATTAATAAAAAAATGTTCGGCTGTCATCTGAATTAACAGAAGTTCAAGTGAAGTAAAATTCTTCTTAAGGGCTGGGGACAAGATCATATTCATATAGTGAAAATTCAATACATTTGTAATTATGTAAACAAGGTTATTTTATTTTATTTATTTTAATAATGAAATCAGTGTTCAGCTAAATGCCATGCTCATGATGAGGAGTAAAATTTTTGCCATTTTCAAGTTAGAGTTTAGGAAACGAAATCATGTTTTCGATAAAACAAATATGTACATACATAAATGAATTTAATATTAAAATAATTTATTAACTTAAGTGCTTGTATCAATCTTTCTTAAAATCTATATCTTAGACCAGCATGCCCACTGTTGTCGTTGAATTTGAAATTCCTCGAAGCTCCTGCATAAACATCCAAGTTCTTGCTTAGTTGGTGGTTGTAATCAATCGTTGCACTTGAACCCATTGGTCGGCTGTGTTCGAAAATACCACTTACAGAACCCTGCGGCGATCTTGCTTTCCTGACGAGAACCAACTCATCTGTCACTGGCACAACATCTCCATAGACCTATAAACAAAAATGGAAATAATTCAGTAAGTTCATATTATTCTAAAATAAAAAAAAAAACTAACCCATTCTGATTCTATATTGTCAGTATTTTCCTCAGGAAGAGTGAATCCCAAGGCAACCGCCAAAAGTCCAAAAAAGATCAAAGTTTTGAAAGACATTTTTTGTTTTTAATTTACTTATTCTAGCTATGAATTATAGTGCAAGACTGAATAATCCACAAGGTGTTCACTTGATATTTATACAAATATCTCATAAGGAAACAGAACCACGTTCGTCATTTTTGATAAGAGATGCTTTCCAATTACTGTATGAGATATCTGTTGAGGTTCATCTATTTATATTTGTTCGGAAGTGATTCCCCGTGAAATTCCCTATTTGGTTTCGGTATGATGTTTTATTTATTTTGATATCGGTTAAAGTTCATTATAATATGTAGGTCATAACCAATCTTGAGAAGGAAGTGAAACAATATGAAAAAAACTTTTTAGTTAAATAAAAGTTTCCACATTTGTGGAAAATTAACCAAAACTTAGAATAAACTCTTACCCAAAACTTAAAAGTTAAAAAGTAGGTTAATATACTAGTGTCAAATTTTCAAAATCTCGAAAAACTGCATTTCTATTCTTATCAACTTCCGTTTTGATTAGATCATCTTAAAATGTGTGTAAGGTTTCTGAACGTCAAGTGTTTAGTCATAGATGAGTGAAATATTCTTCAATCAATATGTTCCTCTACCACTATTCTTCTGAATACGATGTTTCTCGTCATAAGCAAACTATTGATAACTTTTAAGCTTTTAGAAAAATGTTTGCGACATTTCATCAAAATCTTCAGTACAAACTAAACATTATAAACAAATATGTACACATGTACAGCTACGCCTTGTGTGCAGTTTCCAATTGAAACTAATGTTAACTTAAAATAAGCCGCAAGCAAGTGCAGACCAGGGGCCTATTTCACCATCTTACAAAATTGTGATTACAAGCATTTTTTTAACAAATTTGTAAAAATCGAGTTTTTTTTATATGTAATTTTTCTTAATCACAAATTTGTACTTGTAATTTGTAGTTGGTGAAATAGGCCCCAGGGGTGGAATCAGCTAAGTTGATAGTTGATTGTGATTGTCCTTTTGACTATAGCTGTCTTCATCATATCAATAAAGAAATATACGTATAAAGAGCGATTTTCAAAATGACAATCACAATCAACTATCACCTTAGCCGATTCCACCCCAGACGTTTCGTGTGCAGATTAAATAGTTAAGTTTAAATATTTAATTCGTCTTTTGAATATAGTTGTTTAGATTCTAATCTATACATTTTTAAATAAACAATCGTAATATAAAGTTAAAAAGATTTAGAAATTTACTTTCTTAGTTCCTTTTCTTAAATAGTTATTGGTTTCTTATTGTCGTCTTAAATTAACTAATAAAAGAGAAAGAGAACCAACATTGGTGTGTGGTCCAACGCCAAAGATATGTAATCAGACACCATTTTGGTTTATTATGTTTATTTTGTTCTCAGAAATGTCTGTGGGTTTTTTACAAGATTTTTCGTATTATACCAAAAAGTTACATGCATGGAAATTCTACTACAATTTCTACTCAACATTTTGTTATTTGTGTAACTTAATAAGATTATCAATTACACACAACAATTATTTCATATTTTAATACATTAATTATGTTTCGATTTAAAGAAAGTGAACCCCCAAAAGCAATGCTTACATTTTTAAATTACCCGGCCCGAGTACGTACAAATTAGATTATACTGATCAACCAAAACGTATTATATGAATTAAACTCACAGAGAACACGGGAAATCACCCCCTAGAACAAAGCAAAAACCCCAAACAGATAATAAGTAAATACGAAGCATTTCTGTTATCAATAAGACACATTTCTTTTTATATAAAAGGCAAGTGAATGCCTAAAACAGCAATCAGTCTTGCATTGAAATTTGCACATTAAATACAAAGAAGAGCTTACCAATAATTCATAAACTATGTCTCTCAAAACTTTGATCTTTTTCGGACTCCTCGCCGTGGTTCTGGGATTCACTCTTCCTGAAGAAAATTCATCACCCGCTGAATCGGATTGGGTATGTTTTTTAAAAAAAAAATTGGTCTTTTAAAACTTATTTCTAAATATTTATTGTTTTGGTTTCGTAGGTGTATGGAGATGTAGTTCCAGTGGCTGACGATGTTGTCCTTGTGAGAAAAGCAAGATCACCTCAGAATTCTCTGAGCGGTACATTTCAACACAGCCGTCAGGGTGGCTCAAGTGCAGGCATTGATTATACCCGTCAAGTCGGCAAAAACTTCGATGTTTACGGAGGAGCTTCAAGGAATTTCAAGTTCAATGACAACAGTGGCCATGTTGGAGTGAGATACAGATTCTAAGACATCATGAACGTAAAACATAAAATTATATTTCTGCCAACGATCACACATTTGAACATTTAGGGATAAGAGAGAATTAAATATATACTAATATTAATGTAAAATGTAAAAGTTAAAACTTTAAAATTAAAAATGTATTTATTGTAAAACAGGTTTTTCTTTAATATTTTTTGTTAAACGTTTTTAATTTTTGCGAACATACAAAGTTTTCGCATGGGTAAGTGTTCGAACCTAAGTATATTCCATTCATTAGATGTCTCAACAAGCTGTCATCGTTAGGCTATACTGTCAATGTAAATATTTGGCAAAAAATGGAAATTGCATGTTCTTATTTTATTTTGTATATTTATTTTATTTGAAGACAATTTATTGCGTAAAACAGCAAGATAGTACAAACATAAATATGTATTCTTAAAAAAAAAAGATTTTGATGAAATTCGGCTAGAAATTTATAAAATAAAAAAGGGCGTTCTGGAATTCTGTTTATATGCATACATATGTATAACATTATATAATCGTCTCATCCCTCTTACTTTAGCCCTTGTACCTTGCCGGTTATAAGATATTCTTCAAGGGATAAAATTTACAGTACTTGTCATATTACAGTTACCGAATATTTTGTTTTTCTTTTAAGCGATTCTTACGATGTTTGCAGTATGTTTCTGTGTACTCGTAATATTGTATTTGGAGGAATTTTGTGTGAAAGAAAAAATATCTTAAAACAGTTATTAGCGATAGACACCTATGAAGGTGAAAAATGAAAAATATAAAACAAAATATTTATAGTTTCTGTTTTTATTTGTACCTTATCTACATAGAACTAGTTTAAATTTTATGCAGTTTAAACATTATGCATACACACGTAATTATTAAAATACGATACCTACAAATTTTTTTCGTAATTCAGTATTTAAGTCTACATAAATTAATACTTAAAATTAGAACACCAAAACAAATTCGCAAACATCTTTCAAAAATTTTAATATTATCAAAAATCCGTTGTATTAATTTCGAACAATTAAATGTATTTACTAATGCTTATTAAAGTATGCAATGATTTTTAACTACATAATTTATTATTATCAGTATTCATAATTCATATTATTAATATATGTACATGCAATATCATTTTACCATTTTAGAAAAGTGCTGCTGTATTGTCTCCAACAAAGTATTGACTGATAAAATAGACCGTGCGTCGGAAGTAACGATAAATCCTATTATTGCAAACTTTCAATACCAAGGCGCTGTGTATGACCTTCCTCGCACTAGACGACCGTCATAAAAGTCTTCCCACTAAAAAAAATTTATTTAAGCTATATAATAGAGAAAGTCTTGGAAAGAGTGCAATTTTGTAAAGATGAGGATAGCAATCACCATGCTTTGAATTAAACAAATTCCCAATTGGTGTATAGTGAACGAAAAGCAGATTGATATTTATCATTTAGGTTTCACTTGTAATTTTAGTACGAAATTTTTTGTTTGATATAAGCCAGATTTGCTAGATTTTAGCTAGGTAGAGTCTTAGCAAAACCTTTAAACCTTTTATCAAAAAGTTTAAACAAGTCAGAAACCAATGCAACGCTGTTATAAAGAGAACCAAATTCTTACATGAACAGAAATTAAGGCAAAAAATCCTGTAATGTCCCAAAGGTAGTAGAAATTTCTGGTCATTTGTCAAGAACATAAGAAATTCAACTTCATCTTCGGTTCCAACGCTCATCTACAAAGACAAACCGATAACTAGCTCTTTAGAGGCAAATGTACTTGTAGCTCATTTTGCTGCTAGCTCCACGTTGCCTGTTAGCAACATTGCCCCTCCTGTACTTGAGAACGTAAATCATTCAATGGGACAGGTATATGTATTTCCGCACTCGTACAGTTGCAAGAGCCCTTCGAGATCTTGATATAAAAAAATCCGCTGGTCCTGATGGTGTACCCCCAATTCTTCTGAAGATGTGTTCTTCATCGCTGGCAAAACCATTGCGTAAGCTTTTCCATCGCTCCTACTGTTCTGGAATCTTCCCCAGTAGATGGAAAACAGCATTTGTCCAGCCTGTTCCTAAAAAAGGTGACCCTTCCTCCCCCTCGTCCTATCGACCAATCGCACTTACGTCCCTTCTTTCCAAGGTCATGGAATCGCTGATAAATCATCAGCTCAAGAAATATCTTGAAGATCGAAAGCTTCTTAATGACCGGCAATCCGGCTTTCGCAGCAATCGGTCCACTGGTGATCTGATGGCATATCTCACCGAAGAGTGGAACAGATCTTTACATTGTTTTGGAGAAAGTAAGATTATTGCACTTGATATTTCTAAGGCATTTGATAGTGTTTGGCACCAGGCTCTCTTATCGAAAATGCGTGCGTTTGGCATCAACGAAACCCTTATTCTTTGGATTAGAAATTACCTTCTAGATCGTTCAATACATGTTGTATTACACGGTTTTAAATCTGATTTTCAAAAAATAAATGCTGGTGTTCCCCAGGGCTCCGCTTTGTCTCCGACTCTCTTCCTGATTTTTATAAATGATCTCTTGTCTGAAACTTCTAATCCACTTCATTGTTTTGCCGTCTATTGTCGTTGAAGCAAAATGTTCCCTTTATGCCATTGTCGCTGAATGGAACTTGCATTGAAGAAACCGAAATGCTCTTCTCAGTACTCGGTATGTGTGTTAACGACGATCTTCGTTGGAATGATTACATACTCGAGACCGGCGTTTATACGTCCAAAACTCGAGTATAACTCACACCTTTGGGCAGGCGCTGCTCAATCTTCTCTCGATTTATTGGATATAATTCAGAGCAGAGCGTTAAAACTGATTTGGAAACAGAGCTATCATGGATTCATTCCCATCTCTTGAACACCGTCGGAATGTTTCATGTATTTCCCTGTTTTATCGCTTCTTTCACAAGCAATGCTCACTCGAAGTAGCCAGTTGCATTCCTCCCCTTTATCAATTCACCCGCGATACCCGCTTCGCTAGAAATGCTCATCAGTTAACCCTTGAGCCTAACTTTGGTCGTACCGTCAAATATAGAGATTCGTTTTTAGTCACACAACACGGCACAGTTTTCCCCTGCCATTTCAATTTGCAAACATTCCAAACCAATGTTCATCGACACCTCCTTTCTCTCCCCTCCTAATTTCTCCCTCGTCCGTGCTGTGTTTAAAACATTATAAGGATCTCGTAACATTCCCTTGAGCGCGAGTGAATTATAAAAAAAAAAAATAAAAAAATGCTGGCAAAGATCAATGAAAAAGACTTGGGTTACAATAAATAAATTTTTAATTTTCGATTTTAAATGTATATCTCTACATTCTAAGTCTATAAATTGTATAAATTGTAGATTGTATCTTATACCTAAATGTACAAACTCTATTTGATAGATATAGTAAAAAAATAATGTTTTACACAAATGTTTCCTTAGAATCTGTATCTCACTCCAACATGGCCACTGTTGTCATTGAACTTGAAATTCCTTGAAGCTCCTCCGTAAACATCGAAGTTTTTGCCGACTTGACGTGTATAATCAATACCTGCACTTGAGCCACCCTGACGGCTGTGTGCAAAAGTACCACTCAGAGAACCCTGAGGTGATCTTGCTTTTCTCACAAGGACAACATCGTTAGCCACTGGAACTACATCTCCATACACCTACGAAACCAAAACAATAAATATTTAGAAATAAGTTTTAAAAGACCAATTTTTTTTTTTAAAAAACATACCCAATCCGATTCAGCGGGTGATGAATTTTCTTCAGGAAGAGTGAATCCCAGAACCACGGCGAGGAGTCCGAAAAAGATCAAAGTTTTGAGAGACATAGTTTTTGAATTATTGGTAAGCTCTTCTTTGTATTTAATGTGCAAATTTCAATGCAAGACTGATTGCTGTTTTAGGCATTCGCTTGCCTTTTATATAAAAAGAAATGTGTCTTATTGATAACAGATGCTTCGTATTTACTTATTATCTGTTTGGGGTTTTTGCTTTGTTCTAGGGGGTGATTTCCCGTGTTCTCTGTGAGTTTAATTCATATAATATGTTTTGGTTGATCAGTATAATCTATTTTGTACGTACTCGGGCCGGGTAATTTAAAAATGTAAGCATTGCTTTTGGGGGTTCACTTTCTTTAAATCGAAACATAATTAATGTATTAAAATATGAAATAATTGTTGTGTGTAATTGATAATCTTATTAAATTACACAAATAACAAAATGTTGACGAGAAATTGTAGTAGAATTTCCATGTATGTAACTTTTTGGTAAAATACGAAAAATCTTGTAAAAAACCCACAGACATTTCTGAGAACAAAATAAACATCATTGGACTAGACACCAATGTTGCTTCTCTTTCTATTTTATTAGTTAATTCAAGACGACAATAAGAAACCAATAACTATTTAAGAAAAGGAACTAAGAAAGTAAGTTTTTGAATCTTTTAAACTTTATATTACGATTGTTTATTTAAAAATGTATAGATTAGAATCTATACTTCATTCAAAAGACTATTCGTCAAATCCCTTGTGCACAGTCCTTATAAGCGTATACTGTTTAGTTTAGTTTAGTAGTACTGAAGATTTTGTTGAAATGTTTTTAAAAGCTTAAAAATTATCAACGGTTTGCTTATGACGAGAATCATCGTATTCAGAAGAATAGTAATAGTGCTGGAGGAAGTACATTTATCACTGATTGAAGAATTTTTCACGCACCTATGACTAAACACTTGACGTTCGGAAACCTTACATCTAATCAAAATGGAAGTTGATAAGAATAGAAATGCAAATTTGACATCAGTAACTTTTTAACTTTTAAGTTTTGGGTAAAGCTAAGTGTACACGATTGGTAGATCTTACAATATTGTCAGATCTGTCAGTGAAAAACATGCTTACAATGTCTTGCAACCGTGTAGTCTTACAATTAATTGTCAGAAAATTTGTCTGACAATTAATTGTAAGAAATCTGACAATCGTGTGTACGCTAGCTGACAATCGTATAGTCTTGCAATTAATTGTCAGAAAATGTATCTGACAATTGATTGTAAAGCCTAGTACTCAGTTCAAGTGAAAATGAAAATTTCATATAAAAGTGACTGCTGGGTTACTGGCATGAAATCCGCAACGAGAGGTGAGTACTAAAATGTGGATTGGAAAAACAAATATGTTCCACAACTATTTCCACGCTATGATTTTCATTTCTCAATGTACAACCATCAGGAAAAAGTTTAAGGCAACGTGGAAAACTGTGACATTTGTCAGTTGATTTGAATATTTTGTTTCAAAACAAAAAATTGAAAATTTATAAACAGAAAGAACGAATCAGTTTAAAAATAATTGTCATTTTTTTTTTCATTCAAAGTGAGTATCAAAAATTCACATGGAAAAGTCTATTCTGTTTTCATTTTTATTCTTCGCGTGTAATTTGGAACGTATTTATTTTTCATTTCACGCTAGGTGAGTACTAGGCTTAATTTGGAACGTATTTATTTTTCATTTCACGCTAGGTGAGTACTAGGCTTAAGACGGTAAATTGTAAGGTATTTGATAATCGTGTACAAACACAAATTATTGTCAGGGCTGCCAATTTCTATCGTTGTCTGACATGTATGACAATGAAGAAATTGTTAGATGTACGTTTTTTAGCATCATACAATTTTTTCATTGTCAGACAATTTGCGGCCAAGGTTCAAATGAAGCGGTTTCTATAACCAACAAAAACTGTGTGTGTACACGGTTGGTAGAAAAATTATCAATCTCTTACAATTAATTGGTAGGTATTTAGCCAGCTATCTGAAAATAAATTATCAGCCAACTTCTGACAATAAATTGTAGGGGATTGGTAGATTTTCTACCAACCGTGTACACACACAACTTAATTGTCAGCTCATTGGTAGATAATTGTCAGACATTGTCAGGTCTTACAATATTGTAAGATCTACCAATCGTGTACACATAGCTTAAGAGTTTATTTTAAGTTTTGGTTAATTTTCCACAAATGTGGAAACTTTTATTTAACTAAAAAGTTTTTTTCATATTGTTTCACTTCCTTCTCAAGATTGGTTATGACCTACATATTATAATGAACTTTAACCGATATCAAAATAAATAAAACATCATACCGAAACCAAATAGGGAATTTCACGGGGAATCACTTCCGAACAAACATAAATAGATGAACCTCAACAGATATCTCATACAGTAATTGGAAAGCATCTCTTATCAAAAATGACGAACGTGGTTCTGTTTCCTTATGAGATATTTGTATAAATATCAAGTGAACACCTTGTGGATTATTCAGTCTTGCACTATAATTCATAGCTAGAATAAGTAAATTAAAAACAAAAAATGTCTTTCAAAACTTTGATCTTTTTTGGACTTTTGGCGGTTGCCTTGGGATTCACTCTTCCTGAGGAAAATACTGACAATATAGAATCAGAATGGGTTAGTTTTTTTTTTATTTTAGAATAATATGAACTTACTGAATTATTTCCATTTTTGTTTATAGGTCTATGGAGATGTTGTGCCAGTGACAGATGAGTTGGTTCTCGTCAGGAAAGCAAGATCGCCACAGGGTTCTGTAAGTGGTATCTTCGAACACAGCCGACCAATGGGTTCAAGTGCAACGATTGATTACAACCATCAACTAAGCAAGAACTTGGATGTTTATGCAGGAGCTTCGAGGAATTTCAAATTCAACGACAACAGTGGACATGCTGGTCTAAGATATAGATTTTAAGAAAGATTGATATAAGCACTTAAGTTAATAAATTATTTTAATATTAAATTCATTTATGTATGTACATATTTGTTTTATCGAAAACATGATTTCGTTTCCTAAACTCTAACTTGAAAATGGCAAAAATTTTACTCCTCATCATGAGCATGGCATTTAGCTGAACACTGATTTCATTATTAAAATCATAATTACTCGTAAATATTGTAATTTTTCAATAACCTTGTTTACATAATTACAAATGTATTGAATTTTCACTATATGAATATGATCTTGTCCCCAGCCCTTAAGAAGAATTTTACTTCACTTGAACTTCTGTTAATTCAGATGACAGCCGAACATTTTTTTATTAATTGAAATTTGTTACTTATTCACGATTGAATATGAGAGAGTCACTTGGCTCAGAATGGAAGGGAGCTAACTATATTATTTGTTAACTCAGATCGGATTTCAGGCGACTTATAATTAAGCCTAGAGCTTCCCTGTTGTGAAAAGAATGGAAAATGGTGAAAAACTTTCAGAATAGTATTTTCCTTCTCTAGAAGAATTTTGTATATCCTTTTGTTTTAAACTGTCTATTAGTTTCTAGTATTTTCACTGAAATACGTAATATTTTTTCAGTTGCTTTATATATTCACTTTGCATTGTTGAGGCATAGATAAGAAAGCTACTTCGATATTGATCAAGTGCAAAAAAAATATCACCTTTCCATTACTTTTTCATTGAATCCTCTTATTTTTTCAACGTCAAATGTCCAGTCGGTTGATCGAAATGGTGATGGCTGATGGGCTTGTTTTATGTTTTACTGTACATACTCGTATATCATTTTTATATCTGCTCTTTCGATTTACTTTAAACTTGATAGCTAGCGTATTTTTATTCCTTGCGACAAGTTTTCTTTTTCTTTTCTTAAACCCAAAATATGTTTACCTGTCTACAATGTTTTTTGAATCAAAATCGTTAGACCCATTTTCCAGATAAATAAGATTTTGCATAACGGCTGTGTGGCGGGTACCGTAAGTTTTGGAGCCAAACAAAATTTCAATTTCACCTCGAGGGAATCATCGAAGAACCATAAATACCAATTTTGAAGAAAATCGCTTAAGTGGTTAAGGTTTTAGGTCGAAGTACAGGCATACAGACAGACAAATCTCGAGTTGCAAAAGGTGCTCTATAGAACCTACATATATGGCAAGTAAAAAACTTAACAAAGTATATTAATTTAGAATAAATACTCAATTTATGCAATTTTTTTAAATATATTTCTCAAAATTTAGCTTTTCGAAATGAATTTTTCAAAAACTATCAATCAAAATGATTGAATTTAAAAATAATATAAGCTAAGTCATGATTTTGTAAGGGTTGTCGTTGTTTTTGTTTTAATAAATTACTTTTATTTTAAGTCATTTAAATTTAGAAGTTGTCACTTTAACCTAAATGAGGGAAATAGACCCTCCTCTCATACTATTTTTTTCTTGACTCAACCCAACCTACACGCTCTAGCATTTTGTTGCACCTTATGCAAATCATATTTTGGTACACTAATAAAAAACATTTTCTTTACAATAAATTACTTTTTATTTTTCAATCTTAAACTTTTAACTCTACTTTTTAAGTCTAAATTAAATGTACAATATTGGGAGAGTTGAATAAATTAGAAAAATCTTATATTCTGCTCTGATGTTTCCTTAGAATCTGTATCTCAATCCAACATGACCACTGTTGTCATTGAACCTGAAGTTCCTCGAAGCTCCACCATAAACATCAAAGTTTTTGCTGAGTTGATGGTTATAATCAATGCCTGCACTTGAGCCACCCTGATGGCTGTGTGCAAAAGTACCACTCAGAGAACCCTGAGGTGATCTTGCTTTTCTCACAAGGACAACATCGTCAGCCACTGGAACTACATCTCCATACACCTATGAAACCAAAACAATAAACATTTAGAAATAAGTTTTAAAAGACCAATTTTTTTTCAAAAACTCTTACCCAATCCGATTCAGCGGGCGATGAATTTTCTTCAGGAAGCGTGAATCCCAGAGCAACGGCCAGGAGTCCGAAGAAGATCAAAGTTTTAAGAGACATTGTTTTTGAATTATTGTTAAGTTCTTCTTTGTATTTAATGTACAAATTTCAATGCAAGATTGATTGCTATTTTCGGCATTCGCTTGCCTTTTATACAAAAATTAATGTGTCTTATTGATAACAGATGCTTCATATCTGCTTGGGGTTTTGCTCAAGCTTTGTTCTCGGGTGTGATTTCCCGTAGACCCCTGTGCATTGAATTCATTCATTGATTGATCAGATCTGTCTATTTTTATATATAGATATTTATGCATGTATGACCGGGGAATTTCATAATATAAAATTTTGGTGGTTCATTTCTTTTAAAAATAATTTGTACATGGCGTAAATAGGGTGTAAAATAATTGATATTTGATGTACATTATTGCATTTCATTGTTAACTTTATTTATACTAGACAAATGACAAAAAGATGAGCGGGGAATCACTTCTCCATTGAAATAAAAATATAAGTACCATATAAAAAGCATCTAAAATGAGGAATGTACTTCTGTTTCTTTATGAGATGTTTGTATAAATATTTCAAGAAAGATTGATACTCTCAATTAAGTTAATAAATTATTTAAATATTAAATTCATTTATGTACATATTTATTTAATCAAAAACATGATTGATTTTTTTTCCTCAATTCTAACTTGAAAAATGTAAATTTTTTTCTTCTCATCTGTCAATTTTTGAAATGAAAAAATGGTGAAAATCTTTCTGAATAAGTGCATTTTCCTTCGCGGGAAGAATAGACATTTCCTTTTCTATCAAACTTCCTTTTTGTTTTTAATGTTTTTACTGAGACAGTTAATATATTTTCAGTTAGTGTATATATTCACTTTGTAATGATGAGTTATACAATAAGCAAAGATAAGAAAGCTACATACATCGATATTGATCAAATGCGAAAAATATCACTTTTTTATTGCATCCTCTTATTTTTTCAACGTTAAATATCCAATCGGTTGATCGAACTGGTGATGGCTGATGGACTTGTATTGTGATTGTGTGTATGTGAGTACAAAAAAAAAAAAAAAAACAACGGTACCAGTCTTCAATAACTGAAAATGTAATTTAAATTAAAAAGTAAAGGTAAAGGAAAGGGCCATGCTTTTAAGAGGCGTCTACCACTTCTCAATCAGGTGATAATTATCAGAATTATCATAGGTTTCAATACATGGGGGTCACAACTCACAATCACTAGGGTATCACCACGGATCTACATTGATCTAATGTCGTTTTTATTTGGCAATCCGGAAGCCTTCTGGACACTTTTCTGAAAGTGTTCACTTGGGAAAAAATGACAGTTCTGATTCTGATAAGAAGAGACATTTGCTTCTGGATTTGAAATCAGAATCAAAACCAGAAGATTCAAAACCACTCACAGATTTATATACTTAAACGTCAAACTCAACAGCTGTGATTTTTTGTATCCTAATTGTGCGAAGTGTATTTTTCAACACACGTTATTCTTGATTTTCATTATTGTCCACATTTGATGTTTCACATATACATACAATCACAAAAAACTTCAAATTCATCAGAATCAAAAAAAAAGTGTTCAGTTGGGATTCCGGATCTGAGAGAGATTCCGGATTGCCAAATAAAAACGACATAAGTGTGACGGTGACAAGACTAACAAGATCAACTGTCAGCTCATTAACCTAACCTTAAATAACTTGATAATGTAAATTTAAAAAAAAAAACTCAATTTGTACTTGCTCAAAAATTTTTCTCAAAACTTCGATTTTAGAAATTAGTTTTTCAAAAATTATCATCAAAGCAATTGAATTTAAAAATAAAATAATATAATTGTTTTTTGGCTTGAAAAGTTATAAATAAATTATATTGTAATTGTTGCCGTTGTATTTTTTAAATAAATAAAACTTTTATGTCAAAAGCATGAATGTGAAAATCAATTTTTTAGGTGATTATTTATTTTGAAGTTGGAAGTAGTTAGTGCGAAGGATTGGACTATCCTGCAGAACCTCTTTGGTGTACTGCCTTTATCATTGAATGTGCTTGATATATGATCCTCCATTGCAGTAATATAACAGGCCAGCGATTTGCTATGGGAACCATTGCAGTGAACTTATCATTGCGCGTCAGCAATATTTGATGGGAAGCGATGAGTGGACAGGAAAGCTGGCTCTAGCTTTAAGTTATGGTATTCAATTTTATTCCGACTTCCAAACCGATAGGTTTATATCATAATAAATTATAAGGTTTGCCGAATACTTTTTTATTTTCATATTTTAATTACTTTTGAAGAGTAATGGCTAAAACACATGTGCAGCATTTTCCCTGCAGCGAAATTTAATTACACAGGTTCTTATGGGAGCAGAATCATTGAAAGTCTGCATGCAGCGCTGAGCTGCACGATGTCTCTATTCCTAAATTTTCTGCCTAGTTTCATTGCAGCCATAATTCTAAAACAAAAATTTCCAAATAATTACTATTTGGTATTACTGATATTGACAGATTGTTCACATTGTCTGTCATATTTGCAAAAAAAAAGTTTGTCTTTGGTGGAAAACTTGATATTGATACAATAATGGATGAAAAAATAAAACAAATTCATTTATGACAAAACAAATCCGTACAATGAACAAGAAGTGAAAAGAATTTGTTTTGTCTCCGACTCGTATTTTTGTTTATTTTCAGACAGATAAAAGATTGTTACTGCTCACCAGTTCCTGTTTGGGATAGGTAAATTGTATCCAACTACGGACATTTTCTTCAGCCATACATAGCAACATCAACGCGAGGCAAACTACATGTCTAGTATAGTTTTGTTTTTCATTTGTGCTTTGTATCTTCTTTTGCTTTTCCTACTTATCCCCAGGAACAATTTTTGAAAGTATAGGTGCAATTCTCTTTCATTTTCTGATTAATTAAATTTGTCCACGGCCTTGAAGTTTTGATCTGGAACAAATTATATTCATTTAAAAACTTGAGGTATTCCTCATACACGGCAATCAAAATCAAAATTTGGTCCTTGTTTGTTGAAATATCCATTTAATTTAAAATAAACTTATAAAACTTTAAGTACAAAACAATTTAAGCAAACAAAAAGAATGAAAATTTGGCAGATGTCATTTTTGTTTTAACAGAACTAGGCATAATTAAAGTTAGGAAGTATGCACATGTGTTCTGGCTGCAGCGCTGCATGCATCGCTGCGTGCAGACTTGCTGCACATCTGTTTAAGCCATAAGTCAAACCGTTGGGCCCGACCTCTGGGCTGGCGTTTGCTTTTTTTAGCATCATCGGAAAGGATGAATTTAACTCGGATCACAATTTAGTACACTAACCCCCAGTTTCACAGTGGAAGTTTAAACCCCAATTTCGGTTTAAACTTCAGTTCAACAATAAATTTGGTTTCACAGTGTCCTTTAAACCTTGAGCAGAGTTCATTCTGTAGTTTAAGTTAAAGGACACTGTTTTGCCGTTTAAACTTCAGTTCAAAAACCCTTCACACATTTGAAAATATTATTTATTTTAATTTTTTTAATTTTTTTTCCTGTCACAGGTCACAACTGAAAGAAAGCAAAGTTTCCTTGATTTTTTTTCTTTTATTCAGATAGAAAGAGAAAACAATTTACTTAAACTACGTTCAATGAACTAAAGTTCAGATTAGACTGTGAAACCGGACGAGTTGAACTTTTAGGTTCAGCTGAACTTAAGTTAAAACTCCCACTGTGAAACTGGGGGTAAATAAAAAACATTTGCTTTACAATAAATTAATTTTTATTTTTGAATCTAAAACGTTAAACTCTATTTTTTAAGTCTAAATTAAATTCTCTCGTATGCCTAAATGTACAATATTGGGACAGTTGATTAAGTTAGAAAAATTTAATGTTCTTCTTATCTTTTCTTAGAATCTGTATCTCACGCCAACATGGCCACTGTTGTCATTGAACTTGAAGTTCCTTGAAGCTCCACCGTAAACATCCAAGTTTCTGCCGATTTGACGGGTATAATCAATGCCTGCACTTGAGCCACCCTGATGGCTGTGTGCAAAAGTACCACTCAGAGAACCCTGAGGTGATCTTGATTTTCTCACAAGGACAACATCGTCAGCCACTGGAACTACATCTCCATACACCTATAAGACCAAAACAATAAACATTTAGAAACAAGATTTAAAAGACCAATTTTTTTTTTTAACTCTTACCCAATCCGATTCAGCGGGTGATGAATTTTCTTCAGGAAGAGTGAATCCTAGAGCCACAGCGAGGAGTCCGAAGAAGATTAAAGTTTTGAGAGACATAGTGTTCGAAAAATTGGTAAGCTTTTCTTTGTATTTAATGTACAAATTTCAATGCAAGACTGATTGCTATTTTAGGCATTCACTTGCCTTTTATACAAAAATAAATGTGTCTTATTGATAACAGATGCTTCATATCTGCTTGGGGTATTTGCTCAAGCTTTGTTCTCGGGTGTGATTTCCCGTAGATCCCTGTGCATTGAATTCATTCATTGATTGATCAGATCTGTCTATTTTTATATATAGATATTTATGAATGTATGACCGGGGAATTTCATAATTAAAAATTTTGATGGTTCACTTCTTTTAAAAATAATTTGTACATGGCGTAAATAGGATGTAAAAAAATTGATATTTGATGTACATTATTGCATTTTATTATTTACTTTATTAATACTAGACAAATGACAAACAGATGAGCGGGGAATCACTTCTGAATTGAAATAAAAATATAAGTGCCCCTAAGCCACAGGAAATAAGTGACTATATAAAAAGCATCTAAAATGAAGAATAAACTTTTATGTCTTTAAGAAAGATTGATACACCCAGTTAAGTTAATAAATTCTTTAAATATTAAATTCATGTATGTACATATTTATTTTATCAAAAACATGATTTTTACTTGCGACTTATAGGTACTATAAGGCAAGTTATGCATTCGAAAAAAGAAACGAACTCGAGATTTTGATTAAAGTTGACATTACGATGATAGCGAATACCAAAAAAGTGGACCTAGCAATTCTGTCTGTCTCTCTGTCTCTGCGTTCGTTTGCAGCTAAACGGCTCGGCCGATTTTCTTCAAACTTGGTAGATATGGGTTTTAATTTCCCCTCCCCCCCCGGATTCTTTTTGATTTGATTTTTTAAGACCAAAAATAACGGTACCTGCCATACGAATTTTTTTCGAAATTTTATAAAAACTGTCCCACCGATTTTTAAAAAAAAAATTCATGAAATTTCTTTTAGTTAAACCTAGGTGATGGTTGAAGAAAAAATTTCCAAAAAATGGTTATTTTTGGTACCCCCCTTGGAACCATTTTTTTTGTTTTTGATTTTCTCTAAAACGGTACCACCGATTTTGTTCATTTTTTGTATGTTAAGGCTCCCCAGTAGTTTCAATATTACTGTGTATTCAAATTTTCAAAAAAAATTTCTTTGGATTTTTTAAGAAAAATTTCAAAATTTTTTTCTGAAAACTCAATATTTCGAAAACCCCATGCCCGATTTTTTCAAAACTTGATAAATAAAAGTTTTTTAATATAAATTATAAGATTTAAGAAAAAAAAATTTGTTTTACTTAAAAATAACATACAAATGTTAAAAAAATAGTTTTCGAGAATCGTATTTTTCTCGAAAACGGTTCCGAGAATTTTACTTTAATTTTTTTTCTTTCAGTTAATTTTTAAGATCTATCTATAATTTAATAAAAAAAAATTTGAAAACAAGATATTACTGACTGTACCTACCATAGAGCGATTTTTAAAAATTTTGAATTTCTCATTATCGGCATAACGGATTTTAATGAAATTTTTTAATTAAGTATTTCTCTAATAACATTCATTTTTGAAATTCTTAGTCTATTACATAGGAGCAAGTTCGTGCGACCCAGTCGTGCATTTTATTTTTCCTCAACTCTAACTTGAGAAATGTAAATTTTTTTCTTCTCATCTGTCAATTTTTGAAATGAAAAAATGGTGAAAATCTTTCTGAATAAGTGCATTTTCCTTCGCGGGAAGAATAGACATTTCCTTTTCTATCAAACTTCCTTTTTGTTTTTAATGTTTTTACTGAGACAATTAATATATTTTCAGTTAGTGTATATATTCACTTTGTAATGATGAGTTATACAATAAGCAAAGATAAGAAAGCTACATACATCGATATTGATCAAGTGCGATAAAATATCACTTTTCCATCAGTTTTTTATTGCATCCTCTTATTTTTTCAAGGGCAAATGTCCATTCGGTTGATGGAACTGGTGATGGCTGATGGTCTTGTATTGTGATTGTGTGAATGCGAGTACAGAAAAAAAAACGGTACCAGTTGATGGAACTGGTGATGGCTGATGGTCTTGTATTGTGATTGTGTGAATGCTGAAAATGTACATAGATTGTACATTCAAAAAAAAATTTAAATTAAAAAAGTAAAGGTAAAGCAAAGGACCATGCTATTAAAACCCGTCTACCTCTTCACCAAATTACAATTACAATCACAAATTTGTAATTGTAAACTGCAATTATAAATTTGTAAACTGATTTTGTATTTCACAAGCTACAACAAATTTGTAAGAAAAGAGACAAGAAATAGGGGAAATTGTAATTTACAATTAAAAAAATAAACCGTTGCACCGTTTAATTTCCAGACTTGAAGACTACAATTTTTTTCACAAATTTGTAAGTCGGCCGATAGAAAACATCAACAGCTATGAATAAGCTAAATAAAATTGCTGCATCGGTGTCAATGAAAAGTTTTTTTCAGTCTCATTTGCAATCCGTGGTCCAATTTGTCCTATTATTTCCTTTGCCTTAGCACGTTTCAAGCGAAACTTTTTTCATGTTTTAATTACTTTTGAAGAGTAAGTCAAACCGTTGGGCCCGACCTCTGGGCTGGCGTTTGCTTTTTTTAGCATCATCGGAAAGGATGAATTTAACTCGGATCATAATTTAGTACACTAAATAAAAAACATTTGCTTTACAATAAATTACTTTTTATTTTTGAATCTAAAACGTTTAACTCTACTTTTTAACTCTAAATTAAATTCTCTCGTATGCCTAAATGTACAATATTGGGACAGTTGAATAGATTAGAAAAATCTTATGTAATGCTCTGATGTTTCCTTAGAATCT
Organism: Philhelius festivus; assembly: GCA_963931855.1. Classification (NCBI taxonomy): domain Eukaryota; kingdom Metazoa; phylum Arthropoda; class Insecta; order Diptera; family Syrphidae; genus Philhelius; species Philhelius festivus. Next base: position 88,175,853 of record OZ007557.1, on the reverse strand, counting down.
GTATCTCAATCCAACATGACCACTGTTATCATTGAACCTGAAGTTCCTCGCAGCTCCTCCATAAACATCTAAGTTTTTGCTGAGTTGATGGTTATAATCAATGCCTGCACTTGATCCACCTTGACGGCTGTGTGCAAAAGTACCGCTCAGAGAACCCTGAGGTGATCTTGATTTTCTCACAAGGACAACATCGTCAGCCACTGGAACTACATCTCCATACACCTATAAGACGAAAACAATAAACATTTAGAAATAAGATTTGAAAGACTAATTTTTTTTAACTCTTACCCAATCCGATTCAGCGGGTGATGAATTTTCTTCAGGAAGCGTAAATCCCAGAGCCACGGCGAGGAGTCCGAAGAAGATCAAAGTTTTAAGAGACATAGTTTTTGAAATATTGGTAAGCTCTTCTTTGTATTTAATGTATAAGTTTCAATGCAAGACTGATTGCCATTTGAGGCGTTCGCTTGTCTTTTATACAAAAATAAATGTGTCTTATTGATAACAGATGCTAAATATTTGCTTATTATCTGTTTGGGGTTTTTTAGCGTTTGCTTTGTTCTCAGGGGTGATTTCCCCTAGACTTATGTATGTGCTTAAATTCATTCATTGGTTGATCAGGTCAGAGTTAAGCAATTGTACCTGTCGGTGGTTCACTTCCTATAAAAAGAAACATAATTTATTCATTAAGACGATAGGGTGTAAAATAACTGGTATTTGATAAACGTACATTATTCTGTTTATTTATTTTTGTAAAATTGGAAACTGGAATTTCATAAACCGGTATATTTTTTATTGAATATTTCGTAGAGTTGCAAGACTATTACAACAAAAAATAAATTTACAGATTTGAAATTATCATGCGGGGGATTTCTCTGTGCTCCAAATTTATTCATATATTGGATCAGTATATTTTATTTTCTTGTATATGGCCGGAGAATTTTAAAATTTGAGCTTTCCTATTGTTGGTTCACCTTCTTTTAAAATGAAACATAATTTAAGTATTAAGATGATATGATGTAAAACAACTAATGTGTTTCGAGTAATTTTAATTTCATAAAAAAAAATGACAAAAAAGACTAGAAAAATAATTGAAAACCATGAACTTCTATGTATATGAGATTATTTTATTCAAATGAAATTTTTAAGACTTCGTTATTTTAAAATACCTATAAATCACTCTCAACTCAAATATTTAAGCAAAATTAACTAGTTAAACTCGAAGTCCTTCTGCACACAAAACGTCTCATCACCTACGCGTACTAAGCTTGCTTGCAGTTTTTGAGTAGCTTTATTTATATTTAAAGGTAAGACAAAAAATGTATATATGTACATAACATGTACATAACGTACATAATGTATGTATGTACATATGTACGAGTAAATAACACTTGACAGCAAAATATTTCTTTTTTTAATTTCCAGAAATCAGACTTTATTTTCCGAAGGTATTTGATGTGCTGATTTCGAATATGATATCCATCAGATCAAGTTTTCGACACATTCTAAGCAAAGTACTACTTTATCGGTTTGTTTGAGCATACATATGTTACATAAGTATCCTATAGAAATAATTTTGTAACTTTTCTTCAGCATATTTTTTTGCAAAATTATCAATCATTTGGAAAACTTTGGATTTTGAATAGGGAAATGTGTTCACCCTTTCTGATTGCGAAACGTCTTTTTTGTGGAATTTAAAATAAAATGCAAAACTGGATCGCACGAACTTGCTCTTATGTAAAAGACTACAAATTTTAAAAATTATATTACTAGATAAAAATTTTCGTAACTATAAAATTTATTTTTTAAATGACTAAAACAAACTTTTTAGAAGTTGAAGCTAAAAAAAGGAATGAAATTATATTAAAAAAAAACAAGAAAAACAAATTTTTTTTTTCAAAAATTCAAAGCATGTTCAAAATTAAAAAAATAGAGTTTTAGAATTTTTGTTTTGAATTCTAATTCCAAAATGCTTCTATGGTAGGTACAGTCAGTAATATCTTAATTTCAATTATGGCAGGTACAGTTGTTTTTGGTTTTAAAAACAAAAAAACGTGTGAAGAGAAAAAATCTCCCGAACCGTTTAGGCTGTAATCGAAAAGATAGACAGACAGAATTGCGAGACTCTAAAATCAACCGAAACAAAGCCCTTAGTGCAATAAATCCATTGCTTTTTACTTTACGAAATACCCTTTAATAAAAGTATCATCCTGAAGTTAAACATATTCGCGTTAGATAACTACATCACAATAGGCCGAGTCCGTCCTCATTCCATTATTGATAATAAAAACAGTATATTAATTATATACCTTTCTATTCTTTGTACCTATTTTATAAAATTAACCATAAAAACCTAAAACGTAAAAATTCCCAGTCTATATCGTAAAAATCAAACAAGTACACATGAAGTAATTAATAAATTTACGGAACAAAAATCCAGGGTAAACCACCCCCAATAGCAAAGAAAAAGCTGAACAAATTCCCCAAACAGATAATTATGAAACATCTGTTATCAATAAGACAACTTTTTATTTTTTTCTCTAAAAGGCAAGAGAATACCTAAAATAGCAATCAGTCTTGCATTGGCAATTTTTAATTACAAAAATACATTGAACTGCTTATCAATATTTGAAACACCATGTCTCCCAAGACTTTAATCTTTTCCGGATTCCTGGCCGTAGCTTTGGGATTCACTCTTCCTGAAGAAAATTCATCGCCTGTTAAATCTGATTGGGTATAAGTTTAAAAAAAAAAGATTTTTGTCTTTTTGAACTTACAATTTTTCTTTTAATTTTTATAGATCTATGGAGATGTTTTTCCAGTTACAGATGATGTTGTTCTTGTAAGGAAAGCAAGATCACCTCAGTCTATGAGCGGTACCTTTTAACACACCCGTCGTGGAGGCTGAAGTGAAAGCCTTGATTATAACCATAAACTCACCAACAACTTAGATGTTTACGGAGGAGCTTCAAGAAACTTCAAGTTTAATGACAACAGTGCTCATGCTGGTTTGATATATAGATTCTAAATTTTAGTGCTAAGCAAACTATTAAGACATAAGTTGTTTATATTTCTATCAAATATCAAGAGTGTGTTCATTAATATAAGTATAAGAGAGAATTTTATATAGACTAATAATATAAAGCATAGTTGAAAATAAAAATGTATTTATTGTAAAATAAGATTTTTGGTTATGATTATTAATTTTACTATTATTATTATGATTATTATTAAAGTAGTGAATTTCATTTTGACAACTCTTTTGAGTTGAATTGAATTTAAAAAAAATATGTACGTCTTTCTACTTTCATATACAATTTTCTTTGATAAACAAAAATTGGAAAAAAATATTCTTGACAAAATGAAGTCACAGCATTGAACTGGATCAAACCAGCTCAGATTAAGGCCGAAGACTGAGAAATAAACGGGTAATTAATAATTGTTTCGGTTTGGGTTTAAGGAAAAATACATTCGTTGGAAGCAGAACTAACAAATTCGCTTTCTCTTTGATAATTAATGAACCTTTATATTAATGTCCTTAAGTTATATGTTAATGAAAAGAATACTAATATTGAATGTAGTAGACCTAGACGATAACACTCTCGAAACATCTGAGACGAAATAGTTTTTTCTGTAGTGAAATCTAAAGGGTGCTTCGGAAAAAAATATTGCAAATAAAAAATCATATTTTAAATTTGGAGTATTCAAAGCTTCTCGTTTCAAACGCTGGCGCTGGTTTATATTTCTTGTACAAAAAATGGCAAAGAAGACCTCTATTCTTGTAATGTTCTCAGGTTCTATATATATATCTAATAATATATTTATAACAGAGAATAAAGGAACTGTCTTCCCTTGAATCGAGTATATTCTCTTCCACCTGATAATATCCCTCCCATCTTTTTAAAAATGTGTAAACTGGACCTTCTCAAGAAGGAAGTGGAAGTGGTCCTTTATAACACCTATACATGGTCATAAGTCAGGTTCTAAAAAGGCTGTGATTAACTATAGACCGATTGCTAAGCTTCAAATTATTCCAAAAATCTTTAAAGCTATTGTCAAAAATAAGTTATATATACTCGTACTACTGTTTGTAATAATATTTCGGATTTTCAATATGGTTTCGTGATAGCTAAGTCCACAACCATGAATCTTGCAATATATGCCAACGCCTGCCTACGTGCTTTAGAGAGTAGACATCAAACCGATTCTATATTTACAGACTTCTCTAAAGCTTTTGCCAGCGTTCAACATAACATTCTAATTAAGATGCTGGAATTTTTAGGTTTTCACTCACAACTATTGTCGTGGTTGAGAAGTTACTTAATTGAAAGAAAACAATTTGTAAAAATTGTATCCAAAATTTCGTCAGAAATAACAAATTCTTCAAGTGTTCCACAAGGTAGCCATTTTGGTCCACTTTTATTTCTGTTGTTTATTAACGATTTACCTACACATGTCGCTCACTTCCAATGCCTATTATTTATGCTAATGACCTTAAAATATTCAAAGAAATTCAGTGTATTATTGATTGGTGTGATCGCAATGGAGGCGATTTCTTTTTTATTCCCTTACATAGGATAAATTACGGACTAACTGACCCAATTACCATGGCTTCTCTTCATTACAATAAGTGTGCACACGTAATCGACTTTAATATGAGTAGAAACATTTGTAAGATAATGATTTTGACCTGTATATTACTTTTCAATTACATGTTACCACTATCTTAGAAAGTTAATGCACTTGATAGATAATAATAAATAAATAACATAAATAACAATAACAATTTGCTAACTTTAAAGTAGTTAACTAAGTCTTTCTTAATGTTAAACATTTCTTCCTTAGTATCACGGTATCACGGGTGAACTGATGGGAGGGGGGGGGGGGTTGGGGGTCTAGGAATACAACTGGCTACTTCAAATGAGCATTGCTTTTGCTTGTAAAAGAAGCAATAAAACAAGGAAATATATGAAACATTTCGACGATGTTCAAAATTTCACGCGCACAAATGCTTAAAAGTAGAAACTATTTATTAAAATATTAAAAAAAAATATTTAATACAGCTTCTATAACGTTTGAAAGACGGAATAAATGCTTTACAATAATATTTCGTAAAATTCTAGTTTTCACAACTACATTTGATCATGCATGGAAATTCTTTTCCACTACTTTTTGCAATAATTTTAAAACATACATCATGTATCATTTTCAGCTGCATGCATTGTAAATGCCCAGAATTATTACTCATCTGCCAAGTTCTGCGATTCTACAAGTCCTATAGCTTACAGTTACATATTCCTTAGTTAACTACCAAACAACAATTTGAAGCCCCTTGAAAGCATTATTCTATACTCGTATATAAATTAAGAATGTTTAGACTCATGAAACTTGATAAAAACGTTTTATTAAACATAAGAATTGAGGACTACCAAGTCGGTTTAATATGCGAAATAGAATTAGAAGAGTTGGCCGCCATTTTTTATTTAAGTAAGATTGATATTTATTATAATGCGCTTATTTTCAGATTTTTAGTACAAATTTACTTTACAAAAAATGTTAAAAATTTAAGTACCTACAACTTTACTGGAGATAGATTTTTGTCTTCGATTGATATTTTTCCACTTTACATAAATGTATAAAATAAGATTGTAATCGTTATATCTTGTTTATTTTGTGCTTACCTTATAAAATAGCATTATTGAAATAAATATGTATATATAAAATAAAATAAATAAATAAATTTGGTGGTGCAACAGCTCGGAGTGAACCAGGACCTAGTGACATACAACTCCCAACCATTCCTGTGTGCGTGTTACCAGGAACGGAGGGGACCTACAATTTTCTGCCGATTCCGAACGGCTAATGAGCATCACTTTCCATGACAAGAGATACTCTTGGAGAATTTGTCAATTCCTCGCAAGAGGCAGTACACCCCTGAAAAAACTTTCTTGCAGCGGCTGAGAATCGAACTCGAGACCTTCCGCATGACAGTCCAACGCACTAACCATTATGCCAAGGGGTACTACAAATATATATATACATATATATGACTATTTTTTTTTTGAAAGATATATCGAGAATATCATTCAGAATGACAAACAAAAATTTTCGTAAAAGTTTGAGCCCTTAATATCAATTTTAAGAGGGCTATCATCGCTAATTTTGATTTTTAGTCATAATTTCATGTTTTGCGTCAGAACTGACAAAACATTGAAGTAAAAAAAATTCATTTTGACTTACTTTTATATAAAATTAAATTCCCTACAAAAAAGGTCTAATTGAAAATTTTCGTCAGACAAGCCGTTTTTGAGTAATTAAGCTTAATAAATTGTTATTTTTCGTTAGTTACAAAATTCCAAATTAAAAAAGTAAAATCGAAGAAAAATAACAATTTATTAAGCTTAATTACTCAAAAACGGCTTGTCTGACGAAAATTTTCAATTAGACCTTTTTTGTAGGGAATTTTTTTGTCATTCTGAATGATATTCTCCATATATGTATCTTTCAAAAAAAAAAATAGTCAATTTTTTTGGCCCAGTCTAATATACATAATGTATATATAAAATAAATATGAATGAAATTCTAATAAATTTTGACTAACATTGCTTGTTTTTGATTTCAGTAGGAAAATGCAAGCAATGTTGAAAACAATAAAAAATAAATTCGTGTACACTTTATTTTAGTACAATCAAGATATTTGTACGTTTTCTATATATATTCTTAAGTGTCAAGGTAAGTGAAACATTCTCACTAAGTTTCATGAGTGTAAATTTTCTTTTTGAAATTTTACTATTGAGCTACTTGCCTTGTAATACCTTATTTCATTAAAAAAAATACATTAACATTAACATTGACATTGGCGCGAACTTTTAGTGCAATAAGTACGATGTTAAAATTGTTTTAGTATAAAACTAGGTCTAAACTACGTTTTTGCAAATTTTAAACGAATATAGCATCATACTTTGTTTACTCTTTTATTGAAGTTAAAATCATGGAATACCTACCTATTTTATTTTTTTAGTGTCGTGCTAAGATCATATAACTCTTTGACATTTACAAACGTCAAAACAATTTCATTTACTAAGCTTTTTACATGAATTGTCATTTCATTACTTTAGGTGTATTCAGAAGCAATTTATTAAAAACATAGCTTTAGCACAATACTAGTTAGAAAATGTTTAAAATTAAGAAAGAGTTAGTAATCTATGTATTTTAAAGAAATTGCTAATAAGTATCCCACTGATACCTTAACACTAGGCTGTTTAAAATTTTGCGCCATTATCTTTTGTTGGGGTTTTTCTTTTTTGAGGATTTTTTCGTGCAAACCAGCAAAATGCCATATCCAAATAACACTTGAATCGTCATCAAAAATTACCTTATCACAGAGAATTTCACGGGGAATCACTTAAAATATGGAAAAAAAATCAACCTCAATAGATAACTCACATCTTTGATTGCAGCATCTCTTATCAAAAATAAATAACAAGTACTACAAAGCGTGTGCCTGCTTCATTTTCAATTTACTATATAAACAAGACAATTTCTCAAAACGTATTCAGTCTTGTAATCGCTTTTATTCTCTATTTGTGTACAAAGCAAGATAATCTTCATAAAATAAAAATGTCTTTCAAAGCTTTGATTCTCTTTGGACTTTTGGCAGTCACCTTAGGTTTCACAATTCCTGAAGAAAACACTTCTTCAAAATCAAAATTAAATGTGAATGGGTAAGTTTAAAAAAAAAAAATACAAAACCCATCAACAAAATTTTAATCAAAATATTTATGTGCAGATCTATGGAAATGTGATACCGCTATCTGACAATGTTGTCCTTGTGAGAAAAGCAAGATCACCTCAGGGTTCTATGAGTGGTACGTTTGAACACAGCCATCGGGATGGATCAAGTGCAAGCATTGACTATAACCGTCAACTTACCAAAAACTTGGATGTTTACGGAGGAGCTTCAAGGAACTTCAGGTACAATGACAATAGTGCTCATGCTGGATTAAGATATAGATTTTAGAACTTAACCAAAATATTATACCTAATTTAAATTAAATTATTTATTTCAGAAAACTATAATTTCGAATGAAAAAATTTTGCAAGTCAGCTTAGTTTGTAATTTTTGCCTTAAAAGCTATTATACTCACCTCAAGTATAGTCAAAATAAATGCATTTGACAATCTTTTTGCGCCATTTGATCTGAATTGGAATCGGACCATTATAAATATATGTTGATGTGATGTGAAACACTAATAATATCAAATAAAATAAGATTCAATATTTGTACAGTTGCTTTCCAGCTTTTTCCAATGCTTGTGGCTCTAAAAACATTAACTTTGGCTCCTATGGTCTGATCTTCAAGATTTATAAATTTAAACAAAGTTAAATTCATGTATAAATTTAATTAGGAGGTAAAAACATTCAAACTCGATTTATTAGATTGAGTGTGCCGTCATTTTTATTTGATATTAAGCCCCTTTTAGACGATCATTTCAGTTTCAGTTTCAGTTGAGCTATCAGTTAAGCTTTCAGTTAAACTGATGTCTAAATGCAAAAACTGAAGCGTTTAACTGAAACTGAGACTGAAACTGATGAAATTCCCATAAGTTTTCAGTTCAGTTATCAGTTAAACTGATGTGTAAATACTTTTCAGTTCAGTTGTCAGTTCAGTCCTCATTCGAGTTCATTTTTTTTTTTTTCAATACAGAATGATAATTTGGTCGATTTCATTGAAATTTATCGCGTGTGTCCATGTTTATGGAAGAAAAGTTACCCTTTTTATAACAATTCAGTTAAGAGAGAAACAGAATACAAGCTCAACTGAACACCAGACTGACGTCTTAATACAATGCCTTTTTTAGCTGAACTGACAACTGAACTGATAACTGAAGGAACAACTGATCGTCTAAAAGGGGCTTAAGATATTTATTTCAAAATGAAAAAGTTTCAAAATTGTGTAAAAAAAATAAAGCGTTAAAACTAATAAGAAACTGATTTATAATGGAATCATTTCCATCTTTTGGACACCGTCGGAATATTTCATGTCTTATTAAAGTTTTATCCCCCATCTGGAGTTCATCCAGGTTCCGTTTAGGACCTCTAATATTTCTTCTTTATATTATATTCTTTATATTATTATAAAATTACGAGAAAATTTACTGTCATCATCACTGTTGTATGCAGATGACCTGAAAACGTATACAGAAGGATCTGGAACTGGATATATTCTTCTTGAATGGTGTGCTGTGAATGAACTTCATTTGAATGCAAGAAAAAGACATCCTACTTATTTTGACTACACCGAAAAAAAAAAATGTAAAAAACCACCGTAAAAGTGATAGTTTTCGCTTACATTTTCCAGCTGATGTTGAACAATGTTACTTTTGACATGACTGTCATATCACTTTTGATATTGCAAATGTACTTTTAACATTATATACTTGTCAAATGTACATTGACATTTCATCCAATTTTTGGATTAAAACTGTAGATATGATATGAATTCAACGTTATCCTGACATGAACAATGTCAACAAATTATATTAAAATGTGATTATGATGTTGTAACATGTCATCTTGACATTGTATTTTTGGATTAAAAATGTAAAAATGATATGAACTCAATGTTATCCAGACATGAACAATGTCAAAAAATGATATTAAAATGTTATTTTGACATTGTTTCATGTCGAATTGACATTGATATTTTACATTAAAAATGTAGAAATGACATGAACTCAACGTAAAATTGACATGACCAAATGTTGTTTTGACGTTATTTCATGTCGAGTTGACATTGAATTTTTACATTAAAAATGTTGAAATGACATGAACTCAACGTAAAATTGACATGACCAAATGTTTTTTTGACGTTATTTCATGTCGAATTGACATTAAATTTTTACATTAAAAATGTGGAAATGACATGAATTCAACGTAAATTTGACATGATCAAATGTTGTTTTGAGGTTGTTTCATGTCAAATTGACATTGAATTTTTACATTAAAAATGTTGAATTGACATGAACACAACGTAAAATTGACATGACCAAATGTTGTTTTGACGTTGTTTCATGTCGAATTGACATTGAATTTTTACATTAAAAATGTTGAATTGACATGAACACAACGTAAAATTGACATGATCAAATGTTGTTTTGAGGTTGTTTCATGTCAAATTGACATTGAATTTTTACATTAAAAATGTTGAATTGACATGAACACAACGTAAAATTGACATGACCAAATGTTGTTTTGACGTTGTTTCATGTCGAATTGACATTGAATTTTTACATTAAAAATGTTGAATTGACATGAACACAACGTAAAATTGACATGACCAAATGTTGTTTTGACGTTGTTTCATGTCGAATTGACATTGAATTTTTACATTAAAAGTGTAGAAATGACATGAACTCAACGTAAATTTGACATGAACAAATGTTATGTTGACGTTATGTCATATCAAATCAACATTGAATGTTTACATTAAAAATGTAGAAATGATATGAATTCAACGTAATATTAACATGAACATCGTCGACAAAATATTTAAATGTTTTTTCGACGTTGTTTCATGTCAAATATTATATTGAATTTTCGCAAATTTCTTATATTAAACACATTATTTAAACCTTGCTCTATGGATAAAGAATCAGTGTTAACTTACTTTGATTGATATTTTTGTTCGTCAACGACCAAAGAAAATCCCCAACAGCTTTTATTTATGTCTGGTAACACAAATATTCATTTCATAGGAAGAACAATACTTACATTCATGATTACATTGATTTCGTTATTACTTAAATCAGTTTTTTTAAATAAAAAAGGATTTGTTAAATTTTTTTCATAACACTTTATTTGGTACTAAACAGACCAATCAATTTGATAACTTAAAATTAACAAAATCAAAATTTATTATTTAAAAGGAATAGCATTAGGATAAGATAAGATTAGATGAATCTTTACTGTTGTCATGAACAAAATATGCTTATTAACTATTATAATATAATTATAAATATGATATATCTACATTTTTTTAACAATTGTTTTTAAAATAAATTACATCACATCTTACGGAACAGAAAATTATGATTTACTTTCATACATATTAAGTTATTGTTGACAAATATCCAATTTTGTAAACAGACCCTTTAAATGGGTCTTGTGAATAAAAAAAAAGTTAAAGCTTTTTTTGGAGGAAGCTAAAGCCAACTAGTCATAGCTCTTACTAGCAGCTAAAGCTAGACAGTACTAGCTTAAGCTTTGTTTTATGTGAATAAAAAAATGATAACGCTAAATAGCTTATGCTGGAAAATTCTAGCTTAAGCTTGGTAATTTAAGGTGTTCGTTTTTTATTCACATGTTTCGGCTAGTTAGCTTTAGCTAAAACTAGTACATGTATACTGAAAGGAAAGTTTTTTTGCCTCAATTTGTTATCTGTTCTACAGGGCAAGTATTGGTTTCGGCTAAAAAATGTTTTTAACATTTCATATGTCAGTTTCTGGGTCTATACGTTCACAGTCCTATTTTTTGAGATATTCCCTTATGTTTAATTAACAACTCGCACAAATTAATACTGAAAATAAGACCTAGTCAAAGCTTTCTAGACAGGTCGAAAAAATCTTGAAATTTTTGTAGCTTTAACTATAATATTCTAGTTTAAGCTATTTTTATTCACACAAATTGAAGCTTAAGCTAGGAAAACAAGCTAAAACTAAATGAATTTAGCTTTGGCTATTTTTAAATAGCTTTTACTAGAAAACATCTTTAACTAGCTAGCTTAAGCTTATTTTTATTCACTAAAAATCAAGCTTTTACTTAAAAATCCAAGTTTTAGCTTTGGCTTTTTTTTATTCACAAGGCCCAATGTCAAGGAATTAAAAAGATTAAATATCTACAATATCAAACCAATATTCTTCTCACGGGTGATTTTAATGCAAGGACTGGCACTCAGCAACCGATAGGACAAAAACTCGATGAAGATTCAGAACCCCGAAACTCTAAAGATTTGGTTTTGGATAGAAAAGGATGTCAACTATTAGACTTTTGCAGCGAGTATGGACTGAAAATTCAAAATGGATGTTCAAGGGGAGATTTGCGAGGCGAATATACGTTTTTGGGTGCACAAGGAACCTCAGTAATTGACCTAACTTTAAGCGGAGGAGAATGGAACAATAGTGTTACAAATTTTGTGGTAGAATCGCAAAATTTCTCAGACCATTTACCAATTGTAACAACATTCAGCTTAGTTACTAATGAATTGAGAAACGACGAAGCTGCAATAAATTTGCTACCTAAATTCAGATGGAATCGGAATCAGGCGCAAAACTACCAGATGAACCTGAGCAGACAGATGGAAATAGTAACAGTTGGAAATATGGACGATATAACTCAGATTGTTAAAAACGCTATTGGTCTCATGCCACAAAAACGGATAAAACAAGATTTTAAACAGCCGTGGTTTGACTCTGATTGCGAAAAGCTAAGAAAAAAATCATTCTGTATTTTAAATCAATTCCGAAAATACGATGAACCAAGTTATAAACATATGTATCTACACGCGAAAAAAGAATACAATAGTACATGCCAGAAGAAGAAAATTGAATACCAAAACGCTTTAGCAGTTGAAATATCCCAATGTAGGGATGCTGCAACTCTATGGAAACTGCTTAAGAAAAAAAATGGAAAAATGTTTAAAATTGGTATAAATATTAGTGCAGATCAATTGGCACAACACTTCAAAAATATCTTGAACTCTCCCAACGCCATGTACCAGTCTAGTTTTCAATATGCAGTTCCGGATACAAAGTGCGATTTGTTGGATAGTCCCATTAAGTTCGAAGAAGTAAAACTTTGGTTAGTTAAGAGCAAGGACCGAAAAGCGCCGGGAACGGACGGAATACCAATTGAATTCTTCAAATATGCAAATGACTCTCTGCTACAAATACTAACCAAAGAATTCAATAGAATTTTTGAAACAGGAGATATCCCAACCAGCTTTCGACAGAGCGTGATTTTTCCAATCCTCAAGAAAGGCGATCCTAACCAAGCAGAAAATTACAGAGGAATATCATTTTTAAACTCTGCATTGAAAATACTAATGGGTGTTTTGGCGAAGCGTTTTCAAGTGTGGACTTCTCAAAATAACATACTCAGCGAATTTCAGGCAGGGTTTCGAGAGAATTACTCAACAGTAGATCAAATCTTTATCCTTACCACTGTTGCACAGAACTTTATCAGGACTAAGAAAAAACTATACGCGTTCTTCGTTGACCTTAAAGCCGCCTTCGATACAGTGGACAGAAGTGCACTTTTCTATAAACTTTATAATATTGGTGTATCACGGAAATTCGGAAGATTGATTGAAAAGCTGTACGAGAACACGTCATCAGCAGTTTGGGACGGAAAACAACTTTCAAACTTCTTCGAAACTCTTACGGGTGTAAAACAGGGTTGCAACTTTAGCCCTTTAGCATTTGTGATGTTCATCGACGATATCTCAGAATATCTTTGCGGAGGGGTCAGGATCGGTGGTACTCTAATTAAGGTTCTAATGTACGCAGATGATTTGGTGTTACTTGCAGATTCGTCAGAAAGATTACAAAGAATGATAAATCAACTTCAAAAATACTGCGAGGAGTGGAGGTTAAAGGTCAACACAACGAAATCAAAAACAATGGTTTTTAGAAAAGGAGGAGGCAGTTATTCAAGAAACGAAAAATGGTATTTTGATGGGCAGCAAATAGAAACAGTCAAATCGTATAAATATTTGGGTATACATATCTGTAGTAACATGAGCATGGAATTGCACCTAAAAGAGAAGCTTGCATCATCTAAGGCAGCGATAAACTTAACGTGGAAAAACTGTATGGAAGATAAAAATATATCAATGCGAATCAAACTGCAAATATTCCAGGCGGTTTCTAAGTCAATAATGCTGTATGGTGCCCAAGTATGGGGCTATTAGCATTACGAAACAGTAGAAAAATTACTTCGCTTCTTTTTAAAAAGGATTTTCATGCTTCCACAGTGTACACCAAATAACATGATGATGGTTGAAACGGGTCTCCCCCCACTATTTATGGATGCATTGAAGCTTCATTTTAATTATATTTTAAAATTCTTATCTTTGAACGGTGAGAGGTTGATCAAACGAATAGCAAATCACATTATAGAGATGAAAATATTGTTCTATGAGGAATGGAAATCCTTAGCAGAGTTCTGTGGATACAACTTAACAATAAACACGGAAAACATAAGCCAATTGAAAAAAGAGTTCCACAATTTGCTCTCTGCAGTAGATGAGAAATTGCTCGTTAACAGCATTCAGCATGTCAAGGGTTCTGGACACAGAGAAATATATGCAAGTTTAGATCACAATCTTTGCGAAAACAATTACTTCAACGAAAGGTACACTAAAGATATGATTTCTACAGTTTTTAAAGCCAGAGGTGAACTGATGGACTTGAACTTTATACCTCATAGGGATGATTTACCAATCATTTGCTCTCTATGTAACCTACGAGAAAGGGAGAACATTTACCATTTCTTAGGAAGGTGTCCTGTACTAAGGGAGTTTAGACTTCGATATTTTGGAAAACTAGAATTAGATGAATTGGAAATGAGAAACATTCTGAATGGCAACGACTGGAATATATTATATATCTACTGTCAAAAAGCATCAAAATATAGAAAATCGATAATTGAAGAATCTTTTTAAATACTTTATAGACTTCGTCAAACTCGGGCAGACGGCTTTTAGCCATGTCTTAAAATTTAATGTATTAAACTGATTGTTAATTAATTTAAAAAGGATCAATAAATCTTATCTATCTATCTATCTATCTAAAAAGATTGATTGTGGAGTTTAACCAAAGCTTGAATTTTTTAAATTGAGGTTTTCTTAAGTTTGCTTGTTAAAGATAGATCAACGAGTCTTAGAGCCGATTTTTTAATCATCAATTAAACTATCAGAGGAAAAATTAGTATAGCAACATGAACAAAGATTAAGTACTTTCTGAGGTTTAACTAGCTATTGAAAAATTGGCCCTTAACAAAGTTAGGAAAAGTGCCCATAGTTCATTTCTTGTAGGGATAAGATCATTAATAATAATAAGTGGAAAATGGAAAAAACCTATAATTTCATAAATTTTGTATATACAAAAGATATACTGGCTGACTTATTATGTTATAATGAACACAAATAGAAGGTGAGCAATGAAGATTTTTTTTTAATTTGTCTAAGAACTATGTTTAATAATATCTAATGGGGATAAAACTAATTCATTAAAATGTGCTAAGCTGAAAGCGACAGAGAATAATTCAAATCAGATGCAAGATACTACCAAAAGGGTTACTTATACTAAATTCAACCCTCCTCTTTAAAAAACTTTATTTCGTATCAAACAGGTTCCGTTAGGTATATAATATAAATGAATTGGAGGACTGGTAAAATTAACAATATCTATTATTTCAAATAAATTATTGTTACCTCTTACGGAGTATGACTGAAAGTGGTTTTCAAATTTAATTATTTCCATTTTTTTTCCAACTATAAAAGGATGATTAACTTTACTTATCAATATGTCTTTGATTTCAAAAAGGTCAATAGTTTCGTTTTTAGTTATTGTTAAGAAATATCCAATTTTGTAGGCCGACCCTTTAAATGTCAAGGCTTTAGTGGCCAAATTGTTAGTGAAATCAGTCTTACGAGTTAAAAAATTTAGGATATAATTCTTATAACTACAATTTTCTAAATTGAAAAAATAAGAACGCTCGAATTTAGTAACATTTGGTAGACCAAATTGATGATCGTTTAGAAAATTCGTAAATTTCAATGATGCCTTCATGCTTAGTGTATAAGTTATATTTTTTCTTGAGGATATGTTTCTTGCATATGTTTTTGCTTCTCTGTGTTTGGATTCATAGCGATAACTCCACAAGTATTTTAATGGACCAGAATTCCTCACTACCCTTTCATAGTGTATTAAAAAGTGAAATTTCGGTTTTAGTTGCTTCTGAAAAATCCGTATATAAGATTCATTGTGAAGTTTAATTAAGAACTGCATTTTTTTAAGTTTGCTTTCCTCAAATTGGCTTGTTAATGTGAGATCTACAAGTTCCAACAAAGTTAGAAAAAAATTCCATACCTCATTTCTTGGTGGAATAAGATCACCGATAATAAGTGGAAGGAAATGGACAAAACACATCATTTCACGAGCTGACATTTTAATTTTATTATTTTGTAGGTGATTCAAATCCAGGGGTGGAGATAAATTGCCTATTTCTGTTTCTCCGTAATTAAACATTTGTTTTCTATAGTTTAATATTTCGATGGAGAAAAATTTTTTGGATATAAAATATAACAATATTTCACACAAATCATATCTACACACTCCTTCGAATAAATCGTGAACAATATCAACGACATAATTGGTCGTGGCATGGAAAGAAGGCAAATCGTTAAACAAACAATAACTCTTTATACCTGTGACCTTTACGTCATTTATTGTTATTGCAGCGTTGTAATTGTCTATATTTCTTAAAGAGCCAACGTGCTCTTCAGTGTCTTCAAACATTTCACACTTTTGGCGGTTACAAAAACGACAAAAGAAGTTGGAATTAAATGAAGTTGTGAAACCTAATACATCATTTAATCCTAAATTATCTCCCAAAATATTACATAGCACAAAGTGAACTTTGTGAGACCCAGACTCTGTGTTAACTAATATTCCATTTTCTTCTATTTCTTTTAGTTGAGTTATAAGAGGGCGAAAAAATGAGTCATTTCCATATATTTTTTGATCTTTGGTTTTAAAATAGGCAGCTACGAAAATATAATTTAAGTTAGACAAAAGATATTGAGGTAAGGAAGGAAAACTGTAATAAACGCCACAAATAGAATCAACATTGGCGTGACTTCCTAAAGGATTATTAATTTCAAAGCCATCCAGATATATAAAAAATGGCATGATTATTTTACCTTTATGAACTTCAGCCAATTTCTTGAAGGAAGATGAATTAAGAAAGTGGTTTAAGGTTTTGTCGGTGCATATTTGTGTCATATTCACGAGTGTAGCACTTAAGACATTTGGCAACTCAAAAAATTTTCGGAATTGGAACGCAATGGGCATAATACAACCTTGAACATTACTGGGGCCTAACGTCGGTTCACAATTTAGTATAATTTCAGAAATTTCATTATTAATGTTAAAAAACATAGGCTTAGCAAATTGATCTGAATCAAGCAAACTTTGAAATAATTTATATTCCGATTTTATTTCTTCGAAAGGGTTTGCACAGACATTTAAATAATTTAAGAACTCTTCTTTCTCTGAATCTGGAATAAATTTTAAGACTCTTTGTTTTATTGTTTCTGTCATACTCGAAGTTATAGAAGAAACACCTTGTTGGATGTCTAAAACATCTTTTCGGGTAATATTGTTTCTTTTATGTAAATTCATGGAAAATTCCTTGCTTGTCTTCGAAATTAAACATTTCGATTCGATAAAGGTAATTGTTTTTAGGTTTGAGACATTATTTTCTAGTAAAATTGGTATATCGCATGAAAGTAAATCATCACTATTTAAATTAATACATTCTGAATTTATATTTTCTGAATTTCGTTCTTCGTTAACATTAATACTCTGTAACATATTCTTTAAATGGCTTTTAGTGTGTCTTTGAAATGAACTTATGTTTGAAAAAATTTGATTACAGTCTGCAAAAATGCATTTAAATTCACTATAAGAGTCTAACCCATGAATAAGTTTGAAATGTTTGCAAAGAAGGGATAGTTCTTGAAAGCTAGTATTACAAACAAAACAATTTAAAGTCATTATGAATTTAATATTTTATAATTTTAAGAAATATTCAGAATTAATATCAACCATTTTTGAAATTTCGAGAACTTTTTTGAATAACAAGTAATAATTAGTTTTTTTTAAAAGTAAGGATAGTTCTTAGAACTTGAAACGTAAGGATAGATCTTTGAACTTGGATGCTGTCATAGCAAAGTTGAGATTAAAAACTTTATGTTTTTTAAAAGTAAGGATAGTTCTTAGGGTTTGTAATGTAAGGATAGTTCTTTGAACTTGGATGCTGTCATAGCAAAGTTGAGATTAAAAACTTAGTTTTTTAAAAGTAAGGATAGTTCTTAGGGTTTGAAATGTAAGGATAGTTCTTTGAACTTGGATGCTGTCATAGCAAAGTTGAGATTAAAAACTTAGTTTTTTAAAAGTAAGGATAGTTCTTAGGGTTTGAAACGTAAGGATAGTTCTTTGAACTTGGATGCTGTCATAGCAAAGTTGAGATTAAAAACTTAATGTTTTTTAAAAGTAAGGATAAATCTTAGGGTTTGAAATGTAAGGATAGTTCTTTGAACTTGGATGCTGTCATAGCAAAGTTGAGATTAAAAACTTAATGTTTTTTAAAAGTAAGGATAGTTCTTAGGGTTTGAAATGTAAGGATAGTTCTTTGAACTTGGATGCTGTCATAGCAAAGTTGAGATTAAAAACTTAGTTTTTTAAAAGTAAGGATAGTTCTTAGGGTTTGAAACGTAAGGATAGTTCTTTGAACTTGGATGCTGTCATAGCAAAGTTGAGATTAAAAACTTAATGTTTTTTAAAAGTAAGGATAAATCTTAGGGTTTGAAATGTAAGGATAGTTCTTTGAACTTGGATGCTGTCATAGCAAAGTTGAGATTAAAAACTTAATGTTTTTTAAAAGTAAGGATAAATCTTAGGGTTTGAAATGTAAGGATAGTTCTTTGAACTTGGATGCTGTCATAGCAAAGTTGAGATTAAAAACTTAATGTTTTTTAAAAGTAAGGATAGTTCTTAGGGTTTGAAATGTAAGGATAGTTCTTTGAACTTGGATGCTGTCATAGCAAAGTTGAGATTAAAAACTTAGTTTTTTAAAAGTAAGGATAGTTCTTAGGGTTTGAAACGTAAGGATAGTTCTTTGAACTTGGATGCTGTCATAGCAAAGTTGAGATTAAAAACTTAATGTTTTTTAAAAGTAAGGATAGTTCTTAGGCTTTGAAACGTAAGGATAGTTCTTTGAACTTGGATGCTGTCATAGCAAAGTTGAGATTAAAAACTTAATGTTTTTTAAAAGTAAGGATAGTTCTTAGGCTTTGAAACGTAAGGATAGTTCTTTGAACTTGGATGCTGTCATAGCAAAGTTGAGATTAAAAACTTAATGTTTTTTAAAAGTAAGGATAAATCTTAGGGTTTGAAATGTAAGGATAGTTTTTTGAACTTGGATGCTGTCATAGCAAAGTTGAGATTAAAAACTTAATGTTTTTTAAAAGTAAGGATAGTTCTTAGGCTTTGAAACGTAAGGATAGTTCTTTGAACTTGGATGCTGTCATAGCAAAGTTGAGATTAAAAACTTAATGTTTTTTAAAAGTAAGGATAGTTCTTAGGGTTTGAAATGTAAGGATAGTTCTTTGAACTTGGATGCTGTCATAGCAAAGTTGAGATTAAAAACTTAATGTTTTTTAAAAGTAAGGATAAATCTTAGGGTTTGAAATGTAAGGATAGTTCTTTGAACTTGGATGCTGTCATAGCAAAGTTGAGATTAAAAACTTAATGTTTTTTAAAAGTAAGGATAGTTCTTAGGGTTTGAAATGTAAGGATAGTTCTTTGAACTTGGATGCTGTCATAGCAAAGTTGAGATTAAAAACTTAGTTTTTTAAAAGTAAGGATAGTTCTTAGGGTTTGAAACGTAAGGATAGTTCTTTGAACTTGGATGCTGTCATAGCAAAGTTGAGATTAAAAACTTAATGTTTTTTAAAAGTAAGGATAGTTCTTAGGCTTTGAAACGTAAGGATAGTTCTTTGAACTTGGATGCTGTCATAGCAAAGTTGAGATTAAAAACTTAATGTTTTTTAAAAGTAAGGATAGTTCTTAGGCTTTGAAACGTAAGGATAGTTCTTTGAACTTGGATGCTGTCATAGCAAAGTTGAGATTAAAAACTTAATGTTTTTTAAAAGTAAGGATAAATCTTAGGGTTTGAAATGTAAGGATAGTTCTTTGAACTTGGATGCTGTCATAGCAAAGTTGAGATTAAAAACTTAATGTTTTTTAAAAGTAAGGATAGTTCTTAGGCTTTGAAACGTAAGGATAGTTCTTTGAACTTGGATGCTGTCATAGCAAAGTTGAGATTAAAAACTTAATGTTTTTTAAAAGTAAGGATAGTTCTTAGGGTTTGAAATGTAAGGATAGTTCTTTGAACTTGGATGCTGTCATAGCAAAGTTGAGATTAAAAACTTAATGTTTTTTAAAAGTAAGGATAAATCTTAGGGTTTGAAATGTAAGGATAGTTCTTTGAACTTGGATGCTGTCATAGCAAAGTTGAGATTAAAAACTTAATGTTTTTTAAAAGTAAGGATAGTTCTTAGGGTTTGAAATGTAAGGATAGTTCTTTGAACTTGGATGCTGTCATAGCAAAGTTGAGATTAAAAACTTAGTTTTTTAAAAGTAAGGATAGTTCTTAGGGTTTGAAACGTAAGGATAGTTCTTTGAACTTGGATGCTGTCATAGCAAAGTTGAGATTAAAAACTTAATGTTTTTTAAAAGTAAGGATAAATCTTAGGGTTTGAAATGTAAGGATAGTTCTTTGAACTTGGATGCTGTCATAGCAAAGTTGAGATTAAAAACTTAATGTTTTTTAAAAGTAAGGATAAATCTTAGGGTTTGAAATGTAAGGATAGTTCTTTGAACTTGGATGCTGTCATAGCAAAGTTGAGATTAAAAACTTAGTTTTTTAAAAGTAAGGATAGTTCTTAGGGTTTGAAACGTAAGGGTAGTTCTTTGAACTTGGATGCTGTCATAGCAAAGTTGAGATTAAAAACTTTAAGTTTTTTAAAAGTAAGGATAGTTCTTAGAAATTGAAAAGTAGGGATATTTTAGATTTGAGAGGAATGAAGGATTTTATTTTTTTAAATCTTGTATAAACACGGCTAATGTCGGGCTCTTTTCATCGAAGATTGTCGAAATTTCAAAAATATGGTTTTGAATGAAAAGCCAACTCAGTGCTGATTCTTTTGGATATTTTAGTTGGAATATTTGAAAAACCTTAAAACATATATCGAGAGCCGATAAAAAAGAATTAAATTTCAGTACATTGTTGCCGAAACTTACATAAAACTCTTTCAATGTTGTAATCTCTGATCCTACTACGAAAATGTACGGTTGGATCGTATTCTTGTTGAGAATCGATGTCATCAATTTGTTTTCTCTCACCAGCTCCAAGTCGTTAATGGTTCTCAGGTGGATAATACTACTGTTGATGGCATCGGTAACAGTTGTTTTGTGTACTACTGACTTCCCTTCTTTTTTTGCAACGAACCTCGCCGTTGGTTTCAAAATTGCGTTCAGCAACATTGTCAAAATACAATCTCTAGAATCTGAAAATGAATATGGCTTAGTAAATATAAAAAAATATTTTATAGTATTGCTGACTTACTTTTGTTGACATTTTCGTCTCTCAAAGTATCCAACAAACTGCGGAATCTTTTGTCCTTGATGTTTGCGTCGTAATACGCAAAAAGATTGTTGTCTAATTCATCCCATTTATTTATTAATTCATAGGATTTGTTGGGAAACATAATCCCAAAGTCGTAGTTGATCTGTTATAAAGATATTAAGATAAGTTTGAGATAAAATTTGCAATAGATATTTGATAAAAGATTATATTAATTAATAATCATGCTATTTTTTTTAAGTTTTTAAGAAGTTGACCAAATCGTTTTCAAAATATTGATATTCAAACAAAAATTTAACTTTTTTTGAAAATTAAAAAAAAAAACACATTTTTAACCTTATTTTGGATAAATGTTGAACCGGAAAGTTGAGCTTTTTAATTAATTTTAAGGTGTCTACTAAATTTTAATATTTATCAATGATAAATTTAATAATAATATTGACAACCGTTAAAGAAGTTTAAGATTTATATATTAGGTAATACACATTGATTACAAAACAAAATAATTTTGATCTTCGAATTAATATACTTACGAATTGTTCTCCACCAGATTGTTTATAAAATGGCCAGTCATCTAAAATTTTCTGAAGGTTGTATTCCTTTTTAATGGCTTCCTGACGAAATATGAAAGTTTCCTTCCATAGGTCCATTGCCTCACGCTCATCATTCTGCATTAATTTAATTTTTTTTTGTATGGCTGTCGTAAGTGGTTTATTTTCAGAAGATGGAGCTGCATTTTCTTCTTCTTCTTCTTCTTCTTCTGCTTCGTAGTTTATTCTCTGAGGCGTATCGTCAGAATTTTTCCTCTTGCGGTTAATATTATTAAACCGATTAAAAAGTAGACCTGTCGGATTTGCTCGAAGACCTTTTTTCCGAGAGATGAAATAAATTTCTTTGGTCTCCGTAGGAAAAATTTCTACTATTTCGTCCGCCAGTTTGTCCAGCTGGCGGGGGCTAGGTACTTTATACCTATTTAAATTAGGTTCGAAGAAATATTCAACAAGACAGTTTATAAGTTTTCTCCTATCTTGTTTTTCAAGTTTATTTTTGTTGGAGTAGACAATAAGCAAGTCTTCTCCTACTTTTGTTGATTTCAAAATGTCTATAACACGCTGAGAACAGAACAAATAAACAATTCCTTATTAATTCTAGATAATTAATAAAAATATCGAAAAACGGAATAGAGTATAATAATTAAGTTAGAACTATGAACAAGGAAATGACACACTTATAGAAACAAGAGTGAAAAAAGACTCCGTTATTATTAAGTTTTATTTTGAAGTGATTGTTACTTCAAGTGAAAATAGATTAAGCAACTATAATTTTTATTAAGGGCTTTAATATATCTGATCCGCGTAGTGTCTTCTGAGTTTGGTTATAAAAGCAATGCCTTACCGAATTCATTGAATAAAATGAAATTGAATAAAAGGCGTTAAGAATAATATTTCAAATCCATTTATGCTCCAATTGTTGAAGTATCTAAATGTTTTTTTTTTTAAGTAAAAATATTGATTCAGAGCATGCAAAACTTTTTCTATCTGTAACATTGTATTCCAAAACAGAACTTCATAAACCCATTTAAATTAACCAACTCATATTGGACTTGAAGCGTTATATTTCTGAACCCCTAATATAATTAACCTTAAAGTTGGTACTTCGAAGCGATTCTACATTATAAAAGCAAAATTTAAAGTAAAGATTAAAATGCACTTACTGTATTAAAGGAAAAGTTAGTTTTATCTGACATCGGCGTACTTTCTCTGCTTAAATGTTCGTTTTGAACCCATTGAAGCACTTTGGATTGACAGTGACAACGTGTTGTTTCAGAAGGGAACTATGAAGATAAAATAAAAAAAAATTGTTTTAATAAATGGTAGTAGGAATATACCAGACAAATAAGTTATTGGTATGGTATATAGTTTTTTGCACAAAATAATTTGCAACTTTATTTTGCTACTTTTTCTTTCATTCTTTATCAGCACACATTTCTTTATTAAATAATTTACCAAATAGGAAAAATACAATTTTGAAAGAAAGTCAAATATAAAACAATTCCAAATATCAAAATCGATGAAAAACAGTAAAATTACAAATAAGTTGCAAATTAAAAGACAAACACAAGCTAGCCTCAAAATGAAAACATTACAATTTTAGCTGTGTTTGACAGATTAACTTTTCAACACATATCACGGGGATGAGTTGGAAAAAAATTACAAAAAGTTACTTTCTGACACTCTATCTTTGAATTTAGGAACTACGTGATGACGTCATAAAGTTACTTAAATTATTTTTAACCACAGTTAACTTTGGAAAGATAAAGAACGCACCACTGGACTAGTGATAAATCGCTAAAAAACCATTTGAAAAAAGATTCTTTAGTTTAAGTTATTCTATTTCCAGATTGAAACAAAATGCGACTATTTTGTGAATTGAACTTAATATATGCGTGAATTGTACTGCTAGTCAGAAAGACAATAACAGAAATTGTGCACAAGTAAATTCCAACAAGAAAAGAGAAACAAAAAGTAGGTAGGTATATACTTACATTTTTAGCTTTCCACCTATAAATTTTGTCTCTTAGTTCAGCCTTGAGAGCTGTGTGTTCTTTCCCCGGAAATACCACTTCCAGGTCATCATTGTTAATATATTTTAATTTTTCATAACTGAATCCACAAGCTATAGACAAAAATGCAAAATATAAAAGGATGTCTAAAAAAACTTGAATTTATATGTACATTATGTGAATTGTAATGAAAAACTTTATAATTGTTTTTTCTTTTATAGCAATTGTTCAACTATGATTTCTTAGCTTGTATAAATTATTTTATTTTCTGTCGTGGAAGAAAATATAATCGCACAGAAACATTCCAAATAACTTCGATTTTATTTTATAAATGAAGTGATGGCAAAAATGTTTCTATGTTTTTGTTTTGGTTTTAACCATCTGCAAAAAATGGATTTTCATATTTAAGGACATCTTTTCTCCAAAATGTCATAATAAACGATTGTATTTGAGAAAAAAGTGATTAAAAAATGTGTTTATTTATTTTTACTTATTACTTTCTTACAAAACAACCATAAATTCCATGAACGTCAAAATAACGAAAAGAATTGCGTACGTATTTTCACAAACCATGTTATCATAAACTTCGTGCCTGTCAAAAAGTGCGAAAGACGAAACAACCGATAAAGCGAATCGTGTAATCGGGCTCAAAGACACAGTCTGACAAGTCAGGGTGAGTTATACCATCCCTCTACCACTACTTTACTTGGTTTTAACTTTGGTAAAAGCCACCCTGTCCTGTCAAAGTGTGCCAATTTGCGTCTTTTCAATGACATTTGGAAACCGAGCATTAGAGTGTTAGAGTAGGTATTATTTTCTCTCAAACAACCGTCGTCGGCAGAATTATAAAGCAGTGAGATAACGCAATCAAATTTTGTATATACAAAATAACAATAACTTACAGGAGAGTCCATCAAAAGCTGTTATGAGCCCAAAATCGTTAAGTAAGTCTAGGAGCTTATTTTCCCCCACGCTAACTTCAATGATATCACTAGCATTAGTAATTTGCGTCGATGGTAGATCTTCGGATGAAGGTTCCACCTCACCGGGTTCGAAAATGTTGTCACTAACATTTTCTTGGATGATTTGACTTATGGCCTCTGGTAGCACATAAATTAAATCATTGGTATTCATTTTCAAAAATAGTATGGACCACGTAAACTGCTGAAAATTATTTTGAAAAAAACAATAAGAATAATAAATATTTAGGCTGGCCAATTCATGTATAGCATTCGCACATTTAATTAACCTAAACGCAAATAGGTTTAACCTAAACGCAAATAGGTTTAACCCAAACGCAAGTAGTTTTGACCCAAACGCAAATCAATTTAGCCTTAGAGCAAATATATTTAAACTTTTAGCATGAACAAAATGTTTTGCAAAAAGTTTAAAGTGTTGGTGCAGTAGTTCCACAACGTAATTTTGTACGTGCCTACAATAGAATCAATGTATTTGAAATACTACTATAATGTGAAAACGACATTTTTTTTTTATATGAATCAATATATTTGAGATATGTATATATTTGAGATGTGAAAATGACATTCTTTTTACATGAACCAATTTTTCCCATTTAAGATACTAATATAATGTCAAAATGACACTATGTGTGCTTTTAAAGGAATAATTTATAAATACCCTGCCTTTAACTTAATTATACTAATCAACAATTCTATTATTTTACTACTTCTTGTTTTGGTTTTACTAATATTTTTAAAACAACAATTTGAAGAACACGATCACGGTACGCGATGTCTTGTTTCATATTATTATGTATAATGTATATTTTCAATTTTGTGCTTATTAGTTTCTTTTTAAAATAACAATTTAAAGAAAAGACTGTACTGATCTCGGCGTCTGTCCCCACTAACAGTAAATGAAGGATGGAAATGGAATTTATGAATTCATTTAGAAGCACACCTACAGACAATGTCATTTTCACATTATTGGGTACCCCAAATACATTGACTCATGTAAAAATGGCATTGTGTGAGCGTGTATATATTACATTAAGTGTGTATTTGTGACGCTTGTCGTCTGAGTTTTGGTGAAATAAAATAGGTACTAACTGTAAATGAGGAATGGGAATGGAATTTATGAATTATTCATATAGAAGAATACAGAAAATTTAATTTTCACATTATAGATTATCCCAAATACATACATAACTACATTAAATAAAAAAAAAAGACTGTACTGATCACGGCGGCGTCTCTCGCCACTAACAGAAAATGAGGGATGGAAATAGAATTTATGAATTCATTTAGAAGCATACCTACAGACAATGTCATTTTCACATTATTGGGTACCCCAAATACATTGACTCATGTAAAAATGGCATTGTGTGAGCGTGTATATATTACATTAAGTGTGTATTTGTGACGCTTGTCGTCTGAGTTTTGGTGAAATAAAATAGGTACTAACTGTAAATGAGGAATGGGAATGGAATTTATGAATTATTCATATAGAAGAATACAGAAAATTTAATTTTCACATTATAGATTATCCCAAATACATACATAACTACATTAAATAAAAAAAAAAGACTGTACTGATCACGGCGGCGTCTCTCGCCACTAACAGAAAATGAGGGATGGAAATAGAATTTATGAATTCATTTAGAAGCATACCTACAGACAATGTCATTTTCACATTATTGGGTATCCCAAATTCATTGATTCATGTAAAAATTACATTGTGTGAGCGTTTTTATATTAAATTAAGTGTGTATTTGTGACGCTTTGTCGTCTGAATTTTGGCGTTTATGATATTTTATTTTTCATTTTCATAATCAAATAATTAAAAATTAAAAATTTATAAAATGTAGGTACTTACTTCTTTGAAAATCCACTAGTAGGTATACTGCCGAAGCCAGTTCTCGTTTTTTTTATTACTGGTGTCGAAAGGGAAGCACTTATTGTTTTTTTTTCAATTTTTTTTTCAAAATAATCAGGGCGCACTAACGGGACCGATCGCTGCACAAGAAAAACACCCAATCCTTCGTTTTTTTATAATTGTTTTTATTCTTTAGTTTTTTTTTTTACAAAATTACAAGAAAACGATCACGATTCACAAGTTCACGGACTAGCACTGAAACTGGACTGATCAGGACGAAAGAGAAACACTAACTGAGAGGTGAGCTATATGAAATTTATAATTTCCTGTTAGCACACAACAAACAACACGCATACAATGTTATTTTTACATTGTTAGAGTACAAAACACGTTGATTCATGTAAATATTACATTTCTGTGTGCGTGTATGTACATTAAAAATATGGCAACGACATTTTTTCGTGTAAAAATAACATTTTTGTGTTCGTATGCATAGAGAATTCCAGAAAGTATTTGTGACTCCCTATCGCAGTGTTGCCAATAAGATATAACTTTCCACCATACGTTAATTATAGTTATTATATTTTTAAACTCAACGGCGTAATATTCTGATAATATATGCAATTTTGTTTTAACGATCTTAACACACCAAAACAAGCCCACAACACAAATAAAACGTCAAATCTCAAACGATACGTCAAAATTTTTCCCAAGTTATCAAGTTTATTTAAAATTTGTGAAATAATTTTATATGCTATGGCAGATTATTTTGTCCATACAAAGTTGACACTCCATTTATGCGGAGATATATTAACCTGGTTTCTCAGGTTTATCGCCATTGAACTCTAATTATGGTGGATTTAAGGATGCTAAATGTATTCTAGTTGGGAAAACGTAATGATGAAAGATTTCAAAATATATATTTTCTTTGTAGATAATTAGGCCTATTCTGCCAGATCTGTTATTCTGCAATGAATTTTCTGTCATGAATCATAAAAGATGTTCACCACAAAAGATCTTTGATAATTGGTATTCGGGAGTTCGAACTTTTATAAAAGTCTGTTATGGAATTTCGAAAAGAAAATTTGTATAGGAACATACCTAAATTCTGCTATCAATAATCAGCTGATCTGCTGTAGGTAATTAAACTATTTCGTCACTGAAAGTAACCTGTGGATTGGTGGTCGAATTCTGGCATTTAATTCATCATTTAATTTTTGCAAATCGTGAACATCTATTTGTGGATCTATGCCAGACCGATGGACTCTAGTTTTCTTTTGGATTTGTTAAGTTTTTCATTGGAAACTAAGAATCAAGAGAAATACGAATTTTATGTTTCTGGCAACACTACATTTACGTCTGAAATTTGGCGGTTAGAGAGATTTTGATATAATTAATGTTCTTTTCACATTGAAAATATCCCAACGACGTTGATTCTTGCTAAAATTACATTTTTTTTGTGTGTGAAGTTGCCATAAGTACAGATTTGTTTGCATTTTGAATATTGGTAGATTTGGTTTGCATAAAATAAAAACAAGTTATGGATTTTATCGCGCTAGTTGTATATGTGTTTGAACCTTATAAATTATTGTAGTTTGTTGTTTACTCCAATGTGAACACGATATAAATATTAGTTGAAATGGTTTTCGCTGATGAAGATTTTTATTAAAGAAGTTAATCCATTGGCCACCTATAGGTAGGATAAAAATGAACTTAACGAAAATTGTTGAAAATTTTAGCAATTATCTACAGCCTTACTAATAATCTTAAGATGCATACAAAAAATTGTGTGCAAAATTAGTTTCACACCTTTATATCTACTTTTACCACCATTTTAAATAAAGATTGAATTACGTGCATTTTTTATCATAAATATCAACTATTCGCGTTTTAACATAAATTGTTTTCAGGTATCTTCATCAATTTTTGGGGTTGGAAGGAGCAAAAGAAATTCAAACATAAATAATTTTTAGATAAAAGTCGAAAATGAGTGATATATTTAAAAAAATAATTTTTAATGAAGATGGTGGTCAAAGTTAAGAGGTTTATTTTTATAACAAAAATGATCAAAACTAATACGCTTAACTTGACAATAAATAAAATTAAATGATCACAATCTTATTCTTCACTAAGTGGAAAATAAAATCATTAATTTAGTGAAAAAATATCATTTTGTCGAAAAAAAACTTCAATTATGAAAATAGCATTTTGAACAATTTTTGTTAGGTTAATATTTAGTCAAAAAACGAATAGAAAAGCGAGTTATTTAGCAAACGGATTAAGTAGGTACCTATATATTTTGGTAAGATGAGACAGAAGATTGGTCCACCCACATAACATCAACAAGCCATGTGCCTATAATAATCAAGATTCAAGACCCATTGGTCTGGCAGCGATACTACGGACATTTTGAAAGTGTATTTTTAAATGATATCTTAAGGACTATTCACATGAGAGCGACCAACGACCAACGAATAAAAAAGCAAATGGTATTTAAAACATATATAAACATAGATTCTTCACAAAAACTTTACAAAAGGGTAGCAATCTAGTATAATTTAATGTTAATTTATAAAAATTTGCGTTGTAATAGCTAAAATGAGTGAAATTTGAGAAAATAAATTGGTCGTCGCGAATTGCAATATAATTGCTACGACCAATTTGTTTTCTCAAATTTCTCTTATTTTAGCAATTAAAACGCAAATTTTTATAAATTTACATTAAATTATACTAGATTGCTACCCTTTTGTAGAGTTTTTGTGAAGAATTTATGTTTATATATGTTTTAAATCCCATTTTTGTTTTTATTCGTTGGTCGTTGGTCGCTCTCATGTGAATAGTCCTTTACTGGTGCTAGGTCCACTGTATCTCTGCCAGACTGATGGATTCTAGTTTTCTTTTGGATTTGTTCGGTTTTTGCATTAGAAACTAAGAACCTAGAGAAATACGAATTTTATGTTTCTGGCAACACTACATTTACGTCTGAAATTTGGCGGTCACAGAGATTTTGATATAATTAATGTTCTTTTCACATTGAAAATATCCCAACGACGTTGATTCTTGTTAAAATTACATTTTATTTTTCTTTGAAGTTGCCATATGAACAGATTTGTTTACATTTTGAAGCTTTTTGAAACAGGTGCAAATTTTAGAAAATCAAAAATCAGAATTGAAGATTTTATCTGCTCATTATTGAAAAAAAATTATTTCGATATTTTATCTCGCTCTTTCTTAAGACAAAGAAGTCTAAAGAACAAATTGCAGTCAAAATAAATCCAGTTGTTGAGTTCTATGTGTATAGATATTTGTACATTAAACATATCTCACACACATTTTTGTGTGTGTTTAAATACAAATGTGCATTGATAATTTGCAAGTCTTCGTGACGCTTCGACGTCTTAAATTTGGCGCTTTGATATTTTTAATGTTAATTTCACAATTTGGATATGAATGCCAATTTAACATTCATAATATCCCAGCTACAATACTTCATGTAAAAATTACATTTTTTATCTGTGGAAATTTTAATGTTCTTTTCACAGTTTGGATATGAATGCCAATTTAACATTCATAATGTCCCATCTACAATACTTCATGCAAAAATTACATTTTTTATCGGTGAAAATTTTAATGTTCTTTTCACAATTCGGATATAAATGCCATTTTAACATTAAAAATGTCTCATCTACAATACATCATGGATAAACGCATTTTGTATTTTTGGATATTTGCTTTTAAATTAATTTTATTTTCACATTATATAATAAAATTAACTAATAGTACAGTAATTGTTAAATTCATTCGTACAGAAATAATGAAATTATGCCGCAAATTGAAAAGCGGCATTTTTTTATATATTTCGTGTTATTATCTTATTTTCGGTTTGTAATTTTTTTAAAGAATCCACGAATTGCATCTTTTACTAATATCAAAAAAACATTGCAACATAACAATGTAAAAATGAACCTCATAAGCATATCAATTTACATTTTCAATATCAAAACTTTACGAATGGTTTAGAATTTACATTTAATTTTATTATAAACATTTAAAAAATGTGAAAATGATGTTGTAAATTCTAAAAAATAAATTGATAAGAATTTTTGATATTGCAACGTAAATTACACATCGCAAAAGTGTAAGCGTTTAATGTAGTTCTGACATAAAAACTATAAAACGGACGTTTTTTCATGTCAGTATTACATTTTTTTCCGTTATTTTCAAATTTTTGAACAAAATTGAATTTGATATGACAAAAATGTCAATTTTACATGTCACTTTTTTTTCAGTGTATTATCTAAGCCAAGTAAATCTGAAGCGAGTTACTGAACAAAAAGACCTTGGTGCGATATTGCTTAACTATTGCATTACCAACATATAAGTCTCAAAAGCACTAAGAATAATGATATTCATTTTTCAGAATCTTGTACTACCCTTTTCAATTCTCTTGTTTGATATATATTAGAATATGCATTACCTGTATGTTTCCAGTTTTCCGGATTCATTCTGATAAAATAGAATACTTACAGATAAAAATTTCCAGGATATTACAATACAATAAACTATATAAAAAATACACAGACTACTTAAACCTTTCTTTCCAGATGTCACACTTAGTTAAGAGTAGACCTTTGCTAGATGAGTTGTTTCTGCATAAACTAATCTCTGGTAAAATAGATTGAATTCAGTTACTTAATTATAAAAATTTTCACTACGCGATTCTTTTGAGTCGTCATTTGCAACGTTTCAAATTCCATTTGCGGTTTAATATTGATCCACTAATATTCAGTTTTCTTCCTCGTACATTGTCTTAGATGGTAAATATTTCTTTGTCAGTGGTCCAGCATAAATTCGGAGCATCTTTCTTTCAAAAGGCTTAATCTTTTTTATTATTTTACTTCAGTGTTGTCTGGAAACTTTAGTTTGATGGCATAACAGAGTGTTGCAAACGGTCGTCTTCGAATGACTGTCACTGATGTTCGGGAAACTCGTTTTTGAAATATTTAATGTTGACAGGTAAAATTCAAATTATTAAAACATTTTAAAATAAATTTTTAAAATTTAATTTTGATTGGTTTATTTCTGATCCGAAAAAAATTATCTAGGGTATTAAATACTGTTTATAACGACTTAATTAGTAATGGTTAACTTGAAAATCATACTTATGTTAGTACAGTTAGCAAATCTTATCAAAATTCCAAAACTTTAGTTCACCAATTTTAAGATTTTACTATTGTGCAAATCAAGAACAAATTTCAAAAAAATCTGAGAAATGGAATTTAAAGAAAAATTTTGAATATCTTCTCTTAAAGTTTAAAGTGTGTACATATACAATGCTTTTTAATCTTTTTAAAAGCTTATGTATCAAAAATTTCATTTTTTTTATAATTAGCGCGCACTCAAGGGGTTATTACTTCCCTTAAAATGATTTACACAGTACGAGCATAAGGAGAACAAGGAAGGGTTTAAAAGGAGATACCGATGCACATTCGTATTCGAAAGGAAAAATAGAGCTGGGTAGAGCATTCCACATTCGTGTAGTCCGGGTAAAGAAAGAATCTCTGTATTTCACAGTACGTCCGAAGGTGGACTCAAGGCTAAACTGAAGAGCATTCCTAAAAGCGCGAGTATTACGGTTAAGTTGCTTAATGGGAGGAATACAACTACCTTTTTCGCTAGAGCACTGTTTATAGAAGTAACGGTAAAATAATGAAAGACAAGAAATATTGCGACGGTGCTCGAGAGATTCAAATGTTTCTGTTATACTTCTATCACCTATCATTTTTAAAGCTCTTTTTTGGATTGTATCCAAGAGACTCAAGTGTTTTATTGGAGCACCTGCCCAAATATGGGAATTGTACTCGAGCCTTGGACGAATATAAGCCTTATAGATTATAGCCAGATCGGAAGGAGTGAAAAATTGCTTGCAACGTCAAAGGAAACCTAAAACCTTGGCAACGTTTTTGGCAACGTGGAATATGTGATCATTCCACATAAGGTGGTCTGTAATGCACATACCGAGCACTGAGAGTTGTTCAGCTTCCTCAATGCAAGTTCCGCTCATGGATAGCGGCAAAAGGTGAGGATTTCGCTTTCGCTTTAATGATAGAAGACAGCATTGGGGTTTAGAAGCATTAAATTTTACACGGTTTTGTATTCCCCATTGGACAATTCTGTCAAGATCAAAGCTTAATGAGCTTATCACACGCTGCCGTTCAAGTTCCACTTCCGAAGAACAGTGGATTAGAAGTTTCAGATAGGAGATCGTTGATAAACATGAGGAAGAGAGTCGGAGACAAAACGGAGCCCTGGGATACACCAGTATTTATTTTATGCATTTCAGACTTGAGGCCATCCAATACGACTTGTATTGAGCGGCCTTAAAGTTAATTTCTAATCCAATGAAGAAGAGATTCATTGATACCAAAAGCACGCATTTTCGATAAGGTGCCAAAATCTATCAAATGCTTTTGAAATATCAAGTGCAATAATCTTACTTTCTTAAAACCGTTAGGCAGATAACGATAAATTCAAAAATTAAAACAAACTGGTTTTATAGTAGGTAGAGTGAGTAATGCCTTAATTTCAAATACTTTATATTAAATTATAGATCGTAACAATTAAACCCAACAGAAAAAGTTGTATCAAAATTCTGGTTCATGTCACAGCCCATGCCACAATCGATCTTTTGTTCACCAAATTTCTAAATTATACATCGTGTTATCAGCCGCCTTGGTGATATAACTTGCATATCTATAAGTTATTGATTTTTCTTCTTGCAACGTTCTTCTTCAAAAATCTCACACACTTCAAAGAAATTCAATGAAAAATCTTATTTTATTCAAAGCCAGAATTCTTGTAAAAAAGGTTAAAGCACACAATTTCAATATTATTTGTTTATCTATCTCTCATTTGCATTGTCTTAATCCATTTCTAAGTCTCTCCTCAAGGCTTCGGTTTTCTTTTGTAAAAGTTCTTTCATCTCAGGTTCAAACTTAAGTATTTCTACAGCTTCCTTCAACATATCCATTGCTTCTTGTAGTTTTTCCTTTAAATTAAACAATTTTTTTTAATTATTATATTTTCTGCATTTAATTATTTCAAAATTTACCTGAGTTCCAGAAATTGTTACCAATTCCTTGGCATAATCCCGTTTTGCTTGAATAACCATAACTTCCTGCAAATCGAGCAGTAAATTTCCACGAAAAATACTCCAGCCGGGATCGAAAATATCAGCAATTTCTAAAAGCTCTTGACAGAGTTCTAATTTTCGTTTGACTGCTTCATCAGTTAATTCTGTTTTCAGCATAGAATGGTAAGGTTACACATCTTGATTATCAATAAAGTACAAAGCCTACCGTTCAAAAAAAATCCTGGCACATTTCCATAGAGTTGAGTTAGGGCATACTTAACTTGCAGGACATGTGTATTTTTCTCGTGCAAGGTCTCACGATAGCGATAGATGAATTCTTCAAACTGCTTTGGTGAAGTTTTATCCAATGTTTCGATTTCCTTCAACATGGCATTGTTTCCCCAAATGATTTGCTTGGCTGTGATTTCATGAGGGCAAAGCAGACATCTCCAAACAGCTTCATTGTCCAATGGATCCGTAGAAACAATCTAGAAATTCAAAGTCTTTCATGAGTCTTAAGTATTTTCATAGATCTTTACTTACCTTTCCAACTTTGCACTTTGAACACAAGATTGCTCCAGCAAAAGTATCCATTTCCCACGGATCCACACATCGCCGACAAGAACAATCAAAACACTTTGCCTGTCTCAGATGTAACCTTCTCAGAATTGTGCTCTTCAAAGGCTGTGTATATGAGGTGGCTATGATGTCCCCCTTTTTAATGGGAGTTTTGGCCAAAAACATGATCTGCATATTATCATCAAAAGCATGCCTTGCATTTGAGATGCAATCATGAGATATCATTGCAGCTTTAGGATATAGTCCCCGAACTTTGACCTGCCTCGAAGGTTGTCGAATTTCAAAGGCGTTCGTGTCCAAGGTTGCAGCAATACGAAGAATTTCGTTTTCATCCAGTTCCTTAAAACCAAGAATTGTCTTAATAAATGTCACTAGATTAGCCTTGAGAACATTGTAGTAAGGTGTTTCAAGGCGTTCATTGAGATGATCTTCCAATTCCATGAGTTTTTTGTACGCGTCAGGTTTCTTCAATTTCATCAAAATACACCTTAAGGGCAGGATTACACAATAAGCTGACTCCTTTTTGGGCTCTTTACTGAAGTCAATTTTACAACCGAACTTCTTTTCAGCCAACTATTGGCATTCCTCAACATGATGGAGGGATTTCTCGCATTGTTTTCCGCACAATGGCCATGAACACTGAGTGCATTTATAGAAGTTCTTCTCACCGGGTGGTGGAGGGGAAAGTGTTCGGTGGCAACCAAGGCAAAGTGGGTGGCATGCAACTTTGGGGCCATAGATGAAAGGTTGTTCACGTAGAATTATTTCACCTCGTTTGATATCACGTGTTGCTACCAAATGTCGACCGAGTACATCGTTCGTTGCCACCTTTGGGGTAAAATAAAAATATAATAAAATTGAAACTTTTACTTAAAGCTTAGATAAAATTATATCAAATATAGAGTTTGGTTTTGGGTTTTCTATTCTTTCGGTTCTAATGACAATAAAAATATTACATGTTTGAAAATATGTAAGGTCTTCGAGAAGCAATTCGTCAGGGTTAACACTGAATGTATCTGGGACATTACTTATAGTCTCACTTATCGTACAATATTGGCAAGTCTTTTACTTCCCACAAACAACAGCTGTCCGATAAATTCAAGGTGTGTCAAGAATTGAGACAAGGGGATGTTCTGTTTTTGACTATTGATACTAAAGAAAGAAATGGAATAATTCAATGGAATCTCTTCTTAAGTGGAGTATGTCATGTGAAGTACGTCGTTTCTAGCTATGTTTAACCAAAAGTGCCAATTGCTTTAAGTAAACGGAGAGGTGCATGGCTTCGCTTTAACGCTAGAACTACCAAATATTAAAATCCAGTGGTAGATTAGTTTGAGACAGACGAATATAAAGGAAGTTTCGTTATTCAATTATCTAGAGAGTGCATCCACTCATAAAGAAAGCTTGGGTCTCCGAAGAATTTCCGAATGAGTGGAAAAAGGGAATGATAGTCAAGCTCCCTAAAAAAGGAGACTTAACACAGTGCAAAAACTGGAGGGGGATTTGCGTCCTGCCTGCCGTTGCCAAAATATTAGCGAAAATAGTACTAGAACGCATCAGGGAACATCTAGAAGCCACACTCGATGCCGAACAAGCAGGTTTCCGCACTGGATCCTCATGCATCGATCATATCAATAATTGAGCAGTGTGTCGAATATCGATCACCACTCCACCTGCTATTCATTGACTTTAAGAAGGCTTTCGATAGCGTCAATAGAGAATTTATTTGGCAGGAGGGGTATCCCGGATAAATTAATAGCTATTATTAAGGCAACTTATGATGGATCCAAATGTTACGTTTTGCACAAAGGGAGGCTGTCAAAAGAGTTTGAAGTCCAAAGTGGAGTCAGACAGGGCTGCATTCTGTCACCAGTATTGTTCCTGTTGGTGATAAGCGTTGTCCTGCGAGCGGCCTTGACGGGAAACGGAGGAATTCGATGGACTCTGACGTGTCACCTGAAACATCTTGACTATGCGGATGACGTATGCTTGCTCTCTCATAGGATCATGGATCTCCACCAAATGACAACAGTAGTGGAGAGAGAAGCAGAAATCGTGGGGCTGAAAATCAGCCTAGGAACCCAGTCATCTTCTCTCATAAATATTTCTCAACAACCGGTAGAGAAAGTACAGAGCTTCTAATACTTTGGAAGTATCATATCTACCGAGGGTGGCACCGAACAGGACATCAGCAGTCGAATCGAGAAGGCAAAGGCTGCTTTCGGTATGCTTAGAAATATATGGAGAAATAACTCTCTAAGATTAAGAACCAAGCTACGGCTGTTTCGATTCAATGTCGAATCCGTGTTACTTTACGGTTGCAGCACTTGGAAAGTAACAGTAGGTGTTACTAAGAAGCTGCAAACGTTTATTAATATATGTCTACGAAACATCCTTAGGATGTTCTGGCCTAATCGTATATCAAACGGAGAGCTCCTCAGAAAAACGGGTCAGGAACCTATTGACTCTATTATACGACGTCGAAAGTGTCGAAAGTGGCAGTGGATCGCTTCGAAAAGGCGACAACTATATTGCGGCGCATATAAATGTTCGCCGATTCTACCGCTACCAAAATGAGGGCTTCTTTTATGAAATTTTGTATCAATCATCACATTTCAACGATATTTCATTAATTTCGTCACAGTTCAAGAACAATGTCCAAGTTGAACAATAGTATAAAACAAAGAACAAGAAAACATTACCCTGTCAAGAACTATATTTTCCTTAATTTTCATGTTTATACAAAAAAAAAAAGAAAAATCTTTTATATAAATCTTGTCATGTAAATTTTCGAATATAAACAAAAGAAAATAAAACACTTTGCGCAATTGTCAAAGTGACATAACATTTACTCATTTTGTTTATTTCCTCTGTCGCTTTCTATCTATTTTAAGCTTAAGGGCAATCACCTTACATTAAAGCACGTGCCTTTGCATAAAAATAGCCAAACACACTTGACCAAAATAAAATTGCACTATAGGTTGAATGCACATAAACTTGAAGTAAATTCTTTTGACGATTATATGTAGATAATCGTATTGAACTTTAAAAGACTCAGCACCATTTTAGAAAATTGATCATTCGACAATGACACAGAACTTGACTTTTCAAATTAACAATTGCACAAATATTGTATTGAATTGTAAAAAACAAGTCATTATAATAATATATCACCTCATAACATTTACATTCGGCCTTGTGACCTTTTTTCCAATGAATTTTCTGATGCTCCTTCCCACAATAAACGACACTTTTGCAACCAGCACACTTAAGAGTTGCCGCTGTCCTACAAATTGGACAATGCGTTTGGTTTGTCATAATTTCAATTAAACTTCAGAAAAAAAAAAACTTTCTTTTTTCTTAAAACAAAACTTTTGCGTAATCAAAAAAAACACCGACGACAAACTAAAACACAATTCTTATCAAATTAGATTATATCTTTCGGCGACAATAGGATGAGCAGAACTGTGAGATATTCTAAATCATTGAGTTAACCAAACTACAATACAAAACCCCAAACGATTAAATTTAGAATAGCTCAAGCGAAAATGTTTTCTCTTTCTGGTCGTTCGACTAAAAATACACTCGAAAATGCACTTCAGAATGGAAAAAGTCATAGATTTAAGAGAAAAATGAGCTTCTCTGTGCATACTCAATGGTATTATTCAAGAAAAATATTTAAAACTTAGAAATTCAATTAAATGTATTATTTTTATTGAAATTAACAAATTAAAAGATAATCTTTGAATCAAGAGAAACATCCCTTGAAGCCTTAACAATATTTGATAATTTATATAAATATTTTGTATTTTAAAATACTCTGGCCGATATCCAAATTGATTCAATTACCTATTTGAAGCAAATTGAAGCTAAGCAGGGTGTATATAGATGAATACAAAGATGTTATTTTATACCAAAACTTTCCGAACGAGTAATGTACATATTTACTATAGTATTTGTGTTCTTCATCAGTTATTGATTTTAATTAATCAAAACATATTGAAAATGTTCAGAAAAATAAAACAACATCACAATTATAACTCTACAGCTTGATTAAACTAGAATTTGCATAAGGCTTCGATGAGAAAGCTTATGTGCAAAAGTCCACATTTGGGTCCAGTCCAGTTTAATAATCTTTGGTGCTAAAAGATTCTTGTTGATCGAAATACAATTTTGACAAGATGTGGTACTAGAATTCTTGTTGATTGTGATTGTACCTATTAATAGGTGCGTTTTATTATTCACAAATCTATCTGGATCCGGATCTGGATTAAGTTTTAACATGTATTACAAAAACAATTTGGGATACTGTTTTCTATCGGGATCTATTTCAAAGATCCAAAAATTAGTTATTACAGTGGCGAGTAGATGGCTTTTTATGGTAAGGTAGTGTAAGCTATAGTGTAAAGGAAAAAGACAAGACATAATTTAAAATTTCCAAACCCAAGGATAAAAAGAGACCTGCTTATAACACTGCTGTCAGTAAGATCCGCATCGTTTTATTTTCAATTGATGATCCAGATCCGGATCCAGATAGATTTGTGGATAATAAAACGCACCTAATGATGGTCTTCGAATGCTTTGGGCTACACAAAGAATCACACCAATTATTGCAAGAAAAATCCTCGCAAAGACTCTACTTACGAGTATCCTGATAATATTAGGTGTTATTTATTATCCACAAATCTATCGGGATCCGGATCTGGATTAACTTTTAACACGTATTACAAAAACAATTTGGGATCCTGTTCTCTATCTGGATCTATTTTTAAGATCCAACAATTAGTTCTTACTTTAGCGGGTAGATGGCTTTTATGATAAGGTGGTGTAAG
This sequence comes from Philhelius festivus, assembly GCA_963931855.1. Taxonomy (NCBI): domain Eukaryota; kingdom Metazoa; phylum Arthropoda; class Insecta; order Diptera; family Syrphidae; genus Philhelius; species Philhelius festivus. Next base: position 88,136,420 of record OZ007557.1, on the reverse strand, counting down.
CTACAGTGTAAAGAAAAAAGACAAAGAGACGGGCTTATAACACTACTTTCACTAAGATCCGTATCGCTTTATTTTCAAGGGATAATCCAGATCCGGATCCAGATAGATTTGTGAATAATAAAACGCACCTATTATTTGGTTGTGAAATTTTCTCTGTTTGCAAGTATGCACGCAAGCGTAAGTTAAATGTTGTATAAACATGTATGTATACAATTAATTCCTGTAACTCATATGAACATTCTGTGTCATACTTTGTAAGGATAAAACAAATAAATAAATGAAATGAAGCGAATCGTTTTTAATTCGATATCTCCTTTTCACTCTCTTCCATTTTCAGAAATATACTTCCAAAATTTCCAGTCAATTCACAGCTCATTTCCAGGGAATTACATTTTTTTATTGAAATCATCGTGCAAATGAAATTTTTAAATTATTATTTAAATGTACAAATTTAATTTATTATGCTATTTATAAATGCCACACTTGAGGAAATAAAAGAATACTTTACTTTACGAATTTAAAAAAAAAATTGGGAAGTAACAATTATTCTCTCATTCAGCATCCATGAGTTGAGTGAGTGTTTTTGTGAGATGTTACTTACTAATGGGTGATCTTTTTGCTATTTTCTTTTTGGCAACACTGGTTTTGACAGCTCGCGCACGTTTCGTATTTTGTGTCACTGTCAAATATCTTCAGTTTGGTCTAGCAAATTATTGAATTTTATTATCAAAATGCGTGCTCTGTTGAGAAAGTTCATCGCGCGCTTCTTCCATTTTATGGTCAGTTTAATCGACCTACCACTAACCACTAACACGCTTACGTAGAGTGCGAGCTGAGCAAAATATCGCAGCTGTATCGGCCATTGTTAGTGATGACCTTGAATTATCGATTCGTCACCGTTCGCAGCAATTGCGGACTTCTGTTACTCCGCTACGTACAAAAATTTGCGGAAGGATTTAGGTGTGAAGCCTTTCAAAAAACAGACCTACCACAACGCCATTTTTGTGAATGGGCTCTTGAAAAGTTGGCCGAAGATTCACTTTTTATCGAAAAATTGTGTTCAGCGACGAAGCTCATTTCTGATTGAATGGATTCGTGAACAAGTATTTGGAGTGGAGTGAAGTCAATTCGCTGCCTAGATCGTGCGATTTAACGCCTCTCGACTATTTTTTGTGGGGCTATGTTAAGGCTAATATCTATAGAGACAAGCCCGCTTCGATTGACCCACTGGAAGCCAACATTGAAGCATTTATTCGTGAAATACCGGCCAAAATGTTAAAAAGAGTATGCCAAAATTGGACTAAGTGGATGGAACATTTGAGGCACAGCCGCGGTCAACATTTGCATGAAATGATCGTCAAACATTAAATTTTATTGAGCGTACTATCGATTCAAATAAAGATTTCATGCATTTTTCTGAATTTCATGTTTTTTTTTAATTTCCGATACCATTAAAATATCACTCGTTATTTGTTAAACTTGCCCCTTTTTTTTTTAAAGAACCCTTCGTGATCGAAACATTTTTATTATTTTATTATAAATAAAATATTATTCGCTCATCGATAACCGCAAAAAAGCATTCAAAAATTCACGTGAAAATTTGATAAGAAATAAAAAGCGAATGTGATTTTTATTTAGAAAATAGAATGAATATAAAATGAAAGAGGCGGATGCGAAAACTGTTATACTAAAGCTAAATTTCTAATTCTAGAACGCAACGATTCGTATCAGGCCACAGCCTTACCTTAATTTCACGAGGCTGCTTGGTTCACACAAGCAAGTTCTTAATTGCCTTAAGCCAAACACCAAACACACCTGTTTATGTCACCAAAATCCAGAACCCTTCTAAATGGTCTTTAATCTAACTCTTCTTCAATTACCAATAATCAATTCCTCTAATATTTCCATAAAACCGTTAAGAATAAAAACAAACATTCTTTTTTCATATTGGTAAATTGGAAATCAGTCTTTTATTTAAACACAAAATTATTAATTAACTATTTCAGATTTATAGCAAGATGTAATTAAGTTTTGTATTTTCTTCATTTCGTTAAAACAAACAAATAAAAAATTAAATAAAAAACTGCAGTTAAATAAGAAAATGTGTTTGTTTAAAAAATATTAACATTATTGTCTTATAAGAAGAAGAAGAAAAACAATATATTATAAGAATGAATTAAATTACTTCGTATTTTGTTATGAAATAAAATTTTCTACCGTAATAATGTACATTAAATATCTATTCATATATATAAACTTCTTATTCACAACATATTTTCATATTTATTTTTATTTTTGTTTTTTTTTTTTAATTTTTATTTTTTCTATATTCAACATTTTATATTTTGTATATTTATAATTAAAGATTTTCCTGCATTAAGTTGGCACAATTTATACCAATAGTCTAGGAAAATGTTTTTTTAAGTTAATTTGTTGTTTTATTTTCAAAGTTATAATACTTGTGTTTCATTCCCTGTGTTAAGACGCAGTTATACAGAAGCAGAAGTTAAGGGTTTGTTTATTATTTGGTCCTTTTTTCTTAATTATGATGTTTTTGTTTAAAAGGTATAAACTCTAGTTGCCTTAAACACAGTAGTGGTTTGCATTGTATTTTGTTGTTGTTGTTTTTTTTTGGCCGATCACTTAGATATGCATTAATATAAATATTTAGAAGTACATGTATTAAAATATAAAGAAAAATTTATATTAATTTTATTAGTTTTCTTGCATTGTACACATTGTTTTATTTTTGTAGTTGGTATAAAAAAGAATTTATATATACTTAAGTTTCTTAAAAAAAGGTCGAAGGAGTATTATACGTTAATTTCGAAAAAAAATCAAAATTTAAATTAATTTAAGTTTAAAAAAAAAAACATAAGTAAAAAAAGACTTAAAACTATTTTGTCATTATAAAAAAATTTAAATAGATAAATAAATTATTTCATTAGTTTGTTCCTTAAAATTTATAACAGCAAACTGTCATTATAAGCACTTGTGTTTCTACTGGTAAAATTTTGTATCATGTGTGGTACGTTCTATTTGGCATGTGACAGTTCTTTTTTTGTAAAAGAAGGCATATCAAATAGTTTGACTCCGGAAATGTTTGAATATTAAATTCCTATTACCATCATTAATTCGCACATTAGAAAATGCATATTTCCCTAGAAAAATCCTTCATTAAAATTTAAAAAAAAAAATCTGTCACATGTCAACAAACTTTACCACAAAATGACACAAAAAACTTTAAACCACTTCATAAAAAGCACATTCACATTCACAATACAAAAAGCATACAAATACCCGTTTATTTCCATTACCCACACCCACCTGCTACCGAGCTAAAGCAAACCTAACCGCAGCAGCAACTCTGTGTCAAACTTAACTTTCTAAACTGTCAAAATAAATAGTTTTCTCCAACTTTCGACGTAATCTATTACTCCTCCTTATCTTCGAAGTGATGATAATGATGGTGAATGTGCTCATGCACGTATCTGTGTATTAACGAGGAAGAGCTACTGGTACTTCGACCCTCATCAACACCCCCACCAGCACTACCTCCACCACTAATGGCAGCATTTGGAGGTGGAGATGGTGTACGTGGCACCGTGGTAGATTCCTCATCTGACGTGAGATGAAGTAAATTTTCACATTCTAAGGGATCCCCATTGATTGGAATCAACGTCACATACTTGCTGCTGTTGAGTAACTTCTCCGTGCTACTACCACTACTTCCGGAGGTTGGTTGTGCCGTAGATGGCGCTACAATCGCTGACAATTGGCTACGACGATGATGATGCATTTTCAGGTTTTGATTTTGAGAATTATGCATCCGGCGGATGTTCTCTTTGTTACCACCGTTACGACCATTTGAGGATTCTTGTTGTTGATGCAGCTGCTGTTGTTGGAGTTTTTCCGTTAGTTTGGCAAACAGTAAATTGTCATAGTTTTTGACATCCTTCTTGGATTTTTCATCGACTCCTCCAGCAGTGTTTTTTAACAGTTTACGATCACGTTCGGATAGCCATTTTTCAACATGTTCAATGGTTTGGTGGAATCTTTCTTGGTTCGACAAATTCGGGCTCATGGCATTTAACAGTGAAATGTTGAGTTTTGCAGCGCTTTGACTGCCCGACGGCAGTCGATGGTAACCATGAAAATGTGGTGAGTTTTGCTGGCTGCTATGGTGGCCTCCGTTACGTACAATTTTGCTCGTTTTGATTTGGTTGTTGGCATCAACTTTTAGCGAACTTGTCATGATTGGTTGAACTGTTGCTACAGGCTGATTCGAATGTCCGGTTCCTGTAGCAGGGGGTGGTGGTGAATGGCTAATTCCACCTCCACATATTGTCGCATGTAAAAAAGAATCATAGCCACAGAGATTCATTTTACTGTGGACGATGCCATTTTGGGCGGCTATAACAGCCGGATTAATGGCCATTTGTTGATGGTAGATAGGAATGTGCGGTTGAAGATGATGGTGATTGTGGTTGTTTACTTCTAGTTGTTGTTGTTGTTGCTGCTGTTGCTGTTGCTGTGGATGATGATGATGCGTGATGGCCGTAGGATCGGTAGTGGTGTTGTTGTTGATAGGAGTATTGTTGGTGTTGTTGTTCGAACTTGTGAGCATTTTCGATACCGTATTTGAACGATGCCGATGGCGGATGGGGCTCACATTTGCTTGGGGTTTTCTGAAATAAAAATAAAAAACAAATTGATCAGTGAAAAGTGTAAGTGGTTTTCTTGAGAGGAGAAAAACATAGAACAGTTAACAAAAAGAATGAAGGTTACATTAAATTAAAATAACAAGCTATGTACATGTAAATGGAGCAAATTAACCAAGTGCAATAGGTTCAAAAAGAAACAAAATTAAGATCTAAGGTCTAGTTTTTCAGTGGGAGACCATCCTAGTTTCGTGTTTAAGCCCGAACTAACTCTCTTATTCGAAATGCAACACTATTAAATCCATTTAAATCGTTCAACCCTGGTTCTAATATTTGATTGGTTATTATCATATACTTAAACTGTGAATAGTAATTTAACCTCTGATAATCATCCGAAATCGGTACAAAACAGGTACAAATAATTTGAATGGCTTAGGTATTGGTTTCATAATTTTTTGCCCCTAGGGTTCAAAATGTATCTCGAGGTTTGTCGCGTGAAGGGTGGGTCGAATAAACTCCTGGAATCTAATTTTCTACCACTTTATCATCTATCGGTATAATTACAATTCCCAATTATTGTCCCATTTGACAGATTAGCTAACATAAAAAAACAGTTGCATAATTTTGTTATTTATTCTATTTTGGAATCAGCCAGCCTTTCTTGATAAATGCGGCTTTCATTAGTAAAGACAAATGCAAACCTCGTAAAATTAATTTCATGGTGAAATTGCAAAAATCATCTGTCAACTGTCAAGTTCACCGTCATTGGAAACAGTATTACCAGCAACATGCAATAACTTATAAAAAGTAGACAAGTTGCAATAGTGGTTGGCTAAGCCTGATCTAAAGTGTTTAGCTACAATGACACCGACTGCTTATGTCCGATACAAAAATTGTAGCACTCTCTGACAAATAGTAAAACATCTGCTTATATTTGTCATAAGAAATAATATTGTCTGATTTTTTGAAGAGAACAGAAAATCAGATTTGCGTTTGAAGCGTTTGTGGTTGAAGTATTTAACTTAATAAACCTTATGTTTCTCTTATTATAATATACATAGCAACTTCATCTCTATACATATAAAATACAGTACGAAAAGAATATTTTTATCCCTCACTACAGCAAAACTTTAATGGACATACATTTCTCTATGACTCTGATTCAAGTAGACTGAATCAAGCTAAATTATGAATGGACACAAAATAAGCAAAAGACCATAAAGACACTTTACAAAGTAGAATAAAAGAAATAATTAAATAAACAAAGAAAGCATAGACAACAACAAAAAAAATCAGAAATAAAATACAAAATAAATGGAAAAAACAGGGATATCGCTTCATCATCGACATTATCCTTACCTATTCGATTGAAAACACAGTCGATTTTTCTCCATACTCTCTCGAATGATATCAATCAAATCGTTACGATTCAATGCATTATTCCAGCAATCTGCTGTTGTTGATGCTGCGTTTGATGTGTTATTAACCTGAGCCTGAGTATTATGACCACCGCTGCCGCCACTACAATTTTCAACCACCACCCCAATGCTATCAACTACATCCTGACCTGGATGCTCCTGATGCTGATGATCAGGACTACTTGTTTGTGTATTGTTGTCTGTTTGATGTTGATGCTGATGATGGTGGTGTGAGTTATGTTCATGTTGCTGATGATGATGATGTTGGTGTGACAGTGTTTTTATAGAATTATTCGCTCGAATTTTCCAACACGATTCATTTCCAACAGAAAGACTTCTTTGACGGGATTCATGACAATGGTCCTGGTACTAAATAACATAAAATGTAAAAAAAAAATAATAATAAAAAAAAACAAAAGTAAATACAAACTCAAAGTTAAAACAAAACAAAATAAACAACAAAAAACCTCCACAAAAAACATCAACACAACAACTAAACGTTTTAAGATTGAATCACAATAACGATTATTTTCAGAGGCATTGGTTTGGCTGACATTTTTTCACAGGAACAGGATTCCCTCAAAAAAAAGAGTCCCTAAATGGTGTTCTCAAAGATAATTAAATCATTAAAGTCTCTCTGTGAATTGTTATTGTGATTTAACCCATTTAACCTCTTAACTGACATTTTGTCTCACCTTTTGTTTCCTAGCCTTGCGCAGCATCTTCACTCGCGTCGATGCTTGCTTTAAGTACAACTCAGACTTTTGCTGTTGCGTAAGGCATCCCTTGCACTCCTCTTTGAGATTCGACATATTTTCGTAGATATTTTCATTTCCACCACAATTGACATCCAAATTACTTTCGACTTCTGGAGCTGGCTGTTGTGGCAGCTGCTGTTGCTGACAGCACTTGGCTTTGCTAGAACTATAGGATTTCTTGACCGCTTCCTTTTCACTTGTACTATCATCATCCTCGTCATCAGTTTTAACCAACTTCCTTGGTCTATAACGATGCTGACGTCTCGAATGGCCACCACCCCCATGTGTAGTTTGCTGACTGCCATCCCTAGTTGAATGGCCGACTGCTTTCTTGTACTTTGATCCTGCTGAGGCAGCAGCTGCGGCAGCGGCAGCAGCAGCAGCCGCAGCTGCCTTCGATTTGCCCTCTGGTGAGACAGTAAGACGAACATTTATCGTTTTACTACCACAATGTGGCACCACAACCGACTTGCCAATGGATTCGTATATCGTATAGACAATGCCAACGATGTCGTCCTTGGTGATTTTCCCATGATGCCCATCTAAGTCGTAAAAGGTAAAGGAAAATTGCAGAGGTTGTGATGATTTGCCACCCTCGACGGAGACATCACATGTGAATTCCTGCAAACAAAAAAAAATAAAAAAAAGTTACATTTTTATTGAGGTCAAAAACAGGAAGTAGTTAAGAATGAAATTGGCTTTCAAAAGAATGCCATCAAAAAGCCAGCAAAACATTTTAATGATGTATACCTATTTAGTTTGCTTGAAGTTGCAATTTATTACTCTCGTAGTTATGACGAACTGAGAAGGTTGAATTTTTATTCAAAAGGAAGAACTTCATTATAAATCCTATTGGGACCAACAAAGACATAATGAGATATGTTGTTCCAGGAAAAGATGCCAACATGAAAAGTTAACGATGACAGAATTAAGGTCCCAAGAAAAAAAATTTAATTTGTTTGAGTTTCTTAAAAAGTTTATTATTTCATAAAAATGGCGCCCAACGATGTGTGTGTAATTAGTAGTTTCTTTATATTTTCTTTGGGCTTAACATGATATCATGTCATAAAAATAACTAAACTGTATCTGTCTTCTGATTCAAAAAGTTCAACATAGAAAACTTGCTGTATAGTAATAATTTTTTAAATGGCGCCCAACAAACTCTTAAGATGAATAAAATGTTAGTATAAACGCTTGATTTAAGCAATGGCGATTAAGATTAAGTATCATGAATTACGAGTATGTATGCATTTGCCATCGTTGTAGTACACCTTGGCATAATGGTTAGTACATAGAACTCTCATACAGAAAGTCTTGGGTTCGATTTTTACCGCTGAAAAAAAAAAGTTTTTCAATTCCTCTCAGAGTACTTGCTATCATGAAAAGTGCTGCTCATTAGCCGTTCGGAATCAGCAGAAAATTGTGTCCCTTCCATTCCTGGTAACACGCACACAGGAATGGTTGAGTTTTGTAAATCACTAGGCTTAGGCTCTCTACGAGCTGTTATGGGCGCTATTTATCTATTGATTTTATTTCTTCCATCGTTATAATAAGGTTTCTTAAGACAAGTTAAACATGGACAAACAGACACTACAATTTAAATGTAAATGTTTTAACTTATTAACGTGTTTTAAAAATTAGGTTTTATCGCAAATTAAATTCCACTTGACTTTTCATACATAGAACCAATTCCAAACAAAATGTCTTTATTTAGAATGCCTCCATTAACTCATCTTATTTTGTTCATAACTTGAACTTTTAAAATGTTACAAATAAAATTCAATGCCAAATAAAATATTTTCAAATGCTTAATTTATATTAAATCCTACATCGGCTCCGAATTCCCCACAGTGTAGAAAAACATGAAAAAAAAAAATTAAAATATATGCACAAACATTTTGCTGGCTCATTTTTTTCTTTTGACCCCTATAGCGCTAACCCAAGGTAAATACCAAGAATAAAACTACAAAAGTAAAATATCTCTCCGGCCCATCATACAAAAGTTTAAAAACTAAGTAAACAATATAAAACCACAGGATGGCACACAAACACTAGTCCTCTCAATTAACCATCAGCCGAAACTATTTTGTGAGATGGAAACAAAAAAACCAATGCAAACATAAACCAGGGCCAAGATAAACACAAAACAAGGTTACATAAATAAAACAACGTCAAAGATAGGTCGTTTTATTGGTTTTCAAAACTTTTACCACAATTTTGTGTGTTGAAAATGGTCAAGCAATATCCCGCAAAAATTGTTTGTACGTGGAGGAAAATTAGATGAATAAAAGAAGAATATTTTCTCTTTTGTTTTTCTTTTTTCGGACGATACCCTATTGATTTTTCGAGGAGTATGGTAGTTGTTGATTCAATTTTAACTCCTCTACTGTGAGTTTAATGGGGGATATCTCAGCACCTACATTGCCAGAATGGCATGGTGGAAGTATCAATCTCTCAATAACTCCCAAAGGTGACAGCGGGTGGGTTTTAAATGGCACAGAACAAGATGAGCGCAACGAAATATAAAGGCGCTTAAAAACACCAGAATAAATTATTATATTCACCTTGACAGTATGGCAAGTGGGTGGTATGGCACCTCCTTTCAGATTGAGATGGGATGGGAGAATAGAATTTATTGCTGCACCACACCGCGGGAAAATAAAATGCTCCATTAAGTATTGAAAATCCCCCAGGGAGTTTAGCATTTTCCAATCCTAGAATTTTTTTAAGAGATATTTCTTGGTAGAAGTCGACCTCGTTCTAGCATACCTGGCATTCAAGCATCCATAAAAAACGTCTTCTAATTTTGTGTCGTATCCTCGAGTAAAATTTATATGTCTACTTTCTTCTGCTTTGTCAAGGGGTAAAAGATTTTATTCCTAGAAACAAGTAGGCTTAGAGACAACAAAGAGACAACGAATAAAAATCGGTTGACATTTTCCTTTTCGCAGCATATTTTTAGGCTCCGGTGCTAATTTAGAAGATATTCATCTCAATATTGTGAATCATGAAGAGAAGCGAGTGACAGAGGAGGTAACAAGCATTAAGGGAAATACTAAGTCTTTTTATTCAAGGGGGTGAATTCCACACCATCAGGAAGAGATAAAGGTTCACGCGGATTTGTTTGACAGTATAATAAAAATGAAAATCATAATAACAATAATGAACACTCGAGCGAAACGAATTTTGGTAAATTGGAATTAGTCTTTAAATGAAGAATATCATGACATAAGATTAGTTCAAGCTGTTTCTGACAGTTTTCATTTTTGTTTTTTGTAATGGGGCGAGAGAATGATTTCACAATCCATTCATTTTTGCTGAAATTAAAAATTAGTATTGTAATAGAATTTAAATGCTAGTGGAATGCTTAACAGAGGAAAGTGTAAATTTGGTGAGATGGAGTGAAAAGACATTTCATTAAATTTTCTTGCCGTGACAGATGTCTTGGTTATTAAAAAAGCAAAAATTATCATTATCACTAAGTTTTCTTGCAGAAATAAATTAAAGGAACTTTTTGAAATGTTATTTTATGAAAGATATTTAATTTAATGACATTACAAGCAGGAGTAGCTATTGTCAAAAACAAATCAGAACTGTCACTGCAGAGTGAAAGTTAATTTTATTTTACATTACATTACATATTACACTACTCCGTAGATAAATCTACGAAGTAGAGACACTTAAAGCACTGGCAACTGAGGCCATCGGCTTAGACAATACAACAGAAAGAGACAGACAGAAAGGAAGAACAACAGAAGAAACACATGTCAACAGCACACGGTTGGTATTTGAACGGTCCCCCATCCAAGTACTAACCATGCCCAATGATGCTTGATTTCGCTAATTTTATTTTATTTTATTTTATTTTATTTTATTTTATTTTATTTTATTTTATTTTATTTTATTTTATTTTATTTTATTTTATTTTATTGTGTAGTATTCTGTATGGCGAAGTGAAATATAATTTATTATTTCTTAAACTTTACGATAAATAATCTCATTTTAAAAAAACATGAACTCGAATGAGGACTGAACTGACAACTGAACTGAAAAGTATTTACACATCAGTTTAACTGATAACTGAACTGAAAACTTATGGGAATTTCATCAGTTTCAGTCTCAGTTTCAGTTAAACGCTTCAGTTTTTGCATTTAGACATCAGATTAACTGAAAGCTTAACTGATAGATCAACTGAAACTGAAACTGAAATGATCGTCTAAAAGGGGCTTTATGATTAAAGTTGTTTGCTATTATATGATGACATTTGAGTCACAACTGATAATTTTTCGAAACATAATGAGTGTGAAGGAAAAAGACGATGACACAAAAATGGAAATATCTTGTTGCTCATGGTTTCTTCCTATAGAATTATCTAAATAACGAGCTTTACAAAAATAATTTCCGGATTATACATGAAGACAAAGAAGACAAGATATGCCCAGCGGCCGCGGCATATATCTTTTACAAGAGTGTCATGATTGTTTTTGCTTGATCTTTTTTTTTGTGTAATAAGTGTGCACTCAAGGGGTTATAACTACCCTTAAAATGATTATCACAGTAAGAGCGTTAGGAGAACAAGGAAGGTAAAAATTCGATCAAAAATAAAATTGTGGGGTTTTAATCAGAAGGAGGGGGTGGCCTTGGCGCGATGGATGTGTGCTCGCCTGTCAACCTCATGATGACAGGTTCGATCCCTGCCGTCGTCTATGTCGCTTTAATTCCATTAAGAACCTTCTAAAAATTGTCATCAATGGGTTGCTGGTTTACTCATTACATGTTGTTCAGGCATAACACTAACAGCATGTAATTGAGTTAAACTAGTATGCCCAACAAGGATGAACACGAATAAAATAATGTGAATTATAAGCGACATAGAAATAAGACATGGCATTTCTCCGCTTTAGCTCAGCCGCCATCCCTGGAGATAAAAATATCTGAGACAACCACCAACAGTCTCAGAACATCGTGCCACACATCTTTCCTATCCTTCTTTCTCTTCATTAACTTCACGCCCGCGCTGTGTTGAAACATTTAAAGGGTAATCATAATCCCTTGAGCGCGGGTAGATTATAAAAAAAAAAAAAAAAAAACTAACATTAAAATGATAGAGAGTTACAAAAACGTGGTTTCCGTCATACAGTTCGTCAAGCTGTTTATCAGTATGTCCAGGACATCGAGCTAGAGCCTAAGCAAAATAACCAATTTACTTAAAATTTGATACAGAACAGAGCAGTGGCGTATGAATCCATAATAAATAATAAATTAGAGGCTAGCTGCTCGTAAAAATGACCTATAACTCTTAACCATTTTAGGGGAGGTGCAAGTAGAAATTTAGGTGATCTACAATTTTCTGCAGAGTCCAAAAACTTTTCATGCCAAGAGGAACTCTTGGAGCATTTGTCGTTTCCTCCCATGAGGCGGTTTACTTGGTTTTTCATAATTTTGAACATTTTTCTACTAGTACTAAAACTAATAAATTGCATTTGATCACATATCAAACCATAACAGCTGGTGCAAACACAACTTTTTTTATCATTTGTGAATTTTTTTGACGTTTGCTTTTGCGACATTCGGTTTCTCCGTCGGATCTTTTATTTAAATCCAAAATGATACGGAATAATATTTTTTTGGGCCTGAAACTCATTTATTTGATTGAATTTGTATTTTATAATTAATTGCTTAACTGTTACACATTTACACTGTTATACACTGTTTGAACATTTGCCATCGGAGCTCTCTTTCAATTGAATCTAACAGTAATTTAACGAGTTTTAATAGATAGGAAATGAATTGTATTTTGACGTTTAGAGTACTTCGTTCGAAACGTCAATCGAAGTCACTTTTTTGCGGAAGAAAAAGCAAAATTTAAAGTTTGTAGAGTTTTCAGCGGCTTTTTAATTTATCCTCAGAATGTCACCAAATTTGAAATACTTGAAAGCCTTAATCCGGGCTGCAAACCTTTTAAGTATTATTAAGTCCTACCTATTAGCCTTGAATACACAAACTTAAACAAATGTTATGCAAAGTTTCTTTAAAAATCTACAGTCGTGCAAAAATCACATTTTCTTTATTAGCATCATAAATCTACACGCTGCGTATTAGAAAATCTTAAGATTATTACTATGACGTAAGTGTTTTTTGGAATTCATGGAGAGCTTACACGTATAAAATGTTTGAATGCAAAACATAAGAAAAGGTGAAATAATAAAATTGCTTTAACTCACCTCCAAATGTATCCGTTCATCTTTTCCCTGTTCTACCGGTGCATCTCCGCCACCACCGCTGCCATTTTGTGTTGATCCGCCATTTATATTCACCGATTTTCCATTGGCGTTGCAATTTTGCTGATGATGAGTTTTACTACTACCGTTTTTTGAATTTTTACTAAGAACATCTTTTGGTGTGCTGTGCTGCTGTGATGGCGGATGACTGTGTTGGTTCTGATGCTGGGAATGATGATGTTGTTGGTGTTTGTGATGTTGTGACGCAGATCCGGCGGGTGATGTTGCCGAAATTATATTAACCACTGGTGATTTTAATGGGATATTATTTTCTCTATCGCTAACTAGTAGTAAATCGGGAGGTGCACTGCAGGATGATGGTGCTCGAACTTGGTGATACATCAGTTCCTCGGAGTCTGTGGTACATTCTTGAACTGAAAACAAAAAAAAATTAAATCAATATAAGGATACGAGTGTGTTAAGATATCGAGAAATGTCATTTTTAATTATATTTCATATCCGTTCAGCCATTTTGACTTAAAATAAAGCTTTACCACTGAATTGAACCCTTAAAACGACCGTTTAATGTGATTGTTTCTTAAATTTTAATTTTTTCCCGTTTTAATGTGAGAAAGGAAATCGAAAAACATTTTTTTAAGTTCCTTCTCAAAGTGTATGTAACATCCATTTCGTTTGCAATAAAAATCCACTTAGGCTAATATAAACGAAGGCGCGGTTATAGCTTTCAAGTGGTCTGTCATTTACAACACCCCCTATCTCATTCTCTGGATTAAAATTCGTATAATAAAGTAGAAAGAAAAAAAACAAAAACAAACCGAGAAACGAATGAAAAAAAAGTATAAAACCTATAACTTCGTAATGCGACGAACGAGTATCGAATGGAAAATGCTTTTTCCGTAACGTTAATGGAATATAAATTTTGAATGCAACCAAATGAATGACAATCGGAGCGCCCCCTTCCCCCACCACTTTTCGATACTAGACGATTATTTAATCAAATAGTTAATTGAATTGTAATTTGATGCGTAGTTTTTCTTTTTCTTTATTTTTGTTTTAATGCATAAAATGGTTTTTTTGTTCACTTATCATTTAAATCAGTTGTTTCGATGAATGTTGGATATGCGTTAGACTTGCATACCAACCAAGTGGGAAATAGATTATCTTCAAAGGAAATTCATATGAAATGTTTGAAAATTTTGAAATAAAATACCAGAAACATTATGTCGTTTTCCATTGGTTTTTCTGATTTAGTTTTTCACTCCTTTTTTGATTTCAGTGAAATCCCTAAGCTCACACACACACTATTGTTATAGCCATTTAAAAATAAAATGGTTTCTCATTATGGTAAGATATTTATGGTAAGCCTTTTCAATTCATACGTTCTATTTGCTTACCCCACTATCATACCTTTGTGAGGGCTGCAAGCCACAAGTCACAAACTGAAATGAGGTTAATTCTTTGTGATTTTTGTTGTTCCCGTAGTGAGTTTTTTTAAGACAAATAAGTTCGTTGCGTAACAAGACCTATAATCTATCGAAAATTATTTGATTGCGCTTTTAAGCGAAGACCACAATGCAGAGATCTTTATAAATAAAGATTATAGGACACTTAAGAAATGAAGATGAAGATTATGGTGAAGACAAATATCTTCATCTTTATTATAGCATCACCATCTGCATTTCTATGTTTTTGGGTGTGTTCACAAGTTCCTATAATTTGTCTTGCGCAACTGTCAAAATAAAAACAACACTTCTTGTCTGGTCTGTCAAGTCAAGAGCAAGTAAAAAAGAGTTACCAACCTTTACTCTTTCGCACGTCCGTATTTCGATATATATCTAATACTTTTCTTCAAATCTGCAGGTGAAGATCAATGTAAATTCATCATGAGATAACAAAGAAAAACAAACTAAATCTGAAACCAAGTTCGAATTGATGGTCAATCAAAACCTTCAAAATAGTATATTAAGGTTTTTTAGACAGGAAGTTGGTTAAATTTTGGAAACCTTATTCTGTATATATAGTTATTAGCAAACTGCTTAAAATATAAATACAGTCCTCTTCGTCGCTGAAATGTTTTATACTATATACTACGATTTCACCTAAAGATAATCCGAGATTTAAGGAAAGAGACTGTGGTGTTCCCACCGCACTAAAAGATTAAAAACAAAATTAACTTTGACAGCACCTATCAAAATACTAATGGTTATTCAATGAAGCGAGAGAAAGAAATCATTTGTGCCAAACGATGAAAAATCATCGAGATAATTTAGCACGATATGGATATTTATGTAAGTCAGCTCAAACTATAGAACATTTGATCCAATGAAATTTAACAAGATTAATTTCTACTCTTCTAGATTTACGAAATAAATTTGTAAGGTAAATATTCGAGATTAAAAAAAAAATGTGTGGTAAATCCACTGAAATCCAGGATTATCTGTCGGTTAAAACGTAGTTTTAGCTTCTGAGTAAAAATAAAGAATGGTGAAGTTGGTAATGATCGTTTAACTTCATATGGCAAACCCATCGACAGTAATTATCTATCATCCGAAATGGTTATATCCACTTGAATTGACATATTTTTTGTTTTAGTTTTGCCTTAAAAAAGATAAAAAGCTTTTAAATTAATTTGTTTTCCAAAACAATAATTATATTATTATCAGTTAAAAATTACCCTACAGATATAGGTAACCCTAAAATATGACCTTACGCTATCTCCTAAAATGCTAAATGAAACCAACTCACAAATGCTAATTAAGTCCCATACCGATTCCGACTATGACAAAATATATAAAGATAAAACCTACTTATTCATACCCCACGTAGAGACCTAAAACAAAATACAGATACTAAAGGAATAAATA
Organism: Philhelius festivus; assembly: GCA_963931855.1. NCBI lineage: Eukaryota > Metazoa > Arthropoda > Insecta > Diptera > Syrphidae > Philhelius > Philhelius festivus. The sequence continues at coordinate 88,120,477 of OZ007557.1, read as the reverse complement.
TCGAAAGATATTCAAATTTACCGCCCGATGAAATGAAACTTAAATATCGGCCTCCTCTTTGCTCTGTCTCCATTCTCGAAGCGGGGGCAATGGCGAACACTTATCGAGAAACTCCAAAAGCCACAAATGGGATGTTAAAAAAAAGCCGCCGCTGTTACCTCCATGCGCCGCGCCGTCCCTGCTGCTTCTCCATCGTTGTGCTTGTACTGGCTGTCGCATATTATCGACATCCGACCACGAACCTCGCATTTGAACCCAAGCCATTACTTCTACTATTTTATTCGAACCGGTATTTCGAATTAACGCCAAGCGTAATTAATTTCCGTCTTAAACCAGTTCCCGCACTACATAAAAGAGAATTCGCCGCCTTTTATGAGAATAGGTTTTTATAAAAAAAATAGGTAGGTATCTACTAAACAATAAAAAAAAAAAAATTATAAATCGATGGAAAAGGCTACAAAAACTGCGGACCGTATGCCGCCACCACTTAAAAGATTATAACCGCACGCTACAAACAGCTGCCGCCGACACGCCTGAACACCAGTCATAGCCCATAGGTGATTTGCCACATACAGTGCGATTTTTACTTTCTACACTTGAATCTGTTAGACACATTTGCTACAAAAGGTGCCGTCATCAGTAGCAACTGGCGAATTCGCCTCCTGCTTCCCCGATGGCAATGCCACAGCTGTGTTTGCATGCAGTTTTACATACAAGCAAAATATATAATGTATCTAATCCGCTTGTGCGGCCTACAATGAGGATCTGTCTGATCGTTTAGTTTTAAACAACTTTATTTCTTTTTGTTTTTCGTTTCATTGTTACAATTAGTTGATTTTTTTTATTTTCCATTACATCTAACAAATTACAGCATTCCTTTCTCTAATCTCTTGACACGCCGCCGGCCGCGCCGCCAACGACGACGCCGCAACCGACAACTCTCGCTCTATTTAAATCGATCTTAATAACGATCATCGGCGAATTAGCGCAACAAGGCAATAAATTAATCGATCACTTTTTGTTTTGGCGCGCAAATTATTATTGTTGTTGTTGTGGTTTTTTCTTCTAATAACAGTTTTTTCCTTTCCTAACTATTTGAACTAGATCTAGATAAAAATGTGTGATACAATTACTAAATAGTTTTTGTCGGTGACTGTGACGTTGGTTAGCATCAGCGGCAGGCGGGCGGGCGAGGCGGGTTTTGCGGCGACGTCCGTAGTGGCAGTGATCGGCACTTAAGACAGAAATGTGTTGTCAGTTGAATGTTAAAGATCTTTCTGTTTATATTTCATTGGTAAACCTACTTAGTGCATATCGATGATCTAATAAATTTTATTGGTGGACGACTTGCCGCTTAGGCAAGACAGTGTGTGAAAATGACGTCAATTTATTGATTGCGTGGGGAATTTCTTCTCTTTGGAAATTTGTAGTAGGCGAAATGTATTTAATGGCTGATGTTTCTGGTTTTCGAGGGTCAATACAATAAATATAAGAGCAAATCGTAGACAAATAGAGCGCACATTAGTTAATAAGCTTAATGAAAACTGAACAATGACAGTAGCCGATTCTAGAGATAAATATATTTGGGAGCCATTTAAAGAGGGTTAATGAGAATGTTCTTAAGGCATCTGTTGAACATATTCACATGCAGTTCTCCTAAGAAAATCAAGCAATCAAATAAAAACGATCAAATAACACTGACATTTCAATAACAGAAATGAAAGACAATTTTTGGATTTCTATAAAAAATCGCCTTCTGTAATCATTTCTAGAAAACATTTGAATGTAAAGGGTAGTTTTTGTATAGACGTTCGATTTTTAAATTAACAACACTGTTTCCGATTTTGTCATTAATTTTGACAGCTAACAAACGAGTTCTGCTGAGTATATTTTGAAATTTCATCATGAATACATTTTAGCAACACTGTTTCCAGTAACATTAAATTTGACAGATGATTTGTGTTCAGTTTACTTTACCATTTGTCTACGAATAGACATATTCTTATGTTTCTCAATACTACGACTCCTTCATCAAGTGGGTTAAAATTGAAATTCCAGACTACGCGGCATTCTAGCCATGACCTTGAAATTATTTTTAAGCACTTTTGTACAAGCGGATGTAGCTTTACTAATTTAGACCACTCTATTGTTGAAATCATCGCATAACCTAATAGATTGTCCGGGCGCCACTTAAAGAGAGTTCAGAAAAAAATATGTTCTTCCAGCACATAATGAACGTGTTACCGAAAAATCTACTTATAAACAGAAACATGCAAACATTATTACGTTAAGGAACACATTTATTTTGACAACTAACAACCGAATTCTGTCCAGTATATTTTGAAATTTCATCATGAATAAAATTCAGCAACATTGTTTCCAGTTACAGTAAATTTGACATAAGATTTATATTCAGGGTATTTTGCCATTTGACTAGAAACAGACTTATTCGTATTTTTCTCATTATTACGACCCCTTGATCAAGTGGGTGAACATTGAACTTCCAGTATTCTAGCCATGAGCTTGAAATTATTTTTAAGAGCTTTTGTACAAATGCATGAAGCCATACTTATTTAAACTACGCTATCATCGCATGATCTAACTAATTGCCCGGGCGCCACTTATACGGAGTTGAAGAAAATATATGTTCTTCCAGAATATAATGAACATATTAACAAAAAAATCTGCTTATAATCCAAAATAAGCAATCATTATTATGTTAAGCAAGAAATCAAAAAGAACTCTGCCAAAAAAAAACTTAAGTGAGAATGCTTCTGTTTTTTAAATGCAATTACTTAAAATTCCAACCGATTTTAATCATTAAAATGTGCAGATGCACGATGTATTCCAAATTCACAGTTTCCTTATGCACTTCTTTATGTAATTATACTTAAGTGGTTTTTCTTTACCATTTATGGCGCCACAAAAGTCAAGTGTTTGCTTCATTTCCTTTATATTAATAAAAACAAATTGCTGCTTTGCTTTTATTTTTCCTTCTAGATAAGACCAACAAATATATAAACGTAGATACCATCAATTGAGTTATAATTTTGAATTTCAAGTAGTTATCTATTTAGAAGAACCAACAACGAACACAGAGGGAGCGAAAGAAAAAATCTCTAAGCCACAGATCAATAGATACGCACTTGAGCGATATCATTTTGTATACACCCAAAAATACCTAATGCTAATGGAATTCGAATATGGGATTTTAACCGCAATCGGTAAAGTCCTATCTACTTCAAAATCGAAAATCAATGCAAGATACATATGTGTGTATGCATGTGTGTATGGATTTCTATCTTGTTTTTTTTTTTTTATTGATAACTATACGATATAATTCCAAGCAATTTTCATATGTTGTCCGACTCCTTTTTCGAATGCGTTGTGCACTCTATTAAGGAAAATCGACCTTCAGATAAATTTTCTTTTTTTATACGTGCTTTCCTTTTTTCTATCTCTTTATTGCGAATATAAAAACTATAGACAAACTAAGCATTACAACCTCTTTTGACAGTAACTACACCATCATCGTCCATTCAATTCATTGAATATATCGGCAATATTTTCACCTGTCAAATTAATGTCAATAAATTGATGTTTTATGCTTGTCAATGACATTGATGATGACATGACGCAAAAAATGTCTGCATTGTCCGTCTGTTTGATGTTTTTATTTTCACGCTTCTATTCACTAGCTGATTTATTTATAAATACAAAACAAAAAGAATATGAGCTAAAAGGAACAGCATAAAACCAATTGAATTGTTGCCAGATGCGAATTAGATTAAAATGTTATTTTATGTTTGTTGTCTTGTTCTTTTGTAGGTTAATATATATATGTATACTGATAGATAAATAGATACATTTGAGCAACTTAAAAGCAAGTTCTTATTTGCTTTCATCTTTTGTTGTTGTTTTGTTTTCCCGCTCGTTCAGTCTTAACTCTGACAATCTAATAAACTTTTTTTTGCTTTTGATTATTTAGAGAAAAAAAAAAGTTTTTTTTTGTTTTATCTTCTTTTTATTTGTTCATTGCTTTGATAAGAAAAAAAAAACCTTTCCAACCCCATTGCCATTCATCACTTTGACACAAGAGACCAAAATTGTATTGTTCATGATCAAAGAGTTGTGTGATTTTATTGTTCTTTTCTTTTTGAAAAGTTTTAGTTTATTCTTTCGTTTAACTTTGTAAAATAGACATGACATATGTATGTGGGTTGAAAATAGTTTTTTTTTATTTATTTGAAAGGGGATGACAATTGGTATGGTAACCCTTCTTAACAAAATGTAACCTAATTTTTAGAGAGACATGATTCGAAACAGCTTTTGCATGTAAATTGGTATTCACTTGTCTGTGAAGAAAAAAAGGAAAGTCATAGAAACAAATGTAGTGTAAACATATGGTTAAGAGCCCTAAAGGCTTTTCCCATAAGTACCAAAGCAGAAATGGCTTTGAATTTCAAATGGGATGAAGAAAGTTATTCAATGGAGAAAATCAATTCATTTATCAACTGGATAAAATTAAACAAATTTACAGAACGTTAGTATTTTATTTTGACAGATGTCAGATTTGACGTTCCTTTAACAATTTATTAGATCTTATGTTTTGTTTTATGTAGGAATAAAGGAATTCAATACTATAAAGTTCCATTAATTCAATGGTGTTTCTGACATTTGCTAATAAAAATAAACAACGTTACCCCTCCACCATAATAATGCTCAACCATTGTGTGTAAGCCTTTGGTAATGAAATTTTATCTGTCATCGAACACGACTCCGTTTCCCATGTCTATAATAAATTGACCCTCAATAAAGTTGTAATTTTTTTTTTTTTTTTTTCAAAATGTGCGACCATAACAATAGGGACTGTCTAAATGAGCTTGAATGTCCAAAAATACAATACATGCTACATTCGATGCCGATAATAATATTCGGCCTATTTCCAATAATTTTTTATGGTCCCTTATGAATTTATATGTATGATGATGGGTTTTTATTTTCATTTCGAATTTTTCGTTAGCATATAAGAAGTTTCCTCTTTTCATCATAGACATTGATACTGTATAATAGATACACAAGATGGAATATAAAGCGTTCTTGGTATACTCGTATCTTATACATAGGTACCTACTAACATACTTTTCAAGAAGAGCCTCGGCTGCTGGTAATATCGTTTTTGTCTATGAGTTGTTTTATTTCTCTCAATAGATTTACGATATTTGATAACAAATCATAAAACAGGCACTACACTAAGCAATCAGAAAACATTTCGGGGTTTATAATAGATGATAGATAGGCTTAATAAATGAGAGTTTATTATGATTTAAATTCACAGAAATATGTTTAAGAATGTTTTCATAAAATACTGAGGAAAAATAACAATTTAATTGTAAATTGTATTCAACTTAGTGGCGCCACTGAAGCACCGCGCGCCTGGCCGAGGGTGTTTATGAAAAATAATAAAAATATTTATGGAAACTCAATTTATGTATACATAGCTATCTTCCAATCTGATTTATGCATTATAATTAACTACTTACAGCGTTGTTGATTTTTTATTTTTGCCTGTAGGTATTGGGCGCCACTTTATTTTTCCTTTTTTATAATATGTTTTTATTTGTGTACTTCATTCACTTTAGAAAGCATCTACTTCAAAAAGTATGAACATTTGTAAGCACGCTTAAGTTTCAATTGTCATCACCTGTTAATTGATTGGACATAGGATATAGCATACCTACAATCTATCGACAAAGGAAGTTTCCATTCGACCGAATTTTGGTTCAATTTTAGGTAAATAAAACACACTTCTGCCATTTTGATATTTTTTCCCAAAATTTTTACCGTAGGATCTTAAAACTGCTGTCATAAAATTTCGTAAATGCTTATTTCTTTATAACGTTGTTGTTTTTGATGCAGTCCCGGATCTAATGGATTAAGTGTCCTTAAAATTGTACATACAAAAATGTAATACTCAATATCCCAAGATGAACTTTTTTTACGGTAATACATATTTTGTAACACAGACCAGTGTTACCAACAAAAATGTATCTGCCTTTTTTTCCAATATACATTCTGCAAAGATCTGATAAGTTGCAATATCTCTTTAAGTGTAAATTAAAAAGATAAACGGTTTTGCTGAAATATCTCGAAACACAGAGCACTCAATGCAAATAGATTTTGACCTTTCAGTCCAATGTAATTTATGAAAAATACCTCATAAGGTATTAGAACTACATCTAAAATAAACAATTATTTTCTCCAAAATAATAAGAAGATCTCTCAAGTTTATAAATTTTGCCGTCATCAACCAGTCTAAAATTATTAAACCCATGTCTAACTTAAAAACGGAAAGAAAATAAAAACGAATTAATTAAGAGAAACTTCCTCAAAAACCCGTATAAGTTGAACGAGTGTGAAAAAAACACTTCAAGCTACCGGTCACTGCGATCGCACGAGTGTCAAGATCTTTACAAAAGATCACTCTGTTCTGCAACCGAAATTGGTAATTAACCTACAAAAATACAATAAACAACCCAAAAATAAAACAAATAAAAAAAAAACAACACGAACAACAACAAAAATTAAGAAAAGCTCACTGAGTGAAAAATATATAAATTGCATTGCTGATCAGTGAAGAATCAAAATAAATGATCATCATCCTCTGATCTTTCGCACTTAATTTGTGCAGCAGACCGGTGCTGCTTTCATCAGATGAAAGCCAAAATTAAAATAAAAACAAAAAACATCTCTTTCTCGAATGCTGATCACTTAACACCAGGAGCAGCTGGACCAGTCCCCAAGACGACCAAGAGGACTGGTCCAGGGAAACAGCACAACACAAAGTCAATGATCACCATCATCATCGGCTACTGGAATCTGAATTTCATTTTTTTCCAAAAGATACGTTTTTTTTATCTCATCTCAATGTAGCTAAAGATAATGGAACAACAACACCGCTTAAGATGCTGATGTGTTGTATGTTTGTTTTTATTTTATTTTATTTATTTTTTTTTTATTTTTTTTTTTTTGGTTGAAACTTTTAATCGTCACGATCTGATTAATCGTTGTATACTTGATTTCTTCGAACATTTTGTACATTTTTTATTGGATTATCCATAACCAATCTCGGGACAGATTTTAAAATTCATCTTGTATGTCAAGTTTTTTTCGTATGATAATTTGGCAAGCAAAAAAAGTCGGCTTCTCATGATAAAATAACAAATCTGCTTTAATATCTCGAAAAAATGATCCGGAATCTTGCAATTCGATTGTGATCTTTAAGATCTTGGTTGTTGTTGTTTAAAAAAAAAATAATAATTTATACATTGGGGCGACGATTAACAGGCAAATCTCTGTCTAGACAATACGAAATGAGATGGGATGCGATACAATTTAAGAGCTTTATTTTTGTTGATTGCGGTAGTATTCCTTTGTAGTTTATTTATATTTTCTAATAAAAATGTTTAAATGAAAAGAATTGTTAATGAATCCGGGGCTATTAATTCTTTCTTTAATTTATTTTAAATATAAAATTGAATTAATTTGTAATTATGTTTTGGTTTTATGTGAATTTTAAATTTATTTGCAAATTCGTTAGTAAAACTTAAATAAAATAAAACTAAAGATATTAATGCAAATTTTATAAGTCAATTTTGTTTTTGAATTTATTCACCTCGTTATATATGAAAATGATACATGTTCTTTGGGTACTTAAGTTAAACTTAATTATATGTACAGTTGGACGTTTGTGGGAATATTTTTTAAAATTAAATAAAAGATTGCTACCGAACTGAATTTTCGAACATGTGTTTTTTTTTTATGGGAAGTTGAATGTATCTAACACGATCAATAAAAGAGACTATTTAAATGGAAATTCAATTTCTTGGATTTTAATCAGATCAAATTCTTTTAAGAGGAATTGATTGCCTTGTTGGATTTGGAGAGGTATGCATGTAGTATGTATTTCATTTAATTCTCATGAATATTTAAACCAAAAATACATAGGAAAAGGGCATACATTGAATACTTTCTATAAATTAAATCAATTTTACTTTGAATAAATTAAATGTAATTCACTGGAGATATAGACAGAAATACATCATATGTATGCCCTAAAGGAAATTTGTTGACCTAGTTAAATTTTGTAGCTCTAAATCCATTTATGGATGAGATTGGTTTGGATATAATCATATTATTTCTACATATCTTGGAAAACCCATACCATGGTCTACAAGACTGAAATGTTTGTTGTGTTTGCTTATATCAAGCTTATACCTTTTGTAAGAAACAATTTTGTGGAATTCCTTTGGTTTCATATTTAAGAATTGATACAGTTATTAAGTTATGGATACTTATCTGAATTTATGCACATACATCAGTAAATATAGCCCATTGGTACACACTGAATGTAGGGAAAAAATTGGCAAATACATTTCCTTATTATTTATTTTATAAAATGTACTAAGGTCATGTTTTCATTTCGGCAAAACCTGACTTAATTTGATTTCTTATACAATTATGGACACTATTTTGATGAATAAAAATACAAATATTTAACCAACAAAAATGATTTGTTTCTCCGGCAAAGAAGAATTTAACAGTCATCTATGGCCGTTTGCACGAAGAACTTTCAAACATTTAACAGGTTTCTAAACCTTGAAAATGTGTGTCATTAAAATGTCATCAGATGTAGTTTAAAAGTGAATAACTGAAAATTGTATTTCGTAACGCTTTCTTTTCAATTTTTGAAGATACAAAAAGGGTAGAGGCAAACAAATTTCGACTTTTCATGTTAATAATAGGTGTTTCTTTGGTAAGTGACTACGCAGCGCAGTAAAATTATAACATGCTGATCAAAAACAAACAGAAATTTTGTTGCTATTCAACGTTTTAAATTTTACTGCAAGTTGACAGCAAGAAGTTTTTCAACTACAATACTAGAGTAGCACTTAGATGATGAAGGCGAGGCAAGAGCAGAGCAACAATTCCGATCACTTATGGTGGATTTACATTGATTTCATATGCAAATTTCCAGAAAAATAAAACGAATCGGATATTCAGATAAACATCGAAATCATGCGAAAATGTATACAGATGGGAACTCTTTAATTAATATTTATATAGACAGACCAAACGAGTTGTGTTCTTTTTATTTTGACAGTTGCGTAAGAAAAATTATAGGAACTTGTGAACACATCCAAAAACACAGAAAAGCAGATGAAGATGCTATTATAAAGATTTTTTTTTTTTTTTTTTTTTTTTCCCGTGGGTAGGTGTTGAAATCTTCAAAAGATTCTATGAGGACCGAAAAACGCGCGCTCATAGATATGTGGGACTCTCCCGACCAACAACTCTGCCCCCATAAAGCCTTACGGAAGGTAAGACTCTATGCAAGCAGACCGTTAATCAGGCCGACCGCACTAAAACCACCTCCTCCTCCCGATTGCAACTAAGTTCATATGGAACTTATCTAGCAATTTATCTTTCTCGAAGTTAAGTAACGTGTTGTAGGCAACTTTCCGGTGAAAGTTCCTACTGGTTTAATTATAAGCTAGTTGAATAGCTTCTTTCTATTTTAAGCGATGATTTAAATATACATAATACAGTACAATAATTTCACCGTACTAGATCGGAAGGTTTGGTCCTTCTCAAACGTCGTACTAAATTTGTTTCGTCAAGAATTTCTAAGATTGTTCTATTGGTATGTTCAACTAAACGCTTTCTATGCCTTTGCGAAAAAGTTTTTATTTCTTCGCGAACCGTGGGGATTCCAAGATCCCTGTGAAGATCTTCGTTTCTAATATACCACGGCGCATTTACAAAGGACCTTAATAATTTGTTTTCAAAAGTTTGTAGACTATTTAGATTTGTATCGTGGGTACAACCCCAGAGTTGAATACCATATGTCCAGACAGGCTTAAGTACCTGTTTGTAAACTAATAATTTGTTTTCGATACTAAGTTTAGAATGTCGTCCGAGTAACCAGTACATTTCCCTTAGTTTAATATTTAATTGATCACATTTATTTTTAACATGTGACTTCCATTTTAATTTCGCGTCAAGAGTCATCCCGAGATATTTTGCCTCATTTGCAAATGGAACTTGAGTTGTATTAATAAAGACTGGTAATCTATTAATTTTCTTATAAGTAAAGTCCACGTGGACTGACTTAAATTCGTTAAGCGCTATTCGCCATTTGTTTGTCCATTCATTGACATTGTTAAGAGCATTTTGCAATTTACATGTCGATTCGTTAGCCGTTTTGCCTACTGCAAGTATTGCGGTATCGTCTGCAAAAGTAGCTACAATTGTATTGTCTGTTTGGGGTATGTCGCGTGTAAATAAAAGGTATAAAATGGGACCTAGAACACTACCTTGTGGTACCCCAGCCACTATTTCTTTAAAATCTGAATAATCATTTCCGTGCCTAACGCGGAAAATTCTTTTCTCTAGATATTCTCTAAGAATGTTGTATAGTCCTTCAGATAGGACTTGTCTCAATTTGTATTTGAGGCCTTCGTGCCACACTTTGTCAAAAGCTTGAGACACATCTAAAAAGACCGCTGAACAAATTTTATTTTCTTCAAAGGCTTTCTCGATGACATCGGTGATTCTATGCACTTGATCAATCGTCGAGTGCTTACTTCTAAAACCGAACTGGTGTTCAGGTATAAGACCCTTTTCTTCTATTATGGGCTGAAGACGCTGAAGAAATATTCTCTCAAAGACCTTCGACACTACAGGAAGAAGTGAAATGGGCCTGTACGATTTCTTTTCATGTGATGGTTTGCAAGGTTTTAAGACCATTATTACTTCTGCGACTTTCCATTGATTTGGAACATATTCTAACCTTAGAGTGGCGTTCATTATGTAAAGGAGGTTTACTAAACCTTTCCGTGGGAGCATTTTAAGAATTTCCGCAGTAATTAAGTCGTATCCTGGTGCTTTTTTTGACTTCAGTTTCTTAATTTCTTTGCTTAATTCGGCAAGCGTAACATTTCTTGTGATGGAGCTTTCATTTGAATTTATATTCACACTTATATCATCATTCAATGCTTGCCCATTGAACGGCTTAAATGTTTCCTCTAGGTAATCAGCGAAAACGTTTGCTTTCTCTTTATCGCTTCTTGCCCATTCATTTTGGTCTTTCATAATCGGGGGTGCTGGAAGCTTTGGTTTTTTCGTAGCTTTTATCGCTTTCCATAGAGAATAATTAGATTCTTTACCTGCCGTCAAGTTTTCAAGGTAATTTCCAGCTTCGCGGTTTTTAAAATCTGATATCATCTTTTTAAGCAAATTACTGAGGTGATTTAAATTAGCTTTGTGTTGGGGAGCACGAGTTTGTTGCCATTTTTTGCGCGCTTTTCGCTTGTCTTTAAGTACCTCTTTTATCTCTTGGGGATATTTAGCTTCTCTATAGCCTGACATTTGTCTTTGGTAAGGAGTATTGTTCCATGCGGCTTTTTGAACAATATGCACAAAATTATCTACCGCTTCTTCAAGCTCAAGAGGTGTTTGTAGTGATACCCTTAATTCAACATTATCTTCAATATCTTTCTTAAAACCTTTCCAGTTAGTTTTACCGTTTGTTAACCTAGGTGGTGTTTCAATTTTAACAATACTTTCGCTCATAGTGAGAATAACGGGAGAGTGGTCAGAGAAAAGATCAAAGCATTCCGTTATTTTTATTCGATTTGACGGTATTCCCCTGACTATAAAGAAATCAATCAGGTCAGGTATTTTCGAGGTATCTGTCGGCCAATAAGTTGGTTTCCCACTAGAATGAAAATCACAATTATTCTCCATACCGGCTTCATATAACGCTCGGCCCTTTTGAGAAATGCATCTAGAACCCCAAAACGTGTGTTTTGCATTAAAATCGCCACCGATTATTAAAGATGGTCTAAGTGATTTTAGCAAGTTTGAAAAATCATTTTTATCAATTCTGTACCGTGGAGGGCAGTATATAGATGTGAAATTCAATGTATCATGTTTAGTTTTAACCTGCACACTTATAAGCTGCATCGGTTCAAGTTCAAGCTTAAGGCCTATCGAGTGTTTGATACATTCTTTTATGTATAATGATGCTCCGCCTCTTGCTTTGTTCGACGGATGAATTGCATGGTAATCTAGATAACCGTTTATATTGAAATTTGATTCTTTTTTAACGTGGGTTTCTGATATTAGACAAATGTCGATATCTTGTTCCCGTATGACCATTTCTAGTTCTTCAAGTCTTTGCCTTAATCCGTTGGCATTCCACGTAATAATTTTAAGGTTTTCCATCATGATTTTTTTTTAAAACGTTTGGGTCGAATAAAATCTTCGATTTTTGCTAACCTATCAGAAATAGTTCTATTGATTTTGACCTGATCTTCAAATTTTGACAAAATTAAAGCCAAGCATTGAGATAGTGCGTCAGAGTCAGGTTGATTTATTACGGGTGCAGCCGCCATTCTGGCATTTGTGTTTACACTACGTTTCTTTGGAGATGTCTGTGCAGCTGCCATTTCGGCGTATGACTTAACAGTACGTTTCTTTGGAGATGTCTTTGACGTTGATGGGGTTTGATTTTCTTTGCCGATGCCGACTCTTAGTGTATTTATTCTTTTAGGAGTCTTAGATATTGGGCTTTTTATTTGTTTCTTTGGTTTTCTTTCCATATGAATTTTTTCTCGGCGTTTTTGTAGCTCTTTAACTACTTCACAGCCTCTATAGCTTGCCGGGTGACTTCCATTGCAGTTTATGCACTTCGCTGGACTTTTGCTATTTCCAGTGCAGTCAGCAGTTAAATGTTTTCCCGCGCATTTTACACACCTAGGTTCTTTTTTACAATAGCTTTGCGTGTGGTTGAAACCTTGACAGCGTTTACACTGAGGCACTTGCTTTGTACGGCTTTTCAGAGGTTCGATCTTAACAACGAGGTTCAGTATTGTTTTAATTCTGTAGATTTCCTCTAGTTTTTCTGTCTTATCGAACGTGAGTATAAATAGTGGGAGACCACGCTTTACCACGACAGTTTCTCTATCTTTTTGTTGTTTTTCTTTTTTTACGATGTTCTCAGCATTTAAGATCTTGTAATTTTTTTCTTTAAGATCACGGATTACATCGTTTTTTTGACATGAGGAATGTAAGCCTCTTGCAACGACTCGTAAAGGTCTTTCTGATTTGTTTTCGTAGGTATACCATTCTACATTTGCTTCGTTAAGTCTTCGCGAAAGCAGACGATAGCTATCGGAGTCTTTTACACAAACTTTCCACTTGTTGTTATTAAGCGAGATAACTTTAAAATTCGCTGGGGTTAACGCCTCAAGGATTATTTTAAGCTTATTGTATTCCGCAATCCCGATGACATTAATCGGTGGCGGTGGTCTTATTTTAGTAGTTTTTTCTTTCTTATTCGTATCTTTTGGTACATTTACTTTTATTATTTCGGAAGACGAGGTTCCCTCTGGCGAGGAGAATGCTTTACGTTTTTTGCTAGGTCTTTTTGAAGACGTTTCTCTTTCTAGCTCTTCTTCGTCTGTTTTATATTCGCAAACACCCAGCTGCTGTGGAGTTGTTTTCGAATCGTTTTGTCTTTGAGTTTTTTTCAACTCTTCATTTTCTTTCCGAAGAAGCTCAATTTCTTTCTGTGCTTTCTTTACGGCATCGCTGTTATTTCGTAGAAAATGTATTTCTTCTTTCAGCTCTTGATAGAGTTTCAAAGTTTCGTCGAGTCTTTGACGAAGTTCGTTATTGTCTTTTTCAAGACATTCTATTTTCTCCGAGTCTTCTTTTTCACGCTCTGGCGCTTTGGGCGGACTCTTTTTCCCGGAAGCACTCGATGTTGATGGTGGTGATCGAGCTACCATTGGTTTTCTTGAAAAAGGATTTATCAAGTTTTGGAATAATTGGCTCTCCCCAGAATCCGTAGAGCCGACCTCCGAAGAGGGTGGATTTTTCAGGAAATCTGAATTGCCACCTGGGGTACTATATCTATTTGTTTTACTCATTCCATATTTTGTATACGTCTTTCTCAGTATACGGAGTTTGGATTTTAGTCGCCTCTTACGACAGGCATTCCTACCTCGGGTATATTCTTTCCCCCTACCCGAAGGGGCTATTATAAAGATGAACATGTTTTTCTTCACTATAATTTTCATCTCCATTTCTTCAGTTTCCTATAATATTCATTCATGAAAATCTCTGCGTTTTGGTCTTGCCTTTCTCTATTAAACAAATGTAAATTTTGTATCCTACATCCCGTTATTTTTCAGAACTCGAGATGAATGTAAATCCACCATTAACCCCAGGCAAATAGAGAGAAAAAAAAGGTACCCCTTGCTTGAAAACCCCGAAAAATTATTTGAGAAGAGTAAAGAAAATAGTCTTGTTTTACTATTTCTTTCATATCCATGAATACGGTTGAATGGTGAATAAGGGAACAAAATGGCGAATTTAGCTCAAAAAGGTGAAATTTTGAGCTGTTAAGGGCACGAATGCACTGAGTTTCAATTTTGCGCTTCTATTTGATTATATTTGATTATGTTGTCTTTATTTGAACTTAAATATTCATAAATATTTCTGAATTTGTATGAGCAGTAGCGGAAGGTCGTGAGTCAACCCAACTTCACCCAACAAGCTGCTAATAGTTAGATCCATTAGTCGCCATCGGAGTGTATCGCCCCTTAAATTAGTAAGTATACTAAATAAGGCCATTATTTATTTAAGTATACATAACAATATTTAGATAGAAAATTGTACAAGCAGAGACTAAGCACCACTACAAAGGAGTCAGATGATCTGATGAACCCCCTCAAATTCAGCATAATACAATTTCTGGTTTAGAATTATGTATTTTTCGCGTAAATCTTTAATATTCATGTGATGAAGTGAAAAGCTTTGCCGCTCCTAAAGGGATTATCTTAAACACAAATCAAAACAAACTGACCTTCATCTGTCACGGTTGAGTAAAGTTAATTAATGATGGCCAAAGATCTAAGTTAAACAAAATTTTACAATAAACAAAGTCACTTAATCTTTTAGTCACCTGTGAGTTGTTAAGTCCAACTCCATAAGTTAGAAAAAAAAAACAAATAGCCTCAATCCAAAATAATTCATCTTTTGGGTCTGAGGTATAAAACAAAACTTACCTGAGTACACTTTACGTGCGCAAACAGACATTTGTTATCTTTTGCTCAAAATAAAAAAAAATCTCGTAAAACTCAAGGGAAACAAATACTTTCAATTCTCTTCAAGTTTATTTTATTTTTGACTTATTTTACAAAGTCAAAAAGTCGGCTTAACTTCTAAAAAAAGCAACAAACATTCCATCGTCCATCAAGATTACTAACCTCATTCGACCCTCAGACTGACAAGACACAACCAAAGGAACATACACACCATCTGAAGCGAACAAAAGCGTTTCTCTTTTTTTTTTTTAATTCTTCAATGGGAATCTCTGAAGCCGAACATATTGAAAAAAAAAATGGTAAAGCGAAGCACAATAAGATGAAAAGCATCAAGATGGCTGCGCGCGTCATACCGCCTTTGATCTTTGCCTTGCTCGAAGTCTGATGATGGGCATACGCGACTGACAAAATCTAACAAAGCAAATCGCCAAAAATAAAATTAAAATTAAAAACAAGATTGAGATATAAAAGCGACATTAAAATAAGAAATCATAAAACTATCTTTATTTTGCTCTGTCTTTTAAAATAAAAATAAGAAACAAGGATGAAAGCAAATTTACTGCCGAGATAAAAGTCTTAAAAGGTTTTCGAGTGTCTGCCACTTCATCCACACCACCGCCAACTACTTTCCAGCACATACACGCCCTCTTTGATAAGCGAACATTTTTCTACCGACCCGACCCGCTGCTGCCGCGCCCATCAATCCGCTTTAAATTCAAATGCCGCTATCACATCCACTTTCGATTGAGATACATTTTCATTTTGAAAAGAAAAACTTTTCTCAAAGTTTTGTTACCACTGGAATTCCTTTCATCTTAATTTTCTTTTCTCTGAAACTCGGCGTCACGCCACGTCGCATTCACCACAGACGCTGTTCCACCCCACGCATTCTCGACTAATCTACTTTTTTTGTCGAAAGAATTTCTTTCTAATGAACTCTTCATGGCCATGACGTGATAATCTTAATGATTCGCTTTGATATAACTTTCAAGTGCTGCCTTGCCTGGCAGGGCAAACCAAAAGAAAAAAAAAAAAAAAAAAAAAGATTTTAACTTTTAAAGCATCAAAGAGTTCTTTAATTTTAACGGTGTGCACATTTTATATTTAGTGTCAAAGTCAGTTTTATTTGTCAACCTAGTTCGGGAAAAAGAAAATCTCTTTCTTTCGATCTGTCATGTCATTGAATCGGAAATAATAAAGAGGTAAAACGAAATGGGGGCACTCAGTGTCAGTGTGCGGTTATGAAATGTCAATTTAGTTTTTCTCTGAAGCTTCCCTCTCTTCTTGGATGTGTTTTTTTTTTTTGTTTTTGTTTTTTTGTTTTTGTTGTTTGTTGTTATTGAGGTGAAGTGGTAATAGCAAAAGTTGTTTATTATTTGCTTTTTATTTTTGTTTTTTATTTAGTTTTGTACTCTGGTAGCACTTAAAAGATATACGCTGACATTCCGCTTTGATTCCGAAAGTAAAAGCATTTTGATATTTAAATCTGACAGTTCGTTTGATGTTTCTGCTTTTAGTTCAATTTATGAGATTTTGAAACCCCTCTTTTGCTGCTGCTGCTACTGAGAGTGATAATAAAATTGTTTTGGATTTTTGTAATTACCTTGTTGCCTTTGGCATCAATCTTATTGACAAATCCGTTGGCTTAATTTCTTAATTTTTCAATACTGTACGTGTTCACTTTGTACAATAATGTAAGAGAAAGTATTTGTCTTTTTTTACCAGCAATAATTAAACAAACAAAAGAAAGTATCTAACATAAATTTTTGCAAGTGAAACTAAGGATGACACACTGTGAACCCAACCCGATATAAAACACCTCCACATTTTTATTTTTATTTTTATATTTTCCAAAATGTATAGATTTATTTCCTAAACAGCTGCAAACAGTTTTATTTCCTTTTAATTTAATTAAACTAGACCTGGCTACAGATAAAGAAGAGATGTTTGACTTGTTTATTATAATTTCCCCAGCTGTTTCTTTTTGTGTTTTCTGATGTTATTATTATTTTATTTGAGTGAAAGGTGTGTTTTATTTTTGTAGATGAATGGATGAACGGAGGCGTTAACATATTTCAAAATCACTTATTTTGAAATATTAAAAAAAATAATCTTGAACTTTTTTATGAACTACCTCTACTTAGGAAAAAGATTTATGGTAATATAATGCAGTATTGTATGTGGGCATAAAAATGTCTAATAGAAAACTGATTATGATCGATGATGGATTGGAATATTAATTTTAAAATTAAAAATAAATTATGGGTTTAATCTTAAGATGGAACTTTGAGATGAAAATGTTTAAAATCTTTAATAAAATTATCTTCATCGCAAAAAAAATGAAGTGGGTTGAGTTTTTTTTAAACAATTATATTAAATTAGATGACTAAAAGATTGATAATCCAGATAGTATTATCTTGTGGGAAGTGAAAGACGAAATTAGCTTTTAACTTTTCTTGTGAGCGGAATCTGTTTCAGATCAGTAGAAAATAAAATTGATGGAAGAAAATTTAAAGAAAAAAATTGTATGCAGTTTTGAAAAAATAAACGAACATACCTACATACATTTCATGCCATTAAGAAAATAATAGTGAATTTACATGTATCTGCATTTGATTTCTGCCAAAAAAGAAGGGATGCCAAATACAGAATTCATATTTGTTAGACAGAGAAAAAAAGAGCAAAATGCAGAAGAACTTCTTTTCTGCTTTATAGGAAATTCAAGAAATGCAGAAGTCACGATTATAGTAGAGACGAACATGTTTATCTTTATTATAGCAGCTTCGTATGCATTTTGTAAATTTGCGATATTTTCACAATTTTCTAAAATTTTTGTTGACGAACGCATGATATGAAAAAAAAAACATTAAATCTAAATGGAAGCAAATAGAGGTAAGTTAAATTTCCATTGTATAGTTTTGTATTAACAGGCCAACAAGTTATAGCAGTTTATAGGAAGTAAAAAAAGAGTTACCACCTATGTACTCTCTCTCACTTTCGAGTTTCGACACACATCTGCCTCTCTCTACTTTTCTGCATTTTGCAGATGCAGAAACATGTAAATCCACTTTTATATTCGTAGAAGTTGAGGGCCTTGGGCAAGCAAGCAAACAGACCCATTGTATTTATTTGTTTTTTTTTTATAAACATTTAAATTCTACGTGTACCTAAACTTTACTTTGATAGTTGAAAAAGTTATAAGAAGGGACCAAAAATGTCGCATGTGTTGTATTCTGGAGTTCCGTGACAGATTAGCCGTGTTTTTTTGGAAAAGTTATCTGTAGTACAGTAGGATTTTATATGAATAGCAAATACAACATCCGCAGTAGGATCACTAGCGATACTCGAATAAACGTCAAATCTCTATCCGCAGCAGGAATTCTCTTCTCCTTTTATAGGCAGTGATCCTACTGCGGATGTTGTATTTGTTTTTCATATAAAATCCTACTGTACTACGGATAAGTTTTCCAAAAAAACACGGCTATTGTTAACTACAAATGCACAATAGTTTATTTATGTACTGTTTGATTTTATTCATGTATCTTGCATTTGACTTTATTCATGTATTTTGCATTTGACTGAATTGAACACAGTTGCTTGTTTAAAATACTTATGAAAAAATTTTATGGGACAGAACCGGGGATGAAGTAATTTTTACAATACACGACGTGAAACAAAGATGTAGCGAACTCCTTTACAAAAGTACAAAATTTTAGCAAAAAAAAAAACAAAAGCGCAAAATTTTAGTTGAATTAGTAAGATGTTTTAGTATGACTAGGTGAAAACAACGATTTTAGAAATTTTAATCGAATATGGCATCATACTTTCTCTACCCTTTTATTAAAGTTAAAATAACCGAATACCTATTATATTTTTTTAGTATCGTACTATTTGCAAACGCCACGAAAGGTCTGTTTAATTATTTTTTTGCATGAACTTTCTGTTCAACTGTTTTAGGTGTGTTCAGAAGCAATTTATTAAGAAAATTGCTTTAGTACAATACTAGTTAGAAAATGTTTCAAATTAAGAATGAGTTAGTAAACTACTTTAAAGTTAGCAAATTATTAACTAGTACCATACTTATACCTTAATAATAAGCTGTTTAAAATTTTGCGCAAGTTTTTTAATTTCATTGTTTGAGGGGAGAATAGCAACTGGTGATTTCACTTGAGACTATGAAAATAACTGTAAAATAATCATAGGGGAGAGTGAGGCACATTTGAACACGGGGCACATTTGAACAATGCTTATAAAATTTTACTTTATTGCTCTTTTTTAAAAGTAATTTAAAATTTTAACCTGTCAATACCATATCCATAAACGTCATTGACTTTCCTTGAATATCTCAGTTGTCTCTCGGACTTAGAGGTGAAGGGTACTTTTGCTACTGGGAGTGTTTTGTTTTCGTTTTTTAGTTGTAAGAGTTTAAACAAAAATTACTGCGCGATTTTAAAACAGGAACACATTTTTTTGGAGGAAAAATAAATTTAAACCCAATTCCGGTAAGTTTTTTTACTGGATATATTTTAGTTAAATATTTATAATAAATTATATGTCACTGGAACAGTGGGGGTAGATTTGAACAAGCGTGTTGGGGCACTTTTGAACATGTTCAAAACTGCCATGATTAGTTATTTTTAACATATTTAAGACATTTTAGAGAAAACTTAATCAGCTTCAAGCAATTAAACAAGCAATTTGTTATCTGTTCTATATGGCAAGTATTGGTTTCAGGTAAAAAATGTTTTTGTCATATCGACCATCAGTCTCTGCGTCTATACGTTCTCTGTCTCATTTTTGAGCTATTGAATACTGAAAATAAGGCCCAGTTAAAGCTTTCTAGGTCGAAATAAAATGTTTATAGCTTCAACAATAATATTCTAATTTAAGCTATTTTTATTCACACGAATTAAAGCTTAGGCTTGGAAAACAAGTTAAAACTAAATGAACTTAGCGATGGCTATTTTAATATACTTATTACTAAAAAAACGTCTTTAACTAGCTAGCTTAAGCTTATTCTTATTGACTAAAAATCCAGCTTTTACTTAAAAATCCAAGTTTTAGATTTAGTTTTTTTTTCTTATTAATCTTTGTGGATTTTTGTTTTTTTTTTTTTTTTTTTTTTTCTACAAATACATGAATATGATATAACAAAAGTATTAATTTTGAATTTTATTGATAAGTTCTTATTAAAAAATGAATATACAAATAAAATTTAAAAGTTCTTTTATTCAGTAAAAAAAAATTATATCACTGTTCAATAGTGCCCCTTCCAAGTTCAAAACTGCCCCATACATAGGGCACTTTTGAACATAAGAACCTGTATTGATTGGAGATAAAAATTCAATATAAATATTTCGTTAAATGGACCAAATATTTTTCTAAATTGAACGTCAATACCACTGTTCCATGTGAGTAAAATATCAGGCCAATTACTCGAATATTTTAGGTTTTATAAGTCTGGAAAGCAAAAAGTGTTCAAATGTGCCCCACTCTCCCCTACATATGAAACATGCAGTTTTAGGAAGAAAACAAGGTTTTTCGTTTATGATTTTGTTATAACATTTTTCGTTTGTATAAGACCAACTGAAGTTTGTTGTGGTTTACGGCAAATCAAGACAGCATTTCTCTAAAGTAAATAAGGGATCCCCAGTTAAATTTCAGGCGTTCGTGGTAAACTAACAGATTCTTCCGATAAATTACATCCTTACTCGGATAATCACTGATATCTCCGGTAAATCTCCCTTGCAAATTGCAGATTCCCCTAGTACATCACGTATATCCCCTTTATGTACATTTGGTTATACTGTTCACCACATACAGCTGGTCAAACTTTCCTATTTGACCCCCTTTTCATTAATGGTGGTTTCCTAAGTTTTGACAGTAAACTTCAGATCATTACAAAAACTAAGCAAAAAACAATTTCAACATATTTTGCAACATATTTTTGATATTTTAACGAGAAGTATAAAAAAATCATAATGTTTAGCTCATGCTGGTAACTTTTTGATCCTTTTTCATGGATACATTTGCATATTCCCTGTAATTTAATCTTATCCTATCATCATCAACCACCGAACATTTAAAATCCATTAAAAGTCGAACGATAAAACCTAAAGAATTCACCACACTATTTCCAACATTCCAGTCATTTGTTTCCCTTCTTCTTTCAGTTCCTTCTCACTCTCTTCTACCGTACATTTTATCTGATTGACGTCTATGGTGGCGACATCTTGACTGCACGTCTACTGCCAGTGCAGAATTATTTCATATCGAGCATAAACTATTTTTCTTATGAGGTTTCCACACTAGTTAATTTTTTTTTATTACAATCTTTCACGTTTGAGTTTGACCATTTACAACTTCTTTGGACAAAACATGAAATGCCGCTCGCTCGCTTTTGCATTTTTTTATTTGTTGAAATATTTTTCTACTCATGCATGATCTAGGGTCATAAGTTAACAACACAACAACGCGCTGTTTGCGCGCAAAAAAAGTAGCATAGCCTTTCATTATATTTAGTTTGCATGTCTAATGGTCATAAAAAAAAACAAGTTCTAGGATTGCATAAGCGTTACAGCAACTTGTCGGCTTCCATAAAAGTGAGTAAGACCAGAGTAAGAGGCTATAGCTATAAATGATCCGTATCGGTGTATACGGTGATGGTTGGATGTGGACCGAGTGTTAAGAAATGCAGAATTTTATATTTATAAATTCAAATTCTCATTCTCAAAGCCACAGAAATAAAATACATATATACACTGTTGGATGATTAAGAATTGAGATAAAAATTATAACTTACAAGTCGGTAAAATCTTACCATATCAAAGGGTTGATTTAATTTGATTCGTTAAGCTATACGAGTTAAGCAGATTTTGCTTAATTGTGTGTTGAACTCGAGTCTTCTATTGATTTTTATCTTGGATTATGGAAATTTTGTCGTTTTGTGATTTTTATCTAGGAGAAAAGGTGATTGTCAGCAAGTGTTGTAGAAGTCATTAATTATTCATATTGTATATAAAAACCTACCTATACCTACCTACTTGAATTCTTTATTTTGTGATGAAAGAATGTTGCTGGAATGGGATATAGGTATACAAAGATAATTATCTTGATTATACACTTGTTTTTCTGTTATCTGAGATAATTTTACAAAATGAACTTGAATATTTTGAAATTTATGCTAAACTGTTGAATACTTATTTTCATAGGTTGGAAGTGGTCAACGAGATAAAATCAACATAAAAGGCAGACCGCAATGGACTGCATGCGGAATATCATGGGATGGAATGTTTTGCTTTGCATGAAATTCTGAACGATGTATATTTACCATATTATAGTGTTTTGTTGAAAAATATGAGAAATTGGTTTTTTGTATGCAAAATTCCAAAGAATTCCAAATTTGAAGAAAATTTTAAGTAGTAGCAGTAATGTAAAGGTGCGTGTCCATTTGAGAGCAAAAACACTGAGAGTAGCTATCAGGCCACTCTTGAGAGTAAACTCTCAAGTGGACACAGCCTTGAGAGAATCTAGCGGAGAGTTGACTTTTCACTCTCGACATACGAATTTTTTGAGAGTTACTCGCAAGTGGATGCACTTTTTTATTACTATCGGAGATGAGCTCGCAGAATTCCAACATTGTTCGTATTTTGCGATTAGCTGTCCGAGAGTTGACATGTAAAAACATTGAACAGAAGGGGACAAACGAACTTATGAAAATGAAATCAAGAGAAAGCTTCATAATTTGCGAAACCAGGTAAGGAAAATAATTTTTGTCAATCATATTGAATCTATTATGTACATTTAATTAATAATCATGAAAATATTAACGGACGTCACAAGAATTGAAAAAAAAAATAAAAAACGAAAAGTGGAGCCAGAACTGATGAAGTATAGCACTAGGTGGCCATATTTTCGGGGTTTGCAGGTTTTTATTCCATTTTTAATGGCTGCTTCAACTAAGTCAAATCTGGTACATATTTGATTTCTTAATTATTATCTGTGATATGCCTGTACTGCCAAGGAACTTCACCTAATGGACTCATAAAGTAATTTTTGAATTCATCCCTGAAATCCTTTTGAGAAGTATTATAGTTGTGCCTTCTTCCATTTTGAAGATCGAAGAATGAATGTTGTCTATAAACGCCAGCTTCCATTTAGTACATCGTGAGTTTCTATTTGTTCGGGCAAAATTATAGTTTTGCAAAAATATATCAAGTGGACACGGTTATGAAAGTACTCTCAGAAAATCATCTCCCAAAACTTAACTAGTGAACTCGCGATAGTAAAATCTCAAAAAAATTACTCTCAAATGGACAGGCACCCGAGAGCAACTCTCGAGAGTTTACTAGCGAAAGAACTCTCAAATGGACACGCACCTTAAGAGAAAGCTAAATTCTAATACAAATTGTCCAAAATCGTTTTTATTAACATAGTATCATGTTACAATAGTTTTAACACCATACTATTTTGCCGACAATTTTCCGCCATTGTATGTTTGTATATTAAGCTTCGAGTTCACTATTAAAAGCGTTTACATTCTTAAATTTGTTTGACAAGCACGGCATAATGAATATTTGATGGATGAAAAACATTAGCGTTCATATTCGCACCTCCATTAGCAATATTTATTTCTGACATTATGTCAGACACTATATCTGAAGTTTATATTTCTTTAACACCGTGGGCAAATTATGTCGTGATTATTCATTCTTCGCCATGATCTCACCAAGTAAATCACGTCGTTTAGCGATAAACGCATTGGAAAAGCTGGAAGAGGCAAAACGGGAAGAATACAAAAGGAAGCACAGGTTTTGGGTCAATCCATTGCACGACCTTAAAGAACATTTGCTCCAAGACATAATTGAGTAGTCCCACAAGCATGGAAGGTCTCTGAATGCCCTAATTAATTTAAAAATATTAATCAAAATACTTACTATATTCAATGTTTAATTCTTTTAATGTTAATTTTGGCCTGCAAACAACCAAACAACATTGTATGTACTTCAACAAACAGTAAATGGTAGAAAAATAAGTGTCAAATTACATCTTGGCTTAATTTCTATACGAAGTGAAAACATAACATGAGTTTGTCAATGAATTGAAGGAATGTTACGTGAAAATGTGGGAATTTGTGTCAAGACTCGACGTCTTGTGAGAAATTTATGTCTAGTGAAGTTGGGGTGTCGCGAAACGTCAAAATTTATATCTGCATTTATTTCTTCTACGAAGACAAGAAATAAATATACAAAATTATGTCTAAAAATAACAAAAATCGAGACATAAGGGGGCTCCACAAGAAATATTGGCTACATGACACATTTCTTGCAATCATTTATTTCAAGTGGAGGCTCAGTGTCATAGAAAATGAAGTTTGCTTCAGGCTTGATAAGCAGCGTTCACATACTCAAATATGCTTGTCAAGCCAGCAAAATATCAAAATATTTTGATATTCATCAAGCATGTTCGACAATTCGTTTGATGGCGCGTTCACTTTTTGAGTCAATCAAACCGTTTTTGTCAAACATATTTGAGAATGTGAGCCCCTATCTTGGAAGACACGGACTTACAACGAATCAACTCCATTTCAACCTGACGAAGGTACATCAAGAGATGAAAGCATAATTCAAGCTCGCTTTTCCATAATTAACGATAAAAAGAATCAGAATCAGCTATCTCCCTTAGGTCGCAATAACTAAATTAAGAAATTAAGTCACAATTCCCTGTACAGGGACGGGTTAGAATATTCCTGCAGCGCCTCCCCGCTTGTCGTAAAAGGCGACTAAAGGAGTAAATACATCTAGGCCACAAACAGCAAGGTGAACCTAGCGACACGTAACACCTATAAACTTTCCCAAAAGTGTGCATGCCAGTCCCTGGGTTGGCACGACTGGAGATCACCGGTGCCGTAAAAGAGAGATCAAATACAAAACTGGAGCATGCACACGTCGATACTTACAACGGATTTTGTGAATTCAAGCATTATGGAAGTACTCGTCCGAAATGACACTACCCCGCCAGGCACTACCATTGTTACACATGGTACTGATCCTGGACCGAGCAGCAATGCTCGGGTCAGAGCTAGACGGATTCCGGGGGCTAGCAAAGTAATGCCGCAGATTATACAAAATCTGAAAGTTGCGAGTTGGAACGTTGGCAGTATGACAGGTCGAAGCTTCGAGTTGGAAGAGATGATGAAAAGAAGGCGAGTGGACATCTTATGTGTTCAAGAAACAAAATGGCGAAACACGGGAAACAGGGCCCGTTTCTTGGATACGAGGACAAAAAACTATAAGATGTTCTACTATGGAACGGAAAAGGGTAAAAACGGAATCGGAATCATCCTTGCAAAACATCTATTAGGCAGCGTATTGACCATTTCGAAATCCAGCGACCGTTTGATGTCCCTTAAATTGGTGATTAAAGGAAAGTTGTGGAATATTGTCACTGCATATGCTCCCCAAATTGGATGTGAGCAGGTGGAAAAAGATGCATTTTGGCTAGACTTTCACAATCTACTTAAGGACATCCCAAAGGAAGAGTTTTTGTTCGTGGGCGGAGATTTGAACGGACATGTCGGCAAGACAAACGAAGACTATGAAGATTGCCATGGAGGCCTCGGATACGGCACCAGGAACCCTCCTGGTGAAGACATCCTGAGCATGTGCAAAACATACGGTCTTATCGTACTAAATACCATGTTCGTCAAACAAAGCCGACACCTGGTCACTTACAGCAGTGGTGGAAATGAAACCCAGATTGATTACCATTTGGTATCTAGTTTCATGAAACCCCGGGTAAAAGATTGCAAAGTGATACTAGGAGAAGCGATCGCCCACCAACACCGTCTCCTACTGACAGAATTTTTTATGGAGACAGTGAACGACAACAAACATACAAAAACTTTTGGGAAGATCAAATGGTATAATCTGGATAAGGAAAAAGGCGAAGCTTTCATTTCGAATATGCAAAACTTTCTGTATAATAACACCGATATAGTTCGAAATGAAGAGAGTACAGCACAAAGTATGTGGGATCTCCTACAGAGAACTTGCAAAGAAAAAGCCAAAACACTGTTAGGGGTTTCAAAAGGACACAACCAACAAGGCAAAGAAACATGGTGGTGGAATGATGAAGCTAAATCAGTTATAAGTAAAAAGAAAATGGCTTTCAAGGCTTGGTCGAAGTGCCCCTCTAATGATACAGAGCAAAAGTCACGCCTCGAAGTGGAATATAGAAACTGCAAGAAAGAAGCGAAGAAGAAGTGCGCCCAAATTCAAGCAAAGAATACAGAAAACCTGTATCGGGAGCTGGATGAAATTTCTACCCCGACAGCTGGTGCTATTCAAGAGCTACGGCAAAACACGAATAAGGGCGCAACTATGTTCAAAATAGCCGCTCAAAGAAGAAGAAATGCCCAGGAGATTTGTTCGCCAAAGTTCATTAACAATGCTCAAGGCCAATTACTTGTGGAAGACAACGAAATTCTTCACAGGTGGCGACAGTATTGTGACGGACTTGTAAACGAACAATTTCCAAGGCTATACTTTCCAATAGCTTCACCTAACTTAAGCGAAGTATCCGACGTCACAGTCGAAGAAGTTAGTGAGGCGGTAAAATACTCCAAAAAGGGAAAAGCTGTTGGCCCAGACGAAATACCCTCAGAGTTTTGGAAAAAGATGGGAGACATCGGGTTTAGATGGCTCATGATTCTTGTCTCCAAACTTATACGAGGTGATCACATGCCTAATCAATGGAGGGAAAGTTACCTTCTTCCAATTTATAAAGGAAAGGGTGATACTCGAAGCTGTGATAATTACCGTTCGATTAAGCTGATGTCACACACCATGAAGATCGTTGAGCGAGTCTTGGGTAGCCGACTGCGAAAAATAATTAGGCTATCTGATGACCAGTGCGGGTTTGTCGGGGGTAAGTCAACCACGGATGCAATCCAGAGTATAAGAATAATTATGGAAAAACATCGGGATTCTTTGGAGGATTTGCATGTCGTATTGGTTGATTTTGAAAAAGCATTCGATCGGCAACCACGAGATCTAGTATGGGTGGCCCTCAGGCAACGAGGAGTTCCAGAAACTTATGTGCGGATAATTATGGACATGTATGATGGAGCAGTTACTAAAGTAAGATGCGTAGCTGGAGTCACCGAAGAATTCGAAATCACAGTAGGTGTTCACCAGGGAAGTGTCTTGAGTCCCCTGCTCTTTATTACAGTTCTTGATTACCTGCTTGAAGGCAAAGTGACGGATCCAAAAGTACATCAGTTATTCTTTGCTGACGATGGAGCCATCATAAGTGAAGACCCGATATCCCTACAACGAGCACTTGACGTATGGGTGGATGTTCTAGAAGGAAGTGGGTACCGCATAAGCGCGAAAAAGACAGAATACCTATGCTGCCCATTTTCTGATCCACACAGGCCTATTCCAGACATTTATTTGAATGGAGTAGTGCTTCCCAAGTGTGAAAAGTTTAAATATCTGGGGTCTATGATAAATAACGAAGCTACTTGTGATGACGATATCAATCATCGCGTAAGCGTAGGGTGGATGAAGTGGCGGGAAAATTCTGCTATCTTCTGTGACCGAAAAATGCCCCCTAAGCTGAAAGGAAAGCTCTACACTTCAGTTGTGCGTCCAGCACTCACATACGGTTCACAATGTTGGACAATGTACAAAAAGTATGAGAGTAAGCTAACGGCAGCTGAGATGAAGATGCTTCGTATGACAGCAGGAGTTACAAAGCTTGATCGAATTAGAAGTACGAAGATCCGAGGAAGCCTTCATGTTAAGAATACCATTTCCCAAAAAATTGAACACGACCGACTCAGTTGGTATTGCCATGTTCAAAGGAGAGATCCTGAGAACCCCGTCAAAAGAGCAATATCATACAACGTTCCAATTCGGAATAAAAAGAAAGGTAGGCCTAAACACTCCTGGTACAAACAAATGCAAAAACACCAGCATTCAGTTGGCCTCAGAAATGGAACAATACAAAACCGGGAGGCTTGCCGCCGATTTCTGAGGTCAACCCGGCGAACCCCACAGGCGGATCACTAGTGTGAAGCAGATACGTGGGAGAGTTATGATCCCCTCGACATCGAGATCATAACAGCGCCGAAGAAAAGGAAGAAGAAGAAGAAGAAATTAAGTCACAATACTTTGATTAAATTTGATTTAAGTAAGAAAATTTAAAAAGCAATTTGGGTAAATCCAAAAAGAAATTGGTTTGGGAGTAACTTCAAGCATTTATTTTGCAAAGATCAACTTCTTCAAACTCGCATTAATCCATTAAATGTCAAAAATGATTCGGTTCCCTTGCAATTTTTTAGTGTTTGCATTGCAATATAATCCCAAGAAAATAAAGCAATTACATCAGTTACCCCATAAAACAAATATACCTATAATTTCAATTCTAAAAAGAAGAATCTAAATTACGAATTTTATCTTGAGCTATAAAATCATTTTACACCATTTTGACAGCTGTCATGAACTTTTTGCAAACAAAATTTCTTTCTATCTAACAAAACAACATTAATCGTGTAAGAAAGAATTCTGCAATGCGAACTAAATAAAAAGAATATGAACAATTTAGATTTAAACAAATTCTTGTGCCAACAATAAATTCCTAACAATAAAGAAACAAACAAAATGTGCTATAAAAATAAACCAACCATAATTACGAATTTATATTTAAGAACTTCTACTAGGTATTTTGACACTTGAATTTATTGTATGCATTCGAAGGTAGCATGTATTTAAGGAAATTACATTTCTTTCTGCTGTTTATAAGTTCATGTCATAGCCACAAAAATATACACCCCGAAACAAAAACAAGAAAGAGGAAACTACTTTCTGAAGTGTCAGAAAACTGTGTCATCATGAAGCACAAGCACACACAATTAACACCGATTGAGGTAGAAAATAAGAAACTCTTAAGGGAAATTAAAAATAAAAACAAGGTAGGATAAATGAATGAAGGAAAAACCCATAGAATGGAGAATTTTCTTCACTTCACCTTGAATTACAATTAAAAGAATTTACCACGCACATGATATGCAGATAGGCCTATTTGCGCAATCACCGCCGCATTTGTATTCGCCACATATTGCATAGGTACATAAAATGCATGTGCACGTGCGAATGCTGTAGTTCTGTCATGCTGAACTCTCCAGAATCTAGAAGCAGTAAGGTACTTGAAAATGAAGCACCATGCTTCTTCACACTTCTCCAATCTTTATCCTAAGGTCGTACAAATGGGTACGGGAACGGGCATAGAGGTGAATATATAGCTCTAGCCTCTAGGTTGGTAGGTTTACCATGTCAGTGCACAGCACATAAGCAGCGCAAAACGGATGGATGACTTACATTTTCGCCTTGCCAAGCACGATAGAACACGAACACCAAACCAGAGCTGCAATAAAGCGCACGATTATACGAACTAGAGAAACATACAAGCGAAGAGGCAATAAAAAAGGAAACCAACAAAAATAAGGATAGGAAATTTAGGAAAACAAATATTTTTCCAGACTTGTGCGGATAAGATGGCAAAAAACAAGTAGCTAGCCACGTCTCATGCGCTTAGCTCATCCTCATCTTATATTTCTACGTCGCCGTTTCCGTCTCCGTCGTTATAGACGTTTTAAACATCGTCGTTGTCGATGTCGTCGCCTTCGTCGTCATCGTTTCCATAACTCATGCACAGCCAGAGCAATAAAAACTCATTCTGCAAACGTAGATATTAATTGAGTTTTTCGAGTGAAATGAAAATGAATGAATTTGCGAGCAGGTTTTTTTGTTTGTTGTTTTGCGTCTTGTATTTGTTCGATGCATGAGCATGATGCAAAAATTATTATTCTCCGATGATATAACAATAAGAACAGTTTTTTTTTTGTAATTGAATAAAAGCGCCGAAATTACACTCGAGTTCAGTTTTTAATCAAATTAAAAGGGCAAAGTTTTTGAAATTAATAATGAACTTTGTAGACCATGCACTGCACACACAGGTTGTTTTGCTAAAAGTGTTTTTAAAAGTTTGCTAAACGATTTTTAATGGGATTTGATTGGGTTTTATGATTTAGTTAAATGGCTGGAAAGGGACGGAGGGATACAAAATATAAAATGAACGTAATTTTGAAAATTGTTTCCTTTTCGAGTAACTATAAGTTTTGTGGCTTATGTGAAGCTTCAGTTTTTCAAATAACATTTTATATGGTTCACTTATTAAGGGAGAGTGGCACCTACAGTGGCATCCCTATCACAGAGCATTGAGGTCGCAACTCTAATTCATCATTTTCCAACGTCAAAGTTTAACGTCATAGGTATTCCAAGTAAACGACAGCTATTGTTGAGATAGCGACTACGACGAGCTACACCTACAAACCACCGATTTAGTTACACTAGTCAAAGTAGATTTGTATTTTGAGGAAATAATTAAAAATAAAGGGGCAAAATGTCAGCAGAATCAATACGTTATTAAAACTACTTTAGTGAGGTCTGTTAACTTCCCATAGGGAGTTATTGTAATCGGTCCGATTTGTCAAATTGGAATTTTTGACATTTCTCGACGTTTCAAGGTCCCTAGAGGCTATATCAATCATTTTTAGAGAGATGTCTGTGTGTGTACGTCCGTACGTTCTGGTACCATTTTTCGTCGTCGATATCTCAAGAACGAGTAAAGATATCGACTTCAAATAAATTTTGTTTAATAATTCAGTGAGTAGTTTTTTCACTATAAGGGTTTAAAAAAAAAAGTAAAAATTTTGGTTAGTTTCAAATATCTCACGAAAAAATAATGCTATTGATTTCAAATAAAATTTAATGTACTCATTATAAGGTCATACAGATTTGGTATGAATTTGGAAAAAAATGAACATACCGTTATTTTTTTAAATACAAAAAACTGAAAAAAAATTTCATAACCCAGATATTCTAAGAACGGAAAACAATTTGAAACTCAAAATAATTTTATTTTACGAAAAATAATGTGTTTGACAACTGGTGAAAATTTCAAAAAAAATCAACTTACAGTTTTTTTTACAAAAAATAAAAAAACTATATAAAATTCTATTGAAAATTGGTAAAAATTGTTTTTCGACTCAAATTTCTCGAGAACTAGTAGTGATTTTGACTTCTAATTTAGTTTATTTTATACATAGTATAATTTTGTACAATTTGTAAAATGTTGACAAATATTGAATTAATAGTTTAAAAAAAAAACGCGTAGTTTACCTCCTGGGTCACGTGTAAACAACTTATACATCAACAATCTCAATTTCAAATCTCTTTAAATAATTAAAATGCTTTTCAATCTTAAAATAATGTTTGTTTGAATTTCACAGCTAAAGTTTGTTTCGCTGAAAATTTGGTTATTTGAAAAAAACTAAATATAAAATTTTCAAGACCACAAATGGGAAGTTATCAGTGTGGGTCGCACCCAGCCTCTTTTTTATTTATTTTTTCCTCGGGCTGTCATTTTTAAGGTGTGTTCAGAAGAAATTTAGTACAAAAAAGTATTGGCACCATAATAGATAAAAAATTTTTTAAATTCAGAAAGAGTTAGAAGTAAGCAAATTGTTAAGTACATAGTATCACACCAATAACTAGGCTGTTTAAAATATTTCGTAATAATTATCAAAACTAAGAATTAAAAAAATATTTTTGTTTAGTAAAACATAAATTTGCTATCAACGGTTTTGCAGGATTGTTTCAAAATGTTTACAACCCTTATTGGTTGCGTATAAAAGTTGAGCAGCTTTATCTTGATGTTATACCTTCTTAAAGTAATAGAACGCTAATTACAATAACTGATGATATGTTACATTCAATTTTATATGATTGACAATCGATCATAATTTTAATTAATTAAGTAATTAAGCTCTAAGTAAAGCTCTGATTTATATAAAATAAATTTGAGGCTCCACATTTCTTGGATTATTATGACCCAGTGGTTTATAACTCGCAACTAATCCTGTGCGTATTGTCGGCAAAAATAAGGGGGAACTGCAATGTTTTTCCAAGTACAAACGGCTAAAATTAAATGTACTTTTCATGACAAGGGATACTCTTGGCGGACTTGTCAGCTTGTCACATCTTCGCAAGAGGAAATACCCCGAAAAAAACATTAATTCATTTCTTAAAAGGCTTCAATAATTTAAACAACTTTCTCCATTAAAAGTAGATATACATATTTCACACTATTTAACCCAGAGTTAACTATCACTTTAAATAGTACACAAAGATATTAGATAACTCATTTTAAAATTCACACGTGGGTATATCTTTTTATATCTTCAAAAATTCCTTTTTTTATTTTATGTCTCATTTCAAAAATTCTCTTTACTATGAGGCTTAAAAGCTTTTGGCAGAATGTTTGACATGAAAAATTTTAAGATATGCCAAAAATGAAGTTCAATTCAAAAAACGGTGTAATAATTCATTTCAAACACAACGCATATGTAAATTGTTTGCACTAGTTTTCCCACTTTTCGCCCCAAAAACTCTAGTTCTATTTCAAATAAACTTCCTGCAGCAGATCCATTTCTGTCAAAGTAAATCATTAAAATTATAGAAGCCAGAACAGAAACACACAGACTTGAACATCAAAGTTTGTTTTAATATTTAATATTCATACATTCATGAAAAACCATCACGAAGCACCTACCTTTACCAAGTCACAACCTACCTACATACGTAGATATTCCTATTCAAATAAAATATTCTCTACAGAAACACTAGCAAAACACATCGTATACCTACATTTTTCTACTTAATTCGATGATATAAAACGATACATAATAAATTATCTCCTAACCGCACAAGTTCTTTTCGAATTGGATGTAAAAAAGTAATAAAGTTTGAAAATTTATTTTGAAAATTTAATTTAATATCTGGCGCGTTTTATTATAAGGTTTATTCACAGAACACACCTTCTTGATTATGCCATCTGATGCATTCAATCAAATACATACATATATCATAGCTTCCGGTGTGTATACAGCGTACACAATAGGTGAACTTTTCCTGCTACACCTTATGGTAGTAAAAGCTAGGTAGGTAACAGAAATACCTATCTCAATTGAATTGTAATTTGAATCAAACAACAAAAAAAAAACTTGAGATATTGCACCTCTAATTCTGTCCAATGAACATGCTCTTCGCTGCATGAAATTATGTTTTCCAAATATCAAATTAATACGCGATTCGTGTTTAAAAATATTTTTGTCTATTAGTGACTTTCAATTTATTTATTCATTATTTTTATTCTAGATATGTATACTTTGTCTGAGTCTCTAACCCATATCATTCATTACTTGCCATGAATAAGCATTTAACTAATATACTGCTCAGAAAAAAATAGATACCTATAAAAAGTTATTTGTACACAATAATTTATTGATTTTAGATAGAGGGAGTTTAGTTTAAAAGTTTTGGGACCGTTTGATATACTATGGTAACAGAATGATTTGATGTTTTAAGCTGAGTTATATAATGTCAAAGATGGTTGTTTTATAAATGGTCATAATGGCGTACCACAAGGGACACACTTTTGTACTGTTAATTTTGTTTATTTTTGTTAGCAATTTTAAATATTGTCTAAGAAA
The DNA here is from genome assembly GCA_963931855.1 of Philhelius festivus. Lineage (NCBI taxonomy): Eukaryota > Metazoa > Arthropoda > Insecta > Diptera > Syrphidae > Philhelius > Philhelius festivus. Next base: position 88,086,682 of record OZ007557.1, on the reverse strand, counting down.
CCAATATAAATGCTATCGTCATCTCAGAACAAAAACTATGCTAGTTAACAATAAATCCATGTTTTTTTTTTTGAAAAATACGATCCTCTAATTCTAACTTAGTAACTTAGAACACTTGTGTCGTTTTGATAATTTAACAGCCTAACAGAAATGTTCAGTGTATTTTCTACCTGATTTGATGGTTCTTGAGTTATATCACTTTTCTAGGCACATATCCGCTTTTAAGACTTAATAGAGGAGCTAAAGGAAGATAATAAGCAAATTTCAGCTTAACTTTAATTTTATTTTTAACATCAAACTATAACGAATGGCCCTTCTTATTATTGAACGAAACTTTTAATGAAACTAAAATAATAAATTAGTGAGTAGTAAATTGTCGATCAAGTAGACAGCTATTAAACTTAGTATGCATAAGCAATTTGTTAAACTTTTTGAAGGTGTTTTAGAATAAGATTTTTGTCAAAATTAACAAACATTAACAATTTTAATAGAAATATTCTGAACAAACTGATCCCGAAAAGTCGAAAATTTCGCATGGAAACGTTCGGAATGCACTTACATAAAATATTCATGTGTGACCGAAAGTTGGACCTCACTGTAGAAAACTTGTGATGGAATTGAATAAATGATTATCATATTCGCTGTCATACGTTGCTGTCAGTTTTACTAAATTAGTCGGTTCTGGTTTATTAAGTGAACCATATTTAAATGAACCATATTATCTATTGAGAACTCCCCTGAAGGAACATGCACATGTTTACATAATTTTATAAAGAATTATCCAATTCGCAGCTTGGATTTGGCAACCCTGCTTCAAGTACAATATGGACCCTTTAACAATGGTATTTGAAATTGTGAAAACTTACTCCGAAAACAGTGATTATGTACGTTTAGCACATTATGAGTAAATTATGGTCGATATAATTGGTTCATACGGAAGTATTCTAGAGAAAAGTAAAACAAAATTAAGGAGACTAGCGCTGATATAGATGTGGATGATGGTGGGCCAAATACAAGTTTCTTTTTAAAAATGCAATAAAATAAACAAAATTAAATTTTTTACATGTATTATGGATTTATTAGTAAGAGCAAACATTCAGATTAATTATGGAACACAACGTCATTCAAATGGCTACCTTGGGCTGGCTTCGCAGTAGCGCATTCTGTCATTCCAAATTTCCAAGAACTTGTTGATGGTTTCGGGCTGTAGCTCATGGATTGCTTGGATGATATTGGCCTTAAATGCTTGAATTTTTTAAGGATTATTGGCATAACATCGGTCCATCGTCCTATGATTTAAAAAGAAACCACTAGATAGCCCACCCTTTATTAAGACCCATCTACGATTCATTGGAGGGTATAACCGATATTGTTCTGATACTGTAAGGTTTAGAGAATATTTGCTTACCTGTACTACACGAATGTGAAATATAACTGCTTTAAGTGAAAGTATTGAAGAAGATCCTAATCTGTGAATTTTATGACGAGCAGTGCATTTGGGCTTATTCTAATGCACATTATGGTGTATTATGCATTTGCATTCACTCGCTAAAAAAATGAAGTAAGCTTAGAACATTAATGACCAATTTTGAGACAATATTTTCTTTAGCGAAAAGACTCATTTTTAATTCGGTGCAAACGTCAATAAACAAAATGTCACATTTGGGAAAATAGGGAAGTGAAAATCCACATGTAACGATCGAATGACAGAAAAAGTCAATATTTGGTGGAAATCTGTCTAGTCTGGAGTCATTGGTTCATACTTTTTCGGAAATGAAAAAGGTGTATTTTACACCGGCAATTCATATCCCTATGCCAAATTTTTAACTAATATGTTTCGGGCTGATTTCAAAAATAAGGATGAGAAGGACTTGGTGTTTTCACAAGACGATATGCATTCTCTTCATTGTCCACAAATCGATCGTGTTATTAAAAGAATAAAGAAACACAAAATTCAAAGTTTTACAAAATCGCTCGAAACTTGTTTCTGAGCGTCAGGGTTACTTATAAATTTGTGGAATTTAATATGACAGATGGAAAAAATTGTGTTTATCAAAATTATTACGGATTCATCCAATAACTGATTTTAGAGTTTGACATTTATATATGTAAAAATTTAAGCCCAAAATGTTGACAAATATATGTTTGCTTTTTTATTTCGGAATCATATCATGGTGTCAAATCACAAAACAGTTTTGAGTGTCATAAAATGTTTAGTTCCTGGCCGATCTTTTCTTGGGTGAATTTCTCTGAGTCTAATCATAATGTCGAAGATTGAGCTCATTTGACAATTTACCTTTTTTAAAAATAATTCCTTGGAAATACCTTAGTAACAAATTTGTATCAAAATTATCAAAAGGTACATAAATAACTGAATCAGTAAGACTTGTTAAACTCGTTAATAATGTTCTGTGTAATTTAAACCAAAGGCCAGCAACACAACCTTCCTGTTAGAAGGCCCTCCTGCGTTAGCTAACCTTGAAATATAAACATTCGTAAAAAGTATTAAAAAATGTTTATTTCTCTGGGTCACTGTGGCGTATAAGTGTTCAAGATTTTTAAGACTACAACGTAATTACTTCAAATGGGACCAACTGATGAAAAATAAGTAAAATATTGAAACGAAACCCTATTCCACTAATTCATCGCCTCTTGCAAGTACAAGTCGTATAACGATCACTTAATTTGTTTTGAGCAGTGCAATTTTTGCATGATCAAGTCTGATGGTGTCCCATGTTTGTGGCGTGTGGTGACGGCGGCAGCTCGATCGTCGTCGGCGACATGGCTTGAAATGGCCGGCGTGACTTGTAGTTGTATTCTTTAAGCTTGCCGTTTTAATGTTCTGACTTTGTTTTATTTTTATTTTTCATTTCGTTTTCGCGCACACTTGGTGCTTGTTCTATATCTATAATGGTGACTCCACACCATTATCGACTTTTATCGTGGGGCTATGATGGCTCGACGACGACGAAGCCGACGACGACGGCAACGACACAAGGCGGCATGGTGACTATGACCACCACCACTGCCGCCGCTGCCACACAGTGTTGGCGGCATTTTTCTATTTGAAATTAAAAACTCAAACAATTTGTTTCGCGAGCCGCCCGATGACATTCATTTTCTTTTTTTTTTTTTGTATACCCCCAATCCCGCGAAGTGAGTTAAGTGTATTAAAAAGTGCTCGAGGTAGGGTTGGGATCGTAAATTTTATTTACTTATAAGTGTTTTGTTTAACTTTTTTGTTTCTGTTGTTGTTGTTGTTGTTGTTGTTGTTGGTGTTACTTGTAGGATTTTTTCGCTGAGTTTTGTAGGGAGATACTTTATAATATTGACAAGAGGCTATAGCCACAAACACTGCACTGGACACGGACAGTCTCAGGAATGTCTAAGTGGTTTTGTTTTGATTTTTTTATCCGATTGACAAATACTTGAGATTTTAAGTGTTTCACTAGATGAATTACTGGAGTAAATTGATGTGTCAACGGATTGTGTTTGTTTGAGATATTAGTTGATTTTTTGATAATTTCTTGGCAAATTGATAATGATCAAATCACGTTTTAAGCTTTATACGAGTGTATGTAGGTATATATGAGATTCTGTTAACTGGTTTATTGGAAGGAATATAGATACAATATGGCGGTAACTGCTTCTAAGAAGTGTCATAGAATGTATTACAACGTTTGTGGAATTTATCATTTATGGTTGATAAATTTTGTGGAATTCTTATATGATTTTTAATTATAGTACAAGTTTTCAATAAATCTTTTTATCATAGGTTTCGTCAAGGCTATACTGGACAGAGTAGTTAACTGGGTATTTCAACATTCCCCAGTTGAGAAATAAATACACAAGAAAATTAATTACTTTGTGTATTTCTGAAATTGAGACTGACCAATTTTGGATCGGAACTCAATAATTTCAGAGAGATTGGCAATAAATAACAAGCTCTGGGAATGCTATTTATGTGTTTGTTTAAAAATACAAACGTTTTAAAATTAGGTAACACCAAATGCCAGAAGACGAATTTATTGGGATCAAACATTTTGAAAGCTTATTTATTACGAAATAAATTAATGACCGTAACCAACTGCCATTCATATATACGGTTGCCAGGTTTGTTGACATTTTAAAATACAAATTTGGTTTGAAGATAATGAAGCTTATCTAAATACATAAGGAGGCTTTTTCTACTTAACATTTCACTGGTGATATTTCTTTAGTAAATTAAAGATCGATGTTGATGAAAAATGGCTTACCAAAAATAAGGAAATCTTTTTTTGTTTAAGAGCGTTACCTGAAAGAAAAAAAAGATACAAATTAATAATTTATTCAAGTTATAAATTTTATAATTTTAAAAATTTGTGCATATTAATTTAATAAAATTCTACGTTAACGAGAGTAAAATTAAGCTTTCATTTGTAGAAGATTGTTCTAAAATAGCACACCTAAACACCATAACCCACATTTCAAACTAGGAATTTTGTTTTAATTGATTCTTGAAAAGTTCATAGATAAAAAAACAGATGGCAAAAATAGTGAAAAAGTTCAGGTTCATTTCATAAAATATCATCAAAAATAAAATATTCCATATTTCTGAGATCTTAAATATTTGTATCCACCAATTTGCTTGAGCTCCTGGAAAAAGTCTTTGAAAAGTTCGGTACTTCTTTATTACTAGATCATTATTACTGTCTAAATTTCAATTAAAATAAAATTATAAAAAATAATATAGAAACCAGTATCTTTTTTCTCATTTGGAAATGAAACTAGAGCAACAGCTTATACACTGAACCGCGGGGAAAGTTGAAGTTAACTTCATACCTCCCAAGCAACACATAAACTCTTGGAGAGTACTTCAATAAATGTATCAGCTCTTTACAAGCTGTTAGTTCAATCTTCTTAATACCATTTCACTTTATGACCTCCTAATTTGCTCTTTAAAATGTTCTTTTTGTTATAGTATAATTAAATGCTCTTTAAAACATCTTAGAGATAATCATGACAAATGTCACCATATTGACTCTCTATGTACCCTCTATAAAACCTCTTTAAAAGGAGTAGTTTTAAAATGCTGAAAGAGGTTTTCATTTTAATCTTTCGAATACATCTTGAAGATATTCTGTGGAAGTTTTCACTAAAACGTATTTATGAAAGCTTAACATCAAGAATTACTACTTTCCTCTTTGGTTGAAAAAAAATGTTTTGTTTCGCCTAACAATTGTGAATTCTGAAACCAAGCGAAAATCTTTTTTTCTTTCTTCTGTTTAAAGAAAACAACTCAACTATTTAGTTGAATGTGCGCGCCATTGCATATGATTATGTTTACCAAAAAATAAGCAAAACTTCACAACTGTTTGGTTGCTTGTAGAAAACAGATGAACTATTTGGTTGAATGTTCGCGAAGGTGCGTATAATTATGTATATGTTACACAAAATAGCGAACTCATTTTAGGCAATCGTTTAGTTTGTGTCAAAACACAAATGGGTATTATTTTGATTATGTATAATATCAAATTTTCTGAATTTTTAGTGATTCTTTAGTCGGTTGACAGTTGAACTCAATATTTTGTATCTTGATAGAATGTTGACGCAACAATAAAATGTCAAGTAAGCATATCTTTCTAACAGATTTTTAATCCAGGGATTTGAACACTTTGTGAAATAAAAATATATTTTCACTTATTTTCATATAGTATGTCTTTTTGTATCTTTTCTCTGTAAAATGTATAAAACCTGTCAACTTACATTTAAATTTTGAAAAAAATGCAATAAAAATCCTAATTTGCTCTTTAAAATGTTCTTTTTGTTATAGTATAATTAAATGCTCTTTAAAACATCTTAGAGATAATCATGACAAATGTCACCATATTGACTCTCTATGTACCCTCTATAAAACCTCTTTAAAAGGAGTAGTTTTAAAATGCTGAAAGAGGTTTTCATTTTAATCTTTCGAATACATCTTGAAGATATTCTGTGGAAGTTTTCACTAAAACGTATTTATGAAAGCTTAACATCAAGAATTACTACTTTCCTCTTTGGTTGAAAAAAAATGTTTTGTTTCGCCTAACAATTGTGAATTCTGAAACCAAGCGAAAATCTTTTTTTCTTTCTTCTGTTTAAAGAAAACAACTCAACTATTTAGTTGAATGTGCGCGCCATTGCATATGATTATGTTTACCAAAAAATAAGCAAAACTTCACAACTGTTTGGTTGCTTGTAGAAAACAGATGAACTATTTGGTTGAATGTTCGCGAAGGTGCGTATAATTATGTATATGTTACACAAAATAGCGAACTCATTTTAGGCAATCGTTTAGTTTGTGTCAAAACACAAACTTTTTAGTTTCTCGTAACAAACAGTTGCAAAACTAAAAGTTGAATGTGCGCGCCTAGCCTAATTGTTGTGAATTTGTTATCTTTTTCTTTTACTCTTTGCTAACACTTTGTTTGCTCTTTTTTTCTTTGAATTTGACTGATTGTAAACAGCTATGTTCTTCCTTTACTCTTTTCTTACACTTTTTTCACTCTTTGCTTTCAATTTTAGTTTCGATATCTTATTGTGAAGTGCTTAAGATATTTTAAAGAGTTCTTAACAAATGGGTGGCGTATCTGTATAAAATACATATATTTTGTAAAGGGTGACATTGTTAAACGTATATTGAAGATAAAATTATTATTTACTAGATTTTTATGTTTTATCGTTTACTATACGAAGTCATCAGTTTCTACGGATGTAAGTAAATGAAAGAAGGAAATGTTGTTATTTGAAGATAAAAAAAATGTTGAAATAAAATTCAAATTCAAATAAAATTGATAATGGGTATTATTTTGATTATGTATAATATCAAATTTTCTGAATTTTTAGTGATTCTTTAGTCGGTTGACAGTTGAACTCAATATTTTGTATCTTGATAGAATGTTGACGCAACAATAAAATGTCAAGTAAGCATATCTTTCTAACAGATTTTTAATCCAGGGATTTGAACACTTTGTGAAATAAAAATATATTTTCACTTATTTTCATATAGTATGTCTTTTTGTATCTTTTCTCTGTAAAATGTATAAAACCTGTCAACTTACATTTAAATTTTGAAAAAAATGCAATAAAAATCCGGAATCATTCTTCAAACAATTATTATGTTTCTTCGTGTTTTGTAGTATAAAGGAGATCTTAGCATCACCATATACAATAAAAAAGTTGATTTAATTTTATTTCATACAAAATTCTAAAGACGTAAGTGCTAATATGTCGCTCAGTTTGTAAACCTTTTGAGTTGTATTTATTTGCTGAAATTAGTTTACATTTTAAAATTATACAGATCGAACAAAAAAAGACCTTTTATAAAATAAAGCACCCTGTAGGTAGGAATACCTTCGATACATACACATACATAAATCGGCCATATCTATCGCATACTTAAACGTCATTTCTTTTTTATTCTGAGGGCATTTTATTATTATAACATTATTTTTCTGAATATTTCTTTGTAAATACTATTCTATTTGAAGGCGCGTTAACTTCAAGTAGGGTAGAGTATGCGGTTTCAAATTAAATCTTCTCTCGCAAATCAAAACACACAATCATAAAAAGGGTATACGATGAATATCGTAAATCCAGTCATAAATTATTGAAGGAAAGAATTCGCCATGTTTGTGTATTTATATTAGTCAATCCATTTTATTTGAATTGCATTAAATTTGTATTTGCGTGAAAGAGAAAGGCATTTTTCTTCTTCGCAGTTCAATCTTTCTACTCAAAAATATAAACATCTTGAAAACCACTTGAAAGTGTCTTTATAGATTAATCAAAAAATGATCTTTATGAAGTCTTACAAATACTTTACTTAGAACTCTTTGTTCAATACAATAGACTCCTCCCCTTTAGGCCTTTTTGGGTATTACAGACCTCTTTAAGATTGTTCAAAGAGTTGAAAACACTTGGAAAATAACTTTTCAAGATATCTGTAAGAGGCAATTGTGTTGCTTGGGCTTCATACCAGGGACCTACGCGACCTGCTTCTTAGATAAAGAAAGTCTATTTTAACATATAAGATATAATGCAGTTATGTATTTATAAGGAACAAATTTCTTCTTTATCTTATTTTTTTGACAATTAAGAACAAAATGTTTATTTTTAAGATAAAGAAGAAACTAAATACAAACTTACAATTTCATAGGCGCTACATCAAGCAAAAGGGAGATTATGAATCACCAATCCTCTTTCAATACATCCAAGTGACATCCAATCGAAGCAGTAAAGGAAGTGACATTTCAACGACAAGACCGTGTTTGCAATCATAACATTTATAGACACATGAAGTCACGGCACCTGGCAGTCAGCGCGTGAACCTTCAATTGGAAATTGTTTTTTTTTTTCGATTTGACGTTCAATTTATTTCCCATAAGAAAAAAGCAAAAAAGGGTCGGAAAAACATTGATTTAACTAATCAAATTTATATGAACCGGTAGGCATTTTATGATCTTAAAAGAATAGTAATATGTGTTAATTTATAAATCAGGTTGAAAATATAGTAAGAAACTTAAATAATCTTTTGTAATTTATCTTCAAAAATCGTGAACATATCGTATGTGAATGACAGATGAAACAATTTTTTTAAGAAGCAATTGGTATGGTCTTCTTTGACTAGCCGTGTTTTAGTCTCAAGGTAGAATATTTCTCCTTAAACCAATAATTATCTATTTAATAAAAATTAAACAAATATAAAAATCCTGTGTGGCCTGGCCAATTCTAAGTCAGCAATTTTTTCAAGTGTAATTAAATTACAAAATTATAAAAAGAAAAGGTCACGAAGAAAGGAAACATTTAGTAATTAAATTACTATGTGATATAAGAAAACAAATGTAACAAAAAAACACAATAACGTTTACTAATACTACTTCTATTAATTTTTCAATTCAATTCGGTAGGTGTACGTCATTTAGTGTTTTGTGAAAATTTGTATTTTTTCTTGCTGACAAATTTCTATGATAAAAAAGACAAATTAAAAAGCGAAAAATGTAAGAAACTTTGTTGTTTTTGTGACTTAATTCAAAAAATTCATGTATATCCATTTTTTTAAGTATTTGTTGTTGTTTTCTCGCGATTTCTTTACATTTTTTGAGTACAAATTACACTGGATTTATTATGTTTTTGATATATTTTCCACCTGATTTAGAAATAAACACATATTATTATCCTGTTAAAATCATAATATTGATATCCGTTGATATAAAATTAATTAGTAAAATGTATGTTTTTCGAGCCCCTTCTTGCTTTTTTCTTATGGGAATACATTGGACAACAAATCGCAAAAAATTCTATCTCCATTTGTCAGTACACACACTGACTTACATGTGGCGTGCAAAGCAACTTACCAGGTGCCAATATTCTGTGGTTCACACAAACATATACAGTGGTGGACAAGAATTTAGCACATTAATAAAAGAAAACATTAAACTATATTTGCAAAATTTGTTTCTATTTCAATATTTTCATTTTTATGTTATTTACATTATTTATGGATATAAGTATATTTTTCCAAAATACAATCTTATATTTTTTATATATCAAAGAAAAAAATGAAAAAAATAACAGAAAACATACTTTTTTGTCTGGACATGAATTTAGCACATTTCATTAAAATTGCTTAGTTATGTTATTTATCGTTACTAAACCTATATTTTCTTTTATATTTTGTTGGAAATCCTTTGTTCTTTAATACTGAATTGAGTCTTCTTGGCAAGCTCTCGTATAAGGCCTCACAGCGTTGCTTAGGTATTGAATATCAAGCATTCTGTATCTCTTGCCACAAATCTGTTAAATTTTTCGTTTTTTGTTTTTCAATGTGTTGCTCAACGTTATTCCACAAATTTTCGATCGGGTTCAGATCGGGTGATTGAGCAGGCCACTTTAAAACATTCACTTTATTGACCCCTAAGGCACTTTTCACTAGTTTTGAAGTGTGCTTAGGGTCATTGTCGTGCATAAAGCGCCATAAAACCGACAAATTATCTTCGGCATATGGTATCATATGGTTCAAGATAATATCTTTGTACAGGTGCTGGTCCATTTTGGAGTCTATCTTCACTATTGGACCAATACCGTGCCAAGAAAAGGCAGCCCAGGCCATCACGTTTCCACCCCCATGCTTCACCGCCTTAATGGTGTATTTTGGATCATGTTCCTTATTTTATGGACGCCACACATATTTTTTTCCATCTGATCCGAGTCGACAGAACTTTGATTCATCGCTCCAAAGTACATTTTTCCAGAAATTTAGTAGTTTGCCTAGATGTAATTTGGCAAACTCTAATCTAGCCTTCAGATTTTTTTTCGAAACCAATGGTTTTCTTTGCGCAATGCACCCTCTCAAATTTTTTTCATTCAGGCGTCGTCTTACGGTTCTTCAGGATACATTGACATTGTAATTCTCCATTAATTCATTTCGAATGACACTAGAGGTCTTAAATGGATCCTTTGTTGATAATATGTAAATGACTTTATCTTTCCTTTTTGTTGTCTTTCGTGTGCGAGAGGCTTGTTTTACATGTTTTGTCACTTCATACTTTTCAAAATGTCTAAGAGCATTGTAGACCATCTTCTTGGAACATTCTAGAAGCTCAGAAATCTCCGTTACTGTTCGACCCTTTGACTTCATCTTAATGATAATACTCCTTTTGTCCTCAGAACACCATTGCCCTTATGGCATGGCTATTTCATGTTTGTTTTTAAATTTTATTTGAATATATAACATTAAGAAGATATAAAATTACCTCGAAAATAATTTTGTTCTCTTAAAAACCTACAAATTAAAAAAAAATAACCAAAATTTGTACACGTGCTAAATTGATGTCCAACCAAAACCAATGCAAATGACAAACTATCAGCGATTTTTTCACTATGTAATTGGATTGCATATGAAAATATATAGTTTTGTTTTCTCTGATTTGTTGTCATATATATTAGTTCAAAATGTACCGTTGCTTGAAACAAAACAAGAGAGAAAATTAAAAATATGGTAGTACCCATCTCAGTGTGCTAAATTTGTGTCCATCACTGTAGATCTAAAATGTCAAAAACCATTAAATATTATTATTCTCCGTAAAACTTTAAGCTACCTATAGCAAAAAGTCAATGAAGACATTTTCAACAAAAATAAAAGCTGTGTTTTATTTATTTCATTGAAAGTTATAAAAATTTAAAATTAAAGAATTTTTCAGTCAAAAGAATCATTTTGTGGTGAATATACTCGTAATGATAATGATTAAAGTAGTGATACAGACTTTACTTTTCCTTTCTTAATAAGTGAGAATTTTTACTCATTTGAAATTATTGAACAATTTTAACACAAAAAGTTAACAAACAAACCGTTCGCATTTATCCCCAAAACTAAATTTTTTAACGAACTGCTAGATATTGTTGTCCAGAACGTTTGTGTACTATTTCGGAGTTTCACTTCTCTCTGAGAGAAATTCATCCGTGCTCCTCAAATTTTGACAAGCTGCGAACTTTTAGCCTGAAAGTACCGGAATACAGATATTGTTGCTATTTAAAATACTCACAGAGGTTCCCCACCATTTGAACAGTAACTAAGGATCCTTTTATAGTTTACGAATCGAACATTACCGTGAAATCAAACAGAAGAATTCATTTACTGTCACATATTTCAGTCAAATTTCAAAATAATTCAAGACAATCACAGTAAATATAATTTTCGGAACGAACTTTTTGCAGTTTTTCGTTACTCGTAAATACTTGTAGTTAAATATTTTCCGAATTGCTTGCAACAAACAAAATATCGAACAGGACTGCGTTCTTTCAGCTTCTTTATCTAATTGCCAAATGAATTCATTCACCAGCTAGCTTCGCGAACGGCAATGGGACACTCAATGAACATTTTTACTTTATTTCATCAGACTAATACAAAATTTAATGCAAGATGCAAAGATCGTATGCCCCTATTATGGATTACAACTCAACTTAGTTGAGTTGTCATCAACACAACTCAACTCTTAGGCAACCAAACAAATTTTTCGTATTATGCAAGTCAACTAAAATCAGTTGTAATGAAAAAATACGTTGCCGTCTTTTAGGAGTCGATTTGCTGTCAAAACCAGCTGCTCAACATGAAATACATACAAAACCAAGAATAAGAAATTGTATGATCTCGATTTGTTTTTCGGTGGCTTGGAAGATGAAAATTTTCTTAATGTAGAAAAAATAAAAAAGAATAACCGTATATTTAATAAACTTATGTACACTTCTATTCCTAAAGTAAGCATTTTTTTGATTCGAAATAGTTTTCCTAAAACAACCAACGTTCCTCAACGATTCCACCAATTGTTAAACTTGCTACTGCTCTTCGTTTCATGAGCGTAGGAAGTTGCCAAAAGTGTAGTGGCAACGATTTTAATTTCTTAATTTAGGATTGACTCCATCGATAGTGTCAGTTGAATTAAAAAAGTGGTACATGTGATTAAGGAACTCATTTGAGGAAAATGGATAAATGCTCAGCTAACATAGAGCAACAAGTCGTTCAAATTGTGATGGCCATGTAGTTTTCAAACTAAAATACACTCATTACATTTTATTTTTATTAAAATTGTTGTTTAACTTACTGTTTTGTGTCCATATTTTTTATCCGAATGCAGATTTTTTCATTAAAATGTTCTACACAACTGCTTCCAACCAGTTGTCTGATTTTGACGCTTATTACAACCGAGACACAACTCAACTTAGTTACATAATACGAAGAGACAACTGAAAAGTCGACCATTTTGTTAGTTGTCTGCTAATCGACAACTGGTTGTGCTTTGACAGTCAACTAGTTGTTATCGATAACACCAATTTTAAGAATTACAACTAAACTATAGTTGAGTTGTCTTCCATAATAGGGGGGGTAATTCAATTAAAAAAACTTAATCCGGTAAATATTAAAAATTCTAAAACCAAAAAAAAACCAAAGCTTTTAGTCTTTACGAATAAACGACAAGAAAAACAAAACTGCCACTGCCATTTCAAATATAATTACTCACAATAAGTCCGATGTAATGATGTTGATAGAACCAGTTAATTGACATTCGGACAACGTCTAACACGTTCACATCATTAATTTTGCAGCGCCACTCGACACTTTGTTTTAATTTACTTTTCTCCTATCAAATGTCATTTATCTCTATATTGTATATATCTGAAGGCAAAAGGCACCCACCATAGTGACGACGATGAATCACATGAAAAAGCAGCGCACACATTTCTTTAATAAAAGTCCGCCAAACAAATTAGACATCGAAGGAAAAAAATAATAAAATAGAGATGGAGATGAAGATGAAGATGGAGAATTTGTTTGGCATATCAACTGTCATATACATTTTAGATTTTAGAAGTCAACAATTGACATGAATTCAATAATATGTTCCTCCAGATACCATTCTTCCCGTCAAATGTCAGGCAATATTATCTCTCCTACCATCAACCTGTCAACAATGGAATATCATTTACATGCCATTTTTTTTTTTGGTTAGAGCGTAGGTTGTTATTTAATAATGGCTGCCATTAGAAATGCCTATACACTTTAGAAATGACAGAGGGTGCTAAAATTCAGCATCAACATGAATTGACACAAAAATCAATAATAAACCGTCCTCATGCTTTATTCAACTCACGTTGACTTTTAAATCCTAAATACGGGGCGGGAATATGTTAAAAACGAATGTGCCTGACGGGATGCCGCTGACAGAAAATCCTTTTTGTCCTCAAAATGCTTCAACGTACCTACGTACAACAACAAAAAGCGTTTATATTACGTAAAATTTCCAAAATCGGAATTTTTAATGAAATTATTTTTGTATCGTAGATAGATTATATATTGAAAATTTTGCTGTGTGTTGCAGAAGCCATCTGAAAGCAGACAATCCAGACAAAGAGTCTCTCTTTCACTCTGTGATATTCAATATACATATTATAGAAAATGTAATTAAATTAAAATTGATTTCAGAAATCATTTTTTTGTTGCCTGTATTCTTTTTTGTAATCGGGAAATGAATATGGAAATTGAATTGCTAATGGGCGGTTACGTATAGACGTCACGTCATATGGAACACACCTCCGTTGCTACAGGAAGTCATGTGCGCGTGGTATGGTGAGTTGTCAATATATGTGACGTTTAATTAACATTGCGAATAAAACTTTATCCTTTGACAGTTGCTGCTGTGTAGTGTGTATGCTGCCTTATAGCCGGGTCACTATATTGATTGTTGCTGTAGAAATGTCAAAGCAAATAAGAGTAACGAGAAAATATATTGTTTTATTCTTTGAACATGATCCTGATTTAAAGTTTCAGTTTTATTTTGTCACTTTTATGTAGGAGTCTTTGAGAATAAAATTTAATGAAGCTGTTAGGCTTTAGACATGGTTTTTCCCTTTGATCCTTAAATACTTTTAATCATTTTTGCTTTGAAAAAAAGTATAAAGGGGTTATGTTAAATTGCAACCAGATGAGTTTGTTTAAATCATTCATCTCTGGTTTTATATCTTCCGAATTCTGCCCCGACACATATACACACTAATAGTTGTTGCACTTTGTTATTCTGTCAGCACACTTAATCTGATGGCGGGAACAACACTCTAAATGTCAAAAATACACTTTTGCTCATTATATTTAATTGCTGTATGTGTAGGTACATGAGTGGAAGAGAAGCATTCATGATAATATAACAAACTGGAAGGCCATGGAGTACCACTTGCTTCCCCCTCCCCTTTTTGTTGTTGTTGTTTTTGCATGTTCAAATCAAGAATCATAGTAATCATAGTATCTTCTGTTCAGTGCTTGTTTTTGAAGTGTATTCGCACTCCAATTTCATAGATATATCTTCACTGTTAATTCAGGAACACTGCTCCTCAAGTGTTTCCTTCTGGATAGAGAGAGGTATCTATAGATGTTTCTGGGATATATGGAGTGTGCGTTCCTAACGTTGCACCCAGCTTATTCGTATTCTCTAGACTGAATTCAAAATTCGATTGTTTATTTTTGAATTAGGCACAATTATTGTACGCTGAGAGTCCGTATAGTGCTGCAGTAGATATGCGCAAGTATTGGCCTAGGAGGTGTTTAAAAATAGACAAGAATCTTGTCTTATGAATTTGTTTACGCATTTCATAGTTTTGTTTCGGGTATATAGGATCAACTTGGCATTGCAGTTGTTGTGTCGTCTTTGGAATGAGTAGTTCTGTGATTTGCATGAATAATTTTCTGGATTTTCATTCACACAGAATAATTTAAAATGTGGTGAGAACGAGAAATATTCGAGAAAATGTATGATCCGCTCTGTTTTTACTTTGAGTTTGAAGAAAATTGTATCAAGTGTATCCATTGACTGTTGTGGTAAATGCGTTGGAATATCACGTTATAGATAAACATAATGTTTGAATCAAGTTCAGTCGATTCCACTTAAAATGTTTTATCAGAAGTCCTGGCGAAGAAGTGTAAAATCCTCCTAGAGAGCCTCTAATTTTAGGCATACTGAATTTTGAGTGATTCAAAGGCAGTTCTGATAACGTTGGGCGCCATTTAGACTATGTGACTTGTTGCTAACCAATTCTATAGGTAAGGATCTACACTTTGGTTTTAACAAATAAAATAAACACACACTTTAAGGAACCGAATCTTTTGCTGTTAGAAACAATTCTACCTGTTAGTGAAAATCACAATGTGGCAAAATCTTTTCATTGCGTTTTAAATTACAAACAGAAAATATCCGTAGATAAAAGAGTGTACCATCATCATCCACTCTATACCAATTAGATGCCTAACAATCTGTCGGATAATCAAAATACACCCTTTTCTATTTCGTTGGACAGCCTCCATCAATTTCGAATTCTCATTCAATCGCTTGAGTGCATTTTCAAATATTTCCCTCTATACAATCTCGCTCGCATTCGTGCCGTCACCGTGCGCTTTTACCTACTGTCTTCTTTTGCGGCTTCTTCTTGGCTGTTGTCGTCTTTTGGTTGTAAAACCATTTGCTGATTTTCAGGTCGTAAAGACAGCCCACTATATTGACTGTCATTCCTCCAATGGTCCACCATTCAACAATAATAACAGAAAAACAACAAACAAAAAAAAAAAAACAGACAACAGTCCATCTTTCTGCTGTGTTGTGCTGCATGCAACATCTCTACACCACAAGAAATGGGCAGTAGCATCGGCACTTCGGTACTATAGTAACAGCAGGAATGGCACGGTATACGAACAGTAACAAACGATGACACAAAGAAAGCCGCTTTCAAAAGAATAAAATAACTTGCAACAGCAAAACGGTAGCCATAAACTTTTTGGTTGGTTGGTAGTATTTTTGCTTCGTAAAACAAAGCAAAAAAACAAAAGTATATATTCCACTTATTTCTCTCGTTGAGCATTTTATTCCCCTGATACGGCTTCTGGTGTGCTGTTATGCTGCTGCTCCTTTTTTTTTAATGTTTTTTGCCTTATTTCCACTCCTTTTGGCTTTAATACTTTTTCAGAGATTGTGCACGATTATTGTCGTTGTTGTCGAGGATGTACGTACAAAGATATACTCAATGCTGACAAACGTACGGTCCGACGGACATACGAACAGGCAGGACAGAGTTTCGAACCACAAAACAGTAGCGTGTTTAAGAAAAATAATGAAAAAAAAATCAGTCTCTCAACCAACAGAAAAGAGAAAAAAAAAACAAACAGAATACGAAACAAACAACTACGAAGTTGTAAAAAAATTTCAGCGTACTCTTGTGCCGAGCACGAGATTTTCATTTGTTGCAATTTTTTGTTGGACATTTTCATTTAAACTTTTAAAGGCAGCATTAAGTACTGCTGGAAGCCTCAACAGGACTTATAGAACATTTTTCCGGCCACAACGTGATGATGACATTGATGGAAAAATGACTTGAAGAGAAAATGCACATCCACCCACACCGACTGACCGACTGAATACACCCTGTACTAGAAAGACAAAAAAAAAAACTTCAAACTGAACAAAGCTTTTAAAAGTAATATCGATTTTTATTTTACTTTTCTAGTATCGTCATAGTAACACTTATTGCTGGTGTGCTTGAGTAATTACTTGCTCTGTTTCATTTGTATCATAAGCTGTCAGTTTCAACCGTCTCGTGGACATTAATGAACAGAAATAAGTTGAAATAGCAAATCCTAAAAAAAATCATAATTGATGAAACCGAGAATATAGAAAAAGTAAAATTTTCAATGAACCGTTGGGCGCCATTCAAGAGAAATTATTTTGTCATCTTCCTTAATATCGAATACGAAATATAAATTATATATACATATGTATTTATTTAATACTGAAAGAGTTTTTAGAAAACTGATGCACATTTGCTATTTTGTGAGTTAAACGTTTGGGCGCCATTTAAGTGAACTTCAAATATCATACAATTTCATTGTGTTTGCTAAGGAATTCGAATTTTTTTTTCAAATTCAATAAACAAGATACAAGTTTAAGTGATAAAACCAAAAGGTTTTTTCCTTGTTATTTCTCAGAATGAACCCCTTTTAAAAATTGAGAAATTAGGTTTGATTTGAATTGTTAAATTAGAAAGTTTACAATTGGTATTGAGTTAGGAAATTAGTTTAGAACTTTAACTTAACAACGCTTTACCAGGATAATGAATAATAATAAATGACATAGTATATTCACAGTTTATTTTTAATAAATATTTAATTTAATGTGAGTTCAAATTTAGCACTGGATTTATACTTATGTTTGGGACACAAAATGAAAATATGTACAAGTGATTTGGGCTAAAGTTGTAAGATAATTAATTTGATAAATAAAAACTTGACATATCATCTCTTCTTCACCAAGTGACATGTAAAGTGTGTGTGGTTAATGGGAAACACACTTATCTCGTGTGGTGTGTTGTGTCATCGACTGTGTATAATAATCAGGTTTGCTGTATAGCAAATGCTTCTTATTGAACGAAGTTGTTTTAATTTTCGAGAGCACAATCTTTTCTTTTTCTTACACAGAAAAAAAACCTCAGCATGCTATGGCGCCATAGGAACACCAAGGATTTTGACACAACACACCACATCACACAAATATAGTTCTACGCATTTTTAATATACATATGAGTGTGATAGTTACAACTGTTCCACAACACACCATACGAGATGAGCATGTTTCAGGCTTAAGTTTACTATGCAAATTTAGTGATAGCTTCATTTTCTATGAAAACACAATTATTTTATAAATGTTATCAGAACGTAAAGTTTTATTCTGACACTTCAAATTCATACAAAAGTATTTTTTTTTTCTGTCTGAAAACATTTGCAATTTGCATTACAATATTCGTTCAAATGTCTAAAACGCGATAAGAACAAAAGTCATCATAAATTATTTCCTTGATATCCGAAATGTCTGTCATTATAATCTGTAATAAACCACCTTTTTATCTGTCATCTTTGTCTCATACTTTTCCAACTGTCAGCTGTCATACATTTTTGCTACTGTCAACCAAGAATGGCCTGATATCTTCAAAAATTCAGATAATTTCTATTGAATGAATCTATATCTCTCAACTTTATCAAATATCTTATTAATAAAAAAAAAAACAAAAACTTGTTTCTTTTTCCTTGGTTATATTTTTTGCAAACTGTTGATTTATTTCATTTGTCAATAATACCCATTTCCACATAACATATACATATATACTAGTATACGACATATACCTATACGACATAGAGGGCAAACTTCCTCCTTTCAAATAGGTTCATTGTATTCAAACAAGAACACGAACGAAGAAAAAAAAAACCGAATACAAAAAATGATTCAGAAAAACTTGAAAAGGAGCATCTTCAGCACATTGAACTTCATCAAAAGAGAATCATTCTCAGATGAAATTGGCCGCGGCACGGGAGCGGCAAAAAAGCAAAGACATTGTCGCCGACGACAACGAGAATGGCGAAGTCGGCGACTTTGTAGGAAGATATATAAATGAAAAATGGTCGGCTTTATGACATAACTTCTTCAACCAAAACAAAAAAAAAGGAGACGGAACAATAGAAAATAGTAGTGTAGTTTGAATATATGAACGGACAAAAAATTGCCTAATAAAACAGCAAATTTTTTTTAATCTTCTACTTAAAAAACAAAAAAACAACAATGGCAGAAAGAGAAAACACACAGGATAGAGAGGAAATAAAATTTGCTAAGACAGACAGGCGACTGCTGCATCAACAGTTTTCATTCCATCTGTCTGGCATGTATAAAGTTTAGTTTAGGTACATACATAGTTAGGAGGAAAAATTTTGAAAGAAAATCATAGGAAACGATGATGTACCTAATTTCAAAGACTTGTTCGATGACTTGACTGTATGGAACCTACTAGAGCCAAAGGAATACGGAACATGACCCAAACAATGATTGTAATGGCTGCAGTTGTGGAACCTCTCTCTCTCTCTCTTTCCCACTCACCCATCGATGTGGTTAGACGTAAGGATGCTCTTTGGTTAAGTGGTTTTCTTTTATCTGACGCACGATTCAATTTGAAATTTTCTGTGGTCGTCTGACAGGATGGCATTAGTGAAGAATGAACAAACGACCGAATGGTGATGAGGAGAATATAGTAGGTATTGGTTATGGAAACGTTTTGTTTTCTTCAACTTTATCGTTCTTCCTTCTGTCTATGAATTTCTTTATCTATCTTTTTTTGAAGTTTTCAAGTGCATTTTTGTTTTGATTGCATTCCACCCATTTGCCTGTAATGAACTTGAGTCATAGTGCAGTCGGCACCTTATTATGAGTGTGTGTCTGACATTTTTGTAAGCGATGAATTTTGTGGTTTATAACAAGAATCTCATGAATGATGACGTTAATATTCGAGTTGGATCTGTTTCATTCGAAAAAGTGTAATAAAAACGTAATATAATGGAAGTCGAATGACGATGACGAATAAAGGCCAGACCCATGGACCAACTAAAACTTCGAAATGACAGCTGCGCGCTAATGGGTTCAAGCAAGAGGTCGGTCGGTATAAAACGTCAGTCAGCCGCTTGATTACATTTTAAATGATGATAAGACTTAATGGATTATTATTATGTTGTCTTGTTATCCTACCTTCAAACGAACTGTTTTTTTCTTCGTAATTTTTTGAACCTAATAATTTTAACTTATTCCACCTTTTCCTCTTCGAATCGTGTTTGTTAGGTTTGTAAACGGGTGAAAGAGCTAAAAAAGAGTAAGGTAGGTATATAAAACTGCTGATTGAAGATTTTTAATGAATGTAGGCAGACGTAGGTATAAGTGATGGCTCATAGATAGTTATGGAAGACGATAATTATGGTAGATGACTAGCGGCGCCTACTTATATTTCTGAAATAATGATTCAAATGGTATTTTGCCAACTCATCACCAATCATGTAAAAATAGGAAAAATACTCTGCAATTGCGTCTTTGAAGTGTCAATGATGTAAAAAAAAAAACAACCAAAAGTTATGAAAAGACTGGATATGAAAGAGGATAGTGTTAAAGTTTGATGAAAGGAAATGAATTCATGCTTTTTATGATGATTGGTCGTGATGGGTTTTGATTGGATGAAATATAAAAAAAGAAGCATTTTTGTCTTAATTGAAATACTAACAAGTCTTTGAAAAAAAAACTAGTGCTAACTAGATGTTGAACTGATTTCATGTCTTAAAAAATTAGATAGCAGTTTCAAAGATTTAAAATATAAGTTGAACGTTGGGCGCCATTTAAGTTATACATATTAAGATATCAAAGAATTTAAAAATCTAAAATAACATAGGTGACTACACTTTTTCGAAGGATTTTGATGCATATAACTCCAATAAGACCTCAAAAAACCACTGGAATTTCTTTTTTCACAAGTATTTATAGTTATGTCTAGCAATTTTTTAATTTCTAGATTTTACTACTTCTATTTGGCTTGTATAGAGTTTGTGTATCGAAATTATTTTTTTTTTAATTTTGCAATACTTTCGTACTTTTTAAAAAAAACATAGAAAGTGGGATTAATATTAACCTCGTATACATTTTCATTTATTTTGTATATAAAGTTTCCTGAAATTCTCTTGCAGCGAAAATATAAGCCTAATAGGAAAAGCTTCTTTAAAGAAGATCCGCCAAAGGTTTTGTTTGATAAGTCTTGAAAATGCCCTCTAAACACAGATGAAAATGTGTTATACTCTGTCCAACAAAAATTGTCAGTACAGGCCTTATGGGAGAGCTTTTTCTAAAGCAGTGGCTCCTGATGCACCCTCACTACAATGTGTTAGGAAAAATGCCACTATAAAAAGAGCAAGCCACTGACTTTTCTTAAGGAATTATTGTTGTAATTCTTTGCAAAAAGTTGTACACCCCAGCACGACCGTCGTATCCCACTGCTGATGAGATACTGTCAAGATCAAGACAAGAGTGTCAAGTGTCACTCAATACGATCGTGCGCTCTTTATCTACATCAAAACAGAGTTACCATTATCATTCTCAATTGCAAGCAAAGAGCTTTTTCAGTGGCTTTTATTAAGGAGCTTTTGGTATTTGAAGCTTTTGAGAACACATTTTAAGAAGATGAGTATGTTGAGTGTTGTCGTATTGCTTTTCAACTTAAAAAGAAAACGCGCCTATTATCTTACCGCTTGGCGTTGCAGTTGTGGGAAAAGGTAAATTGAATATTGTTTTCAGTCGTTTTGAATCGGCAGACGGTAGCCCTACGCGTTTTTTACTTTCATTTGCGGCGATTTATAATTTAAACTACGGAATCCCTGTGAGAGCTTTAAAAGTCGACCTATCTTCCCTGTACTGACAATTTTTGTTGAACAGAGTATAGTTGGGTTTTCGAAAATTGTTTTCTAGACATTAGCCAGCATTTACAAAGCAGTCTTCGTCAATACGATTCTGCCAGATGATGCAGATAAAGAAAAATGTGAACCTTTTCTTGATCTCCTGTTGAGAAAACTTAGTTTAAATATTTTACTTTAGAGCAATAAAAAGTTCGTAGTTAATTCATAAGATTTATACAAATAAAAACAAGTATACGCCCCAGTGACCTTCTTCGATGTGGATACTTACTTTTTTTTTTTTTCAAATCAAATCTTCAAATCTTTATTATTATTAATAACTTTACACAGTAAGATACAATATCTTCTTAAATAGTGCAAGCTTAAATAGAAATTCTAATTAACATTAATTGATATAGGTATTACTAACAGATATTTGCAAGTTCAAAAATAAATACATTGATTAATTCTTAATTCTATAAAAAAAATATGTAATAACAAATTAAAAATTATCTGAATAAGGCAATAAAAATAAGGAATAAGGAGAAAGAAAATTTAAAAAATAAGGAAGAAAAGTAACTACAGTACTATGTTTAAAAACAACCAACCATCAACATCATCATCGAAATTGTTCCATAAGGAATTGCTTGACCCTCTCTTTAAACAATGCTCTGCAGCTGATTAACCTTATTGGGCGAGGTAGGGAATTCCATAGCCGAATTGCAAAATAAAAGAATTGTCGTTCTGAAACTAAGAAGTTATAGCGAATTGGAACGAGATCAAGAGTTCTAACAGAACGTGTAAAACAGACCCTATTGTACAGGTACGTTGGTTGGCGCGTTTGAATCACATTATGAAATAGGCTCAATGTTCTTAGCTTATAAAGATTATCAAGACTAATACCGTAAATTGATTTGGAAAAAGAAGATACGTGTTCATATCTTCTAAGTCCAAAAATATATCTTGCGATGCTATTGTAAGCCACATTAAGTTTGCGTTTGTGCTCATATTCGCAGTTACTAAAAATCTCACACCCAAACATCATAATTGGAATAATTAGTGTTTTAGCCAGAATGAGTCTTGTTTTTAGTGGTGTGACTCTTTGCGTTGCCCATAACATGCGAAGATTTCCATAAATCCTACCCAGTGTCAATCTAATGTGGTTATTCCAAGTCAATGTTTTATTAAAAGTTATACCTAGATTTTTTGCAGAATCAACAAATTCTATTATTTTATTATCAAGACATACCTTAGGAAAGTATGAAGTATCAATCTCTTTTCTAGAAATAACCAAACATTTAGACTTAGAAGGGTTAAGACTGAGGCCATTCACTCGAGACCAACGTAAAATCCTTTCAAGATCTTCATTCATTTCATATGCAGCATTTTCCATAAGACCCAAGGAAAAACTCTTCCGTACCTGCACATCGTCAGCATACATATACTTTTGATGTAGTTAGTTAGAAAAACTTAAATATCTCACTTAATGAACGCTCTAAATAGCATTAAATATCAAATAAAATTCTGCAAATAGATTAAATGATTTGAAACCAGACGTGGACTGATAAAAAAAAATCACTCAAAAAAATATATAGTTCTTTAAAAACCATTTGAATAATCTTTGTTTAATGTAACATTTTTATATTTAAACTAAAAATCATTCATTTTACTATTCACCTTAATAAAAATGGCGCCCAACGATAAACTCTAAAAGCAAAATTTCATTCTCCTCAGTTAATAAAATTTAAACAGGCTATTAAAATGTTTCTATTACATATTACCAAAACTGTCCTAATTAAACAAAACTTTTCATGCCCTTTACACAACCGTTCAAAATTAATAAACGATGTCTTGTCACAATTTACTTTTTCTTAACCACTAACTCCCAAAAACCTTTCATTAGCAATTTAAATTTTCCATTTTATCTATCTGATACCCTCTTAAACCAGTGCAAAATGAGATTCTCTGTACACATACACAAAATGGACTTTTACCACGAAAGTCCATCTTAAAACGATTTATCTCAGTTAAAATCTTTTGAAAGTTCATAGCCAAGAAAGTTTATCTTACCTTAAGTTTTCTTTGAGTTTTCTTTGAGTTTTTTTTTCGTTTTCCCTGCTGTCATCCCTACTTTGCCTTTGGCAATCATCTGTATGACACTCGGCTCAAAGGCAAACAATAAGAAAAGAAAAATCGAGCACGAACGAAGTCAAGTCTTCCGCCGCATCCAAAAAAGTACGGGGTTTCTTTAGAAATTTTATTCTTCTATTACATTTTTTTTTCGTTCACCCCTGTAAGCGAATATTTGTTTGGTAACGATGAAGGAATCGAAAGAAAATATCCTTCCTTTTGGACTGGTTTGTGCTCCACCCAAGGCGATCCGAGTAAAAGTGGGGCTTCTGTTATGCAGAGAGTTTGTATAGTTTGGTCCCTTGTTAGCTTCAACAACAACAACAACGGCAAGAAAAACAACACCCGAAAGATACACGAAAATATGAAATAAAATCTTTTTTTCGTTTCTTGTCCGGCTTTGCTTCAACTTTGAAGCGTTTGCAAGGACACCATCTTTGGTCCTACAAGTTTTACAAAACGGAACAAACTGAGGTACACATAAAAATATCCAACCAGCATACATCTTCTTTATGCCAAAGGAGGGCAAATATTTTCCTTTTCTATTAAAAAGATATAAAAATATTGTATGAAGAACGTAAAATGATAAGGGTCCAAGAAAAAAGGGGCAAAGGATTATAGCATTTTTTTTTTTTCATTTTATTTATTTACCTCAACAGTAACAAAAAGTCAGAAAAAGGGGATCCGATGAGGCAGCTTGCATACTGCAAAAAAGGCACGGAAGCAAAAACACAACAAAAAATAAGCAAAACCAAACGAAAGAAGTACGCAAGAAAACTGGGTCAAGTTGTTCCACTTCACGGAAGGACTTTTATCATTTTTGTTTATGTTTGAAATTGAAAACCATTAAAATGGAACAGTGGTAAAATATAGGCGATGGACGAGACGTTAAGTGGAACTCTGTTAGGGAAAAATCAACGAGGGGAATTTGTGCCGTTAGGCACGTTGCATCACTCTGAAACTCTGCGAGTTATATAGGGGAGAGACAGTCTTTATAGAAAAGCTATATGAACATGGAGAAGGATTATTCTGCTATCGAACGAGAAATGACGGTATTTGAAGATGAAATATAAAGAAAAAAACTAACTAACAGCAGTTTTCTATGTGAATACGAACAAACAAAATCTTCCCTTTCTTTTGTTGATCCTTGCTCCTACTCCGTCCACCCTTATTGTATTATTAGTAGGTGAAACGTGCTTGGAGTTTTATTAGTCAGAATTAAGGAATGGCACAGGATGCAGGAATATCGGACAAACATGCCATTTGTTAGATAAAATACTTAAGAAAGTTGTGAAGATAATTTAAATTTTGCAACAAATTGGATTAGGGCAAAATATGGGAGGGGTGGAAGAAATGTTTGAGTGATAGATTGTTTTAGGCAAAGTGGTTTAAATTGAAGAGGGATAGGAGCACCTGGCACGTTTCTTGAATAATTAAATAGAGTTTTTTTTTTGAAATGGGTGAATGTTTTTGTGAGATATTGTTGGATATTGGAGAAATATCTTTGTCCGAACAATAAGAAAATTTCATATGAAAAGCACTTTTTCATAACAAAAGATGGTCTTGGTGGAGGATTCGTGACTTTTTCGCAAGATACAGTTTGATTCTTTTTACAATCGAACCCAGACCTTCCGCGTGACAGGTGTATGCACTTAGAATTACAAAAGAATGCAGAAGAATAATGCATTTTACCATTATCAAGACACTTTCCCCCTGCCAACTTGCAGCCACGTAGAAATAGCATTTTCAACTTATTTAGACTCTTATAGAAATATCATCGGTCAAAATTATTTAAGCACGAAAGGTTCTTCCAGCACAATTTGGTCAAGGTATTCTTAGCTTAAACGCAACTGTCAGGACAGCGGTTATACCTCTAGTCATTGCAAACACGTTGTATTGAATTTAAACCAAGGTCTTAATGTCCCTAGTTTCATGTATTTTACTCTCTTTAGTGATATTCTTCCTTTTAATTTTTTTTTTATAATCCGCGCACACTCAAGGGGTTTTTTGTATACCCTCAATATGCCAGAGACACAGTGTGAGCATTATGAAAAAAGGGAGGGGTTAGAAAGGAGGTGTCGGTGTACATTGGTTTTGAATTCTTGAACATTGCAATGACTGGGAAAGACAGAGCGTGGCAAGGAATTCCACATTCACGTAGTACGGCTGAAGAACGAATCTCTGTACTTCACAGTACGGCCGAAGTTGGGCTCAAGGGTAAACTGATGGGCATTCCTAGAAGTGCGAGTATTACGGTTAAATTGTTTAAGGGGAGGAATGCAGCTGGCTATTTCACTAGAGCATAGTCCGTTGAAAGGGGGGGGGCAAGGGGGTATATCTCGCTTCAACGATATAAGACAGCATTGGGTTTTCGAAGCATTAAATTCGACACGGTTTCTTCTTCCCTATTGTACAATGCTGTTTATGTCGTAATTTAATGTGCTTATCATATTTTGTTGCTGTAGTTTCACATCCGAAGGGGAAGAATTTAGATTTAGATTTATTTATTTATTTCGTATTCTTATACACATTAAGATACAAATGTAAGCTTACGCAGGGGTTTTGCTAGCGTGGAAGAACATCTCTTCAGAATAATAGCGGCTATATCATCAGGACCAGGGGATTTATGTATGTAGGAACCGAGGTAGAGGAAGAATTCCTCATATTTTTTACAAATGACCAAAAATTCTTACTGCCTTTGGGACATTGCAGTATTTTTTGCCTTGTAAAAATTTGGTCCGTCAAATATGGGCGTTGCAGGCCTTCCTGGCTTGTTTGAACTTTTTCCGGTTTTCCTCAGTTGGGTTGGCTCTAAAACACGATTCTCTTTACTCTGAGAAATCTAATGAAATTAATTCTTTAAAAGTGGCGCCCAACAATGAACTCGGAAATCAATGATATTATCTCCCAACGTATGCAATTTTTGGTATTGCTGAAAATGACTAAATATGGTATTTGTGGGAAACAAAAGAAACTTAACCTGAATCTTATATTATTTTAAAAGAAAAATTAAAAAAATTTGTTTGCAACCGCCATTGCCACCAGGCAAAATTAAAAAAAAAAAAAGTTAGTAAATAAGTAGGTATTTGTATTGAATAAAGAATTTTCTCGACATGAGCATTCTTTTATACATTTTTATATAGAAAAACGAACTATTTATCAGCGAATTATGAAGTTTCAACTGATTTACTTGAAATTTTAATTTGTCACTTTTAGTATTCTTGCACTAGATTCAATCAAATATTTAGGTTTTTCAAATATTTCATAAAAAAAAAACTAATGTCTTCGCAGTTACAATCAACTAACTATCTCTAAAATGTAAATGTATGTATGTACATTTCTTCTCGAATGTGAACTTACTTCTAATCAATTATATAAAAAAAAACTAAAACTTCCAACGGGTCCATCAAAAACCACTGAACAAAACTTTTTCCAACTATAACGTACTCAAACTTGACATTTCCCCATAGCGCTTGCAAAAAAATCGATAGAGTAAAAATCTACTTCCACTCCATCATAACACAAAATGGCGCTTTAATCTAATTTACATCTCCCAACATGGGTCACATGTTGGAATTTGTTTTATTTTTCTTTCCCTGCTCACTTTTTCTAACCTGAACCACTCTAACTAACTTTACCATAACTACTGCCACACCACGCTACACCATGCCACGCAACACCCTTAGCCAGGGGACCACAAATACCGTTTTGTGTTAGAATTTTTTCCTCAGAATCTGCCATCAGAGTCAAAGTCGATTTAAATGAAATCATTTTACTTCTGCTTTTGAAGGAGAGATTATTCGGTGCGATGATTTTTCGTGTGCTTATTTTTTCTATTTTTCGAAAATCCATGAAAAGTACAGTCCCAACACGTCAAACACACCCTAAGGTTACAATTTTAGTGCAACCACCCAACATTAACAACCCCCTGCAATGTCTGCACTTATGTACATATATTTGTATATCCTATGAAGAAAAATAGCAATTTTGTAATAAATGAAAGCGCCTTATATCTAACTAAAGGCATTTTCATTGATAAAAATTCCCTTCATAAATGCAAAAGACGACAGACAACAGTGAGACAAAAGGGGTGAAGTTTGAAGCCCGTCGATAGCGTTTCACAATGGCATTTGATTAAAATGTCTGCGTACAACAGTTAGGGGTTGAACTGTGAACAGCTGATCAAGGGGCTAACAAACGTCGATGACGTTTTTCACCCACCAACCCGATAACAATCAAACTTAGACATCACAGCAAGCTTCAGCTCTAGATAGTCTATTTATAAATGTATGTATGTTGGTACCGTTAGTTGCATGAAACACGAGAAAATGAATGTAATCAAGGAGGGTATGATTTGACAGTTTATGGTCTGCACTAATGCGATTATACAGTTAAATGAGAAAAAGTTTCTACTTTCTTCCGTTTTGTCATACAGTTAGAGGTGGGTTAGTACTTAATTTCGCTCTGCACACAACTCCGAGGGGTTGGCTGACTGGCTGGCATGGCAGAGTTTAGGATAGAAAATGTATAAGTCCAGTTGATTACATTTGCCTTGCGTGCGTAATTTAATATTTGATTTTGATGACATTAGTGTGCTGGAGAGAATTCAGTTTTTGAAATAGGGTTGTTGTGAATATTATGTTTGAAACTTGGGGGAGTGACAGTTGTTTATGTCGTTAGGGCGTTGAAGGTGTCAAAATTATAAAGTTAACTTACTATTTTCTCGAATGGATTGGCAAGGAAGGGTTTACTTTAGTTTTTTATATTTCCACTGAGCACTTACCTGGAAAAGAAAAACAAATTGTAAATATTGTGTTTAAAGATAAGATAAATCTTAAAAATAAAGGACAATAATTTAGATTCGCTCGCTTAGGCTTTTGTGAGAAATTATAGTTTTCTAAGAATAGCAAGGCCACGCGATTTACAAAAAATGATACAGTTCATCTGCCTGACATCAAAAATACTCTATGTCACTTTAGTTCTGTCAATTTCTACCGATTTCATTTTGTATAGGTATAAGCTGTTTCTCTTTTTAAACTCAGAGCAGGTAACTGAGCTTTTTCTGCTCAAGTACTCAGACACATCAGAGAGCAAGTTGTGTTTCTTTTTTCAATAACAGCTAATTCGGAGCAGTCTATGAGCTCAGAATAAAATGAACGAGCAGAGATGGAGTAAAAAACTGGGCGCCAGACGGCGAAAAAAATAACAGACAAACAAATAAAAATGGAAATCAACGCCTTTGACAGTTCAGTGCTGTAGGTTGTTTCATAAGTAAATCAAAATCCTCTGATCAAGCTCTGCTCAGAGTTAAAAAAGAAAAGAACCTACCTATAATCAGGGGCCAAATTACCGCATCAGTTATCGAGTAATATGTGACTGAATTATGTGACTTTGGGATTACCGCTTACGTCATTTAGCAATCGATTACTCTAATTTGACGTTTTCATTCGATCACTGATGGGAATCACTCACTCGTTCACTGATGCGGTAATTTGGCCCCAGATCATGGAATAATTTTTTATATACATACAAATCATCTCAACATATAATCCTCTCAAGCAATTCGTGCATTATAATGAAACATAACCAAGAACCGATTCGAAAATTTGAATTAACTAACCTAAAGATGCCTCTGGTGGTCAACTAACTTAGCAAACAATTCAACAAATTAGACGAATTTGGAGGTTGTGAATGCCTTTAGTTGAAACAGTGATTTGAGACTATATACGAGCAACAACAACAACAAAAATAAAAAAAAAAACAAACCAAATATCTAGTTCAATTCTCGCTTCCAGCGATAAACGCTCAATAAATCCTATCAAACCTTCCATCCTGCAGCATCAATTCACTGCAAGCTCGATGAATGCATGGCATGGATATATGTACTATGCATATATGTGTGCAACATCAATTCAGAGGCGTAATTTGCATTCTACAATGCAATTAACCGCTGGGAAATCGAGATGTAGCTAAATATAAATTAGCAATCGCATCCGAATCGGAATCACTACATCAACACCATAAAATGTGCGCTCTGTTGCATCCTTGTTATCTGCAACGCGCCATCATTCCTGTGTGTTGTTGCAGCACTTAGAGGAGCTGCACACACAGCTCCCCCATTTCGCTAAGCCACAGAGTGATGTAGGTAGCTACGCGCTGCGGCGAAAATATCATTGAAACAAATTTCCAAAAGGCAAAGAGGCGAGCGGGATGTAAGGTGATTACATTTTTTAGTTTTTTTTTTTTTTGTTTTGCTTTTATACTGCAGTGTGCAATTTGAGATGCAATTTAATCATAATTTTTCCCGTAATGGTCAATTCGTACGTCAAAACAAGTCAATTCCTGGATATATACGGCCGAACAATGACCATTCATATTCGCCGCAACCAAACGGTGACGACGACGAAAAAGATGCCGACCGATACGATGCGACGACGACGGTCAATGGTGGTGGAGGATGCAGCAGCAATAATAATGGCAACGAGCAGAAGCCAACGAATTAAACGCGTAGGTTGGGGCCGGAATGAGAGTCATGTAGTCTTTAGCTCGTGTTTGACTAGAAAAATTCAGCGAACTGGATGGCGGCGCGGCGGCATGGCAGTCAAACTGGCTTAATGGGTTTCGGTGTGCGAATATGCCACGACCAATTGGCAAAATGCACGTCGTCGTTGTGCTGTGTGTCGCTTTTTTTTTTGTTATTAATGGCTGCTTGCCAGCACCATCAGCATTTTGTGTTGTAAGTTTTTTTCTTCTTACAGCTATACGAGGCTCCGGTCAATAAGTGACCGCTCACCGATAGTACCTAACTGTAAGTAAATCTATACATAAAGTTGCAGCAAGCATATCCACCATCGCTACAAACACCACCAAGCAAAACACGTAAAGTGCCCCCCAATGTGTCGCAAATGGTGGCGGTTTTTATTTTATTTTCGTTTAGGTATAACTTTTTAGTATTTTTTTTTTTTCTTACAGCATTATCCCGTCAGATGGCAGTGACTCGTATTAGGTGATATCTTGACCAGTTTTCTTATAGGATTCATCTACATGGTTTCGAGATATACGATTTGTTCTCCGCCACGTCGTCGTCGGTTAGAGTGTAATTAAGCCTTTCGTTAGGTTGCCACTTCCTTTGCCACTGATGTGTGGCAAAGTCTCGAGATCACATGCGCACGAAGACTATTACATGTTTTCTTAATGGTAGCCAAAGTGTAATTTAATCGCGCCTCTGTGTAATTCGGTTCGGTTTTCGATGCTTTGGGCAAATGATTGTCCTACTTCGGATATCTACTATATGTGGTCCAAAGTGGCAGTATAAAGATATCAATCTTAATCGTGTACTGCGCTGATGGATCCCGTATTGGAGGCTGTCAGTTTTCCAATTATTGCCTTACCGCTTACCTTATTCGGTACCTCTTAGTATGGAATCACATGATTAAGAGAAGTGCACCTGGTATCACAATAATAACAGTAGAATGGTAAACTAAAAACTTTATATGATTCATTCATTCATGTGTTTAAACGACCCAATGGTGCTGTTGTTGAAGTTGGAAGAAATGTGGGAATTATACTTCAATACATTTTCTAGAAAATTTGTTCTTTATCAGATTAACGAGCTCCCGGCGCGGCGTATGGAAAGTATCTGCCTGAGATAGGGTGGGTTTCCAACCTCTAAACATCCGGATCACAATGGCTTGGTCTTTAAGCCGGAGGTTCTTAATTTCTTGTGACCTTGTTATTGACGAGCGAAATTTATAACTGTAGCAGATTATTTGAAAAAGTCTCCACTTTTTTTTTTGCACAAAATAAGTTAACCGGGTCTTTAATTTGGGTGCCGAAAAATGACGTTTGAGATGTCATTTCAAATGTCAAGAAGCTGTCATATATATGACATGTATCAAATGGTTTATCGATAATAAAGTACAATTCTGTCACGAATGTATCTGTCAAACCTGTTCTTGACATAACATACGATTTCCGATATCTACCTTTGTTGTTTGTGAGAAGACTTTTCAGTCTAATGATCTATGATTACAGTTGATATATTGGTTTCCACCAACGAAACTTAGAAACTATGTATTAATGGTAGACAGCTATACAAAAAATTATCCCCGCTGTTGCAATTAACCACTTTGTTATTTCCTCTTCAACAAGCACTTAACTATACCGACATCATCATATAAAAGACATGGCCATTACACCAGACATCGTCTGAAACATTCTAATCTTTTTCTTCCTCTTTTCAATAATATCGTTACTAGCTTAACTTGTCTGGTCGGGTATCTTAGACTTCTAAAATTTTACATTCCACTTCCTGTCCACTTATCTATGGCTATTTTCACCATCCGTCTATGAATCTATATAAATGTTCATCCATACCTTTGGGACAGAAACAACATAATGTGAACATAGAACTTAATTTTGAGACGCTGGCGCTCCTTACAATCATTTCGCTGGTACAACATTCTCAGGGCACTTAAAGGTATTTCACCGATAAATAAACTAGAAATGGTTTACTTAAATAGCAGAGAGAGAGAAGAGAGTGCATTAGTGATGGGACTTATGGCGGTAAGGTACGTGAGTAAAGGTTTTAGTCTTAATGCTCCGTTGTCGTTGTTAGCGTTTGTTCCCGCCATACTCAGTCTCCTCTCGCTTCACTAATGGAGATTTACTAGAGCATGGAAAACACAACGTCAACAGAATTTCTAAGAGCAATATAACAGAGGGGCGGCAATAAAATAATGGAAAACACTATTTAGCCCCCCAGGCGAGAGTATTGCACACACCCCCACAAGACTCACCATAGAAAGCCAACTAAAGTGGCTATGTTCGGAAGGTATATGTAGTTTGTTACTTTATTCTTTTGAGGTAAGTTTTCAGTTTTTGTTTTGTAACCACTTTCATTTCAGTATAGTTCAGCGGATGTGAAACAAAAAATCAAAGTGAACAAAAAATATGTTCCCATACAGAATTCACTTTGTTTCTCTTCTTATGAGTACCTACTCGTACATACATATGCAGCGCTATTGTCGAGTTAGTTACCCCTTTCAAGGGAAATTCGCACCATTAAAGGTGTGAAAATCGTCTTTGTTTACACCATTCGTGTTCAACACCTCACTGAATGACGTTTGCTGCCCTGGAGACCTCCAGATTACACAACACTCAGAATACACGCACTTCAAAAGCATATGCCCGCCTTTCCCTAAAAAAAAAAACGGAAGAAGAGTGGTAGTGGTGGGTATACACTATGCACTCTGTGCTCAAACAAAGCGCACACAAAAACAGTTCACTGGGTTTATAAAATACCCATTTATTCCAGTTTTTGAAGAGTTTTTATTATATTTTTTCTTCCTTTTTTTTAGGAAATTTCATTGTTGCCCTGGAATTGGGTCATTTGACGTTTGTATTGTGAGCTCGCGTTCGAATGATGACATCCCTTGAAGTGAAACTTTCAAATGCTACGTGCCTGGCATTCTAACAATTGGATATATCTCTGGCTACTACTGCAAGGGGAGATGTTTGCTATGGGGGGTCGTGTAAAGATTCGAGTTGGTTGTTATTATGAGTTATAGTCTTAAAACCACATTCACACATGCCGCCACGCCATCAACAATATCTCTTCGCCTGCAGTATATTTCATTTTCTATAGTGTTAAACCGAAATACGATTGTTTTTTTTTTGTCTTTCGTTTTTTTTTGTACGTACTTTGTAACCATTCCCGGTTTTATGGCGTATTGTGTTTTCCATTTTGCAGGAATTTTGGTGTTTTGAGGGATGATACTCCCTTTATATATAAACATACATACATACATAGTCATATGCCTATATGCATTCATCCTATATGGGAAATCCAATTTAATTGGGAAAATTTCACACGTACGTCATTTGTATTCCCAGCAGCCGTCATCATCATTGCTGAAATTGGATTTATCCTTTTGTTTCCATCATCACATGGCAACGAAGCGATATAGATTCACATATAGCTTTGGTCCCGTTCCATTAGGGAGTCCTTTTAGTTCGTTTCGCTTAGTTACAACAAAACATATAGTGGGAGTGAGAGAATATTCGTTGGTTGTTGGGTTTGTTTGTTTGCAAAAACGGACTAAATCCTCTAGATGTTCTATACTATATCTACTACCATGAAGTGAGTTTGTGAAATTTCGGTGTTAGGCGAACACTCTACGGCAAAATCGATCATTTTGCTGTGTAGAGGATTATTTGCAAATGATTTCTATTATATGCTTAAGAGATAAAATAACATTACACCACTATCCATGGATTTTGTGTTTGGAAATGATAAATTGGTACGTTTTGTCAGTTGGAGGGCTTTTCGTTATATGAATAAGGGATTATTGTCCACAGAGTATTGTGTTTGAGTTATTTACTATTTCCTGTTAGTTTTTATATGTACTATATTTATGGGATCATATATGGGGTCAAATTAATATATGCACGAAGTAAAGTCTTTTTTGGGCGGACAGCAATGATACATACAATATTGATTAACAAAAATCACATGCAGATGAGGGTCATGACCCCCCCGCCCAGAACACGAAGGATAAAGGCAAACAGTCCTCACTTATGGTTAAAAAAAATAAGGACAGAAAGAAATTTAGTATTAATAATTGAAATACTTGTATAAATTGTATAGTATAATTCTGATTGTATTGCAAAAAATGAACATGCTCAAGTGGCCGACTTCACTGAATGTTTTTTTTTTGTTTTTGCAGAGTCTAAAAGTAAATTTTTTGTCTTGATTTACACATGTATATTTTCATCGGGGATGCTAAAACTTTTCACCAGGGTATTAACCAAAAGACTCGAGCATTATGTAACCCACGGCCCCCGCTCTCCAGATCCTAGATCCGCGCCAGCATATGAAATTCATGTAGGTACATTCAAAGGAATATCTAGTTACTCAACAATGTGTCTTAATGATATATACTCCCAGGAGCGGAGTCTGAAAAGTGGATAGTTTTTAAGCAATTTTTCAATTTTGCGCGCATTCCGATAAAAGATGACAGAAGATACATATACGAAATTACTGCAACTCAAAACAAGGAAATGTAGGGAGTCAGGAGAATTGAGAAGAACATCTTTTAAAAGTACTTGAATACTTCAATTAAGATTTTCACCGTTTTTAAAATTCCAATTTTAAGAGAAAGTAAACGCGTTGGATACGACATCCCGCTTTTTACAATCCCGTTTTTATAATCCGGTTTTTTTAGAATCCTGTTTCTTATAACCCCGCTTTTTTATAATCCCGCTTTGTTATAATCTCGATTTTTATAATCCCGCTTTTTAAAATCCCGTTTTTATAATCCCTTTTCTTATTACAACGCATAAACAGTGAGTTATGTAAGGGGGCATGCTGCCCCCCTGCAACCCCTCTGCTTGGGCACACTATAGGATTTTGGGTAGGTGCGAGGTTGGGTGAATGCAAAGTTTCTTTAGCATTTAAAGAATCTGGAAAATAGCCCACATAAAATCAATAAGTTTTAGCTACGTACTTTAAAAAGCAGGATTTTGAATAAACGGGATTTTAAAAAGCGGTATTTAAAAAAAAACGTATTATGGAGTATGGTATTTTAAAACTTTTTTTGAGGGATTTTTGAAAAACGGGATTATAAAAAGCGGGATTCCGTTACGCTTCCAAAGTAAACATATATTTCATTTATATGAAGGTTTTTATAATACAAACTCTATATACTACTGAAATAAATCAGCCAAGTAGAAGACTTAGCACTATTATTGGACTTGTTGAATTATTGATTCAAATTAGCTTTTTTGGCCTTTAGTCCACAAAAATTGGCGTTTCGTCCGGGTGATCTCACATGGACTCATCAGTTGACTTGTGAGGACCTTGTCAATACGCAATTTTTGTTAAGTTCAGTTCATCTTATATGAATTTTTTGACAAAAATCCAATGTGAACTATATCCAACAAAGATTAGAATTGTAACCATTAATGTTGGGATTTTTATATATTTCATTTCAAATGCAAAATTATTTATGTTAATTTCCAAAAACAGAAATGCCTTTTTGAAATAAATCTAACCCTCCAATTTTGTTCTTTTCTCCTAAAGCGCATAATTCAAAATGTCACATAAATAACAATGAACTTGATTGAGCTTTATTTGACATCCAATTTCACCTTCTAAAATTTACTACTCAGACTCACTTTGATATAGCAATTCCAATTTCAAAATGAAGCCAATCAATTATTGTGAATTACACTTACTCACTCTGTACGCTACTCATCAATAACGTTTCTGTCATTTGTGTTCACAGTTCACAACCTTTATTTCCTCCTTCACTCTAACAAAAATATGTACATATGCATAGGTATATCGTCGCAATTGTTTTTTATCTTCATCTTTTGTAGAGATGCACATTTACACGCTGCGTTTATTGCGAGTTGTAAACTACCTTACGTCTTACGTTATTATTGTTTGCTTGCTTAAACTAGAAAGATTGGTAGACGTGACATTGGAAAATTATTTGTGAACATGCAGACAAGGCTGAAAATAACGTGTTTTTTTTTTTTGTAAAAACGCATTCCGTTAGGGTTTCATTGCATTTTTTTTGTTGCATTTCTAACTTGAATACTCTCATTCAACTTTGAACTAAAAATTACATCTAGAGAAACAGAAATTCTTGTTTCTATAACCAATCCCAGATAAAGATTTATATGAGCGAAGAAAGAAATGTAGAATGGAAAAAGTCACAAAACAAATGGTGGAATGAATGTACAAAAATGTGTGGCGGAACAAAAACTGTAAGACTCCAGCAAAGAAACAACAACAAGTGATGATTGCAACAACATTTTAATGGTACACTCCTCCATTTGACTCTTTGGTTCTGCGTAATATTTTCTTCAAAGTTTTGATTCTTTTTTTCTCATTCTCTTAGTGCATTACAATGTTGCATGGAAGAGGTACCTAATGAGTGGTTAGAAATTGTACAAATTACTTGAGGTTGATTCGTGTATATGAAAATATAATTTTTTGGTAAAAACAATCAGAAAAAATTATAGCTCAACTGGTTGTTTTGTGAAGTTGCCATTTACTCGGTTATATGATTATTGTTTACGGTACGTAATTAGGGCAAATGAAATAAGGCCAAATTATATGGGTCTGCAAAATGTCAAAACAGACGAATTAATTTGAGGCAAGAAATATTTCTTAACATACTTTCCAGTAATCTTTCCAATATTGCTATAATTGGAAGGTAGTTTTTTGACAGCTAGCCAATCAAAGAGAACTTGCCTTACTTTAAAATCCCTTATGTCGTTTGAACGTACCCAATGGTTAGGTTGTGGTCCGTTGTATCAAATTTGGAGATTTGAAAGTATTTAAGAGAATACAGTGCTATTTGAATCTTTAGCCCCGGCAAAAAATATATGGTGCAGAAGAAGTTGAGAAAACTTCAACTTCTACTACTACGGCTACTCACATTTTATTGTATTCAGCCATAACAAAAACATCAAAAATTATGTTAATTGTTTTGCCCTAAATGAAGGTGTTCACATTGTACTCGACTCTGTCGGCTCATCTTGACGTCTTATTATTTTGTCGAACTACTAATTTGTTGTCTAGAAGAGAGGGAGGGGCAAGCGAGCCATGGTTGGGTAATTTATAACAAAGTAACATAAAAAAGTGTCGAACAAATTGCAGTGATACTTTTTTAGCGTTGATAGTAGATTTCATCGTTTGACATCTGTCTAAGTTAATTAGTGTGCACGACAGATTTATTTAATAATTTGCTTTGCTCTTTAATGAATAAGGAAATTCATTTAATTTTGCACTGCACCTTTAATATAAATTTCACATTCTAATTATTTCAAATTCTTTTTGTCTGACTGAGAGACGTTTCAATTGACATTCAATAACATAACCTCATTATGACAATCAATGCGATTGTCAATTCTAAAGAACTCTTTTGAGCTTTCGATTACCATTTTTGAATACATTACCTACCTTTTTCTTTTAAAATTTTCGGGGTATCTATTTTTTTTCCTTAACATTATCATTTGAACTCATTCTTGGAATTCATTTTCTCACCCAAAAAAGTCAGAGATAATAATAATAAAAAATAAAAACTCATGCATGTGTCACACATATTTTTCTGTAATAACAATAGACATAACGCGCGACGACGACAACGACGACGATACGATGACAACGAACGACGATGTAAGCTGCGTTGTCGGTCGGCGGCAGTTTCACAGCGCAATGGCTTATTTAAAATTCCATTCACCTAGGGCTTCCTATGTTCAGAATGAAAATTCCGTTTACTATGGATGTCGACATCAATTGATTACATGTTAATGATAAAATAAGAAGATACAAGAAACCATGAAGCTATAGAATTTGACATTAAATGTAGCCAATGGCTTATACATATATTGCAGTCAACAATGGCAGCATTCAGCTGTAGCCTTAGTGAGAGCGCGCATCAGGGCTGCGGCGGCGGCGCGGCGCAGCGGTGTGTTTCTTGGTTGTATAGTGCCTTATTGAATGTGACATTGATTGATTGTCGTAAGCATAACTTTTAACACGTTTATTGTGGTTATTTCAGAATGGTTGCATAGTGTAGATATTCTCATGCTGCTGTCTCTCCTATAAACAAAAAACTGATTTCGAGTCAAGACTGTGTGTGGTGAGTTCAGCATAACCTTCAGCATGTTTCACACCTCTTTTGACAGTAGTGTGTAAGAGAAACACAGAACAATAATTGTTGTCGGCAAAGAAGCATGACAGAGTTTGAAAAAAAAAATCCCAAAGAACAACAAACGTGTAGGTCTTTTCACAGAATATATGGTCTTTTGATATATGTCTGGCTTCACCACTGACGTTTACCTGAGCTCATAAGTCACACGGAGAATGAATAAAATAAATGTTCTTTTGACTGATTTCCAAATCGTTTATTGTTACTCCGACGTCCCACGGTGAATGCTGTTTGTCAGTGAGAATTTCTTAAGAATCGCACGGAAAAAAATGTTGTATATCTACGTAGAAGAACCTTCGGACCACCCACGAATATTTGAAACACTCAGCGAAATCAATAAAAAAAAAACATGACACTGATTTTAAATGGTGCCAAAGTATTTTATCTTTTTTTTTCTTCCATGTCCTTCGTGTCCCTTTTGCCTACTAATTACCCAACTTTTATGTATGTTTTTCTAGAGATGATTTTCAATTCCTAGAAGCTAAAATAAACCTCCCACAGAGTGACCTCACTCAACCATAATCTCTTTAGACTTGGTGAGTGGCTATTACAATGGAATTCCAAAAGTCTAACAAATTCCTAACATTTTTTTTCTTCGTATATAATTAATTATCTTCCACCTAATGACGCACTTGTGAAATATTCCAGAGGGTTCGATCCTTAAGCAGATATTTTTCTTTCTTCTCCCTCTGCCTTGGACATAAAAACAAGAGGTAGAGACTTCCGGATTAGGAAAGTACCTACCTATTTTGTTTTGTTTAGCAAGAAAGAACCTTGTCAGCAAGAAACATTAAAACGAAGCAAAAAAAGATTATAGCTTGTTGGTCAGTCATCGGATTAAATGTCAAAGAATACTGTGACAGCGATGGATACCTGTCAAAACGATTTCTTGTTGTAATCTTTGAATTTATTACATCTTTAGAGAAAGATTGATGTTATGAATGTACTGATGCTGTTGGCAGAATAACGTCATCTGTCATTATGTTACTTAATCTAGATTTCATACTTCAATCGATTGTATGTCATCTTAAATGTCACATTTCATCAAATTCAATTGCTTTTGTTTCCTGTCATCATCATTATTGTCTAGTACTAGTATCTCTCGGCAAACTTCATTCGCTGCGCCGATAACAGCGACGCTTCCAATTAAATGACCCGTTTGACGGTATAATTACTGTTACAAAATGCCGACATTGCGCGGTTAATCTGACTATCAAATTGCCATAACAATAAACAACTATAGACATAAAGGCATACAAAACAAAATAAGAACCGCTTTGAAACCGAAGGCAACATATTCCCACGATGGTGATCGGTCGGCGCGCGGAAGCTTGCTTTTAATGTGTAAATGTCCCCTTATCATTTGAATATAACCGAACGCTGTTCTCTTATTTTTAATTGCTTTCTTTTTTTTATTTTTTTTGTTTGTCTGTCTTTCTCATTTGGTTTTGGTTTTTAATTGCTGATTATTCGTATTTATTGGAATACTTTAATTTATAGAGCAGAAGCCTTATCTTTAATTCACAATCACAATATTACATGAAACATGATTATCGATTTCATTGAGCTTTTGCGGTGGAGTTCCTTTGGGAAGTATTGTTTTTTTTTTATTTTTTTTTTTTTGGGTATTTTATTTTTATGGTAGGTTTATCAGTTTTTATATTACAAAAGAGCAATCAAATGACTTGAATTTTTTTATTGTATTTGTAAGCACATAGCAATTTTTGTTATTTCTATATTTTTTAAGCGCCAAGACCTGTTCACAATGTCAATATCATAATTTTTTAGCTGTCAATTTAGGTGCCATAACTTTCAATTATTTATTAGACGCAAGTGTTATTTGTGAACATGTTGTTGTATATTAAAGTTGAGTAGGTACTCATTTATACGTATTCTCGATACGGTGCGGCAGTGGCGCCATATTGAATAACTGTCAATAAATATGATGAAGTGATTTCATAGTAGTTAAGTTTTAAAATTAGGATTCATTGAACTTTTTGGAACAAACATATGTCTGTAGATACGTTTAGGTAATATATTATGTGTATGTGATAAGTTAAAAAAGTTTTCTTGTTGACATATTATTATTCACCTGCATGGGGGAGCTCTTTAGTTGACAATGTTGAAAAGGAAAATGTCATCTGTCATCTTTAGTGGGGAGTTCATAGTTATGATTGATTGATTTCTTGTGAGTTATGACATTTATTATCCGATGTCATTTAGGTATTAAATATCAGGAATGAGTAGGTAAGAAATTTGTTTAATTTATTGAAAAGTTAAGCAATATAAGATTGTTTTGATGTAAGTCTTGCATCAATTACAACCATCGACAAATGTCCGTGTGAAGGATATAGAGAAAATAGTTACTTATTTTCATTTATTTGGAATAAGAAGTGTCAAAACTAATAGTAGATTTTTTTTATAATAATTAAGTATCAGCTAATCGACCTCCAGATAGTTCTGCATTTGAGTCACCTTAAGTGCGCCCAGCAAGATATTCAATTCATCACATAAAATGGCCATTACTATCTGTTTTTTTGTTTGATTTAGTTGATCGTTTGATGAAGTTCACTAATTTCGAATAAAAAATATTGGAATTGGAGCCTTTTTATGTAATGATCGACGACTGTTTCGCAAATTTCGGGTTTAATCTTGGCTGTAACTTGACAGATGAGTTTTAAAGAAATTTCATACAACGACCAGTTGGTGTATTGTGGTGAAAATGTGCGTCACCACACCAGTCAATATAAAATAATAGTAGTTAAAAAATTGAA
The DNA here is from genome assembly GCA_963931855.1 of Philhelius festivus. Taxonomy (NCBI): domain Eukaryota; kingdom Metazoa; phylum Arthropoda; class Insecta; order Diptera; family Syrphidae; genus Philhelius; species Philhelius festivus. The sequence goes on along the minus strand of OZ007557.1, from coordinate 88,045,259 downwards.
CATATGAACATTAATTTGTCCAAACTTACATTTGACATTTTAATCAGGTTCACTTTGACAATTGTCTAATTGAAAGTGTGGTGAACTTGGAATCTATTTTCATTGCTCTTATGTCACTTAGGTATATCCTTTTGGGCACCTGAATTATTATTCGAGCTTAAGTAGGTACACTGAACTTTATATGTATCTATTTTGCTTGAGCACCTTGGAATAAAATACTCCTTTTTGGCGATAAATTTTGATAATAGAGGTAACAATTGACAATTGACTCACGATTATTCGATTTAATCGCAGTTGTTGGCTAGTATCCAACGTCTATATAACTACATTGTCTACGGTAGTGTTGGTTAAACATCGATAGTCTATCGATAGTATCGATAGTAAAAAACTATCGCGTACATCGATAGTTTTAAAAAACTATCGAACAAATTATCGATAGTTTCAACACTACCAAATTATTTTACCACAAGGCTATCTTTCTGAATTTTCAACTCCTACAACACTGGAAATCTACTGGAAGTCTTCATGTCTCATCATTTCAATTTATGATTTTTGTTTTGGGGAACCACAGAATATAATATTGTTAGTAAGTTGTCATTGTCAATTGTCATCATACATACGAGTATATCACTGCTCAACTGTTACATTTTGTTTACTTTTTTGTTTTGGCCGTTGCGCGATTTGTTTAATAAAAAGTTATTTGAAGTTTGTTTAAAAGCTTTATTTTAATGTGTTTTAGCTGTATCATTTAATAAATACTTTCAAGATATATATACATACATACTTCGGTTCGGTATGTCAACATTAAAAAAAAAAATCTTTTGTTTGGCGATTTTTCAAGCCGGTCGGTGGTGAAGGTGACAACAAGACCAAGATTGTGAAATGTGCGTTGTGTAAAAGGGAATACAAACATTCCGGAAACACAACAAACTTGAGTGATCACCTTAAGGCTAGTCGCGCACTGGCAACTGTGATCGAAATCAAATAGTTTAATCACCAGTTGAAAGAGAACCGCACACTGGCAACTCTTTACTCACGCTCGCACTCTTTTCTCTCTTGCACCTATAAAAAACAGCTCAACTGATGCGAGGCAATCGTTTAGTTTGTGTCAAAACACAAACTTTTTAGTTTCGAGAATCGAGTTGCTCTAAGTGCGCGCTGTCCCATATAAGCCCATATGTTTCATTTTAGCAACTAAACAGTTGCGAAACTAAAAATTGAATGTGCGCGCCTAGCCTAAGAGGAAACATCCAGGTAAACCAGCACTAAATTAGGATTTACATCTTACATCTTACATCTTGTTTTTTTTTTTTTAATTTTTAAAAGCACGTTAACAATTGAAACGATGTATTTCTAGTTGCTTAAAACAAGTTTTAAATTCACATATTCAGATTTTTAAACGTTTTTTTAGTATTCAAAAAATATGTACCTAATAGAAAAGCCTTTTTAATGCTTTTTAAGAAATTTGGTAAAACTATCGATAGTATCGATAGTATCGATAGTGTTTTCCTAAAACAATCGATACTATCGGAAAGTGAAACTATCGATGTTTAACCAACACTAGTCTACGGAATAATCCGTAGGTCTAAGAAAGGAACATTTAAAAAAAAAAATCTAGGTAGGTATTTGCTTTTGTTATTTTGAAAACCTGCTCAACTGCAGTATGCCATCAAAACAGAAGACAAATAAAATTCACCACAGGAACCAACAACAAAAATAAAGACAAAATTGCCCAAAAAGACACGAAAATATCAACAACAATAATAAAAAAAAAAGGTAAAAATAAGAAGAAAAAACTTTAAATAATAAAAGTTCCGTCGTTTCTCCATCAAACAAGAAATGCGCCTTTTTCATCGTTGCGACGACTTCGGGGACGTCGAAAAAACGACCACTAGGATATTATTTTTCTTCTGTCGCACTGCCTTTTTACTGCCTTGCCTGCTGCTGCCGCTGCTCCTGCTCTTGTTACTGCTTTGGTGCGGCGTGGATTACTGTTAAGGTCTTCAAGAATAAAAGGAAGATACAACAACAACTACCTATAGCACATCAAACAAAAAAAACATGCAAAACCTTTTTTGCGCAAAAAGAGACCTTCGTTCATTACCCCTCCTCTTTCATTTTTATCATTCCTTGAACTTCTTACTTTTTTGGTTTCGTTTTTGTTGCTTTGTCGAAGATTCAGCGATTTTATTTTTTTTCTGCCCAGTGGCCATACTCGAATACAGCAGGTTCTGGTTTAACCAAAAACAACAAAAAAAAATCCTCATAAGATGTCGGCCGACGAGAGATAGAAGCACAGCACTCGCATACAACTTGCCTTGCCGCTATCATCATCTTTTCGTCTTTTTACGTGAGCTCAGCTCATATACACGCCGCCGAGCCGCCACTGCCGCCATTTCCATCCGCGCGCCACCGCAATCACCCTCGCCTTCATCATCAGTCGCGGTTCAAGGCGGCAATGGGGTTCTAAAGGCAGCTACACAAGAGCACGGTATATCTACCACCTCTGAAAACACCGGGTCCCTCCCTCAAACCCTCAAACTATAGGGTTCCTGGCCATTCTTGTTTTTTTTTTTTTAGTGAACATTTCAAAGAGCGGCACCGCAGGTAATCGTAATATACTACACTCTTCTTCCTCTGCTTCACTTCTCGTTTGAGTAAGACTCCAGCCAGCTTTAACTCTACAGAAAAGTAAGATCCGAGTGTCTTTAGATCTTTTTTTTTTAAGGTATTCGCTTCTTTATCATCTTCTTTTTGCATCTTCACTTTTGTTGTGTAGCATCATTTTGTTGAGGGTTTCAGGTAAAAGATGGAGATGGAAGAGGATTATCAGAGCCAGAGGTAGAAAAGTCGGGAACACAATATCACACAAACGGTTCAGAGGAAAACAAAAGCAGCCGAGTAGGTTTTTCTTCTTCTTCTTCTGTATCTTCTGTTCAGCTCTTGCGGTGCTTAATAGGAAGGAACACGTAGGTATAATCATACCCTATACAATATATACACATTTCTATGTTATGTTTTCACATTAACCTCATAAGTTTCACTCTATTGAAATAGATCTTGCTATTGTTATGAAGATTTGTACACATTTTCTTATACTCGTTTAAAGATCAACAAGCCTATAACATAGGAAAAAAATGTAGGGGTACACATTAAGCGGCCTTTAAAGAGACTTCACAACAACAATAACAACGACCTACAACAAAAAAAAAAAGTAAAATAATAAATCTGGCACGATCAATACAATATCTCAGCCTTTTGCATATTGAATGAAATTTTTTTTCAAAAGAAGGTTCCATCTTTCTTCTTTTTCTTGGAGTTTTAAATTTCTCGTATTTCGTTCCCATTCAAAGATTTTTCTTCTTAAGTTTGGATCTTCGTCCATGGGGTTCGTGGAAGATCGCACTATCATCGTGTCTTTGATTGAAGTTTTTTGTTTGGATTCATTGGAAAACCCTTTCTTCAGTTGGCACACCTTTTCCTGTCTTAATTTACATATTTTATCTCTTTTTTTTTCTTTTGCTCTTTTTGAAAAAAAAAAAACAAAAATCAAATATGTATATATAAATAAAACAGAAGCGATCATGTTGTTCGTTATTTCGATCTTCAAACAAAAAAAATTGCATTTCGTTTTGTGTTTGGTTGTCAGTGAAAAATGTCGGCATGTTGTAAATGACAGCCAACATGAAATGTCATCTATACCTAATTTTATGGCTTTCCTTTTTTTTTTTAAAGAAATAAGGATTTTCCAGGAATTGTTCGTCCCTTTTCTACGGTATTCCTTCTGATCGTGTTAGGATCTACAGAGAAATATGTTCAGCTGTCTAATGGTTTTTGTTCACTCCCCTAATTTTAAAACAACAACAAAAATAGACCATCGATCGCCCTTTGAAATACAAAAATGACTGATTACTTTTTTTTATTTTTATCTTCTTCTCTGACATGGTAAATCAATTAAAAATCGGTACAGATGTCATGCTTCATTCTCTTTACCTACCAACTTAACTAGACTTGCCTTATTTCGTATAGTTAATGATTGGAATACAATTTTTATTGTTGTCAAAGACCCTTATCATTTCACTGGGAACATGGAAGGTTATTGGACTCCCATGCTGGAGCCCGTATTCTTGATAATTAAAAAACAATAATAAATATTAGGTATTTCCTCACTGGCTTGATTGACATTTGAGTATGAAATCGAATACGATCGATTGCAGTTAAATGGAATCTTTTGGGGTCCGGTGTAGATGTGGATGGTTTGAATATTTTTAAATTAGATGTAGGTACATAACTAATTCTTCGCGTTTGATCTATTTGAACGTTAAACCGAAATTTTTAGATTTTCTTACGCCTTAGATAACTGTGTTCTGTCACCTTGAGTGTATGAGCAAGTAAGTGACTGACGTTTTAGTGACACCAATATTGATTGTGAACAGAACGTCACCTATATACTAAAAGAGTGGCCAAAATGCATCCCCCTATCGGAAGATGCTATAACTTTTACATATGACGGACACTGTCAGCTTTGTTTTAATATTTGTGAGTTGAAGATGGGGAATATTTTTTCTATAGCCTATGGATCGCGGTATATTCTTGGAAACTATCTTCTTTCATTTTCAAGATTTTCATTTCATTTATTTATTGTATAATTATACTCTGTAAGATACAATATCTTATAATCTAGAGCAAATTTCAGTATCTTAATACTATTTTTACAAAAAAAATGGGCGTTGTATTTAACAAGGGGAAATATAAATGCATTATAAAAATTAACAAACAATATCTATGAAGAAAAAAAAATTAAAATATATGAAAGTTAAAAATTAACTCAAAATTTGATATAACAATTCATCATCACAATCACTATCAACATCATCATCAATAACATTAAGTAAATAAGTACCTCAGAGCTAGGAGAAGAAGTCTCTTAGCATTTTTCCAAACAAGATCGGGCTGCTTTTAATTCTAACAGAGCGAGGGAGAGAGTTCCATAAGCGAATAGAATGCACATAAAACTGCCGTTCAGATACCAAGAATTTGTATCGCACTGGAATAAGATCGCATGATCTTTCAGAACGCGTAAAATTAATTTTATTATATAGGTATTCTGGCTGATGAGATTGTATGATATTGTGAAGCATGGTTAGAGTTCGTAATTTTAATAGACTATCGAATGAAATGCCATATATAGACTTGGAAAAACTTGAGATGTGGTCATATCTCCTAAGACCATAAACATACCTCGTAATACTGTTAAAAGCAACGTTAAGTTTTCGTTTGTGTTCGAAGTTACAATTACTAACCACCTCACAACAGAAAAGAATAAGGGGCACTATCAAGGTTTTGGCCAATATTAACCGAGTTTTCAAGGGCGTTATATGATGAGATGCCCAGAGCAATCGAAGACCTCCATATACTTTACCTAACGTCAAATTAGTATGGGTGTTCCAACTAAGTGTTTTATTAAATGATAGGCCAAGATTTTTTACAGAATCAACGAGCTCGATAGCAGTTATTCAAATATATTACAGGAAAATATGATGTGTCACATATAGTTCTAGAGATTACTAGGCATTTAGTTTTTTTTTCGGATTTAAGCAGAGATTATTTTTTCGGGACCATATAACAATATTATTTAAGTCCTCATTGACTTCATGCACACCATTCTCCAACATACCTAGATGCAAACTATTGTATAATTGAACGTCATGTGCACAGAAGAATTCAGCGGGCTTGACGGAAGATCAATAATATACATTGAGAACAGCAAAGGGCCTAAAATAGAGCCCTGGGGGACACCTCTCTGCAAAGGGAGAAAAGTTGACATAACATTGTTAGCAAAAACTGCCTGAGTTCTACCAGTTAAGTAGGAAAGAATAAACTTGACAGATGGAAATGAAAAATTGAATTGATTTTTAAGTTTTTCACAGAGAATAAAACGATTGACGGTATCAAATGCCTTTGAAAAGTCTAAAAGCGTTAATATTGTCACCTTATCATTATGCAAATTATTTCTGATATTTTCAACGACCGACGTCAATTAAGGCTGTGGTACAGCTATGCTTGGGTCGGAAGCCTGATTGATTGATACAAATCTAGAACATCATAGTCATTAACAGGCGAAAAGTTAAATCCGGTAAAAGAAAAACGGGCGTTTAGCGTTTCTGTCAAATCACAGCTTTGGGTTGCAAAACCTGCAGTGTTTAAGGTAACGAAATTTTTATTAAGCTCGTTATAATTTCAAAAAAATATTTATTGATTTTTTTGTTCACCCTGTATATCTGGACTTCTTTAGGTATGTCAACATCGTTAATGATAACTATGATCAACCCTTCGATTTCATGAGATTTCTATTCTAATTTTTATATGTATATAAACTACGTAATTACTAGATGTAAGCAATTTCCACTGTAATTTTTCATCATTAACTTTATACAATACAGTGCACTTAAGAACTTCCAACTTAATTATAATAATTCATGTAAAAAAAAATAAACATGCATTCCAATGGTATCTGATGACAGTTGTGATTAAATCATCTGGTAAACAATTTACGTTAATTCCCAGTTTTTCTCTCCGGTCAGCAATTTAATTTGTTTCCGTCTTTTTTTAATGCACATAACATAACCTCAAGGCATTGCTGCATTAATTTCCTGTTGAATTAACCCCAGAAAAAAAATTGCTCAAAGGAAGGAAAAAATCAAAAATAAAATAAAAATATCCCGCCCCATTAAGGCCTGTTCACATCCGTGAAATTGTTTATAAATTATTAAACATGCGGGAAGAATCTTCTTTGCTTTAAATGTTTTCCCTGGCCCTCTCGATAATATCATAGGGGACACATACTAGATATGTATATGGACATACAAACATACATATATTAAAGCCGGTAGCTGTACTCTCTTTTTATCATCAGCTTTGGCGGCAATAGCGGGGCTATAATAAAAACAAATATAATATGTATGTATTGTATCGGGGTAAAGCAGGATAAAATTGCTTCCCTACGGCGTTGATTTGTCAACATTTGAAGGGTAACTGGAGGAAGTGTTATTATAGGACACACCACTTTGCATATCATCACGACAAACAAAATAATTTCTTTGGCTTTTAGCTCGCCCATTCACTATCTGTTGACTTTTTCTCTCATTTTATATTTTTTTAAACTGTGATCTTTGAAAGGGTTGTTTTTAGTTTGACATTTCACAAGATTTATTAGCGATCTAAAGTCCTAAATAAAATATTGAAGAACCGGTAGAAATATTTTTTTTTTTTTGTTTTTTCTCTTCATCTTCCTACCTATTGCTTTCTTCCATTTAGTCAACAGCAAAAGCGATTTTCTTTAATTTCCCAAAAAATATTATCTGTTCATTATATCAAGACGTCATGGTTGCAAAAAAAAAAGTTCTATTTTTTCTTTTCTTCTTTTGCTTATTCTATTTTCGAAAGTTGAAGAAGTGATTTGCATTAATTTAAAAGATTCCAAGAAGTATAGAATCCAACCTGCGATGGTAAACAATGTTTAGAATTCGGTTAATCGGCTTTAGATTTGAGAAGGGTAGAAATAGGTAGATGTTCTAGTGTGCTTCCTCTAATGGTTTTCCTTTGTGACATTTTGTTTGTTCGAGATGACATTTTCGCAAAGAATGGGGTGCGATATTTTCGTTTTTTTTTTTTTTCGTTAAACAGTTTTTTTGTTTAATAAGATTGGAAAGAGAAAAAGTCAAAAAGTCGTTTAGGTACGTGATTTGATTGGGAATTCGGAGGGGATGACGGAATTAGATGGTAATCTTTTGATTTAAGAAATAATGAAAGTTATCAACGTGGTGTGACAGTAATGGAGTTCGATTAAATTGAGTTTGAAGAAATATTTAACAAAACAAAGTTGAAGGACTTTATTTAACGCTATATCGAATGTTAGCATCATTATAATGTTCTTTTGTTTACTTAAAGTAATGTCATACATAAAAGTTACTGTTCGATTTGTCAAAACCACAATGGGATAGGGAATTCTCTTTGCTTGGGAAAGAAAAAACTGGACGAATATGATAATTCAAACAATAATAAAAAATGTAAGAGAGGAGGGAATATCTTGAGATCAAGTCCAGGTTTTATTGCAATTTTTTGATAAACGTGATATATTTACTTTGTTGAATCTGACATTTAGTTGAAATAATTTTTATTAATGTAAAATTGTATTTCAAATTGTTTAAGTATACCTACAAAAAGTTTACTAAAAGATAATTGTAACTTATATTGCACTTGATTTCATTTCAAATCAAAATTGAGCACAAACTTTTTAAAGATAAAAAAACCCGTGTCTTTGATTTGTAGGTTTGCATCTGTCAGTTTCAAAAGAGATTTTTCTGTCACTTTTGACAATAGATGAGTTAGAAAACGCCCAATCTGTGCTAGCTGTGCTTGGCAAAATATAAGATAGATATCGATGTTATCAACAGTTCATCCGTTATGATCCATATTTTGTACTATATCTGACTTTTGCCCAAGACCACATCGAACCTCTATATCTCATCTTGAAAGCCAAAAATAGCACAAAACACTTCTACCCATCATCCATCTGTCAAAGTTGCTTCTGAATTTGTGTTAATTTCTTTAAGAAACAACAACAAAATAAAAATAAAAGGATTCCCTTAAGCGTGTACCCCATAAGATGCAAGAAAAAAAAAAGAAAACAATAACAACAACAAATAACTTGCGCATCCAAAAATAAATCGAATGCAGTTTAATACTATATACACAAGAGAAGTGTAAAAGAGACTTGGAGAATTCACTCGAAAAGAAAGACGGTAAACACAAACAAATGGCGCGGCAAGACACAGAGTATAGTGGTACCACTTCGTTGAAAGAACCTTAAAAAGTGGTCGGCCGACTCCTTTAGTTCTTCGTTTCTTTTCGTTTTTTTTCCTCAAAATTCTTCTTTACTTCTTTTTTTTTTGAAAACATATTTTTTGTTCATTTTTCTAGATGCACCTTGAACCATCTGCTTCTGCTTCATTTTTGTGATATTCAATTTTTTGATTTGCTTGGTTTGTTGTTTTTTTTTTAGTGATGAGCATCCTTCAAATGATATTCTTTCCTAGATGGTTTTTGTTAGAAGATATGAAATAAAATATAATTTCTGCAGCATCCCAGTAACATCGAGGTATAGGTAGATAATAAACGAGTGATAATAGATGATCTTAATATTTTACCATCATCGACTTTGCTCAGGATGGAATGTCTCATTTTGAAAATGGCGCCCAACTTAACTTTGCTCAGGATGGAATGTCTCATTTTGAAAATGGCGCCCAACTTAACGTAAAAAAATAATTTACTAAAATTATATATACAAAACAAAAAAATATATACAAAAATATATACAAAACACGGCTCGGTGAAACTTGTCAAGGTATTATTGCGATTCTCCCAAAAAAGTTAAAGTATTTAAAAAACATTCATAATGAAAAGAATTTAAGGATCATGTGGGAAGTTTTTAACACGCATTCTAGAAACCATTCCATTAAAACACCAAGAAATTCTATTGTTTCAAATAATAGTATTCCTTCGAAAAAAATGGCGCCCAACGATTGGTAACCTAATCAGAAATATCTTATATTAAGTAAAACTAAATTAAAAATTACTATAGGTTGTTGGTCAGTCATCCGATTAAATGTCAAAGAAAGTGGTGACAGCGATGGGAACATGTCAAAACAATTTTTTAATCAGAATCGAAATGTCGAATAGGCCTACATAATTTCTTTCTTGTAGAACTCCATAACGTAATGGTTTGCATTGCAATTCATTTCTTGTTATCAAAATAAAATGTTTATAACGTTATACGATCACTTCCTTAGAATTTCGTCTCCAGTTTGGATCAAGCTTATTCTGAACTATCAAGCTTCTTATTCAGCTCATACATATAGTTCTTATTATAGAAACATAATTGTTTATTTTCGTAATTTTCTAGATTTGTGAAAGACAATCACCCCTAGTACAATTGTTATTTTTCCATCGATAATAATTGCAATTTGACGAATATCCCAATTTCCAATTAATAAATGTGTTGATCATTGAGTATGATTATTTTTCAATCAATTGAGTTCTTAAATAATTATATTATAATAAAATTTCAACAGAAAAAACATAAAAAAATTAGGGCCCATTGCAACTCTTAACCGTCCTGTGGGCGTGTTCACAGGGTTGGAGGGGATCTATACTTTTCTGCCGATTCCGATAGCTAATGAGCATCGACATTTTTAGAGTATTTGTCACTCCTCGCAAGAGGAAATACACTCCTGGAAACCACAAATTTCAAGTGATAACATTTGCACAAGAACTGCATTTGGGGACAGTCTACTCAGCAGGGATTTTAATATTTGCATTTTGGAACTGTTTGTTTAGCAAATTTTGTGCAAGATATCTATGCGTTTAGGAACTTTCCCTTTGAAAATGTCTTTTATCATTCCTTTACCATCAATTTTTTTAAGAAAGTTCGACTTTTCTAATACACTTTTCATATCATAAAAATTAACCCACTTTTAGATTTAGATAAAAGTGCAAGACTGTTATGCCAAAATTTTACTTTAAAAACACACAATACATTGGTAGTGTATAATTTGACAATTTTTATTTATTTTATGGTAATTTAAATAAAATGTCAACAGTTTTAACCAAAGGGTTGAGAAATTGTCTAAATATTGTAATTTACGTCTTTCAAACTGTCAGTTCATACAGAATACAGCTCAGTTCTGACATTGAAACAGAACACAGGAATTCGTTTAAGTCATGACAGTTCTATAGCAATAGGAAACTGTCGGCTAGAATGGCGAAACATCTGACAGCTAAAATTTTCTTGAAGATGAAATATCTTATTTTCGATATATGATGAAAAATGATCAAAAAAAAAAACTTCATAAAATAATGACGATTCACTTACCTGAGAACTGTTTATATCCACCGAGTATCTTGTGTTTCCACCATTTAACGATATTTCCCGCCATATCGTCGTCTAAATTGTTTGTTTACTTTTTCTTTTGCTTTTATTTCTTGCTACTTCGAGTTGAAGTGAAGTATATGTACAATTTGCAACGTTGTTTACTATTTTTAATCCTGTATGAACGACCGACGATGCCGTTTCTCTTGCTCTACTTATTATCCTTCATTTTCTTTTTTTCAACCAACAAGTGTGGAGACGTTGAGATTTGTAGTCCTCTTTCGTCCTTGTTTTTTTTTTTTTTTTCAAGCAAGCTATTCCATTAGAATAACGATTTTAATTAGGGAGGGGTTGCCTATAGATAATTTTCACTTTGATTTACGAGATTTGAATTCCAAAGATTTTTCTATTTTATTTGAATTTTTTTGTATGGAAAATTTGTTTGCCTTCAGGATTTTATTATTAATTTCTCAATGATAGTACACAAAACACAGAAGAAAATGAAACGAAGGAAAACATCAAAAGAACACACTATACCGGAAAATCATCAATTATAATCTCGTCAAGGCGCTGCCTAGCTATAATTGATTTTCTTAAATTGAATAAATTTATTTTTTTTTTCGACTTTAATTATATTTTCCACACTATCATTTTACTACCCACACGGTTGTTTTGTAGTTTTTCTTTTTAACACAAATTTTGCGTTTACACGCGATGTGTTTCACTATTATAAGGAATTCTACATTAAAATATGGTGCATCGAATGAGAAACAGATGTTTTCAAACCGAATGTTCTTTGCTTTGTTTCCGTTGTTTCAAAGATGTAGTCCTTTTTTTTTACTATGATGAAGAGTAAAAGGATATTGAATTTTTTTTTAATTTACTATGGAAACTGAGGGATTTGTGTATAGTTAATCCATCTCATTATATAGTTTTATTTGAGTTTTGCCAGATAAGCGCGCTTATAAACTTCTCTCACCCACGAACAGACACTGACTGAAATTGAATTTTTGAGGTGCGAATGGAAAAGGAAAAGTATCTCTATGGAGGGATTTGTTCGTAGATACTCTTTCGTTAAGTTGGTTTTTATTCGTTCGAAAAAGACGAATATTACTTCGACAAATGTAAATCGTTTCGAAAAAGAGAAATTTTCGAAATTGAAGTTCTCTTGTTTACATTTGTTGATTTTTTATTGTTGGAAGAGAATATGAGGCTAGGCATCGCATAGCATGAGGTCTGGTCACTGGTGGTGCGGTGACTGGTGATGGCGAAGTGGCGAGGCGATACCGCGAACGTATTTATACAGCAACCAGCAACCATGAACAATTTTGTTTTGATTTTGTTGATCTTAGTGGGCAAGTAAGTCTAAAGCGCGGAACAGATTGAACCAGCAACAGCACCGTCAACAGCAACAGCGGCCGCCATTAATTTAGAGCCAATGTATTTCAATTGTTCAACACACATTAGAACAGCAACAGCAACGCCAACAGCGTCGTTAGGCCAAAGTCCTAAATTTGCTGTTGCTGGTGTGGTGTTGTCAACTTTCCCACTGCAATATTCAGTGGCACCACAATGAAAAGCTTTTTTTTCCATATGAAATGTCAAGCAGATGAAATGACGTTGCTGGTGGCAATGTGTTTGAGAAATTTTTGCTGGTCAGCGTGCTGTTTGCTGTTGACGATGCTGGTGCTGTTGCTGGTTTAATCTGTTTCGCGCATAAGCATTTGCTTGCCAATAATATACCCGCGTTGCCAACCTGCATAATTATTGAATGCCTTTGAATTAAATGAAATCAGCTTTCTTTATTTTTAATCACTATTTTTAATCTCTTCCAAATTAAAAAAAAAGCAATCATAATCATAGATATGTAAAGAAGAGATTCATCTTGAATATTTTAGAAAAAAATAATAATAAAGTATTGATAATGAAATTCTCAAAAGCAAGTTCAGCAAATGACTCAATTGTATTCACTTTAGAAATGTTATTCCTCTGATTCACAATTTTTGACTGACAAAGTATTTTTTTTTTTTTTGAAAAACGTATTTTACTATTTAATTTATAAATGCTGACTTTCAACAGTATAGGTATTTTGAGAGTTGCGTTGGAGTAAATTTGTATATTTAAGTCATTGATTTCATGTAAAAATTCACTTTCAATTAAATCTGAAATCATGACGATGGAGAATTGAAACAAAGTTGATTTTGTCATACCGTTCGCAGGTCCTCACTCGTCAATATCCTTTAAATAAGATGTTTAGCATTTTGAAACGATTTTTTAGATAAGAAATTTGATTTTCTTAGCTCATATAGAATGGATAGCTCCCAGCAACAATTTTGGGCTGTTTTTTTAGTTTGATCTTAAGCTCATCTTCGTTATCAAGGCAACAAAATCTAAAAGAAAAGATACGTGGAAAAAAGATAACTATTTCAATGCCAATATTTGTTGCCCAGTTTAACTTAATATTTTATTTTCTAAAATGATTAGTGATATGATTAAGTTGATGTATTTTCTTGTATTTCCTAGAGCTGAATATCAATCCGAATAAAATGTTAATTTTAATTTTTTTTTAAATCATAAATGTTATTTATACGGCAACATTATGCTAATGTCAGACGAAATTGTTTCATAGAAAATTTAAGAGAATGAAATAAGAGAGACACAAAAATTAAAGAAAATCCAGGGACGGGCACGGGTTACCAAACATGAAAAAATGTGAATTTAAATTATTTCATTGAATTTTTAATAGAATTTGAAAAAAAGAATTTTATCTATGGACAGCAGGAAATTGTTGGAGTGCTTGTAAAAGTAAGACTTTAAAAAAAATGTTCAGAATATAAAAAAAAATATGGTTCAAGTAGTTTAGATTTTTAATTATTTAATACAAATTGGTATTATAATAATTAAAAAAAAATAGTTATTTAAAGCTTAAAATGCTAAAAAAAACGTATTCGATAGTTTTAAATCTGAGTCATTTATTAATTAATCACATTTATCACGAATTCCATCGTAGTCGGAAAATTGTTAAGAATTCTGAAACTATCATTGTATCCATCGTAGTCGAAAACTTGTTACTATAAAATTGCAATTACGAACAGATTTAGGTTAGGTTAATGGGCTCAGAGTTGATCTTGTTACCGTCACGATCGTTTGATGGTGACTCCCATGTAATCCCATGTCATTTAAGTCCATTAAGTTGTCAATAATTTTCACCAGGCTACAGCCTGAAGTGTCGAAGGGCACTCCTAAAAGTGATTGAATAAATGTTGGTCTTCACATAACAGATATGGTAATACCTTTTTTCGGGGTTCGTGAAAGTTTTCTTTTACAATGGATTTCGTGATATGGCTGAATATGAATTTTTGAACATAAAATTCAAAGTGTTCAGTATTTTTTGATATTTAACCAAAAATAGGCTTTTGACAAAACTCGGTTTGCAAACTTCAATTATAATTCCCGACATACATATGTACGTCTTCAGCCGCACAATACTTTAAAGTTTTATACATTAAGGTGATACTATCAAAATTTGGTTCCTTGGCTCAAGATAAATAAATAAATAAATAAAAAGTTGATTGTTTTAAAAAACTATTTTATTCGTTTGCATACATTAATTGTTTTAGAGTTAAATATAACTTTTAAAGATATCACTGGTCTCTGTACACAAAATGGTTATATTCCTTGTTAAAAATATGCAGGGTAATTCCCTTTATATGTGACAAAAGGCCAGAGCATGGTTAGAGAAGATTAAAATTTTCTAAAAAAAAATACTTTCCATTTTTAAGTAGAAGGGTTCTTTAAATGAAGAAAGATTATACAGAAAAAAATGTTTAACGAAATATTGCACGCAATAAACAACAAAAACTTTAAAACTTCGTTCACACTATACCGAATCAATAAACATAGGGTCTTGTGAATAAAAAAAAAGTTAAAGCTTTTTTTGGAGGAAGCTAAAGCCAACTAGTCATAGCTTTTACTAGCAGCTAAAGCTAGACGGTACTAGCTTAAGCTTTGTTTTATGTGAATAAAAAAATGATAACGCTAAATAGCTTATGCTGGAAAATTCTAGCTTAAGCTTCGTAATTTAAGGTGTTCGTTTTTTTATTCACATGTTTCGGCTAGTTAGCTTTAGCTAAAACTAGTACATGTATGACCGAAAGGAAAGTTTTTTTGCCTCAATTTGTTATCTTGTTCTACAGGGCAAGTATTGGTTTCGGCTAAAAAATGTTTTTAACATTTCGTATGTCAGTTTCTGGGTCTATACGTTCACAGTCCTATTTTTTGAGATATTCCCTTATGTTTAATTAACAACTCGCACAAGTTAATACTGAAAATAAGAACTAGTCAAAGCTTTCTAGACAGGTCGAAAAAATCTTGAAATTTTTGTAGCTTTAACTATAATATTCTAGTTTAAGCTATTTTTATTCACAAATTGAAACTTAAGCTAGGAAAACAAGCTAAAACTAAATGAATTTAGCTTTGGCTATTTTAAAATAGCTATTACTAGAAAACATCTTTACCTAGCTAGCGTAAGCTTATTTTTATTCACTAAAAATCAAGCTTTTACTTAAAAATCCAAGTTTCAGCTTTAGCTTTTTTTTTATTCACAAGGCCCATAGTTTACATTGTCAATCAACATGTCAACCACATAGTCTTAGTCAATGTTAAAGCCTTGAGTGTAATTTGTGTTGAAAATGATTTCAGAATTTGTGTATCTAAGTATTTTTATTTCATCTCAAGTGAGAAATATGCTATTCGTCCATTAAAAAAAAATATCACCAAAAACAGAACAAATAGCAATAACAAACTCCATAAATTAAAATAATGCACTGAACACAGACAACACATATCTGACAGCTGACTATTGTGTTGAAGTTGATGAACACGTTCAGACTAGAAAATGATTGTTCAGTTGACACAACTTTGTTGATTGGCACTTTTGATAACCATGTCTACACTTTTTTAACAATAGGCGTGTTTTATTGAGCTTCTTAATGTACACATTAGGAAATATTACAAATTAAGCTTATTTTGCACATATAAATACAAGAACAATAAGTTAACAGCACGTTCGCTGTTCAGTAATTTTAATGTATACATTTACTTTCCAATAAATTAAATTTGTCAAATTGGGATCTCTGCAAGATTTCCATGAATATGTTCGGTAAGTATGGTTATTCTATATATGATTATTCATCCCTGGAGATACAAAATCTGAGACAACCACCTTCAGTCTCAACATCGTGCCACACATCTTTCCTATCCTTCTTTCTCTTCCGTAACTTCACGCCCGCGCAGTGTTGAAACATTTAAAGGGTAATCATAATCCCTTGAGCGGGAGTAAATTATAAAAAAAAAAAAAAATATAAATAATTTATGAAAAAAATAACGAAATAATTATAAAATTACTTTGAAATTAATCCCCACAATTTTTCAATTTTAATATAATCGGAATTTGTAATGAATAGATTATGTCGTCAAATGATCTAGTTCATGAACACATCCTTTTTTTATATATTTTTTTTTACCAACAGACCAAGGAGGTTCTGCAACATTTAGAATCAAAATGTCTTAATGTAACTGGAAGGCTAGATCGTTTTCTTGGACAGTTCTTAATGTGAAAATTAGAGCGCTCTACAAAACACACCTAATATTAATTAGTGGTTTTGATTTGAGCAAATCAACATTCTGTGTGCGCTTGGGATTACTAATTTACATAATAAGGTTTCAACAATTGCATTAGGCTCCTACAAAACAGCTTGATAGTTGGTCCTACATAAAATAGCAATGTAGGTATTTATTGATATAAAGTCAGAAATCAAAATAACCCGTATATTTTACTTTATGTAAAATGTCCCATCTGACTAGCAATTTTTCTACAGAGCACCATTATTTTCACATTTGAATATCGATTCCCTGGCAGTACCATTAAAGCCCATTTTACCATAATGGTATTACCAATGAATTTTACATTTCAACAGCAAACCATTTAAGCCCGCGCGCAGTATTATTCACTAAAAGCGAAGAAAAAAAATTAACAACAAAAATTATATGTAGAAATAATAATACCCCATGAAACGTACAAAAAACCCATCCGCATCCATCCCACATCCATCCATCTTCTCGCCAAAGGTTCATCTCAATGATTTCGATTTTTTGTGTTTTCGATATTTTATGTAAGAAGACTGCCGCCATTGCCATCACAGAGAGAGAAAGAGAGAGATCCCCATCAACATCCAAAGATCGCCTCGCTACGACAGCCGTCGTCGTCGTCATCATCAACGTAGTCAGCCATCCGCTCACTCCAAGTCGGATCACTGCGAAGAATCAATTTTTTCCAGCTACGAGATAAGCGTAATTCAGGATTCTTTTTCGATGAATCCGTAATTGCCCATATGTGCGCATATCGTTTCGAACAAAACAAAATAACATTGGCAAGAGGATAGAAAACAAAAAACTAAGATTTACCCATGGAATTGAAAGACGAAGGTTTTGAGATAAAAAAAATAAAAAAAAAAAATAAGAGACGATCCCGCATCCGATCCAAAAGGTTTGCCGACGACCAACCCAAGAAGTGATTGAGAAGCAGAGTATGTCGTGATGGCGGTCGTGGTGTGTGCTGGGCTGGCTGAAGCTGACAAGGATCACAATCATATTGGCAATGCAGTGACGTCTAAAAGGAAGCCGTACACTAAGTTGTTATTACATTGAAACAAAAATGATACAGGAAGACTAACAAAACTTACATAGAGGAAGCTATGTACATATTATGTACATACATATTTGCACAAATAAAACATAATTCCAAAATAATTTGTAAACGCGATGAATCTTGGAGAACCAGGACCCACAGACCTATAATTTTTTTGTCGAATCCGAACGCCGAGTATGAGATGCACTTTTTCATGACAAAAAGACAACCTTGGAGAATTTATCACTTCATTTCAAGATGCAATACCACTCCAAAGAAAATTTTTGTTTTAACGTGGTAAAGGCTGGGATTCGATATCCAAAGAGCAAGATATGATAACGCACTAACCATTACGTAATTATTTGAAAACAGCCGAGACATTGAATTCATGCAATTTTGTGCATTTCATAAATTTATAACACTCAAGTTCAATTCAATTTATAAAGAATATTGAGTGATTTATTTTTAAAATTGATTACTTTCACTAAGTAGCAATACATCCCGACCTAACTTATTCGCAAACGTCAAAATCTTCACTTTCTTGAGACTGGCATAATTTTTTTCTGGATAAAAACTTTAAAATCACAATTAAAATTTTATTTTATTTTGAAATCTTGCATCTTTCAGTGCCAATAAGTAATGAATGTCTATAGTAGGAAAACGCCCAATTTAATCTTATGAAAATGTTTCAAAATCAATTGGTTTTATGAAAATTATAAGGACGGTATTTCAATAGCATATACATACATACATAAACTTACCATATAAAAACAATTTACAAGCGATATATACATAGGTCAAATAGACATATCTGTATGACAGTTATTTGTATTATGTCATATTACTATGTCTATCTATTTATGTTGTAATTTCACACCATAAACATACCTCAATGCCTATAGAAGACTCTTATAAACTCATTGAAATATTTGCCATATGTAATGGAATCAACTTGGGTGTTCAATAGTTCAAGATTTACACTACTGTCAAACTGCTTTTTTCTCTGTCACAAAACTGTCAGTATACTTGCTTTCAAGAATGAGTAGGCTCATTTTTTTAAATTGATTTTGAACCATGCATAGTGCAAAATCTTACAGCCATATTTATAAACTCATTATAGTGAGTACATAAGGCTATGCAACCCTTATAATGTCTCTAAACGCAAAATCGTTATTTATAACACTTATGTGACGTTGAATAGAGGCATTATAGGCTAAACGCGTTTGGAGGTTGAATAGTGCCTACATAAGAACATTTTAGAATTGATCTGTCACATTCACTTTGACATCACATTGAATTATAAAGATTATCAACAAAATAAAATGACTTTTACTTGATATTGAAACTAAAGCTTTGTTGTTTTTATTTGTTGAAACTAAAATGTTATACTAATACATTAAAAACAAATTAAATTGAAAATTGTTTAGAATTAAATAGATACATATACTTGTTGGTGATCTCTCTCCGTCTCCACGGATCCTTCTTCATCTGGTGTATGTGTAAGTGTTGCAATTTGTATTTTGCATTATTGAATTTTATCCTCAATAACTTGGCTGAGGAGTATTCCAGCTAGGATAAAACGAATAACAATTTGATTTCCAGTATGTGCTAGAGATAATTACATACCTTATGTGATGAATCAAAGTTAATTGTTCGAATTCTATTAGCTTTTGGTAGTTCCATTTTTGTTTATTAAATTCGATAGA
Source organism: Philhelius festivus (assembly GCA_963931855.1). Classification (NCBI taxonomy): domain Eukaryota; kingdom Metazoa; phylum Arthropoda; class Insecta; order Diptera; family Syrphidae; genus Philhelius; species Philhelius festivus. The sequence continues at coordinate 88,025,935 of OZ007557.1, read as the reverse complement.
CAGACAGGATGTTTTTTTTTTACAAACAGCTGAGTGTTATGAAGGCTAAATGTAATAGATTCTTACTTTTTGGTACTTTATTTGACACAAGCTCATTATAACTATACAGGGTAGGCATATGTTTTATAAATATGCATTTGCATAGTGGATGAATAAGTCCTTATGCAGTGCATAACTATTCACGCGTTCAGCGAATTCTAATAAATAAGGCTGTTAGTGTTTTAATGAAGTCAAACTTTGACCCAGCTTTTTTTTATCTCTCTCTCTTTTCTCACTACATGAAAAAATTAAATTAACTTTTTGTAGCAGTATTCCCAAATCCTACCCTATGTTTCGGATTTTTATAATCTAAGATTCAAAAGCAAACTGAGTCGAAAACCTGTTTAGAAAAAAAAACAACTGAAGCAAAAAGAATCGAAGTCCAATGAAAGCCATCAAAAGATTACCCCAAGCAAAGCATCATCCACATCACTTCTATCATCATCATCATCATCGTCCTCATCGCCAACATATCGCCTCACAAGGAACAAATCCAACAGCAACAATGTTTGAAGATACAGCAGCATCAATTGGTGGCGGCAGCATGGTTCTTTTTTATATTTTCCTAAGTTGAACCCTGATTTTGTGCCTGTAAGTCTCTGCCAAATTGAGAAGCTCCAGGGTCGGAATAAAGTGTGTTTAGAATTAATTTTAATGATGCACACATCATCTCTCTCTCTTTTCTCACTACATGAAAAAATTAAATTAACTTTTTGTAGCAGTATTCCCAAATCCTACCCTATGTTTCGGATTTTTATAATCTAAGATTCAAAAGCAAACTGAGTCGAAAACCTGTTTAGAAAAAAAAACAACTGAAGCAAAAAGAATCGAAGTCCAATGAAAGCCATCAAAAGATTACCCCAAGCAAAGCATCATCCACATCACTTCTATCATCATCATCATCATCGTCCTCATCGCCAACATATCGCCTCACAAGGAACAAATCCAACAGCAACAATGTTTGAAGATACAGCAGCATCAATTGGTGGCGGCAGCATGGTTCTTTTTTATATTTTCCTAAGTTGAACCCTGATTTTGTGCCTGTAAGTCTCTGCCAAATTGAGAAGCTCCAGGGTCGGAATAAAGTGTGTTTAGAATTAATTTTAATGATGCACACAGGCTATAATTCATCATTTGATTAAAAATAAATAAAAGTACAGATATAATTTCCAATAAAACGTTACGCTGGCTCCATAGCATTAGGGCGCCATGACGCATCCGAAGGACTAATAAATCAAATTCGACAGTAGTCAGCTTTCAATGTTAAGCAAATTGCTTACACCAGAAGGCGTTGAGGTATAACCATTTAAATAAAGCCAAATCTTTTCTAACCATATCAGTCAGCTAGAAATCGATACTACTACCTACTTTAATTCTTTACATGTAGGCTCTTTTAAGAGACGTTTCGGCCCTGCGAATACCTCTTACCTTTTGCGGAACTGCTGCCAAGGAATAGGTCTCAATAAAACGTTTGCTCTTGTTGTTATTATCTTTTGATTTTGTTGTTTTTGTTATTTTCTATATAATATGTATTTTTTATATTTTTTCCAAATTCGTATCATTGCAATTTCAGCTCGAAACCTTCTTCCCCCGTACAGCCATATATTACCTGCTGTTGATGCTAATACTGGGCTTCCGTTTGTACGTTTTTATTGTTTTCCAATGGATTCGTTGAATTTGGTCGCAGTATCTGTACCAGCTAGCAGCGGCAGCAGCAGTGCGGCATGGTTGCTGCTGCGGCGGCTGGGTAAACTGAAGAAGCATGCATAATCGAAGAAATTGATATCCGTTCATTTCGAAGGGATATTAGTTCCAGTTGAATTTTGATTCGTTCTCCTTTTTGTGTTGTTATTTTGGAAAAAAAACAGGCAGACACAACAAAAATAATAATTTATGAAAAGATTGTATTGCTCCAGCCCAAAACTAAAACTTGAATAATGTGAAGACTTCGTGTAGGTAACAATTGACATAATTTTTCCGGTAGATAGGTACCTAATCCTAGTGGATATGATAACTTTTGGTTAAATAAATGTCATGGGCCCATGGTGAATGAGGCCTGAACTGAATTTTTCTGGCAATAGGTCATTTTTAAATTCATTCTTTGGTTTGACCTTATAAAATATTTTTTTCGACTATTTGCCCAAGACTGCCAATGTCTAGCATTAAAAAAAATCACTCTCAGCTTGTTGATAAGAAAATTGAGGAAATTTGCTGCAAAATTGCTTTCAGATTTCTGAGATTGCTGCGTGACCTCAGAAATCTTAACTTGCTTATTCGATTTTTTGACAGTTGAAAAAAAAAGTTTTTATGCCGGATTTACAGTGTTCAAATGCATGACAAGCATGTGCAAGTGTATTAGTAAAAAAGTCACACGTATAGATCGGATGTTGGATTGAAGCAAAATCAAAATCTTTTGATTTTCTTTCAATCTAGCGCCCTGCATTGAAGTAGTGTTTATGCAAGATTGATGATTGATCATGCATTTATAAGTTTATTTGCGTATAGTACGTTGAAGAGATGAGAACACAGCACAAGATAAGCACAGATTTAAATATTAAAACAGGAACAAGAAGATTTGACAGATTCGTGAGATGTTCCAATAGACATTAAATTTTTTAACAAATTGTCATGATTTGCGTACGTTCTGTTTTGATAATTTAAACGAATCTTCAGAAAGTATTATATGTACGTCACTTTCCCACTGGAAATTTAAACTTGAACTTAAAACTAAGTGTACACGATTGGTAGATCTTACAATATTGTAAGACCTTACAATGTCTGACAATTATCTACCAATGAGCTGACAATTAAGTTGTGTGTGTACACGGTTGGTAGAAAATCTACCAATCCCTTACAATTAATTGTCAGAAGTTGGCTGACAATTCATTTTCAGATAACCGGCTTAATACCTACCAATTAATTGTAAGAGATTGGTAGATTTTCTACCAACCGTGTACACACACAATTAATTGTCAGTTTTTGTTGGTTATGCCAACTGACAATTAAACCTTGGCTGCAAATTTTCTGACAATGAAAAAATTGTATGATGCTAAAAAACGAACATCTTACAATTTCTTCATTGTCAGAAACGTCAGACAACGATAAAAATTGGCAGGCCTGACAATAAATTGTGTGTGTACACGATTATCAAATACCTTACAATTTACCGTCTTACAATTAATTGTCAGATACATTTTCTGACAATTAATTGGAAGATTACACGATTGTCAGCTAGCGTACACATGATTGTCAGGTTTCTTACAATTAATTGTCTGACAATGATCTAACAATTAATTGTCAGACAAATTTTCTGACAATTAATTGTAAGACTACACGATTGTAAGACATTGTAAGCATGTTTTTCACTGACAGATCTGACAATATTGTAAGATCTACCAATCGTGTACACTTAGCTTAAGATCGGCCGAAACGAGTTCAACTCAGTGTGAAATCGAACTAATTGTTGAACTGAAGTTCAAATCAAAAGTGGAGTTCATACTTCCACTGTGAGACTGGAAATAGGAATACTCAATTTTTCTTTTATTTTGATTCGCTAGTTTTTATCAATTTGAACCAATCTTTTATGATAAACTAATAATTCATCTTTTACGCGCACTGCTTCATTATAATATGAAGTCATAGCAATCCAACTACAAATAAAAAAAATGGTTAGGAGCTTAAAGGCTCTCCGAAACTATTTTATTGTACTAGTTTCATAAGATAAATGGACAGTTACAAATGACAAAAAGGTTTGTTTGTTTTTCTTTGGGTGTGTATAATATAAAGAAAAAGTAAGTAAAATTCTCTAAAATTAGCAAATAGTTAAGTAGTATTTTGGTAATCCCCTCAGACTTGCTGTTTAAAAAGATATATTTTTAAACAAATACAACCATATCCAAAAGAATATAAAAGAAAAATTATTACTTTCAATTTGGTCAGTATTATTTTAATATGTATATTTTCGAGAACACGAATGTCAAAGAATGGATAATATAATGTTCCTTGAAATATGTAACGTACAAAAAACTTATCGAATTGACATTTCAAGCATCCATGATTAAAGATCAAGGAAATCGCTAAGAAATACCCCACAGCTTTAGCAGGGTAACAAATGAAGAGAATATACGGCAGCCGAAGATGTAGCATCTGTCTGCAAAAGCGGTAGAGGAGTCTATCATTATAATGATACAGTGGAGAATGCCGACCAATTCGACTCAAAGTATAGTAGGGAAAAGTGATTACTTACTTGGATAGTAAATTAATTGTTTACTGAGTTTGATTTTCTTTTAGAACATGTTAATGTGCTTAGAAATGATTTTATACATATAGGCGTAAAAACATAAACACAACGACAATTTTTATTTAAAAAAAAAAGTTAAAAAAACAAGGTGTCTGTGGCCTAGTAATGATATTACGTCCGATAAAAGTCCAATTTTTGATAACTTTGGCGTGTAGATCAGACTTAATTTGTGCGATAGTCATAAGTGATTTTTTTGCATATACAAGTATACCTAAAACTTTTGCCTAATGTCGAATGGATTACAATCTCATGATCTTGGTGGCCAGTTGCCCAGTTCACGTCATCTACGTGTGAGATAACTATGTCCTCAAATAGCTCAAGCAGTAATACTTCTTCAAATCTCGAGAAAATTTACCATACAAATTTATTTCGTTAATCTTGTATTCTTACTAAATCTTCATTGTATTAATTGATCTAAAATTCGAACTGAGTTATATCCATATCTTGCTAAATTACCTCGATGATTTTTCATTGGTTGGCACAAATTAAGCTTTCTTTCTCTCACTTCCACTTATAAGAAAACATGAGACACCATAATAATTTTCAAAGTACCTGTCGTTTTCGAAGACGTACTGACAGATAATGCCGCCAGCCTTACAAATGTTACTTTCTGCAGATTCATTACCACTTCTTGGACCTTGTTTAGATTGAAATCGTCCAGAATCTAGCAATTTTGATCGCTGACGTACCCATTTATACAAATATGAGACTCTGCGCTGACGATAATTTTTTTTGCTGAAATCGGGGTCGGTTTTTAACTGTGTCATAACCCAGCCAGCTATCGCATTGTAAATGATCCTTTTTCATTTTCTTTAGATCTTGTGATTTTAAGTGTCGGAAAATTGACAACGCATAAAAAAACATGGCCGCCATCAACTGTCAAAATCTACCATTCCTCTACCTACCTCTCCTCGAGGTTTGCGAAAAAAAAAATTGGACGACTGATACCTGATTCCAGTTCAATATATGTACATATGTATTTTTTGAAAAAATGTTTTTCAAAGAGAAAACAAAATCTTAAATTTTGGCCAAAAATTATCATACTTTTTTGCCACTGTTATACGCCTCTACGGTTATCTTGGACGTCAATTGTTTTAGTGGGCCTCAACCACCGCAATTCTCTTCACATCATGCCAGTCAGGGGTATGGTTTCCGTCAGGCAAGCACTGCACCTCCATCACCTAAGCAGAGAAGATATAAAGCCAAGAGAGAGGTCCTAGGCTCTAGGTGGATTGTGGCGGCTGCAATGGATTTTATATCGAATTCATCGAGAGATCTTTTGGTTTCAAAGGAATAGGAATCGGAGGTGGTGGAACAACGGCAGCGGCAGCGTTGAAACATCTCACCGATGGATAATGCAGATAATGATGCTTCAGCAACGAAGACCGACTTTTGTGACTGTTGCTGCCGTAGTTGCAGATGATGATGCGACTTGGCAAGGTTAATTAAAAGCCGACAATGCGGTTCCGATGCCGCTGCTGTCAGTGAGAATAGAATACCGGACCTGGCCACAAACCGCAATGTGGTAGATTCATCAACGACAATGCGTGATAAGATTAGATTCGATAGTTGTTTTTTTTTTTCTTTATTTGGTTCCGCGCTCTTACTCTTGACTCTTTTCTATCAATTGACGCGCCCGTGCGTTGATAATTGCCTGTAACAAATTCAATTTGACGGACTGCAAAGATCAAAGCAATTGCTGGCGGCCAAAGCCAAAGCTGTCAGTATACATACGGACTTGGCTGCAGATTCACGTTTGCTATGCTTCATCATGAATAGATTCGTAGTGGCATTTTAGCGGCGCATTTCTATTGAACTAAAGCGATGAGCTTTGAAATGCAGCGTATACTATGGCTAATAGGTTAATTGGAAATTAATTGCAAATGAAGTGGGAACTCCGTTTGGATAATGGTGAATTATATTTCATTTGAAAAAAAGTAATGGAAGAATTTATATGAAGACAAATATAATGTTTTTGAGATCAAACAAAAAACTTGGTTGAAAATCCAAAAAGGAAATTACGAAATGTTTGTAAATACTGAGAAACAAAGGTAAAGAAGTTGAGAGTATGCGGTTTACCAATGAACGTTTAGATGTTAAAGTAAATAACTACTTTTTGGTTACGAGTACATAGTAGCTGCATTCAAAATAAGATCCCACGGATATGAAAACAATTTTAATTTAATAAATCTGTATTGAATTGCATAGATCTGGATGGGGTTTTACCAAAACGCAGAATGAACATCTTAAAAATATAGGGCCCGGACCGAAAACTTCAATGGAAAACAACGATACTTCGTATTAGAATCGCCAATCGTTGCGGAGGATGTGGAAAAGTCCGTTCAGCAAACTTAAAAAAGACAATGACGAGTCGAATTTGGATGACAAGCAGATTGTACCATTAAACTTCGACAACCTAGACCAATTTCTATAATAATTCTTCATAATCACTGCCCTTCTAAACTAAGATTGGAATTGATTAATTAAGCTCTCTCTCGAGCAATACATTCACATATAAAAATATAAAAATAAAAGTATAAAAATGTGTAGGTATAAATTTAAACTTACCTTTAAAACACCGCTCTGTTTTAGTAAACGGAGAATTTGTTCTTCAACAAAATAAAACATAGACAAAACATAACGAATTTCATATTTTATTTTTTTTTTCATAGTAGCTATACTTAAAAATAATGTACATAAAAAATAGATTTAATGTAAGAAAAAGTGTTAAAACAAACAACTTCTTCCGAGTTATTTAAAGTGACACTCCTTCCATACGTCAAAAAATTAACAATATTTTTCATATAAAAGGAATTTAAATTTTGCTCTATTTTATAGGCCTGAAATTGTGCTAGATACAAACATTTGTATTATTGACTTATTAAAAAAACATTTTGTTCTGAATCCAAAAAGATGTTTAGTATTTTTAATACCGAAGCTTCAAATTTAACAAAGCAATTAATTTTAAAAAAGTTTCCTTTGAAAATCGAACTTTCAACTTGGCTTCCGAAAGAAAAATGTGTGCAAAGATTAAGGTAGATAATATGGGAGTTTAGTTAAATCAAAGGGGTTTGCAACTAGCGGGGAAAACTTTAGTAAGGAATTGCTGGACATTCCTCGCCTTCATAACTTTGTCTTTCAGATGAAACTCCTTAGATACTACTTGTTGGGAAAAGTTCGGAGATCAATAAAACCAAGTTCACCATTATCGTATGAATATGAGAATGACCGAAAGGGTGGTGTTCGTCCATTCAGGCAAGTCCTCATGTAAACTCAGTGGTGTTCGTGAATTCTATGTGCTGGAAGTGAATAATATAAAATGTATAATTGCAGGAATAGAAGAGCCATAGGCAGTAGCTATTTTCGAATCTTGAATAGTAAAATTGGAAAAAAATGTTGTCTCGTCCGAAATTAAAGAAATGTTTAAGTTAAACATTATACGTTTCGTTTCAAAGCAATATTTGTATCAAGGCTCAATGAAGCAGCTTAGGAAGATTTCATTCTGATAGTCTAATTAATAATCATAGAACCTAGGCAGACTTGAACTGCTGAACATTAAATTCCAGCTTTTAGATTTTTCGATTTTTTCAAACATCCAACGAAATCTTATACTTACATATACATACAATACTACGACGGTTATGGAGCACCTATACAAATTATAATTCTACTTAACCCTCCCTCTCCATAGATTTTATCATTTGAATTTTTACTTTTTGAAAGTAAATTAATCTCATGCTGGCCTTTTTTAATTCTTACTCCTGCTTCATAAGCTCCTAGCTACATCGAAAAACAACATGAAAATCAAAGTCAGCTCGAGTGTACCTCCTCTACAAGTACCTATGCTTAAAACCCCCATATCACATCCACATGATACGAGCTTTTTCTATTCCATCACAATTCCGATTGATATCTTTGCAATCACCTTTAAAAAAGAAACAAAATCCGTTTTAAAAAAATATTTGCATCCTATATGCAATGTATGAAGCCAGATTGCTGCACTCATCATTCCGCGGGACAAAATTCCAAGAGTCGACTTCGAGTTTAACATCTCCCGCCGCCCGGTGCATGCAGAACATATATCCACCATGGACCATCATCATCGGTGAGTAAACAGAGGCATCAACCATCGCAACGCCGCCGTTGCCGCCAGTCGCCATGGTGGATCATTTTACGTAGATATATATATTTTTAATCCATTGATTTGCATCCAAAATCCAAAGATCTGTCAATGGTTTGGAAAGCAAACCCCACATAAGCCCGAGAGAGATCACCGGTCCAATGGCATAGTGCGTCCGCCGCGTCCGTTGGCCGTCAACAAAAGTGCGCGGTTCCACCATGACGAATGCCAGAAATAACATTGAACGACCGAGACCGACTCTTGGAAACAATATACAACCAACAACAACAAAAAAAAAATACCAAGAAAAACCGCGCTCCTCCATGGCGTAGCCTGTAATTACGGTTTGTGCTTCCCTGGAGCATCCATCGGCACAAAAATAACAAAAAAAAAATAAAGAACTCGTCCCGACTGACTACGACGACAACGACTACTACCATGATGATGACGGGCGGCATTTGGTCTTTGTTTGGATCCGCGGCAGCCGCTCCCTACGGCTAGAGTTCAACTCTGTTGTTCTGCCATGGCATCATGGTCAATCTCGCCTCGGATGAATGTGCTTTTTTCAGAGTTTTTTTTTTTTGTTATTATTTCTTGGATTCATAGGGATCCCCTCCAGCGCCAGTGGTTCTTCCTCTCCGAAATGAGATCCTACACCCGTTTTTATCGTTGTTATTCAGCCTTTGAGTCTGTGAGAGGGTGTGCATTGTAATTTCTTTGAATTATGGATGTGACGTGATTTTGCACGTGTAATGTCTTCATTTAGGCCATAAACGATATTAGGGCATATTTGGGGCTGCATATTGCAGTAATGGGCAGGGCATGCTGGCTGATGATTTATTGAACAATCGGAGGCCGAAAAGGGTTAACTTAACACCATAAACACAAAATGCCATAACTTCTTATTCAACAAAACTTAATCGAGAATATTATTTGGGCTGTGAGGAAGGCAGCTGCTCTGTTTCCAAAACAGGTAACACAAATTATAAGAAAAAAATGTTTTGTTCTGATGTCCCATGGTTGTGCGTGACAAGAAAAGATTGTATCTACGATAATAATAATCCGGTTGAGCTGATGTATAGGTAATACTATTATTATTATCCTAATTACTTAATTACAAGGAAGTAATACTATGGCGCGCCAAGGTAGAACAATTTAAGGATATGAAGAACCTAATTGCAAATAATTGAGATTATTAGAAATTGGAACGATTTTTTCTCCCTCTCGGTTCCCACCAGAAGTTGGATTTAAGGAAATTTTTAAAATCATTCGAATTTAAAAATCAGGTTTCGATCGAAAATTATCTTTTGATTTGATTAGTTTAGTTTAAGACAGTTTAGCTTTAGATAGGAAGGCAGTAGGCAGGCTCTCAAAGGATTGTTTCGAGAACGAAGGAAACGAAGTAGGTTGCTCTAGATTCAGGAAATGGATTATGTTGGTAAGGGGACGACACTTGGCAAGCATCTTCAAGGAAGAGTGAACAAAGCTTATGTAGTGAAATCGTGTCACACAGAGGTTATTAGAGAATTTCTTGGACCATCGTTTCACGGATCCAAGTGCTAAATTAGCTTCAAGAATTATGTCATCAATAAGTGACACGAATTTTCGGTCACACAGTATTTCCAAAGTAAAGAATCTTCTGAAGGGTGAATATGGAATTATTATGAAGAAGATGAAAAAGTGTTTGATTGGCACTTTAGAAGTAACTTAAAACTGCAACCATATTTTAAAGCACAAGACGGAAAAACTGTCAAAATTTATTTGAATAATTGAAGAGTCACGTGTCAGAGAAATAAAACAATAGCTCTTAAACAACCTGAACGTGCTTATTGTGGGAAGGAATGGAGGGGACCTACAATTTTTAGCTGAATCCGAACTGAGAATCACTTTTTACGAAAAGTGACTCGAAGATACTCTTAGAAAATTTATCACTACCTCGGAAGATGCAGTATTCCTGAAAAAATAAGGTTATGATTTTGTTTTTAGGTGGCAGCAGCTAGAAATCGACCGCAAACCTTCAGCGTGCCCCACTTACCATCACCCACTGGGTACTACCGTCTCCAGGAAATGGTCTTTTATAACTTGATATCGTCAAGATATAACAATGCTGCATGACCATTTCAAAATTGTTTTCCAATTAACATATAAAATTGTTAATAGTAAGAATGTAAAGAAGTGGACCTTAGTGACTGCCTTGATGGACACGGCAGGAGGAACAGGAAAGAATCCTGTGAGGTAAGCAATGTAAGAGGTATAACTCTGTATAACACCAGGTTCAATTTTTTATGTTCAAAGTACTCTTGCTTCTCCTGTATCTGTAGGTCTGTTAACTTCAAGTATTATCTAGGTTAATTTATAAGGATTTTGTACTTAATTCCCAATTGACAGTTCTTACTTGTTTTTCTTTAAGTGCCGTTTCCACAACATCCAGAGTTCGATGTAGGTACTTGGTCTAGCATGGAACAGGTTTGCGTTCGTCTTTCATTTTAATAAGTCTTTTCATGAGAAGTTTTTTGTAAACTATTGCCTGATTTGGTGTAAGGGATATTAGATTATAAGATGTAAGATACTTTTGATGGGGACTTTTGTTGTTCAGGTATGAGAATGAAAGTTGCAATTTTATCCAATGATGTGGTACATATCGCAGCTTGAAACATGGTATTTCTTATGAACTGGAACTTTTTGCAATAATCGATTGTGTTTTGTTCAAAAACTCAGTAATTATTTGAACGAGCCGTACCCTGGTAATTTTCCGTTTCATAATTTGTGTTAGCGTATACCAAACGGAATTACATATAATTTGTTTTTATTGACAAACTTGTATCTGTTATATTTAGCTACATTATCTTTCTCAGTACTAAATGTAGCCAGATAAAAGTGATGGCTTGAAAAAAATCGCAAAATGTTCTATAAAATTGTCAGTCTTCGGATTTTCCGTCCTCATATTTTAATAGCTCTTATATCTGCGGTTTTCAGGTTCTTCGATTCTTTCTATAATGCGTATTCAGTGCAATAGTCCGTCATGAACTATTGAATTAATTTTAAAAGCTGTATACAATTATGAAGATATGAATAAACATCCCTTTCCGGGAATATTTTACCATTTTGTTAAGTAAGCAAAAGCGAGGAGAATCAGAATCTAGGGACTTACAACTTTCAACCATTCCTGTGTGCATGTTACTGGGAATGGAGGGGACCTACAATTTTTTACCGATTTCGAATGGCTAATGAGCAGCACTTTTCATGACAAAAGATACTCTTAGAGAACTTTTCAATTCCTCATAAGAGGCAGTACACCCCTGATAATCATTTCTTGCAGAGGCTAATGTCGTTTTTATTTGGCAATCCAGAATCTCTCTCCGATCCCAAATCCCAACTGAACACTTTTTTTGATTCTGATGATTCTGAAGTTTTTTGTGATTGTATATGTGAAACATCAAATATGGACAACAATGAAAATCAAGAAAAAATGTTTGTTGAAAGATACGCTCGCACAATTATGATACAAAAAATCACAGCTGTTGAGTTTGACGTTTAAGTATGAATGTGTGAGTGCTTCTGGTTTCGATTCTGATTTCAAATCCAGAAGCAAATTTCTCTTCTTTTCAGAATCAATTTTTTCCCAAGTGAACACTTTCAGAAGAGTCCAGAAGGCTCCCGGATTGCCAAATAAAAACGATATAAGCATCGAACCCAAGACCTTCTGCATGACAGAGCAACGCACCAACCATTACACGTTTTATATCTTTCTGACTTATCTTTGAATATACACAAAATTTCGACTACTTTATCTATTCGAATCTAAAATATACCACCCAAAATATTTTTGATTTCAGGAGTACTCTCTCCTCCGAAGGAAGTATATCCCGTCACTAATAAGTGCCTTCCCTATCAGCCGTTTGGGTTTGGAAGAAAATTTTAGCTACCCTTTACGTTTCTGCCTTCTACTCGTAACAACACTCAGTAACGGTTGAGATTGTAGAGTCACAAGCACCTTCTTCTCTGTGAAAAATCTCGCCAATTATATATTAGTTCATTGAAAATAAGGCCTTTGATGGTTCAACAACTTTTATAGATTCTTTAAGCAATTTCATCTAACAGTTTAATTACTTTTCTGTCCAAACTTTCTTCCCACGTAGGTATTTGACAATTTAGGTTATGAGGCGTGAACCAACCGTGAAATCCGATATAGGTATTCTAAGGTTAAATATCATTGCATTGAAATTAATTTTATTTTTTTTCAACTACAACTGCCAAAAAGAACATTCTACAATGTATCATCACAACTCAACCGCAATCATATGCATCATCCGCATCATCAAAGAGGTATAAAGATCTTTTCACACAAAGTGGAGGAAGTCATCCAGAGTGCCTGCGGCAAATTACTTTACAAACAAAAAAAAAAAAAAAACAAAAACCAAAAATCACAAAAAACAAAAAGTGTCCTCTTTGCTTTGAAGATTCCCCATCATCAGCACTTCAAAGTGAATTCAAATAATTTCCATCAGCAACGTTCTTGAAACATGAAAACAAAATATCCCAACAAAAAAGACGAGCCAACGTCGAAAAACCGTCATCCTCCATTTGGTATCCATTTGGCACATTTGTTCGCAATTCGCACACACACCGCACAGTTTAGTGATTTGCTGTTTTATTTTGTTCCTCTCGTTGTTGTTGTTGCTTTATTCAGTTTCTGACTGTCAGTTTAATCTTGATGGCTTAATAATAGACCTGGTGACAGATGGCAGCACACGAGCACATCACTGAACCGCAGCTCTGATGGTACTCTTAAGCGCTTTTTAGCCATGATGTCCATTTCATCAAACACAAGGGGAAACAAATAATAATTTACCCGCAATTTTATATTTTTTTTTCTGGTAACGCATACTTTTTGATATTTTTACCCAAGTGCATGGGTGGTTTTGCTCTGGCTTTTGAAGTGGTTCAATTTAATAACAATTATAAAAAAGGGGTAATGTCTGGACTACCCGTTAATCGATGGGGAGTAGCACTATTTTTGTGAAGCCTGGAATTGATTTATTTTAAATTATAGTATGTGCACAATATGGCTGTAACACAAATTGGATTTAACTGCCAATTAAATTAAAATCAAATAATAAAAGCTGAGCAATATTGAAGCTTGTAAAAAACCTGAACTGCGTCATTTGCGACAAAAAGAGAATTGCAAGGTTTGCGTAAAATTGAAATTTTATCAAATGCGGATCCGAGTGATCCAATTTTCAATGACTCTTCCACATACATATGTACATATGTATATCCGGCTGAATTTGAGCAAGGACCTGTTATTCGCATAGATTTGCGACTTCAGGAAACTCTACAAGAAATAGTCTAACGGTGTCAAATCGCATGATCTAGGTGACCAACCGTCGGCACCTCTGCGAGAGATAACTTTACTCTCGAATCCTTCAGGAAGAATTACAATCGTAACGTCCGCTGGAACCATAATGTTGTCTAGATCGGTATGGTTCAATTTGGGTCATGCAAAATTGGTCATCATCGTTCTGTAGTACTCGCCATTGACGGTAATCGTCGCACCAACGTCGTTTTCGACGTTTTCGTTAATGGGCTGACAGTTTATCTTGTTGGGGTCACACTAAGATCAATGTAGATAGGCTTCGTCACCAGTGGCGGCTGGTGGGTTGTTGAACAGGTGGTGCACTTTACTTGCTCACTAAGTAGGTATTAAGATTAAAAATCGCAAAAAAACAACAATTTACATGTATATGTCGATTTTTTATTATTTTGTATAATTGCTCGAAGAATTTCGACCATGTATAAAACTGACACACTTATTACATTTAGCAAGGAATAATGTTTTTTTATTTTTTCACTTAAATGCGTCAAATCGTGAATTCAGGTAACTTTATCTTAAAAAAATTTATTACTGTCTTAAATATACCTAATCACTGCTAATTTTATCCCACACCACACACTGTACACAATAGAGAATCGAACCAAAACCAAAAAAAGAGGCTGGGTGCGACCCACACTGATAACTTCCCATTTGTTTAAAAAAAAAACTATTAATTCAATATTTGTCAACATTTTACCAATTGTACAAAATTATACTATGTATAAAATAAACCAAATTAGAAGTCAATATCACTACTAGTTCTCGAGAAATTTGAGTCGAAAAACAATTTTTACCAATTTTCAATAGAATTTTATATAGTTTTTTATTTTTTGTAAAAAAACTGTAAACTGATTTTTTTTGAAATTTTCACCAGTTGTCAAACACATTATTTTTCGTAAAATAAAATTATTTTGAGTTTCAAATTGTTTTCCGTTCTTAGAATATCTAGGTTATGAAATTTTTTTTTTCAGTTTTTTTTTATTTAAAAAAATAACGGTATGTTAATTTTTTTCCAAATTCATACCAAATCTGTACGACCTTATAATGAGTACATTAAATCTTATTTGAAATCAATAGCATTATTTTTTCGTGAGATATTTGAAACTAGCCAAAATTTATACTTTTTTTTTAAACCGTTATAGTTAAAAAACTACTCACTGAATTTTAATAAACGCTCTTTCAGCCTCTTTCGAAGTTATTATCTATTAAACAAAATTTATTTGAAGTCGATATCTTTACTCGTTCTTGAGATATCGACGACGAAAAATGGTACCAGAACGTACGGACGTATACGAACGTACGAACGTACGTACACACACACACACAGACATCTCTCTAAAAATGATTGATATAGCCTCTAGGGACCTTGAAACGTCGAGAAATGTCAAAAATTCCAATTTGACAAATCGGACCGATTACAATAACTCCCTATGGGAAGTTAATAAAAAACAATTACTAACCTAACCCCTACAAACCTACACTATTTAACCAGTCACGGATAGAGCGAAACAATATTACATATTCGCAGGCGCAGCGCATTCTAGTCAAACATCGGTTGCTGTAGTTAATCTTCTTCGGTTCTCGTGCGCTGCACGAGAGCAGGCTAATTTCTCGATACACTTCAATGAAATATCTTTTGTCTCACGTGTCAGGGATACTTGCTTGTAACTCATACAAGTTATATTAGCAGTCCTCGTGCGCTCGTTGAAGCGCACGAGAATTTTTATTTGCAGGGAAAGTAAGTCTTAATAGTAAAGCAAAGCGCTTACATTGTTTCGTCATAATTGGAAATTTTACTTGTTTGTGTTCTTGTAGGTATGTTTAAAAAATAAATATTAATATGGGAATCTAAAAATAAAGATGCAGTAATATTTTGTAATTTTTAAATCTTTTGAATTGGTGGTTCAGCGCACGAGCGCACTTAAGGTACAGCCGCCACTGTTCGTCACCCAAAGATTTAACCAAATATTCTCTTGCAGGAGTAAAAAGCAAACATGGCTTTATTCGTTCTTTCTTTAATGTTGAGAGTGCAGTTGTGAGGATGCATTGTCACCTGGTGAACCTCGTGTGGGTTCATATCGTCATGGGCATTAAGAAGATTTTTCGGCCAACATTGGTGTTCTCTTCAAACGCTCCGAAGCCCAGTAAGCGAAATGAACGCCGTTGTCTATGGTCATGAACTTTGAGCTCCAGTTGGATCTTGTACGGATATAGACCCAAGTTCCGACACAAACTTCCTTAAGTTGAAGTCTATGAAAGGTCGAGTTCTTGTACACGGCGAGGAATCAACTACCTCGGGTTCGGCCATTTACTTTCACGGACCACGGCGATGTTTTCCGTCGATCTTGCATTCATTTGAAATTGGGTGATTGTCCCGGCCGATAATCTCAAATTTGACCACCAAACGTTGAAGAGTCGAATTTGAAGGGCCAGCATGTCTATAGCGTAAAATGAGAGCAATGTGCCCAACGTCGCTAACGAACGCTTATTTTGATAATAAGGTTTTATCATTTTGACGTTCTTTTAAATCGTGCTACTTGCTATGGTGATTTGGTGTTAGTGAATGAATAATAAAGAACAAATTTGACACATCTCACCTCTCGCGGTGCAATATCGACGTACATATGTAAGTGCAATTTTTTCTGAAATTGATTTAAGAACGCCATAATTACCTAAACGTTAAGTTTTATGAGTGATAAAATCGACGTGATTGTATCTTTGCTATTGCCCAAAAGAGGCCACTTTTTTGTATGACACAAAAGCTGAAACATATTGTATTTTGATAAACAAGAAAACTTTAAACGTGATTCCTCAACTTTTAGGAAAATTGCACTTACGTCGTTATTGCACTGGAGGTGCGACATGTCACCAAAACAACATGGCCGCCACAGGCTGCCAATATCTACCCAAATTATACGTCAACCACAACACTTGTCGTGTTGGTAGCCAAGGCCTATTTATAAGCAAAACAAAGCAACCAACACAAGCTTCTTAATCAATAAAAAAACGAGACTTTTTAATAAACTTAGGATTTTAAAAAGTAATGTCTCAAAATTTTAGTCGAATTAGTACGATCTTAAAACTATTTTATTATGTTTCTATGTTAAAACATCGATTTTGCAAATTTTAATTGAATTCAGCTTCATACTCTCTCTACCATTTTATTAAATTTAAAATCAACGATTCTTTATCATCGTGCTAATTTCATTATGACTCTTTGATATTTACAAACTCCAAAAAAGGTCTGTTTAGTTTGTTTTTTGCACGAACTCTCATTGTTTTAGGCGTTTTCTTAAATTGTGAGATTTTTGTTTCAAGGAAAGACTTATCTTCAATTCAAAGAAGTGTACGGAATGCCAATGGAAAATCCACTCTCGACGAAAATCGCAGATTTAGTATTAGACTTCTTACTCGGTGAATGTTTCAAAGAGAGTTCAAATCAAAGTTTATCGTGAAATACGTTGATGATAGTTGATTTGATAGTGTGCTGAAATGTCTCAACCAATTTAATGGGAAAATTCAGTTTACAGTTGAGGAGGAAAAAAGTAGCTCGATATCATTTCGTATAAGTACTGCATCCAATTGAATAAACAAAGCCGCCATCAAGGAAAATGTCATCAAAATTCTCTTAGAAAATGGCTTTCCGATAGAAATAATAAGAAGCTTGATACTCCGTCAAAAATACATAGCTTCATCGGAAATTATATTAGAAGGTAGGAGAGGTACATACAAGAGTTTTGTTTATGTCCCTTAACTTGCCGAACGAAAATTTTAAAGAGATAGGTAGTCGCTAAAAACAACATTGACGTCAGCTTAGCGCATTATTCAAAGCAGACCATGGCTTCCCTCGTTCCATGCTTAAAAAATAAGGCGGAAAAGGACCACCGTACCGACGTAGTGTAGAAAATAAACTGCAAAGGAAAATTAAACGAAGAATGTAACCTTTGCTATGTTGGAAATACCAAACAACTCCTTCGTCACAGAATGGCGAATCATAAATCAGACATTCGTTTTAAAAATGCTGGCAAGACGGCACTGGTTTGCCATAGCGAAAAAGACCGCAACCAACGTCGAAACGTTGGGAAAAATAAAATGAAATAATCTTTCATTAAATCAACATTTCAATCAACACAGCCGATGAGAATCAACATTGATATCTCTTAGCCACATCAAACATTTCATAAATATTAAATTTAAAGTACATGTATTTCCAAAATAAATCTACTACTTGTTTTTCCATCACAATCAATTCGGTAGGTAATTGTATTTTGAATATGAAATTTATTTAACAAAGTCTTGAACATAATACTTATTTTTAAATTACAAATTTCGTCTTTCCATAAAGTATGATCCGTACTGATATAATATCTTGTATCTTGTACCTCAAACTATTCCTTACATTTAAATATGCATACCCTACAAAATACTTATAATTTGTAGGATGTCCAATCCCACTCATCAAACCGAAACGAATATCAAATAACAAATTCCCTTACACAAAACATCTGTCACAAATAAAATTAAAAAAAAAAACAAACTTGACAATAAACCAACACAAATCCTCAAAGTCGATAAAATGCTATCAAACTCTTGAAGTCTTCAAGAACCCCCTTTTGAATGCAGTAGATGCTTATGGCCACTTTATTGCGAATAATATTCTTCTCTTTGAATTGTTCCTTAAGCACTTCAAGTCGAGGAGCATAAAATAAATTTCCACTTTGAGTGTTGTGTCGCTTTTGGTCCACTTTACAATCAAATTGCACGAACTTCAAAGTCAAATAATATATGTATAAAGCACTACCATTCCACACA
Source organism: Philhelius festivus (assembly GCA_963931855.1). NCBI lineage: Eukaryota > Metazoa > Arthropoda > Insecta > Diptera > Syrphidae > Philhelius > Philhelius festivus. The sequence continues at coordinate 88,007,290 of OZ007557.1, read as the reverse complement.
CAAAAAAGACAGTACAGAGTACAGCATCAGCTCAGACTCAGTAGCCAACACATATGTATGTATCTATGTATACAAATGAATGATACACCCTCAGACCAGAAAGACTCAACCCTGTCATCATTTCGGATGAATCTCGGGGCTCTTGCTTGTTGTGAGTAAAAATTTATTATCACAAAGTGTCTTTGTTACTTTGTTGGCCAGTGTCAAAAGTTGGCAGAAGTCGGCAGAAGCCCCAAACAACTCAAATAAGCAGCTACTCAAGGGGAGGAATTGGATTCATAAGGCTGATGGCTATGCTCTGCTAGTGTATCTACGGACGCGTCCGTAATGCAACCGGCGACGACGACGACGACGACGTACGACCGTCCAACCGACTATTAAATAGCAACGCCTTGAGCTAGCCCATGAGCGATGTGAAATGTGCAAGTGGGAATCACTTTAATGGATTTCTTTTAAAGCAATTATCGCGGAAGCATGCAATTAATCATAAAATCAAAGAAAAAGCAAAATATAATTTTCCACAGAAATGACGAAGGACGGACAAACGACAGTTGTAGCGGTTCGAAGTAGCGGCAGCAGCGGCCCGGCGACGACGCTTTTTATGCCAGCATAATTCTCTTTGGCCACCACCACCGTTCCGTTACTACTTGATGCGTCGCGTCGATAAAAGAATATTTTGGCATTAATTAAAATAATTCGGATTCTGTTCTCTTCTGTTTGCATAAACGGACCTTTTGGTAATGGGTCGCCAATATGTACGGCTGGACAGGCTGCTGCCACTGCCAATACTCTTTTTTGCTTTATCAACCAAGCCAGCAGCAGCGCCAGCGATATAATTCCCCTATGGAATAAGAAGTACTCTCGAGTGGCTCTTTGGTTGCATGCTTGTGATGGTGGCCGGCGCAAAGTGCACAACACAGAGTGCGATAAGCAAATTGACGTACATATTTGCGAACGTTTTGTTTTCGACGCGCCTGCTGCCAATGGTCTCGTTAATTAGCGAAACAGTGCATTGATTTTGACGATGATCATCATCGACATCATAATGGAACTTCTAATCTTCATGGATGAATGATATTTGGAGGATTTTATTCTGCATTTAGGGGGATTTCCAGTATTTGACCAAGTTACATATATTGCTGATGGTTAATTAAAACAATATCACTCGTTAATTCAAACAATCTGCGGAATTCAAAATGTTCTCCTTTGTAACGCATATTTTGTGTTGAATGAAACATAGGAAACACAGGTAGGTCTGATACAAATGTGGGTAATCCATAATTTATATTTGAATAAGTAAGTGGTCCTTTTTCATTATTTCTCGGTTGAAGGGAGTGCGTTTAGACCTTTGAGTATATATAATATGGAGGGCTCGTTCCTATCCCTAATGCATTGTAGTACTTGAAGTTGTGATAGGGGTCGCTGTCTCACTTTCTGTAAGTTAAGGATACAGCCGTATCCTCCGATTTGTGCTTACCTTCTCCTCGCATATAGTTCTCCGTCATATGTGATATGAAGCACTCGGCAATAACTTTGTCTTACACAAATTTGAGTAGCGCCCCCTATGATAGTCACGCATTTGGAATAGAAACGAGCCCTCCATACTATATATACTCAAAGGTTTAGACTATACTTCATTTTACGGTAGGCGTAATGGCCCTTCACAGTCGTCTCTTCAACGTTTGGTGGCCAAATCAGTAATCAATCAGCCAAGATTCGTACGTCCAAGGAACGCAAGATCGGCCGAGAACATCGCCTCGATCCGAGAAAGTGTATATTAGAACCCGAGGCAGTCGATTCCTAGCCATGCGCAAGAACTCACGACTTTCGCAGACTTCAACTTCTACACCTGTACAAGATCCTGAACCAGGGGATCATAAACGATTTGACGTTAAGGTTATCTCTTGCAGACGTGCCCTGAATTCTCCACCTGTGTAAATAAATCGACCGATGTCCTTAAGATGAACACAACACAGGCCATCGCTCTAATTCAACCGAATCAATTTCAGAAGAGATATTGAAAATTGGAAGAAACCGAGGCGGACATTTGAACGATGTCATATTTACATTGGACTTCCAAATCAAAAACTAAAGAAATTTTGTTAATATCTCACACATACTCGTAGCTTGTTTTATTCGATTTCAACATCTACCCGCCCTTATTGAAAAACCCTTAACACTGCGATAGTTTCATCGTGTAATATAGATGATGGCTTCTGGAGAAAAAGATTCAACGAAAAAATGTGCAAAGTACAACTCGTTGAACTCAAATTCATCGTTCATCATAGAATCTAACTGGAAGGAACAAATCAGTGAAAGTGAAAGGAGCCGATCCACATAATCCATTGCATGCATTACAGAGGTGACAGCTAGATATAATACTCGTATACACGTTTCTATAAACAGCAGCCGATAGACATTCGTATAAGACGGATGGAGCGAAAAAAGTAGCTGAACTTTTAAATTTATGTATGTCGATTTCCTTTACACGTGAGAAATCAATTTCTGTGTGAAGATTTTTATCCCTCGCCAGATTTTACGTTCCTCCACACCAAAATAAACGATTTTTCTTTGACAGGGATCAAATTCTTCAAGTCCATATTTGAGAGAGTTTTACATGTATATGAAATACGCACACCAAACAAAAAAATGTTTTCCGGGATCGAAATTCCTAGTGTGTACAGAAAATCGACATTAATTTGAAGTTTTGTGTTTTTTTCTTGTGTATTCTTGTATAAAATCCTCAAACAGTATCTTCTGTCATGAAAAAAGTGCTTCCTATAGCCGTCCGGATTTAAGCCTAGTACGCAGATCGCGCTAAATTTTATCTTCCATACAAAATTCTCTCCAAAATTTAGTAAAGCTAAAATTATGCCAAGCATTTTAGCCGAGAGGTATGCTGCTCCAGCTAAAAAATCAAAATTTCTCTTCAAACTGTACATAACTTATCTGTCAAAATTTAGCGCACGTCATAATTGAGGAGGTGATTTCCAAAACAAGCTATCTGACCTAAAGGTAGTTTTGAGTTAAATGCCAAAAACCTTTACTTCATAACACAGAAGATATAGAGCAAAATTATCTTCTACAAATTTATTCTTCACGAAATTTTAATAAAATTAAAGATTTCGAAATAAATATAACTTTAGACCTCATATAGAAAATTCTTCATTAAAATTCATTATACAGTGAAAGCTCTAATAAGCGGACACTCATGGTCCCCCAATTTTTGTCCGGTTATGAGAGCTGTCCGGTTAAGGGAAAGCAATAAAAAAACTTTTTTTTTAACTTCATATTAATTCTGATTAATATTGGATCTACGATCTACCTTGCCATTTTCCACGAACATCTTCTTTATTTCTTGAAATCTCTGCAGCTTGTGTTTATCCAATATTAAATCTAAAAAACTTTGCATAGATAAAATATTTCATGTCGTGGCTGGAAAAAAAAAAAAAAAACAAATCTTTTTGCCAAAGCCCGAACCAATAAGTTTTTGTTGCCCAATGCATTGGCAATTTTACAAATTTTCTTGCCTCACCCTTTTTTACCGTTATTTTAACGGACTATGCTCTAGTGAAATAGCCATCTGCATTCCTCCTCTTAAACAATTCAACCGTAATATTCGCACTTCTAGGAATGCCCATCAGTTTACCCTAGAGCCCAACTTCGGACGTACTGTGAAGTACAGAGATTCGTTCTTCAGCCGTACTACGCTAATGTGGAATTCATTATCACGCTGTCTTTCCCAGTCATTGCTATGTTCAAAAATTCAAAACCAATGTACACCGACACCTCCTTTCTGACCCCTCCCTTTTTTCCTATTGCTCAAACTATGTCTCTGACATATTAAGGGTATACAAAAAACTTTTGAGTGTGATGAATCAGTAGCTGAAACAAAAGGAAATGACATGTGTAAAAACGAATCGCGATGAAAAAAGGGAACCATAACCTCTCAAAATTACACCAACAACCCCCAGTAATTAACTCGGGAAATCTCCTAATAACCTTTCAACATAACATAACATCGCACTGTCCAGTTATTAGAGCTTCGCGTCCGGTTATCGCAGATTTTCTATAGATTTACTTACGTATTAAACATAAACTGTACTTAGAACAGATCTGCTGTTCTTTTCCGTTACATTTTTGAGAAAAAATAATCCCTAAATAAAATAATGTGTCCGCGTATGGGAGGTTTTCTATCTAAAATGGGCAATAAAACGTGTCCGCGTCCGTTTATGAGAGTGTCCGTTTATAGGAAAGTTATTTGTATGAGATTTTCGAAAAAGAAGTTCGTTCCCGAAAATGTGTCCGTTTAAGGGAGCTGTCCGCTTAATGGAGCTGTCCGCAAGTAGAGCTTTCACTGTATCTGCTTTTGGAAGTATAATTGAATTATGTCTTCTTTTGGAAGTAAAATTATTTTAAAAAAGCTTCTTTTGGAAGTAAAATTACGAAAAAAATATTTTTTTTTTGTAAATAAACGTTTATTTTGTTTATAACAAGGAACACAAATACATTTATAAATTTAATTAAAATAAAAATAAGAATTAACAGTCCATTAGTATAAGAAATCACAAAAGTGGTTTTCATTTTTAAAACCTATCTTCGTAAGAAAACGAGATATTTTCATCCGCTTCAACGTTAACATCTTCAATTAGTGGTATATTAGCAATTTCATTTACTGGCGTTTTAGTAAAATGACTATCGGAATAAGGGTGATTGTTTCCGGTTCAATGCCCATAGCTTTTAACAATTTGAAGACATCATCCCATTTGGTTGGCTTAATATGGCTTTCTGGAGTTTTTGCATTGAGACGAGATTCGAGACCGGCCCAACTAACTCCTCTTTTTAGTAAGTTGTGGGAGGTGGTTTCTCCACTATATGTTTCAGAAAAACTTATTTGCGTCGAAGAAGTTGTCATACCCAATATCTTGGAGTCAGAAATCTTAAAAGTTTTTTTTGTTTGAACCACAGCTTTTGATAAATTTCAATTAAAAAGTTCAAGTGACCTCAACTCCAAGGTGCGTTTCGCCCAGGTACGACAGTGGGCTCATCAGTTAGATGCTGTCGTACCCTTCTAAGACCAATATTTGCGTCTTAGAAGGGTACGACAGCATCTAACTGATGAGCCCACTGTCGTACCTGGGCGAAACGCACCTTGGAGTTGAGGTCACTTGAACTTTTTAATTGAATTTAATTCAATCACTCCACTTAAACAGAAATAATTTTCATTTCTCTATGTATTGATTTGATAAATTTCGCCAATCAAAAAGCTGAACATCATCAAAGAGGGTATGAACCAGCGTTGCCGCGAAGGAAAAAACATAGAGGGCCATTTCGAAATTTTTTGAGGGCCATTTGACAAAAGTTGGGGCCAAATATTTTACTTACAAATCCGTCCTTAAGACATTAAACTACCATATATTAATATTTGTATTTATTCTTATTTATTTATTGAATGCATTTCTTAAATCTACATATGTATGTATGTAGTACGCAGCAGTAGCAGATCTTGACTCTGTCGCCTGATTTGATTTCTTGGGAATTACCTTAAAATATCTTAAAAAAAATATAAATCACACCAGTAATATTATTTAAATATTTATATTACTTTTTTCATATTTTAATTCAATATATGAGTGGACAGCGAACGAACGTACGTAAATTAGTTCTTTTGCACATTTCTTTTAACGTTATATTACTAAGTAAATTATAAGGCAATTGTATTTATTTTTGAAGTGATATATAAACTATTTTTGAATTAAATATTTGTATCTCTACTTATTCTTTAGTTTACCATTAGATTTAATCGTAATGTATAAATTTTGGAATAAAGAATTAATTGAATTGAATTGAACAAACAACAAGCGGCGAAAAATAAACAAATGTCTATACGATTTATTTATTTATTTTTATTTCATCAAGCAGTTTTATACAAATAAAATAATAATCTTATTGCAAAATTTTTACGACGAACGACAAGAGATTGTAAGCCAAGAAGTTGACACCGAGTTTTATAAGTTGGGGTATGATGAATATTGTATGTTTGTAAGTTTTCAATCCTATTAGAATGAACTTGAAAAAATGGATCCCAAATTACACAGCAATACTCTAACGATGACCTTACATACGAAAAGAAATGAGATCAAAGATTTAAAGGATCAGTGAACTCCTTAAAGTTCCGATTAATGAATCCTAACATAGAGTTAGCCTTAGCAATCACAGTCTATATGGGATTTAAAACAAACAGAGTTTCGAATCAAAGATGATACCGAGATCTTTCTTTTCGTTAAGTATTGAGAGTTGCGTACCTTCTATAGAATACTGAAAAGGAATAGATGATAGGCTACTAAAAAAATGATAAAGATTGACTCTTTGATACGTTTAAAAAAAGCTGATTAGCTAAATACCATACAGACAAGCGATGAAGATCACATTGGAGTAAACGAAAATCATTAATTGACGTAACACGACGGAATATTTAAATGTAATCCGCAAACATCAAACAAGAAACATTTTTTAAGAAATCAATGATATCATTGATCAGCAGCCAGAATAGAAGAGGGCCCAAGTGACTTCCTTGTGGTACTCCTGATGTGACTTCAATTAGATCTGATAGTACGTCATTAATACCCACAAACCATTTTCTTCCGTTTAGGAAGGATTCAAACCACTTTAAAATATTTGAAATGAAGCCAATGGATTCCAATTTTTGTATTAGCAAAGTCGGTATATATGACATCTGTTTGAAAACCATTTTCGAAATTACTAATTAATTATTACTAATAATCTGGAAAATAAATGGGAAAATAATTTCTTTAAGTACAAGCTATCAGACAATTTGTTCCAAAATTTTTGGTATCGAATAGGAATAACGTACGAGATTTTCCAATCATCAAGAAAATAACCCTTTTCAAGAGAACTATTAAACAATAAAGTTAATGGCCCCGATAGAGCAGCTGCCCAGTTTTTCAAAATGATCGGAGGAATACCATCGGGTCCTGGTTGCTTATCATTATTTAGTCCAATTAAGACTACTTCAACATCTTTTATACTTAAGCTTAAGTAACCGATATTGATTGAATTTAAACATGAAATTGCAGAAAGGTTATAGGGAATACTTTGGGGATTATAAACGGATTGAACAAAGTCTGCAAATTGTTGAAATGTATATGAAGATGTATTTACAGAATATTGCATGCAATTGGGGATAACATTTGAATATTTTTAATCATTGATAAATGACAAAAAAAAATTACTGTTGAGTTTTAGACTCGATTCAGCTCGAATTAAGTAGTCTTTGTGTTAAAATTTATTTAAAAAATAAAATTCTTTTTGCAAACGCAAAAATTTTATCAGAAGATCTTTTGATATTTAAGTTACATAAATGCTTTGGTGGACGACGAAAGTAAATGACGTGAGAGAAGTCAACAGGCTGGACGAAACTGACATGAAAAAAGTCAAATCATTAAACGAGATAAATGAATGAATTCAGTTCCAATTTAAGTATGGTTATTTGTATGTGGTGGAAACACATTGTAGTGGCAATGCATCATGATGGTTTATATTTAATTTTGTTAAACTTTTTAATTATTACTAAGCAAGATATGATGTGATGTTAAATCTTCTAAAATTTAGATTTGGGGGCCATTTCCAATTGGCCCGGGCAAAGGGCCAAAATGTAAAACAGAGGGCCAAATGGCCCGATCGGGCACTTTGTGGCAACGCTGGTATGAACAGTTCCAAATTTATATACTCGTAGTTGGCTATCATACGTTGCTGGGGAGGTAATTGTACCAATCCTCCTTAGTTCTTTTTCAACCAAAAACTCTGTCAGCTAGCATTTATGAATGACCACTAACAGGAAAATACTCGTACCATTCAAAATTCAATTTATTCTTTTGGCAAGACATTGCTATCATGAATAGAACGGTATAGTTTTTGCGAATGCTTTTAATATTTTTTGAAACAATAAGAGGTTTAAAAATAGTTTTGAGAAAATATCCTATTGTAATTAAATTAAGTTAAAACAATTACCAGCCAATTAAATTTTATGTATCTTGTCGTCCACTCTGCAAATAAAATGTCAAACTGACACAAAACCAAACGCAACTTAATATTTTTTGTACTGCATAGGCCTTATTGGAAGGAACATTATGTAAAGGCCATTTTGGAAAAGACATTTTGTGTTCAATAGGCTATTTTGGAAATAAAGTCGTTTTTTTACATTGAATTACTATGTCTCTGTTCTGTTTTGGAAATTATTTTTGATTGAATCAGACGCGCATTGAAAAGACCTAAAAAATGACTACATATCTCATTTTCCGATTTTTTCCCGATAGCTGGTTTTGGAAATCTGCTCCTCAATTGTCTGGCACATTTATTCTCGAGCTAAATTTCAATTTCAATTTGAAATGAAATAATATATGAATAATATTTAGAAGAATGTTTGGTGACGGAAGACTTACAAGATTTTCCACACCAAAAATCATTCATAATTCTTATTCGTTCTCATTCATAATTCTTAAAAAATCATACTTTAAACCAAATTCTTTTAAATCTTTGGAAAAATTTCATTTAGAGAACAGCTGTTTTCTGTGACATATTCTCCATAAGGTTCTTATGTCAAAATTTAGCTTGGATTTTAGCTGATGTTTGGAGAAAAATGTGGGAAATAAAATTTAGCGCGATCTGCGTACTAGGCTTCAGGAAAAAATTTTTAATGACAAAACACACTCAAGAATGGTTAAACGCAAACTGCAAAAGTCAACTATTTGAAAACCCAAAACGATAGATTTATGCAAAGGCACTATTTACGAAAACGCAGTTTGGTGAAGTCAAACTCTGCAGTAATATAAATCGAGTTAACGACGAAAATATTGATAAGCCCGCGAGAACGTGTTCGTAAACGTCAAATGCGTTTATAAGAAAATTGATTGACATTGATCAAACAGATTTTGTGCAAGCAGGATGATAGCACATTTGACGTTAACAATATCTGCACCAAAAAACAACGATTGAATTGACGTTTATTTGACGTTTTTCCGAAAATGGCCATATGCTTCAATTTTCTACCGACTGCGACTGTTTTGTTTGTTGTGCTTTCAAGAAGAATATCATCTATCCACTTACCTATCCAAAAAGCGAATCATACCTAATTTTTTCAAAAAAAAAACCAAATTCCTTCCTTGGATCGGGAGCAAAGATCTGACATGTGAACCTTAAATGACACCTCAAACACAACAACTCATCATATTTGTTTGTATGAGTCAAGAAAAAATTCACCTGAAAAACGAAACCAGCTTCTTACACACAACATGCGACATGCCGCTGTTATTACAGCCACCGCCACCGCTGCTGGCCCTGTCGCACAAAAAAAATAACCACATCTGCAAGCACACATCTTCCAAGAAATCAATACTCAAATTTGCGCCAATGCAAGCACATAAATTCAACTAAAGGTGTGAAGTTTCCTACGTGACCGACCGCCTTGATATTAAAAAGCCCCCCGAAATGCTATTGAGTACCTATACATCCAAATAATCTTGATAAGAACACCTCCTTTAGTGGTCGTAGGATTCAAAAAAAAAAAAAAATAAAAATGAACACTAAAGGCTGTTCTCTATAATACACAAACCCCAGTGTCTTTTTTGATCCATCCAGACGCGAAGCACGAATGCCAAATTCGCCATCTTCCAAAGTGCTTATCAGATTCAAAGCCCTAACATAGTATTATAGATTCTTGAGACTTGCAACAGCAGTATGGCGCATCAGGACAGGATAAAAGAGGGAAGTTAAACAAATTTGAAGGCCAACCTATACAAATTTATATATATATATTTTGTAAGGTGAATTTGATCAACACAATATTGTCTTTGAAGTATGAAAGAAATTAAATTCAAAATGATTGTAATAATGGCCAAAGCCTAAAAGGAAACTATAAATTTTAGTACCATTTATACCTTAACACAATCGAAAGCAAAATGAAACTAATGTTACAGATTCGTTAAGTTTTTTTTTATAACTCTTGCGTGTCCTTAAACCTTTTAAAGCCAAATGTTAAACATACATTGCTATAGACCACTGAAGACTTTTTTTTTATATTTTACGACCACTAAAGAGAGTATGACTACCCTTAAAATTTTTGAACACATTGCTAAAACTAAGAAAATTTGGAGGGGATTTAAAAGAAGATCCTGATGCATATCGGTTTTGAATGTCTCAACGCCCCAATTGGAGGAAAATTTTGAGCCGGATAATTCATTCCGCATTCGTGTAGTACGACTAAAAAAAATCTCCGAATCAAACAATACAACCAATGTTAGGCTCAATTGTAAACTAATGGGCACTCCCTGAAGCGCGAGTATTACAGTTGATAACTTATAAAAAAGCATTTATAATACTCGTACTTATAAGACCGTTGTAATTGGGATCTCAACTTCTCGAATGTCATAAACCAATAAAAAGTAGCTTTCGGATTGTAAAAAGGGAACTATCCCCCATAATGTATTTTGAATATTTCAGATTTTATGATGCAGTTAAGTTAAGTTTCTTGAATTCGCTTAGGTTGAACAATTTGATAAGAGGCGCCCTTAAATCATTATTCTGCCTTTATCAGGAACTATTTATATTCAACTTAAGTGAACTGACGATTAAACTATAGTGTCAAAACCAAACGAAAAACTATCATAGCATTGTTAAAATGGAAATATCCCTGTATCCTGTCAAATTTCATACTTTCCGTCGAAACACAATTACCCCTCACACACGCCACATCGATCAACCTAATGGACAAAGTACTTCGCTTTTGTATGGGCATTTACACACCAATACGCCGACGTATAAGTACATGCCAAAATCAGCTGTTAAATGGTAGAGTTGTAAAATTTTAAATGAAAAGTGAAAATGACCGAAAAATATTTGAATTTTAATACTCCAGAACCACTTTTTTGTGTTGATTAGAGCTTTATTGAATTGTTGCTTAAGGAGTTTGAATTCTATTCTTGCTTTTTCAGGCTATTTGTAAATTTTAACAACTAAAACCGAATAACATCATAAAAAATTGTTTCGACGAACTAGTTCGGTCCTTTTTACACGCCATGTCGGCATACTACTTCGATTCCCAGAGTTCGCACTGCTATGTCGACACATATTCATTTCACACGACCCAAAAACCTTATCGACAATATGCTTCGATGAAGTAGTTCGTGGTGTGTGTTAGGGGTAAATGAGAAATTTCAGTTGCTGTCACTTAAAACTGCAAAAGTGAACAAAACCGAATGAAATGGAGCAAAGTGGCCATTGTTGGTGAAGTTGCCAATTATTTTTTCAAATTTTTCGATAGGACTTTCAAGAAAGTAGCCAAAGTTAATGTTTTTTTTTTTTGTTTTAAAATATTTATTTATCCTGAACTTACCCTCAACAATTAAGATAATTTGCACTACCTTACCTTTTTTGGATGAATTCGTTCATTCATTTCGAAGTGTTGATTCAATCGAAACGTTAAGTATACTCGTATTTCTCCAAACAACTGATTTCCTGGCGAAATTTTAACAATGCACACTCTGTGCCGCTTGTCGGGTCCAACAAATTGAGTGAAATTTGAGTTCATTCTGTTGCGCTTTTCATTGTTTTTTATTTTGTATATTTTTTGCATCTTCTGGCCCCGCTACTTTATTAAAAGGCAGCCGCGTATAATCGTTTGATAAATAACAAAAACTCATTGGATCAGATCAGTGAAGGAATGAGAATAAAAGGCTGCAAAAGCCGCCTTTGATGTGATACGGGAACATACGGGTGGCAGAATTAATACTTCTTGCAGCAGGAAGGTCAATGGTCATTGTCGACATCGTCCTCGTCCTCGTCATTGCCCTTCCATGACTGACTGACTGTATATTATGATGGAATGAATTTTGCTCGGAGATAAATGCTTCAGGATTTAAAAAAAAAAACCTAGGATTGCACGCTTGGTGTGGCCATCCTCATGCAATTTGTTGCACATGTCATGAAAGGCGGGAATTCACTTCAAAAGAATGCACAAATCGAGCCTCTAGGGTGATGGGAGCTTGGACTTGGACAAGAGATTTCATTAAACGCTTCAAAAAATGGACTGCCGACTAAACACTCGCGGCTACAGCTACATAGGTGACTGATTGCATATACGAAGGATGGAAATTAATTACGCAGGTACAAGTGGCCAACACAGTTCGGCAACCAGCACAGCGGAATCTCATCGGCACTCTAGCTGGGCAAAGAACCGAAGAGTAGTTCATAACATGAACTGGGAAATTAATTTTGATTATAGCAAATTGCTGTGAAGAGTTGATCTGTTGAGATTGAACGGTATACGGTACATTAAGTTGCATGGTAATGTATACAATTTCGATTCATTGCACAGCAGGTGCAATTTTATCTTTTTATTATCCGTAGGCTTATAAAAGCTTACCTAGTGTACATATGTACAACATGGATTGCAGTTAATAAAAGCTTTGAACTTAAAATATATTTATGTTTACTGGACAAAATGAAAGGGAAAACTATTTAGAAAAAAACAACGTTTTGCTTGAAAAGATTTTTGACATTATAGGAGGAACTAAATATTTATTAATTTTATACCAGGTGGCGCTAAATGAATCACTCTATGGGAAGATGTTATAATTTTTTAAATGGCGTAGTACGTCAATAAAATTTTGACACTTGTAAGCTAGACAACTGCAGTACCTATACAAACAGACAACCAATGGAGCGCTATACTCCGCAAGAGCGTGGAATAATTGTGTCGATTTTTACTGTCAAGTCTTCCTCAATTTCAACAACAAAAAGAGGATTTTGTGTCGAAAATCATCATGAGCAAAATCTTCGTTTCTGGGGCACTGAAAATTTGCGTGTGATGCACAATAGGCCATTACATCTAGTCAAAGCCAGTGTGTGTTGCGGCCTCTACGCGGGTTTCACTAAGATGGTGCAACCGCACATACAGCACGATATACACAATAGATATTGTGAAGGAAGCGCTTCCAGGTCAGGTTATCGCCGTTTTGGCGATTTGACATGGCCAGCAAGATAGCCCGATTCAACCATCCCAGACTTCTTTTTTGTGGCAAATTGAAGTCGAGGGATAATGCCAGACAATCCCTAAAGAAGAATATTCGACGGGAATGCGAACAGTCATGACACGAACAAAGGGGATAAAAGGGGCACAAATGTGTTGGCACAACTATCTCAAAAAGTTGAACAGGATTCACCAACACATATTATCAGTTTTTCTGTCAAATACTGAGAAAAACTAATTCTGGACTCACTTGTATTCACTTTTTGACAGAGAAAATTCAATGAATTTTCTTTTTGTTTCCTTATTCGATTTTGTAGGTTTTTTACAATGTTTTTCTTTATATCCAAAACCTCCATTAATCACAATTCAAATACCCAAATGAAAATGTTTTTGTATACAAAAACAAATAATTAAGGACGTCCAATAGTTTCTATTTAGAAATTTAGACTATAAGAATTTGGGGACTGAACCATTTTTTTTGACAGGAAGAAAGTAACCATTATCATCATTTTGTGTATATAGGAAATACACTTCAAGGCATTTGACAACAAAATAAACAAGATGATAAACGGCATAGACAGTTTTTCCTGCCAAACATCTAACCTCTTTCACCCCCAAACACAATTTATTATTACAAGATGTCATAATAAAAACCGCCTATTTGCTTGAAAAATATACCACAAGTGTGAAGTGAAAAAAAAAATATAAAAAACACAACCATCCCAAACCTATTTCTCTTGTCCCAACCCAATCTTTCAAATGTCATTCTTCATTCAAAAAAATTGCTTAATTGCGTACATCTCACCCACACTTCTTGCGTAAAATAAAATAAAAAAAAAACACCAAAAGCATGTTCACAACATAAATTTAATTTCCAGATATATTACAACACTCGTATAAGTATGTGATAGCCCCTCACTCACCGCCATTAGTCGCCTTCAAATCCACAACGAGAAAATAAAAGAAAAATTAATACCCCGAAACATGCTCCCACATCATTTAATCACAACGCAACAAATTTTTCATCTAATCATAATTAATCAACTGATCAAAGCGAAAACTGCTTAGAAAGTGAATAGCATCAGAGCAACACAAAAGAAACTAAAAAAGAAGAAACCAACGAAATTCAACATGGAAAAAAATGGAGGCCCTTCGCCGATGCCGCCCGCTCTTTTATCTATTCTTAAGTCCCAACACAGAAACTTCCGCCAGTTGGCATCATTTCCTTTGCTTACATGGAACGCATTTTGATTAAATTCCCAAAATCAGTCAAGCACCACAGCAGCTCGACTTCTGCAAGTGTGGCACTGGAATTTTTTCCCATTCCCTTCCCTCACATATATTATACGTATGCGTATCACTATGGACAGAGACTTGGTCGCTCCACTTCGAATATAAATCATTTGACAGATGAATACGATGACGTTTACAACGACGAATTTAGCCGTTTGGGGTTCCAAAATAGTAAAATGGGGTCAGATGGGTTCGCGTTGGGCGCCATCTTCCCCGTTTCCCGAACGAACAGCTATTCGTAGTAGGCGCGCTACAGCGCATTAATTGATCGCACACACACTGAGTTGTCAAAGTGAGTGTAATTCAATTAATCCCCTGCTGACGCCTGCTTGCACCAAGCTCTTGCCGATGCATATACAACATTCTAGGGCATAATTAGAGCACGACATCTCTAGGGAAATACAGAATATATCTGGGCTTCCATACCCGAATCTCTATTGATCCAGAGTATCATTGACGCGATGTCGTCGTCGTCATCGTAAACAAAAGAGGAATTGGGAGATGGGTTATGGGATCCCTGTGGGATGCGACACTCTGTTGAAACACACTTCAATCATCTGTCAGATAGTTTTGTTACTGTGAGTGAGCATGTACGTTGTCATTCGAATAATTTCCATTTATTCAAGATGCCGTTTGTTTTAAGAGGAAGAGTGAGGAAGGACCGCGGGGCTGAGGAAAACGTTGGAAATGAATTTCCGAGTATGTTATGTTGTGTAGGTATTGAAAAACTTACTGCCATGTCATCCATGCTGAGCGTGGTGTTATGATGAATGGTCCCCATACCGTCATTCGGCCCTGACTTGAATGAATGGACCCAAAGGCTATTCCATGGGAATTATTTTCCATCAAAATGATTGATTTGATTTTTCGGACTCCATTCCACTCCACTTCTATATCCAATCCGGCTTCGGCACAGTCGGTGTGTGGCATGAAGCCAAAAGACAGATAGTGTTGTTGATTATTATGGCTGATATTATATAGAAATGCAATTATGTATATTCCAATATGCCAGAAAGGGACAGCAACAGCAAGGGCTTCAATCAAATTGACTGATGTGAAGCATGCAAGAGGTGGCATTCAATCTGACACAAAGTGAGAAAGTGTATTTTTGTATTAAAAAATAAAATATTATTTGATATTTTTGTTTTATCGTATATATACACTTCCGAATAATGGAATTTTTATGTTTTTCTGATGATGATGGCAATAAACTTGTATGGGATTTAATCAATGCAATACACAAACTCTTGATGAAGGTATCTCAAATATTTATATGATGAATATTTTTGATTTTTGTTGTTATTATTTTGGGGAAATTAATTGCAATTTATGGATTTTATTTCTCAAATAACAAATGTTTGTGAAATTTAAAAAAAAAATGTGATATGTATAATAGAAAATTTATGCTTTAATTCATTTTATTTCAAAATAAAAATAAAAAATATTTGTATTAAAAGCATAAAAGTCATGACATGACTTTGTGGAAGTTTTTTAACTTAATTGTTGTTGGTTATACACGCTAATGGGATTTATTGTTTTCCTTTTAACCACACGAATAAATTGTACTCTTAAGTTTACTGTCTCTCTCTCTCTCTCTCACTCTCAATCTCTCTCTCTCTCTCTTTCTCTGTCAGTCCAAAGAATTGTCGCAACTATTAAGTCTTCAGTTTTGTCTTTAGGTCAGTTCTGATGTTGAAGTCCCCAGAAATTCTCTCTATCACACGGATGATTGAGAAGTAATTTATGAAAAAAAGATCCTCAGCTCTTAGACTTCAATGTACAAAAATAAGATATAGACTGCTGACAAACTTAAATTGAGGTTTAAAGGTCATTAAGGCTGGTAATCACCAAGCGCTCATAACTCAAAAAATCCCCCATCGTTAGGCCATGAAAGGGAGGATTTTTTAAGTTATGAGCGCTCATAAATTTGTGAGCGCTCGGTGAATACCGGCCTAAGTCTTACAGGCTTGTGTAAACTGCATATATTGTTGAACTATGCTATCAAAGTTTAGACAACGAAAAATTCAACGAACTGGGAAAGCAATATTCATAAAAGATATATTATGTTGTATGTAAACACTTACATGTTTTCTTTTTAAGTTTAATAATAGCAAGCAATGATCGGGATGCAGGGTGTCAACCCTCACTAAGCAGATCTTGGTCTCTTCCTTAAGGAAGCATAAAATTCTCCATAAAAACGTTGCTTTTAATAAAGGTATACCACTATCATTCTCGAATGAAGCATAATATTTGGGTCTTATTTTAGATAAAAAGTAATACTTTGGAAACCTCTATCTATCGGGTTTTTCAATAAGAGCGCTACAAAAGTTTTTTTAAATAAAACAAAAACGGTTTTGGATATCAATGAAATTTTGTATTCCTGTGAAAGTACATTCGATGCCATTATGTATGAAACTCGATTTCTTTTGCACCACGGGCACGCTTGCAGAAGTCCAGACGCTGAACCCAATTTTCGACAGTTTTCAAGCATAAATCGGCCGATAGTGCTGCAATTTCACGTTCGATATTCAATCGTCGCTGGCTTGTTGGCATAGACCATAGACTTGACGTAGCCCTACAGGAAATAGTCTAACGGCGTCAAATCGCACGACCGAGGCGGTACTGTGCCTGTGGATTCAAATTTTTCCACTAGACGCTCAATTGTTGATCTGCTAGGACGATTATGACGACCATAAATTGGACGTAGCGCTCTTAACGTTGAGGCCACTGACTCCTAATTTCGGTAGTAAATTTTCATAATTTCGACTCGTTGTTGGCTCGTATATCTTTCCATCATGAAATGGCAAACCTTACTGAAGAGAAATGTCAAGAGCGGCAAGAAATATGGCGTCGTTTGCTGTCCCTGTCGCTCTACTTTTGTAGCGTCCCTGTTGAAAAACCCTTTATATACCAACGTTAAAAACCCAACTGTAGCGTTCTTCAATAACAAAAAACCTGGGGCCAAATTACCGCATCAGCTTTCGAGTAATACGTGACTCAATTATGTTAGTTTGGCATTACCGCTTACGTCATCGAGCAATCGATTACACTAATTTGACATTTTCATTCGATCACTGATGCGGGAGTCACTCACTCGGTCACCGAAGCGGTAATTTGGCCCCTGTATTACTGTTTGGCTATAAACAATGCATATTTTTTAGAGAACAATTATCGTTATAAACTAAACGAACACCAACTTTCAGCTCAGATATAGTCAAGATGCTTTTAATTTCTGGACTGGTGTCTCTAAACTCTAAAGACGTTCTTCTTTTTACACTCAGAGCAGGGAACTGAGATGTCAAAAAAAGATCTGTGTTTCTTTTTTAGCTGAGACACATCAGGGCCCTCAGGTTGTGTTTCTTTCTTTGAGCTCAGAACAAAATGACCGAGCAGATGAACCAAAAAGCTGTGGCCAGCTAACTTCAAGGAAAAAACAAACAAGGAAATAAAAATCGGAGAGTTCTGACCAAACTCTGCTCAAGCTCTGCTAAACGTCTTATGGATATAGGTCAGTTCGAAATAGAAAGCAATTATCCAATGAAGATTTAACAAGATTAATTCGTAATCTACAAGATTAATGAAATTAATAAATAAAAAATTTAAGGTATTTTTGAGACCATAAGGATGTAAGAAAACAAAATGGAGTATACTGAAATCAGAGTCGGGTATTTCCAGCATAGTTTATTTCTTTTATTTCTAAGAAAAAAGTAGTTGATTGTTATAGCAAGACAGATTGAGGAGGTTATATATTTATGACAAGTTATGCATTCGTAAGAAAATCAAACTCGCGATTTGGTCAGAGATTTGATCAGGTAATAGGGAAAACGAAAAAAGTTAGTCTCGCAATTCAATTTGTTTGTTTGTGTAATACAGCTTAAACGAATCACCCAATTTTCTTTAAACTTGGTAGATAGCATTTTAAAATTTTTGCCTTGACAAGTTTTTTAAATTACGGTAGGTGCTATGCATATTTCTTCGAAATTTTATAAAATATTCTTGTTTTTTCTCAAAAACTGTTATCCAGATTAAAAAAATTAATTTATTTAAACCAAAGAACCATTTTTTACGTGAAGACTAGCGTTGTTACTAATCACACAAGTTTGTTGTTGTATATTCGGAAATTAGTTTCGCTTGTAATTTCAACTTTATTAGATAAAAAATTCTTATTAAAAAGCTTAGAGTGACTAGCAGCTGTAGAAGCAATAGTTTCCTGCGTTTTAACTGTGGCATTCTGGTGGTAAGGTCTTCGAGCGACTGTCTCACCCTCCTAAAAGTAATACCCGTATATGTGTGCTTAAGCTCGCTTTCCACGGAATGATATTAGCAACGCATAACTCAAATTAATGTTGCATTATCTTAATTTTTTAAGCTTCTAAATATCATCTGTACCTT
Source organism: Philhelius festivus (assembly GCA_963931855.1). Taxonomy (NCBI): domain Eukaryota; kingdom Metazoa; phylum Arthropoda; class Insecta; order Diptera; family Syrphidae; genus Philhelius; species Philhelius festivus. Next base: position 87,988,560 of record OZ007557.1, on the reverse strand, counting down.
AATTGCAAAAGAAAATTCAACTAATTGGTCCCGGAAAAAATATCTTTTATTTTTTTGAAATGTCCTTTATAAGTCACCCTATTTCGTAAAATTTCAAGAAAGCTTCGAACAAACTCTTGATGTTTGCTTAAATTCAAAGACTGACTTTATTCATAGATTCGTTAGTTCTTAGATCACCATCAAAACACTGGGGAACCCACAACAAAAAAAAACAAAAACTGATGTTAAATGTTTTTGCATATTTTTTCTCAAAACCTATTGATTGTTCGAAGAAATCCCTTTTTCTGCAGATTTGCTTCCGTTACAACTTTTGTTTTAGCATTTTAAATCAAAATATTATAGTTGTTTAGAAATTTTCAAATAGGTCTATTTCGCCACCTCTCGAGAGAGAACACACATTATATACATAAATATAAGGACATTTTGAGATCCGCTAAAGCCATCATAGTCAAGTTCTTTGAATTTTTATTGAAGTTTAGTCGTTTTTAGTGCTAGTAGTACCTGGCATAGATATTTCATCACAATAAAACTCTTGCCCTAATTATTTTCAAACATTCTTACCTCTTTGAATCCATATATAAAGCATGCACAAAATTAAAAGAAAAACTTGACCTTATTCATTTTGCTGTCAAAGAAGAAAACCAGGACCCATGTTCTGTAACTTTCGAAGCGATAAAACTCGTCGAGAAACGGTGAGAATTGGGATGAAATTCATTTTATCGCATCGTCGGGTTTCTGTAACTTTGACAGTCGTTAATTCTATCGACTGGAACAAACGGAATATAGACTAAGAGCCCACAGCAATTTTTGGGTGTGATTGATAACAAAAAATAATTAGCTTAATTAGATAGGCCTTTTATAGTTATTTACAAATGTGAAAGCTTTGCATACTCTAGTGGGCGCAATAGTGCATTATAGTGCATTAAGTATGCAGTTCTTGCCAAATCCAAATAATTGTGATAACAACTTTGCCAAAATGTAGAGTTAAGCCCCCTGATTAAAAATATCGAGGTCCAAGACGTTTTACAGACAGCCTTCTGCCTGCCAGACGCGATAAGAATAGGCAACTTCTTGCACTAAGAAGGCCACCGTCAAAACGTCATGGACCTCGATATTTGCAATCAGGGCACTTAGCTGTTCATTTTGAAGTTATGGCAAATTTTTGTGCCCAATTTTTTAGAATAAGGAAAGAACTGCATACTTGATGCACTATAATGCACTATTGCGCCCACTAGAGTATGCAAGACGTTCACATTTGTAAATAACTACTAAAGGCCTAACTAATTATGCTAATTATTTTTTGTTATCAATCACACCCAAAAATTGCTGTGGGCTCTCGGTCTAATAGGAATCCTGGAAAAATTCGATAAAACGGGTTTCTGTATCTTTGAAAGTCGATAAGTTTTTCTCTTCAAATGTCAAAATTTATCACCACATAAAAAGCAGGCGAAACGAGAAGGCAACAAAAATGTCGGAGGCAAAAAAGGTAATACATAAATAGTAAATAACTGAATTAAGAGCTTAATTAATAAATATTATATTTTTAGAGATGCGCCAGAATATCCAAAAGCCAGAAGGAAACACTTGTAGACTTTATGGCTGAGGACAAGCCGTTTGCCCGCGGCCAGTTTACCGATGCCAACAGCCGGCAATCCCATACCGAAACTTGGGAGTCTCTATGTTTCCGGCTCAACTCCCAAGGGCCAAATATTAAGACGGTGGAGCAATGGAAAAAGGTATAAATGATTCTAAGTACACATCACACATTTTTTTATGTAAACCATGTATGTCTTTCAATTTTAGTGTTGGACTGACATAAAATCTGCAGCCAAGAAGCAGGCAAATGAGATCAAGGCCTTCATAAATAAGACTGGTGGTGGTAGCATCGCCGATGGACCTCGTCCTCTAAGCGAATTCGAGGAAAAGGTCCTTTCCATAATAACAATGGATGCTGTGGACGGTGATGCTTCCACTCCTGAGATGGGACTGGCAACCCCATTCCTTGAAGTGAGTACATACATACATATGTGCATTGTACATACCTACCTATTATTTTGTTGAATTGAATAATTTTACATTTTATTATTTTTAGAGTCTAGAAATTATGATTGGGGCAGCAGCCGTCGAAGAAGAGGATGAATTCGAAGAACCATCCTCAAAAATAAGAAAAAAAAATAAAACCTACGATAGTGCTCTACAAGAGGCAAGAGCCATGCACACATCAGTGATGGAAAAGCTGGACAACATTATTTCCTTAAATAAGGAAATACTAACTATATTAAAACGTGAATAACTTTTTTCATTGTTATATTTTTTTTTGTATTTTATAGTTGTTTGAAAGCTTTATTTTATTTTGTGTTATGTTTAGTTTTAATTCAACGATGTGATTTTATTTTTACTTAATTTATGTGTTCTTTGTTCATTCTTCCTTTTTTTGTAATTTGGATGTGCTTTATTTTACTTTTTTGATTTTTTTTTCCATTTTATGTATATATGTTTATCTTCTGTTTTTACGTTTCATTAAAAAACTAATAATTTCAATAACTTTAAAGTTTGCATTTCATTATTAACAAAAAAAAAGTTCACACATAATGTACATAAATACTTACATATCATGCATTTCTGTGAAGACTTTACTAATAGCTCTTAAGGAACTATTTATTATGAATGCGTTTAATTGATTATATCCTATTTGTTTCTAGATAACTACCCGAGCTGCATTGCACGAAGTCTTGAGCAGCTGAAAATAAAGGAGTTACGTTTAATTTCGTTCAGGTCCTTGGATAACACAAGAGACTTTTAATTCCTTAGTCTTTTGATTTTTAAAACCTCGATATTTAAATAAACTTAAACAAATTGAAGTACAATTATTAAAACAACTTTGTTTACTTTTACTTATAGTTAAGGAATATTAACCAAAATACGACCGTAATTTTCAAAATATATCCTTTTTGTAATACTTTCCACTTCGGTCAAAGATTCAAAAAAAAAAAAACAAAAGTATTATCGGAACTATTTTATTTTAATCACTTAAATATTTGACCTGAGCCGGTCGCGTATACCTGTTGCAGCCCTTAAATGAACAGAATTTTGTTCAGGATAGTAAATGTCATCATCTTGTTCATATTCTATATTATGTTCTAAAACAGAATGATCATCCGTAATGCCATAGCTTAGGCGGAAGTTGTGGAGTACGCAGCACGCTTGCTTAAATTCAAAGACTGACTTTATTCATAGATTCGTTAGTTCTTAGATCACCATCAAAACACTGGGGAACCCACAACAAAAAAAAAACAAAAACTGATGTTTAACGTTTTTGCATATTTTTTCTCAAAACCTATTGATTGTTCGAAGAAATCCCTTTTTCTGCAGATTTGCATCCGTTACAACTTTTGTTTTAGCATTTTAAATCAAAATATTATAGTTGTTTAGAAATTTTCAAATAGGTCTATTTCGCCACCTCTCGAGAGAGAACACACATTATATACATATAAGGACATTTTGAGATCCGCTAAAGCCATCATAGTCAAGTTCTTTGAATTTTTATTGAAGTTTAGTCGTTTTTAGTGCTACACTGAGAAAACTGTACTATGAGTTATTTAAATAGAAACATGTTTAATTATATGTTTAAATAAGGACAAACAGAATTCGTTTATAACTAAACTCAAATCTGTTTAGATTCGAAAATACTATTATTTTTCAGTAAAATATGTTTAAATCAAACTCATTCATGTTTAAAAATTTCATTGAGATCTGCACTTCATTTTTTGTATGTATTCAAATTAGTTTGAGTTTGATTTTTAAAATGCATGTTTAATTTATTTTACTTACTTGAAAATTTTAACATAAAATGAACATGAACGAGTTTAATTTAGATATAAACGGAGTTAAAATATTTACAAGAGTAAGAAATTAAACATAAATGTTAAATTTAAGCCCGAACAAGTTTGAATTGAATTAAAATGAGGTAGCTAAATACATAACTTTTCTTATTTTTGGCATCGAAAGTCATGGAGTATGTTTATGTTCCGCGAGTGTTTGTGATCTTACTAAAGTGAGTAATTTATAAAAAAAAATCATGAAATATTTGATATGTATCGACCAATATAATGTTAGATACCTGTTTCACGCAAGAACATAAAGGTTAAGATTACTCGAGGAGTGGAAGTTAATATCATTGTTCCCTGTTCTCTATTGAATGTAAGTGTAAAAAAAAAATATTTGTTTCAAAAACTGATTATTTGTAAAGTTTTTTTTTTTAAATACTGATTAATAAGTATGTATTATATTAAATTATCATTTGACTTATATATTCTTTCCAAAGGACGACCAGAAGATGACGAAAGAAGCAAAACAAGAAGCAAGTTCCAGAAGACAAATTACATATTATATAAACCAGAATTTGACGAAGATGTTCTCAAGATGTGACAAAGATGAGATCTCAAAGCACTCCACAACAATTTAAATACTTTTTGGAAAAATGTAATCACAAAATGTTACTTAAAATAAAAATATAAATACATATGTAGGTACTTATTATATAATTTTTATTTGTGTTGAGTAATTTTTTATATTTCTGAATTTCTGAAAAATCTGAAGTCAAAAAAAATTAATATGATTCTATTTGAAACAACATCAAATAAAGTTAATAAAAACAAAGATAAGCATGTTTAAATCAAATAGAAAACGAGGTAAATTTAAACCAAATCATGTTCAAATCGGGTCAAACATGGCTTAATACGTTTCTATTTAAATTAAATAGATATCGATTCCATGCCAAATCGTATGTGTTTGAGTTTGATTTAAATATGAATATGTTTGATATTTTTCTCAGTGTAGTAGTACCTGGCATAGATATTTCATCTAAGACAATAAAACTCTTGCCCTAATTATTTTCAAACATTCTTACCTCTTTGAATCCATATATGTATAAAGCATGCACAAAATTAAAAGAAAAACTTGACCTTATTCATTTTGCTGTCAAAGAAGAAAACCAGAATGCAAACGAACCGCGAGAGAAGCACGTTTTACTTCTTTGCATAACCTAACGAAGCTTTTACCCACACACCAACTATAGCCCCTCCCCACAACACTTTAATTTACTTCGCAAACAGAGCCTGTTACCTACCTTTGTTGTCAAAGAGTTTCTGCGCTTCTATGATAGGGGGGCAGAATCTAAGAGGATCAAGAGCATGCTTCGGGGGTGTTTATAACCCTCTCGTTTTCCAACTGCATGATGAGTTTGATAGTTAAGGCAATCCACCTCCACACACATGAAAAAATTCAACAAAAAATAGAACCAAATTGACTCGTCATCTTTCCTTCGTCTATTCGCAATAGAAAGTCTCTTTTTGTGTGTGCATGAGCAGAGAAGATCCTTGTTCCATGATATATCCTCTGAAATTAGCTTTCAGCTTAAACACTCGCATGGAAACACGAACACATACATACACATACCTATCCTTTTGATTAGCCCCAAGAGATAGTTCCCGTACCACATATTGGTATCCAGATACTCGTTGTCGACCTTTTCTTGCTCGCATATACCAGTACGTGGGTATATCGTCCTCCCAAGCGGCCTCATGTAGAGTTTTAGATAATTTTGTGTTTTACTCACAAGAGATCAAAAGGAAACCCTGACAACTTTATAACAATAATTAATCAGTACCATCATCTATCCAGAACGTCATTATCATCATCGTTGTCATGGTGAAGTGTAAAAGGTACCCCGAGGAGGCATCATCAAAGCGCTCAAAATGCGAACCCCTAAACGATGCAGAACGGCTATGCTATTGCTGTGATGTTGTTTTTGTTGTAGTAGGGTTCTGTGGCTTTGTGAGGAACCATATGATGATTCGGAAATCTTGTGAAGTTCTCACGTTCATTTTGTTTTATAAGGCCCAATAGCGATTAAAGGGCTTAAATTCTTTTTTTCTATTTTATTCGTATGAAGTGAGCAAAACAGGAGCATACGTAAGTGAAGTACTGAAGTAAAAAATTACCATGACAGAAAGCGGGGCTAATTGCTTATCAAGAACCTGTGTGAATTGATCAAGTAGAATACTTTTTTTCAAAGTTTTTTTGGATTTAATACTTGGTACAGAAAGAATTTTCCAAAAAATAAACCAGCTACTAAAAACCAATTATCGAAAAACTTTCAGAATAATTTGGATTAATTTACACAAATGGAAAAAACAGAATTTCTTGAACCAAAAACTAACTTTTGTTACATAAAATGAAAAATTTTCGAGAGTATGTATATGTACATATGATAGGACAAAATCGAAAAAGTTAGTCTAATTTTTGTTTACCTTTTTTCCTTTTTCAAAATGTTCGTAATTCCTGTTTTTTTTTTTTTTTTGTTTTTTTTTTTTTTTTTTTTTTTGATGCGGGGCCAAGTTATAGCTATCATTGATGATGGCTTAAATTGGTATCAAAATGAGTTCTGGAATTTGTTTACTCTAAAAAATACAAAATTCTGATTTAAAATTTCTTTTAAACACAATTTTATTTTTTCAATTTGAATTAACAGCAGATTTCGTTTCCTTAATTTGAATGTCTTTCTATTCTCATATGTCAGTTTTAGTTTCAATGATCAAGTGATCAACTTAAGGTCGGTTGTTATCAATCACTCACAGGATCCTTTATTGACAAATTTTTCAATAATTGCTTGTCAAAAAAATAAAATCAACATTCCACAGATTTGTTGTAATAGGTGTTTTTCTTTTTTAGTTTAGAATAGAGCTCTGAACAGAGAGTCCGAGCATTTCTAAGATAAAAAAAAAACACAATTTATTTTTTGACAACTCAGGCTCTGCTCTGAACCAAAAAAGAAAAACGCCCAATGATGAGCTTCATTATCTATAACTGGGGCCTATGTAGAATAACATTAAGATTAATAAAAATATAGGTACATTCACGATCATGTGCAACAGGTTCAGTAAAATTGTAAAGTTTTATTTTGTGTTACTTGATCGTGAACGCACTTTTAGTAATATGTAGCAACACTGAATCAAAGTTTGACATTTTAGGCCGGTATTCACCGAGCGCTCATAACTTAAGAAGCTCATAAACCTATTCACCAAGCAATATTAGTGAAGATCTACGAGCGCTCTTAAAGGTTAGGAGTGGTCCCGACCACTCTCTTCGAAAGTTTGTTCGAAAATTCGAAAACTAAACAAATGAAAGTGAGTGCAAAACCAAAACCAGTTATCGTCACCAGCAACGGCCTTAATATCTGAATAATTACAGAGCCAAAGCAGCAACATACCAAAGAACTAAATTACTTATTCATCCAATTTCAGACACGAATAACAGTTGAGATTACCAAATGACATTTTAGTAAGCTGTCAAATAAAATTAAAAATCTAATGTCGTTTTTATTTGGCAATCCGGAAGCCCTCTGGACTCTTCTGAAAGTGTTCACTTGGGAAAAAATGATAGTTCTGATTCTGAAAAGAAGAGAATTTTCCTTCTGGATTTGAAATCAGAATCGAAACCAGAAGCACTCACACATTCAAATACTAAAACGTCAAACTCAACAGCTGTGATTTTTTGTATGCTAATTATGCGAAGTGTACCTATCTTTCAACAAACATTTTTCTTGATTTTCATTACTGTCCACATTTGATGTTTCACATATACAATCACAAAAAACTTCAGAATCATCAGAATCAAACAAAAAGTGTTCAGTTGGGCTTCCGGATCGGAGAGAGATTCCGGATTGCCAAATAAAAAAGACATAACATAATTATACTTTTCTGTAGCAATGGGGTAAGACTTGAATTTTGTTATTGTTGAAGTTTAACAAAATGTTAACTTTTACAATGATACTAGACGAGATACACCGGATGGTGAATACCCCTCATGATTTTCTAACTGAATTGTTTCTGGTTTTCCAATTTTTGATGGTGGAATTGTGATTGAACTACACACATTTAATCCGGGTTCATTGTAATAAGGATTCCAATAAATTTGTTTTGCCAATGGAAGTTAGAAATCATCAAAATTGATCTTTTGACAGAACAGAATATAAAAATGTTTGTTTTTTTTTACCAAAGGAAAGACCACATTTCTACATTTAGTTATTAGTTAAAACAAAGGATAAATGCTCGAATAAAGGTGGAAAGCCCATCTGCCACCGTAGGATTCTATTTAGCTTTTATCAGCAGTTTTTCTACTGCAGATGTTGTATTTTTTATTTCTTGTAAAATGTTACTATACTACGGATAACCTTCCCAAAAAAACACGACCAAAGATATGTAAGTAAATTCTATGAAAGGAAGCTTTCCTTTTTAGAGTAGAATTATTGCTGGTAGTACCTATATGAAAGAAAAATGTTTTATTAAAGGACGAGGCAGAAAATATTTTCCTAAGTTTACGAATTCAGCTCAGAACCTAAATAATGCGAAACATTAAAATATTATTTCCACGTAACTTGACTTTTCTGGTAATATACATAACTTTGCAGTGTGTTGCTTTATTAATTCCAAAAATCTGATCACGATTCGCGCATACAAAATCTACCAATCCCAATTTGATTTCTAGCAGCTCATTTAAGTTAAAATGCAAATTCTCCATCACTTCCAACTTGTACAACAACCCTTTTCATATTCATTTTATATTTTTTTGCTAGAGCCTGTTTGTTCAACGGTACTCGCGAAAATCCTTAACATACATTTTTTGGAGACAAAGAATTTCCCAAAAGAGAAGAGGAAGCTATACAATGTGAAACTGAAACATATGTGCATTAACATAAAGGCCTTCTGTACCTAAGCCTCCTTATCTGTTGATATGATTGTTATGTAAAAAAAAAAAAACAGCGGCACCCAACCTAAAAGCAATCCGTACTTCATCACACACAGAAGACAGGACATTCATAGGTCCAACTCGTCTTTTGTACAAATTCTCTATGCACCCCAAACAAGACGACTAATTACAATCATAGCGGCACACTCGTCGTCGTCGTTGTCAGTCGGTAAGAACTAAAGGTGAAACCTTGGAAGCTTGCACTCGTTGCCAATTCCATCACTCACGAGTCTATTCATTTGGGATTTCCAACCAAAAGGCCGTTGTCGTCGTCGTCGTTATCATCGTCGTGTGTTGTTTGTGACTTTCTGTGCTTCCTCCTCGTTGTGGCGTAATTAACTCCTGGCAACAGGTCGGGAAGCTACGCAAACATCGCCCCATAGAACCATGTCGTCCCTTTTTAGTCCTGTTGCCATAATAGTCATTGCTCTGCGTGGGTTGGCTTCACGAAGACGAAAGGTGGTGGTAGCTCGATGGCTCCATCATGGATCCTTTTGTTGTTCCGTTGATGAGAAAACGTTGGTGGTCCTTTACGTCAATGATTTCCTTTGCGATATGCAAATGATTGAGTGAAGAAGAAGTGCTTGGCTAAAAATGAGATGAATAGGTAGAAAAGGAAGTCGAAGGATGCTTCAACAAAAAATGGGGACATTCCTTATTTTAAGAACAAAGCATAACAATGATGAGAAGAAGCGTGTGCGGTATGAGCAAGTACACACTCACTCTGTAAATTATACTCTCTCGAGGTTACCCGCTGCTTTTGGATATTCACATAGCATAGCTGCCAATATTATAGGAGGAGCTGATGCAAACAGCTGGAAGGAAGGTAAAACGGTAATGCTGATCTGGCGCATGTAGCAGCAGCTGTATATGTATGTATGTGCATATATCAGTTCGTCCCCTCGTATGCTCAAATCTTACCACGAGGATTCCATTACACAAAGGAATGCCGCTGCTCTGTTTGATTAGCGAGCAGCAAAGTAGATTGAAGGAGGGAAAAACAAACGTTAGGCTAGAGTAGAGCAGAGCTGTATCGTATCATATGAGTGCCGCTGGAATGTGAAGAATGTGCCCACGGAAACCTCAAACATGTCACTTGTACGTACGTATCTCTAGCAAAGCAGTTTATATGGTTCGCATCAAGAGAGCCATGCGGGAATTAACAAGAAGAAAAAAACAGAAATCTCAAAAATTGTCAATTGTGGTTTGGGACAACCAGGACGTCGACAACGAATTGCGACCGACGACGGTGGCGGCGGCAGTGGCAGCGCAGATATAGCGATGACAGCGGCGACGATGTCAAATCTTACCGCGCGACACAAATTCAGCATCACGGACGTAGATTTAATGGCAAATATTTGCTAGGTAGGTAGGTATACTCTTTAGTTGTTGCGGTGGAAGACACTACTGACACGCAAAGGTTATTCGAGAAGATGGATTTTTTTTTATATTTATAGTTTAATTTTCAAAGCATCTGACATTGATGACATTGTGGCAAGTACCTATATATAGATGTTTTGGAATTTCTCCGAACGTTTCGAAAAGGATGAAATCAGATACCAAAATTTGTGGTTATTAGAGACATGAAAATTGTATGCTCAAGACGATAATTAAATATTTGGAAATAAAAACAAAGCCCGAAGGAATTTAGGTATATAGTGTATTAAAAAATATTCTTGTGGGTAGTGTCTTATTACGTTAGCATTTGCCTTGGAAAAGTCTCTAAAAAGGGTAAGGCTAAGATTTCAAGTTCAAAATCTGTGTATATGTGGTTTCTTGGACGATAGGTAACTACAAAACAAGATTACTTAAAACAAAAGTTCAATACCTATCAATGCTCACTTGAAGTAGCCAAATATATTCCTCCCTTAAATTAGTTTACCCGTGATACCCGTTTCAGTAGAAATGCTCATCATTTCACCCTCGATCCTAATTTTAAAAATACCGTTTAATGCAGTGATTCGATTTTTAGTCGAACATTGTTTTCCTTTGCCATTTTAATTTGCAACTTTCAAAGCCAATGTTCATGGACACCTCCTTTGTCTCCCTCTCTAATTTTCACCATCGCTCATGTTGTATTTAAAATTATAAGGGTCTCAATAAACCCTTGAGGGTGAGTGAATTGTAAAAAAAATAACTCAGTTGCCCCACTGATGAATATCTACAGGTTAGGCCAATAATGATTTTCAATGGCCAGTTTGCTGAAAAAGAGATGGTGGCGGATGAAGCCATTTTAGGCCAACGGAGGTTCTCTAGGGATCTGTCCTTCGATCTGTTCTCGGATTGACTTCCCTACCTCATACAAAATTTCGGTTATGAGAGACACAAGAAGCCTTGGGTAATGATTACTCTCTAATGGTAACAAGACCCGGAACATTAAAGTCTAACTACGCTTTACACTCAAGCGGTTCTTCTCAAAAGTTTAAATCTGTCCCCACGTGGTATAAAGAAGAATTTATCGCAATCCAGATTTAAGGGATAGGGTTATTATATGCTGAAATAAAAATTGATAGGATGTAAATTCGTTGTGGTCACTTAGCTGTGATCTGGATCAAAGCCCACCTTTAAACACATAAGCCTACTATGCGCAAACGGACACACTAAGACCATGCGTTGGCCCGTTGTGATACAATATTTAATCTTGGAGACCTTCGCCCTAATTGTTAAACCAATTGAAGCTCCTTATATGAAGCGAGCGAGATTGCTTATATCTATATTTACCAGATCACTCAGATCATTATAGTAGAAATCTCCGAAATTGAGTCTACATGTCCTGCATGTACAAAGAAAGTGAGGGATCGATTCTTCCTCTTCTTCGTCCGTACAGATTCTTCAGAAATTGTTATACATATGTACTAATAGTACGGGAGGTAGCGCTATAGTTGACGAAGTCATTTCATCCCGGCTGAAAATCATAACAATAATAGTTTTCCCCTAACACATAACAGATCTGAACGTCAGCTGCTCCAAAAGCGGTGGAGCTAAAGGAGACAGCATGCAAAAGTCATTGGAAAAAAATTTGCTCCGATGAATTTTATACCAAGCGAAACTGTATTAAATTATTGTTTTAATCATATTTCTTCAAAAAATTATCGTCAGCTGTATTGCCGAGGGGGGGTTCAATGTCAGTCACGGGCATAAACCTCATTTAAAATTTGAAAAATAAATTTATTTTATACCTTATGAAATTTATATATCTCAATTTTTATACTTTTAAAATAATAAAGAAAATAGTCAGCTGCACTTTTGACGGGGGTAACACCGTCAGTCAGCGCGATAAACATGTCGCGCACTCAACGCATTCGAGCGTCGCATAGTATCTTTGAAACATAAACTGACGATCTTTACACCCACAAACAATCAGCTGACGACGATTTTTTGTTTCTTTAACATTTAAATTATGTTATACTTAAAATTCAATAAGTATAACATCAATTTCATATAAATAACATCACAGTTTATTTATTTATTCCGTGTAGGTTTCAAATTACATATACAGGGTGATTTGCATAAGGTGTGACAAAAAGCTAGGGCATGTAGGTTGGACTTAGACAAGAAAAAATCGTATGGGAGGGGGGGAGTCTATTTCCCCCCGTTTAGGCGGGAGGGGCATTTTAAGAAAAAAATCACTTAAAACAGAACAAAAATTATTAAAAAATAACGGTGATACCTACAGAAAAATGCTATAGCATTTTGAAAAGCCAGAAATACATTCTTTAATTCTGTTTTTAAATAAAGTTGTTCGAGTGAATAGTTTTTGAAAAATTATTTTTCAAAATCGAAATTTTGAAAAAAAAATGAAAATTTTTTTTTAAACAATTTTTTTTTCAAAATTTTACGTAATTAAGTATTATTTTTTTATTCAATATTCAATGCTCTTATTAGTTTTTGATCAAACACAAAAAACCGGATGTCAAAATGTTTTGCAGTTTTTGAGAAAATCAAAAATAACAAAAACTACTTTTGTTCTAAGAAAAGCCTTTTATTTTAGTTTTTTCGTTTTTGGATTCTTAGGTGAATTTACGATTGAAAGGATTAACTTTCTTTTTACTATTTTTTTTTATTATCGTCTTATAAGCATACAATAATGTGACAAAGTACTGGATTAACAATACTTCTCACATTTTTCCATTGAGAACACCTGCGTGAGAGCATTGGTTTAAAATTGACCAGTGCTCCAATACTCCGTATTCTCGAAGACGTTGATGGATTCTTGAAAATATCGTATGACTGGGACACCTCCTATTGGGATACATTTCAGCGTAGAGTCTTTGCGCTTCACGACATCGACCATGAGCCATACCGTAGCAGTAATGCATATCCGTTAATCCGGTACAAGAGTAATTTGACATCGTGATATGTTGACGACTTGACATTCAAATTAGAAATAATTTGTACAACTCCGTTAGATTTTTATGCTTGGGGATTCATGAAGAACTATTTGTACGAAGTGGAAATAGAATCTTTGGAACAACTGAAACAACGGATTGAAGTGGCTGGAGTCAAATTACAGGAAAATTTATCAAGTATAAATTTATGTGCAGCAATAAGAAGGCACTATAATCTTTGCCTTCTACAAAATGGGGATCACATGGAAAATTTTTTGTAATAAGCTTTAGGTAAATAGTTAAAAATTATAATAAACAGTAATTATGTATTTTATCTAAAAATGCATGTATTTCTTATTTTAATTGATTTCAAGATTCAGGAACATTTTTGTTCTTATTTCGCAATTGCATTTTTCTGTCACTAGTTAGGGCGTGTAACGTTGCATTATTTAAAAAACATTCGCTGGTCAATATTAATCCAATGCTCTCACGCAGGTGTTCTCAAAGAAAAAATGTGTTAATCCAGTACTTTGTTACTTTATTGTATGCTTATAAGACTGATAATAAAAAAATTGTACAAAAAAGTTAATCCTTTTTTTCGTAAATGCACCTAAGCCAAGCCGACCCCACCATAATAAAAAAGTGGCAGGTCAATTTTAAACCAATGCTCTCACGCAGGTGTTCTCAATGGAAAAATGTGAGAAGTATTGTTAATCCAGTACTTTGTCACATTATTGTATGCTTATAAGACGATAATAAAAAAAAATAGTAAAAAGAAAGTTAATCCTTTCAATCGTAAATTCACCTAAGAATCCAAAAACGAAAAAACTAAAATAAAAGGCTTTTCTTAGAACAAAAGTAGTTTTTGTTATTTTTGATTTTCTCAAAAACTGCAAAACATTTTGACATCCGGTTTTTTGTGTTTGATCAAAAACTAATAAGAGCATTGAATATTGAATAAAAAAATAATACTTAATTACGTAAAATTTTGAAAAAAAATTGTTTAAAAAAAAATTTTCATTTTTTTTTCAAAATTTCGATTTTGAAAATTAATTTTTCAAAAACTATTCACTCGAACAACTTTGTTTAAAAACAGAATTAAAGAATGTATTTCTGGCTTTTCAAAATGCTATAGCATTTTTCTGTAGGTATCACCGTTATTTTTTAATAATTTTTTTTCTGTTTTGAGTGATTTTTTTCTTAAAATGCCCCTCCCGCCTAAACGGGGGGAAATAGACTCCCCCCCTCCCATACGATTTTTTTCTTGTCTAAGTCCAACCTACATGCCCTAGCTTTTTGTCACACCTTATGCAAATCACCCTGTATATGTAATTTGAAACCTACACGGAATAAATAAATAAACTGTGATGTTATTTATATGAAATTGATGTTATACTTATTGAATTTTAAGTATAACATAATTTAAATGTTAAAGAAACAAAAAATCGTCGTCAGCTGATTGTTTGTGGGTGTAAAGATCGTCAGTTTATGTTCCAAAGATACTATGCGACGCTCGAATGCGTTGAGTGCGCGACATGTTTATCGCGCTGACTGACGGTGTTACCCCCGTCAAAAGTGCAGCTGACTATTTTCTTTATTATTTTAAAAGTATAAAAATTGAGATATATAAATTTCATAAGGTATAAAATAAATTTATTTTTCAAATTTTAAATGAGGTTTATGCCCGTGACTGACATTGAACCCCCCCTCGGCAATACAGCTGACGATAATTTTTTGAAGAAATATGATTAAAACAATAATTTAAATACAGTTTCGCTTGGTATAAAATTCATCGGAGCAAATTTTTTTCCAATGAATTTTGCATGCTGTCTCCTTTAGCTCCACCACAAGTGCGACAACTGACGCTCACTTTACTGAATTTCGAACATTAAACAACTGTTTGAAGTAAAATTCATTCGGCATAAAATTCCTAAAAAAAATGCAGCGCTACCTCCCGTACTATAAATTCCAAGCCGCGTTTCGTGCTTGCTTATCAAACAGTGTCCTGTTATACCAACTATTGTTGAGCGTATGTGCGATCTGCTTAAAGATATTAAATTTTGGAGCACTTTAGATCCAGCTTTAGCCAAATATGCTTTGTCGCCAACCAGGTAGTGATATTGTTCCCCATAAGTTTTGTTCTATAACATCTTGCTTGAGCATAGCAATAAAGGTACCATTGTTCCACTTTTGGCGAATTTGTCAGCTTTACAATTTCCTGAAATGCCCTTATGGCCCGGGACTAGGGTAGCTAGATTTTTCTTACACCTCAGCGGGACAAATGGCTAAAGTATTGAAAAATCCCGGGATTTCAACATATTGCCCGGGATAAAATAAAAAATTATAATATGCGTGTAGATCAAAATAAATAAATTCTTTTATTAATTACTAATTAAATGACTTTTTTGTCATTGGTCATTTAAAAATATTTTTCTTTTGTCAATTTTAATGACAGATGTCAGTTTGCAAAAATACATTCTTCGTTAAGTTATGTTTGTTTGATTGAAATTTTAAAAGCGATTTCTTAAGGTTAAATCATTTCCATTTTCCATTTTAGTGCCTTTTTTATAAAATTGCCCCTCCCGCCCAAACGGGGGGAGATAGACCCCCCCTTGTATAGTAAAAAATGCTTGTATTGAACTGTTCTACAAAAAACCGTTATAATTTCTTGGCGCCTAAGTTATCGTACTCTTGTCGTACTTTAAATTTTACGTATCTTCTTCTTAATTAATATGTAATAAATTAAATTATTCATTTTGTAAAAAACTAACATTGGGAACATTATTATTGGAAAAACTTTGCATTGGGACAAATAATGATTGGAAACCATTGCCTTGGGAATGACAAAAATAAGGGCTGTTATTGAGCTGGTAGAGACAGAATCAAGACATTTAAAGGCTGGCTGGCTGTCCGGGAAGATACAGAAGAGATTTGATATCACGTTGTCCATAAGTCAAGACAGGACTTCTTTAATTTTTAAAAGTTCCACCTGGAATACGCTACAGTGATAAGATAATGAAAACAGAAGCTTTATTTATTTGAATCAAGCTAATTAATATCTAGCGTACAAAAAAATATTACTTAGAATTAAGAATTTATAAATTATACAATATTATAGAATATTTTTTTAAAACTATTATTTGAGACATCACAAAAATTTATTAATAAATTATGATTGACGTTATACAAATTAAACATTCTATTCAATGGTGAATTCTGCTCATAGTTGGTACGATAGTGTTTTATGTAAATTGGGTCACGAAAACCTCTTAGATTTCGATTTGGAACATTAAAATTAACACGACACAAAAGGTTTAAAGCATCGATATTACCATCAATAAGATTAACAATAAAAACAAAACATAAATAAGAACGTCTGCGCTCCAGACTGGGTAAATCTATGAGTTTTAAACGGCTGCTATATGAAGGAAGATTCAATGGATTCTGCCAGCCTAAGCCTCTAAGGGCAAATTTTAGGAATCTTTTTTGAATTTGTTCAATTCTTATTTTGTGACAACTGTAGTAGGGGGTCCATACCTGGCAAGCATACTCTATAATGGGTCTGACAAATGTGGTAAATAGTTGTTTGATAACATAAGGATCAGAAAACTGACGTGATTCCCTTTTAATCCAACCTAATATTGAATTGGCTTTATTACATGCCATATTGATATGCTGTGTGAATTCGAGTTTCTTATCGAACAATACACCAAGGATAGATACATCATTTACATTTAATAGATTTACGCCATTGAAACTGTAGTCAAAAGATAAAACGGACAATTTTCTCATAAAATTTATAATCTTACACTTATCGATATTTAACAACAAATAATTACGTGCACACCAATTAAAGAAAGCATTTACATCAATTTGAAGCTTTTCACAGTCAAGATTGCTAGAAATAGTTTTAAATATGTTAACATCGTCTGCATACATAAGACAATTAGAGTACTTTAAAACTGAAGGAAGATCATTTACAAACAATATAAAAAGAACTGGACCCAAATGGCTACCCTGGGGAACACCAGAATTTACGACAAAACTATTTGAATGGTAGCCCTTAAAATTCACTGAATAGGATCTGTCAAGTAAATAAGATTTTAGCCAAGCAATGAATTTTACGCTGAACCCCAGCCTACTCATTTTATTAAGCAAAACTCTATGCGATAGTTTGTCAAATGCCTTACTAAAATCTGTAAGAACACAATCCGTCTGTTTTTTGTTTTTAAAGGAATCGACACAAAACTCCGTTAACTCCATAAGTAGGGTGACAGTCGAACGGCCCTTTGAGAAACCATGTTGGTTATGAACAATAAATGATTTTGTGTAAAAGCTTAATGTTTTGCAAACAATTGCTTCAAAAAGTTTGGGAATGGCTGACAGTTTAGCTATTGGACGGTAATTAATAATTTGATCCTTTTTACCTTTTTTATGTAAAGGAATTATAAAAGATTGTTTCCATACATGAGGAAACTTACAAGTAGACAATGAACAGTTAAAAAGAACAGAAAGTGGCATAGACAAGTTATTGACACATTTTTTCAGAACTGAAGCTGGTACCCCATCAGGACCAGACGCGTCATTATCTTCTAAATTAGCTATGAATTTCATAATATCGTCAATAGTTATATGAAAAATTTATATCAGTCAAGTGAGAATATGATTTCAAATGACCAAATAATTGATCATTTTCGTCAAGATTATCACAGTTTAGGTTATCACAGTTCGAAAATTTATCACAGTTAGAAGAATCACAGATATATGCACTTTGAAAAAAGTCTGAGAATAGTTGTGTTATGATACGTGGGTCATGGTCTGAGATATTGTTATGCATAAGAACGGACGGATAAGGACAAGATTTTCGTTTGCTGTTAATAAAGTTCCAAAAGGATTTAGGATCCATTTTTAAATTACTTTGAACCTTTTGTATGTAAAAAAGATACTTAATACTTGATTCTCTGTTGAAAATATTTCTGGCCTCACAATAAATATTAAAATCGGTAACTAGTCCAGTTTGTTTGTATTTAAGCCATAGTTTATTTCTACGGTTTTTTAATGTTCGCAGTTCACTATAATTCCAGCTAGGAGCAAGCGATTTTGATTTAATAGATATTAGAGGAACAGATGCTAAAAAACAATCAAATATTTTGTCATAAAATTTCAAAACCATTGAATTAATATCTGAACAAGAGCAAAGGCATGACCAGTCAATTAAAGATAGCAAGTTATTTAATTTAGTATAATCAGTTTTTTTAAAGTTAAATTTAAAAACATTGTCAGGATCCTGATTATTCATTTCAAAGTTTTGAATAGATATGGTAAGTGCTGGGTGATGAGAGTCTTCGTTCACTAGAGGATCAGTTGATCTGTCAAGTGAAATACCGGCATCAATTGTTGTGTAAATTAAGTCGAGGATCTTGGCGTTAGAGTTTTTGATGTCGTTTATTTGGTGAAGACCAAGTGACGTTAGACTGTCTAGAGTTTGAGAATCATCCATTGATAGATTTCCTGTTGGAACCATTGCGTATGTATCGGGACAACGTTTCCAAGATACATTGGTTAGATTAAAATCGCCAAGGCAGATAACTTCATCATTATAACTCATTATCTCAAAAATGTAGTTCAAAAAAGAGAAGGCTTCATTGTAAGTATTAACTGGGCTCCCAGAAACAATGTACATAGTTACAAGATAGATAGTTTTGTGTGAAAGAATCATCTTTACACATAGGAACTCTTCGTTCAAACAAACAGGAACATTGACTAGTGACGTCACAAAACAAGATTTAACAGCAATAAGGATCCCACCGCCGACAGTATTGATACTCGGATCGGAGTGTCTATCTCGTCTATATACATTAAACGTAGAATCAAAAAGTTCCGAGTCATTTATCTCGCCAAACAGCCATGTTTCAGTCAAAGATATGACATCGTGAGAAGAATTTGAAGAGTTGTGGTAGACCTTATTAGTCTTTGTCCGTAGGCCTCTTACATTTTGATAGAGTATATCAATTAGTTGCGACGACGGTGTGTTGGTCTTGTCAAAGTCTTTCGAAAAGGAGTATTCATAGTTTTTCGCTTAACGAACTCGTGGATGATAATGTTTTCCGGCCAGAAATGCTTATCCAATAAACGGGTGAATATTTCATGTGGAACGAATAGTTTGAAAGATGAGTAGTCAATTCCTTTTGTTGGTAACTGCTCAATTTTGAATTTGATGTTGGTGAAATGAGAACCAACATATGCAGATATATCATTGCAGGTAGTGTTAGCGTCGAAATTTGATAGAAAAATGCATTTAAATCTCTCAGCGGCTCTTAATTTAACTGCAGGAAATATTTCATCATTTGGTAAAGCTACTGATGATACAAACGTAGAAGACGGGGGCACTGAAGTTGTGGAGAACTTTGAAATTGAGGAAGTCGCAGAAGAGGTATTAGAAGCCGGTAAACAAAATGTAGATGATATTGATGCGAATGACGAAGGTGGTGGTGACGAAATTGTTGGTGAAGATGTTAAAGATGTCGTAGACGTTGAAGGTGAACATGTTTCAAGTGGAGTCATAATATACGAAGATGAAGTAAATAAAGATGGTGAAGATGAAGAAGTCATAAATGAAGATGTTGCATATGTAGATGTTAAAGGTGTAGATGGTGTCGTAGATGAAGAAGTAGTAGATGTGGACGTTTTAGGTGAAAAAGCTGTAGATAAAGATGAAGTTGTCGAAGATGAAGAAGTAGTTGATGTTGAAGTTGCAAGTGAAGGTGTCGTTGTCAAAGATGTAGTTAATGAAGATGTCGTAGAAGAACACGTAGTAGATATAGCTTAAATTTAGTCTGTCTGAG
This sequence comes from Philhelius festivus, assembly GCA_963931855.1. Taxonomy (NCBI): domain Eukaryota; kingdom Metazoa; phylum Arthropoda; class Insecta; order Diptera; family Syrphidae; genus Philhelius; species Philhelius festivus. The sequence continues at coordinate 87,968,579 of OZ007557.1, read as the reverse complement.
AATACATAGGTACATCTCAATCAACCCCGTCATTAGTTTTTACTTCCTATGTAAATGCTTTAGAAACAGAAAAAGTTTACCATTCGGAATGAAAAACATAGAAATATTTCAGAAATGTAACGCGAAGCGTCCAGACGTAATTATTTACTAAGAATCATTTCGGAAATGTTTTTTTTTTTGTTTCTGAATTGTTTTTTTTTTGTTTGTCAAATGCTTTTCAAATGTTCCTGAAATGTTTAAGAAAAGTTCCTGAAATGATTATTTTGTCTGGACACATCTTTAAGCAGGGACGCAATGTATCATATCAATAATTTTCCAATGATATTTTTACAACCAACAGTTGCATCCTTTCCTTTAACATTTCCACGGTAAAACTCGCGCACATAGGATTGCTCATCAATTTACCCTTGGGCTTGACTTCGGGCGTAGAGTAAAATACTGAGATCCCTTCTTTAGTCTTAAAACACAAATGGGGAATTTTTGCTTGCTTTTAAACATTAAATTTTTGAAGTTTCTTTAAAATTATAAGATCTACAGTCATATTTTCGAGATAATTAAAAAAAAATAACGAAATCATTGTAGGTACCTATTTAAGGTTATGTGGTTTTCCGTTGGTAAAAACAATTTTTTATCGAAATCTGAATTTACGAGTAGGAGTACGAATAGAAAACCCATAAGATAACACAAAAATTTGATTCCCATAAAAATCCATCCATTCCCTTAGACTCTAGTTCGCTGAACACCTTGACTGACAGTTAAACGACCCGAATGACTGGATGGACGGTATATCAATAACCATCTTTTTGAAATTTTCCATCATTGTATTATTAAATTTAATTAAACCTCAAGTTGTTAACATTAAGCAATGCCAATATCAATACAGTTGCAGTATTAATTCTTGGTAAAAATCTTACCTAATATCGGTTTTTTAAAGAATCCAAAATTTGCCCCCAAAGGAGGTATATATATGTATGTATGTATATAGAAATCAATATTTTTCGTTAAAGCAAATACAAATAAAGAATGAAGAATGAAGAGGTAATTAAAAAAAATTAACTCAGCTTGACAAATGGATTTAATCCTAAAACATGTCGGTTCCTTGTATTCTATGTATTCGCGCATTGCAACATCCAATTCACTTAAGCTTCACATATTATTTAATTGTCATTACTGTGCGTTTTTGTGCCGCATAATAAACATAATTGTGAACATAACTTCCCTTCTGTTACTGAATCTTCACCCCGGCATGCATAATTTATTAAATGCTCCACCATGTTTCAAAAACGCCATCACTATGAAATCCCGAGATTCCTTTTTTTTGTTTCACTCGACCTTTGTAGGTATGTATTTACATTTTGCTCATCCGTATCCTGTGCAAAATATGCATGCATCCATGGATACGCGAATATCAAAGGAGAATACCAAAGTATGTCCCCCTTCTGCCCCACTAGAACACAGCAGGTGTGGGAAGGGACGCCCGTTTATGTGAAGGGTCGAAATGCATCCGAGAAGGAGCCATACATCAGAGTGTTCCCTAGGTAAATGGTAATTACATGCTGTATGCTACTTTGTTCCCACCTCACACCCGACACCACATATGTCAATATTATGCACTAGCAAAGCTTAATTACTGTCAGTTCAGTAGAATATGATTTAATCAGTTATTCGCTTATTATTATTCACAGTTAGAAAGGGTTAAGGAGGCAGAAGTTTGCGGTCCTTTGTGCGTTACCAACAACTACAACTGACAATGGGATAGTAATGTAAAATTTGAATTGAGCTTGTTGGGGCTGGTGGTGACAGAGGAGAAACTTTTGAAATTGTAACCATGCATCGTGGTATCAACATTGTAGGTATAATGTATGTGTGGCTGTGGCTGACATACGTAGTAAAGCGCTGAACGGTGGCCTAGATGCAAAAGTGAACATTGAATTGGAAATTAGTCCATTTCAGGCGCACGAGAGAAGTCTAATTTAGGATTTTGGGTGCGGACTGAAGTGATTTCTGTTTTACCTTTGTCCGCATTTTGATTGATATTATGTTATGAATATGCTACATACTATAGGTACATACCTATACCAAATTGAGTTTAGAGTTCCTTTGACTCAATTTGGGGGATATATTTGATTATACTGAGAAATGAGAAAGCAGACAAATGTATAATCAAGACGACCAAGAGTGTTCTGATTGAGTAGCTATTTTCTCGCAGATTCCTTAGATCGAAATTCTTTTTGTCTAAGCCACCCCATTTACTTTTTGTACATTTCATATCCTGAATATTCCAATACGACTTTTTATGGTTTTTTTTTTTATATTTTATTTAAATAGGTCTAATCCTTTGTGAGTCTCCATACTTAATCATGACTAGCTGCATTGCATATTTTAGGCTGCGCGTACAGTTATATTTACATTTATTCTTATATACATACATACGTGCACACAGTCAGCGATGTTTGATGCGTCCACTTCTGACCACTTTTTCAAGCGAGCTTGTGTAAGAAGGCCAATATTGTTTATTTTGACGTTTAAGGAAAACAAATCAAACGAGTAAAATTTTGATATTTCAGTTCTTGTGTTGTGGTTCAATTTTTTTGATAGATAATTTTAGTGGCAATTAACAACAAAACCGCATAAAATCGCTTTTACTGTGCGCAGTATGTCGCATCTAATTTTCGCATCTCGAATCTCTTGTCGCATCGCTTCTCGTATCGCATCGCTTTTTCGCACCACTGTACGCGCAGCCTAAAGCGCGGAACAGATTGAACCAGCAACAGCACCGTCAACAGCAACAGCGGCCGCCATTAATTTAGAGCCAATGTATTTCAATTGTTCAACACACATTAGAACAGCAACAGCAACGCCAACAGCGTCGTTAGGCCAAAGTCCTAAATTTGCTGTTGCTGGTGCGGTGTTGTCAACTTTCCCACTGCAATATTCAGTGGCACCACAATGAAAAGCTTTTTTTTTCATATGAAATGTCAAGCAGATGAAATGACGTTGCTGGTGGCAATGTGTTTGAGAAATTTTTGCTGGTCAGCGTGCTGTTTGCTGTTGACGATGCTGGTGCTGTTGCTGGTTTAATCTGTTTCGCGCATAAGGTTGCGCGTACAGTAGTGCGACAAAGCGATGCCATGCGAGAAGCGTTTGCGTGCGAGAAAAATATTTACATTGATTCTTATACACGTGCGCACAGTGGAGTGATATTTGATGCGAGTGTTGCGAGTTTCTCGCATGCATATCGCAAGCATCTCGCACACAAACTGTTCTGACCACTTTTTCAAGCGAGTTTGTGCGAGATGGTTTACTTTCTTTGTTTTGAGGTTTCAAAAAAAAATCAAAAGAGTAAAATTTTGTTATTTCAGTGCTTGTGTTGTGTGGTGCAACTTTTTACAATTTTGGTGGCAATAATTATAAAGGGATTAACAACATAACTGCAGAAAATATCGCGCACAGTAGAAGCGATATTTTCTGCAGTTATGTTGTTAATCCCTTTATAATTATTGCCACCAAAATTGTAAAAAGTTGCACCACACAACACAAGCACTGAAATAACAAAATTTTACTCTTTTGATTTTTTTTTGAAACCTCAAAACAAAGAAAGTAAACCATCTCGCACAAACTCGCTTGAAAAAGTGGTCAGAACAGTTTGTGTGCGAGATGCTTGCGATATGCATGCGAGAAACTCGCAACACTCGCATCAAATATCACTCCACTGTGCGCACGTGTATAAGAATCAATGTAAATATTTTTCTCGCACGCAAACGCTTCTCGCATCGCATCGCTTTGTCGCACTACTGTACGCGCAACCTAAGTTTGCGCGAGTGTTGCGAGTTTCTCGCATGCCTATCGCAAGCATCTCGCACACAAACTGTTCTGACCACTTTTTCAAGCAAGTTTGAGCGAGAAGGCTCATATTGTTTGTTTTGAGGTTTCAAAAAAAAAAATCAAACGAGTAAAATATTGTTATTTCACTGCTTGTGTTGTGTGGTGCAACTTTTTGATAATTTTGGTGACAATAGTTATAAAGAAATTAACAACACAATCGCAAAAAATAGCTTTTACTGTGCGCACTAATTTTCGCATCTCAAATCGCTTGTCGCATCACTTCTCGCATGGCATTGCTTTGTCGCACTGCTGTACGCGTAGCCTAAGGCTCGTTTGATTTTTTTTTTGAAACCTCAAAACAAACAATATTAGCCTTCTCGCTCAAACTCGCTTGAAAAAGTGGTCAGAACTGTTTGTATGCGAGATGCTTGCGATAGACATGCGAGAAACTCGCAACACTCGCATCAAATATCGCTTCACTGTGCGCACGTATATAAGAATCAATCACCCATATTCCACAAGTCGTATTTTGTCTCGTACTCGTAGTCGAACTCGAACTCGTCTCGTATCAAAATTGTTATTCTTCAACTCGTATACGTTGCGTACGAGAAGCTTAAAAAAACAACGTATATTGTCGCCCGTAGGTAATTGTCAAAATCAATAAATTTGAATTGAAAAAGTCATTTGTTGTTTTTTCAATTAAATTATTTTATTTATAATGAAATTCTGATGAGCTCCATTGATTTGAAGTGGCTCTTCTTCTATTTTATTTGTTTTTTCTTTTTGTTTTTTGTTTGTACGAGTTAGACTAAGCAATTTTTGGGTGTAATTGATAACAAAAAATAATTAGCATAATTAGATAGGCCTTTTATAGTTATTTACAAATGTGAAAGTCTTGCATACTCTTAGTGGGAGCAATAGTGCATCAAGTATGCAGTTCTTTCCAAGTCCAAATAATTGTGATAAAAACCTTGCCAAAATGTAGAGTTAAGCCCCCGATTGAAAATATCGAGGTCCAAGACGTTTTACAGACAGCCTTCTGCCTGCCAGACGCGATAAGAAATAGGCTACTTCTTGCACTAAGAAGGCCACCTTCAAAACATCTTGGACCTCGATATTTGCAATCAGGGCACTTAGATCTTCATTTTGAAGTTATGCCAAATTTTGTATCCCAATTTTTTTAGACTTTGAAAAGAACTGCATACTTAATGCACTATAATGCACTATTGCGCCCACTAGAGTATGCAAGACTTTCACATTTGTAAATAACTATCTATAAAAGGCCTATCTAATTATGCTAATTATTTTTTGTTATCAATGACACCCAAAAATTGCTTTGGGCTCTCGGTCTAAGTGGTGTTACTGGCTTGTGAATACTCGTTATATTCTTGGACTATGTCAGTTTCATCTTCAGTATATTTATCGCGTCGATTACAGGAGGAGGCTGAAAAACTCCAATGTTTGATCCTTGGGGATTAACAATTTAAATTTAAAATGTTAGCAATGTACTTCTCAAATTTGCTCTAGCATATGGTTGTAATTTTCTGCCGATTCCGAACGGCAAATGTGCAGCACTTTCCAAGACAAGAGATATACTCTTAGAGGATTTGTCAATTCGTTGCAAGAGGCATTACACTCCTGAAAAACTTTTTGCTGCGGCTGAGAATCGAACTCCAGACCTTCCACATGCCAGTTTAACGCCTAACCATTTTGCCAAGAGGTACCAATGTACTTACATTAACTTTTTGTCCATTTTTATCGAAAAAAAAAACAAGTCTCGTCTAGAAAATTTAATACAAGTAAAAAAGTACACAAATACGACTTCAAGTAAATCGAATACGAGATTCGGAATAACGATGAAATACGAATAGTCGTATGCGATGTTTTGCGTTTCCCGATATTAGTACAAGTGAAGTCGAATGTACGACTTCTGGAATACCAACATACGACTATAGTCGAATACGAGTCATAAATACGAGTTTCAGAATACGGGTGAATGTAAATATTTTTCTTGCATGCAAACGCTTCTCGCATCGCATCGCTTTGTCGCATTACTGTACGCGCAACCTAATGTCGATTTCCTTTTACACTAGGGATTTTAGGGATTTCGATCCCTTGTCAAATTTTGACTTTTACCACAGATTTTACGTTCCTTCACACCAAAAAAATCGATTTTTTTTGACAGAGATCAAATCCTTCGAATCCGTATTTGGAGAGGGATTTACATGTATACGAAATACCCACACTAATGTCGATTTCTTTTTACACTAGGGATTGTGATCCCTTGTCAAATTTTGACTTTTACCACAGATTTTACGTTCCTTCACACCAAAAAAATCGATTTTTTTTTGACAGAGATCAAATCCTTCGAATCCGTATTTGGAGAGGGATTTACATGTATACGAAATACCCACACTAAAAAGACAAAATTTGACAAGGGATCGCAATCCCTAGTGTAAAAGGAAATCGACATAAAAAGACAAAATTTGACAAGGGATCGCAATCCCTAAAATCCCTAGTGTAAAAGGAAATCGACATAAGTGTTGTGTAGATTGATCATTGATGGGATGGTTGCATTCAATAATGTCGATTTCCTTTACACACTAGAGATTTTAGGGATTGCGATCCCTTGTCAAATTTTGACTTTTACCACAGATTTTACGTTCTTTCACACCAAAAAAATCGATTTTTTTTTGACAGAGATCAAATCCTTCGAATCCGTATTTGGAGAGGGATTTACATGTATACGAAATACGCACACTAAAAAGACAAAATTTGACAAGGGATCGAAATCCCTAAAATCCCTAGTGTGTAAAGGAAATCGACATAAGTAGTGACATTTACAACAAGAATTGTTACACTTTTTTTTCGACACGAGAATTGGGTATCCGACCTCTTTTCTTTTATTAATATTATTATTAATTATATTAATGATAATATAATAATAATAATAATAATAAAACTCCAATTAAAAAAAAAAAAAAGGCAAAACGAAACACGACTCGACGCGGTTTTGACAGATGGCCAAATAAAAAGAGAACGAACAACAAAAAAAAAGTGCAAGCCGTAGCTCGTTACGATGAGCTACCACCGCGGCTGCTCAGCTGGGCTGGGTTCAATGGGGGTGGAAGAATTCGCGATAAGAACTTTTAAATTGATTATCGATATAATCAATTTAATAAAACGAAAGAATATTTTTATTACAAGTACAGTGGAATACTTGTAACAAAAAGTGGGCGCCAGGAATTTTTGTTCGAATGAAATTAGTAAAATTCCAAAACTAATTATGGAGTGAATTAAAGAGAGAATAATTTAATTAAATAAAACACCGTTGTTAATATTTCCTCTAGGGGATTTCAAAAGAAGATTTATTTGGGAAACCTTGGTAAAAACCAGGATAAAAACCCAAAATTTTTTCAAAGAAATAAAAATACAAATGAAATCGAATGCAATTTAAAACGCGATAAGGCCTCTAACGATTGAAACTTAAAACTCGAAATGGAAATAAATTTGGTCGCGAATAAAAAAAAGAAACAAAGGTCCACTGAGATTTTGAATCCACAAAACACAAAACTATTTTCTTTGGACAAGATGTCCGATTACTTATCTTTGTTTTTGATACCCGTTCCTCTATTTTCTCCTATTTTTGGGCTGTCCTCGCTCCTCGAATTATTCCTTTTCTATTCCACAAAAATTTTCCTCGATCCTTATTTTTCCTTTTAAATGTACTCGTCTTTTCCTCGATTTTTCTTCTTTTAATTTTCTCGAATCCTTTCTATCTTGATTTTCTCAAACTTCTCGTCGCTTGGTTAGCTCTCGCAAGAGTGAACTTTCCTAGCTTAAAATCCTTTATTCTTCCCTCGACCATTCCAGTCACTCACACATACACACATCCAGCCAATCGTTTTCGCGATCATCGGTCACGGACACCGGCTTCCTGGAAACCTTTTTCGTTTCACAGAAAACCACCGTTGTCGAATCTCAAACGAAACTTTGCTCTCACACTCACATTCACGGATTCAGCAAGTTGTTGGATGTCTTTCCAAAACTTGCCGAATCTAAATGGTCGAGTTCAGACTATTATTAACTAAATTTCTCGAGAAAATCAAAAAGAATAAAACCGAGGAAAAGCCCTTTTCTAGGCATTCCCCTAGTTACCATTAAATACTCGCGAGTGTTTCGAAGAGCGAAGTCATTGTTACTAAATAATATTAAGACGAAAGAGGAAAGCATAATTTTAACACGCGAACTAAATTCAAAGTGGACCTTTTTGGAGAAGACGAATTAATATCTTTAGGAAAAGAATCTAAAAGTTACTCTCATCGTTAGGGACCCTTACGCTTACAAAAAGAATTTACGTTATTTTATAGCAATTAAAATTTAGGATGTTGAAATTTGTGGTGGTTTGTTGTTAACTTTTAAGGTAGGTAAGAGTCCGCCTGACTCGTTACCTCTTCAGCTCATCCGCTGGCATTCGTTTTGTTCCATGAGACCGCCCGTCTACATGTCAAGTATAATCTCGTTAATCTCGGTACCCTTTCACTCGAAACCTGTATTTGTCACTTTTGCAAAATGCTGACTAAGTACACCAATGGTTGATGGTACCATGGTTGCCCTCAACCTCGCCAGAATTTTGCAGCCGCAACCAAAGAAAAGAAGGAAAGGAAGGAAACGAAGGCCAGTCATTGTTGCGCTAAATTTTACCGTAACAGAATGCTGGGCAGAGTTCACATTGAACCTATTATTTCACCCGTATTCTGAAACTCGTATTTATGACTCGTATTCGACTATAGTCGTATGTTGGTATTCCAGAAGTCGTACATTCGACTTCACTTGTACGAATATCGGGAAACGCAAAACATCGCATACGACTATTCGTATTTCATCATTATTCCGAATCTCGTATTCGATTTACTTGAAGTCGTATTTGTGTACTTTTTTACTTGTATTAAATTTTCTAGACGAGACTTGTTTTTTTTCGATAAAAATGGACAAAAAGTTAATGTAAGTACATTGGTACCTCTTGGCAAAATGGTTAGGCGTTAAACTGTCATGCGGAAGGTCTGGAGTTCGATTCTCAACCGCAGCAAAAAGTTTTTCAGGAGTGTAATGCCTCTTGCAACGAATTGACAAATTCTCTAAGAGTAGGTATATCTCTTGTCTTGGAAAGTGCTGCACATTTGCCGTTCGGAATCGGCAGAAAATTACAACCATATGCTAGAGCAAATTTGAGAAGTACATTGCTGACATTTTAAATTTAAATTGTTAATCCCCAAGGATCAAACATTGGAGTTTTTCAGCCTCCTCCTGTAATCGACGCGATAAATATACTGAAGATGAAACTGACATAGTCCAAGAATATAACGAGTATTCACAAGCCAGTAACACCACTTAGACCGAGAGCCCAAAGCAATTTTTGGGTGTCATTGATAACAAAAAATAATTAGCATAATTAGATAGGCCTTTTATAGATAGTTATTTACAAATGTGAAAGTCTTGCATACTCTAGTGGGCGCAATAGTGCATTATAGTGCATTAAGTATGCAGTTCTTTTCAAAGTCTAAAAAAATTGGGATACAAAATTTGGCATAACTTCAAAATGAAGATCTAAGTGCCCTGATTGCAAATATCGAGGTCCAAGACGTTTTGAAGGTGGCCTTCTTAGTGCAAGAAGTAGCCTATTCTTATCGCGTCTGGCAGGCAGAAGGCTGTCAGTAAAACGTCTTGGACCTCGATATTTTCAATCGGGGGCTAAACTCTACATTTTGGCAAGGTTTTTATCACAATTATTTGGACTTGGAAAGAACTGCATACTTGATGCACTATTGCTCCCACTAAGAGTATGCAAGACTTTCACATTTGTAAATAACTATAAAAGGCCTATCTAATTATGCTAATTATTTTTTGTTATCAATCACACCCAAAAATTGCTTAGTCTAACTCGTACAAACAAAAAACAAAAAGAAAAAACAAATAAAATAGAAGAAGAGCCACTTCAAATCAATGGAGCTCATCAGAATTTCATTATAAATAAAATAATTTAAATGAAAAAACAACAAATGACTTTTTTAATTCAAATTTATTGATTTTGACAATTACCTACGGGCGACAATATACGTTGTTTTTTTAAGCTTCTCGTACGCAACGTATACGACTTGAAGAATAACGATTTTGATACGAGACGAGTTCGAGTTCGACTACGAGTACGAGACAAAATACGACTTGTGAAATATGGGTGATTATTACAATATACAATTGGCTTTTGAAATTCCGGGCTTTGCACAAACTAGCTAAAGTTATGAGTTACTTAACTGGAACCGTATCGCCTGTTTTGGCAATTAAAATTATATAATTTTGTATTGTTAAACTTCTGCTTCTGTTGTATCAACCACTTAGTGTACGTCTTTGCGAGAGAACCAGACATGCAAATTAAAGGTGATGAATGGTATCTTCCTTTTCCATACTAGGTTTTGACACCTATTACGGAACGAATATGAAATCTGTTTAGTTAGAGATATTAAACGCTTAAAACGCTGATCAGATCTGTTTTGTCGCCAAAATAAGTGGTGGTATTAGGATCGGACGTTCATCTTTACCCAGGGGCCCTAGCACGTAACTTGATACGATCGAGTTCGCTCGATACAATCGAGAACAGGCAGTTCCTTGTTATGATCAGACGATTGTTTTTAATTCGATTGAATCAAATTAAATAACTCCCTATACTCGATTACATCGACTAGACTCGATTGTATCAAGTTACGTGCTGGCACCCCAGGTTTTCTTGACAATCCTCAGAGTTGTCAAAAAAAAAAGCTGGGGTTTTCAGTTTTAAAAATACACCCAAGGGCTGTAAATTTTTTTGTTGACAACTAAAAGCAAGAAACAAATAATTATGTGCTCCGATAAAACTTTAAATTTGTTATAAATTAGTTTTTAAAATGAACAAAAACAATTTTGCGTTGTTGCTGAATATTTCATCTGATGAGTACGACAAACATTTAATTGCAAACACAAGCAATAACATGCAACACGCGAATCGACAAATGATACAAAAAAAAATAGATATGAAATCTCATGTGACTTTTACAGTTTGGTCAATACGTGGGGTGGAATCGGCTAATGTGATAGTTTATTTTTTGATTGTCATTTTGACTATAGCTGTGTCTATCATATCAATAAAGAAATATAGGGAGAGCGATTGTCAAAACGACAATCAATTAATTTAGTGATCACTTTACTCTTACGCGATACGGGTCCTGAACTCGCCACAACAAAATACCTAGATCTACTTCAGGGTGCGTTCAGGGCGACCCTAGGTCTCAACAAACACAGAATTTACTCACCAGGGTGACTTAAGGTTTTTCAAAAAACGATTTAGGGCAACCCCAGGGTGACTTCAGGGCTCAACGAACAAGCCTATTGATTCTATATTTGATCCCTCTCTTAAGCATATTAATCGACCATAAAGTTTCAATAGGTAAAATAGTTATGCGAGAAACAGATTGGCACAGCAACTTCCCACTTTTGAGAAGTTATTCATATATGTATGTATACATATATAACTGTGAAGACGTTCAGACTCCGTTATGTGCACTTCTTAGCATATTCTTAAATTTTTATCAACCAAATGACACATCCATGTGTAAAGATGTCCAAGCGAAACAAGATTTTAATAATAAATTTGTATCCTTTAAGGATAAATCTTGATTTATTAAGTCCTTAATGCAATGAAAATCTATTGCAACAAAAGTAATTCACCAAGAATTGTCATTTTGTTTATTAAGTTTTTTTGAAGCTGAAAAAAATTTATACGTGATTCATTTTAAATGAAAAAAAAACTTAATTCTGAATCGTTACTTTCCATATATATTCTTAATATATCACAATTTTTTCATCCCCTCTTCCCACCGAAAACTTTTCATTGTACTTAAATGTAAACACAAAATCAAAAATAATAATCGATAAAACAAAAAACTATATTTAAGTACACTATGTTTTTTTCAATTATTTCTACTTCTCGCTGCTACTGCTCGATCTTTGAAGACTATCCCTTCTGGAACTAGTTGGTTCGGATGACCTTTTTTTTCTTACCATAGACGACAATGTTTCTCCTCTGGTGTAATCGGATCTTCTGAGAATCGCACATATAACTAAAAATGGCACTGCAATTATAACACAAACGCCGGCAAGAATAATCAAAAGTACATCAACAAGTTCCGTTTTAAAGAAACCAAAATTATTGGCGTGTGATTTGAGATGATTGGCTCCAGAGGTTTTGAGAACCATATCAATGTAGTACATTGCCCGCGACATTGGAGTTTGAATGTTCGCTTTAAGAAGTTTTCCAGCTAAGGCTATATTCGTTGATAGAGATTTATTTGATAGAGCATTGTCAATAACGTCCAGGAGTGAATCATAATTGACATCCTCGTAAGGCAAACTTATCCCACAACCACGATTTTCAAGGCGCTTTGCATTCATCTGTTGCTCGGGCAGAACTGGAATAGCCAACATAGGAGTTTGATAGTGAATCGCTTCAATGACACTCATCAGACCCGCAGACGAAATAAACAATTTGACTTTCGGATGAGCTAAAATGGAATGAGATATAGCAAAAGGGAAGTTTAGATATAACAAAACGTACCTAAGATAGCCTGTTGTGGAAACCATTCGCTGGTGAAAATATTCTTCGTGCGAACGTCGTGCTTATCAAACGAATCCTCCCATTTCAATAGCACTCGCATGGATTCTTTGAGAGTTTCCAGGGCATGGAGTAGTATATCCAGTTTTTGGTCGGAAAACTCGGAAGTTTTTATGTCGGCTCCAAAACTTACATAAATAACTCCGTCTTCAGAATCCTCAATGAATCTCAAAAGGTGCTGCAAAATATTGAACTTTATTAATTTATGAAATACTATATGAACCTATTAAAATGTGTCTGCCTTACAGAAATACCGTTAGAAGTTTAAATGTATTTCATTTAAGCTGTATTAAAAATACCATTAGTTTCAGCACTTTAGAGCACTTAGGACCACTGATATCAGAGCAAATTTCTCATGTTCCACTAACCCAGTTAAAAAAAATCGTTAAAGAATCGTTACGGAATATAAGAAACTCAATTGGACGGTCTCAACAATTTCTTTCGGAACTTTAACTGGCCAACATGCTTCGGCGATGGTGAATGAAAAAACTTTTATCCATAACAGAACCAAAGGTGTTCCCACGAGAATTCTTGGTACGACTATGACTGTGAAGAGGTTATCAGGATGATAGCTTTAATCTACCCGCGATGCTCAAACGCCACTGAATAAAACTGTGGGCAAATTCCTAAACGCATATCTTGCGCAAATTCTGCTAAGCAAACAGTTCCAAAATGCTAAGCAGAGTGTCCCAAAATGCAATCGATGCTACTTTCTTGCGCAAATGCAGAGGCATTTGTGCAAATGTCAAACATTTCTTGCGCAATTCTCTTACATATGCGTTTTCTGATCTTCTTTATCTGCTTTGCAAGTGTTTTGCTTTGCAAATCTTGCGTTTAGGAATTTGGCCACATATTCGAAGAACAAATTTCTTACAAGCCCAAAATCTATATGTAAACAAATTTTACAATCCTCCTAAAGTAGTAAAAACTATTGCCATTTGTAAAAATATGAGAAACTATTTCCGTCGTTGGTTCCAACACACGATTACAATAACACTCAATCTACATCAATTAGAGAAATAGAATATTAACTTGCAACGCAATTTGGTGCAAATACGACTTTACCTCATAGTGTTCTGACTTCTCGTGTACTTGAAAACTTGAATGTGTTTTTTAAGACAAATCTTTCTTCTCACTCGAGAGTCTTGAAATACACAAATTCGCTCCTCCAGATTGTGTATCCTGTTAAGTTCTGAGGAGATCTTCTTCTACTGTCGCAAAAGTATAACATAATGGCACTTAAATCGAAGAAACCGAAAAGCTCTCAATACTCGGTATGTGTGTCAACGACGATCTTCGTTGAAAAAATGCTGCTAAATGCTTAGGATTTCTATATTGATGTAAGAAATTTTTCACCTCCTCTGATCCCATTTGTAAGGCGTTTATATGTCCAAAACTCGAGTATAACGCACATCTTAGGGTAGGTGCAACACAAACTTCTCTCCACTTTGTAGATAGAATTGAGAACAGAGCGTTAAAACTGATTGGAAACAGAGCTATCATGGATTCATTCCCATCTCTTGAACACCGTCGGAATATTTCATATATTGCCTTCTTTTATCGTTTCTTTCACAAGCAATGCTCACTCGAAGTAGCCAATTGCATTCCTCCCCTTAATCATATCACCCGTGATACCCGTTTCGCTAGAAATGCTCATAAATTCCCCCTTAAGCCTTATTTTGGTCGTACCGTACCTTCAAATATAAAGATTCGTTTTTTAGTCGCACAACACGATTATGGAATAATTTACCCGACACGGTTTTCTTTTGCCATTTCAATTTGCAAACATTCAAAACGCATGTTCATTGACACCTCCTTTTCCTTCCTCCCTTATTTCCCTAGCGCCCGTGCCTTGTTTAACATTATAAAGGTCTCTTAATATACCCTTGAGCGCGACGTAGCCAATAAGGTATGACTATTATAATGTTACTTATTCATTAATTAAACAAGAAGAGGAAGAAAAGTGATATAAGAATTGGAAAGAACTCACAAACCTACTACTGGTCAATTACAACCAGCAACGTTTCGAAAACTGCATTAACTTAAGTAGAAATAACCTAAGGTAACATCTAACAGGTATCCTAACTGGACACTGCAAACTTAGAAGACATCTAGGTTTACTTGGTATGGTAAGCAGTGCCACATGTAGATTCTACAACATGCATGAGGAAACACCCGACTACATACTAGAAGTTGTTCACTCATGCACCAAAGGAAAAACCATCTGGGACAATACCAAGCGAAAGATAGCAACCTATTCTATCTGAAGGTGCCCTAAATACTAAGATTGCTAAAATCAATCAATTTGGAGGAAGAACTACAAGAGGAGCAAGCTTATCCATATTCAGGTGAGGGCACAATGGATCTCCAGATCGCAGTGCAATAAATCCAATACATAATTCTTCCATTCATTCAACACATTCATTCGTTTAAAACTTGGGATAACTTTCATATATGGGCGGGTCCCTTCAATACTCATTTGATTTCTGTTGCAAAGGCTTAAACTCATAAGAGACACCTCCAGTACTGAAACTTTTTTCCCTTGAAAACCGTCGTAAGGTCTCCTGTTTTTCATTTTTTTAACGGTTTTTCTATCAAAGGTGCTCAGATGAAATAACTCAGCTGCATTCCTCACCCAAAAATACATCTTTGGTATGTATGATAAATATTAATATGATTAAATTAATTTTGACATTTTGAATGATCTTACTTCCGGCATATGTTCCTCCCTAATATGGATACCTCCAACTTCAATGACATTTGGCAAAAATGGCCTTGGATATTGGACAACCGGGTGGGAATTCATGAGAACCAAGCTAATATTGTGGGCCAAGTCTCTGTGATGTGGCAGAATCTCATTGCGCTCCATCGCTAAAGGCTCAAAGTGTTTCTCATAAACAGCTTGATGGGATATCATATGAAAGAAGCTGAAAAACAAATATTATCAGAATCACGAAACTCTGTACAGTCTCGTTTTTTATCTCTATTACTTGTAAGTCAATTTTTCAAAGACTGCCATGAGCGTGTTTATGATCCTCTCGTAGAGACTCATTCGCTCCAGATACGGCAGAAAGTTGCTGGGGTCTAGTGCAGAATTCTGAGAGTTGCCGGTCATTTCATTGATCCATGTATTCGGTCCAGTTGGACTAATCACGACGGTGGGCATTTTGTAGAATTGCGAAAACCTAGAAGCTTCAATCAATATCGCTCAGCCGCACAAAAAAATAACTCACCCTAGCAAAGCGTCGCCCAGGAATATATCAACAATTAATAAATCAAATGTGGTATTGCTCATTAGAAGGTTCTTAACTTTCTTGCTTGCCAGAACCAAATCAGCGGTAGATGCTCCGGCATAGACTAATCTTGTGAATCTCTCCATAATCGACTTCTCATGCATTCTATCGATTTGCGTACTTAGGCCCATTTCAAGCCAATTCTGTGCGATGCCATCAATTTGAATTTCGGTGAGTCGACTTCTGTTGTGAGGTAGTTCGGTGGTGTCTGGTGTGTTTTCCCTGTTCACAGTTTTAAAGGCACTTATGAGTGTTATATTGTGATGTTGGGTGGCTACAAGCTCCTGAAGGATTGCTCGACCAAAGAGGTAATGGGATTTCCATACACTCGGAAACACTGCTAAAATGTTAGCTGCATAAGTGCTGGGGGGAATAGTGATGCTGAGCAGGATTGCGAAAAACAAGGACAGGAATGATGGGATGTTCCATTGCGAAAATAAAGGCATTTTTTTTTATTTAAGCTCTCTTATGAAATGCAAGACATTTTTAAAACCAATTTAATGGAATTGAGTGTAGAGAAAACTTTTAAATTAAATTTATAAAATTAGAACTTAGAAGAAATGACGAAAAATGCAATAACTTTGTAAAACGAATAACGAAAACATAAAAGTTTTATTTTTTATTTAAATAAATTAAATTTGTATGTTGACGGCTGTTAAATGACATATGGCATCAGAGTTTATGAATACTCTCATGAGAGAGATTAGGGCAAAGTTGCACTTAGCCAGTTCACGTTTTTGAGATATGTCATAGATATTGGTCTGTCAGTTTGAATAAGTAGAAAAAGAAAACTAGAAAAAAGTGTCTCCACAAGGAAACGAAGTTGCACTTTTCTTCAATTGGAGTTATACTATATTCACAACAAACCAAAATATGAGATTTCAAATTAGGGTGACAAGATTTCCTTGAGATTTCTATGAAATTCAGTGTTTAATTGAGATTTCTTTGCACAGAGCAGAGCATGAGCATGTTGAGTAATCTCTGAGTAGATTTATTAATGAAACACACTGGGGCACTGAACTGTCAAAGGCGTTGATCTCTATTTTTATTTGTTTGCTTCTTTTTTATCGCCGTCTGTCTCTGTCATATAACACGAAAAAATAATGAGTTAGCCAGGCTCAGCTTTTTACTCCATCTGCTCGGTCATTTTATTCTGAGCTTATAAGGCGCGCTCCGACCCAGCTCTAATACAAATATGTTTCACAATCTGAGCGAGAAACATATATCTTTTTTGATAGCTCAAAAAAAAAAAAATATGGGAATTTCATCAGTTTCAGTTAAACGCTTCAGTTTTTGCATTTAGACATCAGTTTAACTGAAAGCTTAAGGCCAGGCGCGCACATTCAATTTTTAGTTTCGCAACTGTTTAGTTGCTAAAATGAAACATATGGGCTTATATGGGACACCGCGCACTTAGAGCAACTCGATTCGAGCAACTAAAAAGTTTGTGTTTTGACACAAACTAAACGATTGCCTTAAATTAATTCGCAACAGTTGAGCTGTTTTCTATAAAGCCTAGTACGCAGATCGGGAAAAATTTTGTCTCCCATACATTTTTTTTCTGGGACAAAATTTTGTCTCGGATATTTTTCCGAGAAGTACGCAGCTCGCGCGCAAAATTCATACTATTGTGAATTGCTCTACAAAATGTCTCCACTAAATTTTGCCAGGAAAAAGAATGATACAAGTATTATTTTGCGAGAAAATTTTTGACAGCCACCGTATTTCCGAAAGGGATTTTTGTCAAAACTGGTTTTATGTAAAAGGTGCTGATGCTTCTCTTGAAAGCATCAATAGAAGATTCCAACAAGGTATGAACGACTTTTGTAAGACAACCCGTTCCAGAGATACACTACAAAACACATTAAGGGTATTCATGTAACGAGATAATTTTCCGCTTTGTAGAAAGATATAACTTTCCGCAGCATGTTTTCATGAACACCCCCCAAGAAATAATTGCGTAAATGTGGGAAAGATTTTGTGAAATGTCAATCAAAAGTCAGAATCCATACTTCTCTAGTTTACGAGGTTTATTTCTGCACTTTCCGCAGCAAATTTGTGAGATAATTTTATGAGATTTGCAGAAACTTTTTCCCATACAAATTTTGACAGCTCGTTTCTGCGGAGATAAAATTATCTGGTTTACGAGGTTTACGAGGGTTTTCCGCGCTTACATGAATACCCCTATTAAATTAGATTTTATCTCTCCAAATTCAAACTTTTGCGCGAGATTTGGAAACGTTTGTAGAGATTAAAATTGTAGAGATAAAATTTGTCTTGTCTCGATCTGCGTACTAGGCTTAAGCGCAAGAGAGCAAAAGAGTGTGAACGTGAGTAAAGAGTTGCCAGTGCGCGGTACTCTATCAACTGGTGATTAAACTATTTGATTTCGATCACAGTTGCCAGTGCGCGGCTAGCCTAACTCAACTGAAACTGAAACTGAAATGATCGTCTAAAAGAGCTTAAAACAAAGCAAAAATAAAATCAAAAACAAACAAATTACAGAAACCCATCCAGGCAGTTAATTTTGTGTGAAAAAACAGGGTAGATGTTTTCAAATACTTTGCTTCACTTATCCATTTCGCAGGAGGAAATTTTTAGATTGAAATCAGAATTAACCAATGAAAATCCCTATTATCAACATCTTTTCAAGTCACTTAAGTATTATAAATAACATTTCCTCTTCTAAAATCATTTTAATGTGTGAATTAATAAATTCATGAAAATTCTGTACAAATCTGGTCTACGTGGTGAATGTATAGCCTTATAATTTATCTTTGTCACCCTATAACAATTTGCATGCTAGAATCTAATTCATCTTCATTGTGAATTAGCAACTACTTTCTCTTGTGAATTGGCCACAACCAAAACACAAGTACTGTCAATGTCAATTCAGCCGGTTTGGAATTGTGTGCGTACTGCGTACTGTCTTTTTTCTGTGCTGATGCAATTGTAGTGTAAAACGTATTCTTCCTCTTCACTGCACAAGCTCAGGCGATTAACAAACCGATTAATATTTACACCTTCAAAAACGAGGCCTCCCCTAGAGATCGGTGATAAATTGTTAATTGCAGAATTAACTTAAGTGGTCGGATTTTCATTGTATGTACTGTTTTTTTTATTTTAAGTTGAAGGTATCAATGGTCTAAGCATTTATTTTCTCTTGGCCTCCGTCCAAAATCAAATTAAATAAATTTATATAAAAAATCTTGTGGGGTGGCCGTTGCAACAAAGTATTAACAGTACAATTCTTATTGGAGCACTTGTTTACTTATTTCCCACTCCGCTTGTGCATTAATAACAAGAGTTTGTACAGCAAAGAACCAGAATTACGTAACTTGCAAAAATTAAAGTCTCACAATGGCACAAGTTGGTAAGTTGCATAAATCACGAACACTGGACGTGATATAACTATTCTTCTCCTTCTAGACCGCATCAATGTGGACAAGCCCCTGTTCGATCTCGATACATTTGTTGGGCGCTTCAAGCATTTCGCTTGGATGACTGATCCCAGAACAGTTGTCGTATCAAGCGAACGCCTTTTGGAAGCCAAAGCACTTGTCGAGAAGTATCGCAGCGGACAGGAACCAGCTGGGACAACCAAGGATGATGTTAAGTATGCCATGAAGCTGTACACTTCGGCTTTCCATCCAGATACCGGCGAGCTTCAGAATTTCTGCGGACGCATGAGCTTTCAGGTAATTTAAATTTTTCTTTCTTTATTTTAGCAATACACTCCCCAGAAGTGAAAGGAATTCCTCGATGTAGTGAAGTACTTTCCCCTTACAACCGACAGAATGTGGCATGGCTTGAACTCACGTGCCAACACAAACATTTGTAGTCCTCATCGGCATCGTCATCTTCATCGTATTCGAATTATATTTTTAGAACGAAATTTTTGTTTTTAGAAAAACCACTGCCACCGTTGTTGCGATGCCGATGTTTAATTTAGCTTTATTTGCGTTGGTTGTATGTTCCATTGATGAGACGATAAAGTATTGGTTTAGATATATATATATACCATGCTTATACCATGCTTATTGTTGATGTAATTATTTAGAGAAAGCGATAATCCCATTAACATGGTGCAAATTTGCCAATTTAATTGATTTGAAATGGAAAATAATTATTTCTCGGAAGCTCAATTTTATTTAGTTCATCCAGAATATGCCGATAAACTTGAAAAAACAACAACTAAAATGATAATAATTGAGTAACCAGTGTCGTTTGAAGTAGGTGCATACAAGATAAGAAAAAATACGTTGCATTGATAAAATAGGAATGTTCGACTTCGTATGTCCAAGCTAAAAACATGATCAAGAGGCACTTGCTAAATCAAATAGTATTCTTTTATCTAAAAGCCTGAAATTGTTGCGAGTTCTTAAAATAAATTGTCAGAAGATAATTGTAATGGAATGTTATAATAGAATATTTAAGCATCTCTTGTGCTGTAGCCTTATGGTTATGTTTTCTGTGATTCATAATCTTCACGTCGGCTCGAGCTGTGCTGACGGTCGTTGGTTCCCGAAGCTGTCGTCTTCAGCTATTCCAAGTGAAGATATCGGTCGTCTGTGGCTGCTTTACCTGTAATTAAATTAATAAGAAGACTGGGACGGGCTCAAGTTTTTCTCAGCTGAGGTTGTAGATATATTTGCCAATCGGGACAAATCCTGATTCTTCGAACAGCATTTCATTGCTATAATAGGGGTAAGAGTTGAGTTTTCGGTGAAAGAAGATGCAATGGCGGATAGCTTTTCGATCGAATAATTGCAATTGTTTCATATAATTGGGGCTTATTGTGAACCATATACGGAAACAATATGTTAATATTGGGCGAATGAGTTGCTTATATAGTAGAAGCTTTGTCCTGGCTTGGAGACCGTCCCTCACTTTCATAAGGGGACGTAAAAGGTATAAGGCATAATTTGCCTTACGATGTGAGAATTTGGTGTGTTGGTTAAACTTTTTGATGTGTAAACATCTTTCCCGGCGGTAGAGTGAATTGAAAACGTGTGTAAAACTTATACGTCCCGTGTAACCCGTTACGGTTACACGTTACGGTTACACGTTACGGTTACACGTTACGGTTACACGTTCCGGTTACACGTTACGGTTACACCTTCCGTGTAACAATCTACCTTACCGACGATTGCATTTAACACCATGTTTACATTGTTAATATTGCGTACTTACGACATCGTGTTTACATTGGAGACTTTGAGTACTGAAATCTCGATTTTATTACTTTCCATTGCTGGATAGAACTTAATTCAATCCCTCAACATTTCTTCACCTCCCGACCAATTAGGCCTATTCTGCCGCATTTGTTATTCTGCTATAGATTTTCTGTTATGAATCATAAAAGATTTCCACCTTAAAAGATCTTTTATGATTGGTATTCAGAGGTTCGAACTTTTATAAAAGTCTGTTAGGCTAGTCGCGCACTGGCAACAGTGACTGAAATCAAATAGTTTAATCACCAGTTGAAAGAGAACCGCGCACTGGCAACTCTTTACACACGTTCACACTCTTTTCTCTCTTGCGCTTATGGAAAACAGCTCAACTGTTACGAATTAATTTAAGGCAATCATTTAGTTTGTGTCAAAACAAACTTTTTAGTTGCTCGAATCGAGTTGCTTTAAGTGCGCGGTGTCCCATATAAGCCCATAGATATGTTTCATTTTAGCAACTAAACAGTTATGAAACTAAAAATTGAATGTGCGCGCATGGCCTTATGCTACTTCGAAAACGAGATCTGTTATGAAACTGAACTAAATCTGTTATCATAATCAGCTGTGATTATGTAAAATATTTCATCTGACATAATTTAAATGGATGACGAACAAAAAAGTAAACTCTTAGGCTAGGCGCGCACATTCAATTTTTAGTTTCGAAACTGCTTGGTTCGAGCAACTAAAAAGTTTGTGTTTTGAATGTGCGCGCCTGGCCTATGGCTATTTTGTGTAACATATAATTATATGCACCTGCGCGGACATTCATTTAAGTAGTTCATCTGTTTTCTATAAACTACCAAACAGTTGTGCAACTAAAAATTGAATGTGCGCGCCTAGCCTTACACACTATGGGTATCCATACAATGGAACACGATTTTACCTCATATGTTTCTGGGAATACCATGGCCATACTCTACTTATATGTTTATATGATATGTGTTTTGATATATTTTCTTTCATTTGTCTCCTTTAAAGAACATTTCATTGACGAAATAAAAGATAAATATTCATTATTACTTGATGCACCTGTGTACTTATTGAAATCTTTTATGATAAAAGTCACAGAAGTTTGTCTTTTATGATTTTTAACAAAAATGCTATTCGTAAAAGATTTTTTCTATGTTCGAACGTTTGACAGTTCATAAAAGTTTTCTTAGCAGATTTTATAACAGATTTTAGCGTGCTGAATACCAAAATTAAAATTCATAAAAGATTTGTTGACAGCTCATGCTCAAACATTTGTATGGAAATTCATAGCAGAATAACAGAATGGAAGAATAAAAGATCTCGCCGAATAGGCCTAAATATGTGAAAAAGGCGAAAGACAAATCAACTCGTGTAAAATTTTATAAGGTGTTCATTTGATGTCTTAAAAAATCCACTTCTGCCATGAAATATTCTCGATACGTCAAAATTTAATTTGTCCCTTATCTGTCATACCATATAATTATTTTAATTATCGAATAAGATATTCTTTATTATATCAAAATATACTTTTAGCATTCACTATATCAAAATATAGATCGTTCTCCATCTGTCAAGCCATGAACTGGATGATGACTACGACTTCAATGTATTAAAAAAAATTAGTTTTTGCCACTTATAATAATTGCATTACAAGGTGGGAATGATGTCAATCGGGTTGTAAATCTCTGACAGAGAGAGTAAGATAAAGTACAAAAACCTAAAAAAAAAGTTAAGGGATTGGTTTGATTTTGGTAAGGTGAACGCTCCATCTAGTGGTTTGTCAAAAAAAAAAGTTTTGACTTTTTCGCTGCATGACAAGTATATTTGTTGGCGGTGTTAAGCCAGGTATACATTGTTCAAATGCATGAAAAGCACGTACAAGTCTATTATTTCAGTGGCGAGAGAACGTTGCCCTTTGTGGTTTTTTTTTCAGCAAAATTGTGTTTTTACGAATTTCTTTGAGATTTTTGTAATTTTATCCGAGTAATTTGTTTTATTTTGTCTGTCCCTTTTATCATACAATTTTCGTTTGCTGTTTTAATATTTTAATCAGTGCTTATGCTGTGTTCTCATCTCTTCAACGTACTATACGCAAATAAACTAATAAATACATGATCAATCATCAACCTTGCATATACAATATTTCTATGCAGTAGGCTAGATTGAAAAGATTTTGATTTTTCTTCAAGCCTACATCCAATCTATATACGTGTGACTTTTTTACTAATACACTTACAACTGCTGAGAAAAATGCGGAGTTATCGTTCATTCTTCTTTGTGGTTTTCTTTTTTATATTTGGCGTTCGGTGCAATTCGCTTAACTGAGTAGAGGAGTGCGAAGAGATGACTCTTTTTCGCATGAACAAAGTTAACTTATATTAAAAATCGCTGTGTTTAAACTTTAAAAGCACAGATGCACTCGAAAGGAAGCCAAAAGAGAAACAGAGATTAAAATCAGATTCGTGTAAAAACAGTTTATTTTTTATCAGATAATTAGGCCTATTCGGCGAGATCTTTTATTCTTCTATTCTGTTATTCTGCTATGAATTTCCATACAAATGTTTGAGCTGTCAACAAATCTTTTATGAATTTTAATTTTGGTATTCAGCACGCTAAAATCTGTTATAAAATCTGCTAAGAAAACTTTTATGAACTGTCAAACGTTCGAACATAGAAAAAATCTTTTACGAAAAGCATTTTTGGTATTCAGCATGCCAAAATCTGTTATGAAATCTGTTAAAAATCATAAAAGAATAAAAGACAAACTTCTGTGACTTTTATCATAAAAGATTTCAATACATACACAGATACGAGTATATCAATGAAAAATTAATATATCATCGTCGTCCATTGTGCAATACAATATTTTGCAAATATGGCGGATCTGGAATGAATTAAATAAGAATTAAATTACATTTTTGTTAAGAATGGACGTTTCATAGAACGACGACGATATATTTTTATTTCGTCAACGAAATCTTTTTAAAATGAGACAAATGAAAGAAAATATTTTCACACACATACGAGTATTATATAAACATATGTATATGTAAGTAGAGTAGAGGACACCAATAATGTGTAAGAGAAGAGATTACTTTTTTGTTCGTCATCCATTTTAATTTTGTCAGATGAATTATTTTATTTAATCACAGCTGATTATGATAGCAGATTTAGTTCAGTTTCATAACAGATTTCGTTTTCGAAGTTGCATAACAGACTTTTATAAAAGTTCGAGCCCCTGAATACCAATTATAAAAGATCTTTTAAGATGGAAATCTTTTACGATTCATAACAGAAAATCCATAGCAGAATAACAGATGTTGCAGAATAGGCCTAAATATCTCTGTTTCAATATAAGGGTAAAAATATAATGCTGTCACAAGCAACATCCCTGGTTAAACATAAGTCAAACAAACTTTACGTTACGTAGCGGAGTCGACTTACTCCTAACACATGCCACGAACTACTTCATCGAAGCATATTGTCGATAAGGTTTTTGGGTCGTGTGAAATGAATATGTGTCGACATAGCAGTGCGAACTCTGGGAATCGAATCGAATTACTATGCCGACATGGCGTGTAAAAAGGACCGAACTAGTTCGTCGAAACAATTTTTTATGATGTTATTCGGTTTTAGTTGTTAAAATTTACAAATCGCCTAAAAAAGCAAGAATAAAATTCAATCTCCTTAAGCAAGAATTCAATAAAGCTCTGATCAACGCAAAAAAGTGGTTCTGGAGCATTAAAATTCAAATATTTTTCGGTCATTTTCACTTTTCATTTAAAATTTTACAACTCTACCATTTCACAGCTGATTTTGGCATGTACTTCTACGTCGGCGTATTGGTGTGTAAATGCCCATACAAAAGCGAAGTACTTTGTCGATTGTTCGTCTTGATCGATGTGGCGTGTGTGAGGGGTATTTATCACAAGTCACAAATTAGTACGATTGCATTGTATGTTTATTGGGTACGTTCGATAACAAAAATTCGACACTCGGACGAACGTTGATGTTTACACATCTTAACCGTGAGTCCTGGCACTCACACTTTTTTTTTTTTTTTTTTATAATCTACCCGCGCTCAAGGGATTATGATTACCCTTTAAATGTTTCAACACAGCGTGAGCGTGAAGTTAATGAAGAGAAAGAAGGATAGGAAAGATGTGTGGCACGAAGTTCTGAGACTGAAGGTGGTTGTCTCAGATTTTTTATCTCCAGAGATGGCGGCTGAAATAAAGCGGAGAAATGCCGTGTCTTATTTCTAAGTCCCTTATAATTCACATTATTTTATTCGTATTCATCCTTGCTGGGCATACTAGTTTAACTCAATTACATGTTGTTAGTGTTATGCCTGAACAACATGTAATGAGTAAACCAGCAACCCATTGATGACAATTTTTAGAAGAAGAAGTGAACTGCCAGGTATTTGACACTTTTCTTGGGGGTGATAAATTTGTTATCTGGGAGAGTTTTTTACATTTCGTGGATCGGTCATTACGCGAGGGTCGTCTAAAACAGGTTATGTAGTTCCGTTTTAGAGGGATTGACTTTTATTAACCATTGGAGATAATATTTCCATGGTCTAAGAATGTGTGTCTTAACTCTACGGAAAGCTATGTCTGGGCTAATGGATGAGCTTTATGTGATGGAGTCATCAGCGAATAGCAGAGTTTTTGTCATTGGGAAGTTTGATGGTTGGTTGGAGGTGTAGAGGTTAAATAGGTCGAGTTCAAGGTGGGATCCTTGAGCATCTCCGGCTAAGTTGTTTTTAAGGATTGAGTTAGTACTCCCCAAGCGTTTATAAAACTTACGGTTAGTGAGAAAACTGTGAATGATGAGGATAAGATGTCTAGGCAAGTTAAAAGACTTCAACTTGAAAACCAGACCATCTATCCAAACAGAGTCGAATGCTTTTTGTTAAGAGCCAGAGTTGTATCAGCGTGGAGCTTGAACAATGGGTCGATGGTGTGTGGGATGCTATGAAACCAAATTCGTTATGCTGCACTATTTTCGTCAGAATATTTCATTATTGGAGAGAAGGTCGAGTAAATGAGCAGGAGGATTGGTTTTGAAGTTGCCTTCGAAGAAGACTGCAAAAGCATTTGGGTTTTCTTTCGCAGCTTATCCGTTAAGGATATATGGATTACTTCCCAATTATTTTTTTTATAGTTTATGAATTCCTGCTGAGGAGTACCAAAAGTCTTTAGATTTGTTACGAGACGAAGAAGTAGTTTTACTGGCAAATGGTCAGAATCTGATCCAATTGCAGTGCAGGTGAAATTAATAAGCGAAGGAATTCTACAAATAAGATGTGGAGAGCAAATAAAAAAGTCAAGTGTTGAAAGAGTTTGGGAGAATCCAGGGATTGGTTGAGATACAATCTTAAAATTGTGGTTGTGTGAATTAGCACAGAGCATTAGAAGGAGCACTGATTATACAAAGGTACCATAAGGATATTTTTGTTATTATCGAGAGCGATCACTATACAAGTTACTTCAAAAGTTGTCAAACCATGGACAATGACCTTTTGGCAACGAAAACTTTATTTTACCAGCACCTGTTTTGGCACCAGTCTGTGCGAAAAAGTGTGTACTTATTGAAGTAAAACCGATGCCTTGAGACTAGTTTAGTTTCTGACAGCAGAACTCAAGAAACATATATTTTTTGCCGGTTTCGTAGGGGCAGGCCTCGTAGAGTGGGAGAAAATCTGTGATTTTCGAGAGAATTGCGACAAAGTCACAACCGAAGAACGAACTCGTTGTGGTGTAGTCTTGGGAACACTAAAGATTTTGGCGCTATTTGTGGTTTTAACACCAATTGGTTTTGTTGGCTCAGAATGAGCAATAGGGAAGGATTTGGTTTGGGTTCTGGCTTGGGATAAAATTGTCCCAATCTTTTGACAGTCGGACGTCTAAAATAGACCATTAATATTGATTTAATGAACATTCATACTTACAGGTACCTGGAGGTATGCTCATCACTGGAGCGATGCTGCAATTCTATCGTACAGTTCCAGCGGTGGTCTTCTGGCAATTCGTCAATCAATCATTCAATGCTGTTGTCAATTATACAAATCGTAATGCTAATTCTGCTACAACAGTTACTCAGCTTGGAGTGGCATATGTATCTGCCACCACCAGTGCCCTTATCGCTGCCATCGGATGCAAAAACTATTGGACAAAAAAAGCTCCACCAATATTCCAAGTAAACTAACATACCTATGTAAATATAACACATACATATTTACATATATATTTTTTGTATTCAAATGATAAGCGCTACGTTCCATTTACTGCCGTTGCCGCTGCCAATTGTGTTAACATCCCGTTTATGAGACAAAACGAAATTCTGCAAGGAGTCGATGTGCAAGATGAGAATGGAAATGTTGTTGGCAAGAGTCGTGTGGCAGCTGCCAAGGGAATTTCCCAAGTAATCTTTTCAAGAATCATCATGGCTGCACCGGGAATGTTAGTCCTTCCAGTAATAATGGAAAAACTAGAGAAGTTCCCATCATTTAAGAAAATGACATTCATACATGCACCATTCCAGACAGCTATGGTTGGTTGTTTGTAAGTGATTTTATTAAATTTAATTTTAAAATTATTAAACTAAACAGTTCCTTCTATATATTATAATAGCCTCATCTTCATGGTTCCAACTGCATGTGCACTTTTCCCACAAATGTGCAGCATTAAAACATCAACAGTAAAGCGTCTGGAACCCGAGTTATATGCAGAAATGGTAAAAAATACAAAAGAAAATGTTCCAGAACTAGTTTACTTTAACAAAGGATTATAAATCAATTAAACTAAATTAATGTATAAGTACATGCTGACAATATCAAAAATAATCCTCATAAACTATAGCTTAGTAGGTTTGTGCCGTATTTATTTGTTACATTAAAAGAATAATCGTGTTTGCATTTATTATATAAAGACATCGAGAAGCATTTAGGTATTTAATTTTAAGTATGTTTTGTGTGTATTTCGTGATTTCTTTGTGTTCTTTGTTCCAGAGCCTTTATATAGCATAGAACGTATAAAGGAAGACAAGTGATCTTATTTTCAGTATTTTGCATAGTCAAAACGAAAATTTATATAAAAGGTGTTGGCTGTTAAATTCTGTGTCATGCACCTATTAATGTTTTTTTTTTGATCAATTTACTTTTATATATATTCAAATATAGGTTTTTAAGTGAAAGAAACTGTTACCTAATATATGTATGTCCTATATAATAAATTAAGAAACAAATCGAATCAAATGAAAATAAACAATTAATTATTTCCCAGAAGATTGTTTTCTACTTGATTTTTAACCGTGAAGTTTAATGGGTGTCTATTGTTTTTGTTACAATTATTTCTGATCAACTCGCAACTTTTGTCGATTTTAAACATATTTCGTTTGGTGGTTTGGTGTGTGTGTAAGTATATACGTGTCAAAACAATTTTTTTGGTAAGGAACGCCAAAACTAGGGGAGGCTCAAAATCTTCACCCATAAATTGATTTTTTATGTTTAAAGGAAATCGACATTTCATTTGCTACTTTATTTCGTCTCACGATTAATTCTTTTATTTTTTGTTTCTTGTTTCGGATATCCGTCTAAAGTTCGTTAAGGGTGATTCCGCTGTAGACGATTTTTGACACCAATTTTTGAATTACAATATTTTTTACTTTTTTTGATGAATATTCAAAGTAGAAATACTATATTTAATAATAAAAACAAAAACTGAGACCTAAGTTATAGAGAACATTTTTGTTTGCACTTGGCAACATTATCATACGAAGAATCAGTACGAACTGCAAATATTATAACTGGTAACATAAGCTCAAAATAGCTATTTCCGACAATTTTAAGTTATGCTTTACTCAATAGACGTATGAAGCAACATGCCATTTAATCGTTTGCATAAAAACATGTACGAATTTGTTGTTATATTTTTAGCATTATTGATTGCAAATAGCCATTGTAAGTTTGTTGCACCCGCGATATAAAAGATATAAAAGTTTACTTTTTTGGCAGAGATAAAGTGCTAGCGTTTTGAAACTTTCTAAAAGTAAGAAGAAAACAAAACTAAAATTACGTTGAACGACAAAAAACGTTGATTTAAATTGGTTGCACCCGCGATCCCTGAGCTTCATGCAGAAAAAGGACGTAGAAATTTAATGTGGAGAGATATATTGAAAGGGAAAATGAAGGCAGATACAAATTTTAAAATTCTGACCAGAATCAGACAACAAGAAAAAATGCAGTCAACACAAAAAAAGGCAGGCACTCATTACATCAGTCCCTGTAGACTGAAAAAGTCACACAAGTGGAACGTAATCGCCCAAGGAGTCCCACTAACGTAGTTGAAGTGTTAAAAAATGTATTTAAAAAAAAAACTGGTTCCACCAAAGCAATGTCTAAAAAACTGAAGGATGACAGGTGATTTCTATAAAAAGGATAATATTAGCAGACAAGTGCCGGGTATAAAAGATGTGAAATCGATTAAGTCGGAAGTTAAGAATCGAGAAGAGTACAATGACCATGAGCATTCGTGAAGTTAAGTTTTCGATGTTTTTATTGAGTCAGAAGACGAAGCATTAAATTCTAAATCTCCAACAGGGTCTTTTGAACCCCCTATATTACCAGTAGATCCATGCTCTAAAATACCGTTCTGTTTTTACAGCTGCAGTATTTCCAAAAGTTATTTCCGCAGGTTTGTACCTTCTTGCACCAGGCAGGCTGCAATATCACAATATCGTTATGTGGGGTTATCCTTAACCGATATCAATGAAGATGGAGTACTTCTGACATACATATATGTATTTTCGAAAAAATATTGAAGTATTTGAAAAAAACAAAATTAAAATTAATAGAGAAGGGTGCTGACTTGTTACATATTATTATTGTTACATATTATTAGAGACTCAATATTTCGCTGAGGCTTACAGCAAGCCTTCTCCTCCAAAATGTTCCATAACCGGTAGTTCAGCGGATTAAGATCAGGGCTGCCCGAGGGCCAATCTTCTGTGGCAATAAACTCTGGTAAATTGTCCTTAAGCCATAGTTGTAGTGTTTTTGTTTTGTGGGACGGCGCAGAATCTTGCTGAAATATCCAGTGCTTGCCAGCCGGGCAGCCCCGATCTTAATCCGCTGAACATTTTGGAGGAGAAGGCTTGCTGTAAGCCTCACCGAAATATTGACTCTCTCAAAGCTGATTTGTTGAAGACAGTAGCTTCGTTTCCACTGGAAGTCGTGCGTGCGGCGATAGACTAGTGACCGGGTCGTTTAAGAAAGTGTTTGAAGGCTAAGGGGTCATTTTGAATAATTTCTTACATATATATTTATATTGTAGGTAAATTTATTACTTAATAAATGACGTAAAACGAATTTTGATTGCTTTTTTTATTTTTTAAATAAAATGTGTTTTTGTTAGGGACAGAACTTATGGCAGGACTACGTATTTGCCTCATCATCAGTATCAAAATTATTTATAATAAATTATTTGATAACAATATGTTTTTTGATGTGTAAACATCTTTCCCGGAGGTAGAGTGAATCCAAAACGTGGGTAAAACTTGTAACCCGTTACGGTTACACGTTGCGGTTACACCTTACGGTTACACGTTACGGTTACACGTTCTGTGTAGCAACCTACCTTACCGACGATTGCATTTAACACCATGTTTACATTGGAAATATTGCGAACTTACGACATCGTGTTTACATTAGCCGTGTTTTATTGGTTAGTGAATACACTACATATCAAAATTTAACATTGAAAACAACAACAAACGATTAGTGAATAAAAATAAGCTAGTAATTGAAATGGATAATTTAGTGAAGATAGAGTTTCGGATGTTGAAATGTAGGAGGTGTTTAGGTGGTGTCCGAAAAAGTATATGTGGCATACTTGAGGGTATGTTCGTTGGTATTTATTTTGTTATACTTTGCCGTTACTAATCCAAAGTGTGATCGCTCCGAAATTTACAGAACAAATATTTTTTCAAATGCAAAACTTTAATTCATACCATAATTCCGGCTTTACACTACTGCCATTAATTTTGTCATAAAATATTGAATCAATTTACGCGAAGGCGATTGGTTTCGATTGATATATTTTATCAGTTCGCTGGCATTTGTTCAAAAATGTCATGTAATTGCGGCATTATGTTGAATTTATATAACAACTGAAAAAATTGCACATTTTAGTTGAATTAATACGATGTTAAGGCTGTTTTAGTATGGAGCTAGGTTAAGACAACGATTTTGCAAAATTTTAATCAGACACAGCATCCTACTTTCTCTACACCTTTATTGAAGTTAAACTCTCAGAATAGGTACCTATTTTATTTTGTTAGTATCGTTCTAACTTCATATTGTAAGACATTTTCATACACTTTAACATTAATGTAAATATATTATTTTGTATTACTTAGTAATATCTTTCATTCAAGTATTGACTACATATATTATTAATAAAGTTTTTGCTGAAAGAAGAAGTCATTGATTTTTAATTAATTTAGAAATATTTTGCATAAAATAATTCAATATACTTTTCTTGTGTTCAAATCAATTTGAGGTTTTTTTTTAAATAATCTCTCATAATATGACTCTTTAACATTTAAAAACGTCAAAATAGGTCTGTTTTCTTAGTTTTTTTCACGAACTACCATTGTTTTAAGGTTGCTCAGAATCAATTTATTAAAAGAAATTGCCTTAGGCTAGGCGGTTTCTTAACTGTTTGGTTCAAGAAACTAAAAAGTTTGTGTTTTGACACAAACAAAACGATTGCCTGAAATGAGTTCGCTATTTTGTGTAACATATAATTATATGCACCTGCGCGGACATTCAACCAAATTGGTCATCTGTTTTCTATAAGTATCCAAACAGTTGTGCAACTAAAAATTGAATGTGCGCTCCTAGCCTTAGGATGATATTAGTTAAAATATATTTAAAGTTAGAAAACTACTTTAAAGTTAGGAAATATATAAGAAGTATAATACTACTACCTTAATAAGAGGCTGTTTAAAATTTTGCGCCAATATTATTTTATTGAGTACAATGTTTTTTTCTCCAATACTCCAATACATATATGTGAGAACATTTTGAGTAGATTGTAGAAAATATATGTATTTTCGCACTTTTGTAAGTTTTAAATCATATTTAACAGTGAGAAAAACTCTAAATCAACTCGATCTGCATTTTCATGAATATTTCAACTCCAGCTTAAAACGAGATACAGATCTTTCGAACACATCCGTGTAAGTTAATTCAACAAGTAGGAAGGAAGAGTGAGTTAAAGAGTGAATAAAGCGTTTTTTTGGTGCTTGTATTACTGCGCTAGATATAAGGTGCGTTTTATTATTCACAAATCTATCTGGATCCGGATCTGGATCTTCCCTTGAAAATAAAACGATACGGATCTTAGTGACACCAGTGTTATAAGGCCGTCTCTTTTTATTCTTGGGTTTGGAAATTTTAAATTATTTCTTGTCTCTTTTCTTTAAACTGTAGTTTACACTACCTTACCATAAAAAGCCATCTACTCGCCAGTGTAATAACTAATTTTTGGATCTTTGAAATAGATCCCGATAGAAAACAGGATCCCAAATTGTTTTTGTAATACATGTTAAAACTTAATCCAGATCCGGATCCAGATAGATTTGTGAATAATAAAACGCACCTATAGATTACCAATAAAACGCGCCTATTGGAAACTTTGAGTACTGCAATCTCGATTTTATTACTTTCCATTGCTGGCTAGAACTAAATTCAATCCATTAACGAAAGATTTCATAGTATGTTCATTCAATGTTTTTTAAACAAATCCAGTTCACGTTAGTGATGGACAATTAAATTTTATTTTATGCTCCCAAAAATGTATTTTCAGAATTGACATTAAATAAAATGTACGATTGGGTCGCACGAACTTGCTCTTATGTATTTGCAAAATCGTCGTTTTAACAAAGTTTCATTGTAAAACAGCTTTAATATCGTACTTATTCGACTAAAATTTTGCATCTTTGTCTTTCTAGAAAAAATTTGGAATTTTGTTTCTAAATACAAAAAAAATAACACTCAAACTTTTGAGGAGCTTTAGCATAAAAAAAAACGATCAAATTCGGTTGTACCGTTTACGAAAAAATCAAAAGCTTAAAAAAATGTTCCAAAAACCATTTAAAATGTTGTTCAGGGCAATCAGTTGACATCTACAACGAAATATTCTCGATACATCAAAATTTAATTTGTCCTCTATATCTGTCATCTACCATATAATTATTTTAATTATCGAATTAAATATTCTTTATTATATCAAAGTATACTTTTGGCATTCACTATATCAAAATATAGATCGTTCTCCATCTCTCAAGCCATGAACTGAATGATTACTGCGAACTTCAATGGATTAAAAAAATTAGGTTTTGCCACTTATAATTCCTTTACAAGGTGGAAATGATGTCAATCGGTTTATAAATCTCTGACGAAGGGAGTAAGATAAAGTACAGAAACCTAAAAAAAAAATTAAAGGATTGGTTTGATTTTGATAAGATGAACTCTCCATCTAGTGGCTTGTCAAAAAAAAAAGTTTTGACATTTTCGCTGCATGATAAGTATATTTGTTGGCGGCGTTAAGCCAGATATACATTGTTCAAATGCATGACAAGCACGTGCAAGTCTATTATTTCAGTGGCAAGAGGACGTTGCCCTTTGTGAGTTTTTTTTTTCTGTAAAATTGTGTTTTTACGAATTTCTTTGAGATTTTTTTAAATTTTATCCGAGTAATTTGTTTTATTTTGTCTGTCCATTTCATCATATAATTTTCGTTTGGTGTTTTAATATTTTAATCAGTGCTTATTATGCTGTGCTGTGTTCTCATCTCTTCGACGCGACTATACGCAAATGAACCAATAAATGCGTGATCAATCATCAATCTTGCAAATACAATATTTCTATGCAGTACGCTAGATTGAAAGGATTTGGATTTTTCTTCAAGCCTACATAAGATCTATATGTGTGACTTTTTCAATAATATACTTACACGCGTGCTTGTCATGCATTTGAACAACGTATATCTAGCTTTAAACGCAATTGCTGAGGTTGAGAAAAAGGCGGAGTTATCGTTCATTCTTCTTTGTGGTTTTCTTTTTTTATATTTGGCGTTCGCTCAGTGAAATTCACTTAACTGAGTAGAGTAAGGAGTGTGAAAAGATGTCTCCTTTTTGCATGAACAAAGTTAACTTACATTAAAAATCGCTGTGTTTAAAAGCACTGATGTACTCGAAATTAAGCCAAAAGAGAAACAGAGATTAAAATCGGATTCGTGTAAAAACAGTCTATTTTCTATCAGATAACATCCCTGTTTGAATATATGTAAGTGCAAAAAGCAACATCCCTGTTTAAACATAAGTCAAACAAACTTTACGTTACGCAGCGGAGTCCACTTACTCCTAACACACGCCACGAACTACTTCATCGAAGCATATTGTCGATAAGGTTTTTGGGTTGTGTGAAATGAATAAGTGCAGACACGGCAGTTCACAACTGCTTGGCTCGAGCAACTAAAAGGTTTGTGTTTTGACTAAAAGGCTCTGTTTTTTAATAAGGAATAATCATAGATGTCTATAGTTTCTATGTGTAAAGCTACATATGGAGAGATATTTTTAGATTTAAGTACAAGTGAAAGGGTTAAATTGTGGGAAAAAAAGTGGCTTCCATTTGAATATATTATGTACATATGTACATATCTAAAGTCACAAACTAAATAGTACGATTGCATTGTATGTTTATTGAGTACGTTCGATAACAAAAATTTGGCACTCGGACGAACGTTGATGTTTACACATCTTAACCGTGAGTCCTGGCACTCACACTTTTTTTTTTTTTTAATATTCGACGTTTTCAAAACAAATGTTTTTTAATATTCGACATTTTCAAAACAAATGTCGAATATTAAAAAACAGATTGTTGTCAAGGGGTGCCAGCACGTATTTTGATACAATCGAGTCTAGTCGATGTAATCGAGTATAGGGAGTTCCTTATTTGATTCAATCGAATTAAAACAATCGGCTGATCATAAGAAAGAAGTGCCATCTAAACTATCAACACTTCTGCGAATTAAATTCACGTTCAACCATATTTATTAGAATTCGCTATGCTCTGCATAAGGACTTATTCATCCACTATACAAATTCTTATTTATTAAACATTTTCGATCTTATTTAAGAGTGTACTTTGAAGTCAAATAAAGGGTGGGCTAAATACATTAATTATTAATTAAATTTGAAATTTTACATGCATATGATTTTGGCATCGAATGTCCGCGATCACCAACTTTAAAAATGAAACCAAAAAGACGGAATATAAAAGTGAGAATAAGCTTTTTATTCACTTTTAGTTGTTGTACTGGTTATAAGTTTTACGAAATCACGCCTGATTTTGTAATAAATGTATCTCTCCACAACCTGTCTATCTTCTCAATGATGTAAACGAAAGATATATTGATAATCTATCAATGTATCTTTATTATTTATAAATACATACTAAATATACAAACCCCAACTTTTGTTAGAAAAAAAAAACACAAATTGTTTCAATGTTTCATTATTTTTCATTTTAATCTTAGAACTATGTTCGAACCCAAACATACAAATTGAATGGAATGTGTATGAAAAATCTGTCTTCTTATTTTTTGTTTTGTTTAACAATAATCATTATTATTATCAAAATGTTTTGAATTTTCATGACACATTTTACAAGACGAAAATCACATTTTTATTTAGTTGTATTGATGAATTAATAATAATTTTTATACAATCATTTCAATAAATTCAATATAAACATTGAATTGCTTAAAGTTGATTACATTTTCGGATTTAAATATTCTGCAGGTTTTTTTTTTCAGAACAACAAATCAATGAAATACTTATATTTTAGACCATAACATCGCTGTGTGTGTGAAGTGTGTGATTGTTTAAGTTCAAACAATCAGATTTATTTTTTTAATGATTTTTGTTTTTTAATCACGAAGTTAAAAAATACATGAATTATTGTTTTTTTGATATTCAATCAAAGAGAAAACCCGTTTATGAAAATAGTTGCCACATTTGTTTACATTTATTATTATTTATTTTCTTTTTTGTTTTCAAATTGTATAAGATTTTAATGTCGACAAAAAAATTTAAAACAATGCAAACTAGCATTATTTCTTTTATAAAAGGTACAAATTGTGTTTACGGACTTACAAAATGTGAGTTTTTTTTTTTTTTTTTTTTTTGCAATGAGCTATAAAAATGTTGGCTACTTTAAATAAGACTTAGCTTATGTATGTATTTTTGCACCTTCGAATGTTTTTTTTTCTTGTTCAATTATTGAATTTTCTATGATGTTGTTATAAACTTCTTCTATTTTTCTATAGCCCTGATATTTGTATTTAGTTTTACCTACATATTTTGTATTTTTGTGTTTGTATTTTCAAATTTCTTCTTACAAAATTGAAGTTTTAGCAAAAGTTTTATTTTTTCTTTATAAAATTTTATTTATAATACTCGTAATATAGCAAATTAATTAACTTTCAATCTTTGATATTTATTTATTATTTATGGATTTGTTTTGCTTTAATGTATTTATTCGGATTTATTAGTAAAAAAAGGGAAAAAACAACAATTTTATTCAATGCTATCATATTATAGTATAAAAATTGTAATTAAATTGTATAATTCGTACACATCGATTCAATTTATATTATAACAAATTTATTTCAGTATACAACATTAAAAAATTTGCAAAAAGTTGAATTTTGTTTTTTAATTCTTGAAATTTTTCATGAATCTATCTATACTTACTTAAGACACAGCCCCGATTGTAAAATCCTTTAAATTCTTCAATGCCGTAAAAATTCTTTGTTTTGTATTATGTACGTTTTTTCTTTAATTCGTTTTTAGTTTTGGTATAACTTTTTTGTTTCCTGCATTTTGGTTTGGATTTCTTGGTTGATGTTTTTGTGGTATAAGTATATTAATATTACAAATGGAAAAAAAGATTATAATTTATGCAATGTTGATTGTGTATGGTATTTTTTTAAACAAAATCGTAAGATATGGTTTTTATCAGTGTACTTATTTGAAAAGGTAATCGAATAAATACACAGATAAATGTCCACTAGAAAATAAAGTGCACAACGTGATCTGATAGCGGCAAAATTTGAGAATAATATACTAAAACATTTTTGAAAAATATGAATGAAATTAAAAATAAATTCTTTGGATTGGAAAAAAATTCTTGTGTGGTTTTCCATTGGTAAAATAAATCAATTTATTTTTTTTATCTTTATAGGTATCTGTCAAAATTCCGATTTTGGCAATTTTTATTTATTTTTCAATTTAAAATCAATTTAGCTAATTTAAGTTTTTCAGCAAATTAACCTCTGTTTGTACTCATACTAAAACAATTTTAAGATGTCAGTTTGCAAATGTGTTTAAGGTTTGTTTAATTTATTTAAACTGTGAAAATTATGTCCAAGACACCAAAGAAATTATTTCTAGTAAAAAATGGAAGCAGTAAAAATGATTCGGTTAATTCAATCAAGCTCATATTTCTCTACTCAAAGTTAATTGAAGATGACTTTTTGGAACAGACACAAAATTACACTTATGTCGTTTTTATTTGGAAATCCGAAATCTCTCGCCGATCCGGGATCCCAGCTAAACACCTTTTTGATTCTGACTATTTTAAAAATTTGTGAAACATCAAATGTGGACAACAATGTTATCCATTTGAAAATCAAGAATAATGATTGTTGAAAGAAAATCACTTCGTACAATTAGGATACAAAAAATCACAACTGTCGACGTTCAAGTATATGAATGTGTGAGTTCTTCTGGTTTTGGTTCTGACTTAAAATCCAGAATGAATCAAATTTCTCTTCTTTTCAGAATCAAAACTGCCATTTTTTCCCAAATCAACACTTTTAGAAAAGTCCAGAAGGATTCCGGATTGCCAAATAAAAACGACATTACACAACGACAAAACTAAATCAACTTACAGAGCCGTTTATTAGTAATTTTTTTTAGAAGTTGGTGACGTAATCTTGAACTTACGACCGCAAATTGGGCCGTTTTCGAAAATGTCAAATCAACGTCAATTTAATCATCGTTAATGATCGTTATTTTTTGACACAGATATTGCTAGCGTCAATTATACAAACGACCTGCTTAGAAATAATTTGCTTGATCAATGTCAGTAAATTTCTTGCAAACGCATTTGAAGTTTACGAACACACTCTCTGGCTTATCAATATTTTTGTCGTGAATCTCGATTTTTTTCCGCCGAAATGATGTTATCGACCATTGGATTTAAGAACATCTCGCCATTTTTTTTTTTTTTTTATAATTCACACGCACTCAAGGATTTATTGATAGACCCGTTAAACATAGCACGAGCGATGGGGAAATTAGGTGGGTGGGAAAGGATGTGCCGGTGAGTATTGTTTTTGAATGTTTTGCAAATTGAAATGACAAGGAAAAACCGTGCGGGGTAAATTATTAAAACTATATTATTATTATTAAAGTTTGAGCTCCTTTTTTTAATAATACAAAATTTTGATGTCCTTAGTAAACAATTCAATGTTTCAAATAAAAGAAAATGCGGTTTATAAAATGTTATAAAAACAATTCTAAATTTGGAATCAAATAAGCTTTTAAGAATCTTTAAGTCTCATGCATGAACTTTGGATTTGGTGTTTTATCGAACTCGAAATCGTCAGTTGACGAAAAAGAAGTCTTTACAAAATACAATTTTGTATATTAAACATATAATTAATTTTATTATTGGGGTCAAAACTATAAGTTGAATGTAACAAAATTGAAATAAAGATGTATGTACATTGGTTATACGGTTTGTTTTATATTTTACACTCACTAAATGGAGCGAGCGTTTAGGAAAGTTGGAGGAGATTTATAAGGAGATACTGTTGTACATTGGTTTTGAATGTATGAATACGAGTATCGTAACAGAAGGGAACATGCAGTTTTCATACATGTAAATAGAATTCTTTTTCTTCAAGAAGATTATTTTCATATTAGTGGCGTTGTGCATGTGCACATGTACACGAGATGATTTCAGAGTCGAATTCCAAAGTCTAATCACCCTTCGGTGTCCTATTTTGTAAAACGATTATCGTTGAAATTACTTTGTTATCGTTGAAATGCGATTGTATTTAACGAGAATCGTTTAATTTTAACGATACTCTTTAGTTCTAACGACTGCCATATACCTATCGTTTGACTTTCGTTTTATCGTTTCTTGATTTATATATTTTTTTTTGTGTCAGTTTTTGACATTCCTAATAGTCGAGAAGTTGGTCTCTTCAAAAAAAAAATGTTTTTTCGGTTAAGCTTGGCAACATCTATTGTACGCCTTTTTCGTTTTACTTAATCGCTCTTTGTCGTGACTATCGTATTCCTCAGTATCGTTGACTTGCCGCTCGTTTCGTAATACAAAATAGGGCCTCTGACTTTCGACATTGTTCACTTTTGGTTATTTTCAATTGCGAACGAGGACGAAAATGAACATAGAGTTTTTGTATTCTGACTTCCTGTTTTCCATATAATCTAAAAAATTGACAGCTGTTTTCTAAAACTGAAATTTTGTAATTTTATCAAAACATAAATGGATTCCATAAGTATATACATTTTGTAATTTAAGTAAACCCTTAAAAGGATTTATTAAGGAAAAAGAAAGTATCGAAAATGCGTGTAATTGTAGAACTTCATTTGCAGTCACAATATTTTCTTTTAGGAAGTCAATAAGTGCAATAAATTTTTGTACCGAAGAACACAATGGCACCTTTCAATACACAAATAATTAATAATAAATTTAATGATTTTTTTTTCGAAAATAATAGATCCGCCTTCCATCCGTTAACTCTCAACTTTTCGCTTTTAAAAACATGTTTAAAATTCAAGCCAGTTCCACTATTTTTTCCAGCATTCCAATTTAAATGGCAGCGAAAATGTGGCAATTGCTTACCGTTAAACAATTATTTTATGATTAAATTATATTTGGCGATTTTGTTTGAATCAAAACTGAATTCTGTGGATTCCATAAGTATTTTTTTTTAATGCTGAGCTCAAAGAAGCACATGCTTGTGGATTGAAAATGACATTTTGATGGGAAGATCTTTCGTTTTCCATATAAGGTCGAATGGAAAGCGAACCGCTTTTGAGAATAGAAAAATACAAATCCGCCATTAAAAGTAATCCGCCGCGCTTTCTGGAATAGGCCTACAGTGCTTTTGCTTTCCATTTTGGTCGGATTGAAGGCGATTCGTTATTGGGAATACCAAAATGCAAATCCGCCGTGCATTAAGGAATAAATTCCTTTATTCGTTATACTAAAATATCATTTAAACGAAAGGCCTCCAGAAACAACGATTTCATAGAAAGACCATAAACAAAACTTAAATTAAAACCATAACTCATTTAATCCAATTGTTCCTGTAAAATCATTTGGAATAAACATTTCTTGTCTTGAGCTCTTGTCATATATTCTACAAAGATTAATTGGCACAGGTAACATTTTGTGTCTAGATTTATCAGTCTAGATTTTCCGAAATCTAACTCTTTTAATAGAAAATATCTTGGGGAAGTAAACATCTAAGACAAACACAATCCAATTAAAAATAACTTAAATAAATAAATTATTTGCGTTTAAGCTCGATCACAAAACAAAATAAAACCAAAAGTTTTTCAAGTTGCATTTGAATTATTTTTTTTTATTATCATTAATTTTCCGTTGATTAATATTTTTTCTCTTCAATATTTTCGTCGTCTCATGCGAAATCTTCTTTGTTTTAATTTTTGTATACAAATTAATAAAAAGTCTTAACAAAAAAATTAAGATATGTTTTATGTTTTGTTTAAATAATGTAAACATAAAATCGTAAAATATATATTTTAATAAACATAACTAAGAGTCAGTCTATTCTTTTTTTTTGTAAACAAAAGAAAAACAACAATTTTTACAAATAAGTATTAACTTATATTCAAATTATTTAAGAAAAGAAAATAAACAGTTGATTGTTGGTATAAAAGGAAAGAAATATATTCTATGTGAATGTTTATTTCTAGCAGAATAGGTAATAAGCTAAAATAAATATATGTAGTTTATATATGATTTTGTTTGTATAAGGAAAAGAACAACAATTTAAAAAATGTTTTTTGTGTGATTGACAATATGTATGTATTATTTGTTAATTTTGTAGGTACATTTAAAAAAAAAAAAAAACAAATGAAATATTACGAATTGTAATACAAATTACATTATTACCCGAAAGTTTTATCTTTCGTACCGTGAAAATACTTTTTTTTATTATTAAAGTGACTTTTTCTTAAACTTGTATGAATTGATTACAAGAAAAAATACAAATATTTATAAATAGATTTATATTTTATAA
Source organism: Philhelius festivus (assembly GCA_963931855.1). Taxonomy (NCBI): domain Eukaryota; kingdom Metazoa; phylum Arthropoda; class Insecta; order Diptera; family Syrphidae; genus Philhelius; species Philhelius festivus. Next base: position 87,927,121 of record OZ007557.1, on the reverse strand, counting down.
TAAAAATTGGCTTTTTCAGTTTCATGTTGATTTTGTATTTTTGGAAAGAACAAACATTTGTGACATTTGATGAATACTTATTCTAGTACATTGTAATATGGCTTTTTCTTAAATCTTATAAAATATTATAATTCTTTTCTTTTATATTACTATAATAATATATATGAAAAACACTGTTTTATTAATGAACAGGGAAGATGTTTTTAAAACATTTCCTGTAAAACTTCAGTTACATACTACATTTTTGTTTCTGACTGACGTGAGTTAACAATTAATTTGTTATAATATAGTAATATTACTTGTTTATATTTTAAATATAGTTTTTTCTTGTTTTAAATATTTTTAACAATACTAGCATTTGTGGCGTGTATATAATAATATATATATGAAATTTGTTTTCTTCTTTTTGCTCACTCACAAATTTAAACATTAAAAAATATATGTATGATTTTTTGTTTCATGTGTAAACAACTTTTAAATATTTTTTTTTTTGTTGAATTATGATCTTTTTGTTTTATGTTTTTATTTATTATTATTAGCCAAGCCAACAACAACCAATCGAGTAGGAAAAAGTTTTGTTTACTGCTCCTTCTGCTCGCCATCTTCTTCCAGCTCAGGTGCCTCTTCCTGTTCGTCAACATTTGACATTGATGAACTGGATGTCACAATTGATGATGAGAAATTTGTGTGACGCATCGATGTAGCTGTCACTGCTGCTGGTGATCGCAATGGTGGCGATCCAGTGGCAACATTTTCAACAACTGACACCGCCTCGGCAGTGGTTGTTGTCGACGATGATGTCGTTGACGCGGGTGACATATTGTCGGCGGCTTGTGCCACCGGTTCTTCACTACCAGCAGTAGGTGGCAGAACAAAACTCTTTCCTACAAGTTGATCTCATTTTAGTCCTGTATCTGAGGACGGTGTCCATCGGTCGAATTCAATACCAGAGTCTGGAGAGACTCCGGTTGCCTTGACATTCGCAATGAAACCACTTGTTTGCATGCATTTGCAATCGCTTGCAATGCAATTGCAGGTAAATTTATTACCACCACGCGAATAGCGGTCACAACTGCTTGTTGCATCCATTAAAGTTTCGTTGGGACTAAGACGCAGTTCACGCTCGAATGAATGAAGTTGCTCCATGAAATGGAAATTTGGTGAAACATCAGGTTTGCGATCGCGTACTAGAGTAAAGGCTTCATTTAGGCAAAGGGCACGCGTATGCATTAAATAGGCGAGTGTTACGGTGACAGAGCGTGAAACACCAGCCAGGCAGTGAACCAGCACGGCGGCATTTTTAGAGCGGGCTTCTTCTATAAAAAAAAAGAAAAAAAAAATGATAATTAAAAATTAAAAAGAATTTTAAAAACTGAAACTTATTTTAGAAACAACTTCGATGTTTACCCTCAAGAAATAATGTGGTTACAATAAAAAAAATACCCTTCAGAAAAGAATCAAGACTAAACACAGTGTGGCGAAACTGCAAAATGGTTATTCCAGTACTTGTTCAATAATAAAATGTGGAGTGTTATTAAAACTCTATTATTAGTATTAATTGGATAAATTGAATCACTTTAATACTCAAACATTTCGTTTTGGTACACGAATAAAAATTGATATTGATAAAACAGCGTTCCATGTTTTTGGCGAAAATCAATAACCGTAAAGTAGTATATTCAAAACGTAATAATTTGTAGGGGGCTGGAATCTTATTGTTTTTTAAAATCTAAAGCGCTAACATTTATACCTTCTATAGTTACGTTAATCAGTTCACTTACTTTTTGTCGATTTTAAACACTTTTTAACTAGTATGTTAAGAAAACTGAACCCGTCTAAGACAGTGAAAGTTCGTGTAAAAACTAATGGGCTCTTCGATTGGCAACTCGGAAGAACTCTCCGATCCGGTATACCAATAAAACAAACTAACAAACCCAGTTTTCGTGAATTCGAGTTTGTGAAACTTCAACAAGTTTTCTACTTGTAAACTTTTTCCAAGTACCTTAAACAAGCTTCAGCTTGATGATGCTGAAGGGGATGATAGAAAGTCACTCGCATACATGTTGTTTGTGTGAATCTACCTTTTTTTAATTTTTATTTCAAATTTTAGTTTTTTTCTCAATAAATTGGTATTTTATTATATGTTGCCGATAAACGGATGTAGGGCCTCAGCGTAAAAAGAAGAGTATGTGGGAAGTTCTGGTTTGGATTCTGAAAGGAGAGGAACAGTCATTCTGAATGACAATAAAACGCTTCCGAACGCTTCTGGATTGATAATCGAAAAGGTCATAAGCAAACACATCTTTTTGAAATTTGTAAAAATGTCAAAGCGTCATATTTATGTAGTTAGTATAATACTAAAATGATAAATTAGGTATTTGATGATGTTAACTTTAATAAATATTTAGAGGTAATGCTAAGATCGATTAAAATATAAAAAATCGCCTAATTTAACCTATTATCATACTAAAATAGATTTAACTATACGTTCTAAAAAGTCGATTTTCACCATTGTTTTCTTGAAGGAAACTTTTTAAATTTGACCAGGATTGGAAAAGGTACAAGTATAAATTACCAATAAATTGTATTGCTGCTGGAAAATGCATAGCCAAATCTTGTGAATAATGATCCGTTATTGGAATTTGTAAATACTGTATACCTCCGGAAGCCTCAAATACATTTGGAAGATCAGGTGTTACATTTAAAACATACTAAAAAGATAGAAAATCAAAATTTAATTATAAGATTTTTATATATTTTCTTTAAAGTTAATATTTCTTTACCTTAATATTATATTTTTGTAATGCCCTTGAATCACCACTATGTGATGCATTGCCCAAAAACAGTCCCGGCACTATTTCCACTGGTGCTTCATTGAAATTATGATGTGTTGTACTCTCACAATCTGAAGATTCCGCTGAACTACTACAAGCTGAATCTGAATGGGGTGTTGATATCCTCAATGATCTAATGACAATGACAAAAAGTACGAAAATGATTATTATTTTTGCCCTTTTCAAAATAAAACATAAACAAAATAAAATCCTTACCTCAAACCCATAAGTTGATCAGCTTGTGTACCCCGACTAGATTCCATTTCCTGATTCTGGTTGCTATCATCCTCACACCACTCCGGAAATGCATCCCGGAAACTCGAAAAACCATCTGTAAAACAAAAAACAAATAAATATTTAATAAATATTTCAAAAGAGTACCAATTTTTTAGAATGAAATGTGAAAGGAAATGACAATGGAATAAAAATAAAATTAAAATCACAAAAGCAACATCCGTTGCCGTGTTGCTATCTAACCGTTTTGCTTTGAAATTTTAGAACTTAAACTCATAGCAACCAATGGTTATAATGGTTAGCTGAAAGGCGATGGCAACAAACAACAGGATGTATACAGAATAGAAGAGTTTTTATTTTTCTGTTTTTGGATATCACTTGCAATTTAAATGGCAAACAACAAACGGAAAAAGGAAATTGGCTTTTCCTGCCTCTATAATACGTGCGTGTTTTATTGTAGTTTTGTTTGGATAGAAAAAATACTGTATGTAGATAGTGGAACGTACAATTCTTTGAATTTTAAAGTATATTCTTTTGTACTCTGGATTTGTAACAACAAAAAAATTTAAGCTGTTATCACTAGAGGTAGGTGAAACGACGCTAGTATCAGTTCTACTAAAAGATTTGTGCTCTTTTGAATGCAATTCAATTTCAAGATTCCTAGAAACGAACGGCCAAGTTCAATTCAAATTTCTAATCGCGAACTTATAGCTTTCTGTTTTTGACTCGTTTCTCGTGCATATTATTCTCATTCAAAGCGCTTGCAGAAATCTAAAATTTTGTAATTAAGCTTTTTTCAAATCAAGACATATCAGTGTAGTTTCGTCCACTGCAAACTCAACGTGTAAGTAGAATTACTCTATCAGGGGGTCAATTCTGTATCTGTGAAGCTGTGAAATGATAAGTTTTTTCACAACTTCACACACCATCCGATTCGCAATTATTTATGAAAAAAATTAATAAAATGTCAAAATATTTTCAAATAACGGGTGATTTTTTAAGAGCTTGAGAACTTTAAAAAAAAAAAAAACGCATAAAATTTGCAAAATCTCATCGATTCTTTATTTGAAACGTTAGATTGGTCCATGACATTTACTTTTTGAAGATAATTTCATTTAAATGTTGACCGCGGCTGCGTCTTAGGTGGTCCATTCGGAAAGTCCAATTTTGGGTAACTTTTTCGAACATTTCGGCCGGAATAGCCCGAATTTCTTCGGAAATGTTGTCTTCCAAAGCTGGAATAGTTGCTGGCTTATTTGTGTAGACTTTAGACTTGACGTAGCCCCACAAAAAATAGTCTAAAGGCGTCAAATCGCATGATCTTGGTGGCCAACTTACCGGTCCATTCCTTGAGATGAATTGTTCTCCGAAGTTTTCCCTCAAAATGGCCATAGAATCGCGAGCTGTGTGGCATGTAGCACCATCTTGTTGAAACCACATGTCAACCAAGTTCAGTTCTTCCATTTTTGGCAACAAAAAGTTTGTTAGCATTGAACGATAGCGATCGCCATTCACCGTAACGTTGCGTCCAACAGCATCTTTGAAAAAATACGGTCCAATGATTCCACCAGCGTACAAACCACACCAAACAGTGCATTTTTCGGGATGCATGGGCAGTTCTTGAACGGCTTCTGGTTACTCTTCACTCCAAATGCGGCAATTTTGCTTATTTACGTAGCCATTCAACCAGAAATGAGCCTCATCGCTGAACAAAATTTGTCGATAAAAAAGCGGATTTTCTGCCAACTTTTCTAGGGCCCATTCACTGAAAATTCGACGTTGTGGCAACAGTAAGTCTATTCATGATGAAATGTCAAAGCATACTGAGCATCTTTCTCTTTGACACCATGTCTGAAATCCCGCGTGATCTGTCAAATACTAATGCATGAAAATCCTAACCTCAAAAAAATCACCCGTTATTAAACTTGTTTTCATACTCAAAAAATTTTGTGAAAAGCCCTGATAATCGGCCCTAGCGAGGTATCCGTTCGGAGCGGAAAATTCTCCGATTTTGTACGATTCGGAGGATTTTTGCTTCGAGGTATTCTTCCGAATAGCTGTTCGGAATTTTTCTCCGACATTATTTTAACGCACCCGGTGAACTGCGTTGAAGTGCGATCAAGTGCTTTATTTGTGAAATTTCTGACAGCTAAATGCAATTGTTTTTCCGATTTCGTCCGACAGAAATTCTTCGCGGAACAAATGACACCAACGCATTTGTGTATTATTTTTCTTTCCGATAGGATACCTCGAAAGCAATTTGAACCTCCGACAAAGTATGCGTTGCGTACAATTTTCCGCTCCGAACGGATACCTCGCTAGGGCCGAATATATGAAAATTACAAAAACAAAATTATACTCAAAAATGAGTATCGTGTATCAAAAATGAGAGCGTTTATCATTTTAGTACTGTTTAGTACATGTTTTGACAAACTTATCAGAATGAGTTCCAGAATCGCATAATGTGAGTTAATGAAATGTAAAAATGAAACATGGCTGTGAAAACTGAAATGATAACTTTTTTATCACTTCACAGTTGACCCCCAGGTTAAAGAGAGCTTATTTAGAAAATGTAAGCTTTTATGGGAACATTGGATAAGGATAAAATAAAGTTTAAAAAAATGTGGGCGTGACTTGTAACTTTTTAATGCTTTCTGTTACTAAAAAGGAGAAACTTTGAAAATTTTTCACCTAGAAAGTAGAAAATATCTAATCGTTTTCTTGAGATAGTCATACACTTTGTCTTTCTTGGATTTAAGGAAAGACCATTAGATTCGGACCAAAGAACTACCTTCTCTAGGTCTCGAGTGACGCACGAGGCACGATGCTCCCGAGAGAGAAGCTAAAATACACTTGAACGTCGTCTGGATACATGTGAGAAGAGCAGTTATCAATAACGAATGATTAACATACAATGAAAACAGATGAGGACCTAGGATAGACCCTTGAGAACTACCGGAAACGTTGGGGAGGAAGTCAGATAAAATATACCTTACTAGGACAGCTTGTTTTCTACATATGTTTGAGAATAAGGAAGAATCAAAACGAAGTCTAAAGTAGCAATATTGAAGAAATAGACGGGCAGATTTGAGCAAAGAATACTACTAAACTTTCTTTAAACTTAGAACCCTTGTCATAATTTCTAACCTGAAAATGCTGTAGACAGCATACATTGCCTAGCTATCGGAGTAGGTTTTGTAGGGTTTGTAAGGAAGAAAAGAAGAGAAGCTCTATCTTGATGTTTTTGAGGATAAAATTTAATATCAAAGATAATTTATGTATGTTCGTTTACTTGCTCAGAACTGCCAATTTCAACGAATTTTAAGCCAAAGTTTGTCCATGTTGATGTTAAGAAAAAATACAATTGTTCTTAAATATTAGTATTTTTTACAGTAGCACTCGAAAATACCTATTTACAATGAGACGAATCATGTAAATTTTTGATCACAGACTTCAAATCAAAAAACCACATTAACAAAAATTGACAGCTAAAAATACTGTGGTGTTTGGTACAAACAATGTAAGTCCATAAAACAATTTGCTTTTTACTTCTATTTTAAATGGATCTAGGGCTTAAACTTTCCTTAATACAAAAACGATTTTCTTCAAATTTGGCATAGGTATTTATGAAAATATTTTAAAAAAAATTAAGTTCCAAATTTGAAGAAAATCAATTTACCCGTTTAGGTTCTAGCTCAATGTAAAGTACACGTATACAAAATTAAGATCTTTACGGATCGAAATCAAAAATAAATTGATTTTGTTTTTAAGACAATAGAAAACCACATATTTTATCGATTTGCGCAATCCTAATTAACAGTTCAAATTCTCCCACAATTGTTCCGAAATTTAAAATACAGACGAGATGATATAGAAGTTTCTATTAAATTTAGTGTTATCATCAATGTCTTACTGAATTTACCGCCAGCCGTATTCAAATTTGAGCACGCGATGCAGAGATAAATTGGCTCTAATTGAGAAAAAAAAAACATAATTTGATAAAAAAAAGAAATAAAAAAATAAAAATAATATTTTTTCTTCCTCAGTTTTGGCACGCAACAAACCGATAAAAATAATACAAAAAAATTGTTATCGTTTTGTTTAAAAACTTATTTAATTTCTCACCATGAAAATATCCCACTAGATGTGCCAAAAAAAAAAAATGCCTGATTTTGGGGAAAAAAAACAATTACAAAAAAAAACCACGTAGGTACATTCATTATAAATAATATCAACTTCTACTCTTTCTTTCAATTGGAAATAAAATATTTATCTAAGTTCATAAAGAAATTAATGCTAACTGTTATTTAATTAAACGAGAGTGTATAATTTCTGAGAATTGTTTTAATTTTTTTTTGTTCTTATTATATTTTCCTGTTTTTAAAATATGCGAACAAATTTTATCACTCGTCGAGATAATAAAATCGATTCATTTGGCGGGCTTTATATGTATGTATCATGTATATGTAAAAAGACATACATATTTATACATATGATCATTTAGTCAGAGATTCGTATTTTATCTTTGAGATGGAAAATCGAGTCAATTTACGAAGACTGTTCAAATATTTTGCTATACTATTCATTTTTTTTTATAATTTTTGTGATCAAATCGGGCATGGTTGCCGCATTAGCAGATTGAAAAAAAGTTGAAATTTTCACCGAACAAGATAAACATACTTGGATACTTGGACTGATATCAACAAAAAATCAAAGAAAGGAGCAGCTCTTTTTCGCGTCTTTCAACGACGAGTAGATTCCCGCTTGTCTTTCAAAGACCACTTCGACAAGACACGTTGGCTATTACCAACAATAAAAAACAAAAAAAAAACAAAGGGAGTCTTATGTCGATTTCCTTTACACACTAGGGATTTTAGGGATTTCGATCCCTTGTCAAATTTTGTCTTTTTAGTGTGCGTATTTCGTATACATGTAAATCCCTCTTTAAATACGGATTCGAAGGATTTGATCTCTGTCAAAAAAAATCGATTTGTTTTGTGTGAAGGAACGTAAAATCTGTCGTAAAAGTCAAAATTTGACAAGGGATCTCAATCCCTAAAATCCCTAGTGTGTAAAGGAAATCGACATTAGTAGAGGGCTGGTATCACCCAACCAGTCGTTTCAAACTTGACAAGTGATTTTCATGTGTCGCAGCCAAACCTTTTAAGGCACTGTCAAAATCTTAAACACTTACATATTAAACATACATTTGTTAATGGTATCAGACCTTTGTCCAAGTCATATACAAATCAATTTAAGTTATGAAGTTTTTAATACAAAACTTTGTTTAATACAAAAATTAAGATTTTAACTCAGTTTTTATTCCGAAAAAAAAAAGTTTCTTGATCGTACAATTATTTCAAGATCTGGCAACATTGATTGTGAGTAAATATCTCGTCGCCTCATAACGATGGAGAAGAAATAAAATAATTTATTTGCAATCCGCGTCTCAATTTATCATGATCGAGCAATTAAGCGCGCAAAGCGATGAGAAAACTTGAAGATGAACATAAAATATAAATAATGAACAAAAAAAAAAAAACCCTAACTAATAAATCGGTCATATTAATTGAGGTTTATTGATATGATACACAAACAAAACAAGAAAAGTGTTTTCAATTTGCAATTATTGTGAAAACAATTAATTCAAGAACAGAACGAAAGAAAGAATCTCATTCGATTACAAATCGAGTTTTTATTATTTTCAATAAGCTGACAGTTGAAACGTAAAATGATTCGATGGCAAGCGGCGTGTTTATTGCAATTTATCATCTTTAAATAAATAAATCTATTAAAAGAATTGTTAACTAGTTGGAAAAGCTTGAATGACATACGCATATAAGCATTAAATTAAATTTAATAATTTACATAATTCTTAAAACAAATTTATGCTGTAGTTGGATTTGAGCAATGATGTTAATTGAATGATTTAAATTTAATTTAAAGAGAATTTAGTTCTCTTAATTGAGTCAACTAAGCTCACAACTTGGCATTTTTTATTTTCAATTTTGAATATTACAAAGAAAATGCAGCAAAATACCTAAGAACGAAATTACTTCCTTACACAAGGGCCGCGTTCAGATTTGTATTCAATGTCTGCATAGCTTTGTGGTGTAATCTCAAAGAACAATTCTCAGCCTATCCAAGTGAAAACTGAACGCGGCCAATTTCAGAAATGAATAAAATAACAACTGGCAGTAAGAAATGACATTTGGTGAGCTGTCAAATGAAACTACAAATTTTACACCATTTTTATTTATCTGAACACAACTAAAAACGCTTTCATTAAGAAATTAAATTAAAAACGTGTTTATTTGAAACTGGAGCTGCAGCTGTCAAAATATTTATGTCGATTTCCTTTTACACTAGGGATTTTAGGGATTGCGATCCCTTGTCAAATTTTGACTTTTACCCCAGATTTTACGTTCCTTCACACCAAAAAAATCGATTTTTTTTTGACAGAGATCAAATCCTTCGAATCCGTATTTGGAGAGGGATTTACATATATACGAAATACCCACACTAAAAAGACAAATTTTGACAAGGGATCGCAATCCCTAAAATCCCTAGTGTAAAAGGAAATCGACATTAATATACGCAAATTCAATATTACGAAAACAACGCAGCTGCAGCCGGAAGTGCAAGATTTGGCCAAACTTTGAACTTTCGCGTTTAACATTTTTGACGTTTTAAAATCAAACTAGTCGAACCACTCGATGAAGGTTTATATAAGGTTGAAGCGAGTTTTAAACCCACTTCAATTCTTCATAAAATAACTTGTTTTTTTACAAATTCAGAAAAGATTCCAAATAGTTGACCCCAAATATAACCTAAAAAATCAAATTGCATTCTTTATGGTCTTGTTTCATTAAAATCTCTAGTTGGATTGTCTCACGAATGTAAAACATGGCTTTAGATATAGATAGCACTTTTATCGCAAATATAAAATGAGTTTTTAGACATTGATTGCGAGATACAAATATTGATTGAAAAATAATCAAATATTTCAACTTGTTTATCTGCACATAAACAAAAAGATTCGTTTTTTTTTTTAAATTTATCTCTGGATCTTATCATCAGTTGTTTTTAAACATTGTCTTTTGATACGAAGTTTAAAATTGGGTTAGTTTAAACTCTAAACACAAAATAATAAAATACTCTTGAAGGTTTCAAAGTCTGAATTAGTATACGTTATTTTAGATTAAGCCATTAAAATATGTTCCTAAAGATCGACCAGAAAAACTGTCCCCTCGAAACCTGTACCATTTTGGACAGCCTGACGGGATTTTTAACTGCCAGTTATCAGCATACTGATGATACACCAACATACAATGAACCGCACCTACAGAAAAAAGAATCAACCGACGGAGCAGTTCCATGTCCCATTGGTCCATATATTTGTTTGATAGCAAAAGACTGAGACATAAGACATTAACCGTCATACTCGTATAAGCGAGTCATATTTCAAAGAAGAAAAGAATGCGTTTTTAGATAATCCAAATGCTGCTAGCATCTAAGTCAAGAAATTAAAAAAAAAATGTTTTAGTCATTCTACATATTTAACGGTCATTCAATTGAATTTGACGTCCTATTTTTCAATCACATACGCCAAACTGACATCGGACACTGTATGTGTTTAGTTTAAAGTTTCCCATTTTACAATATGAGGTTTGTTCGTTCAGTCCTGAAGTTTTTTGAAAAATCTGAACTCACTCTGGTGAGTAAATTAGTGTTTTTCAGACCTGAAGTCGCCCTAAAGTATATCTAGGTATTTTGCTGTAGCGAGTTCAGGTAACTGAGTTCAGGTAACTGTCAAAAGTCACATGAGATTTGATATCTATTTATTTTGTTGTCCTTTATCGATTCGCATGTTCCATGTTATTGTTTATGTTTGCTTTTCTCATCATCCTCATCAGATGAAATATTCAGTAACAACGCAAAATTGTTATTGTTCATTTTAAAACTAATTTATAACAGATTTATAACCGACAATTTTCATAGCTAATTTGTATTTGTAATTATTTCAACATGACATGTTTTAAATATTTACTTTATGGCAAACGAAGTTCTTATAAAAAATTGACAAAGTCGAACATATTTATTTTACGAAATCTTTCGGTATTCATTTTATATCAAACTACATTTAATTTCAGCCAAAATAAAAAAGAAATCACTTAAAAAATAAACATAAGCAATTGAAACAAAGCAAGTTGTTGAAGAATAAAAAAAAAAGAACTTCCTTGGAAATCACCCAAAAAAAATTAAAAAGAGAGAAAGAAAAATCTTACTTAAATATTAAGGAGCAGATAAAAAAATATTATGGCTGACTTTGAATTTTTGTTCTTCTTTTATTTCATCAGTTCTGATTCTTTTTTTCTCCAGCCTCCATCGCTTTTGGTGCATAGGATATGTTCCTGTACCGAAATTATTCTCCCAACTTCTCCTCTTTTAGGTATCTATATACGAGTATACATATTTATATATTTATGTTTCTTTTTTATGCGTTTCCGTTGTGCAACATCACTCGAGTCATATCAAAAAAGAATTTAAAAAAAAACAATTCATTCTTTTAAATATCGATATCACTGTATCACTCCGAATGAATGAAATAAAAGTTCTTTTTTTATTGGATGTCTGGTTTGATTTCCAAAAATATTCTTTTTCACCGCAGAGCCATCTCGTGAAAAAAAAAATAAAAGTAAATAAATAAACCCAGCGCACGCTATTCAAGAATATGAGAGGAAGTTCTGAATTCATTTGTTTTTCTCGGTTTTCACATTTGGGATTCAGACTCAATATCAAAGGTTTTGACTAAAAAAAATATTTCATCCAAATGATGAATGCGTTTTTTTAATACACGTGTTTTAGGTAGATGATGTTCTATAAATAAAGGGAAATAATAAATGGATGAAAATGGTGGATACAGTGAAAATGATACGAAAGCCAAACTAATTGCATCCTTAAAACTTTTTTTTTAATTGGTTAAGTAGAAAATACCTGCATTAATCTGCTGTAGAACATGACCAATGTTTATGCTTGTTATTACAATCAATACAGGGAGTTTCGATACAAAAAAAAGTTTTATTTTCAAATTCAAAGTCTGCAAATTTGGCAGCACTGTTTTATTTTGGATTCAAATTTAACAACTCGCTTATAAAGCTATAAAAATAGCGATGAGTCTCTGATGTTAAATTCAGTCACAAGTTAAGTCGTGTGACCATCTGTGCATATATTTATTAATGTTTCAATGTGTTGACACCTTCATTTCCACCAATTTTCAGGTCAACAAGTTGATTTTGTATGTTAAACGTGAACGTGTCAATATCAATATTTTAGAAGTTTTTTAATCAATCTACATTGTACCCATCTATCGATTGATTTTGGCAGTCTATTGCTTGACAGATAGTCAACAAAGAATATTTTCACATATACCACATACCAAAAATTTTGTTTTAATTGTCATCCGTTTTTTTGTGAAAAAAAACAATATACATAATCAGAAAAAAATCGATTTATTTTCCGAAATCCCCATTATAATATTTGACGTAATTATATAAAGGGCGAACAATTACAGGGCATCGGTCATAACAATTTCGATTGGTCATTGAATAAAAGTCGTTTTTCTAAAAGCAGAACAAATTTGTCTGTTTTTGATTTCAGAATAAAAGCCTGAAGGATTCACACGTATCGATATTTTTTCCGGATTACAAAGTGAAAATACCATAAAATCTTTCGTTTGCTTAAATGTCTAAATTTTTGAACTTGTTTGTTATATTTTATTATTCAAAGCGATTTTTATATTTGCCATGATTGATAATGTCACATTGACGTGTTATACATACATACATATGTTATAATTATTAAAAAAAGGCTCATCAATTCATGGAGAGCAAAGGTCTAATGACTTAAAACTCTCAACCAATCCTGTGACTGGGAAAAAGTCCAACACAGTAACCAATACGCCGGTGGGTGCTATATTAATATTAAGTAAAACAAAAACAAACATGGAATGCTGTTTTCTATCTTGATCTATAATTCAATAAACAAAAAGTTTGTTTTTACTCTGGCGGGTGGAAAGCTACTGCTCTCAGATTTATTTCAAGCAAATCAATTTTCATCGTTGGTATAGTTAAAATTATGGCTGGGTATTCACTCATAGAACGATAATTGACAGCTTGGTTCTGTTTTCTTTTCTTTGTTATATCTATGTAGGCATTATAAAAAGATTATTTTTTAACGATTTTTTTCAATAATCTGCAGTAATGGCTAATAATGCTAAGTACGTTCACTATATAATTTATCCTTGATTATATATATACATAAATTTGCTTTATACCTATAGTAAAACATCCTTAATCGTTTGCTTATTTAAAACAAAAATAAAAAATAAGCGACACATAATCATTAAATAGCATCATTAGGTATCTAACGTTCTATATTTATTGCAATCGATTATTATCTCGCAATAACCTTGAATATATTTCATTCAAAACGTCACCAGCATCCAAGTTTATTCGTCATTTTCGCAAATCACAAGTTCGACAACGACATAATAAATCGTTGACCATAATTTCGCCCAATATAAACAACACTACATATCAGCCTTCATTTATAATGAAAACGTCATTCAAATTCATTAGCACAGAGAAAGAGAGAGAGATAGAGGGATGTATTGAAAGATGAATAACGACAAAATTGGCTACATACACCAATCTCATTGTCTTTTTACCCCAGTGTGACAGCTCTAATGTGTTGACATTCAAAATACAAGTCAACGCCAAAACAGAAATTAAAAAAAAAATACTTTCAACCTCCCATATACCATAACAGTTTTCGATATGTCATTCAAATAATGTATGTCGTGCACATGCATGTGAACTAAGCCAAACTCATTCGAAAGCGATTTTCATTCACAAATTAATCGACCGGAAGTGACATATTTCGTAAGTGATTGTGTGTGGTGGTGTGTTTTTGTTTCATGGCTTACCTTTCTCTCTGCTTTAAGTCTGCCTCACCCACTTTATTTCTATTTGAGCTTCTAATGCTTTTTGGTGGTGGCGGTGGGTTATATGGTGAGTTGTGGTGTTAAAGGTCTCCCCTTCTTAGTACACACAACTAGAATAGAAAATAAAATACTACTAACATCAGCCATTCATCAAAGAGGCGCACACATATGGCTATTTCCTGTTTGTCGTTGTTTGCCAAAAAAAAAAAACACTACCGCCACCATACCGTGCTTAGATCTATCTTTTCTAGGTATTCTAGTTTGTGTTCGACAGCAAACAAAATATACATAGTTTTTCTTGCTGCTGTATAGGTTATTGAATGACAAGCTTTCAAAAAATGGGTGGTGAAGGTGAAATGAGGTGGATTTGAGCAAATGGATAAATGATTCATTGATAAGAATTCACAATTTGTATTATGCTGGTTCGGTTATATTGCCTATCACAAGGAATTTAAGTGTGAGGTTACACATTTCGAAAAGAAATATCTATAGAATTAGATAGGTTGGTTAGGTAATAATGTGTACTTTCATACATACGTATATCTACTTTGTCTACTTTTTCGTATGATGAACAATTGAATTTTTTGTTTTATTGTTCTTTTTTACAGTCAATGAACGTCTATAGATAGCAAAACAACGTCAATGTTAAAGTTAAACAGGAAGTCAATGAGTTTAATTGTTGTTCACTTGAATGTGAAAATGATGACAACAAAATATTGTGTGATTGTTATCATTTGTCAGACACTATTTCCTGAATGCGATGTGAACTTAATGAATTGTTAACCTGTAATTATTAAAGGTGTTACAAAAGGGTTAAAGTACCTATAGAACTTGGTCAAATAATGTAATTCTAAAGAGAAAAAAGCTTAAAAAAATCTTAAGCATCAACTGCAGTTAAAACATTTCAGTGGAATGGCTTAATAATGAACGCTACACCCGGATAAACTGAAATGTACTCTTAAAATTCTTCTAGATTTATCATAGAAATGTATTTTGTTAATACAGTAGATTCGATAGAAAATCTTCAGGAAATGAAATGTTTCACAAATCGAACTTACTTACTTACTTAACGTGCTTATTTTTTGTGTGTGGTTGAAACAGTAGATAATTCAAACTGATTTCGCATTTACACAAATGACAAATTGGCATAAATTTTGCAAGAAAATCAGCAAAATAACATTAAATCAATGCTTTAATGACATACAGGTAACTTATTAATGTCGCTCTGGGATTATAATGCCAAGAGAAGAAAGAGCAGGTTAATCCTAAATTGAGTATTATTATATGCAAAATGATGTGATCACAGTATTTACATTATGCAACTTAAATGATAAAAACGAAACGTCACTCACACATGACACAATTTGTATGATAAAGATAATGCCAATAAAGACAAAAAATTAAGTTTTAATTTGTTTTTAAACTCTTAAGCTTGACAAAACATCCAATCCAAGTTCAATAAAACTATTAAAACTGTCAGACAAGGTGGCGATTCCGTCTTACCTGAACAAACTCATCTGCAAAATGCGCTCTAAGTTAAGCATGTGTCATAAAGCGAACAAAAATCTTAAAAATGTAAATAAAGTCCTAAATCTATGAAATCTAGTCTTATTGTCTCTATAGTGCTAATTAGCGCAGTTATACTTCTCTAAATAAACAATAACTAAACCAATATCTATCCGCTTTATTTCTTTCCTACTTTTTTGAGACTTTCTTGGTTTTGTTAATATTAACCGATGGAAATTTAACACTTCTTGCTAAAATACTTTCCAATAAAATTAGTAAGAAACACTATCTGTAGGTATAGGTTTAACGTGCAATACATAAAACGTTAAAATTAATTTTATCTATTTATTATCTATTGCTTCACTTTAAATTGTATGACATCTAGTATCATTATCGAAGCATTTGTCATTTCCTTTTTTCAAGTAACCAATATTTAGATAGTGTTTTATAGATTTGTCAATCGCTTAATAAAATTAACAATATCATTATTTAAAAACAACATACGAGTAAGTATCATCTCACATATAAGTAACCACATGTACTCGTATTTATGATTACCAATTCCCTTTTAATTGAAATTACTTTTCTTTTCAATATAATCTTTTTAGAGGTGCTTTCAGTCTCTTTTTTTGTTAAAAATTGACATACGTATAAAAAAATGTTGATAGACAGTTAATGATTCAACTAAACTATCCAACACACTTAGCTGTCATGTCAACTTAATTTGTTTACTCTTGAAGTATACAACAACTGTCATCAGTGTGCAGTGTTGTTGCCCACGATGATAATAAATGCTGTGCAATGCTGCGGTTGCGGGACTACTCTGTGTACAATTTGTGGTGTGCGGGCACACAAAACAACTTATGTTTATTATGATTTCCTGCTAAATTTCAATTTCCTCTATATTTTAAGTTGTTTCATGTCTATCTCTATACTAACTACTCCTCCGCTTCGATAGTATTATACTTTATACAGTTCCTGCGAAAAGTAGTGGGCAAAAAAAAGCTATAGTTTTGCATTTGCTCACCGAATATGACTTGTCTTCAACTTAACAAAATAACAAGTCTTGTCAGAATATCGTGAAGCGTCTTGCAGAACGAAATCAGTTCTTTCCGCTTTATAAAGTAGGTGAGGCAGCACATTTTTATGATGTCAAATTAGACCACAGTAGCGTGTCAATTTATTACTATACATACTTATTTTTTTTTACCATAAGAAATGAAGTAAAGAGAAAACTTGAATGTTTTACGTTGAAACGTATGCAGTTATGTAAACTATGTGTAGGTACATAATGAAATTTCATTCATGAAAAGTTTTTTCAATCTAATTTATGATTATTAAATAGTGTTCTGCACTACTGTTGTACCGTGAAGATTGTGAATGAGTGCGTTCAGCAGTATGCCTTGAGAAAATGCATAGCAAAAAATATAAAAAAAAAATGCATTTTTTGTTTCCATTCATTTTCTTCGTTCATAAGTTGTATTTTTTTTATAGGTAGGAATATATTTTATAGATTTATGCATATCTATAAATTAGTTGCAACTAGTAGGTAGATAGGTAGTTGTTTTATAATTATTTTTCTTCGCAATTATTTTATTGATGTTATATATTTTTCATTTTACATACTTACGTCATTACTTAGTTTAATGAGGAGTTTACATGTGCATGGGATATTTTTCATTTTAAATTACAACTCTATATAATTTTGTTTGCATATTTTTGTTTCCACTGGTATTTACTAAATGAATGTAGCTCTTTCATTCATTAAAATACAACATAGGCATAGAAATGCAAAGATGGAAGTCATATACATTTCTTGTGCTATTATGTACCTATAGAACTGCCATGGGAATAATAAAAACACAAAATATGAACGCGCCTCGGTGGAGAATGCATTCATTGTAATTGATGCCATAATGAATAACTACTTTGGATAGTTTATAAAAGGAGGTATGTAGGTAGTTTGTTGTCATATTACTGTTGGTCATGCTAGGAAGTTATTTTGCTTTTGCGTAATTAATAAAAAAAACTTTACATCTAATGTTACATTTAATTTAAGTCGAATATTACTTAACCATAACATTCATAGAAAATCACAGAAATTAGAAGCAAAGTGGCATATTTTATAGAAGAATAATATAGATTTAGGAATGTTTGTTGTTTTTGAAACCTGTTTGATCCATCGAAATCGGGGAATTAAATTAATTTCAAATAGAATTCAATATTTGTTGAACTAGCCGAAAGTGAACACATTCAGATCCAATGCAAATAAAGAAACTATGAAAATCTCAAGATTTTTTTTTTTCAATTGTGATAGTAAATTTTACAACTGACAGATGATTTGCGTGAAGTATTTTATTTATTTTAGTCATTTTACCTTGAATAAACTTAAGCCAGACCAACCTCTGCAAATTGTGAATTGTGCATCATGTTCTAAGGAATTTCTTTTTTTATTTTTTTAATATTTATATTAAATTTGACAGCTCATTTCAAACGAAATAAAACTCCACCATTAAGATATGTTTGATGATGCAAAACTTTGTATTTAAGTTTAAATTAAAAAAAAATCGTTTTCATTTTTGTTGTGCGTAAGTAGATAAGAAAGAAAATATTTCTTAAAATATGCCAAATGATCCTAATCCTGAATTTACACGAGTGACAAATTGCACATAATTCCTTCCATATTCTTGGAAATCCGTTTGTCACTTTACAATTTAAATTCCTCTGTGTCAAAAATAATGTGCACACATTTCAAATGATACACTTAATTAACCAAATGTGAATCATAAACTGAGTAATAAAGGAATTTCCTTTGTCTAAGCCCATCTAAATAGTAGGAATTGTATTTGAACTTTAAGGTCAATGCAATACATGTCATTAATAAAAGAAATGCAAAGATGATTTCTTTTTTCTTATTATTTTTATTTCGATAGGATTCACAATTCAAAATGTGACTCAAAAAAGCTTTTAAATTTATTGACTTTTTGATGGCGAAAGAGACACTTTGTCTTGAAATTCATTTTATTTATCACCGTCAACACCTGAATGACAGCTGATGATGACAAGTGAAAATGCCATCGACAAACGATCGAGTGATGTAAGAGTTATTATCTGTATCAATACGTTTTTTTTTTGTAATATTTTTTTTGCTGTACTTTTCATCCGTTGGCTTATTCGTTCGCCATTCTTTTCCGGTCTATTTTATTTGCCTTTTTATTGTGTGCGAAATTACCACTCATTGTTAAAAAATATATCTATGTATGTACATAAATTACATTGTGTAGGGCACATGGATGGATGGGTTGAAAAAAAAACATAGAATGGCGGAAATTGTGAGAATTACGGGCACGCGAAATATATTGAATGACAAATTGTGAGAGAGTGAAAACTACGTAAAGAATTGAGTTATCTCTGCTGCATAATTATGTAAAGTAGGTTTGTTTTGTTTTTAGATTGAATTTTCCGTAAATGTATCTCATAATTTGTATAAAATATCAAGGCTGTTTGAAGGGAAACATCTGAATTATATTTGATTGGGATAAATGTTTCCCACACATAAAGTTGTTTTTAACAAAATTTTAATTTCAACCTTGTAACCAAAATTTGGAAACTGAGAAGAGTTATAACATTTATATGACCTTGAGAAGGCAATGCGAAAGGGAATTATAAACGGTTTTTAAAGAGGAATAGCTTTTTAAGAGTTTTAAGTTCACATTAGGCGATTCAGAGTGAGTTAAGGAGAAGCAAAATCAATGATACATATTATCAAATGCTATTTCATTATCATTTAAGCTGGAAGTTATAGAAATAATATTGATAATTTTTTCTATGAAGTTGTTATCTTTTGTATTGTTATTTTGAATTGGTAACACCTTTTTAAGCAACATTCAACTTGACGACTAACAGTTGTGCACTGTTTGATTTGAAATTTTACAATGAGTACAAACTGCGTTCACACGAGTGTCAAAACTGTCAGAATAAGATTGAACAAAAAAGTACAGCTTCTTATTTTATGGGATTGACCGTTTGTTATCAGCTGTGAAATCTCATATGCATATCAAAATTAATAGTTATATTTATAAAAGCTAATCATGTTGATTTTTGTTCAAGATAAGCTACCCATGGGTAAGATGGTGTTTTTTATACTTTGAAATAATTTTATATTTTATAAAAAGAACAAAATTTGAAAATTTTGCAAACGTAGTTAATTTAGCAGAAATCAATAATGTGAATGTGGATTGTAGTTGGTAGATGTCAATTTTCAGACACCTTGTTAACTATAGCCATTTTTGGGATCGCTAAGGTCTATGGGTGTTGGAAACATACGCTTTTTAAAAATATTTTAAATAATGTTTGTCAATGAAATATAGTCAGAAAAGAAAGATTTTTTTATTTTTGTCGATTTTAAGTAAAAATAACGTGATCTTAGAGCACCCAAATTCAGGACATCAAAAACATTCGGAAATAAAAAAAAATAGATAAATCGACAGGAAAATTGTGTAGGAAAACTACAGTTAATTTTATCAATACTATGTGACTTCCCATTTAATAAACTTGGTACAAATCGGTGAGAATTCTGAATGGATGCTATAATATGCCTGAATGTTTCTAAAATTGGATTTCTAATACTTTTCTTCGGATTTAAAGCTTTTTTTTTTGAAAATATTAAGCGAAATAAATTATTGTAAACTTCAGTGTGTCAAATGTCAAAGTATGAATAATTCACAATAGATAATTTTCTTTTACAATAATTCAACATTAGTACATAAAGTTACATAATTGGTTTATTCGGAAAAATCTATCAGAAAGAATCCAAAAAATAATAGCAATGTTCAATCTTCTGAACTGGTCTAAATGTCGATTCTGAGCTGGTCTAAATGTCGATTCTGAAATGGACCATTTTCAGTGCGATCGCTCATTAACAACGATTATGGGAGTCAGTGTAGATATTCTATTTCTATCAAACAAATTTAAACTAATCTTAATTTAATTCCAACACTCATATAGCTACATATGTAGTTCCGATTTATTTAAATTTTCTCTTTATCAAGAAAAATAAACCGATTATACGACCAAAAAGAAACCTATATCACCCGAAAACTTAATTTAAATTTACATGAATACTTAAGGTATAAATTAATACATACATAAAAGTACTGGACGAACTTAAAGACGAAGATTACATTAAAGAAATAGAACTGTTTCCGGTGCCCACCTATACTTGAGAAATTGATTGCTATCGTAACTTGCATCCGGCTACTGCAGCAGTATCATCTTTGGTTGTCTGCCCACATTCATTGATTTACATTTTTTTTTTTCGATGAAACTTGATAAAATAAAAAAAAGAGTTCTTTGGGCCAAAAATAATAATAATAATTTTATAAACAGGAGGCGACATAACAAAAAAACAACAGGAATTCCTACATATTTGTAGAAAACATCAACAAAAAAGAAAAGAAATAAAATGCCATAATGTACACCCACCAACCATCAACCAGTCGTCCGACAGAGACCGGCTTATACAAATGTGGGGAATTCCACATTGAAACTGGCAACATCCTTTTTTGGGAAAATATATAGGTAGGATGACAGCACAGGCGGCAAGCAACATGATTTTCGTTTTTTTTTCGCGCCATCGATCGGTTGTCGGTATGGAGGAGTAGAATTCCAACAATAGTAATAGCTTGTAGGAGGTAAAGCATTACAATACAAAACACATCGCTCGTTATCCATTGCTCTATCTCACTTTTTGAAAATGCAAATCATATGCCTGTTGTCTCGACAAGTATGTAATTCCAAATGAAACTAAACTCCCAAACAACTTGAGTTGACATTAGGCAAAGTGGGTAGATTTATATTTCATCGATTAGTGCGGGCGTTTGTTTTTTTAGAATTTAATAAATTTACTGTAGATTTGTTTTTTGCCGGGGAAACTTTTAGTTTCACGAAAATAATTTATTAGTTTAAGAGCTTTTGAATATATAGCTACATATGTGACCTTGACATTAAAGTTATGTAGTTTTTTTCTCTTTCAGAGCATAAAACATAGTTTGTACATGAAGGCTAAAGCGTTTAATGAGAAATGCTGTTTGCGACAATTTCATGTATGGTGTTATCACACAACCTACGCAATTTTAACACTGTGGTAGCACTGTCACAGAACTGGGCTATTCAATTGTATAGGGTGTTTTATACATATACATACAAGAATCGGACATTCAAAAGCACAGAACACAGAGAATTTTAATAACATATGGATCACGGAACTCACGGGAAAATCTTTTGACCGAACCAAGCATTTTGTTTGCTTTTTTACAATATCAGTGAATGATAATTTTGAGTATAAGTTTCCAAGCTTCGAAAGACTAGACACTTTACACAAATGCGACAAATTTAACAGATAGTCATACATAAATAAATTACGTTTTCGTGTACAACACAATGTCTTACACAAACTTGTCAATATTTAAAAACAAACGGTTATTACTGCACCAGTCTCAAAATCTGTGAAGATCTTCCTGCAGTGTAGTTATATAATGGCAATATTTTGACGTCATCAGTGTAAATTAGTGACATTGAATGTCGTTATATAGAAGAAAGATCATTTATGAATAAATCGAACAGCAAAGGACCAAGATGGCTTCCCTGGGGTACACCAGAATTAACTTTTAATTAACATGAGTTATTATTTTTGAAGATAATTTCATAACATCTGTCTTTAAGACATTAAGATATCCACACAAAAACACGATCATTAAGTCCAAGTTTGTTTAATTTATTTAAAAGTAGTTAATGACTTAACTTGTAAAGATACGATCCTTTCGAGAGATTTTTAAAATCATCTAAACAAAAAATGAAGCATTGTAATAAATTATTGGCTGTGGATTTTTTCTTCATAAAATCATGTTAGGAACAATTAAAAGAAAATATGTCACAGATAAGAGATTCGAACAGGTTAGGAACAGCAGATAGTTTTCCAATAGGTTTGATATTAAATTCATAGGGCAGTCGTTTAGTTTCGAGCTTTTGTCTAACTTTTCCACAACTTTTAATACGTAAAACAATTCTTCTAACTTTGCGCATATAATGTGGATTTTGTAAAGTAACAGAAGCATATTTAACTTGCACACGCACAAATTTGACAGATGAAGAAATGAAATAGATACCTAAGGTCTTACATATACATAATTCAACTTTATTTTGGTTGAAGTAGTATTATGCTAACTTCACATCACTCTTTGACATTCACAAACGTCAAAAAGGGTATGTTTACTTAGTTATTTGTACGAACTGTCATTGTTTTAGGTGTGTTCCAAAGCAATTTATTAAAAGAAATAACCTCTATATTTGACAGTACGTCCGAAGTTAGGCTCAAGGGTAAACTGATAAGCATTATTCACAGCTAGACGAGTATTACGGCGAAATTGTTTAAGGGGAGGAATGCAACTGGCTATTTCCATTGAACACTGTTGATAGAAAAAGTTATAAAACAACACAAGTTAAAAAATGGGCTCTTTATTTTTATATTTTGAGCACTGCAATAATGGCGTTGGCAAATTAGTACGCCCGAATTCAAATCAGCATCGCTGAAATATGGCAAAATATGTAGTTAGCAATTTATTCATTCAGCTCATAATATCTTTAAGTCTCTAAAAATAGCTCAATGAAGGTAACGTAACAAGATTCAATATTATCTGACTTCATTAACCTCTCATAAGATAATACATTTCTTCCTAGAAAACGCCCTTCGAAAAGGATTTTCTCCCCGTTTTTGTAAAATAAACAAGACACAAAAAAAAAAATTACTTCACTAATTAAATACATAATTACATCTAATCATAAATTCTGCTTTACTTTTTCCCATCCCTGCACTCCATATGCCAAAAATATATTTGTTCAATATTAATATGATTGCTTATCAAGGTTTAATCCCATTTATAGGTAGGTATCTACCTATATTACGTACACTCACTTTCCCATCTATCGCAATTGTACCGGGGGTTATACACCATAAACCATGCACAGATCGAGACTCGAAAAGAACAACCCAAGTTTTATTTCATGGCCACTACAGAAAAGCACTTTTTATACTCCCACACGAAGATACATCAATCCCCCTTTCCCCCATTTCAACAACAAGCCCTTGGTATATATAATATTCTTGTGAATGAATGAAAACCATTGTCCTAAGAAAACACTCACATTTATGTATATTTCACCACCCCTTGTTGAATATATTTATTATTATAAACAAGGAATAAAAACGATTTCCATTAGAATCCCACAAAAGGAGAAGTGAATTCTGTATACATACATACCTATATTATTTTCACCTTTTGCTTTAAGTATATAGGACAGCGGGTAAAATCCTGCCCTGTCCTGACACTGAACTGCAAAAACACAAATATGTTTTTTCTGACAGATGGCAGTGTGTTTGTGAACACATCCATGGCTCTGTGCGAGCGCGCATGGATACTCAATTACACAAAGAGAGAGTTATTCTTCGAAAGAGTATAACGGTACCAAGCTGTCTATCGGTAAAGGTGTGCTTCAATTTTTCTTCAGAGTCAGAGCTCCGAAACTATATTTCAATGTAGACGATGGATGGGAAACAAGGAAAATCCCAATGGAAATACAAAACAAAACACTTTTCTTACGCGCCCGTTGAAAGCAGCCCAGCCCAAGTAAAACCCTCACGAACACACCCCTCTCACAGTTTTCGTAGCCGAACCGACCCCAACACACCGACAGAGAACGGGAAGTATTGGATATGAAGCGAATTTGAGGTCAAGTTTAAATGATGTAACCTTCAATCCAAAGGGGTGGGTTGGTGAATTAAGCGCGGACAAATTAAAAAAAAACACACAAAAACTGACTATTCGGGGCTGCTCAAACAAGTTGCCCTCCCTCCCGGACTAAATGAAGCTGATTTGAAACTCAGATAAGTTTGTTCTTTTTTTTAATTTTCTTTAATGGATTTTTTAGTGTTGATGTCGTAAATATAAATACAAATAAATAATAATATATATGCATAACATCCCTGTTTCCTTAGCTGGAAATCTTTACTCTGGAAATATCTTTACTCTTGTCTGTATGTTTCGAGCTTATTGATTTTTTCACATCAGAGGATGTATATGGTAAGCCGTGTACCGCAGGTAAATATCCTGTATACCTATGCAAATAACTGTGCTGTTTCATTCATCAATCATCTGGAGCTTCTGATGGTTAACACGAGCCCATTCTGAGCTGGTCTGGTGGGTTGGAAAGAAGAAACTCTTTCGATCGATCATTTCATGAAACACGATTTTAAGGCGAGAGGCAAGGCAACGAAATGAAACGAGCAATCAATTTTAGTGTAATGTGATGAAAATAAGTAAAGTTTGTTTATGAATGTGCGGTTTCATTCATCAAAGGATGTGACGAAGTAATGAGGGAACGAGAACTTTTTCGTCCTGTTCTTCTACTTTAAAATGTACATATCTGGCAATGTAGTATATACAAAAAAAAGCGAAACAAAAATTTAGGGAAACCGATGGGGGGAAGGAGTTAAAGTAAGGATGTAAATTTTTAAAATGAAACGTGACGCAATGTCGGGTTTAAGGGATCAAGGCTCTGTGTGCGTGCTGTTATTGTTCCTTTATTTAGAAAATATGCTTTCCGGGCAGTTTGTTTTGTTGTTTTTTTTATCATTAAAGGCACACCCACGCTGTGAACTGGGTAGGTTAGTACAAATTTTATATACATACATAGGTATATGTGTAAACTTTGGATGAGATGTAGAAATTGGATTTTGTTGTTTGTTCAATGGGCAACCGCAATTTAAAGGATACAAGGCAAACAGATGTGACTTATCAAATTTTTCGAAAGAAGTGCAAACGCTGTTAAAAATTTCGAGAACAACATGAATTGTATTAAAATGTGTGCTTCAATTTACTTAAGTTGTAGTACAAATTTATAGTTACTTCATTTTATTATTTTATTATTATTATTATAACGTACAAGGACATACAGCCTTAATTATTGCTATGAAGATTTTCGTTTTGCCCTGCGAGTGTTGGCTTAGCTTTCGACGTAGAATTTCTGATTGATCGAAAATTTGATGGGTATCAACATTTTTGACAGCCCCAACACCAAGTATATCAATAGAACTATTCACAATAGATCTAAAATTTAAGATAATTCATATTTCATCAAAAATTTGGACAAACGAACACCATAATACCGATTCATTAATTTGGTTAATATAAATCAAATATTATTGAATATCGTATTGATATTTGGAAATTAAGTATCTTCTAAACAGAGAGTATTTTTCTATAAAAAAAAAGTAGAGAGTATTTTGGTCAATCGATATAATATAATTCCTTAACTAAAATACAGTGACTTGATTAGAGTCTGAGACAGGTCACGGCACTAATTTACAGTCTGAGATAGCAAAAGTCACTTTTTCCATTACAGTCTCAGAATGTACAGGTAAAGAAAAAAGTCTAAGATATCAGACGTCGTTAAATTACATTCTGAGACGTCTGTAGATGACATGAAATTCGAGTCTGAGATAGCAGACGTCGTCTGTCAGAGATGACAGATA
This sequence comes from Philhelius festivus, assembly GCA_963931855.1. Lineage (NCBI taxonomy): Eukaryota > Metazoa > Arthropoda > Insecta > Diptera > Syrphidae > Philhelius > Philhelius festivus. Next base: position 87,900,954 of record OZ007557.1, on the reverse strand, counting down.
TCACTTAATTATAATCTTTAATAGCAGACGCCGTTAAATTACAGCATGTTATATCTGACGTCACTAAATTACAGCAGAAAATATCAGACGTGAATAAATTACATTCAGAGATAGAAGACTTGACTAAATCACAGTTTGAGTTATCTGCAGACAACTAACTAGCTACTTTCAAACTAAGTCCTTACAGGAAAAAAGATCAAGTTAATGTGTGTATAGCTTCGAATTTAGCTAATGATCTTATGGTATTGTAAACGTTTTTAAAAACAATTCTTTCAACAAGAATGTTTCTTTAATTTCGCCTTCGCCTACATACATATTTTCAGTTAGCCAAGCTTTCTTCACTACAATATTGCTCTCGATTGAAAATAAAAATTAGTTCCGCATACTTTTGATCTCACTTTACTACAAATAACATTTCAACCAACTCAAACAAACTTAATCAGACTTCAAACAAATAAATCCGATCCTCTAACTGTCATCTAATTGCTACATCTTTGGCATTAGAAATTAAAAACTAAAAAAAAATCAACAGAAATACGAATTTCTCCCAACCATTTAAGTGCGAGTATATACAATATACGTATATAAAAAATCCCGTCTTTGCTTAGTTCATCGTAAGAAAGCAAGTAAAATGAAACCTTGATCGTATAACGATCGCTCAACATGACAGCCAACAACTATAGCGATCCAAAAAGGTGTGGCGATCGGTAGCAACTATAGCAAGCAATATACCAACATCGCTCTCGTCGATGCATTTAAAACCAACAAAGTCATCGTTCGTTGCAGTGCCAACCGGTCACTATAGGCTAAAAATCACGAATCGCCTAAAAAGGGCAAGATATTTATTTCATGATCATTTTGGATCGCAACGCTTTTGTTACGCGCGCGTACAAGCGCGCTTTAAAAGTGTGCTTCCTTGAAACGAGTAAAAATGCCCTCCATTTGCACGATAACAAGTCATAAACGAGCATAGCAACCATCAAGAGTGGCTGAAAGAGAAGACCTATGGATTTCGTTAGCTTCATTTTTTTTTTATTTTCGTTTTTTGTACTTTTTACTTTTTGGTCTGCCCATTATTAATGATCTCCCGCTCTTCTCCGTTGTTCCAGTTGAAGATGCTGTCAGTTGGCAAAGTAAATTTGACATCTTGAAGAACGATGAATGATGAACAAAAGGCGAATAGAAGACAGTGAGCATGTTTGTTGCATGTTGTATATGAATCGGAACATAAAAATAGATTTCGTGTCTCCACATGGAGTGGCCATATGGAATGATTTTTACTTGCTTTATAGTAAGAACTTTAAGGGCAATCAATGGATTCTTAAAAAAAAATTCAATATAACAAGAAACTATAAATAAGGATCGAAATAATATGTACATGGTAATCCACAGAGCTTGTTCGTAAACGTCAAACGCGTTTCCATAAAATTAACTGACTGATCAAACAGATTTTGTGCAAGCAGGGCGATTGTATATTTAACGATAGCAATATCTGCATCAAAAAATGACGATCATTTGGGGGTTTCGAAAATGGCCAGTAAATTAGTTGTACACGTTCTGCAAAAATAAAAATAAAAAACATTTATCCATCACAGTTCAAACCCAAAACAGAAATGTCAAAAAACCCGAATTCGCTGTGTATTTGCATTATTTCTGTTTGTTTACTTTATGGCAAAACTAGTATAAACTCTAATAAAAAACAATTTGTACAAAATTTTACTGAAATTGGGTCAATTTCGATTATTACCTTCTACTTATTTTTCGAATAATCACTTGAAAAACGTGTTTGTTTTTTTAAAAAACCTAATCTTATCTAAGGCGCGCACATTCAATTTTTAGTTGCACAACTGCTTGGTTCGAACAACTAAAAAGTTTGTGTTTTGACGCAAACTAAACGATTGCCTAAAATGGGTTCGCTATTTTGTGTAACATATAATCATATGCACCTGCGCGGACATTCAACCAAATAGTTCATCTGTTTTCTATAAGCAACCAAAGAGTTGTGCAACTAAAAATTGAATGTTCGCGCCTAGCCTAAGACCTAAAGTAATTCGTAGCGATTATGGCAAGTACGCACAACCAACTTGAAAGCTTTGGCTTTTTAATTGCGGATGATATGAGGATGTTGGAGCATCAAGACGCGTCTTCTAAACATCTCTCTAAACACGATGAGAATGCGTATGATGAAACCACAGCCCCATATTGTGCACAGGCAAAGAAAAATAAACTCAATGTATCCGGTGGTTGTTGAATCAGTTCAGAAGGAGAAAGGGGATAGAAACATGAAACGAAATGAGGAGGGGTCAGGGGGAGTTTGGAAGACACTATAAAATAAAAGAAAACATCAAACAGAAAATATATTATGGACGTGTCTGGGTTTGAAAGACTCTTTTATTTACTACTAGTGATGGGATGTTTGCCCTTTTTCGCTTTTAAAATGTTTCCATGAAAAAGAATATTACTATGGTTTTTATTGAGATCAATTATACGATACCCTATTAATACATATATTTGTTTGCAACATTAAGTTTTTACAACTTCTATTGACAATTAAAACTCCCATTTTAACTCGTTCTTCTACTTGATCTTATTTTGGTATAATCCTAAAGAGTAAATGGTCGAAATTTTAAAGTCTGTTATAAAACTAACAAAATTGGCTGTAAATACTTTTACGCACATCACTACGTCTGAAAAATAGAAAGGAATAAAACATTTTGTTAAGCAGACCTGTGAGCGTCTGACTGCAGGTATAAACAGTTAACTAACTTCTTACGCCTTAGTCGTTACCTTATCTAAACATTCGACTAATTGTTCTACTGACTGGTATAAACTCAAACTCGCGAGCACATTTTCATATAATTTGCAGTGTGACTGGTATAAACAAAGAGCTTACCATACTTAATTGTCGAAAATAAATAATTAATTCACTTCAAAAGATTGCATTGAATCATTCACTGATTGGTATAAACTGGTCTTATATGCACGTTATAAACTGTAGAGCTTTAAAACTCATCAATCAAATTAAGAGCCTTTCATCGTAGAATTAAATGAGACAATAAAGTTTCAAGGAGACCCACTATAAACTTCTTTAACAAATTAACTAGGTTAGTGTTTTTGTTTTATTTTTATTTCCCTTCAAAATACATCTGTTATACCCTATACTATCCAAGAGAACAAAATATAAGATAGACACCTTATGTATAATAGAAATCATTGTAAAATTAGAAGTTGCAATTTTTGAGGAGCTAAGACACTACTAAAAACTAGCAAAAAGAGATACGTACAAATGATGGTCATAAATAAAAAACTATGAAAGATCCGTACAAGACGGTACGGTATAGGTATTTTCATCAGTCGTCTGTACACAAAACTCATATATGACGATCATTTCCTTCTAGAAATCATCATTACAAAGGCCCAAAAAGATGTAAAAACTTATATTTTGCGTACAGAAATATACAATTAGACCAACAAAAAAAAAAGTCGCAGAACCTAGCATGATGGTATCTTGGCTGTGCGTATTATGGACTATACGCAATGTTTTTATTGCACAATTAGTGGTAATGATCATTATTGAAGCAATACTTTCATCATGCACTCATAGAATTTTATTTTTAAATTTGTTGTTTACATTTGGGGGTATTGAACACATTTTTATACTTTTTCGAGTTGAAAAAGTTATATTGGGAGATTTTAAGAAAATTTATTTTTTGTGTGTTTGAGATGAAAGATGTTGAGTCATCTTCATCTCATCATCATTAAAAGAATGTCAGAATGTTGAAACTGAAAAGGAAATGGTATTTTAAAGTTTTTTTTTTTTTTGAGTTATTATTATAAATAATATCGGAATTGTGATGAGTGACGTTTGGCTTCAGCGTAGTTTCGTTTTGTTTAGATTTTAACTTCCGCTTTTATCACATTTCATTTGTTCTAACAAATAATTCATAATTTTAAATTGAAGCGTTTTAAGTAAGTATATGCATCGAGAAAATATTGTTTTAGAAATTTTGGTGAAGAAATATTCATAAGAATAAAAAAAAACAATTTTTCAGGCGCTTCTGTTTTCCTTCCACACTGGATATACGTTTTATCAAGACTGATTGGTACCCTATGTACATCCTATGTGAATTGTCTCGATTAAATTTTAATATTTTTTGACGAATGATCCACGTGTCAAAATTTAAAACTTCGAATCATATTTTCAAAGGTTCAAATTTAACTCCGGGTCTACAGAAATAAAACACAGAGTTGTGCACTCTATACATTCAAATATACGGAGCACGAATCAATCATCTTTCAGCTGTCAAAATTAATGTCACAAGAAACAGTGTTGCCAGTTTAAAACCTAAACTCTATAAAAAAAAAAAAACACTTAACAAAAAACGGATAATATATAAAACATTGTAAGATATATCCAACTTTGAAAGGTCAACAAGAAATCAGCAACATGCCAATATCTTGACCAAAATAAATAGTGATCACGAATAAACTCAAAACCACAAAAGTTAAATATGTTGTTTTGGCTAAGTTCTCTTTTTTGCTGTCTTTTTTCTATAAAAAAAAAAAAAAAACTGCAGGAAATACATATTTAGGTAATAAACAAAAATAATTAAATCCGTCTGTTTTGTGAATGAAATAAATGAAGATCGTGAAGGCGTTTGACTTCAAATCTGACGTCAACCGGAATTTATTGTTACACACTACACCAAAATGATAGAAATTAGTAGGGACACCTCTACCGCAGTTTTACAAACGATTTCAACTTCCATGGAGAATAATTAATTAAATTTATTTTTATATAAAACAAACCATGTTTGTTTATTTTTATTATTTACTTTTTTTTTTTTACCAAGGCATGTAGGTATGAAAGGTAGGTATGAAAACAACACCCACAATGCCTGCTAACATGACCAAAAAGTTGTATTTTGTTGTTGAATTGTTTTCCGTTGTTGGAATATCAACTTTAAAGTTTTTTTTTTTTTTAAATGACTGCATCTTGGACAAAACCTTGAATATTACTTAAACCTTAAATAACAGCGGAGGTGCTAGAGGGGCTTTGCCAGGAGGCAGTATGTGCGGTGCCGTTGCCTTGTAAATTGCGATCTGTATGCTTGATGACAGTTAAGTACCTATAGAAACATTTTTTTTTCTTAATCGAATAATTTGTATTCATTCAAGCTTTTGAATTTTATTTGTTTTGGATTTTATTACGATGGTTGGTCAGATTTTTTCAAAATTAAATACAAAATGAATACGCATCGTAGTAATGCTTCCTTTATGTTTTATTTTCCTAACAATATGCACGTTTCATGGGAGAATGTAGGTCATAGAATTTTAAATCATTGGGTATTGTTGAATTAAATCAGTTGATACCTGTCAAAACAGCACTTACTGTCAAACTCAAGCGATTAAGCGAATTCAATTTTGTATTTCAGTGTTTGACTAGAAAACTAAAGGTCACACTATAATAGGCGTTTTTTTAGGTTCGAATAGGTCTCTGAACAGTATCTGAGCCTGCTCTGAGCGCTCTGAGTTGTTTTTTTTAAACACACCTAAGCACTTAGCTGTCATAATTTTTTTTTATTTCCACCTGTCAAATGCTTGTGTTAAGCATTTAACTCTGTTTGTTCAGTTATTTTATTTTGAACTCATAGAGTGCACTCTGAACACGCTCAGAAAATGATCAGAACGAAAAACGAAACACAATTAATTTTTTTGACAATTCAGGCTCTGCTCTGAACTTAAAAAGAAAAACGCCTGATATGCAAAATTCGTTCAGTTTCTCTAAGTTTCGTTCATTAAGTAAATTAAGCAATTAGAACAATGAGTCAACAGATTTTATAGTAGTCACAGCTGTTTAGAATTTGTGTGTAAATCAACAAACGAGTTCTGAACATGTAGTATATACCATATTATTTTTGTTGCATCTTTGTTGGGAATTTTTTAAAAAAATATGTAGAGATGCGAAAAAGAACACAAAGCCGAAATCTGAAAGTGCGGAGAAAGCATTGTGGTAGACTTAATTAATTGAATTTCCAATTAAATTATCTCATGTTGCTTAAAGATAGCGTAGTAGGTAAGATGACTACAAGCCTACATCTTTTCTTTGTTTTTGTTTTTAATACAATCTGTTAAAAAATGCATTTCTCAGTTCAAGCTTTAGAAAACGAACTTGCTTGTCCTTCTAGTGTGAGGACTTACATATTTTTATTCGAATATAAAACTTGAAATGTTGTTTATGTTCAATTTTTGGCAACGATCCAAAACAAAGCAAGAACTCTGTCAGCATATGAAGTGAAACTCCATGTAAGCCAACTGAAACATATTGCCTGTGTTTGGGAATGTTTTTATTTTGAACAACAACGTTGAATAAAGTTACAGTGTCCAGATAATAGGTAAATACATTCGAAAGTGTGTAGGTACCTATCATTCGGGTCAAAATGTGTCGCATAACACATATGTAAGTGTGTACCTAAATATTCTACTTTTTACTTGTTCTTGACCTCTTTAGGTTTACAGTTTTTTTTCTTCCAAATTATGTAACTGGATTTGTTTTACAAAAGGAAGAATTTAGAATTGAACTGACCACCAGAACCTTTTCAATTTGTATCCATAACTAAGTAAACAATATTATAATTCTGTTTATTTTTTTTGTATTTGAGAGCATCTAGCAAATGTTCTGGGTGTCACCTGTCAAATATGCCATAAAAAAAAAAAACAAATGTACCATTGTGAATCACCTTGACTAGGTCCACAGTCACCATCACCATGTTGTTGTGCCGTGCGTGAAATGTTATACATTTCACAAATGTCAGTTTAGTTATCAAATTAATGAGAACACAGAATATCTGTCAACCGCCTCCATAAACAAAATGAATTCAACCAAAACGAATAATAGCAGACAAAACGCGTACATATGTATGTGCATATTACGTAGAAGTAGATATATAGTTTAAATTATACATACTTGATGCGAACTTAATGCAACGATACGCAGATATCTATATCCTCGCGCTTAACAACAATTTCCACCACACTCCGTGACTACATCCGCCTGTCAAATTCAATGTTACAAAATGAGCGAAGATTTTTATTTATTTTTTTGTGCTCAAGTGTTTGCTGGAGCATGTTCGTTTGTTCGGTCGCGCGCTCCATTGCACATTAGTTGCAGTTGCAGTGCAGCTAGTGCTGTAACTCCTTTTCGTTTTGTTATTCCCACACATATATCTATGTGCGGGAGGAAATGCGAGAACCCCTCATTGGGCCTTTCATATCCCGAGTGTAATTTAATTTGTTTGTGGCTTTCCTGGCGTTTCGGTTTTCTGTTGCCTTTCTAACTTATAGTAGGTACATATCTTCATGTAACACTTTTGTGATATTCTATCGTTCAACGTCAACGTCCAGTGTGTTTTTGTTCGCTGTCTTGAATTTCCTATTGCATCAGTTTTCAACATGAGTCTTTCCTCCTCCACTATGCCATACAAAGCAGAACTCTCGCTATACACAATATATGAACGTGTGATTCGATGCAAATGAGCGCGGATGTGCATTTTAACATTCATCCATCTTTTCATCCCACCCTATTTCACCACAGCAAGTCATCGTTCGCGACGTTGTCATACTCTGCGTCTGCATGAGCAGTGATGTGGTGTGTTTTTCTGATTCAAGAGACCCTAGAAAACGTCCGTCTTTCCTGAATCTTGAGAGTTTAATATATAGCAACCATATAAAGAGAACCAACCACAAATAATGAAACAATTGTATACGATCCACAACACAAAACATACATGAAAAGCTATGCCATTACCGTGTCCAAGTCTTCTTATATCCCCATATGCACGCACCCTTCTGCCGCTACTGACATTTTTAAAATTGAAATGCTTTGAGAGAAGACCTGCGTAAAAGCGACATAATAATATCCGTGAGCGCGCGTAGTAGTTGAACTCGCGGTTGTTGACTCCGCGCGCAGCTTGTCTCGCCGCCACCACTAACTCTGCTGCTGATGGTTGATGCACGCTACCATCGTCCGCTGTCAGAGCGACAACAAACACAACATTTTGTTCGCCTTCTTCCTTGCCCTTCTTCTTCCCTAAAATAAAAAAACTTTGTTTCGACTGTAATTTTTTGTTTGAGTTTTCTTCTTTAGATGCTTTTTATGCTTTGATATCGTCTTGATGAACGAAACTTGGGGAAAGGGAACTGAAGAACACAAAAGATCAAAACCATGGACAAAATTTAAGCTGAGATTGGATGATGCAGAAGTTGATGGGTTACTTTTTTTTGTTTTCCTTAACTTAAGTTCGTTTTCGTTTGACCACGTGCCAAGATATACGTACAAGACATTTTGAAAAGAAATAGGAACCTACATATATCAGATTTTCTTAAATAGTTGAAAAGCGTTCTAAATATGCTTTATTCAATTAAATTAAATTCAATTAAATTAAACTTTAGTGAAGCTTTAAACTACCGTCTCTAAATATAAATTATTTTCATTTTTACTAACAATTAAACAAAATTGTTAGAATAGGAATTTAAGTATTTCGAAATGTAGCCTCTTGTTTACCCTGAAACTATCTGCCAGCGTTAATGATTAAAAATTTTTATCTTGGTTGAATATAGTTCACATTGGTTTTTCTTTCGAAAAATTGATGTAAGATGAATTGATGCATATATTGACAAGGCCCTCATTAGTCTACTGATAAGGTGAATATCACCGAAATCAAATCAATCAAATCACCGCAAAAAAATGCCAGTTTTTGTGAACTAAAGGCCAAAAAAAGTCATTTTGAATCACTAGGTTCGTTCGTTCAACTTTACTCAGGGTTGACCCAGGTTTTCTTGACAACCCTCAGAGTTGTCAACAAAAACTTGGGTTTTCGGTTTTCAAAAAACATCCAAGGGCTGTCAACTGTTTTGTTGACAACTAAAAGCAAGACAAAATAATTCTGTGCTCTGATAAAACTTTAAATTTGTTATAAATTAGTTTTAAAAATGAACGAAAACAATTTTACGTTGTTGCTGAATGTTTCATCTGATGAGTACAACAAACATTTATTTGCAAACACAAGCATTAACATGCAACAAGCGAATCGCCAAACAACAACAAAAGAAACACAACATATGAAATCTCATATGACTTTTGACAGTTTGATCGTTACATGAACTTGCCCAGCAAAATACCTAGATCTACTTCAGGGCGACCCCAGGTCTCAAAAAACAGAATTTACTCACATGGGTGACTTCAGGTTTTTCAAAAAATGATTTAGGGCGACCTCAGGGTGACTTCAGGGCTCAACGAACAAACCTACTATCTACTAACTAAAGGAAAGTTCAGCGGTTATTTAAATGTTTGGCATTTAAAATCTTTCTCCAAAATGGATGACCCGGGTGCATAAGCACCATTTTTTGCGATATTTTTAAATCGGTTATGTTCCTAAAGTACCTTAATTCAACATAAACTCACGCGATAAAGTCGCAGCACATTAGTCCAACATCGCCAATTGAAGATACTTAAAAGTTATTATTGCGTCAGCCATTACAAAATCAAAGTTATCCAGATTGCAGTGGATACACAATTTGAACCTTTAAACACTATCGAATTTTATCGCATGGAATGTTAAACGACGTAAAGGAAATTTGTTGCCGTGATAGCTTTACATATAATTTTTTATAGTTTCGCAGAAAATCAATCAAAAAAACTAAATTAAGCTGATTTAAAATTAATACGGTGATCTGCGAATTTCTTTGTCACATTCAAATGGCAGGTTCCTCCCAATAATCGTCGCTCTGGTTTGGGGAAAACCTTTATCATTGAGAAATATTTTAATTAAAGACTTCTATTCTATCTAATGAAAAATCTCCTAGAAACAATGATTACACATCAAAAAACCGAATAAAAACTCATAAATATTATCAATCAAAAATCTACTTTTAAAATGAATTTATAAGTTTTCCCATTGGAAGGTACTAAAATATTTTCCAAGTTCTCCGAGGACTAGGTATATGTCAAAAGAAAACTTCAATCATCAAACGACGTGTATATCAAATTAAAAAAAAAAAGTTAACTTCACACAAAGTCACCCTTGTATATGTATGTACTCGTAGCTGGAAGTAGTGTCGTTGCGATGTTTTTGTGACAGAACAAAATTTAATTAAAAAATGTATTCCTTGTTTTATGGATGCATCGTTGTACGTGTGTTGTTATTGTTTGAATACCATGAACCTGGCAAGTATTTAGAAAGACGCGACAATGGGGATGCAAAGTGCAATCTATTTGAATTAACTGCTGGGCTGGGGTATCACTTTGTATAAGATAAAAGGAATGAAGAATAAGGTTGGATTTTCCTTATTGCCTTGCCTAGGGATTGATTTATTCCACTTTGAGAGACGTTTTATAAAATATTATTGCACTGAAAAGTGAATAGTGAAGATGTGAAGGGTTGATGGCGGGCCAATGACATTGTCAAGAAGCATTGTATTGAGGAAACAAAGAGATATAATGAAATTAAGAATAGAACCATCAAATAACACTCGCCAATATCTTGAAAGAAATATTTTCAATCGCTTTATGAAACCAAAACGGGTCACTATTACATCATTCTTAATCTAAGCTTAATCGATAAATTATATTTATGATTTCGCTGAATTATCTACATACATGAATATTTATGAAGTTTATTTAGGTAATGTTAATTCGTTAGATTTATACAAAAACTATTATCCTTAGGCCTCTTGCCTAGTATGAAAGAATTCATTTAGAAAACAAACTTATGCAAAGTGTCAACACTGCGAGGGTTTTATCGATTTTATCGATTTTCGATCATGTTTGTAAGTTAACAGTTAACTACATATTTAAAACAAAACTACAAATACCAAAGCAAACGAATTTTTAAAGCTACATAAACTGACAGCAAATATTTTCTGGTAGTTTCCTAAGCACTGTTTGTTAACTTTATCGCAAAATTAATATATATAATATTATACACCATAATATCGTACTTAATTTCATTAAAATTGAATTGATTTGATATCCCTCAGAATTTGAACGATGGCCTGTGTTATGTTCACCTTCAGGGCATTGGATTGTTGTTGTTATTAACATAGATCTGTGACTTTAAGAAAACGGTGTTTTTGCAAAAGTACGGACCAAAATACACACCAAACGCGCTAACTTTTGGAGGATGCATCGTCATGAGGTGAACCTCGTATGGGTAAGTGTCGTCCCATACACGGAAATTTTGCTTGTTAATTATGATTTTTAGGTCTAGTCAGCAAACAAATGACATTGTAGATATATGGTCATAAACATTGAGCTGCTGGGTCAGTTGAATCTTCTACGGGTATAGGCCCAAGTCCCGACTCAAAATTCGGTAAGTTGAAGTGTGTGAAATTCCGGATTCTTGTGCACAGCGAGGAATCGACTGCCTCGGGTTCTGTTTTACACCTTCACGGACCGCGGTATTGTTCTCGGCCGATCGTGCATTCATATGACGTATGAATGTTGGCTGATTGATTACCGAACCGGTCTGCTCAAAATGTTGCACACCAAATGTTAAAGAATCGACTGTGAAGGGCCACTTACTCTACCACGCACGCAACGTTTACACTAACGATCACTCATTTTGATAATAAAGTTTAATTATTTGAATCGTGTTACTTGCCATGGTGATTTGAAATCAGTAGCTGAATAATAAACAAGAGATTTGACAGATGTCACCAAAACAACATGGACGCCACATGACGCTCAAAATCATTGAAAAAACCCTTTCTTAAAAGATTTTCCCATTTAGTTAGAAAACTCAAAGCCGTTTTCAGTTTGTTTGTTCTTCATTAGTTGGTCGGTTTTATTACGCTTTCGTACCTTCCCTTAAGACTTGGTACTCTTTTTTCCTAAAAAAAGATCTGAAAATTGCTAGAAACAAATTTTCTTCATGTGATCAACAGAGGTATAAATTGAGGAAGTTAAGTAAGAATCCATAACCTTTTTAAGTGTTATGTTACTTTATTTTTAAACTTTAATAAAATGAATTATTCTTATGAATTCATTTATGAAAAATATATTTAAAAATAAACTTTGAACGGATTTATAACACATAAAAAAGCACAATAAATTAAATATAATTAAACAAAATATATTCCATTCACTCTGCCGAAGGTGCCATGAATGAATATATACGGTACCTACATACTCGTATTTAATTAAAAAAGACATAAAAATGACCCACATCTGTTCCAGTTCCACACCATCTGTCATCCATAACTGTCAGTTACAATTTTATAATAGCGAAAAATATCAATATATAGCCACACTTTAATGTCATCATCCGCATCGTAAACGTGTAGGTATACTGTTTGATCATCACCCACGGAAATCAAAATCAAATTAAATTATAAATAAAAAAAAAAAACAGATCGTGCCTTCTATAAGTAACGTTCTACTTTTCATTTTATTATTCAAAAACTGTTGGCGGTTGTCTTGTGAATGAGTGAGGCGGCAGCCATAATATCCGCTGGAGTATTTTATAGTTTGGGTGGCCACATCCGATCTACTTAATTTGGACGGGTCTAAATATCAGCACCCACAACCATATGCGTGACATTTTGAAAGCATTTATTTCTTCACTTTTATTATTCTGCATTAACAATTCAATTCATATTTCTTCTTCCAAATAGAGTGCTTTTAAGATTTTAAACAAACAGTTCTGACATGGAAACGTAAAAGACGTCAAAAAAAAATTATGTGTACACCACCTTGGGCAAATTAAGGTCCAAACAAAGACATGTTGCCTTTGCCTATTACGGTAACCCAAATAGCATTCTTAACTTGGTCATACAAAAGCATAGTTATGCCTTGGATAATTGTCTGTGAATACAAAAATGTCTTCCTTTCCAAGTATTTTCTTTGGAAATTTGTTTATTAGAGGAAAACAAAAATCCCCTCATGACTTTTTACAGACCACAGAGCAACATTACGCCGCGCGCCGCCCCGCCACGGTTATGTTTTGGTTTGGTGAATGAAAGATTGTTCATGTCACGGAAAAAGATATCATCCGTCGGACTTGAATCGAGTCGCAATTCACAATTCAGCCAGGTCCCTACGTTGTTGTTTCGATTTATTAGTGTAATTTGCATAATAAAATTTTAATAAACAATTTGCCATTGAGAAACGTGTTCGGAATTCTGGACGGTTAAAATAGACGGATGCGCATTGGGCGCGAACGCGAAAGTTCTATACAAAAAACAAAGGTTCAAATACAAAAAGGCCAGCACGAATGCACTCTTGTTGTGACTCCGGCTATAAGAATCAACCTACCATCATCATCGGTTGTGCAGCAAGTTTGCCTGGTTTGCCTTGTGAAGGCAAACCAAATGAAGTAAATCGAATTCCAGGAAAAATTCACGCGTCCGACCGGAAATCACCGACATGAAAACATTCCGTTTGGCATTTGGTTGCGCGGATGGTTTAATTTTTGAACTTATAGTGGCTTTTAATACTTCAGAGGAATTAATTAATCATCCGGAGTAGAGTAGGTATATGTATACATATGTATGTGCAGAATTTTTGTTGTAGGTATAAATAAGACATTTTTGTTTTGCATTTTATTGGTCACAGTTGTGTTGTGTTTGCCTTTTGGTTTGCTTCCTCGCATATTCATATTTTCTTATGGAAGAGAAGCTCGATTTCTTGGAAAAGAAGGGTCAACACAATGTTGCATATAACTTTTGATCTTCTTGTGCATACAAACATACACAGTATATAATGTAAGTTTGTAGTTTGAATTTGAATGCAAGTTTCGTTCCTACGCAGATTTGTGACTTACAACTCCGTAGCTCCGGGTTTTTAAGGAACTGTTTGTTTAATGACATGACATTTTGTTCGACGACCTTAAGAAAAAGAGGTTTCCCTTAAAGGACACAAAAAGAAGATCAAGCATGGTGGTGGTAGTATTATGATGGTAAATGAACCAGTCTGGCATACGTTAACATCCTGGAAACCATCATGCTTCCATTTGCAAAAGACGAAATGCCACTCCGATGAATCTTCCAGCAGGATAATGATCCAAAACACACGCCCAAAGCAGCCAAAATTTGGTTTCAGTGACATTGTGTGAAAGTTATGAAGTGGACGGGGCAATCTACTGACCTTAACTCCATAGAAAACCTTTGAGGGGATGTCAAGAGGGTTATTGATCAGGCCACTAATAAAAATAAGGAAGAATTGTGGCAAGCGGTGTAAACCGCTCGGTAGGCTATATCACTTGAAAGGTGCCAAAGACTTGTTAAATCAATGCCCAGGCGATGCCGAGAAGTTATTAAGAACAATTGAAGGGTTGAAAGTCTAAAGGGTCTAAGTGCCAAAAAATCAAAAATCAATATTTTTATCAAAATACAATCTAAGGGCCAAGCCTTATAATATCAAAATGGATTCAAGTGCCTATTTCTTTTAAAACTGTACACACACACAAATAAAGTTGTGGTATAGCATAAGTGCCAAAGGGCTTTTGCTTATGTTTTTCTCGTTTATCTCTAAATTATAAAAATGGCACTTAGACCCTTTAGACTTAGAACCCTTCAATTGGTTTACAACCAAATTTTTACCAATTAAATACTTTTGCGACATTTATTCTAAATGCGTTTCGCTCAGATACGAAAGTTGGGCTCATTAGTTAGATGCTGTCGTACCCATCTATAAGACGCAACATATTAGTCGATGGTTATCAACACAAATAAAATTCACAGCATTAATATATTGAGTCTTAGGCTGGTATTCACCGAGCGCTCTTAAACGGCTCTTAACTTGAAATTTCTTTGGGGTATTCACCAACCACTCACAAGTGTTTTTCGAAGTTCGAAAATGAGAGCCACTCTCTCTTGTTCAGGCATTCCCAAACTGTGAAATGTTGTGGAATGTTGGTCTTGACTCTTGACAGCAAATGGATACTCTTCTACTTGGCATTGCTCACATGGATTCGAGTCAAATGCTTGCGTGGCACGTCTAAGCGAACAATTTTTCGAAGAGAGCGCTCGTAAGTTTAGGAGTGGTCGGGACTCGGGACCACTCCTAACTTTTAAGAGCGCTCGTAGATCTTCACTAATATTGCTTGGTGAATAGGTTTATGAGCTTCTTAAGTTATGAGCGCTCGGTGAATACCAGCGTTAGCATCTAACTAATGAGCTCAACTGTCGTGCATGCACGAAATGCATTTGGAGTAAGGGTCGCAAGATCTTTTAATTGATTTATTCAATAGAGTCCACAAAAGCAAAAACTATAAAAAACCCAACTAATTACAACCTTAGAAAATCAAACAAAAAAATCGGTTGGGTTTTGTGATGTAAAAAGGGTGAATATTTTTTTCGGAAATCCTCGCTTCTTCAAAACTGCTGCACATCGTCCGATCCGATTAGGTCTTGGCCCAGCACTTTATCCCATAGATGCTGCATAGGATTTAAATCCGGACTTTGAAGGTGGCCAGTCAAATTCCCGCATAGCATTTCGATCAAAAAAATATTTTGTGAGTTTTGCAGTATGCATCCGGGGCATTGTCTTGTTGAAAAGCCCAAATAACAGTCATATTTTCTTCAGCTCATCTTAGCATTATGTTAGCTAGTATTTCAACGTATTTCTTTTTATTAAGAATTCCGCGAATACGAAGAATTGTTCCCACACCGTTCCAAGAAAAACATCTCCAAACACAGATTAATCCAGCGCCATGTATGACTACGGGTTAAATGTAATTTGAGGCAAGTTTCTTACAGTTTTAACGTCTGACGTACTTTCTGTCGTTCGGTACGAATACGATTTATCTTCGTCTCATCGCTCAACAACACAAATTTCCATCGATTTACCGTCCAATCGGCATGTCATTTGGCAAACAGGAGCACCCCTATCTTAGCACTTTTGTGACCATTGGTTTCTTGTGTGAAATTCGTCCATGAAGTCCAGCTTCAACCAAACGACGTGCAACAGTTCTTTTTGATATCCGGACATCAGATTCGTCTATTATTTCGCGCTGTATGACTGTGAACTTTTTCTGGTATCTGCTTTCGACAGCCGAACAACTTTTCAATTTTCAAAACTTTCTGTGGTACGAAAATGAGCAATGGCACCGAGCACCATTTTTTTGGAACAGTTAAGCTGGGTTGTATTATATTGTTATGATAATCCAGCCTTATAAAATTCAACAATAGCACTTCGGATTTTTAGCACACAAATCCTGTCGCCTGGCCAACAGTTTTATTTTGGTTAGAAATTGATATTTTTCTCTAGATTTTAGCTCAAAACTTTAGCCAAGCACTTAGCTGTGAATATTTCGGGCACGAAGTAATTGTTAAGCTGATGTTTGTAGCGAAATTTGGAAAATAAAATTTAGTTCTGCGAATAAATATAGAGGAATGACATTTTCTGTTCTAACTCACTCCATTTTTTTCTTTTCTGATTTGACTTTTTGTTTGATAAACATCATGTTCTTGAATTTATCTAAATAGGTACTCAACTATTAAACATACATACGCAATATCCACACCGTTTCTAACATAATACAAAACAAAACGACCTTACCAGTACAACATCGATCATCATAAAATGTCATACTGATTTAAATGAAATGCGTTACGCATTGAGGACTTTAAAAGAAAAGGATTATAAAGAATACTCTCTTTTCTTGATGTTGAGGAAAAGAAAAAAATCCAACATCTGAACTACCTAATCACTTTGGCACCTCTCTCCATAGTCCTTTCCTAAGCCCACATTTTATGGATTTTTTTTTGTTTTTTTTCGAAAAAGGATCTCGTAGTTCTTAGCACAAAAAAGACCTGCTGTTGGACCCTTCTTGTTCGCAATGAGCATGACACAGTTGCCATTGTTTGATTTCGTGATGCATTGTTCATTTTTGAAGTATCTCTCTTTGAATATAAAACACTGACAACGAAGCGTCTACACATACAGTTTGAAAATCAATTGTTTGACATTTCAAGCAAAAAGAATTTTACTTTTGGTTGATCCATGGATTAAGTTTTTCGTGTTTTTTTTTTCATCTTTGCAGCAACACATACCTATTATCATTAAATCATAACAACAAAGACAACAATAGTACCTAGAAGTACTTGAAGGGAAAATAATGAAATAAGAATAATAGGAGCTACTATCGGTTTTATTATTTTTTTGTGTCTCTATCTGTTTTCCGCTTTAAATACTATTTCTTGCTATTGTTATTCTGTTTTAATTTTAGCACCAGAATATTGACACTGAGCAAAAAATAATATCGCTCTCTCTGTCTGTCTTAATCTTATCATTATAGTCATTGAAAACATTGAAAACGGTTGGTGGTGAATAACTATTTATCTGTTTATTTGTTTATTTCGCTATATACCTACCTATTTCCTTTCTTGAATTGCGATAATTAATTCATTCATTAAAAAATAAAGAACTGATTAAAGGTGAGTGTTCATTCTGGCACCTTAACCCACAGTTGATCGTGGTGAATATCGATAAAATACGTTTGTTAAGTTATTATTTTTTTAACGGATGAGCAAATATTTATTTTTGACCCTTTGCATTGAAGGAACGAAGATCGTACCACAACCGCACCAGGAAGAATTATGTTAATGATAATAAGAAAAATTAGAATAGGTATACGGGCAGATAAAAAAAAAAGTTCAGAGACGAAATATGATAAACTTTTTCTTGTTGTTGCTGTTCTCCTTCTCTCAAATTCTGTGAATTTGTTTTTTTTTTTATTTGTGTTAACAAAACAGGAAATCGAAAAGCGATAAAAATAAATATGAACTAAGAGAGGAATATATAGGTCTACATATGTTTGCAAGAGTCCGATGATTTGGGAGTACAATAAAACAAGAAAAAAATATTCAAAACGAAGGTGGTAAATTGTATAAGGTGATTTTGTTTAAGGTCTGTGTGAACTTACATACGAATGTATGTTTGTATTTGAGATTACAGTTGTTTTCTTTTTTTAAGAAAAAGTTCTTAGATGATAACGTCATTATTATAACTATAGAGGCAACGACAACCACGAATAAGAATATACCTACTTATATTTAATTTACGTAAATTTTATGAGGGGTACCTGAATTTGAAGGGAATTCCCCATGTCACGATTTAAACAGGCGAGCACACAAAACGTGTGTAAAGAAGAAACATTTAAAGAAAAATGACATTTGGATGATACGACTAGGTATATATTTGACATTTGTGTAATTGATTATAATGACAAGTGAAACACAATATCATTTTTTTTCTTCATAGCATCAAGACAAGAATTTAGACCTTAAATAGTAGTGAATATGACAGAGTGAGTGCTTTTTATTTGGCTCATTGTGGTTTTGAACATAGATCCTATTTTTTATAACATTTACTTAAGATACCCCATCTAATAGGTACGAATATTTTTTAAAAGCTCTGAGATCAACATTATTACAATCGTTAAAACATAATGGTATAGGTACATATGTATGTTTTTTTTTTTTTTTATAATTAACTCGCGCTCAAGGGCATGTTACGAGACCCTTATAATGTTTTAAACACAGCACGGTGAAATGTGATTTCGTACAGGGGTTACCTTTTTAATATTTGTGGTCATGTAAACTGAGTTTAGAAAAGAAAATGTTAACATTTGTGAAAGTTACGTTTGTCCATTATTTACTTATCAGTATTCGAATAAGCAGACTAATTTTAACTATATATAGCAAAATTCCAAGAAATATCATAATTGTTTCATTATATGATTTGCAAAAAATGTTCTGAATTAGCTAGTTGCATTCCTCCCCTTAAGCAATTCAACGGTAATATTCGCACTTCAGGGAATGTTTATCAGTTTACCCTTAGGCCCAGCTTCGGGCGCAGTTTAATTCATAGATTCTTTACTCAAATCACTTTGTCCCTCGCATTGCGATATTAAGACATTCAAAACCAATGTACATCGATATCTCAATTTAAATCCTCTTAAACCTTACTTAACCCTTCATAAACTCAAACAATTTAAGGGTAGTCTTTATTCCTTTAATGCGCGCAAAATTATTAAGAAACCAATTACTTTTGTACTTTGTAGTCACCATTAACCGGTTTTCAGTTTGAGTCTCAATTACTCTTCCTGACAAATAATATATTTCATTTCAATCAAGAATGCAAAACTGTTTTTTTTTTCTTCCGCAAATGGGGTTATTTTTCCCATTGCCTTACATTTCGATATTAGTTTAATTATTATATGTTACAGTTAATCTGATTAACCATATTGATTCTATACTTTTTTTAAACATACTTTTTCCCCTAATTTCTGATATCAATATTGAATTCTGAGTTAGATGTAAATAATATGCCAAGAAGTGACTGATTGGTACCTTATATCTAATGTTGATATTACAAAAGTTACGACGAAATTCGCCTCAAGGTTTTTTCTTGATGTTCCTGACATTGTGAAATCAATCACTCAGTGTTCTTGGTATTAGTTTGAATTAATTTAAAAAAACCTTTTTATACCTACCTAAACTGATTTTCCACGAGGATACTTTTGACTTTTTTGCTATCTGTTTCATCTGTATTGCCTTGAAACGCCTTTGCACCTTTTTTATTCAGAAATATGTACATGTATATCTGTGGTGTTTGTTAGAAACATAATACCTAACTCCATTTAAAAATTACCAACTTTACGTTCACTTTATATCGAGCTACGAGCTACCACCGAAACGGATAAAACAATTTTCTTAAAATTTGTAAAATAATTTTTTAAAGAATATTTTCATAAATATTCCAAATTTGAAGAAAATCAGTCAACCCGTTTAAGCCCTAGCTCCATTTAAATTGGACGTTAAAACGCATTTTATTTAATTGGATTGTCATTTTTGTACCAAACATCACGGATGTACGTAGGTACTAACTAACCAACATGGTGAAATTCCTTGGTTTATTGTGATTTAATTTGATGAAGATACCTACATAGGTACCTTACAAACCACTTTGTCATAGTGGTTAGTACCTTGGGGTATCTACCATCTTAAATCCTCTAGGGGTATCTCGCCAAAATGCGTTACGCTCGGGCACGACAGTGACTCAGTTAGTGACTTCCGTACCCTTCTAAGACGCAATATCTATTAGTCGATGGTTATCAACACAAATAAATTTTACGGCATTATATTTTTCTATGGGAATTCTGTCAAACTGAGACACCTTAAAAGTTAGGTATATCGTTATGTAACATAACCTAAAACTTATGATATTTATGAATTTTTAGGTTAGAATATTTTGAAAACCGCAACTGATGGAGCAATTTATTATAATATTGAGTTTTTTTTTGACAGTAAGCTAGTGGTCTGAATAGAACAGAATTAAAATATTGAAGTGAGGAAACACCGTTAAATCATAGAAAATTTTTTTATTTTTCAGTGTTAGCCTCACTTAAGTACAGCGTAATAGAAGTAGTTTTTTAAAAAAGGTTTATTTAGCAAGATATTGAAGGTAGGTACACTATGTGTTAATTTTTTATTTGTTTATAGTTCATATTTGAGTATTTTCGCTAAAAAACTTAAAAATTATTTTTTGGTAATTAACTACAAGGGGGGCGGACCTCAGAAATTTTTTTTTTCTATTCTTCCTAGCTAAGATTTACTTAAATAACTTACTTGTGTTATTAAATTATGAACAAAAAACTTGAATAATGAGTTTTTATGTTATTAACAGTATATTTGTTGTAGATTAATATCTTTGTCGGTTGGCTAAGGCCTGATCTTCTTTTAAGCAATGGGTGCAAACGGCTGAAGGCCCAGCTGGCCTTTTTCAGAACAATACTTGAGTGCAGGTTAAGCCTTAGCAACTCGTTGAAGTGCACTCACAGGTACTTGACGTTTGGCATTGCCGCTATCCATCCATCAGGGAGTCTCAGGACCAGATCGCTACAAATTGTTGCGGTGCAAGGTTGAGTGTTTTTCTCGAAAGCCGAATTGCATGTCAGGGATGATAGAATTTTCACAGCAGAATTTCTTTAGACTTCGGAGGATTACTTCTTGCAGTAATTTGCTGATGTTGTTTGGGAAGTGATATTTGCCTGTACTTGCAAACTAGGATGGAAGCACTTCCCTTCGGAATTGGCACAATCTTCGCTATTTTCCTCTTCTGGGGGAAGTAACAGAGTTATTGATGCAGTTGTTTAAAATAATTGTGAGAAAAATTATTACTTCATGGGCAGCCTTTTCAGGATGTAGTAGGAGACACCATCTAGTCCAGCTTTTTTGGCTTAGAATTGCCGATGATTTCTACAACCTCCCCTAGATTACGAGTACATAGATGTGGAACATCGGTGGGATCATGTGCCCGATTGATGATATTAAAATTGATTTTATCCGGATTTGGTTGCAGTGTTTGTTGAACTGTTGCATCAACTTCTTGTAAAAGAGTTGGGTCAGTAAGTGGGTTCAGTGTGAAGTTTCCATCTTGTCTTGGCCCGAGGTAGCTTCAGTATGACTGCTGATGATGGTTTCCAGTATTTGTGGCTGTTTTCCAATGATCCTGTTGATGTTTTGGAAGCATCAGGTCCTGGCTTGATTGCCTGCAATCTTTTCTGGTATTGGATAATATTGTGGTGTTGAATGGAGTTCCGGAACATGATGTTGACTTGCTGTAGCTCATTTCAAACTCTCGGGTAGTTTCTGTTGGTTGTATTCAGTTCACTTTGATGGATCCGCTGGAAATGTTTTTGTAGACGTTGTCTGTGAGCATACAAACTCTGAATGTACTCGGGAAGGTGCTGGTACCTATCCTTTGACGTTCTAGACTGTTTTTGCTTGTGCAGAGCATCAGATACGGCAAGTTCAAAGTTGACAATTGCTGCATCGATTTCGGTATCCGGAAGATTTTTGCCTGAAGGTGTAAGAGTTAAGCTGTCTTCGATGTCCCTGTGAAGACTATCAATATCCAGCCGTCTTAAATTAATTAAATTCTCAGGAGCTTCTGTTGTAAGGAGTATGGGTTGGTTGAGGTTGATCGATAGTTAAACAGCTTCGTGCTCCGCGACACTGCGCATTAATGTACAGACATAATTCCGGATTTCCGGAAGTGTTCACTAGGTTCGAGAAAACCAGGAAAAAGTCCAGCGTTGAGGGTGTTCTGGGAAAGGTGGGTTTGTGTTGTGAAACTACTAAGGAGTGCTGCTCGTTGTTGGCGAACATGTTCCTGTTCTATTAAAATTGTGTTTTGATAGTTATTAAATGCTAAAATGCTTCTAGATACTTTTTATTATTGCAAATAGCATGCAAATATGAATTGTCGAATTGTGGCCGACTACTAGATATTTATGCGGCCGACTAATGAAACTGAAAGAGCCGACTACTCAATAATCACACTTTTGTCTCCATAAAGGTAAATAATTTGTTTCATGCAGTAAATATACTTAATTCTTCTAGAATTTCTCAATCTAAACATTTCAACTAATCATTAAAACTGACAACTCTATCAAAAACTTAAATAAGTGATTTTTAAACGCAGGCGTCTATATCAAAATTTTGTTTAGCTTAACAGTACTGTGGATAGACCGCTTCGCGTGTTCACAGGATTTTAAATCCCTTTTTGGGGCCACACCCACTCCGCTCAGCTTAGGGTATGTAAAGTCGCCAAGCAGGCGCCTATGTCAAAAGTTGTTTAACTTAAAAGTACTGTACTGTACAGAAGCTTCCCATTAATCAACAAATAGTTCCCTAGCAAAATTAACAAAAAAGAAAAAATCCAATAATTTTCCAAAAAGTGCATTTGTATGGAAATTGAGGAACTTTAAAAGTTATTAAAAATATAATTACAAATGTTTCCTTACTTTAAAATTGTTGTATTTGTTATTTAAAAGTGCTAATCCACCGAATAAAACTATCCGCGTAACAAAATTCGTGCTAAAGGAAAGTTGAGCCAAAATTAATTGCCGGCTTCTTCCAAAAAAATTATTTATAGGTATTATTATAGTATTCTAATGGGTAGGTACTCGTAGGTTTAATTCGAATGCAACTTCTAAAACCTGGAGACATCGGGAATCGTTTCATTCAAATCAATTTTAATTGGAACTAAATTGGGTAGTTATATAACTAAACTTACCAAAACCTGCATAATATGTACAACGTACAACATGAAATATTAATTAAAAGCTTCTATTATCTTTACTCCAAATGCGTTTCACCCACGTACCTACCTTTCTAAGATATATTTTTTAATGAATATTGACATTTTTATCCATACATGCAGTGTAGCTATATAAACTTCAGCAGTAAAAATTATCAAATGCCTACCTAAACCTACTCTAAAAAACAAAATAATACATGTGTACATTATATATATTATATAATATATTTTCTTGTTTTCATATTAAAATTAAATTAAATGTTTGCTTGAAAGAAGATGAAGGAACAAAAAAATAACTATACCCCATGCATTTATTCAACAGCTCCACCATTTCAACAACCCAAAATGCCTTCGACTTACCTTGCAATGTAACCACACGACATCCATCTTGTTTTAATCGACGATGCAACACGTTGATTGTCGCATCACTGCCATTGCTTGCTGTTGCTGCAGCACCACCAATGTCCATTGCAACTCCACTGCTTCCGTTGCTGCTGCTTCCATTGCCGCCCCCGCTTTCAGGTGATGATGATACCGATACCACACCACTGCCATTCCCACCACTCAAATTACTGTCATTATACAAAATGAATAAACTAATTTTGTATCCATTTTGAATGCGTTCCTTTAGATCCGGTGACTTGATTGTTGATAACAAATCAATTTTTCCGGCTGCCAAACGACGCATCATAATGCTGGGAATAGAAAAATTTACAGCGGATCGAATGTGTGATTCACTGAATTCATTTGAGCTGCGACAGTCCAATAGGATCAAATCTTTAACATCCGAGCGCAGCTCGGTTTGTAGCCATTCCTTGGAAACAAAATCATAATCCGTTTCAGGCATCTTGTGTTTTGTCTGTATTCACCACACTTTTATTTCTAAACAACAAAAACAAATTGATATACTACGTCCGTCCGTCGACTTTTATTGCTGACCACAAAAAAAAAACACGAAAACTGTCCGAACAGCACCTCAAATAGACAAGGCGTGCGTTTTTTATATAATTTGTTTTTGTTTATTCAATTTTTTTTCTATTCACCAAAATTCATTTAAATTCACCACTTGAAAACAATTTGCACTTGGCTTGAACCATGTTCGGTGGAAGAAATGATAAATAAAATCCAGGAAAAAATTCCTACTTAAACAGTTTTCGCCTTGTTTGTTTATTTATTTAGTGTTTTTTCCTGGTCATTCACTGTTTTTGTTACTTTTTTTTGAGGATGTATAACACAGAGATACAATTTGAGAGGAATAAATGGAAATATTGAGGAAATGTTCACTTTTTCTTTGAATGCACACAGCGCCCTCTTGAATATTTATTTTTTCTTTTGTTGTTGACACATGGGAGTTAATTTTCGTTTAGCTTTAAATTTAAATCCGACCGTAAGTTACTATGTGTATACGTTAATGATAAGTTTATAGCTCTTAAAAATATGGAAAATTTATATTAAAATAGAAACTTAAAAAGATTCCTACAAAAATCCTTTTTTTTTCTCACAATTCCCGCAGAAAGAAAAGCGAAAGCACGACCAACCACAACGACCGACTAACAAAATCTGATGATGAATTTATCTGAGATTTTTCGATGAGAAAAAGTTCTGAAATTTCCCTGGTGGCTGGTTTGTGTGTATGAGTGTGTACATTTTGTACATTGTATTGAAAAATGTGTTTGAGAGTTGAATGGATTTTTTTATTCCACATAAAAGAGAATGAGAGACAAAGTAATAAATACAAGAACCATGTGTGGGGAATATAGAATTTGTATACAATAACAAAACACCTTCTAAATTGTTGCGCATGTGGATTTATTTTTTCAGCAAAGAATTGGTATGGATGGGTAAAAATATGTTGGTATTGAGCTTTGGTTTATATTATACATATACGATTTTAATGAAGTTTGGTGTTTGGCCTTTGAAGTAGTTAATACTTAATAGAGAGAAAGAGCGGTGCTTGGCTTTTGAATGAAATATTATGTTGATGGCGAATTGACATTGAGTAGTAGAGAGAGAGGTTAGAAAGAGAAGACAGTCGCTGTCTGTATTTAATATTTCCCTGAAAGTGTTCGTGGGCGTTGTACATGTGTATGGAATAGAGTATCGTAATCGATTTCTTTTTCTTCTTTAAATTAATGTGCTATGTGAGATTGAGACAAGAAAAAAGATAATGAAATTTTCTCTTCCACAAATTCTCTTAAAAAAACATAACACTGCCAGATTAATGTGTACAGTATTGAATACAAATAAATTATAAATTGTTTTAAAAATACATATATATGAATATTTATTTTACATTAAAATTGTGTTTATTTAAAAAAAAATCGAGGTATTAAATACTTATAAATAAATACTTGTAGGTATTTATCGATATGGTAAATAAAGAAGAGTTTCAAAGTTGGTAAGTATAGGTCGAAAACGCAAATAAAAATAGGTAGGTACCTATCTACATATATGATAGATACTTATGTCATCACTATTTGATCATTTAAAAAATTTTAAATTTAAACAATTCAACCGTAATACCCAGGAATGCTTTACCTGGCTCAGTATTTCCCAGTCATTTCAATGTGCAGACATTCAAAACCAATGTGCATCGGTATCTTCTTTCTAATCCTATCCTAATTTCCTAATTGCTCGCACTGTGTATTTAACATCATAAGGGTAGTCATAACCCCTTGAGTGCGCTTATAATATAAAAAAAAATTTATAAACTCATTAAAGCGAGTAGGTATACATAGGTACATATAATTATCTAAACACGAAAATGTTATTTATTAAACTTATGCAACGTTGAATAAAGGCATTTTAAGCTAAACACGTTTGGAAATTGAATAGTGCCTACATAAGGATATTTGAGAATTGTACTGTCACTTTCACTTTGACATCACATCATTCCGATTACTAAACCAAAAATGTCTAAGTTATAAGTGATACTCAAACTGTATGTTCTTTTTATTTATTGAAACTCAAATTTTATAATATGTAGGTAGGTCTATTAAGAAACAAATTAAATTAAAAATTCTTCAGAATTAAACGCACGCATACTTCTTCATCCTAAATGTGTTAGTGTCGCAATATATATTTTTGATTATTGAGATTTTATCCTCAATAAGTTGTCTGGAGTATCTGCGGATTATGAAAAAAACGAATACCAATTTGATTTCTAGTATTGTGCTTATACCTTATCCGACGAATTCCAGTTAATTGCTCGAATTATTTTATCTTTTGATAGTTGAATTTTTATTTATTAAATTCGACCGACAGACAAGATGTTTTGTTTTTTCTTTGACAAACACCTGAGCTGTGTTATTATATCTAAATGTAATAGATTCTCTCTTTTGCTACTTTATTTGACACAAGGTCATTATAACCATTATGGGTAGGGGAATGGTTTATAAATAATAATTTGTATAGTGGATGAATAAGTCCTTATGCACTGCATAGGTATTCACCCGTTTAGTGAATTCTGATAAATATGGCCTATTATGTTTCAATTATTTTGCATAAATTAATTCAATAGCCTTCACCATAATATATACCTTGTTTTTGATTTGCATCAAGTAAGTGAATTAAGAGATTAAACTGTGCTATAGTTGCAATAATCCCATCACAAGCTTAATTAAACTTCGTTAATTTTATTGCTTCTTAAAAAGCTTAAAAGGTTTCATTTTTTCAGACCTCAGTAGAAACTTGTAATTTTTTTTTTATCAAATTCTTTTCTGATCCTATACTTTCATCATCTCAAAACTGAACATAAGAAACCTGCACAATAATGATTGTCCTTGTCACCATCAGATATATTTTCATCATTTTTCCAACCTGGAAACTGCAACTTTAGATACAAATTATTACCCTTCCTGTATATTTGAAACAAACATTCCAACACGTGCCTAGGGCCGTATACTCGTGTATTCGACTTTTGTATATAGCGGAACAGAACCTACCTGAAGGAATTTTTAAATATATTTTCCAACATACCCTTTCTCTTCTCAATAGCTGTTTACTTCTCTACAACTATCTGCGAGTATATCGCAGGTTTTTGAAGCTACCGAATTGATGATAGCTGGAGCTTCTACTCAAACTAACATTAATTCATGAGGTTTACTTGATCCTTCCTCACGCACATCGAAATCAAAATAGCATTCAGTATCGCCCACACATAGCACGCTTCACTCTAGTGCGCATGGAAAAAATATTATGAATGAAATTTCCACTCTACTCGCACCATACCCATTGCTCGTGCTCTAGGTACCTATGTAGATATAACTGTTAAGCTTTAGCTTTAAATCTATCGTAGTAACTTTTAGATATGTGTACCAATATGGCCAAATGGCTTTTATTGGGTTTATTGCTACCTCAAGAAAACTGTTAGCCATATTTATTTGGAGTGGTTATTCCGGCGATGTTGATGGCTGGGGCTAGCAAATGGTGATAGTGGGTACATAACCTACTCCATCCGCACTGGAACCTCTGTATTCCGGCCTACACATCGTTTGGCGAAGTCTGTGTACAACAGATGGCGTTCGTTGTTCATTTTTTGATATAAATATATTTGAATGGCCCAGGTTGTTTGTTTTGAATGTTGAAGCTTGTTGGGGCTTTGTGCCGAGGCTGGGGGTGTATCTTTGTCACTCTATAGCTTTATGAAGTATGAAGAGGTAGTTAAACTAGTGGGTATTTTGGATTTGTGTCTACCTATATAAGTAGGTTTGTTTGCTATACGATTTAAGCCACTTTGGGAGAAAAATGTGAATGGCGACACCCACGTGCAGCCTGCCAGGAGAGGAAATACTTGTTTTATGTTTGTTCTGTATTCATGAGTATCTACTGTGCTTAGGTGCACATATTTGTGAAGGCAGCATGAGTGTTTAGTGATTTTTTTCTGAAACCAAATTTAGGTAGGTAGGTGTAAATGTGTACATAATATGCATATACATACAAACATATATACTTGGCTTTGCAAATTGCAATTACATACTGTGCAAAACATGGATAAGCATTAAGCGTGCATGTGGGGGTGGTGTGAATACAAAATTGATTCTTAGGTTTTGGGAAAAAAGAAGTTGCTTAATGGAAGATAGGTTTTCGATTTGAATAAAACAAACAGTGAGTGAGATATCATTGAAATTTTGTATTTATTTATAATGCCCATGTTTATGTGCCACCCGCTTTGATGGCCGGCGCGCATTCGAAACGCTCAATTTTTCAAAATTCTGGCGCATAAATCGGGCTGTGTTTGAAAGAAATCGGGATCAACTGTTAGAGAGACTAGTTAGCGAACAAACGTCATTGTCTATATGGTTGTTATCTCTGAGCTTCTGGGTCAGTTGAAGTTTGTACGTGTGTGGGCCCAAGTCATCAAAATTCACCAATTTGTGGTCTGCGAAATGTCGAGTTCTTGTGCGTGGCACGGAATCGATAGTTCGGAGTCTCCTACGCACTCTCACGGATACCGGTGATATTTTTGGCAGTGCAAGTGTTGAACTATTGTTAAATGAACCGGTTGATGATGATTGATAGATGTTTTATTCTCGGAAGGGTAAAGGGCGCGAAATGTTGCTTGAAAAGAAGACCCAATTGCATAAAACAATTCTATCATGTGCACATATTAATAAACGCTATAACTCTCCAAGACAGATAACATGAATGATAGCTAATTCGAAAGATTTAGCTTCAACAATATGGCTGTAATAACCTGTCAAAGTTCAAAAATTACTATTGGAAAACCTTTTGTTTATGAATAATTACGTACACTAACATAATTTCAAAAAAAAAAAAATACTCGGTTAAAAGCTTATTCCACCTTTTGGAAAAACTTCCCAACTTCTTTTAATTTCCAGGTTTTCAATTATTAATGCCGGCGGTGACATAAAATTTCTGAAGAAACTCTATCATAAAAATACCAGGAGGTCAATTCCCGGATTTTAGGAAAAAAACTACAGCCTAAACTACTGGAGGTATTTTCTTCAAACTCGGTACTTAAGGGTCTTCGGTGATTCCCTAGAGGAGAAATTGAAATTTTTTTTTAGCTCCAAAACTAAGGGTACCCAGCATACACCCGTAATGCAAAATCTTATTTATCTCGAAAACGGCTCTAACGATTTTGATAAACAAAAATAGGTGTGATACTCGTATTATAGACATGGACTACATTTTTGTCAAAAAAAATTTGGGGGGAAATGTTATTAGGAGTACCTGTCATAGAACGGTTTTTTTGATTTTCGATATTCTCACCAACGGCTATAACGATTTTTAACGAAATTTTTATGCAGGAGCTCCTTTGCATTTTAAAAAATATAAACTAAAATTTTTTTCGATTTTTTAGATTTTTAAAAAAATAATACAATTTTTTTTTTGAAAATTCGATATCTTGAAAACCGATACACGGTTAAATTTTTAAATTACGTTTTAAAATGTATTTTATTGAATACTAACAATTTGCGTAACAATTTTTTTTATAAAAATTTTTAGGAAAATTTAGTACACAAAAAACATGTTTCAGTGGGTCTGTATGTCTGTATCTCTCACTACAGCCTAAACAACTGGACCTATTTCTTCAATCTCGGTAGTTAAGGGTCTTTGGTGATTCCTTAGAGGAGAAATTAAAATTTTTTTTTTAGCTCCAAAACTAAGGGTAGCCCCCATACACCCGTAATGCAAAATCTTATTTATCTCGAAAACGGCTCTAACGATTTTGATAAAAAAAAATAAGGTGTGATATTATGGACATGGACTACATTTTGGTCAAAAAAAATGTTTGGGGCAAAATGTTATTAACGGTACCTGTCATAGAACCGTTTTTTTTTTATTTTTGACTCTCTCATTAACGGTTCTAAGGATTTTAACCAAAAATTTTCAGCAGGATTCTCCTTAAGTTTAAAATAATATTGTTTATAAAAATATTCGAAAAAATATTTGTTGGGTTTTTTGAAAAAAAAAAAATAATTATTTTTGAAAAATCAGTATCTTCAAAACCTATGAACAATTATTTTTTGAAATTATAAATAAATTATTTTTTATACGAGTATTTATAAAATGTATCTTAAATTCCAAAGTACTTTTACATAAGAGCAAGTTCGTGCGATCCAGTCGTGCATTTTATTTCGTATTAGATATGATTCTATTCAGCTCGGGATCATTAACTAGATTACTGTACTAGCAGCTCAACTGCTGACTTCGACTTCATCGAAAATTGCAAGATCACTGGGTAAGTCTGGCACGAAATGTTCTTCAAAAATATCTGCAAATTCTTCCGCTAGCCCCTTAGTTGCTGTGACTTTCCCTTGTCTGTTACATTCGTTGTCTATTATCGATAATCTTATTGATTTCATTGAATGTATCTGGTCTTTTTGAGAATTGGGTGTTTTGGAAAATTATTTGTGTACATTGTAGCTAACTCCTCACAATTTGGTAGGGCGAAAAAGTGATATAATTTATTATCAAAATGTTCGTTAGTGCAATCGTTGCGCCCATTTTACGGTAGACGTGGTGGCCCTTCATAGTCGACTCTTCAACGTTTGGTGGCTCTGACTTGTTGAATGAAATCTGAAATAATTCCAGCCAGATTGGGTTTTTTGTCTTGTTGTAAATTTTAGCACCAGAAATGAATAGTACACAAAATTTTAGTTCAATCACAGATGAGTCCAGCAATATATAGTTTTCTATCATAGGATTTCGGGCATAATAACCTCTTTCAATCCGTTTATTCAAGGTATACATTATGTATAAGGTCATTTGTAAAATCGCATTGTTGAAGGACGGTGTAAAAAAGTAATTTTAAAATTTTATTTGAGTTGTGTGTAACTTTCACCATAAACGCAATTTTTATAAAGTCGACATCACAAGTACGCTAGCCGTTTTAGACGAATTTTTCTATAGAGAACCACATACATATTTTCTGTCCAAATTTTGAAGCAAGCTGATTTTAATCATTTTTTTTTAGACTTCTACAAGGTCTAAAAACTCAAACTTTCTTTCAAACATACCCAAGAGAACAACTAAAAACAATCTTGGTTCCAAATTTGTATAACATCCTGCGAATATTTTTTAAAAAGCTGTTGCTCATATTAATTAAAATATATTTCCCACCCATTTACCTTAGAGAGAATTATATTTTCGAGTTCTTTGGTATGCCTCACTTTGCATGACATTCAACAATTTGCAAAAATTGAAGCCCTAATATGTAATTATATCACTCTGACTAACGAACCTTATTCTTGCTCTCATTAAAGTCTGTATAGGTTTCACCGAGCTTACCTATTCTATTTTTTCCTAGCTTAACATAACTTTCTATGTATGTGTACATTGTTAAAAGTTGAGAATCACGCAGACCCATAGCAACGGATAAATGGAATGCATCTTCTTCCGTTCTATCAAACCCACTCTTTTAACGATGGTTTTTAATTCACGGTTTCCCCTCTTCTCTTTCTCCGTCGCTGACCTTGACTTCGGAAGATTGTTTTTTTTTTACTAGTTTTTTGTTTATTAATTAATACCAACAAAAATGAAAAAAATAAACTCAGTTTCGTATTACAAAGAGGGCGGCCCGACAATTGATAAATTCCACAATTGATGTGGTGTATGACTGCACGGTGCGGTCTAGCTTCATATATATAAGTTTCCCTTACATATTTATTTGGTTTTTTTATAAGGTAGGTAGGTAGTTCAAAACTGTGTGGTGTGATGGTGCGGACGTTATGATGGTATTAGTTTCTTGCGATGGCATGCATTTAAATTAGCATAATTACTTCTTATATATTCCATCAGTTGGAGCTAGCTCCACTAGGTAGGTATATCAATTTCCTGCCATGATAGTCTAAGAAACAATTAAAAAAAATTTTAAAAAATATTAAATGCAAATGGAAATGATTATGTGTATACATATATGCATACATACTTTCATAACAATAATAAATATTACTCGTTAGGTAGATAAAAGGTATCAAATGCAAGCATTGTTCGTTTGATTCCATATCGTACATCGTCATGTTAATATGACATGTTATATTATACTCGTATGAGTGACTGTAGATTGCAATTTGATTGTATTAATTGGTTTCCTTAGAATTTTGAAATTATGAAACAACTTTGATGACAAATAGGGAAACGGTTTCCGTTTCCCGAACAATGACCGGAAGGATGTCAAAACGTGTTGATTGTATATATGTACATACATATGTACATACATATATGGCGCCAATTATTGCAAGTTATATTCAATTAATGATTCAGTAGTTTAATTGGACTGGCATTTTGAATCACATTGTGCTTAACTCATAATAACCATACGGTCTCTGAAGTAAACTATACTATACATTCTGTTCATTTGAGCATAAGTTTGGTTTTTGATTGGGTTCCAGATGCGTTCTGGATAATTGGCGACTAATTTTATCAAGTATAGTTCTATGCACTCGAACCGGAGTGACTTGTTGCTTTTTTATAGGGCCTAGATAATTAAGAGTAAGAAAAAAGTTGGATTAAGCGATCACCTTTTTGACTTTTGCTCTTTCTATTTTTCCATATATGGTGCAGTAACTTACTTACTCAAGCGACTCCCTTCCTCATGAAGATGAACGATATCTGTCTGAGATACGACCGGCTTTCTTGTCGTAACGAATTCGAAGGCTCTCTCACATCCAAAACGTGAAGCTCATAGAGTTTGCGGTTTTATCTTCTCGCTCACAATATATAGGACACAATCGTGCTTATTTTGAGATTCGAACGAATAGCTAATTCGATAGAATAGATATTTTCATTCGAATGAACTTTGCATATTTTGACATTCGAGCGAAAAATGCACATTGTCGAATAATTGATTAAAATGAACCTCAATGAAATTTATTTCCGAGATCAGCTGTAGTAGTAGTAGTAGTAAACTTTATTGAGATTTGATATTTTGTTACATTTGATTTTATATACATATATAAAGAAATATGTTTGTATTACAAAAGATTGCCGACTTTGAATTGGTCAGGCTACACAGAATTATGTTAATGATATGTTTTTAACAAAAAGATAATTTATTTTTTAATTCATTAGAAGACAAGGATTTTACTTTAGAATTTATGAATGTGTCCACTCAAGAAAGACCATACAATTTGTACTGAGAAAAAAAAAAGAAAACTTAACCTAAGTTGAAAAGAAAAAGAAGACTGGCAATGAGTGACAGAGACGACAGAAGGTCGTTACTGCCATAACACGATTTTTGGATGTGTACAGTATAATGTTGGAATATATCGTATTCGTTTGTATTTATGCCATATTTTACATGATATTCAGAATTGATTGTTTATTACATTTTTTTATTTTTGGTTGAGATTTTGGAATTGAAACTTGTGCTTTAACAAGGTACAATATTAAATGAAATAATATCTTAAGGTTAGGTTTTTACATAAATACTTATCGCTAGTTTGGAATATTATATATGCATACATAATATTTGTATTAAAATTTGTATGTTTGTAATTGAATAAATAGAATAATATAACGTAAGATTACTTAAATCAATCTTAATTAATTCACAGCCTTAAGATTGTACTTCAGGTATCAGAAGGCACCAAATGGACTTGTTGTTAGTAAGACAAGTATATAACACATTTATAGCAAAACAAAAAGGTTTATTATATATACATAGGAAGTAGACTTGTTATCCTCTATAATTGATGGGAGCAATAACGTAATTATAAAAAAAAAAAATTTTGATACGACTTCTCGTTAAGATGAATTCCATTTTGTCTTGTAAGACAAGTAACTTGTATTAAAATTTCAATAGGATGGGTTACTTTTAAAAGTAACTCCATTTCAATTTGTTTGTCTTGTGGGCTAAAAGTTGACGTTGGCAGTAATAGGATTTAGATTTATGGTGAAGGGTTAGAAATTGAGGCGATAAAAGCCAGATAGGCTTCAGGTTTTTGAAAGTCATTCAATTTTGTGTAATATGGCCAGAAATCTCGAATCTTGGCAAATAGTGCACTGAAAGAGATACCAAATAACTTTTTCGATTCATTCATGAAGTCTGTCAAAACGTTTCCGCCCTCAGGCTTCGAAGGGGATATGGTTGCAGGAGCGCTAGAACCTCTCAGAGCGTCAGCAAAGGAGATGCCGTTTTTGGGGACATTGTTTACCAAATTAAAAACTGAGTCGTTCAGCATTTCTTTTTTATTGTTTTTAGACCTATTGGCTAGCTCTTTATTTTGTAGCAGTTCCAATCGCTTTGGACAACCTTTGTAGCTAGCAGGGTGGCCAGAATTACCACAATTCACACAGGAAGCTGTGGAAGTATCAGTTTTTGGACCTAGGTCGCAACTGCCAGGCTGGTGCTCTTTGAGGCACTTAACACATCTAATGGCGTAGGTGCAAAAGGCCGAAACATGACCAAATCTTTGGCATCTGTAGCACTGCTTAGTGCCTGAGTTTTTTACAGTATCCCAACGGATCCTATGCCTCATAAGGAATTTCAGGTTTTTAATTTTTGTTAGACTTTCCCTATCATCTAAAACACATAAAAATAGGTCTAAAGGGATATCATTATCCTTCGACCACTTTGTCTCAAACTTTTTAACTGTGACCTTGAGCGAGGGGTCCAACTTTAACAGCTCCGAGTTCACAATAGAGGGCGAGAAGTTACCCGGTATTCCTTTAAGAATTATATTGAACTTTTTCATTTCCTTGGGGGTAAATGAAAAGGAATCTACATTGCTAGCTTTAAATTCATTTAACAGGAGGCTGTGCAAGCCTACTTCCTTTACAAATATCTTCAATCTACCGAAACCTCTCGAGTCGAATTTGACACTATCAAGGTTTAAATTAGCGGACTTAAAAAATTCAACAATAGTTTTAGATGTGATACCTTTGGTGAAGATTGGTGGGCACCAATTTTCTCTTGAATTAAAGTTGTTATTACCAGTGTTGTTGGACATTGCTGTGCCAGAGCTGCATTTGCTATTCTTGATGTCGCTGCCCATTAAGTTGCTGCTTCCTTCGCTGATGTTGTGGCTGGTGCTGGGAACCCCATTGTTGGTGTTTTTACGGCTGGTGTTAGATTGATTGATGGAAACATTTCCTACGTCATCGTCTTCATCTATGATTCCATCTCCAAGGATGGCGAAACGGTTAGTGTTGTTAGTGGATGAAATTGCCACCTTTTTTGCAAGTCCTCCAGAAGAGGCTTGTCGCCTTTTTCGAGCTAGGATGTTAGTATATGCATCCATGTCGTGTGCAAGAAGTCTTTTTAAGACATTTTCTGTCCCAAAAACATTATCAGAATTTGAGGATGAAGCCTCTACATTAGACGCCATCATTCTGCCGGCGTTGCCGATAATTATACAGTTCTTAATATTCGGCAGATGATCACTCCGCACAGTATTTATCTCTTTCTCACAGCCCGCGTTATTGCTGTTTTCTACTTCCATTAAACTTTGATTCTGAAGTTTCAATGTATTGGTGTCGGCGTCGTCGTCATCCGACCACCAATCAACTCTTTCTAGAATTTTTTGTTTGTCCTCCGCGTTAAGCAATTGCGATGGCGGCAAATTACTATTAATTAATGAGTTTTTAGCCTTCGATTTATCGGGGGGCACACTAGGGTGCAAGAAATCACTATTCATTGTGCCACTGAATAAAATTTACTTTATTCGCACAAGAAAAAAAAATTTGATTTGTTCACGAAATTTATGAGCGCTATTCAACACGTCCGTTCTCTATCGAATCCAAAATCCAAGTCCCGAGATCAGCTGTTTGACATTTGTTCTGACATTTATATCTAATTTAGTATGACCAAACAGTTTTTTTTATGATTTTTATTTAAAAAAAATTACTTTCTAAAAATATAAAAATAATACTTTATTATTTAGGAAAAATAAACTAATGCTAACGGCCCGGTAAAGTTTAAATTTGAAAAACATCAATAAAAGTGGCACTTTAAAAATTGGGAGCATTTAGAAAACAGTATGGTAAGTTTATTGATATCAAAAAGAAGTAAAGTAACGGTACAACTTCTCTGTATAGTAAAATACTTGATTTATGTGTTAACTAATTTTGTTTTCCAAATTGATAAACAAAAAAGAAGGCAACTTCAAAGCCTATTTAATTTACACAAATCTGGTCACACTTGAATTTTGAATTACCATTTGTAAACTGTTTTATGAAAATATTGATAAATTGAAGCCAGACGTTAAAAATCAAAGTGGTATTTGTTTTATGTATGAAAAGAGAAGACGGTGAGGAGCAGTTGTATAGGAGAAGGATAATGGATGCATCAAATCCATTTGATGCATCCATTACCACTAACATTATACTAAACTTACATGTTTTATGAATCTATTCGCCAGAAAAAATTGAACGAGAATGAAATGATATTTCTTTCGAACGATTCGAAAGTGAAAATTTGCTTAGTTTTCGAAAGATAAATGAACTTTCCATTGATAAAGTGAACTTTCTAATCCTACGAATTTTAAAATACAAATTACTCGAATTAAACATACTTTCTAGTGAAATCGAATGTCAAAATAAGGCTGAATATCTGTCAAAGAATTTTTCTTTCAAAATAGCTCAGTATATAAGTTAAGGAATTTTGAACCCATTTGATTCTTCGTCAGATCGCCACTAAGATGTCATTCGTGGAATTTAAATTGAAGTTCTAAGCTACTTTAAAGTTGTAGCTATCAAAAGTGATATTTGGTCCGAATCGGTGGACAGCTGTTTGTTTATTTGTTGATAACAAATACTTTTTTTTATAATTTTTGAGGATTTAAAAGAAGATACCGACGCACATTGGTTTTGAATGTCAGAATATTATAATGAGAAGGAAATATAGAGTCGCGTGAAGCATTCCACAGTCGTGTATGGCGGCTAAAGAGAGAATCTCCAAATTTAACCACATGTCCGAAGTTATGCTCCAATGCTGATGGACACCCCCTGAAGCGCGAGTATTACACTTAAATTGTTCAAGGAGAGGAATGCAATTGACTATTTCACTAGAACACTGGTTACAAAAATGATGGTAAGATACTGCAAGACAAGAAACATTGCGATGAAGCTCAAGAGTTTCAAATGTTTCTGTCATACGTTTATTACCAATCATTTCTAAAGCTCTTTTTTGGAGTCTATCTAAGAGACGTGCCCATATATAGGAATTGAACTTGAGATTAGAAAGGGTGACAAAAATTATTGCAACGTCGAAGGAAAACTAACCACCTAGCAGCGTTTTTGGCGACGTCGAATATGAGGTCATTCTACAAAAAATGGTCTGTGATGTACATACCGCGAACTGAGAGCTTTTCAGTTTCCTCAATGCAAGTGTCACTCATGGATAGCGGCATGAAAGTTGGGTTGCGCTTTAATGACAGAAGATTTTAAGTTTTTGAAGCTTTAAATTTAATGCGGTTTAATGAGCTTATCATATGCTTCCGTTCTAGATCCAACGAATATTAGAAGCTGAGAGTACTGTCGTTGGCAAAACAATTTATTTGTCCTAGAGATCATTTTGGTCAAAAATGAAATTTTAGTACAATCTTATGTTTTCGCCACGCTGAAGTTCGATCACAGAGGATCGATTCCAAGCCTATTTCACCATCAGACAAAAGAGAAGTTATTATAGCCTAGATAAACTTATTTTTGTTTGTTCAGTTGAGTAATTATCCCTTGCCGTACTCATTACATGATTCATATCTATGTGATGTAAGATTTTTTTAAAATTATTTTATTTCAAAATTTTTCTATTTTTTTTTTGTCTATTAGAAAATGTGATATAAAACCCACAGGACAACTGTAAAATTACTCTTTATTTTAATTAAAAACTAAAACTTACAATCTAACTAGTCTTAAACTAATCTAAGAACTCATATGTGATCCATATTCCACCGATCAGCAGGAAGAAGTAAACATATGTTTACCTTTTTTAACCATCGTCAGATCATAGATCAAGTATTGAGGTCTAGTTTTACTTAACCATAGTGTTGGCTTCAAAATAGTCTACTCATCAATATTTATGTCAACTTAACCGACTAGAGTTATTATTATTTCTTTCAGGTATGCTAATGCAGTATCTTAGATTTATGTTTACCTTCCGCGACTCAAAAGTCTTAAATAGGTTTCTTTTATCTGTTGCTCTCCAACACACCCAAGATTCGGGTAAAATAATCCCGAAATAAGATCTTTTTCCAAGATGCGTGCCAGCCGATAATGCGAAGTTATTCCTTTTGAAATCTTATATGACATTGGCAGTTCTAGACACTTCGGAAACATCCAAAAATATTTTATTTGAAACTAAACGCTGAAAGTTGGAATGTGCACTTCTGTACATCTAAATACAACCTCCTAGACATTTGCGCTCAAAACCCTCGAAGTTCCACCACACTAGACTCGCATAAATCAGAATTGGATGAACAAACATCTTCACATCAGATCTTAGATATTTGGAGCAGAAAAGGCTTTTGAGAGCCATAAATGCCTTCCTTGCCTTTTCTAACTGAGTATAAATTATGATCCTTTTAGTATACCAAATTGTCCAAATTCACACCTTAATACCTAACATCAGTTTTTTATGCAATTTGAGTACCATTTGAACTCGGTAGTCTTCGATTTTTCCAGTTTCGTCTGAAATCAAAGCCAAGTTAATAAGAAATTATAATTTTATTTGGGTTTTTGATGTGCTGAATTCAAATCCAAACTCAGGATTGTTCAAACTATTGTTTGAAGTAGTGAACATTTTTGAATAGGTTTCTCTTATTAAAAGTGATGAAATTAATAAAAACTACTATGACTATTTGTGAACATCGTCATACGGCAAAAATTAAATAAAAGATGATGGCACTCAATTCTGATAGTTCACCCAACACCCACGTATTGTTTCATTACATCAAAGAGATACTCATAATACATTTATTATTCTTCATTAAAAGTGGATGATATTTCCCAGGTGGCCGCACATGCTACACATAATCTTATATTGAAAGACGCACAATAGACTATAAAATTGCGTCACAATGAAAATTACATCACTGACGTAAAAATTAAGTCTGATGTGATCCTCGCACGATGATTCCTCATTCTTAATTTGTTAAACAATTCATAGACAACCAATACAGTTTTCTTATTTGTGGTTTTTATTCCGCCTATTTTATTTTGAGTACGAGTATAACTTCCCTCTCTACTATAATCTCTCTGACTCTATTAATCAATGTACCATGCTCAATTGTGGTTTTGTTAATCACATCTATACAAGCCATCGATTAATCAAAGTGTATATTTTTAGCCAGCCGCGCAATACGTGATCTCTTCTATGAAATTTTATTTATTTTATCGATTCTATTTGAGGTGAGGTGTGACTACTCGTACATTATGACGGTTTATAAAGATTATATTAAAAAAAAAATGGTTTCTGCGTTTGTATCCTTGTCAATTTGGTTGCATTCGTCATGTCATTGAGTTTTATTTATAAGTAAAGGGTTTTCCAATAGAGATTTCCGAATTCCGGCAGATGATTGCGACCATATTGTTGAAGCTACAACTGTCAAATTGGCTGTCACTTATTTAGTCTCTCTTGTAAATGATTCATTTTTTTTATGAAATTGGGTCTTCCGTTCGAGCTATATTTCACACAGTACGTGCCACAATGGACATTTTGCTCCAGAGATTTCTGAACATATGGTTATCTCCCGCGGAGATGACGACGTGAGTTCACCACCGAAATTGTGCGATTTGACTTCATTAAACTTCTTCTTGTGGAGTTCTCTTAAGTCACTAACATTTTATTAAAGTTGAAATCATCAAATAGTTATTTTATTTTTTTAGTATCGTGCTAACTTCATATGACTCTTTGACATTTACAAACGTCAAAAAAGATTTGTTTACCTTTGTTTTTGCACGAATTGACATTGTTTTGGGTATGTTCAGAAACAAATTTTATTTAAAAGAATAGTCTAAGCACGATACTATACTCTGTCCAACAAAAATTATCAGTACAGGGAAGATAGGACGTTTGTCTCTCATTCTGGTTGCATTGCCATGCATAAGTGTGTCGCCTTTTAAAGCTCTCGCCGCAAATGAAAGTAAAAAACGCGTAGGGCTACCGTCTGCCGATTCAAAACGACTGAAAACAATATTCAATTTACCTTTTCCCACAACGCCAAGCGGTAAGATAATAGGCGCGTTTGCTTTTTAAGTTGAAAAGCAATACGACAACACTCAACATACTCATCTTCT
The DNA here is from genome assembly GCA_963931855.1 of Philhelius festivus. Classification (NCBI taxonomy): domain Eukaryota; kingdom Metazoa; phylum Arthropoda; class Insecta; order Diptera; family Syrphidae; genus Philhelius; species Philhelius festivus. Next base: position 87,860,645 of record OZ007557.1, on the reverse strand, counting down.
TAAAATGTGTTCTCAAAAGCTTCAAATCCCAAAAGCTCCTTAATCAAAACCACTGAAAAAGCTCTTTGCTTGCCATTGAGAATGATAATGGTAAATCTGTTTTGATGTAGATAAAGTGCGCACGATCTTATTGAGTGACACTTGACACTCTTGTCTTGATCTTGACAGTATCTCATCAGCAGTGGGATACGACGGTCCTGTTGGGGTGTACAACTTTTTGCAAAGAATTACAACAACAATTCCTTAAGAAAAGTGGTATTTTTCCTAACGCATTGTAGTGAGGGTGCATTAGGCGCCACTGCTTTAGAAAAAGCTCTCCCATAAGGCCTGTACTGACAATTTTTGTTGGACAGAGTATAGTTTCAAAATGTTTGAAATTAAGAAAGAGTGAGTAAACTGCTTTTAATTTAACAAATTGTTAAATTAACACTACGCGGTTCAAAATTTTTCGCCAATATCCTTATTCGTTCAAAAGTAAGGTATTTTGGTATCATGACGCACCAAACTCATTTCTAACTGGAATGTGTATTGCCATTTGGCCAAGAAATTGGGTGAAATGAAATAAATTTCCCAAATAAATGGCCCAATCAATGAACTAGAATATATTGTTGTCTTTTGTATTATTCTATTTTCTTACTAAAGCTTATTTAATTGTAAAAATGTCTATGGAGAACACCTAATTTAAAAAAATAAAAGAATTATTTGGTATGAGGAGAATTTTAACAACCGAAAACAATATTTTAATAGTTTAAACTCGTGGTATTCAAATGAAGGAAGGTTACGCTGAAAAAGACTTACAGTTAGACGTAAACAACTCATTTTTTACCGCAATCATTAGTAAGATAATTTGATTTTCGTTTAGTTAAAAGATAACTTCTATTTTCCAGCTAAAGTCGAAAGCTATACCAATCCTAAAAAAAATGTATTATGCCCCACAAAAATTGCTCACTAATATTCAGTTTAAATAAAAAAATAAAGTTATATACATACATTATGTACATACTTATGTCGTTCTTAAACAAAAAACAAAACAATTTACTTGAATTTAAAGATGGCGCCCAACGATAAAAGAGTGGGCGTATGAAAATTTTTATTTAGACTCCTTATGCATTTATTATTACTTACTAAAAACGAGAAAAAAAAAAACTTAAATTCTTGTTTTTGGGCTATGTGAAATGAATAATATCAAAATTTCAACAAAATTAACAAAATTGTTAAGAAAGTTTGTACTATATGAAGGTTTTTATAATACAAACTCTATATACTACTGAAATAAATCAGGCAAATAGAAGACTTGGCACTATTATTGGACTTGTTGAATTATTGATTCAAAATAGCTTTTTTGGCCTTTAGTGCTAAGTCTTCTACTTGGCTGATTTATTTCAGCAGTATATAGAGTTTGTATTATAAAAACCTTCATATAGAATCAATGCCAGGCCACGGGAAAAATCTTATATAGTTCACATTGGATGTTTGTCAAAAAATCGATGTAAGATCAACTGAATTTAACAAAAATTGGGTATTGACAAGTTATTCACAGTCAACTGATGAGTCCATGTGAGATAGCCGGCACGAAACGTCAATTTTTGTGGACTAAAGGCCAAAAAAGGTATTTTGAATATTTCTATTTTTAGATACTTAGTATAGTAATAACTCAGTAAAATAAATGAAAAACGACTGAGTTCAAAAGTGTTTAGTGAAGAAATTTACTTAAAAACGGCTTTTGAACAATAAATTGAAGATTTTAAGGCGTAGAAACATGCAGAACTATAAAGTAATCGTCCTGCCCTACAACCTCTACTAGGTCAATTGAAAAGTTCTAAATCATTCTCAGTTTTATTAACACGCACAGTTTTATTAACATAGTTATTAAAACTTCAAAAAAAACTCCAATAAAAATAAATTTTTATAAAGAAAAAATCAGGGAAGCAATTTACTTTTAGTACTTTTGACTATTTCCCACTTTTCGGTATCAGTATGATAGTGGGCTTATAACCTAATATGTTATGTCTTCAACGTTTGACCACATTTAGCTTAATAGCACTTAAGCCATAGCAAGTTCGACGATCCAGACATGCATTTTATGTATATTTATGTATGTATATTTGTATTCTTAAATTTAAAATGAGCGAGTTATTAATTGAAAAAAAAACAAAGTGCTAAAATTCAAGATGGCGACAAACGACAATAAACCCATTAACAGCATACTAGGTTTTTCAAAATTATAAAAACACATACTACGTTTATATGCAGTATCGAAAGATCGAGTTGGATTAGGGTCGGATTTTCGACCCAGTTTTTTCGTCATTTGAGTTGAGAGCTCGATTTGGAGTTGAGTTGAAATGGTGTTGAGCGATTCTGAAACATTTTATTAAGCCAACTCCTCGACCCAGGTTTTTCGTCACATATTTCGACTCGACACCGCTGAGCGAGTGAGATCGAGTCGAACGAAGCTCATTTCAACTCAATACCCGTTTACAAAGGGTCGAAGCGAGCTTCAAGCTCGCTTCAATACCTCATATAAACGTAGTAACAAAAGTTTGCTTGGTTAGAAAGAAATATGTACAATCAAAACAAACGGAACCGTTGCGTAGTCGGCAGTCATATTGGATTAATTTTCAAAGCGAATTGTCTAACCGTTGACAATCAAAAATTATTAGACTCATTAGTTGCACTAGCAACTGTCATTCACCTCTCATAATCCACAAAAAAGCAGAATAAGAATACAAATTAAATATATAAATTGTTCAATTCTTTCACGACTCATCACGAGTGCATTATATATACATACATATACGAGTATATTTCCCGTTTGTTTTAATTAAAGACAAATCAATTATTCACGGCATTTCAAAACGAGTTCTCTTCCGTCCGCCATTATTGTCAATCGACCTTTGGCTTGGTACAAATTTGCTTAATTTATGAATGAAGTGGCATACGCTCACAGAGCACTAGCGATGCCCGTGTAATCATTTGCCTTTCGTTTCTTATGAATGAAATTGGATGAAATGCTGTTATAGTATTTCCCCCTTTTTTTAAAAGTCTTAAACTTATTCACAAGTGTGATGCTCGAGTGAGTGGCACTCATCGAAACTGGAAGCCATCATCCATGATGATGTACATGACCAAAGTCGACATCACCACTCACAAAAATATTTATTCCAATCTGAATTCCTATCAATGACTCTTGATTGGATTTAATGATATTGTTTTTCACTCTTGATAGTGTGTGCCTGCTTGAGATATAAAGGCTGACTGGCCGGCCTGGCCCTGATGCTTGCGATCACGCGAGAGGCTAACTAAGGTTAACGTGAGACTCATTGACCGAATGGGTCAATCGGTATAGGCAATCGAGACCGGTCCCGACTGTCAAATGGCCATAAGACAACGACAACCAAGACGGGAGCAACTTGTATATTTGGTTAATTGGATGCAATTAAAACATGGGACGCTGCTGCTTACGAGTTACGACTCGCTCGACGAGGCCAATTTCGGTCTTCGAGTGAGTGAAGTGAAATTGCACAGAGTGACTGTTTTCATATGGGACTTAGGGTGCATATACTGAGATATTGATCCCAAAGAAAAAAAAATATAGAATGCAATGCACTGTTATATCATAGAGGGCAATATATTAATTAATGGTGAATGGATATGCGAGAATTTGTCTCTGAAGAAGGGTGTATATAGACAGCATATTGCACTTGTTTTCGCGCGATGGAACTTAATTAATCGCAATGAAAAACTGTGTTTAGTTTATAATTTTAAAGGATGATGTCATTTTTTTGAGAAGCACCATGCCGCAGAAGGAAAAAAGAGGAATTATCATGTTTTGTTCTTAACATGCTTCGATCGAGGATTTTTGATGACAATTACACCCATTTAGATGGAGAATGGGATTACTGCATTAATATGAAAAAAATAATGGAAAGCTTCCAACTTTACATTCCTCAATATATTTTTTGAAACAAAATTTACTCATTGACATCTACGTTTCATCAATTTTAACTAAACCTTAAATAAAATTCTCGAGATTGAGATAAATAGGGATTGTGACTTGATAATAATCTTTTTTGCAAGAAAAAATAAGTAACGGTTTCGTTTCACAATAAATTTGAGGCTTTAATTATATCTAGGTAATAGTGTTTTCGGCTTGGTAAACTGAACACTTCGATCCTGAATGCTAAAGCAACAAGTGGCAACACTTTCTTTGATTCTGAAGTTTTTATTTCATTGTGTTCGTAAAAACGTCAAATGCAGATGAAAAATTTAAGTTGATTTCATTTTACATTATTTGTAAACATGGCGAAAACTTATTTTGTAGATTTGTTTGCGTTTTTTATGCAAGGAAAATAACTTCCAGGAATTTTTCCACCTGGGGTATTTTATTTTGAGTAAACTTCTTTAAAATTTTTACAACGAATTCACCATTATCACTCGAAGATGACGATGATGAAGAAGATGAAATTTTGGGACTATCCATACCAAAAAATGACATTTTAGGATTTTGACGTTTAAAGTTTTGATTCTTTCTTCAAATCCAGAATTGATCTTCTGTTCTTTTCAGAAGAAGAACTGCCATCTAGTTTCAAACGAATGACTTCAGAAGCATCAAGAATGATTATAGGAAGATTCTGTTTGTCTCGGTGTCATAGTTTATATTGAGCTATACTCTGTCCAACAAAAATTGTCAGTACAGGTCTTATAGGAGAGCTTTTTCTAAAGCAGTGGCGCCTGATGCACCCTCACTACAATGCGTTAGGAAAAATACCACTAAAAAAAGAGCAATCCACTGACTTTTCTTAAGGAATTGTTGTTGTAATTCTTTGCAAAAAGTTGTACACCCCAACACGACCGTCGTATCCCACTGCTGATGAGATACTGTCAAGATCAAGACAAGAGTGTCAAGTGTCACTCAATACGATCGTGCGCTCTTTATCTACATCAAAACAGAGTTACCATTATCATTTTCAATGGCAAGCAAAGAGCTTTTTCAGTGGTTTTGATTAAGCAGCTTTTAGGATTTGAAGCTTTTGAGAACACATTTTAAGAAGATGAGTATGTTGAGTGTTGTCGTATTGCTTTTCAACTCAAAAAGCAAACGCGCCTATTTCTTACTGCTTGGCGTTGTGGGAAAAGGTAAATTGAATATTGTTTTCATCGGCAGACGGTAGCCCTACGCGTTTTTTACTTTCATTTGCGGCGATTTATAATTTAAACTATGGAATCCCTGTAAGAGCTTTAAAAGGCGACACACTTATGCATGACAATGCAACCAGAATGAGAGACAAACGTCCTATCTTCCCTGTACTGACAATTTTTGTTGGACAGAGTATAGAGCCTAAACACATGGACGGATTTGCTTCAAAACGAGTATAGAGCATGTTTATGTGATTACCTAGAGCGGAATTTCTAATTTGTATTTAATGTCATCTGGAATTTGTTGCTGTCATACAAGGATTTCAGTTTGAAATCGGCTCTAAATATTTACTACATTCTTGCCCTAATTCTTGCTCTACATGATACCTGAATACATATACTGTTTGTTGACGCTAAATATATTGTACGATCAAGCAAAAAAAAAACTGCCAATTGATCTCCCTAGTGAGTCGAGTAAATTGGTGAAACTAAAGTATACACACGACACACGGTGATATCTTTTTATAGCTTGTTTTCAATACAGTTATTTAAGGCTTTTTGAATTCTTATCGTTTTCTGATTTAAGCTAGGAAAAAATCTTTGAGCAACAAGAGTATTTTCATACAATCCAGTCGTGCATTTCATTATATTCGCTGACATCTGCGAATCGTTATAAAACATAAATAAGTAAAAGAAGAGCAAGCACTACAATATTCAACAATAATTTGGGCTCAAACTTCCCAATCTAAACAGAGTCACATATGTAATTTAAATCCAAAATTTTTGTTAGCATTGTGTGTGTTTTATGGTCAAATAGGGTGAAGTTTTCAAAAGCTAAATCTGAAAAAATATAAAACATTATTAAAATGATTTCTTTTCTATTTAAAATTTCAGTAGAGCTCAATTACGTTTTAAAAGAATACTAGCAACCCTACTTACATCTGAACTGATTAATGAACTTTGTTCACTCGTTGTTTCATTACCTTCAGTTTAGTACTCATTCATCTTCTCTAGTATTACATAACTCGCCCCCAACACATTAAATAAAATGAAATTATATCCTTTTTGCGTGGGACCATCGTTGACCATTCATTCAACATTAAAGTAAACAACCCTCGCAATTTTATTCACAAAGCCTACACCAACCATTCAGTTCACCATACATGACCACACTCTCTTTCAAACATTATGACGCTCCAAAGGGGGTGGAGAGGGATGGGCTACTCCTCTGCTCTGTTTGTATACCTTTTTTGTTATATGACCCACGTAATACAAAGTGGTTTAACAAGAATTTTAGTTATTTATAAAATTTATTGTCGTACTGTTATCAATGTGCGTGTTTACTTAGTCCATCGGTGGGAACAATCATTTTGCTAAACAAAAATTTAATTAAGTTAAATAAATAATGGTTCAGCTTATTTTGTCCTGGGGCTGAAATTGGAACTGGGATTACAACTACACGCGGTGGTGGTTGGTACATGTCGTATCTATACTTGTACAAAAAGTTTATTTTTATGTAATTTTAAAAAGCACATATTTTTGATAAGGCAAACTCAAGGACATACATAAATACAAGTAAGTACATGATGTCCTTGTAGTAGTAGATTTGGATTGAAATAGGAATGTAGAAAAAATATAAGAACTTTTATTTGTTGATTATAGTTATTCACTGGCTATTCCTTATGTAAAATTAAGTAAAATAATACAAAATGTGCTACAGTGATTTTGAGCTGACTAAGCTATACTAGAGATTGTGGGTCTGATTTAAAACATCTAGAAATTGTATTTTAAAATGCTTGTACTTCCTCATACAACTTTTAACTTAGTATTTCATTTTAACCAATTGACAGTTTCTTTCAGATATATGAGATATGTTAACCCTCTTTTACGACAAAAAGCTAAAGCATGTAAGTTGAATCGATGCACGAAAAAATCTTACAGGCCTTATTTCAGCTCGTTTACGCGGGAAGAAAAGTTTCTTTAAAAAAAATCATAAATCACCCCATAAAATATGTCTTCAAAAAAGAGAGAATATAATTTAAATTCTATGCAAAATTGGACACTAAAGTTTAAAAAAATAATAAAAATTGATTAATACCAGATAACCTTTAAGATAAATATATATGTATATTTTCGTATTAAAATCAACAATAAAAATTTAATTTTAAAAAAGGGCTTGCATTTTTACTAAAATCTTAAATAAATCTTAGAACTTGAATCATTGTTTCATTTATTCTGTAGTTTATTTCGGAGTCATTTAGATGCAAGACTTTATCTAACTTTTTCATAATTTTAATCACGTTAAATACCTCTTCTAACTAATGAACTAATGTGAGTTTCGTAACGTAACCTACAGAAATTTTCGTTAAACTACCCCAAATTTGACGGACAAGGAACTCAAACACAACTACACAACAACAAACACGTGAAAATGAGCACAAGCAACTTCAAAACGAAATAATATCGCACGTACTTCCTCTTTGGAATTTAAAAAAATGTTTATAAATAAATATAAAACATAGATTTAATGAGATAAAAATGTCGTCTGATTTTTAGAAAAGTATGAATCTACCTATTTTTTCTGTATATTTTTTTTTAAAAGACCAAACAATATTTTTGTATAAAATATTATTTTAAAATTAAAGGAGCTACAATACAAAAATTTTGTTCAAAATCGTTAGAGCCGTTAATGAGAAAGTCAAAAATCAAAAAGCCAATTTTATTTTTATGACCCAAATGTAGTTCATAATAGCACACCTAATTTTATTTATCAAAATTGTTAGTGCCGTTCTCGAGACATATACGATTTTGCATAACAACTGCATGGCAGGTACCGTTAGTTTTGAAGCTAAACAAAAAATTCAATTTCTCCTCTAAAGAATCACCGAAGACCCTTAGGTACCGAGTTTGAACGGAAACATGTTTTTTATGTACCTACTAAATTTTTCTTAAATTATTTTATTATTATTTAACGATATATGTATTTACATGTTTGGACGTAATTTCAAATCGTGTACCCGTTTTCAAGATATTGAATTTTCAAAAAAAAATTATTTTTTTTTAATTTTTCGGAAAATTTTATAAACATTTTTTTTTCAAACTCAAAGGAGCTCCTGTAAAAAACATTTTGGCTAACATCTAAGAGCCGTTCTATGACAGGTAACGTTAATACCATTTTTTCCTAAAATTTCTTAGGCCATCCCATAATAGCACACCTCTTATTTCTATCAAAATCGTTAAAGCCGTTTTCAAGATAAATATAATATTTTGTATTATGGCTGCATGGGGGTACCGTTAGGTTTGGAGCTAAAACAAAGTTTCAATTTCTCCTCTAGGGAATCATCTAAGACCCTTAAGTACCAAGTTTGGAGAAAATACCTCCAGTATATTAAGCTGTAGGCCGAGGTACAAACATAAAGACGAACGGAATTACCATTACCGGATCCACTTTTTTCGTGTTCCCTATCATCGTAGTGTCAACTTTGATCAAAATCTTGTTATCGAATTTTTTCCAAATTCAGAACTTGCCCGCAAGTAAAAATGAATGTTACTAGAGAAAAATGCCATGTGATTTCTTAAGCAAATATTAGTTTAGTACTTTTAATGTGTATTATTGTACGAACTAAAATTAAATTTCAAACAAAAAATATTGACCCCTTTTTAAGATAACGAATTTTCAAAAAAAAAAATGATTATTTTTTTTCAAAATTTAAATTAAATTTTTTAGTTTTGTAGAACCTTTTCGATTCAAAATTTCTTTAAAATGCATTATGTCGATACTGAGCAATTTAAAATTCGAAAAAATGGTTCTATTGTAGGTACAGTCAGTAAGTCAAATTTATTTATTATAGATCGTAAAAATTAATCTAAAACAAAATTTTGTATCAAAATTCTAAATGCCGTTTGCGAGAAAACTACAATTTTCAAAAACTATTCTTTAAGTTTTTATTAATGTGCTCCCAAAATTTTAATTTCAAAGAAAATCCCCAGATCGTTTTTGTACTATCGAATTTTCAAAACAATAATTTTGAAATTTTATTGTATCCAAAATGATCCAGTCCAGAGATTCTTTCTTTACTTGCACAACACAAATTTGGTCTGCGGCTCAATATTTCCCTATCATTCTGATATTCAGACAGTTAAAATCAATGTGCACCGGTATCTACTTTTAAAACTTCTCCAATCCCTTGATATACTTTACGCAGCTGTTATTTCAACTTGAAAGTCCTTGACCAATTCCAATTTCGATTGAAATAAAATGCACGACTGGATCGCACGAACTTGCTCTTATGTAAAAGTACTTTGGAATTAAAAATCATTTCATTGTTTCGTTAATTATCTTACCAATGGTGCGAGTGTGTTGTGTAAGATTTATAGATATGTAGCAAACTCTGTCATTTATTGCTCATTAATGTCAACATATTGTTAGCCAAATTAATAAGATAATTTATTATCAAGCCTTCCACACAAGGATACACTAATTTAATAAGTTCATGACGTCATATGGGTAGGTTTCACAAATTCCTGAAGAAGTTAATATATAGGTATACATGTAATTCTCTTATAAACATCCTTTCTCCTCGACTAAGATAAGACACTATATATTATCCCATTTAATTTATAAGTCTGAACTCTGAAGGATAGGCCCATTAGATAGGTATGTATGTATATGTGTATCTATTTCGTTTAACAGAAAAAACATAAAAACAAGGTCTACAAACTAATAATATATGTATGTACATAATAACGACAATCTTAGTAGGTTACTTTTGTTTAATAAACAACAATACCCTTGGCATGTAACTTTTATTTGCTCCTCGTGCTTGAATTTTATTTCCTATCAATTTCTTTTTTGTTCATCCTTTTTGGTTCGAGTAAAATAATTCTATATGAACCAAGGTTTTCACGAACGTCAGCTTTGGTTGAGAGACGACATATGTACTTGTTTTATATCTGCCACCATTTTAGCTCAATCAATCTGTCAAGATTTTTTTTTTTAATAATGTTATCCAAAATGACGTCATTATTATCTGCGATTATCCTTCAGCGAAGAATTTTAATAGTGGAAACAGATCGAATATGTAACGTAATTTCACTAACGAAAGAAAAATTGAACGAAACTAGGAAATTATTAGTTCGTTCCAGATATTGAGCAAAACTCTTAATGTAGCGCAATGTCAACAATTTTTGCCAAATCCTGTCGTGTATTTTTCAGCAAAAGAGAACGGCCGCGAGAGTGTACAAAATGTTTGGCGATTTCTGCTCAAGAAATGTCTAGGGGCTGAAATTAACAGATATATGTAGTTCTGTCCAAAATGTCAATTTGATAAGTATGTAAAGTCATAGTTGTAACATTAATTTTAGTCGAACGGTTACATCGGGATCTTGCTGACCAGTGCGAATCTCAAAACGAGATATTAAGCCCACCTAGAAGTGCAACCCTCAGAAATTCACTAGTGCAGTATGCGCCGTTGCTTCATCCTGTTCAAACCACATGTTATCAAGTCCTAATTCATTTAAATTCGGAAGGAGAAAATCGTTGAGCATAGCCTTGTAGCGATCGTCATCCGATAAATAATCTTAATAAGCTAAATAGCACATCATGCAGTAATTTTAAGCGGGTTCATCGTCAGTTATACGTGGATTTTCGGTGCCCCAGAAGCGATAATTTTGTTTATTCACTTATCCAAAGAGATGGAAATGAATCTCGTTCGCCATGATGATTTTCGATGAATAGTTGTTTCCCTCATGGTCAAGTGTAGAGAAAACTTGCTTGGCGTTCAACAGGTAACAGCTGAAGCACTTTCTGAATTTTGTACGGAAATATCTTTAAGTCTTTCACCAAAATGATCTGTAACAGGCGTCGATTGATGCCCAATTGTTGGGTACGTCGTCTCGTCGATACTTCGGGGTCCTCTGCAATATTTTCAACCACATATACTCGTAGATATTCACAGTAGAACGGTAGCTTCGGTGTCAGCCTAATCTAGTGTATGCCTAGTTAGTGGAAGACGACATGAAAATACGCGCCACCACCGACGAAAATGGAAAACATTATTCGGTGTTCTTTAGAAGTATTAAGATTCATGTCTTGCTGACCTTTACTTCACAAATTTCAAATTTAATTTAGATTTCTCGCCATTTGCAAAAATCAAAGCATCTTCCGATAGGGTTATAACTTTTGGACCCCCTCGTACTTCACTGAACAAAGAAGACTGCGCAGTACTGCGAGAAGCGATAAGTCAAAAGGCGTTTGCGTACGTGAAAAGATCTCAAATGCATTATTATGCAACTGTGGCATTCAGGCAGTGATGAGATATTGAATGCGACATATAAGTATAACCTTTGTATATAAAAATTATAGTACACTCATGAAGACATACGATTGGGCGACATCTTAAGTATAGCGATAGTATTTGTAAGATATATCTCTCCTAAATTTAATAATAAAATATTCTTTTTTACTATGTACTTGTTTTGTATCTTATCCTACTCTCCACTGTAAAATCGTGCGCTGATTTCAGCGCCACCACCAGGATAGCGTTGGTACCACAAAATTACGATCCATGACAATACTATAGGTTATATATACAAAAGTACAACATGCTTCTTTTTGAAGCGGGACTGCGCGAGAAGCCTTTCATTGTTGTTTGGATTTTTTTGTAAAGTGGAGAGCAATAATTCTAAAATTATGTACATTGTTTTAACTATGAATATGGTAAATAAAGAAAAGAAACTTCTATTATTTATTTTATTATAGAATGAAAAGGATGCTACAAAATTAATTGCAACCATTTCTATGGGATGTTAATGATAATACTTGTTTTTTGGCACCGAAATTTAAATTCTGACGGAGCGAAAATTTTATAATACATTTTGCGAAACTTAACAAAAATACAGCTTTTTATTCTTACAACTTATATATACATTGTATAACTAATAAAAGTAAATAATACTAACATTATAAGGCTTTAAAGTTTTTTTTAAATATCAAGACAACATTTTTAAGAAATAGTTCACTATGGCGTATACGCAATATTTCTTCGCTTTCGATGACTATTGAGAAAATTCGGGTCAGAACATTTAATTAATTTAGAAACAAAGTATAATTGAAACAACATATGTGTATGACGTGTGCCAACCAACACGTTTAAAAGTTCAAATTACCAAAGTTCCTAGAAAATCATTCAATCGATTTTATTACCAGCTACATACAAATACACACATACTTTTTTTGATAAAACTTTCATTCAAAAAAGAGGCAAAGCGACAATTTCAAACGCACACCCGCCATAACGGACTTCAGACATTTGAATTTTCAGGATAAAGTCCTTTTTGATCGTTTAAGCTAAGGAATTTACGGAATCAAGAAAAGAAGGAACAAATTTAGTATACCTATGTAAATATTACATAAATGTATGTATATACAAATAATACTCGTATGTACAAATAACATAAAAAAAATACAAAGAAAACACCATGGTAAATACATAGCACCAACATAAGGATTATTACCATTTTGGTGACGGTGAATGAAAATGTTCATTCAGAAAAATCCAAAACAGTAATGTCAGTAAATGGTTCTACAGATGTGAGTATTGAGGAAACTTCTTGAGGGGGATTTTATTGAACCATTTTCTTCGGAATGAATGAATCTATTATTTGCTTATACAAAAGGCACGTGTGTATCAATTTTATTTCTGTGGCAACAAGGAAAAACGACATAAGTCAGTTTTTGCTACTTTTCAGGAGAGCGATTTGAATGTTTAGTTTGCAATAAAAATCAGGTACAAAACTTGTTTTTCTTTTGTCTATAATTCCTTAACCGTTTGATAAAAATACGAAAAAAATATGACAGACGGAATGGCTAGTTGCGCATCGGATGGTATCAAAAACTCATTTTCGTAAGTCGACTTATGCTGTTTTTCCTTGTTGCCACAGATTTGCTTACGTGTATTTAACTCAGAGGATTAAAACGTTTTTTTGTATTCTTGACTCAAATGAAATGCCAAATTGGTCGCTGTGCGTCTAATTAACTGAACCGTTTTTTTTTTAATTTCGGTCACTGAATTCTATTGTTGATAGATTTTTATATCAACTGCACACCTTAGTATAAGAATTTTTGTTAAGTAATAAATTTGAATTTTTAAATTGACATCAATTATGTGAACTTTGGGAATTCAAATTTGTGTAAAATAACATAATGTAAATAAATAATGATAATATAGGGTTATTCAATTCGTATCCCGGATTTAATATCCCTGTTTCCATCGGATACTTTAAAAGATCCAAATCTATCGATTTAATGGCGACCATGACATTTGGTCATGACTCATAGAAGATTAAGCTGTATTTTGCATCTCCACCATTATAAAGTTCAAATCACTCAAGATTTGAAGCATTTTGACAACGGAGCATTACCGTTTGGATGACCAATTTTCTCACTCGTTTTTCCCTCTGTGAATACATAAAAAAAACAAAATTGACGGATATACGGAAGTGTAACATATATCTGGTTGACAGAACACTGCATTCACATTCTTATTTCTATAGCTTAATGTTTATCGAATTAGTATTGCCTGAAATCGAAGACATATGTGAATGACATTTTTCAACAAGATGGTGCCACATGGAACCGTTTTGAATTTATTAAAAGAAAAATTTGCTCGACGAGTTATTCTAGGTTTTGGTGATATGAGCTAGCCACAAACATTTGTGAATTGTTGCCGCTGTGGGGCACAATGGATAATCTTTTGACCCTTTGAAAATGGATCTTCGTCAAGGTTTTCCCGATGTTTGTTTCAAAGCCATAGAATATACCTTTTTCAGAATCGAATCCTGAACTCGCGTGGAGAACATTTGGATGATGTTATATTCCAATCGTAATGATTCAAGCAATATGTTGAAATAAAAGGTGATGGAAATCATAAATTTGTTCTTTAATTTAACTTCCGGAACCAAAAATTTGGTGATCTTTATATTCATTAATAAAAATATTTTGGTATGAAAAAAAATCCTTTCGTCTAAAAGTTGCTTGTCGTTGATTATTATTATTATTTTTCTACGTTTATCATAACAAATGGCCATGGACGTGACTTATAATCCTGTAAGACAAAGGTTTTTATATTATTATCCATGTCAGGCGAAGTAACTTACACACTAAAGAACATTTTAATAAAATCACTCATAAAACTTAGTCCTATTATTCAAAATTAAAAGGTCGTTGCAGATTTTTGGTCAATGTTTCAATTGAATTTGATGTTGCAAATATAGCCGTGTTATACTCATAAATAAATACCTTGATAAGTTAGTTTCTTTTTGAGTTACCTTATTTAGTGTGTAAAATTAGACAGAACTAGACCCGGAACACTGAAATTATGTTTCATCAAACCCCTAATAGTCTGTTCCATTTACGTGGGACATAATCTTTCTTCTAAAGTGTGGTTAAATTTTAAGGGCTGATGTTGATTTTGAATAAAACACAAATTATTTAGGAAATTATTGTCATTTATTTTTATTATGATAATATTGGTATGGTTCAATTATGTATGGAACAAAATATCGGCCAAATGACCGCCGCGACCTCGGCGGCACACCTCCATCTGATGGTCCAAATTTTCGATGACGCTGAGGCATAATTAAGGTTCTATGCCGTTAATGTGCCGAATTATCATTATATATATATGTACATACATATTCTTATGTATCTTTAAAAAGACAGAATTTTGTTCTAAAAAGAATTTTGGGTTAATTTGTCCACCACAAATAAGGGAGTTCTCCTAAGCCTAATGACTAAGAACTCTCAATCATTCCTGTATGCGTGTTAGAGTGGAATGGATGGAGAGGGGACCTACAATTTTCTGCCGAGTCCGAACGGCGAACATGGTTAGTACTTTTCATGGCATGTGTTACTTTTGGACTATTTCTCACTTTCTCGAAAACAGTTAACCCATTTAAAATATTTTTTCAGATAATAGGAACTGAACCCTAAACCTTCTGCATGACAATCGAATGCACTAACCACTATACCAATGGATACTTAAACACGAAAAACAGAACGAAAATTTTCGTTTATGATTTGATTGTTGAATTTTTGTATGGAATTCATCGAACATACCAGACAATGTGTTTTCCACATTTTTGAGATAATCCAATTTAAATTTCAATAAAAACTCTGGCGCAAAATTTTAAACAACCTATTATTAAGGTATTAATATGATGCTACTTAACAATTTTCTAACTTTATAGTAGTTTACTAACTCATTCTTAATTTTAAACATTTTCTAACTAGTATCGTAGTAAAAGAATTTTCTTAATAAATTGCTTCTGAACACACCTAAAACAATGACAGTTCGTGCAAAAAAGTAAGTACACGAACCTTTTTTGATGTTAAATGTCAAAGAGTCATATGAAGCTAGCACGATACTAAAAAAATAAAGTAGGTATTCGATGATTTTAACTTTAATAAAAGGGTAGAGAAAGTATGATACTATATTCGATTAAAATTTGCAAATTCGTTTTTTTAACCTAGTATCATACTAAAACAGCTTTAGCATCGTACTATTTAAATCCCTGTGCAGGGACGGGTTAGAATATTCCTGCAGCGCCTCCCCGCTTGTCGTAAAAGGCGACTAAAGGAGTAAATACATCTAGGCCACAAACAGCAAGGTGAACCTAGCGACACGTAACACCTATAAACTTTCCCAAAAGTGTGCATGCCAGTCCCTGGGTTGGCACGACTGGAGATCACCGGTGCCGTAAAAGAGAGATCAAATACAAAACTGGAGCATGCACACGTCGATACTCGATAATTTTGTGAATTCAAGCATTATGGAAGTACTCGTCCGAAATGACACTACCCCGCCAGGCACTACCATTGTTACACATGGTACTGATCCTGGACCGAGCAGCAATGCTCGGGTCAGAGCTAGACGGATTCCGGGGGCTAGCAAAGTAATGCCGCAGATTATACAAAATCTGAGAGTTGCGAGTTGGAACGTTGGCAGTATGACAGGTCGAAGCTTCGAGCTGGAAGAGATGATGAAAAGAAGGCGAGTGGACATCTTATGTGTTCAAGAAACAAAATGGCGAAACACGGGAAACAGGGCCCGTTTCTTGGATACGAGGACAAAAAACTATAAGATGTTCTACTATGGAACGGAAAAGGGTAAAAACGGAATCGGAATCATCCTTGAAAAACATCTATTAGGCAGCGTATTGACCATTTCGAAATCCAGCGACCGTTTGATGTCCCTTAAATTGGTGATTAAAGGAAAGTTGTGGAATATTGTCACTGCATATGCTCCCCAAATTGGATGTGAGCAGGTGGAAAAAGATGCATTTTGGCTAGACTTTCACAATCTACTTAAGGACATCCCAAAGGAAGAGTTTTTGTTCGTGGGCGGAGATTTGAACGGACATGTCGGCAAGACAAACGAAGACTATGAAGATTGCCATGGAGGCCTCGGATACGGCACCAGGAACCCTCCTGGTGAAGACATCCTGAGCATGTGCAAAACATACGGTCTTATCGTACTAAATACCATGTTCGTCAAACAAAGCCGACACCTGGTCACTTACAGCAGTGGTGGAAATGAAACCCAGATTGATTACCATTTGGTATCTAGTTTCATGAAACCCCGGGTAAAAGATTGCAAAGTGATACTAGGAGAAGCGATCGCCCACCAACACCGTCTCCTACTGACAGAATTTTTTATGGAGACAGTGAACGACAACAAACATACAAAAACTTTTGGGAAGATCAAATGGTATAATCTGGATAAGGAAAAAGGCGAAGCTTTCATTTCGAATATGCAAAACGTTCTGTATAACAACACCGATATAGTTCGAAATGAAGAGAGTACAGCACAAAGTATGTGGGATCTCCTACAGAGAACTTGCAAAGAAAAAGCCAAAACACTGTTAGGGGTTTCAAAAGGACACAACCAACAAGGCAAAGAAACATGGTGGTGGAATGATGAAGCTAAATCAGTTATAAGTAAAAAGAAAATGGCTTTCAAGGCTTGGTCGAAGTGCCCCTCTAATGATACAGAGCAAAAGTCACGCCTCGAAGTGGAATATAGAAACTGCAAGAAAGAAGCGAAGAAGAAGTGCGCCCAAATTCAAGCAAAGAATACAGAAAACCTGTATCGGGAGCTGGATGAAATTTCTACCCCGACAGCTGGTGCTATTCAAGAGCTACGGCAAAACACGAATAAGGGCGCAACTATCTTCAAAATAGCCGCTCAAAGAAGAAGAAATGCCCAGGAGATTTGTTCGCCAAAGTTCATTAACAATGCTCAAGGCCAACTTCTTGTGGAAGACAACGAAATTCTTCACAGGTGGCGACAGTATTGTGACGGACTTCTAAACGAACAATTTCCAAGGCTGTACTTTCCAATAGCTTCACCTAACTTAAGCGAAGTATCCGACGTCACAGTCGAAGAAGTTAGGGAGGCGGTAAAATACTCCAAAAAGGGAAAAGCTGTTGGCCCAGACGAAATACCCTCAGAGTTTTGGAAAAAGATGGGAGACATCGGGTTTAGATGGCTCATGATTCTTGTCTCCAAACTTATACGAGGTGATCGCATGCCTAATCAATGGAGGGAAAGTTACCTTCTTCCAATTTATAAAGGAAAGGGTGATACTCGAAGCTGTGATAATTACCGTTCGATTAAGCTGATGTCACACACCATGAAGATCGTTGAGCGAGTCTTGGGTAGCCGACTGCGAAAAATAATTAGGCTATCTGATGACCAGTGCGGGTTTGTCGGGGGTAAGTCAACCACGGATGCAATCCAGAGTATAAGAATAATTATGGAAAAACATCGGGATTCTTTGGAGGATTTGCATGTAGTATTGGTTGATTTTGAAAAAGCATTCGATCGGCAACCACGAGATCTAATATGGGTGGCCCTCAGGCAACGAGGAGTTCCAGAAACTTATGTGCGGATAATTATGGACATGTATGATGGAGCAGTTACTAAAGTAAGATGCGCAGCTGGAGTCACCGAAGAATTCGAAATCACAGTAGGTGTACACCAGGGAAGTGTCTTGAGTCCCCTGCTCTTTATTACAGTTCTTGATTACCTGCTTGAAGGCAAAGTGACGGATCCAAAAGTGCATCAGTTATTCTTTGCTGACGATGGAGCCATCATAAGTGAAGACCCGATATCCCTACAACGAGCACTTGACGTATGGGTGGATGTTCTAGAAGGAAGTGGGTACCGCATAAGCGCGAAAAAGACAGAATACCTATGCTGCCCATTTTCTGATCCACACAGGCCTATTCCAGACATTTATTTGAATGGAGTAGTGCTTCCCAAGTGTGAAAAGTTTAAATATCTGGGGTCTATGATAAATAACGAAGCTACTTGTGATGACGATATCAATCATCGCGTAAGCGTAGGGTGGATGAAGTGGCGGGAAAATTCTGCTATCTTCTGTGACCGAAAAATGCCCCCTAAGCTGAAAGGAAAGCTCTACACTTCAGTTGTGCGTCCAGCACTCACATACGGTTCACAATGTTGGACAATGTACAAAAAGTATGAGAGTAAGCTAACGGCAGCTGAGATGAAGATGCTTCGTATGACAGCAGGAGTTACAAAGCTTGATCGAATTAGAAGTACGAAGATCCGAGGAAGCCTTCATGTTAAGAATACCATTTCCCAAAAAATTGAACACGACCGACTTAGTTGGTATTGCCATGTTCAAAGGAGAGATCCTGAGAACCCCGTCAAAAAGGCAATATCATACAACGTTCCAATTCGGAATAAAAAGAAAGGTAGGCCTAAACACTCCTGGTACAAACAAATGCAAAAACACCAGCATTCAGTTGGCCTCAGAAATGGAACAATACAAAACCGGGAGGCTTGCCGCCGATTTCTGAGGTCAACCCGGCGAACCCCACAGGCGGATCACTAGTGTGAAGCAGATACGTGGGAGAGTTATGATCCCCTCGACATCGAGATCATAACAGCGCCGAAACAAAGGAAGAAGAAGAAGCATCGTACTATTTAAACTAAAATTACTATTTAATTAAATTGTTGCGCTTCTTTTTTTTTAGTAAGCCTGAAAAGAAAATTTCCATAGTCCTTTTCAGTAGATTTAACTTTGCATTCCTAGTCCTAAATTAGTCTCTTTTTGATAGGCCATCTACAATTCTACAATTTCATGCCAATTACAACGGCTAAAATGAGAACCATGTTTCTTGGAGGATTCCTAACTTTTTCGAGCGTGGGCAGCACCCTTGAATTTTCTTCTTTTTTTTGGGTGGAAGATCTGGAAACTGATCCCAGACTTTCGGCGTGACTGCCGAACTCACTTACCATTACGACACTGGGTACTGCCCTTTATAGAAAGTTTCTAAAAAATATTCTTAGGAGTATATAAAAACCATTGGTTTTTTGATTTATACCAAGAACTATAATTGATATCATTCAAAATAATAATACAAAATAATCAAATCCTATTGAGTTATGTATTAAGTGAAGAAGTATTTTCTTTAAGTATAAGCAATTTTTTAGTTTTCCAAACACATGCAATTTTTATTAATTCTAGATTCTTTCTAGTTATTAAATTTCGTATCTTTTTTCTTGTAGACAATCGAAACAGAAAATACAACAAAAATGGCAGTTTAACAACCTGAACTCGATGTATTCTTCGCAGCATTATTTATTTTGTACTATCCTCTTTGCCACCCGCGTTCTATGTACTTATCTGTGCGAAATATTTCACAATATTGAACATTTGTGTTCTTATCCATTATCGTCCTCTTATATATGCTAAGCCACCATTAACGCCTCCAGGAAAACATTGAATTTCTTATGAATGAATTCGACAGGATACACAACTCGTGAAGTAGAATATATAGAACGAGACGTGAAAAACATGTCCCCGCGAAAAAGTTAATTCAACGAACATCCTTTTCACATATCAATCCTAGATCCCAGAGCACATAGGTTAGGTAAGTGTGCTGTATACCATTAAAGCTAAAGTTAACTGGATGAATTTTGATTAAAGCTCCCGTTTATTGGTATGTTCAGAGGATACATTTGTGCAAAGCAAACAAGGATATACCTATCCATGAATGCTCAGTTTTTCTGTGTATTTAGTAATTCCATTTATCGATTTGAGCCCACATTCAACCAACAACAGCAACAGCAACATTCTGCTGCCCACACACATTTGAAGTCCTTTCTCATGGATGATGGCGCCTCTTATGAGTAGGACTATAGCAATGTAAAGAAAAAGATATTGACATGGAAGCAGAGAGTGTATATATGACCTTGAACCCAGCTGAGTCAAAAGCTCCTTTTTGGCCCAACATCATCACCAATGTTTTGCCTCCCTATTTGATATGTTAGCACAACGTGGGCGTGTATTGTTTTCTCGTGCTTCGTTCTATATTATGGAGGTGCAGCAGAGTGGGCGTTTTATCTGTTGTTTTTTTTTTTTTTTTGGAAAATTTGGACACGTTCGTCTTTCATCAAATTATATGTACCTCTACATTGATTTTTATGAATGTGAGTTGAATAAAAATATGAAGAAAATGAAATATTCTGGTTTTAAACTTATATTCTTTTATTTAAAATGATAGCTAAACATTTTTGAACACAAAAAAAACGTTGTACCCCATATTTGATTTAAGACCAGTTTTATGCAGAAAGATTTTGTTTCAATATAGTGGCGTAGTTGATATCAGACTACTAAGAGTATATACTTAAAATGCAAATGTACAAATTGAAATTCTTAACTATATGCACTGGTCAACAAAACTAAACTTCTTTGGTTTTTTGTATGCTCTCAATTTGAATACAACCTTCAAATTGCTCCATCAATTTAGTCTCTTGAGATAAATTGAATATAAAGTCTTTTTATTAAAAGCTACAATCAACTATTTTGCTACTATTTTTTATAATTTATTTAAATTTTTTTATTTCTGAAAACCATACAAAAACCATTTATACGAGGTCTTGTACTTTTACTGTCAGAAATTCAAGTAAATCAAGAAGTTTTGGCAACAGCTCCTTTTGAAATAACGGGAAACATTTGCATACAAAATGGTGTCCTTTTTCATTCAAACACTTTTCTAAGAAAAAAATTTGGTGAATTTAAGAAAATTGATATAAGGTAGGTATATTGCCTTTCGAAAAGTCAAACCCCCCAACTAATTTAAATTGTATTATAAAATGTATCTTTTCTAAATGCAGTATCCCAATAATATTTAACTTAATAAAAAACTTTAAATATATGGCGCAAAATTTTAAAAAGCCTATTATTAAGCTATTAGTATGATACTACTTAAGAATTTGCTAACTTCAAAGTAATATACTAACTCATTATCAAATTTAAACATCGTACTAAAGTAATTTTCTTAATAAATTGCTTCTGAACACTCCTAAAAAATGAAATTTCGTGCAAAAAACTAAGTAAACAGACCTTTTGTGGCGTTTCATACTAAAAAAGCTAACATTGTACTGATTCAACTAAAATTTTGCGCCTATGTTTCTATATTTTTTAAGTTTTTAGACATTTTTGAATAAAACTTTACTTTTTAGAGGGCTACCTTTGTTATAAATTGTATATTTTCATAGATATTTCTTCCATATAAGCTTCCCACAGCGAAAGTGCGTTGCTCTAACCGATAGATTTTAACATTAATAGGCGTGTTTTGTTGAGCTTCTTAATGTACATATTAAGAAATGTTACACAATAAGTAAATGTATATATTGAAATTACTGAAGAGTAAATGTGCTGTTAACTTGTTGTTGTTGTTGTATTTACATGTGCAAAATAAACTTAATGTGTAACATTTCTTAATGTGAACATTAGGACGCTCAACAAAACACGCCTAATATAATTTTTAGGTCAAAAGGCATTAAGATATTATATTAAATTAGTCCTTAGTTATTGATTAAAATGCTAGTTTTAATGAATTTTTTATCTGAAAAGTGCTTCTCATCTTAGCTGTTTAGACTCATCAGAGTCATCTCTCCATTCCTGCTTACACACACACAGAAAAGGTTAAGAGTTGTTAATCACCAAGTATAAAGAAGTTCATAAATAACTACTTACAACTCCACGAACAAAAGTGTTAAATACCTAAAAATAAAATTAGTATAAAGTTTCCATTGGAATTTTTCAAAAAATAAAAGTCGTTAAAACGATTTCAATTTATATTTGCCATTGACATAAATACAAAATTAAGTGGCTGCTGTAATTAAATAACCGAAAAGTCATTTTCGTACTTCTATTTGCCGCCAAGAAACTTAACGAAAAAGTGACAGTTATGACATATACCAAAAACCACATTTTGACAGCTGTGTCATCTGAAAACAATTTGCTTTCAACAGTTTTTTGTTTATGATTTTTTCTTTATCCAACTAACGAACATAAAATAACTGAAGTTTATAAAACATTCTAAATCTCAAGTCTTGTTTCTTATTTCCAAAACAATGGACAAAGTGGAACCGGAGAAAAAACGCTGCAAACTGGATCCAAAACCTCTGCGCAAGTTCAAGAAAATACCCATCTTTGTCGTAGACTACCACAACGATGTATTGGAATTTATTTATCGTTGCTTTGGATCCCGCCACCTACCTCTAACTAATAATGTGCTTGTCCACTTTGATTCTCATCCGGATATGGTTATCTCCAAGGGCATCCCAGCGTCCTGTGTTGAAAACAAAGATTTTTTGTTGAATGAACTGAGTATAGAGAATTGGATTATGCCCACCCTGTATGCGGGACAATTCGATCACTTGGTGTGGTTGAAGAATTCCTGGTGCAAGCAAATTCCAGTTGGGAAGTATGAATTTCGAATTGGAGAACATCAAGATATGATGTATGTTGATCTGCCAGTAGACTACTTTGCTTCTGAGGGTAACTACAGTGAGGAGCAACATCTAGAGCGTCCAAAAACTATCAAATTTGATGTGTACAATGTCGATGAAAATGTTGAGCCAATTGAACTAGAGAGGTATGTTCTGGACATTGATTTGGACTTCTTCAGCACAAAAAATCCGTTTTTGGATGTCTACAAAAAAGCCAACTGCTATGAGCAACTCAAAACAATCTTCAACTACGACCGAACAAAGATGTCCTTGGAAGCCTCTAAGGAGCGATGTCGTCAACTAGACAGTCTCAAGGCTGCCTTTGAGTATATCGATGAGCACAAGTCATTGGATTTATATGAAAACAATGACATACCAGAAGACACATTTGAGGCGCTAAAAGAGCTAGTCACCACTATGGCAGAGCACTACACGCCCGATGAAGTTGAATGGTCGCTGGTCTTTGATGCTGGATGTACTGCTGACAATGATGGTCTACCCCATCATGTGTCCACTGATGACGAATTGATTGAACACTATAGGCGTTTTAAGGAATTTCTTATTAGTCTGCCGTGTCCACCGGTAGTTGTGACTATTTCACGTTCTTCCGAAGATGACTACTGTCCAGTTAATCAAGTAACTGCCATTCAGTGTCAAGTTATTGAGATGTTGGTTGATGTTTTCGAGGATAAAATCCATTCGAAAGCAATTATGCATTATCTGAATGAAGAATGGGACGTTATGGATTTGTAGGCATAGCACCAGGAGCAATTATTGAATGTGTAGCGTGTGTTTGGAGCAATGTTTTTTTTTTTATTATGAATTTATTATTAAAACCTGAAATTAAAAATAAACAAAAAATACAATAAATTCTTGTTATATTTTGAATTGATTTCAAATCAGGAAATTTACATATTTGACTTTAAAGCGATGGAATTACTTACTAACTTAAAGTGGCGCTACAGTCTGGAGTGGACCGGGACCTCAACGAACAAGCTTCTTCAGCTAGCTCGGTCCCTAGCCAGCTGTCTCCAATTTCGGACGTCAAGTTGGTTGAGGTCCTCACCCACTTGTGTGCGCCATCTGAGTTGCGGTTTTTCTATATTGCGCCGTCCCTCACGGTTGGATTCCAAGGGATGGACGTTAATACAAATTCGATGGCCTGATTGTAGAATTCAAAGGGAAGCATTTTCAATTAGATATCACATTTTTCATTCGATACACTAATTATTTTGAAAACTTAGCCTTTCGAAGTTTTTATGGCTGATTAACGGTTATACCCTTAATTTCCGAAAAAGTTGCCTCAGCATAGGTACTAAAACTAACGACCATCAGCTCTAGGACTTTGCTTTCTTACAAAATCTGGGACAAGCATTCGATTCATATACTTAAACATAAAATTTTTTGGGAACATCCAGATTAACCTAGAAGTCGTTTTTAATAAATAAAGTGGTAATTTTGAAGCACATATTAATAACAAAAATGTTCTTGGTTTACCTGTTAATGAATTTCCCCATGGAAAAGCAACAGGCAGAATTATTACCCATGACCATGAATTAAAACTTATCAATTCAATTATATTTAAGTTCTTAAAATTACATATTGTGTATTTAATCCAATACCAGAGTCTCATTAAAAAATTATTATCTAAAAGTATTTATTCTAATCAAAAATATTTGACCTAGAATCCGGCTTATATAGTTTTTCTTGGCATGACCCGTACGAAGGAACATCACATGGTCGACCACTTGAAATTCAAGTAAGTGTGTCGCAACGAAATCAATATATTGAATTGTGCTGACCAGGCCATCAGAAGGATATTGTTTTAGTTTTCCTTCAGTTACGAAAAGTTCCTCCACGAGTAAGATTGTTTGGGTTACGTTTTCGTGTGTTGAAGGATTTAATATCAAATGTGCGGAACATATTCGGTAACGTGTGTTTATTTTACAAAATTTTATATTATTTTTTAAATTCTTTAAAATGAACCAAATGAACTTTCTCACATTATTAAAATAATAAATAAGTGAATCATAATTAACTGTTGAAAATTTAATTTAAAATATGGAAATATGCACAAGAAGACTAAAAGCTATATTTAAGTCTATATACCATCATATCAAGACCGCTATCTATGTCAATATCGAGGAACTACAGTGACCAGTTAAAGTTTTGAAAGAAGTTGTTTGGAACTTCCCAATATTGCGTAATGCCCTTCAACGTCAGTTATTCGAGTTGACTCGTTTACAGACTGAGTGAAGTGGTTTAACTCAGCAAAGATGTCGAAAATGTCGAAGCCAAGAAGAGTAATTATGAACATTGAAATCTCCTGTAATAACGATTTCAGTGCGAGGAAAGTTGGTGAAAATTCTTAATATGGAGTCAAATATCACATCGAATTTGTTAGAAGTCAGATTGCTATCTAGGCCCGGGCTCCAATAAAACAAACGTGTATCATGTGTTCACAGATAGTAATTTTAAGCCACATACAATTAAAATTCGCACAAGAACATTGGCCATACTAAGGCTCAAACTGATAAGCACCATCATTACGAATATATAGGCTGAGACCATGGTGTGGGAAAAAAGTGACAATGTTATAGCCCTGTATGTAAAATTCTGAAGTGTCAGTATTTTCATCTACTTGGGTTTCACTTGGTGCCGAAATAGCTGGCCTGTACTTAACAGAGTGAATGTAAGCAACAAGAAAATTATTTCTTAAACTACGAAAGTAACAATAATCCACTATGTTCTCGAGCTGCCGCGAATTGTTTTTCTTTCAATCCTAAAAAAATAAAATACGTTACTAGATCGAACTTATTTTATCTTATTTCAAGTGCTTAATAGAATTTTAAAGATTGTATGCATATAATGTTTTTACGAAACAAAAATGCAATTAGAGAAAATTGTAAAGAAGCTGAAACAAGTTCAAAAATATTTGAGTTCATTAGAAGTAATGCCTGATTTCTTGAGTAAATGTGAATGTATTCAAAGAAACATTAAAAAAATCTTTAAAACTGTTTTTTTTTTAACAACTATTTTTTAAAAATGATTTGTTTTAGTATTAAAACAAATTGGTATTCAACATGTTTTTGAAATACATATAAAATTCTCAACAAAAAAAAAAATTGATTTCTTTTAACCCAAAAATTTTAAAAAATAAATCTATAATATTGACGTACAAAACATCCATAAAACGTTAAATTAAACTTCTTTAATTTTTAAAGTAGTTGTAACAAAAACAGCGTTTTATATACATATGTATTATCTAAAAATTCTTGTTTTTGCTATTACGTGCCATGTTGTCGCCTAAGGTCTGCCTGCCAAGTTCATCGTGCTAAAAATTCGCAAGAAAAGGAAAATTGTCAATTTCTTTTTATGTATATACATATGTACAGTACATGCATTACCTTCGTTGTTCAGATTCTTCAAAACAGAAAGCAATATGCTTACTCAATCAACAGTAAATATGACCATAAGAATAAAAATTACATGTGGCCAATCATTTTTTTGTATATAATAAATAAATACTTCTGATTGTATGTATGCTTCAAGTAATACCCCCAATACATGAAACCGCTCATACTAAAAAAAAAACAACAACAAAAAAAATAACCGTACAAAATAACTTCTAAGCGATTCAAGAAGTTCCAATCCCTAGCAACACGTGTACAAACCAAAACATAAATAATTCCACAATATCTAATATAGAAAAAACTGTATAACAAAACACGTGTGAAAGGAAGACACTAATGGAGCAAGTAATAGAGTAATACCTGAATACCTGGTTGGTTGGTAGTTAGGAGCAAACAACGCAACAACGCAAGGCAAAATTACAAACCCCCATTTAGAACCCCATTTCTTTTCTTTCCAATTTCAGTCTTAAGCAATCACCTTGACCGTATTGTACAAGATTTTTTCATAAATTGAAATGTTTCACCTATTTTATTAAGTTTTCTTATAAAAAAAATGAAAAACCGTTTTTATGTGAAAATTGTCCTCGAGCTGCATGCTGTCGGTTATAGATTTCTTTTTTTATCGGAATTCTTAATTTATTGCATTTTTTGTTTGTCCTTGTAGATATCATGTCCTGGAGTTTGGCTTTGTACAAACGGCTACATGGAAGCAACAATTAAAACTTTGGGATACTTTTTTAAAACCGGAGCTATGGAGCCCAAATTTCCAGCTTTGTGTCATGATCAATTTCTAATGGAGGGTTACTTTAAATCTATTAAATGCATATCGGAATTAGAACAGGTTCTAGCAGCTGAAAGTATTGAAATTACATTATGGCAGAATGGTCGTAGATTGGCATATTTTGTTGGGCAATTAGCTGATGTGATGCATCCACCAATGCCAAAACTGTCGTGCTTCCATAATGTCAACGTGCAGATACTCATGAATACGTCACAAGCATTTCCGGTAAGTAAAGGGGGACACTGAAGAATTGTTTGTTTGGGGTGGTATTCTATAAGTATTGGGTGTATGGTAAATACACATAAATACCAAAGGTGGCAATGGGTAAAACAATGACATTTGATTTGGTTTTGTTTTGTCTTTTTTTCAGGGAATTATTGCACCTAAATTGGAAATTTCTGCACGAGCCGTCATTCAGGATAGAAAATGTTCGAAGGATACGTGTAGCATGGCAGGAAGCTCTAATCACTCCGTTTTGATACCAACATTACAAAAACCAAACGCTAAAAATACAACACATTGCAGTGATGATACTGCGAGGAACCTGGATCATCGGAGACAGCATCCGGTTTGCCATTCTAAAATCTATGGGTAATATTTGTGAATTTGTGGAGTAAAATATCACTGAATTATTTTCATACAGATCACAAGTAGGGAAACCAACTTCAGGTAACACTTTTTCGGCGAGCATTGGTCAAACGAATGATCATTGCTTATCAAGCAAGGATTCAATATTTTCCCGGAATGAGTCAAGACTACAATCGAGGAGAATATCATCGTGTTCAAGGTGAGATAAGCACATTTGGTAAATTCTAAGATACAACTGAAATTTCTTGAGACCAAACCCAATGAGTTTTTAATCTTTATTTGTATAAAAATGAAAAAAATTATCTTACGCAAGGAACTTTAGATTTTGATATACCTAAAAGGTTAGTTTTTATAAATCCATAAACGTGTTTTTCTTTCCAGCTCAACCACTAGCAACTCATTTGGTATCCCATCGGAGTCCAGTCTGAGCAAATGCTCGCATGCGTTTAGCAATCCATTGGACACCGAAGAACATCAGAGACATTGCAACATCTGCCTTTCATACAAACAAGCTTTCAATCCGTTAACAAGCCTTTAGAAATAAGTTTAAGAATAAAAACTGTAGATAATTATGTACATTTGAAATTATTTTATTTGTTAAACAATTATGAATGAGTCAATGATTAAATGAATTCTGCCAGATCCAGCTGGGCAAAGACCTTGCATATGATCAAAATGAATAAGTTGTATGGCACGGCCTTCTCGAGATCTTCTGCTCCCAGTTTGTTCCTTAGTCTAATGCATGTCTTGGCAATGTCGCGCAAAATACTGTGTACATCTGGCTCCAAAGGCATCCTAAGGCAAGCCAAAGACGAATAGATCCAAGCTCCCAGCCATTGATCTTTTCCGCAAAGATCCACATCTACGACTTCCTGTCCGTCGTCGTCACTCAACCATTCTGATTCGAATTCCAGTAGTTTCTCCAAAAGACGTTGGTCGATACGAAGAATAGTACTGAGAAGTGGACTGTTCTTGCGACAAAAGGCTTCCCATTCGTTTTCGTCATCGGTGAGCGGTAATTGGATAATTTCTCCGGCATGATCGTGTTCTGGTTGCTTTCTCATATTTTCTATTTTGTTCATGATTCCTATAAAGTCTTCAGCTTGGGCGTCTTTCCATTGGACAGTGGGGCGCAATGAACTGGGTGATACATCACTAACCGAGTCCTGTGTTGATATTCAATTTAGTAAAGGAAAATATTTGTCGCTTTCACGTGTGTGAAAACTTACCATTTCATTGATTTCTGGAATTGTAACGGTGCTTGGCTTTGAGTGTTTACCCTGAGGAGGCTTGACAAGTACAGCCGGACAATGTTTTCGCTCGTAGATGACTTTCATCAGAAATTCCTCACCATTTTGTGGAATACAGTCTGGATCGAAATCGTGGTCGGGCTGACGAACTTGTAATGCTTGTTGTTGAAATGATTCCAAGTCCATTTCTTCTTGAAATAAAAGCTACAAATGACAAATTGGAAAACTTCGGCAAAAACCACAGGCAGAAATAACAACAAAAGATACCGATGTCTATGGAAATAATTGTTGTCAGTCAGGTGGGTCTCATGTGCGGGTAACACAGCTTGAACAAACTACTATACCGACATATGACACTTGGTGGAGCGAATAGTGATGCCGTGACGTATTTTTTGGGAACTGGGTTAGTACATAGAACTACAGTTGTATTACAAAATAGCGTATTTCCAATATGGTCCCATTTTTTGTCGTAAAACAAGTTTGTATAATATAATAAGGGTATTCATGAAACGAGATAATTTTCCGCTTTGTAGAAAGATATAATTTTCCGCAACATGTTTTTATGAATACCCCATTAAAATACAAGTTTATCAGGTTTATTTCTTCACTTTCCGCATCAAATACGTGAGATAATTTTATTCGTATCTGATTTGCGGAAAGTTTTTTCCATACAAATTTTGACAGTTCGTTTCTGCAGAGATAAAATTATATGGTTTCCGAGGTTTATCAAGTTTTCCGCGTTTGAATGAATACCCTTAATTATATCAGACCAAAAAACATAAATGTTAAAAAAAAGAGCCAAGTTCTTCTATACAAAAACCTTTGTGTAACAAGTCAGCCGTGAAAAGTACTGAGATCTAAAAGTACGCCAAGTTCTTACTTCATGAAGGTTTAATACCGAATATTTAAAGTAGAATAATATTGAAACAGCTACAATAGGTGCGTTTTATTATTCACAAATCTATCTGGATCCGGATCTGGATTAAGTTTTAACATGTATTACAAAAACAATTTGGGATCCTGTTTTCTATCGGGATCTATTTCAAAGATCCAAAAATCAGTTATTACACTGGCGAGTAGATGGCTTTTTATGGTAATGTAGTGTAAGCTATAGTGTAAAGAAAAAAGACAAGAAATAATTGAAAATTTACAGACCCAAGGATAACAAGAGACGGACTTATAAAACTGCTGTCACTAAGATCCGTATCGTTTTATTTTCAAGGGAAGATCCAGATACTGATCCAGATAGATTTGTGAATAATAAAACGCACCTAATGTAATAGAGAAATTTTATTATTTAATGACTACTGACTAAAATTTGATGGGCTCACTGGTCAAGTTTTCAAAACCTTTTGAATTGGGCATGAGAAAAAAACTTGCCAAGTAAGCCCATCAAATTTTAGTCAGTAGTCATTAAATAATAAAATTTCTCTATTACATTGTAGCTGTTTCAATATTATTCTACTTTAAATATTCGGTATTAAACCTTCATGAAGTAAGAACTTGGCGTACTTTTAGATCTCAGTACTTTTCACGGCTGACTTGTTACACAAAGGTTTTTGTATAGAAGACCCAACTAACAATTGTACTTCTATATTCATCTAGAGAAGCTTCTTATTACTATTTCTTGCACACATTTAAGGGTTGTATAAAACTCCAAAGAGTTAAAAGGGCGACTTTTTAACCTTTATGGAGTAAATTGTGTTACTCCGAAGAACATACTTATCGTTATGTTATAGAGGTAATACAATATGCTTTATTGCAGCAATTGCATCGATAGTGGAAATGAAAAGAAGATTTACTGTCACAAGAATAAAATACTTATAGGAGTATGTGGAAAATAAAAAAAAAATATTTATTTTTGTGCTTATTTGATTTAATTTTTATTTTGATGCTTTTCTTGCATGTTTTTCGGCTTTTTCCGCATGATTTCTGTAAAGATCTTAGAGTTGATTATTTTTTATGATTTCATTTTTACTTTTATTTTTAAAATTAATTTAAAAATTACTTACATGTGTAGGCAGAATGTGGGAATCGAACTCGGGTCCTCTCGCACCAAATCTCTTGCTCGCTAACCGCACGGCCAAACTAGAATATGTAAAACCTAGCGTTGAATTGGGATCACTTTTATCATGAATTTAATCCTATAAAGTCACATAGGCTTCCTTTATAGGTGCTTTTAACACTTAAATATTAGAAGGAAGCGATATTTATCGCTTCGTAATTCGCATAAACTGTGAAAAAAGCTGGAGTTCTGGTATACCTAGCATATGTTCCAGTATTAATTTATTGATAAATTGATTATTCTCAGCTTCTTCATCGAAAATCTAGCTGTTAAAAATGTGTCGTGTACTGCAGTTGTAGTAAAAAAGTCTCGTCAATCAATCGACAATACAAATCACTGTCGCTAAAATAATTCGTAAAAAATAGTTTTTTTCTTAAGAAACAACATGATTCAAATTTTATATGAAATTTGAATGAAACTTAATATATTTTTTTAAATAAATTGCACCATTGACTTTTTACTTGCGATATAGACATATGGTAAGTTATCTATTCGTAAAAATAAGACGATGCTTAATTTTTGGAAAGCTTAAAATTTAAAATTTTATAATACAATCTACAAGATATATGACAAAAAATTTTTTTTTTGAAAATGTAAAAAATGGTTTTCCAAATTGTATTTTTATCGAAAACTTCACCTAGAATTTTGATAATTTTTGTTCCTTTCGAATAATTTTAACGATCTATAATTCAATAAAATTTTTGAAATTATTAGATATTACTGACTATGCCTACCGCATTCAACTATTTTTTGTAATTTTAATTTTTTCAGTATCGGCTTGCCGGATTTTAATAATATTTGTTTAGAAAGGCTTCATAAAAGGTTAAAAAAAAACTTCTATCCAAGAAAAAATTTAAAATATTTTCTTGGTTTAAAAAAATAAAACTTTTTTGAAAATTTGATATCTTTTTTTCAGATTCAATTTTGTATCCGTTCAGTAATAAAAATTCAAATTTTGCTTATCAAATGTTTTTCTAAAAAATGTTTTAAAAAACAGTTTCGACCATAAACTTTAATTTTTTGAAATTGCCATTCTTTACATTTAGGCAAGTTTGTTCGACCCAATCCTACTTTTCATTTATAAGGATTTACTTAGTGTGGGGTTTCCGCATTTTGTTGTTGTAATTAATTCATCCTTATATGTGCAAAAGCACGTGGTGAACTATGCCTATTGCACAGTTTTATAATAGTACTATAGGAACTATATTGCACTATAAGAGTCCAACAGAAAAATTGATCATGATTATAGAGTCTTGACTTAAACTGTCCAATAATGATTCTATAAAGATAACGAATAATAAATAAGGACTTTTATAGCAGTTTGTTGGGATTACTATAGGAGCATAAACTGTCCTGTGGTTTTATAGTATCTCTATAGTATGATTAAATGAAAATTGAGTCTTTACGCCTATAGAGGTGACAGAAAGTGCTCCAGAGAATGTCTAGGCGATGAATTATATCAAAGTTTACTCCTATAGCTATTTGACTTCCAGGAAGAAAGGTTATATGAGCACTATAGCAACGAATGATTCTTAATTTCAAAAATAGGAAGCAAAATTGTTAGTTGGGAACTTGGCTCTTTTTTTTAACATTTATGTTTTTTGGTCTGATCTCACTCCTTTTTGCAAAGATTTTAATATTTTGCCATGTTAAAATCTCGAAAGATACGGAAGGATAGAAGGGTGGACTCTACCTACTAAAATCAATTTAGTTTATAGCTTCCTATTTCTTTTGGTAGGTATATTTTCTTTTTGTTATTGGTTGTTTTGATTTGCGCTTCAATTATTTCTTCTTGTCCTGGCAAGATACCTAACACTAACAAACCGCAATCGGAAGTGTTCCATATAAATTAAACATTTTCTCAGAAAGTGGGCGGATACCACGCCCCTGAACGGAAAACCTCGATTTTTATTTTTGTTCTTTTATATGTGATTTGAGCCCTACCGTTCTACCGAATTTCATTGTTCTACTCGAATCGTAAGTGCGCCATATATAATTTACATCAGTTCTGAGGAAGTGGGCGGATACCACGCCCCTGAATGGAAAACCGCTAACTTTATATTTTTTTCTTTGTATGCAATTTAAGCCCCACCACTTTACCAAATTTCATCGTTTTATAGCAGTCGGAAGTGCTCCATTCAACCAACACCAATTCGGAGAAAGTGGGCGGATACCACGCCCCTGAATGGAAAACCTCGATTTTTATTTCTGGTCCTTTATATGCGATTTGAGCCCTACCTTTCCACTAAATTTCATTGTTCTACTCCAATCGGAAGTGCGCCATATATAATTTACATCAGTTCTGAGGAAGTGGGCGGATACCACGCCCCCTAAAAGGAAAACCTTGGTGTTTATTTTTGGTTCTTTATATGCAATATAAGCCCTACCGGTTCACCAAATTTCATCGTTTTACAGCAGTCGGAAGTGCTCCATAATACGATGTCGGGAAGTGCTCCAAAATTCGGAGAAAGTGGGCGGATACCACGCCCCCTGAATGGAAAATTTCCAATTTTCGATTTTTTCCTCTGGTTGCATGACAAGACCTACCGTTGTGCAAAATTACAAGATTCTACGATGTCGGGAAGTGCTCCATAATTTTGATGATCTGTCAGTCAGTCAGTCAGTCAGTCAGTTACGGTTTTTGTGATTTTTGAGGCCTTATATCTCAGGAACCGCTTATGCCAGAAAATTGATATTTGGTAAGGCACCTGTGCCTGAC
Organism: Philhelius festivus; assembly: GCA_963931855.1. Taxonomy (NCBI): domain Eukaryota; kingdom Metazoa; phylum Arthropoda; class Insecta; order Diptera; family Syrphidae; genus Philhelius; species Philhelius festivus. The sequence continues at coordinate 87,826,859 of OZ007557.1, read as the reverse complement.
TAGCTTAGCATATATTCGGAGTTTTAAGTTTCTGACTTCATTGGTACTAAAGATAGGAAGGGGTCAAAAATCGCCTGAGTTTGTTCCTGTAAAAAGGGTGTAGTGCCAGAACTTGGCTGGGCACTACCGTGCCCTTTGATTATTTGGGTGTAACGTTTTTAATGTCGTTTTCAATTGGTTTTACTCAAGGATTCACTCATTCTGAAATCCAATGGAACGGTACTAACTACGTCTACTCAACTTTGAAATATTGTCTCTTTGTATTATTAAATCGTCGTGTTGGTGAAAATCTGCGACAGTTATTTATTATTTGTTAATAGTCGCTTCTCGACTGCCGCTGCCGGTAAAAACCGGCAGCAGCATTCTCGTTTGATTTTGCTTCGTTTGTGTTTGCTGCAAATAAGTTCGTTTGGAAATAATTTATTTAATCCAAAATATACAAAAAAATATAGAAATAACAAATAATAAATAACTATCACAGATTTTCACCAATACGACGATTAACTAATACAAAGGCAAAATTTCAAAGTTGAGTTGAAGTAGTGAACACTGTTCCATTGGATTTCAGAATTAGTGAATCCTTGAGTGAAACCAATGGAAAACGACATTAGTGCTTCTTGAGTAGATTCTATGACTTGAAATCGGGATGCGAAATTCTCTTCTGAGCATCATCTGAAGAGTATTTTTTTCCAATTGGAATGGTCTTCTAGACCTCCAATGGAAAATGACACATGTGATATAGGTGCCAGTTGTGCGAATTTGGGGAGTAATTATGAAACATAAACAGCCGTATTTATTAGAATTCGCTAAACGCGTGAATAGTTATGCAATGCATAAGAACTTATTCATCCACTATGCAAATCCATATTTATAAAACATTTGCCTACCCTGCATAGTTATAATGAGCTCGTGTCAAATAAAATACCAAAAAGTAAGAATCTATTACATTTAACCTTCATAACACTCAGCTGTTTGTCAAAAAACAAAAAAAAAGCATCTTGTCTCTCTATCGAATTTAATAAACAAAAACGAAACTAATAAAAGCTAAAAGAATTCGAACAATTAACTTTGATTCATCAGATAATAAGTATGTTATTATCTCTAGCACAATACTGGAAATCAAATTGTTATTCCTTTCATCCTAGCTGGAATACTCCTCAGACAAGTTCTTGAGGATAAAATTCAATAATGCAAAATAAAAATTACAACACTAACACACCGGATGAAGAACAATGCGTGGAGAGAGATCACCAACAAGTTTATTTATCTATTTAATTCTAAGCAATTTTCAATTCAATTTGTTTTTAATATATATGTATAACATTTTTGTTTCAATAAATAAAAATAACACAAAGTTTTAGTTTCAATATCAAGTCAAAGTGTCAAAGGCATTTTATTTTGTTGATAATCTTTATAATTCAATGTGATGTCAAAGTGAATGTGACAGTTTAAGCCTAGTACGCAGATCGAGACAAGACAAATTTTATCTCTACAATTTTAATCTCTACAAAACTTTTCCAAATCTCGCGCAAAAATTTGAAGTTGGAGAGATGAAATCTAATTTAATGTGTTTTTTTAGTGTATCTCTGGAACGGGTTGTCATACAAAAGTAGTTCATACCTTTTTGGAATCTCCTCTTGATGATCGGGAAAAATTTTGTCTCCCATACATTTTTTTCCTGGTACAAATTTTGTCTCGGATATTTTTCCGAGCAGTACGCAGTTCGCGCAAAATTCATACTATTGTGAACTGCTCTTCAAAATGTCTGCACTAAATTTTGCTAGGAAAAAGAATGATACAAGCATTATTTTGCGGGACAAATTTTGACAGCCACCGTATTTCCGAAAGTGATTTTTGTCAATTCCGATTTTATGTAAAAGGTGCTGATCAAGAGGAGCTTCCAAAAAGGTATGAACGACTTTTGTAAGACAACCCGTTCCAGAGATACACTAAAACACACATTAAATTAGATTTCATCTCTCCAACTTCAAATTTTTGCGCGAGATTTGGAAAAGTTTTGTAGAGATTAAAATTGTAGAGATAAAATTTGTCTTGTCTCGATCTGCGTACTAGGCTATACTTTTTAAGGTTGAGAAAAATGACAATAAAGGGATTAAGACTAATTATTGTTGAGTTAAATCACTTCTTTCTAGATATTTTTAAATTTTTAAAAGAAGAAATTTTAAAAAGAAACAATTTAAAAAATCCATTTATTATTTTGTATTCTATGCAAAAGATATCAGCTTTGAAATTATATCTTATTTCATGAATAATACAAAGATAGAAAGGTTGTAAATCTTTTGCTCTTTTTTCAAAATGTTTTTTTTTTTTTTTTTAAACTGAATGGCGCAAAATTTTAAACATTTAAAACCTATTCTAAATCAATTTTAGAATAGGAATCGACTCTAAATATTGAGTATAAAACGAGAACCGACTTTTTGTTAATTTTAAAGGGCATAAACTATACTTTAACGTTAAAGAGCTCGTCTTACTTTAACAGCAGCAAATAGCTAGTTTATCTTTAAAGTATACTTTATCCATATTGACAATGGTCATTTCATACCAAAGCAAATCGAAGAAAAAATGTTTACTGATGTTTTATTCGATTTTTTAAAGATGTTTTTTGTAAATAGACTGAATCACTGAATATTATAAATTCGAAACAATCTTACGAAATCTCTACGATTAACAAATCTGTACATACAAATGTACATTTATCTTATGTATGCCCGCCGCCGCCGGCCGAGACGAGTATAGCTAAATAAATCTGCACCTTGCAACAACAAATTGAGTTTTTATGAATTTTATGAATTTGCCATTTATACTTTATTTCCATCTAAAATAATGTGAATAACTTATAAACAATTAAAATCTGTGCCGAGGTACTATATAAAATGTACTTTTTTCGGCGAAAAATTATTTGGTTTGAAGTTGTCTGTTCTTTTTACTTTTTTTTTGTATTTTTGTAGTTGTGTGAGTTATGTATCTGTCAAATTAAGGGTTGTTCAACGCAAATTCGCTTAGGTTCTGTTGTAAAACCCACATTAGTTAGAAGAGTTGTCTAACGTGATTAAAATTATGAAAAAGTTAGACAAAGTCTCTAAGCTAAACGACTGCGTTAAGTAGAGCCGGTTTTATTGCTTAAACGAGAACTCTTTAAAATTTTGCGCCAAGAACTTTATATTTTGTTCAAAATATTCTTATTAAGCCTCATTTAGATGATCATTTCAGTTTTAGTTCAGCTATCAGTTAAACTTATGTCTAAATGCAAACATTGTCTTTTATACTTTGGCTGTTTACGATTAAAATAAAAGCTCAGATGAATACGGGACTGACGTCTAAATTCACTATTAGATATCAGTTTAACTAAAAGCTTAAGCCTAGTACGCAGATCGGGAAAAATTTTGTCTCCCATACATTTTTTTTCCTGGGACAAATTTTGTCTCGGATATTTTTCTGAGCAGTACGCAGTTCGCGCGCAAAATTCATACTATTGTGAATTGCTCTTCAAAATGTCTCCACTAAATTTTGCCAGAAAAAAGAATGATACAAGCATTATTTTGCGGGACAAATTTTGACAGCCACCGTATTTCTGAAAGTGATTTTTGTCAATTCTGATTTTATATAAAAGGTGCTGATGCTTGTCTTGAGATCATCAAGAGGAGATTCCAAAAAGGTATGAACGACTTTTGTAAGACAACCCGTTCCAGAGATACACTAAAAAATACATTAAATTAGATTTCATCTCTCCAACTTCAAACTTTTGCGCGAGATTTGGAAAAGTTTTGTAGAGATTAAAATTGTAGAGATAAAATTTGTCTTGTCTCGATCTGCGTACTAGGCTTTAACTGATAACTCAGCTAAAACTGAGATGATCGTCTAAATTGGGCTTTATAGAAATAGATATACGCCCATCCTTTTTATCAAACTTGTTGAAAGAGACAAGTGCATGCTTGGGTTCTGGTAATGTACAATTTTTCAATAACATTTTTGTAAAGTTTTGAGTTAATTTTAGTGTTACAGTTTTTATAACTAAGCTGGCTGCCTTAAGTCATCTAGAAAATGTAAAATGTATATAGGTTTATTTTCAGAAAATACATAAGTAGTAGTATTAATTAGTTTTGAGAAGGAAAATTTAAACCGAAAAATTGATTCTGTTAGGAGAAATTTGCATCAATAACAAAAGAAGTCTTGCAAGAAAATTTCAAGTGAGGGGATTGATTTTGGTGGTTGCATTTACCGTACCTCATGTTAAATAAACTTTAGCGCATTTTCTTCAAAATTGGTACTTAAAGGTCTTATAGGTATTTCATTAGAGCAAAATGGAAATGTTTTTAGTTCCTATACCATGTAATCATTACGAAAAAAAAACATTATTTACCTCGAAAAATTGTGGGTACTATAACGTACGGTCCATATTTTATCCAAAAAAAGGTTATTATCGGTTTCTACTTTAACGGTTCTAATGATTTCGATAAAAATTTGTCTACAAGAGCTACTTGAAATTTGGAATAAGATATTAAAAATTGAAATATACTCATACAATAAGAAAAACTACATTCAATAGATAACGATAACTCTGCAATTTTACCACGCTACTAAACTTATCATAACTTTATACTTAACAATCGTAGCTTAATATTGCAAAGTCTTTCATGTAAAAGCCGTCATTGATCCAAAGAAAGCAACCTTTTAACACTTCTTCTCTATTCTAATCATTATTAGATAGGTTTTATTAAAACCTTGAAGTTATTTTTACATAAAACTAATACGTTACATGTAAGACCAGTGTAAAAGTATACACACAAAAACCACACTTACAATTGCAGAGATTGCTATATGGTATATGGAGCAAGAATAGCTAATTGCGACGTAAAAATGACGTCACACTATTACACAAAAATAAAAATATGTTACCATTTTTATAATCAACGATTTACAATCAACGATTTTAGAACGGTGCAGTGAATGGAAAACAAAACATTTTTTTAATGAGAAGTGACAAATCCTTCAAGAGTATCTCTTGTCACCCTCATGGCCTCATCTTAGACGTTTGAACACTACGAAAAATTGTAAGTTCCCGTCATTTTTACCGTAAAAACGCAAAAAGGAATGGTTAAGAGTTGTAAGTCTCTACGAGACGATGGCCTCCAACTCATTTAATTTAAGTTTTTTTTAATTAATACAAGAACTTTTACAGTCTACCAAAGGACGATTTCAAAAATATTATTTACAAAAAATGAATTCAATGAACTTCCAACGCTTTCGACCTTCCATTCCATTGACCTCTGAAACCTGAATGCAATATTTTCCAATTCATTTAAGATAAAGCACTTGTGTGGCATCTTAAATGAACTGTGGCCTTCTATATATCCGTGTTCATCGCTACACAATCACACACACTATTCATTTTAATGAATGAAAACGGGAACTAGACTAACACATAAGCAATACCAAAGATTTTTTTCAAATATCTTTTTATTTCTTTTTATAAAAATAGATCGGAAATAAATCTCTAGTCGCATGTGAAATTTCTCAAATGACATGTAGTACGTATGTATAGTAATGTAAGACCGCAAGAGACGTAAAATGATTAAATTTCATCGACACATAGGTACACATGTGTATATAAAATCTTTTAACACACTTCAATAAGCTTACAATTTGCGTATAGGAATTTAGATAAATACTTGTAAATTGTACAGAGACCTTTTTATAGAGATTTTTTATAATTAAATTGATCGGATCATTAAACAACAACACAGATGCATTATATGGGGACAAATTGACGCCATGGTCATGTACACATTTTTTAAAACAAAAATATTCCGATTTAAATTTAAATATTTAATATAAAGCATTGTTCCTTAATATCAATACAATTCTAATTAAGACTTAACACACAATTTATTATTAATGTCAAAATTCTTCTCTCAAACTGACTACTACAAATCTCATGCTATATATAATATAAAGATTACTGAGCTGAGCCGACATTTTGTTTGGATTTTTTTATAGCTTAAATATATAAGTAATATAAAATAATAATAATAAATATAAAAACTAGAGCTTCAATATTTTTCTCTAGTTAAAATATTCTTATTGTGAATAGTACAATACTGCGGGATTGAACTTTGGTTGACAAATCTTAAGCCGAAACCCTCCATTCAGCAGTCAGGAACCAGTCAAAACCACAGAAACTAACTGTTCCCGAAGTACAAGCAAAAACAAAATAAGGAAACGATTTTAATAGTAATTGTGAAGCCAAAGATGTTTTCAATATAGTGGCTTGCTTTAAATATCTCAATAACATAAAAGAGGTTCTAAATAATTTAAAAACTAATCCAAAAATCCTTTTGGAGTTTTATAAAAAGCAAACATAAATGTAATCACTATCCGTGATTTTTCACATCATGATCCCCGTAAGATTACACAACTGTTTTCAGCATTTATCTAAAGTGCATATACAAGTGTGATCCAGCAAACTGTGATAATCTTGGCGAAAATGATCAATTATTTGTTCATTTGAAATTATATTGCATATATGCGCTTGACTGATATGATTTTATATGATTGCGGTATTATAAACTGAATATTTAATTGAGAAGATAGCAACACATCATGGTATAGATGGGATACCAGCTCCTGTTTTAAAAAAATATGTTAGTCCTTTGTGGATGCCACTGGCTGTTTTATTTTTTTACCGTTAACTGGTTTTGTGTACATTTTCTCATGCATAGGACCAATCTTTCATTATTTCTTTACATAAAAACGGAAGGAAAGACAGAATTGACAGCTATCTCCCAATAGCTAAATTATCAGTTATATCGAAGCTTTTCGGAGTAATTGTTTGTAAAACATTAAGTTTATATACAAAATCGTTTGCTGTTCCAAATTAGCATAGTTTATCGAAAGGCTGTCCTACTGTCACATTTCCTCATGGAGCTGGTGGAATCTTGGATTCCTTTAATAATAAAAAAAAATCTGTTTGATTTTAGTAAGGCGTTTGACAAACTTTCACGTCAAATTTTATTACAAAAAATGAGTAAGCTTAGAATTAGAGCTATGTCGATTTCCTTTACACACTAGGGATTTTAGGCATTTCGATCCCTTGTCAAATATTGTCTTTTTAGTGTGCGTATTTCGTATACATGTAAATCTCTCTCCAAATACGGATTCGAAAGATTTGATCTCTGTCAAAAAAAATCGATTTTTTTGGTGTGAAGGAACGTAAAAGTCAAAATTTGACAAGGGATCGCAATCCCTAAAATCCCTAGTGTGTAAAGGAAATCGACATTAAATTCATTGCTTCGCAGATCCTGCTCGTATTCTATGAATTTTAATGGTTATTATTCTAAAAGATGTAAAGTAAATTCCAGAGGTCGTTTAGGGCAGCATGTTGATGATATCAACATTGTTGAAACCATTTCTAATTATCTGGACTGCGAAAAACTTCAAGTCTATATAAATAAATTTTCTTTATAACTGGTATCGACAAGTGTAAGATAATAACCTTAACACGAATAATATCTGCTTTGCCTTTAAATCAATGCGTAAATGGCGTAAATCTGTTAAACTCAAATTGATGCAACATATTAGTGTGGCAGGCAATAAAGACAATTCAGAACTCGGTTGGATAAAAATGGAATCATATCAGTTTTATGACCCCTACGTCAACAATCAAATGTTAACCTCATTTGTCAGATCAATTATGGAGTATGCTTTTCAAGAGTGGTGACATTACATATCGTAGAAAGCCATAATCTAGTAAAATACAATTATCATTCCTGTGTGCGTGTTATCAGGAATGGAAAGGACCTACTATTTTCAGCCGACTCCAAACCACGTATGAGCAACATTTTTCATGATAAGAGATACTCTTCGAGGATTTTCCACTTCCCCGCAAGAGACAGTTTTGGTAAAAACAACATTTAGCAATACATATCAACAGGACATGTATCTCCTTGGTTAAAAAAATAAGGGCCAATAATCCTTTGAGCACTGTTAATTTTTGTGTTCTAGAACAGGCTGTAATCTTCCTTACTAATTGACACACGGATTGGGCATAAACTCGTGTTGTAGGTTGAGCCACATATTTTGGCGCAGCCGTTTATAACTTTCATGTTCTTCGAGGACTTTTGTTTACGGTTATCTCTTCTCATCTTAGCTTTTAAACTCACGACCAGACATGTCCACAAGTGAAATAAAGTTATTAAACTTCATATAATTCTGTTATATAAATATGTATATCACGTCCATATGTCACTTCTGGACCCTATTTAAGCCAAGTTTTACATCTAATGTAAACTGAACATAATGAGTCAAAATGCATCTAAATCTTTCTAAAAGGATAACTTATTTTCCTGCAGTAACATCAAAGGTCTTACAGAAATCTTAAAAAGTATTTACTTAGAAAACTTAAACTTCAACGTATATATACTTCACAAATCACTCTTTTCAAACTTTACAACACAAAAAAAAACTAACCAACATTTTGTCGCATATACGCACCCGTTAATATACACACGTAAAAGTCGACGTGCCAATTGAGGTCTAAACGTCTCAGATGTTTTATCTTATTTTTTTAATCCATCTATCTCCCTTTCGGACCACAATTTGTATGAAAGTATCAAATATCGGCTGCTGATTGTCAATACACCAGACTGATATAATGAATCCATGTATCGATCACCTCTAAGAGTTTCAGCTGAGAGTTCATTCGTCAGCGGCGACTGACGTCTTTTTATTGTTTCATTCTGAAAAATCCTGCCACTCGATCAGTATTGCTTGAGATCGTTACCGGTAACGGTTACAAACAATAGATCATGGCAGTTAAGGAAGCACAACTTCTATATTGGGACAGTTCTGTAACTGTAAACTTTTGTTTAACGAACAAATAATTAAGAAGAATACAAAAGATAGTTACAACATTAAATAAGGTAATCGGATACCAAGCAGCAGCTTGGAAGAGACTTTTTTAACTTTGAAGAAATATTGTGTTTTTTTCGCAACGGTCATTCGGGGCAAGCGAAATGAGTTTGAAATTTGAAAAATAATATAACCTGTGTGAGTGAACATCAGATGAAACTTCGGAGAGCATCGCTCATCTCATCCAATTCTACGGGATGTAACCCTAGATGCGTTGCCTAGGAATTACGTTGCGCTTCAGCCGTTGCCTTTGCCCGAAAGATCGGATGTGCTGATGGACAGACTTAAAGTACCTTTCTCCAATTAGACCCATCACCGTCATTGATATCGAGGTGACAATTATTTCATCTTAGAAGAACACCACATCGACGTAAGCACCAGACCAGCAGTACATATTATATACATAGGAAGGAAGGAGGCTTAAAACAAATCATGGGGGTGAAAAGTGGGCAGGTCTTTTGTGAAAGATTCCTCAGCTGTAACTGGTTTTTCACATTTAAGCTCTGCACTGCCATTTCATATCACCAGTTGGGCTCAGTGTGTCAATCTACGATGGATAACCAAACCAAACTCACAGACTTTTGATTCAAAGTGATTTTTCTTATAAAAGTGATTCAAGATGTGTTAAGGACGCAAAAAAGGATACAAAATAACAATATTCAAAATGAAGAACTGAGATCGGTTGGTGGATAGACGATTTTATGCTTGTTTCTAGCACCATTCGAAATCAGTGCTTTTGATTGAAAAAATCATCATTATTAATAACAAAGTGTTTTTGAATGGATTTTGTTTAATGTGTAACATAAGTGGACATAGTATTTTTTTGAATTCTTTTTTAGTGATGGAACACAAAAAATCAATTGAGAAACTTTTAAGGTTTCCTTCGGTGCGAGGTGGTTTCTGTTCACAATTTTTTTTTTATTATTTTATGGGGATCAGTTACTGAAAAAAAAATGGTCATGGGTGTTCAACGTCAGAGAAGCCTGTCAAGTTGTTTTTATTTTTCAGGTAAACAAACTTAGTACAACGTTAGTATGGTGATTCAACAGTTGTCTGAGTTGCAATTACGGCAAGAATTCGGGGCAATTTTTGAGAGGTGGGAAGAAATCAGTTCTGTTGTACTTTTATTGAAAAGTTTTGATTTTTCAAATCTCTTATAAAAGCACAGCTTATTTAATTACGAGTCGATAGTAAATCAACAAGAAATGGTAGCGACAAACTGTTTTTCTAAATTTGTTTTGGCATTTTTGGCAAATTTGTGCTCTTATCGAGTGTTTTTCTCACCAAGCTAATACATATATGTTGAAATAAATAAGCTTTTTCATACGGCAAGTCACTTTATTTTTGCAGCTTACACACATTTCGATTTCCCCTTTTGGTAAAACCCTCTATTTAAGACCCCTAAATACCAAGTTTAAAAAAAACACCCTTATGTGGTTGAAGCTGTATGTCAAGGCGTACATAAAAACAGATACACAAAAAGACATACGAAATTACCGAATTAATTTCTTCGTGTTCTTTATAATTGTTATGTCAAGTCTGATCAAAATTTCGAGGTCCATTCTTTTTTCGAAACGCAAAACTTATCTTGTATCGCATGTAAAACAGGGATTGAAACTATTTTTGACTAGGGATGAATCTTAATCAGGTTTCTCCTCTTCGTCAAATTGACGGAGGACAATCTCTGAGATCCTAGAAACCTGAGTTCTAGCTATTATTTTAGATCGGTTTCGTTCTTCTGTTTGTCAAATACAAGTGTGTAGTAAATGTTATCAGTTAAATTATAATCATAATGCTTATAATGATATAATTTATAAGAGGATTAAAAACCCGAATCTTCAATGCCTTGAACTATTTTTATAAGCTCTAGTTGTGCATTTTCTACTCTACTCTATTCAAAGAAACCTAAACACATCCGGAAATTGATTTAGATGAACATAAATTTCCTATGACTTACTTCTTAGGAAAAATAAGTCGAATTTCCTAATAAATTAGGTTGAATTAAACCATTCTAATTTTATGATATAATTTTTTAATTTTGACAGAGCAATATATGTATGTATTTAAAAGTGAACTGAAACTGAGGAATTTCAAACAACATAAAACTTTTCAAGAAATTGTTTTTTTTTTTATTGAACACACAATTCTACAATTTTCCAATATTTTCTGGTATTTCAAAAAAAATATGCTTTATTTGCATTCTGTAGAGAAATATGAGCTTCATGAATTTACTGAATCAATTTAAATTACTTCCACTTTTTAATAGAAATTAACCGAATGTCCAAAACTGACAATGTATGGTTAGCAGCTCCACAGACAGCTTGGATTTTAATGGAGAAGCTGCGAGTAATATTTCTCAATAAATTAACTAACAAATACCAGCAACTCAGACGCCGAATATTATATCGCGCGATTTTTATTCAAATACCAATCCCCAAACATTCCCAAATCAGGCCCTAAAATAAAATGTCCGGTAGAAAATTATTGCCACTAAACTAACGCTTGCTCTGACGTATTCACAAATTTAAGAGCCTGACTACAAAAGTGCGTTAAGAAGAAACGGTGACATTTAGAAGATATTTTGTTTTTATAAAATATTTTATTTTGTTTTAATAAAATATGAAATAAATTAATATAACGCTGTGGTTTTTGTACTCAATATAAAATTAGTATGTTTAAATAAATTTTCATATTTTCTAAAACAATTCCAAAAATAGTTTGAACTAAAAAGAATAACATCTCATTTCTTGAACAAATACGAATTTTTGCAAACAAACATTTAAAAATAATTTTGTATATGTATTATTTTTAAAACATTTTTAAGAAAAAATGTTGCTACGTGACTTTTAAGTTTTTATTATTGTGTAAATAAAAATTTGATTTAATTTATTATCATGAATCCATTTTTCAAATATAGAGTTCTCAATAAAAAAAAATTGAATATTTTGATATGCAACATTATTTTTAATTCTTAGAAGCTTCTTTTTTAGTTTAAGTTGATTAAACCAGTAATGACGAAGTCTAAAATCAGAAAAAATCATTCTTGGTTGATGCACACACTTAATGACAGATCGTAATTTAGGCGCAAACGGTATATTTTTAAATTTGTGTGCAAAAATAACGGTATTTAATATTATTTCTTAATAAAAATGGCTTTCAAATCTTTGATATGGTTTTAACAAACTGCTGGATACCAATTTTAAAAATTCGATCATGTTGTTCTGGAAATATTAAATTCTTAAAAAATGTTTTTTTCTAATATTTTTTCAGTACTTAGTATTAAAAATAACTTTCTGGAAGCTTTTTTGTGAAGGGGTTTTTACGAAAAAAGATTTTATTGATTTTTTTTCAGAAATAAGGCTCATTTGATGAAAATATTAACAGAGATCGAAATTGTTGCATAAGGGAAAGAAAATAAATCGACATGTAACTATAATGGCAACATATTTCTTGGAAAATGAGGAGGAAGTAGCCGTCCATTCTCATCGCAACAAAGATATGGATATGAAAGAAAGGTACATTTGTGGTTTTAACAAAAGAGTTTCACATCTCTAATACTCAGTGTTTGCGAATCTCAAGATTTATCATGATTCTTGACACCCGTCTAATGAAATCATAAATTCATTGAAAATTTCATGATTTTTTAAATTTTTCTTTAAAAAAACAAGAAAACCAATAATTTAGTTATTTTCCTAAATATTATTTAATGTTATTTTTGAAGCTCAATAAAATGAAATAGAATCTGATTTGTATTTTTTTTACTTAAAATTTAAAAAAAAATCAAAAATGTTTGTGAATCATAGTTTACAGTGTTTATTCTAAAAACCCAATGAAGAACAAGCAATCACATGATTATTTTGACAAATCATAATAAAATTCATGATCATTTTTGTTTTGATTCAGCAACACTGCTAATACTAGGGTAAATTCGGGTAATGTGGATCACTCGGCTAATATGGACCACCAGCTTTTCTCGCCTTACACAAATGCAATCGAGGGGACTATTGGTTGCGATTGTGCGTGACCTGCTTAAACTTAACTCAGTATAGTTAGAGTAGTCAGGAGTAGCGCGTCACGAAGTTGTCCGGATTAAAAGAAAATCCAAGGCATTGATTTTTTTTTTTTCGTAGGTGTTTCTCCTTTTTTCTATAGTTAAAAATATAGTTTGTTCTCCTTTTGTTTTTTAAATATAAGAAGTGAATATTTGTTCTAAGCTTTTTATTTATAAAACTATTGTAAAGAGTCTCATTTTGTTCTAAAATTGCTTTTTTTCCAAAAATTATGTTGCGGGTAATATGGACCACGGGAAGAAAGGAGTATTTGGACTATAGTGGTCCACATTACCCGCCATTTCAATATAAGAAGTTTTGGGTCTAGATGAGGATGAATGATTGACCATTGATGATTTTGATATATGTAAATTGTTTGGCAAGGCATACGTCAGAGTCCAAACTGGATAAATAGCCGTCAATGAATTGAAAACCAGGTGGTCCATATTACCCTCCACTTTTTTTTTTGTTGTTCTTTTTGTTTTTTGTTATTTTTTTATTAAGTGAATTTATTTTTTTGTTGCTACTTTTTTAATCAGATTAACTGATTTTTTTTAAATATCTTTAAAAAAACTTACACCGTTTGTGTTTTATTAACAAAAATATGATTATTGGTCCATATTACCCGACTTTACTCTACGTTTTCACCAAAATATAATTCGAGATTTAAGACAAGAGATTGTGGTGTTTTCACCGCACTAAAAGCTTAAAAAGAAGATTCACTTTGACAGCACTTACCAAAATACTAATGCTGTTTCAATTTTTCTTACAAAGTGGAAGTGGAGAAAAAAGTATATTAAGATTAATTTCTAATCTACTAGATTAACAAAATAAATTTGTATCGTAAATCTTCGAGATTTGAAGAAGATTTACGGTAATTGCTATCCAGGATTATCTCTTGATGAAAACGTAGTACCACGATATACCACGACCCGTTTTGGCTTCAATGGAACACAAATTTCCCAGATTTCTCTTTTTTGAGATATAAACTGTGCAGGAAGATCACTGGCCGTTAAATTTCTTGAAAACAAATTAATACTCTTCAAATTATAGCTGAAAGCCGAGATATTACCCGATATTTACTGAAAAGTCATCGAAAATTGAATTGTCAGAATCGAGCCCTACAAGAACTCTCGTAGAGGATTTTTGAATGATGTTATATTTCTGTATGTTTTGTTGATTTGGTTTATAAGTAAAATGTGTTTGATATAAATTTACTTTGGAAACAAAAAAATGGATAGTGGATAAAGCAACAAAATCACAGCTTTATTTCAAAAATCAGCTTTTGGGAAGCTAATGGTGCGTATATGCATTGAATTTCAATAAGGGTAGGCTTCTACCTTTTTATTGAATTTTCTTAAAACATATTCAACAAAAATATTCATACATTTTTCTGAATTTTGCCAGAAGCAACACTAAAATAATTAAGCTAAATTATACTTTTATTTCCGACATGAACGGATTCTTTTTTTATATATGAAATGCATTTGAAATGAATTTTTCTCTCACTACAGCTTGTATGGTGAAAGAGAACAACCCCTTAAGTTGGTTTTCCAATTCTACATAAAATACATAGGTACTCGTACTCTATATTGTTCAGAATATGTAACAATTGAATAGTTTTTTCGGTGCACAAGATTGTATTGTTAAATTAAAAATTTTATTTGTTATATTTTAGTGGTTTTCTTCCGAACCCAAAATTTTTACATTGTCTTATTTAGTAACAATTTCGGGAAGAGTTGGCTTGTGATTCGAAACTTAGTTACCAAATTAAGACTATTTGTATGAACACACTTCCTATGATTAATTTTAAATATTAAATCAATGCAGCAGCTTTTCAAAATCCTAGCAATTTCCTTATTTAATAAAAGTAGAAATTAAAACCGGAAAAAAAAATTTCACTCGCAGTCGGTAGGATTCGAACCTACGCTCCCAGAGGGAATCTGATTTCTAGTCAGACGCCTTAACCGCTCGGCCACGACTGCTCTTGAAAATTTCTTTTCCAAAACAAAAACATCAGCAAATTCTACATTAAGGGAAGGTTTTTTTCAATAATGTTACTTTATCAATCCGAGTCAAATGAAGAGTTCGTTATAGAAAACACACCTTTTTCATGTCCTAAATGTCGGACTGGCCCAGCTTAGAACAGGATTAGTTGCACTTGGTTTTAAGGTCTCAGTTAGATATAGCTTTTATTGAAATGCCTCATTAAACAAATTAGTGGAATGCTTATTTTATTTTTCTGACAAACCAGTTATAACAACTAATAACAACCAACTCTAGGTAGGTATTTGAGGTTAGGGTTAATATGTGAAAGCAAAATTCGAATTTGAGAATATGAAAAGCTGATTTTCGTTTCTTTAAGTTGGAACATAATCGTAAAATCATCGAAAACCTATTTTATTTTTTTAGTATCGTGCTAACTTAGATAATTACAAACGTAAAAAAAGGTCTGTTTACTCAATTTTTTCCAAAAACTGTCATGGTTTTAGGTGTGTTTAGAAGCAATTTTTTAAGAAATAAAAAATGTTTATAATTAAGAATGAGTTGGTAAACTACCCTAGAGTTAGAAAACTGTTAGTATCATACGTATACCTTAATTATAATAGGCTGTTTAAAATTTTACATTGGCTTTATTTTGATAGCAATTATTATAGTTTAATCATGTTAAAAATTTCAATCAAACTTATCAATGATGCATTTCAATGACAGCTATAACTGGCACCTAAGTAAGTTATAAAAGATTTTTAAATTTGTCAATGTCAGCTGCTGTGCTTTTTATCGGCTTCTTTATACTTTCGATATATCGTCGCTGTAGATCGAATACCCCGTAACGCAGAAAAAAACGATTTTTAGGTAATGATGCAATTATATTGTGAAAAAAATTCCGGATCTTATGAAAAATATCCTGTGAACCTAAAAACTATAATTGCAGAGCCACGCGCATAATTAACAACACGTCTCTCATTGCCTCTCATTGATTTGATAATAAGTTTTTGTCTCTCCTGAAAAATCGACTTTTCTGGGTTACGAGGTATTCGATCTACAGCGACGATATACTAGGAGATACGAGTATATGGCAAGTAAGAGATTCGTTAAAAAAAATTGAACTCGATATTCTGATCAGTCTTGATATAACGATAATAGGGAAACTGGAAAACCTGGGTCTCGCAATCTGTCCGTTTGTCTGTTCGACTACAGTCTAAACAGCTTGGCCCTCACTAGTTTTTTTCTTTTTTTTTTTTTTTTGTAAGACTAAAAATAAAGATAAAATATTTTTTTTATGGTTGAAAAAAAAAATTCATAAGAATGGTAACCCCAATAGAACATTTTTTTTTTCAATTTTTTCAAAAACGGTAGAATTGATTGTGATCATTTTTTTATAATATCGTGTATTCAAATTTTCAAAAAAAATGTAAGGTACAATAACATAAAGTTTAATTTGGTACACCCACATAGGACCAGTACGTTAAATAATTAGTTGTAAGTTATTTGATAAACTAGTTATGAATTTTTGGTCCAGCTATAAGATAGTTGATTAATGTTAATAAAAATGTTTAGAAAAAAACCTAAAGGAAAATATCGAATTTTCATCGCTCATGTCATAGGCAATACAATTCAGTACATTTTTTGAGATTTATGTACATTTTTTTAATAGAATAAATAATACTTGTAGTATTGATCAGTTATTTTTTGTATGTTTTAACTATTTGTAATGATGAACCAAGTTTGAGTCAAGTGCATTTGGTTAGGCTAAATTGAGTTCTTCTTCTATTAATGCCATTTTTCATCGGTTTTTGTAGGGCTTAACTCCTTTTCGCTTCCAATTAAAAATAAAAACTCGTCTTACTAAACTGTGCACAAATTATCAAATGATGGAATTTAAAAATATTTGCTCAACATTTTGAACAGTCTAGTGTTAAGGTATTAGTAAGATACTACTTGACAATTTGCTAACTTTAAATCAGTTTAATTAATATCTTTTGCTTTATTTTAAACATATTGGCGCAAAATTTTAAACATTTAAAACCTACTCTAAATCAATTTTAGAATGGGAGTCGACTCTAAATATTGAGTATAAAACGAGAACCGACTTTTTGTTAATTTTAAAGGACATAAACTATACTTTAACGTTAAAGAGCTCGTCTTACTTTAACAGCAGCAAATAGCTAGTTTATCTTTTAAAAGTATACTTTATCCATATTGACAGTGGTCATTTCATACAAAAGCAAATCGAAGAAAAAATGTTTACTGATGTTTTATTCGATTTTTTAAAGATGTTTTTTTGTAAATAGACTGAATAACTGATAATAAATTCGAAACAATCGTACGAAAGTGCTCTACGATGAACAAATCTGTAAATACAAATGTATGTAGGTACATACATCTTATGTATGCACGCGCGCCGCCGCCGCCGGCCGAGACGAGTATAGCTAAATGAATCTGCACCTTGCAACAACAAATTGAGTTTTTATGCTGTGAATTTGCAATTTATACTTTATTTCCATCTAAAATAATGTAAATAACTTATAAACAATCAAAATCTGTACCGAGGTAGTATATAAAATGTACTTTTTTCGGCGAAAAATTATTTGGTTTGAAATTGTCTGTTCTTTTTACTTTTTTTTTTTGTGTTTTTGTAGTTGTGTGAGTTATGTATCTGTCAAATTAAGGGTTGTTCAACGCAAATTCGCTTAGGTTCTGTTGTAAAACCCACGTTAGTTAGAAGAGTTGTCTAACGTGATTAAAATTATGCAAAAGTTAGACGAAGTCTCCAAGCTAAACGACTGCGTTAAGTAGAGCCGGTTTAATTGCTTAAACGAGAACTCTTTAAAATTTTGCGCCATTATAACTAGAAGGTACCGTCCTTTTTTAATAAATTGCAAAACTGCCATTTTTGAAATTTTTAAATGTGGACGCAATAGCATTTGTCATCTGCATTGACGACTAGCATCAAAGAGCATCCAAAAACGTCACTTTTGACTTCTCTGAACAAATTATCAATAACATATAGATAATATTATTTTGGCATCACCGTTTTAGGCCGGGCGCGCACATTCAATTTTTAGTTTCGCAACTGTTTAGTTGCTAAAACGAAACATACGGGCTTATATGGGACACCGCGCACTTAGAGCAACTCGATTCTCGAAACTAAAAAGTTTGTGTTTTGACACAAACTAAACGATTGCCTTCGCAACAGTTGAGCTCTTTTCTATAAGAGCAACAGAGAAAAGAGTGTGAGCGTGAGTAAAGAGTTGCCAGTGCGCGGTTCTCTTTCAACTGGTGACTAAACTATTTGATTTCGATCACAGTTGCCAGTGCGCGACTAGCCTTATAAGTCTCGAAAAATATCTGGACTTAGCTAAGTCCGTATAGATTTAAGTAGTTGTTGTATATATATGTAAAGAGCTTAGTCCCTATGTCGTTTTTTTCTACAATTCCTTATGGACTTGCAAAAAAACACACTTACTAATTTTACTAAATATTTCTTTGAAGCATTCATCAATTTGACATTTAATAAACCTTGTAAAAATAAACTATGTGCGTTTTCGACAACCAGATCTCGTGAAAGCTCCTGGTTTTCAACAGAGGGTAGCTCTTAAAAACGTAGTGTTTCTTCTAAATATTATTAAAAAGCGAGAACAAATGAAATGGGAAAATTCTACAGTTTTATAGAGAGTAGAAAAATACAATTTATTTAATTTAGTTTAATCAAACCGCGAATCAGGATAGGTATCATTTTATTTTTCCGGTAACAAACCAATTTTTTATTTTTTCATTAAGGCTCATATTCACCGAGCGCTCCTAAGCGGCTCCTAACTTTACGAGCCTCTTAACTTGAAATTTCTGTGGGGTATTCACCAACCACTCGCAAGTGTTTTTCGAAGTTCGAAAATGAGAGCCACTCTCTCTTGTTCAGGCATACCCAAACTGTGAAATTTTGTGGAATGTTGGTCTTGACAGCAAATGGATACTCTTCTACTTGGCATTGCTCACATGAATTCGAGTCAAATGCGTGCGTGGCACACGCACAAGCGAACAAACTTTCGAAGAGAGCGCTCGTAAGTTAGAAGTGGTCGGGACCACTCCTAACTTTTAAGAGCGCTCGTAGATCTTCACTAATATTGCTTGGTGAATAGGTTTATGAGCTACTTAAGTTATGAGCGCTCGGTGAATACCGGCCAAAGTTTATTTTATTTTCATTTTCGTGTCTTATTTATTATTAAAAACGTATAAAGCGGTATCTTCTTTGTTTAAGTAAATGTTTCCCTGAATCATGATCTTGTGAAAAATTTTGTTGTTTTTCTTTTAATAAAGGTGCAATGCGTTTCGAGACACATGATTTTTAGTTTAAGCCCAGTTTGCAGATAACTCTAAATTTTAGCTCCCATACAAAATTCTCGCAAAGCTAAAATTTAACCAATTATTTACGTGCAGGCAGGCACTATTTGGTCAGTCAATATTTGGTGCACAAAATAAATTTTTCGGGGCATAATAGATTTTGATATTTTTTAATTTTGCATAAACTTTTATTTTGAAAAGAAAATCGAAAACAATAAATATTAGGGGATAAGATATTTATCACAGTTTAAGGTAAGTTTTCATTTTATTTTTTTGAATTCACTTAATATCTTGAAAACGAATTTGTTTGAATAAAATTTCCTTTTATGCAACTTAATTCTGTGCCATAATCTTCAGAAAAAAAGTATGTCAAAATTATGGAAAGATTTTAGCTGATGTTTTGAGAGAAATGATAATCATATTCACACGTATAACCTTTTTAAAATTATTCTTTGTTATAATGTCCTCGTTCAAAGAATTAAGGGAACACCATCAATCCTTTTTGCTTAAGTGTTTTTTGAAGACCACTATATCTATGAAAAATGGTCACATAGATGAAAAATTAGGATTTTAAACTGTCTTGAGCTTAGGTCTGATAGTATTCAGCAAAAATATTTCTAATAACTATGGCAATTACAAAATTAATTTTAATTTTTATATTTTTGGATACGTGTATATTTTTCAAAACATGCATACATTTTACATGTACACATACGGGAATATTTGATAGTTGGAAAGCACAAGTGTTAGATTCTATATGAATTGTTTAGCCTCGAATTTATTTATTTCTTATACTTCTGAATTGAAAATTATTTTTAATTTATAGTTTTAATATATTTTTGTCTTAATCTAACATCTGAAGGACGGAATTACACAAATGTTTTGGCCTTACTCCATCTTCAATAAATAGATGTATTGTTCTTTCAACATATTCTTCAAGTTGAATTTTTACTTACTGGTGTAAAATCTTCGTAAGTGGAAACTACCTACTAATTTTAAAAACAAAACTGTGCAAAACTTATATGGTTGTATTTACTTGTCAATCACAAACAAAACATGTCATCTATCTGAACTTGCAAAAAACACACCCAAACTTCCGATCACAAAAACATAAGGGGTATTCACGATCTAATGCAACAGATCTAGTATCATTGTAAAAGTGCAAAAGTGTAAAATCTTACAAAATACTACAACATGTTGTAAGATTGTAAGATTTTACACTTTTGCACTTTTACAATGATACTAGACCTGTTGCATTAGATCGTGAATACCCCTATAATTCAAACAGGTGTTTAACATGGTGTTGTGTTCTCTGTGCGCCTGGAATTAAAAAATGTATAAGCATAAGTTCTTCACAAAAACTAAACTAAATGGTAGAAAACTTATTGAAACTTAGGAAATTTTATAAGTCATTAAAATTTACGTTTTTAACATAAATTTGGGAAAATAAAGTGCTTTGCACATGAGCTGCGACCTGCGAATGCGAATAAATCTTTCAACTTTTTTCAGCTTTCCAACTTTTACATCAGACCACAATTAAGGGATGTGATCAACCTTCTTAGTGAGAGACAATCGACCGCCGTAAATAATGATATGATGTGGTCGGAAAGTGTAAAAGCGATTCGAGCATATTTGCCTCATGAAATAAAGTCGATAAGTAAATAATGATATGATGTGGTCGGAAAGTGTAAAAGCGATTCGAGCATATTTGCCTCATGAAATAAAGTCGATAAGTAAATAATGATATGATGTGGTCGGAAAGTGTAAAAGCGATTCGAGCATATTTGCCTCATGAAATAAAGTCGATAAGTAAATAATGATATGATGTGGTCGGAAAGTGTAAAAGCGAATAAATCTTTTTAAGCAATTTTCACAGCTAATATCAATTTTCATTTTGTTTTAAATTTACGACGAAGTGAATTAATGATCGACTCAGCTATTTAAAAAGAAAACACTGCATAAAATAATAACTTTTATTAAAAATCATTCATGAAATCAAAAGAGAAACAAAAATTAAAAATCTCTTTCGTGTAAAAGCAGTCAATTTTTTTCATCCAGTGCCCTCCCTTCAAAATAAAAAAAAATATAGTTCCACCTTAACGTCGGCGACGAATATAAATTTGCATCACCCTGCGTGCATATGACAGCAGCTATTGGCTAGTGGCTAATGAACTACGCTGTCATCGTTTTTCAGTTCACCAACAATCGGCCATTTTAGTCAAAGACATCATCGTGTACGTTTGTGCTTTTGGTATGTTCCACGTTCATTTTTTTTTTTTTTTTTTGAAAATAATCTAAAAAATTCTTAGCCATCATTGCAAATTATAGCAAATGACGGCTTTAAATTGAATCATCAAACCATTTACCGTGTTATAATGTGACTTTTTTCACCTATTTTCAGTTCTTAAATTCTATAACGAGTCCCTAATTACAATTATCCAAGATGGTTAGGGAGAACAAAACAGCCTGGAAAGCCAATTATTTCCTTAAAGTCGTTGTAAGTATCAATTTAAATCAATTCCTTTGTTAATTCATGATGAAAACCTTTCCGTCTTAACTCGAACCGTCTGGATGCTCAAGCTAGCAATAGCTGAACCCAAGTGTCCTGGTTCGTGAAATGTTTTATAAGTGCCTCACGGCCGTCTGATTACTTAAAAACTTATTTCGTGATGACTCATTTGAATAAACTTATCTAAAGAAAAAATTTGTTTGTTTTCCAGCAATTGTTCGACGAATACCCAAAATGTTTCATCGTCGGAGCCGACAACGTAGGTTCTCGCCAGATGCAGAACATCCGTACTTCCCTCCGTGGAAAGGGTGTCGTTCTCATGGGAAAGAATACCATGATCCGCAAGGCCATCCGCGGACACTTGGAGAACAACAACCAGCTTGAGAAGCTGTTGCCTTACATTAAGAACAATGTAGGTTTCGTTTTCACCAAGGAAGATCTGTGCGACATCCGTGATAAGTTGTTGGAGAGCAAAGTTCGTGCCCCAGCTCGTGCTGGTGCCATTGCCCCACTTACGGTTACCATCCCAGCCCAGAACACCGGTTTGGGACCCGAGAAGACCTCTTTCTTCCAGGCTCTGTCTATCCCAACCAAGATTTCCAAGGGTACAATTGAAATCATCAACGATGTGCCCATCTTGAAGCCAGGCGACAAAGTCGGTGCTTCCGAAGCTACTTTGCTAAACATGTTGAACATCTCTCCGTTCTCGTACGGTTTGATTGTGAAACAAGTTTACGACTCTGGTTCAATCTTCTCGCCAGAAATCTTGGACATCAAGCCCGAGGATTTGCGCGCCAAGTTCCAACAAGGTGTTGCAAACCTGGCTGCTGTGTGTTTGGAAGTTGGATACCCAACTATCGCTTCCGCTCCACACAGTATTGCGAATGGTTTCAGGAACTTGTTGGCCATTGCTGCCACCACCGAAGTGGAATTCAAGGAAGCCACCACCATCAAAGAATACATCAAGGATCCCAGCAAATTTGCTGCTGCTGCCGCCCCAGCTGCTGCAGTTGCTGCTGCTCCAGCAGCCGCCGCCAAGGAAGCCGCTAAGGAGGAGTCTGAAGAAGAGGAAGACGACGACATGGGTTTCGGTTTGTTCGATTAAACGCACTAGTACCGCAACCACAGACGCATCTATCAAGGAATACTTTGGTATACTAATTGTAATAGTGAAGTTGCAAATTATCGTCGGACTGACACTCCAATGGCGAGTTGCAACTAGCTTTTAACAAGTATGATTAAAGTTTTTACTTGAAATTTAATTTGGAATGTTTTTATTTTAATTGGAGATTTTTTTGTTCTATAATTCTGTTCTACAATCAACTGTGAATATTGAATTAGAAAATTTATTTTTCCTTTAAGGTCAACATTTCTAACATTTCTGCCAAGCATTTAAAACTTGCCAGCATTAAGCATTTTTTTTATGCATTTTGAACATTCTAATAAGTTTATTTTTCAAATGTTAGGGCAAATTCCTAAACGTATTGTGCAAATAATTTTGAGAACTGTTCTAAACTCTATTTCCTTAGAAAGTCAATCGTATTCGAAACTGCTTTTCGTTTTGATTTTGTGCTCTACAAATATTCGAAACGATATAGAGTAGGGTCCCTGGCCAGTAAAAGTATTTTGGAAGGCAGATATGACGTGTGGTGGTATTGAATTCCCCCAATCAGCTATATTCGGTGGTGAGGATAACTCAGATGTATGGACAAATTCTTAGATGCAAGATTTACGAAGCAGAACCCCAGAATTGGTACAATTCAACGTAATTTTCACATTTGAATGAATTCCTCTGGATTTGCACTTTAACAGTGATTTTTATGTTCTCATATGTTTATGTTAACGCTTGCAAAAATTTGGCAAATTGAAATCTCGCTCTATTAGAACTAGCAAACGTTGACCTGTATCAAGATAGGTCCAACTGTAATTCTTGGTGACTGAATAAAATCGAAACTTTGTTTCAGATTTGGAATTGATTACATATGAAATTAGTTAAATTCATCATATTAATAAAGTTACAAAAAAAATAATTAATATAAAAAGAACGAACAACAGTACATTTTAAAAGATTGTTGAGCTTAAGGAAGCCGACATCGCCAAAGGTGTGGGATCCTTTGTATCTTCAAAAAAAAACATAAAATATTGGCATTGGTTTGTGTTTGCCGCAAGGACAATTAGCAAAACATGAAAAAATTCCTCCGCAGTCCAACTGTTGTGGCGTCAACACACAAAATTAAAAATTGCCGTCGAAAAGGACAAATCAGAAAAGATACTAAAATATTTTTCTCCTTTGAAAATAAAAATCAGTTATTTTTAAAAATTCAAATTCAATTTTTTTATTTTATTGCTAGCTTTTTATTTTTAAAATTAAATTTCCTCTTGAAATGAGCTTCGATTTGGAAATAACGTATATAGCATCATCATCGTCTTCATGGACCTCTGTATGGCCCAAAACAGCTGATCTATCCGTTGGTCATCTTTGAGTCCTCGTTGGGATTACGGATCATCTTCGTCACTTCACATGCAATGCTTCACTCCTGTACATCACCTTCATCGCTGTAACCCAATATCATTTTTGACCATTCGATGTGTCCAGGTCATGCACAAAAAAAAACAAAATAGTGGGAGGAGCCAAATGACGAGCAGCATCGTATACCTTACATAAAAACAATTATAATGCGTGTCATAGTTATGATCTCCCAATTTTTGCAATGATCGTGGTGACGTAAAATTTGTATGTTTTGCCGTCGGTAGGTTGCATTGTGGGCAATGACATCCACACGTTTAGACCCTTCAGAAGTCCAAGATGATGCACGTTGCATCGCAAAAGTTTGCTATTGACATAATTGCAATTGAGTTAAACTATAATCCTTTGTGAAAAATAATAAAACTGTTTCTACGATATCATTGGGGAGAAACAAAAATCCTCTTAAGGTTGCCGATAGAGACCTTTATTGTATAATTGGGTCATTGGGTGAATAATTCACCTAAGAAGTTTCGCTTGTTTTACAATAGCTTGAATTTGGGACCATTTGGATAATACTTTTTTGAAGTGTGAAGATAAAATAAAAGTAATAGCGCTCAAGCTATATTAAAATATTAATTGAATACAATTTAATGGAATGCACATTCTTCTTTTACCGTAGTGCGGTGCGAGAACCACGAAATATATCAATATAGTATGGGAAAGTTGACACATGCACACAGTACATTTTATAAATGTGTTTTCCTTGAAACCAATCTCTTGTAGTTTCTTATACATACAGTTTTTCGATTTAGAAATGCAAAAATTCGTTAAAATCTTCATCACCATGCCAGCCACCAACCAGAACAGGAAAATTCTTAAATTTCACCATAACCGGTCTATGCCAGGGATCCCACAGTAATTGATTTTATGCGCTTCGAATCTAACCACGAGCACTGCATTGTGTCTACTTGTGTCGGATCGGCTTAATCCCGCTCTTAAGTCATACCATTCAAAGGTTTGGTTGGTACTATTTTTCCCAGCAACTCTCAATTCATTCAACGATAAAATATAAAATTGCCAATTGGCACATCGACGTCTGTCCAAAATCATTATATTATTTATTTTTTGATTAAAAGTGAATATTTAATTACACTTATTTACCTAAAATTAATAAATTTCGTTACATATACTTATATGTACATACATATTTCATACAAATCCCAAATGAGCCTCCATAACAAAAAAAAGTTATTTCTATCACGAGGTAGATACTCAAGTATGTGATTTAGCGATGAAATCAGCTGACCAAAGTGACGACATTTATGGTCTCATAAAGAAGCCCTTCCCTGCAAAAATGTTACAAGGTCATGAATTTACTTGAGTTCTCTTTTATTGGTTTTTGTGTCTCGTCTTTTTAGGTACATCTTATTCTTTTTTTTAATAAATCAACAAATAGTATCTTAAGCAAAATATATATTTTTGTAAACTGTAAACATTATTGTATAGAAAATATACTCGGAAAGGTATTTTTACATTTTTTTTTTGTGCGATTCTTATTCATTTTGTCCGTATGGTTATTTAGTTTTAGGTTTGAAGGCACATTGAATACATTTTAAAAAAGTTTGGACAAAGTAGCATACAACAGATTAACTATGTAACAATAAATATTTTTTACAAAAAATGATTATCCCTCTAAAATTTCGTTTCCCCATTCTTTGGCAATGATCAGAATAGAATTACGAGAAAGGTTTGGTCCAATTAGTGGGTTCATTTGGGTCATGTAACAGCACAACCAGCTGCAAGTTTTGTTTTTGTTTGAACAAATCATTTAAATTAGAATGCATACTTACAATAACCAACAACAGGCAGCAGTTAACATAAGACAACACTGAATGATTCTGTGGAAGAAAATTATACTTTCTCAAAAGAGCAAACTTTTTTATTGAATAATTTTGTTGGTGGTCTCACCCTCGATTTGGTCCCTTAGCAAAGAAGGGGCAGACAATTCCAATGAATGCCCAGATTGCAGTTATTATTGCTGGTGGTAAAAAAGCAGCAACCATTTTCTGAATGAAATGAATATAATACTGTGGGGACAAAAAAAAAACACAAAAAATTCACGAAAAGTTAGTTTTTGTGCGAAAAAAAAGACTGGAAGTTCTTGCTGAGTGAAAAAGTTGTCACATGACTGACATTTTAGAAGATGGACAAGAAAAAAGTTTAACGAAAACGTCAGTCAATTCAGCGGTTTAAACGAACAAATTAGATGAAAGATTAAGGTGCAACCCCATGTTGGTTAAAATCTTATGGCTTGCTTACATGTAAGCAATATGAATGTTCTGCCTATCTATAGGTGCGTTTTATTATTCACAAATCTATCTGGATTAAGTTTTAACATTTATTACAAAAACAATTTGGGATCCTGTTTTCTATCGGGATCTATTTCAAAGATCCAAAAATCAGTTATTACACTGGCGAGTAGATGGCTTTTTATGGTAAGATAGTGTAAGCTATAGTGTAAAGAAAAAAGACAAGAAATAACTGAAAATGTACAAACCCGAGGATAAAAAGAGATGGACTTATAACACTGCTGTCACTAAGATCCGTATCGTTTTATTTTCAAGGGAAGAGCCTTAAGATGTCACCACAATCTTTCGTCTTCCTGATAGTACTATAAGTTTTATATACAAAGGTCGTACTAACCTAATTTTGTAAAAATAAAAATAAATGTTAAGAAATACCGTCCAGAAAACTTGAAGCTAAAGCCTAGTACGCAGATCGCGTTAAATTTTATCTCCCACATTTTTCCCCAAATATCAGCTAAAATCCAAGCTAAATTTTGACATAAGAACATTGTGCAGAATATGTCACAGAAAACAGGCTGTTCTCTAAATGAAATTTTTTCAAAGATTTAAAAGAATTTGCTTTAAAGTATTACAGGCGAATCTATAAAGAAATCTTAAAGGTTACTTAACTTTAAAATACCTCTAAGCAGCTCTTAAGTATGAAATCGGTATCTATAATCAATTTTCACATTTAAGTAACGTTACTTAAAGGCCTCTTAACTTAAACGCCATCAACCGCGTTTAAGGGTCACTTAAAGGCATTTTAAAATGCATTTTGACATATCGATTGTCATCTTTGAAATTTTGAAGTTTCAAATTGTGAGTTTGTAGGTATTGTTTGTTGTGATATTATATAGAACTATAAAGTGCAACGATTTAAGAAACATAACATTTGTATTGATTAAAGTATGTGTACGCACAAAGAAATTTCGTCCACGCTTCCCTCTTAGCCTTTGAAGTGTTGGAAGAGAATAGGCGTTTTCCTAAATGCAGTGTTGCAGCGCATCGTGGATTTTGATGCCCTTGCAACGTTTTTCTTCACTCTGAAATTTAATTTTACAATTCATTAAAAAAAACTCTAAAATTTAGAATTCGTATTTAATAACGTTAGTGAATAAAAAAAAGCATCAAAATTCATGATGCGCTGCAACACTGCATTTAGGAAAACGCCCAATCTGTGCATAAAATAATTCTGTTTTGTAGTGTATTATTGCAAATTCTAAAATAAAAAAGTTTCCTTGTAGTAGGCATCCCAATTTTTAGATCTTTTTCTTTTATTTGTGGCGGCGGGTGTGGGTGTGTGTTCGATAGCCATTTTTTTTTTTTGATTTCACAAATAAATTAATGTGTCTTCCAATTATTTACTGAAAGAAGGTGTCAAAAAACAGCTGTGTTGTATAAAATGAAGCAGCATTTGTTTTTTTTCTGTACTAGATTTTCACATTCTTTTACGTTACGTGACACAACCATTGTTTAGTTAAGTACCAATGAAAAATCGATTATAGATACGAATTGAAGTTTCGTCATTTAAAGCCAAATTAAATATTTAAGTATGCTTAACTAAATAACCTCTAAGATGCAGTTTAAGAAAATCTTATAGATACGGCTGTTATTTTTTAAGAATTATGAATGAGAACGAATGAGAATCATGAGTGATTTTTACTGTGAAAATTCTTCTAAGACTTCCGCCTTCGGCTAAAATGCTTGCCATAATTTTGCTAAATTTTAGAGGAAATTTTGTATGGGAGATAAAATTTAGCTGAATTTTTGAATTTAATACACAATTGTTGGATGTCAACCAACAACGGGCTAGTGGCAGAATATATTTTACTTACATTGTCCCAATTGTCCAGTGCTGAAAAAAAAATCATGAGAAATTGTAAAGAATAGATATATATTATAGCAGCCGTATCTATAAGATTTTCTTAAACTGCATGTTAAGCATACTTAAATATTTAATTTGGCTTTAAATGACGAAACTTCAATTCGTATCTATAATCGATTTTTCATTGGTACTTAACTAAACAATGGTTGTGTCACGTAACGTAAAAGAATGTGAAAATCTAGTACAGAAAAAAAAAACAAATGCTGCTTCATTTTATATAGCAAAGCTGTTTTGTGACACCTTCATTCAGTAAATAATTGGAAGACACATTTTTTTATTTGTGAAATCAAAAAAAAAAAAATGGCTATCGAACACACACCCGCCGCCACAAATAAAAGAAAAAGATCTGAAAATTGGGATACCTCCTACAAAGAGACTTTTTTATTTTAGAATTTGCAATAATACACTACAAAACAGAATTATTTTATGCACAGATTCTCTTCCAACAACGAGGAAGAAAGTGTCGATACAAACACTTCAAAGGCTAAAGCCTAGTACGCAGATCGAGACAAGACAAATTTTATCTCTACAATTTTAATCTCTACAAAACTTTTCCAAATCTCGCGCAAAAGTTTGAAGTTGGAGAATTAAAAAATAATTTAATGTGTTTTGTTGTATATCTCTGGAACGGGTTGTCTTACAAAAATCGTTCATACCTTTTTGGAATCTCCTCTCGATGCTTTCAAGAGAAGCATCAGCACTTTTTACATAAAATCAGTTTTGGCAAAAATCACTTTTGGCTGTCAAAATTTGTCCCGCAAAATAATGCTTGTATCATTCTTTTTCCTGGCAAAATTTAGTGGAGACATTTTGTAGAGCAATTCACAATAGTATGAATTTTGCGCGCGAACTGCGTACTGCTCGGAAAAATATCCGAGACAAAATTTGTCCCAGGAAAAAAAATGTATGGGAGCCAAATTTTTCCCGATCTGCGTACTAGGCTTAAGCGGGAAGCGTGGACGAAATTTCTTTGCGCGTACACATACTTTAGTCAATACAAATTTTATGTTTCTTAAATCGTTGCACTTTATAATTCTAATATAATATCACAACAAACAATACCTACAAACTCACAATTTGAAACTTGAAAATTTCAAAGATGACAAACGATATGTCAAAATACATTTTAAAATGCCTCTAAGTGACCCTTAAACGCGGTTGATGGCGTTTAAGTTAAGAGCCCTTTAAGTAACGTTACTTAAATGTGAAAATTGATTATAGATACCGATTTCATACTTAAGAGCAGTTTAGAGGTATTTTAAAGTTAAGTAACCTTTAAGATTTATTTATAGATTCGCCTGTAGATGTATTGAAATCAATTTCGTAAAATGGTCTCCAAACTGTTTAAAGAAGAAACACCCTTTAATAATCTTTCGTTAAAGTTTAACCGAGAGCACCTGTTTTGCGGAATATGTTTTTGTTTACTAAGTAGTGGATTGATGGGGTGGTTATTCTTGTTTAATTATGATTTTTGAAAGAAAAATTAAATATGAATAAAAATAATAATAAACAATATGTTTGCATTAACTGCGGGCAACCAGCAAAAGAACTTTACAAAAAATTCAGTACATCCGTAAAGGTAGTTCGATGCGTAAGTAACAACAAATTTATTATTACATTTACAAAAAATCCTTTTATTTATAAAATTTCATGCAAATTGCAGGACAAATGCAATTTAATAGTTGACAAATACATCGAATTCGAACCAGTTGTGATATTAATTGATTCTGTTTTACTATGTGAAACTGCTTTCCGGCATATTCTCTTTAATCAAAATTTTAAGGTAATTTTAATATTGTAAGTCAACATCACTGCTGAGATCCATGTTCTTGTAGCTTCATTGGAAGTTGTCTCTTGTCCTTCTACTTTTGGAGTCCTTTGCTTTGTTCCGACAAAAACGACAGGACATTGGCTTTGAAGATGACCTTGATATGGTGCACGAGAAGGGCTTCTATATATGTTGCCTCGAGAACATTATTGGTAATTTACTTGATCAACACAAACAAATTTTAATGTTCTTTATTTTAGACAACCTAATTCTATTCAGCTTGTTATTCTCATGCACAGTTTTTGTGCAGAGGCACTCACTTAATGTGAGATCAGCAATTAATTTGTATAAAGGCATAACGATTGCTAACTTTTCGAAATTCTTTTTACTACCCATTATGATTTGGAGAGATAACACAACTGAATTCGGCGCAAATGTGCATTATTTCTTGGTCATGGGTCACTATCTACTGTCTTCAATATTTTTGTATGCAGGTAAGACTTATATTTTTTAAACGTTGTTTAAATAATCAATAATTTATAATTTGCAGTTGTAAGTCGATTAAGCAAAACCCGGAGTGCGCTGATTGTTCTACCATTATTCGCATTCAAAGAATATATTAAGGCTGGTATATCAATGTACACAGTTAACTATCTTTCTAAATAAACATCGATGAGCCCGTGCGCCCCAAATATATTTCATTTTTTGTTTTTATAAATGGATAAAACTGAGCGTTTCTTTTAATTATCTTATGTCGATTTCCTTTACACACTAGGGATTTCGATCCCTTGTCAATTTTTTTCTTTCGGCGTGCGTATTTCGTAAACATGTAAATCCCTCTTCAAATACGGATTCGAGGGATTTGATCTCTGTAAAAAAAAAAACGATTTTTTTAGTGTGAAGGAACGTAAAATCTGTCGAGAGATCGAAATCTCCACACAGAAATTGATTTCTCATGAGTAAAGGAAATCGACATTAAATAAAATAGACAGGAGCGAGATGGAGGATGTTCTTAACTACTTTAAAGACAGTATAGTTTTTGAAATATTAAAATTTAGCTTTTTTTATTCTTCACTGCACAATGATTGCAAAATCAAAATTTATTATACGTGCTGTCGCTGCGGTTCCAGTTTTAAATTTGATGGATGATGCAAAAGTAAAGCTGAGGAACAATTTACTTCCTTGAAGCCGAAAAGATAAAATCATTAGTGAATGGAAAAACGGCCAAAACAGCATTTATATAGTAAAATTCAGACTTAACCTAACCTGCAATGAAATTAGCAAAAAAAAAAAATGCACGACTGGTTCGCACGTACCTGCTTTTATGTAAAAGTACTTTTGAATTTAAAAATTGTTTATAAATATAAAAGCATGGATTTAATTAGAGCACAATGTTCAAATGCATAAATTGCCGTCTGATTTCTAGAAAAGTATGAATTTATAGTTTGTTATTAATTTAATTTTTTATATAATAAATTTTTTTGAAATTTTTCTAAAAGAAATTTGGGTACATTTTACGTATTTGATAATATAGATTTTAGGAAATACATAATTTCAAAAATAATCGTTAACACGTTTTTAAGATATTGAAAAATGCATGCCTTAAATAGCACACTTAATTTTTTTTATCAAAACCAATTTCGAGATAAATAAGATTTTGTATAACGGCTGTAGGGCAGGTACTCTTAGCTTTGGAGCTAAAAAAAATTCAATTTCTTCTCTACAGAATCAAAAAACAACATACTCAGGCCTATCACGAATTCCATCGTAATCGGAAACTTTTACGAATCCCGAAAAAAGCTATCACCAAATCCGTTCGTAATGGCAATTTGTATGGGATTTTCCAATACGATGGATTTTGTGATAGTTTTTTTCGGGATTCGTAACAAGTTTCCGATTACGATGGAATTCGTGATAAGCCTGACTGCTTCTTTTCCGGTGTAGAATTTAAGTTTGCTGAAGTGAGGTTTTGAACAATTTGCCTGGTGACTATTAGTCCAAGAGCCGTCAGCAAATCTTTAATTCGGAGGTATAACCAAAATAAATACATGTTTATTTTATCGCACACAAAGGTTTTTTCGACATTGATGTGGGTATAAGATATAAGCCGCTATTTAAGCACACTTTATCGGCTTTTTTTGTTGTTGATTCTTGCTTTTTATAAAATCTCCATAAGGTAACCGAGCCTATATCTTGAGTTCTATTAATCGGATCGTCAAGATTAAGATGTTAATGCATAGCGAAAATGACAGAGTATCATTTCCTGTTTTAAATAAAAGAATTGAAGTCGTTATACTCCTGACATAAAAATAGGAAAAATCGGCCTCACCCATGTCCATACTTGAAAAAGAAGCACAAGGAAAAATAAAGACATTGTCAACAATAAATGGTGCGATTGGTTGTTAGGAACCGCGGCCTATGATTGACGATTTATGTAGCCGCCGAACGAGATACTTTGACATTTCCTCGCAAGAGGCAGCACCACTGAGGATTTTAAAAGGAAATAGCTGGACTAGGAAAAGGAAGTAATGAACTACCATTAATTAATTATTCGAGTTTAACTAACACTTATTATTTTTGGGGCACATTTTGTATCTTACGTAGACTTAGTTATTCGTGTTCACTCATAAATATTTTCAGTTTTGGTCGTTCATCCAAAACAAAACGTTCACACGTCCTAAGTTATTCACCTTTAAGATAAGTATCGAAACGATTAGGCAGTAAGTTTTGGTCCTTTCAGCTTTGTCAACTAATAAAGGGCATTCTTTTTATATTTCTGGAAACTAAGAAACCAAAATGCTAAAAAAACCACTTTCTTAAGATTATTCGAAGAATTAAACAAAACAATACGAAACATTGGTTTATTGAAATCTCTTTTATTAGATGATTTTTCTTTTTTGTTGTAGTTTCTTTTATTAATATACCTATTTATATATGTAAAATGTCCTTAATATATCATGTATATTTAGGCGCATTCAGACCACCCCATGAATGGACAATCGAAAAAATAAAAATAAAGAACATATTTAAAAAGAAACGTTCATTTTAATTGAATTATTAATTAATTATTCTGCAAACCTATTTTAAATTGTATATATATATACATACATACATATATACGTTGAAATTTGTCTCTTCTCTTATTTATTCGTAATTGTTGTTATATTTTTTGTTTAATATTTCAGTTAATTAGAATTCCTAATTGTTTTGTTATTCTTGTAATTATAATTTTCTTCTTTTTCTATCCTTTTTTGCAATTTAAATTTGTTGTATTAATATTTATTATGTATATTTGTTTGTTTTGTTTTCTTTTTAGGAGAAAATTAAAATAATAATTTCTATTGTTCTAATGTATTCTCGACGACAACACAATTTGCGTATATAAATATCTGTTTTTATTTTTTTTTGTTTTATTAATTTTATATAATTTTCTTTATGCTTTAGAATTCTAATATATATATTTTCTTTTTTTTTTCATTTTTCATATATCTATTTTTTTTATTTTATAACTATTGTTTAACTATTTATTTCTATGACCCATCTATGTATATAATATTTTCTTTTGTTTGTTTGCCGTTGGTTTTTTGTTCAATATTTTTTTCATTTTTATTTGTTGTTTATTTTCGTGTTGTTTGTAAATAAAAATAATTTATTTAGATTGTTTGATTTGTAAATGTTGAAATTGTTGTTATTGCTGCTTTGTTAGAGTTGTATTTGTAGTAGATATACACATATACATATATTAATGTATATAATTCTTTCCTATATATTCGCATTGTGAATTAATTAGTTAAAAAAAAATAATTAAAATAACAACATCAAAGTAAATAAATGGTATAAAAGATTAAAACAAATGCCAAACAACAAAGGAGGTTAGGATTTGTGTAACTGTATGTTGTTGATGCTTCTTTTTTGTTTCGTAAAAATTGCCTTCCTAAATAATTAAACACTAATTTTAAATGGATATTTTTTTTTTGGGAAACACAATTCCCATTCTAGTCACGCGCACTCTAAAAAAAAATCGTAGAAAATATTAGAAGAGAAAAACAGAAAGCATAAGTTGCAATGATTTTATGCTCAGCAATGGATAAGGAGGAACAGGAGAAGGGGGAAATTGAGGATAAGGAGTAAATTACTTTATTATGATGTCACATTCCATGATGATGATGAAGAACACGATGAACAGTCATCACTCTCGGGTGTATTATTGAGTGTTTGAGTCTTGGGACCCCAGATTCGTATGGTTGCATCGTCGGACGCCGATGCCAACATGGACGGAAATACTGGATTCCACGAGACACAGTTGACGGTTTTTGTGTGACCAGAAAGTTTAGCTAGGGGCTCTTCACGTTTGATGTGCCATATGCAGACTTTGTTGTCTTCGCTGCCGCTGGCAACGAAACTCTCATTTATGCCACCAAAACACGAATGTATGGCAAAATTACTCTGACGTATGCCTTGAAAACGACGAACCAGGGTTTTATCTTCTAAATCCCAGAGATGAAGACCCTGAGTTGCGATATTTAGAAGGGCATAACGCTCTGTTGAATTAATTGCAAATGTCATTACTGGATGTGGTTCTTTAATGATGTCATAATCAGTGCGTGGATTGTCGAATACATAGCTGGAAACAAAGATAAAATAATTATTTAACTATATTGAAAGTCTCAGTCTGGTATCAGCTACCCCACATTATACTATATAACTTAACTTACCCTCTAACGCGATAATGATTATCTGAAGCTAGAACTGTTTTATTATCGGACAAAAATGCCAAACAGTTCACACGAACTCCCTCCCAGCTGTCCAAAATGGTCCCTTTCAAGTCACACAAATAGAATTGACCCTTGAGGCCGCCTGTTACAAAACGTGTTCCATCCGGATTGAATGCACCACACGATAAACTATCATCCATGGCATGTGACATTTTAACAATCAAATTACAATCTTCTACGTTCCATATGAAAATCTCAGGAGAATCATCAGGTCCGCCAACCAGCAGCAGCTTGGAATCTGGACTCCAGCTAACGAATGAGACACTCACCTGTACATCGAGTGTACGTCGATGCTTAAGTTGTAATTTATATGGATCAACGTCCCATATTATGACACTAGCATCCTTGCTGCCTGAAGCTAATTTCAAGCCATTCGGTGAGAATTTTATGAACCACACTTCATCGCAGTGTTCGGTGAGTATCTGGAGCGTTTGCATGGGGAAACCTTCTGTGGAACAACAATGATCTGAGAGTAGAGAAACAGTCTCTAGATTAGTCTCCCATCCCATATCATGGCATGGGCAACGCTGTGTTTGCAATTCAACAGCTTGTGTGAGCAATGAACGCAAGCGACGTGGTGGCAGCATAACGGAAGGTGGCAGAAATGCCTGCAGACGTTCCATAACATGAGAACGCGACACAATACCTTTGCCCTCCCATTTAGCACGTTGATAGAGATCGTGATTGTTCGAACACATCATGTATGAGGATAATTGGTGAACGCGTGTGATATTGTGCTGTAGTGGTGTTAATTCGTTGCGAAGGACGTGTAAGGCATCCAAGGGGCAACCATCTTCCAAATACTCCAGGTATTTTTGTTCCAATATGATAAATTTCATTTCAGTAATGTTGACATGCTTCGCTTCGATAAGAGGCTCAAGTTCCTAAAAATAATCATTTACATAACGAAAAAATTATTCCAATTAATTCAAAAATATCATCTAATATAAACATAAATAAAATCGTAAGTCGCTACACGGTATTTGTGTATCACGCAAGAGTTATTGAGTAATAGAGGTTACCAGCTAACTAACGTTCGCAGTAAAATAATAAACTAGCTTTTTGAAAAGTTCTTGCGAAAGCTTTTGAGAAGATAATAAGAAACTATGTTTTGATTGATGGACTGACCTACCGGAGGTCTGTGTTCGAGTAAGTAACAAATCCTCTCAGAGTATCTCTTGGCGAGCTCTACAGAACGATGACAACCAATTTCTTATAGCCCAAATTGAAACATGTAGTTCCAAAAGGACAATACTATGTGCCATGCAGCGGACTGCAGGATAGATATTCTGCATGAAAGATTTTAGGATAAAGTTATCTCTCGCAGAGGTGACGTTAATTGGCCACCAACGCCATGCGATTTGAATCACAAGACTTTTACTTGTGGGGTTTCCTAAAGTTTCAGGCCTTTGCGAATTAACCACAATCAACCGATGTTCTTAAAGTAAATATAACATAAGCCATTGATCAAATTCAGCCAGATCCATGCGGAAGTCACTGAAAATTGGACTACTCGAATCCGTGTCACCGTAAGAACTGAGGCGGGCATTTGAACTATGTCATATTCCTTTCAAATCAAAAAGAATTCCATTTCAACATCTTCTCGCCCTATTTAAAAAACCCTTTACTTAAATTCGAATGTAAATACATATATCATCGGATTCAGAAGATTTTGTTTTCTATGCATTTTAGGAAGTTTCACACATCATAAAAGACTTCATTTTATCAACTGATATATGTATGTATGTACATACATAATTATGTAGGTTTTGTTTTGATGTTTGTTTTTTTCTTTAGGGACTAGAAAACAAAATCTTTAAGATTTATAAGGGACTACTTAGTATTGAGTGTTCAAATATAATTTTCAGAAAAACAGTAGTTACACGTTCCTAGTTTAAAATATACGGTGCGAAAAATCATCCATGTGTGAAGGAACTCCAAAACTCCACGTCTCAAGCAAAGAAATCCTTCCATATTATAAAGAAATAATTAAAAAAAAACTCATACAAAACATCTGTATGCTTCAGTGAATTGTAAACGTATAAATTACGAATAGTTTAACTCAAAACCCCCAAGCCAAAAGTTAAACCGAAAAAACAAATTGTACTCATTAAATTTTTCATTTGTATGCATGTATATACCTATGTACATATTTATCGACATAAACCAGCTGATAACACCGATTTGTGTTCTTCAAAGGTATCTCCCATTCTATCTACGCATTAATGATACAAACAAAAAATAAAGCGATTATGATAATTTCCTCGTAACCATTTCTCCCCATCGTGAAATTGTAAAAAAAAAAGAAATCAAATGCGTTGGTGTAGTAGGTATTTTCATTTTTCCTTTTCTATTCCCAATCCGCACCCCATGCATATTATCTTGTTTTTTTATGTCTTTCTTTTGTGCTGCTCCTCTTCATCGTCGATCTGATTGTTGTTTATAGTATTTGGAAATTTTACTCAATACAAAAATGTAACGCTGAGCTATTTGCTTTCATCCGCACGAGCACAAGATGAGATGGTACTTTTTAAACCAAACACACGCACACAAAACAAACAAAAAAAGGCAAATGAACTGCTTTCTTTGTCTTGCTTGAGTTTGGAGAAAAAATCTTCAAAATGAACGTATTTGGAATGAGTAGTTTTTATCCAAACAAAGTACAATAAAACAAAGAAAAGCAAAAACAAGAAACAAAATACAGTAAGAATCTTACCTTTAAATCGCTATCAGCTTTTGTCCAATCGCCAGAGAGAACGTGCTCGCGAAATTTGGTTGCAGCCGGATGCTCCAAGAAGCAACCAGATTCCTGCATCAGCAAATCTGCAGTCCTGTCCAGGCCAACATTCTGCAAGTACTGCCCGATCAAACGTACCGTCTCCTGGTTGGTCTTATCAAGATGAAGACGATTCGTTGAAGAACTATATGGCGGGCCACTAAGCGTGCCATTAGTCGTTGTGGTGCGTGATATCGGTAGCGCCGAAGAGACCGTTGTGCCATTCTGAGCTAGTTCCGCGGCACCAACAGAGATGTGTCCGTTTGTGGATTCACCACCGCTACTTGCACCCCCGCCTGGTCCTGGCCCACCACTTGCTACTGATGAAGAGTTATTGGCGTGTTGCATGGCAGTGCCACTGGCGCTGCTATTACTATTGCGACGTTCTATGCTGGCTTCTGCACTGGGATCGGGAGATTGTGACTCCGCTTCGGTATCAACACTGCTCTTCGAATGTCCGCGACTCCGACGACGATGTTCGTGTTGCGGCTGAGGGATATCTATTGTTGTAGTGCTCTGTTCACGACTATTGCGTTGCGTTTGGGCAGCTGTGCCTGCTGCTGCTGAACTACTTGAAGGCTGTTCACTGTCTGCTAAAAGTACACCTGAAGACGACACAAAAGAGGACGACGACGACGTGGATGCGTTCGGATTGGAGTTAGAGGCTGGTGTTGCACTTGAATCCTGTTGTTGTCCTGCCGAACGTCTTCCTTTCTTGCGCGGCGGCTGGTCCTCAGATGAGGCACCAGTTGCAGCAGCTTTTTTGTTATTTCTATCAATTTTGAGTCTCTTTGTCTAAACGAGGAGGAGGAGGGCTAAGGGGAGCTTGGAAGGGGAGGCAGTGACAGCGAGAGGGACTACTCTGCTGTTCTCGCTTCGTGTTCGTCGTTGTGCTGTACTCTTTTTGTTCCTCGTCGTTGTTTTTGTTGTTGCTTTCTCGTATTGGAGTTGAAGAACAGCTGAATTAACTTTTGTGTGATTCTCTTCTCTTCAATTTCTAGTCGAGGACGACTCTGATTTGAATTTTATTTTAATAAATTTTGTTCCCCCAAACAGTGCTGCTTTTGAATATCTGGATTTAATTTTTTTCGTTGAAAATTTCCAAAAATAAGAAAAATAAAAATGTAGGAAAAAAACGCCTGCCCTCACGATAATAAATTAGAATTACCTGCTGATGTACGTTCTAGTTCTATACACTCTGTGTGGCGAGGCGAGAAATTTGACGTTTGGAAGAGCAAAAACGGGGCGAATAAAAAAAAGAAAAGAAAAACCCCAAAGGAAAAGTGGCTTTTTTATAGTTCTATACCAATTATTTTTTAGAATTCTATGCCAACACTTTGTTTTTCAATATTTTCGTTTAAATAGTTTTGAATTTTGTCTGTGATTTGGCCATCTTTTGATGCGTTTTTGAGAGTCGTTCGAGTTACACTTGCTACTTGCTGCACTGCACTATAATTATCAAATTTTTCCTTTCTATTTTTTTTGCTGCTGCTTGAATTTGAGTGTAATGATAAAATGATGACGACAAAGTGGAAGAAAGTCATCAATTGTATAGGGTAGAAATATATTATTTTCCTTTTCTTTTCTAACTTCGAACTATTTTTATTTTATTTCTTTTTGTGTCTTCTTATTCCATTGAAGAACATAGAAAAACAGAGTGTGTGTTTGTTATATGAGGAGAAACAAAGAAGTTTTTTCGTAGCGATGCGTTAACAATACTTGTTAATGCATTGGGAGGACAAGGATATTTATATAAATGAATAGATGGAAGAAAAGAGAAAGAGATAGTTATGATTGCAGTTGTTCTGTTTATTTCTTTCTGGTGTATTTGGTCCAATAGCTGTTTATGTGGATGGCTTTGTTTTTAGGAACGAAGTATGGAGTTGTTAAATAAAGCAGAGCGAGAAAGCTACTGTTTGTTGATTTTTTTCATACAAAAATAAATCTGGACATATGGTTGTTAAGGTGGAAGCCTAAGATTGGTAAGTTTCAAAATGAATGGAAAAAGTTGAAGAAGTTCACACTTCACAACAATTTTACACGACGAAGTATGTCTAACAAATTTTAAAAAGCGCCTACCTGGAAATTTCTTTCCTTTGCTCAAGGTAAAAAAAACGTTTTTGTTTCTGTACAGGGTTGCTATTGTAAATTTTTTAAACGATGCACTACAATCTTGTGATTTGTAAGCCCTTTTGTGAGAAGGTAGTCATAATGGGGGTAGACGAAATTGCTGAACTCATTTAAATTGCAGAGATCAATGTTTAATATTTGTGTTTTTTTTTAATTTCTGGGGTACGTTTCATTTCTATTTGGCATTCCCTCAGTGAACTTCGCTTAACTAAACTTAACTTAACAGTAAATAGTAAAAATTTGATGATGACTAGCTTCAGCCCTGCGACTTAATTTGACAGTTTTTCTTAAATTTTTATTAAGATGATGCTTGACATTAAGGCCGGTATTCACCGAGCGCTCATAACTTAAGAAGCTCATAAGCCTATTCACCAAGCAATATTAGTGAAGATCTACGAGCGCTCTCTTCGAAAGTTTGTTCGCTTGTGCGTGTGCCACGCACGCATTTGACCCGAATCCATGTGAGCAATGCCAAGTAGAAGAGTATCCATTTGCTGTCAAGACCAACATTCCACAACATTTCACAGTTTAGGTATGCCTGAACAAGAGAGAGTGGCTCTCATTTTCGAACTTCGAAAAACACTTGCGAGTGGTTGGTGAATACCCCACAGAAATTTCAAGTTAAGAACCTCGTAAAGTTAAGAGCCGTTTAGGAGCGCTCGGTGAATACGAGCCAAATGTTATCCTGTCGGGCAATAAAAATCAAAAAATAATTTTTGATTAAAGTAAAACAATCAAAATTAAAGTAAGTACGTTAAAATTTGTCCTTATATTTACAAATGTCTCAAAACCATGACAAGAAAATTTGTTTTGTCATATTTATATGTAATTTTTTGTTTCACATCAGCAATATGGCCCTACGAATACTTTTTCTTATGAGTAGTGTACTGAAATGTACTCCCAAATTTAAAGAAAATAGCTTCAGGAGTGTTTATGTAGTAGATCAAGGTACAGAAAGACAGAATTGCAGAACCCACTTTTTTCGTGTTTCTTATCCGAGTAACGTCATGTTCAATTAGAATCTCGAGTTCTATTATGAACTTGTCCTATAAATTATCTATATCGTAAGTAAAATTGTTTTTACGCAATTTTTACTTTGAAGCCTAGTACGCAGATTGAAACAAGACAAATGTTATCTCTACAATTTTAATCTCTACAAAACGTTTCCAAATCTCGCGCGAAAGTTTGAATTTGGAGAGATAAAATCTAATGTGTTTTGTAGTGTATCTCTGGAACGGGTTGTCTAACAAAAAAGTCGTTCATACCTTTTTGGAATCTCCCCTTGATGCTTTCAAGAGAAGCATCAGAACCTTTTACATAAAACCAGTTTTGACAAAAATCACTTTCGGAAATACGGTGGCTGTCAAAATTTGCCCCGCAAAATAATGCTTGTATCATTCTTTTTCCTGGCAAAATTTAGTGGAGACATTTTGTACAGCAATGCACAAAAGTATGAATTTTGCGCGAACTGCGTACTGCTTGGAAAAATATCCAAGACAAAATTTGTCCCAGGAAAAAAAATGTATGGGAGACAAAATTTTTCACGATCTGCGTACTAGGGTTGACTAGTAATCCGTCAAAAAAAGACTTAATTATGCGTATTCAGAATACACATATTCCAAATACCAAAAGAAAAATAAACTTCAAAACAATGGTGCAAAATTTTAACAGTTTAAGCCTAGTACGCAGATCGAGACAAGACAAATTTTATCTCTACAATTTTAATCTCTACAAAACTTATCCAAATCTCGCGCAAAAGTTTGAAGTTGGAGAGATGAAATCTAATTTAATGTGTTTTTTAGTGTATCTCTGGAACGGGTTGTCTTACAAAAGTCGTTCATACCTTTTTGGAATCTCCTCTCGATGCTTTCAAGAGAAGCATAGCACTTTTTACATAAAACCAGTTTTGGCAAAAATCACTTTTGGCTGTCAAAATTTGTACCGCAAAATAATGCTTGTATCATTCTTTTTCCTGGCAAAATTTAGTGGAGACATTTTGAAGAGCAATTCACAATAGTATGAATTTTGCGCGCGAACTGCGTACTGCTCGGAAAAATATCCGAGACAAAATTTGTCCCAGGGAAAAAAAATGTATGGGAGACAGAATTTTTCCCGATCTGCGTACTAGGCTTTAAGCCTAGTACGCAGATCGAGCAAACACAAATTTTATATCTACAATTTTAATCTCTACAAAACTTTTCCAAAAAGTTTGAATTTGGGGAGATAAAAAATAATTTAATGTGTTTTGGAGTGTATCTATGGAACGGGTTGTCTTAAAAAAGTCGTTCATACCATTTTGCAAAATTTAGTGGAGACATTTTGTACAGCAATGCACAAAAGTATGAATTTTGTGCGCGAACTGCGTACTGGTCGGAAAAAAAATACAAGATAAAATTTGTCCCAGGACAAAAATTGTATGGGAGACAACATCAGCCGTGTTTTTTTTGGAAAAGTTATCCGTAGTACAGTAGGATTTTATATGAATAACAAATATAACATCCGCAGTA
This sequence comes from Philhelius festivus, assembly GCA_963931855.1. Taxonomy (NCBI): domain Eukaryota; kingdom Metazoa; phylum Arthropoda; class Insecta; order Diptera; family Syrphidae; genus Philhelius; species Philhelius festivus. The sequence goes on along the minus strand of OZ007557.1, from coordinate 87,784,378 downwards.
GGATCACTGCCTATAAAAGGAGAAGTGAAATCCGGCTGCGGATAGAGATTTGACGTTTATTCGAGTATCGGCAGTGATCCTGCTGCGGATGTTGTATTTGTTATTCATATAAAATCCTACTTTACTATGGATAACTTTCCCAAAAAAACACGGCTATTGTTCTGAGCCCACCCAAAGTAATTGCGTTTCAGGCAAATAAGTGAAAAGACCTGTTTTAATGCTTTTAAATGTCAAAAAAATAAATTAGGTATTAGATGATGGTATATTCGATTAAAATTTACAAAATCGTTTTGACCTAGTTTCATACTAAAATAGCTTTAACAACGTACTAATTCAACTAAAATTTTGCGCCAGTAATTGTAACACTGCTTTTGGAGTCCGGAGTGACCAAAGAAAAACAACAATAATATCGGATAATTGCAAACTACGCCTTATTTAAAACTTTTTGTAAGTTTTCTCTAAAAAGTGTTTGGTATCACTCAGCCGTAAACTATTATTTTCGAAGCATATGTTTATGCCCTTAAGAAAAAAAGGACAATTAATGTATGCCCTATGCAATAAAAAGAAACAAACATATTACACATTTTCGAAATCAAACATCGAAACACCCGGTTGTTCGTGTTTGAAATTCTCTTTCAAAGTTTTAAACGGTTTTGCATCGTTCTAACAGCAACTCTACTCTCGATAATTTTGTTTTCGCTGGTTGTGTGTGCTTTATTAATTTAATTTAAATTTAATTTTATCTGTTTAACTTACAAAAACCGTTTCCTTTTTTTTTAATTATTTTATAACAAAATATTTTTTATTTGTATAATATTCTGATTTTATTGAGTCACAAAAAATTCGAAAGAACAGGATTTTCGCAAATAAGAAATAGAGATCAATTTGTTCGTGATTATATTTGCAAAAAGGAAGACTGCTGCTCGAATAATGGCCTCGTCCAGAATTGATGATAAAGCAAATGATATTCCCGATAGGCTCTATGATGAAGGCGCCAATCGCACTTACAAAAGAATGCGATTTTTCGGAAAGGTAAGGATAAAAGTCTTGTACTTCCTTTTTTATAACACAGCATGCAAAATTTTATACGTATCCTTCATTGGACGGGCCAACAAATTTCACGTATGACACTGAATATCGGCAAAAAAAATTGTTTATTTATTATTTTGCATTATTACATATATATTTTTCATGAATTGAAATATTTTACTATCAAACAAAAAAGACTGCACTTGGAGATTGTGCATAGATAAAGAAATACTTACCTCTGTCCTTTCATAAATTCCATAACCCCCGACCACCTGTAACTTAATTGTTGTTTTCTGATGACTGGCTTCTTATATCTAGCAGCATCCCATCCTAAAAAAGACTTGAAAGCATAGACTGGTGATTAATACAGGAATTTGGGAAGCTGTATGAGTCGAGCATAGAATGTCGGCATAATAACATTTGGCTATGTGTCTGATATTGTGTGGAATGTGTGTGTTTGTGTGATATTTTATGCCCTCCCTTCATCCTTATTTTTACTCGAATTTTAGCACAAAATCAGTCGAAGGATGTAAAAAGTTTAACTGGAACCTGTTCGTATTGTATTTTTTGTTTATCAAAGGTGACATTTTTGTTAGAAGAAAAAACAATCATATCTTATAAGGTTTGTACACCGCTTTTAGTCACCGGGTAAAGGCTTTTGCTTCCGTGGGCTTAAAAAGAAGGCCTGTTTATGCTAATACCCTCCAACCTAAGGGCTGATATCAATAACCGAAGTAGCATGGGTTTTCCTAGGGTAATTGTCATTTATGAAATTAATGTGTTTATTACGAGGCAGATGAACTACTAACATAGGTAGGTAGGTAGAATTGGCGACGACTGGTTGTCTCGCCCTGTGGTCCAATAAGCGTTGAAGTGCTGGATTTTGATACCATAACTCGTTTAAATGTGTGGATGGAATTGAAATGGGACATGGTGGACATTCTCCCGGAGTCAATAATATGAAAGGATCTAGTAGGTTTTTATGTCTCTTATTGTGTGTTTGCTTTTGCACAATCATCCGGAAATTGGATCATTCACTCAGCCGGACCACCACATTGACTTATTGACTGGTGCTTAAAGAGTAACTCATCCGATTGAGTGATCATGCGGCTCTCTGCACCATTAACTTCCGCCAAAAGCCCTTAGCCCTCAATGGTTCGAAATCTAAGTAATCAACGGCACGGCACAGAAGTAACCAAAGCTTGTAGTAGAACCATTTCGTTGCGTTGAGAAAAGAGATCAAGTCTTTGATCTTCATTTCTGAAAGATCGTCAATGACGTCAAAAAATGCCCTTCCTAATGATAGTGCTCTAAATTTTTCCAAATCAGGGCAATTGTATTTGCAGAGCTTTGTGGACCAACTATGGTAGCTACAATCCTGGCTATATCTTGCCTGGGTCAGACCAAGTGCTCCAAATTTATTATAGATGGGCCAAATCTTTCTAGATATTATGCAGTTGGTTAAATTGCTCCACCTATGGTTTGATTCATAGCTCTTAGTGTAATGTTGACTCTTTCAGCATGCTTCCCTGATAGTCAGTAATTCAGCTAGAAAAACACTAACAAAGTAGGCTAGCCTAAACGACCTAGACATATCTTAAGTAACTACTAACATATCATAAATTTCTTGTTTCCAAACATGCCAACAACTTATGTGTGGTGTTTACTGTTACTGTTACTGTTACTGTTTTGTTTTTATTTGTTGCCACCGACACGAATTTCATTAATTTCTTTTGAAATTCGAAAACGTTGAACAAAACTATAATGGTTTAAATTATTTTACAACAATTAGTAAGAAAGATTACTTATGTACATATTTATGTATTGTATGTAAAAAAATATACTTACTTATGGGTTGGAAGAGATAGAGGGTCTGACTCATCTCTTAATTGTCTTCGTAACCGTATTAATTGTTTTTTTTTTTTTTTGAATTTTAATTTTCAAACATTTTGACTTCAGTAATGGAATAGTATAATGGAAGTTGATGACGGACGATACCTATTTAGCTATCGTGCAAACGATATCGTTTTAACGATATCACTTTGACGATTATCGTCTTACGTGAAGTGAGACTATAGTCAAAACGTTCAACGATAATCGTTTTACGGAATGACCCCCCTGGAATCCAACTATGTAACTTTAAGTATGAAGTTGTGTAATTAAATGTAGACACGAGTTATATAGTTGAACCAAAGATTTTGGCACATCTGTGAGAATTCCACATCAATACAATGATCCTGGTAGGTATTTTCTCTCGCAAATACAAACACTTAAGTGTCGGTCGTAGGCTTCATAAGAATCTTCAAAGCATAATCATTAATGGGATTCTTGCTGGTAGTTAATTAGACTTAAAATATAATTATAGGATAAAATTAATTGTTTTTAAATATTCCTATTTATTTCCTTAACAGGGAGGTTTTGCAAAATGCTACGAAATAATCGATGTGAAGACCAACAATGTGTATGCTGGAAAGATTGTATCCAAAAAACTAATGATGAAGCACAATCAAAAAGATAAAATGACTCAAGAAATTTCAATTCACAAATCTTTAAATCATAAAAATATAGTTAAATTTCATGGATTCTTCGATGACAGTCTAAATGTTTATATTATTTTGGAATTGTGTAAGAAAAGGGTAAGTTTTTATTTTTGAAAAGTCCACAATTATTTATAAGTGAATATTTATCTTTAGTCAATGATGGAGCTGCATAAACGACGAAAAGTCATAACAGACTACGAATGCCGATATTACATCTTCCAGATAATTGAAGGAGTGAAATATCTTCACGAAAATCGAATAATTCATCGTGATTTGAAGTTAGGCAATCTGTTCCTCAATGATAGTCTGCATGTTAAGATTGGGGATTTCGGTTTGGCCACACGAGTCGACTTTGAAGGTGAACGCAAAAAGACCCTCTGTGGTACACCGAATTATATAGCCCCCGAGATTCTTACCAAGAAAGGACATTCATATGAAGTGGACATTTGGTCAATTGGTTGCGTTATGTACACACTTCTGGTGGGTCAGCCACCCTTTGAGACAAAGACGCTAAAGGATACTTATACGAAAATCAAAAAATGTGAATATAGGTGAAGATGGAGAAACCAAAAAGATCTAAGCACAGAAATTTAACCTTTTTTTCTTTCTCAAGAGTTCCCAATTTTATGCGAAAAAGTGCTGCAACGATGGTCATTGCAATGTTACAATCGAATCCCGAAAAACGTCCAACCATACACGATTTGCTTAATTTTGAATTCATCAAAGCCAGCGAAGTGCCGACTAGTTTGCCCAGCTCTTGTTTGACAATGGCGCCGCGTTTAGGATTGAATGAAACAATGGAACCAGAAATCGATTTTAGACGCAAACCACTTATTGAAACAAACGGAATGAGTAAGTTAAAAGAAAGTTAAAAGTCTTGTGAATATTTGAGACATGAATTCATTTTAGGAGACGATACAAGATTGGAGTCGACCTTCCTTAAGAATAATTTACACGATGCTATTACTGCTTCAGCGCAGATTGGTAACTTAAATGAAGATTACCGCGCTGACATACAAAGTCTTCATGAACAACTAACAACTTTGATTAACAGCAAGGTGAGTTGATTTTTGTTTAGATAATCGCAAAAAGATAATCCAAATCTACAATATTTTAGCCGCGAATGATGCCAAACAATCTGGGCGATGAGAACACAGATCCAGCTGCACAGCCTCTATTTTGGATTTCGAAATGGGTTGATTATAGCGACAAATATGGCTTCGGGTATCAGCTATGCGATGAGGGTATGGGTGTGATGTTTAACGACACAACAAAACTTATTATGCTGCCGAATGGACTGTAAGTGTATTTATTTATTTATTTTTGATAACAAATGATTGGAAAATATTTAATTTAAAAAAAAATGAAAGTCCTAAATATACAGTCAATATTTCAAATCAATGTCAATAGATAAAATCAAATTAGTTTTATTACAATCTGTGATAAGGTGAAAATGTATTAATTTTGAGATTTATCAATGTGAGGAGTAATATTCTTCGGATTGAGAGGTTGTTTAGGGGTTTTCGGGTCTATAGGACAATTTTTTTAAATATTTATTTATTTATTTATTTAATCTACGATTTATATCAACAGATTTTCCACGAATATATAATAATAATTCAAACAAATTTTAAATACCTATATAATCTATATAATAAATCATTTAATCGACAAAATTAATTTTAATTCCTTTTTGAACATATCTCTGCTAAATTCAATTAAAAGCTCAAGTGACCTCAACTCCAAGGTGCGTTTCGCCCAGGTACGACAGTGGGCTCATCAGTTAGATGCTGCCGTACCCTTCTAAGAGTTGAGGTCACTTGAGCTTTTAATTGAATTTAATTCAATCACTCCACTTAAACAGAAATTTCTTTCTTCATATCTCTGCTAAGGCATATATCAATATTACTGTAGAATGAATTAAAGACACTTGAGCATCTTGAAAGAGGTTCTCTTTTGCCGAACGAGGTAACATGAGAAATTTTAAAAAGAAACGGTCGTTCTCGTAATGACCTTTCAGGAGCATATACATTCATTTTATTTAAAAGATATGGACAATCAATTTTTGAGCATAAAATGTCGCGAACAAACATGATACTGAACTCTTCTCGTCTCCGTACCAAAGATTCTAGGCCCTGGCGTCTCTTATCATAGTTAAGAGAAACTTCATTATCAGTAGAAAAACCTCGAAGAGCAAAACGTAACATTTTCTTTTGAACCATTTCCAATCGATTTGTGTGGCTGACAGTGTATGGACACCAAACGACAACACAATATTCTAAGATGGAACGAATAAGAGAACAATACAAAGTTTTTACGGTATAAGGATCCTTAAAATCCTTGGAATTTCTTTTAAGAAAACCCAGCATTGAATTAGCTTTCGAAATAATTCCATTTATATGCTGATCAAAAGAAAATTTGGAATCAAAAATGACCCCCAAGTCCTTCATTTCATTCACTCTTGGCAGAGTCTGATTAGCTAATTTATAATTATGCAAGATGGGATGAATAGCTCAACTATATGTCATAACAGCACATTTTTTCAGATTAAGCTGCAGATCATTTTTTTGACACCAGGCTTGAAATGAAAGCAAAATATTCTGGAACAAAATACAGTCGTTAATGGATTTTATTTCCATAAACATTTTCAGATCATCAGCAAATAAAAGAAATCTACAGTGTCGTAAAATAAAATGTACATCATTAATATACAATAATATGCTTGTTTGCAGTATTTAAGTTTTATTTATCAGTGTTTCCTACTGGCTTATTAATGGTTATTAACCTCAGTAGTTGGTCTCAAGGTGATGAATATTAAGTAGGACTATAGTGCTGGGGATCTGTCTTGGAATATAGGATGTTCCACTTAAATTGTCTGGTTAAGAAGTAGGAAGTTGAAAAAGTTTGTTTTTTTTTTTTATTTTGAGCGCACTAAAGGGATTAGACTTTTCTAAAAGTGTGAGCACAACATGAACTTTTAAGAAAGTTGGTAAGAATTTGAAAGGAGAACCGATGCAAATTGGCTTTGAATGTCAACATCGCAATGGGAGGAAATATTGGGCCTGGTAAAACGTTCAAAATTCGTGAAGTGCAGTTGAAGAAAGAATGTCGAGATCTTACGAGTTCATCCGAATTTAAGCTTTATATTGAATAAGAATAATGAAAGACATGAAACATTGCGACGTTGCTCGAGAGATGGAAATGTTTCCTTTTTTTTTTAGATTGTATCCAAGAGACTCGATTGAGTTATTGCAGCAACTTCTGAAATATGAGAAATGTAGACAAACTTTGAACGTATGTAGTTTTAAAAGATTTCAGCCAGTGTGACTTTAAAACTCACAATTGCGTGCATTCTGTCGGCAAAAATGAAATAGGCATACAATTTTCCGCCGAACTATCTAGATGGATCGCATTTTTTTTATGACAATAGATACTATCAGAAAATTTGTCACTTCCTCGCAAAAAATTAATCTTATTTGGCAGGCATAGACTGGAAATCGATGGGCGTGCCAGACTATTATGATATGGGGTATGAAAGACGCTCCCTAAAAGCATTTTAATTTAACGGCAAAGACCATACAATTCTACCATTCGATTGTTCCCTTTTAATCATGGTTAGTACTAAGATTGGCAACCAACTAAACATACTTTAATTATAATTCGACATGCTTTGAATAATGTATAGACTTTTCCTTGAAAACTGTGTGTGTTGTTATAGTAGATTTCTTTCTACTTAGAATACAAACTAAAGAATATTGAAAATAAAATTAAGCATTATGATTCTACTTTCTTTTTCAGTAACGTACATTTCATCGATAAAGACGGCAAGGAAAGCTATATGACCACAACCGAATACCCCAAGCACTTGGACAAAAAAATGAAATTACTATCATACTTCAAACGGTACATGACCGAACATTTAGTGAAGGCTGGCGCCAACAATGTGGTCTTTGAAAACGATCAAATCTCTAGATTGCCCCATTTGCACTCATGGTTTAGGACAACATGTGCGGTTGTAATGCATTTAACAAATGGATCACTGCAGGTCTGTAGAAGTGTTTAAAATTAGGTAACAAGTTTTATAATTTAATTTTTTTGATTATCCAGCTCAATTTCTCTGATCACATGAAACTCATAATTTGCCCACGTATGAGTGCCGTTACATACATGGATAGCGAAAAGAACTTCAGAACCTACCGATTTGCCACCATTACAACGCATGGTTGCTCGAAAGATCTCTACCAGAAACTACGTTATGCTCACGAAAAACTTCGGAAAATGCTGGAGAAGATGTTTTAAAAAACACATGTTAAAAAAAATCAAATACCGATTTATATTTATTGTGTGTTTAAATTAAATTAAGAAACAAATTACTGGAGGCAAAATGAAAAAAAAAAAAGAAGTAGAGCAACGGGCGAAAGAACGAACAAACCAGCGAAACACAATTCATCATTATCACAGTGCATATTTTTTGTTTATTTTTTGTTGCTGTTTTGCGTTTTAGATTTTTTTTTATTCACATAACATCAAAGAAAAAGGAAAGCAAATTATTTCCATTTTATTTTTGATAAATTAGAATTTACATACATTATACATATACGCATTGTTAAATAAGTACACGTTTCATGTTATAACAAACCGATCGAAGGCAATGTTAATGACAGATTAATTTTAAGTGGCACAATGCAAGGAAACTAAAATCTACTTGACAAAGTTATTGGAAGATTTTTGTTTTAACACAGAATTACTTACATACCATAGCTTACATAAAAAGTGCGGGCGCAAATTAGTTGCTAAATTTCAAATTAGTATTTTTTTCCTCAAAGAATTTAGTGTGTTTATTTATTTTTTTTTTTTTGTAATTTTGTTTTAATTTTTTTCTTTTGTTTTTATATAAATTTACCCTTTCTTTTCTTGTATTTTTTTGTCTTCCTTGTATTAGTGTTGAGTTAGTCTCAATTAAATAAATTAAAAAAAAAAATAATACAAACCTATTGGTTTCATTTTAAAGACCTTAAACTTACGTATGTCTGTTGACACTCAACACTATATTAGATTTTGAAATTAAAAGTAAGAGAAGAAAGGTTCGTGTTCCTCTGCCTTTTGTTTCACATGCCTTCATGCGAAGATCATTTTGTTCATATTTTAAATCTATTAAGTCGAAAAACTTCTGCCGCTTGAATTCGTTTCTAGCAAAACATCTTCAAATCAGTAATCTAAAATCAAATTATAATTAATTTTTGCAAGTTTCTGTTTTGGTTTTTAAAGAATTTTGTTAAAAACATTCAGTTTGTAGGGGTTGTAGCTTGTAGACTAATCCCTTAGTCTCATTTCGACAGGTGTGTTTTTTGAATTTGAATCAATCGTTGTTATGTGTTGAACAGTTAGGAGGGCACGTTTCGCATTGAGGGTTACTTTAAAAAACGATCGTTTTGAAAAAGGGAGGCTGATGGGTAACTCAGCCGATGGTGGTAGAATCAGAAGGAAATATTCCTAAATATTCCTTTCTTAATTTGGTAATGTTAACGACAATCGCAGGATACTCAGCACGAATTCTATCATAATCGGAAACTTGTTACGAATAATAAAAAAAACGTATCACACAATCCATCGTAGTGGAAAATCTCATACAAATTACCATTTCTAGTCAAAGTTTCCTTGGATGAATTTCCTTTCCTTATTATTATATCTTTATATCAACTATTTTTGGGTCTGTGGTTTTACTAATCAAGACGCCATTGGCTATTGAGTGATTTTTGGTACGTTAAATATAAAATTCTATACCAAAGAAGTCTTATTTGATTAAGACAAAATACAACAGAAGTTCGGATCGTTTATAGAGTTCGATGATATGAGTTGTCTGAAAGTCATCCCTAAAATGTATAAACCAGGTTGGCTTTACCAAAATTCGAAATTGAGTAAGTTGTCTCTACGACTAAAGATTTTAGCCAACAAACAAATACTGTTCCTACTGTTGAAGACATCTAGGTACAAATAGCAACCACTGTCAGTTTAGCCCTTTATGTCAATTAGCGCTCTGAAATGTGCTATTTTGATACCATACCCCGTGTGAACCTGTGGATGGAATTGATATGGGAAATTGAGAGAATATTGCCCTTCGTAACTCCAAACGAAATGTTGACTCTTTCTGCAAAGTGAGTTATGAAGGTCTGTTTCTTGTCTGGCCAGCTCGTCATCTCGTTCATTCCAACCAACTCCACAATGACCCGTAATCCAGATATGAGTGACAACGTGGTTAATATTGAGGCTATCAAGTTCATGCCGGCATTGCTTGAAGACATCTACTTCAAATTAATTTGAAATTACGAATTCGCATAATAGGCATTGATTGTATATCAGGGCCGTATTACGAATTACGATTATCGTTTAAAATCCCTCGTTATCGTTAAGTTGCGATTACGTTTTACGATACTCGTTTTTTAAAAACGATAATCGTTTTCTCTTACGACTGCTTTTGGCACTCGTATTTCTTTGTTTTGACACACGTACTATTTTTGACAGAAATATTGAGAGAATGAAGTTGGATGCGCTTAAAAACATAGATTTTTTTTATTTAATGAGGCAATATTTTGATGCATCCATTATCGTAAACCATAATCGGTCCACGTTTTGGCTATCGTTTTTTTGCCTTTCGTTTCGTAATCTGTAGTTTTGTACATTCATCGATAATTTGGGATTAATTAATAAATTGTACCTGAAATAAAACTCTGATGGAAAATTTATTCAGGAATATTACCAAAAAGGCCATTAAACATAATTGCTGTTGAAATGTATATCCACATTGCATTGGACCAAAAACCTACAAAACACCTCCCAGTAAATCCATATCCAAATAAAAACTAAAATAAATATCTTGCTTATTTCATTTTGGTTTTATTTATTAATTTTTTTATTTAAATTTTTATAAAAAAGAAAAAAAAACAACTTCTTTTTATTACAATTTTATTATAACTATTTTTAATGTTTGGGCTTCCTACACTTTGTTTTCTAAAAAAAAAAAAATAATATTTCTTTCTTATAATTGGTAAAAAGATCTATGGTTTTGTTTACTATTGCAATGTGTAGCATTTTAGCTGAAGAAAAGGGAACATTTGTTGTTTTTTTTGAGCAAAAAAATGATACAAACAAATTGGTAAGTTGTTAGCAGCGAACCAAGGGTATAGACTTGAAAATAATTAACTTTTGTATATGGAACCCGAAAGAAAACAAATATTTCTAGTATAATAGTAGTAGTACGTAATAACTCTCTTTTTCTCTTCTTTAAATATAATTATAATAATATTTTTGTTTTTATAATAATAATAATAATAATTAAAATCAACACAAGTTTATTTATCTTCGCTAGCCATAATTCATATTTGTACTATGCGATGTTTGAAAGCTGCTAGATATGTTTTTCTGTTGTTGACTTTGTGGTTGTGTGAGAAAGTTGTTTTCATTACACCATTCGACAAAGTCATCAATAAGTACGGGCCATGCACCTTCCGAATCGTAATTTGTCATGTTGTCGTCGATATGAGTGGCAAAATCTAGCAGCAGATTCCATGTGTCTTTCGGTATTGATCGTTTGTGTTTTTCCTGAAGAAAACAAAACCATGGGTTCAATATAATCTCATGTTAATCATTAAGTTAAATAAATAATGTATAAAATATTAATATATTTTAAATTATAATGAAAAAATTTAAAGTATGTAAAAAAAAACTATTCGAATTTGTTGAATTTAAATGCGGTTCTACAGACGTATTCATTCATATTAGGTTTTCTCAAAACATGTCTCAGCAGTAAGAGTAGGTAACAGCTTAACAATTCATCGCTGTACCAAAAAACATATCAACAAAATTAAAACTACATGTCGTAACTTGAGGTGTAATTTAAAAGTTAATCGTATACATGTAATCGGAGATACGACATATTAACCAAAACTATAGTAAAAATTAAGTTAAAAGCTTATTTGATCCACTTTCGAAATTAACATTTTTTTTTAAAAATAACAATTTAAAATTTTGTGTGGTAGCCCTTGTTGTCTATCACCACCTTTAAACTTTGGCATGTAATCCCCCATTTTTCGGGTAATTTCTGGGGTGATCGTACCCCACTCATCCAAAAGAGTTTTTTGTAAGGTCATTTCGGTTGGATATTTTTTGTTTTCTTATATTTGTGTCCAGCTGGTCCCACAGATTTTCAATGGCATTAATATCAGGTGATCGTGCTGATGGTGTCATCAAATGGGTACAGTTCCATATTAGCCAGGACTGCACAATTCCACCCTTGTGGTTAGGACCGTTACCCTGATAAAAGAGAAAATTGTCTAGTACCGCCAACTTATCTTCACTTTATAACTGATTTTTTTTTTTTTTTGTTTAATGTTCAAGAACATGGTTTTGTTAATAATCCCATCAAAAAGTTCCAAATTACCAACACCTGCAGCAGACTACAGGCTCAAAGCATAACGCTGTCGCGTAGCTTCACTGTAGGCTTCAATTTTCTGTTTTTAAGTTCCGTATTAGCCTTTCACCATTCGTAAGTAATTCCATTTGATCTAAAAATATTGAATTTGGACTTGTCGCAGAAAATTACAGTGTTCCAAAAGTGGGTTGCATCACTTAAGCTGTTACCCACTGTAAGTTAATTTTGCCTAAATCAAATCAGTCAAAAAAATTCATTCTGTTTTCTGGACAAATATAAAAAGTGCATTTTTGCAATAAAATATTTAGGGGTATTTTTTATCGCATTGTATCTATCATTCGAATCTCAAGAAGTCTAATGGTTCTTGAACCATTACGACTTTTGAACCGAGTATTCAGTTTAGATAGGATAAATTGCGCTCAGGAGATGTAGCAACTAGAAGCCAAAACAAGGAAGATAAGTGACATTATTTTAAAGTGTTAGGTCAATGCTAATGTTTGTCGAGGCGTATTATCAAAATTACTAAAGGCTGCTTCCATCTATAGAAATGTTGCCAGTGTGAATACTTGAATTGGATTAATTATTCAATCGGGAAACCACATCGGGAGGCGTTTTCTGAACAGGTTTCACTTCCAAATATACGTGTTTTGTGATTAAGTCTTTTCAAATTGTTTTAGAAAAGGAGGGATAAACTTATTTTCATTAAGTCTTTTCGTGCGATATTTGTGGGGCTGACAATAAAAGTTTCAATATGAAAATAACATTGGCTTCTATCCAAGTAAAAGAAATATAGTAGGTATTTATAAAAAAAAAACTAACACACACAAACATTTAATAACTCACCGTTAAAAATTTGCACCAAATATCTAAAAACTCAAATCTTCCTTGCAGCACTATTCTCCAATACGCAATGGCCATATCCAAATCGATGCCTTTCTGTCCCGGATCCTTCGCATAGTTAAACGTAAACTGATAGAAATCCTTGAATTTTCCCGCATCGTTTAACTCCAGCTCGAGCATTGGTAATTTGGATTTCAATTTATCTACACTATCCACACCTAAATCGGTCATACCATTGCAGAACTCGACGTGGCTAAATTCACACTGAGCCTCTGCACGAAATTTCCATGCAATAATCAGAACCAGTTTGGAGTCTGCACTCAGTTCGAGATCTTCCAAAAAACGAATCACTCCTTCGGATGTGATTTTCTGTGGATCGCACGGATCCCTGTAGCGATTGAAAAGAGCTTCAATACGCTTCCGATCTAGCTCGCGGTAATAGAGCTCTGGATTTTGGAAATAGTTGTCGCTTGCCAGATCCAGTTTCCAGTCATTGTTTGTTAGGCAATAGATTGCGGTTTGTTCTCCAGTTTGTGTTAGCGATATAAACTTACGAACTTTGTCTTTTTGTGTGGATTTTAATTTATTCTGTAAATTTATGAAAAGTTAGTATCGTTTAAGAATACAAAGTTGCTTTATTCGATTAAATCATCCAATGGCAATGGCAAATTACCAAAAGGAAATAAAAAAAAGTTCAAAGAAAGAATAATACAAAAAAGAAACTAGCTATAACGTAATATTTTTGAGGGAATATTTGAGTTATTTTCAGACGAAAAATGCCTAGCATATTGAAGATAACTATTTTCAATTAAACAATGATGTTTATTCTAAGCAAAAATATTAAAATATCTTCATTTAAACTCACCATAATTGAATATTACTGAAATGAAAAAACCTTTTCCTAAAATATTTTTCTTCTTTTTGAAGGGGAATTTTGACGGACAGTGTTTGACATTTGAAAGTTGAATGCAAGAGTGTGAGTGAAAGAGCAAAGACTTTGCGAAAGAGATAAGAGTAGTTTGAAATTTGACAGAATAGGGTATGCTTGGAAGGTTGTATTATTTTTATAAAACCGGATGTAACATACCTGATTTAATAACGAAAAAAAATTGAAAGCAGGTTGTTGAAGCAAAAGTTAACTACGATTGCCCACAACATTTATGTAGCCATAAACAATTTGGCAAATTCCAAAAATTTAATATTATACATAGATTTGTAGCAACGGCTTGAATACAAATTACAGTCAAAAAGCAGAAAACTGCCCAAGTTTTTGCACGCTTAGGAAGTTAATTCCACCAAAGTACTTTTTCAAGATAACAGATACAATTGTAGGATTTGTTATTTCCTTGTTAGAGACAGTACCCCTGAAAATAACGTTTAATGGTAGTTTTACATGTACCTGCATTTGATTTCTACAAAAAAGGGATGCTAGATAGAGAATTCATATTTGTTAGATAGAGAGAAACGAGTAAAATGCAGAGGAACTGCATTATAGGAAATTCGAGAAAAGCAGAAGTCAAGATTATAGTAAAGACAAATATGTTCATCTTTATTATAGCATCTTCGTCTGCATATGTTGTAAATTTGCGACATTTAAAATTTTTTTTTTTTGACAGGCGCATGACATGCAAAAAAATATTGAATGGTAATGCAAGAGAACGGAGGTAAGTTCAATTTTCATTGCATTGTTTCGTATTACCAGGTCAACAAGTTATAGCAGTCTATAGGAAGTAAAAAAGAGTTACCACCTGTGTATTCTCTCCCACTTTCGGGTGTCGACATACATCTGCCTCTCTCTACTTTTTTGCATTTTGCAGATGCAGAAACATGTAAATCCACTTCAATTCTCTTTTGTTCTTAGGTGGCAGCGGCTGGAAATTGAAACCAGACCTTCTACACGGAAGAGCCTCTATAGCCATTAGCCATAACTGATATCTGATAATAGTAAATTCTTTACTTTAGGAATAAGTAATTAATTAAAAAACATGTTTATTAAATTGATTTGACACATCACCGAGCAATTGTCATTTGTTCAGACGATATCATTTCCATCATTGCTATATCTCAGAATTAATTTTATGTCGATTTCTTTTACTCATATGAGAAATCAATTTCTGTGTGAAGATTTCGATCTCGACAGATTTTACGTTCCTTCACACCAAAAAAATCGATTTTATTTTGACAGAGATCAAATCCCTCGAATGCGTATTTGAAGAGGGATTTACATGTATACGAAATACGCACACCAAAAGAAAAAAAATTGACAAGGGATCGAAATCCCTAGTGTGTAAAGGAAATCGACATTAGTTAATTCAGCAATACGAAAATCGTAATATAAAAAAATTAAAACGGTTTGAATAGAGGGGAAATGCTTTTGACTTTGAGCAACAATTAAATGTAAAGTCCAACCTGTTACAAATAATGGCCAAGTCAAAAAATACTTTGACTGTAAAATAATAATAGTAAATTTTTCTTAAAAAAGTTCATTCAAAACAATAGCAAAATGCCAAAAAGGAACGTACATACATACTCGTACATACAATAATCGATAAATTTTGTGAAAATATTTGTCAAAATCTTATTTTTTTTTATTTGTCATTCAATTCTAAATTTAAACTAGATTTTGATGAAGGTTTATTAAAATGCCACTGTGTTACAAACGATTACTAAAGGAAACGAATACGTATAGCATTGCCAAAACTGGTAAAAATCACAATTTGTTCGTAAATTTTCAACTTTTTTCCAAATAATTTTAAGGCAAACAGAAGAACAAACTTGATTCTAATTATGAAGATTCATTACCTAACAAATATGAGTTGATAGCTCAAATTGATACAAATCTAAAACACCTACAAGGACAACAAAAAATACTTCAAAATGCAAAAGATGGTAAGACTTGGAGGCATACATTTTCGTTAAACAGAAATAGAAACCAAACAAACCAAGAGCCATCTATGAGCCAATGCAATGTCAGTTGTGCGCATATTTGCGACATTTTACGAAAAATGCAGGGGAATAAAACTATTAAAGTTAAAGATTCTTATACACAAATTGGATCTTCACTAAATAACTTAAATACCAAGACAAACTTTAAAGATTTGCATAAATGCAAATATAAGAAATCAAACTTTGACAAAAATGTTCCTTTCCCAAGTGGAGAATCATCATTGAATCATGAGTTGATACTTTCCAACAATCGACCCGTTAAAAAGTTAAATTCCAAACCCCAGATCAATGTATCGAACCATTATTCCAAACGGCATTTAAGTCAGAAATACAAAGAATTTTGCTTCACAAAGTCCTCTTCAGAATCTTTCCAGATAGCTCCGAGGATAGAAAGTAAAGTCTGCGAAACATTTCATGTTCTGTCTAAGTTTGACGGGGTATTAAAACCAGAAACCTCGTATGATTCTCATATTTTCAAAAATAAAAACAATTACCCACCGCAAACAGTTAAGGCCGGATTCGCTTATGCTCAAAGTTTTAAGAATTCACCTGAATTTATGGTCACAATACGAAGTCCAAAAAATCACAAACATACAGATAATAATATGACATCAAGTCCAACATGGCCAGAGACAGGGGGACGAAAACTAGATCGAACGGCCAGTTCGATAAGAAAACATGCAAAACTCTCTAAGGAAATATTGGACTACGCAAAACAGATGAGCGAACAAAAAACAAATAAAGAAAGGAAACGTACGGAAATACAGCCCGGTATTGAATTATGCTCGCATGAAGGTCTTATGCGAGATTTTGAATTATCAAAAAATCATCGATTTCCTTTTACACTAGGGATTTTAGGGATTGCGATCCCTTGTCAAATTTTGACTCTTACCACAGATTTTACGTTCCTTCACACCAAAAAAATCGATTTTTTTTGACAGAGATCAAATCCTTCGAATCCGTATTTGGAGAGGGATTTACATGTATACGAAATACGCACACTAAAAAGACAAAATTTGACAAGGGATCGAAATCCCTAAAATCCCTAGTGTAAAAGGAAATCGACATTAAAGCTTTATAAAAAGAGGACAAATGTCAAACAAAATGTTTCGGTTTACAATAATGATACATTCATAATAGTTAACCCTGATGGAAGAAAGTCTCATGATAAGAAAAAATATCGAAAGAACGATCATGAAATGAGCAGATCTAAGAACAATAACTTAACTGAAACCTCACATACATCGAGGTCACATAATGTCAATGTCATAAAAACAAATGTTATTGATGACAGCACTTATATTTGTCCTGATAATTCTGAAGAAAACGACTATTTAATTCTTCCTTATGTTGGAGATATCAGCAAAGATAAAGCTAAAGTGAATATTTCTCCGGATACTGAAAGAGCAGATAATCTGGATAGTGATATTAAAGAAATCGCTTCAAAGTCTGTTGTTGTTTTGGAGGATATATCAAGTCAACCATCTTCAAAACAATCTTCCTCAACAGGGAATGAAAAAAAGGCAAGAAACTACCCTAACAGAAATGGTTTCTCCCAAAATACAGTGAATCAAAAGATCAAACAAGAAAAAGATTTATCACAAAGGTCTGATAAATCTGAATACATGTCACACAACTTCGAAAATACCTGGGAGTCTCATGCTAATCGTGAAAGGCCATTTAGCTCTAAATTTCATACGTCTCATAACAATTCCACCGACTTTCGATCACATTATTATAACCTCAAAGACAAGTCTTTTTCAAAACAATCTTTGCAACGGAAAAATGATATGACACCTTTGTCTTCATGCTTAAATAACAATTCTCTTCATACTGAATATATTTCAAAACCGTCAAAAACTTACCAAATACATTCACCGGAAACTTCATTAAAATATGAAGAACTTCAAGAAGACATCAAACAAGATACAATTTTGGAAAAGGACAATTTCGAAATGGTCATAAATTCAAAAGAGACTGGTTCTATTGACAATGAAGTTCAAGAGGAAGTTTTTGAACAAAGTAGGCAGGCATCAATTCAGAATTTTGACTTGGTGACAAAATCACATAGTTTTGAAAACGCTGCTCTTTTAGAAAAAGATACTAATCAAGATCAGCCTCGACTCAGGGGTTCGAAAAATGACCTGCAACACAAATGCTCATTTCTGGCAAAAGAAAAGCAGTTGAATCTGAATGCCTCGCAAGCTTACCAAACAAATGAAATGGCACCTAAACCATTTCGTTCCGATTCGGGCGCCATTTCTAGAGTAAATTTAATAGGAAGAAACTTGTTTCACCCATTAGTACCTGCTAACACAAAAGACACTCGGGACATTGTAAAAAAAACACACAACATGGGTGAATCAAAAATGGAGGCCTCAACTGGTGACATATGCTTGAAATTTGAAGGTGAGCCAACATTGCAAAAGAAAGAATCACCAGAAAATCAATCAAGTATGAGAAAATCAAATTCGATCTGCAAACTCACATCAAAAGTGAAACAAACAGGTTTTTTGAAATCAGAATCGTCCCCATCAATAGTAAAAGGTTTGAAATTGAATCCCGTCGAAAAACTAAGTGCAAGAGAAACTAACTTTGATGACAGCTTGAAGCTTCAAAATACCCCCTCGAAAAGTTCAATTTCATTACCTATGCATACCCTTTCCAAACGTTCAATTTCATTACCTATTAAAAAACCAGTAAGGGCCGATCCAAAAATATATACTTCACGGGCTGCAATATCTTTGCAGTTTGAACCTGAGCAACCACTTAAAGAGAACACACCTAAAGTCATTCAGTCAGATAAGAAGACGACAGGACGATCGAAAAATATTGATGACATAGTTTCGAAAACATTTCCATCAAAATTAGATGCTTCAGAATTGGGCGCCATTTCAAAACTAAATGTTAATGCTCGGCCACAAATGTTCAAAACTCAGGATTATTCTAATAAATCATCTCACAGTTACCCTGAAGTACACAATTCAGATATAAAAGTGTCCACAGAACTTGAAACATCATCGCAAAAAGAGGAATTAGAAGTCCATGAATCAGGAATTGGAATATCTGAGAGGAATAATAAATCTGATGCAGAAGTTTCTACATCAAGTCGGTTAAATCCATACAAAATGAACGAACACAATACATATTCGATATCAAATGATATCAAAGAACTAGAATCTCCAACAACTTGTAATGAAATATTTTCCCAGCAGTCTAATAAGTCTTCTGGCAGTCAATATTTAAAATTATTTTGGAACAATTCTAATAATAAAAAAGAAGTACAAAATATTTTTCGGACATCAAAATTATGGCAAAAATCGAATTTCTCGAGATCTTCGAAATCTTCTCAGGATCTTAATAATCAGGAGTCAGCTAAAATATTACAAGCTACGTCATCCACTATATTCAGTTCAGATAAACTGGAAGCAAGTGATATTTCTAGTCGAAGTACGAGTAAATTGGGCTTTATTCCTGGTAATAGTTTAAGAACAGAAATAACCAATAGACAATCTATTGAAAAAAATGTCGAGGAAATAGAAAAATGGAACATCTCAAATCGAATGGAGACAAGAACAACCGATTCTAAGATGTCCCTATCATTTCCACGTCCCGAAGAATCGCCAACAGTCAAACAGTCATATAATCAAACTAAAAATAAATTAAATGAAAACTTCAGTGAAAACTCTTCACTAAGCGGGGATGACAACAGGTTGAATGAAACGAAGGGAAATGTAAAAAGTCAAAAACACGTTTTTCTCTCTGACACTTTCAACCAAAATATATCTGTGGAAGGTGTTCCTCCAGAGGTTTCAGATTTAATACAACACTTACACAATCGAGTTAGGGATTGTGATGAAAACGCCAAAAATCAATACAAGGAACTTGAGAGACTAAAAGAGAATTGTAAAACAGTTGAACCTTCAACTTCAACCTTTATTGACGAGTATGGAAAAAAAAGCCAAGAGAAGAAACAAAAAGGTCTTTTGGAAAACATTGATACCAATGAACTAATAGAACCCTTAATTAGAGAAGAATCATCAGAAAATGACCTAAAAGAAGAAAACAGCTGTAAGTATTTGTTCTTTAAATTTTTTTGACGTAAGCAACGTACTTTGCGGACAAGATCAGACTAGATTAGTGACTCAAAAAGGCCTAGACTCTACCATATCATTAGATTTAGATAGCTTGTTGATTGATAATTTTCTCGCATGTTATTTTTCACGCTACTACCTTTACCAATATTATTACTACTACTACTACTTAACTACTACTATTACTCAACAACTAATATCTTTGTATATATCAAGATGACGAAAGATTGTGGCGACATCTTAAGGCTAGGGACTGCAATTGCTAAATTCGTCTTTGCTAAATTTAATAATAAAATATTCTCTTTTTTACTACTTGTTTTGTATGTTATCCTACTCTCCGCTGTAAAAGCGTGCGCTAATTTCTGCGCCACCACCAGGCTAGCTTTTGCAACACAAAATCACGCTCCATGATAATACTATAGGTTATATATACAAACAAATCTAATACTTCTTCTTCTACTGTTATAGTAACTAGATAATACCAGCCATATTTATAATCAGCCTTATTTTGACATTCGATTTCATTAGAAAGTATGTCGAATTCGAATAATTTGTATTTTGAGATAGAGGCATTATAAGCTATACGCGTAGACATTTTAGTATTGTCAATTTCACTTTGACATCACATTAATTCTTGTGATTACCAAAAAATTAAAATGCCTTTTAGTTGTTATTGAAACTAAAACTTTATTTTTATTTATTGAAACTTAATTTTTACATTATATTAAAAACAAATTATATTAAAAATTGTTAAGAAATAATTGATAAATATACTCGTTGGTGATTTCTCTCAACACGCCCTTCTTCACCCTGTATGTGTTGATGTTGCAATTTTTAACATGCTTAAGTCAATTACGGTTATAAGAGGTAATTTTGCAAACATAAGGTAATTTTCGATGGCTTTTTGACATTAGCTTATGTTTATTTATGCGTATTACAGTTTTTTTTATTTTGACAATAATTTCGCGAGTGTTATATTTTTGAAATTAGTTGGACTATATAAAAATGGTCGAGTTCAGAGTAGGTAGATGGCGTAGGTGGTTAATCAGCATCTAACAATCCGCATAAACATATTTTATTTTTTTCCCAGGTCATTATTTAATCTGCGGACAGGACAGATCAACATCAAATAGTTCTGAAGAAATTCCATTATTTATTGGTTGTGAATGCATGAAAGAAGATTACTATAAAATAATGCGAATAGCTTACAACAAATAAAGAAGACATTTTTTGTTCTCGTTTATTAAAATAAAAATATTTTAAAAGATGGATGCATGTATATGTTATGTATTAATTTCAAAAGAAAACCTTTAACATTTAATAAATCAAGTATCTTTTCCTCAAAATGGCGCCCAACGTAGAGATTTGTTAAACATCAATTTTATTCAAAAAATATGTAATAAAAACCCAACAAAACATAGAAAAACTAAAACCAAGATGCACATAGTCAATTCACTGAAATTTAATTTATTCTTAAGTATAGATTCTAAAAACAATGTTTATTACTTTTTGCATATACAAAGTGAATTCATAAGAACGCTTGCAATAAAGTCGCGCTGAATGATTTAAAATCATTTTACATTGTTGTAAATTTTGGGCTTTGTTCTCTGCTTCTCGCTTGTCGGAATCTTTCATCGGTTATATTGTGCCTCAATTCTTTTACCTGCACATCATATTCGCGTGCTAAATTCTCATGTTGACGTCTTTTATCACGTTCTTCTTTAAGTTGTTGCTGAAATAAGACATAGATTTATTAGCTTAAGAAAATATTGTGTTTATTTTATTCACTAACCAGCAAATCTTCATTTCTCTCCTTTATTCGATTTAGTTCTTGACTAAGCTTTAAATCAACCTTTATTTGTTCTTCGAGCTCTCTCCGGGTTTTGCTGAGCAAGTCCTCAAAAGTATCCGTCGTAGCTTTTGTGCCATTAATTGTACGGTCGTTTTCAGCTCTTAGCTTCTCGTTATCCCGCTCAAGCTAAAAATTAAAAAGAAATAAGTTTTCATTTGTATAGGTACACATGGTTTACAAATTACAATACACAGGGAAGATTTAAACATAAGAAGAAAATAATGTTTACCTTTTTTCGAATTCTATTTAGTTCAAAAACTTCTGCATTGAGTTTGTCCCGTTGAATATCTAGTTTGTCACACAACTCCTTTCGAGCTGCTAAATCTACCTTAAGAAGTTTCTGTTCATCATAAGCTTCTTCTAATTGGTTTTCCAAAAATGTGTTTTGCGACTTAAGTGTATCAATCTTTAAGAGACATATTGATTTATTGCAAGACCTAAGTATGAATACTTAAACTCAAACCTGTGCTTCAAGTCTGTCAATGACATCTTTACGCGTAGCAAGTTCCTTTTTAAGCGCTGCAATTTCATCTTCGGCTTCGCATAGCTGTCGTCTATTCGATAAATTTATGAACAACAAAGCAAAACAAAGAACAACAAAACATAAAAAAGTCACAGCAAATAAAAATACAAACTACTGTCGACATTGGCAACAACATCTAAATAGATGAGGTCAAATTTTGTGTGTACTCAGATAATATCAACCTTACACTTGGACTTACTTGCATTCAGCCGCCTCTACTTCAAGGCTCTGATTATTACCCTCTAATAGTACAGCGTCATGCGAAAGGCTACGATAATGATCCAACATTTCTTCGCGCTCTTTTTCCTATTAAACAAAACACAACAACATAGACATCATGATTAATGTTTTATTCTGAACTCTAAAGTAATTAGCCAAACCTTGTGTAATAGTAGATCTTCGGCCTTTTTAACTTCCTGCACATACTGTTTCAACTGTTGCTTAAGCCTTTCAATTTCAATTTCGGAGTCTTTAAGGCGGCGCTTGAGTGTCGCGATATCAGCTTGACTCTCAGCCAAATCATTTGACAGGCGGCTAAGTTTAAACGAAATAAAGAAATGAGTTTTTAAGTTAATACAAAACAAAAGCTACTTAAGCAAGACGGTGTTGGACAGACAGTACAGCACATTGCTGGACATGCATGTAAATTGTAAAACAGAGGGCGGCTGTCTAGAGAAAGTAACATTCAATCCCTGTTTTAGACAAATAACATACTTATATGCTCTGTCTCTGACACTTTTTGATGATGTAAGTGCAATGATTTTTTAGTTTGATTGATCTCTATACCCTATTTGGAATTTGTTCGATTTTTTTTTTTTTAGACGCATAACTCACCCATTTTCTTCGATTGCTTGTTCACGACTTGATTTTAATGCGGCTATTTGTTGGCGTAAAGATTTACTTTCAGTTGAGGTATCTTGTAGTTCCGAATCTCGCTGCAGGCTTTGGGTTGAAAGAAATCTGATGGCAAATAGAAACAATTTTAAATACCATTTTGAGGAAAAATACATAAATAGATACTTAACAACTATATGGCACGGATATAATATTGAAAATGTTTGATGATATCATTATAAATAAAATATTAAAAAATTTCTTTAAAAAAATTGTTACTAGACTAAACGTATTTTCTATCATTCGCCATTTAAATATATGTTCATATGTTTTTCTTGGATATCAATTGCTGCGGATGTTGTATTTGTTTTTCCTACTGTACCATGGATAACTTTTCCAAAAAAAACACGGCTAATTTAGATCAGCAATCGGAGTGAAAATAGAGTGAATTTAAATTGTTGAAATGTTGAGAATGTAGATAGCGCTTTATTCAATTCATCCGCTGCAAAAATGTTTCTCAGGAGTGTACTTTCTCCTGTCTCTTGCCATGAATTTACAAGTCCTCCAAGATTATCTCTTGCCATGTAAAGTCATGCTCATCTTAGCTGTTCGGGCTCGGCACAAAATTGTAGGTCTACTCCATTCCTGGTAGCGCGCACACTGAAATATTTGAGAGTTGTAAGTCTGTAAGTCTATGATTTTCTACGAGCTGTTGCACCACCAAATTTATTCATTTAATTAATTAAACTGTAGCAATTAGAATTTAAATTGTTGAAATGTTTAGAGTCTATAGATGTCGATTAATTCAATTGTAGAAAGAATAAAATGCACGACTGGGTCGCATGTAATAGACTAGGAATTTTAAAAACGAATGTTATTAGAGAAAACTGTTCATAAGGATCAAATTAATTTTTTAAATTCTTTTAATAGTAAGAGTCGAAAACAGAATGCTATGCAAATATGAATTTATGCAAGAACAAAAATTATAAGTTGTTTTAGTGGTTTCTTAAAAAAAGCTTTTATAAACAAAATTTTTAAAAGATTTTTAAGAAAAAATTTTTGTACGCCAATTTAAAATTTTTATTATTGTTCGAATAAAAATTAAATTTAAAAAAAAAATATTGAGCCGTTTCTGAGATATCGAATTTTCAAAAAAGAAATAAATAGATTTTTTTTTTCAAAAATTCAAAAAATATTTATTTTAAAGTTTTGAAATTCAATGTGTTTTAGACTTTTTAGAAGCTTCTCTATAAAAAATTTCATTAAGAACCGTTATGTGGATAATGAGAAATTCAAAATTCGAAAAAATGGTTCTATGGTAGGTACAAGCTGTAATATATTAATTTCAAAATTTTTTTTTAATAAATTAAAGATCATAAAAATTAATTGAAAGAAAAAAAATTTTATCAAAATTCTAGGTGCAGTTTTCGAGAAAAATACGATTTTTGAAAACCATTTTTTTAAATTTTTTAACATTTGTATGGTGGGTACCTTTATTTTAAGGAAAAATGAAATTTTTTTTCCCACATCTTGTAGATTATATTAAGAAACTTTTATTTATCAAGTTTAAAAAAAAAACTAGCATGGGGTTTTCGAAATATTGAGTTTTGAAAAAAAAAATTTGACGTTTTTTTTTTAAAAATCCAAAAAAATTTTTTTTGAAAATTTGAATACACAATTCTATTTAAATTCTTGAAGAGCCTTCGCAAAAAAAAAAATGATCAAAATCAGTGGTACCGTTTTTGAAAAAATCAAAAACAAAAAAAATGGTTCCATGGGGGGTACCCTCAATAACCATTTTTCGGAAAAATTTTTTCAAGCATTACCTAGGTTTAACTAAATTAATTTTTTTTGTGTTTTTATTTTTTAAATCTGTCTAGCAGTTTTTGAAAAAAAAAAATTATAAAATTTCGAAAAAAATTCGTATGGCAGGTACCGTTATTTTTGGTCTTAAAAAAAAAGAAAAAAACGTGTGGGGGTAAAAAATCAAAACCCATATCTACCAAGTTTAAAGAAAATCGGCCGAGCTGTTTAGGCTGTAGTCGAAGCGACAGACAGACAGACAGATAGAATTGCCAGACCCACTTTTTTAGTCTTCGCTATCATCGTAATGTCAACTTTGATCAAAATCTCGAGTTCTCGGCACTGAATTGACATTTAAAAAAAAAGTGAAAAGTGAGCATAAGTTTAAGCTTTAAAAAATTTTTAATTAATTTAAATTAATTTAATTTAAATTAAATTTCTAATTAGTTACTGAGAATTTAGAATAAGAAAAGGTCAAAAATCAAAGTGGAAGGAATAAGCTTTCAAAAGGTTTAATATAGGGTCTTCTAACAAGAGGTTTCATTTTAAATTTTGCGCCATTTTTAGTTGTCGACATTAATTTGTCATTGCGCTCACTTTCCATACAAACTAGGTCGTAATTAATTATGGATCGATATAAATTCGCACGTAGCGAAATAGTAAAAATTCATATTCAAATTATGCAGGAAATAAATGAAGAAGATTATGATTTATTATTCTTGGTGATAAGGTTAATTTATAATTTGTCTGGGAATGTTCACAAGCTAAACTGCCGCAGCTCGCTCCATAAATACAAGAGTAATAGCTGCCCACAACCTTTTCATTCACAACAAGTGACAACTTCGTTCGATTTTTTGAGAAATGAATGACGCTCAAAATTTTCGTTCAGTTCATATTTTTTGGAAAGTGATGCTGGTGCAACTGCTCTATTATGGGACAAATTTGCTATGGATGAGTGATTTCTCTAAATGGTTGCTTTAATTGACCACTTAGATCGTGGAATTTAGCCTGTTCAAGTTCGTTCGTAAGAAAAATTACAATCTCAAAATCTTAAAAAAACACATTCGGAATCTTAAGTTAGCAGATATTCCGAAAGGACTGATAACAATTTAAAGTTCAAACTCTAAATTAAAAACTTATTCACAAGTACCTATACCTACACATTTGTTTATGATAATCTTATCTCCTACCTTAAAAAGTACTTTAAATATAAAACCCATGTAATATTATTCTGCGGGGCTATTTATAAACCAATAAGTGTATACCAAAGATAGATTATACAATATTATCAAGTAACTGCCATTATAACCGTCTCGCCCAACCAACTTCAAATGACTTCCTTCATTACATTGAATTTGAGATTTCAAATGTATCTTATTTTGGCCAAATGCCAAGGTATATTGTATTTGAATTACTAGGTGGAGGATAAATTCAAATGAGTATGAAAAAGGCGTGGAAGGTGGGCACTACAATGATTAGTTAGTTAGTTACTTGGAATTTATTTTTGGTGATAAATAAATGATAAAGAAAAAAACACTGAATGCATCATAACAATTGAGGCGTGCTAGACATTTGAAAATCTTTTTGTACATACACAACAGCACTACAAGGCAATTAAAGGTTATTTAGTATTGCTTAGTACGTTCAGCAAGAATCATACAACGTGACAGTACAATGCACAAATTCAGCACAAAACATCAGCTACAAGTTATAACAGAAGATATCACTCATCGTTGTCTAAAATAAAATTAGTCCCTAATAGTTTGTCTTACCTATATAAAATCATTTAATATTTAATAATGTTTAAACATGATTAATTTGTTTCTATTCTAAACTAAAAGTTCAGAAGAACGTTAAGTTTTCCATATATGTACATAATGTATGTGCAGGCAGTCGTCTTTTTAAAACTTTATCTAGCCTAAGACAGCCATCCAAGTTCTAAAAGGTATAAATAAACATTTTTAATTGCTATCTAAGAGTTGTCCAACAATCTTAAACAGGTTATCTTGCTTAGGCACAAGAATCAGTTGATAAAACTTGACTAAAATGACATTTAAACTAATTGAATGTGGGCTTTACTAGTGCAGTACTTCGGTTATTCAATCATTAAATTCAGGGTTTATTAACTTAACAATTGAATACAAGTTAATAATGTATGTAAGTAGTTAATCTGCAAAATAAGTTGCCCGCAGTCAACACAAATACTCTAACCCCCAGTTTCACAGTGCAAGTTTAAACCCCACTTTTGGTTTAAACTTCAGTTCAACAATAAATTTGGTTTCACAGTCCTTGAACGGAGTTCATTCTGTAGTTTAAGTTAAACGACACTATTCTGCCGTTTAATTCTCAGTTCGACAACCCCTTCAAACATTTGAAAATATAATTTATTTTCATTTTTAATTTTTGTTTCCTGTCACAGGTCACAACTGAAAAAAAGGAAACTTTCCTTGATTGTTTTTTCTTTGATACAGATAGAAAGAGAAAATAATTTACTTAAACTACGTTTAATGAACTGAAGTTCAGATAAGACTGTGAAACCGGATACCGGACGAGTTGAACTTCAAATTTAAACTCCAGTTCAGGTTCAGCAGAACTTAAGTTTAAACTCTAACTGTGAAACTGGGGGTAACTGCCATATTCTAAGTTTAAAATATTTAAGATTAAAGACTAAAAATAAGTTAAAACTGACTAAAAGTCTAAAAATTACTATAGTTTGTTAACTTATGTATCTTACCGCCCTATTATGGAAGACAACTCAACTATAGTTTAGTTGTAATTCTTAGAATTGGTATTATCGATCACAACCAGTTGACTGTCAAAGCACAACCAGTTGTCGCTTAGCAGACAACTAACAAAATGGTCTACTTTTCAGTTGTTTCTTCGTATTATGTAAGTAAGTTGAGTTGTGCTTCAGTTGTAATAAGCGTCAAAATCAGACAACTGGTTCGAAGCAGTTGTGTAGAACATTTTAATGAAAAAATCTGCATTCGGATAAAAAATATGGACACAAAACAGTAAGTTAAACAACAATTTTAATAAAAATAGAATGTAATGAGTGTATTTTAGTTTGAAAACTACATTGCCATCACAATTTGAATGACTTGTTGCTCTATGTTAGCTGAGCATTTATCCATTTTCCACAAATGAGTTCCTCCATCACAACCACCACTTTTTTAATACAACTGACACTACCGATTGAGTCAGTCCTAAATTAAAATCATTGCCACTTCACTTTTGGCAACTTCCTTCCCTCATAAAACGAAGAGTAGTAGCAAGTTTAACAATTGGTGGAATCGCTGAGGAACGTTGGTTGTTTTAGGAAAACTTTATTTCGAACCAAAAAAAAAGCATACTATAGGAATATTAAATAAGTTTATTAAATATACGGATATTCTTTTTTATTATGGGTACATTAAGGAAATTCTCATCTTCCAAATCACCGAAAAACAAATCGAAAGAACTTTCCATCATACAATTTCTTATTCTTGCTTTTGTATTTCATGTTGAGCAGCTGGTTTTGACAGCAAATCGACTCCTAAAAAACGGCAAAGTATTTTTTCATTACAACTGATTTTAGTTGACTTGAATAATACGAAAAATTTGTTTGGTTGTCTAACCCCCAGTTTCACAGTGAGAGTTTAAACTTAAGTTCTGCTGAACCTGAACTGGAGTTTAAATTTGAAGTTCAACCCGTCCGGTTTCACAGTCTTATCTGAACTTCAGTTCATTTAACGTAGTTTAAGTAAATTATTTTCTCTTTCTATCTGAATCAAAGAAAAAACAATCAAGGAAAGTTTACTTTGTTTCAGTTGTGACCTGTGACAGGAAACAAAAATTAAAAATAAAAATAAATTATATTTTCAAATGTTTGAAGGCCTTGTCGAACTGAGATTTAAACGGCAGAATAGTGTCGTTTAACTTAAACTACAGAATGAACTCTGTTCAAGGACTGTGAAACCAAATTTATTGTTGAACTGAAGTTTAAACCAAAAGTAGGGTTTAAACTTCCACTGTGAAACTGGGGGTAAGAGTTGAGTTGTGTTGATGACAACTCAACTAAGTTGAGTTGTAATCCATAATAGGGGCATTTAACCCCCCTATTATGGAAGACAACTCAACTATAGTTTAGTTGTAATTCTTAAAATTGGTATTATCGATCACAACCAGTTGACTGTCCTATTTCCATGTATTGCCATGTCCTATTCTTAAGAGTAAAATATTGTAAAATTTGATGAAAAAATAAAGAATATATCTATCTATCTATCTATCTATCTATCTATCTATCTATCTATCTATCTATCTATCTATCTATCTATCTATCTATCTATCTATCTATCCAGTTGACTGTCAAAGCACAACCAGTTGTCGATTAGCAGACAACTAACAAAATAGTCGACTTTTCAGTTGTCTCTTCGTATTATGTAAGTAAGTTGAGTTGTGCTTCAGTTGTAATAAGCGTCAAAATCAGACAACTGGTTCGAAGCAGTTGTGTAGAACATTTTAATGAAAAAATCTGCATTCGGATAAAAAATATGGACACAAAACAGTAAGTTAAACAACAATTTTAATAAAAATAGAATGTAATGAGTGTATTTTAGTTTGAAAACTACATTGCCATCACAATTTGAATGACTTGTTGCTCTATGTTAGCTGAGCATTTATCCATTTTCCACAAATGAGTTCCTCAATCACATCTACCACTTTTTTAATTCAACTGACACTATCGATTGAGTCAGTCCTAAATTAAAATCATTGCCACTACACTTTTGGCAACTTCCTTCGCTCATGAAACGAAGAGCAGTAGCAAGTTTAACAATTGGTGGAATCGCTGAGGAACGTTGGTTGTTTTAGGAAAACTATTTCGAATCAAAAAAATTCATACTTTAGGAATAGAAGTGTACATGAGTTTATTAAATATACGGATATTGTTTTTAATTTTGGCTACATTAGGGAAATTTTCATCTTCCAAGCCACCGAAAAACAAATCGAGAGAACTTTCATACAATTTCTTGGTTTTGTATGTATTTCACGTTGAGCATATGGTTTTGACAGCAAATCGACTCCTAAAAGACGGCAACGTATTTTTTCATTACAACTGATTTTAGTTGTCTTGCATAATACGAAAAATTTGTTTGGTTGTCTAAGAGTTGAGTTGTGTTGATGACAACCCAACTAAGTTGAGTTGTAATCCATAATAGGGGCATATGTTAATAGTTTTGCTTAAAAAGGTAATGTATGGTCAGTGGTCACGCGAAACTAACGGAATTCTTGAAGCGCAAACAAATTAATTGAAATGTAAAAATAAAATTGGTAGGAACATTTTACCACTTTTAGATGTCTTTAGTAGTATTTTTGTGAAAGCCCAACTGCATTATCCAGTTTGTCGTACAAAATAAAATGTAAGACTGGGTCGCAAGAATTTGCTATAATGTTCAACAGGATGAGGATTTGTTTGTTTATACATATGTAAATATAAGACCAAACATGGATGTTCTTAAAGGAAATATTCAGAAGCATAAAATTAATTATAAGAATAGAGATGAGATTCGAAATACCAACATTAATTTTCAATGTTCTAATATCAACAAAAGTCGTATATCGGTTGGTAAACTACAATCAAAATAAGGGTCTTAATTTTAAGTAGAATCATTATGTGTTCTGTTTTTAAAGTATAGAATTTTGAAAAAAATCCTACTAATATTATAAATGTGAATGTTACGATGTATGGATGTTTGTACTCAATAACGCTTGAACAACTGAATGGATCTTTATAAAATTTAACACACAAAAAAGTTATAGTCTGGATTACCGTATAGGCTACTTTTTTTTATTATCAGGGGAGGGCCATTGGGTGGTCGAAACACCCCAAAATTATTTATCTCTGCTTCTATCTTCGTATTGCACTGAAATGTAGTACATAAACATAAGTAGTTGCATTGAAACGCCATACTTTGGTGGTGCGGGCCCAGAGGAGGGGCATTGTTTGATTAATTTACCTAAAAACACTCAAAAAAGTTTTTAAAAAAAAATTAAACAAAAATAAAATTCTCCGAATTACAAAAAAAAAAAATTGACAAATATTTGTGTGTCTTTGAATTTAAACTATTTTAAGGTAAGTTAAACTTTATGTGCCTACAGGTTTAACTACATACATTGTTATAGGATAGTTACATACGTATGTGATTTGCTCATTGTTTGTTATTTTTTTCAAAATATCCTTCGCTTGGCTCCATTAAATTTAAGAAAAGGACTTGATTGGATTTATTGGTTTGCTGTTTTGTTTTAATCCAGGTACATGCATACGTTAAATAAAAATAATTCGTACGCTTTCAACTTCTCATGTTGAACAGGAGATCAGTTGTGACAGTTCTTGGCTAAGCTAAACGTGTTTATTATTTCAGTGGTAAGTCGTCTTTTTCAAATAGAGCTGTTCAACTATGACACACAGAAGCAAAATAAACACCCAAAAACAACATTCCGTTCTTCACACAAGATTTCCATTTACACAAGATTTCCAATGCAAAAAAAACTGAGCGAATCTACAGAAACTTTTAGACACATGATTTATTTTGAAAAACTTCAGTTGAAAAAAAAATTTGCTTGCGGGAGTTCCCGCACGGGTACGCTAGTATTCGATAAATCCAAACAAAAATATTTTAAAATTTTAATATAAAATATTATTTAAACTTATTTACTTTTTTATCAATTACTTTATTATTCTTACTATTTATTTAAACTATTACAGCCCTATTGATTTATTTATTATTATTAAAAACACTTAACTCACTTCTTACTCCCAAGTTAACAGCACAACAGGAGTTAAATTCCGAGTTTAAGATATTTATAAAAAGAAAATCTATTAAGTACGTTACATTTCTCTTGTTTATTTATAAAAAAATACTACTAGAATACATACATAATGTATCTCTTCTCATGTTAAAGTGACTCTTACTTAAATGGTTCGGATTCGGCAGAAAATTTGAAGTCCACTCCATTTTTGGCAATTAACACCACGCACATAAAAAATTATTGATAGTTGTATGTCACTAGGCCTTGGTTCTTCCCTTTGTCGCGCCACCAATTTAAATTTTCTTATGACAAGTACAGTCATTTCTAGAGCAAAAAAAATGCCAATTTTCCATCTTATCTGTTGAATCACTTAAAGTCCCAAGTTTGAACAAAATCACCCATTGAGGTAAAGACACTTATTCAGACATATGTGCATACATTCATATACATACAAACATTATGTAGATAGAATGAATCGTTATAACAAGTTTAATTAAAATATGGTTCGAATTTTTAAGAATCCAAAACCTGTCCTATTATAAAACCTACCTATACGGCAATTAAAAACTCAAAGTTTGCACATTTTAAATCATTCTAGTTTGTGTAGGTCTACATATGAGTTTCAGTTATTCTTACAAATAATCAAGCATTCTAAACGATCTTACATAGTTTATTTTGTTCACATTCAACAGCACATTTTTTATCAACAAAAAATGTGCCTTTTTAGCTTTATCACATGGACAAGGGGTACACACAAACTAAAGATATTTTTCATATATTTTAGTAGTACAATAACCTCCAACGCGGCACGTGCGAATCTGCTCTGGTGGTGTCAGAATGACTAAGCTGACGGCAAAAATTGTTATAATCGGTGCTGGCGCTTCGGGGATAGCAGCTGCAACTAAACTTTGTCAATCTGGTTTCCAGAATGTCGTCATTTTGGAGGCAGAAGATCGAATCGGTGGACGTATTTATACAGTTCCATTCGGACACAATGTTGTCGATATGGGCGCCCAGTGGTGTCACGGCGAAAAGGGAAATGTGATCTATGAAATGGTGGAGCGCATGAATCTCTTGGACACTAATGGAACAATATACGATGATTACAAATGTATACGATCGAATAAGGAAATTCTCTCAGATTCTATAAATAACGCACTCAAATCAATTGTCTTCGGTACACACGAGAGTCGCTTTGAAGAGTTAATTGGTTATGAGGGATCTTTTGGCACATATCTAACGGAGAAATTTTATAAAGAACTCGATAGACCAGAGTTTGCAGGTATTGATCGAGCAGTGGCAAAGGAATTCTTTGAAAATTACAAGAAAACCGAAAGTTCTACGGAAGCATCGGATAATTTGTTCGAAGTTTCCAGCCCCGGTCACCTGGAATACTGGGCCTGTGACGGGGACCTTCTGTTGAATTGGAAAGATAAGGGCTTTGTGAAGCTTCTTCAGATTTTGATGAAATCATCTGAATCAAGTGATTTAGGAATACTTACTGGAAGAGTGAAGCTAAATAGGCGAGTCGAACGGATAACGTGGGATCCTAGTGCAAAAACGAAGATACTTATAAAGAATTGGAATGGTGAACTTATCAAAGCCGATCATGTAATCTGCACTACTTCACTGGGGGTTCTTAAGGAGAATCATCCGAATATGTTCTGCCCAAAATTACCCGAGCCAAAATGTCGCGCAATAGAGGGTCTGAGCATAGGAACGGTGGATAAATTGGTCCTTGAGTTCGAACAACCTTTCGGACCAGAAGACTGGTCAGGATTCTGTCTCCTTTGGACAGAGAAAGATTTAGAAGAGCTGCGAAGTTCTCATCGTTTTTGGCTGGAAAATGTCTTCGGATTCTACAGAGTATGCTATCAGCCAACACTTATGGCTGGCTGGATTATTGGACCACATGCTCGGCACATGGAAACGTTGCCCGAGGATGAAGTCTTAGAAGGAATAATGTGGCTTCTTCGGAAATTTCTCTCCTTCTACGTTCCAGAGCCGAAAAATTTCTTGCGAACTCAATGGCAGAGCAATCCCAATTTCAGAGGTTCCTATACCTTTCGTTCGATGTTGACTGAAGAAATGAAGACTGGAGCTGATGATCTAACAGATCCACTAACTGCTCCAAATGGAATGCCGATATTACAATTCGCAGGCGAAGCAACTAGCGCGCATTATTATTCAACAGTTCATGGTGCGGTCGAGAGTGGTTGGCGGGAAGCCGAACGACTGATAAGCTATTACTCAACAAAACTATCGCAGCTTTGATAACAAAAATAAATTTTTTTGTTTGTTTGTATTTTTAGAATAGTTGCTGAATGTGAAGGAAGATTCGTTGTAGGTATAGCATCAAGTGTGTTTTGATGAATAAATATAAATGCTTAAATTGTTTATTTTATTTTTTTTTTTTTAATTTTATTTCAAGGCATTGTGTTGAATTTGTGCTGTTAATATTGAAAACCTAGCGCTTTTTTTTTATTTAATTAAACAAAATTTCAATTTAAGCGTTCCCTAATTTATTTTTATCACTTCAAGAAAATGTTTTGCCACCATCATTACCAACGCTTTCGGCTTGTGCGGTGGGTCAGCGTTTTAAAAGCTGAGGAGTCAAGATATTGGCGCAAATCTTTAGTCTAATTAGAACGATGTTTAAACTGTTTTAGTATGATTCATGGGTAAAATGACGATTTTGCAAATTTTAATTGAGTTAATCATCGTAGGTTGGTATCTACCTAAACATCATACTTTCTTTAAATTTTTTAAAGTTAAAATTATCAAATAGCTATTTTATTTATTTAGTATCGTATTAACTTAAAAAAAATGGCGCAACATTTTAAATAGCCTATTATTAAGGTATTAGCATGATACTACTTAACGATTTGCTAACTTTAAAGTACTTTACTAACTCATTCTTTATTTTAAACATTTTCTAACTAGTATCGTACTAAAGCAATGCTCTCAACAAATTGCTTCTGAACACACCTTAATCAATGACAGTTCGTGCAAAAAACTAAGTAAACAGACCGTTTTTGCCGTGTAAATGTCAAAGAGTCATATATGAAGTTAGCACGGTTTTAACGATTTGATTAAAATGTTCAAAATCAGCGGAAAAAATTTAGATCTGCAAAATTGATTCTAAATCGAAAAATAGATCGATTTTTTAACCAATGGAATGCAAAATTTGCAAAATCGCGGTCGAAAGCAGGCTTTGCCCTTCAAAAATATTTAACAAAATATAACTCTAGACATACAACAACAAAATGCAATAATCAATCTTGTTTTGAATAAAAAAAAAATAAGAATTTCCTGGCTTGCTTCCCTTAACAACATGCTGCATATCAATTATATTTGTCTTATCCGAAAACCAAGTCTCGATTTATTGTGCAATGCAATGCACGTTCAGGTCACACTGAATTGGGTACACACACACACACTAGTTCAAATTTCAATCAGGAAGGAAGTCTATGTTCACTGTTCAAGTGTTCAGCAGTGTCTTTGTTTTGATATTTGGATCGCAACTATGCTTACTCTTTCATGGTGTAAATCTCTGTCGTGATGCCTGGCAGTTAGTCTACAGAACCTGACATTTTAATAATATGCAGTTTCAGAGTGCAATGCACATAAGAAAAGGTAATCGTGAATTGAAATATGAATACGAAAACCAACAAGCAACAACCCAGATCGAATAAAACCGAAAGTCACATATTTAACGAGTCTATATAATATTTATATGTACGAGTATTGTAATGTAAAGTTCAAATGCGCGGTTTTTGGAGGATGATTGCATACTCGTAGCTTCATGACAATGGCTCACAGTAGGGCAACCTGTATGTCATAACCGGAATGAGAAAACAAAAATCATTGACAAGTAATAAGATTATAAGTAGGAGTAGGTAAAATTAGTTAATTTTATTCTAGTTCGACTTTAATTGCTTTATTCTTAATTTCTTTAGGTTTTGCGTTTTTCACACTTAAAAATAGTGATTTCGTACGAAAATTTGATACTTGACTGAAAATAAGCCAACACAATCTCAGAATTTATTGATTAACATACAAACGTAATTGAAAATTTTATTTTCTCAAAAACGAATCGAAGAATTTTGATAAAATTTGTATCTATGCAAGAAATCAGATGGCATTCTTTTGTTCAACTCAGACAAGTTTTAAAAAAGTATTTAATGCTTTTGAAAATATTTCTCTAATAAAAAAAATGTTTTCATGTATTAAGTTCCTTAGACAGAAACTTTGACATCAAATTAACTCAACCGAATATTGCGTTTTCAAGTAATTCTACCCCACTGTGCATCCTAAGAAAAAACATTTTATTCTATTCGTTTTGAATGTAAGCCTTCAAAAACTTGGAATGGATGCCTTTATTATTTGCTTTGACCTATAAGTTAACTTAGCCTCATCGGATTGAATAATTTTATAAAAGTATGGTCAATGGTTTCATGACTAAACTCAATGAAGTATGTATATAAATGGTGCCGCTATTTTTTGTTTGTTTTTGATTTAAATGTGTTCGTATTAATTTATTCAAAGAACTTAAAATATTTGTGATTGGTAGATTAAGCAGTATCACAATGTCTTCAAGGTTCTTATGTTTTGTTTTGAGATCAAGGTAGTCTTACCTTTTACCAAGTACAAGATAACTAAACAAGGTTGGTTGAAGTTGGTATAATAGTTTAACAGTAGATGTCTTAACCGAATGAACAAAACAAGTACCAAAAATTATGGAAATAATAAAATGGCAGTTTATGATTTCGGAAGAGTATTATAATGATACCAAAAGAAAGATATACATAGATGTACAAATTCTAATCTACTTGACATTTATCCATTAAGAAGTAAGCTCTTACGGCATTGTTACAACTTTAAAATGAAGTGAAACATATTTGAAAAATTGAATGGCCATGGTTTGGTTTCTGAGATTGGCGTTTAAAAATTACTTCGGCTCGAATGTATCGAAATCTGGAAATACAATTTTCGAAAAGTTAATTTTAATGGCATCTTACTTAAGTCTCTTCATATAAAATGGCAACAACACTGATGACGAATCATCTGTCAGTTGTCAAATTTACTTCCCCAAGAAACAGTGTTACCAATTTAAAATAAAAAAGTTATAAAAATACCCTTTATATGGGTAGCATATTGCTCGAATCTAATTAATTTGTTTGGATAGTTTCAAATAAATAAACTTATTTAGATTAAGGATTTTAATACATATAAGTTTTTTTCATAAGTGTTGTGGTAAACACTGCCAGGTTCGTAAAAGGAGCACTTGAACACAGAGACATGGAGTGAAAAGAGATGGTGGCGGATGAACCCATTATGGCAACCTGCAGATCACATCCCATTACCACATAAAACTTACTGTTGCTGAGAGAGACAAGAGAAGTCTCGAATATTGATAACCCACTCATACAAAATGTATTATACATACATACCCCGATTTTTGAAGTGCGTTTGACTTTTGCGAGTGCAATTTAAACCAAAAAGACAATTTGTTCCCATTTTAAATCGGGCTCTTTGAAGCTTCGATTGTATCTGGCAAATCTATTTTCAGTTTGGTAATCAAAATGACAGAAAGAACATTTTTTCACATGAATTGTCATGAACTATTATTTCCTTACAATTAAATTAAAAAATATGAACGTAAGAAGATCTTCCGCTGAAGAGGGCAAAAATGTGATTACTTCCAAAATAAGCATACGCAATTTGTCGTTTTCATTTTCACAAAAGTTAACCAGGAATCCTAATGAAATATTGTACATCCGCAAATAAACGAGAAGCCATCTTACCAGACCTTCATACAATGCGTCATTGATTAACGTAATACACGGTAATGCAGACGCCTTGTCGAACTCGTCACCAGTTGCGTCGGGATGTCATGCAAATGAGAAAATATCAACTTAACAAAAGATACATATATGTACATATGTTATATCTACGAAGGTTTCAATTTAACCATACAATTTTGAGGTGAACAAACTGTGACAACTTTATTTTTATATTAGCACGTTTAATTCTTTACTTTATTTTCGTTCTTTTCTTTGTTTCGTCTTATTGTGTTTTGTTCTTACCACTTTATTCTCATTGACACTTCCTCATGTTCCGACGGATGTTAATGCGTGTTCTGCATGTAATTTAAAGTATAGGTGCGTATTTAAAGAAATTGTTTGGTATTATTTAGTTTTACATGTTTCTTAATCAAATATTGCAGAGCCATATAAGATTAAGGAAGAATTAAAACTAAAAATGTTAAGCCGGAAGGAACAATGAAACAAATCGCAGAAATACAAATCGCTTTAAATTGACATCTCTCTTCGCACTTTTTTTGCATTTGGAGAGATGAAGCGCAGGCAGTCGTTAAAGGCCACATTTAACTTACGTTTGCATTCAAAATCAAGAACAGGATAGACAGAGCAGTTAAAAGCAAAAAAGGGCAAGATAAGACTCTTTACCAAGTGTTTCTTTATATCAAGATCTAAAAAAATGTGACGAAGACCTTAGAGATCGAAGACCAAAATAAATTCGACGTATAGATTCAACAACTTAATCTATCATTAATTTGAAATCCTAAGTACTTAACTTTTTTGACATATTCAATTGTTTGCCCATTTAAAATAATTTTCGGAAAATTAGATATATTAACTTGACTTCTTGAACAAACCATACTTAGCGTTTTCGATGGATTAAGTTTAAGTTTATTAGAATCAGCCCATCTTTGTATGCTGAGTAAATCTTCGTTAATTCTAATAACGCAATCTTCCATGAGACCCAATTGACAGAAATTATATATTATAACATCATCTGCATACATGTGTTTGAGACAACTGATAACGATCTCAGGAAGATCATTTATAAACAAAGAAAACAGTAGTGGTCCAAGAATAGATCCTTGAGGAACACCGCAGTTAACCACATATGGACTTGAAGTACCTAGATCAGTTGAAATCGTTTGAAGCCGATTTATAAGATAGCTTCGCAAAAGTTTAAGAGCTGTTCTTGAAAAATTGAATTCGTTACTTAGTTTGGAAATCAAAATCTGATGGTCAATACAATCAAAAGCTTTGGAGAAGTCTAAGAGAACCATAATACCCAACTAATTTCTGTCAAGAGCACTGCGGAAATCAGATGTGACTTTTACAACAGCAGATTCACAACTGTGTTTGTGGCGGAAACCAGACTGCCACATTGATAATTTGTTACTGGTTTGAATATAGGGGAGAATTTGATCCGCAATCAGTCTTTCAAAAACCTTACCGAAAAACGGCAGCAAACTTATAGGCCTAAAATCAGCTGGCTCCGAAGGATTATTTTTTTTTGTATGGGAATAATTGTTGCAATTTTCTATTGTTCAGGGAATTCACTGCTATAAATACAAGTATTGAAAATATGTTTCAATGGTGGGAGAACTATAGGTAAAATCAATCGTATAAATTTCGGCGAAATGCTATCGGATCCAGTCGCATTAGATTTGATTAACTTTATTGCATTAATTATATCTTTATTGCATTATTATACCGCAACGCAGTTGAATGAAAATAAACCGTCATCTTCAGGAACAGATATAGGCGGACTAGTACCGGATTGTGATAATGAAGAAGCGTAAAATGGTTTCATTACTTGTGGGTTGAAAGGGCATTTTTACATTTCTTTATTTCCGGTCACACCAATTGCTTTCAGATTTTTCCATAGCACTTTGGAACCTAAAGAAATATCAAGTTTTTTAATAAAGTATCTTTTTTTACAAGAACGTATGAGAGCAGTTACTTGATTGCGAGCAAAAGTATATTGTCGTTTGTTGTATTCCGAAGGATTTCTTTTATATTTTCTAAAGAAACGCTCTCTCTCCCGAATTTGTGATTCAATATCATTGTTGTACCATGGACAAAACT
This sequence comes from Philhelius festivus, assembly GCA_963931855.1. Taxonomy (NCBI): domain Eukaryota; kingdom Metazoa; phylum Arthropoda; class Insecta; order Diptera; family Syrphidae; genus Philhelius; species Philhelius festivus. The sequence continues at coordinate 87,744,793 of OZ007557.1, read as the reverse complement.
TATGATTTTTAATCTGCTTGGTGACAACTGGAACATAATCGTCGTAAAGTCTACCCAATAAGCTATTAAATAGTAAGACTTTGCTGTTAACATTAACCGTATACAAAATATCATTCCAGTAATTATTTCCAACCGTATTCTGAATATTAGTACAATTTAAAGTACGGAAAGATCGGTAACTAATAGTTTTGGGAGCATTTGATTTGTTTACATCAAACTGAAACGAACAAAATATAAAATCATGTATAAAATCAGAAGTTGGTCTGATCTGATCATTACACAACACTTTAAGCATCGAACTGGTCAGAAAGATGTCAATTAGTGAAGGATTCACCGCAGATTGGAGACATGTTGGCCAAAGTTTATTTACAACGGATAAACTCAGTTTATCACAAAAATAATGAAACAATCTTGTTGTGGAATTATTTTTAAGTTGGTTAACATTAAAATCTCCACCAATCAGAATATCTACATATTTTGAATTCAGACTTGATAAAGTATCTTCCAACTCTTTTAAGTTGAATGAACAGGGTGGGCAGTACACGACCACTAAAAGGCATTTATCATTAACATTAGATAGCTCAATGCATATAAATTCTAAAGCTGACTTTGTTGACGAATAAATACTTTTGGTTGAAGCAGGAATCGTTAACATGTTGACACAGATTACAGGAATGTGTGTATGAAGGTTGGTCAATAAGTCTCTGAAAATTAAAACAAATGCAATAGCCACCTCAAATCCATCTTTTTGTTTGTCAATGAGCGTCTTTTAAAAGAACGCACCCAAATTTTCACTTAGATCTGTCAAATAGTTTTGTTGTGGCAGCAATTTTTACTTGCGACTTATAGAGGTACTATATAAGGCAAGTTATCCATTCGTAATGATCAAAGCTGACATTATGATAATAGCGAAGACGAAAAAAGTTGGTCTCGCAATTCTGTCTGCCTTTTCGACTACACCCTAAACGGATCGGCCGATTTTCTTTAAATTTGTTAGATAGTATTTTCAATGTTTTCCCTTCACACGTTTTTTGTTTTTAAAGCAAAAATAACGGTACCTGCCATACGATTTTTTTTCGAAATTTTATAAATATTTTTTTTTTCAAAAACTGTTCGACAAATTTAAAAGAAAGAAGTATAAATAAAATTCATTTAATTAAAGCTAGGTAATGGTTGAAAAAAAAATCGAAAAATGGTTATTGATGGTACCCCCGATGGAACCATTTTTTTTTTGTTTTTGATTTTCTCAAAAACGGTACAACCGATTTTGATAAGTGTTTTATATGCTAGAGCTCCTCAAAAGTTTAAATATTATTGTTTACTCAAATTTTCAAAAAAAAATTTGGATTTAAAAAAAAAATCAAATTTTTTGTTTTTTCCATAACTCAATATTTATATATTTTTTTCATAAATTTAAATTTATTTGTACAGTAATTAAAACTTAAAGTTGGCCTTTCAAAATTTTTTATTAAATATTTTATATATAAGAGCTTATTTTGTTAAAGAAACGACTACAATGACTTATAATTTTTGTTCTTGCATTAGCTAATATTTCTCTGGATAAAAGTGAATTTCAAGTGCTATTTTCTACGCGAAAAAACTATCACACAGACCAAACAAAAGCTTGACAAATAATATTGGGCTCTTCACCATCGATCGATTGGAATCATTCACTTCTGGTTTAGTCAATTTAGGTGCGGTCGTCACAGCACAAATGACGCCGAACATTCTGGTCACCCAAAAAAGGTCCCCACACCAGAAATGGTCCATAAAATCCACTGTTAAATGGAGGACGATCGGCGAGTGAAGGAACGGAACCTTCAAGAAGCCACAAGCTTATCATCAGTGGATCAGTGATTTTGATTTCACAAAAATATTTTGACATAAAAAAGCTTTCGGCAATGTTTGCCGCGTTTGTTCACAAAAGAAAACAAACGCAATGGTTTGACAACTTCAAAGGAGTGTTTGGCGAACTTCAAGAAAAAATCGACCCAGTTTTGGTGCCATTTCGTAACCCTAAATGAAACATGGTTTCATAGCAACAAACCAAAAACTGAGGACCAGTCGATGAACTTCTCCTCATGAATCTAAGCCGAAGAAAGCCAAAGTGGGTTGCATTTTTAAAAATTATCTTATTCTAACTCTAATGAAAACAAAGAATGCAGTAAAAAAATATGAACAAACATATCCTTCAATAATAGTCAAAGCTAACCTTTAATATAACAATATAATGATTTATTTCAAGCAACATTATTAAATATCGTTCTATTTCAAACTTTTCAAAACCATATTTTCCAACACTATTCATTTGTTGGTTTTTTATTTTTACAATTTTGCTGTGCTGCCTTTACACTTACAGAAAAAAGACTAATGTCGACATTCTGGTGCAGTCTAAGCGATTAAACTGAACTGTTTTTTATCTGATAAGTAAGTTATTGATTAATTCGCCTTTCAAATCAAAAATTTCAACAATATGCAAAAATATTATGTTTTGGTTTTCGTTTTCTAGTTTGATCGAAGATGCTTGTTTGAATAATTATCCGACAATCACCAAATAGCTTTTAGCAATTTAGCATAAAAAGTTTGTAAAAATAAACAAGTTCTTAAACGTGTTATTACGAGTATTATGAATGAGGTTTACAAAAAAACTGAAGCACATATAATTTTTTTTTAAATTTAATTAAGTTATGCTCTGTTGCATCAACTTTTTTTTAATGTGAATATAAACCGAAAAATAAACAATAGGCCTATTTTAATTATAATAAATAACCTTTAAAACCTTATTACAAATGCCTGTCTGTTTTTTAAGTGAAACACCCTTATAATTATATAGAGATAAATAAGACAAGGTTAATGGCTATGTCGAGTTTGCTCACACATGAAAGCTTTGCATTTGTTACATTTGATTCGTGCAAAATAAAATCCGATGACATAACTTGATTATGGTTAAGCCTACGATCTGAGGCCTACGACTGTCGCAGTTCCATAGAGCCATATCTTTTTTAACACTCTATCGAGTTCTGAGAATTATTACTGACCTCAGGTCGAAGAATGCCATCGTAGCTCATGTAAGTTCTTTTTCATTCAGGGCATCATTGATTCCATCTATTCAATTCATTTCTGTCAGTTGGTGTATTTTTTTGTTTTTTTTTTTTTTTAATCTCTCGCTTGTCTCGGTTATATGATTGACAAACCAACAAAAGTTAGAAGTTCTGCTCAGAATACCTGAATTGCCGAAATAAATGAAGGATGTAGAAACATAAATGATGATCAACTAGTTTTAGTGAATATTTGGCTAAAATTAAATAAAAGTCAAAAGTGATTGTAATTTTTTTTTAAACTTCAAAAACATACCATACGGATATTAATTTATTTTAAGAATCTTTATCATTTATTCATTCTTTGTTCATTTTATGTTCATGTACTATTTAATCCAACTAGTTACCTCCCTTGTGATAGAACTTTGACCAACAAAAACTTACATACATATACTCGTTTCTTTATGTACAAAGCATTCGCTCTGTAAAAATGTTTTATTGGAAAAACACCTGATTCTTTACCTGCCTCGAGGGCAATATATTAAAATTGAAATTAAATTGTAGTAGAGTATATTTACCTGTTAAAAGCTTAGTTCGCAGATCACGCTAAATTTTATCTCCCATACAAAATTCTCTTCAAAATTTAGCCATAAAAGCATTTTAGCCGAGAGGTACGCTGCTTCAGCTTAAAAATCAAAACTGTACATATAATTATGTAACTTATCTGTCAAAATTTAGCGCACGAAATAATTGCCTGGCACATTTATTCTCGAGCTAAATTTCAATTTGAAACAAATTATTTTAAATTTTTGAAAAAAATTCATTTAGAGAACAATGGTTTTCTGTGAAATATTCTCCACAAAGGTCTTAAATATCCAAATTTAGCTTGGATTTAAGCTGATGTTTGAAGAAAAATGTGTGAGATAAAATTTAGCGCGATCTGCGTACTAGGCTTAAACAATAAAAGAACGGACAGACTATATTCATGTATTAATAGATAATATAGATAGTATGTATATGTACATAAATATACTAATACTTATTAGAATGTCTTACCTTTTGTTTAGCTTGAATGATGAACAGGAAGATGAAGAATCAAACGATAATTCTATTTTCAAAATCAGAAACTCCATCAATCAATCAATCCATTACGGACACATAGTACATTTAATTTGTTTTGACTATTAAACTCCAACAGGGTCATTGTTTAGATCATAAATTAATGAGTAGACCTTCAAGTGTGTCAAAGTCAGACATCAACGATACGCCTTTGTGTAACTAACACATACGATTGTGTATATTTTTACATTTAAGTCTCTAAGTTCAATGTACCGAAAATTTCAGTCGTCACCAGTAAGGCTAGCTTTTTTTGGTGTTTCATCGCCACTGGTTTATTAGGTAACTCTAACTACTCATCCGCATGTCACAAATGTGACACATCATGACAATGACCTTTGACATTCGATTTTATGTTTTGAATCAATTTCAATTGAATGACATTCACTGCAAGAAATGAACCAGTAAATCCACTTAAAAAATGAATGTAGATGATCTTTAAATTTAGGCTTCAATGAATATAGACCGCACATCTTTAAAGTTGCATAGAAACAACCCAGTGTGATATAACACACCGCACTCAATATTTGCTTATCAGACTCCGATGAAGCCAGGGCACAAAGAAAACATAAAAAGTCATCAATGATGATGGGATGGTGAGCAGCAGTGAACAATGAATGGTGCTCCTTAGAGATATGTTTCGTCTGAAAATCCAGGTATAAGTTTACTTATGTGGGTATGGCTTAAGAGTAGGTGGGTTACCTCCACCAATAATTTGTGTGTGGTTTCTTTTACTTATCATTTTATTCGTCGGGTTTGTTTACTGGGTTTCTATATAAAATAAGCAATAAATAGATTAAGTTATCGGTGGAGGCGCATAAAGTTGCTCATATTTTTGTAGAATCCAAAATGTATGTATTCGATTGCGAAGCTTAAAAAATCCAGCAACCTACAATTTTTTTAGCGTCAAAATTCACCTACTGTTTTTAATATTTGACCAATTTATGATTCTGAGCATTCTCAAATTACGTATTAGCACATGTACGAATAATATAATTTAAGAAGTATTTCTAACTTAGAATTAAAAAACGTCTATTTTTTCTTAAAACTTGGGTCCTTAGTCGGAATTCCCCTCCCCCCCCACTAAAAAACGCTCTTTTTTTAATAAATCAAATTTACCCTATGGCCTATATTCATTTTTTTATACTTCAATTTTTTACCATAAAAAAGTGTTTCTCCTCCATAATTTGATGTTTTTTATCAACAGCAAACACTTTTTTATCGATTCGTTAAAAAAAAGTTGATTTTGGTGGGGGGGAATTCCGAATAAGGTCCAAAACTTGATTCAATTCGACAAAAAAAGAATGAATGAACGCATCAAAAAAATGTAATTCAGTAATTCATTTTCGGTTCAACTCACCAATTTCCGCAAATTTACTATGGTTCAACAAAAGTTGAAGTGAATGGATATTATTTAATATTTGACTACTCTTTGTCACACTGCACCAAGTTCAAACTGGAGTTGATCATCGGATCAGATATTTACAAGTGCTCGTAGCTCTAAGAGACTTCAAAAAAAAAAACAAAAATCACACTCTTCATATAACAACAACACCTCCTAAAAAACTTAAGAACTATTCACATGATAGCGACCAACGACCGACCAATGAACGTTCATTTTGACTTTTCGTTCATAAAAGAATTTTTTCGTTCGTCGCCAATTACGTTTAAAACAAACAAACAAATAAACAAAACCAAGAAAGATTTTGGGATTAGTCGTATGCGAACAATTCATTCGTGACAACCATATTATTTTTTTTTTAATCTCAAATAGTTTTCTACCATTTTGTATAATTTTTGAAGAGAATTTAGACTTTTTAATACCATTTGTTCTTTTATTCGTCCGTCGCTGGTCGCTCTCATGGGACAAATAGGTTTTAAAACATTTTTTTTTACAAAAACTAGACAAAATTATAGAAAGCTAATTGAAAATATTCAGATACTAAAATTTCCGTTTTAATCATTGCTAGAATGACCTAAATTTGAGAAATTAAATTGGTCTTCACGAATTGCAATCTGATTTTCACGAACTGTCAAACTCTATTTGCATTCCACATAACGTCTATACTGCAACGAATGAATTGGGCGCATTCACTAATGTAGTAGCAAAATTGCACTATAAGGCTAGTCAATCATAAAGAAAAATTGTGTTTTGAGAACTTTAAATAAACTTTTTTTTTTGCAGTTTAAATTAAATAACATCAAATATAAGATATAATATTAATTTTTTTAATAATTTCATTTTGAAAATATCTTCCACCAAAAATTAAACTTGTATTTTTATCGAACAGCTGATTGTGAAATTTCAAAATCATTATCCACTAACTTTGAAGCCGAAATTTTTACACTATGTCGGAGGGGAATTTTCAACTGAATTTTTAGTTGTTTTTAGTTAATCACAATGAGTTGACTATGTAGTCAGGTCACTACATTAATGAATGCCTGTTTATTCATTTATTTTAAACGTCAATCGCGACGAATCAAAATAAAATGCACGACTGGGTCGCACGAACATGCTCCTATGTAATAGACTAAGATTTTCAAAAATGAATGTTAGTAGAGAGAACTGTTTATAAGCATAAAAAATAATCTTTTAAACGACTAAAACAACTTCTTTAGTAGTTGGAGGTAAAAATAGGATGCCATGTGATTCAAGCAAATATAGGTTCATGCAAGAACAAAAATTATAAGTCTTTGTAGTGGTTTCTTAAAAATATAAGTTTTTATTTAAAAAAATTTTAAAACATTTTTAAGAAAAAATTTTGGTACGCCAATTTAAAGTTTTTATTATTGTTTGAATAAAAATTAAATTTACAAAAAAAAAAATATTGAGTCGTTTTCGAAATATTGAATTTTCAAAAAAAAAATTGATTTTTTTTTTCATAATTAAAAAAAATATGTTTCTTAAAGTTTTGAAAGAAATGCAATGTTTTTTACACTTTTTAAAAGCTTCTCTCTAAAAAATTTCATGAAAATCCGTCATGCCGATATTGAGAAATTCAAAATTTTAAAAAATCGTTCTATGTTAGGTACGGTCAGTAATATCTTTATTTCAATTTTTTTTATTAAATTATAGATCTTAAAAATTAATCAAAAGAAAAAAAATTTAAGCAAAATTCTCGGAACCGTTTTCGAGAAAAATACGATTTTCGAAAACGATTTTTTAACATTTCTATGGAGGGTACCGTTATTTTTAGGTAAAATATTTTTTTTTCTTTTATCTTGTAGATTACTCTAAGAAACTTTTTTTATCAAGTTTTAAAAAAAATCGAAATATTGAGTTTTCAAAACAAAATTTTGAATTTTTTTTAAAAAAATCCAAAATTTTTTTTTTGAAAATTTGATTACACAATAATATTGAAACTGCTGTGGAGCCTTAACATAAAAAAATGATCAAAATTGGTTGTACCGTTTTTGAGAAAATCAAAAACCAAAAAAATGGTTCCAAGGGGGTACGAAAAATAATAATTTTTGGAAATTTGTTTTCATTCATTACCTAGGTTTAACTAAATGAAATTTTATGAATTTTTTTTTTTAAATGTGATACAGTTTTTGAGAAAAAAAAATATTTATAAAATTTCGAAAAAAATCGTATGGCAGGTAACGTTGTATTTGGTCTTAAAAAATCACATCAAAAAACGTCCGGGGGAAAAAAATAAAACCCATATCTACCAAGTTTAAAGAAAATCGGCCGAGCCGTTTAGCTGTAGTCGAACAGACAGACAGACAGACAGAATTGCGAGACCCACTTTATTGGTCTTCGCTATTATCGTAATGTCAACTTTGATAAAAATCTCGAGTTCGATTTTTTTTCCGAATGCATAACTTGCCTTATAACGGGTGATTTTTTAAGAGCTTGAGAACTTTTTTTAAAAAAAAAACGCATAAAATTTGCAAAATCTCATCGATTCTTTATTTGAAACGTTAGATTGGTCCATGACATTTACTTTTTGAAGATAATTTCATTTAAATGTTGACCGCGGCTGCGTCTTAGGTGGTCCATTCGGAAAGTCCAATTTTGGGTAACTTTTTCGAGCTTTTCGGCCGGAATAGCCCGAATTTCTTCGGAAATGTTGTCTTCCAAAGCTGGAATAGTTGCTGGCTTATTTGTGTAGACTTTAGACTTGACGTAGCCCCACAAAAAATAGTCTAAAGGCGTCAAATCGCATGATCTTGGTGGCCAACTTACCGGTCCATTCCTTGAGATGAATTGTTCTCCGAAGTTTTCCCTCAAAATGGCCATAGAATCGCGAGCTGTGTGGCATGTAGCGCCATCTTGTTGAAACCACATGTCAACCAAGTTCAGTTCTTCCATTTTTGGCAACAAAAAGTTTGTTAGCATTGAACGATAGCGATCGCCATTCACCGTAACGTTGCGTCCAACAGCATCTTTGAAAAAATACGGTCCAATGATTCCACCAGCGTACAAACCACACCAAACAGTGCATTTTTCGGGATGCATGGGCAGTTCTTGAACGGCTTCTGGTTGCTCTTCACTCCAAATGCGGCAATTTTGCTTATTTACGTAGCCATTCAACCAGAAATGAGCCTCATCGCTGAACAAAATTTGTCGATAAAAAAGCGGATTTTCTGCCAACTTTTCTAGGGCCCATTCACTGAAAATTCGACGTTGTGGCAGATCGTTCGGCTTCAGTTCTTGCACGAGCTGTATTTTATACGGTTTTACACCAAGATCTTTGCGTAAAATCTTCCATGTGGTCGAATAACACAAACCCAATTGCTGCGAACGGCGACGAATCGACATTTCACGGTCTTCAGCAACACTCTCAGAAACAGACGCAATATTCTCTTCTGTACGCACAGTACGCATTCGTGTGGTTGGTTTAATGTCCAATAAAGTAAACTGAGTGCGAAACTTGGTCACAATCGCATTAATTGTTTGCTCACTTGGTCGATTATGTAGACCATAAATCGGACGTAAAGCGCGAAACACATTTCGAACCGAACACTGATTTTGGTAATAAAATTCAATGATTTGCAAGCGTTGCTCGTTAGTAAGTCTATTCATGATGAAATGTCAAAGCATACTGAGCATCTTTCTCTTTGACACCATGTCTGAAATCCCGCGTGATCTGTCAAATACTAATGCATGAAAATCCTAACCTCAAAAAAATCACCCGTTAGTACCTATAAGTCGCAAGTAAAAATACTATCTGAACGAAATGTCAAAATCGACGAATAGTCTTTTACAACTCTAAACAATTCATATGTGAGAGTAAGTTGTTGGCAGACATTTCAATTCAATTCGATTCAATACTTTTTGAAATATTGTCTTTTTATACTCTGAAATGTTCTATCCTTTTTTGCAAAGTGAAAATCAAATTTGTTTTTTTTTTAACACTCATTCTCACACATAATAAATATCAAATACATAATTAAGATTGCAATTTTGTAAGCATAAAGTAGAAATATCTGCGAACATTTTGGAATTTAAAAAAAAAAAATAGAAATCCCAGGTTGACGTGTAATTAAATAATTCATTATGGATTTTGAAGTTTTTTCCATTATGATTTTGATATTTATATTTTTTATAATTTTTGCGTAGTCTGACTTTACTAAATAGTGATAAATTTATAGCTTAATCCTTCCATGCCTTAAAAACTGGTAAAAATTACTTAATACAGAAAATGTGAGAATGATCCGGAAAAAAAATTCAACAGAGACACGTTTACATTTCTCGTTGGATGAAACTATATTAGAAAAAAGTGTTGTAAACATTTTATATAAAATAATAAATTATAATGTTAAAAACCTTGTCTGAGTTTTTGTGTTCAATTTTACAACGAAAACAATACATGCCCTCAAGTAAAATGTGATACACAAAATATCAAAGAGTAAAAACAGCAGGGTTTGACTGCCACCACGGAGGCACAGGTACTCCAGATGAATATAAACTCTAGTTACGATCGGTTCGGTGGCGTCTGACGAAGTATCTGAGTTTTTCTGAGAAAACAAAAAAAGATTGTATACCCTACTGACTGTCTTGTATGGTGTGGTATATGACAAAAGTTTCGAAAAAGTATCTTTTGTTTTGAGTTGGCATGGAGGATTGTAAGCACTCAAAGGAGTTTATTTGCAGGACACTTGAAATTGGTTAACCCTGCTCGTTGTTGGTATTTTTTAAATTACAAACCAGTGTCAGTCGAGTGATAAAGTGCTGTTTGTGAGGTAAACAAAAAAAAATAAATGCGGGTTGTTTGATCGATGACATGACCAAGACCAACCTTGGATTTGATTCGTCGCATTCGGAGTCGGAGTCGGAGTCGCGGTCGTATATGTTTACCAGCTCTTGTTGTTATAATAATAATTGTGGTGTCTGCCGTCTGGTTTGGGTTCTTGAATCAAGGCCAATATCACAAGTATGATAATATTATTAATAGGTATTATGTGCATTTACAGTTGTTTCGAGTTTTTAATGTATTACTAATTGGAATTCATAGATTTTTTCAGTTTAAAGTGATAAGTGATAAAAAAAGAACAAAATAATATCGAAATCGAAACTATACGAAGGATTTTTATGGATTAAAATTTGACACCGGATAAGGTAGGAGTGCAGTTTTTATAAATTATTATCATGTGAAAATATTGAAAAGAACGATGAATTACGTTTTAAAAACAATCGAAAGAAAATTGAAAAGCAAAATTCAAATCATTTTAAGGACAAATATTATGACAATACTTTTGTAGAGAAGATCAACTTTCAATTTCGTTTGTCTGTTCGACTAAAAGCTTAGCGGCAGGTTAGATTTTCTTTAAGCTAAGAAGCCAGAGTTTTTGTTTATTTGTGGACACGTTTCTTTTTATTGTTTTAGGGCCAAAATTCACCTGCCTTATAGCCAATTTCTTAATTTTCGATTTTCTCAAAAACAAATTTTGAAACATTTTGCATGCAAAAGTTCCTATATTGTTGTCTATATTGTGAAAAATGGAACTTTCGAACTCAGACTTATTGCTTCACAAAAAAACGAATCACACTTTTTACTATTTAACTTGTATTACAGGTCATATAAAACTATTCGCTATAGACACTATAGACTATAAAATTACTATACTAAAAGGAGTATTTTTGCATGGAAGATTAATTTTTTTTTAATTGGAAATACTGTTTTTTTTTACGGGAAAATTTTTGTGCAATTTATTTCTTACGCCATGGTGATCTATTGAATCAATCATTCAAAAAGCCCAATTAAAATAGTGCTGAGTCTTCTACTTGGCTGATTTATTTCAGTAGTAGCTACACAGAGTTTAAAAGATATTCTACTTTCATTCAATTTCTATGACACAACATCATTACGGAGAAGAAGTTTTTTTGTTATTCTTAATTTAAGATCTCATTTAATTTATATCAACTTCAAGTAAGCCAAAAAAGAGAAATTGTTAAAGATAAAAATAAGATACCTAAATAAAATTGGAATAAATCATAAATAAACACCACATGTCAGCAGATATCTCGTCCAAGTTAATCTCAATTATTTTTTCGTTCTAACTATCATAAGCAAATTAGTCAGAAAGGTAATATTATTTTTGATTCAAAATTTCATATACTGGACATATGTATCTATATGTATCTACCTGCATGTTGGAAAGTCATAAAAAAAGGTTAGTAGATCAACCATTGAGTGTTAAGAAATGACAAACCAGAGCATGTGCATGTAATAAAATTTTTTTTTTCAAAAAATCCTATGTACCTACATACATATATGTATGTATATGCTATTGACAATTAACAAAAAAAAAAAACGCTTCGAAGAAACCCGCGAGCGAAGAAACATGTATAATGTATCGTTTATTTTTACATCGCATCGGTTTTGTAAAATAAGTATCGTTGACAAAAAGATATGATAGTTTTTTGAGCTGCGGATAACTTTTTGGAATTTGTTCGGTAAATTGTACAATTTATCATAGAAATAGTGGAAAAATTCGTAACATTCGTTCGAATGAATGCCTTGTCAAGCACTCGCTTGCACACACAAAACGACAAATGCAACACAAATACAATACAAATACAATTTAAATATAATACAAATACCATACAAATACCATACAAATACAATACAAATAAAATACAAATAAAATACAAATACAATACAAATACAATACAAATACAATACAAATACAATACAAATACAATACAAATACAATACAAATACAATACAAATACAATACAAATACAATACAAATACAATACAAATACAATACAAATACAATACAAATACAATACAAATACAATACAAATACAATACAAATACAATACAAATACAATACAAATACAATACAAATACAATACAAATACAATACAAATACAATACAAATACAATACAAATACAATACAAATACAATACAAATACAATACAAATACAATACAAATACAATACAAATACAATACAAATACAATACAAATACAATACAAATACAATACAAATACAATACAAATACAATACAAATACAATACAAATACAATACAAATACAATACAAATACAATACAAATACAATACAAATACAATACAAATACAATACAAATACAATACAAATACAATACAAATACAATACAAATACAATACAAATACAATACAAATACAATACAAATACAATACAAATACAATACAAATACAATACAAATACAATACAAATACAATACAAATACAATACAAATACAATACAAATACAATACAAATACAATACAAATACAATACAAATACAATACAAATACAATACAAATACAATACAAATACAATACAAATACAATACAAATACAATACAAATACAATACAAATACAATACAAATACAATACAAATACAATACAAATACAATACAAATACAATACAAATACAATACAAATACAATACAAATACAATACAAATACAATACAAATACAATACAAATACAATACAAATACAATACAAATACAATACAAATACAATACAAATACAATACAAATACAATACAAATACAATACAAATACAATACAAATACAATACAAATACAATACAAATACAATACAAATACAATACAAATACAATACAAATACAATACAAATACAATACAAATACAATACAAATACAATACAAATACAATACAAATACAATACAAATACAATACAAATACAATACAAATACAATACAAATACAATACAAATACAATACAAATACAATACAAATACAATACAAATACAATACAAATACAATACAAATACAATACAAATACAATACAAATACAATACAAATACAATACAAATACAATACAAATACAATACAAATACAATACAAATACAATACAAATACAATACAAATACAATACAAATACAATACAAATACAATACAAATACAATACAAATACAATACAAATACAATACAAATACAATACAAATACAATACAAATACAATACAAATACAATACAAATACAATACAAATACAATACAAATACAATACAAATACAATACAAATACAATACAAATACAATACAAATACAATACAAATACAATACAAATACAATACAAATACAATACAAATACAATACAAATACAATACAAATACAATACAAATACAATACAAATACAATACAAATACAATACAAATACAATACAAATACAATACAAATACAATACAAATACAATACAAATACAATACAAATACAATACAAATACAATACAAATACAATACAAATACAATACAAATACAATACAAATACAATACAAATACAATACAAATACAATACAAATACAATACAAATACAATACAAATACAATACAAATACAATACAAATACAATACAAATACAATACAAATACAATACAAATACAATACAAATACAATACAAATACAATACAAATACAATACAAATACAATACAAATACAATACAAATACAATACAAATACAATACAAATACAATACAAATACAATACAAATACAATACAAATACAATACAAATACAATACAAATACAATACAAATACAATACAAATACAATACAAATACAATACAAATACAATACAAATACAATACAAATACAATACAAATACAATACAAATACAATACAAATACAATACAAATACAATACAAATACAATACAAATACAATACAAATACAATACAAATACAATACAAATACAATACAAATACAATACAAATACAATACAAATACAATACAAATACAATACAAATACAATACAAATACAATACAAATACAATACAAATACAATACAAATACAATACAAATACAATACAAATACAATACAAATACAATACAAATACAATACAAATACAATACAAATACAATACAAATACAATACAAATACAATACAAATACAATACAAATACAATACAAATACAATACAAATACAATACAAATACAATACAAATACAATACAAATACAATACAAATACAATACAAATACAATACAAATACAATACAAATACAATACAAATACAATACAAATACAATACAAATACAATACAAATACAATACAAATACAATACAAATACAATACAAATACAATACAAATACAATACAAATACAATACAAATACAATACAAATACAATACAAATACAATACAAATACAATACAAATACAATACAAATACAATACAAATACAATACAAATACAATACAAATACAATACAAATACAATACAAATACAATACAAATACAATACAAATACAATACAAATACAATACAAATACAATACAAATACAATACAAATACAATACAAATACAATACAAATACAATACAAATATTTGTATACAAGTATTTGTATTTGTATTGTATTTGTATTGTATTTGTATTGTATTTGTATTGTATTTGTATTGTATTTGTATTGTATTTGTATTGTATTTGTATTGTATTTGTATTGTATTTGTATTGTATTTGTATTGTATTTGTATTGTATTTGTATTGTATTTGTATTGTATTTGTATTGTATTTGTATTGTATTTGTATTGTATTTGTATTGTATTTGTATTGTATTTGTATTGTATTTGTATTGTATTTGTATTGTATTTGTATTGTATTTGTATTGTATTTGTATTGTATTTGTATTGTATTTGTATTGTATTTGTATTGTATTTGTATTGTATTTGTATTGTATTTGTATTGTATTTGTATTGTATTTGTATTGTATTTGTATTGTATTTGTATTGTATTTGTATTGTATTTGTATTGTATTTGTATTGTATTTGTATTGTATTTGTATTGTATTTGTATTGTATTTGTATTGTATTTGTATTGTATTTGTATTGTATTTGTATTGTATTTGTATTGTATTTGTATTGTATTTGTATTGTATTTGTATTGTATTTGTATTGTATTTGTATTGTATTTGTATTGTATTTGTATTGTATTTGTATTGTATTTGTATTGTATTTGTATTGTATTTGTATTGTATTTGTATTGTATTTGTATTGTATTTGTATTGTATTTGTATTGTATTTGTATTGTATTTGTATTGTATTTGTATTGTATTTGTATTGTATTTGTATTGTATTTGTATTGTATTTGTATTGTATTTGTATTGTATTTGTATTGTATTTGTATTGTATTTGTATTGTATTTGTATTGTATTTGTATTGTATTTGTATTGTATTTGTATTGTATTTGTATTGTATTTGTATTGTATTTGTATTGTATTTGTATTGTATTTGTATTGTATTTGTATTGTATTTGTATTGTATTTGTATTGTATTTGTATTGTATTTGTATTGTATTTGTATTGTATTTGTATTGTATTTGTATTGTATTTGTATTGTATTTGTATTGTATTTGTATTTGTATTGTATTTGTATTGTATTTGTATTGTATTTGTATTGTATTTGTATTGTATTTGTATTGTATTTGTATTGTATTTGTATTGTATTTGTATTGTATTTGTATTGTATTTGTATTGTATTTGTATTGTATTTGTATTGTATTTGTATTGTATTTGTATTGTATTTGTATTGCATTTGTATTGTATTTGTATTGTATTTGTATTGTATTTGTATTGTATTTGTATTGTATTTGTATTGTATTTGTATTGTATTTGTATTGTATTTGTATTGTATTTGTATTGTATTTGTATTGTATTTGTATTGTATTTGTATTGTATTTGTATTGTATTTGTATTGTATTTGTATTGTATTTGTATTGTATTTGTATTGTATTTGTATTGTATTTGTATTGTATTTGTATTGTATTTGTATTGTATTTGTATTGTATTTGTATTGTATTTGTATTGTATTTGTATTGTATTTGTATTGTATTTGTATTGTATTTGTATTGTATTTGTATTGTATTTGTATTGTATTTGTATTGTATTTGTATTGTATTTGTATTGTATTTGTATTGTATTTGTATTGTATTTGTATTGTATTTGTATTGTATTTGTATTGTATTTGTATTGTATTTGTATTGTATTTGTATTGTATTTGTATTGTATTTGTATTGTATTTGTATTGTATTTGTATTGTATTTGTATTGTATTTGTATTGTATTTGTATTGTATTTGTATTGTATTTGTATTGTATTTGTATTGTATTTGTATATTGCTTTTTAAGAAACAGAAGTGAAAGGAAAATATTTTTGTCCAAGATTTCGTAACATTAATTCAGCTCACTTTAGGGATTTGCAGCTAAATTTTATTTGAATGTATACGAGTACTTTGACGTGTCTAATCCAGAAAATACCTACCTCAGATCGTAGGAAAGTGGAACTTTTTTTAACTGATTTCAAATATTTTTCAAATCCTTAGTGTACCCAGATTCTCTGGCTAATTTACTGCGAGAAACATGAATCAGCGAATCGAAATAAGCACTTTCGGAAAATCGAATTTTTCCCGCCTTGGCCCCACTTTGCGCCGCCGCGGTTAAAACGTGTTCAGTTTGACAAGGCGTTAAGAGAGAATTTTATTACGATACGATACAAGGACTGCGTATAAATCAATTTCTGTATTAAGATTTTGATCCCTTCGATTTTTCTTTAACAGGGGCCAAAATATAATATTCAAATTCTTATTAGAAGAGAAATTTACACGTACATGAAACATGCACTTGCACACACCAAACGACAAATTTTTGATCCGGGATCAAAATCCCTAATGTTTAAAGTAAATTAGTCTGTTGCTCCAGGATGAATATATCTGAAATGTCCAGAATTTCAGTCGTAACTTTTTTATTAGTTCACTTTTCTTTGAGTCTAATTTAACTATTTCTTTGATCGTTCACTTCCAACTATGTATAACATAATATGTAGTTCAGTTTGTTTACTTTCAAAAATTGTGAACTTCTGCCAAAAATTACTATTTTTTTTATACACATAAGAACTTTTTGAGTACGAGAATGACTTTAGACTAAAATTGTTAGAAATTTTCAATTAAAGGTAAGTAAACTTATACTTTTCGCCACGTTTTGGAAACTAACATACCTAAACAAACTAAAGATTTAGCAGTAAAATAAATGGAAAGATAACTGAACCTTGGGGCACACCAGCATTTATTTTTTGAATATCAGACTTAAAACCGTCTAGAAGAATTTGAATATATGTATGTATGTATATTTGAATACAAAGACAAAATTCATCGACACCGAACGCATGTTTAATCGATAAGAGAGCTTCGTGCCAAAATATTTCAAATGCTTTTCCAACGCACAATTCAATCACCTTTATTTCTCCAAAATGATTAAAGGATTGGTTCTAATTTTCATTGATATATGCCATCAGATCACCAGTGGTTCTATTTTTTCGAAAGCGTACTATTGGTCATTAAAGGTATTTCGTTTTTAAGATATTTGTTAAGCTGATAATAAAATCTAATAACAAGGGACGGTTTGTAATTAGACGGAGAAAGATTCATGCTTATTTTGACATTCTCATGAATAGTCTATTCGTTATAATGATTCTATTCCTTCGAATGAACTTTCTTAATTTTGAGATTCGAACGAATAACATTCATTTGCGAAAGATAGCATAAAATGAACTTCAAAAAAGATTCATTTTCATTACCAGCTGTTTGACATTTACTATATTTCTATTGGAATTAGTATGACCGTTTTACATTTTTTTTTTATTTCTAAACATTTTATAGATGTTGGATAAATAATCAAGAAACAAAATAAATAATACACTTTTTCATTATAAAGTTTAACCATAAAGAACTACATATTTATTACATTTTTTGGGGGAGAGTACGATAACTTAGGCGCCAAAAATTGATAACGGATTTTTGTAGAAGGGTCAAATACAAGCGTTTTTTACTATGGGAGGGGGGGGTCTATCTCGCCCCGTTTAGGAGGTAGGGGCGATTTTAGAAAAAACGACTTAAATTGAAAAAAAAAATATTAAAAAACAACGGCAACACTTACAATAAAATACTATACCGGTTTTGAAAGCCAGAAATCTGTTCTATAATCGTAAATTTAAATTAAATTATTTATGTCAATAGTTTTTGAAAAATTTGCATCCAAACTCAAAATTTTGTTAAAAAAAATGAAAAAAAAAAGTTTAGACCAATTTTTTTCAAAATTGTAAAATGAAGTGCTTAATTGGCTTTTTGTGGTCAATGCTACTATTAATTGTGAATCGAACACAAAAAACCGAATGGTTTTGTCCCTTCTAGTTTTTGAGAAAATCGAAAATTACTAAAACTACTTTTTATGAAATTTTTGATTTTTGGTATTTAACTACGGTGATTTCATTTGAGGATTAATGTTAATGTGGTTCATTTGTAGGTAAAGTACAGCAAATCATTTAGGGTTACTAAGAATGCACCAGAGGAGGTAGAATTATTGCATGGCATTTCGCGACTCAGTCAGTCAGTTTGTGAGTAAGTCAGGTGTTACTTAAAAATAGTCAAGTCAATTTTTCAATGTTCAATGTATTAAAACCGTAAACACGGTATTTTGATCACAAAAAAAAAAAAAATTATAGCAAGCACCTCCCGAATCTCTAGCCAATATTGAGGCCCATGGAAAAATGTGCCGATAGATGGGTTTATTGCTCTGAGATTAACTTTTATATGGATTGCACCAGAGAAACTTTTAAATCATTAGTTTTAAGCAAAATTTAAGTAACGTTATTTATTAAAATAAAAGATTAACTATGTAAATCATTTAAATGTAATTTGAATTTTATATACATACCTACAAATTTGTAACTATATATTTACTTATGTATCTTAAACTGTAAGAGTATAATATGCTCTGGTTGATGAATAAATAATAATAATAATATTGTATTCTTACAATTTTTGTCACCTTTTTGAGTTGGAGT
This sequence comes from Philhelius festivus, assembly GCA_963931855.1. Taxonomy (NCBI): domain Eukaryota; kingdom Metazoa; phylum Arthropoda; class Insecta; order Diptera; family Syrphidae; genus Philhelius; species Philhelius festivus. The sequence goes on along the minus strand of OZ007557.1, from coordinate 87,725,379 downwards.
TGAGGGGAGTTGACGCTTTAGTTGGAATAAGACCAATTTCTTCTAAGAACGCGATGCTTTTAAGATATATTTTTTTGAAATATTGAAAAGTTATTTAATTTAGGATGAAGTAGTGGATGCTTAGTCGTCATTCTTTATTCAAAGAAAAAAATACTTCACTCTTACAAAGGTTGAATAACGAATGACCTTGGTAAACAATAACCTGTACCATATAAGCATTAAAAATGTTAGACACAAACAATGAACATACATATTAATTAAGGAATTATATAAATTAAATAAATGTGCAACTTTGGACTACGTACATACATATATTTAGTAGACATTGGATATAGACCATAGGGTAAATTCAAAGTTTCTTTAAATCCAGATTCTGTAAATGCAAAAGAAACCTTGCATACACCCAACCTCGCACCTACCCCAAATCCTATAGTGTGCCCAGGCAGGGGGGTTGCAGGGGGGCAGCATGCCCCCCATACATATCTCACTGTTTATACGCTGTAATGGGTAAGCAAGCAAAAAAAGCAAATATCCCATAAAAAAGTAGTTTTCGTTATTTTCAATTTTCTCAAAAACTAGACGACATAAAATCATCTAGTTTTCAGTTTTTAAATAAGAATATATAAGAGCAACGAATTTTATGAAAAATAATAATATATAACTTTGCAGTTTTGAAAAATTAAACTTTAAACTTTTTTTTTTATGTTTTTTTTCACCAAAATTTGAGTTTAAAACTCGTTTTTTCAAAAACTGTGCATAGATTCTACTTGATTTAAAAATTATCTAATAGATCAGAGTATTGGCTTTAAAAAAAGGTATAATACTTAATTGTAAGTATTACCGTTATTTTTTAATATTTTTGTTTCCATTTTAGTACTTTTTTTATAAAATTTCCCCTCCCGCCCAAACGGGGGGAGATAGACCCCCCCCTCCCATAGTAAAAAATGCTTGTATTGAACTGTTCTACAAAAAACCGTTATAATTTCTTAGCGCCTAAGTTATCGTACTCTTGCCATTTTTTGTGTCAACTCAGCTGTTTTGGAACTATTCTTTAAAAAAATAAGTTGGTCATGACGCGTTCTAAATTTTTATTTTTTTTTCGTATACACTTGGTCACACTAAAATATCAAAAACAAAAGAGAAGTGTTTGTGAAATGTCTAAACCAAAAAGTGAAATGTTTGTTTATTTGTAATTGTTTTGTTTATTGTTTAATAATTTAAATTTCTGTGATAAAAACCTAAAATATTAAATAAAAAATAAAAATATGGCATTTGTGTTGTTTATAAATGAAGATGGTGTTGAAGAAGTGCAGAGGAGAAGGATAGTGGATGCTTTCCGTATCAACGCGGGTGGTAAAAAAAACCCTTTGCTACCTCCGGGTTTTCTTCCATTATTTTAATTAACTTTTCCTTTTGTTCGCGGTTTGTCCAGTTGTAATGCGACCTTTAAACATAAAACAACAACAAAAATAATAAAAGTAGTTTATTTTCCATGAAATAATTAAAAACTTACATGTTTTGTTGTTTACTCGACAGAAAAATTCAAACGACACAAAAATGACATTTAATTCTATTCTTTCGAATGTCAAAATCGAATTAGCTTTCGCAAATGAATGAACTTTCTATGGATTGGGTGAACTTTCGATTTGTTCGATTAACATTCTAATCGCCGAGTCTCAAAATTAAGTTTCAACGAATTCGACTCACTTTCTAACGAAAGAGAATGTCAAAATAAGCACCATTGTCTTTTTGTCTTGTTTTAGGGACCAGGGTTTTTTTACTTCTCGGAGTGTTGGGGAGTAGGGCAGATTGAAAATCTTACGTAATGGTTTTCCCAGCATAGAAAAACATCTCTTCAGAACTTGCGTCGATGATAATACGAGTATAATGTATTTTAAGACTTTTAGGCTAGTCGCGCACTGGCAACTGTGATCGAAATCAAATAGTTTAATCACCAGTTGAAAGAGAACCGCGCACTGGCAACTCTTTACTCACACTCGCACTCTTTTCTCTCTTGCACTTATGGAAAACAGCTCAACTGTTGCGAGGCAATCGTTTAGTTTGTGTCAAAACACAAACTTTTTAGTTTCGAGAATCGAGTTGCTCTAAGTGCGCGATGTCTCATATAAGCCCATATGTTTCATTTTAGCAACTAAACAGTTGCGAAACTAAAAATTGAATGTGCGCGCCTGGCCTTAATGACCATTGCGGCTGATAGAATGTGAAAACAGTTTTCTCCCATATAACCATTTTTGCTGGAAATTACATGGAGAGTCATAAGACTGTGCGACAAAAGGTGCGTTTTATTATTCACAAATCTATCTGGATCCGGATCTGGATTAAGTTTTAACATGTATTACAAAAACAATTTGGGATCCTGTTTTCTATCGGTATCTATTTCAAAGATCCAAAAATTAGTTATTACACTGGCGAGTAGATGGCTTTTATGATAAGGTAGTGTAAGCTATTGTGTAAAGAAAAAAGACAAGAAATAATTGAAAATTTACAAACCCAAGGATAAAAAGAGACGGACTTATAACACTGCTGTCACTAAGATCCGTATCGTTTTATTTTCAAGGGAAGATCCAGATCCGGATCCAGATAGATTTGTGAATAATAAAACGCACCTAAAGTCGAACTTGCAGCAAACTGCGTTGTAAACAAATTTAATTTTTTTTGCCGATTGATGAGGGGAGCGTTATGAATATATGACAAATGAACGAAGAACATGTATTTTATTACGAACCGTGTAAGCAAGCGTAACTTACTTACCTGTCGAATTTGAGTTTAAAAATTGCAGGGGTGGAATCGCGTAAGATGATAGTTGACTATCAATTCGTTGATTGTCGTTTTTGACTATAGCTGTCTCTATCATATAAATTGAAAATTATAGAGAGAGCGATGGTCAAAACGATAATCAACAAATTGATAATCAACTATCACCTTACGCGATTCCACCCCAGATTGTTTTATCAGCCACCTGAAACGCTGCCATCTTGAATCGATATTTCTAATACCCTTTATTTAATATTAAAAAGCAATATGATTAATCCGCTAACATAGACACACAGTGTTATCACGAAGCCACCTCAATAATCATACAAAAAAAGTTTATTTATAGCTTAATTCAATTGAACTGCATTTAACCCAATTATACAACGCGACTCACTAACCAAATAAATAAAAAGACAATTCATTGCTTTTCCTCCATACCTACTGACTCAGTCCACCATACAATAAGTATGTACATACATATATGCTTTCTACTGAAGCACAATAAAATCAAAATTACTTGTCTTGAATAAACCTTGTTGCTTACTGCAGTTTAATCCCTCGCAATAATAAAACAATAAGAAAAAATTCATGTATTCTTTTCATGTGCGGAAAACACCCATGGTGAATATACCGCAGTGCTTTGCTGTGGCATCACTAGATCGAGACATCGAGTCAATCAATCACAACCACAATAGTCGAAAATAAAACTTGTGCAAAACTTTTGTCATTATTATTTCTAACAAACTTACACAGATATACTTAAACTCGTTATAAAGTGATTCTATTATTACTTTACAACAAGTATACGATTATTGGGGTCTTGCGTGTTGAAAATTTATTTCGAGTTACTCTATTTCAAAGTTTTATTTCATTACCTACGTTTTACTGTGCAATGTTATGATGAAGCTGAAGACTTACTTTAAGTTTTAAATAATGAAATAAATACGATTGGCACTTCGAAATTTTTAAGAAATCATACATTGAAAACTCAATTTGTCTTAGATGTTGACTAATTATAATCATTGCGGACAGAAGAACTTTTGTGTTCAAAACGAAAGGTTTAAGAAATATTCATAAACAGCAAGTATTACGTAAAATCAATTTTTTTAAGGATCTCGAAAAACTCTATGAAGTTTGCTACTTATGTTTTAAGATAACAACACCGAACACCAGTAAATTTGTCAAATTTTGACATCTGAATCGCAAATTTATGACAGTTTTAATAGGCGTTTTTCTTTTTTAGCCCCGAGCAGGGCACAGAGCAGGGCCTGAGCGCTTAGAGCTCGCTCCGAACCGAGCGTGACCTGAGCGCTCTGAGCTAATTAAGAAACACATCTGGGCACTGAATTGTCATTGTATCATTTTTCAAATAAACCAAATGCCGAATTTATCTCCAGCGAAATTTCCTGGAACGCTATTTTTTTCAAGACTTGTTCCTTTTTAATGATTCTATCAAGAACATCATCTGTTTTGTCCACCCCTTCGAAAACAAAAAATATTATACTCTGCTCATAATTATATATATTTATTTTTCCTTACCTTCACTGGGAGAACAACCAGCTTCGCCCGCCATTTCCATTGTTTTAATTTTGTATTTCTTTTTTTCTTTTACTATCATCCCTCCCAAAAAAAATTAATGAAGTTAGCCGCGCTCAGCTTTTTGCTCCGTCTGCTCGGTCATTTATTATCGAGCTCATCGAGCGAGCCCCGTTCGAGCTCTGAGCTAAAAAAGAAATGCAAGTTGAGCGCTCAGGGCGCTCTGGGTTAAAAAAGTAACATAGTTCTTTTTTTGACAGTTCAGTGCCCCGCTCGGAGCTAAAAAAGAAAAACGCCTAATGGTATAAGCATAATCAGGACGTTGTGTCACGTAAGCGTTATCCGAATTAAATGGTGATTGGTGAGCATTGGATTTATATATGAGAAAATTCTCTGCAAATTGATTAATGACTCATATAACACCATTCCTTTCATATAGAGCAATTATTTTTTAAATGGGTGTGAAATATTTCAAACATTAGTTTTTTTACCCAAATTTTACCTGTGGTAAAAAAAAACTTAATACTCACCTCTGAATTAATAATTCAGGATAAATAAATTTGAGCCAAAACAGATTGTGGAGAACCAGGGCCTCGTGATTGATAACTCTAAAACATTCGTGTGTGCGTGTTGTTCGCAGGAATGGAGGGAGTTTTTTAACGATTTCGAACGACTATGATGGGAAACACTTTTTTCGAGACAGGATTTACTCTTGAAAGATTTGTCACTTACTAGCAAGATGCAGTACTCTGTTTGTTAATCTATCCAATGACTGGTATTCACTGATCTATTGTGCGAAGAATATACAGGGTGCGCCTTATGTTCCAGGTCGATTAAATTTGGTTGCCATTTTTGTGCAAATGAATTTGTCAGTTGGCATTTCACAGGCAGTGGTTGATGACAATTTATTATGGAGCATGTAATGCAGCAACAATGTTTTGAAATTAATAAAAATTTGTATTAAAATAACTGTTCAATAGTAAATAGGCGGAGAAAATTACGTAACGAGATCCGATATAGATTCGTAGATAATAAAACGTACCTAATGAGCTTAAAAGATCTCGCCTTTGCACCACTTGACTGACATCATATTCCATAAATAATCGACAATCGGAAAGGACCCTTTTAAAAAAGTATAAGCTCAAGTCACCTTTTGATCCTGTAAACATGAAGATGCAATCTACATCAATACGAATTCCACAACCGGCAAATAAAAATCGTGCGAATTTAACCTCACTTAACTTATGTATGTTTTATGACAATACACATTTGCCGACGACTAAAAAATAATCAAATGAATGAAATGTGAAAATTCGCCAACATTGTAAGCTCGCCTTAAAATTTACTTTTCACGCGTTGTTATTGTTATTTTCGCAAAACTGAATTGATAGTTTTCTGCAGACAAGCAATTGCGTGTTCAATTAATCTAGCTATTTTGAATTTTTTTTTTTAAAAGGAGAAATTCTTATATCCAATCGATCAAAACTAACAAAACCACAACTACACACATATGTATATATGAATATTCACAATGAAATCGAAAGGTATCTTCTTACTTTCCCATTTGCAAAAAATTAAATGAAAACCAACCTTGAATGTTGTTACAATAATTAGTTTATCGTTCAATCAAATCAATACGTCATTAAACTAAACTCACTCATTAGGATTGTGTTTCAATGTTTAATAATGCAGAGGCATCAACAACAGCATACATATTTTGCATGTTGTGATGAAGAAGCATCCACATCACTGCATATATTCGTGTAGATTCACTTTCAATGTCATGCTCTAGAAATTGTCCGTCTTTAATATTTGTAAACGATATTATAAGTACTTTTAGATACCAAATAAATTGTGCTAATGTTCCGTGAATACAACATTAAATATGATATTTGTATCGTGTCTAATGAAATCATATTGAATCGGTTTTCCATACTTCATTACGCACAAGAGTTTGCTGTGTTTAACGAACTTTTGGGAAACCTTATATGCATATGATGCAATATGTCTGCCCAATTTAAATTTTTCTTATACATATGTATATTTATTTGAAGAACATTTAACGACAATTTTAGGTCTTTCACTCTGGCGCCATTTTAGTGGAATTTTGAAGTTAAAAAAAAAAAACATACGTTTAACGAATTCCAAATTTGTGTAAATTTTTTTCCTTTATTATGCTTCTGTTCATTTTCGCATGGATTTTTTTTTTGTAAATACACTCCGGTTCATTTACTTACAAAACAAAAATTAAACTTAATTTCTTAAAACTTAGGTACATACTTAGGTACGAGTAATAATAAATTGTAGAAATAAGTTGACGAGAAATGTTTAATTTAGGTTCCACAACTTCTATTTTGTTGATTGTTTCACAAATGTTGTTACTTTTCCAAACAAGCTCAGATTTGTATTTATTGTAGTAAATATGATTGAAAAGGGTATAACACAATACGAATTATAATGGTTCAATGCACAGTTTTAAAGTTTAAAAATAGGACCCAACAAACAAACAAATTTGGTTGTGGAACGTATTCGTTTTTATTTCACTAACCCCCAGTTTCACAGTGGGAGTTTAAACCTCACTTTTGGTTTAAACTTCAGTTCAACAACAAATTTGGTTTCACAGTTTCGTTTAATCCTTAAACAGAGTTCATTCTTTAGTTTAAGTTAAACGATACTATTCTGCCGTTTAAACCTCAGATCAACAATCCCTTCGAACATTTGAAAATAAAATTTATTTTCATATTTTAATTTGTTTTCCTGTCACAGGTCACAACTAAAACAAAGCAAACTTTCGTTGATTGTTTTTACTTTGATTCAGATAGACAGAGAAAACAATTTACTTAAACTACGTTCAATCAACTGAAGTTCAGATTAGACTGTGAAACCGGACGAGTTGAACTTCAAATTTAAACTCCAGTTCAGGTTCAGCAGAACTTGAGTTTAAACTCTCACTGTGAAACTGGGGGTAACTGTAGAGTATTACTCACCGTCCTCCTCGAATGAAAAACTATAATCAACAACATTTAGTACGCAGTTCGCTCCTTAATATGTTTATAAAAGATCTTTTATTGAGAATATGTCACATAAAACTGTTTTTTTTTTTCAAGATTTAAATATAATAAAATAAATTGAATTTTTCCTTTTAGCTGTGGCTGGGGCTTTGTGTTCCCAAATATTTCTCGTTTTTGATTTTCACTTTCACAAAATAAAATTCAGATAAGGTTAAAGAATAGCAGATTCTGTCAAAATTTAACTCAAGAATAATGTGCCGAACAATTATTCCGTGTGTTAAATATGTACAGACAAGGGCTGTACAGCTGGAAATAAAGGGTGTATTCATAGCGCATAAATCTGCGCTAGTATAATCGCAGTTCTTTTCTGATGCGTTTGTGAACGCACTCACAATGCAGAATGTCTACAGTAAGCAAAAAGGCCTGACTTAGTCCAATTTGTATGTAAACAAAGTTCATAAACGTCAGAGAAAAGTGGCGGCCAAACAAATTTTGTTGAACTTGATTTTTGATTTGCTTACCGAAAAAGAAAAAAACATAATTGCCACAAATATCTTGCAGAGAAAAAATGGAAAGAACATTATAACGAGAACATTTTTAAGCTTAAAAATATATCGCTTATTGCCAAAAAATGCATTCCTTACGAAGGTGATTTCAGAGTATCCTGGCGATATATTCCATAGTCATTTTAGAATGTCGAGGTCTACATATAATGTAAGCTTCTTTCTGGTTGTTATACAGTGCCTCTTCGTCCTTCTTGGTGACTGTAAAATTAATATTATAAATTCCCGCTCTTCTGCAGCCAAACAAATTCAGCTGCACAATCCGCCCGACGCTGACAACAGTTTGATGTTTATGAACTAGACTTGAAAACCGCGAAGGTGAAATACATATATAGTTCCGTGATCATAATACACACAAGTTTTATCAAAGCTTCGGAGTTAAATTCAATTAATTCCTGAGATATATTTATCAGTGTAACTTTTTTCAGCGTGAGAAGACAAAAATCCTAAGAAAATTTTAATCGTTTAACTTCAATTTTTTGTATCAATCAATTAACATATCAAAAGTTAATCCTATTTTTAAACTGGATTTTATTACTCCGTGACACGTAAATAAGCCATGAATCACTATTCTGGTCACAGTAAGGCTAGTAGCGCACTGGCAACTGTGATCGAAATCAAATAGTTTAATCACCAGTTGAAAGAGAACCGCGCACTGGCAACTCTTTACTCACGCTCACACTCTTTTCTCTCTTGCGCTTATAGAAAACAGCTCAACTGTTGCGAAGGCAATCGTTTAGTTTGTGTCAAAACACAAACTTTTTAGTTGCTCGAATCGAGTTGCTCTAAGTGCGCGGTGTCCCATATAATCCAATATGTTTCATTTTAGCAACTAAACAGTTGCGAAACTAAAAATTGAATGTGCGCGCCTAGCCTAAGGAATAAGATGAGTTGATGTCTTTTAAGACTTGTTTGTAAAATATTAATTTTGTCTTGTGTCTCCTTTCACTGGTTTCAGTCAGGGTTTGGCGCATTCTTAAATTCAATGGATGTGTGAAACTGCTTCTACACAAGGCATTGTATTTATTCAACTTTTAAATTTTGGCTCTTTGCTTTTGAATGCAAAAGTAATTTAAGTAATGCATTTGCACGATAGAATTTATACAGAAATACAATTTTGTAATCCTCTTTCGTAGGATTACAGCAACTTATGCCTTAAATATGGCAGAAATAATGACATCTTATGGACTGCAGTTTTTTTACTTTTGTGCTTATTTTTTTGAACTAGCTTCTTAAGTGGATTTTGAATTGAAATCGAGAAGAAAAACGGCCCTATTCAAAATCACAAGGAGAATATGTTGTGTCAATGAAATTAAAACGACATAAGCTACTCGTTGGTAGAAATGTGAATTACATTTTGAAATAGATATAACACTTTCGTTAAGTGTACCCAACTAAGCGAACCGCACTGTACGGACAGTCATTGGTCTTTTTATTATTATCGCTTCTTTTTTATGTTTTATTTATTTATTTTTTGAGTGACCATTCCATGGTATGTGACGCGTCGCTGGTGTTATTTTTAGGTCAGGGTTATCGAGTCACGTTTTATGCGGTCAGTTGCAGTGCCAGAATACGAGTATATACTATACGCGGGCTGATCAATTTCAATGACATCATATGGTGCAATATATTTTATTTCGTTTATTTAAAGTTAAATAAACATTTCTTAATACCAAACAAAAATAAATTATATTGTTAGATGTGTTTTGGTTTTTAGTTTTTGTAGGCGGACTTAAATTTAACAAAAATCATTCGTGATTTTGATATTATCCGATCTATTTTCACTCCATGATGATCAAGATAAAAGATTAAGTTGGTCACTAAAGTGAGCGGTACTGAATGCTTAGGGAATTTCGCATAGTTTTCGCAATATATTGGTATAAAAACCAACTTGTAAAGATGCAATTTTAAAGAAGTCACTTACGCAATTGATTGAAGACCAGTTTGCTCAAAGAAATCTTTTCGGCGTTTGAGAACTACCTACACTCTCAAAGCATATCCCATCAAATGATATACAGTGGATCAAAAAAGAAATCGGACATACAAGTTTTGTCTCTTTAAATCACAAAATAAAATTGATGAAGGTTTGAAAATAGCGTATTTCTGCATTTATACATAGTTTTTACTATAAAGTCTGGATATTTAGCAAAAATTACAGTTTTATTAACAAATTATCATCGAAATTCAATATAAAAGAAAATAATCGCAAATTTAATATCAAAAAAGAAATCGGACACTCTGTGTTGTACTCATTTTTTTGTTTTTAACGGGACAAATATAACACTTTTAGGTTCTTAATATACCGTTACATTTGTCAGATGTTTATTTGATTTGAATTTAATGCGTTATTATTAATAAGGTCAAAATGGAAGAACAATGTTGATATACAACGATAGAAGTACGAAAAATAGTGATAACATTTTTTTAAAAAGGTAACTGTACGTGCTATTGCAGAAATTGTAAAAAGAAGCAATTCTACGATAGGAGACATCATAAAAAGATTCAAAACAACAAAATCTGTTGAAAATTTACAAAAATCTTGAAGACCAAAAAAGTTTATTGCAGGCGATGAACGTTGGATATTGTAATAAGTTAAAAAATAAACCCCAAATAGGTGCACCAAAGTTGACGGGCGTAGGTAATGAAATACCTGCACTAAGATATTAACCCTGAAACCGTAAAAACAGTGCTGCGAAAAAGTAATTTTCATGGAAGAGTGGCAAGAAAAAAACCTTTTATCAACAAGAAAAACCGAATCAAGAGAAATAGTTTATAAGGAGCTACCAAAAGACGGATTTGTCATTCTGAAATCGTGTTTTGTTCTCTGTTATATTAAATTTACTCTCGTCAGAGACAAAACACGATTCCAGAATGACAAATCCGTCTTTTGGTAGCTCCTTATAAACTATTTCTCTTGATTCGGTTTTTCTTGTTGATAAAAGGTTTTTTTCTTGCCACTCTTCCATGAAAATTACTTTTTCGCAGCACTGTTTTTACGGTTTCAGGGTTAATATCTAAGTGCAGGTATTTCATTACCTACGCCCGTCAACTTTGGTGCACCTATTTGGGGTTTATTTTTTAACTTATTACAATATCCAACGTTCATCGCCTGCAGTAAACTTTTTTGGTCTTCAAGATTTTTGTAAATTTTCAACAGATTTTGTTGTTTTGAATCTTTTTATGATGTCTCCTATCGTAGAATTGCTTCTTTTTACAATTTCTGCAATAGCACGTACAGAGTTACCTTTTTAAAAAAATTGTATCACTATTTTTCGTACTTCTATCGTTGTATATCAACATTGTTCTTCCATTTTGACCTTATTAATAATAACGCATTAAATTCAAATCAAATAAACATCTGACAAATGTAACGGTATATTAAGAACCTAAAAGTGTTATATTTGTCCCGTTAAAAACAAAAAAATGAGTACAACACAGAGTGTCCGATTTCTTTTTTGATATTAAATTTGCGACTATTTTCTTTTATATTGAATTTCGATGATAATTTGTTAATAAAACTGTAATTTTTGCTAAATATCCAGAGTTTATAGTAAAAACTATGTATAAATGCAGAAATACGCTATTTTCAAACCTTCATCAATTTTATTTTGTGATTTAAAGAGACAAAACTTGTATGTCCGATTTCTTTTTTGATCCACTGTACCAATGAATCTAAGACGACTGAAGAGACTGAGTAATTTGTGGGCCTAAAATTTAACTTATTTTACCCATAGGACAGTAAGGTGCCGAACAAAATATCTAAGAAAAAAATACAGCTATTATGTCAGACAACATCCTTAAGGGAGGCTGATCCACATATTGGGGATAGAAGAAAATGTCAGTTTATATCAATTCCCAGTGTTTTGACTGTGAGTATGCTCACCGAGTACCAATAATATGGCGCCACACAATACATGGTACCTATATTTTTGCATTTATAGAGTTGCATCATATAGATATTTCACGTATTTGAACCCTATTTCGAGCAGACAACTTATCTTTATTGAATAAACAAGATTCTGAGCAATAATTACTTGGTGTAAGCTTTATCCTCTTAAAATTGTAGATATTATAAACTTCAGCTCAAAATGTAAAAAAAAGAAAACAAAAGAAAAAAATAAACAATAAAGCCAACATTCGACGTTTTTACAATTTTATGCATTTCAAATACCTACAGTATCGGACAAAACATTTGCAAGTAGAACTGAAACCAAGTAGTTTCTTAAAATTTATTAAATTTGTATTCACAACCAAAATAATTTTTATATATTGTTAAATAAAATACAATTTGTAGGTTTCAACAAAAAATAGAACAAAGTTCTAAACGTTTTTAATCAGCAAATTAAGTAATAATAATGAAAATATTTTTATATTGATAAGAAACAACAATCAAACTATATAAAATCTATATCAGAAACAAGTAATATTCTTGATTTTCGTAACACTATACCCCACTTAAATTTTGTTCGTCTCGAACAAAGTCACTATTGTCACCATAGTATTGAGCCAGTCTATCCAGATGAACTACTTTCATTTTTGATCTTTTACGATCCTTCCACTGTATGCGATACACCACATCATTTATTCGGTTGATTACCACATAAGGTCCTTCCCAATGAGTTTGTAATTTTGGACATATACCTTTTTTTCGTTGAGGATTATGAAGGAGAACCATATCACCTTCACTGAAGCCTTTCGAATTTACTTGGAGATCGTATCTTACTTTCATTTTGTCGCTTCTTAATTGTAACCTTTTTCTAACATCTTTATGAATTTCATCCAATTGCTGTCGACTAAAAATTTCATCATAAGGTTTTTGATTCAATATACCAGAACTCGTTCCGAATTTGATATCTGCTGGTAGCCGTAGATCATTTCCAAAGAGGATTTTAGCCGGTGTTAACTTAGTCGTATCATGTACTGCAGATCTGTACGCCATCAGGAATTTTTGAATTTGCTCGTCCCATTTTCTTTGTTCGCTGTCGACAACTTTCCTTAAATGCTCTTCAAGGGTTCTATTAAATCTTTCCACCATGCCATCCGACTGTGGATGTAGTGGTGTGGTCCGCGTCTTCCGTATCCCTAAGATTTCACATAAATCCTTGAATATAACGGACTCAAAGTTTCTTCCCTGATCAGAATGCAATTCAAGAGGTACACCATATCGACATACCCATTCATTAAAGAAAGCGTTGGCACAAGTTCTCGCTTCTTGGTTTGGTAGGGGGTATACTTCCGGCCATTTACTAAAATAATCGATAACGACTAATACGTACCTATTTCCCTTATTACTTTCTGGAAATGGTCCTGCGATATCCATTGCAATTCGTTCAAAGGGAGCACCAACGGTATATGACTGCATAGGACCTCGACTGCGTGTTTTAGGTCCTTTTGCGGTTGCACACGTTTTGCATTTGGCAATCCAATTGGCAACTGATTCTTGGCATCCCACCCAGTAGAAATGCCTTTTGATTTTTTCTACTGTTTTAGTGATTCCTAAATGTCCTCCAGTGACACCATCATGGAATTCTTCTAGAACTTCTCTAATTTTTGATTTTGGTACTACCAGAAGCTTATGTTTGACTTTTCCATCTTCGCTTTCCCAAATCCGGTAAAGACAGCCATCAATTAGCACTAAACTATCCCATTGTGCTAAATATGCCTCAATTTTAACTCTTTCAATTAATTCTGGAGTAGCATCCATAAAGGCCAACTGAGCTAAGCGTTCGATTTCACCTGCAAAGGTCTGAAGGCTTTCACCTTTTTGTTGAGAACGTGCCTTAAGTTCCAGGCGGTGAACTTGGCGCATGTGGTCGTTACTATACCGCCGATGTAAAGCTTGCATCAAAGCTGAATAATTCTTCTGTTCCTCGCTTGATAGAGTTTGAATTATTTCAGCAGCAGCACCCTTTAGAGAAATTATAAGAGCAGATGAACAGTCCTCTACACTCCAGCGATTTCTTTGGGCGGTGGTTTCAAATTGTAGCTTAAAAACAGCAAAACTTGAAGATCCGTCATAGATAGGGGCTTTAAACTGTGATAAACAAGCTCCAACCGGTGCTTGGAATCGGGAGATTTCTTGTTTCATTGTGGAAATCTCTTGATCCGTGTTACGGATGCATGTGCGGAATTCCATCACAACTTCTGTTTCAAAATAGTCACCCTGTATATTGTTCGAAATTTGCCTAAGACGATTCGAAATCATCTGGTTCACCGGAAACGACTTCTTTCAAATGGCTGCCCCCACAGTCAAGTCGAAATTTGTTTCCTGGTTTCAGTCTTTTCACTTAAGATCACCAACCGGCTCGGACGTACATCAAGGCACAATTGCATTCTTTTTTTTTTGAACACCCCCTTTTTTTGTACACCCTTGGGTAAAATTCATCGCTTTATCCTAGAGAATAGCCACGAGTACTGCTTGGCATTGGAGGGATCATTCTCGCGAGCCCAAGGCAAAGAGCCAGAGCGGATAGGATCTTGCTCGGCGAATTATGTATCAGCTTGCAGGTAATGTGATTTATCTTTTTTTTTTTAGACTAGTTCACATTAGTATATTTCCCACAGTATTCTGGAAATCTAGTGAATAGTTCTTCCATTAGAAGAGAACAAAAGCAACGAAAACAAAAGAGGAGATTAGAAGTAGACACTGGAACCACCACGTGCATCTCTAAGAAAAGAAAAAAAAAAAAAAGACCATCGCCACCCTCTCTCACCTTCCAATTCATCCAGAACAATAAAAAAGTGCCGAATTCACCACAACAGAAAGCTCTGATCAAACTGCGTACTGCCTCTGTTTCTTGGAAGCAATAATTTGGTGTAACATCAAGTCAGTCACCCTTCTCGCCTCGAAACAAGAACAGGTAGCGATCTTTCGTCGTGTGACAGGCGAAATCGTGGAGATCGGGCGGTTCGAGCTATCCCTGGGTGGTACAAGTGCACGCGAGTGAGTGAGGGGGGGGGGGGCGATCGGATGCATAGGGGCCGAAGGGCGACCTTCCGGTGGTGTTTTGTTTTTGCGTCTAGCATAAAGCCAGAATATAAAAAGAAAAAAAAAGAAGAAAAAAAATATATATAAAAAGAAAACAAAATAGAAAGCTAACGTAAAAGGGAAACGAGATATAGATAAATATATAATAAATAAATAGAGAAAAGTGAAAAAAAAGGAGATATGATAATAAGAAATTTGGTGGAGTGAATTTGAAACAATTAGGCATAATAAAGGAAAAAAAGAAAAGAAAAAAAAAAAGAAAGAAAAAGAATTATACATAAAGGTAAAGGAAGGGGAGAAAAGTGTCAGTGTAACGGCAGTGAATGGGCAGTTGATTGCGGTGCCTCAATGTTCTTTTTTCCAGCATCTTCGAACGGAATTGTGCACAATCTCGGACGCAGATAATGGTGAGTTTCTCTCCTTGTATTGTTTTGTTTGTATGAGTATATTTTGACCGTCATAAATTGGGATTTCGGTAAACACAACCCGCTAAATACCCCGCTATTCGCTCTTGTCAAGTTTTCATTCTTTTCTTCTCCTCCTTTTTATTTTTTTTTGTAAACAAATCAAAGAGAAAAAAAAAAAAGGAAGATATTAACCTACACTCCAGAACAATAAACACACCTTTTTTTTTATTTTTTTTTTTTTTTGTCTTTTTTTTTTGTAAATTTGAATATTCTTTTCGCATGAATTTTTTTTATTTCTTATTTTTCTTTTATTTTAAGAATACGAAATATTTAATAACTAAGTGGATTAGTGTTTTTTTTTTTAGCTGAATTAATAAAATAATGTCATATTTTTTTTTCTTTTCTTATACAAAAATAACATTTTTTTTTCTTTTTTGAAATGAGATAGAACCGTTTTGAGTGGGGGTTATGTGTGGTTTGTATGTGCGGGCCTCGAATGTTGACAGCGTAGGTGGTTAAACTCCCTCGTCGGGAATCCCAGAAGGGACAGCCCACTTGCTATACATCATCCAGGAGTACGGCTGTCAAAGGTAAACACACTGTGTCAGAGGGTGGGATTTAAAAGCAAGGTACTCAAGGCGGCATGTCATCCGCTGCCCGACGAAGAAGCTGAGTACACCGAAAGAAATGTCCGTCCGTCGTCTTATTGTCTGAAATAATCTTGGCATGAAATAAAAATTCTTTGTTCGCGTCTGGCTACTCGATGATCAAGAACCACGCCCACCGACATCCCTAGCTGTGCCCTGTGCAAGCATGCCAAGTGAGATCATAACGAGTAGAGTTCAGTTCGATTCATTTAAAAAGCCGCAACAAAGAATTGGCGCCCAACTCTTGGGGCTTAACTTTTAAGCTTCAACACAGAAAAACGAGTTGTTATCATTTTAAGTATAGTCCCGGAATTCGCTTCAATCTGCGATCCGCGTTGCTACTATAAAGCATAATCAGCAAGTTTGTCTGTTTTTTAGTTCATATTTGTCCGAAAACTTATTTCTCTACATGAATGTTTCGTTGCATATGAATATTTACAAAATATGTAATAGTGTAGTCCATCTTCTAGCTTATATGCTGGAATATCGTGCCACTATGATTTCGATGGCATTCAGCTTCATTGTTCCTTTTTCAACAACGTCCGTCCGTTCTATATAAAATCATCGTCAACATTCGAGTGAAACACCAATCACATGCCATACTAAACCCCAACACAGTAAATGAAAACGAACTTTAACCAATAAAAACATACAAAAATCAAAACTTACAATTGAAAAAAAAAGAAGAAGTCCATATATACATACAGTAGATATGAATGGTAATAACAAACCAAATACTCGGTCCAGTGCTAGAGGGAAATCCAGTAACTCTAGAGGTCAACACTCCTTTTCCCTCTCAAGAAATTCAAATGTTAGAAACACCAATTCTCCAGCAAACATGAATACAAGACAACCTTTAGTGCACCACAGTCCACAACCTCCACAAAACCAACAAAATCGAAATTCCAACAACGAACAGCTATTTAATCTTGAACAAGATCCTCAGGTTGTAGGTCAGAGTGTTCAGAGTGATGCAAACCAAATTTCAGCAGACTCAAATCAAGTTCAAAACGAGCTCTCTGATCCTGTGTACTTACATCCTCCTCAGTGCAGCAACCAAGCACGAACGCAAAGCTTAGACAATAATACAAAAACAATGTCGTCGGATGCAAGCAATTACGATATCGTAACTCTAGCGTCAGCATTCGAACGCATCATGGTAGCCAACAACAAAATTGTCATCAACGAGATGAAAGCAATTAGAGATTCCCTAACCCAAAAACTTGACCAAATAAACAATCCTCCAAGTCAGACAGTACAGCCTGAAGATAATCAAAATCAGAATGCTAATGTAGACTTTGATCAATTTCTCCAAAATGTTTCGTTTTCCACTCAAAACCGCTTACCGGTAAGTCAAAATACATCTCTTTCACAGCCTTCAACCACCACTTCAATTCGCAAAATCGAAAAATGGCAAATCTCTTTCGATGGGACGGAAAATGTTCATGATTTTTGGTTCAAAGTTGAAACCTTAAAGCAAAAATCACAATGTTCCTGGGAAAATGTCCTAGCCAACTTTCACGTCCTCTTGAAAGGCAAGGCAGAATCTTGGTTTTGGTTTTTCTTAAAGAAAAATCCGAATGCTTCATACCAAAATCTTAAACAGGCCATTTTAAAGGAATTTAGTCGAGCGGAAAATGAGTACGACAAAATTTTACGAATGGTTTCTCGTCGACAAGGTTTCAAAGAAACATTCGACGAATTCTATACTGATGTTTTGCGTCTCAATGCACGTTTAAAAGAACCTTGGTCTGATGAAAAAATGATTGACCTAATTAAGAAAAATTCGAAAGAAACCTTAGGCGCATTGCTGTTTCCTTGTCAAGCCACGTCTCTGGACCAAATGAGAGATGTAGCAAGGCAAGGTGAAGCACTTGTCCAACACCAGGCTTCTCAAAGGTTTTCGAAGTATAAGCTTAACGTTAACGAGATAGAATCTCAATCATACCCTAACAATGAAAAGACCAGGGAAGATCAGGAAATAGCCGCATACTTAAAAACGGAGAGGCCTAACACAAAATCTCTTGACACTTCAAATTTCACATGTTGGAACTGCCAACAAATAGGTCACTCTTATTATGACTGTCCAAGTGAAACACGAACATTGTATTGCTATAAATGCGGAGAGCGAAACGTCACAACCGCCACATGTTCAAAACATGGTTTAAACCGGAAGGTGAGCGAGTTGACCGCCGAGGGCACTCGTTCCGTAAACCCGACCCCGAGCCAATAAGTCAGACAAACATCTCTTCAGAGAGTCATAGACAATCTGAAGATTTAAATTTTAAAACCTTAAACGATACTAGACCTGTACCAAAATTAATTCTCAAGAGAGCAAACTTTGACAAAAAAACTGCTAATATCCAAGCCATACCCACTTTGTCTTTTCATGAGAGAATGAGACGCTATATCCAAGTCAAGAATCGGATTATGTCCGGAAAAAATTCAAAAAGAATTTACAAGTGCAGGGACCGCTATCTAGCCAGAAAAACCCATAGAAGAAAAATAGAGTCCACTGTCCTCGATGATTTGAATGATATGAGGCCGTACTTGTACATAAAGATCGGGGATGAAAAGGTGTGTGCTTTGTTAGATTCAGGTGCATCAGTAAGTGCTTTAGGGAAGGATTGTCTCGAGCTGTTGGAACGAAATTCTATCTCCATGAAACCTTTAAAAGCTAGTATCAGCACCGCTGATGGTACGAAACAAAACATTTTAGGTCTGTGCAAAATTCCAATACATTTTAACGACATGACAAATGAAATAGAATTTTATATTGTGCCTTCCTTGCAACAAAAGGCCTATCTTGGTATAAATTTTTGGAAGAGCTTCCATATTGCGCCTAAGATCGTTTCAGAGATAGCTAGCCTGGAAGAGCAAATTGCCGATCCAAAGCTTCATGATCTTTCACCAAAGCAGCGAGAGGATCTAAACAGAGTCATAGATTTGTTTCCATCGTATTCGAAGCTAGGTCTCGGCAGAACTCATCTAGAGGAACATGTGATTGACACGGGAGACGCGGCCCCTATTAAGTCCAAATACTACCCACTCTCACCACCTCGAGAAGCTGAGGTCTACGCCGAAATTGAAAGGTGGCTTAGTTTGGGGATCATTCGGGAAAGTAATAGCCCTTGGTCATCTCCCACTGTTCTAGTCAGAAAACCAGGCAAGAATAGGCTCTGTATAGATTTTAGAAAACTCAACAAGGTGGCCAAAGATGATGCATATCCACTTCCGCACATTTCTGGATTATTAAGTAGGTTAAAAGATACGCACTATATAACAGGTCTTGATCTCAAGGATGCGTTCCATCAGATTCCCCTCTCCAGCTCTTCGCGTGAAAAGACAGCATTCGCTGTACCTGGCAAACCATTAATGGAATTTGTTGTTATGCCTTTTGGGCTAAAAGATGCCTCCCAAAGGATGACACGCTTAATGGACAAGGTTATACCGTCCAAATACAGAGAGAAAGTGTTCGTTTACATTGACGATTTGCTTGTGTGCTCCGAAGCTTTTGATGAACATCTCATGATTCTGTCCGAAGTCGCAAAGTTCCTTAGAGATGCCAATCTTACAATAAATGTAGAGAAGAGCAATTTTTGTCAAAGAGAAATTAAATTCTTAGGCTACATAGTTGGCCAAGGCTGTCTCAAGACTGACCCCACAAAAATCGAAGCAATCACAAATTTTCCAATCCCGCAAAACGCCCGACAGATTCGACGATTTCTCGGCATGGCGGGATGGTATCGACAATTTATACCCAATTTTTCTAATCTTTCCTCCCCATTGTCAGATTGCCTGCGCAAGTCTGAAAGGTTTTGTTTGTCTCAAAACGCCATTGTCGCGTTTCAAAAACTGAAAGATGCTTTGACGACAGACCCGGTACTAGCACAGCCAAATTTCTCTAAGCCTTTTATTATTCAGTGCGATGCTTCTAGTACAGGTGTTGGCGGTGTCCTGTTCCAGATGGACGACGAAGGTCATGAGCATCCGATAGCGTTTGTTTCACAGAAGCTTAACAAGGCTCAGAGAAACTATACTGTTTCGGAACAGGAATGTCTCGCTGCCATAATCTCAGTTGAAAAATTTAGGCCATACATTGACGGCTTGCCCTTTAAAATAATCACAGATCACTCGAGTCTTAAGTGGCTCATGTCACAAAAGAACTTAAGCGGACGACTCGGACGATGGAGTCTGAGGCTGCAAGCGTTCAATTTTTCAATTGAGCACCGTAAGGGCTCACTTAATGTCGTACCGGATACTCTGTCGAGAACGGATATGGAGGAATTGACAGAGATCATAGACGAAAAGGAAATTGACTTGAACTCCCCTTTCTTTAAGTCAAAAGATTACGAAGATCTTATGCACAAATTGTCGCAGAACCAAGAAAGCTTGCCGGATATCGTCATATCTGATGGGTTTATTTACAAACGTGTACACTTTCGCTCGGGTTCACCTGATGAAGAGGAAACCTTATGGCGTTTATGGTTGCCCAAAGAACTTACGGCGGGGGCAATTTCGAACGTCCATAATACAAAGTCAGGGTGTCATGGTGGCGTAGAGAAGACTTTATTTCGGGTGAAGCAAAAGTATTTCTGGCCAGGCATGGTCAAACAAATCAAAGACTATGTGAAATCTTGTGATACATGTAAAGAGATAAAGCCACCATCAGCCTCTCTTAGACCCAAAATGGGCCGGCAAATCCTGACTGAACGTCCTATGCAAAGATTTTATATTGACCTGTTAGGGCCATATCCGCGCACGAAACTGGGCAATACGGTAATTTTCATAGTCATAGACCATCTGACCAAGTTTGTCTTCTTAAGGGCGCTGAGGAAAGCTTGTGCGAAATCCATTTGCAGTTATCTTGAAAATGACGTTTTTCGGATTTTTGGATTTCCGGAATATGTCCACAGCGACAATGGAAGACAATTTGTCTCTAAAGAATTTACGCGATTTATGAGTTCACACGGCATCAAACATATCACAACTGGTTTTTATTCTCCTCAGGCAAATAGCTCTGAACGAGTAAACAGAGAAATCTTGGCCAAGATAAGAGTCTTCGTCAAGGACAAACACGATGAGTGGGATAAATACGTCCCATTGATAGGTGCAATCCTCAGGAGTGACTTACATTCGGCCATTAATTGTTCTCCCTATTACGCTTTGCTTGGACAGCATATGATGACCAGCGGTAATACATATGAGTTACTCAGAAAATTGAATTGCTTGGGCGAGCCAGACCTGAAAACGATCCCATCTACAGATAGAATGCTCCTCATGAGGGAACAAATCAAGGCCAATCTAAAATCCGCCCACCAGAAAGCTGAGCGTAACTATAATTTGCGAGCTAGAGATGTATCTTTCGCAGTAGGACAGGAAGTTTTCCGTAGAAACTTCGAGCAGAGTTCTTTTGCAAAGGCGAAGAATGCTAAATTTTCATCTAAATTTATTAAATGTCGTGTCAGAAGGCGAGTAGGCAATTGCCTTTACGAGCTGGAAGACCTTAAAGGAAAATTTGTGGGCAAATACCATGCCAAGGACATAAAGCAATAAACAGCTATATCATTCTTGAATTCCCCAACATCTCGTTTTTCCTTTTTCGTTTTCATTATGTTATGTCGCAAACGAAAGAGGTTTGTTACGGATGCATGTGCGGAATTCCATCACAACTTCTGTTTCAAAATAGTCACCCTGTATATTGTTCGAAATTTGCCTAAGACGATTCGAAATCATCTGGTTCACCGGAAACGACTTCTTTCAAATGGCTGCCCCCACAGTCAAGTCGAAATTTGTTTCCTGGTTTCAGTCTTTTCACTTAAGATCACCAACCGGCTCGGACGTACATCAAGGCACAATTGCATTCTTTTTTTTTTGAACACCCCCTTTTTTTGTACACCCTTGGGTAAAATTCATCGCTTTATCCTAGAGAATAGCCACGAGTACTGCTTGGCATTGGAGGGATCATTCTCGCGAGCCCAAGGCAAAGAGCCAGAGCGGATAGGATCTTGCTCGGCGAATTATGTATCAGCTTGCAGGTAATGTGATTTATCTTTTTTTTTTTAGACTAGTTCACATTAGTATATTTCCCACAGTATTCTGGAAATCTAGTGAATAGTTCTTCCATTAGAAGAGAACAAAAGCAACGAAAACAAAAGAGGAGATTAGAAGTAGACACTGGAACCACCACGTGCATCTCTAAGAAAAGAAAAAAAAAAAAAAGACCATCGCCACCCTCTCTCACCTTCCAATTCATCCAGAACAATAAAAAAGTGCCGAATTCACCACAACAGAAAGCTCTGATCAAACTGCGTACTGCCTCTGTTTCTTGGAAGCAATAATTTGGTGTAACATCAAGTCAGTCACCCTTCTCGCCTCGAAACAAGAACAGGTAGCGATCTTTCGTCGTGTGACAGGCGAAATCGTGGAGATCGGGCGGTTCGAGCTATCCCTGGGTGGTACAAGTGCACGCGAGTGAGTGAGGGGGGGGGGGGCGATCGGATGCATAGGGGCCGAAGGGCGACCTTCCGGTGGTGTTTTGTTTTTGCGTCTAGCATAAAGCCAGAATATAAAAAGAAAAAAAAAGAAGAAAAAAAATATATATAAAAAGAAAACAAAATAGAAAGCTAACGTAAAAGGGAAACGAGATATAGATAAATATATAATAAATAAATAGAGAAAAGTGAAAAAAAAGGAGATATGATAATAAGAAATTTGGTGGAGTGAATTTGAAACAATTAGGCATAATAAAGGAAAAAAAGAAAAGAAAAAAAAAAAGAAAGAAAAAGAATTATACATAAAGGTAAAGGAAGGGGAGAAAAGTGTCAGTGTAACGGCAGTGAATGGGCAGTTGATTGCGGTGCCTCAATGTTCTTTTTTCCAGCATCTTCGAACGGAATTGTGCACAATCTCGGACGCAGATAATGGTGAGTTTCTCTCCTTGTATTGTTTTGTTTGTATGAGTATATTTTGACCGTCATAAATTGGGATTTCGGTAAACACAACCCGCTAAATACCCCGCTATTCGCTCTTGTCAAGTTTTCATTCTTTTCTTCTCCTCCTTTTTATTTTTTTTTGTAAACAAATCAAAGAGAAAAAAAAAAAAGGAAGATATTAACCTACACTCCAGAACAATAAACACACCTTTTTTTTTATTTTTTTTTTTTTTTTGTCTTTTTTTTTTGTAAATTTGAATATTCTTTTCGCATGAATTTTTTTTATTTCTTATTTTTCTTTTATTTTAAGAATACGAAATATTTAATAACTAAGTGGATTAGTGTTTTTTTTTTTAGCTGAATTAATAAAATAATGTCATATTTTTTTTTCTTTTCTTATACAAAAATAACATTTTTTTTTCTTTTTTGAAATGAGATAGAACCGTTTTGAGTGGGGGTTATGTGTGGTTTGTATGTGCGGGCCTCGAATGTTGACAGCGTAGGTGGTTAAACTCCCTCGTCGGGAATCCCAGAAGGGACAGCCCACTTGCTATACATCATCCAGGAGTACGGCTGTCAAAGGTAAACACACTGTGTCAGAGGGTGGGATTTAAAAGCAAGGTACTCAAGGCGGCATGTCATCCGCTGCCCGACGAAGAAGCTGAGTACACCGAAAGAAATGTCCGTCCGTCGTCTTATTGTCTGAAATAATCTTGGCATGAAATAAAAATTCTTTGTTCGCGTCTGGCTACTCGATGATCAAGAACCACGCCCACCGACATCCCTAGCTGTGCCCTGTGCAAGCATGCCAAGTGAGATCATAACGAGTAGAGTTCAGTTCGATTCATTTAAAAAGCCGCAACATCCGTTTTGCTTTCTAATTGGCTTAGTTTTTCATCCGTTTTCTTCTCAAGTTCGCTAAATTTAGCTTCACAAATACGCATACCCTGCTCAAGAGAATAAATTTGCTTACCTAAGCTTCCCATTAAGCTTCCCAAATTTTCCTGGCGTTCATCATTCTTTTTTTCCATACGATTCTCCATCTGTTGTAAGAGCTTTACAAAATGTTGCATACCATCTGTAACATTCGGAACTTCGGTTGGTGCATCCTCTTCAGATGTTATAATATGTGAGTTCTCATCTGAGAAGTCCACATTTTCAACATCAATCCCCTGCTCAG
This sequence comes from Philhelius festivus, assembly GCA_963931855.1. Taxonomy (NCBI): domain Eukaryota; kingdom Metazoa; phylum Arthropoda; class Insecta; order Diptera; family Syrphidae; genus Philhelius; species Philhelius festivus. The sequence goes on along the minus strand of OZ007557.1, from coordinate 87,701,337 downwards.
CCATGGCAACTTTAAAGCGAATTTGTAATTCAGCCTTGCTTCCAGATGTAGATTTGTTCAATTTGGTCAAATCTCAAATGTTTTTTAAGTTCTTCTACTTTAAGTTGAGCGTATTTAACCATCTTCACTTCTGACACCAGTGTTAAATAAAATACAATTTGTAGGTTTCAACAAAAAATAGAACAAAGTTCTAAACGTTTTTAATCAGCAAATTAAGTAATAATAATGAAAATATTTTTATATTGATAAGAAACAACAATCAAACTATATAAAATCTATATCAGAAACAAGTAATATTCTTGATTTTCGTAACAATATTATAGAAGCTGTATATTTAAAGTAAACAAAAATATATAATTTTTAAAATAAAAATAAACTTTTAGTTATCTACGTTGAATTGTATCAAGTAACTTTATATTTACACGCGACAAAACAATTGCAACTAAAATCAAATTCAAATTAACAGCTAACAGCATATTAACCGTTACTTTGCTGTTTTTATTCAATTTTTTAATTTTTTATAACATTGACCATATGTTTGAAGGTCGTGACCTGAAAGCTCAGTTGCATAAATATTTTTACTGAGAGCAGATCTGCGGACATATCGATCTCAAGAAAAAAAGCTAATAATTACGCCTAATAAATTTGGTGATGCGTCAAGACAGCTATTGTAGACGATTTTATTTCGGGGATCTTACAAAAAGATATTTCCGAAGAATATGATGTTAATAAATCGTCGGTCTGGCGAATCATAGCTCGATATCTTAACACAAAAGAAGGAGCTGTTTTGCATCTCGGCGGCCAACCACGTAAAAGAAGTTATCGAATGAAGGCTAGTTGGTAAGAAAAGTTAAACAAAATGTCCCTTCCTATCTGCACCGAAATTAGTCCAAGAATTCCAATTAACAGTAAGTGCTAGTATGGTATCTCGTCGATTAGCTCTCACTGATTTATTTTCTTACCGTCCTGCTAAAAACCCTTAATTTCGATTCGTAACCAGAGAAAGGGAATACAGTTTACAAAGGAACATTTCTTTTGGAGCAAGCAGAAATGGACAGCAGTCCTTTTTAGTGATAAATCGAAATTCAATATCATGGGTAGGGATGGAATATCTTACGTTAGAAAACCTCTTTGCAAGCAACTTCAATAACGTTACTGCTTAAAAACTGTTCGGCATGGCAGGGGGAGTTAGATGGTGTGGGGTTGTTTTTCTGTTGGTGGTTTCGGGTCATTGCATCGCATTAATGGAATAATGGAACAACACATATTCAAAAGTATCATAGAGGATGTTATGGTGCCGTACGGAGAATGGGAAATGCCATTGCGTTTGGGTCTTTCAGCAGAACAATGACCCAAAGCACACTTCGAGGCTAGCCAAAACGTGGTTTAATGATCACACGGGTCAATGTTATGAATTGGCAGCCGCAATCACCAGATTTGAACCCCATAGAAAATCCTTGGGAGATCGTCACACACAAAATTAATCACGAAAATGTGAGAAATGCCAACGATTTGTTTTTACAAGAATAGAGACGGTTTGGATTGAAATTCCATTAAAGATAATACAAAACTTAATTGAATCAATGCCAAGAATGTGCAAAGCAGTCATCAAAACCATGGCTTTGCCCAAATTATTGATTATTTTTAAGTTTTTCTATATTTGAATTCAAAGTTGCAATTGTTTTGTCGCGTTTAAATTTTAACGGTTTATTTCGATTTTGACAATTATATATTTTTATTTACCCCAAATACAAAGCTTTTATAAAATATGAAGAATGTTATGTTTTTTGAATAAATCCCTTATAATTTTGAAGAAAATGCTTAATTTCATTTCTGGTTGCAAATGTTTTGTCCGATACTGTACATACATACATATATTTGAAGTGTTGGGGCATAAGGCGAATAAAAACGGACTTGTCCAATGAATTTTTGTTATTAGAAGACCTACAAAACTTTGTTTTTTTTAAGTAATTTTTTTATATTTATTTTGAAATGCTTAGACTAATTCCAAGTTTTAAAAGAAACGAAAAAGTCGTTTATGGGGACAGATCCTAACAAAAAACACAATTAAAAAGGAGTTTATTATAAGCAGGGATGCCAGATCGTTTTAGATAAAGACAAGTGAGAACTTTTAACTTTTAAAAATAATAGGTTATCATTAATTGTTTTAATAAAACTGTTTTTATAAAAATAGAAAAGATATGATGACAAACTTATTATTGTACTTTTATTTCTTCAAATGAAGTAGATGTCATATCATTTTTAAAGTGGAACTCCTATATTTTTCATGTAAGAACAATTGTATCTTTTGTTTGACAAAATGTATATGTCTCTAAGCTTGAATCTGATGGGTTACATATATTCTTAAAAAAAAAATAATGGTGAAAAATTATAAAAATTAGTACGAGTTAATATTTTAGCTTGATACTTGGTTTAAAGGACAATTTTGCTAATTAGAATTGATTGAGCTTAGCATCATACTTTCTCTAACATTTTATTTTTTGCATTGTTATGTCGAACTCTATTTGAATTTGAATGTTGTTTTCACTTCCGCTAATTTATGGTCGAAAAATAGCGACAGAAAAACGGTTAAAGTCCATATGCATTTTGATTTTGTTCCTCTATCAATTGAGTGCAATCATCATTGAGTAATTAGGTAAATTTATTGGTTGGTCTATACTAAGCCAATAAAGGGTTTATAGCCAAACTTGTTTTAAAGAAATTGATATTGATATTCCCGTAAAATAGCAATAAAAATAAACTAATTGTTCTTTCCAAAAACAAATCTGTCACATTTTTTTTTATTTAAAATTTAATTTTACTTTTTACCCCAAATATGATTTGAGTTAATGTGTTGATCCTGCTTTTGCCCTTTGACTTACCATTAAGTCTGGGTTCGATTCCCATTTGCTTCCAAATAAACTAAAAAATGTTTTCACCTCTTGCCTGTAAGTGAGCTTCAGACTCGCCAGAAAATTCTACATCTTATTCCGTTTCATGATTGAGAGTTGTAAGTCATGGACAAGCTGTTTCGGCTCAAATTTATTTTATTAATAATTTTGGTGAACTGACAGATTGACAAAATTGAAGTGTTAAGCTAATGAGACGCATTCGTTAAAAAAAAAAGTTGCAGTTAACTTCCATTTAAGCATTATTGAAATAACCACAGTTAAGACTGTATATAAAAAATAATATTTTGAATGCAGTGTCTATGTAATGTACAATGTACATACATACATACTACATATGTATAACTAAACAAACAATTTCAAGCACGTTTGTATGAGCTCCAAATAAAGTTTAGACAAATCTCTAGATATTTTGTATACCAACCCAAACCCTAGACATAAAACTAGATAATTTTATGATTGTAAATTACCTTTTTTTGTTATTTTGACCTAAAAACTTTTTTAAATCTATCTCAATTACCTTTTTCTTTTTGTTTTTATTACTTTCGGTGTTAACTTATTTTCTTAATATTTTGCAAATCATTGTTGGTATTGGTACAAACATAGAGCAACAACACTAACCACAATACATTTGGTAGATCAACAGGAAGAAAAAGCCTATACATTTGACAATAAATAAAATAAAATTGCATAACAAACCAACCAACGACCGGCAGCCGCTTCGAGCCATAATGTCGACAGCAATAGCTGTGTGCAGTAGAGATACGTCTGGTTTCTTTAAGCCGGTCTTACATCTTGTATTGTGGTCTTTTGGATTTTATTGACAAACTTTAGCACCCCGTGCTGTCTCTTCGATCGTGTGTAACCCGAAGATCTTTTGGTTAAACTTTGTGTGTCGTCGACTTACTGGCCGAGATTAACTAGGGTAGTGTGTAATGAATCAGGCTTCTCTAATGGACTTAATTTAAAGGAAGTTGTAGTTGAAGTAATTTTGTTCAGAAATTTTATTTTTATTTTTTTTTCTATCCAAGTTTGAATAATATGTAATATCCTAATTGAGAAAAAGCCGCAGCTATGCCAAAAAATATAAATTATTTGATTTTAGTAGGAAAGGGCGTCTGAATTATTTTATGAAAATAATTCAAATCTAAGAACAGCGACTTATCACTATCAATATTGTAACTCATAGGATAGTATTGAAACAATATGCCTAATAATAATAATCACCTGAGGACTTCAAACAATTCCGAGCAATAATATTGCAAAAAAAAAATCAGCTTATACAAAGTGAGATTATGCACCAAACTTTAATAGTTTATTTAGTTAAATGACAGTCAGGCCGACAAAACGAAGAATTAAAAATATTAATTAAAATTGTGCAGCATTCCTTTAATTAATATTTTATTAGTTTAATTTACATTGTTTCTTTTTAGGATAACATGAAACGCAGAAAACCCGCCTCCTCATGCTGGGAGCTACAAGTCTCGCTTGGCCTTATAACATTCACATTCATCAATATAGTTATAATAAGTACAGATAGCGCTATTGTCCCTCCGCCATGGAGTGATCCACAAAAAAATCCTTGCGCAACAATGCCTGGCGGTTGGCAATTACTATACTGGCCACCATTAAAGAAATGTTTTAAAATATTTCAACTTGGCTTTCCATGCCCAGAAACCATGGAATTGAGTCCAGCGGCAAGTTCCAAATACACTTCTAAGAACGGTCCAGCAGCTGAATGCCGTTGTCCTCCAGGTACAGCTTTAAGTGCCGAAACGAAAAAATGTCATTCGGTCTTTGAAAGGGGACCTTGCAAATCTGGACAATTTTTCAGTCCCATGCGAGAAGAGGGAACACAAAAGAGGTAATAACAAACTTCAATGTAGGTTTTAGTACTAAATTGAGAAAAATGGACAACTTTCATATTGCCCAGTTTGATTTTTAGTCCCTAAGTCATAATCAATCTCGCATATAAAATAAAATAATCTTTAATAGGATAGGAAACCGCTGGGGTATGTGTAAACAACCAAATCAATGTCCAGCGGGTATGCTGTTTTGGCCAAAAGATGGAAAATGCTATTCAATGTACACAAAAGGACCATGTGCGAAGGGTAAACTCTTGATTCAAGACGAACATGGTCTGGCCCAGTGTAGGGTAAGATTAAACTCTAATTTTAAACCAGTTTATATACCAATTACAGTTTATATTCCAATTACAGTGTGAAAGTTTTGGTGAACTTGGAGAATATTTTTACGAAACAGATGAAACTTGCCATGAACACTTTACCAAAGGGCCATGTCCAAGTCCGGGGCAACTTTTTCTTCCCGGCGGAAGATGTGATTGTATGCCAAATTTACCTCATTACCACGAAGCCAATGGAATGTGTTTTGAGCTGGGTAAGCAACAGCAGATCAAGAACTTAAAATGATTTCAATATCGTTATGTATTTAAATAGGTTCCCCTGGACCCTGCCCACCGGGACATATATTTATTGTTCCTGATAATAGAACAGAAAATTACAAACGCGCAAAATGCCAGTGCAAGGATGGATACGTTTTATGGAACGATGGTATATGTTACCGCTTGTACACACGAGGACCATGTGCCCCGAACGAATTTCTCATGAATGCCACTTCGTGCGTTCGAAATTTTTGTGGCAAGAATCGCCTGTACTTTCCAGAAGAAAAATCCTGCTACAGAATAGGTTCTCAAGGGCCTTGTGATCTTTATCAAGTTGTGGTCTTTGATTTCACAGCAAGACCTTCAATAGATGGCGTTTCGTATAACGGTATGTGTGGTTGTTCAGGGGTTATCGTAAATTTAGATCAACAATGTACACATGCAAATACCGATCCTGATGCCAATACATGCGAATCTTCGCCAGGAATGGTTGAAATGGACGGAAGCTGCTACAAACTTTATAGCCGAGGTCCATGTGGACCTGGCCAGTGGCTAGAACCTATCAAAAGTTCAACACTTTCAATCTACTCATCAGACGAATATTTTGTTGCACCAATAAATAGTAATGCAAAATGTGTATGCCGACCCGGATATGCAAGCTACGAAACTCCAGATAAAGGTCTCACGGGATGCAATGCACCGACAGTCGGATTGGCGAGGTATTTAAATCGACAAAAGTATCAATTTGGACCGGTATCAATTATGACAGCGCCTGAGGCCTAGTAGTTATGATATATTAATAAGACAAACATCTCGCCTTTTAAGTATGTGTGTACAATGTAAAATATACCTCTTCTTCCAAAGACTGATTTTGTATTAGCCGTAGTGTCGTAGAATTCTTAAATTATTAAATTTAGCATGAAATGATACATAAATTAAATAAATTAATTAAAAAATATCATCAGAAATTTAGGTTAACTTTTTTTTTGTTTAATAAAATTTAAAGAAAAACTTGAAATTGAAAACAAAAGTGAGAAATATGAAATTGTGTGTACTTAATAAAAATTATTGTTATGTTTTTAAGCGAATAATATTTGTTTGTTTGTAGCACGCTTTATGTAGAATTAAAACATACGGTATGGTTCTCTAGAAAACCTTTTATCTATAATTGTATTAATCGGATCATCAATTTCGGCTGTTGGGGTAGGGGTGGAAGGTTTTTTTTCTGCGATCGTTAAGACTAAGGTCTTCAGACTTTTAGCGCATCGTTTCATTTTGAATAATTGAAGATTTTTATATCTCTGCCAAGAAAGTCGGAAAATCAATATTTTAAATCCAACACCAAAAGTTGAAAAAAAGAAAGACTTTCGTTTTTCGATATTGCGACGTTTATATCTATAAGCTCAAGTTCTTATATTTTGATTAAATATTAACCCCTAAAATTTGCTGTCCGTTGTTGATTTAACCCTTAAAATTCACCAAGTTCTTGCACTTGGTTTTTAAGTTTATTAGATAAAAGGAAACCGGGAGAGGAATGTTAGCTGTTACTCGTCCGAGTTGGCTCTACGACTCTTCTATATGGGTAGTTCTGCTTGGCATAACGGTCAGTGCGTACTGCTTCTTGCGATGAAGTGCCAAATCTTTCAAGAGTATTTCTTATCATGAAAAATGCTTCTCATGTTAACCGTTCTGGCTCGACAAAAAATTTCAGGACCCATCCATTCCTGCTGACAACACTCAAACAGGGACGTTCAGAGTTGTAAGTCATTATGTTCAGCTTCTCTACGAGCTGTTGGCCTTTTATTTATTTGTTTATTTTTTGTATTAGACTAACCGTTCTTGTTGCCGATTTCGAGAAAATACAAAAAAATGAGGCTTTTGAATGTGTGCACTTTATGAGCCTTGGACAGGTCTTATTCTTTGTGTCGTAGTTTTTTTGAAAATACATTTAAAATAATTGAGAGCATATGTATGGATGTGTGTACTATGTAGTGTATGTATTCTAAAATGTTAAGATTGCATGTTTGTATTTAAAAACTGGAATTTTCTTTGTCTTTGTAATTTTCTCAGTTACATTGAAATACTTACCTGTGAATAATCAAAATTTAATAATGTTATGATAATTTGGTTAAGAATCAGAAGAAAATAAATAATAATACAAATTTTATAGGTGGATCGTAAATTTTTTCGGATACTCATGACAACACCCACTGCTAATGTTAACGACATAAAGGCAATCATACTTTCCTAGTGTACCAGTTAAAAGATTATTTAATATTTCGCTTTATTTATGATATAATTTTAAGCTTATCGGATTTTGTTAATGTGCCATGAGAAGAGAATAAATTATGAAAATTACTTACTCGAGTTTTCTTTCCAGTTCTTTTACTTGTTTTTCCAGGTCATTTCGTTTGTCTTTTGTGGCCTTCAAGTCGAATTCAAGTTGATAGACTTTTTCTGTTTTTGCATCAAGCTCCGCCTGAAAATAAATAATTTTTTAAATACATAGTTTTTTTTAAATTAAAACTATAGTAACTATCTTACTACAATCTTATCTTTTTCGTTCTCCATTTTAACATAAGTTGACTTGAGAGAAGCTATTTCATTCTTTAAAGTTGTTATTTCATTTCGAGATGAATCACGGGTAGTTCCGTAGTTATTTAGTTGACTTTCAGCTGATTCTAGTTGTGCTTCAGCAGCAGCTAGCTTAATTTGATATTCGGAAAGTGCTCTTTCGGTTTGATCTTGTAGCAACCTTCATCAAAAAATAAATAATCTTAAACGTTGTAATGATTTTAATAAAGAAGAAAAAAAAAAAACAAAACTCACTTTAGTTGACTCTGGCTAGCCTTAAGTTTACAATTCTCCTCTTGCAACTCAAAAAGTTTCTTCTTAAGTCCATCGATTTCTTCTTTGAGTAGGACTATCTGCGTTTGTGATGGAACTCGTGCTGAATTCAAATCACGATTCTCAAATTCCAAAGCAGTTATTTTGTCTGTTAGCTCATGAATTTTATCTTGGTATTTCTGACTACTATCTGCTTGGAGGAGTGTAAAGCTCTGTAGTTTCTCACGAAGTGTATCGCGTTCATTACGCATTCTCTCTAATTCCATTTTGAATATGTCTCGTTCACGCTCAGCGCGTATAACTATTGCTTGAACACATTCACTATTGGAAGATTTATCAGAACGTGCACTTGGGTGCTGCTGACGGACGCACAGTTCCGAACGAAGAAGACGAAGTTCATCGTCTTTGCATTTTATTTGAGATTGAAGAAATTCAATTTCCTGGGAGAAAATAAAATTAAATACAAATACCTCATAAAAGAAGTTTTATGACGTTACTAAAATAAAATTGTAAAAAAGATAGTAATTCAAATAATGTGTTTGAATTTGTATAAGTTTACAAATTTTTAAGTCAGGAGTCTGCAATTGTTTTGATATGTATATAAAATTCAAATGTGAACAACAAATTACTAGAAAATTATTTCGGAAAATGGTTTTCGTAACATTATTCATAAAATACGTGCGTATCAGACTCTTTGTTGACTACAGATGGATAGTAATGGATTGAACGCAATCTGCAATAATCTCATTGGAGATTTAAGCAGCAGTGAATAGCATCTTGTATACACTTGCGAAATTATTGACTGTGGAAAATTTACCATTACTGGAAAATATAAACTTATAAATCGGGTTACAGAAAAGAAAAGCACTCAACGAGCAACATCTAGGCTAGTAAAATGCTATTCGCTTCAGCGGAGTTGGTAAATAATAAAACCAAAATTGTGACAGGGCTGATAACGTGATTTCGATACTTGTAAGTAATCTTCTTCTGGGTCTGTTTCGAACAAACTATACTAAGCACCATTAAAAAGGATTTTGATGATTTGGTTTGATATTGTGAAATATATATAACTGGCAAACTCAAGTTATTTTAACAGCTGTTTAAAGTAAGTTAAGCCGTTTTAAAATAGTATTTTATTAAGTAAGTATTCCGCCTAACCCATGCTGGAAAAATGATAAACCTATGTACTTGGATTTATTAACAGAATCTATTTATTTAGTTACCTTTTCGGAGCCTGCTTTACTGATCATTCTCAAATATTCTTTTTGAAAGAAATCTCTTTCAGATTTCAATCGAATTCGCTCTTCATCAAAGCTTCGATCATCCTTGAAATTTTTGTTGACATTTTCTTAAAATAAAAGGAAAAAATTAATTATCTTAAACAAGACTAACAAAATTAGTACCTTTTTGGCAAGAGTTAAGCTTCGATTTAAGTTTATGGTTTTTCTTCATAAGCTTTTCATTCTCACTAGCAAGTGTCGTTTCTAAAAAGAAATAAAACATTTTTGAAAATAAAATAAAAAATCATTCTCAAAAATCACCTCTTTGGGTGAGTTCGTTTAATCGTTCGTTAAATCTTCTCTTTTCTTCAGCCGACGACTTCGATGATGCTGAAGAAAATTCTTTGTTTTCAAATTTAATCTTCAGCTTTTGCAAATCTGCTTTCAAATCGTCAATTTCTTTTTCACGTTCAGCTATCTCGGTGTTGGCTTGACTTTCAACAGCTAAAGCAGCTTCCTTCAACTCATCCAGTTCTCGTTGGAGTTTTTTATTTTTGCTTTCCAAATCCATTGCTCGTTGCATTGCTTCATGCATTTTATCTTGATACTCACGTATCTTGCATAAGCTTTCAGATTTTTCCCTTTGCAAAAGTTCAACATCTTCAGAAAGAGTCCCGATGTCTTTGTAGCAGCAGTCTTTGGCTAAAGCTGCAGCTGGACGCCCTCCAGTGAGGAGTTCATTCAATCGACGGATTTCTCTATCCCGAGCTTCAATCTGAAAGAAAACTATACTTCACAAATCCTGAGACTTCTTTCCAAACAGTACTTACTTTTCTCTTATAGAAGGCTACCTGGTCCGTGAGATCCTTGACGGTGTTTAGCAATTTTTCCATTTCGATTTCTGGTGCAGACGCATTTGCAGAGCCAGCTGATGATTGTTTATAAAAGCCCGAATTGCACTTTGTGCATTTAATCGCCGAGTTTTCACAAAATGTATTCGGAAGAAACTCCCCTGAACGGACAGTACTTATGAACGGCTTTTTATCTGAAAGTGTAATAAAATAGTTTAGTATTTACTACAAATGATGAAAGAAATGACATACTCATATTGGCTCCGTTTTTGCTCGTTTTCAAAGAATTTGAATCGATACCCTTAGCTATAAAGGCTTTAATTTGTGCTTGTAAATGTTGGCAGTGATCATCGAGATAGTTTTTGTCCGACTCAAGGTTTCTTATTCGCTGATTTAGCTCTGAAAAGACAAATTTTACCACAGACCAGCCAAGGTTAACTATTAGATATTACATGGACTCCTTCAACCCACCGCAAATCTTTTCTTCATAATCTTCTTTCTGTTTTATTAATTCCAAGTGTAATTGATTACACTCTGCCAAGAGACGAGAATTATCACATTTGTATGGTTCGACACCCAGTTCCCAACACGATTTTTCCTACGGCATGCAATGAAAATGCAAACAATATTGATTAGAATCAGACAAGAATAGATTGTTGGGTTTGTTGTGGTCCCATTGTGATATGCCCTAGTGAGGGTTAATTTTTCAGAAAAGAGTATTTTTATGTTACCTCGAGTAAATTGCTTATTTTCAATTTAGAATCGCGCAAACTCTCGGTGGTCTTAACAAGGTCTTCGAAAATTGCTGCAACAAGTGTTATTGCTGCAAATGGAAGGGGCTGGGTGTAGCCAAGGATGTCTAGTTTTTGACGGAGATTATTATAAATGCAATCGGCACTCATTTTAACTTATTTTTATAAGGACTTAAGTAATAAATTTAAAATTAAAGGCAGATGGCAGATTCACTTTTAAAATTTAAACAGTTCAACTACTTGTTTGGCCATGGCCATACTTAAACCAGATAGACAACACAAACAGATGTCAAAAATTGTTTGGAAAAACGTAGAGTGCTGCCAAGAAGAACAACATTTTCTAAAGTGCATTTTCCATTCGTTCCATGTTGCATTCTTCCGCAATTGCACTGCTTTCCAATAGTTGAAATTATTTGTTCACCATAAATGAAATAAAGGGTACCCCGAAAAACACCTATTTTGAAATTTAAAGAAAACGCAATATTTATTTTAAAAGTGCTGATTTTATTTTACATTTTGACAAAATATTTAAAGTGAGTAATTCAATAATCGTGTTTTTTTTCAAGCTCAAAAAAAAGAAATAGATTAATAGCCAATTTCATAAACAAACACTAAAAGCACTTTTATCAAAAATCCTCTTAAATTTTATCAGACTCTTAAATCTTTCGCGTTTCACCAAACTATAAAAGAGAAATTTTAGGGATTTTTTTGTTAAAATTGAGTTCTCTTTACATCCCTGAAAAAAGAAATTGTTTTTTTCTTTCTAATAGCCGAAATGTATGAGAAAAAATGAGAAAGCATTAGCAGTGTTTTTTTGAAGTTATCCGTAGTACAGTAGGATTTTATATGAATAACAAATACAACATCCGCAGTAGGATCACTGCCGATAAAAGGAGAAGTGAAATCCTGCTGCGGATAGAGATTTGACGTTTATTCGAGTGTCGGCAGGGATCCTTCTGCGGATGTTGTATTTGTTATTCATATAAAATCCTACTGTACTGCGGATATTTTTTCCAAAAAAACACGGCTATTAAGTGTTGAAACAAATGTCAAGAAATGCAACAAAAAAAACGAAATGCAAAAAAAAATATATTTGGAAAGATTCTGTGGCATATAAAATGATTAAGTAATAACAACTTTATTTATTGCACTGACGGGTTTGTATCGGTTCCAAATGACGACCAAACAAGTTCAACATCTGATCCACAGATGCTTTTGGAAAATCGGAACATCAATTTGAAGTCATAGTCGGAGAATGGATTTCTGTGAACCCAGGAATTCTCTTGCTCGACGAATAACTATTTGTTGCACTTTATCGTTGGATGAAGATTTATTTTATATTTTATTCAAAATAAAAAACAGATAATTTAAATATTAGTATTTGTATCTTAAAAAATTGAAAACTAAAATATTACAAAACAATAATTTCAGCTGCTATATCCAATTGTTGTTATTTCAATGACACTTGAAACGAGTTAGTAAGGGGAATATGAAGAGCAGGACAGATGGATGAGAGAGGAGATTTACTAAGAAGAGAAGAGCGATTATTACTAGGCTGATTCTGATAGAAGGCAGACGTGTTTTAAGAAATAAGATTTTTGTTTTAATAGACTTAAAAGTTGATTTGATTAGAGTAATACGAGTAAATAAGTGAATAAAGCTTTTATATTTATTTTAACAGTTCAGAAGTGGGATTGACCCAGCTCAGCCAGGTGACGAAAATATAGGTATATATATTTTTTTTTTGCTTAAAAGAGTTAGTTTGTTTGAACAACGTCTGTAGAGTTGGGTATGTAAGCGTGATTTCGGTTCAAGAAATAGCGTTTTTTTTTTTTTTTTTTGTAGATGTAATTTATATTGTTGTGATGTTTTGTTTGTTATTTAGAGTGTAAGTCGTCGTGTTTGGTTTTGAGAATATTGTGTTGAGGTTGCAGGTAAATTATCTGGTCGCACATGCGATTTTGGTTCACAAAATAGTGTTGCGTCCGATGATTTTGCGTTGTATTTTCTAGAATATTCCGGGCCAACCGACGCCGGCTTTTGGGAAGAATAACGGAATAAAAAAAGTAAATAGAGTCACATCTCTGTTGAGAGAAGGACAGCAACAACTAATGTTCTATGTGAACAAGAGAAATATATTTGTCCAATCTAGTTTTCGGTTTACGAAAAATGGATTGAATGAAACCAGTAGAGCAGGGGAAGTATATGTATGTATGCATCTGAAGATGTATGCATGTGTATTTGAAAACTCTGCATATACTTGTGTGTTTGAGTAGATTATTGTTTGCTCTTTTTATTGTAGTTTGCAAATATATTGAGTTAAAAAGGAAGAAAGAAACAAATTCTGTCTATAATTTTCTTTTCTTTTTTGGTTAATTGTTGAGTGCGAAAATGGAATGTATGACAACAAAGCAACTGCGAGAAGAGCTGAAAGCAAGGCAATTGTCTACAAGCGGGACAAAAAGAATTTTATTAACTCGCCTGAGACAGTCTGAGGATAATCAGTTAGTTGATCAACAGGGACTACCTTTATCTGGTCTTAACATAGAAATGGAGTCACAAAATTCGTCCATCAATAGAGATGATTGCATACCAAATTTGACGATTGGTGCATCAGTCTCTTCGGGAAGTCAAATGAACGATGAGGAGGCGCGATCTCGTGAATGGGATATTATCAGGAGGGAGAAGCGTTTAATTGAACAAGAAAAGGCTTTCATGAAGAAGGAAAAAGAACTGCACGAAAAACTAAAACTTCTAGAAAAAGATAAGTCTTCGGGAACAAGAGTGGTAAACTGCAGTATTAGGGAAATCGCGGATACTCTGCCTGTCTTCTCTCCAGGAAGTATTTTATCAATGTCAGCCAATTCATGGGTAGATAAAATAGAAACTTTAACTAAAATTTATGGATGGGATGAAAGAGCGTTATTGATGGCTGCTGCATCAAAGATGCAAGGACCAGCGCGTTTTTGGTGGGATACAGTGGATGGAGCCTTCACATCCTGGACCGAATTGGCTAGTGGAGTACTATCCAATTTTCCGCATCAGCATAGTGAAGTGGAAATTCACCAGGAATTATCAAAAAAAGTGCGCAAACCAAGTGAGACAATTGAGAATTATTGTTTCGAAATGAATATGCTTGGCAAGAAGATCCAACTTAGCGATAAAACCATTATTCAATATATATTGACAGGGCTCAATGACCCTTTAATGAGTTCGAGCTTGGCTGGAGGATCAATAAAAGATATTGCAGATCTCGTGGAAAAAATAAAATGGTTCGACAGCATTCGATGCAATTTAAAACAAGATTCGTCAAACAGTAATAGACTTGCACATAGTAGCCGATATACTTCGTCAAAATTTACGGGGAGTAAAATCATCTGTTACAATTGCCAACAACCTGGTCACTTTGCACGGGATTGCATTCAGTCAAGAAAAAGATCTTGGGTGCCTAATGTAGAGGACAAACATCGTGAAAACAGAGAAACAGAAAGAATGGCAGGAAGTAACGCAAGAATCAATGTGGTTTACAATGATTGCTATCATAAATCCGTTCTCATCAATGGAAAGTCATACATCGCTTTACTGGATTCAGGCAGTGAGCGCTCGATAATTACCGAAACAATTTCAAAATCCATTAATGCTCAAATTGACAACTGCGGTCTAATTCTGCATGGTTTTGGCGGTGGTAGGTGTCAAACAATGGGAAGTATTTCATGCGAAATTTGTATCAACGATGCTGTTTTCCAAGTATGCGCTTTAATTGTCAAAGATGACGCGCTATCAGTCTCTGTATTAATTGGAAAGGATATCCTTAATAATCCACTCTGTTTTTTAAATAAGCAAGGTGATAGTTTAACTATTGAACGCAAAGAAAAACAAGTAAGTACAAAAACAAATCTCGTTCAAATTATTGAGAAACGAAAACCAATAATAGAGACAGATTTACATGTTAATAAAGAAATTGATCCTACAGCCCTAATTAGCCTTTTAAACGAGTATAGGGACTGTGTAGCGTTTAACAAGAATGAATTGGGACGCACTAGCCTAGTTCAACTAGAAATAAATCTAACAAAGCAAGAACCAGTTGTACACCACCCGTACAAAGTTCCATATGCGAAAAGACAATTGCTCACTTCTTTGGTCAACGAGCTGTTGGATTGTGGTATTATCAAGGAGTCTCAGTCTCATTTTGCATCCCCTGTTCTACTTGTTAAGAAGAAAAATGGTGAAGAAAGGATGTGTGTCGATTACCGCAAACTAAATTCCATAACCAAGAAGGTCAAATTCCCTATTCCTCTCATGGAAGAACAAATGAATGATCTGGTAGGTTATAAATACTTCATAGTGCTGGACTTAGCATCGGGGTATTATCAAATGCCAATAAAGCCAGAACATAGACATATTACTGCATTCATAACACCAGATGGGCTTTTTGAGTTTTCAGTGGTTCCATTTGGTTTAGTCAACGCTCCATCACTCTTCCAGAAACTTATGAACACCGTAATACGAAAGATGCGTCCTCACACTATCGTTTGCTATATGGATGATATCGTCATACCAACACAATCAATCACTGAAGGGATGTCAAAGTTAAAACAGTTTTTAAGAATTCTCAAAGACGCCAATTTAACAATAAATTTGAAGAAGTGCGAGTTCTTTAAAGAACAAATAGAGTACCTTGGACATGAGATAAAAGACGGCACCATTCGACCAGGCAAAGCAAAAACGTCAGCTGTAGAAAATTTTAAAAGACCTATTAATGAACATGGCGTGCGACAATTCTTAGGTTTAACAAGTTTTTTTAAAAAATTCATTGAAAAATATTCACAGATTGCTTTGCCATTAACAAACCTCACGAAGAAAGACAACAAATTCCAATGGACAAATAAAGAGGAAACTGCTTTTCAAGATTTAAAAAAATGTCTCACAAATGAACCAGTGCTTGTCTTATACAATCCGTCGGCAGAACACGAATTGCATACAGATGCCAGTTCTCTAGGAATTGCCGGAGTACTTCTTCAACGAGATGATAAACTATTGCGAGCTGTTGCTTATTACAGCAGAAAAACAACGGAAGAAGAGATGATATACCACAGTTACGAATTGGAAGCATTGGCTGTTGTAGAGGCTACCGAAAGATTTCGCCAATTTCTTCTCGGCAAACACTTCGTTATTATCACCGACTGTGAAGCTCTTAAGACTACGATGAAAAAAAAAGAAATTATTCCAAGAATAGCTCGTTGGTGGCTGAGAATGCAAGAGTACGATTATGAAGTTCATCATCGTCCAGGGAAAATAATGGCACATGCAGATGCTCTCTCCAGACAGCCATATGAGGAAGCAAAGGAACCTGACGTCGTGAATATGGATGTTATGAAGATCAGTATTACCGATGACGATTGGTTATACACACTCCAGTTGCAGGATAAGGAAGTAGAGAGAATAATTGAAATCTTAAAAAGCCCACCATTGAATGATAATGACAAACAAATACATAAAGACTACAAACTACAGAGCGGAAGATTGTACAGACAGGTGGATGGCGAAATAAGACTCTACATACCGAAAGGAGTCAGACAACGGGTGGTACAAGGCAGTCACGGACGGATGGGACACTTTTCAGAAAACAAAACGATGAAGCATTTGAGAGACAGGTATTGGTTTCCGAGGATGACGCAGTTTGTTAAGAAGTTTTTGAGAAATTGCGTCGAATGTGCGTATAATAAAAAGGAAATACAACCACGAGGTGAGTTGCATATTATTGAGAAGAAAAACGTTCCATTTGATACAGTCCATATGGACCATCTCGGGCCATTTATTAAATCGATGAAAGGAAATACTCATCTAATAGTCCTAGTTGATGGTTTTACTAAGTTCCTGCTTATGAAAGCTGTCCCTAACACACAAACGAAACCCACACTTAACTTTTTGGAAGATATTTCTTTCACTTACGGCAGTCCTAGAAGGATAATAACTGATAGAGGGACCGCTTTTACTGCAAAACTTTTCCGAGAATATGTTGAAGACCACGGTATCCAACATGTGCAGAACGCAACGAGAACTCCGAGAGCTAATGGCCAAGTTGAACGCTACAACAGAACTATTTTACAAGCGCTCCTTCCTGTAGTAGAAGACGAAAATCGTTGGGATCTAAAAGTTAAGGTTGTACAATGGGGCATCAACAATACATATAATGAAGCAATCAAAACAACACCTCAACAAATCTTGATGGGTTATATCCCAAGAAGTCCGTGGGCTGACGTTCTATCACAGGGTGTAGACCTCAACCAGAAGCAACGAAATCTCCAAGAAATTAGATACAAGGGTGCTGAAGCCATAACCAGTTGTCAAATCAAACAAAAAGGAAAACATGACTCAAAACATAAGGAAGCAAACAAATATGTGACTGGAGATCTTGTTATGCTGCTGAATGATGGAATAGCTGCAACAGGAACTTCACGAAAACTTGAACCTAAATATAAGGGGCCATATGTTATTTCGGCAGTATTGCCACATGATCGATACAATGTACGTGATATACCCTATGCACAAAGGGTACAGAAGCCGTATTCATCTGTATGTGCTGCGGACAGGATGAAAAAGTGGATTCAACTGGAAACTGAACTCGACGAGGACGTCGATGAGGTCAGGATGGTCGAATCTGAAACGAGTTAGTAAGGGGAATATGAAGAGCAGGACAGATGGATGAGAGAGGAGATTTACTAAGAAGAGAAGAGCGATTATTACTAGGCTGATTCTGATAGAAGGCAGACGTGTTTTAAGAAATAAGATTTTTGTTTTAATAGACTTAAAAGTTGATTTGATTAAAGTAATACGAGTAAATAAGTGAATAAAGCTTTTATATTTATTTTAACACACTTTTTAAATTTATTGAGCCAAAAATGGGCAGGTAGCTTATAAATGTGTTTAAAAGCTTGTTTAATTTAAAAGCTCTTGGTGAAACCAAAACATCTCATTTTAAGGTTTGGAAGCCTGTTAAATGTTTAAAAGTCCTTCGTGAAATCGGCCATAAAAATATTAAATCGGAGTTTAGCGATTTCTAAAACATAAATACAACATAAATGCTATATGGACTCAGCTGAGTACAGATATGTAATTTTAATCGTGATATCTGTTTACAAAAAAAATATTCCCATAAACAAATTAAAGATACCGAAACGCAGACATGTTTTGTTCAGTGATTTAATATTTAAATAAATAAATGATTTTCATTAAGAATTTTTATAGGTATGCAAAAATGGTACCAACAACAAGTTAGTAATTCATTGAACTTTGAGTAACTATAGGGTAAGTGTGGAAAATTTTGGAATTTACACAGCTTGAATTTTAACCAAACAAATCTATTTCAAAATCAATATAATAGATAATATTTGGACCTCATGATTTTCTCGAATAAGTAGACTGATATGCTGGTGATGGATGAGGTTAAGTAGAAATACGATTATCTGGTTTAAAAAATGTTGAGGGGTTTGTTTTGTGAACGCAGGAAGATTATCGTGTCCTTTCTTAAACTTTCTAAAACATTCAAAGTCAGAGTCCTCAAATATTTTGCAGCCATATGTGACAAATGGCAAAACAAGTGACTTGAAGAACCTTAACTTTGATAGAACACAAAAAGCTTAGTATACATTTTTATTATAAACGAGTATATTTAATTTTGTTTTTACTAAATACTGTCCGCGCAGGTGCATATAATTATATGTTAAACAAAATAGCGAACACATTTAAGGCAATCGTTTAGTTTGTATCAAAACACAAACTTTTTAGTTGCTCGAACCAAGCAGTTGCGCAGCTAAAAATTGAATGTGCGCACCTAATATTCTATTGAGAATTCAAGAATTCTTATTCACTTTAATTATTTTGAAAGTGAGAAAGTTAAAAAAAAAACTTTACTAGATACCTATTCAATACTTAAACATAATTAGTGTATTGATATGTCAAGTTAAAAATTCAGTTGTTCATATTTTTTATGTTAAATCTCTTAAAAGTCGACGTCGCAGTTTTGTTCATTACAGATATTTTGACATATCATATAAAATTTCATCATTTACTTCATCTTATTAATCTTACCTGTCCTCCAAAGAAATGTTTGAGAATAAAATTTGTATCATCAATATTTTCCTCGGAAAATGGCCTAAATGAACCTATTTGACGTTGCTTTAAGCAATCTAACGCTGGTTGTTATTAAATATATATTTTAAAAAGTTAAACAAGAGATATACCTTTATCATATATGTATATATGGCTTAAACTTATTTTATATAGTTACTAAATTTGCCAAAGAAGCTAGTGCAGAACACCGTCCATCGTAAAATTGTAAGTCACGGTCGTTTAGGGTTTAGCCATGTGATAACAGCCAATAATTATTACTTGAACTAGTGTTGGTCTCAGTTGATTCACCGAAATTGGTGAGTTTAAATCTAGAACTATCAAGGCTGAACCACACACACGTTTGTACAACTGGTCCTAATTAATTTATATTATTTTAATCTTAGTATATTATTAGAATACATTTGTTTGATAATAAATAATAATAATAATTAATAAATAAATAAATGTATATGCTCTTTTATTATATTTACTAATCACTATAGTCTTGTTCTTTACAATATAAGTTAAGTCCAAATGGTTGAAACATCTCTTTCGTTTTCAAATTGATTTTGTGAATATAGTTTAGAGGTAGTTCTTGTTTGTATCTTCCGATTTCTCCTTTTCTCATAAACTTAAATGCAGTATCGTCCTTGTAATCCTTATCGAGGATTCCATAAAGACATTTAACAAGGCCCTGGTTGTTGCAAGTAGGATTTGCTGATAAACAAAATAAAACAAATACTTATAAGTTCATAGTTTTCAATAAATCTGGTTTAATATTACCTCTCATCGTTTCAAAAGACAAATGGTCAACTAGTTGACTTATTTGTTCTTCGTTATAATTCTTCCCAAGATACCTACAGGTCTTATCTATAATTGTTCTAATATCCTTTTTCATATCTTCAAAAGTTATGAAAAGAATGTTTTCTTTTTGACGAATCATCCAAAACTCCAAAACATGATTCCAAAATGAACAATAAATAAACTGATCTGTAACAAAACCTTCAGCAAATTCCTCTATAGTGCCAGTATATGGAGTCATGTTGAAAAAGTGATGAAAGAATGATACAACGACATCTTTGGGATCTCTGGTAACGTAAATTATCTACAATCCATTTTTGATTTTTACTGAAACTTTGATAAATAATTGAAAAAATAAAACTCACCTTACTTCCCTTCCTCCAGATGTCTCTGGGGAGCAAGCTAATAGGTAAATGAGTCTTTATCACCCTTGGTGACTTTTGCTCTTCTAGGGCCTTAAACGAATCCCATGATTCTAGCTCGACCATTCCATTTAGCCTAGATAAAAAAAATATTATGTATATAATACTCCAAAATCTATTAAATTCCGCAACTTACTCGAAAAATATAATACGTTTAGTTATGTCCACTGAATTCGTTTCATTGAAGTTCATGTCATTCATGATCATCCAAACCATTTCTTGAGCCCACGTTGTTCCACATTTCGGATATGTTACAACCCAGGTATCATCTTTTCGAACTTTAAAGTTTGCAAATTCTTTAGCACAATTCGCATAGAGTTTTGGCATGCATGTTGCTTTAAAGATCCAGCTATCAGGAAGGCCAGATGCTATATCATCCAATGGAATAATACTTACTAGCTCGGATAGTCCTTGGCTGATAAATTTATCAATGACCTGGCTATGAAGTGCTTCTATGCGAAACATTATTATAAAGTAACCATTAAAAATTTAAATTTTTTTCCGGCATAAAACTTGAATACAAAATAAATAAAATGATTGCTCAATATCACTTTAGCCGGTTGTTATCAAGAACATTCAATTTTAATGAGCGCTAACAGTAAACTTATTCGACTAAAATGATCACTACTACTCTTAAGTTATGAAAAAATTTTAAAAATAAATTGCACACAACACAAGTAATATTTTATAAGACTACCTAAGGCGTTCTATAAATATTCCCTTAAGCTTAGTGTAGGTAGTGTTGATTTTGAACTCATATCCATTCTGTTGAGAACAAATTAATCATTGAACGAACACAACAATCAGAGCAAATATTAATTAAACAAATATTGAAAGTATTTGTTAACAAAAACTCAGGCGTCATTTGAAAAAAAAAGGTTGAAATTCGAACTTTGAAGTCAAAATAAACACATTTTATAGATACTGGTTTAGGCACATTCATTTAGACAAAATAGAATACATAATATTTACTTTGTACGTCAAACCAGCTCTTGAAACAATCATGGCGAAAATAAAGTGAAATAATTATGTAATGTTTTTGTTTTATTTTTTTTTTACCAAACATCAATACTTAAACTGAAAATAAAATTCATATAAAATTAAAAACTAGCATATTATCTACAAATTCTAAAATGGTTTTCGATATAATTTAACTTAGTTTACTTGCCAGTTTAAAAAAGAAATAAATTTAGTTAAACATAGAAAAGTCGATGAAAAGAAGAAACCTAAAAATGAAAAAAAACAATTAACGACCAATTTTTTGAAAGCGATTTTTTTTTGTTTTCTAAATTAAATATTATACGATGAAAATCTGATTTAATTTTAAGATGCCAGTATTAATTGAACATTTTGATTGTTAATTTTGAAATGTTTTTGAAACTATGAATCCAACGCGTATACCTTATTACTTCATTATTATTTTGATCCAACAAAAAAATAATGTTGGCCCAATTTTCCACATCTAGATTTTGTTTGACATTTTAAAAGTATCTCAAGTCTTCGGGAATCCAGGTATTTTCCAAAGAAAACATTCAAATTCAATGCAATTGCTAAAGTCCCAAGACAATAATTCTACAAAATTCGCCTTTTTTTCTATTTCAATTAGAGACCCATAAAAGGAAATAGCCTAAACATACTTTAGAAAGGGGAAACCTCGTGGATGATATTTTGTTTTTTTTTCTCTCTACTTACTACCGTTATTTTCATAGTTTATTTGAACAAAATTGAGTCTATATGCTGTTCAACAAAAATTGTCAGTACAGGGAAGATAGAACGTTTTCCTCTCACTCTGGTTTCATTGGCTTGCATAAGTGTGTCGCCTTTTAAAGCTCTCACAGGTTTTCCATAGTTTACATTATAAATCGCCAACAATCAACATACTCAACTTCATAAAAATTGTTCTCAAAAGCTCCTTAGTAAAATCCACTCCTTGCTTGTAATTGAGAATGATAATGGTAACTCTGTTTCAATAATGCGCACGATCGTATTGACAATAAACCATCAGCAGTTGGATACATCGATCGTGTCGTGTTGGGGTGTACAACTTTTTGCGAAGAATTACAACAACAATTCTTTAAGGAAAGTGAGTGGCTTGCTCTTTTTTAAGTGGCATTTTTCCCAACGCAGTGAAGTGAGGATGCATCAGGCGCCACTGCTTTCCTATAAGGCCTGTACTGACAATTTTTGTTGTAGATATGGCATGGTGGACTTTAAGCTATAAAATCAAAACCGTTCAAACGCCGCTGTCTATCTCAACATGCCTTACAATATGAATTTAAAATTTGTGAATACGCGAAAAAAAGCATTCGGTTCAATGAATAAAGTTAAAAAATACACTATGATACCCACCTTTGCACCAGTAGCGCTAGTTGCGGTATAGTTATAAATAGAACCAGCGTGAAGTTAGCTGCTAGCAGTCCCTATCTAATAAGTCAATGATAAAGATATATTTAAAATTGTATATACAATGTCGATTTCGATCCCGGGTAGAAATTTGTTGTTGTGCGTGTTTTATATGCATGAAAAGCCCTCTTCAAATATGGATTTGAAGATCTTGATACCTGTCAAAGAAAAATAGATTCTTTTGGTGTAAAGAAACGCAAAATCCGGCGAGGGATCAAAATCTTCACACAGAAATTGATTTCTCATGTGTAAAGGAAATCGACATAAAATAATAAAGAAACAACTGAAAAGTTTCATGAATAACCGATACTATCGGGATTGAAATCATATTATGAATATGTAGATACACTAGGGTCTAGGATGTATCTTACCGCGATGAAACTCATAAAGTAGTGTGCGTTACCTATTCAAATCCACCACGGTCAGCTGTTTTTCATCTTGTAAGCAATCCTGATCAACTCATCTCTACTTAATAATCTCTGTTCTTTTGAGGTGTCATCGTATCGATTTTCTGTCTGTTCTCTGTTCTGTTTTAAACGTTGAAAGGAATTCAAAATAAAACATTTGTGTTGTCTTCTTTTCTTTAATTTTGTGTGTTGAGAACATTTTCTCACTTAAATATGAAAAGGCTATCAAGAAGTGGAAATCATAAAGCGAATAGTCCGGAATTGGACACAACTCAGAGTTTGTCACCAAAAAATTCTTTAGAAAATCTCCAAGATCCGAAAAATGGTATTCAAAAAAAAAAGAAAAAACACAAGTTTAGTGAAGTGGAAATCCGATCACTCATTGAAGCTGTTAAAGCGCGCCCATTGTTGTGGACTACAAGCCCACAATTTGATTCTGAAAAGAAGGAAGCCTGGCAAGAAATTTATGAGGAATTAAATTTTGAAACAGTTGAATTGTCAGAGTTGAAAAAAAAATGGAACGGTCTTCGATACGCATTTAAACAATACACGGAAAAGTTGGCCGGAGAAACAGTTGGGCATGGGGCCTCGCTTCTACAAGAAGTGAGCTGGGTTTACTTTAAACAGTTGCTATTTCTGTATGATGCTGATGATCAAGAAGGAGCTAAAGTGCATTCTTCAGCGGAAGAAATATCCTACATTAAATTGGTAAATAATTTATTTATTTTAATTAAGGAAAAATTGCTTTCAATTTGAAATATTTCAGGAACCAGAAATTGAAATCTTAGGTGGTTCACCTTCAGTCATAAAACCCAATATTCAAGTCAGTCAACAAGCTGACTGCCAATTTATCTCCGCTACACCGTCTTCAGCTATCTGCTCATCTCCTGCCACTGCTGGATATAATCAACTGAGTCAGTTCCGACCTAGGCAGGATTCGGGGTTATTAAGTATCAGCACTTCTACTCCAACCCGGTCGTCTTTGGAATTTCCGGAATCAAACACATCATATTGCAACCAACTTTTAGCCGAATTGCGACTGCTTCCACCGGTCAGATCACGTCATTTGCGAAGACTATTAATCAAAAAGGTGCATGACTACATAGATTCTCAAATATAAAATTAAACTCAAAGAGCGGCTGGTAGGTTATAGCTTGTCTCAACCTTGATATATTTTTTACAACTTCATTACTTCGGGAACGGGTTTCTTTTACTTCCCAAACAAATATTTGTATTGATAAACTGTTCTGTTCTTGTTTTGTATTCATTTATAAGTAAAAATATGTAACAAATAAATAAAATTCACTTTAACTTTTGTTTAGTCTTTTTCTGTCGGAAAAAGATTTGGTGTTTTCTGATTATTCTATTGAATCTCTTATTATCTGGTCTTATCTATACTTGATTGCAATGGACCTAAACTTTTAATTTCTAAACCGATTTGAAATTAGTTTTCCATTCGAATTTAAAATGGCTTATATGTATATACATTTTTGTCTGGCTCTTTTCTTTATAATCATGCATTCAACAAACTGATTCCGGAATAGTTCTCGATCACCAACTTAGTGGTTCAAAACAAAGCGATAGAGGCAGAGGAAGTACCCTATGATCTTTACCAATCATCTGCAATGATGAAGGTATCCACTCAATAAGCAAACTTGAGAACAATTGTTTATAGTAAATGGAAATTGATAATGCCTGGAAGCTTTTTACAAAAGATGAGAACTCTGAAACATATTGTTGCTCATTAGTGTAAGCTTTCGTCAAATGTTGCGCATACATCTTGGGAGTAAAATCATTCAACCCAAGTCTGCCGAAGAGTTGGTGGCCAGAGAAAAATTTTAAACCAAGGCGGGTGACCCATATAAATGTCAATAATTCAAGACTACTACACGATTGAAGCATCGCTAAGTAAAGTAATGCATGTGTGACTACCCGTATCCTAACACTACGATTCAAATAAGTTGTTTTTCTTTTGTTCATAATAACGCCACAAAAATAAATAAGGTTCAGTCAATTCACAGCAAAGGACTGTGAAGTTTCTTGAAATCAGCTTATTGAAGAAATCACAGCAATTCCGTCATTGAACCCTATTCATAATCCAAATTCCAGTCCTAAGTAATGATTAAGAAGCTAAATATTAAATTAACATGGATATTGAGTTTATTTATGAAATTAAAACACATTTTCTATTTAAATTTTTTGTTTAATAAAAATTAGATTGCGCTGTCGGTTGAGCTTCAAGAGTGTCCACGAAATCATACACAACCTGCATCAACACTCCTCGCAAATGTCGTGACTCGATATCTGAAAGTAGACACAGTTCTGCTAAAAGGTAGTCGCAAAAGGTTGCATTAGGATCCGGCTTTGAAATCGTCGGCACCCATGGAGTCGAAGATGATACATCAGCCTGGATACATCGAGGACTGCTTGCTTGACTTATATTAAGATTAGGATCTAGGGCTGGAGTGGATGAGGTTCCAATGGATGTAGATGTAGCACGGGCGGATCTTCGCTTGAAAACCGGGATTCGGGGTGAAGGATTTGAGACCTTAATTTTGGCCAATTGAACATAAAAGTGTGGATAAAAAAAACATGTAAAATTTCAAACACAAAAACAGCTACCAATTAATGGTACTACGTACCTCTTTATTTGATGATGGGTTTGATTTAATGATAGATAGAAACAACAAGTACTTTTCCCACTTCGAAGATCCCTTCTGGGTGCGAGACAGTTTTTTTAAATTTTTGCGAAGATACGACCATTTTTTTTTCACTTGCTCCTGGTCGAGTCCTTCAATTTTAATTTTCATTAAAACTTCTTTCCATTGCTGAGCTCTTGTCGATTTGTTAATATTTCTGAATTCTTCAGCCCATAACACAGGACGCTCTTCAACAGCCGCAATGAGTGCCTTGATTTCGCTGTCTTTCCAAACGTGTTGCTGTTCCACTTGGTTTATCAATCCATTTTGGGGTGGTTTCTCTGCTTTAGATTTTGTGGCCAAGCGAGGTGTCGTGTGTGTGTTCAATTCCGAAGATTTTGAATTTGGGCTCTGGAGTCGTACACTTTTTCGAAAACTTTTTCGCACGCTTTTTCGGACACTTGATCGCTTCATTTTGCACTTTTGAAAAGAATTGCAGTATTTACAGGAATACAGAATAAGACACGAAAATGCCCCAACCAAAACAAAACTTACAATATTACAACAACAACAAAAAAACAAATAGCATTTATATGTATTTCATGGAATGAGTTCCAATATGTAATCCACACTACGGCATTTCTCATAAAAAGTGTTGCCGATACAAATTTGAACAAAATGTAAATTTCAGAGAATTAAAATTTTATAGCCACACCGAATTAACAAGAAGAGTGTTTTTTTATCAGATTCAATACTTATCTTAATTGCTGAATTCTAAATTCAGATAAATCTTGTTTGTGTTTCACTTTATGCCAAAATAGAAAGTTATTCCCTAAGACACAAATACTACCATATAGTCGCCTCGAATATTGTATTGCCCTTTATGATAAAATGTAAACATACAAAATACACAAGATCAGCAAGCAAGGAGAAAATTAACTATTGTTGTTCTTCATAACAATTTTTAAATAACTTTTCCCAATTTTAAATACTTTTTGACTACTATCGTGTGGTTTTGGGTATGATGTATTGCGTCATCCACTGTGCACATTTATCAAGTTTTGTTTGTTAGAAATGGTCCTTTAAACCAAAGTTGTTTCAATTTTCTCCTTACCATATACAAAAACATCAATGACACACAGTGTGGTATGGCTCCATAAAGTACCACATCTCACAAAAGTGGTTCCACGCACATAAAATAAAGGGGTTTTCAACTGTCACAGACAGATTTTGGTGGCCTGTGGCAGCAGTCGGTTCGGTTATCAATCAGGCAACATTCGTACGTCAAAATAACGCAAGATCACTTAAGAACATCCCCACGGACCGTGAAAGTTTACAAGAGAACCCGAGACAGTTGATTTCTCGGTTTTTCACGGACTTCAACTTAAGACTAAGGCTAGGCGCGCACATTCAATTATTTAGTTTCGCAACTGTTTGGTTGCTAAAATGAGATATATGGGTTTATATGACACGCCGCGCACATAGAGCAACTCGATTCGAGCAACTAAAAAGTTTGTGTGTTTGACACAAATTAAACTATTGAATAGAATTAATTCACTATTTTGTGTACATATAATTATATGCACCTGCGCGGACATTCGACTAAATAGTTGAGCTGTTTTCTATAAGCACAAGAGAGAAAAGTGTGAGCGTGAGTAAAGAGTTGCCAGTGCGCAGTGCTCTATCAACTGGTGATTAAATTATATAATTTCGATCACAGTGTGCGCAAGTGCTCGCCTAAACTTAGCTCCACTCCCGCACAAGATCCAAGGAGCTAAGAGTTCGTAAATAATAAGCGTTTGTCATTCCATTTTATTATATACCCACCCTTATTGAAAAACTATTTATATGAGAGCCCAGCACCCCACACTAGTTAAGCTCGGTGCCGCCCTTAATCAAGCTAAACTCGGTTGAGGGATCGGTACAAATGTATTAAATTCATTTTTTTTGAATAAAAGAACGATGAAAGTTAAAAACGATTACTTTTTACAGAAAAAGAACGCACCGATATTGCACCGTTTAAAATAGTCACTAGGTGCCCGCCTTTTGTTTCCATTAACAAAACTTTTAAGTCAATAAATGCATGGAATCTATTCCAATGTGGATTCCATAAACGATTTCAAATTTCAATTCAAAGTTGCAGACTTTAACTATTCAATTTAAAATTTCTGTATTGTATTACTATTCTTTGTGATATCTCGTCAAAATGGTCAAAAAAAGTGATAAAGCTAGATTTTCCAAAGGTTATACACCTACACGAAAACCAAAAACAGCTCGTATATCAAAGCCAAACAAACACAAGTGGAAGGAAAATGAAATCATAGACCTTATTGCAGCTATTGAAAAGCGTCCTCCGTTATGGGGGCCGATTCTGGTTCTGTGAAAAAGTGAATCGAAAAGCTTTTCACTCTTTCACGCATAAATGCGATTCTCGTTCTGTGAAAAAGTGAAACCAAACGTCAAAAACATTCATATGAATAATTTGTTTTCACGCTCTTATTCGATGGTGAATGTTCAAAGTGAATAGGTGAAAGCGGAAAATATGGAGATTTAAAAAAAAAATAAAGGAAAGAGTGTGACACAGGCACAAAAAGAATTTTTGATTAGTTTTTTGGAAATAAATTTGGAGATTGCTCATGATAGGTACGAAAACAAGTTTTGAAAATTTATTTCATCGCGTCTTAATTTTTTTTTTGTAGATTTGTTTCAGTTGACGTTTCAGTTGATACAATTGTATCATTTCGAAAGGATTTTCGTTGTTTCTCAAATTTCGCCTAATAATCCTCATATTTCTCCTACAAAACAAAAATGTATATTAATACAATACAAAAATATCTACATTTATATAAAGCACAAATAATTATCAAACCTATGAGCATTTCTCCGATTTGTTTCCATAAGAATTCTTATATACATATATTGAAGGCGTTATAAAAACGTATACAAGCAATTTAATATATTAATATATTATAAACAAATTCACAAATGTACACAAACGTTTGGCAAAATCGAAACAACCATGAAAAATAATAATTTCGTTTTGAAATAAAGCATTCACAATAGTAGATAAATTCATAAGAGACAACAAAAAATCATCCACCACGGCAAACGATATTGAATTCACCACACCATTTTCATTCACGGAACCAGAATCGCTTATTTGCACCAAGTGAATCGAAAAAGTGAAAGCAATGCATGACAGCGAATGTGAAAACAATTTATTCGATTCACTTTTTCACAGAACCAGAATCGGCCCCATGGGCTGCAGATGCAGATGAACGACAAAAAAATAGAAAATTGGTAAAGGAACACTGGAAAGATCTTATTTCAGAATTAAACATTGAAGACATTGGCTGGATTGAGGTGAGAAAAAAATGGTCAGATCTTAAAAAGAATTGCTCCCCCACTTCGAAGTGGGCAAAGTATATGTTGTTTCTGGATTCCGCTAAGAAGGTCTGTAATACAACAAATTTATAGAGGTTGCTTTTTATGATAACTTTGATTTTGTTTTAAAATCTGACAGTCAGATGCTTCATCTCCACTCTTGAAAGGCGAAGTCAATTCAGCTGGAAAACGAAGTTCCATGCAGAATTCACCGATATCAATTGCCTGCCCATCGACTTCAAGCCTAGATCCTAATATTGATGTTAATCAACCAAGCAAGCGCCGATGTATCGAGTCACTGTTGACATCAAGTAAAGTCTCATCCTCAACTCCATGTGTTTCATCTGTACCAACCACTTCACAAGCTGCCATACCAATTCCAGATCCCAACTCAACCTTTTGCAGCCATCTTTTAGCAGAACTAAGTTTGCTTTCAGATTTAGAATCACGAAATTTGCGAAGACTGTTGATACAAGTTGCATACGATTTCGGGGACTACATTGAAAATCAACCGACAGCAGTCCAATCATTCTCAAAATAGGTACCTGTATAATATTTGATTTTTTTTCTAATTGGTTTTGAATTATGTAATAGTTGTAGGTTAATGGAATAGTAATTCCTACGATTATTTCTAATTAAAAAGTATTTATATTTTCATTTCACAAAATAAAATCAATCATATTAAACCTCTTACTACTTAGTTACTTAGCCCCTTAGTTCTCGTCAACTTTTTCCCGTGTTCCGTGATTCCCTTTCGAATTTGCTGCGTTTATTGCAGTCTACGCCAAGACTCTACCAACAAAGTATGCACTTAATCATAAAGCCGTATTAGCGAAATAGAGCAACAATAATGCATTTTTGATTGATAGGAAAAGACCTCTTGTTCGGTGATGTATTTGTATTGTTCATTTACTAATACTCTGATGTATAAAACGCATTCACTCCAATTTTCGAACTGTACTTTTATATCACCTTTGCAAATCTTCCCTTTTACAATTTTGATTGTCTCATAAACAAATCTTAAATATTATCCAACGGAAACAATTTCCCACAGAGTTTCAAATCTTGACGAAAAGGATATCCAGGTAAGGTTTATTCCATAAGATACTAGTATGTTGTGATTTTATTAAACTTTCTTGTTGCGTTTGGGTGGAAAAGAAGTTTAGCACCAACAAATAAGAAAAGTTGCATTGATGCCAAACAAAATAGAAAAATAAAGTTTTCAAAACTTCTGGGAGTTTAAACAAGTTGATTAAACAGTGAAATTAGTTCTGACAGGCCTGTTTCTTAATTTCTTTCTCTAAAGACTCGGCCCAGTGTTTTTTTAGATTTCTCTAAACAGAAAACTGAGGTGATCCCCTATCCTATGCTTTCAAGAACGGAACATGTTTCGCTTTCCGCATCAGCAGCACAGTTGGAATCTAGTTTTGATTGTAATAGGAATGTTATTTTGGCCATTATTGGATAGAGTACAATTTAAAAAAATGTATTTGATTTTCATATTTTATTATTTTTTATCTTACAATTAACATTCAATAGGTAGAAAATAAAACAAAAGAATTACAAACAAACGAAACATAATGTCCATCGGATTTTTTTACAAGCTGTTTGTTTTTTTTTTTTTTTTCTTTAAAAGAAAAACACGAATACATAATATATTTTTTTAATAAAACATTAAAAAACGGGCAACATCCACCCACACAAATACATAGTAAAAACGAATAAGTTCCCTTAACCTTCGTATGATAACAAAATCAATATATAATAGGCCTTTGTGGCATGCACATGTTATAGTAAGATTTCTTATCCCAAAAGTCAACACCTTTCCAACCGCACCAACCCTTCGACTGTATTGTGGCCAAATCATCAGCGCCAGTGTAATGGGGATCTAAGATAAGAAACTTTATTTGTCCCGTTTGACTATTGTAATCTATTCCGAGAATCGTATGTGCCAATACACCTCCTCCGATCATGATGGGACTACCTTGAGATTGGAAGTGCATTGCCAAGTCAGAGCCCATGGTGGCAAGATCAGCTCCTGATGAGCAGTGCTGAATTTTTGAGTCTACATTCAGAAAGCCCTGCAAGCACATTGAAACCTCTGTCGAACCGATCCACTGCGAAGATCCCACAAAGGATTGCGGCTTATCCCCTATACGAACCAGATATTTCTGAATCTCTAGGTGTGTTGGGGGACTACGTTCAGTATAGCCTTGCCATCTGAACCAGGAGCACAACGTTTGCAGTGAACGATAGGCGCAGCCCCACCCGTTGTCGCGCATATCTTGCTGCAAATAGTGATAGTAACTGTAGTTGCCTTGAACGAGATATTGACGACCGTCATTCACACCACTGGGACGCAGGCCAACGTGTGTGTTCAGCAGCGGTTCCTTCGGGTCTAATTCATCGCGGAAAATGAAACAATTTGCTCTCCTGAAATACGGACGAGAAATTGGCAGTCCAAAGTGGTAGTGCAACTTTTTTCTTTGCTGCTGCATATTCGTTTCGTCTTCCGAAATTCCATCCGGATAGACATACGTCAGAAAGTGACCAAACTCTGGCGGGAAGAAGTGGAAGCAGCGTGGAATCATCGGTGCCTGACCGTTTTCCAAACACTCTGTAATGGCATATTCAAACAAACGAAGTGACCTGCATATACTCTCGATCAGGATGTCATAGAACCTCGTTAGTTTGGTCTTCTTGTAAAGAATCGCCATAGCTTCCACATTCAATGGTATCGCAATTTTCTTTTCGTCTCGGTTTAAATACATGGAACCGGCTGGAGGTGGTGGAACATTGTTGTTCGGCCTTTCCCTCGTTTTGTTTTTCAGGACGTCGATTGTTATGATGCTGAATTCGGTTGGGACAGGCGGTTCCTTCGTGAGTTTCTTTGTCTTGTCATCCCCTACACTATTGATGTTCTTTGAAACCATCTGGACAATCGATGATATACTCGATTCTGTTGTGATGTTGTGTGCAGGATAATTGCAAGCTCCGGTGAGATAGACCTTGGTCTTTTTCACGTGGAAGGCAGTACTTCCTCCGGCTACATTCTTTCTTAAGATATGCATGTCCTTTCTGACTGCATCCACTTTTGCCTCAGTATACAATATAAGATTACATTTAATGCGACTAAAACAAAAATCTGTATACAACTCTTCGGCTTCCATTACATCGTAGGGGATTTGTTCGAGCTTTTCGTGCATAAATATTGACGCTTTCATGCCCATTAACGTGCCTAACTCAAGCTGCAGCAAAATCGGATTGTCTGTGATGTCAACATCCTTGAGAATCACATTGATATGTGCTTCGGCATCAGTGCAATCTCCAAACTTGACCAAACCACAAAGATCCAGCTCAGCGGGGAATTTGTACTGAATGTGTTTGTAATTTAGCTGACCGATTGTAGATTCAATATTGAATCCCAGAAGAAGTAGGGTTCCCTCACCATAGATTACTCCAAATAAACAACCGCTGGATTGCTGCTTGATACGTTCCAGGCGCTGTTTTGATCAAGAAATTTTTGTTTATTGGAGACTTCTGTGTGGGGAAGACAAATAAAATATTTACTTACTTTTAGTAGGAAACATGAGATTTTCAACTTGGGATTCATTTTGTGATGAGAAAATTCTTATAAAAATTTACGCGTTGGCAAAAAAAGATGATGGCTTTTGGGACCCAGTTATGGGAGTCCTCCTTCTCTTTTGGTATGTAGAAGATGACGTTTTGTGTTTTGACAGGAGCAATGACGTTTGTTTATAAAAAAAGAGGTGCAGCCACTGCAGCGTTCGAGGATGTAACTTTAGGCCCGTTCAGAAGAAATAAGATTTCGTTTGAGTAATTCATAACCTAGATTAACGAAATAAGTGATATAATGGTATAGAGATTAATCGTAAATCCAAATAAATCTCACCTTAGAATTCGGTGCCAACTTATTACAATCATTGAAATATCACTGTCCAAACGATTGCCTAGAATGAGTTCGCTGTGTAACATATGATTATATGCACCTGCGCGGACATTCAACCAAATAGTTCATCTGTTTTCTATAAGCAACCAAACACTTGTGCAACTAAAAATTTAATGTACGCGCTGAGCCTAAGAGGTAGTACACTTTAGGCTAGGCGCGCACACTCAATTTTTAGTTTCGCAACTGTTTAGTTGCTAAAATGAAACATATAGGCGTATATGGGACTCCGCGCACATACAGGAACTCGATTCGAGCAACTAAAAGTTTGTGTTTTGACACAAACTAAACGATTGCCTTCGCAACAGTTGAGCTGTTTTCTATAAGAGCAAGAGAGAAAAGAGTGTGAGCGTGAGTAAAGAGTTGCCAGTGCGCGGTTCTCTTTCAACTGGTATTAGGCCTCTAGCCTAATACGTAGTAGAAAAAAAATTGCAATTGGATAGTAAACAGGAAAAAACAGATATTTCTATTTTGTGTTGATTGTCAATGAAGAAAGTGGGTTTACATAGGTGCGTTCTACAAAATAAGGTTTGTTTGTTATGCAAATCTTCTGATTGCGAGAAGATTTCAAGGAGATTTATTTTAATACTACGTTTTCACCAAGAGTAAATCCGCTAGAGATTTAAAATAAATCTTGAAGTGTTTTCACCAAAGAAACTGAGATTTATTTGACATTTTCACTCTGTCTTGTCATTCAATTGTCAATTTGGACAAGAGAAAAAAAATTGCAATTGGATAGTAAACATAAAAAAAACAGATATTTCTATTTTGTGTTGATTGTCAATGAAGAAAGTGGGTTTGCATAGGTGGGTTCTACAAAATAAGGTTTGTTTGTTTTGCAAATCTTCTGATTGCGAGAAGATTTCAAGGAGAATTATTTTATCTTCATTTGAGGTGATTTATATTTGTATGGTAAATCTACGAGATTTAAAGGAGATTAATGGTAAATCCACTCAAATCCCGGATTTACCTTTGGTGAAAACGTAGTATAAAGCACATTCATAATAGGTGTGTTTTTTTTGCAAGTCCATATAGAATTGTAAAAAAAAACGACATCGGGACTAAGCGCTTTACATGCAAATGCAACAACTACTTAAATCTATACAGAGTTAGCTAAGACCAGATAATTATCGAGAGTTAATCTAAGACCCGATAAAAATGGTGATGCCAAAATAGTATTATCTATATGTTATCGATAATTTGCTCAGAGACGTCAAAAGTGAAGTTTTTGGATTGGTTGATGCTAGTCGTCAATAAGTCCCCTATTACACGTTGCCTCATGAGACATGTCTCATTTTTGACTTTCCTTTTAAATTTGTATCCCGTGAGGCAAAAGTTATTACACGTTGACTCATGTCTCATGAGACTCATGTCTCAAATTTGACTGTTGTTCGTATTTTTTAATGCACAACACAACATAAAACGAATATGAGAAAAAGAAATGTCAAAATGAGACTACTAAAAATCAGCCCGGTACTCACCGGGAATATTTTTTTGCATCTCATTTCCTCATATCTGCTTTCTTTTTCGCCCTTACGTGAGCCTCGTCTCGTGAGACATCGTGTAATAGGGGACTAAGCTGACAAATGTCATAGCGTACACAGTGCTTCCAGCTATGTGGAAAAAAAGTTCCTAAATCCCGATGTCGTTTTTTTTACAATTCTATATGGACTTGCAAAAAAAACACACCTAATTTCAAATTCAAACACCTTTTAACTCCAGTTCCGGCTTAGAAACGTGAACACGGCTATTATGCTATTGAAGATGCAATTTTGACGGAGACAATTTTTAGAATGTCGAAAAGATCAACACGCCAAATAAAAGAAGTTGTCATTTAATTTCAAAAGTTAAATAATATTTTGATGCAAAATTTGTAAACAAATTGAGAAAGGGATTAATATTATAGAATCATATATTTTTATACAACATAATACACATTTTTGTTTCTTGAAAAAGGTAAGCAATATTAATAAAATATATATATTATTAAATATTAAGGGCGGTTAATATGAAGAAAACAAATGCACAATGGCTCACAACTGGTCACATGCATATTGGTAAATAAATAGACAAAATCTGCCTAGTTTCCGGCACTTTTAGGCCGACTGATATTTTTTTTATAAATCTAAACATTTAAATGAATATTTTATTGAATTACTTCACTCTTGAGAAACTTTGAACATATATATCTTTTTCCTTTATAAAGACTTCCCGGTTTAATTGGTTAACTTACTAACCCGATCAATAGTTCAGTGATTGTTTCTGTAACAAAACTGGTATTTATGAACAATCAGCAACCTTCTATCATCAGAAACACTTCTCTGAAATAGACCTTTCTCAAGAACCTTGAAGATTAACTGTAGCAGAGTAAAAGGTTTTAAAAATAGCTTTTCGTTCCTTTTTTTCTATTATTTCTGTGACACTACCTTTCACAAGATAAGATAAAACCGTTCATTAATTGTTCTTGTCAAACGAGTTATAGGTTTTTTATGTTTAATTACCGGGTAAAGTTCTTATAATGATTAAATATTGGGAATACTAAAATTGTCAGGTGTCAAAACCTCTGGCTGACTCGAACGTTTCCTAAGATTGTTCAGCTAACAAGGCCGTCTTGTCTTTAAAATGTTGAAGCAGCTTCTTTTATTTTAGACCGCTTTTAACCTTCGATAAATATGTCTTTATCGTTCTAGCGACATTTTCAAGGAAACGTACTATTCTCGCAAGATGAAACCTGAATTTTTTCCAGTTAGTTCTGTTATTATTAAAATAGAGATCGTTTTTAGCTAATAAAGTTTGACTTACACAGACTAGCAATAATAAAACCGATGAATGATCAGTGAGAGGTTCAAAGCTTCAAATTATCTAATTTTTAAATTTTTGATAGGCCATAAATCGGTTTTCCCACCAGCAAAAAGTTAAGACATGATTTCTTAAGACATTTTGAAATCTAGTTGGGGTGATAAGTATTGTGCACTTTTCTACAATAACCATTTCTACCATTTCGAATCATCATTTCACAAGTTGTTTTCTTTTTATAGAGGTCTTGAAAACAAGGGACTATGCGTTAAAAATGGAACATATTCTAAGCAGCATTTGTAAGTAAACAAAAATGTTCAACTAATTTGTAGTCAAATTTAAATTCTTTTCATATTTCTTACAGTCCCAAAAAAACCTCGACTGTCAAACGGCAATTCATTACAAACGATATTACTAGAAAATTCTTCGATATTGGTTAGATTTTTATTTATATTATTTGATTTTAGAATTCTTATACAGAGTGTTTAATAAGTAATGGTCTAAACAGAAAATGGCTGTTTCTTAGCCTTAAGAATCTCTCGACTTAAAAAATCCTTTAATAGTTTGACTAATTTTATTTCATAAACCTAAGATGGTTTTATAACTAGCACTTGTAATAACTATTCAACTAACTATTTAAATGCAAACAAAGTTCTGAAAGGTCATGATCTAACTCTTTCCCGGTTCCAGATCGGATCTTTACTAAATGAACAACCTGTATAGTTTTCGATCAAATGAACCTATTTAATGATAAATAATAATAAATTATATTAAAGGTGCACGTAGATAATACAACTTTTGCAAGTCCAAGTACAAAGTTTAATGAGCACATTCCGGTAAAGCGTAATGATTTAAAGAACAGGCTTGAGGATGAATCAAAAACGAATTGTAAAAGTCGAAAGTGTGTTTTGGGCTGCAAAGATATTAAAGGACTTCATAGGTCTCCACGAGATGAATCAGGGTATTTATTCGTATTTTGTGTGTATATCGTCGGTTAAATCAGTAAAACGTTGTAACTTAATTTATTTTTTGAAAATTACATAAAAGAAATGTAATGGAAATATTTCTCGTATTATTTTGTAGGTCTAAGTTTTACACTTATTAACACGGGTATACATTTTTTCGCATCCAAGATAGTATGTTTATTTTTTTTTTGTTCCAATCAGAAAATTGTTTTCTTTAAAATATTGTTTTAAATATCATAGTATACTATGTTCAATAAAGTCTGTCAGTACAGGGAAGATAAGACATTTGCATCCCAATTTGTTGCATATATACATATATAAGCTCTGCTCCGTGATGCCGTAGTATGCATACAATAAAAGAAGTAGCTGATGTAAGCTCAGCAATGGTAACTTTAATTTTGTGTGAATACTTTTAATAAAAAGGAAAGAAAGGGATCAAAACCAATGTAAATCGGTATCATTTTAAGGGTAGCCAAAATTCCTTTAGTGCGCCGCGTAAAATATAAAAAAAGGTAAATAGGTCTACAGATTCAGTGTGTAGTTAAGAGGCATTTTTTCGCGTGCAGCGTCTTGGAAAATCGGTGTGACATTGATTTAAAAAAAGCATTCCCATAAGGCTTTTACTGACAATCTTTGTTGAGCAAAGTATAGTTGACAAAACGCGTCAAAGTACATTCGCAACGTAAATTCGTAAAACTAACAACGTGATACAAATCTTAATAAATTTAACCCGCCTCGTATATCTAAATCTCGGGTTAAGCTACGTTTATCAGATGATAAACGAGAATCTTTTTCGACGTTTGTGTAATCTTCTAAATGATGTCTTGGTTTCACGGACGATACGAGTATTTAGTTTTTTATTCAAATTAATAAAATAATAAAAAAAAAATAAATTATTTTTTAAAATAATTATTAAATTATTTTATAAATTACTCAAAAGATTCTTACAATCATTTATTTTAATTTACTTAAAAATAGCAGGGAGATATGGAGAATCAAATTAAAGATGAAAGCTATAAAAAAAAATGACAGGTTTTGTAATCGACATTTTACGAAAAAATTTGGTGAAAACAAAAAGCGTCTACCTGCCTGGGCGGTGCCAGATTCACCAGAGCCATCAGATTCAGAGGAGAATTACACAGCGGAAGAAAACATATTCAAAAAATTGTATCCCCAACTGAACTTCAAACTATTAAATGTTTTAAACAAAAATACCAAAGAAGCAGAAATAAACCCAGAAGATTTTCAGATACAAAAATTATTTTCTCTCGAAGATATTCTAGCTTGTAAATAGTATTTTTATGTTGAAATAGAAAAATCGCTGTAATTCTTATGATAATCCTAACTTTTCTTTTTTATTTAAGTATTATTCGGAAGAATAATTGTATGTCAGAGAATGTGTTCAAATAAATAAAATATAATTAACATAACTTTTAAGAATCATGTATCAATCAATCTTCTCATCAGTGGATTCTGGTTGTGAAAAGTTTTTTTAAGCATCTTCTACTGGAAATGGGCAAGTATTTTTCAAGTTCAATCACATAAGCTCATGCGTGGAATGTTTTGTTGTTTACTTGTTTCCTTCGTGTTCTATCGAAGTGGATAGGTGTGGAGATTTGCCAAATATTCCAAACTTCAAACTGAATCATTTATGTTTTTCACATATGGGACACGGTTTCGGCTGAGTCAGTTCCTTTTCCGAAACTGGAGTTCAATGCGGCGAAAGCGAAGTTAGCTTTTGATAGTATTGCATCGGAGGTACTGAACGTCCCTATAGGAGCAAATTCCCATTTTATCAGGGAGGTTGATTTTAATGTGGCTGCTTTTTACTTTCCCCGAGTCACTTGGTCGTCTGAAGGACATAAGTTCATATTTTATGGTGCCAAATGTGGGTTTCGATTTGTTGGGCCTCCAGAATTTGATATGGATTTGAGGTATATAAGAGAACCATCAGAAACAAGAGGTTCTTAAATCTGATTGATTATTGGCAGTTCCCTGTTTTGACGAAGAAAGATCTGGAATGAAGAAAGCTATAAACAATTTGTATGAGTGTATGAGATAATTGGGTTGCAAAAGTTTGGGAATAATTCTTTAAATATTTACGACCTCGAAAAGCAATTGACCGTGACTTGCTTCTTGTTTAAAGTGAATGGTGCTGGAATTTCAGAAGTAGATGAAGTGTAGATTGTACAGACACTGCATATCAGGAATCATGTCATTATCGATGGTAAGATCTATGAGAACATGGGGAAGGAGCAAGCAAGTAATAGGCGTTGTACTCACGTCGACCCAACCGTTGTAGACATTAAATACACACTATTTATCGAACCTGCCCAACCTCAGAAAGTAATTTAGTAAGATTTAAGCGCTCAATTATAAATTTTGTTTAAAACAATTATTGATATATGTATGTATAAGCTTTAAAATAGCAAATTCAATGCTAAATAAAATTTTAACTAACTTAATAACAAATAACAATAAGATTTTGGCGAAATAGTTGCGTCATTTGTGGGGATACACAACATACAATAATTATAGTCAGACATTTATCTCAGTTGGAACAATACAATCATTTATATAGCTAATTTCCGGTTTTACTATAAGTACGTTTGTCTGTTTTTTAGGCATCTAGATTAGATTGAAAAATTGAATTATCTTGGCTTTTTCGTGGTTATTTGTTATGGACGAATTTCCTTCGTACTGTTTCGTAAAGCATGGCTACGTGCATTTTCACTGAAATTGTCATCTTTTGACCATGGACGTTTTTTGTTATTGTGTAAAGATGTTACATTTTTACAGTACTTCAAGATATGTTTGATGCTTTTCCTATTTTCTATGGTACATATAATATCAGTATTGGACTTGTGACTGTTCCAATCAAGTGTTGCAAGCTTTAAATGCGTTACCATAAAATAAAATAAAATAAAAACAAAGCGATGAACCACTTTTGAAAAAGGAAATATAAACACTTTTTCAAAGTCCGGTGCTCAATTGAACACTTTTAAACTTCACACAGTTATATACTATCAATAGACTTCAAATGGTACAAAATTGTTTGGATTGTGCTATCTATGAACATGGAAAACCGATCTACAAACTTAATTTTAACCTCGGTTCTTTCTCCCGACAGACTTAAAAAAGAATGCAATTATAAAACTTTTTGTTGGTTGTTTTTTTATACAAGTATTTTTCTTATATTTTGTTTTTAAATTCAAATTTACATTATTTCTGGAGAAGACAAAAAATCATTAAAATATAGAGTAATCTACGTTACATTAAATTCAATTAAAATTAATAATAATATATTTGCATTTTATTTGTTGTTGTTCTTTTCTTCTTAAAGGGAAAGATATTGATGTATTGCAGGCTTATGATTATGCCCTAAAAATTATGAGATATGAACAATATAATGACAAAATTTGACTCATCACTTCAGAAGGCTGATCAAATTTTTCTGAAAATTAAAACTTACAATAGCAATCATTGTGAGTGCTTTACAAAAAATTTCTTTGTTTTTCTTTTCTTTTTTAAAACTAAATAAATAAAAGCTTGAATGAGTTTGTTTTTCTCTTTCTTATGATTATTATTTTATGTTTTATAGTTTTTTTTTATTGATATATAATAGAGAGAATGAAATTGAACGGTCGAGATAGACAGGAGATGAACATCAAGGAAGGGGATGAATGCCTTTTTTGTTTTTGTTTAATTAACATTTTTTGTTTTGTTTTATAAGAATGCGTATACACAACACACACACTTAAAAAGATTAAAACTAGAATAATTTTATTCTATCCCCTCCGCTTGAGCTTATCCGCATAAGCATCACCTCTACGATAAAGTCATTACGGTGGGAGATTATGAAGTTTCACCTTTACCGCTGTCATCGCCATCGGCATAATCTGACTCTTCGGCATCGTCGTCATCATCTTCATCATCATCATCTGTTTGTTGATCGTCTTCTGTTTCCAAATCGAAGTCATCATCGTAGAAACTTGTCATATCCAACATTGGCTCCTGGGAAGGCTTTTTAGTTGGTTTGAGGCAGTAATCTTCAAGTGTCGTTGGTACAGTGATTCCTTCCTTTCTGGCTTCAGCATTCGCGGCAAGAGCTTGTTTTCTGATAATGTTTGGGTATTCGTTGTCTTTACCCTGCAAATTTTTTGGTTTTGCATTAGAATTAAAATTTTACCTTGTTTGGGATTTTTAAAGTTAAAAATAATTTATGTGTTGATAAAAATGTTATGAGTACTCATGTAGGCACCCTAGAAGATAAACTTTGGTGTGATCCAAAAATATCAAAGCAAGTTATGATAGTACCCAGTCACAAAATTGTCACCTGCTCTTTGATTTGTAACATTGGTTACTAGCAATTAAACAATAGTATATACATATGACTATAAATTGGAACAAATTGAAATTCACTGACGGGAAATTTTTTCTCTGTCGTTAGAGCTCTTATAATTATTCAGTTTCGTGAATTTATTGAAAGAATTCACAAAAAACTAACCATACGGTAGCCTTGTTACTAGATAGAGTTTTTTTTATGAAGTTGGGACTGAGGAAGTGCTTCTCATCCTGCTTTAGAGTTCAGAATAAAATTCATTTACCCTAGAGTACACACGTCCCTTTTTAACATCAATGTTATATTCCAATTTTAGGCAACTCATGTATTTCAGTGTTAATTTCTAGAGAACTATTGACATGAATTTATTTTCCGCCACTGAAACCTTTAACTGTTTAACTGCAACTTTAAAAGTCTAGGAAGAAAGTGTTGTACCGAATTTCATCGGGCATATTGCGGGGGGAATGCAACTCGCTATTTCAATAGAACATTGTTTATAGAAATAACGATAAAACAGTGATAGACAAGAGACATTTCGACGATGTTCCAACGAAACAATTGTTTCGGAAATTACTCTGTCACCTATCAGCCTTAAAGCTCTATTCTGGATTCTGTCTAGTAATTGTAGATGTTTTTGATGCACCAGTTCAGATATGAGAATTGTATTCTAGTTTAGGACGTATAAAAGCCTTATAAATTGTGGCCAGATCAGAGGGTGAGAAAAAGTTTTTACATCGTCTTAGGAAACCTAAGCATTTGGCCGCATTTTTAGCAATATCCAATATGTGTTCATTCCACAAAAGGTGGTCAGTAATACACATATTGATAGCTTTTCAGTTTCTATGATGCAAGCTCCATCCATGAATAGGGGCATAGGGGGAATATTCAGATTTAATGACAAAAAACAGCTTTAGAAGCATTAAATTCAACACGATTTTTAATACCCCATTTAACGATGCTATTTAGATCGGAATTTAATGAGCTCAACATATATTGCCGTTGCAATTCAACATTCAAAGAACAAAGAATTGAATCAGAAAATTAATATGAAAAACTGAGGGTGCTGTCATCAGCAAAACAGTTAAGTGGATTAGTAGTTTCGGTAAAAAGATCATTTATAAAAATGAGAATCTTCACCATCAATGAACGAAGGAAAGAGAACGAGAAATTTCAAGATGCAAATCCAATGAGAATTGGACAATTGCACTCCTGGAAACCAAGCACATACGACTACTAACTTTTTTGGATCTATGTACGATAAATCACCAGAATTCTTCACAGGATCATTTCTGTAGTCAGTATTCTCTTACTTTTGAAGAAAGTTTGAACACCTCCTTCCCTCTTTCCGTTAAGTGATTACACTTGAAAAAAACCTGTATCCAATATAATATTCCATAGGCTGAATATTATCATGGTTTCCGCGGTGGTAAGAAAAGAATAATATTTCTAATAGGGCATGATTCTGTTATTTATTGATAACATTTTAATGTAGGAATCATTTGCTATTGGATATTTAGTTTTATAGAGGAAATCAAAAGGATGAATTTGCAAAAAGTCGCCTCTATGTATTTCAAGTAGATAATTTTGTGTTATGACACTAAACTTGATTCTGCTAAAATTAAAACTCAACTTAATGTTCAAAAACTCCCCAACCTCAAATGATGATTTTCCCCAAGTGAAATAAAATGTCTTTCTTTTTTTTTATTAAAAGAAAAGAATTTGTATGTAGTCGAATGCCATATCAGTTTAACTGCAAAAATGCAAAACATAAAAAAATATAAAATGTCTCAA
Organism: Philhelius festivus; assembly: GCA_963931855.1. Taxonomy (NCBI): domain Eukaryota; kingdom Metazoa; phylum Arthropoda; class Insecta; order Diptera; family Syrphidae; genus Philhelius; species Philhelius festivus. The sequence continues at coordinate 87,658,328 of OZ007557.1, read as the reverse complement.
AAGAAAACAAAAACAAAAGATTCACCTGCGAATCCCTCCATCTCCTGTACATGACTGACGCATCAACATTAGCTGGCGAATACGTATTCGGCTCATTTAACAAAGAAATCACCGACAGCAAGATCGTTCGCACATTCTGTGTTGGATTCCACCTCTCGCACGGCAGTTCACCACTCTGTGGATCGTCAACCGGTGGATGTAGAATCGAAATACACAAGTCTCCATTCTCGTACACATTCGGATGCCAGACTTTGGTTAGAAATCGAATGGAAGGAGGTGAATACGGATAATCTGGAGGGAATTTCATGTGTGCCTTGAAGTAGCCGCCCTGATAGAGTGTGTCAGGTGGTCCAAAAATTGCCACCTCCCACTCGAATAGATTGTCCTCATTGCACAGTTTAACACGGAATCCTTCAACTGGTTCCTCTTGCAATGATTTGTATTCTAGTGCCAAAGCACGGACAGCTGAGCTGCTTGGCTGGGATTGAGACATTTGATTGTTGGTGTCTCTTCCTCTTGGTTCGAGATGTTCGTTTTTTTTTCTTTGTTGCAAATTGGCGAAACACACAGATGACTCCTGGTTGGCTTCTAAAGAAAATTCAATCAATTGTTTGTGTTATGAATGATTAATAAAACGCTATTGTCTGCGACTTACCTTATTCTTGAATTTTATAATTTAATTTAATGGATTCAAGAATACAACAAAAAAAGTATTTCTAATTTAAGTGAAACTTTTTATGAGGACGACGACGACGAAGCGAAGTGGTGCTGCACCGTGCACACAAAGCCCCAAGGAAAACGAGAGCGAGCGAGAAGAAAAAAATAACAGAGTAGAAAAATATTGAGTGGATCTGGGGGACTGGTTTTGGATAGAACAAAATTGTATATTTTCGATGAGATTTTGTTTTCAAAAGTGATTTTTGCACAATTAATATGATATGGGAAATGGTCTTTGAAATTGAGAATCCTGATTGGAATAATTACCGAGATGATTTTTCCGATATACTTTATTAATTTTTTGATTGCACGAATTAAATTTCTTTCTTGGAACAAAATGTAGACTAATCATAAATGTCAATGTCATATAATTAATGTGAAGTTGGCAGCGTTTTATTGGAATACTGTGGATTTTTTGTAGCAAGGACAAGAACCAACAAATTAAGAGGAGTTCTGTATGGGATGTTCTTTCTATTATACATAAACTAAAGATAGAGAGATAAAGGCTAGGTGATCGAAATCAAATAGTTTAATCACCAGTTGAAAGAGAACCGCGCACTGGCAACTCTTTACTCACGCTCACACTCTTTTCTCTCTTGCTCTTATAGAAAACAGCTCAAGTGAACAACGACCACGTTATCTTTTCTGCGCTTATCCCTTTAACAAAGTAACTTGGTAAGATAACTTGAGAACTTACCACTTACCAACCGTTACAAATCATGTTGAAACAAATTTCCTCAAGTTATAACAAACCCCGGAAACAACGAAAATACGATTTTTCAATTTTCAAACGGGAATATGTATATACGTATTTAAAAACGTAACGTCATACAAAATATCCGACATCTTTGATTTCAGCACACCCAGAGCCTTCGGAGATGTATAATTTGTTTTCTGTAACAAAAATCAGATACCATGGTGTACAAATAATTTGTACCTTTATACTCGATAAAAGCTTAAATAATAGAAAAAAATTAAATCGTCGAATTCTGGTTCCCCCAAAGGGTGACCAGAGTTAAGATGAGCTTTCAATGGTTTAACATTATGTTTAAACTTAGGGGGGCGCTTCCAGAATTCATCATCATTAGTTTTGAACATCCTGTCAACAATCTATGGAAATTAAACAAAGTTTAGTTTATATAATAAATTCTTAAATAATAAAATTATTTTTTTTTACATTTTCGCAAACTCCCATTAACATGCAAATCCTCATTTTTCCGGAGCTATTCATTTATTTTTGTTTTTCCACTGAATATTTTGTTCGTAACGATTCTTTTTTGAATTTTCATAAATAAATTTTGTATTTCAAATCGTAGTACGATTTTAATTTATATTGAAAACAAAAACAGAGTGAACATTCAATGGATTTCATAAACATAATTTATGTCATAGAACAATGCGATCTTCGTTTAAAACTGCGAGCGAATACAATTCCCCGTTTTCTATCGGGTAATATTATTACCAGTGAGTACTCAAGAATTGTTCGCCCGACGCATTTTCTACGTGTTTACGAAAATCACCATAGAATTGGTCAAGGTAGAGAAAAAAACCGAACTGGATGACAAATTGGCCATGCTCACGGTTTCAAAAATATTAGTAATGTTGATGTATTTCTGTTCCCAAGTTTAAAATTTCTTTTCAAAAACGAAAGTACTGCACCGATCCGAGGATATGGATAAAAGACATTGATTCAAACAAATACGGCGATTGAGTTGTTCAGTCGAATGAGGATTTACTTATTTATAACACCAACTGGATGTGCACTCCGAATTAGTATTAATCGAAAACGAGGAAGTAGTTTTTGGAGAAAATACAGGAAACCTAGTGTACCAATATAAATATCGAAATGAAGGTTTTGAAAATCACTCGATGAACATAGAAAAAGTGCAATATCTCCAATTCTATGCATTTCACAACGTTTTTAATAAAAAAAGGAGGTATAAGCTATTGCAGACGATCGAGAGTCCGTATCGTATCCATATGCATTCCAAAATGAAGGTCTTAAAGGTGCCCATCCGATGCACATAGCACATATCGTCGCTTTTCCGGCAGAGTGGCATAAGTCGAAATTTGTCGTTTTTTAGTTTAGAACACAGAACTGAGCTGAAAGAAAAACACAATTTTTCTGTGTAATCGGCGTTAACCTACTTCTTCTAGTTTCCGAGTTATGAAAAAGCGCCGCTCTCAATGTTCAAAAACATCCCTGTCATTTTCTACGTATAAATACGGCATAAATCAATTTTTGTTTTTTTTTTTTAATACATATTTCGTTTTTTATAAAACTTAACAAACAAAATATGCAATTTTTTTTACGTATTCAACATTTGAGTTTTGTTTTTTATGAACAACGAAATTTTTCTTTTCAGTACGAAAAAAACTTTAAAAGGCTCTCCTGAAAATTTGCAAATTTCGACTTATGCCACTCTGCCGGAAAAGCGACGATATGCTATTTTAGACTATCCAGGGGCCCTGGCGTACCAATACGTATATCAAAATGAGAGTCTTGAAGATGGCCATCCGATGCACATAGAAAAAGTGCTATATCTCCAATTCTATACACTTCAAAACGTTTTTAATAAAAAAAAGAGTCACAAGCTACTGTAGACAATCCAGTGACCCTAGTACACCAACACGCATACCCAAATGAAGGTCTTAACGTTGTTCATCCGATGCACATAGAGAAGGTGGAATATATCTAATTCTTCGCACTTCACAACGTTTTTGATAAAAAAAAACTAATTATAATCCTTGTATATAAACTCTTATGTGACAGACAAATTTTCCACCAATTCGGCTCTTTTGAGGGCGACGTATTCGACACAATTTGAAGTTGAAGACTTAAGAATAAGGGTGAAATAATAACCGAAAACAAAGCTAGATCATTGTATCAGCTGTTAGCGTCATGGCAACGAGAGCAATAAGAATGATGAAATGAAATTTTGTTTTATCTTATTGGAAATGATTTTTAGGTTGTTTATTTCTGAATATATCTTTTTTGTGCCATTTTTTTGTCTATGGGAATCACTAAGAAGCAAAGTTGCTAAAATTTTATTATGTCTAACCAAGAAGAACAGAAATAATAATTATCAGCAATTATTAATTATAATCAATAGGGTACCTGCCCATTTGCAGCCATGTCGTTTTTTTTGTTATTGTTATGCATGTTCATAGGTAGGTATGTCATGTGGATTTATGTTACTAACATACAAAAAATCAAATGCTAACTTTTCTTAAATAACTTTGTAACAATTATAAACAGTTTGGTATACCAATTTTAGAAACTTGTTGATATGCCTACCCTATAAAAGCTATTTAAAAAAAATAATCACATAAACTTTAATAAAAAACGGTATCAAAAATACATATATATTTTAAATATCTGATATGTAATGAAATGCCTTAAGTACCTACCTACCTTTTGTTTGAATAGAAAAATAATTTTTTTTATGTTTATCGGCATATTTTGAGCAATTTTGCAAGTTTAAGTAAAAAAATTAGGCCATCAGATTTCTTAAGCAAATATGAATTAACGCTAAAACAATATTCTAATAAATCCAATAAATACTGAGTTAGAGTTTTGACATACAATTCTCTTTCCGGAATATGTGCTGACAAACTTAAAACCTAAATTTGGTTCTTTCCAAGCCATAACTGTGCTTATATGGCGGTATGTTTTGGGTCATTGTGAGGTTGATCTCAAAAAAAGAAAAAAAAAAAAATTTATATGGCGGTATGTTTTGGGTCATTGTGAGGTTGATCTCAAAATTTTTTAACACAAATGGTTCCATGATATTATCTAATGTTTCCTTTTACTAATGGATTTTAATCCAGTCCGATATTCTTACTAACGGTTCAATACCGTGCCACATTGGCATTTTGGTTGTGGACGACAAACATTTAATCCAAACGATACGGACGTTACATCTTTTTTCACAATGTAAAGAATTGAATCCAAAGTACACAATGTAAAAAAGATGATGCCGTCAGCATTTTCGTGTTGGTCTGGTAGTAGGAAAATAAATCAAAATGGTCTTATATATAGTCGCTTTAGATCGAATACCTCGTAACCCAGAAAAAACAAAACCGATTTTTAGGTAATGATGCAATTATATTGTGAAAAAAATTCTGGATCTAATGAAAAATATCATGTGAACCTAAAAACTATAATTGCAGAGCCACGCGCATAATTAACAACACGTCTCTCATTGCCTCTCATTGATTTGATAATAAGTTTTTTGTCTCTCCTGAAAAATCGACTTTTCTGGGTTACGAGGTATTCGATCTACAGCGACGATATGCCATCATCAATTCTTTGTTTATTAAGAAAAATTGAAATTAATATATCACCCCAGCTTAATTATTTTTTAACTAATTTTCAAACAAACCTTTCTCCACCGAAGCACGTACAGCAGAATTATATGATTAGATTGACTTACAGGTCTCATGTTGGGCGCCACTTATACATACGACATTTAAAAAAGAAAACAATATTTAGGTATATTTGTAACTATATTTTTTGTGGTAATTTTGCATTAGAAAATGTGAAAGATTAGACATAGGTACAATGATTTCGAACACAAAAGGGAATAACAGAAGTCCAGCTATAGAGAAGATTCTCAGTCAAGAACGAAAGGCTAACAATACTTTACGAGGTTTTTATATAATATATCTATAAAAATTATAATTATCGATGCGCTTTACAAGCAAAATTACAGTCGCTAAAATTAGGAAAAACCATTTATTTGTTTGCAAAAATCAACCTCTTAGCTTGCTGAACTTTGGCACTGCACCCTTTCTAGTTTTAGAATTAATGCTGTCAGCACGCATGCTCCGGTCTCTTTGGTGAACCACGACATGTCTTTCAAAGAAGTCGTCTGTGGCGTAGTTGAGGGGCCAGGTTGAGATTGCTGCTGCTGTTGCTGATCATCATCCTGCTGTTCCTCTGAGCTCTTTTGTTGTGTGGCACACAAAGATTGCCGCCTCACGTACACCTCGAATGCTGTACCGATTGTGTAGCTTTGCATAGCTGCCGTGTACTTGTGGTGGGAGTTCGTCAGTTGGATTGTCGGAGAATTGGGCGAAAAATGTAACTCTAAGTGTGTTCCGGGTTCATCCTTCTGATTAACACCTGAATGTGGTTCGTGACTTTGTTCTATTGGCAGAGGTTGTCCGTAGTCGAGAATAGCCCGAATCTTGTCTACCCTTGTCATGTAGTACAGCGGAACCCAATCACCCGAATCGAAACTCTGCACGGTCCCCGAAGTGTTAACGGCTTGCTGATTTAACTTAAAGTACACCCAACCACTCAACTTTTCCGAATTCGTCGCATGACATTGCTGACAGAAACAGATCGCCTGAGTACTTGGTTGTTGGAAAAACGTGTGGGGGAGTACCAGGGAGCTTTTGAAGCCCCGCACCAGTTTTAAATATTCACAATCTTTAGTGGCATCGAGACTAGGTAACGATTGGATGGAATCGAATTGTGTATCAGCTGGAATTGGATCTCTTGCCGGCGGTATTGGTGGATCTTCATCATTATCTGGATCGTCTTCTTGTTGGGCTGGTATTTCATCAGGCACTTGATTGATGTCCAGGAACTGTTGTTGCTGCTGCTGTTGAAGATTTTGCTGAATAGCAGCGTTACTTTCGTCATTGTATTCTAAGAGATTCTCTTTGGAGTTTGTCATTACCGGTTGGACAACATCGTCACAGGGAGGCTCCACTTGTTCTCGATTTGTGTCTGTGCTGCCACTAGATGTGGATGGATTGTTTGTAAAGCGCTGGGTGCTTTGACTGCGTTGAATGTTCAAATTGGTATTGTGCTGCAGCTGAAGAGATTCTCGTAGGCAGCTGAAAAAAGAAATGATATTAGAACTCTGAAATGAAAATTTCTTTTCTCACCAGGACGATGAAGTCGGACTAGTGTCATTTCTGCCTTCCTTCGATCGATACTTGATTGACAGGTTGATTAATAGATTTCCAGTAAAGTTTTGCATTACGGTCCGAGCTCTTGTAAGAGGAATAACTGTCAATAACTAATAATTGGATTTTGAAAATTCAATAACTTACGTATTTGATGTGCTTGCACCTTCAGTCTCCTTTTCGTGGACTTCCAGATCAGCTTTTTCACATTGCGGCACACTACTATCTCCTTCTGCCAGTTGATCATGCTCCAAAAGTACTTCTTCAACAATTGGAGTTCCATTACGAAGCTCGCCATTGATGATCGATATCTTCTCACATTTTCCGTACAAATCAAAGACAGGATAAACATGATTTGGTAGACCTGCTGCCAGATCCTCTAGACTGTTCTGCCCAACCATTATTGCTACAAAATGCAAAGATTACTAAAAACAGTTGTTCTACAATATCTTAACTTACTTAATGCTCCAGCATGCGACAGCGACATTGTGATCACAGTTCCAGGTTGAATCTGTTCGAGAGCCTCACCATACTTAGAAGCTATACGACTTCCATTTATATTGATGTAATCATGAGTGGCCACCCAGCAGGGACGTTTACAGAGTACAATAGATGTTGGTAGCTGAACGTTTGCCAATTGTGGACATACGCCAAGAGCTCCAACGCCAATTGTACCCTTCCACTTAGTGTTGATTGCATCAATTTTAATCTGCAGAAGAAAATAAACAAAAATTATCAATTTATTCAAGAATCTTCCTATCTTATCAACTTACACTGATACTATGTCCTTTGCAAAGTGGCTTGGCAATATAAACCAATGCCTGATTAAAGGACTGTGTGCGAAGAGCACTGCGATGTTCATCGGCCAAACGTACATTCTTTCCATGAAAATCACTAAATTCAAAAGCCTGAGATTCGGAGTCTATAGATTCTAACATAGAATCTTGTTTGTTTAGAGGATCCACGCCGAATTCAAGCGAATCTTGTAGTCTTAGGCTACACGGTCGCAGGGGTGAAGTTGGCCCCTGAGTTGAGATCACTTGAACAGCCATAGTAGAACCTTGTAGTTCTACAACCACATAGACGTCCTAATTTATAAAATAATGTTGATAGTTATATTTATATTAATTATTTTTTTTTTTGTATGCTTCTTCTATTAGCTAAGAATAGTTTGCGAATTGAAATGGAAATTATCAATAAATGGTGTGATTCTAGACATGAAACTTGATGTGCACAATGAAAAGTGAATAGTTGCACTGTGAGTTGAAATATGATGTGGTTTCTTACACATGCTTACATTTGAATATATTATTTTCTTCTTCTGATAATAGGGTTATTTTGTAAAAAAGATACTTATCTGCTTTTTTTTAAATGCCTGCATTAGATCCAGAGCAAAATTAACGAGACAAATTACAAATACATTTAGGATGCGTTAAATTCGAAAGATCACCAGCCTTGATTTAGTACTACACTGTTATTATTCAACGATAGAATTACATTCATCAATTTTTTCTGTATAATATACTTTGGAGCATTTGCCAATTCCTCACATTTTTCTTTCCGTTTAAGAATGGGATCCAGACTTTCAAACAATGCACTAACTAATCATTACCCCAAGGGGTACTCGATATTCTATCCCACAAGTTAAGGATTTAAATTGAAGGACTTTTCCGATAGGAATAGACAAGAAATAAGTACTTTTAAATTTCATTACGAGCTTTTGGATTACCGAACAACTTTAACTTTTTGTCTCTTAATATATATGAAGAGCTCTCAAAAATCGGACGTAAAACTTATTCTATTTAAAAAAAAACAAATTTGCAGTGTACATACGATGTATATAGATGGTGCAACAATTTAGAGGTCGGATAAGAATTCAAGAAGTATAGTATAATATATAAAAGAAAAGAAAATAAAACCAGCACCTAGTGTCATATAACTCTTAACCATTTTCGTGTGCGTGATACCAGGAATGGAAGGGACCTACATTCTACCGATTCTGATGGGCTAATGAGCAGCACTTTTCATGACAAGAGATACTTTTAGATCATTAGTCTATTCCTCACAAGAGGCAGTACAACCCTGAAAAACTTTTCTGCAGCAGATGAGAATCTAACCCAAGACCTTCTGTATGTCCATAGTCCACTATACATAGTTTAGTAGAGTTCCGGATAAAACTATAATCAATAAGCGTTTCCATGATAAAGGAAAGAAGAGACGTAAGTGAAGTTGGACTTTAATTAAACGGCGATGAAGATTCAATTTATACAGCGACGGGCTGGACAAATGCAGTTTAGCCTTCCGCAGTGATATTTTTTTTAGTGTAAAATAACATTAATATACAGAACAGTAGGTGGCATGCTAATGAATATAACTGTTAAAGTATTTTGTTCTTTTAATTTATTCCTTACTATACCAGTGGCGTAGCGTACCATCTCGGCGCCCGGGGCGGGAGACCCATTTTGCCGCCCCCATTCAATACTAAACTAAAATTAAATTTCGAGACATCATTTCACAGGCAATGAAGTATCTTTTAAAATAGAATTAGCGGTTTCATAAACGGATTTTACGAGGATTCATCTCCATGCATGCGTTTTTTCCTGCGAATTGTACTCGTTTTGAGATCGATTCCGAGTTTTTTCCAAAAGTCTTAGAAAAGTCGATTGCGGCTTGGACGAAACGGTCTCTGCTCTCCACCAGGAGAGCTTTTAAAACGCAGAGTTTCTGAGCACACTTATCCACACTCAGTCCACATTGCTGCAGGTAAATCTGTGCGTCATCTTCTTCAGTTAGCTCTGCAGCTCAAAAGCCAAGAAAAGTGAGGAAGTTGAATGACTGCATGACTGTCAGAAGAAGACTGGCTACCGATTCGACGGCAGGCACGTCTTCTTCTTCTGCCCGTAAAATAAGTTATGCATTCCCATGAATATTGGCCGGAGGACAATTCTAGGCCACTCACGATTGTAGATGGAAGAATCTTACTTACATTGGAATCACTTCCGCTGCCGCTGGATGCCGCCGAAGACGTTAACGTAGCTTTTGAACCAGAACTACAACTGAAATATTTCGCGTCTTCGCGTCTGCTTCTTTCTTAGCCTTTTTCTTGCTTTTCATTTTCAAAAACTAGTTCAAGGGTTGAGTGAAGTACTAAGTGCTTATAGTTTTAGAAGGTTCAACAATATTTAAACTATAAACAACACAATCGAAATAACTTTCTGTGATGCGGGAGGGAGCAAAAACATTGGGCTGGATGAGACTAGAATAACGTTTCTGTCGAATCCTAGTTATCGCGAGAGTTTCGGAACGTTTTGTTTTAGTTTCGCGATCAGCGCGACAATACGGAATGCACTCTTACGGCCTTACTCACCGTCTACGAATTCACGAAAGCGGTCAACGACGAACCACAGATAGGGTGGCAAATTTCAAATTTACATCATTGTTGTTTGTTGACTTGTCAAACGATCTGTCATGAAACATATGATTTCTACTCTACCCGCATCACCGGCGATATTTTGCCGCCCCCCTAGGCCTGCCGCCCGGGGCGGACCGCCCCCCCCGCCCCCCCTACGCTACGCCACTGTACTATACTCTGTACAATAAAAATTGTCAGTACAGACCTATTTTGAGAGAATCAGTAGCGTGCCTTACATTTACACCATACTGAATTGGAAAAAAAAATACCCTATAAAAATTGTTTACCTATCCATGGATTTTTCATTGCATCTTGCATTTCAACCCTCATTGAATATTCATTTAATGTAAGGTTACCTTAGTTAATTTGGTAAATTCCCACTTTTTTTCCTTGGGTTTCTGTTGAGGAGTTTTTTTTTGGATTTTAGGGTTTTTAAAAAAAGATCTAAATGATATGAAACTGTCCCTGTGAGAGCTTTTGTAAGAATAGCACTTATGGAAAACAAAAGAGTGCGGATGAGCGGCAAACATCCCTATCAAACATTGAGCATTTTTATCGGAGAGTATAATTTGTTTGAGAAAAATTATGCAATTACAAACTTTTTGCCTTCAGAGACTACATACATATGTATGCATGTACCAAAATGTAGTTTGTAGTATGAATGACACAACTATTATCGCATAATGTAATGATTTCTGAAGAATTTAAAAAACAAAACAACCGTATAATCAAATTTGGTTATACTCTTATTTTGAAAGAACTTCCCCACTATTTACAAAAAGTCTTGAAGATAAAAATTCTATAGAAATGAAAACACACAAACTCAAACATTATCTCCACAGAAGTTCTGATCAGTTTCTACATACACCAGCAAACATTGAACAAATATAAAAAGTGTTTTAAACATGCATTTCAAGAACTCAGTCAAAAGTGATATTGGTAAAAATATGACTTCAAAAATCTATTTTTGTTTTTCTTTTTTGTTTACAACATTCTTTAGTTACTTTTGAAGGCTTGAAGTTATCTCCAGTCCAATAGGTCTTTGCAACATAAAAATTGAAAAAAACAAATACAAAACAAAAAAAAAAGAAAAGATTCCAAAAATGTGAAAATAATGTCGATGATTATACACTCATATGTGATTGACCACAACAAATGGGGGAAAAGTACAATAAAAATGTGAATTGATTGAATTGTTTAGAGTTGTAGTGCTTTACAAAATATCTTACTTACACTTGAAACATTTTGAAAATTTATATTCATATCTTCGGAATTGAGTAGAATTCTCAAGGTTCTTGTTTGGGTCATCTCAAGGGCAATCCGATCACCAACACGAAGCCATTCCAACGATGCCATAGAACGTTGCATTAACATTGAATTGTGACGCACTTCGTTTCCGGAAACGTACCAAACATTCGCTGGAATACGCTTCATGCTGCTTGGAATGTTTTTGCGTACATACTCATCGGAGAGATTCAAATCCGTGATGCCAATGTTGAGACATCCTGTATGTGGAAGATTTTGTTTGAAATTCATTTTTTTTACCAGAATTTTTGTTTTTGAAAATACCTGCAAATAGTGGGTTATGTGAGACAATTTTCACCTCGAATGGTGAACCTACGGAGAGAGGATGCTCTGAGAATACCAAACAACGCGAAAGAGCCGCCGAAGCTCCAGTAACCCTCGAGGCCACAGTCCAGTTCTGGGAGAGTGTTACATTTCCCGAAATACACGTCCATCGGTGCTTCGTTTCGGGAGGAGGTTGAATAACTGAAGTTGCTTGGAAGCTTTGTGAGTTCTCACTTGTAGCGTATGGTGCTCGCATATCTGGTTGAGCCAAAGTCAAGCTCACCTGAGCGCACTGTCCATAGAGATCAATAACTGCCCAAACATTATGCAAACGACATTCACATGCTGGACCCTGATCCACTCCATCGATAAAGAAATGGATATAGTCGCCGTTTCGCATCACACCAACTCTCGTTCCAGCCGTTAGCGTATCCAGATCGAACAGAATATTACTGCGAATTGTTTTCCGATTCTGGAAGACCATAGATCCACACAGAATGATTGTATCGCCTTCCAAATCAGTTGCATTTGCGGTAAGAATGACTTCATCTGGGCGACTTCCAGTTATTCCGATTTCTATATTTCCGGACCAATGACGTACCATTGTTTCTAGAACTACTTCAAATAATTCCCTCTGCCTCAAGGGCCTGTTACTAAATACAATCGCATCATTAAATTCAGCAAGTGAATTTGGGCGACTAGCAGTCAAGCCACCGTTTGAGATGCCAGCATTTTTTCCATGTATTGAATGGAATCGCAACGGTGGCTCACTATAAAGCGTGGTATTTGAGATTGTTGAATTACCAGTATCGGGACTACCACATTCTGAAGTATCAACGATACTAGCTTGTGCTGCTTGGCCGTATAGATCAATGACACCGTAGACTTTCTCGGGAACGTTGACAGCAGCTGCACCTTGATCAACACCATTTACCCAAAAGTGTAAGGTTCCATCATCTTTGCGGACAACGCCAACACGATCACCTACTTGTAGCCGATCTAGATTTTGACCATATTGTTCGATGACAGTTATACCATTGTGCATAACACCATTGCCGGTCATCATCCAAGTTCCAGATCTGTAGGGACAATAAATAAATAAAAGGAATTAAAGCATTTAGACTTCTAAACTTCTTAACAAAACGATCTATCAGTTCTAATTAAAAAGCAGGAAACTACTTTTAAAATAGAGAAGCTACAAAATTCCTACCTAACATTAGTCATAGTAAATGGAAAGTCTAGTTCCTCTGCACTATGAGTTGTAACGCCCATCTCAACTGATCCAGCCCATTTCATAACAACACGTTCTAAGCGTACCTGAAATAATTCATTCGGTCGTAGTGGTCTTTTAGTCAATACTACTCCGTTGTTGAAATCATCCGAAGCACTGAAACACAAAAACAAAACTAATTAAAAGTGGGTTCCTTTTCAAAGCCTTAAATTAACACAAACTTTGGCCTCAAAGCAGTCCGTCCACTGTGCGTCACGGTTGCCTGAGATCCACACATCGAATGAAAAGTCAAACGATCATCATTCTTTCCTGTTCCACTCACAGATTCGATCTCTGGACTCAAAGCAGCCGATAGTTCATGATTCACAATATGTCCACCGCCACAACTGGAACTAGAACTCGTTTGAATTGACATTAGATTATTTCGTCGCGTGACCAGATTTTGCTGCTCCCTCTCATCACGATCTACAATGGTAACTTTGATTGTCATACCATATAGATCAATGACACCCCAAAGTGTTTGGGCAACTCTATTCGATGCCACTCCCTGGTCTTGTCCATTGATGAAGTAATGAAGATTTCCATTTATCTTTCGCATCATTCCCACTCGATCGCCTTCGCGTAACTCATCCAAATTGAACTCTCCATACTGCCGCCGAGTTCCTTTACCATTTGTTAGAATACCACAGCCAGACATCATTATGGTTCCACTTCGCATATTGGTCATAGTTGCTGGAAAGTGAAGAGCTGCTGGATTGTGTGTGGTCACACCAACTTCTATCGACCCCGACCATTTGTCAACCAACTTATCAATTCGAATTTCAAATAGTTCATTGTCCTTCAATGGCCGATGAGTCATGACCACTCCGTTGTTAAACTCATCCAGCGGTCGACGTCTCTCAGCCGAACGACAATTCGGGGACAACTTAACTAATGAGCCACATCGTGTGTGGAATCGCAGACGATCGTTCATATCGAAATAGTCTGCGATGTTGGTCGAAGATTGTATGGAGGCAACACCAGTGCCTCCGTTCGAGCTTACAGTGACATCGACACACATGGGAACATCGATTGACTGAACGATTTGAGGAGAATCTGACATGAAGTCCTAAGGGAATACAATGTACAAAAATATAAATAGATGGGGTGGTTGTTTTATTGTTACCAATGGTTCAGATGGACAGATCGATACTTGGACGCATCTGCCATACAAGTCTACTAGAGCATATACCACTTTTGGTAGATTTGTAGCTGCTACACCTTGCGATTCTCCATTTATATAGAAGACCAACTCGTCCTGGGATGTCTTAAGTACTCCAACACGATCTCCTTCGTTGAGAGATTCCAAATGAGTACCATAGAACTCAACTAAACAGATACCATCGCGTCGTATATCAATTCCAGACATTATCCACGTGCCGTTTCGCATCGCCGCCGCACACGATGGTAACTCCAACTTGTCGGGATTCTCGGAGGTGACACCTATTTCTATACTTCCACCCCAGGAGTGATTCTATAAAGTATTGTGCATTGAAAGAGGAGAGAAAGGAGGTTAAAGCATTTCCACTCACTTTTTCTTCGATAACCACTTCGAAAAGAACATCATCCTGAAGGGGTTCCGCACTGAAAACCAAGGCATGACTAAAATCTCTAATGCTTCGCATAGCCGTTCGGTTGTTATTGGTCAAAGTTATTCGACGCCCGCATCGTTGATGGAATGAAGCCATTGCTATTGCCAAAACTTATAAAACAACCCGTCGGTTCTTTGTTCCAGGAGAATTATTATTTATCGTTTTTATTTTTGACAAAACACGACGAATATATTTTCGTCCTTAATGCTTTTTCGGAAGATAATGAAGAAGGGAATTAAATGTAGAATGTCATAATGAGGAAAGCCCAATTTTTTGTTGTGTTCATGCGTAGTTTGGGGGAAAGAAGTTCGTTTTCCTTTTGTTTTTGATTTACAAATTTCAATTAATTTTCATTGTAAATTTCTAGGCAATTTTATTAATTTTCACTTAAAATGACTTTAAAAATGTGAACTTAACATGTTAAGTAAAGTTCGAAATTGTTATCAGTTTAATTTTAATTTATTTTAAATGTTTAAATTAGTTTTAAGGTAAACAATGGCGGAAACAACCAAACCAACCGAGTCCTTAATTGCAAAATTTATTTTTTTGACAACTTTAACAAAAGTCAAATTGAACAAATCAGCTGTTTGCAGAAGGTTTGTTTGATTTTGTTAAAATTTAAGAGTTTTAAGGTTGAAGCATATTGTAAATAAGGCTAGGAAATAAATCATTAGAGTTGTTGAAGTTTTCATTTAATGTTGATTTCCTTTACAAAGATCATTTTTTTATTTGGATGTACGTGTTTCATATACATATCCCTTGTCAAATACGGATTTGAAGATTTTGAACTCTGTCAAAAAAAATCGATTTTTTTGGTGTGAAGGAACGCAAAATCTGTCGAGGGATCAAAATCTTCACACGAAAGTTGATTGAGGTGTAAAGGAAATCAACATAAAATTCTGTACCTTTATAACCAGGCCAGTCGAAAAACTGAAACGGGAGTTTTCATATAAATGTATGATTTCAAAAAGTGTATTCTTGTCGAAGTTGAAACAAAAATCAGCTGATAAAAGAAAATATCGTTTGAGGAAAATGTTTGATAATTTTAAGTAAACTTTTTCACATAAATACAATTTTAATGAATTTTAAAAAAACAACTTCTTAATAAGTTTTTTTTAATTATAATCTATTACAAGGCATTAATTTGGGATGAGGTTTGATTTATATTCTTCAAATCTCGAAGTTTCATAAACATTTATTACGTTATTCTAGAAGATCAAAGATAAATAGTTGTGTTTTTTTAAATCGAGCTAACGAATACCCATATCGCTCCATATCTGTTTCCTTCAATTCAACATTCTCGTTCACTCCCACTTCTGGAGAAAAAATGAAACATTATTTTGAGAGGTTCTGTTAAAGCAATTTTTGTTGTTTGGTGGAAAAACAAAATAGATTTATTTGACCTAAACTAAAATAAAACTTCGGTGGAAACAGCCGTACTACCTACAAAAAGTGAAAGCATAATCGGATGGTCTACATATTTTAATTATTTCTTGTATTCTTTTTGTGTTTGTTCGTTTCTGACCTTTATCAGTGATTTTATTAGAAAAGCAGAAAATTCTGATGTAAAACTTTGAAAATATAAATTATTTATGCAACACCAAAAGCGTACTAAGAACGAGAAGTTTCTCATGTTAAAAATTTATATTTTAACAAAAGTAGTTGTTTTTGGCTCTGAACGATTTCATCACATATTTCGGTGCATTCAAAATATCAGAACAAACAGATTTCAATTATTTGGCTCATGTCAAAACTCCGACTGAAACAAAAAGTCAAAATTGAAAAAAAAGGGTTTTATTTTGCAGAACCAACAAACAACAGTTTTCTACTCCATAAAAATCTAATTTTCTCTTTAAATGCAACGGAAAATCTATTAAAAAATGTCTGAATCGAAATCAGGTAAAATTAACTCCTTAATTCCAAAGCCAGCGAATCTTGAATGCAAAAACCTGCAGGACTATTTGAGAACTCGATCGCACGATGTGCTTGAAAAGCTTTATAATTATCCCACGATTTGCTTGGCTGTTTACAGGTAAAGCAAATAGTCAAAAGGTTTAAAAAACATTTCCACATTTTTAAAGGATTACTCGCATTTTAGAGAATTACCTGAAATTGCACGCCAATTTGTTATTCGGATATTATTCGTAGAGCAGCCAGTTCCACAAGCCGTAGTCGCTTCGTGGGGGTCACAACATTATGCCAAGTAAACTAAAATCCTCGCATCGAACTAGATATCAGTTTTTACAATTTATTTTATCTAGGGAACAAGCAGCGTCGACGTCCTGTCTAACAGAGTTGAATATTTGGCGAGTCACCGCCATTCCCGGCGGTCTCTCTGCCTGGGAACTCTGTCCAACGTTCAAAAAGAATCTTAAGATAGCTCTTCTGGGTGGTGGAAAACCATGGTCTTTATCTCATCTCATGGATAAAGATGCCAAGCCTAGGGATGTGGCATTCCTTGACAATTATGCTATGGCACGATGGCGATGCGTACTCCACTACATGGTTGGTGGTGGAACCACGAGCAAGGGCCAAGATAGCGAAGGTATCAGTCCAGATGCCGTACGAATTCTACTACATGCGAACTTAATGAAACGAGACGAACGAGATGGGACCCCCAGTATTACCCGACAAGGTTTCCAGTTCCTCTTGCTAGATACACGATCACAGGTTAGGTTCTATTACTATAACGTATTTCTCTCTGTTAACTCGTATCCAATTATAGGTCTGGCACTTTATGCTTCAGTATCTAGACACCTGCCAGGAGCGAAATCTCAGCTTACCAGAGTGTCTATCAATGCTTTTCCAGCTGAGTTTCTCGACTCTTGGTCGAGATTATAGTTCGGAAGGACTCAATCCTAAGATGTTAACCTTCCTACAACATCTGCGTGAATTTGGTTTGGTATACCAAAGAAAGCGAAAAGAAGGACGCTTTTATCCCACCCGCTTGGCCTTAAACGTGACCAACAAAAACGGCCCAGTTCCCACTGTCTCCAATGAAGAAGACAAAAGTCAAGATCCTGGCTACATTGTCGTCGAAACTAATTATCGAGTGTATGCTTACACTGATTCGAATCTTCAAGTCGCTCTATTGGGTCTCTTCACAGAATTGCTCTATCGATTCCCGAACTTAGTTGTTGGTGTTCTAACTCGCGACTCGGTTAGGCAAGCTCTCCGGGGAGGAATAACAGCTAATCAGATTGTTAGCTATCTAGAACAATACGCCCATCACAATATGAAAACAACGGAATCGGCTATTACTTCAAGGTCGGCACTTCCTCCAACAGTCGTCGATCAAATTAAATTGTGGGAGAACGAACGAAATCGATTTGTATATACTGAGGGTGTAGTTTACAATCAATTCTTGTCGCAGGCCGATTTTATAACTTTGCGTGATTATGCCCAGTCGATAAATGTACTTGTATGGCAAAGTGAAAGGAATCGAACAATGGTGGTCACAAAGAATGGTCACGATGATGTCAAGAAATTCTGGAAACGGTATTCCAAGAGTGGTGGTTAAATGTTGGATGTATGTATGTATGTATTTGATTTAAGTTAAATATAGAATCATATCGCTCTGATCCTTAGGTCAATTATTATTTTAATGCAAAAATAAAAGTATGGCGTGGCAAGAAATTCATTTGCATTTCTATGAGGAGGAGCACATAGTTAGTATTCAGTTTAAGATAAGAGAACATTAAATATATTCCCACTGAATACTTGCATTCATACCGACTCAATTAGTTTTTTTTTTTATAAAAGAAAAACATTTTGTTCGCAAACACATTTAGCGCAAGGAACTTTCGAACACAAAAATGTTCCCACAGAAACCATATTATGATCTTTTAAATGATTGTTTTTTGTTTTAATTGGATGAGGTACTAAGATCCCGAAGCTCGATAAAGAGTGTTTTGCAAATCGCCAGTCGTTGACTGTTAACGATATCATAATTACCTTTATTCCAGAAGTTGTTTTTCGACAACACTCTAGAACCGACAATCGGCATTTCAAAAAAGATTGACTATGGTTATAATGATTCGAAAAGAATAAGGGAACGCTGAACTTACTGTCTTATTTAAATACAAATTGTGGTTTCTGGACCCCTAACGTTTTACTGGCGTTTTAGTAAAACGATTGTCGACATAAGGAGATATTTTTTATGTTTTGTCGATCGTTAATAACTCAATGAAGCTTTTAGGGTGAAAGAAAAATGTAACGTACTATAATGGCCAAGTATGTAATAAGACACAAAATCTATTACGATACATATTGCAAGTAATTAACACCGAATCGAAAAGTACTGTGATTTTCACGAACTTCAGTCCGAGGGGATTCTAGTTTTTCACAGAGAGAGTTCGAAATTGCTTTCCGTAATACGAACGATAGTGAGCTGAGAGTAATTAGGAACGCCGGGATACTTTTCCGCAGCTTCAATATTTTTAAAAGATATTTATCTTCAGCCCCTTAAAAATTACCACTTTGTCAAGGTAAATGGCCTTGTGATGTACTCGAGATGTTCGGCATAAGAAATTGGTGTAGAAAAGAGGCAACCGCATTTGAATATCACGAAAGCCACACTATTGTTGCTTAATCTGAATAAAACAAAAGATGAAAATGCCGGAGAAGCTACTATCACCAACAATAAAATAAGTAAGTTGTTAAGTAAACAATTATTTATTTAATGAATTTAATTTTTCTAATATTAAAGTTATTTATTTAGTTTTCAATCTTACATTACATTTTAAATAAAATTAAACAAAAAACGCAAATGATTTTGAAGAGAAAAGTGTACTTCTTAAAATTTATCAATTTATTATCACGAACTAATGCACACTGATTTCTCGGGTATCTGATCTACATAGCATCAAAATGGAATCTGTGTGCTTCTTGCAATTTCTCTTGCTTATCCTCCTTCTTCTCCTTGATATACAGGACAAGAATAATCAGAATAATGACCAAACAAGTCCCACCCAATGCAACTACGCTCATTAGAATCAATTTACTTGGAGTGACAAATAGCTGTGCCTTCCAACGTTGGGGTTCCTCAATTGGCTGTGGCACTACTATGATTTGAGAATTTGGAATCAACTGAGTCCATGTTCGTGATTTGTTTGCCAGACCGACTATTAGGGTGTCTACAAAATTGGGTGTTCTTCCGAGACCAAATATTGTATAAGGCATTTGCAGAGCGAGGTATGCCGATTGTGGCAGCTGCACACTTGATCCACGCTGAATGTCACCCTCTTGAGTGGTGGTGAAGTATTCGATACGAGGCCCTGGGAGGTTTGTTCCATATGTCCGTTTCTTTCGGCCTAGAGCGGTTTTTTCTGTGGGATTAAATTTGTTTGTCAAAGCGGTGAGGACGATAACTTTGACAAAATTAGCATCGTAGTCCAGAGTGTTGCGGAACGCCAATGGACGATATTTTCCATTTTTCTTTTCAATTAGAATCACATCAAGAACACCTGAAAGAAAGTTTTTTTGATTACACATTTTTAAGGGAATTTTCCCTATATTATACTAACCATCCTGATAGAAATCATAAAAAGCCCCAGCCACAGTTTCGTTGCCCATTGGCGAGAGTGCATTCCATTTCACCTCGAATGTTCTCTTTAGTGGACCATTGCATACAGTGCAAGGAATATTCTCCAACAAAAACGTTTGCCTTCGCTCCTTTGGTCCAGTGATAGCCTTTAGTGTGACCAATAGATCTGGGTAACCATCCATGTTGTAATCACCTCCACGGGCAGTTATCGTCTTTAAATACACATCATCTTTGACGGGTTCGATAAATCCCCATTGTACACCTTGGGGATCCTTGAAATTGACATGAATATCCCGGAAATGCTGTCCATCATTTACTAGGATCGTAGAATTGGTGCATTCATCATGGAAACACATCGGCAGAATCTGATTTTGAACGCCTTTCAATTCCAAATCGAGGAAGATGCTCTGTCCGACATTAGTCTTGGGTGACCCAACAATGTTCAAGTCTATTTTGTGGTTGAAGAGGAATCCTTGTTCGTCATCATCTGTCTTGCCATACCAAACCTCGAAGAACTTTTCCGTCTGAATGAACAAATCCGCTTGAAAGTCATGATTGATATCCAAATACGCGTTTGCGTGGGGCGTCTGGATGTGAGCATTTTGAGTTTGATTATTCACAGCCGGAAGCTGAGGAACGACCTGTGGAGGTAAACGATTCTTTTGGAATATCCAGAAGGTTCGTTGGTGTCCTTCGTTTACTCCGAAAAGATCGATAATCATGTCGCGATTGTAGTCGATAGCCAAGGGTTCGCCTCTGGTGGTGATAATTGACTCGTTGGCGCATATAAGGGAGTCAGATGCACCCCAGTTGATGTAGACATCTAGGAGATCTTTCTCCGATCCACGGGTTGTTATGAGGACGTCCATTAAGGCATCACCGTCGAAGTCTCCGGGAACCACACTTGTTATTTCTTTATTGTGGAAGGTGCAGAATGGGCCGGGATGGAGGAGAGGTTCGGTGTAAGATCCTAGAGGACGCAAATTTATTAAAGTTATCGTATTGTCCAAATGAGAGCAAAAATAAGAGACAAAAATTTCTTCTATACCATTACCATTTTCTGCCTTTGAATCATATTAATTTTACAAAGATCTATTCCAAATAAGTTTTTTCTTTTGTTTAAAAACGGAAACTCGATATAACTTACCCAGTAGAATTTGAAGGGTTGTGAACTCATTGCTGATAATAAACACATCCGTCAGTTCGTCGGAGTTGAAATCCCCGAAGGCTGTCACCACCCCGTCCTTAACAGAACCAAATACTTTTTGCGTTATATCATTGGCTTCAGAAAGATATACAATCCCCACAGAAAGTATGAATATGATTTGACGAAAAAACTTCATAATTGTATAGTATAGTTTGATTGATTTTCGATTGATGAGATTTATTTTTGTATTAATTAGTCGTCATAAACAAATGTTATCATCGTTGTCGACTTCTTTTTTTGTTTTTGTTCTTGGACCTAATCGATTTTTGATTCCTGAATAAAAGGTTTTTTTCAGTGGTAAATCGCTCAGTTTAAGGTGAACAGTAATAAAACAATTATTAAATGTGTAATTGTTTATATAAAATTTTAATGTTTTCTAATGATTTTATTCCAATTTCAGAGAAAATTCGAAGAAATGACTCAGTTTAACTTCAGAACAATAAAATTATTTTTGTGTTTTTGGGAATGTGTCAAAATGTTTGGTTGAAGATGAAGTTGGAAGCAGTTGCGTATTGTTGTTTCGAGAATCGATTGGTGATTAAAGCTTTGAATTGTGCCATTTTATTTTTGAATATATTTATTGGCGTTACATTTTAAACAGCCTAGTGGTAAGGTATAAGGACAGTTTGCTTACTTTAAAGTATTCAACTAATACTACGTTTCCCCTGAACGATAATCTAGATTATTTTCCAGTTTGATTTAAAATAATCTAGTAGTGTTTCCACTGGACCTGTTAGATTTATTTTGACATCTAGAATCTTAGTTACAAGCAGTGTCAGTTATTAAAATGTTTTTTTTTTTTTGTTCAGCTTGTCAACAGACTGTTTTTTTCTTCTTCCATCAAACTGTCAAATTCATTGGAAATGAAAAAGTGAATCCGTTCAGTACAGTAGATTTCAAGTAGATTTATTTGAAATCTCGAATCGAGATGATTAAGTTTTGTATGGTAAATCTAGTGATGTCAAGAAGATTTCAAGTAGATTTGAGTAAATCTCAGATTATCGTTCAGTTCTTTCTTAATTTTAAAAATTTTGCAACTAGTATCGTGCTACGGGTATTTGTTTTTAATAAACAGTGTCAGTTCGTGCAATGAACAAAGTATACAGACCTTTTTTGAGGTTTGTATAAGTCAAACACTCATATGACGTTATCACGATACTAAAAAACAAAATACAATTGAAAGTTTTATGCGACCTCAACTCAATAGTGCGTTTCGCCCAGGTACGACAGTGGGCTCATCAGTTAGATGCTGTCGTACCCTTCTAAGACTCAATTATTATTTGTCGATGTTTAGCGACGCTTATAAATTTCACAGCACTAATATACTGTGAATTTTATTTTTCTAGGGGAATTTGAATAAATTCTGACACCTAGAATGTTAATGTCCGTGGTCAGACTGTATATCAACGAAGATTATAATGAAATAAGAAAATTATTTCAATTTTAAGCGGAGTGATTGAATTAAATTCAATTGAAAGTTTTATGCGACCTCAACTCCATAGTGCGTTTCGCCCAGGTACGACAGTGGGCTCATCAGTTAGATGCTGTCGTACCCTTCTAAGACGCAATTATTATTTGTCGATGTTTAGCGACGCTTATAAATTTCACAGCACTAATATACTGTGAATTTTATTTTTCTAGGGGAATTTGAATAAATTCTGACAACTAGAATGTTAATGTCCGTGGTCAGACTGTATATCAACGAAGATTATAATGAAATAAGAAAATTATTTCAATTTTAAGCGGAGTGATTGAATTAAATTCAATTGAAAGTTTTATGCGACCTCAACTCCATAGTGCGTTTCGCCCAGGTACGACAGGTACAAAATAGCAGCTATTTGATGATTTTAACTTTAATAAAATGTTAGAGAAAGTATGATGATTAACTCAATTATAATTTATATTGTAATATTTTTGCTAGGTTCGTTAAATAAAACTTATTACTGTTTCTAATATTTCTTCTTTATTTACACTTTTCGAATCAAAACAATAAATCTCAATTTATAATCAACTCTAATACTTTTATTCCAACTTAAATCCACTTTTTTAATTACACTTTCCACAATCCAATAGTTCAGC
Organism: Philhelius festivus; assembly: GCA_963931855.1. Lineage (NCBI taxonomy): Eukaryota > Metazoa > Arthropoda > Insecta > Diptera > Syrphidae > Philhelius > Philhelius festivus. Next base: position 87,635,015 of record OZ007557.1, on the reverse strand, counting down.
TTTGCACACTTTCATAATCGAAAATAAACTGTCTTCCGCTCACCGTGAACACTCCCTTTTATACTCAAACCAGTTGTTCTAGAAGGTTCTTGTCCAGAAGGGGAAATTCTTATGGGGGTAGAATGTTCTAGTACTTTGGAATTAGGGGAAATTTAGATGCGATGGAAAAGAGCTTTTTGTTTTGTTCCCTCACAAAGCAGATATGTAATTCCCAACAGATGGCGCTGTAGGAGTATAAAGCTCTGTTCGCAACATTGCCCCCTTCTTAAGATTGTTCGTCCCGAACAACTCTATCATCAGCTTCGGCACTGTATCGGTGCAGTCGATCGCTATGCACAACTTTTAGCTTTCCTCTTAACCCTCTTTGAATTCGGTAAACGACATCATTGATTTTCGTGACGACAGTATAAGGGCCTTCCCAGTTTTGTTGAAGCTTCGGCGACAATCCCTTTTGACGATGTGGATTATACAGCCATACACGATCTCCTACTTGGAATCCTGTCGTGTTTGCTCTTGTGTCGTACCTTGTCTTCATTCGATCGCTGTAAGTGCTCATTCTAGTCCTGGTCCTTTCGTGGATGCCGATTAGCCTCTCTTTTAGGTCACTCACGTAATCCCCTGTTTCCTGAGACTCTTGTGGTGGGTGTCCAAACCTTATCTCACTAGGCAGGCGTATGCTTTTTCCGAACAGGATTTCAGATGGTGTTTGTCCTGTTGAGCTATGTACTGCACTTCGATAGGCCATCAAAAATAGTGGTATGTGCCTATCCCAGTTTCTTTGGTTGTCGCCTACGACCTTAGTGAGGTGCTCTTTTAACGTCCTGTTGAATCTCTCGACCATTCCATCAGATTGCGGGTGAAGTGGTGTGGTTCTCGTTTTCTTAATGCCAAGGAACGCGCACACCTCTTGGAATATGTTCGACTCAAAGTTCCTTCCTTGGTCAGAATGGAGCTCCATAGGCACACCGAACCTGCTTACCCAGTTAGACACAATCTGGTCGGCCACGGTCTTGGCTTCTTGGTTCGGGATAGCGTATGCCTCAGGCCATTTGCTGAAGTAATCCATTAGCACCAGAATGTATTTGTTTCCATCATTCGTTTCCGGAAATGGGCCAGCTACATCAACAGCAATCCTTTCAAACGGTGAGCCAACATTATATTGCATCATTTTTCCTTGCAGTTTTCTACCAGGGCCTTTGGTTGCAGCACAAGCGTCACAATTTCGGCACCACTTTTCAACGTCGTCTCTTGCATGCAACCAGTAGAATCGTTGTCTCACTTTTTCTAACGTCTTGTTGACTCCCAAATGGCCTCCTGAAGGTCCATCATGCATTTCTCGAAGAACCTCTTTAATTTTTGATTGAGGTAACACAAGCTGCATCACATAGGATTTACCATCAGCGGACTCCCATTTACGCCGAAGAACACCTTCTCGCACATGAAGTGAGTCCCATTGTGCCCAATAGGCCTTTAAAACTGGACTCCTATCGGAAATGTCATTCCATGCGGGTTTTTCTTCATGTTCTTTCCATGCGAGAAGAGGTTCAATGTCGGGGTCTTCTTGTTGAGCAGATCTTATTTCCTCATTGCTCCATCCACAAATGGGGTCAGCCCTTATTCGCAAAATGTTGATGGATTCCTTTTCTTCTTGTCGCCTACAATGCTTGCAGTCTATTTTACAAGGCCTTCGGGATAGCGCGTCGGCATTTGAGTGCAGCTTTCCCTTTCGGTGTTGGATTTCATAATCGTAAGTCTGCAGTCTTTCTATCCACCTTGCGACTTGTCCTTCTGGGTTCTTGAAGTTCAGCAACCAGTTAAGAGCACCATGATCGGTTCGTAGAAGAAACTTCTGTCCATAGATGTATTTATGGAAGTGTTTCGTTGCCAAGATGAGTGCCAAGAGTTCTCTTCTGGTCACACAGTAGTTTCTTTCGGTCTTTGACAGTACTTTGCTGAAATAGGCGACAACCTTTTCTTCGCCATTGTGCACTTGTGACAGAACAGCGCCGACTCCTACGTTGCTTGCATCAGCATCAATGATAAAAGGCTTGCCTGGAGTCGGATAGATCAGCACCGGAGCATTGCATAGACGGTATTTCAGTTCTTGGAAGGCTTTTTCACACTCACCTGACCATTTAAACTGCTTGTTCTTTTCCGTAAGCTGATGCAAACTCTTCGCAATTCCGGCAAAGTTCTTAACAAAACGTCTGTAATAAGTAGCAAGACCAAGAAAACTTCGTAGTTGATGTTTGTCCTGTGGTGTTGGCCAATTTTTGACGGTGTCAACTTTTTCAGGATCAGTCTTGACTCCTTGGGACGAGATGATATGTCCCAAATACTTTACTTCAGTCTGGAACAGTGCACATTTTTCTGGGTTCAGTTTAAGGTTAGCCTCTCGAAGTCTCTGGAACACACCCTTTAGGTTCTTACAGTGTTGGTCGTATGTCTTTCCATAAACGATAACATCATCCAAGTAGACAAGACAAGTTTTCCACGTCAGACCTTGAAGGACACACTCCATCAAACGCTCAAATGTTGCCGGAGCGTTGCAAAGACCAAATGGCATCACGTTGAACTGCCACAGCCCATTACCTGTGGAGAACGCTGTCTTTTCTCGGTCTTCAGGGTGAATTTCAACTTGCCAATATCCACTTTTCAAGTCCAGTGTTGAAAACCAGTGTGCTCCTTCCATCGCATCTAAGGTGTCACTAATTCTTGGCAGGGGGTAGCTGTCTTTCTTGGTTACGTCATTCAACCTTCGGTAGTCAACACAAAACCGTGTACTTCCGTCCTTCTTTTTGACTAGGACCACTGGTGACGCCCAAGGACTTTTGGAGTTCTCAATCAAACCATCCTTCTTCATGGTGGTAATCATTTCCTCAGCTTCACCTTGTTTGGCCAGTGGCAGACGTCTTGCGGGCTGACGAATGGGCCTTGCATCTCCTGTGTTTATTCGATGCTGCACCATTTGTGTCCTTCCATATTTTCCGTTTGGTGAAGCGAAAATGTCAGCATACTCGTTCAGAAGGCTTTCTGCCGTTTTAACCTGACGTTGGTCTAGGTTAGATGAATTAAGTATCTTTGCCTTGATGCTATTGAGCTCCTCAGGGTTTAATGTCGTTCTCGGTGTTTCAGCGTCAATTCGTGTTATGGCTGCGACAGATTCGCACTTACCGATAACTTCTCCTTTCACTAACTTCACATCGTACGGTTTGGTGTTGAGTATCCGTACGGGGACCATATTGTTCTTCGGAGCCACAAGTGTCTTCCCAATGATGACGTTTTGGGAAGAACAATCTGGGCCTGGTTCCACCATTAGGTATCGATGGCGTCCACACTCACCTTCTACTCTTGTCCAAACGAATACCTCAGAAGAAGTAGGAATAATCACATCTTCTTTGATGACAGTCCTTAGAGTTGTTGTTTCTTCGTGCCCATAAATCATTGGAATCTCTGTATTCTGGTATTTGAGTACCTGGTTCCCAATATCCAAAATTACTCGATGTTCTTTCATGAAGTCCATGCCTATGATGCATTCGTCACATATATCTGCCACCAAAAATTTGTGTGAGAATTCTAGATCTGCAATTCGAATTCTAAGTCGGACTTCACCATAAACCCTAGCTGCTTCTCCTGTGGCAGTTCTCAGACGGTAGCTATTGGTGTTGTGTAGCCAATTCAGGTGCACTAGGTCTTGACGCACAATGGAGGCGGTGGCACCGGTGTCGATGGTGACCACACGTTTGTTGCCATTTAAAGTTGCCTCGACAGTCAGACTTTTATTGTCTCGTTTAGTCTGGGAGACCTGGATGGTGTTTCTGGGGCCATCGATACCAGAAATCAGCTTCTGCCCCTCGAAGTTAGTTCTTACTTGTTGGGAAACTGTTCGGGAAGTAACACTGGTGTTATTGTTACCTTGTTCTGGGTTTGAAACTCCGTGTCCACAATGTTGACAAGCTCTTCTTGGTGGTAATCGACATTGACGCTGTAAATGTCCAGTCTTATTGCAATTCCAGCACTTTGCAAGTCCGTTTCGTTGGTTCCTTTGGACATCAGTTCTTTGGCATGAGCATTCTTCGACGATGGCTTCTCTAAGTCGATGTACTCCGTGAGAAGCTTGCTCAGCTGCTTCCATTGTCAAGGCAAATGCTAATGTTTCAGAAAGCGTTCGTTTTCCAGCAGTTCGCACGGCCCTTTGAAGATGTATGTCGGAAATGGCGCGAACAAATGCCTCAACTGCAAACTGGTTACAGATTTCCTCTCCAACATCTGGATATGCAAGATAAACAAGCCTTTCAATGTCCGCTTGCAGTTGTTGTAGAGTTTCGCCCCTCTTCTGAACTCTGGAATTGAGTTGCACTTTGAAGACTTCTTTCATGTGACTGTTACCAAAGCGTTTGTCTATAGCCAAAACCAAGGAATTGAAGTCGCCGCTCTTATCTGCTGGTATGGTTTGCAACAACTCAGCAGCTGCTCCTCTAAGAGCAAGAGTTAAGGCTATATACTTGTCAGCCTCATCCCAGCCATTTGTTGTGGAAGCTGCCTCGAATTGCTTCTTGTATATAGACCAAGAAGTCTGTCCATCAAAGGTTGGAGGTTTCATCTCTTTTTTTCTCAAAGTTTCCCCAGAACTTTCCCGAATCTTTATATTTCGAATGCGATCTAGCTCTTTTGAAAGCGTCTCCATTTTGTTGTCGACTTGATTCTCTAATAATGAAACACGTTCGGCTTGATTCTCCAACAATGAAACACGTTCATCAAGTGCAGATACATTCTTTTCGATGTTAACAAGCTTGCCTTCTAGCATGTTTCTCTGTTCTTCGAGAAGGTCTTTTTGTTCACTATGCTGTTTCTCCAGGCGTTCGAGAACATTCTTCTGTTGCTCTTCGAAACGTTCGAGAACATTCTTTTGTACATTCTCCTGTTCTTTCTTTTGTTCATTTCGTTGCTCTTCGAGACGCTCAAGCAGAAGACTAAACATATTTGAAACATCTACATTTTTACTTACGTCTGCTTCCTCAGAGTCAGCTTCAAAGACGAAAATGTCCGGGTCTTCATTTTGTTGTTTCAAATATTCCGCCAAACGCAGAACAAGCTCATTTTTCGAACCTGCTCTAGAAAGTTCTCGCTTGCCTAATTCACTTTTCAGCTCATTACAGTTGAGCTCTTTCAGTAACTTGCTCATTTTTTTTTTTTCCGTACACTTCACTGCACAATAAGTTTTATTCCACTTTTCTGACACCAATGTAATATTTTTGCTAGGTTCGTTAAATAAAACTTATTACTGTTTCTAATATTTCTTCTTTATTTACACTTTTCGAATCAAAACAATAAATCTCAATTTATAATCAACTCTAATACTTTTATTCCAACTTAAATCCACTTTTTTAATTACACTTTCCACAATCCAATAGTTCAGCTTTGCACACTTTCATAATCGAAAATAAACTGTCTTCCGCTCACCGTGAACACTCCCTTTTATACTCAAACCAGTTGTTCTAGAAGGTTCTTGTCCAGAAGGGGAAATTCTTATGGGGGTAGAATGTTCTAGTACTTTGGAATTAGGGGAAATTTAGATGCGATGGAAAAGAGCTTTTTGTTTTGTTCCCTCACAAAGCAGATATGTAATTCCCAACAGATGGCGCTGTAGGAGTATAAAGCTCTGTTCGCAACAATATTATTGTCGTTTAAGCCAAGTATCATAAACTTAATCAATTTTGACATCGTAAAACTAATTTGAAAATAATTTCTCGGTATCATTTGCATCAAAACTGACATTCCTAGTTAATTACTTACCAAACTTGGTACAATTTCGTTTGCTAATGGATTTTTGTTATAGAAACTTACCAAATTTATACACACGCTACCAAAAGTCAGAATTTAAAAACCGTTTTCTTCATGCATGTATCAATTTAACAAAGTATTTTAAAAAATAGAATTGAGCCTTGATGTTTTATGTAAAAATAACAACAAAAATATCGCATTTTTAGAAGAACCCTTAGGCTAGTCGCGCACTGGCAACTGTGATCGAAATTAAATAGTTTAATCACGAGTTGATAGAGTACAGCACTCTGGCAACTCTTCAGTATTCACTCGCGCTCACACTTTTCTTTCTTGCGTTTATACAAAATAGCTCAAATATTAAGTTGAATGTCCGCGCAAGTGCATTTGATTATATGTAACACAAAATAGCAAACTCATTTTAGACAACCTTTTAGTTTGTGTCAAATCACAAACTTTTTAATTGCTCGAATCGAGTTGCTCTGTGTTTCATTTTAGCAACCAAACAGTTGCGTAAAATTGAATGTGCCTGGCCATAAAGTATCGTTTATTTGGCAAATTGCAACAAAATCCGCATGGGCACAACGGTAAACATATACATAACATATACGTACACATGTACGTACATACATACATAGTACATTATTAGAAAAACTTCCAAAAATAGATAGATACACAAAAATAGAAACTTTTATTTCATCAATAATTAGAGAGTATATGTCTAGACATCACAATTAATATAACCAGAAAAAATGGCAATTTCATTAAAATATACAATAACTGACTTTTAAAACAACGTTTAACGAATGTTGAGTAAAATCTACTCAGTGTATGAATATTGAAAAAGTGTCGCTGAAGGTGCTCGCACGGGTACCAATTGATTTATACCATTTGTATTTTTGTAAACCATGTAATCACGACCATTTATTAGTCTCCTCACGCCTTTTGAATCATCCTGATTCCTTGAAACCGCCTGCTTCCATTTATTCATGTCGACTACTGCGTTTTTGTTGTGCTTGAAGATGCTCGCATATGCCGGTGGTGGTGTCACATTACTCAAGATAATGCCTTCATTTAGCCGATTGCCCATACTTTCCCTTTTGTTGCTCCTACCAGCTGCCCATCCATGCAAACGTATGTTTGTCGAACGTTGTAGTCCATTCGAACCGATAATCATATTTTTACCAGACTGTCGATGATTTATGCACTTGAACAGCATCTCTGTGGTAAAGACGACGATGGAGGTAACAAAACCAGCTATCATGATGTAATAGGTCATCATAAGGTCTCCATTTTGTAACTGACGTTCAGTGCCACCCAAGTCCTGAGGGCAAATCTCTGCATTTGGTAAACCCTTTGCCAAAAGATGTTTGATTATTCCCGATTCCACCAAGTTGAGGAGCCTACAAAATGCAGACAATAATATTTTTAAAAATATCAAAAGGTTTTTGCATTCTTACTCTGGATCAAAGAGAGTGCTCAAGTTGGATTTAAATGGATAAGCAAAGGCTCGTTTCTTCTTTAAAAATGGTTCCTTAGCCATGGCAAATGGACAGTGAATTTTTTCATTATCCAAGCTTATTAACTTTCGGTAACGATAGTCTAGGTACAGAAGATGGTTAATTGCTGGACGATCTCGAACAAAGACGTAACCGTATTTTTCTACAAATGTTGTTAGTGTTACGGTGTCATTTTCATTTTCAGTGAACGTTGCTCGGTTGTTTAAGACCATGCTGTTTAGAATCGAAAGGCTTTCATTTGTCTGAAAAAAAAATGAAATGTGTATGCAATTAATTAAACTGAATAAATGGAGGTTTTGCCCCCACCAAAATTAAAATTAAATCTCTCCTAATAATGTTGATTTAAATGAAGCATCTAGAGTTAAGTCTATTTGAGAATCTTGGAGATCAGGTGTCAAAATTTTCCAAAATTAAATAAACCTTAGAGACTCGGTGCTAGAATAAATATAACAATATACGAGTACAAATCTTTTTTGAAACTGAAGTAAACAAGGGTATTTATGTAAACGTGGAAAACCCTGGTAAATCTCCGAAACCAGATAATTTTATCTCCGCAGAAACGAGCTGTCAAAATTTGTATGAGAAAAACATTCGCAGATCTGATAAAATTATCTGACGAACTTGATGCAGAAAGAGAAGAAATAAACCTAATAAACTAAAGAAATATGGATTGTGACTTCTAATACTACGTTTATATGAGGTGTTGAAGCGAGCTTGAAGATCGCTTCGACCCTTTGTATACCTGTATTGAGTTGAAATGAGCTTCGTTCGACTCGATCCCACTCGCTCAACGGTGTCGAGTCGAAATGTGAGACGAAAAACCTGGGTCGAGGAGTTGGTTTAACAGATTGTTTTAGAATCGCTCAACACTATTTCAACTCAACTCCAAATCAAGCTCTTAACTCAAATGACGAAAAACCTGGGTCGAAAATCCGACCCTAATCCAACTCGATCTTTTGATACTGCATATAAACGTAGTATAATTTGACATTTCACAAAAGCGCTAAAGCAATTTCTCCATACAATTTAAATATTTTTCTTTTTTTGTATGTTTTTGGCATATTTTAATTAACAGAATCACTTTTTAAGTTAAAGTAGGTACCGAATGAAATACATTTTTCATAAAGAGTTTTTATAAGTTGACTTTGACGTTTTACGCAAGTATTTTTGAGGGTGTGTTCATGCAAACATGTTGCGGAACGAAATAATCAAATGTATCCATTGCATCAGGCACAGTTTGGTGAGAAAATTACTACGGAAGAAAATTGATGAAGTAAGAAAATGAGTCATAGAATTTCAGAATAATTCACTGACGTTTTGACATTGACAGATCATGAAAAGTATAAAAGAGTGTTTTTGAAAAATACATGTCATATTACTATTAAAGCCCCTCATTAGTTGTGAATGTTTGTTTGCATACTCTTTGTTGTTTATAGAGCCCAGTTGGCTTAGAGCCAGATTAGATCTAGACTAAGTAATGTAGAAGGCAGTATTTGTCATAGATTTAAAAAAAAAAACGTATTAAACTTGAAATAATGGAATCTAACATAGATCTACAACTTTTTTGGTCGTTCTCAATCTAATATTCGTATATCTGTTGCATGTATAGGTATCCATACATATGTACCATGAGTGCCAAATATATGCCATATAATCACGGTAAATAAAAATGTAAGATTCTTAAATTCATCTCCACTGATATTATCCTGAAAATAAAACAAATTTCTGTAGAGAATTATAAAAAAAGCTATCACCAATTTCAATCTACACATTTTAAATATTGTCTTAGGGCTTTTGTATAAAAAAATATAAAATAAACACAAGTTTGACATACTGCTCGTCACATTTTGCAGACATTATATCTCTATATTCATATGTAATCGTAAATGTACCATTACTTACATTTTTTATAGAATACTCAATTCCACCTCCGCGCGGAGTTACGAAATGCTTCTGCTTTGAAAGGATATCATTGACCGTATTGAAGGGTAAAGTGAACTTGGATAGCGTGAGGAAAGCAGTTAAATTGGCGGTATAAAATGATGTTAGAATGGTGATAAAAATCCACCATGTAGCGAAGAGTAAACGCGTAGAATCTAAAATGAAATTTGTGCGGTTTATTCGTACATATAAAATACAAATTAAGTGGGCTTAGAGTTTAATTTTGTATTCAAACATACAATTTTTATTGGATATGATTGTTTTTACCTGCTATAGGGGAGAGGGTACTACCCTGTTTCATTAGTGCTCCATACACAAACCAAGCGCAATGGCCCAGCGAGTACGGTTGCTGAGAGTCGTCACCAGTGATTTTATTTCGAATTATGATGAGTACATAGATGATGGGTCCGACAGCGAGTAAAGAGATGAATATTAGGATCCATACCCAGAATTCGAATGGGGCTAACAGGCCTGAACCACTGGCTGATTCCTTGGGGCGTTGCATCACCATTATCCATTCGCCCTCATCTAGAATTGTGGTTGAATAGTAGGTAAAGTTGCGCACATCAGCTAAGAGAGGCAAGAATGCTGCTGCTAAATCGGCTTTCTACAAAAAAAATTAGTTAAAATGCACAATTATTTGATTGATTTTGAAGAAGAATTTGATGGACAATACTCAGATGTATTATACACATACATATGTACATACATATATGGAGGTAGATTTGCTTTAACAACATTAAAGGACACACTTGTATGTTTCATTCAGGAAACTCTAATATTGTTTTAATTTTGTGGTGTGACGGTCGATTTTGAAACAGGTCACCACAAATATTTTTTTGGAAAAAATATGGTGCACGCAGGTATCTGTTTGTTCTTTCAGCTCAAAGGGTTTGAATTGCAAAGATTAATCCTTTTTTAAATATTTTCGTAATTTAGAAGTTTTTTTAGAAATATAGTTTTAGTTTGTATACACATTGTAAGATAACTAGTTTGAATGTTAAGAAGATACCATATCCATTAAATAGAAATGGATTCTTAGAAATTAATTTTGCAAATTCTTGATAGCCATTAACATCGATTTTTTATAAGCATACTCGTACAGCGTGCAACAGAAAAAGACTTGTTTTTTTTTAAATAAATTTTAAATGAAATGTACATATGTATTACTTTAGATGCTAGAAGGTTTGATTTCATTCACACAGACTTTTTCCATTAAATCCGCAAGAAATTACAGCTGTGTAGGATTTTCTTACAACAAACAAGATTTTGTTTAAATTTATGTATATTATAGGTACTTTTATGTTGATGGTTCATGTGGAAAATAATTACAAAAAACTTACGCATACGCCACAGTGTCCGTGTACACAAATACCTCAACGGTTTTTCAATTAATGGTGGTAGATTTTGGTAGCTTTTTCCGTCCATATTGTTTTGATGACATCTGTCAAATCTATTGTATATTATTCAGTTATTGATGCCAAATTACCATGGTAAGTTACATAATTGAACAGCACTTCCAAATGATAAAACTTTCTTATCAAAATTGATGTTAGTTAGTGTAAACGTTGTGCGCGTTGCGCCCATTTTATGGTAGACGTGGTGGCCCTTCACAGTCGAACATTAAAATTTTGGTGGTCAAATTTGAGACGAGCTGTTCGGTAATGAATAACCCAACTTTCGCACGTCTAAGGAACGCAAGATCGGCCGAAAACATCGCAGTGGTCCTTGGAAGTGTATAGCAGAATTCAAGGGAGTTGATTTCTCGCCATGTACAAGAACTTTGCCTTAAGTCTGCTTCAACTTGGCGAATTTTGAGTCGGAACTTGAGCATACACCCGTATAAGTCATATTAGTTAAGTGCAGTGGAAACACTATATAGATTTATTTAATGTGAACTAAAATAAAACTTCGGTGGAAACATAGCATAATAGGACCATTGTAAGAAAACTTGCTTGGGATTTTTCAAAACAGTCCCAAAAAACAATACTTTGTGTGGACAAAAATCACGAGGTCGATTTTTTTTATGAATGCATAAGTTGCCTTATAGTAAATATAAGTCGCAAGTAAAAATAGCACGGATGAACTGTATATGAGGGTATGACCAAAATTAGTCTCCAGGGTGAACTGATGAGCATTCCTAAGCGAAACCGGTATCACGGGTGAACTTATTGAGGAGAGGAATGCAACAATACTGCTGTATAGTGCCTAAATTCCATGTTCTATGTTGAGTGTTCACTACTGAAATTTGTATTAAATAACGCGCAAACTTCAAACAAAGCAGAACCAAAAAATAACGTACAAAATGTTTAAGATATTTTTCTCAATTTCGAAAAATAGGTTTTTGAAAAAACTGCTACGTTACGCAATAGTACCATATGTATATAAAAAAAACGTTAAATTTATATTTATATTAACTCGGAGTCATAAGAAATGTATACATGTAAAAGTTCGCCCATTTTACACTTAATTCTTAATAACGTAAAATTTAACTGTTTTTTTTTAAATACAAAAATTCAAAAATTTATTCAATATTGTTATCATATTGATGTACCTAAGTAATTATTGTAAATTTTTCTTAATTTTTGAATAAAGATTATATAAATACAAATATTCCTTTTCAGAAAACAGAAGTGAAAAACAATGATTTTTCTGCAAGATTTCGTAACTTTAAATAGGATCACTGTGCGGATTTGCAGCAAATTTTTTTTTGCATTCAAACTTTGACGTGTCTGCATGGAGAAAATATCCATATTATCCCGTAGGAAAGTGGAACTTTTTTTAAATGACAAAAACTTTCCATTAGTGCGGACTGAGTCTTATATTGTGCTTCCGTAATTCGCTTATTTTTTTGGCTGAATTTGACCGCTGTATTGTATTATTAGGCATCCTTAAAATCATTTAGTTCACCCCGAATTGACGTAACATTCTAGGAAAGTTAGATCAAATGCTAACACTTTTTCCAATATTTTGCCTTTGGGCATCTATTTATGGGTTAAGACTTAAATTTTGGCCCAAATCCTTAGTGTACCCAGATTCTCTGTGAGATTTACTGTGAGAAGTATGAATCAGCTAATCGAAATCAGCACTTTCCGCCTTGGCCCCACTGTGCGCCACCGGGTTGATTCAATACATGTATTAAGTATGTCATACCAAAAAAAAAAGGGAATTTCTATTTAGTTTTTATGAGTCCAGAATTAAATGATGACACCCGCGATAATGCACAATGTGGATAATTGAAAACAAAGACGGGGTGAGGCAAATGAAGTAAAAAAAAAACGATTTGGTCAAAATGATTTAAAATGCATTTAGAAAAATGCACAAATGAAGTTCAATTATTATTTGAATTTATTTCAATTTTTTTGTTGAATGTTTATTCGATTTTAAGTACATTTAGGGTTAAAAAATGAATCTCAAGATATGGCAGAAAAGTGGATAGTTTAAATGACAAAAAATATCCACGAAGCAAAGCGATAAAGTGACTGCAGTCGATGGTGATTGAACTCAGTTGTATGAAAATATAACGTCAATTATAATAGTTTAACGGATTTTATATAGGTATACAATTACCGTTAATGAGTGTGTTTAAATGCTATCATTGCATATAAATACCAAAATAAGAGGTCTAAGTGTGTTCTTCTTGTATAGTAAAATTAGAAAAAACTATATCCGAAAAATGTTGAGGTCTTTTTTTTTTAGTTTATAAGAGTGTCTTTTCGGCCATTTAAAAATTAATAAGGCTGGAATTTATTAAAGCTTTCATCAAATGGTTAAAATCATATCTATATCTATATAGAAAGCAGATTGTTAAGATAGATGGCTGCACCCCTAACACTATGGAAGTTGTATCGGGTATTCCACAAGGGAGTCATATGGGCCCTTTACTTTTAATTATATTCACCAATAACCTACCTGCTGTTTTACGATATTGTAACTGTTTGATGTACGCAGATGCTGTAAAAATGTATAATTCAACGTCTTCACTCATGGACTGTTTATTTCTGCAATCTTTTAAATTGGTGTAGCCATAAACATCTGGATCTAAACTATTCAAAATCTAAAATTTTAGTGCTACAAGATTTCCATCTCTTAAAAATTTTTGAATACAAATTTCATGATTTTAGTCTAATAAGAGTCAATACTTTAAAAGATCTTGGAGTCCACTTTGATCCAAAGCTAGACTTTAGAACTTACAAACATTGATTATGTTGTCTCTAGAGGAAATTCATTGTTAGGGTTTTTAAAACAACCTTTAAATGATTTTAAGGATGCCTATACCCTAAAGACCTTATTTATGTCTTTAGTTTTACCAGTCTTCGAATACTGTTGTGTTGTTTGGTTGCCTTTTTATTAAAATAATATTTTGAGAATAGAAAGGATTACAAAAATATTTACCCCTTCTGACTTGAGAAAAGGTGCTCTCTCATAGATTTAAAAACGCTTAAATGACGCAGGCAAGTGCAATGCAAATAATATTTGTAAAAGATATTTTAGACAATCGAATATCTTTTATGGAATTGCTTTCTTTAATTCTCTTCCATGCCCCTATACGAATACTTCAAAACAGAAGTGAATTATTCCAATAGCTCCTAATAAGATTAACTACGGGTTCTCGTTCTTAAAGACTTTTTAACGAAGTAACCAATGAAATCGACCTTTGTATCAAGAGGAATCTTTTTAGGAAAATGATACTTCAGTTATGTAATTGATTTTTGTATTTCTTTTATTTGTAGTTTAATTATTTTGTTAGTACCAAAAATTATTGTATATATTTTGTATCTTACCCAAACTACTGTAAAAATATTTATATTACTTTCGAATTTTGTAAACAGCAGATCTTTGAAATTAACAAAATTAAATAAAAGGATAAAACATTATGAATCATAATCATCATCTCATCTTTATCAATTGTAAGGTCTTCCATAGAAAAACTTTCTGTGATATGAGATTGAGCCAAAGTTAAAAAGGTTTTCGGGTCAGACAGAATTCCATAGTCTAGAGTATAGAGGAGTTACTTTTGAAGTGGAAGAAATACACGCAAATGACATTGTTCTCTTAGCAGTATCACCTCATCTATTTCCAAAAATGAATGAATGAATAGTGTAACGAAAAAAGAAAATAAAAAATTGAAAACAAACAAACAAGGAAAAAAGAGATGCGCATATAAAACTGCTGTCACTATGAATCGTATAGTTTTATTTTGAAGGGACGATCTAAATGGATCATAAGCGATAATTAAACACGGATAATTGTATACTCAGCGCAAGCTTGGAGCTACAGGAGAGTACAATGATGTATTAAAGTTACTGAAGGTTCACTTTGACTATATTTTAAAAGTACGCCAAATGGACTGCTCAAAAACGCCATAAATCATATAATCTTAAGTAAATTCAAATTTCTAAAACTTTGCTTAACCCTTTCTTCATCTGTCATTCATTCATTCATTCATCATTAAATCCTAATACAGAAAATATTTTAGATATTAAAATAACTCTTTACATCGTTATATCGAAATTGAATATAAAACATCGTGAGGATTGCATAAATCATCGTAATTGACAATTATACAGTAAACTTAAGTTTAAACTTGGTCTTCAATGACAAAAACTCCTCAGAATTGAACTTTGCAATTTTTAGTTTAAGAGGAGAGATATGACAATTAAAGCTCATACCACACAGACGATAATTTAATGACAATTTTACATTCTACAGGAAGATATGTAAAATTAATTTTGTGCGTGTATTATGGCTTTATTAGTAAGAAACATTCCTATTAATAATGGAACACAACTTCGTTCAAGTGGCTGCCTCGGCTGGCTTCGCAGTGGCCAATTCTGACCTTGTTAGCGAATAATCCGAGATCTTTGTGCGGAATTCTACTCAGGCTAGTGCGTGAAATGTTGAGATCGATGGCTAGTTGATATTCTTGGATTAGGTCTCACACTCTCGGCTACAGCATCGTACGATGACGGGGACCATGAGTGTTTTCCACTAGTATACCAGTCTCACGAACTTTTTGCGAAAACTTGCTTATAGCAGGTGTGGTGGGTGCTTCATTTCGGCCAACACTTCTTTTCAAAAAACGCACTGTTTTGGATACACAGCACTCACTTTGAAAATAAGTTTTCAATATTTTCCAATGTTTTTCAAACGTAAAACGACTCATTTCGTTCCGCGGAGGTATGGTACTGACTTTCTGTCAAGATTTCGAGCGGGAAACAGCAGTCAGTGTCAAAATAAACTATGATTTAAAAAGAAACCATGAGATGGCCTGTATATATGTATGTATGTAGTAGACTTTTTTTTGCACAAATTATGTGGAAAGCGAAAAAGTTCTACAGATGCTCGATGGGTTGATTTATCGTGAAAAACTGTTCACTTTAATTAAATAGACCATAAATAATGTTAAAGTTAAAATCATCATAAAATTGAAATGATTTGTTTTATTTAACTTTTTCTGTCGCCAAAGGTTACATAACCAAGTCAAAAACTGACTTTTATGATTTATATTCAAAAATTTTTTCAATTAAAGTCAATATTTAATTCTTTTCTGTTCTTTAAAGACTGCAATTGTCAATTTTTTCAATACTTGCATGTTCTAGGGCTAAATCATGAAACTTTATTTAGAACTTTTTAAATGTTTGAGCACAGTTCGAGCGTTTGGGAAAGGTGAATGGGATTTAAAAGGAGATAATGTCTGAATATCGCAATATTTTAACAGGGTCAAGCATTCCATATGCGTTTAGTGCGGCTTAAAAAAAATCTCTGAATTTTGAGGCACGTCTGAAGCTGGGGTCAAGGATAAACTGATGGTTATTCCCTGAAGCGCGAGTATTACGGTTAAATTGTTTAAGGGGAGGAATACAACTATTTCTCTTAAACTTCTATCAATTTACTGAAACACCTGCCCAAATATAGGAATTATACACAAACTTTGGATGAATATATGCAAAGCCTTTTACATAGTAACACGTGTAAGATCGCTCAGAGATATTTTATATTCAAAAATAAATTGGATTTTTAGATTTTGTAAATGTTCTAACTGAACATTTTTGAATAGATTTCATTTATCTAGATCTTTAAATCATCAGTAAAAAGAAGTCCACTTAAGTCTAATATAAAATCTGGTATCATATAATAAAACGGCAAACATGTTTTTTGTGGTACACTTTTCTCCAAAAGTATTTAACCAATTTCGATAAATTTTATATGGTTGGAAAGCCACAGTTACGGAGATGTGCAGAATATACTTGAGACACGCATTTACACACTGTGGGTCATTTTTGTTTTTGCACTGTCGAACACTTTGCATATTACATAAAACTAGCCGATCCAGCTCTCGAAATTCGAGTGTCAATTTATTTATTTAATTCATTATCATTCAATAAAAGACAGAGAATTCATGATTTGTTTTAAATTGTTGAATGCAATGAGAAGTACCTACTAAGAACTCACTCCTGGAGTCCAAAGGAAAACTGTTAATGGTAAACAAACTTTCAAACTTATATGTACACATTTTTGACACATTAACAATTTTCGTTTCGATTCTTTCATGTCATTGTCCTTTAGCTGTTGTTATGGCCATAATATTGGACTCGAACCCACGTCGGTCGTTGCAGTGAAGTCAACCTGTGAATTTTGTGTTACATACATGTGAATTTTTTTTTAAATTTCACTCATCATTTTTTCATGAAAGAATCGAAACGAAAATTGTTAATGTGTCAAAAATGTATACATATAGGTTTGAAAGTTTGTTTACCATTAACAGTTTTCCTTTGGACTCCAGGAGTGAGTTCTAAGTAGGTACTTCTCATAGCATTCAACAATTTAAAACAAATCATGAATTCTCTGTCTTTTATTGAATGATAATGAATTAAATAAATAAATTGGCACTCGAATTTCGAGAGCTGGGTCGGCTAGTTTCTAATTAAAAGAAAAAGAAAGGGCCTCGATAGCTTCCTTGTAGAACAGCTGAATGGCCCAAAATGGCTTTCGAAAGATGCGAACCTAATTTAAAATATTGGGCCTTACCAACAATCAAATTAAGAGACGACTTTAATATTTGATTGAAATGAAGCATTATTTAATGGACTCTATATAACTGACTATAAATGCTGCATTTTATTTTTTAGATTCCGTACAATAAATGGTTCATAATTTAGAGTTCACATAAATATTAAGTTCATAACATGTATGGTTAACTTTACTGAGCTTTTTAAATAATGGTCCATTTCGCTCAAATATTAAAGTCGTCTCCTAATTTGATTGTTGGTACGGCCCATTCATTCCTATTACAGAATTCGGCGATTGTGCTAAAGTGACAGTTTCAATTAATTTCCAAACTTTTGCTATTACTGAATCAGACGAATAAAAGTTGAACGAATGTCGGTAACAATCCCTGCACCATCGAAATTCTGTTCAACCTATCTGGTATTACTAAATCCGCAGTCCATTCGCACTCCATACAATTTCTATCATTTTACATTCGTGCCAACTTCGAGACGAATCCGAAGTGAATTTTTTATTAAACGAAAAAAAAAACAAAAATTAACAATGGAAAGCATAAAAAATATCGGAAACAATTTAGAGAAATGGTGGAAATGATGAAGATGCAACCGGACATAGCCAGAAATCTAACAAAAAAAAAGAAAGAAAAGCACACGGTTGGTATTGAACCGTCCTCCATTAAAATACTATCCACGCACAACGATGCTTGATTTCACAAATCGATAGCGATGCTATTATCAAAGCCTAGGCCGTTGACTAAATGTCTGTAACTGACAGCGTCGATAGGAAAGTTCATAGGTGATAAGGTAATTTTAGGAATCGACAATGTAGTTCATCCGGCGAATTTCATAATTCAGTTTTACAGCGGATGCGAAAGGTCAACGGATCGAGTTAACTCACTGGGAGTAAAATTCTGCGAATTCTGTAATCGACATGATTATTTTCAATATTTTAAGAAACCCATTATCTGGCTAAGAAAAGCAGACACGATCGAAATCTTTAGTAGTATCTTGAATTTGATTTCCATAATGTAGAGACAAAAGTTGGAGAAATTGACGAATTTATTATTACGGATGTTGTTACAAATTGTAATTTTGCAAAAGGCTTATAGTTTTCAATATCCAGCTGTGAATTGGAATGATAAAAGAGTACTACCAAAATCAAAAATAAGCCTTTAGACAATGAGAGATTACAAATTTTATGAATAAGGATTAGTTAATTGAATCTCTATAATTTTAAGTAAATATCACTGGCATCTTGTCAGGTAGAAGATTATGCGAGTTATCAAGAGATGGTAGTTCAGTGAAAAAATATTATCCTCAGAGTTGTAAAGATTTTCCAGGAGTTATCAGGGGTTCAGCAATAAAGTTTGATTGAAAGAGGGTCGCAAACATGTTACAATTACTTTTTAAATCGCTACCTACATCATTCACATATCTCATAGAAAGAGGAATACCGGTTGATGACCGTTTTGTTTTCATAAACGTCCAAAAAGCCTGAAAAGGTTAAAATTTGCTAGTGATAAGCAAATCTTTTTAAGAATTCATATTCCTTTCTTAACCGACAAAAAGTTCCATAGAGGTGAATCATTGAAACTTTTTCTTTATTACAATAACTCGGACAGAGCAAACATTTGTTCGATTTTTGTAGATTTAGAATCCTCAAGATATCATTTTTTGAATACACTTTGGGATGTTTGTGATAATTTTAGTTTTCTAATCACAAAGTTTACACAGATCCGCAATTTGAAATCAATTAAACCGTCGGGAAACTAAATGCACTAATAAAGTTGAAAATTCAATTCAATGGTTATTTAAGTTTCATCTCGCAGCCTTTTCTATGTATTATATTTTTTTAGTTAAAATATCATAAAAAACGTATCCATACCCCGTCATTGAGAACTTCAACTAGACTGTTTTTATAGTCCTCCTTTGAACCGATAATATTGCCTTGCGGCACAACAACCTCATACGTAAAATTAAATTTTTCCGCCAAAAAGTCAATTAATTCGAATGAAACTCCTTTGCCCAAAACTGTGCCATCTGCATTCTTCTGCGTATAACTCAATGGATAATCCTCAACCGTACCGATGCGAAAATGATTTCCATTTACATATTGCCTCATTTTCTCCATATGGTCCCGTTTGGTTCGATAAATCTCGAAATTGACATCACTTTTTAGATCTGGAGAGATAGATGCAACCTCAGTACCATCGGCGGAGATGACAACAGCCGTCGTCTGGCCTTCGGCTGTAACATTGCATCCAAAACAGAGGATGGCCGATAGAATTAAATCAAAGCCCGTAGTCATAATATCTATAGTTTCCGTCTTTTCTTTTTTGCTCGCTGCTATTTTAACGTTTTTCAAATTCACTCGGAAATTTGAAATCTAGTTTTAATTTGAATCGTTTCATAATCCGAAAAAAGGCACTACAAGGAGGGAAGTTTTGCTTCGAGACCCGAAAGTGGTTCCAAAACAAAACACTTAAAATCTCGTTTCCGATTTTTAGTACCGCACCGACTGTTGGCTTAGGAAAAACTAACTACAAATTATTATGAAATGATTATCAACAGTCCTGTCCTGGTGACAAAAATGGATATCCACACATGACATAGGGAGGACGAGAAGGTGTTATGGGGGTGTAAAGGCTTGTGCTTAAGCCTGGAGACACTTTGCATTCCCTATAGTCGGGAAATTGTGCACTTCATGACTTATGATTTGTGGTCAACTCGCGTGGTGTGCTTAATGTTTACTTTGTAATTAGCTGGAGTTGATTTTTGTTTAGATTATGTTTCCAGTTGACTTGAGGGTGTAAGAGGTCCCGAAGTTGGTTAAATATTTGTGCACGCTTCAGAGGATTATTTGTGCCATAATAATTGGAAGTAACACACACACACACACACACACGCGAAAAATATCAGCAGCAACGATTGCAATAGCAAGCAATAATCCTCACACAAGAATAAAGGATGACCAGTAAATAATTTATTTCCTTCAAATTATCGTTAATGCATGCCGGTGCGCGGTGCCTTGGGACTTTGTGCGAAGGCAAATTTTTAAACACTCTAATGAGGAGCTTTGTGAATTGCATGTAGAAAGGCACTTTATCTTCCGTTTGACTCAAGCGTGATGTAAAACTTCAAGTCAGATTAAAAGCATTATAGGGATATTCATAATGTGTCATGGTTCATGAATGGAACATGATGTGGAAATAGTAAGTTATACAATAAATTGAATATATTGATCTCGAAAAAAAGTTAAACTTAGATATTAGCCTTGATTTTTGTTGCACTCACGCTCTGATTATAACACGCCTTTGGTTGCAGAGAACTTAATCAAGGCTCTATAATCATTTGTGTATAACATGCAAACGATCAACAGATATTGTTTCGATGATAAATGTTTTAATCAAATGGAGACAGAAATGTCATTAGCCATGCACTATTACACGTGTTTTATTATCGCCAATGATCCATATAGATCTACCCTTGAAAATAAGATTATACGGATCATAGTGACGGCAATATTAATGTACATCCCTATTCTTTGTTATGTTTGTTGATTTTCAATTATATGTACCTTGTCTTTTTTCCTTGCACTCAGCTTACACTACATTACCATAAGAAGCCATCTACCCGCAAGAGTAAAAACTAATTTTTCGATCTTTGAAATAGGTGCAGATAGAGAGCGGGATCCCAAGTTGGTTTGAAATTGCTTGTTAAAAAATGATCCTGATCTAGATCTGTGGAATAATAATATGTGATAATATGTAATAATAAATGAAAATTAATGTAAAACTTAAGCTCCTTTAACCCACAACGAATTCGATGGTTTTGGTCATATACAAAACATCGATAAAACTGTTTTGTTGGTAAGGAATTTAACACTGCTTATAATAGGTGCGTTTTATTAGGTGCGTTTTATTAGGTGCGTTTTATTATTCACAAATCTATCTGGATCCGGATCTGGATTAAGTTTTAACATGTATTACAAAAACAATTTGGGATCCTGTTTTCTATCGGGATCTATTTCAAAGATCCAAAAATTAGTTATTACACTGGCGAGTAGATGGCTTTTTATGGTAAGGTAGTGTAAACTACAGTGTAAAGAAAAGAGACAAGAAATAATTTAAAATTTCCAAACCCAAGGATAAAAAGAGACGGCCTTATAACACTGCTTTCACTAAGATCCGTATCGTTTTATTTTCAAGGGATGATCCAGATCCGGAACCAGATAGATTTGTGAATAATAAAAAGCACCTATTATCTGGATTAATTTTTAACATGAATTACAAAAACAATTTGGGATCCTGTTCTCTATCTGGTTCTATTTTAAAGATCCAGAAATTAGTTCTTTTTCTGGCGAATAGATGGCTTTTTATGGTAAGGTAGCGTGAACTACAGTGTAAAGAAAAAAGACAAAAAAACATTTGAAAATCAACAGATATAAGCATAAGGGAGATGAGCATACAACACAACTGTCACTATAATCTGTATCGTTTTATTTTCGAGGGTTAATCTATATGGATCATTGGCGATAATAAAACGCGGCTAATAAGGCTTTATTATTTGAAGACTCTCTTAGCTGGAGGATTGTGTAGTATTCGATTTGGTCGAGGAAATATTAGGTGCGTTTTATTATCTACGGATCTATGTGGATCCGGTTCTGGATTAATTTTTGACATATATTACAAAAACAATTTGGGATCCTGTTCTCTATCTGGATCTATTTCAAAGATACAAAAATTATTTCTTTTTTTGGCAAGTAGATGGCTTTTTATGGTAAGGTAGTGCGAACTACAGTGTAAAGAAAAAAGACAAAAAAACATTTGAAAATCAACAGACATAAGCATAAGGGAGATGAGCATACAACACAACTGTCACTATGATCTGTATCGTTTTATTTTCGATGGTTAATCTATATGGATCATTGGCGATAATAGAACGTAGCTATTGTTTAAGTATTTTTAATTTTTGATTATACCAACATCTTGGTGCAGCTTATAGGGTTCTGGGTACAAAAATAAAATTCATCGAAACATTTTTCCGTAAAGCGGGACTGACACTTTAAAGGTTGTTTTTTTTTTTTATAGCGTGCTCATCTTCATACATATGAAGAGCTTTGGTCCACTCCACCAAACCGAAGTAGTGAGTTCGGCCACCATCACTTATACTCTTAGTTCTTGAAAATAAATGCCGTTCAACCGAATGGTTGTGAGTTATAAGTCACTATGGCCTGTTAAAATTTCCAGCAGATTTTTTTTTTGTGTCAAGAAATTCATGGGTTACCAACCAGGAATATAAAATTTCAATTGCTCATGAAAAAAGAATATATTTTGCTTCTTTTTGTTTTGTTTCTTGCCTGATAATTCTGCAAATATCCTAAATTACTCGTATGTTAAAATAATTCCAACGTATGTATACACATATGTATGTATTGTGATAAATTCATAATTTTTATTTCAAAGGTCATTTTGACTTGAATTATTGTCAGCACGATAACCATTTTGCTATGTAAATACGTTATTTGTTTTAAGAACATACATACATACATACATATGTACAAACACACATAAAGGCCGCAATTTGCAAACTAATAAAATTGATTGGATGGTTTTGAAATTACGCACAGAAGTTAACATTAAATTTTAAGAATGCATCATTTTGCAATTAAGTTAGATTAAACTATATGATATACATATATATAACACATATAATATGTATTCATATGACGAACTAAGAAAACATTGCTTTTTATTCTATGCATGTACACATATGTACATATGTATTATTAGCAACAGAAAAAATAAAAATGGATGATTGCATTTATTGCAGTTGTGTAATGACACCAAATATGGGCACCAAAAAAAAAGTAAGTGTGACGCATTTTTAAAAAGTCAGAAACTTCAAAAAACCCCAATTTTGCTCCGATTTCGGGATCGAGTTTGACAGCTTCTTTAAAGACCAGACACTGGATAGTCTACTTTTCGACCCTAGACAAACTCGTCCGTTTGGCTAAGATAACGATCAAGACGGAAGCGGTTAATAATAGCCTTTCCGGTCAATGAAGGAAAGGCCAAATATATTCTACTAGCGTACCCGTGCGGGAACTCCCGCAAGCAAATTTTTTTTTTTCAACTGAAGTTTTTCAAAATAAATCATGTGTCTAAAAGTTTCTGTAGATTCGCTCAGTTTTTCTTGCATTGGAAATCTTGTGTAATTGGAAATTTTGTGTGAAGTACGGAATGTTGTTTTTGGGTGTTTATTTTACTTCTGTGTGTCATCGTTGAACAGCTCTCTCTATTTGAAAAAGACGACTTACCACTGAAATAATAAACACGTTTAGCTTAACCAAGAACTGTCACAACTGATCTCCTGTTCAACATGAGAAGTTGAAAGCGTACGAATTATTTTTATTTAACGTATGCATGTACCTGGATTAAAACAAAACAGGAAACCAATAAATCCAATCAAGTCCTTTTCTTAAAGGTAATGGAGCCAAGCGAAGGATATTTTGGAAAAACTAACAAACAATGAGCAAATCACATACGTATGTAACTATCCTATAACAATGTAAGTTTTACTTACCTTAAAATAGTTTAAATTCAAAGCCACACAAATATTTGTCATTTTTTTTTGGTTTTTAATTCGGAGAATTTTATTTTTGTTTTATTTTTAAAAAAAAGTTTTTTGAGTGTTTTTATCGTTACTGCTTAGGTAAATTAATCAAACAATGCCCCTCCTCTGGGCCCGCACCACCAAAGTATGGAATTTCAATGCAACTGCTTATGTATATGTACTACATTTCAGTGCAATACGAAGATAGAAGTAGAGATAAATAATTTTGGGGTGTTTCGACCACCCAATGACCCTCCCCTGATAATAAAAAAAGTAGCCTATACGGTAATCCAGACTATAACTTTTTTGTGTGTTAAGATTTATCAAGATCCATTCAGTTGTTCAAGCGTTATTGAGTAACAAACATCCATACATCGTAACATTCACATTTATAATATTAGTAGGATAGGATAGGATAGGATAGGATTATAAAGAAAAGGCATCCAACAACGACATCTTGGGTAGACAGTTCCAATAGACAGGGACTTTGTCTGCCCCAACCTGGGTTCAACTATATTAGCTCAGACAGCTATATCAGGTACGAGCTATAGTCTGAACAGAATAACTCTTGCCAATCGCTACTGCTTTGGCCTAAGAAGGTAGTAATTGAAGTCTCCACTTATTAGAAACTAATCATATCCGTCCTGCTAACTGGTGCAGACTGCAGAGGGATCAATCTAGCCAAATATGGATGATGATGATGCTGTTTCGAGAGGAAAATTCTCTGAATGAATTTTGATCCTGTCTGTATAGACATGAAGTAGAACTTATATAAATTATAAGTTTTTTTGATTTCTGGCTCCGAAATTCAGGGTTTTCCTTATGCAAGGAATTTGAAATAGATTTTTGAGCTTTCATAATCTTGAACTAGATAATGCAAACTATAATACGTTTTCCAGGTTTCAGTGATCTCTAAAATTCTTGTTTCCCATGAAATATAAACAATATTTCTACATAAAATTTCCTACTTTGAATGCTAAAAATGATTTGAAGTCATGTTAAGTACCCGTGATTGCCAACCACGTAAGGTAGCTTAATGTTTAAGGGTGTTTAAGGTCAACATAAAAGGAAGCCTATACATATAAATTGCACTGATTTATCAAAGTTCTGCCTTTAAAACATGAAAAATATTTATGAAAAACTAAACAAATATTTTATTCATTAAACAATAATTACACCTTTAAACAATTATTTACTTTTCTTTGTTTTCATTTGCTTGGGGAAGAACATTCTTTCTGCTTGATTCTGCCCTCCACCTTCTAGCAATATCTTGTAAACTCGAAAAATGTTCCTCTGTATCTGAAAAGCTGTCTCCATTCACTTGTCCATTCTCGTTGCGTGGAATTGGAGGTAGAATAGTTTGAGGCAACCGATTTGGGAATGTTCTATTTGCATTTAAACTACTTGAAGATGATGAAGATATACTTGTGGAAGATCCCCAAGCTGATTGTTGACTTCTTTTTCTCATTCGTGCAATGCCTAAAACTGTTCCAACAACAACATTTCCTTGAAGAGACGACGACCTATGCGATGATATTGCAGAGCCTGTCAAAAAAATGTATGAAGTTTCAAAATTATTTTTTGTATTGAAGTGAAAGTTTTTACTTGACATTGGGCGTTCTTCTGGATTCACAATTGTCACATTACAAATGCCTCCACTTGTTGATGGCCGTTCATCAAACGATGCAGATGCAATGCTCACGAGACTAGCCTCGGAATAAAGCTCATCTGATAACGAAGATTCAGCATCTGTTGTATCATCCCCAAAAGCTACTGCAGCGCCATCTGCCAATACATTATCTTCAGTAAATGACTGACCATCAAGCACTTCTAAAGATGGAAGATTCCTTTGCAGAGTTCTGCGGTATAAAATATAATTTGTTACTGGATTTCCTTGTAGCTCGACATCAATCAAATTAGAACACATCCCAAGAAATGTCAACATCCCCAAGTCACTTATTCTGTTGTTTTTTAAGCTGAGCTTTTTCAACAGCAAAAGATTTGACAGCGGACCAACTAACTGAATCATATTTCCATCGGCAATAAGTACTTCAATTGTTGGAATACAACTCGTTCCGTCAACGCTGCTCAAACCACAATTACTGACATTTAAATGTGTCAAATGAATAAGCCCACATCCAAGATCTCTCAAAGAATTCAGCACACTTCCACTAAGATCCAAATGAGCCAATCGGGGCATGAACAATGACAGCCTACACAAGCTGACCATGTACGAGATGACACGCAATTTAACGGTATCAACATTGTGAATATCATGGCGGCCAGTTACACGTCTCTTTAATAAATGTATTAAATTTATTATGAAAAATAGTAATTTTTTTTTTCAAAAAAACCTTACCAGAAGCTCATCAAGTGTTGGCTCAGTGACATTGGGCAACACAATAGGCAGCAAGTACGCTCGAGCTGGATAGTTGTCATCTTCTTCGATTTCAGCAATATCCAACGAAATGTTGCTTAACGAACGACGGATGAAAATTTGTTCAACATTTTGATTACGATTGACATTTAAATATGGTACAGGGATTTCTGGATGGTTTTCTGGTGCTTCACCAGAATGTGATGATTCTGGTGAACTTTCAATTTTTTCAGATGGTGCCTCAGTAATTGGCATTGTTCGAGAAATATTAGTTTTTCATTAGAAATAGGAAATACTTTGTTTTGCTAAATATTCTTTATTTTGAAAATTAGGTATCGTATTCTTATCGATTTAATAGTCAAAGAGTTGCCGTGGAAATTGATAGATAATTGAGGTTCCTTGAACATACCCATTTAAATGCGATATTTACACGTTAACTCAGTTGCATTGCAGTTAAAGTTTTATTTTTTAAGATGGACGTACATTGTAGTTACAACTTACAAGCTCTTTCACCTGATTTGCGAGATATTTCCTGTTTTAAAGATTTAATTTCGTTTTTTTGTCGATTGAATATTAATAGAAATACGAGTAGCGGGGAATTTGATTGATGATTCAGATTCCTTGAACATATCCATGATTATAATAATGTTCATCCTATAATATTATTTACTATTTTGGAATGGTTTATTAAATAGAATAAAATGTTGAAAAAATTTAAGCATTTAAGTTTCTATCATTTATTTGTACTGACATATATCTATTTTATTTTGAACCTTCAAATTTTAAAACCTCAATAGAAACTTTGCCATACAGACACACCCATGCAACCATTTGCACCATATGGCCAGGAAGTTTAAAAAGATGTTTTTTTTTTTGCCTTTATAGCGTGCTATGGACTAAATTTAATGTTAGCAATTCACAATAAATTACTAGCCATTAAATATGATTTTTATTTTGTTCATTCTAATGGTAGTTCCTTTTTTTTAGTTTAGTTTCCGGCATTTTGTTCGGTGTTTATGTATTTTTTTTTTTATAGAGATGATAAACATCTTGATAACATACATCAGTTTAATGAAAGTGTGAGTTTTGTGTTAGGTAAGCAAGCTTTAATAATAATTGTTCAAGGTAAAAAAAAAGAAATAAAAACAAAATTAAAATTAAAAATAGGAGTTATCGCAGAAAAATAATGTTGCCATTATATTGTAAATTATACTGATGAGTATCGGATTTACATAAGAATTAGTCATTGATTATTGTTGGAATTTACATTACAATTTGCCTAGAAAATATTTGTATAGGTTAGTTTCTTACTTTCTCTATAAAAGCAAGTATTTTGTCGTGTAAAAGAGACGAGATTTTTAACAAGCAAAAGATTGAGATGATGGTAAAGTTCACACCATCATTCGGGCGGTCTGTTCAACCCTTTTTTACTTCATAATAAATATTAAAAATTAATAGCCAATAAAATTATTTATAAAAAGTAAGAAATACGAATGAATCGCTAAGGTGGTTGGAAATTAAAATATTGTATTTACACAAACATGGATGTTATTAAAGAAAAATGCTCAAAAGCTCATTCATTCTTTAAACTGCTAAAAGGACTCCAAAGAATAGAACGCAGCTGTCTGATTTCTTGAACAAACATTCAATTATGCAAAACCAAAAGTTAAATATTCATTTGAGTAATTATATTATTAGTTGACTTTGTATACACAAAATATAATTATTTATTCAAATTCGGATTTAATCTTCTGTCTTCTTCGTTCACTTTTGCTGGCAGTTTGTGTGTAGTTCTACTGATTAATAATCATCGATAAAATTCAAAAGTATCTGCATGCATACGTTTATTTTAGTTAAATAGAATTTAAAACATCTGTCACGATGTTATAATGATTTTGACCGAATGTCACTGTAAACAATTTTGCCCTTGGGCGCCATTTAAAGATAATTTTATAAATATAAATTTGTTGGTAGTGGATCAGGGGCATATTGACTTACATAAGTCCCTCAATGATTCCTGTATTCATGTTATTAGGTGGCAGACATAAGTGGAAGCTTGGAAACAAGTTCGTTAAGTCCTTTATAATTTACAAAATCAATTTTTTTCAACTGACTAAGATCTTGAAAAAATAAACATTAAAGGTTTTATTCAGTCACCTGACGTAGCTGCCATCGAATCATTGAATTTCCGGGACCCAATTAATAATTAGTCTGACATATTCTTATTTGACAATCTTCTATGTAACTTAATCAAAGTCCAATCTCAATTATGGCACTCACTATGTTTGTCGTCTAAAAGTCATAATGTTCATCACGATTACGGACACTCCCTGGCGTTCCTCAAGGTTCTGTTTGATTCCACTGTTATTTTCATGTGTCATATGTGGAATGTGAATGTTTGGAACAATTGGACAATTCATAAAAAACATATCTTAATCAATCACCGATTATGAAACATTTGTGAAGAATCTGGAAGTAATAATAATTTAAGTTGCTAGTTTTGATTGGGACACTCACATAAACAAAAAGGCTATAAAACAAAAGTATCTGCATGCGATTGCCTAAAATGAGTTCGCTATTTTGTGTAACATATAATTATATGCACCTGAGCGGACATTCAACCAAATAGTTCATCTGTTTTCTATAAGCAACCAAACAGTTGTGCAACTTAAAATTGAATGTGCGCGCCTAGTCTAATACATTATATTTACTAAGAATTATATTGAATAAATAAAATAAATACATAAATACCTACAATTTTCTGTAAAATACGAACAGCTAGGATAATTTTTAAAGACAATAGGTACTTTTAGAGAATTTGTTACTTTATCACAATATGTAATACCCCTGAAAAACATATTTTCGTTTTTAAGATTTATAAGCTGGGATTCGATCCCCAGACCTCCAACACCGCGGCTGAGTGTCAATCCAACAACAATGGGTACCTTCCTCTCTAAAATTCTAACTGACATCTTTCGTTCGTATTTTCAACCAATTTTTTGGAATTAGTATGATTTTATACATATAACATACATTTAAACTAGACATAATATATACATTACTATCATTGAATTCGTCGCGTGTAATCAGTGCAGGCCATTGTCAAAGTATGTAACATGTGATTTTTCTTTCAAATTATACCCATTTATGATTATGGTGAGTTACATGCTACGTCGTCGATTTGATGAAAGTCCCTCTGGTGTAATATCCAACAACAAAAATCACTTTAATACCCACTTTGCATTTATCTAGCAAGTTGTATAGGTAATTACCACTCCTATAGCTTTGACAGTTGACAATTTGATTGAACCAAAAGAACTTTCCCCCAAAATCAATCTAACAATTTATATA
The DNA here is from genome assembly GCA_963931855.1 of Philhelius festivus. Taxonomy (NCBI): domain Eukaryota; kingdom Metazoa; phylum Arthropoda; class Insecta; order Diptera; family Syrphidae; genus Philhelius; species Philhelius festivus. The sequence goes on along the minus strand of OZ007557.1, from coordinate 87,605,421 downwards.
CATATGTAGGTATGTATATACATATATGCAGATACCAAGATAACTATTAATACTAAATGAAAATTCCAATTTATTACTACTCGTACCATTCAATAATTTTGTTTACCCACAAATAATATTTTGTCGTCCTTCTGCATTTTTTTTTGTGTTGTCTAAGTCACATGATTACTCTTCCATCGATAAGCATGTCATGGACGGGAATGATTATTTTTTTGGTAATGAATTGTTATCCCTATTGCCGTGAATTTACTTAAATTGTCCTTGAATCATTGTGTTTGATAAAGCTGAATGAAATAGATAGTAGAAAATGCTTTGCCATATTTGTATGGTGCTTTCTCTTTGACAGAAGAAATGCTTATACCAATAGATTTGGTGAAGGTCGATATTCTGTGAGACGTTATATGACACATTTGAATGGGTATAAGAAGGGCATACAACCCGTTGTCGTGTATTAGATCAAGAGAGCCACATTTACTAACTATAGACCAAATCGATTTTATTATGCTGAAGTTGAATACGTGTGTGACATAAGGTGACAGAGAGTAATTGTAGTTAGTTATATTATTAGAAGTGGCTTGAATAGGGTGTCCAGGGGCAGCAAAAAAACATTTGTTGAGAGTCTTAATAGTTCTTTTTGATTTTGGGGTCCGTTCTTCAATGGGCTTTAATTTTACGAGACAAGACTATTACCTATTCTTCTAAAGGTTAATTCTAAAGGTTCAAATAGGGATCTCGATTTGGCGGTTTGTTTGGTAACGAATACAATTTTTGTTTAGGTTTTATAAATCGATCGTAGTTTGGCGAGGTAGATCGAGTTAAAAGAAACGGCAGTCATCAACCATACCTTATTACACTATAAATCCAAATTTGAACAAAAACGATAAACGATAAACCGTTTACGTTTTTCAACTTAAAACTACCTCAGCGTGAGGTGACTGGTAGACACCCTGTATATAAGCGTCAATAGATTATTGTTTGGATAAAGTCAGGTGTTGTAAATATGTATTAGTTATTAATTATGGCCAACTTGGTTCTATTTTTTATATTCAACTTGGTATTAATGAAGACAAATTGTGTGGCGCAACGGTAGCAAGGATTTGAACTACAAAACATGAGGATTTTGTAGACGATGAAAGTTAACAAAAGTGTGCTTTTTTATAAGATCTTAATGAATCACTATTTACCCAGATTTATAAATATTTTCTTCTTGTGTGCGAGGGACTGATTTACACATTGGTGCAACATTTTAACTAACAGTACGATGTTAAAGAAATTTTAGTTTGATACTATATAGATAAAAATACTTATTTGTGCGAATTTTAATTGAGTTTAGAATCATGCGGTCTCTTAACTCAGTCACCAGGCAATGTTAATGACATGTTACGTAGGCGACATTTGCTGACGACTTAGGCTAGGTTAAATGGAGTGATAAAACGTCAAGCCGTATAACATCACTCGAATTTCAACGGATCCATTGTGGAACCACAATGGAGCCGTTGAGATCCGTGGTGTATGTAATGTAGGCAAGGGAAGGGTAATAGAAAAGATTAAGTGAAAGTATTATTGTATCAAATCCAACAGAGCCTACTATAGTCTGTCAAAGCTTTTCAAATCCAGAAATCTCACCATAACTTCAAAACTGCTGCTGTACAGGACCATGGTCCTGCCAGTACTCACATATGGATCCGAGACTTGGGTGCTTAGCAAAAGGCACTCCGACCTCTTAGCTGCGTTCGAGAGAAAAGTCTTAAGGAGAATTGTTGGCCCCATATGTGAGGAAGGACGATTCCGGAGACGGTACAATCATGAATTGTACGCAATCTACCTAGAAGCAGATATCGTGACAAAAATTAAGCTCGGTAGACTCCGGTGGGCAGGGCACCTAGCTCGCATGAGCGAAGAGGAACCTGCTCGGAAAGTTCTTTGTGGTACATTCTATGGTAGACGACAGCGTGGTAGACCATGCTTGCGCTGGAGAGATGGCGTAGACCAGGACGCCCGAAGCCTTGGGGTGCGCAACTGGATGGCGTCGGCTAGAGACCGGGATAGGTGGAGAGACTTGTTGAAAGAGGCCAGGACCGGAACCCGGTTGTCGAGCCGATGATGATGATGATTATTGATTTCTGAATGAAGTTAAGGATGCTTCTTAGTGGCAAAAATGAAACGTCACAAAGTTTGTCGAAAAAATGTTTAACGAGGGCATCTTTTCTAGTTCTGGCTTCGTCTTGACAATCTCTGCTTAAGTCAGATGTACTGATGCCCATTCTGCTCATGTGGGTTCCCATTAATTTGTGACCCATAAGGATTCCAACCAAGAGAGACAATTGAAGTCTGCTTAGTTTCAGGTGATACTCTATTTTTTTTCTTTGAAATATCTAGCCAAAGATTCCTTGAAACCCGATAGGTGTCAATTGTTGACCATATGTCATATATGGTCTTACGGAAACTTTGGGAAATTCTATATTTTTCCTGCTCCAGTTGCATAAGTATCCGGGGTTCAAGGGATGAACCGTTTTTGGCCAGTTCATCAGCCATTTCATTTTCATAAATTTCACATTGTCCCGGCACTCATCGAAAGGTTACTGAATATGTTTCTCTGAACAATCTTACTTCACTACGTCAGTTCATGTGTGGAAAGATAATTTACGGTCACGCAAACTCCAAGCACTTTCACTTGGAAAACACTACAAAAGCTTGGGATCTTTAATGATCTATTTATAGCTAGGTTGCATGAGAAGATGCCTGATCCTACTCCAGCTTCCGTTTTGGAACCGTCTATAAAGACCGATACATGATTCGAGTTTATGACCCGATTTTCCATCCATACCTCCTTTGTTGGGATATTTGTTAGTGCGACTGGGTTAAAATCTATGTACGGTTTGTTTATATTAGTGAAGTTTACAATGATTATTATGTGACTACAGTGGCCCCTTTTCTAATTTTTACACTCTTTAAGTCGTAGAACACTTTTGGCCGCCAAGTCCTTCCTGAATATTTCGAGTGGGGCATACGTCAGAATAGGCCTTATAATGGCTGTGTATTTCCAATGAATGGTTTTGAGGCTGGGTTCCTATCTCTTGCTAAAAATTCGACTGCAGGTGTAGAAGGCTATTGCAGCTTTTTTTTTAACCATTATGTAGCTTTAAATAAATGAAATTTTTTGAATTTGGATCTTCTCAAGGGCAAATTATCTTTGAATTGTCTCAACTTATTAGGGCTGGTGGGGTCAGTCTAAGGTTCTTGATGAAAGTCAGGTACCTTGGAGGAACTCCTAATCACGTGCCTGAATAAGGTACGTTGATCTGGGACTCATGAGCGAATTTACCAGTTACACTAGTAGTTGTTGATTTTGTGTATTTTTGTAGTAGTTTTTAGTCATATGTCGTTGTGTGCTCGCGGTAGGAATAATGTGGGCCCCCTGTTAATGTGAGTTCTCCTGTTGTAGTGTTGACCGGCCTCGGTGCGTTTGTGTTGCCTCCATCCGATTTTGTTGGGAAGTTTAGGTGTTCCTTCGAGGAGCATAGGTAGGCAGCTTTTTTGTTGTGCGTATGGATGTGCAAATTCGGCTATTGACCTCCGCCTTGGTTATTGGTTGGGTGTGTACATCCGAGGTTGCTAGCCCTCAAACGTTGAGACGTTCATTAGAAGCTATTTTCTGGTACCACAGAAGAAAGTGTAGGGTGGTTTCTGTGTTGCAAATTGTGAGAACAATTGGTGTCCAGGATTTACCTTTAATGCAAGAGGCGTAAAAAAGTCCTTGCTCCTCAGAGATGGTGTCATGCTATCTCAGGCCGATGGTCAATAACTTGACTCCGTTATTGCAATGGAATTAAGCCTTAATTGGAAGGTGTCTTCGTTAAACATACATTTGTTCTATCACCGTAATGTCGATTTTGATCAAAATCTAAAGTTTTTTTTTTTTTTTTTTTTACGAATGTATAGGTAAGTTGCCATATAAATATACTTTGCAAGTTTATTAAAGCTTTTATTAAAAAATATTATAGGCTAAGGTAATTATACGCATATCAACAAAGTTCTTGCATTTTCGAGTAAAAACCTAAGCTCTAGGTAAAATTTATGAGAAAATCGAATATGTTGTTGTAAATTCAAAAATGTTAAATTTCCCACTGCAAGTGCTAATTTAGCATAACAGGAAAGCGAGTGTGTTCCGCTTTTAAAGACTGAAGGCAATATTGATTTTTTCTTCCTGGGTTTTAATTACCCATTGGACAACGATGTCGAGAAATGAATCTGAAAACGAATATCAAGAGCTGATTTAATTTGCTAAAAGTCTTAGACAGGAGATTTTTGATATTAATAAAGTGAGACAGTCGAAGACAAAATGGAGCCCTGAGGCAAACCAGCATTCATTTTGTAAATTTCAGACTTCAAATTGACCAATACGACTTCTATGGTGTGTGTTCCAAAAGATAATTTCTTATCCACCCAAGAATAAGTTCATCAATATCAATTATATTTTGGTCAGTGAATATCGGTTTTTGAAAATATGTTCATACAATAACACAAATCTTATTTAAGTTTTATAGAATTCCTAAGACTCAAAAACAAGTCACCGAACCATAATTTAACCTTAACAAAATAAAAAAGATATTGAATCCATACATAAAGACCAACAAAATTTACCTACATATCTTCATATTAAGAGGAAAATAAACAAACAACCCCAACATCCAATTGACGTCATTACCCCAAAAACAAAATATCTTAAAGGCAACATTTTTGTGACGTTTGTACCTACCTACATACATATCGTGCAAAGTGCCTATACCTACACTTCATCTTATTTATTGTATGACGTCAGAATAGTTAGGAATATTTAATGTCGTTAGCATTTCAACATCGAAAACCTCGATAAAGTCATAAAAGAGTTTTTTTTTTTTATTAATACAAACAAATTAATTAAAGCCTCGAAAAAGAACTCTCCCGTTGACATTTGCATACAACGAATTGCCAGAAATTCCTTCAACCTTTTTGAAATTATTATTCCTCTCACGAAATGTGCGAGGAATCTCACATAAAATTTCTCTCTAGTCGATCTGTGTGCGATGGTATTATCACCTTTAAGTTTGCCCTTCAAACGTTAGGGTTTTTTGTTTTGTTTTTGTCGCTTTTCTTTCTTCCTTAGAAAAATAAAAAAAAAAAATATAAGCATTATTCTTGGCGTCACAGAAATGCCACAGTATGCTCCTTTTTTGTTCCTGTAGATTTTCAAATTCACTTGAAAAACAACAAAAAACCTTTCATTTTCCTCCCACATACATATCCCCTTGTAAAAAGTATAGAGAAACAAGAACACAAATCACATTGAAGTACTTTCACCCGGTACCCTTAAAATTGCACCATACCACATCCACATTCCCATCTTAGTCAAGTCTAAGAGTCTTCGAACCGCATCACGTTTCCCCTACATGCCGAAGCACAGCTACCATCGAGCGACTGTATCCCAAAAACTTGAACTTTAAAAATAACCTTTCTTATGATAATTATGCTACATAGCACATAAAAACATCCTTCGTTTTCCAGTCCTGCGATTTTATACCTTCCATGGCCAATGTTCTCATTTTTACCAACACACACCCATATGCATGAGGCAAAAGCTGAAGGGATTTAGGCAGTGTTGTCACTTCCATTTCAAAACCCGAGGTAGATTGAGATGAAAAACAGTGGTAGATTTAGATTTTGTGAGGTAGATTTGTAATTTCCCAAATGATGATAATTTAAAACGACAAAGTCCAAAAATATTAAATTGGGCAGTTAATATTTATTGATATTATATACATAAAATTATCAAAAGAGACATAGTTTTTATTCAATATTTTGTATTTATTGGAAAAAAACGAAAAAAAAATAGAGCTTGAAATAGGTCTTTATATCGTTGAATACTTCTTCTTTTTATCTTTGTTTTGGGTTGTGGGTTACAGTCTTTATAGGACAATAGACAACAACAAATTAATATAGGATTTAAAAAAACGCTGCTTTGCTTTATTCTCTGCCACGTTCTGGGCTGTCCGAAGACTACCGCATACGTTGAACAGGCAACAAAACAAATGAAGATCTTGTATAAAGTTATTAAAATCAATGACCACCAAAGTAAATAAAAACACCTTTTTTATTTATTAAAAATTATAGTTCATTAATTTATTCAAATAAAAATTTTAATTCAAAAAAAATTATAGCCAAATGGATATAATATAGTGATCTAGAGTGTACGATATAATCAAAATTAGAGAGAGCAAGCAAAACCAAGGTGGCATGCTCAAATGTGTGAGCTCGAGAGAGGTTGGAAAGAACCCGAACTTCGTCAGGAGCACTCAAATTTGAGTAATTAGGTGGTAATGGAAAAAAGCGCGCTCAAATGTGAGAACTCAAGAGACGATGGAAGTAACCCGAACGTCGTCAAGAGAAATCAAATTTGAGTAATTATGTGTATTAATAAAAAAAACAACGCGCTCAAATGTGAGAGCTCAAGAGACGATGGAAGTAACCCGAACGTCGTCAAGAGAAATCAAATTTGAGTAATTATGTTATAGAATCTCAGGCTTCTGTTTGTTACCTTTCTAGGACAGTGGAAGAACCCGACCGTCGCTTGTAAGATATCAAACTAGAGCTGTGTCAATCGGGATCGATTCGATTTTTTTGATCCGATCATCGAAAAGTATTGATGATCGAAATCAATCATTTTAATCGATCTCAATCTCAATCATTTACATGATTCTCGATTCTGGATTCTCGATTTTCTATTTCAATCTCAATCATTTCAATGAGTCTCGATTTTCGATATCAGTTGACTCGATTAATCATGATTTACTTGATTCCATTTCTTCCGATTCAATCAACGTGGATTATGAACGCCAAACGGACGGTGGACTGGAACTTCTGGGTTGAACTCGGCATTGAACAACATGATTGATCGGGTTGGTCGTTGATGTTGTAGGCCGCAAAAACAATTGTTGGGTTGAACTGATGTTATTTGATGTATCAGGATCCGGTATGTTTAATGTGGATTTTTGGACATTTCTTAATCCATCGGCATCGTAGCCATCTCTTTTTTGGTATTTTTAGACGTTTTTTAATCCATTGACATCGTAGCCATCCTTTGATGGAATTTGACAGTTTATGACTTGACGAATAGAGGACGAATTCAGTTATGACGTACAAAGTATATTTCGTACAAAATGTTAGCCCAAAGCCCTAAAATTGCACTTTTCCGGAGCAACAAATAAAATTTTTTTTTTTTTGGTATTTTTAGACGTTTTTTAATCCATTGACATCGTAGCCATCCTTTGATGGAATTTGACAGTTTATGACTTGACGAATAGAGGACGAATTCAGTTATGACGTACAAAGTATATTTCGGTCCAAATATCAGCCGAAAGCCCTAAAATTGCACTTTTCCGGAGCAATAAATAAAATCTCTTTTTTTTGGTATTTTTAGACGTTTTTTAATCCATTGACAACGTAGCCATCCTTTGATGGAATTTGACAGTTTATCACTTGACGAATAGAGGACGAATTCAGTTATGACGTACAAAGTATATTTCGTACAAAATATCAGCCGAAAGCCCTAAAATTGCACTTTTCCGGAGCAACAAATAAAATCTCTTTTTTTTTGGTATTTTTAGACGTTTTTTAATCCATTGACATCGTAGCCATCCTTTGATGGAATTTGACAGTTTATGACTTGACGAATAGAAGACGAATTCAGTTATGACGTACAAAGTATATTTCGTACCAAATATCAGCCGAAAGCCCTAAAATTGCACTTTTCCGGAGCAATAAATAAAATCTCTTTTTTTTTGGTATTTTTAGACGTATTTTAATCCATTGACATCGTAGCCATCCTTTAATGGAATTTGACAGTTTATGACTTGACGAATAGAGGACGAATTCAGTTATGACGTACAAAGTATATTTCGTACCAAATGTTAGCCGAAAGCCATAAAATTGCTCTTTTCCGAAGCAACAAATAAAATCTCTTTTTCTTGAATTTTTTGACACTTTTTAATCCATGAAGTAGCCTTATCATAGAGTATTTTGTGAGAACTATCAAAGCCACAAGTCAATCTTATCATCGAAATCGAAATTAATATCGAATAGGCACAGTATTGAATCATTTCAGTGAAATGAAAATGATCGAATGATCGATTGATTGAAAAGATCGGATCATTTTCGTAATCGATTGTTGAACGATTCGATCATTTGAAATGAACGATTTACACAGCTCTATATCAAACGAGAATGAATTGTAGCGAACGAAACTCGCCTTTTATACACAATTTCTTGACGTATACACAGCGGAACTTTTACACAGATGTGTTCTGATCATGGTTGCCACCTTAATCTTTTACAGTATTCATATTTTTTTTTATTGTAAATTATAAATTCAAAAACAATAAAATTAAGAATGAAAATTGTTTAATTTTAATAGTAGTAATAATAATAATAGAAATTTTAAGTGAATAGTAATAATTAGGTACAATGAATAGATTTTTTGTATGTTATTATATAAACATGATTTTAAAGTGTTACAAGCTTATAATAAATATTATATACATACATATATGTATACATTATAAATAATAATAAATACAAAAATATTGCGTTAAATCACATTTTTAAAGCACTTAAGTCATTTATAAAGACAAAATTTTACACATTGATTTACTCGTAAGTACCTAAATATATTTGTTGTGATATTTTTTTCTATATGCATACATATTATATGTATATCTTTAAGCTTACCATCAACAAATTAAAATTTTCAATAAAAGCGGATCAATTCTGCTCAAGGAATAAAAATATCAGATTTATTTGTCATTTCTTTAGCAAAAAATAAGACTGTTTATAGTTTTGACGTCAAGTTTGTTTTTTATTTTTTATTTTACTCATTTCTGAAAAGGCTCTTTCTGCTGCTATGTGGTAAAACAGCTCAATTGAACATACATTTACTAAAATCCGGAAACATGGACTCTTCGTATACATTCATCTCTTTGCTTAAATCAATCCATTTTTTTCAATTTCAAAGAGCAAGAGTGGAGATCGCACTCATTATTAATAACTTTCTGCGAAATATCGTTAAGAGGGAATACTCTTTTTAACGGTAATAGTTTGTTGCTGACCTTTTTGAAATTCTTTTGGACTTAAGAATTGAAGCAGCTGGAGATGTACACTTGAAAAATCGAACCTTTTTATTAGCTGATCACAAAGCTTAATGTAATACGCAAGAAGATTTTCTTTAATTTTATAAATTTCAATTTCCTGGTTATATTTTTGAATATGTTCAATTCGATCAGTTACTGCCTGCCTGCTCTAAATCTATCTAGCCAAATATTATGTACATAAATCAACCTAACCTTTAATTTGCCTGCGCAAAAGTGAACAAAGTTTTAGAAATCGATCCTACATAATTGGAGGTACTTATCAGAATGAGCCAAATGAAACTAAATAATATCTGGATGGGTACCTTCGAGTTTTATTAAATTTCCCATTGAAAGAACATTAAAAAAAACAAATCCCTTAATTCTGGTACATTGAAGGAAACAAGAGATTCTAGCTGGCAACAATATGCGGAACAGTGTTCGCTAGAGTTCTCTGGCTATGTGACAAGATTTGTTTTAAGGTACATTGCAGCTACTGTAGGTGCTAATGGTTATTCCACAGTGCCAGGGCTGCAGAAACTAATGAGTGTATGGAAACATGACGAAGATTGGGCTTCTAGAGCGTGTAACAAAAAAATAAACTATCGTTTAGCTGGTTTTGAGATTAATTGTGATGTGATGTTACAAGGAAGGCCACTATGTTTGTATGTATGTGTTTTTTAATAAAATGGTTTCATGTCATACAAATTACGCTGCAAGTGTGTTTTTGGGAGCTGCTATTGTAGATTCTTACAAGAAAAAGTTCTATGAAAATGACTTCAACAACTCAGAGTTAAGAGTTATATAAATGGTATAAAATGTTGAGGATGATTGAATACAGCAATGAGAGTTGGAGACCGAAATGTTTCACAGTTGTTCATCTTTGAATCCTAATTTGAATCGTCTATACAGTATTACAAAAAAAATATTAATTTGTTTTTGTTTTCGAAATGCGCTGCTTCAAGTATTTTGAGTTTAAGTAAAACTTGTAAAATTTGAAGTTGGGGAATTCTACAAGCAGGATTTCTTTAGTACGTATATATAGAGCATTTTCTTGATGAATTTTAAATAGTATCGTAGTGACTTTCTTTCTAACTTAACAATTAATTTTAAAACTAGCTAAACGATAGTTTTTGTTCTTGTTTCATTCACCACATTTCCATAAACTCGTAAAAAAAAGGTTGCTTTAATGTAATTAAATGTACATCCTGTCACAAAGAACCCCAGCGAACACTGATCTGCAGACTATTACCAGATGAAAAATGGATGATCTGGTAGGAAAAGTTCAAATATATTTTGCTCTTATTTCTTTTTTCAGAGAAGCTGCTTAACAATCTGCTTGTTTAACAATCTGGAGCCTAAGGATAATTCTTACATGAAAAAATATTAAGAAAACTTACGTGCAAGGTTGATTAGTTTTGTCTTTTTGAAAACATTTTTCGCTTTCATTTTGTTTAGAAGTTGATGGTCCGCTCGTAAGATTCCTGGTTAAGAAATCAAAAATCCAAATAAGTCTGATTGGAAATGGAAAACAATTATCTAGACTTACGTTTCAGTTGATTTTCTTATTCAAAATTTCCTCAGCTATACCACAAAAATTTCAAGTTTCAGATATACCACAAAAATTAACCGTTTTTTATCGATATCACAGAAGGCATTATAAAAACAATAGAAATAAGCTTCTAAAGCAAAATTCCTTAGAGTGTGTGTTAGCTAACTTTTTATAGGCAAACAAAATTGTAACATAAAATGTCTTGTTGAAAAGGGTAAAATATACGTAAAATGAAAATGAAACCATCTTCATGAGTAAAGAAGTCTGTCCAGAAAATGTAGTAGAAGGCTGACTGCTGCATTCAGAAAAATTAAGACAAACAAATTGTGTTCTAATAGTAATAGCAGATTTTTGTTTGTAATTTTTCTTTTTAGAGGGAATGTAAAAAATAGTGGTAGAATTTTAAGCTACCGTGGTAGATGTAGTAGATTTTATAAATCTTAAAAAGTTGTGGTAGATCTACCACAATTGTGGTAGAGTGACAACACTGGATTTAGGTAGTGCGGTCGTACAACAGTAAAGCACCACTACCCTACATATACATACCTACTTCACTGTTATGCGAATGATAGAGACAAATTTCGAAACGGTTCGTGTGTAAAGATTGAAATGACTCTTGCTTTAGCTTGAGGACGAACTTTAAGTAGTAATATGCATGCAAACTCAAACTCAACCCCGCAAATACCACCCCTACTTAGCGCAAGGCTGGTATTATGTCAGCTGGTTGATAAAATGGTAAGGGGAACATTGAACACATAGAAATCTAGTATAAAAAGATTTAAATTTTCTTTTATTATGTTTTTCTCTTTATTTCTTGGATTTGTTCACGCTAAGTGCTTGACATGATAAAGTAAGAACAAACTGAACAGTGCTGTAAGCAAGAAACTGGAAAAGTTCCAGAACCTAATGATGTCAAGTTGGATAATATTTAAATTTAACAGAAATATCAAGTAGATTTTTTTTAACCAAAATCAAATGAAGAGTTAACGAGATAGTTGATAATAAGCAATAAAATATGAATATTATTGGAAGATCCGAACAAGTGGAATTCTTTATTTAGATCTAGATCAAGCTGGTAGCACACAAGCTGAGGATTTACATCATTGCGGCAAAAAAATTAAGTCGATTGTGGTATCGTTAGCGAGAAGCACTACCGTTCGAGTATGGAAGCATCAAGTTGAAACAGTGACAACTTTGGGAAATAGGTGAATTGACTGAGTAGTAAGGGCCGATGAAAACATGAAAGATGAAATATGCGGATGGCTGCTATGAATGCGGAATTGGATGCTTATAAATAGCAGCAATTCTTAGGAGCATTTGAGAGATAAGTCTTATAGAGAGGTATCTCCTTATGTGAGGAAGTGTTAGAGACTCTACAACGCTATTTTAGCACTAAACAGGTGTGTACTTCTATAGAAAAGAGACCCTTTATAAGAGAGACCCTGAAAAGAAAGGAAAATGAAACACCAAAGTGTACTACATGGAGTTGATGAACAATTTCTGGAGATATTACGTCAATCATTTGCGATTCTGATGTCAATCAAATGCAAGATCTCGCAAACGCAATGTTTCATGTCTTTTAATATTTTATCGTTATTTTTTATACAGTATTCTAGTGAGATAGCCGCCTTTAGGCCTATATAATACTCACGCTTCAAGGAATGCCCTTCAACTTCGGACGTACTGTTAAATTCAGACATTCTTTCCTTAACCGCACTACATGAATGTAAAATGGTTTATCCATCCTAATTAATATCCCCTCCTCTCCCTATTGTGATATTCTGATATTCAAACCAATGTATGCATCGGTATCTCCTTTCAAATCCTACACACCGTTGAGTGCGATTGAATCAGAATTTAATCTGGGATTAGTCTGGTTTGAAACTGACTCCATGAGCGATCATCCAATAATATCAAGGTAGCCATTATCAGTCTGAAGTCAAACAAAGCAGCATATGTCGATGGTCTACATGCGAAGATTTTTATGTATACAGGCATACTATAAATCAGCAATAAAACATGGTCGAAGTATGTCCAACGATTAAAACTTTAGTATATTATCTCCCCCATTTCCCAAAAAGGCGATAATCTAGTCCGGACTAAAGATGGCTGAGGTATGTTGTTCAAATGTAAATCGACGCTGCTGTGCACACTAATCAAGCTTGCTGTGTTATATGCTTTAATTATTTTCTAACGTTTCTTATTGTCTGGCAATAAAATGTGGCGCAATCCGAAATGGATAAACATATATGTACATACATATGTATGTATCGACACAAAAGAAAACATTCTACATCATATTATAAATATTGTTCAATGCCTACAAATATATTAAAAATTATAACAACACACCACTCCAAAACACACCACACGGGACAAGTGTAGTTTTGGCTTTACTAATATGCGAAGCGAAAAACGACAATTAAATTTTACACGAAACAACTACCTCAGTTTTTTCTTCTGAAGTACACAGTATGAAAAACAAAATTGATAATTGTAAAAGATTATTTTTTAAAGCCAGCACTCTTTTTTATATTAGGGTTATTAATTTAACCATTGATATATACATATCTATGTATGTAAATTAATAAATTTTGCATTCGCGTAAATTTACGCTTCCGTTTGCATGAACGCACACTTAAATCAATCTCTGATATTCAAACTTTCACCTTTTTCACAAGTTTTTATATACATATATAATATATATATATATATATACATATATATATATTATTTAAACTCATTCTATGTTAAATAAAAGAAAAGAGCGATACATTCATTTGAATGTTGACATTTGCCCAAGTTTACCTTGCACAGCAAAATCATCACGAAAAGTGATCAGTCATCTGTAAATCATTTTTCAAACAAATTTTGACAAATGATTTACGAGGCAAAAATTAACGTAGTTTGTGAGATTTACGAGGGATATAATTATGTGCATAATGTATGTATGTACATATGTACATATGTATGTACGAATTTTCATAAATACCCCTAAATGTAAAAAATGACATTTGAGACTTGTAAACTTACATACATACATATAAAGTATCGGACAAAACATTTGCAACTAGAACTGAAAACAAGTAGTTTCTTAAAATTTATAAAAGTTGTATTCAGAACCAAAATAATTTGTATATATTATAGAAGGTGTATATTTAAAGTAAACAAAAATATATAATTTTTAAAATCATAATAAACTTTTAGTTATCTACGTTGAATTGTATCAAGTAACTTCATACTCGTATTTACACGCGACAAAACAATTGCAACTAAAATCAAATTTACAGCTAACAGCATATTAACCGTTACTTTGCTGTTTTTATTCATTTTTTTAATTTTTTATAACATTGACCATATGTTTGAAGGTCGTGACCTGAAAGCTCAGTTGCATAAATATTTTTACTGAGAGCAGATCTGCGGACATATCGAACTCAAGAAAAAAAATCTAATATTTACGCCTAATAAATTTGGTGATGCGTCAAGACAGCTATTGTAGACGATTTTATTTCGGAGATCTTACAAAAAGATATTTCCGAAGAATATGATGTTAATAAATCGTCGGTCTGGCGAATCATAGCTCGATATCGTAACACCAAAGAAGGAGCTGTTTTGCATCTCGGTGGCCAACCACGTAAAAGAAGTTATCGAATGAAGGCTAGTTGGCAAGAAAAGTTAAACAAAATGTGCCTTCCTATCTGCACCGAAATTAGTCCAAGAATTCCAATTAACAGTAAGTGCTAGAATGGTATCTCGTCGATTGGCTCTCACTGATTTATTTTCTTACCGTCCTGCTAAAAACCCTTAATTTCGATCCGTAACCAGAGAAAGGGAATACAGTTTACAAAGGAACATTTCTTTTGGAGCAAGCAGAAATGGACAGCAGTTCTTTTTAATGATAAATCGAAATTCAATATCATAGGTAGGGATGGAATATCTTACGTTAGAAAACCACTTTGCAAGCAACTTCAATCACGTTACTGCTCAAAAACTGTTCGGCATGGCGGGGGGAGTTAGATGGTGTGGGGTTGTTTTTCTGCTGGTGGTTTCGGGTCATTGCATCGCATTAATGGCATAATGGAACAACACATATGCAAAAGTATCTTAGAGGATGTTATGGTGCCGTACGGAGAATGGGAAATGCCATTGCGTTTGAGTCTGTCAACAGGACTATGACCCAAAGCACACTTCGAGGCTAGCCAAAACGCGGTTTAATAATCACACGGGTCAACGTTATGAATTGGCAGCCACAATCATTAGATTTGAACCCCATAGAAAATCCTTGGGAGATCGTCACACACAAAATTAATCACGAAAATGTAAGAAATGCGAACGATTTTTTTTACAAGAATAGAGACGGTTTGGATTGAAATTCCATTAAAGATAATACAAAACTTAATTGAATCAATGCCAAGAATGTGCAAAGCAGTCACCAAAACAATGGCTTTGCCCGAATTATTGATTATTTTTAAGTTTTTCTATATTTGAATTCAAAGTTGCAATTGTTTTGTCGCGTTTAAATTTTAAGTTGATTGATAAAATTTAATGTTAATAATTAACGGTTTATTACGATTTTGACAATTATATATTTTTATTTACCCCAAATACAAAGCTTTTATAAAATATGAAGAATGTTATGTTTTTTTGAATAAATCCCTTATAATTTTGAAGAAAGTGCTTAATTTCACTTCTAGTTGCAAATGTTTTGTCCGATACTGTACATATGTACATATGTAGTTATCATTTTGAAGTCCACCGTTTCAGCTGAGTACAAAGCTAATAATACATGTAACATACATATGTACATATGTACATACATACATACATAAGTACATATGTAAATATGCATACAGAATTTTTCTGTGGATTTATTCAATATTTATTTTCTTGAAAGAAATCCTTTATCCTGTCCATTTTGATTAGGATTACTAGGATTTTCCTTTGAATGCAGATACATGACCCAAAAATGTCATTTCTACATTATTCCAAACTTCACAAAATGTCATCATAAAGCATCATCTGCAAATGTCAACATTGTTGCCATCGCTACTGTGTGCACTGCACATCGATGCAGAGATGATTTTATATGTACGAATATAGTACTCGTATATCCTATTAACCTTTTACATTCTACAACCATGAAAATAAATAAAAATGGCAACAAGAGAGAATAGTGGTTGCGAACAAAAAATGTGCACTTTCAACAAATCAAACTAAAAGTACAAAACAAGACTCAATAGTGGAGACTTATATTTTTTGTCCACCCACCCACTTGCGCCCAGCTGTATCACCATCTGATATACATACATAGACTATCCATCCAATCCGTTTGGCATTTCGATAATTGTGCCGAGAAACTTTTCTCATCACTGCTGTTGTAGTCGTTCTATTCTGTGGACGTTGTGAAAGCGTGGGATGGCTTCTCTTTGCCCATCACGTCAACCGAGCACCCACTTTCACAGTCATCCACCCTAAAATAGACACAAAAACAACAGCAAAAAGAACATTCCCAGAGAAAAAGATTTTTATTTGAGCGTCCGATTATATTAAAATAACGCCCCGAAAATAAAGCAGAACTGTGAAAGAAATGTACTGTGCCAGGGGCCGGATGCTGAGGGTGGTAGTGGGGATGCTTCACATAGGGGAGTCCCTTTTTCATGACCGAAAAAAATTGGCAAACATTCAGTTGACGTCAGTAGCTGGAAAAGCATTGACGTCACACCAGAAATACCAACAATACTCTATACCTATAGCAAATTGTCTTTACAGCTCAGTTCACAGATGACATTTACAACAGAATGTGGCGCCCCCTATACATCATCCCATAATTGTTGTGTTTGATGGTGCTGCGGTGCTATGCGCTGCTCCTACGCAAATTTTCATGAATGGCGCGCTTTTCTCCAGCAAAAGTATACTCATCTGCTAGTGGTAAGAGATTTGTGTTGTCAGGATTAAGCAAGGATGTGAGTATTGGATTGTTTTAGTAGCTTGTAGTACGTACAGATACCGGTTTGCTGGTCGGTTCGGTGTGTGTGATTACGATGAGTGGTGGGCAGTTTTGTTGTTGGAAATGCAGGTTTGTACGAAGAACGACGTTAAGGACGTATGCCATTGACGTCATAGAAAGGCATGCGCTCCGAAGACCAAAGCGGAGAATCATTAAAAGGGGTAGCGCACGTGGAAAAGCTTTGAGAGATTTTTTTAAGTTTTATTTTTCTTTCGATCTGGTACATTTGAATAGTGGAGAGTTTTATTATTTCGAATGTGGGCTTGGTTTTTTTAGATATGCAGTGATAATACTTTGTATACAATAAACGTGTATAGGTATAGAGGAGTCAGGAACGCTGTAAGAGAATGAGAATAAAATCGCCTCTTTCCAAAGTGCTAAAATCAAATAACACTGATGGAACTCAAGAAAAACGCATGGCTGACCTATGGTCTTTTAAAAACTAGCCAAAGCTATCCAAAAGGAAGAGAACATTTCTTTCCCTTGCTGATAAATTTTCATCTTCATAGTTTTTTGCCATCATTTCGTACACAACAAATATCCATCCGTACTTATGCATTAAATGACTGGCAGATGGGATAAATGATTTCAGTCATTTGATTGGGGGATCAATGATGATGGCATTTGCTTGGGATTTACATAATTTGATGCCGGGAGTGTTTGGTGCTCTGTACGTGGGCTATAAAATGGCAAAGTTCAACCAAAGAAAATTAATTTATTGTGAAAGTCTTATTGAATTCGTAGACTAAGGTTAAAGTAAATCTATTATTGAGGGGTCTTAAGTTAGAGATGCTGAGCGATACTTTTTGAATGAAATTTTACAGGGTGGCCCTCTATTATATAAATAAATATGTATTTTTTAAATAATTTGAAAGTATCCACTAAATAGTATTATATTGTAAACTATCCAACGTTTTAAATCGTTTACTTTTCACACCAGACATTCTTGACTTTCATTAATTATGACAAACATGATTAATCAACTTTGAATACTTATGATTTTTCACGCTTCACGATCACTAAATGAGAACATATTATTTATGTATATTTATTAATACATCCGTAATCCTTTATAACTGCCACTTACTTACCTGAAAATTTTTGTGTGCGTTCGGTTGATATACTTTTGTTTTTTGAAAGGCTGAAGTTTTACTGGGATTACTTTTTTGGACATCAGAAGCAAATGGTTTTGTTGGGTGATTATGACTTTCGGACACCCTGTATACTTACACGTGTATTCATACAAAGAAAGAGGAATCATTAATTAGTGAGGTGATAGTTGATTTAAATTCTATAATAGATGGTCTTTTGGATAGTCTCAGTCAAAATCATTGTAGTTGTAGACTACCAAAGACTTATCTTAGTTTAGATTAATAAATCTATGTTGCGTTTCCATCGAAAAAAAAAGATTAACAAAGTATATTAAGTTTGACACTACCTTTTAGATTGCAAATGGTATTTCATTTTTTCCTTTCAAGTAGAAGTGAGACGAAATGTTTTAATAATGCAAATACGATACAATATCGCTTAAGTAACTAGGATTAAGTAAGTATCATGGATTAAAAAAAATTAAAGCAGTCAAACCAAGTATACTAGCTAACGACAAAAAGTAGTTCGTGCAGTGAATGCGTTCAACTCTCCATATCTCTGTATGGCGTATACAGGTTTGTTTGATTCGTAAAACTATTGGCCCTATGAAGATATATTAAGATTAATTTCTAATCTACTAGATTTACGGTAAATCTTTGAGATCTGGACAAGATGAAGGGTACATTTTATTAATTCTCAGTTTGGTGGTCCGTGGAAACGTAGTATGAGGTGTTAGGTGACAGAAGAATTTGCT
The DNA here is from genome assembly GCA_963931855.1 of Philhelius festivus. Classification (NCBI taxonomy): domain Eukaryota; kingdom Metazoa; phylum Arthropoda; class Insecta; order Diptera; family Syrphidae; genus Philhelius; species Philhelius festivus. The sequence goes on along the minus strand of OZ007557.1, from coordinate 87,586,861 downwards.
ATAGGGAATTCCGTCTTTGGGGTCTGGGTTAATAACCAAATACTTAAATATAATTGTTGATGGAGAAGTACATATTTTTTCGTAAGCATTCTGCCTGGTCAGTTAGAATTTTAATCTTGGTACGATAAATAGGCGCAAAGTTAAGGATGGAAAGCAAATGGAATATATATATATACGTCTTCTTTTATACTCTACACATGCAGAGTGGGAGTGGGCCATCTAGTGGTTTCTTTTTAAATCATATATTATTTCGATACTGTCAGCTGTTTCCCTCTCGAAATCTTGACAAAAAGTCAGTATTATACGTCCGTACAACGAAATGAGTCGTTTACGCTTGAACACCGTTTCGAAATATTGAAAACTTATTTTCAAAGTGCGTGCTGTGTAGCCCAAATAATGCGTTTTTTGAAAAAAAGTTTTGGCCGAAATGTATCACCCACCGCGCCAGCTGTATACAAGTTTGTGCAAAACGTTCGTAAGACTGATATGTTTGTGGACAACACTCATGGTCCCCGTCGTTGTACGGTGTGCACAGACGAGAATGTGGCTGCTGTAGCAGAGAGAGTGGACTCAATTTACTAACATAAGCTCGCCACCGATCTCAACAGCTCAATATTTCACGCAGTAGCCTGAGGAGAATTTTGCACAAAGATGTCGGATTATTCGCTTACAAGATCCAAAAAAATTGAATTGAAGTAATTGAAGCCGCACGACCACCCTCTTAAAATACTTTATGTTCCATTATTAATGGGAATGTTTGCTCTTACTAATAAAGCCATAATATCATCATCATATGGGAGCATATAATTCCTCGTGTAAGTATTTTGATTTTCAAACAAGAAAAAAATAGGAAGTATTTTAAATTTGTACAAAAAAATGTTGAATAAAAAAGAAGAAAGGGAAAGAAACCCAATGCTTCATCATACTATCTTGCTGAAAATACACATTTTTCTGGTTTTTTTCATTCACATATGCAATGTTGGTGCAGTAATGATCTCTACTGATTACTGTTGATTTAGGCTCTTTAGTTTTACTTAATAAGATTATGATGGCTCACTACCAAAGCTTCTTAACTGCACTAAACCTAATTTTTGGTCTTTTTCGTTCATTAACAAATTCAAAATAACATCTATAGATACTAACCGAAATTCTGTTATTAACTAAATCCATGAGTTTGATGACTAACTTTTATATATGGTTCGGGTGGTTTGTTACCATTTTTTAGGCGTCAAGCCAGAACCACACTTACATGGTGTGGTGTTTTTGGGTGTGGTGTGTTGTATCGAAGTCCCTTGTGTTCTGATTGAACCATATCGCTGACATTTTCTTCTTAATGCGGGAAAGAGAAGATAATGTATAGTCTATGACACAACACACCATTCTACACCACTTAAGATAAGCACAAGTATATTTATGATGATCTGTCAAGAATAAACTTGGTATATGACAACTAGTTTGACAGTGTATTTTTTTTATAAACTCATGTGAATAATATTGTATATTTTATACTGATATAGTTGCACCAATGGAAAATTTTCAAATTTGAACAAAAATTATTTAGAGTTACTTTTGTGTGTGAAGTCTTTTTCTACTACACGAGCATAATTTTTGATTATTTTAAATGTTTTTCCTAAATTTTCTATTTCCAATTTAAACATTGTGTTACTCAATTTGAACAAAAACCTTAAAATCTAAGAAAAAAAGCAAAATTTTTTGTCGTTAAACTTTCAAAAAACTACTACAATTTATTATCAATTTACTTTTAACTTCCATTTTTATATCATTGACGAGGAAACAAAAGCTTTTATTCACGTACATATACATTTGTCAATTTAAACTTCTTATAAACTGAATGCTCATCATAAAATCTCATCTAGTAGAATTACTATTATAACAAAAAGCTTAAATAACCGGAAATCCGCTTACAGGTTTAGAAAAAGTCTGAAAAACAATAAGTAAACCTTTAACCTTTCCTCTCAAAACTGCTAGTTGTATATAGTCATAGTCAAAAAGTATAACTGCTGATGTCTAAATTCCTTTCAAAAAAAAAATAATAAACACGGATTGTGGATTCTCTGTTGATTTCCCCTTCATAATATGAGGGCATTCAATGTGGGTGCATTTCCAGTTAAGAATGCCACAGAAGGATGTCATAAGTATGCTTCCAGTTCTACCAAAGACCCGATTTTCAACGACGTAATAGTTTATTCGTTTACTTTGGTTGTAGTTGTCTCTTTACATTTGTATTATGTTATAAAACCATAAAGGACTTTTTCAAAACCCACACACATTTACAAGCTTAAAATATCGATTCAGAACTATTTGTTCTTGTTTTTTTTTTTTAATAATATAAAAGCGAGGGTGGATGATGTTTGTGCAACAGTGAAAGCATTTGATGCTTTCTACACTTTGTGTTACGTTACAAAGGACACGCATGCGTTCAGCAAGGATTTATCAATATCCTAGGAGAATAAAGAAGCTTTATTACGCACTCATACATTGAAATTAAAAGGACAGAAAACAACAAAAAAGGATATTTTTGAATGTTCTTACGTCATCAACCCTAAATTGATTTTTTTCCTTTGCGAATCGACTGTGTGTTTAGGCCAAGCAGCCATCCAGTCGAAGCTAACCACTACAGTTTGGAATAACAGCTCAAACATATTCCACGGGCTAAGTAAGCGAAGTCAAGTTTGAAACAAAACTGAAAATTGTCAATCCTTTGGGAAATAATTTTTCAAAAAGATATTTTGCAGTACTTTTATATTAAAAAAAAACACAAGAAATATGTACGCACAATCTTTTCCGTGGCCAAAAATTCTGTGATCATTTTCTACGGTTTAGTCCTTTTTTATTGTTTCAAATGTAAAAAAAAGCCAGCAAATACCAAGGCCCAAAAGTGTCACAGTTTGGCTAAGTGCTGTTTTTATTTTCTTGAGAATTGAAAGTTTCGCAATAAAAAGGTATAATCGGGATTCTTAGAGCTATTTGATGATTTGAAAAAAATACATAAGTGTTACGGTAATTCGTGTTCGATTTATTTTCGATTTTCTAACGTCATTCGTCGGGAAAACAAAATATTAAAAAAGCAAAAAAAGAAAAAAAAAAAAAAAAAATACGAAGAACTGTGCAGGGATCCAGAGTTGGTGTTGAGGGTGGTAGCTCTGCTGCTGCTGATGGTGGTGGTTGATGTATTTTTAGGTCACATCACTTATGAGGAAAGCGCAACACACCAATACCACCAAAAGTTTCATCAAATATACATATTTAGAGTGCAGTGTGAGCTACTTTGTTGTTATTCTCGTGCAAAATAAATAGGACTGGAAAGTAGAGTACTCGAAAACGAAAAAAATATCTCATAAATTACAAAATGGAAGCAACTCCGAAGGTCCATCGTCACCATCATAGACGCGAAAGGCGTTCAAGTTCCCGCAGAAACGAACAGCGTACAACCCAAGAAGACACTTCTACGGAGCGTCGAAGAAGTGAACCCGCAGCTAGAACCACAATAGTAACAACAACGACAGAAGTGACACCCACAATAGTACCTCCAGTGATAATAACAAATGCAATTACGAACGATCAACCAACGACCAGTACCGGAAGAGTGGTATCAGCTCTGGCGGCAGCGGCAGCAGCATTCGTTGAAACAGCCCAAGTGTCAAATAGTACGTCAATTACAATTGACGAAACGTCATCGCCAGCAATTAACAATCCTGAGGTTCTAGTTAATGGTCATGTTATGGCTGACGAAATCGAAGAAAAAAAAATTTCTGCTGAAACACCGACAAATAATCCCGAAACATCCTCAATTCGGGACACCGCTAGAAGTTCCATAGATTCAATAAGTCTCCGCAGTGCTATAATGCAGCATTCCCGTCGAGCATCGCCACATGCTGTTGGCCTAACGCAATCACAACCGCAGCCTCACTCGCATTTGCATCGTGGAATTTTAGGCTTCATGGATCGAGAACTGAAAGCAGGAGCTCAGAAGAAAACCCAATCATTATCGGATCCACAGGCCAGTCCGGCACAACGTTCGACTCGAAGTCGAAGTAGTCTAGAAAAAAGTCCGCGTCGGAAACGCAGTAAATCGGAATCGCGAAGACGAAGGGAACGTAAACTAATTGCCGCTGGAGAGATGGAAGTGAGGCAAGCTAACGAGACTTTGATGCGCTACTTGAAGCAGTGTTCGGAGATGAACGATGCATCGTTGTCTGGTGAATTAGAAATCGATCACAATTATGACGAACGACGAGTGCACCGAAAGACGAAATCACAAAGGGATAAGCGAGGCCATCTAATAAGTAAGACATATGGTCAGTAGTTATAATACAGTGATTGTGATAGGATATATTGTGTTGATTTGCTCATTTACATAATTGGCTAATGAGGTTATGTGTGTGTTCCCAAGTGTAAGCATTGCCTTAATTTGTTCTGTATAGGAAATTCTATTCTTTTATTGGTTCTTTTCGCCCAAACTGAAAAATATTTTTGTGACGGAAATTTGAAACTTTCAACTGTCAAACTAATAAAACAGAGATAATCAGATAAAAGTTTTGCGAAATTCCCCAAACATTAATATAATTCGAAGACAAAATGGCGACATAGCTATGTAACTTTTTAAGTCCGTTTTTATTTATTTGTTGTTTAAGTTTTTGGTGATTCAAAATAGTTTATTTTTTTGGCCTCAAAGTCCTTTTTAGAAATGTGTAAGAAAAAGTTTTTGTTGTTTCCTGATTATTTCAACTTTTATTTTTGTTATATAATTTTTGTGTCTATTTAAGACATGAAGATTTAAAAAAGTTTTTAAATGAAAATAAATACATGACACTTTTAAGAAACTACCAAAAAAAGCGATGTCTATTAAAATAGAAATAATTATGCAAATATTTTTCAAGTCCTTATTCATTATTGGAATGTGAGGCCATTTTCGTTTTTTTATTTTCATGTATTTTTATATTTTTAAATTATTATTTTAATTATCTGCTGATGCTATATTACCCCCACAGGTTTATCTTTGTTTGGATTAAAAATATTTATGTAGCGATCCACCTCACAAAAAGATTAACAAATTAGATTAACATTGACACTACCTTTAAAAACGCAAATGGGGTTTAATTTTTTCAATTTCCAGTGAATACGTTCAGCCCGATATTGGTAGGTTAGTTCGATTCGTAAGACTATTGGCCCAATGAAAATCTTAGAAATAATCGTTTATGGTAAATGTTTAAAATTTTAAGAAGATTAAGGTTCAACCTAGTTAAATCTCGATTAAGTGGTTATTTGAAACATAGTATTTAATTTTATATGTTCATTTTAATAAAAGATTTTGAATGTTTGGATTTTGAAACAGATGCAAACATAGTCAAGTATAGGAACTAACTTGCATTTACCTCCAAGTCAGTCAGGTGCCCAACTGTGTTACTTCATTCTACTTTTGTTTCTATTCGAAAGTTGTTTCCGGTATACTTACTTTAAATTTATAAATTGTTAGAATAGGCTGTCAGTTATTTTTCTCAAGATTTCAATCGAGTCTAGTACAACTTTAGCATAAAACAAAGTAAAAAAGTTTCAATAAGCTCATTGCCTTCATGTGGGGTTATTAGAAGATATATTATGCAAAACACATATAGCTCTAGTTACATAAAAATATATTCAATAAAATATTAACAATTTTTAACTTGTTATTTGCATTTTGAAAAACAAACACATCTGAGACAGAATGAAAAATGGCTGACATAACATTATTCAATTTCTTGCTAAAGAAAGATAGAGTTGCGAATTTTTACATTGTTATTGTAGAATCGAGAAAGACCCCATGATTTCGTGCAAGTGAAGTTGAAAAACTTACTTGTTCTAGATAATATAAGATGGAAAATATAGACACTAGCTGTGTTATATTGCTTAGATTGCTAGACTTTTCAAAAGCGTTTGATTCGGCTGATCACTTGATATTTTGTAAAAAAAAAAAAACTTTGAGATGATTTCGGGTTTTCTTTTTACAATGTAATAGTTTTTAGCTCATCTCATAATTTTCATTATTTAAAATTTATTTATTTTATTTAATTCATCTAGCTTTAGTGAGTTCCGCAACGTAAAGTTTTCAAATTTACGTTGAACAACCCTAAATAAGACCGGTAAGCAACTCAAACATAGTTATACAACAAAAAAATAAAAATGAACAAAATCAATTTCAAAACAAATAACTTTTTGCTGCAGAAAGTAAATTTTATAAAATATTTATATATATATGTTTATATTTATATATTTAAATTTAAATATTTATATTTATATATTTATATTAAAAGTAAGAAAAAGTTAGTAAACTAATTTAAAGTTTGCAACATTGTTAAGTAGTATCATATACTTACCTTGACACTTGTCTGTTTAGAATCTTGCGCCAGAATCGAAAAAAAGTTAAATAAACATCAAACAGACATCAGCAAAAATTATTACTTCAATTTGTTTTGTAATCAAATGACTACACTCAAAAAATTTCCTGTGTAAATATTACTAAAAACTGCGTACATTCTATAAATTTTATTTGTGGTTTTCAGCCATGAATAGTATTCGTAGAATAGACGTAGATTAGTACATATTACGAATATTTTATTAGTATTCGAATACGATTGGTACATATAGGCATGATTTTATTTCACATTCGTACATTGTAGGAATATTATTATAATTTTTAGCAATGCCCTTCTAAATAGTTCGTAAATTACATAGCTCAATTTGTATATTGTACGAATATTATGTAATACTATAGAACTTACCACCGATTAAATATGTTCTATGACATTTCTTTATATATCCATTGTAAGAAATAATTACAAGTTAAAATAATAATAAGTTAAAAAATAATTTTATAATTTATTTTACTGTTTTAAATATAAATAAAGTTTAAAAAACTAAAAAGTATCTTAAAATTAATTAATTAATTATAAATAATAATGCGTAAGGTTATCCACAAATATTATTTCTTTTACTCATGATTAGTAAATAATACTAATGCACTGGATGAAAGTACGAAGTTATTAGTACATTCTACCCATAATGCGTACGGTCAACCTACGAATGAATTCTGTCTACTAATATTAGTTTTACTTAGTAAATAATACGAATTTATTTAATATTTATTTATAAAATAAGTGTATTAAACGAATAGATTTGTGAATACTAACGCAGTTATTAGTAAAATTTTACAAATGCATTCGTAGTTATACCAATGTAGAAATACTCGTATATCGTATATCTTAAGAATATGCAGGAATATTTTCTTTACAAATGTCATTGATGGCAATTTTCAATCTGGATAGAGAATATTTTAAAAATAAAGAAGCCATTTGCTGCTCTTAAAGTTATAAGAGCGCTTTGACGTTAAAGTATACTCCATCTTATCTAAAATTAAGAAAAAGTAGGATCTCGCACTTAACAGAATTTTTAAAGTCGACTCCAATTTTAAAAATTATATAGAACCGATTTCAAATGTTTAAAAATTTGAGCCAATAATTTCAACTCTATGGATGTAAGACGTAAGAATTATTAAAATGTAACTTAGTCTGCACGTCATTAGCTGCAACGACTAAAAGGATAGGAATGAATTTTCGTTGACACATTGAATTAAAAATGAGGTGTATGTTGTCTTATGAAACTTCACATCAATTGTCATTATTTACGAGGAAAAATAAAGCAATTAGTTTGTAGACGTGACGTTGCCACGTTATCTTCCCGTTTGACGTCTTCTAATACTGTGGTGAAAAAGTTACATCAAAATAGTCTTGTATTAGACTATACAAATCTCAATGCAGCAGCGTTTAAAATGCCAGGGGGAGCCCTTATGCTCCCATTATACGTTTATGGTTGTTTCTCTATTAAAGTGCTTTGAATTTGTAACATTTATGAATATTGGATGACCTTAAATAATTGTATGCATTTGCAATTAATGTTCTCATGTTATAATACACAAAAAGACTCTTCAATTAAAAAGTTTACAATTTTGCCTCCTAAATAATACCTTTTTCATCCATTAACAAAATCGTGACGTCAGACCCAAATGTTTTTCATCTACTGCGTAACATTAATTTTGTACATGTTTAATTAAGACATTGAGATAACGTCCTGGCAGCCATCATTTTTAATGTTCAACTTATCATTATATCTAACAAATCTACATAGCCTATAAGTACTGACAAAAAAATTAAAAGAAAATCACCTTATCCCTATATAACCTTTTGTTTTCTCTAAATGTTTCATTAGGAAAACTTTACACGGCTGGCGGACTATCATCTATCCTTAAAGAGCTCTCCGATGACATTGTGCCAGCTGATGGAGAAGAGATTTACAATCCATTTACCCCGGTTGTATCGCCAACGGAGGAGCAATCAACACGAATTGACAAAATGTTTATCCAGACAGCGTCCGGATATCGACCCGTTGATCACTGTTACTACAAACATCCAATTGGATCGGATCCAGAGAGTAATAGGTGAGTGTACTTCTACCCTCATTCGGTTTATATTTTTTGATGATGGGGATTAGTATGGACTCCCAATGTCCCCACAGTGCCATCCCTTATGTGAAGAGGACCCGAATTGCGTGCAAGAAGTTGTGGTTTTTGGGCTGGTTGGGAATAAATTAAAGACGAGGCGCGAGGGTGCATAAAAAAAATTATTTGGGTGGTTTTATGCATAAATGGTGGGTCGGTTCCCAAAAATATATGTACGTCTTTTATGGTTTAATGGTTATTTTTAGAATAATATCATATTTTTTTCTTATTTTTCTGTTTTGCGGTTATGCTTTTTATACAAACAAAAAATCATACATACCTAAACAAAAAAAGCTTGAATCTATTTTTTCATAAGTAAATTTCTTTTTTATGAAAATATTATGAACCGGCGAAGTTCCTGGGAGAGTGTTGCCAGATGAAATTGCTTTAAGCAAAAAAAAAAAAAGTTTAAAAAGGATTGTTCTTGCTATTTAGGTTTTTCAATTATAATTTTTTTTTAGGTTTTTTTTTGAGTTGTAAGCCAATTTAAAGTATTCAATTTAAAGAAAAAAAATCTAACTATGTACATACAAGCTCAAAGCCCTGGTAGGTAGAGCTCAATTCTTTAATTATTGATTATGTAATTTATTTATGAATCAATAAAGTTGTAATAATATATATGTACATACATTAATATGTTCATCTGAAAGCCAGAAGATAGCTTCATTTGCCAAGGGAAAGCTCTTGATAAACACGAAACGGTATAAAATATCATTTATTCTGCTATTCATCAGGGGGAAAAATTCTTTTAATCTTCACTCATTACAACCCTGCTTTTCATTTGGAGTAAATCTGATTTACGTCGGTGATGTCGGTATCGGTAGTACTTTTCGTAATTTTGCTGTTCACTTGAACGCATTCGTTCAATAAAATGGACGTGTTCAGATTTCTATCCTTAGGCTATTTTTCTTATACGTCGTTTTCACCAAGAGTAAATCCGCTAGAGATTAAAAATAAATCTTGAAGTGTTTTCACCAAAGAAACTGAGATTTATTTGACGTTTTCACTCTGTCTTGTCATTCAATTGTCAATTTGGACAAGAGAAAAAAAATTGCGATTGGATAGTAAACAGGAAAAAAACAGATATTTCTATTTTGTGTTGATTATCAATGAAGAAAGTGGGTTTACATATGTAGGTGCATTCTACAAAATAAGGTTTGTTTGTTTGTTTGTTTTGCAAATCTTTTATTGCGAGAAGATTTCAAGGAGATTTATTTTAAATCTTCATTTGAGGTGATTTATATTTGTATGGTAAATCTACGAGATTTAAAGAAGATTTATGGTAAATCCACTTAATTCCCGGATTTACCTTTGGTGAAAACGTAGTATTATGCTGCACTAGGTCCTATGTGAAGAATCAAAAACATTATGATTAAAGAAACGTATCACTAAATATTTAAAAATTGGTGCAATGAAGAGATGGTTTAAACAAATGAATGTATTAGCTCTACTATAGCCTTCACAATCGCCAAATCTAAACCCCAACGAAAATCTGTGGAAAGATTTAAAAAAATGAGTTCTGTGTAAGAAAACAACAAATCCGCAATCAATATGGAAAGAAACACAAGAACAATGGTACGTAACACCTGTGGAAACATGCCAAAAACTAATTAACTCTATGCCTAGAAGATGTGAATAAGTTCTTAAGAACATAGCCACGCAACAAACTACTAAAGCTTTGAGGTAACCCATTTACCAACGTCCTTATTAGAGTCGAATTTTAACTTATTTTCACTCTTATTTTTTTTTTGCCAGTAAAAGGGCATCTAAAAATAGTTTTCTCAAAAAATCGACATTACCACTTGCAAATAAGATTAATTTACGATATTTGTGAGCATTTAAAACTTTATTTCAATAAATGAAGCTTCCCAACAATAAAATTGTAGTAAAAGGATTTCACTCTTAATGTTTTGGAAACCACTTTTTAGGGGCAGAACAACAAATAATATCTTTTTACGATTTTCTTATATTTCACTGTAATTCTTTATTTGTGGAATCTCTTGTTATTCTGTTTGAAAATAGAAAACAAATCCAATACTATTCATACCCATTTCTGTTATTTAACTTAAAAGTATCAAGCAAAACGATTCATCCAAACTTCAAAAGATTCTGTCATGAACAGCTGCTTACATAAATGTCAAATTTATAGCAAAGGTAAAGTGAAAGGGAATTGAATGTACGATTCTCGTGAAAAGCAGAATAAGGCTGAATGAAGCACATTTTCTAATTAAATTCTCGACAAAGATAAAATTGCCAATCTTCAAATAGAAAATTTTATATCCATCATCGCATTAAATGGCAACCCTTTAATGGTTACATTTTTTTGTTGCTATTTATTTATTTCAAAAATATGGTGATATAATATGCCACATGTATATTTTTTCAAGATGCTGTTGAATTTGAATACTAAGAGGTTGTGTTATTTATGATGTCTCTTTGAGCGCAAGAAAAAGTATTTTGCTTAGGCAAGGCATATCTCTTTCATAACCTTAATTAAATTTTGTACTCTTGTTATCTCTTATGAGTTATGAAGACAGTCAATAAATAAAAGTAAAGGGTTTTCCTTAGGGATTTTTGAACTTTGACAAGTGATTTCCATTATTTTTAAAGCAACATCTTTCAAATTGGCTGTCATTTATTTAGCCTGTTTTGCCAAATCAACATGCAGAGTAATAAAATTCCACTTACTCAGAAACTCAGACTTAACTAACATAGACATCGACGTGTCTTTGCTTTAGACACCGAACACATTTGGATTAACATGACAGCGCGTTACGTTTCACATAGGCACGTGTCACAATGTTTTTTCCTTATGTTTTATGTTGTATGCTTTATGTTTTTACTTGCGATATAGGTACTATAGGGCAAGTTCTGCATTTGGAAAAAAAATCGAACTCGAGATTTTGATCAAAGTTGACATTACGATGATAGCGAAGACGAATAAAGTGGGTCCGGCAATTCCGTCTGTCTGTCTGTCTGTCTGTCTGTCTGTCTGTCTGTCTGTATGTCTGTACCTCGATCTAGAGCCTAAGCCACTGGACCTATTTTCTTCAAACTCGGTAGTTATGGGTCTTCGGTGATTCCCTAGAGGGGAAATTGAAATTTTTTTTTTAGCTCTAAAACTAACGGTACCCCCCATACACCCGTAATACAAAATCTTATTTATCTCGAAAACGGCTCTAACGATTTTGATAAAAAAAATTAGGCGTGATATTATGGACATGGACTACATTTTGGTAAAAAAAAAATTTGGGGCAAAATGTTATTAACGGTACCTGTCATAGAACCGTTTTTTTGATTTTCGACTTTCTCATTAACGGCTCTAACGATTTTAACCAAAATTTTTCAGCAGGAGCCCCACTAAGTTTAAAATAATATTGTATATAAAAATATTCGACAAATTATTTGTTGGGTTTTTTTGAAAAAAAATTTTTTTTTGAAAAATCAATATCTTCAAAACCTATGAACGATTATTTTTTGAAATTATTTCCTAAAATCAATATTATTAAATACTTAAAATTCGCATCCCAAATTTTTATTTTTGAAAAATTTTAAAGAAATTTCTTATATAAAAAATGTATTTATTTAATAATAAAACGATTTTTTAAAGTTTGTTTGCATAAATTCATACTTTTCTAGAAATCAGACGGCAATTTCATTTTAAGTTCATGTTTTGTATTTATAAAATGTATCTTAAATTCCAAAGTACTTTTACATAAGAGCAAGTTCGTGCGATCCAGTCGTGCATTTTATTTCTTATTACTCACGTAAATTGCATTCACTTATATTTTTGTCATTGTTGGCGTGTTAAAATTTTGCTGACCTGGGTATTTACTGTTTCAAAAAATATGGCTGCAATAATCTATAAAATTTTGACTTTGATAATATGGTTTGGTATATTATTTATTTTATACGCAAGACGTTTAACAATTGTTAAGCTACGTTCACACTATACCAATCAACACGTTTTTCATTTATATTGTCGATCAACATGGTCAACAATTTAACATGTCAAAATAGTTTTAGTTAGAGTGTTCGTATAAAATTTGCCATCTAGAGTGTCATTTGCGTTGAAAATAATTTGTGTATAGTTTATTATTGTGAATGTGGAAAATACTATTCCTCTCATCGGAGCAATCCAATTATAAAAAATACTTAAAACAAAACAAAAAGCAATAATAAAATTAATAAGTTAAAATAATACAATGTCTATAGATAAATTAAATCTAATAGCTAACTTTTGTGTGGACGAAGATGTTTAGACGTGAAAATTATTGTTCAGTCGACACAGTCTTGTTGATTTCTACCCATTTTGAATCGAGCTGGAATCGAGTCAACCAAAGTTGTTTGGTATTGTTCATCTGCATGGCTATACTTATTCAACGTTATTGATAAGCGATCTTAGTTTACATAGATCAACATAATGTGCACTCTGCTTTACTTTAACAGATTTTTATAATCTCAATTTATCCGCCAATCTACGCTTGATTGAAAGTTAACTTAAATTAAGTCATTCGAAGAATATGACTTTTGTATTTTTTTATGTTAGATTGCGTGACGTGTTTCTACATATTCTTTCGAATGTCTCTGTGTAGAAAATCTCTCACTGTTGGGTAAAATCCCCTACACACCTTGAAATACATATGTTTTAAATTCTGACGAAGTAGGAACCTTTAATACTTAACTACTAGCTTAGGGTTGTCTTAAATTCATTGATTAAAAATACTTTTCTCGTTTGAATGGTAATACAAAAAATTGTATACCTGTGGCTATTATTCTTCTTGCTTAGCATTGTAAACATTATCACTAAATAATGCCTGCGGTGCGTAGAGAAAATTGAGTAGGTGGTTCATATATCCTTTTGGGTCACTCCCACAACACAAGTTATGTATCCTCTAGACATGTATGTAGCATTATTTCATCACATTTTTTACAAAATCAGCTCACGTTTCTACCTCAAAAATATATACATACATACATATACGTAAGAATAAACGAAAATAAAATAATTGAATAAAAGTAGTTAGAACCTAAATTCTGATGACATTTCTTATGAAAACTTCAAATTGCTACCCCATCTTCCATTGCATGTAAAATCATCATAATCAAAACATTCCAACGTTCAAAGGTTAACATATACAAAGAACGAACTATTAAAGCCAACTTAATTTTCGAAGAGATTTCCCAAATAAAAAAATGGCACAATATTCGTGTTCAAAGGAACCCCATTCCTATACCCGTGCGTCGGGGTCGGTTCGGTTCGGTCTGTCGGAAGCCTACGCATCATTCGAAACCCCTAGAAGTCGCATTCAGAAGGCAATACGAAAACTGTTTGCCTTATATTCGTCCTTTATTTAACAACCAGTGTCAATATGTGGGTGTGAAGTAATTTCCTTTTGTATAATCAAGACAGCCACCCAATTTCCTCACCACACTAACGTGACTTTGCCAGAAGAGAACCCCATTTTCTAATTTTAGAAATTCCATTCGATGTTTTAAGTCTCTTCACAGCCTGTCACATCAGAGATTAATCGATGAAGCAAAAAATGTCTTCTTTTTTCTTTGAAAATAGATCCTTTTATTTGGATTTTGTTTTGGGTGTACCTGTATATTCTTATTCATATAAGGATTGTCTTTAATCGATTTTTTTTTCTTTATTAATATTCATTTATTTTCATCGTCTTTTTATTTTCAGACATGACATCTCCACCAGCGTCCAATTAGCCTGTTCATTCCATCGAATCTGGATAATGGTTTCCAACATCTGTCATGGACTATTGGGTGGCTTGGCATTGGCACACCTAATTTTTGTGACCACAAGTAGACCATTGGACTGGCCGGATGGCGCGCTACACCATTATTCGTCCTTTGCCGAAGCTTACGCAAATACATTCTATTGCTTGGCGATAATATGTATGGTGTCTGTTTTTGACCGGTAAGTCATTGACGTTATTCATAAACCTTATATGTAGCTAATAATAATAATAAAAATATACATAGAAAATTGCATGGTTCATTAGGGATTGCTTAAAGTATTATTGTGGTCTCGGTTTGCGGTCTATGACGTACTTAGTTGCTTTTCTATTTTTATCGAATAAAGGATTTATTTATGTGTTGGTTTATTATGAATTCAAAGCGAGGTTTTTCTTTGAAGAGGTATTTATGAAGTATTTTCATCGCACATATTCTGTTTTGAAATTAAAGGACAACATTGGGTATACAGGGCGTATGTGGAATATTTGTATCTCTTTTTGCTCTGTTGAAAATCTCGACGAGAGTATTGGATTTGAATTTTGGGTGAATTTTGACGAATAACTATCCAGTTTTCCATTTTCAAAATAAATCAATTTATTTTCCGTGAAAATACCGATTTTGAAAATTGATTTATTTTTCGATTTAAAATTAATTTTGTAAATCAATCGGTAGATTTACTCCTCCCTCTACTACTACCAAACCAATTCGCGACTGTAGTCGCTAATGTAGTTTTAGGTTTGTTAATTTAATTAAACTGTAAAAATTATATCCAAAACACGAAGAAAATTATCTCTAGTAAAACATGGAAACAGTTTAAAATGAAAGAAAATTAAGGATGAATATTTTTTTTTTCAATGATGAGAGAAATTCCGCATTCCATTCGTCGCGAAAAAAAAAATCAATTTTTGATTGAAATCTAAATTTACCAATGGAAATCACCATAAGTCTA
Source organism: Philhelius festivus (assembly GCA_963931855.1). Lineage (NCBI taxonomy): Eukaryota > Metazoa > Arthropoda > Insecta > Diptera > Syrphidae > Philhelius > Philhelius festivus. Next base: position 87,571,607 of record OZ007557.1, on the reverse strand, counting down.
CTTTAAGGTTGATATCACATCTAAATTTACCAATGGAAATCACCATAAGTCTACTTTAAGGTTGATATCACATGTGATGGCAGAAAACCAATCATTTGACAAACATTTTTAAAACGAACTTAAAGTAAAAAATTGTCTTTCCTAGCCTCATAAACTTTTTTAACTGATTACAGATTACTTATCCCATACAGATTGCACTGGATATTTGCGGTTTTTAAGAACTATTGTAAGATTTTAAACAAAAAAAGTAAGGCGCATCACAAATAATCAATGTAATCTGCAAGCTTTAATCATTGTGTCCTGTGGGTGTTAAATTTTGCTGAATTCCGCAAAGTAATATACTGTTACTTCTAGCGATATGTTACACATTGTTAATGTGATCAAACTACTCGTATTCATAACGTTTTCATAATCAGTTATAATTTATATGAATTAATTTTATAAGGTCTAATTATACATTTTGTACAAAATATATCCACGGTAAAAATGTTTTCGGTAAATATCAATGAAAACTGAAATGTTTTTCATTAAATTGAAATTTTGGGGTTGACAAGTCATTGAAAATGATTAAGGGTGCGTTTGTATTAAAATACAAAACTATTATGTTCTTTAAAAAAATCCGATACATGAAAGCTTTTACCTAGTTAAAAGCTATTTTTTTTTTATTTTCCAATAGGGTTTTAGGATACAAGATTGATAGCTTAATGTTTAAAGTCAAAGACTTAAGGTTTAGTTCCTGATTTATACTTTAAAAAGACAAAGTATTTGATGGGAAGAACCATCACCCAAAAACTATATACTTTTAGTGCTACTTCTACTACTCTACTCATTAAATTTGTGAAAATATGTTTTTAAGTTAAATCAAAACTGTCCTTGGATTTCTTAAAATTTTATTGAAACTCTAAGCAAATCTGTTTTTTCATTGAAGTTTTAAAAGTAAAAGAATATTTTGATCAATGCGCTCTATATTTTTAACCAGATGTGCTTTTTCATGAGCACTTTTCACTTATGTATGTCAGTTATTGGACTTTTACTTTAGGTGCGTTTTATTATTCACAAATCTATCTGGATCCGGATCTGGATTAAGTTTTAACATGTATTACAAAAACAATTTGGAATCCTGTTTTCTATCAGGATCTATTTCAAAGATCCAAAAATTAGTTATAACACTGGCGAGTAGATGGCTTTTTATGGTAAGGTAGTGTAAGCTATAGTGTAAAGAAAAAAGACAAGACATAATTTAAAATTTCCAAACCCAAGGATAAAAAGAGACGGGCTTATAACACTGCTGTCAGTAAGATCCGTATCGTTTTATTTTCAAGGGATAATCCAGATCCGGATCCAGATAGATTTGTGGATAATAAAACGCACCTATTATATCTAAGCTTGTGTAGTTGCATGAGTTGATGGGAAGATGGCTTCTTACTACATTAAAGTATTTTAACTTTTAATGATGTGACAGTTTTGGATGACATTGGTGTGAGAATTCCGCACTAATTACTTATAACTTAGTAGGAAGTTGCATGACAGTGCGTTTTCTTCTCCAAAATATTTGTTTACATCAAAGCTTTCGATGTTGGGTTATCAAATTGTGAATATACTATACAAAATTCTTGGGGTTGGAAAATTTCAGAGCTATCGTTCTTTATTCTTTGTGGTTTTCTTTACTTCTCGTGTATGTTTCACTCCTATTTGGCGTTCGCTCACGAACTTCGATTAACTTAGTAGAGTAAAGAGTGCGAGGAGATGAATCCTTTTCAATAGAATAAAGTTAACTTTTCTTAATCGCAGTGTTTAAAAGAATCCATCATGCAATCGAAAGAAACCGAAAGAGAAGCAATCACTTTCGTGTAAAAGCAGTCTAAGCGATGATAGATAAGGATTTGTTTGACGTGTTGTAAGCCCGAAGTAAGTGCTTAGACTCGGTTTAACTATTCCGAGGTTGGATCGAGTGATAGTGAAATCTAATAATTTGTTATGATGCGTGAAATCAGCCGCAATTTACCATCGCAAATAATATAAATTATCGCTTGAAAATAAAATGATATGGATCATCGTGACAGCAGTGTTATATTCCCATCTCTTTTTATCCTTATGTTGATTGATTTTCATTTAGCTTACACTACCTTACCATAAAAAGCCATCTACCCGCCAGAGTTAGAAATATTTTTGGATCTTTGATAGATCTTTGATCCAAATAGAGATTAGGATCGCAAATATTATTTAATACGTGTCAAAAATTAACCCAGATCCATATAGATTTGTAGATAATGGGCCGTACCAACAATCAAATTAGGAGACGACTTTAATATTTGAGCGAAATGGACCATTATTTAAAAAGCTCAGTAAAGTTAACCATACATGTTATGAACTTAATATTTATGTGAACTCTAAATTATGAACCATTTATTGTACGGAATCTAAAAAATAAAATGCAGCATTTATAGTCAGTTATATAGAGTCCATTAAATAATGCTTCATTTCGATCAAATATTAAAGTCGTCTCTTAATTTGATTGTTGGTAATGCCCAATAAAACACACCTTATATTTTAGTATGCATGTTGATTTTCTACCAAACTAGGTACCTTACATTAATGTGTTATTATATTTTTTTTTTCAGCATGGATCTGTGCCATTTAGATTTTTCTAATGCATCTGAAGTTATATCCTTTCGATGGATAATAATAGCAATGATTTACATAGCGACAATAATCCTCACGTTATGTGCGGAATCCATGAACGAAAAAATCTACTTGACCAAAAACTCAAATGTGACATTGTTAAGAGAAGATATGGTAAAAATCTAAAATATATACATTTAAAATTAAAATTATATTTATTTTATTTAAAGGAAAATCACAATCAAGCAATAAGCGTATGGAGTAGTCTATCGATGGCACGAAGTATTGGTGGTATTTTTGGTTGGATAATGATTGGTCTATCACCAACTGAAGATCTACTCTATGGCCATTTGTTGGACATGGAAAAATATCAATTGACAAATAATTAAAATAGAGCAAAATATGTTTGACAAACAAATGTCAACAAAAAAATAAAATAAACATACATTAAAGCATTATTAAGAATTAAATGTATTTATCAATAATAAAATATATTATAAAATTAATAAAAACAGCATGTAAACAACAACCGAACAAGTGATATATTTACCCACAACATATTTATTATTGTAAAAAACCAAATAAATAGAAAAATCATATATATAAAAATATTATCATATAATAAATTATTATTCATGTTTATTAAGTTTAATTCATTTGCCTTTATATATTTTAAAAATAAAATGTAATAATATGTAAATACGACATTACTACCTACATTTAAAAAAAAAAAACTGAAAATTTAGCAAATTAATTTTTAAAATTAAAATTGTATTATTGTCCGAATATAGCATAATTGAAATAAATAATAATGTAGTTGGTTTTTATTTTTCGAATAAAAATAGAAAAATGTATAAAGATGAATGTGAGAAAATAACAACAACAAATAATAATAATTATAAGCAACGCAATTTCATTTTCAATGTTAACGAATTATTTTAGGTTTTAATTATATATGTAACTTTAATTTCTTTTAAATAAATTAATCTATTTGTTTTATTTGTTAAAAAAAATCTTTACTTATTGGCTGCTAATAAAAAATGACAAAAACTATATATTAATATATTTAATGCAAAATTTAAATATTAAAATACAAAAAAAACAAAAATAAAAAGTAAAAAAAGCAATGAATGTCTATTAAAGAAACAAACAAGAAAAAAATCAATAAGCGGATATTAGATGACGAGATTGGGAAAAGAGGAATGTAGAGCTATGGTAGATTGACGTAAGATTTAATAAACAAATATACATATATATAATATATGAGACTTGATAAAGTGATCGCAATAAAATTGAATGAGAAATATAATATTATATTGATTATTATATAAAATGGCTCGTTTTATTTAGAAACAAAATACTTTCTTGGATTTCTTCTACATACTCGTTCATACATTTAAGAAACAGCAGCTTGCAGAAGAACAGGGCCTTCTGACTTAGGACTCTCAATCATTCTTGTGTGTGGTGGTAATGGAGGGAAGCTGAGAAGCACTTTTCGAGATAAGAGGCTTTACCCCTGACAATAAAAAAACCCCTAGTTTTGTTCTTTTTAGGTGATAGTGGCTGGGAATCGGTCCCAGACCATCGGCTTGATAATGCAGTGCAGTTACTAATACGCCATGGGGTACTTTTTAAGGCAATTTCAATAAGGGCGGGTAGATGCTGAAATGGAATACAACAAGGTGTATGTGAGGTATTAACAAAATTTATTTGAAAGGTCTATGTATGCCCTATGAATGGAAAATGACATCGTTCAAATGGCCGCCACGGATTTTTACGGGGACATGGATCGAAATTTCCGCATAGATGCAGCTGAGCTTTAGCGATGGCTTATGCTATGTTCACCTTAAGACCATCGGTCAATTTTGGTTTATTCGCATAAAACTGGGAATTCTTGTGGGGTCAAATCACATAACCTTAGTGTCCAATTCAGGTCACCTCTGTCAGAGTTAACCTTGCCCTCAAATCGTTCATGCAGAATGTCAATCACAACGCTATGTGACCGATTACCATCTCACCAACGTTGTTTTCGAAAAAGTACGGACCAATGACGCCGTGTCGTCCCAAAATACACACCAAACGGTAAGTTTTTAAGGATGCATTGTCATCTGGTGGCGGTCAGCCATCAGACGAATAGGGGGAACAACATGTAGCATACGAAAACATGCACGTGCCGTAACTATTCGGGACTGGTGGAAGTGTGATCATAGCCTCTTCGCGGCGGCCGCTAGAAACAAGCCTTTTAAAAAGGTTTGGCTAATATGATCAGGCTGGTTCCACAGGTTGGCGACAGGTTAATTCCCTGTCCCGTAAAACTAAGAGAATTTCGAGAACGACAACAAGCCTCGGAAACGGACTGATCACACGACGACAACCAACGCAAAGAAAAAGGAAAAACGATTTACGAATTTTCTTATGGAACGTACGATCGCTCTATAGAGCTCGAGCTGCTCAGCAGCTAGCCGATGCCCTGTCAAAATATAAAGCTGACATAACAGCTCTCCAAGAAATCAGATGGACAGGGAATGGTGTTTTACAGAAGAAAGAATATGACGTATATTACAGCTGTCATACAAAACACCATGTGCTCGGGGTAGGCTTCCTAGTCAGCGAAAAAATGAAGTCTACTATCATCGGCTTTAACGCTATAAGCGAAAGGCTATGCACCCTTCGCGTGCGAGGCAAATTTACGAACATCAGCCTCATTAACGTTCACGGACCTACGGAGGAGTCCTCAGACGAAGAAAAAGAGACTTACTACGAACAAGTCGAGAGGGCCCTCAATGCCTGCCCAAGGTATGATGTTAAAATCATCCTTGGGGATTTGAACGCAAAAATAGGTCGGGAGCCGGTATTCAGGCATTACGCAGGCACCCATAGTTTGCATGAGAACACTAATGACAATGGACTTCGAGTCTTAGAATTGGCAGCATCGAAAAACATGGTCGTTGCGAGTACCAGGTTCCCGCGTAAAGATATCTACAAAGCCACCTGGGTATCACCTGATGGAGTCACTCGTAACCAAATAGACCACGTGTTGATAGACCGTCGCCACTACTCGAACTTGATGACGGTACGAACGTACCGAGGTGCCAATATCGACTCGGATCACTATCTTGTTGGTATGGTTTTCCGAGGGCGGATTGCCTTGCGAAGACGCATTGCATCCGCCGATCAGGTTCGAATCAACACGGCTGCCCTGCGCAATGAAAACACCAGTAACACCTTTGGTAATGCGTTAGGACTCGCCCTAGAATCACTTGATTTAGGGAGAGTAAGTCCTGGAGCCAGTATGCTGGGCGTAAATGAGAAGTGGACACGCCTTAAGAATATTGTCATTGGTACTGCCAACTCCATCTTAGGCAGCAGTCGTAAAAATCGGAACGACTGGTTTGATGATGAATGCAAGCTAGCGACTGAACGTAAGAATGTTGCGTACCGAGCAATGCAACAATCTCATAGAACGCGGGCACGCGAAGAGGAATATAAAGAGCTCAGAAGAATAGAAAAACGGCTACACAGACAAAAAAAATCAGCCTGGGAGAAGAACCTAATCTGTGAAATAGAAAATAGCCGAGAGCGAGGTCCGCACCAGGCGCGGAAGTTCTACCAATCCGTCCGAAACATGACGCAGTACACACCACGCTGCACATACTGCAAGGACGGGGAGGGAAATCTGATCACCGATTCTGAAAGCATACTGGAGCGATGGGAAGTGTACTTTAATGAATTGCTAAATGGTCAGCTCACTGCAGAAGTGGAGGCTCCACTACTTCAAGAAGAAAACCCTATGTTGCCGCCACCAAGCATAGAAGAGGTTGAGAAGGCTATAGGCCGGCTTAAACAGAACAAAGCCCCGGGAGCCGATGGCATACCAGCCGAATTATTCCATCACGGCGGGCCAGCCTTACGTCAAGCAATGCATGATATTATAGTACACGTATGGGAGCAGGAAGAAATGCCAGAAGACTGGCGAAAAGGTTTAATATGCCCCATACATAAGAAGGGAGATGTCACAACGTGCAGCAATTATAGAGGTATCACGTTGTTGAGTACCGCCTATAAGATACTCTCCTCTATCCTACAAGACCGGATAACCCCATACGCTAAAACCGTTATCGGACAATATCAGTGTGGTTTCATTCCAGGCAAATCAACAACTGATCAGATCTTTACCCTTAGGCAGGCGATGGAAAAATGTCTAGAATTTAACATCCCAACATACCATCTGTTTATAGACTTTAAGGCCGCCTATGATAGCATAGCCAGGGTAGAACTTTACAAAGCCATGAGAGAATTCGGCATCCCAAATAAATTGACACGACTATGTAGGTTGACCATGACCAACGTAACAAGCCAAGTAAAAATAGCCGGATTGCTATCCAGACCAATCAACATCTTTAATGGACTCCGACAAGGGGACGGTTTAGCCTGCCTCCTCTTCAACCTGGCGTTGGAGAAAGCAATCCGTGACTCTGGCACGGCAACAAGAGGGACCATCGTCAACAGGTCCAGCCAGTTACTGGCTTACGCAGACGACATCGACATCATCGGAAGAACCGAACAAGCTGTACACGATTCCTTCATCCAGATCGAGCAGGCGGCACAAAATCTGGGGCTGCACATTAGTGAAGGTAAAACAAAGTACATGGTGGCGTCGAATGCGAGAGGAACAGTTGGTCAAACAATCAAGGTAGCGGAGCACGAATTTGAAGTGGTGCAATCCTTTAAATACCTTGGGTCAATAGTAGCAGCCGATAACAATATAGAAGAAGAAATACGCGGGCGGCTTCTCAAATCCAACAGAGCCTACTATAGTCTGTCAAAGCTCTTCAAATCCAGAAATCTCACCATAACTTCAAAACTGCTGCTGTACAGGACCATGGTCCTGCCAGTACTCACATATGGATCCGAGACTTGGGTGCTTAGCAAAAGGCACTCCGACCTCTTAGCTGCGTTCGAGAGAAAAGTCTTAAGGAGAATTGTTGGCCCCGTATGTGAGGAAGGACGATTCCGGAGACGGTACAATCATGAATTGTACGCAATCTACCTAGAAGCAGATATCGTGACAAAAATTAAGCTCGGTAGACTCCGGTGGGCAGGGCACCTAGCTCGCATGAGCGAAGAGGAACCTGCTCGGAAAGTTCTTTGTGGTACATTCTATGGTAGAAGACAGCGTGGTAGACCATGCTTGCGCTGGAGAGATGGCGTAGACCAGGACGCCCGAAGCCTTGGGGTGCGCAACTGGATGGCGTCGGCTAGAGACCGGGATAGGTGGAGAGACTTGTTGAAAGAGGCCAGGACCGGAACCCGGTTGTCGAGCCGATGATGATGATGATGATTGTCATCTGGTTGATGCTCGTTAGTGTCTCCCCATATACGGCAATTTCGCTTACTAACACAGCCATTCATCCAAAAATGCGCCTGAGTGCTAAAGACGATTTTTCGTCCTCTCCCAAAATGCTACGAAGCCCAGTCAGCTAACAAATGGCGTTATATGTGGTTATGAGCTTTGAGCTCCTTGGTCGCTTAGACCTTGTATGTAGGGGTAGGCCCAATTCCCGACACTAAATTCGCCAAGTTAAGTGCTAAGGTTCTTGTGCTCGTGAGGAATCGACTACCTCGGGTTCTACTTACTCTTTCACTGACCGTGGCGTTTTTCTCGACCGATCCTGCGAATGTCGTTTGATTGATTGCTGTCTTAAATTTGGCTACCAAGCGTTGAAGATTGTACTGTGAAAAGTCACAACGCGTACCGTAAAATTAGGGCAACAACGTTGCTATGGTGATTTGTCATAAGTAACTGAATAAAAAGCAATTGATTTGACAGATGCTACCAAAACAACATAGCGACCAAAATCTACCAGCGCCAATTGAAGAACCATCTATTAGATTGCGGAAACATGCGGAGTGATGTTTTACGCTATTCACACCTAATCAAAATCTAGATTTCGAGCAAAATTCTCAAAATCTCATCCAAATCTACTAGATTTCCCATACATTTCCAGATTTCCAAATCTACTAGATTACGACAAAATCTCCTCAAAATCTACTATCAAACACAAGATTGTTAAACAAACAAACCTTTCGAAATGTTCTGCCTTGTCAGCAAATTGTTAGCAAGCAAAAAGGCAGATAAAGGATTCTCTCTTTGAATTGTGTTGAGAGAAGATAAATTATATCCGAGGAAGCAAGAAAAATGGACATATTTATAAGGAAATAGCTGTAGCTTTTGAAGGAATGTCCATTGTTGATGAAATTTAAATCATTGACCAGCGCCTTAAAGAAATAGTAGACAAACTTAATGAAATGGATGCCCACAATAACAACATTCTAAAAGAATATATTGAATCAGCTAAGGAATTTCATAGAAGTGTATTGAAATATTTAAATAAATAAAAAAATAAAATTAAAGACGTGTTGTCAATATGGTTGTCAAGGCCTTTTCCGAAATCTTGCTTTTAAATGTCTGAAACAGTTTTCTACAACTCGACGACCTTTTAACAAAGAGTAATTAAATTTTTTCTGAAAATCTTAGCACATTTATACATACATATAAAGAAATCTGTAACTTTACAGTACACATTATTATTGAGTATAGAAAAAAGATCTTTACAATTGCACACAATAGCCACACTATAGGCTACAAGAATCTTCAAAAAATTCCTCACTTTTACTATCAAGAATTTTTAATTATTAGGATTCATTTTTTGTTCATATAAACAAGAAATTAAAAATAATTGGCAAGATGAAAGAAACGTCAAACCAAATCCTGATTCTGTTCAGTGCGAACGCTTCAACGAGATTTCGTAATCTTGTTGCTGAAATCCGAGATTTTAATTCGGTGTGAAAAGCCTAAGTTTCGCAAAACACACCTAACCGAAACTTCAGAATCCAACTGGGTTTGTTTGGTTATTTTATTGGTATCCCGGATCGGAGAGTATTCAATCGTAAAGACCAAAAATTTAGGTATTTCCTACTTGGTGTAGGATATAAAAATATACTGTTGTAAATAATAAGAAATCACTGTTCAACTGAAAACTACTAAGAAAACCGTATGTTTAAAAGGATTTAAAATCGGATTGAAAACGAGTTTCAAAAGTTTTAAATCCACACATTTATTGCACAAAATATAGTTTTTAGTAAATATTAAGCTTATTTGGCTGGTATAAAAATGCAAACTTAATGGAATTGTTTAAAATTCACTTAAACCTGATTTAAGCCTGGAGTGAATAAAATAGCTCTGGGCCACATAAGTTAATGATTTCAATATTAAGGTGAATTATTAATAACTTTAAACTGTCTCCAATTCGATTTTAAATGTTAAAAAGAAAAATGCCACATCAATTTTCCATAAACTCTTTCCAATTTCCAAGTCGTTTTGGTGTCATGAGAGTCACACAAAGATAAAACATCTTTTTTTTTCAAATTTTGATAAGCAACATTTATTCACATGGTTTTAACTAAACACCAACTATTCCAACATTTTCCAATAAACGATGACAGTGATCATAGGCAAATATTGGTGTTTCACTGGCTAGCCATACAGATCCTTGAACTCCGAAAAATATTTGGTTAATAGGCAACGAACTCAACGACATAATTTCGTTGCCTTCCGTTGAGAGACCCTTTCTGGGGAGACACCTTATCACCGCACCAAACTTCGTTACCAAATAATACATGGTGCCAACAGCATCGACAATCATCCCACGGGGAGAGCCAATAAGATTACCTAGATATTCTGCTTGAATTTCGGTTCCATTGATTCTGGAATCGGCCAGAAATAGTTTGCCACATTGTTCACCGATGAGTAGTTGGTTGCCATAACCGAATGTTAAATCCTTTGGGTGGACCGGAAATACTTGTTGAATGTTGTCATATCGTCTACTAGAGATTGAAATTTTCTGCCAGTTATTTCGTACCAAGTCGAACGTTAACACATATGGTTTGTTGGCAATAACGAAGAAGGCTTTTTCTTCCACCTGGCAGCATGTGGGTGGGGGACCAAGTTTCATTGTTATGACCTCATTCCCTCGAAATTGGTCGATTCCAATTCGAAAAACCTAGTAAAATCAGAACAGATACTTAAAAAGAATATTTTCGCCTTTCTTTATATCTTACCTCAAGGTTATCTCGAAGAAGATCATAAACAATAAGCTTGGGCTTACAATATCTGCTTCCTTTATCCAATAACCACAATCTATTCCAACTGTCAATCTGCGTGAGCATAGCTTGTTGAATCAAAAAGCAGTTTTTAGGTTTGCCTCGTCTTGGATGGGCTAAGGCATGAGGAAACACCTTCGGCGCCAGAGCAAAGAAGTTCTCCGGCCAATACGATTCCACCAACGTTGGGTGGGAATTAAATTGTGTTTCGATGCACAAGAAAGCCCGGATGTAGTAGGTGGAGACGTGTAGCAGCCGATAGGTGTCGTTCAATCCCAATGTGGCTAAATTCCATGAGTGAACATGAGCAACTACCGAATATATTGCGAGCAAAACTATTGAAATGTTCATTCTAGACGAAGTTGGGTGAATCACTGGCAGCGACCGAATTCGAAGACTCGAACGACTGATGACCAATGCACTTTTTGTTTTTCTGTTTTGTTTAAAAACATTTTTTTTTTTGTTTATAAACATTACGATAACTTGAAAGAGAACCATGAAAACTGACCTTATCCGCTATGATTATAGATACCTAAGGTGGTTTGGGGTCATGATGGCGGTTCTAGTTAATGTTTGAAGACAAAATCTGATGATTCGGTTTGTTTTCTTATTTATGGGAAGTTGTACGAGGTATAAATGAATATGAAACTCATATTGTTTCTAAAGAATTCATTTATGTAATGAATTAAATGAGGGCAGTTTCATGTCCATGTGAAAAGTACCAAACAGATAATATATATCCCGGATATGTTGAACTTTCAATTTAAAAAATAAAATATATTACCCGAGTTTATTACCTGAGCCGAGCTTCTTGGTGAGAACTTGCTCTTGTGGTGATTATTTTTCTTTATGACAAAATTTGTTTGTCTGATTTGGTAATTTAAAAAGTTCCTGCGAGCAATTGTGATTTGTCACGAGCTATTGTGTCGAGTTATGAAAAATTTTAAATAAAACCGTATATTTTGTTTTTGTAATTATTTCACGAAAACCCTGACACGCAGTTCTATCCCAATCACTTACGGCCTTTTCGATTAGCATTCCAGATGCTTTCGGAATGCGTGTTAAGGTTCTATTGGCATTCAGAATGACATAAAAAAATCAGAATGGGCACCAGAATATCTTTTACTTTTAGGTAAACACAATTTCAAGTTTTAATTTGAAATTTGCGATAGATTTGCAAATAAGTTGCAATAATTAAAAATGTATTAAAAAAATTATAAAAGTCCATTCATACTCTCCGATTGGGATGCAAACAAACAATCTTAATTTGATTCTCAAGTTTGCGTGAAGCTGTGTTTGTGAAACTTCACTCGCACTTATGTGTAAGTAGTTTATGTTCATTTAGCTTCAACTTATTTGCAAAATTATCTCAAAATTACAATTTAAACTTGAAATTGTGATAACCTACAATGACGTTTCAAAGGCTTGTGTCTAAATAATTCTGATTTCTAGTCTGAAATCAAATTCAGAACCATTCTGTCTTCTTTTCAGGGGGGTTCAGGAATGGGAACTGTCAATCTGAATGCCAATAAAACACTTTCAGAAGATTTTACTCGCATTCCGAATGCTTCTGGATTGCCTTCATACCCATCATAGGTATGAAGGTTATTCAAATCCTGTTAACCGTTTTCGATAAAATTTGAAAAGAATTAAAATCGTTGTATAACAGCTACTTGTCCTATAAGACATCATACAATAATTCTTTGTATAAAATTGTTAACACAGCTCTACCCATTTGTCCAATAAACAATCGAAAAAGTGCAGACCAAAAAAGATTTTTGGATTTCTCCATCATTAAATTTTAATTTTGATTAAAACTTTGGAATAATTATAACGGCAGCCTAAGAAGGGAACTGGCAAAACACAGACAATTATGACTGGTCGTGAAGGCTTCTGAATGACCGGTCGAAGACGCCATCGTCTGTAGATGAACAGAGTGGTCATTTTAATATCAAGCCTATTTCTCGAGATCAATTTTTGTTTAACGGTTTTGATCAATTTTTATTTTTTTTTTTAATAATAACTCAAAGGTTTTTTTATATACATATCCTTAATATACCAAAGACACGGTTTGAGCATTAAGAAAAAAGGGAGGTGTTAGAAAAAAGGTGTCAGTGTACATTGGTTTTAAATTCTTGAACATTGCAATGACAGGAAGATGCAGAGCGTGGTAAGGCATTCCACATTCGCGCAGTACGGCTAAAGAACGAATCTCTGTACTTCACAGTACGGCCGGAATTAAGCTCAAGGGTAAACTGATGGGCATTCCTAGAAGTTCGAGTATTACAGTTGAACTGGTTAAAGGGTAGGAATGAAGCTGGCTATTTCACTAGAGCATAGTCCGTTGAAATAACGGTTAGAAAAGGGTGAGGCAAAAAACATTGTTTATTGTCACCAATCATTTGAAAAGCTCTTCTTTTAATACTGTCCAAGAGGCGTAAATAAGTTATTGGAGCATCAGCCCAAAAATGGGAATTATATTCAAGTTTTGTAGATTGTAGCCAGATCAGAAAGAGAGAAAATTGAGTTTGCTTTTCATCCCAAAGGCACACATGAAATTCTTGTGATTTCTTGACTAGTCTATTATGGTCTTGCAACATTTCGAATCGAGGATACCTAAACGGGCATAGCGCGATTTCAAATAAACCTTCAGTCGCAGTGGTGTTGTGCCTAGAATTTACTTCTTGATGAATCCCTCTGCACAATATTCACACTGAAGTGATTTCGCCTCATGAGACTGATGAGCATGTGTACGGTTAAGTACGGTTTATCGGAAAAAACTTTATTGCAACTCTGGCATCTGTATCAAAAAATATATAATTAAAGTACACTAATGAACATATTGAAAGGAATCCGTATCCAGATGGTTATTGATATGGTCCACAAGAAGCTTCTTGTTGCAACAAATAATAAAAGTGCTGACGCAAAGATGTGAAGTCTACCAACAGATGATATATCTCGCAAGCAAGTTTCATGTTTTTGGCTATTTATTCGTCATACTCCTTGGAACATATATTGTGTTTAGATAATTTTTCAAAGACTCTTTTAGAGGGAGATTTCTTGTCCAACTTTCTTTTGGCCTTTATTTGAATAGATGCTGTTTGGGGTGAAGGTTTAAAAATGCTTATGGTTCGGGTCCAAAGAGACAAGTATCGCTCACAGCTCACCGGCGCACAGTGCATCATTTGTATGGAGGTAGTGGACAAAAATCTATGTTTCAAAATTAAAGTAACTGGTGCTTATTTTGACATTCTCTTTCGTTAGAAAGTGAGTCGAATTCGTTGAAACTTAATTTTGAGACTCGGCGATTAGAATGTTAATCGAACAAATCGAAAGTTCACCCAATCCATAGAAAGTTCATTCATTTGCGAAAACTAATTCAATTTTGACATTCGAAAGAATAGAATTAAATGTCATTTTTGTGTCGTTTGAATTTTTCTGTCGAGTAAACAACAAAACATGTAAGTTTTTAATTATTTCATGGAAAATAAATTACTTTTATTATTTTTTTTGTTGTTTTATGTTAAAAGGTCGCATTCCAACTGGAAAAACCGTGAACAAAAGGAAAAGTTAATAAAAATAATGGAAGAAAACCCGGAGGTAGCAAAGGGTTTTTTTTACCACCCGCGTTGATACGGAAAGAAAGAAAGTATCCACTATCCTTATCCTCTGCACTTCTTCAACACCATCTTTTATAAACAACACAAATTCCATATTTTTATTTATTATTTTATTTTTTTATCACAGAAATTTAAATTATTAAACAATAAACAAAACAATTACAAATAAACAAAGATTTCACCTTTTGGTTTTGACATTTCACAAACACTTCTCTTTTGTTTTTGATATTTTAGTGTGACCAAGTGTATACGAAAAAAAAAAATTTAGAACGCGTCATGAACAACTTATTTTTTTTAAGAATAGTTTCAAAACAGCTGAGTTGACACAAAAAATTTAATAAATATGTAGTTCTTTATGGTTAAACTTTACTTTATAATGAAAAAGTGTATTATTTATTTTGTTTCTTGATTATTTATCCAACATCTATAAAATGTTTAGAAACAAAAAAAAATGTAAAACGGTCATACTTATTCAATCAGAAATATAGTAAATGTCAAACAGCTGACAATGAAAATGAATCTTTTTTTAAGTTCATTTTATGCTATCTTTCGCAAATGAATGTTATTCGTTCGAATCTCAAAATTAAGAAAGTTCATTCGAAGGAATAGAATCATTCTAACGAATAGACTATTCATGAGAATGTCAAAATAAGCATCACTGTGTACAAAAATTGGTTGGTAAATGTGAAAATTAAGGGATTTTACTCAATTTGAGGAATTTTAACGCCCCCGCCACGCCCATTGCTGATACAAAATTGGTTTCACAAAAACCTCTAGTACGATAGTGATTTCAATAATTAATATTATGGTCAGTTAAGAAATTATAAATTAAACGAAGCTTGAAGTCACTCTCACTTGAAGTCACGCTCACTATCACGCCCTTTTATTGAAAAATGCGTCCAGAATTGATGAGTGTGATAAAAAAATTTACTTGAACCGAAATCCACCCACTTCCACGCCCACAATTGTATTATTATTAGTTAGAAGCCAAACATTTAATTTTTTGTTTGATTTGTACGTTATACAAAAGTTGTAGTATTTTAAAGGTTAGTAGGAAAGTACACATTTTCTCAGAACAAAACAACCACAGAATAAATCGGTATAAAAGATTTTGCAAAATATAATGTTTTATTGTTGACAAAAATAATTATTCATAAAAAAAAGTAATAACAAAAGAAAAAACTGGAAAATAAAAATGTGTGAGAGGTGATTTTTCCGGAATTCTTTATGCCTTGCCTCTAGTGCTTCTTCATAGAGCTGTCTTATAGATACTTCAAAAGATGAAATTATATCTGGACCATGTATCAGAAGCTTATGGATACTTATAATTAGTACCAACTGTAGAGCTCAAGATATTTTTCTTTAACTTCTGCCAGCAGTTCTGAAAAGTTCGTATATCAATAGAAAATCCTGAAGCTAAGATTTTTAATTCGATCAAAAATCTATGTATGAGTTGTTCATCAAGTTTTATAAATTCTGCAGTTATTTTCGCATTCTGAAAAAACGTCTTGCGGTGCTTCCATCATTTGTTGACCCAAATTCTAGCTTAGGCTTCTCAACAATGAGACCCAATTTACTTTTGAACAATTTAATCACAAGATGAAGCATTTTCCAAAAAATTAAGAAGCTATTTGGAATAATAAAAGAAGTTCTCAACCAGACTCCGTGGCGTGTCGCAAAATGAACGCCGTTCCGTGTACAAGCCTACGTACAAGATTTTTTAAAAAGAAATCATACCTTTTCCACCAATCGTTCTTAGTTGTAACCGGACAACCTTTAATTTTTAAATCATTCAATAAATTCAATAACACCTTCAACTTTCGTGTTTTATCAAAAGAAATCCTTTTTCGATTTTTTTTTTATTTTTTATGGTTTGGCCTTGCACTACAAAAAGTCAAATATTTTGAAGGTTAGCAAGAAGTAACACGAAAAGTTAACATTTTCTCAAAGCACAATAACAACAGAACATAATGACCTAAAATATTTTCGGTTTAGAGCATAAACATAGAATTTGCATTTTTTTTTATTTTTGTCCACTAGTATAAGATAAGATATAAGATATTATTGAACGTGAATAACTGAATTTTAGAGATTATAACAGCGGAGGGCGGATAACTAAAGCCTTAAGGGGAATCCATTATAGGAAGGGTCATAAGGATTCCAGAAGAGAAGAGGGATGGCCAAGTTTGCAACAAAATCTGCAACCAATCTTAATGCAGCAGCTTAGATTTTGGATCATTCGGGTTTTTTGTTTGCATGAAGGTTTTTTTTTTATCTAGAGTACATTCGAACCTATCATACCTTATCCTAATCCAAGTTAGTGTCCTTTCCGGTTCTTATCCATTTCTTGCATCCTTTTTCCTTCTCATTATTCAAATCTTATCCACTGGTCCTCATCCTTTAATCACGTTACATAATGTTTGCCCTATAGTGCTAATAAAAATATAGATCCAAATTTCTAAGTGAGGAAAATGTTTTAACTTGAATCTAGACTCACTTGTTAGGAACTGTCAATGAGAAAATATCGAACACGATCTCTTAAAAAAAATTCGGTCGCATTTTCGTCATCTTATCTGTAAGATTGTCCCAGCGAAAACTAAATCGGAGAAATACCCATTCACTGAAAAAACACAAACCTCTAAAAATAATTAAAAAAAAACAACCTCGTTTCTTACAACATAAATAATGTTCTTCTCACATTTATTTCTAAAATAATCAAATCCAATTTATTACCCCCACAATGCTACGCTCCTGCTTATTTCCTCTTCTTGTCACGCTTTGACTTTACTTTCACTGCTCGCTTGTCCTTTTTCTGCCTTGGATCCACAACCCTGAAACGTCCCTTAACACCAGCTGGACGTCTCACTCTCTTTCCGGACAAATGCCTCTTCGCGACCACATATGTCAAATCCTTCTTTTTCTCTTCAGCCTTCTTATAGATCTTTTTCAATTGTCTGGACTTCTCTTGGGCACTTGCATCTGCATTATTCATTATCTTCTCAGCATTTTTCTTGGCCTTCTCTAAACGTTTCGTAGCACGACGCCTCTTTCTAGCCTTGGCCTCCATGACTTTCTTAATTGGACGCACATTCAACTCCTCAACCTTGCGCCTGTACTCTTCTTCTATCTCTCGCGGCACTGGCACTGGCTTCTTCATATGCTGATCTTCATCTTGACAGAACCAATGTGGCAGGTTTTCGTCGTTGAAGGCATAACGATTCCAAGCGCTGTCAACTAAGTCACGTCGTGTTTTCTTACCCTTTATCAGCATGGCTCCTAGAGCTAGCTCTTCTTCAGATAGACGGATCTTCTTTACTTTTGGTTCTGCTAGTTTAAAAAAAAAATGATCAGAAATTGAAGAAACAAATCTAGAAACCTACCTTTGCTCATGTCTCCATTGACTTTCTCTTCAACTTCCTCCTCGGAATCACTACTCTCAGAACTGGAGGATTCCTTTTCGGCTGCATACTTTGCCTTGCGCTTGGCCTTTTTTCCCAAAGGCTTCGATCCATTCTCTGCCGCCGGTTCACTTTCTGCTCCCAAAACAGACACGCCCTTGGCTTTATATTCTTTTGCTAAACGATCCAAATCGAAGTCCTCGTCATCGTCAGAATCAATTTTTTGCAAATTGTCTTTCTCAAACCACAATTGTACTCTCTGCTGACGTTTTGTGTCCTTATCCCTGAAATCGCCAGATTTGATGAGAGGATGTTCATCGCGCTTCTTTTTCTTTGATTTCTTCGACTTTCCGCCTGTATTCTCCTCATCATCATCCTTATCACTCAAACCAAGACCATCCTTGTCGAGATCACTCTCCGGATCCGACTCTGTCACATCGGATTCACTGTCGTTCTCATACTGGGCGTCATCATTGAGCCTTTGATCGTCCTTGTCGTACTTCTTGTACTTGGGAAGCTTTATTCGCTCCACTTCGGGACCCTCGATGTCAAAATCTGGAACTACATCTAACATAGCGTCTAGCTCTTCGGCCGTTTTGATCCCCTTCAACTCAAATACTTCATTTTCGAAACCTTCTCTTGGTCCATCATCGCCCTTAATCACCATGTTCAGGTTCATTTTCTCATTTAACTTGGCCTTGACTTTAAGTGTCTTCTTCTTTTTTCTCTTCAGGTCCTTTTTTTCCTCGTCGGCCAGAGAGTGGACAAGTTTATCTAGCTGCTCCATATCCAACTCATTGATTTCTTCTTCTGTGAGTGGTTTCTTGGGAGCCTCCTCCTCTATAACCTCAGTGTCTTCCTCCTCGGGTTTCTTAAAGAGATCTTCCTTAACAGCTTTCCACCAGGTTAGAATTCCTTTGATGTCCTTTCTGCCCAGAACTTTGATGTCCTTGCAGCATTCGATGATCTCTTTGGTGGTCTTGGGATGATTAAGGACCGCCTCGTCATCAATTGTAATGCTACCGATTCCTTGCAAAGCTCCCAAACCGCTCGAGCTCTCCATGAAGTCCTTGACCGAGATGTCATTCCGCAAAGCAACCTCCTGTTCTGTGTAGCCTTCGGCTTTGATGCGCTTCTGCTTGTCTGGATGGAGCAGACTGCTCTTCTTCTTACCCTCTAAGTCAAGTTCTTCGAAAACATACTTGGGATCCAAAAGGCGTCCATCAATCTTGTCCGGAGCCAGGTATCCTTGGCAGACAATAAAGATTTCAGCCGACTCTTTACGGGAAGCACTTGGCTTCGTAGCGTGGACCTTCTTGAAGAGCTGCTTCAACACCCACAACAGGGCATTGTAGTCCTTGGAACGGAAAACCTTCGTCACAAACCATCCACCTCCTCGGAGGAATTGTGTGGACAGTTTGAGAGCATTCAAAGTCAAGCAGATCTGTTGGTAGGCATCAAAAAGCCAATTTTTACCCACATTTGGAGCACCATCGTGCAATACGACGTCGGCTTTCCACGTTTGCAATTCCTTTGTCAAAGAAGTCTTGCATTTGTCTGTGGTAATGTCTTCGACGAGACCAATACACCCAGGAATCGGTCGGATCGGAAAGAGATCCACTCCCACTACGATCGAGGACACCGGCATATTTTGTTTGGCCACTTGCATCCAACCACCGGGAGCGGCACATAAATCGATACATACTTGAGACTGCTGAAGGAAGCCGAATTTTCGATTCAATTGAATTAACTTGAAAGCGGCACGTGAACGGAAACCTATCAGATTCAAGAACTATGACAAACGAATTGTTTTGGCATTGATTGCGTGACTTACCAGTTTCTTTGGCTAATTGATAAAACTTATCCTTACGGGCCTTTCCAACTTTTGTCTTTTTGCCCATTTTTGTCGGATTATTGCTGAATTATTACGGAAAAATATGGATTTTTCTTTTTAAAACCTGATAAGTAAATTTCATCAACAATATTCAAGACGCACGTGTAAAAAATATGAAAGTTCCAATGACAGCTGTCATGAGAAGTAGTGCGTTCGGAAACATAGTTTTCTTTTCGAGGCTCATTTGATATGCAGTTTATAATTTTTTTTAGGAATCGTGGTGAATTGTGGCCTTTTCGATTCCAAAGAATGTTTCTCCAAGCATTTATAACTGCGGATGATAAGAAATTACAAAAATGTGCCTAGTGAAACAAAACACAGCTGTTATCCGTTTTATTAATTTGATTTAATTAACTATATCTCTTAACCTTGTGGACAAATGGCGTGTGCGTTCAAGTGAAGTCGCAGTAAATAAATATAAATAAAATGTAGAATTTATAAACTTGAATGCAACTTATACTGCGTCTGCACTGAACGATAATCTGAGATTTACTCAAATCTACTTGAAATCACTAGATTTACCATACAAAAATTAATCATCTCGATTCGAGATTTCAAACAAATCTACTTGAAATCTACTGTACTGAACGGATTCACTTTCCCATTTCCAATGAATCTGACAGTTTGATGGAAGAAAAAAGAAGAAAAAAAAACAGTCTCTTGACAAACTGAACAAAAAAAACATTTTAATAACTGACACTGCTTGTAGTTAAGATTTTAGATGTCAAAATAAATCTAACAAGTCAAGTGGAAACTATTGAAATTCCTTATGAGAAAAGCCCTTAATTTAATAAAGAAATAAGGTCTTTATTCGAGAACAAGTTAAATTAGAATGAAAATAATTAACTTATATATAAATCAAGGCTAGTTACAAAAATACAAAATAATATAAGGTGTGTTGATATAGAATGTTTTTCAACAGAAATACTACTAGATTATTTTAAATCAAACTGGAAAATAATCTAGATTATCGTTCAGTGGAAACGTAGTACTACACAAATTTGAGTAGCGCCCCATTGATAGTCACGCATTTGGAATAGAAACGAGCCCTCCATATTAGGTGCGTTTTATTATTCACAAATCTATCTGGATCGGGATCTGGATCTTCCCTTGAAAATAAAACGATACGGAACTTAGTGACAGCAGTGTTATAAGTCCGTCTCTTTTTATCCTTGGGTTTGCAAATTTTCAATTATTTCTTTACACAATAGCTCACACTACCTTATCATAAAAGCCATCTACTCGCCAGTGTAATAACTAATTTTTGGATCTTTGAAATAGATCCCGATAGAAAACAGGATCGCAAATTGTTTTTGTAATACATGTTAAAACTTAATCCAGATCTGGATCCAGATAGATTTGTGATACTTCGACCATGATAACCGGATTGGTAGAGCACTCGTCCAATAGTTTGAGGGTTATATGACTTACCTGTTTTATTTGGTTATATCTGCTGATATCTTTGATGGGCTTACTTTGGGATTCCTCTTCACTTTCCTAACAATAATACGGCATTCCTGCTTGTCATTGTCATTGATCGAGGCATCGAGGGTCATTTTGCAAACTTCCAATGTTATTTTATTTGGTTATTATTTTGTGTGTAGTAGATGAACTTTTGTTAACAATTTTACCATTCTCGCACTTCGATTTATTTTCCAAATAGTGTTTGATTATATTTTTTTTTTAATGAGTGCTTACTTACTTTTGTGATACACTGTATCTTCGTGTGTCATATTATGTCACAAGACAAATGTCAAAAAAAATCCATTAATTTTCAATTTGTTTTAAAAATCCTGCCTCACTTTGCCGTCTCTTTCTTACCATGAAGTGCGAACGAGAAAAAACACAGACATCAAAATAAGTCGGCGAAGTGAGTCTAATGTGAACACCGTCTATTGCGTTACGACATAAAATCGACCAAGTGTGGTAGTACCCTTACATTTTGACTTTTCTCTTCCCACAGTTATTTGTTTGACATACGAGACTCGATTACTCAGTCAGCCGCCTTTGCAAAATATGTATGTTCTATAAAAAAAAACTGCATATTTTGTGTAAAATATTCGAAAAGTGGCGATAAAAGACCATAAAACTGAAAGAAACAGCCGAACCTTCTGGTCGAATCAGGTAAATTCTTATTTTGTTAACCTTGTTCGCGTTCAATGCACCACAATTTGTAACAAGATAATAAAATAAACATTTATGTAAAGAGAAATGTGAATCGGATTGATGAAAATTTTCTTTAAAAAAGTTAATTTGCTATCGAAAATTAGAAAAAAAGGTAATCCACTTCTTTTTCGTGATTATATGTTGTCAGCGACAGGAAACGTAAAGAAAATTTCTGCGCAATAAAAAGATTAACTAGTAAAGACTATATATTGCCGCAAAAGTGCCGAAGTTAGAGTCAAATCTGAAAATGCTTGAAAGTTTTCTCGGTTTTATTAGAAAACGTCGTCGGGTCGATGGGGAGTCGGGGACTTCAACTTCAGCGTCTTCGAATCAAAACAACGCTTCGCATTCGCAAGCGACATCCGCAGAGTTAGAGTCACCGTCTCCTCATTATCGTCCGAACAAGAGTGGTTCCGATTTCGATGGAGATATTGTTATGAGCCGTGCGCTCGATAGGTAAATGCAGCTGATGAGTGTGTTTTGCTTAAAGCGGTTTTTTGCTTTTCTTTCCTTTTGTTTCAGCTTGAAAATTTTCGAAATCTATTGAAAAGAAAAAACTCAAAAATCTGTAAGAAATATCCAAATCCTGGATTCAGAAGCGAATTTGTTGCATTCGAGTGGTCATTCGTTTGAAACTAATCCCCAACCCAGCCTACGGCATCGAGCACCCATCCACAGTTGTGAAGAAGCAATGGAAATAGATTCCACCCCAGTGCCACCGCCACAAGAGTATTCCGATAGTCCATCATTCCAACAGCAACATTCTGAATCTTCAATGAACTTTGACTATTTGTCCAGTTTGCACTCTTCGACTGCATTACCTGGCGGATATAACTCTGGTGGGGGCATGGACACCACATCTACAGGCACCGGATCTGGATTTTCTTCATCGTTCAGGAAAGGCACAGAAAGTCTAGTACATGTGGATGACAGAGCTGCGGAAAGGTCAATATTTTTGTTAACAAAATGAAAACCTTCCAAAAATGTTACCGTTAATTTTATTAAGCTTTTGATTTTTTATGCAGAAATTTTGATTCTAATTTTACTAATTTTTCATTTGTAGATAAATTTATAATTAAAAAGTTTTTTTTTTTCTCTTTTTTTCTCTTCTTTCTTTATTTCCCGATTCATTTTCATACACAAAACAAACAAAAAAAAAATATTATATATCAAACATTTTCCCTTCTATCATCGTTCCGTTGTTTATAAATGGCAGACCTTTTAATTTAAACGAGAGGTACATTGAAATAGATTGTTTTAGTTGCTTAGACCAATGAATTGCCTTGACTAACTGATAAATGATTTACAGATTTGTTGGAGTGTTGGATCAGTTGGACGCAAGGGTGGAGAAATTTCGAAAGGATGCTATGTGCTTGCAGGAGAAGAGAGACTTTTTGTTGATGTCAATTGATTTGATTAAAACTAATGATTTGTTACACGGAATGAATGAAGGTAAGTATCTGTGTAAGTAGGTATCTACTTTGCGATATCTCTAGAACACTTTCTAGGAGGTATTCTTTCCGTTGAACTTGTGAGTCCGAGAATTTGGTGAACAAAAAACTTAGGCCTGTTACGGTCGTAAATTAGCAATATACTTACGTTGCAATATACAATAGCCCAAATCAATGAATTCTATTGTCAATCTCTTGCCACTTAAACTGATGAACATAAAGTAAACGAAACGAACGAAAAAAGTTGTTTTGTTCATTCAACTTGTTCTCAGTCATTGCATAAAATAAAATAGGAATGGAAATGTATATTCTCCAATTTATATACAATGGAAGATGGCATAAACGAAATTAAAAGATCAAATCCCTGAACAGATCAATCAATGATTGATTCGATCTTTCAAAATGAATGATTTGCACAGCTCTAATCGATAGACGACTTATTGATAGATAGTTTTGTATTAAGGTTACCCACTGGTGTGAATATTGAACAATCTTGATATGATTGTGAATGGATACTCTGTTTGCCGTTTGTTAGTTTTTTGATTTTGTGAAATAAAAAACTAATTTTTCATTTTAGCTTAGAATGAATTTCGCTTAGAAATTATATTATGTTTCGGCCGCCTCACCACGAAGCTGATTATGAACTTAATGAGTTTATTTCGCGATGCTTAAGGCAGGCAATCACAGAAATTATTGATTTTTACCAATTATCTAGTATAAAACACCCTTATTGTTAGTATTGAACCTTAGAAGTGTATGAATGAATAAATATCAGCGAGGAGTTTATTGCACTGCAAATTTAAGATCTATTGTGCCTCCATCCAGAACTAGATAAATTTCTCTGCTCACTCTACAGCTTTTCCCCTAAGTTTACCCTTTTCAGAAATTTGACTATACAATTCAATTAATTTTTGATGGTTATAAACTTAGATACGTATAACCTTAATATTATTTAACAATAAGATTAATTTAAATAAACAATTATTTTACAATGTAAGCTTTATAAAATGGATTTGAAATTTTTCATACATTAAATATAGCAATTCCTATAGTTACATACCGTTTTCATAGTTTTAAACACATTTTTCCAACCACCTTAACATTTAGGAATATTTAACATTTCTCTTAAGCTCATCGAACTCTTTAGCCTTCCTAGTTCTTGTAGTAACAGACACACTGCGATGACGTCATAGGAGTATTCGTTTTGATTTGTATTATATAAGGTCCAAATGCCAGTTAGATCTTGTCTGTGAGTCATGAAATTCAAATTAATCATTTTGATTCCCAAGAAATATTATTCGTATGATTGAGATTCGCACTAAATCACTAAAATAATTTCTTTTGCCAAATTGGTGATCTAGGTTCTTATAGATTGTGCGAATGCTACTTGCGACTGCCTTTGCCAAGTCTTCAAGGTATAGTTTTTCATCTATCAATATTATCTGGCCGAAGGAGTAGCTGATAGTTTTGACTTTCTACAATCGTTTCTGTGATAAAAGGCCCTGCTCTTCTTTTAAGCATAAACATTTAACATTTTTTTTTATAATCCTTTTCGTTTCCATTTTCATAACTTTTACAACAATGCACAACTTGGTTTAAGATTAGAAGGTTAAACGTAAGGTAGCCCAGATGCAACGTGAAGGACATTATGACAGTGTTGTAAGAGCCTTTTAAAAAAATATTGTTGAACGTTTCCTCTATCATGTCATTGACGACCTCTGTGTTTGTATTTGCTGCTCGTGCAAGCTTTTCATTAGAAAAGAAATTTTCTACATAACATCGCTGTCTTTGTTTCTGCGCATTTATTTTGTATGTGTGTTTTGAAACTCAATTTAGAAATTTTGTAAAAGCCAAACCAAGTTATTTGAATTCTTCAACTAGTTCAAGTGTTTTATTGTTGAGAGTCCATCGATGTACTGCTCTTGAGCGAATATCATTATTTTCGTTTTTGATGTATTTACATATTTTCAAGTTCACAAATCACAGTATTTTCCTAGATTTTTTTCATTCACTGCAGTGTTGAGGGTGATTCAGTAGGAAGAACCAATTGGAGTACCCTCAGAGCATAAGTCACACTCTTCTACCTAGGAGCGTCCCAGATATGTTTCTCTTTAATGCATAAGTGAATCGCATAGAGTTAGTGGTCCCGTGTTTCCTCATGAGTATTTCAGAATCTGCATATGGGAATGTTTTCTAGATCCTCTTCTGTTGTGCATGACAAAATAAATAAATACAAAAAATATCTATCTACTACAAATTTACAATTAACAGAAAATTTGCTAAATAACAAAATGATGATACATAGATCAAATTTGTTGATTAACTTTAAATATCATATTGATAGTTGACATAACCTAAGTTGTGACTAGGACTGAAGTTCTATATCTTTCATTACTATTGAAAAGTCCAACTATAGTTAGATCAATTTGCATGTAAATGCATCTCAAAAATTAAGAATAATATGAATATAAAAATTTGTTGGCACGTAGGGGGACTAACTTATGCTATGACATTATTTCTAAAATTATAACACATAATGAACATGACAAGTAATTTAAAATTAAAATTATGACTTGGTTTATCTCTCGGGTTGTTCCGTCGCGGTTGTCTAGTTGGCGGGTTTGTTTTTTAGATGTTTTCAGCCACGGTGGTATGCTGACTCCGCGTCAGCGTAAAATCTGCTTCTTCGTTGTCGGTTGGGATCCTTTCTAACATATCCAAAGCACTAAGTTATTTAGGCTCTGGATGTCGTTCCTGGGTGGTCATCACATCAGCAGGGTTTGGGTGGTTGGCGGTGTTGTGAATAAGCTTCCTTGTGAATAAGCTTCCTTGCCAATTGCACGAGAAACTGGTCCAGTGGCATGATTTTGGCTTCTTCGTAGACTCTTTCGTTGCTGTAGTGCTTCTTTCGCTGTCGATCGAAGATTAGCCCATGGCTTGGCCTCAAAATTTTCCTTTCGAATAGTTGAAGCTTCTGCATTGCTGTCTTCGAAATGGTGTACCATGCAGGAAAAATATAGCTGATGACAGGTCTGATTAGCTGCTTGTATATCAGTAGTTTCACTGGCTGGCTTAGTCCGGTTCTTCTGGCTAGCAATAGGTACAAGCGGTGAAACGCGAAGTTGGCCTTCCTTAGTACCTGCCTTGAGTGAGGGTTGAATTTGGACAGCTCGTTGAATTGCACTCCGAGGTATTTTAAATTTCTTTTGGCTGCTATCTATTAGGTGGGTCTCCTGAAACACACAAGTCAGATTTGGCAGTGTTGACTCGGATACCCCACTTTCTGTAATACTCGTAGAGCCTGAAGACGTGGGCTTCCAATCTCCGAGCTGCAATTGTTGGCCCTATCGATGAGCCGTGCGTAAAGTAATCATGGACACTCGATTTTGCCAATGAGTGTAGTAGATTATTCTTTCAAGAAATACGTTCATAAATAAATATTGGTTTATAAAAACAAAAGCTCTGGTTTTAAAGAGCTTCTTACATAATCCAGTCGAAAGACAACTTCGGAAAATTTCAGATACACATGAAAAATAGTACATAGGATAAGTGTCGAAAATATGATTTTTTCATTCAAAACTTTTAAAAGGTAAAAGTAGATCAGTTAAGATTCTAGGTCATGTAATTTTCTATTCTACAAAAATCGTTACAATTTGATAAAAAAAAAACACTTAATTTATAGATTATATGCAATCTTTTTTCTAATTCTTTTCAGCCGAACGAGAAGAAATTTCATGCTACATTCAGCGCGTTAATTCACGGCTATCTACAGTGGAACTCAACGTTCGCACAGTACGTGATACTTCACAAGAAGATTCTCTTAGCCAAATTAACATGCTTATCGATATGATGATAACGCTGGGCGATCCAGTTCTCTCTCGACAACGATGTCAACAATACCTGAACGCTTGCGGTTCATTCGATGGTAGCATCAATATGGGATCATTTCCGGAGCACGGCATCGGTCAAGATGTAATAGTTGACAAGAAATTCGAATGTGCACTACTTGGGTGCACACTCGACGACCAAAAGAATGTCAAAAAGAGACTGCTAGCTCTAATGGGATACCTCAACAAACAAACAATTCGCGATTGAAAAACTTTTTTCCCCATATTTTTATTGCCTAGAACAAAAAACACTTTTTTTTTAAATCATTATTATTAAAAAAAAAAACACGAAATTAATTGTTACTATTCCACAAAAATCATTCTGCATCACAGAGCAAATTATTTAGAACCAGACACGAGACAATCGGTCTGGGAAAGAATTTTTCGGAAACGCTCAAAAATAAATTAACGGAACACCTCGGAAGTATAAACAATTTAATTATTATAATCTCTCAACATAAAAAAAAGAACGAAAACTAAAACAAAATTGCAAGTTGATTGGAATTCAAATGAACGAACAAGAAAAATACATGTAAAACGAATTAATTTCTAAATTATTAAAGTACATAACTGTGCTAAATTTTAACTTTTTGTGTACTTACATACATGTATATGTGTCATGAGAGCCATTTGTTTATTTCATTCAATCTGCCAGAATTTTTACCTATTATTGTTGATCATAACTCATAACGAAGTATTTAAAATGTCCGGGATAAAATGGCAGAGATAAAATTGAATGCGTAAAAGCTTTCGGATCTTTCAATATTTTATTTTAGGACAAAATTTATATTATTTTATTTTAATTTTTAATACTATTTCATAAATAAAATAAAATTCATAGAATGAAACTATTTGTTAACATTATCAATTTTAAATGAATTTTGAAAAACAAAATAAAAATAAAACGAAAATCATTATAGAAAAATGAATAAATCAAATAATATAACCAAAAGTGACTTTTTAATTCTCATATTGAAAGGAGTTTAAGGTGCTTGGGGAGATAATAAGAAAATTATTACGCTTGACAATTTGGTTTGCGATGGGACTGTTTGGAATTACGGTTGGCGACTCGCCTAGTTCGTCTTAAATGACAAAATTTCGGCGAATATAAATGGCACTCTATTACAATTAGCGAATTTTTGCCTATAATCGTATAGCATGAAAAGGGGGAGGCGGTCAGCCATCAGACGAATAGGGGGAATAACATGTAGCATACGAAAACATGCACGTGCCGTAACTATTCGGGACTGGTGGAAGTCTGATCATAGCCTCTCCGTGGCGGCCGCTAGAAACAAGCCTTTAAAAAGGTTTGGCTAATATGATCAGGCTGGTTCCTCAGGTTGGCGACAGGTTAATTCCCTGTCCCGTAAAACTTTATGAATTACGAGACCGACAACAAGCCTCGGAAACGGACTGATCACACGACGACAACCAACGCAACGAAAACTGAAAAACGATTTACGAATTTTCTTATGGAACGTACGATCGCTTTATAGAGCTCGAGCTGCTCAGCAGCTAGCCGATGCCCTGTCAAAATATAAAGCTGACATAACAGCTCTTCAAGAAATCATATGGACAGGGAATGGTGTTCTACAGAAGAAAGAATATGACATATACTATAGCTGTCATACAAAACACCATGTGCTCGGGGTAGGCTTCCTAGTCAGCGAAAAAATGAAGTCTACCATCATCGGCTTTAACGCTATAAGCGAAAGGCTATGCACCCTTCGCGTGCGAGGCAAATTTACGAACACCAGCCTCATTAACGTTCACGGACCTACGGAGGAGTCCTCAGACGAAGAAAAAGAGACTTACTACGAACAAGTCGAGAGGGCCCTCAATGCCTGTCCAAGGTATGATGTTAAAATCATCCTTGGGGATTTGAACGCAAAAATAGGTCGGGAGCCGGTATTCAGGCGTTACGCAGGCACCCATAGTTTGCATGAGAACACTAATGACAATGGACTTCGAGTCTTAGAATTGGCAGCATCGAAAAACATGGTCGTTGCGAGTACCAGGTTCCCGCGTAAAGATATCTACAAAGCCACCTGGGTATCACCTGATGGAGTCACTCGTAACCAAATAGACCACGTGTTGATAGACCGTCGCCACTACTCGAACTTGATGACGGTACG
This sequence comes from Philhelius festivus, assembly GCA_963931855.1. Taxonomy (NCBI): domain Eukaryota; kingdom Metazoa; phylum Arthropoda; class Insecta; order Diptera; family Syrphidae; genus Philhelius; species Philhelius festivus. The sequence continues at coordinate 87,542,271 of OZ007557.1, read as the reverse complement.
AACGTACCGAGGTGCCAATATCGACTCGGATCACTATCTTGTTGGTATGGTTTTCCGAGGGCGGATTGCCTTGCGAAGACGCATTGCATCCGCCGATCAGGTTCGAATCAACACGGCTGCCCTGCGCAATGAAAACACCAGTAACACCTTTGGTAATGCGTTAGGACTCGCCCTAGAATCACTTGATTTAGGGAGAGTAAGTCCTGGAGCCAGTATGCTGGGCGTAAATGAGAAGTGGACAAGCCTTAAGAATATTGTCATTAGTACTGCCAACTCCATCTTAGGCAGCAGTCGTAAAAATCGGAACGACTGGTTTGATGATGAATGCAAGCTAGCGACTGATCGTAAGAATGTTGTGTACCGAGCAATGCAACAATCTCATAGAACGCGGGCACGCGAAGAGGAATATAAAGAGCTCAGAAGAATAGAAAAACGGCTACACAGACAAAAAAAAATCAGCCTGGGAGAAGAACCTAATCTGTGAAATAGAAAATAGCCGAGAGCGAGGTCCGCACCAGGCGCGGAAGTTCTACCAATCCGTCCGAAACATGACGCAGTACACACCACGCTGCACATACTGCAAGGACGGAGAGGGAAATCTGATCACCGATCCTGAAAGCATACTGGAGCGATGGGAAGTGTACTTTATGCCCCTATTATGGATTACAACTCAACTTAGTTGAGTTGTCATCAACACAACTCAACTCCAAGACAACCAAACAAATTTTTCGTATTATGCAAGTCCCCCCTGAATGAAAAAATACGTTGCCGTCTTTTAGGAGTCGATTTGCTGTCAAAACCAGCTGCCCAACATGAAATACATACAAAAGCAAGAATAAGAAATTGTATGATGGAAAGTTCTCTTGATTTGTTTTTCGGTGATTCGGAAGATGAGAATTTCCTTAATGTAGCCAAAATAAAAAAGAATATTCGTATATTTAATAAACTTATGTACACTTCTATTCCTAAAGTATGCATTTTTTTTATTCGAAATAGTTTTCCTAAAACAACCAACGTTCCTCAGCGATTCCACCAATTCAATTGTTAAACTTGGTCCTGTTCTTAGTTTTATGAGCGAAAGAAGTTGCCAAAAGTGTAGTGACAATGATTTAGAACTGACTCAATCGATAGTGTCAGTTGTATTAAAAAAGTGGTAGATGTGATTGAGGAACTCATTTGTGGAAAATGGATAAATGCTCAGCTAACATAGAGCAACAAGTCGTTCAAATTGTGATGACCATGTAGCTTTCAAACTAAAATACACTCATTACATTCTATTTCTATTAAAATTGTTGTTTAACTTACTGTTTTGTGTCCTTATTTTCTATCCGAAAGCAGATTTTTTCATTAAAATGTTCTACACAACTGCTTCGAACCAGTTGTCTGATTTTGACGCGTATTACAACCGAGACACAACTCAACTTAGTTACATAATACGAAGAGACAACTGAAAAGTCGACCATTTTGTTAGTTGTCTGCTAATCGACAACTGGTTCTGCTTTGACAGTCAACTGGTTGTGATCGATAATACCAATAAGAATTACAACTAAACTATAGTTGAGTTGTCTTCCATAATAGGGGGGTTAATGAATTACTAAATGGTCAGCTCACTGCAGAAGTGGAGGCTCCACTACTTCAAGAAGAATACCCTATGTTGCCGCCACCAAGCATAGAAGAGGTTGAGAAGGCTATAGGCCGGCTTAAACAGAACAAAGCCCCGGGAGCCGATGGCATACCAGCCGAATTATTCCATCACGGCGGGCCAGCCTTACGTCAAGCAATTCATGATATTATAGTACACGTATGGGAGCAGGAAGAAATGCCAGAAGACTGGCGAAAAGGTTTAATATGCCCCATACATAAGAAGGGAGATGTCACAACGTGCAGCAATTATAGAGGTATCACGTTGTTGAGTACCGCCTATAAGATACTCTCCTCTATCCTACAAGACCGGATAACCCCATACGCTAAAACCGTTATCGGACAATATCAGTGTGGTTTCATTCCAGGCAAATCAACAACTGATCAGATATTTACCCTTAGGCAGGCGATGGAAAAATGTCTAGAATTTAACATCCCAACATACCATCTGTTTATAGACTTTAAGGCCGCCTATGATAGCATAGCCAGGGTAGAACTTTACAAATCCATGAGAGAATTCGGCATCCCAAATAAATTGATACGACTATGTAGGTTGACCATGACCAAAGTAACAAGCCAAGTAAAAATAGCCGGATTGCTATCCAGACCAATCAACATCTTTAATGGACTCCGACAAGGGGACGGTTTGGCCTGCCTCCTCTTCAACCTGGCGTTGGAGAAAGCAATCCGTGACTCTGGCACGGCAACAAGAGGGACCATCGTCAACAGGTCCAGCCAGTTACTGGCTTACGCAGACGACATCGACATCATCGGATGAACCGAACAAGCTGTACACGATTCCTTCATCCAGATCGAGCAGGCGGCACAAAATCTGGGGCTGCACATTAGTGAAGGTAAAACAAAGTACATGGTGGCGTCGAATGCGAGAGGAACAGTTGGTCAAACAATCAAGGTTGCGGAGCACGAATTTGAAGTGGTGCAATCCTTTAAATACCTTGGGTCAATAGTAGCAGCCGATAACAATATAGAAGAAGAAATACGCGGGCGGCTTCTCAAATCCAACAGAGCCTATTATAGTCTGTCAAAGCTCTTCAAATCCAGAAATCTCACCATAACTTCAAAACTGCTGCTGTACAGGATCATGGTCCTGCCAGTACTCACATATGGATCCGAGACTTGGGTGCTTAGCAAAAGGCACTCCGACCTCTTAGCTGCGTTCGAGAGGAAAGTCTTAAGGAGAATTGTTGGCCCCGTATGTGAGAAAGGACGATTCCGGAGACGGTACAATCATGAACTGTACGCAATCTACCTTGAAGCAGATATCGTGACAAAAATTAAGCTCGGTAGACTCCGGTGGGCAGGGCACCTAGCTCGCATGAGCGAAGAGGAACCTGCTCGGAAAGTTCTTTGTGGTACATTCTATGGTAGACGACAGCGTGGTAGACCATGCTTGCGCTGGAGAGATGGCGTAGACCAGGAAGCCCGAAGCCTTGGGGTACGCAACTGGATGGCGTCGGCAAGAGACCGGGATAGGTGGAGAGACTTGTTGAAAGAGGCCAGGACCGGAACCCGGTTGTCGAGCCGATGATGATGATGATGAAAAGGGGGAACAGGTGTCAGTTTTCAGATTGTTGAGCTTATGAAAGCGAACCCCGACATCGGCAAGGGAGTGAGATCATTGGATTTAAAATAAACCAAACAGAATTTTGTTATCGACTTGTTTTTGACCTAAACTCCTTAGGACTTGCTTAAGGTGAAGGGAAAGATTAGCATAAAGTATATAAACAAAACAGCTCGCGGTTCATAACACCACGACAAATCGTTCGTACATTCAACTCGCAATTCAAAAGGTGTTTTTCTTTTTTAGGCCCGAGCGAAGCGCTGAGCACTTTGTTACTTTTTGTTTTAGCTGAACCTGCATTCCTTTTTTAGCTCAGAGCTCGATCGGGGCTCCCTCGATGAGCTTGGTAAATGAATGAAACCGCATATGTGTGCAAAGAGCTTTATTTTGTTTTCAAATTTTATGTCGATTTCCTTTATATACTAGGGATTTCGATCCCGGATCAAATTTTTTATTTTGGTGTGCGTACTTTAAATACATGTAAATCCCTCTTCAAATACGGATTTGAAGATTTTGATCTCTGTCGAAAAAATCGTTTTTTTTTGTGTGAATACCTGTCAAAGAAAAATCGATTTTGTTGGAGTGAATGAAGGCAAAATCTGGCGGGTTATCAAAATCTTCACACAGAGATTGATTTTTCTTGTTTAAGGAAATTGACATTATTTATTATAAAATATTTTTAATTTTAAAGACAAAAGTTCGTTATCAACCGCCATGAAATGTATATATATTTTTATTTTTGAAAGAGGGAATATCTATGTATATTAAATGTGTGTTCAGACGTTTATCATGTACTTTTCTGTTCTGACCTCTGACCTTATATTATAGTTTCCATTCGGTCACTCCCAGAACTCATTTTCGACTCCTAACAGTTAATTTTCTTCTTTGGAGGAATTTTTTTTTTATTCTCGATTTCATTTATGAGTGTACTGTTTTTTTATTTTTCAAAGGGATGAATGGTTTTTGAAACCATTTTTTTTAAATGGCTGCATTTGAAGTGAACTTTTTATATTGAAATAGAATAGAAAAGGAATAAAACAATCCAAGAAACAAAAGGAAAATGACATAACTCAAGGAGCTAATGAACAGACAGTCTGTATATGATAATTGTATAGTCAATGGTACTACTGAAGAATAAGCCAAAATGTTTAGTGAAAAGAACAATAATTCTTGGTTTCGAGATCAGATGCTTCACATTGCAATGAAAAATTACTAAGGAGCTTCTTGGCAGGAAATGACAAATCTGCGAAGAGAATCTCTTTTCATTAAAAAGGACCCCTCACTTTGCCGTTTCGAGTGGGCTTAAAATTGTAGGTGCCCTCCATGAATAGTTGAGCGTTGAAGTTACTGGGCCCTGGCTTTTCACGAACTGAATCGTTGAATAAGATTTAATATTTTTCGTAAAGAAAAATTTATTGATTTATTGAACGATCTATCTATTCCATTACAAAAGACGTATTACCTATGTATACAAAACTTATAGTACGTTTTGTATTTTATCCTATTCTCCACTGCGCTTTTTTCAGCGCCACCACCAGGATAGCGTTGGTACTGCAAAATTACGCTCCATGATAATACTATAGGTTATAATATACAAAGGTTTTACTAAATTGTCCGTTGCCCTATATAGATTTTGTGGTTTTCTCGTATACTGACTTAAGTCGGATTGTGAGGAGTGAATAACGTTAATAAAAAAGGCTGTTAAGATTTTATAGATATAAAAAATTTTACCTGTAAGCACCAATTAAACGGAAATTAGGTTAGCTGTTTAACTAAGTCAGTGTTCATGGATGGAAAATTTGTGTCGAATAGTAATTGAAAAATTACCAAGAGGTACATTTTTAATGAGAATCTATTTAAAAACTGTTCTATGTCTATTAATTCTTAAAGAAAACCCAGATTTATTATTTTAATAAATATATATTTCGGTTTTATTTAAATTATTTTTTTAATTAGAAAATAAAAATGTTTAACATTCATAAATGTGTAATTTCCATTATTATCAAAAATGTACTCATAATTCTTTTGAGGTACCTCAAAGCCTTAAAAAATTAAATAAATAAATAAATTATTAAAAAAAATTATGTTTTCAAAACATATAATGTAGTTGTATATATAAGTTTGTTGTTTTACGTAAAATGTTTACACTTTCATATTTTTCTTTGCTTTGCAATTAACTAGATAAATTATTTCAGAAAAAAGGCACTTAAATCACATTTAATGTTTTGCATAATTATACATAAATATAAATATTTTCCATTTTTCTTAGTTATTAAAAAAAAAATAAATGTATTCATAATATATGAAAGTATAAAAGTTTGATTATCATAAAAAAGTAGTTACCCAACACAAAATGAAAAATCATAAAATAATCAAATAAATTACCGACACCCATATATTTCCATAAATATAAATATAAATTACGTTTAATAAATAGTTTAGTTTTTTTTTACTTTTTTGAGGAAAAGGAAACAAAAATATGTAAATATTTAAATATTTTATTTCAATAACGAATAAATACACATAATATCCAATGAATCGTATTGCTTTTCCGAAAGGGGTTTATTGGAAAAAATCATAGTTTTGAGCTCAAAATAAATAAATATTTTTGTTATTCTTTAGTTTGTGTGTGTTTTTTCTGTTTTAATTAAATAAATAAATAAATATTTTTGTTTTCTCCTACTGAATTCTTCCAATGAAGCCCATTGGGCTCATGTTCACTCTCAATTGAAAATAATTGAATTTAAAATGAGTTGTTTTTTTTTAAAACATTTAATATTGCTTAAGTTTCCTTTCTTTTGTTATTTTATTTGTGTACCTTGCCTAAAGCCTAGTGTACCGTTAGGTCATTGTATTTTTTGTTTATTATATGTTAAATATGTTTTATTAATCTCCAAGAAAAAATTGGAGATCAATGCTTAATTGACTAATAAATTTATGTTCATAGAACGTATATTCTATATATCATAGATATATGTTATCTTATGGAAGAACTACCGGCCGACCTTGCCGGTGTACGGAGCTTGCACCTTGCACAATAATCTCCTCCGACGAGATCGGTTACGGCTAGCCCTCCTCTCCTATGTAATGTAAAGTAAAATAAACGCTTGAATAAAATAATATTAAGCAAAATAAATACGTAAATATATAATATTAAGTATGATTTCATGCATTTCCCGGTTGGGCGCCATTCGGTTTGGCAAATTTTTCTCAATACGAAAAAATTACCAAAAGGATTACAAAAACGCTCCAGTCAATGCGTCTTAGGTGGATTGTATGTGTTTCAATTTCTTTTATTTTATTTTGTTTGTGATGATTTATGCATACTTCTTTTGGTATTTTCCCATTTAAATGACAAAAATACCAAAGAGTACCCTTTAAGTTACCTCCTTAGATTAAATCTTATTTTTCAATAAAAAATGCGCGCGCATTCATTCATTCAAAAATAAAAACATTCACACCAAAATATAAAAGTTGTCATAAATATAAATAAATAAATTATATAAATTATTATTTCTTTCTTGTTTTTGATGTTGTTGATTGTTTCATAATAAATAAATAAATATTTAAGTGCCAGTTCTGTCAAGATTGAAATTTTCATTTTGTGTCAAATTACAAACAATATGGATGACAGAACTGATAGACAAGTCGTTGTGAACGCTCAGTTTTCTTCATGATTCCTTTTTTATAGTATTGTCTTATTGAACGTGACAGTTTATCGTAGTTCATGGCTGGTCGATTTTTGCGACGACCCCACAGTTTAGCCACACGAACTGAATCTTCGATTTTGAAAACTCCCTTGCTGCGATCTATCCAACGGATTGCTGTGCCGTTTACGTGTGGGGTGGCGAGCAATTCCTTGAGGAATTGCCAGAGATGTATATGCGAACCACCAGTGCGTCCGGTTGGGGTTTTAGTTGCGGGAGAGGGTGTTGCTGATGGGCCACCACTGCTAGTGACTGTTGATGCCATAGCTGGCGAGCTATTCACTGTGCCGGGAGGAATAGTTTCTTCTTCGTCATCTGTAAGGTAAAAATTTATAACAACAAAATTAGTTGAGTATAATTGTTATATGAAAAAGGTAGGGATGATGCATAATTGCACATAACTAATTTTTAACACCTGTCCTACGACCATTTAATGACACTAATCTTATACTATATTCTCACCGGAATTAAGCGATTATATCGTAAATAATTTTTGAGATTTCTCAATTTCGTATATACGAGTACATTGACCCAATTCCATAATCACCTCAAATCAAGTCTATTTCAGTGAAATTGCTTACACAATTGTGTTTTATAACAGTTTATACCTACCAGTTTTAAGATAAATTAAACAAACAGAGCTAGTAAAATTGTGACCCAATATTCGCTGTTAGTTTGTGTGTACCTTTGGAAATTATGTTGTTTTGACATTTGTTTTTTTGTTTCGAACCATGATAGTAAAGTTTTCATGTGGATAACACCCAACCGACCGACTGTACATGGCAACGTTTAATCAACAATCAATATTCAGAATATCAAAATTAATATGCACTAACCTTCTGTTAAATTCTTTCCTATTTTCTTAAACTTTGAAATGACATAGAGTCCACCAAGAGGCCTGGTTAATAATGTACATATATATTTAATCGAACATATCCAAAATAAATAAAATTAATATAATTTTGAATAAATATGTAAGCAAATTGACACATGTAATGTTAGGCTAGTCGCGCACTGGCAACTGTGATTGTGATCGAAATCAAATAGTTTAATCACCAGTTGGAAGAGAACCGCGCACTGGCAACTCTTTACTCACGCTCACACTCTTTTCTCTCTTGCGCTTATAGAAAACATTTCAACTGTTCCGAATTAATTTGAGGCAATCGTTTAGTTTGTGTCAAAACACAAACTTTTTAGTTGCTCGAATCGAGTTTCTCTAAGTGGGCGGTGTCCCATATAAGCCCATGTTTCATTTTAGCAACTAAACAGTTGCGAAACTAAAAATTGAATGTGCGCGTCTGGCCTTATAAAACAAGTTTAAGGTTGTAAGGCCGCTTTCAATTACACATATTATTTCGGTTTAAGCATTTTTGCTTTAATGAATAGACCCTTAACATTTTTCGACAATGCGGCAACGTTTGATGGATTCGGCAGTTATACGCAAATATCAACATGAAATATTACGCTGACTAGCAAATATTTCTCAAACAAACAGCACCTACAATTCATCTATTTGACGTATCGAATTAGACCATTTTTTCTGTGGTCATACAACAGCAACTGCAAATTTAGGACCTTGGCCTAAACGACGCTATTGACGTTTCTGTTCTTATCTGCATCCTAAATTAATGTCGGCCACTGTTGCTGTTCTAATGAGTTTCGCGCCTTAGGGTTACATTGTTTAAGGGCATTTCGTTGTGACATCTATCTGGTTTGAAAATCACAAGGTAAAAATGCATCGTTTAAAATAAATCTAATATGAAAAGCCATATTTTATTATCTTTAATACGATAATGACATCATTTGTAAAAATAAAAAGTTATCTAACCATCAGAAATAACTTTTAAAACGCGAAATATGATCTTGATGAAGCAAAAACGTTACAATATATTCCTATATCGTTCATTCACAAACTTCAAAATCTTCACTTTGTTGAGAATTATAGTTGAAATCTATTTTTAAACTTAATTAGAATTATTAAAGGCGTATTAATATGAATTGCTGGATTTATTAAAATTACACCTAAGAAATCAAAATTAAGCATAATCTTCTTTAAATTAAAAAAAAAACTTGCTTTTATTTTTGGAATTTCATTTCTGTTAATCTGAATAGACCAATGGCTACCACTATTGACGTTGACAGATTCGGAAACTTGTTAAATAAATAAATCAGATCATGATCGGACTCTGTTGAGGGGTTGGCTTTGATTTGAATGAAAAATTTACATCCCTATGTCTCTGTTTATTGTGGCTTTCTACTAGATCAGCGAGGAGTGCTATTCCCTTCTATGACAAACAAGTATGTACTTCACAGATATATATGATGATTGCTCAGCTTTTCATTCTTAGAGAATGTCCCCGAATAAAAAAGAAACATAAATTGAGTGCTATGAAGTACATAAATATCTGTATGTAAATATGTAAAAATAGAAACACATATTTTTTGTTTTTGACATCTCTGAGTTAAAATAGAAAAATGCTTATACACGTATTATAAATCTAATTGAGAAATGACATAAACTGTCCATCACGTCACATCACACTAATGGAAATAGAAAATTATAGATAGAATCTCAAAGTGCCAATAAAAATCATTTAAAATAAGATTTGCTTTCACAAAGGGATACGATATTTTGCATTGGGGCTTCTTTTATATACCTTTCTCAACCTTCCTCAAGCAATAGAAAAAATAAACACTCAAGCATTCTTCATTCGAAAAGCAAACACCAAAAAGCTATAAATTAACTAACACTAGGTGTATCTATTTGAATTTGAATTCGAAGAAGATGATCACCGTAAATTATTTTTATCAACTTACATCAGAAAATAGAACTTTGCTTACAAACATATACTAAATGGGGTTACCTACTAGCGTCAGCCTGTCATTCACAAAAACTCGCCACAATTTACGTGTGATGAGTTCTTAATGAATGAATATGAAATTCTCTTTTAATTGTTAGAACGTCATGTATGTATATTATATCGTGCATCATTTAATATTTTCTATTAATTACCTAATGACGTTAGAAAATAATTTAAAATAAAACAAAAAAAACTTACCATCACTGACATCCATATCCATACTTTGAATACACTCAGAGTTCCAAATGTCTGCGACGACAGATGGCGTTGCTGATGTTGTTGTAGTCGTTGTTGGTGTATTCACTGTACCAACAATATTGTTGTTTGGATTGGCGTTGAAATTATTTGAGAAATTATCACTGCAGGCTAATTTCCAAATTTCCAACTGTGCATGAATTGTACTTCCAGCCTAGAAATAGAATTCAAAACAAACAAATTAAATTATTTTAGTATTTGATTTTAAATTAAATTTTGAAATAAGTATATAAGTATTGAAAGATAATTTATGCCAAAAACTGATAGAGCAAGAATGATGACGTTGGAGAGGTAGGCAAAAGAAAAAAAAAAACGCGATATTTATCGTAAAATTAATTGCTTCGAGTTCTCACGATTTTTGCTAAAATAATCAGAATTTTCCGCACAGACTGTGAAAAACCGCAGCAGGGAAGTCGCTATTAGAGACATAGAATAAAATATTGTAATCAGGTTGTGGAGCGGTGTCACGAAGTTGTTGAACACTATTCAAACGCTGCATGCGCGATTGCGCACATGCATGACTAGGTTGTCCTTAATAAATTCTAAAGATTGCTTAAGAATATTATTTATTATTAAAATGTTCTTTTTTTTGTTGTTGTTAATTCTATGCGAACTGCATTAACTGCTTTTGCACAACCAACGTAGACGACGACGTTAATGAATTGTCATCAAATTAACTGACTGTTTGTGGGTTGATTAAAAACTAACTTTCATAATAATAGTAATAATGTTATTATTGTTGTTATTGAAAGGTTAGAAACAAGACAAAAAGATTGCGAAAATCTAGATACGGTTTGTTTTGAAGTTGCATAATCCATAAGATTATATTTTGCTATAGTTCTGTATTTTTCTAGATTTTAAATTGAAATATGCTTCGGTTGAACTGAGTTTTTCACCAAATTATAAACTTACTTAGAAGTGTAGGTACACCCAACTTTAATACTTCTTTATAAAATAATTTAAGTTTATTTTTCTTTTTAAATTAGTAAAACAACTTTCCAAGTAAAAGAGCTGAGGTCAAATATTTGTAAAGATAAAAAGAAGCAATTTAACAAACAAAATTTATAAGTTAAAATTCTATTTTTTTTATATAAAATAAAGAGTTTTTCAATTGGAGCGTGCAGATTTTGGCAACCTGTAGTGGCCATGTTGTTTCGATGACATCTGTCAAATCTTTTGTTTTGCTATTGATGCCGAATCATTATGGTAAGCAAATATGATAAATCTTCAACGTTTGGTTGCGAAATTTGAGAAGACCGGTTCAGTAATAAATCAGCCAACATTCATACGTCAAAGTAGGGCATGATCGGTCGAGAACATCGTCGTAGTTCTTGAAAGTGTATAGCAGAATCTGAGGCAGTCGATTTCTAGCCGTACACAAGAACTCAGACTTTCGCGAGTTTTGTGTTGGGACTACACCCTACAAGATCCAACTGAACCAGGCACTCAAAGCTCATGACTGTAGACAACGCCATTTGTCCGCTGACTGGGCTTCAGAGCCTTTGGCACATGACCCAAAAGTTGGTTGAAAAATAATCTTTAGCGACGAGGCACATTTTTGGATGAATGGCTGCAAAGAAAAATTCCAATATAGTGGTTCACCAGGGGAGAATGCATTCCCAAAAGTAACAGTTTGGCGACGTTGTTGATGCGGTCACTATCAATGGTGAGCGTTATACAGAATGATGATAACCAATTTCTTATGACTCAATTTGAATCATATAGACCCAGATGAAAAGTGGTTAAGCAGAACGGTGCTACGTGCTACACGATTTGAACGCTAAAGTTACATGAATTAGCCACCAAGGACATGCAATTTGACCCCACTAGACTCTTTCTTTTGGGGTTTCCTGAAGTCATAGGCTTTTGCAAATAAATCAAAATCCTTTAACTATTTCTTCAATATAATACAGGTATTCGCTGCCTTCAGATCATACAAAAACAATTGAGTATATTGAGATGTAGGGTTTGTATGTCTTTCTAATAGGTCAGCGTTCCTTATGCTTAGTGCTTCATTAAAAATAAAGTCATGTTTCAAAAGACTACACCATGAAACTGTGCTGTAATTTTTTAATACCCACTTTAGCAGAACAACCAATGCAAGCTTCTGGTTAGGTATTGTACTATTATAGAAAAAAGCTGTCTAAGCAATTTGAAATAGCTTATAATTATAATAAACTCACTGAGAGAGTTTCGTTAGCCAATTTCATTAGTTAGTAGTAGTAGAAAACCTTGATCTTACAGATCAATAATTGAGTAAATAGATCTCAGAAGCTTTTCAAGAGAGCATACCTGCCAGATAAACAAATAAAATCAACCATTTCGACTTGGACCTAAGTTTCCTTAGTCCTCGTAATAAATAAAAAAAAATAGAGGCCATGAGGCTCATAGAGAGTCCTAATTTAGTGACAATTCTAAACCATTTCTGTATGCGTGTTTGGAGAAATAGAGGGGACCTACGATTTTCTGCAAATTCCGAACGGCAAATGAGCAGCACTTTTCATGAAAAGAGATACTTTTGGAGGATTTGTCAATTCTTTCTTTTGTTTTGTTTCGTTTGGTTTGGAAGTTGTTTGTCAAAATGAAGATAAGGTACTCGTATTTTAAGTCAAAAGCTAATACAATTGTATACATACGAGTATATGCGGTTTCCTAGAACATACATCAATCATCCATATTTCCAAAATTGCCCATACATATTTCTAAATCTTGCATCGATTTGTTTCTATTTTGAATTTTCTTCGATAGAAAATAACAACAACAAAAATAAGCCAACAAACTTGGATTATGCAATCAATGAAGCGAGTTAAAAAAGAAAATATTTCTGCGTCTCAAGGGCCTCAATTTATACATAGTTGTTACAAGATAAAATGAAATTTAACAAAATAAAAAAAAAAAACGAAATTTAATGTATTAATTGGCCAAGTCAGACACATGATGATGAATACAAACTATGGCCTCTTTTGTTGTTGTTCTTCTTCTTTTACTGTCAATTTTTAGTATTTGCTTCTATTATCAATTTAATTTCATCATTTTACGAGAATTTCAATAACAATACAAAAAAAAAGATATTAGCCATGGCCACAGCCAATGTTACCGAACGTGAGTTGGAGCTCGAGCGCACGCTATGGCTGGTCGCAATAAGTCTTTTGTCTTTTGTATATATTCTTTCATTCTACACCACCGATCGACCGGTATAAGGTTGATAAAGTCTAAGGAATGTGAAGGTTGGGGACGCAAAATACATAAAGTAATGTGTAATATGAACCAACAACAAGATACAAAGACTTCAACAACAACAATAAAATGGAAGCCTTTAAAGAAAAGAAACGGCATTGCAAGGTGAAAGTGACTTTTCAGTCCCCACAAAAACAAAAAAAACCACAACCATCACCACACCATCATCTTCATCAACTTTACCAGCGTCGAACATCGGCGGTTATTGCAGTGAGTTAAAACATATCACCGAAACCTACTTTCTTCCCCACGAGAGCGAGACACAATCGGCAGAGAGGCATATCCACAGCAACACCGAATAAAAAAGATTTTTCTCAAAAAAAACTAAAACAAAATTTTAGTTTTTCTTTCCTATTTCGCTTCATCATCATCATCATCCTCTTCATCAGCATATTGATCAACTTATAGTCTCTCGCAGCCTCTGACGTCACTCACTTGATCTTGCTATTTCCACTCTGTTTCTTTTGTTTCTATTTTGCATATTTTTATTTTTGCTTAACAAACTCAACTCACCTCAGGTGCTCTGCGTACGAATTCTTCTTCGGTGAGTAATGACAAGGTCGTACCATCTTCGGGAAACTTCAGTTCCAAATCAATGATTGGCGGCAATTTGAATTGATCAGCAGTGGATCGTAGCCATGCGTGTACTTGGGGTGGAGTCCATTTTTGTGGATCTGAAAAAAAGATTTTTTGATGAGATTACATTTGTATTAATATTATTGAAATTTGTGTTGGAACGAAAAATGGAATTTAAAAAAGAATTAACAAAAATGATGAGCAAGGTATTGATGGTGTTCGTACCTGGTGGTCCCAGGTGCTAAATTGATTTGTTAATTCTTGGAAACATGTTTACAAATTAAGATATTTTTTTTTGGCTTGGGTTGTGAAATTAATTAGGACTGTGCCAGATGGTAACATTATTAGCCAACATAATTGTATGTGTATAAAGTCATGAAAATGTAGGAAAAAGTTCTTAGACCCTTGTGTATGTGAGTATGTTCTAGTCAGAACATAGAATAAGATATATTTATTACTTTCAGACTTCGGTTAAAATTGATGTATGGATAAAAGAACGTCGGGTGAGATTTCCATTTCTACCATCTTGACGAAATTCGCATTGATTAAAAAATATCAAACTTGGATAGCATTTTTTAATTATGTCGTACGCATAAAGTTTTTGATAAACCATATTCTAAACTTAAAGTGTGATCATCAAGCCTGAAATTGACAAAATTATGGAAAGATTTGGAGACAAAATATTTAAAACGAAAGACTTGAATAACAAACCTGAATTTGAACCTAATATTCAAATAAAAGCTGGTGGTAGATATTGAATGATAACCTAGAAGTTCTTGGTCTACTTTTCTATTACCCAAATTTCAATAAAATCCCATCCGTGAGATATTACATAGATTGTTCATAATTCACTGATGTTTCAACTAAAATTCTCGGCCTGTGGCGACCATGTTGTTTTGGTGACATCTGTCAAATCTGTTGTTTATTGTTTAGTTACCGATGCAAAATTTACCATTATTGCAAGTAACACGTCGAGTGCGTTGCGCCCTTGGTGTAGCTTCACAGTCGGCTCTTCAACGTTTGGGGCAAATTTGAGACGACCGATTCGGTAATTAATAAGCCAACATTCGTGCGCCAAAGAAATGCAAGATCGGCTGAAAACTCACTGCGGGCCGTGAAAGTGTACAGCAAAACCTGAGTCAGTCGATTCTTCGCCGTGCACAAGAACTCGGGAGACTTCAACTTGGCGAATTTTGCGTCGGGACTAGGGCCTACCCCTACATCCGTAGATAAGATACAACTGACCCAAGAGCTTAAGGTTCATTCCATAGACACTGCCCTTTGTTCACTGACTGCACTTCGGAGCGTTTGGAAGCGATGAAGCGCATTTTTGGATGTGTGGCTGTGTTAACAAGCGAAATTGGGTTATATAGGATGACACTAATTCGGACGAGGTTCACCAGGTGACAATGGATCTTGGACCTCCGGAGTCTTATTTTCGTACTTTTTTCGAAAACGACGTTGGCGAGATGGTCATCATCAATGGCGAGCGTTAAAGAACGATAATAACCAATTTATTATTGCCGAAATTGAACCATATGAGCCTAGACGACATGTGGTTCAGCAGGACGATGCTACGTGCCTCACGATTTGATCGCAGAGGTGACGTGAATTGTCCACCAAAGTTATGCAATTTGATGCCGCTAGACTTTTTCTGAAGTCGTAGGTCTATGCAAATAAACCACAGTCCACTTATGCCCTAAAGGTGAATATAGCATTGGCCATAGCTCAAATTCCTCCAGATCTATGCGGAAGATTCATTTAAATCTGGACCACTCAGATCCGTGTGCCACCGTAAGAAGTTGAGGCTGACATTTGAACAATTGAACATATTCCATACATAATGGCATACATGGGCATTTCAAATAAATATACCTTACAAACAGCTTGTTTTATTCCATTTAAAGCTTATTGAAAACCCCTCTAGAAGAAGTTGTTTTGTATTTCTCTGATAATATTAACAAACAAAATCATTTATTTAGCATCATTCCCTAACGACCAAAGCAGAATCTACGATCGATGTTAATATTAATAAAGCAATACAACGTTGAATAGAGAAAACATATGACTAATTAAAATGATTAACAGTTTAGCACTTTCAATAAAGAAACCAATTCTGAAAAATAACATTGTTTTACAGAGAACAATGAAAAAATTCTATTCCATCACATAGAATAATTACAATATTAAATAATTAAACTATTCTATGTATAAAAAAAAATTACTGGACTTTCCGCGAAATATAATTATAGCTTAATGAACTATTCGTAAATGTGTAATATTCCATTGTTCACCAAAAGTGACGTAGATTATTCTATGTAGGTTCATTTATATGGATGCTGTTTTTTTATATGTTTCTTGACTAGTATTTATTTATAAAATCACCTGTGTTCTTGTGCTCAAAGTTTAATAATAATCTTAGCATTAAAGTTGTGGGCCTTGAAATATTTTTTTTTTATTTGATTTATTTATTATATTATTATGTTGAGCAATTATGATGATAAATATTACTTGATACAGAACTCAAAATGGCTGACAGCACTTGCCTGAGGAGCAAGTGACTAAGTTGGAAGTTGAATAAGAAAAGTTGAATAATAACAAAAATGAGCTGTCATTTTGGCGGATGAGTTACACTCCCGCAGAATTGAAGCATTTGTGTTTGAAACTTAACTGAAATGCCAAGGCGTATCCACATCAAAAGGGGAATTTCAAATTCTATATATTCCAACTTTATTTATTTTGCCCTCTCTTATACAAAAATATATCCAACAAGTAAAATATTTTAAGTAAAATCGCAAGTTTATATTGATTTTCATGTAAGAAAACATTGCGTTGCTGTTGAGGTTTGGGAGTAGGTACATAACTAGGGATGTTTTGGGAGCTAGGTTGAGGTGTATTAGGTGTTTCGATGTACGTATTAAGAATAAATGCTAGGGCTTTGGATATTGTTAAACCTAGAATTACAATAATTAGGAAACACACTCCAGTCCAGTAAGCTGTGTAGTGTTGGTCTTAGGTGTTCGTTTTACCGAAGGGTTGTTCATTTTGATATCGTCATGCCGACTCGTCATTATATACTTTAAGAAACTGTTAGAAAATTTTGCATATATTTATGGGCTTAGTTGTTATAAATTTCTAAGATACGTTTTACCTTTGGGGTAAAAATTAAAAAAAATTATATTACTCGAAAGGAGCTTGCCAATATTATGGAGTCAGCACTCAGCAGTGCTACAAACCATCGAAATATTTAAAGAAACAAAATCGAATTTAAGAAATTAAGGACTTCAAGTTTGTATAGACATGGTTTTCCGAAGACTTATGTTACTTGTTTAACATATTACATATCTTTGGAATTTAGAAGTGCGAAAAACCAATAGGATTATTGTTGCAGAAAACGAAAAGAATTGGAATATCATTGTGGTTTGTTAATAGACAAATCAATGTTGCAGATTTGGTAATTCTAATGATAGCAACAGGGCAAGAGATTACAAAAAAAACTGAAATTTCTGAAGAAATTTCGAAAATTGTCGTTGATAAAAACTTCCCCACTATAATGATCATTGTTTCTAGTTGCTATGAAATTGATGAAGATAAGTTAAAGAATTTCACATTGTCAAAATGACACTAACTCTTCATAAATACGTTATTTATGGATCAAAAAATTTATTACAGATTGTTAAATTTACCATAGATGAACAAGAATCAAGCAACAAGAATTTTTAAAATTATAGATGGCATCATTCTCCGTAAAGAAGCAGATAAAACACTCAAATTATCAGTGACGTTTATTCGAAGGTACGCAGGTGTTCACCGCACACCCTACCAAAATCATCACATAAGTCACATCCCATATTTCTTGTTCTCCATGTTCTCCTCATTCAAGCGCACCACGCCAATTCATTCAAATGCAATAGATGAAGAATACATTTTCAAGCAAAATAACAAAAATAGTACTCTAGGGTGTTCTCCTCATATAAACGCACCGACCGACCTCCGAAACCAAGGTAAAGCACATCCACATCCACACAAAAAAATGCAAAGAAGAGACAAAATGTGTATATATAAATCCAAAATTCTATATTCCTTGGTGTTCACCTTCATCGAGCGCACCGCGATCCTTCATCCGACAGAGAATTCATTCTCACGCTACAATGTTCTCTCCATGTCAACGCACCGACGAAAGGCAAGGGCAACGCGACGTAAAGCAAATGGTGTATGGTGTGGTGTTCAACTTCATTGAGCGTACCATCCTCAATTCGGCATCGAGAGAGACAGTGAACTCTGATATGATTCATTTTCATTATGGAGTGCGAATTCATTGTATACCATTTGTTGTTGTACACAAGGTCACAAGTGTACAACAGAACAACACAAAACCAGGGTTCGGACTTCATAAATCGCAGATCGCAGTAAATTGACAAAGAAATCGCAGTAAAACCAAAATTTTCGCAGTAGAAATACATATATTTTTTTTGATTAGGTAACAACAAATTATAAACAAAGGAACCAAAGTTAAATCACATTTAAATCATCGTTGATTGTTAAAACAACATAGGTGATGTGATTATTCACGGAAGAAAAAAAAACATATTAAAAAATCCTTAAAAATCGAAACACTCTAATAGGATTTTTGGGTTAAAAAAATGACAACGACTACAAGGCCAAAAATGTAGGATTTTTTGTATCTCCTGTAAAAAAAATTAAAATTTCAGTTATGTTGTTTTAACAATCAGCGATTCATTTACATAGTATTTGTGAACAAATATACTCTTACTCGATAATGAAAATGTATAGTTTTAGCAAAAATACATGAAGCTAGATAATCAAAATAAATTTACCATCTACAAATTTGTACTTTTTGAAGCAAAACAAATTAAAGAATAGTAGAACTAAAAACGTATATAGCTGACAAGACCTGCACTAAAGAGACAAGAATCTTTTTGAATTTTGACATTTTGTTATGAGCACATTTATTTCTATGATCAGTGCTGCTATTCAAACAAAATCTGAAGAATCGTTCTGGTCTTTCCGTAAAAAAATTTGCTGAAAATGAAAAAAAAATTCCCAACTGATGGCTTCGAACGCCTTAAAAGTTCCTATGGTCCGTTTTTTGATTTTGTGAAGCTTGAAAATGAACTTACTGTGTTTTTTAAACTTACTCAGTCACAATTTAAAAATATTTCCATTTAGGACATTTCAAAAATGCTCGATAATATGGAACTAAAAGACTTTTTTTCGGAAATTTTTAAACTAAGCTCACTAATCTTGACGATTCCAGTATCAAGTAGCTTTGTCGAGCGATCTTTTTCTGCCCTTCAGCGCATAAAATCATATGCCAGAAATAAAATGCTAGAGAACAGATTGTCAGAACTGGAAATTATTTCAATAGAAAAATCATTTCTTAAGGAAATTAAAGCAAAAACTATTTTTTATGATTATGTTTTATGAGTATGTTTTTTTTTGAAGAAATCCCGTCAAATCGACCTTTATATACAAGTTAATATCTGTTGGACTGCGTTAACTTTACTAATTACTAAACTACTAAACAACACAAAAAAAAAAAAACAAAAAAAAAATAAAAAAATAAATATACAAAAAAATATAAAAAATAAAAACAAAAAAATAAAAAAAAAATGAAATGTCTATCACGTCCTCGTCGTGATCCTGGATTAAAACTTAAAATAGATAAATGATTAGAAAAAAAAAAGTTATAGTGAACACCCTACTGAAGCCACCACGGCACGTCACTGCAAATTATTGTTGTTAAGTATGATCTCATCGTTATAAGCATGAGGAAAAAAGGAACAACACCTACGATATGAGCTATTATTGTGGTTGCTTAAAAAATTCAATGATTTTAAGGAACATAGAACTAATGAAGAAAGAAATAATTTTTTTATAAGATAGGAGCGTTAAAGATTTTTTTCATTCAGAAGGGGGGTTGTTTTGCAGTTAGGTCTACGTTTTTATTTTCTTCCATGTTAGAGGCCTCAATGCGTTTGCCGACGAGGCCTACTTTGAAAAGTCTTCATTTTGAAGAAAGGTAATTATGTTGCTGACATTGACATGACATTTTGTCATGAGTTTTTGAGTTTTTCAATCTTAAAAGATATCTTATATCAAAGCTTTGCTAGTTATATATTAGTTCGAAATATTGTCATTATTATTAAATGTATCACAATTTGTAATATCAGATGGTTGAAAGAAGTCCGAAAACTTATTATAGATTGTGGGACTGGAAAATTTGTATCACAAAAATTCATTCATTTCAACTAGGAAATTGAAATAATTTGTATTTTTTTTTTCGAAGTTCTAAAATGTTCATAGATTTCTCGAAATTTCTCTTTAAATACTTCCCACATAGCTCATATAAATTACATTCTTAATTTTTATTTAAAATCCCAACGTTTTTAATATATTTTACATCACCGGTCAGTTGATAATTTCTAGAAATTTTAGTTTTTCATTTCGAAGAACTCAAATATATTTCGAAAGCCATGATGATCTTTTCATATCATTTTTGAATTTGTTGAAAATATCTAAGCATTAGGGAAAGAGAATAAGCTTTGACCCCTTTTGAAATTAAATGAAATTTGAAGTTAAGCACTCTTAAGTAATTGTAAAACACAAAGCGGTTTTTGAGTGAATATTCAAAATATCCAACGTCATTGTATGGGAACTACCCGATCTAGATGAGCGTACACATAAGTTTAAATTTCTGCCTTACGGAAATAACATACTTCGAATAACATAATGTATAATGAATTTAAAGAAAATCCTTCCATTCGTTTGGGGCCTAGTTCGATGTATAGTGGGCGCAAAGATAGATAGTACATGTCATAAAGATGGAAGAAATTTTTATTTCTTGTGCTTAAAGCATCGAAATTTTGTTTTGTATATGAAACCAATACTTGCCCTATAGAGCAAGTAAAACACTCAGCCGCTTTCACGTGAATTTACTACCTACTTCACCCGTGGATTGTGCTTTGTTTAAATTTAACATTATAAGTGTCTCAATAAACCTTTGAGCGCGTGTAAATTATAAAAAAAGAAAGTTCATTCATTATTTTCTTGAGCTATCAACAAGCAATTATTATCCAATATCAATATTTCTTACGAAACATATATCAAGTCTAGAAATGTAAGCCACTTTTAAAAACAACATGCCAAGCGTTCCCCCATTTTAAATTCATTAACAAAAATATTGTTTACCTATCTTGTTTGTGAACAATATCAAAGTCTTCCCTCAATTGCACTTGATAAGGTGCTTCCCCATCAAAAGTATTAAGCGCAAAGGCAAATAATCGATAGCCACATTCCAGTGAGAAGGCATCAAACTGATCGTACTTTTCAAAGTCCAATCCTAATTTGTTTACAAATCGCTTTAGATAAATAAAATTTCATTGAAAAACTTTAACAAGAAATAAAACTATTTGTAGTTAACATTTTGTGGATTTATGCAAATAACTTCATTGCCAATAGAATCTAAGTAAAGTAATCTTTTTTGTGGAATTAGAAAATAAATAGCATCATCATTGTTTTCCGATAACTTTTGGCTTTGAAAATAAATTATTCTTATCATTTTCACTAAATGCCGGATCCAAAGAGGGGTTAATCCAATTTCTACCACCTCCGGCGGAGGTAGGGTCTTAGTCATTTTAAATTATCTTACCCCACTTTATAGCACAACCCTCTTAATAAAGAGAAATATATACTCAATATCTATTTTTAAATTAAAATGACTCACCAGCAGATATTTGCAATTTATTACACGTAGCCTCCGCCTCACGCTTGGCATGTTCCAGTGCTAGCGAAATTACTGGCTCAATATCGCCGCGTACACCCAAACCACCAATGAGAGTCTCCAAAGCCAAGGGCTTTAGGTTGTGCTTCTTTTGAAAAGTTGTATCCTCAAGGTATTCCCG
This sequence comes from Philhelius festivus, assembly GCA_963931855.1. Taxonomy (NCBI): domain Eukaryota; kingdom Metazoa; phylum Arthropoda; class Insecta; order Diptera; family Syrphidae; genus Philhelius; species Philhelius festivus. Next base: position 87,520,487 of record OZ007557.1, on the reverse strand, counting down.
AAGCAGCTGATTGTCTTGAGACGAAGGCTGATTAGACTGTTGGTGTTGGTGGTGGTGATGGTGATGATGATGATGATGGTGGCTCACAATTTGTGGCTTTGAATCGTGGGGGGTGGTGGTGTTGGTGGTTTCTTGTCGCATGCTACTCAATGACTTCTCCAACAAGGAGTTTATGTCAATGAAAGCTTCATCGGGTTCTTGCTTTATGTCGGCAAAGGAGTGCGGTGATGGTGCTCCGCAACTGGACTCTGGTGGCGAAGGTGGTAGGATGTGGAGCTCCTGTTTAATTTGGTGGTGCTGGTGGCTGGAGTATGGTGATTTGGCATCAATCGAAGGGCAAGGAGATGGTGGGTAGATAGAAGCATTAACGGTCGCCGGCGGACCGCTGTTGGTGTTGTTATTGAGATGGAAGTGATCCGGAGATGGCTGTGGCGATGGATAGAATTTATAATGGTGTTGAAGTTGTTCAAGAAGAATCGAATTGGTGTGGTTAAGAGTGGTGGAAGAATTCAGGGTGTCGTCTGACCAGGGTTTTTCAATTTTTATCTGTGTCACCGTTTGGTCATGATAGATTGTTGTGGGAATGTACTCAAGTGAAACATGTGAAGATTGGTGGGTAGCAGGCGAAGAAGATGATGACGACGACAGTGTATATGGCGATACTGTTGCCACTGATGGTGATTGTAATTGGAAAGAAGAAAACGACGTTGATGACGACGACGACGATGAAGAAGAAGAAATTTCCGATTGAGGACTCAATGGAAGCTCTGTTTCATTTGGCAGCAATGAGAGATCAAAATTATCAGCATAAGCAGAGTATGTGTCGTCAGACAATGTGACGGTTAAAGGTTTGTGTGGTTTTAGGGGTGCGAGTTGCGACATCTGTAAGTAAAAAAAAAAAACATATTTAGATATATATATGTCATACAACAGAATGAGTTTAGTTCTTATAATATATTAAATTTAAGAAAAAATTCAAAAGTAACATGGGACTCTTTTATGAATACAATCATATATTTTTATTGTTTTACGGACGATTTGCACTAAAGTGTTTCAGACGGCAGTAATCACTGAATTATGAGTTTTTATATTTTAAAATTTATTAAATTGTGATTGGGTAAAGTTGTCGGCCCATTTTGAAAAACCTTCATTTTGAAAAAGGTAGTTATGTAATTGCATATCATTGGTAAATTACACAAACAATGTAGGGCCAATGTGTCTTCCTTGAGGAATGCCAGAGTATACATTTACGGGTAGTAGTTAAGATACTTTTTTCTTAAAAGTTAGTAATATTTATAAGAGACTATTTCAGTGAAAATGCTAATAGAAAAGCTTCTTTATAGAGCCTTGAAGAGATTTTTATTGAATTGCTTTAAACATTTCATTTCAACATAAATCGGTATTTGGAACATTCTTGCAGATGTATAGTTTTCATACTGTTAGATTTTTAAGAACTCATAAATTTAATCTACATTTTTAAGAAATATATTTGGGACCTGTTTTAAATAACGAGACAAAGTTGTGCGTAAGGCTTTCATTTTTTGTTCTGATTAAGAAAGAGGTTTTATTTAGATATTCCAAATTCTTTTTGAGTTCTTGTGGAAGGTTCTATTCAACCACAACTGCGCTTGGAAAAATTTATTTTAAGGCCCAGAAATCATATGTGAAATAAAAAACGAGTGCTCTTTATAATCTAAGCGTTCTAATGACAAAAAAGGAAAAAGTTATACATATCTGACATTTAATTAAATTTTGGTTTTAATTACAATATGTTGTATGTAAAATTAAAAATCTCAGAGTGTATGTAGATTTGATGTCAACATTATTTTTTCACTTGAACTGTGGACTAGCATAGATCCTATATTTCTATATCACATGCAGAGAAAAATCAAAATGATCACTTTTCAACCGTGGGACGCAATAATTTGTCTCAGTTTGTTCAAATTTGGCTAAGCCATGCACTATATAGTTTGATAATAAAAAAGATAGATATACACAAATACACATCGAAATACATAACACAAGCAATCAGCCATCAGAAAAGTTCAATCAGCCAATTTGGAAGATGGAAAAGGTGATCAAAGTTATTGAAAAAGTGATGATTTTTCTTTGCAATATCTATGTTACTCTATTATTCATTGAATAAGGTTTAATTTAAAACAATCATTGTTCCCACAAAATCAAATAAACATGTCTATATTATTGCATTAAAAATCATCTGCAGAATGGCATTCTTATAATAATGTTGCACTTGGACCATAGCCTACGTTTTGTTAAAATCCATTAATTTTATCCGAATGTTGTAATTTATTATACACTTTATATTTTCTCTTGGAAAAATGTCTTGAACTTGTAGTTTTTTTTTCTATCTAAAAGTCATAACAATACAAAATCTATCACTTAAACCAACAACACAAAAATAAAATAAATGTCAATTTATAAATTGACTGATGAGAACACAATTCAAACAAGATATTTGCAAATTCTAGCGAAGGTATTTATTAAACAAATAATTTTTGCTCTATCGAATTTTAAAGTAAACTTTTTTTTTTACTTTCTGTTAACTAGCAGCACACACTTCATGCTAAACATATATATTTTTTTTTTTGGAATTCCTAAGCCAACACATCACCGCTATTTATTTATTAAGTCGAACTAAAATCAAATTCAAACCCGAAAGTTGTACGTACCAACAACTGATCTCATAATTTTTCATACAATAACACTCTTATTCATCACCGAGAGATCCTTAGAGAAATTTATTTCAAATCATTGATTTTCTTTCAAAAATAAAATGAATATCGATTAAAAGTATGTGAATTATATTTTAGTCTTAGCGCCACCTTTCCAGCCCGGTTAGTAGTGAAATTATGATCCCAACTTACTATTTCGTTTTTTTTGTTTGGTTCTTTTAGAATAAAATATCACATCGGCTTAGCATAGTTCTTTATCCCCACTCTTTTGTTTTTTTTTTTTTAAATTTTTTTTTTTAAATATATATTTCAATTCAAAGGGAAAAAACCTCGATTTTAGTTAAGAAAAATTTAAAAAATCACAAAAATTGATGGTTTTCTTGTTGTTTCGTATTCTGTTTAAGAATTTTTTGTTCCGCGCGAATATCACCACACAACCGCAACGCTAAGTACTCTGAACCTTTCAAACTCTCTCGGGATATTAAAAATAAAGCTTTAAGTTACACCTAATAATATCTATGTGAGATACACAAAACGTTGTTGTTATTTGGTATCAATCTATCTATCCCCATCTCTAATTCTCTATATCCATTTGCTTTTGGGAATTTCCCAGCTCACCGGTTGTTCATGTTTTTTTTTCTATTCTCAATCGTTGGCGTCGTCGGCCATCGTCAATCGTTTGGTTAGTCGATCGGTGGTTGTCTGTGCTTGAGAAGTTTTGCATGTGATCCATACTTATTCAGCAGTGCTACTCCCATTAATAATGTATACAATTGTAGTACTTTTATCAATGCCTATAAGACCTATGTGTAGCCATTGAATTGGCCTAGTTAAAATGTGAAGGAAAGTATTTTTGAAGGCATTTGCTTTTAAATATTAAAATAAAACTGAAAAAATATTCAATATTTATCAATTATCAATTGATAAAGTGGCAATCGTGAAATGGACCACAGAATCACCGATCTCAAAATTTTCTATTTGCAACAAATATGTACAGTTGTTAATTCAAATACTGTTTTTCGACACTTTATAAAAAAGATTAAAAAAAAAGTAGTACACAGACCAATTGTATCAAGTAGACACCACTGGGCCTTATAACACTAAGAGTCAGTTTTGTTTGTAATTTTTATTTTTCAAAGTGGAATTATAAAAATATACATACATCTATATCAAATGAAACAAATCTGCAAAAATATATCTTATGGATTGGTGATGTGTTGGTGTTAAGTTAGTTGGTTTTTGTATTCTTTTAATTTTATCTTATTAACTAGTAGCATGTCACGATTATTGGATATTGTGCTTATGTTCCCCCGCTCCCCCCGTACGTATTGATGCCTTAGAAGCTTTTTTTGTGTCAAACAACGATCGACTGTAAAGCGAATTACGTCGTTAGAATTTGAATTATTCTTCATGCTGCTATTCTATGACGGTATAACGATGATTGAGACGAGTTGATTGAGGCTGAAGATATATTTTGATTTTTTTTTCTTAGTCAATTTTATTTTGCAATTTATTGTATATATAGCTACTCGTACATATATTGAAATATCATGAATAATTCATGACAATATTTTGTACTTTTTTTTTTAAATTAACTGTTGTCGAGCTTATAGGTTTGATTCTTTATTCTTTTTTTTGCTTTCTTACATACAGTTGGTTTTTGGTATGACAAAATGTCAAAAAGATAAACAAAACTTGAAACTCAATTGAAAATGGATTAAAACTGAGTTATATTTTATTGAAAAATTATTTAAATTAACTAAGCATCGTATAGACAACAAAAAATAAATTATTTTTAAAATCAAGTTTGCAACTCAGCTCTTTTGTTTCAATGAAAAGTAAAATAGTTAAGCAAAGAATTTGACTTTTTCCTTGTATAATGAGAGTTAATGATTGATTTATAGCATACAAATGTGTCATAGTAAAAGATAATTTATCTACGCAGTGTTTCCGTGTTGCATTCATAGATTTCTAAATCATAGAAGAAATATAGAACTCCAGTTCAAAGAATGGAAACTCCAAGAATTTTTCCATTGAAACATGAAAAAAATGGTTGCTTTAGTTTTTTTATTCTTTCTTTCCTCTTTTGTTGATTATATTTATAGTATACGACGCATTTTTAACGCATTGATGGCTTGTGGTTTTATTATGATGCATTCGAAGGTCATTCGGTGTTTAGCGACGTTTCTAAATGAGTTAATTAACCTGATTGTAGATTTCTATGATTCACATGATTAAAGTTTATCTTTAACTTGTGTACTGATTCATAAAAAGAGGAAATGTATAAATAATAATTATTATTGGCATTTAAAAGATTTAAAAATTTATTGAATGGGGAAAAATAAAATTTTCTAGGGATTTGAAGCAACAGTGGGTAAAGTTATTTGTTAATTATATTTTATTTGTATTTTTCATATATTTCTTCGAATATTGTTGTGTGATTTGTGCGGTGAGTAATGTCTTAAGTTCAAAGTTTATTGAAAAAGAGTTAATTGTCCGAGTATATTTAAAATGTAGTTTTAATGTTATTATGACGCGATTTCCCCATCAAATCTTTGATTAGTTTATGAACATTAGTATTATATTATATTAAGAGCTTAAGAATACTTTAGATATTTTTCTATTTAGTCTTGAAATCCAATGTTTTTTTAAATGATTTCATAGAAAGTGGTTGGTAAAACTTAAACAAAAAAATAAAATATGCTATTTATCCTCGGTGCTGCCCTATATACAGAGAGTTTGACATTAGACAAGAAATTTTCTGTTGGGAACTTCAAGCTGAAGATTTTAAGTAAACAAATTTTTCTCTTCAACTGCGGCTTATAGAAACCGAAATAAATCGACTTGTTTTTTTTTCAAGGTAACAGTGAGAGAATTACTGTTAATAAAACAAAGTTTTTTTCAAGCTTTAACTTTGAGGAACCAGAAAATTAAAAATCCAACTTGTAAGAAATCGTATTGATGTAGCATTCATTTTTTACAAATCAGATTTATGTAATGATCCAATTGTTGAATTTATTTTGTAATTAAGTACATATAGGGTAAGAATTGTAGAGAATCGGGTCACGTAAGGAATGGTGAAATCTTTAGACCTAGACCTCCATTTATTAAAACCAAGTGCTTAATTGGCTTGGAGTTTTATATGGTCAAGGTCGTGAATCAATATGGGTGATATTTATAGGCTGATGGGAAGAAGTTTTGTAGGCGTGGTGAATTTGTTGTAGGGATTCAGTTGAATAAAAAAAGAGTAATATTGAGAAGAAATTGTTAAGAGAAACTTGTTTAGCGTAGAGTGACGTATGAGAACGTCTGATGATCATTTCAATATTATTATTACATACATTACAGTAAAAAGAAAAATGAGAAGACCAAGGTGCCTACCTTGTGGGACCCTATTATTTTCTTTGAATTTCGTTTGAATAGCGTTGGTAAGAGAATTTTTAAAGCTCGGTAAAGTAAAGATAAGTACCTATACAGTAGGCATAGTCAATTCGGTATGAAAAGAAATTGTCTATATAATAAAAAGATGTCAACGTTGAGAAAATTTTGTGTCAGGGAAATAGTCAAAAAGAAAAAGAAAATCAAATACCCTTTGTAAAGTATATCTGTGGCATCTTTAAAGATAAAGTTTACTTATTTAGAAACATTGAAAGAACTTCAGGAGTATACTCTTATAAAAATCATGATATACTAATATAAATGGCGTAGTAAAAGAGGTTAAAAGTTGTCGATAACTCATTAGGAAAGATGAGATCTGTTATGAAAAAAAGTGTACCTATCTTCAACCAGAGAAAAAATGTCTATAGACTTACGTTATCAATTCAAGTCAATCTGTTCGAAGCGGCTATAAGGCTTTGTACAATTAATACGCTAAATATTTTGAGATACCACTGACTTGGCACATATTTCTAGACTATTTATGCATAGATATCCCTTAAAAAGGGCAATTATCAGAAGATCGATTAAGATTGTCATCGAAATAAACCCTTAAAGAACATGGAAACTATTCCTGGTTGGAAACAGATTCGAATTAGTCGGAGTGTGGAGTGTAGTTTTGAAAAATTAGAACAGTAGTTTGGTGCAAGTTCCCATGAGCCTTAGAGCAAAAGCCTCTCACATTCCCATAATGAAGTGTAAGTGGTATGTTTTAAAAAAGCTTTAAGTAGCCTAAAGAAAAGGAACAAATTAGAAATAAAAAAAACCGTATTACAGTTAGTTATGCTCCGTTGAAGTCTTGATATTAACTTCGAATAAACATGTTTTTCAAAATCATCTTAATCATTTGCCACTCATTATATTTCTTGTTTTTCTTCAACTGGATAGGTCAATGCAGAAAAATTCCTAAATGAAGTGAAAAAAATAAAGAGGAATGAAATATGAGATTTTTACTTTGTATTGGGTGTATTTAATTTTGCTATGCATATATAAATAAATATGCACTGTGTAAATCATTCTAAGGGTGGTCAAATTATATAAGAGTTTTTCAAATAATTCTATTAATTAAAACTGTTTTTAACTCTTTAGGGGCATTGAATAAGGGTTGTTTTCTTCTTTGAATCGAAATTCTAACTTAAAATCAAAGGTCCATTTAGATTAATAAAGGATAAGTTAGAATAACTTTAACTGTTACTTGATATTTATTCGTAAAGGATAAGTTAGAATAACTTTAACTGTTACTTGATATTTATTCGTTTCCAGATCAACATCCTTCATCTTCAGAAGTGATTCTGCATCGGCAGCGTATGATAAATTCATTAAATTCCGATCTTAATAGCATTGTATAGAAACCAAGTGGAATTTAATGGTTCGAAAACCCAAAGCTTTCTTCTGTCCATCAAGCGAAATATTCAACCTCTGCCACCATCCATGGATGGCACTTGCATCGAGGAAACCGAAAAGTTTGCCGTTCTCAGTATGTGTATTATTGACCATCGTTTGTTGCATGATCACATATTTGATGTTGCGAAAAATTTGGCGAAATGCTTAGATTTCTTACCATTTTAATTTGGCTACAATTTATAAGGCCTAAGCTATAACTCCCATATCTGGGCAGGCGCTCCTAAAACTCACCTACACCTCTAAGATAGAATTAAGAATAGAGCCCTTAAACTAATCAGAGACAGTTCTATTATTGAAACTTTTGTTTCACTCGAACACCGTGTCGTAGTGTCTCTTGTCTTACTTTGTTTTATCGCTTCTTCTATAAATAGTGCTTTAATGATATAGTTAGATGCATTCCCGCCTTTAAACAATTTCTCCGTTATACTCGTCTTGCTTAGAATGGTCATCATCATCAGTTTACCCTAGAGCCGTACGGTAAGAGCCGTACGGTAAAATACAGACATTCTTCCTTTAGCCGTACTACTCGAATGCGGAATACTAAACCCAACTCGAGTTTTCCCCCTCATTTTGATGTATGAGCATTTAAATCCAATGTGCATGCATTGAAATCCCCTCCTAACTGCTTGAGTACTCTTTCATACATTGCGATCCAATGTAAGCATGAGAAGCATCGTAATCAATTTCAGGGAAAAATGACTTATTTTTGGAGCCAATACTAAGTTCAAAGTTAGCCATTTTAACTTGCGGTAATTTCTTTACACATAATTGGACTCTTGTTCCATATCTGACTGGTTTTTATCTTATATGTATGTATATATTCTTATAGCATAAATCTGAACTTTAACAACAGAATTATGACTCAATACTTTAAAGTTGAATTAAACAATCTCAATGGTTGAAATAAAAATAATTAATATAAAATGTTAATAAAGTAGATCTTAACTAATTAAATAATAGGTGTGGTTTTTGAAACTTATGAACCACAATAGTAATGTTCCACCTTGTAAACATTTTAGGATAAATAAGAAACAAGTTATGTATATCTATTGACGTGCTCGTTTTACTATACATAGTTCTGTTAATATTCTAATGCCTTTTATTGAATATCTTATCAAATAATTCATATCCGATTCTATGGGCCAAACCAAAATGTAAACAAAATCCGTTTCAGCTCACTATAGTTTGTGCTTGGAGTGTCATAAATACAATAGACACCCCTGCCAGCGTCACTTGGAATTCCCATTTTATAAACAATATACATTTCTGCATAAACTCTTAAGCAAAACATAAAAATTCTGTCTGTTTTATACTCGTATTATCGAAATCCAATGTGAATTCAAAGGGTGGATAATGCAGCAAAAAAAATCCAGTTTTGCAAATATTTTCCATGTCGACATGTCACAAACTACGATTTGTGACATTCCGTCGTGACATGCACTACTCGACAAGTCACAATCGATCTATTAGTCCTACTAAGTAATTGATTTGTCACATTCTTTATTTTTTCAATGACTCGATATAGGTTTTTTTGCAAGCCACATAAACGTCTGCATCCGTTCTTAAGTGGTTTAACTTAATTATTCCATCTACAATTGCTATAATTTCGTCATTATAAATAGGTAGGTCGTTAAGGTAGGTAGGTAACCCCATTCATGTCCTCTCAATTAAATCCGAAAATAGTTATACATCAATAAAACTGCAGAACAAAAAAAAAATCAATCAATTGAAATTTATTTTTAACAATAGTTCATAGGAATTCCCAACGTGATCTAATTTTTGCTGAGTGTGAGATTATTTTTATTTTAATATTCTATCTTGATCTTCTAAAGCAATTTTACTTAGAGACAATGGAAACATGTCTGACACATTATGTGTGCTTGTTTAATAATCTCCAATTGCAGGATAGTCACACGTAATAAAAAATATTATTATTAACGATCTTACTTTTTGATGTACAGATGAATGGGTACTCTTTGAATACTAAGCAGGCAAAATTAGTTATTACGTGTTGTTTATTCAAAGATTCTAATGAGGGTTTTGAGTTTTTTTTGTCTACACGGTGCTTCTTATTTTGGTTTGCGTTTTAGTAACTATTTTTATTTTATTTTTATTTTCCTCTGACTAATAAATGCTTACAGAAAAGATACTTTCTTCTCTTTTTTCTTCTTTTAAGTTAATAAAAAGTTCAAAGTAAAAGTATTTCTTAAACGAAAGAGCTGAGATTAGAACCTTCATTCTAATAGATGTACTTACTAACAATCAACAATGTAAAATAAAGTCAACTGAATTAGGAAATCGAATTAAACATGCAAAATATTTTTGCTTCATGCAGTGGTTTCAAGAATTATTTGTTCTTTTTCTAGAAACAACTTAGATTAATATTAATCAAAGTGTAAAAATTGTCGGGTTTAATATTAGTATTAATAGTAGGTGAAAGTGAAAAAGGAAAAAATAGTAGGTGTGGATTATCTGAATATTTAGTTGATAAAAAAGGCATATGTTGTAATTGTGATGCTAAGAAAATGGAAAACAAAATCAATCATGCAATTCTATCAACCTGCATCTCCTGACCTACAACCTTTATAAATGTTTACATGTTTTACTCAAATGTTTCATTAAATTTTCAATTCATAAAGAAACTCTATATGAGGGCAGTCCGATAAGTACTTAGCCGACAAAAAAAAAACAAAAATTTTAGAAAAGTGGAGATTTATTTCTCATAATAGTCTCATTTTAGCTCGATACACTTGATCCATCGATGCTCCAACCCATCCTCATTCGACTCAAATTTCTGCCCGGCAAATGATTTTTTCAAGTTTGAAAAAAAAAAAAATCGCACCGGGCCATATATAGAGAATACGGTGAATGGAGCAACAGTTCGTAGTGGAATTCGATCAATTTAGACCAGGACCAACACCAACAAAACACCTTTTATTATATTTAATTTTAAAATATATTAGAGTGCACTAGATAGTGCAATACACAAACCTTGTCGCAGTTGTGTTTTATTATATACAGATCTGGATCAGGTTATTTCTGTTTTTACGTAATACAAAAATAATATGGAATCTTGCTTTCCATCTGAATTTCAAAGATGCAAAAATGTGTTCTTATTCTGGCGGGCAGATGGCTTTCATGATAAGGAAGTATTAACTGCAGTAATAAGAAAAAAATATGAGACATAATTGTAAATTAACAAACATAAGGAAAAAAGAGATGTGCATCTGACACTGCTTCCACTATGACTCGTATTTTTTTTATTTTCAAGGGATGATCTACATATGTATATGAATCATTAGCTTTAGTTAAACACGTCTATGGTAATAAAATGAAAGAATTTTTATGTTTATTTTTGCCTTGATAGCGATTTCTTAATTTTTTTTTTTCAAAAATTCCAACCCAACAAACGCGGCAATGCACCTGATAATTTCCTTTAAAAAATCAGATTTGACATCTGTAGTTTTGACACCAATGTCAGTATTTGCTTCTTTTATTAGTTTTATCGAATCCATTCATATAAAAAGAAAACAAATTTTGATTTATTTTAAAAAATCAACACACGTCTTGATAAAAAAATCCAATATCCCACACGTTTTACCCCCATTTTACTAAGGTATTTATAATTTCATCTAACCAACATTTTACTACTTATAATAAAATTCTACATAGCAACTTTCTTGAAATTCTAAATATAAGAACTCTAATTAAAAAAAAAACTTGTTAACAGTACAACCTTACACATTAAATATCACTAAACTTGTTTTTTTTAAGAACAAAATATATCAGTCAAGGTGATGATTCTTACTTCTAACTTTAAGAGCTACGTATTTAATAAACAAAACAAGTTTTAAATTATGTAGGTATAGATTTTAAAATAAATTTTATGATTTTTCCAATAAAAATTAAATAATTCCATAAACAACAAGAATGTTAACAAAAAAAAAAATAAATATTAAATGACTCTTGCTCATCTCTTGCGTAACAAAATGTTCAATGAACTTTATAATTCATTGCAAAAAGACAGAAAGAAAAACTGCATGACCAATGACCAGTCTCTATTATTATGCACAGCATAAACGCATTCGAAAAACTATACACATAATGCAATTTGCATACAAAATATGCAAACGTGTTGAGCTGTCATAATGACAAATGCAAAATAAAATCGAGAAGAAAATCAAAACAAAAAAAATGAAGAATTGTCATACGAATATGTCAAGTCGTCGTGTGTCAGTCGTCGCCGTCGCCATCGTCGTCGTTCATATTTCCAAGAAAAAATTATGAAAGTTTGTATTTTGACCACAGAAGACCTATCAATGGATGCACTCTCCGCAAAACCCACACGCCACACCGAGCCGCCACTGCGCGACGGTCGCCGCCTTCAGCCGAGTGCATTATAGAAAAGTACCTTTCTTTCAGCTATGGCTGTCAAAAAATGCCCTCACACAACAATGGTGTACATTGAATATTCATGGTGGCGCAAACATGGCGGTCACTTGCTTGCGAAATATTATGTGTAAACCATAAATTTAGTCAATCCACACTACGCATCAGAATGGTAGGTTTTGTGTTTTTTCCAGGTGCGGATTTATGAATTTCAAACCTGCATGTGTTTTGATAGATGCTCTTTAATGCTATAATAATAGTAAAATAAAATATTTGAGTAATTAACTAAATTGGTCAGTTAACTAACTGAATAATAATTTCTGACAAATGTGTGTCAAAACTTTATTGAAATCAAAGTACGATACTAAGGAAAGGGCGATAGATAGATGGCGCTAACTGGATTTCAATAGTAAAGGGTAGATTTACATGTGAACTTACCTCGTGTTCAATAGATTCTTGATTGAAAAACTCCATATAGTTAAACTCTGGCTTGGAGTAAGTGAAATTTAACTGACCCTGTAGCACATATGTATCTTATATATTTTCGGTTCGGCAGAAAAATGATACAACTCAAAAAAATTAATTCTTCAAAGTTGGCGAAAAAAATAGAATACAGTTATGAATTTCTAATAATCTTTACAAATATCAATTATTTTTCTTCACAAAATTACAATTTTAGCTAAAAAATGGAATTTTAAGTAGTATTTGTGATAATTATGTAACTGTCAAATTCTGAAGCATAGAATATATTTGACAGCAAAGAAACATTTAAATTTCTGTCAGGACCACTTAAATTATTGCCAGTAGTGACCTTCTAACTTGTTGACAAAAATTTGTCAGATCTTATGTATCTCATTGGTCAATCCAGATATTTTTCTAATTCCAAAACTGATAATTGAATACCTACATACATATATATATTCATATTGTGGACATTTATATTGAACATTATTCTTACACGTGTCAACATGAACACTTTTATTACATTTTGACGTTTAAATGTCCGATCTAGATTAATATCCTGTTGGATTAAGATAAAGCTTACAGAAAAATAAGCTTCTTAAAAAAAATTATATGAACTCAGAGAATTTAAAATGACATCGCCCTAAACTAAATCTGCCTTTGTTTCCTGTTAGACAAATCCACTTTATATATTTGCTCTCTCTTTGCTCCCCCAAGCGCTCTAGCCCTATCCGAATTGTCTGTTTGTCTTTTCATCATCATCAGATACTGACAGTTCAAAGTGACTGTTTTGCGGTGGAGGAGCGTGATCTGACATCACAAAATATGAGAAAAGTAGCTACCATATTTGACTTTCACATGATGGTTGTTGCTTGAATGAGCGCCTCAAGAGAACGAAGGAGTAGAGGCAAAACTAATTAAAACCCATGCCATTGGTTATTTGATTGCATTTGCAAAATAAAAAAAAAAAAAAAAAAAACAAAAGTGAACAAAAAGAATAACTCGAAATAACTGTCAATGACGGTCGTTGTCGCGCTCGAAGGTAGTTTCATTGTTTTGGTTGATACTTTTGTATAGTGAAGATCATAAGCAGGGGCTTGTTTACACGTACAAGTTCTAATTATATGCAAAAATGTGTGCGGTGTGTATATTAACTACTACTGTTGTACCTACCTGAGCGAACGATTAGCATGCTGAGACCAATTTTTTTTGATTAAAATTATTTGATTGTTCCTTAGATAAATATTTTTCCATCTTCTTTTCTTCTTTCTTGTATTTTTGTTTCTCTTCACAATGTTTTGCGGTTTGTCAGTGTTATAGGATAGAGTGGTGAATACTAAAAAAAACTGATGACTAAAGAGCTTTATGCCTTCATTAGAATTCATTTGGGCTTCTTGTCAGTTGGTCAGAGCAAAATAAAATAGGCTTGAATAATGCATTTTAATTAAACAAAGTAACACAAAATTTTTTAAATGAATTTGACCTTTGCAAATTTTCACAAAAATATGAATGTGAACAAATTTCTTAGCATTTAGTGGTTTGTGTGTAGGATTGGGAGTAAAAAAGTTTAGAAATGCGTTCGCGTGGTCTTTAGAATTTTCAAACCATATGTTCCGATAGACCAAAGTATAATACAAGGTGGGTCAAAATTAATCACCCTGTCGGATACTGTTATAATTTTTGCAAATGGCGTCTAACTTCAGTCATATTAAACATTTGTGAACGAGACAGCTGCAGAATATAAACAGACATCAATGGAGCGCTATACTCCTCAAGAGCGTGGAAAAATTGTGTCGATTTGTTTTGGTGTTAGCCCAGCGTTAATTTCGACATCGATTTTAATGAAAGAATCTAAGTGAAAGACTTACACATGTTTCCATACAAAGAGCAAAGAGTGCATTAGTTAATGCCTGATGACCTTCCGTAGCGTGTGATTTACTGTCAAGCCATCCTTAATCTCAACAACGAAAGGTACGATTTTGTGTCGAAAATCGTCATGAGCAAAGAGGCGCATTTCTATCTAAGCGGTTACGGAAATAATCAAAATTTTCGTTTCTTGTGCACTGAAAATCCGGGTGTACGAGTAATGCACGAAGAGCCATTACATCCACTCAAAGCCACTGCGTATTGCAGCGTTCACGCGAGAGGAGTGATTAGGCCGTTTTTTTTTGAGGACGTCATGGGCAATACGGTCACTGTTACTGGCGAACGCTACAGGGCCATTACAAAAGACCTCTTACTGCCATAATTGGATGAGCGGAGCTTGGTGAACATATGGTTTCATTAAGACGGTGCAACCGCACACGCAGCACGATCCACAATGGTTATTGTGAAGAAAGCAGGTCCTAGTCGCGTAATCTCCCGTTTTGGCGATTTGGCATGGCCACTAAAATCGCCAAATTTAACCATCCCAGGCTTCTTTCTTCGGGGCTACTTAAAGTCGCGGGCTTATGACAACAAGCCTGAGACAATCGCCCTTAAGGAGAATATTCGACAGGAATGTGAAAAGTTATCACCGGAAATCTTGCGGAAATGGCCACAAATGTGTATCAGCACTGGCGACAGCCCCTTGGTGGATATCGTCTTTTGCACTTAATAAAAAATATTTCCATCACTCAAAGTCATTTTTTTTATTTGATAAAAAAGTAATTCAAAAACAAAATTGGATGATTAAAAACGTTGTCACTCTATAGGAAGATGCTATAATTTTTGCAAAAGGCGGCAAATGTAAATTCTACTTGTGAAATAAACAGCTACAAGATAAATGTAAACAAGACATGAGCCGCTATACTCCTAAATAACGTGGAATAATTGTTTCAAATAATTCTCCGGACATTTGACAGACAGTGGAGCAGCTGTTAGCTGTTGACCACCAAACATAACATACTATTAACATATACTCAAACTATCCTGAATCTCGACCACGATGGAGACATTTTTTCGTCGAAAATCTTTATGATCTACGAGGCTCATTTCCGTCTCTGTGGGCATGTGAATAAGCAAAATTATGGCTTCTGAAGCGAAAATCACGTATCCTTATCCGCGTATAACCCAGGATGACGAGGGAGGTATCACCAGGCCTTATTTTACCGAAAAAGTTGCAGGCCAAATGAAAACTTTGAACGATGAGGGCTACAGAGCCAAGCTCAATGACTTTCTTTTTCCTCGTTTGGATGGATTGGGGCTTGAGAACATGTGGTTCCTACAACATAGAGTAACGGCAAATTTTTCGTGACCCACAACCGACATTCTGACGAGTGTATAGGTCACATAATCTCACGTTTTGGAGATTTGCACAGGGTAGTAATATCGCCAAATTTATCCGTTCCAGACTTTTTTTGTGAGTTTTTTTTTGAAACCAAGAGCATCCGACTATCGAAGCCCGTAAAGACATATCTGACAAGAATGCGGGGAAGTTCATTGAATGATGATCAATTCCATAAATTGTGCCTGATTGGCCATCAATTTGGCGGTGGCACTTAGCGGATATCATTTTCTCAACTTAATAAAAAAAATTAAGACAACAAATAAACATAATACAAAAGCAGAACAAAAGATTTTTATTCCTAAAAAAAGTAAACATTTTTACTGATGATTTTTTTTTCCTTCTGGTCTCCTATTTAACTTTATCTGCATTAAAACAAAATTTAAATTTTAAATTGGTATTGCTTATTATAGGGACTTACTTTTACTTTTTTGTTGTTAAACATGATATAGTTATCGCAAGCACACAAGCTGTCTAAGATACGTCTTTCGATTTAAAGACATTTTCAACTTATTCAGTCCCTCTAGATAGTAGTTAAACAAACATACAAAAAACGATCTTATAATAGTTATCTCTTATGTAAAGTATACAAGTACAATATCGTATTTATCTCTTTCCAATCGCATTCAACTACAATCGAATTATTTATTATCCAATGCCACTAAGCAAATAAAAGAAAAAAAATACAAGAATGTTTTAGTATATAATTTTTATTTTATTTTTATTTCTCTCCATTTCGAGAAGAACTGAAATTCAAAACAAAAAAATGTGGACAAAACGTGTTGAGTGAGTTTTTTTTTCTTCTTTTTTTTTGTGAGTTTTATTTTTTTTCTGATCGTGGTCTTATAATGAAATTCCAGTAACTGCTTGCCTCAAGGTCATTTTAACTCTTTTCTCTGTGGGAATAATAATAATAATTATTATTACTTGTGTGAGTGTGGAGCTTTAGGTTTTTACATGTGTTGTAAGCAACAACAACAAAACCAAATTGACACAAAAATATGTTTTATAAGAAAATGTAGTAGAGTTTTTTTTTCTGTAAGTGTCACGTAAAAATACTGCAATAAATTGTTCCAATCATGAAATGCCAATTTTTTTATTTTAAATTAATTAGAATCCACGACACGCGTGTGACAATAACTCGGAGTTTATCATTTGACTTTTGCTTATGGCACGGGTTTTGACTAGTTCACAACAAAAAAAAAAAAAACTAGTAAATGAAAGGGATGGAGCGGAGGTTTTTTATTATTGCGGTTAACGTGTTAAGTTAGGTGAGGCAGTAACAGTGATATTCTGTTGAGTTAAATAAATTTGTTGTTAGGCATTTAATTGAAGCAGCAAGCCCCAGCCCACGAAATTCGAGTGCCAATTTTTTGAATTATTTTGTGAGACAGTGTTAATTCAGGAAAAATGTATTATTCTTTTTTTTTCTGAAATACTTTTATTTCATTTTATAATCACATTTATGCTAGCTACACACGATGCAACCGTTGCAGAAACGTGTTTCGTTTGTTCACTACACACGTGGCATCTGTTGCCGCAACCACCGAAACTATCAAAACTTTTTGATATTTTTGGCAACGGTTGCAGCAACACAAAATCAATTGTCAACATAGCTACACACGAAGCAACGATTGCTTCAATATGGCTGTGTTGCTACAACGGTTGCCTCGTGTATAGATAGCATTAGATTATTAAATTATGTTTACAGAGGGCTTATTTACTAAATGTCAATCAGTTTTATAGTATCTTAAATTAATAAGAAAATAAATAAAATTCAAAAAGTTCAGATATTTACAAAACCTACAAGAAATATATTCATGAACAAATATATATAATACTTGCATAAGCATTTGTGAATCTTAGGGAAAACATATTAAGTTAGAGTGAATACATCGACTTTATTTCGAAATCTGATACAACAACAAAACAATAGCTTTTTTGACTGACATTTGATATTACTGTCATTCTATTAGGCGTACGCGGGAGAGAACATCAACTTAGTCTTATAGGTTATCTGACAGTGCACCAATCTGTTTGGTAACTTGTTCAAAAATTTCAAATTCCTCACTTTGATGAAACTTAAATTTGTTTATTTGTGAGGTGTACTACCTTTTGAGAGGAATTGACAAATCCTCCAAGTGTATCACTTGTCATAAGAAGTGCTGCTTTTTAGCCATTCGAAATCGGTAGAAAATTGTAGGTCCTGGCAACACGCACACAGGAATGGTTGAAAGTTGTAAATCACCAGGCTTAGGCTCTCTTTAAGCCGTCATAGCCTCTAATTTATTTATTTTATAAATTAATTTATTTACTTTGTGAAAAATATAAATGAGAAGAATTTCTTTTTATATTCGTTATAGAGTTTAACATCTGTCAAATTCATTAAAATTAATTGCTGTCATTTTTCTCGCTAACTCATTCTTAAAGTTCTCAATCAACATTTCTACAACCCAGTCCACAAGTTTTCATACTCAAGACACACTCATTTCAATTTAAGCTCACAAATTAGGGCAAATCGAGTTGAACCAAACCTATTTCAATTCAACGGAAACTCATAATGGTTGAAATGTAGTTCAATCTCGCTTCAACTTTGCGTACCTTCTCATTAAAGTGATATATAAAATGTACCTTTTTATTAATAGCCGCGTTTTATAATCGATAATCGCCATTGATTCATATAGATTAACCCTTGAAAATAAAATGTTACAGATAATAGTGACAGTATATTGTATACTCATCTCTCTTTTGCCTATATTTGTTGATTTTCAAATATTTCTTGTTTTTTTTTTTAACAGTGTAGTTTACACTACCTTTATCATAAAATGCCATCTACCCGCCAGAGTAAAAACCACTTGATATAAATATATAAATAGAGTGATCACCTTACGCTTTGTTAAAAACGTAAGACTAATGTAAATAGTTTTACATTTGATTTTAATGAGTTAAACTATATTTTTATTCACCACTGCATCATTATGCATACCACCAATTAACCTCTGCCAAAGTTTAACCGAGCTTAAAATACATTTTTAACTTTTTAAGGCAGAATGAATTGTAAAAGATTTTAAATAATATTCACTAGTGTATTTTAAACTCTCTATCTCATCCCATATCTCGTAATATCAAATTTCATTTAAATCGCCTCAAAAGTAAAATAATTTCTCATACAAAAAAAATTACGTATACGCCATAGTGAACCAAAAGAATTATTAGAATATTGTGGGGTATTGATTTTTTGAGAGCCAACAAAACTTTTCTTATATCAAAGCTGAATACAAATTAATCTTTTTGTTGCCTCTGGACTAGCTTCCTGTTTATATGTGTACGTGGAATATAATAAATTCATAATTTCCCTGGCTCAAATAACTCTAATAGAACCTTCAAAGATTTTGGAGTCCCTAAGAACTGCTTTAGCTGAAATTTGAGCTGGTCTTCGATGAGTATTAGTTGTGATCGTGAGTCTTATTTTATCTGTGATAAATTTTCGAATAACATCTTTTCCTGAAGAAAGATTAGATGATCTAGGTTGCCTTCCAAAATCACTTCAATGTAGCCCCGTTGAGCATTGTTTCGGATTAAAATCAAATGTTACATGGATCACTATGTTCGGGAAAACTACAAGTGTGATAAGACGAAGAACTGAAGTCCGGCCCTTCAGATAACCTAAGGATATTGGGGTAGTGAGAGTTTCAATATTGAAAGATGCGTTTGGTCTCTTGGCCTTTTCGATCATACAGTGAACTGAATTCTTCACGATAACCATCATTATCAGCCATAGAAGCAGACGACTGTGCAGGAGGAGGAGCTCTCCAAAAGCTACTTCATTTTTCTAAGGAATGCATGTGAGTGCTTCTCGAAAATGAGTGATGAAGTCTATCTCCACTCGAGTCTACTTATTAATAAAGTGAATACGCACTGCATGGTTAATACCAATTTACGAATAAGAGGCCTTTGCATTTACTCTAGAGAAGTGTGATGTGCAATTTCATTAGTTCGGATTGTTAGCCAATGGTTCTTTTTAAGAAAATCAGTTCATAATAGCAGTGAATTCAGACTTAATTAACTTATTAAGGAGTCATTTGGTTTCAATAGGATGGTGCAAAAATTCACACTTAAAGGTTACCGATAACAGTTTCAAGGGAACCATTTTTAGAGCGCCACATCTCAGTAAGTCACCAGCAGATTAATCAGCTCGCTCGCCAGACTTGGCAGCTTGTAATTTTTAATTTTGTAGGTTTCTTTTTTTTGAATATCTGTTTAAGGGCCCTAATAGAGCTAACTGCGAACATTCAAACATAATTTGCCGATATTCCCAATAGCTGATTAGAGTCATAACAAGTGTCAGAAGAATGGTTTTCAATGATATGATTTTCAAAATTTGCTACATTATAAAAAAAAGTTATATTGCCGCACCCTCTATAACGAATGCTAAGTAAACAAGTTGGATTTTATAAGTAAAGTCTTAGGTTGTTGAACTGTTTGTGTCAGCAAAAGTTCTTGTTTCTACAGAACCTTTAATCATCACCGATCTAATCCATCATTTCCATTGTTGAATTTAAATCAATATTTTATCAAAACACTTCTTGTCTACCATCTATGTATGTACGTATTTATGTGCGTAATTTTTTATATTTTTTTAATTTCAATTCTTGATATCCTCAATTTATCACATTTTACTTAAGAGCTTGCAAACAAAAAAAACATACCCATTTGTCTATTCTATTGTCGCTCCCATTTGCAATGCGCAGGCCCGACCCATTATTATCAATCAATAATAGTTAACCATGTTAATTGCCACCAGCAAGTCACGTGTATAGATTCTTAAACATTTACAAGAACCTTTATCCTAAGCTAGCTCTGCAGACTTTTCCCAAGTGTCTCTTGAACAAACACAGAAATCTAAATCAAATAAAACCTAACCCAAGCCAGTATATGTTATCGTTTTTATTTCAAGCCTCACAAAAAATAAAGCCGAGGTTTTATAATCCATACTTTAAGCAACAAAAAAAATTATAAATTCATAAAAAAACGTGTTAGCTGCTTTGTGTTTCATGTCGGACTGCTTGGCTTTGTTGTTGCGTTTCGGGAAACTAATAAATGTACGTGCGCCCGCAACCACTCTTGTGGTTCCTCATACCTGACGGTGTCATTGTCGTCGTCAAATTGCCCACTGATGTTGACAATACAAGACAACAAAAATAAAACCGTGTAATGACAATTTGACTTATGAGCCAGATTGGCCTTAGGACTTACGGGTTAAAGCACAGGAAAGCGTAGGCAAATAAAAAAAAGCAAAACCTCACCGCAATATATGTAACATGAGACAACAACTCCTAGCTAAAGTTCATTTGCACCAAAGCGTGGCGTCATCTTTCTTTTGACATATGTCACTGACAAATTTGGCAAAATATCGCGCTGATTTGGTACTTATATAATTGCTTTGTTTCCATATTTGGGGGGAAAATATTTCTTCTTTTTCGATGGTGATGATCGCATCTTTTCTTTCTAATCGAAGTTTCGAAATTTCGAAAAAACTTACACCAACAACATTTCATGATAATAAAAATGACCAAAGTGACCAAATAACTCTCACATAGAGAGGTGTGTCATTTAAAAATGAAAAGTCATATAATTTATGCTTATAGTTGGAAATAAAGTTAATATAAACTTTTGTAGCAGAGGTGTATTGTTTATTAAAAATTAACATGCCTTGTATAGGCTTATAGGTGAAAATTTGTCATTCGATTAATTTGACTAATATACATTTTTAAAAATAAATCAAACAAATTCAAACCAGATCTTGATATGACAAAGACAAAGGTATAATTGATATGCAGATTAAGGTGTTTTCAATTGCCTTTTCTGTTTTAGAGAAAAGAAGTATATTCGTTCGAAATTACGTAAGTATAGAAATTTCATATCTAAAACTATGCCCAAGAAAAGTTTGATGTCTTGGTTTTGTAACAGTAGAAAATCTGGATTACAAAGTGTTTACACTTGTATCACAAAATCAGCGACAGCGACGTTATATCAACTCTGAAATGAAAACCATCGTAAATGTACGAGACAATGTTCGGAAAAGCAAGCCTCATTAAGCTTCCCCCGATGCCACTTTTTGGCACTGACTATTACAAATTTTCCTTTGAAGATTTTCACCGAAAAAAAAGGCCACAACAATTTTTGTTAAGGGTTTTTCCTGTGGCGGCCATGTTGTTTTGCAGATATTTGTCAAATCGGTTATTATTCTTTACTGATGTCAAATAACCATGGAAAGTAACACGATTGAACAACACATCCAAATAATAAAACTTTATTACTCGTAACAAAATGAGTGTTCTTCTTTCTCTTCATAGTTGACTCTTCAACGTTTGGTCGCCAAATTATGCGTGCAGCGTCGCGGTATGTAAAAATGTATGGCAGAACCCGAGGCCGTCCATTCTTCGCCATGCGCAAGAACTCGGCGTTCAAAGACTTCAACTTTGCGAATTTTTGCGCTGGGATTTGGGTCTACACCTGTACAAGATTCAACCGACTCAGAAGCTCAAAGTTTGCAACCATTGACAGCGACGTTTGTTTTCTTCTGAGAATTTGAAAGATGACCCCAATTTTGGCGGGAATATCAATTTTAGTGACAAATAAAATTACAGTACATGGGACGACAACAACCTACACGAGTTTCACCAGGTGAAAATTTATCCACAAATAGGTCCTGTTCGGTGTGGATTTAGTTTTGCAAAAACGACATTGGTAAGGCGGTCACCGTCAATGGCGATCGTTACAGAACGATGACAACCAATATGCTATGGCTTAAATTGAACCAAATTAACCTAAATGACATGTACAAATACAGCAGGATGACACAATGTTCCACACAGCCGGCACCACGATTTGAGGGTAAGGTTATCTGTCGCAGAGCTGATAAATTGGCCCCCAACGTTATGCGATTTGACCCCGCTAAACTTTAAACTTGGGGTTTCCTAAAATCGCAGGTTAATGCAAATAAGCCACAATAGACTGATGCCCTTAAGGTGAACAAAACACAAGCCTTCGAACAAATTCAGCCAGATCTAAGGGGAAGAGTCAGTGAAAATTTGGCCACTCGGATCCATGCAAGCGTAAGAAGCAAACTCAAGAGCGCTTATTGCAATTTTCTGCATCAGTTCAAAATTTTCAAAATTATGCAAATCAGTTGATTCCCTGCTATTCACAGAAATTGGAAACCTCTAAGTAAACATAGTGACATTTTGCATGAAAATCTTTGACTACCCAAATCAACTCAATAGCTAAAGCTTCGGGATTATTTTGAAAAGCTGGAAGAAATCTTTAATTTCATCGAAAAAAAAAATAATTATCAACGATAAAGCTTAATGGTTTTGTCAATAAACAAAGTATGCATTTTTGGAAAACAAGAAACCTTTATGTGCTTCAATGGAGAAAATTCCATTGCATCTAGAAAAAGTGGCTGTGTGGAGTGGATTTCATGCCGCATGTATGATTGTACAGTATTTTGTCTTCTATGAAAATTATCGTTTTGTTATATGCATTGCAGCTTGCTATCATCGTATGCTAAAAGATTATTTTGAGACAGAATCAAATGGACTTGAAATTAGTGATCCGTGGTTTGAACAGTATGGGTTCATTGCTATTAAAATGAAGTTCGCTTATCGTGGAGCCTTGAAAAATATTTTGACTGAGCGGCCAGAAATAAATTATATCTGTAGTAAGAACATACTCTCTTTTTAAAACAAGTTAATACTTGACATTTAGCTATGTTGAGATGAAGGCAGTTAGTTTCGCACCATTGCGCTAGCCTTATAAAATCTTCTTGTAGTAGTATGCAATCCTGAATTGATTCGATGTGCCTGTAAAGTTTCAGATCGTCTGCATAAAGAAGGCATTTTGAATTAATGAAGACCTCAGATATATCATTAATAAATAAAAGAAAGAGCAATGGTCCAATATGACTACCCTGAGGTACGACCGAAGGAACAAAAATTTGATTCGATAAATATGTATCAATTTTAACAACTTGAACTTGAATTTGAAATAATTGTTGTTAACCTAATTACGCCAAACAACATCGGGTGAAACTTTTGCCCCACCTTGTAATACAATTATAATTAAACAAAAAATAAATAAAATAAATAAAATAATTACCTCATATACTTATTTAATAAAAATTTGGACATGTTAGACACACTTCGATCACTAAACAAGTTTATATGTACATAAGTATGTATGTTTATGAAATATATTATAAGAATGATGTTAAAACACTCATTTTTTTTTAAATCGAAACATATACATTTAAAAATACATATGTAAGTTTATACAAATATAATCTGAAATTATATAACAAAAATTAAATTAAATTTTATTTGCTAGTAAGAAATTTAAATGCTTTCTTAATTTCAATCGAACTAGATCTTCCATTGCTCAAGTGTAGAGATAATTTTTAGTTTAATCTGTCAACTGACAGTTTTTTAAACTAAGACATATGTATGTGTTGTGTCCACTAAAATTTATCTATGTACATATCACTTATATCTTATATTGTTAATCACGTAGACAAATGATTAACAACATATCGTTTAAGGTTTCAAAGAACATAACTCGAACAACTTAAAAAAAAGAGCAGAAATAAAAATAAAAAAACATAAACACCCACACCTGGGGTGTCAAAAGGTTAATCGTGCACAAATTATCTGTCGGGGAATCAACCAAAAAAAAAAAAAAGCAGTCCTTCAACCAACAAAATCTCGTTATCTCAAGAACATGTACTAATGTAAGCCATTTCCAATCAACAAAATCAAGTTCTACGTGAGCATTTAGCTTCTCTCAGGTTCGAATTACTGCTTCATAGTAATATTCTAATCCTATTATAGCCAGCCACCTACAAAACAGTTGTTCTACGAATTTATTCATTAATCTTTTTTAAGCGCTAAAACCAAAGGCAAATCACGAAAAACAACTTTAAGACGAACAATAGCAACAACAATAACTACTCTGCTAATCTCTCCACTTACACATTTCACATCAATCATGCAAATGGTTATAATTATCCAACTGTCATTTACACGGCGCAACACTACAAGCAATTTATAAAAAAAAATATTTCCTCATACCAAAGGATCGATGTTATTTTTTTTACAATTAACTGCTGTCACACTATTTGTTTGAAATTTTAATATTTGATGTTTTAGATTTTTTATTAGTTGTTAAATTATATCAACATGAATTTAATCGTACGAACAAGAAAAAATCAAGATCAAGACAAAGCAACATCTTAAGCAAAAAAAAAAAAAAAATAAGAAATCATGAATTATGTAAATAACACACGCGTACTCAAGTGTGTTCTAAATTACTACCTACCCTATGAAGCAAGCTCTCCAAACGCCAACAACAACCAGAACAAAACCAGTGTAACAACATTTTATGCTGAATTGTTACTAATTCTCCTCAAGGCCGGATACAAGATGAAAAATCTTCTATATATACAAAAGGTTCTTATTCCAGGAGTGTGAGACTTGCGGCAGTTTTGTGAAATAAAATCGAACATGCAATAGATATCTCTCCTTGTATTACACAAATAAATGCCAAAGGTAAGAACTCAGAAGAACTCGTATGCCTTCTATAAGGCCGAAGTTATCTCTACGGTTTTAATGGGTCTTAATCTCAAAGCAAATTTTCAAATAACAACGAAGTAGCATTTTCTGTTAAATAAGAAAATGAAGTAATTTTTAGCAAACTGCCCACTAGTTTTGTCTTATTTTTTTCTCTGAGTCTAATTATGTGGACATCTGACAGCTGTCAAATTGTTTCCCTATGATTTATTCTCCCTCTTTAATTAATTTTGTTTTTTTTTTTTTCGATTTTAATTGTTATTTCAGATCCAATCGCCAAGGTTGACAACTTTACTTTCTCTTCGTAGCATATCACATCGTCAATGGTCGTCGTCGCCGCCGTCCACTCTTTTGTCATTGCAAATTCTGTTCTATGACATTTAATACGTCAACTCAACTTTACACATGATTCAAAGAGAAGAGAATGTTTATTTCAATATGAGCGTTGACAGTACAAGGAGTAACCACCAGTGTTTAAATATTGAAATGAGGAAATGACAGGTCACCAACTTGTATTTTCATTTGTCTCACCATTATTTTTCATTATGCACATCATCGAAAGCTATATAAATATGGCGGCATCAATGAAGTGATGCGTTTTAGCTAAATTTAGAAAAGAGATGTTCTGTGTGCGGTGCTACTGCAACTGCTATTTAATTTATGCATTTTAGTCATGAAATTTTCACCTGAAAATGCATAAATAAATAAAAGAAAATGAGCACACTTGGCAAAGGTATGTTGATATAAACAATACAACAACAACAACACAACACCTAAATGCAAAGTGGAGACTTGATAAAAATCCGATCACGCGATGGAAAGAAAACAAATAAACAAAATAATTGCACAAATTGGTGGTGAAAAATATATGTATGTTTGTGCCGTGATATCAACATGATGATCAATATATTTTTTTTTTTAATTTGTATTTACAATTTTAAATATTTTTTATAACGACGACGTTTTTCATTATGAATTTATTATTAATTTTTGTTGAGAGGTTTTGCATTGTTTCTGACGTCTTCAACGATATTGATTGTGGAGATTGTGAGATGCACGAGGGAAGTGGATTTTCCAATATATTTTTGCTTTTATTGAATGAGCGGAATAATTTCTTTCCCGATTTTAATAATTTGTATTTATGTGAATGGAAAATTTTAATTAAATATACTTCTTACGTAAAATAAATGATTTTAATCATATACCTTTAGTCGAAAAGAATAGAGTTGAAAGTAGGGGGTTTTATTAAAAAAGGTCTAATATTGAAGCATCATAATCGAAAGGTCAATTTTGTGAGTATGTTCTTTTGATATGATGGTAGTTTTTGAATGAAAATTACCCATAATAAATGTTATATGTGATTGTTATAAAACAGTGTTTTCAATAGCTAAAGGAAATAGAAATTAAGACGTTCGTTGAGTAAGTTGTCATATTTTTAAACTATTTCCGTATTCAGTATGCCATCAATAAAAGAAAATCACTAAATGTATGTACATACATATATAATAAATCTTAGCTAAACTGTCAAAATCTGTGAGTAAAAACCTTGAACCAACTTTGAATCAGTTTTAAACGGATGGCAGTTTACTCGGAAGGATTTTTTCAGTCAAAAATGAATCGCTTTACGCTTGAAAAACGTTGGTGTACGCAATTTTGTGCAAAAAGTTGTTGAGACTGGTATGCTAGTGAGAGTGCCGAAAGTGTGAGATTCAATTCATGAATATATTGTATTTGGCCCACCCTTTATAGTACGCGACAAAGAACGTGAATCAATTCTAGTACTATGTGAGTTGCATATACATACATACATACATAAGTGACTATTGTATATGAATACTGGTATATGTTACCTCATGATGGGCTCAAATGTGTCCCTGACTTCGTGAAAGCTTACAAAAAAATAATTGGACAAATATTTTATGTAATAAAATAAAATAAATAAATAAATTCCAAAAATTTAAATTTACGAAAAAGTGTATAAAATTTAATTCATTCTACAAAAGAACATAAAGTATTATTTTATAATAAATAATAAATCTACTGGGAGAATTAGTTTAAACTTTAAAGTTAAATATTATACTTAGGTGAAAGGAAAAATTACATATAAAAATCGTACAACGGAACTTTTCATTTTGCAATAATAACTAATCAGTTGATTAAATAAAATTAAAAATTGTACTAAATTACTAGAGATATTGCTTCTGAACACTCCTGACGGTTTGTGAAAAAACTAAGTTAACAGACGTTTGACGTTTGTCGTTTGTAAATGTCAAAGAGTCATATAAAGTTAGCATGATACTAAAACAATAGGTATTCGATGATTTTAACTTTAATAAAAGGCTAGAGAAAGTATGATGCTATATTCGATTAAAATTTGCAAAATCGTTGTTTTAACCTAGTTCATACTAAAACAGCTTAAACATCGTACTTATTCCACTAAATTTTCTTCTAAATATCTTCACTTTATCTTCAGCTCCAAACTTTTAGTGGTATTTTCTTAAAACTTCCCAACTGAGTCAATTAAAATCGAACACGTAGTGCAACAAGACGAATCTACTGCCAATGGACTTATTACCTTTTTTTATGAGTTGAAATAAATACTTTGGAACAACTATGGAAATCACAAACAAAAAGACATACGCAATTTTATTTAAAGCCCGATTTAGACTTTCGTTCTTCATTTGCTGTACTTTGCTCGTTTTTCTCTCAACAACGAAGAAGCCTTTACATTAATGCGCTTTTGTTTTTCAGTTCGTTCTTAAAAACAAAATGAATAATAACACATTTTTGGCAATGCGAAGATCCTGTTGGACGAAGGGTTGCTGAAAAGGAAACGTTCATCACATACAAACATAATAGAAGAATTAACACCTCAGCCAGACTATTTCTGAAATTAGTTATAAAAATGCCTAAAGAAACATTATGTTGAGCTTCTATAGGTTTAGTGAAAAGTTAATTATCTAGAGTACAAACATAAATATGTATGGAGCCTATAATAACCTTTTTCTACTCTTATTCTAAAACTGATTTTTATTCAGGTATATTTTTGTCTTGTTGTATTTTCTAAACCAGCGCTAGAAATGATTATAATATCGTACTTTTATAATGAAGCCTCCTGATGATCCATTTTATTATTGATGATGATCCATTCACTGATAAAAAAACTTCACAATGTCCCTACGAGTTGTACGGCACTGCCAAACAATGTTCCTTTAATCAGTTTTCGAATTTAAACACACGTTGTTCGGGTAACAACGAAGAACAAATACCGAAATTTTCGAACTGGTTTGAATTTGCACATACTTCATTCGATCTTAGCTCGAACCAACAACGAACAACGTACACAGAGCACAACACCGAAAGTCTAAATGCAGCTTAAGAGCTGTTTTATTGTTGAAAAAATATTCGTAAAGTAAAAGTTTTGCATCATAACCATAAGAAATGAACTTTAACTTTAAATGTCTTTTTTTATCTAAAAGATTTTTCAATTGTGACTTTACTTTGAACTTCCGCTGTGAATGCACGCACATTTAAACTAATGACGAAAATGTCAATGTCAATGTCATTCAGTAAAAACAACACTTTCATCATGGTGAAGTTCACGAGCAAAGAGGGTTGAAAAAAAATTAAAATTTATTATCAAAATTTCGGGTCGATGCTGTTGGCAATTTTAAGAGAGTTAACGCAAACGTAAGTGGCGTCAAGTGCGACTGTTCAGAAATAAATTTTCAAAGTCAATTGTGGATTTAAGATACAATGCCAAAATAATAAAAACCGATATTTCATACATAGCTACGTCTTTTTGCAGAACTTTTTTCAGAACTTAATCCGGGAAATGCTTTTAATATGCATAGAACCATATTTGTCTAAGGTGATGTGTTGTGAAGGGGTGTATTGTTACGGAGTCTATCACATTCTAATCGTGCCTTTCCGAGAAGTGTCGCATACATTCTCTTTTTTATGAAGGAAATAGGAGAAAGTGTTCGTTGAAAGAAAAATAACTCTTCAAAACGGAGCATACGCAAATAATGCCAATTTGGAACACAGCACGTTCTAACGGGTGATTTTTTTGAGGTTAGGATTTTCATGCATTAGTATTTGACAGATCACGCGGGATTTCAAACATAGTGTCAAAGAGAAAGATGCTCAGTATGCTTTGACATTTCATCATGAATAGACTTACTAACGAGCAAAGCTTGCAAATCATTGAATTTTATTACCAAAATCAGTGTTCGGTTCGAAATGTGTTTCGCGCTTTACGTCCGATTTATGGTCTACATAATCGACCAAGTGAGCAAACAATTAATGCGATTGTGACCAAGTTTCGCACTCAGTTTACTTTATTGGACATTAAACCAACCACACGAATGCGTACAGTGCGTACAGAAGAGAATATTGCGTCTGTTTCTGAGAGTGTTGCTGAAGACCGTGAAATGTCGATTCGTCGCCGTTCGCAGCAATTGGGTTTGTGTTATTCGACCACATGGAAGATTTTACGCAAAGATCTTGGTGTAAAACCGTATAAAATACAGCTCGTGCAAGAACTGAAGCCGAACGATCTGCCACAACGTCGAATTTTCAGTGAATGGGCCCTAGAAAAGTTGGCAGAAAATCCGCTTTTTTATCGACAAATTTTGTTCAGCGATGAGGCTCATTTCTGGTTGAATGGCTACGTAAATAAGCAAAATTGCCGCATTTGGAGTGAAGAGCAACCAGAAGCCGTTCAAGAACTGCCCATGCATCCCGAAAAATGCACTGTTTGGTGTGGTTTGTACGCTGGTGGAATCATTGGACCGTATTTTTTCAAAGATGCTGTTGGACGCAACGTTACGGTGAATGGCGATCGCTATCGTTCAATGCTAACAAACTTTTTGTTGCCAAAAATGGAAGAACTGAACTTGGTTGACATGTGGTTTCAACAAGATGGCGCTACATGCCACACAGCTCGCGATTCTATGGCCATTTTGAGGGAAAACTTCGGAGAACAATTCATCTCAAGGAATGGACCGGTAAGTTGGCCACCAAGATCATGCGATTTGACGCCTTTAGACTATTTTTTGTGGGGCTACGTCAAGTCTAAAGTCTACACAAATAAGCCAGCAACTATTCCAGCTTTGGAAGACAACATTTCCGAAGAAATTCGGGCTATTCCGGTCGAAATGCTCGAAAAAGTTACCCAAAATTCGACTTTCCGAATGGACCACCTAAGACGCAGCCGCGGTCAACATTTAAATGAAATTATCTTCAAAAAGTAAATGTAATGGACCAATCAAACGTTTCAAATAAAGAATCGATGAGATTTTGCAAATTTTATGCGTTTTTTTTTTTTAAAAAGTTCTCAAGCTCTTAAAAAATCACCCGTTATAATTGTGCACGGGCAATGACTCAACACACCACTCCGCATCATATCTCTTTAGACAAATATGGCTCTACGCTCTACGAAATAAGAGTTTTTCCATCCCATCATCAAATATTGCTCTATTTTGAATTTGTTTTAATTTTCATGAATTTAAGTTTAAATACAAATTGTAGATATTTAAAGAAGAGATCTCTCGCCATTATTGGAGACTGATATAGCAGTTCTGCCAAATGTCATTTTTAACAACATGACACCTAAATTATGTCGGGGTGTGTTCACTAACTTCTGTCTAATTTCCCATGATTTTTCTCGGTACTTTAAAGGGTTTACATCATCACCCATCAATATTTGACAAACTTTAGAAGGATGGAGCTTTAAATTGCTTCAAACTTTCTATGAAGGTCCTGAAAACTTATTGGTTTTATGCCAACGATATTTTTCTTCGCAGTTTATTTCTGTTTATTATAGTTAATCGAAGGCACAAAGTCAATGTACCTAAGTAGACTTGTAAAGTAAAACAAATTTCAGTTGGTTTCAGCCAATCAGACATCTTCCTTGTAGTTTACTAACTTATCAAAAAAAAAACAAAAGTCTTAGTTGTTTGAAGTTTGACTGATGTTGTGAAACACAAAAAAAACACAAAATATCAACGAATTTGCATTTCAATTTTCAGTTTTTTTCGTTACTCAAACTGATTGTGTATAATAAACCAATCAATGTCAAAAAACCTCCTTCCTCAATCCAATCAAATTAATATTGTCTCCATTACTAGAAGACAATAAATTTTCCAATCAGATTTATTGCAAATTCCTTGCCATAAACTTCTTGTAATTCCTAAAACCTCTTACTCCTCCACCAGCAACCAGCTTTATAGTATGTTTTATCTCCAATATTCCATATCCATACAGTAGCCACAATTCAAGATACAGCACTTTAAAATGTATGCACAATAAAACTAACTAACAAAAACAAGAAAAAAATAAAATATCTCTGCACTTATACCTTATGCCAATTTCATAATAAATAACAATTTAGATAGACACCAGCCAACACAAGTAGCAGCAACCCGAACCTTGCAACTTAATACAAAAGATTTCTTAGAACCAAAACCAACAAAATGCAAACACAAATAAAATATCTTTGTGTGTATCTTTCTCAATAAAATGCCTTCATAATAATTCTAATCACGGGCCAGCAAAAAATAAAGGATCAAGCCTTGAGACTTTATGCCTGGAGGCTACCCTATTTCAGCTATAAGTATACAATCGTACGTTGCAATGAGGCAAGACACTGGCACACCTTTTATCGTGACAAAGGAAAATTGGGCGACCATTTGCACAAAACGAGGGGCAAAGATGGCAGGAAATTCCATTTCAAGACCTCATTTTTCTCATTTCGCACTCTTCGCTGCATGAATGTGTGTTTTTCGCAATAAAATAATCATCGAACCATAAAATGCCTCAAAGAATTGTCTTTTTGGTCAATTAGGAGAGAGAGGCAAAAGATTACAGAATAAACAAGGTTTTTGCCTTGGTTGTTGTCTTGGCTTAGGAAATTCAAAAATGACAAGAAAAAAACGTTTCTCTTTCATCCTCTCTCTCTCCTTTTCTATATCCAAAAGCGAATCCAATTCACAACACAGAAACAAAAAACAAAAAAAAAAAAACCTAACAACAGAAAGAAGACACAAAAAGTTGTAGTAAAACTTTCTTAGAGGTGTCTGCACTGCGACTAGCGATAGCGATTGGAATGTCTTCTACATTCGTCTAACAACCTTGATAGAGATAGAGAGGCTGCTAGCTTAGAGATACTTTACGCCAGGCAGCAAGTGTTGTACGCATTTTTCAAAATCACCAGAGAAAAAAATGTACCGGGATTACGCCAATTCCGCGCAGTCGCATTTGTAGCAGCACTTTACCACGCGAAAAGATGGCATTGGACTATGACAACAACACCAACAACAACGAAGACGATGGTGATGTCCGTCCATGATCTTGGTCATAATGATGATGGTAAGACCATCTGAAAAGTGATGTCTTTCCATTTTACTTTTTTCAGCTTTTTTATTTTACTTTTAATAAAAAGCGGAGGATTGAATGGTTTTGCTGAAATTGTGTACAGCATCCAGCTGTGTTGTACGAATGTACACTGCGGTTCTCTTGATAAGTTCTAACTTTTGCAGTTGTTTCCAATCTAAAAATAGTTTTTAGTTTATAAATGATTTTTCATTGAAAATGCTAATTAACGATTAACAAAAGCATGTGGAATTTAATGCTTCCAAAATTCAGAGCTGTTTTCGTGCGTTAGAGCCTAATTATTCGGAGACGTATGCTAAGAGCTTTGTTGACAATCTGTTCAAAGCAACAGGCGATGATCTTGTTTGAAGTAAAAACAACTCATCTGCAAAAATAATAGGGTTAAAATATGTCTAATGAGTGAAACCTCAGAATTGTTCGCCCTTTTCTCAAGAAAGAAAATTCCGTCAACTACAAAGTCATAAGTTTCCTTAAAATCACCTACAAAATCAAATTGTGATTAGCCCCTGAAGTC
This sequence comes from Philhelius festivus, assembly GCA_963931855.1. Taxonomy (NCBI): domain Eukaryota; kingdom Metazoa; phylum Arthropoda; class Insecta; order Diptera; family Syrphidae; genus Philhelius; species Philhelius festivus. Next base: position 87,487,304 of record OZ007557.1, on the reverse strand, counting down.
ATTCGTCAATAATCAGATAAGTTAATATGAGTCTGGGTTATGGGCAAAAAAGTCTAACATGCACCGAATTTCCATATTGCGGAAGATTTTGGAAGACACTCAGCAGTTTTTAATTGACACCCAACACCCTTCATTTCAATCTCGGAAATAACAGCATCTATAGAGATGAGCTGTATAGACCAATATCAAGTTTGGTATCACACTCAAAAATGTCCGTTTCTGTAGGATGATGATGGAGAACACCATCTACTCCATCAATCAAAGACCTTTGATACCTTTGATGTAAAATCTTCTTTTATACAAGAATATGGACTATCATGTGACACGGCTGTGTCGGTCTTAAAACTTTTAAACCAACACAATCTTTCAAATACCCATCCAATTAATAGCATATGTACGTCGTCGTCGGCGAAATCGACACAATTTGAAGAACTTACTGTGGTTCTTGGGTCGCTTTTGAGTGAGTATTGAACAAGGTTATGCTGTCAACGCACAACAACATTTTGCATACAAAATTAGTATGTCATTTTGAATTGAAAGCCTTTTCTGATTTCGATTCTGAAGAACAACTTACAGTTTATGGTGTGCAGAATAGGGCTGTCGCTGTGTTAATCAGGAATGATTCGATTTTTTTGATTCGTTCATCGAAAAGTATTGAAGATTGAAATCACAAATTTTCATTTCAAGCGATCCCAATCTCAATCATTTCAATGATTCTCGATTTTCTATTCCTATTTCAAACATTTCAATATATCTCGATTAACCATGATTTCCTCAATTCAATTTGTCCCGATTCAATCAATGTGGATTATAAATGCAAAACTCGACATTGAAGAACATGATTGATTGATTTGGTTGTTAGTTTTTGATGTTGTGGACAGCAAAAGTAATTGTTGAGTTCAACTGTGTTATTTGAGGTATAAGTATCCGGTATGTTTACTGTGAGAGTTGAGCCACCCATTTACCTAGTGTCGTTACATGATGCTACTCTGCTCAAAACTAAATGTTTTTTGGCAGTAGCTGCATTTAACTTTTCCATTAGAAATATGATCAAAGTTCATCCATATTGCACTCCGCTTTTTACCTAAATCTGTCATCTTTCAACCAAAAATTAATTAAATTTAGACAATCTGAAAAATGGGTGTTGTTCATACAATTGTTTAATTGGAATTGGTTAAATTTCGAAGATTGATTTTCATCGAAATCGAAATGAGAATCAAATCGGAAGAGTATTGAATCATTTAAATGAAAATGATCGAATGATTGAAATGATCAAATCATTTTTTTAATCGATTGTTGAACGATTCGATCATAAAAATAGTGCTGAGTCTTGTAACCCCCTAGCCTTTTAATCTATTCATTAACAATCATCCCGGACCTGATATATAGTACAGATGTTTGTTCTTTGTTAAACAGATGATAAGAACGCCATAGGCTTTTTAAGAGGAAAATTCTCTGGATGGAATTTCCATGATGATGAAGATATTAGAAAATACTGCATATAACAATTCACTAAAAAAGTAAAATTCCAACGCTTGATGTGGCTGGGTCATGTATGTTCCTCCGGTTCAACCACGAGGAACGAAGCGGTTGATGAACACCGTAACTGAGGTGGCGCATACAAGTGTAACGTGACCACAAATATTTGGGACTTTTATTTAAAAAAAATAGAGTCTTTTACTTACTACAATAATACTTCAATAGTACTTTTTTGACAACAAAACCTTTAATTTAAGTAAGGGCGCATTAAAGGGACTTTGAGGATCCTTAAAATGATTAAACACAATCCAAACGTTAGCAAAAAAGGGAAGGATTCAAGAGAAGATACATATGCATACCAATAACGATGCTTTAAGGCTGTGAATATCAAATGAGGAGGAAAAAATAAAGCAACCCAAAGTATACCACATTCGTGTAGTCGGACTTAAGAAGGAATCTCTATACTTGACAGTAAGTAAAAAATCCGTTCAATGGTAAACTGAGGATAATTTGGGACTTATTTTCTTCGGCACATCGAAAATTACGAAAATACGAATAGGCTAGCTGACATATGTATATATTTATGTACATTTGAACAACATCACCCTACAATATAATGTCTCAGAAGTCAAGGAAAGTTAGAAAATCATTTATAAATATCAAAAACAAAACAGTACTCAAATTCGAACCCTGGGGAACGTCAGGAGGAAATCGGAGAGTTAGGAGTTGGCAGAAACAAATTTAGTTCTTCGAGCAAGATGTTCTTGCTACGAGTAAGTTTCGCAGCTGATGTTGGAAAATCCCTTAGAGAATACAATGGGAAACGTAATTAAAGCTACAACTCCTTATCAATTTGAAGTCTTACATAATCAGGAACAGCCTTATAAAGAACTTTGGAAAAGTTACGGTTTGCTGTAAGATACCTTTGAACTGAAGAAAGCAGTTGGTTTTCTGATACGAATAATGAGATATATTGACTTTAAATTGTTCAAAAGCCTTTAAAGTGAACGGTTGCTCTACTAATGGTCTGTGTTCTTGAAGAATAGTGTTTTTAATACCATTTTATAATTCCAATACATTTTAAATATATTGTTGGGTAGAAAATACTTTTTATAGATAGAATTTAAGAAATAAGTAAATCAAAGGAAATAAACTGTACATATATTTCATAAGTCGACAATAATCTTCTGTAGAGATCAACCAGATATCAATTTTAATTTTTCCAAAGATACTATAGTGGATTTACATTAATATTCATGTGCAGATTTGAAGAAAAGTAAAGCGGGTCGGATATACATCGATATACCGACGCGCGAAAGACAACACAGCTGGCAATTGTTGTTTACTTGCTATAATTTGCCATAATTTTTTGACAACTGTCAGAAGCTAGTGTCGCTTGTAATATCATGTGAAAATGTTTTGTTTTTGTCTTTTGCTTCGATATTGATAACATTTGTATTTTTTGTTTGGATTCATTATTTTTAATTCCATTATATGTATTTTCTGACAGACTAGACAAGTATTTTTTTTTATTTTGACAGAAATTATTTTGCGCAAGATAAATTATAGGAAATTGTGAATACCTCCAAAAACATAAAACATCAGATGGAGATGCTAAAATACAGATGTACTTTTTTGTCTTCACTATAATCTTCATCTCAATTTCTCGAGTTTTTGTTTTTTGCAGAACTAGCATGTAAGTCCCCTATAAAGCGCTGAGTACGTAATGTTGAAATACATAATCTTTTATACTTTAATTTTAGAAATTACAACAGTTGATTTAAAAAATAAAATAATTTAAAGTTGTTTTTGTGAAAATGAAGTTAGTTAATTTTGTACAATTTATCACTTTCGGTTCCGATATTGCGATTGTGATTCAGAATATTTTATTTATTTAGTGCTCGTACTAAAATTACGGTTTTTCAGTCAGTTCTAGTTTTGAAAAAATTTCGTTTCGTATGCTAAAATTTTGACTCTCAAAATACCACCGTATGGTGTAGTATGTTGTAAAATTGGTCTCAGAACACGAGTACAATTAGCACCAACAAAATTTAATTTATAGACACAAGGGTTGCTTAAATTGAGTTAAATTAGTTTTGTTTTGTAAACTACGCCAAATACAGTGAACCGCACTGTTGTGGTGGAATCAACCAACCGATTTGCAATGAAGACGAAGACGCGACGCGTCTTTGAGATACTTACTCCATTGGCCCACTTTTCTTTTTATAGGCTAAAATTTTGTTCGGTGTCTATAAGTTGCAATTGACTTGTGGTGGATGGTGTGTGCCAGCCAGCCATTCAACCAGCCTGTTGCTGCAGGTTGTATAAGTTTTTTTTTTTTTATTATTATTTTTTTTTTTGCAGACACAATAAATAAAGAAGCAACTTTTTCTATTAGTAAATAATTAAATCATCGACAGGATGATGGGTTTTTTGTCTCTTTAATAAGAGATGACTTGACTTATTTTTATTAGAACAAACGACTATTTATGGGAAAAGTAGTCTAAGGTAAGTCAGTGTTAACATAGATAGTTTTACTTCTTAGTAAAAATATCTCTTTTCTAGGTTAAGAAAGGCTATTTATAAATTATTATCTCTTTGTTGGTCGTTTTTCTTTTTTATTATTATATTTTTGTTCTCATAAAAATTAATGAAAATTAATGGAGATCATCATTAAACAGTTTAACAGCGGAAATGTTTTTTTTTCTTTCATGTGTCATTTTTTTTTAAATATTTTATTGCCAATAAATGAACAGCTTCTATAATTATGTAAAGTGAATATTTATCATTATTTGGGGGCTTTTACTAATGTTCATTTTAGTTGTTGTTAATTTAGTGTTTAAATAACAAAATAAGAAAATATTTACAAATGCAGTTAAATTGCAGGATAATGATCTCATCAATTATAGCTACAACTTTATTAATTGGCAGTGACTCGACAAAATAGCATTATTGATAATTTTTAAAGTTAATATCTTTTATTTGTTTTAAACTTCTACGAAGTCTAAAATGCTAATTTGAAAATGTACATTTTTCATGTATTTGATTGCGTTGCCTTAATGAATGGGAAGGTAGAAGTATTTTAAGAAAGTACACACTTTGATTTCATACAAAATAATGATATATTTTGCCATTTTTTAAAATTTAATATTAGGGTCTTGTTCAATGTGCGAAGAAAAAAGTATCTTCTTACATGATCTGATTTTCAACTTTAACATCACTTTTTGACCCATTGACCCATTGACCCTGACCCATTTTAAGGTCAATTTCTATGTCAGTACTAATGGATTTTACGGATAGCCCAATGTAATGTATTTAAATTCCGCAAATTAAAATTTCAATTAAAAAAATCTGTTTTGTTCTGTTCACATGAAAACGGGGGGTTCATGAATAAAAACTTTATTTCTGTAAAGAATTATCAAAAATAATTATTATTCAAAGTGCAGGTTAGGTTAAAAGGCTGACAGTTGATCTTATTACCGTCACACTTAGATCAATAGATCCGTTTTGATAACCTAGAGATTGTAACTCCTGATAATGCTATGTTATTCAAGCCCGTTATGAATGTTAATGAGTTTCAGCAAGCTATAGGACGAAATGTAGGAGGGTACTTCTAAGTCATTGAAGAAATATCTGTCGTCACATAATCACCTGGTTCAGGAGAGATGGACGCCTTTTAAAAGTGTGATCCTTTCCTTTACCCCCACTTGAAAAATCATCCCTTTACCAGACCAGTAGGAGCATGTGGCTCCTTGGCAACGTCTGGTAGATGAGTTTTAAAGGTTAGTGGTCGGTGTTGGTGGTGTTGAAGGGGCTGTTCATTTCCTCAAGAGGATTTTAGCAACCAATTTTAGGGAGAGATGGCCCCATCAACTTACTAACGCTCGTGTTTACCGCATGAGAAGCAATCGGTGGTGTATTAGCGAAGTGCCAATTCTCCGTTTGTTGATGCTCCTGCCATACCCTTCTAAGACGCAAATATTGGTCGATGTTTACCGACTCTTATAAAATTTGCAGCATTAATAGACTGTGAATTTTATTTTTCTTAGGGAATTTGATTTAATTCGACACCACTGTCGTAGCTGGGCGAAACGCGCCTTGGAGTTGAGGTCACTTGAGCTTTCAATTGAGTTAATAAATTTCAATATGTTTTTGCTTGGAATATTAGACAGTTCCTCCAAGTCGTTGAAGAAGTGTCTTCCTATAGTAGTCAGTTTCTCAGATAATATAGCATAGGGCAGTGGCATAGGTAGTAAGGAGTGTCCTCACGTACCTTATCGTCACCGCATAGTCTGCATAAGTCGTCCATACTGAGTTGAATCTTTTTCTTATAGAAACCCAGTTGGTTCTGACCGGTGGTGATGCTCACGGGAAGAGATTGAGACTTTTTAATTATCTAAGATTTGAGAGATCGCGTTTTCTTACAAAAACTAAATTTAAAAAAAATAACGAGTTAGTTGCATTAAAGTTTTATAACTGATTCTTCAAAATGGCGGGCAATGCAGACATTTACCTCATCGAAAACGAATGCAGCTATGGGGAAAATCTATTACAATCGTAACCTAAAATAGGTTAGGTTACGTTAATGGGCTGACAGTTGATCTTGTTAACGTCACACTTAGATCAATGTAGTAGTTCTGAAGGAATACAGAAAAGAATTCTGCTTGGGTTAAATGCTTTTAACCAGAAGAGTAAGGCGCCGTTTTTCATTTCGAAGAAATTTGATAGTAAGATAAACTCTACTGATTCATTCTATTTCTGAGAAATAGACAATCCAATTTCATCACAATATTCTGAATCATTTTTATTAGAATTTCTCAGGTTTATGACAAAAAATTGAAACAATATCTAATTTTCTATTAAAAATAATGGCGAAAAATTTTAAACGATTTAGTAATATGTTAAAGCCATTTTAGTAAATTACTAAGGATTTTGCTAATTTTAAACGAAGTTAACATATTACTATCTCTTAACATTTTACTAAAGTTAAAATCACAAACTGGCTACTTTAACTTTTAGTAATTTGCTAAATCCATATGACTTCTGTCATTTTCCTCTTACATAATTTTAATATGTTTGAAGACTCAGCTTTTTGTGCAGAAAAGTGCGATGTTTTAAGTCACCAGCAAATCCTTTTGAAGAGCTGTATGATGAAGAATTTTACTCCAGGAATAAGTTTGACAAGACAACAGTTCAGTTCTTGGTTGAAAATCCTGTAAATCTAAGACCGAATTACATGCCGTGGGACTCCAATTTCACCAGAACTACAAGTACTACATAGTTTAATTACACTTATTTGGGAGAAATAAATTGTGGTTGTCACTTTGACTTCTGACAAATCAAATTATTAGGTCCCTTCCTCAGATTTAGTTTTATTTGCTTTGTATTTTTTCACGAACTGTCATTGTTTGGACGTGTTCAAATGCACCATTTTTAATGAAAGTAGTTTACTAGTTAGTAAAACGAAAGAAAAGGCTTAAAATTTTCGAAGAGTTAGTAAATTACTAAAAGTTTAACAGATTGCTAACTAGTAAATTGCTAAAGCGGCCCCTAGACTATCAATATTATTGTGCAATATTTGATATTGCACAATATTATTGAGAGTCTAGGGCTCATATTGAAGGGTTGTGCAATATATTGTACAAAATCAAAATCCTTTTGATATTTATTGTGCAACCAAATTTATTGTTTTTTTTTTCTTTATAATTATAGGCGTAATCATTTCAAGCAATTCATTATAAAATCCATCGTCCATTCTCAGGAAATTTCTAAAATCATTGGGTTCGCTCAAAATAATAAATTTTGATGAGTAAACACGTTTCGTTTTTTGTACCAGTCCTTCATCCATCTGCGTTTGTTTTTTTCTTTTTTTTTTATGAAATAGCAAGAGCAATTGCCACACAACAATAATCCATATCATCGAGCATGATGTTGAAGCACAAATAAAGAACTGTCAAATGATTTATTGTGCGAAATATTGTTTAGTGTGGGGTACCAGTCAATAATATTGTGCAATATATTGTTCAATAATATTGATAGTCTAGGGACCGCTTAAGCCCTTAATAATAGGTTGTTTAAAATTTTGCCTCAATGACTCTCTCAGGGAAAGACGATTGTTAAGTTTTGCATAGTATTTTGTATTTCCATTAAAAATGCATTTCCTTAAGGTAATTTTTAGTTTTAGAGATATATAGATGGATGTGTCTCAAATTTGAAACAGAGCATTTTCATATACATATATGATTATATAAATCTCGAGAGGCCATGATTTGAAGGGTACATTAATCATTCAAGATACTGTTGCGAAAAACACGGAATCGGGAAAAATATCGAAAGAGAGGTTAAAATTGTTCAATTAAAAAGATGTACTTTATCAGACAGCAAACCAATACTGTATTGAAAAGTATTCTTTTAAGACTTAAGACTATGTTAAAAAAATATGATTACCAACTTTGCTATGCCAGTTTTGAGATATGACTATACCAGTGGGAATATGTCAAATTTATATTGTCCTGATAAAGTTTGACATTTGTAATAGTTTTTGGTTTTTGGAAACATTCATCTTGGAAAAAAAAAATTCATTGAATCGGCAACATTTTCGTGCAATGGTTTTCTATGATTTTCGACCAAAAATAGTATGCCGATCGCTATGAATTTTGGTAATGGAGCAATATCTAGAGCTATCGTGTTTCGCTGGTTTTCTGAAATCAATCATGATCAGACTTTGCTACAGAACGAATCTTTGTGAAGGTCGTCCAAAACTGATTAACTGATGTTGCAAGATCTTCATGTAATATACCGTCTGATTGAGGCATGTTTGGGCATTAGTCCCATTCACATACATACATTCAATATTACATCAACTATTGGTCGTCAAAAAGATTTGTTATCGCTTAGAAAAGCTCAATTCAATTGACGATTTAATTGCAGTGCTTCGAAAGACGCATATAAAATCGTGATAGGTGCGAATCATGGATCAATGCATATAAACTCAAAACTTAATAACGATCGATTGTATTGAATCTCTCAAGATGATCGAAATTTAATAAAATTTGCTCGCACAGGGAGCACTTCGAAGCAAATGGTCGTCAGATTTTTCGTAATAACTGGGCATTTTGCCACCGATAGACTAGATCAACGCAGAACGGTCAATTCTAAATGATACATCACACCAGTTCTTGTTTAGCCATAAGTGTATAAGTGTTCACCCAGATGAGGTAAGTTCCAACACATCGGCTAGAACAACTGAATTTTTGAGCATTCAAAACATCGAATTGATCGGTCATTATCCGAACAGTCCTTTTTTAACACCCAATGATAAGTTCTTACTCGCTCAGATCAAACAAAAAAATTCAAGGTGAAAGTTTTTCAACGTCGGAAGAAGCGGTTGATGCTTTTAAAATTAATCAGTTTGGGAAAAAGTTCTTCGAAAATTGGTTTAACCGAATGGGAAAGTGTACTGATCTTCATGCAGAACATTTAAAAAAAAAGAAACAATAAAGCCTATTTCCATTATGAATACTTATTTCAATTTTTCTATCTCATAGCTCAAATAGCAACCATTAACTGTTTGAGTCTGTCTAAGATGCTTCAGAAACAACTCATTTCTATTTACATAAGTCAGTATTAATAGAGTACTTTTCGTAGAGTACTTTTTTTTACAAACTATCATTTTCTATAAGACTTCCTCCTAAATATTAATGTGTCACTTTTTTGTTTAATTGCTTTATAGAGCAAGTACTGGTTTCATGTAAGAAAAATTCGAGTATTAGTAGTATTAAAGTTAACACTATGATAAAGAAGATCTCAAAACAAGTGATTTTCCGTCCGTCGGATTTAGCGTCCGTAGAGACCTTAAGTCTAGGCTACCAAACCGATTTGTTTCAAATTTGAAAAATTCGATTTTAGCTCTCCTAGAACGGGTTTTGTCGAATTTTCTCGAAAACTGCTTTAACGGTTTTGATTAAACTTCATACATGCGATTTGATTTTAATAGAAGTTCTCATGAAAGGGAAAAGGAATTTTGACGGTTTTTGAGAAAATTGACTTATATTTGGATCAGAACCGTAGTTTTCATTATTGGCCCGATAAATTTAGTTCCAATTTTGTATAAAGTTACTTCAAAGTCATAATACTACGAGTACATTAAAAAATTCGTTTACAAAAATAGTTTTTCATAAATGAAACATCCAAGGAGAAATTAATTTATTTTTTACTTTTGAATTTTTCACACTTTCCGGTAACAATGCGATAGTACTAGATTATTAGTTCGTCTTGTATGCCTTCAATGCTTGGCAAAATATTATAGCCTTGAAACACAAAAACATGTTCAAGCGTTCCAGCCTTACATATTTGTTTTTTTTTTCGTTCAAAACCGCAAAACCATAATTTCTTATCAAAAGCTTACTACGTGGTCTTAAGAAATTAATATTGAGAACAAGTGTCAGTCGAAAGCTCTGCGTATCTGCGGCTCTTATCTCGACTTCTTTGTTTATTCGCAAGCTCACCTCCAAATCTCCAAATATCACCATTCAAACAAAAATTCGGCTAAAGGTTATCACAAAGATTATGTCAACAGAAAAACATTTCAATTTTTATTTCTAGTCTAAGAATCAAAATTTGTAGATATCAGAAGGCAATTGTAGATTGTAGACCCACGGTTTTGATTAAAAAAATGCTACATTTGAAATAATAATGAATAATAAATATCGATGCCCTAAAATGTGTACAAAAATTGCATTACTAATCAATCAAAGTGAAATGTGCAATTCATGTTTGAAAACATGCACAAAACTTTTTTATAAAATGTATTTGAATTTGAAAAATGAAAAGAAAAAACACATTTTAGCTCCACATACCTCGGTCTTTGGAAAGTACATTTTGTCGTAATCCATTTCTGTTGTGGTTTATTTTCTTCTTCTTTCTCTGCCGTTTATCTTTTTAAGGTTTTATATTTTTTTTTGTTTAAACTTCTTCGAACTACTGCTACTTTGTGGTTTGTTGGTGGTTTCTTCCACCACTCTTCTCTGTCACAAATACACTTCAACTACTGTATCTAGATAGTTTGTTTTGTCCAAAATGTTTGTCTGTTTTGGTGGAATCTTTTTTGGATTTTGATTCGTGTTTTTTTTTTGCTTATAAATGTCTCAAGAGTGGATACATTTTTTGAATAATTTTTTTTTGATAACTTTTCACGTTGTTGAAACTTTTGCGTAATTCGTTGCGATTCATATCAGGAGAGATGTTTTTTTGTTTTTTGTTTAATTACTTTTCTTTGCGTAATTTTATTTTTATCAAATTGGCACTTATTTTGGTACCAAAATATAATTTGCACTTTTTAGAAAAATAAATAAATAAATAAATAATATTAAAACTAAGAAGTCTTTTTTTGTTTTTGTTTTTTGTTCATTAACGTTTCAACATTTACCGCCGTTTTTAAGTTTTTTTTTTCTGGTATTTAACTTTTTTTTAATTATTTGTTTAAATAAATAAATTAAGTAATAATTTTAAATAAGAAATTTCGAAAAAATAAATAAATAAATAAATAAAATTCTCCACCTCGAGACGGAGAGAGTTACTCGTCCGATCACTTCAGCTTTTTACTCGGCATTGAGTGGTTGCAGATTGTTGGTCGATCGTCGAAGTCAACCTCAACATCATGATCGGATTGTTTCTATGGATATTTTCTGGGAACGCTTTTGCTTTGGAGAACTGGTTGGTTGGTTGGTTTGTTTGGTAGCGGCGGCGGCGGGTGGTGTATAGCTAGTTGATGATTTTGTTCGTGTAATTTCGTATCTGGAGGCACGTATTCGCTTTGAGAGACAACAACTATCTCTTTTTGGAATCGCGCTGATATTATTTACGCGAATTATTATTTATTTTTTGTGCAAAGGGGCTAAGAGGGGGAACCTTTTCAAGCTCTGGCTGAAGTAAGTGAATCTTTTGACTTTTGAGAGTTTTATTTTTTTTATTGTTGTTAACAAACAAATATGTAAATAAGTGTGTACATTTGCGTAAGATAACATTTTGAGTGAAAAGAGTATCTTGTGTTGGTGGAAGAAAACGCATTTGAGTTAAATCAGAAGTTTGAATGGTGATGAGCACGGGACAGCCACCTGCTTGAATTGATAAGAGGCTAATGATTTCGTATACGAGGGAGACATACTTTGAAATTGTGTTATATACATATATACAAACATATATGTATCTGCCTTACATACCTATTGTAGGTACATTTAATAAGAAACATATAGTTGATTCTAAGTAGTCTGTTATTTAATATTTTATTAATATTAAGTAGAACAAAATAATAGCTTACAATATTCTGTGAAACAGAATTTCAGTAAAAGTGTCTTCAAATTTTGTAAATTTTTAATGCTTGTTGACTTTTTACCTTACAGAATTTTGAAATATTTATGGTTACTCGTAATTCCATTACCAATGGAGAGAGATTGATACTTAAGACTTTATAAATTATTCACACAATTTAACTTCCATTATATGGCAAGTTATACATTCGTAAAAAAACGAACTCGAAATTTTTATCAGACTTGACAGTTGACATAATCATGATAGGAAAGACGAAAAAAGTGGGTTCCACAATTCTGTCTGTCTTTTCCCCCACACATTTTTTTTAAACCAAAAATAACGTAACCTGACACACAATTTTTGTTTTTTTTTTTAGAAAATACCTAATTTTTTGTTCCAAGAAGTTCCATAGATTTTTTTTTGTAAATTAAATAAAACGCACTACTGACTCGCACGAATTTGCTCTTATGTAGTAAACTAAAATTTTTAAAAATGAATGTTATACGAGAAAACTGTGCATAAAATTCATTTTTTAAATTCTTTTAGTAGTGAGAAATAAAAACAGAATGTCATGTGATTTCTTAAGCAAATATGTATTTATGTAAGAACAGGAAGTAAAAGTTGTAGCGGTTTCTTAAAAATTTAGCAAAATTAAACAAAATAAAAATTTAAAAAATTTATTTAACAAAATATTTTGGTACGCCAACTTGAATTTTTGATATTGTACAAGAAAAAGAAAAATTTCCAAAAAATAAATTTAACAGTTTTTGAGATATCCAATTTTCAAAAATTCAAAAAATATTTTTTTTTAAAGTTTTGAAATGCAACGTTTTTAGTTAGTTAGTTAGTTCAAATTTATTTGCAGTTTAAATTTTAGGTTATTTTACATTGATTAATTAAGTTAAGAGTTACAGAACCTCATTCTTTACATCTATAATATAATTATTTTATAACAAAATTTAGCATTAATACAACAAAAATTAATTTAAGGGAAAATACTACAAGAAAAAAAAACCCTTACATAATACTTAAAAACTAAGATTGCACATAAACCCAATTTTACTGGAGCAGCAAAATTTAAAGATCAAGTATAAGTTCATTATCTGAGTAAGAACATCTTGCAAAGAAATTTTCTTGCTGTTTGTAAAGAACAAATTTAATTGGGTTGACATTTGCTCTAATGTGGAGCCGGGCAGTTGAATAGAACGATGGCAAGCTAAGCATAAGCTTAAGAATTTTATTTTGACTAATTTGTAATTTTTGTATGTGGGTCTCAGCACAGTCAAACCATACTGGGGCCCCATACGTTAGCACCGGTTGGAAAACAGTTTTAAAAATTAAGATTTTATTATGTATGCTAAGTCTAGACCTTTTATTTATAAACGGATATAAAATTTTTACTAAAAGATTAATCTTGTGAATTGTGGTTGATATATGTCTTTCAAAAGTCAATTTTTTGTCAAATATGACACCTAGGTATTTACATTGTTCCGACCATTGTATATCGGTGGAATTCATTTTAATCATAGATTGCGGGAGGAGACTTTGGTTTCTGCGTCGAGTGAACCACATAGCTTGACATTTGTCAGCATTAACTTTTATTTTCCACTTAATAAAGTAGTTCATAAGGGTATCTAGGGAACTCTGTAAACAAGTCAGTGCTTCTTGAGGGAGAACACATGATGCAAAAAGCGCAGTATCATCTGCAAACATGGCGACTTCAGTATTATTTCCAAAACGGGGAAGGTCTGACATAAAAATATTGAAAAGGATGGGCCTAAGTACTGAGCCTTGTGGAACTCCAAAACTAATACCGTGCATGGAAGACTTTGCAATTCCGGTTGAAACGAAAAATTTTCGATTTTTCAAAAAACTCCAAACAATGTTGATAAGGCAGTTAGGAAAATTATATAGAATTAGTTTGAAGATAAGTCCTTCGTGCCACACTGTATCGAAGGCTTTTTCAATATCTAGCAATACTAGACCAGTTGAACGTTTTGAATTAAGGCTGTTTTTTACGTACTGTTTAATTCTAAGTATTTGATGAGAAGTCGAGTGACCTGCTCTGAAACCGTTTTTAAATTTTTTTAAACTTTTTAGAAGCTTCTCTATATTCTCTATACTGATAGTGAGAAATTCAAACATATTAATTTCAATTTTTTTTGAATATACGAGTAGATTATACAGTTTAATTGAAAGAAAAACAAATTTTTGAGAAAAATACGATTTTCGAAAACCACTTTTTAACATTTGTATGGTGGGTAAAGTTATTTTTTAGGTAATATAAAATTTTGTTACATATCTTGTAGATTATAACAGAAAACATTTGATTGTCAAGTTCAAAAAAATAAAGCAAAGGGTTTTTTAAATATTGAGTTTTGAAAAAAAAAATTTTTTTAATCCTATTTTTTTTAACTTAAATGCACAATAATATTCAAACTTTCGGGGCACTTTAGCATAAAAACGAATCTTCGAAAAAAAAATTCGCATGGCAGATACCGTTATTTTTGGTCTACAAAAATTAAAGAAAAAAATTTGCAGGGGGAAAGATTTAAGAATGCTTTCTACCAAGCTTAAAAAAATCGGACCAGTCGTTTAAGCTGTAGTCGAACAGACAGACAGAGTTGCAAGACCACTTTTTTCGTCTTCGCTACCATCGTAATGTCAACTTTGATCAGAATCTCAAGTTCGACTTTTTTACGAGCACCTACACCTACATATTACTTGCCTTATAGTAGTTATGTGTAAGTCGCAAGTAAAAATATTTCATTTACTAAAAGCTAAAGGTTAAAAATATTTTCTTAAAAGCAGTTATTTATGGTTCTTCCCATAAAACCATTTTTTTTTTGATTTTATCAAAGATGGTTTTTGTGAATGATCAATAATTTTGAATAGTATATTTTATTCAAAATTTTTAAAAAATATTTTTTTTTAATATTTAAGAATTTTTTTTTGAATATTTCGACATTTTTGAAACTTGACAATTATTACTTTTTTAATATCGTTTCAAAGATTTAGAAGAAAATGTAACAGTACCTGCCATACAATTAAATTTAAAAATGTTTTTCGAAAATTGTATTTTTCTCGAAAACTTCATCTAGAATTTTGATAATTTTTTTCCTGTTTCGCTTTAACGATCTTCCTTATTCGAATATACAGAAGCTACTAAAAAGTTAAAAATAATTGCATATTCTTAACTTAAGAAAAAAATATTTTTTTTTCGTTTGAGAAAAATTCTAAATTTTTATTTGGGAAATTTAAACAAATTATACAGGGTGTTCCCTAATTCCTCTCAGAATATTTTTAGTTTATTCTCAAAACATAATCGTTCAACAATATGATTCTATCTACAATGTCTTCAAAGAGTTCCAAGAAAAAAAAATTCAACATCTTCCACAAGAAGCAATCAGTTTGTATAAATCCCCAAAGCATACAAATACCAAATTAGAGTGGCATTGATGTCATAAATGAGAATGATGTAAACGAAGAAGAAAAAAATTTTATTTTTGATTATTTATCTTGTTTTTGTTAATGTTAATTAATACAAAATACAAGTATACATGTTCCTAATTGTTAAAATAATTTTTATAATTATTAAATACTTTGTTCAACTTTGTTTTTGAACCAAAGAATCATGTTTGCACTATTTTTTGAAGTAGGCGTTTTTAGTGGGCATTATCCTCAATGCTTGTTTTTTAATGTGCCAACTATGATGCTAGATGTAATCGTGCATAATTTCGAGCCCATAGATTTTATAGTTGATTTAACTCCACCTTTAGTGGTGCTTTGCCTCAATGTGCAATGCAACAAATATGTGGCTTTCAATACAAAATAAAGAGGAATTCTAGTTATCAATTATAATTGCCACAAACATTTTGGTTTACTTTGAGTAGATGCATCCAAAATCAACACAAAGCAGGTAGGTAGAAATGAGCACCATTGGCAGTCTAGCCATGTGGCACAATAATCCCTGGAGTGCGCCATTTCTATAATTATCATAACTCGTATGAACCTTTGGATAGAATTGATATGAGAAATTTTGAAAATTCTTACGAAGTCATCCAGTTTGTATTAAGAAAGGATCTGTTAGGTTCTGATGTCTTTTACTGTGTGTTTGCCTATGCACAATCATCCGGAAATTGGATCAATCACTCAACCAAGCTAGGCAGTTGACTGGTGCTCTGAAACAGCAGCAAATCCGTTGGAGTGATCATCTGGCCCTCGGCACAGTAAACTTCCGCCAAAATCCTCAGTCCACTAGCTCGGAATTAGGATCAAATGAAGAACACGGCACATAAGTAACCGAAGTTCGTCCTAAAGTCAGTTCGTCGCGTTGAGAAAAGAGATCAAGTCTTTGATCTTCGTTTCCTTAAAATCGTCAATATCGTCAAAAAATGCCATTCATAATGATTGTGCTCTAAATTTGGCCAGAGCAAGGTATTTGCAGAGGAAATGGAGGACTGTTTCCTTTCAAAGCCACAATGATCTGGAATCCAGATAAGAGTGGCATTGTGGTTAGTATTGAGGCTAGCAAGTTCATTCTGGCATTTTTGGACCAATTTGGAGGATGACATATTAAAATTAAATGCTGACTGTCTGTGATAATAGCCGTGTACCAGTTCTGGTTTGGATCTTGTTTGAGTACTTTACCTGCTTCCCAACACAACACATAAAAAAATGTTGTTTTAATCAGAATTTCATGTCCTAAATTTTTATGACTATTT
This sequence comes from Philhelius festivus, assembly GCA_963931855.1. NCBI lineage: Eukaryota > Metazoa > Arthropoda > Insecta > Diptera > Syrphidae > Philhelius > Philhelius festivus. Next base: position 87,470,793 of record OZ007557.1, on the reverse strand, counting down.
TTTTTTATTGAGAAGAAATTTTAAAAACTTTAAAAACAATAATTTGTTCTTAATTATAGCACCATTCAAATGATCAAGGTTAAAACTAGCTCATGGTTAAAATTAAAACAATCAAATATAAATAAACTGGAAATATGAATGGTAAGTGTTTATCTATAAATCTTAAACCATACATATATGTACATACATACATACATATGTATCCTTAAAAATATATTGGTAAAACAAGCAAATGCATTAATTTTAATTTAATTTTTAATTTTATTTATATTAATTTAACGGTGTATGATAATACTAACTTTTTCAAAGGTTTTTTTGAAAGATAAATGTAATTTATTCTCACTTTATATTATTTTTCGTAGGACCCAGTTGCAAAACGGTTAGTTAGTAAATTTGACTGCCAATCCGTAGATGTGGCGATTGATTCAACCTAAAAGCAAAAATAAATGTTCTTTTTTCCGGGGAATTACCACTTGCTCCTAAGAGAGACAAATCCTCCAATAGTATCTCACATACATTCTCACACAGGATTAGTAGTAAGTCACCTGGTTCTCCACAAGCTGTCGCGGTACAACATTTTAATTTAAAATATTTTACAATATTGGAGTGTGTTTGCAATAAATTTATAATTAATGTCTTGTTTTTATAATAAAAACTAAAAATTATTGTTATTATAAATTAAATTAATTGATTATGCAAATTTAGTTCTCTATACCCTACGGGCTGGGCTGTCTTGAAATTAAACGTATGTATCTCTAAGCGAATTGTGTGTATCATTTGCATGGTTTGTAGGCCGTCTTTGATGAAAACAACAGAGTAAAGCTTTTTTCACTTTTGTTGAGAACAAGTTGCTGACTTATAACATGTTAGCTATACGTTATTTAGCTTTGCAAAATTACCATAATTGGTAGGTACCAACTTGTTGAAATAATTAAATATAGTACATACGATATTACATTTAAAAAAATGGAAGAATTTTTGATTAGAGCTGAAACGAGTTGGATTCGAAAATCATAGAAAAGATTTTATAATTTCATGACAGAGCATTTCATGTTTTAATATTAAATAGCTTTTTTTTTTTAATCCACACGCGCTCAAGGGATAATGATCACCCTTATAATGTTTCAACACAGCGCGGGCGTGAAGTTAATGAAGAGAAAGAAGGATAGGAAAGATGTGTGGCACGATGTTCTGAGGGATGGCGGCTGAACTAATGGGGAGAAATGCTGTGTCTTATTTTTATGTCCCTTATAATTCGCATTATTTTTATTCATATTTGATGGGCATACTAGTTTTAACTCAATCACATGTTGTTAGTGTTATGCCTGAACAACATGTAATGAGTAAAACCAGCAACCCATTGATGACAATTTTTAAAAGGTTCTTAATGGAATTAAGACGACATAGACGACAGTTTGTTTCGTTATTTGCCTTTTTGATAGGTACGAGTACGTACCGTGCGTCGTGATTATATTGTATACGTGCATGGTTTTACGATTGATTCATTTGAAAACAGAAAGTATAGGAATAATTAAAAATGTTCATTATCAGTTTTTGCTTAAATCTGTTTATATTATATTTAAGTACAAAACGTAATTTTATCTTTAAAAATTTTTCATACTTAAGCAATCACAGATTTTAAAATAAAAATTGGAAACCTCGGCGCCAATCAATTTTTCTTTAAGCTGAAGAAAGAGTTAGCTCTGGTGAATTTGCACTAGGTTGCATGAAAACACGCACTCTAGTGACAGTTTATGATTTCCACCACGGTAAAACATGCCAACTAGTGCAACTTAATGATTTGAACCATGGTATTTTCATTTTGTTATTATCAATTCAAGCACATCCCAACTAAAAGACGCCATTTTGGTCTTGAAATGAGGTTTTTTAAAATGGCTGTGTTTTTTAAACATACAAAAACACCGATCTGTCAAAACAAAGCAAATTTTCGCCGTTATGTTGTTATGTTATTGTAATGGACATCCATTCATCGATACGGAAATAAATAACAAATACAACAATGTAAGCAAACGGGCCCTGAAAAGTGGAAAGTAAGAACATTCATAGCCTTTGTACGCAATTCATCAGTTTAATTTATTTAATCCGTTAATGGTCTAACGTTAAAAAAAATTTATAGCTAATTACATATATTTTAATTTAAAAACTAATTTACCTACAAAATAAATAAATACATACATATAACTACAATATTCGAGTGTTAAAAAAGTTTTCTTTAAATTTTTTACTTTTGACTGTCTTCTTATGCTAGTTTGACTATAGCTAAAATTTAGACGATACAGAGCTGATTGAGATATTATTGAACCATTGATTAATTTTACAATAAAACAAAGCTGGAGATACTGTCTATGTTGTGAAAGTGATGGGAGGTTTATAAGCAAGAGTCTGTGAGAATATGGAGGTAGTGTGGATCTTTGGGACCACGGAAAAAAACGAAGACAAAATCACAAAAACCTTTTTTGGATACCTTCAAGTCTGTTTATATGAACAGAATAGTAGATAAGGTGCCCATATTACGTATCCGTATTCAAGTATTGGTCGGACGAAGGATATGTAAAGTAGCTTGAAGACGTAGGGATCACGAAAATCGCGAGAGGATCGTTTAATAAAACCGAGAATTTTATTAGCTTTTTTAACTATAAAGTTATAATGGTCAGTGAACATTAATTTACTGTCAAGAATAACACCTAAATCAGAGAAAACAGATAGCTTACAAAGAGAAGAAGAATCTAATATGTAATTATAATCTATAATTGTTTTCTTGCGTGTGAAACACATTATTTTACATTTGTCAATATTCAAAAAAAGTCGGTTTGTATTGCACCATTCCCTAAAACTATGTAGATATTCTTGAAGCTGTGAGCAGTCATTGATTGAACATATAGTTTTGAAAATTTTAATGTCATCATCATCAGCATATATCAGAACAGAAGAGTTTTTTATCACAGAAGTTATATCATTTATATATAAGATAAATAATAGGGGTCCTAAATGGCTACCTTGTGGAACACCAGAGTTAACGTAAAATTGATCAGAGAGCTTATTTATAAAAGTAGCACTATATTTTCTATTCATTAAATATGACGAGATCCACATTAAGAATTTGTAATTAAATCCTAAGGCTTTAAGTTTATGGACTAAAGTTTTATGACACAATTTATCGAAGGCTTTACTAAAATCTGTGAATACACAATCTGCTTGTTTCCACTTTTCAAAGGAGTCAAGACAAAAAGAAGTAAAATGAAGTAGGTTTGTAATAGTTGATTTATTTTGGACGAAACCATGTTGATTGTCACAAATGATTGACTAACAGTTAAAGGATAACATATTACATACAATGGACTCGAACAGTTTGGGAATAACAGAAAGTTTGGAGATGGGACGGTAATTCGTGATTTCATTCTTAGACCCTTTTTTATAAATTGGAATTATAAAAGCACTTTTCCATAATAAGGGAAAGATTGAGCATCTTAGAGATTCATTAAATAATACAAAAAGAGGATAGGATAAATAGGACACACAAATTTTTTTAACACACAAGATGGTACACCATCAGGACCAGGGCTGAAACAGTCGTCAAGTTCTGAGACGCTACGAACAATTGAATCTTCACATATGGTAAAGTTAAGTGAGTTGAGGTGTGGAAAATTTTGGGCTGGAAAGAACAAATCGGAAGGTTGAAAAGACGGAGGCACATCGAAAGTATCTTTAAAGAAATTAGCAAACATATTTGAAGTTATTTGGGAGTCATGACTTGTTGTGTTATTATATGACATTGAGTTAGGGTAGCCAATTAGCCATCAACATTTCTTTTACTTTTCACGAAGTTCTAAAAATTTTTGGGGTCTGTTTTAACTCTTCTTCAATTTTTAAAATATAATCTGAGTAAAGAGTGTTGAAATAATCAGTGAAAATATATTTAAGTTCGGAGTAAGTTCTGAAATCATCATCAGCTCTGGTTTTACTGAATTTAAGCCATGCTTTATTTCTTTTATTTTTAAGTTTTTTAAGTGAGCGTCAAACCATGGTGGAGTTTTAGAATTATAGCAAGATTTGCGTAATGGTGTAGTTTCGTAAAAACAGTTAAATAGAATACTATAAAATTTAAGACACATATCATCAATATTACGATTAAGAGAATTTGATTCCAATCAACATTACACAACAAATTGATTAGTTCATTAAAATTACATTTTTTAAAATTAAATTCTAGTTTTTCATTTGAACTGAGAGGGATATTGCATACATTTATATTGAGTGATATATTTAAAACTGGATGGTGACGATCCTCTACTAATAGTATAATATCGGCTGGAGTTCCAGCTACGTCAGCATTTATTGTGTCGGAGAAAAATATTAAGTCCAAATATTTATTAAAGCGGTTAGCAACCCCATTAAATTGACTAAGTCCACAAGAAGCTAGACCATCAATGATTAAGAACTCATTAGTACTCGTCGGGTTGACAGGAGAAAAATTGTTGAAATCTGTTGATTTTTTCCAGTTCAGGTTTGGAAGATTGAAATCACCTAAGATAAGGAGCTCATCATTTGGTTCCATTTGGTCATGAATTTTCTCAATTTAGTTTATGCAGTTTTCATAGATATAGCTTGTAGATCGTGGAGGTATGTAGTACACTGAGATGATATAAAGATAACTTGTTACCAATTTGATTTTGATACATAGTATTTCGACGTCAGAAAAATCAAAAGCATCAACCAAACTGCATATTAAGCAGTTTTTGACCGCAAATACAATTCCACCACCAACTGTCTCGGATTCATTCGAGTGGTGCCTGTCTCGTCTGAAAACTTGGTAAGTTGAGTCGAAGAGTTCGGTATCTAAGAAAGAATTATTTAGCCAAGTTTCTGTTAATATAATTATGTTATGTGGGAGATGATTTATGTTTTTGTAGACCGCATTGATCTTTGTCCTTAGTCCATTGACGCTTTGGTAATGTATCAGAACTTGTTGAAGCTGCTTCTTCGATGATATTGAATTGCCTGGGTCTCTTGAAAAGGGTTATGGGATGAGGTTTTTATGTTATGTTGCTTGTTTTCAAATTCATGTATTATTATCCCTTTTGGCCAAAGTGATGTTGAGTTGAGAAGATGGAAAATTGAATCTGGGACTCTTATCTTAAAAGATGCATATTTGGAGTAGTTTCGATGAATCATTTTCTCAACTTTTGATAGCGAAGATGTACCTGTCTTATTTGAAATAAAATTTTTTATATCTAGGGCGTTTGTTGAGGGGTCAAGTTTAAATATAAATAATGTTCTATGACCTTCTACTACTTTCAATCCACTTGAAATGGGTGAATTTAGATGATCGACAAGACTAGGTTTTTTGGTTGAATGAAACGATGAAGATTTTATATTAGGTAACGTTGATGATGATGGATTTACCACAATATTTATAGGCTCAATTAATGATGGTGAGATTACTGGTGCTATGATTGGGTCAAAAGATGTTGGGGATAAGCGATATAATGATGTTGTTTTTCTTTTTATAGTTAAATAGTTAAATGATTATGAAAACTCATGTTTAATGTGGTTTTCCATTGGCAAAATAAATAAATTTATTTTTAATTAGGTCTGTCAAAATGCCACTTTTGACAAGTTTTGCATTCCATTGGAAAAAAAAGATTTGTTTTTCAATTTAAAATCAATTTTGCAAATCTTAATTTTTCGGCAGATTTACCCCTCCCTGTACTAATAACAAAACAATTTTTAAATGTCAGTTTGCAAACTTTGTTTTAGGATTGTTCAATTTATTTGGTTAGTGCGTTGGCTGTGGTTCAAAATGACTTCTTTCGTTGAAGAAATCATATCTGTTGGACGATAATTGTAATGACTTTTCCTGATTGCATTAAACTCTCGAGGTTTTGAAATAAAGCAACTAAGTAACGTAAATGAAAAGTATCATTTTTGATGAATGATTTCATTTATTTATTTCAATACGTTAATGCTAACGTTAAGCTTACAATATTTCTTAAAATCTAAAAATTTATCTATAAACAAAGTTTGATCGATGTTGAGCATAGAAATTATTTTTAAAGAGTTTGGATTTGAGATTTACATTTGTAGATTCAATAAGAAAAGAGAATTTATTAAAAATATTTATTAACTGGTTAAGAGGACTATAAGCGCCATAGTTTGATGTGCTAAAAATAGTACAAATTGGTAAATTTCTTCTTAAACTAGAACGGCTTATATTGAAATTTAATCGACAAAGAACCGATGAAGATGAAATAGATCCATTCATTACTCCAGTTATGAAACAGAACTGCAAATATTCTCTGTGAACAGAAAGAGATGGAAGGCTTACCAACTGAAGTCTATGAGCGTATATCTGACCAATGGAAAAAACGCAGTGCAAATCTTAAAAATCTTCTTTGAATATTTTCTATTCTATTTATGTGTACAGAGTAGTATGGTGCCCATACTACACACCCATACTCAAGAATTGGCCTAATAAAAGAAACATAAAGAATTTTTATAACATATGGATCACGGAACTCACGGGAAAATCTTTTTACAAAACCAAGTATTTTGTTTGCTTTCTTTACAATATAGTTATAATGATCGGTGAATGATAATTTTGAGTCTAATAAGATTCCGAGATCGGAGAAACTATACACTCTACATAAATGTGACGAATTCAACAGGTAGTCAAAAATAAATAAATTACGTTTGCGTGTAAAACACATATAGTCCAGTCAAAGCGTCATGAAAAAGGGCCTGACCTTGCGCGCAGAGGCATGGTCAATTTTTTTTTCATGGATCGATAGGTGCTTATGAGAAAAGCTTAAAACCAAATTTGCACCGCATGACAACTTTTTTTTACCAAAGTTATTGGTAAAAATGTGTTTTGTGTCATTTTTTGGTCATTTGCGAATATCTCGGCTCCACTATCTCGCACAAACAAAAATTTAACATGATTTTATTCCTTATAACATAATCTATTATGTTCTAAAAAAAAAAACATTTGTTTAAACAAATGAAAAAAAAGTTATAGTAAGTTAAACAAATTTTTGTTGTTTAAAAATCACTTTTTCGTGATTATTAAGAAAAAAGCTCATTTAACGATGAAATTTTTATTTTTTATTATTAAAGTTCTTGTAATTCTCTACAATTTAAAAAAAAATCAACACTCTACAATGAACGAAAGCCGAGTAATAAATTATTGAACATGGGTAAGTCAGCGCACCCACGCATTTTATGATTTTATGTTTTAATTAATATCTCAGCCCCAGTATGTCGCAAAGTGAAAATAAAAAACTGTATTGCTAATAACAATATTTTCTATCAACTTGCATTTAATTTAATATGTTTGAGCAAAAACATAAAAAGTTACCGTTGGTTTCAACGTTTTTTTCTTGTTTTTAATTCCTTTTTTTCATAGTTATTGAGAAAAAAACTGTATTTCACGGTAAATACTTTTCAGTTTTGGATTTTTGTTTTATAGTCCTGCTAATTTTCTTCAAATTAAAAAAAAAATTAGTCCATTACGACAAACGGGAGCCAAGATATTCATGATTTAAAAACTTAGGAAAGCTTACAATTTAGTATTTTAACCTTGTAGCTTGTAATTTTGGTGTCGCCAGCAACAAGAAGCAACAAATATGTGTAAGTAAGTGTGGGGTGTTTGAAGGATACCAATTTATCTTGTTGCTGGCGACACCAAAATTACAAGCTACAAGGTTAAAATACTAAATTGTAAGCTTTCCTAAGTTTTTAAATCATGAATATCTTGGCTCCCGTTTGTCGTAATGGACTAATTTTTTTTTTAATTTGAAGAAAATTAGCAGGACTATAAAACAAAAATCCAAAACTGAAAAGTATTTACCGTGAAATACAGTTTTTTTCTCAATAACTATGAAAAAAAGGTATTAAAAACAAGAAAAAAACGTTGAAACCAACGGTAACTTTTTATGTTTTTGCTCAAACATATTAAATTAAATGCAAGTTGATAGAAAATATTGTTATTAGCAATACAGTTTTTTATTTTCACTTTGCGACATACTGGGGCTGAGATATTAATTAAAACATAAAATCATAAAATGCGTGGGTGCGCTGACTTACCCATGTTCAATAATTTATTACTCGGCTTTCGTTCATTGTAGAGTGTTGATTTTTTTTTTAAATTGTAGAGAATTACAAGAACTTTAATAATAAAAAATAAAAATTTCATCGTTAAATGAGCTTTTTTCTTAATAATCACGAAAAAGTGATTTTTAAACAACAAAAATTTGTTTAACTTACTATAACTTTTTTTTCATTTGTTTAAACAAATGTTTTTTTTTTAGAACATAATAGATTATGTTATAAGGAATAAAATCATGTTAAATTTTTGTTTCTGCGAGATAGTGGAGCCGAGATATTCGCAAATGACCAAAAAATGACACAAAACACATTTTGACCAATAACTTTGGTAAAAAAAAGTTGTCATGCGGTGCAAATTTGGTTTTAAGCTTTTGTCATAAGCACCTATCGATCCATGAAAAAAAAATAGACCATGCCTCTGCGCGCAAGGTCAAATGACGCTTTGACTGGACTAATAGTCTTACACTTGTCAATATTTAAAAACAAACAGTTATTATTGCACCATTCATAAAATCTCCGAAGATCGTCTTGTAGTTGTTCACAATCCGCAATGGATTGTGGTTTAATCGCATAGACCTGTGACTTCAGAAAACCCCACAAGAAAAGTCCAGCGGGTCGAAATCGTATGATCCTGGTAGCCACTTCACTTCACCTCTGCGAGAGATAACTCTACCCACAAATCGTTCACGCAAAATGTCAATTGCCCAGGACAAAATTACAAATTATGATATGCGTGTGTATTAAAATAAATAAATTCTTTTATCAATTACTAATTAAATGACTTTTTTGTCATTTGCAAATATTTTTCTTTTGTCAATTTTAATGACAGATGTAAGTTTGCAAAAATACATTCTTCGTTAAGTTAGGTTTGCTTGATTGAAATTCAATTTCTTAAGGTTAAATCGCAATGCAGCGATTGTTCCTTATCAATGAAAGATATTTAGGTACATTAGGCATTATTTTGTGAGTTTAAGTCCCAACCCGGGAAAAAAGCAGCCCCGGCGGGAAAGATGAATTTATGTCTGAAATCCGGGATATCCCGGGTAAACCGGGACGTCTGGCAACGCTATGTGGTGCTGTCCTGCTTGAACCTCATGTCGCTTAGGTCTATATGGTTCAATTTCCGCCCGCCGCAAAAGGGGCCCAAATGGAGTTTCGCGTTTCAAAAATCTGTAACTTTTTTGTCTCTTGGAATAATTAAGTGAAATTTAACATATTATCTTTGATATATTTTAAACTTTAAAAAAATACAATTTCGGCCAACCAAATATTAGAAATTTTGTTTTTATTTATTTTTCATTGATTCGAAAAGTTAAAATTACAAGCTTTCCAACGATATGTAATATGTACTTGTGTGATCACATCATAGCACACTTGAAGAAAACTCTAATAACCCAGTAGGAAATTTGCTCCTCAAGGAAAAATAAAGTTGAATTCATCGTAGAAATCACGTGGCACTTTCATTGAGTAGAAGGTCTGCATTGGTTTCATTCATCGAAAGTCATGCAATGAGTCAGTAGTTTGCAATCCCAGTTGCATCTTGTGCTTTGTTTTCGAAAGAAGGTACAGAAAAAATGAAACAAAGCAATATCCTTCTTACACATCCTTAATGTTAATGAATACAATGCTGAACACGTTATAATTTTTCCTGCATCTTTTCAGTGGTTATTCTAATCCACAATTGAGTGTTTAATGCCTGCGATGTGAAAGAGAAAACAACCCTTTCTTTTCTTCTTCTTTTCTAGTCTGCGAGCTGAGAGGAAAAAGAGAGAGAGATTTTGACCTGCAATAAACAATCCTTTTTTTTGGGTTTTTCCCGCGATGGGTCGGCGACGCTCAATAGGTCTTTTTTTGTCATGAGTTATTTCTTTTGTTTTGGAATGATTTAGTCATTTAGTTTCAATTTTGTGATCACAGAAAACGGTTGTGCGGGGTTTTGTGTTTTCAATCAATTTACTAAAGATTAAATAACAACCATGGAGAAGGAAAACAATTCACCAACGGTAAATTCCCTATATTCTTTTGAATGATTTGCAAAAAGTAAATATTCCTCTTTTTCTTAGATCTCAAATGAACAGGAGAATGAAGATGATTAATCCCTTAGCTGCTCCCCAAATTCTACCAAGTGTCAAAGGAGAGTTTTTCGACCAACTATTTGTGTTACGTCCTACAACAAGACAAGATAATGTAAGACATATATATCTACTAACTTCTTTAAAATGTATTATAATAGTTAATAAAATAGATACGTACATAACACAAATTTAATTTGTTTTTTTTTTTTTTTTTTTTCATTCAAACTATAAATTTGCATATATTTTAGCCGCTTCTTCTATTGATGAAATAAGAAAAGAAATGGATAATGATTTCATTCATATTCCTTCTCTTAATAAAACATCGCCTAAATGTATTCCTTTTTTCAAAACTGAAAAAACGAGCTTCAAATATGTACACAATTCTGTAGTGAATAATTAGTATTTTCAATGATTCTTTCCCTGAGGCAATTGATTAAATGTTGACTCACTTTTCATTAATTTATTTCCATTGAGGAAAGCATCACATCAATAGAACCAGTTTTTTCAGACACAAAAATTACCCATGAAATCGAAGATGCCGTGAGCATAGTGATTTCACAACAAAATATGCATCGAGAAAGTGTGTACCTCCTTGCAATGACAAGCCTGTGTTAAATTCCTCATAGGATTCCGTAGGAAATTCATGGGTGCAGCTCCTTTTCCGTGATGAAACACCTACTTCTTCACTAGTGAATTTTTGGAAATTTCCTACTGGGAAAAGACGTTCTTCATTTCGCCATTCATATACGGTTGTGTGTGTCCACACCACTTTAGGTAGCCATATATGTATTTAAATCATGCAACTCAATTCATTAAATTTGTATAGCAGTGCAAATGTTGGTCATTCCTTAATTCATTTGTATTAAAATTTTAGCACCCAGAATAATTTCGAAAAAAAAAATTTTTGAGAAGCAAAATGAATTGAATTTGGGTTAGTTGGATCTTTTTCGGGTGTAGGCTCAAGACCTGACGCAAAATTTGCCAAGTTAAAGTCTGCGAAAGGCTGAGTTATTGTCTACTATACACTTTTATGGACCGATCTTGAGTTCCTTTGAGGTTTGAATGTGGCCTGATTGATTACAGAACCATTTGCCTCAAATTTGGCCACCAAACATTAAAGATTCTAATAAACACTCATTTTGACAGTAAAGTTTTATCATTTGGATTTGGATGAGCTGTTCAATCGTGTCACTTGTCATGGTAATTTTACATCAGTAACTGAATAAAAAACAATAGATTTGACAGATGTCACCAAAAATCTATCGCCAGTTGAAAAACCCCTTTACAAGTACTTTGAAATCTAAAAACTGTATATTCATACTATACAAATATTTATTAGAGAAAAACGTTCAAATGCATAAAACTTATTGCTGCTTAAATTACTAAAATAGTTTAAGTTCAAAAATAAAAATAAATAAAATGCAAACAAAATTTAAAAAAAAAGTCGTTAGAATTTTACTAATAAATAAATAATAGAACATCGAAAATAAAAAGGGTTTAATGACATCTACCATTAAATAATTTTATTTTGAACAAAATGTGAACAACCACAATAGTACATATACGTTTCTTTTTATCAAAATCATAAAACCCGTTTTTGTTACGAGTAGATAAATAAGATTTTGAAAAAGAGCTATATGACATGTACTGTTAGGAGCTAAGAATAAAATTTCAATTTCATAGGCAATTAACGAAGACTCAAGTAGTACCAAGTTTGAAGAAAATCGCTTAATCGGTTAAAAGTGTAATTAGATAGAGCGACGGTATTGCGGGACCCACGTTTTTCATTTTCTCTATCTTTGCAATGTCAGCTTTGATTAAAGTCCAGAGTATGATATTTTTACGATTTATAGTTCTATAGTTGTACATATGGTTCTCACAATTTGGACATTTTGCTAAAAGAAGAATAAAAGAAAAAAAAAATCGAAAACCTCAATAATTTCAATACATTTTGCCAAAAGCACCTTGTCTGACGAATAAAATCGCTTAACAAAACTGAATGAAATTCTATTCCGTTTTGGGATTACACATTTTTTTCTAGGTCTTAACTTAACGAGATACAAACTTCATTATATGTATGTAAATGTTGAAATCTATATTAGAAACATCATTACGATGTGTCGAAAAATGCCCGGTTCTATTGATGCCATAGAAAACTTCTAACATCCTTGGGCAAATCCCCTCCTCCACATAATGTGGCTGGTATGGTATTACGGTACAAAGCAAACGATGGAATTACCCACAATCCGTCATATCCCCAACACACACGATTGGATGTCAAAGAATTTCAATTATATTATTAATGAATATTTCAAAATGAGCAACTTCAAAACGAGTCCGTCTATCTAAATCCAGAAATGTTAGTTTACACTTGCGCGCCCCAGCAATGGTCATCGGTGAAGTGGCCGGCGCAGCGGCGGAGCGCCCGCCATGGTTGGCATTGTTGATGTACCAAAGTGCAACACGATCTTGACCGTATATAGATCAATATAAAAAAGCAACAACAACGAAGTGGATAATGTATCCAATCACCCACTGAATTCCAAGTCTTGGAAAAATGTTTTTTTTTTTTTATTTTAATGTATGTATTTATTTAAGCTCAGATCTAGGGCGAGCAAAATTTGATTCGTGAAAAAATTGAGACCTTAATTAAACGAAGGTGCAATAATTACGTGAATATAGAAAAACCCTTAATCAGGTTATTATCGTCATACAGTCCGTAATTCCCATGCAACGGCGTTGGACGAAGCGAAATGTCTCGAAAACATTTTTAGTGATTTTGATTAAATATTGTTATTCCAGTGAACAGTGATTGAGTGAGTTCGTGCGACCAAGTCGGGAATTTTTTTCAGTTGAAATCAATATTTATTAAGCCTGAGAGCGTGAATAATTCGACAAATCAACACACAGTTCAACACTTTGTTTTCTATCGGCAGCTGGGTGTGGGGGAGGGTATTATATTCTATTCTCTAGATCGTGGAGTTGTTTCTGTAATAGGAATAAATTAGCATTTATGCTAAGCCATGCAATGTCGCGATCTGATTTAAATCTCTACGCAAAGTGTGCAATATTTTACAATTCTATATATTTTTCTTATAGAATAATAATAATGTAATGCATTACATAGCACTTCTTTGTGTACTTCAACTCTAGGAAGGAGATCACGAACTCTTGAATGTACCAAGCTATACCAAGTATCTACAGGTCGGCCTTCGGGTTGTAAATATAGTATTTTGTACTCATGCTGATTAAATGAATTATTATGGCTCTTTGAGATCTGTAAATAAATTAGATTAAGATATATGTAAATACATATTTTAAGAAAATGCGCATTTGGATTGTGTGACCTGGAAATACTTAACAATTTGCCTTTTGTTAGGTGTGTAAGCATAGTACTCAAGTCTTGCGATGCTGCACTTAGAAACTCATGTCCAACGTATCTGTCTGTATAATTGATCCGGTTATTGGCGTGATTAAAGTTGGATGATTAAAGAATGTCTATAAAATTATATAACTTGCAGATACAAATTTGTTTAAAGAGTAAGGTAAGTAAGTATTGTATATTAGCTTAGACTTTAACAATTTTGTATATAGATATAAGTAGATACTTTTTCAATCCAAGCTTAAAATATATTTCTATCTGATCTGGATTTAAGATATGTGCTAAGCAGGTGTATTGTCGTGAGACTGAATTATATTTAACCATAACAAGGTTGATTCAAACTATTCGGATGATGAAATTGTACGTACAGGGTGGTTCTGGTTGTTTGAAACCTCGATTGCGCGGAACCATAGTGTTAAGGAACAGAAGGATAGGAAATTATATGTGTTGGAACGATGGCCCGCAGTTCGAAGGATTTTTTTTAGAAAATGTATACCTATTTCAAAGAACTAATAATTAACTTACCTGTACAAAAGATATGTTTTTCAATTGCCGCATGTAGATTTTGGTGGCCATATAGTTTTGGTGATATCTGTCAAATATGTTGTATGGCGAGTAACATGATCGAAAAGTATATCCAAATAAAAAAACTTTATTATAAAAAATGATAAAAAATGAGTGTTCGTTAGTGCAAACGTTGTGTGCATTATGGCAACTTTACGGTAGACGTGGTGGTCCTTCATCGACTCTTTAACGTTTAGTGGCCAAATTTAAGGCGACTGGTTCTGTTTTCTGTAATCAATAAGCCAAAATTCGTAAGTCAAAGAAACGCAAGATCAGCCGAGAACATCTCCCCGGACCCTGAAGGTATATAGTAGAACCCGAAACATTCGATTCCTGGTCGTGCACAAGAACTAGGCCCTTCGCAGACTTTAACTTGGCGAATTTTGCATCGGGACTTGAGCCTACACCCGGAAAAGATCCAACTGAATTAGGAACTCAAAGTTTATGACCATAAACAACGTCGTTTATTCGCTGACTGTGCTTCGGAGCGTTTGGAAGAAGAACCCAATTTGGGCGAAAAATCCTTTTTACCGACGAGAAAATGATATCATATTTCATAATGGCATACATGGGCATTTGAAATAAAAAAAGAATTTTGCTAATCAGCCTTATCACAGGCCCCGTCGTAATAGATTCGTGGTACGAACCCCGAAAAATGGTTTTATCGCTCCCGTCGTACTAAAAAAACTTTCTACGAAACTCGGAGTTCGTGAATAATGGTATCACTAGCCCCGAATGAATAGGAAGTTGGACAGTTTTTTCTACGAACAGATATTTTGATCGGAGCTCAACTTAAAACGAAACACAAATAAAATTAAGCGAACGAAGATAAAGGACATGCAAATAAAATATATAAAAACAATTTTTATTATAGTTTTAATGTGAATTTGTTTATATTTTTTATTTTTTGAAGGCAAATAAAGTAAATACAAATACATAAATATTGGTATCCTTCCGTAATGAATCTCATTTTTAGTGTTTGTCTTCTTCGCGTATTTTCTACATTTATTAGATTACAAAGATTGCAACGGCGATGGTATCCATTTTTACGACCAACAAAATTAAAATCAAATCAAAAGATGAACCACGAAAATTTATTTATTTTTTCACATTTTCACGCAAATCAACTGATTTTGAAACTCCGAAATTAGGAAAATCTTTTTTTGATTCCGTTCGGGGCCTATGATGCAAATTTATTCGTATTCGTAGAGTAACAAAATTTTCGGGGATTTGTTACGAGGGACTCTGTGATAGGGGTCCAACGCACTAACCATTATGCCAAGGGGTACTACGTTATCGAACATATGCCTTAAGCAAATTGCAATATCGGAAATAATCGGCCCTAGCGAGTTATCCGTTCTGAGCGGAAAATTCTCCGATTTTATACGATTCGGAGGATTTTTGCTTCGAGGTATTCTTCCGAACAGCTGTTCGGAATTTTTCTCCGATATTAGCTGTGTTTTGTTTTCCCCCAGATCTGATCCAGATTGGATCTTCATTCAAAATTACACGTATAACAAAAACAACACAAGGTCCAGTTTTGTTTGTATTTGTTGTTTTACATGTTATTTTGAAAACAAAATCCAATCCGGATCAGATCTGGGGGAAAATGAAATACAGCTATTATTTTAACGCACCCGGTGAACTACGTTGAAGTGTGATCAAGTGCTTTATTTGTAAAATTTCTGACAGCTAAATGCAATTGTTTTCCCGATTTCGTCCGACACAAATTGTTCGCGGAACAAATTGCGCCAACGCATTTGTGTATTATTTTTCTTTCCGATAGGATACCTCGAAAGCAATTTGAACCTCCGACAAAGTATGCGTTGCAGACAATTTTCCGCTCCGAACGGATACCTCGCTAGGGCCGATTACGATAGCATTTCGACTCAAAATGACGTTTTCAAAAATGGCAATTGCTTAGCCAGAGATCGTGTTCCTAAACGTCAAATGCGTTTGCAAGAAAATTGACTGAGATTAAACCAACAGATTTCTGCGATATCTAATGTCGTTTTTATTTGGCAATCCAGAAGCCTTCTGGACTCTTCTGAAAGTGTTCACTTGGGAAAAAATGACAGTTCTGATTCTGAAAAGAAATTTGCTTCTGGATTTGAAATCAGAAGCGAAATTCTTGATTTTCATCATTGTCTACTTTAAAAACATTTGGTGTACATTGTGCTACCGTACTAATCCAAGACGCCTCGCAAAAACATACTTATTTGATGCGAGGATATACACAATTCACTAACCAATAATTCTATCCACAAAACTTGTAATCCTTAATTATTGTTATTTCAAAATATCAACATTGAAAACTTTTTTTTTTTGAAGAGACCCAGATTTTCTTTTAAAAAAAACTTTGGTCGGATTTTTTTTTAATTTTTTCTTTATTTAATTCAATGGCTTAAAATTGATTATAAAATACAAATAGTAATTTTAAAAATTCTTAAAGCTAGATATGTTTGAATAAGTGGTAATCTTTGTCTATAAATTAATGTAAATAACTTCATTTTTAATAAAAATAAAATAAGCAATTTATTTCAAAAACATACAAAGAAAAAAAAAAACAAAACATTTTAACAATACATACACAATATTTTATTATTTTTTTATTAAATGAATGAAACTATTAGATTTTATTTTGTATTTATTATTTTAAATGTATTTTTATATCTTTGTCGCTTAAGCGCACAGCCTTTAGTTTCATTTGTTTTTAAACGTATTTCTTTGTTTTTAATTATGTATACATAAATAAATTTTAAGCTTTTGTAAATATTTATTTAATTTAAAGTAAATGATTTTTACTATTTACATGTTTTATTTATTTATATTTTGTTTTCTAAACAATGAAGCTCACTCCGTTGGCCCCGATGAACTTCATCTTAAGTTTTCGGAGTACTCTTTGTTTCATCTAAATGATAACCGGTGCTTTCTTAATAGTGTTAACATCATTGTGCCTTTTAACCTTGGATTTGCTTTAAACGCTATAAAACCAAGACGATTTAAAAAAGGAATCAAGAAGATAACACAATATAAAAAGGCGTCTTTAACAATAAGATGAAACAAAGCTCCTCGGACCAACGATTTGTATAAATAAATTATTTAAATTTTATAGGAATGTCAATACGTGTTTTTTCGATTTAAAAAAATCGAAAATGTCTCCAGCTTAACTACAAGGAGAGGAACATTTAATTTTCCATTTTCGGAGACATGAATTTTTGAAAGTTTTCAAAACAATATGATTTGAGACACCCATCCGTGTGGTTTTAAGAGAGCTTATTTATTTCATATATACATATACAAGTAATATTTACACTGAACAACAGGTACAAGGCAAAATTAATGTCAGCAAGAAAAGAATACTTCAACATTTCATTCTTAAAAAAGGATTTAAATAGATAAAAATAAAATATACAAAATATTTTGTTTAGAGCTCTTTCGAAGAGCTTTGATTCAAATTGCCCCGCATTTTATTTAATTTTCTTTAAATACTTTTTGTTCGTTTTGGTAGTTTTGTTTCTAACTATTAATACAATTTACATTAATATCAAAAAAAAAAAAATCACACTGGTGTGCTTAAAAACAATAACTATTTCTTCCATTGGGGAAGTTATCATTTTTGAATCTATTTACAAGATCATCACTGTATACGTAGATATTTTCTGTCTAAAGGTATATCGTTCCATATCAACTTAATTAACATGTTATCATTCAATTTTTATCGTCGTATCTAAAGTACTTGACTGCAAAATAGTTTGACTAACACTCCTGCTCCGCTGGAAATTCTTCCGAACAGCTTCGATCTCTATATGATGATCAACTTCAGGATCGCTGAACACGGAGACTTCTGGATCGTCGATGTCGAACACAATATCGTAGGACGTAGTACGTTTTGGCATTGTCACCTCTTTTTCTCTGCTCTCAGTCAATGGTATTTGAATACTGTCAGAATTGCTATTGAGGCGTTCTAAATTGTTATTGTTGGTTTCATAAATTTGTAGTTGTTGAACTTCGCTTGGAGTCTTATCAATGAAAAAATCTGAAATAGTAAAATTCAGTTTAATATTCTATTTTGAATATATTTGTTCTTTTTAACAAGGGGACTTACAAATTAAGCTTCAGGGAATATAATACAATTATAACGATACGAAATTCATATGAAATGAAAAATATACGACAAAAACAAAAAATGATGAAAATTATGGAAAATAACAAAAAATCAACCTTCTACCAAAAACAATCTACACAATTTCGACAGACATGCAAATTATAATTTGTACTAAAAAATTAAAATTTTGTTTGTAATGTTTACCTTTTTCAAAAGATTTCTTTATTTTTTTTTTTTTTGTTTTGTGAAAAAAATAATGTGTGTGTGGGTGTGTAAGTGTAGATTTTTTTAATAAATAAAATATTTTTAAAAAATATCTAGCCGACAATCGGGTTCCGATGGAATTACTTTCACTGAAAAAATTTTGAAAATAACAATTAAATCTAAAAAAAGAACTTAAAATATAAATAAATAAATATATCAAAAAAAAATATTTCAATTTAGTTTTAGCGGTATTTTGGGTTGTCCGAAGTTAGACACGAAGTTTATTGACACTGTTAGTTATACATAGATCTGTGATAGTGATAGTTCAATCAACTCATTTTTTTTTTTGTTGACATTCAATAAATGTGTATTTCGAAAAAGACTAATTCGATTTTTTTAAAACTCTACACCCTGCTGGTTTTTAACAATATTCAACTGAGTATCATACAACTGTTAAAACCGCTAAGCAGCTCTAACCATTTTGATAGAAGATGGAAACGGTCAGATTTTTGGTTAGAAACTATTTGAACAAAAGCCTTTACTAAAAGGTCCTTTAAACCTTGTTCTCGATTTACAAATTTCTCAATAATTTAAATGTTTAATACAATTTGAGCATATGTATTGGAGGAATCACAAATATCTAGAAATCCTAAGGCGTTTTTGGCTTTTATTAACTAAAAAACAGAACTGGAGTATTTACTAATATGGAATATAATAATCAAACCACTTCCAATTAAGATGGTACAAGCGATAGTTTTGCACCTTTTTTTTAATACTGTGTATAGTGATCATAATAATTTTTCTGTAGTAATTCCTGATACTAGTGATGACCAAACCTCATTTTCAAACATGAATCTGGGTCACCTTTTTTTGTCCGTTGACGACATTATGGAAGGTATTTCAAAGCTTGACCCAAGTTTAAGAGCTGTTCCATGGTGGGATTCCCTCTTTTTTAATTAAACATTTTCAGAAGGCGTTTGATAGCTTTTGGGTTATGCAACTTTTAAAAAAATGTAAACATATTGGATTTCACTCAACACTTCTCTAGTGGATATCCGGTTATTTGCTTAGTCAAAGACAAATAGTTAAAATTTTTAATAGCACTTCAAAAGTAATACATGTTCCATTTGGTGTCCCTCAGGGCAGCCACCTAGCACCCTTATTATTTTTTTAGTTTATGTAAATGAATAACCTTCACGGCTGCAATATACAACTGGGTTGTTGTTTGCAGACGATTATAATTTAATTTTCTTAAATTAAAAGTTCGAATGACTGTCTTAATATTTAAAGTATCTTTAGGAAATGTAATACTTTTTCATTCTGTAGATCAAGAACGATTATTTTATATAATCATAATATTTCAACGCTGCATTTAAAATACTATCGGAAGTGAAAGAACTGGGAGTTATTTTTTGATGAAAAGCTTAATTTCTCTTTACACATTGATTTGCTTGTATCAAAGACAAATTCAATGCTAGGTTTCTTAAAAAGAAACTTCTCGACCATATTTGGAATACTGTTCAGACGTGTGGGATCCGTTTTATACAGTTTCAAAAAATCGAATCATTTACAAGATTTTTGGTTAGACAATTAAAATGGAATTTCCCAGAAATGCCAATTTACTCCACGATATGTGCTTTATTGGCCTAGTTTCTTGGATACCTGTCGTCTTGTAAGTTGTGTTATGTTTTTCATACCATATAAAATGCTCAGTTTTGATTAAACTTTTAAATTCCTATATTCGAGAAAGAACATCCAGGAAATTATTTTATCATCGTGTCACCTTCGACGGATGCTTTCGACTGATTTCCATTTTAAAAATTACTTAATTTTCGTTCTTTCAAATCCAATTTTATTATTTCACTGACTGAAAATCCATTTCAATGAACTGTTGGTTTTCGTTTCTTTAATTTGGAACGTGTTACATACTCTTTCTTTTTTTTTCTTTTTTTTTTTCAAAGATCAACTCTAACTCAGGTAACTAGCGTTGTTCGTTATCATTCACTGATAAGATCTTTTATTGGCAATAATTCTTCAATGATTGCTATAACTGACTTGGCAAAAAAAATAAAATCACAATTGGTGATTCTTAGGCCCAATCACAACCAAACTTAAACTATATGTATATATTGTAAAATGTACCATTTGAAAATTTATGAAAACCAAATACCAAATTAAACCTAAATGCTTTTGAATTTGCTAATAGTTGAAATCGATTTGTATTTATGTATGTAGGTTAGCTTGATTTGGTATCAAGTTAAATAAATTTGTTTTTTTAATCCGAAAAGTTACTACTGTTGTTTGCATATACGAGCACGAGCATGTACATCAATTTACAAAATACCAATAGGAAAGTAATAGTAAAACAGATGCATATGAATATATAATTTACCTGATTCAATTCCATTCCATTCACTTTCCACAGCATAATGTTGATGTTGATGTGGGTTTGGATGATCTTCGACGGATCCTTCGAAAATATTTAAATCCGTCGCTAACCGATCGTCTTCAGTCATTTCAAATATTTCTGTTACTTTGACCTAAGATAAAAAAAAACAATTATTTTATTATATTTAGAGAATATTTAAATAAAAATTAAATTAAATTCAAATGCATGTACTCTATTGCGTACTTTTGTAAATATTTCTTCATTGTTGGCAAGAAAGAAAAATAAAAAAAAAACAGAAGAAAAAATCAATAAATTTGGTTTAAACTTCTGTGATATTTTTATATTGATCCAAAGATATCAATTTTCAACTAAATTTAGGTATATATGGAATAATGAATGAATATGAATAAACATGTTATATAAGGTCCATCATCTGCTTTCTTTCCTTTTGGTCCACTTATTATAAATCCCGAATTGTTCATTTTATATTCCGAGGCAAGAGTTATTTGCTAACTTTTGTCAGCCTGTTTATTCAGATTCTAGTTCCAACTCTAGCTTTGAATCTTGCATAATACCTGGGTTGACATTGATTCACAACAGTTGGAATTATCTGAAGTTGAAACACCATTTTTTAATTTAAATTTCAATAGTTCGCTGCTAAATAGAACTTTTATTGAATGGAATGGAAACCATCTTTTCTAAATCCAATTTTCAAATCTGGTTCAAAAAATTGTGTTGAAAATTACAGAGGAATTTGCAAACTTTCTTCAGTACCAAAACTTTTTGAAAGCATATTTAAATTCAAACTTGAGTTTCACGCCAAAGAAAACATTTCTGAATTCCACCATGGATTTGTAGCTGGGCGGTCGACGGCTCCCAATCTAGCATACTTCACTTCAAATATATTAATCGAAGTTGAAAAGAGTTACCGGGTTGATGCTATATTTACTGATTTTAGCAAAGCCTTTAACTCAGTTAACCATCTTTTACTTATTAAGAAACTAAATAAGCTTGGATTTCACTCTGCAATGTTAAACTGGATGTCTTCGATCTATGATAAATGCTCAAGACCAATTTGCTGTTCTTCAAGAGTACCTCAAGGCAGCCATGTTGGACCATTGCTATTTATTATCTTTCTCAATGAACTATTAACTGTGTTTAAGTTTTGTTTTTATCTGAAAAATTAAATCCACGATTGCCTGCTTATTCAACACGACATAAATCAACTGTTTAATTGGTGTTTAAGTTACTGTTTGAATTCAAAAATAGCCAAATATAATGTAATTACTTTTCTCTTGGGGATAACCCTCTTAGAAGACTAGATAAAATTAAAGATCTTGGCGTTATAATTGATACGAAGCTACCTTTCAATTTATATATTAACCATATTGTATGAAAGGCAAAATCTATTGTAGGTTTCATCAAATGGAATTCTTAAGAAATTTCTGTGATCTGAATGACGTCTTTTTCTCAAATATTACACGATTAAAGTAATAATCTATTTAGCAGAAAACAGAAAGGAATATTGAATATTGAAGAATTAAAGAAACATCTACGCAATATTCAAACAGACCCAGTGGGCTACTCAAATAAAATTGTACGTCGTTAGCATACATGTTTCTAATGATTCACAAATCAGAATACCAAGCGTTTGAAAAAAAAAATCGATCTCTTCTCTTGATTCACTTGAAAATGTCATCGATAATGATTTTTACCTTAAAAAACATTATTTATTATTTAAACATTACTTACCTTATTGCTTTGGTCATCTGTGTAATAATAGGCATACAATGCATCGTTATGCGTCGTCACTTTAAGAACATGTTCATAATTGTCAACATCAGTTTCAAAAGAAGGTGCTCCCCTGTGAGATAAGATTAACAAAAAATTATTTCTCTTTCAATATAGTAATAACCAAAGCACATACATTTCGTCAACTAATATCGACACTCTTGGTCCGTAAAGCTTGCTCGAATGTAATAGTCCAGTTGTATCGAAGTCTGGAGGTTCACAGAGCTGAAAGAAAATAAATAATATAGTGTTAATTTTATAATTTTTAACTTTTATTTAAATGAACACTTACAGTCAAATTATTCAAAACTCGAACATGAACAGCATTATTCAGTCGGTAAATTAATTCTTCAATTACTAATAGCATTTGTCTTGTCAATTTAGGTGTTAAAGTTGTAATTCTGAAATTTCAATTCGTAAATTTAAAGGAACAGATTTATTTTGTTTAATGTGTAATTAATGAGTAAGAGAGAAACAGTTGCCAAAAAGTGGAAGGAAAACATTTGCAGCTATAGGAAGGACTTTTGTGCAGGGAAATGAAACGGGATCTAGAAGAATTTATTTTTAGAAAAGAAACAAGACTTTTTGCTGATGTTTTTTTTTATTAAATACGTTAAAACAGACAAAACAAAATATGCAATTTTTATTTTTAACAAAAGAATAATTTTTTCCCTATCAAGGCTTTACAGTATTTTATTTTCATTCAAACTGAAAGAAAAGCTCATCATTTAAATTAAAAGAAATAACAAATACATTAAAAAAAAACAAGTAATAAAATTGTTACATAAAAATTTGTTGATGTCATGGTTAACATACTTACTCAGATACTTTAAGTTTTAGTTCAACAAACTGAATATATCCCTTCTACTTGGGATGAGATTCATCATAATTTAAGTAATTTAATATTAAAATCTTAAAAATATATTATCTGAGATAATAATTTAAAAATTTTATACATCTCTACCCTTTGGTTTAAATCGTAAATATTATTTTAATTAAGTATAAATTGTCTTTTTATAGTACTTGACTTTACTTAGGCCTCTAATGAAATTCTTTTAAATAACTGTTGTTTTTCTGTAAATAAGTCTTTTTGATACAAATTGTTATGCATGGTAAAGAAAAAAGTAAAAAAAATATTTTTTCAGGCACTTGCAAATGTTTTCCCAAATGGCAACGGTATCTGCTTGGTTGTTCTAAAAGAAAATAGAAAAAAAAAGTAACGAATTGGTTGGTGGTTTAACCAAAAGAGTTGGATTTTAAAACTGAAGACGATACAAACAACGAGTAGATGGATTGAGGGGGAAATAGGGAACACATAATATATACAAACTCACTTTGAAACAGTAGCCAAAAGGAAGTCCAATGGGACAGTCGCTGGCAGTGACAATAACTTGACTCCACGATGCTTAAATATCCAATTGGCTAGACCCTTGTTAGCCTGTTCAATATATCCGTGAAAAACGTCTAAGACAGTTTGTGGCATATTTGCAAGTAGTGCATCCTAAAATTTACGAAAAAAAAAAATATACAATTGGAAAATGAAACAAATTAAAAAAATCTCATTTAAATTCATACCTTTCTATGTTTCTTGCACTCTCTGCATTCAGGATCGAAATCTTGTGGCTCTGCCACTGATTCCGATACAACAAATGTAGATTGCACAGCAACACATCTGGTGCAATTAATCAAATTGTTCCTTTGTAGAAATTGCAAAGCATCATCGAATCCCTGTTGACAGAATTTCGATAAGAATTCTGGCCTCGGAGGGAATAGAATTCTCACAAAACGATTCATATTCTGACGAGATATCTCAATACTCGTATTCGCCCAATTCAAATGGAACAACTGCGAACTCTGATCTCTTGGGCAGATATCACTCTCACCACAAAAGGGACTAACGGTTATGGTATTCTCATCCAGAATTGGTAGATTATCCGAAAATGCTCCGTCCATATAACGAACACCACGGAATTTCGGTGGCAAGAATCCGGAAAATCCTGGAATGAAACACGCACACAATATCGCTTGGAGGACTTCCTCGCGACTACTGAACTCGGATATGATGACATTTTTGCCATCGTATACACGTGTCACGGAAATGTGTAATCGACCACTGACTCTTTTGTGTGCATCTTCGGGCAGATGTTTCTGAAGTCCTTCGAAGAGGCAAGTTTGAATGTTAAATGATGGACTGAAGGGACCCAGGGAATGGCGGCGAGCTTCGTTTACAATACGAAAAAAATCTGATGTCATGCTACCTGCAAGAAAAATAGAGATGAAAGTTGGTTAGTAATATATTTTCAAAGATACGAGTATATAAAAAAAAAAAATGTGTAGGTCTGTTTGGTAGCTTGAAATTTCTTAAAAAGAAATTGACGTTGAAAAATTTGTGAAGTTTCTGATACAGAAAACAGAAAGTGTGGCCGTTTTCTAAACGTCATTTGCGTCAAAAATGCAATTGCAAGAATTTCTTAAACTGAAAAATTCAAATCTTTGAAAACCCCACCGAAATTTATATGGAAAAGAGTAAGAGCAGTACAAAAAAAAATATTGATTTGACGACAAAAATATTGATAGGTTGCAAAGCGTGTTGGTGAGCGTAAAATTTGTTTATAAGAAATTTCATTGACGTTTATAAAACAGATTTTGTGCAAGTAGGACGATTGCGTATTTGACGATAGCAATATCTGCGCCAAAAAATGACGATCAAGTTTACGTTTTTGAAAACTGTCTGTGACAAGTTTCAAATCGCTCAGCTGTTAGTTTCTTTCGTTTTTAATTTAATATTGAGTTGTGCCTATTGGGAAAATAAATTATCTGAATAATAAAAGTTAACTTCTATTTTTTTCTAAACATATGCAAATTGTTAATAAAACAGATTGATGTGAGTTTTATACATAAAAAGTGTTCAATGCATTTGTTAATAATCTTCCAAGTTTCTCCACTTTTCAAATTTTTTCTCTCATTTCGCTGTTTTTACAGTCAATCTGTCACGAAGAAAGAAAACATTTGTAAATCTGTCATTTTGAACAATATAATGAATTCCTCGCCAAAAAATTGATTAAATGCAAAATTGTTTTGACGTCTATATGATTTGTTTTGTTTCTCTTTCAACGCGAAGGCAAAAATATCTGCGTGAAGTATCAGGATTTTGTTTTGTGTTTTATAAAGACGTGGAATTTTTTTCTCAAACTACCTACATATGTACTTTTTTTCCTGCTCAAATAATTTGAAACTACTTCTTCTACGAGCACAAATTTGAGTGTTTGAAAACGTCAAGCTTAATTGAAATTAGAAACCGTTAAATTCACCTTTACAGCATGCAATGGTTTTTCGTTTGATTTGTCGATTATTTTTTACCTAAAAGCATGCAACAAAGATAAAAACATCGCAGATCGTGTGTGAATGGACAAATCTAGTACAATATATTTTCTTTTTACCGGTGGTAAGGGCATTACTTCTACTAGGAAATATTAAATTCTACAAATCCGAAGATCATCAACAGGGAAATACAATAAGTCAAACAGTTCATAAATCATTATCATTCATTCAACGCCAAAATCGGATGATCTTATCAAATTTTTACAAAAAAAAATTACTTGCTTAAATCAGTTCACTGACATCATTCGATCCAAGAGTTACACAATTTTTTCTAAAATTATAATTTTAATGATAATGTCAGGTTTTTTAGTGATTATTTCCTGTTTAAATTAATTTTCAAGCAAAAAAATATCTTCCAATTAAAAGTAATGTTATAGAGTTAAAGATAATGAGAAAGCATAGAATATTGCATGCGTTATCAAATCTATCAACCGATATTGATGACACTTGACAATTCACTTGCGAAAGTTTGACGCATATGAATGATCGTTTAACAGATAAGCTAAGTTTATCATATGATCATTGTTTGTGAAGTGTATTTTTTAAATATGGAATTACCAAAGAATTGCTTATCTACTACCTGTTTTCCCCATACACATTTTGAAAAAAAACTATCACATTTTTAACAAGATAACATTTTATCTTGATCTACAGAACTATATTTGCCAATAATAACTTGTTTTGCGAATATAATTTAAAGACTGCGTATAATTACTTGGAAAATAATATCATAAAGTGAATTTCATAACGATAAGATACACACGCTCGCTGGGGGTTCTTTCTGATCAATATACAAATGTATCTACATATATGTGCATATGTATGTACAAAATAGTTGGTTTAAAATATAGTTGCGCAAAATATTAATCTTTTTTGTGCGAAAATAATAATTTTCTAGCATTATGGTAAACAAATTGTGACGCAAAAGAAATATTTTCAAGAAATTTCTATCTTTAATTTTTGCAACTTTCGGTTGACTAAAGCTTACGGAAGTATTAATGCATACGATTGTTTACTATAATTTAATTAATAGAATTGTTGTTTACCCTCTAGGTGATGTTATTCTTTTTTAAAGTTCAATTTAATCTTTTGTTCGATTAGGTTTTGATTATAAAGTTGTAGTTTTTTTAAAAAAAGGTTTTCCTAAAAATAATGAATTGCGAACAAGAAAAGTTAAGTAGGGTTTTGTTATTTAATGAGCTATTTTGAATCATATTTCCAATGAATCACATTATGTAATACAGTCAATAATAACTCTGTACCCACGATCCTTCATGATTGGTATTCTAGGCGAGTTTGTTTGTATTACACTAAACGCTATTCCAAATTTGGAAAGTTTAGTTAACTCGAAATGAAATTCCTTAAATTAACTGAATTTTCGTTGTCTTAAAGAAAATTTCGTTGATTCAATGAAAATTTCCATTAAAAATATATTCGTTGTTTGGTGAAAGTGCATTCATACACTTTTCAATCTACTTTGAAAGCACTTGTCGGTAAAACGAAAAACATTTCCTGCTTCAATCGGACATCATGACATATAAAAGTCACAATTTTTGTTTCTTAAATAATAATTTTAATGATAATCTCAAGTATATATTTATGGATGACTTCCTGTTTTAATTTATTAAAAAAGCTGCTAAGTTTTGTTTTAGAATGAAATCACCATATTCTTAAAAAAGTCATAGA
Organism: Philhelius festivus; assembly: GCA_963931855.1. Taxonomy (NCBI): domain Eukaryota; kingdom Metazoa; phylum Arthropoda; class Insecta; order Diptera; family Syrphidae; genus Philhelius; species Philhelius festivus. The sequence goes on along the minus strand of OZ007557.1, from coordinate 87,443,089 downwards.
ATATTTAAATTAATTCCGTTAAAACGGAAGAAAATCATCGACCGGTTGAATAGATACGAGTGTTAATCAATAAATGATTAATGAAATAAGTTGGTTGACTCGTAGGAATATCACTCACGAAAGAATTACTTTTACTTGAATATGTTTTACTCTTCCTACCGACAACAAACACACATAAATATTTGCGATTTGTAAATCACTAGACCCTGGTTCTCCAGGAGCTGTCAAAAATCAGTAGGGACATAGAAAAACGTCAAAATTTGTTTCATTTTTGTACAAAATTCAAAACTGTGGTCTTTCATATCTTTTAAAATTGTATTAATTAACAAATGAAAAACTTAGTATCACCTTGAACTATTTACAAGATACAGTGAATTTATAATGAACTTTGTCTTAAAAAGTTTTTGGTGACATGAGACTTTATTAGATTAAAATGTTTCTTAAAGGTTTTTAACTTACTTTAATATTAAATTTACCTTTAAATGATAAAACTAAGGGGGTTTTCCATTGGCAAATCCAAATTTTATCGGTGAATGGAAAGCGATTTCAAATTGATTTTGTATGTCGTTGTAATCGTTTAATTTCTGTTTGTAATTATTTGAAAAAAAAAATCTTCATCATTTATGTAGTAAATAGAGTAGAGTAGAAAAATTTAGCCTTAATGAATTTACCAAAGTCTTTTAAATTTGTTTGCAATTTTTATTATTTTATTTCACAACTAAAATAAATTAAACAAACCGCATTTGGAAGTTGCTTTCGTATTAGTACATAGAGGGATACATCTGTGGAAGAATTCAAATTTAAAAATTGATTTTCAATACAAAAAAGGAATCGATTTTTTACTCAATTGAATGCATAAAGTCCAATCAGCATTTTGAAAGATCCAAATCAAAAATAAAATTGATTTTTCGTGCCAATGGAAAACAGAATTAAATTCTTATCTATAATCGATATATCGCTTTGGGTCTTAAGCGATGTTTTTTATTTATGTTATATGCCAACTGAAAGGATTTTGACTACCCTTAAAACGTTTGAGCACAGTGCGAGGGATTAGGAAAGTTGGAGAGCATTTTAAAGAGATTTCTTACATTGGTTTTAAATGTCTGAAAATCGTAATGCGAGAGAAATATTGAGCAGGGTAAAGTATTCTACATTCGTGTAGTGCGGCTTAAGAAAGAATCTCAGAATTTGACAGTACGTTATGTCACGTAACGTAAAAGAATTTACAAAAGAAAACTACTACGTTTTATACCTGACGACTTTCTTGTGACAGCTACCGTTGAAATGTAGGAAACCACGAATTATCTGTATTTGCTCCGATATTATTGTTAGCATTTTTAGGAACTACGATTTTTTGTGGCAAATGCCCCGGAGATTTTTTGGCAGTGTGAACTGACTAAATATATGTCTATAAATTGTACTGTTATATACTCGTATGTTACCGCAGCCAAAACTTGAAGGTCAGCAAACATGTGACAACCTCTAGTTGATCCCACATGATCACATCACATCGGTTTTTAAATATTGTTTTATACTTTCCTTCGAAAACCTGCACTTACATCGATAAAATTTGTCTCCCAGATCCATTAAATTGAGTTGAAGTTTTTAAATTTGGGGGGTCTTCTTCTATTAGAACCTAATGTACTTACTACATTCAAATCATTTAGAAATCAAATAAAATTAGATTATATTTCATTTTTTTTATTCAGAAACATCAAACAAAAATTGACAATTTCAAATTTCAAAATTTTATGGATGACTACAATTGATATGTCAAAATATACATAGTGGTGTTCGAGTTAACAGGCCTTTAAGTAACGTTTTTAAACTTAAGAGATATTTAGAGGTGGTTAAGTGAACTTGGAACCACTAAAATCGATACAAACCACCGCACCTGCTGTATCCAAGTTTGTGCAAAAAATTCGTAAGACTGATATGCTAATGGACAACACTCATGGTCCCCGTTGTCGTACGGCGCGCACAATCAAGAGTGTGAGGTCCAATTCACGAACATTAACTCACAATTGATCTCAACAACTCAACATTTCATCCACTAGCCTGAGGAGAACTCTGCACAAAGATCTCGGATTATTCGCTTACAAGGTCCAATTGACTCAGCAATTGAAGTCACACGAGCATCCGCTTGCACGACGTTTTGTTCCATAATTAATGGGAATGTTTTCTCTTAATAATAAAGCATTAATACATGGGAAACATTTAATTTTGTTCATTTTATTGCGTTTTTAAATAGAAAATTTTATTTGGCCCACCCTTTATATCAAATTCATTTTTATCACAGGTATTTGGAATTATTCTTTCTTTTCCACCTAATTTTGACATTGGGTTTTTCTTTAATTCATTTTTATTCCAACTTTATTTCAACTTCACGAATTAGATCATCAATGAAAAATAATAAAATACACAACAGTATCTCACGGATTTGCTCTGGTTCAAAGTTCAAAGATGTAACGTGTATATTGAATATGCATTGTAATAGATCATTAACGTTATGGCATTGTTGACGAGAGTTACAGTGAGTAAAAAAGATAAACCAAATATAAAGTACAAAGTACTAAATAAATTGATTTGATTTGCATCAAACTGCAAAATTATGACGCAAACAGTCAAGACATTGAAAATATATCAGGAAATAACCCAAAAAATAAGGAAATATCCTCTAAAAAAGTTAGAACCCTATATATCGTTTTTGAATTTTTTTTTTGCCAAGAACCTGATTTATTTAATTGCGTTTAAATAGGTGAACGAAGTTTTAATAAAAATCGTTAGAGGAGTTTTCGAGAGAAATCAGACGGATGACGGATATGAGTTTTGCATCTGAAATTATCTCGAATTTTAACTCCACCTGTCAAAAACAAAGTAAACCTATGTGAATCAATTGCTATTCAAAAAATTTGTGAATAATATTAATAAAAGTATGCTTAGAAACAATCCTTTCTTTTCTTCTCAAAAATATAACCGATATTCGTAAACCTGTGCGTATTCAATGTACGAGTATGTACATATATCTGTCGATTAAGACTAATGATAACTCTGGCTTGACTAAGCAAGACAATTTTCTATAGCCAAACGGCAATAACATTAATTGATTTACAATCTTTAGTGAGAATTTATGTATTCCATCTAACATCTCAACTGATTTCAGCTTAGAATTGCAACAGATAGAAAGTTATACAAGACGCATGCCTCAGTGCACAAGACCAGAGCATTATATGTCCACACTACAATGTCTGCAGCGAAAACTCGTACAAAAGTTACACAACTTGCTTATTATTCATATAGATTTTCACTCTTTCTTCACAGTTAGTGTCTATATGAACAGTTAAACACGATCCTTGTGTCCACAGCGTAAACATTCAACGGGAGCTAAGCAAGTGAAGAATTTTCTAATAAGTCAATCGATCGGTGACTTCTTGTATGGCAAAAAGTAGTTTTCACAAAATGGGAGACATGTTGGATTTGGCTTTAAAGCAGCTAGCGTTTACACTTTGAGTGTATAACATTTCTGCCGTAAGCTGCAAGATTGTTTACTGATTAATTTTTGTTTAATTTATATAATTATCGAAACAAGGAAAATAAATTCCTGTATTTCAGCCTATTATAACCTTTTGTACTATTATTACATGATTGACAAATTATACACAGACGAGTTATATCAAAAATATAACACTTTTGTCATTATGATGTTTGTTTTTAAAATTTTAATTCCAATATTAAGTCCCGCGTGCATCATCAGGTGTTTTTCATGAGTAATTTATTATACTCATAGCTAGCGCAAGTCTGATCAAAGTGTTATTTTCTTTTTCACTTTTACATTCACTCTTTATTAACAAGTAAATCTAAAATTTGGTAACTTTGGCATTAAAAATGTTAAAATTAGTTATGGTAACTGATTTTACAGAAAATGATAAATTATTGGGCGACAGAATACCTAGAAAGTTAAACTCATGAAAAGGCAATATTGCATCGCCAAGTCTGCTATTACATGTTGAATCTAGATGCATAAGCCTCCTTCGAATTCAACTTTGTTATTTTCTCCGTTGATTCGAGCACAATTCCATTTTAAAATCAGATTCATGAATTCAATTTGACAGTTCTCTTTATGTTTCGGTGTTGGTCTGCGTTTGCGCTCTTTATAATGTAGAAACAATAAAAAAGAAGTATTTCTGTGCGTTGCATCGAAGTTTTCTCCTCGCACACACAACGAAATTATATGAAGCAGAATGATAGAAAAAAGAACAAGAGAAAAGAGCAACGTCAAATTGTTGCAACAAAAACTTTACCCACGCGACACAGGTGAACTTTTTTTCTGTTGCATCATTAACAGAGGGCGCATTTACTAATGTAGTGACTACGTAGTCCAAATTCAACTACTCGTAGCTTTGTTAATGCAAAATTGCACTACAAAGTTAGTCAATCCTAAACTGACATATTAATGACAGATGCAAACATATGAAAAAAGAAAAATTGTGTTTTTTGAACTTTAAATACATTGTTTTTTACACTTCAAATTAAATAACATCAAATATAAGATATAAAATTATTAATTTTTTTATTAATTTCATATTGAAAATATCTTTCATCAAAAGTTAATCTTGTATTTTCATCGAGCAGCTGATTGTGAAATGTCAAAATCATTATCCTCTACTACTATTTTACACTACGTCGGACGGGAAATTTCAATTCCATTTTTAGTTGTCTTTAGAAAATCACAATGAGTTGACTACGTAGTCACTACATTAGTGAATGCGCACAGTCTTAGCAAACTAGGGATGTGTTCGTATTCGTTTTTGACGTCAAGAAGAAATTTATATCACTCGAGTGGGATTGGAGTTGAAAGATTGAAATCGCAAAAAAAGCATATAGCTATTATTTTTAAATTTTACCTTTTATTCAAGTAGAGCAAAATAATATTCTTAAAATTCTAACTACTAAAAACAGGTTTAAGATTATTTGTAAAAATTAAAGGCCAAAATTGTTACTTTAATCAAAACGTAAGCATTTGATTTCGTATTTATGTTGAATTTATTTTGGCAACAGGCGTTTTTCTTTTTACGGTTAGAGCAAGGAACTGAACTGTCAAAAAAGATCTGTTTCTTTTTTGGCTCAGACACATCAGAGTGCTCAGGTTGTGATTCTTTCTTCAAACAGAGCTAGCTCGGAGCGCCATCTATGAGGTCAGAATAAATTGATCGAGCAGATGACAGTAAAAGACTGAGCCTTGTTAACTTAATTTTTTTTTTCTTTGACAGTTCAGGGCTCCAGTGTGCTTCATAAATAAATCAGATAGCTCTGCTCAATCTGCTCAGAGCGTACTCGACTTGCTCAAGCTCTGCTCAAAGTTAAAAAAGTAAGTGCATTAATGTTTTGTCGGGAATGACATAACAGTAAGCGTCTATAAGAATATCTTTTTTCTTTTTTATTTTGACAGTTAATAGAAGAAGTACATCGTAATTTTTTTTGGATTTTTTTATGTTTAGATATGGCTTTACTGCAGTTGCGTTCCATTGTACCTTCTGAAATACTTTTAAGTACATTCGTGTATATAATTTTTCGTACGCTTTCAATTTACCAATAGTACCTTTTAAGTTAAGTGAATTCTATGATTTATATTATTGAATTTTGTTCAGTGCTTAAGAAACGTCAATGTCAAGTAAAAACAGTACTACAAGAGCATTTATTTCCAAATGTCAATCAAAACTAAACTAGTCATAGTATCAACGAACATTATTCTTAAATAAAATCAATAACACAATGTTTTATCTTGCAATCTACGCAACCTTGCAAATCTTTCTCGCTAGTAAGGCGCTTATTTTACTGGCTTATTTATCCACAGCTTTCGTTTATTGTTGTTTACCTTGTACAATTTTGCTACACTTAGTAATGAAAAACAACATAAATTAAAAGAAAGGTTTTACAAAACTAAAACCTGCACGGCACTCTACGTCTAAAATTGAAAAGATTTTCATTTCAAAGCAAAAGTAGATGACTTATCTTAAAAAAAAATAAACCTACGTACGCAAAAAACACAACTGCGAATCCAACTGAAATCTTAATGTTGAAACACGTGTTGTTGTTACTATATTTGCTACTGTTCGAAACCGATCTTAACCAGAAAATAAGTGTCAACAAGTTAAAGCAAACGACCAGCACAAATAAAATGACATTTATCTGACGTGAAACGTGCGCACATTGTTGTTGAACTTGCCTCCAATAAATTAATTTTTTTTTAGTAGATACATACATAGATACCTACAAACTGATTAAGTTCTTTTATATTAAAAGAAAAAATATCTTTTTCGATTGGTGACCCTCAAAATGGCATCTGTGAGAAACCATAAATAAAGTGTTAAAATATTATTATTAAAATATGTAAACAGATACAACTACATGTTTGTGTTCGTAAAAAGAAATTCAAATAAAACCAACATGAAAAATAGCAAATTACAATTATTATTATGTATACGTATTTGCATTTATCAGATAAAACAAATACAAAAGATACAAAAATATCCGATACTTACCTACTTTTATTTATGACTTTGACCTTGACTATGAGAGATAATTGCGAAATCTATCTCTGTCTGTATCTTTCTGTGTTACAGTTTTCATTCGAAAGATAAAATTAAAATTAAAATAAAACAAAAAATGGCATCATATTTAAATTCCACTAGATGGTTTATGCAAATATAGAAATAGAAAAATAAAAATGAATGAATCATTGCATACAGACTGTGTGTAGGTTCATATACATACATATAGTAAATGAATTTTACGCACGTGTTAAGTAAATTTCCTCATTATTGTTAAGTTAATTCGGACATCAGAGGTTTGAATTGCAAAATAAACATTGTTTTTTATTCGTGTGCTACATGTGCATTGTTTTTGATCATACTTCGCAAGAATTTGAGTGGAAAAAGAATACAAGCTGCTGTGTCCGTTTTCAGCAAAAATTCTTCGTTTCAATTTGTTGCCTTTGAAGTATTAAATTACATTACATACATTACATGACGAAGACTTGAGTTATTTTTTCCCTTGAAATAATTAAATCAAGTTATTATCGAATTATTTTGTTTTTATATAATTATGTATATTCCGCGCTCAATTTTGATTTTTAACTTCATAGTGGCGGTAGTTGTTTTTAGAGCCGAAGAACTTTAAATTGGCAACACTGTTTTCTTTGACAGCGGATTTGAAAGGTTAGTTTGATTTTGTCAATTTATCAAAAATATAAACACGCCTGAGCATCGTTTGCAAAATGGTTCAAATTTATTTTGAAAAACATGGTTTATTTCGAGGAACACATCGGGCGTTAACGGTGTTTATAATCGTACATCAGAGCGATGAATTCGAGAAATTATGGATCGTTTTCGAAATACTCGTACGTTAGCTTTAAACCATAAAACGCATCCCGAAGACACTCAGTGCGCACTGAATAAGCGATTGCCGATGTGCTTCGTATTTTTGATGTGTCGGGATGTCGGTCACATCACGGTCCAGCAGTTTTGGCACTGGATGAAAATCTTGATCACTCGGAATTAAGTCAAAAATTTTGCAATGGCGTTGTACGTTAATCATATTTGACATTTGTTACCTAAGCTGTAGAATACAAACAGACAATCAATGGAGCGCTATAGTCCGCAAGAGCGTGGAATAATTGTGTCGATTTTTCTGACCAATAATCGGTCACTGTTACTGGTGAACGATACAGGGCCATGATAAACGACTTCTTGCTGTCGCAATTAAATGAGCGGAGCTAGGTGAACTTGTGGTTTCAACAAGACGATGCAATCGCACACACAGCACGAGCCACAATGGATATTGTGAAGGAAGCGTTTCCTGGTCGCGAGATTTCCCGTTTTGGCTTTCTGGCATGGCCAGAAAGATAGCCCGATTTAACCATCCGAGACTTCTTTCTGTGAGGCTACTTGAAGTTCGCGGGTTTATGCCAACAAGACTCTGACAATCACAGCCCTTAAGGAGAATATTCGACAAGTGTTGTTTCAAGGAAAAATTATATCGATTTAGTTCAATATTAATTTATTTAAAAAAATCCTAAATGAAATAATTATAATTGAAAAACAGTATCAGATTATCTAAATATTTATTACTTTCGTAATCCTTGGTCTGGGTTCTGCCGCTGGCGCCAAAATTGAATGTCAGATTAATCAGCCTCGTGGGTGGCATTGGTTGTAGGATTGGTGTGCGTTTGGAAGTTCGGCAAAGACATTGCCAGATCTTTCGCAACAACAAGAATTCGAACAGTTATCACCGAATAAAACGGGCACGAATGTGTATCAAAATTGGCGGCAGCCACTTGACGTATCTTTTCCACTTAATAGAAAAAATTGTAAAATTCTAAATAAAGATTTCCATCACTAAAAATTAAGTAAAAAAGTAATTCAAAAACAAAATTAGATGATTAATTTTGTGCCACCATATTATTGTTTAACATTTAATAGCAGTCTTGTTTTTTGAAAAACTGAATAGCCAAGTCAGGAAATTTTAACAAGCAAACAACGACAAAACTAAAAGTGAATACAATTTAGGTTAGAGTGACCATGAATGGAATTTAATTTATTGAGAGTTTAGATGGCGCTAATTTCAATTGTTAAAAAATGTGAAATATATGAATAATATCGATCATGACATCTGATCTCATTCAATTAATCATGATCTCCAACTTTGAAGTTAAAAAAGTATGAAGGAATATAAAAGTGAGCACAAGCGTTTTATTCACTTTTATTTGCTGCGCTTGTTATAAGTTTTACCAAAACACGCCTATTTTAATATTATGTTCGCTTTATTCGCTTTTCTTCCAAGTTATTTGTATTTAGATATTTGTTTTTGGGGCACTTGAAGAAGAACGAATATCACATATGGAACACACCCATCGAATATACATATTTCAAGCACCAAAATCAAGGTCATTTATGTTTTCTGTGACCAAATTTTCATCCTCCATGAAATTGGGTATAGATTAAAAATTTAAAAAAGCTCTAGACCGCCACGTACCAAAGTTTTTTTTTTTTTTTTTTTTAGCGAGAAGTATGTATCGAATTTTTAATTCAATTTTCAAGGCGTATTTTGTTTACTTCCTTTTTTTGCATAAATCCCCCTACTTTAAGAATTCATAATTATTTTGTTTACAAATGGCGATGACTGAATTACTGTGAGATCCAATGAACTGACAACAACAACTCAGAGTGTGTTTATTTGTTTTCTTCTTTTTTTTACGATCAGTCGCACGTTGAAGGGTTTTTATAGTAAAGTTGCCCCAAAGAGCACCAAGACATATCTATTTTTCTTTCGTGTTTAATTGATTTGCCTTGAAGAAAAGCAAAGTTGGACTTTGATATTTTTGTTAGGGTATGGAGTTCTGATTCATTATTAATTATTTTGTTATCTTGTTTACATTACTTTGAGAAGAAAAAAAATTAAAAAGAAATTTTTTTTAATGTGTTATCTAGTACGCATTTGCTAAAGGTCGTATTTTTTTCTGATAACGTTAGAACTATTATGTACTGGATTGCGCATTTACCCGATTCATTTGTAGCCTACATTTTTTGTATTTAAGTAAATGCTAATTCATTGTTGGGAAACAAATAATAATTATATTTCATTTAAGAATAGAAAAAGTCAAATAAATCTCAAAAACTACTTTTGTCATTTAGATATAATGTTAGAAGCGTTCGAGAAGTAGGTTTTACGGGAATATGCACAACATGGGAATTTATTTCACTGCGAGTGATAACCTGTTGCACTATTCAAAGTGAACTCACTTTTTTTCATCTAGATTGACAACTTTTAGTGAGAAAGAAAGCTATGTATATTCTTTTGAAAAATAAATAAAAAAAAAACTCGCAAGCCCCCTTTTAAGGAAGTTGTGATTCCTTGTACCGTAGGACCCTACCCAAATTCACCGAATCCAGAAACAGCCATTTGAATTGAGTTTAAGTAAAAACTCGAAGGTTTTAATAATTAAATTGACTTGTTTCGACATTTCACCGTTTATCACTTCTCAATTTCTTCTTGTCATACATATATTTGACAAAACTTATGTACATATAATAGTTTTCTACACCACGCGGCTTCCTATTAATTAAGTTATAGAATCCATAAAGATTACATGTAGTATTGAAGTTCATAAACTATTTCTTATCAGTTGATTTCAAACTTTCTTAATAAATGAATACAAGAAATATTTGTTGTCAAGTTCAAATTTTACAATCATACGATTTTATTCTAGTTTAGATTTTCCAATTAGGTAATATTATCTAAAAACTTTACAATCTATGAATAGTTTTTGATAGCTTTTATTAAGTCGGCTGCTAATATTACGAAAATATTCAATATCTGTGAAGGAATAACTTTAAAATTACTATTAAAGTTGTTGCAATACATAGTTTAGAAATAGAAACTAAAAAAGGTAAACGTTACCAAAATTTATTATTAAACTGTACCATGTGAAATTAAGTGAAAATTCAGTGGTTTAAAAAAAGATTACTCAAAACACAACGAATCACACACTTTTATTTGACATCTTTACTGGCTGAGCAGAATGGAGTGCTGCAAGTATAACTGTCAAGGTGTAGTGTATGAATGTTTTGTTCATGAACCCAATAGGCAATTTTGTTTTTTAACTCTGAGCTGAGCCTTGAGCAGAGCTTGATTTTGTCGAGTACGATCTGAGCAGTGTTTGATCAGAGGTGTCCGAGTTATTTATGGAACACACTGGAGCACTGAACTGTCAAAGGTGTCGATCTATTATTGTTTCTTTTTTTTCGCCGTCTGTCCCCGTCATATCACACGAAAAAAGTGAAGTTAGCCGCGCTCAGCTTTTTACTCCATCTGCTCGTTAATTTTATTTTGAGCTCATAGAGCGCGCTCCGATGAAAAAAGAAACACAGATCTTTTTTTGACAGCTCATTTATCAAACAAAGTCCTTATATGAGTAAATGAAGAGAGCTTGATGCTAACTTCACCAATATGTAAACTTGTATCGTGTGGTTTGACTGGTTGGATTTTGAAACGTCAAAAGTGCTGCATGTTAGACTTTAAACTTGGCCAACTCTTGCAGCTACTCGTACGTCCGTCTGCAACTGTGTTGAGTTGTGTTCGTAATATTGAATTTGTTCGTATCTAATATTTTGACAGTTGCAGCTAGTCACCATTGTCTTCATTTTTTTTTTGTTCTGATTTTTGTAAGCATACACACTTCAAAAAATATCATTTCTCCTCTTAACTACCAGCTGTTATTTTTAACAAACCGTGGGTGTGTTTGTTTGTGTATAAATTTGTATCTCAAGGTTTTTCTCTTTTAAAAATAAGACATATGAGAGATCGTTCTTATCAATAATACGTGGCGTGGCACTTGGCGAGCTGCTTCACATCGATAAGCTTTTAATACTCCACAAATAAAATATAATTATAAATTAATAAGGAAAATGGCTTTAATCGAAGTGATGAATAAATTAATTGAAACGAATGAACTTTAAGGTGATGCGAGGACGGGGCAAATCTCAAAAAAGAAACTTCAAATTTACTATCTGTTCAAATTAAAAAAAAGAAACGAATTCAGTGTCAAAAGGAGGTGTGTTCGATTGGGTGTTTGTTTACTGCACAATCGCACTCGATAAGCAACAACCAAAAACACAAACCACAGAAGGGAAATCGTTGAGGAAGACAAACATGTTTTCCCAGTTTTTTTTTTAATAAGAGAAGAGACGAGCCCCCTTCGATGTACTTGTACTTATTACAGCGAAACTAATACTATCAAAAGAAACCTACCATACTTGCACAAATATGCTCCATGAATATAAATGAAAGAAAAGAGGAAAAAACACATCTTTTCCGCATTCCATATGCGTAGTGAGAGAGAGGCTACATTAACGTATTTGAGTTACAGTAGAGATACGCGCCAAGTGGTAAATATAGGGACTAAAGATACTTATTGATACATTTGTGTAGATACATTACATATGTATGTAGGTATAGTTTATTGAGTGGCGTGATTTTTGTTTGAGATTGTTGTTGTTGTTGTTGGTTTCTGATTTAGATACTTTCGGTGTCCACCGGTTTTTTTGTTTTTTGTATACCCACTGTGTGATTGTGTCATACATAAGTGCTTATACCTTCGCTATGAATAACCGGAATAGATATTACCGCATAAAAGGTCGAGTTACCTAGATAATTAACGCATATTTCGATGTGCCCTTGACCATATTCTTAGATTTTTGAATCATTCTAGAACAATTTGAAACAAAAATAGATGATAATTTACCCTAATATGTATACATTATGTAGCTACATTTGAAGACTCGAAGCTTTAGAAACAATAGAAATCTTATAAGAGGGAATGGAAATAGATACTTTGTTTACTTGATGTGATTGTTATGTGATAGAAAAAATGCTTCGAGTGTTGTTTATTCGATATGAATGATGGAGTGATGCATTTGCTTGCCAAGACGTAAACAAACTAAGGAAATGCGACATATGGAATGTGGTTCACATGTTTTTCAGTGATATTTTGTAAACAACTTAGAAAAAACGTGTGATAAATAAAATGACGCCTTGCAATAGTTGTTTTTGTTTACCGACAGTTGAAGGTGTATCTTAATAATGACGTAAGCTTTATAAGTTGAAAAGGGTCGTTTCAAATTTTTGAATGATTGTTGCTCAGAAACGAAATAAAAGAGTAGTAGTAGTAGTAGGATATAAGAATCAAAGATTCATTTACCTAAAAGAAGATGATTGAACTCTATTTTCCATTACGTAACGTTGTGGTAAGTATAGACTTTTGTCAGATCTGTCAATGTTTGACAATAACCTACCTATTAGCTGATAATAGCAAACTACATATGTAGGTATTATACAATGCAAAATTTTCAGTTCACACGGTTAGCAGATTTTGTCTTAAACTTGACAATTACTTGTCTGACTACGTTGTCAGGTTGAAAATTGACAGTTCCCACAGTGGGCTGACGTTTGTTTATTACAAATTTGTTGATCGGTTCGCAGGTACTGTCAGACAAATTAAAATTTTTGTTAACGTGTTTACTAGGAGGAAGTGTAGGCAGGGATGGAATAAGTTAAGTTGATAGGGGAAAATAGTCAAAAAAAATCGAGCGTTTTAGTCTTACGTGATACGGGCTCACTTTATATTTGTCATCTAATATCCTACAAACTGCGTCGCGCATCAATTTGTATTTAAGAATTTTTTCGTTGTCAGATACCACCATAATTGTGTGGTGCAGATGATTGTTAGAAATATCCGACAAAATGTCAGAGAAAATTGTAAGTTAAAACGGTTGTAATATAATTGGGATATATTTTTACTGAAAAACAGATATGATTTTTATAAATTATTCACTAGATTATGGCTCGAAGACGGACTAAAAGACATGGGTGATTTTTATCATACTTTTCGCCTCCGCATTCAAATCTGTCATCCGTTTACTTTTGAGGTTATATAAATGAATTAAAATCGGGGTTTAAGTAATTTGCGAACTAATTAAGAACTATTGTACCCTTATGTTCAGCTGGATGAAACTTCTTTCATCATATAGCTCTTCTTCCAAATGTGTTACTTTTAGAGAATTATTTGGAGTACTTTCAGAAAACATTACTGGTGACGTCGAAAATTTGTGCTCATATGTGATTCTGAGTTTCTTCATGAGCATTGTAGAATCTGCATGCAGCACTGCTTACTAGGCCAACAATACTAATAGAAATGATATGATATAAAACGTTCTTGGTTGTAGTCGTTTAACATTTCCCAGTTTTTTAACTTCTCTCCATATTTTCCTTTCTGTTCTGTTTCCAATCACATTTTCTCGTATTAGAGCTCCGACTCAATTCTGGCTTCCAAATTTTCTAACCCAGCCTTTGGGTCGTTCTAAATCATCGGGATCTGTCTTTTTTCAACAAAATTTGCAACGATTTCTACAAAAACTAATCTTCTTCTTCTTTTAAACCTTTCATTTTGTATTTTTGTCAATTTTTTTTGAAATTATTATTAATTATTAATTATTATACTTTTTTTTAAGCTCATTTAAAATACTATTTCAATTCTACTTTTTCAAAAAGTATAATTATACCCAACATCCTTCTTTCTGGGTGTAGTTGAATTGAATACATTTCTTGCAAATGTGTCATTCTAAAATTCTAAACAATTCACTTAAGGACTATTCATACGAATGAAAGGACGAATTGGATTTAAATCATTTAAAATATTAAATCCTTAACAAAAACTAGACAGAATGAAATTAATGTTAAGATATTTAAATTTCTCTTATTTGAGAACATAAATTGGGAAATTACGAACTGTCAAACTCTATTCGCGTTCCACATATCATCCACACTGCAACGAATGAATTGTTCGAGTGCAATTTACGAGTACCTCAAAATCATTCTTGTGAATTAAAATGGACGAATGTTCCTTTATTCGTCGGTCGTTGGTCACTCTCACGTGAATAGAATATTCCTTCAGAGCTACCAAAACCCGTTGTCCTGGTAATTCTATTTGAAATTTGAAAAGTACTGAAGATACAAATTGTGGTACATTACAACGATTTAAATAATTCACCACAGATCAGGTTAATATTTGATTGAGGTGAATAATATGCTGCTGGAAAGATAACAAAAAAATAATGATTGTTTGACAACTTTTTAATTTTGCGTTTTGGGACTTTTTAAGAAACGCACTCTATTTAAGTTCAATTTTTGGTGATTTTAAATCTTTCTAGGGACAGATATAAAAATTTGAAATTCTTCACGGATAATAGTAATGAACTATCAAATCAAAGTTAAAAAAAAAATGTATACCTCAAGAACTACTAAGTTGCGTAATTATTAGACAAAGCTTCAGGTAACATGTTTTTTAAATTTTCCGTGCATTCAAGGATACCCTAATATAATAGTTCTTCACAATTATTTTGATGTATGTATCGCACATAACTGTACCAACTCCACAACCTTAACTGTAATTTTAAAAACAACAACACAAAATGCATTTGATGGTATAATTGTCGCTGAAATTTTAGAACATGAGTACTAAAATGTTTTTAAAAATTTTATTTACCAATAAAACAATTTATTTTTGCAGAAATTCAATTTCAGTGAATTGATACAAAGATAGTGTGGCTTTAAACTTCTTCTACGACGCATTGACCACTCAGGGACATTTTGCAAAAATAATGATAATCAATAATCGAACAACAAAAAAAAATTTGCATAGAATAAAAAAATATTAAAAAAGTATTATTGTTTTAATCTTATCTCAACAAATAAAGGAAACTAAGTATTGTGGGGCCAACTCACGCAGGCGTTGACTTTCAATCAAATGACGTCAATCGAAAGTAATTATTAAATTTCCTTTTTATTTTTTCCTCATTTGTTGCTTTTTCTGAAAAATTAAAACCTATTCATTTATTAACTTGTTGTTTCCTTGTAGTACTGTGAATCAAGGCTCATTCACACTGAGCTTGACATAAATATCAAGTTAATTTGTATACATTTTGCTTGTGATAAGCATAAGTATTCTAAGGGCTAGTTTTGCATTCGTGAAAAAAAAAGAAAATTGGCTAACATTATACTTAAAACATTAAAACGAATAAGGGGGATATATGGAAATATTTTCATTTTATACGTATAGGTAGTCTAAACGTCTCTGCCAGAAGTGTCAAGATTAGAAGCAATTCGACTCTTCCCGAAAAGGAAATTATTGTTTCGAACGTAACGTACTAAATAAGGGTACAGCAGTTGCAATTTTACAACTGTCAGAAGGTTGCTCTGTTTGTTCGAAAAAAATCATAAATATTTAATCTCAACATAATATTCAAAGTAGGTACAGCATTAGTACAATGAAAGGTCTATTTGTGAACAGCTCCAATAAACGGAAACTTTTCCGAGAACCAATCTTTTTTTTTAATTCCCCATATGAACTGCATTCTTATAAACGGACGAGGACACTTTTTCCTGCTTTTTTGTTAATCGATAGTCTATTACATTTAAAAAACTCTTTTAATCACAATTTTTATTTTCTTAACGTTGAAGCAAATCGGTAGAAAATCTCCGACAATTGGACGCGAAGCTCTAATAAACGGATAGAACATTGTTTCTATGTGAACTTAAAAGGATATTCTCTAGTTCTTCTTTAGCTTGCTGCGCTCTTGCAAAATGTCGTTAAATTTTTAGTTTATGATAAGATTCCCCGATTATCTAATCAAGCTTTATTCTTTCGTTAATATTTTCGCTCAAATTCACTCATTGTGTTATGTAACCAGAAGAAAAAGTAGATTACATTTTATTAATGCATTTCAACTGTTATTCCCTCTTTTAATTGCATACACTGTGAATATTTTTAATAAGAAACGTTTTTTTTTTCTTAAACTTCTCTTAACCGGACAGTTCTCACAACTGGACAAATAAATCGGGGATCATAAGTTTCCGTTTATGGGAGCTTTCACTGTTATTTAATTAAACATACAGAAATTTTAAATTTTGTTTCAAGTGTTTTTTTCTTTAAACTTTTAAAGTCCATCTTTATTTTTGTCAATATAAATTACCTCTTTAAAAAAATCTTAGACCCAGTTTGTCAGTGGAAGATGATTCTAGTTTCGGGTGCTTAGCTCGAATTAAACCTAAAACATGTTTTTCAGTCAACTTAAGTCCCGACTAATTAGATCTCGACTAACTAAACACATATTTCTGACATAAAGTATGTTAAAAATTTATTGAAATCGAAGTGCGATACTACGGAAAGCGATAGAATAGAACAGAATTTTGACAGCACGACTAAACTCAGATTAAATATGTTGGTTAGACATACCTACTTTTATTTAACTCAGAGTTAAGTTAAATATCTATTATGAAGGCTGTTTTTTTTAATGTTTCGTTAAGTAATGAAAAAATGTCCACTCTTAACCAACAAAATGCAAATACATATTTACGACCCGACGGAGTCGTGTTCTATTTGAAAATCAATGTGCGATTAGGATAATCACATAATAAAGTGTTGATTCCTTGTTCTATTTTAATGGTAATATTATTATTATTATTATTATAATTTTATTCACAAGTAATTAATTACATAGTCAATAATATAAAGCACTAACTACTCAGAGTCTGCGGCTTTAAGATAAAACACAAAACGTAAATATTATATTTTTTTACTAGAGATAATGAGATAACTAATATAAATTTAAATATATAAGAAAATAACTTTTTAAATTTCGTAAGGAAAATATTTTTGTTTTATAAATTGTATTAAAATTATATATTCATATCAATGTTTAGTATGCATAAAATTTTATAAACATTTTTAATATTTTGTTCTGAAGGGTTTATCAAAAGTTCGGATAATTTATCTTTTGTGAATAGGTTTCTGCAGATGGAGTTTACTTTAACGCATTCAAATGTGAGGTGTTTTATTGTTAGAATGTTCTGTTGGTCACAAAATTGACAAATTGGCGGCGGATTTTTTGAGATGATGTGGCTGTGAGTTAAGTTTGTGTGACCTAATCGCAGACGTATGAAAAGACGCAGCATATGCATAGGCGAATTTGTTGGGTATGTAGGGTTTATTGCTTGAGGATTTATCGATGAATAGTGGTGAATGTATTCTCTCCAGTTTGTTTTTTTAATTTCGTTATAAGCTTTAATAATAATGTTTTTAGTTTCTTTTTTGTTAAAGCAATTAAAGAAAAAGAGCGGTTCGTTTTGTGCTGATTTGGCAGTTTTGTCGGCTATTTCATTGCCTTTTATCCCAGCGTGTCCTGGAATCCAGGCGAGTTTCATACTCTTATTGTTAGTGATTAACTTATCTCGGATTTTGTGAATGATCTCCGTTTGGTTATTTATATTTTCGATTGCTATTACCGTTGACAAGCTATCTGTGCATATAAGCGTTTTTTTGTTTTTTGCTTCTATGGTCGCTTGGTATACAGCAAGAGCTTCAGCAGAAAAAATCGATGAACTTGGAGGTAAAAGACCTTTGGATATTGTTAAACCATTTTCATTAACAACGGCAAAAGATGTAATCTCGTCTGTTTTCGAGCCATCAGTGAAAAAAATGTTCCATTTCAGTGATTTATATTTTGTAGACATTTCATTGAAAATTACTTTGTATACTTCATTGCTTGTTGTTGCTTTAGGGTAGTTACGGAGGGTGGAGTCTATGTTGTCCTTAGAAAAGTTCCAGGGTGGATGAGAAGGCTCTCTTTTATTTTTTATGTTTAGAGGTAAGTTCAACAGCTTTGCACTAGATAGTGCCTTAGATATTGCCGATGGGTGTTTGAGTATCTTTTTATGCCGCATCTTTTTTTTGATTATATTGTGAACTGGTGATTTTTTGGTTGAATTAATTTTTTGGATGATTAAAGCTGTAAGATACTCTATCCGCTCTGAAATTGTTGGAAGCCCAGCTTCTGTGAGAATGTTCCTTATAGGTGTTGTTCTGAAAGCTTTCATGGTAATATTATCATAAAATGATCTCATTTTTATAACTCTATATTTTGTTTGCAATTGCAAAATTTAACGAAACAAAGAACCTTTGAGTCATATTTTTTTGTTTTTGATTTGTTATCGATTGTTTGACTGAAAGTAACTTTGAAAAGTTAAAAAAAAAACATTCAATTTTAAGTATGTATACTGATTTTTAAATTTTGTTGTTTTTAAGTAATGGGAATTGTCTGATAGATACCTAAACACTTGATGAACGAGTTTAATTTCATTGTGTTACCAGCTAACGAAGACTTTTTCTGTGAAAATTAACAAATGTGACAGTTGACCGTAGGATGAACTCCTAATATTGACAGTAGCAAAATATGTTCATGAAGTGTCAAAATTTTTCGAAAACTATCAAAAAATTATTAATTTATCAATTTAGTGGAAAGATGCTCAATTTTTGCCAAATTTTAGATGATTGTAGTTCAGTTGTCACAATAATATTTATCATATCATATTAAATTTTGACAAATCGTTATTGTGGGCATTATCAAACCTATATACTATAACGATTGCTATTTAAAATCCAAGTGATACATACATATATATTTTCACTGTTAAGAATGATGCAGACCGTTGTGAGTTTTTAATATTTGACAATCGTAATCATCCTGGTATTGATGAAAAATGACATCTGACTGTGCTCAAACAAAATTATTACACATACTTGTTCAGAATTCGTAAATTAATTCACATACAAGTTCGAAACAGCTGTGAGCGCTGGGAAATGTGTTACTCTTTGTGTTATTTATTATTTGACAAGGTTCATATGGGATTCATTCAATCGAATTATTTTAACGGTGAAAGCAATGTGAACACTGCCACACGTTTTGACATTCAGCATTTGCCGATTGGAAAAAATGTTCTTCTGGAGAATTTTGGTGCCAAAATAAAAATGGACGTAAAACATTTATTTTTTTTTTAATCCTGGCTCATTTGGCTTCTTTTTCTCGTCATCAAGCAGTAGTGAGATGATTTTGAAATGTAAAAAAAAAGTCGGAGGGATGAGTCTAAAATGAACACAGTTCTTAACCGTCTTTGTCAAATTTAACTATGCGGCGATTCACAGTTAAGTGAACGAAAGTTTGCTGGACTCCATTAAGTGCACATAAGCTAAGCAAATGTTAAACGTCAAAAAATTTCCGCTTAACGACAAAAACGTCTTAACATTAAAGTTGCCAACTCGAAAAACTTAAGTACCATTTGTAATATGTAAGTATAAAATTAAGTCTATTTAATCTACAGATAGTAGTCTGAATGACAAAATGTAATATCCAACAAATGACTAATGTACACAATATACATATAATAATATTGTGGTTATGATTGTGTCGAGTGATTGTGATTCTGATAAATATTTTATTTTTTTTAATTAAACAAAAAATATAAAAAAATGATTTAGTGTAAAGTCCAGTCAATACAATCAAAACAAAAACATCTCCCTGACGTAATAATTTTATAATAAATTAATTAACTTGTCTTAGAACAACAATTTTAAAAGTACACATAGTCATGCATTGCAATTGTTAATTTGCAAATGAGTTCTACATGATAAAACAAGGAAAAAAACCAAATTGCCTTGTCGATTGTCAAGAAGCAAATGAACCTATATACAACAATTTGTGGTCTTGACAATGAAATTGCTGTCATATAAACTGACATAAAAAAAATTGCACTATAAATATAAAATATCATGCATTCAACGAGTCTTTTTGACCTTTGATCATATTTTATGACTGAGAACATATGTCTAGAAGCAAATTATAATGACACTATACTCCTCAGGGCAAGCAGCACTTAAGAAAAAAAAAAAAACTAATCTTATCGTGATGTTTGACTTCAGTGTTTTGCGACACCTTGAAAGTATATCACCTCCAAGGTACACTTTGATACACAGTAATGAATCATAGTAATACAAAATAATTAAATTTATCAAATTTGTGAGTTCTAAACTCTTAACACAATACAAAAAGAATATTACTCGTAGTATTATACCAATAAATGTATATATTAATTTGATAAACCATTATAAATTTGTCGTTAAAATAAAAACAAAATAAATTTGTCTTTGAAATACTTAAAGAAAAAAAGACAATTGGAAATTAATACAAACGTGAAAGAGTTGACCTTGTTAAATCTCACTCAGTAAACTATATCAAAATCAATAAAATACTTCCCAAGGCACCTATTGACCAGATGCTTTTTATATTTAAATTTTATAATCCTAGACTTCTACCGAACACTGAAGTCTAAACCTCGATTAACTGAAATCTACTCTTAACCTTTTTCAAATCTCGAGCTTCACGATACATATTTATTTCGTCAATCTTAGGTTAGAATATAAATTAGTTGGCAAGCCACAAGGCTCCGTTTTGTCTCCGATTCTGTTTTCATCACAATTGATCTCTTGCGGAAATTTAAACTTCTTATTCACGTAACTGTTTTGACCTTTAGCTGACGGCAAAAGCCAATACTTTAATATTGTGAAAAATGTAAAACAAAAATTACTTAAAATTGAGAAATAAAAACACATTTCTACTACCCAATGTTAAATGAGGTGTCAATAATCGTTTGAAAAATCCAAAAGTCAAAGCTGATTTCTGTCATTAAAGATAAACAGCAATTGAATCAAGGAATCCCAAAAGCTTTTGATGACTGGTGACTAAATTTCTAACCACTTTCTTTGGAACGACCACATATTACATATTTGTAAAAATCCAGAAGCATTTCTCCCTCTTTTCAGAAGAAGAAATGTCATTTTGTGGGATTCTGAAGTCTTGTGGATGACCAATGGAAAACGCCATAAAATTAAGTCAAAACACAACTCGATATGCAAAAACAATCGATTTTTGGTGTTTACTCCCAGATTCGGGTGTAGAATTAACCTGTAAACATTCAGAATCGTTGCCTGATTTTGACAGATATGTTGATATTTTCAGTAACGTCAAAAATTAAACTAGGGATCGGATTTAACGAAATCGAAACACATCTTTACTCATCGAAAACAATGACTGTCAAGTAAGCACTGACAGGTGTGTTATTGTTTATTAAATTTAAAATGTCACATTAAAAATATTAGGAAAATTTAAAAATATTATTTGACTTTTTAAATTTTTAAGAATTATTTGTTGATATGATAATTAAATATTTAAGTCCAGTTTGTTGGTTCTGATTTAGCTCTGATTTAAATTAGATTAACTTAATCGGGCAAATAAATTCAATCAGAATTAAGTCAAGACCCAGTTTTCTGTTGACTACAAAGTGATTTTACTTGGTAGAATCGTAAAGATATCGATTAGTTTTCCGTTTTCCGACTGAATCATCTGAGTGCTCTATTCCTTTTCAATTGCAATTGAATATGAAAAAAAAATTCTCTTCCTAATTTACACAAACACTATAGAGTGCCGCCATTTAACACATTTTTTTTTCAATAATTTATCACTTTTGACAAGTTATCGGACGTGTTTGTGTGTGCCTGTCATGTTAACTCCTTCTTGAAATTGGGAACAGAAAAAAAGTGAAAAGAACTTCCAGAAAATCTTAGCGAAGGTTTTTGAAAACAAAGTTCAAAAGGAGTACTCCAAACAACCAAACGAAAACGACATTCGTTTAGACCTGACAGTTAGACAGATGACAAACCTCTAGGATTTAAATTTTTTCTATGATTTTGCACACATTAAAGGGATTTTGACTACCTTTAAAATATTTGGACATAGTGTGAGCGTTTAGGAAAGTTGGAGAGGATTTAAAAGAAGATACCCATGCACATTGGTTTTGAATGTCAGAATATCATAATGGGTCGCATGAAGCATTCCACATTCGTGTAGTGCGACTAAGAAAAGAATCTCCAGTTCGTCCGAAGTCGAGCTCAAGGGTATACTAATGAAATTCTTTGAAGTGAGAGCATTACGGTTGAATTGATCATTTCACTAGAACACTGTTTATAAAAAATAACGATAAAATATGATGACCTATTTTTTCCATCGTCGAAGGAAACCTTAACACTTAGCAGCGTTTTTGACGACATCGAATATGTTGTCGTTCCACACAAGGTGGTCTGTGATGCACATGCCGAGAACTGAGAGCTGTTTTCTCAATGCCATAGAGAAGATTTCATTCTTCAAGATATTTATCAGCGTTTCCATCACCTTGGAAAGAAGGAGCGTAAGTTCATTTGGATGATAGATTCATTGTTTGGTGTTTATTATTATTTGAACTAAGTATGGTAAGTTTGGTCCTTATTCGGAATTCCCCCCCACCAAAATGCACTTTTTTTTTAATGAATCGATAAAAAAAAGTGTGCTGTTGATAAAAAACATCAAATTATGGAGGAGAAACACTTTTTTATGGTAAAAAAGTGAAGTATAAGAAAATTAATATAGGCCATAGGGTAAATTCAAAGTTTCTTTAAATCCAGATTCTGTAAATGCAAAAGAAACCTTGGATACACCCAACATCGCACCTACCCCAAATCCTATAGTGTGCCCAAGCAGGGGGGTTGCATACATATATCACTGTTTAAACGCCGCCGTAATGCGTAAGCAAGCAAAAAAAGCAAATATCCCATACAAAAGTAGTTTTAGTTATAGTACTGTGGGTGGTCCGCTTTTACTTCACTTTTTTACCATAAGAAAGTGTTTCTCCTGCATAATTTGATGTTTTTTATCAACAGCAAACACTCTTTTATCGATTCGTTAAAAAAAAAGTTAATTTTGGTGGGGGGGGAATTCCGAATAAGGGCCAACAGTACTGGGGGTGGTCCGCTTATACTTCACTTTTTTACCATAAAAAAGTGTTTCTCCTCCATAATTTGATGTTTTTTATCAACAGCAAACACTTTTTTATCGATTCGTAAAAAAAAAAGTTCATTTTGGTGGGGGGGGGGGGGGGGGAATTCCGAATAAGGTCCGTAAGTTTTTACGATTGATTCACAGGTCTACAAAAAAAAAAAAAATTTTTTTGGTGCTTTCAGTTTTGCAGCTGATTTTATTTGTACTTCTAACGCTAACTGAAAACCATTTTTCCCTAGCAGCTCTAGTTTTTGAGTTACAGAAATATTCAATTTACCCTAATATAAAAAATTCATATAAAAGAATGTTCGAAGGGGAATTATTACCCCCTCTACCTGTCATAGAAAGATCGAGAAGCAAATACGAGAACCTTCGCGAAACTAAAAATAAATTGTTTGGTTGTAAGAAAGTGAAGTGTTTTATTTGCGAAATAAATAAGTGGCAGTTTTAAACAAAGTAAATAAGTTTTATTTATTACGAACCCTTGGTAAAACATTACAATACTTTAAGTGATTACGAGCTAATTTTCAAAAATGTCATCTAGCCGCAGAATCTGTGTAAATCATCCCGAACAATTTGTTCTGTATTTGGTGAATACACGACAAATCAGAACAGAAAATCCATTACTGAATTTGTGAAGAAAGCATACAATGCTTATTTTGGTATCAAACTTGGTGATCAAGATAAATCTTGGGCACCACATGTAGTTTGCAAAACATGTACTGAACATCTACGTCAGTGGACTAATGGGAAAAGGAGGAGTCTGAAATTTGGTGTGCCTATGGTTTGGAAAAAAACCAAAAAAATCACTATGACGAGTGTTATTTCTGTCTAGTGAATATCAGAGGCATCAACAGTAAAAACCGAAGTAAGTGGACGTATCCTAATTTAGATTCTGCTCGACGGCCCATCCCTCATTCCGATGAAGTTCCCATACTAACATTTCATCAGCTACCAGATCTTTCAGAGGATGAAATAACCCACTGCGATACAGATAAAGAGAGTGAATATGAGAAAAATGCATCAAGTCCCCAATGATTTAACCAAAGTGAGTTAAGTGATCTCATCAGGGATCTTAACCTCTCAAAACAATTTTCTGAGTTACTGGCATCCCGGCTAAAACAAAAAAATCTACTTGATGAAGGAACAACAATAACGTTCTATCGTAAAAGGGAAGCAGAGTCATGCAAATAAAGATCATATATGTTGACTAAACTGAACTCAAAACTTAACCTTTTAGAACTAAACTAATTTAAAAGAATATTTAAATAAAATCGTAATCTTTTGGAATTCATAAATAATAATTTTATTTTCCTTTTTAAAGCCTCAAGATTATAAATAACAATTTTCAATGATGAGTTCCGTTGATATATCGTCGCTTTTCCGGCAGAGTGGCATAAGTCGAAATTTGGCGTTTTTTAGTTTTGAACACAGAACTGAGCTGAAAAACAAACACAATTTTTCTGTGTAATCGGCGTTAACCTACTTCTTCTAGTTTCCGAGTTATAAAAAAGCGCCGCTCTCAATGTTCAAAAACATCCCTCTCATTTTCTACGTATAAATACGGCATAAATCAATTTTTGTTTTTTTTTTTTTTTATATTTCGTTTTTTATAAAACTTAACCAACAAAAAATGCAATTTTTTCACGTATTCAACATTCGAGTTTTGTTTTTTATGAACAACGAAATTTTTTTTGTTCAGTATGAAAAAAACTTTAAAATGCTCTCCTGAAAATTTGCAAATTTCGACTTATGCCACTCTGCCGGAAAAGCGACGATATCTGCATCTGCCCCCTTAGAGGTTAATTAACCCATTTTTATTGTGATGAAATTCAAAAATTACTATCAAATCCCTTCAAAAGAAACTTCATTCCTTTTTTTTTTGCTGGTCAATGAATTTAATTTTACGCTTTTGTATAAAACGCAAATAGAAGAAAAATGATAAAATGCAATCGATGTAGTACCTACTATCTACAATTTGTATAGGTATAGTAAATGTTTATAAGATTGATAACTGCAAAGCATATTTGTTTATGTTTTTTTTTACTCAATAATTTATTATTATTTGTTGTCCATCAAATTTCCCATCGTGAATATATACTTTATTTTACAATCCACCATCGATTAATCCACCACACAGAATTTAAGATTTGTTTTGCTTTTATTTAAATTTGAAATCAATAAACAATAAAATTGTTATCAGTTGACTTATTTGCGTGACTTTATTGTTCCGTAAGAGAAGACCCTGTGCAAGCGCAGTATCTGTATGTCACAGATGCTTTTGTTTGATTGTTTTTTTTTTTTGAATTTATTTTTCAAGTACTGTTTTTGTTCTTCATTGTTTATAAACAGCTACTGTGGGGGGAGATTATATAGAAACTCAATATGGGTTACGATTTTTGAGAAGACCGAACAAACAAATTGTGTGAATTAAATAAAATTCACGTGAAATAAAAAATAAATACACAAATCACAATCTTTCTCACAATAAATTTTTTCAATTCATATTTGTTCACAATTAACCAAATATTAGAATAAAATTTCGAATTAAGTTCAATAAAAAAACAGTTATATTCTAAGTTAAAAAAAAAAATTAATCGGCATTAATGGAAGAGAAGTCTAATTTTCAATTGAACTTAACCTTTTCCTGGATTTCAATTCTGATTCTTGATACAAAATTTCCTTTGTAAAGCCCTAATCATTTTGTTTTAATTGTGCGAAAAACCCCTTCCTAAGTTGAATTTAATTGCAATAACGTTCTCATTAAGTCATTTAATTCTTCTAATCTCTTTTGTTTAAACAATATAGACAATGAGGCTAACACATGTCGATTTATAAAAAAGTGCACTTGTAAAAAAAAAAAACGAAGATGATTGACGTAATATATCTATTGTTTGAGATCGAAATAATAAATAGAAATATTTCTACAAAGAAACAAAACCATTTCTACAAGGTAATATTATTTTATAAAAATGAACAATCAATGATTATTGTTTATAAAATTGTGCAATCAGTTGGTTTTTTTTTTTTGTGTGTGCAGCAGTGTATATCTATCCGATGATACAAAGTTCAATGATGTGCTTTTTATTTGTTTGACGCTGTTTGAAAATTGATTGGAATATTCATAGCTAGACAGAGCGTGTTTAATCGTCAAGCATCAAGCGATTAAACAAAGAACGTTACCTCATTAGAAAATATTGATAGTTCCATTTAGATTGTAGTGCAAATCCGTATCGATATTAGTCATGCCTATTATATTTATTTTTTGGGTCAAGCTTCCGAAAAATCGTTTCCTTATCCCAAAACTTAGGAATATCAGATCTAACGCCATTTTAATATTAAATTGATTTTTTTTCCTGGTAGCTCATTCATTCATTAAAGAGTTTGAAAATCTTCAAAAAATAAAAAAAAACGTGAATATTTACCCAAAATAATTTTTAACTTACGATACAGGTAGGTAGGGCAAGTTTTGGAAATAAAATTCATATACCCGACATTTTGATCAAAATTGACATTGAGATGTCTACCTACAACTCAACCTGCAAACTTAGTAGATAGCTCTAAAATTCACTGGCAATACAAGTGAACACGATTCTAAAGAAATAAAATAGATATTCAATTATTTTATCTTTAATAAAATGGTAGAGAAAGTACGAAACTTAATACGATTAAAATTTTCAAAATCCTCGTTTTAGAAAAATATCATCAGACCAAAAACATAAATGATAAAAAAAGAACCAAGTTCTTCTAACAAAAACCTTTGTCTAACAAGTCAGCCGTGAAAAGTATTGAGATCTAAAAGTACGCCAAGTTCTTACTTCATGAAGGTTTAATACCGAATATTTAAAGTAGAATAATATTGAAACAGCTACAATGTAATAGAGAAATTTTATTATTTAATGATTACTGGCTAAAATTTGATGGGTTCACTGGTCAAGTGTTTAAGACCTTTCAAATTGGGCATACAAAAAAACTTGCCTACATTAATTACAGCAATCGGAAGTGCTCCATATAAATCAAACATTTTCTCAGAAAGTGGGCGGATACCACGTCCCCTGAATGGAAAACCCCAATTTTTATTTTTGGTCCTTTATATGCAACTTGAGCCCTACCGTTCTACAAAATTTCATTGTTCTACTGCAATCGGAAGTGTGCCATATATAATTTACATCAGTTCTGAGAAAGTGGACGGATACCACGCCCCTGAATGGAAAACCTCAAATTTTATACTATCCAATTTTAGCCCTACTGTTTTACCAAATTTCATCGTTTTACAGCAGTCGGAAGTGCTCCATTCAACCAACACCAATTCGGAGAAAGTGAGCGGATACCACGCCCCCTGAATTGAAAACCTCAAATTTTCGATTTTTACTCGCGATATAGGTACTATAGGGCAAGTTCTGCATTTGGAAAAAAATCGAACTCGAGATTTTAATCAAAGTTGACATTACGATGATAGCGAAGACGAATAAAGGGGGTCCGGCAATTCCGTCTGTCTGTCTTTATGTCTGTCTGTATGTCTGTACCTCGATCTAGAGCCTAAGTCACTGGACCTATTTTCTTCAAACTCGGTAGTTATGGGTCTTCGGTGATTCCCTAGAGGGGAAATTGAAATTTTTTTTTTAGCTCTAAAACTAACGGTACCCCCCATACACCCGTAATGCAAAATCTTATTTATCTCGATAACGGCTCTAACGATTTTGATAAAAAAATTAGGTGTGATATTATGGACATGGACTACGTTTTGGTAAAAAAAAAATTTGGGACAAAGTGTTATTAACGGTACCTGTCATAGAACCGTTTTTTTTGAGTTTCGACTTTCTCATTAACGGCTCTAACGATTTTAACCAAAAATTTTCAGCAGGAGTCCCCCTTAGTTTAAAATAATATTGTATATAAAAATATTCGAAAAATTATTTGTTGGGTTTTTTTGAAAAAAATTTTTTTTTGAAAAATCAATATCTTCAAAACCTATGAACGATTATTTTTAGAAATTATTTCCTAAAATCAATATTATTAAATATACTTATAATTCGCATCCCACATTTTTTCTTGAAAAATTTTAAAGAAATTTCTTATATAAAAAATTTATTTATTTAATAATAAAACGATTTTTTAAAGTTTGTTTGCATAAATTCATACTTTTCTAGAAATCAGACGGCAATTTCATTTTAAATTCATGTTTTATATTTATAAAATGTATCTTAAATTCCAAAGTACTTTTACATAAAAGCAAGTTCGTGCGATCCAGTCGTGCATTTTATTTCCTCTGCTTGCATGACAAGACCTACCGTTGTGCAAAATTACAATACTCTACGATGTCGGCAAGTGCTCCATAATTTTGATGATCTGTCAGTCAGTCAGTCAGTTACGGTTTTTGTGATTTTTGAGGCCTTATATCTCAGGAACCGCTTATGCTAGAAAATTGAAATTTGGTGAGGCGCCTGTGCCTGACTAGCTTAGCAAATATTCGGAATTTTAAGTTTCTGACTTCATTCGTACAGAAGATAGAGAGGGGTCAAAAATCGCCTGAGTTTGTTTCTGTAAAAAGGGTGTAGTGGCAGAACTTGGCTGGGCACTACCGTGGCCTTTGATACTAAAACAGTTTTAATATTTAATAATATTTAATAATTCGAATAAAATTTTGCACCAATATCTCTAAACTGCATGAGAATCAACACGAATGAACATTTTAAACGACCGTTAAAGCGCAGGATAAAAATGGCTTAGGCCCTTGTTGCGAGTGAGTGTCGTTCAACACTGGACCCGAAAAAAGTCGAAAGCATTGACAAATTTTCTTTTTGGTATTGTATATCTTAACCGCATGAGATAATTTGTTACTGTGAATTAGGAATGTGCTTAATGTGAATAAATCTTTTATTTTGACATTTGGTACATGTGTTATTTATCACAAGCACGCATAGGAGAGCCAAGGCTATTTATTTAGTTCAGCAGTTAAATTTTCCCATCTTGAACTTTTCCGAAAATTCCCTTTGCAATGTCAGGATTCGTTTCCATTAATTTAATGAGCTTTTCCATCTGTTTTGCATTGCTCACAAGTTTTAGCCTGTGGTAAAAATAATTATTATTATAGAAATAATAAGTCAATAAGTTAAAACGCACAACATTTTTTATCCACAGAATTCAACTCGTTAAATGTATGTAGTCGAACAGAAAAATGTAAACGACAAAGATCGATTGTCTAGACGAAAAATTTCGCTCACAATAGAGATTCACAATATCGAAATAGATTTTCGACTAGGTATCGATAAAAGTTGTTTATCGATCGGGAAATGACACTGGCCTTAATCATTAATTCAGAATTTTTAAAATAACGTTATTGAACTTTTGTTCCCCAATTCTGTCATTCATTTTAAATGTAAGCCTTTTCTAATGTTTTTATTTTGTACAAACTATTTTGATTAATAAAAAAAACTTAAAGACTGGAATGACTGTGATTTTAGTTCCGATGCATCGCCTAACAAACAAATCATTAAACACTTGCTAGAAAATGTTCTCTCGAAAAAAATGTTTCTACTGAAAAAATATCTTTCAGAAAAACCAATTTTCTCTGACATCACGTAAATGATTGTGCCACAGACAACTCTCTACACTCTACGTACGAATACGAAATAATGGGTCACAATTTCCCGCAAAGCAAAAAAAACCTAACACATTGCTGGTTTAAACGATGAGCAAGACATTATTAATACTAACTATGCATGTACTCGTATGAATTCGTGTGGCGTGTTTTTAGCATTCACAGCTAACATATAAAACCACATAGATATACATATATGTATACATGTAAATTCTATGTAAAGAGGCCGTGTTAATCGTTGGATCCATTCGATCCATTAAATTGCAAACTTAACGATTTCTTCGTATTTATTTGTTTTGATTAAATTGTAAAATTGGAGTATATATAGGTTTTCAATTCAAAATAATGCATAGGGAAGGTTATTTAGGTTCGTCAATAAAAATGTATGGGACGGCACAAATTGAGTTCAATTAATTGCTGATTGTTGCGAAATTTGTAAAAAAATAAATAAAAAACTTAATTTTAATTTATAGCGGACAGAGGGCAGAAGGCAGTGCAATCAAATATTTTTCACATAAAAACAAAAAAATACAGAATGAGCTGACAAAGTATTTTGATTCACTTAAAATGGATTCACCATTCTTGTCAAGTTTGGTTGAATTAAAATATAAATAACCTAATCCGGTAAAACGATTTTCTAGTAACTTAAGTTTTTTTTTGCTAGGTTAAACATCTTGCGGTACATCGAGTATGATATTGTTAATAATATTTAAACGAATAACAAATAAAAATTTAATATGTGCTCATAACAATTGACAGCGATAATTGCTGATTCATATTTTTGAATAGACCATCCAATTGTTTACCAGGCTGTTGTTATACGGCGTGTTTACTAAATAAAAGAAATACCTACTCTTAACATATCTAAATGCATTCGAGGTTGTGCTAGTCCAGAACAACAGACACAAAAGCAATAATAGTAACTCAAACTAAATCAAAAATTTAAATTCAGAGAAGGGGATTATACATAGAACCCAACAAAAATGTATAAACACCTGAAATTACATACAACATGCATGTGATTCATAAAAGTTGTCTGCCTGCGTGAAGTGAACAAACAAACCTTTTTTGTCTTTTGTAAATGTCAAAGTATCATACGATACTTACTACGTTTATATGCAGTATCGAAAAATCGAGTTGGATTAGGGTCGAATTTTCGACCCAGGTTTTTCGTCATTTGAGTTAAGAGGTCGATTTGGAGTTGAGTTGAAATGGTGTTGAGTGATTCTGAAACAATTTGTTAAGCCAACTCCTCGACCCAGGTTTTTCGTCTCACATTTCGACACCGCTGAGCGAGTGGGATCGAGTCGAACGAAGCTCATTTCAACCCAATACAGGTATACATATAAACGTTAAGGCGCGGAACAGATTGAACCAGCAACAGCACCGTCAATAGCAACAGCGGCCGCCATTAATTTAGAGCCAATGTATTTCAATTGTTCAACACACATTAGAACAGCAACAGCAACGCCAACAGCGTCGTTAGGCCAAAGTCCTAAATTTGCTGTTGCTGGTGCAGTGTCGTCAACTTTCCCACTGCAATATTCAGTGGCACCACAATAAAAAGCTTTTTTTTCCATATGAAATGTCAAGCAGATGAAATGACGTTGCTGGTGGCAATGTGTTTGAGAAATTTTTGCTGGTCAGCGTGCTGTTTGCTGTTGACGATGTTGGTGCTGTTGCTGGTTTAATCTGTTTCGCGCATAACTAAAAAAAATAGAATAGATATAGACAGAGATATAGATATAGATAGCGATAGATAATAGATATTCGATATTTGAAAGTTTCATCTTCATTTGTACAGTTGTTCGGATTTTTAAGAATTAAGACCGCTTCTCTATACAACTCCAGCCACTGTGCGTAACATAGAGTGGCTGTTGTGAACGAATTTAAAATCAAGAATGGTAGGTATGTACATATGTAGAAATGGCGACCACTGGTAGTCTAGCTCTGAAGTACGACATTTTGATACCATAGGCGTTTTTCTTTTTTAGCTCCGAGCGGGGCACTGAACTGTCAAAAAAAGAACTATGTTACTTTTTTAACCCAGAGCGCCCTAGGCGCTCAACTTGCATTTCTTTTTTAGCTCACAGCTCGAACGGGGCTCGCTCGATGAGCTCGATAATAAATGACCGAGCAGACCGAGCAAAAAGCTGAGCGCGGCTAACTTCATTAATTTTTTTGGAAGGGATGATAGTAAAAGAAAAAAAGAAATAAAAAATCAAAACAATGGAAATGGCGGGCGAAGCTGGTTGCTCTCCCAGTGAAGGTAAGGAAAAATAAATATAATTATGAGCAGAGTATAATATTTTTTTTTTTTTTTTTTGTTGGAAGGTGTGAAGTGGACGAAACAGATGACGTTGTTCTTGATAGAATCTTTAAAAAGATTAAAAAATGTCTGGGTTCACACGAAAATGTTGCTTAAAAGTTCTGTCGCTAAATCGGGGTACAATTTCCTCGGCATAATTTTCGTTTTTTTTTTATTCTTCGCTAGTTTTGCCCAAAGTTTTCCTCATCATCAAAATCAAAAAACAAATTAAACGCTTCCCTTAAAATAATTGCTTTTTCAATTTTCATTAATTAGAAATTAATTAAAAACAAGTTTTCAAGAATATGAAAACACAAATTTCACAAACAAAGAAAGAATTTTGATTTTTATTTGAAAAATGATACAATGACAATTCAGTGTTTAGATGTGTTTCTTAAATAGCTCAGAGCACTCAGGGCACGCTCGGTTCGGAGCGAGCTCTAAGCGCTCAGGCCCCGCTCTGTGCCCTGCTCGGAACTAAAAAAGAAAAACGCCTCATAACTCGTTGTGGGATGGAATTGATATGGATATTCTCACGTGTCATCCAGTTTCGATTGAGTTTTAAAAGAGGATGTACAAGGTTTCGATGGATTTAATTGAGATTGCTTTTGTACAATCATCAGAAATTCAGATCACTCACTCAACTGGACCAACACAAGCATTCGAAACCATCTGACTCCCATGCACCATATAGCTCCGTAAAAGAATCGGAGAGCACGAAACAGAAGTAACCGAAGTTCATCCCTTTGATCTTTATTTCTGAAAGTTCGTCAATGCTGTCAAAAAATACCCTTCCTAATGATTGTGCACTAAATTTAGCCAGAGCAGGGCGTTTGCAGAGGGAGTGAATAACTGTTTCCTTTTCCCTCACAGATATGAAAGTGAGTGTTGTGAGGAATGCCTAGCTTCGCTGCAATTTTCTCCTATTGGCCAGTGTCCGCTGCAGGTAGCAACGGTCTTGGCTATGTCTTGCCTGAGTGTTCACAACAGATCAAGTGTTCGGGTTTTATTATAGATAGGGAAAATTATTATTTATATAATGCAGTTAGATAATATGCTCCACTTTTTGAGAAAATATTGCCCATCATAACTCTGAGCGAAATGTAGACTCTTTCCGCAAGTGAGTTATGAAGGGTGGATATTTGTCTGGCCTTGCTCGTTCGCCCGTTCATTCCCATCAATGGTAGTATGCCCGGAACACGGATTAGAGTGACATTGAGGTTAATATTCAGGCTAGCAATTTTATTCCGGCATTGGTGGACCAATTTGGAAGACAATGTACTAGAATTAATGGCGCAAAATTTTAGTCGAATTAGTACGATGCTAAAATTTTATTTAGTTTTATACTTGGTTTAAATAACGATTTTGCAAATTTAAAATCATCAAAATAGCTGTTTTATTTTTTTAGTATCGTGCTAACTTCACATGATTCTTTGACATTTACAAGTGTCGAAAAAGGTCTGTTTTCTTAGTTTTTTGCGTAAACTGTCATTACTTTAGATGTGTTCAGAAGTAATTTATTAAGAAAATTGTTTTACTAAGATACATGTTAAAAAAAGTTTAAAATTGAAAACGAGTTAAAAAACTACTTTAAAGTTAGCAAATTGTTGAAGGTTGAAGGTTACTCCGAGATTTGTTGCTGTTAAAACGTATTCGATTGGAGCATTGCTCAAGACAATCCGTGGGAAATACTTGAGATCAATAGATTTTCTAGGGTTTAATACAAGACCATTCAATTCCGACCACTTTCTCCAAGTCCTCATTGACACAAAATGCCTCATGCTCAATAAGTCCCAATGGGCAGCTAAAATATAAAATATATATGTGAGAGGAACAATTTGCAAGTGAAGATGGAAGTTCATTCACATAAACTGAAAACAAAAGGGGTCCAAGGATGGATCCCTGAGGCACACCAGTAACATTTGGCAAAAAATTATAAAGGCTATCTCTAACTTGCAATGCTTGTCTTCTGTTAGTCAGGTAAGAAAAAATTAATTTTGCAGCACCGGAGGAAAAATTGAAATTTTACATGAGTTTTCTACACAAATTGACATAATAGAACGGACACTTTCGCCGACATCAGCACTTATTACTGCGGAAAAATCAAAGCCAGGGGCATCGCGATGATCAATAAACGAAAGGGAGTTTTCGGCGCTGTCTTGGGGGATCTGCCCCGATGGAGCAAATACAAATGTTTTGTTGAGGATGTTACCATCGATATCCTCAGCTGGTCTGATTTTTGTCTTACCTATCTGAATATTATGAAGGTTTTTCCAAAGCTGACGTCCGTTTAAAGATGTGTTGAGCTGTTGAGAGAAATGATGGGATTTGGCTTTACGTATTTCAGATACAACTCTATTGCGAAGCGAACAAAACGCACGACACAGCTTCTTCAAACGATACCGTTTCCAATTTTTACGAAATGTAATAAAAAGGTTTTTGTGACTTTTAGTTCAATTCTTTGTATTTAGTATTTGGAATATTTTCGGATAGTTTAGGTTACTCTTTTCTTCATGGGAATAATTAAGGTGCTAATTCTTATTATGATGCATAGCTTTTTCACTTATGTACAACCATTTTATTGACCATTATAGCTTTTAAAAAAAATACATAGGTTTACGTAATTTCCTAAGTTTTGCTTCCGATTTATTTGCTTCAGTTTTTCTTTTGGTTGGTATGTAACAACACATTTTATGTTTTTCTTTTCTATATCCCAATCTTTCTTACACCACCCCTTAGTACTACCATGTCACACCTTATGCAAATCTCCACTTATAAGCCCTTTTTTATGTTGTTTATTTTGTGTCTTTAAGATTCACATAACGCCCTTTAAGTGAAATTATATATATGTAAATGTAGTTCACAAAAGACTAAGTGCATATTTATTTTTACTTGCGACTGATAGGTACTATAAGGCAAGTTATGCATTCGTAAAAAAATCGAGATTTTGATCAAAATTGAAATTACGATGACAGCGAAGACCAAAAAAGTGGGTCTCGCAATTCTGTCTGTCTGTTCGACTACAGCCTAAACGGCTCGGCCGATTTTCTTTAAGCTTGGTAGATACTCGTATCATTTTTAATTTAAACACGTTGTTTTCTTAAAATTGGCGTACCACATTTTTTTCTTAAAAATCTTTTAAAAATTTTGAATATAAAAGCTTATTTTTTAAGAAACCACTACAACGACTTATAATTTGTGTTCTTTCAAAAATTCATATTTGCATAGCATTCTGTTTTGTCTCTTACTAATAAAAGAATTTAAAAAATTAATTTTATCCTTATGAACAGTGTCCCCTAATAACATTCATTTTTAAAATTCCTAATCTATTACATAGCAAGTTCGTGCGACCCAGTTGTGCATCTTCTTTTTATTAGAACTATTATAAGAACACAAAATTTTGAGTTACAATTTGTTCGTAAGGTCTTTTAGATCCAGTTTTCCACCCTCACTTTTCTCATTCTTTTGTTGTTGTTTTTTTTAGACTTTTGTTTGCCTTTTAGTAATATGCTTCTATTCATTGGTGAGAAATTAGAAATATAAAACAGAACCGGGAACCAGTTCTTGATTTTTATCTTGCTGAATGTATTCTAGATGGACAAAGCATAAATGCGCCACTGTTGTATACATATTATGTATGTGATGAATAATTTTCAGTGAATAGATTTGTAGATAGCTAACTCTTAATCTTTAACCACTCTATCGATAAAACGAAATTCTAGATTGATTTTTAAATAATTTCTTCCGTAGTTTGTCGCAGACAAAACAAAACAAATCGACCATGGCCGTAAGATTACTACAAAAGCAAAGGTCAAAAAGATTTTATGTCTTAGCCATCCGCTATTTTTTTTTTATTTTTTCATGACACATCGTTAGTTAGTTTGTTAAATGATAATTATGTATATTAAATAGTTTTGTTGTGATGAGAAATTACTCTAAACATTAGTATTTATGTACATCATAAGGTAAATTACATTTGCTATTTTCAATGGAGAAAAACAAATTCTACGAGTAATTGT
The DNA here is from genome assembly GCA_963931855.1 of Philhelius festivus. Taxonomy (NCBI): domain Eukaryota; kingdom Metazoa; phylum Arthropoda; class Insecta; order Diptera; family Syrphidae; genus Philhelius; species Philhelius festivus. The sequence goes on along the minus strand of OZ007557.1, from coordinate 87,406,846 downwards.
GACTTTGATTAAAAATGTACTAGCTCTCTGACTACTGCTTTGTTTTAAGATAATGAAACATGGAGGTATGGAGGTGTGTCTAATGATCGTTTTATTTGTAAAAACCGGTCTGACACTGTTTACTTCCAATTATGTTGAAAGGTTCATTTATAGCTCCGTTTTTTTCGTACCAACACTTCAAAGTTCACTTTAAAAACGTATTGCAATGCAGTATACATTATTTTCCTTCCAAATTACGATTTTCAACTTCCCCTTTTGCATGAGAAAGCAGGTTGAATGGTAAAATGTAAACAAACTTAAAGTCATCTTCTGCATTTGTTTGGTTAGATGTTTCTAGAAGGTTCGAGTAGGTCATGGAACTGAAATGCAAATAAAATGGAATGAAAGGAGCGTGGAGGCGATTTGAGAAAGGTAACAGCATTTTTGAACCATTAAATAAACGCGGTTATTGATTTTCTAAAAAACACATACGATGAGCTTTAAAAAACGAAAACGAATATTACTAAGGAGTTAAAGCATGCATCAATATACGATTTGTCATAAGTATTTGCATTTGTGAAATGACTCCTGAGCAGTTCTATCTACACTATTGGTCTCTTTGTGAGTGAATGGGAAACAGCATTAATCCATCTTGTGCCTAAAAAGGCGAATCTTCTTCCACTTCTAGAGATCGTCCAATTGCACTTATGTACGTATGTATGTATGTAGAAATATCTTGAAGAACGAAAGCTTAACAATGACCGGAACTATGCTTTACGTAGCAATAGGTCCACTCGTGATCTGATGGTATATCTAACCAAACAGTGTCACAAATTTGTATATCATTTTGGAGAAAGTAAGATTATTTCAATTGAAGTTTCAAAAGCATTTAATAGGTTTTTTTTTATCAAGCTCTCTTATCGAAAATGCGTGTATTTGGTATTGATGAATCTCTTATTCGTTGAATTAGAAACTAGCTTTCGAACTGGTCAATATAAGTTGTGACGGTTTTAATCCGGAAATTTATAAAATAAATGCTGGTGTGCCTCAGGGCTCCGTTTTGCCTCCGACTCTCTTCTGATATTCAACAATGATTCTTTGTCTGGAACTTCTATTTCATTAAATTGTTTTGCTGATGACAGTACTCTCAGCTGTTCATATTCGTTTCCAGATGCACGTGCTCGGATGTGGATCTAGAAAGGCAGCGTATGATGATCTCGATGGCATTGTCATATGGGAAACGAAAAACCGCGTAGAATTTAATGTTTCAAAAACTCAATACTGTCTTCTCGTTAAAACACTTGCATTGAGGAAAGAGAACGACCTTCAGTTCTTGGTATGTGCATCATATAGAATGATCACTTATTTCCAAAAATGCTTCTAAGTAAGTACGATCTATAAGGCCTATATTCGTCCAAGGCTTGATTAGAATTCCAATACTTGATCAGGTGCTTTTGTAAACCACTTGCGTTTCTTAGATAAAATCTAAAAAACAGACCTGAAAATGATAATTATGAAAGAAACATTTGAAACATCTCTTGAGTGCCGCCGCAATGTTTCATGTCTTTCTTTATAAATAACGGTTATTTTTATAAACAGCGTTATAGTGAAATAGGCAGTTGCATTCCTGCTCTTAAACAATTGAACCTTAATACTTGCTCTTCAAAGAATGCCCATCAGTTTACCCTTGAGCATAATATCGGACGTACTGTTAAATTCAGAGATTCTTTCTTTAGCCGCACTACAATATTTCCCTCCCATTAAGATATTCAGACATTGAAAACCAATGTGCATCGATATCTCTTTTTAAATCCTCCTCAACTTTTCTAAACGTTGGCACTGTGCTCAAACAATTTAAAGGTAGCCAAAATCCTTTTAGTGCGCGCAAGCGCAAGATATAAAAGAAAAAGCTACCAAAAAAACACACGTCTTGAAAACGACTGCAATAAAAAGTTACAAAACAAAGCTGTAGGTGAGTATGTAACCGCTAAGTTCCAACAAGGAATAATAACATGGAATGCGGGAACTGGAATAAATATTTACAAAAATAATATACATAATGTACATAGGTTCCTAACCTAATATTAAATTTGAGCCACTTATATTCATTGATTTGTATAACCTAGATGACTTCTGAATATGTAAATATGTATACTAGTTTCCAGCGTAGTAAATACATTGTTATATTTTTGTGACTTCTTTCCTCTAACCTCTCTATGAATTCCGATAATCATTTAGCGATTTAGATCTTTGAATTTGTTTTCTTTTTTACATTGAACTAAATTTTTTTACATTGGACTAAAACCAATCTTTCCATACTAATGGGACAAAGCAGTAGCATTTTCCAAACGGGTGTCAATGCCATAGTTGAATGTGCAGGTCGAAATCTCGAAAGGAATTAGAGAAACCAAAACAGTGCAACTATGTCAGATAGCCCAGACGCACTCAAACCACTGATCTCATACGCCATCACGTCTAAGTTGGCGTGGGAATGTGTAGGTAGGCTAAGCGAACTTAACTTGACAAGAACAATAATGACTTACTTCCATGGGTACCTGGACATGTACCTATGTAGGTGCAGGGAAACGAGGAGGAAAAATAGGCCCAAGGTCTCCTCTAATAGGGCAGAACAGGAGAAAACACGATTGAAAACGAAATCAAAATAGAGGAGGACGCCAGAAGATCAAAAAACTAGAAAGAACCCCCAAAACTGATCGTTTCAAGAACTGTATCATCTTAAGTAGGAACAATCTACCAACAGTAACGGGACTCCTCACTGTAAACTAAGAAAACATTGAGTATTATTGGCCTGGTAAACAGTCCCAAATGCAGATTCTGCAATACTCATGACGAAATGCCAGAACACATTGTAGGTGGATGCGAAGCACTAATGCATCAAAGAAACAAGTATCTGGGAAGCTACCAAGTGGAAGAGTGATTTACCCTCTCCAAATAATCAAACTCATAAAAGGGATAAACTTTGAGGAAGAGCTGTATGGTTAGCAACTCATATAGCTCTGAGTGGGGGAACAATAGATCTTAAGGTCAGAGGGCAGACCTCCACTCAATATTAATTCATACATGGAAATGCATTAATTTCTAGTCTTCTATCTTCAAAAAGTAATTCCTAGAAGACATTATGAGAAGCTAACTTATGGTTTATTTTATTCCCAAAAATCCGATTATTACTTAATTTAATCCAAAATCAAGTTATCACTTAAAAGCCCAATAGTTTGCTGATTTATTTGTTTTATATTCACAAGCGTATCTACATATATTTTAAGAACTAGCTATCCACCCAAAAGTCAACAAACCCATCATGAGATTTATTTGAATTTATTAAAAAAAATACTAAAGGTACACGTCATCATCAAATAAAAAAAAAAAAACACAAAAATTACTCACCCAATGGCAAATCGCACAACAGGCAACAGGCTGAAATTGCGCCAGCCGACGCTCCGCCAATCTTGTCCAGCAGCAGATGCGGTGCGTATTTCTTGAAACACACCGACACTCCAACATGATAAATGCCCAAAAAGCCACAACCAGCAAATGATAGATTCATTGCACTGCACTTAGTTGGTTGTCTGCTTCTCTTCAGGAATTCGAAAATGCGCAAAAAAAACTTTGTAAACAAAACTTGGAATTTGCTTAGGAAAAGTGAAAAACGTAAAATAAAACCAGAATGCCACCGAGAATGGAATTCCGTGCGATGAGTAGGCGTTGGTGGTGAATCCGATTCACTTTAAATTAAGACAGGAACACAAAAATGCTTCCGAGAAACTAATTGCAATGCGCGTTTTTGTTTCGAAGAAACTAGAAGGAATCGATTTTATTTACTCTTGAAATTTAGGCAAGAAAATTCGGATGTAAGAAAACAGACACAGGTGTTCCAGTCTTATTTTAACACGCACTGTTTTCTGTTTAATTTTTTTTTTGAGTCACGAAAAGAATAAACTAAAAAGTTGTCGCTTATTTATTAAATCCTGGCAGCGACACGACGGGGCACTTAACAAAAAAACAGATAATTGAGAGAAAATCGCTTCCCCTCTTTTCACTCCTTGCACACTAGAAAGTTGTTCGATCGTATTTCTTTTCTTCTTTTTCCTTTGATTTCGTTTAATTTTGAAGAAACAGAAAAATTTAACAAAACATGCAAAGAATGAATTTTTAGTTTTTCAATTAAAATATAATTTTTGCGTCGACAAATTGGCTGTTATTAGATTTTTATGCAAACGAGAAGTAAATAAACGTATGTGTTGTTGAACTATTACTTAACTTGCTGAGTTCTCAAATCGAAGTGCTGGGGAAATGTCAATTGTCATTTGTTTTATAACTGTGTTTTGTAGAGTGAGTGAGATGGTTGGATGGGTTTTGTGGTTTTGCTTTGTGCAAGAAATGGGAGATAATAAGATAGCTGCGATGTTTTGTTTTGACAGTTACTCGTAAGAGTGAAAGAGAGATTGTGTTTTTTGATTTTAAGGAAGATAGTGTGACCATACACTGGCTTGTGATAGATATGTGTACGAAACATGTAGTACCACAGTGGCCAGTGTATGAACTAATTAAAAAGGTGTGTTAGCAAAGTGATGATTACATACATAACACATAAGTAATATATTGGCTTATTCTGTCGAATCTGTTATTCTGCTATAAATCATAAAAGATCTTAACCATAAGAGATCTTTTATAATTGATATTCAAAAGTTCGAACTTTTATGAAATTCTAATATGAAACTTCGAAAACGAAATATGTAAGCAAACAGAATTAAAATCTTTTATAAGTCAGTTGTTTTGTTTTAAATAAAATATTTCGTCTGAAAAATGAAGTAAGAATACGAGACCAACAAATAATTAGGCCTAATCGGCAAAATCTTTTATTCTTCTATTCTGTTATTCTGCTATGAATTTTAATACAATTAGGCCTATTCTGCAACATCTGTTATTCTGCTATGGATTTTCTGTTATGAATCGTAAAAGATTTCCATCTTAAAAGATCTTTTATAATTGGTATTCAGGGGCTCGAACTTTTATAAAAGTCTGTTATGCAACTTCGAAAACGAAATCTGTTATGAAACTGAACTAAATCTGCTATCATAATCAGCTGTGATTAAATAAAATAATTCATCTGACAAAATTAAAATGGATGACGAACAAAAAAGTAATCTCTTCTCTTACACATTATTGGTGTCCTCTACTCTACTTACATATACATATGTTTATATAATACTCGTATGTGTGTAAATATATTTTCTTTCATTTGTCTCATTTTAAAAAGATTTCGTTGACGAAATAAAAAATATATCGTCGTCGTTCTATGAAACGTCCATTCTTAACAAAAATGTAATTTAATTCTTATTTAATTCATTCCAGATCAGCCATATTTGCAAAATATTGTATTGCACAATGGACGACGATGATATATCAATTTTTCATTGATATACTCGTATCTGTGTATGTATTGAAATCTTTTATGATAAAAGTCACAGAAGTTTGTCTTTTATTCTTTTATGATTTTTAACAGATTTCATAACAGATTCTGGCATGCTGAATACCAAAAATGCTATTCGTAAAAGATTTTTTCTATGTTCGAACGTTTGACAGTTCATAAAAGTTTTCTTAGCAGATTTTATAACAGATTTTAGTGTGCTGAATACCAAAATTAAAATTCATAAAAGATTTGTTGACAGCTCAAACATTTGTATGGAAATTCATAGCAGAATAACAGAATAGAAGAATAAAAGATCTCGCCGAATAGGCCTAAATAGTTTGAGCTGTCAACAAATCTTTTATGAATTATAATTTTGGTATTCGGCATGCTAAAATCTCTTATTAAATCTGCTAAGAAAACTTTTATGATAAATGTCAAACGTTCGAACATGCCAAAATCATAAAAGAATAAAAGACAAACTTTTGTGACCTTTAACATGAAAGATTTCAATAACTACACGCATGTCCAGTAAAAATAGATATATTTTTTATTTTGTCAACGAAATGTTCTTAAAAGGAGACAAATTTAAGAAAATATAGCAAAACACATATGATATAAACATATAAGAATAGTATTCCCTGAAACATATCGTCGATGTAGATCGAATACCTCGTAACCCAGAAAAAAACGATTTTTAGGTAATGATGCAATTATATTGTGAAAAAAATTCCGAATCTAATGAAAAATATCCTGTGAACCTAAAAACTATAATTGCAGAGCCACGCGCATAATTAACAACACGTCTCTCATTGCCTCTCATTGATTTGATAATAAGTTTTTTGTCTCTCCTGAAAAATCGACTTTTCTGGGTTACGAGGTATTCGATCTACAGCGACGATATGTATGTTATAAAATCGTATTCCAATCGTATTCGAAGATCCATATAGATCGTTACTTGAAAATAAAACAAAACAGATCATACTGATAAGTTTGAATCATTTATTGTGTTTTTTACAGTGTATTTGGGGAGTACGATAACTTAGGCGCCAAAAATTGATAACGGATTTTTGTAGAAGGGTCAAATACAAGCGTTTTTTACTATGGGAGGGGGGGTCTATCTCGCCCCGCTTAGGAGGTAGGGGCGATTTTAGAAAAAATGACTTAAATTGAAAAAAAAATATTAAAAAACAATGGCAACACTTACAATAAAATACTATACCGGTTTTGAAAGCCAGAAGTCTGTTCTATAATCGTAAATTTAAATTAAATTATTTATGTCAATAGTTTTTGAAAAATTTGCATGCAAACTCAAAATTTTGTTAAAAAAATAAAAAAAAAAGTTTAGACCAATTTTTTTCAAAATTGTAAAATGAAGTGCTTAATTGGCTTTTTGTGGTCAATGCTCAATGCTACTATTAATTCTGAATCGAACACAAAAAACCGAATGGTTTTGTCCCTTCTAGTTTTTGAGAAAATCTTTATGAAATTTTTGATTTTTGGTATTTAACTACGGTGATTTCATTTTGAGGATTAATGTTAATGTGGTTCATTTGTAGGTAAAGTACAGCAAATCATTTAGGGTTACCAAGAATGCACCAGAGGAGGTAGAATTGCATGGCATTTCGCGTCTCAGTCAGTCAGTTTGTGAGTAAGTCAGGTGTTACTTAAAAATAGTCAAGTCAATTTTTCAATGTTCAATGTATTAAAACCGTGTTTACAGGCATTTTGATCACAAAAAAAAAATTATAGCAAGCACCTCCCGAATCTCTAGCCAATATTGAGGCCCATGGAAAAATGTGCCGATAGATGGGTTTATTGCTCTGAGATTAACTTTTATATGGATTGCACCAGAGAAACTTTTAAATCATTAGTTTTAAGCAAAATTTAAGTAACGTTATTTATTAAAATAAAAGATTAACTATGTAAATCATTTAAATGTAATTTGAATTTTATATACCCACCTACAAATTTGTAACTATATATTTACTTATGTATCTTAGTCTGTAAGAGTATAATATGCTCTGGTTGATGAATAAATAATAATAATAATATTGTATTCTTAAAATTTTTGTCACCTTTTTGAGTTGGAGTTGAGGGGAGTTGACGCTTTAGTTGGAATTAGACCAATTTCTTCTAAGAACGCGATGCTTTTGAAATATTTTTTTTTTTTTTGAAATATTGTAAAGTTATTTAATTTAGGATGAAGTAGTGGATGCTTAGTCGCCATTCTTTATTCAAAGAAAAAAATACTTCACTCTTACAAAGGTTGAATAACGAATGACCTTGGTAAACAATAACCTGTACCATATTAGCATTAAAAATGTTAGACACAAACAATAAACATACATATTAATTAAGGAATTATATAAATTTGCTGCATTCGTACAGTGTAGTACCTAGGTAATGTGAATTTTTCATAATGTATTAAATTTTCATGTCTGAACATTTTAAATGTGCAACTTTGGGCTACGTACATATACATATATTTAGTAGACATTGGATATAGACCATAGGGTAAATTCAAAGTTTCTTTAAATCCAGATTCTGTAAATATGCAAAAGAAACCTTGCATACACCCAACCTCGCACCTACCCCGAATCCTATAGTGTGCCCAGGCAGGGGGGTTGCAGGGGGGCAGCATATGCCCCCCATACATATCTCACTGTTTATACGCCGTAATGCGTAAGCAAGCAAAAAAAGCAAATATCCCATAAAAAAGTAGTTTTAGTTATTTTCAATTTTCTCAAAAACTAGACGACATAAAATCATCTAGTTTTCAGTTTTTGAATAAGAATATATTAGAGCAACGAATTTTAGGAAAAATAATAATATATAACTTTGCAGTTTTGAAAAATTAAACTTTAAACTTTCTTTTTTATGTTTTTTTCACCAAAATTTGAGTTTAAAACTCGTTTTTTTTCAAAAACTGTGCATAGATTCTACTTGATTTAAAAATTATCTAATAGATCAGAGTGTTGGCTTTAAAAAAAGGTATAATACTTAATTGTAAGTATTACCGTTATTTTTTAATATTTTTGTTTCCATTTTAGTACCTTTTTTATAAAATTGCCCCTCCCGCCCAAACGGGGGGAGATAGACCCCCCCCTCCCATAGTAAAAAATGTTTGTATTGAACTGTTCTACAAAAAACCGTTATAATTTCTTGGCGCCTAAGTTATCGTACTCTTGCCGTGTATTTTTTACTGCCTTCCCATAAAGCCGCGAACCCGTTTGAATAAGAACTAATTTTTAAATCTTTGAAATATATCTAGATAGAGAGCATTGTTTTTGTATTACATGTTGAAAAATGATTCTGATCAAGATCAGTAGATAATAAAACACGACTGTTATGTTAACTAAGTGTGGAAATACATTTAGAAGAAGAAACTACATCTGATGTTAAAGTTAAAGTAATATCGTCATGAAGTTTTATTTCAAAACCTTGTGGTAAAGTGTCCTAGAAACGAATTTCTTTGCCGATCAGTGACTTGAAACTAAGTTTTATGTTTTTTTTTCTTCAATTTTTGTTGTTATAAGTATTCATTAAGCGTAATAATTTTCTATATGATTTATATGATTTATTTTTATACGGAATAACTGTTTATTTTTTGCTTTCTATTTCGTTGGAAACATTAATTGCACTAAACAACTTTTTGTCTTGTCCTAGTTTAACTATATGTTCATTCGTTTAATTGCCCCAACAAACACCCATTTATACCAATTTTAGTTCAAAGTAGGGGTGTCCATTTAAGAAAAGCATCGATGTGTTTATTCGATGTTAGACATCGGAAACCGGCATTGATGTCTTCCGATACATCGCTGAAGAACATCGATGTTTTTTCAACATCGAATACCTACTTTATTTAATGATTTTTTACTTTAACAAATGGAAACTAACAATATGCGCTAGCAAAAGTATTATCTATTCCTTAAAAATTCCAAAAAAAATTTGATCAGTTTAATTGTTTGATTAGCGTAAAAAGGCAAATTTCGATTCACAAATCACACTGTAGATGAGTGAGAGAAGAGCAAGTATATGAAGCAGTACAGTTCAGGCAGGACAGTGGAATGAAAGACTAAACCTAAGAAATTAATCAAAGACAAGAACTAAAGACAAAAAAGATCTGATGCACACAGAAAATTTATCCGTAGTACAGTAGGATTTTATATGAGTAACAAATACAACATCCTCAGTAGGATCACTGCCGATAAAAGGAGAAGTGAAATCCTGCTGCGGATAGAGATTTGACGTTTATTCGAGTATTTTGGCAGTGATCCTACTGCGGATGTTGTATTTGTTATTCATACAAAATCCTACTGCACTACGTACGGACAACTTTTCTAAAAAAAACACGGCTATTTTTGCAAAAGTATGCGTTATCTCGGTTGCTTAGTTATCATTTCTACAAATTCGAAAAAAGTCAGCTCAGTTGCTCGTAAAAGAGCCGATTCTCATATTCACCGACCTGAATGAAATTTATAAAAATAAGTCTTTATGCTCTTTGTTATAGTTTTTCGATTTAAAAAAAAACATCGATACATCGAATAGAAAATTTACTAGGCAAAACATCGGATCAATCCGATGTCTCGTATGGTGAACATAGAATGGGTTCGATACATCGATGTTTAGTGAATATCCCTAGTTCAGAGTCTGCAGCACTCGGGAGACAATTTCGCTTTCGATTGTTCAACCAAAAGCATTAAGTGGTTAATTTCGATTCATCGAATAAATGGTATGATAAAATTTGCATGGAAAATGCGTTTTTAAATGACCTTTTCTTTATTTCATTTAATTTGTTGACATATATTTCATAAAAATAATATATTACAACGGGCAAGAGTACGATAACTTAGGCGCCAAGAAATTATAACGGTTTTTGTAGAACAGTTCAATACAAGCATTTTTTACTATGGGAGGGGGGGTCTATCTCCCCCCGTTTGGGCGGGAGGGGCAATTTTATAAAAAAGGTACTAAAATGGAAACAAAAATATTAAAAAATAACGGTAATACTTACAATTAAGTATTATACCTTTTTTTAAAGCCAATACTCTGATCTATTAGATAATTTTTAAATCAAGTAGAATCTATGCACAGTTTTTGAAAAAACGAGTTTTAAACTCAAATTTTGGTGAAAAAAACATAAAAAAAAAGTTTAAAGTTTAATTTTTCAAAACTGCAAAGTTATTATATATTATTATTTTTCCTAAAATTCGTTGCTCTAATATATTCTTATTCAAAAACTGAAAACTAAATGATTTTATGTCGTCTAATTTTTGAGAAAATTGAAAATAACGAAAACTACTTTTTTATGGGATATTTGCTTTTTTTGCTTGCTTACGCATTACGGCGTATAAACAGTGAGATATGTATGGGGGGGCATGCTGCCCCCCTGCAACCCCCCTGCCTGGGCACACTATAGGATTTGGGGTAGGTGCGAGGTTGGGTGTATGCAAGGTTTCTTTTGCATTTACAGAATCTGGATTTAAAGAAACTTTGAATTTACCCTATGGTCTATATCCAATGTCTACTAAATATATGTATGTACGTAGCCCAAAGTTGCACATTTAAAATGTTCAGACATGAAAATTTAATACATTATGAAAAATTCACATTACCTAGGTACTACTGTACGAATGCAGCAAATTTATGTGTGTTTATTGTTTGTTTTTAATGCTAATATGGTACAGGTTATTGTTTACCAAGGTCATTCGTTATTCAACCTTTGTAAGAGTGAAGTATTTTTTTCTTGGAATAAAGAATGGCGACTAAGCATCCACTACTTCATCCTAAATTAAATAACTTTTCAATATTTCAAAAAAAATATTTCAAAAGCATCGCGTTCTTAGAAGAAATTGATCTAATTCCAACTAAAGCGTCAACTCCCCTCAACTCCAACTCAAAAAGGTGACAAAAATTTTAAGAATACAATATTATTATTATTATTTATTCATCAACCAGAGCATATTATACTCTTACAGACTAAGATACATAAGTAAATATATAGTTACAATTTTGTAGGTCGGTATATAAAATTCAAAAATATTAAATGATTTACATAGTTAATCTTTTATTTTAATAAATAACGTTACTTAAATTTTGCTTAAAACTAATGATTTAAAAGTTTCTCTGGTGCAATCCATATAAAAGTTAATCTCAGAGCAATAAACCCATCTATCGGCACATTTTTCCATGGGCCTCATTATTGGCTAGAGATTCGGGAGGTGCTTGCTATAATTTTTTTTTTGTGATCAAAATGCCTGTAAACACGGTTTTAATACATTGAACATTGAAAAATTGACTTGACTATTTTTAAGTAACACCTGACTTACTCACAAACTGACTGACTGAGACGCGAAATGCCATGCAATTCTACCTCCTCTGGTGCATTCTTGGTAACCCTAAATGATTTGCTGTACTTTACCTACAAATGAACCACATTAACATTAATCCTCAAAATGAAATCACCGTAGTTAAATACCAAAAATCAAAAATTTCATAAAGATTTTCTCAAAAACTAGAAGGGACAAAACCATTCGGTTTTTTGTGTTCGATTCAGAATTAATAGTAGCATTGACCACAAAAAGCCAATTAAGCACTTCATTTTACAATTTTGAAAAAAATTGGTCTAAACTTTTTTTTTTCATTTTTTTAACAAAATTTTGAGTTTGCATGCAAATTTTTCAAAAACTATTGACATAAATAATTTAATTTAAATTTACGATTATAGAACAGACTTCTGGCTTTCAAAACCGGTATAGTATTTTATTGTAAGTGTTGCCGTTGTTTTTTAATATTTTTTTTTTCAATTTAAGTCATTTTTTTCTAAAATCGCCCCTACCTCCTAAGCGGGGCGAGATAGACCCCCCCTCCCATAGTAAAAAACGCTTGTATTTGACCCTTCTACAAAAATCCGTTATCAATTTTTGGCGCCTAAGTTATCGTACTCTCCCCTTACAACGTAATACTATGTTCCCACCAAATAAAAAAAACCCAGATTTTAACTGAAAACTTTTGATATTTCAAATTGATGGAACAAGATTTCATAAAGATTTTAAGGAAAATATCAATGAGAACTATTACACTTTTTTGAAATCTCAACATATTTCAATATTGAAATGTCAGATTTAGGTTTCGTGGAAATTTTTATTTACATTTTGATGATGGAAAAATTATGTTCTATAATATTTTTTAAAATATAATTTTATAGTAATTCAATTCACTTTCGTACAAAAGTAAACAAGCATAAACTCTTGTCTTTTTTTAACACACTATTCAATCCTATCATAAATAAAACGAAAGTAAAAGTGTTCTACTCTTCTTATATCTTGTGAAAAATTTTACGGGAACAAACCTTTTCTTAACAGACGTAGACCCTGATTACAATATGGATACGACCGGAAAGGAAACAGCAAATTAAATAAATACATTCGATTTTTTTGTATAACGGTCTTTACAATGTAATTAAAAATAAATACTTAAGCTAAGTGTACACGATTGGTAGATCTTACAATATTGTCAGATCTGTCAGTGAAAAACATGCTTACAATGTCTTACAATCGTGTAGTCTTACAATTAATTGTCAGAAAATTTGTCTGACAATTAATTGTTAGATCATTGTCTGACAATTAATTGTAAGAAACCTGACAATCGTGTGTACGCTAGCTGACAATCGTGTAATCTTCCAATTAATTGTCAGAAAATGTATCTGACAATTAATTGTAAGACGGTAAATTGTAAGGTATTTGATAATCGTGTACACACACAATTTATTGTCAGGCCTGCCAATTTTTATCGTTGTCTGACGTTTCTGACAATGAAGAAATTGTAAGATGTTCGTTTTTTAGCATCATACAATTTTTTCATTGTCAGAAAATTTGCAGCCAAGGTTTAATTGTCAGTTTCCATAACCAACAAAAACTGACAATTAATTGTGTGTGTACACGGTTGGTAGAAAATCTACCAATATCTTACAATTAATTGGTAGGTATTAAGCGGACTATCTGAAAATGAATTGCCAGCCAACTTCTGACAATTAATTGTAAGAGATTGGTAGATTTTGTACCAACCGTGTACACACACAACTTATTTGTCAGCTCATTGGTAGATAATTGTCAGACATTGTAAGATCTTACAATATTGTAAGATCTACCAATCGTGTACACTTAGCTTTACAGAAATTTTATTTTTGTTAAATTGTCCGTTTGAAAAAGCCGTTAGCATGAAAGTTGAAAAAAAAAATTCTATTTGAAACACGCCGAGGGCTTTGGTAAGTATTTCACCATGCTAAACATCTTAAGGTTGCACTTAGTCTTTCGTAAAATGGTATGACTTCTCTCATATTGGTATCTTGTTCTTATTCATCATCACTTTAAAAAGCTCAACTGAATACCGGACTGACGTCTAAATGCACTGTAAGAAATCAGTGAAAGCTTAACTGATAGGTCAACTGAAACTGAAAATATCGTCTAAATGGGGCTTTGATTATGGAACTTGATACGAATCGAACTGCCATTTCCATACATGCAATTACCTAATTCTAAGCAAATACATCCAATAGCTAGAGTAAAGAAACATCCATTTGTGAAATTATCGAAATCATATTAACCTTTAGTTGTAAGGCTTCTTACAACTGTAAAACAAGTTACATAGGTGAAGTTGTTTATCCCGTTTAGATTTATGTACAATTTTAGTACTTAAGTTTTAAAAAGGCGTTTTATTCGATTTTCTCCCACTTCATGCTTAGTTACTTAAGTCCTAGAATGTATGTATTTGCAATGTCAGTTAGATTCTCCTTGAAGTGCGACGACGGTTATTGTTTTAGGGTTAAAGTCTATATTAATGACCGGCAATATGGCTTTCGTAGGTCCACTAGTGATTTGATGGTATATCTCACCGAACAGTGGCACAAATCTACATCGTTTTGGAGAAAGTAAGATTATTGCACTTGATATTTCAAAAGCATTTGAAAGAGTTTGGCATCGAGATCTCTTATAGAAAATGCATGCATGTGGTATTGATGAATTTCTTCTTCGTTGGATGAAAAACTACCATTCGAACTGCTCAATACAAGTTATGTTAGGAGGTTTTAATTCGGAAATTCATAAAATAAATGCTGGTATGCCACCTGACTCCGTTTTTCTTCCGACTCTCTTTCTGATATTCATCAACAATCTTTTGTCGGAAACTTTTAATCCATTAAATTTGATGTACAGTACCCTCAGCTTTTCATATTCGTTTCCAGATATGTTAGAGTAACTTGGGGTAATGTGGTATAGGCAGTTTTCTCAAAAAAATAAGCATGTTTCTTCAACGGTTTTTACCTTAGCGGACGGTAATATAAATAAAACTAAGTACTCGTGTTCAATATTTTGTCTAAATCTTTGTTAGTTTTTGTTAGAATTCGACAAAAAGAAATCACTTGGTAGCTTATATGTTTTTGATAAAATCTACAAAATTTAGGAGCATTTGTTTCATAACTTTTTCTGTTAAGTCATAAAAAAACAAACATGTATACCACAATACCCTAACTTCCTCTATTGTTCTTCGGATGTGGATCTAGAACGGCAGCGTATGATAAGCTCATTAAATTCTGATCTCGATAGAATTGTCAAATGGGGAACGAAAAACCGTGTAGAATTGAATGTTTCAAAAACTCAATGCTGTCTCCTGTCGTTAAAGCAGAACACACCCCCATGCCGCTATCCATGAGTGGCACTTGCATTGACGAAACCAAACAGCTCTCAGTTCTCGGTATGTGCATCAAAGACCATCTTATGTGGAATGACCATATATTCGACGTCGCCAAAGATGCTGCTAAGTGCTTAGGTTGCCTTCGACATTGCAATAAATTGTTTAAACCTTCTGATCTGGCTGTAATCTATAAGGCCTATATTCGTCCAAAGCTCGATTCCCATATTTGGATAGAATCCAAAAAATAGCTTTAAAAATGATAGGTGATAAAAGTATAACAGAAAAATTTGAAACTCTTGAGCACCTTCGCAATGTTTCTTGTCTTTCACTATTTTACCGTTAGTTTTATACACTTCTAGCCAGCTGCATTCCTCCCCTTAAACAATTTAACCGTAATACTCGCGCTTCAAAGAATGCCCTTCAGTTTACCCTTAAGCCCAACTTCGGACGTACAGTTATATTCAGGGCCCGTATTACAGATTACGAAACGAAAGGCAAAAAAACGATAGTCAACACATGGACCGATTATGGTTTACGATAATGGATGCATCAAAATATTGCCTGATAAAATAAAAAAAATCAATTTTATTAAGCGCATCCAACTTCATTCTTTCAATATTTCTGTCAAAAATAGTACATGTGTCAAAACAATGAAATACGAGTGCCAAAAGCAGTCGTAAGAGAAAACGATTATCGTTTTAAAAAAACGAGTATCGTAAAAAGTAATCGCAACTTAACGATAACGAGGGATTTTAAACGATAATCGTAATTCGTAATACGGGCCCAGATTCTTTCTTTAGCCGCACTATATGAATATGCAATGTTTTACCCGACTTAATGCGATATTCAGACAATGAAAACAAATGTGCATCGATATCTCCTTTAAAATTCTCTGAATCTTTTCTAAGCGCTCGCAATGTGCTAAAACATTTTAAGGGTAGTCCCTCTAGTGTGTGGAAATTATAAAAAAAAGCAAGATCACTTGTTTATGAGCATCAGCTTAGAAGGTATTAAAAGCTTACAATTAATATGTCTTGCAGTTGTTTTTCTAAATCACTACGAACTCCGGTCGATGGCATTGATTGTGTCAAAAAGGTTATCATATCGTCACAATAAATAATAATCGAATTTAAGAAAAACCAGATAGGAAAACTTTATTGCACATTTGAAACATTTTACCGCCTTGATGGAGTGGGGACCTTTCTGTCCAAAAATTTAATTATTTTTTTTTTTTAATAAAAAACAAACTATGTATTATGTTTGCCAATGTATACATTGTTATAATAAATATATTTATACTTATTGTTAGTTATAATATATTTCAATGAATTTTTTGTTTTTGAAGAACACGTATTTGTTTTCACACATATCATAAATAATAGGTAATAATAATAAATGTTCCATGCAGGTTTATATTATTATATATATTTTGTTGTTGTTTTAAAACATACAATTTAAAATATAACACATTGCTGTATGTTGCTTTTTTCTTCTAATTTGTTTGAAAACAGTTTTATCCCTTGTTTGGGTATTGCAATATTTTCAAATTGCTTATTTGCGGGGGCGGGGAGGAGATTAGCAAGATATTTATTTTTTTTTTTGTTGTAATTTTCAAAATCAATTGACGGGACAGTGTGTCGACTTTGCATTAGTTGTCTCTCTTTGGAGGTGGAACATAAACTTGTCTCTCGCCACGATAGCGATTTGGAACACCACGGCTAAGCATCGACGATTGCTGTTGTTGTTGTTGGGTGGCAACGGAAACTGGTGTGGCATGTTGCATATTATTGGAGAAGTTGATTGTTCTATTTTGGGCATCGGTTATGGGGAGACAATCGGTTTTAAGGACTTCCTCGTGATTTCCATAGCCAAGGAATAGAACAACACAAGTTTTGTCAGATATTCCTGTAATCTCAGCTTCATAGTACTGAGGAGAGATGGGAAACTTAAGAGAGTTCAAGAATAAAAAGCAAATTTATGGAAAATCTTACCCTGCCATCATCCCAATATTTTGCCAGGCAACGAT
This sequence comes from Philhelius festivus, assembly GCA_963931855.1. Classification (NCBI taxonomy): domain Eukaryota; kingdom Metazoa; phylum Arthropoda; class Insecta; order Diptera; family Syrphidae; genus Philhelius; species Philhelius festivus. Next base: position 87,389,720 of record OZ007557.1, on the reverse strand, counting down.
CACCAGTCTTCCAGTTCCAATTATCACCGGGAATCATTCCAAATGCGGATGGGGAATGTGTAGGTGGAGCAATAGATTGGGGAACCACATACGTGGTAGTGGTAAATGGCTGTGGGGCCAAGTGCATAGCCGATGGTGGAGGTCCAGAAAGATATTGCGGCTGCGCCGCTGGGGCTGGGACTTGATTAGCTCCTGAATGCGATGTTGGCCCTGTAGGGACTCCTTGACTCTTGAGCAAGGTTAAAGCAAATTCATTGGTTTCCTTCGCTTGGAAACCGATTATTTTACTGGGATCATAGTTGAAACCATTTGGTAGCGGACCGAAAGTTTGTTGCAGCTTTTGGGTTGTTGAAGAATTCAAAGGTGGTTGTGTTTGATGCTGCTTTGATTGCTGTTGATGTTGCTGCTGTTGTTGTTGTTGTTGTTGTTGTTGTTGTTGTTGCTGCTGCTGTTGGGCAGCATAGTTTTGCTGCTGATTTTGATTTTGCTGCTGCTGCGGTTGTTGCTGCTGATGTTGTTGATGATTACGCACTGATGGTCCTGATCGTGTCTTTTCAAGTTTCAATTTGGATGTACTTTCTACAAGCTTATTCACGCGGGCTGTGTGGTCATTATTGTTGGAGTTATTCGAGCTGCTATTAGTATTATGGTTTGTGTTATGGCTTGTGTTGTTGTTATTGCTTGAAGAAGAGTTATAGCCAGACTGCCGATTGTTGTCATAGTTCCGAACGTTTCCACTATTATGTTGATAGTTTGTTGAGTTTTCCTTCTGCTGTTGGTAGCGTGATGTTGACTGAAATAATTTACGATAAAAGAAATTGTATGACTGAATAAAAACTCACCGCTTCCTTCCCATTAGTCACGGTTTTTTGCGATTCATATCCATTTCGTTGCGGTTGATGCGGCGGTTCCTGTCTCTCATGGCGATGTTGATTTTGCTGATCCTTCTGATTGTGATAATCATTATACCTCCGATTATCATATCCACCGGTGGAAGATCCTCCTCGACCACCAGAATAATTATTATTATGCGATCCGCGTCCACCGCCTCTGCCACTGCTATAGCCAGAACTATTCTTCTGATCACGATGCCGTTCCGAACTTTCTTCATATGGCTGATTTGGTCTACCATGGAATGGATTTCCACTCACACCGCTACCACTGTTACTGCCGCCGCCTCCACCTCGTCCACGATTCGAACTCGAGTATCGATTATAACGTTCTTCATTCGGATGCGAACTATTTCGGGTTGCAAAGCTAGATGAGAGATTATTTTCAAACTTCGGTCGATTCGAGTTGGTATGGTTCTGCTCTTGAGATTTCACCGATGAACTGCTCTCATGGTTCTGATGCAGCGGCTGATATTGCTTGCGATCGTGGTAGCTGACATTAGATGGGTTAGAATTAGACGAGGCATTATAATACGGTTTGCTAGAGGATGGTTCACTGCCGGCTTTGGTCATTGGACGTGAATAACTCTGCGATGAGTTACTGTGGGAGGCAAACGACGGTACTGCGGTGGTTGTTGTGGTTATTGATGATTGGGATAACGATGAAGTTTGATCCGCGTTCTTAAAACAAACAAAAAATATAATATGAACAATCTAAAAAAATAGAAATATTTTAATTTTACATACAGCTGGCAGTTTATCGGTGAGAAAATCAAGCAGAGACACATTTGCTGCAGGTTTTGCAATTCCAGCTACTTCTAATTCCCTGCCGCCACGTTTGCCAATTTCTTTAGATCCTCGCTTATTACCACCCATCGGAAGAGTTTTGAATTTTTCACGAAAGTCATCCCGATTCTTGAAATCATCTGCACGACGTTTGAGAAAATAGAGAGCTCGTTCAAGGCTGTTTCCATTGGAACGTAAGGCATGCTTTGCCTCTTCTTCGGTGAAGCCTTTCTCGAGGATTTTTTTCACATTATGATCCAGGATTTGATGATTTCCACCTCCAAATATCTTAAAGAAAAATATATTAAAATAATTGAAAGGGGTATGGTTCGATAGACTAATGTTGTTTTACTTTGCATAATGCACGTAAATGTGTACATATATTTAAGAAAACCCATAAATGTTATTGTTGCTGTTGGTTTAGTTAATAAACTTTATATGTGATACAGTGAAATGATAAAAGGGTGTGGCAAGCCAAATATTTTTTTTATTAGCTGTTTTTGCATTTAATTGTTACTCAAAGTCTATTTTTTATTCCAAATCGAATCTTTCAATTCCTCTTGGTCGAAGAGGAAAAAAAAAATACTTAACTTTTTTTATAATCGGCGCACACTCACAGTGTGAGCATTAAGAAAAAAGAGAAGGGTTAGAAAGGAGGTGTCGGTGTACATTGGTTTTGAATTCTTGAACATTGCAATGACTGGGAAACAGAGAGCGTGGCAATGAATTCCACATTCGCGTGGTAGGGCTGAAGAACAAATCTCTGTACCTCATTGTACGGCTGAAGTTGGGCATAAGGGTAAACTGATTGGCATTCCTAGAAGTGCGAATATTAGGGTTAAATTGTTTAAGGGGAGGAATGCAGCTGACTATTTCACTAGAGCATAGTCCGTTAAAATAACGGTAAAAAAGGGTGAGGCAAGAAACATTACGACGATGTTGGAGTGACGTAAATGAGTCAATGAGTTATCCACCAATCATTTTAAAAGCTCTTCTTTGAATACTGTCCAAGAAACTTAAGTAAGTTACTGGAGCACCAACCCATAGATGGGAGTTATACTCAAGTTTTGGACGTATATAGGTTTTATAGATTGCAGCCAGATCAGAAGGAGAGAAAAATTTCTTGCACCGTCTCAGAAAACCCAAGCATCTTGCGGCATTTTTGGCAAAATCGCGTGTGTGATCGTTCCACAAGAGGTGGTTCGTGATGCACATACTTTAAGGAGGATAATTTTGAGGTTTCTTAATTTTAAGCGGCTACTAACTCAAATATTTTGTTAATTTTTCGGGAAAGCCACGTGACCTAAGCGTGTTTGTGACTGTTCATTAGTCTCCATTTTGAGTAGTACCTCTAGGCTAAGTGGTTAGTGTGTTGGACTGTCATGCAAAGGGTCTTGACTTGGATTCTCAGCCACTGCAAAAATGTTTATTAGAGCGTAGTGTCTCTTGCGAGGATGTGCCAAATCCTCCAAGAGTGCCTCTCGTTATAAAAAGAAATACTCATTAGTCCCTCGGAATCGGAAGAAAATTTGAGGACCACTCCATTCCAGCTAAACACAAACAGGAATGGTTGAGAGTTGTAAGTTACTACGAGTATGTTAAGGTTCCCTACAAGTTGTTATGGCATATAATCGGCAGATATAAGGGGACCTACAACTTTCTGCTTTTATTTGTTATCAGATACTCTCGGAGGATTTGTCACTTCATCGCAAATTTGTACATTAATGCGAATTTATCAGGGAAAAGTGCTTGCGTTCCGCCATGCACCTATGTTATCGATATTTCTTTTCCTTAAGGGAATTTATGTTTGTACTTTTTGTAATAAAGTTTGAAACAACCTATTTCAAATTGAAATAACGCCCTTACAATTGCTTATCAACATTTTCTTTATAATCTTTTAGCCTTAATAAAAACTGTAAAACATTCCATATGCTTACTTTAGAGGTTTTTGTCAATATTTTCTCTATCAGATGTAGTTCAATACCTCGTCTAACATTATTTGAATTTAATATGAGGTGTGTATCTACTTGGATCTTAGCTACCTAATCTCTAATCTAATTAGAATCATCTAAATTCTAAGTTCTGAGTTTCATTGTTATTTTTCTTTGAAAAAATTAAAATTAAATTAAATTAAAATTACCTTCCTGCCCCTTGTTTTGGCAGCTTCCGCAATAGCTTCACTCCTCATTGCATTGAATTCTTCGTTTTCCTTGCCACTTTCCTTTTCCTTCTCGGCTTGCGCTAGACTCTTGAAATTCTTATCGGTATTTACCGTCTGCTGTAATTTCTGGCCAAATGGAATCCATGGCGGTGGGCCGGATCCACCGGTTTGCTGTCGCCCTGACTTTGCATACTTTTGCAGAGACCTCGTCATCTCCCACTTTTCCACCAGAGCCGAAACCCTCCCACCCAAAACCTGTATGTCGACAGGTTTCATAACGATCATTCCTTGCATAAGAGGAATTTGTTTGCATTTAAAGTGGATTTTGGTCCCGGGCAGAGTGTTCATGCTCAACACAGAGATGTGTTCCAATTCGAGGGCTTGCATAAGAGTAACGCCATCGGATAATTCGATTTGTAGAAACCTAGGTGCGGCCTTGGACTCTTCGTTGGCCTTTGGCGCGGATATATTGCGAATCCGCTGCACCTGAAGGACAACATTCCCTGGAAACGAATCATCTTTTTTCGACAGCTCTGGTGGCAAAGCACCTCCGGCTATTTCACGGAAATCAAACTAAAATACATAAAAGTAGAAAAGAGTAATAATGTTTGTGATGGTAAAATTAAGATTTTTTTTTTCTATTCTAAATTAGTGTTCACTCTTCTTACATCGAGGGCGGCGGAAATAATTTTCTTCAGATCGTTGTTGTCCGGCAATTTTTTTAATCCTTCTTCTGTCAAGTGCCTTGGAGGGAATTCATATTAAAATTATGACATATCTCTGGGATAATATTTAATTAATCAATTGATGTGATATTTACCAGCCTTGATCTTTTAGTTTTTCGAGAATTTCCATTTTTACTTTTAATGTTTGGAAAATCTGAACTGACAACTGACTGCTAAAGTAAGTGAAGAAATTTTTTTCACGTCTCTAAACAAATTTACAGAAATGTCAAAAACGCAGATTCGTTAAGTTTCGTTGAAATTTCGCAATGATGGTTGGATTTGACGTTAAGTTATGGTTTCCTGATGCAAGAGGTTGATGAGTTGTTTGATCAGCAGTTACTTTTTGATTTTGTTTGAATTTCCTTAAGGCTGCGCTTAGAGTATCATTATAATTATGCAATTTGTGTCTTTTTGATTAACATTTTGATTTGATCCATAGATAACCTTTTTAGGTAAATCTACCTCATTAATGTGAAAGATCAAACATATCGGGACTATAATCCAATTAAAACACAGTGATGTACATGTCAAGGTACTCCGAAAAACGAAAGTCTAGAGTGGGGTCTTAGTTTAAATTAAAAACCAATGATTAAAATTCTTATTTGAATTGATTCATTAGGTGCGTTTTATTATTCACAAATCTATCTGGATCCGGATCCGGATTAAGTTTTAACATGTATTACAAAAACAATTTGGGATCCTGTTTTCTATCGGGATCTATTTCAAAGATCCAAAAATTAGTTATTACACTGGCGAGTAGATGGCTTTTTATGGTAAGATAGTGTAAGCTATAGTGTAAAGAAAAAAGACAAGACATAATTTAAAATTTCCAAACCCAAGGATAAAAAGAGACGGGCTTAAAACACTGCTGTCAGTAAGATCCGTATCGTTTTATTTTCAAGGGAAGATCCCGATCCGGATCCAGATAGATTTGTGGATAATAAAACGCACCTATTGTCAGAATTTAAATTTTGTAACAATTTATAACATAATATCTATGTTTTCAATTATTTTGTGATTACATAACTTTTTTTCGATAATTTAAATGTTCTTTTCATTTGATATCAACTTTTCTCGAATTATGAATATGCCCAAAAAAACGAAAGAAGCAACAATCCATGTCAATGCGGTGACATTGATTTTTGATTAGACTATGACAAAACAACAACATATTATAATAATGATGGTCAGAAATAAAACCAAAACTTTATTATGGATTATGTAAGTTTTTCAAACTGAATTGCAAGATAAATTGGAAAATAGAACGATTTGGTGAAAGACTCAAATTTTTTTTACTCAACGGGAACTGAATCTGTGATATTCTTAGATACATAAGCTGATGGGGAATATGACCCACATTTATTTAGAGATGATCCATTGTAATACCCCTAGTAGTACCCCTTGGCATAATGGTTAGTGCGTTGGCGCCTGCGGTGTCCTGAGTGTGTCCGATTGTGACCGGAGGGACAGGGAGAGACAGGAGAACCAGTTTTGGTGGTTGTGTAATAATAATAGTGAAAGTTGACGAGTACTTCTTGTATGTCTTGGCCGACTTACATAGATTAAAGTGTACTTTTTAGGTAGGGACAGTCGGGGTGGCACAAAAAAAAAAAAAAAAAAAAAAAAAAAGTATTTGCTGCTGGCGCTGTTCTATTTTTAAGTAGTTTTAGTTTATTTTAAGTAGGCTTAGATAGTTTTAATTAGTCTACTTTAGTTTTAAGTTTTATATAAAAAATTAAAAAAAGTTAAAGAATCCGAGTTTTTTTACATTTTCTGGAGAAAACAAAAAAAAAGATATACATAGTTTAAATAAAAAATAGTTTTTAGGCCGAAAGGTATTAGAATTAAGATATAGTTTAGCTTAGAGCGCCCGCATAGGGCCAGTAAGTTAGTTTTAAGTTATTGGATAAATAGGCTAGTTTTTATGAATTTTTGTCTAGCTTTGAAATAGTTTTAAGATGAATGAAAATAAAAAAAAGGAATGGTTGAGAGTTGTAAATTACTAGGTCCTGATTCACTTCGAGGTTTTGCACCACCAAATTTATTTATTTATAGATCTATTGTCTCAGATTTTTAGATAAATGTAGATATTTGAATCTTAAAGTTCGGAAAAAAACTTTTTTTTAAGTTATGTTACAAAACTAATTAATTTTCGGATTCGAGTTCAGAACATCAAAAACTTTGGGTAAAGTGTAATTTCGAAAATATCTACTGGAGATAACCTAACAAGTAAATATTGAAAACCAACATTCGTATCAATATGGACTTTAGAATCTTCCAATTGAGGATATAACAGACATTTTCAAATCTAATAGCTTTTAAAAGTTGCATTGCTTATCAAAATTAAATTCTGCGTTTACAATTTTCATTTTAATTAATATGTTTGGCTTGCTCAAAAATAGAATGAAATCAAAAAAAATTTGATTTTTGGGGATTTTTGAAATATGTGTTATTTTAAATTGCGCCTTGTGGATACAAAAAATTATATAAAATATTTTTAGGCTTTCAAGTGAAAGATAATTCCAAGAAAACACTTTTATATAAGCTTAAATTGAATGTTTAAATTGAACACTTGATAAAGAAGCTATGAAATAATAAAAGAAGGAAGAAAAATCATTTTTTTATGTAAAATCGTTTTTTTTTTACAAAAAAAAATTCTTAAAAACTAACGGGACCACATACAATATCATGGTGTATCTTTTTGTAAAGTCGAGTGTTTTGTTTATTTTTTTTTTAGTATACGTAAGAAATAAAAAAAAAATAACTGAAAGTTTATTTTCCAACTTCAACCGGTTTGAGCGAGCCAAAGACGAATGATATCTTATTTTTTTTACATGTTCTTAAATCTCAGACCCTAATGTAACTTTTGACCACTATTACATTTAAAAATTAGAGTACTTTTTTGTGGCCATACAAAAGTGACACACCCTACTAGGCAAGCACAGCTGGAGATCAAATGCATATGCTGCAACATTTTTGATAATTTTTGCTAGACTTTTGTCTTTTTTTTTTGTATGCGTAAGCAAAATCAGCTTTTTCTTGGTAGCTTGCAAGCTCACTCTCAAGCTTAATTTTTCATCAAAATTGTGCATAGCTGATATTTTTTGATGCAACTTATCGCCCGTTCCACATGTATCAAGCTGGGGAAATTTTATTTTTAAATTCTCTTTCTCTTTTTCTTTATTTTCCAAACGATAAAGGCTAAAGAACTCTTTTACTATAACAGCCTAATAGTCCAGTCAAAGCGTCATGAAAAAGGGCCTGACCTTGCGCGCAGAGGCATGGTCAATTTTTTTTTCATGGATCGATAGGTGCTTATGAGAAAAGCTTAAAAACAAATTTGCACCACATGACAACTTTTTTTACCAAAGTTATTGGTAAAAATGTGTTTTGTGTCATTTTTTGGTCATTTGCTAATATCTCGGCTCCACTATCTCGCACAAACAAAAATTAAACATGATTTTATTTCTTATAACATTATCTATTATGTTCTAAAAAAAAACATTTGTTTAAACAATTAAAAAAAAAGTTATAGTAAGTTAAACAAATTTTTTGTTGTTTAAAAATCACTTTTTCGTGATTATTAAGAAAAAAGCTCATTTAACGATGAAATTTTTATTTTTTATTATTAAAGTTCTTGTAATTCCCTACAATTAAAAAAAAAATCAACACTCTACGATGAACGAAACCCGAGTAATAAATTATTGAACATGGGTAAGTCAGCGCACCCACGCATTTTATGATTTTATGTTTTAATTAATATCTCAGCCCCAGTATGTCGCAAAGTGAAAATAAAAAAACTGTATTGCTAACAACAATATTTTCTATTAACTTGCATTTAATTTAATATGTTTGAGCAAAAATATAAAAAGTTACCGTTGGTTTTAACGTTTTTTTCTTGTTTTTAATACCTTTTTTTCATAGTTATTGAGAAAAAAACTGTATTTCACGGTAAATACTTTTCAGTTTTGGATTTTTGTTTTATGGTCCTGCTAATTTTCTTCAAATTAAAAAAAAAATTAGTCCATTACGACAAACGAGAGCCAAGATATTCATGATTTAAAAACTTAAGAAATCTTACAATTTAGTATTTTAACCTTGTAGCTTGTAATTTTGGTGTCGCCAGCAACAAGAAGCAACAAATATGTGTAAGTATGTGTGGGGTGTTTGAAGGATACCAATATACATATCTTGTTGCTGGCGACACCAAAATTACAAGCTACAAGGTTAAAATACTAAATTGTAAGCTTTCCTAAGTTTTTAAATCATGAATATCTTGGCTCCCATATGTCTTAATGCACTAATTTTTTTTTTAATTTGAAGAAAATTAGCAGGACTATCAAACAAAAATCCAAAACTGAAAAGTATTTACCGTGAAATACAGTTTTTTTCTCAATAACTATGAAAAAAAGGTATTAAAAACAAGAAAAAAACGTTGAAACCAACGGTAACTTTTTATGTTTTTGCTTAAACATATTAAATTAAATGCAAGTTGATAGAAAATATTGTTATTAGCAATACAGTTTTTTATTTTCACTTTGCGACATACTGGGGCTGAGATATTAATTAAAACATAAAATCATAAAATGCGTGGGTGCGCTGACTTACCCATGTTCAATAATTTATTACTCGGCTTTCGTTCATCGTAGAGTGTTGATTTTTTTTTAAATTGTCGGGAATTAAAAAAAGTGATTTTTAAACAACAAACAATTTGTTTAACTTACTATAACTTTTTTTTTATTTGTTTAAACAAATGTTTTTTTTGTAGAACATAATAGATAATGTTATAAGGAATAAAATCATGTTTAATTTTTGTTTGTGCGTGATAGTGGAGCCGAGATATTCGCAAATGACCAAAAAATGACACAAAATACATTTTTACCAATAACTTTGGTAAAAAAAGTTGTCATGTGGTGCAAATTTGGTTTTAAGGTTTTCTCATAAGCACCTATCGATCCATGAAAAAAAAATAGACCATGCCTCTGCGCGCAAGGTCAAATGACGCTTTGACTGGACTATAAGTCCTATAACAATTTTCAAATAATTGTTGTTGATTTTTAAGCGTTTATTTTGCTACCACTATTATTTTGGCAAGATGATAATCGTTTTAATTTTCTGGTGGGTGGCATTGAAAATGTGGTCACCTACCAAAAGTTGTTCCACTATTTAACTTTGGTTTACGGAGTCTAAGATCTGATATAGTTTTGTTTGTTTGCGTACCCAAATAAAAATAAAACTAATCACTCACGCTTTACGAGTGCGTATGGATACATTATTAATATCCTCCTAGGTTTTATTATCAAATGACATCTCAATGACATTCGAATGTTAACAGTTAAAAAATGGTGCGAAATTTAAAATGACAACTCTTCTTGAACTACCCTTTATGCTTTTGGCGTATGTCAATTTGTCGGAAAATTTCACACCCGTATCAAATTATTTCAACAAGATGACTAGTATTTACATAACCTTAAAGAAGTTAAAAAACAACAATTCAAAAACTCAAATCCCCCTCGTTTTAGTTAAACTCAAACGTCACTTTCCTGTTGCATATCAAAAGTTTTTCACTATAAAAATAGACATATATGGGATTCTTATTCGCAATGAGGGTTGACTGTACATCAATATTAAAGACCATCAAAAAGCTTTAGGGTTGAATACCTACAACTTATACAAAAATAAAACGTATCTTTGTCTCTTAATTTAACATAAAGGTAAAAATAGACGTAGAAAGATTGAATTGTTTTCTTTTCCTTCTTATATTTATTTTCTTTATTTTTGGAATGGGAATCTCTTAGGATCTGTCGGCATCCTCCGGGGGCTGTTTTCGTAATCTAGTTTCCGTATCCCCGTCTTCATAAAATATGTCTTATTTACTGAATTATGGTCTAGACTTTGGGGAAATAAATCTTTTCGTTACTACTCCTGCTGGGATGTCATGGTTCGTGGGGGTCTTCGCTTAGTTGTTTTTTCTTATCATATAAGGGTGCTAGATAACAAATCCGAAGATATGTAAAAGAGATTGAACAGGGTGAAACACATTTACAAGAATTCGTAAACATTATTTAAACTCACGATAGGATTAGCATTTATATTTCACTTTGGAAACGTCAGAGCATAGATAATTGCACAAAAGAAGAGAGCTAGAGGTTAAGCTAGAAAATTAAGGGAGTTTTATAATAGGTAGGTATATGTATGAAAGTATGCAAGGTCGTGAAACGAAACAATGATTGTGTTTTTTCTTTCATGCATAGAGCTATACATAGAGGTATAGTATAGCGTATACATATGTACGTATGTATGTATGTCCTTATGGCGTAATGGAAACTTGGGGTTATTCTTTTTTTTTTTTTTAAGGATCAAAGGATCTGACAAAAAAGTCTTTTGTTGTTTTTTCTGATATTTTAATAAACACGAATTTCGCAGCATTGCTATGAATAGTATAATAAGAACCACTTAGTTAAGTGACTGATGTTACGGAAAAGATTGTGTTTTCAGTTTTTGTCTGATACGTGATTCAAGAAAGATAAAGTTATTCTACGTAGGAAAAATTAAATACACAACTGGGTCGCACGAACTTTGTCTTAAAGTTTAAGATTTTATGTATGAATCATGGTTGTAATAACGAAGATAAAAGTGGAGTGATTGAATATAAACAAATTTCACTAGAATAAAAATCACAGTTCCTTGTTGGTGGCGACTTTAATGCTTAACACACCCACTGGAAATCTATAGGCTCATAACTACAAAAGGAAAACGACTGTTCCAAGCAGACCGTAAATACAACTGCGAATTCTATTCTGCTGGTTTAACAACATACTGGCCATCTGACCCTAACAAAATCCCAGGCCAACAGCTTGGATTTAGAAATAAATATTCCACGATAGACCAAGAGCAATCAAATTATAGAATAGAATTATATAGTTGTTGTCCAAAAAGCACTTAAAGAAAAACAAGTATGTTCAGTTCTATTCTGAGATGTGGCTCAAACCTTTGATAAGGTATGGCATTTGGGGCTTGAATATACAAACTGCATAGGGAATTTCGCAGGCAGTTCTACGAAATATTGAAATCTTACGTTACGATCCACCGACTCTTTAGAATACGGTACGACCAAAATTACTCGGAACTAAGAAAAATTGAAGCCAGTGTAAATAATGTTCAATACTTCCAAATACCTTAGAATAACTTTGTATACAAATCCTAAACGCAAAGAGCACATCAAAAAGAAAAGAAAAGGAAAGAAAAGAGAAGAACTGAGCTTTAAGTACAAAAAGATGAACTGATGGTTATTGGCCCTGAACTCTGGCCTATTCGGAGACTTAGAAGGACTAAGCCTCATGAGCTGATGGTCTAAAGGCTATGGGAAAGTATTAAAAGTTCAAACTTCCCTTAATGTGATTTTAAATTAAGAAAGAAAATTCATTTGTCGATCTTTCATAGATTGGTTCTGATCCTGATGGTTTTCGTGCGGTAAGGGTCCAACACTACTTGGTATCGAAAATTACCAGTTGACGATTTCCTCATATACTACTCGTAGCATGCCTTCATACAGGAGAAATATGGTTACACAAAAGTCATGTTCTACGAAGTCCAGGACAAAAAATATGAGCAGAGCCCTTTAGCTATGTCATTGAAATTGTTTAAGGCGATATTAAAACCAATCTAAGAAGAGATGATATCTTTGGGATCACAGTCAGAAAGTACATCATGAACGATGTCCGATAACGGTCTCAGGTTAATCGACTTTGCTGCCTTGCGAAACATTATAGTAGAACGTACACTATTTCTAAATCTCATGTTTCAGAAGAAGAAATGGAGATCTCTTGATTCATCAACTATATTGACCATATTCAGATCAACATAAGGCACTCCTTCAGTATCAAAGATAACCAAACATTCCGAGGGGCCAACATTTAATCGGATCATTTAATTTTTTTTAAGTGTGAACATTTAAGAAAATTGGAGATGCACATTGGTTTTGAATGTCTGAATATCATAATGGGAGGTAAATATTTAGTTGGGTAAAGCATTTCACATTCGTGTAGTGCGGCTGAAGAAATAATGTCTGAAGTTAACAGTACCGCCGAAATGGGGTTAATTGATGAGAATTCCCCGAAGTGCGAGTATTACGGTTGAATTGTTTGAGGAGAGGAACGGAACTGGCTTTTTATTTTTTACTAAAACTCTATCTATTAAAAAATAATGGTTAGATAATAAAAGACTTGCTGTAGACAAGGTTCTGCTATAAACATCCAAGCCAAAAACAAATAATATATACTGTGAGGAAATTTGACGCCGGACCGCTACAATCACAAGATTTTTTCAGATTATTTCCTCGTCTCTGAAATCTTCTTTAGAAGTACAAAGCCTCAAGAGAACTAATAGAAGTCATGAAAGCTTTAAACTGTGAGAAAAACGATGAATCCCGACAAGCCCATGCAGCAAAATAAATGCCATACAAAGTGGCGCTGCTCTGCAAGCAGAAGAGGAAGGAGCAACACCAGCTTCTCATAAGGAATAAAATGGATCAAGAGTAGATCGCGATCGAGATAACGGTTGATTGTTATAGCAAACATTTTATGAAAATTTACAAGGCCCGGACTGAAGTCTGGAATGACGATCAAGAGGAAATCGTAATATAAATACAAGAGGTATTGAAGACATCACTTAAGCGGTCTGTATAACTGCCATGATATTTGTATCATTAAATCCGGACACCTACACCAAAAATTTCGTCTATCCAATCTCCACGAAGTGAAGGTAGCTATATCTTAGTCCAATAAAGCTGCTGGAGCTGACAGTCCTGGTGCCAAGTGTTTCAAAGCGCCATGCGATAACTTGTTTAGGAGAACGCAAAAGCTGGCATCTTCATCAATTATAAGGTCGGATGAAACCATACCCGATGAAAAGACCCCCAGCATTGATTGTTGCCCTGTGTTCAGAAAGGAAACCCTCTGAGCTGCGTCAACTACAGAGGTGTTAGTCCCCTTAAAATTGCCTGCAAGATTATTTTTGCGGTTTTATTTCAATACCTCAAGCTGTTAATAAAAAACGTGTGCATTTATACTAGACATATAGCTAGGCATAAAGCTGGCTGGAAGAACTTTTTGTTTGAGGCTCTCCACTTTGTTTAATCAAGAAACAAGTCGTATAAGATATGTACATACATATGTGCTTTATTCTGAATGCTCTATAAAAACCCCTATTTTTTCGCGATTTAACGAAGCAATTTCATCAGGCCTTAAACATGTCTAAAACAAGCTTTCTCAAAATAGAATCCCATTAAGCTTATTTATAAAGAGATTAAACTAGTTTTGATTGAAAAAATAAATAAATAGATAAATGCTTCACTTGTTTAATTAAACTTATTCCAATTTTTATCTTAATTCAACTAGAACATGTTGCCCTTATAGCAAGTTACGTTTTGGGCTTTTTTCTGTAATGTTGAATTGGATTATCACGCTGTAGGTCTAGGGATTCCTCTATCACCTAAACAAAAATTGTTTTTATGGTGTATCTACTGCTGATGTAACAAATACTTCAAGATTATCCCTTGTGATGAAGAGTTCTCGAAAACGGTTCAAACAATTTTGAATAAAGTCCTAAGGATTCCCAATGTTGTTGTCTTAATAAGCTTATACTTTACTAATCATCAATACTTAAAATTTCGCATGTAATCCAATAAAGAATTTTGTTTCTTTTGTGCATTTTCTACATATCTTTACATATCTACATACGTAAATTTTTAAATCTCTTATCTAAATAAAGTTGTTATTTCTTTCAAAATTATAAACAATCTGTACACACATTCAAGCCGTTTGCTTTGTGTTACAGATCGCATAGCCCCCTTATAAGCACATGAAAGAGCTTTTTCATTCATCAAAAACCGGCAAAACGCTTCCAACCCCTGCATAATACTACCAGACACTTTTACTGCGCCCTTAAGCTTCATAAATCCCAAGTCTCCGTCTCCGTCAGACCAAACCAGCCCACAAGCCATACACACATTCACCTACTTTCCCATAAACAAAACCACCCTCCAATTCATTTTGAAAACAAAAAAGCTTAGCGCCAAAAATACCATGCCATATTGCCATGTGCTTCTTGTTGGGGATTTCCTTTAATGCCACTCGGGAAATCTGCATGAAAACTGAAAACGAAAAAGCTCCCACAAGTTTGCAATAAACAATCCAAACCAACACGAACCGGCAACGACAAAAGTGGCAAGGCAAGACTGCCAACAACTGCACGTACCAAAAAAAAATAAAATACCTTCCTAGATATTTTGTAGCTCACTTAAACTTCAGTTTGTTTGCAGATTCTGTGCGATTCGGTTGGATTTTTATAATTCATGAACGGTTATTTAGATAAAAAGCAAAGTCGTGTAAAATCTGAAAAATCTGAAAAAAAAAATCCTTCATAGATAGGTTATTAAAAAAAATATATTAAACAACTTCTGACAAGCCTTCTCATAACTGGTGCAAGTTCTACACTAAATTGCTTCACCGAGGAGTCGTTAGATTGCTTATGACAATAATTGAAAAAAAAAAAAAATGAAAAAAACTTCATAAATGTGACCAATTCAACAGGTGTTTTATTTATAATCTGTATGGCAATTGGTTTTTAAATGCATTTGAAAATAGATACAAAATACTTTCCCTAAATATCTTGGAGGTTTGTTGTTCTTCTTAGCAAAGTGTTTCAAATTGTAATTTTTCCTTTGGTGGAAATTAAAAATGGACATTTTTTTTAAGAAAAAAGTATCTACAAACAAAAAATATCTAACAACTGTGAAAATTTTAGTTTTTGTCGAATTTAAAATATTTTTGAATTTATTTTTTTTTTTACAATTAAATGTTTTGAATAAACCTAAAGAAAATTTATAAAAAATTGAAAACAAAGTAAGATTTCAGTGATATTTTTAAGTCCTATTAATTTACAAAAAAAAAACATATTAGTACGCCAGATATGAATGAGCCTTAAAGATAAAAATGAAGCCTTAAGTTACAAAATTAATCTCAAATTCAAACAATATACAATATTATTGAAAACCTTCCTACATTCCCTATCTAAATATTACTCATTCAAAAACAGTTAACACAAATCATTAAATTAAAATAAGTTTTGATAATTGTAAAATATTTAATTCTTTTTAAATATAAAAAAAAAATAATCAATTAGATACATACATAAGTATTTTCATGATAGAAAAGTATCTTTTTAAAAATTTGTAAAAAAACAAACTGAAAATATCTAAGCAAAATTTTCTGCAATCTAAACTACTTTCAACTAAGTTAAAATAATAAAAAAAATAGAAACAAGTGCTAAATTGTCGGTGGTTGTAGCGCATGGAAATATATTTCAAAGATAAAAGCGTCGCACATGGTGCATAAATTCCAAGTAAAGAGTTTCTTTGCGGTCGTTTTACGTGCGTGAAATTCTTAATTGAATATAGAAACGCTTATAAATACGAGTATATACCTATTGTGTGAAGTTTGTGTGTGGTGCGGCTTATCTGGCAATTTGTTTTCGCATTTTAGATTTAAATGAGCCAACAATACAAACAAAATAAAGTTGTAAAGTATCGGTTTGCTGAATTAAGTTATTGGCCACAGAAGATGATGGACAACCATTCAGCTGTTTGAGGAATTATAAAAATGGTAAGTTGAAATTTCTTTACCTGAAAAAACAACAAAAATCAAAAGATCTTCACACAAAAAAAAAATACAGATCATTATGATGCAATTCCCAAGAAGCAATAACAGGTATCACAAAAGTCCTACCGGCAACATTGTATTCTTATGCAATATCACATTGTTACTGTATTCCCTTTTGCTGCATCTTTGCTGATTTATCTTTATTTTTTTAAAACATTTTTATTGCATGTGTGATATTTTCCTCTTCTTTAATTGTTCGGGGCTTTAAAATGCATAAATGGGACGCTGCAAATCTGCAAATATCTTCGATGATGTGGTTAACCCAGTGAATTTCAATGAGGCAAGTTATCTTATGGCGGTGACTCTCGTGCGATAAAAGTGCAGCATTATGTGAGGAACGTGTAATATGTCATAGGCATTGTATGTGTACAATGTGATTATTTCTTTAAGCCGGTTAATGTATGTGATGTATTAAAGTTCATGGGCTTTGATGTGTTTATAGGCACGAATACTCGTATCTCTTGTGCTGAATTACACGAAAGGTATTTATGTATTTATGATTATGATGTTTGGAGGTTTATTTTGTTTCTTGTGATAACGGAAATCCCATAGAGCCGTATGAGGGTTAGTGTATGTGTTTATTGTTACATTTAGTGCTTAATGATAAATCTATGTAACTTCGTTGAAATATAAATATATATTCTTTTTAAATCATAGATTATTTTGACACTGACAGCTATTTCCCGATCGAAATCTTGACATTAGGTCAGTACCATATACCTTCGCGGAACGAAATGAGTCGCTTTACGCTTGAACAACTTTGGGCAATATTGCAAACTTATTTCCAAAGTAAATGCTGTGTAGCCCAAACAGTGCGTTATTTAAAAAGAAGTTTTGCCGAAATGAAGCACCCACCGCTCCTGCTGTATGAAAGTTCTCGGATTATTTGCTTGCAAGGTTCAATTGACTCAGTAATTGGAGGCGCATGACCAACCACTTGAACGACGTTGTATTCCATAATTAATGGGAATGTTTGCTCTTACTAATAAAGCTATATTACATGGAAAAATTTAATTTTGTTCATTTTATTACATTTTTGAAAAGAAACTTGTATTTGGTCTTTTTACTTGTTTGTAGTCATGTTGCAAGAGAATAGAACAGATATATTCGTCGCCGTCGTAACATGACAGCACTACAGCAGCATTTCGTCTCACCAACTCTATTACATTTTCCGACATTTCAAACACAACTAATTAATTAAAAGTACGTTTTTTAAATAAGCATAAGAACGGAACTTTTAAAAGCTCAACACTGTTCTCTTCTTGAAAATAGTAAAATATAAGTTTTGACATTTGAGTATTTGTTTCATTTTATATACTCCACATCGTGGTATCGGTATGGTACAATCGAAACAGAAGCGATTGATTCACAACACAACACACCTTAAAAATAAGGTTCTAAGCTTATAAAACATATTGGAGCGATAGCCACACACCACTCCACAATACAACACACCACACGAGATAGGTTTGGTTCCGGCTTAATTCAGTCAACAATAGGCATTTTTGTTCTTAACCTCAGAGCAGGAACTGAGCTGTCAAAAAAAAGACCTGTGTTTCTTTTTTAGCTAGTTAGTTGAGTGCAGCTAACTTCACTTTTTTTCGTGTGATATGACAAAGACAGACGGCAAAAACAAACAGTTCAGTGTTATGTCGGAGCACTCTGCTTAAAATAAAAAAAATAAAAAAAGAAAAATGCCTAATATTTGGAACATAGAGAATTATAGGCTAGTAGACCCATTACATGTGATTATTAAGGCCGTGCCTTCATTAGCAATATTTATTTCGGACATTATTTGAGACATTATGTCTCTTGGTTATATTTCTTTAATTATGTGGGCAAATTATGTTGTAATATTTCATTCTCCATCGTAAAATATTTTATAAATAAAACTTTTTTAAATAATAATTGTTTAATTCAAATAGCCAAACATTTAAAGAAAACCATCAAGTAAATGATAGAAAATGAGTGTCAAATCACACCTTGGTTTCACACAATATACTCGTATGTAATTTTTGAACGAAGTCAAAGCAGAAGATAAAATTTTCAATGAAATGAGGGAATGTCACAGAACATCTACAAATTAGTATCAAGACTCGACGTCTATTGAGAATTTGTGTTTGGATTAAGTTGATTCATGAAACGTCAAATTTTTGTTCTCCTTATTTTTTTCACGAAGTAAAGGAATTTATAGAGAAATTTATGTTTGAATCTAAAAACTACCTAGACATAAAAAAACTGCACAAAAAATTTTGATTTCATGACACATATC
Organism: Philhelius festivus; assembly: GCA_963931855.1. NCBI lineage: Eukaryota > Metazoa > Arthropoda > Insecta > Diptera > Syrphidae > Philhelius > Philhelius festivus. The sequence continues at coordinate 87,371,166 of OZ007557.1, read as the reverse complement.
TTGCAATCATTTATTTTAAGTGAAGGTTCAGGGTAAGGTTCCTCAAGTTGCATGACTTACTCGTATGATTTAAGATCTAAGGAGAAAATATTAATCTGTTTATATGCATTGGACACTTTCTTGCGTTAGGTTCAAAGGATGTACAAGCATAAAGGGTGACGTGGGAGATTAGCGGATTCCCTAATGAGTTATTGGTCTGGGCGAACCGCGAATTCGCATTAGACCAATACTTAAAGTGGGGTGTGGTGAAGAGGAGAGTAATTTTTCCAATGAGTATGTAAAGCAATAAGTACAAAGATATACTCTGAACACCTCGTCACTGGACCTTACATCAATCGACATTTTTCTAGAGGTATACGTGTTTCAGCTATTTCTGTCCATTTTGGGTTTTCAAAGTAGACAAGTTCTGATTTAGAGGTGTTGATTGGCATACTCCATGTTTTTTTTTTTTAAAGAGCTGTGAATGTGAATTTTCTCATATTTCTGTGATCTGAGAAGACTTCGTTTTTTTTTCATATAAATATAAACATTAGCACAATTATTCCATACGAACTGCAGTATTTACCTCTTGGAGCTATATATGTAGTGCGTTGGACTATATATCATGTCGAATTTAAACCCATCTGTTCCACCTAAAATGTTGACAGAAGTGCAACTACTTTTAAAGAGTATCTCTTGTGTATGTAATCTTCACCGATTGTGGCAAGAAGACAATTGAATGTTCACTCTATTCCTTCCAGCGAACAAGTCTCTCAGGATTGCTTGAGAGTGTAAGTTCTTAGGTTCTGGTTTTCCACGAACTCAGGCGCCACTTATATGGTATACTCTCAGGACAATTATGGCGATCGTAAAATGGACAGTAAAATAACAGCCAATTTGACAAATGTAGCTTCAACAACATGGCGGCAATCACCTGTCAAAGTTCAGAAATCCCTATTGGAAAACCCTTTATATAAGCATTTCGCTTGCTTTGGTTTACAATATTAATATTATTTATAAAAATCATGTTTTATTGATCCAACAAAAATACAACCTATCGATGAAGTCATTTACTAAATAAGACATAATCGAAAACATTTGCTTTGACCATAATCGACGAACAAACCCATTTGTGTTTTTATTTTTCAAGTTATTCCGACAGCTGTTCGATAGCACGAAATATATAGTTAAACAAAATAAAGGATACTGTAATTGTTTTTTTTTTCTAAGTTTGTCGAATGTCATTTTCAAAAAGCCAAAAATTCATCACTATCAATGGAACATTAATTTTTGAACACACTTCTTGCGAAAAATATCGAAAAGAAACCATAAAACGGAATTTAAAATGCGTTGTTTAAAAACGTTGTTTATTAATACAGAATTAATTCATTCACCAATATTTTGATTTACTTCACGAACGCTAAGTCAGTCTTCTAGACACTTTAGGCTTAAGTATCCAATAAGATGAATTCTTTATTTTTGTGATGTTTTAAATTTCGACCAATTTTATATACATATATATTCTGTTCTTTTCGATCAACGGATTCTTTCAAAATTGTCGAGTTATCGGAAGGGTTTTCATGTGAGAGAAGAAAATAATTTTCAAAGAGAAAGAACAGAACCAGGAAATTAAGACAAATACTTTTTTACTACTGTAAAAAAAACATCAAGAGCGTTTGGCATGTACATTGTACAAAAATGGTTTAAGGTTGATTTAAAATTTTTTGATTTTTATTTGATCAACTTGAATTTTGAAGAATAAAGTACGTTTTTTTATAAATGTACATTTAATTTCACAAAATGTTTAATGGAATGTTTAAATTTGCGACCGGATTTAAAAATTCCAGAATTTCGTTATCTTTTCCAACGATGGCGTTATTTCTCTCACCTTAAAAAATAATGGAAAATAATAAATACTTAAATGCTTTTTGAAAAATGTTGCTTACTGCCTTGGAAAGGGGAATCTGATGAACCAAAGCCGTCGCCATAGTTATGACCAAATGAGAAACCACCTTGGTTGAAACCCGGAAAAACAACTGGGTACCCATACCCACCTGGGTACCCACCTTGGTAAAAACCTGGGTAACCGCCTGGGTAACCACCTAGGTAACCACCTTGGTAACCACCTTGGTAACCACCTAGGTAACCACCTTGGTAACCACTAGGGTAAATCCCATAACATTCACCACTATATTGAAGGATAACTAAAATAAAAAAATTTATTAAACCAAAATAAAGTACGAGTACAAAAATGACAAAAATGAAAGTAAATAATTACCAAGGAGAGTTAAAATAGCTCCTGGATAAATTGTTAGGAAATTCATTATAACTGGCTGTTAACGTGACTTCTGATATTTTGTCGAAGTTTGTCAGTCTATTTATTTGAAACTATTTTAAACAAAATTAACACTTATATTTCAATATCGTGAGATTCAGTCACGAAACATTAATCAATTATATCACTTTCTACACCTGCAACCATTAAAATTGTCACTATGTTATTTTAGGCAGTCTATTGACTGGTCGATAAAGAAGTTATTTCTGATCATTCAGCAACTTTGTATCATAAACTACCTAAAGTCTGCTTGGTCGCAGTTTTAAGAACTCAACGCAGAATAAGATTTAGAAGTAACAGAAGTTTGCCTTATAGTTATTTCGCCACCTTGAAAAAGATTTGTAGATGAAATACATCCTGCTGATTTATCTTTATTTTTTTAAAACATTTTTATTGCATGTGTGATATTTTCCTCTTCTTTAATTGTTCGGGGCTTTAAAATGCATAAATGGGACGCTGCAAATCTGCAAATATCTTCGATGATGTGGTTAACCCAGTGAATTTCAATGAGGCAAGTTATCTTATGGCGGTGACTCTCGTGCGATAAAAGTGCAGCATTATGTGAGGAACGTGTAATATGTCATAGGCATTGTATGTGTACAATGTGATTATTTCTTTAAGCCGGTTAATGTATGTGATGTATTAAAGTTCATGGGCTTTGATGTGTTTATAGGCACGAATATCTCTTGTGCTGAATTACACGAAAGGTATTTATGTATTTATGATTATGATGTTTGGAGGTTTCTTTTGTTTCTTGTGATAACGGAAATCCCATAGAGCCGTATGAGGGTTTGTGTATGTGTTTATTGTTACATTTAGTGCTTAATGATAAATCTATGCAACTTCGTTGAAATATAACGAAGGGTGTACGTGTATGAGTACGCATGTGTAGATAAAATCAAATTTTATAACAAAATATAATGGGGAGACTTAGGGACACATAAAAGTGCTCAAGTTGTATCGAACAACCTACACACATCGATGTTCCCAATAGGAGCTAGAAGATGCTGTTTTGAGATCATAACTCGTCTGATCTTGGATTAAAGAAGGAGATTTACGGACATACCCATCATTCACATTATAAATCCGGAGCCACACACGGCTCCTGTGGTGTGGAGTGGAGCGGTATGTTCACATTATAAATCCGGAGCCACACACGGCGCCTGTGGTGTGTAGTGGGACGGTATGTTGCTGAATGTACACACTACATGGTGGGCCATCTGGTGTATTCTTTTTAAATCATAGATTATTTTGACACTAACAGCTGTTTCCCGATCGAAATCTTGACATAAGGTCAGTATCATATACTTTCGCGGAACGAAATGAGTCGCTTTACGCTTGAACAACTTTGGGCAATATTGCAAACTTATTTCCAAAGTAAATGCTGTGTAGCCCAAACAGTGCGTTATTTAAAAAGAAGTTTTGCCGAAATGAAGCACCCACCGCTCCTGCTGTATGAAAGTTCTCGGATTATTTGCTTGCAAGGTTCAATTGACTCAGTAATTGGAGGCGCATGACCAACCACTTGAACGACGTTGTATTCCATAATTAATGGGAATGTTTGCTCTTACTAATAAAGCTATATTACATGGAAAAATTTAATTTTGTTCATTTTATTACATTTTTGAAAAGAAACTTGTATTTGGTCCTTTTACTTGTTTGTAGTCATGTTGCAAGAGAATAGAACAGATATATTCGTCGCCGTCGTAACATGACAGCACTACAGCAGCATTTCGTCTCACCAACTCTATTACATTTTCCGACATTTCAAACACAACTAATTAATTAAAAGTACGTTTTTTAAATAAGCATAAGAACGGAACTTTTAAAAGCTCAACACTGTTCTCTTCTTGAAAATAGTGAAATATTAGTTTTGACATTTGAGTATTTGTTTCATTTTATATACTCCACATCGTGGTATCGGTATGGTACAATCGAAACAGAAGCGATTCATTCACAACACAACACACCTTAAAAATAAGGTTCTAAGCTTATAAAACATATTGGAGCGATAGCCACACACCACTCCACAATACAACACACCACACGAGATAGGTTTGGTTCCGGCTTAATTCAGTCAACAATAGGCATTTTTGTTCTTAACCTCAGAGCAGGAAGTGAGCTGTCAAAAAAAAGACCTGTGTTTCTTTTTTAGCTAGTTAGTTGAGTGCAGCTAACTTCACTTTTTTTCGTGTGATATGACAAAGACAAACGGCAAAAACAAACAGTTCAGTGTTATGTCGGAGAACTCTGCTTAAAACAAAAAAAATAAAAAAAGAAAAATGCCTATTATTTGGAACACAGAGAATTATAGGCTAGTTCAAAGACCCATTACATGTGATTATTAAGGCCGTGCCTTCATTAGCAATATTTATTTCGGACATTATTTGAGACATTATGTCTCTTGGTTATATTTCTTTAATTATGTGGGCAAATTTATGTTGTGATATTCTATTCTCGCCATCGTAAAATATTTTATAAATAAAACTTTTTTAAATAATAATTTTTTCCTTCAAATAGCCAAACATTTAAAGAAAACCATCAAGTAAATGATAGAAAATGAGTGCCAAATCACACCTTGGTTTCACACAATATACTCGTATGTAATTTTTGAACTAAGTCAAAGCAGAAGATAAAATTTTCAATGAAATGAGGGAATGTCACAGAACATCTACAAATTAGTATCAAGACTCGACGTCTATTGAAAAATTTGTGTTTGTTGTTGATTCATGAAACGTCAAATTTTTGTTCTCCTTATTTTTTTCACGAAGTCAAGGAATTTATAGAGAAATTTATGTTTGAATCTAAAAAACTACCTAGACATAAAAAAACTGCACAAAAAATTTTGATTTCATGACACATATCTTGCAATCATTTATTTCAAGTGAAGGTTCAGGGTAAGGTTCCTCAAGTTGCATGACTTACTCGTATGATTTAAGGTCTAAGGTCATCTGTTTATATGCATCGGACACTTTCTTGCATTAGGTTCAAAGGATGTACAAGCATAAAGGGTGACGTGGGAGATTAGCGGATTCCGTAATAAGTTATTGGTCTGGGCGAACCGCGAATTCGCATCAGACCAATACTTAAAGTGGGGTGTGGTGAGGAGGAGAGCAATTTTTTCAATGAGTATGTAAAGCAATAAGTACAAAGATATACTCTGAACACCTCGTCACCGGACCTTACATCAATTGACATTTTTCCAGAGGTATACGTGTTTCAGCTATTTCTGTCCATTTTGGGTTTTCAAAGTAGACAAGTTCTGATTTAGAGGGGTGTTGATTGGCATACTCCATGTTTTTTTTTTTTAAAGAGCTGTGAATGTGAATTTTCTCATATTTCTGTGATCTGAGAAGACTTCGTTTTTTTCATATAAATATAAACATTAGCACAATTATTCCATACAAACTGCAGTATTTACCTCTTGGAGCTATATGTAGTGCGTTGGACTATCTATCATGTCGAATTTAAACCCATCTGTTCAACCTAAAATGTTGACAGAAGTACAACTACTTTTAAAGAGTATCTCTTGTCATGATAAAGTGTATGTAATCTTCACCGATTGTGGTAAGAAGACAATTGAATGTTCACTCTATTCCTTCCAGCGAACAGGTCTCTCAGGATTGCTTGAGAGTGTAAGTTCTTAGGTTCTGGTTTTCCACGAACTCATGCAGGCGCCACTTAATTATTTAAAATTCAAATTTATCCACCACGGTGCATATGGTATACTCTCAGGACAATTATGCCGATCGTAAAATGGACAGTAAAATAACAGCCAATTTGACAAATGTAGCTTCAACAACATGGCGGCAATCACCTGTCGAAGTTCAGAAATCCCTATTGGAAAAACCTTTATATAAGCATTTCGCTTGCTTTGTTTTAATTTATATTAATATTATTTATAAAAATCATGTTTTATTGATCCAACAAAAATACTACCTTCCGATGAAGTCATTTACTAAATAAGACATAATCGAAAACATTTGCTTTGACCATAATCGACGAACAAACCCATTTGTGTTTTTATTTTTCAAGTTATTCCGACAGCTGTTCGATAGCACGAAATATATAGTTAAACAAAATAAAGGATACTGTAATTGTTTTTTTTGGAAATATCTGATTTTATTATGTAAAAAAATGCTAGTTAGTCAAATTTTGTGCAATTCCGCATTAAGGTTGCCGAATTAATTATTTAGTGAAAAACGTATACGAAATTCATCGTTTTCATTTTTTCGTTGCGATAAATACAATTTGAAATGCGATACTTCTGCCGTTTAAAGCCTTTCCAAGACAAAGGTGAAAGATTCTCTTACTTTTCAAATTTAATTAACGTTATCAGTAAGAGAACTTGTTCACATTGAAGCGATGAATATGACTTCCATCGCCATCTGACGACTGACTAAAAAACGCTTTCAAAAACAATTGTTTTGTTGTCATTCCGAATATTTCTGATTTTTTTTTTTTGGAGAGCTTTAATAGGATTTTCGACATTCGCTGGAGTTTAAAAAGTTTGTCGAATGTCATTTTCTAAAAGCCAAAAATTCATTACTATCAATGGAACAATAATTTTTGAACACACTTCTTGCGAAAAATATCGAAAAGAAACCATAAAACGGAATTTAAAATGCGTTGTTTAAAAACGTTGTTTATTAATACATAATTAATTCATTCACCAATATTTTGATTTACTTCACGAACGCTAAGTCAGTCTTCTAGACACTTTAGGCTTAAGTTTCCAATAAGATGCATCATTTATTTTTGTGATGTTTTAAATGTCGACCAATTTTATATACATATAGTATATATTCTGTCCTTATCGATCAACGTACCCTTTCAAAATTGTCGAGTTATCGGAAGGGTTTTAATGTGAGAGAAGAAAATAATTTTCAAAGAGAAACAACATTACCAGGAAATAAAGACAAATACTTCAACTCTACTGTAAAAAAAACATCAAGAGCGTTTGGCATGCACATTGTACAAAAATGGTTTAAGGTTGATTTAAAATTTTTTGATTTTTATTTGATTAACTTGAATTTTGAAGAATAAAGTACGTTTTTAATAAATGTACATAGTATGTATATTTCATCAATTTAAATTGTGAAGAACCGTTTATAAAATGCTTATTGGAGCGTTTATATTTGCGGCCAAATCTAAAAATTCCAGAATTTCGTTATCGTCTCCAAAGATGGCGTTATTTCTCTCACCTTAAAAAATAATGGAAAATAATAAATACTTAAATGCTTTTTGAAAAATGTTGCTTACTGCCTTGGAAAGGGGAATCTGATGAACCAAAGCCGTCGCCATGGTTATGACCATATGAGAAACCACCTTGGTTGAAACCCGGAAAAACAACTGGGTACCCATACCCACCTGGGTACCCACCTTGGTAAAAACCTGGGTAACCGCCTGGGTAACCGCCTGGGTAACCACCTAGGTAACCACCTTGGTAACCACCTTGGTAACCACCTAGGTAACCACCTTGGTAACCACTAGGGTAAATCCCATAACATTCACCACTATATTGAAGGATAACTAAAATAAAAAAATTTATTAAACCAAAATAAAGTACGAGTACAAAAACGACAAATGAAAGTCAATAATTACCAAGGAGAGTTAAAATAGCTCCTGGATAAATTGTTAGGAAATTCATTATACTGGCTGTTAACGTGACTTCTGATATCTTGTCGAAATTTGTCAGTCTATTTATTTGAAATAATTTAAAAAAAAATTTACATTTATATTTCAATATCGTGAGATTCAGTCACGAAACATTAATCAATTTTATCACTTTCTACACCTGCAACCATTAAAATTGTCACTATGTTATTTTAGGCAGTCAGCAACTTTGTATCATGAACTACCTAAAGTCTGCTTGGTCGCAGTCTTAAGAACTCAACACAGAACATGATGCAAAAGTAACCGAAGTTTGCCTTATAGCTATTTCGTCGCCTTGAAAAAATGGAATAGACCCTTGATCTTTATTTCCAAAAGTTTTTTAAGATCGTCAAAAAGCCTCTTTTAGGCCGGTATTCACCGAGCGCTCATAACTTAAAAAAAGCTCATAAACCTATTCACCAAGAAATATTAGTGAAGATCTACGAGCGCTCTTAAAAGTTAGGAGTGGTCCCGACCACTCCTAACTCACGAGCGCTCTCTTCGAAAGTTTGTTCGCTTGTGCGTATGCCACGCAAGCATTTGACTCGAATCCATGTGAGCAATCCCAAGCAGAAGAGTATCCATTTGCTGTCAAGAGCAAGACCAACATTCCACAACATTTCACAGTTTGGGTATGCATGAACAAGAGAGAGTGGCTCTCATTTTCGAACTTCGAAAAACACTTGCGAGTGGTTGGTGAATACCCCACAGAAATTTCAAGTTAAGAGCCTCGTAAAGTTAAGAGCCGTTTAGGAGCGCTCGGTGAATACGAGCTTTAATGATAGGTTTGTAGATGAAATACATTCTGCTGATCATTTCAACTACAGCAATGAGTATAATGGTGGTACTAAGCACATGTTTGCAATAAGTCTGACTATGTTTTGCATAGGTCTGCATATCAGGCCATTTATTCGGAATAGATGAATCAAAAAATTCTTAATTGAATATGGAATATTATAATGTATTATTATTTGGTTGAGTCAATGATCTTTAAGGTTCCCATTATATGATATACTCCAATTAAAAAAAACGATAAAATAAGTTACTTAAGAACAGCACAAAATGATACGTGTAATTTTATTAACATCAGGGTCAAAAACAACAACAGCAGCTTAGCGTTGTCATATTTGATAATTATCTGCAGGTATGGTACGTTTCTTAGTACGACATGACATCCTTTCTCTTTCGAACGAAAGTATCTCTAAACCTGAAGGACCACCTCTAGTTCATTACTATTTTCGACAAGGACAAAAGCTTTCTTTTCGGATAAAGGAACCAGACAAATTTAACTACCTGATAAATACTCTTTTGCATGGCCAGTATCATCACAATTTTTTCCGGCAAGAAACCCAAGAGAATATTAGCAGTGAGCCTTATTTTCATTTCAAAAAGACAATACATTTTATGCCTTTTCCAACTAAAGACAAAAATTGGAAAGAGAACTGTTTGGTATTGGACCAGTGATATGGTAGTACGCGTTATTCTCAAAAAACGTTTATCCTTTTTAGGACTGGAAATAAAACTAGGACTAAGGCTGTTAATAAGTTATAAGGATGAGAGAGATTAGGTTTCGATGCTAAAGCGATCACTAAATTAATTGATTGTCGTTTTGAAAATCGCTCTCTCTATATTTCTTTATTGATATGATTGAGACGACTATATTCAAAATGACAATAAAAAAATTGACAATCAACCACCTTACGCGATTCCTTCCCAGATTATATAGAAGGTTCGTTCGTTAAACTTCACCCAGCGTTGGCCCAGGTTTTCTTGACAACCCTTAAAGTTGTCAAAAAAAGCTGGGGTTTTCTGTTTTCAAAAAACACCCACGGACTGTCAGTTGTTTTGTTGACAACTAAAAACAAGAAGCAAATAATTCTGTGCTTTGAAAAAACTTTAAATTTGTTATAAATTAGTTTTAAAAATGAACAAAAACAATTTTGCGTTGTTGCTGAATATTTCAACTTATGGTATTAGTTCAACAAAAATTTAATTGCAAACCCAAGCAATAACATGCAACATGCCAATCGATAAACGACAACAAAAGAAATAGATATGAAATCTCATGTGACTTTTTACAGTTTGGTAGTTACCCGAACTCGACACAGCAAAATACCTAGATCTACTTCAGGGCGACCCCAGGTCTCAAAAAACACAGAATTTTGTCGCCAAGGTGACTTCGGGTTTTTAAAAAACGATTTATGGCGAACCCAGGGTGATTTCAGGGCTCAACGAACAAACCTAGAGTGAACAGATTTTTTTCAATTGTTATGTTTCTGCAGCTGTCAGAAATTCCAATGAAGTCTAGTTGTCAAAATATTCAGTAATATTTGCTATTTAGTTCAGACGACCATAGACAACGCCGCCGTGAGCTCGTTAATTGGGTGCTTAAAATGTTGACCGAAGTTCCGGATTTTGGCTAAAAAATCATTTTCTCGGACGAGGCTCATTTTTGGTTTAGTGGCTATGTCAACAAGCAAAATTGGTGCTGTAAAAGCGAACACAATCGAAAAGTATTTGACCTTAAGCAACAACAATGGATTCACAAAGATTGGGTAATTATTGCGGTTCGAGATTTAAGATACCACGACTCTTCAAAAATTTGACCCACCGCTTGAAGTCGCTCTGCGATTGAAGCTGAGACAGCTATTTGAATTATGCGCTATTCCAAACATAATGACATGAATGTAACTCCAAAATAACGGTAGTATAAATTTTGTACTTCTTTACCTCTTCGGTACTGTTTCCGATTCTATAAATAATGACATTTTTCTAAAACGTCGAAAAAATACTGACCCTATGGACTAACGTCCATTGTTTCCAGGGTCATGTACATTCTGATCAACACAATGAACTAAAAAAAAAAGAATTATCGAAAAGTTGGAAAAAAGGTTAATTGCGCTTGGAATTCATAGAATTTGGCACGAAGGACTGTTATCGAAAATTTGTGAATTTGTTATCGATGAGTCTCTCCTTTGGAGGATTATAAATTACCTATCTGACCGTTCAATTCGTGCTGTTTTGAATGTTTTTAAATGCTGGTGTTGCTAGCAGTCTCGCCTTCGGATTAGGGTGACGATAGCACCTGCAGTTTTTCACATTTAGATATTAGCAGATTTCCTAACAAATTTCTTTTCAAGCAATATACTCTTAATATCGAATCAAAGCTTAAAAAAAGCAAATGTTTCTGGCAGTTTATAAATGACAAAAAACGTTCCATTTATTATTTAGGTGAAACATCAAGCAACCCCTTGAAAATTTGTAATCTCTTTTATGGTTTAGTTCGCTCAGTGTACAAGCCACGATTTCATTGTGGGGGCATAAAAGCATTCAATATGACTGTTTTTTATTTAATTACAGTAAGTACAAGTCTTGACCAAAACTTTAAATTTTTCAGAAAATTGCTTCAATTTTTATCTCCAGAAACTGCTTTTCTTGGGTCGTACGTTAGTAATATTTGAACTATGGAACCTTTTTATGAAAAGATATAGAAGAATTTATGGCACGAAAATAACACATTTTTTTTTTGTAAGAAAATGAATCCTTATTTTTTTATTCCACATGCTTCGGAGGGGATTTGAACCCCCAAAACCCTCACCTGCGTTCGCCCCTGGTACAAGCCATCATGTTCTCTGAGCTTATAAGCATTGGAGACGTGCAGGTGAGCAAAACTGAAGTTTTGACCTTGTCCCCTTTGTTTTAAAAAGGTTTAGTATTGCCTTAGCAGTTCCACTTCAATATACATATATATTTCTTTGTTCTCTTAGAGAAGGGTCTTCCTAGAAGATTGGTAAAATTCTTGCTGAACTTCAGTTTTTAAATCTGGATCAAAAGTGACCCCACTAATTACAGGCCAATTTGCAAAATATCTGTAATTCCAAAGCTATTTGAAGGAATAGTATATTATAAACTAGTTTTTCTTTTAAGATAAATTATTTCTCCGCTACAACATGGTTTTACCGGTGTGAGATCTACCAAACCAAACCACCTTACTATTTTTAGTAACTATGTAGTAGACGTCCTTGAAAAAAGGTCTACAGTGTGATGTAGTTTACACTGATTTCTCAAAAGTAAATCATGCAATTCTACTGGCCAACCTTAAAAACTTTATGAAAATGGTTTGGTTCGTATCTTATTGGTAGATCGCAGCATGTTTGAATCAATAACTTTCTATCGGATCCTGTAGCAGTTACTTAAGGTGTCCCGCAAGGAAGTCATTTAGGACTCCTCCTATTTTTGATTTTCATAAATGACATTCTAAAATATTTCAAATATTGTAATTTAAGTCGAAAGTAGAACGATTTTAAAACTGTTCTCAGATTACACTTTGTCTTTGACATTTAGAAATGTCAAAAAAGGTGTTGCTTAATGTGCGCGTTCATGCTACTTGTTAAAAATGAAAATGAAATGATTTAAAATTAAAATTAAATATGGAAACTTCTCCAAGGTTAGCAAATTACATACATAGTTAGAATTTTGGTTACATCTTATTTTTAATTTTTAATGTTAGAGTAGAAAATTATCTATCTTTCAACAAGAAAGGATATAAACTTGAATATCAATAGAAATAAAAACTTGTTTTAGGTTAATACAAATATTTTAGTTTATTATATTTGATCAACTTAAATTTTGCTGAATAAAGTATGCATTTTTTATACATATTATAAATGTATGTATTTCATCAATCATAGCCATAGAATAACCGTTTACAAAATATCTATTGGAACGTTTATATTTGCGACAATATCAAGTATCTTCTTGATGATGTTATCGTTTCCAAAGATGGCATTAGCTTCATCAACTTTAAAAAATATTGAAAATTTTAAATCCTAAAATCCTTTGAAAAAAAAGTTGCTTACTGTTTTGGAAAGGAAAACCTGATGAAAAACCTTGATCGTCATCACTTGAGCCGTCTCCTGGGTAACCACCATGGTAACCAGCTGGATAAGCACCTTGGTAACTACCTAGATACGCACCTGGGTATATACCTGGGTATGTACCTGGGTAAGAACCTCGGTAAGCACCTGGGTAATAACCTAGGTACGACCCACCTGGGTAACCACCTGAGTATCCACCTGAATAACCACCAGAGTTACCTCCTAGGTAAGCACCTGGGTAACCTGCGATGCCAGTGTAAGAACCAGCGGAAGCTGATGCGGATGCCCCTGCGGAACCACCTTGGTAAGGAAGTGTGGATGCGCCTGTGGTAGCGCCTGTGTAAGAAACCGTGGAAGAAACAGTGGAAGCACCAGTTGAAAGACCATTTGAAGCTCCTCCGGCAGCTCCTGTAGAAGTCACAGTGGTAGCACCAGCAGTAGCTCCTGCGGTTGCTCCTGTGGTAGTTCCTGTAGTAGTTCCTACAGTAGCTCCTGCAGTAGCTCCTGCGGTAGCACCAAAGGAAGCACCTGGGTAGGTTCCAGGGTAATATGACCCACGTCCTGGATTGCAACCACCATCCTTACAAGCTAAAGCTGCACCAAAGGTTTCGCTACCATATTGAAGAATAACTAAAACAAAAATTTTATTTAATATATAAATAAAAAAAAAACGAATATAATTACCAAGAAGAGTAAAAATAGCTCCTGAATGCATTGTTAAGAAACTCATTATTGCTGTGTTTGTGTGACTTCTGATGTAATATCGATAATTGTGAGGCTATTTATTTGGAAAAATTCTCAAACAAAATTAATATTTATATTTCAATATCGTGAAATTTAGTCACGAAACCAATTGAGTACCTAATGGTTTTTTTTTTAATCAGTGTAACGGCAGAAGCAAAATTGACTTTATTCTGATAATTTTTACTTTTTAAAAAATGTGTGTATATTTCGTTCTACTAAATTATATATTATATTGTAAGCTATTTTTTTTCTTCAAAAATTTCCAAAAGCGCATTCACTGGAGGTCATTTCGATTGCTAGATTAAGTCAAGCGTAATTTACCTTGGAAATTGTTAAATTAAGCTCTCAGAAATTAGAAGGTGTACATAGAAAGGGGGAGCAGTAACAATCTTTAGAAAAAACTAGAACTTATGTTTTATTTAAAATGTGGCGTTCTCTATTAACAAGGATCAAAAGGAAAGATGTTAACTTCACTAAAACACGGGAGGCGTTGTCAATTTGTCTAGTCAAGAATTATAGGGGACCTTCCACTATTTATATTTATATTCTTATAGCTTGGGTATCCCAAAAACAGTTCTTTGAAATCTGATAACTTATTTCCATGTCTTAAGCGAAAAAGTGTCATTTTTAAATTTTCTTATGAAATCGTTTGAAATTTATTTGAATTTGACCCCTACGTGTTATGCCCAAATGCTTGCCATCACACATCCAGAAGGACCTTCAAACAAATTTTCTTTTCTTCGAGAGCAATCTCAATAAGACATCAAAATCCTCAATAATCCTATACGCTCGTTCTACTTTTGAGTGCTCGTTTCTAGTTAATACAAGTTAATGTACTCTTCAAGTCCAAAAGTAATATTTCTTACAAAACTGTACTCGTATTTATTGAATAAGGCAGCGGAATAGTCCTATCAAATTTCTCCACAAGTAATAGTTTTCCTGGTTCCGGAACCATAAAAGCTTCTACGAATTTTCATTGGATCTTAAAATAAGGCTTTAAATAGGCACTAACTATAAATATAAAAGAGGAGAAAGGATTCAGTCATATCCCTAAGCTTTTGTAGAGTTAGGCCAGATTCACACTATAGAGACGTAACCAATATAATCTAATATGATCTTGATACGTTAAAGTATTTTTAAGTTCATATGAAGCACTATTAATACCGAATTCGCTCTTGATACTCTTATTATTATTAAAAGCACTATTGATACCGAATACGCTCTTGATATTTTCATTGTTTCTTGTGTAAAAATATTTTATCGAAGAGCCAGCTTATTAAGATTTTGCCTTTAATATTTCTTCCAGGAAATGTACGAATACATTTGCTTTTAAAAATTTCTTTTTGCCTTTTTAATTGGTGGCAACTATGGTCTGTTATCGTTTTATTAGCTTTTCAGAACGAATACATTTCATCGAGGAATGCGATTTTTTTTCCATTTATCGCTTTTTTGGCTCTAAAATAAATTGGTTGCACTTTTAATTTTAAATCGACATCAAAAACCTTTGAGAAGAACGTATCACAGATTCCGTCATAATAAGATTCCTGAAAAAAATGTGACATAATTCGCGTCGATCATACCTGAAATATTTCTACGAAAGTCCAAGTCCAAATTTCGTGGCAATATGTCTTCTACGAAGGGAGTTATGATACGAATCAATTTCGGGGAATTTATCTAAAAGTCTAGTTTCTGGGGAAAAAGGTATGTTGAATTTTATGAATTCGTTTAAATTTGTTTCTCCTGTGAACAGCTGCGAAAAGAGCAGAGAACTTTTTTCCTATAGGTCAGTTTCGTTAAGTTTCCCGTCATTCTCTTTGTCTGCTGTTACACAATATATATAGATGCATGCGTCTTCTTCGAATTCTTCTTTGTTATTTCGTCCGCTGATTCAAGCGCTATTGCACGTTGAAATCAGATTCATGAAATAAATTTGACAGTTCTTTTTATTTTTGATTTCGGTGTTGATCTGCATCTGTGCTCTTTAAAATATAGAAGCAATAAAAAGGAAGTATTTCTTTGTGTTGCATCGAAGTTTACCCCTCGCACAAGGAAATCATATGACACAGAAAATTAGAAAAACGAAGAAGAGAAAAGAGAAACATCAAATTGATGCAGCGAAAACTTTACCCGCGCGACACAGATCAATTTTTTGTCATTCTCATCTCTAATTTCTTTTTCTCTTTCGCACTTAATTTGTTCGAAAAGTTACTCGCGTCTAGATGCATCGTACAAACTACAAATTTAGACTTTCACTTCCGAAAAGTAATTGATCTTATTCGAATTTTTATACGAAATTTTGAAAGGTAACTGCGAAACTCGATTCTGATTATGTTATGCCGGATATACACTGTTCAAATGCATGACAAGCATATGCAAGTGTATTGGTAATTTGGGGTTGAAGTTGCATATACACATATCAAGCATGAGTCTTCAATCTTTTATTTTTACATCGACGGTATGGTGAGAGGACGTTGCGCTTTGTGAGTTTTTTTTTCGGCAAAACTGTGATTTTACGAACTTCTTTGGAATTTTTTCAGTAAATTCAGAGTAATTTGTTTTATTTTGTCTGTCCATTTCATCATACAATTTTTGTTTACTGTTTTAATATTTAAATCTGTGCTTATGTTGTGCTGTGTTCTCATCTCTTCAACGTACTATACGCAAATGAACCAATAAATGCATGATCAATCATCAATCTTGCATATACTATTTCAATGCAGGACGCTAGATTGAAAGAAAATCAAAAGATTTTGATTTTGCTTCAATCCAACATCCAATCCATACGTGTGACTTTTTCACTAATACACTTGCACATGCTTGTCATGCATTTGAACAGTGTATATCCGGCATTATGCGTTTAACTTAACTGACAGTTATAGTATTGACAATTATCTAGCTTAGCGAAACATTACCATTTTTTTGTAGCCCTTATCAGTATAAAATTGTCGTTTATCGCGTTTGAATCTTGAAGCTGCCAAAGAAGCCAAGGAGACTCTAGGCCAAACATTTACGGTCTCGTCGTAGCGTATCAGATGATTATAAAACTTTCCGAGATTTGTTTCGTCTCCTGCCGTATTCTGTCTTAAGTTTTCGCAATTACCTATGTACATTCAACTATAAGTTAACGTCAAAAACAAATCAAATCAAACCTCAAAGCTTAATTTAACCATTTCTGTTCTTACTTTCATCTTTTCTCTAGAGAAAGAAGTATTGATTGATTAAGATGACACAACCCCTAGTCTTTGTTTATCATCATACCCCTGCTGCTGGGGTTGTAAATTTTGTTTGGAAACAACTTTATGAAACTTCATAGACAGAAATCGACTTCATGACATGGCTTATTTCTAACGAAGAAAAATTACTTTTCCGATAAAGAATTTTCATCAAGAACTCGCTAGGACAGTTTTGAAAGGATGTCCAGTCAACTTGTTTAATATATAACCCTAAGTTCTACTATCAAATACCAAATCAACCCTCAAATTCAATTTGACCCAAGAAATGTTTCCTCCCTTAAACTTTTTTTTTATTTGTGGTGAAACGTTTCCTATTACTCCGCTATCTATTCAATATACCTACCCTCAGTTGTTTAATAAATTCAGCATTAATCAGCGAACATTGCACAATTGATAGAAACCCCATAAAAATAAATTAATTTCCAGCTGAAAAACTCAGGTAGCAAATTCGAAAGTCTCCCCAAAATTGTATGTGGGTATTTTAAGACCCTTAAAGCCCCTACATTCAGCCGCGGATAGCTAACAAAAAATTAAATATATGTATTTAGGTTTATTCTTTTTCCATATATTTTTTGTACATAATACCAGTAGCTATCTACTTTAAAAAAAAGTCAGTCAATTTTTTGTCATACGTTTGTTGTATAGACGAGTATTTGTCATTGGTGTTAATGTTTATGGTAATTACTGCATGACAGCCCGCTTATCACTCAATGGTGTCGGCTAATGTTGAGCTTCTTTTTCATTCTCACCTTCATACAATTCGAATAAAATTCAAACAATCCCCCATGCACCAGCAGCTTGAGAAATAAAAAAAAAAGAGAAAAGTCTTAATTCTTGCTTTTCAATTTTCCACTTCCTGTTTTAGTTGGGTTGATTATTAGACAAACCCGCATTTTAAACATGTCAAAGTACGAATGGGTGGTAAGTAGGTATTGATCGAATGCCTGATGGCTTTAACTTGACTTATGGTATTTGGTAAGAGCGATAGTATTTTGAAACTCTCCAAACGGTTGTTATTAACTAGTTATTTATGTCAAATGGCACGGAATTTACTTGATTATAAACTGAACTTTCACCTCTTAAATATTTAAGATTTAAAAACTAAAATAAGTGATTATCTGCTTGAAGTTAAATATTCCAGATAAAATGCTGTAATGAAAATAAATTCTAAGCTTTTAAACATTAAGGTCTTTGGTATTCGCGTTCAAAACTGGCGTTAACCTATGAAAGAGCTTGCAAACCTTTCAAAACTTGTAAGGAAAACCTTTTACAACAAATGGCAAACTTTACGATACGAATTTGTGTCTTAATTGGAAATGACAAAGGTGGAAAACTTTTTGTAATAACATTAGACACTTAATGTATCACAAGGGATGCTTTCGGGTAGTTAACTAAAGCTATATCCGGATTAGTTTTTGTTGCTTTAATTCCTTCTAAAAATATAGCCGATGATAGCAAGGTATCTGGAAATTGTTTGGATATAGAGCAACTTGTCAATAACAATACAAAAACCATTTGAAATATAAAAATAGATGCAATCGATGAACATCAAAAATATAAATTTGTATGATTAAAATGGCTAACGTGTTCAAAGTAACAATTGAAAGCTTGGTTAAGCGTATGCAGTATGCACCTGTCCATTTACCAAATATTGTTTTAAAAAAGAACTTGCCTTTTGAATGGAACTTCAGTATTGTTTGCCCGATCGTCAAGAAACGAGATCACATTCTGAACTGCCCCAACCAGAGGGATAATATTATGTTTCCTTAACATTATTTGTAAGATTTATCTACCTTATTTTTATTATTATTATTATTATTATTATTTGAGCACCTAAAGCCGTTCATCATAGCAGTATTATTAGCTTAGAGCGCCCCCAATAGGGCCAGTTAGTTTTAAGACATTTAGACAATTAGGCTAGTTTTTCTTGAATTCTTTGTCTAGCTTTAACGAATTAAAAAAAACGGACAAATCGATCACTTCTTGTAAAACGACTTCTTTAACATCGTTCTTAAAAGAATAGTGCAAAACTGTCATCTAATTATAAGCAACGCCAATCATATTGACACAATCCAAAGAAGAAACCGCGTATTGACAATAGCGTGTTTATGACTATTAAGAAAGAGCCAAAAAAGAGGTTCTCGCAATTTTGTTCTCTGTCTTTTCGGCTACATCTTAAGTGGTTCGGCCGATTTTTTTAAACTTGGTAAGCTGTCCCACAGAATTTATTTAAAAAAACAAAATTCATCAAATTTCATTTAGTTTCCACTAGGTAGATAATGATTAATAAATACCCCACCCCTCCGGGAACCATTTTATTTGGTTTTGATTTTCTCGAAAACGGTACAACCGATATAAATATTTTTTCTTGAGCTAAGGCTCTTCCAAAGTTTAAATATTATTATACATATTCAAATTTTTAATTTTTTATTTTTTGGATTTTTAAGAAAAATTAAACATTTTTTTGTTGGAAACTCAATATTTCGAAAACCCCTTGCTCGATTCTTTTCAAACTTAGTAACTAAAAGTTTTTTAACATAATCTACATTTGAGAAAGGTAATTTGTTTTACCAAAAAATAACGGTACCCACCAAACAAATGTTAGAAAAAGTTTTTCGAAAATCGTATTTTTCTCGAAAATGGCTCAGAGAATTTTGATAATTTTTTTTTCTTTCGTTTAATTTTTACGATCTATGCATGATGATGACTGTGACAAGCTGATGTTTCCAAGTATCTAAAGGTGAAAAAACCCGAAGAGAAAAGAAATATTGTTACAAATGCTTGCATTAAGCAGTACTGATGGCGTTAAAAAAAAAAAAAAAAAATAATTCAATACAAAAATTTCAAATTAATATATTACTGATTGTACCTACCATTGAACGATTTTTTTGAATTTTTCATTATCGGAAAAACGAATTTTAATGAAATTTCTTATAGAGAATCTTCTAAAAAGTTTAAAAAACATTGCATTTCAAAACTTAAAAGAAAATATTTTTTGAATTTTTGAAAAAAAAAACAATCTATATTTTTTTGGAAAATTCAGTATCTCTAAAACGACCTTATTTTTTTTGGTTCTTCTAATAATAAAAACTTTGAGTTGGCGTAGCAATTCTAGCTTGAAGCTCGCTTCGACACTTTGTATACCTGTATTGAGTTGAAATGAGCTTCGTTCGACTCGATCCCACTCGTTCAGCGGTGTCGAGTCGAAATGTGAGACCAAAAACCTGGGTAGAGGAGTTGGTTTAACTAATTGTTTCAGAAAAGCTCAGCACCATTTCAACTCAACTCCAAATCAAGCTCTTAACTAAAATGACGAAAAACCTGGGTCGAAAATCCGACTCTAATCCAACTCGATCTTTCGATACTGCATATGAACGTAGTAAATGAGCGCATCACCGAATGACACTTCAAAACAAAATAACCGAGAACTGCGCATTAAATACCGCACTAAGTCATGACTCTGGTTCCTTAGCCCGCTATTTTCACATTTCTGTTTTAATACTTTTTAATAAATTATACACATTCAATATTGTTGAATACATGGACTCCAATTGAATGACCGCATTTTAGAAAATAGTACCCACATTCAGTAAAAAGCCACGATGAGCCTCCACTAACTCGGAAAAGTATTGTGTTTTAAAAAATGTTTTATAAATGATAAATAAAAAGTGGTTTCTTGGTGATTCTAGTTTCCATACTAATTTCAGTCCAAAAACGTAGTTTTGCAAGTCGTACGAGAATCCGAATGTGAAGTCACCCATACCTTGTTGATAACTTTTTCGGAATTAAAACGGGCTCGAGTTACATCTTCTCAAATTACATCTCCTCACCCCAATCAACCACACAATGCAGATGCTTACGATCATTGACATACTAGATATGGACTGCTAGTAGCTGATTACAGAATGGTCCAACGGATTACCAAACGACACTAGCCCCCGTGCCGACACTGACGGAAAATTTGAGTACTATGAAATGGAACCAGTGCTAAAGGGGCTAATGTGCAAATAGTCCAATTGCCAAATCTGAAAATTTCCCTTTTTAATTTTCCCTTTTTCATTTTTGTTTTCAACGTATAAATATATATACTGCAACACAGTTTTCGTTGCATTTACTTGTATTATCTATTAACAATTATTATTGTTTGTAAAAATACTTTTATTAAAGCAATTAGTTTCACTTTTACAAATAATTTTAATTTTTATACTAGAAATCAAGAGATAAGCTAAGATCTTTTTGGCTAGAGCGAAAATATTTGCAAAAAATTAGTTATGCAAATAAATCCTAATTTTGATTTAAATTAAAAACTCACTTTAGAGAAAAACCAATCCTACAATTTGTATCAAATTTACAAAAAACTTTCTTTAGGTGCTTTTTATTATTCGCAAATCTATCTGGATCCAGATCTGGATCTTCCTTTGAAAATAAAACGATACGGATCTTAGTGACAACACTGTTATAAGTCCGTCTCTTTTTATCCATCTTTTTAGCCATCTACTCGCCAGTGTAATAACTGATTTTTGGATCTTTGAAATAGATCCCGATAGAAAACAGGATCCCAAATTGTTTTTGTAATACATGTTAAAACTTAATCCAGATCCGGATCCAGATAGATTTGTGAATAATAAAACGCACCTTATCTTAAACTAGAACTGTAAGGCTAAGCGCGCACATTCAATTTTTAGTTTCTCAACTGCTTGGTTCGAGCAACTAAAAAGTTTGTGTTTTGACACAAACTAAACGATTGCCTAAAATGAGTTCGCTATTTTGTGTAACATATAATTATATGCACCTGCGCGGACATAAAATCATTAAGTAAACCAAAATGATTCAGAAAATATTTTAAAGGGGATTTTTTTTCGAGATCCCTTAGCACTATTCTCAGCCGATTATCTCTCTAACCATAGACTAGCACCGTTTCTTCAAAGCAATGTCAATAGATGTCCTTAGTTTCCATGAGTAAACATTTCTGTTGGCACTAGTAGAACAAGAGATGGCGTTAAATATGTTGTTTATTTTTGTCACTAGTGTCGGCACGAGGGCTAGTTTCGATTGTATCCGTTGGACCATTTTTGTTGCAAATTTTGTATGAGAATTATACACAACTAGCAGTCCATATATAATAAGTCAATGCTTACGATAAACCACTTGAGACCGAAACAACGACGACGCTCAAATTCGGACATCAGTTTAAGTAAACATTCTCACATTCCTGAGAGATAATATCAACATTGGATAATCTTCGACGAAATAAACAACCACCACTTCACATGGGACAACAAAAGATTGAACGATCTTCGATGCGACGAAGATCACCATCTGAAACTCGAGCCGAGCAACCACACTTCACTTTCATTCTAATAACCAGCGTGTACAGTCAACTTTCTCGCACTACTTTTCTCTAATTGTTTTTCTAAATAAAGTTATTTATATTTTTTTTTAACTCTTTTGTTAGAACACAAAACTTATTTCTCGCTTGCTTGAAAGGTTGCCTTCAGATGCTGATAAGTAGCATTTGAAACAACATTATGAAATGACATTCTCCGAGTTCGGGTGATTTATTAAGAGATTTGGGTGAATTAATTCAGAGCAACAACTGGAATTCTAACTGTTTGAAAAATTTTAAACGATAAATACAAAAAAAAATGAAAAAATCGGGAGATTTTGTACATGAGAACAGGGTTCAAATATCGGGACGAAAATCGGGATGTCTGGCAGTTCTAACTTTAGAACGTCTCTAGATCAGCTGAAATTCTGTACACAAAAACTCGCTAAAAGGCGTCGGAATTTAAAAAATAACATTTTCTAAAAAAATAGTCCGGAATAGCGAAATGTCCGGACTATAGAGAAAAAATTAAATACAATGGACAACCCAAAACTTTTCAAAACCTTTTCATTACAAATAGAAGTACATATACACATAATTTAAATATATACATATAATGTACGTATGTAAGCAATATGAGCTTTTTTAAATTTTTTTTTAAAGAGTACGCGTTAAGCACGTGTTAATTTTTGGTTGGAACGCTTTATCTAAAAACATCTTCTCAGCTTTTTCGCGTAACCTCTTTAGGAGAAGGATATCCATTTGAGATGCATTATTTTGTTCGGCCCACTGAATGCCCTTGGCAAATATCTTCCTTGCTTCATTGTTTGAATTTTTCGAAACTTCTTTGTTTACATTTTCATCTTCAACTTTTTCACACTTGGAATAAAATTATTCTTGAACCAATAAAAAAAATCGTTGTAGACATCCAGCCTTTTTTGGTAGCTTTATATGCTACTAGAAGATTAACGTTCTTAAAAGCCCTCGGATTAACTGATTTTCCGATAACTAACTTATGAGTTCCTGCAGCGTTAAAACATGGCATAAAAGTAATGCGATCTTTCGATATTTTTCTGCCAGGAGCAGATTTTTCATTCGCATGAACCCATGTCCCCGGAAGAACCCTCTAAAAGGCAGCTGACTCATCAGCATTATAAACCTGTTCTTCACTTACATATGTTCATTTCTTGAATCAGTTTTAAAAATTTTTCTTGAAAAGGCTTAACAGCAGCAACGTCGCTGGATACTTTTTCGCCACAAATCTTAAGACATCGAATCCCATGTCGCAATTTCCTTACCTATCATCTCCTTGTAAAAGAATTTGGCTTTGGTTTGAATCATATCTGTTGACATTGGCACATGATGATTTCTTTGTTGGATGAACCATGTCATCAATGCTTCTTCTACCGCTGGGTGTTCACCTTGTCTGATAATTTTTCTCGGTCCTTGAAGCAATTGTTAAATGTTCTTAGACCTTAAATTTAAGACCTTTTGTAAGCTTACCTGATCCTTGGAATGTGTTAGATACAAATTTCCGAATTTTCATCTTATTCATTTTTATATCAAAAACAGTTGACTTCGAGACTTTGAAAATTTCTGCTACTTGCCTAACTGATTTGCCAGTTTCAATATTTATTTATTTATTTACATAACTAAATTGCTAGTTTTACAAAAAAATTCTTACAAAGGTGTAAATTAAGATTCTTAAACAATTTCATGGAAAAATGTTGTTTTAAATTGACATGAATTAATTATTGTTTTATCAAACAAATTGTTATATTTAAGATTGTAAATATTAAATAGATTAAACATTTTATTTAATGGAGAAAATTTTTCATAATTGGTACGATAGTTTGAAATAAGTATACTCTCCGGTATGTTCCTCAAAGTTCTTTGAGGAATATTAAAA
This sequence comes from Philhelius festivus, assembly GCA_963931855.1. Taxonomy (NCBI): domain Eukaryota; kingdom Metazoa; phylum Arthropoda; class Insecta; order Diptera; family Syrphidae; genus Philhelius; species Philhelius festivus. The sequence continues at coordinate 87,347,108 of OZ007557.1, read as the reverse complement.
TTAATACGAGACAGAAGGTGCAAACAGTCTATGTTACCGTTGATTAATTTTACAATGAAAACGAAACATAAATAGGAACGTCTATTCTCGAGACTAGGTAAATCAATAAGTCTAAGTCTGTTATTATAAGGTGGAAGATCATAAGGATTATCCCAGCCAAGTCCCCTGAGGGCAAACCTAATGAATCTTTTTTGCACCTGTTCTAGTCTATTTTTATGACATTCGTAATGAGGTGACCAAACCTGACAAGCGTATTCTAGAATAGGTCGAACAAAAGATATAAAAAGCTGCTTTGTCAAGAAAGGGTCGGAAAATTGTTTCGACTCTCTTTTTATCCAACCAAGAATTGAATTAGCTTTGTTTGAAATGGAGTTTATATGTTGAATGAATTCGAGTTTGCGATCAAATGTGACGCCAAGAATAGATATAACTGTTTCACGGGATATTGATATGCCATTAAACAAATAGTTGAACGAAATAAAAGAAAACTTTCTTGTAAAACACATAGTTTTACACTTATCGACATTAAGAAACAAACAATTACGAGTACACCAGTCAAAAAACGAATTAAGATCACATTGCAATTCTTCACAATCACGAGTGTTTGTAATAGTTTTAAAGATTGTTACATCATCGGCGTAAATGAGGCACTTGGAGTATCTTAACACAGATGGTAAGTCGTTTATAAATAAAATAAAAAGGATAGGGCCTAAATGACTACCCTGTGGAATTCCTGAGTTGATTTTAAACTTATTTGATTCGCAACCGTTAAATAGCACTGAATAAGATCTGTCTAATAAATAAGATTGAAGCCATTTTACAAAATTTTCGCTAAAACCTAATTTTCTTAACTTAAAAAGCAAAACACGATGTGATAGCTTGTCAAAAGCTTTACTGAAATCAGTGAGTACACAATCTACTTGTTTACTGTTTTTAAATGAATCAATACAATTTTCAACTAATTCTATTAGAAAAGTAACAGTAGAACGTCCTTTTATAAAACCATGCTGATTAGGAACAAGGAATGACTTGACATAAAAACATAAAGCTTCACAAATAATAGCCTCAAAAAGTTTAGGAATCACAGATAATTTGGCAATAGGCCTGTAGTTTTTCACTTCGTCTTTTTTCCCTTTTTTATGTAGAGGGATAATGAATGAACTTTTCCAAATAGATGGGAATGAACATGTTGACATTGAAAGATTAAATAGAATAGACAAAGGTAATGACAAGTGACGTACACAGTTTTTCAAAATAGTAGAGGGTATACCATCAGGACCTGGTATACAGCTGTCGTCAAGGTTAGATATAAACTTTACAATGTTGTCGATATAAATGTTAAAGTTCATATCAGTCAAGTAAGTAAAAGATTTCAAATGGTCAAAGCTTTGAGCCATTTCGTCAGATATATCACAGATTGAGGAATCACAGTTCAAGGTATCACAGTTGGAAGTATCACAGTTAGAAGTATCACAGTTGAAGGCACTTTGAAAGAAGTCAGAAAAAAGTTGCGTTATAACCCGTGGGTCATGACTTGATATGTCATTTAACTTGAGAACAGACGGGTAAGGACAAGATTTTCTTTTGCTGTTAATAAAATTCCAAAAACACTTTGGATTCATTTAGATTTAGATCTCTTTGCACCTTCTGAATGTAATTTAGATACTTTAAACTAGATATTCTATTGAAAATATCCCTCGATTCACAATAAATTTTAAAATTGGTTTCTGTTGGATATAGTTTAAAAGTAGACCATAACTTGTTTCTTCGATTTCTCAGACTTTTGATTTCACTATCGTACCAAACTGGCACAAAAGATCTTGTTTTAATAATCGCTATGGGAACAGATTTAAGAAAACAATCAAACAATATATTGTAAAATTTAAACACCATTAAGCTAACATTTAAACAATTATTCAAACAAGACCAATCAACTTGTGATAACAAAGAGTTAAGTTTTAAAAAGTCTGTCTTTATAAAATTAAAAGAGTAAAAGTTATCACACAATTCATTATCAAAATTATTAATTTTTTTAAAAAGTGAACAGATCAGTGATGGGTGATGGTTATCTTCAGGCACTAAAGGCTCGGTGGATTTTTGTATTATAATCTCATCGTCAATGGTAGTAAACACTAGATCCAGCAGTTTTCCATTAATATTTAAAACATCGTTTAATTGAAGAAGTCCAAGTGAAGTTAAATCATCAATTAGCTTAGAGTCGTTGGATCTGAGATTACCAGTTGGTAACATACCATTTGTGTCTCGACAGCGCGTCCAAGCGACATTGGAAAGGTTGAAATCGCCAAGGCAAATGATTTCATCCTGGTACTCCAATAAGTCATAGATATAGCTTAAGTATTCGAAAGCTTTGGTATAAACCTCTTGTGGGCTTCCAGGGACTATATATAAAGTTATAACATACAGGTTCTTGTCTTTAAATGATACTTTTATGCAGAGAATTTCATTGTCAAGTGAAACAGGAACATTAACCAGAGAAGTTAACATAGAAGATTTTACGGCTATTAATATCATCCAATATTTTACATTTCTCAGAAAGTGTCAAAGTAACATGTTTCCTTTTCTTTGTAGAAGCCATAATAAGTAATAACTTATGTTTTAAAAAATTTTCAATGAGAAATTCAATTTACACCAAAAAAATATGCCTTATCCTTAGAGAAAGCTCACAATGAAATGTAACAGAGTATGAAAAATCAATGACCACAAATATAAACTTCCAATGATTAAATTTGCAACGATTAAAACGTCTAGATTCCGGAGCCAACTACAAGCGACAAAACTAGTAGGGGATTCCCCGTAATCGTATGAACAAACGTTTTTTCCAAGTAACAGAGTCAAATAATTATATGCATGTACATTGTACATACGCATTTTAATACGTTGTCCGGACTGCAGAGGTAAAATTTTGAAAGTGTCCGAAACATAGAGGTGTCCGGACTACTGAAGTGTCCGGGCTAGCGAGTGTCCGGACTGTACATAATTTGGAGTATTTTATTCGAATAACAATAACTAATTTCATTATCAATTTCTTCGGTTTCACTAATTTCGACAGTATTTTTTAGGTATTTTGCTTAAGTTTAATTTCTGATATAATTATAGCACCCCAGCCTACTAGAAAAATTGTAATTGAAAAAACCGAAACATCAACTTGGCAAATGAATTGAAAATGGATGGATTGTCTTATGCTACTTTTTCACCAAGAGATGATATTGGATTTACGTGGATTTACCATAAATCTTCTATAAGTCTCGAAAATATACCATACACATTTATTGCGTAAATCTAGTAGATTAGAAATTAATCTTAGTAAATCTTCATATTGTTCTATAATTCGAACTGACCTACATATACCCATATCGTGCTTAATTATCTCGATGATTGTTCATCGCTAGGCATAAATGAGACTTTCCTTCTCTTTCTTCCATTGAAACACCATTAGCATTTTGATAGATGCTATCAAAGTTAATCTTGTTTTTAATCTTTCAAATGCGCTGAAGACACCACATAAATCTCTTGCCTTAAATCTCGGATTATCTATTGGTAAAAAAGTAGTATTAATTATTAATGTAAATCAGGCTCCTAAGCTCACTCGCACTTAAGTTTCGAAAATACATTTAGCTGTGTAAGGCTGGTATTCACCGAGGGCTCTTAAACGGCTCTTAACTTTACGAGGCTCTTAACTTGAAATTTCTTTGGGGTATTCACCAACCACTCACAAGTGTTTTTCGAAGTTCGAAAATGAGAGCCACTCTCTCTTGTTCAGGCATACCCAAACTGTGAAATGTTGTGGAATGTTGGTCTTGACAGCAAATGGATACTTTTCCACTTGGCACTGCTCACATGGACCACTCCTAACTTTTAAGAGCGCTCGTAGATCTTCACTAATATTGCTTGGTGAATAGGTTTATGAGCTTCTTAAGTTATGAGCGCTCGGTGAATACCAGCCTAAGGCTCGTATTCACCGAGCGCTCCTAAACGGCTCTTAACTTTACGAGGCTCTTAACTTGAAATTTTTGTGGGGTATTCACCAACCACTCGCAAGTGTTTTTCGAAGTTCGAAAATGAGAGCCACTCTCTCTTGTTCAGGAATACCCAAACTGTGAAATGTTGTGGAATGTTGGTCTTGACAGCAAATGGATATTCTTCTACTTGGCATTGCTCACATGGATTCGAGTCAAATGCGTGCGTGGCACACGCACAAGCGAACAATTTTTCGAAGAGAGCGCTAGTAAGTTAGGAGTTGTCGGGACCACTCCTAACTTTTAAGAGTGCTCGTAGATCTTCACTAATATTGCTTGGTGAATAGGTTTATGAGCTTCTTAAGTTATGAGCGCTCGGTGAATACCGGCCTAAATGTGATGAATTTCAGAATAGAAAATGTCAAATTCCAGAGATGTTACCAAGGTAGTCACAGAAAAATTTAATATTATGTGGATGTCATAACTCACAAATGGTTGTCTCAAAATGTCGCTAGAAAAAAACTATTAATATCAAAATATTTTTGTCACTGAATGACATGAAATTTCCCTAGATCTAATAGTAAATCGCTAGAATGGAAACTTTGGTGGTATGTGGAATGACAGTTTGTGATGACCAATTTCTATTCCCAGATCTCTCTTATTTTAGCAATTAAAACGCAAATTCTAGTATCTTCACATTAATTTCAATTCAATTCAATGTTCAAAATTTGCAACGCTTTTCCTAAATGTTGCCTACCATTGAATGGTACTTACAAAATTTTTTTTTCTGTATTTATCAGTTGTACACTGCGGATTTCTCACCGGATAATGAAAGACTTTAAGCTACTTTTTACTAAGAAGGGCTGCACAAGTACCAGAGTTTAATATTTTCCTCTTTTAGATTTTCTTTACTAACCGATTAAACTCTTGATAAAAACTTGCCAATTTGCCAACAACCGTGAAGAAATACTTTTCCCATTTCAATATGACTCAAGTTAAAAATTATTACCAATATTTCAACATCCTTCAAACTAAAGTTTTCAGTTTATTCCAAATTGTCTAAGTGAAGATGTTTTAACAAACTATTATGCATTTCCAAACTTTCTGAAAAGCCAAAATAATTTTGAGGTTTTCGATTTAATTAGGAGATTATTACAGCAGTCGGATTATTTTTGGGCGTTTGAATTGAAAGCAATATTTTCCCAAAAATCCAGAAGCATATTGCTGATGGGGAGGAAAAGTTCCTTTCAGTTGAATGGCTTTTGATTTATGTGCGCACTCAACTGGATGCTTAAGAAAAGAAGGTTCGTTTCTGTTACATCGATGGATGATAGAATTGTTTTGAAATGATGGAAGAAGTTTTCCAATAAAATGCAAGGGATTCTTAAAGTCAACATTGTGGTGTTCTCCGTCCAAATATATATGTATGTATCTACTAACAGGGAAAGTTTATTTTGATGTTCAGTCTACGAACTTTGTATTGAGGATAGACTATGTAATATTTTATGCAGGGATATTTATTGTTTTTATCCACAGAATGGTTTGAATAGAAACAATGGATTTTTGCATAAATGGTTTATCAACCTCATCTCTGTGAGATGATAGGTAAACGAATTCTAACATGATATCTGGTGAATGGAAATGATTTGAATACTCTTATTTCCATTCTCTCAATTAGATTTAAATTTTGAGGTTTTTTCTTTAAGCAGAAAAAAACATAAAATAATTTATCTGATCACCAGACTGTAATCGTTATTTCTGACTTTGGAATGATACAAAACATTGCTGATTAGCACTAGTTTGTATTTGAATTTTTTTACCTTTTCACTCGAATGAATATGGGGCTCTGTCTGGGTTGTCTAACCTTGAAAAATTGTTCGAAAGGCCGGCCAGCCTTGTAAATGTACATTCCTATTAGGGTTGTTATGTCATTGTTATAATTATAACAAACAATGAATACTTTTAAACAATTTGTATCTGTGGAGATCCAGTCCAAGAAAACCTTTATAACTCAATTTTCTCCACATTCTTAAAAATCTTTTACTATGCCTTATACTCGTAATTGTCTACGAAAAATTCTATTACCTGATGCTAAGTCTATTGGATTAAACAAGTTCTGTTCGTACAGACAGTTATTTTGAAATGAAAGAATTTTTTTCTTTTAAAACTTATTTTATTTTTCAATATAGCTTTGTTTAAGCATGATACACTTTATCTATTCTTACATTCTTAACTCTTCAAAAAAGAAACGAAAAACTTTAAACTCTGCAAAATACTAACTTTATGGATAGATTGACAATTTCATCACTTCCACCTAGTCGTTTTCTTTAAATTGGAAATATGATAAAATCACAATATTTTTAAAATTATATCGATTAATAGTTTCTTCAGTTGTGACGTTACATCGACGTTCTGGGCGATCACAACGAAATTCAGTAAGCCCCTCCTCTTCTCTCCATAATATTTCTTGAGTTTTTCCCCAATCACCATGCAAACAGCAATACTTTATTAGATCATGAAATTCACTTTTTCCATTTTATGAAAATTTCACGAACTAAGTTTTTCCCAGATCTGTGAAAAACTTAATATTTTACAGATCTATTTGATTTGACAGAAAAATGCTCGGATGTTGCAAAGAAAAATCTTCTATGTGATCTGAGCACCACCTGTTTTTAAATTAACTGACCCATTGAACAGCCCTTAAACGCTCTTGAATATGAATTACATAGTTAAGTCGTGTTTCCGTGAGAATTAGCATTTGAAAAAAATAGATATGGAACTATTTAGATTATTAAGCTTTTTGTGAATTTTATCCAAATTGGGTCACCAAGCTAGAGTTTCAATGAAATATTAAACAAAAAGTTCATAGTTTTTTTTAAACATTCGCTGCTGTGGACCTCAGAAAAAATTCAGTCCCAAGAACAAATTATCCTTTGTGAAGTTACAGCCATTGAATTGCAATAGTCAATAGTGTGTTAGGAGGAAACGAATCAAAAACGATGTTGCTTAAAAATATTATTCTTAAAACTTCACAAGATGGAAACCTGTTGTCCATTTTAAGCTTACGTTTAAATATCCCCGAAGAATTGGAACATAATTTCTAAACGTTCATTTTCGGGACAGTGTTTCACTTTTTTAACGTTTCATTGATTTCCGAGTGTTGCTTGTGCTTTCCGTTGATTCCATTGATTTCCCGTATGTTACATTTCGTTGGATTGTCGAACATTGAATTGGCAGAAATTTGAAGTGCTTCCATCGAACGACCCTTTAAGTTGTGCTGACTTGTCCCATCTATCGATACAAAAAAACACCGCACTGCGAGTGTATACCAAAGAAATTGAAGTGAATTTGTGACATGAGTTCAGACTTTCAAATATTGGCATTTTGTATAACAGTTAATTTAAAATAATTAAGTGTTTATTTATACATATTTAACATTTATTATCAAATATACCAAGAACTGCATAAGCATTTTTACGATTTAGTTAACATAAAAAAGATTGTTACAACAAATTCAAAAATGATCAGCTCAAAACTCTTAAATAGATTTGCCCCTTTGACATAAGACGAACAATCCATCAGAAATCATAATAAAGTACAATTTTCACAGCAAAAAGAGATAAAAGTAACAAAGACCGCTTGTTGATTGTTGTTGACTCAACATTTAGCAATTTACTTCAATCCATTGACATCAATTTCATGCAAAAAACAGATAATAAGTTTAATTGTTTTACTCCGCTGCTGTCGGTTAACAGAAAGTCAGTCAATTCAATAGAACAATTGTCTTTTTTTTTATTTAAATTTTTTTCTTGAATAGGTTTTAAAATTTAAACGTCGGAAACTTACAATACGCATTGGAGTAGGTATAGGTGGCACCTATATGTATATTGCACATGCAAAAAGAATTCAATTCAATAAATTGAAAGTCGGTTTTTATTATGAGAATATAATAAAATTGAATAAATCGAGGTTGATGCCTTTTTTGTGTCATCATTGCAGTGAAAAATCCGAAGGTATGCAAATTCTTTGAAATTGTGTCAAAAATTGACATTCGCTTAAAATGTCAGTCACAATTTCATATGATGCATTATCGCTCAAAAATTGTTCAGTTATAACACTAGCTTACTGTGAAAATGGTCATTCAATGTAACCATTCGTTGTATATAACGTACATAATGTATACCTATTTTTCTGAATTCGAAAATGTCTTTAAAAATATGATATGATTTTTTTTAATCTTTGCTCCATTTAGACATAACTCATCTGTTTCAGACGGCATTTATTTAATATGAAACATACATACTCGTATGTACATATGTACATTTTATCCCGATCGGAAAAACATTGTCTACCCTATTTGACTTTGAATCATGGTAACTGTTCTGATTGATAAGTCAAACATAACTACGAGTAAGATGCAAATTTAAATGTGCGTTGAAAATGTCAAAATAAAAATAAAGCTTCGCGAATTCTTGCGGTGTTTGACGATTAAATATCGAAATGACAGCTACGCTTCTCAAAACGTCAAAAAAGAGAACTAAGAGGTAAAAGATTGCTCTAAAAACAAAATTGTAAATTGATGGATATTGTTTTTTGGGATGTCAAGGTGTTGTTTTAATTAATTATCTTAAAAAAGAAAAACCATTGAAAAAGCAAACTGACAAAAAAAATTGTTTCCTCAAACCTCAAAGCCTCAAACCGCTTATTTTCGTTCCCTAAGATAAAAGTTGATCTCAAAGAAAAGAGCTTTTTGTCAAGTCCGCATTTGATCAATACCTTCGTAAATAATAAATTTTTTACAAAGAAATACGCAGAGTACTATTTATACATGTTAGAGAAATGAGACCATTGAGATGCATCGTTGGAAGAAGTGTGTAGACTTGCAAGTAGACTATGTAGAAAAATGAAAAATTAATTTCAAGAAAAATGTTTACATCTTTGTACGCCCGCTGCTGATGCAAAACGAAATTATTCTGTAATCTACATCAAAACAATTACATAAATGCTTTCGAAAACAGAAGCGGACGAATATTGAGCTTTAAACTATGTACATATATGTTCGCACCATTAATTTCGGAAGAATACTTTTTGATACGTCGACTTTTTGGGTGATATCAACTGTCACTTATTTCATTTAACATTTCTTACTAGTAGCTACTCTTAATGTTCTCGAGCATATCATATAATAAAACGGCAAACATGTTTTTTGTGGTACACTTTTCTCCAAAAGTATTTAACCGATTTCGATAAATTTTATATGGTTGGAAAGCCACAGTTACGGAGATGTGCAGAATATACTTGAGACACGCATTTACACACTGTGGGTCATTTTTGTTTTTGCACTGTCGAACACTTTGCATATTACATAAAATAAAATTTAATTTAATAAATTTGCTTGAAAACACTGCCAATAATATAAATAATAAATAAATTGGCACTCGAATTTCGAGAGCTGGGTCGGCTAGTTTGTTAAAAAATTCAAAGATATAATCATAAATGAATACAAAGCTGACAACTGGCAACAAACAAAAACAATGTCACAAGGATATACTCGTAGAGTGACAGTTTGTTCGACACAATTACATCACAGCTCTAAGATTATCCTGTTAAAACCAAGGGTCTAAATAAACTATAGAGATTCAACCTAAACTTTATCTCAATTTTATTATTGATTGATTAAATTCACAGGTTCACATCACCTGTCCTTAACAATAAGACACTCTACCTATTTTGAAACTGCTCTTTAACTTTTCAATGATATTAATTGAACTCGAGTGTTTTCGAAGTAAGAAAAGTTGAAAGTGCAATCATAAAATAACACGGAAGAACAAGTTTGGTAATTATTGGAGCGAAAGTTTATTGCTGCGGCAGCAGATAGTACCTACTACCTACCTACAAAGTCTCCTGCTAAAAGCAAAAAGGTGTCCACAACACCCTTTACACAGTATCAACATTCTTCTTTCAGGATTTTTGCTTTAAGTTGTTTGTGAGTTTATTTTTCAAGTGGGTTTACTCTTTTCGTTTTCTTCCCTCTTTCACTGTATATAATTAATTTTTCAAGGCATCGCATATCTTGGTAATTCCGGATGACTTGACAATTTAAATAATCTTTAGGTTTGATACAGAAACATAAACGAATATTATGTCATCAAGTGAGAGATAGAGAATTTGTAAGGTAAACAAGTGCAAAGGTAAAAAGTTCATTTGAAACTAAACGACTTCACAAGTCACAACTCAAAATGTAATAAACCTAATCAAGTAGAAATAAATTTTACACTGAGTGTATTGAGACTTTTGTGGTTTGATGGGGAATGTGAATTTTTTATAGATGAAATTCAATATTGAGATATGGAGGGCTCACAGCTGAACCGAACCAAGTCATTTTAAAGAAATCCAAAACTAACGCCAGGATTTCCGCAAAATTGACCACTATTTAGAGCTGTAATGAACTACATAGTTCATTTGGAGCTACATAGTTCAATTTTGCGGAAATTTCGGCGTTGGTTGGATTTTTTTAAAATGACTTGGTTCCGTACAGCTGTGAGCCCTCCATATATAAAAAGTAGTTGATAAGAAGGGGCAGTATCCCTGCAAAATTTGGAATGGATTGAACTCAGATTCTTGGCGGAATTCCGACAGACTTACCAGTACAGTACAAAAGGGTGCTTCTTCTTATGTAAATGAACTATTTAGAGAAGCAAATTCGACAGGTGATAAGAGTACCCCACCTCATTCATTACGATTTTTCTCTAAATTAAATGGATGTAGGATTGACAATGGTTGGCTAGTTAAAAATCTGTTTGGACATTTTATTGCTGGCGTTTTCAACTGTCAAATGTCAAAATGAAGTACAACAGCGTTCTATTTTTTAAGAACCCTACATTTTTCTAGAAAAGTCCGCTGAAGATAAAGACAGTGTTCACATTGGACTTACTGCACCGTTTTTTTATTTCCAAGCAAAAACAAAGTGAAACAATTTGTTATATTTTGATGTGAATTGAATATTAAATTCAAACGTCCAATATAGTATCTGTTTTGTCTTAGAGTATCACAAACTATCAAATTTTCCCCGAAGCTTGAGTTAAGAATAAAGAGAAATGTCAGTGAATACCTTGAACATGACACTGTCAATGAAAAAATAATTGATGATTACCAAAAGTTACGAATTTTAATAGAGGTATTCACCATATAGCATTGTTAATATACCTATCCCTTTTCTCATCTCTCTTAAACGTCAAGATATTTACTTTGTCAAGTTTGACGTTTATTTATATATTTTAATAAAGTCTAAGTTATGTTTCTTTGAAAAGAAATCAATTTGTAATTTAGATTGTACTTCAATCTCAACAAAGTAATGCCTGTCACTGTTGAAGTCAACAGATTGGTTAGATTCCTAAATAGCATTTTATATATATTTCTCTAAAACGTCAAAATAATCACTTTGTTGAGCCTGACATTTGTTTGTATATTTCGCTTTTGTTTGAAGTACATATCATAATCATAATCGACTCACCAAAGTTATGGTTGTCACTATTGAATTTAACAGTTCTGTAAAGTTCGTTTTTCAGCATTGTAATTCAATATTTTATTTTCACTTTTATTAATGACTTACATATTTATCCTAATTGTTTTGTTTTCTCGTTGTGTTTGGGTTTAAGTACAAAAATTAAATGACAATCCTTGTGCCTGAATGTCTTTAGAAATGCTAGACTTTGAGTTGCATCACTGTCCTTTCGAACCGACAAAACGTTCTATTATGACAGTTATTTCCCCATCGTTGCATGACTAAGTATTGTATATTTTTATCTCTTTGTTTTATTGTTTCACCTAGGGTCACATCATATTTAGGAAAACTCTCGCTCGTAGCCTGAATCTTTGTACTCGTTAGAAGTCAAACACTTGTCAAGCTTAAGTTAAACACTAGTCATACAAGAGCATTTATTTTAAATAGCATTTCATTTGTTCCTTTTCTAAGAGTAAAACTTACTACATTCCATTTCGAAACAACCTCAAACTATCATGAGCTACAACTTGAACTTTACACGCTTACTTTTCAGCAGACAAATTCCATTTAAAATCAGAGAATTCCCTTTCATGGACCCAATCCAACTTTCTGTCACCCAGCCACAAACTGTATCTGGTATCTGTACGCATTACACTTTTAAATATTTCATCTCTATGCAATGTACATTGCTAGAACTTTATTTAGCCAGGAATTTACTCAGTACAAACTTTTCCATTGCCAGAGGAAGTGGCAAATTCCTTCAACTTCCGACATAGATAAATGCAATGCCAAACTTCATAAATTGCAAAAGCGGGATCCCTTAAAATTTTCGTGCGGCTGTTGCAAGAAAAGTTTAATTTAAATTTATATTTTTCGTCGTTCCCATATTTCTGTGCCAATGAATCAATTCAAAAATCAACAACATTCTGACTGACTCATTGATTAGAATAGCACACGCAGTGAATGGCTGGAAATTAGGCCACCAATCACTAGCTATACACCACAATTACGACTTCATCCTCCTGGCCCAATGACAAACGACTTAATCGAAAATCAAATCGATTGACAATCCCATCTTTCTAGATTGCAAAAGTTGCAGGTTCATTGAATGTGCAGCAATTCAGTATAAGAAATCATTTTTATGCGTCCGTTGCACTTTCATCTCTCATCGGACGAGAAGCTTGCGAGCTTGCGAGGAGTGATTGCAAGTGACTGTCCCTTGCTGCTTCAACAGAAGTGTGTACTCTGTCGATCCATATTCTATAAACGTATCGTGCCGGCCTTGACACCCTCTCGAGAAATCATCATCATGTGCATGCAGATGTGTAGACAATAGTGAGACTGACAACGACGAGGACTGGGTGACAAATATAAAGTGACGATCGTATGCAACTTGTAAGTGTCAGAGACGTTTACACTTGGCAATACGATGCGGCAGAATATTTATGATAACAATATAGGGAGATTTGCGGGGTGTGGCCGGTTGCCGCACTTTACAATGTCATGATGTCAACGAATCATGACCACAACAACCAGCAATTTGTACGTTTTGGGTTGATATTATGTCACGCAGTGGGTATTCAGACATCTGGTTGGAACTGGCCTGATGACCAGCCTTAAAGATTTGCTGTATCGTTTTGGATGAGAATGTTGCACACAGGGTTGGGTTGGGTTTCGAAAATGGGTTTGGGTATATCGTTGATTATTTACTGTTTGACTTACACGAAAAAGGGCAAATTTAAATCTTAGAGGCTTATTTATGGTCACCGGACCGGGACCAAACGTCAATTTCTGTGGGTAAAAAAGCCCATTAAAACACGCAATTTGCTACCAAACCACTATTCCCACAGCCCAGAAATCCTCTCAAGATCCTACGATAGGTGCTTAAACATCAAAGAGAAATACAGATCCCAACAGCATTTTTGTTTCCTCTCGCCATTTCAAGACATCAAACAGGACTATTTCTACCATGGTCAAATTGATTAATTTATTCCGAGATAATATCAACTATATGTTGTCTGTACAGCACATGCAGTAATAAATGTTATATAGCTACGAAGGACCACAAATTATTAGCTGCATTAATCCTACAGCGAACACAGAGTCGGAAACAGGCATACAATTACAGTGCGGTGGTCACATTAAGAACATCATGTTCCATATTGTATGTGGTTGTTTTAATTAAGAAAGACAATATTCCAACGAGGACTGTGCAAACTCCAAAGTCCATTCATTCAAAAACTAGTTAAGAAGAATAATAAAGCGACTTTCTGGTTAAGAGATGTGGTTCTGACAGAGTTGTTGTAGGTTGTTCCTTTCTCCATTAAAGTGGTACATTGTGGTTGTGGTTGTAAGCCATGGACAGCAAAAGTAAGTTTACATTTACATTACTTATCATGTAGGATCAAAGCTTAATCATATCAAGCGCAATACTCAAAGAATACCAACTAATTAGAGCAACGAAATCAAATTAATTAAATTGTTTTATTAGATAAATATAACAGAATGTCAACATAAAAGCTCATAAGAAAAAAACAGACATTTTAGAAAAATACATACATACATGTTTGAGTTGTACCTTCAAAGTAGAATACAATTGAATTAAATTCAAAACAAAATTGAATTAAATTAAATACTAGCTGATATTTCCCGAAGTTGCCCGGATCTTTTTTGGTAAAACTTTATGACTGCAATCTGCAATCCTCAAACTGAATATTAAAATCAAACAAAATGACATTTTTTGTTTAAACTACTTTTCATTTTATTTTTTTATGAGTACACGTAATATACATATTTATTTTTTAGTTCTATTTTTTTTTAATAATTTTTTAAAAGGTGTGTTTGAAACTTATCTTCTTTCTTCTCGTCTTGTGTTTCCTCGTCTATTCCTTAATATCTTACTTTCAAATAAAAAATATCATCATTGACTTTTTGACATTGAATTTTATTAATAATTGTGGATTGAGCTGAAGGGAATGAAAAGTCAATGTGGCCACGCATCACAAACACATTCGCTTAAAAAACAACGAAAAAACATTTCTTGAGTATTTACTTCGGTATAAATAACAAAATTCATTACGAATTATACATTCCTAGTGTAAAACATATCTACTGGAACTTCACACCTAACATGAACACACCTTTTCCAAAGGAGAAAATTTTCATCCACATATACATAATGTAATCATTGACTTATTATATATGGACTGCTAGTTGTGTATAACTCTCATATAAAATTTGCAACCAAAATGGTCCAACGGATACAATCGAAACTAGCCCTCGTGCCGACACTAGTGGCAAAAATAAACAACATATTTAACGCCATCTCTTGTTCTACTAGTGCCAGAAATGTTTACTCATAGAAACTAAGGACATCTATTGACATTGCTTTGAAGAAACGGTGCTAGTCTATGGTTAGAGAGATAATCGGCTGAGAATAGTGCTAAGGGATCTCAAAAAAAAAAACAACTTTAAAATATTTTATGAATCATTTTGGTTTTCATTAATGATTTTATGTCCGCGCAGGTGCATATAATTAAATGTTACACAAAATAGCGAACTCATTTTAGGCAATCGTTTAGTTTGTGTCAAAACACAAACTTTTTAGTTGCTCGAACCATGCAGTTGAGAAACTAAAAATTGAATGTGCGCGCCTAGCCTTACAGTTCTAGATTAAGATAAGGTGCGTTTTATTATTCACAAATCTATCTGGATCCGGATCTGGATTAAGTTTTAACATGTATTACAAAAATAATTTGGGATCCTGTTTTCTATCGGGATCTATTTCAAAGATCCAAAAATCAGTTATTACACTGGCGAGTAGATGGCTTTTTATGGCAAGGTAGTGTAAGCTATAGTGTAAAGAAAAAAGACAAGACATAATTTAAAATTTACAAACCCAAGGATAAAAAGAGACGGACTTATAACACTGTTGTCACTAAGATCCGTATCGTTTTATTTTCAAAGGAAGATCCAGATCCGGATCCAGATAGATTTGTGAATAATAAAAAGCATCTAAAGAAAGTGTTTTGTAAATTTGATACAAATTGTATGATTGGTTTTTCTCTAAAGTGAGTTGATAAATTTAAATAAAAATTAGGATTTATTTGCATAACTAATTTTTTTGCAAATATTTTCGCTCTAGCCAAAAAGATCTTAGCTTATCTCTTGATTTATAGTATAAAAATTAAAATTATTTGTAAAAGTGAAACTAATTGCTTTAATAAAAGTATTTTTACAAACAATAATAATATTTGTTAATAGATAATACAAGTAAATGCAACGAAAACTGTGTTGCAGTATATATTTATACGTTGAAAACAAAAATGAAAAAGGGAAAATTAAAAAGGGAAATTTTCAGATTTGGCAATTGGACTATTTGCACATTAGCCCCTTTAGCACTGGTTCCATTTCATAGTATTCAAATTTTCCGTCAGTGTCGGCACGGGGGCTAGTGTCGTTTGGTAATCCGTTGGACCATTCTGTAATCAGCTACTAGCAGTCCATATCTAGTATGTCAATGCATGTAATTATAAAAGAGAATCGTTTTGAAGCTTCTTTTATTCGAGTACAGCGCCTATATTTCTCATAGTTTAAGGATCGATTTGGATTAGATTTTCGATCTATGAGTTGAACTATCGGTTTAGAATTGAATTGAAATTAAATGAAGAAAGGATCGAAAAACAAGCGTACTGTGTCTATCCATCAAAACGAAGGGTAAATCAAGTTATCCTCGACACAGTAAAGGCAATTTATATATGTTGCAATTTTTTAGCTGTTTCTATTTTGGGTTGTACAAAAAAAATTATTTTGACTTACATACGTGTTAATATAGCTTATGTATCTTTCAGGCTAAATTACATTCAAATTTCTGACAACTGAAAAGCAGCTTTTGAGTTGAATTCAATTCATTTAGAATATCTACTTACTCTGGTTTATCGTAGAGTAAAGTCTAGGACTGAAAATGTTACACTTTTTTATGACAAAAATTTAGCAGGTTTTAGAATATTTGCACCCAGTTTTCCAGTGCTGGTGTTAACTTTGAGTTAAATCTGCGAATAAATTGAACCCAAGTTATCTCAGAAAAAGAGTTTCAACTTAAAACTAGCTTTAATTGTTGATTTGCCAAATATCTATCAAAATCAAAGTGCGACACTATGGAAATGTATTTTGACTATCAAAACAGAGATGAACATGCGGTACTATGAAAAGCGTGTTTTCCATATCACACTCTTAAAATCAATCTTTCTCTCACAAAATACATAAATTTTCTTGACGAATAAGAAAATATTTATGGAAACTGACACATCCGTAAAATTTGGGTAGCTGGAATCTCTCTATGGATATAGAAAATAAGTGTCGCACTGCATGCGCTTTTCAGTAAAATTAATATGAAAAAAGACACCTACCGCCATTTTTTTTTACTAGATAAATCCAGATCTATTTACATTGAATTTGTATGTTTACATCCGTATTTTAGTTTTAATCTGCATGAATCGAATGATTAATATGCCCGTTAGACTCTATTTCAATAGTGTACTGAGCTTCTCACGGATCTCATCGACAAAAACATCGTCATGGATGGGGTAATAAAAAGTCACATTCTAAACTAGGTTTTACGAAGAGGCGTGTAAGCGCACCTTAAGTGGATGGCAAATTTGAGGATTTGAGGATTGGCGCTGTTATCGTTAAGATGACCGTAAATAAGAAGAATATTATAGAAACGTTAAAACATGTGAAAATAGAATTCCAAAAATTGTTTCCATATGATTTTTTTTAAAGTATGTTTTTAATTGTATTAGTATAGTTTATTTTAGCAGTATGTCATTTCACCCGGACAATTTTGGTCGTTGGAATTTGAAGAGTTTTTGAAAATTAAATACTTTAAATATCTTTTGAAATGTAAGCGTTATTGATTAAGTATTTATGAATTTTTGAATATTACAACAACAACTTGAATGAACTACCACCAAGTGGATTCTTATTTAGCTGGTTACTGATTAAGCTTTGAAAATAATATAACATTGAAGTTTAAGTGACACATTTTTGCGAGATATGACAAATTTTACTTAGGGGGTGCCATTTTTGGCCACCTTCCCCTACCTTAAGTAAAAAACTCAGTAGGTATTAGGAAAAAATCCATTAGTTTGTTTTTTGAATTTTTATTTTGGCTTTGATTTATTGCTATTAAATAAACCTTTTATTTTGTATTATTGGAATTCAATTTTCGTTTATTTCTTGGTTTCAATTCCATGTAACTCAAGAAATCATTTAGGTGTTTACTCACTTTTGACACCCAGAGTATACGACCTGATGTCTCTGGTGGAAGGTCCATTCATATTAGAGCTCCCTCTCCTTTCTCCGCATGACATGACACCATACATGAAACCAGTCAACTTTTTTTGAAAAAAAAAAAACATTTTGAATATATTTTTAAAATCCAACAAAAATTTGTTTGAAAAAGAAACTCTTTGCAAGCTTTAGCATAAAAAATGATCAAAATCTATTAAACCGTTTTTGAAAATCAAAAGCAAAAGCAAAGCAGTAACATTAATAACCATTTTCGGATTTTTTTTCTTAGCTTCAACTACATGAATTTTTTAATCTTTTCTTAAAAAATCTGTGCGCCTAGCTTTAGTTTAAAAAAAAAATTAACAACAGATAGTAAAAATTAAGAAAAACAGAACAAATTTTGTCAACACTCTAGCTTTTACTAAGAGAATTTTTTTAAATTTCAATTTTTTTTGAAAAAAAAATATTGTATCGAAGGTACTAGGTATTTTAGATCTTAAAAAAAAACTTGTCAGTGGAAAAAAAATTAAAAATTTGAGCAATTTGGGCTGTACTCAAATAGATAGATAGGCTGAATCGCAAAACCTAATTTTTCATCTTCCCTATTATCGCAATATCAAGCCTTATCAAAACCCTGACTTTGTTTTTTTTTTACAAAAACATAACATACTTACGTGTGACTAACTCGTACCGAAAGGTGTTAGCAACCAGCAACCCTTGTATTGACAAGAGTGACCCCATCGATTTTATAGCGGCATGAAGGAAATACATCCACGACAAAAATGCGAAAATAAGAATTGGCAAATTAACTTAAGTTTGATAGAACATATTCTCAAAATAAAATAAAATGCACGACTGGATCGCTCGAACTTGCTCTTATGTAAAAGTACTTTTGGATTTAAAACACATTTAATAAATATAAAATATGGATTTAATGAGATAAAAATGTTCAAATGCATAGAATTGTCCTCTTATTTCCGGAAAAGTATGCATTTACATAAATAAAGTTTTAAAATCGGTTTATTAAAGTAATTTTTTTGTATATACCAAATTTCTTTAAAATTTTTCTAGAACAAAATTTGGGATGCCAATTTTAAGTGCTTAGTAATATAGATTTTAGGAAATAATTTCAAAAAATAATCGTTCACACTTTTTCAAGATATTGATTTTTCAAAAAATAAATTGGATTTTTTTTTTCAAAAAACAAAAAAAATATTTTTTCGAATATTTTTATATACAATATTATTTTAAACTAAAGGGGATTTCTACTGAAAATTTTTGGTTAAAATCCTTTAGAGCCGTTAATGAGAAAGTCGAAAATCAAAAAACGGTTCTATGACAGGTACCATTAATAACATTTGCCCCAAATTTTTTTTTATAAAAATATAGTCCATGTCCATAACAACACACTTAATTTTTTTTATCAAAATCGTTAGAGCCGTTTTCGAGATAAATAAGATTATGCATTATGGGTGTATGGGGAGTACCGTTAGTTTTGGAGCTAAAAAAAATTTCAATTTCCCCTCTAAGGAATCACCGAAGGCCCTTAACTACTGAGATTGAATAAAATAGGTCCATTGGCTTAGGCTCTAGATCGGGGTACAGACATACAGACGGAATTGTCGGACCCACTTTATTCGTCTTCGCTATCATCGTAATGTGAACTTTGATCAAAATCTCGAGTTCGATTTTTTTTTCAAATGCAGAACTTGCCCTTTAGTACCTATATCGCAAGTAAAAAAGAGAAGAATCAGATCAGAAATAGTTGAGCCCGTGGGTTGATCCAGTAAAGGAAACATGACAACCCCCTGAAGTAACGAAAAAAGACCGGAGCCAAAAGGTAGGTCAGACGCCGATGTAGGGTTTTAAGGAAATTTCATCAATACGATATATAAAAAGTGATTCCAAAACACGGGGATGGTCAACGGGTCAGGGCCAAGACTTCCTCACTTTTTCTAGCTTTTTTCTTAAAGGAAATACAAACAAAATATTATTATTATAACTTTACTGATACATAAATAAATTACAATATATGTTACATGTCATATGTCAGTTATGATCCACCTACCAGGGATTTGAGCTAAGCCATTAAAAAAATAAATACAAATTCTAATTTGAAATAATTTTATTTACATGTTTTATTTTGGTTAAGGACATGACTATTAAAAGTTCTTGAAGTTCTTTTCAAGATAAAACTTTTGGAGATTGAATTTATGTATATACTTAAATGTATGATTATTATATTTTTAGGGTTTCTCAAGTTTCAAGGCATATATCTCCACTCCAAAATTAATATTTTCATCATTTTCATAAATTCAACAAATTAAGCATTCAATTTTAAAGGCATAAGAGAATAAAATTGATGTATTACTTTCATCAACCAAGTACTTTATACTTTCCATTAATAAATTAATACAATACGCAAATAAGAGTTATACATTTATTTAACAAAAAATGAGCAATAACAACAAATCTACTGTTAAAACACTTAAATAATAATTTATAGAAATTGATCAATCTTTCTTTTATACACAATTTTATCCATATAACTAAGTGAATACAATTCTTCAATTACAGACAAAACAAAATAAAAATTGATCACTTAATTAGAGCAAACATATAGATACAATATTGATGTCTTAAGAATTCTTGGCAAAAGATATTTATTTATAGATGCAATTAGACTAGAGACACACTATAATTTGCCATGAAGAGAATGTGCATGGATGTTTTTCTCAAACTTGTTTTACAAAATTGCTCACATCAATCATCGTACGTTAATAAGAGATTTTTTTTTTAATGCAAATTTTCAAAAAGAAAAATTAAAGAGAAATAATTTACTAAAAATTCTGTTATATTTGAATTCAAACTCAGCCTTTCGCCACTTCATTAAGTGAGGGTCATTTTCTACTCTTTAAATAAAAATAAATGAACAAATGGACTTCGCCAACAACTACTGCATTTAACTGGTGGCAGCTTAACTCATAAAAACAGCGTGTAGCTGAAGGAAAACTATTAGATAGTTTATGGACTGTTGAGTTTGGAAATCTAAAAATATATTTAAACACCCAATAAACAATCGACAAAAGTGAACCAGAGCACTGGCATAAGTAAGAATAATGTTTTGCAGTTTAAGATCTTACACATTGTGCATGGATTTTTAAACACACAATTCTTTTAGGTGTTGTTTAATTTTAGAAAATTAATTTTTGAAATATTCTCATATTTAGAGATAGAAGATTTAATTTCATTTATTTGACAACAATGGTATTTAATTAAATGACAAAGTTAACAGTACATATACATATATGTATGAAAATGTTTTATACTTAATTAATTAATTGCGTAAAACATAAAAGCAAATCAATATTAAGTTTTCATTTATTGTTTTCTATTTTTAAATTTAAATAAAACAAACTGTGAGTGAGATATTATTATTGTTTGTTTAAAAGACTAATGTCTGCCAAAATGTATGAAATATAACATGGTTAATTCACATCACCTCTGCACCAGATAACTACTCGTATGTTCGGAAATAGCCAGGGCAAAATGTCTCTTTTGGCACGGGCTGTGTGGCACGTATCGCCATTCTTTTGACACCTAATGTCGTCAGTGTCCATATAATCCAATTCAGGATAAAATAAATGGTTTTTCATCGACCGAAAGCGACCTCCATTTACGGTGCTGGTTGGCTAACGGGCTTCGTTTTCAAAGATCTAATGTGCATTGGTGGATCTCGTGTGAATTGTGATCAGCCTGAATTCGAAAATTTTTTTTGCTGATGAACCCATTCATCCATAAATGGGCATAGTCTCTGAATATGATTTTTTAACGAAACCGGAGTCAGGTTCTTTCCAACGGCTCCAAAACCCAGTAAGGGAAACTTTGTTATGTCTCTGATCGTTAACCCTGATCTCCTGGGCTTGCTCAAGTCATGACGCAAAATTGACCTCGAACAGAAGACCGACTTTGATAAGACAATAAGCAGAATAGACTTAATAGCCAATTTGACAGATAAAGCTTTAACAATATGGCCGCAATCATCTGTCAAACTTCGGAAAAACCTTTAATATACCCGTATAAAGCTACTATTAGCCAAAAATGCAGTCTTGTGCAAAGCTTTTCCGACCAGCGCAGCGGTTTTGTAAATATTTTGAATTATATTTTCTAACTGCTATGATGACCTTCATCACTGATTCGCCTTAGGGTTAAACTATGATTTATAGAACAATTTGCTTCTGTGCATTACTAATTTGCAATTGGATTTAATCTTTTTCCGTTTGGGTTAAATTAATTTGCGTTTTGTTTGAAACTTATTTGATATTTTGTTGATTAAATTTGCGAATGCTATAAACTTGCTCCATTAAATATTTATTTGCGAATGCATTTCAAATTCCGTGGTTAGGCTGCATATACATACATATATTTTTAATTCATTCACTGAAAATATTTCATTCTGTTAAAAATATTCAATTTCATTTTATTTCTCTTTCGGTTTATAGACTAATTCGGCTTTTGAGTAAATTCAGTTTGTAAAGAATCTTTTTCATAGAAAGATATAAATTAAATTGTTCAATAATAAATGTATCCATGTACCTACATAATTACGCATACATAATTTACATAATTGTTTGTGTAAATTGCCACAAAGTCGATAACCAACATCCACTGCTCATGAGATAAATGAGAACCAATCGCACGGAATAATTGAATAAATGGCACGAAAATAAAACTAATTTACTTAATTTATTACGACAGAGAAGTCATTTGAGTTTAGTTATAATAGGCTAAAACACAAACCTAGGAAAAAAGGGATCTTTTGATGGAAATGGGTGTGCAAATTATGTTTGAAAATTAACAAAAATTAAATTGCACGAATACATTAAATGTTCTGTTGCAGTCTATGAAGCGGCTACAATCATTGATATAATTTATGAATTCGTCAATATAATAACCCAGCTTTGAAGACAGAGCTAAAAAGTCGAAAGTATTACAAATATTTCTTTTCACTTGGTAGATAATCTTTTTAGATTTTGTTCCCAAAACTTTTTTTCTTTTGTTTTAATCAACGCTACCTGCCATACAATTTCTTTGGCGTACCAACAGTTTTTCTTAAAATTTTTATGTAATAAAAACATAATTTTTACTTCCGACTTAGTTAAAATAGGGCAAGTTTTACATTAAAAAAAAACAGAACTCGAGGCTTTGATCAAATTTGCTATTACTATGATAGATAACACGAAGAAAGTAGGTTGCGCAATTCGGTTTGTCTGTCTGTGTGTCTGTATGTCTTTACCTCGACCTACAGCCCAAACCGCTGAATCGATATTCATCAAACTTGACATTTAAGGGTCTTCGCCGAGAAATTCATTTTTTTTGTAGATCTAAAATTAACGGTACAGCCGTTATGAAAAATCTTATTTATCTTAAAAACGGTTCTATAAATTTTGATAAAAAAATAAAATAAATTATGTGTCCTACTGTGAACATGGTCTACAATTTGGTCGAAAATATATGTTATTAACGGTAACTGTTTGAGAACCGTTTGTTTTATTTTTAAATTTCTCATTAACGGCTCTACCGATTCGATCAAAAGGACCTCCCTAAAGATATTGTTTTCAAAAACAAAAGGTAACGATTATTTTTCGAAATTATGTCCTTAAATGTATATTATTTTATATTTTAAATTGGCATATCAATTTTTTCTTAAGAAATTTCGTATACAAAAATTTAATTTACTACTAAAACTCCTATAAGGATTCCTTAAACTTGTTTGCTTAGATTCATATTTTCTGTAAAAATCCGGCATGAAATCTTTTTGATTGAATTCAAATTTTCAGTACACATTTGTTTAATTTGGTCAAAATCGGTGAAGCAGTTTACCAACAAGGAACAGCAAATGAGCCAAATTACCCGAAGAAGGTAAAATTTTAATTCAAAATTTCATTCAATAGTTGAAGTCAATATATCACGAATAAACATGATACTATAAATTTTTCTTCTCGCCTCAAGAGTCTGTATTCGAAGTAATACGCATTTCGAATGATGGGACCTTTTTTTTACAATGTTTTCATAAATATTTCGAAGGGCAATTGTAAGAAATTTTTTTTTGAACACTTTATTAAACTCAGTTGTAGGACTCAACACAACGCAATTATATTCAAGAACAGGACACACAATACTACAGTATAAAAATTTAATCGTATTAGGATCTTTATTTAAACTCTAATGAGTTTCTTTTGATGAATCCAAGTAAGGAATTTGCTTTGGACACAATGAAATTAATATGTAAATAATATTGATTCAAATATTACAACCAAGTCTTTGAACTCTTCAAAATTATTAAATGAATAGTTTGGACTAATATTCAACAAGGAGGCTATATAAGCACACTTGTCAACATTTGACAAAAAAAATCGTTTAACTCGCACCAATCTACAAAAAAATTCAGATCGTTTAGAAGCAAAATACAATCATTTCAGTTAGAAATTTAAGAAAAACTTTATATGATCCGGATACATTTTTTTTTTTATAATCTACACGCGCTCAAGGGATTATGATTACCCTTTAAATGTTTGAACACAGCGCGGGCGTGAAGTTAGGGAAGAGAAAGAAGGATTGGAAAGATATGCACGATGTTCTGAGACTGAAGGTTGTTGTCTCAGATATTTTATCTCCAGGGATGGCGGCTGAACTAAAGCGGAGAATGCCGTGTCTTATTTCTATGTCGCTTATAATTCACATTATTGTATTCGTGTTCATCCTTGTTGGGCATACTAGTTTAACTCAATTACATGTTGTTAGTGTTATGCCTGAACAACATGTTATGAGTAAACCAGCAACCCATTGATGATAATTTTAGAAGGTTTTTAATGGAATTAAAATGACATAGACGACGGCAGGGATCGAACTTGTGATCATGAGGTTCACAGGCGAGCACACATCCATCGCGCCACGGCCACACCCAAGGCCACCCATGAATCAATTGGAATTTTTAAGAACATTACGTAGATTATTTATAAAAAGTAAGAATAGTAACGGACCCAAATGGCTACCTTCTGGAACTCCAGAAGTTACTTTAATCTCACTTAAGAAAAAGGCCCCAATCATAACATATTGAGTCCATCCAAGTAAATATAAAGAAAATATTGAAGTAGCTTTCCATGGAACCCATAAGCTTGAAGTTTTTCTAAGATAGTATCCAAATTAACTCTAATAACGATTTTTACAAAGTCAGTGTGAATCACATGAATTTGTTTCCGATTGCTGATGTAAAATGTAATGTAAAAATTTGTAAATTCAACTTGATTAGAATTCGTAGACCTTCCTTTCCAAAAACAATTTATTGATAATTTATTGTTGACGAAGTAGAGAGTTATTAATACTTTCAAAAAATTGTCCAAAAATAATCTACACTCACTTTCGGATCACTAGACTCATTTCTTCCTAAAAACAAAGTTTTGTAAGGTTCAGTACTATTTTTTTTAGTATTTATAAATTTTCAAAAAGATGTTGGACTTTGCTGTGGTGTAACCAATCGTGTTATCGATAGGATTTTGACCAGTTCTGCGATTCTTTATTGGTATTCAGTAAAAAGACCTAAGGAAGACATCTATTCAAAAAAGTTTGCATATGTGGTCACTTTCCATGTACTTCACCCATTTAATAATACAGACTTTACTTTTGAGCAAAACAGTCGGAGCTTGGTCTTTATAATGTAGGTATGTTGCTCCTTGAAATTTTGTACAGTGTGTCTAAAGCAGTTTTTGCTCTAATAATACAGCAGTTCATTTGTACCAACACCGTCTTTTGAGACAACACTTTCTATGTATAGAAAGTTGTTCAGCACTTCAAGATGTTGTTCCGCAATGTAACGTTGAGCAGAGTTATCGGAAATGTTAAGGATCAAAGGGCACGGTAGTTGTTTCGATATTACTCCACTTAAAAAAATTGATATTATTATACTTCATATTATACATACAGGTATTATATTATACAGGTATAGATCTATAATGTTCTGTAAAAGCAAACTAATATCTTTCGTGGAGTTAATGTTGCAGAAAACAAAAACATCGTACATTGGATTCCGTGTGCTTATGTTAGGGCATCTTCAATAATCACGAGAAATAGCAATGGTGAACTCCACTATTGAGTTCGAAGATTGTAGATACCATTTCGTTCTTGACTTGAAAACTTTACTAAACTAATTTTGGATTATTTGGGTTCTGAAATTATTTTGTTTTGAGTGCCAAGGACACTCTCCTATTGAAGTAAATTTGCTAAACAAATGACAATTTTTTCACATTAAATACCCAACCACTGTTCGTCTTCAACACAAAAAAAAAAAAAAACTGTCAAAACCTTCATTTCTATTCCACTCTCACAACGCACAACAAAATATACATTATCCTAAATTCATTAACGAACAACGATGTCACAATGTCACCATCATAAACACAATTTTCTCTATTTCAAACCATCACACAAGTTCATTGAACTGAAAAATACTTTTAGAATTCTTAATTTTAGCACATCCAAAATACTCGTACTCTCTTTGTCTCTCACATTTTCTGTTTGGCAGTATTTCTATACTCCATCAATGTTAAGCCCATAATGACGGCAAATTTGAAACCATAAATCATGTAATCGATCCTTAAGAGCATAAGAGCAGATTCAAGGATTCGACATTCGACTAAAATCCCATTTCCATCCGAAATGATGACACAGCGAAGCTACTAGGAGTGCCTTTTGGGGTATCTATATCTACCAGTAAGCACAGTTCAATCGTGTGAAAAATTAAAATTAAAATAACACCCAGACCTTGGGATTAAAGGTTCAAGGACCTTATCCTGTCATTTTGTTATTTTTTTGTTGCTGTTTGTTTTATACAATTTGAAGAAGCTTTTGGTGTATCGTTGGGCATCAGAACAGATGGATTTGATGGAGCTTAGATTTTGATTCATAAATGATTACGTTCACGTTTTGTTTTATAATTTATAGCTTTTTAAATAATTCATGCCAGAGATCCCATCGTTCATGACCTACGTTCTAAATGATTATGCCAACGTGATGGTCAAACTGTCTTAAAGGGCTTTAAGAACAATGAAGATATAACTATATGCTGAGAGGAGGTTTTATTGATTCAACAAAATAGTTGTATTGTGCCAGAATCTCAGCAATGTAATAAAATGATAATCAATATGACAGTCACGTTCCATTGAAATAAACCAAATTATCACAAGAAAGTTCAGAGTAACTGCAGACCATACAGATAAATGCTTACTTTGTGGGAACTTGGGGCTTTCAATGTGATTTTAATATAAATGTTTTGAAACTAAAATGACTACCAAAAGTAAAAATGAAGCTTTGAGTTAATACCCCAAAGCTTAACCGAGTTCTAATCCCTAACTTGAATCCCTGATTCGAATTAATCGAGGATATAATTCAATCAGTCTTCAAATAGTACTTAAAAGTCGTTAAAGAAATCGGATGTAAAATTGATAAAGATATATAAATGATCATCGAAATTTGTTTGTTTATACTTCCAGTTACTGCAAGACAAAACAGAGAAGAAGAAAGATATCTTAGGTATGTACTTTAGGTCCCTTTAAAATTCCCAAAATTCCTTATCGTATTTTACGATTACAATAAGGGGTTGTAATCCCAAGGGCGAGAAATAAGACTAAATACAGCCTTAAAAGCAGTTAAAAGTTCAGTAAAGTTAAGGGTGCGAAACCGTTTAATAGGTGAGGGATAAATTGGAATTCAATATTTACTTTTATTAAAAATAAAAGTCAAATTCAAATTCAATTTCGAAAAAATTCCCTTCTAAAAATATTGAAGTTAACTCAAGACGGATGAGAATTGAAGTTTAATGGTATTGATTTATCAACCCATATGACAACATGAAAAAGTACGTTTAACACTGCATCTACAATTTTTTTTCGAAACGGAATAAAAACTTAAAATAGACATTCCACCATTTGAGATAGATTTATTAAAAAAAGGAAGAAAAATCCTAGGTTAGATTTTTTATAAAGGGGAGAATAAAAAGTCTTTCATAATTTTAAATTCATTATTGAACATATAAAAGTTTTAAATATTTCTATATAGCGTTTTATTAAATAAAATTAGAAAACACTTCTTCCAAGAAGTTTTTGCACATATGTACATGTACATATGTAGGTATGTACGAGTATGTTCAAATGGGGTCAAACACACAGCAGCTGTTTTTCTTTGATTCCGACTACAAGCGTTTTAATAACGTGAATTTCTGACAGAAATTATTTACGTTTAAGTCTCTGACTATTTTCATGCTTGGATGAACTCAATTTGTATGCAGATTTTGAGCAGATATATTAAAAAGCTCGCGGCCACTTAGAAAGTGGAATTTTCCATTCAAGTTCTTTGAGATATCTATACTAGTTGCTTGTTAAATTTAAAATTTACAAATACTATTTTTATATTTTTGGAAAATGGTGGCTGCTTTTTCAAACCAAAGGCGCACAGTTTCAGTCGAACTATTACGATGCTAAAACTGCTTTAGTGTGATACTTGGTTACAACGATGGTTTTGCAAATTTTAGTTAAGTGTAGCATCATACTTTCTTTAACATTTTATTAAAGTTAAACCCATCAAATAGCTCTTTGACATTTACAAACGTCAAATAAGGTCTGTTTACTTTTTTTTGCGCGAAAAGACATTGCTTAAGCTCTGTTCAGAAGGAATTTATTAAAAAATAGCGTTTGCACGTTACTAGTTACAAATTGTTTAAAATTAAAAAAGAGTTAGTACACTACTCCAAAGTTATCAAATTGTTAAGTAGTATCATACTAATACCTTAACACAAGTCTGTTTAAAATTTTGCGCCAGTGTTTTTACTTTTGTTTAATTTTGTGCACTGATCGTGTCAGTGTCCCTCCTCCCTAGATCGATATTTATTATCTGAGTTCAATTTTGATAACATTAAACATCCACCATATTGTTTTCTACTAGCAGCCCTATCAGTACTGGTAGCAAGCATGTTGAAACGAAGGGAACAATTGTTTCTGAAATTGATCTGACATCTTTCAATTTAAAAGCTCTATTCTGGATCACATGAAACAGATGTAAATATTGTACTCTAGCTTTGGGAAGCATAAAATTCGTTTTTAAAAAGGCTTAAAGAACTCTTTTAGTTAAACTGAATTTTGAGTATTTTTTAATACATGAAGAAACATTTTATGTCATTGAAAAAAAAAAACAAGTTTTTATATAAAATTTTAAAAACATATTTACCAAAAAACATTCGTACGCCAATTTTAAGTTTTTAGTATTGAATAAATATATCAATAATGCTCATGCCAATAACTGGAAGCATTTAAATTTGCTCGACGCTTTTAACTACAAAAAAAAACAGCTTTAAAATAATGAAACATTAAGTTTGAAACGTTTATTAATACCACAGTTACGGTTGCACTCACAGAAATTGTAAAGAGATGCATTTTCTTATATTTTGAAAATTTTTGAAAGAATATTCCTAAATTTAATACTCTTATTCTATAAATCACAGAGGAGAACATACGCCTGAAACAGTTGTCAAAATATAATCTAAAGAGACGATTCTAAAAATGAATGACGATTTCTGATCTAAAATTTGTATGTCCTGTTATTATTTAAATAGGTTCTATAACTTTTATCTAAAAAAAAAAAATATTTTTATTTTTTTTTCTCAATTCATTAACATCAGTATAAATCTACAATCCAGTATTCGGGGTACTAGTTATATAGTTGTAAATATTATAACATTAAGATCTTATATATCATTCCTAACAAACATGGCTTCTAGAAACCTTGTTCAATTCTCACTTTTCTCGTAGAGTTAGTGGAGTTAGTTAGAATTTTTTGAAAATGAAATACCAACGGATTATTTACTCAAAGATTGACAACTTTCACATCAAGTTTTGTAACAAATAAAATGCACGACTGGATCGCACGTACTTGCTGTCTGATTTCTAGAAAAATATGAAATTATACAAATAAAGTTTAAAAATCGTTTCATTATTAAATTAATGTCTTGTATAACAAATTTCTTTATAATTTTTCCAGAAAAAATTTGTGATGCTAATTTCAAGTATTTAGTAGTATAAATATAAGGAAATAATTTCAAAAAATAATAGTTCACACATTTTGAAGATATTGATTTTTCAAAAAAATAGAATTCTTTTTCAAAAACCCATAAACATTTTCTCGAATATTTTTAGTTATAATATTAGTTTAAATTTTAAGGAGATCTTGCACACAAATTTTGGACAAAATCGTTACAGCCGTTGGTTAGAAAGTCAAAAATCTATGATTCTATGACAGGTAACGTTAATAAAATTTGTTTCTCATTTTTTTAACCAAAATGTAGTCAATGCACATAAAAGCTCACCTAATTTTTCTTATCAAAATCGTTTAAGCCGTTTTTGAGATAAATGAGATTTTGTATAACGGCTGTACCTTTAGTTGTTGAGCTAAAACAAGTTGAAAACTTGCCTATATAGTACCTATATCGCAGGTAAAAATGAGCTAGATACTTAGTTTATCGCTATTTGCTCAAATCTTATTTCCTAGACGTATCATATTCTGTGAATTTTAATGTATTTCATTCAAAAATTCTTAAGCTTAATTCTGAAGTTCCTCAGGGCAGCCGTTTGGGACCCATTTCTTTTTATATTACTTTTAATGATCTATCGACTTAAAGGTCGCCAAACTGTCTTTTAAGTTGAAGATGTTAACATATTTAAAAGCATTTCTAATAATCTGGACTGCGAAAAGCTGGCCAAATGGCGCACAAAGCCGTTACCCTACAAGGGTGTAGTGGTCTTTGCTTTATCAATAGAAGATTTTTAGCAGCTTATGTGTTTATTAATAAAACCAGCCACGTCAAAATGTGCCTTGTCACTCATAATTCATAAATATATGAAGCTTCGCAGGCACACTGCATGTATGTAACCATACAAAAACCCCTTCAATACATTTGAAACTTGACCAGAGTCAGCGAATTGTTGGCTTATAAACAAAAGAAATAGAAAGAAACCGAATTTACAACAATAAACTTGAATAACTAATAAAAAAGCTAGTCCTCAAGTGATAATTGATAAACGATAAAACCTAAATTGGGATGGACCTGATCATGTGGTCTCGGTAGCGTGATGCGTATGGCATTGGCTTCTGACGACGCTAGGTCTGGGTTCAAATCTCAGTCAAGGCAAAAAGTTTTTCGATTAAACTTGATAGTATAAAGGCTAAGCACCACTAATAAAGGAGTCTGATGATCGGCTTGGCAACCGTGAAATAGCTATAACTCCAGCCAAATAAGAACCCCCTTGGTGGTAGTTCATTCAAGTTGTTGTTGTAATATTCAAAAATTCATTTAATCAAAATTGTTAACATCATTTTCGAGAAATAAAAAAAAAACGATGTATGGCAGCTTCCCCTTCTTAATGAGTTAAAACAAAGTTTAGTTAGTGGTTCAGGGGCTTAGGCTTTACCTCGATGATGAAGATGAATGGGGTAACGCGCATAGACTTGGTGTAATAGATGGTATTACACAAATCATTTACAGCAATTCACCACAATCTTAATGTTAAATTTGAAAAATTAAAAAAATTAAAATTACATCAATACTTGTCTTATATGTAGAGCGAGTATGTATGTAAATAAATTGTACATACTCGCTCTATAAGACAATGTACAATGTACATACATATCTTAAATACCGATAAATATTATCGCAACACTTTGAATTACATTTGAATATATAAGCTTAACATACAAACTGAAAACAAACACCATGTAGTTCTTGAACTTAAACAAAAAAAAAAAACTTATAATTGCTATTTGCCTTAAACGTGCAAAAGTTATTCCGCAAAATCCACATATTATTTCTTGATGTTTCATGTTTGCAAAATGTATAACGACACTTTGTATGTTTTATAAAATATAGCGCTACAATACACATATATGTACATTATTTCAACAAATGTCACATGGATCAACATATACCTAAATTTGCATGAAATTAAATTATTATTTCAACACAACCATTAACTAAATGAAATCTAAAGTAAAAATAAAATAAACAACTTACAACTTCCTCCCCACGAGAGGGGAAGAAACTTTCTCAAAGATAGAAAAATATATGTAGCCATTTCCGACATCAAACATATGTTTTGAATAAGAACCAACAAGCAAAAAAGGCTCTCAACTTAACTATAGAAATCTAGCTACAAAACCAAACAACCGAGAGAACTTAAAAAAGTAAGGAAAATATGAAATTTCATTCATCCCCTCCTTTTCACATATTCTTTCCCATAAACTTTTCAAACAAACAAAAGTTGGAAAAAAAGGAGAACACCACCCATGTACATCATTCTTTTCCGCACAGCACGATGCAAATACAGTTCAAGTAGTGATGTCCTGGCAACAAAAAAAAAAAAAAAAACAACGTTCCCGCACTCAGGGAGTATGATAGTTATATATACATTTTCAACAATTTCATAAACGCAGTACGAGTACGAGGACAGTTAATTCTTTTCTCCCTGAAGATCCTTCTTGTGTTCAACCTTCAATGTACTTTTAAAATGGTCCAACAAATCGCCTCTCATTCTATTTCGACGAATTTAATATCCTGCATACTCATGTGGAAAGTATACTTGTCAGGAAAAAAATGGCAAAAAATATTAAAATACATAGGTACGTACCTCTTTGTCACCACATAGAGAAATCTCTGAGGGAAATTTAATTTCCTGCGAAAATGTTTACTTTTTCCAAGCAATTAAACTAAAGACTCATTTCTAGGATGAATTTTTTTCAACACAAAATATGCACGAAAGCAATTAAGATACAATTTAATAAAAACAAAAATAAAACTTCTGATTCTAAATGAAAACAATTTTTCCATTACAGCTCCTTGAAATCAATTAAGGAAATTGTGATGTTTTTTTCTACACTCCTCTCATCTTTGGATCTAGTTTACGTAGAACAATACATATTTTTTTTCAGTTTGGAGCTTGCAATTGAGATAGATACGTTTCCGTTTCGAGCAAAAAGGATATAACTTCTTCAATAAACTCTTTTTTGTCGGACGTGGTGAGACTTAAAATGAATTGAGGTTTAAAAAAAAAAAAACGAAAAAAGGTTAAGTATACGCCTGAGTGCCCAGTCCAGTTTGTTACTTTGGTTGGTGTCATCTTGAATTGTACTTTTTATGTCCCATTGTGCCAGTATTCTACTCCCGATGGCGACACGGTGGTGTTTTAAGGAGATTGAGAAATTTATATGAAAGAACTAGGAACATTCATATTCCGATTGGTTGCGTTGGTTTGGTGACAACAAAATAGGATTTGATTATGTCTTTGAATTGAGTGGAGCTCGCAATATGATAGAGTTTCTGTTTATTTTATTTTAAAATTTATTTTGTAAAATATTGAAAGTCGAAAGTTCGAAAAATGATTACATTTTTAAGAATCTTTATTATTAGAATGATTGTAATTTTAGAAATAAATAAATGCACGCCTGGATTGCGCGTAGTTGCTCTTGAACTTCAAAGCTATTATAGTGGTCAGTCACTTAAGATAAAAAGCTAAGGAACAATGAAACCGAATGAAGCAATATTGCAGAGAAGAGTAATTTTAATGATCTTGTCATTGATAAGAAAAAATTAAAATAGTTTCCACAATTTAGTGTCTTAGCATTTTCATAAGCAATGAACTTAAACATATATTTAAAAAAGTTAGTAAAATCGATTTTTTATAGAATTATAAATAGACTCTCAGTGTCAAATGCAATTTAAGCGTACAATGTTATGATAAAAATGCACTTTGAATATTGTTTATATTTAGATTTATATTATTCGTAGCGTAGGAATTTGTCAGAATTAGGCAAAAGACAAAAGTTAAGAATGAAATTAAAAACAGATTTAGGTGAAAATAAACTTTAAACTTGTGCCGTATAACGCAAAATGAAAGATTTCTTAAACACAAAGAAAGAAAATTCTGTATACGGATCTCATCAGACTAAAATGAAGAAAAATATCTTCGACGGACGCACAATCTCATATGGTGAGAAAACATTAAACTTCACGTGTAAAGTTACAATTCTCTAAAATCGTGCAGATTTGGGGAATTTGGGTTATCATCTAAAAAAGTCATCTTCATTTAATTTCCAAATGCACTTTATGTTGGGCACACGGCCGTGTTGTTTTCGATTTGATGACGGGCATTACCGGTATTGACGTTACTATCACACATGTCGTTGGACACGGACCATCTGTCTAATGCGTTGTTTGAAAGTATAGTGGACCTTCTGTCTCGCTTGATTATCGGGATTGAATCTTCTTATAGACTACCTGTCTCATGATTGTATTATAAAGTAGACGCTCGGTATAGTGAATCTCGTTAGAGAGAATTATCCAGTGTAGTGAACAAGAAAAATGTATACATACTACTCTAAATTCTATCGAGAAAATTCTATTTAGAAAAAAGTAAATCATCAATTTAGTGACCAATTATGTAAACTATCTTCTCATTAGCTCATTCGTTAACTCTTCTTCATTTTTGCCAGTTGACAAATTGTTATTCGGTAAAAGTTGACATAAGACTAAAAAATATTTGCTCCATAGCTCTCTTAAGACTTTAAGATGATATTTGCCAAGAAATCAACAAGGAACAAGCTTCATCGCTGGTGTTGCTCGATTTTGTGAAAGGCTTTTTTTACTGATGAAATTAAAAACTAATTTCAATTTTGAAGCAAACTATGGTGACTCTTAATTTGAAAATATCTGTCAGAAAGAACTTAGGCTGTATGCATAAATTCCCAATTTTTTTTTCAACGAATACTGTTGTCCCTCAGGGGTCAATTCTTGGTCCTTTGCTGTTATTTGATATGACGGGCGTATTTCGGTGGGGCGAAAAAAATGTTCTGCGACTTAACCCCAAAAAAAGCCAAGCAATAAAAACAAAATTGACACTTCAAGCTATTGATGCGAGTACGTTGAAAATACCAAAAACTTAGGCATTATTTTCAACCAAACCTTAACTTGGGATGATCACCTTTCCTAAACATATATTATCACAAAATTCTATATCTTAATGGAAGTTGCCTCCCAGTAATAGTCAATTAAGCCATTCAAGTAAAGACCCTTGTGCTACCAATCTTAACTTATAGAAGCTTAATTTTCGGTGATATTGACAGTTCGAGCCAAAGAAAATTCAGGTTTTCATTAAATAACGTTATATGTTTCGTTTATTCTGTCAGTTTGATCACGTCTCAGATTTCGCGAATAACTTTTATGGAATAATTATCTCTACAAAAAACTCGTATTTCGTTAGTCGTAAAGAAATCAAGTGTAAGCTGTGCCAACCCATAAGTTTAATGTGTACAAACGCCAGTTTTTCTAAGCTGGAAAACGCATTACCAGCTGATCTGAGGAGGATGAACAACTGCGATAGGTCAATAACTGCTTTTTATAATCATTTGAGATGCTAATTTCAAGTTTTTCTAGCCTTTTAAATTATATTCAACAATGTATTATTTCTTATTTAATATTATATATCTTAATTATATTTAATATAAGTCATTTCCATGTCAACTATCGTAAACTATGTATTACTTTAAAAAACATTATATTTTTAATATATTTATGTACTTATGTTATTAATAAAATAAATCTGAAAAATATAAAAATTTCTCAAGATCTGTACTAAATTTGTTGGAAGAGTTCTACTCTAGATAGTATACTCGTATCTCAGCGAGCAGTAAAACCAATCTTCAAATTTTCATGCAGAAAGTAAGATTAGTTATTGCACTGATACATATTTCAAAAACATTTGATAGAGTTTTGTATCAATTTGTGTTATGGAAAATGCGTATATTTGCTTTCAACGAATCTCTTATTTATTAACTCATTTGATATTACCTAGCAGACCGTTCAACACAATTCATATTGGATGGTTTCAAGTCTGAAATTTACGAGTCCGTTCAATCTCGTACTTTCTTACTCATACTAATCAACGATCTTTTGCCTAAAACTTCATATCCATTTAACTGTTTTGCAGATGACAGTAGTCTCAACTTTTTTAATGTGGAATGCTTAACATAGATTTATTTTTCCTATACATTTTGATATCAGTACTTCAAAATCAATCTTCATTTTTATCCACTTCCCCATTTTCTTAATTATCGCACAAAATTAATGATTTAAAATGTAGATATGACCCCCTGTGTGTGATGATATTATAATAGCAAATTCTAGATTTCTCTGATACTATTTATATTTCAATATTCAATATATTTCAAAAATCCTCATTACTGCTTATAGCATGGTGTTAGCGGTTCCACCATTCATATGCTTCTTCATTTGTAATTATATTTAAAAAAAAAAAAACGGAAATTTTCTCACAGTTTTCTTACAGTTATTCAGACTCCCGCCTCTATAAGCTTTTCGGAGCACTAACAAATCTTATCTTAGACCCTACTTAGCGAATTGTCTTAAGCAGGGGCGAACGCAGGTAGGGGTTTTAGGGGTTCAAACCCCCCCCCCGAAACCACCAAAAAAATAAAAGTTCATTTTGTTAAAAAAAAGTGTTATTTTCGTGCATAAATCTTCTGATAGTGTTGTTTTTTCTTACGATTTATAGTTACTATAAGGCAAGTAATGCATTCGTAAAAAAATCGAACTCAAGATTTGTATCAAAGTTGATATTACTATGATAGCAAAGACGAAAAATGTGGGTCCCAAAATTCTGTCTGTCTGTCTGTTCGAATACGGCCTAAAAGACTGGGCCGATTTTCGTTAAACTTGGTAGATATCGTTTTGAATTTTTTTCCCCCACACGTTTTTTTTTCTGTTTCTTTTAAAGACCAAAAAATAACCATACAATTTTTTTCGAAATCTTATAAATATTTTTTTCTCAAAAACAGTCCCACAGAATTTTGAAAAAAAGAATCATAAAATTTCATTTCGTCATTTTAGGTAATGGTTGAAAAAATTTGTTCAAAAAATGGTTATTCTTGGAAGCCCCCTGCGAACCATTTTTTTGGTTTTTGATTTTCTCGAAAACAGTACAACCGATTTTAATCATTATGAAGCCCCTCCAAGGTTTAAATATTATTGCGTATACAAATTTTAAAAGGTTTATTTTTTGATTCTTAAAAAAATTTCAAAATTTTTTTCTGGAAACTCGAAAACCCCATGCTCAATTTTTTTTAGACTTGATAAATAAAAGTTTTTTAATACATATAATCTATAAGATCTGAGGAAAAAAATTTGTTTTACCTAAAAATAAAAGTACCCACAATACAAATGTTAAAAAATGGTTTTCGAAAATCGAAATCGAAAACGGCTCTGAGAATTTTGATAGTTTTTTTTGTTTCGATTAATCTTTACTTGTAGAGAAGCTTCTAAGAAGTTTAAAAAAACATTGCATTTTAGGACTTAAAACAAAAAATTTAATTTTTTAAAGAAAAAAAATTTTTTTTTTTTTGAAAATTCGATACCTCAAAAACTGCTCAATATTTTTTTTTGTAAATTAAATTTTTATTCGAACAATAATAAAAAGTTTAAGTATGCGTACCAAAATTTTTTCTTAAATATATTTTAAAAATTTCTTATACAAAAGCTAATTTTTTTAAGAAACCACTAAAACGAATTACAATTTTGTTCTTTCATAAACTAATATTTGCTCAAAACACATATCATCCTGTGTTTAGTTCCAATTACTAAAGGGGTTTTAGTCATTTAAAAAATGAATTTTATGCTTTTTCTCTAATAAGATTAATTTTTGAAATTCTTAGTCTTTTACATAAGAGCAAGTTTGTGCGACCCAGTCATGCATTTTATTTCATGTGTCTTCGTATTTTAACGCAATTGTCTTAATTTGAATTGATGATTAAAAATAGAGACGAATCGAACAGCAATTGCGTTTTTGATAATTAACATTATGTATAGGGCAGAAAACGAACGGAGCAAATATACCGATACAGATATCCGTGTTAATCTTAAGGGCCGATTTATGGCTAATAAATGATTTCGATTTTTATAAGTATGAGTTATTGATGGCTCCAAGGTCGGAGTGTGTTGAAGTACAGCAATAGAAAAAACTCACTCATTTCGTTTGTGTGAAAGTTACAGTTACAAATGAGTAGCACATAGCAACCTTTGATAGCGTTTTGGTTATAATTATGTAGTACTATAGTTAACTTAGGCACCAATTGAGTGTTGCTGGTTTCCTTATTTTTTCGTAAACTCTTTTTCCTATGATCACAAAAGTACAACAAGTTATAACTTCACGTATGAATATATGCCGGATTTATTTTTGCAGATTTGGACCACTAGGCGAACCTAGAACTTATTATAACTCTATTGTTAGGTACACTTATGGCATCACTTGCACTCTTTTTCTTCTTGTTGCATTAATGATATTTTACGAACCAAATAATGGCCTCCATCACAGGGCCCGTAGTAAAAGTCTATGTCTAACAATTAATTCCGGAATAAAAATGCCCAAATGGGAAGCACCAACAACGCCCCCGTAGTGAATATTTTCCAACTTTTGGTAACATTATTCAAATTTGCCAAATAGTTATCCGTTGCACCATCTTTATGATGTTTTGTTTTTGTGATTAGCTGGGCCCGTATTACGATTACGTTTTAAGATACTCGTTT
Source organism: Philhelius festivus (assembly GCA_963931855.1). Lineage (NCBI taxonomy): Eukaryota > Metazoa > Arthropoda > Insecta > Diptera > Syrphidae > Philhelius > Philhelius festivus. The sequence goes on along the minus strand of OZ007557.1, from coordinate 87,308,647 downwards.
TTTTAAAACGATAATCATTTTATATTTATGAATATCTCATATTTTTTTGAAAACCCCCCCCCCGAAATTATTTTCTGCGTTCGCCCCTGGTCTTAAGACATTTTTTTTATTTTGTCAAAATTTAATTACGTTTCTTTTAAAGTTAAGGCATAATAAAAGGCCCCGTTGAAGTTAAGACAGTTTAAAAAAGCATCGTTAAAATTAAACAGTGCGTAAAACCCATAAAGTTATTATAAAAAAATTATGAGGGCATATTAGGGTGGGTCAAAAAAATCAAGTATTGTTTTTTTTTGGATCCGACACATGAAAACTAGTTCCTAGGTACCTGTAGAAAGTACTTACCAAATATTAGCTCTTAATATTAACGGGAAGAATATGCTCATCTTAGTTTTCCATTTTCAATTTAGTATCATATCTTTTGTTTTAAAATATATTTTTTTTGAATCAATTTTTTAACGATATTTTCTTTTTATAACTTTTATTACAATTTAGGATTGTTATTTAATATTTTTCAACGGGTTTATTCAAAATGTCATTTAAATTCTTTTTTCCACAGAATTTGGAGAATTTGAAAATTTAATTTCGAATGTTGGTAGTTCTGTTACTCAGTACTTGTCATACTAGCGCCATCTGTGGTTTCAGGTCATTTCTATGTTTCCCCTTAATTTCTACATTGCATACATAGTTTTTGGAGCTCTGAGTTGTCTTCTTGTGTATAACTAAAACCAATTAACTACGAGTAACAGCCAAGTTTTAATATATTATTGATTAATGCGATTCGGATTCTAATCATCTAATATGAATATAGAAATCCCTTTAATTGGCATACCGATGGCGAAAATTCTTGAACTGAAATTACCAACAGTGAAAGAGGTTATATGTGTGTATTTTTTTCATCAACTTAATATCCTTAAATATTCTGTGAAACAAAGTGCTAAAAATGTAGCAGATCAGGTTATAGAGCTATGGAGAAAAATTGATATTCCGACTTCTAGTAATGATAATGTAGTGAAAAGAATTCTTCGATGTCATAACAAATGGTTAAGGATAAAAAAAAACTGCACGCGTAAAAAATCGCCAGCACAAAAAAAAAGAAGCAACATTTCAGAATGAACTCAAAATGTTATTCGATATTGCTAATCAGTCTTTAAAAGTGCTCGATGACCGAATTAAAGACTTATATTTGAATCAAATTTGAATCATTTTGTATCAATATTGTATTAAATTATAAAATTTCATATGGTGAAATAGAATTTTTTTTTCTGCTGACATGTTAAATTAAATTTCTTAAATAAAAACCTTCTTTTCTTGAAATAGAACTTGAACTATCTTAAAATTCAAAAATTAACTGGATAAATTGGGAATATTTATTGAAAAACTACTAAAATCAGTAGGCATTGGAATTCTACTGCGAATATCTTTTTTGTAGAGCGTTTAATTTCCTATAGAAATAATTGAAACTCATTTGACAATAATTATTTTTTATTAAGTTACAAAATTAAAAACGAAAAAGTTACTTTCCTTAAAATATGTACTTCAATCTTTGACGTTGAATATCTTTTAAATGGTTGGATTAATGAAAAAAGTATATAAAACCATTTTTGTAGAGCGTTCAATTTCCTACAAATATTGACTATGCGATTGGTTAAACGATCTATTGTTGTAAAGATATGACCATTTTTATATGATACTAAATTGAAAATGGAAAACTATGATGAGCATATTCTTCCCGTTAATATTAAGAGCTAATATTTGGTAAGTACTTTCTACAGGTACCTGGGAACTAGTTTTCATGTGTCGGATCCAAAAAAAACAATACTTGATTTTTTTTTTCCACGAAAGCAATGCCCTGTTCTTTTTAGAGCTTAGTAAAAATATATTTGTCCCTCTGAGTTTGTCGAATTTTCCCTCTGCTAAAATATTTTGAAAGCAAAATAAAAGTAATTTTAAAAAATATATGGGTTACATTCTTGATATTTATTTGCTGAGCCAGGGTATCAGGGCATAAGGCAAAGGCAATTTTGTATAATAACCTTTCAGCTTATTATTATTTGAATTTTTAAATCTCATTATTTTTAATTAATATGTTCAAAAGCCTTCCTACTTAGGTTTTGCAAAACATAAGCCGCTGTGTTATTGTTTTTATAACTGAAACCAAACAATGCTTTTTTCATGTTAAAGAATTAACTTTTTCACCCCCAAAGTAAAAAGCTTTTTATATTCCTTTTTAATTCATACAATTGTGTTCTAGCTGCTTAGAACAGTATTGCAGCGACAACATGAATTCCATCACAGAAAGAACGCATAATAAATGTTCTTTAATTAATAAATGTGAAATTTAATTAAAATATTTATTTATTTCTCGCACTTTAAAGCAGGACCTTTTTCGTGATGATTTAAATCAAAGTAGCTACCAACCGCTAGCATACCTTATAAATGAGCAGTACTTTTTCGAAAATTTAAAATGGGGATGTTTTTCCGTTGGTGGGAAATATTAAACAACGTCTAGTAGTGTAAAATTCTTTCCTCAAAACAGAAAATTGAAGATGTCTTGAAAAAAACTTATAAATTAATGTTATTCAATGCTGAAGTAAAAATATATCTTCCTATACCTTAACATGGATTTACAAATCCATCAGAAATATTTCCGAAAAATATCCATCAAATAACCCAAATCCATGAACATTGACTTTTTTTATAGACCGAAAAGTCTATGAAATTGGCAAAGAAGATACGTGGTTAGGATTTTATGGTTATTTTACGCATGATTATTTTGTAATAAAAAATACTTCAAAGTTTACCATTTCGCATGCTTTTCAACCAATGATGGTATATGGGTTTTATTTTCTATTTCTGCATAATTTAAGTTTTACGGTGTCTTTTCTACATACTTACTAGGAAAAAGGTCTTTACTACACAGAACTTCAATGCAAATTCAAAGTCGTAAGCTATAAAGATTGCATATCTTGAAAAATAGGTAGTAGAAGTTAAGTAACATTTGTTGGTCAAATAGTAATCGCCTTTTTCAAACCAAAATAAATTTTGTGTTGATGTGGTAAAATGTGGTCTTGAAAAAAAAAAATAAATAAAAGTTTACATAATATCCCAAAAATATTTTTTAGGGAAATACATATCGACGGTTAACTATGAATACCTCCTATGTCGCATTTTGTAAACCTTAAAGGGGACACAAAAAACTGATTATAGTCTCAAAATTAAAACGCATAATAATAAAATTTTACACATAATTATCAGTTTTGAATATCTATGATGTGAAATAGTTTAAATTTTAAAAATTCAGCGAAGCAGATGGAAATAATTAACGAAACTGCATCAAAAAGTGAATTTCACAAAAATATATGTTAGGAGATATTCATAGTTAACCGTCGATATATCGTTTTATTGTTGATAAAGGATTTCCGAGATTTAAACTGATTCGTCTGGCATTAAAAGGTTTCATAGTTATTTTTGAAAGTGCTTTACCATTTCCTAAATGGAAAACGTCTCATGGAAACCATGTTGTTTTCAAAACTTGTTCCGATTGCGGTATTACTGTAAATTAAATTACTTGTCACATCTGGATCCGAGAGACAAAATTATATAATATTGGGAATACCTCCAGTGATTTTTACTTGCGACTTATAGGTTATGCATTCGTAAAAAAAATAGACATTACGATGATAGCGAAGACGAAAAAGGTGGGTCTGGCAATTCTGTCTGTCTGTTCGATTACAGCTAAACGGCTCGGCCGATTTTCTTCAAACTTGGTAGATATGGGTTTTAATTTTTTACCCCCGGATGTTTTTTGATTTGATTTCTTAAGACCAAAAATAACGGCACCTGCCATACGATTTTTTTCGAAATTGTATAAATATTTTTTTTCATAACATCAAGCTTAGAAAATCGAGCATTCGATTATCGAAATATTTGGAAAATTAAATTTTTATTTCTAAATACAAATAAATTGTTTTTTATATTTTATTATTTTAATTCTTTACGAACTTAAGCATGAAAATAATAATCAAAAAATTCAAGCTACAAAGTCTTAAACAGACAATTTTTTTTATCTTTCTATCATCGTCAAGTTTGTTCAAAATTCATTTTTTTAAATTACCTTTTGGAAGTAAAGAAGGTTATTTCAAAAGTTCAAAAACAAAATATGACTTTTTTTAAATTTACATAAAAATAAATTATATAGTCATTTATTGGATATGATGAAATTATTGATATAACCTTAAATTTTAAGGAAATTGAAATAAAATTGTTGAAGTCAATTTTAAGAAAATTTAAAAAGCGCTTAAAAAGTAAAAAGTATATTATTATTTTTGGAATTTAAAACACTTTTATTGGCGTTAAACTTAATTTCATAAAAAATATATGGGTTGGAAATGAAATCCTGTTTTTTCCGAGTTTGACATTTCGGAATCTTGCTTTAAATAATTTGCTTTCAACGTTCTGCATTTAAAACTTTACTTTTCAAATTTTTTCCTTCTTCAAACATTCTTTTGAACATATTATACTCATTTGTTTAGTTTAGTTCATTTTACCAAAATAAGACAAGAAAGTTTAAGAAAATAAAAAGATTATATGTATGTATATGCTATAAGAGAAATTAAAATAAAGTAAGTAAATGCGGCATTTAGTTCAACATTTTCTTTTTATAAAAAAGGAAAGTAAATATAAGAATGTACATTTTATAGGCAAATATTTAAAGAAAACAGATTAATAAAAAAATTAAAAAAAAAAAACAGATCAATATCATGAAGAGAATTCATAGTTTTTTACTTTCGACTTATAGGTACTATATATGGCAAGTTATGCATTCGGAAAAAAATCGAACTCGAGATTTTGATCAAAATTGACATTACGATGATAGTGAAGCCTAAAAAGTGGGTCTCGCAATTTTGTCTGTCTGTCTGTTCGACTACAGCCTGAACGACACGGACGATTTTCGTCAAACTTGGTAGATATCATTTTTGTAAATTTTATAAATATTTTTTTTTCTATATTATATTTATTACAATTCGTTAAATGCTAACGTGAACAGTTCTTATAAATGAATGCTTAAAAACTATTTAACATTAAAATTTAATCCAAAATACTATAAAACAATGTCTTAAATTTGAGATTTTTAAAGTTGTCATATGGTGAACTTATTAGAAAATAAAATTTATTAAATATTTCGACTAATTGATTGATAGGGCTATGAGCACCATAGTTCGATCTACTAAAAATTTGATTTAGTGGTTTTTGGAGTCGTATACTCGATCGACTAAAACTAAAGTTAAAACGAACAAGAACCGATGGTGATGTTATTGCTCCATTTATTATTGCCGTAATAAATCAAAAACTTTTCGACAGATTTAAAAAATAAAAATACAAAAAAATTTAATTTAGTTAAAGCTAGGTAATGGTTGAAAAAAATGTTCCGAAAATGATTATTGAGGGTACCCCCCATGGAACCATTTTTTTTGTTTTTGTTTTTCTCAAAAATGGTATCTACCACCATTAGGTTTAGCCTAATCTAAAAATTTCATTTATTAGAAATTATAAAGTAATATAGACAAAATTCACTGGAATTCAATAAAATACAATTAAAAAAAAATATAAATTGTTTTTAAAAATTTCATAAAATAATCTTACAAATTTAAAAAAAAGAAATTCAGAAAATATAATATTCCGTATTTGAAATTTTCATATAAATTTGAGTCCATTGTGGACTTTTTGAAATTTCTTATAAATTTTATGCGAACACAATGTTCAAAGAGTAATTTATAAAACTTATTTTTTTTTTAAAGTTTGTTAAGATATTTAATAATATTTGCACGAATTTAAAAAAAAATATTTAATTAGGTTTTCAAAAATTATTTTCTAATAATCCTTTTTTATGTATAACAAAATTTGCACGCGTTTCATAACCTCACAATGGGTTTGAACAATTCAACATAATCTCAACAGGGTAAAGTACAATAAATAATATATAATGTTCACAATTGATTTGTAGAATTATAACCCACATTAATAGCAAGTAAAGAGTGCATTGTGAGCTTTAGGCCTCTCGCTTTGACCTTGCGCTTAGTTTGTATACCAAACTAATTTTGTTGGTACTTTTGTCATATCTGTAGTTACTTATAATCTTGAAACACAAGATCAAGTAGGCCTGATTTTTACTATCTTAAATCATAATAAATTTGGTCATTTGTTTGTTAAAAAAAGATTTTTAAAAAATAAACAAAATAGATATCAATTGCTCACAGAGAACCTGAACCTAGTTACAACCATTTTTGTTAGTATATTGTCGGAAGGAATGTAGGGACCTACAATTTTCTGTTTTTTCTAAACGGCTAAAATAAAAAACATTTGTAGGATCTGTCACTTCCTGGCAAGATACAGTAAAAGTTCACTTCAAACCATTTGTTCTTAAATTATGGCGGAAGCAGGTGGGGAGCAAACCAAGACATCTGGGATGAAAGTCAAACGCACTTACCATTATGCCAAGGAGTACTACTAAAACAAACATCCGATGGCAAAATGACAAGGCTCTAGTTATACACTTTGCTCTTTGTCTTATTCTATTGATTCAAATCCGAAATCTTTTAAGTAAATACTTTTCCATATAATAAGAGGCCTTAAACTTAAGATGACACGTTCAGTACGAAAAGTTTTGTTTTTCTGGAACACCGTTGTAACGTCTCGTATTTGTAATTCCATTAATACAACAGCAGTGCTCAAATGAAATATCTGTTGTAGCATACCTTCCCTTAAACAACTCCACCATAATGCCCGTTTAGTTGTGAATGCTCATCAGTTATCCCTCTAGTCTAACTTGGGATATATCTTCAGATGAAAGAAAATATGTAATTTGTTTTTCTCGATTCGTTACCCTCATTAGGATGTACAAACTTTCAAGATCAATGCAAATTGACATTAACTAACAAATCATCTATACTTAACATAAACGCTCATACTCTGTCACAACATTTTAAGTGGAGTCATAATCCCTTGTGTAACCACAACAAACTCGAAAAATAGATACGAATATTTTGGCAACCTCTTGCTCTTGGCTTTTAGTTCTGATAAGATCTTATTTAGATTGAAAATCATAAACGAAGATTGTGCCAATACCTAAATTAAATTAAATTTTGTGGTGCAACAGCTCGAGGTGAACCAGGATCTAGTGATTTACAACTCTCAACCATTCCTGTGTGCGTGTTACCAGGAACGGAGGGGACCTACAATTTTCTGCCGATTCCGAACGGCTAAGGAGCAGCACTTTCCATGACAAGATTTGTCAATTCCTCGCAAGAGGCAGTACATCCCTGAAAAAAACTTTCTTGCAGCGGCTGGGAATCGAACTCGAGACCTTCCGCATGACAGTCCAACGCACTAACCATTATGCCAAGGGGTATTACCCATACCTAATACATTAAAAACAGCTTACCAAAAGCTGAAAATATTTTTCCAATACCTATTGATTCTGAGAATGCAGTGTGTATTCCATTAAACCCCCCTTTCATTTCTTTCGTGTAATTACAGTTTTAACATTTATCTATTTTCAAACCGCTTTTATTATTTCAAATGGAAATAAGTAAGACGTTTTAATTTCCGTTATTGCATATGGTTGCCAAAAACTGTTTAACATCATCACAGTAATAAACTTATATACGTTTTTTTATGGCCCATAAATCTGGAACAAAAATCTGCAGTAACAACAAAATTTAATAGCCTCGCTTCTCTAAATGAACTTTTTTTATTGCTTTTTTCTGTCCAGCAATTCAACAATTGTTCGGTCTTTCTTTTCTGAATGCAATCCTTCAAAAATATAATTCTAACAAAAAATTAGATGAGGGGAAGGGACGAATTTTGCGTTGCAGAACTTTTTATAGATGTTTTCTTTTAGGTCTCTTGGAGGTGATTTGCTAGTTGCTGGAATTTAGTTACAAAATTCCAATTCAAATCTCCGATAACTTTGCAAACATATTTTGTCAAGTCGTTCAGAATCTAAATCACGTAAATTACATTTCTACCATACATCTTTTTTTTATTATTTATATACAATTTACCTAAAACTTTATCAGCTTTATCATACCATTATTTGCAGGTTTTTGTCTTCAATAATTGTAACATGCAAAAACATTTTACATTCACAGCACGTAGAAGCCATACACGACGAAGTGTTAAAAGTAATTTTGGCAAACATATTATGGTCACAATAAGCGACCACCATCAAGGAAAAATGATACTGTTATGTTGTGTAATGGGCTATGTCGGCATGTTGGCTTTTGAAATTTTAAAGAAAAAAAAAACTTAAGAAACTTACTGAGGATATATTCAACAGGACGCGACGGTAGGTTAGGTTGAAGAGGCTGTCAGCGACGCAGCTGACACACTTAGACCAGAATTGGTCCACTGTGATACCTCATTGGCCCATTTGGAACATTTATGAAGCTGAAGAGACACTAAAAATGTATGTATTAATGAGATCACAAGGTTCCTCGAAGAAAATCTCTCCAAGATGAAGCCTACGTCTAGAGGGATATAGCAGGGCATGTGCATATGTAGCAAATGAGGGATTGGTTCTACCTATTTGTCGTCCATACAGCTACTGCAAACATTGTTTGAATAAACGCCAAGCCTCGTCGCGAGGCACAGTTCATTCATAACACCAATTACGGAGCTGATATGCAATCTACTGAAGGATATCAAACACTTGGAACGTTTTAGATCAAGCATTGGCCAGATCTTTTTTGTCATCAGACAGATGGTTATCATAGCATCCTTATAGCATCTTGCTTCAGCATAAGTTTACATTTAGCGATGGGTATACCAATATTATCCTTATCAGGTAAAATAGATAATGTTGTTCCTTATTTGACGAGTTTGTCAGCTTTACAGTTCCTTGGAATGTCCCTATGCCCTGGAACCCAAAAGAGGTAAATCTTAAACTGTCGCGCCATATCCATAAGAGATAAACGGCAGTTGAGGGCGGTTAAAGAGATATTAGAGATCGACTCCAGAAATTTTATAGTTGCTTGACTATCCGAGAAGATGCGGATATCAGTAGTTGATAACAGGTTTTTTTTTTTTTTGAGTTAATACAGGACTTCTTTATTCGTCATAAGTTCCGCCTGGAAGATACTGCAATGATTAAGAAGAAAGACATATTTTTAGTCTATCTGAGTAGACATGTCATTGTAAAAATGGATAGAATCATCTTTTACGAAACTCATATCCTCCCAGAAAGATCTTGAAGGAATGGTGACCTGGTAATCGATTTTAAAATGGTCTATTTTGTTATTGTTCTATTATGAAGAAGCTTTCAGGCGTGTAGCTGTGCACGCCACTATATGTCTGAGAGGTGGCAGATGGACCATAACGATACGAAGGTACTCGTACATATGTTAATATAATTATTATAGTTCAAATTTTCGAAAATAAATATTTACAACTTGGCCTTTTGGCCGATTTTGATAACACTTGACATAATGATGACAGAGATGACGATAAAAGTGGGTATTGCAACATCTGTCAGTCTGTGTTGTCCGACTACAGTTTAATTGGTAGATAGTATTTTAAAAATTTTCCCCCGATAATTTGTTTCCAAGATCAAAAATAACTTTACTTGACATATAAATTTGTATTAGAAATCTTAAACTAATTTTTTTTTTCAAAAACAGTAGCACAAGTTAAAGAACAATGCATAATTTTTCTTAAAAAAAGCTAGCTTATGTATGAAAAACTGTACAGTTGATTTTTCAAATTCAGACAACCTACAAGATTTGGAAAAAAAAAACTGTTAACCTTAAACAAACATAGGAATGGAGAAAAATGGTTTTCGAAAATTGAATTTTTATTGAAAAAGGCTCCAATTTTTGGTCTGTTTAATTTTTACGATCTTTCATTCAATATAATTATATATTAATACTAAGTATCGAAGGCGTCTCTAAATATAAGAGCAAGTTCATGAGATGCAGTCGTTCATTTTCGAAAGAAGACTCATAAATTTACAATTTTGAAGTAAACACGAAATAGTGAATAAAATATTCGTCGCTTCAATTTTGTAAAATATTAGTTTTGTTCACTGAATAAAAGTTCAGCGTAGAACAGAACAGAGCAGAATAGAGTAGAGCAGAACAGTTTCAATGAGAAATGTCAGACAAGTTAGAACAGACAGTTATCTGTTCTACCTTTCTCTAACTAAAAAGAGAGGACAAGAAATCTTGTTCTAAACTGTTTCAAACTGTTCCAGACAGACTCATTGAACAGCAAATCAGAACAGTTTAGAACAGAAAATTTCTCATTGAACAGCAAAAAGGTGTACTTTTCTGCTCCAAACTGCTCTAAACTGTTCGGAACAGGATTTGAGCATACACTTCTTCAAGATCCAACTGACTTTTTGTTTGCTTACTGGACTTCAGAGCGTTTGGAAGACGAGCCCAATTTTTGTCGAAAAATCATCTTTAGGGACGAGACGCATTTTTGGATGAATGGCTGTTTTAGGATAATTGCCATATATCTAACGAAACCAACCCACATGCGGCTCGCCAGGTAACAATGTATCCTCAAAAAGTTACCGTTTGGTGTGGATTTTGAGCCGATTGCGTCATTTGTCCGTACTTTTTCGATAACGACGATGGTGGGGCGCGGGCGGTCACCGTCAATGACGCTATTTCTAACACAGCGGATGCCACAATTGACATTCTGCATGAACAACATGAAGGTGAGAATATCTCTTGCAGAGGTGACGTGCATTGGCCACCGCTAGACCTATTCTTGTAGAATTTCCTGAAGTCGCATGTTAATAAAACACAATCGACCGATGCCCTTAAGGTGAACATAACAAATGCCATTCCTTAAATTCAGCCAGATCTATGCTGAAGAGTTCTTGAAGACTGGACCAATAGGATCCATACCACCGTAAGAAGCACAATGTGATACTTCATACATAATAGCAAACATAATCCTTTCTAATAAAAAAAAAGAATTTCGTTAATACCTTCTACACAGCATGTTTTATTACATTTCAACATATAAAATCCCTTATTGAAAAACTATTTACATCTATATCTCTTTTCAATTTAAAAAACACGAAGGACTTATTTGTTAAGCTTTTCTCCTCTTTATATTGCATTTCCGCGAAAACGAAACTTGCAATTAGGAAAAAAGTTTTTAGTTATGAGAGTTTTCTTTTTAATGAGCTATTTTAAAATCATTAAAATTTGTTAAGCTCATAAGAATTTTGTTGGAAGTTTTTCCCTAATTTTGCTTTAGATAATTTTTCTTGTACTGAATACTTACTCCTCTTGGCTTAATATCCAGTCCGTTGGAGTGTTACATCGATGGTCTGTCTATCGATTCCCAGCTTATGCCATCTAAAAATAAATTTCTCATTTAGGGATACTGCTTATTGCCTCTCACCTTATTCCTACCGACTAACAGCAGCTTCTACCAAATAGTTGAGAGTTGTATACTCGTAGGTCACAAAGTCCTCCTTCTCCACAAGCTATCGTGCTTCCAAATTTATTTTGTTTTTAATAATAATTAATGTTTTTAAATACCGCCGTGTCTTTACATTCCGGGTAACTCCACTACCTATGTATATCTTAAGATTTAAATGTAGATGCCTCTATTTTAAACGTGTTTTAATTCTGGGCGATTGCCATTCCCCAGCCATGTATGAATTCCAATGTTTGTATTCCTTCCGAATAATTTTCACATTTGCATGCAAATGAGTAGTTAGCTGAGTAATTATGATGGCAAGCCTACGTGACTTTCCCGGGCCACAGAAACAGGATGCAGGAAGTGAGTTCAGGAAATCGATTTGACCGACCATTATCATCATCATCGTCGTTGTTGTTGTTTGTTATTGCACGCGAATTGATAATTTCACTAAAGAGAAGACTGTGACTAGCGATAGTTTTTGATTAAGTGATAAGTTCATTTGAGTAACCCAAATTGAAATTATATTTTTATCACCGATTCCCACTTGAGCACCAGCCGAGGCTGAAATATATAAAATGCAACAGGTAATGTTTGGGGTTTCTCTTGGGTGCCTGTTGCATTCATGGTTACCAACTCTTCTAGTCAATTATTGTTTATTTATATGAAAAAACCTAAATATTTTTTGATTCAGTTTGTGTTTTTATTTAAAGTATTATATGGGCATTATTTACTCACTCTTCAGTAAATAAAAAATTAATAAATTAGCTTACCTTTTTTAAGGTACTAGTATGGTCTAGAACGCCAAAAAACGCACGATTTTTGGAAAAAAAAATTGAAAATCAAATCAGTTCATTAGATCCGGAGATTAACAGTCCGCAATGGGACAATGCGTTTTTTGATGACTCGACGTTCGCGCCCTCTATAGTTCGGCCTAAATTCGAAAATTAAGTTAACATTTTTTTTTACTCTTGACGCATGTATTCATTATTAAAAAAAAAAATATGTTATTACCTTACAAAATTTCCGAGAAAAAAATACTAAAAATAGTGCGTTTTTTTGGCGTTCTAGACCGCACTAGTACCTTAATGGTGACTTTAAACTTAATGTGCCGGCCACCACTCCGATATCAAGAATGGTGGTGCTCAGAAAACTGCACTTGCACTTCACTGTATAGAAGAAGAACATATACCAGACTTTGATAATGTGAGGGTATTAGAAGTAGAGAGGCACCATGGAAAAAGATTGTTGTTAGAGATGTTGCACATCATAAACACAAAGAACACAGTCAATAGACGGTCTGAATGTGATAATCTCTGCAGCATGTATAGCCAACTTTTTAGGATAGGAGAACATTAAACAGTGGGGAATAACTAAATTAAATTGTTCTTTTGTGTGAAATTAAGCAGTTTTGTTTTTTGGAATGTTTTACTTATATAAAAACTTTCAAAAATATGTTCCAAGTGTAAATAGTATTTTATAAATGTCTTAATATTGTTAAAACGAGTTTTTTTTAATTTTCATCGTAAGTTTCTTTGACACTGTATTTTGTTTAAATATGTTTTACTGACATACAATTTTTTGTTTAAATTTCAAATAAAAAAGGCCTGAAGAAGAGCGTATTCATGCTCGAAACGTCGCTTAACCAGTAACATCTTGTTTTATTGACCTAGAGCCCGAAAAAATTATTCTCTATATCAAATATGATATAATAATTCCCACGTAAAAAATTGTACGTAAATTGTGTTTTTCATATCAGGGAAAGCATGAAGGTAGAGTAAGCTAGTCAGTTGTTAAACAGTGGATCAATTGATTTGTAAATATCGATTGAAGTTTTGAAAACAAAAAATCAACTGGGCGACAGTTTTAAGCTTTCTCGATGATGGGACCCGGTCATCAACACCTCGCGGTCAATTCAGATCAAATCAGAAAAAAAATTATAGTGAGTCAATTTTACTTCTTTTTATAATAGTACGTAGTCATGAGATTTTTTCCACAGCTTTTAATTTTAATTTAATCATGAAAATGCTTTTAGCGAACTTCCCTTGAATTTGAATTCTGGAGCTTAGAAGTACTTCTATACTTAATTGGTTTTTGGTAAAACCATTTCTACGCTAGGTATATGATTTTTTTCGTATAGGTAAGGGATATCGTGTCTGTGTTCTTCCAGTGCTTAACCCTTAGCGACATAGTAATAGTAAGCCAATTAAATTTTTTCTTTAAATTCTACTTATAAAAATTCACCTGGAACCGCGCCTCACGTAGGTTCCTGCGGCTTTTATTGAAATCAATAAGATTCATTGAAATAGTAATCTGGTGTCCCTATTCGAAAGGGGAAATTTCTTGTGATTCACTGTGTACCATATTGTCATTTTACAAAAATATGTTCTTATAAACTATTTGACCAAAGTAAAAAAATTGAAAAAAAAAAAATGGAAACATCAATATAAAACCTAATTTTAGTTACACACACTTTATTAATAACATCGAAAACTAAGTAGAAAAAAAAATACTTACCGGTGCAGAAAACACAAACACAGAAGACCAACGAGATCCCGCAGACTAATGGTTTGTTGCGTGTGGAAGCAAAAATTGGTTCTTTTATCTTTTTAATATTCGATTTTTAACTAAAAAATGGTGTTTAAGTGCAAGTTATTCATTGTGTTCCCTGATCCACTGTTGACCAGTTTACCCTACTTTATGTTTTCAAACAAAAACTTGTTATTTCTGAAGTAATTTTTTTTTTGTTAACGAATTCCTACATATCAGAAAACTTCTTAATTTAAACGAGTCTTGAAATTCCGGGTATATACAGGTTTTTGAAAAACCAATGTTGGCAACATTGTTGGCTTCAAAGGTAAAATTTATTCCGATATCGATTTGAAATTATGTATGTTAATTATGTGGTAGGTTGTTGATGCTCAGACAAATCAAGACCTATTCAGTGTTCAATGCTGTGTGTACATTCCCACTATGGACTAATTAATGTTTTGTTGAAGTTTAATGTTTTAATAATAGTAATTTGCCGGACGCTTTAAATTGCAGTAGGCACTAGAATACTTAAATTGCAATATAAGCACTTTACTGTGGCATGGTGTGTTTTAGTGATGATTAAGTGTTGTCTTGGATTAGAAGAAAAAATAAATAAATAACTATGAATAATTTCCGATAGAATTTTGAAGGCTGAGTTGAAGTTAATTGAATACAATGAGTCTTTGTTTTAGTTATTCAATTCTTAAATTCCCAGAACTGTGCAATGACATTATGATAATTGTTTTTTTTTTTTTAATTTAATCTTGACCTTTCTTATTCAAAGTGAGTGGAGATTATATGGAAAAATGTAATTTTAAACTTATTTGAGATTTTATGAACATGCATAGTTAAATTATTGAAACATAATTTGCTCAAAGGTCCTAAACTATAGTGTTTTGGTAAGTTTCGGCTGTTGAGGGATTTAATGTTTTGTTTTGTAAATAAATTTTGATTATTTTTTATAAATGTTATTTATTTACTATGCGTTTTTATCATTTGTCAGACAAATGGGAATATGTATTATGCAAATATTGTTCTAACCAATATCCAAAAATTATTTCACACTCCAATTATGGATGAAAATTTGGTACGCTGCATTCAATCGTTTCAAAATAAGCCTTACAACCAAACTAGTTCTATAGAAGTTGCATGTTATTTACAAATCGGAATTAATTATGAACATTTTTACATCTAAAACTCGATGTGTTAAAATTAGTTTTGGTAACAGCTGGTTTTAATTGCCCCAAGACTTGTTATACATGCAAAGGTCATCAAAATAAATGGAAAACCTTTTTAATTTGATGATGATATGGAATTTTGTTTTCTTTTAATGATATTAAATCCTATGTTTGGTTGTTCATAATGGTTCTTGAAAGTTAGAGCCTAAAAATATGGTACGAAATGTCAAAAAAAAAAAAATCTCTACATAACTCAAATGCTTATGTCTGAATATAAGCTTGAATGTACAATATAATAAATTTAGAAAAATTAGTTTAAAATTTTTGCGTAGTGTTGCCAAAGTATAAGAACTTATTTTCGTGCAACAATATTCATATTATTTATCTTAAATCTTTTTCAAAAAAAATTTGATCAAATCTGATAGAAAAAAGACATTTTACAATTGAACAACTTTTTTGATTTTGCTTAGTCATAATAAGCACAAACTTGACTTGACAAACTTAAAACTTTAGAATGAGTGTCATAGTATGTTCCAAATGGACTTGAAACTGCTTGACAGCTTTCGTAAAGTCAGGGGTTATTGTTTGTTGGTCTTTCAAGTAGCTCGGACAGCTGATTATAATTCTTTAAAACACCTTTGTGAGAAATTGTACGCAGTATAGTAAAAAGTTTTTGGAACTGTGGTAGTAGAAAAATCGTTTTTCTTTAGTATATAAATACAAATATTGAAATATTTAATTACTAGTATACATAAAATAATCGAATGGATATGATACTCCAATCAATGAGATTGGTTACTCTTACCGTGTATATGCTATTTCAACCTATAATATTGGCTACGCCAATTAAGTAAATAAGTTTACTCCAATCAAGTTTATTGGTTGATGCAATTAAGAAATTGGCTTAAAACGAGAATTGGCTACTTTGACTGAGTAAATTATCTTCTAAAATTGAGTACGTTTCTTAAAATTTCCTAGTGAGTCCAACCGAAAAGATTGCCTATTGCAAATAATTCAGTTGGTTAACGCAACCGAGTAGATTACTATTGCTATTGTGTATGAATAAATAATGTAACATTAAAATTGCTCTGATCTTAGTATATTGGCCACTTCAAATTAACTTCTACTCCAACAAGGAAGTCGCGTACTCCAATTGATAAGTTAAGTTAATAACCTCAATCATGCAGCTAAGTTACAACTGCCAAGTAGATAAGTTATTTCAATTATGTAATCATAGAAACAACCGAGAAGATTGGCTGCTTCAGCAAAGTAAGTCTATCAATGGAATACATTAACTTAAATCAAAAATAAATAACTGGTTTAATGAGTTAATTTTATTAACTATTACAACCATTTTAACTTAAGAAAATGTATCTGAAAAGTAAATTAATTAATTTTTTTAAATTTCAAACGATACAGTGTAAAAAGAAAATATCAACCGAGTTGCATTATGTAATTTTAACCGAGTGAGTGTAGAGTTGTTTCAATTGTTAAATTTTACTTCAACTTTAGTTTATTTTTTAATGATGCAGAACAACAAATTGCTAACTGCCCATAGTCACATAAAACTGTTAAATATGTACTTCCGTCAAATAAATCTTGAAGTCTTATATATGTTCGTTAAAAATAAAAAAAAAAAAAAACAATATAAAAAAATCCAAACACAAACATAACACAAAGCATTTCTCTAATTTTAACAGCGCTTTTTTTAACATAGCTAGGAAATATCCTCATCTCTAATGGAACTTCAATGATTAGATTGTCCTTCCACTGTAAAATAAATTCAAATTTCTTTTCAAACACAAACATAATTTGAGTGCTGGCGTGCCTCCTCCTATACCTATCTGATTGGAATATTGAAAAGCCCGCCAAATCGATTGCCCTAAGAGCACCTTTTCCATACACAACAACCAACCAACATTGTAGACAGATACTTCAACAACAACACATGGAGTGCTGCTACACCATATCGACTCCAGCCGTGCACTACCAAGTTGCACCTTGCAACTAATTAGAATTCCAGTGATGGAGCTATTTGGCTCACACCTCTTGAATGGTTGGCAGAAGTCAGTAAACAAATTGCAACGGTTTATAGTTTCTGTTGTTTTTTTTGAGCACTTGTTGTAATTGAAACCAGCATGTAGCGTTGCCAACAAATTAATCAATTTGAATCACACATATGTATAGCCGGGAGCCATTGTGGGCGGGCTCGATTTATTTGCGGCCAAAGCCAAAATAAAATGAATAAACCTGTCAGACTTGGATTCTATTCAAAAGTAATTGAAGTAATTGGAGATGACAAATTGCAGTGATTATGTTTTGATTTGCAAGTGAAGTCGTGTAGAAATTCAATTAGGTTACATAAACTCTCTTCGGTTTGAAACGTGCTCCATCAATTTATTATTTATCCTGCCATTAACAGCCAATAAATGTCATTAATATTCCCTATTTCTCTCGTTTCAGTGCCAAGGACCTTTCAATTTATCTCGATGGCTTATCGAATCTCTATGGAAAACAGACTAATTGCATATTTTCTGCCCAAACAAACACAACCATCAACGAATAAAGAAACTGTAGTCATCGTTTCCTTTTGCAAAAGGAACATTCATTGATTTACTAACAGAAACATCAAATTATACAAAGGATGAATTAATAAATCATGACAAGCTAAGGATAATGGACATAATTCAGTTGAAAAAGGACATCGAACTAGATGACTTTTGTGATGCTCACAAAATGCTTCCCCCATTTGCACGACGGCATCCTTTGATTACTACTACGAAAATATGCAAAGAATAACTTTGCTAAAGGACATTAATTGAATCAGTGCTTCGTAATATTAATTAGTCACAAAAAAGGAAAGACAGACAGAGCAAGTGATAAGGAATTCCATCGCCCATACCTAACCCGCTTCCTTGTGCACATTCCTGGAGTGTGTTCTCCCCCTTTTTCTTTCACAAAAAGGTATTACACGTAATGAGGTCATACCTCCGACTAAAGGCAGCACTATTCGAACTACAAGTGTATCCTGTTCCTGCCTACGTTTTGTTTCTTGTTTTGAATTTAATTTTGAACGTTAATTCAGAGGTGTTCACGTTAGGATACCTTACGGGGTCACAGCGAAGACCAGGCAATTTGGATTATCAGAGACCAGGTAAGTGAAAAAGGGGATTTCTATGGTCAGATGGCATTTCATTTGCTTTTGAAGGGGTTTGGTCGTAAAACCTACGAGTACTAAAAAAGGTCTATATTAAAATACTACGTGCAATCTTTGTAGGCCCAGTCAACATAATCATCTCTGTTTACGTTGAGAACAAAAACACAACTTTGTCATGATTTGATCTTATGACTTTTTCGTTTCAAAAATTTGATACTTGTTGGAGTTTTAAATTTGCTATGCTCCCTATAAATTTTTGAGGAACGCACGGTCAAAATTTATTAAATAATACATTTTTAAGCAAATAAACTTTAGGCAAATAATATGATAACTGTTTTATCTTTAATGCAAAATACACCCAGAGAAAAGTATGTGTAAAATTAGCCTAAATCGGGGGCTAAATTGTCTTAGGACTAAGGCCGTTTTGAGCTTGCTTAGTTCTAACCTATCGTAGCCTATTTTGCTAAGCTAAATGAATTTGGTTTTTAACTTTGCTAAAATTTGCCTAGAACTAAGCATAATTAACCTATATGCCTAGGCTAAATTTTCTAATTATTTTTCCCTAGGAATTATTTTTTACCTTAACATCTAAGCTAAAACGCCTTAGTGCTTAGGTTGATTTACTTTATTTGTTTTACCTATATTAAGGCAATTTAACTTAGTTGATAGGTAGATTTTACCTATATTTTTGCCTTAGGAACGTGTTAACTTACCTTAATATCTAAGGTAAAACGATCTTAGTTTTACCTAAATTTTCGCCTAAATTGCCTTAGTTCCTAGGTTGATTTACCTTATTTTTTTTACCTATAATAAGGCAATTTAACTTAGTTGATAGGTAGATTTTACCTATATTTTTGCCTTAGGAACGTGTTGACTTACCTTAATATCTAAGGTAAAACGATCTTAGTTTTACCTAAATTTGCGCCTAAATTGCCTTAGTTCCTAGGTTGATTTACCTTATTTTTTTTTACCTATAATAAGGCAATTTAACTTAGTTGATAGGTAGATTTTACCTATATTTTTGCCTTAGGAACGTGTTGACTTACCTTAATATCTAAGGTAAAACGATCTTAGTTTTACCTAAATTTGCGCCTAAATTACCTTAGTTTCTAGGTTCATTTACCTTATTTTCGTTTACCTATAATGAGGCAATTTAACTTAGTTTGATAGGTAGATTTTTACCTATATTGTTGCCTTAGGAACGTGTTGACTTACCTTAATATCTAAGGTAAAACGATCTTAGTTTTACCTAAATTTGCGCCTAAATTCCCTTAGTTTCTAGGTTCATTTACCTTATTTTCGTTTACCTATAATGAGGCAATTTAACTTAGTTGATAGGTAGATTTTACCTATATTTTTGCTTAGTTCTTCTTATTTCTGAAAAATGTCCTCCAAAAAAAGAAGTAATTTTACATCATTTCAAAGGATTTTATTGAATTATTATTAACAGATTTAATGTTATTGATTATTTTCGATTTTTAAAATATAATCTTAATTTCTAAAATCTTACTATCTAAAAAATTAAAAAAATGCAATTTACAGCATTACAAATGAGGAAAACTGGATAAATAACAGATATACATATAATTCTTTTACATTTTTTTTTTTTGGAATTTGTTACACATTTGTTTTTATCTTGCTTTATAACCAAGCAAATTAAATTTAGAGTGAAACATACATACATCTATAAGCATAAGACGTACACAAAATTTAAGAAAACATTTCACCTTCGAAGGTTAAGATACATTTTAGAAAATTAAATAAGTTTAAAGAAATTTAAAATCTTCTGCAAAGTATTGAATTTAGAATCAAGTTTTTATACATATCAAAAAAGAAACTTGGTTTGAAAGAATTGGTTTTTTCTACAAAAAAAAAACAGTGTTGTGTATGAAAATACAAAAATCTTTGATAGAGAAATGTTGGATGTAGAAAACGATTTTTTTTGGCAAGTTCAAAGAATTTGAATACTCATTTGTGAAAAATTGAATTAAAAAAAAAAACTGTGCACCTTTTTGAACAACTCAGTACCCATAGGGTAAAACTATACAAAACACCCCGGTTTACAAAACAACCCAATACAGTGAGTGTAATACGCCCCAGTAAAGTATTTTTTATTTCTTAATTTTGTATAGAAATGTGAAGAAATTAAATTTAGCACGCCACTGCGGGCATCATAATCCGAAAAGGACATGAAAGAAACAATAGAGGAAGGTAAAAATAAAACTAAAGGGGTGAATGAAGAAAGTAGGGAGTATAACATACCTAACATAAAAGACAAGCCCAATAAGTCGCTTGGTCGGTCAAATGCTCTTTGTTTGGAGCAAGAAAAAAGAAATTTACAAAACGCCCCAATACAGTGAGTGTAATAGGCCCCAGTAAAGTATTAAAATATAACACTCATATAAACTTTTTATTTCTTAATTTTGTATAGAAATGTGAAGAAATTACATTAAGGACGCCACTGCGGCCATCATAATCCGAAAAGGACATGAAAGAAGCAATATATAAAGTTAAAAATAATACTAAGGGGGTGAATGAAGCAAGTTGGGAGTATAACATACTATCCATAATATATGTGGTGTTAAATTGTATTTTATTATAATGAAATCAAAATTTTGATTTAAGTTAATTATGTAAGTATTTTAAAAATTTAAAAAAAAGTGAAAAAAGTGTCGATAAAATGGCCCATCCCATGTGTTGATAATATGGACCAGTAGGCCATATTCGATGCATGATTTTAAGGATTTTAAGTGAGGTTTAATATTTTGTTTTGAGTTATAAAAACCCAAAAACTAACAATAAACGTGGCCGACAGAAGACAAATATGATATGATCAAAGCAATCTTTACATATGTATGTATAAGGAACAACAAATTGGGTTCTAAGTGTCAATAGATTTCAAGGTACCTTAAACCACATTTCGGCGTTTGGACCACCCTGGTCAATATTTGAAACCAAGTGGTCAACTTTTCGAAAAATTGCGGAATTAGGTTTCTATGGTTAAAACTATCAAAGCCTGAAGTAAATATAATTTTAAAGACTGTTAAAAAACATACGACTCCGAGTGAAAAAAGACTGTTATTTTTTATTTAATACAAGAACTCTTATTTTTGTTTTATTGAAGATTCTAAATAAGTGAGGCGTATTGTATTGTCTTACCCTAAGACATAAGCACATAACTTTTAAAAGAATATAATTTGAAATATGAATTAAAGATTTATTATCCGCTGGACTGAATATTGAATTTTCAAAAAAATCGAATTTTCGAAATTTCAAAAAATAGATATATTTTTAAATTTCTTAAAAGGAACAATCCGCAAAGGGTAATTTTTAAAAATTGATACTACCAACGTGTATCTAAGTTATTAAAAAATTCAAATCATTTAAGAAAGTTTGTACTGCAGGGATTTTTGGACCGTCTTGAATGTTAAAGAAAAAATTTTGAATAAATACCCACACACATAAACATTGTGGGGGGTATTGTATATTTAACACATACGTGAGTTTTAAATAAAAATCAATACAATCTATATATGAGTCTAATTTAAATTTTACATTGTCCAAGGATACGTAAAACTGATTATATTTAAAGAGTTCGCCCACAACAATTATAAGAGGCTGAAGCTTGATTTTCAACTTTATACACTCTTCCCTTTTCTTTTTCAGAATGGGTTCTATCTGACTTGCATTGTTAATTTCGATGGTGAAGGCATTCTTAGAATCTTCAATTGTGAATTTTTTGACTTTTCCACAATATTTTTTTGATGACGGTGGCAATACTCCGTGTAATAGGTTTAAATACGCAATATTCAAATTGTCTATTATACAATTTAAAAATCTTTTTAGAATACAAATTATTTTAAAATAAATTTTCGTACCTATGTCAAGGTCTTGAATTTTATCTATTACTTGTGCAAGGTATGTCTTTAGGGTACTGCATTTTATTCTTTCTTTAAAAATTTCCACCGCAATCGTCCGAAAATTTTCCCATTTTGTAAAATCAAATCCATTAGTGGGTTTAAGAAAGTTGTAATCAATGTTTATCTGTTGAAAGATAGAAAAAAATATTTTACATACGATTGAAATAAAATAGTTTTTTATTTGATTTTATTTTATTTTTTCTAAGATATGATCTTAGGTTTTTAATACAAATCAATGGCTAATATACATTGACAACTACAAAAATACTATAAATAACACTTTACCAATACTGGGGCACGAGAATATTTAAATAGAGGCCATTGAAGAAGGATTGTCTGGATGTCAGTATCACTGCTTGAGTCGATCATATTTCTTCTGAATGCTATAGTATCAGTCCAGTGTTTTATTACAGTATCCCAGTTTCTGTTTTGCTTTAATTCATCGCAGATACTCTTTAACTTTTCTTCGTCTAATGATTCTATGAAAAATATGTAAAACCAAAAAGGTATATGAGTTAATATTTTTGTTTTCTTGGTACTAAAATAGAAAAAATGGATTTATTTCATTTTATTTTTTGATATAGAAAATTAATATCACAATGGAACGGTTATTTTTATTGAAGCAGTAAAACTAGTTTATATGCCAACGCAAATTTGTTCACCACTGATATATCTGTTAAGTCATTGAGCTTATTTCATTAATATAACGTTATAGTTATTCGTTGAGTCAATTTTTAAGCCAACGAATTAACTTCATAGCCGTAAAAAATGCTTATATAATTGAGATTTAATCTAATTTATTCAAACTTTGATCAAACCTTCAATGCAAACATCTGTTAAAACATCTGTTAGCTTTGATTTCTTTATTGATGTTGGATCATCACTCTTATACAACTTCGACAGAGATCTTCGTTGGCCCCTATAGCGGTCGTAGAGTTTACCTTTTGGAGGAATTTTGTTTTTACCTGGGACAAAGTACGTACTCTGTTGTAATTATGATACAAAAATCTATTAGAAAATGCTTTATTGGTAACGGCAGTATCAACCTTACCAAACTTTCTGTTGGAAAAATTTTAACGATTTCCTCCGCCAAAATTTCGCACCGCTTGACCGTTATTTTCTTTCTATTCTCTATAAAGTACTGGACAGTTTTATGAACAAGATCTGTTCTATCCTGTGGACTTAAGACATTTTTATTGTTATATGATTCTAAAAGTCCTCTTCCTTGATCCGTTTTCATTAATACTTCCAGAACTGTTACCTAAAATTAAATAATTGACTAAATGACAAAATTTTTCCTAACTAAAAAATATTATCCAACTTCATAAACAATTAATATTCATTTCATAAAAACAAAACACTGCAAAAGCAAAACAAATTATATCCTAAGTGCTTGATTTAACTTAACCTGCTGCCTTAACGGGTTCTATCTGACATGCATTTTCAATTTGGATGGTGAAAGCATTCTTTTTAAGTTTTTGAATCTTCTAAAGATTTAATTTAATGATAGTGGCAATGATCCATTTAAGAGGTTGTAATATGTGAAAATATAGATCTTAAAATTAAGAAATGTTTAATAACTGAAAAATTTTGAAATTGTGAAATTTCAAAAATATTTATTATTAATCAACAAAAAAAAAAAACAAGAAAAATGTCCTTGCCAATAAATAAACCGATTTTTAAAACCCTTCTCGAAAATGCATTGTTATGTACATAAATATTACCTAAAAATTGTTTTTACCGATTGTGCGCTAGGTTCGTAGTTATATAAATGATATTTTTAGATATGACTTATGTTTGAACTTACGTCAAAATCTGAGGAGTTACTGTGAGATGGGCTACTCATGCTGTTAAGCCACGTTTCCACTGATACTTGTTGAGTTGATTTTTTGTAAGGTTTTGTATTAAAAATTCCCTGTTTGTATTAAAAAGGAAAATAAAAATGATAATTTAAAAAAATGTAATTAAATTGTTTTTTTTTTTTTTTTCTGTTTTATATTTAACTTAAAAATAAGTTACAAAAATTAAAACTATTAACATATAAGTTACATATGCTCCAGAAAGACAAAACCCAACCCCATGAATAACACAATGGCCCTTAGTAATAGACATCCATAGAATCGGTTTTAAAGTCACTTTTTGTTAGATGTAGAAAAGTTGCTTTTAAAATTTCGTAGTAACAGATCAAATTTACAAAAGTCTTATTTATACCAATAATTGTGACTCATTTTCATAATTTCGTTATTGTGAACTGATACACAAACAGATTTCTATTAACCAGATTCGTAAAGTTCTATTGTGATTCTATCATTTTAAATTTAACTTAGTTACAGGAAAGCCGCTTTTAAGTATTTATACTTGAAATTTGTTTTATTTCTACGAATGTTTGGTTAAAATCGAACTTAGGCTAGATTCGGATCTATTACTCAGGGCCAATGGCTTTGAATTCTTATAAGGGCCAGCCAGATGCAGCTGTGACCACAAATCGAAGTGCATGTATATATTTCTAAGATGACAACAATGTATTTAACCAGTAAAACAAAATATTGTGTTGGACTTTAATTGGCCATCAAACTGTAAAGTTAATGTAAATAAAGTTTCAATGAATATTTTTTAAAAACATTTTTTTAGCTTTAAATAACAAAATTTGCGCAGTCGGTAGGATACAAATATATTTTTCGTATCCTTTAAGAACCATAATTCCGTTTCTACAAAGTGAAATTATACTCGAGATAACTCGAAAGAGAGTATCTAATATTATTTTAAAATAACGGCTAAAGTAATCGTAACGCGATAGTTAAAAAGTGAATACGATACAAACTTTGGTCTTAAAACTATTAAGCTATTGCAACTGCAATTCAGTAGAAAAAGTGAAGAAATCCTTAGCGAAAATAAAGACTTAAAACAAAATACTTCAGTGAATAAAAAACTTGATCAGTTCGTAGTTCATTTAGCGCATATAACCATACTACGAAGTTCCATAGAGGAGATCCGATCACACACTAACATAAGAATTACAAAAACAAAATATTGTGTTACTACTTTAACTGACCATCAAATTGTAAAGTTATAATAATTAAAGTTTCAATAAATATTTTTAAAAACATTTTGTTAGTTTTTAATAATAAAATTTATATTATATTTTACTTACATTTTCACTTTGCCACAAAAGTAATTTAGCTTCAAAGATCATTTTTGTATTAAAGTCATTATATTCATAAAAAATTTGATCAATGTGTCGTTCCCTCATGCACTTTAAACCTTCAATATCTATTTGTTTTCCTGTTAATTAAACATTTTTGTAGACAAATATCTAAAATGTTAGAGATTTTACCTTTTAAAAATAGATAAAGTTTATCATACAGATCCCACGCTTTTAGTAAATCAGCTAAGTCATCGTTGGTTTCTTCTTCCTGTGTTTGAAATTGACGTGGAAGGATATTTTCGGAATTTATAATTGTAATGTTTAATTCTTCTTCATCTTCACGTAGCAACGTTAATTCATCTTCTGAATTAAGAACAAAGAATGAAGTAGGATTTGTGTCGATGTTTTTATTTTGAACAGCCGTCATGGAGTTGTTTGGATAAGAACTAGGTTGTTCATGTTCAGTTGTGGAAATATTTAAGTCTTGTGCATTCATTTTGTAATGCTGTTGTGACCTAAGAAAAAAAATGTTTTTTTCGTATATATTCTTTACCGCATAGTTTTTTATGGCAGCTAACGGGTGAGCCATCAAATTCATTTAGGGATTTAACTAAACAAATATCCTCAGTGCTTTCTATTTTTTCAAACGACATATAATGATCGCTAAATACTGTTTGTATTTCTTGACAAAGTATATACACAGTTTTATTTTCGCTAATGATCATTCGCATTATTAAAAAAAACTTTACATTCAATTCACTTGTAATAGATAAGTAATGTCCTTTTTTGTAAACTGTGCCATTAAATTCAATTTGTTCGAAGTGTTTTGAATTTACATTTAATACACTTGAATTCAAACAGTTTATGTTCTCAATGGCATTATGTATTTCATCATGATGTGAATACTGAAGTAAATTTTCTCTTTCTTTAATACTTTTATAAGCAAATTTGAACTGTAATTTTGTTGCGATTGAAAGTAAAATGTTTTTGCGACTTGAAGTGACTCTACCATATGATTTTAACTCCTGGTGTTTGGCTTCAAACAAAAAAGACCAATAATATTTTGGAAGCCCAGAGTTCTGTATGATCCGTGGGTAGTGGATAAGGTTGTGATGTTTTGGTTTGAGAGTATCGCCAAATAACTTTTGATATAGCATATTGTGTTTTTCAATAAGATGTTCAAGATCATGCATTATGTAATTATTACAATGTGGCAGAAGTAATATATCAATTATATTTATAAAAATCAGAACGAACTCCCAAACTTTATCATTAACTGAGATCAAGTGGCCGATAATCAAAGGAAAATGGTGAACAAATGTCCACATTTCTCTTGCTGAAGCATTTAATTTTTTTCTTTTCAGATGTAGTGGAGTAATGTCTTTAAAAACATTTCCTTTCTCAGTATCTCCATAGGAAAAAGTGGACTTATATTGGTTCAGTTCGTCTAATGTAAACAATTTGTTTTTGATGTAATGTTCTATAACATGTGTTAAATTATAGTGTGCAATGCCCTCAAATATATCATGCATAAGATCTACTGAAAAATTTTGTACAACATGAAAAGAAGGAATTTTGTTTAAAATTGACGTTTTGTAAATGCCTGTGGTAGAGAAATCGGCAGATAAACTTTCATTATAATTTTCTTCGGTTCTGATAAATTTTGAATTCTCTTTACACATAACTTTGGTTAATTCACTTGGTGCTATACAAAAGCGACAGTAGTGGTTAGAAGAGAATGATTTACTGAATTCAAGAATTTGGTTAAGACCCAAGTTGTCTCCTAAGATAATACCCATTATTAAAGATATGTTCGTTTTCTGGTTATTTAAGGTCAGTTCAATACCTTCAACTTCTAAGGAGATAATTTCTTGTACAAGGTTGTAAATTGTCAGATCATTTCCATAGGTTTTTATATCTTGAGCCTTAATCAAGCCAGCCAGATAAATGTCACTGACCTTGAAATAATTTTCAAATATAGGAATCGAAAAATACACTCCCGTTATTTTATGAACTCCACTATGTGATCCCAGAGGATTATTAACTTCAAAATCGTCTGCGAATAAAAAATATGGAACCAAATTCCTATTTTTATAAAGTGCTTTTTTTGATTGCCATAATTTACCTTTCATAAAATTACTTATATTTGATGACTGGCTCTGTTTCTGTTCTTCCAAAAATGTTTTGAGGACTTCTTGATTTTCAGTTTTTTCAAAAATTTTCCGAAATTGAAATTTCAAATCCATAAGAATACCTTTTTCAACTTTTTCTGTCAAATTGCTCTCTCCGTTTATCATAACATGAGAAATTTCTCTATTAATATCAAACTCTCGAGGTTCTTTATATAGATCTCGACTTTCCAAAAATTTTTGAAGTTTGTACTCAGTGTTTAAATTATTCAAAACATTTTTGTATTCTCTGACAATGTTTTCTATTTTGCTTTTATCACCCTCACACATTTCAACGTTAAAAATTATTTTTAACAGTGGGGATATAATCAAATTTTCAACGTCTTTCTGTATAGTTAATGCGTCTTTTCTATTAAAATGATTGTTGTTGTAAAGGCTTAAGACGAACTGAACTAGGCAATTTTCTATTATGCTTTTATCTGATGGGGTTTCTATCCTTTTTGCACTGCCACTAATAGTTGGTAAATGTTGTTCATTATTATTTAACGAAAAATGGTTGTTTTGCAATTCATTTTCAAATATATTCGTACTGGAAGTGTTACAAGCGTTTGGGTTTAAGTAATTATTCTTGTTAGGTGGTTCCACTATTTTGCTTAAATCCCTTAAATGGATGCCTAAATGTCTTTTGTACGAAGACAATCCATTAAATACTTGTTTGCATGATTCATCAAAGCATTTTAATTTGCTTCTTTTATCACAGCCATGGATAATTTTTAAATGACTGAATAATGTATTCAAACAAATAAATTCTTCAAGACAGATAAAACAATGCATTTTCCTCGTATAAACTGTAATAATGAATTTAACTTTTATGAATTTCTATAAATTTAATTAATAAATATATGTATGTATGTACACTGGATAACTAGTATTACGAAAAATTGTATGATCTAGACTGGACATCCAAAGTACAATATTTTACTTATCACTCAGAGAAGAAATAATTTTTTTTGTTTATAATATGAAGGATTATCTTTAATATTACGAGCATATGCTAGTTCAGTGCTTTTTAAAACTATGATAAAGTTAAGAAACTCATTCATCTTGACATCAGTTAAAAAAAAGCTTGAGAATTTAATAACTATTTTTAGAGCTAATACTTTTCAAGATAACTCTTAAGAATTTTCTAAATTTTTCAATTCAAATTTAATTCCAAAATGCTAAATGCCGGTAGTTAGGGGATGAAAAACAGGATTAAGATATGCAAGAAACATTGTAATATAGCTAATACTTTTCGAGAAAACGCTTAGTATGCTAAGCATTTCCTTTCTTAAAGAAAATAAGAATTATACTTTGCTTTTTTGGGTTTGCTTGCTCACCGAGATTAAGAATCTTGGATTCGGTAAATATTTTATAATGTATATGTATGTAGTTACCTTCTGCATTTTTGTTTGATTAACTTTTCGCTATTTACTTAATAATATGTATTAAAAATCTGACTGTAATACGTAATAAATACAACTTTTTAAGAACTTTTAAGAAAATTTGCTTTTTCAATGAAATTGTATGTACTATCACCAAAGTACATTTTTTTCAATGAATTAGTTAATTCCAAAATGCTAAATGCCGGCAGTTAGGGGATGAAAAACAGGATTAAGATATGCAAGAAACATTGTAATATAGCTAATACTTTTCGAGAAAACGCTAAGTGTGTTTAAGTATTTTTTTGGTTTTTCAATGAAATTGTATGTACTATCACCAAAGTAGATTTTTTTCAAAAAATTAGTTAATTCCAAAATGCTAAATGCCGGCAGTTAGGGGATGAAAAACAGGATTAAGATATGCAAGAAACATTGTAATATAGCTAATACTTTTCGAGAAAACGCTAAGTGTGTTTAAGTATTTTTTTGGTTTTTCAATGAAATTGTATGTACTATCACCAAAGTAGATTTTTTTCAAAAAATTAGTTAATTCCAAAATGCTAAATGCCGGCAGTTAGGGGATGAAAAACAGGATTAAGATATGCAAGAAACATTGTAATATAGCTAATACTTTTCGAGAAAACGCTAAGTGTGTTTAAGTATTTTTTCGGTTTTTCAATGAAATTGTATGTACTATCACCAAAGTAGATTTTTTTCAAAAAATTAGTTAATTCCAAAATGCTAAATGCCGGCAGTTAGGGGATGAAAAACAGGATTAAGATATGCAAGAAACATTGTAATATATCTAATACTTTTCGAGAAAACGCTAAGTGTGTTTAAGTATTTTTTTGGTTTTTCAATGAAATTGTATGTACTATCACCAAAGTAGATTTTTTTCAAAAAATTAGTTAATTCCAAAATGCTAAATGCCGGCAGTTAGGGGATGAAAAACAGGATTAAGATATGCAAGAAACATTGTAATATATCTAATACTTTTCGAGAAAACGCTAAGTGTGTTTAAGTATTTTTTCGGTTTTTCAATGAAATTGTATGTACTATCACCAAAGTAGATTTTTTTCAAAAAATTAGTTAATTCCAAAATGCTAAATGCCGGCAGTTAGGGGATGAAAAACAGGATTAAGATATGCAAGAAACATTGTAATATAGCTAATACTTTTCGAGAAAACGCTAAGTGTGTTTAAGTATTTTTTTGGTTTTTCAATGAAATTGTATGTACTATCACCAAAGTAGATTTTTTTCAAAAAATTAGTTAATTCCAAAATGCTAAATGCCGGCAGTTAGGGGATGAAAAACAGGATTAAGATATGCAAGAAACATTGTAATATAGCTAATACTTTTCGAGAAAACGCTTAGTATGCTAAGCATTTCCTTACTTAAAGAAAATAAGAATTATACTCTGCTTTTTTGGGTTTGCTTGCTCACCGAGATTAAGAATCTTGGATTCGGTAAATATTTTATAATGTATATTATGTATGTAGTTACCTTCTGCATTTTTGTTTGATTAACTTTTCGCTATTTACTTAATAATATGTATTAAAAATCTGACTGTAATACGTAATAAATACAACTTTTTAAGAACTTTTAAGAAAATTTGCTTTTTCAATGAAATTGTATGTACTATCACCAAAGTACATTTTTTTCAATGAATTAGTTAATTCCAAAATGCTAAATGCCGGCAGTTAGGGGATGAAAAACAGGATTAAGATATGCAAGAAACATTGTAATATAGCTAATACTTTTCGAGAAAACGCTAAGTGTGTTTAAGTATTTTTTTGGTTTTTCAATGAAATTGTATGTACTATCACCAAAGTAGATTTTTTTCAAAAAATTAGTTAATTCCAAAATGCTAAATGCCGGCAGTTAGGGGATGAAAAACAGGATTAAGATATGCAAGAAACATTGTAATATAGCTAATACTTTTCGAGAAAACGCTAAGTGTGTTTAAGTATTTTTTTGGTTTTTCAATGAAATTGTATGTACTATCACCAAAGTAGATTTTTTTCAAAAAATTAGTTAATTCCAAAATGCTAAATGCCGGCAGTTAGGGGATGAAAAACAGGATTAAGATATGCAAGAAACATTGTAATATAGCTAATACTTTTCGAGAAAACGCTAAGTGTGTTTAAGTATTTTTTCGGTTTTTCAATGAAATTGTATGTACTATCACCAAAGTAGATTTTTTTCAAAAAATTAGTTAATTCCAAAATGCTAAATGCCGGCAGTTAGGGGATGAAAAACAGGATTAAGATATGCAAGAAACATTGTAATATAGCTAATACTTTTCGAGAAAACGCTAAGTGTGTTTAAGTATTTTTTTGGTTTTTCAATGAAATTGTATGTACGAGTACTATCACCAAAGTAAATTTTTTTCAAAAAATTAGTTAATTCCAAAATGCTAAATGCCGGCAGTTAAGGGATGAAAAACAGGATTAAGATATGCAAGAAACATTGTAATATAGCTAATACTTTTCGAGAAAACGCTTAGTATGCTAAGCATTTCCTTACTTAAAGAAAATAAGAATTATACTCTGCTTTTTTGGGTTTGCTTGCTCATCGAGATTAAGGATTCGGTAAATATTTTATAATGTATATGTATGTAGTTACCTTTTGCATTTTTGTTTGATTAACTTTTCGCTATTTACTTAATAATATGTACTAAAAATCTGACTGTAATACGTAATAAATACAACTTTTTAAGAACTTTTAAGAAAATTTGCTTTGAAAGTGATAATTCTCAATCGAGAGTTGATTCATTTTTAATTTTTCCCGAAATTAGAAATGGTCTTTGCAGTTATCCATTGAATAATCAAATAATACCAGGGTATTCCTATTCTTACTGCTAGACTTGGTTTTGAAAATAGAAAATTATAAATGCACCAAATGCGATCCGCAGCTTTTATTAGAAAATGCCTCCAACGTGGTCAATGTCAACCCCACCCAAAAAAATTGTAAAAGTTGACGTAGACATGCCAGCTTTTGCCAGCGCCCTTGATACCCTCAAAATATGTAATATTGGAATTACGCAATTTACGTTTCTGGATATTACTGAGACTCTGAGATCTCATTAATACCACACCCGTTCTTGTAAAAAAGAAAATCAGAATCACATTTTTTTTGGTTTGCTTGCTCAGCGAAATTAAGAAACTTGGGTTGGTTAAATATTTTATAATGTATATGGATGTAGTTACCTTTTGTTTTTTTGTTTGATTAACTTTTCACTATTTACTTAATAATATGTATTAAAAATCTGACTGTTATATGTAATAAAAACAACTTTTTAAGAACTTATAAGAAAATTTTCTTTTAACGCGTTGCAGTTGGTTGACGGTTGACGATGAAAAATGAATGAGAAGGAGAACCACGTGGCATGTGCGCCGCCTTACGGAGTTATGAGTTTTGATAAATGAGTTTGTTCAGTGAAATATTCTTTGGTTTGCAAATAAAAAACATGTTCAGTTGCTTGTGCAACTGGAACTGCGTTTCTTTTCTTTAAAAAAATGCAAATAAGTCCTTTTTAAGACAAATCGGATATATACTAATCGCAGTAATAAAATAATTATTTTGCTCCGAGATTAAAATTATGTTAATGATTATAATAAATTAATAGTATAAAGACACTTACCTTGAAATTATCCCAAATATTTGTTATTAATATTTTAAATATAGAAAGGAAGGTATTTCTTTTTAATATTTGCCGTATTATAATGTTATTTATTAAAGACTTTACGTTTTTTTTTTTTAAATCACTTTTTGGACTGCTCAACACGAAAATTACAAACCAACTAAATAAGTTACGAAAATACTTACACAAATCACAACATAACGGCATCCGAATAATATTTCACGTTAGAACTAGGCTAATATTTCAATAATAACACAAAATTACCTTAAAACTAGGTTAATTACAAATAGTTAATAGAAACTTGGAGGAAAAATCACGTTAAGCACTAGGTAAAATTAGGTAAGACTTAGGTAAATGTTCACAAGTGGATACAATTGGCGCAAAAATTGTGTTAGTGCTTACATAAAATCACTTTATACCTAAGGTAACGTTGCATTGCTTACGGCAATTGGAGGAAAACCATATGTTTGCGTTCTTTTTTCAAGATGTAAAATTTTTTTAGAATAAATTACGTTGTTTTATTCATGAAACGAGAATAACTTTCGATTTATCAAAAGATTATATTTCGCCAGACGTTTACACAATAAAATGAGATATTACTTTTCTTAGTTAAAAGGGTTTATTATTTCATTTTCCGCACCAAATTCATGAGATAAATTTATCTACTCTGCAGAAAAGAACTCAAATATAAATTTTTAAAATTTGTTGCTGCGAAAATAAAACTATCCAGTTTTTCAGGTCTATCCAAATATTCCACTAATGCATAAATATCCCTTAGGGACCAGTTATAACTATCATTGAAATGCATCATTAAATTTTTAATTCGCATTTTTAAGACGAATAAGGCTAGGAACGCACTTGCGATTTCAATCGCGCGGTTTTTTAATCGCAAAAACAGAACACATGAGTTTAAATGAGAATGAACGCAGAAATCGTCACGATTTAAAGGTCGCAATTTGTTTCATTTTTCAGGCGATGCGATTGTCGTAAGTTAAAATGAAACAAATACACTTAAATGGATATGCTCACACTTGCGATTTAAATTACTACGACTTAAAAATCGTAGTAGCAAGAATAAATTGTTATGCACGCACTTGCGATTTTTAATCCACGATTTTTTAGCCGCAAGGAATAAGAGACATGGCGTTAAATGTAAATGCACGCACATGCGACTTAAAAATCGTATTGATTATAAAAATGAAACAAGCTCCATTTTTCAAGCAATTTTTTTGTCGCTACTTATTTGTAGCAAATGCGCGACTTTTTAATCGCCTCGACGAAAAATCGCAAGTGCGGTCCTAGCCTAAACAAACTGTAATGGCTTAATTGGTACCAAAATGAAGGCAATGAATATTAATATTTTTTTGACTCTATAAAATACAAAATTCTGATTTAAACTTTCTTGTTAATCCAATATTATTATTTCACTGATGGAAAGCAATTTCAATGAACAGCTGATTTTCGTTTTTTTTTAATATGGAACACAATAATTTCACTGAATGTGTTCAATTCTCTTTTAATTCTCAAATGTCAATTTTCCTTTCAATGATCAACTCTAAACTCAAATGCATAGAATTGGTTGTAATCAGCCACTGACAGCATCTTTTACTGAAACCCATTTTTCAATGATTGGTATAACTGGCTTGTCAAAAGAATAAAGTCAGCATTCCACTAATTTGTCTCAGAGATACATTTTAAGAATGCTATAACTGGGGCCTTAAGCAATATTTCTATATTTTTTGATTATATAAGTAAAAAATGTGGGTAAAAATTTCACAACGCGTATTTTAATTTATTCTTTCATTCAAACATTCTGTGTTAATGTTAGTTTGTCTAATAAATTAATTGATTGATACACTCGTTTTTCATACGAATTAAAAGAAATGTAATGAACTTTTCTTTCAAGAGCCCAACTACCCAGGCGTAAATGATTTTCCGTGCTAACTTTTTGCCGTCTTTAAATTTTTGTGAATAAATATGATATGCTCAACTTTTTACCCATTTTCTTTTGAATAAAAATTTACTTTTCAATCTTACGGAAACACAAAATATGATGTGTACACATATTTTTGTGTATACAGATAAAAATCACGCTTGCGAAATTGAATCCCACTAATGTTCTAATGTTTATTCAAGTGATCAAAGGTTTTCGATAGCTAAAATGAGAGATTAAAATAAGAATCTAATGTTAAAATGTCCTCTGATGCTTTTCTATAAACTTAAATGATTGTTGACAACAATTTAAATGAAATACTACATTTGTTTGTTTTCAAATTGAAAACAAAATTTTGATTTTTCTATTCAAAAATATTGTCTACGCCCATGTTCTAAGTAAATTTTGTCTCTCTGAACAAATTATTGCGGCGCCTTTGTCAAATCTAAGATTTTTGGCGGCAACGTTGCCTTAGTACTAAGGTAAAATCACCTTATACCTGAGGTAAAATTGTACAGGTATTGAATATTGGCGGGAAAACCATGTTAGGCCCTAGGTAAAATTAGCTTAAACTTAGGTAAAAGTTCACTAGTGGATATAAATGGCGGGAAATTGATGCTAGTGCTAACTTAAAATCAGCTTAAACCTAAGGTAATATTGCATAGTTTTAAAAATTGGAGGGAATTCATAGATGTGCGTTCCATTTTTGAGAAATAAACTTAAATATCGTTCTTTTATTCAAGCGCATTCTTGCAACGAGACTAACTTTCGCTTTGCGAAAGGACATAACTTCGTAAAAACATTTGATTAATTGTGGGAATAAATATTTTCGATGTTGTTTGTCTTACGGTTTTTATTTATTTCCTATTTGATGTCCATTTTTTCTTTTATTGATCATTTGTTTTTTGAAATGCCATAATCAAATTAGAAATCACTTTTCTAAGTTTATCGGCTTTATCATTCCATGTTCCGCACCAAATTCGTAAAATAAAATTATAAAGCCTGCATAGAAAAAAATTCCATATTAATTTTGAAAGCTTGTTGCTGTGAAAATAAAATTATCTAGTCTACTATCTAGGTCAATCCAATGCATTATTACACATAACACATTTTTGAGTATATCTACGAGTACATACGAGTATATAATAATGTGTTCAATAACTTCACAATGTATATTTAAAGTTATTCTCTCATTCTATCATTCTGTGTTGATTTAAGATTTGATATATCGGAAAACGAAAACTATTTTTGCTAAAACCAGAAGCATGGTTCGCGTTCTCAAAATTGTTTTACAACTAGTGCACGATTATTTCGATTTTGATCATTTGAAATTTTCGTCATTCGACTTGTCAGTCATGATTGATTTATAATGAAATAATTTGGTGTTCGGTGGTAATGACAAGAAAAAGATTGTGTGTACTGACGTACGCGCGGTTGAAGTAAAACTTCTTTTTCCTCAAGCAAAGCTTCTGTAAGATTATAACCTACGAACAAACATTTTGTATTCTAAAAACATGTCGCTGTCTTTGACGGATAACGTGACGTTTTGACATGTCACTGACAGCTGCATAGAAATTTTTTTACCCCCAATGCAGGAAAAGAAGTTTTACTTCAAAAAAACATCAAAAAGATATGTTTGTTTGTTTTTTTTTTTTTAAAGCATAGTGGTTTCTGCTTGTTAAATTGATCGACCACATAATTCACAAACATTTTATATTTTTAAAACATGTCGCTGTCTTTGACTGATAACGTGACGGTTTGACTTGTCACTGACAGCTGCATAGAGAATTTTTTACCACCAACGCCGGAAAAGAAGTTTTACCTCAAAAAATTGAATGTGCGCGCCTAGCCTTAAATGAAATCGAGAAGAAAAGTACAAAACTCCCATGCCACTTGACAAGCAAGTTGCCTCGCTTTGTTTGTATTACCCTAGGGCTGCACGTACAAGTATTGGCAAGCATGTTGTAATCTTGTAATGTACACAAGCATTTCTTATTAACCCGTACAAACCCGAGCAACTAAGTAGTCACCTGGCATTAATTCAGTATCCAGGCAACTTGGAAAGCAAGTACACTGACAGCGGCACTCTTGTAAAATTAATTATTAAAGTATTTGATTGATTAGTCGGGTGACGTTCAAATTTATAAATACCAAAACAAATGTCGGTGGCGTGTGCGATTAAGCGAATAAATATTATTAAAAAGTATAATTTCAAAACTTTCAGGCAACCTGATGGTCATATGGCATGCCGTCTATGACAGCAAGAATACAAATGGTAGTGGATACACCCAACTTTTTGGCCAGTACTTTGTATGCGAGGGTTAGGTGTTGGTAAAATTTATTTGGATTGCAATATGCTTGTCAATAATTATTCGGTTGCATAGCCATTGCGCGTCTGAACCTATAGTTTTATGTTTATCTTTGAATGCAGCCATTTGAAATATGTAAATTCTAAATCGTATTCAACTTCATGTTTTACTTTGCACATGCTAAAAACATGTCGCTGTCTTTGACGGATGGCGTGACGGTTTGACATGTCACTGACAGCTGCATAGAAAATTTTTTACCCCAACGCCGGAAAAGAAGTTTTACTTCAAAAATATGAAAGTTCGAACGCTTGCATGTCGAGACTGCAGCAAAAATGTTAATATAGATACTGTATATCTTCGTCTAATTAAATTTCATAGGCTGTGAAAGTCTATTAGCCATGTTTAAATTACAAGTGAGAAGTGATTTTTGTAATCATGCTTGATAAATTGTGAATGCTAATGGTTTTCATTCACCAAACAGTCATCACGCCGTGTTTATCAACCAAATTTGAGAATGTTAATCCACTTAGTTTTCGCATTCATACATAAAAAAAAGAAAACAAACAAACAGTAATTAATTTTTCTTTCCAGGAACCAAAAAAAAAAAACAACCAAAAGCATTTAATTTTTCTGACTTGACAGCACTTATTCAAAATTATTGAGATAAACTCGAAAAAAGCTATTGTATGTTCAATGATGCTTTTTAATTAACTAAAATCAATAATCATATTAGCTTATTTACCTAATGAAATGTGTTGTATCTATTGTAAAACTGTCTACGCCCATGTCTTTGGGTAAAGTTGGCCTCTCTGATAGAATTATTGCAGAGCCCTTGTCAGATCCAAGAAAATATTGCATACACATTATTATCCTATTTCAAATTACCTAGGAGGTACATGTTGCCTTAGTTCTAGGTAAAATTTATACTCGTTAAATAACATTAGGTCAACAAAATTGTACCTTAGTTATATAAGGCAAAACAGCAATATTGTCTTAGTTATCTAAGGCAAATTATTCTATTTCAAACTACCTAGGAGGTACATGTTGCCTTAGTTCTAGGTAAAATTTATGCTCGTCCAATAACATTAAGTCAACAAAATTGTGCCTTAGTTATATAAGGCAAAACAGGAATGTTGCCTTAGTTATCTAAGGCAAATTATTCTATTTCAAATTACCTAGGAGGTACATGTTGCCTTAGTTCTAGGTAAAATTTATGATCGTCCAATAACATTAAGTCAACAAAATTGTGCCTTAGTTATATAAGGCAAAACAGGAATGTTGCCTTAGTTATCTAAGGCAAATGATCTTATTTCAAATTACCTAGGAGGTACATGTTGCCTTAGTTCTAGGTAAAATTTATGCTCGTCCAATAACATTAGGTCAAAAAATTTTACCTTAGTTATATAAGGCAAAACAGCAATGTTGCCTTAGTTATCTAAGGCAAATTATTCTATTTCAAATTACCTAGGAGGTACATGTTGCCTTAGTTCTAGGTAAAATTTATGCTCGTCCAATAACATTAGGTCAAAAAAATTGTACCTTAGTTATATAAGGCAAAACAGCAATGTTGCCTTAGTTATCTAAGGCAAATTATTCTATTTCAAATTACCTAGGAGGTACATGTTGCCTTAGTTCTAGGTAAAATTTATGCTCGTCCAATAACATTAGGTCAAAAAAATTGTACCTTAGTTATATAAGGCAAAACAGCAATGTTGCCTTAGTTTTATTCTATTTCAAATTACCTAGGAGGTACATGTTGCCTTAGTTCTAGGTAAAATTTATGCTCGTCCAATAACATTAGGTCAAAAAAATTGTACCTTAGTTATATAAGGCAAAACAGCAATGTTGCCTTAGTTATCTAAGGCAAATTATTCTATTTCAAATTACCTAGGAGGTACATGTTGCCTTAGTTCTAGGTAAAATTTATGCTCGTCCAATAACATTAGGTCAAAAAAATTGTACCTTAGTTATATAAGGCAAAACAGCAATGTTGCCTTAGTTTTATTCTATTTCAAATTACCTAGGAGGTACATGTTGCCTTAGTTCTAGGTAAAATTTATGCTCGTCCAATAACATTAGGTCAAAAAAATTGTACCTTAGTTATATAAGGCAAAACAGCAATGTTGCCTTAGTTATCTAAGGCAAATGATCCTATTTCAAATTACCTAGGAGGTACATGTTGCCTTAGTTCTAGGTAAAATCATGCTTGTCCAATAATTTTCGTTCAAAAAAAATCTTACCTAAGTTATATAAGGCAAATTAGCCTATTTTACATTGCCTAGAACGTAATATTTTGCCTTAGAACTTAGCAGAGTTATGTACGAAAAATAACATCCATATAAAAAAATTTGCCTTAGTTTTTTAAGGCAAATTAGCTTATTTCAAGTTACTTAGGACGTACATAACTTGCCTTAAAACTAAGCAGAGTTATGTACGAAAAATAACATCCATACAAAAAACTTTACCTAAGGCGTTTAAGGCAATTTTACACAGATTTTTTCTCTGGGTGTAGTTTTGGTTGACGTAGTTTTAAGTGTAAAAAGTTTACCAACTTTAGAGGTGTTTCTTGAATGCTAGAATCTTTCGAATCGAAAATCTGATTTGTACCTCAATCCATTATACCAGCGAACATCTTAATAGAAAGCTAAAGCTTGGAACAATCTTCAATGATCACTTAGCAAGTTGCCCGATAGTGATATACTTGTTGAACTTTGGACAAAATATCCGTTAGAGATATTATCGAAGATTTAATAGTGCTTTGATTGAACGTTATATCTTAAGACCTGGCTTAGATCATTTAGACCGAGAGCCCACAGCAATTTTTGGGTGTAATTGATAACAAAAAATAATTAACATAATTAGATAGGCCTTTTATAGTTATTTATGAATGTGAACGTCTTGCATACTCTAGTGGGCGCAATAGTGCATTATAGTGCATCAAGTATGCAGTTCTTTCAAAATTCTAAAAAGTTAGGATACAAAATTTGCCATAGCTTAAAAATGAACAGCTAAGTGCCCTGATTGCAAATATCGAGGTCCAAGACGTTTTGAAGGTGGCCTTCTTAGTGCAAGAAGTAGCCTATTCTTATCGCGTCTGGCAGGCAGAAGGCTGTCTGTAAAACGTCTTGGACCTCGATATTTTCAATCAGGGGACTCAACTCTACATTTTGGCAAAGTTGTTATCACAATTATTTGGACTTGGAAAGAACTGCATACTTAATGCACTATTATGGACTATTGCTCCCACTAGAGTATGCAAGGCTTTCACATTTGTAAATGACTATAAAAAGCCTATCTAATTATGCTAATTATTTTTTGTTATCAATCACACCCAAAAATTGCTGTGGGCTCTTAGTCTAATTGTAGTTTCTAGACTAATAAAATATAAAACTTTCTTCGTGATTTCTAACCATCAAAGTCAAAAACTAAAAAAAGTCAAAACTATACAAATCAATATACAAATTTTTAGCGAAGTCTAAAATTTAATTTTAATGAGGCAAAATTTTAAACAACCCATTATTAAGGGCTTAGCATTTTGTTAAACTTTTAGTAATTTACTAACTCTTACAAAATTTTAAACCTTTTCTTTCGTTTTACTAACTAGTAAAATACTAATTGCCTTTCATTAAAAATGGTGCATTTGAACACGTCCAAACAGTGACAGTTCGTGAAAAAATACAAAACAAACAAAACTAAATCTGTGAAAGGGACCTAATAATTTGATTTGTCAGAAGTCAAAGTGACAACCACAATTTATTTCTGTATGTATGTGTAATGAAACTACTACATGTAGTTCTGATTAAATTGCAGTCCCACGGCATGTAATTCGGTCTTGGAATTTCAGGTTTTCAACCAAGAACTGAACTGTTGTCTGGTCAAACTTATTCCTGGAGTAAAATTCTTAATCATCCAGCTCTTCAAAAGGATTTGCTGGGGACTTAAAACATCGCAATTTTCTGCACAAAGCTGATTCTTCAAACATATCGAAATCTTCGTCTTACTTTTGAAAACAATAGCTCACGAAAAAAAGCACAATTTAACTCTTTTAAATAAAATTGCCAAGAAATTGTGTACGAGGAAAATGACAGAAGTCATATGGATTTAGCAAATTACTAAAAGTTAAAGTAGCCAATTTTAACTTTAGTTAAATGTTAAGAGATAGTAATATGTTAAAATCGTTTAAAATTAGCAAAATCCTTAATAATTTACTAAAATTGCTAAATCGTTTAAAATTTTGCACCAATAATTCTAACTGGGAATATTTAGACCTTCTGTTTTTAAAAGTATTTGTAGTAGTCAAAAAGTTAGTTCTTCATTCAGAGAAAAACATCTGGTAAATATCTAACAAAAGTCTTGTTAAAATAACAAGGAATACTTTCATATATAAAATTCCAAAAAATTCAGGAACTGATACGATTTCAACAGCTTAGCTTAGCTTAGACTTAATGGGTAAAATAACTTCGCACATTTCTTGAAAACATTACAGTTTATATAACAAGATGATGATGATTATATTGACATAAATTAAATTTTCGGAAGAAACGGCAACAAGTTAAAGTTTTTGTAATTTGAATTTTTACCTAGTTCGTGTTATTTTTAAACAAAATCTGAAATGCATCATATTATGTAGAGTCTACATAGACTATTAAAGTAACTTTAAAATTTTTTTATCTGATGAAGTTAACTTGATATTTAGCTATCCATCTGAGCCGTTGGATACGTATTCGTTTGAATAGCTCGATATCAGTGTATAACTCGATAAGCTCGTCATTGAATCTTTTACTTCAGAACCCGTCAACGCAAATGGTTAGAAATATTTTGCTATAATTTTTCGTTCGAAGGGTCGTAGGATATCTTACTCCGCCTTTGAAAAAAGAAACAAATGGTTCGGCATCGGAAAGTAGTACTAGAATTATCAAAGTATAGTACACAATTTTCTTAGTTCTTCCAGGTATGATCTTACTCAATTGCTTTCTTAATCCAAAGAAACAGCGATTGCAAAATGTATTGGGCAGTTGATCTTGTTACCGCCACACTTAGATCAATGTAGGTCCGTTGTGATACCCTGGGATTTTGACTCCTATATATTGAAACATATAATAATCCTATGTCATTCAAGTCCGTTAAAGGTATTGATGATTTTCAGCAAGCTATAGGAGTTTACTTCCAAGTCATTGTAGAAATGTCATAATTTCCTGGTTGAGGAGAGATAGGGCGTGATACTTTTCTAATCCCCACTTGAGAAATTATCCTTCTACAAGGCCCAGGCCTTGGAGCATGTGGTTCCTTGGAACGTCTGCTAGATGGGTAGGTCAGTGTTTGGTGTATATGTCCGTTTGTTTGGTAAGTACATATTGCTGATTAAGTCGAAGGGGCTGTCACTTTCCCCCAGGGGATTTTACCAATGTTTGACTGATGTTACTCTCAGATGTTGTTGGGGGGCAAAAATTGATTAAGTCTATTACTTCCTCAAAATTATAGATGTCTACTGTGACGTTCTGTCCGTTTCTTTGATGTTTAACAGCTTATTTTGTGTTTTATTGCGAGCTCGCTGACTTCTGCCTATGATAATAATTTTGTCAGTGATGGTAATTATCATCTTGCACTTGTAAACGAGTTTGGCAGGGATGTCAAATAACCTAGACTGATTTGAAATTACAAATATTTTTTTTTTTTTTTCAATTGAAATTGAAGTCAAAGGAATTTCAAATTACAATTTTGGAAATTCTTGCCCATTTGCTTTGGCCACCATCTTGAATTGAAATGACGGCAGACGAGTCTTACTAAAAATTACTTTCAAACCTTTTTTCGCTAACCAAAACAAATTGTTAGATTTTCAACGAAATCTTAAAAATAATAAAAATAGGAGACGGCGCCCAATGCAAGGGTTCTGAAAAGTATGATTAGGCTCCCAATAACATTCAGACTGAACTTAAAATTAGATAAGACTCCGAAATGTTTTTCTCTTTAAATTCTAACATAGGCGGATTTATAGGTCTTGGATTTGGTCTATTGTGATTTTTGTTCTACAAGCGGATGGAGAGAGCCGATCCTGTTGGTAATGAGGGGGCTTAAATATTCGGTGTGATATTTAGAAAAATGATTTCCCTATTGTCTCTTTCAATGAGAATCGAGCAAACGCCCTAGGCCCAGTTTTTTTTATATTTTTCGAAAGTTTTACGAATTAAACTTGATGTTACCCCTGAAATATATGTATTTTTCGGTTAGAAAAATTGGTTAATTGAACAGATATTTATGATAAATGCTGCATTCTGCATGGTCAAAACCTGTTCAAATCGCAGTGCGGTACTACCTATTTGAAAGTGATTTCCGTGGCGCATCATTTCGATTTCGACAGTTTTTGAAAGCTAAAAGTTAAATTTATTCCTTCCCTTAAAAAAAACTTACATAATAAGTTAACTTATATTTGGGTTTCATTTTTTTTTTGTCTAACACGAAGGTTTTTATGACTTTTATTTATTTTACTGTTTTTGTTCCCTTATATTTTTATTCAAGTCAAATAAAACTACAGTTGCCATAAAATAAAATTAATTCTCTTCTAGGAATCACCATCTCCGGAGCAATATCTCTAGCCGTCTCTCAGGTCAACGCTGGAAAACTGAAAAACCTTGGTCATTCAATAGCATTTGTTGTTGCCGAAACCTATGGCGATGAAGTGTCTAGCATCAGGCAGACAGCATCTTTATGGACACGTCAAGTTGCTGGCTATATAGGCCCCCAGGAAACGTGTGTACACGAAGGACGAATGGCAGCTGCTTTTAATCTTCCAATGATTTCCTATGTAAGTTGATATGGGGCAAAAGGAAAACACATTTCAATCATTCTGGACCATTTACTCTGACTATTATCATCACTTTCAGTATTGCACACACAGTGACACTTCAAATAAAAAGGATTTCCCCACATTTGCCCGAACACGTCCGCCAGACACACAGATATCAAAATCTGTTGTCTCACTACTTTTAGCTTTCAATTGGACTCAAGTGAGTAATATTCCGGCCCAAAGGCGATACATTAAAGGACTTTTCATTGAAAAATATGGTGTCAGCTAACTGTGTGTGTGTGTTTTTTTTCCTTTCAT
Source organism: Philhelius festivus (assembly GCA_963931855.1). NCBI lineage: Eukaryota > Metazoa > Arthropoda > Insecta > Diptera > Syrphidae > Philhelius > Philhelius festivus. Next base: position 87,264,739 of record OZ007557.1, on the reverse strand, counting down.
CATATCCAGGTGACATTCCTGTATCTTGATAATGTTGAGAGCTTGTATAACCCAATAGCGGACACTATACTGAATATTTTGCGTAAGTCTGGAGTAAAGGTTCGTGACATTCTTACATGGAACAAAGTATATCATCATGGCTTCAGAACAAATCCTTTTGATGAGTTAGTGGAAAAGACTTATACAAACACACGAAGTAAGTACCTACTGTAGTTATTTGTATGAATATGGAATGGAAAATTTAGCTTTTGTAAGTTTTCTAGTCGCTCGACTCCTGATTCGTGGTGACATACACAAGTACGCTCTCAGTTTAGGGAAGAAAGTGTTGCAGCACATCCTTATTGCAAGGCAGCATCGTAAATTCACGTCAATGTCAGTGTTTATTTCACAACATATTCCCTTCCCGGTGACAGCAATGATTTATGTTTAGTTAAATTTAACTTTAGTGTTGCATTTCCTATATATGTAAACTCCTTCCGAAGCCTTGTCCTTCTAAGCGATATTCAGAAATAAATTGCTTCCAACAAGCATTTCATTATCATGGTTCAATTGGAATACCAATAAATCATCTTAAGCATAAAATTTAATCTTTCAATGGATGATATCCTTTCAATCTTTAGACTGCCAATGAAATTTACTCAAGACCTCAATACCCTGCTACTTTTAGCAGCCCAACTTCAAAAATCTTTCCCAATACTAGTTATTTATTAAACCTCTTCTCTTTTTTTTCATTTCTATTCAGTTTACTTAATCCTAAGTAATTATTACGAGCACGTCGGACTCATGGTGAGCTTACACAAGAAAGGACTTCTCTCCAAGGGCGAATACTTTGTTGTGGGTATTGACATCGAACAATATGATCCATCGTCACCGGAAAAGTATCTGCGTAGCTTGCTGTTAAATACAGTTGATTCTAAGGCTGAGGAGGCGTTCCAATCGTATCTGGGGATATTTCCAACAGCTCCAACGCTATTTAAAAATTTTGCCAAAGAAGTAAGTAAAAAAGGATTTGAAAAAAAAAATGAAGACGATAGATTTTATAATACTCGTACTTAACAAACTAAACTTAAATCAATAATGATTGACGAGGTTTATTAAGAGAAAAGAGGTTTTGCAATTTTTCAATTACAGACAAGGATCATAGGTCGTTATCTGAAGCTCAAAAAGAATGAAAAAGTTAATCAATCACAATGATTTTTTAATGCAATTTGATAAATATCTTCGATTGAGTATTTTTGCTTGAATTGTCCTTATGTTTTGCCTTTTGGATTGAAAGAAAAAAAGCAATCCTTCGTTATATCTTTCTTATATAGCAAGTTACGCATTCTAAAAATATTGAACTTGAGATTTTGATCGGACTTGACATAACTATGATAGGAACAGACTATAAAAGTGGGTCTCTCAATTATGTCGGTCTGTTGGAGTGCAGCCTAAATGACTCAGCTGATTTTCTATAAGCTTTTTCAACTGCCATAGATATTTTTTTTTTTTAAATTTAAGAAAATAGTTTTTTCTCCAAAAGTGTTCCATATATTTAAAAATAAAGTTTAAAAAAATTAATTATTGTAATCTCTATAAAATTTTAGAAAAAATATCCCAAAAAAATGGTAATAAATGGTACCTCTTATAGAACCATGTTCTTGATTTTCGATTTTCGCAAGAACAGTAGAACGCGTTTTGATCTATCTTTTATTCTAAAGCTTGTAAAAAGTGCAAATATATAAAACGTTTCCATCGACCACTAAATCGAGATTTAGTGTGATTTACCTTTAATCTTTTTGAAATTTCGAAACTTTACCATACAATATATATCCATATCGTGCGGAAGTATCTCGATCAATTTTAATAGTTTGGCTCAAGTGAAACTTTCTATTTCTTACTTCTACTTCATAAGAACAATAAAACAGTGTTAGCATTTTCATAGGTGCTGTCAATCAATGGAATCAATCTTTTTGAGAAGTGTATCCACCACATAGGTAGGTAGGTAAAAATCGCCACCACTGGCAGTCTAGCCTTTTGGTCCAATTAGCACTGAAGTGCGCCAATTTGATACCGTAACTCGTATGAACCTGTGGATGTAATTGATGTGGGAAATGATAGACATTCTCAAGGAGTCATCCTGTTTGAATTAAATTCAATTATATGAAAGCATCTATTAGGTTTTGATGTCTCCAATTTGTTTTTTTTTTTTGCTTTTGCACAATCATTCCTAAATTGGATCACTCACTCAGCAGGACCAACACCCTCATCCGACACCATCTACAATGTGCGAAGCTAGGCAGCTTGTTGACTGGTGCTAAAACAGAAACCAATCCGATTGAGTGATCATCCGGCCCCCGCACCGCAAACCTACGTCAAAGTCCACTGTCATCTAGCTCGGGTAACCAAAGTTCGTCCTAAAGCCATTTCGTCGTGTTGAGAAAAGATATCTTGAACCTCATTTCCGAAATGTCCGCTACAGTTTCACGATCCTGGCTATGCCTTGCCTCGGTCTGTATATCAGATCAAGTGTTCGGGATTAACTATGAGTGGGCCAAATCTTAGATCTCTCTCCTATCTCTAGATATAATGCAATAAGTTAAACTGATCCATCTACGATTTGAATCGCTAAGAAAAACTGAGAACTCCGAGCGGAATTTTTTCTCTTTTCGCAAGTGAGTTATGACCGGCTGATCCTTGCCTGGCCAGCTCGTCAGCCCGTTTATTCCCATAAATTCTACAATCGCCCGGACGCCATTCAACTTTTCAACACATTTTTTTTTTGAATTGCTAAACATTTTTTTTATACTCAATATTTCGAAAAAAATATGCTTGATTTAATTTTAAACTTGCCAACTAGTTGCTTTTTAATACTGCCTACAAGATGTAGGAACTGATTTCTTCTAAGAATTCAAACACTAAAAATTGTTTTTGAAAATTGTATTTTTCTGGAAAACTGCACCTAGAACTGTTTAATCTTATTTTTGCAATCTGTAATAAAAAGGAAATTGAAATAAAGATATTAGGATACTTTTCGATTTTTAGCTTTGAAAAAAATAATATAGAACCATCCAAAATTAAAATTTTTCTTTTCAAAATTCGCTATCTCAAAGACGAAGCATTTATTTTTTCTTAAATTTAATATTATTTGCAAAATAATAAAAACTTAAAATTGGGGTAACAAAGCTATATCTAGTTTTTTCTTTAACAATTCATATATATATAAAAACTTATTTTAACTATTTAACATTGTTATTTTTGCAGTAATTCATATTTACTTATTACATCCAGTTCTTAGCTCGAATTACTAAAAACAATTGTTTTAAAAACTTTTAAAAACTGATTTTGTGCTTCTGAATATTTTTCACTAATAACATCCCTTTTTAAAATTCTATGTCTCTCTTAAATATACGGGCAATTTCATGCGATCCACTCGTGCATTTTATTTTCTTTCGTTCAACTGATAAAGTATCCATCAAACTATAATTGAAAACGATATATTTACCCACACCACCTCAGTTCTTCAGTTCATAAATATCTCAAATCGAAGGGATTGAACCTATTCTTGGATGGGTTAACCCTTTTTCAATAACAAGTGATTATAATCTTTGGATTGCTTCCCATTATGGTCCTATGAACTGGAGTGTTATCTGAAAGACTGTTTTATGATAGACATGTGAGAAAACTTATCCATAATTTTTTTTTTGTATATTTCTCTTGAAGATTAATTTTCATGCCTTTGAGTTCGTTCTGAGATTTTAAGTAAACGATTTTGTATTAAAGCTATTTTGCGAAGTTGTTTGTAAAAACATATACACAACCTTTTTTGTTTTTCTTCATTTAATGCAAGTTATAAATTATTAATCATATAAAAATTTTAATTTTGGACACATTTTCCCAACATGCACGATATTTGGCTGCTACGGTAATATAAAATAATATAAAACAAAATTTTAGCAATCTACAAACATATAAAATGTTTGACAAAATTTGAAGAAAAAAGCAAATACCAAAAAACTAAATGCGATGACAAATAATTTCAACGGGCATTATTACTTGTTCAAACAAATAGAATTTTCATATGTAACGAATTCATAATCAAATATACCTTCCATTTTGAAACAATGATAAAACTAACTATTTAAACAATTTTTTACTAAACATGATGTGCTGAGGAAAAGTAAGATGTGGCGTTAAAAGTAATAATCTTATTTATAGTGAAAAATTAATATCGAATTCAACCTTTTTATATAAAATTTATAGTTCTATCAAGAAGACGAAAGATTGTGGCGACATCTTAAGGCTAGGGACTGCAATTGCTAGATTTGTCTTTGCTAAATTTAATAATAAAATATTCGCGTGCGCTAATTTCTGCGCCACCACCAGGCTAGCGTTCGCAATACAAAACCACGCTCCATGGTCAAGTTTTTCAAAAGTTATTACAAATTTTTTTTCAAAAAATTGACACAGAATTAAAAAAAAAATAAAAAATAGAGCTTTGAAAAACGATAAATATTTTTGTTTATAATACTACGATTCCAAAATTTTAGCTTTACATTTTTAATTGCTATAATCTATGGAACAATCTTATTAATCGCTCTATTTCTTATACTACATTATTAGCAAATTAAGTTCACAAAATTTATATCAGAAGCTTTCAGAAAAGCAATTTCTTTTTCAAATTTGATTTCAAAACTTAGTTCTTAATAATTCAGTTTTTAAAAGCTTAATAAATGAACAACAAATCCAGTGATTTTAAAGAAATGAGTTTTTCACAAATAAGGTTCCGAATGTGGTACGTGTTTGCTAGGGTTATGATTTTAACAAAAAATAATCGGAGCATTTTGTTTGTTTTACCGGAGTTGATTCTGCATCGACACCTACATGCTTACAGTTTGCTGAAATGTTCGATATCAAATGAAACGTCGAAACAATATCAACTTTACAAGTGACTGCCCATGTTTTCTTTACATTATATTAAATTGATAAAAGATCCGACAACAACTCAGTCGGTCAATATAAATACGGTCTTCATAGCAGGCGGTGTGTGGCAGGACAACGTCTGCCCGAGGCCACTAATGTTTTAATATTTATAACCCAATTCATATTAGTTTTAATCACTATTCAAATGGATAGAAATAAAAGAAGTTGTGTCGACTGAATAATTATTTTCTTGCCTGGGCGTGTTCATCAACACAACAGTGACTTGTTTTCACTGTTTATTATTGCTTTTTGTTTTGTTTTAATTTTTTTTATTTGGAGGTTGAATTTCTCAGATGAGAAGAATAGAATCTTATTCACACAATCTTCTTATCTTCACATTAATTATTCTGAAATTATTTTCAACACCACAAATGACACTCTAGACGACAACATTGACACTTATTGACACTTAGATAAATCTAAAATACTGGCGCAAAATTTTAAACATTTCAAACCCGCTCTAAATCAATTTTAGAACGGGAGTCGGCTATTAAAATTATGTATGAAACGAGAACCGACTTTTTGTTAATTTTAAATGACGTAAACTATACTTTAACGCTTAAGAGGTCATCTAACTTTAACAGTAGCAAATCTTCTTTATAGTTTAAAAGTATACTTTATCCAGATTGAAAATAATATTTATTTCATACCAAAGCACATCGAAGTAAAAATGGTTACAGATGTTTTATTTGGTTTTATGTGCTTTGTAAATAGACTGAATATTAGAAATGCAAACAATCTTACAAAAGTGCTCTACATACAAATATACATACTCGTACATATGCATGCATTAACGAATATAGTCCAATGAATTTGCACCTTGTTTGAGTTCTTTATCTGTCAAATTTAGGGTTGTTCAACGTAAATTCGTTGAGGTTCTGTTGTGAAACCCAAATTAGTTAGAAGAGTTGTCTAACGTGTTTAAATTATTGAAAAAGTAGACAAAGTTTCCAAACTAAACGATTATGTTAAGTAGAATCGGTTGTATTCCTTAAACGAGCAATGTTTAAAATTTTGCACCCCTAAAACTAACTATGACAAGTTAAAATGGTAACAATTTACATTAACAATATTGATCGGCATAGTGTGGACGCAGCTTAAGATACTCGTATATAGTTTCAATTGATAATAATAATTAACAAGGACGATTTTTGAATATGGTCAATAGCTTTTGACCAGCTTTTACTAAATACATATCTGTAAAATGTTTAACCTTTATTCATTGAGATGTTTGTCAACTTTCAAAAGGCATTTATATTGATGGACCTGTAAAGAGCGAGAAATCAACAAGCAGACAAACAAGAATACACGCTTTTGTTTTTACTTGTTCTTAAATCTCGTGGTTTTAATCAAATTTAATCAATTTTACATTAAGGTGTAGAGAAGTTGAAATAAGTGGTTATATTTAAGGCGTCTTCGGTCGGTCGGTCGGTTTAGGTTTTCATAGACCTAAGGCCTAAATGGTTTTAGACCTTTACTATTTACTATTCAAAATTTTTGTTTTAGGTCATCTAGTTTTCATGTTTTTGCGAATGTTCTGTAAAACAGCTCTTAAAAGTTCGATCAGATTTCCTATCTGTAATGCTTGATGCCGTTGAAATAAATAGGTCCTACTGACTTTTGCCAAAAAATTCACTTAATGAAAATCATATTTCGACAAGTTTTTAAGTAAATTTTCATATTTTTGGGGTTTCCATGTATATGTCCTTAATGACTTAACATATCAAAAAATTATACTAGAGTTATGCGCATTGTATAACCTTAGAAAACAAAAAATTCAAACATTAAGACCTCTTCTCAAATTAAATCTTTAGAATGTCAGTATGTTAATATCTTTTAACTATTTTCAAAAATGCTAATAAACTACAAAATGGCGCACAATCAATTGCAAATGGCGCCTTACGTCAGTCATATTTCACGTTTGGAACTAGACAGGTTCAGTATACAAACAGACATGCAATGGAGCGCCATACGGACCTTACATCGATGTTAGTGAAATACTTACATAATGTTCCGATACAAAGTGCAAACAATACACCAGTTGCTGACCGTTCTTCACGTGTGAATAACTATCAAGCCATCCTCAATCTCAACAACGAGGAGAATGATTTTGTGCCGAAAATCATTATGAGCGACGATGCGCATTTCTACTTAAGCGGTTACATCAATAACAAATCTTCGTTTCTAGGGCACTGAAAATCCGCGTGTCATACACGAAGAGCCATTACATCCACTCAAACCTACTGTGTGATGCGATGCAGCGTGCACGCGGGAGAAGTGATCGGGCACCATCGCTCACTGTTATATACTGACGAACGCTAAGGAGCCATGATAGACGACTTCTATAACTGACGGAATTGGATGAGCGGGACTTGGTGAACATGTGGTTTCAACAAAACGCTGCAATCGCACACAGCACGAGCCACAATGGATATTGTGAAGGAAGCGTTTCATGGATGCGTGATCTCCCATTTTGGCGATTTGGCATCGCCAGTAAGATCGCCTGATGTACCCATCCCAGACAAAGGCTACTTGAAATCGCGGGGTTATGCCAACAAGCCTCAGATAATCGCAGCGCTTAAGGAGAATATTCGACAGGAATGCGAACAGTTTATCACCGGAAATCTTGTGGAAAGTCATGGAAAAAGCGATAAAACGGTCAGCATTGGTGGGCAGTCAATTGACTTTTCCACTTTACAGACAAAATTTTAAAGGTCTAAACAAAGATTTCCATCACTCAAAATCAATTTTCTTTTATTTAGTAAGAAAATAATTAAAAAAAAAAATTTGATCATTAATTTTGCGCCACCTTGTACAATACTATATTAGCTTTTTTTCTAACATATACTATTAAGTACCTTCTTTAAAATATGAGTGTTTGTTTCAAACAAAAGTAAGCTCCCACTTACCACAAAATACTCGTAACACCATTCAATTTGCTTCGCAATTACATTTTGTGAATTCGAACGACCTTCTATGTACGAACCAATCCCACTGACTACCATTATTTATGCAAAGCCATTACCATTTCTTCTTCTTTCTTTTTTGCGTATATTCATATAAAAAATATTCGTCCTTTTTATTTTTTTAGGTTAATAAATACATGGAACAGCCACCATTCAATTTTCCAAATGTATTAGGCTACCGTGGAGGATCCAAGCAGGTCAGTTCAATGTATTGTAAACGATTTACGAGTGGAAATACGAGTAATATGTTTGTATTTTGGTTTATTTGTTTGTGTTATCCAAAATTATGATTTCAGAAGTTGATGATATTATTTGGCTTGGTGTTTCATCAAGCACCATCGCATTGATTTTCAATCATTTTTATGTATATATTTTTTTATATTTTTGTTATAGATAAGTGCTGAAGCTGCATATTTATATGATGCTGTACATTTATATGCGAATGGCTTAATAAAACTCATCGATTCCGGAGTCGGGGAACCAAAGAATGGCACTGCATTGATAACTGTCATAAAAGGAACAAAGTACTTAAGTGCTATGGGGTATGTTATAAAATGACAATCGAAAAAGTATTATAATCTATCAATCAATAAAAAGAATGAATTTCACACATCGGATGGTGCGATGCTACATTAAATTTAACCAATAAAATTCAGAATTCAACTAGAAGAAAATCTGAGCTTAGATTCAATTGAAGTATCTAATATTTTATCTGCAATATAATTTCTGTTGTTTTTGACAAATATGTCTTATTTCATTTGTATTAAGATAATCTACCTCGGTAAATGCAATCATTTGATTGATCTTTTAATAATTCAACAGACACATCAAATAGGCAATATTATAAATAATTTACTTAAGAAGAAAGTCATAGCATTGTTATTTATTTACGAGTAAAATATTTAAAAATAAATTGAAGAAATTAATTAAGAGTTACTCCAACCCAGCCTTAAATGAAAGCTCGATTTTAAACGTATATTGAGACTTGGTTTTGACTTCATCTCCTACGTAGCCCAGCTGAAAAATTTCGATATTTCGGGAATTATTTCAATATCAAACTTGAGTCTATTGGATATAATCCAAAGAAGAGCTTTGAAAATGATAGGTGATGGAAGTATAACAGAAACATTTGCATCTCTCCCTAGTTGCATTTCTTCACTTAAAAAATTAAACCGCAATACTCACGCATCAGGGAATGTCCATCAGTTTAGCTCTGAGCCCAACTTCGGACGTTCTGTTAAATTCAGGGATTCTTTCTTTAGTGGCACTACACGAATGGGGAATGCTTTACCTGGCCCAATATTTTTTTTTCCATTGTAATTTTCAGACTTTTAAAACTAATGTGTATCAGTACCTTCTATTAAATCCTTTTCAACTTTCCTAAACCTCCCACTTTTCTCAAACAATTCATTCAGAAAACTAATTTTATTCAATCTTCATTAGTCTGTCACGGTTGAATTTTTTCTGTTCAGTAACTCGAAAGCGAACAATACAAAAATTGCAAGTATTATATTGGCAGCAGGAGTTCTAATATTTCACATTAGCAAAATTCATACTATAGTTTTTTTGTTCTTTTTTTTTTTTAACAAAATAAAGCTCCAATTAAGAAATGAAGAAACACACAAAATTTTAATGCCCAAGTACGGATTTATTAATTATTGTGAAACCTTGAACGAACGAACGATATAAATTCAAGACAATTACAATATGTAAATGAAATGTTAATTTCCGATTTCGGGAAAACAAGAAAATAAGCAATTCCGCAAAAAAACAAAAGAAATAAGATAACCACTGTCCGCAACTATTGGGATTACTTAACGAAATTAAATAATAAATAAAACCGAACGATATCAAAATAGTAAACCGATCGGAATATTTTTTATAAACTAACAAAATTAAAATCAAATAGAACAAAATGTCCATTTATTTCTCCTCCTCAATTTCTTCTGTCGCCTGGATAATTTTTTTTTTCTTTTCAATTAATATTACTTTGCACCTCGAATCACCATCCCTCTTCTTTTTTTTTACAACTTTCCTGGATTTAAGAATTCTCCAAAAATACGTTTTCTCAACTTCTTTTCCTTTTTCAATTAATTTCTCCAATATCTCAAATCACAATCAGCTATGCCGCAGCCAAAAAAAATAAATCGCGGACAACATCGTAGCAAGTCAAAAGTAAGACTTTTTAAGAAAATAGAAATATTGACGAAAGCATTTCTGTTGTTTAAACTCTATGCATGTATACAAATTGGGGGAACCGTAGTTCAAGCTTACTTCAACACTGGATATAAACTTAGTTTCTATCAATTATGGCAATTAAAAACCAAAATGAAGAAAACTGCTGCAAGTTGTATTTAAAAAAAATTATAAGAGAAATGTTCTATGAAAAATAGTCTAACAAAAGGGAAAAAAGTAACAGGAAATAAATATATGATTTTAAAATAAGTGTAACACTTTTGTTACACTTTTAACATTGTGGCAACGCTGATCACAACTAGACGAGAACAACTAAAGAGCTAACTTATCTTCAGAGTGATTTTCCCATCATAAAACAATTATCTCGACCATTCCAACCAATCAAATATTCAAACATTCGTCTTTTTGATCATATGTCCTTCTTTCTCTTCCGTAACTTCACGCCCGCGCTGTGTTGAAACATTTAAAGGGTAATCATAATCCCTTGAGCGCGGGTAGATTATAAAAAAAAAAAAAAAAATGTCATAGGAAAAGCTACTTGTTTTTATTGAATAGCTCTGTTTTAAGCTAATTTGTTCGTTAGGAATTTCTCAACAAACCATTTGGTTTCTCAAAATCTAGGAGACAGAGAAACGGATATTTAAGTGAAAGAATCTATTGAAAACTTTGATGCTTCCCAAGAATTGATACCTTCTAATGCATTCCTTGCTGTTGAAGATATTAAAAAGTGTTATCAACACAGCCTTTAATTTAAAAAAACGGGAGGGTTAGACCAAATTAAAAATGTTTACGTAAAACATCTTTCAATAACTGGTATAAAATATCTCATTTTTACTTGCGACTTATAGGTACTATAAGGCAAGTTATGCATTCGTAAAAAAAATCGAACTCGAGATTTTGATCAAAGTTGACATTACGATGATAGCGAAGACCAAAAAAGTTGGCCCCGCAATTCTGTCTGTCTGTCTGTCGGTTCGACTACAGCCTAAACGGCTCGGCCGATTTTCTTCAAACTTGGTAGATATGGGTTTTGATTTTTTCCCCCGGACCTTTTTTTCTGTTTTTTTAAGACCAAAAATAACGGTACCTGCCATACGATTTTTTTTCGAAATTTTATAAATATTTTTTTTTCTCAAAAACTGTCCCACAGAATTTTGTAAAAAAATTTGAAAAATTTCATTTGGTTAAAACTAGCTAATGGTTGAAAAAAATTTTACAAAAAAATGTTATTTTTGGTAGCCCCCTGGGTCCATTATTTTTGTTTTTGATTTTCTCGAAAACGGTACAGCCGATTTAAATAATTTTTTTAATGCCAAAGCTCCGCCAAAGTTTGAATATTATTAAATTTTCAAATTTTCAATTTTTAAAAAAAAATTCAAAATTTTGTTTTGGAAACTCAATATTTTGAAAACCCCATGCTCGATTTCTTTCAAACTTGACAAATACAAGTTTCTTAAAATACTTTACAAGATTTGAGAACAAAACTTTGTTTTATCTAAAACTAACGGTACCTTCCATACAAATTTAAAAAAATGGTTTTCGAAAATCGTATTTTTTTCGAAAACGGTTCCCAGAATTTTGCTAAATTTTTTTTTCTTTTGATCAATCTTTACGATCTATAATTTAATAAAAAAATTTGAAATCTAGATATTACTGACTGTGCCTACCATAGAACGATTTTTTCGAATTTAGAATTACTCATTATCGGCATAACGGATTTTAACGAAATTTTTTATAAAGAAGCTCATAACAAATTTAAAAAACATTGCATTTAAAAACTTAAGACAAAATATTTTTCCAATTTTTAGAAAAAAAAGTAATTTTTTTTTTGAAAAATTCGATATCTCAAGAACGGCTTAGTATTTTTTTTTGGAAATTAGACTTTTATTCGTACAATAATAAAAACTTAAGGTTGGCGTACCAAAATTTTTTCTTAAAAATGTTTTAAAAATTTTGTACACAAAAGCTTATTTTTTTAAGGAACCACTACAACGACTTATAATTTTTCCTGCATAAATTCATATTTGCATAGCATTCTGTTTTTATCTCTTACTACTAAAAGAATTTAAAAAATTCATTTTATCCTTATGAACAGTTTTCCTTAATAACATCCGTTTTTAAAATTCCTAGTCTATTACATAGGAGCAAGTTCGTGCGACCCAGTCGTGCATTTTATTGTTTAAAGGCGTGTAAAAAATTGCAATACCTTCCAGCCACTTGGAAAATGGGGAAAATTGTACCTATTTCCAAAGCGGGAAAAACTTCTGACATTGCTGATTCTGTGTGGCATAAAAGAGTTATTTACAAAATGTTAACATTTAAAATTCTGCTATATTTATGTAAAATAGTCCAAAACTTCCTGTCTGATCGATGTTTTAGTGTTTTTGTTGACGGCGGTTTTTCATCATTAGTGAACTTTAATTGTGGTGTTCCACAAGGTTCCGTTCTTGGCCCATCCTAATATAATCTATGCATATCGGATTTCAGAAAAATCCCTCAATGTGAATCAGCTATTTTTGCTGATTACACAGCAATATTTTGTTCAGACAAGCTGGCTCTCAATATTGAGAGGAGCCTAGGTCAGGCTGTTGAAATATTTCAAAAATATTATATTAAATTGAAAATTAAATTGAATGATGAAACATTTCAAACTATCTTTTTCTCACGAAAAAGAAAGTCTTGTTATCTTCCTAGTAGTCAACTTAAAATTAATGGAAAAGATATAGTTTGGGAAAGATCTGTGAAATATTTAGGAGTACACCTTGACACTAAACTAACATTTAGTGACCATATAAACAGCACTTTAAAGAAAATAGGCATAGCTATTAAACTTTTGTATTCATTTATTTACCGCAATTCCACTCTCACTAATGAAAACAAAATAATAATATTCAAGGTTATCTTCCAAGCAATATTGCTCTATGGAAGTCCTTTATGCGAAAGACAGCTTGTTGTCACATAAAAAACTCCAGGTATCACAAAATAAATTGTTAAAAATGATGCTGAATCTACCCTGGCGTCATTTAACTAAAGATCTCCACCAAAGAGCGAATGTTGAGTTGATTTCTGAACGATCTCAGAAACTCGCCAATAAATTTGAACATAGCTGTGATATATCTGAAAACCCACTCATTAACCAACTGTGATAAATATGTGTTCTTCTGGTCCTACCTTCTATATATCCATCTTGTTAATTTATTAACTAAGTTATTATTTATTTATTTATTAATTAATTTGTTTTCTTATTTATTTACTATTTATTTATATATTTATTTATTGCTACATATATTTATTTATTGATATATATATATATTATTCATTGATGTATTGATCTACTTATTTATTGAATTATTTACTTATTTATTTATTTTTTTATTTATTTTTAATTCTAATCACTTATGAATTTGTTGTAGATTTACTTTCTATTTATTTGTATCAATTATTTTGAAATGTTGTTGGTTATTTTCTTAACTTATTGTAAATCTAGGTATTTCATTTCATTTAATTTTTTTTTTTTCCTAAATTTAAATCGAAGGTTTTTTTTATAAGCATTTTCCTTTAAATAAACAATTCCCCAAATGATTGTTCAAATAAAATAAGATAATGTTTTAGATTAAAGATGAGTTTAATCAAATCTCTGAATTGTAAAATCTATCTATCTAGCTCTGTTGTTGAATATCAACTAAACTTTACTAACACTCTCTCAAAGACGAATTCCACTGGTTCTTTGATGTCTCGCAAAACTTGCAGAATCTCAAAAGCCGAGTTCAGTCCCTTCCCAAACTAAAATGTTCAAAAAAAAAAACAAAAAAAAATTAAATTAAAACCGAGAAAAAGTTCATTCTGAACATTCTCTCAGTTACCATAACCTATTCGCGTTGACTTTAATGGCGAAAAACTTCCATTTACAAACAACTCTTTTGGAATCAGAGTGAGGACCACGAATCCTGCGAACAATTAAAGATAACTAAATTTACGAATTAAAACCGTAAATTACCATGTCATTTACAATGATAAAATTCGTCAATTTTAGGATGATGTGTTGGAAATTTTCAAATAGGTGAGAATTCGCCCGACTCTTACCTCTTCAGCTCATACACTGGCATTTTTCTCAGAACTAGAGACCGCCCACCTACATGATAAATAATCGAATTACAGTTTGGTTGGAAACTTGTTCTTGTAGCTTTTGCAAATGCTGACTTAGGACATCAATGGTTGATGGTACCATGCTTTCCCACAACCAGTTAAAATTTTTACTGCCGCAAAGAAAATAAAAAGAGGAAAAGAATAGAATTGAAATAAGTGTTGGAGAGACGATCCAAAGTTCAAAAGTTATTAAAAAAAATGTCATCATTTTAAAAATAAAATTATACACCTCCTCCATAAATTCTTTGATATACCTGTAAATCTAACGGTAAAGGAAGTAGAAACACTTAAATTGAATGTTCAACACTGAAATCTCTCTTAATTAATTCAGTGACATCACTCCTAGTTTCTCACTAAACAGTGACATCATAGACTTTTTAAACTTTTCGGATTAGCCGCGTTATAAATATTTATTATTTAGCGAGTTCAATGCAGTACTCACCCCGAACGTTTCGCTGCGAATTGCATCGAGCGTGGTCACATAGTGACCATTAGACATCATGTAGTAATTCTATAGTCATAAGTGAACAAATATTTTGTTTTTAACTAAAGGCTGATATGGTGGACGGTTAATAGATAATTTTCAAAAGTGCCCCAAGCCTAGTCATCGCACACAACTTAAATATTTAGCTTCCCTTAGTTTAAAAATAACTCTCCACATAACTCTATGAATATTTCATAAATCCACTAATAGGTATATAAAACGTACAAATAATTTCGCATCATCAAATTAATTAAATTAAAATAGTCCTTTCATATGAAATTATAACTTTATCCAACAGATATCATGTGTACATTGATGAAAATGGAGATGCTTCTGGCAATTACACAGTCCTGGCACGAGGATGGGCTTATACCAAACGAAATACCACCGGATACGGCCTCATTCCTGTTGGTACATTTGCAAGCCCGAAGGGTGACTCACTGCCTGTAAGTTGATCGATTTTAAAATTCAATAAATCCTTAAATAAAGTTTGAAAACGGTTACGTGAATGCAAATTTCCATAGAATTCAAATCGCTTTTCATTTTTTCTTCTCTTTCTGTCTGTTTAATCCCCGATTTGTTCTCTTTTTAATGCACACTAATGCTACAATATTGAAAATTCACTTAAGAGCTATATTCAGGTGAGGGGTGCTTTGTTGTTCGATGCTTTACAATAACCCATATATAGTAACAGATGCAGGAAATGCATTTTTAAAAATTGTTTGTGTTGTTGTTGATGTTCAGGGATGACATTTTCGATTTCGGATTTTATTTCATTGGCAGGATTTCAAATTGTATGGCAAAATTCCATGGATTGGTTCGGGGCCACCAGCAGCGGAACCGAAATGTGGATTCAATGGAGAGAAATGCATAAGTAAGTATGCAATGAATATGAATATTTTAAGCTTAACAATAATACTCGTAAATTCAATTTAAAGAGATAAGGTGGATTTTCGTTAAATTGACCATTCATTAGTTTTCATAGGAAAAGTAAGGGTGCGTACGATTACTATTTTTTATTCCATTTTTTTTGTTGGTAATATGATGATTTTTATCTGAGCTATCAGATTAACAGTAATTCAATATATTTATATTTATATTCAATTTAATTATTTATTTATTTGTTTTCTCTTTTGATTCATTATTTTACATTTTCAGAAATTTCAGAGAGAAAATAAATATAATTAATTTTTCCCTAATTAGTTTAATCGAATAACGTAGTGATGATGATTTCTTGTCTACAAAGTGGGTGACAAAGTTTTGATAGACAATTGAAAAGCATTGAATTTTAAATGTCAAATTTGATATTTAAAAAAATATTTCCATACCACATGTAGCATGAGGCAAACTCATGGTTTCTTAAATAAAAACGAATCCGCACTTTTTTCTGATAATCGATCGGAGACAAAAAATTTCATTACTTCTATTTATTTGTTGAACTCAAAACAACGAAAATTTGATATATAGCTGCGGTCAAAATAATAGTAGTGAACCTTTTGACACAACAAAAACTAAAATAAATTGATCTACCTACTAATTTTAAAGAAATAAATAGTGATCTGATTTTCAAATTAATGTTTTTTTTTTTTGAGAAAAAAAATTATTTTCAAATTCAATAAATTAGTTAGTAATTTCAAATGTATCCAAGTCATTAAGAAAAACGGTGGTCAAAAAAATAGCAGCGCAGTCAAAATCCATCTTTAAATATTACAAAAGGGAAAGTTAATAGACAATTTCTACCATAAGTGATAGTCGAGCGTTTGAACCTTAAATTATTATTCAGTTTCATGTCCCTTGTTAAAAAAAACAGTAGCACAACGACGTTGCATCGAATTAATAAGATTTTCACATATTTCTACAGGTATGGACCTCCAAGACTGTAGTATAGCTGTTAGTAGTTGGCTTACAACTATATAGCAACATACTTCCTGTCATCGCACCAAAGACTTTCTGTAAGGTTAAGGCCTGGGGACTGCGCAGGGCACTCCATGACATTAACCCCCTTTTCTTTGAATCACTGCTTCGCAAGTTTACTTGTATGAATTAGTTCGTTGTCTTGTTGAAAGACCCATTGTCCTCTATGTTTTATGACGTGACTGTTAAGCGTGGTTTATATTATGTGCTATGGAGGTCTTCTTACGTATTGACGAAATCCCTTTCCACCATATAACATAATCTTGGACTCGTCTGACCACAGAATATTTCTCCACAAAAACATGAAAATTCAGGGACTAACCAATGATTTTATTTACTACTATAATTTTGACCGCAATTCTATGTAAATAGCTGAAAATTATGCATTCGTAAAAAAAATTTTACCCGAGATTTTGATCAAATTTGACATTACTATGATAGGCAGGAGCCAATAAGTGTTTCTCACAACTCTTTTTGTCAGACATACAGTCTGTTCATTTTCAGCCTATTGGCTCAGTCGATTTTCGTTAAACATGGCAGATAGCTTTTTTTAATTTTTTTCGAAACTTTTTTTTATTTCTTTAAAAAAATTCAATGTTTTTTTTTTCAAAACTCTAAATTTCGAAAATCAAATGCTCGACTTTTTTCAAAACTTGATAAAATCAATAGTTTTGTAATACGATCTGTAAGATGTAAGACCAAAATTGTTTTTCTTTTTTTTAAATAACTGCATATCGTCGCTTTTCCGGCAGAGTGGCATAAGTCGAAATTTATCGTTCTTTAGTTTTGAACACAGAACTGAGCTGAAAAACAAACACAATTTTTCTGTGTAATCGGCGTTAACCTACTTCTTCTAGTTTCCGAGTTATGAAGAAACGCAGCTCTCAATGTTCAAAAACATCCCTCTCATTTTCTACGTATAAATACGGCATAAATCAATTTTTGTTTTTGTTTTTTTAATATTTCGTTTTTTATAAAACTTAGCAAACAAAAAATGCAATTTTTTCACGTATTCAACATTCGAGTTTTGTTTTTTATGAACAACGAAATTTTTTTTGTTCAGTATGAAAAAAACTTTAAAATGCTCTCCTGAAAATTTGCAAATTTCGACTTATGCCACTCTGCCGGAAAAGCGACGATATGTTTAAAAACTGTATTTTTCTATCGGCACTCAGATTCTGATTTTTCTATTTCGTTTAATTTTAACTATCAATACAAATTGACACATTTTTGACTTTCTCATCATTGGCATGACGGATTTTACTGAAATTCTTTATGCAGAAGCTTCTAAAATGTTTCAAAAACATTGCATATCAAAAAATGGTCCAAGCAAAATATTTTTGTTTCCACAATAATAAAAAATTTAAATTGACGTACCAATTTTTTTTTTTCTTAAAAATGTTTTTAGAAACTTAGTTTTTAGGATAATTTTTTCAATTATTTCAAATTTTTGATTTTGCATACATTTACGAATATATTTGGCTAAGAAATCACACGGCATTCTTTACTAAGCTCCAACTTTGTTTATGCCTTTTATAAAAACACACAATATTTAATTAATAAGAGTATTAATTATAAAATATTCTTCACAAATAGTTTTATTGAAATTTTTTTTATTTTTTAAGAAACAAATAAAACACAAGAATATATCTATTTAAAACTAAAATTTTGAAGATTTTCAAAAAAAAGAAAAAACAAACTGACAGAATCTGGCGATAGAATTTTTAAATGCCTTGATTGGACTTGATTCCTTACAAAAAAACAACGTTCTATTCAGTGTCTAGTCTATTGTTCATTCATGATGTATTTTCATATCGTATAAAATGTCCACAGATTGTTCCCTACTTTGAAATCTATATTACAGAAAGAGATTTGCTTCCACGTCATTTCTATTTTAATAACCCAAGACGAAGATATAGATGCAATTATGGTTGCAATGAATCATTTACGAGATGCATTAAACTTTTCAATTTTATATGTAATAAACTTGATCTCTCAATAAACAGATTGGAACTTAAAATTAGATTAGAAAATATTACTTCTTAGATTTTACTTAGATTTAAGTTTATGAAAAATAAATAAATAAATTCTACAGAGCTTTACGAAAAAAAGCTAGACTACAAGAAGAAGGAGCTGTGCGAACGGATATTTGTGTCTGAAATACGCTAAATGATTTTCCGTGTTATTTAATAATTGGGGTATATATTTTTAACGAGATACCTTTAAGTATGACCCAATACACAAGCGATTGTGTAAATTTAAAACGAACATTTAAAATCTATAAACAATGTTCTTGTGAAATAGCCAGTTGTATATTGTTTCTTGAAAAAACAATTCAACCATAGTACTCGAGCTTCAGGGCATGCACATCACTTTCCGACTTATTGTTAAGTTCAGAGGTTCATTTCTTTGGCCACACTACACGAATGTGTGATATTCAGACAAAATCGATCTGCCCTGGTATCTTCTTTAAAATCCTCTCCAACTTTCCTTAACTCTCGCAATGTGCTCAAACATTTTAAGTGTAATCAAAAGTCGCAATTCTCTTAGTGTGCGGAAAACTGAAAAAAAAAGTTTAATAATAATAATGATTTTTAAAGCTCAAAATACCCAGTTTAAGTCCCATATTTCTGCTGAAACAACATTTTGTACTTCAAAATCATCATCACATCCGGTTTCCTACAGAAAAATAATGTAGGAAAAGATCGCAATACTAAAGCACTTTGAAACCTTTTTTTCCATCTCAGCCCACTGTGGGTTGCTCCTAATGGCAATAAACAAAAAACCAAAATAATTTTCTTAAAACTTGGAAAATAAAATATTTCTAAAAAATAAAAAAATATTCCCTTATTGGACATAGGACATGAAAACATTAAGAATAAGTTTAAAAAATTGAACTTTTTTTTGAAAAATAAAATAAATTTTTTTCTGGCCTTAATCTGACGTTGTTTTATATTTTTTTAATTAATCACGGAATAAGAATCTAAAAATAAAAAATCGTGTAGATTTATCTGTTAACATTTGTTTTTTTTTTTTCAAACTAAATATGTAGCCGTTTTCTCGTTTCATTGTATAGGTAAAGGTCCAAAATTCTATGTGGTATGGTTTAATATATTGGACTTTCTAATTAAACAATAGCATTCATATTGAATGTAATATTTAATTTAAAATTCCATTGATTTAACAAAGTAACGAGCTCTTTTATTTTACAAATCTCTTTGCCTTTATTTTCTCCATCACCTTTGCTGTGAAATAGCTTACCATAAATATTGTTCGAATTGAAGTTTGTCCAACACAGAGATGCTTTCGTAAAAAGATTTTTAATTAAAAAGCTATTTGCTGGAATAAAAAGGGAATCCTTTGAAACACAGTTTTTCTTTTTAAAAATGTTTTCTTCTTTATGTAGTTTTGTTTTCATTGTAGGCTATACTGGAGAAATATCAGCAGGAATCGCTGGTGGAGCTTTACTTTTACTCAGCATCGTATCATTGGTTCTTTATCGTAATTGGCGATATGAACAGGAGCTCGATAGTTTGCTCTGGAAAATCGATTTTCGTGAAGTGCAAATTCATGAAAATGAAAAAGAAACCTCTAGTCAAAAACAAACTCGGGTAGGTGTTTTGGTTTTTGGTGATTAAATGTGTACAAGTGCGTCTGGAAATAAGTTTAACAAATGATGTTTTTCAGTCAACCCATCCCTTAATAAGGACGAGTCAAGTTAGCTTAAGCTCAAATCCGGATGCGGATTTCCGTTACACAACCATATTCACCCCCATTGGTTTGTACAAGGGTCAATTGTATGCGATTAAGAAGGTCCGCAAGAAGAGTGTTGATATAACGCGAGAAATGAAAAAGGAACTCAAACTGGTAAGAAAGTGCAAGCAGCAATAAAATTCTATTCAAGGATGCGATTTATTCCTTCATTTTCATTCTGTGTAACATCCTTTTGTCCATTTTTATATCCCTTTTGCATTTTGATATCGGTTTTTATATAGCTGCGGGATACTCGCCATGACAACATTTGTGCTTTCATTGGAGCCTGTACCGATCCACCTAATATCTGCATAATTACAGAGTATTGTACTCGTGGTAGTTTGAAAGTAAGTACACCGATGATGACGATGAGGGAAGGAAACTTGTTCATTTCAAGGATTATTGTTTTTATGATGATGTTTTTCCGTTTCTCCGTTTTGGCTTTGTGTATGTGCTTTACAATTTTTCTTCTTTTTTCGTTTGTATATAAAGGATATTCTTGAGAACGAGGACGTCAAGCTGGACAACATGTTTATCGCATCAATGGTAGCCGATATTATCCGGGTAAGCTGTAAAACGGAATTTTCTGTTTGTTTGGAATGGATGGAAGGATTTTGTTTGGATTAAGAAAAGCTTATTACTTTTACTTGGTCCTTTTCAGTGTAAGCTTTGTTGGTTCTTTGAAACATAAACTTAGATATCTACGTTGAGGTTTTTTTTGTTGCTTTGAAAAGAGAGTTATTATTTATCGATTTAAGAAACAGCTAAAGAAAGATATTTCTAGCACAACGAAAACTTTAACATCAAATTCAATTATGAAGAAAAAACTGTTAAACTATTGCATTTTAGTCGAACCGGCTTGATTGAAAAAGCGGTTAACTGGAAAGATTATTTTTTACAAAAATCATTCCTGGTGCTTGTTAACAGGAACGGAAAGGATCTACAGCTTTCTGCCGATTCCGAGTGATTAGCACTTTTCATGACAAGAGATACTCTTAGAGGATTTGTCAATTCCTCACAAGAAGTAGTATACCCCTGAAATCTCTCCATTTCAATGCACTAACCATTATGCCAAGGGGTACTACAAGCGAAATATATGCGATTGATAAATTCTAAACAAGCAGCAAATAAAATTCTGTTACCAAAATCCTGTAGTAGCTCTTGACATAAGGATTAGTGCGTTGGACTTTGACGCAGAAAAAAAAGAAAATGTTTCTGGCGTGTATTGCGTCTTGCAAGGAACTGAAAAATCCTCTGCGAGTATCCCTTGTCATGAAAAGTGTTGCTCATCAGCAGTTCGGAATCGGCAGAAAGTCGTAGGTCTCTCCATTCTTGGTAATACGCACACAGTAATGGTTGAGAATTGTATGTCAGTAGGTCCTGGTTTTCTTCGAGCTGTTTCACCATCATTTTGATTTACCAAGACCCAGTAGCTCAGCACTAGGGTCGGTGGAATTTCTTTGAATTGAATTCGGTAGATTTCGAAACCCCCTGTCTTACTCGACTTTTAAAATCGCTCTTTTTTAAATACTTGAAAGGCAAGACTGGTTGATACCAGATTTCTCGCAAACTCTTTGAACATTTTCACATCGAAAAAGAAAGACTAAAAATCCATAGAAGGAGAAAGATTACTTTTGTGCAAGTTTGGTAAATTCAAACGCAACAAAGTGATCACTTATTGGCTTAAACTCAATGGGCCTAACTAATTATCAAATTTAGTGTTGAGGTTAAAAAAAAACTGGCATACCAATAACGAATTTAATCTCCAGTTAGTCGTTAGCAATATGTCAAAATTTAATACACGGAAATCCATGTTTGAAGTCGAACACTAAATAAAAAGTGTTGCCTTAGTGCTGTTTTATGGTACCTAAATTTGTATTTAACTCTTAAATCTACATCAATGTTATCAGATCGATTTTAGTACCTATGTTCTGTTCATGGGTTAGGTTCAATCTTCGGATTTTCGTTTCAAAGTGAAAAAGAAGGACTTTATTTAGAAGTACTTTATTTATTTTTATTTCATAAATATTTAGTACATCTGGATTTTACGGTAAAAACGTGATTATAATATGTTGATTTACATAACTGCGTATACATATATAAAAAGTAATTTTTGAGTTGAACGGCAATCGATTTAAGATTATTTGTTTTTGTTATTAATTGGATAAACTGTTTGTAAATAAGTGTTTCATTATTTTGAAAACAAAACAGTTTTCCACAGTAGGATAAGTTTTAAGTAATAAGTGTTAAGCAATCAAAATCGGCTGATTAGCTACATCCATGATTAAAAACTCAAACTCAAAACAATAATCATAGATTAAAGATGACACACTGTGAAAAAACTAGCCCCTACTGTTTACCAATAGAAAACCTAAAACAAAAAACAATTAAATTCTCACACAAAATATGCCAGTTCACTTATTTTATTTTAAAAATAATTTGAGTTTAAGATTTACTCATACTCATATAAAAATAACATAAAATAAGTAAGAAATATATATTTCCTTGTTAAAAAAATATGGTGTTATAAAGTAAAAAAAAACTATTGAAAAGCCGCTCCGACACTTCAAATCAATTGACGTACTATAAGTACTATAATACTTTCTGTTAAGAAAGAATACGACAATACTTATGATAGTTAGTTCCTGAACTTTGACAGATCCTCTGACAGCTCATTAAATATTTTTCTCATTTGTTGCAGATTTTGTAATAGATCTTAAGGAAAGTCTGGAGACTAGTTAGTGAAAGGATTAAATTGTTTATTGGTATAATTTTGTTTAAGCTCAGCGCTTAGTTTTAACCTTTCAGTTAACTAATAGTCGACATTAGCGTTTGATTATTAGTAAGGCTCAATGTCATAAAATTTTAGTCGAATTAGTAGATGTTTAAAATATTTTAGTAAAAAATTTGCAAATTATTAAGTAGTAGTATCATACTACCTAGTCCTGCCATAAGTTCTGTCCCTGACAAAAACACGTTTTATTTAAAAAATAAAAAAGCAATCAAAATTCTTTTTACGTCATTTATTAAGTATTAAATTTACAATATAAATACTCGTATGTATGTATATAAGAAATTATTCAAAATGCACCCCTTAGCCTTCAAACACTTTCTTAAACGACCGGCCTCGCGTCTATCGCCACACGCACGAGTTGCAGTGGAAACGAAGCTACTGTCTTCAACAAATCACCTTTGAAAACTCAATATTTCGGTGAGGCTTACAACAAGCCCTCTTCTCCAAAGTGTTCCATAACCGGTAGTTCAGTGGATTAAGATCGGGACATCTCAAGGGTCAATCTTCTGCGGCAATAAACTCTGGTAAATTGCCCTTAAGCCATAGTTGTGTTGTTTTTGCTTTGTGGGCCAGCTCAGAATCTTGCTGAAATATCCAGTGCTTGCCAGCCGGGCAGCCCCGATCTTAATCCGCTGAACATTTTGGAGGAGAAGGCTTGCTGTAAGCCTCACCGAAATATTGAGTCTCTTAAAGTCGATTTGTTGAAGACATTAGCTTCGTTTCCACTGGAAGTCGTGCGTGCGGCGTAGACGAGTGGCCAGATCGTTTAAGAAAGTGTTTGAAGGCTAAGGGGGCATTTTGAATAATTTCTTATATTTATATTGTAAATTTAATACTTAATAAATGACGTAAAAAGAATTTTGATTGCTTTTTTATTTTTTTAAATAAAACATGTTTTTGTTAGGGACAGAACTTATGGCAGGACTATGTATCATCTTGATAATAGGCTGTGGAAAATTTTGAGGCAATAACTTTACTTCTTAGGCGACTTCCCAGCATCCGCATCCCAAAATGTGCAAAATTTTTTATCGCAACTGTAATGAATGTTACTTTGTTTCTTTTTATCTTCTGATTTTCTGGGATATGAGCCTAATGTATTTATTTGAATAAGATGTGTAAAGTATTCTCGCAATCAAGGTACATACTGTCAGCGTCAAAGGTGAATAAACACGTAAATGATTTCTTGAGTTACATGGAATTGAAACCAAAAAAGAAACAAAAATTGAATTCAAAAAATACAAAATTAAAGATTTATTTAATAGCAATAGGTACATAGAAACCAAAATAAAA
Source organism: Philhelius festivus (assembly GCA_963931855.1). Lineage (NCBI taxonomy): Eukaryota > Metazoa > Arthropoda > Insecta > Diptera > Syrphidae > Philhelius > Philhelius festivus. The sequence continues at coordinate 87,240,234 of OZ007557.1, read as the reverse complement.
ATTCAAAAAATTAACTAATGCATTTTTTTTCCTAATAAAAATTAAAAATACTCCGTTATATCTTAAAATTATTTATAAATATATTATTTCCTTTGACCACCTTTAGACTTCATGACATCTCTTAGTCGGCGTGACATGGAAACAACAATGCTATTTCTAACATCGGAAGATATTTGGGACAGTCCTTCAATTAAGACCTTTGTAGGTTCTTGATAGTCCCTTTTGAGAAATTTTCCGGTCAAAATATAAATATATATGTTGTATGGGGCTTAGGTCCGGCGAATGGGGAGGGTGGTGAAGGAATCGCAAGGTATGCTCAGGATCATTCTCTTCTTAAGAGATCCAATTGCTATTAGCATACCTAATTTGCTTAAGCTCGGTTGAAGGTTATTGCTTAGGATGTTAAGATAGTCTTTTTTATTCAATGTACTTTCAATGAGGACAAGATTTCCTATCGAATATGTTGCCATACATCCCCACACTCAACACAATCATGTTTTACTTTTCTTCTTATATTTTATTCATGATGTTTTCTTAATTCTGACGCGTTAAATATGGAGTATGTTGAGTTTTTATTAGGAAAAATTGCAAAAGTTATATTTTGAATTTTTATTTTTGTTTTGATTTTTATTATTAGAATGGTTTTATCCATGTAACTCCAGAAATCATATTGATGTTCAATCTGTTTTGACACTCACTGTACATGTGTGAATATTCTCTCAAGTCGTTATTTTATCGCGGTTCCTCGTATCTCTCTTGTAACTTATTTTTTACGTGATAGGGAAGTTAAACTGACACAAGACATATCCCCCATACCTGGGAGATAATCCCCTTGATTTTAACTAGGACAGTAAGCCGGATTATCCGATATCAGTAGCCCACTGCAGAGATATGAAATCTGCCATTGGCCAGTAAAGAGTAAAGAGGATGTATTTTTCAGCAGCCTTTCCTACAGAATTTTTACCAAGCCGTTTGTTCACTATATTGAATTCATATGCCGTACACCATTCTTCTGGTGGCTTCCTGGTCCCAAAAATAACCGTACTTATTCAGAACTACGTATATTGTTCCTATTTTTATCTTATGTTCAATAGAGCTCAAGATTTGCAAGTGAAATCCGGATGGACGAGACCAGTATCCAATGGATAAGGCTCAGAGGTATAAGATTTCAGAAAGCAGCGTTGATGCTGCAGAAGCAATGGAAAATTCACTCTGCAATCAAGTAAAGGGGAGACAATATAAACGGAAAATGTTGTACACCAAAAATATTTAAATATTTGAATACAGAATACAGTGAATAAATGAATAAAGTCCTTAAAATGAACACAGGACCTTACACAATATCAGGTTAAGTTCATCAAATAAAAATTGTAAAAAATAACTACTTGAAATGTTAACTCAAAAGGTAATATAGTAAAAATGAAAGGGGGAAACTAACATGGACTTCTTAAAAATGAACACTGTGAATCACGATAAATTGTGCAGATTTTACAAGAATTGTATGTTGAAATACCATGATCTCTTTTTAAACTATAACGTTGTTTATTCAGAAAGTATATATACATAGTAATATTTTCAGCAAATTCACATTGCAGCTTTGTAAAAAATGTTACTTTCTTCATTCATCTAGAAAAGAGCAAATAAATCTAAATTTCTGTCCCCAATATTTTGACAATTAAACTGGAAAATTAACTAAGCATTCACTTTTACTCAATGTAAGAATAGTGAAATATAACCTGACCAAATGGTAAATTTTTCATAGGTCTTGCGAGCGGGTTGCACTAACCCCACTAACTCGCTTCAAATCTATTTTCCAAAATTTTATAAAAAAAAAAGCGTAGGTATGCTAGTCATCATCTTAATGCCTTAGACTTAAGTCATACAAATCCCTCTTTGCCATCAATTGAAAAAAGAAATAACCCTATGATGTATGAAACATTTAGTGTGTGGCTATGGCCACTTTCACCTACCCCAGCTTCCATTTTCCATTTCATTGACTTGCATTAACCAAAAACCCTCCTCCTCATTTTATTATATAGGGTGTCATTTATTTACACGAGTCACCCATTCGATATCATGGCTCGCTGTGTACATCGAACTGCCTCATTGACTCACGCTGGGTAGTGAAATTAAGTGATTTCGGGTTATTCGATTTCAAGAAGGGTTTGGAAGACAACTCCACCGACCTCCAGGCTATGACCGGCAAATGTACAAGTGAGTGAAAGTTTATAGATAAATGATATCCCTTCTATTATTATGGTATAATTTTTTTTTTGCTCTTATAGAACTTCTATATCGTGCTCCAGAGTTGTTACGAAGTGGACCGTGTTCCCTAGTGGCTGGCACCCAGAAAGGAGACTCTTATTCCTTTGGCATAGTTTTGTATGAGATTCACGTTCGTCATGGTCCGTTTGGTGAGACAGGTCTCACACCAATGCAATGCCTGCATAAAGTTCTCCAAGTTCAGGACTATCTGTATCCCTATCGTCCTTCTCTGCAGCCACTTGAAACCTCATTCGATTGTGTTCGAGAGTGTTTGCGTGAATGCTGGAGTGAAAGACCTGAGGAAAGACCTGACTTCAAAGCTATCCGTACCAAACTTCGCCCTCTGCGGAAGGGCATGAAGCCGAACATCTTCGACAATATGATGTCCATGATGGAAAAGTACGCAAACAATTTAGAGGCTTTGGTCGATGAACGCACCGACCAACTACAGGAAGAGAAGAAAAAGACTGAAGCACTGCTGTTAGAGATGCTACCACGTCCGGTGGCAGAACAATTGAAAAAAGGTAACAAAGTGGACCCGGAAAGTTATGAGCATGTGTCGATATATTTTAGTGATATTGTCGGCTTTACGACAATGTCGGCAGAAAGTACACCACTACAAGTCGTTGACTTTCTTAATGATTTGTATACGTGTTTCGATTCGATTATTGGACATTATGATGTGTACAAGGTGGAGACTATTGGGGATGCTTATATGGTGGTAAGTTAAAAGAGCCATAGTCTAATTAACCATTAAGGACTATTCACATGAAAGCGACCAACGACCGACAAAGAAAAGAGCAAGTGGGATTTAAAGTATTTATAAATCTTAGTTCTATACAAAAAACTAGACAAATTGGTAGAAAACTAATTGAAATTAATGCTAAGATACCAAAATTTTCAATAAATACTCGTAGCTTGTCACGAACTGTCAAACTCTTCTAGCGTTCCACTTATCATCCACAGTGGAACGAATTAATTGTTTACCCGCGAATAACCTGAATATCATTCTTGTCTTCGATATTTGTAAGCGTCATTTACAACGAACTCCAACAATTCTATTTGAACGAAATTTCAAAATAAAAGAATGTTCGTTTATTCGTCAATCGTTGGTCATTGTCATGTGAATAGTTCTTTAGAACGTTGGAATACTTTAACTCAACGGGTTTAATGTTCTTATGATAATAGAGACAGCCGCAGCTTAAAGGTATAAACAAAAATTGACATTACAAAAAAGTTGATTTTCGGAGAACCTTTAATTCGAAAACCAATTTAAGGAACTTCCCTGATGAGTTGTCTACTACTCTTTTCAAGTAGTAAGCTGAATTTCACCAGCTTCTGTTTAATAACACATTAAATGATTCTGATGATTATATAAAATTAATTAATAACATTTACTTTACCGATTTTTTGACAGCCTTGAATAAAAAAATATTGTATACGTAACCGACTTTCGTTGCATTTTCCTCTGATATTTCTGTTGATTATGTCAGAAACCTATGAGAAAAGTTTTCCAACGACCATTTCTTAAAATACATGCAAATGACATCTTTAACTATTTCCAGGTTTCTGGTCTTCCCATACGCAATGGTGACTTACATGCAGCTGAAATAGCCACCATGTCACTGCATCTCCTCGATGCAATAGCTGAGTTCAAAATACGACACCGTCCAACCAATAAATTACTTCTTCGAGTTGGAATACACACCGGTCCAGTGTGTGCGGGAGTTGTAGGTTTAAAAATGCCCCGATACTGTTTATTTGGTGACACAGTAAACACTGCATCACGAATGGAATCGACAGGAGTTCCTTTGAAGATTCATTGCAGTTCACAATGTAAGCAGCTCCTGGACAAACTGGGAGGTTATCATTATCAGGTATAGGTTTATGGAATTCACAAATAACAATCAGTTTCGTGATTGAAATATGTTCATTTCTCTAAGGAACGTGGTATCATTTCAATGAAAGGCAAAGGTGAACAACGAACATATTGGCTTTTGGGTGAGGACGAGGAGGCTCGCATTCGACGCACATACGAACGTTCGCAACGACGTGGTTCAAGAGCTTTAAATAAATACATTCAAGGGACTATCAAACAGAATCACATCAACGACCTAGCGGCAGGAATACGTAGCTCATTAAAGAACAAAAATATTCCACGAAATTCCCTTACACGTTCGTCGAGTTTGGAATCACCAAAGAAATTACGTTTCGCTACAGGAACACTCCTAGAAAATCATCGTTATCATAGGTATGCATGTATGTAGTTGTTTCTATTATTTTATTTAGCATAAGTTATTTCCTTTGACACAAAGTTGAAATAAAAAGATTCCTCCATGGATATGCAAATTGCAAATTTTACATAATTTTCCTTTAAGAAAAAAAGCACTTCAGATGGAGTATGGCACTGATTTGCATAGAGAATTAGAAAGGATTGATTAAGGACGTTTTTGAAAAATGTATAATTTGTATTTGCAGTGACGAAGCACTTCTTGAGGTTATTTCGGATTCGTTTTCAAGCCCTCGTAAGTCAAGTGGAGTTTCCATACCACCACTGGGCTTTGATGACACAACATTATCTTGTCCAGCTATAGAAGACTATCAAACGTTCAATAGAAACAGAAGGCCAAGTTCATATCCCACCGCTAATACACCATTATTGATGAATCACATAGTTTAAATAATTGAATACATCATATTATTTTAATTCATAGTTATATATTTAATTAGAAAAAAAACAAGGGTTTCAAAATAACCACAAAGGCCCTATTTTTACCAAATTTTGGTTAGTTAGAAAATTCTTCATGACAAAACATACATATTTAGCTCATGCAGCAAATTGAATCAATTAAATGTATTTTTATTGTTAAATAAAATAAATAAACAAAATACTTAATCCTTCCAATTTATATCCAGCCAGTTACAATGTTTCTTAATTGTTCCAACACTGCCAATGTGTTCTTAATTTGTGTATTAATCCATAGTATCAAAAGTTAAATCATTGAATTAGCAAAAAAAAGTGATTAAATATTCTAGTCACTACAAGTCTTATAAGAATTTATTTAAAAAATAATAGATACAATTTTAAATTTTATATTTTTGTTTCGATAAAATAAATTTTTAAGAAAAAATGATATAGATTTAAATTATATTAGTAAATAATAAAATTAAAAAATTAATTTAATTTCATTTTTAAGGTGAATAGAAAAATTCGAAAAATACACGACAATGTGAGTGAATGAAAAAAACTGGAAAGGCTCGTAATATAATTAAAAAGTAAATTAGATAAAAGTTTTCTAAAAGTTTAGTATTAATTCTATTGTGTTCAATGTTTTTAAGTATTTTAAAATTATATTACTTACCTATTTAAGGGTTTTTTGTACAACTTATTTAATTTGTATTTTAGAAAAATTAAATTATTATTAAATGTTGTTAAATCATGAGTAGTAAAATGTTTTATTACAAATCAATAAATTTACTCTCTTCATATCGATAGAGAAGGCAATGTAAGTTAAAATCAGAGAAAAAAACCTGAAATCCCAGCCATTGCCACCCAGTGGTACCACTTTACTTCAATTGAAGTAGATCTACTTCTTTTTTTTCAAATATTTTAAAATCTACTTCCTACTTCGCACCGACAGCAAAATACTGAAATCTACTTCCTTTTAAAAATATCTGTTTTTCAAGCTACTTCAATTTTACAAAAAAAGCCCAAAACTACTTCATTTTCTCTATTTTCACTATATGTAGTATGTAAGCCCAGAACTTCCATACAAAAACATGAGCGTCAATACAAGTACAAATACATAATTTCTCTTCTAGATGGCAGGTTGAGTAACAGACCTACAGACAGGATGAATCACTACTTTTTCGTTTTGTAATAACTAATAACGAAACTAACGAACTAACGAAACTAAAATTTTGAAATCTACTTCGATTTTTCTCAATTTACTCCACTTTTTTCTTCAAATCTACTTCGACTTTTTTCCGGAAGTGGTAACGCTGTTGCCACCTAAAAACAAAAATCAGGGATACTGTTTTTTGCGAGGAAGTGACAACTCCTCCATCACTATCTACTGTCACGGAAAGTATTTTTCATCTTAGCCGTTCGGACTCGGTAAAAAATTTTAGGTTACCTTCGTTTCTGCCAACAACAAGTAAGGGTAATGTTGAAACGTTTTTTTTTTAATTCAAAACAATTTATTTAATAAAATCTACCTAATGGTTTAAAAAAACAACATTTCCAAAAGATGGTCATTAATGGAAACTCCCATAGAACCAATATTTTTTTTCGATTTTATGAAAACCGGTTTGATAAATTTCATTTGCCAAAGCTCGCTTCTACAAGTTTAAAAGTATGGTAGATTGAAATTAAAAATATATTCTTGGAATTTAGACAAAAACAAATTTTTGGACTGAAAAAACAACTTTTTTTTGTAAATTCAATATTTCGAAAATTGCCCCAATTGTTTTGAAACCTTACAATTAACAATTTTTTAATACGATCTTCATCTAAAGACAACAGTAGCCACCATAGAAATGTTAAAAAAATATTTTTCGAAAATCTCGAAAATTTCACTTAGATTTTTGGTAGATTTTTTTCTTTCGCTTAATCGATTTCTAATTCAATAAAAAAAAATTTGAATCTAAGAGAATGAAATATCTTTTACAGAAACTTCTGAAATTTGACATACATATATGTACATATATATGACACATAATTAAATACTATATAATGGTACATGTCAGCAAATTTCAAATAGTAAATAGCCTTCTTAAGCTTTAATTTATGCTTCAGAATATGATCAAAAAGTTTGCAATTGGTTAAAATTGTATGCACTTTTGTAGAATTGAAAAAAAAAAAAAAAAAAAACAAAATTCAAAATAATCAGCCCTATCGAGGTATCCGTTCGGAGGAAATTATTTTCCGATTTGTTCGAAATTGGAGAATTTTCTACCGAGGTACCGTGTCCAATTGACATATCGGAAAATCTTTCGATAAAATGTGACGCTCATCAACGCATTGCGATTAAGTAGATACATATAGCAAAGAATTTTTGACAGTTGTGCGTTAAATTTCTTCGAAAATTCTCCGATAGAAAACAATTGCGGATTATTTTAAGAAAAATGGAATAGAATGAATGCGATTGTATGCTTCATTTTTGTTTGTTCTGAAGTGGATACCTCGAACGAAATCTAAGTTCCGATCGGAACGGACTATCGTTTCGGAACTTCTTCCGAACGGATACCTCGATAGGGCTGAATATCTCAAATTTCGACAACCTATCATAAAATCAAGAAAAATACTGGGACTCGTATTCAAAAGATTAGTTTTTCTATTGTGATTTTAATTTTTTTTTTACAAAATGAGATTTCACAAATTTTGCTCCGTAAAAATTGAGCGTTGCAAGTAGCAAAAGTCTATTAGGATTTTTTTTTTCACTTGAAAGTTTTATCAAAGTCTGTAAATTGGTTGAGGTTTTATTGCAATAAGACCGTTTTTCTATAAAATCGAGAACCACTCTGACCACCCTGACTTTAATTTTTACTTCCAAGTTTATCTTCCTAAGCTTTCCATTTATTTAAACTTACTTATAATATTAAATGAATTAGTAAAAAATTATTGTTACCTACTCTTTTATTTGCTTGGCGAATAAAGTAGCATTTGTAATAAGAATTATGACTTTTACTTACATATGTATTGGGACAAATGAATTGAGCGAAATCTAAAGATAAATTTAAATGTGGATTTTAAGTATGTATAAGTAAACAAATGTATAACTAAATGCAGAAGAATCATTTTTGACGCTCTATAATTTTATACGAACTGATATTGGATACGCCAGGAATGAAAATATTTCTTTGTTTTAAAAAATTGAAAATCCTTGATGAACCTTCGACTTTCTCTTTTGGGACGTGCATTAATATAAGACATTTCCGAAGAGTACTTTTTTCAATTTTTCAAACTAGAAATATGAGGACCACTTTCAAAATAGCCTTCGCATATATTTTCTTGTTTTGAGATTTCATTAGTTTTAATCTTGACATTTTTCTTGATTTTCTACAGATTTATGAGACAATTTTTGTTTGTTTAACCAATAAATAACAAAGAAACTTCTTTTTTACACAGATTTATGGTCATACTTCAATTGTTTGAACAAACCTGGAAACACGCGAGATCTGACCAAAATATCAATTTGGGAAGTAGCGGTTGGAAAACTTTGCCAACCATCCATCCCAGTGCAAAACCGTCGGAGTTATTTCCAGCCAAATAATCAAAGTATAACTTACTTTAACCAAAAGAGTCTATAAACATCTTAGATGAGTAGTCCATATTAATCCATATAATACGAACATCAAATATTATTGACGAAACATCAATCGCAATATAAAATCAAAACCATTCAGTTGAGCAGGCAATTGTAAGAATTGTTATAATTATATTTGGCAGTTCGTAGGACACCTGTGTATGTATCTATGCTAGATCGGTCGAATGACTTAAGCGGTATGTAGTACATAGTTCAGTACAAATATGAGTACAAGTAGTTAGTTCAATAAATTTCTTTACACAAGAAGTTCGCTCGAAGCCCCCATTTCCTACCCCTATATACAGGAAGGGTTTTCCAATAGGTATTTCTGAAATTTCACAGGAGATGACTACCATATTGTTGAAGCTGTCAAATTGGCTGTAATTTTTTAATTCACATATAGAATGTGCAAATGATTAAATTGTTTATAAAAAGTATGCGAAAAAGATTCGACCGGTTTAGTGAACAATCCGCCAACACCCGTACGTCAATGTTCAACGAAACGCAAGGTTAGCTGAAAATATCGCCGTAGTCCGTGAGAATCCAAAGTAATAAATTCCAGGCTGGGCGCAAGAACTCGGCCTTCGCAGACCACAACTTGACAAAGACGTGCGGTCGATAACTGGACTCTGGAACAGTGAGAAATTGAACTCAATTTCGGTCGAAAAATCGTATTAACTGACGAGGCTCATTTCTGGATGAATGGGTTCGTAAACAAGCAAAATTGATTGGATGATCACAATCCACACGGGATCCATCAAATTGCAATGCATCCAGACACATTGATGTGTTTGGTTCTTTGAGAGCGATGTTTGCTAGTCCGTCGCCGTCAACGGCGTGCGTTATCGGCCGATTTTTTTTATAATTTTGCGTGCACTAAAGGGTTCATGACTACCCTTAAAAAGTTCGAGCTCAGTGCGAACGCTTAGGAAAATTGGAGAAGATTAAAAAGGAGATATAGGAGATACATTAGTTTTGAATGACTGAATATCGTAATGGGAGGGAAATATTGAATCAGGTAAAGTATTCCACATCATATAACCGGATCAGAAGAGGTGAACAATTTCTTGCAACATCGAAGAAAACCTAACCAGTTAGCACCATTTTTGGTGGTGGGTCAAACTTATTATAACTTATTTTGCTATAACTTATTTTGCTTGGCTTGAATTGGATGAAATGGACACCAACGACACACATGGTATACCAACAGGACGTGCCAAATAGCCCAGGCCACGTTGTACATTTTGTACGATCGATTTCCGAATATCTAACGCCGCCGGGGCAGTGTGAATTGGCCACCGAGATCGTGCGATTTTAGATCTATACTAACTTACCACTAATCAAAACGCCATTTGTCAAATTTAATCTAATTTATGACCAAGAGTTATAGTAAGTTTTCACAAAGAGATAATGCTAAATTTAAGTGGATTTACCATAAATCTTCTTTAAATCTCGAAAATTTTCCATACAAATTTATTTCGTAAATGTAGTAGATTAGAAATAAATCTTGTAAAATCTTCATTGGATCAATTGTTCTATATCTCGAACTGACCTAATATCTATATCGTGCTAAGCTATCTCAATGATTTTTCATCGTTTGCCACAAATGAAACTTTCTGTCTCTCGCTTCCACTTTATAAGAAAAATTGAAACACCATTTGCATTTTGATAGATGCTGCCAAAGTTAATCTTCTTTTTAATCTTTTAGTACGCTAAAGTCACCACATAAATCTCTTGCCTTAAATCTCTTTTCTTTTGGTGAAATCTTAGCATTACTGAAAATTTGACATTTTGGATGCGTTCCACAAAGCAAAGCTACGGAAATATTTTAATTATGTTATGTTTTATACATTGTAATAGCATATTATCCGTCTTCTAAAATTCAATTTTATCTCACTTTTTGTATTCAAATTAAAAGACTGAAAAGCTAAATGGAAAACTCATTACTTCCGTCGTATCAAGAGTTTAAGGATCCTTTTAAAATTAAACAAATCCGTTTCAAAATATATATGTTTAAAACATACAATTTTTATTTTATTTTCTTGGTATTAATACTTTTTTTTGTCTGTAATTTTTATTTCAACCACAAGCTATAATCAAAAATTTATAACTATATTTTTATAACAAATTCTCATATATATTTTCAACTATCAAAATGAAAAATGCAAAATATTTTCTGTTTTCTTTTGTTTTTTATATAAATAAGACAATTTAGTGTTTTATTTTGTTTTCTTGTTTTAATTCGGTAAAAATGTTTACTTTTTTTATTTGAACTATTTTTCTATAACTTTTTTTACATTTATTTTCAACTTGTATGTGTGAATTTTCAATACAATTTATTGTATTATGGTGAGATTAACTTTGATTTTTTTCTGGTATGTGTTGTGTATATATTTTTTCCACGTAGGTAGTTTTATTTTTTGTAAATAACATCTGATCTAAGTAAATATGTATTTATTTTCTATAACATTGAGTACAAATCTTAAATTTGTTTATATATTTTTGTAAATAAAACAATTTTTTATCTTTTTTTTATGAATGTGATAATCCTTTGTGTCCTTCTTTTCTGAAAGCTAAGCTGTAAAATTAGCTTGAAGCTTAAAGCATTTTGATTTATTTTTTGTTTTTAACTTGTGTTTCTCTTAGCTTTTTCTTATAATTTTAATGTAAGCATATTTTTGCATTTTAATTTATGATTTAAATTTTTTATATTTTTTCAACAAAGGCATCTAATTTTTGTTTATTTTCGCATTATCATAACAAATTTTTAACAAGTTTCTTACATTTCTACATCGAATTATAAAATTGAACGCAATTATAATAATTGTCTTATTGTGCCGAATTCAAAAGTTTTTTTTTATTTATTAAAAAATAATACAACAATTTTAACAATTTGTAATTATTCATTTCCTCTGACAACAGAGATGTTGTCGATAAATCTTTCAAATAGATATTTTTAAAGTAAAGTCGCTTAAGATAAAAATCCTATAGGTCTATAAGAATTGGAAGTTCAGGTAAAAATGTAGGTATATGTATAGTTTAACTTATTCCAGAGGTAGGATATTTTTTAGGATTTTTTTATATAGTATAAAGAACCTAATTGAAAATTGGAAAATTAGTTTAAAGTTTATCACACATTTGAGCAGTGACTTACACTATTTTGCTCAAGTCCATACAAGGCATTTGTACAAAATGAATTTATTCAATTATTTGCATTAAGCATTTCAGTTATATTAATTTACTATAAGAAAATAAAAAAAAAGTATCAAAATAACAATATTTATTAGTCCCATACAACAAATCTTAATGTTATTGCATATATTTTCTGATTTTCTAATCACGTGAATATTATTGCCAATATAAATTAATGAAATAGATTCTGATTAATATAGGTGATTAATAACAATTAACCTTAGCCTTAAAAATTTCAACAATTTCGCTACTGAAATAATTTTAACGTCTCATTCATTTTTGCAAGCGAACTCTTATACATATATTAAAAGAAACAATAATTAATATTTTAATGCTTTTAAAAAGCTAAATTTATAATCATTATTTAATTGATCTGATTTTTAAATTGAATCACTTACCTACGTAATATTACGTACTTATTTGTTATTACCATATATTTTTTTGTTTGGAATTTTTCTTTAAGTTTTCATTTGATTTTCATTTAATTTTGTTTTAAATGCCTTTAGGACTCAAATTTTCATTTTTGGAACAGTTTCAACAGATTTGATGTAAATGCTTTATTATGTATTTGTAAAGTTAAATTAACTAATTGAAATTCCATAATTTCACCTTCTAAAATTCCCAGTAAATGAAGACTTAGCAATATTCATAAAAGTTAAGTAAATCTTAATAAACAAAAATAAACTACCCTAACAAAATTAGAAAATTGTTAAGCAGTTAAGTGAATTTAAGAAATTTTGCTGCGTAAATTGTAATCAGTTTGACAAAAATACGCACATTTTGTTGATTTTTCTTGATAAAGTATTTACATTAGTAAACGACATCGACTGAAAGCTGAATTTAGTTTTATAGTTGGTTTTTGAGGTTCTTTCTGATACACGACAGTGCTGACAAGATTATTTAAGTGAACTTCCAACACTATGGTATTTAAATGAATTGCTATTTTTAAAAGACCAGGAAACCATAGTTTGTCTTCCAATAGCTTACCAGATTTGAATTCTGAAGATAACTTATGATCATTAACCGTACTTCTAAAGAATCATTCTTTAGAACATTCTATATATATTGCATGACATTTGGCTGGATCTATGATCTATTAAAGGTACAAATTGAACGGAGATTCTCGTTGAAAATTTAAGATCTTCAAAGATATTTCCAGTTTATAAAAAAAACGAGGATTTGAGACAACCGCTCAATTTCTACTGAAGGGGCTAACCAATTCAAGTAATTCAAAAAAGAAATGCTCACCCATCCTCAACAAATTTCTGTAGTTTTAATCGAAATTTGACAATAATTCTCTAAATAGTGAAATTTCACGGTTTAGATCATCAATTTTATCTGCCAAAAAAAAGCGTTAAAGTTCCCTGACAAATAAGATGACCCTTAAGGATATGATTTGCAGGAAATTGGTCCTTAAGGTACTAGTACCGTCTAGAACGCCAAAAAACGCACGATTTTTGGGAATTTTTTTTCTTCGAAAACCTTATTAGGTAATAACATAATTTTTTTTTTCAAATAATGAATACATGCGTCAAGAATACAAAAAATTGTTTTGTTTTTTTTAAATTTGAGAATTTTGGCCGAATTATAGAAGGCCCAACGTCGACTCATCAAAAAATACATTGTCCCATGGCGGACAGTTAATCTCAGGATTGGCTGGACTGAAACAAAAAAAAAACCAAAGTGGGTTATTTAAAGGAAGGTTTCTTACAAGACAATTTACCACAATTTGTTTAAAAAGTCAAAACAAAAAAAAAATCTCGAGCTTTGAAAAAAAAAATTTTTTTTGGCAATTTTTTTGGCCATTTTTGGGTCGCCATTTTTTTTATTCATAACGTTTTGGTCAAATTGTGGTAAATTGTCTTAGAAAACATAAAAACAATCTGGTTGCAACAAGTTTTTTGAAAATCGGTTCAGTAGATCCGGAGATTAACTGTCCGCCATGGAAAATGTGTTTTTTGATGAGTCGACGTTGACGCCCTCTATAATTCGGCCAAAATTCGACAAACAAATTTTTTTTTTGTACTCTTGACACATGTATTCATTATTTAAAAAACTAATTATGATGTTATTATCTTATAAAGTTTCCGAGAAAAAAATTCCCAAAGATCATGCGTTTTTTGCGATTTCTAGACCGTACTAGTACCTTAATATTATATCAGCCAAAGTTTAGGACATATTCTTAAAAATTGTTTTTTTTTTTTTGTGATTCTAACTTTCGTACAATGGTGGAGAATCTCAAAATTTTAATTTGAGTATTTGAATATAATAATAGCATTCAAATAAAGTTGATGACGGTTGGTGATCTGAAGCGGGTCTTGCTCTTCTCATTCAATTAAATGTCAAATAATGTACATTAAAACTTATCAAACGGAAGTGCTACTTTCATAACAGAAGTACTGGTATAAAGCCTAATTAAACACTAACAAAGATGAAGGAAACTCCTTCTATCTGTATTTAAGTGATCGATTGAATATTTTGTAGTTGAAAAAAATTGAATTGAAGTCACTTGAACTTTCAATTCAAAATTGCCAATGGAATGTATAAATGCGCTCTGAAATGCTCACGGTACAGTGCAGATTTTTTTAGTTATAAAATATTTATTTATTAATTCGCGATTTTGTTTTCCAGTGAAACTAACACTGAATTTCCAATCGAGGACATCAAAAACCTGAATGATACATTTTATTAAAACCAAATTGTAAACATTCAAAAATTAATCAGCTTTGTATTGAGCGTGCTATTTGGAAAAGCAATGTCAGATTCGATATTAAGGGACATTGAAAATCCCAGAAATATTAAATTTTACCAGCTTCTTAGAATTTTCGACCACTCTGCCGTGTAGATGTTTACTTGTGACTTATAGGTACTACATATAAGGCAAGTTATGCATTCGTAAAAAAAAAAGAACTCGAGATTTTGATCAAAGTTGACATTACGATGATAGCGAAGACTAAAAAAGTGGGTCTCGCAATTCTGTCTGTCTGTCTGTCTGTCGGTTCGACTATACAGCCTAAACGGCTCGGCCGATTTTCGTCAAACTTGGTAAATATGGGTTTTAATTTTTTGCAACCACACGTTTTTTTCTTTTTTTTTTAAGACCAAAGATGACGGTACCTACCATACGATTTTTTTCGAAATTTTATAAATATTTTTTTTTTCTCAAAAACTGTCCCACAGAATTTTTTAAAAAAAAATTTGAAAAATTTCATTTGGTTAAAAAAAGGTAGTGGTTGAAAAAAATTTTCCAAAAAATTGTTATTTTTGGTAGACCCCCTGGGTTCGTTTTTTTTGTTTTTGATATTCTCGAAAACGGTACAGCCGATTTAAATCATTTTTTTTATGCTAAGACTCCACCAAATTTTGAACATTATTACATATTCAAATTTTCAATTTTCAATTTTTTGGATTTTTAAAATTTTGGAAACTCAATATTTCGAAAACCCCAAGATCGATTTTTTTTCAAACTTGACAAATAAAAGTTTCTTAACATAACCTACAAGATTTGAGAAAAAAAAAATTTGTTTTATCTAAAACTAACGGTACCTTCCATACAAATTTTAAAAAATGGTTTTCGAAAATCGTGTTTTTCTAGAAAACGGTTCCGAGAATTTTGCTCAAATTTGTTTCTTTTGATAATTTTTTACGATCTATAACTTAATAAAAAAAAAATTTAAATCTAGATATTACTGACTGTACCTACCATAGAACGATTTTTTCGAATTTTGAATTTCTCATTATCGGCGCAACGGATTTTGATGAAATTTTTTATAAAGAAGCTCCTAAAAAGTTTATAAAACATTGCATTTCTAAACTTAAAAAAAAATATTTTTTCAATTTTTAGAAAAAAAAAGTCATTTTTTTTGTTGAAAAAATTCGATATCTCAAGAACGGCTTAGTATTTTTTTTGGAAATTAGACTCTTATTCGTACAATAATAAAAACTTAAGGTTGGCGTACCAACATTTTTTCTTAAAAATGTTTTGAAAATTTTTTACATAAAAGCGCATTTTTTACGAAACAACTACAACGACTTATAATTTTTGTTCTTTCATAAATTCATAGTTGCATAGCATTTTGTTTTAATCTCTTACTACTAAAAGAATTTAAGAATTTAAAAAATTCATTTTATCCTTATGAACAGTTTTCTTTAATAACATCCGTTTTTGAAATTCCTAGTCTACTCGTATTACATAGGAGCAAGTTCGTGCGACCCAGTCGTGCATTTTATTTATTAAATTTTTGCAACAGAATTTCTTCTATTAATAAATGAACAAATTATTTTATAAGAAGGTATACGATTAATTATTCGATTTTTTCCAAACATTTAATGGGAATTCAATTTGCAAGTCCCCTATTACACGTTGCCTCATGAGACATGTCTCATTTTTGACTTTCCTTTTAAATTTGTATCCCGTGAGGCAAAAGCTATTACACGTTGACTTATGTATGTCTCATGAGACTCATGTCTCAAATTTGACTGTTGTTCGTATTTTTTAATGCACAACACAACATAAAACGAATGTGAGAAAAAGAAACGTCAAAATGAGACTACTAAAAATCAGCCCGGTACTCACCGGGAATATTTTTTTGCATCTCATTTCCTCATATCTGCATTCTTTTTCGCCCTTACGTGAGCCTTGTCTCGTGAGACATCGTGTAATAGGGGGACCAACAGGGAACAAGTTGAAATTTTACATGTTTTAAAGTGTTTTGGTTTAATTTTTTTGACAAATCAAGAATATTTTTTACTAAATTCAAACATCCTTATTTATTAGATTTCACTAATACACGGTCCAACCTCTGAATAATTAAACCAAGTCGAAGCACTTTCTTCGGGCTTACACCATGCAAATAAATCCTTATTTATAAAATATTTTCTTAGCCGTTTTACTTACGCCTTCGTTATGTCAAATATATTATCAAAAAAAAATCAGAAATCTAATGTCGTTTTTATTTGGCAATCCGGAAGCCTTCTGGACTCTTCTGAAAGTTTTCACGTGGGAAAAAATGACAGTTCTGATTCTGAAAAGAAGAGAAATTTGCTTCTGGATTTAAAATCAGAATCGAAACCAGAAGCACTCACACATTCAAATGTCAAACTCAACAACTGTGTTTTTTATATGCTAATTGTGCGAAGTGTATCTTTCAACATAATATTTATTCTTGATTTTCATTATTCTCCACATTTGATGTTTCACATATACAATCACAAAAAACTTCAGAATCATCAGAATCAAAAAAGTGTTCAGTTGGGATTCCGGATCGGAGAGATTCCGGATTGCCAAATAAAACAACATAAAACTCTGGTTTCCATTATTATTTAATACTGTAAAGCTGCCACCATTTGGAAATCAATTGGGATATGACTTCCTTTTTACTTGCGATATAGGTACTATAGGGCAAGTTCTGCATTTAGAAAAAAATCGAACTCGAAATTTTGATCAAAGTTGACATTACGATGATAGCGAAGACGAATAAAGTTGGTCCGGCAATTCCGTCTGTCTGTCTGTCTGTCTGTCTGTATGTCTGTACCTCGATCTAGAGCCTAAGCCACTGGACCTATTTTTTTCAAACTCGGTAGTTATGGGTCTTCGGTGATTCCCTAGAGGGGAAATTGAAATTTTTTTTTTAGCTCTAAAACTAACGGTACCCCCCATACACCCGTAATGCAAAATCTTATTTATCTCGAAAACGGCTCTAACGATTTTGATAAAAAAAAATTAGGTGTGATATTATGGACATGGACTACATTTTGGTAAAAAAAAATTTGGGGCAAAATGATATTAACGGTACCTGTCATAGAACCGTTATTTTGATTTTCGACTTTCTCATTAACGGCTCTAACGATTTTAACCAACAATTTTCAGCAGGAGTCCCCCTAAGTTTAAAATAATATTGTATATAAAAATATTCGAGAAATTATTTATTGGGGTTTTTTTTTTTTTTAAATTTTTTTTTGAAAAATCAATATCTTCAAAACCTATGAACGATTATTTTTTGAAATTATTTCCTAAAATCAATATTATTAAATACTTAAAATTCGCATCCCACATTTTTTTCTTGAAAAATTTTAAAGAAATTTCTTATATAAAAATTTATTTATTTAATAATAAAACGATTTTTTAAAGTTTGTTTGCATAAATTCATACTTTTCTAGAAATCAGACGGCAATTTCATTTTAAATTCATGTTTTATATTTATAAAATGTATCTTAAATTCCAAAGTACTTTTACATAAGAGCAAGTTCGTACGATCCAGTCGTGCATTTTATTATTCATCGCTTAGAAAGGTAGAGCTATAGTTATTAATTTCTTCATATTTTCTTTCGAAAATCGATACTTCAAGCGGATAACTCCATCCTTCAGTGTCATGCGACTAAAACGAGAAGCTAAGTGCACATACATACATATCCATTGAATTTCGAGGGTGAACTTCTGCTTTTTGATTATTAATTTTTAACATAAATATGTATTTACATATACATAAATAAATTTATAACTGAATTTTCGTTGATAAACGGTTCTAACACAGCAATTTCAGTTTTAAATTATTTTAATTTAAATGTTGGAATTAAAATGTTTTTTTAAATATTAAATCTATTTGTGTTCAAATGCCCAAACATTTTCAACAAGGATTTGTCGGTCAAATTTAAAATGCACTGGACAGGTATCACATGCTTAGTACCGCAGCCATTTTCCTAAGATGAGATTTTCTATATAATAGGCCTGTTCAAATACATAAATTCGAGTCTGATGAAATTGTCACTGTCTATGCTGACAAGTATTAATTTGAACACAATTGCTTTTCTTAAAAAAAAAAATACTACAAGCGGAATGTTTTCTTACAGAACTTTTTTCTGCAATTTTGTTGTTGAATTTAATAAACCCAGTTAGATGCCTTCCAGGAAGTCAAAAAGGAATTAATTAAATAATTAACCTTTAACATTTTTTTAAAGATAAAACTCTTGTTTTTCCACAATTTATAATATATTATATTTATCTTATTGTATCTTTTAAAAAATGTTAAAGATAAATTTCCACCAAATTTTTTGTTATAGCTTTCAAGAAAGAAACTCTTAGAAAGATGTGAAATGCTGGAATTTCAATTTTAAAATAAAATCTTAACATTATAAAAATGATTTTAAGTATAGCATTTTTGACATTTTTATATTGTCACAAGTGCCTTCAATAGCACCAAGGTACTGATTGTGTCCTTTGTTTTGTTTATATATCAAATATAAAATCTAACAAAATTTAATAGCATTATAGGTATTTCTGTTTTTGGTTTTGTTCCTTAAGTATCTAATAATGTTTTTATTTCACAATGTGTACCTACGATATGCACTAAGTAGTGTTTTTTTCTTTTTAGTATCTGTTTTATAAAAATAATTTGATTATCTCCAGGATTATTTATGTAATTCACATTTAGCCAAGAACGACATTTTTTTAAAAAGAAACTACTGCAATGGCAACACTGAGAGAAAGGGGTAAAACTATGCGCGTGCTTTTTTTTTTTCTTCAAAAAATCGACTAACGATGAGACACAAAAAACCATGCTTAACTATTTTTTTAACTGTTTCGAATGAAATCGTTCTAGATTGCTTATGAAGTTTCATTGATCACATTCCATATCGTGGAAGAGGGGAGGGAGGCTGAGTTTTGCTCTGGTTTCATCTGGACTTTTTTGCCACCTGACTTGATGTCCTGGAAGGGAAAGAGACAACGAAACTTTAAATCATTTTTTTTAAAGAAAAATCTAAACTTACCTTCTGATGCCATGCCTAGGACTAACCGGTGGGGTGTGCACTGGTGTTGGTGGGGCTGATCCGCCTGACGATCCGCGTGATGATAAGGACCAGGTTGATGTGTTCTTTGGTGCCGAGCAGCCTAGGTAAATGGCTGATCCTTGGTCTTCTTGGTCTAAGTCCACTCGTGATCCACGGACGGATGATGGTACTGATCCTGCTATAAAAACACAATATATACCGCCAAGGATCACGTTAAAGATACATCTAAGGGGAAATGGTGGGGAAGATGAAAAGTGAAACTGGCCTACCTGTATATGAATGCAGGCCAGCTGGACTACTACGTGGTCTAATACTCATACCACTGACCGTGCTTCCGCTCCTTTGCAAAGGAGTTCCATTGCCACTTCCACTTCCGTTACCACCACCACCATTTCCGGTACTTGGTTCATTGATGTGACCTACAGGCGCCCGCTCACCTCTTGCACTCTGAGATGTCCGCTTGGTGGATGTTGCTGCCTTATTGGATGTGGTTGCATCTGATTCTTCATCCTCAGGAATTTGCTGTTCGCCAATTGAACGACGCTGACTACCGGAGTGTTTGGGTGAAGTAGGACATGACTGTGCTGTAGTGCTACCCGTTGCTGATTGATTAGCTTGTGGACGCAATCGGGAACGTGTTGAAGATGTACTTGGCCTTCGGCGGAAAAGGCCTTTCGTTGGGTCCATGTTACAAACGCCTATACAAGAATATAATAATTTTTTTCATTAAGAGTATTAATTAAAAAAAAATGTATTTAGGTATCTATATTTAAAACAAAAAAGTTTAAAACAAAAGCTTGCCAAAGCTAAACGAAAGTGATATGCATGTAAAAAGATTTTAACTGAACAGTTAATATATAAACAATAAATAAATAAGGTTTGAATGTACATATATTTGAGTAATTGCAATTTCTGGAAAACAATTATTCAGATCGCAGTCTATGGTTACACACACGAAACTTGTCTTTATATTATACATTATGGGCCGTACCAACAATCAAATTAAGAGACGACTTTAATATTTGAGCGAAGTGGACCATTATTTAAAGAGCTCTATAAAGTTAACCATACATGTTATGAACTCAATATTTATGTGAACTCTAAATTATGAACCATTTATTGTACGGAACCTAAAATATAAAATGCATCATATACGGTCAGATAAATAGAGTCCATTAAATAATGCTTCATTTCGCTCAAATATTAAAGTCGTCTCTTAATTTGATTGTTGGTAAGGCCCTATGTGTTTGTATTTATATTTTTAATATAAAAAAGGGGTTTCCATTGGTAAAATAAATCAATTCTTTTTTATCTGAGTCTGTCAAAAAGCGGATTTCGGAAATTTTTGAATTCCATTAAGTCAGAAAATTTATTCATTTTTGTAAATCAAATTTACAAATCTAGATTTTAAAGGGTGTATGTAAATCTTGCCCGTTCTTATTACAATGACAATCCAGTTATCAACTGTCAGTTAGTAAGTTTTGTTTAAGTTATTTCAATTGTATTTAAAACATAAAGCGAATTATCTCTATTGAAAAATGGAAACAGTTTAAAATGAATCAGTAAATTCATTAAGCTCATATTTCTCTGCTGAAAGTAGATCAAGAATGAAGATTTTTTAAATTAATGACATAGACACAAAATTATAAAAATCGAATTACAAAAACTTCAATTTTAATCTGAATTTTACCAATGGAAAACATCAATGAAATCTGAATTCCAAAAAAATCATTGACTCGTTTCTGAAATTGTAAAAATAAGTTACATGGCAACCTTATACGCGTTAAGGAAGTGCTTATTTTGCTAAAAATTACTTAAATATTTTATCTGTGTATCAATGTAGGCAGGGTCTTTCATTTGGTAAATACAGTACACTCGGTATAAAGTGACCTTTTGAAAATCAAGTAAGTTCACGTTTGGGAGATTGTTGTGTTCTGTTAAGATTAACAGAAATGAAAACACAACTTGAACACAAAATTAAAACACTTTAAACACTTTTCATAGAAATCAAAACAAATCACCGATCAAAACATCCCGAATAACGCCTTCAGTAAAAAGCTTGGTAAATTTATACTATCGCGGTCGCCTTGTTTTTTGGTTCTAGAAAATCGAAAAACCATCCGATTTCGATGATTTTTTTTTAAATCTTCGTTTTACAGCGGATTTATGGAAAACATATAGGAAATATCTCACTTAAAGAATTCATATCGTTTTATGACTTTAAATGTGATCATAAACGCATCATCGAAATCGGAAAAGAACGAGGGGCCCGCGATAGTATAAAATTACCAAAAGCTTATATTATTCTCAATTAGTACCAAGCTTTAAAGGATCAAATAATGATCTTTTGCATTCCAGATATTTAAAATTTATTGGTTCTTTAAAATAATGCTTATTTTTTCGATATGATTTCAGTGGCAGTAGAAAATTAATCTGTCCTAGAGTATTTTTTTGAGATTTTAAAACAGGTGATAATCGCTGCAGCCAAGATTTATAAAATGCGTTAGGTGTGGGATCAACTGGAATCTCATTTCGTGAAATTTTGTCATCCTAACGATAATTTTGTTTTTGATACATTGAATCAAAATCAAACAGTCCCATAGATATTAGCTATCCCTTACATTTCACTGTCTGCTGTTTTAGTTTTCCGTGGATGTCATATAGATTAGACGCCCAGAGTGTCCAGTATGATCTTTGTCCATACTGCCTTGTTTGAACTCAACAAACCACCAAGTAATTGTTGTTTTTGATTGAGAGGATCCTTTTAGTATTTTTTGACCCATGGTGGAATTTCGAAGTAATTTCTGTTTCTCATTTTTTTTTCTAAACTTCTTTCTATCTCAAAAGCCAAAGGCCATACATTTTTTTTAAATATTAGTTCTTACTGAAACTTTCGTAAACTTTATTAAAGATTTCATTGACAAATCATGGTAGTGAGCTAAGTAGAATATACAGGGTGCCCCACAGTCACCGCCCTAAATGAAAACCATGGATTTCTGAGGTCATTTTAAGTCGAAAAACTTAAGAGGTCATTTTCTCGTTTTCGTCCCGTTTTCGAGTTATAACGGTTTTTATGATTTTTCCCTTAACTGGCTTTATCTTTGCCAAACTGCGTCCGATTCGTAAGAATTTATTACAGTTTTAGTTTGTCCAAAGACTTTTTTTCTGCAGACAACCGTTTATCCGCAATTTTGCATCAAACCCAATTTTTTCGTTTTTAAGTAGTTTTTTCACTTTGATACCATTTTATTCAAAAAAAACACGTTAATGAGTATTAATTTTTTTCACTTATTACGAGTATTAAAGCCCAGTTCATTTTCTTAAAAAAAAATATTTTTTTTCCTTAAAAAGAATACTAAATGTAATTAACAAAAAATAAACAAACTGAGTGAATTAAAAAAAAAAATAATTTTTAAATACAAAATTAACTTTTTCTGAGCTATTTTGGTTAAGAAAAGGACAAATAGATAAAGTTAATTAGTAAGACCGTTAATTAATGTAAACAGTAAAGATTTTCATTATCATTTGAAGGTTGTAAATGTCTTTCTCGCGTGATCTAGTGTCCGCGTCGTGTTCTTTCACTTGATACTCCAGAAAAAAAAGTCTTTGGACAAACTAAAACTGTAATAAATTCTTGATTGGTTATAAGAAAAATCTAACGAATCGGACGTAGTTTGGCAAAGATAAAGCCAGTTAAGGGAAAAATCATAAAAACCGTTATAACTCGAAAACGAGAAGAAAACGAGAAAATGACCTCTTAAGTTTTTCGACTTAAAATGACCTCAGAAATCCATGGTTTTCATTTGGGGCGGTGACTGTGGGATACCCTGTATAAATACATACTTTCGTACTTATGTCAAATTACTACGTGATTTTTTGCATTATAATTCATTCTTATTAGCTTATAGTTGATATTCGTCGTTTTGTCCATGGATTTCTCCATCGTATCTATTGAAAAACGATAGAGGGAGACATGGTCAAAACGACAATCAATTAATCGAGTCTTAGGCCAAGATTACACTCATGGAAGTTTTATTTACGTAAATTGCTTACGTAAGAAACAAGTATAAACGGCGAATTACAGTAAATTTTATCAACTTCCTTAAGCTGTAAGTTTAGATAAAAACTTACAAGTGTAAACACGTTTTTCCTCACTTACGAAATACTCACAGCTTACACAACTAGCAGAGATAAGTTTTCAACTTACGGGAAGAAAAATTGTGTTTCTTAGTAAACAAATAGCTATTCTTGTTATTATTATTATTATGAGTTATGGCTTCTAACTTGTGGACTACATGAATGTGAAATTTTTGAACTTATTGAAGTGTATGAACACAAAAGTGTTTTGCGGTACTATACTTGTAGTATGTTGTAGTTTGTTTTTCAAAATTGTTAAAAGAATAGCAGCAGTTGCTTGCTTTCAAGAACTCATAAACTTCATGATCACCTATAATATCGCAGTAGTTTCTTAGTAAGTTAATATAAACGGTTTTTTAAGTGGTTACGTAAGTTCAACTTACAATTAACTTACAAAAGCAATTCCTGCTGTAAGATCATTTAAAGTGTAAACCTTATTGTATGTTCTTCTGTAAGACTGGCCTTACGCAATATGGGCTCTTAGTCTTACAATTTTAGACCCAGAAATAGACCCGTTCATAAATGATGCTCAAATGAGTAAGCAATAATTGTTTTGTAGGTACATTTATTTTATTTAATAATGATACTCTTCATTAAAATATTAACTATAAACATATCTTATTTTTATTTTATAAATATGGATGGTTACTAAACCTATTCTATAAAAAAAAAAAAATAATAAAATAATAAAAGTGATGTTAAAACTAAAACCTTCTAAACAATCAGTCTTCTTAATATTATTTTGTATAAGGTATCAATTTTTAAAGAAATTTAAACCCAAAACGGCAATACGCAGTTTGTGCTAGCGACTCTTTCTAAGACAATTCTTGTGTAAATCCTCAATGTACTAATAAAATGTCTCTTTCCCAGAGTCAGAGCTGAAAGAATTTATTTTTTGTCTACAAAACCAAAGGCCGAATTTTACTCAATCTAATGTGTAAGTTTTAGATCATTAGCCCAGAGTCTGAAATTTTGTAAACGACCTATTGATGAGTTGATGTTAAAAAAGATTGAAAATCTTAAATACGCACCCCGTTTGTGTCGCATTAACATTAATATTTGTTAAAAAAAACTTAACGAACCTAACTGCATGGCTTAAACAATTCTATTAGTTGTAAAGAATTTCAACTTTAAATACAAAATTTAAATTACATGTTTATCTTTTTCCCATAACTCGAATCATTTATCAACGTGTTACGATTTTGCAACCAGTGAAGCTTCAAACAATGACGTGCTTAGTTTGCAGCAACCCATTCTAGAGCCAACAAATTCATCAGCAGAAAGTCTTACCAAAACCAAGAATAATTACATAAATGCAAAAAAAAAACAAAATTTATTAACAAAACATTCAATAAGCCAAACGTTATCGTGCAAAATTATGTGCACAATCAACCAACTCCTCACTTCATTCTAAATTCTTCCACTTTTCAGTGGTAAAATCAATTGTAAACGCCACCCCACCTGTGGGACATTTTTCGCCTCGGGAGCAATTGCCCTCGCAAATGTTTTTGTTTTGAAGGAGTTCCTCGTAGTTGTCCAACGCTGTCATGCATTTAGCTCGATCTCGCTGCTCCAGCGCCCGACTTGGAAACCGTTCTCTTAATCGACGTCGTTCCTCGTTCAATCGAAACATTTCGAATTCTTGCAATTGGGTTTGAAATCCAAGATTTGGATTCGCAACAGCCCGCCCAGCACGCACTACTTTAAGTGCCTCCTTCCAGTTGAGATTCGTTGCACTCATGATGTAGGCTACAGTAACCGTAACGGATCGGGACATTCCTGCCAGGCAGTGGATGAGGACATTACCATCACGCAAACGGGCCGCATGTATGAAATCATTACAGATGGAGAAGTACTGAGAGAGATTCTGATCGGGGGTGTCTGCGGCCATCACGCAAAGGTAATGCTTGTTCTGAAAATTCGCATTAAACCAATGATATATTAGCTGCTTTGCCTATTTTATAAATTTAAAAAAGACCATTTTGGGGGTACTTACTGGAAGCAGGCGCCTTGGACTGTCATGAATCGCAACAATGTGTGTGATTTGAAACTTTTCCAATTGTTGTGGATCCTTGGAATCGCGGTAATTGCCAACGTATAGTCCTGGCAAGACCTGAAATAATAATTTACAGATAGATCTTTATAAATTGTAGGCAATTTTCGAATAATACTTTCTTCAGACATGTTGAAGTTCATTTTGAATGAACGTAGAACTATGTTTTCAGCATTCTATTAAAACTAATATGCATTGATTCACAAATTAAAAAAAGAAAACTAACTAGGTAGTGCCTAGTCGGAATTATTTGTTTTCTTTGGTCGATATAAACAAAACAACCAAAAAGCAAAGAGTTCCAAGAACTCAGATGACAGATAGTGTGGTGGAAATATAGATGTGAAAGTAGAGATGTGCACATTTGACTCGTTGTTATTCGCCACAAATTATGGGTATTCATTTAGACGCCGAAAACCTGGATAAACCTCGGAAACCAAATAATTTTATCTCCGCAGAAACCATGATAAGCAGAAAACAAGGTATGCTTATTGTATCTGACATGTCGCCATCTTGAAAAGTGATGACGTAGAAATCATCTCCGATTTTGACATTCGAGTTTGTTTAGTTGGTAATTTCTATTGGATATTATATTTTTTGTTAGTTTGCAGTTAAATAAATAAAGTTTAAAATTTGAAAAATAAAAAAAAAGAAGTTTAAAATGGTTGTATGTGCTGTTTTGGATTTTAATAATTCCCCAGGAAGAAAAACACAATAAAAAAAACTTAGATTTCACTACTTCACAAAGGACAAAGAATTGTGCCAAATGTGGATCAAAGTTTGTGGAAATAAAAAACAAATATTCCTTGAAAAATAGTCGGGTTTGCTTGGAACATTTTGTTGAGAGTGATTATAGACTTCAAGATATACTTTTAAAGATAAAAGAATTTGGAACATCGGTTCAGTTCGATCCAAAAAATTGCCAATGGAGCATAAACAATCGTTTAGAGACAAGAGACAAGAACTCAGAGGAAACAAAAAGATCGTGAATGAATGTTTGGATGCTTTTGAAAAGTAAATAAATTGAATTAATCATAAACTATTCTTTATAATTCATTAACTTTGTTTTAAACAGTTCTTTAAAACCCTCAACAGAAGAAGATTGTGATCAGGAAAATCTGTAGAATTGTGTTTGTCCCAATAGCATTACAACTATGATCAACTTGTAGCACAAATACTATCCAAAGTGTTGCATCAAAAATGGACCTGGAAGCTAACGATGATGAAGACCAGGAAGTCGATCTACAAACAGAAGAAGAAATATCAGAATTTGAATACGACGAGTTAAGAAAAGGTGAAGGTGCCCTTGAATACCACGTAGGTTTCCTTATAAAGAAGTGGAAAGTGACCAACGACCAAAATACTTTTTAAAGTTTTACTTGGGTGAACGAAAAATCTGAAAGACTTAAAAAACCAAGCACTATGTTCCTTAAAAGAGTACTAGAAAGTATTCTTATGATAAATTATAAAGAAGTTCTACACAAGGAAAATTTATGGAAACTCACTTAGAAAAAGCAGAAGCTGTGTCTCTAGATATAAGGGTAAAAAAATATTTTTTAAATGTAGACTTTATTTCAGGATAAAGCATTTAAACAAATTATTTTCAAGAGACATAAACTGTAAAAATAAAAAAATAATAAGAAATATCGCATGAAATGAATTTTTTTTCTTCTATCTATTTTCCCAGCGAGATGATTGTGACGTCAGAGCAGAACTGTCAAAAATCTAATGAGCATACCTTGCTTTCTGTTTATCATGCGCAGAAACGAACTGTCAAAATGTGTATGGAAAAAACTTTCTACATATGTGATAAGATTATCTCACGAATTTGGTGCGGAAAGAAAAAAAATAAACCTGATAAACTGAAGAAATATCGATTTTTAATTTGATATTTCAGAAAAGCACTTATCAAATTGATTCAAAAACATTTTTTTATATTCAAAACAAACTAAAAATGGTAAAGGTGAGAAAAACAATACTACAAGATGATAATTATTACAGTTTTCAGAATAACTCCGACATTAATAAGTCATTTCAATCAATCAATTTATTCCCACAATAGCCGTGTTTTTTTGGAAAAGTTATCCGTAGTACAGTAGAATTTTATCACCCATATTAATAAAGATGGTTTAGTGGAGGTTTATCGTTAAGTCCTGGACTAAGTGCGAAATTTCATTAATAAAACAAATTTTCTGTTAAGTGACGTTTACTAATTATGATTAAGTTAAACCACCGAAGTAGGTGGTTAAGCGAAGGAATAAGAAATAGAAATGTCCACAGTCAGACACAAGCGATTGACAATCAATTTAGGTAGCCACAGAATATAAGAAAAGAGATTGCTTACTTTTGTAGAAGATTTTCTTAAAAGGATTTTTGGTAAACATTATTTTACTATTCCGGGAACATTTTGTTTTTATTAATATAAATATTTAAGCCAGGACTTAACTCCTATTCTATGGTTTAGTAAGACAGTGGACTATAGAAGGAATAAGCGTTTTTTATTAATATGGGTGTATATGAATAACAAATACAACATCCGCAGTAGGATCACTGCCGATAAAAAGAGAAGTGAAATCCTGCTGCGGATAGAGATTTGACGTTTATTCGAGTATCGTCAGTGATCCTACTGCGGACGTAGTATTTGTTATTCTTATTCATATAAAATCCTATTGTACTACGGATAATGTTTCCAAAAAAACACGGTTAATTTAATGAATTTTCTATTTTTGCTTGTTCTTGACATCTTTAAATCAACAGAATCACTTTTTAAGTTTAAGTATCGGAAGGAATACATTTTTGATAAACAGTATTTTCCACATTTACGCAAGTATTTTTTAGAGGGTATTCACGCAAACATATGTTGTGGAAAGTATTTTTCTGCAAAGCGGAAAATTATCTCGTTGGATGAATACCCTTATTAAAAAGTTTTTTTTAGTACGTTGATAGTATAATCATCTCTACACGTTTATGATGATGTTCAAAAATCAAGTTTCTTGAATACTATCCGAAAGTCTATTTCCAGTTTAAAAGAGGGATTCGGTTTAGTAAAAGGAACTACTAAGTTAGGTAATTATAAAAGTTATTATATGAGTCAATATATAATTCTCAGCCGCTGCAAAAAAGTTTTTCAGGGATGTACTACCTCTTGCGAGGAATTAAAAAATCGTTTAAGGCTATAGGCGCCCACTAGCAACTGTGAAGGAAATCAAATAGTTTAATCACACTCCACACTCCATACACTTATCTCTCTCGGGTTTATAGAAAACAACCCAACTATTTATACATTTATGCAGGCAGGTAAATAAGATTACGCCTTATAATCGTTTATTTTGTGTTAAAACACTTTTAGTTGCTCAAATGGATTTCGGGCATGTGCGCGGAGTCCCATATAAGTCCATATATTTTATTTTAGCAACTAAACAGTTACGAAACTGAAAATTGAATGTGCGCGCCTGGCCTGAGATTATCTCCTGTCATGAGGAGTGCTGCTTATTAGCAGCTGAAAATTGTAGGTGCCCTCCATTCCTGGTTAGATGAACACAGGAAAGTTCCGAGTTGTAAGTCACTAGGCTTGCTTATGCGCTCTATAAGTCGTTATATGGCCTCTAATATATTTTTTTATTTATTTATGCATACAAACAAGTAAAGAAATGATTAATCAACTAATTTTGTATACAATTTTCTGCCGATTCCAAGCGGCTGATAAGCACTTTTCATGAGAAGGAAGGGATACTCTTGGAGGATTCATCAGTTGTTCGCAAGAGGAAGTTTAACCCAGCTTACTCTCGCACTGGCTGAGAATCGAACCTAAGATCCTTCCTGCATGACAAACCAACACACTTATCATTATGCCAAGGGATATAACGAAATAAAATTGTTCTCTGCTGTCCAACATAGAAACAAAATGCTTAAGAAATTAACTATTTGCCAAACTAAAAGCCTTAAATAAAATGAAAGAAGCAAAATCAAACATTAAAGACTCAAATGTAATTTTTCTATATGCAATTGATTGTCTGAATAATTAATTCTCTCCAAATATTCATCTACAATAAGGATATTCATGTAAACGCGGAAAACCCTGATAAACCTCGGAAACCAGATAAATTTATCTCTGCAGAAACGAACTGTCAAAATTTGTATGGGAAAAGCTTTCTGCAAATCTGATAAAATTATCTCACGAATTTTATGCGGAAAGTGAAGAAATAAACCTGAGAAACTAAATTAATATGGATTCTGAGTTTTAATTTGACATTTCACAAAATATTTCCCACATTTACGCAAGTATTTTTTAGCGGGTGTTCATGAAAATATGTTGCGGAAAATTATATATTTCTACAAAGCGGAAAATTATCTCGTTTCATGAATACCCTTAATATTTATTTTCTATTTCAACAAACGAATAAATGAGCAAAACGAAATTTTTGTTCGTTGTCATTCTCTCGTTATAATATTATATTTGCTCATCACTAGTATATACCATCGTTGTAATTCACCTCTTGTTATTAGTTTGTCTATTACACACTAGGTGTCTATGAGCATTCCACAAAACACTAATGTCCCAGCTAAACTGCACCAAAGTTCTGAACCTTTAAATATTCGTGAAAACTCACTAGTGGACCGCAAGCTAAATTTGTACTTCCGCCACTCGTTTGTCTGTTTCAAATTGAATTTAATTTTTCTCACCTTGTTCATTCCATTTCCCATGATTCTTCATTTATGTTTGGATTATCTGTTGTCAAATCTCGAATTAGTATTTCTTTGCACGTTTTTTTGTCCTCAATTTAAATTAGCACCTGAAACAAAAAAAAAAAACTTAGTTAGCTATTTGGATTTAAAAAAAGTTTTTCAAATAAAAATTTGTTGCACAATATTTGCTCTGTTTTTACACATATTTTGTATCCAGAAAATTAGTTCTTTTTGTGTGCATGGGTATGTCATAAAAAAGGACATGGCCACATTTTTCTATACACTGGGGAGGTGCATTTTTCGATTTATGAAACACAAACTGGACCATTTATTTGTTTTTGTTTTTGTTTTCTAACGTTAGTGCTTTATGAAAGTAAACATTTAAAAAGAGTTATTGAGTTGACAGAAGGATACAAAAGAAAACTGGGCATTTGCTATAGGTATGCTGGACTAATGTCCTTGCAACTCTTAGTCTTGCTGTGTATTAGTTACGGACGGTTAAACAATAGTTTTTCGGATGCCTCGGGTGCAGTTGCATTCTTTAGTGCGAGACAAGTGCTGTCTGGAGGGTTGTTAGCGTTACCAGAATATGAAATGTGACAGGAACAGGAATAGCAGTCGTTTAGGATATTTGTTTTGTTCGTGTGTATATATGTATTCACTCATATTCATTTTTTCCTTAAGGTCATATTTTCTCGGTGCTTCGAGCTCTGTTTTCCTTTTTTAAACTTTTTTCTTGTGACAAATGGAATGCTTTTAAGAATTTTGATGTAAGCAATAAAATGTAAATAATTGCGAATAAAGTAGCCTGTTTTTTTTTTCTTGGAAAAATCTTAGGGTTTTCATGTATATGCTTTACTCTAAGAAGATTGCTATTGTTGGTGTTGCCTTAAGTTGAAAGTCTGTTCAACAATTTATAAAGAACTCGGGCAGTACACTTCGTTACTGATGAGTGGATCCCCCAGAAAAGGGAATTTCAATTAAAGAATTGAATAAGAACATTCTGTATTATTACTTTCTTGCTTCAAACTTTTTGTTTGAAACAATGAGTTCTTATAAATAATAAATTGAATCTGATTATTCAATTAGTCGTGCATGTTACAGAGAAAAGCGCCTTCAACTTGTTGTCGAACTTTTTGGCCCTGTAATGAATGATAAATGTATAGCTTCATGAAAAGAAATTCTATACAATCTATAAAATTTGCATTCAACTGCAGAGAGTTATATATTTACATTTCTGGAAAAATATTGACGGCCCATTTCATGATCTGAGATTGTAGGTAAATAAATATGATTAACAGTATTGCTTAAGGCTCCTCTACATGGAAATTCATTGAAGGAATTTTGTTGCCTATCTTTGAGTTTAAAATACATATGTGGAAGTAGTTGCTGTCAGTAAATTTCTTGGTGGCTATGAACCCTATTAACCCAATGTACTTGAAAAAAAAAAAAGAAATACAGAGATGTTTGAGCAACAATGCGAAAGTATTTCCAGCCAAGTTACGAGTACACTTCAAATTCCAACGATCAAAATTACTGGTATGCCATTTTACCCTCGCAAGTAAACCAACTAGGCAAGTAATCCAAAAACCATTTTCAATTAAATTTAAACTTTATTTTAAACAAATCATAGTTCAAAGTAAAATAAACATAAACAATACAAAAAAAAAAAAAAAAAAAAAAAACAACAATGAATTTAAAATAACTTCACTTAAAACAAAATAAGGGTGCTTAGTAGACCATTTTGCCCATTTAGGGTTCTGTTATTTAAGTTTTAATTCCGAACACACTGAAATGGTTATAGGCCAACTAATTTCAGTAAATTAATAAGAAATACTTAATACTTACATTCATTTACTGTTTTCTCCAAAATTGAATGTTTTTTATAATGTTTTTTTTTCAACAAACTTTTTACAACATTTTGTTGGTTCTTACTTTTGTAGATGGCTAGAGTCAGTTTGACCTATAAAATTTCAAACAATAGCTTGAAGCTGCTAATATTTCGTTTATGTCAGTGATGCCAGATAAACTAAAGAATTGTGTTACCAAACCCTTCTAATTCTGTTCGATTCTACAATTTCTAGCAAAGGGGCCATTTTAGGCCATCTTCCCCTACAATGTATCTAAATATCGAATTTGTGGCCTATTTTTTATTTAAAAAGTCTTAAGTGATTTATGTACATATGTTAAAAGCTTTATTTTTTATTAGCCATGTTTTATTGGTAAGTGACAACAACAAACGATTAGTGAAGAAAAATTAGTCAATAATGAAAAAGAATATTTTAGTGAAGATGGAGTTTCGGATGTTGAAACGTAGGAGGTGCTTAGATGGTGTCCGAAAAAATACATGTTGACATGCATGAGGGTGTGTTCGTTGATATTTATTTAGTTATACTTTGCTTTCACTAGTCCAAATCAAAGTGTGATCGCTCCGCAAGTTACACAACTCCGTTCTTACACTGCTGAGACTGCCATTAATTTTATCACAAAATATTGAATCAATTTACACGAAAGCGAATAGTTTCGATTAGTATGTTTTATCAGTACACTGACATTCGTTCAGAAATGTCGTGTAACTGCGGCATCATGCTGAATTTATATGACAACTGACAAAATGAATATTGTGTTTTTTCTTTCTCCAACACTCAAAAGAATTCAGTATAAAGCAAATAAAAATGTATTTTTATTTATAAATGTAAAAGTTCAACAAATACAATAGTAAAATTAGGAATACGAAGAAAATATATATTTTCGTACTTTTGTAAGCATGATGTAGTCAAGTGAGTACAATTTCAAAGTGTTTATGCAAATCTAATAGTGAGAAAAACTCTAAATCAACTGGATCTGCATTTTCATGATTATTTCAACCCTAGCTTAAAAATGAGATACAAATCTTTCGAACACATCCGTGTAAGCTAATTCAACTAATAAAACACAGCTATTTTCGCCAATGGTCCTTATAGATCTATACTTGAAAATAAAACGATACGGATCATAGTGACAGTAGTGTTGTATGCTCATCTCTCTTTTCCTTATGTTTGATGATTTACAAATATTTCTTGTTTTTTTTTTTCCTTGTAGGGTAAGCTGGGGTACATTTGACACAGGGGCACATTTGACTTTGCGTTTTTCGGTATGATCGTGCCCTTAAAAAAGAAAAGTTTGGATGAAGGAAGAAGCTTAGTTTGATTTAAAGAAACGTTATGAAATTTGGCAGTCTTTCTTTAACTCTTCGTGGAGTACCACGTGTTTTCGTGTTTTCTGTGTCTCTGATCTAATTTTTGACCACCGATAAGTAAGCGATTTGTGAACCTAATAAAATAAATTTTTCTATCGTTAATCAATGTTATAATAGTACTATACTTAAAGTTCAATAAATTAAAGCCATTTTTGTGAAAATATAATATTAGTTATTAAAAAAAAAACTTATGAAGTTCCTTCGGGGCACCTTTGACTTTTGCAAAAAATATTTGTTTGACATTGATTTTGAGAAATTATATATTAAATAAATTGTTTAAAAAATGTCGATATCGATAAATTTGAATTAAGATTTACATGGACTGATTTTTTTTATGTTTATAAATGAAATAATTTATGTTTTTTTATTCTTGTTGTTTTTTTTCTAGAAAGTGAATTTATTGATTTATTTTTTTCGTTATATTATTTAATAAATTGTTCAAAAACAAAAATTTACTTTTTTACTATTCAAAAAACAGACGTGCTGGATCCGTTGATACTTTTAGAAATTTAATGCATACGATGTGGGGTTTAAACCACCGTTGTCAAATGTACCCCTTTTAAAGTCAAAGGTGCCCCACTACCGGGGCACTTTTGACAAAATGACTTTTTTTAGAAAATATTTTTCTTTAAAATGTGGAAATGTTTTAAAACAAAAAAATATATGTTAGCATAATCTTGAATAATCAATAAATCAAATACAAAACAAAACAATGGAATACATTAACAGTTTTCGGAAATACAGACTTTTAAAAACTAAGTGTCAAATGTACCCCCTTCTATCCTACTACAGTTTGCATTACCTCAGTCATTAAAATCCATCTACCTGCCAAAGTATGCATTTATTTTTGGTTCTTTGATGGGGGATTGATGGCTATATAAGAAATCACAAGGTGTAAGATCCGAAGCCACAAAATGACGTCAAGTGCGTTCTTTTTCTATAAAAGGGCTATCTATTCATATCATTCCTTTACTCAAAAAAAGTAACGCTTGTTTACTTTGTGACGACAAAAAAAATTGTTAAATTGTCAAAAAGTTTCTTTTGGTAATTTTTTTCGTTTATTTTGTAGTTTATCCACAATTTTCTATTGAACTTAAGCCACGGGTTCTGGTGTCATTGATGGTTCCGCAACGTTATTTTTTTTTGTTCGTTTTGTTTTTATAATTAGCGCACACACAAAGGTTTTTTTTATACCCTTAATATGCCAGAGACACAGTGTGAGCATAGTCCGTTAAAATAACGATAAAGAAGGGTGAGGCAAGAAATATTACGACGATGTTTGAGTGAGGTAAATTAGTCAATGATGTTATTGTCACCAATCATTTTAAAAGCTCTTCTTTGAATACTGTCCAAGACGCTTAGGTAAGTTACTGGAGCACCAGGCCGTCTAAACTTCTGAACCAACGACCAGATAAGTTGAGTGGTCTGTTCATCCCTTACCCGTGTCGAATATTAAAATAGGTAGAAACGCCAAATGCACACGAGCTACTGAATCACTTCAATTAAAGTATTGGTAATTGTGCGATGGATGTATTGGTTATTGTGACTGGAAAATATGCTAATCACCCGCGTAAAATGGTGCTTCTTATTTACCTCCATAGTTAACGAGTAACTATAATTTTAACTTGAACATTTAATGCTGGAAACCATTTATAAGTTTTTTTTATATTTTAAGACTTTCACTATTTTTATTTAAAAAAAAACCTTGTGGGATAGTTGGTCCTAGATTAGACGTTATTTTGGGAAGTATGCGAAGCAGAAAGCAGGACCATTAAAACATTATAGTCCCTAAGATTTTAGACAGCTTTTCTACAATATTGTTCGAATGTACGAAAAGTAACCATGGAAATAAGAGGATTTGTATAAAGCCACAAACCGCCAACATGAACAAATGTTGAAAATTTTGTCCAAATTTGTTAGAACCAAGAAGACAATTACAAGCATTGTTTGCTTAAAACATTAAGAATATAAACTGAAAAAAGAAGTTTTGCAACAAATTTTTGAACCAACATTTTTTAAAACTTTATCTTGTGTATGGTACACATATCTTTTTGTTTAACAGAAATCACAGAAAATCTAGATTCTGAAGAAGTCCCTACATTGAAAAGTTGCACTGCAAAAATAAGTTTTAGATCAAAAAATAATCAAAATGTACATTACAATAAAATGCACGACTGGATCGCACGAACTTGCTCTTATGTAAAAGTACTTTGGAATTTAAGATACTTTTTATAAATATAAAACATGGATTTAATGAGATAATAATGTTCAAATGCATGAAATTGCCGTCTGGTTTCCGGAAAATATGCAAATAAACTTTAAAAAATCGTTTTATTATTAAATAAAATTTTTATATAAGAAATTTCTCTAAAATTTTTCAAGAAAAATATGTGGGATGCGAATTTTAAGTATTTAATAATATTGGTTTTAGGAAATAATTTCAAAAAATAATCGTTCATAGGTTTTGAAGATATTGATTAAATTTTTTTTTTTTTTTTAAATCCAATAAATATTTTTTCGAATATTTTTATATACAATATTATTTAAAACTTAAGGGGACTCCTGCTAAAAATTTTGGGTTAAAATCCTTAGAGCCGTTAATGAGAAAGTCGAAAATCAAAAAAACGGGTCTATGGCAGGTACCCCTAATAACATTTTGCCCCAAAATTTTTGTTGACCAAAATGTAGTCCATGTCCATAATATCACACTTAATTTTTTTTATCAAAATCGTTAGAGCCGTTTTCGAGATAAATAAGATTTTGCATTACGGGTGTATGGGGGGTACCCTTAGTTTTGGAGCTAAAAAAAAATTTCAATTTCTCCTCTAGGGAATCACCGAAGACTCTTAACTACCGAGATTGAAAGAAATAGGTCCAGTGGTTTAGGCTGTAGTGAGAGGTACAGACATACAGACACACTGAAACATGTTTTTTGTGTACTAAATTTTCCTTAAAATTTTTATAAAAAAAAATGATATGCAAATTGTTATTATTTAATAAAATACATTTTTAAACGTAATCTAAAAATTTAATCGTGAATCGGTTTTCAAGATATTGAATTTTCAAAAAAAAATTGTATTATTTTTTTAAAAATGCAAAAACTATTTTTTCGAAAAAATTTTTCGTTTATATTTTTTCAAATGCAAAGCAGCTCCTGCATAAAAATTTTGGTTAAAATCGTTAGAGCCGTTGGTGAGATATTCGAATATCAAAAAACCGTTCTATGACAGGTACCCCTAATAACATTTCCCCCCAAATTTTTTTTTCACCAAAATATAGTCCATGTCCATAATATCACACTTAATTTTTTTTAATCAAAATCGTTACAGCCGTTTTCGATATAAATAAGATTTTGCATTACGGGTGTATGGGGGGTACCCTTAGTTTTGGAGCTAAAAAAAAAATTTCAATTTCTCCTCTAGGGAATCACCCAAGACCCTTAACTACCGAGTTTGAAGAAAATACCTCCGGTAGTTTAGGCTGTAGTTCGAGGTACAGACATACAGGCAGACAGACGGAATTGTCGGACCCACTTTTTTCGTCTTCGCTATCATCGTAATGTCAACTTTGATCAAAATCTCGAGTTCGATTTTTTTTCCAAATGCAGAACTTGCCCTATAGTACCTATATCGCAAGTAAAAACTATCTATTAAATTCAGCAGGGATTCTGATGCAGATAAAAGCCATAAGTCTTCACTTGCCTATAACCATAATTTCTAACACACTACTGTTTTTTTTTTGTTTAAATACTGTTTATAAGTCCTTTGTCCCTTATTTTTCTTGGCCTTGTGACTCATACAATATAGCCTTAAGCCTTTACTAGTAACAATGCTAATATATGTATCTCCTTCAGAAAATAGTGCCAAATGCGAACGAATCGGAATCGTGCATATTATTTAACTTGCAGTCATGAGAGCAAATGCCTACGTGTCTAGCATTAATTAGCTTAAATTCAATTTCAACAAAAACACCACCTGTTATCTACTTTAACGGAAGACTTTTTCATACAATTTATTCACAGAGAGGAGAACTTGGCTTCATTTTATCGGCCACAATTTGCAATGAAATTTGTATCTTGTATTTAATGGAAAGTTAAAATCTCAAAAGATCATTTTTAAAAATCAGGTTAAACAGTGTTGTGAGCTTTTGGTAGGTACTGATTTCGGAAATATTTTTGTCGCAAAGTTGAATACGTTGATGGATCCCGAGACCATGTTACGAATATTACAAAAAATAAATAGTTAATTCTACTTAATTTTCTATAAAAAGTCTTTGCCTTATTGGGAAAGGGTAAAATCCACACCTATCTTTAACTTTGATACAAACTTCATTTCAATTTGGAAAAGTACTCATTAAAATAAGGGCTTGGATTCCCAAGCAATTTTAAATTTATCTATTTTATTTTATATTGTATTTTGTACAGACATTTTTGCAAACATTTTAAGAAATAAGTCTAATATTTGATAGGTCTAGTCTTTTACGATCATAATAAAAAATAAAATGCACGACTGGATCGCACGAACTTGCTCTTATGTAAAAGTACTTTGGAATTTAAGATACATTTTTTAAAAATAAAACATGGATTATTTAATGAGATAATAATGTTCAAATGCATAAAATTGCCGTCTGGTTTCCGGAAAAGTATGAATTTATGCAAATAAACCTTAAAAAATCATTTTATTATTAAATAAATTTTTTATATAAGAAATTTCTCTAAAATTTTGCAAGAAAAAAATGTGGGATGCGAATTTTAAGTATTTATTAATATTGGTTTAAGGAAATAATTTCAAAAAATAATCGTTCATAGGTTTTGAAGATATTGATTAAAATTTTTTTTTTAAACCAAAAAATATTTTTTAGAATATTTTAATATACAATATTATTTTAAACTTAAGGGGACTCCTGCTAAAAATTTTGGGTTAAAACCCTTAGAGCCGTTAATGAGAAAGTCGAAAATCAAAAAAAACGGGTCTATGGCAGGTACCCCTAACAACATTTTGCCCCAAAATTTTTGTTGACCAAAATGTAGTTCATGTCCATAATATCACACCTAATTTTTTTTTATCAAAATCGTTAGAGCCGTTTTCGAGATAAATAAGATTTTGCATTACGGGTGTATGGGGGGTACCCTTAGTTTTGGAGCTAAAAAAAAAATTTCAATTTCTCCTCTAGAGAATCACCGAAGACCCTTAACTACCGAGTTTGAAGAAAATACCTCCGGTAGTTTAGGCTGTAGTTCGAGGTACAGACATACAGACATACAGACATACAGACATACAGACATACAGACAGACAGACGGAATTGTTGGACCCACTTTTTTCGTCTTCGCTATCATCGTAATGTCAACTTTGATCAAAATCTCGAGTTCGATTTTTTTTCCAAATGCAGAACTTGCCCTATAGTACCTATATCGCAAGTAAAAACACAGAGACTTAGCATCACCATGACAGCGAAACAAAAAATTATCACCATAATTATTCTTTGCGTTTTACGGCAAGCATGGATTCTTAATTAATGCACCAATACTAATCTGAAATAAAACATAAATCTGAATTTTAAGTCAATAATTGACAAATAACTTCAATTCAAAGGACTTACCGGTCCTTCAAGAAACCTTCTTTGATTCCATGAATAACAAAGTGGTAAATTCGTGCCGATAGTATATCTAGTATCGAGGCTATTCTTAAGTCTTAAACATTATCTGGTATTAGAAAATAATACGTTCTCATCGACCACTAATCCGAGATTTAGTATTTTTTCAAATCCCGTGATACAAATTTTAATCTCGTGTCATGCCTAGAATTATTTGAAACATTCATCTTGATCAAAAAAGGGAATTGAATCGGGAACATTTTCGTGCAACGATTTTTTTATGATTTTCAATGTTTCGCGAGTTTTTCGAATTCAATCATCGTCTTCATCTTCTAAAACCGGTTGTTGTGCCGGAAAAATGCTGTGAGTGAACTGATTTTGCCAGATCGTCATGTGACATACCATGAAATTGAGGCATGCGTCTATATTACAGAGTTATATGTATTTACATTCAATATTACATGAACATTTGGCCGCCAAAAAGATTCTTTCGCGTTAGATATCACATATCACAAAACTGAACTAGATCCTAAGTTGAACTGGAAACTGATATTCAAGAAAGAGTTAAGAAGGCCTGATATGCTTTCTACGCCTGTAGTAGAACCTTTGGTAAAAACTGAAGACTTCAATCTAAGACAATTTTGTGGAGATACACACCCGTGGTGCGATCGATCCTCACGTATGGTTCCATTGTATGGTGGCCCGCACTAACCAAAGTATGTACATATACATATATATATCATCAATAAATTGAAGAAGGTACAAAGAAGTGCTAGTGTTGGAGCAAAAGGAGCTCTAAGATCTTGCCCAACTGATGCCATAATCATTTTTCTGTACCTTTTTCCACTTCATTTTACACATTAAGTATTAAGGAAACGAAGTATTGGAACACAAGCAATATTAAAGTTTTGATTCCAATAGAGATTTTTGAGACTCCCACTAACAACTGCACCCCTTAAATGGGCATCAGTTAAGATTTACGGTTGTGTTGCCATCCAGAAAAAATTGGGATGATGACGTGATGACGAAAGAGTTTCGACAAAACAATCTTTACTGATGGCTCAAAGATGGAGTGTGATGTTGGTTCATGAAGCTTCTCTGAGACTTTGGATATACCTAGGCTATTTAGATTATTCGACGTTGCTAGTGTTTTTCAAACTTAATTACTGACTATCAGGGAAGCTTGCAAGGTACTCATACAAGATTGGTCCAAACCAGAACCGGAATACGACTATTATCACAGACAGTCAGACAGCTGTTATAGCCATTTATTCTAGCACATCATCCTCCAAATTGCTCCAGCAATACCGAGATGAACTTGCTAGCCTCAATATCAGGGTTGCAAAAGCTTAAGTCACTTGTTAGCTTAAGCTTGGCTTTAATTTACAAGCTAGTGAGTGACTTATGAATTAAAAAAAATATAATTCAGCAGCTACGAACTGACTTATGAATTAAAAAAAATTTAATTCACAAGTCAGTTGGTGACTTCAAACCATAAGTGTAGCAGTTTAACTAGCTGTATTATATCTAGAAAGATTTTGCCCAACCTATAATAAATCTCGAACACTTGATTTGATATGCAGGCCCAGGCAAGACATAGTCAGGATCGTAGCTACCTGTAGCAGACACTGGACGATAAGAGAACACGCAGCAAGGCTAGGCATTCCTTGCAACACTCTCCGTCATAGCTGTGGGGACCAGCGAGAAAAGGAAATAGTCCACCATTTCCTCTACAAATGCCTTGCTCTGGGTAAATTTAGAGCTCAATCATTAGAAAGGGTATTTTTTGACGACATTGACGAATTTCGGAAATGAAGATCACTTGATCTCTTTTCTCTACATGACGAAATGGCTCTGGGACGAAATACGGTTACTTCTGCGCCATGCCTTCCATTTGACTCCATAGATCCCAAGCTAGCGGACTGAGGGCTTTGACGGAGGCTTACCGTGCTTCCGACCAGATGATCACTAAATCGGATTGGCTACTGTTTCAGCACCAGTCAATAAACTGCCTAGCTTGGCACACTGTAGATGGTGTCGGATGTGGAGTATGGTGGTCCGTTTGAGTGAGTGTCGTATTTACGTGTAAATCATTCGACTCATATGGTATATTTGTTCAATCCGCTTCTATTCGGCCTTGCAAGAAAACACACAGAACATGGAATGGGATCTATACCGAGCTTGTTATAATAAGAAACTAATTTCTATTAATTTTAATGAACAACTCTACTCAAATAAAAGCAAAGTTCCAAAACTGTTGAAGACTTTGTTCCCCTTGGTAGATAAAAAGTTAAACCCAATTTCAACTTCAAGGAAAATCCGTTTATCCGTTGAAAAGCAGACCAAAGTTGCTATCATAAATTGAATTATTAAATTCAAAACTCCACAAATAATTGCTCAAGGAACTGTCCAAACCCCATCACAACCAATTTTCTGAAGTTCTTAAAATTTATTATTTAAACTTATCATTTTAAATCCCATTTTGCACATCAGAAAACTTTCCCCCCTCGTGTTTAATTCGATAACTCGCCAAAAACTACGTGTCCTCGGTAGATTTCATCAGAATACAACACATACGAAAACTTCTTCACCTCCAAATCTAATAAGGAAGTGACAATTCCCGTGTGTCAAAATAGAGAAACTTCTATCCGAAACTTATATTTCATCCGTATTTTCATTTCAGTTTCAATATATAGGTCCACAAACCCGGTTATAAGTTTTACCTTAAGTAAGTTAGACATTTATTGGAATCATATATCAAATTGGAATCCCTTAACTCCAGGATGTATATCTGGGCGCAAACTATTCCATAATATGAACGAGGATCTACGGTATACTCGTATAAACGGTGGGGTTGAGCTTAAAATCTTTCACCTTTCATCCTTTCATTAAATTTTCAGAAGCTTTAAGCTGCACACAACATGCGATTTCAGATTTCCTCTTTTTTTTCTAACGGTTGGTCGGTATCAAGATACCCGTATATACTCGTATAATGTTTATATCTTGTATTTGTAGATGCAAGAGTAGGTATGTGTATAGATTCTGGGATATAGAGTAGACCGTATCCTTGATGCTCCTATCTTTGTAAATAAGCAAAATAAACACGAAATCTGGCAAAAAATCGAGCAATATATACTCATACATAGTCGTATGCATAAACGCCTCACGTGCAGATCTGCCTCCAACTACTGCCGAGCTGCTTTCGTGTCCTAGGAAGGGAACATTCAATAATCTCCCGGAGTGCAACATCGACTTTGCACCCGCATCGCACACGATGGATGCATGAAAAAGGTCTGACTGTGAGAGGTTCGTGGTTCAGATGCAGGGAGGTGATGTGGATTGTGTACATCCTTTCACATTTTACTTTATATTACATTCCTCGCTGTTCATTATGTAGGTTTATATGAACTGCCTTTATGCGTAGCTTGTCAATCCTTGTGCATCCACCTAAATCATGTTGTTTATGTCCGCCTGTTTGTACAGAAAAAAAAAAAAAACAGACAAACCAAGGCCTAAAAAAGAACATGAAAAGGTGGGGTGCAGTGTATAGACATTAAATGAATGGCCACTCTATCTGCCCCAACGAGGATAACTACAACGGCTACCAAATAGACGTTGAGCAACACACACATACCGACTACAAAGATAATGTCAACAAGGATGTGGCGCGAAAGATAGGATGCTGATAGTCGAGTGTCAGAAAATGTTCCGTTGCTCGACTTAGCCCCCTTCTCCCAACCATCATACTTGACATAATGCATCGTCAAGGACACTCGCTAATAGAGAAAGAGAGCACAATCGACGGATTATATATGCTAATGATAACGAGTGAGAGAACTGTGTGTTGAGTGAAAAGTGCAAGGGTGAGTTGATTTGTTTAGTGTTTGTATTGCAGAAATACAATCAGGACTCCTGCAAGAAAAAAGGAGGAGAAAGCAATGTGCAGCAACGAAATGAATTGGAAAGTGTCTGAAGGCAGCATCAGGCGGTATAATTAAATTACTCCTACGTGGAATTCTTTGTATTGTTATTGCTGAGAACTTTTTAATATCCTTACGGTGCGCCACGTTATCCTTTTAAGCCTCTGTTTTTTTTATATGTTTCAGTCATTATGATAAATAGTTTAGCCGGTAGCACAGCTTACTTGAGGAAATAATATTTATCTTTCCATGAAGTATTTGTTTTTCTTTCCACACTTTTCATGCGACTTCATCTTCCCCGCGTCCTGTTGACATCAGCTATCCAACATCGAACGTTTGTGCTTTTGTGCATTCCTTGAAGAAGAAAAATAATACAACGTCCTGATTTAAGCTCCGAGACAAATGCTTAGAACAAATAGCAACAACAAAAGTGCACAACAAATAGATAGGTACTTGCAAGGATATTGTTTGCCCCTTGGGTACCTAGGTATTTCATTTATGTTTGACTTCCTTTCCTTTGGGAAAGGATGATTCTGCTTTTTTTGTTGGTAGGTAGTAGGTAGGTAGGTACCTCTATCGATATGTACCTACGTCGTGTCCTTTTTCTTTCTTTCTGTCTTTGATAAATTATTGTTAGACAAGACAGGACGAAGGATGTGTCTGGTTTGGCGTCTTAGAAAACAGGCAAAGTAATTTTATTTGAAGGCATATAAATACTTTCTTCAAGGACTTTTATCCACCTACATTTTTAGTTAGTAGACAAAAAGAAATAAGTGTATACCTAAGTAGTATTGAGAATGATGTCCATGAAAAAAATGAATAAGGCAAAGTCATTTTGATTAAACAGGTCACATTCTTGGAAGAAGATTGATTTCCTTTACAAAAGGGACATGGAACGTTTTTTTATCTATATATGATACAGTTAGAAAGATTGGCTTCATTTTTGATTCCCAAAGGCGGATTTTCTATTATTTTTGCTTGTAATCTTACTACTCTGAGGAAATGGGATTTTGAATTAAATTAAATTGCCTAAACAAGTCTTTAACAGTCACTGTCAGATTGAAACAAGGACAAACTGAAAAAAAGGTTA
The DNA here is from genome assembly GCA_963931855.1 of Philhelius festivus. Lineage (NCBI taxonomy): Eukaryota > Metazoa > Arthropoda > Insecta > Diptera > Syrphidae > Philhelius > Philhelius festivus. Next base: position 87,195,967 of record OZ007557.1, on the reverse strand, counting down.
AATGAAAAACTAAAATACTTATACCTAATTAAATGTATGTATGTAGAAAATACCTTCAAACCTATGAATTGTTCGATTTATTTTTATTTTGATAAAAAAAAGGCTCGATACAATGATTCTAGGATAATGCTTTAAATTTGTAGCTACAAATATGTTCCTATAATTTGGGGAAATTCAACATTTAATCGAAGGATTTTTCGGCTATGAATAAATTCGAAGCGAAAATTTCCTCAAGAGGTTTAAATTTTAGGATTAGGTATACGTACGTGCTTTAACTTGCAAAGAGTTTGAGAATATTTTGTGTAGGAATACCGACTAGGTTAGTAAGTAGGTATCAGTTCGTTTGAGTTTTGTTGATACTTAGCATATAAATTGTGATCTTATGGAGTTAAATTGGTTTAAAAAACTAATAAAATTTAACAAGGAGAAACAGAATTATCCTTAAACCATCTTTAATTTTAAAATTTGAACACATTTCAATTTAAGCAAATATTATTTCTTTTGGATGTAATAGGTTCGGGCCTAAAATTTTTAGGGTAGTTTTACAACTCGTATAATATTTCACCTTCTTTTAAAAAGTACTCATACGCCATACAACATTATAAAAAATAAAATACACGACCGGGTCGCACAAACATGCCATGCCCTTATTTTTAAGACACTTGAAATTTTAAAAAGAATTATATTAGTGAGAAATGGTCAGGAACATAAAAGTAATTTTTAAAAGGCTGGACCAATTTTATAGTAATTGAAGTTTAACAAAGAATGTCATAAGTAAATATGAATTAACGCAAGAATAACAATTTTCGATCGTTAAAATAAATTTATACATACATATATAGAATTTCGCAATCAGAGCGGGTAGATTTTGGCGGCCATGTTATTTTAGTGACATCTGTCAAATCTGTTGTTTATTTTTCAGTTACTGAGGCTTAATCACAATGGCAAGTTACACGATTTAACAGCACGTCCCAATGATACAAAATTTCCTACAAAATCAGCGTTCGTTAGAGTAAAAACGTTGTCCGCGTTGCGCATGGTGACCACTTTTTTGGAAAAGTTTGAAACGACTGGTTGAGTTATCAATAAGACAACATTCGATTGTCAAAAGAACGCAAAACAACCGAAAAGATCACCGTGAAAGTGTATTGCAGTCGATTAATCGCCGAGCACCGGAACTCGGCCTTTCGCAGACTTCAACTTGAACACCCGTACAAGATCCAATTGACTTAGGAGCTATAAGCTCATGCCCATAGCAAACGACGTTTGTTCTTTGACTAGGTTTTAGCGCTTTTGGAAGAACACCTCAATTTTGGCCGAAAAATCATCTTTAGCGACGATTAGAATTTTTGGACGAATGGCTATTTTAGCAAACGAAATTTCCGTATTAATTGACAGTAATCCACACGAGGTTCACCAGGTGACATCGGTCCGTACTTTTTCGAAAACGACGTTGGTGAAGCGTTGTTCGTCAAAAGCGAGCGCTGTACAGAACGATGGTTACCAATTCCTTATAGACCGAATTGAACCATATGGACCCAGAAGACATGTGGTCGTCTAAAGGAATACCGCTACGTTCCATACTGTGGACACCACCATTGACATTCTCCATGAACGATTTGATGGTAAGATTATCTTTCGTATAGAGGTGAGTTTGAATTGGCCACTCAGTTCATGCGATTTGACCCCGCTAAACATTTTCTTGTCACCTAAAGTCGCAGATCTGTTGCGATGTTAATGAGCTCAACAAACAGTTAATGAGTTCTGTTTTTAACATAAAAATTGTTGTGGAAGTTGATAGACATTTAAATAGAAGTCTTGAGTTGTCTTTAAAAAAGACATTAAATCGGAAACTATTGGTCTTGGCAATATGCATTCCAAATTCGTATAAAATAAATCTTACTTTAATTTCTCCTTTTATAACACATATTTTAAATACAATTCGTGTTACCCAACGCTATGAAAAGCTTAAAAAATAACTCCAATACTAAATAAGTCAACCTCGCAGCAATACTGACCAATTTACATCTTACTTTTCATTTGAAAAGCATTTGAAAAGCTTGTGAGTCGACAATTCACGGAGTTTTTAGATATCCATAGACTTTTAAAATCTGCAGAATTTGGTTTTAAATCAAAACACAGTTGCACAACTGCGCTTCTCACAATAATCGACTACATACGACAGGAAATTAATAATGATCATGTAATAACATTGGATTTACTGCACTTTTTGAAAGTTCAAAGCCTTCGTTACTGTTTTCACGGAATCCTTCTAAGCAACTTGAAGTTTCTTTTTAGAAAATTCAGTTCTGTTCCTTGTTGAACGATATCTAAGTCATAGAACCTTTGTATATATGTATAACATGTAGTATTATCATGGAGCGTGATTTTGTATTGCGAACGCTAGCCTGGTGGTGGCGCAGAAATTAACGCAAGCTCTTACAGTGGAGAGTAGGATAACATACAAAACAAGTAGTAAAAAAGAGAATATTTTATTATTAAATTTAGCAAAGACAAATCTAGCAATTGCAGTCCCTAGCCTTAAGATGTCGCCACAATCTTTCGTCTTCTTGATAGTACTATAAGTTTTATATACAAAGATAGAACTTAGACAGTTTTCGTGAATTATAAGCAATCTTATTTGTTCTCTACTCTGGCTGGTATGCCTCAGGGATCAATTGTAAATCCACTTTTATTAAAGTAGTTCAACAATGACTTACTATCGATTTGCATGCAGACGATGTACAAATCCATTTGAGCTATCGAATTGGTATGGTTGAAGATGCAACAGCCAGACTAAATGAAGATTTGATAACAATAGGACAGTGGTCTCAAGAAAATAATTCAAATAAATACAAATAAATTGTTATTGGTAACATTGTTCTCGATATGTCATATCTGCTAAGTTTCGAGTTTTATGGCAGAAAGTTAAACTACGTTACCAAATCATTGCACAACCACTTGGCATGTGCTATTTGTCCAGTTTGCGCTGCTTTTCGGGTTTCGCACCTTTCTGAGAATTGTCTTCCAGTTTCAATGCAAATGATAGTTATTAAAACTTTTGTCCTGCAAACTCTTTTACAGGGAAGCCCATTTTCTTTCTGCTTGGATAGTGTTAGTAAGGACAAACTTCAAATAGCGTTTAACAATATCGATCAATCTATCGTTTCAATCATGTTTCTGTGCAGCCAGGTTGTTTATTCAATATGACTTTTAACAAATATCTAGATTTGCCAACCCTGAAATTACTTTTTAAAATTGTCCATACAAAAGATCGGAACTATCTATTCAAAAGCTTATTTTTCCATTATCACAACGAAATAATATTTCCACTTTCCAATTATTTAAATATAGACACTCTATAGACAGTTCTTTGTGCATACTATTGGAACCCCTTGTCCGCAAACCTGAGAGGACTAAATAACTTAAATTTATTAGAAAAATCCTAGGAAAACATATACAAATGCTGAAATTATTTTAAGTTTTTAACTTAATTTATTATTTAATGTAGAATATTATATATGTAATTTAATATTTATTTTTTATTAAAATTATATTTTCCTTTGTAAATGGTAGTTATCTCTTTGTAAATATTTCTTAAAAATTTATTTAACTACTCAAACTTAACATTCATATACTGAGTATAACAAAACAGACACTCTGTTTTAAAAAAGATACATAAATGTTTAAATAAAATACGAATTAAATTATACAAATAAACCACTATCTATACATGCCCTTAAGATGAACACAACATAGATCCATCGCTCAAATTCAGCCTGATCTATGCGGAATAGTCATTGAAAATTAGACCACTCAAATCCGTGCCACCGTAAAAAGCTGAGGCGGGCTTTTTTGATTCCATTTCAACATCCATCCGCCTTTATTGAAAAATCCTTAATAATAATTCTTAAGAAAAAAATTTACAAAATCAATTTTAGGTTTTTGTTATCGTTCAAATAAAAATAAATTTACAAAAATGTGTTTTTTAGTTTTAAATTATGCAATGTTTTTTAAACTTTAATTCGTTAAGGCGTTAATGAGAAAGCAGAAAATCTAAAATATTGTTCTATGGTAGGTACTGTCAGTAATATATTGATTTTAATTATTTTTATTGAATTTTAAATCAGAGAACTAAGCGTTACAGAAATTTGGTCTTCGAAAACCAATTTTTAACATTTTGTATTGTGGGCACTGTAAGTCTTAGATGAAATTAAAACTTTTGTCCTGTATCTTATGTATTCAGAAACTGTTAATTGTAAAGTGTTAAATTAAAATAAAATGATTTTTCCATCAGCTTTAAAACACAAAATAGATCGAAATCCGTTTTTTTTTTTTTTTTTTTTTTTTATAATTAGCACACACTCAAAGATTTTTTGTATACCCTTAATATGTCAGAGACACAGCGTGAGCATTAGGAAAAAAGGGAGGGGTTAGAAAGGAGGTGTCGGTGTACATTGGTTTTGAATTCTTGAACATTGCAATGACTGGGAAAGACAAAGCGTGGTAAGGAATTACACATTCGCGTAGTACGGCTAAAAAACGAATCTCTGTACTTCACAGTACGACTGAAGTTGGGCTCGAGGGTAAATTGATGGGCATTCCTAGAAGTGTGAGTATTACGGTTGAATTGTTTAAGGGGAGGAATGCAACTGGCTATTTCACTAGAGCAAAGTCCGTTAAAATAACGGTAAAAAAGGGTGAGGCAAGAAACATAAATGAAGAAGAAACGGCAAGAAACGTAAATGAGCCAATGGTGTTGGTGTCACCAATCATTTTAAAAGCTCTTCTTTGAATACTGTTCAAGAGACTTAAGTAAGTTACTGGAGCAAACGCCCGCATAGATGGGAGTTATACTCAAGTTTTGGACGTATATAGGTTTTATAGATTGTAGCCAGATCAGAAGGAGAGAAAAATTTCTTGCACCGTCTCAGAAAACCCAAACATCTGCGGCATTTTTGGCAACATCGCGTATGTGATCGTTCCACAAGAGGTGGTTCGTGATGCACATACCGAGAATATCGAGATGTTCAGTTTCGTTGATGCAAGTGCCACTCATAGATAGTGGCAAGGGGGGTATATCACCCTTTAACGATACAAGACAGCATTGAATTTTCGAAGCATTAAATTCGACGCGGTTTCTTATTCCCCATTGTACAATGCTGTTTAGGTATCGTGATTTAATGAACTTATCATATTTTGTCGTTGCAGTTCCACATCCGAAGAGGAGGGATGTGAGTCTGAAAACGAATATGAAAAGCTAAGAGTACTATCGTCAGCGAAACAGTTAATTGGATTAGAAGTTACAGACAGGATTAATAAATTTGAGGAAAAGGGTTGGGGACAAAACGGAGCCCTGGGGCACACCAGCATTTAGATATATTGTGGGTTTCAGACTTGAATCCGTCTAGTACAACTTGTATTGAACGGTTCGAAAGAAAATTTCCAATCCAAAGAAGTAGGGATTCGTCGATGCCGAAAGCACGCATTTTCGATAAAAGAGCAAGATGCCAGACTTTATCAAATGCCTTTGAAATATCAAGTGCAATAATCTTACTTTCTCCGAAACAATGTAAAGATTTGTTCCACTTTTCGGTTAGATAAACCATAAAATCACCAGTGGACCTATTGCTACGAAAGCCATACTGCCGGTCATTAAGAAGCTTTCATTCTTCAAGATATTTCTTGAGCTGATAATTAATCAGCGTTTCCATGACCTTAGAAAGAAGGGACGTTAGTGCGATCGGTCGATAATTTGAGGGAGAAGAAGAGTCGCCTTTTTTTGAAATCGGCTGAACAAATGCTGTTTTCCATCTACTCGGAACGAGCCCAGAAGAATAGGATAGATGGAAAAGCTTACGCAGGGGTTTTGCTAGCGTGAAAGAACACCTCTTCAGAATAATAGCGGGGATACCATCCGGACCAGCGGATTTATGTTTAACCGTTAACCGTTTTTGAGTACCATAATGTAATAATAAACATTTTTTTGATATTTTCTAAACCCATTATTAGCTTTTACTAAATACAATTTTTTGAATTTTTTTTTAAATGTGTGGAACGGGTCTTAAGAAAAAAATATTTTATTAAATTTGGAAAAAAAACGTTGCGGAAAAAATTTAAAAGTTGTATGTACTAACTTTGAAGAAAATTGTTCAAGCCGTTTAGACTGAAGTTGAATAAACAGACATAATTGAGTGACCCACTTTGTTCGTCTTCTCTAAAAACGTAATGACAATTCTGAAGTCTGATCAAAGATTGATTTCTATTTTGTTAATGCATGATTACCATATAGTATTTATACATATACTTAGTAAATAAAAATGGCCTCCATTAAACTGTCTACTAATTATAGAAAAATTTCATCCCTATGTGATAGAATAACTTTGACAGATTTAAAAAAAAAAATCGATATGATCTAATATGAAACCTGCGTCGCAAAACACTTTATTTGTGTGCTAAGGATCTTAGGGAATTGTGCATCCATTAGAGTAAGTTGAGCTGTACTATACCAGCTTTTATTTACCTTCACAGTCCAATGAACCATATACGAGGGTGATTTAATTTTCTTTTGCAAACTTAAATCGTATATTATTTATACAAAGTTAGTTGATTCCTTACGGTTGACTGTATTTGTATGTTTACTTCAATCAATGTCAATCAAAAATTTATTTTTTTCCATTAAAAAAAAAATAATAAAATTCCCCAAGGTAAAATTTGCAACGACACATTCGTAACTATTTCTCTATAGAACAAAAGTTTGCTTTACGTTCGTAAGTGTCTTTGCATCGACACTAAATCGATTGTTATGTACCCACTTCCACTTCAATTGACATAGTTTTTGTGCTTGCATGTCCTTAAAGGATATTTCATTTCATTTCCATCTCTGTTTTCACTTTGTTCACTCTCACGACACATTAGCGTGTATTCAATTGAGTTCCACTGCGAGTTACTTAAAAAAAAAACCATATGATATGAAAACAGCAACAAAATCCTTAGAGTCCTCATGCCCACTCTTCATTTTACACCCACTGAATAAAAAGAGGACCGAAGTGAATTTCATATACAGAACCGAAGAGTTCTAAAGTGGCTTTACGATTGGTGAAAACTTTTTCACCATCCATACATCACACAAGTGTTGGAAAGCAGAGGTTTCCAGCGCTACAGATAGATAGAACTCATTCTCTTAAAGGACCATTACTTTAGGGTGATTACTTTTATTTCGTGAGTGTGCGAAGGTCCTTATGCACTGAGCGTGAAATTAGAAATGAATAAACTACTCAGGTCAGGTGCATCAATATGAAATAAGGAATGAATGACGAACACTTGTTTGTTTGCCTAGAATTATTGCGTTTCTCATTTTATTTAACGGTGCTCATCACTGACGGTTAAGTTGGGATAAAAGAGGACAAGTTAAGAGTGTCTGTTGACTTCTTAGAAAAAATACGTAAATATTACATCTTTGCCATTCATTTTCTTAATAGGAAAAAGAAAGCAGCGTTGAGTAAGCAACAACATTCTTTTAATTCCTTGTGAAAGGAAGAATTACAAAAAGATATCAGTTATCAAGTTAAACACACATATTGACCAAGATTAGATGGCACACTTAGTTATTTTAGTAGTGAAATGTGATTCTCGGACACTTTCATTGGGCAGGAAACGACCTTCTTGCAGCTATGGATTATTTTACTACGGGGAACTATTATAGACATAAAGTGATAGTATACACTGAACCAAAAAGGTACGTGAATATAATAAATAAATTCGTTGAGACAATTAATAATTAATTAAAATTCGTCCAATAAACTTGTTTATTGTGGCAGTGAATAGCCGTTAATTATTTTAATTATTGATAATGGTTTTAATAAAAGTTAATTGATACTATGAACAGTTTTGAGAACCAAAATTGTACGTAAATATAATTAACAAATTCATTAAAACTATGGACAGATTAATTATTATTCGTCTAATAAACTAGTTAATTGTGATAATAAATGACGTTCATTAATTTAATAAATATCAGTTTATTAATTTTATAAATATTTATAGAAACTGTTGACTACCTATTAATTAAAACAATGAATGAGTTAATAGTGACAGTAAACAGTTGTTTAATAATTTAATAAACGTTTATTAATGATAATGAATTTGTTAATAAAATTAATGATCCTCATTCATTGAATTAATGAATAAGTTAATAGTGACGGTGAAATAATTTAATTAAATTAATCAATTCCATTTATTGAATTAATGAACGAGTTAATAGCGATAGTGAACAGCAATTTATTAATTTGATAAATTCGTTTATTAATATTTATAATCTTGTTTATTGAATTAATCAACCCTATTAGTCGAATTAATGAACTAGTTAATAGTGATCATGAACAGCAGTTTATTAATTTAATAAATCAGTTTATTAGTTTAATAAACCACATTCATTGAATTAACAAACGAGTTAATAGTGATAATGATCAGCAGTTTGTTAATTTTATAAATCAGTTTATTAGTTTAATAAACCCCATTCATTGAATTAACGAACGAGTTAATGGTGACAATGAACAGCTATTTATTAATTTGATAAATTCGTTTATTAATTTTAATAATCTTGTTTATTAAATTAATTAACCCTATTAATCAAATTAATGAACTGGTTAATAGTGATCATGAACAGCAGTTTATTAATTTAATGAACTAGTTTATTAATAATAATAAATAATTTTATTAAATTAATAAATCCCATTTATAGAATTAATGAAGAAATTGGCAGTAACCATGGACAGCAGTTTATTAATTTAGTTTTTTTAATTAATAAACTTGTGCATCTAATCAACTTTTTTATTTCTGATCAGGAACTTGAATATTGATTAACGGAAGAATAAGTTGCGAATTAATTGAAAACAATTAATTCGCAACTTATCCTTCCGTTTATCAATTTTTAATTCCCTGATCAGAAATAAAAAAGTTGATTAGATGAACAAGTTTATTAATTAAAAAAACTTAATTAATAAAATGATGTCCATGGTTACTACCAATTTCTTAATTAATTCTTTAAATGGGATTTATTAATTGAATAAAATTATTTATTATTAATAATTAACTAGCTTATAAAATTAAAAAATTAATTGAAAATAATTATTTCGCAACTTATTCTTAAGTTAATCAATTTTTAATTTCCTGATCAGAAATAAAAAAAATTCATTAACAAAAAATTAAGACAAAATAAATTTTCTTCCCAAATTTATTTGAAGTCTTGTTGAATAAATCTGTTAAAGTATGACAAAGAAAAAACATTTATGTATATTCGTTTTTTGTTTTGTTTTTTACAAACCTGCTTACAGCGGAAGTGAAATTCTTGTTATAACCATACCTTGGTAGTTATATTTTCTTATATTTTGTGCTGAAATTTGAGAAGATGAAAATGAAAAAGAACTAAAAATTTATTTTCAACATTTTATTTTATTATTTTAGTTACTCTGAATTATTTTAAACGAACAATAATTTTTTAAAATTACATTTATAAAATAGATTTTTTAGAAATTTTGTTTTGTCAAACAATTTAAAGGTCTATATTAAAGGTTTGAAGTTAATATTTTTTAAATTAATTGAGCTCATTTAGCAAGACATGAGTCTTAGCACAGATTTTTTTTTTATTTTTTTCAAAATATTGAGTCTCTATAAAACCCCAAAATGAGGAACATGCTGCTGGATATTCGAGGTTAAATAAATAAAAAATTTTAAAGCAGATATCCACAGCTCTAATAAAGCTTTTAAATATAAATTTTACTCCATCAAAATAAAGGTAAATTTCTTCGAAGTTAAGAACTGAGCCACCGTGCACAATGATGAATGGCTGAACATGCTCTGCCATTTTGTTCAGGAAAGCAATATGGTCCTCTATCGCTTGAATTGTGTCGCCCACCCATATGAAAGAATCCTGCGAGTCCTTGATCGTAAATCTGGTAAAATTTTTGTGGCCCTCTTTGTCTTTTTTAATTATTTTTTGAAAAGGAACAAAATAGCCATGTAGGGCCCAAAGTAAGGCCGCGTCTTTGCAATCTGAAAACGAGGAAAATACCTCCATTTAAATTATCACAGAAATAACTAAAATTCCTTTAAGATTGAATTGAATTTGAAATTAATTAAGAAAAGGTTTGAGCATTGCCTGTATGTAATACGAAAACTATTTTTATGATAATATGACGATATTAAGTTTAATGCAAACAAACATAAAAATGGCCGGTGTAAGCTACTCTGGTGAAATATTCAAATACAAATTTAAGAAAAAAAGTTTAGAATTGAATCAAAATATTTTGGTAAAAAGTATTCTATACCATGTTAAATCCATAAAATATTTTTTTCAATAACTAATACAAAAGTGACACAAACTCTATTAAATATTAAATATGATTTTAATAAGCGCGAATTATTCTGATTAACCAGAAGGAAAAATGGGTAAACTCATTCATCTCAAACTTAATTAAGTGTTTCTTAGTGGCTTTTCGAAATAACCGGTATTTCCAATGTTATAATATTAATGTGTATTCAAATTTTCAATTTTTTTGGATTTAAATTTTTTTTGTCGAAAACTCAATATTTCGAAAAAACCCAATGCTCGATTTTTTTAAAAACTTGATAAATAAAATTTTCTTAATATATTATGTTAACCTACAACACATGAGAAAAACAAATTTATTTTACTTAAAAATAACGGTACCCTCCATACAAATGTTAAAAATGGTTGTCGAAAATCTTATTTTGCTCGAAAACGGTTCCGAGAATTTTGCTAAAAAAGATTTTCTTTTGATTAATTTTTACGATCTATAATTTAATAAAAAAAATTCAAAAAAATACATTACTGACTGTACCTACACCATAGAACTTTTTTTTTCGAATTTTGAATTTCTCATTATCGGCATCACGGACAAACAATTAAAAAACAATTTAAAAATTATTGCATTTCAAAACTTGAGGAAAAATATTTTTTTTTAATTTTGAAAAAAAAAAAATTTTTTTTTTTGTTTTTGGAAAAGTCAATATCTCAAAAACAGCTCAATACTTTTGTTTGTTAGTTTAGTTTTTATTCGAACAATAATACAAAATTTAAATTGGCGTACCAAATTTTTATCTAAGAAATGTTTTTAAATATTTGTACATACTTATTATTTTGTTCTTGCATAAATTCATATTTGCATAGCATTTTGTCTTTATCTCTTAATACTTAAAAAGTAAAGTTTATCCTTACGAGCAGTTTTCTCTAATAACATTGGCGCAAAATTTTAAAAATTTAAAACTTTTCTTAATCAATTTCAGAATGTCGAGTCGAGTCTAAATATTGTGTATAAAATGAGAACTGACCTTTTGTTAATTTAAAGGACAAAAACTATACTTTAAAGTTAAAGAGCTCGTTTAACTTTAACAGCAGAAAATAGCTTGTTTATCTTTTAGAATTATACTTTATCCACATTGACACCGGTTATTTCATACTAAAGCTAATCGAAGTAAAAATGTTTACTAATATTTTATACAATTTTTTAAAAGATGTGCTTTTTAAATAGAAAGAATCACTGAATGTTAGAAATGCGAAACAATCGTACAAAAGTGCTCTACGATCTATAATTTTTTAATATTGCGGCGAGCGATGGACAGACAAATCAGTAAATACAAATGTACATTTGTACAAATGAATTTGCATCTTCCAAAAATAAAATTGAGTTTTTATATATACATATATACATATGTACATCATTTCTATCTGAAGTAATGTCAACTATCAAAATCTGTACCGTGGTAGTATATAAAATGTACTTTTTTCCGCAAAAAATTATTTGGTTCGAAGTTTTCTGATCTTTTAATTTAGTTTTTGTTTGTGTAGTTGTGTTTGAGTTATGTATCTGTCAAATTAAGTGTTATTCAACGTAAATTCGCTTAGGTTCTGTTGTAAAACTCACATTAGTTAGAAGAGTTGTCTAACGTGTTTAAAATTATGAAAAAATAGACAGTCTCCAAGCTAAACGACTGCGTTAAGTAGAGCTGGTTTTTTTGCTAAAACGAGAACTGTTTATAATTTTGCGCCATTCATTTTCAAATTCCTAGTCTATTACTTAGGAGCAAGTTCGAGCGACCCAGTCGTGCATTTTATTTAAATGACTAAAGCAACTCTTTTAGTAGTTGGAGCCAAACGAGAAATGTGTGTTTCAAGTCAATATTAGTTTAGGCAAGAACAAAATAATAATTCGGTTTAGAGTGTTTTTTTTTTAAATAAGCTTAAATACATTTTTTAGAAAAAAATTGGTATGCCAATTTAAAGTTTTTATTATTGTTCGAATAAAAATTTAAAAAAAATTGATTTTGTTTTCAAAATTCAAAAAAAAAATATTTGTCCTCAAATTTTGAAATGCAATAATTATTTAACTGTTTAGAAGCTTCTCATTATTCCGAGTTGTAAAAAAATGAAAATAAGCCTTTATATTTCCAAAATTACAAACAGAAGAGAAACATTTTTGAAAATAGAATAATTCTAATAATATATTGTAGCATAAAAAAGAATTCTTACTTTCGGCTGGAGTTGTTGATACAACTGTCTTTAAGATCTCCCTGATAGTTTTTTCCTTTACTTGATTCTCAGTGGAAAGAAATTTTAAAAGTTGTTCTCTTAGTTGTCCGTAATGCCGATAATAGGAAATTCAAAATTCGAAAAAAAAGTTCTATGGCAGGTGCAGTTAGTATCAAGTTTTCGAAAACATCGAACATGGGGTTTTCGGAATATTAAGTTTGCAAAAAAATTTGAAATATTCAAAAAACGGTCAAAATCGGTTACATTAGGAGTTACCAAAAATGACTATTTTTGAAAAAAAAAATCTGTTTTTGTTTTTGAGAAAAAAAAAATATTTATAGAATTTTGAATTTGCATGGTCTCGAAAAAAGCGTGTGAGGGAAAAAATTAAAAACTATATCTACCAAGTTTGAAGAAAATCGGCCCAGCCGTTTAGACAGTAGTCGAAAAGACAGACAGACACACAGAATTGCGAGACCCACTTTTTGGGTCTTCGCTATCATCTTAATGCCAACTTTGATCAAAATCTCGAGTTCTATTTTTTTTACGAATGCATAACCTGCCTTACAGAACCTATAAGGCGCAAGTTAAAAATTAATAGCTTTGTTCTAAATTATTCCGAGTTGTAAAAAAAATGAAAAAAAAGCCTTTATATTTCCAAAATTACAAACAGAAGAGAAACATTTTTGAAAATAGAATAATTCTAATAATATATTGTAGCATAAAAAAGAATTCTTACTTTCGGCTGGAGTTGTTGATACAACTGTCTTTAAGATCTCCCTGATAGTTTTTTCCTTTACATGGTTCTCAGTGGAAAGAAATTTTAAAAGTTGTTCTCTTAGTTGTTCCCACTTGTTTAATAATGATCCAGAATTTTTATATAAATAGTTGAAGTCCATATCAATCTACGGAACTTAAATTGTTATTACCTAAAACTGAGAGAAGTTGGTAAAATTTTATAACTTACCAATCGGTGACCAGTTGGAAGCTTGTACTGAGGCCATTTAGTTAAAATCTCACAGGTGGAAGAAGAGTTTTTTATTTCCAAAAGTCGGTGATTGGTACATGCTTTCCAGCAGCGATCAAAATCCTCCGATGACAATTTGTCATATTTTAATGTCCGATAAGTATGCTCTGCATCTACTTCTGCAACTAAAGAAGTTCAGATTTCTTATCAATGAAAATTAAAGCCTGGCATAAAAATACATTTTAAAGTCGAGCGTTTACTATTACTTGCGGAATAGGAATAATTATCGTTGTAGGCATACAAAAATCGACTTTTACAATATTGCCAAAACTAATACGGATATTACTAATTTTGTATTAGCTTTGGATAGGTATATCAAAATATGCACCTTAGACTGGGCCAAAAAAATTGACTATTTTTTTTTTTGAAAGATATATCGAGAATATCATTCAGAATGACAAAAAAAAATTTTCGTAAAAGTTTGAGCCCTTAATATCAATTTTAAGAGGGCTATCATCGCTAATTTTGATTTTTAGTCATAATTTCATGTTTTGCGTCAGAACTGACAAAACATTGAAGTAAAAAAAATTCATTCTGACTTACTTTTATATAAAATTAAATTCCCTACAAAAAAGGTCTGATTGAAAATTTTCGTCAGACAAGCCGTTTTTGAGTAATTAAGCTTAATAAATTGTTATTTTTCGTTAGTTACAAAATTCCAAATTAAAAAAGTAAAATCGAAGAAAAATAACAATTTATTAAGCTTAATTACTCAAAAACGGCTTGTCTGACGAAAATTTTCAATTAGACCTTTTTTGTAGGGAATTTAATTTTATATAAAAGTAAGTCAAAATGAATTTTTTTTACTTCAATGTTTTGTCAGTTCTGACGCAAAACATGAAATTATGACTAAAAATCAAAATTAGCGATGATAGCCCTCTTAAAATTGATATTAAGGGCTCAAACTTTTACGAAAATTTTTTTTGTCATTCTGAATGATATTCTCAATATATCTTTCAAAAAAAAAATAGTCAATTTTTTTGGCCCAGTCTAATGTACCTACATACGAGATGTATATATTATATTATTATATTGTTTTTTTGTTCCTTTTTTTGAAGTGATCTTCACAATTTTAGCGAATAATTAATTTTGTTTCACCAATTCAACATTATGTCGAAGTAAAATAACGTTGCCCTCATTTTGCAAAACAAATAATATACCAAAAAGTGAAACTAAATTTAATAAAAAAATTAAGTGGGCAAATAAAAACTCATTAAACGAACCTATTTCAGGATGCAGTGTTTTTTCTTGAATTTTGGTTGCACTTGCCGTAGAGTTTGAAGTTGTATTTGTTGATAAATTCGGTTTGAAAGAAGATTTCAAGTTACAATACTTGTTGTAAATTTTGCCTCTTTTACCTGTTCGATAATATTCCTTCAAAGTTTTGAAAATTTGAATTATAGTATGAGCATGAAATTAATCTATACTGCTTACCAATTTTTCAGTTGGAAATCTTTCTACAATCTCCGTTTCCATTTTGTAACTGGAATGTAAATCCAAATGAATGTTGCTTTGGTCAAAATAATTGGCTATTGCAGTAATAAGGTATGCTCTTTGGTGGTCCTGCAATTTGTTTGTCTTCTCGTAGCTTTCAGCCAAAGCTAAAGTTTTTATGTTGCTGTTCAAAATGTCTCCCAAAGATACCAAGTTCGGAGAATTTGGTGATTTGGATGTTCTTGGCGAGCTCGGAGAATTTATAACAGTTGGCCTTGATAAAACTGGATACGGGGAGGATGCTCCAGATGAATGTTGAGTGCTGCGAAAAGGACCAAATCCTGAATTGGAGTACATCAAAAGGGGCTTTCCAATCGTCTCTCGCCACTCTTTTAAGTTGGCTTCGAACATAATCAATGTTCGGTATTTAAATGGAGATAGAATTTTTTCAAGGTGATGACACTCGATATTTTTTAAAACTTCGATATCTATGCCATCCCCTGAAATCATATGTTGAAATTAATTGTTTTTAAAGATACATATTTCAATAATTTTCTTGATCTACCTATAACAAATATTTGATGCCCCAAAAACTAACTTAACTAATTAAAACGTATTATTTGGAGATGAGCTTATCTTAAATATTGAATGTGAAATATTCGTATATTCAGAAATATTATTCATGTAAAAAAACTTCCTGCACTAAACCCTCCTTTTTCAAAAGAAAACCCACTGAGAAAATAAGTCGAAATTGGGGTTAAGTTAATCTACCAAAATTTTCGAATAAAGTCGTTTATTGAATTATAACAGCATAAAGGATCCCTACCGATACTAGCCATTTTTGATTATTTTAAATGTACATAATAGCTGTATTTTATTTTCCCCCAGATTTGTATTTGTTGTTATACGTGTTATTTTGAAAACAAAATCCAATCCGGATCAGATCTGGGGGAAAATAAAACACAGCTAATGTTTTATTGTGCATGTTTTTAAGTATATTTTTGTTTTTAAGTATATTTTTCTGAAATATTTTAAACAAAATTTTAACTTACTTTTAAACTGATCCAATAATTCTAATTGGTCCCAGGATTTCAATAAATCTGTCAGCTCGTCATATGGATCTATGTGAACAATAGTTGTTGTTTCGTAGTTTGTCAAAATTTTGTCCAATTCTGAATCTGACATAACCTCTAATTCTATAGATTTTGATATCATAATATCTTCCTCAAGTTCCAGTTCCACGTCAGCGTTCATAATTTGCTTCGGCGGTAGCGGCGGCGATGCCATGTGTAACGATTAAAACTACCTATTGTTCCTTATATATTTAGTATTGTACGATATACATTTTTCAGTGATCAAAAATAATTTAAAAAAAGTGGAATAGATAATACAAAATAGTATTTAAGAAAGTCATTTAACATTTTTTGAATTATACCTATTAGGAATAAGAAATAAGGAAGAAATATTGTAGAACTGTTTTACTACGAGTAAATAAAGAATTTATCTTTCTATCTTCAAATCTCTCTATATATCTATTAGGAATTAGGAAATAAAATAATGACATAAGATTTTGTCAATTTTTTTTAAATTGCGCACCTGCTTAACCAAGGAAAATTGAAAAAAAAAAATATTTAACTTTATTAAAAATTAAGGAATGACGACATATTATGCATATAATATAATTCTTCCCTTTTTTTTTGTTTTATAGAGCTTTTTTTTTATTTCACTTAATTGCAAGAATGTTGAAACTCTATTAGATTTTTATTATTTTTTGTGGGATCTACAAATCTGAAAAATAACCACCATTGCAGTAATATTATTTTCCTAGCTAACACAAGAATAAACAAGACGAATTTCATTTAAATTACTTGAGTTTATTTGTGTTTTGGCAGAAATTATTTTTTAAGCTTAGGTCATTGTAATTTTAACATTAAGATGTCAAAAAAAATCAATACTATTGTAATTAATTATATATATATAATTAAATATATCTAATATTATTTACGATTGTGCTTGTTTAAAATTCGCAATAAAATTTAAATTTAAAATATAAAAGAAAACTCTGTGAGAAAGGAAGTCTAATCAATCAACCATACAAGTTGGTACAAATTGGAAGCATCATGTTAACATATTAATAAATAAACAAAAGCGGACTTTTCTACATTAAATTTGTTTAGTTTCCTTCACATTAACGGGTCGTTAAAGCTCAAATTAAAAAATTGAATTGAATAATTTTCTAATAAAACCGGTTCTAAACTATTTATACAAAATGAACGTATATCGCTAGTTTCGTACGTCTTCCAATAACAAAAATACATTAGACAGTTCCGCTTTTGTTCGCTTGCTCCTCAACATGTGTTTAAAAAAAATAATTACCCATCGATTCGAGAAAAAATTTCATATCTGATAATTTGAAACAAAATATTCTTTAACTCTAAGTACCGTTTTACCTGCAGCGGTTTTAATTAAAGTTATTGGTGGTCCAACAATATCGTTTAAAGAAATAACAGAAAATCCACCCAACTGGTTTTCGTCGATTTCATAAGATAATATGTGGGGATTGTATTGAATTCTGTTAAGCTTTTGGCAAAACAAAAAAACGACTTCTTTTTTAAAAAGAACAATGTCTATTATAACAAAGAGTTCTACATCTGATTTAAATCGGGCTATATAGAAATTCTTTTGGTATTTGTAACCTTCGATTTCAGCTTTAGAGTAAAACTCTAAGTTCGTTTTAGGAAGTTTTAAAATTTCTGACACTATATCGCTAAAATTACTTTCTACTTTATGTTTCTCATATATTCGAAAGTAGGAGTGACGGTGATCTAATCTGTTAAGTAACTTGAATGCGGCTTTTAGCTGATATTTTTTGGCTAACGTCAAACAAATATTTTTGCGAGACGTGATGGCATGAGAATAAAGCTTAAAATCTTTATGTTTAGCTTCAAATTTAAAACACCAAAAGTTTCTAATAGGCCCTGATTGTTTCATAACAGTAGGATAATGAGTTAAATTATGATGTTTCGGTTTCAGTGTATCATGGAAAAGTCGAACATAATCCTTGTTGTGAATTTCAATTTTGTTTTT
The DNA here is from genome assembly GCA_963931855.1 of Philhelius festivus. NCBI lineage: Eukaryota > Metazoa > Arthropoda > Insecta > Diptera > Syrphidae > Philhelius > Philhelius festivus. The sequence goes on along the minus strand of OZ007557.1, from coordinate 87,177,869 downwards.
CAACATTGAGATGATATCATCGCAAATTTCAAAAGAGAGCAGTAAGTCAATCATTTCGATTAAATTAAGAAGAAATTTCCATACCTCGTCATCATCTGGCACTAAATCTTCAACCATTATCTGAATTAAAGAAACGAATGACATCATTTCTCTTGCTGTCATTTTTAAATGTTTGTTTTTTAAATGATTACTTTTTATCTCACCTGAAATGTTATCAATCTCTATCGCACCATATTGAAATGTTTGTTTCCTTAAATTAAGGGTTTCCAACGTAAAATAACAAACCGTTTTTATGAAATATTCAAGAATATGGCAAATATCGTAGTGACAAACCCCTTCGAATAAGTCGTGCATAAGATCAACGCAATGGTTTTCTACAACATGAAAAGATGGAATTTCATTTAGTTGAGAATAATTTTGTATGCCAGTTTCCGAAGAATTGTTAAGAAGAACATCTTCTTCGTAGTTCGAACGGTTTCTTAATAAATCATTTCGTTCAACGGATAATGACTGCGCTTCAGATTTTTTGACTTTACAAAACCTACAATATGAATTTGCTGAAAATGATCTATTAAAATCTAAAATTGTGTTTAACCCCAAATTATCTCCTAACACAATGCCTAGAGCAAAATATACTTTTGTTTTATCATCACCGTTAAAATTTATATCAACCCCATCAACTTCAAGACTTTTAAGCTCTTTTATCAAAGCTTGAAAACATTTATCATTTCCAAACGATTTTAAATCTTTTGATTTAATAATTCCCGCTAAAAATACGTTATCTAACTTCGATTCTTTCCACGGGAGGCAGGAAAAGGAATAATAAATATTACATATTGAATGAACACCAGCATGAGAGCTTAAGGGATTATTGATTTCAAACTCATCTGCGTACAGAAAATATGGAATAAGTATTTTTCCTGGGTACATTTTAGTTTTTTTTTTCCAAAGATCACTCTGAATGAAATTTGATTTTTTTTTTTCTTTACTTAATGTTTCCATATGAAGAATCGTTGTTTTTAACAAGTCTCCACACTCAAAAAATTTTTTAAATTGGAACTTTAGTGGCATTAAGACACCTTGAGTGATTTTTTCATCATATATAAGGTTTCCGTTTTGAAAAACGGCATCAATTTCATTGTTTACCGAAAATTCATTTAAGCTTCCTAACAAATCTTTTTTTTGTAACCAGTCAAATAGTTTGTATTCCGTATTGCAATAACTAAAAGGGTTTTGACACTTTGATATAAGACTTAAAAATTCGTTATGGAACACGATGTTTTCTTTTGCGAGCTTATTATTTGAAAACAATTTAAACAATTCAAGCAAAGGATTCAAAATACATTTTTGTACATCTTGTTGGATTTCTATGATTGTTTTCCTTGAAAAACTATTATTATCGTGTAGTTTTAAAACAAACCCAGCGGCAGAGGTAAAGATTTCATTCAGACTGTCTTCAACATTGAAATTTTTAATTTCCGGAATATTAGTTTCACATGTTTCCGAGTTTTCCCCGAAACTATCAAATATATCATTCTTTTCGACAAAACTGTTTTGTTTCATATTTCCTTGATTAGAGCTAATAGTGGCAGTTACATGTCGTGTTGAGCACTGCACGTGTTTTCTATTTAAATGTTTTTTAAAACTTCCTAAATTTTGAAACGATTGTATGCAATTATTTTCCATACATCTAAAACTACTATATGTATTTAAATCATGAACTTTTTTTAAATGCTCTATAAAGGCATTCACAGCACAAATTTTCTCTTTACAGATAAAACAAATCATATTTTTTAATTCACAAATAACTTATATAATGAAAACTTAAGACAACTTTAAATGATAACTAATGAAAATACAGAAACAGCGCACGAAATAATGAATTAGAAACGAATGCTAAAAATAAAAAAAAATAAAAAAAAAAATTAATTGAAAGTCTTTTGCTTTATTTGTTATGTTAATGAACGCTAAGTTAGCAGTTCAGTATTTTGGTTTTAACCTCAGAAAGGTTTTCCTATGTATATATTTCAAGTATCCCGATGAGTTTGTTAACCTTAGAGTTTTACCTTTAAAATATTCTTATTTGCGTTTAAATGAATTTTGTATGATGGGCTCAGTAAAATAATGACTTTACATTCATGGTTCAGAGTATGATGAAAGGTGTTTGTTTAAGATGAACAACGAACACCGAAAGTTAAAAAAAAAATTGTTTGCCAAATATCTTAAAGAAAATATCAAACGGCTTACATTTCAGGTGATCAAATAGCAAAGTCAATAAATAAAAGATGTATTCGAATAGGAAGAAAAGTGATAAATGTACTTGGGTATCGAAAATTACAAACTTCAATAAACAAACCAGCTGCAACTGCGATCGAGAAATACCAGAGCAAATCATCGTGCCCACAACACGAGCAACACCAACAACATTTGCTGACCCACAGCAAGTTACCATACTCACACAAGTGTTGCTGATTTTTGTCGTCAATAGTTATAATATTGCAATAAATTTTCATTAATAATTTAGTTTGATGAAATTAAAATGATACTATTAGACTAAACCCACAGCAATTTTTGGGTGTGATTGATAACAAAAAATAAAATAATTAGTATATCTATACATAATTAGGTAGTCCTTATGCGTCTTGTATGCTCTAGTGGAAGCAATAGTGCGTAATACTGCATAAAATTGAAGTATGCAGTTTTGTCCAGTATAAATAATTGTAAAAACAACTTTGCAATAACTTCAAAATGTAGATCTAAGACCCCTGATCGTAAATATCCACGTCCAAGATGTTTTGCAGGCGACCTTCTTCGTGCAAGACTTACTCTATACTTATCGCGTTTTGCAGGCAGAAGGCTGCCTTGGAAACGTCTTGGATGTCGAAATTTGTAATCATGGTGCTTAGCTCATTTTGATGTTATGGTAAAGTTGTTATGGCAATTATTACGCACTAATGCTCCCACTAGAGCAAACAAGACGCTCACATTTGTTAATAACTACTTAAGGACTATCTAATTATGTATATACTAATTATTTTATTTTTTGTTATCAATCAATCAATCAAATTGATGTGGTCTCTTGGTCAATAAGAATAAGAAGTATACTGGAAATCAACATTTAAAATATTTTTGGGATAAAAAGTGATTTGATGGGCAGTCAGACAGCAACGTTACTAATTATTTTATTATAGAAACAAACGCATCATCTCTTAATAATTTTGGTTTTATAATGTACGCAGCGGCAGCAGCAGCGATAGCAGCATACAAATCATTGACATAACTTCAATTGTATAAAGTTTTTGCAAACGTAGACTTATGGAATTTTCATTGAACGATGACGATATGAAGAATATGCATAATTGCATATATGTATATATATATAAAATGGCTTTCCAGGTGCTTTTTTTTGTAACGAAATTTTGTCTATTAGCAACTTGGTAGAATATACCAGTGTATCAGTTGTTTGTCCTCAATGAATGTTAATATTACAATAAATATAGAAACACAATCAAGTCAATTATAAAATACCTACATTTTGGGGATAAAATTACCTTGATAATCCGCAGACAGCCGGCAGCGTAAACTCAATAAATATATTTTAGGCCAACGTCTCAACGAACGCAGCAACGAACGGCAGCAACAAACAGCAGTCTCAATTTTTATTAAATTTTTTTTAATTTTAAAGTTTTTAAGCAAATTCAATAGAACACTTTACTTTAACCACTTTAAAAATACTTTACAATACAACTCAATGAGACGATGAGTGATTTGATTGCACCAACACCAACTGTTCGATTCAGAATGGCATGGCGTGGCGTGCTTTAGTAGACGCCGTCGTCAAACCAATTTGAACGAAAGAAATGTTCGTTAGGTAAAGAAAGAAGTGCTCCCACTTTTGTTTGGCCAACGCGAATGGCATTCAACTAAAGTTGTGAGCTCAACAAGATTTGAAAAATTAAAACATACCTTTTGCAACTTAATTATAGCCACAATAAATTTGTATATAAATTTAGTGTGAAACTCATTTTATTTCAACCCATATATGTATGTACATCTAAAAAAAAAGTAAATTAATAAATTAATACATTTGTGAGCTGAAAATAACTTTTTCGTATATTCGTACTAAAGGCATAAATACAATAGCTAAGTACTTTTAGCAAAAGTACAAAAATAACCACATTTCTATGGATGTTTGTTTGTCGAAAAGAGCAGAAAAAAATGTTTTGAAACACAATCCAAGTTTCCTAACGCATTTTCGTAAGCTTTGCACTTATGTAGTTTTGCGTATATTGTTCTTTGGAGTAAGACAATAATTATATTCTAATTGTAATAACACTGAAATTTAATATGTTTAATGTCAAGATCAATTTCCTTGAAAAAAAAGAGAGGATTGATTTTGCCAATTTGAAACGAATTTAGCATTATGTTAACATTACTATATTACTAGTATTGTATATTAAATATAAAATCTTCGTTTATCTTTAAAGTATCGTGATAACTTCAAATGACTCTTGGGCATTTCCAGATATCAATAAAGATCTGTTTACTCATGTAGTTTTTTTTTGAGGAACTGACACTATTTTAATTACAAATTGTAGGTACCTGCTAAATACCGACCAACGCGAGGAGTGAATTCGTCAAACTTTCCAACATATCTGTTGTTGTTGTTGAGTTATAATGAAATGCAAACACAGATATAAATTATAAGGATGATAGTAGGATCGAGGAACAAATGAATGAAAGCATAGCTCCGTGATCAAAAGTGAAAAGAAACATAGAAGAATAGAAATCAAAGAAAAGGGTTAATGACAAAAAAAGTATTTGGTGAATTTTTAGAGAAACAGGGGAAGCACAATAAAGTCTGTAGTTATGTTGTGATTGGACTGTGTTGAACAGAGATGGCAGTTAGGATAAAAAGACAATGCAAAAAAAAGAGATGAGGCATATATGTATTTCTCGAGGTAGAATAAAGATCAGAGTATATCTAATAATAAGTAGGAACACTCTCCACGTGTTTCTTATCAGTAAATTTTTTTTAAGTACACAGAAACGAGAGATAGATGAAAAAAAGTATGATGGTGAAAGAGAGATACAAATTCAACTCGTCGCGCCTTTAAAAATACATTATGAAAAAAAAATGTAAACAATTCTTAATCCACTTCTAGTGTGACCAATTTATTTAAAAAAAAAACACTAAAAAAGTAAAAATACTATTGCTACTACGTAGTCAAAAATGGCTTCGTTTTAGTTTTTGAGAATAAAAAATGAATATTTTAATATTTAAAAATGAAATACAAATTTAAGATTCATTTATATGGTCTATATCATTAAAAAAAATTAATCAACAGAAATAAATCCAGTATCACGAAAAAAAAGAATATGGTCACTCGAAAGAAGAGAGCGCCACAGAGAAAAAATACGCACACAAGCAACCAACCTATCGCGCCTTTAAAAAAACCTTATGAAAAAATGTTGCATTTATATATCTTACGAATGAGATTATTTGTGGTGGTACTTGAAAATAAAATGCACGACTGGGTCGCACGAACTTGCTCCTATGTAATCGACTGGGAATTTTAAAAACGAATGTTATTAGAGAAAACTGTTCATAAGGATAAAATTAATTTTTAAATTCTTTTTTAGTCTTTAACAAAAATAATAAGTCCTTGTAGTGGTTTCTTTAAAAGAAGCTTTTATATACAAACTTTTTAAAAGCTTTTTAAGAAAAAAATTTGGTACGCTAGTTTAAAGTTTTTATTATTGTTCGAATAAAAATTAAATTTACGAAAAGAAATATTGACCTGTTTCGGAGAAATCGAATTTTCAAAAAAAAAAGAAAAAAAAATAAATTTTTTTTTTCAAAAATTCAAAAAATATTTATTTTAAAGTTTTGAAATGCAATGTATTTTAGACCTTTTAGAAGCTTCTCTATAAAAATTTTCATTAAGATCCGTTATGTGGATAATGAGAAATTCAAAATTCGAAAAAATGGTTCTATGGTAGGTACAAGCTGTAATATCTTAAATTCCAAATTTTTTTTGTATTAAATTAAAGATCGTAAAAATTAATTGAAAGAAAAAAAATTTTATCAAAATTCTAGGTGCCGTTTTCGAGAAAAATACGATTTTTGAAAACGATTTTTTTTTACTTTTTAGCATTTGTATGGTAGGTACCTTTATTTTTAGGTAAAATAAAAATTTTTTTTCACATTTTGTAGATTATATTGAGAAACTTTTATTTATCAAGTTTAAAAAAAATCTAGCATGGGGTTTTCGAAATATTGAGTTTTGAAAAAAAAATTTTGAATTTTTTTTTAAAAATCCAAAAAAATTTTTTTTGAAAATTTGAGTACACAATTCTATTTATGTTTTTGGGGAGCTTTAACAAAAAAAAATGATCAAAATCGGTTGAACCGTTTTTGAGAAAATCAAAAACAAAAAAAATGGTTCCATGGGGGGTACCCTCAATAACCATTTTTCGGAAAAATTTTTTTAACCAATATCTAGATTTAATTAAATGAAATTTTTCTGTATCTTTATTTTTAAAATCTATTGAACAGGTTTTGAGAAAAAAAAATGTTTATAAAATTTCGAAAAAAATTCGTATGGGGGGTACCGTTATTTTTGGTCTTAAAAAAAAAAGAAAAAAACGTGTGGGGGGGGGAAATTAAAAATGATATCTACTAAGTTTAAAGAAAATCGGCCGAGTCGTTTAGCCTGTAGTCGAACAGATAGACAGACAGACAGACAGACAGAATTGCGAGACCCACTTTTTTAGTCTTCACTATCATCGTAATGTCAACTTTGATCAAAATCTCGAGTTCGATTTTTTTTACGAATGCATAACTTGCCTTATAGTACCTATAAGTCGCAAGTAAAAATATTGTGGGTTTTTCTTACATTAGTGAATTTATCGTAAGGATTAAAATTAATACTTCGGACCTTATCACGCTTATTGTTTGTTTTTTTTTCTTGTTTTTATTTGGGATAGTAGGACTTGCATATGTGTAGAGAATGTCCCTACTCATTATTAGATATACTCTGATAAAGATATACTGGAAAGACGAGTAACGGTATTCAAATCGTAAACAAATCGTAAGTCGTGTGAAAAAAATATAATTGATATGATAAAAAACATTTTAAGCGGATTCGGTATTTGTGTCGGGAGTGTGTTATTTTGTATGGTTGGATTTCTTAAGAAATTTAACTTAAGGATTGTGGATTTAATTTCCCGTAAGCCTTTTCCGCGACTATTATTCCTTTTTTGTATTTTCAATGAGACAAAAGTAGGAAGACTTCACTTAAACACATACTATTTAATGGGAAAAATACGATTTTTCTTTTAAAAACGGTATTTGTTCACGATGCGACGACAATAATTAGAAATAAATTAAATAAATATCTTACAAAAAAGAAGCAAATTATATAAAAGTTTATTATATTTTTTCAGCTTAAGCAAAACGAGTCATATAGCAGCATCAGACTTACACACAAAAAGTAATATTATCTAAAAATTAGAAATTATTGTCGATAAATGATTAGTCTGGCACACTTTTTGTTTAAAGTGTGATCACTGCAAACAAAATAAAGAAGGAGTAGACTTTTCCTGTAATTTATTAATAAACTGTTTATTAAATAAGTAAATAGTTTATTGAATTAATTAATACGATCATTAAAACAGTGACCGATTTATTGAAAAAAAAACTCATCACTGTATAGATACATAGAAGCAATAACTCTTCGTTAAATTTATTTATTAACGATTTATGGAAACAATGAATAGTTTGTTAAAATAATTAATGGTTTATTGATTCAATAAATACGTTAATTACGACAATGGATGCCTTCCTAGAATAAATAACGGCACTTTTTTACAACGGCAAGAAGCAACATATCCTTCGTTCAATTTATTTATTAACGATTTATTAAAATAATTGCCCGTTTATTAAATTAATGAATGATTTCGTTAAAACAGTGAATGACTCGATAAACAAGATAATTGTATAAAAATATAATTAAAATTATATATTTTAAGAGTAAGAGCCCAGGTTTAAACATTCTTGCTCAAATAACTTTGAGAATTGATTTTACTCTGGCAAAAAAAGGATTTTAAATTAAAATAGGCTTAGAAATCTATCCTTTCCGTCTGGTGGGGTAGCTGTGGAACACCCTGTGTACAGAGTGTTCACTTGTATCCTCATTCGTGCATTTAACTTTGTGAAATAACTCCTGGGCATGTTGTAATAAGCAAATCGTTAAACAGTGAGGGTCTATACCCAGGATTATATTAGTTCAAATAACGCTGAAAATCCATATGTACGTATAATACAAATTCAGTTTTTAGGAAAAATATTAACCTTTGCAACAGCAATCATTTAAAAAGTTCAAGTTACCTCAATTGAGGTCACTTGAACTTTCTAATTGATTTTAATTCATTCACTCCACTTAAACCGAAATAATTTTCATATCTACTTTGCAACTGCATTCGAATAAAAATGATATTTGGCTTGAGTCCTCAAAAATTTAGTCTGATAAATTTTTCCCACGTTAATTTGCGAATATTAGGTAAAGAATGCATACTTATTCATTCAATGAACATTTATTAATTGAATGAACAAATTATAGAAACAATTCTTTTTATATATCTTTAAATCTTACTTTTATATTTAATAGAAGTTAATTATTTCAATAAACGTTTATTAGCTAAAAACACTGTTAAAAGCAACGTTTGAGTATACAGAACTAATTAACAAATTATAGAAACAGTTAACTGTTTGTTATATTCAAAACTTTATTAAAAGTTTATTAAATCAATTATCGTTTATTAATTGAAAGGTCGCTTTAAATAATGTATGAGTTCATTGAACTAATAGAACAGTAATTGAAACAATTAACCATTTATTATTATAAGAAAACTAAATTTAATTAATAGCTATTCGTTCTGTCAATAAACGTTAATTGATTTTAATAATTCTCATTAATTATCCGTACGTACACATTCACTGCCACAATTAACAGAATAATAGAAATAATAAATGTTTAATTATTTTGTGAATCCTGCTTTTAATTAATGGCTGTTTATTCTCTCAATAATCGTTTATTAATTCAGATTTTCTAAAACTATTAACCGTTCATTGTGACAAACAAAAGTTAATAGCGACAATGAATAATATTTTAATACTCGCCGTTTATTGATATTACGAACGATATTTTTTTCAGTGTACAATCAGGAGGAATGGGCATAACAAGACAGATAATGTAGGTTAGCATTCTAGGGGAAGGACTTTTACTTTACTTGAAGCGGAAGCCTTAAATGGAATGGAATAATTCGTATGTGTCAACCATCAAGGAAAACAAGGGACAAATTATTTTTGAAAGTTTCTCTGCCTAGAGAGCAAGATGATAATAGCAAGATATGAAACTTTATGGAGTGTGTATAAATATATACATCTTTTTTCAAAGGAAACTTTTCCTTTTAATTATTGTTTTGAGAGCTTGTTAACTATTATAGAGAGATTCTCTAACATAAGAGCAAGGGCATACGACGCAATGGTACATTTAAGTCGTGCGTTTAATTTGAATATTTACCGCAACAAGAAACCACTCTTTTTTCGGTTCTTCAAAACTTTCTTGACTATATTCTTTTTCCATGGTCTAACTCTTGTTATAAGTTTTCCTCTTCATTTACTTTTTTTTACCTTTACCTATCGGCCTAAAAACTATCTTTGTTTTAAACTATATTATTTTATTTTTATCGAACACAGTCCTACTGAGCTGATTGATGGCGCTCTACTTCGTCTTGTGCGAGGACGTCTCGACCATAAAGGCGCCGCCTATACACAGTCCTACGGCCGACGTGGTAGATTAGCGGAATCGCCATTCTGTTCTGGACCAGCCCTCGACTGTCTAAGTAGAGAAATACATTGGGTGGGATAAAGTCCCTTAGACGTACGCTCTCATAATAATCACTGATAGGGTAGTACGCTCCAAAAATTAAGCTGTTGATCGAGGACATCGCTCTTGCAATGTGACCCCGAATCAGCTTTATCAAAAAATTATCAATTCTGCTTATGTTGGCTCCGTCGTATAGAACCTGGTTGGAATAATAATGTTTGTACTCCGACTCTGGTGTTCTTTGTAATCCAAGGCAACGTCTAAGACACTACCTTTCAAACACCCGAATCTTTACCATTTGAGATGGAGCAACGTTGAACCACACCGGGCACCCATAGGCAGTCATCGGTCGGATGAGGGCCATGTGTCAAATCACTTCATCCTGCTGTCAAGCCGTCAGGGAAAAGGCTCCCCTAGCCCTGGTCGGAGCAGCACTTATGTGTCTGTCGAAATACAAGTACCGAACCAATCAGATGCCAAGGTTCTTTACTTTTACTCGTCAGTGGCTGTCAATGTGGCCCTACGATCACCAATTCTTTCTCATATCCCTTGGGGCTCTAGCCAACGAAATCCTAAGTTTCAGATTTCTGAAAGTTAATTTTTAACTTCCAGTCATCATAATATCGCTGAAACTTGTCGAAGTCACGCTACAAAAGAATTCTAATGACATCGACTTTTGGAGCTCTTCTGAACGCTAATAGATTGTCGACATACGCAATTGCCTGAGTTAGAATAGCTATCAGATCGCTGGTGTAAATGATGAATAGAATCGTCGAGTTGACCGCGCCCTGCTGAAGATTATTCTACATATCGAAGATTGCGTTAGAAGTTACATTGCCACTTTCGACAACAAACTTTCTACCATTGAGCATGTCATAAAGCATATACTAGTGGTAACCATAGGGTGCCTTCTCCAAATCAACCAGACAAGCCCCAGTAGACTGCCTTTAAATATTTTTTTATCAGATACTAGTTTAGACGTGGCATGAATTGTATCATGTCCTACCTTAAAACCTTAAAAGCGAACTGAGTATCTGGTATGATATTGTTGTTCTGCGCCCATTTGGACAGCGCTCTTATCGACTTATCGACTTATCGACCGGAAATTCGCTGGATTGATGTTGTCCTTTCCCTTTTTCCCTTTTATATTTGGATTCGTATTAACCTCAGTCACAATCTTTAAATTTCATTTCTCTTTCTTCCTAATCGTCTTGATAAATTATATATATTTTTATTGTTACACCTTTACCAGCTCCAAGCTTATTCAAGATTCTGATATTCATAGAAAGTTAAGGAATGTACAACTGGATTATATCTATTTATCATTATAGTTCAAGGCTTAATATTTCGTATGCACAAACGACGTAATGCATTGCTTTGTTGAAGCTAAACTTACGTTACAGAAAAATTTTTGAAACTTTTAGTCATAAACGTTTTTTCCAGACAAATAGTATTTTTATGACCGTAGTATACTCCGTTTTCCAATGATTCACTTAAAAATTCTGAGTTTTTCAAAAACTTTTTTTTTTTTTTTTTTTATAATCTACCCGCGCTCAAGGGATTATGATTACCCTTTAAATGTTTCAACACAGCGCGGGCGTGAAGTTAGTTAATGAAGAGAAAGAAGGATAGGAAAGATGTGTGGCACGATGTTCTGAGTTGGTGGTTGTCTCAGATATTTTTATCTCCAGGGATGGCGGCTTTGCTAAAGCGGAGAAAATGCCGTGTCTTATTTCTATGTCGTTTATAATTCACATTATTTTTTTATTCATGTTCATCCTTATTGGGCATACTAGTTTAACCCAATTACATGTTGTTAGTGTTATGCCTGAACAACATGTAATGAGTAAACCAGCAACCCATTGATGACAATTTTTTAGAAGATTTTAATGGAATTAAAACGACATAGACGACGGCAGGGATCGAACCTGTGATGATAAGGTTGACAGGCGAGCACACAATCATCGTGCCACGGCCACCACTCAAACTCAAATATCTCATAAGCTAAGGCTCTTAGAGAGCTAAAAAAAATTTTTTGTGACCATAGTATAGTCACGGATTGGAGCGAAGTTCTCGGCCGATCTTGCGTTTCTTTAACGAACAAATGTTAGCTGATTGATTTTTAAACCGGTTGCCTTAAATTTGCTAAAGATCCGACTGTATAAAGGGACTGTTAATGAGCGTAACGTACGCAACATTTGAACTAAGGAACTCTCATTTTGATAATAAAGTCTGAATAATGAACAACAGTTTTGACAGATGTCACCAAAAAAACATGGCGGCCAAAATCTACCGGCGCCATATACACACTCTTTATTAAGTAACATTTCTGTTAAATAATTTGTCATATCCCTTTATTCTTGAAGATGAGATTTGTATACAACATGTGAGATAATGTGGACTTTTACAAATACAATGTGAATATATTCTATTTGATTTCTCGAGAAGTAGTTATACCCTCTGAGCGTTACACAAATGCCCTTTTTTCAGTAAGTACATTTTCATAATTCTTCTTTTTAACTGCCATTTTTTCTATCTCTTATTCAAATTTATACAAACCTTCAATTTAAATACCTTAATCATCACCCACCCTTACTTTCGAAATTGCAATCCGATTACCAAGTTTTTATTACTCTTTCATTAGTAAAATCAACTCTCGAAAACATTTCCACCAAATAAAAATGAATAAAAAATACCTTCCCAATTTGCATTGCAAAAAGAATACAATTTCAAATGAAAATCAAAATCAAAAATCTCCAATAAAATAAATAATACAAATTCCCATTACAAAATAAAAAATAAAACCCATTCAAATGTAGTATTCTCGTTTTCAGCTTTATTCGTGTTGATTAAATTTTTTTGCTGCCATCCTCGGGAGCTTCTATTATTTTTTGTAAGCAGTCCACTGAACAGTTGAATAACTATCTATTTCGGTGATGATAATGCAACATCATCTCTGGCCAAGGGCAACTATTTACATCAACACCAACACCAATATCTATATTTTATCTGGCTATAAAAAAAATTGCTCTCATCCTAAAAATACACCCAACTGGAGGCATCCATGAAACCAAAACCAATTTTTCTTGGCTATTTTCTTTTGTTATAATGAACATTATGTAGGTTTTGGGTTCTAAATATTCTATCAGCATTTTTAGCTATGAAATAGAATGAAATATTTTTGTGAATAGCATGAAATTAATAGTTGGATTCAATCGAATAGATTTCCCGGCGGCAGTTCAACTTAACATACCTTTTTTGTATGCCGTCCTTCTTATAAGAGCTTTCCTGCACAGGGTGTTTCATTTTGAATGTGATGTTTTAAAAAACTTTTATATATTGAGATAAAATGTTGTGAATAAAGCTAAATTAACGTAAAATGAAGCTTATGCAAAATGGAATGCACATAAACTATGACTAGTGTACATTAAAATAAATAGATATATAAAAGGGTTTTTTTAAATAGTTTCAAGCTCAGAACAAATTTTGGATGAATTTTTAAATTTTCTTCAAAAGTATAGGAGAATGTTAGCAGCTGTAAAAAAAACTATTTTCTAACGAACCTCTTTAAAAACTAACATTAAGGCCAATAATAGCCTGGCAGGAGTATTAGTCAAAATTCGCTGTTATGTAATTTTTTGAGAGGCAACAAAAAAAAGGGCATCATAATTTTTCTCGGAAATTTACAAAAATGAGGTGCCAAAAGTCGGTCGTGAACTTGTTGCGGTAAATTTTACCACAACAAGTTTCCCTTTTCCTTTTCCCTTTTCAACCTTTCCCTTTCCGATTACGGCTCCAAAATGTTGGCAGAGTACAGTGTGAACCTGGGCCATCAGCCAGAAGCATACTCCAAAAGCATTTTGGAAAAGTAATAAAAGCAGGTGTTAAATTCGTATAAATACCAGGGGACAGTGGACAGATGGTCCTTGTCCGATGTCAGATGTGTGACAGATGGGCCACGCAATGCAAACAAAAGACTCGTGACGGATGGTCACGATCCGTCAATCTCACCAACTGTGATAAAGTCATCGTCCAAGAAAAAACGGCTAAGAGCCCAACAATGGCCGAGAGCCCAACATTAAATTACTGTCTTGTAAACGAAAAGAAGGTGATTTTGGAACAAGAATCCCTTAGCCCCTAAAATCTGCACGAAGGTCTCCGGTATTAGTTGATTTTAATTTACGCGAGAAATTGAATTATTTCTAACAATTTAACGGTTATAAATGGCGAAGTGCATCCTTCCAAGATATTCCTCTCCATCTTAGTCTGGGTCGGTTCGAGACGGGGACTTTGATCGCGTTAAATTGATTTTTCGTTTCTCTTTCAACTTAGGAGTATTTGACTGAGGTGCGCTGAATACGTTCACTGTGCGAACTCCATTGTGAATAATCCCGTTCAGTAGGGATATTTGGAAATGAGAGAGTGGATGGGTGATCAACTACGGAGCGAGCTCCTAACCGAAAAAGGTGAAGAGCTGCGCATGATAACCGTGACCGAATACCGCCACTATACGTAATGTGTAAGAAAGAGAAGATCACAATGGAGCGAGCTAAGTTGAATGCGAGGAGGCCACTAATAAGTCACTTTTTGTGAGATCCTGATAGTAGACAGATCGAAGTTAAAAAGTTATAGAAAATGAAAAATCATTTTTGTCGAACAAATTTCAAAATCGTTAATTTTGTTAAAAGCGACTGAGGCACAATCTTCAAAAGAGCTGATTTTTTTTTTACTTAAGTCAAATCGGATCATCCAAATTAGCGTCCGGATTAGACATCTCTGTTTCAATCACAAACGCCAAACCGATCTGTCATCCAAGTTTGTGTATGTTTTGTTTATTCGCTGAACTTGTTAAAATTGTAAAACTTACTTCGAAAATAATAAATTCCATAATATGTAAATTTCACACCGGTTACGGTTTCCTTAGCGATGAGGCTGGCTTCAGTTCGATTTATCGGAAAAGTATATCGATTACATAAGGTTTTTGTGGTAATATCTCATTGTTTATACGAGCTTGTCTTTTTTACACTAAGGAAATCTATTTTAAGTGAAATACCCTGTAACTAGATTGCCATTGTATGAATTGTATGATTTTCATCTATTAGGCACCGTGAACAATTGAATGTTCAAGGGCGTCACTGGAGGAAATATTCAGTTTTTCTTCTATTTCCCTTCTATATCATTTTTTCAAATAACTTTGCCAAAACAATAGGAAGAATATTTTTGGGTGAGATATTTTCAAGGAACTCCCCTGAACAATGACTAAAATAGAATGCAAAAAAAAAAAAAGAATTTCAGTAAAAATTACAGAAAAACAAACTTTTCCTTTATGCTGACGAAAGTTTTAGCCCCAACGAAAGTTTTCAACTTATCAAGTTATAAAACATTGAAGGTCAAGAATACCATTTTTGATGGTTGAGATGCATTTCCTGCGAGAAAACTGTTTTACCCATTTTCATTACTTACAAATGGGATGGGTGTGGCTACTCTTAAAATTGTCCTTTGAAACAAACCAACAAACCACAATTATTGCATGTGTGTGGTTCATTAAATAAAATTCTCAGCATAAGCACTTTCTCCATTTTGCAAATATGAACTATAGCGACCTCTAGGTCTACAAATTGTTTCCCACACAAATACATTCAGTAAAATGTGTATAAGGAGAAATGTAATTTTCATCTTCAAAACACAATGCATACTTGGTTAGCGTAATAGAATCCTGTGGCTGATGGCTTCGTGGTATAATGGTGATGGAGATGGATACCTTGACTTGAAATAAGCCACAAGCATTTGTTTCCAACATAAGATTGGGTTGTTTTTTTGCCTGTGGCATGTGTTGTCATAAATTACTGCTGAATTTTTGAACGAATGGTAGTTTGTAGGGAGTGTCCTCGGAAACATTTTTATATGTACATACCTTGAAGACCATAAATTGCACGAAGCTATATTTTTGTCTATTCTCGTGCCGGCAACTGTTGGAAGTTGATAAAACGTGGAATACAATAGTGGGGAAAGAAGAACATGAATAAAATAAATAGGGACCACTAAAAAAAGTCTGATAATGGGCTTGGTTGCCTTGAAATATTTTCCACTCCAGATGTTTGAGCACACAATTTGTTTTTTCCCTCAACAATAATTAGTTGTTCTTCTGTGATTGGATTTGATTAAAAAAAATAATTCGTTTACAATGCAGCCGTAACCACAATTGAGAATTCCTTATTTTACTATAGAATGCAAAATTAGTCTCAATAAAATACCACAACTAATTGACTGAAGAAAATTGGTTTTAAGAGGCCAACCACAGTAATACAGCTAGAAGTTTTATCCCTAGAAAAAATCACAAATTTTTGAAAAAATAAGGCTCGGTGAAATTTCTGAATGTTACTCAAGCATTTGATAAGGTTTTAATATACCTAAGTGTTTTGAGACAATAGAAAGCGCAGCAAAATTTTGCACTAAAATTAGGTAACAAACGAATACCGTGGAATCAGTTAAACAAGGGCAGATGCAGTTTTGAGATTTAAGGAATAGAAAGACACTCAGTAAAGTGGCACCAGCTTGTAGAGAACCATGACTTAGTGATTATCGGCTCTCAAACATTCCTGTGCACGTATTTTTTTTTAGAATGGACGAGACCTACAATTTTCTTCCGAGTCAGAACACCTAAGATGACAAGCACTTTTCGGTAGGGAAGACTTAAAGGATTGTCACTTCATCGCAATTAAAAAAAAAAAAAATTTTTAGATGGCATTGGCTGGACGCTAGGAAACGATACCATACCATATCTCCAGCGTAAGGTAAGGTATGTCTGCCACAAAGGAAGGTAATCTGCTAAGTGGTAAGCTGCCAAGTGTTCAGATTTCCTTCGTCGATGCAAGAACTTTGTCACCCCTTCTGACCTGGTTGTGATCTATAAGTTATATATTCATAAATATATTCTATATTCTTCTTGATTCTCATGGATAGAATAGAAATATTTGCATCTCTCGATAATTTTATGATGATGATTACCCTTTAAATGTTTCAACACAGCGTGGGCGTGAAGTTACGGAAGAGAAAGAAGGATAGGAAAGATGTGTGGCACGATGTTCTGAGACTGAAGGTGGTTCTCTCAGATTTTTTTATCTCCAGGGATGGCGGCTGAACTAAAGCGGAGAATTTGCCATGTCTTATTTCTATGTCTCTTATAATTCACATTATTTTATTCGTTTTTCATCCTTGTTGGGTATACTAGTTTAACTCAATCACATGTTGTTAGTGTTAGCAACCCATTGATGACAATTTATAGAAGGTTTTTTAATGGAATTAAAGACGACATAGACGACGCACGGCAGGGTTCGAACCTGTGATATTGGGGTTGACAGGCGAGCCACAAACATCGCGCCACGGCCACCCCTGAATCCCCTTGATCTTCCTTAGCCGTACTTTATGAATGTGGGATGCTTCATTCAGGACAATATTTCCTTTTCATTGCGATATTCAAAAATTCAAAAGCAAAGCGCATCGATTTTTACTTTTTAAATCCTCTCCGAATTTCATAAACGCTCGCTCCACTGGTGGTCAAACTTTACAAGGGTAGTAACAATTATTGTATTTCTTACAACCAAGAACAAGCTTAAATGATTGTTGAATCTTGAGAATACGAGTACATCGCCATTTTCTAAATGCTGACACAGTGTAATATTTTTTTTCATATATGTACATACTAGCAAAACCTCCGCCCGCTTCTCAGGGCGTAGATAAAAAATATTTAGTTTTTTTATTTGTTTTATATGTGCTTTATTGAATATTTTTTATTCCAATGTTTTGCAATTTATTGAATCGATATATCTATGTGTGCATGATTTTGAATATTTTTATCGTAAAAATGCAAAAAAATATAATTTTTCAAAAATTTAATCAAAAGAAACTGCAAATGAAATAACTATTTTGTTGCTATAATTTGATAAAAAAATATCAAAAAGAAAATATATAAACAAATATTGGGCCATGCATTTTGAATTGCAGCGAATGTGTTGAAAAAAAAATATTTTTTTTTTATCTTCAGTAGCTTTGTAAATAAGTTTATTTGATTTCAACACTTTTTATATTTTAGAAGTTATAGCTATCGTGTTTTGTGTACGTAAAACTGCGTGATTCTTACTTTTTTCATAGTTTTTTGGATTTTTTTTAGAAAAAATAAAGAAAAAATGAAAAAAATAAGACGGTCATTAGTTCCGTAATTATTTTATCTTTAAAAAGAAAATAAAGACAAATGAAAAAATTAAATTTAGTAGGTACATGTGTTCGGTGCAAATGTCTAACTTTTTTTTTTTTATTTTTTCATACTTTTCGGCATTTTAAAACCGCAAAAAAAATACTTTTTTATTCGATACCCGTTTGTTTCATTAACATATTCGAAAAATTCTACAAAAATCTTAAATACGAATTTAAAGAGTCAGAGTCAATAAATAAATATTTATTTATTTATTTATTTATTTGACTCTAACAAGTACATTTGACTTTCTTAGAATATCTTAGAGACTAAACTTAAATCTAGTTAATTAATATTATTTAAAAGTGAAACTTTACATTCATTTCGACTTAAATGAAATTCTAATATATCTTCAAATTGATTGAAACAGGAAGCCGCATTACATATAGGGTTGTTCAAACCATAATTAGTAACATGTCTTCGGATATAAAAGAAGTCGTTCTCTCTAAGACGTAAGGAACGTACAGGCGCATATATATTAAATAACGACAACAGTTTTGGACTGTCAATGTGGCTGCAAATATTATATATCAGTCTCTAAAAAAGTTATTTTAATTCAATTTTTAGTTTTTAGTTTTAAAATCCAATAAAATACACAAAAAATAACTAAATGAGACGTTTTTTTCGTTTCCTGAACAATTTTAAAAATATTGCTTAATACATTCTTACTTGTCATACAAATTTGTTTTTTTGCTCAAAACGTGCCAAGAGATTTTTCTAAGAACTCAATAAATTACTGTTTACTTTGATTTTAATTACATAATTGATATTTTAATATTACTAGAAAATCTAACTTTAGCTTGCCAAAAAATTTGTATTATCTCCTATAGAACATTTTTTTCTGATTTTTGACTTTCTTAGAAGCTTCTTAAAAATATGAATAATAAATTCAGTATTTCCAAAAAGTAGAAAAAAAATTAAAATTAAAAGCTTAAGATAATTCCGTAATTGGGTTTCTTGAATATGTATTAATTAAGGATACCTGCCACGCAAGCATTACCGGAAGTAGCTCTAAGGATTTTGAAAAGAAAAATACGTGTACTAAATCTACCTTTTACAATATATTTAGCAGTACAAAGTACAAAGGATTCCTTTTAGCAATCCAAAAATGAAATCTTATGCTTTAAAGCGTTTTCCTCAAATAACAGTCGTGTTTAAAGTTCTAAGTATCTTGATCATAAGAGCAAGTACGTTGACCCAATATTTTTCTCAATCGTAATTACTAAATTACCATAAGGATTTGTACCTATATCTGCATATGAACCCAAGCAATTTAGGCAGAGTGTACGAGTATAAGAGTTTTTCTTTTTTCATTTTCATTGAGAATAACATCTTCAGCAATCACGTTCACTTGTGTGGTCGTTACATACATATATATTCGCACGTTTCTCGAAACGCATTGCACGTTTTCCTAACTAGCTTTGTAGATATCTCAGTTTTTTTTTTTATTTCACGACCTCAACTCTATGTATAGTCCTTTTTATTTGAAATAAAATGCACGACTGTATTTCACGTACTTGCACTTAGGCATTAAAAGCCATATTTCAAATATCTAAAATAACTAAAAATTAACTCACATTTTTAAAGTTTCCTTTTCTTTATTTTCCTATCACGGTGTTTGGTTGAATTAAAAATTTTTATAGACTGTTCAAGATTTTGAAGAAGTTATTTCTGGCACCAAGAAATATAATTTATTGTTATAAGCAATTGAGTTTTTTACTTGTGTTGAAATCAGCGTTCCCACTTTAAAAAAAAAAAAGTATTAAAAAACAAAAATACAAAGTGATTTGAATAATATTAAGAATATTTTTGAAAAAAAAAAGTTGAATACAAATAAAAATAAAAATTAGAACAAACTTTAAATCATTTAATTTTGACTTCTGAATTCGCTTTTTGTAAATTTAAAGTTTTTGAAGTATCTACTTTCAAACCACGAGTGTTTATTTAAAAACTGTTGCTGACGTTATTCGAATTTTAAAGAAATACATTTTCAATAGGATTGACATTAAGTTTAATGTAGAGTTAGTTAGTAGGTTAGATAATAATCGTTAGTTTTAAAAAACAAATACAATTTTGTGAATGAGATATCAAACTAATTTCCTACATAATTTGAAGTTATGGGAAGCTCACAAGAAATTGGCTGCATTCAAAGAAAATGTACAGCGGATTATTTTGTGAATAAATTGATTACAGAAGCGTCAAAAAAAAGTGCAGTTGGTTTGATTTTTGGTAGTAGATTTATTTTGCGTGCAAATGCACAAGAGCAACTGCAATTGAAGCAAACTTCAAACATTTGGTGAGACTTTAAGCAAACCAAAAATAAAGATTTCCATTTTGACTATGTTTAGTATTAACTTTGTTTCAATTTATTAACTAATGCCAATTGTGTGTTTGTTTTAATTTTAAAGTGAAGAAATGTTTGTTCGAGAATGTATTTTTTATTGTACCAATCAGTTGGAACGATGAAAAAAAATTGCTCTTATAGCACCTGCAAAAATGGCATCTTTTAAGTTAAAACCTAGAATATAGCTCTCTTTAAAATCTAAAACTTATTCATTTCAAAATTTAAATAGTTGAAAGTCGCGCAATTTTTTTTTTCATGATGAACATTTTATATGGGTGATTCTACAAACAATGGAATAAAATGTTACAAATTTCGGCACGACATTTTTGGAAGCCAAAAGACGTAAAAGTTTATCTAGTTTATCATTAGAACGTCACTTTGCATTGTTGAAAGCGGCCATTAAAAAATTAAAAAATGACGATTTTAAGGACATTTTTTGAAAAAGGATGTTCAAGCGACTCAGTTTTTTTAATGGAACTGAATAAATCTTTATTTTTTTTGTATTTTCTCTTGGGTACACATACACATTGAAATATAGAAACTAAATTTAATTAGTCTTCATAAACATACAAATTCATGGTTAATACATAACGGGTGATTTTTTAAGAGCTTGAGAACTTTTTTTTAAAAAAAACGCATAAAATTTGCAAAATCTCATCGATTCTTTATTTGAAACGTTAGATTGGTCCATGACATTTACTTTTTGAAGATAATTTCATTTAAATGTTGACCGCGGCTGCGTCTTAGGTGGTCCATTCGGAAAGTCCAATTTTGGGTAACTTTTTCGAGCATTTCGGCCGGAATAGCCCGAATTTCTTCGGAAATGTTGTCTTCCAAAGCTGGAATAGTTGCTGGCTTATTTGTGTAGACTTTAGACTTGACGTAGCCCCACAAAAAATAGTCTAAAGGCGTCAAATCGCATGATCTTGGTGGCCAACTTACCGGTCCATTCCTTGAGATGAATTGTTCTCCGAAGTTTTCCCTCAAAATGGCCATAGAATCGCGAGCTGTGTGGCATGTAGCGCCATCTTGTTGAAACCACATGTCAACCAAATTCAGTTCTTCCATTTTTGGCAACAAAAAGTTTGTTAGCATTGAACGATAGCGATCGCCATTCACCGTAACGTTGCGTCCAACAGCATCTTTGAAAAAATACGGTCCAATGATTCCACCAGCGTACAAACCACACCAAACAGTGCATTTTTCCGGATGCATGGGCAGTTCTTGAACGGCTTCTGGTTGCTCTTCACTCCAAATGCGGCAATTTTGCTTATTTACGTAGCCATTCAACCAGAAATGAGCCTCATCGCTGAACAAAATTTGTCGATAAAAAAGCGGATTTTCTGCCAACTTTTCTAGGGCCCATTCACTGAAAATTCGACGTTGTGGCAGATCGTTCGGCTTCAGTTCTTGCACGAGCTGTATTTTATACGGTTTTACACCAAGATCTTTGCGTAAAATCTTCCATGTGGTCGAATAACACAAACCCAATTGCTGCGAACGGCGACGAATCGACATTTCACGGTCTTCAGCAACACTCTCAGAAACAGACGCAATATTCTCTTCTGTACGCACTGTACGCATTCGTGTGGTTGGTTTAATGTCCAATAAAGTAAACTGAGTGCGAAACTTGGTCACAATCGCATTAATTGTTTGCTCACTTGGTCGATTATGTAGACCATAAATCGGACGTAAAGCGCGAAACACATTTCGAACCGAACACTGATTTTGGTAATAAAATTCAATGATTTGCAAGCGTTGCTCGTTAGTAAGTCTATTCATGATGAAATGTCAAAGCATACTGAGCATATTTCTCTTTGACACCATGTCTGAAATCCCGCGTGATCTGTCAAATACTAATGCATGAAAATCCTAACCTCAAAAAAATCACCCGTTATAACTTAGAATTTTATTAAAAGAATATAATATATAATAATTAAATATTTGTTTCTATTTAGAATCAATTTAAAATAAATTATATTCTTTTCAAAAATTTTAAAAATATTAAAATATTTCGCAATGAAGTTCGAAGTTCAACATAACTAAAAATTTCTTAGGTTTCTGAATAAAATATCATTTGTTCATTTATTAGCCAGGGGACTGAGGTTTTTAATAATTTTTGCGCAAAAAAGATATTAAGGTTTCACTTAAAAAAAAATATACATTAGGGTGATTCAAAAAAACGCTTTTTTCGAATTTGAGGGAGTGCACCCCAAAATATAAAAACTTAACTCGAAAAAAAAATTTCCTCAAAATTTTATCAAAATCGGACGTGTTTTAGATAGTGCTACCAGCAGTTTTTCATTTTTTTTTTGCTTGAAAATCGGATTTCTTCCTAAATCTTCAAAATTGAATAACTTTTCGAGTTTTAAAGATAGAGGCGTGAAATTTTCAGAAAACGTTTGTCCAATCATCTAGTTAATGAGTATTGAGTCGGAAAATGAATTTTCGAAACACATTTTGTACAATTTCTTATGGTAACATCAAAGAAATGAGGGCCTAGAAAAAATAAGCGCCAAAAATCTTGAACATAATTTTGCGTTAAGATTATCACTTATAACTCCAAAAAAAATATTTCTTTAGTCAAAATCTTAAACGCGGGCCAATTTGTTCCAAAATACAAAAAAAAAAAACACAAACCAAAAAAAACTATATTTTTGGTAGTATAGAAATAAGGGGGGTGGCCGTGGCGCGATGGATGTGTGCTCGCCTGTCAACCTCATGATGACAGGTTCGATCCCTGCCGTCGTCTATGTCGCTTTAATTCCATTAAAAACCTTCTGAAAATTGTCATTAATGGGTTGCTGGTTTACTCATTACATGTTGTTCAGGCATAACACTAACAGCATGTAATTGAGTTAAACTAGTATGCCCAACAAGGATGAAAACGAATAAAATAATGTGAATTATAAGCGACATAGAAATAAGACACGGCATTTCTCCGCTTTAGCTCAGCCGCCATCCCTGGAGATAAAAATATCTGAGACAACCACCAACAGTCAGAACATCGTGCCACACATCTTTCCTATCCTTCTTTCTCTTCATTTCTTGAGCGCGGGTAGATTATAAAAAAAAAAAAAAAAAAAAGCTTTATTTTAGTAACTGTAAAACGTAGACATACAATTTTTAACATTTTATTGATTAAATAAGTACTTAAATATTTTCAATGGCATCAATAATTGTTTTTTTATTTGCGTTCGCAATATTTTTTCGATGTTTTTTGACTTCAAGGATTATTGTTTGCTTCTTCTCTTTCCGCAACTACATTAACAACTTTTTAATTTTTCACGATATTATTACAAGTCAATAGTGATCATTCTACAGCCATTTTGAAGGTTCAATTTCGAAAAGGTTCCCTTTTCAAATCAAGAAATTAAAAAAACCTCAGAATTTTTTCGACCACAAAGCCTTGGAATTCTATTTTTTCAGAATCATTAGATACCTTATTCAACTTCTGCCTTCATTTTTCTTTCTTGCTTTTTAACTCGACAACTATTAATCATCAAAATTGTTACCATTTTAGATTTTGTGTTTATTTCAAGATTTGTATCGAATAAGCGCAATCATTTCCTCTAATAAATACCATAAATACTTAGAAATTTTTTCCCATCGCATTCTGATATCTCAAAATTTATCGTATTATAAGAGTAAAGGTTTTTTAAGAATTCCAAATCGATTTTCAGAGCACATACTGAAAAGGGTGCTTCATACCACCTGAATATCTAAATGGACACACTGAAAAGTCCGATTCTATTTATAGCCTATTTCCTCTTACAGTCATATTAAAATCATTGAATCTTGAAACATGTAAATTTTTAGTTCATAAAAAGCTTTTGACTTTCATCTCGAGCGATCAAATGCTCCAGGGAGTTCGGAACATTAAATAAATTATACCGCCTGAAAAAACAAATTATTTTATTCTCCTTTATGATCTTTTCATACGAATTGAAATCGTTAAGTGTATAAACAAAAGTGTATATTTGAACGAATATTTAAACTACTCGTATCTTACTACATTTCTCTCACTCTTATTCCAAAAAAGTAACGATTTTCAAAGATAAGACATACAGTTAGATTTTTTACTTAAAAATTAAGTACGATAGAAAAATATTTAAAAGAAAGATTAAAAAGTAAGGAACGAACGAAAGAGAAACAACACATAAAGTGGAGATGTGGATTGTGTTCTTTATAATTATTTAAAATAAAATTTTATTTACGCACACAAATTCTTTTGACAAAATGTTTGTGAAATAAAAGTTTTGAATAACACTGGCAGATTGTTGAATGCTCTGATAATATTTAATTAGATTCCAGTTGAATATTCTTATGGGTAGGTTATCACTAAAACTGTTAGAAGGCTCTGCTTTCTACATGGAGTTTCGGCAAAAAAATTATAATTTTAAAAACTATGTATTAGGAAGTGTAATGTTTTAACGGTATAGTAATGCAATTCTTAATATTAAAGCGCTTATAATCATTTTGTTGAATTATTTTAAAAATTTATTCGAAAGTTGAATTTTGGTAATAATAATAATGTGATATAGTTACAACGTAATATGAACTAAATTGTAGAGTACTGCAGTTATTTTGAAATATTATAATTATTAAATATGAAAAATTGATATTTTTTTAATAGATTAATTATTATAATTATAAATTGTTGAAATGAAGACTAAGAGTTTTGATAAACCTTTGAATAGTGGTTAATTCTACACTACAAAAAGTAGTTTTTTTTGGTTTGTGTTTTTTTTGTATTTTGGAACAAGTTGGCCCGCTTTTAAGATTTTGACTAAAGAAATATGTTTTTGGAGTAATAAGTGATAATCTTAACGCAAAATTATGTTCAAGATTTTTGGCGCTTATTTTTTCTCAGCCCTCATTTCTTTGATGTTACCATAAGAAATTGTACAAAATGTATTCCAAAACTTCATTTTCTGACTCAATACTCATTAACTAGATGATTGGACAAACATTTTCTGAAAATTTCACGCCTCTGTCTTTAAAACTCGAAAAGTTATTCAATTTTGAAGATTTAGGAAGAAATCCGATTTTCAAGCAAAAAAAAATGAAAAACCGCTGGTAGCACTATCTAAAACACGTCCGATTTTGATAAAATTTTGAGGAAATATTTTTTTTCGAGTTAAGCTTTGATATTTTGGGGTGCACTCCCTCAAATTCGAAAAAAGCGTTTTTTTGAATCACCCTAATATACATATATAATATTACAGTTTTATTAAACCTATACTTATACTGCTAACAAATATGCCTACTTACATACAAATTTGTTTTGTAAAACCTCACCAGAGGTACGATAAACTAAATGGACAGTCCGCGACTTATTGCACAAATGTCTTTTTCACAATACTAACATAAGAAACAGAATCGAGTTGCACCACGATTTTAATGTAAGGAGACTTGGTACTCCAAATTGCCAGTACTGGAAACGCAATCGATATCCTAGTTTT
This sequence comes from Philhelius festivus, assembly GCA_963931855.1. Taxonomy (NCBI): domain Eukaryota; kingdom Metazoa; phylum Arthropoda; class Insecta; order Diptera; family Syrphidae; genus Philhelius; species Philhelius festivus. The sequence goes on along the minus strand of OZ007557.1, from coordinate 87,151,916 downwards.
TGATTTTTTCGACTGTTTCAATATTCTAGGGGACTGATATGAAATGCGGGGGACAAAGTTTAGTTAATTTGTTTTGTAATAAAATCAATTACTAAAAAATATTTATATAATTTATAGCAAAGATTTGGCGTAACTTCGGTGGAATTCGCACTGGGGACACGTCAGGGGACTGGGAATCAGACACTTTAAAGAATTTTTTGAGCAAAATATAATAAGGTCACCCTAATAATATTGTTGGGCCAGGTAGATATCAATCAGATTTCATTTTATAAAAAAAAATCAGATTAAATAATTGAACGGATTATAAAATATTTCTGGGGCCGCCGAAAATTCCATCGTTTGTAGAATCACCCTTATAAGAAATAGTTACAAAAAATAAGAAAAAATAGACAGCGTGGAAAAAATCTTGTCGTAAATTGGCCGAAATCAAAGTTAAATTTGTTTTTTTTTACAGTCATAATCTACGTCAAATCATATTTACTGAATTATATTTGCAGTTCATGAGAAATTTTGTTAAGACCGAAATCTAAACCAATTATTCGTTGTGCCTTTTCGGATTGGCTACTGTTCAAGCACCTAGCTTAGCACAGTGTAGATGGCGTCTGATGAGTGTGGTATTCCGGTTGAATAAGTTATCCGAATTCCGGATTATTTCGCGCAAACAAACACACAGTAAGAGACATCAAAACCTACTAGATCCTTTATTCTTTTTGAACGCAATTTCACCCATAGGTTCAAACGAGTTATGATATCAAAATTGCGCACTTTAGCGCACAGGGCTAGACTGCCAGTGGCCACCATATACATACCTACCTACCTTTGTGCCTTTTTTTTAATATATTTTTTCTGCATATGCAATTCAATCAATGATATGCCGTGTCAAAATTTTGTTTTTTTAATTTTTGTATTTTTATCGTTTCCTTAGAAGCGTATGTAAATTGTTCATATAATGAAACTTATAGAGCATTTCTAACATTAGGAAAAAAAATCTGAGTCAGAGGTCACAAGTTAATGAGTGCGTATTCCATTTTTCGGGCGTGTTAATCTTTCTACAAAATGTTCGTGCTATATAGTAGATAAGTTCGATAAAACCGAAAGTATCACAGCAGTAGGTGCTTCAGTTCAAGTGAGCCGTTCACAAGAATTCAAAATCTCTCAGTTCAAGGTGAGCCGAATTTCGTGAAAATCCTAACCTACATCCTTAAACGCTCAAACTGTATTCTCTGATCATTTGTAGAGCAGAAACATCTCCGATAGGACTTAATAAAAGTTAAAGAATATCTTGAATTCCATTGTTATGTTGTTATTGAAAAACCCTTTTTGTTTCTTGCTGGCCACATGTAGTATAGCCACTTTTGCAAACCAAATCTCAATTTAGCTGAATCAGACTCTGATTCAATGTAAGCAACTTTAATTTCAAATTACATAATCACTACATATTAAATGAACTCTTATGTAATTATGAGTTCACGGAAATATAAATGCAATAGGGACTGTCATAAGTTTAAGCCTTGAAGATTATCAATTATCAGTAATTACTGAAAGGACTCTTAATTATAATGTGATCTGAGAACAGTTTTGTGTCTTCCTGTTTTGTTCTTTTTTAACTTACATTTTTTATTGATACACTTATGTGAATGTACATTATATTGCAAACGGAACCGATTTATTTCATCCGGTATGTGAAACTCAGAAAACGTCATATTTCATAAATAATCCTTATACTTCTCCAAAATTTTCCTCGTTGTGAATTGGGTTTTGATATTGGAAATATATTTGACTCGTAATGTCACGTGTCTTCAGTGACATGATAGTTTCAAAATTGTGCATGCACCCAATCACTTTATTTCCATTGGATGTCGGAGTATTGGGAAATCATTAAAAACGTATCACTACTTTGAGAATTATGATATCAAATAGGACGAATAGATTGATATGTTACATATGTATGTTCTTGACAGATTTCGTGGAACTTTGTGTATTCCTTTAAATTATAAATATTATATTATTGAATTATAAGATTAAAAGACAATTTCAACTTATAATTTATAAACTAATAGTTTTTAAGTAGAAATCCTTTTGTATTCCTAAATAACTCTAGATTAAAGTTTTGAATTTATATATATGGCTGTAATCAATAATTCCGCTCAAAATAGAGTGTATTATACCTAAAACTTGCGTTTGAAAATAGGATATCCTACCTATCATAAATCATATTCGATTGTGGTTGAGTTAAATCTCAATGATATTGAAAAACATCTAGTACTCGCACAAACATTACCATAATTTCAAAAATAGAACACAATACTGTGTATTGCAATATTAAAGAAAATAAATTGTGGTTGTTAATTCTGGTTGTACAGGAGCGGATCAGTGTGATTTTCTGTGCTGTGTACGTTCACCCTGTTTTAAATAGGCCAGCTTTTTTGGCACTAAGTAAAGCCCAGGTAGGTGAAAACACCGATCATACGGAGTTGAACCTGCATGGTTATAGCTTAGTGCCATTATTCTTTTCTCATCATGGTCTAGCCTAGCCGTATACGCACGTAATGATGTTGCCTATCATCTTCTACCACAGTATGTTATTACAATTTTAATTCGCGAACTTTTACTTTTAATTACTAAAATAAAATCAAACGAAATGACGACAAGAACCACGACGATGCGACCGAACAACAACTATATATTATGTAACTAAATAGACTAAAGAGCGATGATGAACTGTCAAACTGCAAGTAGACGAGTTCAGCGAAAAAAAATTGCAACTGATAGCAACAATGTATGCTACCACCACGACTAGGCTCAGCAAGGGGGTGGGTTCACGATGTATTATTTTGATGATGATTATTATTAATTAAAATAATAAAAAGAGTGAAATGATTTATTTTTTTTTTAATGAACGCAGAGGCGTTGCTGAAAAATAAAAAGGGCGCCAGTGATTTTTTTTGAAGATAAGGAAATCACAAACCTTTGGAGCGAAACCGACGGTGAAAGATATTTTAAGTAAAAGATTTAAATTTATTATTCCGAATGGGAATTTTAAAGTTTTATTGAATTGCTTGGGAAACCTTGCAATTAAGTAGGGCTAAAACCCAAGATCTTTTGAAATAATTATAACACAAATAAAAATGAATTTAGAAAGATGGACCGTTAACACTCGGTCCCGAAAGCACAAACGGTGGTAAGAAACGGGTCGCGCGTTCCGCAATATCGGAATTTTTCGATTACAGAAACCAAACGAATATGAAACTGAGTTTTTAAGTGAAGTTATGGACACGAAAATGAAAATTCTAAATTACAATTTTGATTGAAAAACCACTATACTTAGCTTTATTATACCACCAAATTCCTCTCTAGTCCTCGAGTTAACTTCAACTTTCTATGCAAATGTTTTTCCAAGTTTTCCTCTGTTCCTCGAATTCCTTCATAATTCTTCAATTTTCGATATTTTAAGATAACAAAAAAAATCCTTTTTTTTTTCTTGTTTTCAAAAAAACTTTCTTCTTACAAATTTTGCACCTCTTGCTTAATCAAATCTCCGTAAAGAAGTGTCCTTCCAGGCTTTCACCTTGCCTGGAAGACCTCTTCTCTTTTTAAAACCCAGTGCTTTCCGCCAATCAGTGACGTGGGCTTCGATCGCGTCATTTATCAGCAACACTCAGCACATTGGCGAGAGTGCGCCAACGCAGTTGGAACCCATCAGCCTTCTCGTACTCGCACTTTACACCCAGCTTTATGCACAGTCATCATCATTGAATTCGCCGACCTCCGGTATGACTTTCCAGTGGCGGGCAATTCAATGGGTGCATTCAGCCACCTAACATCCCCATACAAGTTTTTTAAACAAAATTTTATGAAAACCAAAAAAAAAGGAACTCAATCTTTCTTACATAAAACTCGTAAAGAAACAGTGGAAAACCTGTGCAAAGAAAGTTGCTATAATTTAAAAATTACTATTAAGAGGAAGTTGGTGGTAATTTTCTACATCGCGAATTTACTTGATTCGTTGGGTTTTTGCGCAGATTTGGGGAATGTACAGGGACTAGCCGTTAACGTTCCATCTTTTACATATATAGAAATAAAAATTTATGTTTTAGGTTGGGCACGCAGCCATTCTCACCAGGAGTAACTTCAACAATTGGGAACAAAACTTCGCCAATGTTACTTTTTGTGCATATTTAACACAGACCGCCCGTCTGTTTCTGTGACCAGCTGTCACTACCAATAGCGATTTGAACAGACCACCCGTCTGTCGTCCATTAAGTTTCAAAATTGAACACACTGGTATTTTTTTTCTTCAAGTTACTGAGCGAGTGAACCGATGGCTGATGGACCATGGCTGCCCTTCTCTCTCTCAGTAAGTTGAAAGAAACACCTGTTTTAAGAAGGTTATTAAAAGAAAGGAATAAGGATAGGGAACCGAAAGAATGATTCTTGTTACGGAAAATTTTACCGTAACAATGTTCCCTGTATAAATACAAATAAAAATAATACTACATAAAAAAATTGGCTTACAAAAATCGTTTTTCATAAATGAAACATCCAAGGAGAAATTAATTTATTCCTACTTTTGAATTTTTCACACTTTCCAGTAACAATGCGATAGTACTAGATTATTAGTTCGTCTTGTATGCTTGGCAACATTATAGCCTTAAATCACAAGAGCAAGTTAAAGTGTCCCAGCCTTACATATTTGTTTTTTCTTTCAAATCCAATCCGCAAAATCATAATTTCTTATCAAAAGCTTACTAAGTGGTCTTAAGAAATTAATATTGAGAACAAGATTCAGTCGAAAGCTTATTTAACTCTGCTGCTCTTATCTTGACTTCTTTGTTTATTCGCAAGCTCACCTCCAAATCTCCGAATATCACCATTCAAACAAAAATTCGGCTAAAGGTTATCACAAAGATTATGTCAACAGGAAAACTTTTAAATTTTTATTTCTATTCTAAAAACCAAAATTTGTCGGTATCAGAAGGCAATTGTAGATTGTAGACCCATGGTTTTGATTTAAGAAAAATAGTACATTTGAAAAAATAATGAATAATAAATATTGATGCCTTAAAATGTGTACAAAAATTGCATTATTAATCAATCAAAGTGAAATGTGCAATTCATGTTTGAAAACATACACAAAACTTTTTTATAAAATGTATTTGAATTTGAAAAATGAAAAGAAAAAACAAATTTTCAGCTCCACGTACCTCGGTCTTTGGAAAGTACATTTTGTCGTAATCCATTCTTCAACTACTGTATCTAGATAGTTTGATTTGTCCAAAATATTTGTCTGTTTTGGTGGTATCTTTTTTGGATTTGGATTCGTGTTTTTTTTTTGCTTATAAATGTCTCAAGAGTGGAAACATTTTTTGAATAAATTTTTTTTGATAACTTTTCACGTTGTTGAAACTTTTTCGTTTGTTTTTTATTTAATTACTTTTCTTTGCGTAATTTTATTTTCATCAAATTGGCACTTATTGTAGTACCAAAATATAATTTGCACTTTTAAGAAAAATAAATAAATAATATTAAAACTAAGAAGTCTTTTTTTCTTTTTCTTTTTTGTTCATTAACGTTTCAACATTTATCGCCGTTTTTAAGTTTTTTTCTGGTTTTCAACTTTTTTTTAATTATTTGTTTAAATAAATAAATTAAGTAATAATTTAAAATAAGAAATTTCGAAAAAATAAATAAATAAATAAATAAAATTCTCCACCTCGAGACGGAGAGAGTTACTCGTCCGATCACTTCAGCTTTTTACTCGGCATTGAGTAGTTGCAGATTGTTGGTCGATCGTCGAAGTCAACCTCAACATCATGATCGGATTGTTTCTATGGATATTTTCTGGGAACGCTTTTGCTTTGGAGAATTGGTTGGTTGGTTGGTTGGTTTGTTTGGAGGCGGCGCGCGGCGGGTGGTGTATAGCTAGTTGATGATTTTGTTCGTGTAATTTCGTATCTGGAGGCACGTATTCGCTTTGAAAGACACCAACTACTTATCTCTTTTTGGAATCGAGCTGATATTATTTGTGCGAATTATTATTTATTTTTTGTGCAAAAGGGCTAAGGGGGGAATCTTTTCAAGCTCTGTCTAAAGTAAGTGAATCTTTTGACTGTTGATATATGTTATGTCATATTATGTTCTATTTATCGCAGTCCAAGTTTAGATAGTAATTTGACTTCTGATGAATTTGATACCCTGTCTGATTCTATCCAGAGAATTGTTTCCCATTTTCGGCACAGTGAGATCGTTGTTGCGGGCGATTTCAATGTACACAATTCTTCCTGGCTGCGCTATTCTGGTCAGACAACTCCCGAAGTAAGGTATGTCGAGATTTTTGCTGAGTTGAACAATCTGACCCAGCTTGTTGATGAGCCGACTCGGATTCCTGACTTTGCAAGATAATCGGCCAACACTCTAGACCATTATCCAGTTAAAAAAAAACCTGTGGGAACCGTTTGGCTGTACGAGAAAGGCAACTAGAATGGTCTCAACGATTTTTTCGGGAAATTTAACTGGTCACTATGCTTCCTCGATAGTGATGTAGATTCCAGTGCATATATGGTCTCAAATCTGATTCTTATCAAACCGAAAGGTTTGATTCGAGATGTAAAGATGCTATAAGGGTCAAAGAAGTAATTTTCCTTTGGTTTAAAGCCAATCCTACTGAGGAAAACCGGAATAAGTACAAACAAGCTAGAAAGAGCTGTAACTTTCATATCCGATGAACTAAATTTTTACATGATCAAAAATTACGGCAAAAATACTATTATGTCCCAAAGGTATTAAAAATGTTTTGTCATTTGGAAAAAAATTACAAAAGACTACGACATCCTCAGTTGCAACGCTCGTCTTCAATGACATTTCTGTTGTAAGCTCGATTAAACTATAGTTTAGTCGTATGCTATATGATATAGTGTATTATAATCTTTCATTGATTTTTCCATTTATGCTTCCAGATACAGCTGATGAATTATGAATTTATAAAATTTCTTTCTTGTGAAATATTTAAAATAAATAAATAGGAAGCCATAATGCCTCGTAAAGACCCTAAACCTAGTGACTTACAACTCTCAGGGGAGCGGACCTAAAATTTTCTGCCGATTTCGAATGGCTAATAAGCAGCACTTTTTAAGACCAGAGATACTTTTAAGGGAATTGTCAATTCGTCAGAAGAGGCAGTGAGGCCCTGTGAAATATTGCCGATGAAAAATTCGATATATTGTAAGCCCGATGACTTAGGCACCACGAAATTCGGATAAAATTTAAAACAAGGTTAAGAGTATTTACGAAAGTAAAATTTTCAGTAAATTTTGGAATGCGGGTCTTCAGCATTTAGGTTGAACAGGTGAAAAGAATTGCGAGATCCCCTTTTAACTTCTTTTCTATCATTATAATGTCAAGTTTGATCAAAATCTCAAATTCAATTTTTTACGAGTGCCATATATAGGGTGTCATTTAATTCGACTGGGATATTTTGGGATATGATTCTTGGGTTTATTCTTAAATCAAAGTTGTTTTAAAATATGGGTCCATCTTCAATGTTGACATCATTTTTTGGGAATTGAAGAAAAGTCCTACTTCGATCTACGCTAATCTTTATATATAACTGCCTTTTAAATAAAGTTGTCATCTTCAGATATCCAATTTTTAAGACCGTTCATTCTATTTAATTCAAGCTTGTTTTTGACTTTTCTTTTTTTGTTGAAAAATTTGCCCCCATACCTACAAAAAAAATCCAATACTGTAAGATCAAAAGATTTTGCAAGCCACTGAACTGGAATATTCTAAAAGAGCGATATTTTCTTCTTTTCTTCATTTGAACAGTTTTCGAATGCATCATAATAACAGATAACCAGTCATGACGTCAAAATTGACATGCAAACAAGTCTACCATCATCCGAATGACAGACACAAAGGAGTCGGTACCTTTATAAAAAAAATTGGTCAAATGTGCTGAAGACCAAACCAGTAATCGTCTACAAGCAAAATTACAAGAAAGCTATTTTAAGGGGGACAACAAAATATTTTTGTTAAAAATAATCGCTTTTTTTAGTAAAAAAAAAACAACGAAAAAACCAAAGTGGAAATTCCCTATCACTATTACAACTTGTTTATACAATTATACAAAAAAGTATAACAATGCACAATCAATAAAACTGTTACCATAAGGAAGGATTCTTTTAATTCATTAATCACTGCTGGTGTTTTATTTTGCTTAATCTTGTTTGTCCTTCATACATTTTTAACAATTCCACTGGTCGATTCTCTTTTTTTTCTGTTCTCTTGTTGTCACAAAAGTTATTAATGGATTTCATGCGTCCTCAAGGACGAAATTTATTTTTTCTTCAAAAGCTTAAAGGATTCTGAGCACTGTGCAATACATGGCATTCACATATGTATGTATTTGTATAATATATGTATTAATCCTACACTCCTTTTTCAGATCGAAGATGCACACTTCAGTTTATTCTTGTTTGAATTCCTCACTCGACACAAAAAACAAAAACAACAACACCAAAGAATGTCAAAGACGATAAAGCAACAAAAAAAAAAAAAAATGACGAAAAAAAAATATGTGAAATAGAATGAAATATTTTCAAGAATAAATATTGAAATACGCATATCCGAAGAGTCCACTTTGATGTTTCTTTTCTCGGAACCGAAAACAAAACAAATACGATGCTCTATTTCTTGAGTCTGAGGTTATCTTCCTTGGCTTGAGGAATTGTTAATAAAATGCGAAAAAGGAAATGAGTGAAGGATAACTAAGATGAATGCAAACAAAAAAGGCTGAGCTTTTGAAGAACTTGGTTTGTGAATGAAGACGAAACTGCCGTACGTCTTTGAGTCTCTGCTACACGTAGGTTGGTATATAATTATACGAGTATCTTCTATGACAAGACCTACGCTATTGAGACTAACATGAAGGGAAAACCTTAGAAAACTTTTGATTAACAAAAATTCATGAATTTTCTTTGTTATTTTGGCTAATTACCCTACTACGAACAATCTATTATACCATAGATAAACCACGTATTGGGAATATAAGTTTGTTTGATCTCAAAGATTAAGGCAAGAAAATACATATTTCCTTACGAGATGAGTGCGGTTAAAAATTTCAAAGAAGACCGAGAAGTTTAAGTATCTGAAATCTGTATACTGAATACTGAATTAAAGGAAAAGAGAAGAATACATTCACCAAAAAAGTAAACACAAGTAGGGGGTTTGTTCGTGGACTATGGTCAGAGTAATATTTCGTCAATGGTGACTCATGTCATCGGTGATAACTTTTGTATGGTAAATAAAAAACTTCTCACTGTTTGACAGCAAAAGTTAACAATTCTCGCTAGGAATAGTTTCTTTGAAATGTAAGAAATAAAGAGTTTTTGCATTAAGCTTTTCTTTAAATTTGATTAAAACAAACTGTCTATTTTGGGTATGGATTGTGTGATACGTAGCGGCCGGCCGGCCGTCCAGTTAAAATAACATGTCGTCGGTGTACATATCATTCAATTCAGGCAAAAAGAAATCAGTTATCATCCGATAGCCCTCGCCGTTGACCGTGATGGCCTGGCCAACATCGTTCTCAAATATATATATGGCGAGATGATGCCGCCCGCCAGCCCAAAAGCTTTCATAAAACAGTTCAAACATTTTGTTGAACGCTATAATTCTCAATGTTTATTTGGGAACACAGACTCAATTAATAACAGTCAATTTGACAGATGTTGCTTCAACAATATGTGTGGAAACCATCTCAAAAATTTACATATATTGGAAAACCCTTTATATAAACTGCCGAAAATAAAAAACAAAAACAAATTGATTTGCATATCCAATACAAAATTAGATTAGGACAATTCCATGAACACAGCCATGGAGTTTAAATGAAATTATCATATAACATCAACAGATATTAGAACAAAACAACCAAACAACATTTATTCGAGTGACGAATGGAATGACACTCAAATAAATGTCTAAAATTCATCCGCAGTAGGATTCTATTATAGCCTTTATCGGCGCAGTAATCCCTTTAACGAAGTTGTATTTGGTATACTTGTAAAATGGATGTGGATGGCTTTAACAAAAAAAAATTTTTGTTTTTTTGATTTTGTTATTTTGTTTGAAATCCAGAATGTAGGTTGGACTGCTCTGAGAATTAAACAAAAATGATGCTGCTATAAGTTTTGTGCATCAACCGTTTTATTATACCTCGAACGCTTCTAAAATTTTATAAGTGTCATTTCGATAAGGAATTAATAGCCCTGGAGCAGAAAAGTTTTTTAGAAGTGTCATATTTATTTCAGTATCAACAGTGCATTAAACTCATCTGATTTTGACTTGGTTTCGTTCAGGAAGAACGATATATTTGCCTTTGTACAAAGAAGTGTATGTTAAGCTAGCTATCCATATCCCAATAGTTTAGACAAAAAGATATTCATCAAACTAAATCTTTCTTTCTTTTGCCTCGCTGACTTGACGAAAATGAGGTTGACTTGGATCGTATGTGCGCTGACCGATATTTTGACTCTTCACTGATAGCATTTTGTCCAAAGAAGTCAATTGAATAAAGCATCAAACCAAATTACGATGAACTGAAAGCGTTTCAATTTTTGCACCACACCAAATTGAAGTAGATTTGAAGAACAAAGTGAAGTAACTTGAGAAAATTCTAATTAGATTTCAAAATGATTTTTTACTTGCATTTAGAAAAATATTGAATTCAAGATTTTTATCAGTTGACATTACAACACGAAAAGGTAGTGATTTAGTCTGTCTGCCAAAATTTTCATAAGATTCGCGCACACATGTAAAATGACTCGTTTGTGTATTTCTATTGTGTTGACGTAAATTTTGTTCATGGAAATTCTGGGGTTATATACTACCTAGAGTGAAATAGCGAAAAAGGAGTAGACTAAAGCCTTTTTTGTAAAATTGAAGTAGGTTGAAACGAAGATTTTTAAAAAGAAGTATATTTCAGTATTTTGCTGATGGTGCAAAGTAGGAAGTAGATTTTAAAATATTTTGAAAAAACGAAGTAGATATACTTCAATTGAAGTAAAGTGGTACCACTGCTCCCTATACCACACTGAACTGTCAGTTTCAATTTCGTTCTTTTTCGCAGTTTATTAATATTTAATACCGAATTTTCTGTTGTTATGAAAACATGTGACAGCAGAACTATTAAACTGAACGTCAATTTTGTTGTTCTGTTAATAAAGATGATAGCGAAATTAAATTAAACTGAACTGGACACAACATAAATTTTGAAATATTTTTAAAGCTCCAAAAACTTTTTTTTTTTTTTGTTAAGTTGGAGTGTAATGATTTTTATTATAGAAAAATATTTATAACCTTAAAATTCATTTTTTAAATGGCCAAACCAATTCCTCTAGAATAGTTGGAGTTAAATTTCTAACAAAAATTTTAAATCTGTATTATTGTAGTTATAAAAAATTAATTAAAAAATAAATACTGACCTGTTTTTCAGACATCGAATAAAAGAAAATGATTTTTTCTGAATTTAAAAATGGAATGTTTTTTTTTTTTTTATTAATATCCGTTATTCCGATAATGAGAAACACAAAATTCGAAAAAATGGTTCTGTAGTATCAACAGTCAATAATATCTTAATTTAATGGTGGGTGTATTTTTAGATAAAATAATTTTTTTTTTCTGACGTCTTGTAGATTGTATGAAAAAACTTTTAATTTGCAAGTTTTAAAAAAATCGACCATAGTATTTTCGAAATAGCTATTGAGTTTAAAACAAAACAGTCGAAATTTTTATTAAAAATCCAAAAGATTTTTTTATTAAATTTGAATATACAACACTATCCAAACCTTTTGGGAGTTTTAGCTTTAAAAAAAAACCTGTTAAAATCGGTTGTATCATTCTTGAGTAAATAAAATAAATATGTAGTTTTAAATGAGGTACTATGAATAACTATTTTTCGATACTTTTTATCAAGTCTTATGTGAAACAATTTTTGACAATAAAGAAATACTTTATTAAATTTAAAAAAAAACGTGTGTCAGGTACCGTTATTTTTGGTTTAAAAAAAATTTAGAGGACGGGAAATTGAAAAATGCTAGTTTAGGTTTAAGGAAAATTGACCGAGCCGTTGAGGCTGTAGTCAAAGGAACAGAATTGTGAAGAATTTATCTCTTTAGTTTGAGCAAAATCACGACTTTGATTCTTTTACGAATGAAAACCTTGCCACATAGTTCTTATTATATGCAAATAAAAATTATAAAGACTTAAGATCATAGACGCTCGCAAAAAATTTATTCAGAAGGGAGAGGGTGCCCTTTTGTAGCAAGCTTGAGGACGTTTGTAGAACAGAACCTAATCTTCTTCCAGTTTTGGTTTAACCACTTATGTAAAAAGTAAACATTTTTTAGTTATTCACGTAAAACTTATCCTTCATCAAATACAATATGGCGACTTTATTACCCTGTAAATCTTCATAATATTTTCCTAATCATCAACGATTAGTGACAGAACTTTTACAATAAAATGGTTTCAAATTGTAAGCAGTTAAAACTTAGCTTAATACAAAACTAAAATAATATTCGGTTAAACAAATAAAAGGTCTTTCCTCTTTAACAGATCTACAACAACTGATCATATCTATAATGCTCTCAGTATATTCTTCTACCTAACCGGAAACCGGTAGTCTCTTTCTATTAAAATACAATCAAATACAATCATTATCTTTCTTTTATTATATCTTCTTTCTGAACATTCATTTGTTTTTCTTTATTCTTTGACAGAATGTTTATTTCGACTGTATTAACAGTTAACATTTCAATGTAGCAAATCGCACTTGGTAACACACGTTTAATCAAAAAATAATTTATAGAATCAGTTAGTACAGATTTAAAGCAGGTACTCAGTGTACACATTATGTGTGCAGGATTTTATGTTTACACACACATTATTGTACACTGAATACCTAAATGTATTTTTCTGAGAGTGCATAGCTAAAATAAAATATTTGGTGCAAATTTTCCTAAGTGCGTTCATAAGAAATTCTCTTTCTCAAATACCAAATTTAATCTTTAGAATTGTCAAAATGTTCAAAGCGGTAACATATTAAATCAACTGCAATACATTTTTAAAACGAAATAAGAAACTTTTGGTTTGCTTTTTTTTAACTTTGATTAATAAATTTTATAAAAGTGAACTAAATAAACAGATTTTCTTATATGACATTACCAGGATCATCTGTTCAATACAACATTAGTTTAATTAAATAAAATCTAAATATACATACATCCGTGCGTCGCACAGAGGAACCCTTTTTTGATGGCGGTGTGGCTCACCACCATATAAATCTCATTCGAAACTTAAATTGCGTATTTTCAATGAGCTTTCAGTCTCAGTTCAATTGTTTCAACTGTGAAAACTAGCATATAGGTATTCTCATTTCAGTTAAAACAAAGTACGACTTCCTAAAAAGCCTTAATCAAGTCTTCTTTCATCAATTAGGAATTTTAAACACGTGTTCAAAGTTTTAGTGTTTTTTTTTTTCGTTTAATTGTATTCTGTTCCTTATTATTTCTCTTTCGACAACGAATTTCCATTTCGAATTAAAAACTTTTATTTAACTAATACGCCAGAGACATTGTTCCTCATTATCCTTTATGAAATTGCAATTCTCAAAATAAGAAGAATAACAAAAAAAAATATAATCAACGACAACTCAAGGCTACGGGAACAAGCACTATCATCTTAAATGCACACAGATTATGTCGAGGGTGCAAAACGGCACCATATGCCTAAAACACCCGCTTCTCTTGATATAGTCGTACATATGTTGCATCACCCCCAACAGCAATATGTGTTTCGTATTTTCATTTATCCTGCAATTGAAAACAGCACCCAGGAGCCAAGACAACACACAATGGGGAGGATTAACTAAATGCTCGATGGATACATCTGTCAAAGGTTAACTATTTAAGAGGGCCACAAGATTTACAAAATCTTCTTGATGAGTTCAAATATTTTTTTTAAAAAATTCCAGAAGAATTTGATTGAACAAAAATTTAGTCAAAACTGAATTTCGGTGTAGAGTGCTTTTGATTTTGTGAGGTGAAAGGGAGAAAATTTAACCCCGTTTTATTGAATTTAACCACCTTTAAACTTGGGCTGTGTGCTTTTTAGAAAATGCCTTAAAAGTCAGGTTTGGAAATTCCTTGTCTAATTTTTCTAGACATTTTTCATCGATTTTTCTGACAATGACTTCACTTCACATTTGCTTCAAGTAATAAATTGATATCTTCAGGGTGTTAACAAACAAATTTGTGCTAGCAATATAAATCGAGATTTTGATCAAACTTGGCATTACGATAAGGCAATTTTCCAATTTTCTTTAAAAGTTGTAAACAAGCGTTTTTTCAGCATTCCCCCTACACAATTTTTAGGACCATATAACCCCTTCTCTGTAATACAAAATTTCATTTAGCCAAAAGCTTATATTTTTAAAATGAGTTGATTTTGTCTCATTTGGTTTGACCCTCCATTTTTGGATATAATATTTTACTTAATCGACTGTTTTTCCCAAAATTTCTGCTACCTCAAAATCGTATTTATCAGACAATCATCTCGCAGTTTTATCGGCAAAAAGTGGCTTCTATTGGCCAGCATTATAAACTGAATCATCATATGTGTATAACAAATAAAAAGTTTTGGCCCTATGACACTTCCTTGTAGTATACCGTCTTGAATAATTTTAAATTTCAAACGGCAATCTACAGAGTTGGTCGGTTATATAAATTTCAGTATTGCTAGAGCAACATCTAAGCACAGAGCCTTTTCTTCAGGTTCAAATTTTAATAACATCTGCATTTCGTCTAGTCCTTATTTGAATGTTTATTTCAAAATCCAAACTGATGTTTTAGAGTTGCAATACGTTGCTGCAGGTCTGTTTCAGCAATTTTTTTTTTTTAAATATTGGTATCGTCATTATTTGAAGATAGCTTCTGAAAACGCTCTTGAGTTTTTTGGACTTTACATATCCAACTCAACGTTGAAGCTAGTCCTTAAATTCTTTGCCAAAGTATAAGCCCAACGGGTGGTTGCTTTTAAACATTTACCTTCGTGGGTCATATTGATAAATCCGACACTGCAAGAAAGTACATCACTCATAGGAGCAATATCAGCTAGTTAAACATTGAAATTCATGAATTCAGAAAGAGACAGAGACATGAAATTGAGGAATATATATGAGAAGAGTGCATGGAAAAGCGCATAGAAAAACACATTCATCGCACAATAGAGCAAGGCGCATCTATTATGAAACACTAACAACTCTCGAAGTCGAATCAATTATTGCCGAGCATCATCTTTGGCATGTAGATCTGGCCTCTTCATCTGCATTTGTGAAGGATTCTTCTTCTCGCATCAAGGATAGATGGAAGGAGAGGATGGACCTGTATATGTCAGAGGTGGCATTGATGAGATTACCTTGCACACACTGAGTCACTAAGAAGACAAAAATAGAACAATTAAACGTGCACCAAGTGGGAATTATGATCCTATCCATTGCAGGATGCATGCAGCTTGCAGCATAATGTCAACCAACACCAATCTGTAAGGAAGGATTTTCCGAGGGGAAAGAAGATCCTTTTATACATTGACGAAACGTTATTGTTAGAATATGCTTTATTCTCATGTCTTATCGATTTGTGCTCATTCTATAAGAAAAAAAAAAGAAAATGTTTGCCTGTTGGGTTAAAAATCTGTTCTGCTCATATAGAACATTGTGTCCTGAAGTCGGCCATTCATGGCACAATATAATTACTGATGTTACTAATCAAGGACAAACGAGACATAATCGAAGTAGAATGCTGACTTTTCTACAATGGAGATGCCATTAGATTGAAATGGATTCCGTGTAGCTGGGTGATGATGATTGATACTATCCAATCGTAAGTTTATTATAGACGGAAATGGATTCATGTGATTGCCTGGTCATTTGCAAGCGTCATTAGGCTCCTTCATCACAAGTCGTTAAAACAGCCATTTGCATAAATAACACCGCCATCCCAAAGTGCCATCATAGAGCCATTGAGTTGAATTGAAAGAATCCTCGTTTGATGTCCTTGTTTTGTTTGAAAGGGAATAACGAAATAAATCTACTGAGTAGAAAAGTGATGATGAACCGAAACGAGTGAAATATCCTTATAGTGTATAGTGTATACACCCAAAGGATTGTGTTTCTGTTTGGCTTCTTTGAGGTCTCTATTATGAGGAGGGTGTTACTTACAGTAAAAAGTAGAATGTGCCAATAATGAAGCATTAAACAAAGGATAAAGAAGTTAATTAAAAATGAAGAACACAAAAGTTTTTCACAACCAATGTTCACAAAGAATACAACTATTATAAGGGTTTCAAGGATTCTTTAAATGAAAATGAGGGATTATCCCGATTGAAGAGTTTTAAGGAAGGAATTGAGCTGACATGAGATGTTCATTTTGCAGTGATACTTTTTTTTTTTTTTTTGCGAAGAACAATACCATTGTTAAGATTTTTTGTACACAATTTTTAATAAAGTGTTGGAGTCAAAAAATGTATCAACTCAAGATGCAATTAAAAACTAAATATTTAACATTAGATTTCACACATTTATTATTATTTATTCAAGGCTTACAAGCGCCCAAAAATTGAGAGCTTATAATATTAGGAAAGGGACAGTCGGAAAGAGCACTAATTACTGACGGTATGATGAATCCACTTTGTTGAAGTGAAAGAATAAATTGGTAAATTTATGAAAAGATTTGTTTGAAATTTCACTGTGCTTAATTAGTGCATATTTTAGTTTGAAATCTAGTCTTACTTGCTAAATTAAAATTATTCATTTTACATACAACCATTCTTCCAAAACATTTTAAATATCGCAGTGTTCAATAACTACTACCTACTTACGTCCAGTGAAATAAATAAAATTCTCGACTTAATGACAAGAGATTTCTGTAGTGTTTCAAAAATATCCTGTAAAATGGCTTAGTTGTGAAGATATATGCTTATACTCTTTTAATGTAACGGCATTATTGTCTTTATTGTAGGGACATGACGTCGAATGAAATAATGCCCAAATAGCAAAATGCAATAACGCCCAAATATTTAACTCTTCTTTTATATTCACACAATGCCAAAAGTGGACCCAATTCTCAAGGAATTCGAAGTGAATTTTTTTTCAGTTTTTGAAAAATCAAAATAAACAACTGGTCTTATGGGAGATCCTTTTAATAAACATGTTCCGAAAAATTTATTCAACTATGGCTAGCTTTTACCAAATAAATTTGTTTTGACTTTTCTAAAATTAAAAAAAAAAGTGTCGGAGGAGACATTTAAAAGTGCTACCTAACAAGTTTGAAGAATATCGGTCGAACCGAATATACAAAGTGGGTCATCTATATAGTGGTTTCTTTTTAATCATAGGTTATTCTGACATTGACAGCTGTTTCATATGAAAATATTGAAAACTTATTTCCAAAGTGAGTTCTGTATAGCCCACAGAATGCGTTTTTGAAAAGAAGTTTTGGCCGAAATGAAGCCTTTACCGCGCCTGCTGTACTCAAGTTTGTGCAAAAATTTCGTAAGACTGGTATGCTAGTGGACAACATGTATGGTCTTCGTCATCGCACAGACGAGAATGTGGCTGCTGTATCCGAGAGTGTGAGATTAAATTCACGAACATCAACGACATTGATTTCAACATCTCAACATTTCACGCACTAGTCTGAGGAAAATTCTGAACAAAGATCTCGGATTATTTACTTAGGGGACAGAATGCGCTGCAGTGAATTTTCGCTTTTAAACGACGTTGTATTTCCTTATTAATGGAAGTATTTACTCTTACTAATAAAGCCATAATACATGGAAAATTTTTAATTTTGTTCATTTTTTTACATTTTTATAAAGAAACTTGCATTTGGCCCATCATTTTTTTTTTATTTGGACATAACTTTTGGGCCTCTACCGGCTTAAAGACCCTAAAATATATTTATTACCCTATTTTAAGATCTTTAATCCGTGGTAGAGCCCCAAAAGTTATGTCCAAATCAAAAAGTAAGCACATATTCGGAATTTACTCGATAACACGCAACTTTTGATACCCCTTTCGATAAAATTTTTTTTTCTTCATACAATGACGGGACAGCCTACTGTCCACCGTTGCCAGAATTATCCGAAGCCAGTTTTGCCGAACATTAGATTCCGAGACTGAAACACGAAGTACAAGAATACCCCTAAACCGAAACCTCACTTACCAGAAAAGATTCATCATTGAAGTATTTGAATCAAAGAAAATATTATTTGTTATATAGAAGTCTCCCAGATGGAGTCTACGTCTTGGGAATAAAGAAAGACATGTACAGAGAAGGTAAGAAATCGATTCCTCCTTTTCTTCGTCCATAAGCTTCTGCAGAAATCTTTAGAATAAATTCCAAGCCGTATTGCATGCTTGTCTATCAAACACTGTCCTATTATAGCACCTATTACGGAACCTACAAATGTGCAATCTGCTTAAAAATATTAAACCTTTGGAGCGCTTCACATCCAGCATTGGCCAAATCTGCTTTGTCGCAAAGAAGGTGGTGATAGTCTTCCAATTAAGGTTTGTTCTCCTTAACTCCAAACCGGACTTCTTTAATTTCAAAAGTTCCGCTTGAAACACACTACACCGATTGTGAAGACGAAAAGAGGGACTTAAATTTAGTCTGTCTTAGTATTCACCTCCACCATAAGGTTTTGATCAATGGCTGTAAAAATCTACATTTTTAATAACTAGTTCCCAATTTTATAATAAAGTCTTATAATTTGGACGTAATGTTCGATTGTGTCACCAAACTAACATGGCCACTACTAGGAACCAAAGCCTACCCCCGCCAATTGAAAACTTCTTTGTTCCTAAATATCGCAAGTGCAAAGTAAAAAGTATTTTATTTTCGTCAACATACAAATTTTTCTACTTTAAATTGCTTTACAAGCTTTACAAGCAAGTCAAAGTTCATTTAAATGAATTTTTGTTTTTGAATTCTAATGTGCTTCAAGCATTTTTTAATTCAGTGAACTTGAGGGTTGTGCAAAATGTGTGTGAAGAATTAATATTTCCACCACTTTTGCATAAGCCTAAGAACAAGTCTTAAAGTTCCTACCAAAGAAATGAATTTCATCTTTGATGTTTGTTTGTTCTTAAAAAAAATTCAATTTTATGTCCCTAGAAGTTATGCTTTGTAAATCTTAGAAAATAAACGGAAATTACCTAAAACTATGTATAGCTTCCACAACAAAACGTAAAAATTCTTTTTCTGTTATGTACGTACATTACGTATGTAGCTTGAAACGCAGTTTCATTCTAAAAATTTCCTCCATTTCACTCACAAAGTTAAAAAAAAAAAAACATTGTATCCATTTTTATCTTCTATATTGTTGCACTTCACAAGAAATTCACAGGGGAACCAAAAAGTATTCAAATTCCAGTTTGATGAACCATGTGTTCCAGGCTGTTATATTATTCATCCCATCGTACCATCGATAAGAGTAATTTTCCCAAAATCAGCTTTTGCTTAGTTTAATAATAAATGAGAAGCTTACAGTGGTACTCTGAGATAGTGCCTACCGTTCTTTTATTGCCGGCTCATTTATTATTATTAAACTTAGCGTTTTCTACGACACAAGGACAATTTCCGGTTTACGTAAACGGAATTCCCAAGAAAAACAAAAATATTTTAAATTATAAATAAAATGTGCTTTTCATCTTTAAATACAACGAACAACATAAAACCAAGATTCACATTAAAAAAAAAGCCTACAAAAAAAAAAAAACATTAAATAAATAGCCTAAGTACAGATGAAGTACCTACTCGTACCTTCAAAACAATGGACTTTGTGTCTTGTGTTCCCATAATGAATGCACAATAGCATAAAATTATACATTCAGACAGAAAAGCAGGGTCGAGGGAGCCTGGGCAATGTGAACCACTTCCTGCCAACCCCTAGAGGCTTCATGTCTGTCTGTTTATTGTTATTTTTTCTCTCTTTCCTGTGAGCATACAAAAATAGACAAATAACAAAAAAACAGTTTGCATGAAGGGAGACTTAAACAATCCCCCATAGATGGAGTTAAAAATAGAAACGTAAATTCCACCTTCATGCCATATGTGTGTCCTAGGAATTGGGTTAAGAGATCATTTGAGTGTTTGAAGGAATTTTTGATATCGAAGGGAGTATGTTACAAGTATACTTATGTATATAGTCTGGAAATTATCGTTGCAAATGGGAAATATTCATCGGTTAAATCTTATTTGAAAAATTAAAATTAAATTTTAATAAAAAATAAAAAATTGCACGAAATTATTGACTTTACGACGCACAGTTTCTTTTTGCTATATACAAAATTCAATTATTTTCTAATTAATAAAGGAAGTGCTTGAAATGTGATTCCTATTTTATGCTCTTGAAATATCACAAGAACTACCTTCTGTATACATATGTATAAAACTTGTAAGCGATACCTTCACCTTTTCTTATATTAAATTTAACTATCCAACTTATTTTTTCAAAAAAATAACATTTATTTATTTGAACTTGCTAAAATGGCGCCCGGGCAATATTAAAAACTTTGGGTATCAGCAACAGAAATCGCATATGTGATGACCTTTTTTGGAATCAGCGCAATCATAATGACCTCATTTTCTGCATACTTGACATATTATCCAGTTTTAACTCATCTTATCTTCGGACAATTTAATATTGCAAAATATGCAAAGTGCATCTTTATCGTAACATGTTTCATTGCCTTTGGAACTAGTTTGACAAGTTTGACCTACTTCATTTATCTAAGAACGACTCTTACGATTTCGATAAAAACCCCTTCTTATAAAATACATACTGTGATCATAATCAAAACGCAACGCTACTTCTACGACTGTTAAGTCCAATTTTCTAATATAAATACCTTAATATCCGTAGTATCTGAAGCTCCGGTGATTGTATGTGTAAAATAGGTAGGCACCTATGGTTTATCTTCAATAAACAAGTCACGTTTAAAGACGGTTATTTTAAGCTAAACCTAATCGGGCTAAGAATTAAATACAAAAAAAGCCTTTTTACAGTCACCACTATGTTGACTAAGGGATTCTGCCCTGGGAGAGATTTTATTTTATTTTATTTTTTATCGACTTGTTTATGCAAAAGCATAAACAATCCGTCCTTCATAATTCATCCATTTAACCGACCGAGCAGAAGTAATAGAAATTCATTTTATTTGCATACATTTTTTAGGAATACAGAATGAGTAAGGACTTTTACGGTGTTGTTCATAAATATTTCTTAAGGACAATTTACTTTGATAGAGGAAGGTTTTCTTTTGATGTGAAGGGAGTGACTGGGTTTTATTCAATTTAATAATTCGACTTGACATCATGGTTGGATGTAATGACTTGTCAAGGTATTATAGGAATATACTTATGAATAAAGGATTTAAGGTAAAAGCAAATATTATAATGTATAAGTTGATATTTTTGATCAATCATTCTTTCAAGGGATAATTTATTTCATTTTAGATGGATGAATGATGATTCTTTTCAAAAGTTCACCCAAAAATACCAAAGATATTTTGAACCTCTGATAATTGAACCGTTTCTTTTTTTAGTTCTATCATTTTCTTTGACATTTTTTTACTGGATAGGCTGTTTTATACTGCTTCGATTAGTAGTAAAGACTGTCGATCGGATTAACCTTGAGACCAACTTCAAACATTCTGTTAAGTTTGGAAATTCTTTCTTTAGCCATACTTCATGAATGTGGAACTCCAACTTCCCTAAAACCTCAAACTGTGCTCAAACTTTTTAGGGGCAATCATAATCCCTTTATAATTTTTTCGTATACGTAGTTTTTTTTTAGAATTAACTTTGGAAAATTTGGGAAATTTATGATGGAAGGACTCAGCACAGAACAAAGTACCAAAGTTGTTCAATTTTATTTTGAATATCGATATTCAAATATTCAGATTCAAAGATCATATATTTAGAAATTGCTTTTATGTTCGAAATGCACCAGTGCTCCAAAAATTCACCAATTGGTCTAGAGTTTTGAGCAACAAGTGCTTATCTGTGATGTGTCACGTACTGGAAGGACTCGTGAAGTTCGAAATGTTGTAAACATTAATCGGCGGCAAGAAAGCGTTGAGGTGAATCCCGAAACTTCCACCAAGCCACGCGACGTTCTCAGCAGTTGGTGATATCTAGGCGATCTTTGCAAAGAACTTTATCGCAGTTCGCAATTACATTTTTGTTCCATATAAGATTCAATTGGTTCAAGAGTTTAAAGCAAATGACATGCAAAACATGCCGGATGATCGGCGTTTTCAAGTGAATAACGAGTTTAATAACAAACTGAAAACGAGTGATGAGGCCCATTTTCACCTCCACGGTAACGTGAATAAACAAAATCGCAGAATATGGGGTACCGAATCCAAAAATAATTGTTGAACGTCAAATACACCCACGAAGATGCACATTATGGTGTGGAATAACTTCAGATAGGACCATTAGACCATATTTTTTTCGAAAACGACCAACAAGTTGCGGATAATGCAGATGGTTTTTAATACCGGGCAATCATTGACATTTTTTAAAGTCAGAGGTTCAGAATTGTGGTTCCAACAAGCTCACACAGCTCATGGCTCTCCTGAGGGAAATTTTTGGTGATCGGATAATATCTTGTTTTTCTGATTTTATATGGACACCGCAATCTAATGATTTAACAGCTCCAGATTTTATTGCTTCGGAATACCTAAAAAGTAAAGTGGATGCCAATAAGCCAAGAATCCTGCAACAGTTTTTAGGAGCGTATCGATAAATAGAAATGAACAGTGGTAGAATTCAACAAGTTTAAGGCTAATATTCGCGAAGACCTGAAATTAAAAAAAAATGGAATATGCTCTGGAAAGGGTAAGTCAGGTCGAAGCAAGCAATAGACACCATTTGAAAGATATTGGCGCAAACTTTTAAGCTGCCTATTATTAAGGTTTTAGAATGATACTACTTAACAATTTGCTAAATTTAAAGTAGTTTACTGACTCATTCTTATTTTTAAACATTTCTTACTAGTATCGTACGTCTGAACATCTAAAGTACTGGCAGATCATGTAAAAAAAACTTAGTAAACAGAGCTGTTTTGATGTTTGGAAATGTCAAAGAGTCATATGAAGTTAGCGCGATACTAAAAAAAAGAGGCTGGGTGCAACCCACACTGATAACTTCCCATTTGTGGTCTTGAAAACTTTATATCTAGTTTTTTTTTTAAAATAACCAAATTTTCAGCGAAACAAACTTTAGCTGTAAAATTCAAACAAACATTATTTTAAGATTGAAAAGCATTTTAATTATTTAAAGAGATTTAAAATTGAGATAGTATACATTCTTACGGGAAAGTATCGATGTATAAAACAACATACTTTAGAAGGCACTATCGGTGTTCATTCCCAAGAAATTCGACTTGAAATACAATTTTAACTAGTTTTCACTAGAATTTTTAATAGTTTTTTTATTAAAAAAAACTATTAATTCAATATTTTACCAATTGTACAAAATTATACTATGTATAAAATAAACTAAATTAGAAGTCAATATCACTACTAGTTCTCCAGAAATTTTAGTCGAAAAACAATTTTTACCAATTTTCAATAGAATTTTATATAGTTTTTTTATTTTTTGTAAAAAACTGTGAACTGATTTTTTTTTTGA
Organism: Philhelius festivus; assembly: GCA_963931855.1. Classification (NCBI taxonomy): domain Eukaryota; kingdom Metazoa; phylum Arthropoda; class Insecta; order Diptera; family Syrphidae; genus Philhelius; species Philhelius festivus. The sequence continues at coordinate 87,128,154 of OZ007557.1, read as the reverse complement.
AATTTTCCCCAGTTGGCAAACACATTATTTTTCGTTAAATAAAATTATTTTGAGTTTCAAATTGTTTTCCGTTCTTAGAATATCTGGGTTATGAATTTTTTTTTTCAGTTTTTTTTTATTTAAAAAAATAGCGGTATGTTCGTTTTTTTCCAAATTCATACCAAATCTGTATGACCTTATAATGAGTACATTAAATTTTATTTGAAATCGATAGCATTATTTTTTCGTGAGATATTTGAAACTAACCAAAATTTTTACTTTTTTTTTAAACCGTTATAGTGAAAAAACTACTCATTGTATTTTAATAAACGCCCTTTCAGCCTCTTTCGAAGTTTTTATCTATTAAACAAAATTTATTTGAAGTCGATATCTTTACTCGTTCTTGAGATATCGACGACGAAAAATGGTACCAGAACGTACGGACGTACGAACGTACGTACACACACACACATACATCTTTCCAAAAATGATTGATATAGCCTCTAGGGACTTGAAACGTCGAGAAATGTCAAAAATTCCAATTTGACAAATCGGACCGATTACAATAACTCTCTATGGGAAGTTAATAACTTTGATTTCAATTTTCATTTTAATAGAAACTCATTCAAAAATATGTTAAATTTGTACTTTTTAACAAATTAAATTTATGTTAATTCTAATATTATGTAACTAGGATATTATTATGTTTATATTTCATTAGTCTATTTGAGATTGTTAACTCTTATTGATGTATATAAATAAATAAATAAATAAATAAAACAGTTTCAACATCGTACTAATTTGACTAAAATTTTGCGCTATTATCCTTAAAACTTAATGTAAACATATTTGCAACCCATAATCTAAGTCTTAATAAATGTCAAAGTTAAATGAGATAAGAAAGAAAAATGTTATTCATCAAATAAATCATTAAGTTATTTATCCGCCACCCTGTAAATATATCAAAAAAAAAACATTTTGGAAAACAAAAATAGTTTCGCATTTTCTTCTGTATCGCTTAATTTGTAGCATTAATTTAGACATTATTAATAGTACCAAATTCTATCTGAGAATTGAACTTGTTGGTTGTACAAGCTAAGTAGAGTCAAAGATTCTTGAGATAATTTCTCCAAATGAGTCCTGAAACCAAAGGAAGGGCTCTGGTGTTACATTTGTGTCTGTAAGAACCGCACCGCAGCTCGACATCAATATACAGTGGGAAAATGATGCTTTATACAAAGTACAGAACAGTGGCGATTCCACGTCAAAACGTGAAAGGTCTATGGAGGGTTTCACACCCTCAGGCCCGAGTGCAAAACATCTGCACATCATTCAATCCAAAGCACCCTAAAGGATCGATGACCCAATTTCATCTGATAGATGGTAAGCGGTTTAACTGAAACCCTCAGCTGGCTTCTTGTATGTTATGAGACGAAACCTATGACCACCTTCAATCACAAGTGTTGACGATTGGTATGAAGGTTTTATCAAAATCATTATTTGTGACGATCATAGATCTTGCGATCTCTATAAGCTTGCTGTTATGAAGTAAGTTGAAAACTAGCTAGGTCTGAAACTCAAGGTTGTTGCACACAAATACATGCTGAACCTTCTTTTATGGAGGAGATTCTCCAGATAATACAAGTAGGCAATTTCCTTCTGCCGGCTCATGACTCTTATGTTGCAAAACTAGAACAGGTAGGAGCTCTTTATTAAAATGTTATCATCGTGGTCAATAAGGACTCCCTTACCATCTTGACACAAGCTTAAAGCTTGCTTTTGCGACGATAAACCGACGAATTTATAAAAAAGATGAAATATACGTGAAATGCGTGTCTCCACAACCCTTCGAAGCTTAGGAAATCACATGGCATTCTATATCTTGGTGAAACTACTAAAGTAGGTAGCTGTTTAAGCCGGCTAAAAAATTAATTCCAAGCTTCGAAAGATATTTCTATTATGAAATCCTTGTTTTTATATAGAACATTTTATAAAATTCAAAGTCTCTTAAATATAAGAGCAAATTCGTGCTACCGAGTCATCCATTTTATTAACAGAGGATTGATTTATGTTTATATTCGTAATGATATCTTGTATAGAGAAATCGAACATTTAAGTTGGAGGATGTACCTTTACCAATTGTCACGTGAAACTTCCATTATATTTTTTTTGTTGGTTTAATACTTGGTAAGAATACTTTATGGTCTTCAAAATAACCAACACACAGATAAGTATGTCTGAAAATCTAGATAATTTCAACAAAGCAAACGAAAGCGAAATAAGTTCGACATTCGTCCATATTTTTATGTACATATATGTTTCCCACCCTCCAAATTCTGCAATAAACCACCATGAGCATGTTCCAAGGACCCATAATTGACTTATTCGTTTAGTTTTCTTGTCAACGACCGAACAACAATGTGTCCTTCAATATTTTTTAAACCAAAAAAAAAAAAAAAAACAAGGTGGAATATGATTTTTTATTTGGTTACTTTGTTCCGTTCTTTTCTTTAATTATGTGAAAACAGAACAGACAAACCATCCAGCCTCCTGAACTACATTCGACCCTTCCATCTGTCCACTCAAGGTTAAATGACAACCTAACCGCCTTGAGGCAAATATAAGTAATCCTTTGCACAGTGGAAATTATTCAACACACAGAACATTTCAAAGGAGGAATACGCATAGGGAAGGAACGAGAACATGTTTGTTGTTCTTCAAGCTTTGAAAAGGGATTTTAAAAGAGGGTATACAATTACAAGGGATGATACCGGTTTAATTGTGATTTAAATCTAATGGAAAATGTATTCTCCCAACGGCATGGCAGGTTTATTGCGGCAAAGTTTAAAATGTGAATTAATCAACGTTAGAAATTCTTGGAATTCGGTGTTTGGATTTTGTGGTCTAATGTTGAATGGTACGAGTATTTATCATGAACTTGTCGGTTAAACGAAGCAGAATATCCAATGCTAATTTATACATATTTTTCTTTAGAAGACAATATTTTAAATTAAAAAATAGTACGAAAGCAATGGGAAGCTTTGTTTTATTAAGGAAACGCTTATCTGGAATTATCTTTGACACCGCAGAATGCCTGAGGATGAATTATTTTCGGAAATTTGTATTCAAATTATTCAAATCGCTGGGCCAATTTCCTTCCACCCAAGATTGAAAGTGAAAGCATTTTAATAGAGCTATGGTTTTTGTTTTCTTTTTTTAGAAATGGAATAAACGAAGCTGTGTGTGAGGTATTAACGAAATTCTTTTTTATTTGTTAGCCAATATGTATGGAATGTGACATCGTTCAAATGTCTGCCTCGGTTTCACATGGTGGCGCAGATCCGAGTGGTCCATTTTTCAATAGATCCGACTAAATTTAAGCGATGGCCTGTGTTATGTTCAACTTAAGAGCATTGTAGTTTATTCGCATGGACCTGCAACTTCAGGAAACCCCACAAGAAAAAGTCTAGCGGGTCAAGCCGCATGACCTTGGTGGCCAATTCACGCTACTTTTGCGGGAGATAACCTTACTCAAATCGTTCATGCAGAATGTAAATCGTAGCATTCACTTAGGGACATATAGCGCCATTCTTCTAGGACCACATATTATGTGCGTTTTATTATTCACAAATCTATCTGGATCCGGATCTGAATCATCCCTTGAAAATACAACGATACGGATCTTAGTGACAGCAGTGTTGTAAGCCTGTCTTTTTTTATCCTTAGGTTTGTTAATTTTAAATTATTTCTTGTCTTTTTTCTTTACACTGTAGCTTACACTACCTTATCATAAAAGCCATCTACCCGCTAAAGTAAGAACTAATTGTTGGATCTTAAAAATAGATCCAGATAGAGAACAGGATCCCAAATTGTTTTTGTAATACGTGTTAAAAGTTAATCCAGATCCGGATCCAGATAGACTTATGGATAATAAAACACACCTATTGTCTAGGTCTATATGGTTCAATATGGACGATAAGAAATTCGTTGATTCTATAGAGGCCGGTACTGACGGTGACCTCCTCAGCAATATCGTTTTCAAAAAAGTACGGATCAATGACGCCACCGCAAGCCAGCCCGAAACTTACATTAAACAGTAACTTTTTGAATATGCATTGTCACCTGATAAACCTAGTGTCCGTTGGTGCCTTCCCGCATATACGGAAATTTTACATGTTAACACGGCCATTCATCCAAAAATGCACCCCGCCGCTAAAGATGATTTTTCGGCCAAAATTAAGGTCGTCCTCCAAACGCTCCAAAGCCCAGTCAGCGAGCAAACGGCGTTGTCTATCATCATGGATTTTGAGCTCCTAAGTAAGTTGAATATTATACAGGTGAGAAGTTAAGATCCGACAAAATTTGGCAAGTTAGAACTGCGAAAGACCGAGTTCTTGTGCTGTACACTTTCACGGACCACTACGATATTCTCCGCTTCAATTTGTTTCATGTACGAATGTTGTACCAAAACGGCCCTCTCAAATTTACCCCCAAGCATTGAAGAGTCGACTGTGTAGGGCCTACGGCCACCACGTTAACGTTAACGTTAAGTCCGTGACTTTTTGAATTTCGGACCTCTTTACTGAAACAGCAACACTGCCCCTGTCAACAGGCATCTGTCAGTTGACTCCTGTCAAAATTTAAACTTGCTGCGTCAGTTAGTTTGTGTTTGACAGCTATTTTTATCAGACTACTCACTAATTTGAGGAGAAAATGGAAAAAAGTGAATTTCGTGTGCTTATCAAGCATTATTTCTTGCGAAAAAAAACCATTACCGAGACCAAGGCTAAGCTTGATAAATACTATGGGGACTCTGCACCATCGATTTCAATGGTAAAAAGTGGTTTACTGAATTTCGTTGTGGCCGTACAAGCACTGAAGATGCCGAACGTCCTGGACGCCCAGTTGAGGTCTCTACACCCGAAACAATCGAAAAAATTCACGATATGGTGTTGGCCGACCGAAGATTGAAAGTGCGAGAGATTGTGGAAGCCGTAGGGATCTCGCATGGCTCAGTGGTTTCAATTTTGAATGATCACTTGGGCATGAGAAAGCTTTCCGCAAGATGGGTGCCGCGTTTGCTCACAGTCGACCACAAACGCAATCGTGTAACAACTTCACAGGAAGGTTTGGCGTTGTTTAATCGCAATATGGAGGAGTTTTTGCGCCGTTTTGTAACCGTGGACGAAACATGGATCCATCACAACACACCAGAGACCAAACAACAGTCAAAACAGTGGGTTTCTAAGGGTGAATCGGCGCCAAAGAAGGCCAAGGTGAGTTTGTCAGCCAATAAAGATGGCGACTGTTTTTTGGGATGCACGCGGGATAATCCACATTGACTACCTTCAAAAGGGAAGAACAATCAATGGGGAATATTATGCCAACTTATTGGACCGATTCAATGAAGATTTGAAAAAAAAACCGACCTCATTTGGCCAAGAAAAAAGTTCTTTTCCACCAAGACAATGCAAGGGTGCACACATGTGCAGTTGCCATGGCAAAAATCCATGAATTGGGCTATGAATTGCTCCCTCATCCACCCTATTTTCCAGATTTAGCTCCGAGCGACTACTTCTTGTTCCCAAACCTGAAGAAATGGCTTGGTGGAAAAAGATTTGACTCCAATGATGAAGTCATCTCGCAAACAAAGGCCTATTTTGAGGACCTCGACAAATCATTTTTTTGGAAGGGATACAAAAATTGGAGAAGCATTGGACAAAGTGTATAGAGCTCAAGGGAGACTACGTTGAAAAATAAAATTATTTTTTTTTATCAAAAAATCTGTGTTTTATTCCAAAAGTCACGGACTTATTGACCCGCCCTCGTAGTTTAACTATTCCCATATTTTTAACGAAAGAACCTTTTTGAGTTATAAGAGAATATTGAATGTTCTAGAAGTATGAATTTTACTGAATAAAATTGATGTTACAAAATAAATAAAAATGATTGAATGTGTTTCTGATTTGTGCAAAAACAGGTTCGAATATCCACGACTAATTTCGATTTTCAAGTACTATAGCCGAGCCAACACATTAAGTACATACATATGTACATACCCATACGGACACGTAGTTCTGACATCCGAAAATAATCTGAAGTTGTTGGGATTTTTAAACACCTTGGTGACTTGAAACATTAAAAATTGATGCCGAAAAATGTATGTATCAACTTGGTATACAGTCATCACAAAATGTGTGTGGGATCGAAGTGATTCAAGTTATCACTTATGTAAATACGTGACCTTTAACGCAGGAGATGATGAAAATTATCTGAAGAAATATCTGGTGAGTTGTATACGTCTATTTATGTCAAATCAAACAGATAGATCATACTAAAATTAATTGTTATTTTGCAAAAATGGTTTTAAAGTTCATCCCTGATGTTGTGCTTCTGACCTCTCGCTGTCCTATTTCATAGTATCATGAATTGGTTTTTGATGTGTAAACATCTTTCCCGGCGGTAGAGTGAATCGAAAACGTGGGTAAAACTTATACGTTCCGTGTTACCCGTTACGGTTACACGTTCCGTGTAGCAATCTACCTTACCGACGATTGCATTTAACACCCTGTTTACATTGGAAATATTGCATACTTACGGAAAACTTTGAGTAGGTACTGAAATCTCGATTTTATTACTTTCCATTGCTGGCTAGACTTAATTCAATCCCCCAACATTTCTTTTGCATTTTCAGAGTTGACATTTAAAATACCGAAAAATGTTGTTCAGGGCAATCAGTTGACTTCTGCAATGAAATATTCTCGATACGTCAAAATTTAATTCGTCCCTTATCTGTCATACCATATGATTATTTTAATTATCGAATTAAATATTCTATATTACGAGTATATCAAAATATACTTTAAGCTTTTACTATATCAAAATATAGATCGTTCTCCATCTGTCAAGCCATGAACTGGATGATGACTACGACTTCAATGGATTAAAAAATTCAGTGGCAATTATATTTACTTTAAAAATTTCCATTACAAGGTGGAAATGATGTCAATCGGCTTATAAATCTCTGACATAGGAAGTAAGTTAAGTACAGAAATCTAAAAAAAAAGTTGAGAGATTGGCTTGATTTTGAAAAGGTGAACGCTCCATCTAGTGGCTTGACAAACAATTTTTTTTTGACATTTTCGCTGCATGACAAGCATATTTGAGAATGTGAACGCATGTTCGTCAAGCATGTTGGTCCGCCATGGTCAAAATTCTAATGAGAGGTGACGTTTGACAGCATGTTTGTGAACGCTCCTTTTTGTATCCATCAAATAGTCATCATGCCGTGCTTGTCAAACAAATTTGATAATGTGAACGAAGGTATTAATGCTCCGAGCAAATAGTTGTAGTATGACTGCTTTCAAACGATGCGATATCACTCTGCAATTTGTGAGCATGTTTGCGAGAGACATACATATCTATGTGGTGGCGAAGTTAAGCCAGATATACATTGTTTAAATGCATGACAAGCCAGCGCAAGTCTATTAGTAAATTCTGGTTAAAGTTGCATATACACACATCAAGCTTGAGTCTTCAATCACATCGGAGGAGTGGCAAGTTTTTCTTCAAGCCTTATCTACTTACACGTGCTTGTCATGCATTTGGACAATGTACATATATTTGGCTTTACACGCAATTGCTGAGTTTGGGAAAAATGCGTAGTTATCGTTCATTCTTCTTTGTGGTTTTCTTTATTTATATTTGAGGTTCGCTCAGTGAAATTCGGTTAACTGAGTAGAGTAAGGAGTGCGAAGAGATGACTTCTTTTCGCATGAAAAAGGTTAACTTATATTAAAAATCACTGTGTTTAAAAGCACTCATGCATTTGAAAGGAAGCCAAAAGAGAAACAGAGATTGAAATCGGATTCGTGTAAAAACGGTCTATTTTCTATCAGATAACATCTCTGTTTGAATATAAGAGTAAAAATGCAATGCCTTCTCAACAACATCGCTGTTTAAACATATGTCAAACAAACTTTACGTTACGTAGCGGCGCATTAGTCGCCCATATTTCAATCGATGCGATAGTTACAGGGCATGGTCAGGCATGGATTTAAGTATAAGTGTAAGGATAATTTGTTGGAAAAATATTGGACGGATTTGAATATATCTAAAGTCACAAACTAATACGATTGCATTGTATGTTTGATAAATACGTTCGATAACAAAAATTCGAAACTCGGTCGAACGTTGATGTTTACACATCTTAACCGTGAGTCCCGGCACTCACCTTTTTTTTTATTTTGTTCCCGAGGAAAATCAATCATCGACACACTGAACAACTTGTACAATATTTCCTCTTATGGGCGAAAATAATAGCAGACGACAAACTTTTGAAAAATTGAAAACTTAAGGTTTTAAGGTTTTTAGTAAGAAAAAAAAACGGAGATTAGGGCCCACTGTGCAGCGGTGAAGTTATAATTTTCGGTGCTTCTTACGTTAGCCACGGTCATGTTCAACTTACATAGTCGTGTCACTTTTTGTGAAATACCAAATTCTTTCATCGATCTATTTACTGATAGTTCCACTCTGGCTTTGGCTATATGTGCCGCCTTAAAGCCTATAAAAAGCTATCAATTGTTGATTTGTCCAAGATAAAGTCATATTCATATTGTCTCTCAGACAATATCAATATCTTACATAAGCGGATATCCCCATATGCTAAGAGGTTATGTACTTAGCCTTTTTGACTACACAGAATTAAATTGGTTTTAAACCCTAATTTTCTCTCTAAACTCAAATCCTTCAAATGTAATGTACACCCCTTCACTGATGATTTGCAATAACGGAATAGCAGTTCACAAAGGACTTCTCATTTATTAGCATATGGTTAAAAAAAATGGGACCCTACCTTAAATACCCTAAATACAAGAAAGAACAAGAAATGTTCGAGTAGACTTTGTTGCTCTTTGGTTTGAACATGATGGTAAAAAAGCAAGGCAGATATCATTTAGTTGGCTGGCAGCATTTAGAGATTTAAATAAAAGTTATTTCAAAAACCTTTATTTACCACTAAACAACAACTACAAGTCATTGTGAAGGAGGAAAAAAGGAATAATTTTCAAAGCCAAATCCAAACGACTGGAACTTTGTCGGAATTAAGTGAGGAATCTGAATGGAAAAAACTTTACCATCCATCAAAGACTAAGCCCTAATCTTCTGGGAACTCACGAGAATTTATTGAATCTGGTCCAAGAAAAAATTAATTTTCAATATGCTCCTTCTGGTTTTATTTATGAAGTGCTGAATACTGACACAACTCAACTTAAGCTTAAGGATACAAAAGAAGCTGGGTCTGATGGGGTCCTAGCCGAATTTAGAGAATCTTTAATTTTCCCAATACATACAAAAGGAAACTTGTCAGAACTTTCACATTTTAGAGGCATATCGTTTTTAAATGCTTGTTATAAAATCTTTATATTAATTCTACAAGGACGCCTTCACAAATGGATCGACGAAAATAAGATCTTAAAAGAGTTCAAGATAGGTTATAAGCTAGGCTATTCAACGATTGATCATATTTTTTCGAAATTATAAGAGCCCATTAAATCGACGTTGTGTTATAATAGTACCCTTAAAACACAAACCGACTATATTAAAAAGTGCTGGACTTCCCCGAAACATAACTCGCAAGCTAAATGGTTTAGTATGAAATCGGAAATAAGGATTGATTGATGGAGAAATGGGGAGACTTTGGTGAAACCTTTGAAGAAGATACGGACTACGAACGCAATTCCAGATGATAGAAATAGACGTTATCGAAGAATCGAAAAGTTTGAAGATACTCAAAAGAGAGTTGCTTGTAGTGAAAGCCCAGTAGTCGGAGAGCTGACTATTGTTTCAAATTTCAATTTTTATCTAGAAACTGATAACTATTTTTGTGACCTGCATAGTTACAAACAATCTCTTTGAATTTTAAAACCAGATACGAGGTCCTTGGGCTTAATGGAACATCCTAAAATAGAAGTTTTGATCAGTTTTGCACTCTGTGTAACCTTCAATTAATAGAAAAATGCTTTCACCTAATTGGAGTGTGCCCAATTTACGCAGCACAAAGACAACAATATGTAGGAAGAAGTTCTTTAACGGTGCAGGAAACTGTACGTTTTCTCAATTGCCTGAATTGGAAAAATCTTTATATATTCGTAAAAAGCACTTGTAAATATCGAATGTTATTGATAACTGAATTTAATTAAAGCAAAATTGTTATATTAACTGAGCTGCCGATAAGGACATAGTTTATAATTCATTTTTGTCATGTAAATGTAGCTATTTCATAAGATCAATAAATGGATTACTTCCTTCACTTACTTAGTCACTTATTTGGGTTAAAAAGTGAACTGATACTTGTAAGACTTCGTTATTAATAAAGAACAAAAGGAAAGGATGATTCAGTTATATAAATTCATTTAACCAATCTTATGTAGTAAAACTTTGAATCGCTTTAATAAAAGAAAACAATTGATATTGCCTTATTTGAACACAATTGGCCATGTTTCAATGCCATCTTAAAGAAGATTTCAATCCAATTTAAAATTTGTCTTTATACAACGCGAAAATCGAAAGGACACGAAAAGTTAAAAAACATGAAAGGCTTCTGCAAACAAAAGACTCCTAAACATTTATTCAATGTCTAGACAGTGTTATTGGCCCCATTACTCAAATAAAATACCTTAAGATACATATATCAAATCTTATCGACAAACAATCGTAACCCAACAATAATTTTGAAAAAATATAAAATACTTCTTAGAGATTACAAAATAATCATCATGCAAATGTCAGTGAACTATTTCAGACTACTTTATAGAAGTACATATTTGCGGGATCATTTTCGTGCATATTTTGCTTATGGTAAATTTATGTCAAGCAACCTTGGGCTCATTCTTCAAAATATTAAAGAATTCTCTAACGTGAACTATTTACCTGTTCACTTCGGAATTACTACTACCATTTCGTACAACTTCCACCTTAGTTCAACTACTACAATTATTAACAGTGGGTAATCAGATTTAATTCATTCTATGTACAGTACATATTAAATAAGTAACTCACCCTACACGACATCCCTAGTGGCGATGAAATGACACACCAAATGGCATTGCTTTTACCCTCAATTAGTTAGAAAGTAAAATACCGCAAATTACAAGCTCCCAACGGAAGCGCCAGAGGGAAAAACAAGCAAAGATAATTTAGTTTAATACAGCCTCATCAACGCACCTCTATTCTGACCTTCTTTCCCCTGGTTGTCATTATACAATTATTATGGCACCCTTATTCCTCTTCCTAGTGAATTATTTATAATGGTTTTATGGGAAGATATAAGTCTCCATTAGACTTAAGACAAATCGAAATCACGACAAATAAAGGTTTTCATGTTTACATTGAGTCCTGTTTTTCTTAAATAAGAAACAAAAATAAAACAGTCGGTTTGTGCACTAAGCATGCTAGTATGTTTGCATATGCGTTGAATGGTTTTGAATCTCAGCCGCTGCCCCCTAAAATTAGAAAAAACAACGTTAGTTTTTTTCACGAGAACTGCCTTTTTTCGAGGAACTGACAAATATTTCAAGGGCCGCTTATTAAAAAAAAGTTCTCCCCTTTTAACCCATTCGGCGTCGGCAAAGGTTGCAGGTCCCCTTTATTCCCGCCGATATCATGTAAACATAAATGATTGAGAGTTATGAGTCACCTTCTTCCCTTTTAACTATATTTATTTTTAGTAGAAAGCTTTGTTAAACCTTTTCCTAAATGGAAATCATAATTTTATTAAAAGGCAGGTTGAACTATTTAATAATGAAATTTCTCTGTTAGTTATTTTATTTCCTCAAATTCTTCGGTGCCCAGAAAAGATATACATAATTAAAATTTCTGACAAATTTTATCTTCCTCCTTGATGTGGGTTTTGAATTTCAGCTTACTTCTAAATATCTATAATTGTATGGCGAAATGAAAACCATCCATAAAAAGAGGCTGGGTGCGACCCACACTGATAACTTCCTATTTGTGGTCTTAAAAACTTTATATCTAGTTATTTTTCAAATAACCAAATTTTCAGCGAAACAAACCTTAGCTGTAAAATTCAAACAAACATTATTTTAAGATTGAAAAGCATTTTAATTATTTAAAGAGATTTAAAATTGAGATTGTTTATGCATAAGTTGTTTTATTTAAAAAAAAAAAAAAACTATTAATTCAATATTTGTCAACATTTTACCAATTGTACAAAATTATACTAATTATTATAATTATAAAATAAACCAAATTAGAATTCAATATCACTACTAGTTCTCGAGAAATTTGAGTCGAAAAACAATTTTTACCAATTTTCAATAGAAATTTTTATAGTTTTTTTATTTTTTGTAAAAAAACTGTAAACTGATTTTTTTGAAATTTTCACCAGTTGTCAAACACATTAGTTTTCGTTAAATAAAATTATTTTGAGTTTCAAATTGTTTTCCGTTCTTAGAATATCTGGGTTATGAAATTTTTTTTTCAGTTTTTTTTATTTAAAAAAATAACGGTATGTTCATTTTTTTCCAAATTCATACCAAATCTGTATGACCTTATAATGAGTACATTAAATTTTATTTGAAATCAATAGCATTATTTTTTCGTGAGATATTTGAAACTAACCAAAATTTTTACTTTTTTTTTTTAAACCGTTATAGTGAAAAAAATTACTACTGAATCTTAATAAATGCCCTTTCAGCTTCTTTCGAAGTTATTATCTATTAAAAAAAATTTATTTGAAGTCGATATCTTTATTCGTTCTTGAGATATCGACGACGAAATATGGTACCAGAACGTACGGACGTACGAACGTACGAACGTACATACGTACACACACACACACAGACATCTCTCTAAAAATGATTGATATAGCCTCTAGGGACCTTGAAACGTCGAGAAATGTCAAAAATTCCAATTTGACAAATCGGACCGATTACAATAACTCCCTATGGGAAGTTAAAAAAATTAAAGAATTTATCAGAATTCGTGTTGTTTCCCAGAGAAGAAATGAAAATTCTGTTATTATTTACTATTAAATAATTCTTTAACTGATTTTCAAACTTACATAATTTTTAAAGGGTTTTTCAATTGGCGCTGGTAGATTTTTTTGACGTGTGGCGGCCATGTTGTTTTTGGTGACATCTTTCAAAATCTATTGTTTATTATTCAGTTACGGGTGCCAAATGACTATAGCAAGTTTAACAATTGAATATTGAAATGAGTAAGCGATAGTGAAAACGTTCTATGGATCAAAAACTTATTACGGTGTTGGAGAAGGTGCAATCTCTGACATACTAAATTTAATAGAGCTGTGTCAATCGGGATCGATTCGATTTTTTTGATCCGATCATCGAAAAGTATTGATGATCGAAATCAATCATTTTAATCGATCTCAATCTCAATCATTTACATGAATCTCGATTCTGGATTCTGGATTTTCTATTTCAATCTCAATCATTTCAATGAGTCTCGATTTTCGATATCAGTTGACTCGATTAATCATAATTTACTTGATTCCATTTCCTCCGATTCAAACAACGTGGATTATGAACGCCAAACGGATGGTGGACTGGAACTTCTGGGTTGAACTCGGCATTGAACAACATGATTGATCGGGTTGGTCGCAAAAACAATTGTTGGGTTGAACTGATGTTATTTGATGTATAAGGATCCGGTATGTTTAATGTGGATTTTTGGACGTTTCTTAATCCATCGGCATCGTAGCCATCCTTTGATGGAATTTGACAGTTTATGACTTGACGAATAGAGGACGAATTCAGTTATGACGTACAAAGTATATTTCGTACAAAATGTCAGCCGAAAGCCCTAAAATTGCACTTTTCCGGAGCAACAAATAAAATCTCTTTTTTTTGGTATTTTTAGACGTTTCTTAATCCATCGACATCGTAGCCATCCTTTGATGGAACTTGACAGTTTATGACTTGACGAATAGAGGACGAATTCAGTTATGACGTACAAGGTATATTTCGTACAAAATGTCAGCCGAAAGCCCTAAAATTGCACTTTTCCGGAGCAACAAATAAAATCTCTTTTTTTTGGTATTTTTAGACGTTTTTTAATCCATTGAAATCGTAGCCATCCTTTTATGCAATTTGACAGTTTATGACTTGACGAATAGAGGACGAATTCAGTTATGACGTACAAGGTATATTTCGTACAAACTGTCAGCCGAAAGCCCTAAAATTGCACTTTTCCGGAGCAACAAATAAAATCTCTTTTTTTTGGTATTTTTAGACGTTTCTTAATCCATCGACATCGTAGCCATCCTTATGACGTACAAAGTATAGTTCGTACAAAATGTCAGCCGAAAGCCCTAAAATTGTACTTTTCCGGAGCAATAAATAAAATCTCTTTTTCTTGAATTTTTTGACACTTTTTAATTCATGAAGTAGCCATCATCATAGAGTATTTTGTGAGAACTATCAAAGACACAAGTCAATCTTATCATCGAAATCGAAATTAATATCGAATGGGAACAGTATTGAATCATTTCAGTGAAATGAAAATGATCGAATGATCGATTGATTGAAAAGATCGGATCATTTTCGTAATCGATTGTTGAACGATTCGATCATTTGAAATGAACGATTTACACAGCTCTAAAATTTAAGTATCTCTTTTCGTATTTCCAATCACTGAAGCGTGTTCGAGGCGGAAATTAATTAAGGCGATTAAATAAAACCTGTCTTGGCTTAATACAATGAAAGATATCCGCATCTTCTCGGACAGTCAAGCAGCCATTAAATCTCTTGATTCTGTCTCTACCAGCTCAATAACATCCCTTAACTGCCGATTGTTTCTAATGGAGATGGTCCAGAAGTATAACATTCACCTCTGCTGGTTGCAAGCCACAGGGACATTTCAGGAAATTATAAAGCTTACAAGCTCATCGAAAAATGGAACAATGATACCTTTTTGCCAGATAAGGCAAATATAGATATTCCCATCGTTACTTGTGAACTTATGCTAATGCAAGATGCTATACAGAGAACAAACCTTAGGTAGCATATTATCACCACCTGCTTGGTGACAAAACAGATTTGACCAAAGCTGGATCTGAAGCGCTTCAAAGATTTAATATCATAGGCCGTAATAGGTGTTATAACCAGGACATTACGTTTGATAGGCGAAAACGGAATGCACCTTGGATTCTTTCTAACGATATCTTCAGAAGCTGAATGGACGAAAAAGTGAAGGAATCTATCCCTCACCTTCTTTGTACATGTCCTGCTCTATCCCAAAGACGTGAGCTCCATCTGAGAGATTTGTACTACAATGATCTTAGTTATTTGGCAAAAATAGATATAGGCAAACTCTTTCACTTCATAAGGAGCTACATTTGGTTCAACGGGAGAAAGTCTGCAAGATTAAATGTGGTATCACGGTCTAAGGGTGTTGGCTCTTCTACTGACAGCCATGTCAACTTCACCTAAAGCATGTTTCACTTATTTTATGGGAAGAAGTAGTGGTCCTTCACAATCAACTCTTTTACGTTTGATGGCCAATTTTGAAACGACCGGTTTGGTAATCAATCAACCAACATTAGTTCGTCAAAGCAACGCAAGATCAGCCAAGAACAGCTTTTTAAGCTGACAAAAAGAAAAGTCCGCAGTGAAAATTTTAAATAACACGCGAGTTTTAAAATGCAGGTACTTTTGTTGGCAAACAAAGTAGTCAGCAAGATATTTAGCCCTTTTCTGCTATACGTCCTGGGTAATGATTATTCAATTCTGCTTTACTTTCGAAAGAAAACATTCCTCGTCAATAACTTAGTTTGACATTTTCATAACAAGCGAATTGATCAACTCCGAACAAAACTGTTTTTGGAAATAAAAAGACTTCAATTCTATCGACACACATATCAAATGACACCTGATTTACCGAAATCCTCAAAACAGTATTCTTAGGCCTTATGATTCTCCTGTTCCTTCATTTACAAGGTTATATAAAACCTGGCTGTCAAAGATATTCCTGAGAATATTGTCCTTCGTAGACCCTGACTTACTTAACAATATCTTGCTGATAATAATCGCATTCTTCAGATAATCTCAGACAGGGATATCTCTAACGTCCTGGCTTTTACGAATTGGATATTGTATCCTTCGATTAACAGATTCTCAAAGGTGATTAGGGATCTCGAAAAATATAGAAATACTTTCCATTTTCTTAAATCCGCTTTGCTGCAAAATATTATTTTCTTTTTTGAAATAAATTTTTGAAACGCGAATGTATTTCATTCAAAACTGATATTCGAATAATTCGAAATAAGGGTACGTAAAGTAATATCCCCGAATCGATGATGTGAAAAGATTTAAAAACTTAAAAAAAGGAATGTGAAAAGAGATTTAGTATTTCAAAATAATTAACTCAAACTTTAAAAATATTTTTGGTTTCATTTAGATAAGATTCCCCTACTTCCTATCTTAATTTTTTTGACATAACAATCCGAAAACATTATTTTTTAAAGTTTCTTTCAGTGACAATTTATGGATGGAATTGGATAAATTATTATAACTTAGTTCGAATTCTTTGTTACAAACCAAAACCAACTTTTTTTACCGCTGATGTTCAAGCAAAATCATACCAATAAATCATCAAGCCACTCACAAAAGACAGTTTTCAATTTTTAAACACAATTCATTGATCGTTAAAATTACAACTTCATCATTAAGCTTAAAAACACTTTTCAAACAAACTTTTGACTAACAATGAGTTACTTTATGTTATATTACAAAAATAAAAAAAGAGAAGTGTCCTCAACATTTCCGAAACACTGTTCTTTATTATTCCATTACCCATACTCAAAATGAGTGTAAAATTAATGCTTGTCCTTTTCAACAAACAAAAAAAACATACACACATCTTTCCCCAACAAAAATACCTCAAAACTTTGTTAACATACATCCACAAGACCACAAAAATTAATATCTCCGAGAATTCAATGTGACGCACATGTAGATTACGTAACAAATTTTAATAATTTTCATGAAATCCATACCGTTGCTAGATCAAGGCTAACATATACAAAGATATCAAGCTGTCCTTATGGTGCACCATTAACACCAGAATCCCACTGTTTTTTGCTTGTGAAAGTCTATAACAACACTAATTTGGTATCCCTAAATCCTTAGTTGCTCATTTTTTTTTTTCTTGGGTTGATATTCATGCCTACACGTCGAGTTATTTAATCTGCATCTGATGAATATCTAAATCGCAATTTAATGATACACACATTTGCAGGCATAAATTAAAGGACCATACCTTCAAGGTTCAGCCGGGATATTTAAGGAATGGTTTGTGTGAGGGTTAAATATTAAACGCAATTAGGCTTCATAATATTTTGAAAGCAAACAAAATATTTTTCGCAACTTAGCGAAAATTCGTTAGGCCTTTTCCAAAGAAATTCATCATTAACATGAATTATAATGAACCAAAAATATAGCCAGGGATTCAGAACTTTGTTCTGCCGTTTTTGGGGGGTAAAATTAATTACAGGAAGGATATTGCAATTTTCACAACGCTACGCAAACAATTTGAAACTTAATGAGTACAAATATTAGGGATTTGTCGAAAGAGTAAAAGTCTAATCCATGATATACAAGTAGAAGTCCGTTCTTAGCCAATTTGTAAAATAATACGAACATTTTTATTTAGAGGACTAATTTTGTGTGTTATCGATTGGTAAGCTTTCGTAATCTTTAGAGTCAAATTACAAACTCGAAAACAAAGTCTTCTTGCGTATTTTGATCTATTTGGATAAATGATTTCATAATCCTCCTATATAAAATAAGATCCACGACTGGATCGCACGATACTTGCTTTTATGTACAAATACTTTGGAATGGTCCTGCCAGTACTCACATATGGATCCGAGACTTGGGTGCTTAGCAAAAGGCACTCCGACCTCTTAGCTGCGTTCGAGAGAAAAGTCTTAAGGAGAATTGTTGGCCCCGTATGTGAGGAAGGACGATTCCGGAGACGGTACAATCATGAACTGTACGAAATCTACCTTGAAGCAGATATCGTGACAAAAATTAAGCTCGGTAGACTCCGGTGGGCAGGGCACCTAGCTCGCATGAGCGAAGAGGAACCTGCTCGGAAAGTTCTTTGTGGTACATTCTATGGTAGACGACAGCGTGGTAGACCATGCTTGCGCTGGAGAGATGGCGTAGACCAGGACGCCCGAAGCCTTGGGGTGCGCAACTGGATGGCGTCGGCTGGAGACCGGGATAGGTGGAGAGACTTGTTGAAAGAGGCCAGGACCGGAACCCGGTTGTCGAGCCGATGATGATGATGACTTTGGAATTTAAAAATTGTATAAATGTATCAAAACATGGGTGTAATTAGGAAAAAATCTATCGATACATAGAATTCATTGTTTAAATTTCCGTCTGATTTCTGGAAAAAATATGCAAGCAAATTTTAAAAATCGTTTTATTAATAAATTAATTTTTTATATATAGTCCTAAATTTCTTAAAAAAAATAAAACTTTAAATTGTTTTCCAAATTTTTATTTACAATATTATATCAAATTCAAAGAAAATCCTTGCAGAAATTTTAATCAAAATCGTTAAAGCCGTTTATGAAAAGGTCGAAATTCAAAAAAATATTCTATTGTTTGTAAAATTTTTGTTTTATTCGAAATAAATAAGATTTTTCATAATGGCTGTATGGCAGGTGCCGTTAATCAAATATTATTGAAGTTGATGTGGTGTACAAACTCAAGTTTTATCAATTCCGGAAAGGACGTTGCGAAAAGCCATATCACATATATGGTAAACGTGATTAGAGCAAGTCGTTAAACTAATAATTGGAAGAAGTGAAAGACAACCCCACAGGAAGCAGTACAAAGGGGTGAAATCGCTCGATCTCGGTGTCAATTCATATCGCTTTCGCGTGATATAATCATGTTCGGAAAACACTCGTGCAAAATGTCGGGCTGTGTGACACGTAGAGCCGTCCTGTTGAAAACACATATCGTCGGTATCTATATCATCCAATTCGGGTGAAAAGAAATTGGTTATCACCTGTTCGATGTTGACGGTGATGGCCTGGCCAACGTCGTCGTTCTCAAAGAATTATGAACCGATGATTCCGCCAGTCCAAAATCAACACCAAAAAGTGACTTTCAAGGGATTTTTGTTTTCGTGTGGATTGTGATTATGCCAAACTCGACTTGATTGTCGACTCGATTGCTTATTTGCGATCCCATTCACCCAGAAACGGACCACGTTGCTGAAATTATTTTTCGACCAAAATTGGATTCAACTTCCAACTGCTCGAGAGCGCTGTAAGCGAACACACCTCGTTGTCTTTTGTCCATAACTCTGAGCTCATGAATGAATTGAAGATTGTACGGATGTAAGCCCAAGCTATGACGCGAAATTTGCCAAGGTGTGTCCTCGAAAAGGCGGAGTTTATGTGTGTGGTGCGGAATTTTTCGCTAACGAGTGTTAGCGGATTACTCACTGAACCGGTCAACCCGAATTTATCCACCACCTTTCAAAAAGTTCTCTTCAAAGGACGATTAAAGCGGCCGTATAATGGACGAAGCAAGCGAAATATCGCTCGAACAGAAGATCCACTTTCATTTTTGTACCTAGATCTATAGCCTAAGCTAAGTACATATTTTCTTAAAACTCGGTACTTCGGTGATTCCCTAGAGGAGAAATTGAAATTTTATTTTTACCTCCTAAACTCTCCCCATACCCACGTAATGCAAAATCTTTTTTATGCCAAAAACAGCTCTAACGATTTTGATAAAAAAAAATAGGTGTGCTATTATGGGCATGAACTAGATTTTGGTCAACCAAATTTAGGAAAAAATGTTATTAACGCTACATGGCATAGAACAGTTTTTTTTTATTTTTGACTTCCTCATTAACGGCTCCAACGATTTTAGCCAAAATTCTTATGCAGGAGCTCCTTTGAAAAATATGGCCTATAAATATTTTTAAAAAAATTAATTTTGGGTTTTTTGAACATGAAAAATTCCATTTTTTTTGTTTGAAAAATCAATATCTTTAAAACGTGACGATTATTTTTTGAAATTATTTCCTAAAATCTATATTACAAAATAATTAAGATTGGCATCGCAAATTTTTTTCTTGCTAAGTTTTAAGGAAATTTCTTATATCAAAAATTAATTTAATAATAAAACGATTTTTAAACTTTGTTTGCATAAATACTTTTCTAGAACTAAGACGGCAATTTTATGCATTCGAATATATTTATCTTATGAAATCCATGTTTTATATATTTTTATAAATAAGTTGTAAGTTCCAAAGTACTTTTATATAAGAGCAAGTCCATTGAATCCAGTCGTGCATTTCATTTTATTTGGCTTCAAGACTAAAGGTACCTGCCATACAGAAATTATAAAAAAGCTCATTTATCTTGAAAAAGACTTTAGCGATTGTAACGAAGCGTTCCATGCTTCCACCAAAATCAATAATAAATCATTGATCAACCATGACTACGCAGCCGCCGCAGCAACGGCCGACGACACCATACTACGCAGCAGCTACCGACCGACCGACGACACTATACGACGCTGCAGCTACCAACGACACCAGTCACAGATAAGGGATTTTATACCATACCTTAATATAATACATAGTCACTATGAGATCATGACGTCACAGCCGCGGGTTGAACACAATTGGTAATTTGCATTCGACCCGTATATAGTTCACACACAGTTTACACAAAAACTATAATAAGAGGACGAGCTCGATTTTAGTTTAAAAGGCAACTGAAACTGTCCAGCTATTTCGTTCCATCAGTTTGGTTCGAAGAATAAAAGTCCTAATTGCCACCAGAGGCTTTGGTTCCTGCTGATCTGTCGGTGTTTATACATTGGCTGTACCTACCAGGGGCCTTAAGCCTGCCGATCTAGTGCCTACCAGGGACCTTAAACCTGCTGCTCTTGTAAGTGCCAGGAGCGTAGTCCGTACTTGTAAAAAAGTAACCCGATACCGAATACCAGTTAATGAAGAAACCAGATGCCAGAATAGAGCTTTCTAAAGGAAACCAACAGGACCACGATACAAGGAAAATAACCGATGTTTACCAGATACACCATGCAAGTTGTAAATTAATTGAAGTCAAGAATGTTTTAAGTGTTATATGAATTTAAGATTTGTTTTCAATAAAGATTTTGTAGGTTTTAAAGATCTTCCCACTGAAGTTTCGTGTTTTCTTCAGAGCGACCCTGGAAATCCGGCGAGCAAACCCTCGGCTGGAAAGCAAAAAGCACATCACACGATTTTGACAAAACAAAAAATAAGTTTGCATTTTCAGGCATAGTCTGAATTTTGGTGAAACAAAATCTTAATAAAAATTTTATTTATTTATTTCACTAATGGCTATACCGATTGTGATCAAAACATAAATTTTTTTAGTTTTATGCCTAGAGTGATTCCCAAATTTTTCACACTCTCTTTCCATTACAATAGGTTTCTACTTGGTAAATAACAAGATTGAAAAAGATAGCTTGAGTTTTTGCACCATTAACTTTAATCTTCCATTTATGGCAAAAGGATGCAATACTACTTAGAGCCAATTGAAGATCGGTTTGAGACTAAGTTAATCAGTACAAAATAATCCGGTATAGCCAGCAAACATTGCATGCTGAAAATTTGGAAGATCAGGAACATCTGAAGTGTCAAAAATTATACAAGTCTGGCCCAAGAACCGATCCCTGAGGGATTTCAGCATATGTAGTATGGAATGAAAAGAAGGAGTTGCTTACGCAAATTGTAAATTGGTGATCATGATGCAAAATTTAGTTTTTGTTCTGACAGATTAGTTTTGCAAATGGCGATAGTATTTAAAAAAAAATAAACTTAGGGATAAAAAGATGGGTATAAAAGCTGCTGTCACTTTTATCCATAGTTTTATTTTTATTTGTTGATCCATGTGGAACATTTCCGATAGTAAATATTTAATATCGAAGATCATTTGGGAAATAAACAGTAAATCTTCTTCGTTTTTTGAATATACTCGTATGTTCATGTTTTATTCCCAAAATAATGGAGTTTTTATTTCCTGTTTTGAAAAAATTTTCATTTTTATAGATGTTCCTATTTTAAAGTTAATTAAAACTCTAAACAAAAATGATAAATTCCCAAATTATATAAATAACACAAAAAATTAAAAAATTTAGTTTTAAATGTCTTTTAAGACAATATGTACATATTTTCAGCTTTTTCATATATATACTATATACATATACTCGTATATATTTATTTATATATATTATCAAACATAAATGATTTTTCTATGTACATATTTTCTATGTTAATTAATTCATGAAAACAATAACCACAATTCCATATAAGTTTTAAAATCAAAGGAGCATAACTGACCGCAAAATCAACCTAACCTGACTTTTAGTTATATTTATGTACATATATATATTTATACCGATTTAAGTCCCCAAATTGTGTAAGAAAAGTATGTCAGTAGACTACTTATTTTAATTTAACTAATGGAATCAAACTTAATTTTGACATTCTATTTCTGAAAGGTTACATCAAAAGAAAACTTCTTCGTTACATTAAAAACTTGCCAATTTAGTATCATTACACATCATCTGTGTTCTGTGAAAGCAAATACCTAACGCATTCCCATTTCATTCAAAAAGTTTTCTCATAAACTACCTCGAGCAGAACTTTTTCTAAATGAACCTCGAACATCAATATAGCAGACATCCTTTGACTTTCCCATCAATTACTCTAGCCTTTTCAGAAACAGAAATAATTTGTTTCTATTTTCAAAAGCTAAACGGACATCCTGCTCCACCCTCCAGAAAACCAACCATACCTTTTCTATTTTGCCATTTAATTTTCATGATTAAAGACTTCCTCCTCAGTCTAACATGAAAATAGTTTCTAACAATTCATCCAAGATTAACTTATATCACTTCTTAAAATCTTCTTAGCACAAATCAACCTTCTTAATTCGATTACGCCAAACCTTTGAATGGTTTTTATCTTCGGAGAAATACTGGGCCAAGACGTTGAATCCGATTGCCAGTTTGATGCTAGACAGCATGGAGACATCGACAAGAATCATTCATAAAAAAATTATTGCGACTTAAAAACTTAACATGAAAAGAGTATCCCTCTCTTAGAAAACCACCCCTTAAGTACATAGGCCCCAAGGGAGAAAACAGTCATCCTCTCACGTGATTTTCTATTTTGATGGAAATCTTTGTGTCATTTTTTGTCTACACTCTAGACTCCCTCTACCCCCAAGACGATTCCCTTAACTTTCAACTTCTTTTCTCAGAGATATTTTGTTTGGTTTGATATTTGGCGCCGAAAGTTCTTCCATGAAATTTTATTTTTTTTTTGTTTGGTAATCATTATTATATTCGAGCAGCTACAGTGGGGCAGGTAAGCTAATATTTGTTCTTATATTCTTCATGAATAGTCCTCCTAATAATAGAAATGGAAATGTGAGTTTCCTTGGATGCTTGTACCTAACTTATGTGCAAGCAGCTGAACAGATTTAAATGAAATTTAGTGCAGAGAAAACAGGCAATTGGAGACCTTTTATAAGCAAGTTTAGAGTTTCTTAAATTAATTGACACTTTCAAAACTTCTGGTAATTATGGTATTTCTAATGTTTGTTTGAAAAATATAGCATGTTTTATAATTGATTAGCACGTATTTTTTTTTAAAGTATTTTCTCTGGAATATTTCCGGTTGGTGTTAAAAATGAAAATTTCTTCTTTGTGCGTAAATTTTGCTCTTCTAAGCTGCTACTTAAGATTTTTAATGGCATTTTTCATTCAAAACTGCAATATGGAATTTATTTTCTATTCCTCATAAGAGGTAGTAAACTCCTGAAAAACTTTTTTGCAGCGGCTGAGAATCAAACACTAGACCTTCTTTATGACAGTTAAACTCACTAACAATTATGCCTAGGGGTACTACAGAAGGTCATACCATGGGGTATTCATTTATTTGTGAGAAACTTAAAACTATTTTACAATTATTTAGTTGAAGATACATTATAATTCTTTAACTAAAAAGTGATTGGTGAATATCACATCTATATTTAAATTTTAGTTCATATCCGATGTGGAATGACAATCAAGGTTAATTTAATGCAGACTTTTTAAATTAAGAAAAAAAAAAAGAAACTTTATATAAACATAAGTCCAATAATAATAGAATTAATTTTTTGATTTTAGTTACTTTTTTATGTTTGTGCTGTTGATATAAATTAAATTGATTAAACAAAGAATTCAATACATTCGTAGCTCAATATGAATAACCAGTCCTTAACCTTTTTAGTGAAATATGAAAAATTAAGCGTTTCTTTCAAAAATAAGGGAAATTTATTAAAACTGAGTTCTATCTGCATAGGGTACACTAAGCTCATATTGTTAACACCTCTCATAAAACTTTAAAACCATAAAATGCCTTATTGATAGAATATGTTATTTCTAAAATAAAGCCCAACTTTCAGCTAATCGATTTTTATTTGAAATAATTCATATTAAATGTTTTTGTGCGGTTAATAAATGTTTAAAAGTATTATTATACAGACCTCCTCTGCTTGTTATGCCGTATTGAGTGTGCAAGACCATAATAAAAAAAAAATAATTTTGAGATCAGAAACGCTTTAATAAATACTTTTTTGTGTCACCAACAATAAATAAGTTTTAATCATTTGAATATGATCTTTCCTATTTAAATTGAAATCATTTACTACACCCAAATGCTTAGAGTGTTGAACTAAGCTAATTTTGAAGCAACTTTTAGTGCAACGCAAATTGGTTATAAAATTACTATTTCTACACCTATGATTCCTAAAGAAAACAATTTCCAATCTATATAGACTTTTTTCATCACCAATTTAGTTTTTTCGCTGATAAATCAATTTTAACCACAATCGTAAGATTTCAAAATCTTCATATATCATTACAATGCTTTCGAAAATAGTTCCAAACTCGTACGTATGAATTATTTCGTTCACAAAAGCAGTCGAAGTACCATTTGACTTAAGTTTGAAAATATGATTTATGTTAATCAAGAAAAACAAAGGGCCAAGTACAGATCCCTGAAGAACACCATTTTTTAATTGTTTTGGTTTACTAGAGCTTCCATTAATAATAACTTTTTGTGTTCTCTTTAAAAAAAAAAAAAAAGACTTTAGCCAGTTGAAAATATTAACACAAAATCGAACATTTTCTATTTTAGTTAGCAAGAGATCGAGATCGTGATTCACAAGTTCAAAAGCTTTTGTCATATCAATAAACAGTCCAATAGTTGATTTATTGTTATTAAAATTTAAATACACCTGACTCCACACCCTTAGAATTGCATCTTCAATTGACAAACCTGCGCTAAAATAAAACTGATTTTCACAATTCGCACATTAAGTAACTATTCAAAAATTTAGGAAAAGGTCGAAAGAAATGATATTGGTCTTATAATTCGAAACATTTTTCTATTACTTTTTTTAAAGAAATATAACTTCAGCACATTTTAGGTAGCCAGGAAAACAGCAACAAGGACAACACATGAACGACATTCCAGGTAACATTTTTATCAAACGGCTTGAAGCACCATCACGGGTACACAGGAGCTTTATTTTTTATGGACAATATAACATTAGCCGTGTTTTATTGGTAATCTATATCTAGCGCAGTAAGACAAGCACAAGAAACACTTCATTCACTCTTTAAATCACTCTCAATTAACTCCCAAAGTTGGTGTTATGAATGAAATATGAAACTTTGCTACTTGCTGAATTTACCTACGCGGATGTCTTCGAAAGATTTGTATCTCGTTTTTAAGCTGGAGTTGTAATATTCATGAAAATGCAGATCGAGCTGATTTAGAGTTTTTCTCATTATTGAATTTGCATTAACACTTTAGAATTTTACTCACTTGATTAAATTGTGCTTACAAAAGTACGAATATATGTTTATCTTTTTCTTACAATCTACTTAATATGTTTTCGTATCCCTAATTTTACTATTGTTTTTCTTGAAAATTTACATTTGTAAAAAAAAAATATCTGCTTTATACTGAATTCTTTTGACTGTTGGAGAACAAAAAACAATACAATATTAATGATAAAGACATTTTGTCAGTTGTCATATAAATTCAGCATAAGGCCGTAGTTACACGACATTTCTGAACGAATGCCAGTGTACTGATAAAACATACGAATCGAAACTATTCGCCTTTGTGGAAATTGATTCTATATTTTGTGACAAAATTTTTCATTTCATTTTCATTTTATTTATTCGATTGAATCTTTTACACTGGGCTTGCGCCTATTAAATTTTAGTATAAGTTAATTTAGAGGCTAGTTACTTTAGATTAAATTGCAGTTTTACAAATTAATTCAAAATAAATATTTAATGGCAAACCAAGAAACTGAATGAATTTTAATTTGATGAAGTTTAATTCAATTTATAATTTTAAGTTTTCTTTTCGATTCTGATATATCAGTACTTACAACTTGGCATTCGACATATTCCATATTCGGGAAATAGCTGTTATTAATGATATTTTTGTAAATGACTAAACATTTGGATTTGTCTGGGTTGAGATACAGTTTATTTGCGTTTTACCAATTTAATATGCTTCTTAGATCTCTATTAACTTTATTGGCAATATCCTCAATCATACCAAGCCTGCAACTTAGTCTAAGCTGCGCATCCTCAGCATATAAATCTACTGAAGAGTATTTAACCTGAGACGGGAGATCATTGATAAAAATTACAAAAAGGAATGGACCGAGTATTGATCCCTGCGGCACTCCTGAAAAAAGATTTAAGGGACAGGACATTTCGTCATCAATAATGACTGATTAATTCCTCCCACTCAGATATTTTTGCCGCAATTTTTGAAAACAAAAATTGTCCTTTTAATTTTGATATAAAAATTTTGTGGTTGACCGTATCAAAGGCTTTGGAGAAATCCAAAAGCACTAGAAACGATTATAGATCAATATCAATTGCAGTTCTTATATCGTCCGAAACTTTGAAGATGACAGAAATGCAACTGTGATTTTGTCTAAAACCAGATTTTTGAGGACTTAAAAGTTTATTTGCGCTTAAGAAAGCTGAAATTTGATTATGAAGCAGCTTTTCAAGTACTTTGGATAAAAACGACAGAATTAATATTGATCGAAATTCTTGTTGAGATAAGCGGGTTGCAGGTTTTCTTAAGACCGGAATCACTTTTGCAGTTTTCCAACAGGATGGGAAATGCGAAGTCATGATTATTGTGTTTAAAGTATGGGTAAGGGCAGGTAGAATATGAGGTAAAATTATTTATTAATGGCAGTGTCTGTGTCAATAGTGTATAAAAACGGAAGTATGGTATGGATGGAAATTTGCATTTGAAAAAATATTTGTTCTGTATATTGCGGAACGATCACACTTTGGACTCGTGGAGGCTATATAATAAAATAAATATCAACGAACACACCCTCGAGCATGCCAGCATATATATTTTTTCGGACACCATCCAAACTATTCCTACGTTTCAACATCCGAAACTCCATCTTCACTAAACTATTATTTTCCATTACTAACATATTTTTCTTCACTAATAGTTTGTTGTTGTAAAAAGTAAATCAATTAAATTTAAAAATAAAAATTCAACTTTAAAATCTACTTTAAAAAAATGAAAAAAAAATGATGATTTTAATAAAAAATTAAGTTAACAGCTAGTTAAATATTTAATTTAAAATTTAATTTTAACAAATTCGAGATTTGAATAAAATTGATTTTTTGTTAAATCTTAAAAGTTATCAAATTTCAAACTTAGACTAGGAAAATTATTTTTCATTTATATTTTTTTGAATTTATGCTCACTTTTCTCCATAAGCTATGACACTGTAATTTTTTATTTTTAAATGTTTTCTTTTCTTCTCCTTAATTCTAAACAATAACGATACGAAAAAAGGAGAAAGGTAAAGCTTACAAAGATACAAAGACTCTATAATATTATGTTGTGCTGAACTAGGCGATTTCTCATGTCATGGATCGATGCTTATATGGTTTCCTTGGCCAAGGTTGGAGAGAAGGATAAAGTTAATTTGATCATTGAAGGTGATTGTCTGGTCAATATTTCTTAATTTTGTTGTGCCTTTCAAAAATTGTATTTCTCTTCTTTTATTTAAAGTTTATTTTTTAAATGAATGGTGAGAGAAATGATTTATTGGATTGTTTTTTTTTTCTAAATTAAATTATAACTTATCGGTTATGTTTTGTTTTTTTTTTTTAATAAAAATAAAATTCAAATATGAAATTGTGAATTTTTTTTATGGCACTTTTATGTAGCCATATTTCTTTTTCTTTTTGTATCTGTTGTTAGATGTTTGTGCTTCGATAAATATTTGAAAGAATATTGTTTTATTGCTATTGGGTTTATTTTTGTGTTGTGTTGTGTTGTGTTTGCTTGATAAAATGAGTCATGGATGATTATTCGAAGACATTTTAATAAATTATATTTATTAAGAATAATTCACATTCAAATGATTTCATTACAAAAACAAAAAAAGAATAATACGAAGGATTTTTTTAAGTTTCTTGCTCTTTTATCTACGATATCATGCAGTGAACCATGAAGGATTTCAGTTCAGAGATGGAAAATAAAAAAAAATCTAGAGAGGTTTTGGTTGGGTAGAAAAACATGATATTTTTTTTAATCAAACTTCATTGGGCTTAAATAAGACTATATTAACATATTAAACATAAAGGCGAACAGTTTTAATAGCCTATTGTTAAAGTATTAGTATGATACTACTTAACAATTTACTAACTTTAAAGTAGTTTACTAACTCATTGTTTAAACATTTTCTTACTTAAAAAATGTCTAAATTTTTTTAATGAATTCTGAACACATCTAAGACAAAGACCAAACAGACCTTGTTTGACGTTTGTAAATGTCAAAGAGTCTAGTTACATTTTCCAAAAGCTAAACTCTCTGGCTTTTTGATTATAAACTCGAAAACTATATTTTACATAGATTTGATTGTCAGAAGGATCTAGGAGCTATTTTCGATTCAAAAATGAATTTTGTTTGTTATATACATGGATAGATTTTGATATTTCGAAACCAAACTCCATGTTGGGTTTCTCAATTTGAAATTTCAAAAGCTTCGAAGATCCGCGCACCTTAAAAACCCTTTATTCTAGTCTTGTAAGACCGCAGCTAGAATATTGCACTGTTATGTGGAAACCCTAAACGCAATCTATAATTTATTGTAAAATTTGTTAATTTAAGTATTTAAATTGTTGTGTGTGCATATGTATATTTTTTTATTCTTAAATGTAGTCTACACAAAGTTTTGAAACTTTAAAGACGAATAAGCAAATAATTGAAACAAAAAATATACATAAGATATTTTGTGTCTTCTCTTGTCAAAAAATTAACTATCAATTACCAATCTTCGATAAAGCTCCTCGATAACAACAAAGCAGCTGAACTTGATGGAGTACCAGCTAAATTCCGGAAAGCTGCTTGGGAAAACAAAACCTATCTCTGAAATGGATGGAGCAGGATGGAGTGATTGTTAGATATGCTACCAAAGAAAGGTAACCTTAAGAACTGCAACGATTAGTGTGGTTTTACCGTTTTGTCTATTTTTAAGCGGATAAAGGCTAGAACCGAGTCTACACTCAAGAGGCATCAAGTTGGCTTTCGAAGCGATAAATCATGTGTCGACCATATCAATACCTTGCATATATGTATTGCCCTTGAGCGGAATTTCAATCATCGCTTTACCTCATTTTCGTTGATTTTTTGAAGAGCTTTGATCGAGTTAACCGTGAATGTATTTGAAGATCACTTTTTTTGAAGAAGAACTCCCCAAAAAATTGTTTCCATTTTAAGAGAGTCTTTAAACAACAAAAGGTGTTATTTGTTGAGCTATCCGCCTATTTCGAATTGCATCAGACAAGGGTATGCTCTATCACCCGTTCTTTTTCTACTCGCGATAGACGACTTATTGACGGCCAGCGTTGGCACTGCAGAGAGAGGACTGGAAAATCAACGAGGCACAAACCTGCGAATCAATGATAGCAATATATACCGACGACGCGACGGTTCCCATATGGATGCAATTGTTGGAGTAGGGTTCTTTTCAGAGCTCCTTAGAATGGCAAGCTCAATCAGACTTCCTGAATACAGCAGTGTCTTTCAAGCCGAGTTTCTGGCAGTGACGAAAGACAAGCTAGACAAGTTTCAATGATGACAATACCAAAAGCTGATACCATCTTTTTAATTTATAGTCAAGCGGTAGTAAAACCGATTGTTGCCATTGAAATCAAATTGAATATTGTAATTTGCTGCGCTAAGGGTTCCTAATTATAATAGCATAAATCTCTGGTCACAGTGGTGACCCAGGTAATGAAAGTGCTGACCAACGTGGAAGAATAGGATCAACAATTAATCTTAGTCAGGCAGATACAACAGTTAAGGTCTCAACCTGTAATATTAAACATGTAATCGAGAGAAAAGTTCTAGCTACACCATACAAGAGATGGAGTTCGGAAGGTATCAAGTTTTACAACCAGAAAACTATGGCCTAGTTTCAACAAACAAAAAATCGAAGTTATCATCCAACTGAGTAAAAATTCTCCATCTCTTGTCTTGAGTATCACCACCAGACACTAGCAACTGGGCTACCAAATAGAAAAAGATGAAACTCAGCTTGGACGACTTATGCAGAAGATACGGTAACTAGGAGATACATAAGGATACTCCTCACTACCCTAGTCACTAATCTGAAATCTGGCTCCTAGGGAGACAATTTTTCAACAACTTTGAAGAACTCTCTGACATTCCAAGCTGAAACCTGTTAAAATTTACTAACGCTCGCAAATGATTTCAAATCTCCTAAGCTCTATTAACCAGCCGACCACGAGATTCGAAATCGGCTCCAAACACATCTTAAAGGGTCACGGACCACAGTGATAGAACGAACGGAAACGACTGAACAATGCACGTTCTTGGGCTACATCTCACTAAGCTTGGTAAAATCCTCTTGTGGGAAGGGATAGCTCCTTCAACTTATTCAGCAATCGTTACAAAACAAACGGACCTATCAACCTCATCTAGCAAATGTTGAAGGAAGCAACATGCTCCTACGGGTCTGTTGGAGGTATGAATTTTCATGTGGGGGCAAAGGAAAGAGCCATACCCTTAAAAGAAAGAAGTAGTTTACCTTCCATCACACAGGTTATTATGTGAAGACAGGCATTTCTTCAATGACTTAGAAGTACTCTCCGACATTTAAGGCTATAGCTTGCTGAAATTCATCAACAAGCTAAACCTAAAGGATTATCATCGGTTTTAATACATGGGAATCACAATCCCTAGGGTACTACAACCGATCTAGATTGATATAAGTGTGATCGTAACAAGATTAATTGTCAGCCAGGGAATTCAATAGAAACCGTTTAAAAGATTAGCCATTTAGACTATGCCTATGATATATGTATCCTGGCAAAGTAAATCAGTGGGCTGAACGGGATTTGTCAAAAACTCCAGGTGAAAGGAAGAAATCGATCGGCTTGAATAAATAGTAAAAAAGAGGCTGGGTGCGACCCACACTGATAACTTCCCATTTGTGGTCTTGAAAACTTTATATTTAGTTTTTTTTCAAATAACCAAATTTTCAGCGAAACAAACATTATTTTAAGATTGAAAAGCATTTTAATTATTTAAAGAGATTTGAAATTGAGATTGTTGATGTTGATCGTGAGCAAAAAATATTTGTTAGATGTCACTTAGTTTAACCAAAATTGTCTCTTAGCACACTATGATTCAACTAGAACTTTCTTCGTTTTTTTCGTTTCCTGAACAATTTTAGAAATGTCGCTTTTACGGGAAGGTATCGATGTAACGGGTGATTTTTTAAGAGCTTGAGAACTTTTTTTAAAAAAAAAACGCATAAAATTTGCAAAATCTCATCGATTCTTTATTTGAAACGTTAGATTGGTCCATGACATTTACTTTTTGAAGATAATTTCATTTAAATGTTGACCGCGGCTGCGTCTTAGGTGGTCCATTCGGAAAGTCCAATTTTGGGTAACTTTTTCGAGCATTTCGGCCGGAATAGCCCGAATTTCTTCGGAAATGTTGTCTTCCAAAGCTGGAATAGTTGCTGGCTTATTTGTGTAGACTTTAGACTTGACGTAGCCCCACAAAAAATAGTCTAAAGGCGTCAAATCGCATGATCTTGGTGGCCAACTTACCGGTCCATTCCTTGAGATGAATTGTTCTCCGAAGTTTTCCCTCAAAATGGCCATAGAATCGCGAGCTGTGTGGCATGTAGCGCCATCTTGTTGAAACCACATGTCAACCAAGTTCAGTTCTTCCATTTTTGGCAACAAAAAGTTTGTTAGCATTGAACGATAGCGATCGCCATTCACCGTAACGTTGCGTCCAACAGCATCTTTGAAAAAATACGGTCCAATGATTCCACCAGCGTACAAACCACACCAAACAGTGCATTTTTTTCGGGATGCATGGGCAGTTCTTGAACGGCTTCTGGTTGCTCTTCACTCCAAATGCGGCAATTTTGCTTATTTACGTAGCCATTCAACCAGAAATGAGCCTCATTGCTGAACAAAATTTGTCGATAAAAAAGCGGATTTTCTGCCAACTTTTCTAGGGCCCATTCACTGAAAATTCGACGTTGTGGCAGATCGTTCGGCTTCAGTTCTTGCACGAGCTGTATTTTATACGGTTTTACACCAAGATCTTTGCGTAAAATCTTCCATGTGGTCGAATAACACAAACCCAATTGCTGCGAACGGCGACGAATCGACATTTCACGGTCTTCAGCAACACTCTCAGAAACAGACGCAATATTCTCTTCTGTACGCACTGTACGCATTCGTGTGGTTGGTTTAATATCCAATAAAGTAAACTGAGTGCGAAACTTGGTCACAATCGCATTAATTGTTTGCTCACTTGGTCGATTATGTAGACCATAAATCGGACGTAAAGCGCGAAACACATTTCGAACCGAACACTGATTTTGGTAATAAAATTCAATGATTTGCAAGCGTTGCTCGTTAGTAAGTCTATTCATGATGAAATGTCAAAGCATACTGAGCATCTTTCTCTTTGACACCATGTCTGAAATCCCGCGTGATCTGTCAAATACTAATGCATGAAAATCCTAACCTCAAAAAAATCACCCGTTATAAAACAACATACTTTAGAAGGCAGTATCGGTGTTCATTCCCAAGAAATTCGACTTGAAATACAATTTTAACTAGTTTTCACTAGAATTTTTAATAGTTTTTTTATTTAAAAAAAAACTATTAATTCAATATTTGTCAACATTTTACCAATTGTACAAAATTATACTATGTATAAAATAAACTAAATTAGAAGTCAATATCACTACTAGTTCTTGAGAAATTTGAGTCGAAAAACAATTTTTACCACTTTTCAATAGAATTTTATATAGTTTTTTATTTTTTGTAAAAAAACTGTAAATTGATTTTTTTTGAAATTTTCATTTCACCAGTTGTTCGTAAAATAAAATTATTTTGAGTTTCAAATTGTTTTCCGTTCTTAGAATACCTGGGTTATGAATTTTTTTTTTTCAGTTTTTTTAATTTAAAAAAATAACGGTAAGTTCATTCTTTTCCATATTCATATCAAATCTGTATGACCTTATAATGAGTACATTAAATTTTATTTGAAGTCAATAGCATTATTTTTTCGTGAGATATTTGAAACTAACCAAAATTTTTACTTTTTATTTAAACCGTTATAGTGAAAAAACTACTCACTGAATTTTAATAAACGCCCTTTCAGCCTCTTTCGAAGTTATTATCTATTAAACAAAATTTATTTGAAGTCGATATCTTTACGCGTTCTTGAGATATCGACGACGAAAAATGGTACAAGAACGTACGGACGTACGAACGTACGAACGTACGAACGTACGAACGTACGTACACACACACACACAGACATCTCTCTAAAAATGATTGATATAGCCTCTAGGGACCTTGAAACGTCGAGAAATGTCAAAAATTCCAATTTGACAAATCGGACCGATTACAATAACTCCCTATGGGAAGTTAATAATGCTCGCAGTCCACTCCACACATAGGTGGTTCTACAGGAGACAACAATTGAAAAGGTCGAACAATTTAATTACATTGGAAGTATAATATCAGCAAATGTTGGCTTTAATCTGGACGGTAAAAGTAGAATAAATATAGGTCACGCTGCCTTCGGTACTCTGTCCTAAATTTGGAATTCCGATCAAATCTCGTCACGCACGAAGTTGAGATTCTTCAAATCTTATGTTATCCCTGTGAAGCCAAGAGAGTCCTTTCTATCATCTCAAGGAAAGTGCAGGCTTTTGTGAATCGCTATCTACGTCACATCCTGGAAATTCGCTGGCCATAAATGATTTCTTTCTAGGAATTGTGGCGCAGGACAAGTCAAGATCGGCTAAACGTTGACATAAGAAAGCGAAAATGGAATTTGAATGATTACACACACTGATATAACCAAAAGATTATATTGCAAAGTATTCCTTTCATTAGAATCCACAGGGCGTACGGTGCATTGGAAGACCAAGAATAACATGGAAATCTATAGACTTAGAAGAAGCAGATTCCCAGAGAAAAACGTGGTTATTATTAAAATATCTAGCTACTGATCGTGAAGAATGTAGACGATTTGTTGGCGCCCTATGTCCCGATCGGTGTTGCAGGACATGATGTATGTTGGAGATTAAAACTCAAATAATAGATTTTGGAAAAGAACAAAAGAACTTATCTGCAATAACAAGCGAGTCTCTTCCTCTAAAAATAATCCTTTGGAAACACCAACTGTATTCTATAATGTGACGTCACGACTTCTGTCATTATATCTCAATCGCCATCGATTTTACTGTATTTTCTTTCCATCTTACCTACCTACCTTAAATAACTTGTTCTTCCAAAAGTCCAAATATATCCCACTTTGAACTGACTTACTGGGATATTCAGAAACTCTAATTCTCACTTAGAAAACCTCATAATTTATATTATGTTTTGTTTGATCAATTGTCATTGATATTGTATTTCATTACAAAAAGAACTTAGTCGAGATACTATATAAATAATATATCGGCGCACAAGTAGGTACCTACTTAAAAATAATTTCCATCATTTTAACACACCCAACAAAAATGCATAAAGTGCATATTGCATCCGACCAAGGTGCAGAGTCTGAAATTGGGTCACTTTCAGAAGTAATTTTTTTTTTTTTTGTATTTTTTTTCACAAAGAACGGCCTTGAAGTTGCTCTACGTCATTCCAAAAAGGCAATCTTTTACACTAACCTCTAGTGGCAGTGGGTGTTGCTTGAATCTTGGTTGCATTCGATGCAATCATCCTTGAGAAAACATCCTTACTTCATCCTCAAAGTAAAATATGAAAATATCTAAAAAAAAACGAACAATACCTTTTGTCATTTTCTTTCTCCCATACCTGATTAGGAACTATTTCAAAGGTTCTATCAAAATTAAATATACTACATTTGTATTTCTCCTTGAACTCACACATCCATAAGATACAATAAGCTATAGCTCATTATTTTACAATATGCTCGAAAACATGTAGAACATGAGAGGGATGGAGAGAGAAAGATTATTTTCGAAGATTAAAAACAAGAATTCCATTTAAAATATTCATTAATTCTATGCCATCGTCATCGTCATCAGCCTGAAGATCTAAAGAGCACTTTAAATACCCGGCCATCCATATAACAGCCAACCATAAGCTCGGTACCCTTTATCCATCATTAATTCGTATTAAAAGAACTTAAACACTCTGCCTGTATACTCTTACAAAACTAATTATAACACCACTTAAACATTTATGCGAATCATCTGCTAAGGCTAACCGTACTTTGGCCTTAGCCAGAGCCCAAGCCCGAGAGCCTAGGTGTATGTGTCCTACAAAATAACGAATCGACAGTTTTGAGTGAAAAACAAGAACAATTGACTCAGCAGGTTTAAAGTCACAAAGTCCGCTACAAGTCATGTGTATAGGCTTTTGTCTATTTTCCGACAATTTACTTAAACTTTTATTTTATCGTAGTAATAAATACATGTAATAATTAAAAATGTTGACTTATTTTAACTTTATGGACAAGAATTTCCTTTTTTGTTTACCGTTTTAGGTTTGGACATCGCACAAGATGCAAAACATTGTCTTCTCATTTGGAAAAATGGGGCCAAAACCATTTTACGCAAAGTAAACTTGGTTAAATGAATGTCCGCACCCTTTTGGTGACATGACTTCTTTAATCAGCAGAAATATGATATGAAGATAAAATCTGGTAGAAAATAAAAATACTCGTACACTGAAAAAAAAAAAATGTTTACAATCTAAACAGATTATATTTTAGCTAAATATTCGGTTTTTAGTTTTTGTCCAATCTGACTAAAAGGTTTCACTCGCTTGAACTTGTTGGTCTTTTAAAAGATCACATGTTCATATCGAATGGAAAAACCGAACAAAATCGGTTGTGAGAGAGGCACGAAGACTTCCCCAGTTGGATATCAAAACTTTTGCTCGGGGACTTCAATATTAAAGTAACAAAGGAAAAATCTTCAGTGGATTTTTTTTTTTCAAGAACAGCCTCTTCATAAAATGGAAACACATATCACCGTCAGACCAATTGATTTCCCATCAGCTTTAAATAAGATTATGAGAACCAGTATACTTCCAAGCCATTCTCCATACGATTAACTCCAAGCCGATCGGACCTGCGATATTCGACATAAGGGAAATTAATACCAACCGACGTAAAGCACAAGCTGAATTCTACCATTTGTAGTTGTGGCGAAATTCAGATCTCCACTGTCTAATTGCCCAGAAAGAAACTGCAACGTTTGTGACCTAAGCACAACTGGTTGAGAAATTCTGCAAAGAGCACCTGAACAAGAAGTTTTCCGCTAAGTAGTACCCTACCACAGACGCTAACAATCAGTAATCCAAGAATCGAAGTCTAACCTAATAAGTAACTGATATAAGCTAGGTACTTCTAAGGAAGAATATCAAGCTAAGAGAAGGGAGGAGAAGAGGGAGCATTGAACTCGCTTAAAAATATCAAAGAGTTTCACAGTCAAAACATCACTCGGAGGTTTTTTTGTTAAAATTGCAAGCAACTGCCTGTTGGTTTTAAGATCGGAACGCAGAAAAGTCCAAACAGGGAAGGTATCTTATGAAGAATCATTTCCAACAGCTGCTTAAAGGGTATTATGTAGAGTGTGTAATAGGTCAAGCTGGTGAAATACTTCCCGTCAATGAACAACCAGTTACAACAAAAAGTATTAAAGGGCTAGATCTAGCTATAGAAAAAGATGGCTAAGCTGTAGAGCACTTTAAGCAAAAAGATGTTTTTTCGATGCATGCATCAAATCACCAAGTATGGTTTCCAATTCTGAGAAAGTCCAATGAATTACAAATCAAAACTCAACATCTTTTCTTCTACTTCGGAGCTAAATATTAGAGATGCCGCGAATATTCGTCCACTATTCCGCATTCGGCCTATTCGGCCTATTTTTTTGATATTCGGTATTCGGCCGAATAGTTCACAACATTCGGCCGAATATTAAATGGTGAATAAAAAAAGATTTATTATCTTACAAAAAATGTTGTATTTTTATTAAAAATTTTTATTTTAGTATTTAAAATCTACTAATAGTAAGTTGTGGTGAATAAAAACAGCTTTTTCAGCATTCGCTGGTAGCATACGTTTTACGAGTATGTAACGTCTATATTCGAGTGAGGCCGAATATTCGGTATTCGGCCGAGTCACTATCGGCATCTCTACTAAATATGATAGCACTCATCGTTTCATCGTCGTCTAAAGCTCTTAATGGCGATGACCAAACTCGAGTTCGAGTGAAAACTAATCGAGACAGTTGAAAAACACGGTGCAGTGTGCAACTAAAGAATAGTTCCTCATTTATAAGATTTCGACAAGAAGCGCAATATCATGTGACTTCTTCAATATTTTTCAGGAGCGGAAGAAGAGCAAATAGAACTATCTTCAACAGATATTTCCAACTACTACTGGACAGTTGGCGAAATAAATGGGTTTAAAATTCTTCAAGCGAAGCGTGTTAGAGAGAGTACGTTCAACAAAACACCTTTTTTACGATATCAAGTTTTAGACGACAAAGAGAAATGAAAGAGAGCTGATATTCAAACAACCGCGATCTCTCTGAGCTATAACATAAGACTTACTTTTAGTCCAAAAAGTCAGAACACGTTGACTACATTGACCCCTTTACATCAAAAAATTTGACAACAACACTCCAGCCAAGCGGGTCTTTTAATGCTAGCCATCAGGTTCGAGGCAACAGATAAAAACAAATTTCCTCACAAAGACAAAATTATCAAGTATATTGGATGACCTGATGTGGTTGACAGGGAGCACTGTACTTGTGATCGTAGAATTAATAAAACTACTAAAAAACTTCTTCTTCTTCAAAAAAATGAAAAATTAACACAAAAAATTAAGGTTAGATTTACACTGTTGTGGCGATCTCGATACTGTTTCGCTACTATAAAATATTTGTACACAAGAAACAATGAGTAGGTCAAGAGCGTATCAGGAATCGATGATGTGAATATCCTTATTGCTTCATGTGTAAGGATATTTTATCGTATCGAAAGTGTACACATACGTATTGACTCTATAACCTAAAATGGTTTAAAAACCACAAGTATCTGACATTTGTTATGGCTGTCAATATTAATAAATTCAAATCAATCAAAGAGGTTATCAATTATCAATTTACATTCTATTGAAAAAGTGGCAACAATTGCATCATTATGGTTTGACATATTAAATATAAAAGATGATACTATAGGACATATAAGTAGGGTATATAGAAAGCCCACCTACACCGATAGATATCTGGATGCAGCTTCCCATCACTATTCGTCAAATGTCACTTCCGTAAAGAGGTGTTAAAACATGTTGACGCAGCTCTTTTAAAAAATGGTTATAGAACAACTTACTTAGAAACCGAAAGAATCATCATCATCGGCTCGACAACCGGGTTCCGGTCCTGGCCTCTTTCAACAAGTCTCTCCACCTATCCCGGTCTCTAGCCGACGCCATCCAGTTGCGCACCCCAAGGCTTCGGGCGTCCTGGTCTACGCCATCTCTCCAGCGCAAGCATGGTCTACCACGCTGTCGTCTACCATAGAATGTACCACAAAGAACTTTCCGAGCAGGTTCCTCTTCGCTCATGCGAGCTAGGTGCCCTACCCACCGGAGTCTACCGAGCTTAATTTTTGTCACGATATCTGCTTCTAGGTAGATTGCGTACAATTCATGATTGTACCGTCTCCGGAATCGTCCTTCCTCACATACGGGGCCAACAATTCTCCTTAAGACTTTTCTCTCGAACGCAGCTAAGAGG
Source organism: Philhelius festivus (assembly GCA_963931855.1). Taxonomy (NCBI): domain Eukaryota; kingdom Metazoa; phylum Arthropoda; class Insecta; order Diptera; family Syrphidae; genus Philhelius; species Philhelius festivus. The sequence goes on along the minus strand of OZ007557.1, from coordinate 87,088,688 downwards.
TCGGAGTGCCTTTTGCTAAGCACCCAAGTCTCGGATCCATATGTGAGTACTGGCAGGACCATGGTCCTGTACAGCAGCAGTTTTGAAGTTATGGTGAGATTTCTGGATTTGAAGAGCTTTGACAGACTATAGTAGGCTCTGTTGGATTTGAGAAGCCGCCCGCGTATTTCTTCTTCTATATTGTTATCGGCTGCTACTATTGACCCAAGGTACCGAAAGAATAGCTTCAGAAAATTCAACACCTCAAAATGAAAAAAGAGCTTTTCTTCCGTATAGAAGAGGCGTTTCTGAAGCAATTAGAAGAATATCATCGAATCACGGCATAAGATCAAAATTTAAGCCACAAACAAAAATCCGACAACTTCTAAGATCTCCAAAAGATAAAATTCTATGAAGTTTGGTTATGGCTCTTCTCTTCTATACTCGTATGTAGGTGAGAAAAAACGGGAAATTTCCACAAGACTAAAGAAACATATGAAAGCCATACAAAAGAATAAAGTAACAAAATTGGCAACAAGAATTTAGCTTATTATGAGGATCACTTTAGAGATTTCGATCAAGCTAAATCAATCTCCACGGAAAGATTCTATGTTCCTAGGTTGGTGTGAAAGGCAATCGAAATAAAAATGCACCCAAACTTCAATCGTGATCAAAGAAGAGAAAAACAACAAACACCTACAAACTATCAGTCAAACCCGTGACCAGAATAAGTGAAACCCTGTCCAAGCGTCAGGCAATAAATATCAAATATAAATTTGATTAAAATTAAAATAAATACTCGCGGTAAGCCCATTAAGTATTCTTTTATTTAAAAATGTCTCAGTATTACTTTTAAAAATGTCTTAGATCTTAAAGTTTAATAGAGTTTGGCTTCAAGTTCTCTTTTCAAAAACGCATGGGTTTTGTATTGATGAATTTTGCATCCTTTGTATTAGAAATAAACTTCCGAACTAGACGATGCAAGTAGTATTACATGGTCTTAAATCAGATATTCATGGTGTGCCACAGGGCTCCGTTTCGTTTCCAACACTCTTTCAATCAATGATCAATGATCAATGATCTTTTATCTCAAATTTTTTGTCAATTTATTGAATAAATTGTCTTGCTGATACAAGTTACTCTCGACTTCTCATGTTCGTTTACACATTCACATCTTAGTTCGTTGAATGAAGAATTATAACGATTAATAAGATCATTCAATTCTGATCTTCTAACCCAATTGAGCCTCTTAAATAGAATGCACAAAAGAACATTAAAAATGATAGATGATAGAACTATGCAATTATAATGGAGATATTTGCATCTCCCGAGGACCACCGCAATATTTCATGCTTTCAGTATTTTACCGTTATTTTCATAAAAAGTGTTTAAGTTAAATAGTCAATTGCATTTATCCCCATAAACAATTCAATCGTAACACTCGCAATTAAGACAATTTTAGACTACTTTTTAAATCCTGTTGAAATGTGAAATGCTTAACCAAGCTCAATATTTCCTTCCCATTGCGATATTTAGACAGTCAGAGTTAAGAAATTGACTATATGCTCAAAAATATGCATATATGTAGTTTTAGATGATACCGATCAATTTTAGAAAAATCCCAAAAGGCATGGCTATTTATTATCCTTACACTCTATATAAGCCGTGTTTTTTTCGCAAGTCCATAAAGAATTGTAGGAAAAAACGACATCGGGACTAGGAGCTTTTTTTTCCAAATAGCTCGAAGCACTGTGTACGCTATGGAATTTGTTAGCTACACTGCCGGTCATAAGGTTAGAAGCAGGCATTTTTGAGAAGTAAAATCGACATTTCTCCCGTTACATGATGGATTAGAAAAAAACAACTATGGTAAATGAGAGACTATTTTGTTAACAACAAAATATAAAATTTGGGTATAAGAGAGATTTAGCTAACGGAACTTTTATGACAAATTGTAAAGTGAGTCAAGAATATGCGAAAATTAATCGGGTCATTAGATTAGAAGCATTGAACAAATCAACGTTGTTTTGTGAAGTGAATAAATTTTTGTTCGGTTTAAACGGTACATTTTATAAATTAATTGTTCTTGATTGAGATTTAATAAAAATGGGCAAGAAAAAATGTTTGACAGTGGAGGAAAGGGCAAGAATAGATGTTTATTGCTCTGAAGGTCTTTCATGCCGTGCTATAGCCCGAAAAATAAATCGAAGTGATCATTGTGTCAGTAATTATTTAAAAAATCCATCGTCTTACTCAAAAAATTATAAAGGAAACACTTCCTCTGCCTTAACACTTCGCGAAACGCGAAGTATCCTTAGAATAGCGTCAAATTCAGCTTTATCGGCAGCTAAAATAAGGGAGAAAGCTAATGTTAAGGCCAGCTTGTCCACTGTTAAACGCACGATTCGCCATTCTAAGCACTTAAAGCGCCTGAAGCTTAAAAAAAAACCACCACTTAATGACGCAAGGAAGAAGCAACGCTTGTGTTTTGCGAAAGAACACATGAGCTGGGATGTGCAAAATGGAATGACCACAAATGATTGGCGGAAGGTTATTTTTTCCGACGAAAAAAAATTTAACCTAGATGGGCCAGATGGTTATAATTATTATTTCCATGACCTGAGGAAAGAGGAGCGGTTTTTAAACCGTCACCATAGCAGAGAAGGAGGCGTTATGGTCTGGGGCTCAATTTCATTTTATGGCGCTATAGAATTGGTAGTTCAAGATACCAAAATGACTGGGAAAACCTACAAAGCCTTGCTTGAATCAGTATTCCCCAAAATTAGCGAGGTGTTTGGACCAATTCCATGGATTTTTCAGCAGGACAACGCTCCCATACACACAGCCCGAGAGGTAAAATCCTTCATTGCGAACCAAAACGTCCACTTGCTGCCTTGGCCACCATATTCCCCGGACCTAAACATAATTGAAAATGTGTGGGGCTGGCTTACACGTAAGGTATATGAGGGAGGGAAGCAATACGATGACAAGGAAGCGCTAATTCATGGTATCAAATTGGCCTGGAGTGAGATTTCACTGGACTACTTGGAATCTCTTTATAAATCCTTAAAAGATAGAATTTTTGAAGTTATTTTGAAGGCTGGTGGCAGCACACATTATTAAAAATCTAATAAAAGCTAAAATAAATAACAAAATATAAATAACTGCATTTTATTTTCATTTATTTGATGTGCTTCTAATCTAATGACCCGATTTATTTTCGCATATTCTTGACTCACTTTACAATTTGTCATAAAAGCTCCGTTAGCTTAATCTTTCCTATACCCAAATTTTATATTTTGTTCTTAACAAAATAGTCTTTCGTTTACCATAGTTGTTTTTTTCTAATCCATCATGTAACGGGAGAAATGCCGATTTTACTTCTCAAAAATGCCTGCTTCTAACCTTATGACCGGCAGTGTATATTGACGACTAGCATCAACCAGCATCCGAAAACGTCACTTTTGACTTCTCTGAACAAACATATAGATAATATTATTTTGACATCACCGTTTTTATCGGGTCTTAGATTAAGTCTCGAAAATTATCTGGTCTTAGCTAACTCTTTATAGATTTAAGTAGTTGTTGTATTTGCATGTAAAGCGCTTAGTCTCAATGTCGTTTTTTTCTACAATTCCTTATGGACTTGCAAAAAAAATACGCCTATTATCTTAATGGTAAGTTGATAACTTGGTCAGTCTCTGTTGTGTAAGATAGAAAACAAGAAGCCTAAATACAAATTCGATCAACCGAATAGCCTTTACTGTTTAACAAAGTATTAAATACAAGTAGGGCCACGAAACGAGACCAGGCAGAACTTTTGTATGTCTCATCTCGTAGCGTTATTGGTCTCGTGTAACTAAGGCTTGATTCAAACTGTTATGCTAATTTTGATACAATCACATTACCTACGATTTTATTAAGGTAAAGTATTTTTACAAAAGAAATAATGAGTACATTTACACGATAGATATCGCTCCAATACAAATTCAGTACTTCTCCGGTTCCGATTCATTTGAAAGAATATTTAAATGGAGCGAGAACCAATAGAGAACGTTTGGTTTCTTGGTGTCATCACTGACTTCACGATTTATAAAAGAAATTATATTGACAGGCAGCTGTGCATACGATTTACATCTTTCTAGAGACATACCTACTCGTATCTATGTCAAAAAAAAGTGTGCCATCAGAAAGTAATAGACTTTGTGTATAAATGTACATATTAGGTGACTAGTGATATTTTGCTATAATAATTTTTATTCCTGCAAAAATTAAAAAATTGAAATTTCTATAAAACTTTTCGCATCTGTGTTCCTTATGGTTATTGCGTCCTCAAAAAAAGAGCGGTATCGGTATCGGAGCAGCTATGTGTCTATATAAATAATTTTTTTGGAGAAAGAATGTGTTTTTTTTTTTAATTTTATCGTACTTGCCATAATTGTTTGAATCAAGCTTTAATCTTCTCTCGGTTGTGCCATGATTAGTTTTATTTTGCCTGTTAGACTTATGGACCAAAATTTTTAATATAATTTTATATATTTTCAATTTTGACAAATTTTTATTTTATTAATCATTAAGTCCGAATGCAATTTTAAGCTAGCTCTACACTAGACTGCATCATAAAGATGCAGATAAAGATCTCGAAGAACGAAAGCTTCTGAATGCCCTGTAGTACGGCCTTCGCAGCAATAGGTCCACTGGTGATCTGATGGTTTATCTCACCCAACAGTGGAACAAATCTTTACATCGTTTTGAAGAAAGTAAGATTATTTCACTTGATATTTCAAAAGCGATTGATAGAGATTGGCATCAAGGTCTCTTATCGAAAATGCGCGCATTTGGTATCGATGAATCTCTTCTTCGTTGGATTAGAAACTACCTTTCGGACCGTTCAATACAAGTTGTTTTGGACGGTTTCAAGTCTGAAATTCACAAAATAAATGCTGGTGTGCCCCAGGGCTCCGTTTTGTCTCCGACTCTCTTCCTTAAATTCATAAATGATCTTTTGTCTGAAACTTCTAATCGATTAAACCATTTCGCTGACGGCAGTACCCTCAGCTTCTCATATTCGTTTTCAGATTCACATCCATGTCCTTCGGATGTGGAACTTGAACGGCAGCGTGTGATAAGCTCATTAAATTCTGATCTTGACAGCATTGTCTAATAGGGAATGAAAAGTCGCGTAGAATTAAATGCTTCCAAAACTCAATTATGTCTTCTATCGTTTTAATGAAAAGCTCTCAGTACTCGGTATGTGTATCACAGACCACCTTTTGTGGAACGATCACGTATTTGATGTCGCAAAAAATTCTGCTAAGTGTTTAGGTTTCCTTCGGCGATGCAAGAAATTTGTCATCCCTTCTGATCTGGCTGTTTATATAAAGCCTTTATTCGTCCAAAACTAGAGTACAATTCTCATGTTTGGACAGGTGTTCCAATAACGCACTTGAGTCTTTTGGATATGATACAGAGAAGAGCTATGAAAATGATAGGTGACAGAAGTATAACGGTAAAATTTGAAACACTCGAGCACCGCCGCAATGTTTCATGTCTTTCATTGTTTTACCGATATTTTCACAAACAATACTCTACTGCAATAGCCAGTTGCATTCCTCCCCGAAAAGAATTCAACCGTGATACTCGTACTTTTAGGAATGCACATCAGTTTACCCTTGAGCCCATTTTCGGACGTGCCGTCAAATATAGAGATTCTTTTTTTAGCCGAACTATCCGAATGTGGAATGCTTTACCCGGCTCTATTTTTCGCTTTCATTTCAATATTGATAGGTTCAAAACCAATGTGCATCGGCTTCTCCTCTTTAGTCCTTCCCTGTTTTCCTAACGCTCGCACTGTTTTTAATTTAACATTTTAAGGGTATTAAAAACCCCTGAGTGCGCGTGCTGTATAAAAACAAAATGCTAGTCATCACCTTGGAATAGAATTCGCCAAGCTGATCTTATAGTTACTAAGTCAGACACTTTTTTTGTCATTAGATTTTTACCATAAGTAAAATTTTCATTAACATATGACGTGTCTCAGAATAAAAACCATTCCAAATAACACAAGTACAAAAATGATTCATGATTTTTATTTTAACTATCACAAAGCATTTTCCTCACCTCAATCAAAACACGTGCCTGTCTGCAATTACAATGTTCTTGTTATATTTTTTTATAGTCTCAGAGGTTTAGTTGAGGTTAAATGTGATTTAACACAATCAACCAAAACCTACCCAACTGAGAGTCCATACCATTTTATAGCCAATCCCTGGTGTTTACATAGTACATTGAACTTTGAAAAATAAATTGCACCCAGTCAGGGTAAATAGACGTCAATCCTAACCAAATATGAAAAATAGAAACATACGCATTTTGAGTTAATGTAGAGTCTATACCGACTTTCTCCAAAACCCAACCTTCTCAAAAATATCAAAATCAAATAACTCACTTAGTCACGCGAAAAAAATGCAGATTTAAAAAAAAAATACCGCACAAGTTCCTCCTGCCACAAGGTTTGGGGTGGGGGTTTAAGGGCTTTTATGAAATGGGAAAAGTGTAACGAAATTTACCACTCTAAATAAAAGGTGTGTGTATACAAATTGTGTCAAGCTGAAATAAGTAAGTAAGTAAGTAAGTAAGTAGCTGAAATATTTTTCGTTATTCCTTTGTTTCTGTAATAAAAGTACAGGCACTCACACGAGCATTAATTACGAAAGTAAAATGGTTCAAAAAATGGCACGTTTTTGTTTTAAAAACTATTACCATAATTTAAAGTGACGTTTTTGGGCTACACCATTACAGGTGACACATTTTGTTGTCATTACCAAAAGTAAAATGCCATCTCTGAAAGGATATGCCTACCAACATGACATTACAGGACTAATTAAGTAATTCTTGTGTGCTCCGACTTACCATGGGCTCGTGTATGAGTTTGTTTTTCCCGCTCCTTCAGAATATCCTTTTCGAAGATTTGTCCTTTTTCTTTGTTTGTATCACAACAACGACGAAGACAACGTCTTTCCAGATTTTTTTTTTCTTAAACAATCGCAAGCACACACACAATCGAACGCACAGGACTCTCGCACTTCCTTGGAGAAGTGCTTTCTTATTGCACTTTTATTTATATTTATTTATTTATATTTTTTCGTTTTATTTTAGATATTTTTATAATAAAACAAAAAAGTCCTCCTCCTTTATTTTGCATACACAAAAGCCTCTGTAGCAGGTAGAAGAGAAGAAAAACCCCATACACACGTTATATCACACATTTTCCGTTTTGTATAGCTGCAGCAAGGATCAAGAATACGGTAGGTCGGTCGGTCGGTCGACTGGTTTGCTTGATTGTGCATACGGTGGTGCTACCAGACGACACACATCGTTAACCGAGTAGGTTATCAGAGCTCTAGGGGTTGTAAAAAAGAGAAAGACACAGACCGATAAAATTGAACCGATTTAGTTTTATTATTTATTTGTTACTAACATTTTAAGGAGGAAGTTTCCCAAATCCGAAGGATTTTTTTACTGCAGACATTATTGCCACAAGAATCCTTTTTGATTTTTCAAGCACCCGCAATGAATTTCCCTCGTCTCGTCAAACCGAAAAGAAACCCCCAAAAAGTAAAACAAAAAAAAACAAAAAACAAAACAGAGTTTACAAGAAGCAGAAATAACAACAAATTCAATCAAAGAGAATTATAATTTAGGCAGCTGCTGCTCAAGACCGTAAGCGGACCGAGTTGGAAAAAGACTGAATTGGATTTTCTCAGTGACGACGGATACAAGGATTTTTATACCTTCTTTTTTCAGACAGGTTTTTTTTCAGTTTAGTATTTTCACTCGGTTCGGTTCTCGGTGAATGCGCCTACAATTTCATCGAAGAGATTCGGCTGGAAAACAAAGTACATACTTTAATTTTCGACCGAGCAAATGTGTACTACTATATTGTGTGGGTGGGTGATTGTGGGGGATAGTGCGAAAATGAATCCTGTTGAAAGCTTGCGTTTGTTGTTATTTCATTGAAGAGAAGGAGTTAAAAGCTTTTATACAACAGTGTTGCCATAGCAATTGTTTCTACATCGTACGTATAGAGAAGAAAATATAAATTGTACACTGTGGCGTATACTTACTTTTTTTGTTGAATTATTTCTTTTATTAATATAAAATTTTGTCACATGTTAGATTGTACATATGTATTTAATTATAATAACAAACATTGTGCTTTCAGAGATATATTTGTCTTAAATTTACTTTAAGATATTTTTTTATAATTTGCACATACTCAATGGGTTATGACTAGCCCTATAATCATTTGGTTTATCACAGTACAAGCACTTAGGTTAAGTAGAGACTTTGCCGTTCCACATTCGAGTAGTGCGGCTAAAGAAAGAACCTGTTTTTTGACAGATGTTTGTTATATCTTGTTTTTTTTTTTTAAAGAGTATTAATTAAACATTGTAAGTGTAGTTCTTAGAAATTTTAATAAGACTGAGAAAACGAAAGATTTGAGGTCTTTTGAGACAATTTCCATATTTTTGGCTTATTTCTATATACCTCGATAGCAGGTTTTATTTATCGTTTTTATGGGTTTCCACCCAAGCATCAAGCCTGTTAATAAAAACACCACAAAATCCAATTCCAACCTGGTTTCAGGAAAAAATTCTCGGCCGTTGACCATCATTTTCTGCTAACCTCCATTGTTAAAGCGTTCCAAGGAAGGAACAAGAAATTTTAAGTATTTTTTGTTGATTTTCTACGAAGATCATCGGTATAGTAAAGCAAATTAACGCAGAATCAAAAGCAGCCTTCTGGGAGGGATCAACGTACTCGGAATTATCTGAAACGTCTTAAATAACGGTGCCTTTAAAGTGCCCTTTTATTAGCACTTTTTATTAATGATCTAGAAGCTCACATACCTGGAGGTCTCCAGATTGCTAACTTGACTATAAATGTTCTTTTATATGATCATGACCCGATGTTACTTTCTAAATCTCCATACAATCTGCAATTAAATTTTGGACTATAAGTAGTTTTGGACGGTCTCAAATCTGATATCCACAAAATAAATGCTGGTGTGCCCCAAGGCTCCGTTTTGTCTCCGACACTCTTCCTTGTCTTCATAAATGATCTCTTGTCTGAAACTTCTAATCCACTTAATTGTTTCACTGACGAAAGTACCCTCAGCTTTTCGTATTCGGTTTTAGATTCACATCCTTGTCCTTCGGATGTGGACTTCCAACGGCAGCGTATGATAAGCTCAATAAATTCTGATATTGACAGCATTGTCCAATGGGGAATCAAAAACCGTGTAGAATTTAATGCTTTAAAAACTCAATGCTGTTTACTGTCGCCAAAGCGTAACCCTCCCCCAATGCCACTTTCAATGAGTGATACTTGCATCGAGGAGACTGAACAGCTTCCAGTTCTAGGTATGTGCATCACAGACCATCTTTTGTGGAGTGATCACATATTTGACGTCTTTCTCCACCGATGCAAGAAGTTTTTACCTTATCTGATCTGGTTGTTATATATAGCTCGAGTACAATTCCCATAACTGTGCAGGTGCTCCAAAACCCACTTGAGTCTCTTGGACAGAATTCAAAAAGAGAGCTATAAAAATGATAGGCGACCGTTGTCTAACTGAAACATTTGTATAACTCGAGCACCGCCGCAATGTTTCATGTCTATCATTGTTTTACAACTATTTTCATAAACAGTGCTCTCGTGAAATTGCCAGTTGTATTCTTCCCCGAAACAATTCAACCGTAATACCCGTACTTCTAGCAATGCTCACCAGTTTGCCCTTGAGCCCAATTTCAGACGTACAGTCAAGTACAGAGATTTTTTTTTGCCGCACTACACGAATGTGGAATGCTTTACCCGGATCAGTATTTCCCACTCATTTCAATGTGCAGACATTCAAAACCAATGTGCATCAGTATCTCCTTTCTAATCCTATCCCATTTTCCTAGTTGCTCGCACTCTTTAACATTATAAGGGCATTCATAACACCTTGAGTGTGCGTATAATATACAAAAATATAGCTAATTATTGTGGTAATGACTGACTGACAAAATGAATGCCACTCTATGGGTTAAGAAACGAGGACTGGTGGGTTTCGAAATGGGAAGGCCCGAGAAATGCGTGTGGGGAAATTGTATCACTGAACCTATTTAATTTGAGTCATGTTAAACATCAACTATACAATCTTATACAAACTCGTGAAAATTTTCAACTCGATGCACTTATAGAAGAAGCTCGAAGAGCACTAAGCAGACTACTTAACTCTATATCTTTTATATTTAAGACAAGAAGTGAAGTCCTAAGCGGATCACCATGCAACGGAAGTTTTAACCATGTTTCCACCTTATGTAATTTGAGAGCAAAAGGTGACTGCTTCCACTTCATGAGTATATGTTCCATTTTCGCTGCCTACAGAAATACAATCTTTAGAAAGGAAACTATGACGCAGCAAGATAGAATCACAGTGATAAACGGATTCGACTGGAAAACACTCTATTCTTTTTTGAAAACCATTTATAAATATAGAATATTACTTCTAAATGAATTTGTCTAAATTTCATTGAATTTTATTTCTACCAATAATATTATTAACTTCCCATAGGGAGTTATTGTAATCGGTCCGATTTGTCAAATTGGAATTTTTGACATTTCTCGACGTTTCAAGGTCCCTAGAGGCTGTGTGTGTGTGTGTACGTACGTTCGTACGTTCGTACGTTCGTACGTTCATACGTTCGTACGTTCGTACGTCCGTACGTTCTGGTACCATTTTTCGTCGTCGATATTTCAAGAACAAGTAAGGATATCGACTTCAAATAAATTTTTTTTTAATAGATAATAACTTTGAAAGAGGCTGAAAGGGCGTTTATTAAAATTCAGTGAATAGTTTTTTCACTATAACGATTTAAAAAAAAAAGTACAAATTTTGGTTAGTTTCAAATATCTCACGAAAAAATAATGCTATTGATTTCAAATAAAATTTAATGTACTCATTACAAGGCCATACAGATTTGGTATGAATTTGGAAAAAAATGAACATACCGGTATTTCTTTAAATAAAAAAAAAACTGGAAAAAATTCATTACCCAGATATTCTAAGAACGGAAAACAATTTGAAACTCAAAATAATTTTATTTTACGAAAAATAATGTGTTTGACAACTGGTGAAAATTTCAAAAAAAATCAGTTCACAGTTTTTTTACAAAAAATAAAAAAACTATATAAAATTCTATTATTGGTAAAAATTGTTTTTCGACTCAAATTTCTCGAGTAGTGATATTGACTTCTAATTTAGTTTATTTTATGCATAGTATAATTTTGTACAATTGGTAAAATGTTGACAAATATTGAATTAATAGTTTTTTTTTTTAATAAAAAAACTATTAAAAATTCTTAGTGAAAACTAGTTAAAATTGTATTTCAAGTCGAATTTCTTGGGAATGAACACCGAAGAATGTACACTAAGGGACATTTCTAAAATTGTTCAGCAAACGAAAAAAAAACGAAGAAAGTTCTAGTTGAATCATAGTGTGCTAAGAGACAATTTTGGTTAAACTAAGTGACAAAATTTTTTGTTGCTCACGACAATGAGATCTTTATTAATGTCGCTTAGCATAATTTTTTTGGCGGATAATACAACTTTCAGGGGGCAACATTATTTTAATGAGAAAACATGGCAGTTGATAAATTTTTTTATTTGTACTCTAGTTTCCTTTTCATACATAATAGGTTGGCGAAACCCAGGCCAAAACGTGGCCCTTAACATATAGTATATTTCCTCATCAAAAAGTCATTTTCGAAAAAAGTGTCGCTTAGAACATTCTTACGGGAAGGTATCGACATAATACAATTATTAACATACATATATGGTTATTAAAGTATCGAATTGACAGTTTTAACAAAAATATAAAAAAAAATCTACTAAAAAGTGGTAATATTTGTTTTTCGACTAGAATATCTTGAGAACGAGCAATGATATTGACTTTGTCATTATTTAATTTTATACATAATACAATTTCTAACAAATGGTTTATATTTGACATATATCTAGTTTTAGAGCGGATATATTTTGTAAGTACCCTTCCATCAATAACCAAACCATATCTTTTATATTTGAATATTTCGTTTTTAAATTTTTTTCAATTAAAATGTTTGGAACCGAAATAATAAAGTAATTTCTATAATATAATACATAATTTTATAATTTTATTATCAACTTAGTTTTTAGAAGAATGTATGTACTGTGTACATACGTATATGAATATGGTTGTTCAGTTGTACCCAAGTCCCACATATTCAAATTCAATTAATAGCTATGGTAAAATTGAAGAAAACGTCACAATATGTTTTTATCTTTTTGTCCATGAAAAAGATGTAAAATTCTACTCAAAGTTTTCTTACCACAATGGGAAGTTATCAGTGTGGGTCGCACCCAGCCTCTTTTTTGTTTTTATTTTAAGATGGCAGCGCCTGGGAAGCAATCCCAAAAGTTGCGGTATGACGGTGCAAGAAACTAACCATTATTCCAAGAAGTCCAACAGCAGTGATAAAAAGAAGCAAAATTTAAGTATCGAGAAAATATGTTCATGAAAATGTTGTTTTTGTTTTTTTTCCTTTTTAAGAATTTGTGTTAAAAAAATAATAGCTAGAAACGTACTATGTCATGAAAGTTTATTTTTTTTTCGTTGGGGATTTTGTTTTAATTATTTGTATAAATAAAATAATCATTTTTGAAATAGTTAAAAAAGAAGATCTAAGGTTTCTGTTTAAATATTTTTTTTTAAATTCGTTAAGCTGATAATGAGAATGACAAAAAAAAATTTAAGGCGAAAGAATGTTGATGACGATGTGGAAAAAATGTTTCATTTCTCTTTGCATATTTAAGTATATATGTATAGTAGATACTATTATTTTCCTAAATCCTTTTACAACATTTTCTGGGTATTATTAAATAAAAACTGCAAAAAGATTAACCATTCTACTTATTTATATTTTTAAAAAATGTTGTTATATGGTAGAGCTCTGTCTAATGTCTTAATTTAAATTTTGTTTGATGGATCGCTCGAATTTAGCGAGACAGACAAAATTTATCAAAATTCTAGGAGCCGTTTTCAAGAAAAATACGATTTTCGAAAACAATTCTTTTTTTAATTTGTATGATATCTATCATTATTTCGGTATAAATCAACAATGTTATGCTTACCCCTTAGATAGATAATGTTTGAAAAATGTTACTAAGTAAAGTTTCAAAAAATCAAGCGTGTTTTTGTAAATATTGAGTCTTCAAAGAAAAAAAATGTTTTTCCTTTGAAAAGTATACAAAAACGTTTTCCAAAATTTAAATGCACAATATCATTAAAACTTCTTATTAGATTTAGAATACAAAAAACTATCAAAATAAGTTCAACTGGTTTTGAAAAATCGAAAACAAACAAAATTGTTCTACGGGAGGTAACATTAAGAACATGTGTGGGATATTTTTTTTTTTTTTAAAGAAGAAGTTTGTTGAATTTTTTTTTTTAAATCGTTGAAATAATTTTTGAGAAAAAAAATATTTCCTTAGATCTCCAAAAAAACATTGTATGACTGCAACCCTTATTTTTAAAAAAGCAAATAACACGTCGACAGAACAATTAAAATTGCTTTCAACCAAATTTCAGAAAATCACAAATCTTATCAAAATTTCGAGTCCGAAGTATTTACTTATGGAATTGTAAATATCCCAATGTGTACGTAGCAAGTACAAATGGGCTTATGGGAGGTCCAATGGTAGGCATTTTTAAAGAAAATAATTTTGAGTAAAATGTAGCATTTAATCAAAAAAAATTGGTCACATAATTGAAAAATAAATAATTAATGTTTATTATTTTATTAAATATACAAATTAATATTTCAGATGATATGTAGATACTGCATATATGACAAGTTATGCAATCGTAAGCAAATTAACTCGAGATTTTGATCAGATAGATATTACGATGATAGGGAAGGCAAAAAAGAAGGGTTTTGCCTCTCTATATGTTTGACTACAGTTTAATTGCTCGGCCGATTTTCTTGAAAATTTGTAGTCGGCATTTTTAACTTTTCCACCCACACTTTTTTCTCTTTTTTTATTTTCGAAATCTTAGAAATTATTTTTTTCAAAAACTGTCCCACAAATTTGTTTAAGGAAAATTGAAAATGGAAGAATGGAATATAACCGTTTTTTTGTTTTCGATTTCCTTAAAAACTTTTTATTTATACTAAAGCTCCTGGAAGTCTGGAAAGTATTAGGTATTCAAATTGTTTTTGTTTTTTTTTTGGAAACCACATGGGCGACTTTTTTTTAACTTTCAAATTCACAGTTTTTTAATACTATTGATACAAGTTGTGGTAAGTTTTTTAGAATTAGAATTGTCTTTAGTTTAAAATAAAAAGTCTCATGAACATATATCTACATGAAGGCGGACAGACAAAATTGTGGGAGTAATCTACTTGAGATATCAAACTTTTTGAAAATTGCATTCAATTTTATAAGAAAACCAGAAAAAGTGATTTATATTTCATAAGATAAATAATATCAATAAACACCTAGTTAACGCCCACTGTGCTTTCAAAGTTACATATATTTATCTTAAATTTAATTGAGATATTTTTTTTATATAATTTACACACTCAAAAGGTTATGTTAAGGTTTAACACAGCGATTAGATTAAGTGGAGACTTTTGCATTCCAGTATATTTGACAGTACGTCCGGATATACTTCTCTAAGGGAAAAAAATTACATTATTCTTCTAGTTTATTTCTTTATTAAAGTTTGTCGAAAAGAGTATTCTTTTAAATATTTTACCTGCGAAATGCACCTTGGAGTTGAACATTTGAGCTTTCAATTGAATAAAATTCAATCACTCCACTTAAACCGAAATAATTTTCATATCTTCATTGATTTTGATTTATGGTTATAAGCTACATTTCAAGTGCTAAGCTGAAAAAATATACATTACATTACATTTTACACTACACCGTAGATAAATCTACGGAGTAGAGACACAGAAAAGCACTGGCAACTGAGGCCATCGGCTTTAGACAATACGACAGAGAGAGACACACAAAGAAAGAACAACAGAAGAAACACATGTCAACAGCACACGGTTGGTATTTGAACGGTCCCCCATCCAAGTACCAACCGCGCGCAATGATGCTTGATTTCGCTGATCGATGGGAAGCGATGCTTTCATCAAAGCCACGGCCGTTGACTGAAAAAATATAATTTTAAGTTTTTTTTAGATAATTCCCATATCTTTGCTTTATTCCTGTATACCTCGATAACAAAACTAATGATTTTATTTAACATTTTTAAATAAGCATTTGGTAGAGTTTTTTTTTTAAATTTGTATTCTCTCCCTTAAAGAAAAAATTTAAATGTTCTGGACACTATATTCTCTGATCTTAAATTAGTTGTAAAAATAACTGCATATTTTGTTTTCCTTTTCCTTTTTTGGCATGTGTCAATTTAAACTTTTATTATGACAAAGGGAATTTCATAAAGTTTTTCTTTTTCACGAATTAATGAAATTTTAAATAAAACAATTCAATTCAAACATTGTAATATCTAATTTGAAAAAAAAAATGATAATTTAATTAATTTTAAAGAAGGAATCGAAAATCTTGAATTTCTATATACAGGCAAAATTTCCTTTTCATGCCGTTATATTTATTTCTCATTCATTTGATGGAAAGTACTTTTAACAATAATAACCATGGCAACACCAAAACTATTCCCATCTCGCTAGACAAAAGCTTTCAAATGAATTCTCAATGTTCATTTGATTCACAAAAAAAATATTCATCCCCAGGGATAAATATGGAGGTAAATCCACTTTGGTAATTCCCAAGTTAATGTTTACTTGCATTTCTGCTCGATAAAAGCATTAACGTGTTCGGTGCTCAGATTCGTGTAGATTTTCAATTTGATTGCAAACACAACAACTCGTGAATGCATTGCCCCACCTCTTTAATTACACAACATGCATGTCCGGGAGTAATAAAATGCAGAAATTATCATTGTAGTTATTTAAGATATTCTGTGTATTTAAAATTATTTTACAACAAAAACAACTTATGAACTGTCATTAATTGTACAATGAGTCCATAACACCGCAGATATTAATCTCATCCCTCGCACCAGAAGGCCAGTGGTCGAAAGGGTGACGTATCTGAGAAGAAAAAACAATAAGCAAAAAGGACACTGCCGAAGGATACACATAAAGCCACAGTCGGACTAAACTAATGGTTTACATTCCCGAGCTATTGTTATATAACAGCTGTTTTGCAAGAAAATCTTTGCCGAGAGACATGCGCCCTTAAAGAGAACTAAAGAGAAGAGCGTTTTCGAAAAAAAAGAGTTCTTTAGCCGGAAACAATGTCGTTTTTTGACAAAAAAAATAAGATCTCAGGAGATATCATGATGTGGACTCGGTGTACCTATAAATAGCTTTTTGTTTCTTTTGATTTCGTATTGCATTTTTAAAGGTCCATTTTGGAATCTTCTTCGTCCTCTGTCATTTCCTTGTCTATAATAAGTGGATGAGGGTATGGCTTGGCTGAAGATGCTTCTTCTTAAGTAGATTTACTGAACATTAAAAAAGGATTTCCCCAAAAAGAAAAGTGCATCGCATGCAATGAGAGAAAAAGCAGACATTGTATGGTATAGTTTAAAATATGTTACGTATACGCCCGAGTAAACCACGGATATTTTTTTTAATTTCCATAGCTTGTGTTACTTAAATTATTGCGTGATTAAAAATCTATAAGAAGTTATATTTGAATGTATCATATTTATCTTATAGGAGCCTTGAGTTTTTTTTAAACTTTATTTATGAACCCATGGGGTCGTATACTCCATGGCAGGTAACACTTATTTCATAAATTTGTTGTAAAAGAAAATTGAATTTCATACTCCTACGTTGAAATAGAAATGGTTTGCACTTAAAAATTATGTCAAAGTGAATTTTTGAAAGTTTTTATTTAAAGTTGTGAGTTTGTGGGACAAAATTGGATTTCTAATTGAGTTCTTCAGAAGTTCAACTGAAAAAGGCAAAACATTTCATGTGACATAGAGTTTTCAAAAGAGTCTAAAGAGATTTTGACACTGAAATTTTTCCAAGAATTCAAAGTACTATATGCTTTTAAGACTTACAAAATTGCTGAAACTTTTTAGTGAGGGTGATTTTTGATGATTTGAACAATATTGTACCATTATAACTGTTACACGTTTTAACACCTCCCTTCTTATGTCTGATTGTTAAGTATTTTTGTTTTTTTTATGGGCATGTTTTCATATTAATGTATATTTGGTCCTCCAATGCAATGGTTTTAAGACTTTTTAGAAGAATCTCTACAAAAAATTTCATTAAATTCCGTTATGTCGATAATGAGTAAGTCAAAATTTTTAAAAATTGTTCTATGGTAGGTACAAGCTATATTACAGCTTAATTTCATTTTTTTTATTAAAATAAAGATCGTTAAAATTAACTGAAAGAAAAAAATTTTAAGCGCCGTTTTCGAGAAAAATACGATTTTTGAAAACTTTTTTTCATACATCTTGCAGATTATATTGAGAAACTTTTATTTACCAACTTTTAAAAAAAATCTTGCATGACGTTTTCGAAATATTGAGTTTTGAAAAAAAAATTTGAATTTTTTTTTAAAATCCAAAAAACTTTTTTTTGAAAATTTGAATACACAATTTAAGTTTATTAAAATTTTTGGGGAGCTTTAACAAAACAATATGATCAAAATCTGTCGTACCGTTTTTGAGAAAATCAAAAAGATAAAAATTTTGAAGTAGTAGGTACCTAGCTTTAACTAAATGAAATTTTTTTGTATCTTTTTTTTTTTAATCTGTCGAAAAGTTTTTGAGAAGAAAAAAATATTTATAAAATTTCGAAAAAAAAATCGTATGGCAGGTACCGTTATTTCTGGTCTTAAAAAAATAAAAAAAAGTGTAGGGGGATAAAATTAAAAATGATATCTAAAAAGTTTGAAGAAAACTTGAAAATCCGAAAATCTCGAGTTCGATTTTTTTACGAATGCATAACTTGCCTTGTAGTATGTCTGTTCGACTACAGTCGAATCCGTTTATCGGTCGATTTTCTTTCAATGTGGTAGATAGCATTACCAAAACACAAAAACTTCTCTGCAGGTCTTTTTTTGTTTAAAAATCACAAATTTTCATTTAGTTAAGGCTAGGTAATGTTTGAAAAAAAAAATCTAAAAAATAGTTATTAATGGTAAAACGGTGCAACCGATTTCGATAAATTTTGTATGCTAAAGCTCTCCAAATTTTTTGTGTATTCAAGTTTTTAAAATATTTTTTTTTCTAATTCAAAATTTTTTTTTTTTCAATATTTCGATTTTTTTCAAAACTTGACAGTAAAAAGACTTAACACAATCTACAAGATGTGAAAAAAATCGTTTTATCTAAAAATAACGGTACCCATCATATAAATGTTAAAAAATCGTCTTTGAAAATTAATTTTTCTCGAAAACAGCACCTAGAATTTTGATAAAACATTATTTTTTTTGATTAATTTTTACGATCTTTTTAAAAATTTCTTGTATTGAATTACATACAACAAATTTTCTTAAATTAAAATATAACCGTTTTTTCGAATTTTGAATTTGTCACTATCATCATAACGGATTTTAAAGAAAACGGTTTTTTTTTAGAAATCTAATTTTAATTCGTACAATTAAAAAGATTTAAAGTTGGCTTTTCAATTTTTGCTTGAGAAATAAAATCACATGCCACTTACTTTACTTGTTTTAGTCATTTAAAAAAAATGAATTTTATGGTCATAAAAGTTTTCTCTGGTAACATTCATTTTTAAAAATTTGAGTCTTTTACATAATTTTACTTGAGATATAGGCACACAAGTAGCACAAAATGGTATAATTTCGGTATCACATTTCTTAATTCATACTTTATTCCTTCTTTATTAGGTATGTCAATTTATGCCTACTTAATTCCATCTTAATATGATCTTTATTTGGTATTTTTGTATTTATCTTCTTATTTCCTTCTATCGGACCGCCCACTTGCGCCTTTTCTCTACTTAATATGAACTTAAATCCGTCTTATAGAAGATGTCAGATACCGATTTAGAATTCTTAAAGACTTCGTTAAGTAATTCTGTGCTACTTGTGCACTATAGGGCAAGATTTACATTTGAAAAAAAAATCGGACTTTTGATCAAAGTTGACACTACGATAGTAGGGAACACGAACAAAGACAATTCCGTCTGTCTATATGTCTGTTAATCTGTACCTCGACCTACAGTCTAAGCTACTGGAGGTATTCTCTTCAAACTCGGTACTTAGGTGATTCCCTGGAGTAGGAATTGAATTTAGTTTTTAGCTCCAAAACTTACGGCTTACCCCCATACAGGCGGTAATGTAAAATCTTATTTATCTCAAAACCCGCTCTAACGATTTCGATAAAAAATTAAGTGTGCTATTATTGGCATGGGCTACATTTGAGTCAAAAAAAAATTTTGGAAACAAATGTTTTTAACAAAACCTATCATAGAACTGCTTTCTTTTGTTTTTGACTTTCTCAATAATGGCTCTAACGATTTCGACCAAAATATTTGTACAGGAGTTCCTTTAAATTTAAAATCAATTTTTATATAAAAATACTTAAAAAAAAATATTTTTTGGGTTTTTAAAAAAGAAATTCCAATCAATATCTTCAAAACATGTGAACGATTATTTTTTGAAATTGTTTCCTAAAACTTAAAGTTGACATCCTTAATTTTTTCTTGAAAATTTTTAAAGAAATTTCTTATATAAAAAACAACTTATATAGAAATCAAACGGCAATTTTATGCATTTTAGCATTTTTATCTCATTAAATCAATGTTTAATATTTATTATTTTTAAGCAATTTTCAAAATCCAAAGTACTTTTAAATAAGAGCAAGTACGTGCGATCCAGTCTTGAATTTTGCTTTAAATTAAGAATACGCGTAAAAGCAAGTTGGAGCAGTAATGCATTTTATTTACTATTGATTTCGAAACAAATTTTTTACGTATTTTTTAGAAATTTAAGTTATTAAATTATTTAAATACTTTTTAATTTTTTATAATTTTAAGCAACCACTTTTAAAGATCCCTGTTGTACACTTAATTTACTTTATTTTGGGTGAATATTTTGGAATTGGCCAGTGACTTTGTTCTATTGGAATTCTAGGTTAAATGGTCAATTAAGATACAACGAATACGATGTATTTTAAGCAGTAAAATTGAAAAACTTTTGTATGATAGCATGTGCCACAAACACCGCGGCAGTGGTGGCCGGAAACGAAATTTGTATTATAAATCTATAGTATTTCATGATTTGTAAGTCCATAGTAAAAGTACAAGCCATAGCCGAATAATGTGTGGAATGTGGAGCAATGGATACATTGCAGAAATTCATACCTTCTAAAAAAAGGACTGCTGTTGCTACAACGAGAATCCTTGAAATCAAAGGGTCTGATTGTAAATTTTGAGCGCTGTCGACAAAAAATAGAAAAAAAACATAAGAATAATCCGACAACACTGAACAAAATTGGAAATTTATTGCCGCAGACACAAAACATTTATGTAGAATATTGATACGGTGTGGTTGTAGGAAGATTGAAATACTACATGGAAGTTCAACTTCGTTTTGCATGATTATAAGAAACGTCCTATAACGACCGCTGATCTACTATAAATAAATAAATAAAATCAGGTGAACTACGATACAAATAGATATAGAATGAAAAATATTTTTAAAATTTTTAAAATTTTTTTAATATTTAATAGGGTTGGCCGTGGCACGATGGTTGTGTGCTTGCCTGTCAACCTCATCATCACAGGTTCGATCCCTGCCGTCTTCTATGTCGTTTTAATTCCATTAAAACCTTCGAAAATTGTCATCCATGGGTTGCTGGTTTACTCATTACATGTTGTTCAAGCATAACACTAACAACATGTAATTGAGTTAAACTAGTATACCCAACAAGGATGAACATGAATAAAAAATAATGTGAATTATAAACGACATAGAAATAAGACACGGCATTTCTCCGCTTTAGCAAAGCCGCCATCCCTGGAGATAAAAATATCTGAGACAACCACCAACAGTTTTTTTTTTTTTTTTTTTTTATAATCTACCCGCGCTTAAGGGATTATGATTACCCTTTAAATGTTTCAACACAGCGCGGGCGTGAAGTTAATGAAGAGAAAGAATGATAGGAAAGATGTGTGGCACGATGTTCTGAGACTGTTGGTGGTTGTCTCAGATATTTTTATCTCCAGGGATGGCGGCTTTGCTAAAGCGGAGAAATGCCGTGTCTTATTACTATGTCGTTTTTTTTTTTTTATAATTCACATTATTTTTTTATTCATGTTCATCCTTGTTGGGCATACTAGTTTAACTCAATTACATGTTGTTAGTGTTATGCCTGAACAACATGTAATGAGTAAACCAGCAACCCATGGATGACAATTTTAGAAGGTTTTTAATGGAATTAAAACGACAGACGACGGCAGGGATCGAACCTGTGATGATGAGGTTGACAGGCGAGCACATCACAACCATCGTGCCACGGCCAACCCCTCAGAACATCGTGCCACACATCTTTCCTTTCCTTCTTTCTCTTCATTAACTTCACGCCCGCGCTGTGTTGAAACATTTAAAGGGTAATCATAATCCTTTGAGCGCGGGTAGATTATAAAAAAAAAAAAAAAAAAAAAAAAAAAAAAACAATCTTCCTCTCAAGACAAATTTTTACAAATTTCATCAACGCAAAATTGTGTTTTTTGTTTAAATTATGTTCTAATATATTACCTGTACCTAGAATAAATCACTTTGGATTCATTTTTAATTCTAGAAATAATATTAAATAACATAATCCAAAACAGATTTTCAATCATAAAATAAATTGAGAATTGTTATTAACAGAACTTTATGTACATATATGTATATGTTCAGTCAGAATTATGATTTCACTTACTTGAAAAACTTTGATAGTGAAGGCTCAGGTTTTTAGTGCTAGATTCAATTACTTTTGGGGTTTATCTCGAATTAATTCAATAACTTATATTTCTGAAAGAAACCGCCCCTTCCATAGTGTCACACTTGGATTTCAATAGGTTTGCTTACATTTAAAAAAAATGTTCAATTTATTTCTTTTATTACGTTTTAAGTAAATTGGTCAGCAAGCAATTTGATAAATTAACATAACAACGCGCTGGAAATAAACAAGTCGGTTTTCTGCCGGGCCAACAATTTATCGTTAAGAAACCCTTTTAAGCTCGATTTAAGTAAAACGTTTTATGAACCCAAATATTTGTTTATAATGCCTCAGACTGTGTATGGAATTGTTTTTTTGAATTCAGACCAAAAAATTTGTTTTGATTTGGTTTGTTCGGCAGCTATAGTAAGGAACCAAGACATGCGATTTACAACTCTCAACCATTTATATGTGTGACGGTTGGCAGACGCGGTAGAGACCCACAATTTTCGTCACAATTGACTAAAATGAGAAGCACGACAAGAAGTGGCGAGAGGGATTACCCCTGAACAAATATTTCATTAATTTTGTATACGGCATAAAATTTATTTTGTCTAGCCAATTCTTAGACATCTTCAAGGTCCCTCAAGGCAGCCACTTACGGCCTCCATTTTTACTTGCGATATAGGTACTATAGGGCAAGTTCTGCATTCATAAGAAACAATCGAACTCGAGATTTTGATCAAAGTTGACATCACGATGATAGCGAAGACTAAAAAAGTGGGTCTTGCGATTCTGTCTGTCTGTCGGCTCGACTACAGCCTAAACCGATAGGCCAATTTTCTTCAAACTTGGTAGATATCATTTTTAATTTTTTCCACCCACACGTTTTTTTCTTTTTTTTAGACTAAAAACAACGGTACCTGCCATACGAATTTTTTCGAAATTTTGTAAATATTTTTTTTTCTCAAGAACTGTTCAACAGATTTAAAAAAAGATACAAAAAAATTTCATTTAGTCAAAGCTAGGTACTAGTTGAAAAAAATTTTCCGAAAAATGGTTATTGAGGGTACCCCCCCAAAGAACCATTTGTTTTGTTTTTGATTTTATCAAAAACAGTACCACCGAATTTGATAATTTTTTTTTTTTGCTAAAGCTCCCCAAGAACTTAAATAGAATTGTGTATTCAAATTTTCAAAAAAATTTTTTGGTTTTAAAAAAAAAAAATTAAACTTGATAAATAAAAGTTTTTTAATATAATCTACAAGATGTGTGAAAAAAGTTTTATTTTACCTAAAAATAAACGTACCCACCATACAAATGTTAAAAAATAGTTTTCAAAAATCGTATTTTTCTCGAAAATGCGCCTAGAATTTTGATAAAAATTGTTTCAATTAATTTTAACGATCTTTAATATTATAAAAAAAAATTGAAATTAAGATATTACAGAACCAATTTTTCAAATTTTGAATTACTCATTATCGACATAAAGGATTTTAATGAAATTTTTGTTGTAGAGGTGCTTCTAAAAAGTCTAAGAACCATTGCATTTCAAAACTTAAAAAAAAAACATTTTTTGATTTTTTGCAAAAAAAAATCATTTATTTTTTGGAAAAATCGATATTTCAAAAACGGCTCAATATTCTTTTTGGAAATTTAATTTTCATTCGTATAGTAATAGAAACTTAAAGTTGGCATACCAATTTTTTTTTTTTAATCTTTTAAAAAATTTGTATACAAAAGCTTTTTGGTAAGAAACCACTACACGGACTGAAAATATTTTCTCTTGCATAAAGTTATATTTGCATAGCACTCTGTTTTTGTCTCTTACTACTAAAAGAATTTAAGAAATTAATTTTATCCATATGAATCGTTTTCTCTAATAACATTCGTTTTTAAAATTCCTAGTCTATTACATAGGAGCAAGTTCGTGCGACCCAGTCGTGCATTTTATTTCACTTGGTGTCCCGCCCGACTTTTTCTCAGTCTAGTGCCTTAAAAATGTGGAAAATATTCCGAACTCGACTGAGTCCTTAACTTCATTAGACATACATATAGACGATATAATTCTTAAAGCGAACCTAGCATTTATTTTTTAAAAATTTTCCAACTTTAAGATAAAGCAATTAATTGTACATAATCTTTGTCCAGCATCTCTTTGAAAATGTTTGTTAAGTGTGATCAACAGATTCACATCTCCACAAATGAAAGCATTCAAAGTCAGTTTCTAAGATATACCTTTCGTAGTCTGCTTTGGAACGATCCTTTGAATCTATTCAACTATTAAGACGAACAGAAATAACTTACATCCTATTCATTAATCGACTCCTTTTAAATTAACTTGACTGAACAATTCCTTACAACTCTGTTTTATCAAATTAACCCTTTAATCTAAATCAACCCATCAAGAAGATTTATTTGAACTTCAACCTAAAACTCCGCCTCAATTATTCTTCCGATGCATTTCTTCTTCTAACTATAGAACCGTTTCTCTTCGAAAATCAATTTACTTAATAATGAGTTTATTGCCAGCCCAGATAGTGTCCCCGCCATATTTCTCGAAAAATGCTTTTCCACATTTTCTCTTTCCTTCTCAAAAATCTTCAGTTAATTCCTATCTTAAGGAGAATTTCCTCATTTATAGAAGACTTCTTTCATAACCCCAATACATAAAAAGGGCCAAACGTGTGAAGTTACAAATTATTGTTTAATGGCTGAACTATTACATATTCCCAAAAGCTTTGAAAGAAATTTTTATGAAACATTAAGTTTTCGTTGTAAATCTATCATTTTCCCTGGGCTAACCAGAGGTCCACAATGACTAGGCTCGTTGAATTCGTATCCCATGGCCTCTTAGGCTTAGAGAGTGGAAACGAAGTCGACTTTGTCTTAATGGATTCAACTAAGGTCTTTGACAAAATTTCACACAAATATTCTATTCAAACTATTAACCTTTGGGCTTGAACTTATCTTATTAAAATGGATTTCATCTTCTTCTTCTCCCTGAAAAACCATTACTAAAACGTTCGATTCAGACATATCTATCCAATGATTTCTTAGTTATATCCGGGATCCCACAAGGCAGCCACTTAAAACCTCTCCTTTCAATTTTTCTAAAATATTCCCATTTCAACACCATTTCTTCCTTCGACACATGATTCTACTCTTCTTCAACTTAATCTTGACTTTTTTTCTGCCTGGTGTTTTAAAAAAAACTCAACAAACAAACACTAGGCCTTGTGAAACGTTATTCCAAATAATTCTCTATCTCCTACGTGGCCCGATCCCTTTGTATAATCTTTTTTCGCCCCCTTCTTGAAGAACAAAATTCACTTCCTTCATTGACTCCTTTCAATATCTCCTGACTGCACAACTCTCTACAATTCCATCTCTTTCAACTATGACTCCTATTATATAAGAAATTCTCGTCTCTTTTATTTTCCCACCCACCGTTATTCCTATGGCTGCAATGAACCTGTTACTCGCGTGCTTCGGAGGATTAATTGTAACATTAACTGTGTCGACTTTAACCTCAATTCACCGTGCTCCGTCTTATCAATCATCCTTCAAATTCATTCTAATCTACGGATTATATAATAAGAGCTACATATAATTAAGTTAGATTAAGAATTAGCTTGTTATAAGCCTAAAAAATGGGGTTGTTACCCCAAGAAAAATTAAATCTTAGCTAATAGTTTCATTGTTTTGAGTAAGAATATATTTCTTTGTTATCAAGCTAGATTAGGAATTAGCTCAAAAATGGCTAAAAACGGGAAGTTTTTGTCCCCACAACAGTTAAAACAAAAATTTGAATACAAAAACAAATAATTCCTTCATTATTATGAGAATATTTATAATTTTTCAAAAATCTGTGAAATTGTTGAAGTTCTTAAAAACAATAATTGAGAAGTATAACTGTTGCTATCAAATTCAAATGCTGGCCATTAGCCAAAACAACGTCGCATTCCCATTGAGACTAACATAGAAATATACATAATAATAATACAAACAAAAATCGAGGAACATTTTTCTAGCCCGTCTATAATTTCATTTTTGTTTGTTTCTCTGTCTGACTGTATTCCAACAAATTCTCTTTCGGAAACAAATATCAGAGTTGGTTTTAATGGCATAAAATAAACAACCACTCCACACCGGAAGTGATGGTGCCTGCTTGTGTTTGCCTAGGTAGCAGCAGCCATCAATAAAAATGTCCTTAGAGTGAAATTTGGTTTCAAAACAAAAACTGTCTAATAAATTCTCTTCAGTGTTTGTTTTAATATTTTGTTTTTTTTTTAGAATTTGTACATTTCCAGAATTTAATTTATTATTTTTATAAATTTTCTATTCAAAAACAAAGGCCAAACTAAACGAATTAAAAAATAATCAACACAAATTATTAAATCACATAATGTTCATAATTAATTTTAGTTTTAAATAGTTGTTGATGACGTCGGAATATTTCAATATTACGAGTATCAGGAAAGCGTGGGAAGGGACATCATCAGACATCAGTGTAGTCATGCTTAACAATAAAAATGTGTTTAGTTTTTCTTTCTTTAATTTTTATTTGTTTAATAAAATTTCTAAATTTTTTATAAACGGTTGGCATTTAGCAATGACGTCTTTGTTTAAGTGAAGAGGGGGCGTTATAAAGATTTGTTTAATAAATTTTGTCCGAAATTCTTGCCCCTGTCTCGAGGCCAAAAATGTTCACATAATATTTAAGTGCAAATGATTTGGATATATTTAGAAAATAATTAAGTCAATAATTATTAAGTTTCTAAAAGAAAAAAACAAAAGAAAAGAAATTACTATCTTGTATATGACTATATTATGTATAAATAATATTTTTATTTTTTTTTTTTTTTTGAAAGTGCTCCAACTGATTTTGATCAAGTTTTGTATTCTAAGATTCCTCAAAAAGTTTGAATTAAAGGTTTTATTTTTTTTATTACAAAAATCAATTATTTTTAATCTCAATATTTCGATTTTTTCAACTTTAGATCAAACCGTTTTATAACACTATAGAAATAAAATAGTTCTTTACAAATACTAAAGAGACGTTTTTGAAAATCATATTTTCCTTGAAAACGGCTCTTCGAATTTTGATTAATTTTTGTATATATTTCAAATTGAATATACAAAAAATTCTAAACAGTAACTAAAAAAATTGCGTTTTATCATTATGAATTCGATATATGAAAAACTAGCTTGGGATATTTTTTTTAATTTAAGTTTTATCTGCATAAGAATTGAAATTGGCTTTTCAATTTTTTTGCGATATAGGGCAAGTTTTGTATTTGACAAAATACAGGATGTAATGCAGGACACGAAAAGAGTAAGCCGCTGAAGCAATTTTCTTCAAACTTATCCCAAGCGTTTTCGGTAATTCCCTAGAGGAGAAATTGCATTTTTTTAAGCCCCAAAACTAAAAAACTCGTTCAAACAACCGATTTGAAAAATCTTTTTTTTAGCTCAAGCGATTTTAATAAACAATAAAATGCAGGCTGGATAGCACGTTCTTGCTCTTATGTAAAAGTACGAGTACTTTAAAATTTAAAATAATATTATAAATATAAAACATGGATTTAATGAGATAAAAATGTACAAATACATAAAATTGACGTCTATGAAAAATATGAATTTTATTATTAAATCAATTTTTTATATAAAAAATTTCTTTAAAATTTGTCAAGAAAAAAATTTGGGATGCCAATTTTAAGTATTTAGTAATATAAATTTTAGGAAATAATTTAAAAAAATAATCCAAACATTTTGAAGATATTTATTTTTTTCAAAACAAAAAATATGGATTTTTTTTTTAAACCCAAAAAATATTTTCGAATATTTTAATAAACATTATTATTTCAAACTTAAAGGAGTTCAAGTACAAACATTTTGATCAAAATCGTTTGAGCTGTTAATGAGAAAGTCGAAAATAGCAAGAAATAAAATGCACGACTGGGTCGCACAAACTTGCTCCTATGTAATAGGCTAGGAATTTTAAAAACGAATGTTACTAGAAAAAACTGTTTATAAGGATAAAATTATCATCATTTTTTAAATTCTTTTAGTAGTAAGAGACAAAAACAGAATTCCATGCAAATATGAATTTATGCAAAAACAAAAATTATAAGTCGTTGTAGTGGTTTCTTAATAACATAAAGTTTTATATATACAATTTTTAAAATATTTAAAAAAAAACTTGGTACGTCAACTTTAGGTTTTTATTATTGTACGAATGAAAATTAAATTTCCAAAAAAAATACTGACCCATTTTTGAGATATCGAATTTTCCAAAAAAAAATGATTTTTTTTTTTCAAAAATTCAAAAAATATTTTTTTTTTAAGTTTTGAAATGCAATGTTTCTAAGAGTTTTTAGAAGCATCTCTATAAAGAATTTCATTAAAATCCGTTATGTCGATAATGAGTAATTCAAAATTTAAAAAGAGGCTGGGTGCGACCCACACTGATAACTTCCCATTTGTGGTCTTGAAAACTTTATATTTAGTTTTTTTTTCAAATAACCAAATTTTCAGCGAAACAAACTTTAGCTGTAAAATTCAAACAAACATTATTTTAAGATTGAAAAGCATTTTAATTATTTAAAGAGATTTGAAATTGAGATTGTTGATGTATAAGTTGTTTCAAAATGTATTATATTATAAAAACTACTTTATTATTTCGGTTCCAAACATTTTAATTGAAAACAATTTAAAAACGAAATATTCAAATATAAAAGATATGGTTTGGCTATTGATGGAAGGGTACTTACAAAATATATCCGCTCTAAAACTAGACATATGTCAAATATAAACCATTTGTTAGAAATTGTATTATGTATAAAATTAAATAATGGCAGAGTCAATATCATTGATATTCTAGTCGAAAAACAAATATTACCACTTTTTAGTAGATTTTTTTTATATTTTTGTTAAAACTGTCAATTCGATACTTGTCAAAATTTAACCATATGTTAATAATTGTATTATGTCGATACTTTCCCGTAAGAATGTACTAAGCGACACTTTTTTCAAAAATGACTTTTTGATGAGGAAATATACTATATGTTAAGGGCCACGTTTTGGCCTGGGTTTCGTCAACCTATTATGCATGAAAAGGAAACTAGAGTACAAATAAAAAAAATTATCAACTGCCATGTTTTCTCATTAAAATAATGTTGCCCCCTGAAATTTGTATTATCCGCCAAAAAAAATTATCCTAAGCGACGCTAATAAAGATCTCATTGTCGTGAGCAACAAAAAATTTTGTTAGATGTCACTTAGTTTAACCAAAATTGTCTCTTAGCGCACAATGATTCAACTAGAACTTTCTTCGTTTTTTTCGTTTCCTGAACAATTTTAGA
Organism: Philhelius festivus; assembly: GCA_963931855.1. Classification (NCBI taxonomy): domain Eukaryota; kingdom Metazoa; phylum Arthropoda; class Insecta; order Diptera; family Syrphidae; genus Philhelius; species Philhelius festivus. Next base: position 87,059,302 of record OZ007557.1, on the reverse strand, counting down.
AATGTCGCTTAGTATACATTCTTACGGGAAGGTATCGATGTATAAAACAACATAACTTAGAAGGCACTATCGCTGTTCATTCCCAAGAAATTCGACTTGAAATACAATTTTAACTAGTTTTCACTAGAATTTTTAATAGTTTTTTTATATTTTTTATATTTGTCAACATTTTACCAATTGTACAAAATTATACTATGTATAAAATAAACTAAATTAGAAGTCAATATCACTACTAGTTCTCGAGAAATTTGAGTCGAAAAACAATTTTTACCAATTTTCAATAGAATTTTATATAGTTTTTTATTTTTTGTAAAAAACTATAAACTGATTTTTTTTGAAATTTTCACCAGTTGTCAAACACATTATTTTTCGTAAAATAAAATTATTTTGAGATTCAAATTGTTTTCCGTTCTTAGAATATCTGGGTTATGAAATTTTTTTTCAGTTTTTTTTTGTTTAAAAAAATAACGGTATGTTCATTTTTTTCCAAATTCATACCAAATCTGTATGACCTTATAATGAGTACATTAAATTTTATTTGAAATCAATAGCATTATTTTTTCGTGAGATATTTGAAACTAACCAACATTTTTACTTTTTGTTAAAACCGTTATAGTGAAAAAACTACTCACTGAATTTTAATAAACGCCCTTTCAGCCTCTTTCGAAGTCATTATCTATCAAACAAAATTTATTTGAAGTCGATATCTTTACTCGTTCTTGAGATATCGACGACGAAAAATGGTACCAGAACATACGGACGTACGAACGTACGCACGTACGAACGTACACACACACACAGACATCTCTCTAAAAATGATTGATATAGCCTCTAGGGACCTTGAAACGTCGAGAAATGTCAAAAATTCCAATTTGACAAATCGGACCGATTACAATAACTCCCTATGGGAAGTTAAAAAAATCGTTCTATGGTAGGTACAGTCAGTAATGTCTTGTTTTCAAAATTTTTTGTATTAAATTATAGATCTTAAAAATTAATAGAAAGACTAAAAATTAAAGCAAAATTCTCGGAACCGTTTTCGAGAAAAATACGATTTTCGAATACCATTTTTTAACATTTGTATGGACGGTACTGTTATTTTTAGGTAAAATAAATTTTTGTTTCTCATATCTTGTAGAATATTTTAAGAAACTTTTATTTATCAAGTTTAAAAAAAATCGAGCATGGGGTTTTCGAAATATTGAATTTTCAAAAAAAAAATTGAAAATTTTGATAAAAATCAAAAAAAAAAAAATTTGAAAATTTGAATACACAATAATATTGAAAATGCTAGGGAGACTTAACATAAAAAAAATGATCAAAATCGGTAGTACCGTTTTTGAGAAAATCAAAAACAAAAAAAATGGTTCCAAGGGGGGTGCAAAAACTAATAATTTTTTGGAAATTTTTTTCATTCATTACATTCATTAAGTAAATGAAATTTTATGAATGTTTTTTTAAAAAATCTGTGGGACAGTTTTTGAGAAAAAAAAAATATTTATAAAAATTCGAAAAAAATTCGTATGTCAGGTACCGTTATTTTTGGTCTTAAAAAATCAAATCAAAAAACATCCGGGGGGAAAAAAATAAAACCCATATTTATCAAGTTTAAAGAAAATCAGCCAAGCCGTTTAGCTGTAGTCCAACAGACAGACAGACAGGGGGGTACCGTTAATTTTGGAGCTAAACAAAAATTTTCATTTCTCCTCTAGGGAATTACCCAAATAATATTTTGATATGCAATGTTTCTTAAACTTTTAAAAAGCTTCTATATACAAAATTTCATTCAAACTTGCTATGCGGGTAATGAGAAAGTCGAAAAATGGTAGTATGGTAGATACTTTTAGTCTTGATTACATTTTGTTTTTTAAATAAAAATTTGAATAACTGAGCGAGACAGAAAAAAATTAATTAAAATTTTAGACACAATTATCGAGAAAAATAATATTTTCTAAAACCATTTTTAATATTTGCACTGTGGGTAACGTCATGTTTTGAAAAAATCGAGTGGTTTTCGAAATATTGAATTTCTAAGAAAAAAGTTAAAAAAAAAATTAAAATTTTTGTACTCATTACTATTCAAACTTCTTAGAAGCCTTAGCATACAAAAATTATTAAAAACAGTAGTACTCTTTTTGTGAAAATCGAAAAAAAAATGGTTCCATCATTTATTTTCTAAAATTTCGAATAAAAAAAATGGATGGCAGGTGCCGTTATGTTTGGTCTTAAAATAAAAGAAAGAATTCAAAAACCATGTCTACATAGCCGAATCTTTTAGACTGTAGTCAAACTGATAGACAAACAGATAGAATTGCGAGACCCACTTTTTTGTCTTCCCGATCATCCTAATCATGGAGATTGATTTTTTTAGGGTTGCATAACTTGTCATATAGTACCTACATACATATTTATCGCAAATAAAAAAGTAACTTTCTTTAACTTTCTAATAGTTTTGGTCGTCGTTCGACATTTTTGCATAATTTTATAATATTAGTAATTAATTCGCCGTCCAAAACCGAAAAATATACAAGAAATTAATTAAAATCAAAAAGAAAATCTAAAAGTGAAAACAAATTTTCCAATTATAAAATTCCAGTGCCAAGTTATTTCTTAAAAAGTTTTCAAGCAATTTATATACCATTCGCTAATTTCTTTAAACAAATAGCAAATCAATTTAACCTAAATCCTAATACATAGATTGAATCCAAATGCAAACCAATTTGAACTTATAGCAATTTCAATTGATCTGCTAATAGATGATTGTAGTTTAAATTGATTTGCCTTTGGGTTAAATCTATTTGTGTTTGGATTAAATTTATTAGGTTTTTAGTTAAATTGATTTGCTATTTGGTTAAATTAATTTTCGAACACATTATAAATTTTAATATGAAAAAGAGAGGGATTATTTAGAAAATGAAATAAAAGTGATGAACAGAAATTTCCAACGATAAGATAAGATTTTGATAAGAATTTTAAAGCACAAGGAGGTCTAATAAATCTAAACGGTACAACCTACTCTGCATGGAAAAATGTCAACTACTCACTCTGTAACATGTAGGAAGAAGAATTTCTACTTCACTTTATTGGAATTTGCCCGAGACCTAGTGCTATACGCCGAAACTCCTTGGGAAGAGCTACGATAGATGAAACACGGTCGTAAATTTGCTAAATGAAGTCACTGGAGACCACTTTGAATTTCTTTAAATGGGCCCTACCAGGGGCGAACGCAGGTAGGGGTTTTAGGGGTTAACCCCCCCCCCCCCCATTTTGTTAAAGAAAAAAGAGACAAAGTGCTATTTTCGTGTAATATTAATATTAATGTAAGTTCAATTGATTATTAGAAGTTTTGTGTTTCCCTTTATCGGTTCTCTGCGTTTTTCTTACGACTTATAGGTACTATAAGGCAAATACATAATGCATTCGCAAAATAAATCGAACTCAAAATTTTTATCAAAGTTGACATTACGATGATAGCGAAGAAAAAGTGGGTCTCGAAATTATGTCTGTCTCTTCGACTACGGCCTAAGAGCATGGGCCGATTTTCGTTAAATTTTCATTTTTTTAAGACCAAAAATAACGGTAGGAATCATCTTTTAGAAGCCCTCTTGGAACCATTTTATTTTGTTTGTTTTTGATTTTTTCGAAAACAGTACAACCGATTTTAATCATTATGAAGCTTCTCCAAATTTTAAATATTGAGCGTTTTTCTTTTTTAGTTCAGAGTAGTACCTGAACTGTCAAACAAAATATCGTGTTTCTTTTTTAGCTCAGAGTGTATAACAGTTCAAAGATTGTGTTTCTTTCTTCGTTGAGAGCGTGTTCAAAGATTGTTCAGAGCGCACTCTATGAGCTCGGTATAAAATAGCTGAGTAGACAGAGTTAAATGCTGAAATCATTCTGACAGACAGAAAAAAAATCTCAAAAACTGGCGTGTGTTTATAAAATAATTCAGAGCTCTTAGAACACACTCGATTCGGAGAAAGTTCAGAGCATGTTTGACATGCTCATGCTCTGTTAAGAGCTCTACTCTGAATGAAAAAAGAAAAACGCCAATTATTTTTTTTGGAAACTCAATATTCCGAAAACCCCTGCTCGATTTTTTAAACTTAAATAAATAAAAGTTTCTTAATATAATCTACAAGATCTGAGGGAAAAAAATTGTTTAACTAAAAATTAAGGTACCCACCATGCAAGTGTTAAAAATTTTTTTTCGAAAATCGTATTTTTCTAAAAAATAGCTCCGAGAATTTTGATAAATTTTAATTATAATTTCGAATATTGAATTTGTCATTATAGGCAGAACGGATTTCAATGAAATTTTGTATAGAGAAGCTTCTAGTTAAAATTGGCGTACCAAATTTTTTCTTAAATACCTGTTTTAAAAATCTTTTATAAAACATATTATGTGGTTAGCTCTAACTACTAAACTACTATTTATAAAATAATAACTTAAAGAGTTGTTTTAGTCATTTAAAAAATGAATTTTTTGCTTATGAACATTTTTTCTCTAGAAATATTAATTTTTGAACTTTTTACATAAAAGCAAGTTCGTGCGACCCAGTCGGAATGTGTTGTATTGCAGCAAAAAAAAAAAAATAACTCATTTCGTTTGTTCGAAAGTTACAGTTACTGATGAGTAGCACATAACACCTTCTGGAAGCGTTGTGGTTATAATTATGAAGTATAGTAGGTAACGTATGTAGGTACCAGTTGAGTGTCCTTATGTTTTCGGATAACTCTTTTTCGTATGATCGCAAAAGTACAACAAGATATGATTTCACGTATTAATAAATTCGGGAAATAATTTATTTATGAAAATCTCATATTTTTTGAATGACGGTTTGCAAGCTATATCTTATCTTTTGTTTTAGAATATATTTTTTTGAATCAATTTTTTAACGATATTTTCTTTTTATAACTTTTATTACAGTTTAGGATTGTTATTTAATATTTTTCAACGGGTTTATTTAAAATGTTATTTAAATTCCTTTTTTCCACAAAATTAATAATTGAATATTTTTTGTTTGGAGAATTTGAAAATTTAATTTCGAATGTTGGTAGTGCTGTTACTCAGTACTTGTCATACTAGCGCCATCAGTGGTTTCAGGTAATGTCTATGTTTCCCCTTTCCATTCCATTGCATACTACATAGTTTTTGGACATGTGAGTTGTCTTCTTGTGTATAACTAAAACCAATTAACTAACAGCTGAGTTTTAATATATTATTGTTTATTGCAAATCGGATGCTAATCATCTAATATGAATAAAGAAATCCCTTTAATTGGCATACCGATGTCGAAAATTCTTCAACTGAAATTACTAACAGTGAAAGAGGTTATGTGTGTATTTTTTCATCAACTTAATATCCTTAAATATTCTGTGAAACAAAGTGCTAAAAATGTAGCAGATATGGTTATAGAGCTATGGAGAAAAATGTTATTCCGACTTCTAGTAATGATAATGTATTGAAAAGAATTCTTCGATGTCATAACAAATGGTTAAGGATAAAAAAAAAACTGCACGCGTAAAAAATCGCCAGCACAAAAAAAGAAAGAAGCAACATTTCAGAATGAACTCAAAATGTTATTCGATATTGTTGATCAGAAGTCTTTAAAAGTGCTCGATGACCGAATTAAAGACTTATATTTGAATCAAATTTGAATCATTTTGTATCAATACTTATTAAATTATAAAATTTCATATGGTGAAATAGAATTTTTTTTTCTGCTAACATGTTAAATTATATTTCTTAAATAAAAACCTTTTTTTCCTGAAATAGAACATGAATTATGTCAAAATTCATAAATTAACTGGATAAATTCGGAATATTTATTGAAAAACTACTAAAATCAGTAGGCATTGGAATTCTACTGCGAATATCTTTTGAATGGCTAGAGTACTCGATTAACTACATAGATCTTTTTTGTAGAGCGATCAATTTCCTATAGAAATAATTGAAACTCATTTGAAAATAATTATTTTTTATTAAGTTACAAATTTAAAAACAAAAAAGTTATTTTCCTTAAAACACTTCAATCTTTGACGTTGAATATCTTTTAAATGGTTGGATTAATGAAAAAAGTATATAAGACCATTTTTGTAGAGCGTTCAATTTCCTATAAATATTGACTATGTGATTGGTTAAACGATCTATTGTTGATAAGATATGACCATTTTTATATGATACTTAATTGAAAACGGAAAACTATGATGAGCATATTCTTCCCGTTAATATTTAGAGCTCATACTTAGTAAGTACTTTCTAGAGGTACCTAGGAACTAGTTTTCATGTGTCGGATCCAAAAAAAAACAAACTTGATTTTCTTGACCCACCCTACCCCTGGGCCCTACTATACAGAGCACAGATGATAAGTCAATTTAATTACTAAATTTTAAACAAACAAAGATAAGCCAAGTATAAAAATAATTTCAGGGTTTTTAAATTTAATAAGGATTGCTAAACACGACTAAGATGTCATAGGTGGGTGATTCTACAAACGATGGAATTTTCGGCGGCCCCAGAAATATTTTAAAATCAGTTAAATTATTTAATCTGATTTTTTAACTTCCCATAGGGAGTTATTGTAATCGGTCCGATTTGTCAAATTGGAATTTTTGACATTTCTCGACGTTTCAAGGTCCCTAGAGGCTATATCAATAATTTCTAGAGAGATGTCTGTGTGTGTGTGTGTACGTACGTTCGTACGTTCGTACGTTCGTACGTCCGTACGTTCTTGTACCATTTTTCGTCGTCGATATCTCAAGAACGAGTAAAGATATCGACTTAAATAAATTTTGTTTAATAGATAATAACTTCGAAAGAGGCTGAAAGGGCGTTTATTAAAATTCAGTGAGTAGTTTTTTCACTATAACGGTTTAAAAAAAAAGTAAAAATTTTAGTTAGTTTCAAATATCTCACGAAAAAATAACGCTATTGATTTCAAATAAAATTCAATGTACTCATTATAAGGTCATACAGATTTGGTATGAATTTGGAAAAAAATGAACATACCGTTATTTTTTTAAATAAAAAAAACTGAAAAAAAAAATTTCATAACCCAGATATTCTAAGAACGGAAAACAATTTGAAACTCAAAATAATTTTATTTTACGAAAAATAATGTGTTTGACAACTGGTGAAAATTTCAAAAAAAATCAGTTTACAGTTTTTTTACAAAAAATAAAAAACTATATAAAATTCTATTGAAAATTGGTAAAAATTGTTTTTCGACTCAAATTTCTCGAGAACTAGTAGTGATATTGACTTCTAATTTAGTTTATTTTATACATAGTATAATTTTGTACAGTTGGTAAAATGTTGACAAATATTGAATTAATAGTTTTTTTTTTAAAATAAAAAAACTATTAAAAATTCTAGTGAAAACTAGTTAAAATTGTATTTCAAGGCGAATTTCTTGGGAATGAACACCGATAGTGCCTTCTAGTATGTTGTTTTATACATCGATACTTTCCCGTAAAAATGTATGTATGTAAGCGACATTTCTAAAATTGTTCAGGAAACGAAAAAAACGAAGAAAGTTCTAGCTGAATTATAGTGTGCTAAGAGACAATTTTGGTAAAACTAAGTGACATCTAACCAAATTTTTTGTTGCTCACGATCAACATCAACAATCTCAATTTCAAATCTCTTTAAATAATTAAAATGCTTTTCAATCTTAAAATAATGTTTGTTTGAATTTTACAGCTAAAGTTTGTTTCGCTGAAAATTTGGTTATTTAAAAAAACTAAATATAAAGTTTTCAAGACCACAAATGGGAAGTTATCAGTGTGGGTCGCACCCAGCCTCTTTTTTTATAAAATTAAATCTGATTGATATCTACCTGGCCAAACAATATTTTTAGGGTGATCTTATTTTATTTTGCTCAAACAAATTTTCAAAGTGTCTGATTTTCTCAGTCCCCTGACTTGTCCCATTTGCGTTTTCGCAAAGAAAAATTATTATCGTTCTCTTATTTCAGGTCTCATACAAAGATGAATTCCACCGGAGTTACGCCAAATAATATATCTTTACTGCGAAATAGATAAATATTTTTTAGTAATTGATTTTATTACAAAAAAATTTAATTAAACTTTGTCCCCCGTATTTAATATCAGTCTCCTGAAATATTGAAACAGTTGAAAATATCAATAACTAGGATATCGATCGAATTTCCAGCACTGCCAATTTGAAGTGCCAAGTCTCCTTACATTAAAATCGTGGTGCAACTCGATCCTGTTTCTTATGTTAGTATTGTGAAAAAGACACTTGTGCAAGAAGTCGTGGATTGTCCGTTTAGTTTGTTTTTTAGGTAAATAATTAATATCTTTCTTTGCGCAAAAACCATTAAAAACCTCAGTCCCCTGGCTAATAAATGAACAAATGATATTTTATTCAGAAACCTGAGAAATTTTTGGTTATATGTATTAAACTTCGAACTTCATTGCGAAAAAAAAAATAGAAAAAAAATAATACATATATTATATTCTCTTAATAAAATGCTAAATAATATTTATCAACCATAAATTTATATGTTTATGAAGACTAGTTAAATTAATTTCTATATTTTAATGTATACCTAAGTCATGGGTATTTAAGAAAAAATAAAAAAATAAAAAGAACTCAGTCCCCTGAACATCCTTTATTCAAAAAATGTCGTTAAAATCGTCATTTTTTATTTTTTTTAACTGGCCGCTTTCAACAACGCAAATAAATGTTCTAATGATCAACTAGAACAACTCTTACGACTTTTAGCTTCCAAAAATGTCGTGCCGAAATTTGTATCATTTTATTCCATTGTTTAAAGAATCACCCAGATGTGTTTTTTGTTTGTTTGGAAAACCAAACCTCGCCAATGAATGACTTTCAATCAAAAGTGGATTTCTATGAGTGTTTTAGAATAATTTATCAATCAAGTGCCGAGTTGGACTCCAAATTGAAATTCGATAGCAGGATTCTGATTTATATTCACAACTTTAAACAAATGACCGATTTCATCTCCTCACAATTTTGCAGCATCGAAGGCTTTTTTATTTCATTTTTATTTATTTTCATATAAGCATCTCCCGTTTAAAGGTCACTATGGTTATCGTTTTTATCAAGTTGATGGGATGTTGGGTGGTTGTGGAGTAAAATGCTCGTTAAATTCAATCGTTAAACTGATTTGCGACTGTAGACTTGGTATTCCTTTATTTATATTCGCATGCTTCAGATGTCCTTAAAACTTTATTTCTCCCATCAAAATACAACTGAATCCAGGTGTAGATTTCGATTTTAATTGTTTTTTTTTTTGTTCGTAAAAAGGAGAGTAACGACGACAACAATTTTTATTGCGGTTGAACGAGCATAATTAAATTTAATTGTTGCAGAAAAAGATGCAATTTCAAAATTTATTTCGATTAGCACGGCAGAGGTATTCAAACTCACGGAGGTGTGTCCGAAATGTCCCGCATTCATGTTCATTCGAAACCATAAATACTCTTTTTCTATGTAGGTATGTGTGGCTATGTATGTTCAAAACCAAAATGAAACTCAGTCAGTTGTGAAACAGAATTTTATACGAGTAGAATGGGAGTCGATTAATTTCATCGTTGGAATTAAGCGTTTTTCAATGAATTTCATTACCTGACATGAAGGAGGAATGTGCACGTAATCGATTTATCATTCATCGTATAACAAGAGTTGATTCGTCCAAATGGATGACTGGGTGTGAAATTGAGCCATAAAATACTATACAAAGGCAACACTCTGAGATATACATATTTTGGATTTGCTTCAATGGAAAATAAGGTAATTTCAAGCCGAAAAAAGGGATTGTTGAAAAATCAGCGTGCATATCAATGTGTATTGATGGCTTTTTATTCAGATTGAATTATTTGATTGATCGTATAGAAGTCGGAACATTTCAATTACATATAGCCTGATGAACAAAAGTTGAAATTCCCGAAATGCATTTGAACTTAATTCAACAAAGCAATTATTGTTGAAATTTAAAACAAAGCATTTTTTTTTCACTGAACAGCTCAATGAAAAAAGTCTACTGAGTCAGAAGAATTTCAATCGTTATGGTTTGATTAGTGGCTTTCGAACGATATCTTCAATAAATTCATCAGCCAATATGAAATTCCTAATAATTTGTTAATTCAATTCACATCTATTTACAAGTCTAAGGCAATATTTCAGATATAATAAATAAATATATAGAAAGGAAAATAATGAAACACAATTGCTCTATGCCAAAAACTGCCAAATTTCAACTAAAACTGGTAGATTGAAAGTTTTTTAACGTAAACGAACAGACATTATATTTAAGGATATCTACAGTAAATCTGTACAAAAATGGTTTCATCACACAAACTTGCAGCAGGTTGGGTTGTTGGATTGAATTGGTCATCAAATCCTAAGCGTATGTCAATTGGGGCTTCAATAAACTATACGAGCTGATTTTCTATAGAAGGAAATCATCGAAATTATTGTTGAACCTCTAACGTTGAACATTGGAAGCGCAGTAGTTATTTAGTTTTAGTATTAGTATTATTGAAATATACTACCTATACGCAAATTTATTTAACCAGAGAGAAAATCAATTTAACGACAATTTTTTTGAAATTATATGCCTAAATCTATGGCGCAAAATTTTAAACAGCCTATTATTAAGTATATTAGTATGGTACTACTTAACAATTTGCTAACTTTATCATTCTTTCTCTTCCGTAACTTCGAGCCCGCGCTGTGTTGAAACATTTAAAGGGTAATCATAATCCCTTGAGCGCGAGTAAATTATAAAAAAAAAAAAAAAAAACTAACTCTTAATTCTTAATTTAAAACATTTTCCAACTAGTATCGTACTAAAAGAATATTTTTTTTAATAATAATAAGAAAGTAAGTACACGAACATTTTTTGATGTTTGCAAATGTCAAAGAGTTATATGAAGCTAGAACGATACTAAAAAAATAAAGTAGGTATTCGATGATTTTAATTTTAATAAAAGGGTGGAGAAAGTATGATGTTATATTCGATTTAAATTTGCAAATTCACTAAAACAGCTTTAGCTACGTACTAATTCAATTAAAATTTTGCGCCATCATTTTTAAAATTCTTTCTGTCAAATTTGACAAGCAAGCTAAGCAAATCCGCTCGTTAAACACTAAAATCCGTGAGATAAGTTATCCTCTCATTGTCAAACGTCATTTAAGACTAACACATCACATTTATTATTAAGAATTATAAGTTAAAATTCATGTTAAAGTTGTTTCGCCTTTATTTTGTGATTATTAATAGGGCTGTTAGCTTTTAACATAAAATCATGTTCGCTTTTAAAATTATCTACTATTATACTAAAACAGTTTTAAAGTCCTACTAACTCGAGCAAAATTTTTCGCTTCCTTAATATTTTGATGTAAAAAATAAGAATGGCATGTGAAAAATTAAAATTGCTGGAGTGGTTTTTTGAAAAAATAATTTCTTCTACCCATCGCGCCAGCTGTACGCAAGTTTGTGCAAAAAGTTCATGAGACTGTTATGTTAGTGGACAACACTCATGGACTCAATTCACGAACACCAACTCGCCACCGATCTCAACAGCTCAACATTTCACGCACTAGCCTGAGTAGAATTCTGCACAAAGATCTTGGAGTCACAAAAAAGCGCTAATGCGGAGCCAGCCGAGGCAGCCACTTAAACGACGTGCGTCGTGTCATAATTAATGGGAATGTTTTCTCTTACTAATAAAGTAATAATACATGGAAAAAAAATTTATTTTGTTCATTTTATTGCATTTTAAAACGAAACTTGTATTTGGCCCATTTTCACTTTCCAGAAAATTTTGTGTAAGAAAACTCATTTAAACCAGTGGCCAAATTACCTCATCAGTTTTCGAGTACCTAATACGTGAATGAATTATGTGAGTTTGGCATTACCGCTTACGTCATCAAGCAATCGATTACCTTAATTTGACATATTCATTCGATCACTGATGGGATTCACTCACTCGGTCACTGAAGCGGTAATTTGGCCCCACCAAAAAATTGGTTGTATAGGAGATAACATTAATAACCATTTCCAATTTTTTTTTAATTAAGGCATTTTCTAATCTCTAGAACTGTTTTTGAGAAAAAATATTTTTTTCTTAATTTATTATATTTGTTTAAAAAATAAAAAAATATTGTTGGGGTTATTAATCAAAAGACGTTTAAAGAAAATCAACCCAGTCGGTAAGGCTGTAGCCAAACATAATTGCGATACCCACTTCTTATGTAATTTTGAGTTTGATCAAAATATCGAGTTCTTTGTTGATTACAAAAATATTACTTCCCCTATAGTACTACTTATAGATCAATACTATATTTCAATTTTAAATAATTTCAATACACATTAATTAAATTTTGGTCAAACCCAAATTTGTCTGTCATAAATATTAATTAAGAAACAATAACAATGTTATGAAAAATTCTTCCAGAAACTATCTTTTTACTAGATCTCCAAAATAGGACAGATATTTCAAGTTAAATTAAGCACAATCGTCACGTCCGAGTTGTTTACTTTCGAATGCTGTGTCTGTGTCTCATGAAACTATTTTTACTCAATATGATGAACGAGCCCAGTAGGCGCGTGGGCTAATCTCTTGGAACATTTTATCTCCTGATTTGAGATTCAAGTAAATTCCTATTTTAAAAATGGAATGAACTTTAATAAGTTCCACAGAAAAAATAAAATACATTAGGACTTGGCATGAGCGACGACGACAGAGAGTAGGCGTTTCGGAAGCAATCAATTTTTGCATCCATTTTCAGACAAGCAAATTGAATATGAAGTCTCCAGTGAGAGCAATTAATTAACACGAGGAATCAGTGGGTCTGAGTCACAACGAGTCACACAGATGATCTACTATCTTATTGGCACCATTGCATTGGTCATTTGCTGTTTCTGGAAATAATCAAAAATCATGCTGCATTCAACAACCACGAACAATAAGATCGGTGTTTCTCTTATGCAACCGATCGAGTTGTTGGCATCGTATAGTTAGTCGTCGTCGTCAGCGACATCGATGTCGTTGTCGTCTAAAAAAGGAAATACAAGGCAACACACGTTCGAACGAACACCCGGTCGGTCGCGATCGGGAGGGCGTTCAGTTGTGCATCTCTCGGATGTGGCCTCATTTTGTATTCCGATAAAATACGATGTGTTGAAGTTGATTTTGATAGAATATCATTTCAGAATCAACAAATAACGTCGACAAACTGTCATGTTTATTTCAAACACAAAATATTACGATTTGTAGTTTTGTTCATGCACGAGAAATTTATTTGGAAACGTTTACAATTTTTTTTTTTTTAAGCACCACCTACGATCGGGATGGTTCTGTCACTCGAAAAAGGGAAGGAGGCGTGTGGGTAGTGTATTGTCGTATAATAGTTTTCCCAAAAAAAAATTAAAAAAAAAATTATTTTCTTTCTGACTATCGTTTTGGGTCTGGGAATTCTTTAAGTACAACGAGGCGGTAAATTGTCCGATGTGTCATGCCACCAAATATGTTGTTCTGCGAAATGGTTTTTCACTTTTTTTTAAATTATTTTGCATTTGTAAATACAAGCCGTTGCCAAGTTGTACGAAAAGACAAATACACAAAAAAATAAAAAGAAAATTAACTCATATGAATGTCGACGACCGACGACACGCCAAATACACTGCGCAGTATCCTACTTTTTCAGTCTCATTGGAAGAGAAATTTTTTAAGATTTATTTTTCCTCTTAAAAATGTGGTTACACTTGATTTTTTTTTAAATAAAAAAAAAAATATACAAATATTTCATTAAACACTTTTTATTTATACCAACTCACACATCACAAAACAGTTGAAGGTGAAAAATAATTTTTGTCCCAGATTTAATGAAAATTTGTTTTCTTTTCATTTTGATTGCGCAGCAGTTTTATTGGAAAGTGGTTTAATGAGAAAATCTTGTATATGAACATTTCGTTAAAATTAATTATAATTTGTTAGCATTGACATATTTTAAATAAATTTGTTCTAATACTTTTTATTTAACTAAGAATATTTAAAATTAATAATTAAAACACGCTTTGAAAATAAATGCATATAAAATGGGTTACTGAAAAACAGGTACTTGTTACATGAGCATATTTATTAAAAAAAATTACATTTTGTTACAAAATCATTACGGCCGTTATTTGTTGAATGAAACGGGATGGAGAAAAACTTGTTAACCTTTGATACTCAACAACGAAAGGGATATGAAGGTCTGAATAACATAGTAGTTGACAAATTAAAAAAAAAAAATGAGTTTTTTTTTTCGTAATCTAAAAGCATATTTTGCAATGCCATGATGTGCAAATTTTTAAACAGGTATAGTCAGTAATATCTTAATTTAAATTTTTTTTTATTGAATGATATATGGTAAGAATTAATTAAAAAAAAGTATCAAAATTCTTGCTGCCGTTTTCGAGAAAATACGATTTTCGAAAACCTTTTTTAACATTTTTATAGTGAGTACCGTTATTTTTAGATAACATAATTTTTTCCCACATCTTTTAGATTGTATTAAAAAAACTTTTAACTCTCAAGTTTTAAAAAATGAGCATTGCGTTTTCGAAATAATCCCAAAAAAAATTGTTTGAAAATTCGAATACACAATACTATCCAAACTGTTGAGAAGCTTTAGAATTAAATAAAAAGCACCACTGGATCGCACGAACTTGCTCTTATGTAGGAATTCTTTGGAATTTTCAAATTGCTTAATACATGGATCTAATGAGATAAAAATGTTCAAATGCAAAAAATTGCCATCTGATTTCTAGAAAAGTATGAATTTATGCAAACAAAGTTTAAAAATTGTTTTATTATTAAATTAATTTTTGATTTAGCAAATTTTTTTAGAATTTTTCAATACAAAAATTTGGGATGCCAATTTTAAGTATTTAGTACTACAGGCGCAAAGTTTTAATTGAATTAGTACGATGCTAAAGCTGTTTTAGTATGATACTAGGTTAAAACAACAAATTTGTAAATTTTAATCGAATATAGCATCATACTTTCTCTACACTTTTATTAAAGTTAAAATCATCGAATACCTACTTTATTTTTTTGTATCGTGCTAGCTTCATATGACTCTTTGACATTTGCAAACATCAAAAAAGGTTCGTGTATTTACTTTCTTATCATTATTAAAGAAATTCTTTTAGTACGATACTAGTTGGAAAATGTTTAAAATTAAGAATGAGTTAGTAAACTACTATAAAGTTAGCAAATTGTTAAGTAGTACCATACTAATACCTTAATAATAGGCTGTTTTGCGCCAATGTTATAAGAGTAAACTGTTCAAAAGTTTACAATTATTTTTTAATCTTTTTTAGTGGCAAGAGATTGAAACAGGAACGAATTTTCTTTCTTTCAAATTTACTTGCCAAATTTACATTATAAGATTTATACAATATAAATAAAATGCACGACTGGGTCGCACGAACTTGCTCCTATGTAATAGTCTAAAAATTTCAAAAATGAATGTTATTAGAGAAAAACAGTTCATAAGCATAAAATTCATTTTTTAAATGACTAAAACAACTTCTTTAGTAGTTGGAGGTAAAAGAAGGATGCCATGTGATTCAAGTGAATATATGTTTATGCAAGAACAAAAATTATAAGTCTTTGTAGTGGTTTCTTAAAAACATAAGCTTTTATGTAAACAAATTTTAAAACATTTTTAAGAAAAAGTTTTGGTACGCCAATTTAAAGGTTTTATTATTGTTCGAATAAAAATTAAATTTACAAAACAAAAATATTGAGCTGTTTTCGAGATATTGAATTTTCCAAAAAAAAATAGATTTTTTTTTTCAAAATTCAAAGAAAAATATTTTTCTTAAAGTTTTGAAATGCAATGTTTTTTAAACTTTTTAGAAGCTTTTCTCTAAAAAATTTCATTAAAATCTGTTATTCTGATAATGAGAAATTCAAAATTTAAAAAAATCGTTCTATAGTAGGTACAGTCAGTAATATCTTGTCTTAAAATTTTTTTTATTAAATTGTAGATCTTAAAAATTAGTCGAGAGAAAAAAAATATAAGCAAAATTCTCGGAACCGTTTTCGAGAAAAATACGATTTTCGAAAACCATTTAAAAATAAATTTCTTTTTCTCATATCTTGTAGATTATATTAAAAAACTTTTATTTATCAAGTTTTAAAAAAATCGATCATGGGGTTTTCGAAATATTGAGTTTTCAAAAAAAAATTGAAATTTTTTTTAAAAATCCAAAAAAATATTTTTGGAAAATTTTAATTAACAATAATGTGCAAACTATTGCGGACCTTTAGTAGAAAAAAAAATGAACAAAATCCGCCGTACCGTTTTTGAGAAAATCAAAAACCAAAAACATGGTTCCAAGGGGGGTACCAAAAATAACAATTTTTTGGAAAATTTTGTTCAACCATTACCTAGCCTTAACTCAATAAATTTTTTTTTAAGAAAATCTGTTTTTTTTTTTTTTTGTATAATCTACCCGCGCTCAACTGATTATGATTACCCTTTAAATGTTTCAACACAGCGCGGGCGTGAAGTTACGGAAGAGAAAGAAGGATAGGAAAGATGTTTGACAGTTTTTGAGAAAAAAAAATATTTATAAAATTTCGAAAAAAATTTGTATGGCAGGTACAGTTATTTTTGGTTATAAAAAAAAAGAGAAAAAAATTTCCGGGGGGAAAAAATTAAAACCCATATCTACCAAGTTTGAAGAAAATCGGCTGAGTCGACAGACAGACAGAATTGCGAGACCCACTTTTTTGGGCTTCGCTATCATCGTAATGTCAACTTTGATCAAAATCTCGAGTTCGATTTTTTTTTACAAATGCATAACTTGCCTTATAGTACCTATAAGTCGCAAGTAAAAATAATTATATAATATAAATTTCATTATAAGTTTAATTAGTCAGATAGTTTGAAATATTTATGCATTTTGGTTAATTCCTCAAGTTTCCTTGGGGAATATTAAAATATTAATACGAGACAAAAGGGTCAACGAATCTATTTTATCATTTATCAATTTAACAATGGAAACCAAATATCTGCTCTCGAGACTAGCCCTATTGGTAAGTTTAAGTATGATGTGATAAGGAGGGAGATCATAGGCATTATTCCAACCTAACCCCCTAAGTGCAAGCCTTCGGAACCTTTATTGCACTTAGTCTACTCTGGCATTATGGCAGGCTTAATTTGGTGCCCAAACTTGAGAAACGTATTCGATAATTGGACGAAGAAATGCCATGAAAAGCTGTTTTGTAAAAAAAAGGAACAGAAATTTGCCTTGGCTCACTATTTAACCAACCAAGAGCTGAATTGGCTATATTAGTTATGGATTTAATGTTTTGTATGAATTCAACCTTGACGTTGAAACGACACAACAAGGACAGACATTTAGCTAACACGTGATAATAATACACCATTAAACAAATAATAAAAAGAAGTTATTGAAATCTTCCTCATTAAACATTTATGAAAAAAAAAAATGAAAAAAAAAAACAAAAAGTGAATGCCCTAAATGGCTGCCCTGTGGTATTCCAGAGTTAAAATTTAAATATTTGGAGGTATGGTCCTTTTTCTTACGAATGCATAACTTGCCATATAGTACCTATGTACGTACATATGTATATATTGCAATTAAAAATGTCTGTGGCAAAGTTTCTATGATTTTAACTTTAATAAAGTATGACGCTTTAGACGGTAAAAATAAAAAAAAAACGTAGTTTTAACCTTTTAGTTTTAACGAATTTAACAACGTTTATTCATTCAACTTTTTAAAGTTCAATCAACTTCAACAATCAATCAACGGAAAACCACTTACTCGTACAATTAAGTTAACAAATCATTCTTCTAATTTTTCATTAGAGATATAGGACGACATTTAACTTTGACCATTATCTACGAACGAACCCCTTTTTTCAAATTATTCCGAAAGCTGTTCGATAGCACCAACTGTGAAATTTAATTTAACAAAAAAAACTGGTTACTGCGGATGCGTTTATTTAGAAATTTCCTACTATACGAGTACTTTTTATAAAATCCCAACAAACTCGACTATTGCATGCAGCTTATGTTCTGCATAGTTACATTAAATTTATTGATAAGATCCAATCCACGAATTTCAATATTTCACCTAAATCTTGCTAGTAAATCTTAAACTTTTCGCCAAATTTTTTAATTCCAAAAGTAATTTGTATTTGAATTTTTAAACATGCACTTGAATTTTTATTTCTCAACATGATTCAAATTCACCTGTTAAATCGAAACAACATTCCATTCATCATAATAAATTAATCAGCAAATATTTAGAAAATTGTCCGAAAATACATCGATGATCCAACATTGTCTAACGATTTAACAATATCTTTCTCTGTGTCTGTGTTTGTTGTTTTTTCTCATTTTTAACAAATACCTCTGTACCTATACATATGTATAATGAATAAGTTAATAAGAGCAAAACGAATACAAAAAAATTCATTACGTACAAAATGTCAGGTAAATAATTATTTAATTGCTTTTTGTCTTATTCCTCTCTAATTTTGCATGACCTGAGTGAGTTCTCGTGTAGGAGTAGTTCAATGTTATAACATTCCTATTTTTTCAATTGCAACAAGTTTTTCTCACTTGCTGAGGAAACCGTGAGTCCCCGAAGGTGGTACAGTGGGATGTGATAAAATCAAAATAAAATAAAAAATTAAATAAGAAACTGAAACTGCGCACATAGACAACAAATAAGTTTTTAGGTTACAGTGTTATATTTTATTCGCAGAGTTTAAAAATATAAATGTGGTTGCTTTAAACAATATTTTACTTTATATTTAAATTTTAAATATTTTTCGCTTCGAGCTTTAAAGTAATTTTTTCTATTAAATATTTTAACTATCAATTTATTTCAATCTTCAATAATAAAACTGCAATAAGTAAATTGCAAGAATTATTTAAATAATACAAGCAAAACAATATTTTTGAAACCTTGGATGACACCAAGGTTGTTAGCCTAAATAAGACTGAAAAATTGCTATAAAGTGCAAACACCATCCACAAAACTCGAATTAAAAAAAAATATTATACAATATTTTGCTAAAGAAGAAAAATTTAACTGCTGAATCAATGTATTCATATTATAAAAACCCTTAAATAAATTAAGGTACAACACTAAAAACTAATGGAGTTGTTAATTGTATTTTAGGGATTAAAGTTAAATAAAATAATATTTTTTCAACTATTTTCAACAATAACAATCTAACTTCTGACCCGCATTTAATAGCATCTACCCCAAGTACTCTACCATCCGCAATGGCTTTAATGCCTTCAAACCGGAGGGAGGTTTGGTCTTCCTTGTCACCGCGAACCTGAAGGCTGGAATTCGAAGACTCTCTTAGCTGGAGGATTGTTTTCCATTCATTCAATGTGCCCCAGCCAATGTAGTCGTCGTGTTTTGGCTCTCTGGACAACATCCACATCTTGGTACAGCGTTCGCGTTATATCTTCTACTCTATTCGCCCACCTCGCAAAGAGCACCAAATATCTGTCGAAGAATTTTTCTTTCGAAGGAGCCCAGTAACATCTCTCCCTTTCTGCTTATAGTACAAATCTCGGCGCTGTGAAGCAGAACTGGTAGTATAAGGGTTTTGTAGTGCGTGCACTTCGTCTTAAGAGTAAGGAGTTTTGAACCTATTTGCTTTGCTATACTGAAGTAGCAGCGATCTCCACTAAAGTGTCGTTTGTGGAGTTAATATTAGCTCCGAGGTAGATGAACTCCTTAACTACCTCGAAGTTTCTGTTATCAATATTGACGTTTTGCCCTAATCGGTGGGTAGATGTTTGTTTTTTTGTTGGAAGCATTATATTTGGTCTTGTCCCCATTTACTTCAAAAAATCTCGTCTAATCTTCAACAGCCGTGAAGAACTCTATTACAGACCGTTGGAAATTGCCAGTTATGTTGATATCATTATAATACCCTTACAGTTGGACAGATTTGTTGAATAAAGTGCCCTCCGTTATTCCACGCCGCTGAAGTTATTCCACTTTTTTAAAAAAGTAGCCATCAAAAAGTAGCTTACTAGAGATCTATCTCGTTACTTCCTACATTTTCTAAAAATTTTTAAATATTAATTAATAAAAGGATGGTTTTATTTTTTTTTTTTTTTTTTTGATGATCGATTTGGATACAGATCAGCTAGATCTAAGGAAGCTGCAATCCTAAAAGTATATTGTGATCTATTTAAGGAAATAAATTAAAGTAAATCAACGAAGACATTGTTATTGATATGTCAAATGCATTTGACGTAGAATATTTTAATAATGGATAAAATCGTTTTTATAGGTAGAGAATACTGCATTATGAAATATTTAGAAATGTATTGAAGTTAAAAAATGGCGGTCCGCAGGGCTGTATTCTGGGTCCGACTCTATTCTTAATTTACATTAACTCACTGTTCCACCAAAAGTTTTATGGAAAGTGTAGAGTCCTTGCGAATGATATAGGTTTTCTCTTTACCGAATCTTTATATCTTGAATGTTTTGCTAACATAAGTAGAGACTTACAATACGTATGTTCCTTTTTCGCATACCATAGATCAATTATAAGTGAGAAAAATAAAACGATGTGTTTCAAGTTATCGGGTGATTTTTCTATGTAGTTTGAAGAATGACTCGCATGACTGCCTAAAAGTTGCCTTACATTTGCATATATGTGGTGGGCCATCTAGTGGTTTCTATTTAAATCATAAGTTGTTTTGACACTGGGAGCCATTTCTGCTTGAAATCTTGACAGAAAGTAAGTATCATACCTCCGCGAGCAAAATGAGTCCCTCTACGCTTGAACAACGTTGGAAAATATTGAAAACTTATTTCCAAAGTGAGTGCTGTTCAAAAAGTGCGTTTTTTGAAAAGAAGTATTGGTCGAAATGAAGCACCCACTGCTTCTACTATACGCAAGCTTTTGCAAAAAGTTCATGAGACTGGAATACTAGTGGATAACACTCACGGTCGTACGGTGCACACAGACGAAAGTGTGACTGCTGTAGCCGAGGGTGTGAGACTCAATTCACGAACATCAACTTTACTTGAAAGTTTATACACAATCACTCAAAACTTTGAAATTTTGATCTTATAACTCAAAAAATGTATCTGATAAGGCCATTCTGCTCAAAAATAGTTTTTACCGTGATCTATTACGGGCTTACACAATCTTAATTGCAATATGGTATAGTATGTTGGGGAGGTGAACAATTTTAAACCCACTTTTGACTATACTCTTTTTTGTGAATTAAGAATACTTCCATTAAGTTTCTATTAAAGTTTTAAAAGTATTCTAAAAATAAAGTGGTAATTTCCCTTTTGAAAACTCTTCAATATACAACTTACGCGTTAATAATTTAAAACTTGTTAATACTCTTTTCTCACACAAGATAAATTTTATGAATTTTTACTTAATGACATCACCAATCGTTTTCAATAATCTTACTATTTCAATAAGAACTACCTACAACTTTCATTCTTTCTTGATAAAAAAAACGAGAGACTGGCTTTTACTAAGAATTTGTTTGACTTCGAATCAATTTATAAGTTAGAACTTGAAAAACAAAAATATTTTGTTATAACCACCTTTATTCTTATGAAATTATATTTTTCTTTTAAACTGCAATTGCTTTTTCTTTTTTTTCTTTCTTCAGCCTAACAATAACTTAACATCAGTTATTCTTTCAGTTTGAAAAAAAAAAAATCTGAAGGTCATTCAGCATTAACATTATAAATTACAGAATGACAGAAACTTATTCTCTTACACTTATTTAATTTTTTTAATTTCTTAAATTATTATTTATTAAAAATCTTAACTAACATGTAAGTGAAAGTTGAAAAAAAATTAAATTTTCATTTTGTTTTAAATACCCCACTGTGCCTTGCCGTCACCTTTCCACCCGGCTTCCATTCTCCATTGCGTTTCATTCAGCGGCATCTATTGTTAAGAGTAATTTAAGCCCGATCATGACCGTAGAGCTGTTCAGATCAATGCATTCTCTCCACATCTATTGTAATTATGTAATTTTATATTTAAAATTGCATCAACAACCCACCGACTATTCGACGCGACAATGCGATACAATTTCAAATGACAACAAAACATAAAATACTAATCGACTCGACACACGGATTTGGTTCGGGTTCGGTAATGAATTGAAAATCAAATTGAATCCGGTAATCAAATGCGAAGTCGGAATAAAGAAAGCTACACCAATATCAGTGGCAGTGACATCCGATTCAAAGTGCAAACAGAATAATTAATTATGTAGATATCGAACTTAACTGGTGTGTGGTGTGGTGTGGTGGATGGTTGAAGTAACAGGTAGGTGGTAAGAAGTGCTTCCCAGTCCCTAAGCCTCTTAACATCCAAATCAGAGATCAACAAAAATATTAAAATTGTCGTCATCGTCACCAGATGCCTGTTTGTCGGATTCATTGGAAAAAGTGACTAATTCGTGGAGCAGCAGAACTGAAACCGAAACAGAAATATCTTTGAAGTGTTTACTCTCGAAATCGGTTGTTGTTGTTTCGAGAGAAGTGTCCATAATTGCTATTTTAATGGCTTTTAAGGTAACGTTTGTGATGTTTACTAAATTAAGCCGATTACATTGATGTTGACGTTTTGTTAACTGGTTACTTGCTAACTAGTACTTCCATTTTTGTCTCACATACATATTTTGATTATTGTATTGGTATTTATTAATAGTTGTGTTCAACCAGCTGCACTGGACTACTCTGGACAGAAAAGTGTAGCTTTTTGGTGTTCATTGAAAAAATGTCTGCACTGACTTACACTGATTAGCGTTCATTGAGCTGAACTAGTGTACACTAGTTCAGAAAATCTTGCACTACCTTTTGAGCTAGTGCAGGTTGGTGAAAACTGTCAAAATCAGCAGATGTCATTATTCGATTATATTTTGTAAACGAATAAGTTGAATTTAATTTTTTTTTTCTTGTTTTCAACATCTGACGTATGACGTTTTTGCTTGAGTTTGCACTGACAGTTTTCATGAACTTGCACTGCACTACACTACTCTACACTGGCTTTTTCGTGGTTGAACACAACTAATGTGTTTTTAACTGAATGGAAAAATTACAGATAGAGACGAGTTTTTTTGATTTCTGTGTAACAGTTACAGTTTTATGGGGTTATTCGTGTCATTTTATGGGTAGATTTCCAACTGGATGTATGAATATTCGGACAAGTTATAATGAGATTAACCAAATTAAATTAAAAGAAAGGAGTACCTACAGGAAGATATGGTTTCCACGATTAAATCACAAGAACTTGTTCTCTTGGCTTAAGACTCTAAATTGGTTAGCTTTGAAGGTGTTTACGTAAGGTATTAGTCTTCTATAACCAAAAGCTTATCTTGGTTTACAAAAAACATTACGAGATTAATAGGTATGTTGCGAAGACAGCTTAGAAATTAATTGTTTTTGAAGCCAACAAAAATTTAAATCTTTAAAGATTTTCAAAAGTTTTACTAGAAACTTATTTCATTCGTAGATGAATTCTCCATAGAAGTTTAGGTGTAATTTCATAAGAATCTTTTTTGGGACTTAAAATCATGCAGAACAACCCAAATTGAAGGGTCAGAAAGGAAATTTCAAATCAAACTCTATCAAATACTTTAGGAATATCAACTGCAATTGCCTTTTTTCTCCAAAATGATGTAAGAATTGGTTCTAGTTTTAGTTTCAGATCAGTAGTGGACTTATTGCTACGAAAGAAGTACGGCCGGTTATTAAAGAGCTTTAATTTATTTGCATTCGTCATGATTCTAGAAAAATGTTTCTGTTGGTTAAATTTTTCGAGGGAAAACAAAATTTTCTGATAGCGTTCAACAAAATTCTTAAAATTATTTCAAAATATGTATGTTTTATTTTACAGTTAATTTTAAGATTTGTCCACTACAATTGCAAGAGCCCTTCGAGATCTTGATATAAACAAATCCGCTGATCCTGATGGTATACCCCCCATTCTTCTGAAGAGGTATTCTTCATCGCTGGCAAAACCATTGCGTAAGCTTTTCCATCGCTCCTACTGTTCTGGAATCTTCACTAGAAGATGGAAAACAGCATTTGTCCAGCCTGTTTCTAAAAAAGGTGACCCTTCCTCCCCTCGTCCTTACGTCCCTTCTTTCCAAGTTCATAGAATCGATGATAAATCATTAGCTCAAGAAATATCTCGAAAATCAAAAGCTTCTGAATGACCGGCAGCAATCGTTCCACTGGTGATCTGATGGCATATCTCACCAAAGAGTGGAACAAATCTTTACATTGTTTTGGAGAAAGTAAGATTATTGCGCTTGATATTTCTAAGGCATTTGATAAAGTTTGGCACCAGGCTCTCTTATCGAAAATGCTTGCATTTGGCATCAACGAAACCCTTATTCTTTGGATTAGAAATTACCTTCTAAATCGTTCAATACATGTTGTCTGATCTTCGCAAAATAAATGCTGGTGTTCCCCAGGGCTCCGTTTCGTCTCCGACTCTCTTCTTCACTTTTATAAATGATCTCTTGTCTGAAACTTCTAATCCACTTCATTGATTTGCCAACGACTCTGCTCTCAGTTTTTCATACTCGTTCTCAAATTCACGTCAATCTCCTTTGGAAATGAAATTGCAACGGTATAGTATGTTAAGTTCATTAAACTCTGATCTTTACAGCATTGTTAAATAGGGTATAAAAAACCGGGTGGAGTTTAATGCTTCGAAAACTCAATTCTGTCTATTGTCGTTAAAGCAAAATATACCCCCTATGCCATTGTCCTTAAATGGCACATCGAAGAAACCGAAAAGATCTCAGTACTCGGTATGTGTGTTAACGACGATCTTCGTTGGAATGATCACATTCTCGAGACCCCCATAAATGCTGCTAAATGCTTTGGATTTCTATATCGATGTAAGAAATTTTTCACTCCTTCTGATCTGGCTACCATTTATAAGGCGTTTATACGTCCAAAACTCGAGTATAACTTACACCTATGGGCACGTGAAGTACAATCTTCTCTCTATTTCTTGGATAGAATTCAGAACAGAGCGTTAAAACTGATAGGAAACAGAGCTTTCATAGATTCATTCCCTTCTCTTGAACACCGTCGGAATGTTTCATGTATTTCCCTGTTTTATCGCTTCTTTCACAAGCAATGCTCACACGAAGTAGCCGGTTGCATTCCTTCCCTTTATCAATTCACCCGTGATACCCGCTTCGATAGGAATGCTCATCAGTTCACCCTTGAGCCTAACTTTGGTCGTACCGTCAAATATAGAGATTCGTTTTTTAGTCGCACAACACGATTATGGAATAACTTACCCGGCACGGTTTTCCCTCGCCATTTCAATTTGCAAACATTCAAGACCAATGTTCATCGTCACCTCGTTTCTCTCCCTCCCTAATTTCTCCCCATCGCCCGTGCTGTGTTTAACATTATAAGGGTCTCTTACGAGTAACATACCCTTGACCGCGAGTGAATTATAAAAAAAAAAAGAAAAATCTTTATTTGACTGAAAAATTTGAAGCCTAACTGCCATTTTTCGCCAATGCATCTGCATATTTGATCGAGAAATATGTCGTCATGCAAGGAAGGAAGAAATCGACCGATGGTTGACATTGGCAATAAGGTCATTCAAAAGCATAATTTAGTTGTATATTTCATCGTGCCTGAGCCGTAAGCTTCTGAAAAACCAAGGACTTGGCTTAAGCCAGTGTTGCTTCTGTACACTGTTTAGTACATGGGGGGCAGAAAAAAGGTCTTTTATCATATCAACAGATACTCTAGGAGGTTTTTTTCCACTTGTCCCAAAGAAGGCAGTACCCTTAAAAAAACATGTTTGGTGATATAGGCTGGAATCGAACTCAGACAGAAAACAGAAGGTAGTACCCTTAAATAGGTGAAATAGTCTGGACTGGAATATCTTTAAAATTTAAGATCTGCATAGTGTAAATTTGTATAATAAATGTTTCACTTACATACATATTTGCTCTACTCAGAAAACCTTCATTTCTCAGTGAAACAATGATACACTTAAAATTTCAATTAAATTTTACTCATACAAAATTCTTAGTAAATAATTGGATAGAAATCTCAAACCCTTGCAGTGTGAAAACTATAGATCTTTTGTCCTAATCTTAGCTATTTTCCTTTCAGTAACATAATTTTTTTAAACGGAAACAGAAAAAGTCTAACAGAATATCTCTACGGAAGAGTATTTTATAAGAGCTATTAAGTCATTTGCTTCTATGTCTTATAAGCTAAATTCAAATGTTAATTGCTTTAAAAAAAATTCGTAGAATTTTTTAATGAAGCAAACATTTCCCAAGAACCTCATTGCTTTCAATTTTGTTTTCAAATCATATGCTCATTTTTGTGTTGAACCTTTAAGAAAAAACTAATTTGTATGACGAATAGGTTCAGCAATAGTTTTATTCGCCTTAAAACACAAACCATCACGTTGTAATTTCTTCTTGGCAAACACAAAAGAGTAAGTACCCATTCACAAATGGATTTTTGTCATCAGTAAAATTAACACGTTCACTTTGCTTTGTTGAATATCTATCTTTTTTTTTCATTTTGACAAATTAAAACTTTTTTTCTTTATAATAGATGCCAAACCTTCGGGTCATTACAATCATTTCAAATGTATTAGCCTTTCACTGAAACCATCTAGCAATAGAATAAAGAAATAAATTTACTGGTTTTTGAAGCTTTTCTATAACTTACAACAAAGGTTCATTTATGAATTTGATATTTTTGAAGTCAAAGGATCTCAGAGATATTTTGATGTGGATATGGCTTTGAGGGTCACTTTAAATGCAAATACTATTCAGAATATTGACTAACGTAATTTCGTTCTTTGTATTTAATATTCAAATTGATCTCTTTCCAACAACGTGCTTTGTAAAAATTATAATTATCCAAAAATTCCACGGAAAACCGTTTTTATGTAGTTTTGAAAATGTTCATAAAATGTGTTAAATCTCTCTTAATCGGCTTATCCCAAAATGTTATAGACGAGATCTGCCGAGCAAATATCTACTGAAACAATATAAAGAAGAATATCATATCTAATATCATTTACAATGAAGACAAGGGGGTGGCCGTGGCACGATGGTTGTGTGCTCGCATGTCAACCTCATGATCACAGGTTCGATCCCTGCCGTCGTCTATGTCGTTTTAATTCAATTTTAGCCTTCTAAAAATTGTCATCAATTGGTTGCTGGTTTACTCATTACATGTTGTTCAGGCATAACACTAACAACATGTAATTGAGTTAAACTAGTATTCCCAACAACGATGAACATGAATAAAATAATGCGAATTATAAGCGACATAGAAAAAAAGACACGGCATTTCTCCGCTTTAGCTCAGCCGCCATCCCTGGAGATAAAAATATCTGAGACAACCACCAACAGTCTCGGAACATCGTGCCACACATCTTTCCTATCCTTCTTTCTCTTCATTAACTTCACGCCCGCGCTGTGTTGAAACATAACATTTAAAGGGTAATCATAAACCCTTGAGCGCGGGTAGATTATAAAAAAAAAAAAAAAAAAGTTAAGTAGAGAATCAGAACCTAGTGACTTAGCACTCTCAATAATTCTTGTGTGTGTTGTCGGCAGAAATGAAGGTGATCTACAAGTTCATGAGAAGAGATACTCTTGGAGAATTTGTAACTTCCTAGGCCAAAGGTAGTGCCCCTGATAAAACTTTTTCTTTTTAGATTGCAGCGGCTAGGAATCAAACCCAGACACTGGCAATATATTTTTTTTTTATATAATTCACTCGCGCTCAAGGGTATGTTACGAGACCCTTATAATGTTTTAAAAACAGCACGGGCGAGGGAGAAATTAGGAGGGGAGAGAAAGGAGGTGTCGATGAACATTGGTTTTGAATGTTTGCAAATTGAAATGGCAAGGGAAATTGAAATTCCAACGGACTAGAGCTGTGTCAATCGGGATCGATTCGATTTTTTTGATCCGATCATCGAAAAGTATTGTATCATGATTGAAATCACAAATTTTCATTTATTCGATCCCAATCTCAATCATTTAGATGTTTCTCAATTTTCTATTTCAATCTCAATTATTTCAATGAGTCTCGATTTTCGATTAACCATGATTTACTTGATTCTATTTGTTCCGATTCAATCAATGTGGGTTATGAACGCCAAACGGACGGTGGACGGAAATTTCTGGGTTGAACTCGGAATTGAAGACCATGATTGACTGATAGCTAAAAGTAAATTTATTCGATAGTACCCATTCATTCAGGAACTATTTTCAGTAACTATTAGTCTTAAAACTGCTCTTTTCCTGAGCAATAAGTAAAATCTCTTTTTTGTTTGGCATTTTTGGACGTTTCTTAATCCATAGACATCGCAGCCATCCCTTGATGGAATTTGACATTTTATGGCTTGACAAATCGAGGACGAATTCTGTTATGAGAACTAGCAAAGCCTCAAGTCAATCTTACCATCGGAATCGAAATGAAAATCGACTCAAACAGTATTGAATCATTTGGGTGAAATGAAAATAATCGAATGTTTGATCGATTGAAAAGATCGAATCATTTTCGTAGTCAATTGTTGAACGATTCGGTCATTTGAAATGAACGATTTACACAGCTCTTCAATGGACTAACCATTTTGTCAAGGCGTAACTACCGAACAAAACCGGCTAAGCGATTTCGGGAATAATAAATCTAATCTGCATTTTCATACGTGCCGACCGAAACCTGAGCGAGTTACTTCAACTGCCGATACCGGCTAACCGGTAATGTATACAGAAAATCAAATCATGCCTTCACGTTTCGTGAGTAGAATGTTATCCGGCCTTTACTGTGAAGGTATGTGCTGTGAACAAAACAAATTTGATTAAATGAAAAACCCAACGAAATTAAATACTTGAGAAATCCGACAACCATTTGCTCAACGAAACAGCGCCTGTTTAGTCAGCAGCCAGCTTCTTTTATTTCAAAACGTGGCTACCAAAACCTCAAATCATCACTAGATCATTCGTATCCCAGATTCCATATGGACCAAAACGCGGACTGTTACGTTACATTCATACGCATATTTCAATACAAATTTACCTGAAAATATATGAAACTGAATACTTTTTCAATATCTATTATTTTTTTCTCAAAATAGACTTCCTAACTAACATTTTCTATTAATTTAAAAATCAGTGAGGCCTGTCATTTAAACGCTAAGAATGTTTTAGCAGGACTGTTACGTTACATGAATTTGGAAGTAGATTTTAAGGTTACATTACATTATGCAATAAGTCTGCTCTTTTAGTGTACTATTTCAAACGTGAGGTACGAGGTTTCTGAGATTAAGAAAGGAAGTAGCAAATAATATTTTAATTACACTAAATACTGTATTTTTAGATTCTGTGGAAAGAAAAATGTTGGGACTGTTACGTTACATGAAAAGACTGTTACGTTACACGTGCGATCTTGGCTCTTTTAAGAGTTAAAGTCAGCATCGAAAATGGCTAAAATTGTATTTTTTTTAGAGTTATTTGGTTTTCTTATCGTTAGACATTAAAAAAGGGTAACTTATGTAACATACAAATTAAATAAAAAAAAAAACTTTATTTTTCGTTATAGGTAAGTACATATCGAAATTATGGCGATCCATTAATCCACTAACTTACTTTAAGTATTTCCGCTTAGTTTTAAAAATAATAATATTTTACTTTATTTAAGATAAATTCATTAATCATTCATTGTAATAAATTATTAAGTTTGTTTATCGTATTTAAACAAACTTTTAGTATAAATAGTGCTTTGTAAATAAATATAAATCAATTCTAGTTTGGAATTCAACAACTTCTCAAACTTTTCCGTTCTTTTTAAACTATTTACATACATACATATATAGCCTTATCATCGTATCTTTACGATCGTAACGTTTATTTCATGGTATCTGTTTCGTAACGGAAGAAACCGACGTTTACTAACGCGTGTATTTGACGTAAACGCCAATAAATTAATAAAGTGTTGATTCGTGTCAAATAAGCAAAGAAGAATCATGGATAGTGCAGCAGTGTTATTGGAAGCGGAAAGATATGAATAAAGAAAATTAAATAAAGAAAAAAGAATATTCTTAAGAAATATATCAAATATTTTCTAACTCAGATACAGCGTATTTATAAATTATAATTTTTTGACATTTTTGACATTTTCAACGCACACAAACTTTATTTTCGTAGATTTTTCCGATTGCCCTATCGGAACGGCTACAATCATACAAAATTCCTACATTTCGTAGAAATCGGAGAAAATTACGTTCGTTACGTTCGGGTACGATGATAAGGCTTATAGTTTTTGTTCTTTTGGGTCCTACTAAGCTTTCCCTAAACATTAGAAGTATGATTGAGGTTATGAAATCAACATAGTTACAATTTTTTAATTTGAAACGAAAAAAAGACTGTTACGTTACAAACTGTTTTCTGTTCTAAACAACGGCATTATTTAGTACACAACAGAATTATTATTTTATTTTTAAAATAGACTAAAACCACTCGGAGAAAATATGGTTTTATTAATATGTTGATATAATAGAAGCTGGAAAAATAAACTTTTAAGGTTTTTGGACTGTTACGTTACATCAAATATTGCGGTGGGTTTCTTTGTTATTTTAAATGCTGATTTCAATTCTGTTTTTCCAAATATTTAAGCCCTATACTTTCAACAAAACTTATTTAATGTGACCAAAACGGATAACACTTAAAAACCTAATTTTGAATTAATAAAACTTACCATTTTGTTTCGTTTTGTATTTTAATTTTTTTTTTTTTTATTTCAAGGAATCAAAGAAAAACGTGTTTATCGCGAAGTAAGTAACGAATATCTCTTTGAAATTTATGTTACTCGTTACTTTGGGATGTATAAAAAATATAAATGGCGAAAAGCCCGCGAAATTTTAAATATTTTTTTTTTCTTCGTGGTTTCGTTTTTCGCGTTTTGGTCCATATTTTCCCAAAAAAAATTCCTTTTTTTGGCACAAAAATAATTGTTTGTCTTTCGATATATTTTTCATTACCCAACTTATTTTTCAAAACCTCTTTCCAAAATCTTAACTTCTATTAGATATATTAAAAATGGAAAAGGTTTTTTCCCCCTTTTTGGATCCATTTCGTAGTTTTTAAGCTTTTCTCTGATTTCATATATTGGATGGCTAAAAATAGTATGTATTTCCTTTTTCCTTAACCCGGTAACACTGGTGGTTATAATCAAATTGAACTTGCACACTCGGCCGGTAGTTGTTAGTTGGTTTTTAAATTTTAGACAAGTTCGATGAAATAAGAAACTGAAAACAGATTTTTTGATAAACAGGTAACAGGGGTTATCTTACTAATTTCCAGGTATGTATGAAATGGGGCTAAGTCCGTTGTGTTGCGGATATTTAAATAATAAAAATTTTACAACATTTTGTCTTTTTACGTGGGAGTAAAAAGGCGCATTAAATCCTGACTAACCTCTCGAGCTTAGAATCAAAGACTTATTGAGTCACTCCGTTTTTACTTGTCGAACTCTAAATTTTGATAAGATCTTACATTACACTGATAGAAAAGAGGAAGTGGTTCTCGCAAAACTGCCTGTCTGTCTGTCTGTCTGTCTGTCTATCTGTTTGTTCGACTACACTACATTTGGTAAAGATAGTATTTTAAATTTTCCCCCCACACGTTTTTTTCTTTTTTTTAAGACCGAAAATAACAGTACCTGCCACACGATTTTTTTTTTCGAAATTTTATTAATAGTTTGTTTCTCAAAAACATATTTTTTTTTTAAATTTCATTTAGTTAAGACTAGGAAATGATTGAAAAAAAAATTCCAAGAAATGATTATTTTTGGTACCCCCTTGGAACCATTTTTTTGGGTTTTGATTTGCTCAAAAACGGTACAGCCGATATTGATAATTTTTCTTATGCTAAGCGTCCCCAGCGGTTCAAACATTGTTTTGTTTTCAAATTTTTCAAAAAATTGTTTTTGGTTTCCAAAAAAAAAAAAAAAAATCAAAATTTTTTTTTTAAAACTCAATATTTCAAAAACCCCGTGCTCGATTTTTTTAAAACTTGACAAATAAAAGTTTTTCAATATAAATTATAATATGTAAAAAAAAAATATTTTACTTAAAAAAAACGGTACCCTCCATACAAATGTTAAAAATGGTTTTCGAAAAACGTATTTTCCTCGAAAACGATTCAGAGGATTTCGCTAAAATTTTTATTCTTTTAGTAAATTTTTTCTATAATTTAATAAAAAAAATTTGAAATCAAGACTGACTGCACCTACCATAGAACCATTTTTTCAAATTTAAAATTTCTCATTATCGACACAACGGATTTTAATGAAATTTTTTTAAAGAGAAGCTTCTAAAAAGTTTAAAAAACATTGCATTTCAAAACTTAAGAAAAAATAATTTTTGAGTTTTTGAAAAAAAAAATCTATTTTTTTTTTGAAAATTCGATATAAACGTTTAAAAAATTTTGTATATAAAAGCTTATTTTTGTTCTTGCATAAGCTAATATTTGCGTGAATCACATGGCATCCTGTTTTTAGCTCCAACTACTAAAGGAGTTGTTTTAGTTTATTAAAAAATGAATTTTATGCTTATGTACCTATCATACAGACTTTTAAAATGGTTTTCGAAATTCGTTTTTTTCCCGGTCATCTGAGTTTTGGCTTGATTTGCGTTTCGATTTGCAACACATGCAGTTTGTGGTTGAATCTTCTCCTAGGGGCTCCGCGAAATTAGGCCCCAGGAAATTAGGCCCCAAAAGAAAAAATGAAATAAGGCCCCAGCTTGTTTTGTCTTTTTTTATTTTTAATGAAATAAGACCCCAATTTGTTTTTTTTTATATTAAAATTTATTTTCAAAAATGAAATAATACCCCAAACCATCAAACAAATACTTGGATTGTATCCTGTACAATTTCCCTGCAACAAGGACACTTGTAACTCTTACCAGCAACCGATTAATTTTGCCTGCGGGAAAACATTTTTAACGGCTTGTCTCATTCCTTGTTCATAATCCGTTAAACACTTCGAAGAGTTTAAATCAAAAATATGTTAAAAATTATATATGGAAGTAAAAATCCGCTGATGGTTTTCAACACGATCCTTATATTGAAAAGCATCAGTAAGTAACAGAATAGCTGAAAAAAATCGCGCGATTTTTGTCAGCTATTCTGTTACTTACTGATGCTTTTCAATATAAGGATCGTGTTGAAAACCATCAGCGAGTAACTTACTGATGTTTTTCAATATAAGGATCGTGTTGAAAACCATCAGCGAGTAACAGAATAGCTGACAAAATCGCGCGATTTTTTTCAGCTATTCTGTTACTTACTGATGCTTTTCAATATAAGGATCGTGTTGAAAACCATCAGCGAGTAACAGAATAGCTGAAAAAAATCGCGCGATTTTGTCAGCTATTCTGTTACTCGCTGATGGTTTTCTCTTCAAGCTTTTACATCACCTCGGTTTTACATTGAAACATGATTGCTGGGACCACACTAAGCGGTATTTTGCTAGCTCTGGGTCCTCGATTAGCGGATTTTCTTAATACTTTTTGTGAAAACAATGTCGTTTTGGCAATTTTAAGTAAATTATGGAAAATGAAATAAGGCCCCAAATTGTTTTTTCAAAATAAAATGAAATTAAGCCCCAAATTTAATTTTGGGGTCTTTTTTCATTGGGGCCTTATTTCATAATGAAATAAGGCCCCAAAAAATGAAATAACACCCCAAAATTCAAGAATTTTCATTGTTGTTGTTTTGTATGCATTTTTTTGGGGCCTTATTTCATTTTTTTTGGGGCCTAATTTCCTGGGGCCTAATTTCGCGGAGCCCTCCTAGGACTCTGGCAATTTCTTTTATTCGTTCAACGTTTCTCCTATTTTTTTTCGTTCGTAGAGGGGAGGAGTAACGCACCATTTTGTAAGCCTAATTTATCTTAAGCCAAACCATCCAACTGTTAAAAGGCTTAAAAATATTTATTTTTCCTTGAATTCCAAGAGTTGTTTAACGTAGACACTATTATCGGCTGCCTAAATCTTGTCTAAAGTGAAATTTTGCCTGATTATACAGAGCATATTCTTGATCTTTGAAAATGCATATACATACATAATGTTTTAACTGTCTAACTAGACAGCTGTCTTAGGAAAACTTATAAGATTCGCTGTTCACACTTGCCAGCGTTCTTTGTCAAACCAGGCGTTTTTTTTTTATGATATTGTTATGAAACTCATCATATCAATGATCAGTTGCGGCTTTATTCATGACTTGATGCAACTCGGATTCTGGGATTGCAGAGCAATCTTGGTAATATATTTTTAAAGAGCATATGTATATTTTTGTGATTTGCCAGAAAAATTAAGTATATAAGCAATCTTTTTAACATTGTCAGGGCCAATTTTCAGTGCCTAAGTTAATTTAGAGATCAATAAAACTGCAAGTAAATTAAAACGAATTTAACTCAGAAGGAGTTATTTAGAGGAGGATTAACTTTAACTTTCAGCTGTCAAAAATATATTGAAATCGATGTGCGACACTATGGAGACCGGTTTCAAACTATCAAATCAAAATGGTGTCACTATGCAAATCCATTGCGCCGTAGTTCGATTTCCACAGATTTTAAAAACGCATCTGTCAGAAATATCGTGTGTAGTAAATCCAATTGTAAAATCACTAAATTCGTCATCCGATACTAGAATGATCTCGCCTTGGGCTCAAAAGGGTCATAAAAAAAAATTCTTATGTTTGCCTTTTATGTGTCATAATATTGTGTTATTAAGAAAGTAAATATCTACCTAATTCTAACTTTGAATACAAATCTTTAGTTTAATTTTTATTGTAGTGTCATATTGATAGTAAATTTTATAACCAAACAGATACACGATAATGAACTTCTTTTATTATCGGTCACAATGTCTCGTAACTGTTTTAATTTACGTTATTTCCATTCTAAGCTAGATAATATCTCAGGTGTTCTGTTTTGGTAATTTGCACGTTTATATTTTTATTCATTTTTTTTTCAACAACTTCCGAAAGCAATATTGTGAAACAAAAACATCTATTAGATACTTCAATTCAAATGCGAATACACGTAGTACCTATCTATCTGAACATTCAGGTGGGTTGGCATCGGGTCTACCTACATAAATGGGCAGAACCGCAAGGCGACACGATCAGCACAACGACGACGTATGGCACAAATGGTGTGGGTTGAATTTACAATTAGTGGTTTTCTTCAGAAAAAAGCAATAAAAAGTATCTATAGGGTGAGTTGCGATATAATATATTCCTTACCATAGATACTTAGATTTGTAGATGCCGCCTAACTATGTTTTTGTATATAGATAGACCATTATCAACCTACTCACTCTCTGACACAAAACGTCACCAACAGCATATATTTTTGTTGTTGCCTGATTAAAGAGGAACAAGTGTTTCGAACAAATATGACGTACTTAGTATCTGTGGCACAACCGACGACAACGGCGGCGACGCCAACGGCCGACGTTGATGGAAAAACCCGTATTTTTGTTTGTTTTTCTTGCTGTGGCCTAAAAGTTTAATTCCCAAAAGTTATTCGCAGATCTCGATACTTTTTTTTCATCAGATTTAAATTCGAGAAGCTACGATTTCAGATATTTTCTTGTTCGATGTGAACTTGTTGGTGTTTTATGACAGATTTACATTGTATGGTCTGTGATGAGATATTTGATATTCGAATGAGTTGGCGCCGGAGGCTTACTGATATGTATTATGAAGTATGACAGACAGGCATTTAATATTATTAGCATACAATTAAGATGAAAATCAAATAATAATAATAATTTGAGACTGAAGGATTGGTGGAGTGATGTGAGAGAATTTCGAGAAAAATTATATTAAAAAAAATGTCAATGGAGACAGAAAAATTAGCACGTACCAAATTCTTCATCATAAAATTGATCAGCTTAAAAAAATTTATAAGTATGTATTACCAGTACCTCGAGAGTTCGTAACCTTAAGAAATTATTTCAGTATTCAGTTAAGAATTGCTTTAATAATAAACTTTCAAATCTTAAAGCTTTAAACGACTTAGTTAACATATTACGAGTAAAATACAGATCTGAGATTCATCTTTTCTAGTGATGAAATGAGCACAAATAGACAAGTTTGTGGCGAAGAAATGGAAGTCCAGATAATTAGATAATAGTGAAGGCAGTCTTAAGGATATTATTGCAATATCCGTCATATCATTTGAAATCAGACACTCATGTGACATGATAGTATATACATATGTATATGTTACTCGTACTGTTAAGTACAGATAATTATTTTTTAGTCGAACCACACGAATGTAGAACTACTTTTCGGGCTCTCGAGATTCCACTTTGAATATTCAGAACTTCAAAACTAATGGGTATCGATTCATCCTAAAAAATTTTTTACAACTTTCTTGAAGCTCGCACTGTGTTAATCATCTTAAGGGTAGTTTGAACCTTTTTAGTGCGCGCACAATTATGATGAAAAACCACTTTAAAAAAATCGAACAGAATTAATAGAAGCTTATGTGGAAAGAAAATGGCAGTACTAATATTTTAATCTTTAATTGAGAAATTCATGATTCGCCTTTATGATAAATGATCTATCTTTACAAGTGATCTGTATTTTTTGTTAGAAATTTTCAGACAGAATTTAATTTAAAAATTGAAAATCTTTCTCCATTCGAATATTTCCAAAATAAAATACGAGATAATATTCTGCTAAATAGTACTTGCCTAAATGCAAAACTGACTATTCGAAACACAGAATATAAGTCTACATTTGAATAATTGGAGCCAAAAAAGGAGGCTTTTGAGGGAACTATTAAATTCGGGGCACAATAGATAATTAGGTTGCAGTGAAAACTCCCTCTCAATATTCATTCAACTATTAGTCACTTCTAAAATTCATACATGTCAAATTAAGTACAGCAAAACAATCTTTTTGTTACCTATGGTTAGTGTGTTGGACTGTCATACAGGAGGTCTTGAGTTCGATTCTCAGACGCTGCAAAAAAAAGTTTTTCAGCAGTGTACTGCCTCTTGCGAGGAGGAATTGACAAATCCTCTAAGAGTATCTCTTGTAATGAAAATTTTTGCTCATTAGCCGTTCGGAATCCGCAGAAATTTTCCAGATCCCCTTCGTTCCTGGTAACACGCATACACGAATGGGTCAGAGTATAGTAAGTCACTAGGTTCTGGTTCTCTTCGAGCTGTTGCACCACCAAATTTAAGACATTCTTTTTTAAGTTACACAATATTAAAATTATCATAATATGTAGTAACTGTTGAAAATATGATTTTTTTCAACCTTAAAAATACAGTTTCAAAACCTTAAAGAAATTGATTTTAGTAAATTGTATTCTTAGGTTAATTTTTCGAAATCAGATGTGAGAATATAATGTTTAGGAAATCACTGAAACACCACAACGTCAACCTTCTCCAGAAGAGACTCTTAAAACATTCAAATCTGAACTTGACACTTTTAAAAAGATCAACAGCATTATCGGTAAAAAATCGCAGATGCTAGAAGACATCGCAACTACTTTAGGAGAGATAACTTCAAACGAAGACAAAGCGAAGGCGTTTGCTGACTACTTTGAAGTGAACATATCCGTAGAACATGCATAAATAACATAGGATAGTGTACAATTCAGAATCACCAATCCCACTAGCGACCTCACTGACCACTTGAATTCACTAATCTGGAATGAATCGAGGAAATTATTCCTAGAAGCCATCCAAATAAATTAACAGCCGTACAATATCTCCAACTTCGTCCCAAAAGAGGCCTCCTCAGTCGATAATGATCTTCCTGGAAATCATCTTTAATAAATGCTACAACAACTGTTACTTTTCCAGCAAAATGGAAATCGGCTAAGATTATTGCTATACCAAAGAAGACCAACAAAGTCATCTCGGGATACAAACCCATCTCTCTTCTGTGCAACATGAGCAAGATACTTTAAAAAACGAATACTCACATGGCTTAAATTATTCTACAGTAACAATAACATTATCTCTAGTATGCAGCTCGGATTCCAGGAAAAACATTTGACGCTTCATGCACTTCTAAAGTTCAAGCACGATGTTGCCTTTTTCAACATCGATAAACATTTAACAACCTCTTCCTCTTCCCACTAAAATTTCGACATTCACTAATCAAAATTATTTATGCAAATCTTGAATGGTTAATTTTGGCCAAATGCAAGATATCTACGGCCATAAAACTCACTATATACCGTGAGATTTCATTTGATCCTTATAGTATTTCTCAGCAACAACAACATATTCATAGTTTGATCCTTTTTATTTATTCCCAGTTACACAAATTCCCCGAAGTATCAGCTTTCTGTTATAAAACTTAGGTAATGTCATGTTCCTATCAAATCAATGTCACGACATTATGCACTTAAAAATCAATTTTGACATCAGAGTAATTTGATATAGTCCTTGTCTCTTTCTCTCTCTCTCTCTCTCGCGCCTTCTGATGGGAAAAATTAATTCAATCAATAGCCAAACACAAGAAACAAATTTGTCGCAAAATCGAATTATTCCACACCGCCAACCACGGCCACCTGTGGTCATACACATGAAGTTTGACGTGTGGTATATGCAATTAGCTCCCTATAACATTAAATGCAATGAATATTTAATCAGACCATTCCGAACAACCTAAATTAAATCAAGCACCCTCGCTATATTCATTCGACAAAACCTGCATCACCCAACTTTCAAAAACACTTTAAAATAATTAAATCAATATCAGACAAAAAGGGAAATGAACACACTTAGCCCCGAAACAAAATGGGGCCATTCACCCTACCTGATGCAGCCTACCCCTATTATTGACTTTATTATTTCTTCGCCCAACAAAAACATCCTTTCTGCGAATAAAAACAAATACAAAAAAAAA
Source organism: Philhelius festivus (assembly GCA_963931855.1). NCBI lineage: Eukaryota > Metazoa > Arthropoda > Insecta > Diptera > Syrphidae > Philhelius > Philhelius festivus. The sequence continues at coordinate 87,020,283 of OZ007557.1, read as the reverse complement.
GGAAACGATTACGCAATCATAACAACTCTTCTGTAAGTAATTCTTCACTTTGTGTGTCACAATGACAGAGCCTCACTTTAAGTGCAGTAGGTCAACATTAGCCTTACTTTGTTGTATACTTGCCATTCTTTAAGTTAGGGGATGAAATAAGGGCGCATCCTGAATTGATAAGGAATCTATGCCAGAAGGGACATTTTTATTGTTTTTGTGTGTCTGTGTTTTTTTTTTACGTCAGAGAGAAAGTGACTTTACCTAACTACATGTACATTTTGTGAGAGACAAAAATAAGTGTATTGAAATTGAAAACACTGACACTTCACACACATCAGCAAAAGAGTGCGTTCTTGAATTCCGTTGCGATTAGACTAGTTTAGGGGTTGGGGTTGGGGATTGCGCACTTAATTTTAATTCGGTTATTCATTTTTAGACTGATTCTTTTCTTTTGTGTGTTGTGTGTTCTCTTGTCTTTTCTTGTGCTTAGTCATAGATTCGGTATGCGCTTGAGTGTAAGATATAGGAAAAAAAGGAAACAAATCTCAGAGACTAGCATACAGTTGAAGTCAGAAAAAAACAACCTTTTATATCAAATTCAATTAAAGGTAAGCTAAATCATCAAACAATTTTCAATTTGTTTTTAAATAAGGAAGCATAAAAGAAATTTGAACTACAGACTGGGTCAAATAAGTTGTTTGTACAGAAGCAGATTGGTTATCATACTTAGTCCATTTCGCCTCCTGAGTAGCAGATGGACCAATGCAGAGAATAGTTGGCTCTCTTCAACATCATTTCTGCATGCTTTTTGAATTTGAGTTCGTTGGAAAAGTTGATTCCCAAGTACTTCGTTGATGATTTGACAGTTATATTCTGTGTTGTCTCTTAACTTAAGTTTGATTTGATCACAGCATGTTGCAAACGCTCGTCTTCGAATGAAAGTCACTGGTGTTTGGAAGCAGATGAGTTCGGTCTTTTCGCTGTTGATCTTCAGTCCCTATTCGACATAGTATTCTCATAGGTTTTTAATGTGCTCTTTCACTCTTCTGGCAGCAATTTCTGGTGAAAAAGCGTAAGCGTATATGATGGAGTCGTCTGCATAAAGCTTCGTCTTTGTACGTGGTATTTTAGGTAATTGGTCAGCAGTATAACTGTTGAACAGCAACGCTCCAATTTTTGATCCTTGAGGAACTCCAGCCTTGATTCCCTTGGTTGATGATACCAAGTGATTATTAAGTCCAAGTTCCGAGAGTTTCAATAGAAATTCTTTTATCCAAAACGTTGTCGAAAGCTTTTTCGATGTGCAGGAAACACGCTTAATTGGTTTCCTTTTTGTTGAGACCAAGTGTAACATCAGTATTGAGTCCCATTAGTGGATTTAGGATAGTGTTTATTTCGAAAGCCATACTGAAACTCCGGTATCTTGCTCATACAGCTTAGTAACGAAATTGACCGATATGCTTCCACATTTACGCTGTTCTTCTTTTCGGGACGGGTACAGTTGTTGCCGTTTTCCATGCTGCAGGGAAAAAGCTGTTGTTACGACAGTTGTTGAAGACTATATTCAATAGGAGAACAGCAAAATTTGGCAACTTTTTAAATACGTAATTAGAAATCTTGTCGCTTTCTGCCTGCTTCCTGTTTCCTGATTTTTTGGAGTTTCCAGTGTAGATAATGTCAGCCACTTCTTCAGGAGAAGTGAAAACATTTGTCAGTATTAGCTCCGATGACGGGTTTTCTTCGGTTAACAAGGTCACAGTTTCGGTACACATATCATTCTTCTGATTAAAGTCCAGTACACGAATCGAGATAAATTTTTGTTTTCCATACGAAAATCTCTAAAGTTTATCCAAGCTAAAATGTTAGCCATGCGTTAAAAGCGAAAGGTACTCGTACACAGCTCCATCTAATTGTTCGGCACATTATTTTCAAGCTTAATTTTGACATATTCTTTGACTTTGTGTGAACTCTACCTTGTAAAAATGAAAATCGAAGTCGAGAAATATTTGGGAACTAACAATTTATCAAAGCCAGGAAAAAAGAAATAATTTTTTGATTAAATTCACTTGAAATCTTGAAAACAAATTCTTTGAAATGTTTCAAATAAATAAATAAATATTCTACGAGTATAAACAATAATCTTATTTCAAAATTTAGCTAGGATTTTATCTTATATCTGGAGAGATATGTGGGAGCTAAATATTTCTTACCGATTTTTGTATTTGACTATAGTTAAGAAAAGATGTGATTCCACTAATATATTTTTTTATAAAATTCTATATTGTGTTAATTATTTTAAACTAATTAGTGCAGATGAGACTAATTTTAATGATTAAATTCTTAAAAGCTCGGCCAGGTTATAAACGACAGACTGACGAAAATCCATTGTATAAATAGAGTTTATAGAAAATCCTCTCCACAATGTAATCTTTTTTGTCAAAAATCAAATATTAATATTAATAAAATAATTTTTAGGCCCACCATTATCCAAGAAGTATTGACAGACTTGTCGATTATCAGCCCTATCATCAAATCCGTTCGTAATAGGAATTTTTATGAGATTTTCCAATACGATAAACTGTGTGATATTTTTCTTCAGTATTCGTACAAAATACGTTTCCGAATATGATGAAATTTGTGATAGGGCTGAATTTCTTTAAAATTATTTAGTCATCTTAGTAAGCTTAATAATATTTTCTAAACTGAAAACTGGAACTAGTTTTTAATATTACAGTTGAAATTTCTTGAAAGATAAGATCTTCTTTCCGATGATAAACTGTTAATGCAAATCTTATCAGGTGATCAAATTTCAAAAAAACAATTATTTACATAAAAAACTTAAAAGTTATTTCAATTGGAGCCGCCTGTAGCGGTCATTTTGTTTTGGTGGCATCCGTCAAAACTGTTCTGTGTTATTCAGTTGCTGATACCAATTCACCATGGCAAGTTACACTGTTAATCAGCACGTCCAAGTGATAAAATTTTATAATCACAATGAGTGTTCGTTAGTACATCCGTTGCGAGCTTAACACCTATTTTAGGGTAGATGTATATGATCCGTCACAGTTGACTCTTCAACGTTGGTTTGCTCAAATTTGGAACGACCGATTAGGCAATCAATCAGCCATTTGTTCGTCAAAGAAATGGAAGATCAGCCGAGAACCTCCCTTGCACAGGAAGTCTACCTTTCGCAGACTTCGACTATGCGAATTCTTGTGTCGGGACTTAGGCCTTCATCCGTACAAGGTCCAGCCGACTTAAGAGCTCAAAGTGCATGGCCATACACAACGCCGTTTGTTCACTAACTGATCTTCGGAGCATTTGGAAGAGAACCCCAATTTTGGCCGAAAAATCATCTTTAGCGACGAGGCGTGTTGAAAAACAAAATTTCCAACGAGGTTCACCAGGTGACAGTGCATCCTCAAAAAGTTACTGTTTGGTGTGGATTTTTATATTGGTCCGTACCTTTCCGAAAACGACGTTGGTGACACTATCACCGTCACAGAACAATAATAACCAATGTCTTATGGCCCAACTTGAACCATTTGGACCTAGATGACATGTGATTCCAGCACGATTCACATTCTGCATGAACGATTTATTTGATAGCAATGTTATGTCTCGCATTGTGAAGTTTCCTGAAGTCGCAAGGGTAAGTGAATAAACCACAATCGACCGATACCCTTAAAATAAACATAACTTAAAATGAACATAACACAGGCCATCATCGCTCAAATTCAGCCTGATCTATGCAAAATAGTCATTGAAAATTTGACAACTCGACTGTATACCATCGTAAGAAGCCGAAAAAGGCATTCGAACGATGTCATATTTCATAAAAAATGGCGTACCTATATGGACCCTTTTTGAAAAACTCTTAATATACGTTTTTTTTATATAATTTTCTACTTCGACTCCATATTCGTATACGTGCATAGCTGCTTTTAAGACCCCATCAGCATTATGTATAAGATAAGACCCTTTTAACATTAAATAAGCAACAGAACTCAGTATTTAAAATAATTAATCAATTCGTTGCTAAAAAAAATATAAACTTATTTTTTGTATTTGAAATGAATGTCTTAAAGATAAATAATATATCTCTATCGATATACAGTCGATGATCTTTTTTACATTACTGTCTTAAGCAAAAAAGAAATTGCACATTCTCCTTTTATCCAAAGCAAAACAAAACTTGAGATAGTTTTTAAGATTAAAAAAAAAACTTATACAAACCTCTGCCACTCAGACCTCCAATCAGCTCAAACAATACCATAAACAAAATCGGTCATCCGATTCTAATCGATCTTTTTCTCCAGCTCTGTTCAACCGAAATACGCTGTTGTTTATTTTTATGTTTCGCACAAAAAATTTCAGTAGCCCCTACATGGCAAGAAAAATAAACTCCAATATAACCAAATAAAATAACCCAAACAAGATCATTTCATACATATCTACCAAAACAACAACAACAAAAAATGTTTAAGAAATAAACAGAAAAAGATACAATTTTGTATCTTTATTTTCTCCACTTCATTTCTTTCGAGATCCATCTAGATAGAAATTGTTTATGGATACCGACGATTAAGATTCTCTTTCTCTTCAAAAAAAAAAAGTATTTATTGCCAAACATTTTAAGTAAAAAAAAAAAGGAAAATAAAATAGAGTAGATGTTCTTATCTATAAATATAAATTTAATTAAATTAAAAAAAAAATGTTTAAAAGATACAAATACATCTTAGATTTAAGTGAGAAATTAAAAAAAAAAAAGTTTGACAGAGTGAAGAAGCAAGATCTTCAACTCGGATTCTGATGTGCGATACAAAAACAACCGAAATAAAAATCAACCTTAACGTGTAAATAATCATTCCCACGTCTAAATCTATTTTTAAATCTGATGTGTGTCAGAGTATCTACTATCGGTTTAGTCGTTCGTTTGACGATAGCAACAAAATAAAAAGATACGACTTATACTAACGACTGTGACGAGACAACGTTGAATGTTCTCGTCGTGCGTCGTAGTCGTAATCGTAGTCGATTTCGTTGACAAAATCATATTGTCGACTTTTTTAAGCGCATTATTTGCCAATTCAAGTGTATCCGTCGAATAAATTCATCCACCAACAACCAACCAACCAACTATAACTTTATAACTCTACTGTTGTAGATACATACCTGTACTGCTCGTATTTTAGCTGTAGATACTTTTACTACATCATCATTCGAGCTGTGTAGCAGCACACGCTCTTAGATTTTTTTTTTTCCATTTTCGTTCTTCTTTTTTTTTTGTCTGTGCTGCTGGTTTATTCGAGAGAATCACCCCAACATACAAAGATAAAATAAAAATACAAATACACTAAAAAAGTTGATTTAACGCCGAGGTATGATGTGAACACAGTTTTAGTTCAACTCTTGAAGCGGCCAAGTTAATGAGGCGAACGGAGACGCGTGAATAAACCAATAACTAACTATCTCCAAGAAAAGTATCTATATAAATTCAAATTGTATCTTTTGCAAACAAAATATCTTCGAAAAATTACACAGTTAAGTTTTTAACAACTAAATTTAAATAAAAATTAAATTATTGATTTTAAACGTTGAATGAAATAAATTAAAAAAAAAGTTACACAATTAATCCCATCAAAACCTGTGCGAAATAATTTCATTAATTTGAAATGAATTCGAATTTGTGACACACAAGATTTGAAAATAAATTTTGGAATACATCTTATGAAATAGTGGGTGTTTTTGATTTTTTTAAATTAATTTTTGCTGTTTCCCCTTGATAAAGAAAAGAGAATCGCCGACAACGATCTGTGTGTTCAAAAAGTAGAGGTGATTTATCTATTTTTAAACCTGAAGTGTAAAAAATAAAATTGAAAAGTAAAAGGAAAAAAGAAAAGAAACTGTGATATACCAGTGTGTGTCTCTAATCAAAACTCAACTTTAAAAAGCAGTTAGATCATAATTTAATTTCAAAAAAGGAAAGAAACAAAAAAACATGCCAAATTCAAATGCAACAACAACAACAAACCCCGCACAGGGTGTACCAAATGCAAATGGAACTTATAGCAGCACACAGCAAATACCAATAAATCACCATCACCATAATGCAGCAACAGCTGGCATGGACATGCCTCAAGGATACCACCCACAACCTGGATTTGGATCGCCAAGTGGTGGCGGCGGAGGTGGTGGTAGGCAGCCACAATTTCCACCACACTTTCAGGTAAGAAAAATTATAATCAAACAAAAATCTGACAGCAGTGTCAGAAAAAAAATGTAGAAATGTCAGAATTCTCACAAAAACGTCATTTGTTGAGTCATTTTCTTTCTATTTTCTAGAAGTTTTTTTTTTTATTTTTCAAAGAACATCGAATTTTCCAATTTTTTCTGGATAGATTTCTCAATTTCTCATACTGTCAAGAACTCAGCGATTCTCAAACTTTCGAGAAGAATTTTTGACATTCTGAGAGAGTGAGAAGAGAAAAGAAGAGAGAGATGTATGACTAATACACATATCAGTCAGAAATGTTTTTGTATTAGATTAGGTGTTAGATTGGTGTTAAGCGAAAATGAAAAGTGCATTTGTATGTGTGTAGGGTAAGTTATGCGTTGATTCTCTAAAACAGATATACATATGTAGGTATATTTTGACTTGGTATTTCCGCTTTAGAAAGGTGAACAGAAAAAAATGGGGGATGAAAAAGAAATTAGCCAGTAAATCACGAATGAATAGCTGTTGTTAAATTGGTTTTGTTTTGTTGTTTTTATTTCTTTTTAGAGAAGCAATTAAGATAATAATTGCTATTTGCCAATTCATTTTGTAGAAGAGTAAATTAAATGAAATCTAACAAACCTATAGACATTTTCTACAGCCCGCCATTGTTTAAAAAAAATGGGGGTTGATGGGATTTACGTAATTATTTAACATTTTAAACCATAAACCAACGGTTATAATCGGTATTTGTAATAATAGACAGAATGATAGACATTTTTGCAAAATGAGGTTTTCATAAGAAAAAAAAATTAAAATGCCATTTGTAATGGGAGAATGCTTTGGTTTTTTTTTGTTGTTTGGTATTTAATTCTATCGATCTATAAGGCACGTGCCGTTAAGAAGACAAGAAAAACACACCAATCGAATAAGGGTATTATGTTAAAAATCAATAGTAAAAACCTGATGGTTTTACATAAATAACATCTCAAAAATAAATCTCTTTAGGAATTTAAATGTGGACAGAATTTAAAATAACTCACTCCTGGTCTCCGGAGGAAATAATAAATTTTCAAGTGAATTAATTGAAACATCCACCGTTATCCCCCTTATTATTTACCTTGTTTAATAATTAATAGTATCTAACCTATAACAAACTCTATGCAATCAACTTTCATAAATCTCTTAAGAGTAATAATTCTGGAAATTCTAATTTGTATTCAGAAGCTTTATGTAAGCTCATGTGTGAGGTATGATTAACATTGTTTGTGGTATATCGTTGTGGCTTAGGGGGTTTCTTGTTAATTTAGCATAATGGAAGGCTACTCGAGTTTCATATGGTTCATTAGGTTATACAATCCCGAATGAATTACGTTTGGTTTTAGGTGATGTCTTGCTTATTGTGGGGTGGGAGTTGTGTGAATCAATTCTTTCATTATACCTACCCTTTCATTATACTTGAAATATGTATTTTACGAATCAAAATAATCAATTATGTTAATTTGCTTGATGTTACTCAAATTTTGTATTAAGCAAATCTTATATTACCCACAAACGATGATTAGAACTTAATTAAAACCAAAAATGCATTAGCTTTTGAACTAACCTAGGAAAAATTGTGGGTCTGGCAGAATACATCACGAAACTCTGATTTAATATGTGTTCATACCCTCAATTTTTCAATTTGTAATTAAAAACCCGTTTTTGATTGACTATGCGTACTCAAACATTTTAAAGTTGGTAATTTTTTTGACTGATTTTAGTTTTTTTTTTAGGTTTTACAAAAAAGAAGAATGCTAGCCATTTTTAAAAAACATTAAAATATGTGCAGATTTTTTACAGCAAGTTTTTGGTTAGATTTTTAGTTGATTTTGTTTTACTGATGAATTATTTAAGAGAGGTTTTAGTATTAAACAAAACAAAAAAAAGGTTTTTCAATAAGGGAGAGTAGATTTTGGCGGGAAGTGGAGGCCATGTTATTTTGGTGACATCTGTCAAATGTGTTCTATATTATTTCTTTACTGATGTTAACTATAATGATGATAACTAACACGATTAAACAGTGCGTCAAAATGATACGTTAGTGCAAACGTTGTTCGCGTTGCGACCATTTACGGTAGACGTGGTGGTCCAACAAAATCAACTTTGCAACGTTTGGTGGCCAAATTTGAGAAGAACGATTCGGTAATCAGAGAGCCAATATTCGCCCGTTAAAGAAATGCAAGATCGACCGAGAATCGCCGCGGTCCTTAAAAGTGTCAAGAACTCGGCCTTTCGCAGACTTCAACTTACCAAATTTCGCTTTGGGACTTCGAACTCCACCCGTACAAAATTCAACTCACCCATGGGATCAAAGTTCATGACCATAACGCCATTTGTTCGCTTTGGAAGGGACCCTACATTTTTTCTGAAAAATCATCAAGCGACGAGGCGTATTTTTCAATAAATTGCTTGTTAAAACAGATCCCCAGGTGACAATGCATTCCCAAAAAATTACCATTTGGTGTGGATTTTGGGCCTGCGGCGTCATTTGTCCGTGCTTATTTCGAAAACGACGTTGACGAGGCGGTCACCGTCAATGGCGAGTGTTACACAACGATGGTAACCAATTTTTTAAGTCCCAAATTGAATCAAGAAAGACAGCTACTTTTTCTTCTTAAGTCGATCGACGCCCTTAGGGTGAACATAATATAAGCCATCGCTCAAATTTAGTCGGATCTTTGGGGAAGATTCTTTGGAAATTTAGACCATTCGGACTCGTGAGGTTTTTAAACGATTTCATATTCTATACAAAATGGAACATGGGCCTTTGAAATAAAAAAAGGATTTTTTTAATACCTCACACACGGCTTTTTTTATTCTATTTCAACATATACAGTGGCTCACAGCTTATTTGATACAGTGTTTATTTCCAAAATAAAAACAGTGTATCTTGAAAGGTAAAATGTATATGTCCAAAATTTAAATGTAGGTTTGTAGGCGTATGTTCAAGTTCGCGAACTAGTTATTCACCACTATAAAAGTGGACAATCCATTCGACAAATCGGAAAATGTGTTGGTCTAAGTGCCTCTACAGTACAGCATTATAGTGGATTGGTTTGTCTATGAAAATCGTGTTAGAGACAAAGGAAGAAACGCACCGAACAAAATTTTCAACTCGTCTGACGAACGATACATTGTTCAAAAAATTAAAATTAACCTGAAGTTATCGGCCCCGAATCTTGCTACTGAGGTTTAACAAGAATTAGGCAAGACATGTTGTGCTGTGCCGTGTGCTTCGCAAGCATGATTTTAATGGCCGTGTTGCTCGTAAAAAGCCTCTCATCAGCAAGAAAAATCAAAGAAGCCGACTTGCATTTGCTAAAGAGCATGTTCTCATGGATTCCGAATTCTGGGATAGTGTTATTTTTGCAGATGAATCCAAGTTCAATATTTTTTGCTCTGACGGGATGTCCTACGTCTGGCGGAAGGCAAATACAGAGCTTAAAACGGAGAATCTGAAAGCAACTGTGAATCATGGTGGAGGAAGCGTTATGGTATGGGCCTGTATGTCTGCAGCCGGGGTGGGAAATTTGGAGTAAATTAAGGGGACGATGGAAAAAAATATGTACCTAAATATTTTGAAAAAGAATTTGATTCAAAGTACCGAAAAATTGGGTATTCGTCCAAATTTCCGGTTCTACCAGAACAATGACCCCAAGTATAAGTCAGGAATTGTGCAGACCTGGCTCATTTGGAACTCCCCTCATTCAATGACACCTCCGGCGCAGTCACCTGATATGAATGTGAAAATATTAAAAGTGCCAAAAAAATCAATAACTTTTAGTTATTTCTAAGACTGTATCAAATAAGCTGTGACATCGAATTTAACAGTGTTTTTAATTTTTAATTGTTATCTTGTTAAATACCAATCTATTAAAGTAAATTATAGTTCTTTGTTCAAGTGTTTTTAATTTTCTTCCAAATAGAATTTAAATTTTTTTGATAATCTTTCTAGTCTACAAGTTAGTGCAACTTAGATTTGAAATCAGATACTGTATCAAATAAGGTGTGAGCCACTGTATCTGCTCCTATTGAAAACTCTTTTATATACTTAAGCTTGTATCGATGCCGATGTTGTATTTGTCTTTCGTGTAAAATCCTTCCCAAAAAAACACCGCTTCTGAATTTGCGGATGTAACGTTATGTTTCTTAAAAATATTCTTGAGCTTTAGTAAGCTGTACAATTATTGTAATGTGGTTGAGAAGGAGATAGCTCTGCTTAAGGAAATAGCAATTTTTTGAAAAAAAAAAAAAACACCAAATTGTATAGATTTTCTTTGGATAGTATAAAATCTTCAAATCTGTAGATAACTTACGGCTTACAATACGGCTTTTTAGAATATTGGTACTCTCTAACGCAACGAATTAGTATAGTCAATGAAAAATTAAAGCATGTGATTACTGAAAGTGAAAAAAAACACTATAATTAAACTGTTGATGTTTCAGTTAAATACAAAACTGAATATACAAATTTGAGGAAAAACGACATTATATAATCATTATTTACTGTATTTTAACTTGCCCCCTTTGAAATAAAGAAATAAATCACAAAATTCACAATGTTAATAATATTCCAAATTCTTTATTTGGATGACCTAGTTTTTCTTTCCTACTTTAAATTCACTCGTTTTGTGTTATGCATTTGAATTAATCAAGGTCATTTTTAGAAGATAACCTTATATAAATTTATTACACTTATGATGTTTTTTTCAAGACAGTTTCACACATAAAAATATCTTCATTTCCTAATAATATTTTGTTCTATTTTTCTATTAAATATTTTCCTAATAATCGTTGAACTTTTAAATTATATCTGCCTCCATGACCTAGCCTACAAACGTTAAACATAAATTCAAAATTCAACTTATTTTGATTTAGTTAAAATATATTTGAAATCCCAAGTGTTGAACATTAACTCTATCTCTGTAGTCACAATTAAGAACTAACTAGTTTAAAAAGTATTATTTTATTGGGTTTAATTACCCTTTTTTTTACTAATATGAATCATTTATATCTATTTGGTTATGATAGTAACCTAAAATATATAAATTTCCAATTCTTTCAAACAGTAAATAATTTTAACCCTTAGTCTTTATTGATTTAAAATAGGTAGAAACCTTTAAGAATAAAGCTAAATAAACATTCTCGTTTGTTTATATTTGTAAAGGTTTTATAAATCATTTCTATCTTATCAAAATATTATCAGTTGAGTACTGTAGCAAAGTTTATATCTTAATTAATATAACGACACAAACATTGAAACATTTTGAAAAAAAACGAATAATGCTATCAAGAAATAAAAAAAAAATTGTTGCGATTAAAATCATTAATACTTCTATGAGTCATTATAAAGTACAAAATCAAAGTTCTTTGGACTCATTGCCATACGATACAAAACTGCCCTCTGAGTTATTATCAAAACGGTTGTATATTTTTGGGTACTTACAAAAGATATAAAAAGTCTCAGATACTCACCTTTCACAATTTTCAATTTTTCAAATTATTTATTTCATAGCGGACGTACAAGTAAGACAAAGTCTTTTATAGTACCTTAAAATTGGACTCTTAAGTTAGAGCTTTCATTTTTACAAAACTAAGATTAAGTAATAAATGTTATATACATATATGTAAGTTTAAAAAATTAATATTTAATGCATAATTACTTTCTAGTTACTGTTTTATAAATGTTTAATTGAAATTACTAAGAATTGCTGAGAATAGCCAATGGTAAGGAGCTCCAGAGTTTAATGGCATATACAAAAAATAGTCCTGATGAATTTAGATATGTGCATATAGGTGAAATAAGATTCATTATTCGGTAAGACTCGGCAAAGCTAATTTAAAATACAAAACCTGGATTCAAAGAATTGTTCAAAAATGCATCCCAAGAAATCTCCATTATATTGAGAAACATAGTCAAATCTTCCAAACAAAAAATGTACCTAATTCTATCATTAAAAGCAACAAGCATTTTACGTAAACTACTGAAGAAGTCACTAAGTGGTATAAGCAACGATTTACTAATTCCCAGTTTAGTTTCAACCGGTGCTAGATAAGAGAACATATTCAATTTCCTAAGACATCCATACCATCCATCACCGGCTGAAAAGGAACGATTGATTTTAAAGTCTAGACTTAAAACAGTACTCGAAAACTCAATTTGAAATTATTGTGCTAAAAGATTTCTGCTATCAAATTTTCGTCTAGAGATGGCAATAATTTGGGATTTTGCTGGATTTACTGTAAGACTATTACACAGCGACCAATTGTGAATCTCATCCAGATATTCATTTATTCTGCAAGTTAGATCTTTCAATAAGTTAAAAGGTCCCGAAAGATACATTTGAAGATCATCAGCGTAGAGATGTAACATGACATTCTTGCAAATATATGGTCAGTCATTTATATGCAGTTAAATAAATTATGACCCAATGTAGAACCCTGTGGGACTTCAGCAAGCAAGCTGATTAAATCAGAAGAATTATTGCCAATTTTAATCTTTTGAGTTCGATGACTCAAATAGTCTTGTATAAGATGAAACGACCTGTCACGGAAGCCAAAGTATGATTTTAGTTTCGTGCACAGAATGCTGGGATTTACTCGGTCAAAGCTTTTGTTAAATCCAGCAAACAGAAAGACGCCCATTGAATTCGAATATCTTCAAGGACCGTAGTCTTGGGGAATTTGTGGACTGCTCGAAATCCTGACTGCACCGAAAAAAGCACTCCATGTACCACTTAATTAAGAACAGAATATTTATTTAAAAATTACTTACCTACTGTATAGTATGTACATACTGCGTATGTACATTTCACATCGTTGAATCAAACTGCAGTAGTCAGTAAAATATGATTGGATGAAGCACAGAGGAGCATTGCCTTAATATTGATAGCTTCAGAATAACAGACAAATTCTTTTAATCCACTATACGCTTCCATATTTCTTTCCTTTAATATTATTATTTGAATATTTATCTAAGTATCAATTCATTTAATATTGATGCAATTATAGTAACGATTATACCTAACGTACAAAAAAAAACTAATAGAGGTCAATAAAATTCAACTTCTTAAGCTTTAAAATGCACTTAAAATACAAAAATTGTTACTCCTTCGAACAGAAAAACTAACTTCTTGTCTTATCTTCTGACATTTAAATACATTCAATCAATTAATTTCCAAAATCAAATACTAAAAACGTGTTAATCAAGAAACACTACTTTTTGATAATTTGCCAAAGATCGTATAAAGATTGTTTGTTTGTTAATAAATTAAATAAAACACAGCAGCGCGGCCGCGCCGCCACGCCGACAAGTCTAACAAAATGTGGACATTTAAAAAAAAGTTAATCTTGAATTTTACACTGAAATTTTAATTGAAATTTTATTAACATTCATTTTAATTAAACTTTAGTAATAGCGATGGATGGTTTTAATTTTCTTTTTTATCTTACTCGTGTGGTCTATAAATAATAGATGCGAACATTTGAAACAAGTTATTTTAATTTTGATGTTAGTATTTATTTTATTATGTTTATTTGTTATTTAATTAGTAATGTTGGAATTGGTATTAAGAACTCTATTCGTAATCCCATTAATCTTATTTGAAAAATGTTAAAGTTGAGTAATTTGATTGAATTTTATCTTCTGAGAAAACATTTGAGTAGATAAATATTAATTTTAATGTATTTTGTTGATAAACCCAAACTTTAAGTATTTTTATTTTTAATTTCTGGAATACAACGGGCTCAAAATATAAATATAAAATTAGTCAATAAATTTTACCTAAGTTCCCTTTTTTTATTTTTGAATGACTACAAATGAAGCTATGTAGGCAAACTATCTATTGGGAAAAAGCCGCTACACGAAGTTACATTATCAGACTTTAAATTTTAATTTCGAAGTAACTATATGAAAAAATATAGATATTTGTTACAATTGAAATGGAAACGAATCTGAAATACAGGGTGCGTTTTATGTTCGAGGTCGATGTTTTTTTCAATGATTTTTTAATGAAATACAATCAACAACAATTTACATATATTTTATTGACTGATTATATGGTCTTTAAATTTAAGTATGGAATATGATGTTGTTGAATTGGGTGCCGCTGACCGTGGTGCAAAGATGAGCTCTTCAATTCTTTTGCACGGTGTCGATGTGAGGAACCCAGATATTCAGCAAGGCTCTGTCTGACTGCATCAATCTTTTGGGATTTATGTTGGCTTAATCATCAACCAATCTTTATTTTATCTCCAAATTTTAAAAATTAAAAATTATACGCTGAATGGTTGACATTTCTCCGCATATTAACAATTGAATAATTATTCAAATACAATATGTATTTTAATAATTTTAACATTTTATTGCTGCTTTAGATCCTCCATAATTTATTATTATTGACAACTCTCTAGGACTGTCAAATACCAGTGACTAAATATCATTTACAAAAATGGAAACCAAATTTAATCGACTTGTAATATAAAAAGCACCCTGTATAAACAATAAACATGTACATATATGTATACAGGCCAATATCTTACATTCCCAAGTTCTTTGAACGGGTTGTTTGTTTTTATACAGAAGGTATCTGCAGAAAAGAACACCTTGTTCTCTATCCAAATTACTCATTTTTGATCTTACCAAGTTCAATTCATAAACACTTTTTCAAATTAACTCATTGCCAGAGTACCTCAGGGTAGGCACTTAGAACCACTTCTGTTTATCTTTACTATCAATAATGTATCTCATTGTTCAGTGTTCAGTGTTCACGTTATAGTAAAATTCTTACATGTATGAAAGATATGAGCGTTTTTAAAAGAATTAAATCTGTGAGTAATCGTTTACTTTTGAAAGATGATAAAATTATTTTTGTTGTTTGACTTGGCACGGTTTGAATATCAACCTATCAAATATTAATTGTTCAAAATATTAGCAATGTACTAATTTCCTTTGTTTTATAATTCACATACGCTCAAGCGTTTATTGAGACCCTTACAATGTTGAACATAAACATAGTAAGAGCGATGGGGAAATAAGGAGGGGAGAAAAATGAGGTTTTGATGAACATTAGTCTTAAATGTTTTCAAATTAAAATGGTAAGGGATACCCATTCCGGGTAAATTTGTCCATAGTTGTGTTGTGCTACTAAAAAACGAATTTCTGTATTCAACGATACGTCCAAAATAAGGCTCGAGAATGAAATGATGAGAATTTCTAGCGGAACGGGTATTACGGGTAAACTGATTGAGGGGACGAATGCAACTGGCTTGCTTGTAACAGAAGACATAAAACAAGGAAAGACATCAAAGATTCTGCCAATGTTCAAGAAATAATATGATTCCATGATGGTTCTGTTTCCCATCAGTCTTAACGTTCTGTTCTGGATTCTATCCAATAAATGAAGTTTGGGCTACACCTGCCCAATGTTGTTAATTTTTTTCGAGTTTTGGACCTATAAACAGCTTATAAATTGTAGCCAGAACAGAGGGGGTGAAAAATGTCTTAAACCGATAGAGAAATCCTAAGCAGCGTTTTTGGAATTATCTAGAATGTGCTCATTCCAAGGAAGATCGTCGTTAATACACATACCGTGTACTGAGATCTTGGGCTTTTTCGAAGCATGTGCCATCCAAGGACAGTGACATAAGGTATACATTTCGTTTCAAAGACAGTAGATAACATTGAGTTCTCGAAGTATTAGACTCCACACGATTTTATATACCCCATTTAACAATGCTGTAAAGATCGAAGTTTAATAGGTTTATCATACGATACCGTTGAAATTCCACTACCAAAGCAATTAGACGTGAATTTGAGAGTGATTTTAAAAACGAGTATTTAAATCTGAGGGTACAGTCGGTGGCAAAACAATGAAGTGGTTTAGAAGTTTTAAAAAGAATTTTTTTAGAAAAATGAAGAAGAGAATCGGAAACAAAACGGACACCTGGGGAATAACAGCATTTATTTTGTGCAGATCAGACTTTTAAGCGTCTAATACAACATATATTGAACGATCCAGAAGGTTATTTCTAATCGCAAGAATAAGGGTTTCATTGATACCAGAAGATTGCAATTTTGATAAGAAAGCTTGATGTCAAACTCTATGAAATGCATATGATATGAAATATGTATAAAGCGCAATAATCTTACTTTCTCCAAATTAATATAAAGATCTGTTTCACTCTTCTGTGAGATATGCCATCAGATCATCAGTGCAACTATTCCTACTATTGCTGCGAAAGCTGTCTTGCCGGTCTTATGATCTTGCCAGATTTACGATCTTCAAAATATTTCTTCAGCTGATGATTAATTGATTTACTTGAGTTTTACGTGCAAAAAATGTTTTTTGATTGAGGTTTATGTTTTTTTCCAAATTATATACATATATACAATAAAATGTCTGATTTGAAATTGTCCAACGAATTGATATAACTCATTAACAATCATTTCCAATTCAAAAGCCTGTGAAATCTGACACATTGACGTTCTTGACTATACTTAAAAAGTTTTGCCATGAAATGCCCAGCTAAGCAAATCTGACAGTTCATCTACTCTCTGCTTTTGCTATTAAGATTGCGATGGATCTATTGCTAGTGGAGATGGTCGTAACGTCTGCTACTTCAAAAAGTAGCTTTCTCAAATTACAATTTAGTATCATTTTGCAACTGAACACTTTTGTTTGCTTCTGATGATTCTGAAGTTTTGTTTGATTGAATATGTGAAACATCAAATGCGTACAATAATCAAAATCAAGAAAAATGTTTGTTGAAAGCAGGGTTGGCCGAATTGTCACTTTTTAGAAATAACTACATTTGTTACGTCTGCTACGTATTTTATGTAGTTAATGTAGTCAATTGTAGTTATTGTAAGAAATTGTAGCATTGCTGTCAATTAACTGTCAGTTATGCATTTGAAATTTGAATTTTTAAATTAAACGTTCAGTTATTCCTACAATTCTTCATCCTTATGGTAAATGAAACTTTTTTTTTACAAACCTTCATTAGATCATAAAAGTGCAAAATTGTTTTTTTTTTCCTTTATTATATTGAATTTTTATGAATTAATTTTTGTGAATTTATTACTACTTATATGTAGCAGACGTAACAAATTGTAGTAAATTAGGCATGTAGTTTCTTCAATAAACCACGCGTAGTTAAATACTACGTTTGCAGTATCGAAAGATCGAGTTGGATTAGGGTCGGATTTTCGACTCACATTTCTACTCGACACCGCAGAGCGTTTGGGATCGAGTCGAACGAAGCTCATTTCAACTCAATACAGGTATATAAAGGTTCGAAGCGAGCTTCAAGCTCGCTTCAACACCTCATATAAACGTAGTAAATCATGTAGAAAACGTAGTGTAGTTAATTCGGCCAACCCTGGTTCGCACAATTTGAATACCAAAAATCACAGCTGTTGACATTGACGTTTAAGTATATGAATGTGTGAGTGCTTCTGGTTTTGCTTCTGATTTCAAATCCAGAAGCAAATTTCTCTTCTTTTCAGAATCAAAACTGTCATTTTTTCCCAATTGAACACTTTCAGAAGAGTCCGGAAGGCTTCCGGATTGCCAAATAAAAACGACATAAGACTCTAATTTGGTGACGTCTACTATCTCAGACATGTGCTATCGCAGACTTTAATTAAGTGACATCTGTCATATAAGACTCTAATTAAGTGACGTCTACTATATATGAATATTATTTGTTTACATCTCGGTGCTACTTCAGATTGAAATTTGGTCACATCTGCTATAGTGCTATCGAATACTTTAATTTGATGACATCTCAGAATGTAATTTAATGACATTTCTGATATTAGACTGCAATTTAGTTACGTCTACTATCTTAAAATTTAATTAATTGAAGATTCGGTGATATTTCATACTATAATTTAGCTACATATGTGGTGATATCTTAAACCGTAATTTAAAGACTTCTGGTAGTTTGATGACGTGCTTTTTCACACTGCCTATTAGCAGAGGCTGTACATGATTTCTTTTATCTTAATCTGGAATTTTCTGGCATTTCAGGCTATAATTTAGTGAATCCGTTTATATCAGTCAACTTAGCTAAAATAAATATAAATATACAATGAATTTGAAATTTGTATAAAGTTAGTTGTAAAAAAGATACAATTATAAAAAAATCAGAGATTAAGGAATAAATAACCTTAAAAAACTGAAGTACGTTGCTTCTTTAATAAATAGCCTGGACCTGACGAACATGTCTTAGTCTATCTCACATTATATTTAAAAAGAAACCTGATTCTGGTACTGTAAGCTCCCTAACACATGCCATTTAAAGAAAACTAACACAAATAATGTGTCTGTTCCTTATTTTCTTTTAAAACAAAAGATCCCCCCCAAATCAGGTCATCTACAAAACAAAGAAAAAGATCAAAACAAAACATTTGTCTAATATGGATCTCAAGAAAAAAATGTGCAAAAACCACTAAAATATTATCTGCAACATCTGCAACACTATAAATCTTTCTGCTCCATTTTATGAATTCTGGAAACCATCCAAATCAGAGGCTCGTGCCAGTTCCATATAAAATTATACGCATTTCATAAAATAGCAAAGCATATTGAGTTCATACACACGCCAAACGCCAAGCGCCAAACTGTCCGACTAGATGAAGGTTTTTTTTCTATAAAAAAAAAAATTTAAAAAAAGTTGGTGTAAGTATACAGATCAAAAATAAATTTATTATAAACAGAAGCTTTAACTTTCGAGGAATGAAGGATTTTTGCAATGAAAGTTTGTGCCGAACAAAATAGGAGGCATTAAATTAATTAAGGAATGTTATAATGCGTCGAGAAAGAAGAAAGAGCGGACTTATATGTTCCATATAAAAAATCATCAGAAGCATAAATAAACATAAGCACATTTAATTTGCCAAGGTGTATATACAAAATACAATACATACGAGGGCGGGTCAATAAGTCCGTGACTTTTGGAATAAAACACAGATTTTTTGATAAAAAAATAATTTTATTTTTCAAAGTAGTCTCCCTTGAGCTCTATACACTTTGTCCAACGCTTCTCCAATTTTTGTATCCCTTCCAAAAAAAATGATTTGTCGAGGTCCTCAAAATAAGCCTTTGTTTGCGAGATGACTTCATCATTGGAGTCAAATCTTTTTCCACCAAGCCATTTCTTCAGGTTTGGGAACAAGAAGTAGTCGTTCGGAGCCAAATTTGGAGAATAGGGTGGATGAGGGAGCAATTCATAGCCCAATTCATGGATTTTTGCCATGGCAACTGCACATGTGTTTGTGGTCGACTGTGAGCAAACGCGGCACCCATCTTGCGGAAAGCTTTCTCATGCCCAAGTGATCATTCAAAATTGAAACCACTGAGCCATGCGAGATCCCTACGGCTTCCACAATCTCTCGCACTTTCAATCTTCGGTCGGCCAACACCATATCGTGAATTTTTTCGATTGTTTCGGGTGTAGAGACCTCAACTGGGCGTCCAGGACGTTCGGCATCTTCAGTGCTTGTACGGCCACAACGAAATTCAGTAAACCACTTTTTTACCATTGAAATCGATGGTGCAGAGTCCCCATAGTATTTATCAAGCTTAGCCTTGGTCTCGGTAATGGTTTTTTTCGCAAGAAATAATGCGTAATAAGCACACGAAATTCACTTTTTTCCATTTTCTCCTCAAATTAGTGAGTAGTCTGATAAAAATAGCTGTCAAACACAAACTAACTGACGCAGCAAGTTTAAATTTTGACAGGAGTCAACTGACAGATGCCTGTTGGCAGGAGCAGTGTTGCTGTTTCAGTAAAGAGGTCAGAAATTCAAAAAGTCACGGACTTATCGTACATATAGATAGATAGTTAAGTATCTATACTCTGTCCAACAAAAATTGTCAGTACAGGCCTTATGGGAGAGCTTTTTCTAAAGCAGTGGCGCCTGATGCACCCTCACTACAATGCGTTAGGAAAAATGCCACTAAAAAACGAGCAAGCCACTGACCTTTCTTAAGGAATTGTTGTTGTAATTCTTTGCAAAAAGTTGTACACCCCAACATGACCGTCGTATCCCACTGCTGATGAGATACTGCCAAGAGTGTCAAGTGTCACTCAATACGATCGTACGACGTACGCTCTTTATCTACATCAAAACAGAGTTACCATTATCATTCTCAATTGCAAGCAAAGAGCTTTTTCAGTGGTTTTTATTGAGGAGCTTTTGGGATTTGAAGATTTTGAGAACACATTTTAAGAAGAAGAGTATGTTGAGTGTTGTCGTATTGCTTTTCAACTTAAAAAAAACGAGCCTATTATCTTACCGCTTGGCGTTGTGGGAAAAGGTAAATTGAATATTGTTTTCAGTCGTTTTGAATCGGCAGACGGTAGCCCTACGCGTTTTTTACTCTCATTTGCGGCGATTTATAATTTAAACTACGGAATGGGGGTGGCCGTGGCGCGATGGTTGTGTGCTCGCCTGTCAATCTCAGTATCACAGGTTCGATCCCTGCCGTCGTCTATATCGTCTTTAATTCCATTAAAACCTTCTAAAAATTGTCATCAATGGGTTGCTTGCTTACTTATTACATGTTGTTTAGGCATAACACTAACAACATGTGATTGAGTTAAACTAGTATGCCCAACAAGGATGAAAACGAATAAATTAATGCGAATTATAAGGGACATATAGAAATAAGACACGGCAATTCTCCGCTTTAGTTCAGCCGCCATTCATGGAGATAAAAAATCTGAGACAACCACCTTCAGTCTCAGAACATCGTGCCACACATCTTTCCTATCCTTCTTTCTCTTCCGTAACTTCACGCCCGCGCTGTGTTAAAACATTTAAAGGGTAATCATAATCCCTTGAGCGTGAGTTGATTATAAAAAAAAAAAAAAAAAAAAAAAAAAAAAAAACTACGGAATCCCTGTGAGAGTTTTAAAAGGCGACACACTTATGCATGGCAATGCAACCAGAATGAGAGACAAACGTCCTATCTTCCCTGTACTGACAATTTTTGTTGGACAGAGTATAGATGGGTTTGTGTTTGGAAAAAAACTAAAACAATTAACTTTTGCTAACGATCCTTTCTTGCCATCAAGATACTTTTGAGAGGTTAAGCTTTTTCGAAATTGGGCCAATATTCATACGCATAAAACAAAATAAATTTAAAAAAATACTCATCATCTTTAAGGTAGGTATATTTTCCGAAGTGACTAGTTCGCCTACCAGTTTGGATTTAGACCACTATTAAAATTATAGATAATTATACTAAGATTCTCTAGTATCTATGGCATTCGTACGAGTCCAGTTGTTCAGTAATAAAAAAAATCATCCTGCCTTAGATAATTTTGTATATTTGAGATACTTCAGTATCTATAAGAGGTTTTTGATGACAAATTAAGAAAAAATTTCTCCACAACACATCTACGCCATTTTTTTAACCATTTCCTTCTGCCTTATTTTATAAACAAGCAGTTCTCGTTGTATGAAAATGCGTGCGGGTATCTAATTAATGTTGCCCCTAAGCCCACATGCTAACACCATTTAAAAGCAAAATAATTTCAAAATCAGATTATTGAGTGAAATATAGTACTTCAGGAGAAGAACATGAAAAAGAAAATGCGAGAAGTATATGTATACAAACTATATTAAACTTAGAATTTGTTGTTTCCGGGTCGGCATCGACTCAGGAATTTCTATATCTATCTGCTGCCTATAGTCTGGCAGTGTTTTGTGTTTGTCTGCTGTAAATCAAGTATCTTTTGAAACGTAGGCCGATTGTCGATACTTGAATATGTATACATACATATCTATACCGCCTAATAGAATCTTTATCTTGCTCTTGCCATAAAATGCGGAAACAATTTAATTGCTATTCCAAATTGTATCTATCTATAGAAATACACACGTATCTATCATCCTCATCCACTATACGTCAATCTAATGGATGGATAAAATCAAAGTGCCTACCGCAGCCAAAGAGTTAAAAGAGGGCGCCCTTTTGATATAAATTTTCATTCCAATTAATTAAATCTGAATGCGAAACACAATTAAAACAAAACCAAAAAAAAAAAGAATTTAAATTGATTTCAATTGAGCTTTAGCGCCCCCTTTGTGTGTCTTGTGAACCCGATTCTATGGAATGACTTCTCGTCCTCGTGCTTGAGGTTAGGACGCCGACACGGGAGCCTGTAGCCAGTACAATCTGAGTTGGGTGGTATTTATTGTGTATTGTGATTTATTTTCTTGACATCAAACAGATTGAAATTTAATTAACACTCATCTCGAGTTCGTCGGGTAAATGTTTTCAGATTTGTTGTCTTATATTTGGTTTTATTAATTTTTGTTTTTTAATAAAAAAAAATGCGTGAAATAGATGATTGATATTTTGTTTGGCCTCTTGAACACTTTTTGCGTTAGATTTGATTTTTCGAGCAAAATAATGATCTGGAGTGTGTTTCGGAGGAGTAAAAAAATACACATAATGTAGGTAGATGGATGATTTAAGAGATTATTTGAATTGGGTGTGTTTATTTATTTATGAAAACTGATTCATACATACCTGTACATAAATATTTTGTGTCATAAATGCTTATAGCATGTTCTGGATTCTGAAGGTGATTTATTATTAATTTATTTATCTTTGACAGTCGATTAGAGAATGTTATCGACGTGGACATCAATTCAATTTGCATTTAAATGGGGGTTATAAAATATGTCATCGATTGGGGAATTGCTTTTGCTTTCAACGCTCATAATTTATATATTCATATACATACATACATAATATAAGGAAAGGTGAACGAATCCCTGACACACCTTTTGTGGAATTTTTAGTGATTTTTTATATAAAATTTAACGTTCTTGCGAACTTGCTTAATGCAAACGCACCATTAAATTTGTTTATGATCTGTCAATCTCAAAAAGTCAGTAAATTATAATGAAGTTTATGTTATCACTACCGCAATTCTTAGTCGGTGGTCACAGATTTAATATCGCTTAAATCCAATTTGTGTTCATAATAATCGACCCATCAGACAGGCTATATGTGAAAAAGCGCATTATTTAAGTTGACATATTCACTATTTAATATATCTGCACTATTGAAACAACGCACTGATTGAAGTAACAAAAATATTACAGCCGAAAGTTCAAAATAAGCAGTTTACAAAAATTTGGAATATCTCAGTCCACATTGTGTCGAGTATTTTATTTTGATTGCTTAACTCCAGTTTCTCAGTGGACTCCATTTCTGGTTTAAAGTTCAGTTCAATAATTAATTTTGTTTCACAGTTTCGCTTAGACATTGAACAGAGTTAATTCTATAGTTTAAGTGAGTTTAAGTAAAATGACACTATTCTGCCATTTAAACCTCAGTCAAGAGTTTGGAATCGCTTGACAACACAGTGACAGCACATCCGATCCTCGGTAATGAGAGCCACTCTTCGTGTTGAAATCTTTTGCAGATATTTATAGAAAACAAAAAGACTGTCTTTACTATAATTTTCTTGTTTCTCATTGAGTGTCAGCAAATCTAAGTCTGCCGTTGAAAAGTTTTTGATTCTTTTTTTTTTTTGACAATTATTTACTAATGGTGGATTTTCATTGATCTTCATCTGCAGATTTGAAGAAAAACAAAGCGGGCCAAATATACATACATACATCGAAATAATGACGTGCGAAAAAGTGTTCTTTACTTGCTATAATTTGCATTAATTTTTGTTTACAACTGACAGTTATATATTGTCAAAATGTGTTATATCTTGTCAAAATGTTTTGTTTTCGCCTTTCGGTTCGGCATTTTTTCTTAGTTATATTAAAACAATCAACAACTTATTAATTACTTTTGTATTTTTTGTTTGAATACATTATTTTTAAATTCGTTAAATTTCCAGAAAACATACTATTCATGCAGCGTTCTTTTTATTTTGACAGTTGCACAATACAAATTAAAGGAACTTGTGAACACATTCAAAAACATAGAAATGAAGATGAAGATTTTATAAATTATAATAGAGATGAACATGTTTGCCTTCACTATAATCTTCATTTTTATTTCTCGAGTTTCCTATAATCTACATTTATGGATCTCTGCATTTGGTCTTCTCTCTCTATTCGACAAATGTAAATTTGGTATCTTAGAATTCGCATGAAGATGAAAGTAAATCCACCATAATTGTAATTCGTTTTCATTTTGTTCCTGTCACAACTCACAACAATACAAAACAACGAAAACAAAATAAACTTCCCTTGATTGTCAACAACTCAAAATATTTGTTGTTGTTTAGCGTGTTCTTTGTTTCAGATAGAAAGAGAAAACAATCATTTTCATTACGTCACATATAGCAACTATATACTTACAATTAGAGCTCTCTATTACACGGATAATGAAATACACGGATACACGTGTAATTATTGGACCGAGATTTGAATCCGTGTAATTATAATTACACGTGTTATTTTAAGAACACGTATAATTAAATACACGTGCATCCGTGCATTTAATTATACGTGTTACTAAAATATCCGTTACCATTTCTAGCGTTAAGTAAGTCGAAGTTAGTAAACTAGGGATACTAAATTGGTAATTTATAAGAGAAATATAAACTGAAATTTAAAAAGGAATACTTCACTTAGAATACGACTCAAGCTTTGCACGTTTGCAGTGAACACTCAACTGTTACTAACCGTCTCATTAAACAAAAGCTTAGCTACAATGGGTGACTATTGACAAACAATAATTTGGCACAATGCAAAAATAACGGAAATAATTTAAGCAAGTTGCTGTTGTTTTGCACTTGATAACGGTCTAGGTATACCTAGTTGTTCAATTATTACTAATTACGTATAAAATGTGAGATAAAATAGCAAATCAAAGACAAATTATAATTTCAGCCTCATCCGTGTACTAAGGATTCGTTTACACGGATAATAAAGTGAATAATTACACGTGTTTTAAGAACACGGATTTGAAGTTGGTATATATTTCCTACACGGATTCCGTGTACACGTGTTTCTTAAATACACGTTCAAAAACGTAGGCTCTACTTACAATGCTGCTAATTTTTTTTTAGTATTTATATACACAATTTAGTAAAATGTAAAACAACATTCAATTCAACTGAAATTCAGATAACACTGTTAAAGCGCAGGTGCTGAACCTCAAATTTAAAATCAAGTTCAGGTTCAGCTGAACTAAAGTTTAAACTTCCACTGTTGAACTTGGAGTTAGTATCACAGATTTAAGAAGTGCAACAATGAAGGTTTTTGAAATAAATGGAATAAATTCAAAAAAATGTTTTTAAATTCTTTTTGACATCAATATAATTCAGACAGGGGCTCAATTGCACGGCCGCAATCTGACCTTTTTAATCAATCCTCTATGATCTCGAACACGCTGCTTCCAGTCACCTATCCCATGTGATCTGGTATATCTGGTGTGGATCGATCTTTGAATCAATCGGAGTGGATTTGGGCGCTCTTGGATGAATCATTATTTTCCAATCGCTTGGTATGGCCGGGAAAAAGTAGTAAACGTGTTTTGACTTTCTGAAGTTTGAGTATTTTACTATCGATTCGGGCGCATAATAGGCTTAACTTAAAAATTAATCTTTGAAATGAAAGAAAAAAACGAGGGGCTCAGGATAAGTACGAGTTGTAAAGGGAGGTTCAGAGTGAGGAAGAACTGATATGGAAGTCAAAGATGTTCTGTGAGTTATTGGCTAAATGCAACATTCTGCGGTGGGAAACTGAAGGCTTTAAGCTTAAGGTAATTAATTTTAGGACATATTTAATCAAAGAATTTACTAAAATCTGTGATGATAACGTCCACTTCATTTCCTTCCTCTAACGAATTCCGTAAGGTCAGTTGAGGTAGATCTACCTACGAGTATTTATCATAAGTCATAAGTTCCATAAGTCAAAAAGGGAAAATGTTGACAAAGTAACTCATTTGCCGCGTTCAAAATTCTATCCAAAGCCATCTGATAGCTTTTTGTTGTTTTAATCTTGTTAAAAAAAACAGCTGATGACAAAACACCTCTTGGCAAAAAGAAATATCAAGCTATCCTAAAAAAATTAGTATATTACTTAGATGGAGTTTTTTTTTGTCAGAAATAAAGTAATGAATAATAATTGAATTAATCAAATTGTCTGTTTTTGGTCATTCAGAAAACTAATGGATACTAACCTATCTTGCCTATCCAAGTGCAAAAAATGCATGAAAGTGAACTCAATAGGACAGTTAATGGTTTTGACTCGTTCTATTTCTGAGGTACTTAACATCTATACATATAGTGTGTCAAAATCAAAACCGATATCAAAAATGTGAAAGCTTAATCTTTTTGAAGAATTAAAGCTTAAAATTATATTATAAAAACCTAAAAAGGTACATAAATTCTTTATATAGATTTAAAGCCGAAATAATCTCAAGAAATTATTATCAACATCAACACAAATTTAATTGATTAGGTGTCGTGTCATTAAAAAAAAATAAAAATAAAATAATAAAAACATTATGATTAATCGAATAGAGAATAGACATTAAAAGAAAAAAGAAACTCAACAATTAGCCACAGAAAAACGTGTCTTAAATATAAATATATCATATGCTTAGTCGCCAAAGTAATCTTAGAGAGATTTATCATCAATTTATTTGTGCAGAAAATGTTGGAAGCATTCCAAAAGAAACTATAATTAAAATAGCGCCGCTCTGCCAATGATCAAAAAAAAACCTACACAATAAGTTTCACAATAGTTTCTTTTGCAAAAAATCTCACAAACCTTACAGTTGTGATGGTGAGAATTGAATACAATTAATAATAAATTATCATTTGTATTTTTTTTTTAAATATACTCAACAACAGCAAGAAATTCTACAAAAAACCCACCTAATTTTGTGCTTAAATGATGATTTGTAAGACACAAACAAGGCGTTTAATTTTTCTGAGACTGTACAGAAATATAAGTTTGTCAAAATTGAGCTTTATAGAGGATATCACTACAAGCATGCATGTTAAAGGAATTTCTATAAAATATGTTGAGAGTAATTTTCCGAAGTAATTACAAAATTCTTAGGAAAATAAATATACAGTTTTGAGCTCTGAATTCTTGAGACACCTGAATTGGATCAATGTTGAACAATGCTTAAAAATGAACATTTGAACGTCATAATTTATATTCCTAATTAAGTATTAAGGACTATTCGAATAAGAGCGATCAACGATACACGACGAATAAAAGAACAAATGGGATTTAACAAAAGCCTAAATTCTTCACAAAAATTTGACAAAATGGTAGAAACTAATGAAATTAATATAAAGATACTCAACATTTGCGTTTTAATTGCTAAAATTAGAGAAATTTGAAAAGATTAATTGGTCGTCAAGAATTCCTATGTAATTGCTACGAACTGTCAAAGTCTTTTTCACGTTCCACATACCATTCACACTGTAACGAATGAATTTTGTTTCTTTGTTTGTTATAAATGTCGTAAAAATGATATCTGAACGAAAGGTCAAAATGAACGAATGTTTGTTCATTCGTCAGTAGTTGTCGCTCTGATGTGAATATTTCTTAGAGTTTGACTTGTACCTTGTATTATGTTTTCAATATGGACGTTAAATGTTTTTAATTTAAATATTACAAAATAGTCTTAAATCGAAGCCTTAAAACGAAAGGAATATTCACATGTTAGCGACGAATGACATTTCGTTCGCATAGCACTTCATGCCACGCGAACAATTCATTCATTGCAGTGTGGATGATATGTGGAATGCAAATAGAGTTCCACAGCTCGTAACAATAAGATTGCATTTTCTGACAACTCATTTATTCTTCCAACCTTCTCTTATTTTAACAGTATAAATGCAAAATTAAGTATCTTTACATTAATTCCAATTAGTTTTCTACCATTTTGTGAAAAATTTAGACTTATAAATGTTTGAAATGACATTTGTTCATTCATTCTCCGGTCGTTAGTCGCTCTCATGTGAATAGTTCCCAAGACAGCTAGCTTCTTGAATATGGTTCTCATTTAGCTTTTTACATTTTTCAGTATCAGATATTTAAACTTAAAGTTATCAACTTTTTTAATCTTCTACCATTTCCTTTCTCGTTTTCAAAAATATTTTCTTAAAATCTTTTATACTCATCTGAAATTTGTTTTCTTATCTCATTCTAGCAAGGCTTTGGTTTCGATCCGGATATAGATGACATGTTTTCCGATGCTGGGCTGCGGTCACATTTGGGTCGAATGCGTGACCCCTTCGGCACATTTGGATCACGTAAGCGTAGTGGCAAAAATCCATTACATTCTGTTTCTCCTTCTGTTTATGATGATGATGATCCAGATTTTCCTCAATTCGGTTCGCTAGGTCGGGCAAGGCGTGCTGGAACTGGCGCTGGTATACCAAAAGCAACCGATGGTATGCAGCATGATGATTTCTTCGAACGTTTACCCCCAGAGTTCAGACAATATATACCAGATGGCTTTGGTAGCATGCGGCGTCAAGGCAGTAGTGGCGGTGGCGGTTCAGCAGAATCTCCACGCATTCCCACACAACAACCCCAATATTATCAGACTTATGTGCAGCCAGGAACAACGCCTCCAAAGGCAACTCAGCAACAATCTCCCCCAGTTCAGATGCGCAACGTATGCGATGCAGCCATTCAAACAGAAGACCCTTCGGTAGAGAGAAATCGGAGTGAAGTCGATGGACATCATCTCAATGCGGACAATTTGAATCATCATGGCTTGAGGAACACAGTCGATATGGGTGTTAGGACCCCATCCGAGAGTGAGGGTCACAATTCTAGATCTCATTCAGCTCCACCACAGCAACCGGAACAAAACTACCCACAAGATCAACAAGGTTTCCATTCTCAAGGCACCGGAACACAACGCAACACTCCACCACCGACACAACAGCAGAGACAATATCCACCAAATCAGCAACCTCCCCGATTTCCAAAAGCCTACAATCCTCAAACGTATCAATCACACCCACAACAGCCTTCCACCCCTCAGACTCCTGGTGGCAGCTACATTAGAACAATTCCGATCTTCGTCGAAGGCCGCACTGAGCCATTGATCAATCACAAAGATATACCCCAAGCTGAGTCCCAGCCCAATCAAACCTACACCAAAGCTCCTCCTCAAGCTCCACAACAACAACAACAGCAATATCAACAACAAGCCCCACAGCATCACCAAAACCGTCCAACTCCCATTAATACTCAACAACAGCCAACGGCACAACAGCAGCAGGGTCCACCACCCGCAACACCTCATACCATGGAAAGCATTAACAAGATTCAAGACATCCAGAGGGACGTCCTTAATTTAATGACACAAGTCGAAAAGTTCAGTGGTCTTCGCAAGGATAAGGAATACGCGTACTTGGATGAAATGCTTACTCGTAATCTTCTTAAATTGGACACTATCGACACCCAAGGCAAAGAGAGCATCCGGTTAGCTCGCAAGGAGGCCATCAAATGTATTCAGGCCTCAATCAATGTCCTCGAGGCAAAGGCTGAAGAAAATGCTAAGACTGCACAACCACAAGAAGCTGTGATTGGAGACGCCAGCAAGGAAAATACAATTGCTGCAGAACCTGCTGAGGCACAACCCATTGATGTATCAAATGTTCACGAAGCAATTCCGTTGCCACCACCAGAGTCTCTAAAGACAGGTGGAAGTTCTGATAATGTTCCCGCCTCGAATAAGGGACCAAGTCCTCCAAAGGAGAGCAGTACTGAAACCGCTACCACCACCAATTCAGCTGTCACAAAGTCTGGCTCTGGGTCATCAACTAAAGGTGAATCTGTAACCGAAGCTAAGTCCGAATGATGACAGCAGAGAAAAGTCACATCATATAGTAGTACATTTTCCAATCAAAAGCAAAATCATAAAAAGAAAACCGTTATTTGTAATAAAGCTTTGTAAAATTTATTAAAAAAAAAAAACAACAACAATATATGCAATGTTTCTCATTTATATCTCCAGTTTTGTTCCTTTTTTATTTGAATATTCATTTCATTCGCTTTGTTTGTATCTTGTTTCGTTTTCAATTCGTTTCATTAGTGTCAAAAAATAAATTTTTGTTTCGCTATTGTTTATGTTCTATTCAATATAGTTAGAAAGACTATTATTTCTTAGCTGGTCATTATTACATATTTGGAATATTTCAGTTCAACATCGTTCCAACTAATGAAAACTTTTTTGCTCGTACTCTTTCTAATTGGAATACATTATATAACATTAAATTGGCAAATAAAGACTAAATAATTGTAATTGTTTTTTAATTATGGATATTTCATTTCTATGTCGTTCCACAAACGTCAAAGTATGAAACTAAATCAGCCAATAATAAAATTAGAGAGAACACTTTCCACATTAGAATATGAATTTTTGTTTCAGTTTCAATTTGTTCCTGGGATCAGTTAATGGATAAATATAGGAGCATGATATGTCTGTAAAAAATTAAATAAATCAATGAAGAAAGAAAAATAGTAAAAAAGGTTTTTAATTTCCCCAACTATCAAAAATATGCCTGTATCTTTTTTATTCTCATAAGACCATATAAAGTTAGTTTCCATTAAAAAAGTAGTTCAAACTTAAAATAAGATTTTCGTCTTAAAACTCACTTTACAACTTCGAAAAGTATGTCAATTAATTTTTTCAACAATTTTGTTTAACTTTTTGATGGAAAATCTATTATAATTGATTTTATTCATTAAATTTCACATTTGTCAAAGTTGAACTTATTTTATTTTTTTTTTTTTAATAAATACACATACATTTAAGATAAGCAAAAATTTCAACTAGTCTTATAGAAAAAAATACGCAAATAAATTTTGAAAAATAAATTAATCTGCAAGAAATCTTCGTTAAGCCATCACAAAAATTGCAAAAAAAATAAATACACAATAAATAATTAAAATATTCTATAGAAAAATTTACACATACAAATATTAAATTATATATAAAAAGATATATAAAAAAATACAATACTTGATGAAATTTAATATTAAAATATTTAAACGTAGTTTGCAAAACAGTGCCTAGAATTTAGAAAAAATGCAAGCTATTGAAATTTAAAAAAAAAAAGAAGAATTTTGAACAAAATGATAAAAATATACTTTCATCAAACGCAATTTTCTCCACAAGAGATTTTTATTTGATTAATTTCTTAAAAGTATTTAAGAAAAAAACAGGCAATGGAAAAATAATAAAATTATAAACTAAAAAAAAGCAAAGAACTCATTTTAAATTATTTCTACTTAAATATTAAAAAAAGGATAATAAACAAAACTTTAAATACTTTAAATAAAAAAGAAAATGATTATTGTTAAAAATGGAAGAAAATGAAAGTAATATTAAAAATAGATATTAAATATAATAATTTTACTTTATAAAGATATTGTTTGAAGGTAATGCGTTTTATTTTGTTGCGTTGGATTTGGATATGTTTTTATTTCTCAAAAGTCGAAAACGTCAAATAAACGTCAGTTCGATTGTCAAAGGAATGCTTGCATGAAATCTGTTTGAGCAACGTTAGTCAACTTTCTTGTTAACGCATTTGGCCAAGGCCGTCTTTACACTTTTGGAGGCCCTGGGCACTTTACGAAAATGGGGCCCCTGTATGATTATATAAAAATGTCATGTTGTGTAATAAAGGTATACAGAAAAAATCACATAACTTTGAATTAATATTTATTCTTTTAGTTTTTTAAATAAATAATATTTTTTTAATTCATTAAAAAGATAAATAATTATTGCAGCATTTTTTCCCTTTTTCGGATCCACTTACGTATGATCGTTTAGACATATGTATTTTGATTTCATATAGTATATTTTTATGCACTTCAAGAACACAAATGAAACACGCAAACTTTACACAGAACGATGATCAAAACGGAACATTTTAACTAGAAAAACACAAATTGAAAATACATTACAAACTTGACACAGAACGATGATAAAAAATCAAATGAGCAAAGTCGCACACTAACACTACCAGAGTATATCTGAAAATTCCGCATGCGCGAAAACATCCGCTTATCATTTTCTTTACTATTGACCTATAGAACAAATAGTGAGAAGCGTAATCTTTCATCTATCTCATTGAATGCACAAAAACAAAAACTATTTACTAGCCCCGTCAAATTAGCTTTCGCACAAAGCTGAAAATTGGCATGAATGTTGAGTTAACACTATTACAAATAATTTGTCGAAAGCCCCGATCGATCCGACGGCGACGTGTGGAAAAAAATTTATTCAAGGTCAAATGTTGCAAAAATTGTTTTTTTGCATTTTTCAGCTTAATGGCAAGTTTTATCATGTTTTATATGTAGGTGAGACAAAAATTATTCATCATGCAAGTATCTATAAAAATTGTCCATACACTTTTTCTCCTAAGAATCACCATTTTGGGGAAACAGCTATGCAAAAAGTTGAAAAAGTTGTGTTCTTCATAATAATAATATGCACACGTTTTCGCGCCACCCACCCGTGAGGTAGTTTGGCAGGTTTTTTTTTTAACGTGGTTTCCCCGATAGGCCTGTTCCACGATCAACAGGACCACAGTTGAGTTAAAAATTTTGTATCTAATTAAAAAATACTACTATTGAAAATGACGAAAACGGTGCAAGTAATGAGTAATTTAGGATAATTATTTTTCTGATTGATAATCATCTAATAGAACTTCATCCATACTGTCCTTTTTCTGCTTCCTGCTGGGTATAAGTAAATTGTTTAATGAGCGATGCATCTGATTTCTCCTCGCATATATCGTAATTATCCTCTTTTACTGGCGATTCAAACAAAAAAACACTTCAAAGCTGCCTCCCAAAAATCTTTCAAATGTAGACTTTATTCAATAAAGCATTTGTATGTAAAATTTTATGATCTTTTTTTGAAATTAATGTCAAAAAGATATTTTTAATATTTCGGCCGTTATAAGGAAAAATATTACTTAAGATAGTTTGGTTTTTCTTTAAACTGAATTTTATATTAATTTCCAAGATCTTAAGTTGAGATAAGATATTTTGCCTCGCGTTTTCGAAGGGCGTTTTTAATTCTTATGTCCATTTAAGATGAGTTGCGTGTGCAAAAGTTGATCAAAAGAGATTTAAGATGATATTTTCTGGGTTTTATTTAAGTACTTAATATAAAAAAATCACATTTGTTCTATAGAGCTTTAATAATAAAAAAATAAAAATAACAAAGACTTGAATTTCTTAAAAAAAAATTATAAAATCACATTTGGTTCACAGAAAAAAATAATTACAAAAAGAACCTGTTTAGATTTATTTAACTAATTTATTTAAAAATTATTAAAATAAAATATAAAATAAATTATTTATTATTTATTATTAAATTATTTAAAAAAAAACTAAATTCATTGGAAAAAACTTAAACTTAAGGACCTAAGGGACTCAAGGGCCTTTGGTGATTCCCTAGGGGAGAAATTGAAAATTGTTTTCACCTCCAAAACTAACGGTACCACACCCGTAGTGTAAGATCTCATTTATTTCGAAAACGGCTCTAACGATATTGATAAAATAAAAATTAAGTGAGCTATTATGAGCATGAGCTATATTTTGGTTCAGACAAATTTTTGAATAACATGTTATTAACGGTACCTGCCCGTTTTTTTTTTTTATTTTCGCCCCCGAAGTTTGAAATAATATTGTATATAAGAACATTCCCAAAAATATTAATTGGATTTATTGAAAAATCAATATATCTTCAAAATTTGTGAACGATTATTTTTTGAAATTATTTCCTAAAATTAATGGCTCAAAATTTTAATTGAATTAGTACGATGTTAAAGCTGTTTTAATATGAAACTAAGTTAAATCAAAGATTTAGCAAATTTTATTCGAACTTAAGCATCATACTTTCTCTACCCTTTTATTAAAGTTAAAATCATCGTAAAAGTATCGTGCTTTTAGAAACGCCACAAAAGGTCGTTTACTTAGTTTTTTGTGTGAACTGTCATTGTTTTAGGTATGTTAAGAAACAATTTATTAAGAAAATTGACTTAGTACGATACTAGTTAGAAAATGTTTAAAATTATGAATGAGTTAGTAAGCTTCTTTAAAGTTAGCAAATTTTTAAGTAGTATCATACTAAGAAATTAATAATAACAGGCTGTTTAAAATTTTGCGCTAGTCTTTTTAGAATTTTGCACCAATACTACTATGTAATTACTTAAAATTTTAAAGAAATTCTTTGTATAAAAAATTCTTTTAATAATAAAACGATTTTTGAGCTTTGTTTGCTTTAGTTTTCTGGAAATCAGACGGCAATTTCATACATTTGAACATTTTTATCTCATTATATCCATGTTTTATATTTATAAAATGTATTTTAAATTCCAAAGCACTTTTACATAAGAGCAAGTTCGTGCGATCCAGTCGTGCATTTCAACTCTTCTTTGTTGTATGTAGATGTGTTTTAGTAATAACTTTTCAATCGCGTATGAACAACACTGCCTGAAACACTAAATGAAAAAAGAACTGAATTATCAACTCATCCACTAAAAGAAAAACGTTCGCACAAAGGGAAATCCAGAACCAAACTACGGTTAAAAATATCTCATGTCCTTGTCATTGCGGGCATTTTTTTAGGTTTGCAAACGGTAAAATATCCTATTATTACTTAGGGAGAGAAAAATTTCAGTTTTAAATTCAAAAAATTATTTTATGTTCACATAAGATGATTTGCGTCTTCACACTTTTTCGGAAGTTTTTTAAGTATTTTATCTTATGCCGACTTAAGGATGACTTTTGTTTCTGTTTGCACGCGCGAAAATATCTTAAGTCAACTTAATATGATTTACGATTTCACAATAATAAGAAAGTCTTCAGACAATATAATCTTATGTCTATTTTAGGTTTTACAATTAAGCAGAACACACAATCTTATGTGGACTTAAGATATTTTACCTCGTGTAGAGATGTGTCTTTTGAACATAAGATGAAATTGTTTTTGTCTATAAAAAAGCAAAGAAGTGAGATATAGGGATGCCGATAAGATAGAACTGTAGTCCTTTAGAATGGCACTTAGGTTCAATAAAAAACGCGAAATATCTTAAGTCGACTTAAGATACTTTACCTTTTCAGTCGAGAGTTATTCACAGCGGAGCATTGTTTATAGGTGCTTCATATTTCTGTTTTAATTTGAATATAATTCCGCAGGGAATGTGATTTAAAATGTTCAGCAAAGGTTGTTGTTCAGCAAAGAAAGTACGAATTCTGATCATTCTTTATGCATCTAAAATTGTATCGAAATATTTTATTTCTTGAAAATAGACCAATAAAGGTTAAGTGATGTTTCAACAATTGGGGGGCCCCTGGTGATTGCGGGGCCCTGGGCCTGGGCCCAGTGGGCCCAGTGGTAAAGAGGGGTCTGCATTTGGCGTTTTCGAACACCCTCTCTGGCTTATGAATATTCTTGGTATCAACGAGAGAAAACTATCAGATGCAAAATAACTTTTATTAGAGAAAATTATCATGCGAGAAAACTATAATTCAAGAAAACTTTCACGCGAGGAAAATATCATGTCAGAAAACTAAGTTCCAGGGAAAAAATGAAGTTATTCTTCGTTGACAAGAACTATCCTTTTATGACCTTAAGGTCATCTGATGATCACAAATCTTTGAATCGTTTTGAAGAAAGTAAGACTATTGCACTTGATATTTCAAAAGCATTTAATAGAGTTTGGCATCAAGCTCTCTTATCGAAAATGCGTGTATTTGGTATTGATGAATCTATTCTTCATTGGATTAGAAACTACCTTTCAAGCCGCTCAATACAAGCTGTGTTGGATGGTTTTAAGTCTGAAGTTCATAAAATAAATGCTGGTATGCCACAGGGCTCCGTTTTATCTCCGACCCTCTTTTTCATATTCATCAATGATCTTTTGTCCGAAACTTCTAATCCCCTAAATTTCGCTGACGAGACAGTACCCTCCGCCGTTCATATTCGTTTTTAGATTTACACTCTTCGCTTTCTGATTATGTATAATAAGCTCATTAAATTCTGATCTTGACAGCATTGTCCAATGAGGAATCAAAAACCGTGTAAAATGTAATGCTTCGAAAACTCAATGCTGTTTACTGTCGCTATAGCGTAACCCTCCCTCAAAGCCACTATCCATGGATGGCAGTTGCATCGAGGAGTTCTAGGTATGTGTTCTAGGTATGTGCATCACAGACCATCTTTTGTGGAGTGATCGCCAAAAACGCTGCTAAGTGTTTAAGTTTTCTCCGCCGATACAAGAAGTTTTTTACCATGCTGTTTAAAAAATAAATTTATAAATAAATTTGGTGGTGCAACAGCTCGGAGTGAACCAGGACCTAGTGACTTACAACTCTCAACCATTCCTTGGTGCGTGTTACCAGGAACGGAGGGGACCTACAATTTTCTGCCGATTCCGAACGGCTAATGAGCAGCACTTTTCATGACAAGAGATACTCTTGGAGAGTTTGTCAATTCCTCGCAAGAGGCAGTACACCCCTGAAAAAAACTTTCTTGCAGCGGCTGAGAATGCTGTTTACTTTCGCTAAAGCGTAACCCTCCCTCGAAGCCACTACCACTATCCATGGATGGCAGTTGCATCGAGGAGACCGAACAACTTTCAGTTCTAGGTATGTGCATCACAGACCATCTTTTGTGGAGTGATCACATATTTGACGTCGCCAAAAACGCTGCTAAGTGTTTAAGTTTTCTCCGCCGATACAAGAAGTTTTTTACCCCTGCTGTAAAAAATTGGTCTATTGTGGTTTATTCGCATAGACGTGAAATTTCAGGAAACCTAACAAGAAGAAGTCTGGTGATAACTTGATAACACTCATCCAAAAATGCGCCTCATCTCTAAAGATAATTTTTCGCCCGAAATTGGGGTCCTCTTCCAAACGTTCCGAAACCCAGTCAGCGAACAAACGGCGTTGTCTGTTTGTCTTTTGCATCTTGGGTGTACGGTGTAGGCCCAATTCCCGCTGTAAAATTCAAGTTGAAGTCTGCAAAAGGAATCGACTGCTTCAGGTTCTGCTGTACACTTTCACTACGTCTACCCTAAAATTGGGGCAACGTTTGCACAAACGAACACTTATCTTGATATTAAAGTTCTATCATTTGGGCGAGCTGTTTAACAGTGTAACTTGCCATGCTAATTTGGCATCAGTAATTGAATAATAAAAACCAGATTTGACAGATTTCACCAAAGCAACATGGCCGCAAAAACCTTTTAAAAAATAAAAATAAATTAGAGGCCACGACGACTCATAGAGAGCCTAAACATACAGCCTTATTCCGTAAGGCGTTGAACGCCAAAATAAAAACGTCAGTGTGAATTTGGTATTACGTAAGGCGTTCGACGCCAAATAAACGTCAATTTGTCGATTCTCTCTTGTGGAACGTGTTCTCTATATTGTTTTTGGTATTCCGTTAGTCGTTTCCATACAAAAAACGGCTGTAAAAACGCCGAAATCTGTCGTCTAGAAATTTGATGACGACAGGAGTCAAAATATAAGTTTTTTTAAACTTATTTTAGTTTTTATAATTTAAAATTAGTTAAGGGTGAAAATAACAAATCTATAAGGAGTTACAAGAAAAGGCTCGAGTGCGTACCCAGCATCTCCTGCAAAAATGTATTTTTATTTGAACTGATATCAGTCACAATCACATCCCCAAAAGTATTTCTTTCTCCTCCATCATATGCATAATGTATATATACAAATATTTATATCAAGCGATCTATCTATATACATACATATACAAATATCTATCCGATTAAAATGGAAAATAAAAGAATTCGTAGAAATTAAAACTTGGCAAAGATAAAACGCCAGCAGGTATTTCCTTAAGAATGTTGCTTAGGCTTGGCTGGGATAGTCCCAAATTAAAGTCGTTCCCAATCCCTTTTGGTAGCTCGCTTTTGCAAAAAATCTAAGGGTATCAGCAAGTTTGAATATTAACAAATGCGATAAAATAAAAAATAAAAACTAGTGGTAGAATTACCTACTGCATATATTTTTTTATTTAATAACATACTTTGTGCCAGCCAAATCAAAAGGATTTGCTTTAGATGGAATGTACATACATATATCTTCTGCAGTATCAAATCTTTCTTTTCTTCTTCATCGTCACTGCTGCTCCAAGAAAAATAACTTTCTACACTGTACATTTTTCTTATGTTTGAAACAAATTCACACAAATATAATTTTCAAAACCAAATTATTCAATTTGCAAACAATTTGATATGTCAGATGTTTGGAATGTATTGTGGAATGTAAGAGCGAGAGAAACGCTGGCGTTTTAGTTACGGAATAATCACCCGGTGATAATCACCCTTATTCCGATAGGCGTTTTTCTAAAACGCCAACTGTCGTTTTAGGAGTCGTGTCGTTTTTTTTTTGGTATTCCGTAACTAAAACGCCAACGTTTCTCTCGCTCTTACATTCCACAATGCATTCCAAACATCAGACATATCAAATTGTTTGCAAATTGAATAATTTGGTTTTGAAAATTATATTTGTGTGAATTTGTTTCAAACAAGAAAAATGTACAGTGTAGAAAGTTATTTTTCTTGGAGCAGCAGTGACGAAGAAGAAGAAGAAGAAGAAGAAAATAAAGATTTGATACTGCAGAAAATATACATTCCATCTAAAGCAAATCCTTTTGAATTGGCTGGCACAAAGTATGTTATTAAATAAAAAAATTTATATGCAGTAGGTAATTCTACCACTGGTTTTTATTTTTTATTTTATCGTATCGCATTTGTTAACAGATTCAAACTTGCTGATACCCTTAGATTTTTTGCAAAAGCGAGCTACCAAAAGGGGTTGGGAACGACTTCAATTGGGGACTATCCCAACCAAGCCTAAGCAACATTCTTAAGGAAATACCTGCTCACGTTTTATCTTTGCCAAGTTATAATTTCTACGAATTCTTTTATTTTCCATTTTAATCGGATAAATACATACATATATAGATAGATCGCTTGATATAAATATTTGTATATATACATATGCATATGATGGAGGAGAAAGAAATACTTCACTTTTGGGTATGTGATTGTGACTGATAACAGTTCAAATAAAAATACATTTTTGCTGGAGATGCTGGGTACCCATTCGAGCCTTTTCTTGTAACTCCTTATATAGATTTGTTATTTTCACCCTTAACAAAGAATTTTAAATTATAAAAACTAAAATAAATTTAAAAAAAAACTTATATTTTGACTCCTGTCGTCAACAAATTTTTAGACGACAGATTTCGGCGTTTTTACATACGTTTTTTGTATGGAAACGACTTACGGAATACCAAAAACAATATGGAGAACACGTTCCACAAGAGAGAATCGACAAATTGACGTTTATTTGGCGTCGAACGCCTTACGTAATACCAAATTCACACTGACGTTTTTATTTTGGCGTTCAACGCCTTACGGAATAAGGCTGAATGACTTATGTACACCTCTCAACCATTCCCATGTGCGTGTTACCAGGAACGAAAAGTTCTTAACCTAGCCTATATCATGGGAAGCTCAATGAATTCGTCGAAATTCTAGTGAGATGGCACGGCTCGCGGTATTGATACACCAATATCTTTATTTTATTATAATAACCGGAGGTGTACTCGTATGTCATGGTCATGATGGTAAATATAAAATTTAAAAACAAATATGTAATTCTTCTCTTTTTTTTTTCTACAGTATTTACATATAAAAACTGCCATCTACCCGTCAAAGTAAAACGAAATTTTGTCAAGAAGTGTTAAAAAAATTGATCAATCGAAAACCAAATCTGGGGTGGAATCGGCTGAGGTCATAGTTGATTATCAATTTTTTGATTGTCATTTTGCCTATAACTGTCTCTATCATACCAATAAAGAAATGTAGAGAGAGCGATTGTCAAAACGACAATCAATCAATTTAGCGATCACTTTACTCCTACGCGATACGGGCCTTGTTTTTGTAAACCTTATTTAAAAAAAAAATCGAAATTGTATTTCGAAATATGAATGTATTGAATTTTCAAAAACTAAACCCGATTTTTTTAAATCATTAGAAATAAGTCTTTTGGAAAATTTTTATTTGACTTACAAAAAGAACCCCTACCTCAAAACTTATCGAAATTGGTTAAGTCGTTAGCGATAAAATTATATTAAAAGATAAAGAGCCGTTTCGTTATTCCTTCTAGAAAATCAGCTTAAGTTCCAAGTTCGAAGAAAATCCGTTGAACAGCTTGGGCTTCAGTATTATCAAAAACTATAACTAAAAGCTAACTCAAAACACATTACCCCTACCTTATACGATAAAACAAATGGTTTTATACAGCTGATATCGGCTGCAAAAAAAATTCAAACAAGCATCCTGTTGAGTATTAAGCAAAACTACGAGTAATTATCCTTAATAGCTTGTCATTTTTGGAGCACTTATTTATTAGCCTCTTAGCAACATAAATCGGTCTGTTTAATCAATACAAAATGTGGATGGCCTTCTTGTAAATAAGTTTTTCGATAGAAAGCAAAAAAGTCTCAAAATCAGTTTCAACTAACATGTTATAGCCTCGAAGGTAAAAAAATTATCTTCAAAATTAATAATGAAATAAAAAGCAGTTATCAAGTAAGCGATAGCTTTCAAAAATGGGAAACACCGAAAGTAACGTAACCAGTGGTGTGAAAAAACAAGCTGGAGTATCCACACAAGCCCTCTATAAATTCGTAAATCTGAAAGGTGGAGGACTTCTGGTGGATATGATGAAACGAGCTTGTCAGAGTAAGCAATTTGCTGAAATCGACCATGCCATCAAGACGAAAGTAGAGCCTTTTCTCTACAATAAAGGTGCTGGAAAATATATCCCAATATCAAAGATGGTTCTATTACGAAACAAAGAACGACCAAGACACAAACAACTTCCGGAAATAAGAGCCTTGGAAAATCCTGACGAGGACTTTAACATCGATGAGCACTGTCCGGAGGTTTCTGAAGCTGAATATATGGCCAATCCGAGTCTCTATAGAATGGTCTGCTGGAATTTGAATGTAATAGACTTTTCATGAACTTTTAACAGAAAAAAACAAATTGGGTTTTATTTGTTTGGTTTTTATGTTTTAGCTTCGAGGGGCTGTGGGAGAAACAATTCTTCATTTGTGTCTTTTGAATGCCACATCATTGCACGCAGATTTGGCAAAGAGGCTTCTTCGATTCTATCCAAAACTGATTTTGGATATCTACGTTTCTGATGAATACTATGGTGAATCAGTCTTACATATTGCTATTGTTAATGAAGACCCTGCCATGGTTAAGTACATTTTAGATGCAGGAGCAGATGTTCAAGAGAGGTAAGCTGAAAAAGAACTCAATTCCTTAGCTTTTTAAAAAACTCCCCTTAATCTTCAAACAGGTGCTGTGGAAGTTTCATGAGCGCCGAGGACCAAAAATACTCTCGCTATGACTCCCCAGATCACGAATACGTTGGAGTAGCTCCGTTGAGCAACTACGAGGGCTATGTATACTGGGGAGAATATCCTTTAAGCTTTGCAGCTTGTTTGAATCAGGAAGATTGCTTTCGCCTTGTCTTGGCACGAGGTGCTGATCCAGATCTCCAAGATACAAATGGAAATACTGTTCTCCACATGCTAGTTGTATATGAAAAAAGCCAAATGTTTGACATAGGTTATGAGGTTGGATCAAGTCTGCACATAAGAAATGTTCAAAATATGACACCTTTAACTTTAGCTGCAAAGCTAGGTCGAGTTGAGATGTTCTTTCACATAATGAACATTGAAAGAGAAATCTATTGGCAGCTTGGAAGTATAACTTGTGCTGCTTATCCGTTGTCAAAAATTGATACAATTGATCGGGAGACTGGAAACATTAACAAAGACTCAGCTTTAAATTTGGTAGTCTTTGGGGTAAGATTTTAAAACAGCTTTAAACAGACCTAGATAGTAACATTTTCATTTCAGGATAAATACGAGCATTTGGAGCTCTTGGACGGTGTTTTGATTGATCTTCTCAAGACCAAATGGAATACTTTCGTCAAATCCCGGTTCTACAAGCAATTTCATCTTTTTTCGTTGTATTTTATGTTCTCATTGGTGAGCTATACTCTTCGACCGGGTCCACCGATGGAAGACGATGATGATGACGATGACGAAAAAAAGCAGCGGAACGCCACAAAGGCTCTAACTGCTGGCGTTAGTTTAATGAACAAAACCATCTTAAGGAGGAATTATACGGGCATAAATTTAAGGGACAAATATGAAGAAAGGAAAAGCCAACCATTTCGAGATTATGGTAAGTCAAGAATTTTGAGCACAAACTCTGAAAACTGGTGGGACATTCCGTAACTTTCAAAACGATAATCGTCAAAACGATTATCATTAACGTTATCGTCAATAATTTGCTTCACGTAACTTTATCACTATCGTCTCGTCAATCGTTTTCGGTATAAGATCGTTCAGTTAATTTCAGATACTCTTATACTGTGACTGAAATGTCAAAATGAGATTTATGAAAGACAATGCTTGTTCGATAACTTGAAAATGTAAAACCATTGCTTTATTTGGACTTTTCATTTTCGCTAGAAAGATTCCATTTAATCCACAGGGGACATAACTTGGCTTCCAAGATATTTGTCGTTTCCGAAACTATTTTGGATAATGTGTTTGTGCAAGAGCGAGTTCAAAATCGTTGCCTGTCAATAATTTATTGTTACCCTCAGCCACCCAAAGTCTCAATAGTTACAGCAAATCTTAATATTGATGGTATATATGTAGAACGACAACCATCCGGCAAGTTTATTGTTTGAAGTATCATTAAAAAGGCTTCTTTTGAAATTCGAAAACGTTGAACAAAACTATAATGGTTTAAATTATTTTACAACAATTAGTGAGAAATATTACTTATGTACATATTTATGTATTGTATGTAAAAAAAACTTACATATGAGCTGGAAGAGATAGAGGGTCTGATTCATCTCTTAATTGTATTCGTAACCGTATTAATTGTTTTTTTTTTTTTGAATTTTCATTTTCACTATGTAACAAAACTAAACATTTTGACTTCAGTTTGATAAATAGTAATGGAAATTAATGACAGACGATACCTATTTAGCTATCGTGCAAACGATATCGTTTTGACGATATCACTTTGACGATTATCGTCTTACGTGAAGTGAGACTATCGTCAAAACGATATCACTTTGACGATTATCGTCTTACGTGAAGTGAGACTATCGTCAAAACGATATCGTCCGACGATAATCGTTTTACGGAATGACCCCCCTGATTATTGATCTATTTTTGTATAGACTGGTGGAATCTTACGGAATATTTTGAATTCGAAGAGGAAGACGCGGGGCCCTCCTGGTGGACAGCATATGAAGAATGTCCATTGATGCATTTGGAAACTACAAAAGCAAAGGTATAGCAACCTAAATGTATTTTAAGCCTCTAAACCTTGATGACATCTTCAGATTCTTTTTTAGATTCGAGTTGTTGCTGAAATTGCCATATTTTTTGGATCCATACTTTATATAGTGGCGGCGTTGAGAGAGTCAAGATTTTTAGGTTATAAGATGTTTGTTGAAAATTTGGTAAGTAACATCGAGATTTGAGAGTTTTTTGTAAAGTATTAAAATAAAAACACATAACTCAACGACATTTTGCACGCATTCCAAAAATTAAATATAAATTGTCCAATTAAATCCAGTTGATATTCTTAAAGTTAACAATTAAAAGGTAAAAGTGGCGCCCAACAATTGAATTTGAAACAGAACTATCGAAAAAATATAAAATCAACTTAAAAATAGAATTGGATGGACTGAAACAAAAAAAAAAACAAAGTGGATTATTTAAAGGAAGGTTTCTTACGAGACAATTTACCACAATTTGTTCAAAAAGTCAAAACAAAACAAAAATATCAAGCTTTGAAAAAACAAATTTTTTTTTGGAAATTTCTTGGGCATTTTTGGGTCGCCATTTTTTTTGTTCATAATTTTTTGGTCAAATTGTGGTAAATTGTCTTAGAAAACATAAAAACAATCAAGTTGCAACAAGTTTTTTGAAAATCGGTTCAATAGATTCGG
Organism: Philhelius festivus; assembly: GCA_963931855.1. NCBI lineage: Eukaryota > Metazoa > Arthropoda > Insecta > Diptera > Syrphidae > Philhelius > Philhelius festivus. The sequence continues at coordinate 86,975,941 of OZ007557.1, read as the reverse complement.
AGATTAACTGTCCGCCATGGGACCATGTATTGTTTTATGAGTCGACGTTTGCACCCTCTATAATTTGGCCATAATTCGAAAATTAAAAAAAAAAATTTTTTGTACTCTTGACGCATGTATTCATTATTTTAAAAAAATTATGTTATTACCTAATAAATTTTCCGAGAAAAAAATTCCTAAAAATCGTGCGTTTTTGTTTTTGGCATTCTAGACCGTACTAGTACCTTAAACTAAGAAATTGGAACGGATACATATATAAATCGGTTTGGGAAAGAAAACCTTTTTGAATAAATAGCACAACTTTTGTGGCTCTAGTTCAATATTTGGAAATAACAAAGGCCTTCTGTGTTTTTCATATTCTAACAAAAGTACTAATTTGTATTCGTTATGATATTCGATATGAGAAAGAAAGTGAAAATGATACCCGACTAAATTATTTTTAATATCGAACATTCTAAAGAGCTGCAAGTGGGTTCCATCATTTCAACTGAATTGTATTTGCCTAATATTGAAACAAGAAAGCAAACACAAATTTGGAAAATAAAAAGTGGCGCCCAACAATTCAATACGATGCATATAACGGGTGATTTTTTTGAGGTTAGGATTTTCATGCATTAGTATTTGACAGATCACGCGGGATTTCAGACATGGTGTCAAAGAGAAAGATGCTCAGTATGCTTTGACATTTCATCATGAAGCCGAACGATCTGCCACAACGTCGAATTTTCAGTGAATGGGCCCTAGAAAAGTTGGCAGAAAATCCGCTTTTTTATCGACAAATTTTGTTCAGCGATGAGGCTCATTTCTGGTTGAATGGCTACGTAAATAAGCAAAATTGCCGCATTTGGAGTGAAGAGCAACCAGAAGCCGTTCAAGAACTGCTCATGCATCCTGAAAAATGCACTGTTTGGTGTGGTTTGTACGCTGGTTGAATCATTGGACCGTATTTTTTCAAAGATGCTGTTGGACGCAACGTTACGGTGAATGGCGATCGCTATCGTTCAATGCTAACAAACTTTTTGTTGCCAAAAATGGAAGAACTGAACTTGGTTGACATGTGGTTTTAACAAGATGGCGCTACATGCCACACAGCTCGCGATTCTATGGCCATTTTGAGGGAAAACTTCGGAGAACAATTCATCTCAAGGAATGGACCGGTAAGTTGGCCACCAAGATCATGCGATTTGACGCCTTTAGACTATTTTTTGTGGGGCTACGTCAAGTCTAAAGTCTACACAAATAAGCCAGCAACTATTCCAGCTTTGGAAGACAACATTTCCGAAGAAATTCGGGCTATTCCGGCCGAAATGCTCGAAAAAGTTACCCAAAATTGGACTTTCCGAATGGACCACCTAAGACGCAGCCGCGGTCAACATTTAAATGAAATTATCTTCAAAAAGTAAATGTCATGGACCAATCTAACGTTTCAAATAAAGAATCGATGAGATTTTGCAAATTTTATGCGTTTTTTTTTTTTAAAAAGTTCTCAAGCTCTTAAAAAATCACCCGTTATATATTTTCCACTTAAAATTTATATACGAAATTGGTGCCCAACGAATAATCTTAATAAATAATCTACATCAATATAACAGCTAAATCAAATTTAAGTTTTAAGGAAGTGGCGCCCAACATTCCAAGTTGCAAATTTGTTTCTTCGATTGAAATCAATTTATTCTTCGTGTTTTGACTTTTTTTATGATTTTAAATAATTTCGCTAACTAATATAATTTTTTTGGCGAATATTTGATTCTAAACAGATGACAGCGCCATCCCGTGTGATGTTCCTCTTCTCTTGTTGTTTGATGATGACCATTCCATGGCTGAGATTATCTTGCATGACCGAAGTCGACGATCACGTTGCTGTTGTTATAATGCTCACTACTGCCCCCTACTTCCTGTTTTTCTGCCGGTAAGATGTCCCTTAGATAAAGCTACATCAGTGTGAAGTTTATTTAGCCTTCATATTTTCTTTGCAGTGGATTTAAAACAGTTGGTCCTTTCGTCGTGATGATCTATCGCATGGTAATGGGAGATCTCATACGGTTTGTTTCCATTTACCTGGTTTTTGTGATGGGCTTCTCTCAAGCCTACTACATTATTTTTTTAACATTCGATAATCCTGCCACTCCGGATGATATCGATGATACTCAATCGAATCCAATGCCATCGCCAATGGAATCAATTGTCGCTATGTTCTTGATGTCATTAACAAACTTCGGTGACTACTATGGAGCAATGGCGTCAACGGAACATGAAGTAGAAGCAAAGATTTTATTCGTCCTTTTTATGGTTATTGTTGGAGTTTTGTTGGTTAATATGTTGATTGCTATGATGGGTAATACTTATCAGAAAATAGCTGAAACACGAAATGAATGGCAACGCCAATGGGCTAGGATTGTTTTAGTTGTTGAGAGAGGCGTGGCACCAGCTGAGAGGCTTAAAAATTTTATGAATTACAGTCAACCTATGTCGGATGGAAGGAGGGCATTGGTTCTAAGGTTAAACATGAATGTGAGTCTACAAAAAAAAATTAATTAAAAACTTTTTTTAAGGTAGTAATGCTTTTTGCAGGAAGAAGCTAAAGAAGAAATGAAAGAAGTCTTAGAAATGAAGAGAATTCATCAAAGATTCAAAGATAAAAGAAAAATAGAACGTGAAGCACGAGAAGAAAAGAAGCGTCAAGAATACGAAAAGTACTTTGGACCACTTCAAGAAGAGGAAGAACAATTTTAGCCTAGTTTATAATTGGAAATAATTCTGAATTCGGTTTTTAGTTCTTATATGCGAATTGTTACTAGCTCAAATTAGCATGTTCAGAAAAATAAGATCTCAGAGATAAAAGCAATCCCAGAAACTGAATCCCAAAAAACTGTGACACAAAATTTTATATTCACTTGCTCGTCTTTTGATCGACCAAAACTTATGAGATCCAATTTTTCTGAACAATCCTAAAATCTCAAAATATAATTCTGTAATAAAGCAAACATGTTCCAAAAAAGTAAAAAAACACGTGCGTCAGTTTTCTTTGAAGAAAAGATTTTATCTTTTTTGTATTATATTAAAGAAAGAGTCATTTTGGAGATTTTTGATACGCATTCACCAACTCTCTCAAAAATATCCTTAAGGTGATACTGCTGAATGATTGTATCTCGTACAGTTTAGAGAGCGGAATTTCTGAAATAGTTTTCAATCAGAAAAAGGAAGACCATTGGATATATTCTTATGAAAGTCTTCCCGAATAAATTTCTCGAAATACAGGGTGCGTTTTATGCTCCAGCTCGTTTTATTGTAATAACTTTAAGATAACATACAATTCCATTAACATTATGTATGGAATATGACGTCGCTCAAGTGGGCGCCGCTTGGCCGTGCCAAATTTCATTCACACAAAAATGAAGCCGAATAACATCGACCTAGAACAATGCACCCTGTTTATACATAAGTATAATGGAGGTAAAGGCAAAAATATACAAGATACGAGAATTGAAAATTGTCGAGTTTGTTGTTTAAGTATATGAATGTGTGTGTGAGTGCTCCGGGTTTCGACTCTGATTTCAAATCCAAAAGGAAATTTCTCTTTTTTTTCAGAATCAGAACTGTCATTTTTTCCCAAGTGAACACTTGCTTCCGGATTGCCAAATAAGACCTTTGTATATAAAACTTATAGTACTATCAAGAAGACGAAAGATTGTGGTAAAATCTTTTTTTTGTATATATAATTAGTTCAAAGGTTTTTTGTATACCCTTAATATTTCAGAGACACAGCGTGAGCTAGATTTGTCTTGCTAAATTTAATAATAAAATATTCTCTTTTTTACTACTTGTTTTATATGTTATCCTACTCTCCACTGTTAAAGCGTGCGCTAATTTCTGCGCCACCACCAGGCTAGCGTTCGGCGTTCGCAATACAAAATCACGCTCCATATGATAATACTATTGGCTATATATTATACAAAGATAAGCCTAATTACCAAATGTCAGTTTGCTCGATTTATTTAAATATTTTCAATGTGTGTCCAAAATGTAAAGTAAATCACCTTTTGTTTAAAATGAATAGGTAAAATTCATCAAGCTCAAACATATATGTATGTATGTATAAAAATATAAATTACATAAATACATTGACAAAAAGAAAACAAATTAAAAATGTTTTCTATTCGATAGGAAAATCAATTTTTAGATTGAAATCTGAGTTTTACTAATGTATGTAGTTTTCCATTAGTAAGCTCATATTTCTTTATTGAAAGTAATTTAAGGATGAAGATTTTTTTGAAATAATGAGACACACCCACAATAACAGTAAAACCACGACAAAAATATATCAATTTGAGATCGCATTAAAAAAATCAACTTTGGATTAAAATCTGAGTTTGCCAATGGAAAACACCATAATTTTGCATTTTTACTTAACTTTTTAACTTTTCAGTCGAAAACCTAATATATATACAAGAAAGAGTCAACTATGGCATTTTTCATGTTATAAAAAAAGGCTTTGGAAATATGCACATAAATGGTGTCTCTAAACAAACATCACTCATTGGGCCTTGTGAATAAAAAACAATTAAAAGCTTTTTTAGAAAAAGCAAAAGCTAACTAGTTAAAGTTTTTACTAGTAACTTGAGCTAGATAGTTATAGCTTAAGCTTTGTTCAATGTGAATAAAAAAAAATAAAATTTTAGCTTTAGCTTCGTATCTTTAGCTTTCGTGTGTTTATTCAAATGTTTCGACTTAGGTAGCTTAAGCTTAAACTTATACTTAAGCTTAAGCTTAAATTTATATATTGGAGTGCAAAATGCAACGGGCTATTCGATCTCGTTTTGGCAAAACTTTTTACCTGCTCTATAGGACAAGTATTGGTTGCGTGTAAGAAAATATTTTATCACATCGTCGGTCAGTCTCTGTTTCTGTACATCCACTGAACAATGAGCTCGAGCCTAAACGGGTTGACCGATTTGCTTAAAATTGTATGTTATTCTCAAGAGAAAATAAAAATAAGAAGTAGAACAGAGCTTTCTTAATATTTTTATAGCTTTAACTGCATTATTTTAGTTTAAGCTATTTTTATTCACGCTAAAACTACTTGAATCTAGCGTTAGCTATTTTAAAATAGCTATTACTAGAAGGCATATCTAAATAGATAGCCAAAGATTCTTTTTATTCACGCAAAGCTTAGCTTTCACTTAAAAATCCAAGTTTTAGCTTTGCTTTTTTTATTCACAAGACCCATTGCCTAGCAAAGTCGAAAGTTCAATTCTTCTTTACACGACTGCTTCTGGTTCAACAAAAAAAAAAACACTGAGAGCACAGCCGATTCTTAAACTTTTCTTCATAGTTCATCAAAAATGACATTGGCCACTGTCATTCAGATACGCATTCAGATCACTTCCAATTAACATTGACTACATCATTCCCAGTTACCGTTAGGCGACGGGCGATAGGGACATTCCAAGAAATTGTAAGGCTGACGAACTCATCAATTGAGAAAAAGCTGCCTATTTCATAAGATATGCCAAATAATATATCTTGACACGAGATGATATAAAGACTTTAGGTGGAACAACATCACTACTTGATTGGTGATAAAACAGATCTGGATCAATTGGTCCAAGTGTTTGAAGAATGAATTATGGGCCGTAATAGGTGTCATAACAACACTCTATTACACAAGCACGCAGTGGCTTCGAGTATTTTTAAACGATTTTTGCAGAAGCTTTATGGACGAAAATATATTGCTCACCTTCCCATAGCATTAGAACCTATCTGGGTAATTTCTATTAGGACAATTCTCAAAGTGGCTTAATGATTAGGTTCACCTCAAACTAACTTAACCTAAGTTGAACGATTTTTTTTTAAATGTACTGAATAAAAAATATATATCTTAATAGTTAAAAACATTTAAGACATATGTACATAAATGTAATATTTTTTAAGACTTAATTTTCTTTAGCTACCTGACAACGAAATTCAAGTGAGGTAATGCGGAGAGGACACATAAATGATTTCCGCAATATTCGCAATTACCCTCTTATTCTGTATATCTTGGCTTTGAAACCTTTGAGCAATTCTTCGTGCATTTAATTTGTAGGGTTCAAATGAGGGCTTGATTGGCGCTTGAACGTATGACGATTTATTCCCTGACGCTGCCACCTAAAAACAAACATATTTTTCAGGCCTACAGCGTCTTTTTATGAAAAACTGCTCCTCATTTTGGGCGTTTGGACTCGGGGGAAATGGTAGCTCTCCTCCATCAAAACCCAGACCCCAGAGCACAGGCATGTTTGAGCTGTTGCGCCACTAAATTTAAATATTTATTTAATGTAGGATGTATTGTGTACAATATACGAGTATGTATACCTTCGTTTCCAAAAACGTATTATCTATTTTTTTAATTTGTCTTCACATTGTCTTTCATTCGAAAAAGAAAAAAACAAACCAAGTAGTTTTAAACATTTACTCTGATCTCCCATTCAGTTTTTATTTTGTCTTTAAAATTGTTTAAATTTCAGTTATGCATTCATTAACAAATGCAATCAACAAAAATGTTTTTTTTTATTTTATTTTTTATTTGGAATTTTCCTCGAAGACATTAATACAAATACAAAAATTCATAGATTAAAACTAAATTAACAAAACAAAAATAATCAAATATTATTTAGCTATCGAGCCAAATTTAAAGAAAACAAAAAGTATACAGGTTTACTTTTTTAATACTCAAAAAGGAAATTAATTGATTTTAATGCTGCTGCCTTGTATGAGAAAAATATGTTATCTTTTTTCTTTAATATAATATAATAAATGCTTGGCACTAAGGTTTACATTCTATATAATGTAGGTATGTATGTAAATGGTTAAAATGGTTACTATTTTAGAAAAATAAAAAAAAAATATTTTAAAATATGAAAAATATACTTATGTATGTTTTTAATTAAAAAAATGGACGAAAATGGAAACTAATAATATCTTAAAATTGGTTTCTAAGAACTTTGTTCTTAACTTTTGTTATTAATAACTCTCTCATGCATAAAAATACTTATTGAAATAAATATTTATTATTAAACTTTATTCGCTTTTTTGGCAGAATATTATTTATCATTTTTTATTATTGCCAGTAATTTTTTTTGGGTGAGAGATTCGGTTGAGAGTCAAACAGGCCAGAGAAGAATAATTGTTTAGACCTTCAATGATAGAGAGTATTTCGATTAAGAGCAGAGTAAGATCTACCCATAACTAAATTACTCCCTTCAACCTCTCTCTTTCGATCCCTTCCTTAAACGTGTCAATTTATTTGGTGTGAAAAGGTTTATCTAAAAAAATGTGTTAAATCTTACATTCAGCTTGTGATTTTGTTTGTTTCGAAATTTTATCTAATGGTATCAAAAGGACTGTTTTAATTGATTATCCTAGTTATCTAGTAAAAGGTATAAAATTCTATAAGAACAATGAATTCTAAATGTTTGGGTGTGTGTGTCTGCGCTAAGAGTGTTCATGGGTAGAAGAAGACGAAGAAGACGACTACTAACATTATGTTTTAATTAATCAGTTCAACATAATTGGCCGGAAAGAGACCATAAGTTCCATCAGGACCAAGTCCCTGCCACCAGCCTTCATCGATCTGATCGATGTGGGTGATGATATCGCCAGGATCAAAGGTTATCTCAGATTCATCAGCTGGAAAGATGAATTTTCTTGAGTGAACTCGAAAAGATAGAATCATTTGTGAATCTTACCAGCTTGGTAGTCGTAGAGTGCTCTGGCTTTCAATCCATTATCACTCAAGACATCCTGGCAGATAAGGTCATCCTCGTTGACAATGTCAGCAACTGAAATAATTATGACTGTATCATTTTTATCAAATAAAGAAAAATATCTGCCATACTTTCATTCATCTGACGAAGGGCCCCATTTGAGGCAGATTGCTTTTGTTGCTGTTGTACAGGTTCCGGCACCTGTTGGACTACTGTGACTTCATCGGGTGATTGCAGTGAATTTGATTTACTATGTGGCGATCTCTTGATTGTGGAATATTGTTCCTCTTGATCCATGTAATCTTCTGTGCCGGCACTTGAGTGAACTTCTTCATTCGCTATTGCAGTCATTTCTGGCTTCACTGGTGCTTCTTCTTGAATAACTTCGATTACTGGCTGGGGAGCAGGAGATGGAGCAATTTCTTTGATAATATCAACTGGAACAGAAACTGCTGTTGGTATTGCTACTGGTACCGGGACTGGTTCTTGTTGCGGAGCTGCAGGTTGTTGGTTATTGAGAGCGTTTATTCTTTGTGCGATTGATGCTCGTGCTGGCTTGGCTGGTGGTGCAGAACTTAATCTAAAAGTCGAAAAGAGTGTATTTTTGGCATAATAATTCATTTATCTCACTTACTTAGATTGTAATTGCCCTTCGCTGGTGTTTCTTGTAAAAATTGCTTTAGCGGCACCAACTCTAGATCCGATCAATTCACGCGCTTCTTGGTTACGTAGCTGACGCATGCGTTCAGCTTCAGTCATTCCCTGTCCTAGGCTGTTGAGTGTCTTCTCTGGACTCAACGGCTGAGGAGATCTGTTGGAAATCAATTAAATAATTAAATTCAAAAACGAAGTTTTTTTCAAGTGCTTTTTACGTCTTAATGGGTACATGGGCTGATTGCAATTTGGACTTATTGACAACTTGTTTCTCTCTTTCCAAATGTTCTTTCTCTTCTCTCGCACGTTGTTCCTAACAAAACCAAAAATACCAAATTTTAGAAAATTCAAAACAAATGCAAACAAAAACTTGCTTTCTCCAACTTCAGCAACTCAATTCGTTTTTGTTCCTTTTCAGCTTCTAGACGACGTTTTTCTTCCTCTTCTTCTTTCTTCCAGAAATCTTGCATAACCGTTGCATTTAATTCCTTCGTTGGAATAACTCGTGTGTAATTAGTTCCAACTGGTGCCTTTTGCTCTTCAACAATTGCTCGAGGTTCTTTGAAACTGTATGCCGAACTTACAGTTCCGAGTTTTTTAAGAATTCGCTCTTCGTCCATGTCATCTTCATTACGTGCGTTTATTGTTAAATGAGCGCCACCGAGAATTTTTGAAACATCGTGTATATGATTGGCACAGCTGCCTTTACGGTTGACGGGAGCGCCTTCGCCCTGTACAGAATTATAGTTAATTTAATAATAATGCAGTCAAATTATGATATTAACGATCGCTTTTTGTTCGTTAGAAAAATGTGTGCTTTTCTGCAAACCCCCCGCACTTCTTCCCAATTCGTTAACTTACAGGCAAGCATGAATGGATGAGAGTTATAAGACATTACCCTCTAGTTCTCCACGTGCTGCCGAGGCACGAAATTTACTTCTTTTTATTTAAAAACTGTTTTCCCCTGTGAGAGGAATTGAATTTTTGTCTTAAAAGACAAAATTTCACATTACTAATTTGTGACGGGGCTTTCATGAATTTAAATAGTTTTGAATGATTAAAAAAGATTAGTATCTCATTATGTCAATATGAAATAGGTTTTTGTAAAGCTTATAATGTGTGTTAAATGCTAATGGCAGCATTCATTTATTTTTAAGATATATTTCTTTTTACCTTTTGAGTGAGTTGTCATGTTTCTGAAAGTATTTTTGGAAGTTTGGAACACAAATCTCTGTCTTAAGGACCATACAGAACAGTATTAAAGTTGTTACATCAAATTAAAAAATCTGGCAGGGGTATTTATCAGTTTACGGCAGGAGTATAGATTTACGCATGGGGTTATTCTATTTTTGTGTTAAGGCTATAAGCAATTTAGTTCATATATACAATATAGAAAATTATGATTGAAAATTTTCTAAATTTCAAAACCTTAACATTGACTATAATAACTCCTAAAATGTATACATCTCAAAACTACGGCCAACCGTTGCAGCTTCAGAGGAATATATTTTATGTGAAGTGTTTCGATGCTTTTCTATAAAGTTAGCAAATAGAGTTAAAGAAACAGTGAGCAAATATTTTGTTCCCGTTTGTTTGTTTTTGTGTTTATCTTTGAAAATATCATAGTACAAAAATAAAGTTAAACTTTAGAGTGGAATCATGAAATATACCCAAGCTCTTTGGAAAACATTTTAACAACCTCTCCTGCATTTACGTATGCCGTCAAATAAAATCTTTTTGAAATTTAGTTCTTGAAATAAAGCAATTTCCGATTTAATGGGAACATACCTACGCTTTAAATGTGCAATTAACTCCAATTTAACTTTTGTGTAACCACTCCAAATTGATCAACTTCCTCAGTGCGAATATGTACACGAATTTTTTTTAAAGCGGTTTAAATCTCTGATGTAATCCTCAAAATAAATCGCGATCGGAAGTTCTATAAACTTTCATTTCACAAATATGAAACAAAAAACAAAAACTGCATTATTATTTTGTCTAAAATATGTTTTTTTTTTTAATAATGATTCGATCTTTTCATCAATGTTTTGTGCCCATTATGGCAATTTTTTAATCGAAGAAAGATTCAACTATTTTATACATGAAAAGCCCGGTGGACATTTCCTGATTTAAAATGTTTTGTTCGCTACTTTTTGGATTCCCATCTTTACTGCCTCCGACCAAACTATGTTGGAAGTTTCAAACAAAAATACTTAAAGAACAAAAAACAAAGGGAAAAAAGACAATTGTACATAAGTAGTGCGAAGCAGGTATTGGAAAGTTGATGCAATTGTATCGAAATCGATACGAAATAAGTTTGCTCGAGTTCAAATGTACAGTGCCTGAATTCGATACAATTTTTCTATCAAATCTAATCATTAATCAACGAACGACACATCTATTTGTTTGAAGTTTTACACACAGCGTTGACTGGATTCTACATTTCACAAATCACTGAAAAGTACTCATAGTTTGAAAATGTAGAAGAAAAAATCAAACGATGTTTGTATTGTAATGCAAATGTTTCTGGAAAAAAAAAACATCGCAAAAGACATGCATTCAGTTCGAACCAACAAAAAAGAAAACAAACTATAAGAAATACATAAATACTTAAGCAAACAAACAGTATTGTATGTTATCCGAAAATGCAAAAAAGTTGAATATTTTCCTATGCTTGTAAGTATGTCCCCGAATATAATTTTTGGCATTTATGATGCTGAACCAGCTTAATATTTTACTTAAAATAAAGCATTATTGATTCAGATATCGTCGAACAAAATAAATTTGACAGCTCAGAGAACTCAAAAATCATTCCTTGTATTGCTAGCTACCAGTATTTTTCATTAGTTTTTGACGAAAGTACTGATTCTATTATTTGTCTATTTCGATTAAAATATTTAATGTTAAATGTTGATCGGTCATAATGTGAAAAACGCATCCTTATATTAAATTTTGTATTGTGCAATATTTTTAACACTAATGAAATCCTAAGATTATAAGGTTTTTGATATTATTTTTGTAGGCCGATTTTTATAAGGCGATTATATCTGTTAAACAAGCCCTAGAAAAATTCATCACTTGGTCGAAATACTTTGTACATATCGAAGGTGAATTTGTTTCCGACCTTAACATGGCCCAAGGTTATTCTCAAAAGTAGTTCTGTATCTGAATATCAGAACATTATAGACTGATATTGGAAAATGATTTCCAACGAAGCTAAGCACATATTTTCCAGTTAAGTGCGAAAAAAGTTACATGGATTCTGAACAGATACGGAAAATCTTCTATTCAACCAAATGAAAGTTGGAACAGTGTTGGCAGATGGTTTGCTGGTAAGCCCCTCCAAATTAGTGAAAATTATTTTAATAAATTTAACATAAGGTACTATAAAATAGATTGGGAGGATTTAAAATAATACAAGTTTTTATAGGCTCTATAGATGGTTCAACTAAGAGTTGTATCGCTTTTATGTTCTAGGGTCTTTTCCAATATCCTCTATTGTAGATTTTTCAGATCCACAGTATTAACCTGGAGTATCTGGTTGTGCTAGAAGCTATCTTTAACTTTGAAAATTAACTTTTCATTGAAAATTTGTTGTGTAGACAATTGGGCTCAATGATCGCTTGAAAATACATAATGCAATTAATTAAAAAAGAAAAAAACTTTTTCATTTTTTCCAACGTTTCACCAGTTTCTTTCCAGCTTCACAGGGATTATTTTTATTTAGTCTTAAAAAAAATTGACAAAAATTAAATGTTTATACATATTTAATACTGTATTTATTTAAGTTTGGTGAGTTAACTACATTTTACGACGTGAAGTACTGCAAACAAAAGTTTTTTTTTGAAAAATATTTTTGTTTGCATAGGCAATTATGATGAACATTCAGATCCAAAATCCTTTTGGGCTTTTATACATTCTGAGAAAGAAAACTCGGGGATTTTTGACAATATGGAATATAATAATCAAGTATCTATGGATTAAAAAACGACATAAATATGATTTATTTGCATCATTTTTTAAGTGTATACGTGGATCGTTCTACTGCAGTAATTCCAGAGAATATACATTTGGGACATCTGTTTATATCTACTGAAGATTTAATTGAACATACTTCAATTCTTAATTCAAACTTAATAGCTGGCTCAGATGGTATTCTATCTTTTTTAATTAAATAATGTTCTTCATTAATTGAACCCATTAAAATTATTTTTAGTTTGTCGCTTTCAACAGGAATGTTCTTACATGAATGAAAATTTTCTTTTATAATTCTAACTTTTAAAGCTGGACAAAACCATAAAATTGAAAATTATCGTGCAGTTTCCAAACTTTCAGCTGTACCTGATTAAAGGGTGGTTAAATTTTAAGGGCCGATGTTGAATGTGAACCACACCTAAACGCCAAGTTTTTTTCTGCATATCATTTGACATTTCTCAATTTCAGACTAACTCAATTTGAACCATGGAAAGATACATACACAATTGAGCAACGCGTTGAAGTTATTCAGGCTTATTATGAAAATGGGCGTTCAAATCAAAATGCATATCGTGCACTTCGTGATTTTTTCCGTCAATTTAATCGTCCAAATGTGCGTACAATCGGAAAATCGTGCAAAAATTTGAGCAAACCTGGTCTGTAGCAGATGTGAAAACACCAGTGCATGATCGTACAGCTCGTACTGCAGAAAATATTGCTGCTGTTCGCGATAGTGTGGCTGAAGAGCCGTCCACCTTAACTCATAGTCGTGCCCAACAATTGCACCTCTCACACTCGTCGTTGATGAACGTTATGCATAAAGACTTGCATTTACACGCTTACAAGGTGCAATTGACTCAAGAACTAAAGCCTCTTGACCATTTCAAGCGTCGTCAATGGTCAGAATGGTGGCAAGAAATGGCAACAGTGGATGATCAATTTTCGAAGAAAATCATCTTCAGTGATGAGGCACATTTTCACCTCAGTGGATTCGTCAATAAGCAGAATTGCCGCATTTGGGCGAATGTTAATCCAGGAGTGATTGTCGAAAAACAAATGCACCCACAAAGAGTGACTGTTTGGTACGGTTTATGGGCTGGCGGCATCATCGGTCCGTATTTTTTCCAAAATGAGGCCGGTCAGGCAGTTACTGTAAATGGTGTTCGTTATCGTGAGATGATAACGAACTTTTTATGGCCCGAATTGGAAGGTATGGATGTGGACGATATGTGCTTTCAACAGGACGGTGCCACTTGCCACACAGCTAATGAAACAATGGCTCTTTTGCGCGACAAATTCAATGGCCGTGTTATCTCACGTGCTGGCGATGTCAATTGGCCGCCAAGATCAAGTGATTTCACACCGTTGGACTTCTTTCTTTGGGGTTATTTGAAAGAAAAGGTGTCGTCGATAAGCCAGCAATAATTCAAGAGCTAAAGGATGAGATAATTCGGCACATTAACGACATAGAACCTTAATTATGTCTTAGCGTCATCGAAAATTTGGACCATCGGATGGAGGTGTGCCGCCGAGGTCGCGGCGGCCATTTGGCCGATATTTTGTTCCATACATAATTGAACCATACCAATATTATCATAATAAAAAAATGAGAATAATTTCCTATGTAAATAATTTCTGTTTTATTCAAAATCAACATCGGCCCTTAAAATTTAACCACCCTTTATATAGTTTATGCTCCACTTGTGCGTCGGCATTTGGAATATGCTTCGGTCATAGTGGATTCACAGTATATAACGGGTGATTTTTTTGAGGTTAGGATTTTCATGCATTAGTATTTGACAGATCACGCGGGATTTCAGACATGGTGTCAAAGAGAAAGATGCTCAGTATGCTTTGACATTTCATCATGAATAGACTTACTAACGAGCAACGCTTGCAAATCATTGAATTTTATTACCAAAATCAGTGTTCGGTTCGAAATGTGTTTCGCGCTTTACGTCCGATTTATGGTCTACATAATCGACCAAGTGAGCAAACAATTAATGCGATTGTGACCAAGTTTCGCACTCAGTTTACTTTATTGGACATTAAACCAACCACACGAATGCGTACAGTGCGTACAGAAGAGAATATTGCGTCTGTTTCTGAGAGTGTTGCTGAAGACCGTGAAATGTCGATTCGTCGCCGTTCGCAGCAATTGGGTTTGTGTTATTCGACCACATGGAAGATTTTACGCAAAGATCTTGGTGTAAAACCGTATAAAATACAGCTCGTGCAAGAACTGAAGCCGAACGATCTGCCACAACGTCGAATTTTCAGTGAATGGGCCCTAGAAAAGTTGGCAGAAAATCCGCTTTTTTATCGACAAATTTTGTTCAGCGATGAGGCTCATTTCTGGTTGAATGGCTACGTAAATAAGCAAAATTGCCGCATTTGGAGTGAAGAGCAACCAGAAGCCGTTCAAGAACTGCCCATGCATCCCGAAAAATGCACTGTTTGGTGTGGTTTGTACGCTGGTGGAATCATTGGACCGTATTTTTTCAAAGATGCTGTTGGACGCAACGTTACGGTGAATGGCGATCGCTATCGTTCAATGCTAACAAACTTTTTGTTGCCAAAAATGGAAGAACTGAACTTGGTTGACATGTGGTTTCAACAAGATGGCGCTACATGCCACACAGCTCGCGATTCTATGGCCATTTTGAGGGAAAACTTCGGAGAACAATTCATCTCAAGGAATGGACCGGTAAGTTGGCCACCAAGATCATGCGATTTGACGCCTTTAGACTATTTTTTGTGGGGCTACGTCAAGTCTAAAGTCTACACAAATAAGCCAGTAACTATTCCAGCTTTGGAAGACAACATTTCCGAAGAAATTCGGGCTATTCCGGCCGAAATGCTCGAAAAAGTTACCCAAAATTGGACTTTCCGAATGGACCACCTAAGACGCAGCCGCGGTCAACATTTAAATGAAATTATCTTCAAAAAAAAATGTCATGGACCAATCTAACGTTTCAAATAAAGAATCGATGAGATTTTGCAAATTTTATGCGTTTTTTTTTTTTAAAAAGTTCTCAAGCTCTTAAAAAATCACCCGTTAGTTTCAAAAAATCGTATAGAAAAGGTTTAAGTCTTTTACGAGGTTTTAAATTAAACAATTAAATTGGAGTTTATATGAAATACCGCGAAACTCCACGAAGATCGCTTGTGAATTGTGTTGTTTGTTTGGGACATATTGTCCATATTATATGGTATATTATATGTCCCCATTTACTTAATCTTTTAAATACCTACATATGTATGTTGCAAGAAGAAATATTCTTCGCAGAAAATTATTTTATATTCCACAGTAAAAGTTTTGATTCAAATAAACCATTCTCAAGACGTATGAGGTTTTTCCATGAATTGAAATTCAGTTTAGATGTATGTAAGTCTTATAAAAAATTTATTTAAATTATTTTTAATTGAAAATGTAAATATACATAGGTTAAGCTTAGCAATCTATTTAGAGGAATGTAGATGAATAAAATAAATAACTATTTCAATAACTGCGTATTAATCAAATCTCGTTATTTACAAATATTTTTTTATTTTTTTCCATAAATTAAAAAAACTCACAGGACTGATTATGCTACCCACGCAGATTCACTTGCAATGTGTCATACACATCACTTATCAAAAATC
The DNA here is from genome assembly GCA_963931855.1 of Philhelius festivus. Taxonomy (NCBI): domain Eukaryota; kingdom Metazoa; phylum Arthropoda; class Insecta; order Diptera; family Syrphidae; genus Philhelius; species Philhelius festivus. The sequence goes on along the minus strand of OZ007557.1, from coordinate 86,959,922 downwards.
CGATATAATTCTTCAGTCAGGCTTTGGGAATGTATTGCATGGTATTTGTCATTTCTTTTCTTTGAAAGTCAACACACTTTCAAAGTCTCTCAAAACTTTTTCCAATTCAGTTCAGGTGAGAAATTAGATTAAGAGTAAACATTGAACCTTTTCTGATTAGATAAAGAAAATAAACTACGATGGCACAGTTTAATAACCACATACAGTCTTTTGTGATTGGAAATAATATTTGCACAAATCCCACAGCACAAGGCATTGAAAAAGAAGTAGCAGAAGTCTGGGAAAATTCCCGCAGCCAAGACATCTTTGCCAATTCCCACGATCTCTTCCCAGTATTATTTTGTTTGTAATTTTATTTGTTTGCTTATAAATTCACTTACCTGCCAGTTAATTAGAAGAAATTTATTCAGCCCGGTCTTGGGATCTTCGATTCGCACGAAGGCGTACATAATCTTGCCGCTATTCAGTTCCTCGGTTAGCTCCTCGATGCCACCCTCTCCACTGCCAACAACTTTGAGGTCATTGGAATTACCCTCATAGCCATAAAGTGACCTAAAGCAAATGTGCACAGACAACTCCCAGACTTATTTATAAATTATTAAATTAACGAGATAAGATTCATACCAATCCGTGGTGCTTTTGTCATCAAGAACGTCTTTCCATGCGGCGATGATCTTTTCACGATGTTTCTCGAAGCTGATGGCCATGTTGCTAGTGCTTCTCTTTTATATCGAATTGTAATCAAGCCTAAGAATCTGGCTGCTGCTCCAACCGGCTGCAGTGGAATTACTCAACTGATGACACAAACTTTTCTGGGATTTCGTTCTTTCGAGTTTTACCTACTCATACTTTAATATTTTTGCTTTTTATGTCCCACTTCTTCCAAGATTGAATATATAATTGATTTTTTCTGCTCACCTGGTTTGAGATTTTGCAAATCGATTGTTTTTTTTTGTATTGAAAAATTGCAACGAAAATGTGGAATTAAAATTGAAATAAAAAACAAAGTTCTAATTGGAATGTTGAATTTCGTTTAAAATTAAAATATTTATTACAATCTATTTGCTATTTTTATATTTTGTTGGACTTGCTGTATGAACTTGAATGCCGAGAAGAATGTTGGTTTTGGTTATGGTTACACAGTCGTCGATGGCGATGAAGATGATGGGTAATTTTCTGGTTTTTAGAGTGGAGTGGTGATGAAAATGGAAGGTGTTTGCTTTTGTATGCTTGCTGCATTTTGACATTTCTTTTTGGAAATTTTATCATTTCTTCTTTATGGAGCGATTTATCTTTGTTTTTGAAGAGGGTAGTTGCATTTTAGAAGGTGTTAGAACAGAACAAACTATGCGTTGCTTATAGCGTGTATCTGTTTTCTCTTTTTATTGAGAAGTGTCAAAAATAATAATGCTAATTTGCTGGCAGTGCTGTGCGCAGGTTTATATGTAATCCAAGAGATAGCGCTCTTCCGATTTTTTCCTTAAATTCAAAGAAAGGTGAAAGTTGCTTGTATCAAATGAGCAAATTTAAAACATTTAGGCTCGTATTCACCGAGCGCTCCTAAACGGCTCTTAACTTTACGAGGCTCTTAACTTGAAATTTCTGTGGGGTATTCACCAACCACTCGCAAGTGTTTTTCGAAGTTCGAAAATGAGAGCCACTCTCTCTTGTTCAGGCATACCCAAACTGTGAAATGTTGTGGAATGTTGGTCTTGACAGCAAATGGATACTCTTCTATTTGGCATTGCTCACATGGATTCGAGTCAAATGCGTGCGTGGCACATGCACAAGCGAACAAACTTTCGAAGAGAGCGCTCGTAAGTTAGGAGTGGTCGGGACCACTCCTAACTTTTAAGAGCGCTCGTAGATCTTCACTAATATTGCTTGGTGAATAGGCTTATGAGCTTCTTAAGTTATGAGCGCTCGGTGAATACCGGCCTTAATCATTTTGTTTTCCAAAAATAAAGCAACTAACCAAAGAGATGTCGATAAATAACCCAGCAATAAGGCCCAGGCGCGCACATTCAATTTTTAGTTTCACAACTGTTTAGTTGCTAAAATGCGCACTTAGAGCAACTCGATTCAAGCAACTAAAAAGTTTGTGTTTTGACACAAATTAAACGATTGCCTAAAATTAATTTGCAACAGTTGAACTGTTTTCTATAAGTAAAGAGTTGCCAGTGCGCGGTACTCTATCAACTGGTGATTAAACTATTTGATTTCGATCACAGTTGCTAATGCACGTCTAGCCTAAAGAAGACGTTATTGTTTACCGAAGTAAGTGGTAGGTCTATGCATTTACAAATCATACTTTTTTCTCACCAAACCGAAATCTGTGATTTTAGCTGACAAAAATGTTGAGAATACAAATAAGCGTAGCAAAATTTCATAGAGATTTCGTTAAAATCCAGAGTTTTCATTGAGATTTCGTTAAAATCTTCGTGAAATCTTATTCCATCAATTTGATATATCAAAAGTTTTCAGCAGAAATCCGGTATTTCATTTATGGTGGCAACATAATAATTACTTTAGAAAAAAGTTATATTCATAAATAAAATATATTCGAGTTATGAGAGTGCTCGATGGTTATCCATGCGTAATGTTTATCACCGTAACTGCCAAACAGAAAAATAATATAACTTGTCGTTTATTTTCTTTTAAATAAAAATGTACGAAATTATAATTTGAATTTTTCAAATGTCGTGTGCTTTATTATGTTGCAGTAATAATCAACAGTAAAAATAATAAGTTAACAAGGAAAAATATATGTAATTAATGTATCACATTTTCATTCTCATACGGCCTGATGGTAAGTTTGAAATAAAGTTCCAAGTTTAACATTAATGGCATCCTAAAAAGTGCAATCACAACTTGTCAGACTTTAAAATGTTTTATCATGAATTTGTGACGTATTTTAAACATGTTGAATAGGATAAGATTTTCTTAAACTGTATCTTAGTAGTTATTTAGTTAAGCTTTAATTTGCCTTTAAATGATGAAACTTGAATCCGTATCTATAATGGATTTTGTATTACTTCGTAACTAAAACGATTGTTGTTCACGTAACTTAAAAGAAGCTACAGGTCTAAGACAAAAAAAAACAAATGCTCCTTCATTTTCAACAAGTCACCTTTGTGGCAGCTTGAATTAGTAAGCAACATTTGGACATAGCTGGGCACTGTTAATCAAACAGTTAACTTCGTTTATCGTTAATCCGCTACTAAAAAATTTAGCTTCATTAAACGTTAAAGCGTTACATTTCGGAAGAATTAACGCAAGTTAACGTTAATCGTTAATCCGTTAACATGTGATAAAAAATGAATTTTTTATATCGTTGCATTAGTGAACTTATAAAACCTGTTGGTTTAGGTTCTAGGAGTTAACAAGTTAGGAATAAAAAAAGACTTGTATAATTCAAATGTGTAATTTAATCGTCTGACATATTCCCCTTCATGAACACTAACATGTTGAAGTTCTCGTCTTAAAGCGAGGCTCGTTTTGGTGTTAAAATGTCTACCCATGGAAAAAAGACGTTCAACTGCAGCGCTTGAGGGTATAGTAGTGTTGTATTTAATGAATAGATTTATGGAATATCTGTTCCCCGAGGAATGCAGCATCGTTTAACGAGTCTTTTAATTTCATGTCCAGCCACATTACAACGAGACTTTGCGCACTGCACTCTTCTTTATCAACACGAAAATGATCACTGACAGTAATTTATAAAAACAAACAAAACACTCGTCACTCTAAGCACCGCCGCTAAGTAATGAAATGATCAAACGAAATTAATCTGTTTGCAGTTTTCTCACTCGCACGCGTCGTCAAAATATAATACGTACCTAGCTGTTTTGGTTTCACCCGCGGCACGCCGCGCCACGCGGCACTTGTCTCATACTTGTCTAAACCTGTTTTTCGCACCACGCGGTAAATAGTAGGCATTGGATTAACGATTAACGGACTTAAAGTGTCCGTTAACATTTTTAAAAGTTAACTTAAAAGTTAATCCATTAATCAAAATTTTAACTTCGTTAATTAACGATTAACGGACTAACGAGTTAATGCCTAGCTATGCATTTGGAAGAAACATTTTTAAATCTGTGAAATTTACAAAAGAGTTATGGAACACACACCCATTCCCACCGTTAAGAACCAAAGAAAAAGTTACTTCTTTATTTAAAAATATACCACAATAGTTAATAGTTCGTACGTTCTTACGTTCGTACGTCCGTACGTTCTGGTACCATTTTTCGTCGTCGATATATCCAGAACGAGTAAAGATATCGACTTCAAATAAATTTTGTTTAATAGATAATAACTTCGAAAGAGGCTGAAAGGGCGTTTATTAAAATTCAGTGAGTAGTTTTTTCATTATAACGGTTTAAAAAAAAAAGTAAAAATTTTGGTTAGTTTCAAATATCTCACGAAAAAATAATGATATTGATTTTAAATAAAATTTAATGTACTCATTATAAGGTCATACAGATTTGGTATGAATTTGGAAAAAAATGAACATACCGTTATTTTTTTAAATAAAAAAAACAGAAAAAAAATTTCATAACCCAGATATTCTAAGAACGGAAAACAATTTGAAACTCAAAATAATTTTATTTTACGAAAAATAATGTGTTTGACAACTGGTGAAAATTTAAAAAAAAAACCAGTTTACAGTTTTTTTACAAAAAAAATAAAAAACTAACTATGTATTGTTGCGAACAGAGCTTTATACTCCTACAGCGCCATCTGTTGGGAATTACATATCTGCTTTGTGAGGGAACAAAACAAAAAGCTCTTTTCCATCGCATCTAAATTTCCCCTAATTCCAAAGTACTAGAACATTCTACCCCCATAAGAATTTCCCCTTCTGGACAAGAACCTTCTAGAACAACTGGTTTGAGTATAAAAGGGAGTGTTCACGGTGAGCGGGACACAGTTTATTTTCGATTATGAAAGTGTGCAAAGCTGAACTATTGGATTGTGGAAAGTGTAATTAAAGAAGTGGATTTAAGTTGGAATAAAAGTATTAGAGTTGATTATAAATTGAGATTTATTGTTTTGATTTGAAAAGTGTAAATAAAGAAGAAATTCTAAAAGGAGTAATAAGTTTTATTTAACGGACCTAGCAAAAATATTACATTGGTGTCAGAAAAGTGGAATAAAACTTATTGTGCAGTGAAGTGTGAAAAAAAAAAAAAATAGTAAAATAAAAAAATGAGCAAGTTACTAAAAGAGCTCAACTGTAATGAGCTGAAAAGTGAATTAGGCAAGCGAGAACTTTCTAGAGCAGGATCGAAAAATGAGCTTGTTCTGCGTTTGGCCGAATATTTGAAACAGCAAAATGAAGACCCGGACATCTTCGTCTTTGAAACTGACGCTGAGGAAGCAGACGTAAGTAAAAATGTAGATGTTTCAAATATGATTAGTCTTCTGCTTCAGCAACAAAAGAATGTTCTCGAACGTCTCGAAGAGCAACGAAATGAACAGAAGAATGAACAAAAGAATGTTCTCGAACGTCTCGAAGAGCAACGAAATGAACAAAAGAATGAACAAAAGAATATTCTCGAACGCCTTGATAAACAGCATAGCGAACAAAAGGACCTTCTCGAAGAGCAGAGAAACATGCTAGAAGGCAAGCTTGTTAACATCGAGAATAATGTATCTGCACTTGATGGACGTGTTTCATTGCTGGAGAATCAAGTCGACAACAAAATGGAGACGTTTTCAAAAGTGTTAGATGAACGTGTTTCATTGCTAGTCGACAACAAAATGGAGACGTTTTCAAAAGAGTTAGACCGTGTTCGAAACATAAAGATTCGGGAAAGTTCTGGGGAAGCTTTGAGAAAAAAAGAGATGCAACCTCCAACCTTTGATGGACAAACTTCTTGGTCTATATACAAGAAGCAATTCGAGGCAGCTTCCACAACAAATGGCTGGGATGAGACTGACAAGTATATAGCCTTAACTCTTGCTCTTAGAGGAGCAGCTGCTGAGTTGTTGCAAACCATACCAGCAGATAAGAGCGGCGACTTCAATTCCTTGGTTTTGGCTATAGACAAACGCTTTGGTAACAGCCACATGAAAGAAGTCTTCAAAGTGCAACTCAATTCCAGAGTTCAGAAGAGGGGCGAAACTCTACAACAACTGCAAGCGGACATTGAAAGGCTTGTTCATCTTGCATATCCAGATGTTGGAGAGGAAATTTGTAACCAGTTCGCAGTTGAGGCATTTGTTCGCGCCATCTCTGACATACATCTTCAAAGGGCCGTACGAACTGCTGGAAAACGAACGCTTTCGGAAACATTAGCGTTTGCCTTGACAATGGAAGCAGCTGAGCAAGCTTCTCACGGAGTACATCGACTTAGAGAAGCCGTCGTCGAAGAATGCTCATGCCGAAGAACTGATGTCCAAAGGAATCAACGAAACGGACTTGCAAAGTGCTGGAATTGCAACAAGACTGGACATTTACAGCGTCAATGTCGATTACCACCAAGAAGAGCTTGTCAACATTGTGGACACGGAGTTTCAAACTCAGAACAAGGTAACAAGAACACCAGTGTTACTTCCCGAACAAGTTTTCCATCAGAGAAACGAGTAAGAACCAACTTCGAGGAGCAGAAGCTGGTTTCTGGTACTGATGGCCCCAGAAACACCATCCAGGTTTCTCAGACCAAACGAAACAATAAAAGTCTGACTGTCGAGGCAACGTCAAATGGCAACAAACGCATGGTCGCCATCAACACTCTGCGAATAAGGGCTGACCCCATTTGTGGATGGAGCAATGAAGAAATAAGATCTGCTCAACAAGAAGACCCCGACATTGAACCTCTTCTCGCATGGAAGGAACATGAAGAAAAACCCGCATGGAATGACATTTCCGATAGGAGTCCAGTTTTAAAGGCCTATTGGGCACAATGGGACTCACTTCATGTGCAAGAAGGTGTTCTTCGGCGAAAATGGGAGTCCGCTGATGGTAAATCTTATGTGATGCAGCTTGTGTTACCTCAATCAAAAATCAAAGAGGTTCTTCGAGAGATGCATAATGGACCTTCAGGAGGCCATTTGGGAGTCAATAAGACTTTAGAAAAGGTGAGGCAACGATTCTACTGGTTGCATGCAAGAGACGACGTTAAAAAGTGGTGCCGAAATTGTGACGCTTGTGCTGCAACCAAAGGACCTGGTAGAAAACTGCAAGGAAAAATGATGCAATATAATGTCGGCTCACCGTTTGAAAGGATTGCTGTTGATGTAGCTGGCCCATTTCCGGAAACGAATGATGGAAACAAATACATTCTGGTGGTAATGGATTACTTCAGCAAATGGCCTGAGGCATACGCTATCCCGAACCAAGAAGCCAAGACCGTGGCCGACCAGATTGTGTCTAACTGGGTAAGCAGGTTCGGTGTGCCTATGGAGCTCCATTCTGACCAAGGAAGGAACTTTGAGTCGAACATATTCCAAGAGGTGTGCGCGTTCCTTGGCATTAAGAAAACGAGAACCACACCACTTCACCCGCAATCTGATGGAATGGTCGAGAGATTCAACAGGACGTTAAAAGAGCACCTCACTAAGGTCGTAGGCGACAACCAAAGAAACTGGGATAGGCACATACCACTATTTTTGATGGCCTATCGAAGTGCAGTACATAGCTCAACAGGACAAACACCATCTGAAATCCTGTTCGGAAAAAGCATACGCCTGCCTAGTGAGATAAGGTTTGGACACCCACCACAAGAGTCTCAGGAAACAGGGGATTACGTGAGTGACCTAAAAGAGAGGCTAATCGGCATCCACGAAAGGACCAGGACTAGAATGAGCACTTACAGCGATCGAATGAAGACAAGGTACGACACAAGAGCAAACACGACAGGATTCCAAGTAGGAGATCGTGTATGGCTGTATAATCCACATCGTCAAAAGGGATTGTCGCCGAAGCTTCAACAAAACTGGGAAGGCCCTTATACTGTCGTCACGAAAATCAATGATGTCGTTTACCGAATTCAAAGAGGGTTAAGAGGAAAGCTAAAAGTTGTGCATAGCGATCGACTGCACCGATACAGTGCCGAAGCTGGTGATAGAGTTGTTCGGGACGAACAATCTTAAGAAGGGGGCAATGTTGCGAACAGAGCTTTATACTCCTACAGCGCCATCTGTTGGGAATTACATATCTGCTTTGTGAGGGAACAAAACAAAAAGCTCTTTTCCATCGCATCTAAATTTCCCCTAATTCCAAAGTACTAGAACATTCTACCCCCATAAGAATTTCCCCTTCTGGACAAGAACCTTCTAGAACAACTGGTTTGAGTATAAAAGGGAGTGTTCACGGTGAGCGGGACACAGTTTATTTTCGATTATGAAAGTGTGCAAAGCTGAACTATTGGATTGTGGAAAGTGTAATTAAAGAAGTGGATTTAAGTTGGAATAAAAGTATTAGAGTTGATTATAAATTGAGATTTATTGTTTTGATTTGAAAAGTGTAAATAAAGAAGAAATTCTAAAAGGAGTAATAAGTTTTATTTAACGGACCTAGCAAAAATATTACAGTATATTGAAAATTGGTAAAAATTGTTTTTCGACTCAAATTTCTCGAGAACTAGTAGTGATATTGACTTCTAATTTAGTTTATTTACATAGTATTATTTTGTACAATTGATAAAATGTTGACAAATATTGAATTAATAGTTTTTTTTTAACAAATGGGAAGTTATCAGTGTGGGTCGCACCCAGCCTCTTTTTTACTACTTGTTTTGTATGTTATCCTACTCTCCACTGTAAAAGCGTGCGCTAATTTCTGTGCCACCACCAGGCTAGCGTTCGCAATACAAAATCACGCTTTATTTTCTTTAATTTTTTTGGTTCGCGAACCGGCTGCGCCAATGTTATGTTTTGTTTGAAATAAAAAAAATGCGACCGTCCGTGTTAGGTTTCTGAATTCGACTCCCCGAGTTCTTAGAGACCTACCTGGAACTTACCAACGGTTACTTCCAAAATGCATTACTCAGAGCTTTGACCTACTGAGATGCATTCTGGAAGTAAGGCTTTTATTGTGTCACGTTGCGTCACATTAAGTGTGACGCGAAACTGCTGTCGTCGATGAATACCTATTTCATTATTTGAGGTAATTCGACAGCATTTGTGACACAGTGGGTCATGCATTTGCAATATGGCATGCAATTGTGCACAACACTTTACTCAATAAAAAGAACATTAAGTCTGCTTCATTGATTAAAGTTTCGAAATTTAGTGCTAATTATTTATTGTCGTCGTTTTTCATAGTATATTTTATAATATATTGAACAAACCTAAAAATTGCTTAGAAGCAAAAATTCAAATCAAACCATTATTGCAACTGCCATTTAATAACGACATCTATTGACAACGAACTACCAACAAGGCCAAACAACAACAAAAAGATCTGCTCTGCCTCTGTTTGTCTTTTCCTACTTCTCCACATTTCCGTTTCTACTCATGTCGCTACTGAACACGTTTCGACTGCATTCCACAAATTCCTTTCGCATTCCATTTGACGAAATTTTCAAAGTGAAAAAAACTGCCGTCGCGTTGCGGTTGGTCGATTTTATATTAATCTCACAATTTTCTCCCAAAAATATTATTAAAAAGATTATTTATAAATATAATTAGGAAATCAAATAATTTGTGCATGAATAAATGGAGATAATCGAGTCATTGTCAATAACAGAAGAAATATAAAAGTAATCATCATCATTAATCGTCTTCTCGTTGTCACTGTAAATTTTTGTTGTTAGTGCAAGTTGAAGTTGGTCCGCAGTTCACATAATAAGAAAAGAGAGTTTGCTTTTGTTTCGTTTTTTCGTACTTACAGGGAGAAACTCGGAGAAATTGTAAAAAATAACAAAATATCAATCAATCAAAGTTCCTTTTTGGTGGTTTTTAACTCTGCAACAGAAACAACAACAAAATTAAACAAATTCCAATAAAAAAAAAAAGAAGAATTCGTCGAGTGCGCCGCTGGACTGCTGGAGAGAGTTGCAAATCAAATCCAAGAGAGGAGTGTTCCATAAAAAAGATACTAGCAGAAAAAAGTGGTGTCTGTGTGGAATGTAATTGAGTGTAAATCTTTCTGAGCTCGCAATCGCAAGTGAACAACAACAGTTATTTGATTTGATTTACAACAAAATAAAAACAGCAACAACATTATCGAAATTACAACAAAATAATTTATCAAATCAAATTCTACATTCTCTCTATCTCTTTCCTGCTCTTTCGGCGATCTATCGTGTTATTTTATTGAAAAGCTGTGTTGTGCGATGGTCTCCTACCGTCCTACCTTTCGTATCGTGTGAAGTGTTTCTTGTTGTTTTTTCATTATTACTTCCTCCGCCCCCTTCGCCGGCCACTGACAGCAGGCTGCAAGATCCGTCTCGTGAATTTTTGTACAAAACAAAAAAAAAGAATATAATCGTGTGCCGCAGAAATCGCCCGTCCCGCCGCCATCAATTTTGTTGTTGTTTGTTGGTTGGTTCTTTTCGTTTGTTTCGCTTGGAATGCGGTCGTCCCCATCAGCACCACCACCATCGTGAGTCGTCTTCTTTGTAAAGCAGAGGAGCCATCGTTTGGGTTTGGATTTTCTGGTGTTGTTCCATCATTTTTCTGACAAGCTAACTGTGGTAACAGTAACAAGAGAGATTAGTAGCTTTTTTTATTTGCCAATCAAATTTGTAATCATTATTTTATCTAAAACTTATCTGCCCCGAATAATTGCAAAATTGTGAAGTCAGGAATTTTACGTGACGCCATCAAAATATCGATTGAAATCCAGCCAGGCTTGTCCTCGAAAAAGTAGTGTCCTTGTTGGTGAAAAAGAGAAGGATATATCATAAGTGTCCAGGTGCTAGACTGAACAAAATTTTTGTTCACCATCTGTCAAGAGAAACTCCATACAAAAAAAAAAAGCAGCAAACTAGTCCTCTGTCCTGCTGCTCTTCGGGTTTGTTTTCGTTTCGTTGTCGTCTGGTTTTGTCGATTCTTGGTAACTTCTGCCGGTATATAGAAAGTCGTTCTTTATTTCGGTGCGTGAGTGGTGTTTATATAGTGTTCTAATTAGAAGAAAATACAAACTATCAACTTTAATCCCAGAGACCAGTTATAAAGAACACACACACCATGGAATCCCCTTTGGAAGTATTATCCAGAGCTGCTACAATGGTTCAGGACAGTGCAAATGGTAAGGAAATTATTATAACATGAAATATCCTTAATGCTTTATTATCTAATGTTTAATCGATAGAGGGGTGGTGCTGACCGGTAACATTTTCTTTGTTGAAATATAAATCAGTGTCGATTTTATTGTGCCGGTACATACCTATCGGTCAAGCTAAAGTTGATTCTTTGAAGGGTATGATAGCATCTAACTGAAAAAAAAACTCGCCAGTCCTAAATAATGGATTTTGTTCATTAAGAATATATACAGTGGTGGCCAAAATAATAAGAGTGAATAGTTTTGTTTTCTTATCATAATAGAATCTATGCCTTAATCCTTTTTCATTGGAATAAATTATGTATACGAATTTTCTTTGACTGGACTATAAAACATTTCCAGTGCTACCAATCAATAATAATGATCACTTGCAATGTACCGTTAGTTTTACTTACAAATGTCAGATTTACAATGCTCAAAAAAACAAGAGTGCTTCGAAGATTTGTATTATTTCGGGTCTTTTTCGCTTCTTATCGCAATTTTTTTTATTAAATTTACCTTAAGACTTCTGCTTAAGTGTCTAAAGTGTAATAATTTTTTAATAATGGGACGAAGCATTGCACTGAGAAGAACGGCGTTTGATCCTCCAACTAAGAGATAAATGCAAAACATACCTTTTTATTGCAGATGCTCTTCAACGATCTCAATGTGTTGTTTCTAGGGTGCTAAAGCAGCAAAATCTACCAAAAAAATGGCCGAAAAAAGGACGCCCAAAAAAAATAAAAAATTTGCTGGACAAAAGAATAGTTAGAGAGGCGCTTAAAAATCTTGTATCTTGATTTGTATTATTTCGGGTCTTTTTCGCTTCTTATCGCAATTTTTTTTATTAAATTTACCTTAAGACTTCTGCTTAAGTGTCTAAAGTGTAATAATTTTTTAATAATGGGACGAAGCATTGCACTGAGAAGAACGGCGTTTGATCCTCCAACTAAGAGATAAATGCAAAACATACCTTTTTATTGCAGATGCTCTTCAACGATCTCAATGTGTTGTTTCTAGGGTGCTAAAGCAGCAAAATCTACCAAAAAAATGGCCGAAAAAAGGACGCCCAAAAAAAATAAAAAATTTGCTGGACAAAAGAATAGTTAGAGAGGCGCTTAAAAATCTTTTTACAACATCTATCGGCATAAAAACAAATTTATCAGTTCTCGTACAATACGCAGATAAAAAGATAAAAATTTACATCGACGAATTGCGAGGAAGGTTGCGTTACTTAGTACTAAGAACATAAAACAGCGTATAAGATTTGCATAATTAAATCTTTCACAATCGAATATAAGAAATTGGCGAAATGTTCTTTTTAGTAACGAAACAAAAATAAATTTATTTGGATCTGATGGCAGAATTTATGTGAGAAGAAGGACAAATGAAGAGCTGAACCCTAGGAACACCATAAAAACAGTTAAACACGGTGGCAGCAACATCAAAATCTGGGGTTGTTTCTTATGCTGTAGTAGGTCCTATCGGATAAAAAATAATATGACCAAGGAAACCTATTTGGACACTTGGGACAATGTAATGCTTCCATATGCCGAAGAAAATATGCCTTTAGTGTGGACCTATCAGTAACATACAAGGCCGTCTTTACCATTTTGGGGGCCCTCGGCACTTTTCGAAAATGGGGCCCCTGTATGATTATTTAGATTTTAGATTTAGATTTAGATTAGAAACATTTTATTTTTCTTATTATTTAAATAACAAATTTCATACTAGTTCATTTACAAAAAATAAATAATTAAAAGTGTATATAAGAAAAATATGAGACATTCTATATTTAATTACAATGTAATAAAAATAGTGTTGAATGCCACTACAAGATTTTATAGATCTGTGTAAATTATAAAAGTATGGGTGGGGTGACCCTTAATTTGAACATAAATTACAATTTTTTTATATGTATGCATTGAAAATAAAATCAAAACAAAATTACAATTAAATTCATAGTAAAGACAATATATCATGAATAAACTACTAAAATAATGAAAAAATGACATTATTTAAAAAGAAAGAGAAAAAAAAAGCTTAATATACTCATATGACTTAAACCAGAATACCAGAAATAAAAGATTCTAAATTAGAATAATCTAAGTCCAAGAACCAGAGTTTTAAACGACAAGTGAACAAACCAGGAGCAGTAATTGTTCTCAGAGATGGTGGAAGCTTATTAAAAAAACGATGGGAAGAGATTGAATAGAAATTACGAAACGCAGTTGTGCGGAATAAAGGAACCGTTAAGAGATTTGAAGAGTTTCCACGTAAATTATAATTAGATATAAGCCTGAAATTACGGCTTCCCGATTTCATGAAAAAGGACTTCAGAACTTTAAAACAATACAAATGACGCAAAGGAAGAATTTTTAGGTTACGAAACAAAGGGAAACTAGGGTGTCTTCTCGTTTTACGACAGATTTTTCTAACGACTTGTTTTTGCAAAATTAACAAAGGTTTAATTTTATTCACATGAGTTCCACCCCAGCATACAATACCATATTGCAGCTTTGAATGAAAAATGCCATAGTAGATAGTTTTTAATAATTCAGTTGATACTAAGTTTTGTAAGTAATAAAAATATCTCAACGTGCACCGGAATTTAAAAATGTTATGTTGTGTAATAAAGATATATAGAAAAAATCACAGAACTTTGATTTAATATTCTTTTAATTTTTTAAACAAATAATATTTTTTAAATTCATTAGAAAGATAAATAATTATTGCAGCATTTTTTCCTTTTTTCGGATCCACTTACATATGATCGTTTAGACATTTTTTGATTTAATATAGTATATTTTTATGCACTTCAAAAACACAAATGAAACACGCAAACTTTACACAGAACGATGATCAAAATGGAACATTTTAACTAAAAGAGGCTGGGTGCGACCCACACTGATAACTTCCCATTTGTGGTCTTGAAAACTTTATATTTAGTTTTTTTTCAAATAACCAAATTTTCAGCGAAACAAACTTTAGCTGTAAAATTCAAACAAACATTATTTTAAGATTGAAAAGCATTTTAATTATTTAAAGAGATTTGAAATTGAGATTGTTGATGATGATCGTGAGCAAAAAAAATTTGTTAGATGTCACTTAGTTTAACCAAAATTGTCTCTTAGCACACTATGATTCAACTAGAACTTTCTTCGTTTTTTTCATTTCCTGAACAATTTTAGAAATGTCGCTTAGTATACATTCTTACGGGAAGGTATCGATGTATAAAACAACATACCTTAGAAGGCACTATCGGTGTTCATTCCCAAGAAATTCGACTTGAAATACAATTTTAACTAGTTTTCACTAGAATTTTTAATAGTTTTTTTATTTAAAAAAAAAAAACTATTAATTCAATATTTGTCAACATTTTACCAATTGTACAAAATTATACTATGTATAAAATAAACTAAATTAGAAGTCAATATCACTACTAGTTCTCGAGAAATTTGAGTCAAAAAACAATTTTTACCAATTTTCAATAGAATCTTATATAGTTTTTTATTTTTTGTAAAAAAACTGTAAGCTTATTTTTTTTGAAATTTTCACCAGTTGTCAAACACATTATTTTTCGTAAAATAAAATTATTTTGAGTTTCAAATTGTTTTCCGGTCTTAGAATATCTGGGTTATGAAATTTTTTTTTTCAGTTTTTTTAATTTAAAAAAATAACGGTAAGTTCATTTTTTTCCATATTCATATCAAATCTGTATGACCTTATAATGAGTACATTAAATTTTATTTGAAGTCAATAGCATTATTTTTTCGTGAGATATTTGAAACTAACCAAAATTTTTACTTTTTTTTTAAACCGTTATAGTGAAAAAACTACTCACTGAATTTTAATAAACGCCCTTTCAACCTCTTTCGAAGTTATTATCTATTAAACAAAATTTATTTGAAGTCGATATCTTTACGCGTTCTTGAGATATCGACGACGAAAAATGGTACAAGAACGTACGGACGTACGAACGTACGAACGTACGAACGTACGTACACACACACACACAGACATCTCTCTAAAAATGATTGATATAGCCTCTAGGGACCTTGAAACGTCGAGAAATGTCAAAAATTCCAATTTGACAAATCGGACCGATTACAATAACTCCCTATGGGAAGTTAATAAAAGCACAAATTGAAAATACATTACAAACTTCACACAGAACGACGATAAAATAAAATGCACGACTGGGTCGCACGAACTTGCTCTTATGTAACAGACTAGGAATTTTAAAATTCAATGTTATTAGAGAAAACTGTTCATAAGGATAAAATTAATTTTTAAATTCTTTTAGTAGTAAGAGACAAAAACAGAATGCTATCCAAATATGAATTTATGCTAGAACAAAAATTATAAGTCGTTGTAGTGGTTTCATTATAAAAAAGCTTTTATGTACAAACTTTTCAAAAGCTTTTTAAGAAAAAATTTTGGTACGCCAATTTAAAGTTTTTATTATTGTTCGAATAAAAATAAAATTTACAAAAAAAAATATTGAGCCGTTTCTGAGATATCGAATTTTCAAAAAAAAAGAAAAAATTCAAAAAATATTTATTTTTAAGTTTTGAAATGCAATGTGTTTTAGACTTTTTAGAAGCTTCCCTATAAAATTTTTCATTAAGATCCGTTATGTGGATAATGAGAAGTTCAAAATTCGAAAAAATGGTTCTATGGTAGGTACAAGCTGTAATATCTTAATTTCAAAATTTTTTTTATTAAATTAAACATCGTAAAAATGAATTGAAAGAAAAAAAATTTTATCAAAATTCTAGGCACCGTTTTCGAGAAAAATACGATTTTTGAAAACCATTTTTTTTAATTTTTTAGCATTTGTATGGTAGGTACCTTTATTTTTAGGTAAACTAAAATTTTTTTTCTCACATCTTGTAGATTTTATTGAGAAACTTTTATTTATCAAGTTTAAAAAAAATCTAGCAAGGGGTTTTTGAAATATTGAGTTTTGAAAAAAAAAATTTGAAGTTTTTTTTAAAAATCCAAAAAAATTTGTTTTGAAAATTTGAGTAAACAATTCTATTCAGATTTTTGGGGAGCCTTAGCAAAAAAAAACGATCAAAATCGGCTGTATCGTTTTTGAGAAAATCAAAAACAAAAAAAATGATTCAATATAACCATTTTTCGGAAATTTTTTTCAACAAATACCTAGCTTTAATTAAATGAAATTTTTTTGTGTTTTTATTTTTAAAATCTGTCGAACAGTTTTTGAGAACAAAAAATGTTTATAAAATTTCGAAAAAAATTCGTATGGCAGGTACCGTTATTTTTGGTCTTAAAAACCAAATCAAAAAATATCCGGGGGGAAACAATTAAAACCCATATCTACCAAGTTTGAAGAAAATCAGCCGAGCCGTTTAGCTGCAATCGAACGGACAGACAGATAGACAGACAGAATTGCGAGACCCACTTTTTTAGTCTTCGCTATCATCGTAATGTCAACTTTGATCAAAATCTCGAGTTCGATTTTTTTTCCGAATGCATAACTTGCCTTATAGTATCTTTAAGTCGCAAGTAAAAATCAAATGAGCGAAGTCGCACACTAACACTACCAGAGTTTATCTGAAAATTCCGCATGCGCAAAAACGATTCGACTATACGCTTATCCTTTTCTTTACTATTGACCTATAGAACAAATAGTGAGAAGCGTAATCTTTCATCTATCTCATTGAATGCACAAAAACAAAAACTCTTTACCTTGAAATCTTAAAAAATTGAGTGCCGTTCATCCGACGGATAATTAAATCGCCTATGTATGAGTTACTGCGTTGATGCAAACTTGTATGCGCGTTGCAAATATAGAAACACTATTGGCGCAAAATTTTAGTTGAATTAGTACGATGTTAAGGCTGTTTTAGTATGAAACTAGGTTAAAACAACGATTTTGCAAATTTTAATCAAATATAGCATCATACTTTCTCGACCCTTTTATTAAAGTTAAAATCATCAAATACCTATTTTATTTTTTTTATTATCGTGTTATTTACAACCGCCACAAAAGGTCTGTTTACTTAGTTTTCTGTACGAGCTGTCATTGTTTTACGTGTGTTCAGAAGCAATTTATTAAGAAAATTGCTTTAGTACGATACTAGTTAGAAAATGTTTAAAATTAAGAATGTGTTAGTAAACTACTTTAAAGCTAGCAAATTGTTAAGTAGTATCATACTATTACCTTAATAATAGGCTGTTTAAAATTTTGCGCCATTATCTTTATTTTTCCATACAGTGATATTCAAATGTGTGTTTTTTCTTTGTTTCTGTCAGAAAGCAAACTGCACTTACGAGTAGTTAGTAGTTAGTTATTCATGGCGGAGCATTGCTTATAGGTGCTTCATATTTCTGTTTTAATTTGAATTTAATTTCGCAGGGAATGTGATTGAAAATGTTCAGCAAAGGTTGTTGTTCAGCAAAGAAAGTACGAATTCTGATCATTCTTTATGCATCTAAAATTGTATCGAAATATTTTTTTTCTTGAAAATAGACCAATAGAGGTTAATTGATGTTTCAGCAATTTGGGGGCCCCTGGTGATTGCGGGGCCCTGGGCCCGGGCCCAGTGGGCCCAGTGGTAAAGAGGGGTCTGGTAACATAATGACCCCAAGCACACGGCTAAGGTGGTGACCAGTTGGTTTCAGCAACATAATGTACCGGTAATGCAATGGCCTTCTCAATCTCCAGACTTACATAAGTCCTATCGAAAATCTGTGGAAAGATTTGAAGAATAGGGTCTAGACTAAAAAAACAAGTAATCAACAGGCGTTATGAAAAGAAATACAGGAAGCATGGTATTATACACCTGTGGAAACATGCCGAAATCTTATCGACTCTATGGCAAGATCTGATGCGGTACTAAAAAAAAGGACAC
Source organism: Philhelius festivus (assembly GCA_963931855.1). Classification (NCBI taxonomy): domain Eukaryota; kingdom Metazoa; phylum Arthropoda; class Insecta; order Diptera; family Syrphidae; genus Philhelius; species Philhelius festivus. Next base: position 86,941,826 of record OZ007557.1, on the reverse strand, counting down.
CCTACAAAATATTGAGACCTTAAAGGTGATCCATCTACCTACTAAAACTCTTGAAAAATGGCGTTTTAATTGATTTTTCTTATTTTAAGTTGAATTATGTTCCACACTCTTATTTTTTTGACCAGGATAAAAATCAGCTAAAAATCAATTAAACAAGATTTAAATTTTTTGTAATTTTTTTTTTATAAATTGATAGAAGTATTTTGTTTAAATTATATGTATTAATTTCATTTCATAACAAATAAATCTTTTAAAGCACATTAATTGAAAAAATATGTTTCACTCTTATTATTTTGGCCACCACTGTATAAGGTTAATGAAAACAAACTAAATATTGAGTGTGAAATGTTAACATTGTGAATGTAACCCATCCCTACTCTCTGGTTTTGTGAGAAATTATATCATGTTATTTATCCCCTTTAGTTCTTATATTGTCTAATTCTGAAAGAAAATTTCCGGAGAAGAACAAATGGCTGTAAGAAGACGATCTTTGTTCAATGGGCATATTCCATATTGCCCAAAAGCAGTTTTTTATCGTTAATTGAGAAAATGCCTCGCTTGGACTTTACGTTTTATTGCATGCCATGGAAAATAATTGAACAATCGCCATAAGAAAATTTGAGTTTCAGCTTTTTTGGCACTAAAAGTAGAAATTTCGGTGAAATTAATTGTTATTTTGTTGAAATCCTGATATTTCATAGACCAGAACTAGAGGCACACATTTAACAAAATAAGCCTCAGATTCCTTGATACTAAATTAACACCAATAAACAAATAAATACAATTAGCGTTTTTGCAAAATTTTTCTATTACTCAAAAACTTATTTAGTAAAACCGTAAAATACTCACAAAACACTACAATTTTATAAAATAAAACAACTGAATAATTCTTTGATCTATTACATACAGTGATCCACAAAAGTCTGCGTACAAGGAAGAAATATTTTTAAAAACTGCTGTTATTCACAAATTTAAAGTGATTTGTTTAAAAAAAAAAATATTTTTTAATAAAGAAATGTACAAGGTTTTTATTTTCAACAAAAAAAAATTAAAACAATTATTCATAACAAGAAGAAATTAATAACAACAAAATAAACCTCTGAAATTCTTCCAGAAAAGTCTGCGTACAGCTGTAACAGAAATTGAAAAAAGTTAGTTAATATAGACAAATAATTATTTTTTTGTACTACTTTCGCTGTTAATATTTGGTCGGATACCCTTTTAGCCTTATAACTTCTTTCAAACGGTTTTGCATTGAACCTACCAGTTTTTCTGTATAACAACTATTGATCTTACTCCATTCAAGCAACAGGGCTTCTTTTAACTGCGCCTTTTTGCGGATATCGTGAGTTCGGATCTTTTTTTCCAATTCATCCCAGCAGTGCTCGATAGGGTTAATATCTGGACTCTGTGGTGGGGTTCGTAGCAGGTAGGGAGTGTTATATGCCAGCCACATGCGCGATTATGGGCGGTATGATTGGGGTCATTATCTTGCTAGAAGTAATAGTCATTGGATGTACCCAGAATTTCAGAACTTGTTTTCAAATTTCTTTTGAGGATAACGATGTATACATATTGATCCATTGATCCTTCTATTACTTCCAGCTTACTGACTTTTGAAGACGTAATACAGCCCCAAATCATAACACCTCCACCACCGTGCTTGGCAGTCTTTATTGTGCATCTGGGATAAGGAGCATCGTTTGGTCGTCGCCACACCCTCGAACGACCGTCAGAACCAAAAATGTTGTATTTTGATTCGCTGGAGAATATAACCTTACGCCAGAAGTCCGGAAGCTTGTTAACATACTCTTTTGCAAATGCTAGCCGTTTCTTTCTCTTTATTTTACTGACCAATGGTTTTTTCCTGGGTGTGCGTGAATTAAACCCCTCTTGAACAATAGCTCTTCTTACCGTTTCTGGATGCGCTGTATTGTTGTTATATATTTCGAGCCGTGTGCTCATCGTCTTAGCCGTTATAAAGTGATCTTGCTCCACCATTCGCTTGATCACACACCTATCCCTTTCGGAGAGCTTCGAAGGTCGGCCTTATCTTGTCTCCGATTTAATCTGTCCTGCGTTTCTAAAGCGATCTACCGTTCTCTGTATCGTTGACCGAGCTCTTCAGGTTATTTTTGATATTTCGCCATACGACTTTTTTTGTTTAACGTAAAGATTAATAAATCAACTGCCGCTCACTCAAACTTAACTCTTTATTTGCCATTTTTTGCTTTAAAAACAAAAGACAATGATTTGCAATACGCGTTTAGAACGATTAAAAATAAACAAACAATCATATTATGCAAAAACAAATTAATCGATACTTAAAGAGAGTGTAATGCAAGAAATATTCACCTGTACGCAGACTTTTGTGGAAGAATTTCAGAGGTTTATTTTGTTTTTATTAATTTTTTGTGATACAAATATTTTTTTTTATTTTTTTTTTTTGTTGAAAATAAAAACGTGGTAAATTTCTTTTAATGAAAAATACCTTTTTTTAAAATAATTCACTTTACATTTGTGAATAACAGCAATTTTTAAAAAAATATCTTCCTTGTACGCAGACTTTTGTGGATCACTGTACATATGTACTTGAAATTGCAAAAGTTGTAGACTTTCATCCTATATTGTCTTTCTTAAAAATGTTTCATTTTTTTCCCAAAACACTTATAGCAGCATAATTCTGTCAAGTTCATGTAACTTATGCTTAATAGGTGTGTAACCGCTACCGCATGCAAATGCTGAATCTAATTTAAGAACTTATACTTTGTTTGCGAAGTAAATTTTTTATTATTATAAAATGAATAAATATAATACCCCATTTTTAAATGCGAGATTTCTTTTGCATTTACAGAATCTGGATTTAAAGAAACTTTGAATTTACCCTAAGGCCTATATCCAATGTCAACTAAAAAAGGATTTTTTTCGATGAAACCCCATAAAACATATCTCCCCCACCTTTAATTATCTTATTCTACCTAATAAAATAGTTTCCAGCTGGTAAAAATTTGTTTGGAGCGATTTTTGTCTGTAGCCCCAATTCTAAATAATTACCCAAATTTCAAAATTTTAGATGAATTGGAATGATGTTAAAGCTGTTTTAGTAGGAAACTAGGTTAAAAAACTGTTTTTTCCAAATTTTACATTTCGGCCGGTATGCTTGGCTTCCAGTGCGTCAACTGAAGCGGGCTTGTCGCTATAGACATGAGCCTTACATAGCCCCACAAAAAATAGTCTACAGGCGTTAAATCGCACGATCTAGGCGGCCAATTGACCGGCCCCAAACGTGAAATAAAATGTTCACCGACCTCGCCTCTCAATCGGTCCATACGCGTGCTGTGTGGCATGTGGAACCGTCTTGTTGAAACCACAAATGTTATGCAAGTTATCATCGCACGGTAGCGCTTACCATTCACAGTAACACAATTGTGTTAGGCCGTTCGGCTTCAATTCTTGCACCAGCTGTATTTTGAAAGGCTTCACACCTAAATCCTTTCGCAAAATTTTCCACGTAGTGGAGTAACAGAGGCTCAATTGCTGCGAACGGCGCCGAATCGACAATTCACGGTCATCACTAACACTGTCCCATAGAGCTGCGATATTTCTACGTAATCGTGTTGGTGGTTTAATGTCCAACAATGTAAATTTGGTGCGAGATTTAGGCACAATAGCCTCAGTAGGTCGATTAAACTGACCATAAAATGGAAGAAGCGTGCGATGAAGTTTCTTAACAGAGCACGCATTTTGATAATAAAATTCAATAATTTGCAAGCGTTGTTCATTTGTAAAACCATTCATGGTTAAATTATAGACCAAATCGAAGATGTTTGACAGTGACACAAAACACAAAACGTACGTGAGCTGTCTTAACCAATGTTGCCAAAATGGAAAATAGCAAAAAAATCGCTTTGGAAATAAGTTTTTAATATTTCCCAACGTTGTTCAAGCATAGAGCGAGTCATTTCGTTGCGCGGAGGTATGATACTGAATTTCAGTCAAGATTTCTAGTTGGAAAAAGCTGTTAGTGTCAAAGTAACCTATGATTTAAAAAGAAACAACTTTCGAGTCATTAACCTTTCCAAAAGACACATATACCCAGCGTTCGGACTTTATTGCGAAAGCAGTAGATCTACTGCACTTTTTTCTTATTTTTTAAATCTACTGCACCACTGCGCTTTTCCTACAATCTACTGCGATTTTTCAGATTTTTTTGAATAGCAGCACTGATCATAGAAATAAATGTGCTCATAACAAAATGTCAAAATTTAAAAAGATTCTCGTGTCTTTAGTGCAAGTCTTGTCAGCTATATACGTTTTACTACTCTTTAATTTGTTCTTGTTTCAAAAAGTACAAATTTGTAGATTGTAAATTTATTTTGATTACCTAGCTTCATATATTTTTGCTTAAACTATACATTTTCATTATCGAGTAAGAGTATATTTGTTCACACATTCTATGTAAATGAATCGGTGATTGTTTAGACAACATAACTGAAATTTTATTTTTTTTTTCACATGAGATACAAAAAATCATACATTTTTGGACGTGTAGTCATTGTCATTTTGTTAACCCAAAAATCTTATAAGAGTGTTTCGACTTTTAAGCCATTAAGGATTTTTTAACATGGTTTTTTTCTCTTCCGTAAAAAATTAAAATATCACTTATGTTGTTTTAACAAGCAACTATAATTTAAATCTGATTTAACCTTGGTTTCCTTGCTTATAATTTTTTGTTACCTAGTCAAAAAAATATATGTATTTCTACTGCGAAAATTTTGGTTTTACTGCGATTTCTTGGCCTATTTACTGCGATCTGCGATTTATGAAGTCCGAACCCTGCATATACCTACGTACTTATAGTTATTTCCGAGCACCTACGCACTCATTAAGTTAAGGCCTCTCTCATCTGTTCATTGCTCCCACATTTGTCACTTCACTGCCCATTCTTTGTTATGGAAGTTCATTATTTTAACATCCAACTGTCACCTCTGCTCGTATTTCTTTGTTTTAATGACAAAACATTTGACCCACCTAATCTATTTATGCCCTTCCACATGGTCATCTAAAACAAACAACACTACATACTTGCTAATTTAAAAAGAAAAAAGATTTCATATCTATTCTTTGGTTTAATTCCAAAAAATAGGTATTCCCCCACCTGACAATGACATTCATTTTTTGTACATTCTCTTGGGCGAATTATCTTGATTATTATTACATTCTTCTTTATTATTTTTTGTTTCTAATTATACCTACCTAGTACATATTTATATGGTGTTTTTTCTCTTTCTCCTTTTTTGTTCGTTGAGGGGCAGTGAAGCGTAAAGAGAACACTTCGAGCTAACTACGCACCCATATACAAACATAGTTTGCATTTTTTCAGTTTTGTTTTTGTTCTAATTCGTTGCTAATGGTTTTTATCTTCCCTCCTTCAACCTTTTCTGTTACTTTTTTTTTTAATTTGATTTTTTTCTTGTTTAATTATTTTTTTAATATTCACAAGATGCGATACGATAGACCTGTTTAATTTATTTCTGCTGGATGGTCTTTCAGTTTTGTGAACTGTCATACTTTTCTTCACCATCTGTCATGGAATTGCTAAAATTGCTTTAGTTGTTGTTGCGGATACGGTATACCTACAAACATAAACCGACCATATGGTTTAATATCAAGACAAGAGAAATTCATTTTACAGCCCTCTTTTGGATATTAAGTTCTATTTGTTTGTCTTTTATTTGATAGTAATAATTGCTATAATGACGGAATCATTACTTGTCAGTTAAACAAGGAAAAAAAAAACATATAAATTCAGTTGGTTGTAGTCTGATACTGCGCCACACCGCGCTAAAAGTAGATTAACTTTGACAGTACCTATCAAAATGCTAATAGTGTTTCATTTTTACTTGCGACTTATAGGTACTATATGGGGCCAGTTATAGCTCATCAGAAAAGTCTATCAGAAAAATTAGAACAATCGAAATCTGAAACATTTTTCTGATGGCCGGTTATAGCTACCAATAATTTTACGTCAGAAAACAAACAATTTTTTCTTGTCATATCATCAGAAAAAATTTTTCTGATGCATTCGGAACAGAAAAAAATCGGAACACAAAAGAAAAACGAAATGGAATATATTTTGAGTTTTGGCAATCAGCTGTTCAGAAAAATTAAATTTTATCAGAAAAAATATTTAAATCCATTTTCTGAGTAAATTTAGCAACAAAATGTTGTAATTCTTTTTGTAAAAATTAGTCCAAGCAAGTATTCGTCTAATTGCATTAAAATTTTACTTAAAATCGAGTCGTAATATGGTCAAATTTGGAAGACAAAATTTTTTCTGATGAACTTTTCTGATGAGCTATAACTGGCCCCTAAGGCAAGTTATGCATTCGTAAAAAAAATCGAACTCGAGATTTTGATCAAAGTTGACATTACGATGATGGCGAAGACTAAAAAAGTGGGTCTCGCAATTCTGTCTGTCTGTCTGTCTGTCTGTTCCTAAACGGCTCGGCCGATTTTCTTTAAACTTGGTAGATATCACTTTTAATTTTTTCCCCCCCCACACGTTTTTTTCTTTTTTTTTTAAGACCAAAAATAACGGTACCTGCCATACGAATTTTTTTCGAAATTGTGTACTCACATTTTCAAAAAAATATTTTTTGGATTTAAAAAAAACTTCAAAATTTTTTTTTTCAAAACTCAATACAGTAGACTCTCGTTAACTTGAACATACGATAACTTGAACATTCCAATAACTTGAACAAATATTTTTTCCCTTTACGTATTCTATAACTTGAACGGACTATTTTTAAGACTCAATACCTTGAATTTTTCCCCTAAGTACTCTATAAGTTAAACAAGTAAAATTTATGCGAACTCTGTAACTTGAACCAGATTTAATATTGAATTTCTTAAATTTTTGAATTTATGCAAGGTACCTGGGATGTTGGTACAGAATGCAAACGGTTTTTGTAAAGGGGAATCCCAGGAAATTTCCTTAGTGTTTCCGTATAAGGTTTTATTCTTCATAACCTCTGAATTTCATTTGAACACGTGCGTATTTAGGAATCGAAAAACGTTTCAATTAAAATTATTTGTTAATAATATCATTATTTATGTTTTAAAATCATTAAAATGAATCATTATTAAATGAAAACAACAATTTTGTAACTTGATCTAGTAACTTGCACAATCCTATAGCTTGAACACTCCTGGTTTCGTCCGTGTTCAAGTTAACGAGCGTCCACTGTATTTCGAAAACCCCATGTTGGATTTTTTTTTTAAATTGATAAATAAAAGTTTCTCAATACAATCTACAAGATGTGAGACAAAAAAATTTATTTTACCTAAAAATAAAGGTACCTACCATACAAATGCTAAAAAATTAAAAAAAATGGTTTTCAAAAATCGTATTTTTCTCGAAAACGGCACCTAGAATTTTGATAAAATTTTTTTTCTTTCAATTAATTTTTACGATCATTAATTTAATAAAAAAAATTTTGAAATTAAGATATTACAGCTTGTACCTACCATAGAGCCATTTTTTCGAATTTTGAATTTCTCATTATCCACATAACGGATCTTCATGAAATTTTTTAAAGAGAAGCTTCTAAAAAGTCTAAAACACTTTGCATTTAAAAACTTTAAAATAAATATTTTTTGAATTTTTGAAAAAAAAATCTATTTTTTCTTTTTTTTTGAAATTTCGATATCTCCGAAACGGATCAATATTTTTTTTCGTAAATTTAGTTTTTGTTCGAACAATAATAAAAACTTTAAATTGGCGTACCAAAATTTTTTCTTGAAAACCTTTTAAAAAGTTTGTATATAAAAGCTTTTTTTTTAGAAAGAAACCACTAACACGACTTATAATTTTTGTTCTTGCATAAATTTATATTTGCATAGCATTCTGTTTTTGTCTCTTATTACTAAAAGAATTTAAAAAATTAATTTTATCCTTATGAACAGTTTTCTCTAATAACATTCGTTTTTAAAATTCCTAGTCTATTACATTGGAGCAAGTTCGTGCGTCCCAGTCGTGCATTTTATTTCTTATAAAGTTGAAGTAAGAGAAAGAATGTTTTATTTGTGTCAAACGATGAAAAATCATCGAGATACTTTAGCACGATATGGATGTAGGTCTGTTGGAATTATAAAACAATTGATGAAATGCATATTTAAAACAAGATTAATTTCAAATCTACTAGATTAACGAAATAAATTTGTATCGTAAATCTTCGATATTTGAAGATGACTTATGGCAAATCTACTTAAATTCAACATTTTATTTCTTGGTGAAAACGTAGTCTTCAGAAAAGTTGTAATGTAGACAGGGCTCTGTTTGTGCACAAAATTAATTAATCAATGTGCCCAATATTAGCCAAATAATTGGTTGCAAATTGTAGAAAACTTCATATATATAGTAATTTATGCATTCGTAAAAAATGAAACTCCAGATTTTGATCAAATTTTGCAATTCTGTGTGTCTGACTGGCTACAACTTTAACAATTGGATCAATTTTTTTAAACTTTGTATGTAGCTAACAATTTTGGTTACTCTCCCGCAAAGTACGTCCTATATAAAATTATTTGCACAAACATTTTTTTTTTCAAAAATTGTTCCACAGATTTTTATAAAAAAAAAAATACTGCTTTGAGTGATCCTTTCAAGTAGTAAGTCCGTTTTGGACTTGCAACCCGGCTGTTTTTTTAATACTGACTAACAATTAACGATTGTTAAAAAAAACAGTTAAAAAACTCATATTTTTCTCACAAATAGCTCCAAGATTTTGGAATATACATATATGTATGTGTAGATAGGTTTTGGTTGTTTTATTGGAAAAAATATAATGTTATTAAATTTGATTTAAAAATGACAAACTTATTGTTTCAAGTTAATGTCAAGAGACAATTTACGTGGTGGACATAAAACTGCTGTAAATTACCTTAAAAAAATGCATAGCTTAGAAATGTTTCTCCATTTGAACGTAAGTGGCGCCCAACGCGGAAGAAAATTTGATTTTTGAAAGATTTTGCTCATCTAAGTTTTGAATTGCAATATCCCTTGGCATAATGGTTAGTGCATTGGACTGTCATGCAGAGAGTCTTGGGTCCAATTCTCAGCCACTGCAAAATAGTTGTTCAGGGGTGAACTACCTCCTGCAAAGATTTGACAATCCCCGAAGAGTATCTCTTGTCAAGAAAAGTTTTACTCATTTGCCTTTCGGAATCGGCAGAAAATTGTAATTTCGCTCCATTTCTCCAAACACGCACACAGAAATGGTTGAAAGTAAGTCACTAGGTTTAAGCTCTTTATTATACGTCAGGGCCTCTTATTTATTTATTTTTAAAGTTTTGATTTCAAAATTTTGAATTATAAAATTTTAATCTGATAGGACTTATCAAGACTTTTTCAAAATATCCTACAGGGTGATGAAGGTCCAACACCTCAGTGAAAAAAATCGGGAAAAACAGTATTTTCAGGCAATAAGGAGCGTTTGCAACAATCGTTGATTAGTGTGCAGAATCGTTGACACACCACACGAGATAAGTGTGTATCGCGCTTTACCTTTTTTAAACATATTTTTGTTGCCAAGATTTAAGCCAGACTTTCTTTAATTGGTTTTTAAAAATATCAAACAATTTAAAACTCCTACCTGCGTCACTCCCGAAATAGCAAACAAACCTGATCCATCACTTAAAGCTCTTTGTTTTTTTTTTCTGCTTTCAATTCTGTATCAAATATCTTCTTGTGGTGGTGGTACAAGTTTCTCCACAATGTTGTATGCACACACCATTTACTCCACATCCACGAAATGAATCCAACTAACCACGACAATCTGTTGTGTTCGGATCACAGATCACGCGGGGCACGCCAACGCCACGATCTCCCAACAAAGTTGCCATATCTTTTCTTTTCTTTAATATTTTGTACTCCCATTTCGATATAAATAAAAAAAAAAACTTGGATACTCTTCCCGCAGATAGTGTGCTTCTTTTTCTTTCTCTTCCTAAAAATAATTCTGTGTGTGACTCAATTTCGTCAACATCATGAGCTTCGTGTTCCAGTCGAGGCATAATTTTTCAAAACAAAACTCCAAAGAAAACATTCAGTGAAGTAACACACTCTTTTGTAGATAGTAGTAGTAGTAGTAGAAGTAAGAAGAGACGTGGATAGATGGCGTTACTTTATTCTTTTGTTTGTTTGTCGTTTGCAGACATTTTGTAACCCAAGATGACGGATGGTTGCCAAATATTCAAAGCTTCTGTTACACTTTTTTTAATTTTTTTGTTTTGTCTTTACTTTTTCACAACTTCAAAAATAACAAAGAAATACTTGGAATCTACAAACTACAATTGGTTCTTGGAACTTGTTTGCGAGTCGAGTAGCATAATGATGGTTGCTCTCTGGTTGACCTAATTTCTTTGCGGCAAGCATGCAAATTTGAAAGATTCCTCCTTGGAGCCCTTGTTTGATATGTTTTACTTTTTTTATGTCAAAAATGTCACTAAAGCAAATGGAATTAGTCGAAACTCATTAAAACCTTTTTCTGTTTTTAACTCGAATGAGTATTCAATCTCCTTGGGGAAGCTTAAGTAGGTAGGTTATAGGTAGGTCTGATATGTAAGGTTGCCGAAACGTGACATATAGAAATATTTGGACATGTATGTCGGTACATAATGTGTTTTTCTTTTAACGAAAAAATGTAGTTCCATCGAAAAAATAATTGCCATTCATTTTTGTTTTGGTTTTAGCTGAATTTTCTAATTCCAACTAAATGACAATGTGTTTCGTTATTTTATATTTTTTTTTTCATGTTGAAATGAGTTGACATGTTTTTTGCTTCTTGGCAATGGGAAGACGGAAGAAAAGAACACAAGGTTGAAATTGACGATTTTAATGTCTTCTGAGAAATTGATGCGGTTCTAGTTTGGAAGATTGAATTCCATGTCGAAAGAAAATGATGTAAGATTAAGTTTTTAGAGGTTGTTTGTTTTTTTTTTGTTGAAAAAGTACCTACTAGTATACCCACATCTAAATGTAAAATACCAAACAAAAAACAGAGGCCAAATTTTTGATGAGTCTGGAATAAAGATCATGTTGGATTCGAGCGATGGCACTGGTTACGTTGACTTTGAAGGTACCGGTCGTTTGCGGTGTAGTCGCACACTTAAGACTCAAGGAATCCTCATTAGAAAAAGTGTAACGGATACTAATCGCAGAATTTCGGAAAACTATTGACGTCGACTCCGCGTGATATCACCCCGAATTACTCGTGCAAAATGTTCATTCTGGCATCAGCCGCTGGAGCCAAAAGCCGTTCATATCCATATCATTCATTTTGGGTCAAAAGAAATTGGTTAATATTAGCGATCGGCAGCTGTCTTAGTTGATGGTAAAAGACGATGGCAATGCCATCTTCGTTTTCAAAGAAGAACAATTCATGATGCCAGCAACCCATAATCCAATCCAAACAATGACTTTCTGTGGCTGTATTTCCACCTTATGGTGATTGGAATCAACGCAAATCCGTCACTTTTTCTTATTGGCGTACCTGATTCTTTTTCCTGAAATCGTGGTCCAGTTCCAACTGCTTTAGACCCAGTTATCGAACATAATACGTTATCTATCTACCGGAATCATTTGACCTAGTCAATCATAAAATTCTTTTAAAAAAACTATATTCGTATGGATTCAGAAGTAACATTCTTAATTGATTTTCGTTTTCAAAACAGCTGTCAACATGTGTGGGTCAATGCAACTTTGAGTGATCTGAGTGCAAATATAGGTGTGCCACAAGGGTTAGTTCTTGGTCCTTTGCTTTTCATTGTTTACATTAAATTTATTCCTTATCCCACTTATCAAACACAAGACGTTATCTATGGTCGCTGTTACTTATCCTAGTGATTTATCTTTAGTGTTTTGAAAAATATAAAAACATGAAAATTAACAACAGATGAAACAACATGGCAGACAGAATTTTCAAACTCTACCGTTCCCTATTAGAAATTCGACTTTGTTATCGATAGTTTGTATAGAAACGTCAAAATATTTGAGTTATAGAGTCGGTTATGGGCGATGGGGAATATTTTTGCAGATCAGTGTCTTCAAATTATGTTTTAATAATTTTCTGTGTGAGAATTATTTTTATTTGAATGTTGCCTGACTGGTAATAATTTGGTTTTTAAAGTTGCTTGCTTTGACATTATGTGATTTTTGCTGTAATTTTTGTTTTGTTTATATTTTTCATATTAAAAAACATATTGGTTTACAATGAAATAAGGATCTGTGAAGCAGAAGATTGAGTCTATACAATATGAATTTATAAAGTTTATTAGTTATCATTTTTAATATTATAAACATTTTATTTCTAGAATTTAAAAAAATGGGTTTTTAGTTATTTTTTTTAGTTATTTTTTTTATTTAAATTTACAATATTGACTATTTCGCGAGGTAATACGTTGATTATTGAAGGAAAAAATATGTTGGAGTTTGCATGTACCGTAATTGTTATAATTAAATGGAGTTTGTAGCATTTGCTGGGCAGGTCTTCTAGTGTTGACTTGATGCTGTATGGGTTTATTAAATCGGTACTCAATTATTGTGGTCATCTTAAATATATATGTATATCTTCGACTTGAAGAGCCTTCAAACTTGTGTCATTATCTCTTGATTTTGTGTGAGCTTAAGAGCAGCATTTTGAAGCCTTTGTATTTGTTTGAATGTGTGTTTCAGAAGCACTACCCCAAGCAAGAATTCCGTACCGTATCCTCGACTCCATCAAAGCATAATACACTTGTTTTAAAACGTTTTCAGAAGCGTGGTGCTTTAAATGAGAAATGGCGAATAGAGCTTTCATTTGGAAGAGTAACGAAATCTCGCCGCACAAAATCCCGAATCACGAAATCCCGCCGAAAATAAAAATCCCGCCGACAGATATTTTTGGAAATATTTGGCGGGATTTTCAATACTATTTTAGTACTATGAATTAAATATTTTATTTTTAACTATTTTTAAACAAATGGAAAGTATTTAAGGAACTGTTGGTTCGGGAAAAATTCAGTTCTTGTTAGAACTCCGAGGAGGTAAACCTCCTCCATCTTTAGAGAGATGATTTTCAATGTATGGCCAATTATTTTTGGACATTCAAACAAAATATTTTTGGACTTTTGCCAAAAATATTTTTGGACATTTTGTCAAAAATATTTTTTTATCAAACTTTTTTTCAACAATTTTTTTTTTTCAAAAATTTGTTTTTGAAGAAATTTTGATTTTTCATAAATTTTTTTCAAAGGAGTTAAAATCCTTAAGTCCCGCGGAGCGGGCCACCCAATGTACTTTTAAACGTGATTTCTGGCTAAACTAGGCATCTGAGCGAGTTAAAAATTGCATATTCGTGATATAGGGAGTGATGTATCACATGATTTTTTTAAAAACTTTTTTGGAAATTTTTTTTGTAATTTTCTTATTTTTTTGACTCAAGATACTTTCAAGACTTCATACTTTACTTGTCTTCAGCTTTAAGCCAATCAGAGCTCGTTAAAAATTAACGAAATCAGAGCGGTCTTCTTCGTATTGAAGATTCCAGTACAATAGTAGGCAACTTCGTTCTCGTTGCTTCTGATTGATTCGAGTCACCATTAGGGGCCAGTTATAGCTATCAGTGGAATGCTGACTTCATTTTTTTGACAAGCCAGTTACAATAATCATTGAAAAATTGGTTTCAGTAAAAGATCCTGTCAGTAGCTGATTACAACCAATTATATGCATTTGAGTTTAGAGTTGATCATTGAAAGGAAAACTGACATTTGAGAAAAGAAAGAGAATCGAACACATTCAGTGGAACGATTTTGTTCCATATTAAAGAAACGAAAATCAGCTGTTCATTGAAATTGATTTCTATCAGTGAAATAATAAAAGTGGATTTAAAAGAAAGTTTAAATCAGAATTTTGTATTTTGTAGAGTACAAAAATTCTACTACTCATTACCTTCATTTTGGTACCAATTAAAGGCATTGCAGTTTGTTTATTCGTCTTAAAAATGGGAATGAAAAATTTCAATGATGCATTTCAATGATAGCTATAACTGGCCCCTTACTATGGAAATGAAAATCCATACTGTGCTGTCAATTTAGTATTGAAACGGCGGGATTTCGTGATTCGGGATTTTGTGATGCGGGATTTTTTGATGCGGGATTTCGTACCCAACCCCTTTCATTTAGGTTCATTCGTGATTTGTCAATGCATCTATCCCAGAGAAAGTGACAATCTATTACTACACCAAGATATAAATAGGTGACAAATAATTCAATACATTTGTTTGAAGTGTTTGGGCAAGTTTCATTTTCGAAGTAAATCCTCTTTTCTGTTGGCTGGAATTGTGGATTTCGAATGTGCATCATTTTAGTTTTGGAAGCGTTTAGAAATAAATCGTTATCGTGCTCTGTTTGGAAAATCGTATTAGTTCGTTGGTATATAATATAAATAGAACTGGACCTAATTTTGATCTTTAAGGAACTCCAAATATCATAACTTTCTTCTCACTAAAAACATCTTTAATTTTAACACACAAAAAATTAAATTTGGTGGTGCAACAGCTCGAAGAGAACCAGGACCTAGTCACTTAAAACTCTCAACCATTGCTATGTGTGTGTTACCAGGAATGGAGGGAACCTACAATTTTCTGCCGAATCCGAACGGCTAATGAGCAGCACTTTTCATGACAAGAGATACTCTTTGATGATTTGTCAATTCATCACAGGAGGCAGTACACCCATGAAAAAAACTTTTTTGGGGCAGCTATGAATCGAGCCCAGGACCTTTTGCCATGACAGTCCAACGCACTAACCACTATGCCAAGGGGTACCTACTAAAAAATTTTAACACAAAATATTTTTTTTCTAAGGTAGTCAAGCAGCCATTGTGCTCAGTATTCCAATCTTGTGTTTCTATGAGTGCTTTTATGAGATTGGAATGATTTAATGTATCAAACGCCTTAAATCCGTATACAGTACTAACAATTTGCAAATTCTGCCAGTAACTTTAGAGTGTTTCTACTTTTCTGAAAACTACATACATTGGCACCATTGCATGGGTAAGTCCCGATGTCTCTCTCTTCATCCAAATCAATCTGGAATTGCAATCAATCTTGCCTCATGACACTTTGACATTTATTAATGTCAAAAAGGTGCGT
This sequence comes from Philhelius festivus, assembly GCA_963931855.1. NCBI lineage: Eukaryota > Metazoa > Arthropoda > Insecta > Diptera > Syrphidae > Philhelius > Philhelius festivus. The sequence continues at coordinate 86,926,632 of OZ007557.1, read as the reverse complement.
TTGTTTAGCTGTTTTTGCACAAAATTTTACCTTTTTAACATTTTCAGTCCAGTTTATTAAAAAATAGTATTAGAAGGATACAAACCTTAGTTGAAAAGTGTGAAAACTTCTTTCAAATTAGCTAAACCTTAATTCATGCTACAACAGAAATATTATGCCATTGCAAAAAGCCATTCAGAGAAGCATGGAATATTTGTATTTCCGTCATCTCATGTGAAATAACTTTTTATCAAAACTCGCAAATTCCTATCAAAGTATGCAAGAAACTATCCAACACACGAAACATCACACCTCACTGATTGCAAGATTGCAACAAAAGAATATTCTTGCCAAAACCATCAACAGCAGATGCAAGTTCTGACAAAACACCAAACCTGAATAAAATTAATCAGTACGTGAAAATATTATCGTCTGCATATTTATCTAGATACACAAATCTTAACACTCTGATAAACAACAAATAATGTGCTCGAGGTGATTTATGAAACAATTCAAAGCCGGCAAAATTTAATAAAAAAAAATACATACATACCTACATATGCAAATTCCTACAGCTTTAAAATTTGTTTATTTTTTCTATTTTAATGGAAGAATTTCGAGAGCCTCCCTCTTAGTTGGTCGACCAACCAACCCAACCCAACCATTCATCGAAAATATTTACAACAAAGTCGACGTTGACATACCCCGTTTAATTCCAATTAAAATTCCAATCTAAAAATACGATTTTTTTATTTTATATTTTATTCTCAAAACCTTGAGTAGGAATTCAAAAAAAAAAAATCTACAAAAATAAACACGAAGACGCATCGCGTCGCGCATAAATGAAAAGCAAAAGTTTCCGCCGAACATACATAAATACCGCCATCGCAACCGCCACCAACACCGCTCTGCGCTCTGGTCGCGACCATTCCATCATCCGACCGAACTATCAGTCAACAGAATTTACGCCGAAATGTCTACTGCGGTGACGGTGACTTTCGGGCTGAGTACCACCGGATGGTCTTGACTTGATCGCATTTCACCGAAGAAAAACACACTCGCAAGACAGAAAAAAAAATCCAACAATTCTACGTAATCTCGTCAATTAATCTGAGGCACAAACACCGCCACACCGCCTGACTATATTGTGCAATTGAACCGACGACATTTGTGTGTACTTGACGCTGAAAAGTCGATTAAAGGTTTTATCGCCTCATTAAACCCTGGATTCTAATTAATCCATTTAAAGTCGCCGCCGACGAAGAGCGATTCCGATTCCAATTCAAATTCCTCCACTGCCTACTTCATGTGTGTACTTAATTCAGTTAAGATGATTTATTTTCAGCACCTTTTAGTTTTTCCTGACTTTATTTCTGTTGAAAGTAAATTCTTGAAATTCCAGCGAATGACATGCGAGCAAAACAAAATTATCATAAAACGCGGATGTTGTTTGTCCATTTTTACATTGAAATGTAATCAGAACCCGGATTTAGAGTGTGGGGTCGGCTTTAAAGTATTCTGGAATTCCCTTTTCTCGCGCGACTTTGTATTCATTGTTGTTGGTGGCTTTGCAAAACATTTTTAACATTCTACTCGGTATTAGACATTCCTTCATTCGGGTGCTGGGGCTGGGCGGGTGAGTGAGAGAGAGAGTGAGGGGTTTGCTTTAATTGGAATCAAGAAAGCGAGAAGGCACGTACGTGGTTATAAACTGATTGAGGGACAGTGCGACCTTTTCATGGGATTTACACGGAATTGTAATCACGTTGCCGTGAGTGGACATATTTTTTTTTTTTTAAATAAGTGCAGTGTAGCCGATCAGGGGCAACTTTAAAATTAAAAATATGATTTTTCCTCTAAAAAATAAAGAAGTTCACATCTTCTAGGAACTCCCAACAAACTATTACCATACTTGCTGGTTAAGAATGAAGGTAGTAGATGTAGTAGGCCCTGTGAAGGTCGAAACCCGAAATGAAATTTTCTGGGAGAGATACGAGTATGACAAATTGGTCTTTCTATCATTAGCCTACGTTTTTTTAAAACAGTTTTATACACATATGGACGGACGGACGTTAAACGAACTTAATCTTAAAATTTCATTTAAGGGCGCTGAACAAAAGTTGCTTAAAAAAAACTTTGAATATATTTTTAACCGAAGTTGGCCAAACACAGTTTACTTTTTGTTAGACGGACAAGGACATGGACAAAATAATCATTGAACGCATCCTCCTAAATTTAATAAAGCTAGCTCTATAGGTCAAGTATTGGTTTGATATAAAAAATACCAAGGTTTTAATCAAACTTGAAACTACGAGGATTGGAAAAACCAATTAAGTCATACCGTTTAGCTCTATCTAGAGCATAAACAGGTGGACCGTTTGGCTTCGAACTCGAAAACGAAAACGACTACAACTTCTGATTTAACTTCGGGCTTTATATGTGCATCCAACGTGTTATGTGAATGTCTTAAACCGTTTTGAAATAATTTGGTCGGAAAGTACCGGATCGGCAGATCGACCATAGACCAGATATTCACATTGAGGCAAATCTTGGAAAAGACGAGCGAGACTTGTTGATCTTGAAGTAAATAAGGATAAAACCAAATACATGCCACAAACATGTGTCCAGCGATTAAGGAAAAACGTGACTATTGAAAGCAAAAACTTCTAGGTTGTTAAGGAGTTCATCTACCTCGGAGCTAATATTAACTCCACGAACGACACCTTTTGAATATCCGATGAAACAATTTCGTCCAAATTTCTACTACCGGTCCTGCTTGGGTTGCAAAATTTTACATATACTATGTTTATATGAGCTTGAAGCTCGCTACGACCCTTTGTAAACGGGTATTGAGTTGAAATGAGCTTCGTTCGACTCGATCTCACTCGTAGCGATAAACATTGGTCTTGCATGTTTACAAATTGATATAGCAAGGGAAAACCGTGTTTTAACGCTCTGTTCTGGATTCTATCCAATAAATGAAGTGAAGTGTGGGCTGCACCTGTCTAAAGATGTCAGTTGTACTTAAATGTTGGACGTATATAAATGCTTTATTGTAGCCAGATCAGAGGGGCTGACAAATTTCTTACATCGATATAGAAATCCTAAGCATTATCAGCTCTTTCAGCGGTCTCCAGAATGTGGTCATTCCAACGAACATCGTCATTGACGCACATGCCGAGTACTGAGAGCTTTTCGGTTTCTTCGATGCAACAGCATTGAATTTTGGAAGCATTAAACATTTACCAATGCTGTAAAGAACGGAGTTTAATAAGCTTATCCTACGATACCGTTGTATTTCCACTTCCGAAGGAGATGAATGAATTTCAGAACGAATATGAGAAGCTGGGGGTAGAGTCGTCAGCAAAACAATGAATTGAATTAGAAGTTTCAGACAAGAGATCATTTATAAAAATTAGGAAAAGAGTCGGAGACGAAACGGAGTCCTGGGGAACACCAGCATTTATTTTGTGAAGATCAAACTTGATACCGTCCAATACAACTTGTATTGAACAATCTAGAAGGTAATTTCTAACCCAAAGAATAAGGGTTAAATTGATATCAAACGCACGCATTTTCGATAAGCCAGCCCGGTACCAAACTCTTTAAAATACCTTAGAGATATTAAGCGCAATAATCTTGCTTTCTCCAAAACAATGTAAAGATCTGTCCCACTCTTCGGTGAGGTATGCCATCAGATCACCAGTGAAACGATTTCTATGAAAGCCGTAATGCGTATTATTCAGAAAATTTCGATCTTGGAGATATTTCTTGAGCTGGTGATTGATCAGCGATTCCATGACTTTGGAAAGAAGAAATTTTGAGTGGAGATTCGGATTTCGGTCAAAACATCATCTTCTGGGACGAGGAAGTTTTTTGATTGAGCAGCTTTCTCAATAAGTTAAATTGCCCCTATTTGACCAACACTTTAATGCATCTTCAAAGATTGACTGTTTCGTACGTTCTATGACTTTTCGGAATGATAACAGTTACTGTCAATGGCTTCATTTATAGAGAGATATTATTTGACTTTCTATGGCAAGAGCTTGAAGACCGTCTGTCAAATTTGTTGGCATTCTGAGTTATTTTACCGCGACGTGACGTGGCGCCGATCATCAAATTGCTGAGTGATTTAGTGATTTAGATTTGATTTATTGATCAGAAATTCATTCGATTAAATGTCCAAACATTCTGGAATGTGTCAAAACTGAAAATCGATTAAAAATAAATCTAAAAAAGCACACAATTCCACTCAGACCATTTAAAGTTAAAAAAAATTAATTATTGCAAAAAAAAAAAAATAAGAGGAAAAATAGGAAAAAAAATTATTAAAAATGTTGTCATCCTCTGTCATCCACTTTGTTGGCAACAATTCCGACACAAAAAATTAATATTCTTGTTTTCAAAAATAAATCATTGGTCGATGGGAAGCTATGTATAAATGACCGAATGCTCCTCGGAATGTCGTGGGAGTGTGCTTTCGAGATAAAATAAGACAAAATTTATTATCATTTTTTTTTTTTAATTCAGTGTTGTATATTTTCAAAATGAAATTCCACGACAGATTTTTTGCCAAATATCTTCTTCTCCTGCTGTGTGTGCTAATTAATTATCTTCTTCAATTAGTACTGACCTTATCAACGAGAGTATTGTACAACATTCCAATGTAAATTCTTTTGGTGCAAGATTGTAAATTTAAAAGTGACGTGCAGCGTTCTCATGCTCGCGCTGTAAGGGCAATTCGAAAGTGAACGAAATCACAAACTGAAAAAATTGCAAACGACTGCGAAATACGTACCGACCTCGCGAATTTGTGGTTGGCTTTTTTTCTGTCGCAAATTTATTTCAATTGTTTGAGAAATGTGTGTGTACAAAGTGGAGGCAAAAAGGGGCTTTTGGTGGAGGATGGTTATTGAAAAAAATTTCAGAGAAAATCGCCAATGATAACGATTATTTTCAATGCAAATTGTGTACAAAATTTATGCACAATACTAAATCTATTGGATTGTATTTAGAAGTCAAATTTTAGAGTGGTTCTTTAAAAAGAGGGGCGTTTTCGAAAACGTCAATTTGATCGTCATTTTTTGTCGCAGATATTGATATCGTCAAATAGGTATGCAATCGACCATGATTGCATAAAATCTGTTTGATAAACTTCAGTCAAATTTCATGCAGACGCAATTGATGGCTACGAACCCGTTTTCTGGCTTATCAATATTTTTGTCGTCAACTCGATTTTTTTTTTTCTAGCAAACTGCGTTATCGACAATAATGCTATTGCAGTCAAATTTCGTTTTGCTTTTTCGAACAGTTTACTTTGGCTGTTTGTGTTTAAGAACATCTTGCGATTGCATTTTTGACATCAATGACGACTTCGAAAATGTCCAAAGTTGTTTTGATTAAAAGTCGCCGAGCTGTCGCCTCCATTTTTGCAACTTCCTATCAGCGACAGATATTTACACATGTTTTTTTACCTTATCAGTCTTTTTATCGCATTTCACGGGTGGTAATGCTTACAATCTTGATAATGTTTATTCTTTTACGACAATTTTACAACAAATTTACGACACACATGCCTTAGTTTTTGTTTGTATTTATTTTGACCTATTTTGAGGTGTGGAAATGCTAACTTGACTGCTTGCATTACCAGAACCTACATGTTCAAAAAAATGAAACAGGACAATTTTTTTTCTTTCAGGTCAAGTTTACGACAAATTCACGACAATCAGAAGGAAAGAAGTTCTAAATATTACTGTCAAAAACAAATCTGAATGATATTTCAAATCAGTTATCATTGAAGTAAGTTGTCAGGGATAAGTTGCTGTTTTTTTTCTGTAAAATCGAAACCAGGAGTATTAGAATTGTATCTATGATTGATTTTACTTAAGGAGATTTTTCGGTCACTGAAATATTTGATTTTCCACTGGAAAAGTAGAATGGTGTCATGAATGTCACATTGATAAGGTGTTACAGTTTAACTACCTCCTTTTTCCGCCATTTTTTCGGCCATTTAGTACGTTCTATCGATATTTTTAATTTTTCGTTGCATTGTAAAGTTTTGAAGTATGGAATTTGAATAATTTCAAATGTCCATTACAAAACACCGAATTGATAGTGATTTATCAACTCCTGATGTCCAGGGACTTAAGAGAATTTGTAATTCTGGCTGTTTTAATTTCGAATTGCAAAATTTTACTTAGAAGACTTCAAAATGTACTCACTGCAGTGCCGTCTGTAAATTTGTCATTAATTTAAACCAAAACAACAACAAAATTGCAAAACAATAAACGACAGATGCATATCATTAAAATTCTTTAAAATACATTTCTTAAAGGCCGACCCCGCTATATAGTATTATTTGTGTTTGCTTTTTCGCATAAAATTGATGGCTCTTTAATTTATTGCTTTAAAGTTATTTTCAAAAAAAAAAAAAACCGTCTGATAGAATAAATTGCGAGTGGGTTTTAAAGTGATTGCTGACGTTCTATTTTTCTGGAGAATTCAGCTTAATTGGTTTTGTGTTTTTATAGTCTGTCAAAAAAAAAATTGAAAACAATTTTGGTCGTCCACCTTGTGTGAAAGCCGGTAAACACTAAAAATTCCATTTGATTGACTTTTTAAAATTTGTGTTTTTATAACTTTAAATGGAAATATTAAAAAAAAACTTAAAATTGGATTTATATTATTCATGTTATTCTATACTTTTGTTTTAGAAATTATAAAGAGCCTACAACTGGTAGGTAGTAGCTGAAGAAGTGTAGACTCTGGTATTTAATGGTGACATAAAGCCGATAAAAATTGTAAATACGACTACATCTATTAAGAGATAAAATAGAAGTTACTGTAAAATTAAGAGTTAGAGTTAGCGCTCTAGAGTAAGAGTTAAAGGTAGGACTGGATCTCAACTAACTCTATAACAGTTTTCAACTGCCGTTCATCTATTATGGAGACGGAGTTTAATATTCACCTCTGTTGGGTGGTAGGGCAACGCACCCCTCAAAATAGGCTAAAATGAACTCAAAGAAGAAAAGGACAGTATTAATAATTGTCGTGAATTTGTCGTAAATGTGTTGTAAAATCAAAATCGTTGTCGCGCTTGTTTTTTAAAAATTAACCCCTGGTAATGCTAACTTGACAGTCAAGTTAGCACAACCACCCTCAAAATAGGGTAAAATGAACTCGAAAAAGAAACAGGACAGCAAAAATATTTGTCGTAAATATATCGTAAAAGAAAAAAAAATTGTAGCATCTTTTTTTTCTCAAAAAATGCCTTGGAAATGCAAAAGTCCTTAAAATAACATTTTTCCATAAAACCTAGCACTACCATACCAAAATTATCTCTTATAAGTAATTGTTTACAATGCAATTTGTTTAAACAAGTGTCGTATGACGTCTTTAAATAAGTTCCGCCATAAAATAATTTGTCGCGCACTTCCTGCCAAAAAAAATGCCCTAAATATGACAAAAGTCCTTAGGAGAATTATTAAGTTAGAGTTAGAGTTGGAGTTAGAGTTAGAGTTAGAGTTAGAGTTAGAGTTAGAGTTAGAGTTAGAGTTAGAGTTAGAGTTAGAGTTAGAGTTAGAGTTAGAGTTAGAGTTAGAGTTAGAGTTAGAGTTAGAGTTAGAGTTAGATTTAGAGTTAGAGTTAGAGTTAGAGTGAGGGTTAGGGCTGGAGCAAGAGCTAGAACTAGAGTCAGATTTAAAGAAAAAGTTGGAGTTAGGGTTAGAGTTAGAGTTAGGGTTAAGGTTAGGAATAGAATTAAGGTTAGGGTTAGAGTTAGGTTAAAGTAAAAGTTAAAATTAAGGTTGAGTTAGAGTTAAAGTTGAGTAAGAATTGTGTTAGATTGAGTAAGAGTTAGAATCTTAATTATTCGCGAATCAAAAGTCCGTTTGGAGGCGAATCATCTCGCGAATGGTTGTCAATTTTGTATTAGGGTGGACGAATGAATTTCTTCGCTGAAAATTCGTGTATTGTCTCTGAACTGCTTCAAATGTAATAAAATATATAAAAATAACTGCAAACTTTTTGCAGTTTGTAAATGTTGTTAAATACTTTTAATAAAATTTTTCGTGTTAAAATAAAAAAATCCAAAAAGTCCACCAGTAGTGGAGGAATTCTTTCGGCTTCTTTTATTTGCCTAACTATTTTAAAAAGTATTTTTGATTAGTTTTATATTTTTAACATTTTCTAGTTTTATAATTTGATTGTAGATATTTGTCAAGTCAATTTGCGATGATAATATTTGTCCGTATCTTTCTACTTAATTTTTTTCGCCGGTGACTTACAATTTGCAGTTCGTATTTTTACGTTTAACTGGCTGAACACAATGGAGACGGAGCTGCAACTGGAGCTGCAACTGGAATAGCTGTCAAAATATTCAATACACGTAAATTCAATGTTACGAACACAACACAACGCAACTGCAGTCGGTGCTGCAGTCGGTGCTGCAAGAGTTGGCGAACTTTTAACTTTTTCGTGCAGCATTTTTGACATTTCAAATTTTATATATCTGTCTGTGATTTTAAGTGTTGTTTTGTTGTATTGTGATTTCGTGGTTAAATTTTAATTAAAATAATGGACGAAAATCTTCAATTTCAGTGTCCATTTTATAGTTTCAATTACTTAAAATATTTACAATTTGCCAAAGATTCAACACCTGACCCAACAAATGACAACAAAACAATGAAAGCTGTACAGCCTCATTGTGGGCACATAAAAAAAAGTACGTACGACACTTTTTGACAGCTCTTCCAGTTGCAGCTGCAGCTCCAGTTGCAGCATTCTATTGTGTTCAGCCAGTAAGGCGAAGTCACTTGGTTTATTACAATAATACCGAATTGATTCATTCGCCAGTTTTTCAGTTCGCTTTGCGAACGGTTATGGGAACCTTTTACAAATATATAGAAGTTTGGGCCGATCTATTTGTCAATTAAAGTTGTTATTGCGTTAAAAATTGATCTTTTTGAAAAATCATACTATTTTGGGATTAATAAATTGCTTCAAGCTTTTTCAAAAATTTTCCAAATCATTGAGATCTGAAGCTAATAATTCTAATCTTCATTATTACCATTTTTGAAGATACCAATAGCCCTAGATATCTTGATCACCATGGAAATGTATAACATTTTGTAACTTAGTGACCAATTTTGAAATCTCTGCAATATTTTGAAAAGGTCCTTGACTTTAGTCCCAAAGATAGTTCATGTTTGAACTACCATAACACTTATCATAGAAATATATTTTAGTTGGTGACTTTCTGCACGTTTTTCAAATCTAATCTGCTAATAACATTAAACAAAAAAAAAATATTAAATTCTCAGAGATTTAATTGTGTGGATTTTGGTCAGCGGAAAGAATTTAATCAGAATTAGAAATTTATTTGACAATTTAATTTAAAGATTAAAATGGAGTGCTTGTTTTTCGGGCCAGTTTTCGATTGTATTTCAGGTAGATACCCGATGGTAAAAAGTCTTTATCATCTTTATCGACATGATGCACAATACAATCCTGTATTAGATCAAGTATTCGGGGTTTATTATATGTGGGCCAAATCTTTCTAGATAGAATTTCCGCAAATGAATTATGAAGAGCTGATCCTTGCCTGGCGAGCTCGTTTGCCCGTTCATTCCCAGCACTGCCACAATTACCCAGAACCTAGATGAGAGTGGTAATGTGGTTAGTATTGAGGCTACCAAGTTCATTCCGGACCAATATGGAGGATTATGTATGTATTAGAATTAATGGCCTTAACAGCCGCCTGACGGTCTTTGGTAATAGCCGTATCCGTATTCCGAGTCTAGTTTGGATCTTGTTTAAGTACCTTACATGCCTCCCTTATAGCCAGTAATTCAGCTTGTTTTTCTAGAACCTGATCCTAATGACTTGCAACTCTCAACCATTCCTGTGGTGACAATTTTATTGCTGATTTCGAACGACAAGATGAAGATATGTTCCTGGAGGATTTATCCCTTCCTCGAAGGATTTAGTACCCTTAAAAACAGTTTTATTTCGTTCTTAGGTGGCAGTGCCTGAGAATCGAATCCATATATCCGTCGTCGTCCAATGAGACAGACCCACAAGCATTACTAAAACTGAATGATACTTTAATGTCTTGTGTGTATGAGTTGTTTTTATGACTTAACGAATGATTGTAATTAGTTTTATAACAATTAGTAGTTAAGATATTTTTTGACGAAAATAACTCTTCGTCGAAAATCCCGGTATGGAAAACTTTCCTCATTCCCCTCTCTATTTAGAAAGAACTGAGTTGTTTTGATGAGTTAACGAAGATTTTGAATTTTTTTTAATCAAAATTAAGTAAAATACTTTTTGGCGAAAGAGAATTAGTCAGTTAATAAACTTCCTATTATTAAATTGACTACTCAATTATTTTCTCAGATTTCATAACTCTTGAGCAATCCAAACAAGGTTAAATTCCTCCCATATTAAAGACTGTTTTTCATTAATAAATAGATAAACCAAATCATGATGACCGTCATAATCCAACAGACTTAACGATAACAAAACTCAAAACTTCACGGTATATGTATGCAAAATGTCAACAATTCGGTAGAGAAATACAAAAAAAAAAAAAACATTTCTTATTAATATTTCTGCTTCCAGCATTCCAAAGTGTGTGCTTCTATAAAAGATGCATCAACAAACATAAAGTACAACAATTATGTACCCATAAATTCAGAATTGCAAAATTCATATTATATGCGCCCAACTTGGGATGGTTCGATATCGCATTGCATTTTGTCCGAATCTTGAGAGGGTGGAAGACAAAAACAACAACGACGACAAAAGACGACGACGAAGACGACGACGACGTTGCTTTCTACATATAACATTCCAAGGTGTATCTGTTAGATACAAAAAGTTTTTATGTAATTTTTATATTTTTCTGCGTGCGATGCACATTCATATTCCAACTGAAAGCAATTTGTTGTGAATTTTAATTGAAAAACGAAAAGCAACAAAATAAACGAACTGACCTACGATACTCCCGCTTGCCACCACCGCGCCGCCGCCGCTAAAATTCAACTACTATCTTCCAATTGAATGTTATAAAGGTAGGGTTATGTATAATACACTCTGGATCACTGGATTATGTCGTTTTCTTAACTTAATCTATGATTATTGGAATTTTTTCTAAAACCAAAAGAATTAAAAATACAAAAAAAAAAAAACACTATCGAAATGTGCTTAGTTGTTACTTATGGTCGCCACTTCTCATTTGACAGTTTTGTCTTCCAATCTGTATAAATCCTTTCCTCTTTAAAGCCCTTACAAGGATCCAGTTGTTTGCAACGATCAAACCTTCATATAACCGTAACACTGTTTGAATTTGTATATTTTAAATTCATACAACGCTCATTCTGTCCTCGGCAGACTAGGCATGGTGGAGAGTTTTGAAATTTTGGAGAGATTTACAATTCCTATCGACATTTCAATGATTGAATGGGGTGATGTGTGGTGTTTGGTACAAACATGATAAGTCCATAAAGTAACTTGCGTTTTCACGTTCACTTTACATGAACCTAGAGCTGAAACGGGTTGACTGATTTTCTTCAAATTTGGAAAACTTTTGAAAATATTCTTTGAACAATTATGTTCCAAATTTTAAGAAAATCGGTTTACCCGTTTAGGTTCGAGATCGATATAAAGTGAATATAAGGATGCAAATTATTTTATGGAGTTATCGTGTTTCTACCAAAGACCACAGATATATAGTTTTTGCTCAACTTTTGAAGAACCGTCCTAAATTCAAAGATTCGTAGTGTCCTTTTATTCACGTACTTTGACTCAACAGACTATTTTTCTGGGATGTGTTGTGTGTTGCTGTTTTTTTTTCTAGTGAAGTGTTAAGAAATCTGGGCGGTGGCCGTCATTGCTGCTTGAAAATGGTAATGAGATTTTGCCTTGTAAATTTGCTCAACTCAAAAACTATAGGCACTAAACCAAACTAACTAAAACCAACACCGGCCGGCGCTATAGTAATAAAAACTACAACTTAAGGAGACTCCTATAACGTGCCTCAATATAAAGGTGGCATGGTATTTTTTTTTTTTTTGTATTTTTACTGGAAATGCAATCCGTGACTATTTGTATTGTAAAAAGGCGTCTGACTTTGAATTTTCCCATTCAAATGTGAGTTTGATTAGTAATGAGGCATAAGGCGATATATGCAAATTTAAACAAACCGAGAATGGTTACAAGGGAGAATTTAACACTCCCTCCTTCCACTGATCTCCCTCCTCCGCATAAAGATAGTTTCATATGAGGCGCATTAAGGTGTGTTGGGATAGTATAATGGCTGTTAAATTTAGAATGTGATCGAGGTAATCCAATTGAAATTCTAGTTATATTTCAAATAATTTAATATTTTATCGTGAAATTTATGCATTTGGAATGACTCTAGAAATCTTTATGATGATAACGGATCTGTGTGGGGGATTTTGTTTGTTTACAAATCTATAACTTAAATAATAGCAAAGATAACGACGAAGCATAATGCAATGAAAATGTCGAATATTTTAAACTGAATTGTAATAAAAATACAATTGTATTAGAATATTCAGTTGCCAAAGTCGGACAGTAAGTCGTTTGAAACAGAAAATAATACTCGTATTTCGAAATTGCCAATTCTTTTCTTTGAATTTTTATTTAGTTCTTAAGGCTCTGGAATATGTCAAGCTTATAATCGAATCATCTGTACACCTTGGCTTACATCTTTTCCTATAAAACTAAAAAATCAAAAAAACAAAAACAGATTGTTATCTCATGAACGACTCATGTTATCTCATGAAATACTATTTTCATAACTCACACAAACATAATTCCACTGGAACTAGGTATATCAATTCCAAGTTTGCTTTTAACATAATAATTAACTGCATGATTGTTCTTGCTACCGTACACCCACGCGGTGAATCCCTACACCCGCTTGATTTGCTAAATTTACAAATGTAAATTTTACTATTGGTATGGAACCGATATGCAAACATAGTTCTTACCTCAGTAAAAAGAGAGAATGGGGGCAAATGTCCCCTCATCTGAAAGAAAATTATTTTCCTCCTCTTCAATGAGAAGACTTAGGTGGTAATTGTTGAAAAAAAACGCTCCGACAGTGAAGACGTCATTCGCCCACAATTTTTACTTGCGACTTGTAGGTACTATAAGGCAAGTTATGCATTCGTAAAAGAAACGAACTTGAGATTTTGATCAAAGTTGACATTACGATGATAGCGAAGACTAAAAAAGTGAATCTTACAATTCTGTCTGTCTGTCAGTCGGTCTGTCGTCGGTTTGACTACAGCCTAAACGACTCGGCCGATTTTCTTTAAACTCTTAATTTTTTCCCCCACACGTTTTTTTCTTTTTTTTAAGACCAAAAATAAAGGTACCTGTCATACGAATTTTTATACATTTTTTTCTCAAAAACTGTTCGACAGATTTTAAAAATAAAAATACAAACAAATTTCATTTAGTTAAAGCTGGGTAATGGTTAAAAAATTTTTCCGAAAAATGGTTATTGAGGGTACCCCCCCTGGAACCATTTTTTTTTGTTTTCGATTTTCTCAAAAAAGGTACAACCGGTTTTGATCATTAATTTTTTTTTGCTAAAGCTCCCCAAAAGCTTGAATAGAATTGTGTATTCCAATTTTCAAAAAATCTTTTTTTTGATTAAAATCTTTTTTTGGATTAAAAAAAAAATCAAATTTTTTTTTTCAAAACTCAATACATATTTCGAAAACTAGATTTTTTTTAAACGTGATAAGAAATAGTTTCTCAATATAATCTACAAGCTGTGAGAAAAAAAATTTATTTTACCTAAAAATTAAGGTACCCACCATACAAATGTTAAAAAATGGTTTTCAAAAATCGTATATTTCTTGAAAACGGCGCCTAGAATTTTGATAAAAATATTTTTCTTTCAATTAAATCTTACGATCTTTAATTTAATGAAAAAAATTGAAATTAAGATATTACAGCTTGTACCTACCATAGAACCATTTTTTTAAATTTTTATTTACTCATTATCGACATAACGGATTTTAATCAAATTTTTTATAGAGACGTTTCTAAAAAGTTTAAAAAACATTGCATTTCAAAACTTAAAAAAAAAAATATTTCATGAATTTTTGATAAAAAAAAAAAACTATTTTTTTTTTTGGAAAATTCGTTATTTCAAAAACGGCTCAATATTTTTTTGGAAATTTAATTTTTATTCGAACCATAATAAAAACTTAAGGTTGGCGTACCAAATTTTTTTCTTAAAGATAAAAGCTTATTTTTTTAAGAAACCACTACAACGACTTATAATTTTTTGTTCTTGCATAAATTCATGTTTACATAACATACTGTTTTTGTCTCTTACTAAAAAAAGAATTTAAAAAATTAATTTTATCCTTATTAACAGTTTTCTCTAACAAAATACGTTTTTAAAATTCCTAGTCTATTATATAGGAGCAAGTTCGTGCGACCCAGTCGTACATTTTATTTACAACTTCTTTAGCATTTAAAGGTAAAAAAACGCAATGCAATTTCTTAAACTAATATGAATTTATGCAAGAACAAATATTTTAAATAATTGTAGTAGAATTTAAAAAAAAATAAGTCTTAATTATATTTTTTTTAATTGTAACTTATTATCATTGTGCAAATAAATATAATTGAAATTAAAAACAAATTTTTTGCTCCAGCAGTTTTTTTTTTTTTTTTTTTTTTTTTTTTTGTTGAAGGAAATCACAAATCTTCTGAAAAAGAAAAAAATGTATTTATGATTCCGAATCGGAATTTAAAATTTATTTATCAAATTGCTTGGGAATATTTTTAACAGGAGATACAAAGAAAAATCGAAAATAAAATTGACCATTAACGCTCGGTCCCGGAATACTAAGGTAAAATTTGACCGGCCACGAGTTACGAAATTTTCGAAATTTTGCGGGACAAAACTCAAACGATTTAATTGACTATTTTACTCAAGCTAAAAAAAAACAGCTTTTTAGTTTTGGAATGGAAATCAAATAAAATAAACAACAAAATAGTATGCTTTCTCTCTTTGCCAATTATTTCTTTTTGGTATCCAATTTTCAGTAACGCTCCAATGTTGCACACAAATTTTCCACTAAATTTATTGACTACTAAACTAATCTAAATTTTAGTTTCTTTCAATTTTCAAAAATGTTCTTTTAGAACTTCTGGTTTGATTTGATCTAAAGTCAATCAAGAAGTGCCCGTCAAGGCTTTAACCATCCCCGTGCTTTCAGCCAGTTAGTGACCTGGGATTTTGATCGCGTCAAAAACTAAGTAAACAGAACTGTTTTGAAGTTTGTAATTACGAGTATCAAAGAGTCATATGAAATCAGCACAATAACTTTAATTAAAGGGTAGAGAAAGTATGATGCCATGTTCGATTGAAATTTGCAAAATCGTCGTATAAACCTAGTTTCATACGAAGACAGCCTTAACATCATACTAGTTCAACTACAATTTTGCGCCAATATATTTAAACTATATTGATTTTTAAAATTTAATAGACATTTTATTTTTATTTTAGTTCTTTAAAAGTAGTAGTGGCTCTGTAAAAAAAAAATTCGACGGTACAAGCACAGACCCTCGTATAAATGGTTTTTGAATGTTTTTCAGAAATAAAAAAACTTCTTCCTATATTTTGACTGTCAATATCGCGGTCGCAATTATTTTTGTTTACTATCTGGAAAATAACTCAACATGTTTATATATCCAATCTTTCCAAAATCCACTCAGCAGCTGACCATTAAAAAAAAAAGAAGTAGCAACTTTAGAAGTTAAAGTTTTGTATTGTTTTATCAAATTACGCTGTGAAAAGAAAATATTTATATATTTTTATCAAACAATAGTTACCTATGTATTTAAGAAAATCCTATCGCTAAAGGCTTTTAATTTAATAGTACTGGAAAAAAAAGATTTTCGGCACTTAAACTCTGACACCCATATTAATAAAGATGGTTTAGTGGAGGTTTGTTAAGTCCTGGACTAAGTGCGAAATTTCATTAATAAAACAAATTTTCTGTTAAGTGACGTTTACTAATTATGATTAAGTTAAACCACCGAAGTAGGTGGTTTAGCGAAGGAATAAGAAATAGAAATGTCCACAGTCAGACACAAGCAATTGACAATCAATTTAGGTAGCCACAGAATATAAAAAAGAGCTTACTTTTGTAGAAGATTTTCTTAAAAGGATTTTTGATAAACGTCATTTTACTATTCCGGAAACATTTTGTTTTTATTAATATAAATATTTAAGCCATGGCTTAACTCCTATTCCATGGTTTAGCAAAACTATGGAATATAGGTGGAATAAGCGTTTTTTATTAATACGGCTGTGAAAATATAAGTTCTGAAAAAAAAAATGTTTTGAACAAATGAGAAATATCCTTGTGGTTACATTGGCGCAAAATTTAAAACTTGCTCTAAATCAATTTTAGAATAGGATTCGATTCTAAATATGATGTATAAAACGAGAGTCAACTTTTTGTTAATTTTAAATGACATAAAGTATACTTTAACGTTAAAGAGCTCATCTAACTTTAACAGCAGCAAATAGCTACTTTAACTTTTAAAAGTATATACATATTTTCCTTATTGACAATGGTCATTTCATACCAAAGCAAATCAAAGTAAAAATGTTTACTGATGTTTTATTTGATTTTTCAAAAGATGTGATTTGTTAATAGACTGAATATTACAAATGCGAAACAATCGTACAAAAGTGCTTTACGATCTTTAGTTTTGCAATATTGCGGCGGACGATGGACAAACAAATCTGTATCTTCAAATGTAACTATGTATGCATTTACTAGTATAGCCAAATGAATTTGCACCTTGTTGCATTGGGTTTTTATTTTGTGAACTTCATATTCTTCGTATACTTCATTTCGATCTTAAATAATGTAAATAACGAATACAAAATGAAAATCCTTATGTTAGTAGTTACATTTATTATCTTTGTATATATAACCTATAGTATTATCATGGAGCGTGATTTTGTATTGCGAACGCTAGCCTGGTGGTGGAGCAGAAATTAGCTCACGCTTTTGCAGTGGAAAGTAGGATAACATACAAAACAAGTACATAGTAAACAAAATGCACGACTGGGTCGCACGAACTTGCTCCTATGTAATAGACTAAGAATTTCAAAAATGAATGTTATTAGAGAAAAATTGTTCATAAGCAAAAAAATTAAAAATTAAATTAGACTAAAACAACTTCTTTAGTACTTGGAGGTAAAAATAGAATGCCATGTGATTCAAGCAAATATAGGTTCATGCAAGAACAAAAATTATAAGTCTTTATAGTGGTTTCTTAAAAAATAAGCTTTTATATACAAAATTTTTAAAAGATTTTTAAGAAAAAATTTTGGTACGCCAATTTAAAGTTTTTATTATTGTTCGAATAAAAATTAAATTTACAAAAAAAATATTGAGCCGTTTTCGAGATATTGAATTTTCAAAAAACAAATATTTTTCTTAAAGTTTTGAAATGCGATGTTTTTTAAACTTTTTAGAAGCTTCTCTCTAACAAATTTCATTAAAATCCGTTATGCCGATAATGAGAAATTCAAAATTTAAAAAAATCGCTCTATAGTAGGTACAGTCAGTAATATTTTGTTTTCAAATTTTTTTTTATTAAATTATAGATCTTAAAAATTAATTGAAAGAAAAAAAATTTAAGTAAATTTCTCGGAACCGTTTTTGAGAAAAATACGATTTTCGAAAACCATTTTTTAACATTTATATGGAGGGTACCGTTATTTTTAGGTAAAACAATTTTTTTTTTCTTAAATCTTATAATTTATATTAAAAAACTTTTATTTATCCAGTTTTGAAAAAATCGAGCATGGGGTTTAAGAAATATTGAGTTTTCAAAAAAAAATTTGAAAATTTTTTTTTTAAATCCAAACAATTTTTTTTTTGAAAATTTGAATACACAATAATATTGAAACTGTTTGGGAGCCTTAACATAAAAAAAATGATCAAAATCGGTGGTACCGTTTTAGAGAAAATCAAAAACAAAAAAATGGTTCCAAGGGGAGTACCAAAAATATCCAGTTTTTGGAAAATTTTTTTCAACCATTACCTAGGTTTAACTAAAATTAATCTTATGATTTTTTTGCTTTAAATTCTGAGGGACAGTTTTTGAGAAAAAAAATATTTCTAAAATTTCGAAAAAAATTGGTATGGCAGGTACCGTTATTTTTGGTCTTAATAAATCAAATCAAAAAACATCCGGGGGGGAAAAATTAAAACCCATATCTAAGAAGTTTGAAGAAAATCGGCCGAGCCGTTTAGCTGCAATCGAACGGACAGACAGACAGACAGAATTGCGAGACCCACTTTTTTGGTCTTCGCTATCATCGTAATGTCAACTTTGATCAAAATCTCGAGTTCGATTTTTTTTCCGAATGCATAACTTGCCTTATAGTGCCTATAAGTCGCAAGTAAAAAGTAAAATATTGTACATGTGTATGCGTTTTATTTTGTTGTTATTTTTTTTACGTCCGTATTTTGTTCGTTGCTTTTACTGCCCATACATACATGCGTAGTAATTGGTACAAACATAATAAGTCCATAATAATAATTTGCGCTTTGCTTTTACGTGCATTTTACATGGAGCTATGGTTTTAAGAGGTTGACTGATTTTATGAAAATCGGTTTAAACTTTTATGACTCGTGTTCACCAAACCCGTCATCGGCCGAAGCTTGACCGGTTGTTGTCGCCCAAACCCGCCTGACTGAATCAAAATAGTCAGAATAGAATCAGAATAGTGTACGAGAAGTGTAAGGTTCTAGTTCTAAGTAAAGTGACTATCATATTCTACCAAACACCACAGCTTTTAGTCGTACAGACGGATTTGGGACTCCCCTTTTCGTCTTACTGATCAAAATCTCGATTTCGATTTTTGTTACGAATGCATAATTTTTTATAAAGTTCCTATGTATGTATCGTAAGTTCTATCTTCTTCTACCAACAGTATCTATTTCGTTCCAAGATAGAGTCTCTGGATTTTTAATATTTTATTAGTGCAAAGTTAATGTTAACACATAAAAGTCTTCTTCGAATCATAAATCAAATTCATACAAAAGTCAATAAATATAAAAGAGTCTAATGACATGAGAAAACACTCAAAATATCTTCCCACGGTTACAATAATAAAACACTCAGGTGTCAAGTCTTTATTGTACATATTTAACAATTATAGAAGCTTCAAAAAATAGGGATTATTTAAAATAAACTATAAATTTATATGAGAAAATTAAAAAAAAAAAAAAAACAATAATAGCACACAAAAAATATAGCACGTAAAAAACTTTACCAATATTAATGTGTTATCGCTTGCCAATCAATCAAGATAAAAATCTTTTGCATAAAATATTCAATTCAAATTTCGTAGAGTGAATATTTTTTACATATCTTGAAACTTATTGAATTTACCTAACTAAAAAAAAGAATAAAACAAATCAAAATGTCAAGACATTGATTTGCCTTGCAAATACTTTAGGTTTGGTCTCTCTCTTTTGTATGATCTGCATTTCAACAAACTATTTATTTTTTCGTATGCACAATGTTCCTTGAATCTAAATTATTCTCATCGAAATTGGGTCGTTATTCAAATATTTTTCATCAAATAAAAGAAATCTACAGATAAAAAAAAAATTGTGAGTTACTTCACTTAAAACAGACAGGAAGTGTTCACCATACAATCTGCGGAATTTATTTACATTCGAGTAAAAATGTCAAAAGTCTGATAAATCAACTATTTTTAAATATCATTTGCATGTTTAAGAAGAAACAAAAATAAAAAAATAAAAATTCTGATTGACCCAGATTATGGTCGAGTATATTTCTTTTGTTTATTTCATTTCAACATAATCGAGTGAATATGTTTCATTTTTTTTTTTGTTCTTTGCGAATTCCAATGGTTCAAATTCTTTATTTCATTATTCACAATAGGAGTAGTTTTTGCATGTCCCAGATGTAGTTTGATATGAAATTAATAGCCGGGGGTTAGCGAATTGCAAATCGAAAAATTGTTTAACCCGGTTAATTTGTGTACTGACGTCAGAGTTAAGGCGTGTTGGAGTAGTGACAGCGAAGCAACATTTTCTCGATAAAACCTTTCGCAGCCAATGCATGTAAATAGCTGCAAATAATTGTCAATACGAAAAATGAAAAGGATGTTGATCACTGTTTCTAGAGCGGAATCTTTTTCTCATCTGCTAACATCTTCGACAACTTCTTCCAACGTTGAGGTGTTTAAGTTGATCTTTTAAAGCTGAAATCAGCTCTTGTAGTTCGGTGATAGCTAAAACACTGGAGGGTATTGAGACCGAAACAACAACTGAGTTTCCGTTAAAATCAGAAATATTATCTGCCATGTTTACCAAAGTTTTGAGGTCTTGATTGGAGCTGCATAATAGAATTGATTGCGTATGTATTTGGCAGTTGTTGTATGCATAGTGAGATATGAGGAAGTTCTCCGATATTCTAACTGATGATAGTTACCTCATCATACTTCCATCAAGAGTGTTCCCACTCAGAAGCGCTTGGTCCTTTTAGTTGATCTAACTCCTACAAGAATTTTCGCGAACGTGCCACATCCCCTGAATGGAAAATTTCAAATGTTCTATGTTTTCCTTGTATATACTTGAAGCCCTACCGCTCGCTCTACCAATTCGTTCTACAACAATCGGAAGAGCTACAAAAATGTTCAAAAATATTCATGGTTTTCCATTTCCTCTAAAACCGCTGAACTGATTTTGATATTTGTATTGCTTACAAAAAGTTTCAATATTATTGCGTATTTAAATTTTTAAATTCTTTTTTTGAAAAATCAATATATGAAAAACTTTTGATAAAAGGATCTATATGGAGAAGTGTATATTTCCAGAAATGTTTGACAACTACTTAAATGGTTTTAAAAAGTTCTTTCAATATGTAAGCATGCTTTTTTGATACATCAATAGTAACCTCATCCGGTAGTGCATAGCTTTATGCTTCATTGGGATTTGGCAATGTGAACTTCCTTTGTTAAATCAAATGTTTTGTAATATTGTGGACTTTAATTTTAAGTTTTAAATTAATTGATTTGTCAAATTCTTCTACGTTACTTATCTTTAATATTACTTTTTTTCTAAAAGTTCGTGCGCAGTCTTGCAATGTTGGATCAAGGTTATGTTAGGTTGACGTGGATGTCAGCAGGAGAGCCGAAACATTTGGACCATAAGTTCGTGCATTCTGATTCTACATTGAATCTTGGAGACTTTCTCTTTAATTGTTAAACCAATTGGAGGTCCTGATGGAGCGATCGAGATTACCTATATCTATATTTGTCAGATCACTTTTAATCATTGTAGTAAAAATCTTGCAGATTGAGTCTACGTCTTGTACAAAGAAGGTGAGGTATAGATTACTCCTGTTTTTCGTCGATGCAGCTTCTGCAGAAATCGTTAGAATAAATTCCAAGCCTGGCACCCAGCAAATATGAATGTTTCACTGCTACGCAATCTCCATAAGAAACGATGGGCAGTTAATGGCTGTAATTGAACTGGTAGAGACAGAATCAAGAGACTTAATGGCTGCTTAGCTATCCGAGAGGATTCGGATATCTTTATTTGATATCACGTTTTGCTTAAGCCAAGAAAGGACGCGATCTCATTGAGGTAGCACTATAACGTATCTTGTTAAATAGGTATTTAAGCTCATTAGTTTGAATTATATTAGAGAGCAGGATAAGAGATCTGTAATGAATAAGTTGATCATTTATGACATATTATAAAGTATTAGGAGAAGTGTGAAATCCGATCGAAACGTCTTACGTTAAATACGTAACTTGCGATGCTATTAAAAGCGAGGTTAAGTTTTCTCATGCTAATAGAATCACAAATTTCAAAAATTTCACGGCCATAGTTAAGATAAGAAAAAATGAGTGTTTTTGCTAACAACATACGTTTTCTTTGAGGGGTAAATTGGTGGGACATGCAGAGCTGGCGAAGTGTTCCATAGACTTTCCCAACAGCTGCATTGATTTGATTATTCCATGTCAGTGTCTTATTAAAAACCATTCCTAGATTTCTTGTGGTTTCAACATATTCAATTTTTGAGCCCTGAAGGGAGATTTCAAGGAATTAGGAAAGGTCTAATGGTTTCTTAATAATGACCATATGCATTTGGTTTTTAGTGGGTTAAGAAAAAGCCCATTCTTCTCAGACTAAGCGGAGATCTTATCTAAGTCAGTATTAATTGTATTTGCGCATTCCTCTAGCAAGCCAAGGGGGCAACTGTTATACAATTGGACATCATCGCCGTACATTTGTATGGAAGAGGATACTAAAGAGGGAATTTCATTAACATATAATGAAAACAATAGAGGTCCAAGTATAGAGCCTTGTGGAACCCCTCTGCTATTTGATGGAAAGCTGGAAATTTCATTACCTAACGAGATAGCTTGTGTTCTAGACTTCAGATAAGATGACATGAGTTTAACTACAGACATTGAGAAACCAAATAGCGTCAAAAGTTTGTTACAAAGGTTGGTATGGTCATGTTAATGGGTTAATTTTTCTTTCATAACATTTCTTTTTGGCAATCTTAATTTTGGTTACAGCTAGATTGCGCAAAGAACGATAGGCCTGGGCATCCAATCTATAACGCTTCCAGTCACAATATGCTCGGTTTCGCCTTAAGTAAAGTAAAGTGAAGTTTGGACAGATAACCGAAAAATCAAAAATTTAATATACTAGATCATGCTTTGAAAAAGCAGGGGCTGACAACTGGTCATAAAAAAGAACGCTGGTACGCTGGTAAGGTCATTTACAAAAAATACATCTAAAAGAGTACTCGAATCTCCAGTAAAATGTGTTGCAGTACTAGTGTTCACCGGGTACAAATCAAGAGACCTCATACCTTCGATCATATTTATTTCCGTTAAAAGGTTGCTATTCAAGTCATCACCTATAATGATTTTTTGATAGTTTAAAGAAATTGATTCCAAGAGTGTAAAATGGGAGGAGAATCAATATTTCTGGTGGGCCTATAAACAGATCTTTTCTATAAGAATAGTGCCACTGTAGCAATTTTAACTTTTTCTTGAATGTAAGGTTTCCAACTTAGTTTCTAAAGATCTAAAATGTCTTATATCTATGTAAAATAAGATTCCAAGTATTTTTCTTCCTCGGAGCTTCCACTAAGCTTCACTTCAAGATTATCTCAACAGATCATTTGCTACCAAGATTCACCAGAAGAGGAGATAAGACACCGCCTTGCGGCGTCCCTCTACTGAAAGATTTTGCAGCAGAAAGCTGTCCCAGCTTTGAATCAATAATCCTTATAATAAGCATTTGATTGATCAATTCTCCAAGCCAACCTTCTACATACAGAGATGACAGTGCAGACGCGATTGCAGATACTCGTACATATATCGACATTGTTAAAAGCACCCTCTTTATGATGGAGATAGTATTCGATGGTAAAGTACGCGTGCAGAGCCGTAGACAGAAGTCTAGTTTCAATTCTTGTTCTTATCTTAAATGGATATCAATCCGTCGCTCAAAAGTTTGCAGATGGAATGATGATAGACTAATAGACCAGAGATCTTTTAGTTCTACATTCAAAAATTTCCCTACGGTAACCCAAATGAAATCGAGAAAGTCCATTCACAATCACATTTCTGTCAAAAATGGGAATTCATCCCAGACTTCTCAACACATATTAAATTTCTTTCTCCTTGGTCAAAACAAAAAAGGACATAATTTCAGAAAGTTCAAATGTCCCCCACTTAACTGTGTCGCTCAACTCAAGACTTTAATTGATTCACATAATTATTATATGACACTAATTCTTGATGTAATATTCATATATTGCAGAAATTACAATATTGGCCAAGTTAGCAAAAAAGTTTATGAAACTCATGTGTGCCGATTTTGTTCGACATAAAAGCTTACCTACAGCACAACACCATGCAATATCCAACAAGCATTGCAAATCTGATACTGTTTGACCTGAACTGGAAATATTTCCTTGTCTGACCCTCAACTTATCGTGGCTCGCAAAAATTGTAATTCACAATCCCCATAACGTAATGTAATGATAGCCATGATGGAGAGATAAATATATGAGGTAAATTATGCGTAAGTTTTACCTGTTGGTGGCAAATACACTAAGTCTTCGGTTGGTTCACAGTAGGATATTTGACTATTAAACCTGGCATACAGTTGGAATTTCATTCAAACAACAAAATAAAATTTCTTGTTTTAAAGAATGATGTAATGGTTTTAAAAAAGTATGAAAAAGGATGTAAAGCTAGAAGTTTTAAAAAAATTCAAAGGGTTTTTGAATTTTCGAGTCGGAAATAATGTAATAACGATTTTCTACGTATTTATTCGAAGTTAAGTTGATTTACCAATTTTAATCCAGTTCAATTTAATCATAAATAAATTCATATACGAATATGATATTTACTCATCTGATTTTGATTAAATTTTGACTCAAGAATTTTGTTTATTTTTCATTGTATGCTCGTTAAAATGTATAAAACCGAATTTCGATCATAAGTATCCCACTGTAAGTTTGGCGTACTTTTATTCTTTTTGCAATTTCTTTGAAATTATTGTTGTATATTTTTTTTTCTTTCCACTTCATTGGAAAGTAAAACTAAAATAAAAATCACGTACTTTGGCGTCATATTGCAGGAACACCAGTGTTGTTGGATTTAACTAAATTTGCAGAAGATGTACAAATACACACTTTTCCTTCATTCTTTTTCTGTGCACAAAATTGAACAAAAAATATATTTATTTATTTTTTTTGTTGCAATACGGTGATGTATGGATATTGGTTATTATAAAATAAATTTCCTAATGCAAATAAAATAAATATGAACCCAGACGACATTCAAGAAGAATGAAGTTTTAGAGCTGATAAAAAATAAAATTACAAAAAAAAAAAAAAATTGAAAAATTACTTCACGCATGATTATTTTTATCTAATCAATTGCGTAGACAAACGATGAGTAAAATTGAAGCTTCATGGCTTGTTTAGTGGCTGTGATATGTTTTAAAGTGTGATATGAATCAATAACCTGGCACACAACTCTCATTGATTTTGCAAATGGAATTTCAAATTCCAACATGACGGCAATTTAATTTAATGGATTTTTTATTTAAAAAATAATTCTTCAAGACGGTTTTTAATTTACGAGTATGTTTTCTACAAGTTCATTAAGTATTCCATTGATATTTATTTATATTAAAGATACAAATAGGGACAATTGACATGATTTATTATACTGACTCTTATACTTATTAAAAAAAGAACTTGAGAGAAGGATATCTCGTAAAATATTTTTGAACTCTCCTAAATTTATCTACAAAATTATAATTATAATTATAGAATTAAAATAAGATTTTAACATTATTCTCTCTACAATTGAATTAAGCGCCATCTAAGTTTTCAACATTTCAACACTTTAAATTCACTTTATGTTCACTGTAACTTCTGGCTAAGGAGTGAATAATTTTTGGGAGATAAGTGCACTGGTCCTAGTGACTTACAACTCCCAACCATTCCTGTGTGCGTTTTATCAGGAATTAGGCGGACCTACATGTGCTCCATTGCTGAATTGTTTGCGTTTTAAAATTTGTTTACTCTTTAAAAAACATAGTTAATATTCTTGTAATTATAAATAATCTTCATCTACAGCTGAGAATAATCAAAACGTTTATCAATTCGGTTGTTAAATATCGAATTTCAATATTTATCAATAATCAATTGATTAATGGTAATTGTCAAAGGGGGGAGGGGGGATAATCTAATTTTGAAAGCAGAATCTGTGGAATAAAAATTGTAAATATTAAAACTGAGTTGATCTGTAATGTCTCTGAATTATTTGAAAGCTCTCGTAGACCTTAGGGGTCTACTTGAAGTACCTAATTCAACAAATAGGACACATTAAGAAAAACTGTTCAAGCTCTAAATAAACCTCAAATGTCTAATATTTTACAATTTTATAATTTATAGTTTATTGGTTGAATCTTTGTCATTATGTATGGCATATGATATCGGTCAAGTGGGCAGCTGTGGCCAAGATCTTTTACGAATCTTTTGCATACCAGTTTCGCAAACTTATTTTGTAATTTCAGCAATTTCGTTTCTAGCTTTGTCCTTAAGCATCGAGGTTGGTGTTCACCTTTTTCTTCAAGGACCTTCATTAGATGAAATCCAGGAAGCGTCGAATCAGAGGATCGCTATCACCACATTCGATATCACCACATTTTAACATTATTCGTGCGGAAAAAAATTCTTTTTAAATTCGAATCATATAACACGAGCTCTGTGTGATGTGGCTCCGTCTTGTTGGAACCACAAGTTTTCTTAGCATATGTAGTTGATTCGATTCGGACACAAGAAAGTTTCCAACGTGTCCCTATAGCGG
Organism: Philhelius festivus; assembly: GCA_963931855.1. NCBI lineage: Eukaryota > Metazoa > Arthropoda > Insecta > Diptera > Syrphidae > Philhelius > Philhelius festivus. The sequence goes on along the minus strand of OZ007557.1, from coordinate 86,900,174 downwards.
TCACGAGTAACTGTTTTGTCATTGCCTAAGGCTTCCCACAAAGAAATATTGCCCATTGACCCCTTCTGCCCAAAATGGCGCACCAAACAGTTAATCTAAGAGGGGTTAGTGATCTTTGGTGTATCAATTCAGAGTTTTCAGCGCCCTCATAGCGGCTATTCTGTTTATTAACAAACTCAGCCAGACGAAATGTGCTTCGTCGCTCTTTATAATTCACAATTAACAATTTATTAACAACTTTAAAAATAATGTGAATTATAAGTGACATAGAAATAAGTCACGGCATTTCTCCGCTGTAGTTCAGCCGCTATCCCTGGAGATAAAAATATCTGAGACAACCACCTTCAGTCTCAGAACATCGTGCCACACATCTTTCCTATCCTTCTTTCTCTTCATTAACATCACGCCCGCGCTGTGTTGAAACATTTAAAGGGTAATCATAATCCCTTGAGCGCAGGTAGATTTATAAAAAAAAAAAAAAAACTGAATAATTATTTAAATAAAACACCTTAGATGCTCCATAATAAAATGTTATTGACTTTTAAATGTCAGCTGATAAGTTTCATGTACACAAAAATGCTAATCGAATAAAATCGACCTGGAAAATAAAAAGCACCCTGTACTTTTATCAAATTTTATGTCCCTAAGATTTTAGGAAAAGGTGTCAGTCAAACCTGAGAAATAGTTTCGGTTCATAAAGTTTCAACTCTTTCAAAGCCAACCCAACTGAAGAAAATCGGAAAAATCATAAACAAGTCAGAAAGTATCGCAACACTGTTATAAAAGAACCAAATTCTTACATGACCAGAAATTAAGCCGAAAAGTTCTGGTCATTTGACAAAAACGTACATAATTTAGCATCATCTTTGGTTCCAACGCTCATCTATAACGAAAACCAGATAACTTGCTTTTCAGATAAGGCAAATGTACTCGCAACTCATTTTACTGGAAGTAGACCTACGTTGCCCGACAGCAATGGTGCAGAGAAATAAGTCCACGGGAACTAAGTCCACTGAGGGACTAAGTTCTCACTTTCGAGTGTGTACTAATTTCCCATAAGAAAGTGGACTTAGTTCTCACTTAATAAGAACAAAGACCACTTTAGTAAAGTGGATTTCGTTCCCATTAAGTGAGAACTGAGTCCATCAGTGGACTTAGTTCCCGCGGACTTATTTCCCACCTCAAGCGAGAACTTAGTCCCTCAGTGGACTTAGTTCCCGTGGACTTATTTCCCTGCACCTCAAGAAATAACTCCAAGATCGAAAGCTTCTGAATGACCGGCAATACGGCTTTCGCGGCAATCGTTTCACAGGTTATCTGATGATCGATAAGTGGAACAGATCTTTTCATTATTTTGGAGAAAGTAAAATTATTGCGCTTGATATTTCTAAGGCATTTGATAGAGTTTGGCACCAGGCTCTCTTATCAAAAAATGCATGCGTTTGATATCAATGAAACATTTATTCCTTGGATTACAAATAACCTTCTAGATCGTTCAATACGTGTTATATTTCACGGTTTCAAGTCTGATCTTCACAAATTAAATACTGGTGTTCCGCAAGGTTCCTCATTGCTGACTATTGTCGTTTAAGCAAAATGCAACCCATATGCCTTTGTCCTTGAATGGCACTTGGATTGAAGAAGCCGAAAAGCTCCCAGTACTCGGTATTTGTCTCAATGACGATCTTCGTTCGAATGACCACATTCTCAAGACCGCCAAAAACGCTGTTAAAGGCGTGGAATTTCTCTATCTGTGTAATACGTTTTTCACCCCCTCTGATCTGCCTACAATTAATAAGGCGTTTATACATCCAAAAATCGAGTATAATTCACATCTTTGCACCCCAATCTTTTCTTCTTTTATTGGAAAGAATTCAGAACAGAGCGTTAAAACTGATAGGAAACAGAACTATCATGGGAGCATTCCCATTTCTTGTATACCGTCGGGATGTTTCATGTATTTCGTTCACAAGCTATGCTCACTCTAAATAACCAGTTACATTCTTCCCCACAAACAGTTCTTCCGTGATAGCCGTTTCGCTAGGAATACTCATCATTTGACCATGGAACCTTATTTTTGCCGCTCCGTGAAATACAGATCTTCGTTTTTTAGTCGTACAACACGATTATGGAATAATACACTCGACACGTTTTTTTTTAAATAAAATGGAGCGACATACAATGTTTCCAACAACTCGGAATTCATTTCCAGGGTAAGTGCAAATTTAAAGTGTCAACAGACTATACGTGAACCTACTTCCATCTGTTTGTGTTCCATTGGAAAATAGGGACATTTCAATAATTTATTTTTTTTTTTGTAAGAAAACTAAACCTTTCTCCTCATCCTTTCCGGCTTTGTTCAAAAATTATCTAACACAAAACTTTTATTTCACCAAGGTAAACAAGTTTGTTTTTTTTTTCGCTGAGTACCAAAAGCGAGTGACAAATGTATTTACAACAAAGTGTGCCTTAAGTTAACCACAAAACGATCTTTTTGTATAACCTTGCAAGTTTGTATTTTCAACAATTCTTTTTTTTTTTTTTTGTTGGTTCATAGATGCATATGGATTGGGAGACACAGACAATACGATACGACATTTATGGTCAAAACCGCATGTTGAGTCACAAAGTCCCCAAAGCTAGCTAACAAATGAATTTGACAATTTTATTTTTATTGTTGAACAAAAAAAAAATCCCAACAGATGAAAAAGCAAGAAAAATTGAATTTTTATGCAAATTTTTTCACTTTGAATTATTTTTTCTCGTGAGCGTGCGAGTGAGGCGTTTGGGCGAAAACAGTTAAACATATTTTGTTGCAAAATTTATTTTTGTAAACATAATTGATTGTCATCAATGCAATATGCATTTTGCAGGCCACACGCCATTTATTCTATTTTATGGCGCGAAGGAATTTGTGAAATGCAAATTAGCTTGTAGATAGATATTCTCATTCTGGCGCTGGCTGTTGATTTATAGATTTTTCTTTTTGTTGGTTGTGCGATGGTAAACATGAAAATTAGATTATTTTTAATTGCAGTGTCACTGGTCGAATAGTAGTCCCGTGACATTTATCATCTAGAAGACTTGGGTTAGTTTGTTTTGTTTTCCTCATCAAAGTGTTGTTAGTGTTTTATTTCATAGCTTTTTGATGAAAAATGTTAAATGTTCTTATTATTTATAATTTAACAAATTTATTTTGACAACTTTATGATTAACCCCTATTAGAGAAATATAATATATTTCTATATTATATAAGACTTATGAATCATTTACTCAACATTTTACGCTGAAACATTACCGTCAATCGGTAGAATTTAATATTCTTTACTTTTGAACTAGACTTAAATTTGTGTTTATTACTTTTATAACACAAAAAAAAGAAACAACTTACTCTGTCAGCTTGAGGCCGTTTAGTTTCAAATTAAAACTTATAATAATTATACAAAAAATACTTAACTAACTTTCGTTTTGCTTTTTGTTTCTTTTCAGGTAATTACAAATCAATCTATTCAAATACAAATCTCTCCAATAGAGTTAAATAAAAAGCTTTATCAATTTAAAGGTAATATTTAAAAGGTTTCAATAATTTTAATCAGTCGGTATAGTTTTTTAGTAATTATAAAAACATAAAATTGAATTTACCAAATTTAAATAATTATTTTAGGTTAAGTGGTTATTTGAGATAACCACCTTTCCAGTAAATTTATTTTTGTTTGTGTATTTATTTAGGGCAGTTATTTTTCTGAGTTCGTTAGGATACGAGATAAGAGGCCGAATAACGAACCAATTCAAAAACATAAAACCTGTTGCAGGGTTGCCGTTATCTTGAAGTAAATTTGCGTTAATTTTTTGCAAATAAAACTGGTATTTTTGATTTTATAAACCTTTTACAGTTTGATGGTCGAAAATAGTGATTTAAGGTTCTTATAAGGTAATCTAACTATGGACAAAAATTCTTCCCCTATATAAATATTAAATTCTCATATGATTCATGACTAATTGTATTTTTCTCATATGCATATTAATTCAACATGTATGAAAAAGTAAGAGGAAGTTTTCTACAATAATATAGGTACTATTTCAGCAAAGTTGTTTTATTTTGTACATATTTTATGAACTCAAAGAATAAAAAACGTTCATCATTACGTTGTTTTTTTTTTCAGAAATATTATAGAATTTATGCGGTGGTTAGTTGTAGTAACCACCGTTGAAATAGTAGATTCCTTTGAGCTCCCGAATGAAATTGCCAATTGCATCTCTCCAATCAAACAATCAGCCGAAACCAGGATTAGTCTAGCTATGAATGCCTACTAGTTTACACATGAGCCTATCTTCGAACATATTTTCCCCCTCATTACGACGTAAAAGATTTCAAAATCCAAGTCTATAGATATCTCTTATTAAATCCTCCCCACTTTACCTAAGTGCTCGCACAGTTTTACAGGATAACATAATTAGGATGATCATTATCTCTTGAGTGTGTGCACGGAATCATAGTGTTGAAATAAAATCACGGAGATGCGTCTATAATTAAAATAGAATCGTCGTTTTCAAATAAATAAATAAGAGGAAAATAATTTACAACTTTCAACCATTCCTGTATGTTTGAAATGAAGGGTATTTACAATTTTCGAACGGCTAAGATGGCAAGCACTTTTTATGACAGAGACACTCTTTGAGAATTTGCCACTTCTTCGCAAAAGGCAGTACACCTGAAAGAACATTTATTGTTTATTGTACAGTCTATTTCACCAACCATACGTTTTTTTCTTGCTACATGCATATACATTTTGAATTTCTGATTATCGGCATAACGGATTTTAATGAAATTTTTTATAGAAAAGCTTGAAAAAATTGCATTAAAAAAATATTTTTTGAAATTAATAAATAGATTTTTTTTGAAAATTCGATATCTCAAAAACAGGTCAACATTTTTTTTTGGAAAAAAAATTGTTAAGTTTTGAAATGCAGTTTTTTAATCTTCTCTATAAAAAATTTCATTAAAATCCGTCATGCGAATGATGATATCTTGTTTTCAATTTTTTTTTATTAAATTATAGATCGTAAGAATAAATCGAAAGAAAAAATTTTTGGAACAGTTTTCGAGAAAGATACGATTTTCGAAAACCATTATTTAACATTTGTATGGAGGGTACCGTTATTTTTAGGTAAAATATTTTTTTTTCTCATATCATGGGGTTTTCGAAATATTGAGTTTTCAAACAAAAAACATATGATCAAAATCGGTGGTACCGTTTTTGAGAAAATCAAAAACAAAAAAACGGTTCCAAGGGGGTTACCAATAATAATCATTTTTTGTAAATTTTTTTCAACCATTACCTAGCTTTAACTAAATGAAACTTTCTGTGGGACAGTTTTTGAGAGAAAAAAATAGTCGTTTCGACTACAGCCTAAACGGCTCGGTCGATTTTCTTTAAACTTGGTATACCTGCTTTTAGAATTTTTTTTTCTCAAAAACTGTTCGAAAGATTTTAAAAATAAAAATACAAAAAAAATTCATTTAGTTAACGCTAGGTAATGGTTTACAAAAATTTCTGAAAAGTGGTTTTTGAAAGTACCCCATAGAACCATTTTTTTTGTTTTTGATTTTCTCAAAAATGATACCACCGATTTTAATCATTTTTTTTTTGCTAAGGCTCCCCATAAATTTGAATAGTATTGTGTGTTCAAATTTTCAAAAACAAATTTTTTGGATTTTTAAAAAATTTCAAAATTTTTTTTTCAAAACAATATCTCTAAAACCCCATGCTAGTTTTCTTTAAAACTTGATAAATAAAAGTTTCTCAATTATAATCAACAAGATGTGAGAAAAAAATTATATTACCTAAAAATAACGGTACCCACCAATCAAATATTAAAAAATAGTTTTTGAAAATCGTATTTTTCTAGAAAACGGTTCCGAGAATTTTAATAATTTTTTTTTGATTACTTTTTACAATCTATAATTTAATAATTTTAAAATTAAAATATTACTGACTACCTACCATACTCGTAGAAGTATTTTTTCAAATTTTGAATTTCTCATTATCGACATAACGGATTTTAATGAATGTTTTTTTTATAGAGATGCTTCTAAAATTTTTAAAAAACATTGAATTTCAAAACTTCAAAAAAAAATATTTTTTGAATTTTTGAAAAAAGTCATTCTTTTTTTGGAAAATTCGATATCTCAAAAACGGGTCAATATTGTTTTTAGAAATTTAATTTTCATCATACAGTAATAAAATCTTGAAGTTGGCGTACTAAATTTTTTTCTTAAAAATATTTAAAAAATTTGTATATAAAAACTTATTCTTTTCAGAAATCACTCAACAACTTATAATTTTCTCTAATAACATTCGTTTTTAAAATTCCTAGTATATTATATAGGAGCAAGTTGGTGCGACCCAGTCTTGCATTTTATTTCTATGCCCGCTCAAAGATTCTCAATAGGATTAAGGTAGGGGGACTGAGCAGGGCACTCCCTAACCTCAATCTTATTGTCCTTCTGCTGGTGTGCTTTGGGTCATTATCCTGCCGAAAGACCCATTTAAGCGGCATTTCGAAGTCGTCATAATGGTAGCATATGCTACGACAAGATCCTGAACTTCGATACAGATTCGTCCGTCCATAATAAGCTTTTGAATAAGTTGACGTCTTTCTGGTGTGCAGTGTTTAGCACGACCCACTTCAAAGGAACAAATTCAATGGTTTTAAAACTAATTCGATGGAAATATAAAATAGAATCACTGGACTTACTTTTTATTACATCAAAATCAAAACACAATTTTTAAACAGAACTTAACAATCGCTGCTATTATTTTGCTCGTCTAATATACCGAGAGGCACCAGTCAAATTCACATTTAACAAGCGAAAAGCGGTTAACTTTATTGCTTTATTGTGTCTGCATTCTAAAGATATGAGCAATTATTGTTTTTAACATCTTAAACTGCTATTATTTAGCTGGGCACAGTATATATTGCCACACACAAAAAAAAAAACATTGAAAAAACATAAAATAAGATTAAAACATATTTGTAGATTTTTATTTTTCTAAACAAAAAAATACAATGTTTTGTTGAAATATGAAACTGTTTGCATTTTGTTCAATTATTTATATTTTTTTTTTAAGAAAATCGATATATATAATCTCATTTCAAAAAATGCACATATCCTTGAAATTCCATCCATAAAATATGTGCATACCAAAACCGCAAAACGAAATCATTTTGGAATCCATCTTATCGCAAAGTTGTTTATTTATTTTCTTTTTATTTATTTCAATTCCAGTATCTTATGAATTCATTTGAAAAGAATTTGATTCGAATAGATTTACATCATTAATTTGGATCATCAAACGAAATGAAACAAAAAAAAATTTCAATGTTTATAATGAAATGAATACAGCCACGTTTATGGGAGCCGCTTGTGTCATAAATCAAAGTAATTTTTCTCAATAAACTTGGAAATCATTTTTTTTTTTCATACCTATGCGGGTATCAATCGTTAAGTAATTTGCCTAATCTCTATAATTTGTTTATTTTCTTTTCTAAATAAAGGAAAAAATCTTTGAAAATTTTACTTCAATCGAAAAAAAATTATAAAGATAAGTCTTATTAATTATTAAAGATACGAAAGTTGAGTAGGTTTCCCTTATCGAAAAAAAACAATATCTCGTTAGTCATTTCATTAGCTTGTTTAATGTACTTACAACCATTTAAATAAAAATTATAAAAATAAGTCGTCTTATATAAATATTTTTTTTTCTTATGAAATATTTTTTTGCGATAGTAAATGTGGTTGCTGAAATATCAACGAATACCATTTGTCACGTTGTTATGCACAAAAAAAAAAAAAAAACTATCAAAATCTGGCAGAAATACCGATTCCGTGAGAAAACGAAAATATAAATACGAAAATAAACAAGAATTAATGATAAAAGCGTGCTTTTTGCATTTTTTAAATTCCTTGACCAAAACAAACATTTAAATATTTTATGGAATTTTTGTTTTTGATAAAAAAAAATTATTCAAATAAAAAATAAGGATTTTTAAATTTTTTAACGATGAAATCACTTTATTTCAAATTTAAAAAGAATAAAAAAAAAACTTTATTATATTCAATTTTTTTTTTTTAATTTTTAAACCTCATTAATGTTATGCTTAACATCTTATAGCTGCAAGAAGAAAGGAGGAAATAAATTCAAAACGGAAAACAACATTTAGACATAGGATGTGTTTGCTTTAGTGTTAAGTGTTTTGTTTTTTAAAGAATACATAGTCAATCAAAAGGTTTTTATATAGAAACAATAACAAGTTAGGGGTTGTATTTTTTTTTATAAAAATTCACTGACGAAAATATGTATGAACGCATATAATTTCTGCACTCACGTTATTGTACTGGGTACGTATTGAAATCTGTAATGCTTACAAACATTTATTAGCATGTCAATAGTAGCCAATAAAGAATTCCATGTATTTATTGCATGCATATGTAGAAGTACATAGACTATTAGTGCAATGATCACAATGGTTTATTGATAATAATTGTATGTAATGTGTACATCTTCTTGTACTCGCTACATATTCTTGAGCCATGTCTTTATACATTCGATATTGATCGCACAGCCCTAATGAGTACAATCTTTTACTCAATTCTTAATTTGTGAGTCGTCTCTATCATAAATTCTCTCATTATCGTCCCGGTTTTTCCTTTATTTTGAAGGAATAATTGGACAGAAATTAACTTTTACTTGGTTTTGAATTTAAATTCTTCCAGAAATTAGCAGAGCACGTACATAACTACTTGGTCACTCCGCAATAGAGAATACTTGGCCAAGTAATGAATGAGCTACAACTTTGTATGCGAAATCTTTTTTCTATTTAGAAGAAGGTTTTGATTATTTATGTAGTCATTACATAGTTATTCCATAGTTATGTATTGAGTACATATCCCTGTACTTAATACATATTTCAGTACGGGAGGAGTGTATTAAGTCCATAGTATATGTATCCAGTAAAAAAATTTAAATGTGACCAGGACCATGTCAACTGCACTCAGCGCAAAGAACTATCTTTGGAATCTCTTGGATCTCTTCATCACTAAAATGCCCTACAAAGTGGTTTCTAAATTATAGGTAATTTTGACCCTGACAGCTGTTTTCCGCTCGAAATCTTGACGGAAAGTTAGTATCATACTTCCGTTTAACGAAATGAGTCGCTATACGCTTAAACAACGTTGGACAATATTAGAAAACCTATTTCCAAAGTGAGTGCTGAATGCCCAAACAGTGCGTTTTTTGAAAAGAAGTTTTGGTCGAAATGAAGCATACACCGCGCCTACTGTACGCAAGTTTATGCAAAAAGTTCGTGTGACTAGTATGCTAGTGGACAACACTCATGGTTCCCGTGGTCCAACGGTGCTCAGTGCTCACAGACGAGAGTGTGGCTGCTGTAGCCGAGGGTGTGAAACTCAATTCACGAACATCAACTCGTCATCGATCTCAACAGCTCATTTCACGCACTAGCCTGAGCAGAATTCTATACAAAAATCTCGAATTACTCGTTTACAAGGTCCAATTGACTCAGCATTTGAAGGTGCATGACCATCCACTTCGTTATCGCTTCGCAGGTTGGGCCTTAGGTCAGCTTGAATAGGACAACGATTTTGGGCGAAAAATCTTCTTTTCTTATGAGGCGCAGGGTTCGGAAAACCGCACGTTATTGTCCAGAAGCCTATGCATTCACAGAGAGTGACAGTTTGGTTCGGATTGTGGAGTGGTGGCAGCATTGTACCATTTTTCTTCGAAAATGAGGTAAACATTGGGCATTACAGAGCCATGTTAACCGACTTCTTTTTTTTTACTGAAATTTAAGACATTGATTTGGACGCCCTCAGGTTGATGCAGGATGGCGCGGGATGCAACAAAACCCATGACACAATCGATCTTTTTTGCGCACAAAATTTCCAAATCGTGTTATCAGCTGCTTGGCGATGTCAATTTGCCACCTCGGAGCTACGATTTGACCCCTTTGGACTTTTTTTTGTGGGGAACCGTGAAGATCCAAGAAATCCGTGAGGAACAGTCCGAAACCATTAACAAGGTCTTGGAAAATTAGAGTGACAGAATGCGCTGTTGTGAAGCCAGCCGAGGCAGCAACTTAAATGACATTGTGTTCCATTGTTAATGGGAATGGTTGCTCTTACTAATAAAGCCATAACACCTGGAAAAAAAATTAATTTTGTTCATTTTATTGCATTTTTAAAAAGAAACTTGTATTTGGCCCATCATTTATTATGATCACCCTTAAAATGTTTAAGCACAGTGCGAAGGCTTTGGAAAGTTGTTGAGGATTTAAAAGTTGATACGGAAGAACATTGGCTTTAAATGGCTCAATATAGGAATGGGCGAGGGGGAGTATTATTGAGCCGTACATTCCACATTCGTGTAGTGCGGCCTTAGAAATATTCTCCGACTTTTCCGACATTTCGTCCAAAGTTGGGTTCAACGATAAACTGCTGCGAAATCCCTGAAGCGCGTGTATTACGATAGAATTGCTTAAGAGATACAAAATGTTTCTAATATAAGTTCTATCATCTATCTTTTTAAAAGATCTTTTTTAGATTCTTAAAATCAAGGTTTTAAATTAAGTTAACAATATTTCCATTCTTTAACATGAATATTTCCCCAAATAACCTGAATTATCGAAGGCTGTTTGTGTAAAGTCTTGCGCAGGGTCTTTTTTAATAATAATCTTGGCAGATAATTCATAAACTTACTTTTATAGTTTCTGGACTCCTCGACGGCATAGGATGTCAACAAAATTTGTGTGTCATTCTGTTTGGTATTTCACAAATACTCTTCAACTGTTTTCCGCCATGTCTCCTTAGGTCGACCTGCTCTTATACCAGTATTGGGTAAGCTATTGCTAGAAGAGCCAGAACCACTTCGAGAATTTAAGACTATCTCATTTTGGTTGGGTATATTCGAGCTTCAGTCAAGTTACGTTGCTTTGACATTTATCTCCTCTGAAATTATTCGAGAACTGGTGTCAATGATGCCAAACCTGAGTCTCAACCAACTAGCCTGTCAATTTAGCCTGGTCCCTACCTAACAGATTTCGACAGTTTAAAAAGATGTTATCATGAGATGTACATACATTATTAATGTTCAAAAATCTCCAGCACCGACCCTCTTTTAAGCAAGCCTAAATTCACAAAGCTCAAAAAATGTTATCGCAATTTATATCCAAACCGGAAATTATTTTAATTCCCATGATAATTTAATGTTCATCACACGCATCATTTATAAGTCGTTATATTGGTTTAAAAATGTCGATGTCATCAAACAATAATAATAATAAAGACGTACAAAATATAATTCAAAAAAACAACAGAAAAAGCTTACAAGTTGGCTTAAACCTCCCCTCATTAGCATAACCAACAAAACAATAACACACACACAAAATAAACGATCTGGCCATCATGCGCGCGTGCGTGAGAAAATTTTTAAAAATTTTAAACAATTTCAACCAAAGATTCAACAACGGAAATGATTTCCAATGAGACATTAATTTAAATTATCTTGTCACCACCACAGTAATAAAAAATAGATTGACCAACAAAAAAAAAAACCTTTTATCCGCTTTCAATATATTATATTCGAGATTAATTCCGATCCTTGGAAAAAGTTTGGTTTGGCGTATATTTTCTTCCAACAAAATTAATGGAATTAAAATGGAAATGTATGTATCTCTCTCTAATTTGGTTTCCATCAAATGGATGTATCTTTTGAATATGGCAATTAAGTGGTATTTAGCATGCAAGTCAAAGCCCAGCTTTATGGTTTTAATTGGAGGTTTTAGTGCTTTTCTACAACTGAGTTTTTTTTTTAATTTCTATTGAGAGGCATTTACAAGGTTAATACACTGAGAAGCGGAGTAAAGAGAGCCCTTTTATTTTATTTTATCAAATGTTAGGCTATTTTTAGAATAGAAAAACATGTTTTAAATTAGTTTTATGTATGTGTGTTACTTTACGTGGGCCGAAAAACCGTCCAACCGGTCGACAGGTTTTTCATTCATAAATGTTCGATATCTTTTGTCTTGTCTGCTTCATTTATTTCTGAGGGCTAAGGTAGGCAGCTTCTTCGGAAGTGGGAGCAGCAGGAAGTCGAGAATGGATTTCTAATGAGAACATATATTTTAAATAGTTAAATGTCGAAATAAAAAAGAGATTTTTATTGAATTTTAAATAAATTTAACTATCGTGAATTCAGCTTTGAGGTTTGTTTAGTGACCGAGCTATACATTCTATGCAAAGTGAAGAGTGGTTTGGGCTGCACTTTCCTCGAGAATGTGATCGTTCTAAGGAAGATCGTTGTTGACACACATAGCGAGTATTGAAAGCTTTTCGGCTTCTTTGATGCAAGTGCCTTTCAAGGACAATGGCATTAGGGTTGCATTTTGTTTCAACGACAACATTGAATTTTATTTATTTATTTGAAGGCATTCACATTAAGAAGTACAATCTTATAGATAGTGAAGCTTAAAGATGCATTTAACAATTTAAATTCGAGCTTATAATAAGGAAAAATATTACAAATAGACAAAAGAAGAGAAGTGGGAAATCCGATCGAAAGCTCTTACGTTAAATACCTAACGTGTGATGTTGTTAAAAGCGAGGTTAAGTTTTCTCCTGCTAATAGAATCACAATTTCTAAAAAATTTCACGGCCATAGTTAAGATAAGAAATAATGAGTGTTTTTGCTAACAACATACGTGTTCTTTGAAGGGTAAATTGGTGGGACATCCAGAGCTGGCGAAGTGTTCCATAGACTTTCCCAACAGCTGCATTGATTTGATTATTTCATGTCAGTGTCCTATTAAAAACCATTCCTAAATTTCTTGTGGTTTCAACATATTCAATTTTTGAGCCCTGAAGGGAGATTTCAGGGAAGTAGGAAAGGTCTAATGGTTTCCTACTAATGACTATGCATTTGGTTTTTAGTGGGTTAAGAAAAAGCCCATTCTTCTCATTACCAAGCGGAGATCTTATCTAAGTCAGCAAGCCAAGGGGGCAACTCTTATACAATTGGACATCATCGGCGTACATTTGTATGGAAGAAAACAATAGAGGTCCAGGTATGGAGCCTTGTGGAACCCCTCTGCTATTTGATGGAAAGCTAGAAATTTCATTACCTAACGAGATAGCTTGTGTTCTAAACTTCAGATAAGATGACATGAGTTGCAGACATTAAGAAACCAAATAGCGTCAAAAGTTTGTTACAAATGTTGGTATGTTCATCCGTGTTGAAGGCTTTCGAAAATTCCAGTAAAACCAAAAATTTTATTTTGTCCTCATCCATAGACCCTCTAATATTGTCCACAAGTCAATAACTGCAGAGATACAGCTATGGTGCTTCCTTAACCCAGATTGCATTGGACATAGCAAATCATCGGTATTGATGTAAGAGTTAATTTGTTTCTGAAGCACTCTCTCCAATAAATGAGGGAGTATGGAAATGGGCCTTAAATCTTTACTAGTAGGACTTCTTACAAATAGGTATAATTTTTGATTTTTTCCATTGCACTACGACCTGGAGATCTTTTGTGCCCCCACTTTAAAATGAATGAGATCGCTCATCTTACAGTTCCTCCTCTAAATCTATTGGTCTTAGAAATCTTAGTATTTGGGGCATATTCAAAGAGGATAGGTCGCTCTTTTCCACTTGGTATTGTCCCAAATAGTTTTTCCTTTGGTGCATGAGTTGACAGCCTCTTCCTAGTATGTGGTCCGGTAATTCCTCATGCATATTGCACAATCTACATGTGACACTGCTTATCATACCAAGTAAACTTAGGTATCTTAGTTTCCAGTTAAGATAACTGTTATTATTCTTAGCTTATTTCTTCTTAAGTTAATGCAGTTTTCGAAACATTACTTGCTGTAATTGCCCCAGTAGTAGTTTCACCTGCCTCAGCTTTGGAAGTTCTTTGCAATTCCTGGATCTGTTTTCCTCATCTTCTTGTTTAGTTTTGTTATTGATGACATTTTATCCTATTCCGCAATAGGGTTTAGGCCCCGCTAAAGGGCTTAATGCGACTATTTATGCTAAGGAGTCTTCCTCTTCGTTTCCATGAACACCCTTTTCTGTTTGCAAGTTCATTTAGCCTGCTTAGCTCTCCCATACCAACTTAGAACCGATGGCATATGAACTGTGTGCCTTGATTGCCGCTTGACTATCTGACATGATGGCAATGTTCTTGTTACGATAGTTCTTTTCGAGATTTCGATCCAAGCTTTTCCCTATGGAACTTACATCCGCTTGGAAGATGCTGGTGGACTGATCCATCGGTATGGAAAGTTTGGTTCTTTCTCCCAAAGATTCCTGCACCAGTCGCTTCGCTTGTTCTCAATCCTTTAGTGTACCGCTTGATGAGGGTATTTCAAGGGTGTAGTATGTTTCTTCTCCTACTCAATTTATTTGTTGCTTAGCTCTGTAAAAAAGGTCTTCTCGAAATTATGTTTTTTGATCATACCATCTCTTGGGATGTCAAGAAGGTTTGTCACTGTGACGCCTTTCCCTGAGACCAATGATTTTGCCTGTCCTAGTTCCTTCCTTTGAGAATCTCATGATACCTCCCCTTGCTGCACTTCTAATAACATCGTGTAGAGGGGATAGATAGAGGACAAGCTCCATAGCTGCGTTAGGGCAGGTTCTCATTGCTCCCGTAATACAGATACACGCGAACCTTTTTCTAGGGTTTTCCTAGTTGTTGACAATTCGATTCTCTTGTGCCATGCAACCGAACCATAAGTAATGATGGGTCTTACCGTTTTGCATCCCCATGACTTGCCTGCAAGTCTCTTGCAAATCATTAGGGCTTTTGTGGCTTTCCCGGCTATAGTTTTTAAGTGTTTGTTCCAGAGGAGTTTACTATCTAGTGTAACTCCTAGATATATTATACCTCCCTCTGCGTTTCAATTCTCCACCAGCCAATTGGATAGCTTTCATATGTGACCGAAGTCTTTTCCTGGTAAATGGTATGATTGGATCGGTTTATTGATAGCCCTACAGATAGACACCATTTCATTGTAATTGTTAGTCCTCTTTGGATAATATCGCAAAGAGTTTCTTCAAACTTACCTACTGCAATGATAGCGATATCATCGGCAAAACCTTGAGACTTGAGAGGTAAGATTTTCTAACAATTCATCCACTACAAGACTCCAAAACAAGGGTGATAATGCACCACCCTGAGGATAGCCTGTTGTTGTGATTACTTTTTTTACATTTTGTCCTGCTTGTGCCTCTGCATTTCTAGTGCCTAACATTTGTTAATTACCTTTTCCAAAGTTTTCAGTACAAAGGATGTTAAGCTTATTGGCCTGAAAGAATTTGGATGGCTTGTATTTTTTTTCTCTATTTTGTGAATGAAGATTACCTTAACTGTTCTCTATAGACTTGGCCCTTTTCGATTAGGGCGGATAGATGTTAAAATAGAATAAAACAAGCTGTGCGTGAGGTATTAACATCGTTCAAATGCCCGCATCGGCTTTTTACGGTGGCACGGACTCTTCCGCATAGGTCCGGCTGAATTTGAGCGATGCCCTGTCTTATATTCACCTCAAGGGCTTGGCTTATTCGCATAGACCTCCGACTTCAGGAAACCCCACAAAAAATATTATAGCGGGGTCAGATCACATGGTGGTTAATTCACGTCACCTCTGCAAGCGATTACATTACCCTCAAATTGTTCATGCAAAATATCCATCGTGATGTATCGCTGTTCTCCTGGAAGCACATGTTATTATCGTTCCCATTGACCATGACCGCCTTACCAATGTCGTTTTCGAAAAATTTTGGACCTATGACTCCGCCGGGCCATAATCCAGATCAAACAGTCACCTTTTAAATATGCATTTTCACCTACTGAACCTCTTGTGGGTCGATGCCGTACCATATACGGGAATTTTGCACAGCGGTTCCAAAAAAGTGCCTTCTCGCTACTGATGATTTTTCGGCCAAAATTGGAGCCCTCTTCCGAACGCTCTGAAATTCAGTCAACGGACAAAGGCGTTGTCTATAGTTATGAACTTTGAGCTCTTGGGTCAGTTGGATATTGTACGGATGTAGGCCCAAATCCCGCCGCAAAATTCGACATGTTGCAGTCTGCGAAAGACCGAGATCTTGCCCGCGGCTTCAATTGGAAGTATATCCATAATGAGTCCCGATTTTGTTGCTATCTTGTACGTGATCTTCATTTTTTTTTGGAGCTAAAGTTGTTTCAACTCGAATAGGAAATTTTTTACTTTGCTTTCCATGGATTGATCCCCTATTACTGTGCCTAGTGTTATTCAAAATCTTAAATAAATCCGGCGACTTTGTCTATTCTCTAAAAATACCTTCACATCTATATACATTTATGTATGTAGAAGGTCTTAAATTCTTGGATAACATTAAGATTATTTAACATTTAAATTCTCTCATTCATATCAAGGTGAACATTTCCCTGAACCATTTAATTTCCTTTTGAACTTTTCCGATCGATTCTTCCAAACTCCAGTGGCATTTTAACAGCTTGTAACGACCGACAATCGAAAATTAATTACACATTCCCACCTTCTTGGAAAAGAGTCGCCTCAATCCATTGTACATATAAGAGCTACCGTGCGTCGTCGAGTCGCGTCCTCAAAAGCAGCGGAATTAAGCCTTTGATCTACATATACTCTCAGACAATTCAAACAATCAAAATCCGAATGAACCTCTCAAAACATATAATTAAAATTATAGAAAATAAATAATAAGAGAAAAAAAAAGGAAGAACGTCTTCTTATTTTCTTTTTAACTATAAACCTTCATCATCATTATCGACGTTATGCTTCACTCCAAAACCATCAACCACTTCATATGGCATATGTCATTTGGATTGGATTGGATTTTTTTTGTGGAAGCTGCTGAACTCCGGTAGCCAGTTTCTTTCTTAAATTCGATAGCAACCGTCATTTTACAAATTTTTATCACTCTCAATGCATCTTGAGAGGGTCTTTCATCTTTTGTCCCGAACAAGCTGAGATTACCATAAGTACGTACCTCACCTCCAGCTCGGCATCGCAGAGGAAGAGTTAAATTATTTCCCGAAGACGTATATACAACCGTTAATTTGGATTGATCTAGAGATGTGCGTTCCTCATAAATATTCATGACTCAAGCTGTATAGGATTGTAGATTATCGCTCTTCTGTTGCTAGCGGGATGGGGGCAATAATTTTATTTATATGCCTCTGAATGTGGTGTGTTGGAGGTGTTTCCCACGCTGGCTTGCGATTTGAAGTTTCGATGAACCCTACCGGCGGCGGCAGTTCAGTCGATGATGATTATTAGCAACACAAATATCGCGAACCAGGTCTTCTTGTGCGAAGCCTTATTTGGTAGCCCATAGTCGCTGAAGTTGATGGCTCCTTCCTAATTCAGCAAAATTCCAAAGACTTGCGTTTAAACATGTGTAATTATTTGTGATGCGGGAAGAAACAACACCCAGAGGTTGTTTTTTTTTTCTTGCTACATTGATTCCTCCACCAACAGCAATAATGATGATGATGGGTGATATGACCAACGGATGAACCACTCCTTTTCATTCAATAATCCTCTCAACTTGGACAGAATTTCCGCGCCGACTTAAGCCGGTATAACGAGGCAGAGAAGGAACCTGTTTGTGTTTAAATCACGATGATGACGATAATCGCACAGAGACTGGATTATGGGCAGAGCCAGAAAAATACATAAATTCAAAAACAAAAATCAAGTCTTGAAGTTTCTTTTAAAAATTCATTCATGCTGCGCGAGGGCTTGGCTTGGCTTGATGAGAACTGTCTCCATTGGACCATCGATGGTGATGGTAATGAGATGATCAAAGTTTGAGCTCACTGTAAAAAAAAAAAGACAAATTATGTAACTTTTAGCTTAATTGATTTTTATAATGCCAGTTAAATGTTTTATTTAAGTTGTTTGTGTTAAGATTCTTCTAAGCTGGGATTTAGTTCGCAGCTAGAGTCAGCTATTGATGGGTTTGTAAGGCTAGACATATACATCATTAAATTAGATTGAATCAATCTTTTGGTGATGAACACTTATATTTATGTGTGTTTTACATAGAAACAATTCCTTAAGAAAAAACTTTACCCTAGAGTTTAAAAAGAACATTATTTTTCGCAAAATCAACAGCTCGAAGAGAGCCAAGGCTTACAGCCCTAATATGGTTATCAAATATCAACACGATATTTGTATATGTATCAACCAAATTCGGTGTTATTGTGAGTGATGGCTTATCACAGTTTTTCATAAACTGTGAATTCTTTCAGATTTTTGATCTTGTGAATAATGTCTATTGATAAACTTGTTATCATGGTTGTCAAATATGTTGAAACCCATCAAACTTTCAATTAACCACAAATGCTTCGATGACAAATGTATCAATTATTCGGGCGTACATGCGCCGCAATACAGTTGTCGCCTTTTCGAAGCGTGTGTCCGATCCACTGCCACTCTCGACGTATAATAGAGTCAATAGGTTCCTGACCCGTTTTCCTGAGGAGCTCTTTGTTCGATATACGTTTGGGCCAGAAAATCCTAAGGATGTTTTGTAGACAGCTTCTTAGTGACACCTACTGTTACTTTCCAAGTGCTGCAACCGTAAAGTAAAACGGATTCGACGTTGGATCGAAACAGCCGTAGCTTGGTTCTTAAGCTTAGAGTTATTCCTCCATATATTTCTAAGCATACCGAAAGCAGCCTTTGCCTTCCCGATTCGACTGCTGATGTCCTGTTCGGTGCCACCCTCGGTAGAGATGATACTCCCAAGGTATTGGAAGCTCTGTACTTTCTCAACCGGTTGTTGAGAAATATTTATGAGAGAAGATGACTGGGTTCCGAGGCTGATCATCTTTGTTTTGCTTGCTTGATTTTCATCCCCACGATTTCTGCTTCTCTCTCCACCCCTGTTGTCATTTGGTGAAGATCCATGATCCTATGAGAGTGCAAGCATACATCGTCCGCATAGTCAAGATGTTTCAGGTGAGACGTCAGAGTCCATCGAATCCCTCCGTTTCCCGTCAAGGCCGGTCGCGGGATATTGCTTATCACCAACAGAAACAATATTGGTGACAGAATGTAGCCCTGTCTGACTCCACTTTGGATTTTAAACTCTTCGTGCAAAACGTGACTTTTGGATCTATCATAAGTTGCCTTAATAATAGCTATTAATTTATCTGGGATACCCCTCCTGCGTAAAGCAAGCCAAATAAATTCTCTATTGACGCTATCGAAAGCCTTCTCAAAGTCAATGAATAGCAGGTGAAGTGGTGATCGATATTCGACGCACTACTCAATTATGATCCTTAAAGTATGGATATGACCAATGCATGAGGATCCAGCGCGGAAACCTGCTTGTTCGGCATCGAGTGTGGCTTCTAGATGTTCCCTGATGCGTTCCAGTACTATTTTCGCTAATATTTTGACAACGACAGGCAGGACGCAAATCCCCCTCCAGTTTTCACACTGTGTTAAGTCTCCTTTGTTAGGGAGCTTGACTATCATTCCCTTTTTCCACTCATTCGGAAATCCTTCGGAGACCCAAGCTTTCTTTATGAGTGGATGCATGAGTTCGCTCCATGTCGTTGGCGCCGCTTGTAGAAGCTCTGCAGAAATGCCATCAAGTCCTACTGCTTTGTTGGTCTTCAGTGCTTTAGTAACTTATACCTCTCAAACTGTATTCGTTTTGTCGGCATAAATGGAGGAGACTTTCAGTTTTAAGCCGACTTTAAGTGGCTTAGATCAGAAGAACTTTTGGAGGATTGGTTACTTCCTCGCAAGAGGATTTTCTTTGGTAATTCATATAATTTTCTAAATCATTTGAAATACTATTCATTTTTATTCAGTTTTTTAAAGTAATCCAATTCAAATGGCCTCCAGTCTGAATGATGCATTTTTGACATCTTATCACTGACTGGCTAGAAAGTTGTAGTAAAAATTGCCTCAATTAATGTTCGTATGAATTCCTTTCAATCATTTGATTTTTTTTTTTTTTGGTTTTACTTTGTCAACCTCCTGTTTGAAATAAACCCTCAAGAAAAAATAAGGTTTATCTTAAAGAACGGAAGCTTCTTAATGACCGGAAGTACGGCTTTCGTAGATGGTGACTTGATGTTATATCTCACCGAACCGTGGATCAAATCTTATATCGTTTTAGAGAAAGTTAGATTATTGCACTTGATATTTCAAAAGCATTTGAAAGAGTCTGGGATCAAGTTCTTTTATAGAAAACGCGTGCATTTGGTATCGATGAATCTCTTCTTTGTTGGATTCCAGAGTACCTTACTCAATACAAGTCTGATAGTCCCAAAATAAAAGCTGGTTGACCCCAGGGCTCCGTTTTCTATCCTACTCTCTTTCTGGTATTTAGCAATTATCTTTTGTCTGGAACGTCTCATCAATTAAATTGTTTTGGAGACCACAATACTCTCAGCTTTTCATATTTTTTTTTAAAGATTAATCTGCTTTTGCTTCGAATTTTAAACTTCAATGGCAACGTATGATGAACTCCGTAAAGTCTGATCTTGACGGCGTTGTCCAATGGGTAAACAAAAAACGTGTAGAATTCAAAAACGCCAAAATTCTGTCTCCTGTCATTAAAGCGGAACCTACTCACAATGCCGCTATCCATGAGCGACACTAGCATAGAAGAAACTCAAAACCTTCCAGTTCTCGGTATGTGTATCTCAAACCACTTATTATGGAACGTACACATATTCGACGTTATGAAAAACACTGCTAAATGCTTAGGTTATATCCGAAGATGCAGGAATTTCACCCGCTCTGATCTCTGACTCCTATATTACACTTAATTTTTTTTTAGATAGAATTCAAAATAGAGCTATACAAATGATAGGTGATAGAACTATAACGTAAACCTTCACATCTCTTGAGCACCGACGCGACGTAACGTTTAGTGTATAAAATTATTCTGTCGTTATTTTTACAAACAGTGTTCTAGTGACATACCCCAGTTGCGTTCCTCGTTCCTCCCCTAAAACAATTCAACCGCAATACTCCACTTCAGAGAATGCACATCAGTTTACCCTTGAAGCCAACTTCGGACATACTGTTAAATTCAGAGATTCTTTCTTCAGCCGTACCACACGAATGTGGAATGCCTGCCAAACTTTTTTTCTATCCACTTTTAATATTCAGAATTATAAAACTAATCATCATCGAACATCGGAACGGAGGGGACCTACAATTTTCTGCCGATTCCGAACGGCTAATGAGCAGCACTTTCCATGACAAGAGATACTCTTGGAGAATTTGTCAATTCCTCGCAAGAGGCAGTACACCCCTGAAAAAAACTTTCTTGCAGCGGCTGAGAATCGAACTCGACGTCGTCCACCATTTTGGTAAAGTCCCAAGCGGATCGTTTGTTCGTAATTTGAACTTCATATGGAAACCAATTTAAATCGGCAGATTTTTTTGTCGATCAAACCGTTTAAGCTGTAGTCGAACAGACAGACAGACATAATTGCAAGACTCTATCATCGTAATGTCAAGTCATATTTGTATAAATAAAATTAACAAAGTCCCTTGCACTCCACCCCTTAGTTCGTCTAGGGAATAGACTCGATCCTGGAAGGTGTTCCCATTTCAGTTATTGCAGTTCGAAAGGTAAATTTATTTTTAAAACTGGTGGTATTAAAATACATAAAGATGCTTTCAGATCTGCTTTTAGGAGCTCGGGAGGTATGCCCTCAAATCCAGGTACCTTGTTTGCCTTTAAAAGATATACAAATGCTCTTTTCTCTGTACTTGTTGGGGAATTCTTGTCAGTAGTTCTGTGGGTAACATTAAGTTGAGGACTCACATTTACAATATGATCATCGTTGAGCAGTGCGTGATCCTTCTTGTGGTGCTGATCTGGACGTTTACATCCGAAACATCAATGGTTTGTGTCACTAAGCTAACTAAAAATGTTCTTAGAAAATTTGACACACAGAATTCGAGAAGTACGAGTATATCAAAAATTTTTTTACGTCGTCGACCAAAGCTTCTTTTTCCCTTAAAGGTTAGATACACAGGGTGTAAGAACCAATTTTTTTACTATCAAAATCCTCCATGATGTTTTTATTTTGCAATACGAGTGTCTGCCATGTTTATTTGTTGAATCAGTAAATAGCCAAGTCAGCAAATTTAAACATCCAAACAATATCAAAACTAAAAGCAAGTTTGGTCAACAATCAGAGTGACCATAGGGTGAAATTAAATTGTTAAAGTTTTGACTAGAAAAACGTCAAATATGACATATAAGGCACTGATTTTGACATCGAATGTCATTCTATTTCTCATTACCGCCAACTTAAAAAAAAAGCAAATATAAAAGTGAGCATAAGGGTTTTATTCACTTATTTTTTAAACATTGAAATGAGTGTGCTCGTTCAACGTTTTCTCATCTATTCTACTTCTGCATCATTCATTGAGGCGTGGCATTAAAAATGTGCTTGACTTTCCGAGCTAAAACTTATTGCAGTAACCCGTGCCCAATGTAAGTAAGTTTAAAACCTCAAAAATTTATTTTCAATGCTAGGTCTAAACTTGATATCTACATTAAATTTGATCTTATTTAATTTTTCCATTCACTCGCATTTTGGGCTTCAACCAATTATACTCTAAAACAGGTTGTCATAAAGTTCATAACAACAATTACAACAGCAACTTTATAATTTATGAGTTTAACATACATAATTAGTAATTAAATTATTACATATTACCTATGTGTAGTGCCTTTGCCATCTTTCTTACAAGACATATTATAATGTTTGCTTGCAGCACTTATACCTACCACAAATGCAATTAATATCGATTAAAAATTAAGGTCAACTCCATTGGCTATACTTATTATAGGTGAAACATTTATCATCCAACAGCCGTACTCTTTCAAAATTAATTACATCTTCTTCCTCTGCATGACAGGTTCCATTTAATTTTTTTTTCTTTTGATTCGATACCATGTATTTATGTCTTGCGGAGATATTTATGTAGTTATGTGATTAAATAATATTTATTGGATTTCACTTCATTGCCATTTTTTTCACACACCATTCGATATAAATACTTTCTCAATGAAAAATGAAAAAAAAAAAAAGAATTAAATATTCCCATCGTTTAATACTGCTGGACATTAAAAACAATTATTTAAATACTCTGGATAGTTTCGCAGCTGAAAATGGAAATTTATTTAAACTTGAAGAGAAAACACTTGTTTACACTTCTGTGAGATACATTTTCAAATGAGAAAGTAATTTACACCACCTGATTTTTGTGCATATTTCTGTGTGATGAGAGATCTTTTCTTAAACAATTAAGTTTACATAAGCTGTGGAATTTATGTCTGTTAAGTTAGCATTAATACCTCACAATTGTCCTAAAGATTTAGTAATTTGATTAATTGTCATAAATTTGTCGTAAAACTGTCGTGAAACAAAAAAAAAAATTGTCGCGCTTGTTTATTTAAAAATAACCCGTGGTAATACTAACTTGACAGTCAAGTTAGCAATACTATCCTTAAACGTGGGCTAAAATGAACTCGAAAAAGAAAATAGACAATATTTATAACTGTCGTAAATTTGTCGTAAACATTTTGTAAAAGAAACAAAATTGTCGCGTCCTTTTTTGTCCAAAAATTTCCTTAAATATGTCAAACGTCCTTAAAATAGCATTTTCCATGTTGCTATGTAGTTTGTATAAACAGCTAGAGCGACATTTTTTTTCTTTTACGACATGCTTACTATATATTACGTTTATATGGAGAATTGAATCAGAATTGAATCAAGATTTAGCTCCGTGTATACCTGGATCGGATTGAAATAGGATTTCTTGATCCGATCCGATCCCACTAAACCCATTTTTTTTGTTTCACAGCAAATTTACGACAGTTATGCCAACGATTACATCTTTAAAATTTTGAAGAGCTAATGCTTACTTGATGGATATATAGAATTCATTGAGAACAATATCACCCGACGTCACGAAAACAATTTCGATATCATTAAAGTAAACGTGAGTAATGCATATTTCACTGCTTTTTCTTGTCTAAAAATAAGCATTTTTACTTACTTTATGGGGCATGATTTGATCAAATTGGCGAACCGAACAGTACTAGCGATCTCTGAAACAACCGTAAGTTTAGTTTAAAGGGAGTAATAGAAATATTTTTTACATTACATTTTACACTACTCCCGAGATAAATCTACGAAGTAGAGACACTGAAAAGCACTGGCAACTTAGGCAATTGGCTTTAGACAATACAACAGAGAGAGACACACAGAAAGAAAGAACAACAGAAGAAACACATATCAATCAACAGCACATGGTTGGTATTTGAACGGTCCTCCATCCAAGTACCAACCGCGCGCAATCATGCTTGATTTCGTTCATCGATGGGAAGCGATTGCGTTACTTTCATCAAAGCCAAAGCCGTTGACAGAAATATTTTTTATTTTACTTTTTTCTTTCCCATCCGTGAATGCTACATGTGAATGGTGGATAAAGCAACAAAATGGCGGCTTAAGCAAGAAACAGATGTGCGTTCTTTTATCAAAAAATTAAACAAAGTTAACTTTCATCGTTCGTTTAGTCAACGAAACTTACTTTGGTTAACATTGTGGTGTCATAAAGTCATTTCTTGATGTAACTATTTCCATTTAACTCCATTGAGATGAGTTGAAAAGCTAATCTGTCAAAAACAGCTAAATTTGTAATTTTTTTCGTTTTTGACATATTTTCACTTTTGTAACCAAAAGTCTTGAGCGTTTTCTAACTTTAAATGTGAAAAAAATAAATTATGAGTGAGATATTATTGACATTTTCTATTCATTTAGAAGACCCACTCATTCCTATATGTATAGAATATATAGTCATTCAAATGTCTTCCAATTCTTCCCTGGGTGACGAGCATTTGAAACGTTCTATTTTCCATAACTCCGGCACATAAATCGGGCTGAAGTTTACCAATGGCATTGATTATGTTGGCTTTCATGTGAGTGGTGGTTTGTGGATTTATTGGTTTATAAGCTTAAGAAAAGCTTACTAGAAAAAGAAAATTGCACGACCTCGGTAGTCAAATCCTATCGCCTCCGCGTGAGAATAAACATGTTCGTAAATCGATCGGGATAAATGTGAATTATGGCACGGGCTGTGTGGCACGTAGCTCAGTCCTGCACAGCCACATGTCGGGGCATCAGTTACCATATTATCCAATTCGGGCCAAAAGAAATTGGATATCATCGGCCAAAAGCGTTCAATATTTACTGTGATGGCGTTGCCAACGTCGTTGTCAAAGAAATATGGACCGGTGATACCGCCAGGCCAGAATCCACACCAAACAATGAATTTCTCTTTGGTGGATCTCATGTAGAATGTGATCGTCTCAAATTCGAAAATTTTGCTTATTGACGAACGCATTCATCCATAAATGACTCTCGTCACTAACTATTTGATTTTTCAACCGAAATTTGGTCAAATTCCAACTGCTCGAGATCCCAGTTAGCGAATACACTTCGCTGTATATGGTCTTTAACTCCTGGCTTGGTTGAAGTTTGTTTGAGTGAACGGCCAAGTTATGACACACAATTCGCCAAGTTGTGGTTTGTCAAAGGTCGAGTTCTTGTGCGCGGAATTGACTGACTCGATTATCCTGCTTCACAGACAGCAGCGATATTTCCGTTGGCGGATTTTTCACTGACCCGATCGAACTTATATGTACATCACATGGCGAATAGTTTTCTCCGAAGGACGATTATGGTGACCGTAAAATGAACGAATCACGCGAAATGTTAATCGAACAGAAGACCCCCTTTCATTAAACTATTTAATCATTTGCACATATTATTAAACACTATAATTCTCCATTTTGATTTGATAAGACTGATTAAATAACTGACAGCCATTTTGACAGATGTAGCTTCAACATTATCAATCAACTGTCACAATTTTATTGGAAAACCCTTTTTTTCAATTTAACTTTTTTTTTTTGTTCAATTGAAAGTTTTAAGTGACCTGAACTCCAAAGTGTGTTCGTCCAGTTATGACAATGGGCTCATCAGTTTGATGCTATCATACCCTTCTAAGATATGGTGACATGGTGGACAAAGCAACAAAATGGTCGATTCAGCTCAAAGTTAAGGGTACAACACATTGAATTACGAAAATGCGCTTGTACTTTTTGATTTTCATAAATATTACTGTTGTTTTCAAGAAGGATGTGTCCGTTGAATTTAATTTACCCGGGACAACTATTGCAACATGCTCAGTACTGTAGACATTTTCCTCTCCAGCCTATACAGTGAAAGGGAACAGCCATGGTTCTCTAGATAATACATAAAGGAAACTGTAAGAGGAAGAGGTTAGTGGAATTCTTAGATACGGGGTGCCTCTCTGAAGCCTCCTGATTTCTGAATAAAGTTAAGGATGCATTTTAGTAGCTAGGTTTGGGCATTCTTCTGATGATCCCTCTTTCACCTTTTTTTGTCCTGACACCTGTGCATAAGTGCAGATGTGCTGATGCCCATTCTGCTAATATAAGTCCCCATTGAGTTGTGACCCGTAAGGATTCCAATCCAACTAAGGGTCTGCTAAGCTTCAGTAGTTACTCTATTTTTTCCTTGATATACCTGGAAAACCATTTCTTGAAACCCGACAGGTGTCAATTGTTGATCATCTGTCATTTGCAGTCTTGAGGACATTTTGCTGATATCTATACCCTTCCTGCTCCAGTGTAATAAATACCCAGGGTACAATTTGGCTTTGGTTCAAATAATAAACCTTTTTTGGCCAGTTCACCAGCCATTTCATTTGCATAATGAAACCCATCGAAGGGTGAGTTTTACCGAACAATCTTAATTCACTACTGCAACTAGCAACCAGTTTTGAAAGATATTTTGTACCTCGCAAACTACAAACAATTCTGACTGGGTTAAAATCTACGTACGATGAAATATAGTCTGTTTGAATCTCTATGTCAGTGAAGCTTACGATGTTTCTGTTTTTACACTCTTACTGCGAGCTCTATGAACTGTACCAACATGTGGGTGAAGTCCAAAAAGTCAAAACACGGTTCGAATACCTGCCTTGACCAAATAGATGGGATAGGCAATGGTATAGCCAAGAAATCCTTTAAATCCCAGTCCCCAGATTCGATGCGACAAGGAAGACCGTGAAACCTTATCAGGAACTCGGGTACCCAAAAATTAGCCTAGTAAAAACATTTTGAGCCAGAGTAGACTTTTCTATTTCTTAATGTAGAATTGCAATTCTTTGTCACCTAAATCGAAAATTTCGGTTTGCCGAAAAAAAGCCATAGTCATCAAAAAAGTATTCCAAACTTAAAGAAGTTGCGTCAAAGATACAAAACTACAGTTCTTTTTTTTAGTGAATCATCGAAAAATGGCTAAAGTTTTAATATACAAAAAAAAACTGCAATACCTTCTTTGGAATACAAAAAACATTGCTTCCCACTGCCCATCATTCTTCTTGCTCAAAGTACAAAAAAAAAATCTTCTTTTCGACTGTGACTCATTCTTGGATTGGATTTCTTCAACAAAATTGAGTGGTAAGCCAAGTCTTTCGATTGCGTAACCATTCAAGCAAAGCAAAGCTAAAACGAACGATCACATAAATAATGACTTTCTGCAAATTTCAATTAAAAATACATTTTCTAGCTGCCATAAGTGCCTGTGCCATTGGCAAAACAACAACACCGCCATTTAAATTCCCCATACAAAAACTTAAATACCTATCTTCTTAAACACTTAATCCCTCTTTTGCCTGGATGGTTGACTAAGAAAAATGAATAAAATTAAAAATGGTGAAAAAAAAGATTGAAAGTGACTATACCTATAGGTAGGATTGTTTAGTAGCTTGTAGATGTGCAATTAACCTCAAAAGAAAGATTTTGTAATGAAAATGAAAATGTATTAAACCCATGATTAACGGACTTTTCGACTTTTCTCTCTATGAAAATCGGCTTGAACTACCGTTTGGTCATAATGGCGCCAGCCACCGCGCCACCACCGGTACCGGTCCGTACATAGATTGTTCGTCGTCCGATCTACGCAATCAGGCGTTGCATTTTATCGATTGTTATGTCTTAGTAGATGGAAAAATACAAAAAAAAAATCCATCACCGTCTTGCGACTTAGGATTGGGATTAAATTGTCGAAAGGTAACAATTTCTCAATATTGTTTCTTTTATTTATGATTTTTAGGAAATGGGATGTGAACTTTATTTGAAACTTTATGTAAGGAAGTAGTAAAATATTTAATTTCTAATGCTTTAAACAAAATGAGATGAATTACTTGTAATTTGTAGTCTGGGAGGTAGAGTTTGGAATCATGAATTTTTTTTAATTTTGCCCCGGTAAACTTTAGTGCCGATGACGTCTCATGTTCTGACCTATCTGTAGGAATAAAATTTGTGGTTAAGGTATTTTTGTATCTACTAGTCTATAAAGGGGATTTTATATAATAACATTCTGACACTGTAATACTTGAATATTAAAAAAAAAGTGTGAGTATTGCGACTCACGGTTAAAATGCGTAAACAGAGTTCGTGCGAGTGCCGAATTTTTGTTACCCAATAAACATAGGTACAATGTAATCGTGAAAGCAACATTGTTTTTTAAAATATTGAATTTCACTGAAAATCATAAATTAATGGCAACTGTATTTTCTCTATTAGTTCGTGACTTTTTATATATTCACATCACGTCACTATTTGTCCCTTTCACTTATATATACTTAAATCCAAAAAACTCTTAAAATAGATGAATGTAAATCTATATAGATGCGTGAATAACGCTTACCCCCAAAAACACATACATATGTATGTATTTTTAGACCATGTCCTGTAACTATCGCATCTATAGAAATATGGCCACTAAGACGCCAGTTATAGAATGCATACGTAGCCATCATTCAAACTTATCTTTGACTTTTTAATCTTTAATTTCAAGACAGTATTCACATTGGAATTTTTACGTCTCTGCAGAAGAGTTTCAAAGTGAAGGAACAAACCTATTTATTTCATAATTTAAATATTATAAGAAAAAGAACGCACCATTGGACTCCGCTACGTAAGGTAAAGTTTGTTAGACTTATGTTCAAACAGTTTATATTTTTACACTTATATTCAAGCAGAGATGTTATCTGATACGAAATGGACTGTTTTTACACGAATCCGATTTTTAAGCTCTGTTTCTTTTTTGGTTTCCTTTCGATTGTATGGGTGCTTTTAAACACAGCGATTTTTATTATAAGTTAACTTTGTTCTAGCGAAAAGGAGTTATCTCTTCGCACTCTTTACTCTACTCAGTTAAACGAATTTCACTGAGCGAACGGCAGATAGAAAATGAAACATACTCGACAAAAAGGAAACCAGAAAGAAGAATGAACGATAACTCAACCTCTGCAATTGCGTTTAACCCCCCCACCACATATATACGTATCTCGCAAACATGCTTAAAAATTGCAGGCATATCGCATCGTTTAAAAGTAGTCATACTACAACTATTTGCTC
The DNA here is from genome assembly GCA_963931855.1 of Philhelius festivus. Classification (NCBI taxonomy): domain Eukaryota; kingdom Metazoa; phylum Arthropoda; class Insecta; order Diptera; family Syrphidae; genus Philhelius; species Philhelius festivus. The sequence continues at coordinate 86,870,553 of OZ007557.1, read as the reverse complement.
GGAGCATTAATAGTGGCGTTCACATTCTCAAATTTGTTTGACAAGCACGGCATGATGAATATTTGATGGATGAAAAACAGGAGCGTTCACATTCGTCAAACATCACTTCTTATTAGAATTTTTGACAGCTAAAAGCATGGATGAAATTTCAGGAGAGGAAATCTACTTGAATTTTATATTCAAAGTCTGCAAAGGCTACCGCCGCTATTGACTATAAAATTCATCTTGAGTTCATGGAAAATGAAATTTGCTAGATGAAGCGTTCACATTATCAAAATCAAGCCAATCATGCCTTTCTTGTCAAACATATTTGAGAATGTGAACGCCCCTAATGGTGCACGAAAATATGATACTCGTACTTCAGTTTGACTTTTGGATCCTGATTACGATGTTTTTTGTTTCGTTTGTTTTGTCTTTCATTTTTTTGACAGTTTAGATGGGAGGTAAAGAAGGGTAGCTTCATTCCGCAACATTTCTTCACCTCACATCAAATATGTAAAAAAGACTCGTGTAATCAGGCTCTTGATGTCTTTTTTACTGCTATAGACGATATTTAAACTGAGCTAAATCCTCCGACTTTTTTTTTAAGGTTTCTGTACTTTATCTTACTCTCTTTCAGAGATTTATGAACCGATTTACATCATTCCCACCTTGTAATGGAAATTGTTGAAGTAAATAACGGGTGATTTTTTTGAGGTTAGGATTTTCATGCATTAGTATTTGACAGATCACGCGGGATTTCAGACATGGTGTCAAAGAGAAAGATGCTCAGTATACTTTGACATTTCATCATGAATAGACTTACTAACGAGCAACGCTTGCAAATCATAGAATTTTATTACCAAAATCAGTGTTCGGTTCGAAATGTGTTTCGCGCTTTACGTCCGATTTATGGTCTACATAATCGACCAAGTGAGCAAACAATTAATGCGATTGTGACCAAGTTTCGCACTCAGTTTACTTTATTGGACATTAAACCAACCACACGAATGCGTACAGTGCGTACAGAAGAGAATATTGCGTCTGTTTCTGAGAGTGTTGCTGAAGACCGTGAAATGTCGATTCGTCGCCGTTCGCAGCAATTGGGTTTGTGTTATTCGACCACATGGAAGATTTTACGCAAAGATCTTGGTGTAAAACCGTATAAAATACAGCTCGTGCAAGAACTGAAGCCGAACGATCTGCCACAACGTCGAATTTTCAGTGAATGGGCCCTAGAAAAGTTGGCAGAAAATCCGCTTTTTTATCGACAAATTTTGTTCAGCGATGAGGCTCATTTCTGGTTGAATGGCTACGTAAATAAGCAAAATTGCCGCATTTGGAGTGAAGAGCAACCAGAAGCCGTTCAAGAACTGCCCATGCATCCCGAAAAATGCACTGTTTGGTGTGGTTTGTACGCTGGTGGAATCATTGGACCGTATTTTTTCAAAGATGCTGTTGGACGCAACGTTACGGTGAATGGCGATCGCTATCGTTCAATGCTAACAAACTTTTTGTTGCCAAAAATGGAAGAACTGAACTTGGTTGACATGTGGTTTCAACAAGATGGCGCTACATGCCACACAGCTCGCGATTCTATGGCCATTTTGAGGGAAAACTTCGGAGAACAATTCATCTCAAGGAATGGACCGGTAAGTTGGCCACCAAGATCATGCGATTTGACGCCTTTAGACTATTTTTTGTGGGGCTACGTCAAGTCTAAAGTCTACACAAATAAGCCAGCAACTATTCCAGCTTTGGAAGACAACATTTCCGAAGAAATTCGGGCTATTCCGGCCGAAATGCTCGAAAAAGTTACCCAAAATTGGACTTTCCGAATGGACCACCTAAGACGCAGCCGCGGTCAACATTTAAATGAAATTATCTTCAAAAAGTAAATGTCATGGACCAATCTAACGTTTCAAATAAAGAATCGATGAGATTTTGCAAACTTTATGCGTTTTTTTTTTTAAAAAAAGTTCTCAAGCTCTTAAAAAATCACCCTTTATAAGTGGGCAAAAACTAAATTTTTCAATCCATTGAAGTCCTAGATATCATCCAGTTCATGGTTTGACAGATGGAGAACGATCTATATTATGATATAATATAGAATATTCAATTCGAAAATTAAAATAAGTATATGATATGACAGATAAGGGACAAATTAAATTTTGACGTTTCGAGAATATTTCATTGCAGATGTCAACTGATTGCCCTGAACAATATTTTTCCGGTTTTTAAATGTCAACTTTGAAAATGCATTTTTGGGAGCATAAAATAAAATGTTATAGTCCATCACTAACGTGAAGTGGATTTGTTTAAAACATTGGTCGAGAGGTGAAGATATGTTCGGAGAGTAAGTTTATTTAGTTGTAGCTAGCAATGGAAAGTACTAAAATTGGGATTTCAGTACTCAAAGTTTCCAATGAAAACAGGTTAGTACGCCTACGCAATATTCCCAATGTAAAAAGTTCCTTAAATGAAATTTCCGTAAGGTAAGTTGCTACACGGAACGTGTAACCGTAACGGGCTACACGGAACGTACAAGTTTTACCCACGCTTTTGAGTAACTCTACCGCCGGCAAAGATGTTTACACATCAAAAACGAACATAAACTCTTTGGCGATCAGGAGTTCATGAATGATTTTGATCGTTTTCTTTGGACATTTGAACATTTTCGATTCGAGTTAGGTAAATCACACTTCTAAGAAAATATAACACTACTTCTCAGACTACAATGTTTGATTGTTCCTGCAAACTGCATAAATCATACAATGTTGCAAGTTAGATTGCTTTGCGATTTTATTGCAAAACAAATTGATTAGCGTCGCCCGATGTTGGTGTGAAGTGAATATCTGTAAAATGAAATCGATTGATTGATATTTAATAGATAATGTGATGAAAACTAGGTTTCTCTTGTCTCCGCATGGTTATATAGGAAAATCAAATGTGGTAACATCGGTAACCGGAGCGGTAAAGTTTTTAATTTTTTTTTTCTTTCATTAAAAATCAATGTATGTGTGTACATCATAGGTTATTATCGAGTAGGTCTTTTTGAAAAAAAATAAGCTTTAATGTTTGACTTGATATTTTACAATAAAGAAGGCATGATGCCCAAAAAATGTCTGGACACTTTTTCCCTAAAATAAATACGAATTCAAATAAACTAAATTAAATAATGAAAGGGGCAACATATTAAGGACAAGAGCTATGGAAGAAGCCATTTCATCATTTTCTTAAGTAAAGCTTAGAAGATCGAACTATATGAGTATTGAATCTCTATTTAAAAATGTAAATAAAATTGTATGAAACAAAGGCGCAAGATTTTAGTCGAATTAAAACTATTTTTGAACTGTTTAATATCATTCTTGGTTGAAACGACGATTTTGCAATTTTTTATTGAGTTTAGCGTCATAGTTTCTCTAACATGTTATTAATCTTTAAGTGGTATCATACTAATATAATAAATAACACTAGGTTGTTAAAAGTTTGTCGCCAAAGAGTTTCGGAGTTGCGAAATAGAGAATAAAAAATGAGTGATTTCATATATTTTTTTCACTTACGAAGCAGCTTTTCATCCCTTCTAATCTGGCTGTATTAAAAAAAAGCCAATATTCGTCCAAAGCTTGAGAATATGAGCAGGTGCTCCAATAACCCACTTATCTCTTAGAAAGAATCCAAAAAAGAGCTTTAAAAATGATAGAACTATGTGTAACAGAAATATTTGCATCTGCCGAGCACTGTCGCAATGTTTCTTGTCTGTAGTTATATTACCGCTGTTTTTAAAAAAGTGTTCTAGTGAAATGTTATATTCCTACCTTTGAACAATTCAACCGTGATACTCGCAATTCATGAAATGATCATCAGTTTATTCTTGAGCCCAACTTTCGACGAACTATTAAATTCAGAGATTAATTTTTTAACCCCACTATACACGAATGGGTAATGCTTAACCCGGCTCAATATTTCCCTACTATTACGATATTCAGACATTCAAAACTAAAGTAAATCGGTATCTCTTTTTAAATCCTCTCCAACTTTCCTAAACTCTCGCACTGTGTTCAAACATTTTAAGCCTTGTACCACATTCGAGTTGTGCGGCTTAAGAAAGAACCCCTATTTTTGAAGGTACGTGCAAAGCAAGGTTCATATGTGTAAACTGATAAGTATTTATAACTCAACCAGTATTACAACAGAGTTGGTTGAAGGTAGGAATGCAACTTGCTTTTTTATTTCATCACTGTGACAAAATAAAGTTTTAAAATAATGAAAGACGCATTGGTGGAGGTCTTTTTTACGAAGGTCGAAGAAGGTAATAATGTCCGCATACCCCAATAATTGCTGACAATAGTGCCCTCTGTTCGGTTTTCGAGAATGCCTTTGGCAGTACTAGATTGAAATAGATAGGGAGCTATTCCCTATCAGCAGGATCAGCTTTTCTGGGATCTTGAGTTTGACCATACACAAAAAGACCTAACGATAAATGTTTTGAAATCGATAAAAAGGTGGTGAGTCTTTGCTTGAAAATCATTGGCCTTTTCCACGATTTGAGTCGGTGCAAAGATTTGGACTATAACTGGTTATAGTATTGCAGAAAAGATTAAGACGCTCACAAAGTACATTGGTTAGTTTCTTATTTACGACCCTTACGACGATTTATTTTTATAACTTTGCGCGCACTAAGGTGATTATGACTACCCTTAAAATGTTTGAGCACAGTGGGAGCGTCTTATGAAAGTTGGAGAGGATTTAAAAGGATGTCTGGATATTACAACAGGAGGGAAATTAAGAGTCAGGTAAAGCATTCCACATTCGTGTAGTGCTGCTAAAGAAAGAATCTGTTAATATAACAGTACTTCCGAAGTTGTGCGCAAGGGTAAACTGACTCTCTGAAGCGCGATTAATACTGTTAAATTGTTTAGGAGGAGGAATGAAACTGCCTATTTTACTAGAATACTGTTTATAAAAATAACGGAAAAATAATGAAAGACAAGAAACATTGAGCGGTACTCGAGAGATTCAAGTGTTTCTGTTATTGTTCGGTCACCTATCATTTTTAAAGATTTTTTATTTTTTTTTTTTTTAATTCTCAAGTGGGTTATTGGAGCATCTGCCCAAATATGAAAATTATACTCGAGCTTTAGACAAATATGGGCTTTATAAATAGCAATTACATCGGAAGGGGTACAACATTACTTGCAACTTTGTCGCAGGAAACCTAAACATTTGGCGGCGTTTGTGTAGACGTCAGTTCTCTACTTTCCTTTTTTTTCGCTGGAAACGCTGCTTCATCTACTATTCGCTGTGCATGGGTGCCAAGCTTAACTTCCATGTTTCGAAAGGGAAACGAAATTGGCTTAAACCTCTTTAACTTTGAGAAAATATGTGTACATTTATTTAAAATAACATTACTCTGATCTGATTTTTGTTTAGAGTTGTGATTTATTTGAAGAAAAGAAAAAAAGTCATAGGTAGGACTTATTAATCCCGCCAGGTATCTAAAAATAAAGCATTATGACATAATTTTTATAATTTCTTATTTTTTTTTTAAATTATTTCGGTATCTTAAAGCCGTTAGCATTACCGAATCGAGTAAATTTCTGTTGTAGGTGCCTCCCGTGGATTTCCATGTATACACAGCTAACAAAAGCAATTTAATTTACACCTTTCATCAATTAAACTAGAGTTACTTTTTCATTCCTTTCATCTTTAAATTAATAAAAACTGCAACTGGTGTTCATTTAATCCATCATAATTATATATACTATTGTCATCATCAGCATTATCACTTTGCAACAACTGCGGGGCAACATCTGTGCAATAAGTGAAACCATCAGCTACTGTATTTCATTTTTTTTTTGTCATAATATCTTTTATTATTATTTTTTTTTTTTTTTTTGAATCCCTCCTTCCGGAGCGTGAAATAAAAAATCACCTATCGATTAAAAATGCATTCAAGTTTCCTGTGGGGGCTATTAAGTCCGCCAGAGGTTAAACTTCTTCATGTTGAACGATGTTATCCTCAGTCGCCTTACAATGGCAACATACTACATCGCGTCGTAATCGACTATTGTCGACGTCGTTCATGGCCGTGGCAAATTAATTGACTTGAGTTTTGAAAAAGAAAGTGTTACAAAAAGTCATCACAAGCACTAGTACAATGCAAAACAAAGAAAGAAATAAGCAACAGCAGCAGCAAAATTCAAGAAGAAAACAAAATATACAAAATAATAATAAAAGAAAGTCCCTGGAGTATACCGAGAGGAGTATTTATGAAATCTCCAAAAGAGTGTATCTTTTTCATGGCTTTCAAGACATCATTGGTGTATGTAGAAGAAGCAGAAAAGTACGCTACAATGCAACAACAGCACCTCATGCTCTGTTCAATGACTTTTTCTTTATCTTTCTCTTAGCCACAACATAGCAAAAATATAAAAAAAAACATGCTAAGACACTATTTTAGTTGCCTCAGCAAGCTGTTATACACTATACATTTTTATAAACACCCTTATTCCCATTATAAATTCTTCAAAGTTACAAAAAGCTTATTTAGTTCTTTAAACGTTTTGTGGTTTTCAGAAAAAGAGATCTTCAAGTATTAAATATAAGGTCCTTAGGTTATTTAAAATAAAAGCTTATCTTTAAAAAAAGCTTTTAGTAAAAGCTTTGTTCAAATTTCATAAAGTTTTCAAAGATTATTTCAATAAAAATCTATCTATACTTTGATCTTTGTAAAAACCCCAAACCGTAAATATCTTTCCAAATCATTTTGAAGTTATGCAAAGCTTTCAGTTTCTGAAGAAAGCTTTAACTTTCATATTTTTTTTAAAGAAAAATTAAATGATATAAATTTGGAATTGAAATATAAGCAAACTTTTAATCCCTAGGAACTTAAAATCATATGATGCTTTTGAAGACAAATTGGACTGTTTTCATACAGAATTGTTTAAAAATTTTAAAGAATAGTTTTATTATTAGCCCAAGCAAAACATGGAAATCATTCGAAGCTTTTTAGACTAAGTGACAAAAAAAAAAACCAAAACGGGAGTGACTTTACAAAAAGGCTATAGACACTTTGGTTTTTTAGAAAATTAACCAATAAGCTTAACTGTAAATTTTCACATTATTTCAGGAAGTACAATTTTTGATTTTTGTTTATACTCACTCAATTCATACATCAGAGTATGAGAAACAAAACTTAATACTTATTTACTCAAAATTGTAAATATTTGCATCACCTAAAATATTCTCAAATATTCTCTTGCTTCAGAAATCCAAAATTTAAGTATTTTAGGAAAAAGTTTAAAACTAATCAAAGTACAAAAACACACTTAAGCTTTTGAAGCTTAATGAAGTATTCAAAATAAAAGCTTTACGCTTGCTAGGAACTTTGTTCAAAAATGTGAAACTTTCTTAAAACATTTTTTTAACTAAGCTTTTTGCCTACAAAACCTAAGGTCTCTTAAATGCAACCAGGATTGTAGGACATTAGTTAGATCGAATAAAAAGACAGTGGACAGAGATTGCGCAATAGTTTTATCTCCTGTCATGGAGATTAAGCTTTAGAAGTCTAATAAACCACCCCATGCGTACGAATTTTCTTTCAAACAAAAGATTTTTTACTTATTAGAAATCAAGGAATGAAGCTTTTCTCGAAAAACATAAAAAGCTTTAATTTTATTTTTTGAAGCTTTTCTCGAAAATAAGTTAGTTCGTAATATCTGAGATCAATTGCAGCTAATAATTTTGAACGTAAAAAAAGTAGTAAAAGCTTTTAAAATGCAATTTAAAACAGTATGGATATCCATTTACTATTTTTAAAGAATTAAACTCGTTTGAGAAATTTAAAGAGAGCTTAAAAAGCTTTTTTTTAAAACGTTATTATTTTAAAGTCTTCCCTTTTATCGCTGACTCCAAAAACTCATCCAAATGATACCCTATTAAGGGAACATTTAAATACCAAAAAAAAAAAAGACGTGTGTATCTCCCAGAAGAGGAGATATTGTGTTGTATGCGAAGCGAAAAGAAATCTCTTACAAAGTCCAGGTTAAATGGGCGGTTGGAGTTTTTTTTTTTTTAATAATATTTCTTTTTTTTTAAGGTGGGCTGCTGAATGATAAATGAAATGCATTTTAATTGCAAAATATGATTTGACATTTGGGATGCTTCAGTGGTTTGAATTACAGCAACAACAAAAACAACTTCAGTTACCAGCTGAAATATATCAAGTCCATCAGAAATGGAATGGAAAGTGGTGAAGATCAATTAAATTATGGGAGTTTCTTCATTGAACAAAAATGATTATTAATGTTCCAACTTAATCATTAAAAAAATATTTCGAAATACTCAACAAAAAACTGTCTTAAAATTGTTATAAATGATTTTGTTGAAGATATAAATCTGTCAAATTATTTTAATGGAGTTTAAATGGTTATCAACCAAGCCTATGAGCTCCAAATAATTTTGTTTATGGATTTCAGGCTTTCATAACCTCCGGTTTTTTTATTTTACGTTATTTTGTATATATACATATATATTTTTGAAAATTTAGCAAAAACATCAGAAATTAATCAGAAACTCCCTACACTACTCAGATAATAATAACTTAATTTATTTTTGATTAGGTAAGAGTAATCTTTTTAACCAGATTAAACCCTGCAATGCGATGCGTCCATGCACTTGTACGTCTGTTTTTCTGTGGACGGTTGGACCGAGGTTTGGAAGAGGATCTTGAGTTCCATTCTGAACCGTTACAAGAAAGTTTTTTAGGGGTGTACTGCCTCTTGGGAGAAACTCACAAATCCTTCAAGAGTACCTTTTGTCAGGAAAAAATTTGCTCATTAGTAGTTTGAAATCGTTGACCTTCGCTATGTGGCACGTAACGCCATCTTGCTAGAACCACGTCTAGATCCATACAGTTCACTTTGGCCAAAAGAAATTTGTTATCATCGTTTTGTAGCGCTCGCCATTGACGATGACCGCCATCATCGTCATCAACGTCGTTTTCGGACCAATGACGCTGCCGTCAGCCCAAAATTCGCACCAAACGGTAACTCTTTTTGAGGATACATTGTATCCAGCTGAACCTCGTGTGGGTTGGTGTGGTCTTATGCTTCATCCAAAATTGTGGCTTGTCGCTTCCAAACGCTTCGAAACAAACGGGCAAACGGTGTTGTCTATGGTTATGAACTTTGAGCTCCTTGATAAATTGGATCTTGTACGGGTGTAGATCCAAGTGAAGTCTGTGAAAGGTCGGGATCATATGCCCAACGAGGAATCGACTGCCTCGGGCTCTGCTCTACACTTTCACGGTTCACTGCAATGATCTCTACCGATCTTGCGTACCTTTGACGTACGAATGTTGGCTGATTGATTACCGAACCGGTCGTACGAATCAGGTTGCACATTAAAACATCAATAACTTTAGATATATTTTTCTTTAGATTTCTTTTTCTTGATTTGACAATATTTGTCTGGCAAAACCAGAATTGCCCTGTTTCCAGCGTATTCTGTCATATTTTAACTTAATTAAGCACTTGCCTTTCAAATGAATAAATACAAAAAAGTAATAAAATGAAGTCGTATATATTTCTGAACAATTATACTAATTATCTTCTTACATATTCCTTTCGGTGTTGTAGTTTTTTTTTTAATTCAAGAGCTAGTTGTTCAATCACACTTAAAAAATGTGACTCATAATTAAAATTCTAGCTTGACCAGGTTATCGCGCCAGTCGACGATCCAATCCATTCGGATTCGAGTCAAGTTAAACCGCGCCAACTGATTCATTTTGCCCCTATACGCTATACACATAAACCACATCGCCTGAGTTTGATTACTTTAGCTGACCTTCTACTTGTGGTTTAGATTTGTTTGCATTTTTATTTCTGACTCATGAAAGTTAAACCTTTTTTTTTTCTAAGTGTTATTAGTGAATCTTTATTGAATAAACTTCGTATTTATTCAAGGGTGTACAGCAGGGAAATGTGTTCCGCAAAGGAGGGGCTTGGCTTTGCCTTGCTTATAGAGTTGATGTAGGGCTTGTCATGGTTTGTTTGAATTTAAACGCGAGATATTTGATTTAATTATACAAAAAAAGAAAAAACTTAAAAAAACGTTTTAAGCATGCCATAAATAATGATTACCTAATTTATAGCAGAAAATTTTGATTGATCTTTCGCACAGGGTTGAGTAATAAATACCAACTTATCGTAAAGTTTAAGTATGGTGTAAATTATATTTACGAATAGGTTGACGGCACGTGTTACATGTTTTACAGTCTTCTATAGAAGTTTTAAGTTTTAATTTAAGTTCTTCCACTGGATGTCCATTACGTTTGGCTAACTTTTCTTGGAAACCAATGCTTACAGCTTAAATGATGTTTTACTATTGCTTACAGGGACACGATTGATGCAAAATAATGCATAAGGTTGAAATCTATGTCCAGTAAGCTTTACCTCCAACATACTGTCGGAGCGCCTTTATAATACCTTTCTCCATATTTTCAACAATTTTTCGAATCCAGCTGCATAATGATAGTATTCATCGTCAGGAGCTCTATTTAGCAACAGTAATGGAATGGTCAAGCTCGAGATCCTAGGGAAACGGGTCAAGCCATGTGCTTGAAAACTAACGTTGCAATTTTATATTAGGCAATAATTCGTAGGAACTCTTTCAAGTATGCACACTGCATGGGGTGGGGTTTTGGAGATACGCTATTTTTTTATTTTTGTTTAATCTCGTTCTGGAGCAGATATAGTTGGAAGGTTAGACGATGGAAAGGATTTCTTCCAATTATTAGAAAATGCCAATAGTGTGGACATCTTCGTCCAGTCCCAACGTGCAGTTATATAGTTCTTCCCGGCGGCAATTGCAAAAGACAGGTACTGGCTCTTTCGAAATAAGAATTCTTCTAGAAATATTAGTATATGATAGGAGGTAGAATGGAAAAGAAGATGAGACTCCGAACTCTATGTATCAAAATGTGGAACTAGTCCAAAAGTCAATTCATATCTTTGAGTGAATGGACAGCAATGCTTCAGCCAAGAAAGATAGGAATAATTGGAAGCAGCGTACTCGACATCGTAGATAATGAGCCTATTCGACACTAGGGGTTTAATCTTAATCTATGGATCAACCACGCTTGGAACTTGGTAAAGAATTTACATACTAGAACCGAGGATGAACCCCAATCGTACAACTGGCCCTGAGTTAAACTGGAAACAGATCTTGATTTTCTCAAAGTGAGGTAATGGCAGTAAGTTTCGCTCAATCTTACCCCGAATAAGCACTGTCTTATGACACTTGCACAGATCATGGGATGTGTAGTATTTTAACAAAAATATTTCCATCGTTCTAGGATCAGACTAAGGAAAAACATATTTTTTCTGAAGTAAATAGCGACCTAGTTTCTACGAAAATTTGTCAAACAAACAGAAACTGTCAATCGCATCTTAAAGAGGTATAGAATTTTTATGAAGAGAGCGACTAGAAGTTGGATGGGATATTTTGTGGAAACTTCAAAAAGCAATACAATTAGCGTAGAATGAACGATTTGCTTAGCGAATATTTTAGCAGTCAGCACAAGTCCTGCGATAATCTATTTAAATATAAAAGAAACATTCAATTTCGATCTTGTGCAAAAAAAAAATTGACAAGCCAATATGAAGTTTAACAATAGTCTCGTCTTTTTTTTATTCTCTTTAGCATCTCTAAGGTGATCTTAGGTGATCTGGGGTTTTTTCATTATTTGATTGATTCGTTTCTACTTCCTTATACATAAACTTACAAATTCACTAAGTTTAAGTAGCGTAAAATTTAGTCTGAAGTGACCATTCAGTGAAGGTTTGACATACAACGTTTTTCGATGACCAGGAATCATACAATAAATCTTTTCTAAGTTCTTTCAAAATACCAGATAGTTTTTAATAGACCTCGAGCTCAAATGGCCCCTCCCCAAAAATAATTACAAAAACTTATGCACGACTAGATTGTACGAACTGGCTATGGCGGTTTAAGGATTTAATGTGGCCAAACGTTAAAGGTATAAAGTATATACTGGGTTATTTTACTCTGTTCAACAAAAATTGTCAGTACAGGCCTTATGGGAGGGCTTCTTCCAAAGCAGTGGCGCCTGATGCACCCTCACTGCACTGCGTTGGGAAAAATGCCACTTAAAAAAGAGCAAGCCACTGACTTTCCTTAAAGAATTGTTGTTGTAATTCTTCGCAAAAAGTTGTACAACCCAACACGACCGTTGTCTCCCACTGCTGAAGGGATACTGTCAAGTCAATATGCTCGTGCGCTTGTTGTCTACATCAAAAAAGAGTTTTGTCATTCATTTACCATTCTCAATTACAAGCAAGGAGCTTTTTCAGTGGATTTTATTAAGGAGCTTTTGGGATTTGAAGAGAGATATTGTGCCCGTATTATTATTATTCATAATTAGATTAGCTAATTAACTCGGTTATGTTATTCAACTGAATCATTCTCAGAAGTCAATCTAGTCGGTTGGATAAGCTTATCTTTTAAGTTGGATTACCCAATTTACTCGATGGGAGTTGTCCATTTATTCGATTCCTTGAGACGACTTACATAGTTAAATTAGCTTATGTACTCGTTCAATTTATATATATTTACTCGATTTTAGTAGCCAATCTACTGGGTTATTTTAACCAATTGGAGTAGTTATTCTACTCATTTTGAGAAGTTTATCTACTCGAGGACCTCAACCAACTTTCTAATTGCAGCCAATCTACTCGCTTAAAGTAGCTAATTTACTCGGTTACTTTAACAAAGTTACTTAATTGCAGTAGGAAATCTAATCGGTAACTAATATATTCGGTTTCCTTAATCAATTTTCTCAATTACTCGTACATCATCCAATTTACTCGGTTGATGTAGGTAATCTTCTTTGTTGCTTTGGCCAAATAACTGAATTGGAGTAGTCAAACTACTCGGTTAGAGTAACCTATCTACTGAGTTGGTGAAGCTAGTTTACACGGTTGCTTTAGTAATCTTACTCAATTAGAGTAGCCAATTTATTTATTCGGTTGAACTAGTCAATTTTATCTTTGCACGACGGACTCAGCAATTTACCTTTTGCAAACGTTCATACTTTTGTACGTACAACGTCAAAAGCCGAAGACGATTTTTCATGCAAATTTCACCTTTCCTTATAATATTCCCTTAAAATTCAAATTCTTAACTTTAAACGAAAAACAACACCAAAATCCAAAGGAGAGGTGAAAATAAATTCTCATCGGAACTTCGCTACTTCAGAAGTTCGGAATCATCCATAGAGCTTGGTAATGTTCTGTTTTAGAGGAAAAAACTAAACGAATATACAAACAAACTCCACTCCATTCAGAGCAAATTTTCGTTCACTACGCTGCTATATGTTAGCCGCTGCCGATGACGTTCATCAGATTTTACTACCATTGATTCTAAGGTTCAGCAGGGAATGCTGACGCCGAGTTGTATCGTGTATATGTACGATGGATGTGTGCCTGAAAATCGAAACCGTGATCGTGGATTTTTCTTTCTTCGACTTTTTTTTTTAAGAAAAAACCAGTTCTCGAATTCGGATGGGGATAGGGTGGTTCAGAGGTTTTTGGTGCTGCGCGGTTAGTTTTACATTTTTATTGCTGCTACTGTTTCGAATTCAATTTTCCACTCATTGAGGAGTGGAGGTGCATTTGTATCTGAATGCATGTTTGTGTTTGAGGTACTTTGGTGCGGCTTTGAAAGAGAAAGATTTTATTATTGAGTGTGAATATTCAATAGCACGTTTAATGGTAGTGTGACTTTTTTAAAGCCTGAAAAAAGGTTTGAATTGTAAAGTATAAAGTATAAACAAGTTTGGTGGTCTTCAAATATACATAAGTGATAGGTACATCAAACTGAGATTCATATGATGAAAAATTTATGACACTTTTCAACTTGATTAGATGAGCTATTAACTTCCTAAAAAAGTTGAATGTTTAACAATTTCCATAGATTATGTTGGAACTCTAAATCATTTGATTAAAACGAAACAAGTTAGACTTAAATATTTATCTTCTCAAGTACATATACAATTTCCAAAAAAAAGTCTGGGAAAATGTAGAGGGTCCAGTTAGTAAACAGTCGATGCTACAGAAATGCAAAGAACAGTTTCATTTACTATTAAGCGATAAAGAAAGGCAAACAACCACTATAAGAAAGAATAATTCTTTAAACTTGTACGACGATGGACAAAACTCATGACTTGCTGATTTTCAAAAAATGAAGTAAATTAGAGGCTATGACGGCTCATAGAGAGCCAAAACCTAGTAACTTACAACTCTCAATCATTCCTGTGTGCGAGTGTTTCCAGGAATGGAGGGCACCTACAATTTTCTGCTGATTCTGAAAGGCAAATGAGGAGCACTTCTAATGACAAGAAATACTCTTGGAGTATTTGTATTTGGAGTATTTGCAGCAGCTGAAAATCAAACCCAAGACATCTGCATGACAATCCAACGCACTAACTATTATGCCAAGGCGTTATTCCAAAAAATAACATAGTTATAAGCAAATTTAAATACAACTTGGTGCAAAGCTACTACAGAACGACATTTTTGAAAGCAGTGCAAGTAGCTTCGAATGGAGTACCAACACACATTTTACAGTGCAATTTGTTTGAATGGAAGTATAAATGAATACGTTTGATGACGCGACAACCCTTCATTGCTCCAAGGAGACTGTTGACTTTCCCAGCAAGTCAGCTATTAAGTACTGATTCTTGCCTAGGCATCTCGTCAACCCGTTCATTTCCCCCAATTGCCAAAGTCAATTGTAACTCATAGCCCGACTGTGGTTGTCGATTTCTAAACGAATAGCCATCTTTCGATCGAATCCATTTCAAGCGAATAAAAAATGCTCTATTGTGAATTAACCGAAAAAAACTATGAAAATTTCAATTTTGACAGTTCTTTGTTGAGTGGAATCGAGATATGTTTTAGTAATAGTGACTTCGATACTAAAAATGTCCGTGAAATTGATAGTCTTGATATAGATTCACCTAACTGGCTGAACGTGTAGAGTTTATAGTGCCCACTTCATTTCGTAACTTCTTCTTCTTCGCGTTAAATTTAACATCTGTCCATACTGCTCCAACATTTTATTGGCTTAATACCTTTAGCCACTTCTCCCGAATGTACGAATGGGGTGAACTCCACCATTAAGTTCAGAAGGAACCTACTCCCACCTATGTTTTGCCTGGCTCTTGAGACAAATCCCTTTTGCGACGTCGGGTTTTTATTCCATTAGTCACATCAAAATATTCATTTGCATTTTATTTGTTAACTCTTTTGACCTGAATATTATAATTAATTACACAAAATACTTAACTTTTATACAGGAAAATAATTCCAGACCTACCTTTCTACCCCTTGTCGATCAGAAAATGACAATCGATAACAACCAATTGTAAAATTGCAAAATATCGGTAGAAATCGACAATCACAATCAAATATCAAAAAAGTATTCGCTGATCCATAATAATCGAAAAAAGTAGTTCATCGGCCAGTCAATCGACAACCATAAATCAGGGCCTTAGATAAAAGCGACCTTTTTCCATTTCTGTATTAATTAGCAGAATGAATGGCTGTAACAACCAACTGACAGAATAGACGTAATGTATTCCAGTTCTGGCTTAGACCTTGTTTGAGTATTTTAGTATTACTCCTTGGTATAATGGTTAGTGCTTTGAACTGTTATGCAATGGGCCTTGGGTTCGATTCTCAGCCGTTGCTGTATAATATTTTCAAGGGTGTACTGCCCTTGCGAGGAGTTTACAGATCCTCTAAAAGTATTTCTTGTCATAAAAAGGGCTGCTCGTTAGACGTTCGGATTCGGCAGAAAATTGTAGGTCTCCTCCATTTAAGCAAACATGCACACATAAATGGTTGAGTGTTGTAAGTCACTAGGTGTAGGCTCTCTGTGAGCCGGCAGGGCCTCTAATTTATTTATTTATTTTTTTTTTAAGTGTTTTACCTTTGACTTAGAAGCAGAGAAAATATGTATGTACCCACACAACACTGAGATAGTTCAATCAAAGTTTCTTGTCTCGACTTCATCCTTATGAATGGAAATATAACTTTTGGCTCAAAGTTGAAGAGGCTGTCTGTGTTAGTCAGAAATAGCAGCAGGGATAAAGTCTGTGATATTGCTGCGACCGTAAGGCTTGAAAAATCCACCTATTTGATTCTTTTAGTCCTGATTCGTTGGACGATACTAGATATTTAATATCTAAATCAACTATTAAAATTTGATGAGGACATCTATTGGGCAGGATCGTAGAGTACAGATGGTAGCTGTTGTTTGAATCTTTTTTTAAGTTTGTTGATTGTATGCCTCAAAACACAATTGTGTCATAATGTTAAAATTGGTCGTTCTATACGTATGCATGATAGGATAGGACCTATTCTTGCTACTAATGGAAGATTGATCTCTTCCTCACAAGAGGCAATTTCCTCTAAAAACAATTTTTTTGTTTCTAGGTGACATTGTGTGATAGTCAACAATTAGGCCATGGGGTACTACAACTAAAGTATAGGGTTTTCGGTTGTTTATAGTATATGTTTATTCAATAATTTGTTGACACACCTTGACCGGTCCCAAGTATCCTAATAATATTTTAGAAACTGCAAGTAGACCAACTTTAAAATTTCAACTGACGTGGGGTTCAAATTTGTAAAGTAAAATAATAAAAAGAAGCTTGATACTTTCTGTTCTGATTTTTGTTGGCCTTTCAGTAACTTCACCAATCAGCGTACAATGAGCCAAAGTGTGCAATGTCACTTCAAAACTTTATCTAAATTCTTAAGTAGATCTTGAACCTTAAGAGCATAAGCAACGTGCCACTTAGTCGCGTATTTTATATTTTCAAAACACCAGTTCGACAAGTTCTGGAAAATCATAATACACCAATGGTACTAGTACCGATCCTTGAGGTATACCTGATATTATTATTTGCTTCGGTGTACCATTTTCTGACACAGACTTTGAAAATTCGATTTGTCAGAAACTAGTTTATGATTCAAGCCTTCATGTCAAACAGTGTCGAAAGCTTTCTCCACATCAAGGAGAACCATCCCCGTCCAGCAGCAAGATTATGATTTATACCTATGTTAAGTTAGTCTATCAATTTGATTGGTAGTACTATGGTTTCTTTTAAAGCCGATTGGTACTAGAGGCAAGATGATGTATTTTTCTACATTCAAAATTATTTTGATTTTATAATTTTTTTTAAGGCGTTTCCTTAATAAACTCAATAACCTAATCAGCCCGTAGCTAAAAGGGTGACGTGCAATTTTTCCCTGGCTTATAAATAGGAATGATCTTGTCCTGTTTCCATTCATTCGCAGGGTATCCTCTTTTCGTTGAACAATCATTGAACGAATCTCATAGGTACTTTACAGCTATTTTGGGACGTTTCAGAAGATTTTAGCTTTAGTCAACTTCAAGGGCTTTTTTCGCTTCACATAAACGGGTTTGACTTCAACAACAAAAATGTGAATGAACTTATTATGTATAAATAAAAACCAGAACAGAAACCAAAAACCACTTAAAGTAATTAAACCATATTAATTTTGACAGTTGTTATGCATGTCAATCATCATCGTTAATATTGAATGTCATCGCTAATCATCATCAAATAAATATTTCGTCAAGTAATTCAATTTCAACAATTCACACAAATAATAATCCCAAACACAAATTATGCATTCATATATATTAATAAAATCACTTTCCAAATGGTTTTTTTTATTTATCATCATTTTTAGCAAACCACGCAAATTCTTAAAAATAAAATAAATCGTCTAGCTTAATGCGTCAAAGTTAAAAAAAAATAGAAGAAAAACTGCGAAAGCAAATCTTAATTTTATTGACAGAAGATACGTAGTTATACTTAACTAATTCCTTTGTGGACAGACAGCTTACGTCTTTTGAAATTCGAGCGAAAATTCCCACATTCGATTTATGTAAATTTTTTATTTGTGTATTTATTTTCTTTTTGTGTTAATTTTGTTATGTTGATTTTAAGAAGAATAAAATTGACCAAAAATAGACCAAGTGTATAAATTAATGTCATGCGATTTTGTTTTAAAATCTTATAAAATTAAGACTGAATTGAATTGTCGTTTAGGATTATTTCAAGCTTTCGTGAGCATTTTTATGCTAACGGAAATTAAAAAAAAAAAAAACACATTTAATTTATTCATTATATAGTCATGTTTTTTTAAGGATTGAAATAAAAAAAACAAACTTGTTTTAACTTAAAGAATTGAATTTAAAAAAAAAGATATATTTAGCCCATTTATGGATTAGAATCATTTACTATTTTTAACTTATATTTAACGCACTATTGAACTACTCTTATATATTTTTTTTTAAATATTTCATAAAATAAAAAAAAATATTTCTTTCTCTCTTTCAGGTAAATCAAGAATATTCTTCTTTCTACAATTTGAGTCTTACAAACTTGTGAGTATGCATCGTTTATAAGGATTTAATTGCTTTAAAGCAAACTTTTATAGGTTAAAAGCCATGTAAAACAAGTTTGGCTTCTTATTATTTCGAATTTGGCTTAGACTCATTATTGACTTTGTGATAATTATCTAAAATGTTAATGTTCATTATTGAAAGGTCACGAACAGAAGAAACATTTGCTTTAATTTATCTTTGTGGAAGCTATTGCAAATATGTACATACATACGACGGGTTATTTATTAGGGATGCAACAATTTTGTATTTTAAAACAAATACTGTTAAACTTTTTGATGATCTGTCAATTTTTAGAACTTCAGTTAAGAGTTATATTTTTCTCAAATGTATTCACGGACGATTTGAGCAACGCTTGGAATTTATTAGTACCGAAATTCTGAAGCTGTATTAACATCTTTGGAAGTGCTTATTCCAATTTTCGGAAATAATAATCGTCAGATAAATTGTAGTCAATATTATTGACTATTGACTATTCGTGTGTGATGGGGAAAATGTACCGGTTAAATTACCAAAAAGATCGCATTCATTCGTGCTTTAATTTAATTTGAGTCAAAGCATTCGATTCGAGTTTAGTTCCCATTGTGGTGACTAACTCAAGAACTGAAGCCTCTTAATCACTTTTCAAGTTGCCGAAAGTTTTGCGATTAATATTTCTTGGCACCTAATTGTGGGATCAAAAAGTATAAGATTCTTGGGTATTGCTAATTATATAATTCTACAGTTTTTTAAATAAAGGTTTTTCAATTGGGGTGGGTAGATTTTGGCGGCCATGTTGTTTTGGTGTCAAATCGGTTGTTTATTATTCAGATACTGATGCCAAATTACAATGGCATGTTACACGATGGAACAGCACGACCAAATGATAAAACTTTATTATCAAAATGAGTGTTCGCTAGTGCGAACGTTGCGTCCATTTTACGGTTGACTTGGTTTCTTTTTACAATTGAATCTTCAAAGTTTAATGTCCAAATTTGATAAATTCGAGAACATCGCCGAAGTCTGTGAAAGTGTACAGCAGAACCAGAGGCACTCGATTCTTCACTGTGCACAAGAACTAGTCCTTTCGAAGACTTCAACTTTGCGAATTTTGCGGCGGGACTTGGGTCTACAACCGTACAAGATCCAACCGGCTCAGGAGCTCGAAGTTCATGACCATAGACAACTCCGTTTGTTCGCTGACCGGGCCTCGGAGTGTTTGGCAGAGGATCCCAATTTTGGCCGGAAAATCATCTTAGATGATGAGGTGCATTTTTGGATGAAGCAAAAATTATCGTATATGGGACGACCACCAACACACAAGAGGTTCACCAGGTGACAATGCATCATCAAAAATTTACCGTTTGGTGTTGATTTAGGGGTCGGTGGTGGCGGCGTCAAAAGTCCGCACTTTTTCGAAAACGTTGGTGGGAGTCACTTTCAATGGCGATGGCTACAGAACGATGATAGCCAATTTCTTATGTCCCAAATTGAGCCATATGGACCTATACGACATGTGGTTCCAGCAGAACGGAGTTACGCGCCACACGGCAAACGCCACTATCGATATTCTGCATAAACGATTTGAGGGTGAGGTTATCTCCTACAGGGTTGACGTGAATTGCCCACCAAGGTCACGCGATTTAACCCAGCTAGATTGTTTCTTGTGGGGGTTCCTGAACTCGCCGGTCAATGGCAATAAACCACAATCGACCGATGCCTTTAAGGGGAACATAACACAGACCATCGCTCAAATTCAGCCAAATATGCTTTCAATGAAATCAAAAAAAAAAAAAAAAATTAACTAAAACTAGAACTCATAAAAATTCAAATTGGACTTTCTGTTGATAGCGTGTCGTTATGAATGGTTAGAAAACGCTCTCGGTTGTAGTCCCCCAGTAGGAGTTTTGCCTGTCTTAGCTTAGGGAGTTCTTTCCAGATTTTTGATCTTTTTCTCTCCTCTTCTGTTTTGATTTTGTAGCGTGTCGTTAGCTGTTTTTAATTTATTTTGGAAGCATCCCATCAGTTTCTTTTTTGACATTTGGAAGGGTGTGTTTGTTTTATTAACTTCCCATAGGGAGTTATTGTAATCGGTCCGATTTGTCAAATTGGAATTTTTGACATTTCTCGACGTTTCAAGGCCCCTAGAGGCTATATCAATCATTTTTAGAGAGATGTCTGTGTGTGTGTGTGTACGTACGTTCGTACGTTCGTACGTCCGTACGTTCTTGTACCATTTTTCGTCGTCGATATCTCAAGAACGCGTAAAGATATCGACTTCAAATAAATTTTGTTTAATAGATAATAACTTCGAAAGAGGCTGAAAGGCCGTTTATTAAAATTCAATGAGTAGTTTTTTCACTATAACGGTTTAAAAAAAAAGTAAAAATTTTGGTTAGTTTCAAATAACTCACGAAAAAATAATGCTATTGACTTCAAATAAAATTTAATGTACTCATTATAAGATCATACAGATTTGATATGAATTTGGAAAAAAATGAACATACCGTTATTTTTTTAAATTAAAAAAACTGAAAAAAAAATTTCATAACCCAGATATTCTAAGAACGGAAAACAATTTGAAACTCAAAATAATTTTATTTTACGAAAAATAATGTGTTTGACAACTGGTAAAAATTTCAAAAAAAATCAGTGTACAGTTTTTTTACAAAAAATAAAAAACTATATAAAATTCTATTGAAAATTGGTAAAAATTGTTTTTTCGACTCAAATTTCTCGAGAACTAGTAGTGATATTGACTTCTAATTTAGTTTATTTTATACATAGTATAATTTTGTATACAATTAGTAAAATGTTGACAAAAATTGAATTAATAGTTTTTTTTTTAAATAAAAAACTATTAAAAATTCTAGTGAAAATTAGTAAAAATTGTATTTCAAGTCGAATTTCTTGGGAATGAACACCGATAGTGCCTTCTAAAGTATGTTGTTTTATACATCGATACCTTCCCGTAAGAATGTATGCTAAGCGACATTTCTTAAATTGTTCAGGAAACGAAAAAAACGAAGAAAGTTCTAGTTGAATCATAGTGTGCTAAGAGACAATTTTGGTTAAACTAAGTGACATCTAACAAAATTTTTTGTTGCTCACGACAATGAGATCTTTATTAATGTCGCTTAGCATAATTTTTTGGCGGATAATACAAATTTCAGGGGGCAACATTATTTTAATGAGAAAACATGGCAGTTGATAAATTTTTTTAGTTGTACTCTATGTAGTTTCATTTTCATGCATGATAGGTTGCCGAAACCCAGGCCAAAACGTGGCTCTTAACGTATAGTATATTTCCTCATCAAAAAGTCATTTTCGAAAAAAGTGTCGCTTAGTACATTCTTACGGGAAGGTATCGACATAATACAATTATTAACATATGGTTAAATTTTGACAAGTAAAAAAACTGTCATCTATGGGTTGCTTGCTTACTCATTACATGTTGTTTAGGCATAACACTAACAACATGTAACTGAGTTAAACTAGTACGCCCAACAAGGATGAACACGAATAAAATAATGCGAATTATAAGCGACATACAAATAAGACACGGCATTCTCCGCTTTAGTTCAGCCGCCATCCCTGGAGATAAAATATCTGAGACAACAACCTTCAGTCTCAGAACATCGTGCCACACATCTTTCCTATCCTTCTTTCTCTTCATTAACTTCACGCCCGCGCTGTGTTGAAACATTTAAAGGGTAATCATAATCCCTTGAGCGCGTGTAGATTATAAAAAAAAAAATTGACAGTTTTAACAAAAATATAAAAAAAATCTACTAAAAAGTGGTAATATTTGTTTTTCGACTAGAATATCTTGAGAACGAGCAATTATATTGACTTTGCCATTATTTAATTTTATACATAATACAATTTCTAACAAATGGTTTATATTTGACATATATCTAATTTTAGAGCGGATATATTTTGTAAGTACCCTTCCATCAATAACCAAACCATATCTTTTATATTTGAATATTTCGTTTTTAATTTTTTTTTTTCAATTAAAATGTTTGGAACCGAAATAATAAAGTAATTTCTATAATATAATACATTATAATTTTATTATCAACTTAGTTTTTAGAAGAATGTATGTACTGTACATACGTATATGAATAAGGTTGTTCACTTGTACCCAAGTCCCACATATTCAAATTCCATTAATAGCTATGGTAAAATTGAAGAAAACGTCACAATATGTTTTTATTTTTTTGTCCATGAAAAAGATGTAAAATTCTACTCAAGGTTTTCTTACCACAATGGGAAGTTATCAGTGTGGGTCGCACCCAGCCTCTTTTTTTATCTATAAATTTCAACTAGTTTTTATAAGAGAAACTTGAAGCTTCCAAAAATTGTGTTCTACAAAATCGCAATCCGTAAAGCATCCGCATCTTCATCGAATTGAGTTAGGAAATGTTGAACTGTGATATCGATCTGCAAAACCACCTTTCAATTTTCCGAAACTTC
This sequence comes from Philhelius festivus, assembly GCA_963931855.1. NCBI lineage: Eukaryota > Metazoa > Arthropoda > Insecta > Diptera > Syrphidae > Philhelius > Philhelius festivus. The sequence goes on along the minus strand of OZ007557.1, from coordinate 86,847,588 downwards.
CTTCTGAGTGATGTCTTTCCTCACATATGTATGTATGTATATCAATTCAATGTGAAATTGATTGTAAACAAAAAATTAATTAAACAGTGCAGTGGTTAAAGTGAGTTCCAAATTATTTTTAACCAAGAATTCGAGAATTCCAATTTTTTTAAATACTCTCTCGGAATTAAAATTTTGTAATCAAACTTTGTTTAAATCGCAAAAGCACATTCCAAATAAGTTTCATCCATCTGTGTAGCATTAACTGTTCGCCAGTGACACGCCAAAACCTTTTTGTTTTTTTTTTTCTACAGTTTTCCTTCAAAAGACCTATACAAAATACATGTTTGCATAGATTTCAAGCCTGATTTTTGTACTTCTTCTTTGAAATCAAAACTATAATAAAGTATTTTTACTGAAATAAACTTCTTTTAACTTCTATCCGAGTCAATTTTAGTGCAGATCTGAAACGTCAAAGGTATATGGATCACAGATGGTATGCGTATTCAGTAATCTACAATTTGTAAACTATGTTATCAACATTTTCACAAGCGGATTCTCTATTAGTATAAATTGCAAAATTCTGCTCGACGGAATCCTCATCCGCAGCCTATTCATTAGAATCTGTAATTAGTTTAGATGTTTTCAACACCACCCCTGCGTATTGGACGCGTTCGCGAACGTTTTCTCAAAATCACATTTTTTTTAAATATTTTGGAGAAAACCCATTTTTTTTTTGTTCACCCATACTTTTTCTGTAGACCAACATTTTTAGTAAACCTCAAGTTTTATACAGGGTGATTGGCATAAGATGTGACAAAAAGCTAGGGCGTGTAGGTTGGACTTAGACAAGAAAAAAATCGTATGGGAGGGGGGGGTCTATTTCCCCCCGTTTAGGCGGGAGGGGCAATTTAAGAAAAAAATCACTTAAAACAGAAAAAAAATTATTAAAAAATAACGGTGATACCTACAGAGTAATGCTATAGCATTTTGAAAAGCCAGAAATACATTCTTTAATTTTGTTTTTAAATAAAGTTGTTCGAGTGAATAGTTTTTGAAAAATTAAGTTTCAAAATCAAAATTTTGAAAAAAAAAATGAAATTTTTTTTTTTAAACAATTTTTTTTCAAAATTTTACGTAATTAAGTATTATTTTTTTATTCAATATTCAATGCTCTTTTTAATTTTTGATCAAACACAAAAAACCGGATATCAAAATGTTTTGTAGTTTTTGAGAAAATCAAAAATAACAAAAACTACTTTTGTTCTAAGAAAAGCCTTTTATTTTAGTTTTTACGTTTTTGGATTCTTATGTAGGTGAATTTACGATTGAAAGGATTAACTTTCTTTTTACTATTCTTTTAATTATCGTCTTATAAGCATACAATAATGTGACAAAGTACTGGATTAACCATATTTCACACATTTTTTCATTGAGAACACCTGCGTGAGAGCATTGGTTTAAAATTGACCTGCCACTTTTTTATTATGGTGGGGTCGGCTTGGCTTAGGTGCATTTACGAAAGAAAGGATTAACTTTTTTTGTAAAATTTTTTTATTATCAGTCTTATAAGCATACAATAACACATTTTTTCATTGAGAACACCTGCGCGAGAGCATTGGATTAATATTGATCTGCGAATGTTTTTTAAATAATGCAGCGTTACACGCCCCAACTAGTGACAGAAAAATGCAATTGCGAAATAAGAACAAAAATGTTCCTGAATCTTGAAATCAATTTAAATAATAAATACATGCATATTTAGATAAAATACATAATTACTGTTTATTTAAAGTTAATCCTTTCTTTCGTAAATGCACCTAAGCCAAGCCGACCCCACCATAATAAAAAAGTGGCAGGTCAATTTTAAACCAATGCTCTCACGCAGGTGTTCTCAATGAAAAAATGTGTGAAATATGGTTAATCCAGTACTTTGTCACATTATTGTATGCTTATAAGACGATAATTAAAAGAATAGTAAAAAGAAAGTTAATCCTTTCAATCGTAAATTCACGTAAGAATCCAAAGACGTATAAAAACTAAAATAAAAGGCTTTTCTTAGAACAAAAGTAGTTTTTGTTATTTTTGATTTTCGCAAAAACTACACAACATTTTGACATCCGGTTTTTTGTGTTTGATCAAAAATTAATGAGAGCATTGAATATTGAATACAAAAATAATACTTAATTACGTAAAATTTTGAAAAAAAATTGTTTAAAAAAAATTTTTTCATTTTTTTTTTCAAAATTTTCATTTTGAAAATTAATTTTTCAAAAACTATTCACTCGAACAACTTTATTTAAAAACAAAATTAAAGAATGTATTTCTGGCTTTTCAAAGTGCTATAGCATTACTCTGTAGGTATCACCGTTATTTTTTAATAATTTTTTTTCTGTTTTAAGTGATTTTTTTCTTAAATTGCCCCTCCCGCCTAAACGGGGGGAAATAGACCCCCCCTCCCATACGATTTTTTTCTCGTCTAAGTTCAACCTACACGCCCTAGCTTTTTGTCACACCTTATGCCAATCACCCTGTATACAATTTCTCAAAAACTTGTCGAAATTCATAGATTAACTACACAAATACACGCTCTTAAAAATTCCGGCGCCAAGTCAAACGTCAAAAAATAAATTAAAAATAGTTGACGACATGTTATCAACAGGACCTGCAATTTAAATTTGAAACAGTCTCAAGCTACCATTGGATTTCATTGAGAATGCTATACGAGTTTCTCTAAACTTTTCGCCGAGTCTTTACGTGAAAAGTCTATAAGTTCTAATTACCAGATCTTCTAGATTCCGAATAAAGGTAAAATTGTGTTTTAAAATTAATGCAGAGCGACACCAAAAAAACGACACTAGGTTTTAACTCCATTCGCAATTCGATTCTTGAAATTATAAGTTCAAAAGTTTATGAAAAATTGAAGAATAAAAAAAAATGAATCTACATACTTATGGCTATTTTTCTTTTCTTTTAGGGGTTAATTCAACTTAAGCGACTTTTAAGTGATCTTTAAAGGTTTTAACAAGATATGAGGTATAGCCATGGTTTATAAAACTTAACAACTGAGTCAATTGCTTCTGAGCACACCTAAAAAATTGACAGTTCGTGCGAAAAAAAAACAACAAAAAAACAGATCTTTTTGACGTTTGTAAATGTCAAAGAGTCATATGAAGCACCACGCTAAAAATATAAAATAAATGGTAGATACTGTTGAAGATAGATGTTTTTAAATATTTACAGAACGATCTTATTTAAATGTAAAAATTGTTGTTTGTATTAAAAAACCCACTACTATGGTCAAATGTAAACCCATAATGTGTGAATTGGGACTTTTGGAGAGTTTCTTCTGTGAATATTAAAATATTCCGAAAATCTCTACACTATTATAGAACTCCTAAGAAACCCCTTTCACGCTAGTAAAATATTATTTTATGAAACGTAGTGCCATTTCAAGAATGTTACAAATTGTAAAATATAATATAAAAAAACGATGGCAACGTCAAAGAAATACGACATGGCCAGCGCAACGTGTGCAGAACGTTCTAAAGTCGTATATTAAACTTGAAAATAGGTTTAATCCAATCGGTCGTCTTTTCCTTTCTATTTTAATTTATTCTGTTCTGGTTCTTCTTTCCAATGCTATTTATTATTTTAAGCCGAGTTTAATCAATATGCTTCAATTGAACCAACGAACGAAGTACCTAACATTCAACAAAAAAAAAAAGAACAACAAGATCAAAAAACTACAGCGAATGGAAATTACCGCCTTTCAGAGAGTTGCTGTTGCCACCATTCTTATTCATATTACTCGTATGCTTATGTAAACATTAAGCTTTACTTCTTTTTATTGTTGTTTTAGCTGTTGTCGTTGTTATTGTATATTCTATTCTTGCTATTTTTCGAAATCGCAGCTTAAAATCAGAACAAAACGCGGCACGAAAAAAAAAACATGATAAACATTTTAAGACTAGCTTGTGTGAGCTGTGAGCGAGTTGTGTTGTTCTCTCTCATTTGTTGTTGTTGGTTTTAGTTTTTTGTTGGCTTGTATTTTAAGTGATTTGCTTTAGTTGTGTTGTTTTTTTGTTTGTGTGGTTGTAAGTTCGCCATTCGCTTTTGCTGTTTACTTCGAAAGGTTGAAAAAAAAGATCAGTGTAGGGCAACTTAGGTGTTGCCATGGTGATTTGGCAATGCTGAAGAATTGTTACAACAGTCACATGTAAATTCCTTGAGATTTTGATAAAATGTAGGTAAAGTTGTGAACTGCCAAATTCAAAAACCAAAGTTTTTATCAACTGATAGAACTGTTGATATAACAACTGTCAATTGATACATTTTTTATCACACCGAATATGAAACACATTATGGCGATTGTGAATGGTTATTTGATGTGACATTGGAATTCAAAAACAAACAGATCTACGGTGTACTGATTGTGAAATATCAATAAACTAAAGTATTTATCAACTCATAGATAGAACTGTGGTGTTACAACTGTCAATTGTAACATTTTATTATCACAGCGAATATTGAACACATTGAAGCGATTGTGAATGGTTATTTAATTTGACATTAAAAAAAAAAAAACAGTTCTATGGTATACCGATTGCGAAAGATCAATAAATGGAAGTTTGTATCAACAGATGGAACTGTTGATATTACAACTGTCAATTGATACATTTTTTATTACTGCGAATATGGAACACATTATGGTGACTGTGAATGGTTATTTGATTTGACATTGGAATTCAAAAACAAACAGATCTACGATGTACCTACTGTGAAATATCAATAAACTAAAGTATTTATCAACTCATAGATAGAACTGGGGTTTTACAACTTACAACTGTTAATTGTAACATTTTAATATGACGGCGAATATTGAACACATTATAGCAATTGTGAATGGTTATTTAATTTGACATTTAAAAAAAAAAAACATTTCTATGGTATACCGATTGCGAAAGATCAATAAATGGAAGTTTGTACCAACAGATAGAATTGGAATTACAACTGTCAATTGATACACTTTATTATCACTGTGAATATTGAACACTTATGGCGATTGTGAATGGATATTTTATTTGACATTGTAGTTTTGTATATGAAATTTTGTTAGTAGTTGTTTAAATTGTATCATGAAGAAATATCAATTGATTGATAAATTAATAAATGTTCCCAATATTAAAAGTTTAAAAAAGAGAAGAAGGATCTGTGAAGCCCAATCGGATATATTTATCTCCAAAAATCATTCTGTGAATTAAATCTGTCAACAATGATTTTGTCATTGACTGAGCAATAGGATTATTCACGATCCGTGTTACTTTTTTTACTTTTACAATAATACAAGACTAGTTACACCAAACTATTAATACCCGTAACTTGTTGAGCAAGAATATGTGTAATCAACTATTCAGTAGATATATTCACAATAGGTTTAAAATCTCAAATTTACAGTTTATCAAAAAGAATGATTATTGATAAAGACAGTAAGTATTCATCAAAAACAACATAAAGGATTTTCCAATAGGAACAGGAAGATGTTGAAATTGTTGACTATCTAAAAGAAGATGTGTGGAAGGTATCAAACAATTTGACATAGTAATGACTTTAAGTGAAGAATATGACCTTGTTCAAATGGGTGCCCTGACTTCGTTAATTCGAGGGGTTCAATTCTAAAGAATCTGGCGTATAGCTCATAATTTTAGAGATCGAACGGTTTATGTTGACTTTTAGGTCACTGAACGTTCGGAACTTACGGAAACCCCATAGGAAAAACTCTAATGGGTCAAATCTCTTCCCGTCTCCCATGCTTAAGATGTGCCAAATTGCTCGTGCAGAAACTTCATTATGGAGTCAGCTGTATGTCACGTAGCGCCCTCCTTTTGGAAACAACTGCTGTTCCCATTCATGTCATTCAATTTGGAACAAAATAAATTGGCTGTCCTCGTAGTTTTTTGAACAAGTACTGATCGATGATACCGCCGGCCCAAAAACTACACCAAAAAGTGCGTTTTTGTGGATGCATTGTTACTTAATGCACTTCGTGCGAATCGACAACGGCTCTAATCTGGGAATTTTGTACCCGTTCAGTCAAAAATAATCTTCGTCGATTAGAACAACTGATGAACATCATGGCCGCCATCAACTGCCAAAATCTACCCGTCCCTATTGGAAAACTTGATGATGATTTTTAGTTTGCTAAAGAATAACAAAACAACATGGCCTCCACGAAGTGTCAAAATCTTCCCGTCCCTATTGGAAAACTCTCTGTTAAAATTGTTACAAACGTTTTCCAAATTGTCGCCTTTAGTTCTTCTTTTAAAGGATTGTCATGTTATTAAGTGGAGTGTATTTGTTATAATGTACTTAAAAATTCACTTAAACAGAGAATGGCCAACGAGAGATCAAGTCTGTTAAAATATTCCTTTCGATGTTAGAACCTTTCATGAACGGTTTTTGTATTTCCAAATGACTCTTACTCAAAAATAGAGTTTTCAATCGAAACCTTCCACAGCAACATTGATATCTTTGGCTCGCCAACTCGGCTCCACTAAGCTCTTCTTAAGAAATCTGTTTTCAACATTTCCTCCCATTTTCCTTCCCTTCTTTGCAACAACAATAACAAAAAAAAATACAAAAATAATAATAATAATTCTCAACTCTTTCAATACTTGCACAATTTGGCTGTTCGAATATCACGAGTAAAGCTTAATACACTCACAAGGCACAATCATGTTGAGCGCGAACACTGCTGTGCCGACTTCAATTAGTTTACATTCACTAACAAGACGTTGGGTAAAACGTTTTTTTTTTTTTATTTTTTCTTCTTCTCAAGCCCCCACGTACAAAACCCCTTCAAAGATGTGTGTATAGTAAAAGTAAGTTTTAAAAAAAATGAATACAACAACCAGCTCCAAACCTATACACTGACTCTAAGACTCCCAGTCTCACATAGAGTCTCCAAGCTAAAGATATACAAAGGCAACATTTTAATAAGAAAAATAAACCGATCGTCGTTGGTCGGTATCTGTCGGTCGTTCGTTTCAAGAGAACTTAAGTCTCTTCAGTTAATGTTTATACCTTCATTCGTTGAGCACGACTTTTCTGTTACTGGGACGGGATATTTCTTCTTTTTGGTCTTTTTTTTTATTTTTGTGTAACCAAAAATTAGAAGAAAAAAATTATTGCCTTCGTGTGTTTTGGTCTCGAGTTTCCTTCGATAATTACCAAAAACAACAAAATCGTAATTAAAACTGCTAAGTGGGCAGAATAAATCGTCTAAGGGTGGTGTAAATCTACTAATTGAGCTCAGCTTGCTCATAACTTTGACAAAACTTACATTTTGTTTCGTTAAGTTTTCATTTTTCATCTAAACTCGAAGTTCGCCTTCACTCGTCGTCGCTGTGCCCTTATCGAATCAATCATAGGCTTAAGTTTACTTTTACAATTTGAATCTTTAAGTCTGAACGCGTGTGCTGATTTTTGTTTCTTACCGAAAAAAAATCGTGTAAACTGTGTTAGACAACAAAAATAATAATTTTTGCTTTAAAATTTGAGTTCAGTTTTCAGTCGAGGTTGTAACTTAATCGGTGATTTAGATTTTAAATTCTCTGAAAGAAAATCTTTGAGTCGGAAAGCGAGTAGGTACCTTCTTATGTGACTTGTTTCATTCTCATGAGAATAGAAATTATTTCAAGAGCATAATGAAATACATTTAAGTATTTCAAAACGAGTGTGTGATTTTTGTTATAATTTGCTCGAATAAACAAGAAAAGTGTGTGTTTTCCCTTAAACTATGGAATACCTTCGCATATTAAATGCCTTCGAACAAACCTACTACAATCGGATTAAAGAAATCGAAAGGGTTGCAGCCGCCGCTGCTGGTTCAAATCATCGACTAAGGAGTATGACCAGTAATAGTAGCCCGATGAGCAGTAGTAGTAGCAGTAGTAGCAGCAGCAGTAGCAGCAACAGCAGTCCGCCGAATCATATGACAATAAATAATCCCTATCATTACCAACATCATCAACACCCGCATCATCACCCGGCCAATCGTTCCCATTTAAATGGTCACCATAGCAATGCAACAAATGTCGCAAATAGCTTACTGTGGCAGCCTTGGAGGGATTTTACTTCATCAGCAGCGGTTGCTGCAGCAGCACATCATCATTTCTACCAACAACAGCAACATTATCAGCAAATTCATCAGCACCACCAGCAGCAACAACAACAACAGCAGCAGCAGCAGAGTTTGCAAAAAGGTTGGTTCTTTTTCGAAAAAATCAGACTCGGTTAAGAATAAAATAAAATTTAACCTAATTTAATAACAGACAAGGTTAGTTAGCTGAAAGATTTGGTTTGCCCATAATCACGGTATAACTTCGGCTTTCTTTTTTGTCGTTTCGTCGAATAAGTTGGAAAGAAACGATTCAACGACTAGGGGTGACTTTTGAATTCAAATTTATATTGTCTTTTAAATAATGCATGCAAATTAGAAACTAGTTTGACAAGCTAAATTGGCGGTTATTAGGTAAAACCGTTCATTAAATTCGAGGTTATTATGGCTGTTAGAATTTGAATGAAAATGAATCGATGAATTTTTGGAGAGAATATAAATAATGTGTGTTAATTAATTTGCACAAAAAATGAGTTCGAGAACTTTCAAAAACTTTATAAGGAAATATGAGAAGTGTTCTAAATAACTATGTATATATATAAACTAATGTTGATAGCAGCGTTACAAAAATATTGTGATCGATTGAAGTTTGAAGAAAAAATTTTGACACTTCGATTTAACTTTGACATTTTGGAACATACAAAATTTTTTAGTTTTTTATAAAATTTTGTGAACACATTCTGTTTGAAACAAAAAATGAAAATAATCAGTTATTAAGCCGGGACCACACATGTCTCATGTGGTGTGTTGTGGAGTAGAGCGGTGTGTCGCTGAATGTGTACAATTGTGTGTAGTCATGTTGAAAAAAAAAGTACAGATTTCATGATATAACATGTAAACACTACAATAGCATTTTGTTTCAACAACTCTATTGAAAAGTCGCCGCCCGTTTTAAACATAAGTTTTTCTTTTTTATAAAAACTGAACTTTTAAAAAATCAAAACTGTTAACTTTTGACTATTTTTGATAGTAAATATATAGTAGTCCCTTTCTTTGGATAAACTTGGTGGTGCAACAACTCGAAGAGAACCAGGGCCTAGTAACTTGCAACTTTCAATCATTCCTGGGTGCGTGGTACCAGAAAGTTTTTTCAGGGGTGTAAAAAAGGTTGGTTCTCTCCTCTTACGAGGAATTGACGAATCCTCTAAGAGTATCTCTTGTAATGAAAAGTGTTACCCATTAGCAGTTCGGAATCGGCAGTTTCTGGTATCACTCACACAGGAATGGTTGAGAATTGTATGTAAGTCACTAGGTCCCGGTCATGGTTCTCTTCGCGAGCTTTTGCACCACCAAATTTATTTATTTACTTAATCATCTTTTATGTATATTTTGTACGCTTAAAAATACTATTTGGTCCCACCCGTAACTTTAACATGTCGCAGCCGTCACAATTTGAAACAGTATACCTTATTTCAATTTCTCAACTGGTACGCAAGATCAACCTCGAAATAAGTAGGCTAGGCATTGAAAAAGAATTAGACATACAATTCATGTAATATTTAAAACTGCACGGACAAATCGTAAAATACCAAAAACTTGTAAATATTTGATCAGCAAATTACAAGTTTTCCAAGACTAAAAATTGTTCAGTATTCAAATGTACTTAAAGAACATCACTCGTGTTTCATAAATTAATCAATATTCTTTTTAATTAATTTAGAATATTGTGTAGATAATTTATAAAATCTTGTATGGATATGTGTCACACCCGTGACAATGGAAAAACTCATTTGGCATTTCACAAAATTTATAAGTAATATTGAAAAAGAGCTGTTTTGCAACTCAACTGCTGCCGATTACATCCATAAAAAGTTACTGTTTGGTTTACTTTATGTGCTGCTGGAATTGAACTAAAGATGTTCAGGCCGATGCTGTTTGACTTAAACCACTTGATTTGGCTTCCCCATCCATAGTTGTAGTGTTACGTTGGAATAAAGCCTCTAATTCTTATACACAAAACCAATAAACTCTTATAAGGAATATTTTTCGAAATTGTTCCGAAGATTTCGATCTCAAAAAAAATGTATAACAATAGACACTTAAGTGTCATTATCACAAAATCCCAGAAATTATTATTTGCTTATTAAAAAAAAAACAATTTCTAAGAGTTTCTCAAAGTTAAACATTTATGTGAAACGATTATCTCTTGACCACAGACAAAAGTGTGATTTGAATTTAATCTTTACGTGACTTTTGTGTTTAAAAACTTTAAACAATCTTTATAAGCTATGACTTACTACTCAACAATAGTTGTTACTTCGAAAAATGACGTCTGTCAACACACATCAAGAAATTTCAACTGAACCCGCGGGACATGACATAATCCCACCATATAATTCCAGTTAAAAAATTCATTTGAACAAATGACCCATCATTATTGTGATTTAAAAATTAAATGTCGCCACAAAGTCTATTGTGACTCAATGGCATGCCGAAGTCGGACGTTTCCAAAACCATAATCTTTGCTAAATAACCATGCGGTTGGTAATATTTGTATTACTCACACTTCAACACTCGTTTCCGTTTTTTTTTTATTTGTTTTATTTATTTTTTTTTGTTAACGTGCGCACCTTTCATCAACCGATGTCCCCGTTTATATTTATTTGTAGATATATATATATATATATATATATATATTTTGTTTTCCATTATTGTGGCGCATGCAATAATTAAATAAAAAATATAAACATCACACAGCCGGCAACCATATGGCATACAAAAACAACATCAAATAGAGTCTGGCTCAACTTTGACAACTCAATCAACAATGAATTTAAATCGAAAGAAAAAAAAATCTAAAACAAACAGATCTACTAAAATAATAGCAACCAACAAAATTATGCAAACTTTCTTGTTTGGAAAACTCGTATATAGGCGTCTGATAATAATTGTATATTTATGATTGGCCGATAACATCAGAATTTATTTACATCTGTATATTTTTTCAAGTGAAAAATTGAAAGTTCATTCGTTAAGTTCTAGAAGATTTTTTTTTCTGAATTTTTGAATTTTTCTTATAATGACAAGAAAGTTCTGACAATTCGTAAAAAACAAGAATTAATTTTACGAATTTACATTTTCCTTATTCGGAATTTTCGAAATGAGTATTTTATTCACCGGAATGTTCCGGATAAACCATTCTGTTGTTTTTATTATTCATTGTAGAATGACTTTTTGGAATGAATTATCTCTATTCCATGTGACGAGTGGAATAAAATTAAAATTGGGTTCGTTCAATGCAATTCACGTACATCGTATTCTCATTTATGACAGATGCTTATTGGTGTTATTTATTTAAAGATTGAAAACAAACTCGAATAAGTTCTATGAATTTAATGCAAATGTTTATTCATTTTGCATTTTATGAATAAATAAATACGCAAAACGAAAACATTATGTTTATTCAAAATGGTTTGACTGACACATTACCAAACAACTAACTACTTATTTTTGTTTGTTCTAGCTTTGTTTTTTATTAATTTTATTTTTTTCGATATATGTATGTATATTTAGGTTTTTTTTAAATTCTCTTTTTCTTATCGGAAATAAATAGAGAAACACACTCATAGAATAAGAATTTCAAACTATACCCTTGAATATATTTAAACAGAAATTCCGCTTTGCTGGAATCTTAGTTTTCAAAAGTTTTTTTTTAAAATGTTAGATTAGCAATTGTCAAATATAAAATTAATTTCATGTAGAATATTTTACTCCTGTCAATGTGACATTTTATGTGCTCTTCTTTTGATGGATATTCGGACCCAATTTCGTGGGGGAATGATTTTCTTGTACACATTCTGTTCACGCCCAAGATATGATGTTTACACGTTTTCTGTAAAATAATCATCCTTATTCCGATAGTCGTTTTACTAAAACGCCAGTAAAACGACAAGGCTCTAGAAACGAAAATTGGAATTTTATTGAAACGACTATCGTTATATTGCTTAGAAAAGTGAAGAACATAGAGAACGCTGGCTTTTTCGTATTATTTAAACACCAAAATGTGGTCTCTGGAGCCTTCTCGTTTTAAAGGCGTTTTATTAAAACGACTATCGGAATAAGGGTGAATAATTATCTCACGTTTGAAAAATCAGTATTATTTTGTATTAAGTATGGGTTATCAATTTGATTTTCCAGCAAGTAAAGGGTGTATTTTCTAAAAAGCACAATGATGAATTGACACATTTCGATCATCATCAACACTACGCTGCACATCAACAATCGTTTATCCTGTGAGCTCTGAACGACGTCTAGTGGGATGAATATTATCGTTTGAAGTCAACGTTTTCCGAAAACAATCAATAGTTCTTGAATTAATCGCTCTAATAGAAGATTATGAGGACCATAAAACGCACATAACGCCCGATGTGTTTCTTAAATTGAATTATGTATGTTTTTTCAAAATAATTTTGAAAGGTTTTCAAACGTTGTTCCGGCCGTATGAGTCTATTCATGTTGAATTTCCAAACCTCACAGAAAACAATGTTGCCAACTTAAAGTTTTCCGCCTCTCAAAAAACACCCGTTTATTTGCTCTGCGTTCATCTTATTTTTGACCATATAGAACTTTAATACATAACACCCGTAAATATAAAAGGTATTTTTTTTTTCTCATAAGACGTCAAATATCAATTGATTAACAAACGAAAGAAGTTTAACGTCTGATAAACATTTTGGTGTTATAATTGTATCAATTGATAAATTTTAATATGAATTTTGAATAAACTATAACGATTGTGAATGTGTATTACCAACTAGTAATTCATATATATTTTTTATTCAGTACAATTATTCACAATAGGATTATGTTCGGAATACTTATTCACAATAGATCTCGGATTTCAAATAAATTCACATTTAATTAAAAATTTTATTGGTTAATAACGATACAAGCGACCCTTTTAATTTTGTTGAACAAAAAGTAAAATATAATATTGATAATTCACAACCCTAATACGAGTACATAAAACGAAACTTGAACTTAGCAGGTTATCACTTCTTACTTCTCTCAGATTTAATATCCGGTTATTTGCAATAAAAACAGCGTTTCGTTATCGCACTTTTTCATTCATTTCAAACTCATAATACCCTTACGTCGGATATCCCGATTCTGCTGATTCCCTGTGTACAAAACTCTATTGACAAAAAGCCTTTCCTAACACAATAATTGTCGTGTCTTAAAAGTTCTTGTCTTCTTTATAATCTTTTCCGCAAAAGATTTATTAATTTTGACTAGATTAACCTTTTATAAATACTAACAAAATACTAAACTCATTAATTTAATATTCACCCTGCCCTTCATCTACTACTTTTGCCTTCAAAAAATTCTTTCAGTTCACAATGGTGGTATTCAACAACAACAAAAAAAAAAACCGGCTAAATAAAAATTCTATAAATATAATCTTACAGTTTTTATCGGCAGCGTGACAAGACTAAAATAAAACACAAAACCTTCATAAAATTATTAAATTAATTCCAAGCATTTTTTTTTTTTTTTTTTTTTGAAAATAAGAAAAAAATAAATTGCAAAATAGCCATATTAAAATTAAAATGGCGTTTGCTTTAAGCACTAAGCGGTTTGTTCACGTTTAATAATTTGCATAATTTAAGAATAACAATTTGACTGGAAATAAAATATATTTTTTGTTACCGGTGCAAAAAGGAGTTGAGATTTGAAGGGAACTTTGATGGAGTGGCCAACCACCATAATGCTTCCTAATGACACTTCTTTTATTGAAATTCAACTTTAAGTTTTCTATTTTTAGTGTTTTTGTTTTTGTTGTGTTTATTTTCCGGTGGAAACAAATCTTTTTTTTTTTTCTTTTCTTTTTTTTAAGCTTCTTATTTATTATTGAATAAAGAAGAACGAAACTAGTTTATAAATGTGTTTTGCAAATTCAATAAAATATTTAACTAATTTGAATTGCAAACTACCTTTATCATTTTGTTAAAAGTTTTTAATGAGAAACGGAAATATGGCGCTATTGTGAATGAATTTTAGCTGTCAGCTGGGGCGATTATAGTAGTAGATTTATGGTTTTTTTTAATTAGTTTCTGACAGATGAGTAGGTTGTATCGTTGTCAGTGTTAAGTTGGCACAGAATTATAATGTCATATATAGAAGATGTTAAAAAGATTATTGTCAAATCTTTTATTCTGTTTTAAATGACAGTTTGATTAAACAGAATAACGATGCTGTCATTCATGATGCTCTAGACGATATACAAAAAAAAAACTGAAATAAAGAAAAAAAACATTGGCGCAAAATTTTAAACAGCCTAGTGTTAAGGTATTAGTATGAAACTACCTAAGAATTTGTTAACTTTGAATTAGTTAACTAACTCATTCTTAATCATAAACATTTGCTAACTAGTATCGTACTAAAGCAATTTTCTTAATAAATTGCTTCTGACGCCTAAAACAATGACAGTTCGTGCAAAAAAAACTGAGAAAACAGACCTTTTTTGAAAAGTTTGTAAATATCAAAGAGATATGTGAAGTTAGCATCATGATAAAAAAATAAAATAGCTTTTTGATGATTTTAGGTTCGATCGAACATCAATCATAAAAACTGATCAATATATTTTTGTGTGAAAAAAACCTCACCTGACTGACTCTAGACCTTGGTAAACCTTTGAGATTTTCCATAAAGTTTGCTAAAAATTAATTTCTGTAAAACAGCAAAGTAAAACAAAGCCTTTCGAAAGTTGCTTACAGGCTGTGTATTTTAAAATCAAAACTGTTATAGGTACTTGCCTGTTCGAAAAATAAGCTTTTATTACTTAGATTAAAGTGCAATATTAAAGCTCTCAGAATTAAATATACCACGTCCATTAACATTTTCTCTGAGTGATTTTCCTTTTTTTTTTAAAGAGTTCAGTCAGTTAAACTAGTCAGTAACAAATTGGATTTTGATGTCTAAAGCCCACAAACTAAAGTTGACCAGTACACACGATGTAAGACCCCAAGACACCAACAACCCCAATACAAATTCTTCATTACTCGTATATTATATTCCACTCCCTTAAAAAAGAAATAAGTATAAGTTAAAATTCTGTTATATCTACTCGTACGTAAATTGCCTTTGAAAAATTTGCATAAAGAAAAAAGAAACTTGGCCCATAGATGGTCCACTATGGCATGCGTATTTATTTCATTAATCGGGACAAAAATCGAACGAGAAAAGATGACCGGAAATGTGTAATAAAAATTCGTATCCAGTTTCTCAGTTTTACCACCACAAATCGACTTATGGCGAAGACGACGACGACGACGACGGCGGCGGCGACCAAAACCAAACCAAAGTCTCGACGCAAGATCTCTTCGTTTCCTCTTTTCTCTTTCTTTTGTTTTCAACAACGACAAGGGAGAAGAGGTTTGACGTTGCGTACCGCACCGCAACGCCACTCGCAAGTCCATCCAAGATCCAACTTCCAATGTATTGTACCGAGTGGAAGTGATAGTAAGCAATTTTTCAACGTTCTTCTTAAAGGCGCTCTGTATTTTCTTTTTTTATCTTCTTCCGCTCTCATCTCGAACCCTCTTCGACATCCGACTCCATTATCTTGAAGCAGAAACATGGCTCCTCTTTCAAGCCCGGTCTTCTTTCTCTTCCGAGATAAATTATATTTTTCTTGTGTTGTTTTCTCCTTTTGTCGGTCGATCCTATGTGCGCGCGGTTTATCTTATTTATTGGTCACTACGTGAAATACAGAAGCTGTTTGGTGGGTTCTTGTAGTTTTTTGGTTTGTTGTTTCATTGGTAACTCGTTTTTGGTTCTTTATTTTTGTTTGTTACTCCACTGTACAAGTCCGCCGAAAATACGAAGACGGCGACTATACGACGAACGACACAAACGGGCGTGTATCCAATTTTAATTCAACAACTTCTTTCAATTTTCAAGCGAGGGACATTCATTCAAGGGAACGCAAAAGCGATTTACCCAAACTTCGGGTTTGAGAGGAGTTCGAGAGGGAAGAAGTATTGTGGCTCTGAGAAACTTGGGCCTTGTATCTTGTGATTGGGATATAAATTGCTTTTGCGCGGGGCAAGCCTGAGCCTTAGCTAGGGACGACTGTCCGGTCGATAATGGTAGTTCTGTTCGCTGCGGTGCGGTGGAGCAACATGAAAACGAACATAAGGTCAACTACAAGGCCGTTCTTTTTTCGGTTCGCGAGGGAGGAGCCGCAGTGTGGCGAAGAGCCCTTGAAAGCGGTAGCTCCATTTTAGAACACATACATATTTTTTTTTGTATAATGTTTTCGAAGAATGGGTGTTATGTCGTTGTCCGCACGCTGCTGCCTGACTTCTTCTACTTGATCTTCTTGGAAAAAGGAATCTGAATTTTTATTGCTGCAACCGTAATTTTTTATGTTCTTTGAATTAGTTTTTTGAAAATATTTTTTCGGTAGAAAGAATCCAAAGACATACTTAAAGATAAGAAAACATACCAGGGATATATACCTACCTACCTACGTGAGATGTGGTAGTAATTTTAAGAATGAAACGATCAATTTTGTTGTTGTTTTTTGTTTTATTTTTTTTTTTTTTTTATATTTTTTCGAAAAGCAAAAGAAATAAAAAGAAGTTACATTATGCTTTAGCAGATAATTGCAATCTTTGGAATTCTTTAAAGGATTGGGGTCTCGCATTCGGTTTGAATTCCGAAGAAGTCGTTTCGGTTTCGTTTTTGTGCTCTTTTTTTTCTTTGGATTTGGTTGTTTTCTTGGAACATCTGCGCGAATAAAATTTTAAAACATTTGGAGAATGTATTTTTGGATAAATTCTTCTGTGGAATAGTTTACTTTTGTGTACAATTTGTTCTCGACTGATGAGAGGGGGTATGTAATGTATCGCAATATAATATAAATGATTTTTAAGATTTTTTTGATAATGATTTTACGTATGTAGGTACTACTATTTCTTTAATTTTGCTATGAATTGTATTTTTTAATTATTCAAGAAAAAATTCACGTTGGGCGCCATTTAACGAAAACGATTAATTAAGGATTATAAATTCATGGTTTTTTGGGAGTGAGCTGATGAGGAAATAAACTGAGTATAAGAATACATGTTACTCACTCACTTCCTTTATGAAAGTGTGTTATCAAATTCCTCCAACATCAGCCAAATTAGGCTATCGGCCCTAGCGAGGTATCCGTTCGGAGCGGAAAATTGTCCGCAACGCATACTTTGTCGGAGGTTCAAATTGCTTTCGAGGTATCCTATCGGAAAGAATAATATTACACAAATGCGTTGGCGCAATTTGTTCTGCAAAGAATATGTGTCAGATGAAATCGGAAAAACAATTGCATTAAGCTGTCAGAAATTTCACAAATAAAGCACTTGATCGCACTTCAAGGCAGTTCGCCGGGTGCATTATAATAATGTCGGAGAAAAATTCCGAACAGCTGTTCGGAAGAATACCTCGAAGCAAAAATCCTCCGAATCGTACAAAATCGGAGAATATTCCGCTCCGATACCTCGCTATGTTTTTTCTTTATAAATAAAAGGTCGGAAAATGTTCTAAATTCTCGATTTCCAGTAAAGAGAATGGTTATTCAAAGCCATGCTATTTTTTTCTGGCGTTTTATCACTTCGGGTTGATCGTTCATATACATATGTATGTATACACATATATGTATATAAAGATCATATTCTTCATGTTATCAGTTATTGTCGATAATATAAATCCGCATTCTTTTAGCTCCCAATTTTTATTTTGCATTGTGCTATTTTCCATTTCGCAGCTCTTTCATGGTAGTAATTCGCATTTTAAAATCATTTGGGGGTTAGTTAAAAAATGTATTTTGCTAAATCTAGCAGCTTTTTAATATCACCTTTGAGATATTTCAATTACAAGATGTTATTTACGAACATTTGTTAGTGAATATTATTTCTACAATACTGGTCCAACCATGAAGCCCTCTGGCACTCCATTAGCCAAACGAACTTCCCATGCAATTTTGTTGTTCTTTCCGGTTCATTTTCAATAAATACGGGTTATTTTGTTTTTGTTGCAATTAATTGCACATCTTCATGTGGCGGGACTGAACATCCGGACCCTCAGGTTAAACATTAAATAGAAATAAAATTAACCAACAAAATAAAAACAAAAAGACGTTTTGAAACCTCTCACAAATTTAATAACCAATACCATTGATGGAAAGATGAATATTGAAAAAAAAATAACAAATACCCACTAAATGTTGCAGCTTCTTTTGTTTCTGTTGTTGTTTTTGTTGGCCCTGGGGCAAGATTCGATAAATCCTCTTCCCAAACCATCTCATTCAAAACAACCACTCATCTGCAGCTTTTTTTGTTATTACTTCTTCTCTTTTCCATTGAACGTTCTTCACTTGACGTCGGCATCGTCGGTCGACGTTGTCGGTCGTCGTCTTTGGGGTGTGTCTTATGCAAGATATTTTGGATTCATGATCTTGACAGAGTATTTTCGTTGTTGCAAAAATTATAGGGATGGCTTCCACACACGTTTTCCCGCAAATGGTATCCCATTCATCTTTTCTCGCTTGAGTGAATCTCTCGTGCAGATCGAGAAACAAAAAAAAAGAAGAAAAAGAGCAGATCATCAGCATCATCAACCAAACCCGATCGCACACAAGGAACGGAAGTCATTTCGATAATTACTTGTCACCAATTCCAATTTCAATGCCTTCGATCCATGTCTGGGGCTAAGGAATTGCATTTAAGTGGGCGAAAATGTGATGCGTGATGTCTGTTGTCGTTAGAGATGGAGAAAAATATCTTCAGAATATGGCGTGTCTAACGATTATATTCCAAGGGTCTGACAAAGTTGCTTTTCTTTATATGAAGGAAGAAAACAATAAAAAAAATTATTTTTGAAAGGAGCAGAATTATTTTTTGTTTCATTTTTGTTGACTGTGTGGGCTTAAGTGGTAAAAGTATTAGAAAGGATTTCAAGAAATGCAACTTGGCGAAGAAGTAAGCCTTAGAGGCTTATAATGTGGGTTGCCTACTCAGCTTTGTGCCATCAGACATGGAATGTAATTAAAGTGGGATACAGTATCTTGATTATATTGTCAGCTAAAATATGAAAATTTTGAGCCAGATTAAATTAAAATATTTAAGATTTAAGAAATGTGTCGTTTCATACTTGAGGCCTAACTGTTGAGTCAACAACATTCAGTAAAGCTAGACGAGTGGATTCTAAAGATTTCATTCGAGAAGAAATTCTGTAACACTATGCCACATCACATCATCACCCACAGCGTCGATTTTCTCGGCTGACAAAAAGTACGAGGGCTGGAAGCTTACCGTTTGATTATAGACTCGAATGACCTTATTGATTGGTGTCAAAGTGATTGTTCTTGTTCTGAAAAGAAGGTAAATTGCTTCTGAATTTAACTTCAGAATCGAATACAGTACCCTTCAAACATATCGAGTTGTTCTTCGAAACTACTAATCGCAAAAGACCATAAAGCTGAAATCCCAACTATATCGTGTGGATTATATTGTCTCGCTATCATCTTCGTGTATTTCATATGCGTAGATGATGTAGAAGTAGATATCACTATGAATAACGGCCTTAAACTTGGGCTGCAACTATCAGTCGGGCGCGAAATTTTAAACAGTCTATATTGTTAAGGTATAAATATGATACTTCTTAGAAATTTGCTTACTTATAAGCAGTTTGCTAACTTCTTGTTAATTTTAACCATTTACTAACAAGTGTCGTGCTAAGGCTATTTTTTCAATAAACTGCTTCTGAACACACCTAAAACAATGACAGTTCGTACAAAAAACTAAGTGAACAGGTCTTTTTGACATGTGGATGTGTCAAAGAGTCGTATGAAGTTGGCAAGATAAGAAAAAGATTTAAGATTTAATAAAATATAAGAAAAGACATGCTACTCAATTCGATTAGAACTTGGAAAGTCATCGTAACTTACTTAAATAATAATTTTAACATCGTACTAATGAGCTAAGAAATATTGGTGCAGTTTCTAAAAACCTACTACGTATATGTAAGTGGCCTTCATGAGTAAATTTCATTACAAACATGACCGCGTTCCACAGTTAATTTCTTTCAGCAATCGTCTCCAAACTCGCCACATTTCTATGTGCTAAATTTTTGTAGATTACCATTTTTGGAGGATAAAATATAATGGAATATACCTATTAATGTGAGAAAGTATTGAAAACAGAGCTTAATCACAAAAAAAAAATGGCACAGAGCCACCTTGCTTCATCCACAAATTGTTTGCTTCATCCACGCTTAAAAGTCTGAGAAACAAAAACTTTTTGCAAATATTATTCGAAAACTTGCATACATGTCAATAAGCGCTATCACTTGAATACTCATATTTTTGTTTATTCATCTATTGATTGATTTGTAGGTATAAATTGGTCTATCGGACATATGTACATATGTATTAACTGGCAATACCATCTGTTTCTTTTGAAAGTAAAGAAAAAATAAATATAATTTTAGCTTTGAACAAAACCAAAGATCAATTCCGCAAAAAGTCTCATTATGAGAAAAATATACATAAGTTACACATTTCTGTCACTTCAAAGGTTTTGAAAACATTTTACATACTTCGGTCAAAGACTCCAACTCATAAAGGCTAAAGAATCTGTGTTTCACTGGAAATTGTTTCTTTCAAAGGACATTGAAATCTTCTTCGGAAAAGGCTACCTACTCTGAATAGAATGTCATATCTTTCAGCATCATGTCTTCCCTTTCTTCCTTCCTCCATTCTATTTATGTTCTTTCACAACACATTGCGCAAACAGCGGAATATAAAATCGATAGCCATCATAAAATGCATTCCACAGTGACCAGTCATTTCACATTACATTGCAATCTGACATAAGCTCACAACTTCCATCGACCAAAAGATGATGACGACCATGGAAGATACGATGGTCGACCAATACCATCCTGCATTTTTACAAAATTCATTCCATATCTTTGCTGGAAAGAAGGCCGCCATCAGTTTCATAAAAATAAAAAAAACATTTTGTTGCAAAAAGTAAAAAGAACAGACTATACTTCACAGGAATTCCAATCCGCTTACACAGTTGCGTGTGGAATTTGGATTACAAACATAAAAATACAATAAAATAAAATTAAAAAAAACAACCTTCGAACGCTCTGATACACCAAGTCACAAGTCTTTTAGCAGGCAGTTCGTTGAGGGCAACATTTGCAACGGCTGCTGGCCTGGATAAGGTGAAATTCCAATCCTTGCACTCCTTGCGCGTTTACACGATTAACATTCCTGAGTTTATAACCCTTTGTACTGCCTTGTCGTTTCGTCTCGCCTCATCCGATGCCACTGCTCCTCAACTATACGTATATACCACCACACCAGTCAAAGAGGTGCACTTTTAACGATAAATATCAATGTAACGGCTGGATTCACAAAGAAACACAAAATAAAGTAAATAACAATAAAAATGAGAACACATTTCGCGAAATTCCTTTACAAACAAAAATACAATCAATTTTATTCGTCGAAGAGGAACCAAAAGGAAAATAATAAGAGATGTTTGCCCCCGCAAGGTATTTTTGTTTGTGAGGAATTATACGATCTTTTGGATATCAATCTCGGTTGGAATTTTTCCAATTTAAATCAAAGATGAATCAAAGTTGAATTTTATGGATTATTTTTGCTTATGGATTATATGTGAAAAGATTGAGGTAAAGGAATGCTAGAAAGTTGCAGAAATGTGTAGTGAGTCCTAAAGTGCCACCATTACGCTAAAGTACACGCAAGAAACTGCGTCGTACTGCTATACGGTATATCAAAGAATTTATGCAAAATACCAAAATTAATAAATGAATTGCTCAAATTTTATTCGAACCCAAGGCCTTCTGAATGACAGTCCAACGCACTACCCATTATGCGAAGGGGTACTGCGCCTCAACTCAAAAACAACATTGAAAATATGATATAGCGAAGCTTACTGACCAAGATGGAAAACTGTCGTACTCCAAAACCCATTTATTTCGTGTCGATAAATAGATGTGAATTAACACAACAATATAACAGCGTTTATTTAGTTCGTTTTGACAGATCGGCGTTTTTTATGTTAAAAAGACGCAGCCCTCTTTATAAAAATCTAAATTCATCATCAAAACGGCGTCTTTTAGGTGGACTATCGGGATGTGTTCGAAAATAAAGAATTTATTGTGCAAACAGAATGTAGACATAAGGTTGAAAACAAAATGGATGAACTATTATTTATGCGGTAACTTGATTGAGAAAAAAAAGAAACATAATTTTAAACAGCCTAATTTTAAGGTATTAGTATAATACCTACTATTTAACAATTTACTAACACTTTCTTAATTTTAAACATTTTGTAACTAGTACCGTACTAAGGCTACTGATTTTTTAATAAATTGCTTCTGAGTACACCTAAAACAATGTCAGTTCGTGCAAAAAAAAAATAAACAGACTTTTTTGACTTTTGTAAATGTCAAAGAATGATACTAAAAAAATAAAATAGCTATTTGATGATTTTAACTTCAATAAAGGGGAAGAGAAAGTATGATACCTACTAAACTCAAATAAAATTTTTAAAATCGTCCTTTTAACCAATTTTAATACAAAAACAGTTTTAACATCGTACTAATTCGACTAATATTTTTCGCCAATGATATTAGGTGGTGTAAGCACATGACAATTCGTTTCTGCAGTTTATATATTTTCCAAACGTACCCTTTAGTTTTATTTTTCAACAAAACTGACAAATTTCATAAACAACCGACAATATCGTGGTGGAAATAATTTAGTTGCAATAAAGTTCGGATTTCAGCTTGGTGCGAATCATAAATTTGCACTTGTGTGTGTGTTTTGACGCAAACTAGTGCAAATCCAGCACGCCTAACTTTTTTCTTTAGCTTATAGGCAAACTGTTTGACAGCCGAGGCTTCCAATCTTTATTTCATAATATACGGTACTGACCCGCCTCGGTGCAGAAAAGAATATTGTTCAAAACTTCATTAAAAATCGTGTTTGGTGGTTATTTAAACTAACCACCTCTTCATTATTTTTGTATTGTCACTTAGCACACGAGTTATAAGAAATCCAAGTCAAAATGTGATAATTTACGTTTTAAAAAATATATTTCCACCTTTAGTGATTGTTTTCAGCTTTCCATAAAATGTCAGCAACAGTTTGGAATGCACCCGAATATTCTGGACCTAAATTTTGATTTGTTTCTGTTTTTATTTATTTTTTATATTTATTAACTATAGATACATACGATATCCGATCGGTGTTATAAGAAAGTGTTACATATATATGTACATTTTTTGTATATGGGTTAAACTCGGATATAAGAAATAATATTTTCTTTGATTTTCACAGTTTCATATATCTGTGTTGTAATGTATTATTTCTATTTGGCATGTTTTACAAAAATTTTGTTGGAATTTAAGTGTAACTACCTTTAAGGTGTCTCAACACGAACCCTGTTTCAAACTGTTATTCCAAATTAATTTGTCAATGAAATTAAATGCAAATTGAAAGAAAATTTGCATTTTAAGGTACTTTCCCACCTAAATCTTAAACAACAAAAAAAATATCAATAAATTTATGCTAAACCATAAAAACAATAATTAAATAAATTAAAAATACAAAACAAAGTGATAAATAAAACTTTAAATACATTTCTTAACTATACATAGTTGACTGTGAGTACCATGTGAGATCGCCGGGACGAAAGGCCATTTTTTGTATTTTGAATCAAAAATTCAACAAGTCCAATAATAAGTGCTAAGTCTTCTACTTGCCTGATTTATTTTAGTAGTTATGTAGAGTTTGTATTATAAAAAAAACCTTCGACAAAATATTTAATCAGATAATTCAAACAATTTCACTAATTGACTTTTAATTTATTAAATTTTGTTTCTGCTTCTGATTTTTTTTAAGAAAGTAGGTACCTACATACCTATCTAGGTATTCAAACATTAAAAAAAGGATACCATAAAATTACGGATATATAGGTAATTTGCTGCCGAGGTTTTCTATTTTTATTCTTATCCAATTAAAAATTCCCAAAACAAAAACTTAATTAAAATACTTAATGAATCTCAAGATATTCATCATATTATTCCCTTAACCAACTAAATTTCAGTAGGAGTGTATAAAACCACGTAAATAATCATATTTACATCTTAAATCCACAAACACAGACATCAGCACGTTCAGCAACTTAAGATGCGACCTCTACTATCTTTCACTCATTAAATTCAAATGTGAAAATAATAAAAATTAAAAGGTGAATACCCCGCGCTCCGTGGTGCGTCTTGTCACCACCATCATCGTCGCCGTCGACGTTGCTGATAAATCTTGCTCAACTTTTTGCTCTCATTTTCTTTTTTGTTCTTGGTTTTAATATATTTTTAATTTTTTATATTCATTTTCAAATCAAATGAGATCCCCTCAGTTAAGTCCCCGCATTTTAATATACGCATTGCCTGATCTGGTCTTTGCGCGCCAAGCCAACTATCATCTTTAAGTCTAACTTAAAGTCTTAGAGGTGTATCTGCACACGTCCATCGGTAATGTTTTTTTGTTTTATTTGTATCTGCATATAGAGGTGAGGTCGATGTGTACGAACGTATTCCATTTTTTTTTATTTGTATCTTTGTATCTATATATGTATGTCTATGCATACAAAACCTACCTACGTATAGGTTTTGGTCGCACGCGGCATTACGCTCTGCACAGCACACAAACTCTCCGAAAAGATTTTATCTGTTTGCTTTTTAAAGCGTAACTTGGTAGCAAACTAGTTTTTTAAAGATTTTTTTCTTCTCATTTATTCACTTTTGTATTCACGTTTTTTTTTTTTGTTTTTTTAGTTTCTTGTTGTTGTATTTTCTTTAACTTATTGCCCATTCATTCATTTAAGAGGTAGTAAAAGAGGATGATAGGTGGGGAGAGCGGGGAGGATGGGGGTGTCTCCCCAAGATCGGAGGCTTAGGCCTCCAACTTTAGTGCAGAAGAATTGACTGTTTTACGAGAATGTAACCTATGAAGATACCTTTATAGATACTTTTGTATCTATAGAGTGTAGAAAATGTACAAAATTACAATTATTTTGAATATGAATCACACAAACACCCACTCTACGATATTGTACATAAATGCAGAAGTTGGAGAAGAAGAAGAAAACGAGAGATTTTTGTGTTGTTTCTGTTGTTTTATGATTTGTTAATGTTTTCTTTTTTTTTTTTGTATCTTTTGAAATTGGTGCAGTTTTTATGTTTATGAGAGAAAGGGAGATTGTTTTATGATGATTCTAGAAGATGGCTTTGATTGGGGTTATTTAATTTAGTTACTGGATGTTGAGATTGAGACTATATGGAGGAGATTGGTTTTATGACTGAGTGGGTGTTGTTTTGAATAATAATATTTTTGTATCAATTTGTACAACTTAAAGTGTTTTCTTTTCTTCTATTTTACTGAACTAATTCAACTCTTGTTTCGATTAATTTGATGCGGTATAGGTTTGAAGTTGTAGATATTTTTTATCTTACAAGGTATTTATACCTAAATATCATCAGCAATTTTGCGAGAATTATTGTAATTTAGAAGTAATAAGTAAGTATCTATTAATTTTGTGCCAAAATAATTCTTCTAATAAAAACGTGATAAACAATAAACTTCTACTAGGCCAACAATTAAATTATTTTAGTTCGAAAATATTGTATATAAATTATTTCATATTTTGGTGAACTTTTAATTAATGTCTCACTGATAAGTAGCCCACCTTTACATACATACCTACGTCCTTCATGTATTTTTATTGTATCTAACATTATTTAGTGTGTAGGTAGCTATCAAGGTATTCATAATTTTTATTTCGATATTTAGAAGGTACATAGGTAGTTTTAAAAATTTAAATCGAGATTTGATGTTAATAAATAAATAAGAAAAGAAAGAAGTTTATGGACAAACTAAAACTATGATGTACGGGATAAAAACCACATATCAATATTTTTCCTAATTGATTTTTGAAAGCTTTTATGTTATGTACTAAATTGGCATTTTATTTTAGTTTTAGCAATGTTTTTGATCATTAATTCATTAAGTCTCAATTGTTCAGCTCAAGATAACCAGAATTTCAGGGTTAAACTAGAGTTTAACTCCTAAAATATGTTTTACAGCCATTTCAAATAGCAATTTCCTTCGGATTTTATCCACTCTATATAAGCTAAAGAAATATTGTTGACATATTCTGAAATCCCAATCATTTATAATTAATTGGTATACAGAGTTAGGGAACTGTAATGACAAACTGTGGTATTTAACACAGGAGCCCAATACTACGTTTACTCCAAGAGATAATCCTAAATTTAAGTGGATTTTTACCATAAATCCTCTTTAAATTTCAAAGATTTACCATTCAAATTTATTTCGTAAATCTAGTAGATTAGAAATAAATCTTGTTTAATCTCCATTGGATCAATTGTTCTATAGTTCGAACTGATCTAATATGCACATCGTGTTATGCTATCTCGATGATTTTTTATTGTTTGGCACAAATGAAACTTTCTTTCTCTCGCTTCCGCTTTATAAGAAAAATTGAAACACCATTAGCATTTTGAGAGATGCTGTCAAAGTTAATCTTCTAATCTTAGTGCGGTGAAAACACCACATAAATCTCTTCCCTTAAATCTCGGATTATCTTTTGGTGAAAACGTAGTATAAGTAGTATAGACATTAGACAATCAGGCAATGGATGCGCCAATTTTATTTAACTGGCTAAACAAAATGGAGTGCTCCAACTGTATCTGCAGCTGGAACAACTGCCAAAAAGTATCGTACGAGATATTTCATTTCGTATACACAATGGCCACGTTCAGAATTCTATCCAAAGCGATCTTGATAGTTTTGTATTATTGTAATCCCTTGTAAAAAATCAGATGACAAAACAGCTGTTGTCAAAAACGAAATCTCAAGCTATCCTAAAATTGTTGGTATCCAAAGCTATTCTATAAGGAACTTCAAAAACAGCTGATGAAAAATCTGATTTGAGTTGCGCCAAATTAGCCGACAGGAAAATATTTCTATTTAATTTTCTACGTATCAGCTGACTTCTTACACCAAACTTATCCAAATTGGTTTTGTTCGTTCATAAAACTAATGCACACAAACCTATCCTAGATAGCATATCCAAGTGAATCCTGAACGCGATCAATGCTGTTGTACAGATTTTTAACATTTTGGTCAGCTTACCTTAACCTTATCCAAACCTTCATCGAGTGGTTTGACTAGTTCGAATTTGAAACGTCAAAAGTGCTACACATAAAAGTCAAAAGTTGACAAACTCTTTCAGCTCTTTCTGGAGTTGCGTTGTGTTCGTAATATTGAATTTTTGTGTATCCAATATTATGTTATGACATTTATTTCAGTTGCAGAATAACTGGCTGAACACAATGGAGATGTTAAGCTAATTAAGTTGAGCAATTTAAAAATTGAATTTTTCACCTTACGTATAGGAATGGAATTAAAAATAAGCAAATAATAGGTGTGAAAAGTTTTTATTCGGCACTTCATACGTAAATTTGTTGTTTTGAAATATAAACAGTATCCTTAGCAAAACTAGAGGGTTTTTAGTGAAACTTACAACCAGCCATGCAATTCAATCAAAATAAAATGCTTATGCTCACTTTTATATTCACCCTTTTTTTAAATTAGTGATCATGACATTCGATGTCAAAATCAATGCCCATATGTCAAATTCTACAGCGCCATTTAAACTCTCCACATTTTGACGATTGAAATTCATTTTATGTTCATTTTGATTGATGATCTAAATTGTATGATCACTCTTAATTTGTCGTTGTTTGCATGTTAAAATTTGCTGACTTGTCACTTTTTTCAAAAACAAAAACATGGCTACTTTTTTTTAGTACTCGTACCAATTGCAGATGATTTTGCTCAATTCCCTTTTTCCATTTCATCATAAATATACATACGCTAGAACAACGCTTGTATTGTCATTGTTGTTTTTTTAATTTGGCAACATTGTATTCAGTTACACCAAATTTGACAGTTGACAGATGAGTTGTGTTCAATATATTTTGTTATTTCATTCATCATGAACATGCTTACTTACTCTTCGTTAAAATGTTTTTAAGTCTAATGCAATAAATACTCAATACTGATCGAGATAACCAAACACATACATATACATACAGTACATACATACATACGAGTAAATATATAAACCTAAAAAAAGAAGCATTTTCTCATTACACCTTTCGTTTGTTCTTCAAAGAAAATGACATATTTGTCATTTGCTCATCTAGGGCACGTGACAAAGAAGACCACCAACATAGATCACGGTTATGACAGCCCAGCATCAACAATCACATCTTAGACGAGACAAATAGAATTGACTAATTGGATAAGCTTCTGTCCCTAAGGACCCAATTATTTTGCGCTGCAAACTGATGACTTTATTTTTCCTAAATGGGAAATGTGTGTATTTGAAAAGGCTACACATAGTTTGTCATCATTTCTCTTGAAAATTTAGACAAAAAAAAGAAAGAAAAATGTTTTCAGTTTCCATAGATACTCCTTTTATAGATCACATTGGCGGCTGTATAAAGAATTTTTGAAAATTTACCTGGAACTACAACTCAATGAAGTTGTTATTTTTTTCATTAGATAAAAATGGAAATAGTATTATTTTATTGTAATTAATTGTGATTGTTTGTTCGAATAAGGTATAAGATCTTGATGGTACTTCTCAAGAACATGTAGTGGAATACGTTACAGAAAACCGAAGAAATCGAATGATACGAACATGACTATTGAGTATTTTTAAAACTAAGTACATTATCGTGTTGGAAATGCATAATGTAATGTATTGCGTCTTAGGGTACGACATCATCTAACAATGATGAGCCCAACTGTCGAGCCTGGTTTGCCTGGGCGAAACGCATTTGGACTAAAAGTCGCACAAATCTGATCAATTGATATGTTCAACAGTTTTCCCGAAAATAGTCAAAAACTAATACATAATTAAAAACTGAAAAACGCGAACACCTAGTTCCTAGTCTAAGTAGGGAATCAAATTTTTAAAGAAAATATACAGTCTGTCCCAAAAGTTAGTTTCTTCTTAATTACCTCATTGCGGAAACGCAACAAGTCTATGGGGAAACGTGGGCATGTCAATTGGTTTGGGGAATTCTAGCAATTCTCTTGCAATAGATTGCTTTACGCATGCGGAACATATGTATGTGCGTTATGCGTGAATTTGAAAACAATAAATAGCTCTGTTGAATTATTGTTTTTTGTAAATCTCACGCAAATAACATGTACGCTCCGATCTCGTAAAACGCTCCATACCTACTTAGTTCACAAGATTGATGCTAGCGTCTTAGACATGCACACCTTCTAGAAGCTTGCATTTACGCAATTAAACAAACAAATTGAAAATAGACTTTAGGGTCACATAAATTTAAAGAATTTTGTTTATTTTTCTAAAGCTCACGCACATAATTCGCGCATTCACTGCTCCCGCAAATCGATCTATATGTCAACGGAATTCCTAAAAGCCACCCAATCAAATGCATGTGCAACATCTCCCGTAATTTTGTTTGGGTCTACTATAAGAGTATCAAAAAGAATCTGACTTCTGGGGACAACCTGTAGGTATTTTATCACATTTGGGCGAATATCTCTTTGATTATCCAGCGTACATAAACAGACTTGTTTGCTCATCGCGAAACTATATAGGTACAAGGTGGCGCAAAATTCAAATCATCCGCTGAAGTGAAAATGCTTATTTTTGCTCATGATGATTTTCGACACAAAATAGTCAAAAAAATCGACACAATTACTCCACGATCTTGCGGGGTATAGCGCTGCATTGCTTTTCTGTTTGTATTCCGCAGCTGTCTAGTTCACAAATATCATATATGATTGACGTACGACGCCATTTGCAAAAATTAGATCCAGACCAATCTAAAGCTATTATATAGGGTTACCCCGTAAATTTGTTTCAAACAATTTCAAGATAAACTATGCAGAGCCAATATCTTAAGATCGCGCGATAATTGAATATTATTGAAAATATGATATCTGCCATCTTTTGCATCAAAATTACTTAAAAAGACGTCAAGATGTTTTAATATTTGTTTTATGTCTCTAAAGTCTAAATAAATATTAGCATTCGTAAAATATAGCTTAAAGCCCTTTTTATCTTTCAATATAAACACTTTTTTTTATTTACATAAATGTGTTTGAACAGTTGGAGTTGTTGTTGTTCAATTAATATTATTCAGTGCGCAAAATGAATTAAAAAAAGCTAATAAAAAAGATACCTCTTTGCTGCAAAGTAAATTGAAGGAAAATTGAATATGAATTTATAAATTTTAAATCATTGTTGGCTGTTTAATAGGGTTCTCTACATCATCTATTAAAGGTTCACAAAAGATTAAAAAAAAAAAACAAAAACAACTTTACATTGCAGACATTTTAATAAAAAAAAATTTATTAACTTATTCCTATAATCGCCTCGAGTACCTACTATACACAAAAATATGCCGAAAATAAAAACAAACACTTGTTGCCGGTGTAAACTGGTTATGTTCACATGTCAAGAGGAGTTTTTTAGTAAATGGCTGACGTAACAATTAGTTCTTCTTAATTTATCCGGTAATTTGGTGTACAACTGGTAAAACGCAAAAATCGAGTTAAAGTTAAATTTGGATAAATTTGCTTTTTATGTGAAAATAAATTTTATTACTCGATAATTGCTCTTATTAGAATTGATGGCATATTTAGAAACTTTGGACATTATATTTGGTGGATTTTTATTTCTTGCAAGAATTTACTGATCAACTTATTTGTTGAATGTCAAAGTTCATATACAAAAATAAAATTGTGTAGAAATTTTCAGGATTGGACAGAACGTGAACAGACGTAATATTTGATATGCCAGAATAATGTTATAATCAGAATAGTAGAACTCAGCCAAGTAGAAGACTTAGCCCTATTAATTTGGAATTGTTGAATTATAGGTTTGTCAAAAAATCGATGTAACTGAATTTAATAAAATTTGCATAATGAAGAAGCACTCGCTAGTCAATTGATGAGTCTAAGTGAGATATCCGGAAAGAAACGCCAAGAACTAACTTTTCGTTCGAACTAGTTCATGGTCTAACTAGACTGGGTTAAGGAGAAATTAGGTGTTAAATAATAACTTCTGAATAAATTTTAAAAACAGCAACTAAATAAATAAACATAAAAATAAATAAGACTCGTAGAAAGCCTTATCCTAGTAACTTATAACTCTCAACCATTCCTGTGTGCGTGATACAAGGAATGGAGGGGACCTACAATTTTCTGCCGATTCCGAACGGCTAATGAGCAGCATCTAATTCCTCGCAAGAGGCAGTACATCCCTGAAACACTTTTTTGCAGGGACTGAGAATCGAACCAATGGGTCAAGTTCTTGTGCGCAGCTTTGAATTGACTGCCCCGGATTCGCCTGCAAACTCTCACGGATGGCTTCGATATTTTCGCCAGATCGACTGAACCGGTCGACTCAAATTTATACATCACGAATAATCGGAATAAGGATTTTAGCTACCGTGAAATGGGCGAAGCACGGCGTGAAGTGTTGCTTGAGCAGAAGGCCCACTTTCATAAAAAATTTAATCATGTGCATATATTGTTGAACGCTATAATTCTCCATGTTGTATTTGACAAGACAGACTAAATAAATTTGACAGCTGTAGCTTCGACAATATGGCCGCAATCAACTGTCAAAGTTCGGAAAACCCTTTGTTCCAATATATGATTTAAAAAAGAAAGTGTTTATTTTGAGAGTTCATATTCATTGGAATATTGTTTAAGAAACAAATAAAGTGTGAATAAATTATTAAGTATTATAATCTCCAAAATTATCGGTGGGGTGATTTCGGAGATATGCACGGAGTTACCAAATCAGTGACAGATGGTATTATTATTTTACTTATACTTGTTATTGTTATACTTGTCGTCGATTTTATTCTATCTGTCGATAAAGTTGGATTTTCGGTCGCTAAGTAATACAGTGTGTACCACACTTGACTCCGAATAAGCGATTTGTAATCCTGATACCATTAAAACAAAATATTTTATAAACCATTTGTTTTATAAGATAAACAAATTTATTTGTTCCTAATAGAAGTTCCTTCGCAAGAGCAATCATCCAATTATAACACTTTGTATCTATACCTAGTGGCTGCTTTAATCAATCAAAAAACGTTCATTATTTATTTACGTTGCTGGCATTCGAATGTGCAACAATAGTATGGGCAAAAGCCAAAGAACTATTAACAATTCAACCCGTCTCAAACACCCACGGTGAAATTTTTAATTATATATGTACATATCCACATTGCTAGGTAGGATTAAGGCGACCGACCGAAGCTGACGCGACGACGCAACGGAGGGTGATGAAGCCAGCCACCATCTTCATTGATTGCCAAGCAACTTCCTTGTTTAGATATCGCCAATCTATCAACCAAATACGGGTTAATAAAATGCAAAATGCTTTCTGTCATTCAAAAGGAATTCATTTATTGCATAATGGAAATAGTTGGATCAAGTTCCCCGCTCTGGCCGCTCTGTGTTTTGACAGAGTGTGAGACACGGGGGACCCAATCACCCAATATCCATTATATCCCATCCATAACCAATTGCTCGTTCGAGTTTTTATTTAAAAGAAAAACAAAATTATTATTCATCATCATCATCAACCCGCACGCAGTCAGTGGTAGTGGTTTGAGGGAGGGAGCATTTACAATGTAAGCACGAAATGCCCCCAACCACCAACAACAACAAATAATACTTCTTCCGTTTTTGGCCATGGCTTAATGATAATGATGGTTGCCGACGACATGTTCCGCTCATGAATGAACTTATCTCTTAGTAGCAGCGACCGATGAGCTGCAGTTAAGTTGATGGCCGGCGCGCGGTGGATGGCGGCCGGCGTGGCCGTGTCTTATATTTGCATTTTGTATAGCCATCAATGCATATACTTTTGTGATACTTCCGGTTTTAATTGAATTTTGTTGCATGTTTAGGAAGATGCAACCCGAAAAGAATATTTATGAAGCTTTTTGTATCTGATACAATCGATCGGCTAAGGAATTCTCTGTGGCACGTTCTGCAAGCCATTTTGGGTCGGTAATGTCACAATTATTTATTCATTGGCACACGCGCAATGTTTCTTTAAGTTGTTGGTTTGTTTATAACAAGAATGGGGAGTTATTGAGTTGTATGTTTATTTCTTTTTAAAATGATCTTGACTTATAAGCGGAACTTTTGTCTACAGGGTAAACGGATATGGGCGACGGACATTTTGATTACAAAACAAATTAATGAAAATGTTTTATATTTTATGGAAAGCACGCTTCGAGCTTTGGATCATAAAAAATATTGTTTTGTTTTGATTGATGCATAAATAAGTTTCATTTGAATATTTGTTCGTGCATTTATTATTTTTTGAAGTTTGGTTTGGAGGGAATAAGAGGGGCGATGTGGGCGGAATGTATGTATGCTTCAATATTTATAATAAATAATGCTTTGTCTTGAAATGTTTGAAAATTAAACTCATCAGTTAACCCTTGAGCCTTACTTCGGACATACTGTGATGTTCAGAGATTTTTTTTTCAGCCGCACTACATGAATGTGGAATGCTCTACCCCTTGAACATATTATACAAAAAAAATCCACCTTAACTTCACAAAAACCTAATTACTAGTTTTTCTTTCTCATTTCCAATTTCAGAATCCCGCTTAACTGCCAAAGAACTTCCCACCACAAAATGGCGCCGCGATCGTCGAATGCGTGCTGCATCAGAATACCAACATTCGTTGTCATCACAAAACACCCCATCGGTGGTGCCATCGCCACCTGCTTCACCACCAATGATGGTCGCCCAACCGACTAGCCTGAGACCGCTGTGCGAGTCCACAAATCGAACAACATTGCCAATTATTGAGAGTCCCATTGACATGTCTGTGACATCGACAACAATGAAACCAAGAGCATCGCCACCACCCCCATACAGGGAACCATTGCCGGGATCAACATTTGCCACAACACTTGCGCGCCCGAGTGTAATAACACAAGCGCCACCAAAACGGGGTGACTCACGTGACAGTATTTTAATCTCGAATCGAGAAAATGACAATCAAAGTACTGGTAAGTTTTTTTTTTAATGAGAACAAATTTCAAGTAGAGAACGTCGTAACTTTTAACTTTTTTTGTATAACAGAATCAATATCGATGTGTGAAACCGTGATAGATGAACATTTCCGTCGCTCTTTGGGACCTGATTATGTGGCTCTCTTCGGGAAGAAATCCCCAGTACCATCGACGCCCTCGCCCACACCAACTCCAACACCACCACCCCCAGCAATCCAACATATGCCACCAACTCTACTACATCAGGCCGTAGAACTTCATCTTTCTACACCAACTCCTCCAGCTGCAGTAGTTATGCCTCAGGCTTTAACTACAAAACCCATCATGAGTCCAGTTAGTCCACCAGAACAATCACCACCTCATGTGACTGCAGCTCGGGTTGAGTCCCCATCTATAGTACCATTAGCTGCTGCTCACAATGAAACAACATCTTCATCCAAAACAACGACATCGACACATTCATCAACGCCATCTGTTGATGATCACTTTGCCAAGGCACTAGGCGATACATGGAAAAAACTCCAGGCAGACAAAGAACAGAGAAATTGAATTTCAAACTTAATAAATTCTTAATTATTAAGAACAAAATCAAATCACTTGATGGTTTTTTTATTTTGTGAAACTAATACTATTACACTATTTTTAACCTATACATGGCAAAAAAAGATCTCAAGACAAAAAATTACAAAAAAAAATATTTAATGTTTAGTGATAAAGTTTTTTTGGGATATAAGAAGGGAATGCGTTACAACTAAAATTAAAAAAAAAAAAAAGAATATTGTATAAATGCTTAAGGAATATGTCAATTTGAAAATCAATTACAAATAAAAATTGTTAATTTATTGTTTGAGATTTAAGTAAAACAATAAAGAATTTAAGCTCGATCGAGATTAAAAAAAAAAAACTTTTTTGCAGCTCGATAAGTTTCAAGTTTGCAAGAATAAATAAAAAAATAAATATTTCAAATAATTTTCCTTCGATACGGAATTTAATTATTTTGTTTAATTTAAAAAAACTTAAACCCACAGTAAAATTGTAAACTTGCACATTTGTTTCCTTTGCTTTGTGACTAAAGTATATTTTCTCTCGCTTAAATATATTAAATAATTTTATTGTAAATTATAAATTAACAACAAAACAAAAAAAAAAACAACTCTTATTTTGTAATTTTTATTAATTTATCAACTTTTAATTTAAAAACAAAAATAATAACTGATAAAAATATTTAACTTTGTGTATTTTAATTTAAGACGGCCAATGAATTCCTATTATTTTTATATAATTTTCAAAAAGGAAAAAATATTATTTTAAATAATAAATCAAATGATTACTTTTACATGCACACATTTTATGGATTTAAGCGGTTTTTAGTGAGTGTTTTACTTTTTTTTTTGTTTATTTGATTTTTAGTATTTTCTTTCCTTATTTGCATTTTTGTAATTTAGAATATTTCAATACTTAATGTAATGTTTAATATATGAAAACAAATTATTATATAAATTTAATTTTAGGTTTTTAAAAATTATTAATCACTATTTATGATGTAATACCTTAAATGAAACAAATTAAAATTAATATTAAAATAAAAAAATATATTGCTTATTTTTGTTATGTTTGGAGCTCATGAGAGGTGAGATTCAGGTGGAAGATTCTACAGACGTAATATTTAGGGAAACACAACTTTTTTGAAATATAGGGATACACTTAATAAACCGACAGTCGATGATCTTCAGATGAGCAGATAAAAAATCCTAATTCCACAATCTATAGATATACCTACCCGAAATAAATTTAATGCTCGTGGCTCATTGAATGCAATGTTGTCTTACATTTATCCATCTTGTTAAAAATTAAAAAAGGGATTCTGAAGAAATGGAATGGGACTTAAAATCAAAACCATTGAACGATATCGCTTTGAAAAGATAGCTGAAGTCAATTTCTGTGTGAACATTTTTATCCCTCGCCAGATTTTGTGTTCCTTCAGACTAAACAAATTAATTTTTCTTTGACAGGGATCAAAATCTTTAAATCAGAAAATGATCCTGTCAGTGAATAACAACAAGCAAATCAATGGCCGTTTTCGAAAACGTCATTTGCGTCAAAAATTCAATCGCAAGATGTTCTTAAACGCAAACGGCGAAAATCAATTGTTTGAAAACGCAAAACGAAATTTGTATACAAAAGCATAATTTTCGATAACGCAGTTCGCTAAAATCACTCGATAACACCATTTGCGGCGCAATTCTGCAGTAAAAAAAAAATCGAGTAGCAGTCAGCAAGCGTGTTAGTAAACGTCAAATGCGTTTTCAAGAAAATTGACTGACGTTGATCAAACAGACTATTACCCCTAAAACACACCACGAACAACTTCATCGAAACATATTGTCGATAAGGTTTTTGGGTCGTGTGAAATGAATATGTGTCGACATAGCAGTGCGAACTCTGAGAATCGAAGTAGTATGCCGAACTAGTTCGTCGACACAGTTTTTTATGATGTTATTCGGTTTTACTTGCTAAAATTTACAAATCTCGTGAAAAAGCAAGAATACAATTCAATCTCCTTAAGCAACAATTCAATAAAGCTCTGATCAACACAAAAAAGTGGTTCTGGAGCATTAAAATTCAAATATTTTTCGGTCATTTTCATTTAAAATTTCACAACTCTACCATTTAACAGCTGATTTTGGCATGTACTTCTACGTCGGCGTATTGGCGTGTAAATGCCCATACAAAGGCGAAGTACTTTGTCGATTAGGTTGATCGATGTGACGTGTGTGAGGGGTATATGCAAGTAGGACGATTTCATATTAGCAATATCTCGTCAAAAAAAATACTGACAAATGTTTATTATGTTAAATTAGACTATTTCGGATTTCTAAACTGTGATTCTACTTGTTTCTTGACTTACCTTTAAGTAAGCCCGATTCACTTAAAAAATTAAAAATAAATCGAAAGCATTTCGATTGGACATTTCCGTGTTTTATTAGTTCTTAGTCAAGCGGGTAGATGGCTTTTTTGGCATGAAAAAATACAGCTGGTCACTATGGACCGCATAGTTTTATTTTCAACGTATGATCTATATGAATCATTACCGATAATAAAACACAGCTATCGTGTCATTTCAATGTCACCTTTGTATAAAGTATCACACTTATTAGAAGTATTAATTCCTTATAATTGGAAAGAAGTGGAAGCGTATTGGGTATACCTATTCTAGTCATAAATACATTAGAGAGGAAAAATTTGATCCTTAACAATAATGCGCTGATATTTTAAAAGCTCCATTTGCTTTAAAAGCACGACTTGAATCGACTGGCCAGTCATTGGTCGCAGCATGCACATCGTTCATTGATAATTTTCTACTGCACGGAGGGAGAAGTACTCGCTTCAGAGATATTCAATTTTGTGTTCGTTTCAGACCATAGTTCCTGTAATGAAAGAATTAATTTATTAAAAGTTATAAAATAACGGTTATGGGATATGGCACTTCTGTGCTAAGGTATCGATATACCTGATTTATGGATACGTAAACTGAAAATAGATGTAAATCAGTTCAGTCGATATTCAAGAGATAATTTTAAAATTCAAATTATTGGCTTTAACTGTACACATAATTACTGTTCTTCTTATGAATACCCAGATGACACCCTATGATAAAGATGGTGGTAGGATTAGCTATAGCAATTTTATGGTTGTGTTTCCTGATCATGATTCACAATAGGTAAATCAATTTTATAAAAGAAGTGATGTCAATTTATAACACTGAATTATGGTAGATTAAAGATGGAGTTTCAGATGAAAATATGTTACAATATATGTACATATAGTTCTATTTGAATACACCAGCATTTGAAATATGTATTGCACTACTTCTTGAAAAAATTGAATACGCGATGAATATGTATATAATTGAATTTATTTGAAAACATGTAAAAAATGTTTTATGTCAAAAATTTTTATTAAATCTTTCCTTAGGCTAGCCGCGCACTAGCAATTTTTAGTTGCGAAACTGCTTGGTTCGAGCAACTAAAAAGTTTGTGTTTTGACACAAACTAAACGATTGCCTAAAATAAGTTCGCCATTTTATTGAACATATAATTATCTGCAAATTCACCGACATTCAACCAAACAGTTCATCTGTTTTCTATAAGTAACCAAACAGTTCGGCAACTAAAAATTGCTAGTGCGCGGCTAGCCTTAAAGTACGAAGATCACGCAGATTTTAGGCTGTTTCAGTCTTATTTACTAACTCGTTTTAGCGACGGAGTAAAGTTACTTCGACTTTACAACGGCTCGTACGGTATTGGGAACGCAATGTGGTTTGTTTGGAACACATTCATTTATTGGATTTGAACTTTTTATACAATCCAATTTTAAATGTATCCAATTTCCAATGTATCCAATTTCCAATATGCATACAATGATAATAAAATGAATAATAATGGAAATTAGCTGGGGTTTTTGTTTGTGTATAATAACCAGAGTTTTAGATTGGTGACTTTTTTCCCAGTACATATATTTGACATAAGGAAGGCGTAGCTAATACGGCTAAGAAAATATATATTAAATAAGGATTTGTTTGACGTGGCGTAAACTCGAAGTAAATGTTTCGGCTCGGTTTAACTATTCCGAGGTTGAACCCAGTATTAGTGAAAAATAATAAATAAGTCTGAATCGAGTTGCTCTAAGTGCGCGGTGTCCCATATAAGCCCATATGTTTCATTTTAGCAACTAAACAGTTGCGAAACTAAAAATTGAATGTGCGCGCCTAGCCTAAAAGTTCGTGCTTCGACACAAACTAAACGACTGCATAAAATCAGTTCGCTATTTGCTGTTGCAAATAATCATATGCACCTGCGCGTGCATTCAACTAAATAGTTGAGTTGTTTTCTATTAGCCCAAAAGAGAAAAGTTTGAGTGTGACTGAAGTATTGTATGTGCGCGCTGCTGGTTTGATTAGGCTTTTCTCTCTTGGGCTTATAGAAAACAACAATTATTTAGTTTTGTGCATACGTATTTATCGATAAAATAACAACTAGGTCAAAATAACACATTATTTATTAATTGTCGAAAATAATTTGAATTATGGATAGTCTTTTGTTTTCACTTAGTGACTTTTTGAAATAAACCGATAATATTAATTTTAAAGCCGGCTGAAATCTGGCTAACGGATAAACAAAAAGAGAAAAATGAAAACAAAATAGAAATTATACTTTATTAATAATAGCCGTGTTTTTTTGGAAAAGTTATCCGTAGTGCAGTAGGATTTTATATAAATAAATACAACATCCGCAGTAGGATCAC
The DNA here is from genome assembly GCA_963931855.1 of Philhelius festivus. Lineage (NCBI taxonomy): Eukaryota > Metazoa > Arthropoda > Insecta > Diptera > Syrphidae > Philhelius > Philhelius festivus. The sequence continues at coordinate 86,807,911 of OZ007557.1, read as the reverse complement.
TGCCGATAAAAGGAGAAGTGAAATCCTGCTGCGGATAGAGATTTGACGTTTATTCGAGTATCGGCAGTTATCCTACTGTGGATGTTGTATTTGTTATTTATATAAAATCCTACTGCACTACGGATAACTTTTCCAAAAAAACACGGCTAATATTTTGTCAACAAAACTTTTTTGATCTCATTAGATTCGGGTTAAAATAAATGGTAGTAAAGTAAATATTTTTGTTCTTTATGCCACCTTCTCTCTCTACACCTTTTTTAATGAATTATACAGAAATCCATTGCGAGGATTTCTAGGTAATTCAGGTGTACTACAGAAAATAAATTTCTTTATCGATGGCAGTCTTAAGATTTTATGAAATATTTGTTCGTATGCTTTGAAATAATTTGTATTGTTATTCTCGGTGTAAAATAACAAGAATTGATTATGGCAAGAATTTGAAAACAGCTTGATATATATTATAATATTATAATATGTTTAATATTGTTTTTTATAATATCTCTGTCTTATTTTACACATGCATTGTCAGAATCGTGTTTTATGACAAAAAAGTGGGTAAGAATATCAAAATGTAAGGTGATATTTAGTAGTCTTATGCTAGAAATTTCATTAATTCACCCATTCATTAATTCACACATAATCTATTTACTACAAACAAACAAAATTAGCGTATAGTAGATGAAAAAACTGTTTGGCAAATTACGTTTTTCTCTCCTGATATCTGATTTATTCATGCACTCCAAATTCACATTTTACATGTTAAGCCTTTTTCTTCGGATTAGTAATCAAAGCGATAAATGCTTGCAGAAACTATTTTTGTAAAATGACAACGTCCAGTAGTGCGTTAATTTGAGAAGGAAAGTTTGGAATAAAAAACATTTGAATCATTTCGATAAATAAACGCAAATAATCTAACGTGTAAACTATTACTTCCACGTAAGTGCCAACAAGTTTTTTAATACTTCGCGAACACATTGCATATGCCTAATGTCTAAATTCCGGAATCAAAATCAAACAGACTTCGCAATAATTTCCCTTCAATTTGACATTATCCTTTCCTCTATCATTCGTATTCTCTTCAATTCCATTTCACTCATACTACTTCAAAGTATATATGGATACGTGTTTCATCTCATATACTTTACGGCAAAGTCACTCACACATCTACACTCATGTTAGTTTTTTAAAGAGAATTTGATCGTTGTTTCGCTCTGTGGTTTTCTCCAGAATTAAACTTAAAAATCCATCAAATAAATTCACCTATATCCTTGAAATCATGCTTCTAGACCATTGTGCTGATTCGCGAATCTAATTCAATATTGGCTTGAGAAGAAGGTGGTGGGAGAAAAAAGTTTCTAAAAGTGAAAATTTTATCGCCCGTGTGTGCGAGAACGAAAATATTCGGCGTTTCTTGTCAATGAAATTCGTGCCCCCCTTGTGACAGAGATGGTTATACTTTATCATATGTTTATTTGGCAAGCAATGCTTTTGTGTACTTGAAGTGGGAACGGGTCGGCCGTATAACTAGGTGAAGTTGGAGTGTAAAAGTGTTGGTAAATTAAGTTGAAATAGTAGTGGGTTCCGTCTGGTCGTGGTTTGGTTTGTGTGCGTGTTTCGCGTGCGAAGTTGAATAGGAAAAAGAGGGACGAATTCGAGAGATTTGTTTTTAAGGCGAAATGAAATAAAATGGAATTGGATTTTACAGGGATGTAACGTGGTGTATAGACAAAAGTGTTATATTTTCAAGTAACGATTGGAATGTGCAAAACGGGTTGAACAATTTGTCTTCAAATCAAAATACAATTTTTTGTTTGTAAATAAAAACATCATTTTGTAATGCAGGTTAGTTTTCAACTGAATATATATTAATAATTGAGTTTATTCTTTTACATAATATGATATACAAACTGAAGAATCAATAGCGCTTGATTCATTTGCGTCCAAAACTGAGTTTTCCGAAATTATGCACAAAGAAATGTTTTTGTGAAGAAATGCTTAGTACTTAGACCAAAACATGAATGTGTTTATTTTTAATGTTGTAAAGTTCTAAGAATTTGGTTAAATAAAGAAATAGATATGTATAGATAATTATTCAAAAAAAAAAAAAATAAGAAAATTGTCGAATTTTGTGAAATCGTTGGTTTTTAATTTAATAAAAATCCAAAAGTTTATTTCGGACATAATTTATACTAAGCAAGCATGAATTTATCAACTGCTTAACCAATTTTGTTAAAGAAAAAAGACGGTTGACTTTCCTTTAAGGTAGCGAGCGTATAATATTTTTACTTGCGACTTATAGGTATGTACTATAAAGGCAAGTTATGCATTCGTAAAAAAAAATCGAACTCGACATTTTGATCAAAGTTGACATTACGATGATAGCGAAGACCAAAAAAGTGGGTCTCGCAATTCTGTCTGTCTGTCTGTCGGTTCGACTACAGCCTAAACGGCTCGGCCTATTTTCTTCAAACTTGGTAGATATGGGTTTTAATTTTTTCCCCCCGGACGTTTTTTTCTTTTTTTTTTTAAGACCAAAAATAACGGCACCTGCCATACGATATTTTTTCGAAATTTTATAAATATTTTTTTTCTCAAAAACTGTCCCACAGAATTTTTAAAAAAAAATTTGAAAAATTTCATTTGGTTAAAACTACCTAATGGTTGAAAAAAATTTTACAAAAAATTGTTATTTTTGGTAGCCCCCTGGGTTCATTTTTTTTGTTTTTGATTTTCTCGAAAACAGTACAGCCGATTTAAATCATTTTTTTTTATGCCAAAGCTCCTCCAAAGTTTGAATATTACTACATATTCAAATTTTCAAGTTTTTATTTTTTGGATTTTTAAAAAAAAAATCAAAATTTTTTTTTGGAAACTCAATATTTCGAAAACCCCATGCTCGATTTTTTTCAAACTTGACAAGTAAAAGTTTTTTAACATCATTTACAAGATTTGAGAAAAAAAATTTTGTTTTATCTAAAACTAACGGTACCTTCCATACAAATTTTAAAAAATGGTTTTTGGAAAATCGTATTTTTCTCGAAAACGGTTCCGAGAATTTTGCTAAAATTTTTTTTCTTTTGATCAATCTTTACGATCTATAATTTAATAAAAAAAAATTTGAAATCTAGATACTACTGACTGTACCTACCATAGAACGATTTTTTTCGAATTACTCATTATCGGCATAACGGATTTAAACAAAATTTTTTATAAAGAAGCTCCTAAAAAGTTTAAAAAACATTGCATTTAAAAACTTAAGAACAAATATTTTTTCAATTTTTAGAAAAAAAGTATTTTTTTTTTGAAAAATTTGGTATCTCAAGAACGGCTTAGTATTTTTTTTGGAAATTAGACTTTTATTCGTACAGTAATAAAAACTTAAGGTTGGCGTACCAACATTTTTTCTTAAAAATATTTTAAAAATTTTGTACATAAAAGTTTATTTTTTTTAAGGAACCACTACAACGACTTATAATTTTTGTTCCTGCATAAATTCATATTTGCATCGCATTCTGCTTTTATCTTTTACTACTAACAGAATTTAAAAAATTCATTTTATCCTTATGAACAGTTTTCTTTAATAACATTCGTTATTAAAATTCCTAGTCTATTACATAGAAGCAAGTTCGTGCGACCCAGTCGTGCATTTTATTTTTTTTACAGTAAGCTAGTGATCTCTCAATTCTTAATCATACAAAAAACTGTTTTACTCTTCAGTTTTAGCCTCACTTTTTTTTAAGTGTTTTTTTTTGTTACTAACAGTACTGAGGTCGCCAGGAAGGCACCTATATCGACAGTTTTTTCTCTTAAAAGTACTGTAAGTTCAAAAACTTCCCTATAATCAACAATTAATTCCCCTACAAAATAAACTCTAGTAACACTTACACAAAGAGAAATGTCAAAACAAACAAATAAAAGTGTTTTTTGTGTGCAAATTTAGGAACTTTAAAAATGAATTAAAAATAGTTATAAATGTTTCCTCACTTTAAAATTGTAATCTATTTTATTAAAAAATGCTAATCTACCGAATAAAACAATCCCCGTGTGTAAATTCGTGCTGCCTTAACGCCGCACCTCCATTATGTCAGACACTATACCTGAAGTTTAAATTTCTTTAACACAGTGGGCAAATTATGTCGTGATTATTCATTCTTCGCCATGATCTCACCAAGTAAATCACGTCGATTGATTTTAGCGATAAACGCATTGGAAAAGATGGAAGAGACAGAACGGTAAGAATACAAAAGAAAACACAGGTTTTGGGTCAATCCATTTTTAAGCAAAAGAGAGTTGCACGACCTTGAAGCACATTAGCTCCAAGACATAATTGAGTAGTCCCACAAGCATGAAAAGTCTCTGAATGCCCTAACTAATTTAAAAAAAACTAATCCAAATACTAATTATCTTCAATATTTAATTCTTTTAATGTTAATTTTGGCCTGCAAACAAGCAAAAAACATGTATGTACTTCAACAGACAGTAAATGGTAGACAAATTATATCTTGGCCTCACAGGACATAATTTCTATACAAAGTGAAAACATAACATGAGTTTGTCAATGAAATGAAGGAATGTTACATGAAAATGTGGGAATTGGTGTCAAGACTCGACGTCTTGTCAGAAATTTGTGTCTAGTGAAGTTAGGGTGTCACAAAACGTTAAAATTTATATCTGCATTTATTTCTTCAACAAAGACAAGAAATAAATACACAAAATTATGTCTAAAAATAACAAAAATCGAGACATAAGGGGGCTCCACAAGAAATATTGGCTACATAACACATTTCTTGCAATCATTTATTTCAAGTGGAGGCTCAGTGTAAAGGAAAGTTGAACCAAAAAAACAAATTCTAAGGCTCTCATTTTGAATATCGATTTGAAGTTACGGACCCGCTTCATTCGTTTTATGATTACAACTCAAATTTCAAATCTTCAAAGAATTTCATTCGTTTGATTATACATATACATATAAACATATTCTTAATTTTTTTCGCTTAATTAGAGGCCAGTTATATCTATCATTCTATCATTGAAATGCATCATTGAAAATTTTGATGACGATTAAACAAACTATAATAGATTTAATTGGTATCTAAATGAATCTAATGAGTTCTAGAATTTTTGTACTCTAAAAAATACTAAATTCTGATTTAAAATTTCATTTAAATACTCTTATCGTTTCACTGATAGAAATCAATTTCAATGAACAACTGATTTTCGTTTCTTTAATTTGGAACACAATCGTTCCACTGAATGTGTTCGATTCTCTTTCTATTCTCAAATGTCAGTTATTCTCTAACTCAACTCTAACTTCAAATACATAGAGTTGGTTGTTATTAATCACTCAATCACTAACAGGATCTTTTACTGAAACAAATTTTTCAATGATTGCTATAAATGGCTTGTCAATAAAATAAAATCAACATTCCACTGATTTGTTTCAATGATGCATTCCAATGAAGTCTATAACTGAGGCCTTAGTCAAATCAATCACAACTCTATTGAATTTAAAGCCTTAAAATTGTTCTTGTTCAATCTAAATTCGAATTTTCACGGAAGGATTTGTACAAAGCTACGAGGATGCGCGCCGTTAATTCTTTTTAGTCTGTCAATCATAATCAAGTCAACAGATCATTCCCGAATAAGCTTAAATACACATTTTATACCCTACCGAATAATTAGTAATTTTTTATTATACATATGTAGGTATGTCTGTCCGCTTACTTCACAAAACTTTAAATTTTTATTAATTTTGAGGATAAAGTCTAACAACCAAATCCCAATTAAATAAATCAAATGTCAATTTACCTTTAACATGTGTGATATATATGTAAAAACTGTTGGCAACATGATTTCTGAAGCGAATGTTCTACAACCGTGCTTTTTGTGCTTTACATCCGAAATTATTTACTATTAGTTTATTTTAATTATTTATATTAATATAAAAAGCTGTTTATGAGACTGTTTTCATTATAATAAAATTAATAATAATCTATACTAGCCAATAAAATATTAATCTTAATGTGCACAAGAATACGATGGACAATGTGGAAGAACTCTATCGATAATACGAGTGCTGAACCCAACAAGAGTACATGTTCTTGAATGAATATTGGAAGTACGTTCAAGGAAAGCTAATATTGTAAAATAAATTAGCTTTAAACTTAATTCTAAGGATATGTATCATTTATATTAATTTTACTTAAGAACTAATGAAGCCACATATATTTACCACGAACGGCTTGAACATCAGAGCTACAAGTTTTGCACAAGAAGAAGTTCTTACAGAAAAATCAAGTTTTTTTATTTTCCAGTCCTAGCTTCGTAGCTTTGAGAAAAAAAAGCAAATAATTAATTTCATTATTAATTTTACTAATTTGAGTTTTACCAAGATGAGTTTATTTTAAAATTTGAAGAAAACGTTATGCCTGAATTAGCTTTGAAAGTCGATTCCTTTGTTTCATTTTTGAACTGCAAACTAACTAAGAGGTGGGCCAAATACGGGTTTCTTTTTATAAATGCAATAAAATTAACAAAATTAATTTTTTTTCATATAATGGTTTTATTAGTAAGAGCAAACATTCCCATTAATTATGGAACACAACCTCGTTCAAGTGGTTGCCTCAGCTGGTCGTGCGCCTTCAATTGCAGAGTCAATTGGATCTTGTAAGCGAATAATCCGAGATGTTTGTGCAGAACTCTCCTCGAGATAGTGCGAGAAATATTCAGTTGTTGATATCGATGGCGTTCTGATGTTCGTGAATTGAGTCTCAATCTCGGTTATAGCAGCCACATTCTCGTCTGTGCGCACCGTACGATGACGGGAACTATGCGCGTGTTGTACACTAGTATACCAGTCTCACTAACTTTTTGCACAAACTTGCGTTCAGCAGGAGCGGTGGGTTTTTCATTTCGGCCAAAACTTCTTTTCGAAAAACGCTCTATTTGGACTAAATAGCAGTTCCTTTGGAAATAAGGTTACAATATTTTCCAACGTTGTTCAAGCGTAAAGCAACTCATTTTGTTCCGCGGAGGTATGATATTGTCTTTGTCAAGATTTCGAACGTGAAACAGCTGTCAGTGTCAAAATAATCTATAATTTAAAAAGAAACCACCAGTCAGATCTATGGTGAATGAAAAGTAACATTTTTCTTTCACATCAATGTTAATAAACAATAAACCCTGAACACAACGAAATATACACAATTAATAACCTTTACATACAGTTAAACACAATTGATTCTATACAATTTTGTTTGTAAACAATTTCATTCAATGTAGAGAACAATAAAATTTTGTAGTATAAATCAGATGATTATTCAGTGCTGGATTTCTGTCTGAAAAACTTGACTAAGGTCAACTTTGTTCAATGTTTAAGACAGTTGGACAATTTGTGTTAGCAAAACTTCCCGAGATTGTGCGAAACTAAGAAATTTTGTGAATTATACTCAAATTATGCTTAAGTCTTGTAGTGAACTCTACAGATTCTTTAGGTCTATAGATTTTCGGAGAAGAAAAAAAAATCCCTGCTAAATTCGCTAATATGCGATACGTATTCATAGGCTCAAGCTTTTACTTGTTTTTTCCGATTTAATCAATTACTGACAAGTGAAAACAATGAAAGTTAGAAAATCGAATGGAAATTTTCGAATCATCCAATTCTGTCTTCTCCAATTGCTAGTTTTCTTTCACTTTCTTGTATCGTACGAGTAAAAATTAAATGAATTAATTTCTTTGGGAAAAAGTATTAGTTCTTCCAAATTACAGTTTGATACTTGTCAGATGTATGATTATACAAACAAAAGGAAATCAAATATTCACATTTGATTTTCAGCGTCTTCGATCTGGAAAAAAGTTTCACTTCTCTATGGTCAATCTATCTCCACTTTTAAAAAATGGTGAAACTTCAAAATTTCGTACAGGCAACGTAGAATAGATTTTAAATTTCGCATATTAAAATATCAGTTCACCTAAATAAATGTATTGAGCTTTTCCATAAACTATCTTTCTATCTTTCAATTGTATTACGATAAAAAATATTCACTTTTTTACACAAACCAGAATCATATTAGGCAAACATGCCTATCTTTTTCAGTAAAATGTATAAAATCTATCAAAACAACGAAGTGAGAGAGAACTTCTGAAAAATGGAAAACCTTGCAAGAAAGATAAGAAATTCATCCAACTACTTCTGATTCAAACGTCGAAATCCAATTACTTCATCAACAATCAAAATCACATCACAGTTTTGTATACAATTTTTATTATAACTTGAAACTATTTTATTTCCTATCATACACCACAATTTCAAATTAAAAACGGAAGAAGCAGCTGAGTGCTGGACAGTTTTTCAATCAAACGACATTTTTTCTCCTTTATTGTTGGAACTTTTTTAATGAATTTGTGAAAATTTGTAACAAATTTCAAGTTACCAAACAGTTCTACTCTCTACATCCCACACATTCAAAAGTATGGTGGAAGTTGCGAATAAACCTTGTATAACAGAAAGTTTGTTGACAAAACAAAATCAGCTGTCGGTCTGAAAACTTTCACACTCCACTGCTATTTTGCTGTTTCAAAACTAAATCGTTCCCCCTACATCCGTTCGTTCCTATCGCACGTGCGGTACACACTTGGTTTGCTCTTTCCTTCAACCTTTTCATTCTCAAACTACGCTACAAAATGAGACAAACAAAGTAAAATGTCAAACAAATATCCCATCTGCATCTGTCAAAACATGTCATTCAGGCACAGAAAAAGAAAATCTTCCGTTCTATCTCACTCTCTCCCCCATTATTCATTTTGGTTAATATTTTCTTTCGAAAATTAGAAGAAAAAAATGATTTCAATTAAAAAATTCGCAACATAAATGCAAATAAAAAATGTTATCTACCAAACAAAAACAATTAGTGAATAATGAGAAAGTGTTTATAATATTCTCCGCAATCAAATGCGGATAAAGAAAATAAAAAAAAATATTTTTCAACACAATTTTTGTGTCAAATGCTAAACATTGTGCAAAACTTTTTTTTAATTTCTCTTCCCCCTACACAACATACAGATAGCTAGAAGGATATAAATTTTTAATAAATTAAAAAAAAAAACTGCTATAAGGAAGGTGAGAGTAATGAGAAAGTTCAGAATAGAAGTAATTGTTTACGAAAAGTGAACAAATTTTTTGTGAAAATTAGTTTTTCGACAAAAAAAAAACAATATTCAATGCAAATGGGATAATTCCTCCTCCGCCGCCCTGCTGTCTCACTTTCGCTCGCACTCAAAACGCAAGGGAATTTTCTTCCTTCTCACTTGTGTCGTCTTTTAAAGGTGTTTTTTCCTTGACTGACTTAAAGACTCCTGTCAAAAAAAATTGCCCATTTTTAAGTTCACAGTAGGAAATTGTAAAAAAATATTGTTGCGACTTTATGAAATTTTTAAACAATATCTAATTTCATAAATGAATTCCATGTTTTTATTTGTAGAATTGTGTGGTGAAAAAGTGGAGAAGAAAAATTTAAGTGACACAAAGACGACGACGACGAAGAAAAAGGAGAGCAAGTAAGACAGACTGTCAGCAGAGGCAAAGAAAGACCCAAGAAAGGATCACTACCATCATCATCATCATCACGAAAGAACAAAAAAAAGTGAAACTTCAAGAACCATAAACTACTGCTGGAATATCAACAGTAGCCAAAAAGTAAATTAAAAGTTAATTTAAAAAAAGCGAAACGAAAACAATCCACAGAAGGTGAAAAATAATATTGGATTGAATGTGGAGGATTCAGGCACAATGCAAAGCTTGGACTCATCATGTCAAGAAGCTGATGTAAGTAACAACTTGGTTAAAGAATTGTTATTAACGACGTTTCTTTAAGTTCGTTTTAGGAATCTGATGGTGGGATTTGTTTTCAATTTTTGTATGAACCAAAATTATACAACATTAAAATTGAGCAAGATTGTTATACAAGATAGAGGAAACGAAGAAAAAATTAAATAATTTGCATGTCCTTTGAGAAGTTTTCGAAGATTTTCAGCAAAATTAAAACGTTTAAATAATTGGGATTGAAATTTGTCTAATCATTAAGGTTTAGTTTTAGTTTTAGAAGATAACAAAATTTCGAGGAAATAATATATTTTCAGTCGCGGAACAGTGTTTGAATAGAATCTTATTTATCTTAACACAGAAGGAAAATACCAAAAAATCACAATATTCTATAAGTGTACCTTCTTTGAGTGAGGGTCTTTTGATCTGGGCGAAATAGAATGTGGTACTCTTCATTTTTCAGTTTCAAATAGTCTTGAGGGCTGTTCATTGCGAATAATGAAACAGTATAGAATTAGCTATACTGCATTTGTATCGGTTTCATTTGCTTATTCTCAAGAAGTCTTCAATATTCAGAACGCTTCTGGATTTGTTAAATCAAATCCTGGAAGCAAGTGCCAAGGAAAAATCTGAATGACCGCTCAGTGTCAATTAAATTCACGTTTATGATATGTAAACGGTACAAGTTTCTCCGACTATTTCTAATAACTATATTTACATATCATAGATTTTCCATACTAAAATATTTAACAACATCCCTTCTTTATTTTGTATTTACATATTTAGTTCTTGTACAGAACAACAAAAAATTACAATTACAAATATTACGTCTCAGAGGCTCGTTTAAATCTGAACTTGTTTTCAGAACAGATTTTTGAAAACATTTATGTTTTAAATATAAATATAAGGATTGATAACAAAAAATAATTAGCATAATTAGATAGACCTTTTATAGTTATTTATGAATGTGAACGTCTTGCATACTCTAGTGGGCGCAATAGTGCATTATAGTGCATCAAGTATGCAGTTCTTTCCAAATTCTAAAAAATTGGTATAAAATATTTGCCATAACTTCAAAATGAACAACTAAGTGCCCTGATTGCAAATATCGAGGTCCAAGACGTTTTGAAGGTGGCCTTCTTAGTGCAAGAAGTAGCCTATTCTTATCGCGTCTGGCAGGCAGAAGGCTGTCTGTAAAACGTCTTGTACCTCGATATTTTCAATCAGGGGACTTAACTCTACATTTTGGCAAAGTTGTTATCACAATTATTTGGACTTGGAAAGAACTGCATACTTGATGCACTATTATGCACTATTGCTCCCACTAGAGTATGCAAGACTTTCACATTTGTAAATATCTATAAAAGGCCTATCTAATTATGCTAATTATTTTTTGTTATCAATCACACCCAAAAATTGCTGTGGGCTCTTAGTCTATAGTGTGTAAAGGAAATCGACATAAGTATTCAAAAAATTTCATATCTTAATTCAAAATACACAAACTTCTAAACAGATATAAATTGCTTTGTAGTTGCTCTTCTTCATTACCGCCGATTACAGAAAATAAAGTGGTGCAGTGTTAAACACAATCGATTATAATGATATTTCTAGATAATCACCCTTATTCCGGGAGCTGTTTTAATTTAATGCCAGAAACAACAATTGGTGTTTAAATAAAACAAAGTTCTTCTTTTTTCTTACTGGAATGCAAATTTTCACTTCAGAGCGTTAAAAGTGCGTTTTACTATAACGACTTTCGGACTATGGGTGATATTGCTTTCAAGTTAAAAATTTCCTACGATTGGAGTAGCAAAGTAAAGTTAAAGCACCAAAGGGAAAAAGTAGGTGGCTAGTTATAGTTCGATACATAATCTGAAAACTACAAACAAAACCCGTTTGAACAGTTAATTACTTAAATACATATACACAAAATAATAACACGCTGCGCAATTTCTTTTTAAGTAAGTTAATATTGGTTTCTATTTTAATATTTGAATCTAGATTATTAAATATTTCTGTTCGTTAAAAATACTTTTTTGAGAGTTAGTTCTCTTCTTTAATGGTAATCTGGAATCACCTACATTTCTTAGATTGTAATAGTTACCAACATATTTTGCAAATTTCTTTGTAGATACATACATACATGGGATATAATCCAAAAATATAAAAAATTACAAATTAAATTTTAATCTCTGCGTAGTATTCATCCATTTCAACTCTTTTAACATGTTAGTGATATGGGTTTTCCTACCACATAAAATCGAAATATTGTATTTATCTAAAAAAAAATCAAAAAATTACCCCTATCAAGAATTCCGTTTTTATGCGATCTTCCACTATGATGGATTCAGGAATAGCTTTTTTCGGGATTCGTTATAAGACAAAATTCTTCCACCCCTTTGTTTTCAAAAATTCGAAAAATACTTTTTCAACAAATTGAATATGTATATAATATTTCTTCAAATTAAAAGGCAGTTACCGTTGATAACATTTTTTGTTCTTTGATCAGAATCTGGAGTTCGATTCTTTTTTTCAAATGCAAAACTTGCCCTATAGTGGTATGTACATCATACATTTACCATTCCTAGTTGATAATCTCACTCAACTTTCCACTATCCACTATAGATTTAGTTTCGTTTCTGCTCGCATTGATATGAAAACTTGTATTTTAAATGCACGTGAACATTTAGTAGCTTTTCATCATATCTTTTGCGAAAAAAATATGAACTCGAAAAGTCAATTATATTTCCAAAAATATTTTTTTTATTTAATTTTTTATTTTAATATTTAACTTAAAATTGTTAAATACTTTATTCATTACACATTTATCAACCAAAATATTTAATTTTAATAAATATGTGAGTTAAAAAAACCTTTTATAATGCAACAATACAAGGTAGCAAATTGGCATCAAATCATTGAACAACGAAATATGTATGAAATGACCATTAAAACGGGTTCAAAAGGAATATTGTCTATGAATTTAGCTTAAAATCAACTTAAATACAATCAGTTCGTTTCCGAATCATTTATCTTTATATGTGTATGAAGAATAAGAAGAAAAGTTAACACTCAATTCTTGTTGAGCCTTTTCAAGATTTAATTTTTGAGATCTCTTATTGCGATGATTCCAAGGATTTTTTGAAAGGCAAAAATACAATCTTAAATTATATACTATTTCAAATATTAACTTCTTGGGTAATCATGTTCTTTTTACATTCCTGAATATCAACTTCCGTCAACCTAAGCTGGGCTTCTTTTATATATATTAATCCTTGTTTTTTTTATCTTTCAGTTTATAATAAATGACACACTGTTGCGACTAAAGGTCTCTAACAACACGTCGAATGTGCTTCGTCAGACACAGTATCAAACGGCACAGCCACCCCCTCCTCATCCGGCTGCACAATCGTCAGCACATTCTTCAACTTCCTCCTCGTCCCCACATCTGCAGCAACAAAAACAACACCAGGCAACCACAACTCGCCATCACCAAGTTCCGCCACCACCCTATCCAAATATTCAGCAATCCAGTCAAAGTCTTCTCAATTCAAGTCTCCTGCATAACATCAATCAAATACCAAGTCAACCGCCATATTGTATATTCGATGGGGCCGATTCACCGCCAGACTATTCAAGCATCAACTCATCACTTGGTGAAAACCTTCTGTCTGAACAGAACCAGCATTTGTCAGGTGAAACATCTAAAACACCCGCCAGCACGTGGTCGTCAGCCGAGAATTCCCTGCTTTCACCGGCACACATATCCAGTCTTAATTCGATAACATCACCGTCGCCTGCATTGCCTGACACGTTACTGTCAACGCCACCTTCATGTTCGGCGTCTTCGTCAACGAAATCAACGTTTTCAAGGTCTATTAGCGGCGGAAGTTTAGCAGGAGGCACCAACGCAAACATTTCAATAACAACAACGATATCCGCAGGAAGTGGTGGAGTTAGCCGTAATTCAGGAGGTTTAGGAGTTTCGTTATTAACATCATCACAAAAGCGCCAATCTTCGAATTCCTACAGCAGCAGCAGCAGCAGTTCAGCGACTGGATCGCCAAGTAAAAGGCAAAAGACTTCAGCGACATCAACATCGGCAACGTCGATGGCAAGTGGGGGTGTTCCAATGGTAGTGCAACAACACCATCGGAGCAGTAGTAGTAGACATGAATCAACATTAGCGTCATCTACAGCATCCTCGTCGTCCAATGTAAAACAAATACCAATACCAGCTGCAACACCTAGATCGAATGAGACTCACTCAAGTTCCTCGAGTTCGACAAAATTCTTTAACATGCAGGACAAGCTTAAGGAATTATATTTGGAAATGGTTGAGGATGACTTGAATATCGCACAACAAACTGGGGTGAGTAGAATGATATTTGATTCTTGGTTTTGTTTCGTTCATCAGATAAATGGGTGTTCAGTGATTGACTGACAACGAATAAATTATTCTAATTACTAAAAAAAAAACAAATCAGAACATAAAACACTTCATGGGTTGAGCTAATTAGAATTTGTCACTGGTCAAGGACATTCGCAATGCATCATACTCGTAATCAACTCTCAGAATCAATAAAACAAAAAAAAAAGTTTGGTTTTACTCCATGCTCTGTATATTTTGATCGTGCAAGAAACTAAGCTTCAATCGATTGTTACTTTTATGGTATTTCGTGACATATGACCTTTTGTCTAGTTTTTGAAATATTTCAAACATTTGTCATACAAAAATGTGATATAAATGTTATCCCTTCATACACCTATGTACATAAAATAGAAATACTTCTTATCTGGGTATTAATAGACCACTTTAGCAAATTTAAAATTTAAACAACTCAAAAAACTAAGTGATTTAAGATGGTAATTTGATCATTTCAATATTAATGTTGAGCATGTTCTTCCACTGACGAGGCAGTTAGCCTTTAGCGATCTATTTTGTATGATGTTTTCTATATTTTAATTTCATCTTACGTTCAAGGATTTGGTTGTAGCTGCGAAAATATATAGACGTCCAGATTTATTTACAGGCATCACAATGTACATTGTTGCAAGAATTGTTACACATAGATTTAGATCATCGTAAGCATTTCATGAGGGCTTAAGAGACAATTCAGGAATACCATCATTATTTTGAAGTGGCTTGGAGATATGAAACAACTGTATTGATCTAATTCTTGAGTTGTGTGACTATACTTTCTAATTCATTGAAAAGAAAAATCTAAGTAGAACTTTCTATGTGGTCTTTCGTTAGGCTTATTAACATTTAGCCCGTTGGGTCACTTCTTTCCGATATTTGTTTAGAGTTCAGATGCTTTGGCTGGAAATTTTTTCTATACATTTTCTCTTTTGTTTTTTTTTTAAGAACGTTTTAGACTAATTTCAGTAAACAATCACTCAATATTATGGACAATTTAATTTATTTTATAGGTGAGACTACGAACTCGCTCCTTTGTTTTGGAACGTTTGGTGCAACGTGAAAAACTCAATAAAATCGTCGTTAATCTCTATCCTGGCAATAAGGGGTACTCGCTTGCATTATACCATGACGAAAGACAGTCGTCATCATCGGATGATTCCACACCGTCATCGTCATTAAATGATAACAATAAATCATCAACACAAACAGCTTCATCAATATCACTTTCTTACGCCACAACTTCCATCAACAACAATAATTCCCCCTCTAGTCGATTTAGCAAACATCAACAGCAGCAAAAATTCAATTCAATTGTAAATATAAATCACAACAATAATTCCCTCCCTGCAGACCTGCTGCAAAATGAAGAGTGCCACGAAAATGATTTACTGCACATGCCCTCGCCTAGCAATCAAGGTGAAATATTACATGGAACGACGACAACAGCCACTGCCGATGACACCGACGAAGATGTCAACCTAATCGAAGTGTTCCGGTGGCCCTACGAAGTAAACAATCTATTACAATGCATCGACAGTGGCCAGTTGCCAAGCTTCCTTTCCGATCTCCTGGAGAACCGGTCACCCAATGTCTTCTACTCGGGTTGTGTGATCTGTCAAATAAGAGATTTTCGCCAAACCTTTCCAATTTCATCAAATAGCTGTGATATCTATCATGTTCTGTTAAGGCCCACCAATGACACCATCTACTCGGACGTGCAGAAGCTGGCCAAGCGCGCCAATTTGCACACCTACGAGGAGAGGCTGCAGCTCGAAAGCGAACTGGTGCTGGCGACATCAGAGCCACTCTGTCTCGATCCAGACCCCAGCATTGGCCGGGAAGAGATAAACAGTCAATTCGTCCGGCAAATGTTTAATACGCATGAAATTCGCCGCCAAATGCGCAAATACTCCCAGGTAGCCATCAATCGGAAGAGAAAAATCGATCAGTTTACGCATGACTACGGCTTGGAGCTTTGTGATTATCTGCAAAGGTTACGACAGCAACCCAGACAGGTGCATAATAGCACAATTGGCAGTAGTACGAGCGGTGACATAGGTCTGGAGAGCAGCAGTAACATTTTCTCATATGGCGCTGCTGCTGGACAAACTTGTAGCAATAATAGCTCTAGTGGTAGTGGTAATAGTAATAATATAAGTAGTAGCAATAGTCATAGTAGTAATCAACAAATTAATACAAACCCCAACTCACACACACCAACAAATACTGCTGTGGCGGGACGTACGCCTAACCTAGCTTATCCTCCTCTGGACGTCCCGAAGAGTATAGACGTGGAAAAATATGCAGAGGAATGTGAATGGCCGAAGAATACCACAGACTGTGAGCCGGAATTGATCGAGGAGTACGTCCTCGAAACAGAGCGGAAGGATAATAAGGGACGTAGCGTTATCTATCACATTAAATTGTCCATTTATCAAAGGCCAATGAATTCCGAGTACCTGGGTGAACTATATGTGGATCGTGATTATCGTGTGGGTGAGCGCAATGGGGAGGCATGCCAGTTTTCATTGGGTACCCGAACACATGCGCATCGCTACATTCAGCAATTTAGGGAGATCTTCACGGAAGAGGGCCGCAAAGCGGTCGAGATTAGGCATTACATACCTAATCATCCTATCAAAATCTCCCATACCGGAATGTCAGCTGAGCATAGAGAGGCGGTAAAGGAATTCCTGCAGCAGCAACGTCAGCAGCAGGCTGCTCAAGCAGCAGCTGCAGCTGCAGCTGCAAATGCTGCTGCCCAGCAACAAGCCGCGGTGGCTGCTGCTGTAGCCCAACACCAAGTTGCGTCGGTGCCAGGACACTCCCAACATCAGCATTCACATCATACACAGCATCCGCAGCAGCAGTTGGTTGTGGCAATTTCACAACAACAACAACAGCAGCAGCAGCAACAGCAGCATGTTAGTCTACAGCAGCAGCAGCAGCAACAGCATCTTCATCACCACCATCAGTCGATCACAGTTGGTTCAACTAAAAACTTGAACATCAATCTCCAGGGAGCGAATATTGTTGGCATAACAACGGCAGGCGGGACTGTGCAACATATACGTCAACAACAAGGACCACCACCACAATACATTGATGCGAATGGTGCAACGGTCCAGGTGCAAACAACTCATCATCATCCTACACATCAATTGAGTTTGAGTAATGGTTCATTGGTGTTTGTTCAACAACAGCCCTCAGGAAGTGGGGGAGGGAATCAAACTATAACATCAGGACTGACAATACAATCAGCTACGGGAAGTGGTGGTCATCAGCAGCAGAAAACGCAAGTGATATCGGCAGCCAATTCGGCGCTTAGATCGCAACTGGCAGCGAGTGGACCTATTTTGGTAAGTATTCGAAGGCTTTTCCGTTTGTTTAGAATCTGAAATGGTGTCATATGTTCCAGCAGGCACAACTAAAAACTGGTTCAATTGTTACATCACAACAGCAACAACAGCAACTTCTTGTCACCAACTTCCATACCGCTAATCAGTGGCAACAACAGCAGCAGCAACAACAGAATTCTGGTGAGTAGAGCACTACGTCTTTCAACACATATAGAAGAGGGCTTATTATTTCCATGTTTTTACAATATTTAGCGTTTTCGTAACGAATTCAAATAAAATTGTTCTTTACTTTTTAGGTTCACAACAACAAACCTCAAATAGTGGAGGACAAACACAACAACAACAGCAACATAAGTCCATTCTCAGTCTTTTGAAAAGTGCACCAGCCGCAATGACAAGCACACCTGTTGCTAGTAAGAATTTTACTACCTCGACGGGTCAGCAACAAACAGTTACCTTGGTACAACATCAACCCCAGCAGCACCACCAACAACAACAATCGACCCACCAACAGACAGATAACTTTGTGCAGCAGCAAACAATGCAACGCAAACCCAACGAAGTTCTCCAGAACTCGATCCACTCAAATCTGCGAAAACTTAACATTGTAAGTGGTACTCATGGTGTTGGGCAGCGCTCACACGCTGGCACGAATGTCATAGCGGTTGGTCTAAATCAAGACGGTACGACGGGCCAGCCACAAAATGTGAGAGTATCTATGTCCGCCTTAGCATCTCAGCTGGCTTCGCCTCCCGCCATCATGACAAATGCTAATTTTGGTTACGCCAGTGCGTCCGTCAATAACAACAGCATCAAGATTCTGAGCAATAGTGGAGGCCAGCGAGTCATCACAACCAGTGCATTGCGAAGAGATTCGACTGTTGTAGGTGCAGCTGCTCCGTCTCCGGGTAGTGATTCGAATGCATCGAACACCTCGAGTGGAACGAATTTAAATTTTACAATGCCAGGAATGAATGCTTTAGTAGGTACGTCTCCATCTCCCAGCAGTGATCATTCACAGTCTGGTGGGGGCAACAATGTATCGACGTCCACAGCTATCTCATCAAATCAGGCACTCCTCGAAAGACTGAACAGTGGCAATACAAATTTGAACACCGGCAACAGTCCCGGAGCAGGTCTCTCGCCCCAGCAACATCAACAGCAGCATTATATGACAAAGGCGCTTGTTCAGCAAATCTCAAACGCCCAATCTCCAGCTGCGTCAATATCGCCAATGTCTAGTCCACCGCCACAAGCATCACCTTCCCCCATTTCCCATCAACAGCAACAACAACAGCAGCAAACTGCCACTCTCAATCTGCAGAGCATAAATCTGTCATCGCTCCAAGGAGCGAGGTCTAATTTTCCTGGTGTGCAAAACGTTCAAGTGCAAATTCCAGGACTGACGCAGCCAATTTCAGTCCAACTTTCTGGTGGTAACATAACTGCTCAGCAGAATTCCAACCAGAATCAGATGCAAAGCACTGGGCAGCAGACGCGAAGTCTATTGGTATCAGTTCCTGTGACAAGTACAACGCAAGTAAATAACCTGCAAACTGGTGGCAACAGTAGAGAAATGGGAGGAGTTAATATAAGCGGTGCATCTGCAGCAGGTACACAAACTGTGGTACTAACAAACGCCGGTTCGGGAGGTGTGAACTCAGCAGGCGGATCCATGCTTTCATTGCCAATTGGTAAGTACTAAACACGCATTTTTTCCCAACTAAGCTTGTCCCCTTGATTTATTTTTGTGTTTTGCGCTAACAAAACTGCTTGTTCGCATTTTGGGACCATTTTTAATCATCATAACATTGCTAACCATATGTTAAACAACAACAAAAAAATTCCCATAACCCATCCTACACCTCTCTCTCTCTCATTTTTCTTCTGCCCGCCCGAAAAATTTTTTACCCACAGCTCAATTAGTTGCATCTGGTGTTAAAAATCTAAACACTCAAACAATCCGTACCTCAGGCAGTGGCGGTTTAGGTGGTGCTAATATAGGGAATACGACGGTGGCAACAAGTGGTTCAGTTGGTGGATCATCTGGAAATCATACAACTGGAAATACTCAGCAGTCAATACAGCTGTTGAATTCATTACAACAAGGAAGGACGAGGAACATACAAGTTGTCAGTGCCAAACAAATAACTAATCGCCAATTGATTGCGGCGCAGAGAAGTTTGGCTGGATCAACGCTGAAAATAGCGACGCCAATCACTTGTGAGTAATTTCAAAATTTTAGTACAGACCAAAGAAAAAAAAAAAAAAACAAAAAAAAAAAAAAAAAACAATTCAATATTGAAGAAAGAGGCATAACCGGGATTGCAAGTATTGGTGGTAAGCTTGGGAAAGGTGTGCATAATAACGTCAAATAAAAAATAGGGTTTTGTTTTGTTAGTCAGACTAAAGATCAGTTAATTTATGAAAATATTTCTTTTTGGATATGTCATTTAATGCCGACAAATAAGCGAAAGAATCGGCGGTATGGTCTTGAACACGTAGATATTCCCAAGCGTGGACCATTGTGCAGGTATAACCTCCAAATACTAGCTTTGGTTTTTACAATTCCTTAAAATGTATGGACATTTCTGTAAGGATTTGCAAAATTTTATGGGTAATTCGCCATACAAACATGTTCCTCCACAAGTCCCTTCATAAATCCCAAACGCGAACCGATATAATCCAGTCAATGCCATACTTCCAACGTAAGCAAGCTTTACCCCGCTATCTTCTACCATACAATTAGCTACAAAGGGTTTTCTGAGCTAAATTTTTATATTTCTGTTTGAGTTCAAACTTAACAAAAACTAATAAAACTAGCCTACTTATCTCTTATGTCTTAGCTCTTAGACGAAACCAAAGGATAAATAACTAAAACTGAGGATAGCTATGTATAGTTATTTGCATAAAAAAGCTTTTCCTTTTATATTGCACGAATTAAAAAAAAAAACTAAACTAGAGTCTAAGGGTCAACAACGCTCCGAAAATAAAATATATTGAAAAATAAACTAAATTAAATCCGTTGACGTGATCCCTTGTGGAGTAGTCTGAGTTGTTTTTTATTTACAGTATGTTCTTACATGAGAAATATCCTCTTTTCGAGGAAGTGACTAATCTTTCGTCATGAAAAGTCGTTCTGACCTTAGCCGCTAGCACTAGGTAAATAATTGTAGGTTCCTTCCAATTGTTGAGAGTTGTAAGTCACTAGTTCTCTCTGAGCCGTTCATTGGCCTCTATTTTTTTAAATATCAGAAGTATTGTAGAGTGTATTATTTAATAAGACTATCAAAGATGTATGCTGAATATGACATTGTTTAAATAACCGCTGTGGCTTCGCGGTTTGCGCGCATTAGAGAGGTTCAATTTTCGACTGGCGCACAGATCAGTCTGAATAGAACTGGTTATGTTGACTTTATCAGTATTAGTTGTTTGCGGCTTATAGGCATAGATCTGCGACTTAAGATATACAATCGTATTTTTTGGAAAAATACGGGTCGGTTATATCGCCGCCCCGCAATCCACACCAAAGTTAATTTCTTCGGATGCATTTCCGCCTGGTAAATCTCGTATGGATTGGCATGCTCTCAAATCCGGAAATTTCGCTTCTTGTCGTTTATCATCCAAAAATGGGCCTAACTGCTCCAGAAGCCATTCTCTTATTATTTGAAGGTGTTAATTGATGCTGTTTCTTGCCATGTTAATTTATCTTCCAATTCTGGGAAAAAAATGTACAACTTATAAAACTTGGCCGCAATGAACTGTCATTCCCTATAGGAAAATCCTTAAGAAAAACTATAGTCTTGTACATTTATAGTTAAGAAATTTAGACACACTATAGCAAAGGTTTTGTTTGAGAAACCGCTTACATTTTTGTTCAATTTATTATCGGCTACTAATACCTTTTGGAAGTTTCAACTGCACTCTTCAAAATTTGACAGATTGTGATTTTTTGTGCAAAAAATAAAGGATCGGATCTATTATTTCAATTTCAAAACAAACCTTAAATTTTCTATAAAAAAAAAACTAATTCAGTACTAATAGGAAAAAACGCTTAAAACTTAAATGGACTTACGTACATCAGTATTATTTTTAACTCCACAATACAAACTGTATCTCCTATGCAAACAAAAAATTTTGTAAATTTGTTTTTACTTGATATATGCTGGGAATCGATTGCCAGACCTCCGGCGTGATAGATCAACGCATTAACCATTACACCATGGGGCACTACGTCTTTTGTTTATGCCAGTAGTAGTCTATTTTAATGTCCCAGATTAATAGATAACTTTTTCAAAAACCAAATTACAATTTAGCCTTTGGCATAATGGTTAGTGCGTTTGACTGTCATGCAGATGGTCTTGGGTTCGCTTCTCATTCGCTGCAGACAAATTTTTCAGGGGTGTACTGCCTCTTGTGAGAAATTGACAAATCCTCTAGGAGTATCTCTTGTCATGAAAAGTGCTACTTATTAGCCGTTCGACAGAAAATCGTAGTCCATTCCTGGTAACACGCACACAGGGATGGTTGTGAATTGTAAGTCTCTAGGTCCTGGTTCTCTTCAAGCTGTTGCGCCACCAAATTTATTTATGTATTTATAAAATGAAATAGAAGCAGACCAGAGCTTCTTCCTGTCAGAGTCTGTTACAAATGTTGACTAGAGTAGTTTCTTTAAATTTCCATCGCCTATATAGGGATAAATAAATATGTACTTGGCTTCAGAATATTTTCCATGGTCGTTAGTATTTAATGAGTATTATAAAATACACGTCTTTAACTAACCAAATAAACTTAATATTTTACACAAAATGTTTACCAAAAAAGACAAGTAATAAATATATTGCAAAATTAATTTTGACAAATTCTATAAAATATGCATAAATTAATTTTATACTACATATTTCCTTTGGTGGAAATACCTTTTAGTCTGTACTCTTCCCCGATCCCTCATCTAATGCGTGCTAAGGCTAACAAATAGGCGTTGCTTTTAAAAATATGTATATTATTATTTATATAAAATTAAAAAAAAAATATTTAGAAAATATAACTATTCACCTTTCACTTAACTTAATCCATTTATTGTTATCCTCATTCTGCACTTTGGGTCTAGTGTTCTAAAATAATAATAAATATTATGTACATTATATTAAAAAAGCTATTTATGTACATACCTACATACATACATTGTCTACAAAATAATTCATGTTAATTGCTGCCCCATTTGTAAAAACTTTTGAGAATGAATTTAAAGATTTGATTTTTTTTGTATTCAATAATAATAATCTTTTTTTTAATTTTAATTTTATGGGTGTTGAGCTATTGCAATTTAAATTTTATCTATTTCTTATATCAAAATTCAATTCACAGCTTCATCAGCAATAACGACGACTGCAAATTTGACTGCCACACCCCTCGTAATGACAACACAAAAATTGCAATTAAAACTGCAAAAGCAGGCACAACAACAACAACAGCAGAGGGTTCTAACTCAGGTAGCAGCTGCTCAACAGCAGCAGCAACAACACCAACATCAACAGACTGTGCAGCAACAACAAAGTTTAGTATCACAGTCGAATCAGCAGCATCATATGACTGTGATAAGTGGCCAACAACAACAGCAGCCTCAACAGCAACAGCAGCACATTCAAATCACCGGACGCACTGCTACCGGAAGTCTTAGCCAGAGAACAATTTCCGCAATAGCAGTTGCGACGGCAGCGAGTCAAAATCAAAAACGCCGAAGGTCAGCGACTGATGTAAATAAATAATAATAATTAAAGGTTTTTTCTCTCTTTCCTTTTTCTCTCTTCCTCTCTCCATTTATCTCTCTTTCTCGCTCTGGCACTGATTTTTGTGTGTATATTTATTTTGTTTATAAACATTTAATCTAATATTTGCTTCTCGATGTAAATTATTTCTTTTTTTTTTTATTCTAGAACATAAAAATCGGACAAATTTTCTTTTAATTTTCATTTTTCCAATGTGAAATTTGTCCAATACCACCACAATATTATTTACTACCACTACTACCACTTGGTGCATGCAAATCTAAGAAAATTTAGATAAATTTCATTAAGTAGATATATTTTGTTTTATATATTGTATTAGATAAAATTGTACATTATTTAAATTGATAAAAAGAAAAGAAAAACTGTATAAAGATATGTTATTGACTTCTCTGGGTCTCTTTTTGGGTAATATTAATTTTGAACTTGGCAACGACGAATAAAATTTTAATAAATGCATGCACTTTGTTGCGCTAGCGCTCAAAATAAAATTTTACACATAATCATTAAAAGTTAATGCATATTTTATTTTTGGTGCATTAAGTTTTGCTTTTTTTTTGCTGTGATCTTATAAGTTAAGATAAAAATATTCTTTTATTCTTCCCAGGGATTCTTTCTTTTGGGGCACCTAATCGAAAACAGGATCCAACAATATGTAAATGCATTTTTGTTTCTGCTGGAACTTCTTGTTGTTCTTCGTATTGCTTGTAGGTCTTTAACTTTGCTTTTTTAGTGAAGTTTTTATTTAAAGGAATCCTTTTCTGCAATACACCAGAAAAAAAATGTTGTTACCATTGGATTTGGAAATGAAACAGATATTGGATTAAAAAATATTTTTAATTTAATTCGAAATGAAATCCCAAGTTCTAAATGTCTTGCCTATTAAGAAAAATCGATGGCTTTTCATGCAAAAAGGGCGTTTAAAATAATTTGTATCTCTAAATTTCAAAAAGAGATTATCAAATTTGAATTGTTATACTTGTTGCACTTAATATTCACATACTTGTGACTTGCCTGTATTGATCATTTATCACCAGCTTCAAGTAAACTTCCGTCTTGGTGTCCCTTGGTTGGCGTATTGGTTATTGCGTTGAACTTTTCCGCCAGAGGTCAATTCTCAAACGCTGCCACTTTATCCATTCGGTGAAGACCTAACTGACCTTTCTTCAACTAAAATTACTTGTCAATAATTTCCAATCAGCTCAAAGCGGGAAATTTATACTGTTCAGTTTGTAGATAGGTCTTATACAGGCTATGTTTTTTCGGGTTTTTTTTAGAAATAAAGGTTGCGGAAATCGATATAAACGATGTTAAATATAATTCAGTTTTTGGAAAGTATGTTGCTCAGAATCTTGTTATCCCAAGTTCGCGAAAGGGCTTTTTTATATTTCAGTGCCTTTATGATTATGTACTGGGCGAAATAATACTACGCGCTTCCGACCTATTAACGGTATCTGCCTGCGGTATTGTAGCTTTCTATTCTTTACGATCCCAAGTACTCTGCTTTGAGTCATACAGACTAAGCGCTCTCGCATGAATTGGTCCTTAAATCAGAGATTCAGTCTTCTATGTCGCTACAAACTTCGGGGCTGGAACTTGAAGGATGGACCATTGTCCAATCGCTCGATGTGTTCGAGTGGAAATATTTTACTTTATATACTACTTCCACATAGTGGTACAGCTCCTTTTTCTTCTATTCCACGCACTCAAGACCAAATAACCGTTCTTTTCAAAGAGACCAGCAGTACAACATTCGGCACTGTAAAGTTGGACTGGGAGGGTTTTGAACAGCTAACAGTTCGTCTTTTGAACTCATCTGTTTGCGGTCGTTCTCTTCGTCGGATCTCCACTAATATTTCAAGCGTGAAGTGAATGAATTAACATTTTATACGGCTTAAACTTTAATTCAAGAGCGGTCCCACTATCATAAGCCATGAAGACCTTAAAGTATCGTGAACAAATTTTTGCGTACTGTAATATCTTCATTTTTCTATCCACAATTAACTCTGCCCTCTAATTTCTCAGTCCGCTAAATCAAGTATGCATGTATTTATGTACCTCTAAACACTTTCCATGATCTATAAGGTTTTCTTTAACAACAGCTTTATGTTTTGAACTGCTTAAATTTTATTCTAAAAAAGTTTCAAAGTTTTTCTATTATTTTTCCTGCGTTACATTTTGATTTTGAGCGCTAGTGTACTAAACACAAATGTTCCTCT
Organism: Philhelius festivus; assembly: GCA_963931855.1. Taxonomy (NCBI): domain Eukaryota; kingdom Metazoa; phylum Arthropoda; class Insecta; order Diptera; family Syrphidae; genus Philhelius; species Philhelius festivus. Next base: position 86,782,304 of record OZ007557.1, on the reverse strand, counting down.
CCCAACCCCCTTTTAATTTGTTACACTAATATTGGTAATTTTAAAACTGAAACCAGCTTAATAGAGATAAAATGGGATTGGAAAACAAACACGAAAAAAAAAATGTTTAACAATTCAAAAAACTGAACATTACAGATATTAGAATAACTAAATAAAAATAAATATAAAATGATGCATTCAAATTGCTTACCAAATACCTGAATTGTATAGTCTTTCCACACGTAAATAAGAAAATGGAAAAAAAATAATATTATAAAAAATGTAAACTAAACAAAACCGTAAATTATTTTCATAATGTATAAAAAAAAGCAATTTAAAACTAACAAATAATTTTAGTTCAACAATAAGAAATTACAAAAAGTGCAGCGACAAACTTAAAGTGTAAGTTTAAACCTTAAACTTATCAATTAATAATTAAAAAACAAACGACTTAAACTGAAATGTAACTGATAATATACCTCTTATTACAGGATATCAGTTGAAACCATTCAAAATAAATACAATTGCAACAAAAAAAAACTGAAGATTTATAAAAATTATATTGATTAAAATTTGTTATGAATATTTTGTTGTTGGGGAAATAACAAATGTTCTTTTTTATTTTCTGTCGTCAAACTCGTCGTTTCCCTTCAGCCTTTTATTGTTTTTTTTTTTTGTCTCTTAAATTTTGTAATAAGATTTTCTTTTCTAATTTAATGCCTTTAGTTTTTATATAAAAACATGTACACACACATATAGATATTTATTGTTAAGTTTTTTATTAGTATATTCATTATTTGACAACAAATAAAAACATATATAATATATTCTTTCTTTCCCAACAGAACAGAAACAACAAAAATTAAATAAAATTAGTAAACAATTTAGATAAGTTAAATGAAATGATATAAATTTAATTAATTAAAAAAAAAATATTCTCATGTTGATAATATTGTGTAAGAAAGTTCAAATTATTGATGCGAAGCGATCATGCAAATATAAAAGAAAATAAAACAAAGTTTATTATGATTAAAGTAAAAATTAAAAAATTGAAAAAAAAAACAAAAACAAATTATACATAATAAAATGCTGTAGTATTAATTTATCCTGTAACTATACATACATCAATATATATATACACCATATATAAATATATTTTGTAAATTTTTGTTTAACTAATTAAATTATGTTTTAAATTAAATTCTCAAAAACAAAAAAAAATCTATTTTGTTTGTGTTTAATTTTGGCTTATTTTGGATTTTAAACCTCAAGGGAAATGACATGACAATATAATTTTGTTTAATTACGGATTATGTTCTGTTTTGATTTCAACACATTGTGGTATCTTCTTTTATTTTAAACGATTTTCTTGATTTGTACAAAAAGAATTGTAAACAGAATGTGGTAGTACCAAGGAGTAGGTAGTCAAAAACTCAACTATCTCGTCTTGATAGGAAACCAACTTTTGTTGGCCAGATTAATTTGAAAAATAGTTAAATACGAGTACATTTTCACGGGTCAAACAGCTGCTTTTGAAATAGTTTTTAAAATAATTTAAATAATTTGAAATTATAAGTTTCTAAGCCGAGGCTTACCATAATACAACACAGCTCTATACTGCTATTCATCGGAGACATCTGATACATTTGGTTATATTGTGTGTTGTTCTACCATTAGCCTAAATTAATTCGTCCTATATAATTCAGATCCAAGATGCGGATCCTGATTGCTATAATAAATAATTAAAGCCAAAATGTTTGTGTTAAAATTCGATTTATTTGTTATATATAATGAAATATTTATATTTTAAAGGGCGGCACAACAAAAAGAAAATTATAAATGTAAAACCAGTTTATTACTTATTTATTTCGAGATTTGATTTTAACAATGAAATTAAACCCAGTCAACACCCTTCATGTGTAAAAAAAAGAAAAACCGATCCATTTATTTTTTAATTTAGACCCACACTTAATATACAGTAGGCTGTCCCGTCATTTTTATGAAGAAAAAAAAAAGGGAATTGTGGTATTTTTCAGAAAAGGTAGAGTGTAATGGAATTTTTCGTGTTAGTTGAATGTAATGTTCGATTTACCCGAATAGCAAAATGGCAATGAACTGAGAGCATTTTTCTATTTTTATTATAAAAATGTATGGACAGTAATTCATTACGATTTTATATTTATCTCTAAAACCATCTGTCCAAATTTAAATATTTATATTATTTTCTACAAGAAAACTTACTATCAACATGCATTCCAAAGGAAAACCTTTGCGGGAAATTGGTGAAATCGTTAGGCTGACACATTCGACTGTTCAAAAGACTGTTAACAAATATATTTTCGAAGGTAGGCTAAAAACAAAAATTCTGTCTCAGTACGATGAAAGTGCGGAAAATTAAAAAAAATCCAAAAGCAAGTGCTCCAAAATTAGCGTTGGAAATCGCGACAATCATAAAAAGACCCGTGTCAAACGAAACCGTTCAGCGCGTCCTCCGCAGTTGCCCGCAAAAAACCTTTCATTTAGTTGATTAATCGAAGTTAACGGTTGGAGTTCGCCACAAAGCCACAAAGCTCCTGAGAGAGTGTTTTGTTTCCCGTTTTTCGTTTTGTTTCCTCAAATATCAATTCTTAAATATTAAAATAAAGAAAATCATTGAAAATGAATATCGTTTTTTTTTTTTTTTAAAGAGGAAAAATAATGATTTTTTTATTGATGTACGTTCAATTTTGGGAGCAACTGTACATATTTTTTCTTTCAAAATGTATAAAGTACTATTCTGGCGTTAATTTTTTCAGACCTTATTGATTTCATTCACACGGTAAAAACCAGATGGATGTTTTCTGAAAAATTATTAAAAAAAATTCTCCCTGAACACTGCTGGCCGAATATTATTTGAAAGAAGTTCACGATGTTCAAAAAATTACACATATATATGCATGTATTTTTCGTCTGATTATCGAATTCGATTGTATCGAATTGTCACTTTGTACTCGCTTTCTCTTATATCCATGATCGGATTCTAAGAAAAATCTTCTTATTGTTCCCAGTTAGATAAGACCGATGTGCGAAATTTTACAAGAAAACTTTTCTTGAAGTCGAAAACTATAATACCAAAAATTAAAAACCCTCCTAGGATTGCATTATCAAGCGCCTTAAACTGGGGAATTTCGAAAGAGTAATTAGTTTTTCAGCATCGGAAAGGGGATACAAAAGTTTTTTTTTAGGGGGTGGTATTTTGGGATTTTAAATTTTAATAGAATTGTGGATTCTGATATTTCTCGAAAGTGCCGCTGAGCTGAAATATTTGAGTACACAAAAATTTCCAAATGAGTTCTTTGGTGTTATTTATGACTTTATTTTTAAAAGGCATTTTTACATATAATAGAAATAATTAATACTAATACGATACGAATACAAATTTGAATTCATTGAGCGGATATAGTCACGATATGATAGTGTTTACGATTATCGTCAAAATTTGGAAAAGTGCATTATTCTTATTGCGCAAGTTAAAAAAGCAACAATTTGGTACTGTTCATCCTATATACAATCGTCGCAATCTTAATTTTAAATTAATACCATCTTCCTACCAAACCTAAATCTAAGATTTCAGCTGAAAAATTTTAAGATTTCATATTAGTTTAGGTATCAAGATTTCATCGAGATCTCGTTGAAATCGGCTAAGGTGATTAGTGATTGTCACATTTATGAAAATCCAATGTGATCAATGATCAGATTTCATTGAAATCTCTATAAAATCTTGTTCCATCAGTTTGAAATCTCGTACATATTCGTTTGGTAGGAGCATAGCATATTCAAAAAATCGGGCAAATTGCATTGCAATCGGTTCAAAAAGTCCCCTTAAAAAGATAAATTTTTAAAGTCGACAGCAATGATTCGGTTAAAAAATTACAAGTTCGGTTCTAATGGTTGGTTCTTCAAGGTTAAGGTCGTAAAATAATTTCATTAGCAGACGGAAACAACCTAGGGAAATCGAATACATTTTTTGTTTAAATTGGTGTTTGTTCATTTCTGCAGTCCACGGAGTCTTATATGGTTTGTACCTTGCTGTTTATTGCTATATGGTCAGATTCAGGAAATGCCTAGTAAAGTGAAAATTATGCAGCATGTACAATGTTGGAATCTTTTTTTTCGTAAACTTGAAACCAGGGGAATTGATCACCCTACTTAATAATGCCTTTATAAGAATAAACATCAAATACAATTTGTATGTTATGTTTTTTGTTTAATGTTTTCAAGTGTGTGATAATTTATTACAGAATTGTGTAAAATACTTTAAACAGATTGCTTTTATTACAACTATGTAGATTTTGTATACAATCAGTAGATAAATGGTTTCACAAAACAATACCTCTACAAAAAGTTATCAAGGAAGATTATTTCTCATTCAATAAAAGCAATTGTGTCTTAGTAGGTATCTTAACAGACGATCAAAGCCTTTAATTTAATATCCGTGTTATCGATAGTTGAGAAAACCCATAGAGTTTAAGAGTTAGCATTTTTCTTATAATTTTCTTAAAATGTAGTAAAACACGTGAATAAAACAGCAGAATTTAATCAGTAATGAATTTAAGATTATGAGTTGAGATTTTTCTTCAGTTTTTTAAAGGTAAATCCGAGTGATAGTTGTTAGTTGTGGTATTTTTGAATGTTGGAAAACCAGGCCGTGAATTGCAATAAAGTTTGAGATTGCAATCAACGTTCGTATACATATTTGCAAAAAAAAAAAATCGCCGAACCTCTTTTTCAATTACTTCAGATAGGGTTTAAATTTTGAAAACTGCCTTGTTATCGTTGATGGAGTTTCGCGTCTTGATTGTTATCACAAAATAATAAAATTTTGCAGCATATTTACTTTCTAATCTTTGGGGCAGCATAACTATATAGTATTAGTGGGAGCCTTCGCTTATCTTCGTTCAAACCAAATACGTCTTCGACTGCAAAAATATATATATGATATGTACATACATATATGTACATATATTAAAATCAGTAAGTAAAAACTCAAAATTATATTGCTTTTGTTTTATTATTGAAAAATATTTTTTTTTAAATTTTATTTCCCCAAATCAACAACGGCTAAACGAAACTCGATTCCTTTTTATGCATTTTGAAATACAATAAATAGTTATAAAGTAAACAAATAAAACTGATAAGATACTTCCTATACAATCGAAGCCAGCAAGAAAAAAAAAAAAAAAAAAACAAAAACATTTTTAAGATCGAAAAATAAAACATTACTTAATTAGTGTAGGCTAAGAAAATAAAATTCATTATTTCTACTCATCTTCAATTTGTTCAACAAAAGAAAAACAAATTTTAAAGTCGTAAAACGCAAAACTCCATCACACGTGTTGTAAATCTAAGTAAAGCAAAAAAACACCATTTTGTAAATGATGTACATAAATTTATACAAAAAAAAAAAGAAAAATAGTTATTAATTTAAGAAACATATAACAACAAAATCAACTAAGAAAAAAAATACAACAAAAACAAAAACTCATTGATGGAGCCTAATATTCAATCGATGCATTATTTTAATTAAATGTACTATGAGTAAAAAATTAATTGACAAAAACAAAAATCAGATAACTATGTATATGTACAATTATGATCTTATAAAATATATTTCACTAAATTAAATAACAACAAAAATAAAATACACCAAAACCAAGTGAGAAGGCAAAATGAAATTACTAAATACTATTATAACTTAAAAAATATATAAACAAATACAAAAACATTATTGTAAATTAAAAAATGCAGAGAGATAAATTTAAGAAAGACGAACGAAACAACCATAAATGATAAAAAAAAAGTATTACTAATATTAATATTATTTTTTTTCTTTTATTAATTTCTTATTTTTATGAATTAATTTTTAATACTAAAAACGCTTTATAATGCAAATGACTTACGACGATTTATATTAATATATATATATATTATAAAAAAAGAACAAAAAAAAAAATATAAATTATATAAAGTTATTAATTAATTAAAGACTATACATTTAAGTGAATCTATGTGATCCACCCAGTGTCATGTAATATTATATATATATTTCTGCAAAAAGTTTGTTAATTGAAATGAATTTGGAAGGCAATATACAAAACCAAAACTAATATAAATCTCTATGGTGTGAAACCTTATATATATATATATATATATATATATATATATATATATGTATATATTTATATATGTATATATTTATATATGTATATATATGTACATATATTTATGGCACTCTTATTGACTTATTTTCTAAATTAATTCTATTATAACTACTAGCTATATTCATGTTTCTTGTTTTATTTCTTTTTTGTTAATAAACTTAATTTTTAAAATAATTAGAGCAGAAAAATAGAAACGGAGAGCAATGAAATATTTTGTTATTTAAATAAGATAAATTTATAATATAAATTAAAAAAATGTGAAAATAAATAAAAAAAAATTATTATAAGATGAAGGATGGATGGACATACAAGGTTACATGATGGAAATATAAAAAGAATAATAATTTCTGAAAATATATTATAAAAAATAAGTTTGATTATTTCATTAAGAATGTTATTTTTCATTTGATAAGGTAAGTATTAAGATTTTAGCTTCATGTTCCTTATGGTAAATTTGTTTTTTTTTGATTGAACATTGAAGGCCGAAAATAAATTAAAGAGCACGGACTCGTAGAGAACCTGAACTTAGTAATTTACTATTATAAAAAAATTCCTGCTTGCAAGTTGTTGGCAGCAAATTAAGGGGCCTACAATTTTTTTGCCGAACCCAAACTACTTATAAATGGGCCACTTTTTTGACAAGAAGATACAAACAGAGGATTTGTCAGTTTCTCACAAGAGGCACTGGCCGTATGACTAAAAAACATTTTTATAAGCGGCCGTGGTTGCTGAGGAGCGAATCTAGACTTCAAGACGATTCTGCCAAGGGGTACCACAAAAACAAAAATACTTCTATGCTAGTTTTCAAAGTGTTGGAAAGCGTTATTGGAATTTTTGGATACGGTTTTAACGGTTTTACACAACTTTCTTGAACTTTAGCTGCATGCTGAAATTCTCAACAAAATATTTTTACAAAACATGAAATTTAATTTTTAAATAGTTTAAATTAGTTTAAATTTACAAGTTCTTATTAAACTACGAGTATTTATAGTTTTTTTTAATATATTTCTTTAGAACCAACAATTCCGGAATCTACAATAAAAGTAATATAAATATGTAGTTTATCAAAGTTCAATTTTTGAACTTATTTAGACCAAACATGTTTCTAAAAATTAGAAAAACATTGCACATAATGTATGTACGTATATTATATGCATACATATAAAAAACTACTTAAGAACAGAATTGATCCAAATATGATTTGAGCAAAAATTCGAATGATTTAATTAGATCCAATATTTTAAGTAATATTACTTTGAATGAGCAATTTTGGTACATCATTATACAGTATCTATATCCCACAGTCACCGCCCCAAATGAAAACCATGTATTCCTGAGGTCATTTTAAGTAAGTCGAAAAACTTAATAGGTAATTTTCTCGTTTTCGTCCCGTTTTCGAGTTATAACGGTTTTAATGATATTCATTATTTAAAAAAAATTATGTTATTACCTAATGAAGTTTCCTAGAAAAAAATCCCAAAAATCGTGCATTTTTTGGCGTTCTAGACCGTACTAGTACATTAAAGGGATCTGATGGATTTGGTATTGTCTGAGGATACTTTTCCAGACAAGGAGTGTGCATGAATCGTTTCATGTACAAGGGGATTCTTTAAAATATCATGCTGAGGAAAATGTGCCATTGCGATTGATCTTTCAACGTGACAAAGATCCTAAATATACCGCTAATGTTCTGAAGGATTGGTTAAACGAAAATCGTATTGTTATAAAGTGGACCGCACAATCCCCTGATCTCAACCCCATAGAGATTCTATGGGAAATTGTAGATCAGAGAATTGATTGGACCATATGTAATAATTTAGAATCAATCCTTGAAGAAGCGCAAATAATGTCCCCATGTAAATAATTGACAACTTTATTTATATATTTAAAATGTTCATTATTTAATCGTTTTTTTTTTATAGTTTTCATGCACTAAAGGGTTACGGCTACCCTTAAAATGCTTTGAGCACGTTGCGAGCGTTTTAGCAAAGTGGGAGAGGATTTAGGAGGAGAGACCGAATCATATTGGTTTTGAATGTCTGAATACTATAACGGGAGGGAAATATAGAGTTGGGTAAAGCATTCCACATTCGTGTTGCGCGGCTAACGAAAGAATTACGGTTAAATTGTTAAAGCGGAGGAGTTCAGCTGGCTATTTCACTAGAACAATATTTAAAAAATATTGGTAAAATAGTGAAAGACAAGAAACCTTGCGAAGGTGCTCAAGAGTTTCAAATGTTTCAGGAGACAGCATTGAGTTTTTGAAGCATTCAATTCTACACGGTTTTTCGTTCCCCATGTGACAATGCTATCGAGGTCAGAATTTAATGTTTTATTTATGAATTCAAGAATGTGCTTTAGCTCCGTCCACTTAGTTTTTAATGAGTTTTAAATAATGTTGTTGATTTTTAAATAAGCTAAGAGTTATATAATACAATTAACAATAGAAGACTTATATATTTTGATTAAATAAAATTATGAAATTATTATTGGAATCACAGACGAAAACAAAGAATTTTTCCCATTTTCACTCTGTTTCGGAGTTATGATTGTGGGTTTCGTACAACTACGATCTATTTTAATTTTTTTTTTGTATTCAAATAGAAGTTCTTATCAAGGGATCGCTCAATTAATTGATTATTGTCTTGACTATAGCTGTCTTTATCATATCAATAATGAAAGAAGAGTGGGCGATTGTCAAAACGACAATCAATTAACTGAGCGATCGATTTAGCCTTAAGTGATACGGATCCTGGTCTGTAACTTTTTCCTTTGCGAATAACGGTTTTCCCGAAATTTATTATCCGCCATGATTTTGTTATTTGTTTTCATTTGATACCTTGTGGTTCAAGATCATGAACGACCCCAGACTATTATTGAACCTCTCCCATAAGACACTCTTCGAACGATGTTCCCCCACGTGTATTGTCTGATGAAATGGCTCTAAAAGAAATTAAGTACTGTTTTCCACATCAGACACCATAGTCCGCGATGCAATAAAGCAAGTAGTATTATATGATCCATCTCCTAGTTGATTTTGCAAAACTACGTACATATTAAAACAAAACTCATCCTTCGAAGGGATCAGATCGTATACGTGTTTTAACCAAGCGTGGACGATGATCCGCTTGGGGTATGTCCATAAATTCCTCAATTCTACGCCACTTCTATACACAGGTCAAGAGAGTTGAAGTATCAAAAGGGCGCACCCCAGCGCTTATTGGGTTACCGAACGAGGTTCGCTCAAAGACATTATTTCTACTTACCTACCTACCATCATCTGTCTTCAGGCAAAATATGAGCTAGTAACTAAAGCTACCAGTTGTCTTCACACCTGTTTTCGTGCAATGTTTGCTAGCTTTACTCCTTGTCGTACGGGGAAAAGTGGGATTCTTTTGGTTTGCACAGTATTAATTCAAAAGCCCTAAACTTTTAAAGACAAATTTTACATTTGGTTTTAAAGTCGTATTAATTTAAATTCTTTTCTTATTGCAATATTTTACATTAAATACAAGACCAAGTACGTACGAGCAGTCATAGATATAATTCTATATTATTTTGGTGATTGTGTTGGTTGGTTTCTGAGATATTCATGAAAATCATTTGCACCTTCCTAATTTAGTACGAACTCAAAATAATCAAAAATGTAAACAAGTGTTATCATTATCATCAACGCCAACAAGAATCTTGTTCTCAAATCTTCCAAGTCTCCATTAAAAATAAAACTCTTATTTAAAATTTAAAAAGCTCTCATATTTTCATATTTTAAGTTAAACAGAAAAAATATTATGTATGTTAATGCGCAACAAACAATGATTTTACAAAAAAAAAAATTTACAAACGTGCGACTACTAGTAATCTATAACAGTGTCCTCCTGGTTGAGTAGAATTAAATTCGGATAAAATCTGAGGCCCTCTATCGATTCATCCCGACAAATCAATCCCATTCTTTCGGCCACCAGTAGTTTTTCCTTAGCAAGGAGCAATGAAATCTTCATTTCCTTTGACAATTCTTCAATAGCAAGCGATGATGCAGCTTCTACTTTCTCGGCTGTGTCTCTTGCAACAATTTCGTCATCTTGCGATTCCATTTGCAGTACCTGAGCTCCACTGGGGAATACTCGCAGCTTCATTGGTCCGTCTAGATAATGACAGGCATTCAAAAGATCCTCGGGAGAAAGGAGTTCCAAGCCTCGGGCTCGATTCACTCGGCAATAGACATCAGCCAATGACATCATTCCACCAGATTGCTAAAATGAAAGTTTCTTAAATTGTTTAAGAAAGATTACCTCTGAACTTACCTCGATGGGATCTAATAGAAGTTCGCATATCTGCCGTGCAAGACTCTTGAAGTAAGCTGAATTGCTGCTGAATGCGTCTCGGGTAACTGGATCGTCAATCCCAAGGCTCATGAGGTAGGATTTGAATTGAACCGTTTCGTCTTCAGAAATTTCACCCTTCCGGTCACGAATTTTACTACTGATTTCTTTGGAAATTCCAACCATGTCTTTGGCCATGGCCATGAGAACTTTTAAATCCTGAAAAGCCAAAGCTATATTTTCGTTGGTCTGCTTGTGCTTTTGTTCGATAGATTTTTCGATTCCACCGATTCCTGTACGAAGTTTTATCTTTGGAATGCTTTCGTTACGGGGTGAAGGTGTGTCGGAGCCGGGACCGGGTGTAATGTTACAACGAACTTCCCACACACGCGCTTCGGTCGTTTCCCACAGCGCCATAGAGAATTCTCTATTGAGACCATTTTTGCCTGAGAGTTTGATGAACCCAGCTGTGCTGAAGTCCATTGGACCGGGAGCTTTGTTATTGGCTGGCGGTCTCAAGTGCACTATTATACGTATTTTGCGACCGAAGATAAATGAACTGGCAGTTTCCTCACCGAGCGATAGGACATACTTCAGCTGGAGGCAGAGGACAGTAGCTGCTTTAGCGATCTCACCTGGACGACCCCAGAAAAGGCGATGGGTTGTAAGAACAACTTCGCCATCTTCGAATTGGGTCTAGGAAAGAAGTTATTAACGTCTTTAGGTTTTCTTATTTGGTGTTTTACCTTATCATCACCATCGTAGAGCTTGACATTGCGATCCTGACTTACAAGTGATTCACCTTCGAACAGACGGGCTGCGGTGTATTCGAAGCGATTCATTTCTAATACATTATCTGTTTTTTGATAATAAGGACCAAATAACTATAATATACAAAAAAAAATATTTATAATGCGTAAATTGTAATAAAAATTTGAAATTTTTCGTGGAAAGACGAAAGAATAATCAAAAAATAGAAAATCGTAAACATACGGGAGGAAGAGTTAGACAAACGTCAGATTTGAAGGTTTTGTGGTAGGATCACAATCAAAAGTTTTTAAATTAAATAATTTAAAAATGAAAGCGTGCAGTCCATTTGTGTAACTGTATTTAAAAAAAAATTTCAATGGCAGATTTTCATTACAAATGTGTTTTCCTTTTCCAGGCTTGCCACATAGCTAAAGGCTCGGTCAAACAGAACGCGTTTTTACGCCGCGTTTCACCGCCGCGTTCAAACGAAGCGTTGTATTACATTGCAATACATGTCCCATGTCACACTGAAAGCGTTTTTGACGCCTCGTTGAATTCACCATGGCGTTGCAACGCGGCGGTGAAACGCGACGTTGTGTGAAATTACAGATTATTTCTAACGCTGCGGCAGTCAAAGGAATTTTAAATTTTTTCAAGATGGAAAAATTAATTGAATTGGTGAGAAATTACCAATGTCTATACGATATGGGTGATAAATCGTATAAGAACATTGCTTTACATACATATTTAATTATTATTATTGAAATATGAGACAAATTTGTCTCTCATCATAAATGCCGCATTGATAGGTCTTCTGTTTGTTGGCCTTCGAGATGTGCGACTCTTCTTTTTTTGTTAATTGGCATGTACCCAAATTCTTTTTCTTTTACGGGAATTTCATAAAATAGCAAATAGAAGCAATATAATTCCCCCTCCGAATCTGAGCTGCTTGAAATTATTTTTGTTAAGGCATTATTGTTTCGGTTGTTCATTGCTTGAAAGCTATCTGTTTGACCGTCGCGTTAAAAAATCTTAACGCGGCGTTAAAAACGCGTTCTGTTTGACCGAGCCTTAAGCCTAGTACGCAGATCGGGAAAAATTTTGTCTCCCATACATTTTTTTTCCTGGGACAAATTTTGTCTCGGATATTTTTCCGTGCAGTACGCAGTTCGCGCGCAAAATTCATACTATTGTGAATTGCTCTACAAAATGTCTCCACTAAATTTTGCCAGGAAAAAGAATGATACAAGCATTATTTTGCGGGACAAATTTTGACAGCCGAAATTGATTTTTGTCAATACTGGTTTTATGTAAAAGGTGCTAATGCTTGTCTTGAGAGCATCAAGAGGAGATTCCAAAAAGGTATGAACGACTTTTGTAAGACAACGCGTTCCAGAGATACACTAAAAAACACAGTAAATTAGATTTCATCTCTCCAACTTCAAACTTTTGCGCGAGATTTGGAAAAGTTTTGTAGAGATTAAAATTGTAGAGATAAAATTTGTCTTGTCTCGATCTGCGTACTAGGCTTTAAGGTGGTGGTGGTATTTTGCAATATTGATGATATTTTTTCGGGCTTGGAGACGCATTTTGTGGAAAACAGTTTATTTAAACAACAAAAACATAAAATTTAATTTAATTTAAACGTAAAATTGCAACTGCCTCAAATATAACTGAGCTCTGCCTGTGTTATCACTAACATTTTTTTCCTGTGAGTTGCGAAATTGCTAGAAACTGGAAGTTTTGTGTATTGTTTCCTTTTCTGTCTTTGTTTTCGTGATTTTATTAAGAAACAGTCGTATTTCACACGGACAAACTGCGTTTCGAGATTTTCAGTTTTAAGACGAGAAGGCATGAATTACAAGAGATTTAGAATAAATTAAAAAAAATGCCAAAAACTTTCCAGCGACCTATTTCTTAGTATGGAAAAAGACATGCTATAAAACGCATACATTTACTGACCATGATACAAATTTTACTAATTTAATTCTATTGCTTAAAACAATAACTAAATATGATTATTAGAAGGTTATTTTCAACTCACAGCTGTACCGAACGAAGTCATTTAAAAAAAAATCCAAAACCAACGCCACAATTTCCGCAAAATTGACCTCTTTTTAGAGCTGTAATCAACTATGTATAGTTCATTACAACTCTAAATAGAGGCCAATTTTGCGGAAATCCTGGCGTTAGTTTTGGATTTCTTTAAAATGACTTGGTTCGGTACAGCTGTGATAGTCGCTTACTTCCCAAAACTACTAATTTCTACGGACTATAGTCAAAATTTATATACAAAATAAAATAGTCTAGAAATAACCTGGTTTGAGCAATACGTGAACGACATACAAATTAGTTTTGGATCGAGCAGAAATTTAAATGCAAATCATTCGTTCCTCGCATCAATTCAACATCATTCATCATTTTGTAAAAATAAATAAAATTGGTATCACTTTTCCACACCCATTTCACAAATTTGTTTTACTGTGAATGGGTCCTTGTAATAAAACTGCATCCATGACATTTGTCAAAGAAAAAAAATTGTTTTCACACTCGAGTTCTCTTCTTTTTTCTTCATTTCCAAAATATTTTTTTTTGCATTTTTTCTTCGAATCGGGATAAAAATATTTTCTAAACTAAAAATAGTGTTTGCAAAAAGCGAGAATAGACGAATTCTTTTACTGCCAATAAATGCATATTATGTAAAGTAGAGTGATCTTAAATTATTAACATCAAAAACGAAAACAACGAAAAGACAAAACAAATGAGTACTCGAACAAGAAAAGCAACAGATTCCTCCGCCTCAGCAGCAGAAGAAGCAAGCAAAATGTTGGAGGCAGCTCTGCAACAGATGGATGGCATTATATCCGGGACAGCACTAAATCATGTAGTTGCGAATTCTGCAAATGCCGAAAGGAATTTAATATCGGCTGCGAATGTTCTATCGACGGCGAAGACCCTGGCGCTGGCATTGCAACAAGTCGGCTGCAACGCCCCCTCACCAGATCCGGTAACGTCGGCGGTCATAATTGATTGGCTCGAGACACACCTACCGCGTCAAGACACGGATGAGCGCCTGCGACGACTGCAGCGAGATAAAGAAGCCCTGGCCGTGCAATACCAGACAATGACTGACAAAGTAGCCGAACAGGGCGATCGGATATTGGAACTGGAGCGGCAATTAGTCGAGAAAGCACAGCAGTTGAGTGCAGCCGAAGAACGTCTGCAGCGACAAGTAAGTTTCCACTTCGATTGTGTGCCTGTGTTAACGTCGAGTTCGTTGCCATTTACCATTGAACCGGAAACTCTTGAGTCTTCCCTCCTTTGTTCGCGTATTCTGCTCTGATAGTTTGAGTTTTATTAATTCTTCTTATTTGCATAAAAGACCGACAGTCTCCCACGGTTTTCTTCTCTGATTTTTTGTTTGTTTATTTCTCGATGAAGTCATTTTCCTTTTTTTGATAGGTTCTATCACAATCTGCATTGGAAACGCAAAAGCTCGAGCTTATGACTGCTTTGAGCGAGTTGAAGTTACACCGTGCTGCCTTGGAGAGAGAAAACGTTGAGTTGAAGAGTAATTCGAGCAGTTCTAGCAGTGGTGGTAGTGGATTAGCGAAGAGGCAACCGTTTGGCAGTATGGGCAATCTGCAACAAGCCGCCAACTCCTTGCAAGGAACCCCAAAGACCCCTCCTGCTACTAAGCGATATCAGGTGCATCCCCAATTCCATAGTCTGCCCCGAACACACGCAAAAAATCAGAAACCGCTCATGGACAATAATGCCAACCAACAACAAAGCGGCGGCAAACGTAACGTGGCTTTCGCCGATGCTGATAAGATTATGATCGATGAGGCAAACGACATGTATGGAAGCTTTATGTCTCAGCAAAACTCATCACCTTCGCCCAGTCAATCTAAGGACAAAATCAAAGGACTGAGAAATATCTTTGGGAAGTTGCGAAGGAGTAATAGTGGAAATCTGGAGCTACCTCCTTCGTCTGAGGAAAGTGAATTTAAACGAGGTGGTGCGAGGGCTACGGCGGCCGGCCGTATCGAATGGACACAGTCGATGATGTCATCGGCAAAGCCGTACAGCGATTGGAATTGCAATGATATTTGCAATTGGTTGTGTGACATGGGACTTGGGTGCTATGAGGAGGATTGTAGGTGAGTTGTTTTGTTTTTATTTTTATTTTTATGCTAACAATCGAGATAAGGTTTTACTTTTATTAAGTGGGTAATTCGAAGCAACAAAGTATTGACTGCGACCTTCAAAATTTATAATCGCGGTTAAAATAGAAACAAAACAAGTTTTTTTTTTAACACCTGGGCGCAAAGCTTCAGATTAAATAAACAAATGATGAATTTATTGTCATAATTTTGAGAGGATTTTTTTCTCACAGAATAATTGTATGTGCGTTGCTGATTAATTCTAAATTGCAAACAGGTCAACAAATCAAAACGACGTTGAATTAAATAGTTAAGCTCAAACAATTGATTTAGACTTAGTCTATTGATTGCATGATATTTGCTCATGTAGAACGAGTAATGTATATGCATGTACATATGTACATGTGTTTCCCTTCATAGTTGCAGTCAAAAGAATGATTTTTTTATAGAAGCTAACGTTCCAATCAGTTAGCTTTGAAAATAACAATAATCGTGAGCCAATTTTAATAATAAATAACATAAATCGATGATCCATTTAAAAATCGAACTAAAAAAATAATCCGTGCTCTCCACGATCTGTATCGCCAATAATTTAATTTTTAATTTTATAATTTAAAAAATTGGATCCTAATAAAAATTATCATTTGTTCTAAAAGTATAAGTGGATCTTTTCAGGATATCAATATACAAAATAATGTTAAAAGTGAATACCCAGAATAGTTTGGGAGTTAGGTTAGGTTAGGTTACCTAACCGGTGACGTTGCTATCGTAATTATTTGAAACTGTCTATGATTTTTAAACAGGCATGTAATTTTAGCTCTCAAGTATTTGTAACGTTTATCAAGAGTATTTCAAAGTATAATCTCTATAGTGTGTCTGGAAGAAAACCGAAATAATTTAACAAATTGTATAGAATTATATAGAATTTGACTTAAAACAAACTAATTACTAAATTAAATCATGTTGGCTTAACAATAAGGGCCAACGTTCTTCTTTTGGCTTTACATGATGCTTTTTGCTTACAATACCATTTTTATGTTTTCTTAAACATCACCATCACCTTCGGAAGTGGAATTAGTGGAATTGGTACCTTATGATAAGATCATTAAACTCCGGTCTTTACAGCATTGTTAAATGGGTATACAAGATCGTGTGGAGTTTAATCTTTCGAAAACTCAATGCTGTCTATTGTCGTTGAAGCAAAATGTACCCTTGATGCCATTGTTCTTGAATGGCAATTGTATCGAAGAAATTGAAAAGCTCTCAGTATTCAGTATGTATGTCAACGACTATCTTCGTTAGAATGACCACATTCACAAGACCGCCAAAAATGCTGCCAAATGCTTAGGATTTCTATATCGTGTAAAAAATGTTCACCCTTTCTGATCTGGCTACCATTATAACGTGTTGTTAAATAATTTTACAACGACGATTTTATGATTTAATAATAATTTATTAAATATCAATATCTTAAATATAGAATACAAAATTTTACTTTTGATCAAATGAAATGGCTGAGCGATGCCTTGTGCGCTTGAACTAGCAAAGTCGACTGTTAAATTCTAAAAATGGTCTGATGCTTTCTACAGTTCTTTTTCTTTATATTTTTCTTTAAGCTAAGCGGATTATAACTTAATCTGCGTCTCTGATGATCATAATTTTATAATCCCTTTTTACATGAGAACGATTTTGCGCAAGTAAATAAGTCATAAATGCAATGCTGGTCCACGATCAAGAATGAGTCTGAACAGTCTGTATTGCAAGTAAGGTTTAGAATTTTTATTTTATAATGTGAACCACTACACCATTTATATGCCGTTTATATGTCCAAAACTCGAGTATAACTAACATCTTTGGGCAAGCGCAGCACAAAATTCTCTACACTTATTGTATAGAATTCAGAACAGAGCGTTAAAACTGATAGGAAATAGACCTATCATAGCTTCATTCCCATCTCTTGAACACCGTCGGAATGTTTCATGTATTTCCTTGTTTTATCGCTTCTTTCACAAACAATGCTCACTCGAAGTATTTACCAGTTCACCCGTGATACCTTCAAATATAGAGATTCGTTTTTTAGTCGAACAACACGATTATGGAATAACTTACCCAGCATGGTTTTCCCGTGCCATTTCAATTTTCAAGCATTCAAAACCAATGTTCATCGACACCTCCTTTCTCCTCCCCTAATTTCTCCAACGCCCGTGCTGTGTTTAACATTATATGGGTCTCTTAACATATCTTTGAGCGCGGGTATGATAAGTTGGGTCGGATAAGTTGTTTGTGCGCAAGGAGCTTGGTCTTCTTATTTAGCAAAAGTTAAAAAAAAAATGAGAAATATATGTAGGTATAAACTATTTGTTAGGAACTTTTGATTTGTTTTATAATACGAACAAAAATATATGTAGGTATAAACTGTTTGTTAGGAACTTTTGATTTGTTTTCTAATACGAACAAAAAATTGGTATTAAAACAATTTATGTTAAAGGGTTTGTTCTCAGTCTTTCGGAAGAAACTGTCTTTGAAAATATGGGGCTTGAGGTAAGCAAATTTAAAAGCCGAAGAAGAAGGAAAATGTTTTTGAATACAAAAACCATTATACTTTATAACGATGAAGGAATTCCCGAGTTGGATTTCCCAAAACCATTTTCAGATGACCAGTAAGTCAATTTGTTGTTTCTTACGAAATATAAAACTTCCAAAAGTTTGTTGTAAATGATCTACTCGTAAATCCGTTTTGAAAAAAGTCGAATTGCGAACTGCCGACAATAGATATGAAGCTGAAAATATACCTCACAAAGAAAACAGTCCTCCATTTCCTCTGCAAATGGCCTGCTTTAGCTTAATTTAGAGCATAATCTAATAGGGTATTTTTTGACGACACTCTTTCGGAAATGAAGATCAAAGACTTGTTCTCTTTTCTCAACGCGACGAAATGGTTCTAGGACTCTAGGACGAACTTCTGTGCCGTGCCCTCCGTTTGACTTCTTAGATCCTGAGGTTTACAGTGCGAGGGGTCGAATGGCTGCTGTTTCAGCACCAGTAAACAAGCTGCCTAACTCGGCACAGTGTTGATGGTGTCGGATGAGTGTGGTTGTGCGGCTGAGTGAGTGATCCAATTTACGGATGATTGTGCAAAAGCAAACACAATAAGAGACATCAAAACCAACTAGATTCTTTTATATTTTTTAACTCAATCCAAACTGGATGATTCCATGAGCATGTCCATGATTTCTCCTATCAATTACATCAAAATGGCGCACTTCAGCGCTAATTGGGCCACAAGGCTAAACTGCCAGTGGTTATTTTTTGCATATACTTACACATACATTTTCCTTATAGACCTTTTTTCAATATGTTCTTTCATATTTTGCAGGAAATGGCTTAAATCAAATTTCAGCCTTCGTTTTTTCGAGACCTCTCCCATTGACATTGAAAAAGAACTCAATTTAAAATCCCCACTGCATCGAAAGAAAATCACTCTAGCCATTTCTGAGCTAACTGGCAAAGAAGATGATGATCTAGCATTAAAAGCAGGTCGCTTAGATGTCTCTTGGACCATGCGATGGCTGGATGATATCGGTCTTCCTCAATACAAGGATACGTTTCTGATGGCAAAAATCGATGGTCGCATGCTGCATCGTTTGACAATGGAAGACCTGGCACATCTGCATGTAACATCATGTCTGCATATTGCCTCGCTCCGACGTGGCATTCAATGCATGCGAGAAATGAAATGGGATCCTGAGTGTCTTATTCGTCGTTCAAAATCCGAAGACGACAATAGCAATGAACCGGTGGCTCTATGGACTGCACATCGTGTAATGGAATGGCTGAAGGTTGCCGATCTCTCAGAGTATGCTCCGAATTTACGTGGCGCTGGAGTACATGGCGCTCTAATGCTCTACGAACAGAGATTCACAGCCGAACTGTTGGCTGATTTATTGAGTATTCCACCAAGCAAGACTCTCTTACGTCGTCATTTGGCAACACATTTCAAAGAGCTTCTTGGTCGTGATACGATTCAAGGTAAACGTGACGCAGAATCGCAACCCGGCTATCAACCGCTCAACATAACTGCCAAAATCAAGCTACAAAAGAAGTCACAATTCTCATTGAAAAGACGAAAGAGCACAAAAGGCAGTGAGATCGAATGGACAGATTTTGTATGTCCAATGACTCAAACCGAACTAACGACGCCAGTTAAAAAGCAATTAGATGGCGCAAATAATGACAATATAAACATATCAAATAATTCAGCCTAAGATGACTAACAAACACAAAAAATAACAAATAACAAGATTGAAAAGGACTTAATATTACATATTACCCTTATTCAGTCACCAATTTTTCAAAGTCTTCCCTGCAGGAGAAGAAGAAGCGCAGCTACTTCAAAGAAATACAACCACTTCAAGCACTGCAAAAAGAATGAACAATAAATTTATTATTATTCTTAATTATTTTACTTTACAATTTCACAGTGTGAGTAATTGGTAAGTTTTGCATTTTATCTTTTAGCCATTGGACCATTTTCTATTATTAAATTGTTAAATAGTTAATAAAAAAAAGTTATCAAAAAAGTGTTATAAATACCGAAGGAAATTATTAAGAACAAGTTTTGTTTTTGTTTTATATAATCATATTTTTTTTAATTGATGTTTAGAATATAAGTAACAATTTATATAGCAAAGCATTTATTAAACACATGCAAGCAAAGCGATTTAATTATGTTTACATAAATACTAACAATACGATGACCCGCACAATATTTATATCGAGTTTATACCAATTTTGTATACTAGAAATATGAAAAATATTTATACTGTTCCAATTTGAAAATAAAAACAAATAATTAGTTGTATTTAATTCTTCATGATAGGAAAAAATTAATAATTATTAAATTAAATGAACCTTGAGTGTTGTAATTCATGAGAAAGTAAACAAAAAATGCTGCAAGTGGAAGTTAATAAAATAGATCGTTTTATCGTTTTTCTGTTACTTCTGTTTTTGTCCTCCTGCATTTTAAATGTACTTATATAATTATACAGCTTCGTTATGGAAACATAGACAGCCCTCGCATTTACTTTTTACAATTTTTGTTTTATGATCTCCGTCGTTATTTATTTTTCGAAAACTCCATTTCTTCATTCTATTTTCGATTTTCCCTACATTGTTTTACAAGTTTCGGTTATCTGAAATAGCTTCGTGCAATTATATAAAGTTACTCCCAAAATTAAGCATACACCATTATTTTGCCTCTTTTAGAAAAAACATATTTATTTAAATTTTTAAGAACTGATATTTGTGAAAACAAAACACTCTCTTAGAAGCCTTGTGGCTTATTGATATGCTTTGTATCGAACTCAAACCGTTTACTTTGATTAAAGAAAGGTTTTTTGCGGCAACTGCTTAGGACGCGCCGAACGGTTTCTGTTGATACGGTTCTCTTTATGTTTGTCGCGATTCCCATCGCTTATTTTGGAACACTTGTTTTTTTAATTTTCCGCACAATAAGCTCTTCATCGTATTGAGACAGAATTTTTGTTCGACCTCTTCCAGTGTTTTTAAGTAGCGTATCTTCGAAAAAATGATTGTTAACAATCTGTTGAACAGTCGAATGTGTTCGCCCGACGATTTCACCAATTTCCCGCAAAGATTTGCCCTTGGAATGCAAATTGATTATAAGTTTTTTTGTAGAAATATCAGTTTGTTTTCTTTTTTCTGCCATTTTAACAAATTACAAAAAAAAAAAAAACACAAAGCTGTCGACTTAAATGTCTTGATGCAAACAAGAATGTTCATTGAAAATTAATATCTGTTTTATTAAGAGGAAAAATAATAATTTTTTTATTGGTGTACGCTCAATTTTGGGAGTAACTGTAGTTTACCCTAGATCGTTTGATATATAATCTTTGTTAATTGCAAGAAAAAAGGATTTTAAAACTTTTCCCTTTTTTTTACAAAAGAGTTGTTCGGTTTTAATATTAACCAATACTTTGATTTGGTAGTTAAATAAGTTCCAATTCATTTTTGTACAACAAGTCCTTATATTGCATGGAAAACTTTTCAATATCGAATATGCTAGCTTAAAATCTTTGAATTCCATTTACTTCACAGTAAACTACATTTAAACTTTGTAGATTTAAAGGAAATAGAAACAACACTATCAAAACAAGTAAAAAGATGTTTAAGAGCTTCGAGAAATCAGTGAAAGTGAACTTTAAATTAAGGCCTAATTTTGAAAGAGTTAAATCCAGTAAAAATCTTAACTACTTAACGCGCCCCTAAATCCGTTTGCTGAAACGAAACTTCAATGCTTCTTATAAATTTTTGTATTGAAGCAAATTTTTTTAAGCTTCCACGAAACAGCTAATTCAAAACTTTATTGAATAAAAAACACAATAATTGAAGTTCGAAAAAAAAAAAATAATGAAAAAAAAAAAAATAGTTAAATGCTAGCACAGTTAGCTTTAATTTATTGAAAATAAGGAAAAATTAGATAGTAACAATATTAAACAAAAAAAAAGAACAGTTATAGAAAATAGGATAAGAACAATATTAATACTGAAATAAATCAATTATCGACCAAATGAAGCAATTTTTAATAAAATTAAAATTTAAGGAGACCAATTTGTTCTTTTTTTTAATAGAATATGAAAAGAAAAAGCTTAATCAGAAATCGAATTTCGGAGCTTATAATAAGACTTAGTGAAATGTTTAACTTTTCCACATTTTTCTTATATGAACTTTTCTTTTATCTAACCAAATGGAATTTCTTGTTCAACTATAAAATAAAAATTAAATTAAAAAAAAAAAAACTTAAATTCATGGAATTGAAAAAATGACTACTCGTATATAAAAAAACTATATAAATCAATAATTCTTTTTTTCACAGCTTTACTAAAGTTTATTAAATAATGCCTTATTTTTGTATCCAAATGTGAACACGCCTTGCAAGTAACGAGTTGACTAAATGATTTCAAATTAGAGTGCTACTGCGTAGGTGCTAATAGGGTCATATTGTCATAAGGTAATTGAATGTCTTTTTCCTTTTTTTGATTTTTTAGACATTTGAAAGACTGCAAAAGACGTTTTCGTCATTCCAAATAATTCAAAACAAAGGAGTTTGGTGTTGTAAGGGCTATAGAACGAGCAGCCCAATCAATTTCTCCATTTTTTAGATTATTCTCTCCATATAAGTTTCAACACTCAAATTTGGGTTGGATTTCTGTGAAGTTTCATCATGATAATATTTTTTATCAGGGGTTAGTAATAATCCCACACTTCTATAAAAAGGGCAACTTATGACAATAGATATTTGCCAAATTAAAAATATTTACCTTTTCATTTTCAACAGGTTTCGTCGGTGCAGAAAAAATCATAGGGTGAAATCGGCTAAAGTGATTTTTGAGAGTTGACAGTAACAACAAACAAATTCGGTATGAGTAAAGTGATTATCACATGTGACAATCACATTTTTGTGACTTTTTCTTGTGACACGTATTTTGTTGTCATTTTGCCTTAAAATTCACATTTGTGCTTTAAATGTCTATGGTTCCAAGAAAAACGAACACGTTCGTCCCTGTGAATTTATTTTCAAGACTTGGAAATGAGAAAAATGAAAACTATAATTAAAAAAGGAATGTCTGACTATTTTCACAGTTAGATATTAGAAATTATTTAAATATATTGGCGCAAAATTTTAAACAGTTCTCGTTTAAGGAATTAAAGCGGCTCTACTTAACGCAGTCGTTTAGCTTGGAGACTTGGTCTAACTTTTGCATAATTTTAAACACGTTAGACAACTCTTCTAACTGATGTGGGTTTTACAATAGAACCTAAGCGAATTTGCGTTGAACAACCCTTAATTTGACAGATACATAACTCACACAACTACAAAAACACAAAAAAAAAGTAAAAAGAACAGACAACTTTAAACCAAATAATTTTTCGGCGAAAAAAGTACATTTAATATACTACATCGGTACAGATTTTGATTGTTTATAAGTTATTTACATTATTTTAGATGAAAATAAAGTATAAATCGCAAATTCACAGCATAAAAAACTCAATTTGTTGTTGTAAGGTGCAGATTCATTTAGATTTATACTCGTTTCGGCGGCCGGCCGGCGCGGCGCGCGTGCATACATAATAGACTGGGCCAAAAAAATTGACTATTTTTTTTTTTTAAAAGATATATCGAGAATATCATTCAGAATGACAAAAAAAAATTTTCGTAAAAGTTTGAGCCCTTAATATCAATTTTAAGAGGTCTATCATCGCTAATTTTGATTTTTAGTCATAATTTCATGTTTTGCGTCAGAACTGACAAAACATTGAAGTAAAAAAAATTCATTTTGACTTACTTTTATAAAAAATTAAATTCCCTACAAAAAAGGTCTAATTGAAAATTTTCGTCAGACAAGCCGTTTTTGAGTAATTAAGCTTAATAAATTGTTATTTTTCTTCGATTTTACTTTTTTAATTTGGAATTTTGTAACTAACGAATCAATGAATATCTCAAAATGATCACAATGGATTTTTAAAGGAAATTTAATGCTCTACAAAAAAGGTCTCTTAATATTTTTGTCTAAATTTAATTCTTCAAAAGTTATTCACAATTAAAATTGAAAAAAAATTGAAATTTCAAGTTTTTCTTTCTTAACTCAATTTTTTTTTACTTAAAGGAACAAATTGACTTTTTTGAACATTATTAATCATCTTTAATCGAAAATCTCTTAATATTCACCATTATTCTAATAATATTATTACAAAAATATATAAATTTAACAATAAATATGAATTTATTTTTGCCTAATTGATCATTTCTCAACAAAAACATGGTTCTACTATCTTAAAGAAATTTTTGAGTAAACAATGTGAGTGCAAGCTTCGCGGGACTGTAACGCGATACTACTGCAATGGAAAATAAATATTCAAGGTCATTTTCTTTCGTTTGGGTCTCATAGTAGACAATGTGGTTACTAAAAGAAGAGGGGATACGTTTATTCGGTATAGTGCTTAATAAGTTGATGAAAAGCGAATCAAAATCGAGGGTTAAGGGAGGAAATGTTATTTATCGATGTAAATTCGTGTATATTAATAACATAAAAATTCACAAATGTATGAAATATTATAAATAAATAATTTTCAATAGCGAAATTAAATAATTGTTTACTCAAAAATTTCTTTAAGATAGTAGAACCATGTTTTTGTTGAGAAATGATCAATTAGGCAAAAATAAATTCATATTTATTGTTAAATTTATATATTTTTGTAATAATATTGTTAGAATAATGGTGAATATTAAGAGATTTTCGATGAATGATGATTAATAATGTTCAAAAAAGTCAATTTGTTCCTTTAAGTAAAAAAAAATTGAGTTAAGAAAGAAAAACTTGAAATTTCAATTTTTTTTCAATTTTAATTGTGAATAACTTTTGAAGAATTAAATTTAGACAAAAATATTAAGAGACCTTTTTTGTAGAGCATTAAATTTCCTTTAAAAATCCATTGTGATCATTTTGAGATATTCATTGATTCGTTAGTTACAAAATTCCAAATTAAAAAAGTAAAATCGAAGAAAAATAACAATTTATTAAGCTTAATTACTCAAAAACGGCTTGTCTGACGAAAATTTTCAATTAGACCTTTTTTGTAGGGAATTTAATTTTATATAAAAGTAAGTCAAAATGAATTTTTTTTACTTCAATGTTTTGTCAGTTCTGACGCAAAACATGAAATTATGACTAAAAATCAAAATTAGCGATGATAGACCTCTTAAAATTGATATTAAGGGCTCAAACTTTTACGAAATTTTTTTTTGTCATTCTGAATGATATTCTCGATATATCTTTCAAAAAAAAAATAGTCAATTTTTTTGGCCCAGTCTAATACATAAGATATGTACATTTGTATCTACAGATTTCTTAATTGTAGAGCACTTTCGTACGATTGTTTCGAATTTATAATATTCAGCGATTCAGTCTATTTACAAAGAACATCTTTAAAAAATCTAATAAAACATCAGTAAACATTTCTCCTTCAATTTGCTTTGGTATGAAATGACCATTGTCAATATGGATAAAGTATACTTTTAAAAGATAAACTAGCTATTTGCTGCTGTTAAAGTAAGACGAGCTCTTTAACGTTAAAGTATAGTTTATGTCCTTTAAAATTAACAAAAAGTCGGTTCTCGTTTTATACTCAATATTTAGAGTCGACTCCCATTCTAAAATTGATTTAGAGTGGGTTTTAAATGTTTAAAATTTTGCGCTATTAGGTTTACCAAATCCAAGGTAAAAAACGCATATGTACAATGTTAGAAGATTCTTATATCCTTTGTTCTTTTTACTTATAAAAAAGTTAGCGTTTTTGATTCAATACAAAACATAACAATTTTCAGGCAAAAAAAATTAAATAAATCGATTTATGACAACTGTTAGTACTTGTCTCTCAATATGCTGCCAAATTTTCAATAATTTTTGGGGATCACGTTTCAGAGACGGAAAATTTAATTTGATCACATTTGACGTTCATAAATGTGACAATCACCAATCACGTTGGCTGATTCCACCCCAATACGTGTCTGTGATGAGAAACCTTGGGTGCAGACGCCTTAGTGTACTTCCACCATACGCAGCCACACCTCAAGGGTGTCATAAAATCAAAACCAGGGGTGGAATCGCGTAAGGTGATAGTTGACTATCAATTCGTTGATTGTCGTTTTTGACTATAGCTGTCTCTATCATATCAATTAAGAATTATAGAGAGAGCGATGGTCAAAACGACAATCAACAAATTGATAATCAACTATCACCTTACGCGATTCCACCCCAGGTTTTTCTCAGACGGTTGTTTAATGCTTAAATATTACCATCTTCAAAGATGGTAATTTATGTTTGTTGCTTTAACTTTCTTTTTAAAACCAAGATACTATATAGAAAAAGAGTTCGTTAAAAAAGTTAAAAAAGTTTCACTCGGATAAATCAGTAACGACTGCGCAAGGTGTGAACAAAAAAAAAGAAAGAACTGAATCATAGAACCCTATTGGCCCGTTAAACTACACAGTTTGTATACTAATACTTACTTTTGAATTACATTTAAGTAATTGAATTAAAAATAAAAATAAAAATAATATGTAATGATAACACAATTTGTTATTTTTGTATGTATAAAAATATATTTATTTGATTAACATTGTATTAATTGTTTTTCATTTTAAATTAAAGAAATATAAATAAACAATAATAATCGATAACAACAATTATTTAATTAAGTTTACAATAAAGAAGCAGTATTAGATTAAAAAAATAATGTCTTATAAAATTAGAAAGAACAAAAAATTAACAATCTTATAATTAAAACAAATTAGCAGCACGGTATTTAGAGACAAACAAAAAAATTAATTCCCTATTTTTCTTTTTAAGGATTTTTTCTTTTAAATTTATTATAAAACAAAAAATTAAGTTCATCTAAGACCGTGAACGAGACTTTAAAAAAAAATGCAAAAAATATATTTATGACTTATATTATAAACGTTATACAATTTTTTCCATAATTTATTACTGTTTGTGTCTGAAAATATAATTTAACAATAAAAAGTATAATTTTTTTTTTGAAAAATTGTATGGTATGTTTTTGATCATAGACTAGATGAGTTTTATTTGTTTTTTAATTTTGTTCATGATTTAGATAAAGTGTAAGTACATTATGAAAGGATAAACATTTAACAATAGGTATAAATATATTTACAAAAAAAAAAGAGTAAATCTTATAATATCTTTGGCAGTTTTACGTTTTTTGCTTTGTGTTATTTGAAAATCAGTCGATGTTCATTTTTTTTTTAAATTATATAGTTAGTCTTGTATTTTAATCGTAAG
This sequence comes from Philhelius festivus, assembly GCA_963931855.1. Taxonomy (NCBI): domain Eukaryota; kingdom Metazoa; phylum Arthropoda; class Insecta; order Diptera; family Syrphidae; genus Philhelius; species Philhelius festivus. Next base: position 86,755,008 of record OZ007557.1, on the reverse strand, counting down.
TTAGTTTTAAATTGCGACTTTAACTTTGTGCTAAGTTCTTGTTGATTGTTTCTTGGCCAAATCAAATCAAATGTGAAATAATCGTTCCCCATGATTTGATAATAACATTTCGGCTAACTCCATTGTATGGCAGAAAAGGATCTCCTTAAAAAAATCAAGAACTAATTTAGGAACTAAAAATCCGACCTATTCTGAGTCTATAGATCTGAGCTTCTTAATTGAGAGCTTTTCGGATTTGATATTATTTTCTTTTTAAATACAGGTGAATACGATTAAACCCAACTGTAAAAGCTTGCAATTGCTTACATATTCTGAATACCATGTAGTTCATGAGTGTCCTTACTTCGCTGATGATTCGTATAGCTTTCCGCTAAGATACTACCAATAACTGATGAAGCGGGTGGTGGCGGTGGAGGTGTGTGTTGATGATGATTGCTTATAGCTGCAGCAGCGGCAGCAGCAGCCACCGCAGCTGCATTTGGATGCTGTAGTTCTCCCGGTGGAAGGTAATCCTTCCAGTTGCGGAACAAATATCGTGTAAATTTCTTAAGTTGTCTAAATTTACAATATGTGGCGCCCTCTGCCGATTCGAGTTGTTGAGTTTGTATTAGAAAGCCTTTTTCTTTAAATGTCTTTTCCAGCTTCTCCCGTTGAACAGCTCGTCGGGATTTCTTCTTTTTGCTGGTATTATGAGTCAGTTGGTGATGATGATGAGAATTATTGCTATCTGAATTTTTTAAATGGCCCGGTGAAGGAAATGGGGACGGTGATGATCTGGTTGAAGTTGCAACTGAGACTGTTGGGAGGAGTATACTGCTAGTAGGAGAGTCTGGAATCTGAAGAAGCTCATTACTTAGACCAGCAGAGGGCGGAGGCACATCTATGGCGATCTTTTCGCCGGTGGCATTTAGAAAGACTCCAGCACAATTCATTCCAGGAACTGCTCCAGATTGTTGAAGGCTTTCTCGTGGGAAGAATTCATAGCTTCGCATTGATTTATCTCCGGTGCCGCTGTAGTAACGGTAATTTCCATCTGAATCTACCGAAAGCATTTTTTTCTCTTGCAAAGAAGGATTGGCGCCGCCTGTGAATTTAAATTTGCAAATGCTTACTTCCGTGGCAGGGTTTGAGTTATTCTCCGCTGGCATGGGAGGAATGAATATTGCAGAGCGCTTCCGTTTTTGTGGAGGATGGTGTGTAGCCTGGCTGACATTAGTGGTAGTTGAGTTTTCTGATTTCACCGAATTCGGTGTTGGAAGTTGTTCGGGATACTCCGTAGTTGAAGAAGGTCTTTCGATCTTTGGGATTGAGAGGATATTTGTATTCCGTATTGGGATTTTGAGGGAAAGTTGATTATTGCAATTTATAGTTTCTATATTTCCCCCCGCAAAGCTTCCGGATTCGATAAGCTTTTGGTAGTACAGGCTCATTGGGTGTAATAGAATATTTGAATTTTGATTTGGATTCGTCCAACTAGGCTGATCTGTTGTAGAAGGTTCTTTTACTCTAACTGTTGGTAGAGACATTTTTAAATTTGCGGCCAACAGGGAATCTGTGACTGAATCTAAAGATGTTGCAACTGGCGTGGGGCAGTTTGAGTTGGTTTTTGTTTCTGATTCTTCCTCATCGTTGCTTGAGGCAGAGAGTGAATCGGCATGATCCCGCAAGCAGAGATTCAATGGTTCATCCAACTTAAGTGGTGCATTACACTCACTCAATAGTTTTACATCTATGGCAGCTCTGGGAGTTCCTGGAAGAATGGTACCGTAGTTTTTATAGATTAAATGGCAAATATCGGCTTTTTTGGGCTTACGCCCGCGACGTGGCTTTGAATTGTCCAGAGTCATTTCACCCATATAAGGCAGGTCGGAATACTTAACAACTCTTTTAGGAGGTTTTTGAATGTTGGCATTCACATCTACCTCGGGAAGAGGTGGCTCAAAATTCGTAATCTCTTCTCCACCAGAATCGTCTTTGACCTCCTTTGCTGCTGTTTGGCGTTGCATTTCAGCAATCTTTTGCAACCAATTGCGAACGTTTTCGTGTGAGCTCTTCGTTGGCGACTTCTCTGCTATGAGCTTTGCAGGCAAATCTTTTGTAGGATGCGGCACTTTTGGTATGTGCTGACCTTGAGTTGCTTCATAATGGCTTAAGTATTCTGCCGGCAGCGCTTGATGGTGAAACCTCAGCTTAATAGCACCTTTCTGTTTGGTTTTAGGTGCGGATTGTCTTTTAGCCGCACTCTGCAGCTTGGCCTTTAGTTGACTCTTTGAAGAACTCATTGTCTTCACCGGAACTGGAGAGATTATAGAATTGAAATCAGACGTATGATCATCGTCAACTGTATTTGCACCTCGCGATATCAATGGATCATCGGATCCCTGAAGAAGCAGTTTACTCGAACCCATTTCAAGTGTTTGATTACTGATGTGATGCCAAGGTGTTTGATATAAATCACTGCTGTCCTCTTCCAATTTAATAGGATGCACCAAGGCAGCTTCAGGTACAGCTTGAATGTGTTGTGATTTTAATGGCAATGGTGATATGACCGTGGATCGTATCACAGATGAGCACATATCTTTATCGCATGTAGATCCGGCTCCGGTTAAGAGGTTGATTTCATCACGCGATATTTCCTGCATGCTATTGCCCACTGAAAGAAAACAGAAATAAATAATATTAGTTTAGCTTTTGAAAAATCTACATTATATTAAAAGGGTAAAAGTAATGTTTATGTTTCTAGGTTTCTTTGCTTTCAATACCATAAGCTTCATGATTCTAAAAATTATAGACGCAAAATTATGGGGGGAAATCTACAATTTGGTCCTTTTAACTGATGAAATGAATTCGAAAGCCTACAAAAAGTTGACGGTAACAAGAATGCTTTCCCCAACATCAGAAATCAAGAGGGACAAATAATTTGCCACAAGCCAATAAAACTCGATACGTAATTTCAGTATTGACACGTGGGTAATTGTATTTACTTCTGTTTTAGGAAAGTTGATGAGAATTTAAAAGAAGATACCAATGCACAATGGTGTTTAATGTCTGAATATCGCAATTGCAAGGAAATAGTGAGCTAGGTAAAGTGTTCCACATCCATATAGTGTGGCTAAGAAAGTAATCTCTTAACTTAACAGTACAACCGAAGTTGGGTTCAATAATGCTCAATAAGGTACAAAATTCGAAGCATAAATCCAAAATATTAGTTTTCATAATTGGTCGTATTCAGGTATTTATTTATTTGTTTAATCCCGCTTATCTTCGTAATGGCTGACTGAGCAATCGTCTCCTAAGAATTCAACTATTTGTATTGAAATAAAATTTAAATATAGATGAAATTTGGACATTTTGTTCTGGAGACCAGACCTGGCAAGCATACTTAATAATGGGTCTCACAAATGAAATAAACAATTGTTTGATAACGTAGGAGCCAGAAAATTGACGTGATTCCATTTTAATCCATCCAAATACTAAAATGGCCTTATTGCAAGTCATATTAATATGTTGCGAAAATTCAAGTTTCTTGTAAAAAAAACACTAAGTATAGAAATTTCGTTTATATTTAACAGATTTACGGCATTAAAATAGTACTCAAAAGACAGAACAGACATTTTACGTGTAAAATTTATAATCTTACATTTGTCGATATTTCAAGATCAATTGAAGACATACTACACAATGTTTTTAAATAAGTTTACATCATCTGCATAGATAAGACTCTTCGAGTATTTTAAAACTAAAGGAAGATTATTTATGATCTATTCTAGAATTTTTTTTCAAAATAAAAAAATATTTTTTTAAAGTCTTGAAATACAACGTTTTTTAAGCTATTTAGAAGCTTCTCTATAAAAAATTTCATCAAAATCCGTTATGCAGATAATGAGAAATTCAAAATTCGAAACAATGGTTCTATGGTTGGTGCAGTCAGTAATATCTTAATTTCAATTTTTTTGTTATAAAATTATAGATCGTAAAAATTAAACGAAAAAAAAATTATAAAAATTCTCGGAACCTTATCGAGAAAAATACCATTTTCGAAAACCGTGAATAAGGTAAAATAATTCGTTTTTTCTCACATCTTGTAGATTGTGTTAAGAAACTATTATTTAAAATTTAAAAAAAAATCGAGATACATACATATTGAGTTTTGAAAAAAAAAATTGAATTTTTTTTAAAAACTCAAAAAAATTTATTTTTGAAAATTTGAATACACAATAATATTTAAACTTTTGAGGAGAATAAAAAAAAAATGGTTTCAGGAGGGGTACCAAAAAAAATCATTTTTTGGAATTTTTTGTCAATCATTACCTAGCTTTAACTAATTGAATTTATTTTTTTAATCTGTGTGACAATTTTTGAGAAAAAAAATATTTATAAAGTTCAGAAAGTACCGTTATTTTTGATCTTAAAAAAAAAGAAAACTTGTGGGAGAACAAATTAAAATACTATCTACCAAGTTTAAAGAAAATCGACCGAGTAGTTTAGGATGTAGTCGAACAGACAGACTGAATTTCGAGACCCACTTTTTTCGTCTTCGCTATCATCGTAATGTCAACTTTGATCAAAATCTCGAATTTTATTTTTTTTACGATGCATAACTTGCCTTATAGTAGGTACCTATAGGTCGCAAGTAAAAAACCTTAAATTTCGTTACATTGTGCAGCAGACCTAAAAACTTATTAATCTCATCAACACAATCAATATTTCACTTAAATTCTAAAATAATAAATGGCACAACATATTTTATAATATGAATCTGACTTCAAATCCAATAAGTTACATGACACCTTACATGCAATTCGGATTGAATCACAACAACTACAAACAAAAAGCAAAAAAAAAAGTTTCGATGAAAACTTTTAGAATATTAAAGAGTAATCTCATTAAACTCTTCCAAAATAAACACTCTCTTAAATCTCTAACTGAAACCTTTGAAATACTTGTTGATACAATAAACTTTCAATAATTACCGTTGAATAAAAACTCCGGTAACATTATAATTAAATGCAGTTCACAATAAAGTTAATTTTAAAAAACTTCTCGAAAAACAACTTGTATCCGCATTTTATGTTGTTTAATTCCGGAAGCTTAGTGTTGCTGTAAAACAAAAAGTTTTCGAAAATAAGGGAACTTCCTCTCTTTTGAAATTCGATTCCCGGTTTTCTTTTGCCGAGATAAAGTCGTATGAGTGTCGTCTTGATGTGCCCGAATATTTCCTTTTTCGGTAAATTGAAAACTGACCAAAAGCGATAGAATTAAGTTTGAAATTCTTAATTAAAGTTTTAATTTTTTTTCTTTTTATTTTTTCTTTTATTTATATGTTAAATTATGTTCGAGTATATTATTTTTTTATTTGTTGTAGGTAACCACTGTGAATGATTTTTGAAATGCAAGACACGTGACCGTTGTTTGTAAACACTTGAGTATTTTGAGAATTCAGGTATTCAAAGGTAAACTTCCTTTCAATTTTAAAATGTATTTTCCTTTTAACCGACAACGTCCGTTTGTTTGTGTTCTTTTTTTTTTTAATTTCCGCCCGTACGCGTTGACATCCAAAACGCAACTAAGAACGTTCCGAAAATATATCCACCTTAGATGGACGTCGTCTATTGATGACGGCCGTCCCGTTTAGTATGTCTTCACTCTTCTTTCTCATCTGTTATCGTGTCTCATCAGGTTGTATTCTACAGAACCGTCCTTCGTCGTCGATCGTATCGTTTGCAACGTCCAAAAAGCAAAAGCTCAAAAAATAAAATAAAAAAATACACACTACAATAGGGAGCGCATTTTCGAAAAGTGTGAGCGAAGCGTTTGTAACATTCTATTTACACCCAAAAACCACGGTGGTGATCTGGCTAGCAAAGCAGCATCCGATGTCCAATCGGAGATGAATTTTTAGATTTTTTGAGCATACACGGGACCGTAAATACACAGAAGGCTTTGTGATCTTTTTAGGTTTATTTCTAGACCCTCTAAAATATCATATTCAATTATTACGTGTGTCGGGAGCGAACGAGAGGAAACTATGAAAATAGAAAGAAAAGTGTTTTGCCAGAGATCACACTGATGACGACATCAGTTGGAAAGTTGAAATAGGCATGCCGCCTAACGCATCCGTGAGACCGGTACGGTTGGCTGGATACTCGATAATCTTATCAGTGGTGTTTTTCAAAAAAAAAAAAAAAATGCAAGACCTGTGCGCCAGTTTATTTTTTTTCTGAAAAAAGTTATTTTCGTGCTGAAAGAGAATTTCGTCGAGAACAAAATGCCAAACAATCGCGTAGAGTTTCATTGGCATTCGGTGAAAAGAAGGCGATCTTTCTGACCGAATTTTATACCAAATATGGCAAGAACATCGATTATGGCATAAATGTTTATAAATAACATTTAACCAGAAGATCGCAAGATGAATAATGAAGAATACATTTTAAGAGTTGCCGTTTCGAATAATCTAATAGAATAATCGAATGGTTTGATTGGATTGATTGTGTTTTAATATAGGTGCAGGGGGCGTATACGTACTATTTTCTTTTTATTAATTAAAAATTGTTGATTTTGGTTTACTTTGATTTTATTGAAAGAAAGCTGTTAGAATCATTTTTTTTATTTTTACCATATACACTCGACATGGGGTATTAATTGTAATGTACACTTAAGGACTTATTATTAATAAAAAATGGTCACAAAAACAGGAAACATTCATTGTGATGTAATTCTTTTTAAAATGTTTGGTTGAATAAAACTTTATATCATATCTTATATTTTTATATTAGATATATCACACTGTTTATTTACCTTTGCTGGCAGCTTCAATAAAATTTAATAAATTGTTTAAGTCAAACGTTTCTTGATATTAGACAAAGTGACTTTGCTTTTGATAGACACTAGACTAAGTGACGATAGTGAGAAAGTGATCTCAATCGGTTATAATTAAGCTGATCACGTGAAGTAACTAGTACTAAATAAATTTTCGTGAAAGGTCTCCAAATGGCTCTTTTGTTCTATTTTTACTTGTGGTAAGGGTACTCTAGAGAAAGTTTTGCATTTGGAAAAAAAAAATCGAACTCCAGATATTGATCAAAGTTGACATTACTTACGACTTTCTCATTAACGGCTTTAGCGTTTTTATAAAAATTTCAAGAAAAATTTAATACATAAAAAAACATGTTTCAATATGTCTAAATGTCTGAACGTCTCTCTACAGCCTAAGCCACTGGAGCTATTTTCTTCAAACTTGGTATTTAAGGGCCTTCGGTGATTAACTAAAGGATAAATTAAAAGTTTTTTTTAGCTCCAAAACTAACGATACCTGCTCTTCAGCCGTTATGCAAAATCTTATTTATCTCAAAAACTACTCTAACGAGAAAAATTTTGGGAAGAAATGGTTTTAATGGCACGTGTCATACAACCGTTTTTTCACCCATGTTCTGTATTCCGAGTGAAAGTAATTTAAAACGAATTTCAATTTCACTTAAAATGAAAAGGCATATTCTACATTCCGACTGAATTCAATTCACTCCGAATTTATTTGTGAAATGTCAAAATCAGCTGTGCAAAACGAAAATAGATTCACTTTTATTATTAATAAGTGGTAGAAGGGACAAAAATCAATGATAGAGAGTTCGTGGAAGAGTTTTACGTGGTAAACCCAAAGTTTTAGATCTTCCACAAGCAGCATAAGTTGAAATGGGGAATGCAATAACATGATCATAATTTGAATTGTTTTTCTTGTCGGAAGCTCTTTTGTATTTCCTTGTAAACAACAATTAATTTTAATAAAATCAAAATTTCAAAGTTTTATTTACATGTTTGTCAATTGTCGCGCAAATGTAAAGTAAGACGCTATGTATTCGAAATATAGAACACGAACATTCATCTCCGAAAACGCAATTCACAATCTTCATTTCGGGTGAAATTCAGAACACCAAAATTTCACATTCGGAATGAACAAATCACAAAAGTCATTATATGCGAAATGCAGAACATCAAAATTCACTTTTGTTGCTCGAATTCACAATAAGTGAAATGCATAACATCAGTGTTTATCTTTGATTTCCTCCATAACAGTTCTAACGATTTTGGGTAAAGTTTTTTTTATACAGGAGCTCCTTTGAATTAAAAGTAATATGGAATATAAAATATTCGAAAAAATATTTTTGGCGTTTAAAAAAAAACATTTTTTTGAAAAATCAATATTTTCAAAACTTTTGAACGATTATTTTTTGAAATTATTTCCTAAAATCTATAATACCAAATACTTAAAATTGGCTTCCCTTGAAAAGTCTTAAAGAAATTTCTTATATAAGAAATTAACTTAATAATAACATGATTTTTAAACTTTGCTTACTTCATACTTTTCTAGAAATCAGACTGCAACTTTATGTATTTGAACATTTTGCTCTAATTCTATCCACGCTTTTATGTTTATGAATGATTTTAGAATTGCAAAGTACTTTTACATAAGAGCAAGTACCTGCGATCTAGCCATGCATTTTATTTGTATCTGAAGTGAACTACTCTTGAATTGTTAAATCATGATTTCTTAGGAAAACATTCTACTCGCCTTAGCTTCAAATATTTCAAGCGAAATAAAATGAGGCTAGTTTCCTAGAAAAACATTTAAAGGACATCGTGAATTCTTTACCTATAAATCGTATAAAATATATGTCATAGAAGATAGAATTTAAATAAAAGAACTATTTTGAATGGATCCTGCTAATTTTAGAGATTCGTAAAAGTTAGATGGATTCTATGAAAAAACCTCTCATTTATATTTATACTAAAACACCAAAATATCTTGTATTGTTTTTTCAACAATTAATTACAATGTCTTAGTTTCGGAAATGTCCATTCCAGAAAATATTTGAATTCAATAAGATATTTTTAGGATTTATTGTTGTCATTTTGCTGTCATCGTAGTCCCATGGTTTTTGTAGGTTTTTCATAATTTAATAAGATGAAATCAACCCCGAATAAGTATAAATAAAATATCTATAAATTACATGAATACCCAAAATATTTATTGCATCAAAATAAAATAGAGAAATAAAACATCAAAACCAAAATTTATAAATAAAACATGGTATTTTTTATAAAATACCAAAATATACTTTAGTAGATATTTTTTTATTTTCTTTAACACCCATAAAACTGAGGTAGAGGTAGGTAGATTTATGTACATACAAATGTACAAGCAAAATATTTAAAAAAATAAATAAAATAAAAAACAAAAATAACACATTGATATTCCTTCCTCGATTGGCCAAAAATAACCACCACTACAAGAAAAAGATTAGGTTTTGGCCACTTGTTGAAGTCAACACACAACTTGGTACCAATTTCTTTTATTTTTCTTTTTTTTTCATAAACTATGACGCATTTACCGAAAGCAATTAGTTCTTGTTGCGTTGATTCATAGCTTATTCGCTGGGGTTGCCAGTGTGAAAAAAAACGTTTATGGACAAATTTTGAGAAATAAAATTTAAAACATTTACAAATTAACTTAAATGTTGAACAAATTTTACCAAATTTTAACGAAAATCTATTACAATCAAATTTTAACGAAAACCTATTACAATAAATAAGATTAATTGAACTGCTGAAACAGTTTCCCATCAATGTACACTTTCTCATTTTAACTTGCAGGCAGATAGCAAGTGTGTCCCTAGAGTCTGTTTTCTTCTAACTCTAGTTTTTGGCAAAAGTTGTTAAAGTTCGTCAATTTCGTGGATTGGTTAATTAACATGTATTAAGTTTTGTTTTTTTTTTTGTTAACATTTCCCGAATTGGTCGAAAATTTAAGAAAATATTTTTTTTTATTGTACTTTTGGTTTTCCTTTATACTTTTCTGTGAACAATTTACCTACATAATTGTGTAAATGGACAGATACTTTATGTCATCAATGCGTAAAGCTATAGGCTTGAATCAAAATATCAAGTTCGTACGACTAAGTCGTGCAATTTTAAGGTAAAAACTTCTGAAAGGTTTTTTAAAATTATTAAGAAAATTTCTAAGTTTGCTTTTCGACAAAAGATATTTGCCAAGTGACATTCGAAGGGTCGAGTTCTTGTGTGAAGCGAGGAATCGACTGCCTCGTTTTCTGCTGTAAATTTTCAAGGACCGGGACGATGTTCACGACCGATCCAGGGTTTCTTTGACATATGAATGTTAGCTGATTGGTTACCGTCTAAAATTTGGCTTCCAAACGTTTAAGAGTTGATCGTGAAGGGCCACCGTTACGCGCATAACGTTTGCAATAACGATCACTTTTTTGATAATAAATTTGTATCATTTGGGACCTGCTGTTCAATCAAGTAACTTGCCATGGTGATTTAGCATCAATAACTAAATAAAGACTAATTAAATAAAGAACAGATTCGACAGATGTCACTAAAATCTACCCGCGTCAAGTGACAGCTTGGCTGATATATGTCCATTTTGTTTTTTTTTCTGAAAATTGAACCAGCGATTTTAACAATGCAAGAAAACTACAATTCACTGTGTAAATTTTTAAATTACTAAGAGTTTTACAATTTTCTTAGCTTTTTGTAATTTAAAAAAAAAAACTTATTTCGTTGGAATTACTTGGCGTAATGGTTTGGTTAGTGCATTAGACTCCCGAACTGGGGCGCTGCGCGGTATGGGTTCGAATGCACCATGAAAAATGTTTTATTTAGTTCTACATCGTTTTGCGGGGAAGTGACACATATTTCAAGATTTTCTCTTGTCATGAAAAGGTGACTTTTCTCTTAGTCGTTTGGATACGACAGAAAAATTGTGACTTGAAAAATGTCTGCCCTAAGAGAATACTACTCGTATTTTGGATATAACGAAGTTCTGGATTTCGACACATTTGTTTGTTTTCGATCTTTTGCTCAAAAATTTCAAGTAAAAGTCTTTTTTTTTTAAATAGATATGTTTATATCGTGTTGGCCACACTGTTCCACTTTATGTGTAAATAATGAGATTTTGAAGGCATCTCTTTTCGAAACAAGTAACATGTCAGCGTTTTTTGTGTGATTTTTCCTTTTTTTTGTAGAAAGAGGGCTTCCACTCATATCAAGAACATTTTATGTCTGACAAATGACTTCTCTTTATTTTCTTCTTGCTTTAGTAGGTTTTATTTGTTCTCAAAGTTTTTTTTTTCTATAGCCCAAAAACTGTATATATTCCGACGAACGCTGTATCGTTCGTAGACGGACGACGAATCGCTATGCGATCACGAGCTGATTTTTAAACGAGAGAAAAGTTCTTAATTTGGAACGCAAGTTTTCGAAATATGAGTAAGTTGCCTAAATTTGGTAGATGGCAGAATGCGGCTTTAATTTCGCATTGCTACCTTTGGCAGCAGTAGTGGTTTTCAACACACATGTTTGGCTGGCTGCGAGATTGTATTGTATATATTTTTTTAAAATGTTTCTGCGTGAGTGTGCTCTATTTTTTTATTCACCGTGCAGGGCAGAATGGAAGATGATCGTGTGACTTGATTTGAAATGTATTTTTGGAGTTTTTTTTTTCTGTTGTATCATGTCTGTATGTCATCGTAGAAGCGGATATTAGGAAATTTAAATGGAAATTGACAAGCTGTCACGAGGTTTTGGATAGATGTCAGTTTCAGTTGGTGGCATTTAATCAGTTTAATGACTGACACCTATATAACTTGACCTAGTGAAAATTAAAAAAAAAATATTTTTATTTTTGATTAAATTAAATTAGAACCGAAAGAAGGAAAGAGAATGATGAAAAATGGAGAAATACACTTGGGCTTTTAGTTTTTGATGGAAATTATTTCCATATTGTGGAATTCATGACAACAAAACCAATCCAAGGCATAGGAGTACAAAATTAACTTGTATAGCTATTTAAGAATACTTGTAATAGTCGTACAGTTCTGCGAAAAGTGCTCCCAAACAATAATTATTTGTGAAGTGAACAAAAAGTGAGTCTCACAATAATTATGTCTGTTAGCTTACGGCCTAAACGACTTTGCCGATCTTATTTAAACTAGGTAAATAGCGTTTTTTATTTTTTGTTCTTCTGAAAAATATTAAATTTAAAAAGAGTCTTAAAAATAGTTAACATTACCTAGCCAAGTTAAAATATTTAGCACTTTTTAATTGGAATTGTTGAATTAATGTTTAAAAATACCTTTGATCCACACAAATCGGCATTTATTTCTCGACTCAGAACTAGTTCACTAATGAGGTCCTTGTCAACGTGCAATTTTTTTAAATTCAGACAAAAATCCAATGTTAACTAATCCGTAAAGCTGAAAGATTTTGTCCACGTTATAGTCTTCATGTTTCCAGAGGTGCATATTTTTTACTTGAAATATACATAGGTAGTTAAAGGCAAGTTTTGCATTTGGAAAAAAAATCGAACTCGATCAAAATTAGTATGGAGGACACGAATAAGTGTGTCCGTAATTCCGTCTGTCTGGTTGTATGTGTATGCCTGTACCTCAACCTACAATCAAGTTTAGAGATGACTTAAATATTTAAGTAGATTCTAAGCAATTCACCATATCACAATAATCAATTTATGGGCAGCTTAACGCTAAACGTCAACTTAAATTTTAAAGTGAAGAAACACTAGTCTTTAACTTCTTGATTTAGTGTCAACGCCATGTTTGTATTGTCATTATAACAGCTTAAAGCAAAAGAAAGAAAGAAAGATATGCCTTTAGTAGTTATTTACAAATGTGAACGTCTTGCATGCTCAAGTGGAAGCAATAGTGCATAAGAGTGCATCAGATATGCAGTTCTTTCCAAAGTCTAAAAAATTGTGATAAACAATTTGTCATAATTTCAAAATAAAGAGCTAAGTGCCTTATTGCAAAATTTCGAGGTCTAAGACGTTTTGAAGGCGGTCTTCTTCGGGCAAGAAGTACGCTGTTCTTATCGCGTCTTGCAGGCAGAAGGCTGTCTGCAAAACATTTTAGAGCTCAATACGTTCAATCAGGGGGCTTAACTCTACATTTTGGCAAAGTTGTTATCACAATTATTTAGACTTGGAAAGAACTGCATATATGATGCACTTTGTAAATAGCTACTAAAGGGCTGTCTAATTATGCTTATTATTTTTTGTTATCAATCACACCCAAAAATTACTGTGGGCTCTCGGTCAATGATGGGTACGTTAAAATATTAAAGTCGTCATAATTATGTCCTGATCGTCGGAACTCATTATTATTATTAAATTTAAATAAAATTTAAGCTAAGTAAATTTCTTTGTTTATTCAAAAAAGCACAAATGTCATTGCAACAAATGTCTTTTTGACAGAGAATGTAATGGATATTGTAATAGAGCGCTGTTTGGTAAAAAGCGTGCTTATACTCAGTTATTGGTAACCGCGCACATTAATTCGTCCTTAAAGTTTAACTTGGTGCTTACATAAACGCGTGCTTAGCATTAATTATTGGGAAGGCCCTAAATTTTGGTAAACAAAAATTAAGAACAAAATTTATATTATTTTGATTTTCGATTTTTCATTAACGGCTCTACCGATTTCGATCAAAATTTGTATACAGGAAATCCTTTGAATTTTAAGCAATTTTGGCCATACAAATATTCGAAAAAATAGATTTTGAATTTTTTGAAACAAAAAAACTTAAGTTTTTTTTTTTAAATTGAATTTCTTAAAAACGAGAGAACGATTTTTAAATACTTATCTCTAAATACTTAAAACCTACAATTATATTTTTGTAAGAAAATTTAAATTCTGGAAAACAACTCTTCCGATTTTTATTAAAAAAATTATGTATACTTTTGCAGGTGTATATTTTGGTAAAAAAACCTGTCATAAGACCGCTTTTTTGATTTTCGATTTTCTTATTAACGGCTCTTCCGATTTCGATCAAAATTTGTATACCGGAAAATTGTAAAAATATTTTTTCGGTTTTTGAAAATAAAATTCAATCTTTTTTTGAAAATTTAAAATCTTGAAAACGAATGAAAGATTGTTCTTGAAATTATTTCCTTTAATGTATATTATTTAATACATAATATTGGCATACCAATTTTTTTAATTATTAAAGAAATTTGTTTAAAAAATTAATTTAAATTAATTTATCTATACAAAACCTTTTTAAAATTTTGTTTTCATGTTTTCTCTAGAAGTTAGATGGGTATTCTATTTTTTTAACATCATACAATTTTAGAAGATTTTTTAGCAAAATGAGCAACAATTTTAGGTATTTTTCTTTTTAGATTCATGTTTTCATATATAATTTCTTTTAAATTCCAAAGTACTTAAACATAAGAGCAAGAACGTGACTTGAGTATAAGATCAAATACATGCGTTCAAGTCGTGCATATTATTTTATTTTTCCCGGGTCTTCAAAACCAACCGAATTCAACTGGTCGCTGACTGTAAGATGAAAAACGAATAAAATAATGCGAATTATAAGGGACATAGAAATAAGACACGGCAATTCTCCGCTTTAGTTCAGCCGCCATCCCTGGAGATAAAAAATCTGAGGCAACCACCTTCAGTCTCAGAACATCGTGCCACACATCTTTCCTATCCTTCTTTCTCTTCTATAACTTCACGCCCACGCTGTGTTGAAACATTAAAAGGGTAATCATAATCCCTTGAGCGTGAGTAGATTATAAAAAAAAAAAAAAAAAAATTGTTTCGTATGAAGAGCAGTACTTTTCCGTACAATTTTATTTTGTCGCTAACGATAAAATGGTGGTTAGAACTTCATATTATTTTAAAGCATCTGAGAACTTAAATATCAGTTTCTATTTATAATAATTGGTTAAAATAAATTAATAAGCTTCTATGATTTCATTTATTATATTTTCCACATTTAAAAGTGTGTATGTATATTCAAACTAAGTTTATAAAAAATGTATAGACTGAAAAAAACATAAATCTTTGACCTACTATAATATTGAAAGCACATTAACTATCTTAAAAATATTCATCTTATTTTGGTAAAACCATAAACTACTCAACTAATTTAGTTTGACATAAATACCATAAGATTTTAATATTTGTGTGGCTTTTAGAAGTAAACGGTCATTCGTTTGTTTTGAACTCGATACCTGCATAAATATTTTCAAAATTTATAAAGCAATATTTAATATGTGTCTAAAAGTTACAAACATGGTAACTTTCGCAGATTTATATTCTGGCATGTGTATTTTTTTTTAATTATCTTCCGATTCGCCTACACATAACACCGATTCGATTTTTGATCTCGAAGACAATGTGACGACGTCGAAGACGGTTGTGACTCGTCATTCTCTACATTTTAAGTTCGAATTTGTATTTATAAGTGTCAGAGGTACTTTTGGAAAGTCTTGAGCGTTATGATCAAGATTAGTTTCTGAAAATGGGTAAATTCAATGAAAAAAACCAAATAAATTAAACAAAAAAACAAAAAGTTTATGCCTTTTGACTTTTAATTTCCTCCGTACTCACTAAATATGGAAAATAAATTAGTGAAAAAGATTCATTGTGTTATAATTGTAATTGTAATACAAAAATAGGAGCAAAAAAGATATTTGTTTTAAAGAAACAAAATTTTGATTTTACGATTCTCTTTGTAAGTATGAAACTCCTGGTTTAAGGAAACATCATGTAATTAACCTATAAAAATTGGATATTGTTTCATGTTTCCGACTTATTTCAGTGGTACAGAAGAGCCAAAAGGCGAGTTAAAATTCTTGGAACCCGGCTACGTTTTTCGTTTGGGGGTTATTTCATACTTTTTTTGGGGACTTATTTCATTTTTCATTTTGGAAATAATTTTAAAATTTAATTTTCCCCTATTTTGGATGGTTATTTCCTACAGCTTAAACTCCTGGGACACAAAACAATTCCACGATTTTTTTATTCAATATACACTGTGGTTCATTTCAATAGACACACGATTTAGTTTTCCATAAATTTAGTATTTTTTTCTTTACTTTTTTTTAATCATACAAATATTTAATTATTAAAACAATATCTTTTATGTCGGATCACTTGAATACAAAAAATAAATAAACTTGGTAATGCAATAGCTCGAAGAGAACCAAGACATAGTGACTTACTTTTACTAATTTAGTTGTACCAACATGTAGACCGAATTGTAGGTACACAAAAAAAATTATTCTTAGCAAATTTGCATTGGTACCTGCTTTTTATTCCTTTCCACTTTCCTTAAAATAAAAGGTACTCTTAAAAAACAAATTTGTTAGAAGACTTTTCAGATATGGTAAGTACCGTTATTTTCAATTCGGGTTGGTATCAATTAGAAGCTCAAGTGTCACACTGTAGATCGAGGTGATGTCGGGCATACATACGAGTACCTCTAACATAAAAAAGTAATCAAAAGTTCTAAACGGCTTAGTTCTAAATGCCAAAGATCTGAAAAAGTAAAGTTCTGAAATTGATTTTTAATTGGCAACATTTAAAGAAGCAGTATGGGACGGGGTCAAAATAACCATTGATAAAACATACTGGGGAGCCTGACGCTAAAAAAATTTCTCATTTTGTCAGCAAAACATTATTTTGGCACAGGGGGTCATAAGCAAACGAACCAAAAATTCACATTGGGCTTATAAAATTGATTTCTGGACCGACAATCAAGACATTAACTTTACCAAAATTCGGGGAAACCTAAATTTTGAAGCGTAGAGCTTCCTTTCAGTGTTATTGAAAAATTATTAACATTTCTTATAAATACTAACGGTGCTTAATATATTACGGAGATCAAAGATCATAAGTACGGTTTTTCATAGGCATCTAGGTAAATGTTCCTTTGAAAAATAAATTCATAAATTAGAGGCTAACAGTTTGTAGATTACCTAAACCGAGTTACTTACAACTCTCAACTATTGCATTTAATTCCTGATACATATTATTTGTTCGAAATTTTGAAACTGAAATTTTGATTCGACACCAATTGCCGTTATGAAAAAAAAAAAAAACAGACGAGGTTTGTCAAAAATTGTCTAAGGTTCAAATTATAAGCCACTAATATTTTTTCTGTACAAGTACCCCTATATATATCCATAAGCAATTCTCTACCCCCTGTACAGTTGTAAAGAATAAGAAAAGAATGTTATACGCCAAAATTGGAATATCAGAACATTGACTTTTTGTCATTAATGACTATATACTTTTAGAACTTTGTGCTTTCAGAACTTTATAATTAGCCTTTCAGAACTTAGTTACTACTTCGAATACTTCGAATATAACAATACCCTACATATTTTATATTAAACATCTTTATAGCCTTTTTTACCGAAAGATGTATGTATATATGTATGTATTTACGTATGAACCAGTTGTGCATTTTATTTGCTTTTTTTCTGATATCGTAATGCCATATTTGGTTTAAATTGTATGTTAAATTTGAGTTCCTAGACTAAGTCCAAAATGAAAATCACCGAGCCTAAGATAAAATAGGATACCGAAAACCTTAAATCTCAAACTGCTCTATAATTTTACCAAACGAAAGAAAATATAAAAGAATTGTGTCTAACGTTTCCTTATTTCTCACAAAAAAGGCTGGTACCTACATGGCCGTAGCTAGGGGAGGGCATTAGGGGGCAACGCCCTACCTTACAAACTCCAATGCCCTACCCTAAAAAATCAACTATCGTATCGTAATGCCACTGATTCAAAAATTGCTTTTCCAAAACAAGAAAAATCCTTTTCCCAAATCCAAGCTATGGCGATGTTGCAGGACAAATCAAATAGAGTCTCTACAACTAGCAGTGTTGAAACGTTGATACATCCAAAAGCCTTAGAGAGACATAGGTACTACGTTAGGTCTATTATTGAGGTTATATACAATTTTTCAATGAATTAGTTTTGCGTGGAAATTATATTTTGTAGGAAGAACCTGCATAAAAGATCCAAATTTGAAAGAGAAAGAATTTAAGCAATGATTATACCAGTAAGAAGTTCCATTGATAAAGATATTAATGAATCGGACCTAAACTGCTTTACTATAATGGAAGAAAAATAACCAAGAAAATATTGCAATAGCAATACGCTACGTTAAAGATGGAATTGTCAATGTGTCGTTGCTGACAGTTACTACTACTGAAAATCTTGATGCAGCCAATTTTACGGAATTAACGTTAAATAACATTGACCACTCTTGTATGCTAAGCCAATGCTATGATGGCGCAAGTGTAATGAGTGGGAAAGTTTTGGGAGTTGCGACCAGAATAGAAAATAAATTGGGCCGAAAAATCCCTTATGTCCACTGCTTTAACCATCGCTTGCATTTAGTAATTATTAGGGTTATCTAGGAAATGACTTTCGTTCGTTTATTTTTTGATCCATGCATCATGTTACATGAATTTTTTCAGCATGGAAAAATAACTGCCTAAAAGGAAAACACAATAAATTGATGTTTTGTACCAGCGAGAGACGTTCAAAGATACATATGAAGTTTTTGCATCTGTGGCGAACGTAGGATGTAGCACTGCTGTGTGAATCTACGTTTTCGACTTTGACTGCAATCAATAAGCCTCATATGCTATGAATGAGTCATGAAAGAAAGGCAGGCATTTCTGGCCTTAGAAAAGAAAAGAACCAAGTCAGTTGATCTGGATGAAGTCCTTCATATTTTTAATATACCTATGGCGAATCAAAGAATTCAGTTATTCTAATAAAAGAACGTTGTATTGTTATCTATATAGGTATACTAAATAAAATATGTTAAGAGAAATAATAATATAAACCATTATATAAATGAATGTTTAGCACTTATCTATCACTCCCTCCCGACAACTGTGTACCACCTTTACCAGATCAGAACATATTTCATATCAAGTAAAATTTTTACTTCCGCCCTACATGTTATCACCGATGCCCTACCTTAAATTCAACTCTAGCTACGGCCCTGGGTACCTAGTCATTCAACGATTAGACTTTACAACTTCACTTCTTAAAACCAACAACCAACTTCAGACCTATTTTATTCATAAATGGCTTCAAGTCATAATAATCATCAGTCAAGTCCATATGCAAGATTCTATTTGCAAAAGAAAATTCCATTTATGGTTGTGATTGCAAGAGTTCTGGTACGTTGGCACGTTGCGTTGGTGGAAACCGTAGCACTCGTTCGAAACACCACACAATTACGCATCATGAGTGCGTATAGTGCTGAAGCTGAATACTTACTTAAACTTCTCTTGTTTAGTTTTTGTGAAGTCACAAATAATCCGAATAAGGGAATCCATATTATATTCGAACATACCTACTTACTCAGCTGTTGCACTTCCAATCTACCGTGCCACCAATTCAATTCCGTATAACCAAAAATGTCTTCCATTGACAGAAAAGCAAACAATTTCAAGAGAAAGATGAAGTCTTTGGGTTCTCTCAATGCGTCTTATCCTAAAGCTAATCAGGCTATAGCTGGGTAGATAAGGTTGCATTTTGACAGAGTTTTAAATTTACAAGATTTTTGTTTTATATTTTTCGCGCACTTAAAATGTTTGAGCACCGTGCGAGCGTTTAAGGAAAGTTGGAGAGGATTTAAAAGGATATAGCGATGAACATCCGAATATCATAAAGACTAAAGTGGGTTTTTGGAGCAACTGCCCAAATATGGGAATCATACTCGAGGCTTGGACGAATATATGCTCTATAGATTACGGCTAGATCAGAAGGGGTGACAAATTTTTTTGCACCCTCGAAAGAAACCTAAGCACTTAGCAGCGTTCTTGGCGACTTCGAATATGTGGTCATTCCACATAATTTGGTCTGTGATACACATACCGAGAACTGAAAGCTGATCTGTTTCCTCAATGCAAGTGCAGCTTATAGATAGGCACAGGGGTGCGTCCTACTTTAACGACAGGAGACATTGAGTTTTTGAAGCATTGAATTCACGCGGTTTTTTGTCCCCCGTTTTGACAACGCTATCAAGATAAGAACTTAATACGCTTATCGTACACTGCCGTTCCCAATCCACATCCGAAGAACAAAGATGTGCATCGGGAAACGAATATAAGAATCTGAGAGTATTTTTGTCATCAAAACAATCAAATGGATTAGAAGTTTCACACAAGGAATCGTAGAGAAAAGAGAGCCCTGTGGCACACCAGCATTTATTTTATGAATTTCAGATTTAGGTAGTTTCTAATCCAACGAAGAAGAAATTCATCGATATGAAATGCACGCATTTTGGATAAGGTAGCTTAAAGTCAAACTTTAACAAATGCTTTTAAAATATCAAGTGCAATAATCTCACTTTCTCCAAAACGATGTAAAGATTTGTTCCATTGTTCAGTGAGATATACCATGAAATCACGAGTGGACCTATAGCTACGAAAGCCATACTGCCGGTCTTTGAGAATCCTTCGTTCTTCAATATATTTCTTTAGCGATACCATGACCTTGGAAAGAAAAGGCGTAAGTGCAATTGAACGATTGTTAGAGGAAGAAGAAGATTCGCATTTTTAGGGATAGGCTAGACAAATGCTGTTTTCCATCCACTCGGAAAAAGACCAGTAGATGGAAAAGTTTACACAATAGTTTTTGATTTTGGATTGTTAGACATTTGACGTACCCCATCTTGAAACTCAAAATTTTCTAAGCACATTACTTGACCCTTACCCATTACAGAAGCAAACTCACCGTATGATCAAGGTTCATATATGTACTTAATCTAAAGTTTTGTATGATCGAATAATATCGTAACATCAAATTCTGCAAATCTAAAATTTTGTACTCTCGTTCATAAAAAAATGTCATCAGCAACAATATATCATTAGTTTGCAAAAAAAGCAAGTTTTTACTTGCAGCGTAGTTTGCTACAAGATCGAAATCATTTCAGAGTATTATGACTCCGGCTGTTCTTGAAAGCATTAATAATTCTATGAAACAATTTTTTTTTTTGAGCCACAAGAGTCCAAAGTTCTGGAAATACACAAATCCGCTGGTTTAGTTTTGAAAGGTTCTTTTACGCTGGGAAATCAATTGGGTAAGCTTTTCATTTGTTCTACTTTTCGGGACTCTTTCCCAGTAGGTAAAAAAAATCATCTGTCAAGCAGGTTCCTACTCGGTCCCTGGGTCTGCTGTTTGTAAAGTAAATTCTGGTGTGCTCTAAGCCTCAGTCAGTTTTCCGACAGTATTCTTTATCTTCATAAATAATTTCTTATTTGAAACTTCTAACCCGCTTCATTGTTTCGCTGATGATAGACCATAAGCTTTTTATATTTTTTTTCCAGAATAACAACCCTGTTTTTGGGTTTTGAAAGTGACAGCATTATTTAATGGAGTATTAAAAACTTTTAAGAATTTAATGCTTCGAAAACACAAAATTGTCTTATGTCGCTCAAGCTAAATATACCACTTATGATACTGTCCATAAATATCAGTTGCATGAAAGAAACTGAAAAGCTTTGCATTGTCAATTATACTACTGACCATTTCTTCTAAAATTATACTATATTTCTTAAAAGGCGAAAGAAATTTCGAGACACATCCATTACGGAAACTTTTCCTTGTCTTGAACACCCTGTGTCGTTACGTCTCTTATTTTTATTGTTTTGTCGCTTTTTCCAGAAGCAGACCTCAAATGAAGGAGTCGTAGAACTTGTCAAACTTTAAATGCTCGTCAGTTTAACTTTGGGTCTTACTTTGGAAGTACCGTCAAATATAGAGGTTCTTTTTAAGCCGCACTGCGCGAATTTTCAAGACTTCGTTTAAGCCGATTACTCGCTCCAATTAACCTCAAAAGATAATTCTTTGCTGTTGTTTTAAACTTGCAACGTGACCTGTCGGACTACGAGGAGAGATCTCGTGTCACACACAGCTCCAGCAACGATAAAACGAAACCCAACTATTTGCACAGATTAAATGCTTTCCAGCCAAATATGGATTATGGCGCGAAGGTGTTTGGGCGGAATTTTTAGACGGAATCTTTTAACCAAATCCACAGAGAGGGTAAGCAAAGTCATCTAGCAGATAGGACTGCGACGACTTAATTTTTGCAATTCTCTAGGCTCAGAGTGTACAGATACAGATACTTGTTGTTTCTTTTTCTGCTGTTTGGTACTTTTAGTTTGGCTTCTATAATGTCGATGACGACGAGACGTTACGACGAGGTTTATGGTCAAAATATAATTTCCATTCGTAATGCACGAGCTACAGTGAGGGGTATATATGAATTTACTTACTTTGTACTCACGCTAATGCAGATATGGAATTAGGAGGTTTGCGTTTAGGCTTTTAGATATTTGTTATTGAGTTTTATATTTTTTTTTTATTTCGATTTTGTTGATTTATTTTTTGTTAAAAAGTTTTGTTTTGCCAAATTCGTGCGCGGGTTGCCTTACATAGTCGTCGATTGTGAGAAGGCCTACGCAAAAGCGATTAATTCATTTTCATGTTCATTTGTGGGATTAAATTGGGAATATGAGAGGTGATTCCAAAATTGGTGAAATGAAAGTCCTTTTCTATGCGATTGTGAGAAGGAGGCTGAATTTTGGATTTGTGAGTTCAATTGGGTGGATTACGCAGAGTCATAGCTATAAATCCATTTGTTAGGAAAATGGTAAATTCGAATAGGGAAATTGGAATTTTATGAGCTTTGGATTAGAAGAGATGTAACAAAAGGTATAGCCTAGGGATGCCATAAATGGGTTGAGGTTTCATTTCACATCATTATAGGTGGGACATTTATGCAACGCAAGGTTTTAAAGCATTCAGATTCAGATATAATATTTTTCAAACTTTAATGATACTCGTAGTTTTTTTTCTACTTTAAAAAATATTTTTCAAACTTTAATGAAAGGTTTTTTTTTAATTATTGAGGCTATTAAATACATATATGTATGTAGGTGGAGTTTAAATTAAAAAAAAATAGAAAATAATGTTACTTTAAACTT
Source organism: Philhelius festivus (assembly GCA_963931855.1). Lineage (NCBI taxonomy): Eukaryota > Metazoa > Arthropoda > Insecta > Diptera > Syrphidae > Philhelius > Philhelius festivus. Next base: position 86,732,153 of record OZ007557.1, on the reverse strand, counting down.
AGATCTTTGATTCAGATGAAAACCTACACAACTCAAGCAATGACATTTATTTACTTATTCCAGAGTTTTTTTTTTCAAAACAAAATTATGAGATTGCAAAATGTCGAACTTTTCCAAATGATATTCTTATTTACGATCTACGATTGATAGAGAATTTTCTTTTTAACTATTCGAATGAATGATGAGATTTAAGTGCCATATTCTGATCCGATAGCTCCTTTTTAGCATTTTAAACCAACACAAAAGTTTGAAGTTTAAGGCTACATCTAGATGTAAGTTAGAATCTCATTCATATTCAACATATCTTTCGACAAATTAAAAAACAAAAAATCGCTTCTTGAAACAACTGATCAAATTCTTATAGGACAACGGGTTAAAAGCGAATTTAAATAAAAAAATTTCCGTTCATTTTTCTTTTAATTTTTATTTTAGATAAATTCAACATTCATTTTTGTAATACTTATACGATTTGTGGAGAACATAGGGATACATATTAAATTAAGAAACAGAAGGTATAGTAAAAAATGTATTCAGTTAATTTCCCAGATTTTTAATGGATCTGGGTCATATATAAAAAATGGCAGAAACAAGATTTGAAAAAAGTTATTATCATTAAATGGTTAATTTCTATTATGTGGGAATTCGGAAATGCTACCTGCTGCTATTGGGGATGCTCAGAACTGAATGGCTTGCTGACATTTCCTATTGATATGCTTTATCCTCCTTTTCAAACTTATTTTCTTCTTGGTTCTCGTGGTTATCGTTCCGATATTCTTGATATTTTTTGCCAAATGTTCCTGCTCACAGATCAAAATCCTGTTTTTTGAAAGTTCTCTTGATTGGGCGATAGAAAAGTCATATATTTCCTACACTTTAAAAATGTTATTTTAGATCGTTTAAATCTAAGTTAAAAATTAACCTTCAACAGTTAAGCGTAACAAAAAATAAAATGCACGACTGGGTCTCACGAACTTGCTCCTATGTAATAGACTAGGAATTTAAAAAAACGAATGTTATTAGAGAAAAGCTGTTCATAAGCATAAAATGAATTTTTCAATTCTTTTAGTAGTAAGAGACAAAAACATAATGCTATCCAAATATGAATTTATACAAGAACAAAAATTATAAGTCGTTGTAGTGGTTTCTCAAAAAAAAGCTTTTATGTACAAACTTTTTCAAAGCTTTTTAAGAAAAAATTTTTGGTACGCCAATTTAAAGTTTTTATTATTGTTCGAATAAAAATAAAATTTTCAAAACAAAAATATTGAGCCGTTTCTGAGATATCCAATTTTCAAAAAAAAGAAAAAATAGATTTTTTTTTTCAAAAATTCAAAAATTATTTTTTTTAAAGTTTTGAAATGCAATGTGTTTAAGACTTTTTAGAAGCTTCTCTATAAAAATTTTCATTAAGATCCGTTATGTGGATAATGAGAAGTTCAAAATTCGAAAAAATGGTTCTATGGTAGGTACAAGCTGTAATATCTTAATTTCAAATTTTTTTTATTAAATTAAAGATCGTAAAAATTAATTGAAAGAAAAAAAAATTTTATCAAAATTCTCGGAACCGTTTTCGAGAAAAATACGATTTTTGAAAACCATTTTTTTTAATTTTTTGGCATTTGTATGGTAGGTACCTTTATTTTTAGGTAAAATAAAATTTTTTTTTCTCACATCTTGTAGATTATATTGAGAAACTTTTTTTTATCAAGATTAAAAAGAATCTAGCCAGGGGTTTTCGAAATATTGAGTTTTGAAAAAAAAATTTTGAAGTTTTTTTTTAAACTCCGAAAATTTTTTTTTTGAAAATTTGAGTAGACAATTATATTCAGGTTTTTAGGGAGCCTTAGCAAAAAAAAAATTATCAAAATCGGTTGTACCGTTTTTGAGAAAATCTAAAACAAAAAAAATGGTTCCATGGGGGGTACCCTCAATAACCATTTTTCTGAAAATTTTTTTCAACAAATACCTAGCTTTAATTAAATGAAATTTTTTTTTGTATTTTTATTTTTAAAATCTGTCGAACAGTTTTTGAGAAAAAAAATTTTTTATAAAATTTCGAAAAAAATTCGTATGGCAGGTACCGTTATTTTTGGTCTTAAAAAATCAAATCAAAAAACATCCGGGGCGAAAAAATTAAAACCCATATCTACCAAGTTTGAAGAAAATCGGCCGAGCTGTTTAGCTGCAATCGAACGGACAGACAGACAGACAGAATTGCGAGACCCACTTGTTTAGTCTTCGCTATCATCGTAATGTCAACTTTGATCAAAATCTCGATTTTTTTTCCGAATGCATAACTTGCCTTATAGTACCTATAAGTCGCAAGTAAAAATTACCTGGGGGTCAATTCTCTACCTGTGAAACTGTGAAGTGATAAACAAGTTATCATTTCAGTTTTCATGAACTCACATAATGAGATTCTGGAACTCATTCTGATAAGTTTGTCAAAACATGTACTAAACAGTACTAAAATGAGAAACGCTCTCATTTTTGATATACGGTACTCATTTTTGAGTATAATTTTGTTATGAAATTTTAAGCTTTCCTTTTCGCGGACATTGATCATTGTAATATTTTAGACTTTTTCGGAAACTTACCGCGTTATTTATTAGAAATATTTATTTATTTCTTCTTCCCGACGTTTCGAAGAAATTACACTCTTCGTGGTCACGGGATTAGACTGACGTTTGGTTGATGCTGTTGGTTACTCTTTTTCTTAAAATGTACCGGTGTGTTGTTGTTGGTAAATTCACAGGAGATGGCAGACTATTTGGCTGTTGTTGAATTGTGTTTGCATAAGCTTGGGTGCATACAAAGCTCACAACATCAGATGTTTCGGTGCTCGTCTTATTCGGTTTGAGATTGCTTATAAGAGGATCCCATGTTGGGGATAGTTTGAAGCTAGAATCTCTGTTGAAATTCTTGTGTTTTTTTATTTCAATTGCTTCTCTTACTATCCTTGGCACATAGAATCTTTCTGTGGCAATGGATTTGGCTTGATCAAACCGAATAAAATGATCATCATTGTAAGCTAAGTGCTCACAAATTGCAGATTTTGCGACCGAGTTTTGTTTGATAGCTTTTATGTGCTCATTTAAACGAACAATACAAACTCGCTTAAATGAGCACATAAAAGCTATCAAACAAAGAGTGTAATTTCTTCGAAACGTCGGGGAGAAGAAATAAATAAATATTTCTAATAAATAACGCGGTAAGTTTCCGAAAAAGTCTAAAATACTATAATTTTGTTTTTGTAATTTTCATATTTTATCAGGGCCTTTCACAAAATCGTTTGAGTGTGAAAACAAATTTAATATTTAAAAATATTTTGACATTTTATTAATTTTTTCATAAATTGCGCATCGAATAGTGTGTGAAGTTGTGAAAAAACTTATCACTTCACAGTTTCACAGATACAGAATTAGGTGTAGTTTTCCAGAAAAAGAAAAATACGATTTTCAAAACATTTATTTTTTTTTTTGAAAATGTTGTACCGATTTTGAGAAAATCGAAAACAAAAAAATGGTTTTATGAGAGATATTTAAGAGTTTTTCAATAAAAAATATGCTCAAATGGAATACATAAAACTAGCTGTGTGTGAGATATCAATATATCAAACAAACAAATATTTTTTTTATTTGAAAGACCCATGTATGCCATTTGCCACCGTTTTCAATGACTCTTTCGCATAGATGCAGCTGATTTTAAGCGATGTTATGTTCATCTTAAGGGCATTGGTCGATTTTGGTTTATTCGCATAGACCTGTGACTTTAGAAAACCTCACCTTCCGCTGTGTGACACCTAGCGCCATCCGGTTGGAACCACAAGTCGTCTAGATCCATTGACAAGGAAAAAGTACGGAGCAGTGATGCTGCCGGTCTAAATCCACACAAAGCGGTAATTTTCGAGCATGGATTGTCGCCTGGCGAACCTCGTGTGGGTTGACGCCGCCGCGCCCTTTCTATACACGGCAATTTTACTTGTTAGCACAGCCATTGATGCAAAAATGAGCCTCGTCGCAAAAGATGATTATTCGGCCAAAACTAGGGTACTCTTTCAAACGCTCCGAAGCCAAGTCAGTGAACAAGCGACGGCGTTGTCTATGGTCAAGAAATTTGAGCTCCTGGGTCAGTTGGATCTTGTACGGGTGTAGGCGAGAGTTTCTACAAAAAAAAATTCAAGTCAAGTTAAAGTCTACGAAAGGTCGAGGTCTTGTGCATAACGAGCCTTGGGTTCTGCTGTACACTTTCACGGACCTCAGCGATGTTCTCGGTCAAGCCAGGGTTCCTTTGACGTACGAATGTTGGCTGTTTGATAACCTCACCGGTTATCTTACATTTGACAACCAAACGTCTAAGGTAAAATGGGCGTAACGCGCGAAACGTTTACACTAACAAACACTCATTTTTAGTAACTCTATAATTAACAACAGATTTGGTAGATGGCACCAAAAAACATGGCCGCCACAGGCCGCCAAAATCTACCCGTGCCAATTGAAAAACCCATTATTAATAAATAACCTTTTTGTTTGTAAAAAAAATGTTCAACTATTATATTTTTTATTTAATCTGTGAAACGATTTTTGACAAGAAAATATTTTCCAAAATTTTAATGGCAGGTGGTCTGAAAAAAAAATATTCAGGGGAAGAATTTAAAAATGCTAGCTACAAAGTTTGAAAAAAATCGGGCCAGCCGTTTAAGCTGAAGTTAAATAGATTCAGTATAGACAGAATTGCAAAAAAAATACAAAATAATTGCAATTAAGTGCCCCCTTGTGCCACGCCCAGTAAAAAAAATAATATAATTGACAACAATAAACATATTTACTAGGTTTATGTTCCTAGTACAACTTAATTTTAAATTAAAGTTCTTTTTGTGTTTTTTGTTTGCTTTTCATTTGTTTTAAATGGCAAAGGAGTGTTTGGAGGTCGATAAAATCTGAACCACTAAACCAATTTTGTTGAAATATTAATAAGACTTCCAAAAATGGTCATTTTCCGAAAACGTCATATAAATCGATTCATCAATTGAGGTACGAGTATATTGAGAGCATATTCGTAAATTTCAAATGCAAAAATTTTGCAAAAATTGGCCATTTTCAAAAACGTCAAATCAACGTCAGTTTGATCGTCAAATGATCAATTTTCTGACTCATATAGTGTTATCAAACATGTCTCTGGCAAACTCCAGTTATCGAAAATAATGCTTTTGCATACAAATTTCAGTTAAAGTTTTCGAACAGTTGACTTTTGCAGTTTACGTCCATTTGGAAAATAGCCATTTACTGACGTTGGTCGTTCAGATTTTGTGCAAGCATGTTTGACGATAGCAATATCTGCTTCCAAAAATTTTGATCAAATTGAATTTGAAAGCGAACATGAGATTATCTATCTCATCGCAGCTGTTGAAAATCTCCAAATAATTGATCATTTTCGTCAAGATCACAGGTTGTGGTATCACAGTTGCAAAAAGTATCAAAGTTGAACTTGAAAGAATCACAGTTGTATGGTTTATAGTTTGTATAAATATAGGGATGGTCTAGATTTTCGATTGCTACTCGTATTTATAAAAGTCTAAAAGTATTTTCTTTTCATTTTATGGCTACGAAAAAGCGTAAACCGTTACATTTTATGATAGTTTTTTTTTTTTATTTACATACTTCAACGATCAGGTGTATTCAAATGTAATAAAATTCAATGTAATTTTAGATGTCATATCTGCTTAACGGCTTTTTATTTCTTCATACAAGTTATCCGTGATCTACTCTTAACTGGATAAATCCCCCCAGCCCTCATCCATGACTAATGAAAATTTCAATTCCTTATGAAGATAATCCGCCCCAAGAATTTTCATCGATTAGTCAATATTATATCAAATTTCAATCGAACTTGAAAAGTCAAGTCATTCGCGATGCTTTTGCTAACTCAGAAAGTGCACTTTGCGCATTGCGTTATGGCGTAATGCTAGACCACACTATTAATCACAGCCCAGAACTTAATCCGGATAATTGAAACCACTGGTTGCAATCAGCACCACATTGCAACTTCAAAGATTATATGCTCCGCACTTGATTAATCAAAGTATTAAGCGATAATATGATGGAGGAGGTGGTGTACCCATGCGTCTGTCTCCTGGGCTTCCACTATTGCCACAGTCGTCGACGAGACAGTGTTGCATTAATGCAGTGTGGAGAGCTAGTAACACTATGGCCGTGTGGCGTAGGTGTCAAGTTGTTAACTTTATGTGCGAACACGTTATAGCCTCCTCCTCCAGATTTGTGGCGGGCGTCTGTAATGTCGTCTCCCGCGCACCACGCTTTCGAAGCCAAGCCATAGTCTTGGGTGTACGGTGTTCTGTTCAGATATTGCGTGGGCGACTCATTTTAGCCATTTTTGGAAAATTGAGACAAGATTTTTCTTTTTGTGCTTATTTTTTCCTCTTTGCGATTTTTATTCCAATTTTTTCTTTGCAAATGTCTTTCTTGTTTTGGTATGCATTTTCAGTAATAGAACAAACAACAAAAATGGCAAACGGGCGTAAATTAGAGTTGGTGTCATATTATTTCAATAAATTAGCAAGAATTGTTAGTGCGGTCATTTTTTTTTTGTGGGGGGCTGCAATATGGCCTGGGAGAATGTGATCTTCGGGGGTGGAGAACTGACATGTTTGTAAAAATGACGAAATCGATGGACAGCCTATAGTAATAATTTGTGGGCTGAAATAATGAGATGAGTGAGTTTTTGTTGTATACCAGGCGGACTAACAATGAGGCACCCACCTTGGGAAAAGTTCATTGATGTAGCTTTTTGAATCAGTAAATACGAAAAACCTTATTGTGATGATACCGTAATTAAAATAGGAGATGTAAATTTTGTAGAGACCAAGTTAAGGGAAAGCAAGATGTTAGGTCAAATATTTTTTTTAAAGCTCAAATATACAAAATAATTCAATTATTTTTTGGTAGCTATCTAATCTGGAGTCCATGTAAAATTATTTTAATTATCACTTTTATTTATATGAACACGCCTTGTATTAGGTACTGTACAAGTGAGAAACTCTGAGGAAAGGAGGGAGAGGGAAACTAGGCTTAATGGAAGATTTAACGGAAAATTGAAGAAGAAGATGTAATCACTATCTAGGAAATTTGAAGATTTGACTTATGCTCTTACCTTCAAGAGGCTTAAATTTTTAGCTTGTTATTTGTTACAGTAAAGGCTTAAAAATGATTTTGATTTGGAATATTATATGCTTTTTAGAAGCTTCTATCTAAAATAAATTTAATTTAAATCGGTTACGCCGATAATGAGAAAGACTAGAACAAAAAAAAAGAAGTTGTTAATAGCTTTATGTGAATGTATTTTCCACCCAGTAGTAGATCGTACTAATTCAAGCGCACACAAAACTTCTTACAAAAATTGTTAGAGCCGTTTTCGAGAAAGCTAGTTTTTTTTTAATGTGTTTTTACAGAATGTGTTTTTACAGTTATCTTCCACTGACTCGTTTTCGAAAAAAAAAGAGTTTTCAAAAACAATATAAGTTTAAAAAAAAAATCAAAAACTTTTTTGTTTTGAAAATTTTGCTACGATTTTTCAATGCGATTTATTGGAAATGCTTTATTTCTTGTAAATTTTTCTATAGGTATAAAATAAATTCGAAAGTCGAAAATATAAAAAAAAATATAAAATATAATATAATTTAAATTAAAATTAAATTTAATAAAATTAAAAAAAAATCTGGGGGCACGTTTTTGAAAAAAAAAGAAGATTTTGCTGAACGGTTAAACAATTTTAAATTACAGCTACCCTTATTTTTAACCCTAGAAAATTAAAAAAGAAAACGCCTTATAAGTTTTAAAATTCTAAGCCAAGAGTTTTCATTTTTTTTTTTGTGTACCAAGTTTTAATTTCTAGAACAAAAAATAATGAAAACTGTGTTGTTTGATTTAAAAAACAAAAAACAAAAGTGCAAAAAGGGAGAGAAGTCTTAAAAAATACCTATGTTGCTGCTTTTGTACCCTAGCTTTGAAATTTATTCGAGTTATTTTAACTTGCTTTTCAAGCTTCCGTCCTAGCTATCTAATAAGTAAAACAATGTCTTAAGTTTTCATTATGCTAAGTCTCTAAATGACATCAAACAATGTTTTGGTTTTTGTGTTGCATTTTAATTAAATTTAGACTCAAATTCAATGTTTTGACATTTCATTATTTTTATGAGGAAAGTTATTTCAATGAAAAGGGCAAAGAAACTTATCCAATGTGGTTTTTAAAGCTGCTGAAAAAGAATATCAACATTTTTGTAAGAGTGAACAAAATGAGCCTTATGAAAATTATTTATAATCTGACAAAAATCTGCTAAGTATACTAATAGGCGTGTTTTATTGGAAAGTGTGCAGCCAGAGAAGTCAAATTCATCTAATTGTAGATTAAAAAAACAAAAACAAATAGCCAATATTCATAAAGGGTGTTTTTTAAGAGGCGGAGATGGAGAAATTTATTTTGAAATAAAGCACAGAAAAATGTTTTTAATACCCATGAAATTGGCTTTATTTAAAAGATAATTTTTTGTCATTAGTGTTCGAATATAATTTCGGGCACGTGGCTGCCGAAGCTGGTGCGCCCGTAGGTCCAATTTTTATACACAAAATTTTACATAAAATGGATGAGTTCAGTTGTTGAGTACGATGACAAATTGACACATTTCGATCATCATACGCTGCACATCGGCAATCGCTTGTTATGTACTGTATGAGTCTTACAATATTCGTGTTATTGTTTAGAGTAAATGTATTGCGAAATCGATCCATAGTTTCTGGAATTAATCGCACTGATAGACATGCACCATAAAACGCAAGTTAAGAGCACATCCCTCGCAATGGAACATGTTTTTAAAAATACATTTGAACAATTTCATGGAGAATCTATTCATGATAAATTGCCAAACTAAAGTTTCCTCAAAATAACTGAGGTTTTTAAAATCCGCTGTCACAGAAAACAGTGTTGCCAATTTAAAGTTCTGCACCTCTAAAACAAACACCTGTTATAGGCCAGTTTGAGAACTATGTAAGTATACTAAACTTGTAGTTTAGAGTGTTGAAATCTTAAGATGAATAAGCCGTTGAATTCCATATATATAAGGCTAGTCGCGCACTGGCAACTGTGATCGAAATCAAATAGTTTAGTAACCAGTTGAAAGAGAACCGCGCACTGGGAAGTCTTTACTCACGCTCACATTCTTTTTCTCTCTTGCGCTTATAGAAAACAACTGTTGCGAAGGCAATCGTTTAGTTTGTGTCAAAACACAAACTTTTTAGTTTCGAGAATCGAGTTGCTCTAAGTGCGCGGTGTCCCATATAAGCCCATATGTTTCATTTTAGCAACCAAACAGTTGCGAAACTAAAAATTGAATGTGCGCGCCTGGCCTAAATTATATCTACTTGAAGGATAAATTCTGGATGTCTGTTTTTTTTTCAAAATTTTCGATGAAAAAATCGCAAGCGCATCATTTTTGACTAAAAACTAGCAAAAGAAACGAACAGAGCCTGCTCGTAATCTATTAAGTTGTCATCTGCCATTTGTAGCTTGAATTAAAATCCTTACGAAATTGTTAGAACCCTTTCTATGTATCAATTTATGTACACACATAATAACTGCTTATGCATAAGTAGATTCTAAGTATTGTCTTCAATAATCCTATATTTAAAAAACAGATTCACGCAATGTTTGAATGTTTGCCTATGTAATCGCAATAAGTCTACATAGGTACCTATATGTTTTCTTTACTTACCATGATCATTGCCACCTGGTGGAAATCCATTTAAACAAAATTCTTATTCACACAGAACAATTTAAGTATAAATAATTCATTGAATCATCTTTTCAATCAAACATTTTTTCATTTACTGCATCTTAATTTGCTTACGGGAAATTTCAGTGAAACACGCACAAAAAACAACAATTTCCATTCAAAATGAACAATCCCACTTGTTGAAAAATTGCGTACATCTGTCACATATCAAGAAAAACTCATCACTTGTGTGCCTGTAGGCTCTAGGGTAATCTGCAATTCAATCAGTTCAATCAAAACCGCACTCTGACTGACAGTTGACTGCAATTCACAAATCAAAACACAAACAACAAACAACACAGACACGCGGCGAACATGGAATACGAAGCGCGTAAAGTATCTTCCGTCAAAGAACGCGTCTCTCGATGAAATAGTGAAACGTTCTTGTGCAAAACCCTCATTGAGCGCAAAAAAGTTTCAAAGAACACGTAAAATAAATAAGAAAAAAAAACAACCTCCGCCTCCTCCACAATGAACAAAATCAAAAACAATAACAACAAAAATGGATTTGTGATCGCGTTCCCGGTTTTTCCGCGTACAGGTTATAAAAGCACCGAACTGCATCGATGTCGTCCGCTCGTACTACAGATGGCGTGATTTGCGTGTTTAGTCTGCGGTGATCGGCGGAACTCATCCATTCATGAATCCGTTTCTATGAGTAGATAAGTTCACCTGGGAGGCAAAATTGAAAACAGCAACAGGAGTAGGCGGGATGGTGTGTCTTTTGTTTCTTTTTTCTTGCCTGTATTTCTGTTTTGTCGTCTGTTTTGCGATTCAACATTGTCGTTTTTCTTTTGTTCGAATGCATAGTAGAATAAAGATAGACGGCAAAACAAGTGTTTATCTGTTTGGAAGATCAATCGATCGTAATTAAGATCACCGGCAATGGTAGCAGCAGTAGCCAGAGTGCCAGTGGCGTTTGCTAGCAGTTTGCGAATGCAGTTATCTGTCATGGTGACAGTAGTCAATGGTGGTGATGGCAATGGAAAGGAAATTGATTTTTAATTATTTCCGGTTGACGTTCAAATTGCTCAATGAAGTTAATTTAAAGAGAAAAAAATTAAATGAACATGCAATAATGTGTGTCACTAGATGAGAAATAATGGGAGGTAATTTTTTTGGATGAATTTGCCGCGTCTTTTTCTCAGATGATCGGTTTACTTTATATTCAATTTTCTGAAGAAGTGTACAACCATGCTCAAAATAAAGAATTTGTGATAACAGTTTCTCCAAAAATCACGACATAAACTCTTGTTTTAGTTTAGATTTTACTTCCAATATAAGCATTGAAGTTGAGCATTCTAAAATAAAAATGAAACTCGAGATGATCAAAATTTTGGCAAAGGTTGGGGTTAAAATTCTAACTGGGTCAAAATTTTGCTTTAAGAATTCACCCAAATCTGCAAATGAAAAAACGTAAATTTGGAAGAATAAAAAAAAATTGCTTAAGATTTTTGAAGCTTTTGGCAATAGTGGCAGAAAAAATGGCTTCTTTTCAGTCGAGTAAATGCAGAATTATTGGTTACAAATTTTAAATAGCATAGTGGTGCTAAGGTATAAGTGTGCTTACTTTAAAGTATTTTACTAAGACCTTCTTAATTTTAAACTTATTCTAACTAGTATAATTTCAAGGCTATTTCCTTAATAAATTGCTTCTGAACACACTTAAAGCAAAGATAGTTCGTGCATAAAACTAAGGAAACTGATCTTTTTTGACGTTTGTAAATGTCAAAATGTCATATGAAGTTTGCACGATATTAAAAAAATAAAATAAATATTTGATTATTTTAACTTTAATAAAATTCTAGGAAAAGTATGATGCTAAACTCAATTAAAATTTGTAAAATCGTAGTTTTAACAAGGTATCATACAAAAACAATTTTAAAATCGTACTAATTCACTAACATTTTGCGCCATTATCTTTTGTGAAATCTTCAGGTATTGATTTTTGTGAATAAAAATAAGTAAATGCAGAAGGATAGTTTATACTCGAAGCTAAAGCTGTTTCATGTTAATAACTAAAAGCTTAATTAATTTGGCGAAAAAATATCAGCTCACGCTTCGAATTTTTCGCTTTCCGTTTTTTATTCACATCTTCGTCTTAGATACATAAAGCTAATGGAGCAAAATTTAAACAACCTTTTATAGTCTTGGCATTTTACTAGTTAGCAATTTGTTGAACTTTTATTAATTTACTAGCTCTTGGAAAATTTTAAATCTTTTTTTTCGTTTTACTGACTAGTAAATTAATAATTGCATTTAATTAAAGAAAAGTGCATCTGAACACGTCTAAACAATGAAAGTTGGTGAAAAAATACAAAGCAAACAAAAACAAATCTGATGAACGGACCTAATAATTTGATTTGTCAGAAGTCAAAGTGACAACCTACAATTTATTTTTCCCAAAAAAGTGTAATGTAACTAGTACTTGTAATTCTTGTGAAATTGAAATTCCACGGCATGTAATTCAGTCTTGAATTTTCAGGTTTTCCAGTGATATCCGAAATGTCCTACAAATTAATTAAAAATGTAAGTCCGACTATTTGAAGTTTTTGTGCTTTGACGAATACGAGAAGCTTACACACCTAGAGAGAGAGAGAGAGACGCTTCGTGTCCAAAAGGTCTGAATGTCAAATTAAGTAGACGTGTTCAGTTAAAACAAAAAAGAATTATTTCAGGCGGTTTTTGTTCAGCGAAGTAGTTTAAATTAAAATATTTTAAAAATCAATCATGAGTTTCCTGAATTGATTTTGAAAAGTAAGTTGTTTATTAAAATTGAAAAAAAAAAAAAATAAACACTTAACGATAAATTTTAATTCCCCAAACATATTATTAACGTCTTAATCTTTAAAACAAGTATTTAGAGTTTATTTTATTTTTGGCTAAACCATAAAGATACCAACTTATTTAATTTGGTTTTATAGATCATAAAACAAGAGCACTTTTTATAAATAAATATTAAGATTAGAGAATGACCAAATGACATCGGTTGGCCTTTTTTTAATTTTTCAGTTTTTGGAATAAAACCTGCAAATAGTTAAGACGTGATCATTGTTGGTCAGAAAATCACTTTTTTTTCAAAGATTGATTCACCATTTTTGTGCCCACCATTATTATATAGCATCATATCCATACGTGAAAGACAATGTGGCGACGTAGACGATAGCAATGAGTCGTACAACAACCCACATTTAAGATTCTTAACCGAATTCAGATGCAAAACATGAATCTTTTGGAGCTGACAGATTGTTATTCGATTAAAAGTTCAATTTTGGACAGTTAACGTCCGATAATATCAAAGATGATTTCCAAAAATGGATTCATATAAATTATTTGTGAGATACAAATCAAGTGTTAACTTTTTTTTCTTATTTGGTTCATCAAAATATTTTATAAAAAATTATTTCTACTAGAAATGTGACTTGAGAAAGGCAAATCATGATGTTTAAAATATATATAACAAGATATGTACCTACTTATGTGAGTTTGTTATACTTTTGGTGAGAGCATCTAGCGCCTATGTTCCAGTTTTATAATATATAAAATGTAGTATAATAAATTGATGAGTCAAAGTGTAAGAGGACCATTATGCCTCGGCTGTGCCTCAACGATGGCAACTACATCTTATTAATAGAATTGCTACCAACTTCAGTGTAATTGTAAAAAAAAGAATAGCAGCCAACCTCAAGTAAACAAATGAAAACAAATGTTTAAAAAAAACCATTAATTCAATATTTGTCAACATTTAACCAATTGTACAAAATTATACTATGTATAAAATAAACGAAATTAGAAGTCAATATCACTACTAGTTCTCGAGAAATTTGAGTCGTCGAAAAACAATTTTTACCAATTTTCAATAGAATTTTATATAGTTTTTTATTTTTTGTAAAAAACTGCAAACTGATTTTTTTGGAAATTTTCACCGGTTATCAAACACATTATTTTTCGTAAAATAAAATTATTTTGAGTTTCAAATTGTTTTCCGTTCTTAGAATATCTGGGTTATGAATTTTTTTTTTCAGTTTTTTTATTTAAAAAAATAACGGTATGTTCATTTTTTTCCAAATTCATACCAAATCTGTATGACCTTATAATGAGTACATTAAATTTTTTTTGAAATCAAGCGCATTATTTTTTCGTTATAGTGAAAAAACTACTCACTGAATTTTAATAAACGCCCTTTCAGCCTCTTTCGAAGTTATTATCTATTAAACGAAATTTATTTGAAGTCGATATCTTTACTCGTTCTTGAGATATCGACGACGAAAAATGGTACCAGAACGTACGGACGTACGAACGTACGCACGTACGAACGTACGTACACACACACACACATCTCTCTAAAACTGATTGATATAGCCTCTAGGGACCTTGAAACGTCAAGAAATGTCAAAAATTCCAATTTGACAAATCGGACCGATTACAATAACTCCCTATGGGAAGTTAAAAACCAAATTATAACTTTTAAAAATAAACGTTGAATATTTTATATTTTTGTTTTTATAATACGTAAGGTTATATTATAACCTTACGTATTATAAAAACAAAGTCGGGTTTGTTCGAACACCTATAACTCGAGAACAGCTGAACCAATTTTCATGGTTTTTGATTTTTTGTATCTGTCTCCGTCCCGAATAGAAAAAAAAATTAGAAAACTGACGAAAAAATAAAATAAAATAAAATAAAATAAAATAAAATAAAATAAAATAAAATAAAATAAAATAAAATAAAAGAAAAAAACATTTTCCCATGCAAAATGTTCATGGGTTTCGTAACTGTTAAACATTTAATGTTAATCTCAAATTAAAGAACGTACGAGTATTTAAATAAAGGTTTCGAATCGACAAGATACATATGTATATCCACAATATTCGAATAATGGCGTGTTTTAGATTTTAAAAATGTAGAATAATGTCAGTAATGAAAAATAATTGATTGGTTGTCAAATATTTATGCGTGTGCTTATTAAAACTATAAGTTCTTCTAAACAAAAATCTTTGTGTATCAAGTCAGCCGTGAAAAGTACTGAGTACTTTATGTTTATTACGCATTTTTTGAAAAAAATTGACCTCAAATTCAAAATTTTGCTCGGGCAAGAAAAATTGAACATCCTTTAAAATTGAATATCTGGCAACCCTAAAAACATATCAGCTCAATTTGAAGGTTTTTCTCAAAGCGTTCACACAAAAAAAAAACATATCAGAAACATTTCTCACTTTTACGCTTGGAATCATGTTTGAAAGTCGAAAGTGCGCACATTAACCCCTAACGACTTTATCCAAAAACACAGCGAAATACTTAGGTTTCCCTATTTCTCATTAGAATATAATGGATAGAATCCATAACAAAAATGCTTGCAGTATCTGACATCGTTGTAAGGGTAGTTCTTAACCCTTGATATTGTAAGTGCAAGGGTGAAGCGCACACTTTTTTTGAGCATATTTCGTCTTGAATCGAATTAGTTTGAGAGGTTCATAATTTTATAAAATTTTATTATATTTAAGTTTTTGGAACGGTTTCTTAAAAAGCTTTTGAAGAATAAGTGTAAGAATAAGATTTAATTTTTGTTCAAGTAAATTGACAGTATATAGTAATTCTTGTTGCACTACGTGAAGATTTTAAATGTAAGGCTTGAGGGCTTAAGACGTCTCAACAATCCACGGCAATTGATTTGTTTGATATTTAATTTTGACACCTAGTTTAACCCAATCGTATTTTCACTTATTTTCGAAAGAAAAACTGGTACACTTCATTGCCAAGAAGGTTTCTCCATGACCAATATTAGAAATTATATTAAATATTCGAAGATACCAAAAATCACTTCTGCAGTAATGTCGTAAAAATGGTACTTTCAAGTGAAATATATTTTTCCATTGTGAAGATATTACAAAATCTCTTTTACCAAATTAAACTTTATTAAAATTTTTATGATTTTGTGGAATTAGACGTCCAAAGAATGCTTCATCTATCCATAAAATATAATCAAGTATCTACACAAAAATATGAAATCATCAAACATGGTGATGGTGAATGGTGACCATTTAAGAAAGTTTATCACGTACTTCAATTCAACAAAAACCATCCTAAAAGACAAAGTCTACACCCCTAGCCATGCCATAGATCCTCGTAGATACGTAGTTAAATATTCATTTATAATCTCAAAATAAGAACAAAATTATAACTTATCATTTGCCTGCCGGAAAGGATGCTACACAAAATCATTTTCCACACCAAAGATTTATAACTTAACTTTTCCGTTTTCCTTTGAGTGAATGAAAAGCAAAATTCCAGGTAAGCATCTGAGTTTTCAGGGGATAAATTCCATCACATTACCCATCCAGACACATGGAATCATTTTGAATGGTACGACGGCGGCGGTGGTGTTCTCGTACTAGAGAGGAATCGAAGCGAAAAGGAAAATTTCTTCCTTGAACTATTCCGAGAAATCGAAGAACAATATTCAAAGACCATTTTCATGCTGCTCTCTCTCTATAATATCCTAGAGTCATCGTCATTGCCATCGTCATCGGCATCTTCATCGTTCTTCTCTTACTTTTATTTTTAGGTGAACATTTTATACAAAAAGAATAACAAAGTATCGGAAAAGTTAAACGGTTTTACGTTTTGCAAATGGATTTTCGAAATAGTACTGCTGGCGTTTCTGATACTATTTTAGAGTGAGAGGGAAAGAAGAGAGAAAAGTCACGGATTGGGCTTCTGAAAAACGATTCATCTCTGTGAATACGTCAAAGTTTTCAACTGTCAACTGTGTGCGGTGTTCAATGGAACACGAACGAACAACGGTAGGTTGATAGGTAAGAGTAACTTTTTTCTTCCCCACACCCCTATATGGCCCCAAGGTGTATGGTGAAACTGATAATAAGTTTAGAGGATGACGGACGGCGGCGGCGGGAGGAGCAGACACAGAATTTCAAACTTCTCGCCCTTTCTTTTGTACGGCAATTCTCGGAGGACTGATTTTGTAATCAACAAATTCGACAATTGACAGTTGACAAAGGTAGAGCGATAGGTATAAGGGAATGCTGGACGATTTATAGCAGTTGGTAAAATATAATTTTTTGTTTCTCTCCACTATAAGACCTCTGGCGGAATGAGATGGTATCACCTTGACAAAACAGAGAGTTTTTGACAGATAAAAAGCGAACGCGCGGTGCGGGCTTATTTTAAATTAATTTGAAAAGTTTTCGATTTGTCTTTTAGTGTTGCCATTTTGTCGAAATTGCTTTATGACAGAGAACATCGAAGAACGAAGAAATGACGACGATAAGGAAGTAGAAGCATTGCTCTAAGGTTGGAGAGTAAATTCATCAATCAACCAGACAGGTTTATTGTTCACATAGTGAAATAGTTTTGACTTTGCAGTTGAACAAAAAAAAAAAAAGAGAAGAAAATTTTATGGTTTTAAATTTACCGTTGAGAGGTGATACCGAATTTAGGAGGGCAAATGTGAGTTAAAATACGAATCCAGTTTCTGGCATACAGGTATTCACAGTTTTGGAATGTAAAACTTTGCTATTCAAACAAAGTCAGTAGGTTTATGGGTGACACTTGAAATGAGTAGAAGATGATTGGAATTTTAGATGGTTGTGCTGTAGACGGAATTGGATCAAACATTTAAACAGTTGAATTAAATTTTCATTGTTGCATTAATTCAAATGGATAGGAAGGTGTTTGTTTTGATGTCTTTTGATTAAACTGCAAGATTGTGTTTTCATACATTGTAAAATAGTTTAGTTTGATTTAGCGTACTTTTGAAGTTTTCAGTTGACAGAAAAGTGAACCCTTCTGCCAACTAAACATTTTCACGAGATTTTGTAGTTTGTAAGAACAATAAATATTGCTTAAGTTTGGGAAGAAGAAATTAATAGGTGGCAAAAACCAATAATAAATTAACTTAGATAAAATATTTTGATAAAATACCAGCTCATTTAAAACTGTAATATCAGTTGTAGTTATTGAGATGGCGGCCATTTAAAATCAAAGGCGCAAAATTTTAAACAGCCTATTATTAAGGTATTAGTATGATACTACTTACTTAACAATTTGCTAACTTTATATTTGTTTACTAACTCATTCTTAATTTTAAACATTTTCTAAGTAGTAATACCGTACTAAAAGAATTTTCTTAATAAATTGCTTCTGAACACACCTAAAACAATGACATTTCGTGTAAAAAAGTACGAGTATGTACATGAACCTTTTTTGATGTTTGCAAATGTCAAAGAGCCATATGAAGCTAGCACGATACTAAAAAAATAAAGTAGCTATTCGATGATTTTAACTTTAATAAAAGGGTAGAGAAAGTATGATGCTATATTCGATTAAAATATGCAAATTCGTTGTTTTAACCTAGTATCATACTAAAAAAGCTTTAGCATCGTACTAATTCAATTAAAATTTTGCGCCAAAGTGTTTTAGAATAAAATCAGCTTTTGTAAGTTTTATGAGGAAGCTTTATATATATTTTTTTTTAATCTAGGGGTTTAATCTATTGGTTCATATAATTGGTTATTTTATTATTTTTTATTTGTAACTCTCTTAACTACTTTTTTATGCAAAATTGCTTCCAAGGGAGTTAAATCGAACTATCATTTCCCAGGCTTTCATAGTTTCAGACTTTTTTGATTATATCCTGTATCTTATGGATCCAAGTGATATCAATTAAAGTAAAACCCGCTTAAGAGAAACGGCAAAATTTCACAGTCTTTCTTTCACTTAAGCGGGTTTTTCACTTAAACGAACTCCGCTTAAGTGAAAAATAATTTCACTTAAGCGGAGTTCGGATAAAAGAAAAAAAATTTCACTCAAGCGGATTTAAAAATTCCATTAAGCGGAGATTTAATGTTAGAAACAATATTGTTTTTATCTTTTGGACTTGCCTTGAAAATAGTTAAATAAAACAACGATCAAATAACACAAAAATAATTTATTGAAAAACGAAAACTAGCAAATTTTTGTTTTGTTCGATTCAATTTTTTTTTTTATTTAAGAGAGTTTTTTTTTTAATGAAAAATATTAAAAATTAACTGAAAATATGTTTCAGTTATTCGGGTTTTTCGCTTAAGCGAGTTTCACTTAAGCGGAGTGTTTTAAGGGAAATTGTTCGGAAAATACTTGGGGATGAAAAAAGTGTTTCAGGTAAGCGGGTTTTCTCTTAAGCGGGTTTTACTGTACAAACAAATTTAGTATCTAATACGTCACAAAAATTAGACTTCACTCAAAAAAAATATTCCGACCAAGATGAATTTCGGTGGAGAGCTATATTTGCATGTATTAAACATTTTTTTAAATGTTCCTTAGTTTTCGATCGGGGTAAATGTTTTTGGCGGGTGAAATGAATGGGCATGAAATGGTGTTTTTTTTTATATTGAAAATGCAGTATACTGCTGCATCTCGTCATTTTAAAACCAATTTTCTTGGGTGAGGATAAGTAAAGTATGCCATAATGGCAAAAGGTGGTGATTTTGTTTTATTTAATAACTCGTTTGAATTTTATTTTTCAGCAAAATGACAAAAAAAAAAAAGATTGTGTGTACTGACGTACGCGCGGTTGAAGTAAAACTTCTTTTTCCTCAAGCAAAGCTTCTGTAAGATTATAACCTACGAACAAACATTTTGTATTCTAAAAACATGTCGCTGTCTTTGACGGATAACGTGACGTTTTGACATGTCACTGACAGCTGCAAAGAAATTTTTTTACCCCCAACGCCGGAAAAGAAGTTTTACTTCAAAAAAACATCAAAAAGATATGTTTGTTTGTTTTTTTTTTTTTAAAGGATAGTGGCTTCTGCTTGTTAAATTGGTCGACCACATAATTCACAAACATTTTGTATTTTTAAAACATGTCGCTGTCTTTGACTGATAACGTGACGGTTTGACATGTCACTGACAGCTGCATAGAGAATTTTTTACCACCAACGCCGGAAAAGAAGTTTTACTTCAAAAAATTGAATGTGCGCGCCTAGCCTTAAATGAAATCGAGAAGAAAAGTACAAAACTCCCATGCCACTTGACAAGCAAGTTGCCTCGCTTTGTTTGTATTACCCTAGGGCTGCACGTGCAAGTATTGGAAAGCATGTTGCATGTTGGAAAGCAAGTACACTGACAGCGGCACTCTTGTAAAATTAATTATTAAAGTATTCGATTGATTAGTCGGGTGACGTTCAAATTTATAAATAACAAAACAAATGTCGGTGGCGTGTGCGATTAAGCGAATAAATATTATTAAAAAGTATAATTTCAAAACTTTCAGGCAACCTGATGGTCATATGGCATGCCGTCTATGACAGCAAGAATACAAATGGTAGTGGATATACCCAACTTTTTGGCGAGTACTTTGTATGTGAGGGTTAGGTGTTGGTAAAATTTATTTGGATTGCAATATGCTTGTCAATAATTATTCGGTTGCATAGCCATTGCGCGTCTGAACCTATAGTTTTATGTTTATCTTTGAATGCAGCCATTTGAAATATGTAAATTCTAAATCGTATCCAACTTCATGTTTTACTTTGCACATGCTAAAAACATGTCGCTGTCTTTGACGGATAGCGTGACGGTTTGACATGTCACTGACAGCTGCATAGAAATTTTTTTTACCCCCAACGCCGGAAAAGAAGTTTTACTTCAAAAACACTTATAATCAATAAAATTCGTAAAAAAGAATTCTATTTTTTTTGTTTTTCTTCCTCACAATGGGAAGAAAATATTAGGCAGAGCAAAGCATTCCACATTTGTGAAAGAATCCCTGAATTTAAGAGTACGGGCGTTTTCCTAAATGCAGTGTTGCAGCGCATCGTGAATTTTGAGGCTTTTTTATTCACTTGCTTCAATAAAATAATGTTATTAAAAACGAATTCTAAATTTAAGAGTTTTTTTTAATGAATTGTAAAAGTAAATATTTGATTTCAGAGCAAAGATACCTTGCGAGGGCATCAAAATCCACGATGCGCTGCAACACTGCATTTAGGAAAACGCCCTATGTCCGAAGTTAAGCTAATATGATGTGCATTTCCTGAAGGGAAGCTTAAGCTATTTAACTGAAAGACCCAAATTTTTGACTTTTACGGCGATCTGATTCTAAGGAGTATGGAAACTAGTACAAAAACTGTTTTCTAGAAATAGAAATAACGAAGCATTTTTAAACATTAAGGGTCAAGTAGTTTAGTCGACAGCAGCGGGATAAATTGTCAAGGCCCATTTGAAGCTTAAAACAATTTAATTTAGTTCACAATATCATCAATAAATATAAAAAAAGCTACGGACCAAAATGGCTGCCTTGAGGAACACCTAATGTTCGCTTAATTGGCCTGGAGGTACATTCATCAAGTTTTATTTTTTGAATCCTACCGGTTAAGAAGGAGTAAATCCACTGAATACCGAATATTTCAAGCTTACGAAGTAATATGTTGTGGAAAATTGAATAGAAAGCCTTGCTAAAGTCCGTATAAATAGCATCGACTTGATAACGGTTTTCGATAGTATCCACAACAAAGGAAGAAAAACATGCTAAATTAGTTATAGTTGATCTCCCTGAGATAAATCCATGCATTACTTATATGTTCTTTCACCAGAAAATCAAGCTTATTTTTTTACTAAGCTTTCTAAAAGTTTGGGAATCGCCGATAACTTGCAGATTCTTATAATTTTCAGCGTTGAGGTAGGCAAAGTGAATTTGCACGCTTTTTTAAGATAAGGTCAGGAATACCATCAACATCAGGCTTGGAATTTGCTTTAAGACCTTGTAAGCCTTTTAAAGCATGCAAGAAATCTATTTGTATTGATCCTATATCGACCTTCGGACCAAGGGACGACAAGGTTTACCTGCAAGTTAGAATATACAGATTCAAAGAACCTGGCAAAAAGTTCAAGAGTCTTATTTTCATCAGTAAATTCTTCACCTTTAAAATTCATAGAACTATGAACCCTAAGCGGTTTTCGTTTTGAATTAACAAAGGACCAGAATTGTTTCTGGTCATTTTTTAAGTGAAGCTCAAAATTCATGACATAATTTCTGTGCAAGAATTTGATGAGAGTAACGAATTCCTTTCGAAGTTTACAAAATTCTAAAACTTTGCATAAGATGTATTTTTTAGATGTGCCCACCTTTTGATAAAGCAAGGAGGCTTGGAAACATTCTTTTTTATCCTATAGGGCACAGTCAAAACGTTGCATTTTTCAAAATTACTGCAAAGTGATTAAACATACTTTTTAAATTTAAGTTTAAAAATTCAGTTTTCCAGTCTACCGATCCAAGATAATTATCAAGCTCAATGACATTTAAAAAGTTAAAAAGATTTGAATTATTGCAATAAATTTTCACATGTCAGTCTGACATATTGCTACAACAACAAGTCTATTATTTTTCATTAACAAAAAGTCACAAAATTAGAATTAATAATTATTAATTTGAACTCAAAGGTCGGTACTTCTATCACTTTTGAATAGTTTGTACGTTACGTTATGGTAAGCCCCCGGATTGGTCAGAGAGCAGCGGTCAACTCGCCGATTCTATTCAGCTTTTTCACCAGTGATCTGATAGGTATGCCGACGATCTAATAGCGTACAGAACTGCTCCAACAGTCGAGGTCATCAGCGATATTGCGATGACTGGAAGTTGGAAATCAAGTTGTTTTACAGCAGCTGGCTTGATAGCAGAGTGAAGGTGGTTTTCTACATGGCTCTCATACGGCCGATGATTGCCTATGAGTGCCCGGTGTGGTTCAACGTTGCCCCATCTCAAATGGAAAAGATTCGGGTGTTTGAGAGACAGTGTTTTAAACGTTGCCTTGGATTATACAGAACACAAGAGTCGGAGTACAAACATTACTATTCCAACCAGGTTAAATACAACAGAGCTAACATAAACAGAAGCGATAAGTTTTTAATAAAGCTGATTCGGGGTAATATTGCAAGAGCGATACCCTTGACCAACAGCCTAATTCTTACGATTATTATGAGAGTGTTGTTTCCGCCCGATGCATTTCTCGACTTAGACAGTCGAGGGCTGGTCCAGGATAGAATGGCGTTTCCGCTAATCGACAAGTCGGCCGTAGGACTGTGTGGCGATTCCTTTATAGTCGAGACGGAGCAGAGCGCCTTCGGTTCAGTAGGACTGCGTCCGATCGCGACCGGAGGAACAAGGTGAGACAGGTGAACCAGTTCTGGTGGTTGTCTAGTGATAGGGAAAGTTGACGACTTGTATGTCTTGGCCGATTTAGATAGGCTTAAGTGGATTTTAGGTATGGGGGGTAGGGGTGGCACAAAAAAAAAAAAAAAAAAAAACGTAGAGGAAAGTATGTTAGTTGTAAGATATTGATAAGTGGTCTACTTTTTATGAATTTTTGTCCAACTTTTTAAGATAGTTATAAGATAAATGTTAGTAAAAATTAATGTTATTTTAAATAAATTTAAAAATTGGTCGAAATTCTACATCAGATTGTCATGGCAAACTTGTAACTGTAACATTCATTTTATTCTCTCCGAATTTTTACGAGTACGATACATTGGCAAATGCTTGATGGTTATGTTTCTCCTTGTAAAATTCACGCTTATTTTCAATTTCCATATATCCGTGCTAAGTCTTCCCTGGGGTATGAAAATCTTTTATTAACAAATTTCATAAGAACTCCTTAACTATAAGAAATGAGGTAGATTTAAGGCGATTATTTCAAAGCCCTAACTTTGGAATATGTATGGCAAATTGTCTCAGCATGAGAAGAACCCTAGTTAAATCCCGCTCTTCAGTCTAAAAGTAGAGTACACCTTTCAGCTTAATGCGTGATATTTCACATAAAGTGATAATAACATTTTAACAACTTTTCGCGAACGAAAAATCTTCCACTACACGGGATTCCTCTGACGATTTCCGACAAGCCCAATACCCTGGCTGCTTTTAGTGTTTTAAAAAGTACTTACACTCAACTATAATCCACCAAAAAAGAGCAATAATAGAGCAACCCAAACTATTTTATGTGTGCATATGTATATATGACGGCGGCGTGCATGGTTAAATAAACTTCGGCAATAAAATCTCACCTCACCTCCTGGAATGATCGACTCGCTGCTGGTAGCATGCTATCAAAAAGCAAGCAACCAGTGATGTGCAATAAAATTTCCTCGTTCCTGCTCAAACGTCATTGAGTCATTGAAACTTTTTTAATATCCGCAAATAAAAATAAAACAAAAGGAAAATGATTCAAACAAAATAAAAAAAAATACCCACCATTTGCAATGAATGAATCGCCTTCCGTAGAAAAATAAAACATAAAGTTGAGGAAAAAAAAAGTGTCGAAAATTAACCTGCTATTCTGCCATTGAGCATCAGAGTTTGGTTCAACACGTAGCGTCATCTAGAGTGTAATTATTGATTCTCATGTCACGAACGATTATTGAGATATCTGAGAAGCTGATGGAATAACTCGGTTCAGCACTCACCCCTCAGCTATACACAGAATCAGCATCCGTGAATTGCAATTCCATTTCACACTTTTAATGAAAAAAGTTTCAACAGTGTGCCGCTACCAGCACCGCCTTCGTTACCAAAGACCTAACGCGCAAAAAGGATTCGTTTTTCCATTTCCAACTTGTTGTTTCTTTTTGTTTTTATTATTTTTTTTTTTTACTTTCTATAGCTTTGGAATATTTATTCTTTTTTTTCAGATTCGATGTTGCTGCTCCTGATTTGAGCCTCTCGACCAGCCTATTGGCCTGGTTCTTTTTTTTGTTCATTTTAATTTTATATTCGTTCTGGAAAATAAAGATATAGGGTACATTAACATCATTTCAGTGGCGGATCAAGACTTTCAGATGACCCAGGGCCCCAGAGTTTTAGTTACGAGTAAATAAATAAATCAGAGGACAACAGCTTATAGAGAACCTATTATATACCGCTTGGAAGACGATAAAAATGTGGTGAGTTTCGACTTGGTCCTTTCCAGGATTGATCATTCCTTTCGGCCCGAACGCCAGACTGGTACTTACACTGATTATGTCACTTTCCAAAATGAAGTTCTTTCTCATTAAAAAGTGTTA
The DNA here is from genome assembly GCA_963931855.1 of Philhelius festivus. Lineage (NCBI taxonomy): Eukaryota > Metazoa > Arthropoda > Insecta > Diptera > Syrphidae > Philhelius > Philhelius festivus. The sequence continues at coordinate 86,707,255 of OZ007557.1, read as the reverse complement.
TAAATTCTATCTCCAAGTGGAAATTGACTCCTGAAGTTCTTTCTCACTAAAAAGTGCTATAAATTCCCTCTCCAAGTGGGAATTGACGCCTTTTTGAAAAAGGAACAGATTCTCACTAAAAGTGGAATAAATTCCCATGTGGAGCAGTTTCCCGAGACATTATTTCCCTGCATCATTTGTGAGGCATACATGGGGTAGACTTACTGGCCTTATCTTTTTGATCCAGCCTTGGATATTTTTAACACTTGACGCACATCCCTACATAGTACATAAATATGTATTTGGAAAGATGTTAATTCCTTCTACATTATTTGAGTTCGTTAGCCTGGACCTGGTTGCCTTCTCTGTTATTGCAATAGAATGCTATGCAATGTAATTTTCCAACTCATTAGGAAAATATTTTCATTTTTTGTGTTCGCCTCTGCTGCTCCTTTGAATAGTCCTTGAGAAAAAATTACAAAAATGGGAATATCTACTCCTTTACTCCTACAAGAGCATATTATCATAAATATGTATGTATGTAGGTATATGTGTGTTAAACGCGAATGAATAGGCAAATGAGCATAATGAATTGCTTTTTAGTTACAACCAAGAATGGAGGCACCAGCATGAAGAAGTAATAGAAAAAAAAGCTTCTTCATCCTTAACACTTTTTCTCCATATTCCTCCAATCTGGTAAGAACACAACAGCTAGGCAGGCAGAGGCAACCAAAACCACTACCAAGACCATCATCGGCATCAACCAACCCTCAGCAGGGCGGTAATTATTTTCAAATTGTTTCCTACGGAACCTAAGGACTCTTTGATTTGGATTTTATTATTTTTATTTATTTCATTAAGCGGGATTTGGCAAAGAAGATTTCCCCCGATTTCCGGATCGTTGAACGGAATAGCTGTTCGATAAGTTTTCCAATCGTCGTCGTCGAACTCGAAGTCGTCCTCGTTGTTGAAGTAGCCAAGAAGAGGATGGAATGAGCCTCTTCTTCTTCTAAGGACAAATTATGCTTTTGGTATTTAAAGTGTAAGAAAAATATACACCAATATTTATTCCATCAAATGAACGAAGAATGCTGAGGTGGAGATGTGGGGAAAGGGGGAATGGAATGGAAAGGAAAGGACTTTAGAAACAAACCAGAAAGAAGAAGTGATTTTGCTTAATTGGCTGTTAATTAACCGCTGGAATTTAATTAGCCATAAAGGCAGCCAGTAGTGCACCCTGGTTGGAGAGTGAGGGCGAAGCAGAGAAGAAGAAGTACCGCAATTCTCTACTTCTGGTATGGAAGCAATTAATTTCCGTTTTGAATTTCGCGTGAGACAGTTAATAGAGATGGAGAGAGAGACTCGAACAGATAGAGTGTTCATTTGCTATTGAATCGGTAATTAAAGGGAAATGATGATCATAAATAGGAGAGTGTGAAAAAAGTTGGGAGTTTAAATTTTTTTTTAATTGTTTTCCGGTTGGAGGACATTTGCAGACAGGATGTTGCATACTTAATGAAAAAAAATCGTTTAAATTTTTTTTCAAGAAATTTTCTTAAAAGAAGTTTTCATATGCTTGGGATCGCCAAACAAAATTCCGCCGAAAAACCTCTACCCATTTTTATGTGATGGAGTAGTGATAGAGAAATCTAAAAAGTAATTTTCGTCGTATTTAGCTCTGTAACTCGAGCTAGAACTAGAACCTTTTCGGTTAGAGTGATTTGCTTAAAATACTTGGCGCAGATCAATTTTATATAACTCCCTATACATTCACAAATTCGAATTTTCCTTATAGCTCATCTAGAATAAATAGCTGACACACAATGACACTATGCTTTTATTTTTTCGATTTCTGTAGGGAAGTTCTAAGAATTTAAATTGAACTTCTTGCCTGTGATGAGGCTAACTAATGACATTATTTGTGAACGCATCCGAGAGGTCCAATTTTCTATGACTTAAGTGTATACAGGGTGTGCCTTAATTCGTAAATGAAAGTAACAATGTTAAAAATAGAATTCAATGACAAGTTTTCTGAAAAACACATAGATCTTAGGATACTCGGAAAAACATGAAAAATAAAATGAGGATTTTTTACTATTTTTTTTTGGGAAAACCTGCAGCTGGTAATAAAAGGTTTTCTGATTTTGGAGACGTTTCTAACAACAGTTGACAATAAGAGTGGTTTTCTAAGAATTTTGAAGTCTTTTTCAAAATAGCAAAGCGGCCTTAAAACTAGCTCGTTTATTTGAGTACCTGTCGAAACTCTCATTTCCTTTCCCATTTCCTTAAAAGTTCTCAAAAAGAGTTAGGTTTGGGGTATATATATATATAAAGTTGTATAAAAGACTAGAAAGTGAAATTAATGCATCAGTTTAATTTTTAACGCCAAGGCAACAGTTAATTAGAAACGCTGTTTGAAATGTTCACATTTTACAAAGCAAGAATATGCAGGCACTATTTTCGTTTTGGGCTGTGCATTGCAACTTCAATTAAAGGGCGACAAAGATACCAGGAACTTTATCTAAATCGACGAATTCCTAGTATACGAGTTTTTGGAAATACATATCGAAGGCTTCGAGAAACCTGAGCAGTCTCAAATTAGGCTTGTTTTGACCGATGCGATGGCACGGGTTGTGTTGAGTTTGAAGTCACCGATCGCTTGTGGTTTGTTAAAATATATTTTAAACTTTAATAAACCCCAGAAAAAATTGTCTATCGGGGTAAAATCGCATGAGCTCGGTAGTCAATTCTCATCGCCTTTGTGTGAGACAACCGTGCCGTTAGAGCGCTCGTGCAGAACTTCCATTATAATGTCAGCTGTTAGGCCAGTAGCACCATTCTGTCGGAAGCACATGGCGTTAATACCCATATAATGTGGGCTAGAAGAAATTGGTTATAATGAGTCGTGTTTTATTGAGAAAAATATTCGTAGTATAGTAGGATTTTGCACGAACTAAAGAAGAATCCTATTGCGGATGGCTTTTCCGCCTTTATTCGAGTATCGAAGAGATTTTTGTGGTTTTGTTCTAATAAGCTGGTGTGATTGATACTTGGGTGTAACTTGACTCAGATGTGTTCATTGAGTAGTTTTGCGTTTTTCACGATGTTTTATCAATCTTTTATCGTTTTTCCTTGCATATGACCATTTCTCATTTTCTATTCGGCAAAAAAAAAAATCCAAATTTACAACCTTTTTTGCTAAGAATTTCTTTTTTCCGTTTATTTTTATTTCTAACTAGTGTATTTTCCTTTGGGCAGAGGCAAATGAATATTTTTCTACTAAAAATAACTTTTATATGGGATTTATATTCTGCAATTCAATCAACTTCAGCTCTTAATCAATGGAAAACCACATAGAATTCAGTTAAAAAATCATGTATTTATTGATCCAACAAAAATTAACCACCGATGACGTCATCTTCCAATGATCGATATGGATTATCAAATGAAAATAAAATGGTACAAATCAGAGGAATTTTAAATGCTCATCTCTTTTACCAATGTCTTTTTTCCATGCACTAGTGACACACCAAATGCAAAGCTAGATAGCCATCTATCCGTCAAAATAAAAACTAATTTTTGGATCATGAAACACGAAGAAGCAATAACTCACCTTCTTCTTGTAATACATGTTTTTTTTAGTGATTTATATAGATCATATCTAATAATAAAAACAGGCTATCAAGTGAGACGTTTTACTTTGGCCATAATCTACGAACACACCCCTTTCTCAAAATAAATATGGCTGAAACCGAATCATTCGCACGATAAAAAAAATTCGAATATAGGAAAAAAGTAAACAAAATATTTGACTTCTGGAAAAATTATCGATTATATAATTAGTTTTTGTTTCAAGATTTTTTTCCAAGCTAACTTTCTTCCATTTGTGTTTTTTAAAAATGCTTATTTATTTACGCAAACTCGCAACACATTAATGAAAATCTATCCGCTCCTATTGAAAAACAGTCAAATCATTTTTTGACATTAAAAAAAAATTGTAACAGGTTGAACTATACTTATTTTGATTCCACTCTAAAAAATTAGCAGCAAGCGACAAGATTTCTAATTACGTACTTAAAAATTTATCAAAACCTTCTCTTCTCGTTTCTCGTGCTGACTATAATCTTTAAATAACTTTCTGAACAACAGCTATTTCCCTACAGTCTGGAAGACGGCAAAAATCGACCCCCATCCCGAAGAAGGACAATCGCAAAAAAGTGGAACCATATCGGCCAATTTCATTGCTCAAGATACACAAGATACTGGAGGCGTTTATATTGAAGAAACTCAACGGTTTCTGCGGAGAAAGAGATATCATATCGGAGTTCCAGTACGGCTTTCGAGTTTCGAAATAAACACTCTATCCTACATCCACTGCTGACTTCATAGTGATGACTCAACAAACCAGAAAAAGACTATATCGTGCTTGATGGACATCAAAAAAGCTTTCGACAGCGATTAGATAAAAGGAATACTATTCAAACTCTCTGAACTTGAACTTTTTAATCACTTGGTAAGAATACTCGTAATCAAAATTTCATAACCCATAGACTTTTTTATGTACAGGCAGTAAAACACGTAAATCATCAACCAAGGGAATCAAAACGTTGGAGTTCCTGAAGAATCACAACTTGGACTGCTGCTGTTCAACATTTATATTGCTGATCAATCAGCTAATATTCCAGGGGGCCGTTTCTGGTTCTGTGAAAAAGTGAATCGAATAGCTTTTCATTCTTTCACGCATAAATGCGATTCTTGTTTTGTGAAAAAGTGAAACCAAACGTCAAAAACATTCATAATGAATAATTTGCTTTCACGCTCTTATTCGATGGTGAATATTCAAAGTGAATAGGTGAAAGCGGAAAATATGGAGATTTTTTTTGAAAAAAAAGGAAAGAGTGTGACACAGGCACAAAAAGAATTTTTGATTAGTTTTTTGGAAATAAATTTGGAGATTGCTCATGATAGGTACGAATACAAGTTTTGAAAATTTATTTCATCGCGTCTTAATTTTTCTGTAGATTTGTTTCAGTTGACGTTTCAGTTGATACAATTGAATGAAATGCTCCTCTTGTTCATTTCGAAAGGATTTTCGTTTTTCCGTTCTTCGTGCCTTAAGTTGCAGAATGCATTAACATTTGGATTTAGATGGAGCAGAATTGTGCCAAGAATTAGCCGTCATTTCCCCGCTTGTTGCACCACAATGCTCAAATTTCGCCTGATAATCCTCACATTTCTCCTACAAAACAAAAATGTACATTAATACAATACAAAAATACATCTATATAAAGCACAAATAATTATCAAACTACGAGCATCTCTCCGATTTGTTTCCATAAGAATTCTTATATGTATACATATATTGAAGGCATTATAAAAACGTAGATATACAAACAATTTAATATATTACAAACAAATTCACAAATGTAAAAACGTTTGGCAAAATTGAATCAACAATAAAAAATAATAATTTCGTTTTGGCATTAAACGTTCACAATAGTAGATAAATTCATAAGAGACAACAAAAAATCATCCACCACGGCAAATTATATTGAATTCACCACACAATTTTCATTAACGAACCAGAATCGCTTATTTGCACCAAGTGAATCGAAAAAGTGAAAGCAATGCATGACAGCGAATGTGAAAACAATTTATTCGATTCACATTTTCACAGAACCAGAATCGGCACCCAGGAACGAAAACGCAGCTTTATGAGGGCGATTTCATCACATACACCACCGATTTTTCAGGAGAGATCAAGAGCACATTGAGAACCTATGGAAATACTATCTTAAATGGGGACTCCGCATTTACCCTGGATTACACCGTAACTCACTTATTAACAAATATATACCAACTAAGAATCTGTACGAAAAAGCAAAATTAATACAACTGGATCAGTAATTGGTGCAAATCTCCCAAAATAAAATTCACGACTGGGTCGCACGAACTTGCTCCTATGTAATAGACTAGGAATTTTAAAAACGGATATTATTAAAGAAAACTGTTCATAAGGATAAAATTAATTTTTTAAATTCTTTTAGTAGTAAGAGATAAAAACAGAATGCTATGCAAATATGAATTTATGCAGGAACAAAAATTATAAGTCGTTGTAGTGGTTCCTTAAAAAAATAAGCTTTTATGTACAAAATTTTTAAAACATTTTTAAGAAAAAATTTTGGTACGCCAAACTTAAGTTTTTATTATTGTACGAATAAAAGTCTAATTTCCAAAAAAATACTAAGCCGTTCTTGAGATATCGAATTTTTCAAAAAAAAATGACTTTTTTTTCTAAAAATTGAAAATTTTTTCTTAAGTTTTTAAATGCAATGTTTTTTAAACTTTTTAGGAGCTTCTTTATAAAAAAATTTCGTTAAAATCCGTTATGCCGATAATGAGAAATTCAAAATACGAAAAAATCGTTCTGTGGTAGGTACAGTCAGTAATATCTAGATTTAAAATTTTGTTTTATTAAATTATAGATCGTAAAGATTGATCAAAAGAAAAAAAATTTTAGCAAAATTCTCGGAACCGTTTTCGAGAAAAATACGATTTTCGAAAACCATTTTTTAAAATTTGTATGGAGGGTACCGTTAGTTTTAGATAAAACAAATTTTTTTTTCTCAAATATTGTAGATTATGTTAAGAAACTTTTATTTGTCAAGCTTGAAAAAAATCGAGCATGAGGTTTTCGAAATATTGAGTTTCCAAAAAAAAATGTTGAATTTTTTTTTTAAATCAAAAAAATTAAAAATTGAAAATTTGAATATGTAATAATATTCAAACTTTGGAGGCTGTACCGTTTTCGATAAAATTAAAAACAAAAAAAATGGACCCAGGGGGCCTACCAAAAATAACAATTTTTTGTAATTTTTTTTTCAACCATTAGCTAGTTTTAACCAAAAGAAATTTTTCGAATTTTTTTAAAAAAAATTCTGTGGGATAGTTTTTGTGGCATTTTGCCCACTTTATTTTTCAAATCAACTAATTCGAATTCTTGTTATTGGTAGGATAGAAAATGTATGCAGGCAAAAGATGCCAATTTTTAAAAATGTATGGACAATCGCCCTGATCGTCATCATTATACAAGAGGTATTGAAATTTAAATTCATCTCACTTATAAATGATATTAGTTTTAAAAGGTTATTGAGCCCTTCTTTCCTGGCACAAAATTGTTTGCAAGGAAGAAAATGATTTCATGAAATATACCTACCTAGTACCTATATAACATGATTCTCAAAAAATCCCTAATAAAAATCCAGTCCCCGAACAAAGAAAAATAAAACCCAAATCCTAACCGCCAACATAAAATTTAATTCAAAATCAAATCGTTTGATGGCATAGACAATTTGACACCATAAATCGTTTGATTCTTCAACGACCAACCCGCACCCAAGCCTCTTTTTTCGCATAAACTGTATACAAAACCAACCGCAAAATCGTTTAAATTATCGATTACGCACAAATAATTGCGGTGTGTCGGCCTCGACTGGTCCCCCATCTGCCATTAAATTCTATAAAAGTGTTTACTTTAGAACCACGGGCCAAAAGCTTGTTGAGCCGAAGGTTAATTGTTGAGGCAATATGGCACGTGTATGTGGTTGATTTATGAATTACCATAAACCGCAATCTCTGGAGAACCCCTTCTTTTTCCGTAAAAATTGTTGAAAAATTATTATTATTTCCCCATTTTCACACGTGCACCAACAATAATAAAAACTTAAACAAAAAGCATAAAAACAACTATGAAAGGCAAAAATTTTGAATTTTGTTTACTTTTCAATGAAATTAATTTAATTATACTGGAAAGCCCGCGAGCAATAACATAAACATAAAGAACACACAAACACATCTTAAATAACATCACAAACAACAACAACAGCAGTGTCAGCGCACGTCATACCCAACCACTAACACATCAATTTTGATCCTGAATTCGGAGTGGAGTCGAACCGTTGTGCAGTTTGTGTCCCGTTTGTTCACCCCACATCGTGTGAGTGTATGTGGTCCGTTATCCATGTCAAAACAGACCACTATTATGCCACAAATCCCCTAGAGCACAGTATCACAACTACCTCGCGCGCTATGCCAGTTAACGAGGTCAAATTTGAAAATTTCTTTCTTCAATATTGCCGTGCGTCGTCGTCATCGGTCGTTATTGTTGTTGTTGTTGTTGTCGATGCTCTTGAAAACAACCACAAATTAGTTTTTCACCTCAGCTGGGTATATGTTTCGTTTTTTAAATTTTTTTGTTTCTACTTAAAGGATAAAAGCGGGTTAGGTAGTCTTTTTTTAAATCTCGCGTTGGGCGCCATTTATAAAAAAGGTGTTTTCTTTATTTCAATCGGCTCGCGGCTATCTACGATGAAAATAGAAAAGTAAAAATGCATTTAAGGGGTCCTTCTTTCATAGCTGCAGCAGTTGTTCCATTTTTATTTTTCATGATACATCTCCCTTTAGTATTTTATCAGATGATGCAGCTTGCATAATGCTAACGTCCCAACCCCCAACGCACGGAAGTTGTCGTAGTGGCCTGCTATTCGAAAATATAAGCAGCGTATGATGTGCTAGTGTCCTTGTGGGTTTTACCTAGTGTGCCAACTTGGCACTAATTTCTTTGGAACACACGGATACTGTTTTGCAAAAAAAAAGGGATGCATATCCGGTGCCGTTGATGTTAGTCACGCACACTTTTCCCCCGCGCCCTGTTGAACTAGAAGTTGAATGAAAAAAAGTAAAAGTGGCAGGAGGAAAGTGTTTTGAATAACATCTCTTCGGAGCAGAAAAGTAACGTCAATTTCATCATCAACATCGCATCGCGTCATCGGTGTTTGTGTCGTTCTTTCTTGTGGAAGCCGAGTAGAATGCGGGTTTTGCGAGAATACCGTTAAGTTGGCGGCAAAGCTTTCTCTGACTGGCACATAAACATAGACAAAAGTGAGAGCTCCCTACGGGCAGGAAAATTCAGTGATGAGGAAAGAATTTTTAATCAACACTTCTTGCTTGTGGCACGGCTTTGGTTTGAAATAATAAAGATGGAAGGCAGTATATACCCACTGAGGCGCTGAAGGACCGAAGCACCAACGACGACCAACACAACTCAACGGTGATGCAGGTTTCGTTGGTTGTGTTAATGTTCAGGGATGATGTTGTGGACACTTGGGAAAACCGGAAAAGCATAAGCAAAACAAAAATTATGTTTGTGTGAACTTTTTAATAATTTCTTTGTTAAGGCTTTGGCTTGAACAGTGAACAGTGAACACGTATAGTTGCATCGTTTTTTTATTAAATTAATTTGATTGTCTTATTACAATTTTTACATTACAATTTGGTGTGTTTTTTGCTTTTCAAACTTTTTGTATGCATACTTTAATGCAATAAACTAATATAAACTATAATAAACTATAATATTCTTCTATAATAATTTGATATAAAGTCAAGAAAAAATCATTAATTGGTGACAAAGTTATTTCTATATATTTATAATATATAGTAAAAGAGAATACTTTTGCTGCTCTCCATTATTTGACTATTCGCTCCCGTTGAAGTTCATTTTCTTCCCCTCCACCCGGTGAGTGAAATTTTTTTTATATGTTCTGCCTATGAAGCATTGAGAGACTGCATTGTATCCCAACAATTTTGCCTACCATTTCATGCCACTGCCATCTTGCTAAGGAACCGAACTTTATTGTTGTTGCTGCTAGCTGCATACATCTCCTGCCTTCGTAGTACACGGAAAGACGAAAGAGTACACTTGCTCCCGCTGAGGATTTTCTGCTTCCCTCCACCGTACTGCATGTCATGATCCCTGACATCTGTCAACCATACATTCATCTATCATCTGCCAACAACTATATTACCGACAACTCATTTCCATTGGTTTGTGTATTTGCTTAGTAGAAATTCAATTTCCCTAGTACACTAAGAATCAACATTTTAATCAATTATTTATTTTTTGTTTAAACTACAAATAACTATCGTAATCATGACTAAGTGTGCATCTTGTGACAATATCTCAGACTTCATGATCGATTCTATAATTTGTCATGGAAATTGTCGAAGGAGTTTTCATGTTAAATTTATAGATGCTCCTTTCAGTACCATCAAACTTTTTGAAAAAAAAAAGTCATTCTACTTTTTTTGTGACGAATGCGACCCCTTCGCCCACACAAATATAGTTCGAGATATATTACAAAACACAAAACAACTGACAAATTTAAATATCCAATTAACTCAGCTATCTGCAAAAGTTGATAACTTAAGCAAAAAGTCACAATGTAATGTTATACAAACGCGAAGTAGAGTAAAAAATAAAGATCCTATCCCTCACTCAAGCAACGAAGCATCGACTAAAAGAAAATGTGAAGTACTTGACAATCTAAGTGAAACTCAGTTAACAAAGAAACAAGCAAGATCAATATTTGAATCGTTTGTACCGCCCCACTCCATCTCTGATTTCAACTTTAACAATGGTGTGCCAGTTCCATCAAGCCTTCTTCCGCCACTACCACAATCATCTGCACAAGAAAAACCGTCATCATCATCTTTATTGTCATCGCTCCAAGTTTCAGTTCCTGTTATGTCATCGATTTCAATATTATCTGCACCAAAATCACCATCCCCTCTTAACGTTTCTTCAGCAAACGAACGTTCTACTCCCTCTTTAACATCCGCAAATACTGAACAGGATATTCTACCTGAACATAATATTGACCATGTGTCTCCTATCAATTCCGGGCTCAAAATAGTCGAAGGGCAAAAGACCATCTTCATTTCTAAACTTGACCCAAAGACTAATGCTCTAGATATTAAAAACTATATACAAAATAAGATTGGCACAACTCGATACTTATGTGTTGAAAAAATGATTCATCGTAATTACTCCAAATATTCATCGTTCAAAATCAAAGTACCTGATTCACTATTCTTCCTTTTAAATTCAACGTCCTTTTGGCCCAATGGTATTATTATGCACGAATTCGAAAACAGATCATCAAACAAAGAAAAGACAAATTTTCTACGACAACAGACAATGCGAAAATCCCGGCGAAGCAGCTACAACAAGTACTAATATATTACCAAAATGTTAATGGATTAAGGACAAAAACCAGCAAGGTTTATAAAAATATAAATAATATCCCACATGACATTATTGTGCTAACTGAAACATGGTTGAATCCATCTTTTGCTGACAATGAGCTTTTTGACAATACCTATCAAGTATTTCGACGTGATCGACACCTTCTTAATGACTCAGCTACTGTTGGAGGGGGTTTATTAATAGGAGTAAGAACCTCTCTTATTTGCTCACTTGTTGATGATTTTCTTCAGTCATCACTTGAATTGCTTTGTGTAAAAATAAAAGTGTCATCTGGTTAAAAAAATTGAAAAATAAAAGAAATAAAGCCTGGTTGAAATTTAATCTATCGAAGACTGAAGAGACATTTCGTGAATATCAAGAATTGCAAATCGACTTTATAAACTATTCAAATCTACTTTACTCTGATTTTATTTCAAACACTGAATGTGAGCTTAAAGATGATCCACAGAAATTTTGGAAGTATGTCAATAATAAAAGGAAATCTGATGGTTACCCAGTTAGTATGAACTATCAAAATTCTTCAAGTCATGATCCAGAAACGATATCTAATATGTTTGCTGATTATTTTAAGAGTGCCTTTGAAGACTTTTCTTCGAATACTTCTTCTTCCATTCCTTCTTATACTCAACAATACACTCATCTTAATTTTATAAATTTTTCGATTACAGAAGCTTCTATACACGACAATATTTTGAAACTTGATGAATGTTTTAGTCCTGGCCCGGATGGTGTTCCATCATTTATATTAAAAAAATGTGTGTCTTACCTATCTTATCCGTTATATGTTCTTTTTAACGAGTCGATTAGAAGTTCGAAATTTCCTGCTCTTTGGAAAAATTCATATTTAACGCCAATACATAAAAAAGGCCTAAAGAATTTAATAACAAACTATCGTCCTATTGCGAAACTATCAGCTATCCCCAAACTTTTCGAATCTCTGGTCTGTGACATACTTTCTTTTAATTGTTCATCCGTTATATGTGAAAATCAACATGGTTTTGTAAAGAAAAAATCCACGGTCACAAATTTATTACAATTCTCTACCTTTTGTCTAGATGCGTTTGAAAAACACTCTCAAGTAGATTGCATCTTTACTGACTTTAGTAAAGCCTTTGACAAATTAAGTCACAAAATACTATTAGATAAATTAAGGAACATTGGATTTAACCATTGTTTTGTTTTGTGGATATCTTCATACCTTAAAGATAGATTTTATAGTGTAATATTCAGAAATAACCGTTCGTGTCAATTTAAAGTTAATTCTGGTGTACCTCAAGGGAGTCATCTTGGCCCTTTGCTATTTGTTTTATTTATAAACGATCTTCCCTCTATATTAAAACATTCTATGGCTTTAATCTATGCTGACGACGTGAAAATTTTTCGAACAATTAACTCCATTGCGGATTGTGAACAACTACAAGACGATCTTCGGAGATTTTATGAATGGTGCAATAATAACTGTTTGTTTTTAAATATTGACAAGTGTAAGACTATGTGTTTTACACGCAAACGTAATTTATTTATTTTTGACTACCTGTTGAATTCGTCACATTTATGTAGAGTGTATAGTTTCTCCGATCTCGGAATCTTATTAGACTCAAAATTATCATTCACCGATCATTATAACTATATTGTAAAGAAAGCAAACAAAATACTTGGTTTTGTAAAAAGATTTTCCCGTGAGTTCCGTGATCCATATGTTATAAAAATTCTTTATGTTTCTTTTATTAGGCCAATTCTTGAGTATGGGTGTGTAGTATGGGCACCATACTACTCTGTACACATAAATAGAATAGAAAATATTCAAAGAAGATTTTTAAGATTTGCCCTGCGTTTTTTCCATTGGTCAGATAGAGTTATATTACCCCCATACGCTAATAGACTTCAGTTGGTAAGCCTTCCATCTCTTTCTGTTCACAGAGAATATTTGCAGTTCTGTTTCATAACTGGAGTAATGAATGGATCTATTTCATCTTCATCGGTTCTTTGTCGATTAAATTTCAATATAAGCCGTTCTAGTTTAAGAAGAAATTTACCAATTTGTACTATTTTTAGTAGATCAAACTATGGCGCTTATAGTCCTCTTAACCAGTTAATAAATATTTTTAATAAATTCTCTTTTCTTATTGAATCTACAAATGTAAATCTCAAATCCAAACTCTTTAAAAATAATTTCTATGCTCAAAATCGATCAAACTTTGTTTATAGATAAATTTTAGATTTTAAGAAATATTGTAATATTGTAAGTTTAACGTTAGCATTAACGTATTGAAATAAATAAATAAATAAGGTACCTCCTAAATCATAGAGCCTTAACGATTCAAATATTTTCATTTTTTATTAAGTGCGTAGATGTGTTTTTTTTTTAAGTTAGAAAGTTAAAGTAAAATGCTTTCGTTTTGCATCTGAAGTGTTAACACTTTAGTTAAAAATGGAAGTAGGTTTGTTGAATGCGATTGTTTGACAGTTTGTATGGTACTACTTCCGAGGGTTTAAAAGAAAAGTAAATGATGTACATATGTATGTAGCTTGTTTTGCATTCTTGGACAAAACTTTTCTTTTTAAAATTCAAAATACTCGCATTATCAACATTATATATTTTCATTGAAAATGTAAGCTCATGTTTTTTTCTGTAATAAAAGGAAGGAATTGCGTATATACAAACTAGTGCGTACCTTTAGCCTTAGAAGTGCTCGGGCTCTTTTCTTCCTAGTCTACTCCATTTTTCGAAATAAATCAAGGTCTGGATAAAATCCATCTATTCTGACTCTGCTTCTTACAAAGGCCATATGGCCAAACTCAAAAGTAACTTCGTTAAGGTGGCACTTCAATTCGGAGTGGATTAGAGTCTCAACCACAACAAGGTGCATCCAGACAGTTCTATACCTAGCTAAATGTCTCAAATTTCATACACCATGATAGCTGGCTTTCTCTTCATCTGTTGCGCTATTTGTCTGGGCGATGGATTCAAACATTTTCCGTTTTTTTTTTTTTTGTTTTTTTTTTTTTCGATGTCACTGAACAGTTCGTGGGCGTATCTTCTACTACATTCCTTACCTACATAGATTTGATGAAAAGCCTGAGGCGTATTCATGATCTTCTGACAGGTCTACAGCCTCTGCACCATAGGAGTATATCAGAACCAAAATCATTAGTGTTATATAAAAAGCTTGCGACGCATCTAAAAAGTTACTCACGTCATCATTACTCATGTCATTGAGAAAGCTCTTGAAGTAAAGAAAATTTGTTCGGGAGTTTTCTTTTATGTGTCGCAAGCTTTTGATATCTTATGGTACGAAGGCCTAAGTTTAAAATTAAGACAAGTTCTGACTGAAAGACTTTATAAAATTCTAAAATAATATTTAAAGGAATAGTGGCTGGGGTACCACAACGAAGTGTGCTAGGTCCAAGTGTGTACCTTCTTTTCACACGTGATTAACCTCAAATAGAAGATACTATTGTAGCCACGTTTGCTGATGATGACACTAGACACTACAATACTAGCAGTGAACAGGGCGACCAACAAAGCTACAATTAAGTTACAAAACGCTCTTGATGACTTCAATGATGGGACAAAAACATGGTGGGTAGCGTTCGACGAACTTAAATCAGTGCACATAATATGTAGATATGTATAAAAAACTTTAAAGATTACCAGGATTTATTAGTACCATTCAATTTACCTTTACGAGGAAAAGACTATTTCGAGTTGACTCTGGACGAGAAACTAAAATGGAAACCAGATATTAAAAAGAAACGTGAAGAGCTGAATGATAACTCTAAGCACAGTATCGAAAATAAAATAAGCTGAGTTTACACATTCTTGTACTTGAGCTTGTCTAGCTCAATTTAAATGGCTTACAAAGTTTTAAAAATATACTGCCAAGATCATTTGTAAATGTGCCTTGCCATGTGAGAAATGAATTCGATCTTCACAAGGATCTCGGAATTCCTACGGTTCGCGATAAAATACAAAATTTTGGTTGAAATCATAGAAAACGGCTATTAGAACACTCTTTTAGAACAATAAACGAATTACTTTATGGAAAGAATTAAGTACGCCACCTGCGAAGGACTAAACCTTCTGACCCAGTGCGCTTGACGGAAAATCGCTTTAAAATCGCCGGAATACATAGTAACTGTCAATGTATTATTACTTGCAACAACAAATTGCTGTATAAGCCTCAACTTAGTTGAAACCAAAAAGAGGAGCTGATCTTAGTGCAGAATCTCATACTCCTATGAGCACGCGTTTTTCGGTCATCTTAGAGACTTTTGAACACTTAAGTTGCTCGAAAGGGGAACTCCATTCTCTTCTTAGTTTGAAAAAGTAGTGTTTGCCAACATTTATTCATCGTTTGATCGCCTTTCTTGTATCGCCTGAGTGTAAACCGAGGTCTAAAGTCTCTTAACTAAGGCCCCAATTATAGCTTTCATTATGAAATGCATCATTGGAACAAATCAGTGGAATACTGACTTCATTTTTTTTTGACAAGCGAGTTATAGCAATCATTGAAAAATTGGTTTCAGTAAAAGATCCTGTCAGAGGCCGATTACAACCAATTCTATGCATTTGAGGTTAGAGTTGATCATTGAAAGGAAAACTAACATTTGAGAATAGAAAGAGAATCGAATACATTCAGTGAAACGATTGTGTTCTATATTAAAGAAACGAAAATAAGCTGTTCATTCTTCTTTCAGTGAAATAATAAAAGTGCGGATTTAAAAGAATGTTTAAATCGGAATTTTGTATTTTATAGAGTAAAAAAATTCTACTACTCATTACTTTCATTTTGGTACCAATTAAACCCTTGGCAGTTTGTTTATTCGTCTTAAAAATGGGAATGAAAATTTTCAATGATGCATTTCAATGATATAGCTATAAGTGGCCCCTAACGTAATGTTCTACCCAAGACGTCAGTGTTAGGTGGTTCTTCCTTGATAAACTCATAACATAACGCTCCATGTAAATGTATGTCGTAAAGAAATGATTTTTGTGACAGATTTCAGACAGAAATTCTGACAATCATGAAAATCCTGCATAATCGAAGAACCATATTTTTAATTCTAGAGTGAAGTAACGAACGGTTTTTAAATTGAAATTATTTTAAATTCATATTTTTTTGAATTAATAACGCACGCAAATTGAAGTTCTTCATAATCTTATTTTTCACTACTCAGACAAAAACTAAATCTTGTTTATATGGTAGAAAATGTTTTCTTGCCGATTCAATATTTCAACAGGAACTCAGTTCTAACTCAACTTGACATAAAGTGACTTATACTTTTCGAACACATCCCCAAACTTTAAGTTTTATTAAATTATATGATTTTCATTGAATACTAGGATTTATTTAAGGATGCTTACAAATACAAAGAATTGTGTAACATGATTGCATCTAATCATGATGTATTGTTATAATATTATAAATGTTAAAAAAAGATTAACATTTTAATTTTTAAGCCCACCACGCATATATTTATGTACGTAGTAAGTACATCATAAGGCCCTGTATATTTCGCGAGCTATAAAATTCAAAACACCCTTCCATTAAAATTAAGCCCTAAATTTCTGTCATTTGCTTCTTTTGCGCTCGAGGAAATACCATGATAAAAAAAAAACAAAACATCAATCACACACTAACACAGCACATCTACTAACTCTTACTCACGCATTTAACGCAGGTGTGAGTAACACGCGAACATACTAAACATCTTATACTATTACAAACCCGTATAACCCGGGCTTAAGGTTCTTCAAAGCCCCCTTTGCTGCTAAATGAGGATACTTAATGGAACAAAAAAGTAAAAAAAGAGATTAAAAAAGAAGAAGAAAAAATGTCATAATAAATCCAGCAAAACCGTATCACCCCCAGCGACAGGAAACAAACAGGATAACTCTCCCAGGTCCCATACCATTTAAAATTGATAAAACTCCTGTCACAGTCTGTTTATGCCACGATGGGAATATGTGTTTTTGTTGTACATGTTCGGTTGAGTTGAGTTCAGTTAAAAAAGAGTCGCATCCTGGAAAGTGGGTACTATTTGTCAAATAAATTTGACATTCGAACGGCGGAAATTGCTTCCAGCTATACTCAACTTAACTCTCTCACTCTCGCCCAGGCACACAAGACATAAGGACATGATGTGATAAATTGCAATCGCTTCGGTGTACTCATACAATTTTCTTCATCAGCCTCCTCCCTAACCCGTAAGATTTTTCTTTTGGATAGCGAATGTGTTTCGACGTCCTGATTTTAGAAAATTTGTCCTGAATTTGAATTTGCGTAATTTGTATGGATTTTTGTCGAATCGATTTCCACACGTACATATCTCAAGAGATTGAATGAAGCTGGTGTAGCTATTTTGGCCGATGGGGACATAGATTGATTCTTAGAGCGTGTATGAAAAGTTAGATAAATGTGAAGAGTGGTTTTTGGTGGTATATGACGTTCGAATGGAAGGAGGAATTCAAAATTGAGAAATTTATCTTAAAATAGCTGGTATCGAGAAATTTTTTCGAAAATACGAGGATAACGGTATGTTTATTGTTCCAAGGTGAAGAGTTTATCGTATTTTCATCATTTTGGAAACAGCTATTGAATGACATTGAAAAATACATGTCTACCAAATGTAATCGCAGGATCTTGAAATGAACAGAGTCTCATAAATGGTTACATGAGAATTTCGAAACTAAGCTCGTATTTTATCGAAGTAATCAATTTTTTAAAGTTTTTTTGTATTAAAGGAAATACAGAAGCAATACTCCAAACCCAAATTGTATCTATTCCATAGAGAATTAAGATAAAAAAATGTAAGTGGGACTATACATTTTTTAAACTAAGCCAATAGTTTTATATTTAAATTCTCGAATTTATAAAACTGAAACGTAAAGTCGTTCCCCTTTCATTCGAACAAGGTATTGCTTCTAATCTATTTTAGCATAAGGATAAAGTGGGTTTTCGGCTAGGTGTGTCTTTGGGCCTATGCGTTGTGGGTGAGCCTAAACGGGTGGACTGATTTACTTCAAATTAGATACAGAACAGTTTTTTTTGAATTTCTTACCAGGGGAACTTTAACGAGAGGAGACATTATTAAATTGTTAAGGCAATATGTTGATTCTGTCGAGTTCAAAATAAAATGAGCTGCCTATTCAGTTCAAAACAAGTTCAGACAAAAGATTTTTTATGAATATGAAAAAGTCGGAGTTAAAACGGAGCCCTGAGGCACACAAGAATTATTTTATGATCAGTTTTGGTCGTAATTTATAATGCAGCGAAGAAATTATAATTCTTCGATATCAAATGCATAAATTTACGATAAGAGAGCTTGATGTCAAACCCTCCCAAATGTTTTTGAACTATTAAGTGAAATTATCTGTCAGACGAAATAAATTCGCGCTCGGAATATCTCCTATAGGCATAGGGTCAAGTAGTGGGCTTATAATACAGGGTCAAATATTGAATTTATTGCTACGAATGCTTTTCTGTAGCTCATTAGTATTTTCATTCTTCAAAATATTTAGGTGAATCAAGGTTTCCATGACCCTGTAAGCTGGAAAGAAAGGACCCAAGTTAAATGATAGTTGCTTAGAGAAGAAGATTTACCTTTTTCTGTTTTCCATCTACTCATTAGAAGACCAGTATGGTAGCTGTACGATAGACGAACTGTCACATGAAATCGCTTGCACTTTCTGGAACTGACGAAGAAGTAGTGTTTCGCAGTTATGATCAAATATTTTTAATACTTTTGGGTTAATTTTAGTACTTTTTTCTAAACAATAGCATGGAGAATCTTTACAGATTCTTTTGTTCTTAGCAGTTCTGGAACTCGGCAACTGGAATCGCCTTCAGTAGGCCGTGTACCCTATTTCAAAAGTTGGACGGGTGGGTTGGGAAGTTAGAGCATTTCTGCTTGCCAAATACTGACTAATTGAAATTAGCAAGACGTGTTTTCATGATTCCAACACCATGCTGTTTTTAATACCTGGTCTGTCATAAGACACTATTTCGAAGTATTCACAAGAACTTGGTTGACTGTTTGTCCTTGGAGACCAAATTCCTTCTGAACAATTCCCTTTCTATCAAAGAAGCCAATGAATTCGATCTTCGATTTTTTCTTTCTAGATTTTTGTGGCCAATGGCAAGTCTGAAGTTTGACATTTCTAAATCTGGCGCTTTATCTCTTTAACCTTGTTGTAGTTTTTGGAAAGTTTTCGTCAAACTTTTTGAAGCACCCATCTTAAAAACAAACTCTATAAATCCGTTTTACCAAAACCATTACTAAGGACAAACTTTATGACGAAGGTACTTTGTTATCAGTCTTCCATAATAGAACTTGTTTGAAATTCCACTTGTCTTTCAAAAAAATTGAACAGCTGAACCATAAGATCAAATTCATATGATTCTGTCGTGAATACTTATTTTACTGCCATTAAAATAGCTTTCAAAAACTCTCAGTTTGATTCTAACATAAAATATGGAGATAAAGATGTTAAAAATTTACAAATAATTGTCATAGAATAATGTAACCCCAAATTTAAAACTGCCCCCAAATAACCATTCAAAGCTTATAAACCTCAAACAAGTGTCATGGTATCTTAATCTTCATTTCAGGCGAAGAAAATGAACATACATTTGAATGGATGAACATTTTTCTTCCTCATAATAATTCGCAATTAATCGAAGGCATGATGGCACCCTTGTGAGATGTTATCTTTTAAACTTGCTTGAAGGCACAACCTCATATCCTATAGCAAATAATTCCACCCACCCTTTCTCAGACAGACAAAGAGACATCAGAGATGTTAATCATCCAGCAACCGACAACACATCCGTAAAAGTGATCTATGGTCAAACCAACAATTTGCTAATCATCTGTGAATCTTGATTGAAATTTGCCAATCCCCGTTCTTCATCTCTGCTATCGGTTCCATAATAAATTCGACCCTAAATCAGTAATTACACAGGATTTACATGCATAAATTTACTATCACTCATCTCACTCCACTGTAGTATCGGGCATTGATCGATCCTGACACATCCGTAGATACAACATATATACGCACAAAACACATATCTGACTGTGTGCATTTGTATTTGGACATTTCCGTTTGTGGTGCTGTAATTCAATTACACACTATAAGAGCGTCGTCGTCCGTGGAACCGATTAATATGGCTGATAGCAATAAATTTGTCTATCAATACCATAAATTGAATTAAATCGTTTACATCGGATAACAGAACAGCTGAACGAAGGCAAACAACTCTACACTACATGGGTCGGCTCCGAGATGATGATACTCTCGTACATAATCGTTCATGTATGCGATGAGGTCATCGCGCGCGTTATCCTTGCATAACAATGGTTCTCTTCCTTTGCCTACAAAATATCATGTGTATGTTATGTACATATATAACCGTAGCATAACAATAAACCGTTTCGGGGGGTATTCATGGCTGTATACTAGTATGTGATGTGCTCACCCATACCGGATGTGAACTGTAAATATACATATCACCCCTGGTTTCCGGACCCCCAAAATATTGTACAAACGGTAAGGCCAATGGAATGAATAATGAAGGCCCCACAGCCAATCCGGCATATTTTAAATTTCAGTTCAAGCTTCAGGCAATAATATCCTTTTGGGGTAAATTAAATCCTGCCATTTTGATTTTCGTTGCGGAATATTTCTTTATTTTTTAAAATAAATATCTATGTACGAGTATAGTAGTATCTGAAACTCGTTGGTTGTTAGGCTCTTAAGGCGGCCGTTTAATGCAACGAACGCTTAGGCCAGGCGCGCACATTCAATTTTTAGTTTCGCATCTGTTTAGTTGCTAAAATGAAACATATGGGCGGCTTATATGGGACACCGCGCACTTAGAGCAACTCGATTCAAGAAACTAAAAAGTTTGTGTTTTGACACAAACTAAACGATTGCCTAAAATTAATTCGCAACAGTTGAGCTGTTTTCTATAAGCGCAAGAGAGAAAAAGAGTGTGAGCGTGAGTAAAGAGTTGCCAGTGCGCGGTACTCTATCAACTGGTGATTAAACTACATATTTTATTTCGATCACAGTTGCCAGTGCGCGGCTAGCCTTATACTATATTTGTCACTTCGAAATAATGTTTCCTTACAAATTGTAGCTGGACTTTAATTTAAATGGTTTAGGCTTGAAGATCTGATCAATAGAAGAAAAGATATAATTTTTTAATACTTACAAAATCTAATTTTATTTAGTTTTCTCGTATATATTTTTAGGTTCTTTCTAAGATTGCACAAATTAAACAAACGAAAAAGCAATAATTCAGAAAAATCCACTAAAAATTACCAACAATATCTACTAGCAGTTCCCTAACAAAATAAAATGCACGACTGGGTCGCACGAACTTGCTCCTATGTAATAGACTAGGAATTTTAAAAATGAATGTTACTAGAGAAAACTGTTCATAAGGATAAAATTAATTTTTTAAATTCTTTTATTAGCAAGAGACAAAAACAGAATGCTATGTAAACATGAATTTATGCAAGAATAAAAATTATAAGTCGTTGTAGTGGTTTCTTAAAAAAATAAACTTTTATATACAAAATTTTTAAAAGATTTTCAAAAAAAAGTTTGGTACGCCAACCTTAAGTTTTTATTATGGTTCGAATAAAAATTAAATTTTAAAAAAATAAATATTGATCCGTTTTTGAAATATCTAATTTTACAAAAAAAAATGATTTTTTTTTTTCAAAAATTCATAAAAAAACTTTTTTTTTAAGTTTTGAAATGCAATGTCTTTTAAAGTTTTTAGAAGCATCTTTATAAAATTTGTTAAATTCGGTTATGTCGATAATGAGTAATTCAAAATTTGAAATAATGGTTTTTTAGTAGGTACAAGCTGTAATATCTTAATTTCAATTTGTTTTATTAAATTAAAGATCGTAAAAATTAATTGAAAGACAAAAATTTTCATCAAAATTCTAGGTGCCGTTTTCGAGAAAAATACGATTTTTGAAAACCATTTTTTAACACTTGTATGGTGCGGGTACTTTCATTTTTAAGTAAAATATGTTTTTTTCTCACATCTTATAGATTATATTGAGAAACTATTTTTTATCAAGTTTAAAAAAATCTAGCATGGGGTCTTCGAAATATTAAGTTTTGAAAAAAAAAAGTTTTTTATTTTTTTTTAAATCAAGAAAAAAAAATTGAAAATTTTAAAACATAATTCTATTCAAGTTTTTGGAGAGCTTTAGCAAAAAAAAAATGATCAAAATCGGTTTTACCGTTTTTGAGAAAATCGAAAATAAAAAAAAGGTTCTTTGGGGGGTATCCTCAAAAACCATTTTTCGGAAAATTTTTTTCAACCATTACCTAGTTTTAGTTAGATAAATTTTGTTTGTATTTTTATTTTTTAAATCTGTCGAACAGTTTTTGAGACAAATAATATTTATAAAATTTCGAAAAAAATCGTAGGGTAGGTAGACCCACGTTTTTAGTCTTCGGTATATCATCGTAATGTCAACTTTGATCAAAATCTCGAGTTCCATTTTTTTTACGAATGCATAACTTGCCTTATAGTACCTATAAATCGCAAGTAAAAAATCCTATTGTTAAGCTAAGTGTACACGATTGGCAGATCTTACAATATTGCCAGACCTGACAATGTCTGACAATTATCTACCAATGAGCTGACAATTAAGTTGGTAGAAAATCTACCAATCTCCTACAATTTACTGTCAGAAGTTGGCTGACGATTTATTTTCAGATAGCTGACTAAATACCTACCAATTAATTGTAGAGATTGGTAGATTTTGTACCAACCGTGTACACATACAACTAATTGTCAGTTTTTGTTGGTTATGGAAACTGTTTTATTTGAAGGCTGCAAATTGTCTGACAATAACAAAATTGTATGATGCTAAAAAACGTACATCTTACAATTTCTTCATTGTCAGAAACGTCAGACAACGATACAAATTAGCAGGCCTGGCAATAAATTTTGTATTTACACTAGCGTTGCCAGACGTTTACCTGGGGCGTCCCGGATTTCAGACATAAATTCATCTGTCCCGCCGGGGCAGCTTTTTCCTCGGATTGGGGCTCAAACTCACAAAATAATGCCTAATGTACCTAAATATCTTTCAGTGATAAGGAACAATGGCTGAATTGTGATTTAATCTTAATAAATTGCTTTTAAAATTTCAATCAAACAAACCTAACTTAACGAAAAATGTATTTTTGTAAACTGACATCTGTCATTAAAATTGACAAAAGAAAAATATTTGAAAATGACAAAAATGTCATTTAATTAGTAATTAATAAAAGGGTCCTTATTCGGAATTCCTCCCCCATCAAAATGCACTTTTTTTAATGAATCGATAAAAAAAGTGTGCTGTTGATAAAAAACATCAAATTATGGAGGAGAAACACTTTTTTATGGTAAAAAAAGTGTGGCTGAGTGTGCGAGACTCAATTCACGAACATTAACTCGCCATCGCCATCGATTTCAACATCTCAATATTTCACGCACTAGCCTGAGGAGAATTTTGTACATTGAGCTCGGATTATTCGCTTAGCTTAGAGTGACAGAATACGCTACTGCAAAGCCAGCTGCCGGCTGCCACTTGAACGACACGTTGTTTTCCATATTTAATGGGAATGTTTGCTCTTCCTAATAAAGCCATAATACACGGAAAAAATTTAATTTTGTTCATTTTATTGCATTTGCAAAAAGAAACTTGAAGAATATAAATTCCGTTTCATTTCCATTCCTATTTGGTATTTTGAAATAACTGAGAACAAGTTGAATGAACAAAACATAACATTTTTTCGTTCGTTTTGTTCACTTTATGTTCATCGCTTTCAGTGGCAAGAAATTGACATTACGTTTGATTGTTTTGGCCTATTGTGATTGCGATCAATCAATCTTTTTGGTGAATGGGTCACAAAGACCGAATCAATTGAGATTGACACAGCACTACCGCAAGCAATCAAAATTGTCATTTTCCAGGCGAAAAGTTTGTTACTCACTTATAGCTCTTTTCGAAAGAATTTGATGTTTGAACCATATTCAGATTTATACAGAGTGCAATCTATTACTGCAAATCATGAAAATTGGTCGTCTCTCGAGCGAAAATTAAAATATCCAAATTTATGAGATCTTAGTCGGACATGCTTTTTTTCCAGGGAGCACACCCCTTTCTAAAACGATCTACGTTACCGACATTAAAGGTTAAAGTCATTAATATTTGTCCACAAACTAATACTACGTTTTCACCAAAAGATAATCTGAGATTTAAGGCAAGAGATTTATGTGGTGTTTTCACCGCACTGAAAGATTAATAAGAAGATTTACTTTGACAGCATCTATCAAAATGCTAATGTTGTTTCAATTTTTCTTATAAAGTAGAAGCGAGAGAAAGAAAGTTTCATTTGTGCCAAACGATGAAAAATCATCGAGAAATGTAGCTTAGCCCGTATGGATGTTAGGTCAGTTCGAATTTCGACCGATCGATCCTATGAAGATTTAGTGGAGATTTATTTCTAATCTATACTAGATTTACGAAATAAATTTGTATGGTAAATCTTCGAGATTTAAAGAAGATTTATGGTAAATCCACTTAAATCCCGGATTTACTCTTGGTGAAAACGTAGTATAATTCAACGCCATCAAAATGTCAATAATTTTTGTTTACCATTTGCATTGCTGGCTTATTTATCGACACTTTTGCTGTTTAAAGAGAAAAATACCTATACACTTTTCAATAAAACATGCATTTTCTTACTACTGTACTATTTAACAAAAATTACAAAACCTTACCAACGACGGAACCTTCATAGAAAAATTTAATTGGTAGTAATTTTGGCAGAACCCGTTTATTCAAAAGCCTGAAACGCATCTTAGAAAAATACCCTTCTCACCGTAAAGGCTTCGAATGAAGTCCACTTCTATCAGATCTTTATCCATTACATATGTAAATACATACATAAAACTTATTTTATGCATTTCAAAATTATGTCAGGAAATTTACATTACCATGCTTAACATTCCGACACTCTGTTCAAATTTAAAGACCAAAAAGACACGAAATACGTTTTAAAGTTAAATTTTTTAACATCTTGTTTTCGTTTCTCGTAGAGAATTTATGATTCTTCTGTTCGGCCTCATTTGGCAAAATTCAATCCGGCATTCTTGTATCACTCCGCTGGGACTTTGACTACATCAGTTAAATGTAATATCATTCTGTTCTGTAGATATGCAGGCATCAGAGGAGTCGCTTTCTTGAAGTTCTCTTAAGCAAAATGTAAGTCTTACGAAATTAATTTTTCTTAGCATTTATGTTTTAGGATATAGCCCCCGCAGGGTTAAGAATAAAAAGTTGCTATTATATATTTTTTTTTTGATTCAACCATCGGCTTCGTATAGTCTTTTTGCAAGAAGTAATTACCATCTGAAGGCTGAATGGGCGGTTTCGGGAGATGAAGTTGAGATCTTAGGACTTTTCGTATCAGCCAGGAGAATCTACACAATAATGGAAAAGACGAGCAATGAAATTAAGAATAAAAAAAAAATAACAGAAAAACATCACCGACCCACAAAAGAAATGGAAAACATAAAACAATTCGTTTTCCTTCAAGGAAAAAGGTTTTCATTTTTTTTTCCAGGTTGGGGTTAGTGTAAAGAAAGGGAAGGAAGTTTGGGGGTAGTTGGGGCGTGAGCAATAATAACAATAAAAGATAGAAATACAAATAAAAAATACACAAAACTTTTCTACTGCTGGTGCGCCCCGCTCGCCTCTTCCAACTCCAACTGGTGTACTGAACTACCATAAAGTTTTCCTCAATGGTTATGGTAACATGGTTATTATTATTGTTATGGCAAACAAAGCAGTTGAAACCGAACCCTATGACGAGCCCGACTCCTGGACACAAAAGGTGGTACACAGGAATCTCCGGGATTATGTTATCCTACTCTGGTGCTGCTTTCTTTTTCTGCAATTGATTAAGTCTGAGGAGAAATAGGGAACAATTAGTTATGAAGTAGTAGCTGGTCTTAGCCTTAGGCGATAGACTTTTTTTTTTCAAAGATGGGAAAAGCAAGATTGGTTGTTGGTTGAGTAAGATAAAAAAAAAATTCTTGCTGCATTTTTTTATTGGACGAAGTAAGTTGGCGTTCACTTTAGTAGAACTAAAAGAAAAGGCTTTGTTGGTCTTTCTTTTGGATTCTTTCCATGTTCCCTTTCTTCTTTGGGATAATTGTTACATTTTTTTGAAAAGAAAGTGAAGCAAATTGGAGGGAAACAAGCATCCGCAAAGCTGATGAAAAGAGCCTTGAGGATTTTAATGTCTAAAACGTTGTGGTATAGTTGCTTGTAATGTTCAATTAATATTCTATTTTTACTTGCTCTTTAGGGCTAGTATTGGTTTCGTGTAAAAAAGAAATATGCATGACTGGTTCACAAGAAGAACTTGATCTCACGGATCAAGTATATAAGATGGGCGTTAGGATGGAAGACAGCCATGTTTCGTCTTATAATTTTTTTATCAAATTTTCTAGAAAACTGCTGTAGTTTCCAAGCAAAATAAGCACTATGGCCGAAATATTATACTGCCAGTGAGTGTACAAATGATACTATTAGGCTCATGAGAGTCATGTCAAAGGTTCACACTCCTCCGAGTGGAACAAAACCGCAACAGACTTCTATGAGACTTTCAAGTCACTTTTGAACACTCACTTCTCAGGATGTTCCAGCCAATCATCATCGGTGCACAACATTGCATTTCGTATCAAAGATAGGGAGGTAGGTGGTTATTCTTATATAGATATGTAAGTCCGCAGGTCTGATGAAATAATTCCCATTTGCTTTAAAGTATGGATTTGGGTCCATTCGTTCTACAGGAGCCTGCCATCTCAGTCCTTGAATAGGTTAGATTTACTTTATATCTTGTACAGTTCGTGGATATATCTTCTCCTGCTCTTCTAATCTATACAGAAGGCACCAAAAATCACCCTGAGAACTTACCGGCTCATACATTTTTTACAAGGTAAGAGATGATAAGTCTTATAAAGGGACACTTTAATTGTTCGAAAAAAGACTTTGCTTATCAATTGCCTTCTTAGTCCAAAGAAGCAGCGATTGACATGAATTGATTTCAGCGCTGCTGTTTGAATTAATAGCGGTAGACTATTAACTACCTCAATCCTCAAAACTAAATCTATCTATGGTGACGTTCTGTCCAAGACGTCGTCGGTATTGTGTGTCCTTTCTTGATGACAGCAAACACTTGGTTTTGCCCTCATTGGCCGCTAAACACATGATCTTCGCTTCCGTTTCAATGCTTACAAGCGTCCACTGACATCATGTTTTGTTCTTTCTATTATGTCAATGTCAGCGGCGTATCCGAGAAATATTGACGTGGTAGTTTCGCACAATTTTTTCTACAACGGTGTTGAAGAAAGTCGCACGACATTTTGAACATAAAATGCATCGGTGAGATCTTCTACAACCTTGGTGAAGAATACTCCCAGCCTAGTCATGTTCTGGCGCTTTGAACAGTCCGGAATTGAGATTCGATGTAGATATCTTCACTTCGATGAGATTGGGTGGGCGGTATTGTTGGTCTACTTCGCCTTAAGTCAAATGGTATTATCTCCTTAGCACCAGAATTTTCTTCGTCATCGCCGTTATACAATTTGGAAAAATGGCATTTCCTTATTTTCAGCAATGACTGTGGTTCTAATATGTCATTCTCTTGATTGTGCATACAGGCTTCGGCTTAGAGATTGTATCCTTGAGATGTTTTTTCCTTTTTGGCACAACTTACAAATCTCATTTCTGATATTGTATCCCTGTGTTTCCTCGATCGGGCGCTTCTCATAATCCTAATTTTTTTTTTCTTAGAAGCCGGTGTTTCTCTCTTGTCTTGTGCTTGCGAAGAACTGTAGTCCTTCTATGCAGCGCTGCCTTGTATGCCTCTATTCTAACTGCATGTGCTTGTCGGAACTCATCGTCTAACTGGACATCCTCTTTACTGGAGAAGTACTTTGTATCGATCGCAAAGTGGTAAATACGATTTAAGTTTGATTGATCAGGAGATCTCTACTTCCCTTTGTGAATATCGAGATGTTTGAACTGCGTACTAGCTATCAGAACGTTTCGCTCCACAACAACCTCGATCAAGCTGAATTCGTTATTGGAGGTGGCGTAGTACAGGCTGTAACTTTCAATCGTGTCACCAAAAATATCTTTTCTTCCTAGCTTGGCGTAAAATCTCCTAGGCCAATTTTACTGTCATGTTTTGTTGCAGGTGGGGGTGATGGCGTGCTTGAGTAGTTTAAGGCATGTCCGGGGCTCTGTTGAACTCTGCTGGTGTTGCTGTATATGCACAATCCATGCACTAACGTGTATGGTTGCTGAAGCGGTAATGCTGGTTTGATGCTCTGATGGGTTCGTCCATCGATTTATCGGTGGGCTGGTATTGCTACCTCGGACAAAGCTGTCACTTCCGGTTCCTATCGACCTCCTCGCGGTGCCTGTGGATTGGTTACTGTAATAGTAACTGAACTTAC
Source organism: Philhelius festivus (assembly GCA_963931855.1). Lineage (NCBI taxonomy): Eukaryota > Metazoa > Arthropoda > Insecta > Diptera > Syrphidae > Philhelius > Philhelius festivus. Next base: position 86,678,611 of record OZ007557.1, on the reverse strand, counting down.
TTTATAGGAACAGTCTGGACGGTGTCCTTAAGGTAGGAATCCGCTAAGGAGTGTGTAACAACTCACCAGAGGGGTGCACATTCTTAATTGTGGTTTCTACCTCGACTATAGCTGGGTGTGTGTATATCTGGGGTTACCAGGCCCTGAAGTTTTGCAGGAACTTCATCTGTAAGTGACCTTCTTGGTGGCGAAGCTTGACCAGAAGCTATATTCTGGCACCACGGGAGATAGTGCCCAGGAGTCTGAGGGCTATAGCGTACGTCTTCTGGCTCTCTTATTCTATCTTCGGATAGAGAAGTGCAGCTCTCGCGTGCGTGCTCTCTTTCTCAGGCTATCTATGAAGTAGGCCCCCCAGTGGGAGTATCGTGGTGGCGTGGTTTATTCCGAATGCGGAGACACATGGTTTCCAGGCGTGCCTGGATTCAAGAGGTGTTAGATAGACCTCGCCTCCTAAGCAAGAGGTGTGTTCATGCCTGCAACATGTCGACCGAGATGGCTTCGGCTATGTCGGGGTTAATGGTCAGGACCCAATCTGACTCCGATGGAGGTAGCCCTACCGTGGGGTTAAGCCGGAAACGGCAGGCACTCACGTTAAACCAAACCTATAGGTTCTGTCATGTTTTGTTCGAGAGCTCGTAGAATATGTCTTTAGTGTCACTTCCTATTTTCTCCGATCTCTCATACTATCTGGAGCTATTTCCGGCTTTTGAACGATTAGTCGGTGTAATAGAATTCACATCAATGAATTTTATCGCATAGTATTCCTTGTCATAAAGTTGAACAACAGGTCTTATGCTCCGCGATGATCGATCCGACCGTGACATATCAGATTAGTTGAAAGATAAGTTTCTTTGTAAGTGCTTTGCAAAGAGATAAAGTCCTGAAAAATTTCACAAGTTAGTTGCTTGAAAATAAAAAGTTATTTTTTGTTTTTAAATGGCCGAATAATGAATATCTCCCTTTTTTATTGGGAATCTCTCAAAAACTTGAGCTGATGGCTGAAAACTCCCAAAAGTATAGTTAAGAACTCCTTTGTCTTGAAAGCAGATTCGGTAGACTGAAAGCCCTTTGACAAAATGATTTCAGTTTCTTTGTTTATTATTTATCACTGAAAAAACCCATAAATTGAGTGAGAATCAACAAGAACGAACGATGTTGAGTTTAACATTATGTTTAATAATTTTATTTGTCTTCTTTTTCCTAAGCCCCAGACCAAGTCAGTTTCTTAATCTTAAAAGAATCAGGACTTCCTCAATTAATATTAAGTAATTGTCAACTGGAATTATGTCCCAAAGCCTTTAATTGGAACTCACATCCTAATCAATGACAATCCCACAATTTCATTATGTCAATTACCTATGCAGAATATGGGCTACCAGTTGTATACGTATGAAGGTATTTATGTTTCTCCAAGCCGCATAACTGTACTTATGTATGTATTAATCGGTTCTCACACATCATGTAATCAAAGCCACAATTGAATGATTACCACTAATTCATTGGCCAACGCCTCTCTATATCAAATCCATTTTTGAGGGGTGACACCCTCCTACGTCCAAACACGCACATTTACAACAGCATTTGAACAGAATATAATCAAAAGGAATTCAAGGATCAAATCAAATATTATAATACAAAGAATAATAATTGTATTATATAGAAAAGGTATATGTACCTACGTATAGAACAATAATTATATAAATCCATCCATCCACCCACAAAATATAGGTATATCACGCTTCATTTAGTTAACAGTTGGCAATCTTTCGCCAATTGACGGCCTCAATTAACACCTATTTTACGTCAGACAATTTCCAATTTATCGAATCCTTTCATTGTAATTAGGCGCCACCAAATTACGGACGGACAGAGGACAGCCCAGGTAGACGTATTAGCCGTAGTCACACACGGCACACACGTTCAATCAATTTACTACCCCGACATTCGCACCATTTGGGTCGGTCGGTTGGTCGGTCGCCGGGTGATACCTTTAACATGGAAAAGAAGGGCGACCAAATTGGCCAACAGTGGATAAAGGATTCGCCAAACTGCAAGGACGACAAAGTATATTTATCGACGTAGATTGTAGACGACGACGGACGTTTTGAGAAAGGCAGTCAATTGAATATCCTGCTCCTGTGCTAGTTATTTTGTTCGTGGGTGTATGCGTTTGAATGGCAATTTGATTGATTCCACAGAGAGTAAGACAGGTTAGGGGTGGAGGTGACTAGATTTAGATGTACGAACACGCCATCGCCACTGAAAGGACTCCATGATTAGTTCTCTAATTGGGCTCAAAGTGGTAAAGTTTTTTTTTGGTCTAAAATTAGTTCCAAATTGATTTGATTGGTATGAATGATGATGATACATCTTGTAGCGGATTCACAAAATTCTATATTTGATGAAATGCCTGCGCCAAGCTTAGTTATGCCTTTGCGGTGTTAACATTTGACAAATCTCCCTCGACCATAAAATTAACTAATTACAAAGAAGATACAAAATGTTTGATTGTCGATTCGACGACAAGGGCTTAAGCCTTGGGCTAATTGAATCTTTCGGTGTGTAGAAAATTTGATTGAGAATCGAATTGAATATATTACATAATTGACAGGCTCTACATGCGGCAAATGCATGGTAATGATAGATGGCTGTAAGGGATAACGGAGGTGGAAGGTGGAGTTCGAGGGTTTCTAAGTAAAAGTATGTACATAAGAAAAAATGATACTTTTTTGGAATTCAGCAAGAAATATGTTTAAGATTTGCAGCTGTTTTGAGACTTTCATTCATTTATTGATCTTATGAAATTTCAAGAACTTGAATTTTTTAAAGCCTTACATCTCATTTAAATAGGTTGCTTGATTTATATTTTAATGGAAAAGGGAGAATCGATATCAATTACTTGAGAGAAAATACATAATCCCGTCTAAGGACATATTTCTGTGGCCTCCATTGAAAAAAAAAAAATACTTTTGATTTAAAATCCTTACCAAACTGACCAGGGTCTGATTAATCTCAAATAGGAAGTCATAGAAGAAAATAATATCTTTTCAGTTTTAATCGTCTGGACTTGAAACAAGAGCGTGTTTTTAGGTTTGCTTTTTTCATATAAACTTAGAAAAATGGTTCTACGAATTAGGTAAGGTTAGGTTAGAGTGGCTATCAGCGTGAATGCTTGACATGAATCAAGTACACGTTAGAATCAGTTAGAGATCCTGCGAAGCATTCTAGACTACTAATGTCTTATTTGCCAGATCGCTAGGTTCATTATAGTAGAACTCTCCTAGATGGTGCCTACGTCTCTGAGATAGAGCAGGACATGTGCAAAGAAGATTATGAATCCATTCTATCTCTTCCTCGTCCATATAGTTTATGAAAAAACCGTTTGGGAATACTCCGAGTCTCGTTGTCTAGTCTATGCAAATCATCCACATTTGACCGATGCGCTTAAGGCGAACATAACACAGGTCATCGCTCAAATTCAGCTTTATCCATGCGAAAGGGTCATTTAAAATTAAACCATTCGGATCCGTGATACTGTAAGAAGCCGAGTCGGGAATTTAAACGATGTTATACTCCATACATAATGGTATACATGGGCATTTCAAATAATAAAGAATTTTGTTAATACCTCACACAAAGCTTATTTTATTCCATTTCAAAATCTACCCGCCCTTATTGTAAGACTCTATAGGTAATAATTTGCATTTATTTTTTATTTTCGTGTAAGATATTAGATTTTCTTTTACATTTTCTACCAGAGAGTTTTGAGTAACTCCACGTTACTCGCGAATGCTGGCCACCATTTTCAAAAAAAACCAAGAACTCATTCTTTCGAAGCTCTCGTTTGTACCTGGCTCTAACGTTTGGTTCTTTGGTAAATAAATATATGTTTTTAATGAGAATAATTAAAATGATTTAAAAATTTGTTCTTACCTTATTTATACTCGTATTCTGATCTGATTTGGAAAGTCAAAAACTTTTGTGTGCAAGTAGGTATGTGTTTCATGTACGTGTAAATATTTCTTCAAATGAGGATTTGAAAATTTTGATCCCTGTCAAAGAAAAATCGATTTTTTTGGTGTGAAGGAAGGCAAAATCTGGCCAGGGATCAAAATCTTCACACAGAAATTGATTTTTCATGTGGAAACGAAATCGACATAAAATTAATTTTGTCATGTTTTTGAAAATTGAAAAGTTTCAAAATAACTTCTAGCTGAAATTGTTTGATTTATTTTATTAAATTAAAAATAGTTTTCATGATAAGTTTGAAAACTTAAATATAAATGAAGAACCGTTTCACTCATCTTAATGAAGCTACTAGTCTCAGAATGATACCGTGGTGTATGAACTAATTTTAAGAAAATTTCTTTAAAGTTAAAGAAAATTCTTGAAATTTTTTATTTACCAAGGTGTCATCATTTTTCACTTAGATGACTAAAATGGTTATGAGTTCCAATTTAAGTTTCCTAACCAATTCTGGAAAGCAGTTTTAATTCGAATAAATATTTCTTAAGAAATTTTGTCTAAAAGTTATTTTGAGATTTTTCATTTTTCAAAAATATGATATAACTAAAGTCTGCTTGCGGTTAAAATTACAAAAATTGTTCTTAAGATTAAGATTATTCATACAATTTTTCAACTCTTTGTACAAACAAACGTCTAGAATAAATTTTAATTTTTTTTTCACTTTTTGCAAAGAAGTACCTAATGTAGACAATTTTTAAGTTGGGATTCTTGTTGGACAATTTTTGCAGTGCTTTTTTGCAAAAAATTAAAGATAAAAGCAATTTTTCATAGTATCACTTTTAAGCACCATAAAAGTAAAGCCTTATTCATTCACTATTAAAGAACACATCCATAGAGTCTGATTACCTTTAGGAAACAAAAATTATTTCCACCTCTCACTCAGGGCATCCATCGGTCTTTTTCCATTTCTATTAACTTATTTGTCGTCACTCCAAGTTTGTCATTGTTCAGCGTTTAAAATTGAGCTCCGCTGCGTAGTTACCTACCAAAAAACCGCACTTTATGGTAGGAAGGTAACAATTGCGACCACTGGCAGCATAGCCCTGTAGCCCAATAAGCTCTGAAGTGCGCCATACCAATACTCGTGTGAACCTGTGAATGGAATTGATATGGGAGCTCTCAAGGAGCTATCCAGCAGTTAGGATTGAGTTAAAATAGGGGAAAGGATCTAGTAGGTTTTGATTGGATCACTCACTCAGCCGGACCACCATACTCATCCAACACCATCTATACACTGTGCCAAGCTAGGCAGATTATTGACTGGTACTGAAATAGTAGCCAATCCGATTGAGTGATCATAAAGAATCACACGGGGCGCATGGCTCAAAAGTGTACGAAGTTCCTCATAGAGCCATTTCGTCGCGTTCAGAAAAGAGATCACGTCCTTCCGAAAGTTCTTCAATGTGGTTAAAAATGCCATTCCTAATGATTTAGATTAGATTAGATTAGATTAGATTTAGATTTATTGTTTCTTTTCTTGTTTATGTACATAAATAATATTTACAAAAATCGATAAGCATGGCTTTGCCGTCTGCCTGATTGACATGAAATTAAACATTTTATAATAAGTTTGTTTTTTTTTTTTTTTTTTTTTTGTTTTCACAATAAATACAAATATGATAAATATAATAAATACAATTCCCTGTTTTCTCTTTAAAAAAGTTAAAAATCTTCATTAATAATTTGGCTTCTATATTTTATAGCTGTTTGATAAAAATTAAACAATAAGTTTATATCATTATCGCAGTTGAGATGTGCTAAAACTTCTTCTTCCGGTATTAAATTGCTTCCAAGGAAATATCTTCGGATTTCTTTTAGAATTGGGCACCTGCCAATGAAGTGGATGATATCTTCTCTCTCCGATAGGTTGCAAAGACTACAGTAGATTGGTAAATCAGTGCGGTGAGGGATATAATTAAGTCGAATAAGTTCTCCTCTCATTTTAAAGATAGCAGATATGATTTTATTACTGTTTTCGTTACGAAAATAGTTCTTTTCATTTAAATTATGCCTCAAAATGCTATATGTAGCTCTGTGTAATGACGAAGTAGCTAAATTTAAGCAGTCAGCTCTGTATTGCTCATCTACTTTTGATATCAGGTTGTTGATTATATCCTTACAGTATCTTTCATTTCCATTTATGCGATTGAACTCCATTCCGCAGTAGGTTGCAAGCTCTTCTAACTTTTTGTACCATAGTGTTCTTCTCTCTATTACCTTTCTTGCAATAATTTTTGGAAGTCTCTCCTCCGGTAATTGCAGGACTTTGATTACATATTCTGCGTGTAGCTTTAAAGTTTTAATAAAAAGTGGTGATAATCCTGTTTCAATGTTTATCATATAGTTGGGCGTTGTGCTTGGCAGATTGAAACATCTTTTGATGTAGTACCTCAGCAGTTTCTCCACTGTTTCATACTGGCAGTATCCCCAAGATTGTGCTGCGTACAACATCACCGACTCAGATACAGATTGAAAAACTTTATATTTGACATTATGGTCAACTAAATGATTTGAAAAACACCTCTTCCAGGTAGCAGATATGGCACTTTTAGCTTTTATTAGTTTTTCTTTTAAGTGGGATTCCATACTCAGATTACTAGTTACCGTTACTCCAAGATATCTGTATGCTTTCACGATTTCAATGGCCTGTCCATTGAGATACCATTTTTCATTGCTGCAATTTCTACCTGTTCTTTTCTTAAAAATCATGACTTTTGACTTGGTTAGATTAACTGTAAGATTCCATAATTGGCAGTACGAATCAAGACGGTTAATCATAAGTTGCAAGGATTCTGGTGAGTATGCAAATAAAACCACATCATCTGCAAATAGAAGAGCTTTTATCAAAATTCCATCTATCTCTATGCCTCCTGGTAGAGAGTCGGTAAGGTCGTTGATGTACATGGCAAAGAGATACGGGCTAAGTGTACATCCTTGTCTTACTCCCATTGTTGTCTCAAACCATTCCGAAATCTCCATTCCGTTTCACACAGCCGATTGATTGTCTTCGTATAAGCTCTCGAGAACCCTTCCAAATTTTTCACTCATTCCAGCATTGTATAGCTTATATATTAAAGCTTTTCGGTCGATATTGTCAAAGGCTGCCTTGAAATCTACAAAGAGGGTGTATAATTTTTTTCCTTGGTCTACAAATATACCCGCGATGTTTTGCAGTACAAATATGTTATCTACTGTTGAGTAGCCGTTCCGGAACCCAGCTTGACCTTCCTTAATAAGATTATTGTTTTCAATCCAGTTTGACAATCGGTAGTTTAACAATTTTGTGAATACCTTATATGCAGAATTTAAAAAGGATATTCCTCTATAGTTTGTTGGGTCTGCTAAATTGCCCTTTTTATGAATCGGAAATATGATTGCTTGTTTGAACTGAGTAGATATCTCTCCTGTTTCAAACATTTTGTTAAAAATCGCAGCTAGCTTATTGATAAAGTTGTCTGTCGCATATTTGAGACATTCTATGGGGATCCTATCCGCTCCAGATGCCTTTCCATCTTTGAGATTTTTTAAAGCTTTACATACTTCATCTTGAGTAATAGGTGCATCCAATATTTCATTTGCATAAAAGGGTGTAGCATAGTGAATAAATGGTATATTAGTGTTTGAATTCAATAGCGTTTGAAAATGGATCTTAAGTGTTCCTGCGTCTAATTGAATGCTAATTTGGGGTGATTTGCCGTTAAAATTATTCACTGCAGTCCAGAATTGCTTAGCATCTTTGCAGCATGTGAGTTTTAGTGCTTCATTTTCAAAATGTCGTTTCTTTTTTTCGTTGCAGATTTTTTTAAAGGTTGTGTTTGTTTGAATGTACAATTTTTTGAAATATTGGCCACCAAATCGTCGAAAAACCTTTAGCCATCCAAACGATTTTCGCCTTTCATTTTCACATTCAGAGTCAAAACATTTTTCTTTATAGAAACATCTTTTTTTGTGTTGCACTCTGCTGACCGGGTAAGACATATTTATAAGATTTTCCATATCCATTATGTTGTATTCTATATATCTGTTTGCAAGTTGTTTTCAAGATTGAGTCTGTACTCCGTTGCGAAAGCTTCTTTCCACTGCAATTTTGGGGGTAGTTTTATGGTTCTTGCATCTTCTCTTTCAATCAGATCATTTCCAAAAGACGCAACAATGGGCATATGGTCAGAATACTGTTCCGACAATACCTCAAAATCACTAATAAGGGATAACCATTCACCTCGTACTAAACAATAATCTATGACCGAGCAGCCTTGCTGTCCGACGAACGTATATTTTCCACTCGTATCTGATTTACTGGTGCCGTTCAGAATATGAAATCCAAATGAATCACATAACTCCAATAGTCCTAATGATTGTGCTGTACATTTGGCTAGAGCAGACCGCACCTTATATTCCATATACTATATCGAAATTTTCAATTTTCCGAAAACATGCAAAAAATAAAATGCATGACTGGGTTGCTCGAACTTGCTCCTATGTAATAGACTAGGAATTTTAAAAACGAATGTTATTAAAGAAAACTGTTCATAAGGATAACATTTTTTTTTGAATTCTTTTAGTAGTAAGAGACAAAAACAGAATGCTATGCAAATATGAATTTATGCGAGAACAAAAATTATAACTCCTTGTAGTGGTTTCTTAAAAAAAAAAAGCTTTTGTATACAAAATTTTTAAGAAAAAAATTTGGTATGCCAACTTTAAGTTTTTATTACTGTACGAATGAAAAATATTGAGCCGTTTTTGAAATATCGAATTTTCCAAAAAAAAAAAATGATTTTTTTTTCAAAATTCAAAAAATAGGGTTCAAAATGCAATAGTTTTTAGACTTTTTAGAAGCATCTCTACAAAAAATTTCATTAAAATCCGTTATGTCGATAATGAGTAATTCAAAATTTAAAAAAATGTTTCTATGGTAGGTAAAAGCTGTAATATCTTAATTTCAATTTTTTTATAATATTAAATATCGTTTAAATTAATTGAAACAAACAAAAATTATCAAAATTCTAGGCACCGTTTTCGAGAAAAATACGATATTTGAAAACCATTTTTTAACATTTGTATGGTGGGTACCTTTATTTTTAGGTAAAATAAAACTTTTTTTCATACATCTTGTAGATTATGTTGACAAACTTTTATTTTTTAAGTTTAAAAAAATCTAACATGAGGTTTTCGAAATATTGAGTTTTGGAAAAAAAATTTGAATTTATTTTTAAAAATCTAAAAAAAATTTTGTTTAAAAATTTTGATACACAATGTCAAACAAATGATCAAAATCGGTGGTACCTTTTTTGAGAAAATCAAAAAAAAAAAAGGTTCTTTGGGGGGTACCCTCAATAACTATAATAATAATAATTAAAATAGATATCTACCAACTTTGAAGAAAATCGGCCGTACCGTTTAGGCTGTAGTCGAACCGACAGACAGACAGAATTGCGAGACCCGCACTTTTTTAGACTTCGCTATCATCGTAATGTTAACTTTGATCAAAATCTCATGTTCGATTTTTTTTTTACGAATGCATAACTTGCCTTATAAGTACCTATAAGTCACAAGTAAAAATCTTAGCATTCAACTTAAAATTAAAAGAACATTGAATACTTACATCAAAAAAAAAAGAAAATTTAATAAAACCGAGGTTATTTTAATTTGAGTTTACATTTTTGAAAAACTATTCGTTGAAATAACTAGATTTAAAGGCTTTTCCCATAGAAATGCCCAAAGTCGGTTTTACACCCAATTTTTCTGAGGACTGCCCTAATTGCTTCTGAGGATTTTTTAAAGAATTTAAACACAACTTGAGTGATTCACTCTCACACATTTTTTTTTGTGACCTAAGACGTATTATTTATTAGTTAATTATGCAGAGTTGACGTATGCTTGAACTTCTCTTCTATTCCCTTGTATGCATACATTCGTCGAGCTGAAATGCACCGTTAACTCGAATTCAAATTAATAATTCATGATTGAAGGAAAGAATTTCTTAAATCATAATTTGAGGTAAAATAGACCTTTTTTTCTTATATGATATTTTTAACTGATTAAATCTAAACGTCAAATACTAAAATGGTTCTAAGCATTTGCCTAGCTCAGAAGCGACATTGATATGTAGTTAATTACTATGGATTTTGGGATACATTGAATTTAAATTTGTTTATTACTGAGCTTCAGAGACTAAGCATTTGACTTAAAAAAAAATTATTTTGTAAAAAATTATTTGTATCTATTTTGAGTAAGAGCATTGAACAACTCAGGCTCCGGCCCAAAATGGGGAAAATGGACGATCCTCTTTTACAATTTTTGTCTAAAAACGTATCAAAGAATCATTTTTTGAAGTATATTTCCAATGCGAAAACACCCGCTATAAGAGATCGGAATACAAAACAGGGTATCCCAAGGGGTCAGTTATAGCTATAATTGAAAATTTTCATTCCCATTTTTAGGACGAATAAACAAACTGCAATGGCTTTAATTGGTACCAAAATGAAAGTAATGAGTGGTAGAATTTTTTTACTCTATAAAATACAAAATTCCGATTTAAACTTTCTTTTGAATCCACTTTTATTATTTCACTGATAGAATACAATTTCAATGAACAGCTGATTTTCGTTTCTTTAATATGGAACACAATCGTTCCACTCAATGTATTCGATTCTCTTTCTATTCTCAAATGTCATTTTTCCTTTCAATGATCAACTCTAACCTCAAATGCATGGAATTCGTTGTAATCAGCCACTGACAGGATCTTTTACTGAAACCAATTTTCGAATGATTGCTATAACTTGCTTGTCAAGAGAAGCAAAATTATAAAGTTGATACCAGCTTCAAATTTTCTATGTATATATGTATGTATGGTATTGAGAAAGATACTAAAATTCGAAGTGAAGTTTAAAATATTAAAACCATTCGAATAAATGCCAACTTTGTGTTGGTTACATAACTAAATTTGTTTGATTAATATAACAGAATAATTAAATTACAACCAATTTGACTGATGTAGCTTCAACAATATGGCCGCAATCACCTGTCAAAGTTCAAAAAATTCTATTGCCAAATTCTTTACATTCATTCTTAGAACGTTTAAGAAAAAAAAAAAAAAAATTTTGTAATAATAGATAGCTTTTGTTAAGGTAATGCTACGAGTCTAAAGAAATTAAAATAATTGAAATTCTCCTAGTTTCGATTTTCAAAGTAAAATTTAAATTAGGTTAATTGTTCTTAACTGCAAGAATGCCTGCCAAAGTCAATCATCTGTTTATTTTCAAAGTAAAATTGCATTTAGATTTAATTAAATTTTGATGGCCAACTTGTACGTACATATCTATCTATTGAGACTTACATATATGTACATTTGTAAACGTATATCGACGAAATGTAAAGTAAAACCAAACTGCATGTAATTCAAGTATATTAATCAAAGCATATAGTATGGCCATGTTTTTACAGAGCTGGAGTTTGCTTTAGCAAAAGTTGGTTACTGCCATGGGCTCTTTGTATTTTGTAGGGACCCTATCAGATGTATACTTTTTACGTATTTTTTATTTCGATATGACTATACAAATTATTTCTAATTTATAATCTATCTTATTATTTATACTTTGTTGTCTAAAAATTATTCAGTCTTAAATAAGTTTTAAAATAATTAATATTGGACGTGACTGTAGAAGCCAAAAAGCTTTGAAAGGTAATTATTAAGAGTGTTTGACTGTACTATCGATTAAACAATTTATAAGTTATAATTTATTTATAAAGTTTATTTTGTCATTTATAAATTTAAATAGTCTAGTAAATAGTCTTGTATTATTGTAAAAGTGTAACATTTTTTTACACTTCAAAACAAAATGTATTTATTTAAATCTTACAAGACTTTCACACTTTTACCACTTTGATACAGAAAAATACAATGGTGTGTATTTTTAATTTTTTTTTTGACAGCTCAACAAAAATGTCATTTCGTATTGTCAGTTGTTACTCGTTTTTACAATGGCCACGTTCAGAATTCTATCCTTCTATTTATTGTATTAATCCCTTGTAAAAATACGGCTGATGACAAAACAGCTATTGTCGAAAAAGAAATCTAAAGCTATCCGCGCGGGCGTGAAGTTAAGGAAGAGAAAGAAGGATAGTTATTGAAGAAATAAATAATTAAAACATATTAATTTCCTCACCAAATTCATTGACAGGAAAATATTTCTATTTAATTTTCTGCTTATCAGTTGATTTTCGACACCTATCGAATCCGGTTTTGGTCGTTCATAAAACAAGTGGATACTAAAGTATCCGACATAGCCTATCCAAGTGAATCCTGAACGCAACCAATTATAAACAAATAAAAATAACCAATGTTAAATTTTGACAGTTGTTTCAGTATTGCTACAGATTACAAAAAGTGCGTTCACGATCTAAAAACAAAAACTAAGTCTTTACACTTTTTCTAACCTGTTACACCGGATCTTGAATACCTCTAATGTGAATATAATCTAAGATCTATCATGAAACCATTAGGAAATAAAAAACTGACAAACATGTAACTGACGTTTAAGATGTCAACTTCAATCTTGTATATTCGCATTGATTAATAAGTAATGTTATTTAACATTCTGCTTACATTATATTGGAACTCATACAAAGTTTTGATGTGGCTCGTTTGTCATTCTTTTCTGCTAGATTTCCAGTAAAAACTGACAGATCATATCGACCATTTTTAACTTCCTTCAAACGTACTCGTATATCATTATTCAAGTAAGTTCTTTATTTTGACAGCATGGTGGCGCAAACTATATGGTGTAGATCCGCATCTAAAAGATGACACATAACACCACACAGGTGTCAGATTACGTGTAAATGTGTTACATGAGAGTAGTGTACATTTTATTTCAATGCGGCCCTGAGATCCCGTTTAAAAGCAAGTATCAGCCGCAGGAAAACGACAGGACACACAACAGTTAAAACAACAACAAGAGTAAAACAAACTCCAACCACACCAAGAACAACGACAGCGATAATGGTCTATGACAAACAAAATGACATTCCTATTGTTTATCCGTATATCCTTGCAACACACATACAGATACACACGTGCGTTGTGTTCACTTAATTGATTTATTATCCTATCCATTGGTTACGTTCGTAATTTATGGATCGTTTTCGGAACGTTTATCATGGACTCTGAGCTCAGTGCTGCTAGTGCTTTTGCGTTGTCGTTGCTTCGAAAGCGGAGGAGGCAAAACATCGAACGCCGCCGCCGCCGCCGGCATTTCCATTGCCATTGCTTTGGGCAACAACAACCAAACAACAAAAACAACTATCCAGGCAATATGTCGTCCTTCCTGTGCTGTGGCGGAATGTGTCTTTATAGATAGTTGACCAATTAGCACTTTGTTTGCATTTTTATTTTATGATTTCGCAGAGCTTTTTTTTGTTTTTGTTTTTGTTTATTTTTATTTATAGTCTCACCAAAATGTAAATGGAGCCATTTATTTTATTTAACAGATCACGCGTCATTTGATCGACTGGAGCACGACATTTTGACAGGCGACACACCAGCCTATATTTTTTTTTTTGGGTATAATTAGATGGTTGTTTGCACCCCTTTTTTTAATGGCGGCCACCACCACCAACACCAGTACCAAAGAGAACATCGAATAAGCGGTTTAATGGAGCGATTTCAACTTAATATGTGCGATTGTCAAATGAATAAATCTCTTTTAATGCCCTTGCTGTGTGTCGTTTGCCATTTTTATGGCTAAGCAATAGGCTCGAATCGATTTAATCGCGTGATTTAATGTCAAAGCGTTGGGTTTTTGAAAAAGGTGATTAAGGAAGTCGTGATTTCTTTCGCCAACATTTGCATACTTTTAGGCAATAGGTGTGGTTTCATAGTAGAAGAGATTTAATGGTTTTCTCGAATAAATTTGCATATCTTAAGGAGTTGCTTAGTTGTAATTATGTACGCTTTATGGATCAAGGTAAATATATCACATAAATTTTAGGTTAAATTATCACAATTTTGCTCGCTTTTTGTTATTCCATTCATTGACTATACCTGCGTATGATATTTGTTAACCCACAAGAAGCGGTTTCATATCAAATGTCAACATTTTACCTAATATTGGTTACCATATTCGTGTCCTTTTCGTAGAAAACAATTAATCCAACAACCAACCAACCGACAAGTCCAGAACAAATTCCAATCAAAAGGATTAAGATTCTGTGGATATCACTTAGGTTTGCCTGATGTTGAGAGTCTTTGGGTATTATAACGAGTTTACCAAACCATCCAAATATACTAGACCGATACTTTGACATCAACCCTAACTCGATTATGGAACGATAGACAGATGGCATTTCCTGACTGAAAACCGAAGTCTCTCAAGGCTTTGCTTTTGATGGCTATGCAAGGCTGGTTTCACACACTCACTAAGTCAATCCTTCAAATTGGTCCAGCATAGGTACTCGTATATGAAATATTGATCATGTGTGTGGTTGTGTCTTCCTGAATATGGTGACCAAATATAACTGTTTATATCTACCCTTGTTGTTGATAAACCGATTGAGAATCCATTTTTAATGACACTTTAACCTTTTGTGTGTGCAATACATTCGTTTCTGTTCGGTGTCAAAATCTTGGGCATTACTTGCCACTTAAGACCCACACTATATATGTATCTAACCTATTGTGACCGAAATTCTCATTGGAAAACACATCTTTTGGCTGAAATCAATTAATTTGCAATTTGATTGAAATCAAATTTTGATTAGGATGTAGAGCATGATGCTGAAGCACCTTATACTATATCAAATAAATATACAAAAGTAGGTTGCTAAGTAGCATCGTAGAGGCTCTCTAGTTCTTGATTGATGCATTTGCTTTGGTTGTCTAGAGGCAAATTTAAATACGCATACGCCCCAGTGAACATTTATATAAGGCTTTCGATGCACAATTACAGTGAGGTCATGGTTGGATTTCTGGGTTCTGAAAAATCATCATCTTTAGAATTATAGAAGAGTAAAATAATATTGGCAGTTTTGTTAAGGTATACATTGAAATCGATTTCCATAATGTAAGCTTTGGCGCAGCGGAGGGGTTTTCGGGGACACCTACGACACCTACGAAACCTATAGCTATGGGATTGCCGAACTCGTTTCTGCAGAAGGGACTCCCATCGTCGACGGGACGGGATAAAGTAAAAGGGATGTCAATACTGATTTCCCTGCAATGAAAGTGTGTCCCCATAAAAGCGCTCTTGAAATGATGGCAGCGGACAAATTATCTCCATAGAATCAACAGTGGTGTCTCCAGTTTCAGTTAGGTTGAACTATAGTGCTAATAATTGAATCTATCGTCATGCAAGAAGAATGTATCATATATTACAGCTGCGATAAAAAATTGGACATGTTAGGCTGCGTATTCGTCGTTGGTTAAGAAGCATAGTTGTTGACTCAAAGACGCATTCTTTCAAATCATAAGCTTAATGTGCCTTTACCCATGAAACCGAAAAAAGCTATAAATTTTATGACTTCCTAGATAGAGGCTGACCGGAGTAGGATGTCAAAGTTGTGCTCGAGGACTTCATGGCTAAAGTCGGAGAGAAAGACATCTTTTACCAAAACTTCCGACTAATAGAATTTCCAGCTAATCGCTATTCTGTTATAAGCTGACTAATTTCTAAGACTAAAGATTCACAAAGCAACCCTGCCATTCTCCAGACAGTCAAACCACCAACCAAATCGATGGCCAGTTAATAGACGCAAGTCACGTTTGTATCCTCTATCTAAGACATGGGTACATTTTAAGGATAATCTTCGACTTTGAATATAATGTTCTAGGTATGCTAAAATTCAGAGCTCGAATGCCTAACGAACGGAAATTCTAAGCCACCCATAAGACAAAATTTAACGTTGGGCGCTTTATAGATCAATTAGTGTTATTAGATCCAGTGGATAGCAAGTGCGCGAGAAGCTCTCTGACGTAAATTCAACTACCAAAGATGTCACAATTCTGCTATCACAGTATAATAATCTCATCAAAAAGGCAGCCAAAATCACCGTTAACTACCAACAGTCACAGAAAAGAAATCCTTGTTGTATTGATAAATTCGTTAAACTAAAAAATTGACATCATACGAGAATGTAAAACGAGTAATATGGCACTTCCAATCAAAGAAGAGCTTGTACTACCACCCAGGATAGAAGGAACAGATTAAACTATGAGATACTTATAGCTTTAGTTAAAAAGGCTGCACTATAAAAATTGAGCACCAATATAAATGTATGTCCTGCCAAAAACTTTCGAGACATATCCCTTCTTAAAATAGCATAAAAGGTTTTATCCAACGTGCTGTGTGAGCGCTTTAAGTTATTTTGCACCAAGTCTACAAATACTAGAGTGACTTTCGGCCCTAGAGATCTACCAAAGATCAAATCTTCACAATGATACAAGTTCTGCAAAGGAGCAATGGAAGTCAAGAATCATCATCTTTTCATTGACTTCAAATCCGCATAAATGATACCAATTCATGGTCAGAAGTTCTATCATAGTAATGGGCGAATTTGAGGTCCTGGAAAAACTGATCAATCTCTGTCACGTGACATTGGAAAATACGGGGTCAAATGTGCAACAAGCACTTACGAAGTATTTCAAACATAAGCAGGTTTCAGCAAGAATTTCTTCAACTTTGTTTAAGAGAAGATGGCTTTAACACCGAGGTAAGTATTTACAACAAATCCACCCAAATATTGAGGTATGAAGATGATATCGAAATCTCCAGCCCTTCTCAAAGTTCTGCTATAGCATTCTTTATGAAAGTGGAACTGGTTGGTCTTCAATTAAAAGGAGACTTTGATTTAGTACATGGTACCGACAAATAATCAAACATCTGTCCATGTTACTATTAATAGCAACTATTTCGAAGAAGTTAAAGGACACCGATGAAGAATTACTCTAGAAAACCATTGCTTCTTTAGCTTGGCAAAACAAATCAGTTCAAAATTCCTTAGTCTCCGGGACCAAAACTGATATATCGCGAAAGCCGGAGAGCTTGTTCTAGATGTCTGAAAACATCATCTTCAGAATTGCACATAATGGAAAGCTGCCACCTCTCATGAAAATTGCATCGAGGGCCAGATAATATGTAACTATCATTATCAGTAATATTAAAAACAATAATTACAGGTCCAAGATAGTTTCCTTGTGGTATCCCTTGAAACAGAAATTATTTCAAAATTTTAAAATTAGAAATAATTTCATTTACACTATTCGCCCTCACTGTCCAATGGTCTGTTGACCATTCGACCAACATAATCCTTGTGTCATAGAGAATATTTCCAAAGCACACTTAACCACATGAAATTGAATTTAGATGCAATTTTGTCCTCCCCATGTTGTTTCAATGTCTTTACTCGTATTACCAACTCTCGATGAGTGTGTGTAGTTTAAGTATATTTTGGTCCTTTGAGACACAATACCCGTACATACTCTTAGCCTCAAAGATATCCTCAAAACCAAGTTATATCTGTAAAAATGTATACGAAAAAGACCATTTCAAACGAATAAGAACTCAAGTAGGCAGTGCTGTAGTGCCGATAAGGAAAAGCAAACAACTGCATATGGGCCCTGTATTTCAAACCTATTTCCTTTCCATCCTTTGTTTAATTAGAAAAAAGGTGATTCGAAAAATGTGGCACAGATTAGTGTAAAACAAAAGAACAAGTTAGAACAAAAGGTATAAAAACACACCTGTAAAGAAAAACCATTATTCCCTTCCATTATTCCGTTTGATGTTTTTACGTTTTTCATTTCTGTATACTCCTAAAACGCTTTCACATTATGTTGATTTGTGTAAATCAACGAAATCAATTCAGTTCAGTTAGCTAAGACATACCTACTGATCAACAGCGCTAATCAACTTCTTTCCCAACCCAATTCAAATGGATAGAAATTAACAAAGTTGTATCGACTGAACAATCATTTTATAGTCTGGACGTGTTCATAAACAAAATAGTCAGCTGTCAGATTTATTTTGGCAGCGGCCAGTGCACTTTTATTTAACTTGTGGAACTTACTGTTGCTTTTTGTTTTTCGAGTTAGTTGAATTGCTTAAATGAGAAGAAAAGCGTATTCTGAAACTATTTTCTATACAAATGACACTCTAGACATCAACTTTGAAACGTTTACAATAAAAAAGATTATTCGAACAGACGCAAATGACACTTTAGACGTCAACTTTGACTTATACAATAAGAAAGATTATTCGAACAGATTAAAATTATCATCTTAATCTCATCATTATGTGACGCAGCTTAAAGGAATTGATTTAAAAAGTTAAAGTTTGGTTTTAGGGCTCCAATTTTCATCTGGTCCGGTTCTGCAAGTTAGTTCATAGAAGACAATCACTTTATCAACACAAGTTAAGCATTGTTCCTAAATTATCAAGAAATCCAAACTCGATACCAAGTACATTGTAACCAATCTGTTTTCAAACTTGATAAAACAATGTTCAACCTTAACGTGAACAAACTCAAAACACTGAACTAAGCATAAATATACAGACTTTCGGTTCACTATAGGGTTAATTATGTATTTGGCAAATGCAGGTTAATTTAATAGCTGTACTTGTCTTGTTCTTGGACGTTTAAGTTAAAAGGGTTTTAAATTCAAATAAATTTATAAAAGACCTCTCCTTGCGAGTATAGTTGTATCTACAAATTGTTGTTGTTCAACAAATGGAGAAACATAAATTTTTGATTCTCAACAAAATTACAAAACAGAATTCGTGTGTATTCAATACCAATCTATAAGATATAGCAATTCATTCGGCTACAAATGTGAGTGTTACACGAAGTGTGATGTGATGCAACTTTAATGTTATTCTAATTGAATTCAAATACAAGTTTATCCAAGAATTATTGTCAGAATGCATTGAAACTTAATATTGTTCCCTCAAGTGTAAACAATTTACGGTTAAATAAAGTGATTAAATGTATGTATGAGTCTGTGTGTTTGTAGAGTTGGAATTAAGGGAAATGGAAAATTTTCATTTGAAGTTGTCGAGTGATGATTATTGTTTTATGTTTTTTTTTTTTTCATTGATGAACATTAGTTCCGTCATACTTCTGTTGGAACTGAAAACCATGCTTCAACTTACTGAAAATCGAATTGATTATGAAAATTAATGTTATCAGTTCATTTCGAGGGAAATTTCGAACTTCATTTAAATTTTAGAATGCGGGAAATATTTCCAGGAATTTTTTTTTCTAGATAATCCGGTTATAATCATGTTAAGGGTATTATTAACCGCTTGAGTGCGTGCAAATTATAAAAAAAGTCCTCAAAAATCTTCGCTTAACAGAGAGCACCAGAGCTGGAGGCTCTGGGCTTTGTCAAAACACACTTGTGAAAAAAAAATCCAGCTCCAGTAAAGGCGTGTAATTTATATGATTATTCGTATTTTTAAGTTATGTGTATCTATGTAATTATACAAAAGAAAAATATTGTAACAAAAATTAGTTGAATTGAAAATATTTCCAATGTTTCCTCTCTTCGTAACCTTTGCTTTAAAAAAATGTTGTTTGTCCTTAAGTGGGTTCAAGGTTGATTATTAATGTGCTGTTTCGGGTGGGATTACATCCTTCTTCAGACAACTTTAACAAATAAAAATATTTATTACTTGTTGTTTGTATTCAAATTAAATAAATAAGAGTCTATACTCTGTCCAACAAAAATTGTCAGTACAGGCCTTATGGGAGAGCTTTTTCTAAAGCAGTGGCGCCTGATGCACCCTCACTACAATGCGTTAGGAAAAATGACACTAAAAAAAGAGCAAGCCACTGAGTTTTCTTAAGGAATTGTTGTTGTAATTCTTTGCAAAAAGTTGTACACCCAAACACGACCGTCGTATCCCACTGCTGATGAGATACTGTCAAGAGTGTTAAGTGTCACTCAATACGATCGTGCGCTCTTTATCTACATCAAAACAGAGTTACCAGTATCATTCTCAATTGCAAGCAAGGAGCTTTTTCAGTGGTTTTTATTAAGGAGCTTTTGGGATTTGAAGCTTTTGAGAGCACATTTTAAGAAGATGAGTATGTTGAGTGTTGTCACATTGCTTTTCAACTTAAAAAAAACCGCGCATATTATCTTACCGCTTGGTGTTGTGGGAAAATGTAAATTGAATATTGTTTTCAGTCGTTTTGAATCGGCAGACGGTAGCCCTACGCGTTTTTTACTATCATTTGCGGCGATTTATAATGTAAGCTACGGAATCCCTGTGAGAGCTTTACAAGGCGACACACTTATGCATGGCAATGCAACCAGAATGAGAGACAAACGTCCTATCTTCCCTGTACTGACAATTTTTGTTGGACAGAGTATAGTGAATTACAACTCCCAACCATTCCTGTGAAGAGTGCCTGATATGAGCAAGAAATTTCATGACAAGAAATGCTTTTGGAGGATTTGTTACTTTCCCGCAAGAGGAACCAGCCCACTGAGGAAAATCGAAAAAATTGAAAATAAGTCAGAAACAATTTCAACGCTGTTATAAAAAGAATCAAATTCTTACATGACCAGAAATTAAGGCAAAAAATGTCCCAAAGGCAGTAAAAATTTCTGGCCATTTTTTCAACAACTTAAAAAATTCAACTTCATCTTCGGTTCCAACGCTCATCTTCAATGGCTAACCTCTCCATCGGTATCTTCTTTCTAATCCTAATCTACTATCCTACTTTTCTAATTGTTCGCACTGTGTTTATCATTATAATATGGATATTCATAACCTTTCAAGGCAATAAAATTTGCAGCTCATTTTTATGCTAGCTCTGTTGCCTGATAGTTACATTGCCCCTCCACTACTTGAGAACGTAAGTCATTCAATGGGACAGGTATTTGTACGCACTCGAATAGTTGCAAGAGCCTTTCGAGATCTTGATATAAGCAAATCCGCTGGTCCTTATGGTATACCCCCATTCTTCTGAAGAGGTGTTCTTCATCGCTGGCAAATTCATTGCGTAAGCTTCCCTAGAAGATGGAAAACAGCATTTGTCTATCCTGTTCTTAAAAAATGCCACCCTTCCTCCCCCTCGTTCTATCGACCAATTGCACTTAAGTCCCTTCTTTACAAGATCATAGAATTGTTGATAAATCATCAGCTTAAGAAATATCTCGAAGATCGAAACCTTTTTAATGACCAACAGATCTTTACATTGTTTTGGGGAACGTAAGATTATTGAGCTTGATATTTCTAAAGTATTTGATAGAGTTTAACTTCAGGCTCTCTTATCGAAAATGCATGCATTTGGTGTCAATGAAACCCTTTTTCCTTGGATTACAAATAACCTTTTAGATCGTTCAAATCATGTTGTATTGGATGGTTTCAAGTCTGATCTTCACAAAATGGTGGTGCTTCACAGGGCTCTGTTTTGTCTTCTTCATTTGTATAAATGATCTCTTATCTGAAACTTCTTATTCACTTCATTGTTTTGCCGACGACTTTACTCTCGGCTTTTATACTCGTTCTCAAATTCACGTCCATCTCCTTCGGAAGTGGAAATGGTACCGTACTAGTATGATGAGATCATTAAACTCCAGTGTCTACAGCATTGTTAAATGGGGTATACAAGATCGTGTGGAGTTTAATGCTTCGAAAACTCTATGCTGTCTATTGTTGTTGAAGCAAAATGTACCCCTAATGCCATTGTCCTTGAATGGCAATTGCATCGAAGAAACCGAAAAGCTTTCAGTATTCAGTATGTATATCAACGACTATCTTCGTTGGAATGACCACATTCTCAAGATCGTCTAAAATGCTAAGGATTTCTATATCGATGTAAGAAATTTTTCACTCCTTCTGATTTGGCTTATAAGTTCATAAGTCCAAAACTAGAGTATAACTAACATCTTTGGGCAGTTGCAACACAAACTTGTCTCCACTTATTGAATAGAATTCAGGACCGAGCAGTAAAACTGATTGAAAACAGATAGAAACACGAGACCTTTGAGTGCGTGCGCATTATAAAAAAAGCCCCTTTGCATAAACAGAGTTAGTTCAACAACTAACCATTATGCTAAGAGCTTTAATAAGCAAGTTATGGATGCTTTAAGAAACTTGAATAAATTGAGTATTGAAAATCTGTCCGTCTGTTTATCACTCTGCCTCATTGATTGACTACAGTGTAAATGGTCAAGAGTAAGGGATTCTGCTATGAACAATTTTTATCAACTATTTTGAAATATATTTTTGGTCAAATTCGTACAAAAATTTTTATTTAAAATTCTATAAACTACTTTAATTAGGACAAGCTTTTGTCAAATTTTGCCTCGGAAAATGCTTATTAATGGCACCTTTCATAGAACCTTTTCTATGATGTTCGACTTTCTTTAAAAAGATATAACTGACTTTGAAAAGTTTTTATTATGCTTCTAAAAAACAGGTTGAAGAGTTTATATGATGTCGATTTTATCGTTGATATCGCAACTATTGAAAACTCAGTATATTCGTTAAAAAATGTTGAGCCGTTTTTGAAATATCGAATTTTCCAAAAAAAAATATTTTTTTTTTCAAAAATTCATAAAATACTTTTTTTTAAAGTTTTGAAATGCAATGTTTTTTAAACATCTCCATAAAAAATTTTATTAAAATCAGTTATATCGATAATGAGTAGTTCAAAATTTCAAAAAATGGTTCTATGGTTCTATGGTATGTTATTACATTATTATTAATTTCAATTTTTTTTTATTAAATTAAAGATCGTAAAAGTTAATTGAAAGAAAAAAAATCTTATCAACATTCTAGGTGCCGTTTTCGAGAAAAATACGATTTTTGAAAACCATTTTTTAACATTTTTATGGTGGGTACCTTTCGTTTTAGGTAAAATAATTTTTTTTTCTCACATCTTGTAGACTATATTGTAAAACTATTTTTGATCAAGTTTTAAAAAAAATCTAGCATGGGGTTTTCGAAATATTTAATTTTGAAAAAAAAAATTTAATTTTTTTTTTAAATCCAAATTTTTTTTTTTAAATTTGAATACACAATTCTATTCAATTTTTAGGGGAGCTTTAGCAAAAAAAAAGATCAAAATCGGTTGTACCGTTCTTGAGAAAATCGCAAACAAAAAAAGGGTTCTTTGAGGGGTACCCTCAATAACCATTTTTCGGAATTTTTTTTTAACCATTGCCTAGTTTTAACTAAATAAAACTTTTTTGTATTTTAATTTTTTAAATCTGTCGAACAATTTTTGCGAAAAAAATATTTATAAAATTTCGAAAAAAATCGTATATGGCAGGTACCGTTATTTTTGGTCTTAAAAAAAAAAAAAAGAAAAAACGTGTGGGGGGAAAAAAATTAAAAATGATATCTATTAAGTTTAAAGAAAATCGGCCGAGTCGTTTAGGCTGTAGTCTAACCGACAGATACACAGAATTGCGAGACCCACTTTTTTAGTCTTTGCTATCATCGTATTTTCAACTTTGATCAAAATCTCGAGTTAGATTTTTTTGACGAATGCATAACTTGTCCTATGGTACCTATAAGTCGGAAGTAAAAAAAGGTTTATTCGATTAGTTAAGGGAAGCGTTACCCTCATATACTTATATTCGCAAATTAGTAATTGAAAATAGCTATTAACAGTTCTTAAATAAAAAAAAATCAGAAAATGTGTGTGTGTTTATTTTGTGTGTTGTACTTAGTTCACTGTTGATGTTTTCCAAAACATTTATTAAAATGAAAGGAACGAAAAATTGCCATTAATAAAAATTCTCTTTTTTTTCATATCTTTCAGGAAATTTTTCTTCCAACGAGAAAACTGTAAGGCAAACATGAAAACCATCTAAACTTGAGTCATCCAAGCCTCTAAACTAGGCCATTTCCTCTACAACTTGATGACTTCCGAACAAAATTCTGCAATAAGATGCGAGAATCTTCTGTATGCTAATGACTCGCTCTCGCTTACTTACACCACATCAATTCCACCACTAATCAATGTCCGAAAAATAGAAACCGCATCAACATATCTACTCTTTCAATTTTACCAACAATGGGGCCTTCGGATCAACACTTACAAATCGGAACTTGTCTGCTTCAGGAGACCTTCGACTGGTAGGGCCAGCGCACCGCACCCATTTGAAGTAATCTGGTCCTGAGAGTCCCTGACGTCAAGTACCTGGTAGTGCACTTCAACGAGATTCTGAGGTCTTACCTGCAATCAAGAAATGAGATGAAAGGGTCCCGCTCGGCCTTCAGCTGTTTGCACCCATCGATGAAAAGAAGATCAGGTATAAGCCAACCGACAAAGACATTAATCTACAACTAGATCCTGCGAACAGTGATCAGCTTTTCCTTCGCAGTATGGTTTTCTATCTCGAAGGAAAGCTATGAAGAACTTCAACTATTCGAAAGGAAGATACTGAGGATCTGCACTGGGCTCTACTTCGACCGTCAACGGCAGAAACAGTACAGGAACGAGCATCTCTACACAGAAGCGAATTTAATCCCACTGGACAAATATCTAGTACATTCAACAAAGAAACTATTGCGAAACATCATCGATCACCCGAATCAGCTTTTGAGAAGAATGACCACTGAACAATGACATCCCGAAACGAGGTACCTAAGTGTGATGGAGACTCTGGATGACAACGTAATCATGGACAACGAGCAAGTAGTCTCGTTCTACGCTAACATTGAGTCAGCCTATATTACCACCGCGGCTACTGACAAACGGGAATGAACACCCTGAAGATCATAATGTCAACCGACTTTTAATTTTTTTTTTTTTTGACATGTACATATATTTTTTAAATTTAAATTTTTAAACTTAAGTCACTATATATGTATGTATATGTAGTTAGGCCGATATGAGTCAGCAAATGTAAATTATCATAATTATTATCTTATTAGTTGTAAGCCAAAATGTAAATGATATGTTGCATAAAACGAAACTGAACCAAATTTGTGTATTGAAAAGATAGCTCACAATCCAACTGATTTCGATAAATACTCGTACTATACTATGTCCAACAAAAATTGCCAGTACAGGCCTTATGGGAGAGCTTTTTCTAAAGCAGTGGCGCCTGATGCACCCTCACTACAATGCGTTAGGAAAAATGCCACTAAAAAAAGAGCAAGCCACTGACTTTTCTTAAGGAATTGTTGTTGTAATTCTTTGCAAAAAATTGTACACCCCAACATGACCGTCGTATCCCACTGCTGATGAGATACTGTCAAGATCAAGAGTGTCAAGTGTCACTCAATCCGATCGTGCGCTCTTTATCTACATCAAAACAGAGCTACCATTATCATTCTCAATTGCAAGCAAGGAGCTTTTTCAGTGGTTTTTATTAAGGAGCTTTTGGGATTTGAAGCTTTTGAGAACACATTTTAACACAAATAATCATATACAGATGTCTCATCTCCATACAAAAAAATGTCCTAAGATATTTTTTTAGCAGACAAACTTTAGCAGACAAAGATACAAAAATCAAGAGCGATAAGAGAACTACAATGACCACAATGTAGGAGAGCGAAAAATGTATCTTTCTATTGGCTAAGCGACTAAGCGACAAGCGTTCTCTTGTTCTCATCAAAATTTATAGCACAAACAATTCGTACCAGACACAGCGCATCCCTTTCCCACCGGGGTTATATTGTTTCTGTTCTACTTTTTCTTATTATATTTTGTCATTCGTAGAATTTCTGTGTGGATGGATGTTGTTGTTTTTGTTTTTATATTTGCCTTTTCCTGTGTTCCTTTATTGGTTTTGGTGGCTGGAGTATGCCGCGGCGACTCCTTGGCTGGTGGTTTTGTTTTTTTTTTTTTATTTTGATTTCTTGTGTGGGTATTGCACTTTTTGGTAGGAATTTTCTTGTTTGGATTTTGGCAATTTAATAATTCTTTTCGTTTTCAAGTGTATCTGCTTAGGGTAGGTATAGAAAAATGGAAATGGATTTTGTATGTTATGTAAGTAGGTTATGTTGATTTGCTTATAACTTGAGAATTATTGATTAGATCTTTAAGGACAAGCACTTAAAATAAAGGTACAATTTCTAGTTTTATTGTAATAAAATGCTAAAAATGAAATTTGAGATTTAGATTAAGCTTTTTTTTACATGCCAGCCGATGTTTAGCTACTTTCTTTCAAACAATCGAAGTCTATGGAAAATTATTCCTTCTTTCAAATCAAAATGCATTCGTGTGACTTTGTATTCTCCAGGAAGTACTCGTAGGTACATAATTATGTTTCAGTTTTGTTTATTTTTTTTGGAGATATTATGTAGACAGAATCGAAAGTCAAAATTATTTCCTAGTCTCAAGAAAGAAGAACGGCATTTGCAGGAAGGTTAGGTATTAGTTTTTAAGTTTCCTTACTTCTTTTTTTAGCTTAGTACATGTATAGATCTGTAGTCACAAGGAAAAGCCGCTAAAGTCTTTGTTACTAATTTTTCAGGAGAGCAGTTTAAAGTTCTTAACAAACGCGTGAAATTACGAATGACTATATTGGGCGAATGGAAACTCCGTTCAGGTTGAAACAAAAATTTAAATAAAGATAATTTCACTCTTTCTTAGTTAAAAATTAAATTAAATTATCTGCAGTTTAGTTGTTTTTCCATTTTAGAAATTTGTTGTTCTGGTCTAAAGACTACTTTAGCTGATTGTCTATTCTGTTAAATTATCCAGTTCTTGTGTCAACTTTAGTTCTTATTCCTAACTTAATAAAGAAAAATATATTGTTTTCATCATGCATTGTAAATTAATAAAAAACAAATCAAAAATTGAAAACCAAAATTGAAAAAGTGTTTTTTATCTTCATCGTCACTTCTTTAATCTGATTTAATGTTGATTTCGTTGGAACTAGTTTTGAGATTTTTATAAAAATAACTTAAATCTGGATTTATGTATTGTAATAAACCCAAAAGATCTTTTTCTTATCTGGACCTGCTAAGCTACTTTTATCTTAGATTAAAATCCATAGCAAGTTGCGCATGTGTCTAGTTTGGAAACTTTTAATTTTAAATTCAGTGTTCCGAATATTTTTGAATATTTGGTAAGGCTCACATGATTACAAACTTCATTTCTATACATGGAGTGATTTAAACTGCCATGAATATATTTTTTTTTATGTACCCCGACAAATCTCAAGTGGTTCGGTTGGACATGAAACTTTTGCGGCTATTACGTTTTTAATGAAACTTTCCGTTTCAGATAAAAACATATTATAAAATGTGGTCTTCAAATTTGTATATGCATGCCATCATATTCCAAAGCGTACTTCACTCATGTTTCACCGCGTCGCTTTCTTTGCATTGCGTTAGACTTAGACAGAGTACTTCATTTGTTATTTCCTATAGTCAGAAGATTTCCTATGTTCTGGTCATATCTAGGTTCCCAAAAACCAAAACTGGATAAATAGTTGTTTTATTTGCTCGAAAGAAATTTTGTCTTGGCAGTTGCTTCAACACAATCCAAGGGTTTTGGAGATCTTGCATGCTTCACTTTTCCAGAAAGTGTCTTATATGACTTTTCAATGTTCCTTAATGTCTGACGATTGTGAATCGTAGTTTTTGAACGGAATATCCAAATTTTGATCTTTTCACTTTTTGGGTGCGATGAGAAGCAACAGTATTATTTAGTATAAAGTCAGGGTCTTTTAGAGAATAATCGGAATTTTCCCATTCTGGCAAATTATCATAAGTTTTATTCCCTGATGCTGATATTATATTATTATTATTTTATGAAAACATTCACCATTGAACTCATTTGAATTGTCTAAAATAATGGAAAACTAAAAACGTTTCCGTAGTTTTCGCATTTTTATGTGGTCATTAGTAGATATTAATTTTTTGGAAAACATATTTCCGGGAATTCAGGAACCGTTAACAAACTGGATTCAATGTTTTCTGTACATTTAAAACATTTTAAAAAAAAGTTAAATATATATCGTTTAACCAATATATTTATTGTATGCTGGTGTAAAAGATCTCGGTGTCAGTGCGATCGACGTGACACCAAACATCTAAAATGTAGGAGTTTTTCAGTTTTGTAGATTCCTATTTAAGAAAAGCTTAATTGCTTTCAAATAAAATCAAGTAAGTGCATAATATCAAATCTTATAAAAACAGACTTCTTTCAAAGGACATTCGGGTTACTCGTAAATTAAAATAAAATCGCTCTTATCATCAGCTCTTGATTTTTTGTAAGCGTTCGAGCCAATACCAAAAGTCTTTGCGATAGATAAACTAATTAAGTTACAGTTACTAACTAAAAGTATTCATCTTTTATTCTATTTCGATAACTAAGTGCTATTTTGCAGAATTTTAACATTTTCGATACATCTATTTCGTTAAGAAGATCCATGGTTTCGTTTTCTGTTAAGAAGTCAGTACTCCAGTTTTATGTCTTCTAGTTTTCCTTAGAACAGGACACCTTCCAATAAAATGAAAAACATCCCCACGTTCTGTGAGATTACACATCACACAAAATAGCATCAATAAAGAAAACGTTGATCATAGATCATAGCTCTATAGTTCAAGAAGAGAACTTACAACTAGAGCTATTTAAATCTAATTGGAACTATGGTTATTTTTGGGATAAAAAGAAATTTCATTCAACACATTTAACGTAACAGAAATAATTATTAATAAAACTTAAAGAATATGACACCTCTAATGAAAAACCTCTCCTTCTATGGCCCTCTGAAACGTAATTTCAAACATTCGTTCGCAATATTTAAACATAACAAAGATATATTTCCCAGTTTGGTTTTATAATACAAATGAATGTCATATGCAATGCACAAACTTAAAACCGTGGTTGTGAAATGTAAAAATCATTGGCCGCGTTCGGGTACGTATCCAAAGGTATCCGGATTTGTTGGTGTTGTTGTAATCCCATAGGACAAAACAACTGATTACCGAAACAGCTGATGTCAAGCAGAAATCTAAAGCTTTCCAAAAATTTTTGGTGTACTAAACTATCCAAGGGGAATTTTGAAGAACAGCTGACATTTCAGCTGATCTATTTTCTTTTATGTCGAGTACAGGGTTGGCCGAACCATAACTTTTTAACATTTGTTATGTCTAGTACTAATTTACTAATTTAGAAAAGTAAAGTTTGTTGCATTAGGCTAGGCGCGCACATTCAATTTTTAGTTTCGCAACTGTTTGGTTGCTAAAATGAAACATATGGGCTTATATGGGACACCGCGCACTTAGAGCAACTCGATTCGAGCAACTAAAAAGTTTGTGTTTTGACACAAACTAAACGATTACCTTCGCAACAGTTGAGCTATTTTCTATAAGCGTAAGAGAGAAAAGAGTGTGAGCGTGAGTAAAGGATTGCCAGTGCGCGGTTCTCTTTCAACTGATGATTAAACTATTTGATTTCGATCACAGTTGCCAGTGCGCGACTAGCCTTAGGCTAGTTGTTCTCACTATGAAAAAGAAGAAAAAAAATGAATAAACCAAATATAAATTATTTTTACAAAATTGTAAAAGTCGTTTTTGAGAAATATATTATTTTTCTTTTTGGCCAAATGTGTGGCATGTATGCCACAATAATACTAAGGACAGGCAGGTGAAATTGCGAGACACACTTTCTTTTTCTTCGCCTTCTCTATCATCCCATTAACAAAATAGGGAAGAGTACGATAACTGAGGCGCCAAAAGATTGGAAGATTGGAAAATTTCTTTTGTTAATCCGATCTACAAATCGGGTAGTAAAAATGACATAGTAAATTATCGTCCTATAAGTAAGCTAGCTTTTATTCCAAAGGTTCTTGATAAAATTGTGAAAACAAAAATGTATAACATTATGAAAAATCACATTTCAAACTTTCAACATGGATTTTTTAGTGGCCGATCAACTTCCACAAACTTGGCCTGTTTTTCGAAAAAATGTTTTGATACATTAGAAAAACAATGTCAAATGGATGTGGTTTACACGGATTTTGTCAAAGCTTTTAGTAGGGTTAATCACCAAATTTTAATTAAAAAATTAAAAGCATATGGTTTTGATGGAACTTTACTTAAATGGTTTTCATCTTATCTTAGCGGTAGGAAGCAAATCGTTAAAATAGGTGATTTCGAATCTTTTCCTATTATTGTTCATTCGGGCGTTCCTGAAGGCAGTCATTTAGGCCCTCCCCTATTCGATTTGTTTATAAACGATTTTCCATCTGTTTTATCTGTATCGGAATGCCTAATGTTTGCAGACGATATTAAATTATTTAAAGTCGTTAAGTCCTTAAATGATTGTCTTGGGTTTCAGCGAGACATTTATATGTTTGAATGCTGGTGTAAGCAAAATGATCTGCTTCTTAATTTGTCAAAGTGTTCTGTTCTAACTTTTTCTCGTAAGCTTAACTCAATAATATTTGATTATTGCCTTAACGGTTTAAATTTGTGTAGAGTGAATGAATATAAAGATTTAGGAGTTATTTTTGATAACAAACTATGTTTTGAGTCTCATGTCACGCATATTGTTTCCAAAGCCAATTCTATGCTTGGATTTCTTAAGAGAAATTCTATTGATTTTAAGGATCCCTATACACTAAAAGCTTTGTTTTGTTGTATAGTTCGTCCTTTACTAGAGTATAATTGTATTATTTGGAACCCTGATTCGAAAAAGTTATGTGATAGAATTGAGAAGGTTCAAAAAAACTTTCTTAGATTTGCATTAAAAAAATTTTATTTGTCTGGCAGTACTGATTCGAATTATCACAGCAGATGTCTTTTGCTCGGGATGCAAACTCTTGAGTCGAGGCGTAGAATGTATAGTGTTTTATTTATTCGTGATATTCTTTGTAATGATATTGATTGTAATGATTTAGTGTCATATATAAATATATACGCTCCAAGTCGACCACTTAGGATAAGACAGTTTATTTTCGAAATACCTCATACAGCCAACTATGGACAGCGGGAACCAATTTCTCATTGCTGTAAATTATTTAATATCTATTATGAAAACTTGGATGTTTTTTTGCCTAGAAATCGTTTCAAAACAATAGCTATAAATTTGCTTCAAAATATTTAAAATAATGAAATTAAATTGTAAATTGCTTTTAAATTAAATTTTTATTATATAAATTGAATTTCCTCAAGCAAAATCTGTGGATTGTATATCGTAGATTTGAATAAATAAATAAATAAATAAATAAATAAATAAATAAATAAAAATTGATAACGAATTTTTGTAAAAGGGTCAAAAACAAGCCTTTTATACTATGGGAGGGGGCGTCTATCTCGCCCCATTTAGGAGGTAGGGGCGATTTAAAAAAAAAATGACTTAATTTGAAAAAAAAAATTTTTTAAAAACAACGGCAACACTTACAATAAAGTACTATATCGGTTTTGAAAGCCAGAAATCTGTTCTATAATCCTAAATTTAAATTAGATTATTTATGTCAATAGTTTTTGAAAAATTTGCATGCAAACTCAAAATTTTGTTAAAAAAATGAAATTTTCAAAATTGTGAAGTGAAGTGCTTAATTGGCTTTTTGTGGTCAATGCTACTATTAATTCTGAATAGAACTCAAAAAACCGAATGGTTTTATTCCTTCTAGTTTTTGAGAAAATTGAAAATTACTTAAACTACTTTTTATGAAATTTTTGATTTTTGATATTTACCTATACGGTGATTTCATTTTGAGGATTAATGTGGTTTATTTGTAAGTAAGGTACAGCAAATCATTTAGCGTTACCAAGAATGCACCACGAGGAGGTAGAATTGTATAGCATTCCGCGTCTCAGTCAGTCAGTTTGTGAGTTTGTGAGTAAGTCAGGTGTTAATTAAAAATAGTCAAGTCAATTTTTCAATGTTCAATGTATTAAAACCGTGTTTACATGCATTTTGATCACAAAAGAGATAATTATAGCAACCACCTCCCGAATCTCTAGCCAATATTGAGGTCCATGGAAAAATGTGCCGATAGATGGGTTTATTGTTTTCTTACAATTTTCGTCACCTTTTTTAGAGCTTTTTTCGGAGCACCGCCACATCAAACCGAACTTGAATTTTTTAAATTTTTATACCTTTATCGGTAAGTTGCATCACAGTTGGAATTAGACCAATTTCTTCTAAGAACGCGATGCTTTTGAAATATTTTGTTCGAAATATTGAAAAGTTATATAATTTATTTACGCTTAGTCGCCATTCTTTATTCAAAGAAAAAAATACTTCACTCTTACAAAGTTTGAATAACGAATGACCTTGGTAAACAATAACCTGTACCACATTAGCATTAAAAATGTTAGACACAAACAATAAACATACATATTAATTAAGGAATTATATAAATTTGCTGCATTCGTACAGTAGTACCTAGGTAATGTGAATTTTTCATAATGTATTAAATTTTCATGTCTGAACATTTTAAATGTGCAACTTTGGGCTACGTACATACATATATTTAGTAGACATTGGATATAGACCATAGGGTAAATTCAAAGTTTCTTTAAATCCAGATTCTGTAAATGCAAAAGAAACCTTGCATACTACCCCTACTTGATTTAAAAATTATCTAATAGATCAGAGTATTGGCTTTAAAAAAAGGTATAATACTTAATTGTAAGTATTACCGTTATTTTTTAATATTTTTGTTTCCATTTTAGTACCTTTTTTATAAAATTGCCCCTCCTGCCCAAACGGGGGGAGATAGACCCCCCCTCGGATAGTAAAAAATGCTTGTATTGAACTGTTCTATAAAAAACCGTTGTAATTTCTTGGCGCCTAAGTTATCGTACTCTTGGCACAAAATTGATCAAAATCTCGAGCTCATTTTTTCCATAACCTGCCATATGTATATTACAAGTACCTGGATCGTAAGTTAAAACCGGATCGGCGGAGGGTCTATATCGTCTCGGCGGTAGGTGCCTACAAATTTTCTTGTAGGTACATATCACATAGACATAATAGTTACAGGAAGGAATTATGTTAATAAGAACCTAGGAACTCTGTATCTATTTATTAATTTCCAACTTTTTACATTATCAAACAAAAAAAAAAGTTATAAATTATTTTTTTTTAATAATAATTTAAGTAAAAATGTATCAAGGCAGTTCCTCATAGCCCTACTTAATTATATAATTATTAAAAAGACCATCTAATACAAAAAGTTCTTAATTGATAAATGATTGTATTCGAACTATTTAAATGCTTATCTTATCTTCCTACATACAAACATATTTATGTATATATATGTACATACGCACTGTACATAAGTAAAAAATTTCCAAACTAATTTCGTTTCCTGCTAGGTATACCTACATATGTATGTAGATACTAAACAAGACCTTGTCCAAAATCTTGAAATTTATAATGGGGGCTATCGTGAACAAAATTTCCCTCGGAATTTTAACCATCTTCGAAAATTGGAAAGGTCAATACTTATGCATTGTTTATTGTAAGCTGGCGACTGGCCTTTTTACATGAAAGCCAAAGTCACTATGAAACTTAGTTCCCAATATCAATAAATTCCAAGGGGAACGTTCGACATTATTCGAGATGACAGTTTTGAAAGTTGGGAACAATTCCTAGGGAAATTTTATTCACGATAGGCCCCAATAATAAACCCAAAAAAAGACCTAGGTATCTTCCTACCTACATTACTATAAAATTATAATATGTATATATGTATATTATATTCCTGGACTCTTACGAAATAGAACAGGCGAATGTAACTATATACATAATTACGCCCTTTATTGAAATCAACTTCAGACGAATGAAAAAAAATTAAATAAAGAAATTCCTTCCGTCAATTAAACTATGTACAAATACATAACTACCGATGACACAGTTTATTGAAAAAAATCTTTCTAATTATCAACCAACTTAAATATATCCATCGGTCAAACCCAAGAAGCACACATTTTATATTTATCGCAAACCTCAGACAACCCAAAAAAAAAAATCTTGAAAGTATAAAAAAAATCAACTGTCTGCGGCTTGATCGTAACAAAGGGGTGAACGAATATTGCAAATATGTATAAACAAAAATTGTAGGAAAGGGTAAACAAAAGAGAAGCAACACATAATTGAGAGAAGAGAAATCCTATCCTACAAAATCCTGCGAAAAGAACTTTGATTCTCGTAGAAAAAATGCTTTTAAAAAAGCTTTATAGAATAAAGCTTTTTCAATTTCATAGGTCACTCTGCTCCATAGGCGTAAGACATCTGTATATGATTATTTGTGATTTTAAGAAGATGAGTATGTTGAGTGTTGTCGTATTGCTTTTCAACAGAGGCGTATTTAAGGATTTGGCGCCCCGGGCTGATAAATTTTGCCGCCCTTTTTCCTGAGGTTTTTTTTCTGGCTGCTGCTCAGTTTTTTTTTAACTGGATCCATTATTTAAATAAATCAAAAGAACACAATCTGTGTTCAAAAATAAAATTTGTTACACTTCTAAACAAAACAAAAAATTTAGGGCAATTTTACACACTGTTAAAACCTAAGATAGGCTAGATTAATTTTTAACACACAAATAATTCACAAGGAAAAAAAGTACAGAACCGCTTTAAAGAAGACACAAATTTTCAGCTAATATTTCTTCTAAATAGTGTATATATAATGAACGTTCAAAATCAATTTTTTTAACTAAAAGAATAAATTACACAACACAAATATGATCTGTTTGGGACAACATGGGACAACAATGGAAAACAAATTATAGATTTTATAAAAAAAAATAGAAAACGCTTCTAGTTTGCACAACTTATAAATCGGAGTGATTAGAAATTCCTTTGGTAACAACTACAATTTCTTAACACCCATAGCTGAATTTGTTCTTTGGCATCGATTTTGAGAAATACCTAAGTATTTACACGCTACGGTAAAAAGAGTTAACATTTATATTAAATACCAATATACCATAACGCTCTTTGCATCTTTGTACTTTAGCAGAATTTATAATTTGAGGATACCGTTATGCCACTCTACACGATAAATAAAAAAAGTTATGTGAAAAAACAACAAGAAAAGAAGACCTTTTTAAAACGAGGAACAGGATGTCCAACAAAAAAATAATTTGTAGATAATATAAAATTTCTATTGAAACGTAGGAGTCGAATTATTTTCCTTTTTTCACACTGCTTAAAAACGCTTTTTTGAAGTAAAACTTTTTTATGAGCGATATGATAATAACTTGGATATTATTCAGATAATTTTGGAACAGAAAAACGGGTCTAAACCATAATATGTGTGTATCGAAACAATTTCAGACAGCCAGTGGAACGTTTTTTGATCATTCAGCCTGTCTAGAACATAACATACGCTCCAATGGAAAATGACATTAATATCTACATCCTGTGTTTTCAATTAATCGCTTTTTCAACGTATCACCATATATTCAAAAGTATCAACGTATATTCAAAAGCAACCACCACTAAGCCGCCCATTAGCACCACAGATGGGCACACACCGACGACGGTGTATTGAAATTGTTCACCGATTTCTCGTATGAATCTTGGTGCGAGCAAAATCAAAATGTTTTGATTTTTGGTGTCGGCCGGTTTGTCGATGTATGCACATTTACAGTTTGTTTAAATTGCTTCTGAACACACCTAAAACAATGACAGTTGGTGCAAAAAACTAAGTAAACACTAACAGGCCTTTTTGAACATCTAGAAGTATGCAAGAGGCATATGAAGTTAGCACGATACTAAAAAGATAAAATAGGTATTCGACGATTTAAACTTTAGTAAAGTGTTAGAAATAGCATGATGCTAAATTTGATTAAAATTTGCAAAATCGTCTTTTTGATCTAGTATTATACTAAAATAGTTTTAACATCATACTAATTCGACTAAAATTTTGCGCCAGTAGTTTTTAAAATAATATATATCCTTTTATTTATCCATCATTATTAAAATATTAACTACATAAATTGTACAAGAAACAATCATAATATTCTTTCTTAAGTCGTTCAAAATTATTGACGAAGGGAATGGTATTTGTATATAGAAACACGAGTCAGCCAAAACTAAAAAAAAATTGAGGCAAGATTTGCTAGGTAAGTATATAAAAAGAATAAAATTTTGTATCTAGAATCCGCCTTGATGGACTTTTATAATTTTTTTTAATAAAAAATGACTCTGTAGATGGTTTTGAAACAAAAAATTAAGATCCGTCCAGCCAAAGTTTTTCTTGCCCATTTTTTTAGAGCTACATAGCAACAAGTTTTTTTTTTTTTGATAATGTTTTCGTTTCATTGGAATTTGTTTCAAAGAATAGGTACATGTCTGTAAATATTTTTACTATGGGTTTTCATTATAAAAAATCGTTTATAAAAAATAAGAATAGTAAATGGTGAAAAAGTGAGTGACATGTTACAGTTTCACTAACGGCACTGAAAAAATTGTCATGCTTGAAAAACTAAAAAAATTGCATTTTTTTAAATCTTTGTATTTTTTTGTGTATCCTTCAAAAATATTGTAAATTAGACAATTGTTAGAGGCGGCTTGCCCTCTTTTGCTTGTATGTTTGGAAAGTTCAATCGCTTCAAAAAAAATATTATTAATTGGCCTATTGCTAGGGGTGGCTTGCGTCCTTCTGCTTGAATGTTTTGAAGGTTCAATCTCTTCAAAAAAAAGAGGCTGGGTGCGACCCACACTGATAACTTCCCATTTGTGGTCTTGAAAACTTTATATTTAGTTTTTTTTTCCAAATAACCAAATTTTCAGCGAAACAAACTTTAGCTGTAAAATTCAAACAAACATTATTTTAAGATTGAAAAGCATTTTAATTATTTAAAGAGATTTGAAATTGAGATTGCTGATGTTTAAGTTGTTCCAAAATGTATTATATTATAGAAATTACTTTATTATTTCGGTTCCAAACATTTTAATTAAAAAAAAATTTAAAAACGAAATATTCAAATATAAAACATATAGTTTGGTTATTGATGGAAGGGTACTTACAAAATATATCCGCTCTAAAACTAGATATATGTCAAATATAAACCATTTGTTAGAAATTGTATTATGTATAAAATTAAATAATGGCAAAGTCAATATTATTGCTCGTTCTCAAGATATTCTAGTCGAAAAACAAATATTACCACTTTTCAGTAGATGTTTTTTATATTTTTGTTAAAACTGTCAATTCGATACTTGTCAAAATTTAACCATATGTTAATAATTGTATTAAATCAATTGAAAGCTTATTGTGATCTCTAGTCCAAATGCTTTTCGCCCACGTACGACAGTTGGGCTCATCAGTTAGATGCTGTCGTATCCTTCTAAGACGCAATATGTTAGTCGATGATTAACAACACAAATAAAATTTACAGCAGGAACGCAATGTAAATTATATTAATCTAGGAAAATTTGTTCAAATTCAGGACTAGAGGTCACAATAAGCTTTCAATTGATTTATTCAATATAGTCCACGAAAAACAAAAACAGAAACTATAACAAATTTTTTTTATATTTTTTGTTTTAACTTCTTCTTCTTCAATAATTGTATTATGTCGATACCTTCCCGTAAGAATGTACTAAGCGACACTTTATTCGAAAATGACTTTTTGATGAGGAAATATACTATATGTTAAGGGCCACGTTTTGGCCTGGGTTTCGCGAACCTATTATGCATGAAAAGGAAACTAGAGTACAAATAAAAAAATTTATCAACTGCCATGTTTTCTCCTTAAAATAATGTTGCCCCCTAAAATTTTTCTTATCCGCCAAAAAAAATTGTGCTAAGCGACATTAATAAAGATCTCATTGTCGTGAGCAACAAAAAATTTTGTTAGATGTCACTTAGTTTAACCAAAATTGTCTCTTAGCACACTATGATTCAACTAGAACTCTCTTCGTTTTTTTTCGTTTCCTGAACAATTTTAGAAATGTCGCTTAGTATACATTCTTACGGGAAGGTATCGATGTATAAAACAACATACGTTAGAAGGCACTATCGGTGTCCATTCCCAAGAAATTCGACTTGAAATACAATTTTAACTAGTTTTCACTAGAACTTTTAATAGTTTTTTTATTTAAAAAAAAAACTATTAATTCAATATTTGTCAACATTTTACCAATTGTACATAATTATACTATGTATAAAATAAACTAAATTAGAAGTCAATATCACTACTAGTTCTCGAGAAATTTGAGTCGAAAAACAATTTTTACCAATTTTCAATAGAATTTTATATAGTTTTTTATTTTTTGTAAAAAAACTGTAAACTGATTTTTTTTGAAATTTTCACCAGTTGTCAAACACATTATTTTTCGTAAAATAAAATTATTTTGAGTTTCAAATGGTTTTCCGTTCTTAGAATATCTGGGTTATGAAATTTTTTTTTTCAGTTTTTTTTATTTAAAAAAATAACGGTATGTTCATTTTTTTCCAAATTGATACCAAAACTGTATGACCTTATAATGAGTACATTAAATTTTATTTTAAATCAATAGCATTATTTTTTCGTGAGATATTTGAAACTAACCAAAATTTTGACTTTTTTTTTAAACCGTTATAGTGAAAAAACTACTCACTGAATTTTAATAAACGCCCTTTCAGCCTCTTTCGAAGTTATTATCTATTAAACAAAATTTATTTGAAGTCGATATCTTTACTCGTTCTTGAGATATCGACGACGAAAAATGGTACAAGAACGTACGGACGTACGAACGTACGAACGTACGAACGTACGAACGTACGAACGTACGAACGTACGAACGTACGAACGTACGAACGTACGAACGTACGTACACACACACACACAGACATCTCTCTAAAAATGATTGATATAGCCTCTAGGGACCTTGAAACGTCGAGAAATGTCAAAAATTCCAATTTGACAAATCGGACCGATTACAATAACTCCCTATGGGAAGTTAAAAATACTATAAATTGGCCAATTGCTAGGGGCGGCTTGCGCTCTTTTGCTTGTATGTTTTGAAAGTTCAATCGATTCAAAAAATATTATAAATTGGCTTGCGCCGCCCCTAGCAGCCTTGCCGCCCCGGGCTGTAGCCCTTTTAGCCCTAGGGTAAATACGCCCCTGCTTTTCAACTTAAAAAAAAGCGCCTATTATCGTACCGCTTGGTGTTGTGTGGAAAAGGTAAATTGAATATTGTTTT
Source organism: Philhelius festivus (assembly GCA_963931855.1). Taxonomy (NCBI): domain Eukaryota; kingdom Metazoa; phylum Arthropoda; class Insecta; order Diptera; family Syrphidae; genus Philhelius; species Philhelius festivus. The sequence continues at coordinate 86,639,509 of OZ007557.1, read as the reverse complement.
CAGTCGTTTTGAATCAGCAGACGGTAGCCCTACGCGTTTTTTACTCTCATTTGCGGCGATTTATAGTGTAAACTACGGAATCCCTGTGAGAGCTTTAAAAGGCGACACACTTATGCATGGCAATGTAACCAGAATGAGAGACAAACGTCCTATCTTCCCTGTACTGACAATTTTTGTTGGACAGAGTATAGTTGAAATCATCAATTGCCTCAACTTGAAGAAACCTAATTTAGAAATTTTTTTTGAATAGAAGCTTCAATTGTGAACAAAACTATAAATATTTAAATTCCATTTTTATAAATGAATGAGAAATGTTGCGTTGAAACAATGATTATTAGTTGAAAACATATTTTAATGAATTTCTAAGCTTCAAAACGCAGGGAGAGGATGCACATTCGTTGAGACAATGAATAAGATACATTTTTAGTGAAGTTTTTCATTGGACCGATGAATTTTAAAATTTTTGTTTTTAATTCGAGCTTAGGCAAGGGTAGAAAGCTTATAACTTTGTGAAGAATATTTCTTTTCAGTTTAGGTTAGCAATTCTGCAAGTTAGATAGTTATCTAGACCAATAAAAAATCAGGAATTAAAGTTGGCAAAACAAAATCACACAAAACCAGCGTCCAAAAAAATTTGAGATGTTGTACGAAACCAAATTGCATGTAAAAGAAAGTTAATATTTTATATATTTTATACATTCAAATTTAGAGATTCAAACTGAATTACTCTGACAAGAGGTATTACCAGATTAAAAATCTTAATATTCAACTTATCCTTTTGCTTGAATCAACTCACTTCAATCATAATTTTAAACTTATGAACCCCATTGTATTCAGCTCATACCTATCAACATTTTTCTCAAGCCCTCATGTATGGTTTCATCATCGAAAAGTAAATTACTTTATCTGTTCAATTTCTTTCGAATGGACCTTCTCCACATCAGAGCAAGAGGCTCAACCTAATTTGAGTGTCGCTTGTCGCAATTGAATGCACTCTTTGAGAGGACTTTTCATAGTTGCTTTGCACAAAACCCATCATCCTCATGTAAGTCCCTGTGAAGAGTGATTAGAAATAATATTATCCTTAAATGATAAAGAATTCTCGACCAGCCTCTGTGTCCATCAGAAAGCAATTTGAAAGCAATTCACTTGGTTGGAACTGGGAGTCCATCTACTCGTAGACTTAAATCATCATCCTTTCTCTCACTTATTATTCCTACAATACCGACCGACATGTGCGGGTTTGATTTTTTTTTCGATTTAAAAAAAAATTATTTCAAAGGGTTCTTCCATAGTTGCAGACGTGTACAGTACGAGTAAATGTGGAATTAAAGCTTAAGTACCAGCGGTATTTATAAAAAGAAGCTCTTGTGTACTTTATGATGGTTCTGTGTGGTGAGAAAAAAAATAAAAAAAAAACTTAAACACGGATATAAGAGCGAGCAGAGGTTAAAATAGAAGTAAGGAACAACCTCTGTACACATTATACCTATACGAGTACGTATTGAAGTGTATCCTTTTGCACACACAAAGTGCCATAATCACACGTCCTCCAACAGCTGAGTGAATGTAGCCGCAAAAAAGGATACAAATACTCAAACATACACAACAACAACAACCAACAGCCAAGGGGATTACACATAATAATGTTTACGTTTAACTGTTGTGGGAATAGAAATAAATTTGCCATGAATGAGAGATGATTACGGTTAAGTATCGTTAGATGATTTATTTACACTTAAATTTGTGTGGACGAGAACTCAAGAGGTGTTGGAGTGGACCTAAGCATTTTGGTGCATCCAGTGGGGTTTGTATCTGGAAACAGATTCGTTCTCTACTCGTTAAATTGAGAAAACGCTTCTAAGAAGTCACTTAAAAACTATTTTTAGTGAATCTTATCAAAACAAGGGTTTCCGTGATAGGCTAACAGAGAATGTATGCTAGTAATCGGTATTTATAAGAAGTCTAAGCTTTGATTTGTGCGATTAAAAATAGCTTAAGCTCAAATGTTATAGTAAATATAAGTATTCTTACACTCCTATCTAGAAGAAGAATTCTGTTAAATTTTTTCCTAGTAATATGCTAAGCTACCTAGCTATGCTTTCTGGTCTATAAAGTCTATAAGCTTAAGTCTAAACTAGTGAATTGACTACCGACGAGGGTTTAAAATATGACAGTTGTAAATTACTAGGTATATGCTTTTCCAAGCCGTTGGGCTGTTACAAATTATGCATTCGTAAAAAAATAGAACTCGAGATTTAAATCTGACTTGACGTACGATGGTTCCCTACCACGACGAAAAAAGTGAGTCTCGCAATTCTATCTTCCTGTCTGTTCGACTGCAGGCAAAACGGCTCGTTCAATTTTCGTGAAACTTTGTAGACATCTTTTTCAACTTCCCCCCCCCCCCCCCACAAGTTTTTCTTTTTTTTTTCGAAATTTTATATACATGTAGGAATATAGTATTTGGCAACTCCTTCCTCCTATCATTTCCTGAAAGTTAACGAACAATAAGAAATAAATAAGAAAAGTACATTTTTTCTCAGCATATAAATTTAACAAATTTGACTCTACAAATAAAATAATTTTTACGATTACGAGAGCTCCGAACACCCTTGAATTCAGAAAATTTAAAAGATTTACATTATAGACCAACCCAAAAATTGATACATACAAACCAATGGATAGGGCTGTTCTTCGGGTGATGTTTCTCTTTTGAACTACTTATCTGCTGGACGAGTATTAAATAAATACACAATTTTTGAAATCAATAAGCCCAAATGCTTAAAAATTTTAAATTTTCACATTTAATTAATTTATAATAACCCACTTCTGAATTAAGAATGTGACGCTTTAGCAGTGCGTCACGTCGTCTGCTCAATACTTAATGTTACTGGATCGACTTTTTGTAAACAATGACATTTTACTTTTCCGCTCTCTTAAAAGTTGTAAAAGTTGTCTGAATAATCTTACACAGCCGACACGGTAAGACTATCTTTCCCCTTAGTATCCCACATCAAGGATCCTAACTATCTGAAGCAGTAGAAATTCTCCCGTTTGCAAATCCGTCTATTCTAAGGAGATTGCCAGGTCAAAGAGATAGCACACGCACACTATTTTGTCCTTAATAGGTTTGTTATAACATTAAGCTTAAACCAAAAAATGTTCATTCTCATTTTCTCTGTTACAATCCTTAGCTGACCACTTTCTAAAAGTTAAATTGTTTGAACAGAATTTCTGGCTTACCTACAATTTTTGAGGTTTTAAAATATGCCTCAATCTACATCAACCAAGTGCATGCACTGCACACTTATTCGCTTATAGGATAACACACAAAGCATGCTTATCTCTCAAGCCCCCAAATACTAATTGACTGTCATCAACTAAAAATTCTCATTATTTCTTTGAACTTTAAATTGCAACTCATTGAAACAAACTTTTCTTTGCCACAAACTGCAAAGCCATCAGAGACTTTCACAATTTTGCCTAAAGGTAAACACATCCTTAAGAAAGACGAACAGGACTTTTTTTTTGTATTTAAAATTAAAAGAGAGAGAAAAAAAATATAACACAGAATTCAACCTTCCAAGTACTTGAGCAAACTCAATCCTTTGAGTTGCATAACATAAAATTAAATAACCACCACCACCACATCCACCATTCTTTGAGGTAGAGGCTGAGGACCTAGGATATTAAGAAAAAAAGTACAAAATCTTATGATTTTTTTCCGAAGGAAAGTCTTGATGAAACTATTTGCTCACACACACTCGTATAAAAGTACATGAGATCTCCGGAGAACACAACATTCCCTTGGGAAGGAAAAGGCCTTAGAAAACTATTCTTCACTCAACAATGGGTTTTCTTTGCTAATCATTGAATTTTTTTAAGGAATGTGTACAAAAACCATAGGAACTTCCTATAAGGTTCGTTATATGCATTTTGCTTGCATTCATTTCCTGGAGGGAAATGCGTCCACTTAAGAATCTTTTTTAACTTCCCATAGGGAGTTATTGTAATCGGTCCGATTTGTCAAATTGGAATTTTTGACATTTCTCGACGTTTCAAGGTCCCTAGAGGCTATATCAATCATTTTTAGAGAGATGTCTGTGTGTGTGTGTGTACGTACGTTCGTACGTTCGTACGTTCGTACGTTCGTACGTTCGTACGTTCGTACGTTCGTACGTTCGTACGTCCGTACGTTCTCGTACCATTTTTCGACGTCGATATCTCAAGAACGAGTAAAGGTATCGACTTCGAATAAATTTTGTTTAATAGATAATAACTTCGAAAGAGGCTGAAAGGGCGTTTATTAAAATTCAGTGAGTAGTTTTTTCACTATAACGGTTTAAAAAAAAAGTCAAAATTTTGGTTAGTTTCAAATATCTCACGAAAAAAGAATGCTATTGATTTCAAATAAAATTTAATGTACTTATTATAAGGTCATACAGATTTGGTATGAATTTGGAAAAAAATGAACATACCGTTATTTTTTTAAATAAAAAAAACTGAAAAAAATAATTTCATAACCCAGATATTCTAAGAACGGAAAACAATTTGAAACTCAGAATAATTTTATTTTACGAAAAATAATGTGTTTGACAATTGGTGAAAATTTCAAAAAAAATCAGTTTACAGTTTTTTTACAAAAAATAAAAAACTATATAAAATTCTATTGAAAATTGGTAAAAATTGTTTTTCGACTCAAATTTCTCGAGAACTAGTAGTGATATTGACTTCTAATTTAGTTTATTTTATACATAGTACAATTTTGTACAATTGGTAAAAAGTTGACAAATATTGAATTAATAGTTTTTTTTTTTTTAAATAAAAAAAACTATTAAAAATTGTAGTGAAAACTAGTTAAAATTGTATTTCAAGTCTAATTTCTTGGAAATGAACACCGATAGTGCCTTCTAAAGTATGTTGTTTTATACATCGATACCTTCCCGTAAGAACAGTGGCGGATTTACACAATTCGCAAGTAAAGGCTATTGAATTTTTGCCGCCCTTACCTCTACAATTGTGAATTGTCAGTTCCTAGATTAACTTTACAATCCAACAATTCGGTTCAAATTGCACAAGAAATAGTTTTTGAGTATATTTCTGAGGTAATCAAAGTTTAATGTTCTACAACTAATTAGGCGGGGTATGCCACTCACACAATAATGTACATTCGGTTAACGTAGTTAAATAATCTTTATTGCGCTTACAGACAGTTAAAAAAATAATAATTTCAGTTAACTTATTAAAGTTTCTTGCAATACCTTTTTAAGCGATTTTTTGATGGCAAAATCATCGATAATGTCGTCGTAAGTGATCTTGTTCATTAATTCTGACTCTAAAACAAAAGAGCTAAAGCGTTTAATATTGCTGACTTAAGGTCGATCTCAGATAATTGCTTACCCTTTTTATACAAAAAAAGCTTCTCTCACCCGAACAATTTGCCGCTGGAGTACATAATGCCATACGAAGAGCTATGTCCAAGTTAGGATAAACGGTATGCAAATTCTGTTTTCGCAGAAACGAAGATAGACTTTCCAATGATACAGAATTTGGTTTTACCGAAATTTTTTCCATAGAAATGTGGCTTTGAAAGTGAATGCATTCTTGAACTAAGTCAGTCTCTTAATCATTAGAATATATTTTGTCCAAGGCGAGACCTTTTTTTGTAAGGGCTGATGATGACAATTCACTCATTTTGGTCAAAAATGAAAACTTTTCGTTGAACTTGTTGTAGGCCTTCTGTTTTTTTTTCTAATTCAAATACAAGTCTATCAATAATGACTAGAAATGTGTTAACTCTGAAAGTATCTTTTGTGTACTGCTTCGAAACGCTTAATTCCACCGCCTTTCTTCGAAATACTTGAAATTTTCTCGTTGATCTACGAAAAATTTGCGAAGAGATTTATAAAGATCGGCTACAATAATCAAATCTACGGTAGAAGCCTGAATTTGTACATTCACTTTGTTTATTCTTTCCAAAACAATATTCCACACAACAACCATAATTCACGCCGTTTCCAGCTTTTCTAATTTTAGAAGAATTCCTGTAGCTTCGTTTCGTGTGACAAGCTTTTCGGTACAATCACCGAATTCCCTTCTCCGACTTCAGTTATTAATTTTTTCCAGTGTTGTGTCGAACTTACAAGAAAACGTAAATTTTTTGAAGCAACATGAAGAAGCGACAAGCTTTTGTACAAGATTCAGCAGTCGCAGTTGCCACTAAATTTAAAGATTGTGCTTTGCTTTGAATTTTAGGTTGTAAGCCATTGTACATTCTAGACATATTCGCGGCATTACCATATGATTGTCCACGACAGTCTTCAATATGTATTCCCAAGATTTTTTGTTTTTTGTTGTCTCGTGCATTATTTTCTTTTGTTTCATTTTCGTTTTTCGATTTGATTTGTCAGCAAAATCAGCATATCCTCTATTCTCCATCCGTTCGGAAAAAACGATTCGAGGAATCGAAGGAACCCAAACCTTTCTTGGAATGGGGAATGGGTCCCGAAACGTGCACGTGAAACATTGATAATATTGTAGCGTTAAAAAAAAAACACCGCGTTCGGGAAAAAAAACATTTTTCGGTTGATCTAGTTTTCAATCTAAAAAGTAATTGAGTTGTTTTTTTAGCATTCAAATAAAATTTTCTGAAGTTAGCACCTGTTCAACAAATAGTAGTCAACACATAAGATTAAAATTGATAAAATGTTTCGATTATTATTTTGAAATCTTTTGATCCATTCAAAACGAAGAATATCTTAAACAAAACATTTTTCTTTGCAACAATATTTTATGCAGATCTACCACACCAACACCGCAATTACCAATACGTACAAAATCCTCTCAGTTCACAGCCCCCTACCAGCAGTCGGACTTGTTATGAGTACGTAGTGGGAGTGGGAAGAGCGTTAAATACATTTTCCGCTATTTTCTCATTTCACTCATAGAAAGTGTGGGCAACGACCGATTTCTGGTTGGGGCCGTGGACTGGGTGTTTTACCGTAGAATATAGAAGTTTGCGGTAGAAGAGGGAAAAGTCATCGGAAAGGTGTCTTGTGGACTTTAGAGAGATGGTTTTCAAGTTTGCCGCCCCTAAAATCTGCCGCCCTAGGCTCAAGCCTACTTAGCCTGCTGGTAAATCCGCCACTGCGTAAGAATGTATACTAAGCTACATTTCTAAAATTGTTCAGGAAACGAAAAAAAAGAAGAAAGTTCTAGTTGAATCATAGTGTGCTAAGAGACAATTTTGGTTAAACTAAGTGACATCTAACAAATTTTTTTGTTGCTCACGACAATGAGATCTTTATTAATGTCGCTTAGCATAATTTTTTTGGCGGATAATACAAATTTCAGGGGGCAACATTATTTTAATGAGAAAACATGGCAGTTGAGAAACCCAGGCCAAAACGTGGCCCTTAACATATAGTATATTTCCTCATCAAAAAGTCATTTTCGAAAAAAGTGTCGCTTAGTACATTCTTACGGGAAGGTATTGACATAATACAATTATTAACATATGGTTAAATTTTGACAAGTATCAAATTGACAGTTTTAACAAAAATATAAAACAAATCTACTAAAAAGTGGTAATATTTGTTTTTCGACTAGAATGTCTTGAGAACGAGCAATGATATTGACTTTGCCATTATTTAATTTTATACATAATACAATTTCTAACAAATGGTTTATATTTGACATATATTTAGTTTTAGAGCGGATATATTTTGTAAGTACCCTTCCATCAATAACCAAACCATATCTTTTATATTTGAATATCTCGTTTTTAAATTTTTTTCAATTAAAATGTTTGGAACCGAAATAATAAAGTAATTTCTATAATATAATACATAATTTTATAATTTTATTATCAACTTAGTTTTTAGAAGAATGTATGTACTGTACATGAATAAGGTTGTTCAGTTGTACCCAAGTCCCACATATTCAAATTCCATTCAAAATTAAAGAAAACGTCACAATATGTTTTTATCTCTTTGTCCATGAAAAAGATGTAAGATTCTACTCAAGGTTTTCTTACCACAATGGGAAGTTATCAGTGTGGGTCGCACCCAGCCTCTTTTTTAGGTTTTTTTTTTTCTTGTCGTTCTTCTTGTTCTACATAAAAATGCCTTTCACTTATCGGTTGCGGATATAACAGCAGTTTCTCCATTTTGTTTAAAATTTGATTGAAAATCCTTGCAAAGGGTATAAAATGAGCTGGCAACAACGGGTGGTAAGAAAGTGTTCAATGGTTTCGATAATTACGTAGAAGATGGACTCTCGTGAACAATATGAAGTTTCTCGTTTTTGACTTCTTTTATGATAATTTTTTAGAACGATGTGAGTTAATCCATTCAAACCGACAGATTTTTGCTTTATGACAGACGTTTGCCTTTTGACAGATGGGCAAGGTTCGGAAAGAGTTTGACACATTACATAGTGTACATTTAGTGGGTCAATAAGTCTCTGAAATCTCTCATTTTTTTATGAGGAGGCATCGTCCAAAATTTTAGACAGATCTGTCAAATAGTTTTGTCGTGGTAGCCATTTTATATAAACGCGTTCGAGCATTTCGTTAAATGGTTTCCATAATTTTGTTTATTAGGAAGCATCTTTAAGATTTTCAGACAGATCTGTCAAATAGTTTTGTTGTGGCAGTAATTTTTTAAAGACGTCTACGTTAAAATGAACAAAATGGATTTTCAAGTGCCCATTAAACACTATTTCTTGCGAGAAAAAATCATCAGGCAAACCATGCAAAAGCTTGACAAATATTATGGGGACTATTCACAATCGATTGGAAGCATTCACTACTGGTTAAGTCAATTTCAGTGGACTCATTCCAGCAAAAGTGACGTCGAACATTCTGGTTGCCCAATTGAAGCCACCTTACCAGAAATGGTCGAAAAAAAACACTGTTTGATAATGTACGACTGGCTAGTGGTGCGCGAGCTTGAAGAAGGCTTATATGAATCAGAGACTTCGATTTTAAATAAATATTTGGACAAGATGGATGGCACCATTGCACACAATCGGCAATAAACGCAATCGTTTGACAACTTCAAAAGATTGCTAGGCAATGTTCAAGAAAAATTCGACCGAGTTTTTCGACGACGTTTCGTAACCGTGGATGAAACATGGATTCACCACAATACAACAAAGACCAAGGTATAGTCGATACAATGGATTTCCCTGGTGAATCGAAGCAGAAAACGTCAAAGTGGTAGAGTCAGCAAAGAAGGTCATGGAGACAGTTTTTTTGGATGCGCCCGGTGTTATTCACATAGATTATCTCTAAAAGGGTAAAACGATCATGGACGTACATTACGCAGAGCAGCTGGATCGATTCCAATCTGATTTAAAGCAAAGACGACCGCATTTGGCGAAGCAAAAAGTTCTTTTGAGCCATGAAAAAATTGCATGAGTTAGTTACGAGTTCCTCCCTCATCCAGCATTTGAATTACACTTGACTCCTGCAAATATTTCTTGTTTTTAAAAATGAGGATATACCTCGCAGAAAAGAGATTTGGGTCGTTGAAACAAACTCTTCAAGGGCTTTGAGGGCTTCAAAAAAATTGAAAATATACTCATGCCAAAAAAAATTGTTCCTTATTCAATTGCTAAGGAAATAACTGAACAATTATTTAGATGTCTACTAAGAAAGATTTTTGAAATTTTAATTTTTAATAGGGTAAATAGGGGTGAATCTAAATCAAGGCTAAAAATATAATTTTCTAAGCAGGAAAGTAGATTTGCTTAGGTGTGTAGACTTGATAGTTAAAAAATGGTTGTGGGTATGTCAAAAAAGGTTAAACAAAATTCGTATTCAGGAAATGAAAGTTTAAAAAAATGAAAACGCATCAGACTTTGCCCAAAACAAAAATTCGATTTAAATCGAAGATATTTGAACGAAGATAAAAGTTTCCCATGCTTAAGTGATGTAGAGTAGTCTCATTCGACTGGTGTCGAATAACTTCCTCGGAAGGGAAGCCGAAGATTGAAGGTTTCTTTATAACAGAGGCTTGTGGCACAATTTGTAAAATATTTTTGAATAATAATAATTTGAAACCTGACATTAACATTTTATTATTCAAATTAGTACTGTCTAAAAGATGTGGAAAAAATTGTTCTTTTATCTAGAACTAATCATACAGATGATAGAAAATAGTTTTCGAAAATCATATTTTTTGATAAAATTGTTTCTTTAGCTAAATGCTTCAGAACCATAAATTAGAAAAAATAAAATGCACGACTGGGTCGCACGAACTACTAGGAATTTTTAAAACGAATATTATTAGAGAAAACTGTTCAAAAAGATAAAATTAATTTTTTAAATTATTTTAGTAGTAAGAGACCAAAACAGAATGCTATGTAAACATGAATTTATGCAAGAACAAAAATTATAAATCGTTGTAGTGGTTTCTTAAAAAAAAGCTTTTATATACAAACTTCTGAAAAGGTTTTTAAGAAAAAAATTTGGTACGCCAATTTAAAGTTTTTATTATTGTTCGAATAAAAATTAAATTTACAAAAAAAAAAATATTGAGCCGTTTCCGAGATATCGAATTTTCAAAAAAAGAATAAATAGATTTTTTTCAAAAATTCAAAAAAAAAAAATTATTTTAAAGTTTTTAAATGCAATGTGTGTTAGAAGCTTCTCTATAAAGAATTTCATTAAGATCCGTTATGTGGATGATGAGAATTCAAAATTCGAAAAAATGGTTCTATGGTCGGTACAAGATGTAATATCTTAATTTCAATTTTTTTTTTGTTAAAATAAAGATCGTAAAAATTAATTGAAAGAAAAAAAATTTTATCAAAATTCTAGGCCGTTTTCGAGAAAAATACGATTTTTGAAAACCATTTTTTTAATTTTTTTAGCATTTGTATGGTAGGTACCTTAATTTTTCGGTAAAATAAATTTTTTTATCACATCTTGTAGATTATATTAAGAAAATTTTATTTGTCAATTTAAAAAAAAAAGCATGGGGTTTTTGAAATATTGATTTTTGAAAAAAAAAACATTTTAAGTTTTTTCTTAAAAATCCAAAAAAATTTTTTTCGAAAATTTGAGTACACAATTCTATTTATATTTTAAGGGAGCTTTAGCAAAAACAAATTATCAAAATCGGTTATACCGTTTGCGAAAAAATCAAAAACAAAAAAAAAATGGTTCCGTGGGGGGTACCCTCAATAACCATTTTTCTGAAATTTTTTTTCAACCATTACCTAAGCTTTAACGAAATTAATTTTTTTTTGTATTTTTGTTTTTAAAATCTGTCGAACGGGCAGGTCAACGGAAGATGCACTTCTTCAATTTGTAGCCAGATCTCTTCCAGTCTTATCAATAGAAAAGTCACAGCTGCTATCTATATTGATATAACCAAGGCATTACTAATTAAACTTGAAAAACTTGGATTTAGACGCTTCATTATCAAAAAGTTCTGTTCATATTTTAAGGGTAGAAGACAAAGAGTTAAAATAAAACACAAGTTCAGTGACCCTTAAGATAATAGTTATTGGCGTTCCGCAAGGCTCCGCTCTAGGCCCCATAATATTCTTAATATACATGAATTCGATCTTTTATCATGACTTGAAAAGTTCTGTAACTGGTTTTGCTGATGATATTAGTTGTTCATATTCGCATAATTCTATTGTAGACTTAAGAGCTCATATTAATTACGATTTAGAGGTTCTTAGACATTGATTTGGTACGCATAACCTTGTCATAAATGCTAAAACTAAGCTTAAGTTCCTTAACGGTTCCTGCTTTTCTCGGTTAAATTCATATTCCATAGCTCGAATTGTAAAAAAATTTCGAGTTTGCAAGATTGAATGCACTTTATTGATTTATTTCAATGTAAGTCTAAACTGCTCGCTCTTCTAAAAGCTTTACAATTGAACATGTGTCTGAGTATAAGTATCTCGGTTTATTAATTAATAGTAAACTGAACTGGAATGTTCATACTTGACTACGATTTTTATTATATACCATCTTAGAAAGTTCGAGAAAACTCATAGTATAGCTTGGTTCAATCGAAGTTGCAATTATGTACTTGTTGGATATATACACATACACTATAGTAAACAACCTCTACAGGTGGTACAGCAGCATATTCTTAGGATTATTTGGAAAAAAAAGCTGCGTGAGCTGAACTTTTCTTAAGTTCAAAAGGCTTATAACAGAAACGCAAGAACATCCCTTATTAAGGAGTTTTATTTTTACATTAAAGCACACTTTTCAATATTTTAATTGCTAAACAATCTACAAATAAAATAGTTTATAAAAATAAAGAAAAAAATTATCATGTGTCCATCGAAGGTAATAAAATAAAAAACAAATTTTGTAGCATATCGATGCTACATGTGCCCTTCAAAAAAACTTCCCGGTATACTCACAATATTGATCCCTCCTCTCCAGGACTTGAGAATCCCCTAACACCATATGCACTTAACTCAACCATATGTTGTCCTGTGAATGGGTGGACAAAATTACACACGACGAACCATGACAATAAAAATATCAACAACAAAAAAGCGTATGGAGCTTCAAAAGCTTCTCATAAAATCGCATTTTATTGCCACTTCATTTTAGTTTATTACCCCAGCTGGGATGTGAAAAAAAAAACCCGAGGCGAAAAAAGTATGACAAAGTGTCAACACAAATCCTTGTTTGCAGCATCTACTTCACTTCACATTTAAACTGGGAAACAAAAAAACAGCGCAATAGTTTTTCACTTAACTCTCACGAACAAAAATGGCAAATGAAGTGCAGTCACCAGTGCTTTAGACCTCCTTCAAAAACTACAAAATTATACGTGAAACGTGAGAAAGAAACAAAAACGAAATCCCCATTAAGGTAATCAATTGAAGGTTTCCTGTTCTCCTTTTTCATTCCTACTGTCACTTCCAGATTAATTGACCAATTTTTGATAGAATTTGTTTCGTTAAGTTACAAATTCTTCGTTCAACTTGTGAGTTAACCCCTTGAACATTTGAAAAGTTTGAATTCATTAAAAAAAAACTGCATTTTCCGAATTTGTCAGGACACAAAAAATAAGTCCTTCTTAAGTCAGTAATTAGTGTAAAAATAAGGATATCCGTCAAAGTTTTTCGAGAAAATATTGGAAGAAACTCCATCAAATGGTCGTGAAAGTTTGGAACAAATATTTTTTTGAAGGCTAAATACTTACTGCCAGCGGCATAAAAACAACCTTAAGGGAGGTTCAGATTCAGAACATATATCCACTTTTTGTAAGCCCTTCAAACAAATGGAAAACCGTTCCGCTATAAAAGAAAATTTCAGCGAATTCCAAGGAACTCGATGAGGGATTACTATAGACTAGGGCGGCAGCGAGGGCAGTGGAGGGGCCCAAAACTTTTGGGACAACATTGCAAAATAAAAAAAAAAAACTTGAATAAGAGAAAAGTTGCATTCAAAAAGTAAACTTCCGCGTACAACAACCAAAAAAAAAAAAAAAATGAAAATGAAAAGAAAAGATGGCGAAGAAGGCAGTAAAATTTATAAAACTCTCGTAATCCTTGTGGATGACATCTACTCAAGGATTTCTTTTCTCGTTCGTTTGTTGATTCGCTGAAGTTTTTCTGTCGAGAGAGAAAGATAGCTGATGGCAGCAGCAGCCTTAAAGTAAGGACCAAAGAAGTGAAGCCCGGGCTGATGGGTATGGAACAAAAAAAAAATATCAAACCAGACGATAAAACTTATTTTTGTTGTTGTTGAGAGAGCAAGTGTACGGGCTGTTTGCCGCCCGTATTACCGGTGGGTACACATATCCTGGCAATTTTCGGGCGAATTTTCGTTTTTCGAATCACTTCCGATTCGAGTATGACAGTAATCCGAAAGTAATCCAGTAAATTGAAGTGACAAAGGAAGTGCAGTAGTAGAATGGTGAATGGATTTTTGATTTGTGTCTGTGTGCGGAGGGAAAAATTCCTCACTTGCAAGCAATTCGTGTGAAAGGATATAATTGCTGGAAAAAATACACTTTTTTTAAGTTCACGTAGAACACAGATTTAAATACGGTTTGAGGATTGCAATTCCAACATATGATTAACAGAATAATTGAATTTTTCAAGGAAAAGGATTCTATTGGAATATGATTAAACATTTTTCGAAATTACATAAGGGCTACTGGCAGTACTGTCCTTTTCGTTGCTGGTTATTGAAAAACCACAAAACTTAACTTGAAACATTGACGTGGGTATTTTCGTTTCGTATCGCGTTTTCATCCAATTATTGAATACTTTGGTCCTTATTGCTGCCAATAAGCCTCTTTTGCGTTGTCCATATATTTCTGTGGTCATTGTGGCTGCTGAACGAATTTCTGATGGATGCGCCGCACTTCAATGGGCCATCAGGTATAAAGGGAATATAATTAGCACAAGCCCATTGACAAATTCTCGAGTGTTCTTGAAAATTCTGTTTTAACTTTTAAACACCTCATCAGATGTAACAGTATAATTTCTTCGAAACGTTGTTGGGAAGATGAAATTAATTAATTTCTGATAACGTGGAATTTCAGTAAATTTAAAAAATTTAGAATAAATAATGCCAACTTAAAGAATTGCTTTACGTTTAAGTCCAGTCTTGAAAGCTATGTCTGCAGTTTCTCTACTCGATTAGTTACTACTCTTCAAATATAGATGGAAATGTTGTATTACGATAATTCCTTTCTCGTTTCGAGATTTCTTTCTCCCGATCAGCCTGACATGCTGGTGTCTCCCAGGTCCCTTGGGAGTGACTGATAGTGCCGATATCGTCCAAATTCCCCAAAAATTAGAAATACTGCACTCAGTGACAACGCTTGCCTTGCATTCTACGAGTATTTGTTTTGGATGGAAAAATGGTTTCATATTGACTCTCCAGTAACCTTAACTTCAATCAGAAATCCGATGGTTCAGGGAGGTAGCTCATACCTAAGACTTCCACTAAATCCTTTCTCTTACTGTTCCCATTCCTACATTAACCATACCCTGTGGAGCACAATGGATCAATTGGGATCCGAGTTACGTTATATGGCTAGCCGCAACCCACCCCACCTAACCTTATACCTTACCTGGCGCATCTCCTACCCGAAACTCTATGCAAGTATATCTATTCCCTAGCTGCATATAGCACCTCGTATTTTCCAATACGCAATACAATTGAATCAATTATTCCGTGATTTAGAGTTAAGCCATCGCCATATAGAAGCCCTGACATTTAATGTTATTATATGCGGCTTTTAAGTCGATGAAATAATAGTGGGTCTGGACTTGAAATTTGTTCGTGTTTTCCAAAATATTGGTAAGTTTTAAGGATTGTTCTATGATCAGGCTTCCCGCCTGGAAGCTGGACTAGTACTTGTCGAATAAATGGCTGAGATCGATGGCGAGTTGATGTTCGGGAATTGAGTCTTACACTCTACATTTTCGTCTGTGCGCACCTCACAACGACGAGAAAAATGAGTGTTGTCCACTAGCATACTAGTCACACGAACTTTTTGCAAAAACTTGCGTGCAGCAGGCGCGGTGAGTGCCTCATTTTGGCCAAAACTTCTGTTCAGAAAAATGCACTGTTTGGGCTACACAGCACTCACTTTGGAAATAAGTTTACAATATTTCCCAAAGTTATTCAAGAGTAAAGCGACTCATTTCTTTCCGCGGAGGTATGACTGACTTTCTGTCAAGATTTCAAGCAGGAAACAGCCGTCAGTGTAAAAATAACCTATGATTTAAAAAAAAACACTAGATGGCCCAAACGTTATATCCATGGAGAGTTCTTGCATGGTATTGCCTTTTTTGTAGATAGGTCACACAGCTAATAGTTTAGTCATCAAGCATTATTTTCTTTCTCCAAAACTTGGTTTATGATTTGATGTAAGCAATTTCAACAACACATCCCCAAAGTGTTTGAAGGATTCCACTGAGTACTTGAACTGACTCTTCATTAATTGGAATTCGGTTCTTCCATTAACCTATCACTTGCTCTTGATTAAAAGATTTTTAATTTTACCTGCTTTAGGTCTTCCTATGGGTTATTTCGCAAACTTGTTATTGATTGTCAAAAATTCGTGCGAATAAATAAAAATTAACAGGCATAGAAACTGGATATATTTGGGGGTGGCCGTGGCGCGATGGTCGTGTGCTCGCCTGTCAACCTCATGATCACAGGTTCGATCACTGCCGTCGTCTATGTCTTCTTTAATTCCATTAAAAACCTTCTAAAAATTGTAACCAATGGGTTGCTGGTTTACTCATTGCATGTTGTTTAGGCATAACACTAACAACATGTGATTGAGTTAAACTAGTATGCCCAACAAAGATGAATACGAATAAAAAATAATGCGAATTATAAGGGACATAGACATAAGACACGGCAGTTCTCTTTAGTTCAGCCGCCATCCCTGGAGATAAAAAATCTGAGACAACCACCTTCAGTCTCAACATCGTGCCACACATCTTTCCTATCCTTCTTTCTCTTCCGTAACTTCACACCCGCGCTGTGTTGAAACATTTAAAGGGTAATCATAATCCCTTGAGCGAGTTATGGTTTAGAGATGTATAAAAAGTGTTAAGCCGAGTTTTGGTAATGTTTCTTTATTAAAGTTCAACTTAAGACTAAACTTCTAATGAGTAATTATGCAAACATGTATGTACATTTGTAAAAATTAGAAAAAACAACAACTACTCGTAACATTATTCAGGGAAACTAGCAGTAAGCTTATTATAACAAACAACTCAATTACAATAATAGATAACAAGAGATTATAATGAGATTATGAATTCAGATATATATAACATTAGCATTAGCATTAACAACTAATCTGGTTCATCTGGTCAGCGTGACGTGGTTGCCAACTACGTTGTACACGTAACTCCTCCCGCCTTAGTTGGAACGTTAAGATGATGATTGTTATGAGATGTGTTCAAGCAGCGTTGTTTGTATAAATGAGGTCTTATCTCTTATTGTCTACCGATATTGGGATATGGAGGGGTTCAAGGGATATTAAAGTTTGTTGCTCTCTTAAATGTAAAATAATCGTAATTTCTTTTGCAATGAACTTAAACTATTTAAATCAAAAATTAATTCCTTCAAACGATTATTTGTACTCATTTATAAAATGTATATCGTGGATATGTATACATTCGAGTATTATATTTTTCCAATTATATGTATATTTTTCTCGATTAATATGACAAACAAAAATACAGTTTTTATTTCAGTTATTTTGATTCATTGATTAGTATATTTTCTTTTTTTTCTTACTTTTTGTTTGTGTACTTTGCGTTTATTTGTTTCTATTGTTATTTTATTATTTTTAGTTACTATATGTTGATTGAACCTAGAAGCAAGTTTATTTCTTCTATCATCTTGTTCATATATGATTTCATTTTTACTATACTCTGGTGGGTCCTTTCGAGTTTTATTGCGTAATTCAATAATGTGTTCTTTTTGAGCTACACAACGTTCGTGAACTAATTTTCTTAAAAATTCATAACTTTTTATATGGTTTTGTAAATAATCCTGCAGTGATATTATGTTAGTTTTAGGAAAGATGTCCTTTTTATTTATGTGCCCGGTTAGTAACTCAAATGGTGACAACTTTGTTGCAGAATGAATAGAACTATTATAGGTAATAACAGCTTCGTCTACAATTTCAGAAATAACTTTATTAGGAAATTCAGATTTAATAATCCTTATTAGTTCTGTCAGAGTAGAATGAAACCGTTCAACGGGAGAATTGCCTGTGGAACTTTTAGCACATATTGAATGTGAATCAATTTGATATATCTTTAAAAAATCTTTAAAAATCGTTGATAAGAATTCACTGCCATTGTCAGTGACAATTTTTTCTGGTATTCCATGGTGGGCAAAATAATGTTTCAACGCTTTAATTAAACAAAAACTATTTCTCGAATTCAATAAGTATACACTTGCAAATTTACTAAACTTGTCCAAGATTGTCAGGAAATTCTCTTTATGGACAGAATAAATATCCAAGTGCAAAACTTGCATTGGTTTTGAAGGTGTTTCCGTTACTTCAAATTTAAGAGGTTCTCTTAGGCGGTCATATTTGAACTTTTGACATACTTCACAATTGTTTATAATTCTAGTTATTACATGCTTCATGTTTGGAAAATAGTACTTTCTTTTTAGATGTTGCAGGGTTTCATTTATTCCCCTATGGTTGGAGTTTTTGTGATAGTTGCGCATGATTTCTTCCTGCTTATCAACCTCAGTTACATCTTCTAGTAATATTGTGGTTCTTACTAATTTAAGAAGTGAATTATTAAAATATTTTGAGTAAACAGATTGGACTACTTTAAAAGTTTCGTCATCTGCTAAAATAGCAGTAACTCGTTTCGTGTTGAAAAAATTTTGGAAAACAGAAATGATGATCTTCTCGTCGCAAATATTTGAATGCTCAATTTTAAATCGCTTTTTTCTTTTAAATAGAATTGTTAATGTTGAATGAAGCTGTGTGCGAATTGAATTTTTCAAGAGAATGACTTGATTTGAAAACTCATTGATGGCTCTTTCTGAGATTGAAATACCATCTCCAATATTCTGTAAAGCGGAATGTATTGTGTTATTATCATCAAGCTCATCAACATTATTTTCCGTTGATTGCAAGTCAATATTTTCAATTTGCAATTCGTTCTCTTCAGCTACGTTAATCTCAATTCTAGAAAGTGCATCAGCGTTTGAATTTAACTTTCCTTTTTTATAAATAATTTTGTAGTCAAATTCTTCCAATTTGAGGCGCCAACGCACTAATTTTGAATTTGGATCTTTCATTGAAAATAGATAAATGAGAGGCTGGTGATCGGTTATTATATTAAATTGTCTGCCAAAGAGATATGGGCGAAAATACTTTGTAGCCCAAACAATAGCTAGCAGCTCTCTTTCTATAGTGCTATAACTTTGCTCGGATTTAGATAATGTACGGCTTGCGTAACAAACCGGTTTATCAGATCCTATAGGGCCTTGGGATAATATGGAGCCTATTGCAACATTACTTGCATCACAAGTAAGATTGAATGGTTCATCAAAATTGGGGTATTGTAAGATTGGTTCATTGCATAAAATATTCTTGCAAGTCTCAAAACACTCAACGTATTTGGAGTCCAAAGTAATTCTGTTTCCTTTACGCAGACATTCTGTCATTGGTTTAGTTAGTTTGGCAAAATCTTTGACAAATTTCCTATAGTATCCCAGAAGACCAAGAAACGACTTGATTTGTTTTGGCGTTTTTGGGATAGGAAAATTTTGTACTGCACGAACTTTCATCGGATTGGGTTTAACACCTTCTGAAGTAACCAAATGTCCGAGGAAAGAAACTTCTTTCCTCAAGAATTCAGATTTGTCTATTTGGATCTTCAAATTAGCTTCTTGTAGTCTCTTAAAAACAGTTTCCAAATTCAGTATGTGTTCTTGAAGAGACGTTGAAAAAACAATAATGTCATCGAAAAAGACGAGGCATATTTTTCCTTGTTCTTCCCTCAGGACATAGTCCATGAGGCGTTGAAAAGTTGCCGGTGCACCTTTCAGTCCACATGGCATGCGGAGGTATTCATAATGACCTCCCTCAACAGAAAAAGCCGTTTTTTCAATATCTTCTTCACTAACCTGAATTTGTTGGAAACCGGAAGCTAGGTCTAATGTAGTGAAATACAAAGCTTTGCCCAATTTGTCTAAGATATCCGCAATATTCTTCATTGGGTATTTATCGCTTACAGTTTTCTGGTTAAGTTTACGATAGTCAACCACCAATCGCCATTTTTGTTTTCCACTTGAATCTCTTTTTTTTGGAACGATCCAAATCGGTGAAGACCATGGTGAAAAACTTGGACGTATTATACCTTCCTGAAGCATTTTAGAAATCTGAGTTTGAACCTCTTCCTTATGGACATGCGGGAAACGGTAAGATTTAGAGTAGATTGGAATGTTGTCTATTGTTTTGATTCGGTGTTGTATCTGTTTACAAAATGTGAGTGGTTCATTATGATTGAAAAAAATATGTTTATATTTATAACATAGACGTTTCACTGCTATTTTTTCTTCGTCATTTAAATGATCGATATGAATTAAATTGGAAATATTTGAATTGTCTAAGTTTTCAGAATTCGTTGTTGAGATGTTATGAATTTCGACTATTTTACCAGTGTCAATAAGTTCTACTTCTATTGGTTGCTCTAAAATAAAAGTTTGAGGAAAATCGAGCCTATTATTGACCTCAACGCATGAATACCAATCATAAGCTTTATATAGTCCTTCAGAAATTTCTAGTCCAGGTGTAATTAATTTAGGTTTAATGAAAATATCACCAAATTCAACATCAACCGGAAGTTGCACAATCATTTTACTACACTCAGGGACAGTATAACTTTTTGACATTATATTAGGTTTGAAATGTAGCGGGATTTGAACGTTTTCGTTTCCTAATAATGAATTCTGTAAATCAATTTTAAAGCTCAGATCTCTCAATGTGTCCATTCCAAATAATCCGTCAAAATAGCTATGGAAATTGAAAAGTAAAAACGATATTTTTTTATTTGTTTGGAACTCAATTAATCCGTCTAAAATTATTTCCTGGTTAAGAATTTGAGTGCTGAAAACAGTTTTTATTTTAACTGGGTCTATTGTTTTGATTTCTGTATTTAGATTTGTTGCGATATCTGGGCGTATAAATGATTTATTGCTGCCAGTATCCAGTAAAAATTTTAATTTATTTCCATTTAGACTTTTTATTACAATGTAAGGCAATAAACTCGAGTTAAAATTATTTATATCTAAATAACCTATTGTTTCTCCGAGGCTAGTGTAGGAAAATTTGTGTCATCTATCACATTTTCAATGACTTGGTTTGTATGTCCAATATTATTAAGGTCTAAATTTTCAAATTCTAAATTTAAAGGTTCATCGTTTTTATCATATGTCTCAATATTATTTAAGTGATTTTGTCTACTATAGTTGTTCGTTTGGTTGGTTTGGGCAGAGTTTCTATAAGTTGTAGTTCTACCACTGGCAATGTCCATCGGTTCATAATTTTGGGATCTTCTACTATTTTGGGAGAGGCTAATGTAATTTGGTCTATTATAAGACTGAGAGTTTCGGTTTTGATTGGGTTGCAGATTAGTATTTATGTGATACTGTTGAGAAGTGTTTGATGGTTGATTAGTTGCAAGAGGAGTATTATTGTTAAAATTATATTGTCGTGGTGGAGTCTGGTTATAAGGATTCTGATAATATGATGGCTCTGGATTGTTTTGGAAACGGTTTCTATTCTGATTATAAGATTGTTGTACTCTATTTGAGTTTCGAGCTTCAAAAGAATTACGAGAATACTGCGAGTCTCGAAAATAAAAACAATTCTGCTCTTGAAGGCAATAATTCAAAGCTTCAGATAATCTAGATGGTCTCATAGATCTTATTGTAGAGCCAAGGGGTTCTCTTAGACCCGACAAAAAAGTATTTAGACACATTTCTTCATATAGTTTTTGCTTTGATTGCATAACGTTCAGATCTGATTCGTGAACTTTAACGTGATTTATCATTGCTGATAGTAACTCTATAACTTTTGCATAAAAATCTTCAACTGTGTTTTGTCCTTGTCGAATTTTGTGTAGGTCGCGAATTAGACTAGTCTCATTACGCTTGTCAGAATAATGAACAATTAAATTTTGTTTAATTTCATTCCAGTCTACTGGTGTACCATACATATTAAGTACCTCATTAGCCTGTCCTATGATTTTATTTCTAATTGACCGATATATGATTCTCTTATAAGCATGGTTTGTTTCAGTAATGAAACTCAAAATTTCTTCAACGTTGCTCAGAAAATCATACAAAAGTCTTGGATTTCCATCAAAACTTGGGAGGTCCTTAACGGCATCAGGAATTCTGAGTGAGTTAAAAACCTCTGAAGCGACTGTTAAATTATTGTTCGTCATACTACTCGAATTACCTAATATATTTTTAGAATTTGAAACGTTTGAAAGACTATAAACTTTTACAATATTATGGAGATTAGTTTTTAATTCTTTTTTTTCTAATTTATTAAGAGAACAACCAACATTAATTTTTGTATTTTTATTAGTTTTGAATGAAGTCATCGGTGAGACAATTCAGAAAAGACTTACCATCCATACAAATTCTTCTTCGTTGAGTTGTAAATTATTTCTCATTCAGTTTATATATATATATATTATTTTTTTGTGTAATGTCTTTTTGCTTTATTTTTAAATGGTTTGTTTTAAATGTATTTGTTTTTTAAATTTATGTTTATTTAGTAATTATCATAATTGTATACGAGTTTATTTTGTACTCATTATTTTTTTCACATTCAAACTGTTTTCTTGGTTAAAGTGTTCTTTACATATAGTTTTTTTCTTAACGATTTTGTTCTATTTTTGTCGTATGTAATTTATTTTTAAATTTGCTTTTTAATTTTCAAATTAAGCTACTATATTTTTCACTTTTTGACAAAAAATTAGCACTTTTTTCACATTAAAGTTATTTTTTGGTATATAGTGTTCTTTTAAAATACAAAAAACGATTTCAGGCTTATTTCCTTATTTTTTCTATAGCCTTTTTTGTATGGTTCTATTTCTTTTTTTTTTCTTAGGGATTTGTTTTATTTTTGTCTTAGGTAATTTATTTTTAAATTTGCTATATAATTTTCAATTTTAAGCTACTATATTCTTCACTTTTTGAAAAAATATAAGCACTCCTAAGCGACTGCGCCAGTTATGGTTTAGAGATGTATAAAAAGTGTTAAGCCGAGTTTTGGTAATGTTTCTTTATTAAAGTTCAACTTAAGACTAAACTTCTAATGAGTAATTATGCAAACATGTATGTACATTTGTAAAAATTAGAAAAAACAACAACTACTCGTAACATTATTCAGGGAAACTAGCAGTAAGCTTATTATAACAAACAACTCAATTACAATAATAGATAACAAGAGATTATAATGAGATTATGAATTCAGATATATATAACATTAGCATTAGCATTAACAACTAATCTGGTTCATCTGGTCAGCGTGACGTGGTTGCCAACTACGTTGTACACGTAACTAGCGCGAGTAAATTATAAAAAAAAAAAAATCTAACAAGATGCCAACTTAATTTAATAGCAGTTATACTCGTAAGTGCTTGTTAAAATATAGGGCAAAACAAAGTTTCTAATATTTGAATTAATAGAATAATTTTCGTTCAAATGGGCCAGGGTAGACCAAAGAAAGCCTTTTCTTAAATTCCCGGAAAACGATGTCAACGTTGGAGTGAGATCCTTACTCTAGAACGATGTTGTTCTTAGAATATACCCAAAAGTCATATCCCAAAATATCCTAGGCGAATTAAGGGACACCCTGAACTCGAGATTTTAATCAGACATAATATTGCGATGATAGAGAAGACGAAAAAGTGGTCCTTGGAATTCCGTCTGTCTGTTCGACTACAGCCTTAGCGGATCTCCTGATTTTCTTTTTCAATTTTCTGCGACATATTTTTCTAAAACCGAAAATAAGGGTACCTGCTTTACCAATTTTCTCAAAATTAAAAAAAAATTTTTTCTTAAGAACTGCTCCACATACATTTTTTTAAATTTAAGAAAATTCATTTAGCAAAAAAATGATGGTTAAGAAAATAATTAAAAAGGGTACCCGTTGAACCATTGTTTTTGTTTTCCATTTACTCAAGAACGATTCAACTGATTTCGATGCCATTTCGTCGTTCATATTATCAATTTTTTGTTTTAAACTCAATATAATAATTAACAGTTTTTAATTATTATCCCCAAAATGTACTCGAACAATTTTTATCTAAAAATAAGGGTAGACATTTTAAAAAACAATTCGAAAATTATGTTTTTATGGAAATCGGTACCCATCAGAGATTTGATAAATTTTCTTCTCTTTCGTTAAGTTTTTACAATCTATAATACAAGAATTTGAAACAAAGATATTAATGACAGTAACTTAGCACCAAAACTAGTTTTTTGTTTCAAAAATTGATATCTTAAGAACGGGTCAATACATTTCTTTTTTAAATTTATTTTTTAGATTTTTGTACAGTAATAAAAACTTTACCGAAATTTTGTCTTAAAAATGTTTTAAAAATTTAATATATACAAGGTGTCCCGTATCACTATCTGGAGTTTTTATAAAAAAATCTACCAGACCTATTGGAGAAAGTTCCTTCAACTAGTTTCATCATAGTACTAACAATATAGTGCTCCGGCCCAATATGGTGGTAAAGTTAACGATTGGCTGGATGAAGAATACGGTAATCGAAGGATAGTCAGAAATAGACCAATTCACTGGCCTGCACGATCTCCCGATCTCACTGTAATGGATTTTTTTGTATGGGGACGAATAAAACAAGTTGCTTACTCATCTGAAATAAGAACTTTAACTGAATTAGAACGACGTATTTCGAAAGGATCACTAAAAGTAAGGCAAGAGTTATCGAGAATAAACACTCACAATGAAATCCAAAAACGGGTTCTAGCATGCATTCAAAACGCAGGAGGGCACTTTGAGCACTTATTATGACTGTATTTGTGTGTATATAAAATAAAAAATTACTTTTAACTACAAAAAATATTGTTTTATTCAAACCCTTTATACCTCAGGGCAAAAAATCATTTTTTTTTTATTTTTACTTGTTTTAGATTTTCCCAAGTATCATAACATGTATGGGTTTTTTGGTGCGCTTATAAATGAGTTTTTTTTTATTTTTGTTTTGGTCATCAGGTAAAAATAAGAAAAATTTATGTTTATTACGCATTTTTTGAAAAAAATTTACCTCAAAGTAAAAATTTTGCTCGGGCAAGAAAAATTGAACACCATTTAAAATTGAATATCTGGCAACCCTAAAAATACATCTGCTCAATTTAAACGTAGTTTGAAAGGTTAGTGCTTCTAAAAAAAAGTCTAAAATGAGGTCCCTACTCCTAGTACTAACAGAGAAATTGACCTTAACATGGGTCAGGGTACACCAAAGTTAGCCTTTTTTTAAATCGTCAAAAAATGATGTCAAAGTTGAAAATCAGACTATCACAGCCGAAAGTATGGCACACGAATTACGGGACACCCTGTATATGTACATATAAAAACTTATTTAAAAAAACGCTGTATCGATCGGTTTCTTTTTTTTTTTTTTTTTTTGAGTACGTACATATATACATATTTGTTTGAGAAATCACATGGCATTCTTTTTTAAGCTCCAAATACTAAATGAGTTGTTTTCACTATTCAAAAAATTAATTTTATGTTTATGAAATTTTTCTCTAATAGAATCAATTTTTAAAATTATATGCCTCTAAAATATAAGAGCAAGGTCGTGCGACCGAATCGTGCATATAATTAAATAAAACCCCCGGTTCTCTTCGACCACTTTCGCTGCAATAATGCCTTCATAAGCTCCCTTCTTTCACAATAGAATCCTAGCCTCTTCATTGCCCCAGAATCGCATTTCAGCATAAACTATTTGACATCCTTACACAAAGAAAATGAATGTCACCTGAAACCCTAAACAAAGACTCAAATGGTTTAAATAGATAAGTCAAAAAGTTGCAAGAAATTGATTAATTCAAAGATTAACGTTTGATTAATTCAAAGAAATCTGTAATATGATGTGGTATTTGCAACATCTCTTTAGAATCTTGCCACAGAAGATATCAACTTGAAGGGAAATTCAAACAAACGATTAAGTTTTTATGAAGAATTTAATTTCTATACAAAATGGAACTCAAACAAGATTTTAACAGTCATGAGTCATGATGCAGAGGAAAATCGAGAATGTAGCTTCACATTTCTGAAAACCCAGAATTTCCCATGAATAGAACAAAACTCATTCAATTGCATTCATCTCTCTTGCTGCACCTCAAGCTTCAAGTAAAATAAATTCCAGGGAGAAACAACACTTCTTCGTCCTTTAAAGCTCAAGCAACCCTCTTCGACCTAGTGTAATAAAAAATGTTATCCCACACTCACTTAATGAAACATCAATATACATCATATACATAAGAAGAGTAACGTTCTTCACAAGTCACAACAAAACCTTCAAGAGCAGTTGCATGTCAAAAATCAAGATTACATTCAGAGAAAGAAACCCCTTCTCTGTATAATCTGAATACCGTTATTATTCTTGAATTTGCATTCCAATGAGAGAGAGAGAGAGAGAAAGAGAAATACACCCAAACACGCAGATCAAAGATTATTAACACAAAAGCCAAAGGAACTCTTTTGCTGATGATATGGTTCGGTTCGTGTATTTGTGGCATGCAAATGATTGACTTTTCGTTTATCGTTCTACACCCACATTTTGTTTGTTTTCAATTATCGTGAAAGTTGTTTTTCTTCTTCTTGAAACTGGGCATACCTGACTAACGCCAAGACACAGTGTTCGAAGCACAATTATTATTATTATTGTCAAAGAGTTTTGGGAGCAGCTGGTGTGAGAATAGAGATAACCCCATTTTTGAGGTTAGTTCAGAAATGCTTTGGTTGAAACACAAAAGCTAAGCTGAAATAACATTGAATTTGAATTGATATTGTGAATTGCCAGGAATTCTTCAGGAACGATTTATAGATTAATCTATTGCTAGTAAAACTTGAAGATGAACCAAATTATTATTACCTATGGAAACTATGTGGGAGGCTCTCTTTTGTGCACCCCTAATGCCATATTTCTACCAAAGGATTATCTTTTAGTTTAGATTAAATAAATCTATAAAATGTTTTTACTGGACAAAAAGATTAGCAAGGAGATTAACACAGATTAACAGATTGACACTACCTTTAAAATTGTAAATAGTTGTTATTTTTTTCCTCTGAAGCGAAAGAGAGACATAAAGTTTAGCTAATGACAAACCAAGCAAAAAAAAACCGATTGTGCAGTGCAATGAACGCATTCAGCACCGTATGGGTATTTGTAGGTTAGTTAATTTTGTATTGTAATGCAACGTTTTCACCAAAAATAATACGGGAAAGATTTAAAATTAATATTGAAGTATGTATTCCCACCAAAGAAAATGTGATTAATTTAAGGGTTTCGTTGTGTTTTTTGCTGTAAGCAAGGAGGTAAAATAATTTCAGATCAAAAATTGTATTTATTTCATAATAAAGTTATTAAAAAATAAGTGTAAGCAACTTAAAACTATTATTATAGCATAATTTTATTCTCCACAATCTTTCGAAAGTAGCTATGGCTGCGTTGGACAGGGGATAAAAACGCCAACAGCGCTCATTTTTATATTTTGGTAGCCAGAAAGAAAATTGCAAATTTTGTAGACTTTAAGGCCAAAAAAAATAAACTATTTATAATCAATAATTCAATAGTGCTAAATCTTCTACTTGGTTGATTTATTTCAGTAGTAGGTATATAGAGTTTGTAGGTATTATGAAAACCTTAAATTGTCAATTCCTTTTGTCAATATGACGTTTAAATGGGTGCATTTTATGAAATATAGTATGTTTCATTTGATAAAATCACCGCTTCCAAGATTTTTATTTTGGAAATTATTTTGATATTAGATGTTCACACCAAAGTGAAATCTCAGAATACCTTAAAAAATGTGAAGAGATTTCAAAATTAGTGTTTAAACCGATTCAAGGATTTCGCATGTCAAAAGTTGTCATTTAATAGTTCTTTTTTTTTCAATAAATAACAGCGATCTTCGAATATTAAAAATTTATAATTTAAAATTACAAAACAATGTTAAGGTAAAGAGATGTGAAATTCTTAAAACACTTTCAAGATCCCAGCGTCCAATAACAGTATGGACAAGTGTGGTTTTGCTTCTAGCAATATTTTTCAAAAGTATTTACGAATTACTTTTAATGTAGATTCACATAACTTTACTCTAGAAAAAAGACGTAGTTGAAAATAACAATGATTTTTTTCAAAATGTTATTTATCCAAATTGCATTACGTTCCATACAAAAATCGCAATAGTCTTATATGCCCTTGGATCTTCAAGCGAGTATGGAACGATCACAAATATCTTTGGGGTTGGTAAAATCATAATTTGCGGCATCTTTAAAAAATTTTACCAAGAACTTTGGAAGAAATTGGCACCGATATATTTCTCTAGCTATCCGTTAACCCGCTCAAAAGTAGAAGAGAATGGTAATGGATTCTAGAGATTAGGATTTTTACAATGTTTTGGTGCTATAGATAGGTAAAGCAAAAGAAACTTTATCCGCATAACTTATACCTAAGGACATTTCAATAATATCTCTGTTTATATGGCTGCCAATTGGAAGTACGTCATCATGCAGAAGAAGCACTAGACTACCATAACTACAAAGGATGGTACACAATGGTGTTATTAGAAGTCGTTGACAATCGGTAAGCAATATGTCGACTTTATAAAACGTCCTAAGATGATATTATTAAACCATTTTAATAACTAAATTAATAGTTTGGAAAGGGTGCCGATTCCTTTACATCAGTATTGGAAGATCAGGAAGGTGCAACGATTTCCAAATCTTTGAGGATTCATTCGTTAAAGCCGAACATCTGAAGCCGATACTCAAAGAAATGTCAAAAGAAATATGCGTTTGCGATGTAAGAGTTCCGGTATTCCAAGCCGGATATTCGGTATTCAGATTTTAGAAAATTCTCTTAAATCTAGGATTGGAGTGAATTGGAAGGATGATTAAGACAGAGGTTCAGGAAGGGTGAACTGAGGTTGAAGTCGAAACAGTTAATTGTTACAATTAATCCTCCGAAGCATGCGAGTAATAGGTTTGTTGGAGCCATAAGAGGTGCGGTTGGTAGGCGGATAGAAAAGACGATGATTTCTTATCTTACGGGAATTGTAGTGTTGAAAGAGATGGAATTGTAGAGAGTGGTGCAGTCAACAGAACCTGAAAGTAGTCAATGAATGAAGAGAATGACGCTGGTTGCTCTTCATTCTTCCAGTGATTTCAAGTTAATTGAAAGAAGTTGGTCTCAATACGAATATATGATTTTTTTATAAGGGGACCATACTTGACAGGCGCATTCAAAAAGGGGACGAACAAAGGTTATGTAGAAATTGTTATGCAGAAATTGTTTTAAGTATAATCTCGTCAATATGTGTGAGAAAGTTTAAATAAAATACCAAGGTCGTGAATTGTGACCATTTCAATATCGTTAATAGCCAGAATAAAGAGTAGAGGTCATAAGTGGCTGCCTTCTGGGACTCCGGAGGTAGCTAAGAAATCATCAGAGAAGGTAATCTGGATTAAAATTTGTTGCAACATGTTTTTTCAGGTAAGAAGAAATCCATCTTACGAAGATAGGTTTAAGCCCAAGAGTGGAGAGTTTGAATAGAATATGCTTATGTGAGATTTTGTCAAAGGCCTCACTGAAAGCGGTTGAGACAACTTCGACTTCATTTCCGTTTTCTAAGGCTGAGAGGCTAAAGGGTAAGAATTCAACAAGGTTAGTCTTTGTGGACCTACCATTGACAAACAGAGACTTACAACGAAAACTTAAAATTATTAGTAGATACAAAAATAATTTGTTTTAATAAACAATCATCCTTAACAATCTAAACTCTTTAAAGTCTTATGCCATTTTTTTTGTAATTCAACACTGAATATGAAATATTTTCGAATTTAGTCTCGCAAATTAGTTCCAATTCATCAATTAATCAAAATTTAAAAAAAAATTGGAAGTACAGTAGACTCTCGCTAACTTGAACATTCCAATAACTTGAACAAATATTTTTTCCCTTTACGCATTCTATACCTTGTGTTTGACTGTTTTTAAGACTCAATACCTTGAATTTTTCCCCTAAGTACTCTATAAGTTGAACAAGTAAAATTTATGCGAACTCTGTAACTTGAACAAAGTTTAATATTGAATTTCTTAAATTTTTGAATTTTTGCAAGGTACCTGAGATGTTGGTATAGAATGCAAACGGTTTTTGTGAAGGGGAATCCCAGGAAATTTCTTTAGTATTTCCGTATAAGGTTTTATTCTTCATATATCTTTGAATTTCTGAATTTCATTTGAACACGTGCGTATTAAGGAATCGAAAAACGTTTCAATTAAAATTATTTATTAAAAATATCAATATTTATGTTTTAAAATCATTAAAATGAATCATTATTATATAAAAACAACAATTTTTTAACTTGATCCAGTAACTTGCACAATCCTATAGCTTGAACACTCTTGGTTTCGTCCGTGTTCAAGTTAACGAGCGTCCACTGTACACCAAAATCCAACAACAACCATTTATTAAGTTCGAAATCGATAATTCTCTTTTGTAATTAGCATGCAAAACATTTCTAATCTATTTTGAATAAATTAATAACAAATATTATGTGCGGTGGAACTGGATCCAAATACCGCTTAGTCCATTTGTAAATGCTTCCACATTTTGCTCTTATTCTCATGATTATCCAAATTGCAGAAGGCAAAAGCATATTCA
Organism: Philhelius festivus; assembly: GCA_963931855.1. Classification (NCBI taxonomy): domain Eukaryota; kingdom Metazoa; phylum Arthropoda; class Insecta; order Diptera; family Syrphidae; genus Philhelius; species Philhelius festivus. The sequence goes on along the minus strand of OZ007557.1, from coordinate 86,609,067 downwards.
CTATCAATATGCAGAAATTATGCGAGAACATATTTCATTGTGGTAATTTAATAACACACAATATCTCTCGCCGCTGGTACACAACATTCAATGTCCTGTACAGGATTTCACATAAATGCTCTTTTGGATTGATAGATTGATTGATTGATTGCAGTATGTCACTCAAGTAAGTGCGGGTAAATATTCTATAGAACAGAGAAGGGCGAATCGAGTGAACTTTTTTATTATTAATTTTTTTTTTTTTATTTTTATTTTATAGACATGCAATCTGAAGGGACTGTCAATAAATAAAAGTCCATATTGTAGACAGATAGCGCGAGGGATATGGAGCTACCCAGGACAATAAGGGTGAAAACTGTTGGGACATTGCGGCTCATTGCAACTGGGTCAGTTATATTTAAAAAATTAAAACACATACATATTTAAATCGAACTAGGTGAATGTCTGAAATATATTTTGTGTTCAAATATACAAATAACATAAGTTATAAGGTTTAAATAATAGAATAGATTTTTATTTTTATTTATAAATTTCCTTATTTTATATTACAACATTTTTTGAAATATTACCTAAAAAATAAATGCATAAAATATTTCATGGCAAAGATATTTGTATATCTACAAAAATAGAGTTTTTGTCAGACAGAAGAATTTAAAAAAAATTCAATACTCTTCATATCTAGAGAAGAAAACGCCATTTTTTTAAAGTTTAAAAACAAATATATAAAAAACCCCTGATAGAGGGTGAAAGCTTATTTAATAACCGACATGAAGCAACTATACATATAAAAGTTACGGAAAGCCGGTATAGGCTCTTGGTTCATAAGATTATAACGTACATTGTGACTAGCAATTTGTCCAAAATTAAGATTGCCTGACCTTCTAAAGAAAATAATTAGAACTTCATACCAATACAGATGACAAACTGGAAGAATGTTTAAGTCCTTAAAGAGAGGAAAATTAGGAAAGATGCTAGGTTTTTTCCATTTTTTAGAGCGTGTTCTTGTGTAATCGATCAGAGGCTGAATTTTATTTTTATGGCTTCCTCCCCAGCAAGCGATTCCATATTGTAGTTTTGAATGAAGGTAAACATAGTAATTTTTTATAAACAAATGAAAGGAGCAAACTTTACGAAGATATAATAACAATTTCTAAAAGTGCAGTGAAAATAACTTCTCACATTTTCTATCGTAAGACATTTATCACTGAAAATAATAGAGTCATAGATTACAAGAAGAATCACATTAGCATTATTTAAGTCTAAACTTAAAACATTTGGTTGCATCTGAGCGGTTTTACCTTGAAAAATTGAAAAACTTTCCCTTAGTTTTAGAACTTATTATTAGTTTATGATCGACTTACCAGATCCTTAGAAAAATTAATTATATCCCAATTCATATTATGTATACAAAAGATCCAGATAACTATTGGTGTCACAAGTAAAACCAATTTCATAAGAAATAACTGTCAAAAGGCCTTTGAAGACAAGCTAAATAAAGAATTTATATAGATCAAGAAAAGAATTGGTCCCATTACAGAACCCTGAAGAACTCCAAGTTCTATTTAAGTATATTTGTTTGATTCGCTGGGAAATCGAATTTCAAATGAATATACCTATGTACATACGTGATTTTGATTTCTTCTAAAAACTATAGATTTCCACAAAAAAATCGAATCTCTCAATGAGCTTGTCATTTTATTGTTCAAGTTATAAGGAAATTCGAGTCATTATAAGTACGAGATATTAAAGTGTATTAATTTTCAGTTTTTAAGGCTCCTGTCACATAATTTGGATTGAGTTACACAAAATTTGATATATCAAAGTTTTAGTTACCGAAGTTTGACGTTAGTTTTAAATTGAATACCGTACAAATTTAACAATACAGAAAAAATTCTATTACAATTCTTGGAGTAAGTACTATAGATAATTTACAGAAATGTTAGGTGCCAAATATTGTGTTTTAAATTTTTCAATAAAAAAGGGAGATTCATATTTTTCATGAGATCTGCCGTTAGTAAAAATTTTTCGGTAAATTTTATTTAAATAGAGGGTTTTCAAATAAAAAGTTTCATTGTGAACCGCCTGCTATTTGGACAGTTGTCACTTTTAAAGCTGTCAATTTGAAGTATCAAAACCGTGCGCGTCGCAAGAACAACTGAGAATATTTCTGCTGTAGCCAGTAGAGTTGACGAAAAGCCAAGTATGCCGATTTCTCGTTGATCTTTGGAATTAGACATTCCACTAACGACATAACACCGGATTTTGGATAGATAAAGACAAGACAAGAACTCAAATCCAAATGATCCGGATTTTCATCGAAAAATCATCTTCGGTAATGAGGCTCATTTGGCCTCTGAGGCTACGTTAGTAGAATTGGTACTTTTGTAGCTCGGAAAACACAAGAATGATTGTTGAAAAGCCTCTCCATCCTCAACGTGTCACTGTTTGGTGCGGTTTACGTCAAAATTGTTTAAGGGGAGGAATGTAATTGGCTATCTCATTAGCAGCGTTTTTGGCGATGACGAATATGTGATCATTCCATTCAAGATGGTCCATGAGGCACATAGAACTGAAAGTTGTTCGGTTTCCTAAATCTTATTATATTTTGCTGTTCTAGATCCACATCCGAAGGACAAGAATATGAATCTGGAAACGTTGAGCGTCTGAGCGTTGAGTTAACTATCGCTCGCAAATTAATTTAATGAATTAGAAGTTTCATACAAAAGATCATTGATGAATATTAGAAAGAGTTTTCAATAAAAAAAACTCATGTTGGGAAAACGTCCTAAAACCTAGTTCTCACGTTCAAAAAATCGACCCAGCCATTTTGAGAATAGCGGGACCCATTTTCTCGTTTTCCCTATCGTCGTAATACATATCATGTTTGAACAACATTTATTCAATTTCATTTTTTAACGAATGAGTAAATTACCGTCATCTTTGCATATTTTTTTTATTTAAAATTCCCGTGTATGCCATTATTGTCATTTGAGTTCCTCTAAATCATAAATCATAAATGATTTTTCCTGTGTCTGGTTACATTGGCTTTTAGCTTATTGGCCAATTACAACTTATTGGCATAGACCAGTAAAGTCAGGAAATTCATAAAATAAGCAAAGTTTAACGGGCTCAATTTACGTCTCATCCGCGAGAGATTACCCTTCATTCAAATAGTTCAAGGAGAATGCCCATTCCCATTGTGGCGTTCGCTGTTTGCTCGTGGTGCCAACGCTTCTGTTGGAACCAACGTTCCTGTTGGAACCTTATGTTATGTAAGCCCTCTTCGTTGATTTCGAATGAAGTTGGTTATCATTGATATGTAGCTCTCGCCGCCGTTGACAGTGATGGCCTCACCAACGTTCGTTTTCTGTAAATTATGGACCAATGACGTTACAGCAGGGCCAAAATCCGTACCAATCATTAAATCATTGACTTTTTTTTTATTCTTGGTGGGTTTCTCGTGTGGGTTGGCTTCGTCCCATATATGACTTGTTAACATAGCCATTCATCCGAAAATGGTCCTCGTCGCTAAAACTGATTGTTTGGGTGAAATATAGGCTTCCTCTTCCAAACTAACCGAAGCTACACAAGGGAACAAAAGGAGTTGTTTACGATCTGCATTGAAGTATAGCAAAATCCGAGTTCTTATGTTCCTGGAGGAATAGACTGCCCCGGGCTCTTCAGCAATTTGGTACCTACATACATCGGCGATGGTCTCGGCTGATCTGACGATCCTTTGACTTACGGTTGATTTGAACTTATTATTGTGATAATAAAGTTCCATCGTTTGAACGTGCTGCTCAATTCACGTTGCCTGGTAATTTGGCATCATTGACCGAATACTAAATAGCAGACAAAAACGTCCGAAAAAAACAACATTGCCGCCACAACTATCAACATTGAAATATCCCTATTGGAAAATCCTTTATAATTATATTAATATTTCTTTTCCCATAGTGACTTAATGTCCATCACCTCGAATGTAATTTCTCTTTGTTGAGTAAACATTTCGAATGCGCTAAATTGTAGCCTGACAGTTGCACCCCATCACTATATCATAGTGCCCTACATAAGGCAGAGCTTCCATTGCTGTCAGTTTGTTGTCAGTTAAGGATAGTTCTCCAACTCTACTACTGATTTCGGCAAACTGTCAAATTTATTTGAAAAATGGAAATTTCTCGTTCGTCCCTTAAGTTCCTTATACATACACACTAGCATACAGTTGTGATATTGGTCCACGAAATATAACTGAGTATTTCAGCTTGATTTATTCTGTCAGTAAACAAAACCGCACCCACCGGATCGCATCGCGTAATACGAAATTTTATTGAATATTGTCATAGTTAACATCGCACTATAGCCAGCAGCTACATACATGTATGTATGTATAAAACATCAGCTTTGCGCTTTTCATTTAGCATCCCTTTGCATATATGAATGGATAAGGATATACATTTTCCATCCTTGCATCTCTCTGTAATCCAATTAAGTCAATTCTAGTGCACTGATATATTTGCACAGATAAATTTGATTAACATGACTGACGACGAATGTAATCAGTCATCGAGTTATGGCCAAAAAGTCCAAGAAGATGTAGAAAAGACGAACTTTATTCAAGCTCGCAGGATTAAAAGAAAACTGAAGAAAAAAAATGTATTTGCTTCGAGCGAGGGAAAATACATTTTTGAATTTTTTATTTAACGATACCTAGAATGTGTCCTTCCTCCTCCAACCAGCCACATCTGGGAGAAAATGGAAAAAAAAGTTCGCCGCTTCGCTTGCTTGAGCTCACCAGCAGCGCCGAAAGATTATCCTTTGGAGTGGCTAATGATCCATGTGTGTGTGTGTATGAGGAAGAATGGATTCATTCCGACTTAAAAATTGGTCCTTGGACCGTTTTCATGTCCCATTAAAATCGAAAAAACAGAAATTGAAAAGTCATTTCGATGCTGAAGTTGGACGAGTGAGAAGAAATGGTGTTCGCAGAAACATAGTTTACCTCCATTTTACTGTGGAAAAGTTGGACAGTAGGTTTTAGCTTAGATAAGGTTGATTACGCTCTTTAAAGTTGGTGAAGATAGATTTTTTTTCCGAAACCAAAGAACATAGTTCGAACTCCGCAGAATCTTAACAATTGGAATTAAAACCCACTCGATTTTACTTTGACATCAAAGTGGATAAGGCCCTCAAAGCATTGAATTTTATAGATTTTCAGAGGAGGGAGGTTACACACTAATTTATTTCCAACCAGAACTGTTTTGATCGAATTAAAAATCTAAACCTTTCTCATGTTTCTTTGGCTACATCAAAAGAAGGTCCTTGAACCGCCTAAAGCTTATCTAGCGGCCAAGTGCTTCGTGGCCATTGTTTGAGAACAAACATACACTCACCGCACATTAAAGTTCTCACCAGCAAAAAACCTCAGCAAAGGACTATACAACTTCCCTGACCAATATACACATATATATTCATCCAATTTGTACAAGCAACGAAAGGATAATGGATATCCCTTTGAGCAAAAGTTTGTTCTACATTTAAGTGCGGTTATACTCATGTATGTATAGCATACATGCACCTATCCATTTATTTCATTTTATTCAGGATGTTTGGGAATAGGTCACCGCGCTCTTGCAATTTGCTTCTATTCTAACTTCTCCCCATTCCGACCGATCCCTTCCCATCATGACCGTACTTTTGGAAGAAATCGGAGTAGTAGCAAGGAATTCGATCCCAAAGCACTTTGTCTACACTCTAACCATCAGGAACCAGGAACGTTAGAGACTTTTCTGTACGAATTTCGTTAACTTTGTCAGCTCCTTCTCTTCCGTATTGCTCCACATCCACACATTAAATCTCCCTTTGCCCTTCGCTCCTTCCAAAACTTGCCTTGAAAAATGTTGAAAAGGAAACATATGGGCTAGATGCATCGGTGTGTTGTTGCATTCTTGGAAACTTTGCCAAGGATGAAGTTTCGGGTTCGGTGTGTGTGCATTGCATTGGTTGGCTTTGGACTATACTGACGGTCGGTCCTGCTCTGGACTTCGAAATTCGAAATGGCAAAATTCCTAAATACCGGCTGATGGTATGGTACGGTTTGCATTTGCTTTGAAAGCCATCGCTATTCTCCTCATTTGAATGGCAATGGTACAAAACAACAACAACAACAATTGAAATTGCAGTGCCACAACTAGGAAGGATGAGGCTTCATTGTGTGCAGGTGATAAGCATGCCACCGCATATACGGACTATAAGATTGTTATCCTTTCAGTTTGCATGACCGACACGACCAATGACGATGAGAAGTTGGCTGATCTGCAGATGAAATGTGGTACTAGAGTGGCGGTAATGGTGTTCTGGAATGGTCTTTTCGACACTATACTTCTTTCTGGTGGTGGTGGTGGTGCGATGGTCTATTATTGGATGACAATTTTTCCGGAAAGAAACAAGGAATTTGTTGTCCTTTTTTGGGTAGTATGGGGGCATGCGATTTCTTCCACAACAAAGTACCTTGTATGAACTCAGGATGGCCTCCAACTGTGCTAAGACTTATGTCTAGTGAGGAAAGACATCACATCTACTGGTCGTGTCGTCGTCGGTCAAATATTGAACAACAACGAGGAATGATAAATTGCGACCGTGTGGTCAATGGAGAGATGAATTGATCATTTACGGTTAGTTTGATATGAATAGCTGAGACATATATCTATGTGCTCACAGCTGGTGTGTGGTTGTCCCTGAAAAGATTGTTAGCCACTGCGGTATCGTATGCTGGCGCATAATTGGATCAAAATTGATTGATGCAATAAGGCATTTCGGGTGTTTTTTTGTTCAGAGAGAATTCGTGAGGTTCCCGAAATTCATGTTGCATCAAATGTGGCCAAGAAAACAAATGAGAATATTATAGTTTTTGTGTATAACCAGATTTCGAACTTGAAGCCATATGGTAGATATGAGTGGAATTTGATGGTAAAATTCACAATAACTTTTTGAAAATAATGTTTCTTTTTTTTTTTTTAAAGTGAAGATAAGTTTTAATTTCAGACTCGAGATAAAAAGGACCCGAGGCAGAGAAACAAGGACAACTCACAATTATGTAGCGGTAAGTAAGATACCTATATGGACTGTGATGTGCTCTTTGCTTTCCAACCGAGGTTCTACTCGCCGGTCTCGCCAGGGTCGTCCTGAAGAAAACACAAAACTCCAGATTAATTGGAAATAACTCTTAAATCTATAACATAAAATATTCTGCTACTAATATTTCACTTAATTCGGGTGATTGAATGGTTCACGGGCATCAACTCTTCTGGATTCTGGTCTAGGTGCCTCGCATCGGCTATACTGGTTGTTGATGATTCGGATCTGGTACTTAATTACGGGTATTCTGGCTTCTAGTAATTCGGCTTCAAACGGGTCCTTTCATTCGGATGTCGGGATCCGTAGGTATAACGCCCCTGGTGGCACTAAACAGCAGGCTAGACGCTCTCGTAGATCAGCAAGTACGACGCCCCTGGTGGCAATAAACAGCAGGCTAGACGCTCTAGTAGATCAGCAAGTACGAAGCCCCTGGTGGCAATTAGGACGTAAGACTTCGAACTAAGACCCCTTACCACTGGTGGGGGGGGGGGGAAACTCCGCAAAAGCAAGGAAAGCTAAATGACCAATTCGTCCGTACTTGTTTACGACTGGATTTCAAATGATTGATACAACCAATTTACTATGCCGCCTGACTTTGTGTATGATCGAAAGGGTGCTTTTCATTCACCCAAGTAGGTCCTCATGATGACTTTTCAGTAAAAACTGTGAATTATGTAGGTGGTGAACGAAAAATATTAATGTTGTTGATTTTCCTGTGACGTCATGTGTTTATGGTGCTTGTGAATTGAATTTGGCGAAGTACAATTCTCGGTATTAATACGAAAGTAATATAGAGTGGGGTAGCATGGAACGCTTCGTTACAGGACAAATAAGAAAATATGTAGTGTCTACAAATACACTGTATACATCACAATATAATCATATACATACTCATATATAATTTAGACATTTTTGCCTTTGTAATAAATCAATGTATAATATAATATTGAGGCTTAAGGGATGACTTTATACATAGAATTAATCACCAAAAATGTAATCACTACATCATATATAAAAAGGACATGATTTTGTAAGGACTACATAGAAGAATAATGCATGTAAGCCTTACTGACTATATAATTATCTATCCAACATAGTCCATAGAATATTTATATTTATGTAATCAATGCATATGCATAGTAATTGCATAGTAATTGTAATGAGTACACAGAATTATTTACTGGCTACGTCACTATTAACAAATTTATGTTGTCAGTACCTATAGATTTCTGCAGAAATCTAAGCGATGATTAAATGTTTGTTTGTTGTCACTACATACATTTTCCCACCATATCGTGCTACAGGGCTGTCGAAGAACTGCTATTGAAGTATGTATACTGCTTTTTGAAACTTTATACTGCGGTACTGCTAACACAATTACTGATTTTTACTTCTGAACTTGTTCATGCAAAATATTCAAATAATTCATTATTAATGTTCTCTTCTCTAAATATACTCAAAGAAGTTTCTCTGTGAACACAGCCTTCAAAATATAAAAAGACAAACCATTTGGCGTTCTTCTTTTTTTTTTTAGTTCAGAGCAGAGCATTCAGAGCATTGAATTTTCCGACCACGGCTTTCGAGTTTCACAGAAAATTTCTTTGCAAGAAATTTATTCTAGGAGATCTGCTGTGAATGGAAATCTCTTTTACTTTTCAAAGTGTTGTTAATTCCCACCGAAAGTCGAAATTTATTACTTTTTTAGAGAAGAAAAATGGAGCATTTTCCGACTCATATTACGTTTTCATCAGAGCCAAAATAAAGTTGTTTTGCTCAAATTTCTTTTGAAAACTTTTGTTAATAACTTGTTTTTCTTGTTTTCTGTCTGATTTTTATACATTCAGTTATCACAGCGATCTGGTTAGCTATCTGTTGTTGTATGTCTCTTTGTAGAAACACAGCTGATAAAACAGCAACTCAAAGTATCTGAAATTTTGGATTAGATTCACACCCTTCCAGATTGGTTCTTGAATGCAAGGAATGGATTTGGGTGTGTTCGTAAACATTGAATTGAAATTGAAATGTGAATTCGTATGGGAAATAATACGATTCGGAATCGTATTTGAAAATTCCGTTTAAGACTTCTTTTTCGCATTTTTAAAAGGTATATTTTTAGAAAAGGCTTAAATAATGTTAACAAACACCTAGTGCGACGGAATTTTAAAATAAGTTTCATGTTTTCTTGCATAACAGCACCATACTGAGGTGCCTGGTTCACGTGTTCGAAGAATTTTAACTGCCGTTTTGGGTCGTCCTACGTTTTCGTTAATTCTTGAAATTTAAAATTCTTTAGTATTAAGTGAATATGTCTATCGAAATCGACAAACAAACATAAAAAAAGCGAGCCGAGTAGTTTTTAGAATTTAACCGATATAATCATCTTCTCTCGTCTCGATAGATTTGGGTTTTTGAAAGATTGCTTCTCGTTTGAATCACTTGCGAATGATTTATAGTAACTAAAAGAATGTCAGACGAAACTTTTTCACAGTTTGGTTCTTCTAGATTTTCTTGAAAAAATTTAGTTAAAAGAGGTCTGAACTCGGCTATTTTAATTAAGAAAGTTTTGGAAAGTCATTCAGCTACTTGCTGAATCATTGAACGTATAGGTGAAAGTAAAGTTTCGATGAGATTCGAGAACGGAGGATTTCGAAAAGAACAGGTAGCTTTCCAGGAACCCGTGATCCTGTGACTGTTGATCTCGAAAAGGATTGTCTGGTTGAATGAATGTGTAAATGAATGGAACGGCCGAGCCAGACATTGGTTTTAGCTAAACTTTTGAGAAGTCTGTAAAAGTTTTTGAAGAACTTAAAAACAAAACGAGAAAAGGTGTTGTGTAAAAATTGAGGAATATTTTCGGAGATTTAGAAAAAAATATTGTGATTCGTGGTGAAGAGGAAATTAATGAAAATTCAAAGAGAAAGAGGAAGAGAGTCTATAATAAAGGGTTCGCAGATATAATAAAATGCACGACTGGGTCGCAATAGACTAGGAGTTTTAAGAACGAATGTTATTAGAGAAAACTGTTCATAAGGATCAAATCATCATAATTCTATAATTTCTATTAGTAGTAAGAGGCAAACACAGAATGCTATGCAAATATGAATTTATGCAAGAACAAAAATTATAAGTCCTTTTAGTGGTTTCTTAATAAAATAAGGTTTTATATACAAAATTTTTAAAACATTTTTAAGAAAAAAATTTGGTACGTCAACTTTAACTTTTTATTATTGTACGAATGAGAACTAAATTTCCAAAAAAAATATTGATCCATTTTTGAGATATCGAATTTTCCAAAAAAAATATGGTTTTTTTTTTTTAATTCAAAAAAAAAGTTTTTCCTTTATAAATTTTTTTATTAAAATCCGTTATGTTGATAATGAGAAATTCGAAAAATTAGTTCTTAATTGAAAGAAAAAAAAAATTTATCAAAATTCTCGGCGCCGTTTTCGAGAAAAATACGATTTTTGAAAACCATTTTTTTTTTAATTTTTAACATTTGTATGGTGGGTACCTTTATTTTTAAGTAAAATAAATTTGTTTTTTCACACCTTGTAGATTGTAGACTATATTGAAAAACTTTTATTTATCAAGTTTAAAAAAAATCGAGCATGGAGTTGTCAAAATATTGAGTTTTGAAAAAAAATTAAGTTTTTTTTTTAAAATCCAAAAAAATTTTTTTCGAAAATCTGAATACACAATTCTATTTAAGTTTTTGGGGAGCTTTAGCAAAAAAAAATGATCAAAATCGGTTGTACTGTTTTTGAGAAAATCAAAAACAAAAAAAATGGTTCAGTGGGGGGTACCCTCAATGACCATTTTTCGAAAAATCTTTTTCAACCATTACCTAGCTTTAACTAAATGAAATTTTTTTGTGTTTTTATTTCTTAAATTTGTCGAACAGTCTTGGAGGAAAAAAATATTTATAAAATTTCGAAAAAAATCGTATGGCAGGTACCGTTATTTTTAGTATTAAAAAAAAAAGAAAAAAACGTTTGGGGGAAAAATTAAAAATGATATCAACCAAGTTTAAAGGAAATCGGCCGAGCCGTTTAGGCTGTAGTCGAACAGACAGACAGGCAGACGGATAGAATTGCGAGACCCACTTTTTTAGTCTTCGCTATTATCGTAATGTCAACTTTGATCAAAATCTCGAGTTCAATTTTTTTTACGAATGCTTAACTTGCCTTATACTACCTATAAGTCGCAAGTAAAAAAAAAGAAGTAGAATGATTTTCAGTGATTTGGTTGTTTGTGTCGGTTTCAAAAGATTTCTTTCTTTTTATTTGTTAATTTTCGATAAATGTCGGTAAATTGTGCCCAACGCACGGGGTAAATTCTTCGATAACGGCCATTTTTTCTGTTCCTTGTTCTTGGCTTTACACTTCACTGTAAGACTTTTCTAACTTATAATCTTTTTGTGATAACTTAATTTGAAAAAAAAAAAATGGGTTTTAGTCCATGGGTTTCGGCTCAAAGGTTTCCCAAATAAAAACAAATTAAAGTCCCCTTTTGGGCAAATAAAATCTTGTGTTTTATTTTTCGTTCTTTTGCTGGCTTTTCTCATTTCTCTTTGTTTAAAGGTAACAAAAAAATTGTTTTGAAATTTACTATTTGTTTTATAAAAAAATATTCCTAGCGTTCACTTTTTAGAACTAGTACACCATGTATGTGAACTTGTTTGTTATTCATTTTTCTTACAAATTGTTCGTTTTATAATAGATTAATAAAATGCATTCTTATGTTGTGTCAGTTGTGAAAGCTATTCGTATCATTTGGCAGCTCGTCGTTTCTGATTCTGAGTTTATCTTGTTTCTTGTAATGTTTTGTTGCGCAGGTTTCGTCAAATCGGTGCGGTCATTCATTTAATAATTAACCTTATTTATTTGCATTTAAATAAATTCATTGAGTTCGTGGTTCACTCCATGTTGTTTTGGCAAAACAGACTTTATAAAGGACAGCCAATTTGACGTTTTTTTTTAATATCAATTACTAAATTGCTTCAACCATCTAGCAAAACAAAAAAAAATCGAAGACCGAAATCAATCCCGCTGTCAATTCTTACACAAACAAATTTAGACCTTCCAAACTATCATTTTGAACACCTTGCGTTAGATACATAAAATTGGAGTGTGCCTATGTATGAATGTAGTAGTATAGTAAAATAAAATAAGAGAAGTGTCCTTTTAAACTATGTTTAAACTTTCAAAAGTCACACTTCTGCCACCGATGTTTATATTCGTTATGTTCGCTTATCGAACCCAAAATTAAATTCCTCCCTTGATGACGACGGTTCAGACATTTTGAAGCCCTTGTGTCGGAATCGTAACTGAAAAATCATAACCGTTGTCACTTATCGACAGAAACAATTCGTTGTTGTGCCTAAAATCTCAATCATTTCGTAATAATTCCAAGTCTGCTGTCAAATCACAGTGACAGGTTCGAATCGGATTTTGATTAAATATACGTATTCGTTTTATTTTTTGTGTTTGTTAATAATCCCTCAAAACTGTTTGTGTTCAAAAAACGAGATATGAAAACAGAATAAGTCCTTTCCTCATCAGCATCCGGGGTCTAAAGTGAAACAGTTTGGGATAAAATACACAGGTGACAGGCACTTGCTCACACAAGAAGGGACATTCAAAAATGATGACTATAAAGAACTTTAACCCGATCACACATTGTTAGTTGAGTAAAGAATAAAAAGTGTGACCATTCGCACTGTTATTTATTAGTTTTTTAAAAAGTAATTTTTTTTTTCAGTGCTGAATTAAATATGAGTTTAATCAGAGTTAGGCAATCGCCTTATAAGCCCTGGGGAGTTTAGAAGACGTTTTTCAGCCTAGGATTAACTTTCAGTTATGAAAAATCTATTTAAATTGCAGTGAGATGATACCATCTTTGACATTTCCATATTGCCAGACTTCGATTTCAAAAGATTTTTTGCTCGTGTTTGTCAGAAATATCGGTTAATAAAAGTCAGCTGTTGAGTTACATTGGACATGAGTTGAGGAGTTGACTTGGGTTTAATTTCGGAACTAGAATAGTGTAGTAATAATAAATCAGGCGTTAAGACCTTATGTTTAAATCGTTTGATCTGTAGACTCATTAATCTGCACGAAATTATCTTTAATGTCGATTTGCAATTATTGGTCCATGTTCCAAGCGATATGGATGGTCTGTCGGCAATATTCTTAAATTAATTGCACTTTATAGAAATGATTGTCAACATGCACCGCAAGGTGGCTCTACTGACGGCAAAATGCTGAACGCAGTGACAATACGAAACACGTGGGTTCTCGGCAACACTCTTACCGGTTACCGCTTTAATCAGTTCATTGGAAAGTCTCGTGTGAAGATGAACGGCATGTCTACGATCTCTCACTGTTCACCATGCTCAGTTAAATATGATACCAAACGGCGAATAGTGTTGTCAGAGATATGACTTATGCACGTTGAATTAATACAATTTACAATGTACAAGGTGAGCCAAATACAAGTTTATTTTTAAAAATACAAGAATATGAATAAAATTAAATTTTTTCCATGTATTATGGCTTTATTAGTAAGAGCAAACATTCTCATTAATTATGAAATAAAACGTCATTCAAATGGCTGCCTCGGCTAGCTTTGTTGTAGCGCATTCTGTCACTCCAATTTTCCAAGACCTTGTTGATGGTTTTGGGCTGTAGCTCATGGATTGCTTGGATGATATTAGTCTCAAGCGTTTCAATCGTTTTCGGATTGTTGGCAAAACATTGCACCATCAGGGTTCCCCACAAAAGAAGTTGAACGTTATTCCCAGCCTTATTTTCGAAGAAAAATGGTCCAATGATGCCGATGCTCTACAATCTGCACCAAAGTGTCACTCTCTGTGGATGCGTTGTCATCTGAACAATAACGTGCGGGTTTTCCGAGCCCCAGATATGGGAATTTTGTAAAATGATTATAAACGTAGCAGCCGAGATGAAAGAAGAGATGATTTTTCGCCCAAAATAGCTGTCCAATTCTAGCTGTCCTAAGGCCGAAATAATGGACGAACCTCCTAGCCAACCTTCCTTCCGTAACCATCGGAAAACAGATTGGCTTCTATATAGGGCAACTCTATTAAGGTCAATCAGGCCTGAGTTATATAGCATACCCTTCAACACTGAGGATCTTGATATTAAAGTCAATGACCTCACAGCAGCCCTCAACAAATCTCTGGAAACTGCCTGCCCTCTTATACAAATAAGAGGTAAAAAGAAACCACACTGGTGGTACTCGGGGCTGGATCCACTAAGAAAAGAATGCAGGAAACTCTTTAATAGAGCGAAAACCTCCAGAGAAGCTTCTGATTGGGATTCATATAAAGACTCCCTCAAGTTATATAAAAAAGAACTGAGGAAAACCAAGCGTATGTCCTGGAGAACTTTCTGTAACAATATAGAAGGCAACTCAGAGGCATCAAGGTTAAGAAAAATCCTCTCCAAAAATCCAGTAATGCCAAGTTGCCTAAAAAACAATGACGGTTCCTGGACAAACTCAAGCGAAGAATCGCTCAATCTGCTCCTGGATGTACATTTTCCAGACAGCTCTCCTTACGTTAATAGCACTGATCCTGATCCTAACAACATACTCAGTAGCTTAACTCCTCCACAAGGTCTGATCACAGAGGAAAAATTAAAATGGGCAATAAACAGCTTCAATCCATACAAATCTCCTGGGCCAGATGGAATAATTCCAGCGGAATTACAGGAAAATTCCGATATTCTGATACCCATTCTGGTAAACATCTTAAATGGTTGTATCGCTCTGGCTCACATTCCTTTGTCATGGAGAGAAGTAAATGTTATTTTCATCCCCAAAGCTGGCAAACCTAGCCATGTTAATCCTAAAGATCTAAGACCTATTAGCCTTTCATCATTCCTACTTAAAACATTTGAACGTCTGATTGAAATCCATTTGAGGGCAAACATTGATAAGTCCTTACTATCCAATGCTCAACATGCTTATAACAAAGGGAAATCTGTAGAAACCGCTCTACATACGCTGGTTCGTACTATCGAACACTCCCTTTATCATAAGGAGTTCACCTTAGTCGCTTTCCTGGATATAGAAGGAGCTTTTAACAATGTCGACGCATCCGCAATCACATCTGCGCTGTCATCTCTAAAGGTGGATAAGTCAATCAGTAATTTGATAAATCATATGCTGATAAGCAGGATTATTAATTCAAAACTGGGCGATTTTACTACTCGAAGGACTGTCAGTAGGGGTACGCCGCAAGGCGGCGTCCTCTCTCCTCTCCTTTGGAACCTAGTCGTAAATGAACTACTAGTGATTCTTGAAGGGGAGGGGCACAGGGTGATTGCCTATGCGGACGATGTTGCGATAGCGATATCTGGTAAGCATCCTAATACTCTGAAGGAACTCCTACAAAATGCTCTAAACAAGCTTACTAACTGGGCAGATCAATGTGGACTCGGTGTCAACCCCCACAAAACTGAACTTGTCCTATTTACCAGGAAATATAAAATCCCACACATAGACCCTCCCCTCATCAAAGGTATACCGCTTAAATTCTCAGACAAAGCAAAATATCTGGGTCTTATTTTGGACAAGAAATTAAGCTGGAAGCCCAATATCCAAGAGAGAGTCAACAAAGCCAACATAGCTCTTTTCTCTTGCAAAAAAGCCGTAGGTAATAAATGGGGTCTACAAACTCATATAACACACTGGCTATACATCTCAGTCATTAGACCGATACTTACATATGGAGTGACAGTATGGTGGACTGCGCTGGAAACAGCAACTAACCGCGATAAGCTCAGCAAAGTCCAACGAACAGCCTGTTTAATCATGGGTGGAACTCTCCGCTCAACTCCTTCTGCTGCACTTGATGTTCTTTTTCATCTCATACCGCTAGATATTTTTAGCAAACAATCGGCCGCTAACATAGCCATTCGACTTAAAGCCTCCTCGCAGTGGATCAATAATGATATTGGTCACTCTACTATACTGAACTCGTTCAGTAGTCTACCTAGTAACGTCGATTACACCACCCCTCATCCAAAATTTGATAAAAATTTTCAAGTATCCATCCCTTCCAGGTCTTCATGGGAAAATGAGTCGTTTTTGATAGACGAAGCAATTCATTTCTATACAGATGGATCTAAAACCGATGACGGGGTCGGTGGAGGCGTATACTCCGAAAAATTAAATCTTTGTCTATCTTTTCGTCTTCCCAATCACTGTAGCGTGTTCCAGGCAGAGCTTTTAGCAATAAAAGAAGTCCTCTCTTGGCTAAAAGAAAACGTTATATCGACAACCGATATACGTATCTTCTCAGACAGTCAAGCTGCCTTAAAGTCACTGGACTCTGTCTCCATTAACTCACAAACAGCCCAAAATTGTCGATCATCTCTGGTGGAGATGTCAAAACAGTTCAACATTCACCTTACATGGGTGCCGGGGCATAGAGACATTCCAGGAAATTGTAAAGCTGACGAACTTGCAAAAAACGGAACAATATTACCTTTGTTGGATAGCAAATCTAACATCGGTATACCCCTAGCTACTTGTAAACTTATGCTAAAGCAAGATACCATAAAGAAAGCCAACCACAGGTGGACCAGCACCCCAACTTGCCGGTCTACTAAACTGATTTGGCCATTGTTTGATGCCAAACGCTCAAAACAACTAATTTCTATTGGTAGATTGCATATTAGCTCCATTATAGGTGTCCTTACTGGGCACTGCCTAATAGGAAGACATGCTTCTCGTCTTGGAGTTCCTGCAAATGACTTTTGCAGAAGCTGCATGGATGAAGAAGAAGAGGAGTCAATTCCCCACCTTCTATGCTCTTGTCCTGCCCTAGCGCAAAGACGTAGACTCCACTTGGGAGACTACTACTATAACGATCCTAGTGATCTAAATAATTCCGACATTCACTGTCTCAAACGCTTCATTATTAGCTCAAAATGGTTTAACGAGTAAGGGGGATTTTTGAAATCCTTGTGGTATCACAACGGACCAAATATTGGTCTAAGTGTGCTGTCCTTTTCCGGTCAGCAGCCACTTTAACCTAACCTAACCTAAGGCCTAAACTGCAAAGCGATAAATGGATGGTTGTGAGCCTTCAATTGTTGAGTCAATTGGACCATGTAAGCGAATAATCCAAAATCTTTGTGGAGAATTCTTCTCAGGATAGTGCGTGAAATGTTGAGCTGTTGAGATCGATCGCGAGTTTTGATGTTCGTGAATTGAGTCTCACATTCTCGCCTGCAGCAGCTAAATTCTCGTCTGTGCGCACCGTACGACAACGGGTGTTATGAAAGTTGTCTACTAGCATACCAGTCTCATCAACTTTTTGCACAAACTTGCGTACAGAAGTCGCTAGTTTGAGATACACAGCACTCATTTTGAAAATAAGTTTTCAATGTTTCCCAACGTTTTTCAAACGTAGAGCTACTCATTTCGTTCCGCGGAGGTATGGTACTGACTTTTTCTCGAGAATTCGAGCGGGAAACAGTTGTCAGTGTCAAAATTACCTATGATTTAAAAAGAAACCACTAGATGGCCCACGATTTCTTGTTCGTTGCGTTTTTTCGGTGTGAAGCGGTTCATGGTTTAAACAGTGCTAAACTGAAATATGTCTACTCAAGTCGATTGGTTGATAAATGTCAAAGTTATTCAATGTTTTAGTACATACCGTCATAAAAGATGACGCATCATGTATGTGTCGGATCTTCAAATATCAGAAAATTAATTTTAACGTCAAGATCGTAAGAACCGGTTTCGAAAAAATTCAAAATTAAAGATGAACCGTTAAACTAAATATACAAAAACTCGTCTTTAAAGTTATACATTTTCAATTATGCCATCAAATGGTCACCTTGAAAGTACCTATGTGAACCGTTATTCTACACGAATGCGATATGTCATAGAGTAGCTGTATGCAATGAAATGTCCCAGTTAATAGTGTTTATCACTTGAATTCACAGAAAGGATACTTTGAAAGAGGCGGGCCATAGCTTTCCTCCTCGCGGTCATGATATGTTGATACCTATACTTTGTCTGAGATAGGAACAAGTGCCATTCAACTGGCTGTTAACTTCGTAGGTATATTGGTTCGTACTGGTTCGCAATCGTCGTTGACGTTGACGTAATATCATTGAAATGGGTCACGTGCACAAAAATATTACTGAAGTGTTTCCTTCCGTCACATATGGCTGCCACAGGACGAAACGATGACATTTCTCCTGCAGATAGACCTTGTATTCTTTTGTGTGCTTCTTTTCTGCTTTTTACTCTTCACACAGACCAAACGATAGCTTTCAGTTTCGGTTTTTATATTGAATTTTGTTCTTCTTTAGCTCGAGCAAAAAAGTTGAGAAAATGTTTTTGAATTGAAATTTATATTGGAAATATGCAGTCGATTGTAAGGATTATGAGAAGGAGTTTAAGGATATATAACAGTCAGTTCAAAAGTATTGGACTTGCTTTGCGAGGAGATAAGATATGAAAAAAAAAATAAACTTCTCTATAGAGAAGGTCCGCTGAAGTGGAAGATGTGTTTTTGCAATCGGTTGAGAAGATGTTATTCCTTCAAATTGAATATAAAATGGCGACAATTTATGCAGGGATTTGAATTTAATAATATTGAGAGAGGAGGGTTTTGTTGGATATAATCTTATAGATAGTAAGTTGTTATCCGTTTTTTTATAATTCTCACTGCCAACTTGATGATGGGTGTCCTTTTTGACTTGGTGAGAGAAAGTGTTTTTGTAAGAGTTAATGAAAAGAAGCCAACCAACTGGTGCGACTGTTTATTGTAAGGATGAAACTACGGACGAAGAAAACTTGACTTTTTTCTCAAAGGAATTGTGAAGGATCTGTTATTTAACTCAATAATAGGAAATAATCTTTAGTAACTCCATTTTGTATTGATTGGATACGGTCGCAGATGAATTATGATTCCTTCTAGAAGATATCGTTCATTTTCCAACAGCTGGCACGTTTGTAGCCGTCGATTCCTTGGACCCAATTTGCTATGACTCGGCCACACATTCGACGGAAACAGCCGCTATCTCTAGATCAATATTGGCTCTAAGCTCCTTCAACGATACCGGCTTGTTGGCATAGACAAGTCATTTAACGTAGCCTCATAAAAAAGGACTATAGGTGTTAAATCACACGATCTAGGCTGGCAACCCCCTTTAACATTTTTCTTGGGTTTTCAGTAAGTGTTAGTTTCACACATCTTTATGGCGATCTCCATTCATTGTAACTTCACGGCCATTTTCATAAACCAAAAAAAAAAAAAAAAAGGGCCCAATAACAGCACTGGCCGGCAGGGTAATTAGAAAATACAGTTAATTTTTGTGTGGATGAACGGGTGTTTCTTGAGGCATATAGGGGTTTTAACGTGAGCAGTAGGTCATATTCTATGTATATTGAAGAATTGATGAAAACGTTTAGCCAAAACAAGCGCTTCATCAATGAAGATCAATTTGTTATGTAATTTCCAACATTTCTAGAGCTCAATCCAAGAACTTACGTCGCTTCATAGCAAGATCCTTTCACAAAAATTGCTATAATGTGGTCTTAGAAATGCTCATTTTCTTGAGAACACCATTAATATTCAATGCACGTAGAATTGCTTGCCTTCTGGGATGGGAATCACGACCAAAAATTGGCGTAAGGCTCTTAAAATTGCCATCTCCGACTCGGAATTTTGTTAAAAATTTTAATTATTTTTTTTAATGATGAAAATGTTCTTTTTGTTTGGTTATTGGTTTAAAGTCATTGTTTCACAGCAAAAGTCCAAAGTTGTCAAGTACCAATTCGAGAACCCAATAAACAAAACTCCAGTAGCAGTAACGCTGTAATGACAGAAGGCATCACTGCGATTTTAAAGTATTAAATTCTACGCGGCTTATTCTTCCCCATTTGAAAATGCTGCCATTCTACATCAACATCCAAAGAACAAGAACATGTATCTGAAAATGAATATGAGAAACTGATGGTACTGTCATCAGCAAAACAATTCAATGGATTAGAAGTTTCAGAGATCATTGACGAATATCAGAAAGAGAGGCGGAGACAAAACGGAGCCTTGTGGCATACCAGCATTTATTTTATGGACTTCAGAATTAGAATTATCCAAACCAGCGGCGTAGCGTAGGGGGGGCGGTGGGGGCGGTCCGCCCCGGGCGGCAGGCCTAGGGGGGCGGCAAAAAGATCGTTTGACAAGTCAACAAACAACAATGATGTAAATTTGAAATTTGCCACCCTATCTGTGGTTCGTCGTTGACCGCTCTCGGCTGATTTTCGTGAATTCGTAAACGGTGAGTAGCGCCGTAAGAGTGCATTCCGTATCGTCAAACAAAACGTTCCGAAACTCTCGCGAAACTGAAAGGGAGTGTTCCGAAACATATGATATGCATATGCGAGATATGATAAGATAACTAGGATTCGACGGAAACGTTATTCTAGTCTCAGCCAGCTCAATGTTTTTGCTCAATCTCGCATCACAAAATGTAAGTAAGATTTTTCCATCTACAATCTCGAGTGGCCTAGAATTGTCCTCCGGCCAATTTTCATGGGAATGCATAACTTATTTTACAGGCAGAAGAAGAAGACGTGCAGACGAAGTCGACTCACCAGAAGTACCTTAAGCATCTAGTCACAAGCCTGCAGAAGAAATGAACCTCGTGAAGCTGCAAAGACGCTTAAAAATAAGTTTGTGGAAGTTCTTGAGGTACTGGAAGAATTGACGGATCAGTAGTCAGTCGTCTTCTGACAGTCATGCAGTCATTAAACTTCCTCACTTTTCTTGGCTTTTGAGCTGCAGAGCTACCTGAAGAAGATGGCGCACAGATTTACCTGCAGCAACGTGGACTGAGTGTGGATAAGTGTGCTCAGAAACTCTAAGTTTTAAAAGCTCTCCTAGTGGAGAGAAGAGACCGTTTCGTCCAAGCCGCAATCGACTTTTCTAAGACTCTTTCGAAAAAACTCGGATTAGAACTCAAAACGAGAGGAATTCGCAGGAAAAAAAGCATGCATGGCGATGAATCCGCAGATGCAGCTTTGTCTCACGAGTCTCATTCGTAAGGCCCGTAGAATCCGTTTATGGAACCGCTGATCCTATTTTACTTTCAATAAAAGATACTTCATTGCCTGTGAAATGATGTCCTGAAATTTAATTTTAATTTAGTATTGAATGGGGGCGGCAAAATGGGTCTCCCGCCCCGGGCGCCGAGATGGTACGCTACGCCACTGATCCAAACCCAACAAAACTTGTAATGAGCGGTTCAAAACTTACTACTCTAACCCAAATAACTTCTTTACAGCTCGAGCCGAACCATGAATTCGCGATAAAATCTCTCATTCCGAAAAGAATACATTTTTTTATCATATCTGCACTGGAGTCCATGTCACTATCGAGGAAGCATAGCGACCAGTTAAAGTTCCTGAAGAAATCGGTGAGACCGTCCCAGTTGGCTTTCTCGTATAGCCATACGGTTCTCTTGGGAATTATTTCTCTAACTGGGTTTTGTTGACGTGAGAAATTTGCAGATTATGACAAAATGGTCGGATGTGTAAAGCGCTGATAAAACATAGATAGTGTATTTGTCAGGGTCAGAGGTAAGAAACAAGTCTAGTGTGTTTGTGGATTGACCTGCAACGTTTGGAATTCGAGTATGCTCGTGAACGAATTGAGTCAAGTTGTTTGACTCAGATAAAATCTCGCAATACCTTCCTTCTGACCAGAATAGCGCAGCCACGAAGAATTGTGTACATTAAAATCGCCTTTAATCTTAATCTAATCTAATCTATATGTCCGTATTTGAAAATACTCAAAATACTCGAAATATTTTTTAAAATTCCTGTTTTTCAAAATACTTCTAACAAAAAAATATATTTAGAATATATTAAGAAAAATGCGTTTTTATCAATTATTTACAGAATATTGTTAAAAAATATTTAATACCTTGAAAAACGCTTTAAAAAATTGCACGTCTGAGTCGCACGAGCCTGCTCCTATGTAATAGACTAGGAATTTTAAAAACAAATGTTAACGAATGTTCTTAAAAAAATAAGCTTTTATATATAAAATTTTTAAAACATTTTTAAGAAAAAAATTTAATACACCAACTTAAAGTTTTTATTACTGTACGAATAAAAATTAAATTATCAAGAAAAATATTGAGCCGTTTTTGAGATGTCGAACTTTCCAAAAAAAAATATTTTTTTTAAGTTTTGAAGTGCAATATTTTTCAAACTTTTTAGAAGCTTCCCTATAAAAAATTTCATTAAAATACGCAATGTCGATAATGAGAAATTCAAAATTTGAAAAAATGGTTCTATTGTAGGTACAGTCAGTAATTTCTTAATTTCAAAAATTGTTTTTTTTTAGTTAAAGATCGTAAAAATTAACCGAAAGAAAAAATTATCAAAATTCTAGGCGCCACTTTCGAGCAAAATAAGATTTTCGAAAACCATTTTTTAACATTTGTATGGTAGGTACCGTTATATTTAGGTAAAATAAATTTGTTTTTCTCAGGTCTTGTAGATGATATTAAAAAACTTTTCTTTATCAAGATTAAAAAAAAATCTAGCATGGTGTTTTCGAAATATTGAGTTTAAGAAAAAAAAATTGTTGAAACTTTTTTTACAAATCCAAAACAATTTTTTTTGAAAATTTGAATACACAATTTTATTTAATTTTTTGAGGAGCCTTAGCATAACAAAAATAATAAATATCGGTTTTACCGTTTTTGAGAAAATCAAAACAAAAATAAATGGTTCCAGTAGGGGTATCATTAATAACCACTTTTCGGAAATTTTTTTTTTCAACTTTTATCTAACTTTAACTAAATGAAATTTTTTTGTATCTTTCTATTTTAAATCTGTAACAGTTTTTGAGAAAAAAATTATAAAATTTCGGAAAAAATTCTTATGGCAGGTACCGTTATTTTTGGCCTTAAAGAAAACAGAAAAAAAAAAACGTGTGGGGAAAAAAAATAAAAATAATATCTACCAAGTTTAAAAAAAATTGGCCGAGCCGTTTAGGTTGTAGTCGAAAAGACAGACAGACATACAGAATTGCGAAACCCAATTTTTTCGTCTTCGATATCATCGTAATGTCAACTTTGATCAAAATCTCGAGTTCCATTTTTTTCCTAATGTATATCTAACTTGCCTTATAGTACCTATAAGTCGCAAGTAAAAATGGTGTTAAGTCCACTCAAATTTTACTGTTTTTCTTAACTTAAAATATGAAATTATTAAGAATTTGTTGAAAAATTTGAACAATCTTTAATTATTTCCTTAATTAATAATATTGAATAAGTCGTATTTAATATTACTAAATACTAATTTCCAGAATTCAAAAATTAAAAATTTTAAGGGCTGAATTCTGTTAAACAGAATGATCAGGAGAGCTTTAAAAATGAGCTTTTTTTAGGGAAGCTGAATTTTGATAAGTAGACCTGCTCCCCTTTAATAATTGATTTTCTTACAATGGAAGTCCCAAAATTAATTTTTTTTTTCAAAATTGAACACTATATTTGATGACGTTCTATTTCCAAACTATCAACTCTAAAAATTCAAACATTTCCAACAATTGTTACTACTTGTTTTTTCGACAAAAAGAATCTTGTCAATTCAGAATCTGAAGAGGTCCAAGTGTTAAAAATCTCTTAGCAATCTGGAGATTGCAAGTGTGTCAGTTTATCTGCTGGAATCTTTAAATCTCTTGATGTATTTTTTACTTTCTAGTCGATGTTTTGTTGGCCGGTCTCGACAGGCTTGTCTTAAAGAAAACACGCAAAAGGATATTATTTGGAACAACTGTCTTATATTTGAAAAAACAATGATATTTTACTAATACTAAAGTTTTTAACAGCGGTCTCTGGAAAGTGGTATTCTGGTTGATTTTAATAATCAAGTGATACACTGGATCTAGTCTAAGGTTATTCTGGTATTATGTTTAATTAAGCTTCAAGATTCAGGTCATGATGTCTGACATCTGGATTCTAGTGATTTGGGTTATAATTTTAATCCTGGTATTGTGTTATCGAGCTAAGTCTCTGTAAAACTTAGAGTTCGGAATGAAACCGACACTTTAAAACAGAAGGATGAAACATTCTGGTGTATTGGCATGCGCTAGGCCACTGGTGGCAGTAAAGTTCAGCTGGTACTACAGCCCACGTGAAATTACAAACAGCATGCTAAACGCTCTAGCACATCAGTAGGTAATAGGCCCCTGGTGGCGCTAAAGATCAACTATAGTACTAGGCCCCTGGTGGTATTATGGGTCAGCAGGTTCTAGAACTCTGGTAGCATTAAAGATCAGCAGGTGCTACGCCCCTTTTGGCTTTAAAAAGAGCTGGTTAAATCTCTTGTCATGGAAAGTGCTGCTCATGAGCCGTTCGGAATCGGCATAAAATTGTAGGTCCCGCTAACACGCACACAGGAATGGTTGAGAGTTGTATGTCACTAAGTCTTGGTTCACTTTGAGCTGTTGCACCACCATATTTTTAATTAGGTTTACTTCATTGTGACGTTCCGTGTCCATGGGGTCTGTGCATTTTATTGTTCTGAGATGCGGTTTTTTTGATAACCCAGAATAGTTGAGGTAGGGACGGCTGATATTTGATCATTGAATAGTAAGCAAGTAGAACAGTACTGTCTGCTACGAAAGTAAATCGTTACCACCTAACCTAAGAAACTTACAGAATTTCAGTATCATAACAACCTCTTTATGCAAATTTAAATTGACTTTAAAATATGTCATGTTATTGCATTAAGGATTTCACATGATCGCAGTTTCAATTTTTGGTATTTTAACTTGCCGATTTGACTTTTTATAAAAAAATGTTTACAACTTTTTAATTTTTGCGTGAAAAGTTCCAGGTTTATTTAAGCCAACATGTGGAAAAATCCAGTCATTTTGTTATTGTCTGTTCTTTAAGGATCTTAGATACAATTTTAGAGTGCTGAAAACTTTTTGGTTTACTTCAAATTTTTCAAAAAGTAATACCAAAAACATTTATTATAGAAACCAAAAAAAAAAAAAACTATTATATTTCCTAAAGGTTCATCAAATATTAATTGATAACCCATAGTCATTTGCATGAACTTGCAGTATTATTTCATTTGAATTCAATGATGCGAATGGTTATACTTGACTGCAATAAGTAAACTAATTCCCGCCGACATTACTCATCAGCCCGTGAAAAACTCCTTTCCGCTACAAGTCACAATGATTTAAATTGAAAAATAAAAAAAAAGAAATAAGCACGAAGCAAAAAAATTAAAAATCCAAATCAAATGGAAAATCAAACTCCCATAAGCCCCTCAATCCGGACACCTAGATGCAGGTTCGGATCCACGGGAGGGGTTTCAGAAAATCGTCATTAAATTCACAATTTTTAAAATAAAATTTTTTTGTTACTTACTACTTTCTCTTAAGATTAAGGTCAATACCTAAAGTCCCTTAACCCAGGGCAAAGTGATTAATAACTTTCAATTATTTTAATTTGCATATTTTTGGAGAAAATGGAGAGGACCTGCTTATTTCCGAAGGATCCGAACAGCTAAGATGAGAAGCAGTTTTTCATGACAAGAAATACTCATTTTAGAATTTGTCACTTTCTTCAAAGTGGCAGTATCCCTGGAAAATATATTCTTCTTTAGAAAGGATGAACATTTTAGTTAAGTTCTTTTCAACTTAACGAAGATATGCCCTCTGCAAATTTCCGCCAATTACCACACCCACTTTTCTTAAAATAATTTTTAATTCTTATTCACAGAGGGATGGAAGTTGATGAAATTTTTGTTGTTATTAAAAAAAACATGGATACGAAATTCCGCCTACTACCCCATCCACTTTTCTTATGTTTATTAAAACAGACAATTTTGTATGTCTAAGAAGATGCATAGTTCCTCAAGCTCCCACTGATTCATCAAAATAATTCATAGATTTTTAAAAGACAGCTAAATATCTGAGCTCTATACATGGAGTGTTTTAGACATTCGAGAAAATCAAACCGAAAGTGCCCCCAAACTAAATAAAATCCTGTATCCGCGCCTGCCACTCTCAGACTCCTCTCGCCCATAACGAATTTATTATTCTCTTTCGGGGCAAAAGTTCCCTTCCTTTTCGCACAATCGTTCAGGATAAATCAACCTTGCACATTCCTTTCCAATATCGACTCCTTGGAAGATCCCTTTTTTCATAAACCAACAAGCAAAAAAAAAAAAACGGAAGAAAAACCTTAAATTGATATTTGATTTCTGATTTAATTTCAAAGTCGTGGTCTGGTCTGTGGAATGCTCAGGAGCTTACTCTGGGGCTGATGCTGGGCGGACGGTGGAATGATGTTGGTCGTGGTCGTTAAAGATAGTTTCTTCCTCTTTCGATATTTCCCAAAGGAAGAACGATTCTTTAATAAATGTTTTGTGTATGTGTGTGTGTGTCCGGCGTTGAATCGTTGGAGATTGGTACATGAAATCTTGCACCCTGGAGAGGGGGTCTGTTAAAAAGCCACATTTTTTGGTCCTTAAAGGATTTGCAAGCAGAGAGAGGTCCTTTTCCTAATTGACGTTGTCTCTTTCCCATAATAAGGGAATATTGTTTTTTTTTTTGGTTAAGTCAAGTGTAGGATGGTAATTTGAACGGTGACTTCCCTTCTCTCTTTGGGGTATTTTCAGTATTTGCTCATATCCTTTGAAAATGACGAACCCAGATGGGGACAAAAATCCGAGGGTAATTATGGATTTTAATTGTCCTGGTGTATTTGTTTTGTCAGGGAATTTAGGTCGCCAACGCGCTCCGGCCGCCACACCGATTGGATTGGGTAATGTTTAAGGATTACATTGGACAAAATGTCTTGTTTAAGTAGGCACCTCTTATACTCATGCAAGCGAATGATGGCAAATTGCTATTTGCTCGATTTAACTGTTAACATTGTTAGATTAATGTTTACACAAGGACCAAATGGAATTCGAGTGTATGCGAAATCGACCACGTGTGCTCTGCTGCCATGGCTGAGTGTACTATTGGTCTATTTACATATACGACTACTCGTGTGTATACAATTGTCGATTACAACTATTTCCCTTCAGAATTTATTGTTCTACATAATTATCCTGGATGTTATTAAATCAACTCCCGGTAGCTATAGACTGCAACACAAAAATAACGGAATCAGGAAATTACAACGAATCGCCTGGAGGATTTGAGTGAGCGGAACAGAAACACATTTACACATTTAGCCAGAAAGGACACTCCAAGGACTATTTAATTAACCAACAACGTCCCAATTACAAATTCAGTGCTGAACCCTATCGTGGAAGCAATGATAATTCTTCCCAACTGCTGCTGTTGCTGCAGTTTTGCTGGATGTTCGCTATTCGCTTGTGTTTATTTATTGCTTCAGCAATTCACAGCCAGTGAATATTTTGCCACTGCATTTTTTTTTGGAACTTTATTCCTTCAGCCGGTTATCCTTTTCTCCATTTTTCATACTAAATGTGCAGCTGATAAATATAGGTATAGGAAGTATACGTAAAAGGAAAAATCCTTCCGCGGAAAACCAAGATGATGATGACGAAGACGACGTCTAGCTTGTCGAAATCGGAATGTACTCTTACCTACCCTGCGAACCGAAATCTTTAAGCGACGACAACGAAGACGAACAAGAGAAAGTAAGTTCTGCAATTGCAAACAATGAAGAGAAAATGTATCACCAAAACCAGCTGAACAAAGTGAAATATTTTCCAAGAGGATAACATTTCCTCTTCTTGGCGGTGGTTTTTTGTGAGCTTAAGTCTTAGTAGTTTATACAATGGTGCCAGTAAGGATATCTTATAAATAATTCAGGAATGCAGAAATTTATAAGAAGCTGTATGGTAATCCTTCTGTTGATTGTGTTTTGCGATTCCCGAAAGTAACTGATACTTTGAACAGAAATTAGAGATGGTATCAGCCATTTCTTCGACAGGATATTGATCAAATTTAATGAAATATGCAGAATACAATTAATTAACCTTAAGTACAAAATTCCTTTGCATTAGAAGAACAGGAAATGTCGATAGAAATTTAAAAAAATTACCAGTCTGTTTTCGCCTAACCGAATAAGTAGTGTCAATTCTTAATAAGATCTCTACAAAGGTATCCTTCGAGGAGTTATGAAGAGCCTACTCCGAAGTAGAAAGTCCTAAGTTATATTCTTTAAAGTTGTTGATACCAATACCGCCATTTTGTCCTGTTTGTTAATAGCATGTTACCTGATCTTGTCCTTGCTTACTTCAAGACCAACCAGTTTCGACTGTTTTTTTTTTAACAAAACGAGGGACTCTATTACGAAATAGCTGGGCAGAATTGATCCAAAAAGTGCTCTTTAGCTGGAAGATCCTGGGCTCCGCATAATGTAATTAGAAGCAAGAATCTCATTGTCGAATATGTTTAGAATAGTTCAGAGGAGCTATTTTAAAGTTGGACAACACACCATGTACAAGTATTTTCGACACAGCTAGATCAGTTTTGCCGGGATATCTAGATCGGTCATCCCCATTAATATCTCCTGATGAGAAACGGTATCGCATGGGGCTTTTGAAGTCAATAAAGAGATGATAACTCTCGACTTTAAATTTTTTTGCCTTTTCGATCTGTAGCAGGAATACAGCTAAATAGTTCTTGTCAGACCAAGGATCACTTTTTCTTAGGTGGGGTATAATGAACCTGATTCTCAGTCTGACATGCTTCTTTCCATCCATACTTGGTTGATGATTTGATTCATATACTACCGATGCAGACCAGATGATGATTTCCAATAGGATAAAGAATCCTCTGAATACTTTCTCGAAGCTTGCTCCTGGTGGTATTTATTTACATTTCGACCCCATACCGGCTTAAACTTCTAGATTCTGTTTCGTCTGACATAGGTCAAAACTCCTGCGTGCAAGTATCCACTCATAAGATGACATTCTTCAATGAAATCTTCCGTTTTTTCCCACAAGTGAAGTTAACCGCGCTTAGATTTCTACTCCATCTAGTCGGTCATTTCATTCTGAGCTTATATAGTGCGCTCTGAGCTGTTTCTGATTGAAAAAAGAAACACAAACATTTTTGACAGCTCAGTTCTCTGCTCTGAATGAATATACTCGTAGTAACAGTTGTTTTCTCTCATTGATGTCTTTCATTATTTTATAGAACGAACAACGAACAGAATCGGAACAAGGAACTACCTTGAGGAATATAACAATTTTCTCGATTCGCAATTGTCACTTTTCGTGATAGGACTCAATATTTCATTATGAATATTCGTTCTGGAAAAAATAGTCGAAATTTGACTTTCACGACTTATAGGTGCTGTAAGGCAAGTTATGCATTCGTAAAAAAATTGAACTCGAGATTTTGATCAAAGTTTACATTTCGATGATAGCGAAGACGAAAAAAGTGGGTCTTACAATTTTGTCTGTCTGTCTGTGTCTTCGTCTACAGCCTCAATTGCCCAATTACCCCCCCCCCACACGTTTTTTTTCCTTTTTTTGTAAGACCAAAAATAACGGTACCTGCCATACGATTTTTTTTTTTCAAAATTTTATAAATATTTTTTTTTCTCACAAACTGTCCACAGATTTAAAAAAAAAATTCAAAAAAATTAATTTAGTTAGGTACGAGTAAGTTAAGTAATGATTGAAAAAAAAGTTCAAAAAATGGTTATTTTTGTGTACCCCGCTTGGAACCATTTGTTTTGTTTTTGATTTTCTCAAAAAAAAACGGATGATTTTGATCATTTGTTTATATTAAGGGTCCCCAGCATTTTCAATATTATTGTGTAGGCATTCAAATAAAAATTTTTTTTTTGGATTTCTAAGAAAAATTTCAAATTTTTTTTTTTAAACTCAATATTTCAAAAAATCCATGCTCGATTTTTTTAAAAATATATTAATTAAAGTTTCTTAATAAAATCTACAAGAAATGAGAAAAAAAAATATTTTACCTAAAAACAACGATACCCTCCATACAAATGTTAAAAAATGGTTTTCGAAAATCGTATTTTTCTCAGAAACGGTTCCGAGAATTTTGCTACATTCTTTTTCTTTCGATTAATTCTTACGATCTATATTTTAATAAAAAAAAATTTGAAAAAAGATATTACTAGCTGCACTTACCATAGAACGATTTTCTCGAATTTTGAATTTCTCATTATCGGCAAAACGGATTTTAATGAAATAGAGAAGAATTTAAAAAGTTTTTGAATTTTGAAAAAAAAAAATCTATTTTTTTTTTGGAAAATTCAATATCTCAAAAACGGCTCAATATTTTCTTTTTAAATTTTTATCGAACAAAAATAAAAACTTTAAATTGGCGTACCAAAATTTTTTCTTAAGAATGTTTTAAAATTTTGTATAAAAAAGCTTATTTTTTTTAAGAAACCACTACAACGACTTATAATTTTTGTTCTCTCATAAATTCGTATTTATCGGAGTTTAACAAATAACTTTTATCCTTATGAACAGTTTTCTCCAATAACATTGGCGCAAAATTTTAAACAGCTTATTATTAAGGTATTAGTATGATACTACTTAACAATTAACTTTATAGTAGTTTACTAACTCATTCTTAATTTTAAACATTTTCTAACTAGTATCGTACTTAAAGAATTTTCTTAATAAATTGCTTCTGAACACCCCTAAAACAATGACATTTCGTGTGAAAAAGTAAATACACGAACCTTTTTTGATGTTTGCAAAAGTCAAAGAGTCATAAGAACAAGAAGCTAGCAAGATACTAAAAAAATAAAGTAGGTATTCGATTATTTTAACTTTAATAAAAGGGTAGAAAAAGTATGATGCTATATTCGATTAAAATTTGCAAATTCGTTGTTTTAACCTACGAGTAGTATCATACTAAAACAGCTTTAGCATCGTACTAATTCAATTAAAATTTTGAGCCATTCATTTTAAAATACCTAGTCTATTACATAGGAGCAAGTTCGTGCGACACAGTCGTGCATTTTATTTTCCTGACTATACCAAAGGCTAGAGAAGTGTCAAAAATTCAACTTGAACTTATTAATTAAAGAAATTAACATACTATTAGCTTAAAAAACTGAGAAGAAGGGAGTTTTGTGTATGATAACTGTACTCGTACTTATCGTATAGACTAGTGTATAAGGTTTTTGAATCATATGACTTGAATTAAAGTTCGAATACAAGAGTCCAGAGCCTTACAGCTATTTTAGGGAAACTAATCTGGTCATGGGACTCTTTTCTTCGAGGTGCACTTAATCTAGAATTACAGCAAGTAGCTGTCAGAAATCAAAGCCTTATTCATTGCGCCTACCAAAGCTTCATGATAAGCAGCTCTATCCTCTTGCCGACTTATAACCGTCCGTTATCTCCGTTGACGGTGATGGCTTAGCTAACGTCCCTTTCAAATAAAGATATGGACCGATAATACCGCCAGCCAATGATCCACTCCAAACAGTGATTTTCTCTAGATGAATTGCAAATTGGTGGACCTGATGTTAATTGTGTCCCTCACAAATTCGACAAATGCTTGTTGACGAACCTATTCTTCCAGAAATGGCCCTCGTTGATGAATAGGATTTTTCGACCGAAAATGGGCGAAACGCTTGAAATGTTGCTCGAACAAAATATTCACTTTCATAGACCAATTCAACCATTTGAACTTGAAGAAAGTCCAAAAACTGGAAAGAACTCCCAAAACTGAGGCAAGTTCTTGCAAACTATAAACACGATCGTGTCAACTTAGGTAGGAGTTCTCACGGGTCACTGTAAACTAAGACGGAACTTGAGTATTCTTGGCCTGGTAAACAGCCCCACATGCAGATTCTGAAATACTCATGACGAAACGCTGGAGCACATACTAGGCGGATGCGAAGCACCAATAAATCAAAGAAACAAGTATCTGGGACACTACCAGGTAAAAGAGAGTGATTTATTTATCCTCTTTGAAGCTACGCCAAATAATCAAACTCATCAAAGGGGTACACTTGGAGGAAGAGCTGTATAGGGTTAGAAACTCATTACTCGTAGCTCTGGATGGGGACGCAATAGATCTTTAGGTCGCTGCGCCGTTCAAACCCCCTCTCCATATGCGTTCATTATTCATGAACTTGTTGTTGCTATGCCTTGCCTTATTGATTTGGCAAGACAGATTAAATAAATGACAGTTAATTTGACAGACGTAGCTTCAACAATATGGCCTCAATCATTTGCCAAAGTTTGAAATTCCCTATTGGATTATTGGAAAACCCTTTAGTTTATCAGTTGCATTAAACTGACTAACATTTCTGATACCCTACACAGGTTAATGAACTGTTTCTAACTCCAGCCTATTAATTCGGTCGTAGCATATTCAGATCGTTGTTGTTTCATTCAAAACCTCACTTCCAATGAGAGAATATTTTGTTTTTTTTTTTTAGAAAAACTCCTGCCAAAATATTCGACCTTACTGTGCGCTATTTTTCCTCGGTTCGGTGAGACAATCACTTTATTTTTGGTTGAAACCTTTTTGCGGTCTTACACAATTCAGTGACATGGCGATAACTAGAGAAACTATGAAACAATAAGAAAGGAGTGAGACGCTGCGCTGTGTACAACGGCAAAGGAGTCGCATGGTCCAGGGAATATTCTGCATCAGCATCATTATCACTATCATCGTCGTCGTTGTCGTCTTCATTGTCGTCGCGATATCAACCCAAGACAAGTTGCTAAAACAAAAAAATATAAAAATCCTTTTGCCTGCACCATTCTTCCGTCCCAGTCTGCTTGGAGCCAACCACGACTTGGCTGGTAGTGGGGGCAACAAGGCATCATCTTCTTTTCTTGATAACCATCTTCAGCCACTTGGTATCTTACTGGCCAGGAAAGAAAATAATGGGTAACACTTCTACGTCTCCACAATACCGAAGTAGGACCCAAAAAGGACTTTGCAAAGGTAGTGCAGCAGCAGCAACCGACCATTATTGTATCAAGGATATCTTGCAATAGGGCTTCTACCAAAAGATTGCAGTACTTTTAACAAGGAGCTCTCTAGACATTGCACATTTGAACAGATAGAAATATGACTGGACAAATACTCCATGATAACTGTATAGCATTTTTGAGATTAAGATCCTTTTGTGTTTAATGGCTGGTGCTGCTGCAGTACGAGGACAAGAAGACATCCTCCAACAGGATCTTAGTGTACTTACCTACCGCCCGTACTCTATATGTATACACAATAATAGTAGTTGTTGCATAGGGAACTCTTGGGTGATGATGGTGATGTATCTTGAGTAATTCCAAACGAATTGGTCTTGTGCTGCAACAGCATCAGCACCAGCAGCAGCATAGTAGAATCAGAAGCAGGCAACAGCTTGGGAAATGTCTTGTTTTGTGCCGCACGAAAGACCCAAGAGTTTCGTTTCTCTAATTAAATGAGGAACAAGGAGTAGTAGGAACAAAACTAAAGCAGCATAAAAGGACGAAGAACAATGAAGAATTCACAGAGGCTATATTCAGTGCAGCAGAAGGCAATTGGAGACAATTTAATTTTATGTGCGATGAGAGTTTTAGGTCTTTGTTTTCCAAAGTGGCCGGAAAAAGGATATTAATGATGAGATAAGGATATTTTATTGTAAGTTGATGTTAGATGGTATTATGAGATTTGTTAGTGAAACTGGTTTTGATTTAATTGCATTTGTGTTCTCTGTCGTAAGAAATCGAAATAAAAATCAGTCTTTGCTTAGATTGTACTGAATAGGTGAACTTAACTAATTTGATCGGATCCTCGAGATCAATAAGTATTATTTTCCAAGTGAGTTTTGAGAGAGTAGAATAAGCTTATACTAGCAAACCAAAGATGCTTAGCGTTTAGCTTTAGGTTAATTGAAAATAGCTTAATCATATAAAAGCTACACAAATATGCCTTTTCTTACTTATTATGTCTAGTAGGCTTTGAATAGTTCTTATTTTAAGAACTCTCTTTGGTGAAAGTGAGAATATTCCCGATGATATAAGCTCAAGACAAACTGACCTCAGTCTATAAATATCAGTCGTAGCTTAAGCTATGTCATTCACAATTTATTTAACCATTTAGCAAATCATTTTAACTGTAACCAAAATAGATTTAACCCAAGCCCAAATAGGTTTCACTTAAACGCAATTCGAGAAATAGTAGAAATAGCGGCCATGGCAGCCTTGCTTTTTTTCTTGTTTTTTTTTTTTATAATTAGCGCGCACACAAGGGGTTATTACTACCCTAAAAATGATTTACACAGTATATACGAGCATTAGGAAAACAAGGAGGGGTTTAAAAGGAGATACCGATGCACATTAGTTTTAAATTTTTGAACATTACAATGGGAAGGAAAAATAGAGCTGGGTAAAGCATTCCACATTCGTGTAGTCCTGCTAAAGAAAGAATCTCTGTATTTCACAGTACGTCCGAAGGTGGACTCAAGGGTAAACTGATGAGCATTCCTAAAAGCGCGAGTATTGCGGTTAAATTGTTTAAGGAGAGGAATGCAACTGGTTATTTCGCTAGAGCATTGTCTATAGAAGTAACGGTAAAATAATGAAAGACAAGAAACATTGCGACGGTGCTCGAGAGATTCAAATTTTTCTGTTATACTTCTATCACCTATCATTTTTAAAACTCTTTTTTTGGATTCTATCCAAGAGACAGTGTGTTATTGGAGAACCTGCCCAAATATGGGAATTGTACTCGAGCTTTGGACGAATATAAGCTTTAAAAATTACAGCCAGATCAGAAGGGGTACAAAATTTCTTGCAAAGTCGAAGGAAAACTAAACACTTGGCAGCGTTTTTGGCAACATCGAATATGTGGTCATTCCACCCAAGGTGGTCTGTGATGCACATACCGAGCACAGAGAGTTGTTCAGTTTCCTCAATGCAAGTGCCGCTCATGGATAGCGGCAAAAGGGGAGGATTTCGATTTAACGATAGAAAACAGCATTGGGTTTTTGAAGCATTAAATTCTACACGGTTTTTTATTCCCCAATGGACAATGCTGTTAAGATCGGAATTTAATGAGCTTATCATACGCTGCCGTTCAAGTTCCACTTCCGAAGAACAAGGAAGCGAATCTTCGAACGAATATGAAAAGCTGAGGGTACTATCATCAGCAAAACAATTTAGTGGATTAGAAGTTTCAGATAAGAGATCGTTGATAAACATAAGGAAGAGAGTCGGAGACAAAACGGAGCCCTGGGGTATACCAGCATTTATTTTATGAGTTTCAGACTTGAGACAATCTAATACGACTTGTAGAGGGGCCTGAAAGGTAATTTCTAATCCAACGAAGAAGAGAGTCATCAATACCAAATGCACGCATTTTCGATAAGAGAACTTGATGCCAAACTCTATCAAATGCTTTTAAAATATCAAGTGCAATAATCTTACTTTCTCCAAAACGATGTAAATATTTGTTCCACTCTTCGGTGAGATATACCATCAGATCACCAGTGGACCTATTGCTACGAAAGCCATACTGACGGTCATTGAGAAGCTTTCGTTCTTCGAGATATTTCTTGAGCTGATTATTTATCAGTGTTTCCATGACCTTGGAAAGAAGGGACGTAAGTGCAATTGGACGATAATTTGAGAGGGAAGAAGATTCACCTTTTTTAGGGACAGGCTGGACAAATGCTGTTTTCTATCTACTCGGAAAGAGTCCAGAGGAATAGGATAGATAGAAAAGCTTACGCAGTGGTTTTGCCAGCGTTGAAGAACACCTATTCAGAACAATGGGAGGGATACTATCCGGGTCAGCGGATTTGTGTATGTCAAGATCTTTCAAGACTCTTGCAACTGTACGAGTACGAAAGAAGACTCGTCCCATGGAAAAATTTGTGTTCTCAAGTACAGGAGGAGTCATAACACTCTCTGACAGCGTCGAATTAGCAGCAAAGTGTGCTGCAAGCAAATTGGCTTTATCAATAGAGCTGACGTAGGGAGTGTCATTGATAATGAGCGTTATCAATTTCGTTTTATTCGTTTCACCGAAGCGCATAGTTTGAACCTTTGGATGGAATTTAATTGGGGAATTTTAGAAATATGCGCAGGGAATCGTCCAGTGCGGATTGAATTCAAAATAGGATTGAACCGCTTTTGATTTTTCTCATCAATTTTTTTTCCGCGCGGACTAAAGGGATTCTCAAGAATTGGATATAGGTAGGGTGAATTTTCTGAAAGGATCTTGTTCTGTACCCTTATAAGATGAAGTTTCCTGAAGAACTAAATCCAGTAATTGTCGTGATTTCTCATGGTATTATGACTACCTCAGTTATGTCAATACGGGCGTTTATATTAAGTGCGTAAGATATAATTTTCTTGAAATCTGAAAATGAGGAGGAACATAGAGAAAGTTAAAATAATTTAAATTCGGGCAGTGCGCCTAAGGAAAGAATCTCTATATTTGAGAGTACGTCCGAAGTTAGGCTCAAGGCTTAACTGATGAGCATTTGAAGCTAGACGAGTCCTACGGCGGAACTGTCAAAAGCAAACGCAATAAAGCAATTAAGGAAAGCAGACGTTAAGATAGTTAAGTTGTAATAAAATTAGCATAAAGCTGTTGAATTTCCACAGCCGAAGAACAGAGTTGTGAATGTAGAAAAAACAAAATGCACGACTGTGCCGTACAAACTTGCCCCTATGTAATAGACTACGAATTTCAAAAATGAATGTTATTAGCGAAAAACTTATCATAAGCATAAAATAAATTTTTTAAATGACTAAAACAATTTCTTTAGGAGTTGGAGGTAAAAATAGGATGCCATGCGATTCAAGCAAATATAGGTTTACGCAAGAACAAAAATTATAAGTCTTTGTAGTGGTTTCTTAAAAAATAAGCTTTTGTATAAAAAATTTTTAAAACATTTTTAAGAAAAAAATTTGGTACGCCAATTTAAAGTTTTTATTATTGTTCGAATACAAATTAAATTAAAAAAAAATAGATTTTTTTTTTCAAAATTAAAAAGAAAATATTTTTGTTGAAGTTTTGAGATGCAAAGTTTTTTAAACTTTTTAGGAGCTTCTCTCTAAAAAATTCTATTAAGATCCGTTATGCCGATAATGAGAATTTCTATGGTAGGTACAGTCAGTAATATCTTGTTTTCAATTTTTTTTTATTAAATTATAGATCTTAAAAACTAATCTAAAGAAACAAAATTTAAGCAAAATTCTCGGAACCATTTTCAAGAAAAATACGATCTACGAAAACCATTTTTTAACAGTTGTATGGAAGGTACCGTTATTTTCAGGTAAAATCATTTTTTTTTCTTATATCTAGTAGATTATTTCAAGAAACTTTTATTTATCAAGTTTTAAAAAAATCGAGCATTGAGTTTTCAAAAAAAAAAATTGAAATTTTTTTTTAAATCCAAAAACATTTGTTTTGAAAATTTCAATACACAATAATATTGAAACTGCTGGGGAGCTTTAACATAAAAAAATGATCAAAATCTTTTGAACCGTTTTTGAGGAAATCAAAAACAAAAAAATGGTTCCAAGGGGGGTACCAAAAATAATAATTTTTTGAAATTTTTTTGTTCAATCGTTACTTAGGTTTAACTAATTAAAATTTTTTGAATATTTTTTTTTTTAAATCTGTTGGACTGTTTTTGAGAAAAAAAAAAAATTATAAAAATTCGAAAAAATTCGTATGGCAGGAATTGTTATTTTTGGTCTTAAAAAAAAAAGAATAAAAACATGCGGGGGGGAAAATTAAAACCCATATCTATCTATCAAGTTTAAAGAAAATCGGCCGTGCCGTTTAGCTGTAGTCGAACAGACAGATAGACAGAATTGCGAGGCCCACTTTTTGGTCTTCCTTATCATCGTAATGTCAACTTTAATCAAAATCTCGAGTTAGATTTTTTTTACGAATGCATAACTTGCCTTATAGTACCTATAAGTCGCAAGTAAACATCTAAGGATACTGGCTTCAGTGAAATAATGAAGTGCGGTAGAAGTTTCAGACAAGGGATCATTTATTGAAGAAAGAAAAGACTCGAGGACAAAACATTGAAATTTTTTTTTTGAATATCAAATTTAAAACTCAAATTGAACGGTCAGAAACGTAATTTCTAATCAATAGAAGAAGATTAGAGAAGAGAGCTTTGTGGCAATTTATATTAAAGGCTTTAAAAATTTCAAACGCATTTACCGTGTTTCATCATTCGGTGAGGTATTTCATCAGATCACTAGTACAGCTATTTGTACGAAAGCCAAACTACCGATTATTAAAGAGCTTTCGTTCTTTGAGATATTTTTTAAGCTGATTATTGATCACCGTTACCATGACTTTGGAAATTAGTTGGAAAAAGTTGAACTTTAGTTGAATTGGTCGGTTATTTTTTGTCAAAGGGTGAGGTTTCGCTCACCGGCTTACCAGGATTCTATCTACAATGGTACTAACTTCAGATTTTACGTCGTTATTTCTTTATTTATAAAAATATCCAAAAATGTTAACCAAGTTTCCCGTTTTTATTTTTAATATATTCAACAATTATATATCCTTTTCGTTTGTATCTCCCGTTCGTTCTTCTTTGTAAAATCGCCCTCTGTAGTTAATCTCATTGGTATTCCTTTTAGAACTGTACGAAGGTGGAGTGTAGGACCGACTAGGACACAGATTACTGGCAGTTCAATGTCAAATCTGGCAATTCACAGACGAATATGGCAAATCACGAACGAGTCCAGGAAATCACAGATGAATCTGGAAAATTACGAGAGAATTCGGGAAATCGCGGAAGATTTCGGCAAATCACGGAAGAATTCGGCAAAATAAAATGAAATTAATTGATTTTAAAACCCCTTACCTCTATGGGGGGGGGGGGGGGAAGTCCTCAAATTATTACAAGAATATTATCTTAGCTGGCCCGTACTTCGACCCGATGTGTTCTTATTAAAAGTTGTATGCACCTTGTCTTTTGGTCGAATGTATTGCCATTTTTAATTTCACTTTTCAGCCAAACCATACGTGAGCTGTAAAGCTAGGTGCACATTTCTTCGTAATATACTCTCTTTTAAATTAATAAATATTATTTTCCTCCATCTAAGTTTAATGGCATCCTTTTTGGATGACATTTCCTACTGCCGTTGCAGGTCAATGGCAGGAGAAGGAGATTGGTCAGTTCCTATTTGAATCCTGTAAATTCGGTTCTAGGCCATTGTTATTAATATAAGGGGGCGAGCGTCAAGAGCATGATTGATCTCTCAATCGGCTGTAAAACCCACCATAGATGGCCTTGAGTGGCTTTAAGTGCAGTTCTCCCTTCTTCGTACTTAGTCTCCTCGTCTGAATTTATCTAGAATTTGTTGTTAGTATTCCCTTGTTAGTGGAGTGTAGTTGTGTAATTGATTTGTTTTAACTGATAAGCTCTACATGACCCGCCCATCTTAACCACTTTAAACGTATTTGTTAGACTAGATTTATGTCGCTGTACGAGTACATCACACATTGTATTGCCCATCTTCACAAATAGGACCATTAATCGTACGTAGAACTTTTGTCTCGAATACAGCAAGGGAACCTTCATCCGACTGTGTCTATGCTTCTGCGAAACACAGCAAAACCTGGATGATGATTTGTAGAGCGTCTCCTAGGTTCTTCTCGTTAAGACTGTATTTCTCAATTGCTTTCTTAGCCCAAATAAACAGCGATAAGCAAGAGTAATTCTACGTTTGATTTCCGCGCCGAAGTGCCCTTCCGAGTTTACAGCGGTGTCCTGATAGACAAATTCCTTGACTACATCAAAGTTATATTTATCAATTGTCACGATATGACCAAGCCTATAATGTGAGCTGGCTCTTGTTGATGAAAGCATATACTATACTTCTATTTCTCGATAATGACCATTCCGTTTGCTGCTGATTCAATGCTAGTGACATCCTTAATTTGTCCTTCTACTCACGTCGCGTCGATTTCGTCAGCAAACCCAAAGACTTCGGTTGATCTTTGAAAGATAGTGCCTGACCTATTGACTTGGGCATTGTGTACTACCTTTTCAAGCACAATTTTGAAGTATAACTGTGCGTCTCCTTGCACTTACTTTCTGGAGGTTTCGAAAGTTTTAGTAAAATCCCTTCTCAAGTTGATTGAACAGCGGGATTTCTCCAGCATCATTCTGATAAGTCTAATCAATCGGGCAGGCATATTAAAGCTAAGCATGTCACAAAATAATTCATCTCTATTCACACCGTCGTCCTAAGCAGCTTTAATATTGGTGAACAGCTGGTGCGTCTTCTTCAATTGTTGAGACCAAGTGAATAGTCTCACATTGCCAAACGCTTTGAAATGTTGCTTTAACTGACGCCGACGACGGCGACGTGCCCAATTGTGATGCTTAGGCACCAATATTTAACAGCCAGCGTACAAACATACACTTTTATTTTTGATCTTGGAAAATATGATATACATATGTATAAGTTTTTATATGAACGTTAATGTCAATTTGACATTTTGCCAAAGAGCAACATTTGTTTCAATGAAAATCGCTTTAAAACCAAAAATTAGTAAGTGCACCTTGCCAATTATTCGATATCTCAGGTTCTTTTAAGCCCTCCCTTAAAGTTCTTGATATCCTTATAAAAACGTTGCCATAATTCAATATGTAGATATACATAAACCACCATCCTTTTTTCTCAAAACAAATCCGAAATCTTAAATTTAATAAAACCTCCTAGAAGTCTGTATTGAAAACCCATTAGAAGGGCCTCCATTACTTTCGACTCAATGGTTATATTCATAAATAAATCACTCTCAGAAAATGTTTATCTCACACAAAAATCCTCAAAAAAATCCTGCATATGATGTGGCTTAATAATATTCTTAAATGGATGTACCATAAATCGCTCGAAATGTTTCCAATTTCAAAATTGAAAACCTAAAAGGATTAAGAGGATACCCTCTCTAGTTTGGAGTATATGTACGTACCTATCGTATATCGACGACCTCTCCCACACACTCGACTAGCTTATATTTATTGGGCTATCGGCCTTTCGCCAATATCAACAACATCCACAATCACGGCTATTCGAAAGGATCAAAATTAAGTATGAACGTCCTCATGAAGGAACATTTTCCAATCATGGTCCTGCGGTTTAATCTAATTCGTCAACATTAAGCTCAAATTGAGCTTATAATGTGCTATTAGGTAAATGTCAATTTCCACAATTCATAAACATTTCTGGCAATTGTCATTAACGGCACCTTTTTGCTATACCTATACGGTCGGTTTAACGACGGCAACGGAATGATCCTTATACGACATCTTACCACGCAACGGATAGCAAGGATGGTGGACGACACGAATAATGTATGTAGGGTATGTACAAGCGGGTATGGGATTGATTTTTATGCGAGGTAATCATACATGAGGAAAATAAAAATAAAATGAAAATTTATATTTCCGTACCTGTATCCGGCGAAGGACGATGTTGATGCTGTTTCGCATCCGATTATGTGTATGTAGTTATAAATACATGTGCATCCATGTTTGTAGCGATGTAGTAAATAATTTTCCAGCTCAATAAGCAATGCAATATCCTGGGGACATCCATCATCAGAATATGCTCCTGTTTCTTGAAATTGTATTTCCAGAATTCTGCATCAAGGGATATATTGCATGTCATCGAGACGGACGACCGACGACCGACGAAGACTTCGATGCAGGATAATCAAATATGTCAAAAAGGAGAAAGAAATAAAAAATAAATTATACAAAATTAATTTATCTTTAAACGATAAAATGTGATGTTGGTCTTCCTTTTTTTTATTTTGTGTTTTACATTAAATTATTGTCCTTTCGTCAACAAGGATTCCCTTGTTTGTCAAAGACCTTCATTTTTTTGCTTTTAATCGTGACTCTTGAACTTGTTCTTGACTCCTCTAAACATTGCAAGGATTCCACATGATGGATCGCCATATTAGCTATCTACAGACATTACAAAATATGACTTTGCCTTACAGAGGAATATTTTGTTGTTGTTGTTTTCCTTTTTCCAAGAAGCAATGATTGCGGAGAAAAAATTCTTTGATAATTGGTGCATGCTTTTGTTTAAACTTTTTCCATTCACGTCTTTGTGCTCTGTGTTGTTTTTTGTTGCACTGAATATCCTTTGAGAATGAACAATTTGATTTGGAATTCTTATGAAAGTTAATTTTTGAGGAAACCATATTGCATAGAAATTTACATACAAGCCAGGCACACATATATGTAGATTGTAAACGCATTCGGATGTGGTGTTTTTTTTTGGTTTTTAGAAATTGAATTGAAAACCAAGAGAGATTGAAATGGAGAGATCAAGGATAAAATCATACAAGTGGAAATTTATGAAAATTATATTTGACTGTTTGCAAGCAGGGAGATTCTTTTTTGATTGCAATTTTTATTGATATTTTGTTATCAAGGGGATTTGTTAAATTTTTGGTTTCCTGCCGAGTTTAGTTCGAGGTGATTTTATAGAATAAATATAATTTAAAAGAGTTAAACAAGTTCGGTTGGCAACAGATTGTTGAAGACCATGTTTAAGGGACTTGCAACAATCAACTATTCATGTGTGTGTATTGTCGGCGGGAATGCAGGGGACATAATAATAGTTTGCCGAGTTCAAAAGGCTAAGATGAGAAGTTTTTCATAGCGTGAAGAACTCTTGGAAGGTAGAAGCAGCTTGGAAACGAACTCAGACCAAAGCATTCACATTATCATCACGACTAAGTAGTACCTACTACAATTTAAAGTCAACTTAAGGTCATAGAAAAACTGATCAGTCTTCAACTCAAAAAATATTTGTAAGATCAGATACTTTATAAATGACCGGTAATACGGCTTTCTCTGCAATCGCTCCACTGGTGATTTGATGGCATTATCTCAATGAAGAGTGGAGCAGATAGTTTTGGAGAAAGTAAGACTATTGCGCTTGATAATTCTAAGATATTTGATAGAGTTCGGCACCAGGCTCTCGAATCGAAAATGCGTTCCTTTGGTATCAACGAAACCCTTATTTTTTGGATGAGAAATTACATTCTAAATCGTTCAATACATGTAGTGTTGGATGGTTTCAAGTCTGACCTTCACAAAATAAACGCTGGTGTTCCCCGGAGCTCCGTTTTGTCTCCGCAACTCTTTATCATTTTTATAAATTCCACCGGAAATAAAAGATCTGCTTCGCGAAAAAAGAACTGTTCGGAAAAGATGGCATCAATCACGAGCACCTCAGGACAAAACCATCTTAAACCGTCTCTCGAATGAGCTCAAGTATGCTATCCGCGAATCAAAAAATCGGAAGATTTCTACCTATCTTGAAGGTCTGACCGCAGATAAAAATATTATTCATTGTGGAAAGCTATAAAAGATGTTAAAAAGCCGCAAATACATTCAGCACCAATCAGACAAAATAATGGTGAATGGGCTAAGTCCGATAGAGAAAAAGCCGATTTATTTGCTGAACATCTAGAGGAAACCTTTTGACGGCCAGGCGTTGATAAATGAACATGGTGATATCCAATGGAGAACTGAAATTTTTCTTATTCGGAATATCACGTTATCAGAACTTCATCAAGCTATTAAAAATCTTAAAAATAATAAAGCTCCTGGGTACGATCTAATAAATGCTCGCGTTCTTAAAGAGCTACCCAGAAAAGCAGCAATTAAACTTCAGCACCTTATGAATGCGGCATTAAGGCTTTCATACGTTCCACGCCAATGGAAAGTCGCAGAAGTTTTAATGGTTCCAAAACCGGGAAAGTCTCCGAACGAAAAGAAATCTTATAGACCGATTTCCCTCTTGCCACTGATCTCGAAGGTATTTGAGAAAATCTTATTAAAGCGACTGCATCCTATTATCTAAGAAAAGCGGCTTATTCGTGATCATCAACTTGGTTTCCGAAAAAGCCACTCAACAATTGATCAGGTGTACAGGATAACCAATGAAATTGAGAAATCACTA
The DNA here is from genome assembly GCA_963931855.1 of Philhelius festivus. Classification (NCBI taxonomy): domain Eukaryota; kingdom Metazoa; phylum Arthropoda; class Insecta; order Diptera; family Syrphidae; genus Philhelius; species Philhelius festivus. The sequence goes on along the minus strand of OZ007557.1, from coordinate 86,564,952 downwards.
GATAGAAAAAATGTATGTTCAAGCGCATTTCTAGACGTCTCTCAAGCCTTCGACAAGGTCTGGCACTATGGCCTTAAGTTTAAACTAAGACAGGTCTTTCCGGATCAAATATATTACATTCTTGAGTCGTACCTCGAAGATAGGCTATTTCGAGTTAAGCAAGGGAGGGAATATTTGCATTTTAAGGAAATCAATGCTGGTGTTCCCCAGGGAAGTGTTCTTGGTCCGATTCTATTCGTACTATACACTCAAGAAGAAGATACCATAATAGGTACGTTTGCAGACGATACGGCTATACTTGCAACATCCGATTCAGTTGAATCTGCAACCGAGAAGCTCCAACGAGCTCTAGATAAAATTTCGGTATGGACTAAGAAATGGCGAATTGTTCTTAATGAGTCCAAATCAACACATGTTAATTTTACTTACAAAAAAATTACCAATCTGCCCACCTACATTAATTCGGTGCAAATACCATATGCTAATGAAGCAAAGTACCTAGGAATGACACTAGACGCTAAGCTTAAATAGAAAACTCACGTTAAAAAGAAACGAGATCAACTTGAAAAGAAATTACGTGAAATGAATTGGCTTATTGGAAGATATTCCAAACTCGGCATCTACAATAAATTGCTTATCTATAAGCAAGTGATAAAACCAGTATGGACGTACGGTATACAACTTTGGGGTTGTACTAAACCAAGCAATAGACAAATACTACAATCTTTTCAGAGCAAAGTTCTCAGAGAAATCGTTAATGCTCCGTGGTACATTAGGAATGGTGATTTACACAGAGACTTACGATTGCCAACTGTTGAAGATGAAATAGCAGTTTTCGCTGGGAAGCTACGAACTCACTTAAATAACCACAGCAATGGAATTATTCGACAAACAATTAATGAGACAAACTTTGTGCGCCGACTTCAAAGAACGAGACCGTTCGACCTAGCGCCATAAGGAGTATCCGCTTTCAAATGTGGTATCCGCAGGTTCTCTCAGTTGGGAGCTTCTTGCCAAACGTGATTATAATATAATGAAATTAAAACTACTTGATAAGGTAACTTAGTTGTAGTCGCAAGAACAAAAGGGAGGTCTTTTTTAGTGAGTAAAAATCTCACACTACTGAGTACCGGGCTCATAGTGTCTATGAAGATTCTTCACCTACCCACGAAAAAAAAAAAAAAAAAATTTTATAAAAAATGATCTCTTGTCTGAAACCTCTAATCAACTTCAATTTCTTGCCGACGCTGCTCTCAGCTTTTCATCCCCGTTCCCAAATTCAAGTCCATCTCCTTCGAAAGTGAAATTGCCAACGGTACCTACTGTACGATAAGCTCATTAAACTCAGATCTTTACAGCATTGTTAAATGGAATGTACAAAATTGTGTGGAGTTTGTTGCTTCGAAAACTCAGTGCTATGTATTGTCCTTGAAGCAGAATCTACGGCCTATGCAATTGAGTTTTAATAAAAAATTTGCCTGTATACGGGATGTCGTGTGCTAACGATTATCTTCTTTGGAATGACCAAATTATCGAGACTTCTCAGAACGGTGCTAAATGCTTAGGATCCCTATATCGATATAAGACATTTTTCGAACCCTCTGATCCGGCAACAATTTATAAGGCATTCATACGTCCAAAACTTGCATCTTTGGGCAGGTGCATCCCAAAATTCTCTTCATTTCTTTCAAGCATGTCGTTGTTCATACTTTGATCCAAGAAAACAGTCTAGAAGTTCCTACAAAAATAAAAAACTTGACAGTTAGAGACATTTCAAAAGAGTTCATTAGTGGTTGGTACCATTTATTTAGTTTTTGAAGGTCATTTTGCAAAAGAAGACTATCTATCTACTGGATACTCGTACTTAATACAGTGAAAAAAAAACTTTAAATCGTCTGCAAATAGAAGATGAGTTCAAAAAAATCTTAGGTAAGTCTTTAATAAAAACAAGAAACAGAAGTGCGCCCAGCCACCCTTGTGGTAGAACACAAAATTAAGTTGGAAAAAAGAAAAAGACTAAATATAATTTTTGAAAAAAATCGCATTGCTTTAGTTCTGTATTTAATCGACAAGATTTAACTTGTATTTTTCGATTTTAAGTGGTCAATTAATTAATGTCGTGTTTTGCTCCAGAAGACATGGAAAATTCAAAACTACAAAAATGTTGCAATTAATACAGCTTTTTCTGCTTGTCTCTTCTATTGAAAGGGTATTCTATTTGCATTTCTGTAGTTATTTGGATTCCCTTTTTACTTGCGATATACGTAGATATTATAGGGTAAGTTCTGCATTTGGAAAAAAAAAATCGAACTCGAGATTTTGATCAAGGTGGACATTGCGATGATAGCTACTTACTTACTTATCGATGATAGCGAAGACGAATAAAGTGGGTCCGGCAATTTCGTCTGTCTGTCTGTATTTTTGTATGTATGTACCTCGAACTACAGCCTAAGCCACTGGACCTATTTTCTTCAAACTCGGTACTTAAGGGTCTTCGGAGATTCCCTAGAGGAGAAATTGATTTTTTTTGTTTAAGCTCCAAAACTAACGGTACCCCCATACACTCGTAATGCATATTCTTATTTATCTCATTTTGATCAAAAAAAAATTGGGGAAAAATGTTATTAAAGGTACCTGTCATAGAACCGTTTTTAGATTTTTTGACTCTCTGATCAACGGCTCTAACGGGAGCCCCCTCCAGCTCCAGCAGAAGCCCCCTTAAGTTTAAAATAATATTGTATGTAAAAATATTAGAAATTTTTTTTTTAAGATGTTTAAAAAAAATCGAAGTTTTTTTTTGAAAAACCCATATCTTTAAAACGTGTGAACGATTATTTTTTGAGACTATTTCTAAAATCTATATTACTAAATACTTAAAATTTGGCATCCCAAATTTTGTTCTCGAAAAATTTTAAGGAAATTTGTTATATAAAAAATTATTTTAATATTAAAAGGATTAATCAGACGGCAATTCCATACATTTGAATATTTTTGTCTTTATTAAATCCATGTTTTATATTTATAAAATGGATTTTAAATTCAAAAGTACTTTTACATAAGAGCAAGTTTGTGCGTTCCAGTTGTGCATTTTATTTATTTTACATTGCTGCCTGATTTAAATTTTCTTAGATATTATCTCGCGAATTGAATTATTTCTTCCGTTAAGTCCCAAAAATAAAAATATATCAAATGTGGGACGGTCCCGCAAAATGAAGGATGCTTGACCACTTTGACGTACCCTCAAATAAAGAGATTCGTTTTTTAGCCGTACAAAACACAATTATTGAATAATTTACCTGCCACGATTTTCCCTTACCATTTCAATTGTGAACATTCAAGAACAATGTTTATCGACACCTCCTTTTTCTCGTTCCCATATTTCTCCATCGCTCGTGCTACGTTTATGTTCAACATCTTAAGGGTCTCAATAACCCTTGAACGCGTGTGAATTCTAAAAAAATTGATAAAAGCTGGTTTTCGAAAATCGTATTTTTCTCGAGAACGGCTCGTAGAATTTTGATAAAAATTTTAAAAAATCATTTTAAAAATTCTAAGAGCAAGTTTCAAAATTTATTCTGTAAATAGCAATTTGGAAATTCATCATTTCAAAGAATCCGAAACAAATTTACATCTTAGTTTTTTTGATAACTCTGAATATCTGTATTATGAGATTAATTTGAAAAAGGAGCAATATTCTATAATATAAAAACTGGTAGTGTGCTAAGGGCCATTTTCTTCACTATTGCTCAACTTTAGCCAAACTCTCAAGTTGACCAACTTATTAGTTGGCCTCAACTCGAGAGTTGAAACGCGAGTTGAAATTTCTTTTTCTTCACACAAGTTTTTCTCAACTCCCGAGTTGAAAATCTAAAGTTGATCAACTTCTGATTTGCAAAATATATCTGGGATATTTGTTAAAATAAAATACAAACTGTCACTTTCCAAACTAAATTTGAATTTATTCGGTCAATAATATTGAGTTTTTGTGTGATATTTGTGATGAATGATTTTCTCCTCGTTCTACCTAGGGCTAAAAATTAGTTGTTACCAATCGAAAACCAACGTTTGTCATGGATGTTGCATTTTTCCCAAAGGTATTGTTGATAGTACATTTGTGGCAGCTAAATCAGCAAATTCGGGTAATTCGGGAGCAGGTCGGTAGCCAACACTGGAAATCTGCTTTTCCAAATGCAATATGAACGCTCAACTCAATTGCAAGTACGAGTACCTATCTGCAATTCGTTGTAGAAATTCTCATCAGCGTTTGTGACATTTATACGAGTAAAAGGTGTTGCAAGATAACTTGTTGATATTTGAATAGCCTGAGTCGGCAATGATGATAAAGTGACCAAATTAACCTGTTCAAATCGTCTTTTCGATAAGTTAAAAAAAAACATTGGTCATGTGCAGAGCCCCATGAAAAATATACATATTAATGTCTATGCAATTGTTTGTACTTAATGCTTAATACATTATTCATATATGTAAATAAAAAACTAATAATACCTGCTAGCGATCTACAATATCATTTATTTTTAAATTTGCAGATTCCACCGTCTGCACTTTTAGAGAAAACCATCCCTTGTGATTTCTAAAGGTTTCTGCATCACTTCCACCTGGTGATTTAATGCGGACATGTGTACAATCAATTGCGACAATTTTCCTAGGAAACTTTCATCATCATCATCGGCTCGACAACCGGGTTCCGGTCCTGGCCTCTTTCAACAAGTCTCTCCACCTATCCCGGTCTCTAGCCGACGCCATCTAGTTGCGCACCCCAAGGCTTCGGGCGTCCTGGTCTACGCCATCTCTCCAGCGCAAGCATGGTCTACCACGCTGTCGTCTACCATAGAATGTACCACAAAGAACTTTCCGAGCAGGTTCCTCTTCGCTCATGCGAGCTAGGTGCCCTGCCCACCGGAGTCTACCGAGCTTAATTTTTGTCACGATATCTGCTTCTAGGTAGATTGCGTACAATTCATGATTGTACCGTCTGCGGAATCGTCCTTCCTCACATATGGGGCAAACAATTCTCCTTAAGACTTTTCTCTCGAACGCAGCTAAGAGGTCGGAGTGCCTTTTGCTAAGCACCCAAGTCTCGGATCCATATGTGAGTACTGGCAGGACCATGGTCCTGTACAGCAGCAGTTTTGAAGTTATGGTGAGATTTCTGGATTTGAAAAGCTTTGACAGACTATAGTAGGCTCTGTTGGATTTGAGAAGCCGCCCGCGTATTTCTTCTTCTATATTGTTATCGGCTGCTACTATTGACCCAAGGTATTTAAAGGATTGCACCACTTCAAATTCGTGCTCCGCAACCTGGATTGTTTGACCAACTGTTCCTCTCGCATTCGACGCCACCATGTACTTTGTTTTACCTTCACTAATGTGCAACCCCAGATTTTGTGCCGCCTGCTCGATCTGGATGAAGGAATCGTGTACAGCTTGTTCGGTTCTTCCGATGATGTCAATGTCGTCTGCGTAAGCTAGTAACTGGCTGGACCTGTTGACGATGGTCCCTCTTGTTGCCGTGCCAGAGTCACGGATTGCTTTCTCCAACGCCAGGTTGAAGAGGAGGCAGGCCAAACCGTCCCCTTGTCGGAGTCCATTAAAGATTTTGATTGGTCTGGATAGCAATCCGGCTATTTTTACTTGGCTTGTTACGTTGGTCATGGTCAACCTACATAGTCGTGTCAATTTATTTGGGATGCCGAATTCTCTCATGGCTTTGTAAAGTTCTACCCTGGCTATGCTATCATAGACGGCCTTAAAGTCTATAAACAGATGGTATGTTGGGATGTTAAATTCTAGACATTTTTCCATCGCCTGCCTAAGGGTAAAGATCTGATCAGTTGTTGATTTGCCTGGAATGAAACCACACTGATATTGTCCGATAACGGTTTTAGCGTATGGGGTTATCCGGTCTTGTAGGATAGAGGAGAGTATCTTATAGGCGGTACTCAACAACGTGATACCTCTATAATTGCTGCACGTTGTGACATCTCCCTTCTTATGTATGGGGCATATTATGCCTTTTCGCCAGTCTTCTGGCATTTCTTCCTGCTCCCATACGTGCACTATAATATCATGAATTGCTTGACGTAAGGCTGGCCCGCCGTGATGAAATAATTCGGCTGGTATGCCATCGGCTCCCGGGGATTTGTTCTGTTTAAGCCGGCCTATAGCCTTCTCAACCTCTTCTATGCTTGGTGGCGGCAACATAGGGTATTCTTCTTGAAGTAGTGGAGCCTCCACTTCTGCAGTGAGCTGACCATTTAGCAATTCATTGAAGTACACTTCCCATCGCTCCAGTATGCTTTCAGGATCGGTGATCAGATTTCCCTCTCCGTCCTTGCAGTATGTGCAGCGTGGTGTGTACTGCGTCATGTTTCGGACGGATTGGTAGAACTTCCGCGTCTGGTGCGGACCTCGCTCTCGGCTGTTTTCTATTTCACAGATTAGGTTCTTCTCCCAGGCTGATTTCTTTTGTCTGTGAAGCCGTTTTTCTGTTCTTCTGAGCTCTTTATATTCCTCTTCGCGTGCCCGCGTTCTATGAGATTGTTGCATTGCTCGGTACGCAACATTCTTACGTTCAGTCGCTAGCTTACATTCATCATCAAACCAGTCGTTTCGATTTTTACGACTGCTGCCTAAGATGGAGTTGGCAGTACTAATGACAATATTCTTAAGGCGTGTCCAGTTCTCATTTACGCCCAGCATACTGGCTCCAGGACTTACTCTCCCTAAATCAAGTGATTCTAGGGCGAGTCCTAACGCATTACCAAAGGTGTTACTGGTGTTTTCATTGCGCAGGGCAGCCGTGTTGATTCGAACCTGATTGGCGGATGCAATGCGTCTTCGCAAGGCAATCCGCCCTCGGAAAACCATACCAACAAGATAGTGATCCGAGTCGATATTGGCACCTCGGTACGTTCGTACCGTCATCAAGTTCGAGTAGTGGCGACGGTCTATCAACACGTGGTCTATTTGGTTACGAGTGACTCCATCAGGTGATACCCAGGTCTGGTGGCTTTGTAGATATCTTTACGCGGGAACCTGGTACTCGCAACGACCATGTTTTTCGATGCTGCCAATTCTAAGACTCGAAGTCCATTGTCATTAGTGTTCTCATGCAAACTATGGGTGCCTGCGTAATGCCTGAATACCGGCTCCCGACCTATTTTTGCGTTCAAATCCCCAAGGATGATTTTAACATCATACCTTGGACAGGCATTGAGGGCCCTCTCGACTTGTTCGTAGTAAGTCTCTTTTTGTTCGTCTGAGGACTCCTCCGTAGGTCCGTGAACGTTAATGAGGCTGATGTTCGTAAATTTGCCTCGCACGCGAAGGGTGCATAGCCTTTCGCTTATAGCGTTAAAGCCGATGATAGTAGACTTCATTTTTTCGCTGACTAGGAAGCCTACCCCGAGCACATGGTGTTTCGTATGACAGCTGTAGTATATGTCATATTCTTTCTTCTGTAAAACACCATTCCCTGTCCATCTGATTTCTTAAAGAGCTGTTATGTAAGCTTTATACTTTGACAGGGCATCGGCTAGCTGCTGAGCAGCTCGAGCTCTATAGAGCGATCGTACGTTCCATAAGAAAATTCGTAAATCGTTTTTCCTTTTTCTTTGCGTGGGTTGTCGTCGTGAGATCAGTCCGTTTCCGAGGCTTGTTGTCGGTCTCGTAATTCTTTTAGTTTTACGGGACAGGGAATTAACCTGTCGCCAACCTGAGGAACCAGCCTGATCATATTAGCCAAACCTTTTTTAAAAGGCTTGTTTCTAGCGGCCGCCGCGGAGAGGCTATGGTCACACTTCCACCAGTCCCGAATAGTTACGGCACGTGCATGTTTTCGTATGCTACATGTTGTTCCCCCTATTCGTCTGATGGCTGACCGCCCTAGGAAACTTTGCTTTAGCGAAAAAGTCCCGTCCTGCTTCAAGCTTTTCCTCGTGTGTTTCCGGCATTCGAATAAACCGCTGTGCCAGATTGGTAATTGCTTTCGACACTCGTTTCAGAATGTGATGCACGCTGGAAATGCTTATTCAAACTGAAGTCTATAATAGTGAATTGGATTGATCCGAGCGCATAAAATCGTAGTGGTATACCAATAACTGTGTGATTGGCCATAATTCACGAGATATTTTTAAAGGGGACTTAAGTTTTAAGGTCACGGCTAATTTAAAACTATTACTATCGTTTCCAGAAAATGAATCCTTAATAAAGCCTAGCACCATCTTTGTTGTCGGTTTTGAAAGACGAAAGTGATAAATAAAGTCACGGTGCAATGAGCGGTAACATCTTATATTGTCTTCTTTTAATGTACATTGTCTCAGTTATATCATCTTCTTTGACTGCCCGACGAAGTTGATGACCAATTTTCCCAAAAATAATTGCTACGGAACATTAGGTATACCAATATTTTTCTTTATTTTTTGTTGTTGAAAAACAAACTTTTGAAACTTGTATTTTATTTAAAAAAAATGTTTCATGTCAACTCCCAAGTTTTCTTTCTAAACTTCTACTATTTTCGGAAGATTAGAAAACCTGAAGCGGATCAACTGGTGAGTTGAGAATCGAAAGTTGAAAGAGTCAACTTTGAGTCAAGGAAAACAAAATCAGAAGTTGAGAATAAAAATGCTGAACTTTCGAATAAAAACTATCGACTTATTCGATAGTAGTACAATTTTCATTTTTTCCGTAGTTCTTGTGAACTTTTTCACTCCATATTGCGGCCAATGAACGATTTCAGTTTAATTTTTTTCTTCAATTATCTACTTTTTTAAGCCGATAGTTGATCTAAGCGATTCTGTGCATTTTACTAATTTCTCCATTTTGTTCTTTCATGCTGAAGTTCTTGTATAGTTTTGGACACCTAATTTCATATTTCTTAGATGCCATCCTTGGTTGGACAAAAGAAAAAATCCAATTTTGACTACATAGAGTATTTAGTTCTAAGTCTCACTGAAAGCCCAAAAACTGCTCTTTTCCACAGAAGTAAATAAGATCTCAAATTGTTCGCAATTTTTTTAGGGTTTTTTAATCCATCCGCATCGTAGCCATCCTTGGATGGAGTTTGATAATTCTTGGCTGCAAAAATAGAGGAAAAATCCTTTCTTGACGTACATAGAATATTTCGTTTACAATATCAGACGCAGACCTTAAAACTGCTCTTTTTCGGAGCATAAGCAAAATCTTAATTTTATTTGAAATCTTTAGAGGTTCTTAAAACCATTAGTCTTATTAAAAAATAAGTATTTAAATCCAAATTGTGCTTTAATTGAATGAATTAATAAATTCGTTCGATAGTTCAAACCAGTAAGTTACTAACTATCAATAGTGCCCATCACTAAATTCGACTCCATTATGTCGTTTTAAGCTCTTGATGTAGTCTTATGTTTTCCTAAAATTATGATCAATAAGATACCTCCTAAAACTCCGTTTTTTTCAAAGCTTTTCGTCATTGGTACATTAATCTCTGTTTGATAATTTAGAGAAACGACCATTCCTATGCAATCAAAGTTTAAAAACCTTTGGCTCATTAGGCTTATCAATACACTGTCCCAGTTTCTCATTGGATCAATATGAGTTAATATTTTTTGGGCAGTTATATTCACATTCACTTCGTCTAACCTAAATTTTGTAAATAAAAACCCTCCGTCCAAACCCGAGATAGGCAACGGAATTTCGTAATGAAATCCCTTGGTTTCATGGAATGCACTTTACATCCTTCACATTTCATCCATCAGCGAAGCACAGAATGAACAGAAGGGCATAACAAACATCTGCGTGAGCCTTACCATCAAGAACGAGAATCCATTATATCCTGCTGCGTGGTTTCACTATCTCTGCACAAATATAGCCGTGCCAACATTTTTTGACCTCATATTCTCCTGACGATGTCATCAATGTGCAAACACATTTCCATTCCGCTGTGTCCTGACCTGGCCTGATGCCTGCGAAACTTCAGCCTATCCTTCTTCATTGATTTTTGTAAATGAATATACACACCGGATAAGTATGGACTTACATACTTGGTCCGTTTCGATAGTAGGTCATGCTCTATGCCAAAAGTCTACGAATGGAACTTTTCTAATTTCCAGCACAATGTCATCCCAGAATCACCAATCCCCTACAGCTTTCGGCCGCATCCCATAGGTGAACCTGTTCTATGCTTCAGATTTGAATTTGGCGGATTTTATTGCTCTCTGCGAACAAAGTGTGTCGATGCTTGTATTTCCCTTCCAATTACATTGATGCTAAGCCGAGCTACAGCTTCTGCCAGGAGATTGCATTAAGTCAAAGGGATTTTAAGGGGATGGCATTTCAGTCAGCAAGGACAGGTCCATAAAAATTCAGTCAATGCCGTGTGCATTCTAGATAATTATGCGTCCTCTGTGTGGAACTTTGTGGGTGAATTCAGTGCCAGTTGGTAGGACTCCCCGAGCTACAACGTGATTTCCTTTATACCCCATAGTAATTGTATCCGCGGATATGATGACAAGTTATGAAGCATAACCTGCGTTTCGACCCTCCGCATATGGAACGTGGATGGAGTCTTATGTTCAGATGGAGTTCACTGGACCGTCGAATCGTTCATCAAAATCACTTCAGTAGAAATATTTAGCCTATATAAATTTTAAGAACGACAAGGACAACTGACGACGACGACTACTACGCGATGCACGGTTATATATATATTGACAACGACGAAAGTGACTCTAATGAGAAAGATCGGATGTGGAAAGAGTCGCTTCCAAAATGTAGCTAGGACATCTGATGCATGATGATATGGTGCCTCCAAAACGAAACTTTGAAAATGCAAATTTCAATTTATCTGGTGTTGAAATTAGGAACAATTGCTAGATGTGTAACTGAGCACAATGCATCTAAGCATATGTATACGATTTCTCAAAACCGAATCCAAATTGGCCTCAAGGATTAAACCTATAGAAATGGCAATGCGTTTCTGGTCTGGGCTGCCATTTGATGATAAAGTATAGACAATTCCGATGCGGGTTTTTGGAGGTCTAATGGATAATAACATAAGGACCATTTGGTGGTATTTGGTGACCATCAATCGGAGTTAAATACCAAAAAAGCTTGTCTTATGGAATTAGTAATTAATCGGGAAATTATTTTGTGTGTGATGCCGCACGTTCAATGTGGAAGGAATTCAAGGCTCCATCCACTGGCATTTTGTTGACGGAATAAGGGCATCACTGATGGTCTGATTAACGTACTCTTTGCTACAATTTCTAACATTATTTCGTCATTCTTAAAAGTAGTTACAACAAATCTATTTAACGTATGTTTTCATTCGTCAGTCCAGAAAAACAGTTCCACAACATCAATAAGAAATACATAACTCCGACAAAAGAAATAGAAATCTTAAAAAAAATTTTAAATTCTTAAAACAGTGCTTTTGAGTTTTTAGATTAACTTTTGTTCCAAAAAGTTGGCATTCTTGTATCACTTTTTTCGATTAAACAATTATATATTCATTATTTTAAAACACCGCAGTAACCATTCTTGAAAGTTTTCTCCTGATACTAATTTCTGCATAACAATTGAAGTTTTGGCCTTAGATTCACACTTTCATAAGAGGCTTAATCTCATACATTCTAGTGGAAAAAAATTAAAAACAAAGCCTTCAAACGGTTGTCGCCAGGATAGAACATTTTTAGGTAACGTACAGCACAATTTTGATAGTGGTAAATAAGAAATGTTCGAGTTCATCGGATGAACTTGATCAGTGGTTGAAGGCTAAATGTGAAAACATAAATTATTAAGTTATTAATATTCTGTTATTGCTGCTGGAAAGTGTGAGAAAAACATAAAACAAATTATTTATATCTAATTTTTATCTTTTTCACAGTCATTTGTAAGATCTCGGAATGTAATCTTATGTGTGGCATTTAGTAATCTTTTCAAACAAAATTATATTAAAAATAGTGGAGCTATTAAAGAAAGACAGTTCTAGCAAAAAATGTCAAAAGCCTATTTCTGTCATTGTCGTTTTTCGTGGAAAACCAAAAACGCAGATTTTTTAGGACATCACAGTGATTAGTTAGAAATTTAGTGATGGGCACTATCAAACGAATTGAGCAATCGTAATCAATAAACAGTAAACAATTTACTGATTTGAACTATTAAACGAATTCATTCAGTTAAAGTAGAATTTCGATTTAAAAGCTTATATTTCAATAATGCCAATGGATTTATAAGCCTACGAAAATTAAAACGAAAAATAAGATTTTGTTTATGCTCCAACTACTAGTAACTACTAGTCAAGGCATTAACTTTCGAATTCCATCAAAGGGTGCCAGGGTGGCTAATATATCGATGGATTTAAGAAAACTTCCAAAACAAGGTGACAAAATTAAGATCATATTTATACTGCTCCGGAAAATAGCATATTTTGGGCTTATTTGATATGAACTCCTCTTCTATTTGCCCACACATAAACAGACAGATTCCAACCAAGGATGGCATCTATGGAAATCTGAAAGTATTTGTCCAAAACTATACAAGAACTTCAACGCGCAACCTTGAAACGAATGAAATGAAAGAACAAGATGGAGAAATTAGTAATATGCACAGAATCGCTTAGTCCAACTATCGGCTCAAAAAAGTACTCGTAATTGAAAAAAAAAAAATGTATACTGAAATCGAGTGAAAAAGTTCACTAGAACTACGAAATAAAAGAACATTGTACTACTATAGAATAAGTCGATAGTTTTTATTCGAAAGTTCCCATTACTATTTATAGTAGAATTAGAACACTACCAGTTAGCTATTATAGAATATTGCTTCTTTTTCAAATTAATCTCATAATACCGATATTCAGAGTTACCAAAAAAACTAGTTTCGGATTCTTTGACATGATGAATTTCCGAATTGCTATAGTACAGAATAAATTTTGAACTGGATACTGCAAAGTTGCTCTTAGAATTTTTAAAATGATTTTTTAAAATTTTTATCAAAATTCTGGGAGCCGTTTTCGAGAAAAATACGATTTTCGAAAACCAGCTTTTATCAATATTTTTTTTATAATTCACACGCTCTCAAGGGTTATTGAGACCCTTAAAATTTTTTCTTTTGTCCAGTCATAAAATGACAGATTCCAACCAAGGATGACATCTAAGATATCTGAAAGTTTGTCATCAAAAACAGGTTGCCACAATTATACACGAACATCAATTTGCGAGACTGAAACAAATAAAATGAAAGAACAAGATGGAGAAATTAATAAAATGCATACATCTTTCCTATCCTTCTTTCTCTTCCGTAACTTCACGACCACGCTGTGTTGAAACATTTAAAGGGTATTCATATTCCCTTGAGCGTGAGTAAATTGTAAAAAAAAAAAAAAAATAGGGTGTTCAAATTATAAGAACCGCTGATTTCTGTGACAGCTGATTTGACAGTTTTCGAATGTCATGAGCTTAGTTTAGTCCGCCAATTTATCCATGAATTGTCTCACACCGCCTCCACCGTATCAAGCAACGTTGGCAAATTTTTCAAATTTGATTTTTGCAAATATTCAATTCAAGAGACTATGGCTAGAAAGCTATCTCAATAAATAATTATTGGAGCATTTCGAGCAATGATAATCTAAAAAGTCACCGTTTGATTTCCTTTATGCGCAATTGGATCACTTTTGGCTTCTAAAATGATGATGAGCGGTAAATAGACACGTTTACAATCTTTATTTACTGTGCCAATTTCCTTGTTATTTAAAACCTTTATCTGGGCTTTATTTTAATTTGAAGTTCTATCTACGTCTCTAAAAATACACTCTTTTTTTAAGACATATCGTCGGCTAAATGTGTAAAGCTGCTAAGTCCACTTTTGGGCGAAATCGAGATTTTGATGTCATTTTTTAAAGAAAAAAATGCTTTATAAATCCCTATAAGAACGTAAGTCCAATTTAACTTGGTTATTGATGAATCTCAATGCACGTATATTTGCTATATCCAAACCTTCAAAAAATGATAAGCGAAAATTTGCTAAGTCCCGGTTTCTCCGTTAGATTGTGAGTAAAAAATTCAGTTAAGAAAGTTAAGCTAGAACTTTTTTTCTTTTTTCTTTTTTTCTTTTAATCAAAAGTGTTTGTGAAACTATTTTTCGAAATAACGGTTTCTCCGTTATAGACCGAGAGCCCACAGCAATTTTTGGGTGTGATTGATAACAAAAAATAATTAGCATATTTAGATAGGCCTTTTATGATAGGTCATTTATGAATGTGAACGTCTTGCATACTCTAGTGGGCGCAATAGTGCATTATAGTGCATCAAGTATGCAGTTCTTTCCAAATTATAAAAAATTGGGATAAAATAAATAAAATAAAATAAGCCCGGCAAAAATTATTTTATATAGCGGCGGATGTACCTACCAAAATCGAAATGTGACTGTTTCTAACGCTCTGTTGAATGTTGCCATTAAAGAAAAAATTATAATTGAACAAAAATATTTGGAGGTTGGTCACACTCAAATGGAAGCAGACTTGATGCATTCAACAATCGAAAGACACCTAAGAGAAAAAACTGTGAATGTTCCTGCAGAATATTACGAAATTTGTCGAGAAGCTCGAAAAAGTCCGAAGAAGTACTCGTATGATGTTACATACCTCAACCACACATTTTTCAAAAATTTTAAGGAGGTTGAATTTCTGAAGAGCATACGCCCAGGAAAGAAAAAAGGAGATCCAAAGGTAATGTAGAACCCCAAATACTTATTAAAATTTTCCTCATCTTTTGACCATATTATCCTAGGTTTTGGATATTCGTGCTATTAAGTATGACGCGGACGGCCTTGTTTATTACAAACTGCGATTCACAAGTGATTGGCAGCTGCTACTCCAGAGGCGAACTACTGGGGTGACCTCTCATGCAGTAGAATCGTTGGGTCAACTACATAACCAGCGGTTAAAGATTAAAAAAAGAAAGTTTGACGATCTACAAGCTTTAAAAAATATTTTGGCTGAAGATTATCACTTTTATTACGATAGTTTGCCCTATGAATAATGTAAATATTTTAAATAAAACTAAAAGATACAATAGTGTATTTCAAGCCGAAATACTAGCAATCAAGGAGGCATGCAAGTTGTTCCAATCTAACCAAAACCAATTCAGAAATATAGCTATCTGCTCAGATAGCCAGGCGGCCATTAAGGCCATTAAATCATCTACATCTACCTCAGTACTTGTCCAGCAATGTCGGGACGAACTGGCGAGTCTGAACATTGACCTCCAGGTCACTCTCATCTGGGTTCCAGGTCACAGTGACATAGAGGGTAATGAACGGGCTGACGCTTTAGCTCGGCAAGGCTCGACCTTACATAGCTCACTAGCGGAAAAAGTTAATATTTCTCTTGGTGCTATGAAGAGAAAAATCTTCTCGATTTTTCTCAATGAATCCAACCGTAGGTGGAGCAGTCTCACAAACTGTGTCATATCAAGAAAGATATGGCCTACTTACAACAACTCACGTTCCAACGATCTAATATGCAGACCCAGGCGCGACATAGCCAGGATCACAGCAATATGCACCGGGCACTGGCCCATAGGTGAACATGCAAGAAAGCTAGGCATCCCCTTCAACCCACACTGCCGTAGTTGTGGAGTTCCACAAGAAAAAGAAACTGTGGTTCATTTTCTTTGCGATTGCCCCGCCTTAGCAAATTACAGGATGGCTTCCTTTGGGAAAGCCTTGCTCGATGACCCCAGCGAACTTTCGGAGAAGAAAATCAAAGATCTGATTATCTTTCTGAATGCGACAAAATGGCTTTAGTAATGCTCCGCTAAAGTATATAAAAGCCATTTTCTTCCGTACTTAATCCTTATTAGGTTGACACGAGTTTAATGGTATCAAAACGGCGCACCCCAGCGCTAATTGAGTCGCGGGCCCAGCTGGCTGGCGACTACCATCTCTACCTACCAAAAGATACAATTAAAAACAATAACAAATTTATTTAATGAAAACCTGCTACGTCCTTCCATGCGTGAAATTTAACAAAATTTTAGATAAGAAAATATGCTAAATCCAAAAATTCTTGATAAAATGAAGCAAACATACAAAAAAATAGATTTTCCTTTAAATAATGCTAAGGGAGGTAAACGTACAGAAACGGGATTTTGGAATTCTTTAAATATACTCTAATTTAGGTTTTATGTAGTTTTTTAACTCTCCTGTAAAATTTCCCAAAGTGGACTTAGCAGCTTTACACATTTAGCCGACGATATCATAAAGTACGTTGTTAGATTTTTTTTAAATTTAAATATCAATTTCTGAGTCTTTTTTTTGTTCAGTCCAATTGATCAATACAATTGACATTTTATGACCAATTTCAAACCTTTTAGGTTGCATGATCGAACCTTACTCTTTTCTTTTAAATTCACAAATAAATTGCTAGAAATTCGTAACAACCGTAAGCCCTATACATATGTATCTACCATTTTGGAGAATGGTCTACTTTCTGATTACTGGCTATACAAATCATTTTTATTTTCTCAAAGTCAATTTTCATCCCAATTTTCGAAAAAGGTGATAAATCTCTGGTTGAAAATTATGTAGTTTGAGAAAAAAATTTACCCAAATTTTGTACAATATCTTAGGGGAGTGGGGGTCAATGGACTGTCAACGGTCGACACAAATTATTTTCGCTAGGCACCTCTGCTAGAAAATATAAAACAAGAAAAAAGTAACTTTATGCAGTTTTTTGTAGATTTTAAAGCAGCTTTCGACATTATCAATAGAAACTTACTTTTATATAAATTGATTTTAATACAAAGTTTCTTAGCGTCTATACAAAATTTGTTACAAACACTTCAGCGTCAGTTTGGAATGAGAGTGAGATGTCAAACTTCTTTGTTACTGAGACGGGATATCCACAAGGCAATGTTCTCAGTCCGATTCTCTTCGCTTTTTGCATTGACGATGTACCGAAAAACTTGTAAATGTAAAAACACTTTTTAACGCCCGACGATAAAGTTATTCTGACGGATAATCCTGTTACACTTCAGCTTCAAATAAATAAGCTTAAGCAGTATTGTGAAACTTGGGATTTCAAAATAAACACATCAAAATAAAAAGTCATGATATTTCAGCACTTCACCGCAAAGCAAACGCAGATTATTTTATGTCACACAGACAAGATCTAGCGATACCAACTTGTAGCCTTTTTAAATTAAATGTAGCTGAAGGCGTTTTCCACCTCCTTTCAGGATGACCAATTTTACTTAAAAAACGAAGACTATTTGTCCAAGAGCTTTCTCGCACTCCAATAAATAACTGATTTTTTAAAGGAATACACGTTTGGAAGGTATTATCGCAAGTATCAGAATAGCTTTTTAGACTAAGTTCATAAAAAATAAAACAAACATAGCTGCATTACCACTCTTTTGACAGTTGTTGATGAAATTAGACCAAATAACCTTATGCGAGAAACAGATTAACACAGCAACTTCAACAGCAACTTTAACAGCAACAAAAACTTCAACATCAAAAGTCTTGTGAAATAGATTACAACGTAAACAGCGTTTTTGACAGCATATAATCAAAATATGTAGTTTCAAATGCGAAATGAATTTGCCGTACATAATTTGATAAAAATTAACGTAAATTGCATCAATGTAAACGACTTGCAATTTGTCGTACTAAAATAAATTTGGTTTTAGTAATTCTTCCATTGTCAAAACCAAAATAAATAGACAAAACAAAAAGATGGTTCTCACATTTTCATTTGAGTGTTGATAATACTGACAAATTTCACCTTAAAAGTTGGTAGCATTTGCACAGCGACAGCAAATTTAGGGTTTAGGTCTAACGTTGACGTCGATGTCGAAGTTGCTGTGTTAATGTAATCAAAGCCATTTAAAACCACTGGCTCTAAAAAGAGTGACGTGGTTGTCAAAGTTGCTGTAGAAGTTGCTGTGCCAATCTGTTTCTCGCATTACTCTTAATGCTTAAGTACCATTCACATGAGAGCGACCAACGACCAACGAATAAAAAAAGAAAGGTGATTTAAAACATATATAAGCCTAAATTCTTCACAAAAACTTTACAAACGGGTAGAAATCTAGTTTAATTTAATGTTAATCTATTAAAATTTGCGTTGTAATTGATTAAATGAGAGAAATTTGAGAAAATAAATTGGTCGTCGCGAATTGCAATATGACCGCTACGAACTGTCAAACACTATTCGCGTTCCACATACCATCCACACTGCAACGAATGAATTGTTCGCGCGCGACTAACCTCAAAATCATTCTAAAATAATTTTCTTGGTGTTTGGTAATGGCTGAAGCGATCATGGAAAAAAAGGTAAATAAATATATTCAATAAAAATTCAAATAAATTTTTAAGCAAGGAATACTAAAATAATGTAAATAATTCTGGGAATTTGACGAAAGATTGATTTTGGAAGTGGAAGCAAATCCAACACTATACAACAAGGCCCACTGTTCATATTCAGATAGGTACAAGAAAGAAAGTCTAAGTAAACGCGACGAATAAAAAAAAATGCATGTGAACGAAATGTCAAAATGGGCGAATGTTCGTTCATTCGTCGGCCGTTGGTCGCTCTCATGTGAATAGTACTTTAGTCTTTCATGAACAGTTCATGCCGTCTATCATTCTGTTCTCTACTGTTTAATTTTTCACTTACTGCTACGAAACTTCTATTTTCCTATCTTAACGGTCGAGAACAAGCTGTTTCCATAAGTAATGCCTTGTCAAATATTATTGCCGTATCTCCCGGGGTACCTCAAGGTTCTATCTTGGGACCTATACTGTTGTGATGCTTTTTTATTTCGAGGCTGAGGTAGGCTCGTCGGTGTCCAGGATTTGTCCCAAAGAAAGCAAAAAACTTGGGTAGAAGTTTCCAAACTCCAAATCAATTCAATCTTTATTCATTTACAAATTCGGTTACAGCGTTTACAATTTCTGTAGTTACTTCTTATTATTTAATTAACAAAGTATTTCATATAATTAACAACGAATATTCTTATTATAGCTAACATAATATTTCATATACGGCTTTACGGTTTTAATCATGCATCCGGCAAAAGACCGGAGGAAAAATCGGACCTACGTTCGCGGCCTGTGATACTCTTTGAAGAAGGGTAGCCACAGAAATAATCATTTGGGATGACGGCCTTGCTTCTAGCAAAAGACTAGAAGAATAATCTGTGCTCTGTTCGCGGCAACAAGCGTGTCCGTGGTACTCTTCGAAGAAGGGTAGCCACAAGAAAGAATCGGTGGGGATACGGCTCTGCTTCCATCAAAAGACT
The DNA here is from genome assembly GCA_963931855.1 of Philhelius festivus. Lineage (NCBI taxonomy): Eukaryota > Metazoa > Arthropoda > Insecta > Diptera > Syrphidae > Philhelius > Philhelius festivus. The sequence goes on along the minus strand of OZ007557.1, from coordinate 86,545,651 downwards.
AGAAGAAAAATCGGTTTAGGTCAAGCCTTGTCCACGCTGCACTTAGATGAAGTGGAGCGTAGAAATAAACAGGTACAATCACCTTCTTGCTCTTACCTCCTAGCAACAAACTAGAATAATAATCGGTGCTTTGCTCGCGGCAACAAGCGTGTCTGTGGTACTCTTTGAAGAAGGGTAGCCACAGAAAGAATCGGTGGGGATACGGCCCTGCTTCCAGCAAAAGACTAGAAGAAAAATCGGTTTAGGTCAAACCTTGTCCACGCTGCACTTAGATGAAGTGGAGCGTAGAAATAAACAGGTACAATCACCTTCTTGCTCCTACCTCCTAGCAACAAACTAGAAGAATAATCGGTGCTTTGCTCGCGGCAACAAGCGTGTCTGTGGTACTCTTTGAAGAAGAGTAGCCACAGAAAGAATCGGTGGGGATACGGCCCTGCTTCCAGCAAAAGACTAGAAGAAAAATCGGTTTAGGTCAAGCCTTGTCCACGCTGCACTTAGATGAAGTGGAGCGTAGAAATAAACAGGTACAATCACCTTCTTGCTCCTACCTCCTAGCAACAAACTAGAAGAATAATCGGTGCTTTGCTCGCGGCAACAAGCGTGTCTGTGGTACTCTTTGAAGAAGGGTAGCCACAGAAAGAATCGGTGGGGATACGGCCCTGCTTCCAGCAAAAGACTAGAAGAATAATCGGTGTAGGTCAAGCCTTGTCCACGCTACACTTAGATGAAGTGGAGCGTAGAAATAAACGTGGGGAACAAGTCAGGTTAAGCGGCAGGTAGAGGTTCAGAACCCAAAATGTTTTTCGGAACTACTATCTAGTACACTTCGTACCCAGCAGTGTGTTCCTACTTGCTAATTAATTTATTCGGTCGGTTCCCGAATTAAATTTTATTAGCTTGGTTTTCTCCCTTTATGTACACTTGATTGGTGCAAAGCATCAGGCAAAGGTAGAAGACCGAGTTTGTATTGCTTATTCACATCTCCTTATTAATATTTCAGTCAAAAGGCAGTGTGAATTGAAAGAAATAAACAAACTACCAACATTGCATACATGCATACATCTTATCAAACATCTGGTTGTCATATGTCATCATTCGTTATATGGATGTAGGCAGTTAAATGCTCTCGGGGTTCGGTATGAAGTGAATAACAACCCAGCGTTCGGTGGCATCGTATAAATATATATGCTAATTTGCTTCTGGTAAGACGGCTTGGTAGTTTGGTGCGGCAAAGCGGTGTGATATGTAAAGCGACAGCAACCCAGGGTTCGGGAGGTTGGTACGTTGGTTGATTTAAAATTGAAGATAGCATCGGTTCGGTAAATTATATGAGGTTTCAAGCGGGCATTTTAATGTAGTGATTCGGTATACGGCGGCGGTAGTTGGGAGGTTTTCGGGCGGTAGGAGAAAAGGTGTAACGCTTCGTTACACTGTTTTCCTTGTAGATCAACGAACAGCCATGTGTTAATTCCTCTATTCAGTTTTATGCAGGTAACGCTCAACTACACATAAGGACTTATTGAAGATTGTGTAAGCCGAATTAATTCTGATCTTGAGAACATCGCTAACTGGTCCAAGAAAAACTTCCTTTTACTTAACTCAAAATAGTCTAAGTTTATCTATTGTTATTACAAAAAATCCTGAATCCACCTCTTACTTTCCGCCAGTTGTCCTTTATAATGCACGAAACGTATATGTCTCTACTGCAAGTAATCTTGGCATGACTTTCAATAATACGTCGACTTGGAGTAACCACATTAGTTTAGCCGTGTTTTTTTTTATATTTAAGACAGCTTCCCACTAAGAATGGATTGTAAGAACAGTAATGTTTCTTATACAATGGAGTTCATTGTCCCTGAGGTATGGAAGACTTCATCAAGGTCAAAAGCCTAAAATATATGTTTCATTCAAACAAAATTATTTTTCGTCAAATCAAACTTCCTAGTTCTATCACAGTTCTTATAAAATATTCCAGCAAAAATTCTCTTTGTAGACGTACATTTGCTGCAGCCCTTAAAATATTACTCTCCCTTTCAAAAGGAAGCATTTTGATGGTTTGGCCCCATTCGCCCAATCCAGCCATTCTTCCCGAAAAACCAATGGCATTCAGGTCACGTAGATAACATTTTATCTATATCTCACTGGCAGTTTTAAAGTTCTTTAAAATAGAGTTCCTGATCCCGTGATGTCTTCTAACCTTTTCTCTTTCTCTCCTGCCCTTACTAGTTGCTGCGTCATATTCTTTTCTCTTCAAATAAAAAAGAAAAAGAAAAACAACAACAAGAAACTCAAGGATAAAATGATCCTTGGAACGTAAGTGCGGTTGTGGTCTCGTTATTTTTCTACTTTTTTTTTTGCAAACAAGAATCCGAGTACATTCTCACTTCGTCCAATGTATATTTTCATTTTTTGTATCTTTCCTGCCAAACAACAAAACAAAAATAAATTCGCTAAAAAGCCTCAAGAGAAAAGAAGACCAAAGCGGTATGCTTTTTAAAATGTACACTTCACACACACCCAAAAGAAAAAAAAAAAAACAAATATACTCACACTGCTGGCAAAAGCATTCAGCAGGCGCCTGTCCTGATGGTTATGGTTAAGGGGGTTTCTAAAAAAAAACGTATTTCTAGCCCAAAAGAATTACAATATGAAATGAAAATCCTTCTCAAACCTATTCTTGTCTTGTGTATGGGAATCTAGGACGAGCTGCCCAAAAATAAACCGCCCCATCTTACTTTAGGAAAGTAAAGTATTCTATTTGCACAAGTAAATGCTCCCCCGCTATACCTACCGACGATGTTTTGAATCTGTTTGTTTACATCTTTGTCCTTCGAAAAATGTGTGTTTTTGAAAACTCTCTGACGGTATGTGCTTATGTTTTTCGTTTTCAATATGAAAATTAAACCGCATTTCCTGAATAATTGTTGGTTGGACGATGAGGGGAAGGAGAGAACCGCATAATATACTCAAGCTGTAAAGTAAGGATGGGTGCCTCTGGCCAGTGAACAGGTAGGGCCTTGAAAAACCGTGCTCGCAATTTTATACAATGCAAACAACAAGAAAAGAATTAATGTAGAAATGTTGTATACCTTGTACTTGGTCATTCTTGGAAAAAACGATATACGAATAGGTATAAAGGAGTTCTTGAAACAAATTCTTAGGGCCGGTTTTTCAGTGATGAGTTAACTATGACTTAAATCGGTGTAAGTTAATACGGTGACAAACGTGAGTTAACTCATGGAAAAGTTTCTATACATATGTGGAGGATTAACTTTAACTGTTATCGAATTTGAAATCGAAAGATGAAATTATGGGCTTTTCCATAGTGATGCAATTCGATTTCGATAGTTTTTCTGATAACTTCAATGCATTATCTATTTGAAATGTCTGTTTGTTGAGTTAACTGCCACTTAAGACAAGATATTACCTAACTGACTGAAAACCAAGTTTCAGTACTTAGCTCGAATTTGAACCGCAAACTGTAAAATTGGGCATTATTAACACATTATTTTATTTGTATATTCGGTGCAAGTCAGTTAAAAAACATAAACCTAAATAAATTGAGTTAGAAAATAATGCTTTTGAACATACCGATAAATTAAGGAACAATTGGCACTTAAAAGACTGAAAAGCCAAAAAGTGCTACCAAACTCAATAGTTTGTTTTGAAGCACATGGTAAATCTGTATTATTGGTAAAACTCGAAAATTAGGCTGAATTCCGTTATTTTATTTACCATACCAAAATACCAAAAATAAAAAAATCGTCAAAATATTACATCTTTTTTACTAAGTTTAAATGACTAATAAACGGTAAGAAAATATTTATACAATGATAAAAATTAGTATATTATTTTGTTTATGTCTTGGATAAATATTGTTGTTGGATGACCCGTCAGGTATTCTATAGGCCAATCGAGCATTCGTAAAAAATTGAATTCAAGATATTTATCAAATTTGACATTTTGATGGTAGGAAAGATAAAAATGTGGGTCTCGCATTTCTGTATGTCTGTCTTTTCAAATACCTATACGGGTAGGCAGATTTTAACATAACAATACCTGCTATACAAATTTCTGAAAATATTTTTTTTTTTCAAAAACTTTTTCTTAAAAAGTTTGAATAGTATCTATAATGTATTTAAATTTTCAGAAAATATATTTCGAAAACCACACATACATAATCGTTCTTGTTAAAATTTTTCTCTAAATAGTGTTTTAATTATCTCTTCAAGATGTACATAGAAAAAAATTGTTCTCTTATTTAAAAATAATCGAACCCATCATATAAATATTCAAAAATAGTTTTCGAAAATCGTGTATTTCTCAACAACGGCACTTTGAATTTTGATAAATATTTTTCTGTTTTACTTAATTTTTACGTTCTACAATTCAATTCCAATTTTATAAACTAACAGCCCTATTAATAAGCACAAAATACAGGCGAAACAACTTTAACACGTATTTTAACTTATATTTCTTAATAATAAATGTGTGTTAGTCTTAGATGACGTTTGACAATGAGAGGATATTTTATCTCACCGATTTTGGTGATTAACGAGCGGATATCTTAAACTTGCTCGTCAAATTTCACAGAAATATTTTATTTAATAATACAAATTCCACTAAGTATCCAAGTAATATCTGCCATACGTTATTTTGTTAACTAACCTTGTCTCCAGAACTCCAATTTTCAATAATTTTTTTCTTTTCTCGCATATCTATTTTTTTAAAATTAATTTGAACTTTCACACAAAAATTAAATAACCGTTTGGAATTTTTTTGACAACAAAAACTATTTTGTATGTCTGAGATGACATGCCGGCTTTCAATAATGAAGAAAGTACTAGAATATTTAGTAGAATTGAAGGAAGTGCTGCCAAGTTTTCCTTGTTATTCAGTGAATAGATAAAATAAAGAAACGATAGTTTTATTAATATTTTAATTTATCAAAGGGATAATTTCATTATCCGTGTGTTGGAAAAAACGTGTGTTAACGAGCAAATTGTATGTTTTTATTAATACGGCTGTAACAGACTACTTAAAAAAACGCTTTTTTCAACCCTACATATGTCACGATTCTACTTAACAATGAAACAGGAGTTAAGTCCTGACTAATGCTTTTTTATAAAAAAAAGCTGTTCCAAGATTAGTAAAGTGACGTTTGAATTGCAATGTTTTTCAAACATTTTGGAAACTTCTCTATACAAATTTTTATTAAAATTCGTTATACTTATAATGAGAATTTCAAAATTTGAAAAATGTTTATATGGTAGGAACACTTAGTCATATTTTAATTTTAATATTTTAAATTTAATTTGTTATTGAATTATAGATCCTTTTATACGCCATTTTCGAGAAAAATACGATTTTCAAAATTCATTTTTTAACATTTGTGTGTTGGGTACCGTTATTTTGAGATAAAATACAACTTTTTTTTTCAAATATTATACTTATTTTAATAAAAAATTTTAATTACCAAGTTTAAAATAAATCGAGCATGAGGTTTTCGAAATATTGAGTTTTGAAAAAAAAATCGAAAATAAAAAATGGCTCCAAAGGAGGTACCGGAAATAACCATTTCTTAGAAAAATTTTTGTTTTTTTTTTTTATGTCTATGATTTACGTCGCTATCACCACTTATCCTCTTTTGCTGTTAGCTGTTCGCATTTCTGGCTGTAGCCTAGACAATTTATCAAATTTTCGCTCACTTAGCTATCTACAATTATACATGAAATCATGAAATCAAAACAAAACAGCCTGATTATTTACACGGTAAGCTGAATTTCCCTCATTCAAAAAAGGTATATTGCTCTTATACTACTCAACTTTTCTCATTAACATCTCTAACGATTTTCACGAAAATTTTTGAACAGGAGCCCCTTAAGTTTTAAATAATTTTGTATATAATATTCGAAAAAATAGGTTTTGGGTTTTTTGAAAAATCAATATTTTCAAAACGTGTGAACGATTATTTTTTGAAATTATTTCCTAAAATCTACTCGTATATTACTAAATACTTAAAATTGCCATCCTAAATTTTGTTCGTGAAAAATTTTAAAGAAATTTCTTATATTAAAAATTACATTACTAATAAAACTATTTTTAAACTTTGTTTTCGTAAATTCATACTTTTTGAACTTTTGTATCGCATTAAATCCATGTTTCATATTTATTTATACATAATTTTTAAATTCCAAAGTACTTTTACATAAGAGCAAGTTCGTGCGATCTTCTGAATAAATAAATATATACATAAACTTAATAAATTAATTAAATTCAAATTCTTAAATTAACTTAAGCTTTCAACAATTTATAAGACTCTTGTCCTGCTTTGTAAGCGATTGTGAAATAAATAAATACTAAGTACTAAAAATACAAATCATTACTTAGGTTTAACTAGATGAAATTTTTTTTTAATCTGTGGACAGTTTTTGAGAAAAAGAAATATTTATAACATTTCGAAAAAAATTCGTATGGCAGCTACCATTGTTTGTTGGTCTAAAAAAAAAGAAAAAAACGTGTGGGGGCTGAACAGCCAGACAGAGAGACAGACAGAATTTTGAGACCCACTTTTTTTCGTCTTCGCTATCATCGTAATGTCAACTTTGATCAAAATCTCCAGTTCGATTTTTCTTACAAATGTATAAGTAGCCTTATAGTACCTATAAGTCGCAAGTAAAAATCTCTGTCGTAGAAATCCGAATATGAATTTAAAGCCACAAAACTCAATCTACCCCAACTTTCCCTAAACTCATTGAATTGAATAATGACCAGTATCAAGTGAATGTGCATAGGCGTAGAGTTTAACTGTTGTGTGTCACTGTTCTACTATTCAGTTTGTTAATGCAGTGATATGATTGCCAAAAAAGAAACAAAAACAAAAATAAGGACAAGGACGTTAATAGGAAAAGTAAGAGTGACAATGACGACCGACTGACTGTGTATCATTGTGGGAAAATTCATTTTGAAAAAAAAAAAAAAAAACGAAAAATGTAGAAAAAGAAGTACACATAAAGGATATACGAGTATTCAAAAAAAAAAAACGGGCTACAGTATAACAATACCCCATCGTTCTTCCTCCCCCAATAATTCTCCTCAGTCGATGTAGAGACTAAATGAAAGAACAGAAAGGATTATACACGATGATTGTTGTTGAAGGAAAATACAAATCTTGGTTGCACGTTTTTACTTAAAAAAAATCAAATTATTGTGTAAAATTGACTCAAAAATAGTAGATTTTAAATTGATCGTATGAAATTAATTCCATTTCTTCAAATTTAACTAAGAAAATCATAGTTCTAGACTATTTTTTGCTTGGTGGTTATCTCATGAAACCACCAAACAGTTTCCTTCAGTTCCAGTGAACTTAATGTGAAACCACTTGGTGATCTGATATTTTTGATAAAAAATAAGATAAGACTCCTCAGAACTGTAAAGAGTAGTTACCGAGAGTTCTTGAAAATAATTAACATTACTTAAATGGGATGATTTTTGTTTAAAAATCTTATGAAGAATTTGTTATCGAGAAAATGGAGTATCTCTACAGACACAGTTGAATGATGAAAATCTTAATTTTTTACGATTCCATGTCCTACAGTACCCTTAAAATATGAACAAAAAAGACTTGAGTTAAGGATAGTACATCACATCATACACAGTTCACGTTCGCAGATGATTGCTGAAGATAAAAGTGTGCTTAGAAAAATGAATGAAACGCAATTTTTCATCCTCCGCCCATGTGTGGTGTGCTGGTGCTGTGGACTGGATTGCGTGGGGTTGGCATGGTCGGACGGGGGCTACCCTCTGTAGCAAGAACTCAAATACGGGTACATTGTTCGAACACCGGCATTGGCGGCAAAGACGGTGGCTTATAGAGCATACAAAACTGGTGTACAAGAGGGAATATGAATGTTGGTACGTGTACAATTGCTACAAATTGGGTGAATGGTGTTGTGAAGGATCAGAAAAGGATATGGTTGCAATGAATGAGAGTGTACCACTATGTCAATGGTGCGGTACTGTGAAATTACTTGAAGAGCCTTAAGGCCTTCAGCAAGTGGTTTGCGTTGTTTCTTCTTTATCTATATAAAATATTTTTAATTTTTTTGGGGACAGCTCGAAGTTATGAATGGCTTTAAGTTTATGCGAAATTTTCGGGAACTGAATAATTTTATTTTAAGGATGTATTATTTTTTTGGATTTCTTGTGAGATTTTGACAAATAGAATGGGAAGTTGTTGATTTTAATTACAAGGAATTTTTTTTATTGAGTGGACTTGAAGAGCACAAGATTTGGAATGGGATAAAAATGAAATTTGATATACTCACTGACACAGAGCTGGAAGTCGTGACTCGTGATCTTTTGAAATTCAATTCCTTTTTTAGTTTTAAGTTTGTTTTTTTTTTGTGGGGTATAAAAAATGAACAAGGCCACCTAAGATGAAAATATAAGTGGAGTTTATGTATTTATATTAAAAAAAAAGAAGATATTAATTAATATAGTAGGTTCTCGTTTTATAAAAATTTAAAGGATAAATTGGTAAGAAAAAACAACAATTTCAAAAAGGACATAACTATATTCAACTATCTGGGTACCTACTTGAAGTCTTTTAGAAAATTGAAGCTTTTGGCTTGTACTATCTCATTTTAAAGCGTGGGCCATTCATTCAGTACTTTGTTTTTTTAATCATAGGTTATTTTGACACTGACAGTTGTTTCCCGCTCAAAATCTTGACAGAAAGCCAGAATCGTACCTCTGTGGAACGAAGTGAGTCGCTTTACGCTTAAACAACGTTGGAAAATATTGAAAACTTATTTCCAAAGTGAGTACAGTATAGCTCAAACAGTGCGTTTTTTTGAAAATAAGTTTTGGCCGAAATGAAGCACCCACCGCCCCTGCTGTACGCAAGTTTGTGCAAAAAGTTCATGAGACTGGTATGCTAGTTGACAACACTCATAGTCCCCGTCCCCGATGAGAATGTGGCTGCTGTAGCCGAATGTGTGATACTCAATTCACGAACATCAACTCGCCATCAACCTCAACAGCTCAACATTTCACGCACTAGCCTGAGGAGAATTCTATACAAAGATCTCGGATTATTTGCTTTCAAGGTCCAATTGCCTACAGCCGAGGGAGCCACTTGAACGACAAGTTGTGTTCCATAAATAATGGAAATATATGCTCCTACTAATAAAGCCAGTAAAGCACATTCTTTATATTGGTTAATTTTTGTGAAAATTCAGGTGCAAATTCAAATACTTTTCGTTCAATTGAAAAACGCCTTTGAAGGAATTTAATAAGGTTATAACATAATATGTACCTTGAGACCACATGGGTCATAGTACTGGCTAGCTTCTAGGAATGCACTTACATTTTAGAAATTCACTATAGCTTTCGGAACTTGCTGACTTGCCATTTTCGAAGAGGGTTGAGAAGCCATTTGGGGGTAAGCTTCCTCCGTCAGATCATATGCACAAATACGACTTTGCCAGTTATTGCTCATGTAAACTCAGAGCTACTAGTTATGGTGCTTGGTAGATTATGGGGAATTTTTAAACTGAAATTTGGAATCTGAAAACAATGGCCTGTATTTAATGTATAAGGACGTAAACTACATGTTCGTGTTTCCGAACACAACTTCAGTTTTCAGATCTGTATATGTCAAAGCGTAAGTCAAAGCCAACATTTTTATAATGGTGAAGTTCATGAGCGAGCAACATTTGTATTCAATTATTTGTACCGAAATTCTTAGTTGCTACTTTCAATCATCAAACCAAACTAACTGTTCATGTTAGTAAATAACTTTTATTGATCATATTCACTATTAAATGTGTTTTTGCTAGTCAGACAACACCACCTCTAGAGGTACTGAAAATGTCGAAACCCTAAATCAGTCGACTCAACGCTGCTTACCGGAGTTTAAAGTCTCTTGGTCAACATTTTGGTTAATTTATCTCGAACCATATACGATCAAAATAGCCACTGAACTAAGAAGCCTCAAGACCGTTTAAAACACCGAAGCTTATCCTGTTCATAAGCAAAATATTCGTGATAATAAATGTCATTTCATACGTCGATGAAAATGACTGCTATGTTACGGTCAATGGAGTTCGCCTTTGCACCATGTTGAAGACGGTGCAACATATCGCACAGCTAGTCAAACAGTAGACCTATTGAAGGAAAGTTCGGTTACGTGTAAACTCCATAAATACGTGGCCATTAAAAATGCTGCTAAGGGAGCCATAATGTGGTTTGCCAAGGAGGGTACTGGGACGGTAAATTTATTGGAAACAGGGAAAAAGACTCGATCGAGATGGTACGATCAAAAGATATAACTTCAAAAAACATTTCAAATCGGAGTAAAGTTGCAAAAAAGACTGGCTAGGCGAAACAGTAAAAAACAGTCTTAAAGAAAATACTATCAAATGGTACACTGATGGATCGAGAACAGCTGAAGGGACTGATGCTGGAGTTTTTGGCCCTAGAACTAAACTCTCCTTACCGATGGGACAGTCCACTAGCATATTCCAGGCAGAAGTAAATGCCATAGGCATATGTGCTGGAAGAAACCTCGATAGGAAATATAAAAACCAAAACATTGCTATCATGTCAGACAGTCCGGCTGCACTAAAAGCATTAAACTCCTACGCCATTAGTTCCAAACTTGTTTGGGAATGCGTGATAAAGCTTTATGAACTGGGCAAGAATAACACTGTCTCACTTCATTGGGTACCAGGCCACGTTAGTGTCCAGGACAACGAAGAGGCAGACTCCTTAGCAAAAATAGGTGCATCGACACCCCTTACAGGGCCAGAGCCCTACTGCGGAATAGGAGAAAACGTGATCAAAAATAAAATCAAAACAGAAGAGGAGGCAAAAAGATCAAAAATCTGGAAAGAACTCCCTAAGTTGAGACAGCCAAAACTCCTACTCGGGGACTACAACCGAGAGCGTTTTCTAACCTGCATTAGCTTAAGTAGGAACAACCCCGGTTCACGGGGCTTCTCAAAGGCCACTGTAGGTTGAGAAGACACCTCAACATCCGTGGCCTGGTGAACAACGCGACTTGCAGATTCTGCAACACTCACGAAGAGACACCTGACCACATACTGGGGAAATGTGATGCACTCGTGCATCAAAGGCACAGGTATCTGGACAAGCACCACATAAAAGAAAGTGAATTATCATCCTTTAAAATACTCCAAATACTTCGATTCCTCAAAGGAACAAATTTGAAGGAAGAACTGCAATGATGAGCCCATCTCATCCAGTTCTAGATGGAGGACACAATAAATCTTTGGGTCGCAGTGTTTTTATACCCCAATTTATTGATTCATTCATTCAAACTCCATAAATGGCAAGCTCACTTAAGCGATTTAAGGCTTTTGGTTTTCTTTTTTAGGGATTAGATTTGGTCTTTAAAATGCAACACCGTTATCGGAGCTCATGATCAAACAATATGTTTTTTTAACAGCAATTTACAAATAAGCATTAAGCGATTGTCGAACAAATTATGATAAAAAGTTCTCAAAGTGAGTTCAAAATGATAAATCTTGCAACGCACGATTTCATACGGAACAGAATTTAGATATTTTCAACATTATTCCTTTCAACATCCAAAAAATTACAGAGCTTTCTGTGTCTTTCTTCTCGTATGATGACTTTGGGTTCAACGAACGAAACACGCACCCACAATATCTATATAGAATATAGCCAAAGTCGCAATGTCTCCATTTTTAGAAGATCCAAACAATTTTCACTTTTGTGTAAGCAGGCATTTTCAAAATATTACTCAATATACGAGTACATCGTTCCCTTAGAAAAAAAAATAAACCAGAGTGTTCAATAATGCAGCAAAAGCACGATTTGTTATCCAGAATATTATAACAGATATTTTTATTACCCACTTACTTACAATACCTACCCGTCGACATCTTCGCGCGATTTATAACCATCGTTCGTGAGTTCGTCCACATCCATTCTTATTTCTACACCTTAAACGCTAGAAAACTCAATATTCTCTCGTGGCACGTTTACACTTAATCATAAATCGAGTTTTTACTGTCGACACAGTCGTTCCCCCGATACGAAAAAAAATCATCATCATCATCATTTTTCTTCATGACTTAAAAGCCAAACAACTCAAGAACAACAACAACAAGAATGGGAAAACAATTTGCAGGACAAGAAGTCAACAGGATAAACCAGGACCTGTGTTTTAAAAATCTTCTTCTCTCTTTTTACATATACATAGCAGAGATGGGCTGAATCGCAAAATGCTGTAAAATCAATTTTTTTCTAGGAGAGGCACAAAATACAAAAGGACTATCCCAGTCTTTTGTAACAAAAGGAACATTCGCGATTGTCCTTATGACGGCAGTGTGGGTTGGTTGGTCTTTCACAGGAGACAGGACACTTACCATATTTCTCGCTCGGTGTGGCCTCACGAATAATGGGTGTAAATTTACGCGGTTTACTTCGTGGTCATGTCACCACGTATTTTGTGGCGTTGTTTATCGGATGATGTCCTGTGTTGTGTATGGTGTCATCTTGATTAATGAAATTCAAAAGGGTTGGTGAAATTATTTGAATATCGTCGCACTCACCTTCTATTACAATAACCGACTCTCCCAGAAAAAAAATGGTTTCATGAAAACGTATTTCGATGAAATCAAAATTCTCCTAAGAATATGCAACAATAAAATCGATTATTGTGTTATAAGTTATACTCTTCTGTGATATTGTAATTGAAAGAAGATTGTGTTTTCTCCGCAAAGTATGCATCTTATTTTTCGATCTTTCAAACCTAAAATCACCAACGCTTATGAAGAGAATCACCAATTCGAAAAAATTAATATTCATGTCGATTACAGAATTCAAAGAATTTTACTCCTTTGACCTTTTACATCCACTGTAAAACTTAATTATGAAATTCGCCGGATGAACTACAGTGTCGATTCCTAAAATTTAATCATTTATAAACTTTCCTATTGACAAGGTCAGTTACAGACATTTAAGCTAGCCCTTAACGACGAACATCCTCGTGTATGGTGTAATCATTTATAAACTTTCCTATTGACAAGGTCAGTTACAGACATTTAAGCTAGCCCTAAACGACGAACATCCTCGTGTATGGGCTGTTGGCGAAAAATTTTGATTTTGCCGTGTTCACGAGCAAACCTTATTTTTGCTGTGAACGTCGCACAGTGGTCTGAGAGCGGAAAAAAGTCTTTGGAAAAAGTCATATCTAGCCTTTTTAACATATCTGTGGTGTTTGGTAGAAACGTGATAAGTCCATAAAATAATTTGCGTTCTAACATCCACTTTATATGGAGCTAGAGTCCAAACGGTCAACACGATTTTCTTCAAATTTGGAATATTTATGAGAATGTTCTTTAAAAAATTATGTTCTAAATTTTAAGAAAATCGGTTTACCCGTTAAGATTCTAGCTCGATGTAAAGTGAAGGTAAGAAGGCAAATTATTTTACGGAGTTATCATGTTTCTACCAAACACCACAGATATATATTGTATATTCTGATTTACAAGCCCTCAAAGTTGAAAAATAATTTTATTAAAGTCGGGAATCATATTTTCAACAAACTGTCTTTTTCGGATTTCTATTTTTGACTATCTGAAAAATAAAAAAAATGATAATGTATAGAAGAAGCCTTCTATAAGTAGCCTAAAACATTGGTGCTAAGAAAAAATGTTTTTTTTTTTTTAACTTTTTGATTTTAAAAAAAGTTCCAAGAGACTCCAAGCAACGAAGTATACCAGCGTATGGTCCATACTTTTAAGTTAAAGCACAGAAAAAATCAGTTGCAGTTACTACTTGCAGATGTAGGAGTTGTCTCACTGAATCGGGTTTCCAAGAACTCCGTCTTGCCAGTGGTGTTTATCAAAAATTGATTTCATAGGTACTAATTATCAGAACGAACTGGTTAAGCCCATTATTTTTAGAAAAAAATGTTTGAATTTATTTAAAAAATAAAATAAAATTAATATATTGACCCAGGTCTGAGAAATTCGATTTTTGCGAAAACATTTATTTCTGTCCGCAAAATTTTTTAACTTTCAACTCAAATTTTTAAAAAAATTGAAAAACATTTTTACTAATGATTTTTTCTTTACCAAATTTTGACCAAATATGTATAAGATTAATTTTAATATAATGTCAAATTTCATTTATGTAAATCCGTAGAACAGTTTAGATTTTACAAATTAGTTTCTACTCTCCCATAGAAACATTAAAACCCCCCAATTTTATAAAAATGTTATGAACTTTTTTTCCAGTTATTTTTTCTTAACAAAATTTTGATCAAAAATGTATTAGACTGATTTAAACATGTGTGCCAAATTTCATTTAAGTCCGTTAAACAGATTCAACAGACTTTTATCCGCTCTCCCATACAAGCCAAACCACTGTGCGTCGCCGAGTTCATATCGCGGATGATAAGAGTAACCACTTGTGCTTCTTTATCACACATGCTTTCTCTGTGAAGAATCAATACGAAATGAATGTTCGCCAAATGTATTCGCCATGTAGGGGATAAGGCAAACGAACAAGTTCGGCGAGCACGTTCGTCCTTTAAGGCTAGCTTCAGCGAAATCAAGCATCATTGTACGTAGTTATACTCTGTTCAATTTATATTTGCAGTACAGGGAAGAAAGGATATTTGCCTTTTAGTCTGACCATTATAATTTAAAGCTCTTACAGGATTGCCATAGTGAGCATTAAAATTGCCGCAAATCTCAGAAAAATATTTGGTACCAAAAGCTCGAAAAAGCTTAAATCCTGAAAGTTACATAGCACAAACCAAAGAAAATGCCATATGAATTTCCATCAACTTGGGAATGGTAACTGATATTCAGTGTTCTATTTTTAATAAACACAATAAGGATTGGTTGCAAATTGGCGATCAGTCTCCTTTTAGAGCTGCGTAAATCGTTCATTTCAAATGATCGAATCGTTCAACAATCGATTACGAAAATGATGCGATCATTTCAATCGATCGATCATTCGATCATTTTCATTTCACTGAAATGATTCAATACTGATCCTTTTCGATTTTAATCTCAATTTCAATGATAAGATTAACTTGTGGCTTTAAAAGTTCTCACAAAATACTCTATTATTGTAAGCCATAAATTGCCAAATAACATCGAATGATGGTACTTTGTACATGGATTAAAAAGTGTCAAGAAATTCAAGAAAAAGATATTTTACACGTTGCTCCGGAAAAGAGCAATTTTAGGGCTTTCGGCTGACATTTTGTGCGAAATATACTCGTAATTTGTACGTCATAGCCAAATTCGTCATCTATTTGTCAAGTCATAAACTGTCAAATTCCATAAAAGGATGGCTACGATTTCAATGGATTAAAAAACATCAAAAAATCTATTATTGTAAGCCATAAATTGCCAAATAACATTGAATGATGGTACTTTGTACATGGATTAAAAAGTGTCAAGAAATTCAAGAAAAAGATATTTTACACGTTGCTCCGGAAAAGAGCAATTTTAGGGCTTTCGGCTGACATTTTGTGCGAAATATACTCGTAATTTGTACGTCATAGCCAAATTCGTCATCTATTTGTCAAGTCATAAACTGTCAAATTCCATAAAAGGATGGCTACGATTTCAATGGATTAAAAAACATCAAAAAATCCTATTAAACATACCGGATCCTGATACGTCAAAAAAAATCAGTTCAACCCAACAATTGTTTTTTCGGCCTACAACATCAACAACATGATTGATCGAGTAATCATGTTCTTCAATGCCGAATTCAACCCAGAAATTCCAGTCCACCGTCCGTTTGGCATTCATAATCCACATTGATTCAATCAGAACAAATGGAATCGAGTAAATCATGGTTAATCGAGTTAACTGATATCGAAAATCGAGACTCATTGATATGATTGAGATTGAAATAGAAAATCGAGAATCCAGAATCGAGAATCATCTAAATGATTGAGATCGATTAAAATGATTGATTTCGATCATCAATACTTTTCGATGATCGGATCAAAAAAATCGAATCGATCTTGATTGACATAGCTCTATCTCCTTTCACCCATGGCGCAGATAGATCATGGCGGGTTGTACGTGACCTCAAAGAAGATTACACAAACAATTTTCATGTAGTTCAGTGATTCTCTTTCTTATTTCAGTGGCAATTTCTTAAGTTTAGCTGCCATGCAAACAGAGGCAGACACCATAGTGTTTCTGAAAAAGCTTTCCCATAAGGCCTGTACTGCAAATATAAATTGAACAGAGTACAGTACTTGGGTGGGGGACCGTTCAATACCAACCGTGTGCTGTTGACATATGTTTCTTCTGTTGTTCTTTCTTTCTATGTATCTCTCTCTGTTGTAATGTCTAAGCTGATGGTCTCAGTTGCCAGTGTTTTTAGGGTCTCTGCTTCGTATATTTATCTACGAAGTAATGTAATGCGAGAAACTGATTGACATAGCAACTTCAACAGCAACGAAAACTTACAACATATAAATCATACATTTTCCTCCATTTGGAAATTTCCTTGAATGGTGAACCCATGCCATTAAGCGCATTTTGAAGTCGCCCCCAAAACGCTTGTTGCTGCTCAGAAGACTTTTTTGTTAGATTTCCGGCTATGTCCGGTTGCACCTTCATCTCCAATTGTGGCCGTTTTCTATTAAAATTTGTTAAATAAACACCTAAGATTTCATTATGATAAATTTGTGACTTATATTTTTGTGCTTTAATTAATTTTATTTTTTTTTTCGTTTAATTAAAAACTCACCTCAGATTCGTCTCGAAATTTCCGCAAATGTAAAATGATAGAAATTGTATGGATTGCGAATTTAGTAATACCAGATAAGTTGAACAAAATGTCGGTAGTGCAGGGCATTTTACCGACATTCGTTCAACTTTCTTTCGTCGGATGCAGTAATAGCAAAAGTTTGGAAATTAATGGAAACTGTCACTTTAGCTCATTCGCCGAATTCTGTAATAGGGGTGAATTAAAGCCCAAGCACTGAAATCCAGATTCAGCTTTTGGAATCAAACTTACTTCTGGTGCAATGTAAATTAGTTTTTGTTTCGTTCTTTTAGATTTTGATAAGTCCACACAAAGGATTGCATTCCTCATAAGCTTTTAAATAACATATTCCCTTAATGGTATGTAGATATGCCTTTTTCTTACTTACTTCTTGAAAGGATTAAAAAAAAAAACTAGTTACAAACACTACCAATGATGAGTTTTCTAGTTTTTTGCTCCGGACTCTTCGAATGCAGCTATGTTTTCTCGTTCCCTTTCCTTTTTTTTCAATTTGTCCTCCAACTGTGCATCCTTCTGCAAATGTCAGTTTGTTCTACTTTTCAATGAAATCCTAGTCAAACACACTCCATGTACTCGTACACTTCTATTTATTCTTTTCCTTGGTGAACGAATTGTATTTTTTATTTGTTGTTTGTGTTTTCTTTGCTTTGTTTTTAGAGAAAGGATAATAAAATATAATATCAGGAGACATCCAAAGCAGCAGCATTTATCTAGTACGCACAATTACACATTAATTAAAGTAGGTTTATGATTTGAAGCACATATATATTTAACAAATAACAATAGTTGCATTTCCAATATAGAGACGGGTAGATTTTGACAGTCCAGGGAAGCCATGTTGTTTTGTCTGTTTTGTTAATTTTGCCCCATTTTCGATTTTTCAGACGTAGACAACGCTTTGTGTTCGCTGACTGAGTTCTGGAGCAGAGGAAAGCGAACCCCGATTTCACCAAACAAAATTTTAGTGACAAGGCCCAGTTTTGGATGATAAATACTAGATTAATCAATACGTGGTTCACTAAGTAATAATGCATCCACCGAAAATCACAGAATAGTGCGAATTGTTATGTTCGCCAAGATAGCACAGAAACGAGGGAAAGCAGAAATCTAATGCAGCAAGAGTTATGGGCTAGAGGCTGATTAGGTGCTGGAATTTCAACTGAGCACTTAAATTCTTTCCTACGCTTTCTTTCGTATGCTTCTTATTTCGTACGCTATTTATTTTCTAATGATTTCGAAGTTCTAGATCACTTGAGTCTGCATTAATAGTTCCATGATTTGCACTGTACCTAATTTAATTTGCAAAAATTATCCCTAGAAATTGTACCTATGAACTGGATGTAAAAGAGACGCTTCATGGCAAGTGTTTGTGCTAGTAAGATAGTATGTGGAAGCCTGTACTTCAAGCTCTTGCTTAAAACATGTATTATCAGTTTCCAGAAAAGCTCTTTCAGTAAAAAGTTTGGATCGATCGTATAGATACCAGTTGCTTTAAATACACAGATGTCCTAACTCATCGGAGATAAAGCTTTTTGAAAAAACGCACAAACTTCAAAACGAGCTATTTTTTTGACCAATGTCAGATTTGGAAGCAGCCTTAACAGGACCAAAAGAAAAGTGACATTCAGCGGTTGCATCCTCTGTAAGCAGTGAGATACTCGTATCATAACGATATTGTGGCTCTTAAAGTAATCGCAAGCCGTTAGTGATATGTGACCCTAGGGTTGTCGAGAATCAGTAGAACTGCCTCTTCAGCACTTGTTTTGGCTGGACTTGCAAAGAGCGGAGACACTCGTTCAAAATATCTTCATTAATCCATTCGTTTTTGAAGTGTTTATGAAGTTCACCTGTTGGACCTCCTTGCTCTAATATAGGTTACGTTCAATGTTCCAGGTCGATGTTGTTCTTTTTTTCAAAAACTTTTAAATGAAATATAATTTTATGTCGGTCAAGGGGGCACCTTCAGCCGTGGCTCGAACTCTTTTAAGCAAATTTTGCATAACAGTTTGGCAGACTTCTATTGTAATTTCAGCAATTTCGTTGCAAATATTGTCCTCAAGGTTGTGGTTTCTTTGAAGAAGAAATCGTAAGGCATCAAATCAGGGGATCGTATATTGACTAAATGATTGCTTTATATAGGCTCACGAAAGCCTAGAAAGGCCTAGAAAGCCACGTAATTTTCTTCGCGTAAATACGTTTAAAAAATTGCATGGAGCCCCAAGAGATGCGAAAAGCAAGCTTTTGCTTTGACGAAACGCTTGTTTTATAGCAGCCCGCTTGATAGCAGGGTGAAGGTTAATGGAAAAGATTCAGGTGTTTGAGAGGCAGTGTCTTAGACATTGCCTTGGATTTAACAGAACACCAGACTCGGAGTGGAAACATTACTATTCCAACAAGGTTCATTAAAACGGAGCCAACATAAGCAAAATTGATAATAATCTGATTCGGTGTCACATTACAAGTGCGATTTACTTGACCAAGAGCTTAAGTTTTAGGGCTTTTTGCTCTAACGATGAGTATTATGAGAGTATGCGCCTAAGCAAGTATTGCATACCTCAAGGCGCCCACGCAAAAATGCAAAAGAGAACACGCACTGATGGTTGGTGACGTCAGCAAATAAATTTCGTTCGTCAGTTTTACAATCCACATTTGGTTTTTGCCGCCAAGTCGAGAAGTAAGTGTTGGGAATTCATTAAAATTCAGATTCTCCTTACCACCGTGTCTTGTGTATCAATCCAGTGTGCATGGTAAAGATCATCTCAATAAGAAGCACAAGCACACTGCTGGTCGCATATACCAGGTAGCAGCTTCGAAACTTTTGGCTTCTGCCGTTAAATGCCCCCCCCCCCCCCCGCTCTCCTCCTCCACTCAGACAGAACTGTCTACATCTCCTCTCCGTCGCCGTAGTTAAGACTAGGGTGTCTATCCCAACCTCCGCTGCCTTAACCTCTTCTTAGACTAGGGACTCTATCCCAATCTTCGCTGTCTGAACCTCTTCTCCGACAACGCCGTTAGTGTATATGAAATACTTTGTTATCTCATTGTAAGGCCGTGAATTTTGTTAAAGTATATGAAATACTTTGCTAGCTTATTATAGATCGTAAATAAATATTCTTCGGTTGACCCTGGACCCCGCTGACCTACCTCAGCTGGAAACAAAAAAGTATCACAAAATCTTCCAACTGCACTCATTACACACATGATCAATTTTTACGCTCTTTTTAGCTCTTCCCAGATCGTCACAGGTACAGGTCTTGCTCATTTTTTGCCTGTGTATGCAAGAATCTTTCTTGGATCCTGAGATGTAAATACGTCCATCTTATAAAAGTTGTTAATTTTCCTTGTCGAGGATTCACTTCCAATTTGTTAAAAGCAGTGTTACGGTTCAAGCTGGTTGCTTCTGTTTTCCGAACTGAAATTTTGTTCCTTCGCAAGAATTCGCTTAACAGATTCCTTCTAGCAAATTGCGATTCATTATAAACAGGGTGCTTTACACTGTTTTGTGACCGGTTATGTGACAGTCATTGCCGCAATAGATGAAGAAAATAAGAAGAAGTGGAGTGATTAAATTTATAAGAGTCGGTAAACATCGACCAATATTTGCGTCTTAGAAGGGTACGACAGCATCAAACTCATGAGCCCACGATCTAACCTGAAGTTGAAGTCATGTTGGAGTTGAAATCACGTGAACTTTCAATTGGCAAGCACATTCTCAAAATATTTCAACTTCAACACTTTATACCTATTTGAAGATACAGGATACTGCCATTTGACCGGCCTTGTACCTGTTTCTCTTACTTCTGTCAAAAAATTTAAAAATTCTATAAATCTATATTTTAAATTGTGTACCCATTAAGCCCTCACTCAAACTATTGAATAGAATTGTTTATTCATTCAAAGATCAAAAACTCACCACTTCCTATCTAGCACCATCATTAAACCTTTTTGAGATCTGTTCTGCCCCTTTAACATCGACGTTATAAATTATTCTGTCAAAATCTAAGTCTCGACCCAAAGCATTTAACAGTTTCAAAGTTAACTTACAGTCAACACACAGATCCCCATTACATTTGATTTGAAGGAACATCCTCTTTTCATTTATCTAAGCGGCGAAGAGTCTTAGTCAAATAAAATCCATCTGGCTCCTTCGAATGGATTCCGTTTGCAATAAAAGAAAGGCAAAAAATTAAATTTCTTTTTCAATTCTCTAAGCCCTGTGTCTGATGGTCCGTGGCCACTTTACCTTTTCTTTTTGTCCATTTTCTAATGCAAATATTTATTTCTGGCTCTATATCTTCTATCCTTACGTATTATATCAATTCATATTTTCCTGGCATTTTGAGTTAACTTATCACTTCCGGTGCTAAAAAACATATTCTGCCGGCCATTCCATCCATTTTCCTTCAATTTGACATTTATGACTTAATACCCCATCCATAACCTCCCATCACCTCTTTGACTGTCCGGTTTTGTGTCACAAACTCAACAGCAAACTCATATACTAACTCATAATAATGGACTCATCTGCAGATCCTTCGGCTCGGACGGACCCTATAATCCCCCAACATCCCTGGCTTCCGTCCTTCCTATGAAGATGGCAATTTTCTTGAATTAAAGTAAAACGCTATTAGATATTTACTTATTTATTTACTTCACTGGAAATGAACAGCATGGCTAGAGCGGCACAGTCACAGTCCTTTTGCCAATGGCCATAAACAGAAGAATCAGAAAAGGATATTATTTTGCTTTCACAATGATAACGGGAGTATTGGAATAGTAAAGAAACAGAAGGCGTTCTCAGTGTTCTTACGAGAAGTCCTTTTTCTTTTCTTTTCTGTTTATACTTTTATTCGTATTTTTTGTGAGAAATGTGTACATTTTTGAAGACCAGATTGGGAGGATATTTGAGGCGATAGAGGAAGAGCAGTCCTACCCACTTGTGTCCTCAAAGTGACGACCCTGCGTCTATTTAAACGTTTATGTTAAATTATTTATATTTTTTCTGTGGGATGTGGGTGGCCGAGACTAAATGAGGCTAATTTCCATTTGGTTTTGATTCAAAGGACCTCTCGTCCTCGTCCTTGTTCCTTCACCGGACAAGTTGGACATAAACATAAACACACTCTCAAAATAGAGCAAAGCGAGTGCTATCAAAATAAATCGTCTAAGGTTGTGTGTAATTTAGATAAATGGTATTTTGCTTGAGTTATGTAGGTCTTTTTGTTTTGTCATCGTGGTGCTGTTGTCGTTGATTTGGAAATCACTGTATGGGTTCGATGATCCTTGTTGGTCTAAGCTGGTTGTTTTTTGTTTGTATGTACTTGGTCTGAAGGTACCTTCCTCTGTTTGTCGATTCGAAAAGTTCTAAAAGACACAAGGCATTAGGCTCAGGCGGACTGTCAATCGTCTATCGAATTTACCCTTTCGAAATATCGAACACATGTTCGAGGATGATAAGCTTAGAGAATATAATTTAATGTGTAGCTATAGCTATCATTTGCCAATTTGACAAGGATAAAGTGTATACCAAGCAATTATGGAACATTTCGATGTATCGTTCGAATTTAATTTTTTAGTTTTTCGTGCAATCAATAATGAAATGAATCGTTTGTTGTTTTGCAATTTAAACGACTTATTTGATTAGAGAGGGACCTAAAACGGAGGTCGGAAGAAAATAGGATTAAACAATTTTCCGTGAGTTAACATACACACGGAACCGGTAAATTCAGCCCATTTGAATTGGATATAGACCAAGCGAAGACACTAATTGATGCGCGATTTGAATGCTTCAAAAACTACATATACAAGGTGGCGCAAAATTAATCATCTAATTTTATTTTTTAATTACTTTTTTACTAAAAAAAATATTTTGAGGGATGAAAGTCTTGTTTTGGACCTTTGGCATTTTTTCTGTTAAGTGGAAAAGATGATATCCGCCAAGTGGCTGCCGCCAGTGTTGATACACTTTTGTGAACGTTTTATCGCATTTTCCATGACTTTCCGCAAGATTTTCGGTGATAACTGTTCGCATTCCTGGCGATAGACCCAAGGCAAGAAATCGGCATGGTTCGAACTTGCTGGCCATGCCAAATCTCTCGAGGAGTATAGCTCTCCATTGCTAGCCTGTTGGCATACTGCAGCTGTCTAGTTCACAAATGTCAAATATGATTAACGTACGACGCCATTTGCAAAAATTATGACATCTTCCGATATGGTGATTAATTTTGCGGCACCTTGTACCTACATTGCATGTTCGGTTATTAGATTCCGATAAGGTTGAATGCAAATTTATTTTAGAGTAAACGAAAAATGTAATCCGAGTATAAAAATTAATTTTGTGCTTGAATAGTCATAGTTAGATGATGGGATTTGGGGATTACCTTGGTTATTTTTTCAAATTTTCACTATTTATAATGTGAAATGGAATTTAAACAAAGATGCAATCTGATTTTTTTTAACATATTTTAATTTGAAAAGTATTACATATTTTGAGAATAACTTAAGACTTAGTTATTTTCCAAATTTATCTATTTATAGGGTGAAATAAGGCTCCAAAAACTTAGCCTAATATCATTTTTGGCGATCAGTAATTCATCATATACAACTCTGAATTTCATAGAGTTTTGATAAGAAGTTTTTTTTGTCTTATTTCTGCAATAATTAATTATTTTGCTTTATATTCCAATATGAATAGGGCTAACAGAGGCTTTAACATATCGAAGGTATCTGCTAGAGTTCTACTGTTATGGAAACGAAGCTCCCTTTCTTTAATTTCAGCAACCTAACGATTAATTTCAGACCAGTAGAATCACTTCCGATGACATGAAGTACTTCAACTTGATCAGAACTGTAGATAGGTTTTATAGTGAGCACCTGTAAGTTAAGACTTAATCTAACTACTTGGCGTACCAAGCACTATCGGGTTCAATGAACGTTTATTGAACAAAACACCCAGGACATAGTCCCAGTTGCATTTTATCATGGAAGAAAGGTTGCAACTCCTTTCCAGCAGTTGATAGTTAGAATGAGGAAAGTATCATCTGCTGGCATATTGGAAGAAGTCCTAAGACGACTGTGGATGCAGCCGTCTTAGAAATAGTTTTTTGAAATATGGCATGCAGTTCTGTATTTCAGTTTTTGTGTTCACTTTAAAACCTTACAGTTTTCTGTTTTCTCTAAATCTCGACATAAAAATATCAACTGAAACACCTCAATGTCAGAAATAGTAATCGAACTTTTTCGCAGACGAGGAAAAGACCAACTTCTATAGGAACCAAACGGAACATCTTTTTTTTATCATCTAGAAATTGCCAAAGTGCCACGTAAGTTTAAGACCAAAAATAAACATGTGACCATCAGTAACCATCGATTAGCTAGTCCACAAACACGATAGTTCGCCTTTGCATTTAAGAGCAATTTCAAAAGCAAAGTCATCGGAGTCTCCTGTAAAATCGTTCGCATTCATAGAAAAACAAAATGGACCAGCAAAGAACAGCGAAGGAATTGAAATTCCGACTGATGAAGAACTATTGATGGCTATTATTTAAGGACTTTGCAGATGCTATTGCTGGATGTTTGTCATAGCATAGTTACTGTGTTCTTATGTTTTTTTTGAACGTCTTGCTCTTATGTAGCTTCATCATCAAGTGTCGCAAACTTTGAAACTATAAGTCCGCCATCCTTTATTTATGATATGCTGAAGAATATGAAGACATCGCGGAAACAAATAAACGATTTTCTTTTGAAATACTGAAGATAGTAAAACAGGCATTTGAATATATGATGCTCAGTCAAGAAATCTGTAAACCATCAAAGAGCAATTGGGCAATCCTCTTGACATGTTCAAAAAAAAAAAAAAAATAGCGACTGTCGACCATGCGGGGGCTAAAGGAGAGTTATACAAACACAAAAGATCGTTACCACTTGCTTCCCATTGGGGACTTCGCTCACCATCAGAAGGTGAAGACAGTTTTCAGATGCGGGCGTTACATCAAATTCCTATAGAACCAGAAGGCATCCCAAAAACTACTATATTTACATATATTGGATGATTTGAGTTCTTGGTGGTGGTGGCTTTTGGACTCTACAATACTGGTCAAATAGGTTCATCCACGAAATTTATAGAGGCCTTGATCTTGAGCATAGGAGCATCGAGAATTTTTGAGACTTCTTTTGAAACGTTATCGACATAGTGGAATTATAAGAGTCGGTAAACAGCGACCAATATTCGCAACTTAGAAGGATGCGATAGCATATATAACTGATGAGCCCAAAGCGTACCTGGGTGAAACGCACTTTGGAGTTAAGGTCACTTGAGCTAATTTTCCAATGTTCTTTATCTTCTTACAATCAATCCTTCCAAATATACACTCGAGTCGTCATCTCGAAGTTATCCTATGGTTTACCTTTTCAAAGAAGATGGAAAAATGACGCCAATCTCCTCCTTCAATAATTCATTAACAATTCAGAAGCTGCAAAGATTTTTGGCATATCACTAAGTTTTATAGGTGTTTAATTTTCAAAGGTGCTCATACTCATCCGGCAACAGAACTTAAGTAGGTGTTGATTGAGTACCTGCAAATTAAGACTTAATCTCACTTTACTGGCGTACCAGTTCTCTCGAGCTTAATGAAAACGGTCAAGTAACGCTCCAGGACCGATATCACAGTTAACTATTTTAGTTTCCTCAGCTAATCGGCCAATAATTTTTATCAGTTCTGCTATACTTTATTTGGGTGACTAAGACAACTAATTATTTGTCACCCATTAAACGCCAAACGTTCGTGCACCAAGAAGTAACAAGGACCTCACTTTCCTGAACCAGTTTATATTTAAGCAAGAAAAATAAGAATTTTTCATCCGACAGCATTATGCAGCTTGTTGACTGGTATACTGAAAAGTAGCCAATCCAATTAAGTGATTATCCGGTTCCCTGCACATCTTTAGTCCGTTAGTTCGGGACCTATATATAGAAGTAACCGAAGTTCATCCTAGAGCCATTTGGCCAGAAATGGAGGACTGTTTCCTTTACCCGCTATTCCCCACAGCTATGACAGTGAGAGTTGTGAGAAATGCCTAGCTTCGCTGCATGCTCTCCTATTGGCCAGTGTTCGCTTCTGGTAGCTACGATCCCCGTTACGTCTTGCCTGGGTCCGCATATCAGATCAAGTGTTCGGAATTTACTATAGGTTTACCACACCACAAGATACCAAAATCAGCCCACACCAAATGAAATACCATTTAAGAAGCAACATATTTTGTATGCTTAGCGCTTATCTACTCTTTTTTCAAGAACTGTATACAGGAATGGTGGACTTTGAACCCCCATGGGTACGATAGCCCTCTGTAACTGAGTTACTTAACCTTGTGATTTATCTACCTAGAGATTATTTGCAACTTCTCGCAATATCTCTGAATAGTACCGGTCGCCACCACGAGGAGATATCACATAGGTTCATTTTGATCAACATGCCACTAGTCAGACGACCACCCATCCAGCAACAAAAAAGAAGGACATAAATGTCACCCATATTCATTCTGGTTAGTGCAACATTACCAACCTTCTCTCGAATTTTTAAACCGCTCCATTTTTGTTTTGCACAAAATTTCTCATAAGCAGAATTTCCATGCATTTTGCCTACCGAATCAAAAACGTTTTTATTGATTCATTGTGGTTTCAGCGTAAGTCCTAAATTTCTGACGTTCTTTAATATCTTAGCTGTGTGATAGTCCTCATTATGTACGATATTTTGCAATTTATTTCTTCAGCTCATCTAAGTCTTTCCATTGTGAGAAACTCTTAATTCCACCATTTTTCCCAAATGCAAATTTTATATTTTTAGACAATGCCCCATCGTGCTTCGCGTTGTTGTTTTGGTTACTTCTGAAGGATTTATTTGTTCTTTTTTAATTAAACATAAACATAAAATTTTCTCAAATACAAAACTCAATCTCAACAATTATTCTCGCGTTAAGTCAGTAGCGTTAAATGCCAAATGTATTCCCACATCTCATTGTGCTATTCCACGAACTGCTCTGTTTATATTGTTAAAATAAACTCCAGAGGCGCCTCGATGCAAAAAGAAAAATAAAAAAAAATTCGCACATTTGGCTTCAATCGTAAAAATGCCGTTTTCATTACTTTTTTTCTATTCCCGCACCCAATCAAAAAAAAAAATATAAAAAGAACGCATAAACATAATCTTGATCCTTGTAGAATCATCATCTGCACTGGATCTTCTCGGCTAAGCTATATCGAAAGCCAGAACTATAAACTCACCATTGCCAGATGTATGGGACTTCTTTATCGAATTAAATTTTATCGTATAAACAAAACCTTGAACTATCCGATGCTGTATCCATAGCTCTATAGAGGGTAGCAGCTCCCAGCTCTGGAATAAACTTACTCCCGCTCGTTTCATCGACTTGGTATTCCAATGGAAGATATGAGAGTGTAATTCAGTCCAGGAATTTGTTTATCATAAATCGACAAATTCTATAACGCATCGGATATGTATCCCAGGCTCCAGCTCGAGGACTCCCTTCTGTTTGATGTTGTTTCATGGAAGACATACTGTGCCGGTCCCTGCAAAACGTTTTGTTTGGATAAATCTGTCCAAATACACAAACACAATCTTCGGAAGTCGGGATGTTCTTTTATTTGATTTCTTTTTTGTCCTGATAAATCATTCAATTGACTTCCCTAAGAGATATCTAAGAAACTAGTCGCCCCTTTTTATGTTGATTTGCTCAGGCATAATCTTTGGTCTCCATCAAATTAATCCAAATTGGCAATTGTACTCTAACGCCCTCGATAGTGAGGTGGATTTCATCAGGAGTTTTTGAGAAGTTTCATTTGCCGGATATGAATAGAATTTAATGAATCAAAGGCTTATAGTCATTCGTCATCAGTTTGCATGACAGATACCTTACTTGAGCTTCTCTTAAATACCTTAAACTGAGATAAGCAAGGGTTTGCGAAAAAAAAAAACAGAATGGTTGATAAGTGGAAATGAATATTTTTATGGGGCAACGGCATCTCTAATATCCTTGTAATCGGTTATACTAGCAACAAGTTACCAGGTCTGCTATCCAAGGTTATATGTCAATGACCTGGCTCTTCCAGTTTAAGGCTTGGTTTGTTGGGTAAACATGTTTACAACTTGAAAAGGTTCAGTTGAGAAAAAGACTACTGGATAATGATTTCTGTAAAATGGCGAGAAGACCCGCAACACAAAATTCGAAATTCTAGAACAAAATGCCAGAAGAGGTATTCCCTTTAGAACTTGGCCAATATTAAATAAAAAACAAATCTAAGGATGCAAGCTTAGAATGGTGTCGGTAACACTCCGCCTAGTAAGTGAGTTCCAAGAACTGCTTTTCCATCTTCATCAAAACCGGCCAACGTGCAGCACATCAGGTTTGGAAGCAGGGCTGTTGTGTCTCTACGACCGATTTTCTTACAAAGCTATAATTTCCAGCGATTACCTCGGGATTGATTGCCTTTGACATACTATATCGTGGACTAGTTGGGTCAATTTCTCCTTCTTGAATAGACTCCGTTAAAGAATACCAGTTTGTATACGCTTGGTATATGATAGCGCAGGGACGCAGAATTTGGTTTGCTTACTGTTCAATTTTAACGAAGAAATATTGATTGATGATCGCATTAAAAAATGGGTTGAAGTTAATGCCTCAGAGTCATCACCTCATCTTGGGAAACATAAGTATGGGAATGGGAATTAAAGATTCTGTCTTCTCTCTCTAAGAAAACATTGTATTCAATAGCTCATTAGAGTTTCTCATTGAAGAGATATGACTAAGTGTTAACTTTACCGAACAAACTGGCCTTTCTCATGTACCTTCCATTTGAGGAACCAGCGAAGGGTTAAAGTCCCATTTGATATTGGGCCCGATGAAACTTTTAGACAATTTGTTTGTATCCTTCAACTCTTGACTAGTTCCCAGAAAATTTTTGCCATTGTCATTGTAGATTACTAATGGCCAGCTTCTACGTACTGTTACGATATAAGCTGATTCTATATGCACTACACATACACTCAGACACGTTATGATAACGCCCCATTGTTACTCTCAGTGTACACCCAGAATGACATGAAAAGGTCCGAAGTAGTCAATCCCTATACATGCAAATGTGTTTGTATATATGCTATCATTGCATTTTAGACAATATTTTTGATTCGATTTAAGCAGCAGCACTTCAAGTATGGTAACCTTGAATATTTGACGAAGTTCATTCACTATGGTTTCGTTATTTGATGATGAAATTATTCGTGGTAATCAGTCTGATTAAATCAATAAGTCGGTGACTTGATATTTTTTTTTCGACAAAATCATAGGTCGTTTCGTACTTATGGGAATTCAAAGTGCTGTGTCAATTTTTCCACAGGGACTCTCGTTACCAAATATTAGTCCAATATAGCGAGCAATTGTTTAGAACCCTTGTTCTATCTATTCACTGTTAATTACCTTCGAATCTGCATTGTTTTCAACATGATTGAGAACAGTGATCAATTTGACATATCCTGTGTAAATAATTTTCAGCATTTATTTAGTCTTCATGGATTAAATATTTTAAGAGCTCTATTCTCTCATGAAACGATATTGCGGATGCCTTGAAGAAAAAATTTGATGTTGGATGTTTGCACATCCGAAAGACCTTTGGTAAGAAGTGGGGCCTTCAGTCGAAGATGATTTTGTGGACGTACACTGCAGTGGTACGGCCAATTTTGTCTTACGGATCGATTGTTTGGTGGCCTGCACTTAGCAAGCAATATAACGTCGGAAAACTTAAAAGGGTTCAAAGAACGGCTAGCGTCGGCACTACGGGGGCTCTCAGATCATGCCCAACAGATGCCCTGAGCGTTATCCTGAACCTTTTACCACTCGACCTTCATATAAAATACCTAGCGGCATGCAGTGCTGTAAGACTTAAAGAATCTAACTGTTGGTTCTCCAAACCCTATGGTCATGGAAACATAACAAAATTGATTCCTCCGGATATTTTCTTATCGAACACCGACTACTGCGTACCTCCTCTTGGCCCAAGCGGGGATTTCAAAGCCATTTTTCCCACCAGAGAGGATTGGAAGAATGACGTTGTCACAAAGGATTTCGATTCGATAATCTACACTGATGGATCTAAGATGGAGTGCGGTGTTGGTTCAGGAATTTTTTCCGAGTCCTTTAACATCTCCAAGTCACTCAGACTACCAGACTTTGCGAGTGTATTTCAAGCCGAAGTACTAGCAATCAAGGAGGCATGCAAGTTGCTCCAATCTAACCAAAACCAATTCAGAAATATAGCTATCTGCTCAGATAGCCAGGCGGCCATTAAGGCCATTAAATCATCTACATCAACCTCAGTACTTGTCCAGCAATGTCGGGACGAACTGGCGAGTCTGAACATTGACCTCCATGTCACTCTCATCTGGGTTCCAGGTCACAGTGACATAGAGGGTAATGAACGGGCTGACGCTTTAGCTCGGCAAGGCTCGACCTTACATAGCTCACTAGCGGAAAAAGTTAATATTCCTCTTGGTGCTATGAAGAGAAAAATCTTCTCGATTTTTCTCAATGAATCCAACCGTAGGTGGAGCAGTCTCACAAACTGTGTCATATCAAGAAAGATATGGCCTACTTACAACAACTCACGTTCCAACGATCTAATATGCAGACCCAGGCGCGACATAGCCAGGATCACAGCAATATGCACCGGGCACTGGCCCATAGGTGAACATGCAAGAAAGCTAGGCATCCCCTTCAACCCACACTGCCGTAGTTGTGGAGATCCACAAGAAAAAGAAACTGTGGTTCATTTTCTTTGCGATTGCCCCGCCTTAGCAAATTACAGGATGGCTTCCTTTGGGAAAGCCTTCCTCGATGACCCCAGCGAACTTTCGGAGAAGAAAATCAAAGATCTGATTATCTTTCTGAATGCGACAAAATGGCTTTAGTAATGCTCCGCTAAAGCATATAAAAGCCATTTTCTTCCATACTTAATCCTTATTAGGTTGACACGAGTTTAATGGTATCAAAACGGCGCACCCCAGCGCTAATTGAGTCGCGGGCCCAGCTGGTTGGCGACTACCATCTCTACCTACCTACCTTGCACATCCGAAGGCTACAGAGTCTACAGAGGATGCCTTAGCGAAAAGTTCACTACTCAGAATTTTACAAGAAGCAGATGGCAGTAGTACAGAGACGCAAAGCACTTATTGTACCAAGCTCCTCCCGACACGGTGTCGGAACCAGCAGTCCTTGAAGTCATAGTGACTCTAATTGACCTGCTAACTGTAGTAAAGAAGTACTGGAGTAGAAGCAGCATCCGAGGAGTCTAAGTAGCTTAAGATACAGAATCTGCAAGAGGGTTGGAGCTCATATAGCAGCGGACGATGGATACCGAGGATGATCAGGAACGAGGCTGATTGGAATGACCGGAAACAGGGCGAGGTTAACTACTACGTCATGGAAATGGTTATTAAACGTCTTCCATCACATATACAAAAGAACAATCAGTCTAGCCTGCAAATAAGTGGATTCGCCGGAAGATGATGCGGGAATAATCTCTCCGCCAAAAACTTGCAGAGGTCCCATAGACCAGAGTCCAGAAGATTCTATATAGCTACTAAAACTGCAAGAACATGTAGTTTGATAGAACATAATTCTGGAGGGAAAAAAGTGAAGAAGAAATTGATCGGGAAACTGTTGAGTCCACAACTTAACCCTGTAATAGAATCATGACAAGCCAACTGAAGTTATGCATAGAGTGGTCCCGGAGAAGTGAGTCAGACGCCAATAAGAGTTTAAAAGGCTTTGAAATTTAGTCGCGTATGCTATATTAAAGCGAGTTCGAAATACGGGGATGGTCAACCCGAAGTCTTCCTTATGGTGGATAGTGCATTTCTTTTAGTTGTTCCTCAAAACCGATGTTTACTTAGATACCCCAGATTCCAAAACACGAAAATGATGCAATGCAAAACAAAGCAAGAGCAGCTATACTCTATCCAACAAAAATTGTCAGTACAGGCCTTATGGGAGAGCTTTTTCTAAAGCAGTGGCGCCTGATGCACCCTCACTACAATGCGTTAGGAAAAATGACACTAAAAAAAGAGCAAGCCACTGAGTTTTCTTAAGGAATTGTTGTTGTAATTCTTTGCAAAAAGTTGTACACCCCAACACGACCGTCGTATCCCACTGCTGATGAGATACTGTCAAGAGTGTTAAGTGTCACTCAATACGATCGTGCGCTCTTTATCTACATCAAAACAGAGTTACCATTATCATTCTCAATTGCAAGCAAAGAGCTTTTTCAGTGGTTTTTATTAAGGAACTTTTGGGATTTGAAGCTTTTGAGAACACATTTTAAGAAGATGAGTATGTTGAGTGTTGTCACATTGCTTTTCAACTTAAAAAAAAAACGCGCATATTATCTTACCGCTTGGTGTTGTGGGAAAAGGTAAAATGAATATTGTTTTCAGTCGTTTTGAATCGGCAGACGGTAGCCCTACGCGTTTTTCACTTTCATTTGCGGCGATTTATAATTTAAGCTACGGAATCCCTGTGAGAGCTTTAAAAGGCGACACACTTATGCATGGCAATGCAACCAGAATGAGAGACAAACGACCTATCTTCCCTGAAGGTCCGAAGTAGTCAATCCCTATTAATGCAAATGCGTATGTATATATGCTATCATTGCATTTTAGACAATCTTTTTGATTCGATTTAAGCAGCAGCACTTCAAGTATGGGAACCTTGAATATTTTTAACGAAGTTCATTCACTATGGTTTCGTTATTTGATGATGAAATTACTTGTGGTAATCAGTCTGATTAAATCAATAAGTCGGTCACTTGATGTTTTTTTTCAACAAAATTATAGGTCGTTTCGTACTTATGGAAATTCTAAATGCTGCGTCAATTTTTCCACAGGGACTCTCGTTACCAAATATTAGTCCAATATATCGAGAAATTGCTTAGAACCCTTGTTCTATCTATACACTGTTAATTACCTTCGAATCTGCATTGTTTTCAACATGATTGAGAACAGTGATCAATTTGACATATCCTGTGTAAATAATTTTCAGCATTTATTTAGTCTTCATAGATTAAACATTTTAAGAGCTCTACTCTCTGATGAAACGATATTGCGCAATGCCATGAAGAAAAAATTTGATGTTGGATGTTTGCACATCCGAAAGCTTCAGAGTCTACAGAGGATGCCTTAGCGAAAAGTTCACTACTCAGAATTTTACAAGAAGCAGATGGCAGTAGTACAGAGACGCAAAGCACTTATTGTACCAAGCTCCTCCCGACACGGTGTCGGAACCAGCAGTCCTTGAAGTCATAGTGACTCTAATTGACCTGCTAACTGTAGTAAAGAAGTACTGGAGTAGAAGCAGCATCCGAGGAGTCTAAGTAGCTTAAGATACAGAATCTGCAAGAGGGTTGGAGCTCATATAGCAGCGGACGATGGATACCGAGGATGATCAGGAACGAGGCTGATTGGAATGACCGGAAACAGGGCGAGGTTAACTACTACGTCATGGAAATGGTTATTAAACGTCTTCCATCACATATACAAAAGAACAATCAGTCTAGCCTGCAAATAAGTGGATTCGCCGGAAGATGATGCGGGAATAATCTCTCCGCCAAAAACTTGCAGAGGTCCCATAGACCAGAGTCCAGAAGATTCTAACGGGTGATTTTTTAAGAGCTTGAGAACTTTTTTTAAAAAAAAAACGCATAAAATTTGCAAAATCTCATCGATTCTTTATTTGAAACGTTAGATTGGTCCATGACATTTACTTTTTGAAGATAATTTCATTTAAATGTTGACCGCGGCTGCGTCTTAGGTGGTCCATTCGGAAAGTCCAATTTTGGGTAACTTTTTCGAGCATTTTGGCCGGAATAGCCCGAATTTCTTCGGAAATGTTGTCTTCCAAAGCTGGAATAGTTGCTGGCTTATTTGTGTAGACTTTAGACTTGACGTAGCCCCACAAAAAATAGTCTAAAGGCGTCAAATCGCATGATCTTGGTGGCCAACTTACCGGTCCATTCCTTGAGATGAATTGTTCTCCGAAGTTTTCCCTCAAAATGGCCATAGAATCGCGAGCTGTGTGGCATGTAGCGCCATCTTGTTGAAACCACATGTCAACCAAGTTCAGTTCTTCCATTTTTGGCAACAAAAAGTTTGTTAGCATTGAACGATAGCGATCGCCATTCACCGTAACGTTGCGTCCAACAGCATCTTTGAAAAAATACGGTCCAATGATTCCACCAGCGTACAAACCACACCAAACAGTGCATTTTTCGGGAAGCATGGGCAGTTCTTGAACGGCTTCTGGTTGCTCTTCACTCCAAATGCGGCAATTTTGCTTATTTACGTAGCCATTCAACCAGAAATGAGCCTCATCGCTGAACAAAATTTGTCGATAAAAAAGCGGATTTTCTGCCAACTTTTCTAGGGCCCATTCACTGAAAATTCGACGTTGTGGCAGATCGTTCGGCTTCAGTTCTTGCACGAGCTGTATTTTATACGGTTTTACACCAAGATCTTTGCGTAAAATCTTCCATGTGGTCGAATAACACAAACCCAATTGCTGCGAACGGCGACGAATCGACATTTCACGGTCTTCAGCAACACTCTCAGAAACAGACGCAATATTCTCTTCTGTACGCACTGTACGCATTCGTGTGGTTGGTTTAATGTCCAATAAAGTAAACTGAGTGCGAAACTTGGTCACAATCGCATTAATTGTTTGCTCACTTGGTCGATTATGTAGACCATAAATCGGACGTAAAGCGCGAAACACATTTCGAACCGAACACTGATTTTGGTAATAAAATTCAATGATTTGCAAGCGTTGCTCGTTAGTAAGTCTATTCATGATGAAATGTCAAAGCATACTGAGCATCTTTCTCTTTGACACCATGTCTAAAATCCCGCGTGATCTGTCAAATACTAATGCATGAAAATCCTAACCTCAAAAAAATCACCCGTTATATAGCTACTAAAACTGCAAGAACATGTAGTTTGATAGAACATAATTCTGGAGGGAAAAAAGTGAAGAAGAAATTGATCGGGAAACTGTTGAGTCCACAACTTAACCCTGTAATAGAATCATGACAAGCCAACTGAAGTTATGCATAGAGTGGTCCCGGAGAAGTGAGTCAGACGCCAATAAGAGTTTAAAAGGATTTGAAATTTAGTCGCGTATGCTATATTAAAGCGAGTTCAAAATACGGGGATGGTCAACCCGAAGTCTTCCTTATGGTGGATAGTGCATTTCTTTCAGTTGTTCCTCAAAACCGATGTGTACTTAGATACCCCAGATTCCAAAACACGAAAATGATGCAAGGCAAAACAAAGCAAGAGCAGCTAAGGAAGAGTATTACTAGCGTAGAGAAGTGAGTAGAAGAAGATCGAAACAACATCCGTAGATATGATAAAAAAAAACATTAAACTGACAGTTAGTATAATACCTAAGGTTACGACAGCTGCTAAATGTGAGTCATGAAAATTCGATTCCTCCACCTTATATAGAATGTGTAGAATAACAAAGCTTCCTGTCCTGTTTTGATAGTGGGGCCCTTCAAATGTAGATGGGATGTATTGATGCATTCCTCAAACCATCAACCAAGGATTAGTGGAAAGTAGTATGTCCAATGACTGTACCATGAACTGCACAATGCACATGCATCTTCTACAAAAAAGGTTATTCTTTGTCTTACAAGACCTATATCGGAGCAAAATACCCTGTCAGCATCTAAAGTTGGTTTTTTGCACTAACAGATCGCTGATAAAGCCATTTCAAGTGAAATCTAACCGCCTTTTCATCCACTTCAAAAATTGATACAACAGCATTCATCATTACTCATTAGGACCTTTTCATATAATATGTCGTTGGCCGAACTCCTGATCACGTGAAAAACTACGCTATTTCGCGTATTATTATAAAATATGACAACAATGTGCAGCAATGGGATATGACTGCTCAGGGCTTGCCAAATTGTTGCGCTACTATTCGATTTCTGCAATGTTGTTGAAGAGAAGGTAGGGCGCAGAGTACCTAGTGGTTATTATAGAAGGCACTATCATCAATAGATCTTGTAACGTATAATAAAGATATTTAATATACAATAATATACAACGTATGCAGTTGCCTTAATACTGATAAATTATATACGTATACACTTTAACTATAAGAAATCGCCAGTCACCTACATACCTTACAGCCGACACCATCTCCTATTGCTCTGCCAATTAAGTAATATTATAATTAAGTATAATTTTATAATTAGTAATAAGTTGTAATAAATGAATTAAAACAACTTATTTGTGGTTTATTTAAAACATCACAATTGGCGACGAGGATTGCTCGAAACGAAACTCAACTATAGTCCATACTCAGTGAACTAAGTGTAAACGTGCACGTGTTATTCTAAAAGGTTAGAATTAACATTCAATAGAATGGCCACGTTTGGTGAACTTCCAAAGTTTCATCATGAAGTAAATGACTTCAAAATATTCCAAGACAAATTGGAACAATTTTTTATTGGCAATAATATCGAAGCAGCAAGCGTTGAGCAAAGGAGAGCGCTTCTTTTAATTTGTTTGCACGATGATACTCTCAAATTACTGACTGACCTCGTGTCTCCAGATAAAGTCGCCCTTAAAGAATACAAAGTTTTAATGGACAAATTGGGTGATCTCTTCAAGCCAGCCTTTTCTGCTTTTGCAGAGAGGTTAAAATTCTATGAAGCAAAGAAGTTTTCTCATGAAACTCTTCGACAGTGGGCAGCACGTGTTCGGTCATTGGCAGCAAACTGCAAGTTTGACTCACATCTCAACATCGCTTTACGAGATAAATTTATCATGGGATTGGATAAAGGTCCAGAAAAAGATAAATTATTCCTTGAAAATGTTAACACTTTAACGTTTGAAAGGGCTATGGAAATCTCTCTAGCAGTCGAATGCATCCGGCATCAGTACGAATCACCGCACGCGGAAATAAAAAATGAGCCAGGAGTTTTTCGACTCAAGTCACACCACAGAAAACCATCATCATCGTCATCACCGTCATCATCATCGTCACCTCAGCAACATCATCAATGGAAAAAACCACAAACACCAACAACGCAGCATCCAGCTTGTACCAGATGTGGATTAAAAAATCATATAGCGGAAAGTTGTCGCTTTAAGAATTACATTTGCCAAAAGTGTGGAGAAAAGGGGCACTTAAAAAAAATGTGCAAAAATCATCAAACCAACGCAGCTAACAAAGTTAAGCTAAGAAACAACAATAATTATAATTGTAATTATTTAGAAGAAGAAAGTAATGATTTGTCAATTTTTTATTTCAGAGAAGATAATTTGTTAAAGCCGATCACCACAACAGTAACTATGAATGGAATTGATATCAAAATGGAAATCGATAGCGGCGCGTCGATCTCCGCGATCTCTGATAACGTTTATCGACACTATTTTAGTGAACTAAAACTCGACGCATCAAATATATCTTTAAAAACTTATGATGGAGCCGTAATCAAACCGATTGGAGTGTGTAAGGTAAATGTTCAATTTAAAAACCTGACAAAATTAGTTGACGTTTTTATAATTAAAAACGGGGGTCCACCAATATTGGGAAGGAATTGGATGAAAGCATTCAACATAGGCTTTGAAAATATAAATTTTTTAAGCAAAATGCAACAGAATCTAGATAATGATTTAGTTAAAGTTTTAGAAAGTTATAAAGATCTTTTTGATGGAAGCCTGGGAACATTTAAGTATAGCACAGTTTCATTAAAACTGAAAGAAGGTGCTACGCCGAAGTTTTTTCGCCCAAGGAAATTGCCATTCGCAATTAAAGACAAGGTAGAGTGTGAAATTGATAGACTTGTTAACCTTGGAGTGCTTCAGTATGTAAACTATAGTGAGTGGGGTACTCCGATTGTGCCCATTATGAAAAAAGATGGCTCAGTCAGAATATGTGGTGACTACAAAGTCACTCTTAACCCACATTTAGAGCCCTATCAGTATCCTTTTCCAAGAATCGAGGAGCTTTTTGCGAAACTGCATGGGGGGCAGGAGTTCTCAAAAATTGATTTAGCAATGGCTTATCAACAATTACCTTTAGATAAAAATTCGAGAAAATTGACCACTATATCAACTACGAAAGGATTATTTGAATACACAAGAATGGTATTCGGTGTCGCACCGGCACCTGCAATCTTTCAAGAAAAAATAGAATCTTTGTTGAGTGGAATAGATGGAGTTACAATTTTTATGGATGATTTACTAACTACAGGGAAGAATAAGAAGGAACACCTCGACACGCTGTCGTTGGTGCTTTCCAAACTTCAGGAAGCCGGGTTAAAAGTGTCTCCACAAAAATGCGAATTTTTTAAGCAATCTGTGTGCTATCTTGGCCACGTAATAGATAAACATGGTTTACGTAAAGACCCAGCCAAGGTAAACGCTGTTATGAATCTGTCGGAACCGAAGAACTTACCTGAACTTCAATCATTTCTTGGTGTTATTAACTTTTACCGTCAGTTTATGCCCGATTTAGCCACAACGGCAGCGCCTCTTTATGATAACCTGTCTGATAATTTTGTTTGGGGAACACAACAAAAAGATTCTTTTGAGTCCGTTAAGAAAATTATGTCATCCGATATTTGTTTAGCACATTTTGATCCTGCTGAACGAGTTAAGTTAATAGTGGATGCAAGTCCAGTAGGATTAGGCGCTGTCCTGGTTCATCAGTATGCTGATGGTAAAGAGCTTCCAATTTCATTTGCGTCTAAAAGACTGTCGAAAACGGAAATGAAATATTCCCAAATTGAAAGGGAAGCACTAGCAATCGTTTTTGGTGTCAATAAATTTCACCAGTATCTTTTCGGTAAAAAATTTGTATTAGTGTCAGACAATAAACCCCTAATATCTATATTCGGGGATAAAAAAGGAATTCCTGTTATGACGGCAAATAGGCTGCAGAGGTATGCTCTTTTCTTGTCTGGGTATAATTATACAATTCAACACGTTAAGTCGAAAAATAATATTGCAGATTTTTTTTCTCGTGCAGTTGATAAGGTTGAGGAATCAGAACTGAGTATACCGGGGATGATTTCGAACGATGTGTTTATAAATTATATTGCAAGCAATAAAAGTCCTGTATCTATTACTTTTATGGACGTTCAACGAGAAACGGCTAAAGATAAAATTTTGCTCAAAGTTTTAGATCTGGTTAACAACGGTTGGCCAAACAAGTCAATAGATGCAAGTCTAAATGCTTTCTTTTTAAGAAAAAACGAACTTTCGATTTCAAGTGGCGTCTTATTCTGGGGATACAGATTAATTATACCCCTAAGTATGCAAAAAATAGTTTTGCAAGAGATGCATAAGTCGCATCTAGGAATAGTTAAAATGAAAAGTTTGGCAAGAGCATATTTTTGGTGGCCTGAAATTAACAAACAGCTAGAACTCTTAGTTAAGAGCTGTGATCAATGTTTGCCGTACACTGCAAACCCACCAAAAAATGGACTCATTTCCTGGGATTGGCCAACCAAGCCATGGGAAAGGCTTCATTTAGATTTTATGGGTCCTATTTTTAACAGGTACTTTTTAATATTGGTGGACTCTCATAGTAAATGGATCGAATGTATCGACATGAATAAATCTATTAGTAGTAAAAGTACAATCGAACAGTTAAGATGTATTTTTTCGCGTTTTGGGCTTCCAAACACAATTGTCACCGACAACGGTACACAATTTAAGTCTGAGGAATTTTCAATTTTTTTGAAAAATAATGGAATTGAACATTTAACTTCACCAGTTGGTCATCCAGCTTCAAATGGTCAGGCGGAAAACGGTGTCAAAATTGTAAAATTAGCTTTAAAAAAGTCTTTACATAAAAAAAATGATTTGTGTGATCTGAACCAATGTTTACAACGTTTTTTGTTAGATTATCGAAGTTCCATTCATAGTACAACTGGTGTAAGTCCGGCAGAATTAATGTTTAATAGAAGTATTAAAACACGATTAGATTTAATTAATCCAATGAAATCTAAAAATAATGTAAACTTAGAATTAATTAAAAATAATGTTAAGAAAAATCAATCAAAACAAAAATTTTTTTATAAAGGTCATGGTAAAAGAAATTTAAAAAAAGGTGATTTTGTAATGACTAAAGATTTTAGTAAAGCAGGAAAAGTAACTTGGGTTAAAGGCAAAATTTTAAAATCTCTCGGCAAACAATACTATATTGTAAATGTACTTTTTAAAAATTTAAATTGGAAAAGACATGTTAATCAACTAAGAAAAATTGAATGTAAAAACAACTTGATTCCTAAAAATGAAAATGATTTATGTCATTCCGTTGATCTTATGAACACTAAAAATATTAATTTTGAAGATAATACAAAATTAGATACAAGTTTGTCAAGTATAGAAAGTTCGCAAAAAACACCATCACCGTTACTAGCTACACCATCACCAAATTTAAGAAACAGAAAATTAAGAAACAGAACAATAACATATATTTAAAATGTAACAGAGTAATAAGAGGGGAGAGTTGTAACGTATAATAAAGATATTTAATATACAATAATATACAACGTATGCAGTTGCCTTAATACTGATAAATTATATACGTATACACTTTAACTATAAGAAATCGCCAGTCACCTACATACCTTACAGCCGACACCATCTCCTATTGCTCTGCCAATTAAGTAATATTATAATTAAGTATAATTTTATAATTAGTAATAAGTTGTAATAAATGAATTAAAACAACTTATTTGTGGTTTATTTAAAACATCACAGATCTGATCAACTTCGCAGGTTTATGGATGAAATCTACATCATCGGCTGCCTCCAACATGCCAAAAAGCGGTCCCTTACGCCGGGTAATTGCTGATAAGGCGAAACTTGTTCGGCTTGAAATTAACGAGACCAAGACCAAGTACATTCAACGAACATTCAAACAAACATCGGTATACCTTTTAGTTAAGATGTTCATATTTTTCGGAGTAAGCATTAGCTCCACAAGTTATAATTTGTAGAAATCCGGCGAGTAACTATCCTCGGAAATCACTTCTTCCGAAGACAAAGCCAAGACCAATTCCTGAGTGCTTGGGACGGATGAGTGGAAGCTGCGTACTTGGAATCGTAAAATAATGAAAGGACTGGAGCCCTTCATTAGTCGCTAAGTAAGTCAAATGTCTCCTCCGCCCCTGCAATGACCTACAATAAAGATATAAAGTTAAGTTTTCATCATAGGATGATGACGTCCGTCGCCGTCGTGGCGAAAGGCTTCAACACATATATCTTTACCTATGGCCCAAAGATGGAGTGTGACGTTGATGCAAAAAATGTGTCTGGGTCCTAAATATCTTAAGGTTCCTTCGGTTACCCAAATTTGCTAGTAGCATTCGAGCAATAACTGGCAATCTGAGAAGCGTGGAAGTTACTCAAACAAGATCCAATCCAGAACTGGAGTACGGCTACTACCACAGACTGTCTGACAGCTGTCAAAGCGATTGATTTGAACATATCATCATCCAAATTGGTCCACCAATGCCAGAATGAGTTCGTATGGCTAAACAATAACTTCGGTGATCTGATATGGAGAACCAAGCAAGACATAACTAGGATCATTGCTCCCTGTAGCAGACACTGGGAAATAGAAGAACATGAGGCTATGCTAGGCCTTCCTCTCAAGAGTCACTGTCGTAGCTGTGGGGATCATCAGGAAAGGGAAACAGTCATTCATTTCCCTTGGAAATACCCTGCTTTGGCCACATTTATAGCACAATCATTCGGAAGGGGATTTTTTGAAGAAATTGATGAACGTTCGGAAATGAAGATCAAAACTTATGGCAAAATGGCTGTAGGACGAATATCGGTTACTTTTGTATCGTGGTCTCCATCGGATTCTTAAGACCGCAAGCTAGTGGACTGTTGTCTTGGACTGGGCTCATGTTGCACAGTGACCGGATCATCACTCGATCGGATCGGTTGCCGGTTCAGCAGCAGTCAACAGGGTACCTAGTTTGGCAAAGTGTAGATGGTTTCGGATGAGGGTGGTGTTCCGGTTGAATGAGTGATTTCGATTATTATACTCTGTTCAATTTGTATTTGCTGTACAGGCCTTATGGGAGAGCTTTTTCAGAAACACGGGTGCCTGTTTCTGTTTGCACGGCACCTTTACTTAAGAAATTGCCACTGAAATAAGAAAGAGAATCACTGAGTTACATTAAAATTGTTTGTGTAATCTTCTTTGAGCTCGCGTACGACCCACCATGACCTATCTGCTCCATTTGCGGCAATTGTTAATGCTACTACGGCAATCCTGTAAGAGCTTTAAATTAAAGATAGCTTATTGAAATCCATAATGGTCAGACTGAAAGGCAAATATCCTATCTTCTCTGTACTGCAAATATAAATTGAACAGAGTATAATAATTATGCTAAAGATACGAGTAACACAAGTTAAGCCACCGCCATAAGACACATAAAATCTAAAAGATTCACTAGGGAAATGTCGAGTTATGTCGCTATATCTACCTACCTAATTCACTAAGTCAAATCTAATGTCCAATATTTTGATTTATAAGTTTCAAGCCAAAAATAAATGAAACATAGGTAACTGGTGAAATTCAACCAAACGTCGCATTCCTTTTTGCATTAAATGAAGCTAATAAAACAAAGGATCTTAAATTCCCATACAAACACATACACAAACTCAAATAAAAGCAAATGGAGAAATAAAACAAAATCAATGGAAAAACTAATAAAAATTAAGGATACATCAAGAGTGTGCTTCTACTTAACGGCATTTTCACTTTGAAGACTAAAGAGCAGAGCCTATAACTAGACATGAGTATTTCTGTCTTCGCCCCTTGCCCCACATACATTCCAAAAAAGGATCAGAACTCACCACATAC
This sequence comes from Philhelius festivus, assembly GCA_963931855.1. NCBI lineage: Eukaryota > Metazoa > Arthropoda > Insecta > Diptera > Syrphidae > Philhelius > Philhelius festivus. The sequence goes on along the minus strand of OZ007557.1, from coordinate 86,502,859 downwards.
CAAAGGATGGCTTAGCATTTCACCAGGAAGGAGTTGGGGAATGGGCGGACGCCATATCGCCGTCTGTTCTCATCTACACTGTATGTTGTACAATCAGTGATGTGAAGTGTCAGCCTCTTCCCTTATGTCCTTTACGATACTTGTGATATGGCACATTACACTTTTGGAGATATAGACCAAAACACAACAACTTTGTGTTTGGAGTAAACTTAATTTCCTTCAATAATTGTCCAAGGAAACTATTTATATAAACGAGTGTGTGTGTTTTTGTATTTTTGAAGATTCTTGTTGGTTTCGCATGAGAGATTATGATGAAGACATACTCGTACACAGGGAAGTCTTCTTCCATCAGTATCTATAGATATGTGGGCTGCCTTCTCGGTAAAGGATCAAAAGTTTATTTATATTGTCTTGGCACAGACAAAGGGAATCTGGGAGTATATTTGAGGCCATGTTTACTATGCTATTGAGGATAGTTTTATTGTTCAAAAGGACTACATCTGAGAAGGAGTACATATCTGTATGTGTTTGTATGAGATTGTATGTATATCCCTTCATCTTGAAACATCATCTGGGAGCATACATTTTATATAAATTTGTAAAGGGACTTCACTAAAATCATTTCTACTCCTGAATTCACTTTTGAATAATCTTCTCTCTCCAAATCTTAAGAATGTACCAACAACAGTAAAGATAATACAAATACGTTGTTTTACGTTTTATTGGGATTTAAGCCATTTTTGGCAACAAGACCAACAGAAAAGAACATCCTTTCTGTCCACAAAATTCAGATAAAGGATATGTCTAAGCCTAGTGGATTTCCATCATCTGAACTGAAATCAGTTTTCAAGATTGAACACATAAATACATTTAACATGCAGCTCAAAATCCTAAAGCTAGAGACGAAAACATGTCTGGATTATTGAGGTCCTGAAGCTTGATATCATGGTGATGGATTTATATTTGTCGCTTTGTTGTTTTAAGATATCTTAGACTTAAGATATTTACTCAGATGTGATGAATTACAAGAGATTTTCTCAAACGATAACAATTCAATATCAAATGTGCGTAGGCTTATGCACAGAGGCTATGTATAGAGGCTTTTGATTTAAAGCTTCAGTGTTTTGCAGAATTTTGAAAACAAACGTTGTCAACTGGAGAGCTCACAATCAGAATTTTAAACTAAGGGGACATCTATTGAGTTGATGCAATTGATGAACAGAATATTTCAATTTGGCACAAACATTGTCTGCATATGGATTTTCAAAAGGTTCATATTTCACCAAGAGACAAGAGTTGTTATAGTCTTCAGGGTTATTTGAAGGTGATTACAATATATAATTATAAAAACACAAATGCGAGCCCAGAGTTGAGTTTTGAGGAATTCTTCAACAAAATTTTAACTTTAAGTCATAAAAAGTTAGGGACTTATGTCTCACTATACTGGGGCAGATATCACTCGCAAAAATTCCTAGTGATAAGCTTCAACGGGATCCGATTTGCTGTTTCTGTAAGCTTTTAACTGTGTTAAGAGAAGAAATTGCAAACCGACCTGGTTTGGGGCCTAGAGTTGCAATTAGAGGCTTGAAAGAGCACCGGAGTAGAGAGATCTCTTCTGTCCATTACCATTCTCAAGGAGTACCTTGCCTGAAACACTCGAAAATTTTATTTAAAAAGATGAAGAGAAAACTCTCATAATTTTGCTCTTTGCTTCATATCTTCAAATAAGTTTGATTGATGAAAATTGGCAGTTTTATTGAAACTAGGTGAGTTGTTTTAGAAGCCAAGAGTGCATACGTATTGAATTTCTACTTTTTTAACGGATTTTCTTGGTGTGTATTAAACCTTACTGAAATTCTATGCCAAAAGCAACAAAACGTATTATTTAACGTAGTAGTTGATAAGTTATACACTCTGGCATAAGGGTTAGTGCGTTGGAATATCATGCAGAGGGTCTTGGGTTTAATTACCAGTCAAGGCAAAAATGCCTTTCATAAATCCTCCAAGAAAAGTGCTGCTCATTTTAGCCGTTCGGACTTGGCAGAAAATTGTTGTTCACCTCAATTCCTGATAACATGAATGAATGAGAAGCAATGAGTCACTGTGAGCCACAAGGTCCTGATTCTCTACGAATTGTTACACACCAAATTTATGTTGTTATATTAGGTTAGGTTAAACTGGCTGTCATTTAAATCATCTGACATACATACTTAGACCAGTAGGGGTCCATTGTGATACTACGATCTAATAGGGAACAAGAGGTTCCCTACTAGTTAAAGCCATTTGGAGCTTCTGATGAAGCAAAGGAGATTTCTAATGTCTGCGTTTATGAGATCGCTTGGTTCATTATAGAAATAGTCTTCTAGATGTAGTTTACGTCTATAAGAGACAGCGTACAAAGAAGGTGTGGGATCGTTTCCTCTTCCTCCTCATCCAAGGAACTCCTGCAGAAATCGTTTGATAGTACACCGAGTCGTGCGGCGTGTCTACCTATAAGACAGTGTCCAGTTGTGACACCTATTAAGGAGCTGATCTGAGATCTACTGAGGGACAACAAACTATTTGACCGTTTCAAATATAGTTTGGGCCAGATTCGTTTGGTCGCTAAACAAGTGGTAGTGTTAAGCCATCTTGTATTTGATTGTTCCAGAGCAATTCGCTTGTGCATAAGTTTACTTGAAGTTATAGGCAAACCTATATTTACCCTATCGGACATGATAGGCATTTCCGTTCCAATTCTGGCGAGTTCGTCGGCTTTACAATTCCCCAGAATATCTCTGGGTCCCAGGACCCAGAATAGGTGAATATTAAACTGTTTGACCATCTCCATCAGAGACGATCGACAGTCTTGGGCTGTAATGAAGTTTAAGGAAGAGTTTGATACGAGGGATTTTAAAGCAGCCTGAGAAGATGCGGATATCCGAACTAGATATCACGTTTTCTTTAAGCCAAGACAATACTTCCTTAATCGCCAGAATTTCCGCTTGGAAAACGCTACAATGGTTTAGTAGGCGGAAGGAGAGACTATAAGGTTTAGTCTATCTGAGTACACTCCATCACCCACACCGTTTTCAGTTTTCGATTCATCTGTATAAAAATGGACTGAATCATTTTCTATCAAAACCCCTTCCTCCCAAGCTGACCTTAAGGAAATAGTGACTTCAAAGTTTTTATCGAAAACCAACAAGGGAGTGTGATATAGTCGGTTTGTATATATTGCTGATAGAGTTAAAAAAAAAGACAATTTTGGAATAAATACGTTTTTTTTCAATGATTAAATTTAATGGATTGTTCAAATTTAAGGCATTAGTCCATTAGTTTGCGCTTTTATTAGAAAATGCCCATAAGTTTGCAACAAGCCAGTATTAGTCAGATTTAAAATTTACGGAACATTGACGATGTCCATCCCACTACAACTTGTAGGGTGACCTTTAGTCAGTTCTTTAGAACCTCTAATAGGGACGTTACGAATTATCAAAGAAGTAGTGGTCGAAAAGGATAAGAACCCGTGGCATGATAATGAATTTTAAAATTTAATGATAAAAGGTGACAGCAAATGCTTTGATATTCTTTGCATACTTATTGTATTGTATTGTGTTGTATTCCATATCTCAAAAACTGGGTGAATATCTAAATTATTTTAAGCTTATTTTTATTTGGGTTTCTTGCCAAAAATTAAAGTGCAGATTTATTTCATCACAAGTAGGTATTTATAAATTTTAAACAAAATCATTAGAGTTGTTTCCAAGAATTTTTCGAAACACATGTTTGTATGTTATACTCGTATATCAAAATTGTTGAACGGCAGCATAGACTTTTTGATTTAATACGCAGTGAACGTACAGTCTCACAGACGCACTGACGAGACGCCATCGATTTTTCTACACGAATCCAATACTATAAAGCCTACAAACTAAGTAAAAATATTATCCTCCATAAAGTACACGTGTGTTCTATGCATGTATATCTTCTCAAATAGACTAAATTTTAAACAAATAAACACACGAAGAAAACATTTTTTAATTTAAAAAAATACAACAGAAATATATGCAAGAAACATTTGGCAGGCAAATACAATACAAGAAATCCCCCTTCCCCCCGGCACAGGATAGATCAAAATTCGATTTCAAATTCAATCCCCCTAAAAAAAAAACAGCAACCCCACACATCTGAATACCTTCATTCGCACCTCTTTAAAAAGCTTAAAAACAGCTGGCGCCAAACACACACTTGAGTTGGTGTCAAAAAAAAACAGAAAAAAAACAATAACACCCATCTTTGAAATATTTTAAACTCTGAGACGTGTAAGTGCGTAAGAATCGTAATATCCTCACACAGATTAGGGCTGACGCCCGAAGAACGTTTTTCATTCGAATACCATTTCCTATTCCGAAATAGGAATAAAAAAAACTCCTAGCAACATTGCTGCAGTGCTGTAATGCCACTCTTGCTTTCAATTTTCAAAGATTAATGACACGCAAATCCTTCATTTTGCTTTAAGGAGCCGTCAGCCAGGGGTGTGGTTGATGTCCTTAGACGCATAAACGCTTAAAAATATTGCAATTTATCGTTTGGAAAAATCCTTTCCCTCATTTCCCGATGTTATAATGAAGACACAACAAAAAATCGACTAACGGGTACGTGATGTAAATAAATTGGTTCGTTCGACTGTTTGGGTGGAGGAGGATGGATTGAATTGGATTGCGTTGGGGTTTTTGGTGAAGTTAAATCAAAATTAAGGATTCATGCACATGTTTGGACAAACATACGGGCAACCCTCGTTTATCCTTTCAAAGTTGCAGATTACACGCACTTAAAACATGCGGGTTGGTGAGTGGATATAAGTGAGTGAGATTCGGTATGAAATGCCGCCGCCTGACAGTGGATCCTTTTAACAATGGTTTTTGCTAAATTTTAATTCTTAAACCTTATTGTATTAATGTGAAATGTTTGGCTTGACTCAATTCGTTCTTCCCATTTCTATCCTATATAGTTTCATCCCAAAAAATACAAAGGTTTTCCAATTGAGACGGTTGATATTGACAACCTGTGGTGGCCATGTTGCTTTGGTGCCATCTGTCAAATCAGATATTTTTTATTAAGTCCAAAATTGCACCTCTTTCTATAATCCGGATAACCATGCGAAGATATGGGAGATACTTGACCAATGTCTTGTACCGTTGGATTAGAAACAAATTTTCTAACCGCCCAATACAAGTTTTGTTGGACGGCTTTAAGTCTGAAATTCATAAAATAAATACTGGTGTGCAACAGGGCTCCGTTTTGTCTCCGATTTTGTTTCTTATATTCATCAGTGGTCTTCTCTCTGAAACTTCTAATCCAATTCATTGTTTTGCTGACGACAGTACCCTCAGATTCTTATATTCGTTTCTTGATGCATGCCCTTGTTCTTCAAAAGTGGGTTTAGAACCGAAGCGTATGATAAGGTCATTAAATTCAGATCTCGATAGCATTGTCAAATGGGGAAATATAAGCCGAATAGAATTTGATGCTTCAAAAACTCATGAGCCACCTTGTGTGGAATAACCACAAATTCGACGTCGCCAAAAACGCTGCTAATTGTTATGGTTTCCTTCGACGTTGCAAGAAATTTTTAACGCCTTCTGTAATCTATTAGACTGTAATCTATTAGGCCTATGTTCATCCCAAGTTCGAGAATAACTCTCATAATGGCGCTGGTTCTCCAATAATCCATTTGGTTCTTTGAGATAGAATCCAAAAAAAAGCTTGAAAAATGATAGGTGATAGGACGATAGAAGTATAACAGAAACATTTGAAGCTTTCGAGCACTGCCAAGATGTTTATTGTCTTTCACTATTTTACCGTTATTTTTACAAACATTGTTCTAGAGAAATAGCCAGTTGCATTTTTTCACTTACTTAAACGTATTACTCGCGCTTCAGGGAGTGCCTGTCAGTTTATCCTTGAGCCCAACTTCGTACGTACTGTAAAATACAGAGATTCTTTCGTTAGCCGCACTGCACGAATGTTGAATGCTTTGCAGGACTCAATATTTCACTCCCATTATGGTATTCAGACTTTCACCAATGTGCATCAGCATGTCCTTTTAAATCCTCTCGAACTTTCCTAAAGCGCTCGCACTAAGCTTAAACATTTTAAGGGTAGTCAAAATCCCTTTAGTGCGCACAAAATTAAAAAAAAAAATTTTATTCGCAAAGCTTTTATAAGAAAAAATGCAGTTTTTGGAAAATTTTGGTCTTAAAAAAATCTAAGGGCCAGTTTTATAAAGTAAGAAAACAAACTATGTATAAGTCTTTTTATAGAGTTGGAAATAATTCATCAAAATACAAATAAAACAAAATTTTATTTTTGATTTAATTTTTAAGTCAACAGAAAAGCCAAAAAGAACCACTGTACCAATGTGGACGACCTCGAATCGAATTGATATTCAAATGATTCCAAAGGGAATGATGAAGAAAGTAGTACTACGTATAACGAACGACGTCGCTTTCGACCCCAAAAGCAGTTGGTAATAAAAATAAACATCAAGTGCAACTTTACAGAAAAAGGGGTGTCAGTGTCATAGCAGGATAAGCCGCCAGGATATCGACCAAGCTCACACCCTTTTTGTTTTGGAATTATATATACCCGGTTGATGGGGAGACACAGAAGTGATTGTAGTTGTGGCAAAGGGGGTTGACATCAGTTGCAAAAATTAATGCTATCCCCCTGATGCCCACAGACACAGACATAACCGACTGTATGCCAACTGTCCTCCTACGCCTCCAAAAGTTCCGGGGTAAAGTGAGTTATGACATTGCAAACAGGATGACTTTCCATATTACACAAAGTTTGACTTTTTAAACTATTGGGTTTGGGTTGGCTTCGATATGGGTATGGGAGTTTTGGATGTGTTTTTGTTGTGGGGCTTAGAAGACCCTTTTTTCATATCAATTCTACTGGTTTTTGGTAGAGGTATGGGGTTTTTCATGTTTTTCGAAAATTACAGGGGAGTGGTGATTTTGCAATTTATTGTGGTGTTACACACATAAAGTTTATTATTTTTATTTTTTTTGCAAAATAATAAATTTCAATGTCAATAGGATTTTATTGTGAAATTGTATTTCCTCTTGTGTCATTCTCAAAAAAGGACATTTTCCCCCTTTTGATTTTCCATTAGAGAGACAGAGGGAGAGAGAGTTAGAAAGGATATTACTACACAGTATAATTTTTCGGAATTCTACTTTTTAATTGAGTTGCGAGAAGCAATTTCGGCAATTTAATTGAGTTAAGTCTCTTGTTGTAGATTATTATTAAAAAGGTGGTGAGATGAAAATTTCATTTTAAACTTAAATACATTTAAGTTATATAATGGGATGTTAGTTTAATCAGGCTATTGGGGTGTGAATTTGTGGTTAATGTTTAACTTTTGATTTTATTTCTTGGAATTTTCTGAGGATGAAATATTGTCATCTTTAAGATGGCAATAGCAAACTCACTTGGATATAGGTTGGGGAGGAGAACCTTGACATTTTTTGTTGTATAAAGGGTTAACTAACAACTATTTTTTGATATGCAATATCAAACATTTCAGAGTAACAAATGTCTGTCAGAAATTTTGAATGAAAATTAAATCACAAGAGCAAAATTGGTTTCAAAACTGGAATCATTTGAGTAGAAACCAAATCCAAATAACTAGTTGAATCGGTGAATTTGAAGCCCAAGAGTTCGTGAACGACTAAAAGCCAGTGGCTTATAACTTTTAACGTTACGGCTTGGGTGTTGTCTGTAGGAATGACCGGGACCTTTCGAACCGGGTCCAAACGGCTGTTATGAGAATCAATTTACATGACAAGATACACTCTTGGAGGATTTGTCAATTCCTTGCTGGATAAAATTTGATACTGAGACCAGATCTTTTAGTTAAGGTTTATGATCGGTGTAGATGCAAAAAATCAAAAAATAAAGTCTTATCGAATGGACATCACTTCGCTATCAATACCTGAAGGAAAAAATCAATGGAAATATGCATGCCGGAATCCTTAATATATTTTAAAAAGTTTGTTGGTAAATAAACTCTAAAATGAAATGCTGGACGTTAGTAAACTAAGGAAATTAGCAATGAAGAATCCAGTGGTGTAAGAATATTTGAATAAGTAATATTGATTTCTATGATATTTTAATTTTTGAAGGCGATCAAGTAATGGCCTATGGCATGAAGCCTTGAGGAATTCAATTGAAAATAAATGCACACAAAATTTCAAAAACAAATTTGTGAGCGAGGCATGGGAAATTTCGGTCCTACAGCCAATGCCTTGTATAATTTTAAGATTCTATACCATCCTAAAGTCCGGTTCCTTGTTGAGACTACCTTGTCGTTACCTGCCCTTTGTAGCATATTGGGAGATGGCTTATGTCTGTCTATATTGACAATAAATGCCAAAAACTACAGGCCTGAGTTGTAGCTTAACGATTGTTGCCCTACCTGTGAGATACCACATAAACTTGTATTATAATGGTGTTCAATTTAACTGAGACGAAATAGGAAGATTGATGTGGTTAAGGCAGATTTTGGGAAAACTGCTGCAAAATAGATTGCGGGTCTTATATGGGATCAAATGTTATTATCAGCTAAGCAGGCGTTTCATTGTACTCGTAGCATCAGAAGCATATGAATCGGTAAAATGTTTGCTGTCAAAAACCGTTTAAATTTCGGTGAACAACAATGAACAAAGTAGTACCCCTTGGCATAATGGTTAGTGCGTTGGACTGTCATGCGGAAGGTCTCGAGTTCGATTCTCAGCCGCTGCAAAGTTTTTTTCAGGGGTGTACTGCCTCTTGCGAGAAATTGACAAATTCTCCAAGAGTATCTCTTGTCATGGAAAGTGCTGCTCATTAGCCGTTCGGAATCGGCAGAAAATTGTAGGTCCCCTCCGTTCCTGGTAACACGCACACAGGAATGGTTGAGAGTCACTAGGTCCTGGTTCACTCCGAGCTGTTGCACCACCAAATTTAATTAAATTTAATTTTAACAATGAACAAAGTTTATTCCTTGCGCAGAATTAAGTTTCATGCACGTTCCAACAACATGAACTTTGAATATCAGATCTCTTTTTATCCAGAGATACTGCAGAGTAGGCCAATACCACTGGAATATCTATCAACGCCGATATGGCTGGCCTCATCAGCCTTCTTCTAAAAGCGAATTATGAGGAATGTTTGCTCAGGTTTTTACTTCATCTTCTTCCGGCCACAAATGCTTTGCACCTTTCAATAAGATAACTTCTTATTTATTTACAAGGTGGCTGAAAAGCTGTCACTCTTCAGCACAGATTTTCATATGCCAGACAACTACTTAAGCCTAGAAGAGTATTAGATAAAACGCACCTGTGGCTGAAGATGTTCCAGTAGAAATAGAAGTAGTTGAATATGTTCGCTTACAAAGTGAAGACAGTGTATCAGTTGTTAACTGTTGACGCTCTCCTGCATTACATCTGTTCCAAAATAAGATTAAAGATATCACATGATAGAGTATCGTCTTGCCGAAACCCTGTGCATGTTCGTAGGAGCTATTCTCATATATTTGCCAAAGTGAAGCGATACAGTTTGATCAATTTTCCCGGAATTCTAAGTTCAACTATAGATTGTAATATTGTAGAAAATTTTAAGATGTTCCAACTGTTCATTTGATAGGATCCAAAATCCAACGTTAAAGAGCGATATGCCACGACAGTTCTTTTATTACATAGAATCACCTTTATTTTAGGAGCTGATAGTCCAGTCTTCAGCTATGCTTCCTTCTTCCCATACTTGATTGATGATATTTGATTCTAGCATCCTACCAAAACATCACATCCGTATTTAAGAAGCTTTTTCCGTAAGCTTTCGAATCTCCGGGATTGTTATATTTAAGCTTCTATATAGCTAAGCCTGTGTCTTATATACTTGCTATTAAATGGAACTGCTTCTACCTTTACCTGAAAGTTGATTAGCACCTTTTCCTATTACTCGCTATACATGAAGCCCATTTAATCATTGTTAGAAACTTAAGTAAAATCGCTTTGTAAATTCAATCAATTCCAATTTACAAAGATATAACAACTTTCACTTACAAAGCGAACTTAAAATAAGTTGCTTTGTAACATATCAAGTTCCAAACGATTCTAGAACCCATTTTTAAAAATCTTACCCATAATAATAAAGTATTAACATAACAAAATGAAAATTAAGACCTCGCAGAAGTCTTAACAACAATTTAGTTCTCCAGTCAAATACTGAAGAAGAAAAACTGAATTTTATTGCTCAAGGTTTGGAAGAGTTTTTGACGAATTTCATCCATCTATTTATCGACTTCAAAACCTCATCCCTGGATCCCTGGAAAACTGATCCAACTTGACATTGGAAATATGCGCGTGCAATGTGCAACTGGGGATCAACTCCTCTGAACTATTCCAAACATGAAGATGCGCTATCATGTGATTTCTTCAATCCCGTTCTGAAATAGATTGTGCCCAGGGCAGGCGTTAACATGGAGGAAATTATATTCAACAAATCTATCCAGCTGTTGGGGTTCTGTAGTCCTTCACGACTGTTGAAGGTCGGGTGACCAAGTATATGCTATCAACAAACAACCAAAACGTCTGTCCACCGATTAGGGCAAATTGTCATTGTTGATAGCAAAAACTTCGAGTTGGTTAAGGAGTTCATCTGCCTCAGAGTTAATATTAACTCCACGAATGACACACAATAGTGGAGATCCGAAGAATTACCCTAGGAAACCGCTGCTACTTTGGTTTAGAAAAATAAATGGTTTCAAAACTCAACACTCGTAAGACGAATTGCACGCTCTACAAAACCCTTATACTACCAGTCCTGTCTTATGGCGGCACCGACTGCTGGACTATAAGCAGAGAGGGAGAGATCACAGATTTTTTTGTCCTGTGTGCGAGGAAGGCGAATGAAGGAGAAGAAATATGAATGAATGAATAAATTGGGGTATAAAAACACTGCGAACTAAAGATCTATTGTGTCCCCCATCTAGAACTATGGATGAGGTTAGCTCATTATTACAGTTCTTCCTCCAAGTTTGTTCCTTTGAGGAATCGAATCATTTGGAGTATTTTAAGGGTGGATAATTCACTATCTTTTATGTGGTGCTTGTCCAGATACCTATGCCTTTAATGCACGAGTGCATCACATTTCCCCAGTATGTGGTCAGGTGTCTTTTCTTGAATGTTGCAGAATCTGCAAGACGCGTTGTTCACTAGGCAGAGGATGTTGAGGTGTCTTCTCAACCTACAGTGGCCTGTGAGAAGCCCCGTGATTTTCCTGAGGTTGTTCTTACTTAAGCTAATGCACGTTAGAAAACGCTATCGGTTGTAGTCCCCGAGTAGAAGTTTTGCCTGTCTCAGCTTAGGGAGTTCCTTCCAAATTTTTGATATTTTCGCCTCCTCTTCTGTTTTGATTTTATTTTTAATCACATTTTCTCCTATTCCGCAGTAGGTCTCTGGCTCTGTAAGGGGTGTCGATGTTAAGGAGTCTGCCTCTTCGTAGCCCTGGACACCAACGTGGCCTGGTACCCAATGAAGTGTGACAGTGTTATTCTTACCCAGTTCATATAACCGCGAACTCTATCAGCTGTACCAAGATTTGGATGTAGTCCAGAAAGCCAAAACACGTCCAGTACATTCCCCGGCCACATTGAGCGAATAGACCGAACCTCCGGTTTAAAGATCAAACAATCGCGGATACCAAGAGCGCTTGGTATAGATGACTGGAAATTGCGTCCTTGGAATCGCAGAGGATGGAAAGCTGTGGTGTCTCAGGCAGTGACCCTTCATGGATCGGGAGCCAGACTTTCTTCTGAGAGAGGCCATGTCAAGTTTGTCTGTATAAATATTTCTTTTTTCGAGTTGAATCAAAACTTGCGATCGACATTTATTCAAAACAGGATATTTCTGCATTGTTTTGAGGACACCGGGAACCATACACGAAATTAGGACTATCTAAACCAAAGTAGGAAGCAGAATGAATTTTAAGTTCCGTCACATGTCTCCTCTGTATACCCTGTATTTTGAGTCCTTCTTTCCTTGCGCCATAACCAACAAACACAATCCCCAATTTGTCCCACAGTGCTTATTATTAATGAATAACTTCTCACCAAATAATACAATTAGCCTTCTCTGCATCCGCTCACGTTCTTTGTATGAAAAATAATGGGCACCACAAAAAGAAAACAACAACAAGAAAAAATCCTTGCAAAATCAAACCCAATAACGCACCGCTCTTCTTGTGTCTGCCTTCATACTCGTACTTACCCTAATGGCTGTTTGCTTATCCTGCCAATATGTTAACAACAAATTCCAAAACATAAACACCGACCCGAAAGCAAAGTAACACCAAAAATGGTGCCGAATACTAACGCCTTAGGGAGCATACCTATACCAACTATATACGAGTACTATAGAGCATAGAACCACCTCGGTGAATCGTTCATGATTTCCGCAATTGAAGTTGAAGAATAAAAGCCGCACAAAATAAAAGGTATCCGCTCCTCCATCTCCATCCTCTACGACTTAGACATCTTGTATAATCTGAATGAAGCCATCTTAAAGGCGAGACCAAAAGGCAAAGTCTTAGAATTTTATTTACCTTTTTTTTCTGGTTGCAGACGTTATTTGCCTCCCCATCCCACACGCACATACACCATAGGTATACATATTCCTTAGAACTTGTGCTCACTTCCGTTCTTCGTAGAAGGAAGCCCAGAAGGCAAACATACATATGCGAGAGCATCCTGCAGATTCGCTGCTGCTAGTGAACTTTCTCATCAAACCGTCACGACCACTTTTATTCTCTCGAATTGTATGCTCCACTTCGCGCAGAGAAAAGTCCTTTTAACCAATGAAGGACTACAAAAACAACTTTGTTCATTGATGGCACTGGTGCACAGTGAAAATGGTATTCCAAATGAAAATTGAATTACCAGGGATTTAGATTTTCCCAGATCTCCGAATACAAAAACAACAAGGTACACAAATTTAATACATTTCTGCCACCGTTCCTCCCTATAGGAATATCCTTAATGGCGACACGGTTCGCAATGGCTTAAGTATTTTTTGTGGGCACCAAGACCTATCGAGTCCCTTCTCTTTCAAAATCTTGCAATTTTGTTATTTCAATTTGATTGGTAATGAAATGCTTAAATGTACCGTTGAACAATTGAGTAACATCAATTTCGGTGAACAATATTGGCAGGGACTTTCTTCGACTCTATCTGCTCCACCCCAGCCATCTATTCACCCAATCAATGTGCTAATATTGAAAGTCCCTTTTTTAAGATTTCAAGAAACTTCTTGCGTTTGAGTGTCTTAGACCGTTTTGTGCAAAACATTGGATTGATGAATTGTTCGGGTTTTTCCTTTGCTTTTCTTATTTTTCAAGGAATTGATTGAAAATAAAAAGCAAGGTCTGAGGTTGAATTAGCATATTTTTTTTTTTCAATTTATGTTCGAAACTCGATTTCGAGTAAGCGACTTTTAAGGGAATTTTATTTTGGTGAATAAATAATTTGTATTTCAGGTTAGGCTATATTTCAAGATTAAGTAGATAGTCAGTAAAGCGAGAGTGCTAAAGTTTCCATTAAGGTCAAGGTCTGGAATCAATATATTTTTTAACAGAATGCTAAATGAAATTTATTTATGTAATGGTAAGGGCAGAGATTCATGTGACTTGCACGTGAGGATGGAACTTTGGAACAGAAATTTCAGCCTTTTCCTCTTAACTTCAACTTGTTCAAATGTCTAACCAATTTTTTTAGATTTTAGAGGAATTCACGATCTCTATTTTAATGTTATGACTTCAACTGGTGCAGCCACTTAGGATGCGATAAGTTCATCGGAGGCGTTTTCGAAAAAAAATCGATTTTCAAAAACCATTTTTCAACGTTTGTATTGTTGGATACCGTTATTTTTAGGTGAAGTAATTTTGTTTTCTCACATCTTGTAGATTATACTAAGAAACTTTTATTAATCAAGTTTAAAAAAATCGAGCATGATGATGTTTTCGAATTATTGAATTTTGAAAAAAAAATTTGAATTTTGAATCCAAAAAAAAATTTTTCAAAAAATTGAATACCTACACAATAATATTAAAACTTTTGGGAAGCTTCAGTAAGAAAAAATTATTGTACTGTTGTACTGTTTTTGAGAAAATAATCAAAAACAAAAAAATGGGGTACCAAAAATAATTATTTTTTGAAAAATTGTTTTTCAACCATTACATAACCTTAACTAAATGAAATTTTTAGATTTTTTTTTAAAATAATCTGTGGGACAGTTTGAGAAAAAAAAAATATTCCTAAAATTTCGAAAAAAATCGTGTGGTAGGCACCGATATTTTTGGTCAGAAAAAAAAAGTGTGGGTGGGAATTTAAAAAGGATATCTACCAAGGCTTTACTCGAACAGACAGAATTTCAAGAACCACTTTTTTCGAGTTCATCATCGTAATGTCAACTTTTATCAAAATCTCGAGTTCAATTTTTTTTACGAATGCATAAGTTGCCTTATAGTACCTATAAGTCGCAGGTAAAACTGTCCAAAAGCATACATTTTTACTTGCGATACACAGGAAAGAAAAAAAAGTGGATCCCGCAGTTCTGTCTCTGTGTATCTTATATTTGACTACAGCCTTGAATCTTTAAGTTTAGCATTTTAAAATTTTCCCCTCACACATTTTTTTTTCTTTTTGAGAAAAATACGATTTTCGAAAACCATTTTTTAAAATTTATATGGAAGGTACCGTTAGTTTTAGATAAAACAAAAATTTTTTTTTCTCAAATCTTGTAGATTATGTTAAGAAACTTTTATTTGTCAAGTTTGAAAAAAATCGAGCATGGGGTTTTCGAAATATTGAGTTTCCAAAAAAAAATTTTGATTTTTTTTTTAAATCCAAAAAATAAAAAATTGAAAATTTGAATATGTTATAATATTTGAACTTTGGAGGAGCTTTGGCATAAAAAAATTAATTAAATCGGCTGTACCGTTTTCGAGAAAATTAAAAACAAAAAAAATGGACCCGGGGGCTACCAAAAATAACAATTTTTTGTAAAATTTTGTTCAACCCTTAGCTAGTTTTAACCAAATGAAATTTTTCAAATTTTTTTTAAAAAATTCTGTGAGACAGTTTTTGTGAAAAAAAAATATTTATAAAATTTCGAAAAAAAAAATCGTATGGCAGGTACCGTTATTTTTGGTCTTAAAAAAAAAACAGAAAAAAACGTCCGGAGGGGAAAAATTAAAACCCATATCTACCAAGTTTGAAGAAAATCGGCCGAGCCGTTTAGGCTGTAGTCGAACCGACAGACAGACAGACAGAATTGCGAGACCCACTTTTTTGGTCTTCGCTATTATCGTAATGTCAACTTTGATCAAAATCTCGAGTTCGATTTTTTTTACGAATGCATAACTTGCCTTATAGTACTCGTACCTATAAGTCGCAAGTAAAATTTAATTACAAACAAAAAATTTTTGATATATAAAATTTTCAAAAAACAAATAAAATTTTTGTTTTTCAAAATCAAAAATGTTTTATTTTTTTATTTTTATATAATTTTGAAACGTTTTAGAAGCTTCTGTGTCAGAAATTTCATAAAAATCCACTATGCCAATAATGATAACTTCTATATGCGAAAAAAACCGGTTTTATGGCAGTTACTGCCAGTAATGTCTTAATTTAAGAATTTTTTATCTAATTGAAGATTGTAAGAAGTAAACAAAACCGAAAAAAATTTATCAAGAAAAATATTGTTTTCGAAAAATGTTTCTTAACAGTCATATGGTGAGTACCGTTATTTTAGATAAAATAGCATTTTTGTATAGGTTATATTATTATAACTGACTATTATAAAGTCTCAATAATAACAAAATATTGACATTTCAAAAAATAATTTTAAAATTAAAAAACAAAAATTATTTTTTTTTGAAAATTTTAATATACATAGATACAATATAATTCAAACTTTTAAGGAACTTTACCATACAAAATTAATCAAAATTTCTAATTCTTATATAATTATATAATATTTTGTAGCAACAGTGAAAAATAATGAAAAAAAAATATTTTTATTAAAAAAATAATATTTATTTTATTTAATATTTCTTCAAAATAGTCATCCAAAAACAAAAATTTACAGATAAAAACAGAAAAATTTTGTAATCTCAAAATTAAAAAAATGCAAGTTTTTTTCTTCTCAAAACGACATTATAGTTCTATTAATTGTTTTGAAATACATGACTTTTTCTAACATCATGAATTTGAAAAATCTTTCGATTCACAGAAAATTCTTTATCACCCAATAGAACCGTTCAAAACATTACGAAAACCGAGTTCATTCTTTGAAAACTTCATTTTGATTAAAAATCGATATTCTTAAAACGATTATTTGATTTTTTTTAAATAAAGTTTGTTTTTGCACTATTGTAAAAATTTAAAATTGGCATATCTACTAATTTTTTTCTGAAAAATGTTTCCAAAGTGTTATAGTCGGTTTTTCAATAAAAATATCCAAACTTTAACAAATTATTACAGTCCTCTTGGTGACATCTGTCAATTAGTTGTGATTTATTAAATCAATTAAATCATATAGAGCTCAACAACATGTGCAAATGGTTAAATTGTTATATGAAAGTGGGTCTTCTGTTCGGGCATCATTTGGAGCGCTTCACCCATTTTACGGTCGCAATAATCATCCTTCACCAACTAGGCCAATTTCTGGATGGATGCGTTCAAACAACAACGGAAATTGTCGAATTTAATCACCATCCAATACATGCAGTTAAAGTCACTCTTTGGTGTGGATTTTGTCTGGCGGCATCATCGGCTCATTCTTCCTTGAAAACGACGTTGGTGGGCGCTATCGTCGCTATCATAACCTATTTATTTTGGACCGAATTGGATGATATGAAGATAATGACATCGATTCGTTTTTGACTGTTTCGTTAGGCTCATTGCTTATTGAACGTGTTAACATTCTCACTTTTTGGTGCTAATTTTGGATCTCCGCAATCCAAATCTGATTTTAGTAATTGGTTGTTAGACTTGGGAATACCTTGTCCACCATGACTTGAATAGTCGGTTGCATTTGACAGAAGTTTGGCAGGAACAAATGGAATCATGTCATTTCTGATGACCAAAAGTGGTTTTAAGAATGTTTGACCATTAGGGTCTTGCAGCAAATGCATATATGCATGCTCGTTGATAGAGTGATTTTCTCAACTCAATTTTAAAGATGTGAGAATTACGAACAAGCGTTCAGCTCATCTGGGAGCACTGATCGTTGAATAAAAGGCAAACATTTTTGCAAATCATCAGTAAAAATAATATAAAAGAGCCTCTAATCTGTTGGTTGTTTCCTCGAAAATCATGCAGAATCCGGACAATCGAGGCTCTAGCGATTTCTTATTGGTCATTGCGCAATATTCCCAAAAGATATTTTTGCTTGTACGAGTATTAAGGATTGCAGGTTAATATTTCTGTCTGATTTAAACTCAATAGAAAGATGCAATTCCCGATGATACCAGTGCAATCCAATTCTGCCTTCGCCAATATCAAATCGAAAATCAATGTTTAGACCATTCCTTCTGGTGCATCGAGGAAAAAAAGTACCACATGTCTGCTTGTTATACGTTACAGGACTTTGTCGTAAGAATTTGTTTAATTAGCGACCAACCGTCTTGTTTGAGATTTCACATATTATTGTTCCTGGTTCACATCGAAGTGCCTTTCTCACATCAGGTTTCTGTCTTGAACACTGTTTCTGTCCCTAATCGAGGACGGCATTTCAAGTTCAGTAAGGACTTTGTTGTTGATGGGTATGCAATGCACATGTTCGCAATTACGATTTTTGTTTAAGCCATACTCAACGATTATTTAGCCATTCAACTGAGTACATATATCCATCAATATATATACATATATGGAAAATATGACACAAAATTGTCAAAACAATACTAAAACAAAAATAATTTCGTTCATCCGATTGCGGCCAACCTTTACATAGGGAACATACACATACACATACACATATGTACATCTATTTTTATATTCTAAGAAATTCATATTATAATTGATAATGTAGTGCAATTTATATATTTATATTTGAGTATTAACTTTTTGCAAAATACAACGACTTAATAAAAATGATCTTTTTTTTTTCAGTATCCTCTTTAGTATTTTTTTTTCTGAAAGTATTTTTAAAGCCCAATCTTCAATCCCATGCGAAGCATTCCCCCTTTTTTTAAATTCTCCCCTCAGACTTCACTTACTTGATGAAATTAAATTTTTATCTACTTTCAATTGATTTATGGTTCAGTAGACATCCCAATCATTGTCCCAGTCAGAGGATCATTACAAGTAATTGAATCTAATAGGATATCTTAAAAAAAAATATATATATATTAAACAAAATGATCCCACGAATGTGGTTGCGACAGTATTATTTAATTGAAACTAATACTGCAGGCGACTTATTAAGCGCCAAGGGTTGAAAGCAAAGACATATGGACTCGACGACAGCGAGACCAACTTAAACAAAACGAAAGACAAATGGGATAATTGGAGCTCTAACTCCCCGGCTAGGTGCACGAAGTCTCTTCTTCTTCACGCAGTAATGATGGGAAATATCCGAATTTATATAAGCTACTAAGTCGGACAGACAGAATAAATAAAAAAAAAAAACTGATGACAGATCGAGCCGAGTAAATTAATGTCTTCAATTGCGTTTGTCAACGATATTCTAAGATTTATTAACCTGCATGGGGTGCCCTTTTTTCCACACAGGAGTAATTTAATTTGATGTTGGGAAAACAATAGTCTTTATAGTCGTTCTTAATAGGCAATGCGATAAACTGGTAATTTCCAACACACTTTCATATTGTACTAGGTCATTTTATTTGCAGTGACTTTTTTGTTTGAAATTTCCCTAAAAGCGGTACAGAAATTTGTTGGTCAAACTTCAAAAACAACCGACAAAGTTTCGCCAAACAATCTAATTTTTATCTTTAAATTTTAAAAACTGTAAGAAAGATATCATTAAATTTTTATTGATTTAGGGAGCCCTTGTATGCCATTATGTATGAAATATACTTCCATTCAAATGCTCTTCGCTGGAAGAAGCACATCCGAAACATCCAATTTTTCATAACTCTAACGCTTAAATCAAGCTGAATTTGACCAATGGCATTGATTATTTTGGCTCCTTGGCAGTGGTGGTTCATTGGCATAGACCTGTGAGTTAGTAAAACCCCACAAGCAGTGGCGTAGCGTAGGGGGGGCGGGGGGTGCGGTCCGCCCCGGGCGGCAGGCCTAGGGGGGCGGCAAAATGTCGCCGGTGATGCGGGTAGAGTAGAAATCATATGTTTCATGACAGATCGTTTGACAAGTCAACAAACAACAATGATGTAAATTTGAAATTTGCCACCCTTTCTGTGGTTCGTCGTTGACCGCTTTCGTGAATTCGTAGACGGTGAGTAGGGCCGTAAGGCTAGCCGCGCACTAGCAATTTTTAGTTGCGAAACTGTTTGGTAACTTATAGAAAACAGATTAACTGTTTGGTTGAATGTCCGTGAATTTGCAGATAATTATCATGCTTATTTTGACATTCTCATGAATAGTCTATTCGTTAGAATGATTCTATTCCTTCGAATGAACTTTCTTAATTTTGAGATTCGAACGAATAACATTCATTTGCGAAAGATAGCATAAATGAACTTCAAAAAAGATTCATTTTCATTGTCAGCTGTTTGACATTTACTATATTTCTATTTGAATTAGTATGACCGTTTTACATTTTTTTTGTTTCTAAACATTTTATAGATGTTGGATAAATAATCAAGAAACAAAATAAATAATACACTTTTTCATTATAAAGTAAAGTTTAACCATAAAGAACTACATATTTATTACGTTTTTTGTGTCAACTCAGCTGTTTTGAAACTATTCTTAAAAAAAAAGTTGTTCATGACGCGTTCTAAATTTTTATTTTTTTTCGTATACACTTGGTCACACTAAAATATCAAAAACAAAAGAGAAGTGTTTGTGAAATGTCAAAACCAAAAGGTGAAATCTTTGTTTATTTGTAATTGTTTTGTTTATTGTTTAATAATTTAAATTTCTTGGATAAAAACATAAAATAATACTCGTAAATAAAAAATATGGCATTTGTGTTGTTTATAAATGAAGATGGTGTTGAAAAAGTGCAGAGGAGAATGATAGTGGATGCTTTCCGTATCAACGCGGGTGGTAAAAAAACCCTTTGCTACCTCCGGGTTTTCTTCCATTATTTTGATTAAATTTTCCTTTTGTTCGCGGTTTGTCCAGTTGGAATGCGACCTTTAAACATAAAACAACAAAAAAATTAATAAAAGTAATTTATTTTCCATGAAATAATTAAAAACTTACATGTTTTGTTGCTTACTCGACAGAAAAATTCAAACGACACAAAAATGACATTTAATTCTATTCTTTCGAATGTCAAAATTGAATTAGCTTTCGCAAATGAATGAACTTTCTATGGATTGGGTGAACTTTCGATTTGTTCGATTAACATTCTAATCGCCGAGTCTCAAAATTAAGTTTCAACGAATTCGACTTACTTTCGAACGAAAGAGAATGTCAAAATAAGCACCTATATGTTCAATAAAATGGCGAACTTATTTTAGGCAATCGTTTATTTTGCTTTTTAGTTGCTCGAACCAAGCAGTTTCGCAACTAAAAATTGCTAGTGCGCGGCTAGCCTAAGAGTGCATTCCGTATTGTCGCGCTGATCGCGAAACTAAAACAAAACGTTCCGAAACTCTCGCGAAACTGAAAGGGAGTGTTCCGAAACATATGATATGCATATGCGAGATATGATAAGATACTCGTAACTAGGATTCGACGGAAACGTTATTCTAGTCTCAGCCATCAGCTCAATGTTTTTGCTCCCTTCCGCATCACAGAAAGTTATTTCGATTGTGTTGTTTATAGTTTAAATACTGTTGAATCTTCTAAAACTACACTCAGAGAAATAAATAGTCATTAATGACTATTTTTTGACTATTTTCATAGTCCGAATAGCGACAGCTATGCAAAATAGTTAAAAAATAGTTATTTATGACTATTTCTATTTGTTATTAAGTTTTTTTTTACTTTTTTTCTAGTTAATATTAACTATAAAGAAGTTACATACGACTTTGACAAATAGTTATTTTGGTAATAACTATAATCCCAATTAAACTTGACTATGCACATAGTTTATTTTGATTATATCGAATAGTTATCTACGAGTATAACTATACATATACAGTTGAAACTCGATTATCCGGGATTCGATTAAGCGGGACATTCTATTATCCGTGATGAAAATATTTGACATAAAAAACTCGAATATCCGTACAAAACTCTACTATCCGTAAAAGAAACAAATCTGTATAAGTATAAACAAAAATATGTACTGAATTGTTAAGTTTTATGGAATAATTTTATGTTTTTTTTTTTTTTATAAAAATAAAGAATTAAATATCAATTTCTTTTGTTTTTGTGAGAAAAAGAAAAGTTCTTTTATCCGGGATTTTCGATTATTCGTGATGAGCTCGGTCCCGACCATCCCGGTTAATCGAGTTTCAACTGTAGTTAAACTTGACTATTATACGCACATTGTTGTTACCTCCAGAGGTAGGTAAAAAGAGAACAGAGTATTTGTAAACGATATGTGCTAAGTCAACAACTTCATGGCTGTGAAAGTATTTATTTTGTAAGTCGATAAATTATCATAATATAAGAGCGATTTATTTTTTTTATTATTTTGCACATATGGGAACCGAAATATAAGTGCGGTTGAAATTTTATCTACTAATTCTAACATTTTACGTCGAAAAAAACAAAGCCCCTTCAAAATGATGCATATTTAAATTATTTTATTTATAACTTTTATCAGACAAAGGGTTAACATATATTTTTTTTGAAATTACATAATAATATCTACTACACCATAGTCGTGTTCAACTATTTAAAGACATCTTTTGTGAAAACAATTTATACTACCTATTTAAAACTAATTTATTATTTTCTTGACTATTAAAATGTTAATAAATGTTATTAAATTTTAAAGAATTGAGTACTTATTTATCTACTATGTCAGAGTCATATTGAACTATTTTAAGAAGGTATTATTCTGTTTAAAATCAAGATTTTCTTATTTTGACTATTGGAAAGTTAAAACTTACTATTAAGTAGTCAGAATTCTCCATAGTCGCATTCAACTATTCTTAGTAGTGGTTTATTACAAGCAAAGCATAACTATTCAAAATAGTAAAACATTACTTTTTTGTATAGTCATTCATATTTTTAACTATTTCATAGCTTAATTCTAACTATGCTTAAATATTTTTTAACTATTTTTGAATTATTTTTGATGAAAAATAGTCATTTCATAAATTTCATGGAAAATTATCAAATGACTATTGCAATAGTTACAAAAATAACTATTTTTTTTCTGAGTGTAAGCAATTAGTACTTCACTCAACCTTTGAACTAGTTTTTGAAAATAAAAAGAGTTAAAGGAAGCGGCGCGGAATACCGCAAGAAAAAGGCTAAGAAAGAAGCAGACGCGAAGACGCGAAATATTTCAGTTCTAGTTCTGGTTCAAAAGCTACGTTAACGTCTTCGGCGGCATCCAGCAGCAGCGGAAGTGATTCCAATGTAAGTAAGATTCCTCCATCTTCAATCGTGAGTGGCCTAAAATTGTCCACCGGCCAATATTCATGGGAATGCATAACTTATTTTACGGGCAGAAGAAGAAGACGTGCCTGCCGTCGAAGTTGGAAGTCGTTCTGGTCCCACCACAGAGCAGGGTCAAGACGAAGTCGACTCACCAGAAGTATCTCAAGCATCTAGTCACAAGCCTGCAGAAAAAGTCAACCTCGTGAAGCTGTAAAGACGCTTAAAAATAAGTTTGTGGAAGTTCTTGAGGTACTGAAAGAATTGACGGATCGGTAGCCAGTCTTCTTCTGACAGTCATGCAGTCATTCAACTTCCTCACTTTTCTTGGCTTTTGAGCTGCAGAGCTACCTGAAGACTTTTTGGAAAAAACTCGGAATCGATCTCAAAACGAGTACAATTCGCAGGAAAAAACGCATGCATGGAGATGAATCCGCAGATGCAGCTTTGTCTCACGAGCCTCATTCGTAAGGCTCGTAAAATCCGTTTATGAAACCGCTTATTCTATTTTACTTTCAATAAAAGATACTTCATTGCCTGTGAAATGATGTCTCGAAATTTAATTTTAATTTAGTATTGAATGGGGGCGGCAAAATGGGTCTCCCGCCCCGGGCGCCGAGATGGTACGCTACGCCACTGCCCACAAGGAGAAGTATAACGGGGTCAAATTGCGCGATCTCGTGCACATCACCTCTGAATGAGTCAACCATGTCCGGAAGACACTCGCGGAAAATGTCCATCATGGCAAGGACTGTGTGGCACGCAGCGAAATCCAGAGGAACCTACTTACGGTACGGTTGGCGTGGGTGTCCATATTAGTTATCCAATTCCAATTCAGGGCAAAAGAAATTGGTTGTTATCTCACCATTGACGGTGATGGTCTGGCCAACGTCTTTGTCAAGGAAGTGTGGACCGATGATGCCACCAGCCATAATCCACACCAAAGAGTGACTGGATGATTGGATGCAATCTAATTTGATGGATCTCGTGTGGATTGTGTTCATCCCAAATTTGACAATTTTCCTTATTGATGAACCCATTCATCCAGAAATGTGCCTTGTCACTGAATATGATTTTCGACTGAAATTCGGGTCAACCTCCTGATGCTCTAGAGCCCGTGCTACTGATACTGGGTCAGTTGAAAGTTGTGCATTCCAAGTCATGACGCAAAATTCGCCAAATTGTGAACTGCGAACTGGTGTATGGCCGATTTCCCAGGCTGGAAGCTATTATTTTATTTTTTTTTTTACAATTCACACTCGCTCAATGGTTTGTTGATACCCTTATAATGTGAAACACATCAGCACGAGCGATACGGAATTCAGGAAAATAGCGAAAATGGGTGTCCATAAATATTGGTCGTTGTTATTGGTATTCTTTTTGATGGTACGCCCAAAATTGCTCGAGGGTGAACTGATGAGTATTCCTAGCGAAACGGGTATCACGGGTAAATTGATTGAGGGGAGAAATACAACTTCGATTGAACGTTGCTTGCGAAAGAAGCGATAAAACAAGGAAAGACAAGAATCATTCCGACTGTGCTGTAGAGATGGAAATGATTCCTTGATACCTCTGTTTCCTGTCAGTTTTAACGCTCGGTTTTGGATTCTATCAACTAAATGAAGACGAGTTTGGCCTGTACCTGCCTGAAGAAGTCAGTTGTTTTCGAGTTTTACCAATAAACCCCTTAGAAATTGTAGCCAGATTAGAATGGGTGAAAGATTTCTTACGATAATATATGTAGAAATCCTTAGCAACGTCTATGGCGTTCTCTAGAATGTGGTCATTCCAATGAAGATCGTCGTTGCCGGTTTTTTGTATGAAAGTGCCAAGGAAAATGGCATAGGGGGAATATTTTTCTTCAACGACATTAAATCAGATCATTTATATTAGAAATGCTGTTGAGTTCAGAGTTTAATAAAAGCGGTAGCGTTGTAATTCCAATTCCGAAGGAGATGAACGTGAATTTGAGACCGACAATGAGAAATATGGTATGTCTGAATTAAAGTTTTACATAACGGTTTAAGACTTAATGATCCTCTATGCGAGGGTGTTTAGCAGGGATGTGCATTGGTATTTATTGGAAGACACATAAACCCCTGTTTTCTAAGTGGGGTATCGATAGCTGATAATCCAATTATCGAGAATACTTGGTTGATTATTGGTTCATCATCAACAAGTTCGTTCCGTATTTGAAGATCTTCATTAGTAAGTCATCAGAACCGAATAGTATGTAGCCCACTCAAAACTTTCTGAATTTCCTATAATTTCCCAAAACATGCAAAGCGTTATGCTAGGACTGCAGAATGCAGTATTCAGAGCATTGAAAATATCGTATTTGAATTGTAAATGTCTGCAAGACGTGATTAAGTTAAGCGAAAACTAGCTCTTCATTTGATCCAAAAGCAAATAGGAATTGCTTCGTTCGTTGTTCTTGTCTTCTTGAAATGATTTCTCATCAAAAATATTTAGAAGCTATTATAACTTTGCTCATCGAAAGGGTGGTATGGTGCCTATCACCAAAAACCATTTCCAATAACTATCACATCAGACAGCATGTGTGGCACATAACATCAAGGAAGGAACATTAAAAAAAAACGACGATTTCATCACCAAAAGTGCTGGGAACCTAAAACAAATCACCACCCAACAAAAAGTGGGCGGGATGGTGGCAATTTTTTTCATTTTTTCCAATGCTCTTTCTCCATCAAAAAAATAACTTTCATACACTAAGACTCACCCTTACACACAAAGTGAACCAAAAGAAAAATCGTTAAATGTGCAAACTGTCATCACACTTACAAAATGAAAATCCTTCTGGCAGTTTGCCTCTGAAATAAGAGATGGACCTGTGTCCTGGGCCCTGGCACTGACTCTGACTCTGACTCTGCACACAATCATAAACGGATCAGTGAACGAAATATTTCTCCAAAGAAGACGAGTGTCATCGCGCAACTTAGCATGACTTTGCTCTTCGTCCTTTGCTTGCTTCCCTGCTGGCTACAGAACGGAGATGTGGACCTATTTGATTCATAGATTCCCCTCCCGAAAACTTAGAAAAATAAAAAAAAAATAAACGAAAAAGTGCCAAAAGAAAAATTGCCAAAGGACTTTTGATTGAAGGTCCTTGTCACATCGTCATTTAAAGATAACGAAAACGAAAGAGAGATGAAGTATAGAAGGTATATCCTGTCACTGGGGCTTTTGACAGAAATTGATGACCATCGCAAGCTAGAGTGGACTCTCGACGAGTCGACTTGAGTCGAGTCTCTACTCTGCGATGATATTAGCATTATGACTGGCAGGATAATAACAACGACCATCTTCTTCGCCGTTCTTCGTATTTGATGGGTTCATAAATTATTAATGCTTACAACCAATTAACTGCTATGTAAATAATAGGCTTGGCATAAGGAGGGGTTTGGATATTATTATTATTTCTATTTGCATATGTATGCGCAGCAGGTACCCAAGGTGAATTTCTTAAGCTTGAAAATTATGTTGATGGTAATTTAGTTATAAAGTAGTGCGAAGTTTTAGAAAAAAGATATTAAATTGTTAAGACTAGATAAGTCATGTGTATTAAGTCGGCTTTGTGGAGTAATTTAAGTCCGACTTAAAAACGAGTCTCTGTATTTGACAGTACATTCAAAATTAGGTTCGAGGTTGGGCTGGTGATCATTCCAAGCGAAATGGGTATGACGGATTGGAAAAAAGAATTCAACTGGCTATGGTATGGCTGACATTATAGTTTTGTTTCCTATTAGTTTTAACACTCTATTCTGGCTTCTATCCAGTAAATGAAGAGAATTTTGGGCAGAATCTGTCCAAAGATGTTAGTTATACTCCAGTTGAGAACCTATAAACGCCTTATAAATTGTAGCCAGATCAGAAGGTGTGAAAAATTTCTTACACCGATATAGAAATGCTAACATTTAGCAACGATCTTCGCGATCTCGAAAATGTGATAATTTCAAAAACATCGTCGTTGACATACATACCAAGTTACGAGACCGTTTCTGTTTCTTCGTTGAAAGTGCCATTCAAGTTCAGAAGCAATTTATTAAAATAAAGGCCTTGGTATGATAATGGTAAGAAAACGTTTAATATTAAGAAAAGGTTAGTGAAGTGCTTTTACTCGTAAGGGTAAAATACTTCCATGCTATAATAGCTTATCACTAAACTGTTTAAATTTTTGAGAAATTAATGTTATTTTTGTATTGTTGGACTAGAATAACTCGAAAATCTGTAATGAAGAGCAAATCTCAAATCGGTTTTTCTACTTTCTTATAATTTTTTTTTAACATCTGCAACTTACATTTAAAGCTTATTTCTTTGATTAAAATATGAGGTCAAAACAAAACGAGATTTTGGGATCTTGACACCGTTCTCATTTTTGGGCACTACGTCCCGAGAATCTGAACTAAGACAAGATCTGTTAAAATCTCCAAGATGAGTATCTATTGTCACTTTTCGAAGGTATATATCAGTTTATTTTTTCAAGGACAAGAAAACTGGGGTCAACACAGAGGGAGTTTTAAACTTAAAGCAACTAAAATTAAGTAAGTTTTAGTACCCAAAACAAATTGGACTGAAGAACAAGTTGTTTTTGTAATATTCAATATTTTTAAAAACTAAAACAATTACAACAACCTTTCCTCAGATATTTGACATAAGATTAAATAAGAGAAAATTAAAATCAAAAATAATATTTAATATCTAACATGTTCGGGAAATATTGAATATTTGAATTTTTTCTGTTTTCATTATTTTTTTTTTTAATTTGAGTTTCAATTTCTTTTTTAAAAACAATTCGCCGCCTGAGTACTTAAATGCCCCACAGACCACTTTTTCGGGAAACTGAGTTAAAGATGCAGCTATACTAATTCGAATATTCTCTATCGTTTGGCGCTATCCCCGTTGCTCTATCTTCATTATTAACGAAGTAACATAAAACCAGTTTGCTCCATAGACCACTAATTTGTGGGTCCTTTTTTGCCGCATATTCGAAATTTGTATTAAGTGGGGCAATCTTTGTACAAGAGTTCTTAAAACATTCATTTAATGCGTAAGTGCCCCATATCCACAGAAAATGGGATATAGAGCATTTAAGCTCTCATATATATCGCAACTAAGTTACATTTTCAGTGCTTATGTGCTCTATATCCTTTATATCTCTATATGCTATATATTTTTACTTGCGATATAGGTACTATAGGGCAAGTTCTGCATTTGGAAAAAAAATCGAACTCGAGATTTTGATCAAAGTTGATATTACGATGATAGCGAAGACGAAAAAAGTGGGTCCGACAATTCCGTCTGTCTGTCTGTATGTCTGTATGTCTGTATGTCTGTACCTCGAACTACAGCCTAAACTACCGGAGGTATTTTCTTCAAACTCGGTAGTTAAGGGTCTTCGGTAATTCCCTAGAGGATAAATTGAATTTTTTTTTTAGCTCCAAAACTAAGGGTACCCCCCATACACCCGTAATGCAAAATCTTATTTATCTCGAAAACGGCTCTAACGATTTTGATAAAAAAAATTAGGTGTGATATTATGGACATGGACTATATTTTAATGAAAAAAAATTTGGGGGGAAATGTTATTAGGGGTACCTGTCATAGAACGGTTTTTTGGATTTTCGAATTTCTCACCAACGGCTCTAACGATTTTAACCAAAATTTTTATGCAGGAGCTGCTTTGCATTTGAAAAAATATAAACTAAAAATTTTTTCGAAAAAATAGTTTTTGGATTTTTAAAAAAATAATACATATTTTTTTTTAAAATTCAATATCTTGAGAACCGATACACGATTAAATTTTTAAATTACGTTATAAAATGTATTTTATTAAATACTAACAATTTGCATATCAATTTTTTTTATAAAAATTTTAAGGAAAATTTAGTACCCAAAAAACATGTTTCAGTGTGTCTGTATGTCTGTACCTCTCACTACAGCCTAAACCACTGGACCTATTTCTTTCAATCTCGGTAGTTAAGAGTCTTCGGTGATTTCCTAGAGGAGAAATTGAAATTTTTTTTTTAGCTCCAAAACTAAGGGTACCCCCCATACACCCGTAATGCAAAATCTTATTTATCTCGAAAACGG
Source organism: Philhelius festivus (assembly GCA_963931855.1). Taxonomy (NCBI): domain Eukaryota; kingdom Metazoa; phylum Arthropoda; class Insecta; order Diptera; family Syrphidae; genus Philhelius; species Philhelius festivus. The sequence goes on along the minus strand of OZ007557.1, from coordinate 86,474,010 downwards.
CTCTAACGATTTTGATAAAAAAAATTAAGTGTGATATTATAGACATGGACTACATTTTGGTCAAAAAAAATTTTGGGGCAAAATGTTATTAGGGGTACCTGCCATAGACCCTTTTTTTTGATTTTCGACTTTCTCATTAACGGCTCTAAGGATTTTAACCCAAATTTTTTAGCAGGAGTCCCCTTAAGTTTAAAATAATTTTGTATAAAAAAATATTCGAAAAAATATTTATTGGGTTAAAAAAAAAAATAAAAATTTAAATCAATATCTTCAAAACCTATAAACGATTATTTTTTGAAATTATTTCCTAAAACCAATATTATTAAATACTTAAAATTCGCATCCGACATTTTTTTCTTGAAAAATTTTAGAGAAATTTCTTATATAAAAATTTTATTTAATAATAAAACGATTTTTTAAAGTTTATTTGCATAAATTCATACTTTTCCGGAAACCAGACGGTAATTTTATGCATTTGAACATTATTATCTCATTAAATCCATGTTTTATATTTATAAAATGTATCTTAAATTCCAAAGTACTTTTACATAAGAGCAAGTTCGTGCGATCCAGTCGTGCATTTTATTTAACATGCAAAACCAACATGTGGTCCAGGTTTCTATCGGAGGTTATTTCAATAACGCAAAAGTATAAGTTTTCGCTTTGACGATGGTAAAGAAAAAAGACATCATTAAAGTTGAAAAACAATAAACCATGGGGTAAATAGAGATGGGTGCATTAAATGCAGTCTTGTAGATTTTTTAATGATTTATTTTAAGCATTTTTTTTTCACTAAAGTAGATAAAATCAAAAAAGCTAAAAAAAAAAAATTTATTTAAAAAAGCTTTTAACAATAAATAAAACCTAATACAATGAAATGTTGACGAATTTTTATAAACTATTCCGAATTAAAAAAAACGTCTTTTTCTGGAAAATTTTAAGGACCAAAGTTAGTTTTAAGTATTTTTCATACTTTAGTATTAAAATACTTAAGCATATTCTTACTTATTTTTTTTTGACTTAGAAATAGTCCAATATGAGAATTTTTTGTTTTATGTTCTTATCAATAAAAATAAAATTATAAAAAATAAATAATGCCAGTGTTTGTGAATTTTTTGATTCTTCTTGCTTACATTGAATTACCTCCTTTCAGTGCACAAAAATCCTATATCCACAGGAAATTTTCAATTTGGTTTTAATCGATTTCGCATTCGTATGGAAGAGGGTCCTATATCCATTTCTGATTTTTGTTCATACTTTTATTTTTTTTTAAATAACCGTAACAGTTTTTGACTTCTTGTTTTCAAATTCCAACAAAGATTTTTTCAAAAAATGTATATAAAATATAATATATTATATAATATTCTCCAACACAGAAGTAGGTGATCAAACTGTTAAGATACAATTTTATTTGGAGTATTGAACATTTTTTAAAGTAAAAATAGTATCACAAGATTTGAAGAAGATACAAAAGTATGGCGCTACCGTTACGCCTATACATTTTGAGAAAAGATCGAAATTTAAATTTAGCTAAAACCAGTTGAGTCGTTCCAGAGGAAATCAACCTAACATTTTTTTCGATCAAATAACTATATTAACTTATTCAAAATATCACTGCCTATAAAAGTTGCAAGCCATTCTAAAATCATTTTTTAAGAATTTCGGCTTAAGAAATTAGCCTATCTTCCTATAAGGGTTGAAGCGAGTGTGAGTTAAGTCGACCAGTTAACCGGTGTCTAAACGATCTCGACCCTAGGATTACATTACGAATGCAAATTAGAAAATTAGAATAGCAAAACACAAATATTGAAGAACAACCCTCTGTGTTTTTGTTGAGCAGGGGGTTAAATTGTACATATTATGTATAGCCATCGTTATGCATTTGAAGCAACCCCTAAGGCGATTTTACAAACTTCCAATCCTACAGGCTGGGTTAATCTGTATATTGGTCATCCTTCCAAGGATTGAGAGTTTTGCCTCTTTTGGTCAAGCGTAAATACCATAAATTGATGTATGTGTACAAAGTACACACGCACAACGATATAATGATGGGCAAATGTGTTTGGGACAGTATAAATATTTTTTTTAGGAGCTGCCTTGGCTACATAGAGTATTTGTATCCTCATTTGAAATTCCAAATGCCGCAAGCCAATTTAACAAATGATTTTGCAATTGAATGTGTTCTGTGTGTGTAGGAGGCATATTCCGCATGCTTTTCAATCTAATATTCCATCAGGCTGTTTTGCCATCATCAGTCCTCAGAAATGTTATTCCAATAGGTTGGTTTGCATGGGTCTTCGAGGAGGTTCTGATGGAGGCTCCTCTCTCATGGAGAATATGCGAGAGGATAGAATTGAAATAACCAAATTTAGATATTATTTGTGTTGCTGAACGTTTTATTTTGAATTAATTTAGTTTTTTTCTTCCTACATCATATCTGTGTTGGTTTGATTCGGTGCGGTGTGGTGGTAGCTGAAAGGGCCTTATGCATATTCATACTCATTGAAGGTTTTGTGTTTTCTCCGCACAAACGAATTGGATGCGCCCATGAATAATTTATGAGGCGAGCAGTTTTGAAGGTTTCTTATATGTACATAGAACGAGGAGATTGTTAAATCTAATTAAAGACATGCTGACAAATATTATAAAATTTATGTCTAAATTTGAAAGCTCTCAATATGTATATCCAATCCAGTTGGTATTATGATCTTCAGTTTGAGGACTGTTTAAAATGGAAAATTTTTTGTTTGATTTATTTAATTGGTATTTTCGACACGAAACTTTGGCTGTATACTAAGTCTTCTTGATGTTTGGTGTTGATATGGCGATGGACAAGGACTAAACCGGCTTTAGAAATTTTGAGTCAAGTTAACGAAAAGGGATAACCTACGCGTACACATTTATATACGTTCTCATACTTATAGAGATATATCCGGTATTTGGTCGGGTAACTCTTATTTTTAATCACAGCGGAATGCCGGCGTTTCATAGACAACAGAAGACTCTGGCATTGTTGACTGAGTATTGAGCTTGCAAAACTTGCCATCAAAGTTTGTCGAAATTTGAAGTATTAGATCAATTTATCTTCATCCACGACACCCCACAAGTTCTCAATAGCATTATGATCTAGGAACTGAACTGTCTTATTCTTTAACAGCGATTTTTTGGGTGGATAGTCATTGCTTCACAGACTTAGCTATATGCTAAGGCTCGTTATCCTGTTGAAATTTACACTTCAAGGGTATTTCCTTCTCAGAATACGGTAGAATTGTATCCCGTAGGATTGCCTTGGTCCATAATACCCTCTATCTGATGAAGTAGCCCCACACCATACCAAGAAAAACATTTCCAAACAAGAATGCTACCCCCACCTTTCTTAACAAGCAAAAATCTACAACAAAAATGGTCTTACAGTACCGGCTTTGAAAATGCACTTATGTTTTAAGAACTAGAAAGAATTTTTAAAGAAGTGTGCTAAATATTTTGTCGGCACTGTATGTACTGATTTTCACATAAGATTGTAACGAGAGCTCGATGTACTGACTAAATTTCATGTTTATCATTTGCATTGCAATATATTTTCAGTATATTTTTTGGACTCAGTACACACATTATGTACTCAAAACTCAAAAGTGTAGTGAATATCGTAGATATGTACTCTATTCATAGTCTGAAGCAATCGTGTATGTTCATCCATGTTTCTTTTATTTTGTTTTCATCTGCAAGCATTTGCATAACAGATATGCACATATGTTTATAATATTAATAAAAGATTATAAATAATAAAAAAATTAAAAAAATTACTACAAAACAAAATCTAATTTTTAAATTTTTCACGAGATAAATGTAAGTCAAAAATATAGTTTACGAGTACTTCATTGAACGAGAGAACAGCTCGCGATATCGACCAGATTATTTTCCTATAATTTGTTCTATGGGAATGTTCAACAAAGAATCTTCTTGTTCTTAATATTCTAGTTGGTACATAGATATAGATCAACGAATGTAGAAACCGACTTTTCATATGATTGCTAAGTATATCCCTTATAAACATTACGTCATGAAGTTTTTTTCTAGATTTATACTCAGGACTAAAATTTCAACGCATTTTACGGAACACATATTTGGTAAATCGCCTTTGCACTGCCTCAATTCTATACGAATAAACTTTATAGCAAGGACTCATACATTGACATATTCCCTCTTTGACTTATAAAATCAGTGAGGTATAAAGAGTAAGTAAGACATAAGGATCCGTAAAATTTTTATTATTTATTTTAATGGATCCAACTAAGTTGTTTACTTTTGCAACTCTATACTCAATATGTTTTTTTGGAGAAAAAGTATTATAACGGGAGATTTTTTAAGAGCTTGAGAACTTTTTTTAAAAAAAAACGCATAAAATTTGCAAAATCTCATCGATTCTTTATTTGAAACGTTAGATTGGTCCATGACATTTACTTTTTGAAGATAATTTCATTTAAATGTTGACCGCGGCTGCGTCTTAGGTGGTCCATTCGGAAAGTCCAATTTTGGGTAATTTTTTCGAGCATTTCGGCCGGAATAGCCCGAATTTCTTCGGAAATGTTGTCTTCCAAAGCTGGAATAGTTGCTGGCTTATTTGTGTAGACTTTAGACTTGACGTAGCCCCACAAAAAATAGTCTAAAGGCGTCAAATCGCATGATCTTGGTGGCCAACTTACCGGTCCATTCCTTGAGATGAATTGTTCTCCGAAGTTTTCCCTCAAAATGGCCATATAATCGCGAGCTGTGTGGCATGTAGCGCCATCTTGTTGAAACCACATGTCAACCAAGTTCAGTTCTTCCATTTTTGGCAACAAAAAGTTTGTTAGCATTGAACGATAGCGATCGCCATTCACCGTAACGTTGCGTCCAACAGCATCTTTGAAAAAATACGGTCCAATGATTCCACCAGCGTACAAACCACACCAAACAGTGCATTTTTCGGGATGCATGGGCAGTTCTTGAACGGCTTCTGGTTGCTCTTCACTCCAAATGCGGCAATTTTGCTTATTTACGTAGCCATTCAACCAGAAATGAGCCTCATCGCTGAACAAAATTTGTCGATAAAAAAGCGGATTTTCTGCCAACTTTTCTAGGGCCCATTCACTGAAAATTCGACGTTGTCTAAGTTGTAAGTCTATTCATGATGAAATGTCAAAGCATACTGAGCATCTTTCTCTTTGACACCATGTCTGAAATCCCGCGTGATCTGTCAAATACTAATGCATGAAAATCCTAACCTCAAAAAAATCACCCGTTAGTATCATTAACCTTCATTAAAGGATTAGAATTAATTTTCTTATGGAAAATAAGGAACAGATCCTGATTAAGAAACTGTAAAAATATTACATATTCTTACAAGGAGCACCAATTTGAAATACGATCTAAATCGAATAAAACTTTTACACAGTCATCAATACATTTTAATACTATTTTTAAATCATCAGCGTAAGGCAGATAGTTGGAATTCCCTATGAAATCTGCTATATCATTAATATATAATATTAAAAGTAAAGTGCCAAGAATACTTCCTTGTGGAACCCCGGAAGTGTATTCAATATTTTGAAGCTTTGAAATCAATCAGTATACGTTAAGTTCTGTTCTTCACAGTAGATCGTCCTGACAAGAAATTATGTTATGACTGTGATAAGCATTCTGAGAATTTACGAATTCCTCTTTAGTTTCAACTAAGTTTTTAATGCTTCCTTTGTAACAGAGGCCAACAAATAGATTCACTACATTTTTTCAGAATACTAGACGGAACATCATCTGCACCTCAGCTATCATTAACCTTAATGGTCTGAAGAGCCAATAAAACCTCCCCAAATTTCAACTGAATGACCCCAATATTGAATTTGTGAGAAAAGCGTTTGAAGGGCAGAAATAAACCGACTTAAAAAAAATTAGCAAAAAGTTCAAAATGAATCTTAATGCATGATGAACTAACCTCGTTAGAGCTCAGATTCTAAGGAATGCCAGCGTCTATGTACTCAGAACCAAAAATACATTCACTAATCCCATAGATTTCCCTACATTACTTATGTACTCATTACGCTCTGAAATATGTACTGACAACATATTTATTAACATTGATATCTCTAGACATAAATATTCCGAAAATTCTAGTCAAGTTTTGCAAGTTTTAAAAAAATAAATTTTCTATGGAATCACATAAATGTTGGTTATCTGTGATATATATTACCCATATATAGTAATACGTTGGAATGTTTACTCTCCACCAGCTGCCACTTTAGAAAAAAATCTTTTCAAGGGTTCTGCCTTTTATGAGGAATTGGCAAATCCCCGAAGAGTATCGCTTGCCATGAAAACGTGAGCATCTAATTTTATTATTAATATCTGTGATGGGTACAATGTTATATAGTGAGTGAGTTCTTTACACAAATATACAAACATTCGACGGAATTGACTGTTGTGAATACAGAATATGTGCACAAATCAATGGATTCAAAATTCATATACATATGTATATGGGCTCTTTGTAGTGAGTAGATATTTGATTTATTATGAATATGTACCCACTACATATTTATTCAACGAATGCATATCGCTTTGTAATCACTACATATTTATGTTATGAGACTATATGTAAAAAATTTGCAGCACAGAAATTAATGAACTAAAACTTACTATTTATAAGTCAGGCCTTGTCTCTCAGAAGAGAGACATGTTGTACTGAAAAGATATTTCATTGATAATGTTTGTAATCAGTACATATCTAGCTAAGATGAACACATTTAATTGGCTGGCAAGCATTAAATATTTATGTAATCATTACATCTATTCCATAGTTATGCATATCTACTGTATTCACTGTACGTGATGAACTCTCAATATAAATTTAGACATAACCAGTACAGCTGTCAGTGGTAATCATTAAATATATTTTACAAAAGAAGTTTCTGTGGTGAGTGGCAATGTAACTAGGGATCAGTTACCGTGAAATACGTGATGACGTTAGTCATAAACATTTAAAACTTTAAAAATTAGCTATTTAAACAAAAATAAATAAATATGTATTAAGTACAGAACAAACTGTTTTGGCCAGAGCATTAAGTTTAAACTCATTAATTTTTTACATCAGTATCATTTAATTTAAATTGGCCAAATGGTTGATTTTCTTGAGAAAAAAAGGAAGTATACATTCAGAATTACCAATTCTGTTATTATAAATAACATTGCTATGAGTACAATTTTTATGTATTCTCTACTTATTAATGCTATGAGTTCAAAGATAAGATTTTTGTATTGGCTAAATGTTTTTGTGATAAGTCTAAGAATTCATTATTCACTTCATATAACACAGCTTAAAAATGTATGTAGCAAGTACAGATTTCAAAATGTACTCAGTACATAAATAAATCTATTTTGTATTCCATCATATTATGAATCAAGATAATACAAAATTTTAACAGGCTTGATTTAACATGTTGTGTTGCTGCTTATAATCTTTTGACGTATGTAGGTATATCATTCATTGATCTAAGATATATGAAATGGTCAGAATTTTAAGTTGAATATTGTTATTAACATACTTTTTTTAGACTTATAGGATTCGAAATAAATTGATTCTTAAAAAAAGAGGAAAACCAGGAGAGGGAACATGAAAATTTTGTAGTCTGTTATATAGTATGATGATTATGATGATTTGGCTTGAATTTGAAGAAAAAATTTAATTGTTGTCAAGCTCTACAAGAAAGCTGTACATTCACTGCGAAAACAATTGATGCGCTTCCTGCCTTGAAAAATATAATAAAAATCATGTTCGATCAACTGAAAGTGAAAGATCATTTCGAAATAAATTATTGACGAGACGGCGGGCTTAGATTGGTATCCATTATACATTTTCATGTGTCGACTACATATTAACAGAGAATTTATCTGGCCAGCTCTGTACAAACGTACTTTCGTTTCACTTTTCACAATACAAGGTTATCATACTATAGACAAAATCAAACTCCCAAGTGGAAACAGACAAGGCTGTACTCTATCACCGATATTATTTCGTCCTTCGGTAATTTTATGTGAGCTTTTTTTATTAATGGAAATGGAGAACTTAAGTAGTCTTGATATGAGGTTAAAAGTTGTGTGAAAAACCAGAGAATGTATCCTTAGCTTTTTGGGAAACTATGAAATACTAGCTGTTACCAGCCCACTACGCTAGTATGCTAGCCCATGTTCTATTGCCTTTTTTATCAAATATGTATATTTAGATCTCGTTTCTGTGTGCTTAAAAGACAAAACATAAAAAATCCGTACTTTCAAACTAATGTAATGAAAAAAGATTTAAATACCTCAGTTAATCCATCGGACCAAATGAAATGGATGTAATGAAAAAGGTTCACTTTTCAGTGCCGAATACATCCCACATCTCCCCTTTTAATTTTCACTGATCATTAACAAGAACATAATTTGCAACTCCGTTGTTTTTTTTTTTCAATTCAAACTAGCTGTAATGTATATCATAATTCCTACTCCCAATCAATTAGAACAAAATCCCTATAAAATCGATTTCAATTATACAACATATTCCGTTGCTGGTCGTATAGAATCTTCGGAAATCAAAGAATCATAAATCAGAATTACACCATGATGTGGTTTCAGCTGAGATTTCCTTTTCAAAAAGTCTCAATTCAACTGTATCTACGAATGCGAAGGAACCAACCCTCCCGCTCCCGAAATATTTAACCCGCTATCATCTCGGATGAGTAAAGGAGCAGCATCCAGTTGGAGGCACCTTCAGCAGTTGCAGACAGTTGAAACAAAATGAAACGAAATCTTGAACATTTCAACTCGATTCCTGCTGATTCCGGATTTTCCTCTTCTTGTTACTTGTGCAGTGTGCACATCATCATATCTAGCTCCCTCTATTTTAATGTAATTAATTTTCTATCCTTAGCAAAAAGAATTAGGAAACACTCCCGCCCGAGGAGAGCATCACATCGCTACCCTACTGCTACTGCAATGGTGAAGGTGGTGCAGCCAAAGGAGTCTCGACCCGCCCGGTGCATCATAAATATTAATAACAAAGTATCTACGAACGGTTCCGATTTTTATGAAGTCGATGTGCATCAGCAACAGAAAAAAAAGATACAAAAACAAAAAGAATTCCTTCTTTCCGCTCGAAGATTTCCACAGAAATTTTCTTCGTCCTTTCTTCATGCGAAGTTGGAAAATCATCTAGTTTGAGCTTTTTCTTGCAACATCAGATAATTCTTGACACACATACAGAGCTACAGTCACAGTCAGCAATCGGAGCAAGTATAAGGTCTCTGTCTTCGACTCCAAGGGATATCCGTTTATAGCTCTGCCACACGCCACCCGCATGGCCATCCCCATCTCCAGCATCTACATCGATAGTCGCTGATTGCTGTGGCGTTATCGGAATTTTTGATTGCAATTTTAATTCGATTGCCTCGCCCGCGAACCTCCCGCAATATAATCATTTGTGGCATTTAGAGATTTACTAATGGACATCTGAGATGATGGAGAGATGCCAGGCAGCTGCTCTGCTGATGCTCTCCTCGATAATCGAAATCCAGATGTGTGTGGCTGAATGACGATGGTGATTGCGGCGATGATGATGATGGGATAGGTCATGTGGCAGTGGCGTCGATTTTTACGTAGTTGACTTGGATTTTTTTCGTGCTGAGGAAAAAAATAAAAAAAAAACAACAACCGAAGGTTTTTTTTATTGTTTAATATTTCCAGACAGATAACGTCTGGAATTGTAAACAAGTCGAGTGGCGTGGTATTTTGGAAATTGGAAATTAAGTGTGTCTGGAGATATTGGATAGGCGCCCTTGGCTCATTACTGCTTTTTATGGTTGATGTAACTTTTTGGTGTGCTTGGATTTACTTAATTTAGAGGCCTTGGACAATGACCTTGTTTTTTTATATATTATCTATAAGACTATAAAACTAAAGGCGAAATCAATACAGGGACCGGGAAACAGATTGTTGCTAATTCAAAATAAATGAAGTTTATTCATAATTTGTAGTTTTTAGCATCATAATATGTATGCCTATAAAAAGATTAAGATGAAAATGCATCAATTTTTATGGGGAGTTTAACTCTTCCGTCTAGTTTGTGGGTAGATCCATCCATGATCGTATATTTGTATAAACAATATTAGATAAATAATGTATACAATGCTGCACGAAAGTGGTCTTGTGCTAAGTGTATCTTATAAGTTTTTATGTACCTATACAGATTTTAAAACATTTTAAGAAGAAATTTTACTAATTCTAAGTTTTTTAGTCTAAATAAAAATTTAATTTCAAAACAAATTCAAAAAAATATCCAACTTTCTAAAGAAAAAATTAAAAATTGTTTTAAAAATCAAACAAATAGGTATATGTACATAAGTATATATATACATATTTTCAAAGTTTTGATAGGTATGCAATGTTTTCTAACATTTTTTAGTCCGATAGTAACAAAGTCCAAAATGACAAAAAAAGTGTCTTTTCTTAATTACATTTTTACTTTAAATGAAATCTCTTTTTTTTATTAAATCTATTTGACTGTATTAAAAAATGTTAAGCATCAAGTTTAAGAAATGAAAATATTTTATTTTCAAAACAAATTAAAAAAAAAAAACAAAAACAATTGTTTTTTTTTCAAAATTTGAATTGAAATACAGTGCAACTTCCATAAGTCGAAATCTCATAATGAAATAAAAAAATATTCGGGCTTAAGAAACTTCGATTTCAACTGTTTTATTTTTTTAAGCGGAACATTAAAAAAGGCTCATCATTCGTTGACGACTTTTTCGTTGCATTTTGATGTACCTATACAAAATTTGAATCTCGTGACCTCATAGACCTAAGCTTGTTTGGGATGCACGATTAAGCCTTCACATGAATCTGCATCAGCATCAACTTCGTCACTTACGGTTTCCACTTCATCAGACTCTAGCGGAAGCAGAATTTTTGCATAATGACAAATAATAATTCAATTATCCAAGTTAATACATTCTGGAAGGCTGCATACTATATCTTCTGTTTTTTGAATACGCGAAAAATCCTCTTGTATTGCTTTGAACTCATTTATGGGAACACCAAAGTCTGCTTGAATTTCTCGTAACTCTGTCAAACTTAAATCATGTTCTTCATCCCAAAGAAAATGTTTTCCAAGTCCAGCTCAATAATAGAATTTCGTATTTTGGAGCTCTTCTAGTATGGTGGTTTTTGGACCAACATTCCCTACTTCTAGCGAGGCAAGAATTTTTTTTGTAAAAGCACTTAAGTTTGAATTGTATAGGGCAAAATTCATGAAAATAAAGTTTAAGAAGTAAAGCTATCAATAAAACTTTTAGTTATCCAGAAACTTGACTTAAAGAAGTTCGAGTTATGGAAGTTCGACTTAATTATTCAAATTTCCTTGGAGTTTTAGTTTCAAAACGAATTAAAACAAAAAAAGTTGCTATAGAGGGCACAGAGGAGTCAGTTTTTGGAATTTTTTAACCATAAGCTAGGTTTTAGTTTTTTTTTTTGAATTTTGTTTATAAGAGTCTGTGGAACAGTTTTTGGTAGCACGAAGTAATGAGTTCTCCTCGACTTTGAAAATGTGAGCTCAGGTAGAGAGGAGACCATGAATTTCTATCATATCTCATTTTATCCACTTGTTAAACGAGCTTATGGTATCAAAACGGCGCAATCCAGTCACTGATAGGTCACTCAGCAAGACATGATCGTGGCCACCATTTGTACTAACATACATGCCGTTAATTTTGGTCTCAAAAACGGCAAGGCTTACAATAGCCAACCGTAGGTTTCTTCATAACCAAAATTACATTTTAGATGAAATAAGTAGTTTTTGAGTATAACATTTTTGTTTAAATTTTTCCAAACTTGAAAATATTTTTTTTATTATTCATCCAAAGAACTCCCTCTGAAAATAAATAGAAGACGGCTGGCTGCGAGATTTTCATCAAACTTGATATTACGATAATAGGGAAGTCGGAAAAATATATTAGCTTTTTACTCAGAATGTTTTTTCTTTTTTTAAGACCAAAAATATCGGTACCCCCACACAAATTCGAAATTTTAGAAAATATTTTTAATCTCCAGAAACTGTTTTGAAGGCTAAAGAACAAATCAAAAAATTTCATCTATACTAAAAGATAGCTAATGGTTGAAAAAAATTTCCTAAAATGCTACAAATATAAAAGCTTTTTTTGTTTTCCATTTTCTCAAAATCGGTACAATTGGTTTTGGTATATTTTTATGTTTAGGCTCCTTAAAAGCTTAAAAAGTACAAACGTACCCTCGCCGGCTTCGCTGGTCGTTAAATAAAAATATCAATATTCTCTTTAAAATGCTCTTTAAAATTGTATTTATTGATCGTAACGCTTTTTGGTATACAACATTTTCTATCTTTAAATTTGTATTGTAGGACCCAGTCCGCTTGGCTTCTCATTGCACTGAGAAACCTCGGCTCATTTAGACTTAATAGGTATTGGGAAAATGGCTTGAATTGCTGCCTGAATGTCATTGAAGATATCGATATTTCTACTTCGCAAGCTGCAGGTACTTCCAACACTGCAAAAATTTGGAACCTTTATTGATCTGCTTATAGGTGAGTTATCTTAGAAGACGCCGGACCCTACCCCCAGTTATTATTCCAAAGTTCCCTTGTTGGGGTATCTGTTATTGCCACTCGGTTAAAATATACGCAGTCTCTTTGAATGTCTATGTTTTGTGAAATTTATTATACGAGTACTTAGTTCTATTGTTACAATTTTAATTCGCGAACTTTTAACTTTTAATTATTAAAATAAAATCAAACGAAATGACGAGAAAGAATCACGACGCTCCGACGCGATCGAAACCGAACAACAACTATGTAATTAAATTAACCAAAGAGCGGTGACGAACTGTCAAACTACAAACAGATGAGTTCAGCGAACAAAATTGCAACTGATAGCAACAATGTATGCTACAACCACGGCTATGCTCAGCAAGGGGGTGGGTTCACGATTTATTATTTTGATGATGTTTATTAATTAAAATAATAAAGAGTGAAATAATTTATTTTCAATTTACGCAGAGGCGTAGTTGAAAAATGAAAAAGGGCGCCAGTAATTTTTGTTTTACAAGGAAATTACAAACCTTCGGAGCGAAACCAACGGTGAAAGATATTTTAAGTAAAAGATTTAAATTTATTATTCCGAATGGGAATTTTAAAGTTTTATTGAATTGCTTGGGAAACCTTGCAATTAAGTAGGGCTAAAACCCAAGATCTTTTAAACAATTAGAACACAGTTAAAAATTAAGTTATTAAGATGGACCGCTAACACTCGGTCCCGAAAGCACAAAAACGGTGTTAAGAAACGGGTCGCGCGTTCCGCAATATCGGAATTTTTCGGTAACAAAAACCAAACGAATATGAAAGACGAGTTTTTAAACGAAATTATCGACCAAACAATGAAAATTTAAAATAACAATTTTGATTTTAAAATCACTATACTTAGCTTTTTTTTTATCACCAAATTCCTCGCTAGATCTCGAGTTAATTTTCCCGCAAAAATCCTCCACAAAAATCTTCCTGTGTTTCTTCAACTTAATCCTTTTCAATTTTCCTTTCTGCTTATTTTAAAATAAAACTCCGTTTTTTTTCCTTTTATTTCAAAATAAAATTTTTCCTTCGTTTTCAAAATCAAATTCTTTTTTTTTTTTTTTTCGTTTTCAAAATTTTGTTCCTTATAACAAATCGCACCTCTAGCTTATTTAAATCTCCGTAAAGAAGTGTCCTTCCAGGCTTTCACCTTGCCTGGAAGACCTCTTCTCTTTTTAAAACCCAGTGCTTTCCGCCAATCAGTGACGTGGGCTTCGATCGCGTCATTTATCAGCAACACTCAGCACATTGGCGAGAGTGCGCCAACGCAGTTGGAACCCATCAGCCTTCTCGTACTCGCACTTTACACCCAGCTTTATGCACAGTCATCAGCATTGAATTCGCCGACCTCCGGTATGACTTTCCAGTGGCGGGCAATTCAATCGGTGCATTCAGCCACCTAACATCCCCATACAAGTTTTTAAACAAAATTTTCTGAAAACCAAAAAAAAGGAACTTAATTTTTCTAACATAAAACCCGGTAAGAAACACTGGAAAATCTGTGCAAAGAAAGTTGCTATATTTTATAAACTACATTTAGAGGAAGTTGGTGGTAATTTTCTACATCGCGAATTTACTTGATTCGTTGGGTTTTTACGCAGATTTGGAGAATTATAGGGACTAGCCGTTAACGTTCCATCTTTTACATACATAAAAATAAAAATTTATGTTTTAGGTTGGGCACGCAGCCATTCTCACCAGGAGTAACTTCAACAATTGGGAACAAAACTTCGCCAATATTACTTTTTGTGTATATTTAACACAGACCGCCCGTCTGTTTCTGTGACCAGCTGTCACAAGCAATAGCGATTTGAACAGACCACCCGTCTGTCGTCCATTAAGTTTCAAAATTGAACACGCTGGTATTTTGTTTCTTCAAGTTACTGAGCGAGTGAACCGATGGCTGATGGACCATGGCTGCCCTTCTCTCTCTCAGTAAGTTGAAAGAAACACCTGTTTCAAGAAAGTTATTAAAAGAAAGGAATAAGGATAGGGAACAGAAAGAATGATTCTTGTTACGGAAAATTTTACCGTAACACTATGGCCGTAGTGCTCTCTTTCAATTATTACACTGTTTAAGTCTAAAAGCACTTGTGGCCGCCAACTCTGTTTTGCATAAAGTTTTGTCCAAAATTCCACGAAACTATGAAATTCGAAAATGAGCGAAATGCACTTGTCTTTTACATTTTTTTGAATAAAGAATTCAATTTTGTTGAAAAAAGGCCAATATATTATTGTTTTTCTGAATAGTTTAAATGAAAATCCAAATAAATTTGTTGAAAGTTACGTATGTTATACGTAAGCACATAAAATATCAAAAACCCTTCAACGATTTATAATTTTTTGTTTTTTTTTTTGGACTTTAGCTCCAACTACTATTAAAATAGTTTTTTTATGTCCTTTAAATAAAATGCCCGATTAGATTGGACATACTTTGGAGAAAAATTTTCAAAAGCATAAAACTGCCGTGATTTCTTTTTTAAAAATTAGTTTTATTATCGAATCAATTTTGTATGTAAGAAATTTCTTTAAAATTTTTCTAAAATAAAATAATTTCAAAAACTAATTGTTCACTCGTTTTCTAGATATTGATTTTTAAATGCAAAATATATTTTTTCGAAAATTTTTATGTGCAGTAATATTCAAAAAACGAAGAAGCTCCTGTATACGATTTGGTCAAAATCGTTTAAGTTGATAATGAGAAAGTCGAAAATCCAAAAACAGTTCTATGACAATTACTGTTAGTAACACTTGTTCTTATTTTTTTTTTTGAAAATAAACATGTATATTTCATGCCTATAAAAGCACAACAAATTTATTTTATTAAAATCGTTTAAGCCAATTTCGAGATAAATAAGATTTTGCATAACTGGTGTAGATATCGCAAACACCGTTAGTTATGTAGCAAACAAAAATTTCATCACCGAATCACCGAAGAACCTTAAATACAAAATTTGTAGAAATTAACTTCAGCAGCTTACGCTGTAGGTCGAGAAACAGATCTGTGCCGTTTTGTACTAACATGATAACTCCATAAGATAAATAGCATCTTAAGGTTCTCTTTATATCAAGCTAGAAACCAAATGGGTAAACCGATTTTCTGAAAATTTGGAACATAATTTTTCAAAGAAAATTTTATTAAATATCCCAAAAAGTGTTAACATTTACGCAAATTATCTTATGTACTTATCATGTTTGTACCAAACAGATATACAGATATTCAGACAGACAGACGGACCCACTGTGTTCTGTATCATCCTAATTTCAACTTTGATCAAAATCTCGGGTTCGATTTTTTTCCAAATGCAAACCTTTCTTTATAGTACCTTTATCGCAATCAAAAAGACTATGGATCTTATAAATAAAATATTTTTTAATCAACCCATTAAATCAGCAGTTTTGTAAGGTTACATTTTTACCACGCATTTTTTTGAACAATTTATTATATTGTGTGAATAATTTATGATAATCAGTATCACAATGGAAAAAGTCAAAAGCAAACTGCACCCTACAGCTCTGAATGTCTATTTATGATTTGGAATTTTAAAGATTCCAGTTCTTAAAGAATGCGAAATCAAAATGTATTTAAATCCCCTCCAAATCATCACATTGAATGATACAACTCATACATCATTTTGTAAGTTATTTACTAATCATTAATTATTTACAATTTATTAACAACAAAAAAGTATCTGATAAGAAAATCAATTAAATAATCTTAAGCTTCAACAGGCTTCTACAATAGCCGACACTTAAGTTGCACTTGTCATCACATACCTGTTGATCATAACTCACCTGATACTCATCTTTTCTAACCTCAAAAATCGCTATCTTCTCACAAAATCACAAAGCTGTTAGGTTCTTATCTTGGAAACAGTTTATTCCATTCAACAGAGAACGTTTGTTTTCCATCAAGCTCAATCCAGCTATCCGAGCTCAGAGCACAATAATTGTCTTCTTTTTTTCTAATTCACCTTCACTTAACGATTGCGTAATCAGCTATCATACATAACAAGGCTCCTTGCAATAACATTACCCTCAATCCCCGCCATTATAGGCAACAAACCAGCACCTCGTCTTCACGAGAATCAGTTTTAACGTTGCATGAGTCTCTAGGCTGCGCACCAGCAGCAATCAGCGATTACCACGATCGCAAGAGGCTCTTCTTTGTTGTTTCGTGTTCCCAAAGAAGCAGCTACTACTCGTACATAACTTCGAACCTCCAGCTACTGGCAGAGATTTGCATATGTACCTATGCGCAAGCGCAACCACAGTTAGATAGAGCATCTGTCAGATGCGCAAGCGCATATCCGGCGATTGGTGGATTACAAGCGCGCTTACACATTGGCATGTCCAATGTCCAGCAAGTCTGCACTCTGTCCCGTGTCCAGTGCCCCTAGCCGGGCCAGCCAGTGCGAGAGCCACAAACCAATGACAATAATTAATAATCGCAATTTGAATCGATTAATTCTTCTTCGCTGTGGCTATTCATGGAGTTATTGCTAGCGCAGCTCCATCTATGGGAATGCAATTGGCTGGTTCTTTGTGCAGGGCTTAATCGGTTTGGCCTAATCTTAGCGGACATGACGCGACATGGTTTTACTATCCAATGGACGCGATCATAGAGACGAGTTATGAGACAGAGTTGTGCACTCAGGTGCGCATTTGGTTGTCACCTGAATATTGGACCCCCTCCTCACCCCCGCCTGCGGCTCACATAAATTCATGCATGCCTGCTTGCCTTGAGATTCATGCTGCTGTTGCTGCTGCTTCTGGCTCTGACTCTTAGAGCTGGTTATTTATGATTTTACAGGAGTTTTGCGTGTTCTGTGTGCGAGCCCAACCGAGGCTGGTGGAGGTGATTATTATTCGTGGTTCGAGTGTTTGTTTGCTGGTTGTTGCTTATTACGCCGGATGGCTGCGGCCGGGGCAAAAGATTGGACGGTTCTGACCATATGTGTAGAAATTGACATGCGACATGATTGTTCCTCGAATGCCACACACAGCAATGACGACGATCGTCGACGACGCGACACTTGGTGCTGGTATATAATCATTCAAAAATATCTATCTGAAAGGACGTCGTCAGATAGGCAGAATTGTGGGGGGGGGGGGCAGTCTTTTAAACCTTGTTTATATAGCTATATCTAAATTTTATTTTTTTACTAAGAAAAGAGATTTAAAGCCTACAATCTTTTGAACGTTTACTTCTTTCGAAAACACTAAATAAGTACATTTTACAAAAATACTAAATTGTACATTTATTTGGCTACGGCCCTGTCTGTGTAAATGCGCAAGCAACGCACAGAGTTAATTGAATTGGAATGTTGAGCTTGCGTCAGGTGTTTTGTGTAGAGAAAATTGAATGCGGTTGAAGACTGATTATTTGTCACTGGTTAGGGCTTAGCAGGAAATTTGTGGTTACAAGAGAAGTATGACACTTTCCGGTCAACAAAAGAATGCTTAATGTTGCAATTGTTATACTTACATAATTTTACGTTTTTT
The DNA here is from genome assembly GCA_963931855.1 of Philhelius festivus. Classification (NCBI taxonomy): domain Eukaryota; kingdom Metazoa; phylum Arthropoda; class Insecta; order Diptera; family Syrphidae; genus Philhelius; species Philhelius festivus. The sequence continues at coordinate 86,455,841 of OZ007557.1, read as the reverse complement.
GTTAGGTTTTCTTATGAAACAAATAAATACATACATAAATCCATATTTAATCCGTGTACAGCTAGCCAGTCCTGCTTTACAACGGCGAGTTTTGGACGAAAGAAAAAACATAAGAGCTCATGCTGGCTTCTTTCGAATTAAAAATTCCTCGTAGACTATTTCGTTCTATGTGGAAGGCGATCGAATGAAGGAGAAGATTCAAACGTGAACCTCCAGGTTCGAAGCGTCAAGGAAGACATGACCGCCGCCGCCGCCGGTTTAATGACCAAGCTATTTTGGACATCCGAGTTGTTGTTCCGGATGATTGGAATGAACGAGCACGAGGATGCTTATCCGCTGTGTCAGGCATACATCGACAGCAATTGTATACAAGTCGCATTCCATTCCCAGGAGTAAGCCCCAAAGGATGTAAAATTTAATGCAAAACTTTATTATTTATTAAAAGTCCTTTTAAACTTCGCAAACTTTTCCATTTATGTCTCCTACCTACAGTAATGTAGCACACACAGATGTGTAGAAAAATATCTGGAATAGTAGTAACAACGCACTCTGAGTAAATAATCTTCATATACACTCACACAGGATGCATTATCCTTTCAGTTTAATAAAAAGTACGCCCACTCAGGATTCCTCATACTCGGGCGCACAACAATACGTCAACCCCAACATTCTGTGTGCATTTCATAATGTTCTGTGGGTGACAAAAATAAATAGGAAAAAACCAAGGAAACTTTAAACAAACGCAAAAGGATATACCAGGGAATAAGGTATGACAGATGGCAAACAAAAAAGTCCTTTATTATGTTGCTTTTGTTGTCTAAGTCGTTTTTTGTTTTCTATTTTTATGTCGTTTTTTATTTTGCTGGAAACATTTATAATGATATTCATTGCACTGCATCCTACACATACCGCGCCATCCCCATCATCCGTCCCCACCAACCCTCGAAGACAGTCCAACCATTGAGAACGCGGAAATGTTATCCGCGAACAATGACCCACATAACGACAACGTGTAGCAAAGACCGCTCATATATCCTTACTACCACTACACGAAAGTGTTGGTGTGCGCTGGATGAGATGATTTATGGGCATGAAAATTCAAATATTTCAAAGTGGATTTTAGGAAAATGAATGAAATGAAAATTCTGACACATATTTGTGCTTCACTTTATCACCAAATCGGACAGTGTTGGTCGGTCGGTGAGGTGGTGGTGGATGTGGAGGTTGCACAAAAAGGAGCCGCGGGAGGAACCTACTGAAGTTGGTTGTGAAAATTAAATTTAAGTCAAGTGGTTTTTATTGTCACAGTCTGGTAATTCCATTTGACATGGAAATCAACGACAAGTAGTGGCGAAAGGATCCTTGAAAAATAAAAACCTCCCTCAGTCGTTGTTTTTTTTTTTATTTCATTAAAAGTTTAATGAAGCCGAATTGTTATTTCCCAACAAAAAAATATTAAATATTTTCGTCTTCATAGATTTATTTTTTTTAAGTGTCTATAATTTTGTATTTCTCAAATTTTACTTTCTTTTTTCATAGTCGAAATCAAAGCTTCCCTTTATGGCAATAATAATGAAAAATTCCCATTAAACTTATTGGAACAAAAATTTCGTATGTGCCTATATGTTAAGTGGCCTTATGGGATAGTAAAACAAATTGAATGGTGAAATAGAAAATTTTATTTGGTATCGGGTCAACATCGTATAAAATGAGCTAGAAAAACATTTCCGAGCAGGAAATTTGCCAACAAGGTTACTTGGTATGTTATTTGTTTTTCCTTCATTCTTCATTGATTTGCGGTCCCAATTTTGGGGAAACTTTGCTCGAAGGGGATACAGTATTTCTTCTAATAGTACATAGTTGCCTCCGGTAACTCTACGCCCACAGGATCTTCCTCAACTGCGTTGTACATCAGATTATAGCCCCGAAAACTTGTAAGGAAAAATATTATGCCAGAAAATTATCATTCGAAAACTATCATGCGATAAAACTAAATAATGCGAGAAAACTATCATCCGAGAAAACTATTATACGTTACAACCATTGTGCGAGGAAACTATCATGCGAAAACTATCATGCGATAAGACTATTATGCGATAAAACTAAAATGCGAAAACTGTTTTGCGAGAAAGCAATCATGCGAGAAAACTATTATGCGATGCAACTATTATGCGAGAAAATTATCATGCGAAAACTATCATGCGACAAAACTACTATGCGAGAAAATTACCAGGCGAAAACTATCATGCGATAAAACTAAAATGCGAGAAAACTATCATGCGAGAAAATTATTATGCGATACAACTATTATGCCAGAAAATTATCATGCGAAAACTAGTATGCGATAAAACTATAATGCGAAAACTGTTTTGCGAGAAAGCTATCATGCGAGAAAACTATTATGCGATGCAACTATTATGCGAAACAACTATTATGCGAGAAAATTATCTCAAAAAAGATTTTGGACAAGGCTTTCCAGATTTAAGTGGCTTCTTAAACAGCTTTAAAGAGCAGTGCAAACTAGATGTATTATTTTAATGTCCATCTAATAACTCACTTTAGGCTGACAATATTTTGATAATACTCGTAGGAAGATAATCAGTGATTTAGAGAAAGAAGCATAGAAAATAGCCATGCTGGTCGTTGAGGCAACACCAAATATATGCTGCCTTCAAGAAAGGACACCCAATACCGACGTCTTGGATAGAACGATATCCTAGAAAGTTAAATGGCTTACCATTAAGATTTTTACTTGCGACTTATAGGTACTATAAGGCAAGTTATGCATTCGTAAAAAAAATCGAACTCGAGATTTTGATCAAAGTTGACATTACGATGATAGCGAAGACCAAAAAAGTGGGACTCGCAATTCTGTCTGTCTGTCTGTCGGTTCGACTACAGCCTAAACGGCTCGGCCGACTTTCTTCAAACTTGGTAGATATGGGTTTTTATTTTTTCCCCCCGGACCTTTTTTTTTTAGTTTTTTTTAGGACCAAAAATAACGGTACCTGCCATACGATTTTTTTTTCAAAATTTTATAAATATTTTTTTTCTCAAAAACTGTCTCACAGAATTTAAAAAAAAAATTCCAAAAATTTCATTTGGTTAAAACTAGCTAATGGTTGAAAAAAAATTTACAAAAAATTGTTATTTTTGGTAGCCCCCTGGGTCCATTTTTTTTGTTTTTGATTTTCTCGAAAACTGTACAGCCGATTTAAATAATTTTTTTTATACTAAAGCTCCTCCAAAGTTTGAATATTATTGCATATTCAAATTTTCAATTTTTAATTTTTTGGATTTTTAAAAAAAAATTCAAATTTTTTTTTTGGAAACTCAATATTTCGAAAACCCCATGCCCGATTTTTTTCAAACTTGACAAAAAAAAGTTTTTTAACATAATCTACAAGATTTCAGAAAAAAAATTTTGTTTCATCTAAAACTAACGGTACCTTCCATACAAATTTTAAAAAATGGTTTTCGAAAATCGTATTTTTCTCGAAAACGGTTCCGAGAATTCTGCTAAATTTTTTTTTTCTTTTAATTAATCTTTACGATCTATAATTTAATAAAAAAAAATTTTAAATCTAGATATTACTGACTGTACCTACCATAGAACGATTTTTTCGAATTTTGAATTTCTCATTATCGACATAACGGATTTTAATGAAATTTTTTATAAAAAGCTCCAAAAAAGTTTAAAGAACATTGCATTTAATAACTTAAGAAAAAATATTTTTTTCAATTTTTAGAAAAAAAAGTCGTTTTTTTTTTTTTGAAAAATTCGATATCTCAAGAACGGCTTAGTATTTTTCTTAGAAGTTTAACTCTCATTCGTACAATAACAAAAACTTAAGGTTGGTGTACCAATTTTTGTTTTTTAAATGTTTTAAAAATTTTGTGCATAAAAGCTTATTTTTTTAAGGAACCACTACAATGACTTATAATTTTTGTTCTTGCATAAATTCATATTTGCATAGCATTCTGTTTTTATCTCTTATGTGCTACTAAAAGAATTTAAAAAATTCATTTCATCCTTATGAACAGTTTTCTTTAATAACATTCGTTTTTTAAATTCCTAGTCTATTACATAGGAGCAAGTTTGTGCGACCCAGTCGTGCATTTTATTTATCTTCAAATTTGAATAAAACAAATTAATATAAAAATAATAATTATTATTTCAAAGGCGTATGTTTCCTCTGTATATATTGAAATTTGATGGATCTCGTGCGGATTGTGATCTTCCTAAATTCTCCATTTTTTTTTTTTTTTTTTGACAAACCCATTCATCCAGAAATTGGGGTCAACTTCCTGATGGTCAAGAGCCCATGCTCCTGAACCAGTTGAAGTTTGTACGGTCCAAGTCATGACGAAAAACTCGCTCGGTTTTGCTATACGAAAGGCCGAGTTCTTGCGCACAGCAGCGCAGAATTCAATGCCTTGGATTTTCTTGCACACTCTCACGGACAGCGGCGACATTTTCGTCAGATCTTGCGTTAGCAAATGTTGCTCTGGAAATTATACTGTGGAGACATATGGACAAGGAAATATCGTAGGTACTTAGGACCACCAGCAGTCTACACCCAGAGAAAAATAGAAGTCTAATTTTGAGCATATTTAGATTGAATTTAAGAACGCGATCCTTCTTAACATAACATACTCAATTTAACTCAGCGTTTTCTTATTTTATCCTAAAAGTACTCAATATAAGAATGAACGGAGTTAAAATGACTTCTATATCATCAAAACAACAAAATCCGTGCTTAAGTTTACCGTTGTTGTGCATGAAATTAACTCACATATCACATTTCTTAAACATTGTGTTTTTGTCTCTTCATGCGGTCGGTGGTAAAATGGAGCAGGAAGAAAATTGTGAAATTGTATATATTGTTCAAGATCCAGTGAAAATTAAGGACAGTGAAGATAAAGAAAAGCTGTTGGATCTGTTAAAACAATTCGATTTAATAGAAATCCATAAGTATTTGATTGGTGAGTACAGCTTAATTTGTCTTTTGTTATTTATGCATATCGAACATTGCACGACGCGCATATGCATTATCAGCTATCTGGGCTATAGAAATCAGTTAATAATTCAGTTTTATTATTTACATAAAATATAGACGCCAATATTACTTACAAAAGCCTTCCATATTTATCAAAGGAAGATTTACTTACGATTCAGCATACGGTCTTAAGGGCAGAATTCAGGGAAAAACTTTTTCTATGGAAAAAATCCTTTGTAAGTACTTCTATGAGTAGTATAAATTATTAACAATTAAACGGATATTTTTTTAGCACCACATTGACGATGACACTCTATCGATGACGATGACTCTAAAGTTAACTCTTGGCTTTTAACAACAGATTCTCGGAGAAATTCATGTGCTAATACTCCTTACAGCCAGGGACAATCAAGCAAATCCTCTTGTCGCTGCTTGGTAAGATCTATAGTTTTGTAAATGTTTATTTCAAATTCTTAAAATTGATTTATTAGGATGTAAGAAATCTTCTGCTGGCAAGCGTAACCGGAAAGGCTCTGTTACAATTATATAGCTCTACAAAAGAGCTTCGTAATAAAGATCGTGACGAAATTATAAGCATAATACTTGAAACAGTACTTGTGGCCAAAATCTCGTTGAACCCACCTAATTTTTCTGAAATCGTTGGACAAATTATTTCAATTTTTCCAACAGAAGTATCCTGGAAGGTAAGCAATATTTTTTGTCTAAATAGTTTTTAACAGTAACGATGAACAATACCAAAATTAGGATTATTACTACGTGCCAAGGGAAAAAAATAAAAGCCCACGAGGTCGCTTGTACGACAAGTACAGAAACACCTATGCCAAAAAGAGGAAGTTTAGTGAAACCACATTAAAAGCAAATAGTGATGAACTGTCGACACTCCAAATGTTAGAAGATGAAAGTGATGAGGTACAACATAAAAGTAAGTTGGCACGTGCTATAGATGACTGGGAAGAAGTTCTCATAAAGTGGGGAGAAATCTTGTGCTCTTCGACAGCGAGATATAAAATCAATGAACAATTTGGAGTTTCTTAAAACTTGGCCCGAATTGTGTGATTCAAGAGCAAGTGATTTGGTATGTTTATAAAATAATAAAATAACTAGCTTGAATAATAGAATTTTATATATGAATTATTTCTTATGTTCATGTTTGTTTGGGTTAAATAAACTTTTAATAAAAAACACAACATAATTACGATTTTTATTTTTACTGGATTCCAAGGTACCTGTGTAATTCGAAATGTTAGAGTAAGTAGAAACAATCTTAAATTACAAAATTATACGTTCTTATTTCAAGAAACGTGTTCTTAGATCCATAATGCCCCGATATCAGAATAAGAACTACGGGCGCTTAATTTAAGAATTTCTGGTTTTAAATTTTAATTTCCTGGTCGTTCTTAACTTAAGAATACAGCTACTTAAAGGAAGAATGCGTAAATATTGATTCAAATCCGGCGTTCTCAATTATAGTATAAACATATTTGCGATGAAAACAAGCTTGAAATTTGTCAGTTTAAGTATGTTTCTCCTTAATTATACTCTTTTTTTCTCTGAGTGTAGCCCATCAAGCCCAATTAGCGCTGAAGTCCGACATTTTAATTTTTGAATGGATATGGGGAATTGTCGACATTCCCACGGAGTCGTCCAGCTTTGATTGAATTTTACAATAAGAAAGGATCTAGTAGGTTTTGATGTCTCTTATTGTGTGTTTGATTTTGCACAATCATCCGAAAATTGGATCACTCACTCAGCTAGACCACCACCCTCATATTGACTGATACTGAAAAATCGATTGAGTGATTTTCCGGCCCCCCGCACCATAGGCCTCAGTCAAAGCGCTCAGTCTGCTAGCTCGGGATCTAAGGAGTCAAACCAAAGGCACGGCAAAAAAGAAACCGAAGTTCGTCCTAGAGCCATTTCGTCGCGCTGAAACAAGAGATCAAGTCTTTGATCTTCATTTCCAAAAGTTCGTCAATGTCATCGAAAAATGCCCTTCCCAATGAGTGTGCTCTAAATTGGTCTAAGCTAGGCATTTACAGAGGAAGTGGAGAACTGTTTCCTTATCCCGCTGCGCCCCACCGCTATGAGAGTGAGTGTTGTAAGGTATTGGCCAGTGTCCGCTACAGGTAGCTACGATCCTGGCTATGTCTTGCGGGATTTATTACAGGTGGACCAAATATTTCTAGATTTAATGCAGTTAGTTAAACTGCTCCACCTACGGTTTGATTCGCTAAGAAAAATTGAGAAAATATCCCCCTTCATAACCTTAGGGGAATGTTGTTGCGTTATGAAGGGCTGATCCTTGCCTAGCCAGCTCGTCCGCCCGTTCCCATTAATGCTACTATGACCCGGAACCCAGATGAGAGTGATATTGTGGTTAATATTGAGGCTAGCAAGTTCATCCCGGCTTTTTTTTTGGACCAATTTGGAGTATGATGTACTAAATTTTGGCTTTAGCATCCGCCTGACTGTCAGTGATGATAGTTTTATTCCGGTTCTGGCTTAGATCTTGTTTGAGTACCTTCCATTCTTCCCTGATAGCCAGTTATTCAACTTGATAAGCACTAGCAAATTCGGTCAGCCTATCGGGTAGAAATATCGAAGAGTGCAAAGGCCTCCGTTCCTAGATTTATACCTACCCTACTTAATCCATTTGTTCTGTTTTATTTTTAAGGGTCTCCTCCAGTTCACTAGGCAACCTACTTAAGCCTAACCATATCTTTTGACCAATGATTACATATTCAACTTTTCACAAAAATAATTCACAATTATTAAAATATTGATCTCATACACCAAATATAATTGCCTGACAAAACAAGTGACAAAACATGAACTCAATGTCAAGCCAATAAATCACGCAATTTTCAACATCACTGCCTGTGTTTTATTACCAGTGTACAAGGACATAAACAGAATATTATTATTTTCCATTACTACCGACGGTATCTACCTACCTCACCCACTTTTTCCGCTCTGTTGGTGAAGCAAAAAAAATATAGGAAATCTTCTTTAAATACGCAAACATTCCCAGACAGTAATATGTCTTGACAGAAAATTTCCCTAGCTAAAAAATTCTTCCTCGGAAGCTCCTTCCTATTATTTCTTCGCATGATTTTCATTTCGTCTTGGTACATACATATTTTGATTTATTTTCTGTCGTTGTTCATTTCTATTTGTTGCCTCCTGATGTTGATGTCTCCTGTCTGATTGTAGGCAGATATGACTTACAAAATTATTTCCATATCCTTGACGGATAAATATGAAAAAAGAACACAAAATAAGTGAAGTTTACTGGCAGTCCTTTGCGACCGTGTCTACTTTTGTTTTTACAAGTGTGTTACAGTCTCCATAACGCCACCTTTCCTGTGCCTCCAGTCATATATGGATGTCCTTCGAATTTGGAGGATTTATTCATGAAAAACCTGCTATTCTTCCCAATTCGATTGGACTTTATTAACCTTCATAAGATTCCCACACTTTTTTCTGTTTCTATAGTCGCGTGTTATCCTTTGTGGATCCTCTTGTAGAAGTTTTTTCTTCGTTGTCCTTGTCTCCTTGCAGAGAGACGTCCACGGAAACAAAACTTATTTCCCTCAACCATTTGCGTTTAGTTAAATGAAAAGGACTAGAATTGTCGTCGTTGGTCGTTCAGGACACTAAAGAGGACTTTAATTTAGCGGAAGTAACATGGGTAATTGTCGGTATTTTCTGTATATCTGTTTGCCATCCATTAGACTCTCTGTGGATGTAAAGTCTGGGTGGTTAATCCCATTTTTTATATTGCTGATTTATTTTCCCTCCAAGCTAAGCTATTTCAGCTGAAGTGGAGAGCGCGCGTAGGTATGTATGTCCTCAGGACAAACAATTAAGATGGCATGCTGAAAAAAATCTTAATTATTCAAAACTTTTCTTTCTAAAAAACAAATTCTGTTTCAATTAAATTTCTGTTTTTCAATAGCCTTAAAAAATATCTCTTGGAAAGATTTTTTCTTTATGTTCTCCCAGGCTGTTTGCATGCCGAGGAATAATGGACAATGCGTGGGTCATTTTTATCCAGGGACAGTATTTATTTTGTTTTGCTTTACTGATACCCGGGATGTTAGGTTCGAAGTACTTTGAGCAAGGACATTATTTTCACGTTAATGTCTTTGGAAATAAGTTCCTGGTTTCGTATTTTTGTTTGAGTGTTTGCTGTTTTTTTTTGTCGGCCTTCAAGTTCGCAGGAAACATCATTTTGGGGACTAAATTAAATTTTATTGACAATTTAGGTATCGTTTACGGAAATGGGGTACAAAAAAAAAAAAAAAAACAGATAAATTCATGACACAATAGAGAGAATCTAAAAGGACTAAGAATTCGGGTAGATAATTAAAATAAATAGCGTAAATTGGTGGTTTGGTTAAAAATGCGCAAATACCTTCTTAAAAGTTGAAAATTGCTCAACATAAGCAGATATTCAGGTTTGAGTTCTGCCCCTTATTGGTTTTATTTCTCTAAGAAATGTGTGTTGGCAAATTCGTATTCAAATAAGGGTCAGATATAAGTGCCCTTTGGCGGGACTTATGCGTATTGTAACATAACCCTAGAGGTCTGGGTTCGCTGTTGTCACCTGTAACGACAGCGGTGTTCTGAGACCCCTCTCCGTCCCTTACTGCTATTACAACACCATGCTATAAGAACAGGGGACTAATCCTGGCAGCAGGATGGAGAGGGTATTCAGGGAATCCAGTGTGGCATGCTAGCTGAAGCACCTTATGCTGGTCAGATGGGGGTTTTTCGCCACCACCGTAGCAAACAAAAATGTTTTTTCTTATTCCAAGAATTTATCTTCTATTGGTAAGCGCGGCATTTTTAACACATCCATAAAACAGCTAACACTGAAAAGAAATAAAACGAATAAGTAATTTTTTGAAAGCAAAATACAAAAATACAAGGAGATAAAGAGACAAAGTGGGTAAGAGTTATATGTTAATCATTTCTGAACACTTCCTTTAACAAATCATATTTATTTACCATGTGTTTTAGAAGTTGGGAGCGAACACAAAAAATAAAATTCGTACAAATATCCATTAAATCTACTTTTGAATATTCTTAAGGATGTGTTGGAAGAGTATACTTTGTCATATGTCAAGTTGAAATCGAGTTGAAATTACTGGTTATATGTTGTTGAAAAAGAAAATTCTCAAAAACTTCACTTGATCAATAAATTAGTTTTAGATGATTTTTAATGAAGAAGTAGAATATCAAAATTGGTAAATCACACTAAAATTATAAAGATACTAACAATGTGACAGAAAAAATCAAGTCAAATGACATTTCAAGGCATTACCCTCGGGTTATAACACAACTATTTTCTGTCTTCTTTCAAAGTGCCTTCAACTGTGATACGAACATCTGTGGTACCTAAAACTTTAATATTTTGAATTATTATTATTTTGACTAAATTATACAAAACTTCGGGCTTCTAAAGCCTTTTTCTTACTCCACTGACATTTACTTCAATATAAATACTGAAAACATTACAAAGTCAAACATTATATAGTCAACGGCTTGGGCTTTGTGTGGTCTACCTCTGTTGTATTGTCTAAAGCCGATGGGCTCAGTTGCCAGTGCTTTCAGTGTCTCTACTTCGTAGATTTATCGGTTAAATATCGATCCTTTTCAATAACACTCTTGATGTCTGATCACTAGAGAAAGCCACCACGATTTTCCAGAACGATTACATGCGGGACGAATCGTGCAGTTGCAACAGTTCTGATTGATCTCGTTAGGTATATGTTATGTATATATAAATCCACATCCCGTGATTCTAAAAAGGTGCTCTTAAACGTAGGAAATACTAATGCGAAAACTTTGTCCATCTGTTCTACTCTTCCACTCTTTCCGAGTTGATAAAATACATGATTTTATCCTGCCTGTCTCTAACTAAATAGAATCTTCTACGAAGCGACGTCTAACTTTTTCGTCCAATTGGTCATACGTCCATTCTTACCCAAATCACGGAAACGCTGATAAACTTTCAGCTTAAGAGATATCATTTATCACTTTGTGATGTGCTTTTTGCTTTCCAGCCGAGGTTTTTGCTCGCCGGATTTCCAAGGTCGCTCTGAAGAAAATACGGAACTTCAGTAGGAAGGTCTTTAAAACCTTATACAAAATCTTTATTGAAAACAAATCTTAAATTCATATAACAACTAAAACATTCTATACTCTGTCCAACAAAAATTGTCAATACAGGGAAGATAGGACGTTTGTCTCTCATTCTGGTTGCATTACCATGCATAAGTGTGTCGCCTTTTAAAGCTCTCACAGGGATTCCGTAGTTTACATTATAAATCGCCGCAAATGAGAGTAAAAAACGCGTAGGGCTACCGTCTGTCGATTCAAAACGACTGAAAACAATATTCAATTTACCTTTTCCCACAACACCAAGCGGTAAGATAATAGGCGCGTTTTTTTTTAAGTTGAAAAGCAATACGACAACACTCAACATACTCATCTTTTAAGAATGTGTTCTCAAAAGCTTCAAATCACAAAAGCTCCTTAATAAAAACCACTGAAAAAGCTCCTTTCTTGCAATTGAGAATGATAATGGTAACTCTGTTTTGATGTAGATAAAGAGCGCACGATCGTATTGAGTGAAACTTGACACTCTTGACACTTGACACTTTGACAGTATCTAATCAGCAGTGGGATACGACGGTCGTGTTGGGGTGTACAACTTTTTGCAAAGAATTACAACAACAATTCCCTAAGAAAAGTCAGTGGCTTGCTCTTTTTTTAGTGACACTAGATAAACAGGTTTTAGGCCTCTGGTAGGCACTAGATCAACAGGTTTTAGGCCTCTGGTAGGCACTAGATCAACAGGTTTTAGGTCTCTGGTAGGCACTAGATCAACAGGTTTTAGGCCTCTGGTAGGCACAGCCAATGTATAAACACCGACAGATCAACAGGTACCAAAGCCCCTGGTGGCAATTAGGACGTTTATTCTTCGAACCAAACTGAGGAACGAAATAGCTGGACAATTTCAAGCTAAAATCGAGCTCGTCAGCTTCGACCGTTGCAAATCTTAAAGTGACTGTGTATTATATTAGAGCATGGTATCCAATCCCTTATTTTGCCGAAGTGACTGGTGACGTCGGTAGCTGCAGCGTCGTAAGGTGTTTTCGGTCGGTCGGTAGGTGCTGCGTAGTATGGTGTCGTCGGCCGTTGATGTGGCGGCGGCGGCGGCTGCGGAATCATGGTTAAATAATGTTTTATTGTTATTAATATTGGTGGAAGCATGGAACGCGCTTCGTTACAACTGGTGTCAATGGGACCACATCCTTACATCGATCGGCTTGGAACAAAGAAAATTATTACTCTTGATAATTCAAAAGCGCTCGATAGAGCTTACCATCAGACTCTCTTATCGAAACTCATGAAATCTTAAATCTCTCTTTCGTTGAATTATAAATTTCCTTTTCCATCTATCAATACAAGTTCTACAATCTAATTAAATCTGAAATTTAAAAAAAGAAAGGTAAGTGTACCATAGGGCTCTGTCTAGTCTCCGACTCTCTTCTTTATGTGAAATGCTTATGAAACGCTAATGAAATTCAGATCACGGCAGCCTTACCCAATGTGGAATCAAAAACTACGAAGAATTTAAGGCTTTGAGTCTCTTGCAAGAAAAGCTGTGTTCTCGGTATGTTTATCACAGACGATTTTTTTTGGATTGACCACATATATAACGTCGGAAAAAAACTATTTTCTCCGAGGATACCACCTTTCTTGTATCCTCGGAGAAAATAGGGCAAATAGGTGAAATAAAGGCAAGCTAAATTGGTAAATTGGTAAATTGGAAACTTTATGCTCAGTAATGCAAGTGTCTACATCAACAGTTTTATTTGGCAGCAGTATCTTGGGTGGTATCTACGAGTATATGGCGGCAGTGATGTTTTAGGAAACTGTTGATAAAGGCGCCTGCCTGACCACTAATCATACTCTAAGAGGAGCAATTAATTGCGTGAGGGAAACAGTAGATCCAGTTAAACTCCTCAAAACCCGCGAAGGCCAAGGTATGTTTGGCCAAAAATTTTGATAAATGCACTTGGCTTACGACTGTACATATAGGACCCAAGAGAGAGGAAAGGACAGTTTCGTTGATTGAAGCTGCCAGCGTCGAAGCTAAAACACACACACAGAATTGATCCGTTACCATAATATGAATCTAGAGATTTTCTCCCTACACGTTGAATCATTTGTGAATCATTTGGAGCTCCTTCTGAAGCGTGAGAGACTGCTTCATTAAATCACTAGGTTCCTCGAAGAAAAACTCCTCAATATGGAGCCAACGTCTATGGAATAGAGCAGGTCATGCAATCTTCGTGGACTGGTCATCGACCTAACCTAAAATTTTGTATAAATGAGTCTACGTAAATAGATTTTTGATTGATTTTAAAGTGATGTATACGCCTGTTTATGCAAAAAACCAGAAGTCACTGCCCAAATGCTATCCTACCAAGTACCTTATAGTAGTTCAAGTTTTTTGCAAAGTAGGTCTTATATCTTAAAAACTGAACTATTCCAAAGAGCTTGTTGACGGTTTAAGATTGCCACGGTACGCCAGCAGTTTTGATCATGCATATCATCAATTTAAAGTTGCTTTTCACATTTCACAATTTCTCAAAACGTAGATATGCATTTCCACGGATCCCGATTAAGCTCGTTGCCAATCTCCCAGATCAAACCAATTGTTGCCCAAATTATGACTTTATAAGGTGGTTTCACAGTTATTCTGAAGTACTATTTGACATAGTGGTTAGTTCGTTGAACTGTCATGCAGAGAATCTTGGGTTAGATTCTTAGCTGCTGGAAAAATGTTTTTCACTGGATCACTTGCTTCTTGCGGGAAAGTGACAAATCTTCAAGGACTATCTCTTGTCATGAAAAGTACAGACAATTTAAGGTCCCCTCAATACTAGCTAACATAAATGGTTAAGAGCTTTGAATCACTAAGTTTAGGCTCTCTACGAGCTGTAATGGGCTTTTATTAATTTATTTATTTTTCATAATTGTGCTGGGTGGTTTCATGGTGTAACCACCATGTAACAAATGGTTATAATATGCACACCCACTTCTATAATCCTCCGGAAGTTCTTTCAAACTAAATGAAAAACCATTCGTTTTCCATTTGTGATCCCTTAGGTTCTCGCAATGAATCCAATGGGATTCTATTGATACGATGTAATTTATAAGTTGGTCTGAATAAAATGAAGCTCGAAGCAGATGTTCTTTATTAGGTTTCATATAAAACTCCTGAAAACTTGATATTTTTAATAGAATCTCCTAAGCTTTACGAATAGAGCATCAGATTTAACATAATATTCAGTATTTTTGAACTCTGGGTAAGTTATGAAGCCAACGACCTTCGAGCCACGAACTTGTGTGTGTCCCATGATCTTAAACTTGATTGCCAAACTGATTTCATAAGAGAAATTTGACTCCCTCAAATTATGCCATAATGAGAAGAAAACATTAATTATGTCCTGCATAACAAAGACAAATATTCATTAGATACCCTCCCTACATTTTCCTCTTCTATAACTCTAACCGGCACCTGCACGTGCAAGACACAAAACATCCCCGTTTGAAAAACCCGACTTAAACACACCTATAGAATCCACTTGAAAACTGAAACTAATACTCATAACATTTCTGGGAAATTAGTCGACTCATAATCTTCCGAGTGGACTATTACTGGCGACCGCCTTGTGTCCATTAATCCGTCAAAAACCCGTTCCCGTTTCCTGAGCAGATCTCGTGATATTTATCAAATGAAAACTTAAAACCGCTTCGTGATGTGAAAAACGCGAACCTAAATTTTGTTAATGGAGGGCGGAGGTGGTTGAGGATCCGGGTGAAACCCAAATTTAAGTATCTCGCTCGAAGAGGGCCAAAGTTATTGGTGTCACTTAGCGTTAAAGGCTTCTTTCGGTCCTATATTTCGCAAAAACGCTTTCCCTACCTATTTAATTCTATTCGTTTGTCCCTTGCGAAATGTGGTTTAGTAGGTACAAGGACACACGTCGCCCTATGATAGCATCATCATCACCACCAAGGCAAGGAGAGATACTCGTTCATAGAACGAATCAGAACCACCTACCTCCCTTGGGGCTACTGGCGCTGTTTTGTGTCATCTTGCTTCTAGTCATGCCACCCACCCTCCCCTTCTAAGCTTCTTCCCAATGCTGTAACGTTGGCAAACTGTGTGACTGGTTGGGTTGCTCCATTTCGTTCAAGTGTGGAATCTGGCAGGTTTCTCTGCCGGAGGTATCCTGCGGGTGTAGTTAGTATCCTGGCATTGCTAACCGACAAAACAACTTGTCTCACAAAAATGACTACGACAAGTCCTATAGCCGGCAACGACAACGAGGCATAATGGGAAAGGATCCCGGATCCACAGCTATGACAATGAGGACGACAACATCGAGAACGACTACGACTACGGCTACGACGACGACGACAACGACGCTAGTGACGAAAGTGTACTCTGTAGGATATTCCAGGACTACTGACTACATACCGTTCGTAAGGATGTTAGCGTTTGATTGCAATGAACAACACATGAAAGGCAAGAGGAGGGAGAGGACCGGTGATAGTTCTGGTGATGGTGTTGGTTAGTTCGTTGGTTGATGGCTTGGGTTCGAAATTTGCATATAAACCCGTCACGTTTGTGGTTTTGTGTACTCCTCCAGTGACCCTCCTTTCTCAGCGGAGGTCGTCATTGTTTTTGTTGTTGTTGATGATTTGAATGAGGAAACAGCTCCGAGGAGAGGTCGAGTTGTAAAAGAACGATTTTTGGTATGTATAAATTTATTCGTTTTGCGCCGCGCCACTGCCACTCAGAGAGGTAGCGGGTGGCAATGGGAGACATTTAAATCCGGATTCACGTTTGTGTTGTACGAGGAGCAGCGTGCCGAGTGAAAGTTGCCGATTAAAATTTCACAGGAATTGGATCAGCTTCCTTTTCTTGTTTTACTTTGCTTTGCTTTGTTTTGCTTGGCTGTGCGAAGGGTTGCTTCCCGCTATATTCCTATACCTACTTACATACAAATGTGTGCCGTTTAGGGAATTTTCGTTTTTCATCTGAATTTTGAATTACATTTGAATGTTTCCGAATGAAGTCGGAATAAATTTACGATTAAGATGACATAAGTCAAGATTGATATGTTAGGATAATTTTCAAGGATTTGCGTTTTGATTTTGATTTTTTTTTACTATGAAAGGATGGATGGAGGTTGGGTCGTTTGATGTGGAGGGATTTCTCTAAAGATATGAATATTATTTTGATCTTTTTTTTTGTTGAAAATGTATGTACATAGATACATAGTACATGTGACACGTACGTTGATGGCCTTAGAGGTTATTCTGATTTCTAGTTTTTTTTCTTAATTTCATTTTTTTGAATTCATAGGATCAAACATGGTTTTTATTTTTGGTGTGGAAGAAATATGTAGGTGCCCCATGTAATGCCCTTGAATCGACAGTTTCATGACCCATTTCAAGTTTTTTCTTGCAGTTTTATTCGTATAGCTTCAAGCTGACGAGAAGCAAGGATGACATTTTGGATTTATGTTACTTATTTTTGAATATAAAATGGGTCGGATTCAAAATTAGCAAAAAGGAAACCGGAATCTCTTAAAAATCAAGGCTCATTTCTCTCATTGACCTACAAGTTATCAATAAAATTTCGTGCTTCAAGTGTGTATTGTGATCTGGATTGGGATAGGATTTATATTAATTGGACATATGGTATGAGAAAGTTTACAAGCCAAGCTAGGCTTCTCTTAGAAAAAAAAATTTCACTCAAGCGAGAATTTTTTCATGGGCGAAACAAAATATACTCTGCCTCACATGTCAGTACATGGCTTAAGGAAAAGCTTTTTTCAAATCAGTGGGACTACAAATTTCCAATGACACTGAACGAAAAATGACTTCTAAATGCACACTTAAGCCACAGATTTACCACCGCATTGATTTCTCACATGATCTATCTGCCACACAGCCGTGGGCAGAATAATAACCAAGCACGATCTTCTATCGTGTTTATCAAATGTAAACACATACAAACAAAATTAAAGTTACCATTGCTTAGCCTACACACATCTACTACAGGCAGGATTAAGAGACCTACTATTTGGTTTTTGGTCTTCCTTACCATTGTAATATTCTTGTAAATTGCTGTTATTTGTTTTGGTATCCAAGAGCGGATCAATAGTTCAATTGTGAACTTATTTTGGGGCCCAAGCGCGATATCAACATAGTTGATTCTTGATTGTCTGATTTGGTTTTTGTATGTTTGTTTTCTTTAAGGTTGAGTGTATTTAAGGTCGATTGTATGTACTAACATTCGAAGGCTTGGGAAAAATGTCTGTGCTGTATGTCCATAGTCCATACTGCGAAAACAGGCCAGCAGTATTGGAACTTAGCGATACGCGGGTGGGTGAAAATTTTGATCCAACAGAATTTAGCCTGCCTGGTTATAGCTTAGTGTACCTATTCTTCCATTAACATGGCCCTGCCATGTATGTACGTTATGATGTTGCTTATCAGCTTCAACCAGAATATGGCATTTGTTCAAATACAAACTTTTATTTCACGGGGCTTAAATTAAAAATCCATAAGGGCATCATTCATACATGATTCAGTTTGGGTACTAACTCGACTTTTAAGGAATTGTATGCGCTGTCAGACTCTATTCAAAGAATTGTTTCTAAGCTTCCGCCTAGGGAAATCGTTGTTACAAGAGATTTTAACGTACACAATTCTTCGTGGTTGCGCTTTTCTGGCCACCAGGGGCGGACGCAGGAAATAATTTCGGAGGGGGTCTTAGAAAAAAATATCAATTTTTTATAAATATATTATTTTATTTCTTTACTGTAGGTACTTGCTTATTACATGATCTTTATTGTTATTAACATAAATATTTTATAACGACGCAATATTGGCTCTTAGGGATAGGGACTTTTGGAACAATTTCATATAGCTAATCGCTAAAGATCATATGGATGTTGCAACGGATAGCCATTTGAGAAATTTGAATAATGTTACCGAAAGTTGGAAAATATACTTTTTTAATAATTTTTAGACATAGACTTTTACTACGGACTTTTACTAATGGCCTCCATTATTTGGTTCATATAATATCATCAAAATTCTTAAAACATTTTTAAGAAAAAATTTTGGTACGCCAACTTATAGTATTCATTATTGTACGAATAAAAAATAAATTTCCAAAAAAAATATTGAGCCATTTTTGAGATAACAAATTTTGAAACGCAATGTTTTTTTAAACTTTTTAGAAAATTTCCCCTGAAAATTTTCAGTCAAATCTGTTCTGCCTATAATGAGAAATTCAAAATTCGAAAAAACGATTCATTGTAGGTACAGTCAGTTATATCTTAATTTAAATTTTTTTTTATTAAATTATAGATCGTAAAAATTAATCGAAACAAAAAAAACTTTATCAAAATTTTCGAAGCTGCTTAAAAAAAAAAACGATTTTCGAAAACAATTTTTTTACATTTGCATTTTTAGGTACAAACATTTTGGGGCTTCCAAAAAATAACTATTTTTTTAACCACTGTCTAGATTAAACTCAATGAAATTTTATGCATTTCTTTTTTTTAATTCTGTGGGACAGTTTTTGAGAAAAAATAATATTTATAAAATTTGGAAAAAATCGTTTGGGTAGGTACCGTTATTTTTGGTCTAAGAAAAAAGCAAAAAAAACCTGTGGGGAAAATTCAAAACGATCTGCTTGTGACACGGGGGCATAATGCGGGCAATATTGCTGTTTTTTATTTAATTACTTATAGTTACTTATTGCATACATTACTCACATTTAAACAAATTGTGGTATGAATATAATGTTATTAATAAAGTTGCTTACTTTTGTTCCTACTTTATAATTTATTTAATATCCCTGTTTGAGTAAGTACAAGCATTGACCAAAACTTCAAATTTTTGCGAATTTTAAAGAAAATTGCTTCAATTTTTATTTCCAGGAACTTCTATTCTTTGGAAATTTTTTATGAAAAGATATAGAAGAATTTATGGCACGAAAATAACACTTTGTTTTTTTTTTTTTCTTTAAGAAAATGAATCCTTATTTTTTTATTCCACATGTTTCGGAGGGGGTTTGAACCCCCACCTGCGTTCGCCCCTGCTGGCCACACAACACCCGAAGAAAGATATGTCAAAATTTGCTCTAAGTTAAACAACTTGATTCAGCTCGTTCACGAGCATACTCGAATTCCTGACGGTGCAGGTCAAACCGCAAATACCCTGGACTTGCTTCTTGCCTCTGGCCCTGGCAAACGCATCACAATAAGTGTATTATCACACCTAGGCACATCAGACTATTTGTTCATATCTGCAAATTGCTTTTGTGAACAAAACCGAGTTAGAGGAATAATTTCATTTCTAAGACAACCATTTGGCAATACGAGTAAGCCAACTGGAAAGGTCTCAAATATTTTTTCAGGAACCATAAAGTACTATTCACATGAGAGCGACCAACGACCAACGAATAAAAAAAGAAAGGGGATTTAAAACATATATAAGCCTAAATTCTTCACAAAAACTTTACAAAAGGGTAGAAATCTAGTTTAATTTAATGTTAATATATTAAAATTTGCGTTGTAATTGCTTAAATGAGAGAAATTTGAGAAAATAAATTGGTCTTCGCGAATTGCAATATGACTGCTACGAACTGTCAAACACTATTCGCGTTCCACATACCATCCACACTGCAACGAATGAATTGTTCGCGCGCGATTAACCTCAAAATCATTCTAAAAAAATAATTTTCTTGGTGTTTGGTAGTGGCTGAGGCGATCATGGAATAAAGGTAAATAAATATATTCAATAAAAATTCAAATAAATTTTTAAGCAAGGAATACTAAAATAATGTAAATAATTCTAGGAATTTGACGAAAGATTGATTTTGGAAGTGGAAGCAAATCCAACACTATACAACAAGGCCGACTGTTCATATTCAGATAGGTACAAGAAAGAAGAGAAGACAGTTGTCTAAAGTGCTTTACACATGAGACACGAACTGCGAACTGCGAATTGCGAATGGTCGCGAATTTTGACATTTCTTTCACATGAGTAATTTGTTTGGTCGCCGAACAGTGCGAATTGTCAACAAAACAAAACCAAAATAAATTAATGTAAAATGAGTGCTAAGACAAAATATTTAAAGAAAAAGAGGTTTTTATGCAGTTTCATTTGTTACCAATTATATTATTTTAAATTATTTTACCCTTTTTTCCATAGATTCACTCATTTTTTTTTTTCAATTTTCCGTTAGCAACACAACACAGTAGAGATGTTATACATTTGAGGTTAGGTTCGAACGAATTTTTTAGTCGCCGGTCTGTGGAATGCGTTCACTAGTTGTGGATTGCGAATTTACATTTGACAGTTCGCAGAAGATACGTGTTGGTCGCGTAAAAAATATTAAAATACAAAATATTTCAATTTATAGTTATTTTATGCAGTGTTTTCTTTTTAAATCGTTGATTCGATCAATAATTCACTTCGTCGTAAAGTTAAAACAAAACAAAAATTGATATTAGCTGTGAAAATTGCTTAAAAAGATTTATTCGCATTCGCAGTTCGCAGCTCATGTGTAAAGCACTTAAGTAAACGCCATTCGCGACGAATAAAAAAAAATGCATGTGAACGAAATGTCAAAATGGGCGAATGTTCGTTCATTCGTCGGCCGTTGGTCGCTCTCATGTGAATAGTACTTAACTGATCACTATATTTAATCGATAGTGTTTCCTCGAGGTATAAAGAAGTAACCCTACTGAGGGAAATTGGAATAAGTTAAAACAAGCTAGAAAGACCTTTAATTATCATATTCGGTTAACGAAATATTTTCATGACCAACAATTAAGGCAAAAAATACTACAATATTCCTAAGGTAACGTAAGCAGTTAAACTTTAAAAAAGTAATGATACTCTAAGCAATCAACCTTTGCTTTAGAAATAAAAATACTTCGCTACACAAAATAAAACAACGTCTTTCCACTTTCACAGATGTACAACAACTGGAGACTCCTTTTGTCAGCTCATAAGAAAATGCCAATTTGTTTGCAGCACTTTTTGCTTTTAACTCGACCCTGCCAGAAAGTGTCATGAATCCCCCTGTACTTGAGAACGTAAACGATTTTATGGAACAAATCTTCTTTCACACTCGTTCAATTGCAAGAGTACTGAAAGATCTCGATATACACAAATTCGCTGGCCCAGATAGTATCCGGAAAAATCATTGCGTAAGCTTTTCCATCTGTCATACTCTACTGGGTTTCTTTCCGACTGGATAGAAAACAGCATTTGTCCAGCTGCCCCTAAAATAGGCAAATCTTCTTCTCCTTAAACTATCATCCAATTGCACTTACGCCCCTTCTGATAAATAATCAGCTTAAGAAATATCATGAAGAACGAAAGCTTCTTAATGACGGGCAGTATATGGCAAAAGCATTTGATAGAGTTTGGCATCAAGCTATCTTTTCGAAATTCCGGGGATTTGGTATTGATGAATTTCTTCTTCATTAGAATAGAAACTACATTTCGAACCGCTCAATGCAAGTTGTATTGGATGGTTTTAAGTCTGAAATTCATAAAATAAATGATGATGTACCACAGGGCTCCTTTTTGTGTCCGACTCTCTTTCTCATATCCATCAATGATTTATCCATTAAATTGGCAGTACTTTCAGCTTGTCATATTCGTTTTCTTGTTCTTCGGAAGTGGATTTAGAACAGCAGCGTATGAAAAGCTCATTATGTTCTGATCTCGATACGCCCTCTGACCTAGCTGTAATATATAAAGCCTATATTCGTCCCAAACTCTTGTACAATTCCCATGTTTGGGCAGATGCTCAAAAACCCCGCTTGAGTCTCTTGGATAGAATCCAAAAAAGAGCTTACAAAATGATGGGTGATAGATATTCAATATCTTTCAATATTTCACCGATATTTTTATAAACGGTGTTCTTGTAAAATAGCCAGTGGCATATTTCTCCCTTTGAACAATTTATTTGTAATAACCCCGCTTCAGGGAATGTCCATCAGTTTACCCTTGAGCCCAACTTCGGATGTACTGTTAAATTCAGGGATTCTATATTACCCTCCCATTATAATAATTAGGCATTCAAATCTCAAAGCTTAAGGAGAATATGGGTTTAGTGATTTATAACTCGCTGAGTCCGAAAGGTTAAGATGAGAAGCACAAAGCACTTAACAAGATAAGATTATACTCTAGGAGGAAATTTCACTTCCCCGCGCAAGATGTAGAAGCAAGCCCAGATAAAAAAATTTGTTTGTTCTTAGATAGCATTGGTTGGGAAAAGATTAAAAAGCATTTCCGAGTAAATTAAAAAAAAAACAGTGTTCTTAGGTTTACTTTGGTCGGGGCTGTAAGGACTTCCCAGAATATGATGAACTAGCCTAAAGTAGACATATAGGATTTCCCATTACTATATATGTATGTAAGCTAAAGCAAATCTTAGAAACTTGCAACAACATCACCACCTGTCCGACGACAAATCAGATTGTGCTAGTACTAGATCAGCAGCACTCTAAGCGTTCGTTGGCTTTAAGTACAGATTGCATATAGGCTCCGTAATACGTGTCATGCACGCTATGTAGCTTGGTGTTTATTCATACGATTTCCGCAGAAGGTGCATAAACGAAGAAGGAGAGAAAAAGATTTTTTACCTCCACTGTACATGTCCCACTCTTTCCCAGAAATGTATCATAATGTACAAACTTATGATCTAAGTGTGTCAGCTTTTACACTGGCAACCAAGTTTCAAAATAAATCTGTACCCAATTAGCTCGCACCGCAGATTTATGCCTTGGCTTCATTGGCGATATTTGTGTTACTTCAATTCACTGTTTTTGATTTAAATTCACCAATTTTTACGGTGTAAGGCAAAGGGCACGAAAGACCAACGACTGATGATAAACACATTGTTAACACAGAAGGTTCCCATTTTCGCTCCATTGCATCAAAGCGTCAGAATTCTTATAAGTCGCCAGGTAATCTCCATTCCTGGTAACGCGCTGGCACACACAGGGAATGGTTGAGAGCAGTGGTACCACTTTACTTCAATTGAAGTAGATCTACTTATTTTTTTCCAAATATTTTAAAATCTACGTCCTACTTCGCACCATCAACAAAATACTGAAATCTAATTCCTTTTAAAAATTTTCGTTTCAACCTGCTTCAATTGTACAAAAAAAGCCCACATCTACTTCTTTTTCTCTATTTCCTTGTAGATAGTATTATAACCCAAGAATTTCCATGAACAAAATTTGTGTCAACACAATACATATAAATACACAAATGAGTAATTTTACATGAGTGCACGAATCTTATCAGAATTTTGCAGACAGACTGAATCACTACTTTTTCGTGTTATAATGTCAAGTGATAAAAATCTTGAGTTCAATATTTTTCTAAATGCAAGTTAAAAGTCGTTTTTAAATCTACTTCGATTTTTCTTGTGTTACGTCACTTTTTTCTTCAAATCTACTCCGACTTTTTATCCAGAAGTGGAAACGCTGGTTGAGAGTCTAGGTCTGGTACTCTTCGTGCTGTTGGTTGCACCATAAAATTAATTTAATCTCATTTTGACAGTTTCTTGTCCTTTCAAATGTTTTGCCTGCCTTGGTTAGGGAAAGATTTTATTTTAAAATGACAGAGAAACCATTTAGAAAAAAAAAAGCGAAACATCGAAATTTATTGCCACGCTGAAGGAAAGCAATAAATCAACTGTCATTCGCCGGGAAATTTTGACATTGCCATTGGCAAAGTGTCTTGTACATTGATAAGTTTTGTTTTTAGTTTTGCATTTCTACAATGAATGTCAAATTCGAAGAAGTGTAGCGCTTTGTAATTTCAAATAGCCCTTAAGTTGTTGTTTATAATAAGCGCGCACTCAAGCGGCAGAAATTTGCAAAACAAATTAAACTATCGACTTCATAATAGCCTCATAAGTTTTTTATATCTAAAACGTATTCAAAGCATTCATGCAACAGCGTATTCCGTTAATTAAGTAGTCACGCAGAAATAGCTGCACTTAGCGGCTATTTTCCCTGCAAAGTTCAGCCCTCCCTAACCACACTTATCAACCACGACAGTACACCACTAGATTCCCTTCGAGCCTCCCATTATATCCTTCCTTTCTCTAAATAAAACATTTTCATTTCAAGCGAAGGATAATTATTACATAGAAATGCCGTTAATGGTTGACCTATCCGTTTGACCCACATTTGTTGCAGCAAATCACTGCAATTTCATCCATCCAACGACCGCTACGATGACGATACAGAGTAGCCACATAGAGGGCGGTACAGTCAACGTCGTCGCAGTAGTCCGTCAGACGACTTCGTTGTCGTCATTCAATTTAAATAAAACATCGCGTAACCAAAAGCTTTTGTTTTACTTGTTCAAAAACAATTTTTTTTAAAGCCGTTTTATCCCTTCGTGTCGGCCTTATTTTTGTACAGTTGCACAGCACTTGGGGAAATCATTTTCTGCGAGTTAATTTTTAATGTTTTCGCTAGATTGGTAGGCCTTGTGTTGTTTTGCAAGCGAAGGGTCAGAAAACGGAGGCATTGTGGCAAAACTTTGTGGTTTTAAAAGAGGCGCGTTTTTGCAACAAAAATAAAAACTACTTACAGAATAATACACAGATGTCGCTGTGCACTGACCATTGGCCTATTCCTAGAAAAGTCACGTACCATTACATTGGAAAGGTGGAGAGTGGTTGGCTTTGGAGCAGCCGCTGCTGGCTGTGGTGAGACCCAATTCTTTCGCCAAAGGAGTTTGCGAGGTCATTTAATTTTATATTATTCATTCAATGATGGTAGGCTTGCTTTTGCCGTGCGAGCTATAATATGCATTGTAAAGTTATGCAATGAACTGAAACTGGAGAAAAAAGTGGCGGAAATTTATGTAAATTGGTTACAGAATATAAATAAATCGTGTGAAAGTCTAATACCCGGCTCCCGGAATGTTGCAGTTGCACAAAAGTGCTGGCTTGTACTGCAATCTGCAATGAAATATTGATTTTTGTTGAATAAACTATGAAGTTTTCTGGAAGCTTCTCGGAGACCAGGAGAATAATTTATGACCTTTCAGGAGGGTTTATTGTGGTTGCTCAAATTACTTAGGCTATTTTCCTTGGACACGGGGTCATTATTCGGTGTTTAACTGTCAATCTAATTGAAGGTTGCAGTGCAATAAATTATCGGCACTTTTCGCGGAAAACTCACAACAAAAAACTGCTCACTTTAGTAGCACTTAATATTTAAAGCTGAAATATTGTCTTCTAACCAAATGGGTAATAGATTCCAAATAATATAGCGAAATAAATTCCAATGTGGTGCAGACTCTCGTGGAATTATTTCTATTAGATCTTGCACTTTTATTTCAAATTGTTTTATAGGGTGACCAGATAAGAATGATAGGAAAAGAATTTTAAGCAAAACAACAACGTTGCAAGATATAAAGCTGATTTTGACTATATTTTGGGCTTACATTCATACCATTATATGTAGAGGGTTTTTCAACAGGGACGCTACAAAAGTAGAGTGACAGGGACAGCAAACGACGCCATATTTTTTGCCGCTCTTTTGACATTTCTCTTCAGTTGGAAAGATATACGAGCCAACAACAACGAGTCGAAATTATTAAAATTTACTACCGAAATTCGGAGTCAGTGGCCTCAACGTTAAGAGCGACAAAATTACGGTTTGGTGTGGTTTATGGGCAGGCGGCGTCATTGGGCCGTACTTCTTCCGTGATGATCAAGACCGGCACGTTACTGTGAATGGGGATCGCTACCGTTCAATGATAACCGAATATTTTTGGCCCCAATTGGATGATATGGACTTGGAGGACGTGTGGTTCCAACAGGACGGCGCCACAAGCCACACAGCGAATGTCACAAACAATTTATTGGAAACCAAGTTTGGAGAACGTGTTATCTCACGAAATGGTCCAGTCGCTTGGCCGCCTCGGTCGTGCGATTTGACGCCGTTAGACTATTTCCTGTGGGGCTACGTCAAGTCTATGATCTATGCCAACAAGCCAGCGACGATTGATGAACTTCGTACGAATATCGAACGTGAATTTGTAGCAGTATCGACCGATTTATGCTTGAAAATCGTCGAAAATTGGGTTCAGCGTCTGGACTTCTGCAAGCGTGCCCGTGGTGGCCATGCAAAAGAAATCGAGTTCCATACATAATGACATCAAACGTGCTTTCACAGGAATAAAGAATTTCATTGATATCCAAAACCGTTTTTGTTTTATTTAAAAAAACTTTTGTAGCGCTCTTATTGAAAAAACTGATATATGGAATAGCCTTACAATGGCCAATGGTTCAAGTGGTCGGTACACTTTTTGCTGACTTGCGGTGTAACTCCAGCTATAGCGTCTAAAATGTTGCTCTAGCTTAGACTATGGACTTCACAAAGCTCCAGAGAAAATAATCTATTAGTGTTAAGTTGCATAAGGAAGGTGGCAAATTTATGAAAGCTCGCCGCGACTTGGCCCAATAGCCAAATTTCTCCTTAGCAACTTCGAGCGTTGCTTCGCGTCGCTTCTTTGACATGTATTGTCGTCTTGTTTAAGACGCAGCTTGGACATATCGATTTCGCCAAGCTCTGGCCACAGATGTCGGTTATTAACATCACTCTATATTTGAGACCATTTTGAAATAAACAAGGTCCTATAATGCCGCCATTACACACACCGCACCAAACGGTCAATCTTTGTGAATGCATTGACGGTTGTGGATTGTGCTCACTTCAGATCCCCGGCGAATATTTCCAGCGCCTAGTTATCGAACTCACGCATTATCTATGGTCGCTCGGTTGAAATGGGAAACATTACTGAGTATTTTGACAGCTGGATGTCATTGGTAGCTTTGACAGCTACTGAATCATAACAAACGGAAACCATCAACAAGATAATTGACACTAATTATTCTTGGCTGAATTCCTTCATTTAGTTTGAAGTAACATTGCACAGTAAAAATCGTAAGAAAATATATACAAATAAAAAGCACGACTAGATCGCACGAACTCGCTCTTGTGTAAAATTAAAAATTAATGTTACTAGAGAAAAATGTTCGAAACCATAAAATTAAAAATAACTCCTTTAGAAGCTGGCGCTAAAAACGGGATGTCATGTGATTTCTCAATATTACTTTATACGTATTACTTTATACAAGAACAAAAATTCTAAATATTTGTAGCGGTTTTTAGAAAAAAAGCTTTTATGTACGAATTTTTTAAAACATTTTTAAGAAAAAATCTTGGAGTTTGTATTGTATTGCTGCGCAAATAAAAATTTAATTTAAAAATTAAAAATTTAAATGATTTTGATATATTCAAATATCAAAAATTGATTTGTTTTTTCAAAAATACAAGATATATTTTTTTAAAGTTTAGAAATGCAATGTTTTTCAAACTTTTAAGAAGCTTCTCTATACAAATTTTCATTAAGATCCATTATACCGACAATGAAATTTTCAAATTTTGAAAAAATGGTTCTATGGTAGGATAGCTAGTAATATCTTAATTTAAAGTTTTGTTTTATTAAATTAAAGATCGTAAAAATTAATCAAAATTCTATGTGCTTTCAATTCAAGTCGTTCTAAAACAAGTCTGAAGTTCGTAAAATAAATGCTGGTGTCCCACAAGGCTCTGTTTTGTCTCCGACTCTTTTTCTCATTTTTATAAATGATCATTTTACCGAAACTACTAATCCACTAAACTGTTTTGCTGATGACAGCACCCTCAGCTTTTCATAATCATTTCCTGATTCAATTCTTTGAATGTTGAATTGCAACGGCAATATATGTTGAGTTCATTAAATTCCGATCTAAATACTCGTAGCATCGTTAAATGGGGTATTAAAAATCGTGTTGAATTTAATGCTTCTAAAACTCAGAGCTGTTTCTTGTCATTAAAGCGGAATATTCCCCCTATGCCCCTATTCATGGATGGAGCTTGCATCATAGAAACTGAAAAGCTATCAATTCTTGGTATGTGTATTACTGACCACCTTTTGTGGAATGACCAAATATTGGATATTGCTAAAAATGCGGCCAAATGCTTAGGTTTTCTAAGACGATTTATAAACTTTTTCTCCCCCTATGATCTGGCCACAATTTATAAGGCTTATATACGTCCTAAACTAGAATACAATTCTCATATCTGGGCATCTCTACAATTACTAAGGCTGATAGGTGACAGAGTAATTTCCGAAACAATTTTTTCGTTGGAACATCGTCGAAATGTCTCTTGTCTAGCACTGTTTTATCGTTATTTCTATAAACAATGTTCTATTTAAATAGCGAGTTGCATTCCCCCCCTAAAAAAATTTCACCGTAATACTCGAGCCGTAGGGAATGCCCATCAATATACTCTTGAACCAATCTTTGGACGTATAGTTAAGTACAGAGGTTCTTTCTTTTGCCGTACAACTCGAATGTGGAATTCCTTAATCGACTCTGTTTTTCCTCCCCATTTCAATGTCCAGAAATTTAAGACGAATGTACATCGGTTTCTCCTAGTCAATCCTCCCACTGTTTCCTAAATGCTCGCACTGTGCTCAACCAACATTTAAAGGGTAGTCATAATCCCTTGAGTGCGCGTTAATTATAAAAAAAATGTGCCGTTTTCGAGAGAAATACGATTTTTGAAAATCGTTTTTTGGCATTTGTATGGTGGGTACCGATATTAAAAAAGAAAAATACACTTTTTTTTGTCACATGTTGTAGATTATGTTGAGAAACTTTTATTTATCAAGTTTAAAAAAAAATCGAGTATCAGATTTTCGAAATATTGAGTTTAGAAAAATAAATTGAAATTTTTTAGAATTTATTAAAAATAATCTGTGGAACAGTATTTAAGAAAGAAAATATTTATAA
This sequence comes from Philhelius festivus, assembly GCA_963931855.1. Taxonomy (NCBI): domain Eukaryota; kingdom Metazoa; phylum Arthropoda; class Insecta; order Diptera; family Syrphidae; genus Philhelius; species Philhelius festivus. Next base: position 86,426,810 of record OZ007557.1, on the reverse strand, counting down.
AAAAAAGTGAATTTTCAAGTTTAAATAAGTTTTAGAAAAACCCATAACTTTTATAACAACGAGGAGAGCTTCTAGAGATTTATTGATAAAAGGTTCAAAAGTTATGAATTAAAATGATTTTGTTCACTATTAAATTGTTTTAATAGCATTTTCAAAAGTATTAAGCATTAATAAGGAAACACCCTGTATGGAGAGTCTTTTAATAGGTTATAGCAACCATGTTGCCTTATATGGTACCTGCAGTAGAGTATGGCACATTATAATGGTGAGTTAATAGAGTTGAACAACCTCGAAAAGTACCGTTAAAGAAACTCTTCGCGCATGACGGGACCATACCAATCCCTTTGGGGCATGTCAGTGCAAAAATAAACCACAAACAATAAATTTTATCGAAGAATATTGTCAGAAATCTCATTGTTATGCCAGACGCCCATCTCATTGTTATGTCAGACAATTAGGACATTGTCCGACTCCTTGGAAATTTTCAGATGTCGTTGTTTTGAATATCTTACAATTGCTTCTTTGGTTAAAATTAAATTGTGCTACTACTTTGAAGAATTTCGTGTTTTTTGTTACCCGGAAAAGGATAAACCCATATTGCAGTTAGAATTTTGCGGAATAAAAGTGGAACCAAAATTATTCAATGAAAATATTCTTAAATTGAAATCGAGAGCTGAAAATGGTGATAAGATGGTTTTCGGAGAAAAAACCAAATCATTTTTTACATAGAAAGGTGAACCTTAAGTCCATTAGAGGTCTCCGGTCCTATTTTACAACACCGATATTTAACACAGCAAAGTTAAATCCATTATGACTTTTTCTATAAAAAAGTTGTATACAAATTTTCCAATTCATCCCAGACACACATTAAAATCTTGAGGCCATAGTTGGTACTCGATCATTCAAAAGGTTTTTAAATAGTTGGTACTCGATCATTCAAAAGGTTTTTAAATACCATTGGAATGTAACCTGGAAAAATTCTCCCATTAACTTTAGGGCCTCGTATGTAGCAAAAGTTGTCTCGAGTGCTTCTTATATTTTGTTTTCTTTATAACGATAAATAATGTTAAAACACAGCCATAATCCTTATTCATTGTTTAAAATCATTCAGTTATAAGAGAACAGAGTCGTTTGTTTACTATACCAACTAATCAATTTTCTACTGAGTCTGAATGGCGAAGATGAGAGTTTTCATAACAGGAGATACTCATGAAAGATTTGTCACTTCTTCGCACGAAGCAGCATACCCCTAAAAAATATACATTTTTTTAAATACTACTTCGAAAACTTGGTGTTTGAATTTTTCGAACTCTTGATTGAGCCATCATACCAGCAATTACGAAACGAAATCGATGTTCTCAAGTGGCAATCTGTTTTTCCAACAAACACCATTAGGTCAACAACTACGTATCTATACTGATGATTGTGGTGCTTGACCTTTGCAATGTGCCAGCCAAAAAATCCAGCAAACCACAATAGTTTGAACTATTTTAGTTGAGAGTGCGAATTTTAAGGAAGGTGCAACGATAAACGAGAACGATGAATACTGCACAAAATCTACGAAATTTGGCAAATAGGAAATATGGGCTAGGTAGGAGGTTTCCTATAAAATTCCCAAGCCATTGGATAAACAGAAAAAACAAGAATGTACCTACGAGAATTTAAACGGCGGCAATGGGAAAGGCAAGGAGATTTATAGCCGACCACACCAAACTCTAGAGAGAACATTGTAGAATTCCAAGACTCTGTATCTGCAGCAGAATAGCACACACATGGAATTGAATGTTGGGTTGCCTTTTCGAGAAGGTTTCTCTATACTTATGTATGAGATATATGGCTTTCGGATGAAGTTGTGGCCAGGACTTCTTGCCTTCTGGTTCTATATAATGTGGGTTCGAATTTGGAATACTCGTATTATACACATACTGTGTGGTCCTTGGTGGGTGAAGTGTGTATCAAGTGAAATTTTTTCAATCCTCTTACTATTATTGAAATAAATGTTCTATCATGAAAAAACAAAAAATAATTCAAGTATTGACATTTTATGTATTTGAATTTAGAGAAAAGGAATTTGGACTGTTTCGTTTGATGTATGTGGAACTAAATTAAGTTGACAAAAAAGGTTCCCATTAGAATGTAACATGTGAGCCTTAGAGTTGATTTTTATTAAGTATTGTAGAAGAATACACATTTTTTTTTGGAAGATTCAAAGATGTTTCGGGCCCAGCTGTTATAGTTTATGATCCATTACTGGAAAGTGTTTGCATAATTCTTTAGAAATTTGAACATCCTCCTGAATTAACCTCCTGAATAGTTGGAAAAACCAACACCTCAAAAATAGGAAAAATTATAACTTGATTCCATATTGTACGAGTAAATTCCATTCCGGACTTAGTATTTATTTCAGTGGATACGACAGTGGCCGGAGGTTTATTTTCTTGTTGAAATACACTGATCAGCTCTTAAGGTTGTAATTGGTAGGTGGATCTTTCCGAGCATTAAAAAAAACAATGATTTTCGACCAATAGATCTTGCAACGATTTGAAATATGACTAAGGATCTTAAAAAAAAAACTTGTCGCCCTTCTCTACACTTTTACTTCCCACCAAATTCACCATGTGCTAATAGACGCAAGTCACGTATGCGACATCTGTGCCGTGCATCCATTTGGAGGTTCAAACGTCACCGACTCTGATCACTTTCTAGCTCGGCATTGGTATGAAAAAAAATAACGATCCACATAGAACAAAAAGAGGGCGTACATCTCAAGGAGATCGAGGACTCTCTCAATCGCAACACAATCCAAAAATTAGAAAAAAGGCACGGGCTGCTGATTCTAAGACTAGAACATAACTCCTTTCGAAACAGCGAAAGCAACCAAACCACAGGTAATAGTAGATGTTTTCAAGGATTTCCACCAACTACTAAGTGACCATCCTATTTAGCGATTAATCTAGTTCAGTCAATGAAGAACCAATTCCATCACCCCGTATAGTAAAGGTATGTCGTAGGTGATTTAATATTTTAACACGAGAGCTTTCAAATACAGAATTGACATTTTGCACAACATTATGAAACAAGCATAGTTGGAAGCATGTCCGGTGACGAGACTATCAGCTATCATAAAAACGTGATCCTCTTGTGGCCAAGGAATATTGAGTATATCACTATTTAACCTTGGATAAAATTCTGTACTGTGCGAGCATCTTAAATTGTTTTGAAATATTACATATAATACACCTGGTAACTCGAGATTCACCAGCTTTCTACTGACTTGAAACCTTGAAAGCCGCGGTAAACGAGCTTTAGATCTCAGAAAAACTTATCCAGCTAACTTGCTTTGATATTGGAAAACAGTTCCTGCTGGCTTTATGGTTTCTGTTAGGTGATCCGCTATCATGTGATTTCTTCAAAATCGTTCTGCCCACAGACTAGGAAAAAACGTCACTTTTGATAGCAAAAACTTCCAAAGTGCTATTACCACATTAGTGGAGATCAGTCTAAGAATTGCACTAAGAAACCGCTGCTGGTGCTCCGTTTTTTCAGTACCTAGTGTTTGTTGGTAAGTAGAAAGGAAGGTCTGCTACTGCACTTTTTATGTGTGAGAACAGTGAATGCCGGAGAAAATATACCGTGGACTCTATGAGCTGTACCACGATATGGATCTAGTTCAGAAAACTTAACGAATAAATTGATTCGGCCACATTGAGCGGATAGACATAATTGTTTCGGCCGCCTCGGACTTTAAATATCAGTGAATTTTAAGGGAAAAATAAGGATGAGATCTTAAAGACCCTGCCGTCGGGAATGCTCAAGCTATTAGTCTGTATGATTAGAACCAATATGCTCGAGATATTTGAGTATAGAAGGCCGGAATATCTCAGACTGAAAACACTACGTTTATTATGTACATAAGTAGTGATTTTCAATAAGGGTGGTAAGACGTTGAAATGGAATGAAACAAGCTGTGTGTGAGGTATCTTTTTTTATTTACAACGCTCATGTCTACCGTTGTGTAAGGAATATGACATTGTTTAAACCTCGGCTTCTTACGGTGGCACGGATCCGAGTGGTCCAATTTTAAATGACTGATCCGATAGAACCTGCTGAATTTGGGCGATGGCCTATGTTATGACCTTAATGCCAATGGCATCGGTCGATTATGATTTATTCTCAAAGACCTGCTATTCATTGACTTCGAGAAGGCTTTCGATTGCTTCGATAGAGAATTTATTTGGCTTCACGCAGGAGGGGTATCCCGGATAAATTAATAGCTATTATTAAGGCAACTTATGATGGATCCAAATGTCACGTTTTGCACGAAGGGAGGCTGTCAGAAGAGTTTTAAGTCCAAACTGGAATCAGACAGGGCTGCATTCTGTCACCAATATTGTTTCTGTTAGTGATAAGCGATGTCCTGCGAGCGGCCTGGACTGGAAATGGAGGGATTCGATGGACTCTGACGTCTCACCTGAAATATCTTGACTATGCGGACGACGTATGCTTGCTCTCTTATAGGATCATAGATCTCCACCAAAGAACAACAATCGGTAGAGAAAGTACAGAGCTTCAAATATCTTGGAAGTATCATCTCTACCAAGGATGGCACCAAACAGGACATCAGCAGTCGAATAGGGAAACCAAAGGCTGCTTTCGGTATGCTTAGAAATATATGGAGGAATAACTCTCTAAGCTTAAGCACCAAGCTACTGCTGTTTGGATCCAACGTCGAAGACGTCCGAGAAGCTCATGGAGAAGGATAGTCGAGGAGGAGTCAGCCCAACTAGGCAAGAGTTGGAGGGAATTGCGACTCATATCCAGGAACCGAACACGATGGCAAGCTCGCGTATGCCGTATGCCCTACTAGGGGTCCCCCATGGACATAAAGGTCTGAGGACCTAAGTAATTAAGTAAGTAAATCGGATGACCTTTGTGGCCAATTCGAGTTACCTCAGCGAAAGATAACCTTACCCCCAAATCGTTCGTGCTGAATATCAATCGTGGTGTCCGCTATGTGTCACGTAGCTCCAACCTGCTGGAACCATAATTGATCTAGGCCCATATGGTTCAATTTGGGCCACAAGAAATCGATTCTCATCGTTCTGTAACACTCGCCATTGAGGTAGACCACCCCACCAACCTCGTTTTCCAAAAAGTACGGACCGTTGCAATGACGCCACCGGTCCAAAATCTACATTAAACCGTAAATTTATGAGAGCACACTGTCACCTGAAACATAGGCATTGCCTATGGTGATGAACTTTAAGCTCCTGGCTTAGTTGGATCTAGTACGGCTACAGGTCCAAGTCCCGATGCAAAATGCGCAAAGTTGAATTCTACGAAAGCCAGAGTTCATCTGCACGTCGAGGAATCGACTGCATCGGGTTCTACTGTACACTTTCACGGAACGCAATGATGTTCGTTGAATGAACTGGTCGTTTGAAATTTGGCCTCCAAAAAAAGGTAAACAAAACTCCAAAAAGCTCTTGGGCCAGACGAGACATCCCTGAGTTCTGGAAAATTATGGCTAACGATTTAGAGATACTTATCAGCGGTGACCGTTTAATCAAGCTTGTGGCACACACCATGAAAATCGTAGAACAGGTACCAAAAGGCAAAATGCGAAGAATAATACGACCATCTGATTAACATCAATAGAGAACCACTATATGGTATTGCCAGGGGCCTAGAGGAATTCCTTACGTCGACGTGCGGAAGATCATGGCCATGTGCGAGCAAGTAAAAACAAGGTAAGATGCCCTGCATGGTTCACCATAAATTGTCTACCATAGAATGTACCACAAAGAACTTTCCGAGCAGGTTCCTCTTCGCTCATGCGAACTAGGTGCCCTGTCCACCGGAGTCTACTGAGCTTAATTTTTGTCACGATATCTGCTTCAAGGTAGATTGCGTACAGTTCATGATTGTCTCCGGAATCGTACTTCCTCAAATACGGGCCCAACAATTCTCCTTAAGACTTTTCTCTTGAACGCAGCTAAGAGGTCGGAGTGCCTCTTGCTAATCACCCAAATCTCGGATCCATTTATGTGAGTACTGGCAGGACCATGGTCCTGTACAGCAGCAGTTTTGAAGTTATGGTGAGATTTCTGGATTTGAAGAGCTTTGACAGACTATAGTAGGCTCTGTTGGATGGAACCATTATAAGTGAACATAAATTGGTGGAAGTTCTGAAAAGAAATATGTACATAATTAGCGCGAACCATTTTCTGTTCCACACAGGCAAATTCCGGATATTTATTGGAATTGAAACAGGACTTCCCAAGTGCGAAATGTAAAAAGTTACGATATAATTACATCTATATGATCAATAGTAAGGATAATATGTTTGATAATAATATTAAGCAGCGTATGTACGTAGGCTGAATGAAGTTGTGGGAAAACTCTGCCATCTTCAGTGATCGAAAAATGCCCATAAGTTGAAAGAAAGGCCCTACACCGCAGTTGTTCATCCATCAGTGCTGACATACAATGGACAATGTAAAATGCGTACCTATAAGTGAAGTACCCATTTACATAATGGTTAATGCGTTGGACTGTCATCCAGAAGGTCTTGTGTTCAATTGTCAGCCACTGCAAAAAAGTTTGTACTGTCTCATCCGAGAAATTGACAAATCTTCTTAGAGTATCTCTTTTCATGAAAAGTGCTGCTTATGTGCCGTTCGGAATCGACAGAAATTTGTAGATCCCCTCAATTCCTTGAATGAATGAGAGTTATAAGTCACTAGGTTTAAGCTCTCTTCAAGCAAAAAAGTCCGAAGAAGCCTCTGAAATAAAAATATTGGAAAAAATCCGCATGACCATCTATCGGGGGAAAGTATCAAACTGTACGTGACAAAACCTTCCATAACTTGGCACTTAAACAAGAAACAGTACAAAATCGAAGGGTTTGTCGTCGTTTCTTGAGGTTAGCCCGCAAATATGGACCCTTTAGGTGAGGCAGTGAATGGGAAAAATCATAACGAATTTTGGTGTACCCCAAGGTTCAATATTGGGTACCATATTGTTTCTCATTTACTTAAATTCCATTTTTTGCCAACGTTTCGTGATAAAATTACCGCGTTTGTGGATTTAGAAACCAAAAGACTTTACACTTAATAGCCAACGTAGTATACCTCTCAAAGACACACTACACATTTTTGTTTCAGCAACATAAAAGGCTAAAGAAAAAGACCCTTAACAACTTAGTTTTAAACTATTCCAGTCATATTTTAATGACAAAAGTTTTTAGGGCTCAAAAATAATTTGTTTATTTGGATTCCTTGAAAAGAATGCTAACCAAGCATCTCAACAAAATCCCAATTGCAAAACATTCCTTGAGGTTGGCACTTCCTTTTACAGTTATTATTAACAATCTCAAGGAAGCGAAATATATTAGAATATATTTTCACATCTTCAGCCTACACACCCAATTCGGGCAGAAATTTTGCGGTATCGCCTAATTAGAAATGCAAAAATTTAACCAAGGCTTACAAGGACAACCAGAACTCACTCTGCCTCAGTCAATATAAACCGTATTAAAACCAGCCCCATACCCCAGTAGACGGAGAGCGTTAATTGCGTTAAAATTGTCAATTAACAAAGTAATCCGCATTCAATTAAAATATCTAATGACCAAAAATGAAAATTTATTCTAATAATTCTGGGAAAAAGGATACACAAACACAAACACGCTAGGCCCTTTATTCTCACTTCAGCCGCGAATAGTGGTGAATAAGGAAAAAAATAAACCCAACGTCCTGCTTTTCTTAACCCTTCCTCTCTGTTGTAATTATTCAGCGAGAATAAGATACTGTATCTTATTTTGTTTTTTTCCTTTTTGAGAAAAAAGGACTTTTGCTTTTTCAGCCTTAGCACAAAAGAACCAGCGCGGCGAACAAAATAAATAAATAGCAAATGAAATCGCTCTGAAGGATGAAAACTGGGGCAAGTGAAACGGTTCTGATGTTCCATATCAGGAAACAAAAGCAAGAGGCTCTTCTCTGTCCGCAGGACTACTTGTGTTCGCCAGCACCCGATCCAAATAAATTTGAAAATTATTCAAAATAATTCCAGTTCAAGCGACTGGACCTGAGGGGGGCTGTGGAATTTATTTTGTGTGTGGGAGAATTAAAATATTCATCTCATCTCATTTCGCCTTTTTGGTTCATCGGTCCGATTCTTAGTTCGGACTTAAAATGTAGGCTTTTCTTCGGTCGCTTTGCTCGAAGAGGATAAACATTATACCCACCTACTCACCAGCTGTTGGTTTTGATTAAGAACAAACTGTTAACAGGCACTTGTCGAAAATGAATGTTTTTGTCATCCCCAGAATTTTTATTTTTTCGAATAATAAATGAATGGATGACGAGCATTTTGACAGCTTCAACTACTGCTGAGGATTTAAGAGAGCAAAAAAAATGAGGCCAACACTTCAAGTTATATTGAATTTCTTAAAGATTAATATCCTTAATGAAGTTTTGTAAATTGATTTTAAATCTTTTACGCGATGGAGGAAATTGATGATGGATTAGTTGAAGGAATTATGCCTGCCTAACAGGCCATGAGCGTTTTGAAATTACACTTGATGGATATTAATAGGCAGGCAATGATCTTAACGACTTTTTTGATCTCAAATGGAATGAGTTTTTGCACAAGGAAATATTTTATTTCTTATTTATAAGAAGCTCAACTACAACAATAATGAAACGGGCGACTGGGTCCTTAGTATTTGCTCTTATTTTCAAAGAACTTAACATCTCAAATATGGGTGTTTTAAGGGAAAAATCATGAACAAAATCATTTAGCTCAAACTAGCAAATTAATGTCATAAAAACGTGTTTTGAAAAAAATAGTTTTTCTTATTAAAGTTTGTAAAACATGTTTAAGAACAAAAATAAAAAGAAAGTCCAAAATAAAATAAAATGCACGACTGGGTCTCATGAACGTGCTCTAATGTAAAAGACGAAGAATTGCAAAAATAACTGATACTAGGAAAAAACTGTTCATAAGCATAAAATTCATTTTTTAAATGACTAAAACAATTTTTTTTTAGTAGTTGGAGCTATAAGCAGGATGCCATGTGATTCAAGCAAATATTGGCTTATGCCAGAATAAAAATTATAAGTTGTCGTAGTGGTTTCTTAAAAAAATAAGCTTTTATATACAAAATTTTTAAAAAAAATTTGGTGCGCCAACTCAAACTTTTTATTATTATGCGAATAAAAAATAAATTTCCCTAAAAAATTACCAAGCCGTTTTTGAGATATTGAATTTTCCAAAAAATTAAATTCTTAGAAGATTTTCTCAAAGAGATTTCATTAAAATCTGTTACTCCGATGATGAGAATTTCAAAACTCGAATTTTTAGTCTTTTCCCCCTAAACGTTTTTTCTTTTTTTTTTTTTGAAGATCAAAAATAACGGTACCCGCCATATTTCGAAATTTTATAAATATTTCTTTTTTCTCAACAACTTTTCGACAGATTTAAAAAATAAAAATACAAAAAAAAAATCAAATAGTTAAAGCTAAATAATAGTTGAAAAGAATTTTCCGAAAAACGCTTATTGAGGGTACCCCCCAAAGAACCATTTTTTTTTGTTTTTGATTTTCTCAAAAAAGGTACAACCAATTTTGATCATATTATTTTTTTTTGCTAAAGCTCCCCAAAAACTTGAATAGAATTGTGTACTCAAATTTAAATTTTCAAAAAAAAAAAATTGGATTTTTTTAACTTGATAAATGAAAGTTTCTCAATATAATCTACAAGATGTGAGAAAAAATGTTTTTTACCTATGTAAAACTAAAGGTACCCAGCATACAAGCGTTAAAAAATGATTTTCAAAAATCGTATTTTTCTCGAAAAAGGAGGGCGCCTAGAATTTTGATAAAAATTTTTCTTTCAATTAATTCATACGATATTTAATTTAAAAAGAAAAAAAATTGAAATTAAGATATGTATTACAGCTTGTACCTACCATAGAACCATTTTTTCAAATTTTGAATTACTTATTTTCGACATAACGGATTTTAATGAAATTTTTTTTATAGAGATGCTTCTATAATAGTTTAAAAAACATTGCATTTCAAGACTTTAAAAAAATATTTTTTTTGGAAAATTCGACATTTCAAAAACGGTTTAGAATTTTTTTGAAAATTTAATTTTCATTCGTACAATAATAAGAACTTAAAGTTAGCGTCTCAAATTTTTTTCTTAAAAATCTCTTAAAAATTTTGTATATAAAAGCTATTTTATTAAGAAACCACTACAACGACTTATAATTTTTGTTCTTTCATAAATTCATACGAGTATTTGCATAGCATTCTGTTTTTATCTCTTACTACTAAATGGATTTAAAAAATTTATTTTGTCCTTAAGAAATTTAATTTAGTTACCTATGTAATTAGTTTTTTTCGAAAAAAAACACTTATTTTTTGTTTTTGTTTTTCAAAAGCGGTTCAACGGATTTTATTCATTTTTCTTATAATTAAAGCTTCCCAAGAGTGCATAGTCTTCTGTTCGAATTAACCAAAAAAAAAAAACTTTTTGGATTTTTAAGAAAAAATTCAATTTAAAAAAAACACTCAATATTTCGAAAAAGCCATGCTAATTTTTTTTTTTTTTGAATCTTGACAAATAAAAGTTTGAATACAATCTACAAGAAGTGGGAAACAAATTTGTATTTTACCAAAAAATACCGGTGCTCACAATACAAAGCCTTTGAACACAAATTTAATGGATGAAATTTAACTATGCGAAAATATAATTTTCCGTTAAAAACTGGTTTTTGAAAGTTAAAAATTTCATGCCACCCAGGCGTGCATTTAAAAAAGAAAATATTTTATAAAATTTCGTAAAAAATGTATAAGGCAGGTTATTTATTATTAAAAATGCTGTTTTCCAAGTTTGAAAAAAATCGCCCGAGCCGGTTTTAGCATGTAGTCGAACACACAGACGAACGCATAACTTGTCGTGTAGAACCCTTATGTCGTTAGTAAAAATGGGTATACCATGTTTTTTTTATGAAAAAATTTAAGTAAATTTTGCGTAATTTCTCGTATACAAAAAATTATTTATTTATTAATTGAAATCGTTTCATGATTTTTTTTCAATTTTGCAGCTAAGTTTTATTAATTTTGACGTCAAACAATTTTAGGAATTGTTTTAATTTCCCGCATCCATATTTTTACAGGAGTATATACAATTCTTAAGACCCAATTGAATTCTACAAGCAAATTAACGTTTTTAGAGTTTAAGACTATTTAAAGAGGGTTTTTTCGCTAAATGCATAAATGTTATTATATTTCGTGACGTACTGGTACATTGACTGTCCCGCCGAATACCTGAGATCGATTACCAGTTACTGCATCTAAGCACAAAATTTCTGGGGTGCTGCCCTATTGCGAAGAAGTGATAAATCTTCTTATATGTAGAATATCTCTTGTCGTGTGCCGTTCAGACTCGGCGAAAAAATTTTGGGTCGCCTTCATTCCTCTCGACAACATGCACACAGAAATTGTTGAGAGTTGTAAGTCACTTAGCCTTAGTTTTCCGCAAGCTGTCGCTGCACTAAAATATATTATATTTATTTTTATGGCACATATTATGCTGTATTTACCAATTTTCGTATTTACCAATTTTCAAATAAAAGTTAAGTGAATTCAACTCCAAAATGCGTAGAATTACTTATATTCCCTCACTCCACCCAATCGGAAGTACCTAAATATCTAATTTTCTTCATCTTCGTTATTGCCCATTTTATTTCGTTGTTGCTCTGTTCGTTAGAAATTTGGCTTGCCTTTTTCAAAAATGCATATTTAAGTTCAATTACAACCTATTTCCTACATATTTTAATTAAACTAGTTAAATTGTGTTTGAAGGAAACGACCAGAGACAAAATTACTAGTAGCTAATAGGTAGGTACATATCTACTATAATTCCTTACTTCAAATCCTGATTTATCGAATAGCTGAAGTGTATTTCCCATTAAAGAACAAAAAAAAGAAAATGCAAATTAGTCCTTAAATGATCACCCTCGAGTACCTTTTTGTCTAACAGAACACTACCTTAAACAATCGTTTTTGAGTCTATAACAAAACGACATCATATTATACCTACACATCCATCTACGTAACTCATTATAGCATCTAGGCTAAAGCCTGAGGCGAGACTTGTACAAGAAAATCCTCTAACACGCAAATTCACTTTAATAAATGAAAATTTAAATTCTCCATCCAACCATCATAGCAATGCAATACAATTAAGTACCTACCTAGTACAGTTCTGGCGCACCCTTTGTGCCTATTAGTTCCGCCATTATCATTACCCTCGCATAACATGCTAACCGGTGACAATTTGAAATCCCATCCTCCATAAACCACCTACGAATTGTACATTTTTTCTCTCGACTAACGGCTGTTCTATAGTCCTCTCCCCCGAGCTCGATCCCCATAGTATTGGTCTTATACCAAACCAAAAAGGAGCTGATTTTCTAGGATTTAAAGTCTGGGCTCCCCCACCCCCCGTAAAATTACAATAAAATGCGATTGCACATCTTAATAAATGTCAGTTCTTTTGCAGGGCGACAACACTAAGCCAAGGGGGTTATTCACATTTAAGCAGAGAACCAGAGCACAGCGGCAGCGGCAGACATACATATTCAGGAAGAAGCTAACGGGATGCAAAATCAGAACTCCGGAGCAGAAAAAGGATACAGAGTTATAAAAACCTCTAACGCCGCCGCCGCCGCATAGCCAAGGCTAAAGCTGAAGGTGATTTATGCTGAATGTTAAAGCAGTCGTCTTCTTTTTCTGCATCCCCCCATTTCATGTTTAAGTGAAACGATGAGATCAGGGCTTAGGATTCACAGTGCTTCTGGTGCCACGGAGAAGGGTTGCCGAGCAGAATGACAAAAAAAGGAAAAACTATACAACTATATTATTTTGCAATCCGTTCTTCGGTTTTTCGTTCCGATCTCATTAACTTAGTTAAAAGCTCATTCATTTATTTTCCCATAGACATGGAAATAAGGGCGGCTCATTTGGAAAACCATGTTTTCAACCCTAACAAGCCGGCGATGCAGGCAGAGTCGGAGTAGAAGACCATCATCCCGTGCCGTGCGGGCCGTGCCCGTAACTCCCCAACCATCCATAAAATGAACATAGGCCGAGTGCAGAAGAACATAATGATAATGATGATGGGGTTGGAAACGGTAGTGTTTTAAAATTCACTCACTGTGCCATAATTTTGCTCTTTTCTGGATTCCTCGTTTTTTTTTTATTTTTGCTGGAACAATGAAACACAACATTGTATACGGTTTTTGGTCCTGCAGCTCGTAATGGGGTTGGGGTGTTGTATTTTTTTTTGTGTGACAGTTCTGCCCCTGCAAGTGCGCACCTCTCTCACTTACACCATCATAGACCGTGCCAAAAAGAATTTGTTTTGTTTTGCGATGAATTAAAAATGAGGAGACAATGAATTGAGGTGGTTTTTTTGTTGGCTTCCATTTTTGCTTTTAAGCAACGGACATTGCCCCAGTGGAGTTGTTTCCTGGGGCGTTGTTTTTGCTCCTTCTTCTTGTGCTTCTGTGGTATAAAGTGTGTTTTTTGCAGCTACTTAGGCTATGGATGTTCACTTTGAGAAGTTTTTCTTTTGTTTTGATTCTTTTTTTTGTGTTCGTGAGTGTTTTGTTTTCTTAAAGGTTTTGGAAGTTAATTAATGCAAAATTAAGAGGACGAATGGGAGGTTCTGGGAAAGTTTTAATTGATTTGTGTTTCCTTTTTTGAAGTAGGTACCTACCTACCTAGTTTTTGCGCTGGAAAACAGCGTAAACCGGCGAATTTTATGTGCGCTAGTTAAGTGAAATATGCAACATTATATTTTTTTGCAGTTGGAAATCCTTTGATGGAGTTTTATTTGAAATTGAATTTCAGATCAACGCCTTTTGGAGAGTTTTTAAATTAGTTATAGGCAAGCTATAGCAAAAGAGTAGGCAGTATTCTTTTTAAACAAATAAAACTGAAAACTGATTTGCAGAACACATTCGTAGCTTTTCAACTTATGTATAATGATCTATTGATCCAAAAAAAGTTTTAATTAGAGAGAATCTAAAAGGAAATACCGATGCACATTGGTTCTGAACATTTAAACATTGGAATGGGAGTGAAATATTGAGCCGGGAAGCATTCGACATTCGTGTAGTGTGGCTAATTAAGGAATTCCTGAATTTGAAAGAACGTCCGAAGCTGGCCTCAAGTAGATCATCAATACCAAATGCACCCATTTTTAATAGGAAAGAGAGATTTGTGGCACTGTTCAGTGATATATGTAAGCCATCAGATCACCAGTTGATCTGTTGCTACGAAGCCATATTGCTGGTCATTGTTAAGCTTCGTTCTTCAAGGTACCTAATTCTTGAGAGGATAATTCATCAACGCTTCCACGACTTAAGAAAGAAGGGATGTAAAAGATGCAATTGAACGATAGTTAGAGAAGGAAGAAGATTCGCCTTTTTTAGAGACAGGCTGGACAAATGCTGCTTTCTATTCGCTCGGAAAGAGACTTGTAGAATAGGGCTTAGATAATTGTACCTTTATACTATAGGTACCTAAGTACTGGATAAATTTTCCCCTTCAAAAATCTCTATTGGGGAAATCTTTCCAAGTTGTTTTGTGATTTTCTCTTCAATCTTTAAACCGTGAAGAATTAACTTTATAATTTGAATTTGAGATGTCAATCGATATTGGTCTTAAAAACCTGTACATCACAATGAGAGGGAAAAATCCCAATGTTTTTCATATTCTAATAGTGCGGCTAAGGAAAGAAGCTCTATATTTGACAGTATACGTCTGAAGATATGCCCAAGGGTAAGCTGATGGACATAAGCTGATAAATATTATTATTATTAAATTATTACGATGATTTAAGTTTAATATTTCAGAGCCCTAATTATCAATTTAAAAATTTCGTAAAGGAGAATTCTTTGTTGTTGAGTTGGCTCAGTGAATGCGTGAATGGAAAGATCCCAGTTCAATTCAAAATCTCTATCCTAATTGTCCACCACCATTTTTAAACTTGCATTTTCCCAATATCGTTAATGCCTATACTTATTTCACGCATTGAACAATTTATTGTTTGCTTTAAAAATTGCAATAAGGCGATTTTTTTTCCGACACATTTCAGTTCAAGTCGAGTACAAAACAGAACTATTTGTAGGAAATTCTGAAACTGCCATGCTAACTTCACGCTTGAAATGCGGCTAGCCAGTGGAAAACCAAACCCTAACAAACATTTTTGACATTTATGTACGTAGCTACATATAAGTAGATGCTATATGGCAAGTAATGTATTCGTAAAAAAAATTTAACTAGAGATTTTGTTCACTCCACCCACAAAAAGATTTTTTTTTTTTAAGACCAAAAATAAAGGTACCTGCCACCAAGTAGATACTGTGTACTCGAATTTTCAAACAAAATTTGTTTCAACATTTCGAAAACTTGCTTGATTTTTTAAATCTTGACAGTTAAAAGTTTTTTAATGCAGTCTTTAAGATGTGATAAAAAATTTATTTTATATAGAAACAATGGTACCCACCATACAAATGTTCAAAAGTGGTTTTCGAAAATTGTATTTTTCTCGAAAGCAGCACCTAGAATATTGATAACATTTGTTACCTATGAACGTGATCGCCTACGAAGAGCGTCTTTGATCTTTAATGAAGGATGTGGCAGAAATTCAAATAAAGGATAAAATCTATAAACCTGATTGTTGCAGATCTGCTGGACCTAAACGGAAAATTCCTATACGGAAGATTAAAGGAAGAAATGAATTAATTATATAAAAAAGGAGAACTAGGCAATATTTCACTAATCTCCTTAAAGTGCAGTATTGAACTTTGTTTATTTTGGTTACGTTATAGAGTTTTTTTGTCCAAACAATACAACAATTCATTGATTCGAATGGTGGCAACTATTAAGCGTGTTCATTTAACTGATAACTGAAAGGATATCTCAAGTTCTGACAGATCCTTTTGGAGAGGTTCAGAACCTCTCGGTCGATGGCGAGCACATTGTGTTTACTAATTATGTAATTTAACGAATAAGGGGAATGAAGCTTAAGAGGGTAATGACCTATTGCTATTCGTGTAGAGAAAATAAGTAGGACAGTAACCAAACACAAAACCTATGTACCTGATCAAATCAAAAAGTTAAAGTTCAGCGAATAGCTTAGTGCATTGCCCTAGACGTGATTTTAACTGATTGAGAAAATTTAAATATTGTTTAAAAAATTACATTAAATGTGGTTCCGAAGAACTACTGTTTGAGAGGGACAGTGGGTTGGTTGACGGTCTTAGAGGATAGAAAAATAAAACGCACGACTGGGTCGCACGAACTTGCTCCTATGTAAACGACTAAGAATTTCAAAAATGAATGTTATTAGAGAAAACTGTTCTTAAGGATAAAATTAATTTTTTAAATATGTAACTAAAACAACTCCTTTAGCCGTTGGATCTAAGCACAGGATGCAATGTGTTTTAAGCAAAAATTAGTATATGCAAGAACAAAATTATAATTTGTTGTAGTGGTTTCTTAAAAAAAATTAGCTTTTATACAAAATTTTTAAAACATTTAAAAAAAAAAAATTTAGAACGCCAATTTTAAGTGTTTATTAATGTACGAATAAAACTTAAATCTACAAAAAAAAAATATTGATCCGTTTTTGAGATATCGAATGTTCCAAAAAAAACTAGATTTTTTTTTCAAAATTCAAACAAATATTTATCTTTAAAGTTTTGAAATGCAATGTTCTTTAAAACTTTCTAGAAGCTTGTCTATAAAAAATTTCATTAAAATCCGTTATACCGATAATGAGAAATTCAAAATTCGAAAAAATCGTTCTATGGTAGATACCGTTAGCAATATCTAAATTTTAAAATATTTTTTATAACTATAATGTTCGTAAAAATTAATCAAAAGAAAAACAAAATTAGTAAAATTCTCGAAACCGTTTTCGAGAAAAATACGATTTTCGAAAACCATTTTTTAACTTTTGTATGGAGTGTACCGTTATTTTAAGGTTATTTTTCATTTCTTGTGCCTATAATCTAGGGGTTTTCGAAATATTGAGTTTTCAAAAAAAAAAATTTTGTAATATTTTTTAAAAATCCAAAAAAATATTTTTTGAAAACTTGAATCCACAATAATATTCAAACTGTTGGAGACCTTTAGCAGAAAAAAAATGATCAAAATCCGTTGTGCCGTTTTTTAGAAAATCAAAAACCAAAAAAATGGTTCCAAGGGGGGTACCAAAAATAACTATTTTTTGGAAAATTTTTTTCAACCATTTGCTAGCTTTAACTCAATGAATTTTTTTTGAATATTTTAAAAAAAATATGTGGGACAGTTTTTGAGAAAAAAAAAATATTTATAAAATTTCGAAAAAAAAATCGTATGGCAGGTACCGTTATTTTTGGTCTTAAAAAAAAACATCCGGGGAAAAAAATAAAACCCTTATCTATGAATTTTTGAATATTACAAAAACAACTTGAATGAACTACCACCAAGTGGGTTCTTATTTGGCTGTAGTTATAGCTAGTTCACGGTTGCCAAGCCGATTCATAAATATACGAGTATGATTCATAAATATATGAAGCTTCACAGGCACAACTGAATGTATGTAACCGAACAAAAACCCCTTCTAAAACCCTTATCTACCAAGTTTAAAGAAAATCGGCCGAGCCGTTTAGCTGTAGTCGAACAGACGGAATTGCGAGACCCACTTTTTTGGTCTTCACTATCATCGTAATGTCAACTTTGATCAAAATCTCGAGTTCGATTTTTTTTCCGAATGCATAACTTGCCTTATAGTACAGTACCTATAAGTCGCAAATAAAAATTATGGGTAGAATTTAGTTCGTTAGTTGTTCTAGGATTACATTAGTTTTTTTCTCGAATAGTGGCATAGATATGTATCTAGATTTGTGCCTTTTCCTTATTAGGCTCCAGACCCCTATTCCTATTATCCATCGTAATGTCCTATCCTATCCTTTCCCCATATAGTCAGAGAGCGAATTTTCTGGCTGCGTATATCCACACTGTTTCTAACAGGCCAGCTGTTTTGGCACTGAGTGAAACCCAAGTGGGTGAGGATTCCGATCCTGCTGAATTCTTTATTCATGGGTATAGCTTGGTGCCATTATTCTTTTCCCACCATGGTCTCGCCATATATATTAGGAATGATGTTGCTTATCAGCTCTTACCACAATATGGTCGCTGCACCAACTCCTTCTTCAATTTTATGTGGTTTAAATTTTCCATTAATAAGCACATCATTCACTATTGCTTTCTTTATAGAAGCCCAAATTTGGATAGAGTTTCAACTTCTCACGAATTTGATGCTCTGTCCGACTCCATCCAAAGAATTGTTTCCCTAGATCCTCGCACTGAAATCGTTATTACGGGTGATTTCAATGTTCACAATTCTTCTTGGCTTCTTCATTCGGGCCAGACAACACCCGAAGGAATGTGTGTTGAGATTTTTGCTGAGTTTAACCACCTTACTCAGCTTGTCAACGAGCCTACTCGAATATCGGACGTTAATGGCCGAGCGGAAAATACTCTTGACTTGTTTCTTACTTCTGACCCTGATAAATACACAATAAGTGTATTGACGCCTCTAGGCACATCTGACCATAGTGTTATATCTGCAAATTTCTCGTGTCAAACAAATCCAGTTAGAGAAAGAGCTCCTAGAAGAACCGTATGGCAGTACGAGAAAGCCAACTGGAACGGTTTGAACAACTTTTTCAGGATCTTTAACTGGTCACTATGCTTCCTCGATAGTGACGTAGATTCCAGCGCAGATATGATAACTAACATAATTCTTTTGGGAATGAGAAATTTTATCCCGAATAGGGTTAAAAGTATCAGACCCAAGGATAAATCATGGTTTGATTTGAGCTGTAAAGAGGTTATCAAGGAAAAAGAGGTAAGCTTCCGGTGTTTTAGAGCCAACCCAACTGAGGAAAACCGGAAAAAGTTCAAACAAGCCAGGAAGGCCTGCAACGCCCATATTCGACGGACCAAATTTTTACATGATCAAAAATCAAGGCAAAAAATACTGCAATGTCCCAAAGGCAGTAAGAATTTTTGGTCATTTGTAAAAAATATGAGGAATTCTTCCTCTTCCTCGGTTCCTACGCTTGTTTTCAATGACACTCCTTTCGTTAGCTCTATTGATAAAGCTAACTTGTTTGTAAGGCAGTTCGCCGCAAATTCCACCTTGCCGGATAGTGTCATGACTCCCCCAATTCTTGAGCGCGTTAGTGATTCTATGGGACAAATCTTTTTTCGCACTCGTACCGTGGCAAGAGTCCTGAAAGATCTCAACATTCATAAATCCGCTGGTCCGGATGGTATCCCCGCTATTATTCTGAAGAGGTGTTCTTCCACGCTAGCAAAACCCCTGCGTAAGCTTTTCTATCTATCCTATTCTTCTGGGCTCGTTCCGAGTAGATGGAAAACAGCATTTGTTCAGCCGATTCCAAAAAAAGGCGACTCTTCTTCTCCCTCAAATTATCGACCGATCGCACTAACGTCCCTTCTTTCTAAGGTCATGGAAACGCTGATTAATTATCAGCTCAAGAAATATCTTGAAGAACGAAAGCTTCTTAATGACCGGCAGTATGGCTTTCGTAGCAATAGGTCCACTGGTGATTTGATGGTTTATCTAACCGAAAAGTGGAACAAATCTTTACATTGTTTCGGAGAAAGTAAGATTATTGCACTCGATATTTCAAAGGCATTTGATAAAGTCTGGCATCTTGCTCTTTTATCGAAAATGCGTGCTTTCGGCATCGACGAATCCCTACTTCTTTGGATTAGAAATTTTCTTTCGAACCGTTCAATACAAGTTGTACTTGACGGATTCAAGTCTGAAACCCACAATATAAATGCTGGTGTGCCCCAGGGCTCCGTTTTGTCCCCAACCCTCTTCCTCATTTTTATTAATGATCTCCTGTCTGTAACTTCTAATCCAATTAACTGTTTCGCTGACGATAGTACTCTTAGCTTTTCATATTCGTTTTCAGACTCACATCCCTCCTCTTCGGATGTGGAACTGCAACGACAAAATATGATAAGCTCATTAAATCACGACCTAAACAGCATTGTACAATGGGGAATAAGAAACCGTGTCGAATTTAATGCTTCAAAAACTCAATGCTGTCTTGTATCGTTAAAGCGTGATATACCCCCCTTGCCACTATCTATGAGTGGCACTTGCATCAACGAAACTGAACATCTCGATATTCTCGGTATGTGCATCACGAACCACCTCTTGTGGAACGATCACATACGCGATGTTGCCAAGAATGCCGCAAGATGTTTGGGTTTTCTGAGACGGTGCAAGAAATTCTTCTCTCCTTCTGATCTGGCTACAATCTATAAAACCTACATACGTCCAAAACTTGAGTATAACTCCCATCTATGGGCTGGTGCTCCAGTAACTTACTTAAGTCTCTTGGACAGTATTCAAAGAAGAGCTTTTAAAATGATTGGTGACAACAACATAATTGGCTCATTTACGTCACTCCAACATCGTCGTAATGTTTCTTGCCTCACCCTTTTTTACCGTTATTTTAACGGACTTTGCTCTAGTGAAATAGCCAGTTGCATTCCTCCCCTTAAACAATTCAACCGTAATACTCGCACTTCTAGGAATGCCCATCAATTTACCCTCGAGCCCAACTTCGGTCGTACTGTGAAGTACAGAGATTCGTTTTTTAGCCGTACTACGCGAATGTGGAATTCCATACCACGCTCTGTCTTTCCCAGTCATTGTAATGTTCAAGAATTCAAAACCAATGTACACCGACACCTCCTTTCTAACCCCTCCCTTTTTTCCTAATGCTCACGCTGTGTCTCTGACATATTAAGGGTATACAAAAAACCTTTGAGTGTGTGCTAATTATAAAAAAAAAAAAAAAAAATTAGTTTTTTGTTTGCTGATTGGAAGGTGCTTTGAAAAAACCACCCCATCCATCGCGCTGAGCCGAGCTTAAGGCAAGCATGCCATTGTCATGTCCTATTTTCTTCCACCGAAGTTATATCTCTTTGGTAACCCAGCCGCGCAGTAATTTTTTTTTCGATTAAATTTAACACTCTATAATTCAATAAAACAAGAAATTAAATTGAGATATTACTGACTGTACCTAGCGCGAATAGAACCATTTTTCGAATTCTGATTTTCTCATTTTGAGAATAACGGATTTTAATGAAATTTTGTGTAGACAAATTCCTAAAAAGTTTGAAAAACTTAAAAAAAAATGAATTTTTGAAAAAAGTTTTTATTTTATTCGATATCTCAAAAACGGATCAAGTTTTTTTTTTAATTAAATTTTTACTCGTGCAATAATACAAATTTAAAGTTGGCGTTTTTCTTAAAAATGTTAAAAAAAAGTTGTATGTCATTACGGCTCGTAGAGGGCCCAAACCTTTTTGACTTACAACTCTCAACCATTCTTGTGTGCGTGTTATCGGAATAGCGGTGAACATCAATTTATTTTGTCAAGTTTATTTATTCCAGTCTAGATCTAATTAACTTTGGAGAATAGATGAACTTTTTTTTTTAAGTATGTGTGTATTGTGAAAAGACATTTTTTGAAATCGTCCTTTAACTATCTATTTTGACCTAAATTAAAATAAATAATAAGACTTCCTCCACACAGAAAAGAAAATTAAAAAATCTTATGAAGCGGTTTGCCTATCGCTTAAGAAATTTACCAGCCTTAGAACTAAAACTGAAATTTTATAAATTTGGATGATAATAATTTTTTTTTTGAAACATGAGCCTATCAAGAGTGGGATATTCTTGAAATTAGAAAATTAAATCAAAATCGGATCAGTGGTTCAATCATGAACATAGAGTACGTAGAGATAGATAACCCGATGTGCAGGTAAATAAATAAAGATACCACGGATCATCATGAACATGCACTGACGGTTATATAAGTAAAACCTACATAAGTAAGAGTACTCATAGAGATAAGAATATTGTAAATTCATATGTAAAAAAAAGTATTTAACGAAGATATGTTTTAAAATAATTTTAGTAGTGATTTAGAACTACGCCCGGATTATTACTCAAACGTTGGTCCTTCGAGCCGGATTGTTACTCAAACATTGGTTCCGTTGTAAGGGAATTTCGTCTATAAATAAAGTGCTATTGAAAATTGAGTGACAACTGGAGAAGATCTGAAAAACATTTTTGTTTTGAACAAGTTTGACTTTATATGTGAGCTATTTGGAGAATTAGATTTTATCTCTAATTGAGTTCTTTGTTTAAATTTAATGACGAGGCTAATTATTACATTTTCCTGGGTAGGTTGTAAACTACTTACTGTGTTCATCTCCAAATGTTTTAATAACTAAATTTAAATAAAATTCGTGAAGAAATATGACCATTAAGTTGCTAGAACGATTTTGGAAAAAATTGGATAACAGAAATCGAAATACCACTTAGTCTTCTAGCTGATTTATTTCAGTATTGTATTATACTAAAAACATTCGTATGAAAACCATAATCGTTACATATTTTAAATAAGCCACAACAAAAATACGAACTTTTTCAAATCGTTTTAAAATGCTGTCTAGCAAATTTGAAGCCTATCCGCTGATTCGTTTAGTCTGTAGCTCTAGCTGAATGTCCATATACCAGATAACAGAGAAGGACCAGATCAAAAATCAATGTTGTGTTGATTATGACGGATAATTGAATAAATAAAAATATATATTAATTTTAATTTTAATTAGTTTCTTATTTTCAGTTTTATTTTGTTTACACAACTATTTTTTAAATATTAATTAGCAACGCGTTTCGGAATTAAATTCCATCTTCGGGCTACTTAAACTAAAGCAATTTTAAGTACGTCCAAGCTATGATTATTATTTAAGTTGAATTTTTGTCAAAAATAAAATAAAAACATTTAAATTAAATACAAATATATATTTTTTTTTTAAATTAAAATAAATATGAATTTCATACAAATAAGTTATTTGCCATAGTAAATAGTATTAATATAGCCACCATAATAATTATAGTCATCCGCAGGCTGAGTTGCCTCAGTCTGCGTTTCAATTAGCTATTTGCCCGCCGCAAGAGCTGCTGCCGCTCCCATTGGTCCTGGGGGTCCGATTGGCCCAGCGGCTCCAATAGGACCAGCTGGTCCAATAGGTCCGGGGGGACCTCTTGGTCCAGACGGTCCCGTAGGTCCTCGAGGACCTGGAAATCCAGGTCTTCCATCTGCTCCTGTTTCGCCAGCTGGTCCCATTGAACCTACTGGTCCGGGTCTACCCTCTTCGCCGCGTTCTCCTCGTTGACCAGCAGGTCCTCTTGGTCCGGCTGGGCCCGGAGGACCAGGAGGTCCTGGAGGTCCAATAGCCGTTTGTTGTTGCTCAGATATTATAAATGGCTGTGATCCACCACCGATACCAAAGGCTCGAGGCTTCGAAGCTGAGACAATAGAGAAACCTTAAGAAAATAAAATTATTTAATTAAATTACCAATATAATTTCAATTAAGTAGTCAAGTAGTCATTTCGATTCAAAATTGATCAAAACTTTTCGACAGAAATTAGAAAACTTTAAAAAATATGGACAAACTACAAAGTAAACTAAATATAAATGTCTAATGAGTAAGCTTACAAAAGACGATTGGCCAGAGAAGCTTCATTGTTGAATCAATTATGTTTAAAATTTGATTGATGACAGGCATTTTATATACTCACATCATCAGAAAACAGTCTTTAGCCCATTTTCCAAGAATGATTGCAATCTCTCTCTAATTGTAGATAGAATAGGTAAAGAAATAAGAAAAAAAAAATTTAACTGAATAATCTCACAATCACCAAAGAAACCGTTATTTTCGGGCTACATTCTGATTTTAAGAAAAGTTTTGATAAAAACCACAAAAAGTCTTGAAGCCACAAAAAATATCACTTTAATAGGTTTTGGTCTATGGAATCATAAAACTAAGTCAGGTTACCACCTTTACTCTAATTGATCTATTCCAGATTACTTTTTTTTGTTGTTTATTTGAAATTAGCACAGCGTTGTTATATGTATTGTGTTTTATTTTTAAAATCTTCTAATCACTAATGGTCATTTTGATTTGAATGCCAATAAATTGGTAGAGACACCAAAGAACAATGAAATCTATACAGATTCTGCCATAACTTTGGTCATTGGGTTGAAGGTTTAAAACCCACTCGAACTGTAGTAGAGCTTACTCAATGTGCTTGAAAATGGTCACAACTTTTTTGGAACAAAAGATTTTGACATGGAATTACATAAGTGTTTTAAGTATTTATTTCCATCAAATCAGGGTTGCCACTTACATAGCTCTTCAAGAGGAGACAATTTTTATTTTATGGTGAGAGAGTATTTCAAGTAACAATAAGGACTCTCTAGATTGTAGCTAAAAAATAGTTAGATTTGTATATTTTTGCACTAAATCTGGGTTGCCACTTGCGTGCACAAGACACCCATACTTTCGTCTTATATATAGAATGAATAGAGGCTTAATTTCTATTGAAGAAACTAAAGGTTCCATTTCTATGAATTTAAACTTTAGTTCAGAGAAACAAAAGCCTTTAATGCCAAAAGAGTTTATTACTTATAAATAGGGTTGCCAACTCTTTCTAAATGTGCATAAGCTTCACCCCAACTTGCATCAGTGTCACAGTTTTCTTTGGGTTAAAACTACCATCAAACTTGACCAAAATACAAATTTGTGAAGAAAAACGTAAAAAAAACTTGTCATATTCAAATGGGGTTGCCAGGTGACCATTTTTAGCATTTGTACCAGTTTTATCTTTCATTTATAAATTTCAATCTTGAACGAAATGAACTAAGTTATTTTCAGACAAAGTGTGATTCAGACATTTCAAATAAGGGAACCTTTAATTTTAATATACAGTAGTCATAATGTGATTTAAACATAGAATACCATACACCTAGTTATCTTTATAAAATTGATCCAGAAAAAACAGGCTTTAGACCGTAGACCATTATTTACAAAATTGATCCAGGGAAAACAGTCTTTAGACACTAGACAATTATTTGATAAGGAACCCATTATATTATTATGTATTGGGGTATTGCACTGAGACCTGGAGATCTATTGTGCCCCCACTTGATTAGCTAAGCTCGTCTTATAGTTCGTCCTCCAAATGTATTGCTCTTTGCTCTTATGAATTTTAGTATTAAGGGCACCTTCAGAGAGGTTAGGTATAGGTAGCTCTCTTTTAATTGGTATTGCACCAGATGCTTTTTTTTTTGGAACATGAGCGGACACCATCTTCCTAGTATGTGGTCCGGTGTTTCCTCATGCATATTGCAGAACTTAAATGTTTCACTGCTTAGCATATCAAGTAAACCCAGGTATCTTCGATGTTTGCAGTGTCAAGTAAGGATACCTGTTATTATTCTTAGATCATTTCTACTTAAGTTAATGCAGTTTTGAAAACCTTGCTGGTTGTAGTTGCACAGTAGTAGTTACGCCTACATCAGCTTTGGGAGTTCTTTCCAATTCTTGGATCTATTTGCCTCCTCTTTTTGTTTAATTTTGTTTTTGATGACATTTTCCCCTGTTTCGCAATAGGAATCAGGCCCTGTTAAAGAGGTTGATGGGCCTGTAGTCTGTAAAGTGTGACCCTATTCTGTTCGCCAAGTTCATTTAGCCTGTCTACCCACTCACACACCAATTTAGAGCTGATGGTATATGAGCTTAGTGCCTTGAGTGGCGCTTGACTTTGAGATTTCGATCTACGCATTTCTCTATGGCGTGCACCTCCGCTTGGGAGATGCTGGTGGACTGCCCCATTGGTATGGAAAGTTAGGTCCTATAGGCCCGAAAATTCCTGCACCAGTCCAGTCGCTTGTTCTCGATCCATCAGTGTGTACCCCTTGATGGTATTTGTTTCGAGGATGAAGTTTCTTTCTTGTCCTACCCAATCTCTTCTGTTGCATTTTGTTCCTCTTGGATATCAATTTATAGACTAGATTAGGCTGTCGTCATAAAACATACCTTTTCTACAACTAAATTTTTCTGTAATTTTTGTTTTTCATATTTACATTTGAGTCTCCGAGCTTTATTATAAAAAAAAAACTTAAACGTTTTCTTTTCACTTTTTTTTCTTTATTATTTATTAACTATTTCATTTTTCTTTTCTTTTTACAAATTTATTTATTATTACATACTTTTTGAAATTAACAATTATTTAATGTATTTATATATTTATTATTACATACTTTTTGAAATTAACAATTGTTTAATGTATTTTATATTCTAGAGAGAAGGCCGCTGTCCAAAGCGAGGCTGCACCTTCTAACTAGATTGTTGTGTTAAGACTGACTTACAAATAATTAAATTCTACCTGGTGAACTATTCCACATATACAAAACGTAGTGCTTCCCGTGGGAAAGGAATGCAGTATTTTATGAAATATTCATATTTCATTTGAATAAAATGAAATATGAGTATTTTCTTTTTCATTTGTTGGCTATGGGGAAGAAGGGGGTGTATCCGTTTTTGTGGATAGGTTTTGCTATGTTAGCAAAAATGGTGGGAAACCGTTATGGCTTAAGCTAAAATGCCGTTAGGCAAAGGGGAATTTCCGGGGGAACGGGATTATGGTTTCAGGTGGAGGCTCAGACGTAACTCCTCCCCCCTTAAGATTCTTCTCCGAAGAATCCGAGTTTTTAATATCAATATTTAATTTGGTCTTATCTTTAATTGTATTTTTGCGAAAAATTATAAAGAATACGATAAGAAGGCAAAGAGATAAGGAATTTAAACTATAATTGATACCGGTATGCGTCTCGTGGTTAGATTTAATTTCTTTGATTAATTTCCGGTTTTCCATGTGTTTTGTATGTATTTCCGCTGTGGAAAGGTTCATTTCAATATTTTTAATTTTTACATTATTTAAATCTGGTATGATGAAGTTATCATAATACATAAAATTTTCGTACTTAATATTATTAATTTCAATTATACAATTTTCAAATTTGATTACAAAATTTCCAGATACTTCGATTTTAAAATTGTTACAATTATGTTTTATGAATATCTTAGGTATATTTTTCAAAATGACAATATTATTGGTAAGTTGTTTAATTTCTGGATTTGTATTGTTAATAAAATTACAGGTCGTATTTTTTTCGAACATGTTTTGTATACATTTATCTTTTATAATTCTTAGATCTTTTTTCTTTAAAACTGTATCATTGTCTTCGTAATTAGTTTTTCCATCAGTAATGAATTTGTTATATATAGAAGAGAGCTCAAGATGATTAAGATTTGGGATTGGTTGAACAAAAACGCGGTAAAATTTGTTATTAGTATAATTCGGAATCATTATGATGAAAATTATCTGATTTTCATGAAAAATTGTTGAACTCTTAATGTCTTTTAATTTTTCATATGTTACATTAAATTTATCAATTTCTTTTGGAGATAGAAGTTCTTTACCTAGTAAACCTAGTTGGCTTAATACAATGCTTTCTTTTACTTTTCTAATCTGGTCATGTAATAATTGAATGTCGTACTGGATCTGAAATGCGTTTTGCATGGTTAGTATTTTTGAATTTTCTCTATCTATTTCGTTAGTTATGGTTGAAAACCTTTTCTTAATTTCTGTTTGTTGTAAGTTGATATGTTTTGTGATGTTATAAATATTTTCATAAAATTGTGTATTGATTTTTATCTGGTCGTTTAGTCCGTCTATTGTATTTTTGTTATTTTGTTCGTTAGTGGAGAGTCTGGTCTTAATTTCTTTTTCGTCCTCGTAGTCCATAGTGCCTGTTAAATACTTCAAAGTGTTCCCTACAATATTAAAAAGTCCTCGTTTTTTCCTTTGTTTTTGCGACAGGCTATTTATTTCATCTGTTAGTTGATTAAGTCCATGAATGATCGTTGGATAATCGTTTTTATCGTCAAGTTTGTCAACGTTGTGTTGTAAGAGCTCAAGGCCCTCCGTCCATAATGTTAAATTAACTATGTGTAAGATTTTGGAATAATTTTCGATTATTTTGATTTCGTTGCCTTTTATTAAAATGTATCCTTGACCAGTATTTAAATCTTGGACGTCTAGTTTTTGTCCTCTTGTCAGAATTGATAATGTCAGTAAAATAGTTGTAAGAACCTGAAATAAAGTTTTTCTTTCACTGTTCGTATTTGTATTTGCGTTTCACCTGATCTTTGTAAAATTTACTACCTTTGCTATTTTTTAAATAATCTTTGTTAACGATTTCAGGGTTTTCTTTATTGTGAATTGGTTTTAATTTGTTATTGTTTCTATTTTTCAAAAATGTGTACCTATCTTCAGTAAAATCAATGTCATTCCTACCTTCATTAAGTTTTTGTGTATACTTTTCTTTATTTTTCTGAACTAACTCAGTGATTTTGGGGAAGTCCTCTTTGTTAATTATTCCGTTAAGGAAGTTAATTGGCCTTTGTTTTGTTGAGGAGTGAATCGTGTTGTTATATATTTGCACAGCTTTTAAGACCTTATTTCTAAGTGTGTCATTGTTATTTTTGTCTGCTGTAAAGGTTCTTATATGCTCATTCAAAGTAGAATGGAACCTTTCTATGTCTGAGTTTCCTGTTTTCTTATATGGTGTAGATATATGTAGTTCTACATTACATTCTTTTAAATATTCTTTAATTACAATTGACGTGAATCCGGTTTCACCATCGGTCACAATTTTATTAGGGGTGCCAAAATTAGCAAATCTATTTTTTAGAGAATTTAGGAGAGAGGTCCAAGTTCTGTGTTTTATCTCATAGACTGTTACGTGTTTAGAAAACTTATCTATCATTGTTACGAACATAAGGTTAATGTTCGCATACCAAATGTCTATATGTAGTATTTCATTTGGTTTTTGGGGAGTTTCTGTTACTGAATATGGTATTTTTAGTGGTCGTCGTTCGTATTTTGAACAGTTGCATATCTCGCAATTGTTAATAAATTTTGTTATCTGTTCTTTTAAATTTGGGGCATAATAGATATTTTTAATCTCCTCGTACGTTTCGTTTATTCCGCGGTGGTTGAATAATTTATGTGTTTTATCGACTACTTCCAACACCTTTTCTTCGTTGTCTAAGTCTCCAAGTAATTTTGAACATTTGATCAAACGTAAGAGTTTATTTTTGCTAAAAAATTTAATATAAGTGTCCTGAAATTGGGCAAAAAGGTGGTCATTACTGGAATATATTCCAACGATGCCTTTTGATGGAAAGAAGGATTTCATGATGTCCAACATGAGTTTTTCCTTATACTCGTTAAAATCAATGACTATTCTTTTTTTATTAAAAACTTTATAAAACTTGTGGTTATTTAGGCCATCAGAATGATGTAATATTATTTGGGTTTTATATAAATTCACTGGGGAGTCAATAATAGGGATATATTCACTACTATCTTCGCGAGCACTATGAATTGTTGGGATTATAGAAACGTCGTCGAAATTGTTGGCATTTGAGTTTTCGTGAAAATTAATTTCAAGACGAGACAAACCATCTGCTACCTGATTGTCTTTGCCTTTAACGTATTCAACTTCGAAATTGAATTCTTCTAACTTCAATTTCCACCGTTGAAGTTTTGAATTAGGTTCTTTAAGAGAACTTAACCAAAGCAATGGTTTGTGGTCTGTGCGTACCTTGAATTTTGTGCCATAAAGATAGGGTCGAAAGTACTTGACGGCCCAAACGATCGCCAGCAGTTCTTTTTCGATTACTGAGTAGTTAATCTCGTGCTCGTTGAGAGTGCGACTTGCGTAACATATAGGGTGTGATTCTTGCGATAAAACGGCTCCCAAAGCATATTTCGATGCGTCCGTTGTGAGTACAAACTTTTTATCAAAGTTTGGATATTTAAGTATAGGTTCTGAAGTTATTAACGTTTTTAATTCTTCAAAGCTATTGATATAATCAGGGTTTTTAACGTCAATTTTTGCATTTTTTTTCAAAAAAGTTGTCATAGGCTTAGCGACTTTTGAGTAGTCTTTAATGAATTTCCGGTAGTAACCGGTTATTCCTAGGAAAGCTTTTATCTGTTTAGGTGTTTTTGGGAGTTGGTATTCTTTGATTGTTGAGATTTTGTTGGGATTTGGTTTGATCCCTTCCGTTGAGACTATGTGTCCCAGAAATTCAGTTTCGTGTTTCATGAATTCACTTTTATCTAGTTGAATTTTTAGATTTGCTGTCTTTAAAGTCTTAAAAATTTTTGAAAGGGAATCAATATGTTCCTGTAAGCTTGTTGAAAAAACTATTATGTCGTCGAGATATACGAGACATATTTTATTTATGTATTCCGCTAGGATGGAGTTCATGAGCCTTTGGAAGGTAGCCGGAGCGTTTTTCAGGCCGAATGGCATACGTATAAATTCGTAGTGGCCATTGTCAGTAGAAAACGCTGTTTTCCAGATATCTTCCTCTGCTATCTCGATTTGGTGAAACCCCTTTGCCAAATCGAGAGTGGTAAAGTACTGAGCTTTGCCTAATTTATCAAAAATGTCCTCAATATTGGGGATA
Organism: Philhelius festivus; assembly: GCA_963931855.1. Taxonomy (NCBI): domain Eukaryota; kingdom Metazoa; phylum Arthropoda; class Insecta; order Diptera; family Syrphidae; genus Philhelius; species Philhelius festivus. Next base: position 86,396,222 of record OZ007557.1, on the reverse strand, counting down.
GGGAATTTGTCATTGATTGAGACATCGTTTAATTTGCGATAATCAATAACAACCCTCCATTTTTGTTTTCCCGAGGCATCCAGTTTTTTGGGGACAACCCAAATTGGAGCCGAATAGGGAGATTTACTGGGGCGGATGATTCCCTGTTCCAGCATTTCCTTTACCTGTTTGTGCACTTCTTGTCTATGCACATCCGGGTATCTATAGTTTTTAACGTAAATGGGTATGTCATTAGTTGTTCTTATTTCATGCTTAATCGCATGGGTGAAGGAAAGGTCACTACCCTCTTGGTAAAATATATCTTTATATTTTGATATTAATTTCTTAATTTCAACTTTTTCGTCATAATTAAGGTGGTTAAGTCTTACTTGTTCCATCACTGGGTCCTTACTCGTCTCAGTGTGGTAAATAGATAAAATTGGGGTGTTTTCTTCATATAATCTAGCTTCTTCTTCTAGTTCATTGAAGAAAATTGGGATTTCTGCATTATCTGTAATAAGGAGTTTCTTTTTATAATTTATCTCGGCTTGCAGTGGCAAAAGGATGTTATTCCCAATTAAGCCATCAAAATGATTATGGAATTTATATTCCAAAAATTCAGCCGTTTTATTTAGTTTGAATTCTTCAAATAAGGAAATTCTCAATTTTTTGTTTATTAAAATGGGTGTGCCAGTCGTTGTTACCTTAATCGGATTATCGATTAGCACATGCCATTTTGGATGACAGATACCGGGGTTTAAAATGCTGGTATCAGCACCGGTATCTATTAATAACCGTAGTCTGAATTTGTTATTTTTTGTTTTACAGACTATATAGGGAAGTCTGTTGGAGCGTCCTGGGGAAAATCCTGAGCCTCTACGTTGTTTATTTGCCTTTGGTAGGAGGCAGAGAGTGTGTCCATGTCTTCTGTCTGGTTGTTGCTGTTATTTTGTCTGGGGACCTGCCTACTGCCTGTGTTTTCTTGATTTCTAAATGGATTATATTGTACTGAGTTTGCAGAATTGTAATAATTTCGTCTGTATTGTCCTGAGTTAGAATTTTGTGTAAAATTGTTAGGGTTGTGTCTGTATTGTCCTGAGTTAGAATTTTGTGTAAAATTGTTAGGGTTGTGTCTGTATTGTCCTGAGTTTGTGTACTGAATGGAGTTATTACTACTATTATTTAAAGGATTCTGGTTGTTATATTTTTGTGAATAGTTTTGTTTTTGCCCTGAATAGTTGGGATTTGTATTCTGTTGAAAGTTTCTGTGGTTATTTATACCAGAGTTAGGGTAGAAATCGTTTTTTGAATTGATTTTAGTATACGCGTAGCCGGACTCGTGGAGGATATCCATGGCTTCTTCTAAATTTCTTGGTTGCCTACATATTAGAATTCCCTTCATTGGCTCAGGTATTTTATTTTTGAAAAGGCGTAGAGCCATTTCGCAATTCTTTTTGATTTCAAGTGTAGCTGTTAAATTTTTGTCTATTTTTGTCTTATTATTTAGTCTTCTGAGTACTTTTTTTATATTATCGTAAAAGTTTTGACAATTGTCTGTAAACTGTAGTCCCCTCAAGTCATCATAAAGTTGTTCGATAGATTTTCTATCCCCAAAGTATTGATAGAAAACTTTTTTTATTTCTTCCCAATTTGTAATATTATTATTGATCTCTATAGCTTCTCGAGCTCTTCCTACTAACTTATTTCTGATTATGTCTAGAAACAATTGTTGGCTATTACTATCGTATTTACATAGGGTAGGTTGGATCCTATCTAACAAATCTATAAAATTATGTAAATTTTCAATGTTCCCATTATATGTGGGAATGGAGTTTAAATATTTTAAGGGGTCAATGCTTAATTCTATAGGTTGAATGCTTACAACTGGAGGTGCCATGATGACTGGATCCTGTATTTCGTTGTTGATTTGTATGTCTTCTAGTAAACTTGATAGTTCCTCTATTTCTTTGTCCATAAAAAATTTACACTTCCTTTTTGTTGTTTTTTTTTTTCTTGATGTTAGTCGCGTTGTTTATTAACAAATCTAATTGCACTTATTCGCGTTTATTAACTAGATTTTTCATCGAATTCGTACTTAAATGTACTTTTTCTTTTATCGAATATTGTTCGCGTTATTTGTTCTCAAAGTTAATTGCACTTATTCGCACTTTTAACAAGATTTTTCATCGGATTCGCACTTAATCGTACTTTCCTTCATCGAGTTCTTAAAGTTAATTGCACTTATTCGCACTTATAACAAGATCTTTCATCGGATTCGCACTTAATCGTACTTTCCTTCATCGAGTTCTTAAAGTTAATTGCACTTATTCGCACTTATAACAAGATCTTTCATCGGATTCGCACTTAATCGTACTTTCCTTCATCGAGTTCTTAAAGTTAATTGCACTTATTCGCACTTATAACAAGATCTTTCATCGGATTCGCACTTAATCGTACTTTCCTTCATCGAGCATTGTTCGCGTTATTTGTTCTTGATCGAACGGACCGACTGCGCCATTTACATTTGAGTCTCCGAGCTTTATTATAAAAAAAAAACTTAAACGTTTTCTTTTCACTTTTTTTTCTTTATTATTTATTAACTATTTCATTTTTCTTTTCTTTTTACAAATTTATTTATTATTACATACTTTTTGAAATTAACAATTATTTAATGTATTTATATATTTATTATTACATACTTTTTGAAATTAACAATTGTTTAATGTATTTTATATTCTAGAGAGAAGGCCGCTGTCCAAAGCGAGGCTGCACCTTCTAACTAGATTGTTGTGTTAAGACTGACTTACAAATAATTAAATTCTACCTGGTGAACTATTCCACATATACAAAACGTAGTGCTTCCCGTGGGAAAGGAATGCAGTATTTTATGAAATATTCATATTTCATTTGAATAAAATGAAATATGAGTATTTTCTTTTTCATTTGTTGGCTATGGGGAAGAAGGGGGTGTATCCGTTTTTGTGGATAGGTTTTGCTATGTTAGCAAAAATGGTGGGAAACCGTTATGGCTTAAGCTAAAATGCCGTTAGGCAAAGGGGAATTTCCGGGGGAACGGGATTATGGTTTCAGGTGGAGGCTCAGACGTAACTTCATTTTTAAAAATGGTCGTTTAAAACACCCACGCTCCTACTTTTTAATTTTGTATCAATATAGCTAACATTTTGTTTGATAGGAAGACTCAAAGGCTTTTGTTTTCAATATCAGAGAGAAATGTTTGTTACCTGTATAACAACGCTGATTAAATGCAGACTTCTCTGCCACTGCTGCCACATTACAACAAAGACCAAATCTCATTAAATATCTACATCAAATACCTGATTACAAAAATAGAAGACACAAAAAAAATCACCCAACGATTTCCAGTTGCGGTATCAAAGGCGCAAAGGCAAACAAAAAGTTTAACACAATAAAATTACGGTGCCGACAAGTAGACGACGAAGACGACGACGGATGATCGTCGTCATCACTTCAAATCACGCATCCCAAAAGATTCAAGCATTCTTTAAGAAAAAAAAATATAGCTTCAAAGATATCTGCTACATCATTGTATGTAGGTACCTACATATGTACATAGCTGCGGTCGGTCATTCAATGATATTGATGGGTGTAGTACTCATTAATTTGAGATCATCCGCGTTCGAGCAATTTAATTGAATCTCTGCAGTTAGAGGTTCGGGCAGTTACAAACAAAAAAAAGTGAGAAATATATCGGACTCTGGGTAACCATGAGATGCGAGTATCAACATTTTACTTCGTAATGAGTTTACATGAACTTCGATATAAGTTCACATCTTACCCGATCTTCGGTTGGGTCACATAATTAAGTTCTACATGATTTCGACGAAAAAATGACGAAACAGATTTATGGACAAAAAAATTATTTACGGAACCTTATCCCCGTAGCAATGAATTCTTTCATATCTGAATTGAAACGTACATGTGTATGGCAAGAAAACCTCCAGGTCCATTGTAGTTGTCTTGCCTGTAAGTTGAGTAGGCATCGTGAAAGATTTGTGGAACCTTTATAAATTCATAAAAATGAAAAAAAAAAAAAAAAGAGATGTGTTTTTCAAATTGGTGTCCAATTTTGTTTTCGAAAACAGCATTGGTAGGTAGTTTTCCCTATTGATTAAGTCTGTGTTCTATGGTGGTTGGGTATCGTATGAATCAGAAACTGATTTTACGACCACTCCAAAAGTTGACCATCGGATACTGGTTGCCTTGATCCGGCATCAACTTCCGAAACTTATAAACATGACTAAAAACCCCGCAACGTAGGTGTGTTTCCACCAAGGCGCTCTCGAAATGAGAGTAGCTGAATGCTGAAGAATTCTCTAGAAACATTCACCGGTGGAATCACCAGTTCTAGTTAGGCCGAACTAATTAGGGTTTCACTTTACGTGAATGTCTGTCAAGTTAACACTACCACTTCAAAATTTTCAAAATGTAATAATTAGATTATCTAATTGTCGTGAATTTGTCGTGAAACGAAAAAATTTGTCGCACTTGTTTTTTAAAAAATAACCCCTTCAAAATAGGGTAAAATGAACAAGCGCGACAATTTTTTTCGTTTCACGACAAATTTACGACAAATTCACAACAATTAATCCAATTATTACATTTTTAAAATTTTGAAGTGGTAGTGCTAACTTGACGGACATCTAAAATTTTTATAGCAGAGGTCAGTAATTTTCTGTACGGACCAGATTGCTGAAAAAGAGATGTTTGCAGATGGGTCATTAAGGGCCAACGGCAGTTCGCATATCCTAAGGTCGGGTTATTGGGACTGCTATCACAATGTTAAACAAAGGCACTATACCCTCTTGTCTAGGGATTTTTTCGTCGGGTTAACTAACCAACCTATTAAAAAAATATAAGTAAACGAAATACGCAACAAGACCCAGAAGTTCGAAGGAAAACGGCTTGAGATTAAGAATATGAAATATGAGAACACTTTTCAAACCTGATGGTACTATTCAAAAACTTCAGTCTGTCTTCACACGGTAAGCGTGAGATAATATCGCAATCCATGAGATACGATGAATAGGATCAGGTTTGATGGAAAAGAAAATTTATAACAGCTTTGATAAAATACTGCATATTTAAGGCAAATAATTTGAAGACGTAAAGTTATTGACTCCAAAAATAAGAAGTGACCAATTTGATGTGATCCTAATCTAATATGTATACATGTCCCTACAGATGAAGCTGAATGACGTATGAAGAAGAAGTTATACAACGAAGTCTGTGCCCAGTATTTTGCTCAAGGAATTCAATATCAAATTCAAAAAGGACGTGACGAACCGCCTCAACAAAGCGACAACAAATAATGACTTTCGACTACTGTGCCTTCTTCTTAGTAGCTCTTTATACGGTATTAACTGGCAATAGATTTCCAAGGTCCAGGTTTTAAAAAAAGTGGAGTTCTACCCGATACTCGAACCAGAAACCGCATCCATTATGTGCTAATCGACGCAAGGCATGTATTCGACATCTTTGACGTTCCTACATTTCAAAGGATACGATATTCAGAGGTAGACTGTCACACGAAAAGAAATTTTGAACTGCCCAGAAGAATAAATTCCACTTTATACGCCTTACCATATCTGGAGTTGTAAAACCTTTTAGAGAGTACCTGAACGAGAGGCTCTTTGCTGTGCGATCGACACAAAATGTTCAATACTTCCAGTATCGTAATATCATCAAAAAGGCTGGCGTAACCATCGAATTCTATCAACCAGCTCACAGAAAGAATTCGCATTGATGAGGATTGTATGATGGATGATGATAGAAATGCAAGATACAACCAGCGAGGGAAGAGTATCGATGAAGAAAGGACATAAAGAAAGATTTCGTAGCCATCCAGCTTAAGGAGTTCGAAGGGTCTCATGACCGAAACAACACCAAAAGAATTTATTAAAACTCTGGCAATTGGCTTCTATTGCTACTGCTACTGGAAAACAAACTCTTCTGAACACTAAGATAACTTAGTAATCTGGGAAAAGATTTATTTAAACATTTTCAACAGCTGCTAAATGGGCATAGTATAAACCCAGTATTGGGAAAAGAAAATAGCTGAACAGTTCCAGCACACATCAATGAGGTAGGCTTTACTTAAAAAAGTTAAGGATCAAGGCCGGAGGTTCGGAGCTTCCCAAACATAGAAGTGATTTTTTGCTAGTGTGCATGAAACCAATTATTGATGGAAGGCAGCATGCTCGATGGCTGGATGACAGAGCTATCAACTCCATATGTCCCATCTACAAAGGCGGCAATTTTTGGTCGTGAAATAATTATGAAGGTAAATCCCTGCTAAATTTCGCTAATATCTTTCCTGTTTAACGTGTTGTATGAATGTCTTAAGCCATTCTCTAAGACTATAATCAGCAAGTACCGTTGTGGCTTCCGGTTCGGTGAGTCCTGGAATTTCAAATCGGGACTGACCATCTTCAGGAAAAAATATATGGCGTTAGCCAATCATGAAAAATAAGTACACTACTTTCGGATGATATGGGAAAATACGCAGTGAAATGGTAAATTAGAGAGTATTCTTTCCGAACTTTTTCAAAAACAAACACAGGGTTTCGGCAAAGAAGATGTAATTTGATTGCTTCAATATCGTTCTGGAGCAGACAAGTTGCAGCCCACTGGTGTCAAGAACACTTTTATCAACAAATGTATATAAATTTTGGATGTTCCTCAATAAAGTCCTTCATATAGTGATTGTAGAATAAGCGAACCTTGAAGTCAACGAATTAAGCTATCATCTGTCCATCGACTTGAACAACAATATTTATAGCAGCAAAATAACGAACTCGAAGTAGTTAAGGGATTCATCAAACTCGGAGCAAAATGTCGACTTTAGTACAAATCCAACGAAGACGTGCTGGTACTTCCGTTTGGAGAAACAAATAAGTTCAAAACTTCTCAAGCTTAAGACAAAGTGCATAAAAATAAATAAATAAATTTTGGTGGTGCAACAGCTCGGAGTGAACCAGGACCTAGTGACTTACAACTCTCAACCATTCCAGTGTGCGTGTTACCAGGAACGGAGGGGACCTACAATTTTCTGCCGAGGGGTACTTAAGACAATGTGCATACTCTAGAAAATATCTGCTTGTTTTAAGGTTGGTACCTGGCGTAAAAATAAGCAGAAACGGAGAGCTGATAGACTGGGAAAAATTCAGTACACGGATATTGGTCTTTTGTGCAAGTAGTACGAATAGAAAAGTAGAAACAACTCCTAAATTTATGGCATATTTATACCAAGATGTGGATGGAGTTCCGAAAGTGAAAAACCCTTTGACAATATTAGCTCGGCCATATCGAGATTAACTTCAGACGTATTGTCAAGAATGTGGAATGCTTTTCAATTATCGATGATTTTATCGCCTCAACGTGATATACAAGCTTCCAAGCCTAATGCCTGAAGAAATCAACTATCACCTCGCACTATTATTAGACAGTAAAATTATAAGGCTAGTTATAACCCCTTTAGGTTCTTCGTGGTGACAACGAAAACTGAACCATCGCGTTTGCCTGATCGCAGAAGGCATAAAACCGTCTTTTACTGCAGCACAGACTGTATCGGAAAGTGATCTTCAATGATGTAAACAAACACCGATCAACCATAAGCCGTGCAAGCTTTCAATGCCTCAATCGGGTGAATAGGCCCCAGACTCCAGAATCCAAGGTGTATACAGCTCCCATTTGTAATCCCGCATCCATGCCCAAAGAAGTGCATGATAAACTTCCCCCATTCCATCCATCCATCCATGATGATGATTACAACTTATGATGATGATGGTTTTGATGTGATGAAGTATTCATCAAATATATGAAAGAAGCGTTCTTCTTCCCATCGTCCTCGGCAATCCATCCAGCTTAGGCTCTCTCTCTGATGATCGCCGCTCCGACCGTTAGTCTCATGAGCTGTAAGTTTCTATCATCTGATTTTGTTTGTGGTTTGGGGTTCTTTTCTTCTTTTATCTTATTCCCGATGCTCACCTTGATCCTGATCTTGTTCTCCTTGATGACTGCAACGGACGTTCAACACGATCACAGATCTACTTCTTATTTTAATTGATGTGCACCACATTAGCATTGCCCTTTAATATTATTGTTTGACTCGATGATTAATGACCAACGGGTATTAAATCACTCAGAAAAAGAGTTCTCGATCTTTTTCACTGCCAAGCAAGATCATCAACGCTCTTTTGAAATTGAGTTCTTCTAATGAGCAATTTGGTTGATCAGGAGTTTTTGTGGAGATCTTGTGTGAATCTCAGCTGTACGAAGTGTACAGGAAGTTTTCTAAGTCGATTCTAATGAGGAATCATGTTTGGTTTTTTTTTTTTTTGTTGTCTGTGCATTTGTGTTTGTGTTACATAAATAAATTCTTCTAAACGATCTTGCGTGATGAGATATTAATGACAGTTTTTCTCTTAAACTTCTTCTCTTTGTCATTGTGGGTAGGTTAAGGCTCATCATCACATCAGACGACTCATGAGAAGCTTACTAACCGGAAATGTTATAAATGGGGATTATGGGGAGCGAGTACCTGTTTGGAGTTGTTGTCATTGTTTGTGCATCGTATAAATATCTTTAAGTACCTTAAACGAGTTGAGAAGTAATTTTCAGGATTTGTTTTTTTTTTTTTAACTTGAAGAATATTTATCTCTTGTATGTAAGTACTTAATCAATAGAGTTAAGAAGAGTGGTGTCATTAGTCTGTTGAATTGCAATAGGAAATGAATTTCAGCCATAAATATGATTGCCTCAGTTCATTGGATTCGTGACTTCGGTTTGAATTGGCGAGTTATTATGTGGTTCATTAAGAACTTAGTCATAATTTTTCAAAGGAAGTAGTTACAATGGCTTCTTGTATTAAGAACTGATGGACTGGAAGTCCAGCTTCATATTATGAACTTTAGTCTGAGGCAAATTTAAACGAATAAGTTCAAGGAGTTGAGTTTTTCGTTATATAGTTCGCTTGATAGACTGTCATGCTGAACAACAAAATGTAATTATGTATTTTTTCAGGGGTAACGTCTCTAGCGAAGTAGTGACATGTCTGACTCACCAAAAAATTGCGGATCTCTACATTCCTCTCAAAGAACATTCATACAAGAATGGTTAGGAGTTTTAAGGAATAGTCGTAAGTAGTTACTACATTTTTTGCTACGTAGTTTTTGTATGTAGTTAAATGTAAAAAATTGCAGCAGGAGTAGTTTCAATTGATCTATCAGTCAGGTTGTCAGCTGTCACTGTCATTGCGAAGTTTTCATTTTGAGCTTAAATATTCAGTAATTTATTTAAAGAACTAAAGTGAAAAAATAAGGGTACGTTCAGACGTTCACATAGCATTTGATGACCAATTCCCAAGAAAACAAAAACAAAAATGATTTGAAGGTTAGTCACGCGAAAAAAATATCTTTTTAGTGTGGATAATATTTGGAACACGAATATAGTTTTTCATTTTTGTTTGTTATAATTCACATGTGCTCAAGGGTTTACTCAGAGACCTTTATAATGTTAATCACAGTACAAGCGATGGGGAAAGTTGAGTGTTGGGGGGCGGGGAGAAAGGAGGTGTAAATGAACATTGTGTCTTGAATGTCTACAAATTTGGAATGGCAATCAACGATAAAATACAGAATTGAGTTTTCGAAGCCTTAAACTCGACACGATTTTGTATACCCCATTTAACAACGCTGTTAATATCATAGTTTAATGAGCTTATAATACGATACCGTTGAAATTCTACTTCTGAAGAAAATGGACATGAATTTGAGAACTAGTATGAAAAGCTGAGTGTAGAGTCGTCGGTTTTACCGTACGTCGGTTTTTAATAAAGTGGATAAGAAGTTTCAGACAAGAGATTATTTACAGAAATAAGGAAGACAGTTGGAGACAAAACGGAGCCCTGAGGAACACCAGCATTTATTTTGTGAAGGTCATATTTGAAACCCTCCAAGACAATATTTATTTATCTAGAAGGTAGTTCCTAATCCAAAGAATAAGGGTCTTATAGATATTAATCGCACGCATTTTTGATAAGTGAGCTTGCAGCCAAACTCTATAAAATGCCTTAGAAATATCAAGCGCAATAATCTTACTTTCTCCAAAACAATGTAAAGATCTGTTCCACTCTTCATTGAGATATGTCATCAAATTATCTGTGGAACGATTGGTGCGAAAAATGTTTTGCCGGTCATCTCGATAATTCTTGGGCTGATGTTTGATCGGCCTAGGAAAGAAGGGACATTACTGCAATTGGTCGATAGGAAGAGGGGGAGGAGGGGTCGCCTTTTTTACGAAGTGGCTGAGAAAATGCTATTTTCATCTTCTAGGGAAAATTCCAGAGCAATACGAGCGATGGAAAATCTTATGCAATGATTTTCTCAGGAGGAAGAACCTCTTTAGAAAAATTACGGGTATACCATCAGGACCAGCAGCGGATTTATTTATACGAGAGGGCTATACGAGTGCTGATATATGCCAGTGCCATTGAATGATTTACGTTCTCAAGTACAGGAGCCAGAACATTTATCTGAAAAGCTTTATAGTTATCGGTTTGTTGTTGTAGATGAGCGTTCTTTTTATAACCGCGTTACAATGGTTTCTGAGATGTTAATGCTTTTTTCGTTAATGTTTTTTTAAAAAAATTAAGGTTTTTTTTGTTCTTTTTTTTGTCAGTAGTATCTATATCTCATATGAATGGACCATTCCCTTTTGATGAAGAATTTGTGCTTAGTCAGTTTTTCACATATTACTATTACTTCATACATGTATAAAATTTTTTCCACTTAAAGGTTTTCCATTAAGCGTTTTCTATATATTTGATTTTGGATAATCTAAGCTATGAGTGAGATAGTAGTGAATTTTTGTATTCATTTAGAAATTAAAAGATAGGAGGCGCTTGAAGGAAAATCCTTTAAGTTGACACAATCCTATATCATAGTTGTCAAAATCAACCATAGCCTAGATATACATAGGTGCCGCTTTTAACAGGGCGATACATTTGCAATCGTACGAACACTGTCAACTGTAAAGTTTATGGTGCATGTAATGAAATTCTGACCAGCAGAACTACCAATTTAAAACTGGACAGCTTTCCCGGAAGAAGAAATGTTAGATATGAATTTGACACTTGATAGTCAGTAAGTTGTTGCTCCAGCGGGCTGATGGCATATATATGGATGACGTTGCTTTGGCAACATCGGGATGGAATCCATACATTTTGGAAGAACTTTTAACTTCTTTCAAAAGCACTCGTATACCTCTGATATCGTGGTAAGCAGATCAAAGTTCAATGTTTAGCTTGCCACAATGGATCTATAATAACATTGGACAGTCCTTTGTTATGAACTCATTTAAAACTTCGAGGCTATCACCATCCCATCCAAATTTAAACGAAACATTCTTAGAATAGAATCGATTTATTAAGGGATTTGAAGAAGCATGTACTCAGGTAGACTTAAATTAAGAAAACTAGGCGAAAATTTTGGTAAAAACAATATTAGGAAAAAAATAAAAGGTGGCTTAAGGTACTAGTACGGTCTAGAACGCCAAAAAAACGCACGATTATCTCTTATGTACTACATATGTATATGTAGGTAAAGCAACATTTCAGAATTGACATCCAACTAATGACTTCCAGAAACATTCCGGTAAATCCTGAAACTGGTAAACTCGCTTATAAAAACCACAACTCTATCTATTTCACCAGATAGGTCAAATAAATGTGTACTCAATGCTACATGTAAGCCGAAGCTTTGAGGTGAACAAACTTAAGGTTGAAAAACAACGTGGCCGACGCTGAAACTGAAGAGAGAAATTTTCGATACCTCTAATCAGATGATAGCAAAACATAAGCTCCGTAATATGTTAAAACCAAAAACTGTCTTATTGCCTAGAACGAAACGAGTCTTGGAGTATTTTTTAACATTTTTTGCCGAAGCTGTATGGACAAAAAAGAGAAAGGAATTATTCTATATGATTTTCTTTGTACTTGTCCTGCTAAATCCCAAAGCCTTAGGCACTATTTGGAAGATTTCTTTTACAATGATCCTATGTAAGGTTAGGTTAGAGGGGATGATAGTACTGCGAACCGTACCATATCTTTCAGGTACAAATGGATCCATTGCGCTTCCCAGAATGGAGCTAAAGTATGTGTGAAGAAGAAAATAAAGTGGATTTAGGAGAGTTTAAGTATCTTATGCCTCGCCCCCGAACCCTCCTGAATTTTGAATAATGAGTTTTAGGGAAGACAAATTGTAGAAAAAATAATCTCTAAGGGCTGCTTTTCTGGTTTTGGCTAGCCTGGGGCATTCATAAGGAAAGTGAGATGAACCCTCCTCCACGCCTTCATCTTGACACCATCTACACAAGTCTGATGAGCTAATGCCCATTCTGCTCATGTGGGTTTCCATTGTATTGTGGCCCGTTAGGACTCCAATTGGGATGAATGGTTGAGTTTTTCCATATAGACTCCACGAGCGTCGATGTAGCCTCAAAAAGATTCTGGTTGCCTTTCTCTTACTCCAGTGGCATAATTACCGAGGTATTGGCTTGGCTCGAAGTGAAGAATGCTATTGAGGCTTTCTTCTATCTTTCCTTAAATTTTTTCTTTCCAGCTTAGTTCACGATCAAGTAAAACGCCAAGACCGTTGGCAGTGTCTTAAACCTGTGGGGGAATTCCTTATGGTTCATGGTTGGCGGGGCTATGTTGGGAATACTGTGTGTCCTAGTAAACAATACAAGTTCTGTCTTCAGTGGATTAAAGTTAAGTCTACAGTTTCTGGCCCAATTACTGATTTTATCATAAACTTTTCGCAGGAGCTCGCACAGAGTAAGGAAGGACACACATTTATCCGAGGCCATTAACACGATGTCATCGGCGCATGCAATGACCTTTACACCGCTGAGCCTTAGTTTAACTAAGATCGGGTTAACGACAAGAAGCCAAAGCAGAGGAGATAAGACTTCACCCAGTGGAGCACGGCCACATGTCCAGATTTTTATCTTGTTGTCACCCATTTCTGCATTTATAAGTCTCGTTTGAAGCATGCAGTCTATCTAGTTTTTCAATACCAGACCGACGCACGTTGATGGAATCTGAGGCTTGACAAAATGCATTGTTTTCAACATTATTCAAGGTCCCTTCCACTTCTAGGAATGCCGTCACATATATTCATTTAAATATATTGAATTTTCGATGATGCCGACAACTTTATGAAGCGCTGTCTCAACGGATTTTCCTTCGTATATGCATATTGAGCCTGCTTGAGAACACCGTCATTAAGCCTTAGGTGAGTATGAATTTCAAAAAGTCTTTCTAAGTTCGTAAGAAGAAAAGAGCATATGCTTATTGCCCTAAAGTCCTTGGGTTCAGTGTGAGTGGTCTTGCTAACCTTCGGAATGAAGATGACGTTGACTTCTCTCCAATATTTGGGAATGTAGCTGATGTTAAGAGGTTAAGACACTCCTTAAAGATGACTACTAGAATTGGAACAATAAAATCTTTAAAGCTTTGGAGTATAATTGGAACTATTCCATTTAGCCCTGTCAACTTGTATGATGAGAAGGAGTCAGTAGCCCAAAAGTTAATCTCATCATTTGGTAAATATAGGTATGCACACATTAGCAGTTTCGCACGCTTCATAAAAATTTCCCAAATGGTTTAACGAGTAGGTGAGAAATTTCCTAGGTTCTGGTGGTATCGCAACTGACCAACGTGTATCAGTTTTCCTGTTGGTAGCCATATCAATCTTCAACCTAACCTTGAGCTAGAACAGTTTTGAACCTTTGCCAAATAGATTATAAGTTGTCTACCTTTCCAATAATATTCCCAAACCTACCATCCTATTGCCAGAAATAACTTTCAAGTCAATGAGCTAAACTTATTTCTTGCCTTTAAATACCTTAAATGATTGCAAAGGAACGATGTTTACTAAAAAGGTAAAACACTTCTTCAAACTCATTCAAAACTCATCAAAATGCTAAAACAGTTCTCATTTTAAAATTCTGCCAGAATTTAAAAAGAAAATTCTAAAGATTTATCATTTGGAACCTCCAATTACATCAGCACCTACACACCTTGTGCGTTTCGAAAGCCTTCAACAAAAACGTGTCGCTGCAAATCACGACCTTTTCACCCTAATAGCCCTTAACCATAGCCCCCTTTTGAGAAGCAGAATACAAAAAAATAAATAAATTGATAAAAACCAGTTTAAGGAAAACAATTTCACTTTTAAATTCCATTAACCCAAAACAAATTGTCGATGGCAAATGCTTGTGATTCTCCGTCAGGGTTTTTTTGTTTGTTTTGTTTTTCTTGTGTGTGTCATGTCGAACTTCACAAAACGCGAAAAATAAATCCCATTTTCAAGTTGCTTTCCAATCTTAACGACAACGAACGCAAGTACCTACACAGAGCTTAGCATCGAGCATACAACCAACAACAAAAGGATAACTCGAAGAAAAACGAAACGCTTTGCTTCAATTGCAATTTTCAGGATAAATTGTTTTCAATAAAACTTTGGCAACTCGAGCCCATCTTTTATTCTTTTTTTTCGTCTCCCTCTTATTGTTGTTGGTAGTCGTATAAGTTCGGTGTATTGAATGAATGAATGGAAACAATTTCCACTTGAACTCTTATCGGGTTTATTCTTCAATAGGTTCCACACAGAGAAGAAGTAGTATAGAATCCTATTCAACCATACTGCACGAAGAATAGTTTCCATTATCCTTGATGCGTATACTCGTATACAAAAATACCATTTATTTATAAAAGTGTACACATGCTCGAGAAAGGAGTGCGCTGAAATATCCTTCTAACTCCATTCCCAAGTTATAGAATGCGAAGCGAATCCTTGCTAACGGCTGCTGTCGCCTTTTTACGTTTTTGCATAAATAACACTGAAAGACAAATTCGTCCTAACGTAAGTACACAACAAGAAAAACATTGTCTTATAATATGTCCTTATAAATCCTTGAGCGCGTTTTTCTTTTCTTTATTCTATATATACATAGGTGGGGGCTCTACCTATCTCTACAGATCTGTGTATAGCTTTGGCAACTTGATGGTGAAGACACAAATCGACGAGGACAAAGACGAAGATGAAAACTGGTACGATGGAGAAAAAGAAACGCGTATTTTTATTTCACGTGACAATTTTCACCGGCAGACAGGTGTACAAACACTCTCTGGGAAAGTCCTTTTCTCTTCAATGTTTATGTGTATATTTTTCCATGAATATTTTCTTGGTTTTTTTCTCCCCCCAAAACTGAAAAATAACTGAAGGAGCACTTTCCTGTGCGCGGGTGGGGTTGTTTTGTTGAAAATTAGGTTCTTTCTGTTTTGTCACCAAACACTGCGAAATTCGAAGGACTACTGCTGCAGGCGACCTTCCAAAATAAGGAAGGACTATTTGTTGTTTAAAAATAAAATAGCATTTCAAAAGGAATATTGCGTATACAAATGTACATATATGAGCAGTACGTAAAGGATATGGAGGTTTTCTTCAACGGTTTTACCTAGTTGTTGCTTTTTTTTATTTTATTTGTATTTTTATTTAGATGGTATATTGTGCTCATGGCGATTTTGGGGAAATTTGTCTGATTGCATTGCTTAGAAATTTATTGAAAAGGATTTCCTATCAAATGGAATTTAAGCTGAATGGGACATTAGGTAGTCGAAAAAGTATTCAAAGAGTGGAACTTTATTGAAGCGACTTAAGTTAATTAAGATTCTGTTTTTTATCAGGATATCTGTATCTACAAATTGGAACATAATTAACGAATAAAATAAAGGATCTTATCAAGATTGTCGTGGTTAATATCTATGTACGTAATAAAGAGGAAGTTTTGAATTCCCAACTTAAAATCGAACTCGATATATGCATATTAGTCCTTAGAGAAAAATTTTATTTAAAAATACCGACAGCAAACCTGCCGTACAAAATTTTGGTAATATTAAGTTGAATTGGTTTTTAGCAATGATCACCACACTTTAGCATTGTTTCCAGGAAGTTTGGAAGAAGCCAATGTGCGTCTACATTTTTTGAAAACAACCGTGTATAATCAAAGGGCACGGTAGTGCCCAGCCAAGTTCTGGCACTACACCCTTTTTACAGGAACAAACTCAGGCGACTTTTGACCCCTCCCTATCTTCAGTACCAATCAAGTCAGAAACTTGAAATTCCGAATATTTGCTAAGCTAGTCAGGCACATGCGCCTGACCAAATTTCAATTTTCTAGCATAAGCGGTTCCTGAGATATAAGGTCTCAAAAATCACAAAAACCTTAACTGACTGACTGACTGACAGATCATCAAAATTATGGAGCACTTCCCGACATCGTAGAATCTTGTAATTTTGCACAACGGTAGGTCTTGTCATGTAAGCAGAGGAAAAAATCGAAAAATTGAAATTTTCCATTCAGGGGGCGTGGTATCCGCCCACTTTCTCCGAATTGTCTCCGAATTGGTGTTGGTTGAATGGAGCACTTCCTACTGCTGTAAAACGATGAAATTTGGTGAACCGGTAGGGCTTATATTGCATATAAAAAAACAAAAATAAACACCAAGATTTTCCTTTCGGGGGGCGTGGTATCCGCCCACTTTCTCCGAATTGGTGTTGGTTGAATGGAGCACTTCCAACTACTGTAAAACGATGAAATTTGGTAAAGTGGTAGGGCTCAAATTGCGTTCGAAGAAAAAAATATAAAATTAGCGGTTTTTTATTCAGGGGCGTGGTATCCGCCCACTTCCTCAGAACTGATGTAAATCATATATGGCGCACTTCCAATTGCAGTAGAACAATGAAATTTGGTAGAACGGTAGGGCTCAAGTCGCTTATAAAGGACCAACAATAAAAATTGAGGTTTTCCATTCAGGGGGCGTGGTATGTTTAATTTGTATGGAGCACTTCCGATTGCTGTAATTAAGGTAGGTATGTTAGTGTTATGTATCTTGCCAGGATAAGAAGAAATAATTGAAGCGCAAATTAAAACAACCAATAACAAAAAGAAAATATACCAAAAGAAATAGGAAGGCTATAAACTAAGTTGATTTTAGTAGGAAGAGTCCACCCTTCTATCTTTCCTTATCTTTCGAGATTTTGACATGGCAAAATATTTAAATCTTTGCAAAAAGGAGTGAGATCAGACCAAAAACATAAATGTTAAAAAAAGAGCCAAGTTCTTCTATACAAAAACCTTTGTGTAACAAGTCAGCCGTGAAAAGTAATGAGATCTAAAAGTGCGCCAAGTTCTTACTTCATGAAGATTTAATACCGAATATTTAAAGTAGAATAATATTGAAACATCTACAATGTAATAGAGAAATTTTATTATTTAATGATTACTGAGTAAAATTTGATGGGCTTACTTGGCAAGTTTTTTTTTATGCCCAATTCAAACGGTTTTAAAAACTTGACCAGTAAGCCCATCAAATTTTACTCAGTAATCATTAAATAATAAAATTTCTCTATTACATTGTAGATGTTTCAATATTATTCTACTTTAAATATTCGGTATTAAATCTTCATGAAGTAAGAACTTGGCGCACTTTTAGATCTCATTACTTTTCACGGCTGACTTGTTACACAAAGGTTTTTGTATAGAAGAACTTGGCTCTTTTTTTAACATTTATGTTTTTGGTCTGATAAGATTATTTTCTCGAAAATGGCTTTAACGATTCTGATGAAATTTTTTGATTAAATTATATTACCAAAACCGGTTATTCCGATATAATGTTTCAATAATGGCTTTCTACTAAACGGTGTGACCGACTTCGATATAATTTTAACTTGCTTTATGCGAACTTTATGTCAAGTTATGTATTCTTAAAAAAATCGAAATTGACTGTCAGGATGAAAAAAGCGGGTCTTTACTACTTTACTCTACTGTTTTTCAAGACAAATTATACTCCCTAGTAAATTGCACAGTCTGCGAATATCCCACAAATGAGTTGCCAAAAATCGTTCGGGACCTTGAAAAAAAAATCATTTAAACAAATGCTGGACTGGGTCGCACGAACTTGCTCTTATGTAAAAGACTAAGAATTTCAAAAATGAATGATATTAGAGAAAAACTGTTCATAAGCATAAAATTTATTTTTTAAATAACTGCAACAACTCCTCCAGTAGTTGGAGCTACAAACAGGATGCCATATGATTCAAGCAAATATTGGTTTATGCAAGAACAAAAATTATAAGTATTTGTAGTGGTTTCTTGAAATATAAGCTTTTATAGGCAAAATTCTTAAAACATTTTTAAGAAAAAAAATTAAATTTACGGAAAAATATTGAGCCGTTTTTGAGGTATCGAATTTTCAAAAAAAAAAAAATTGATTTTTTTTAAATTAAAAAATATTTTTTTTTTTTTTTTGAGTCTTGAAATGCAATATTTTTTAAAGTTTATAGAAGCTTCTCTATAAAAAATTAAATTCTAAATTTGAAAAATTGGTTCTATGGTAGGTACAGTCAGTAATATCTTGATTTCATTTTTTTTATTAAATTATAGATCGTAAAAATTATTCAAAAGAAAAAAATTTTATCAAAATTGTCCGAACCATTTTCAAGAAAAATACCATTTTCGAAAACCATTTTTTAACATTTCTTGTATGGAGGGTACCGTTATTTTTAGGTAAAATAATTTTTTTTTTCACAGATCTTTTAATTTATATTAAGAAACTTTAATTTATCAAATTTAAAAAAAAAGTGAGTATGGGGTTTTGAAATACATTATTGAGTTTTGAACTTTTTTTTGGAAATTTGAATACACAATAATATTGAAACTGCTGGGGAGCAGTTTGGAAATTTGAATACACAATAATATTGAAACTGCTGGGGAGCTTAACATTAAAAAAATGATCAAAATCTGTTGTACCGTTTTCGAGAAAATCAAAAACCAAAAAAAAGGTTTCCAAGCGGGATGACAAAACTAACCAGTTTTTGGAAAAAAAATTTTCTACTATTTGTTAGCTGTAACTAATGAAATTTTTTAATTTTTTTTTTAAATCTGTGGGGATTTTTTTGAGAAAAAAAAATATTTTTAAGATTTCGAAAAAAAATCGTATGGCAGTACCGTTATTTTTGGTCTTAAAAAAAAAGAAAAAAACTTGTGGTGGGAAAAATTTAAATACGATATCTACAATGTTTAAAGAAAATTGGCCGAGCCGTTTTGGCTGTAGTCGAACAGACAGACAGACTTTCGAGACCCATTATTTTCTTCTTCGCTATCATCATAAGTTACGATTCGTAAAGTCAACTTTGATCAAAATCTCGAGTTCGATTTTTTACGAATGCATAACTTGCTATAAGTCACAAGTAAAGAATCTATAGCTGACCAATCACCTTTTTTGACTATTTGCTCACCTTTTAAAAGGCATAGTTTTTTAATGACCTAAATGGGGTGGCAAAAATTTTGTCCGTGAACTTTAAAAAGTTCTAAAAATAGTTCACCTTTTTTGACCAATTACTAACTAATAAGGTGGCACACGGTTTTTGCGAATATCCGATATTGTAACGAAGTCACATATTTCGGTAGCCGAGGCACTACTACTCCACTACTGCCTTTCCTGCCGTAAGTCATATCATATATCGAGGATTCATCTTATAATATAAGGAACGTCGCATACCTTGAGACGCCCATGAAGGATTTATCCCACATTTGAACCGTGCCACGATTTGAGCCGAGGCTAGAGATTTAATCTCACCACCCGTTTTGCCAGACATTTAAACAAAGTTAAATCTACCATCTGTCCGTGCGCTGTCGTCGTTAAAGGCTAGGGATCTAATCCCAATTCCCGTTTATATAAACGTCAGTCAAGACCCGGGATTTGATCCCACCACCGACCGTCCGGCCCTTATATGAAATACCGTGTTAGTTATTTAGGAATATAATATTTTCACCTTTTTAAACCGAATTTCGTGTTTTCTTTAGATTGAGCCTGCTAACGCTACAACAGCGTTACATAAAAACATCATCACAATATATGGGGTGCAAAGATCCCAGAGCCCAAAAGCCCTACGAAAAAAAAAAACAAGTTTCGGGAACCTTGGTGAAAATTTAAGTTACCAAACAGGCACCTTACGTATTGTAGTAGATTTTCTTAAGGTACGAGTATTGTTGGTAAAAGTCACTTTACTATTTCATTAACATTATGTTTTTATTAATGGAAAATTTGTCTGATCACTGGGATCGTTGTCGTAGAAGTCTCCCAACTAGAGTCTAGGTCTTTGGCGTAGAGCGGGACATGCACATAGAAGATGAGGAATTGTTTCCTCCTTCTCTTCAACCATGCAGCTTCTTCTGCAGATATCATTTGAGTAGATGCTTAGTCGTGAATCGTGCCTACATATTAGAAAGTGTCCAGTTATGACACCTAAAGCGGAGCAAATGTGCAATCTCTTTTATGATATACGAGTATTACATCAAATAGCACCCGATATCTCGCTTTGGTCAGATCTGTTTGAGGCCAAGCAAGTTAGGATTTCATTACACCGATTACCTTCTTATCTGTTAAAATAGCTTATATTGTTCCAATTTTAGCAAGTTCGTCAGCTTTACAGTTACCTGGAATATGTATGGGCTAGCACCCAGCGAAGATGAATATTGAACTAGCAACGAGAAATGAACAGCAGTAAAGGGTTTTAGAGTTCTGAAGTTTGTGCTTTAACCGTAGGTATCGGTTGTAGATACCAAGTTCTTACTAAACCAATATAAAACCCCCTCAATCGCTAAATCTTCCGCCGGGTACACGCTACAATGATCATGAATGTGAAATGAAATACCTGAATTTAGTCTGTCTGCTGAGAACACGGCTCCATCAATCCTTTACGGTAGCCCTTACTAAAAGTATTTTTTTGAATTTTATTTTTACAAAATCCTTGGAACACTGTTTTTGAAAACAAAGTTCTCTTTAATTTCGAAAAAAAAAATTGTTTGGTAAATTCCATTATTTTAGGTTTTCAAAACATTAAAAAACATGTCGGCGAATAGTGAAAAGGTTAAAGTTAAAAGCAAGCTTAAAGAAAATTGACAGAAAGACAAACCGGCGGAATTGTGAGATCCTCTTTTTTCGTTTTCCCTATAATCTTGATGTCAAGTATTTTTGGAAATGGTCACTCCTCAAATATACACTATACTCAACATACACTTCTTTGTCATCGGCGGCTTATATCTATAGACCAAGTCCTTTGTTTTTAAAATTTGTCTTGATATTGCGGATATTCGATACAGTGAATAAAAATACACGAAATTTTGTGACCCAAATTCACACATGCATATTTATGTTTATGTCACCGAATCACACATAAATGGCTGTGTTTTATATTTATTTTATCTCCACACTCACCAAACTGTCAGCTACGTGCCTGACATTTATTAACTATTTCCTTTCAAGCTCAAAATCTGATGCAACATAGATAACCAATGATGTAGCGGTCATAAGGGGCTATTCATAGCACAAAATACAAAAAAAAAACCTCACAAATAATATTCTCGAGTGTCCTATCCAATGCCCAATTCTTTGGGACAGGAACATTCAAAAACATCCGTCCGGTCTATTTGTTTAGATTTTTGTGTTTACCCCCAAACTTCCGGTGACAGCTCTTAGGAAGTGAACTAAATTTGAATTTTTTTTTATTTCTCGCCATTTTCATTGAGGACTTCATTTAACGCCATACACAAGTTCAGAAATGTTGGTGATGTGTTTTGGGGAGGGGGTATACTCCGCGCGTGAAATTTATCGAGTGGGTGTGGAATTTGTTTATTTCGAAAAGCACCTCTATTGTATGGATGTTTTGTTTTTTTCTTTCGTTATATATTTTCGGTGACTTTCATCATAAATTTTCAGCCGTTTGACGGTGCGGTTCCACGGGACTCATTTTTCGTAACTTTTACGAGTGTGTAGTTTTTATATTCACAGGAGTATGTGTTTTTTCTGAATTCGTTTTTGATACAGTGATGGTATCTAAAGGGGGCGAAAGCCATTCTAGCCCCACAATGAGTAAGTGGTTACATTGTAAAATAGCTGCAGTCATAAAATCAGTTGAAATGTTTACCGCATCGGCCGGGCCGGGCGAAGGCAGAAAAGGTAGGGTTTCGAACATCCAAAACGATGTTTTGAACTCGTAATGTAATCCAAATAGATGATATGCGTACAAACAAATATGGAGATCGAGCACAGAAGGCATAAAACGTATTGGTAGAACGCATTTCTGAGGCTAAAGGAGTTTACATTCGTAAATTACAAATCAATCGATTTCTATATGTGGTTTTTCTATGCGAGTATATCTGTCGATTTTGTGGTGGTTAATGGACTTGTAAAAATTTTTATTTGATTTAAGCGATGTAGATACTTTGTAAGTACCCGATTTTCATGATTTTGATAAGGCTTGAGGTTGAGTTAATATTATGGTTTTTCAGGGAATTTTCAAGGGAAAAAACTTTGGTTCGCATAAATTTTTTTTTCATTCAGGCAGGGGCTCAGGTCTGTCACGTCGCCACAAACCTTATGACACATTTTCGAAACGATCTTACAATGTATCTTTTGTCTATAGATCTTCTGGGAGCTTTAATTTTAAGTAATTTTGAACTCCTACTTAGCATGTGGAATATTGTCTTGGCATACACAGCGCAGCGTGGGCCATCTAGTGGTTTATTTTTAAATCATAGGTTATTTTGACACTGACAGCTGTTTCCTGCTTGAAATCTTGACAGAAAGTCATTATCATAACGCCAAAGAATAAAATGAGTCGTTTTGCGTTTGAACGACTTTAGGAAATGTTGAAAACTTTTTTCCAAATTGAGTGCTGTTTAGTCCAAACAGTGTGTTTTTTGAAACGAAGTTTTGGCCGAAATGAAGCACCAACTGCGCCTGCTGTAAGCAAGTTTGTGCAAAAAGTTATTGAGACTGTTATGATAGTGGGCAACACTCATTGTTTTCTGTTGTTGTAAGGTGAGAATGTGGCTGCTGTAGCCGAGTGTGCGAGACTCGATTCACGAACATCACTGAGGAGAATTCTGCACAAAGATCTAGGATTATTTACTGACTCAGCAATTGAAGGCGCACGACCATCCGCTTGAACGACGTTGTGTTCCATAATTAATGGGAATGTTTGCTCTTGGCATTAAGGTCATAATAATATGTGAACAAATCTTAGTTTTGTTCATTTTATAACTTTCTTAAAAAGAAACTTTTTTTTTTTTTTTTTATAATCTACTCACGCTCAAGGGATTATGATTACCCTTTAAATGTTTCAACACAGCGTGGGCGTGAAGTTACGGAAGAGAAAGAAGGATAGGAAAGATGTGTGGCACGATGTTCTGAGACTGAAGGTGGTTGTCTCAGATTTTTTTATCTCCAGGGATGGCGGCTGAACTAAAGCGGAGAATTGCCGTGTGTTATTTCTATGTCCCTTATAATTCGCATTATTTTATTCGTTTTTCATCCTTGTTGGGCATACTAGTTTAACTCAATCACATGTTGTTAGTGTTATGCCTGAACAACATGTAATGAGTAAACCAGCAACCCATTGATGACAATTTATAGAAGGTTTTAATGGAATTAAAGACGACATAGACGACGGCAGGGATCGAACCTGTGATATTGAGGTTGACAGGCGAGCACACAACCATCGCGCCACGGCCACCCCCCCTTGTATTTGGCCCGCCTATAAGGCAAGTTATGCATTGGGAAAAAAAAAATTGAACTCGAGATTTTGATCAAAGTTGACATTACGATGATAGTGAAGACCAAAAAAGTGGGTTTCACAATTCTGTCTGTCTACAGACAGACGGTTCGACTACAGCCTAAACGGCTCGGCCGATTTTCTTCAAACTTAGTAGATATGGGTTTTGATTTTTTCCCCCCACACATTTTTTTTTAAGACCAAACATAACGTACCTGCCACGATTTTTTTTTTGAAATTTTATAAATATTTTTTTTTTTCAAAAACTGTTCCACAGATTTAAAAAGAAAATTCATAAAATTTCATTTAGTTTAGTTAGCTTGAAAAAATTTTCCGAAGAATGCTTATTTTTGGTATCCCCTTGGAACCATTTTTTTGTTTTTGATTTTCTCAAAAATGGTACCACCGATTTCTATCTTTTTTTTATGCTAAGGCTCCCCAGCAGTTTCAATATTATTGTGTATTCAAATTTTCAAAAACAAATTTTTGGATTTAAAAAAAAAATTATTTTACCTAAAAATAACGGTAGCCTCCATACAAATGTTAAAAAATGGTTTTCGAAAATCGTATTTTTCTCGAAAACTGTTCCGATAATTTTGCTAAAATTTTTTTCTTTTGATTAATTTTTACGATCTATAATCAAATAAAAAAAAATTGAAATCAAGATATTACTGACTGTACCTACCATAGAACCAATTTTTCAAATTTAGAATATCTCATTATCGACAGAACGGATTTTAATGAAATTTTTTAAAGAGAAGCTTCAAAGAAGTTTGAAAAACATTGAATTTCAAAACTTAAAAAAAAAAAATAATTTTTAAAGTTTTTGAAAAAAAAAAATGTTTTTTTTTTTTTGGAAAATTTGATATCTCGGAAACGGCTCAATAATTTTATTTTTATATTTAATTTTTATTTGAAAAATTATAGAAACTTTAAATTGGCGTACCAAAATTTTTTCTTATAAACGTTTTAAAAATTTTGTATAAGTATAAAAGCTTATTTTTTTAAGAAACCAGTACAGACTTATAATTTTTGTTCTTGCATAAGCTAATATTAGCTTGAATAACATGGCATCCTGTTTTTAGCTCCTACTACTAAAGGAGATGTTTTAGTCATTTAAAAAATGAATTTTATGCTTATGAACAGTTTTTCTCTAATAACATTCATTTTTGAAATTCTTAGCCTTATACATAGGAGCAAGTTCGTGCGACCCAGTCGTGCATTTTATTTTTTTTTTTAAATGTTGAAAGTTTTTCGATTAATTAGTACGATCTATCGTACCTATCATGAAAAGGAACTTTCAATTTTGTAACTAACAGTACCTCCCATAAAACTATATGTTTGATTTCTTCATTATTAGCATTATAAATTGAATTATGCAAACAGAAGGTTCTAAAAGGCTTAACAAAATTTTGCATAGCAAACACTTGAAAAAAGAGTTTTCGGATTTTTTTTTTTCAAAAATTTACAAGTTTTTCCTCAAAAATTTTGTTTACTATGACCAGTTTAGAATGACCCGAAAAAGAAATTTAAATAAAATAACAAAAGCGGCTTGAGATACAAAATTGATTCTGGTCTTATTTTTAAGCTATATCTATGTCATTATGTACAACCACTTCGTCTTCGCTGGAAAATCTTCAAGCGGTTGGTGCAATATGTGCGGTGTTATTCCGGAAATAGCCTCTCTAATCTCAAAATCCTTCGAAGTGGTTTGCTTGTTGGTGTAGACTAAGGACTTGGTGAAGCCACACAGAAAATAATGGAGTGGTATCAAATCGCATGATCGGCCTATTGGTTAACGCCCGGTCGCCAAATTTCTCCTTCTCAACTTCGAGCAATATTTCACTGGTATTGCATGTATTGGCATCTTATTTGACCCAAGGCTCAAATACATGTGTCAATGTTATCGAGGAAGTCAGTTAACATCGCTGTATATTTGAGATTATGGACGGAAACGGTGTCTCGCCTTCCTCATTTCGAAAGAAATAGGGTCCGAAGATGAAATCGCACTAAAATGGATTGATGTTTGGCCGAAAACTTCTGGATTGTGTTCGATCCAATAATCGAAATTTGGCTTGTTGACATAGGCGCTGAGACAAAAATGGACCAGGTCCGAGAAGATGATTTTTTGGCCAAATCAGGTTTTCCGATCAATATTTGAAGTGACTTCTAAGCAAACTCACAGCTTTTAATACTATCGACCGTCTTCAATTTTATGCAGATGAAGACGCAGGTCAGTGGCTAAAGATACAAAAGACTGTACTCACGCTTAGACTTTTCCACGGTGCGACGAAGTGCCTAGGTTAGGTTAGGTCAGGTTAAAATGGCTGTCATTCAAAGCATCTAACACACTTGAGCCGGTAGAGGTCCATTGTGATACCACGATCTAATAGGGAACAAGAGTTTCCCTACTAGTTAAACCATTTGGATGAAGCGAAGGAGACTTTTAATGTCTGTGTTTATGCTTGGTTCATTATAGAAATAGTCTCCTAGATGAAGTTTGCGTCTGTAACTGAGAGCAGGGCATGTCGAAAGAAGGTGTGGGATTGTTTCCTCTTACTCCTCGTCCAAGCAACTCCTGCAGAAGTCGTTTTATATTACACCGAGTCGTGCGGCTTGTCTACCTATAAGGCAGTGTCCAGTTATGACACCTATTACGGAGCTGATATGAGATCTACTGAGCGATAACGAAGTGCCTAGGCACTAAAGCCGTGACGACGACCGACCTCAGGATCTCGGGATTTCTATAATATTTTTTTTTAGTAATTTCCCACATTCGGCAAACGTAAAATTATGCATGACGAAATAGCAAACCTTAGCGAATGTTGTGACAGCTGGAAATCAATGATAGATAACTTTGACAGCTGCTGAAACATAACAATTGGAAAAACTATCATTATCATGTGGTTTTTTAGTGTAAATTATAATTATTTAGAATTTTGAAGATATAAACTCGTTGGTTACGTAAAAGCTCCAAACTAGCTTCAATTGAAACTCTAAGCCAACTTACTCGTAAGCTCCAACTTCAAGTGGTACTTCAGCATCAGTTTCCAAAACTATTTGGAATTGTTACTCCATTATTACTCTAACTCTAACTCGAACTGCGAGGAAGTGGGCAAATCCACCAGTATATCTCTTGCCATGAAAAGTGCTTTTCTCTTACCTTTCAGACTCTCCCGAAAATTGTTGGTCCCTTCCATTCCTGCCCAACAACCCACACCCAGAATTGGTTGAGAGTTATAAGTCACTGGGTCCTTGTTCGCGCCACCTTATTGATTCCATTTCAAATTACATTTACATTCTTAACTGAACTTATTAAATTTAATACTTTTTGTGTAATCGTTGAACCTTTGCATAATATTTTATGAGGACATTCAAATTCTCGTAAGCCCCCATTTATTCCTTCGTACGTAATTTAAAGAAGAGAACTTTTGAATATATTGGCACACTTAGTTGCAAAAAAAATTCTATTTGCAACCTTATTTCTAGATTCTACGATAAGACATCTTAAGCTTCAGTTAAGTTGTAAAAACTCAAAGAAATAAAATTTAAAAGGTCAATTTTATCAGATGGAGATGTGTATCACACAAATTGTTCACAACTCAATTTGCTTTTATTAGGTTCTTTCTTATGCGAAAGAATAGCTTTTATAGTGAGAACACATTAAGACCATATGCCCGCCCGTCTTTTATATGCGAGAGTATGGATTCATATAAAAGAGCTTAGCATGTAGCGTCAAAGCATTCATAACTTGTATTCACAATGTTGGCGGTGGTGTTTATTTTGTGCTGTAAGGATATGGGATTTAAAAATGCTCTTTTTACGACTCTTAACATTTTTCGTGTTTTTTTTTTGAAAGGTTTTTCGATTATAACTCAATCAACTTGGGCTAAGGAAAATCAGGGGACGAATGAAAAACGAGCCTTTGGAGCAGTTTCAGGAGATCAGGTTTTTATATCAGGAGGACAGCAATGCATCTGTCCACCAGGACCACCTGGTCAGCCAGGCATAGTTGGACAAGTTGGAACTCAGGGGGATCGAGGTGACACTGGCAATCCGGGCCGAGATGGTCCACAGGGACCTGTTGGGCCACCTGGGGCAGTCGGTCCAAATGGGCCTGATGGAGTAGTTGGACCACCTGGGGAAATTGGAAGACGTGGAGCAGAAGGATCTCCTGGGCGTTTGGGTCCACCCGGGCCACCTGGACCGATTGGGCCACCAGGTCCAGCCGGCCCAATGGGACCTGCAGGAATTGCAGCTGGATAAATATTTTATATTGATTTGTTGAAAAATATGAATAGTATGTTAATAAAACAATTGAGTATCAAAAAATTTAATTTTCTATGGGTCAGTTACAAAATATTTTTTAAAGGCTTGTTAAGAAGTCAAGTGAGAGTATTTACTGTCTTAAACGGGTAAAAGAGTAGCTGATGATATTATATGGGTTATTGGGATAAGTCGGAGGGAATGTGCATGCGGGTGATATATAGAGGATGGCTGAAAACAGGTGGCCGTACTTGGCTGAAATATTCTAGAGGAGGTCTAACAAAGGTTATCTAAGTATAGAAATTTGGTGATATTAGGGATAGGGATCAGAAAAATGCTAAGACCATCGTATTAACAAAACCAAGTGAGGAATTAGCCCTTTTGGTAGATATATCAATCTGAGAAAGGAAGTTTAATTCTCTATGGTAGGTTACTCCTAGATCACAAGAGAACTAACGTGTGCTATTGGTGTCTTATGCTTATTAATTTAAACCTAGGGTCTAGTGGAAGATGTTTACCGGTGTTCAAAAGAAAAAGGGGGACGAAATGTACCTAAAGGTATTTTTTTGTTGACATCGCTATAAATAGAAATTGAAGAATTTTTAATAACGTAATCAACGACGTTGTTAATTTTCCAAGATAAAAATCTAAGGACTATGATGGCAACCTTGAGGAACATTAGAAGGTCCAATGACAGGGTAATTTATAAGCGACTTTTAAAGAACCTTATACTTTTTTCCGTTCTCAAGGGTGCATAAGTTTTAAGAGACAAATTCTATAAAATTAATGGTGGTTTACCTACTGAGGTTTGTTGGTTAGAAGCGAAGGTTTGCAATGAAAAAGCATTTTAGAATGGACAATACTTTCAAAAAGCGTAGGTACGTTTGATAGTTTGATAACGGGGCGGTAAGTCATGGACCTTTCTTACGATGAGGTATGAAGTATATATCACTCTCCGAGTAATTCTTAGCCTATTCAGACGTGTGTCTTATTTCGCCCCCGAATTTGTTTCCAAAACTTTATGTGCTCTGGAATCTGGCCATGAAGTGGATGCAATTGCAACGGATTTTAGCAAAGCATTTGATAAAATCTCCCATAACATTATCGTCTTTAAACTTAAAGCTTACGGGTTTCCTCCACTTTTTGTATCTTGGATACAGTCCTACCTCAACAATCGTCAGTATAAAGTTATTTTTAGATCATGCACTTCAAGCCCTATATGCTTAAATTCAGGTGTGCCGCAAGGTAGTCACCTTGTGCCCCTGATTTTCCTGTTAACTATCAATGATGTTGAACTTATTCTTACAGGATCTGACCTTGATATCTACGCTGATGATATGCGCATCTCAAAACAAATTTTATCTGGTTCAGGTGCGCAATCGCTACAACTAGACCTTAATAATTTCTTTACCTGGTGTCAACATAATTATCTTGAGCTTAATGTAAGCAAATGTCAAGCTATTACTTACTCTCGTAAACGGACGCCCTTGCCACAACGTCAATACCTAATTAATAATCATCCAATTTCCATCGTCACTTCCATTCGTGACCTAGGTGTTATTTGCAACTGTCAACTTAACTTTCGTGAACATATTAGCAGTATTATTTATAGAGCTAATTCCACACTTGGGTTCGTTAAACGCTGGTCCAAAGAATTTTCAAATCCCTACGTCACCCAGTCTCTTTATATCACCTTTGTAAGACCCCTTCTAGAATATGCCTCCCAGGTCTGGTCACCATACCATCAGATTCATATCCAACGTATTGAAGCGGTTCAGCGTAGATTTTTACGATTTGAATTACGTGGCCTTAGTTGGGATGACCCATTGCACTTACCTCCCTATGAAAATCGTCTTAAACTTATAAATCTACATACCTTGTACCGACGTCGTGATAATGCAGAAATTATTTTTATACATCAGCTCTTGACTGGTGGCATCGATTGTCAAGCTCTTTGTGAAAAAATTAAATTCAACGTAAACCAACGTCATTTAAGAACCATACCACTTCTATGTATTCCCTTCCATCGAACTGAATACGGCCAGAATGAGCCGATGACTAGAATACTTCGGAAAGCCAACAGCTCAACCATTTTCGATTCTAATCTCTCTAAATCCTCAATTCTACGTGCTCTCCTAACTTAATCCTTAGTTTTTTTTTTTTTTTTTTTCTGGCTCCTTAGTTTTTAATTTAGTCTTAAGATCTTAATTGTTATTCTAGTTTTAAGTATGTTTGATTGCTTGTATTAAGCTCATAAATAAATAAATAAATAATAAAATGAGTCTTTCCATTAAAAATGAAAGACCGCAGATTTATTGGAAGCTGAACAATAGAAGGACGGGAATTTATTAAATATGAAGAAAAGGATTATGAATGTCAAACGGTAGTTGGGGCTAGAGGAATAGTCATCTTTCAATTTGTCGATAAATAATTAACTATGGTATTACAATGAAAGTAAGGATGTTTTTTTGCAGATTAAAAAAAATATTCAAAACTAAGCTGAGATGTGTTAGTAGAAAAGTACGAAATAGGAATTTAACAGTATATTTATGTGTTATAAATTTATGCTCGATTTATCTGAACTGAGAATTTGGAATTGATGAAGAGAAAAAAGCTAGATATATTTGTCTCACATACGAGTATACTGTTAGATTGAATACGATTGAGATATTTGTTGCTAAGAGACTCACAAAGTTCAGGAAAAAAGAAAATGGAGTTCTCGTAAATATAATAATTGGAATTTGAAGTCGATTAATGATATTTCCACCAATGTTTATTTAGAACGAGAGGGGACCAAGCGGAACTCAATTGTTAATAAGTTGGGACAGTTAGAATAAGGCAGTTGAAATACTGGAAGAAAAGCTAGAGTCAATATAAAGAGTATTTACGATATATCATTAAATCGATTGATCTAAGTAAATTATTTAATTTTAAGAAACTAGTTTTCTAAAAATTGAAGGACGATTGTCCTTATACAGCTATCAACATTAAGAAAAATTATGACAACTTAACTATCTTAGGCCCTTCATAACTCACTTGCTAAAAAAGTCAATATTCCGCTCGGAGTTATGAAGGGAAAAAATCTCTAAATTTTTTTTGAAGGGCTTTTTGTATGGTTACATACATGCAGTGTACCTGCGAAGCTTCATATATTTATGAATTTTTGAATATTACAACAACAACTTGAATGAACTACCACTAAGTGGGTTCTTATTTGGCTGGAGTTATAGCTATTTCACGGTTGCCAAGCCGTTCATCAGACTCCTTTATTAGTGGTGCTTAGCCTTTATACTATCAAGTTTAATCGAAAAACTTTTTGCCTTGACTGAGATTTGAACCCAGACCTAGCGTCGTCAGAAGCCAATGCCCTACGCATCACGCTACCGAGACCACATGATCACGTCCATCCCAATTTAGGTTTTATCGTTTATCAATTATCACTTGACTAATAAAAACGCTAGTCCTCAAGAGCCCTTTGCATTGCAGCGTTGATTTTGTTGTTCATTTAAAAATTATTATAGAATATTTGTTTGAGCTTCTTTTTTGTTTTTTTTTTATTTAATAATTTTGTTTTACATAATTTTTTTCGAGTGTAAAATCAAAAAATACCACACAAAATTTATAATGACGGGTAATAAAGATGCTAAACCTAGTGTTTTTCAAATCTCAATCATTAAATTTTGTTCAACCTACAATTTTCTGCAGATTCCGAACGGCTAATAAGCAGCACTTCTCATGACAAGAGATACTCTTGGAGGATTTGTCAATTCCTCGCAAGAGGTAGTACACCACTGAAAAAAACTTTTTTTGTAGCGGCCGAGAATTCATCCCCTTCAAGACAGTCTAACTAACCATTATGCCAAGGTGTACTACACAAAATTTGAACTTTCTTTGACCCGTCATTATTTGAAGTATAATTGGAGTAGAACTCAGCCTTAACCTGGTGTTCTACTAAAACAGCTGGGAAAATGACTATGAACAGTAGCTGTATTTATCTAACCAACAAGCCTTAAACTAAGGATCTAGCAATCACAACTTTAGTAACTCTCTATGAATACGCTCCATTATATCTAGAAAGATTTGGCCCACTTATAATAAATATCGGCAAGACATAGCCAGGATCGTAGCTACCTGTAGCGGGCACTGGCCAATAGGAGAGCATGCAGCGAAGCTAGGTCTTCCTTACAACACTCACACAGCTGTGGAAACCAGTGGAAAAAGGAAACAGTCCTCCTCTTCTTCTGCAAATGACCTGATCTGGCCAAATTTAGAGCACAGTCATTAGGAAGGGAATTTTTTGACGACATTGACGAACTTTCGGAAATGAAGATCAAAGAGTTGATGTCTTTTTTCAACGCGACGAAATGGCTCCAGGACGAACTTCGGCCATTTCTGGGCCGTGCCCTCCGTTTTACTCCCCAGATCCCGGTGCTGGCGGATTGAGGGCTTTGACGGAGGGCTTAGGTGCGGAGTCCGGATCTCAATCGAATCTCAATCGGATTGGCTACTTTTTGAGTACCAAGCAAGGCAGCTCAGCTTGGCACAGTGTAGATGGTGGCGAATGAGTGATCTAATTTCCGGCAAAATCAAACACGTACTAAGAGACATCAAAACCTACTGCATCCATATTTTTGAACATAATCCAAACTGGATAAGGCCGTGAGAGTGTCCACAATTTCTCATGTCATTTCCATTCACAGGTTCATATATGAGTTATGGTATCAAAATGGCACACTTCAGCGCTAATTTGGCCATAGGGCTAGACTGCCGGTGATCGTCAATTCTACCTACCTACCTAAACTATTTTTAATTCCACTTATTTGGTAAAGGTTGGAAATTATGTTTTTCCTATACTGGAAAAATATAACCGGCGGAAAACTTTGTTTTCTAGACTAGAGGATTGAAAAGTTGAAAATGAACCGAGCAGAATGCCGCCATTATTTCGAGTTGAATTAAGGCGTAGCTACCTTTTTGGAGGCCTCGTATTAAATTTTTATTAAAGATCCCCCGTTTCCTGACGGGGCACAGCCTTAGGTATAAACATTTGGTTTACAAAATAAGCTAAGATACGGTAATTTGCGTCAGCAAGTAAAATTATTGTAATTAAAAAGTACAAGAATTCAGGTAATTAAGATTGCTAGCAACGTTGCCACAATGTTACAAGTGTAACAAAAGTGTTACACTTTTCTTAATTTTTTTGTATTTGTTACTATGTTACTTTTTTTTTCTTTTTGTTACACTTTTTTCTCCAAACTTTTTTTTTCTTTAAAAATTTAATTTATGATTTTTTTAATCAGTGTGAAGTGCGCTTAAACAACACTTCCACCTATTTGTACACCTACGTCCTAAATTGAGTTGAAATCACCTTCATTCGACTCGATCGAACTCGTTCAGTTACAGTTTAGTCGAAATCTTGCTATCTTTCACTTCAAATTCAAACTCGATCTCTCGATCCAGCATATAAACATGTTTAGATATCCATTCCTCAAAGTATTCCAGTTTCCACATTCCATGTTGGCTCTTTGAAAAATGCTCAAAAAGAAAATCTTTTTGAAAATATAACAGAATTTGTTTATAAAATATTAAGTTTACCACACAGTTCTACGGCAGCAGAAATTATTTTTTTAGAGCTAAATTTGATAAAAAATGATTTAACCAATAGGTATCACTTGAATACCATTGAATCAATAATGTTTGCAAAACAAATAAAAGATCAATTCTCTTAATTTGCCTAAACATGTTTTATGTAAAACTTAAAATGTGTCTTACTTATAATAATTTTTTAACTTATTATTTAATGTATAGTTTTGTACTGAATTTAAGAACTGTGATGAAGAAAACTTATGTTCCTATTAAAAATTAAAAATTGAGTTCAAGAGCATTCTTTGATTTAAATCATTTTTTTCAATTTTTTTCGCTTTTGTTACGTTTTTTAAAAAAATGTGTTACACTTTCGTAAAGCCCAGCGGCAACGCTGATTGCTAGTTACGTATATACCTAGCAATTTTAATAAGTTTTATAAAACTTGGAAAAAAAGAAACGAAATGATTTAGGATATAATCTTCTCAAATTAAATCTTTTCTTATTTTTTTTTTGTTAGTTAAATCTTCGATAGCTGAACATCATTGTAAAATTTTCCTATATTGATCGGGTCCCCTATTTTTTTCAATATCTTGTAGATAAAGTGTTAAAAACTGTTAATTGCCAACTTAAAAAGAGGCTGGGTGCGACCCACACTGATAACTTCCCATTTGTGGTCTTGTAAACTTTATATTTAGTTTTTTCAAATAACCAA
The DNA here is from genome assembly GCA_963931855.1 of Philhelius festivus. Classification (NCBI taxonomy): domain Eukaryota; kingdom Metazoa; phylum Arthropoda; class Insecta; order Diptera; family Syrphidae; genus Philhelius; species Philhelius festivus. The sequence goes on along the minus strand of OZ007557.1, from coordinate 86,361,959 downwards.
ATTTTCAGCGAAATAAACTTTAGCTGTATCTGTACTGTATCTGTTGTGGTAATTGGTATGATATTTTGTATACATATTTCGATCATAGAGCAGTAGATGGAAGATCGAAGTAGATGGTTTCATAGTGTAATTGTTGTTGCGGTTTTTCCGGATTGAAAGGCTGTGATCTGCACTGGATATACAATGATTCCTGTTTTAAAAATCGATGATGCTTGTGGCATACTATAATATTAGGAAATTTGCTTTGTTTTGTTGATGATGAGGATACTTAGTCGCTCATTTTATGTTTTTTTTTACAGAAAATGTGTTTAACTAATTTAAAACTTTTCTATTTAAAATGTTAAATTTCTTGTAATAATTACGAAGGTTGGTAGATACATATTATATACTCAATTATAGATTTCCGTGTTTTTTAATATATCTGTGTTCCTACACCTAAGAAAACCTTTAGTAGTATTTTTCATGGACAAAAAGATAAAAACATATTGTGACGTTTTCTTCAATAATTTTACCATAGCTATTAATGGAATTTGAATATGTGGGACTTGGGTACAACCGAACCTTATTCATATACGTATGTACAGTACATACATTCTTCTAAAAACTAAGTTGATAATAAAGTTATAAAATTATGTATTATATTATAGACATTACTTTATTATTTCGGTTCCAAACATTTTAATTGAAAAAAATTTAAAACCGAAATATTCAAATATAAAAGATATGGTTTGGTTATTGATAGAAGGGTACTTACAAACTATATCCGCTCTAAAACTAGATATATTTCAAATATAAACCATTTGTTAGAAATTGTATTATGTATAAAATTAAATAATGGCTAAGTCAATATCATTGCTCGTTCTCAAGATATTCTAGCCGAAAAACAAATATTACCACTTTTTAGTAATTTTTTTTTATATTTTTGTTAAAACTGTCAATTCGATACTTGTCAAAATTTAACCATATGTTAATAATTGTATTATGTCGATACCTTCCCGTAAGAATGTACTAAGCGACACTTTTTTTCGAAAATGACTTTTTGATGAGGAAATATACTATATGTTAAGGGCCACGTTTTCACCTGGGTTTCGCCAACCTATTATGCATGAAAAGGAAACTAGAGTACAAATAAAAAAATTTATCAACTACCATGTTTTCTCATTAAAATAATGTTGCCCCCTGAAATTTGTATTATCCGCCAAAAAAAATATGCTTAGCGACATTAATAAAGATCTCATTGCCGTGAGCAACAAAAAATTTTGTTAGATGTCACTTGGTTTAACCAAAATTGTCTCTTAGCACACTATGATTCAACTAGAACTTTCTTCGTTTTTTTCATTTCCTGAACAATTTTAGAAATGTCGCTTAGTATACATTCTTACGGGAAGGTATCGATGTATAAAACAACGTACTTTAGAAGGCACTATCGGTGTTCATTCTCAAGAAATTCGAGTTGAAATACAATTTTAACTAGTTTTCACTAGAATTTTTAATAGTTTTTTTATTTAAAAAAAAAACTATTAATTCAATATTTGTCAACATTTTACCAACTGTACAAAATTATACTACGTATAAAATAAACTAAATTAGAAGTCAATATCGCTACTAGTTCTCGAGAAATTTGAGTCGAAAAACAATTTTTAGCAATTTTCAATAGAATTTTATATAGTTTTTTATTTTTTGTAAAAAAACTATAAACTGATTTTTTTTGAAATTTTCACCAGTTGTCAAACACATTATTTTTCGTAAAATAAAATTATTTTGAGTTTCAAATTGTTTTCCGTTCTTAGAATATTCGGGTTATGAATTTTTTTTTTCAGTTTTTTTTATTTAAAAAAATAACGGTATGTTCATTTTTTTCCAAACTCATACCAAATCTGTATGACCTTATAATGAGTACATTAAATTTTATTTTAAATCAATAGCATTATTTTTTCGTGAGATATTTGAAACTAACCAAAATTTTTACTTTTTTTTTAAACCGTTATAGTGAAAAAACTACTCACTGAATTTTAATAAACGCCCTTTCAGCCTCTTTCGAAGTTATTACCTATTAAACAAAATTTATTTGAAGTCGATATCTTTACTCGTTCTTGAGATATCGACGACGAAAAATGGTACAAGAACGTACGGACGTACGAACGTACGAACGTACGAACGTACGTACACACACACACACAGACATCTCTCTAAAAATGATTGATATAGCCTCTAGGGACCTTGAAACGTCGAGAAATGTCAAAAATTCCAATTTTTTCAAATCGGACCGATTACAATAACTCCCTATGGGAAGTTAAAAAACAAATCGGACATACATGGTTTTCGAGTGCTCAATAGTTGAACAAAAAAAATAATTTTTAAACATTTAGTTTTTTTAATTAACACGATTCAAACTTTTAAAAAGCTTGGTATAAAAAAGTAAGAAAATTGGAAACCAACAACATAGCTATCATGAGCAATAAATTTCCTGCATTTTTCTTAACCATAATATAGCTTTATTTATTTCCATTTCGGACTTAAGGCGTCAAATGGATTTGGTTATTTATTTTCCCGGGCGGCGTTTCCAAAATATTACACCTTTCGTAGTCACGGGTGAAATAAATAAATAATGTCATACATATAACCAATATAGATGTTTCCAAAATGCATTTTTTTAATTAAAAAAAAAAAACAATTTGGCCAAAAGTTTAAAAAAATATATTTCCTTAAATTTTGCAAAAAAAAAAAAATATATGGCAGGTAGCGTCATTTTTGGTCTTAGATCAATAAAAAATAAAATTACTTTGTAATTTAAAAATTGCTTATAAATAAAAAAACATTGAATTAATTAGAAAAAAATGTTCAGATACATGATGAATTGCGGTCTGATATCTAGAAAAGTATGAATTTATAAAAATAAACTTTAAAAATCGTTTTATTATTAAATTGAAAAATTTAATTATTTAATTGAAAAAGATCTACTTATTCGAAAAGTTATATACCTATATAAATTTTTTTCAAATTCAAACGAGATTCTAAATAAATAAAAAGTATTAAGTATACAGTATAAAATGAAGCATAAAATGTCTGGCCAAAATCAAAAAAATAACATTTTTTATCAATTTTTTTACCAAAATGTAATCCATGCCTATAATAGTACACTTCTTTTTCTTGTCAAAATCGTTAGAGCCATTTTCGAGATAAATAAGGCTGTATTGCAGATACCGTTTGTTTTGGAGCAAAAACAATTCTTCTTCTAGAGAATCACAGAAAAACTTTAAGTTCCAAGTTTGAAGTAAATCGCTTCAGTAGTTAAGGCTGTAGTTCGAGATAGAGACATGCAGAAGCAGACAATTGCGGGACCCACTTTTTCGTGTTTTCTGTCATCGCTAGTTTTTTTTCCGAATACAATAGCTACTTGGCTTATAGTACAAATGTTTGTATCGCAAGTAAAAATGAGACGGAAAATAATTAAAAATTACATCTACCAAGCTTAGAGAAAATTGGCGGAGCTGTTTATGCTGTCGTCGAACATGCTGTAAGAATTGCGGGGCCAACTTTTTCAGATTTGCCTTCATAAGGTTTTATGAAGATCTCAAGTTCAAGTTTTACGAATGAATACCTTTCCATAAAGTACCTATATTTATATACTTGTAGGTATATCGCAAGTATGAAAAAGTGCACAAGCCTCTGAAGTGAGCTTAGCAAAACTACCAACCGGGTTCATGTACCCACTATCACGTAGAGTTAACGAATTATCTGTTTGGTAAAAAGGTGAAAAGTTACAAGATTTTTGTGTTGAAATAAAAAGACACATATTGAAGCGAAATACTATGTATAAACATTTAAATAAATAGGCACACAACTGAGTATATTCAAGCTCAAGACGAAGTTACGTTCATCAGTTAATTAATTGCAAAAATAACTATATTAAACATTAAGTCAACGATATGTAGAACAATTTAAATTAACATTTATTTAAATTTAAAACAATAAAAAAAAATTGGTAAAAATTAACACTGCGATAAGATTAAGATCATGTTAATTTGTTTATTAACAAGAATTTCATGTTGAAATATCACGGTTTTGTTGTAAACCGAATAGAATATTATCAAAAATGTATCAATGTTAATTTAATCATAAATAAAATGATATTTAAATCCAGAAAGTTCCATAGTTTTCTGCATGGGAAAGTGCAGGTTGAAAATTTATCAAGACATTTGTTGAATTTTCAGCTCTCTGAGTGTATATCATCTTTGTATGTTAGGTTATGTATGTTCCTTCGAAAAATTAGACCAGTTAACCTTGATTAAACCTGGATATACAATTAATTACCTACTTACTCATAATGAAGTAAAATTAATTCGTTTAAATGGGATAACCAACTATAAGTTTAGTCACCGTTTAAGTAATGCCTTCTTAGAATTGAAACATCGATTTATTAAGGAGATACCTAACTAACAACTCCAGGAAGCCTTATTTGCATATCAGATTTTTATCATCGAAACACAACCTTAAACTGTTTGTTATGATTTCAAAAGAATTAAAAGTTCGACAAGATCTTTGATACTAAGAGATACCTAAGAGTGTGCTTCTTAAAGTGTTTTTTTTTTGTTTCTATTTTTGCACAAGCTAGCAATTAAACTTCATTTTGGCTGAACTTGCCTCAAGATTGCGATGAAGACATCTTAAATCAATACGAATCTTCAAAGTATTTCCACTCAGTTTTTGCATGAATCGATCATCGTGAATGGCTTTTTTCTAAGCCCCCTGGCTCTGATATCTTTTTCGGCGGAAATTCCTCAGTTTATGATCCGAGTTCTTGGAATTCGCTAGAACTATTAACCTAAATTTTAATGGTGGGATGAGTTTTCAAAAAAAAAAAAAAAATACAACAAGATATTGATGGGTTGACTCGTTTTATAAAAGATCATACCGAACCAAAGGTTCTGTTATACAAATCAAGGCAGTCATGAAGGTTACAACACTTTTTCTGGCAGGTAAAAAAGCGTTTTTTTTTTCTGTTGTACATAAATATCATTTGTATTTTTGTGTTCAAGGTCTTTTAGCCTTACTCCTTTCGGTTGAAGCAAATTTTGGTAATCGTGGGCAATCATCTGTGGTGGTTAGTCGACAAGGCAGTTGTATTTGCCAACCAGGTCCACCAGGACCGCCGGGAGTTCAAGGTGTAACTGGTGCTCCAGGAGAAAAGGGTGAACGTGGATTTGATGGATTGGCAGGACTACCGGGACCAGTTGGACCAGCAGGTCCTCGTGGAGCGCGAGGTCTTACCGGACCACCTGGACAACCTGGTGCCCCTGGAAGCCGAGGTAGTCGTGGGCCAAGAGGAGATGTTGGTCCACCTGGTCCAATTGGCCCTATAGGACCCGCTGGACCTGTAGGACCAATTGGTCCAGCAGGTCTCTAAATTATAATGATAATTTTAATGAAAATATACTATGTGCTCTATTTAATAAAGAAAAAAATAAAACCTTAAAAAAACGCATTCAACACCTGTAAGAGGATTCGTTTGTTTTTAAGTTCTCTTAAGGAGTGCCTTTTTCCCCGAATAGAATCGAATTTTCCGCCACTTGACACATATATATAGTGGCATTGTGAGAGGCACGCCGACAAAAGGATCAAAGGCGACCATACCTAAGCCGCAAGATCAACTACCACTAATCTCCCCTGAGACAGGCTTTGCGGCCTGTCAGTTGGACACACAAGACAGCATTCAATCCAGAAATGTCAGCACAGTATACAATGTGACTTTCGAGTCATTAACATATTTTCTTCTTTTTTTTTGCAACTAAGAGCGCGGTTTAAAGAAAGGCTTGTGCACTCAAGTTCCCATAGAGTTGGTCTAGAAGTAGCGCGCGGTATATGTTGGTTGGCTGATGTTGAATGGATGGATGGATGGATGGATGGGATGTCCAACGAATTAGAAGCAGTAAAGGAAGACACTTAACTTCAAGCAAACCACTCAACTGTGACACATAATTGTGTTTCGTTCGCATGTCGCAAATGCCTCGGGAAGAGGGGTATAAGGAAGAAAGACACCTTGAAGTGTCTGATCAACTTGCTTAAGTCAGATTAAGACAATATTCGTAGAAAAAATAAGTAGGCAAAAATTCAAAATTTGAAGTAAGACCGAATGGAATGAGATATTTATATTTCAAAGTTAGGAGATATTAAGATACACAAGGTATTGGAAGATAATTTTAAGACAAAAAGATACAGGTTAGAAGACTTAACTCCAAAATTTTCGTGACTTGTGACTCAAAATTTGATGTGAGCTTGGATGCAAGGAGATATTTAAATTTGAAGGTATTAAGGTTTGGAGATTCGAACATAATATTAAGACAAAAAAATATAGCTAGCAGACTAAACTCCAAAAAATTACGTGACTTGTGATTTAAGATATGAAGTAAACCCAGATCAAAAGAGATATTAAGATTAAAGGATTTGGAGATATTAAGAAACAAAAAGTATTAATAAGCAAGACAGACTTAGCTCCAAAATGTTCGTGACTTGTGATTCAAGATTTGAAGTGAGCCTGAATGCAAAGAAATATTTAAATTTGAAGGTATTACGATTTGGAGATATGAGGGTACAAAATGTATTAATAGATATACCTTAACAGACTAATGTAGCTCCAAAATGTTCGTGACGTGAGATTGAAGATTTCTAGTGAGCCTGGGTGGAAGAAATATTAAGCATTCAAGATGTTAAAATTAGGAGGTTTAAGACAAAAAGATATAAAGTAGCACCCAAATGATTGTGGCTTTTGAGCAGATGTATCAGAAGAAATAATAAAATAATAAGGTTTTAAGTCCATGAGAAGATATCAAAACATAAGGATCTTGAGATTTCGGGATTTTATGTTTAAAGCATATGGAGTATAATCCAGAACCAGAGCAAAGACAGCATTGATCTGCAAATAAGATCTAGAGGCTAAGAAATGAATAGACATTGAAGAATATTATGACATATCAAAGTTTGAATACCGAAAAAAATATATAAAGTGTGACAGCACTATCGTCCCCTTAGGCTGAGGACACACAGAAATAAAAAAAAACAAAACTCCCGAGACTTTACCTTGAGCCCACAGGTAAAAAGTAAAAACTTCAAGGGTGGAGTAAAGTTTTGTTAAGTTGGTCTCGCTGCTGCTGCTGGTGCTGCTGCTACTGCCATCACCTCTACCCGTTTGTCGCTTCGTCAACTCAAGTCTCCAATTCATAGGAAAATGTAAACACTTCTTTGTGGAATCTGATTTCTTCCTGCTTCATACAAACGTTCGTTGTCTTGTCTCCTCAGCCTGTTGGACTGACTTTGATCGTGGTCGTGGCCAGTGCACCATAGCGTGGGGTAAGAAGAAGGCTAGTATATCCTATCCTATCATCTAAAAACCAAGTTCAACTTAATTGGAGCGCAGAGAATTGCACCTTTTCCGCGACTTGTTAAATGTATTTTTTTTTGCGCTATAGATGCACTAGCTAGCTGGAGCTGATGATGGCTTGAGTTTTGGTGAGTGTTTGTGTGCTTGTGTCGATTGCAGCTGCCATTACTATCTGTGGGGTAATAGATTCAACGCCTTAGAAATTGTCCGCGGTTAATACCCACTTTGCGGTGCAATCTACCACCTGGAATGTGGCTTAGAGGACGCGACGCGATGAATCCGCCAACCAACAAGGGGGTTCCTATGGAATATCATTATACCAGGTCCCCAAGACCCTGCGTTTTTTTTTTTTTGCGGTTTCTCTGGCACTTCGCACTACGATCGAGTTTTTGTTTTTCATCTTCCTTGGTTTTTTGTTTGAATGGAGTGATGTTCAATGGAAATTACATTTCACAATCTGGAAGATCGAGTTCTTGGTTAGGTCGTCGTGTCCGTAGTGTTCAGCGTCGGATGTGGTTGGGCGGTTGGATGGTCTGCTGGGATTGGAATTGGGTTTGTTTGTTGGGATGGTTGGTGTTGATCTTGCTCTACAGCTGGAGGTGTATTGTGGGCTTTTTTTGCGCCACTCTAGCGACTGTTTATCATATATTTTTAGTTTATGGGGAACATTTGTTGGAATATGTGTGCGATCTGACATTAGGTGGACAAGGTAATGGCTGAAATGGTGATTTGGATATGGATTAGCTCCATAGGAACAGGATTTATTTCGCAAAGTTATAGTTCCTGACTATGACAGGAAATTGAAAATTCATTTCTATACGAGTATGGAACCAGTGTGAATCGTTAAACTGTCAGTAGAATGGCAGTATACTACTGAACTGGACGTTTTTAGATATTTTTGTGGTTTTGAGAAAGGTGACAAGTGCAACTATAACTATATCAAGGTATGTAGGTTGGGTGCATTCGTTGAGAGTAGTAGTGTTCATGAGAGTTGTTGATACATTTCTTTTTCTGGAGCCTGGAAGCTAGGAGAAGATCATAAACAGAATTTTTTAAAAACAAATTCTAGATCAGTTAAATAGAAGACTTCCTAAAGCACTGAGAAAACTTGTTTAACTTTAATGGTCAAGAATTTTAATCTTACCTTGGATTTTTCTGAAAAAATCGATGTAAGAAGATGAACTGAGCTTTACAAGAATGACACTTTAAGAAGGCTCTCAATTGCTTACTGATGAGTTCACAAAAGAGATCGGTCAGATGCAACGCAAGTTTTTGTGAACTAAAGCCCATCATCGTCTATTTCGAATCGATTATAATGATATGTATACAAAGAGTTAAAAATAAGTCGGAAAAATAACAAATTTTCAGAACTGGTCAAGGAAATAATTAAGATAAGTACTTACTTGTTAAAAATAAAGCGGCTTAAGAAATTCCAATTTATATTTGAATATAAAAAATATAAGAAAATAAATATAAATACGATTGGTCAGGATTTCCGCCAGTGGGATTACTTCGGCCACCCAGAGTTTTTTTTGTCAATCCCCGCAAAGAGCGATAATATTCGATCAATTACTTTAAACGCTGATAAATTTATGAAAGTCTAAATGTTTCTAGTCTTGTTCCTTAAGGAATCTACGCTGTCAAAATAGACTTCAGCTTGAAACAAATTCCAAAAAAAAATGTAAATGGGCTCATGCTTTTCCAACATTAGGTAAGTACATCGAATCTAAGATTCCTAAAAGGGTTCTCGTAAATCCTATATTAGCATATTGAATTTAAATAGCCAAATGACACAAATCCCGGTTTTATTACAAACCTCAAACGAATTTTACTTGCGATGTATTAGACTAAGGCTAGCCGCGCACTAGCAACTTTTAGTTGCGAAACTGCTTGGTTCGAGCAACTAAAAAGTTTGTGTTTTGACACAAACTAAACGATTGCCTAAAATAAGTTCGCCATTTTATTGAACATATAATTATCTGCAAATTCACCGACATTCAACCAAACAGTTCATCTGTTTTCTATAAGTAACCAAACAGTTTCGCAACTAAAAATTGCTAGTGCGCGGCTAGCCTAAGAGCCCACAGCAATTTTTGGGTGTGATTGATAACAAAAAATAATAAGCATAATTAGATAGGCCCTTTATAGTTATTTACGAATGTGAAAGTGTTGCATACTCTAGTGGGAGCAATAGTGCATAATAGTGCATCAAGTATGCAGTTCTGTCCTAATCCAAATAATTGTGAAAACAACTTTGCCAAAATGTAGAGTTAAGCCTCCTGCTTGAAAATACCGAGGTCCAAGACGTTTTACGGACAGCCTTCTGCCTGCCAGACGCGATAATAACTTGCTACTTCTTGCACTAAAAAGGCCACCTTCAAAACGTCTTGGACCTCGATATTTGCAATCAGGGCACTTAGCTCTTCATTTTGAACTTATGCCAAATTTTGTATTTTGACTTAGGAAAGAACTGCATACTTGATGCACTATAATGCACTATTGCGCGCACTAGAGTATGCAAGACGTTCACATTTATAAATAACTATAGAAGGCCTATCTAATTATGCTAATTATTTTTTGTTATCAATCACACCCAAAAATTGCTGTGGGCTCTCGGTCTATATGGACATATATGTTAAGTTATGAATTTGTTGAAACAAAAATTAAACTTAACGCAAATAAAAAAGTATGTCTTGAAATTCGGTCTGTTTGTTTGTGATTAGGTCTATCTCCTTAAAGGATAGCCCAAAATCTACTCAGCAAATTTTCACAAAATTTGGTAGATATGATTTTTTTAATTCTTCCTCCGATATGTCTATCAATTTTTTTAAGACCAAAAATAACGGTAGATAATTGATACAATTTTTTTTTTTTTTTGCGAAATTTAGGAAAATATATTTATTTTTGTTATATTTTGCTTAAAGTTGGCATATGATTGAAAAAATTCATAAAATAATTTTGCATGGTTCCTATCATTCTAGGGCTATTAGAAAGTTTGTATTTGTGTATTCGAATTTCTGAACTTTAAAACGACTTTATTTTTTTTTTGGAAAATCCAATATTTCGGAAATCAAAAATGCTTGAGTTATTTTTAAAAGTTTATAAAACTATCTAAAAGATTTTGAAAAAAATGTCTCTTATTCAAAAATAACGGTTCCTATTAAACTCGCGAAACTGTAAACAAAATAATAGCACTGTTTTTGAGATATGTATGCAATTTTTTTTAAACATTTTACAATTTTCTATATACAAAACGTTATTAAAATAAAGAAGAAAAAGAAGTAAAAAAAGGTTATAGGGTCGGCACTCTTAATATAACTGCTTAAAACTCCTTTTCGAGAAAAATACGATTTTCGAAAACCTTTTTTAACTTTTACATTTTACAGCAATTTTTGGATAAAAGTAACATTTTGCAAATAGTATACCGATGGATCGAAAACTGAGAAAGACTAAAATTAGGTATATTTCACGTCTTCCTAATTATTATAGAGTGTTATTGTTTTGGCTCAAAGAAAACGTATTATCAACTGCTGATGTTGGCATCTTTTCGGATATTCAAGCGCTATTAGATCCTTGGACTCGATCTCTACTTACTCTATAACAGATCTCATCTGCCGTTCATCTCTTTTGGAGATGGCACCACAGTTTTTCGGTCGAAATCTTGACAGAAAGTCAGTATCCTACCTCCGCGGAACGATCTCAACAGCTCAACATTTCACACACTAACCCGAGTAGAATTCTGCACAAAGATCACGGATTATTCGTTGGGAGTGACTAAATGCGCTACTGCGAAGCCAGCCGAGGCAGCCACTTAAACGACGCACGTTGGGATCCATAATAATGAAAATGTTGGGTCTTACTAATAAAGCCATAATGCATGAAAAAACTCCAATTTGGTTCATTTTATTGCATTAAAAAAAAAACTTGTATTTGGCGATACATATATTCATCGCTACATGTAAATTTATGCTGAAACAAGATGCTCCAAAGAGGACAAACCTTAGATGGAATATTTGAACAACATGTCTGATGACAAAACAGATCTGACCAATACTTGATCTTAAACGCTCTAAGTATTTCATATCCTTATTTGCACGTCATCTTCTTAATTAGTTTCAAAACCCGGCACTGTCTTATTAAATTAAATCATGTTGGCTTAACAATAGGGGCCCAACGTTCTTCATTTGGCTTTACATAATGCTATTTGCTAACAATATCATATTAATGTGTTCTTAATCTAATTCATGATTTTTTTAATATTAACAAAATAATAATTTTTGATGAGTGGGCGTTTTATACCCTGTAGTATTGATTGTTGTTCTTCTCGTAAAAGGGTGCGTTGTCGTTATGAATGATGTCTTCAAATTGACCGTCAGTGTTGGCTCGGCGCTCGGGTGTATAGATACTTGTCAATAGGCTCTAGTTCATGTTGGAGAAGTTGTTGCACTTCTGTGTTGGGATGATCTTTCAGGTTAATGATGATTTTTCCGGAGAGCTGCAGTAAATACTTGTCCAGTAGTATTAACTTTGCTTCTTTATACAGATTCCTTGTTGGTATATATTTTTTCGTCAGTGGGTTACGGTATAGTCCAGTGCAAATGCGGAGCATCTTTCTTTCAAAAAGCTTCATCTTTTTCATTGTTGTAGGTGAAATAGTAAACCAGATGGTAAAGGCGTAGGTCAGAACTGGTCGGATAAGTTGTTTGTACACAAGCAGCTTGGTTTTCTTACTTAGTGTATTTCGCCTCCTGAGAAGCTGATGGACCAAGTGCAGAGAATAGTTGGCTCTCTACAACATCAAGTCTGCACGCCTTTTGAATTTGAATTTGTTGGAAAAGTTGATTCCCAAGTACTTCGTTGAAGATTTGACTGTCACTTCAGTGTTGTCTGGAAACTTTATTTTGATTGCATCACAGCGTGTTGCAAACGCTCGTCTTCGAATGACAGTCACTGGTGTTCGGAAGCCGATGAGTTCAGTCTTTTCGCTTCGTCTTGTACCTGATATGTTATTGGCTGGTTGATCAGCAGTGTACATTTTGAGCAGCAGCGGTCCAAGTTTTGATCCTTGAGGAACTCCAGCGTTAATTCCTTTGGTTGATGACACATGTTTTTCTACCTGTACATAAAAAAGTCTATGGGGTTAGGAAATTTTTGATTATTCTTACCAAGTAATTAGGAAGTCCAAGTTCCGAGAGTTTGAATAGTAATCCTTTTATCCAAACGTTGTCGAAAGCTTTTTGTCCAGCATGTCCAGCAAACACGTTACAGTGGTTTCCTTTTTGTTGAGTCCAATTGTAACATCAGTATGGAGTCCCAGTAATGGATGTAGGGTAGAGTGTTTATTTCGAAAGCAATACTGAAACTCCGGTATGACATCTCTTTCTCTGCAGAAAACGTTGAGTTTCTTCAATATTAACGCCTCCAGTATCTTACTCATGCAGCTGAGCAAAGAAATTGGCCGATATCCTTCCACATTTGCGCTGTTGTTCTTCTTCGGGACAGGGACCACTTTTTAGGTTTCCCAGGCTGCAGGGAAATAGCTGTTGTTCAGGCAGTTATTGAAGATTATAGTCAACAGGAGAACAGCAAGATTTGGTAACTTTTTAAGCCCGTAATTCGAAATCTTGTCGCTTACTGCTGATTTTTTGGAGTTTCCAGTGAAGAAAACTCCAAAAAATCAGCAATAATTCTATGTTATTTGAAGATATTTTAATATTTTAAAAACCCATCTAGATGAATATAAATAAAATGCACGGCTGGATCACACGAACTTGCTCTTATGTAAAAGTAGTTTGGAATTTTAAATACATTGTATAAATATAAAACATGGATTTAATGAGATAAAAATGTTCAAATGCATAGAATTGCCCTCTGATTTCCGGAAAAGTATGAATTTACCCAAATAAAGTTTAAAAATCCTTTTATTAAAGTAATTTTTTTATAACAAATTTCTTTCAAATTTTTCTAGAACAAAATTTGGGATGCCAATTTTAAGTGCTTAATAATATAGATTTTAAGAAATAATTTCAAAAAAGAATCGTTCACACTTTTTTAAGATTTTTTTTTTTTTTTTTTTTTATAATCTACACGCGCTCAAGGGATTGTGATTACCCTTTAAATGTTTGAACACAGCGCGGGCGTGCAGTTAAGGAAGAGAAAGAAGGATAGGAAAGATGTGTGGCGCGATGTTCTGAGACTGAAGGTTGTTGTCTCAGATATTTTATCTCCAGGGATGGCGGCTGAACTAAAGCGGAGAATGCCGTGTCTTATTTTTATATTGATTTTTCAAGAAATACATTTTTAATTTTTTTTTTTTTCAAAAAACAAAAAAAAAATATTTTTTCGAATATTTTTATATACAATATTATTTAAAACTTAAAGCGGCTCCTGGTGAAAGTTTTTATTTAAAATCGTTAAAGCCGTTAATGAGAAAGTCGAAAATAAAAAAAAAACGTTTCTATGACAGGTACCATTAATAACACTTTTCCCCAAAATTTTTTCAACCGAAATGTAGTCCGTGTTCATAATGTCACACTTAATTTTTTTGTATCAAAATCGTTAAAGCCGTCTTCGAGATAAATAAGATTTGGCATTGCGGGTGTATTGGGGGTACCGTTAGTTTTGGAGCTAAAAAAATTTCAATTTCTCCTCTAGGGAATCACAGAAGACCCTTAACTACAGAGATTGAATAAAATAGGTCCAGTGGCTTAGGCTGTAGGGAGAGGTACAGACATACAGACATACGGACATACAGACATACAGACATACAGACGAAATTGTTGGACCCACTTTATTCGTCAACTTTGATCAAAATCTCGAGTTCGATTTTTCTCCAAATGCAGAACTTGCCCTATAGTACTCGTAGCTATATCGCAAGTAAAAAATGTATATCAGAATTTTTTTTCTAAAATTGATATACATATTTATGTAGTTATTAAAGACAAGTTCAAGTTATAACAAGGTAACAATAATATTAGGAATAGCTCCTGGGATGTTGAGTTAAGCGCCATTAAGTCTTTTCATCCGGAGCAGTTATCACCAGTGGATATTTGACTTTATTCTTAAATTCTTAAATAACATTCTTAAATAACATCGATAAATCGTTTGAAAAAATAAGTCTTCTATTTCTTCTAGCGCAAAAACACTTTGAAATTTAGCCTTAAAATAATCACAAAAGCTAGATTCTTACAAACAGTAGAATCAATATATTACGTCGTATACTACTAATGTAAATTTTTAGAGATTAGCGATGCTCCATTACACCAAGCGGATCTTCGAACAATTTCAAAAGACCTTCAATTTCCAACCGCGTTATAGCTTTAACATCTGAGCTGAAAAATTTAGATCGTACAGATTGACTAAGAGGTAATATGATTTAAATACTAGCCCAGAATTGAACATTTTATTCCGTAAGAAGTTTAAAATGGTTTCTTCATAGTCTTAAAAATAATGAAAATCGAAATATATAAATTATAAAAGGGCTCTCCACATTGAAAAATAAATAATATATAGCTTAAGCCGATATAAACACTATAAAATATATTTTTATAGATATTAACAAAACACTTATTTTATCTCCTGCTCAAGAGAACAATATTTGCGAAACAGCTAGATATTCCAAATAATCTCCATTGAACCAAATCTTCATAAAATAAAATTATTTTAATCAAAAACTCAAAAATCTTCCTTTATAAATCTAGTAGATCTAAAAACCTTTTACCGCTAATCCAGTGCTTATCTAAGATTTGATGGCAAATATTGCTTAACAAAATGAGAATCAAAAAGAACGAACATAAGACTATTTTATTTTTGTGATATCAGAAATGCGTGATCACAATTCAGAGAAGCCCCTTCACCCGACTTAACATGTGATGTCATTAATTAATAGACTTCATATCTAACAAAAAAAAAAAAAACTGTAGAGCACTGGAAGGACATGCCTACTGCTGTTCTAAGAAGCTCTAAGACTCGCTAAAAATAAAAGCTATCAACCTTTTTTTTTCGAAGTAGAATTATGGATGCATGGACTGTCTATTCCTTTTGCATGTTTCGCCCTGATTACAGGAGCCCTAATCCACTTGTTTCGGCCTTTTGAGGGAAAAACTATCATCATTTTAAAGGGTCTCAATCAATTGCCTCACAAGGAAATGCTGCAATTTACCATAACATGACAATGTTCACGCAACTTCGAAGCAGGAAACTGCAAGATAGTCTCACAGAGCCAAACTGATTTTACCACAGCATGACACGACAGACGCCACACCGCGCCGCCATCCTTTGGATCAAAAATTGAGATATGTTCCTTACAAATGAATCAACACACAAAAAAAAAAGATGCAAACATCTTGGGGAAAACAACAGAAACAGCACAAAGACGATGTTCATTGGATGGCACCACATGGATGGGATATTCACGATCAGATAAATTAGAGTCATTGATTGAGCAACAAAATGCTACGACACGGACGACATAAGAGCGCCACCACAGATCCAGTTCGGTCTAAGTTTTTGTGTTGCTTTTGTTACCATGTTTAAGCCTCATCATGCGACAGACCTGAAGAAGGTAAAACAACCTGTATAAAGTATCTGTCTATCGTTGGTGGTCTAAGCATTGACAATCTCTAAGAATGCAACATGCTTTAGGACATTAAATAAATAAAAACTGCACGAAGTTGAACCGTAATAATGATGGCGTTCCAGTATTTCAACGGTCGGGTTCGTTGGTTGGGTGGGATCTATGGATGTTGTGCATCACTTGTCGCTATTGGAAGAACAATCAACTTCTCTATGATGTAATGCAATTCTTTAAAAGCTTGCTTAAGTTTTTTTTTTTTGCTTTGTGATGTAACTTGAAGCCATCGAACCATGGAATGTGTCATTATTAATTCCTGACAATTACATCCGGATGAATGCATTTATCCATATGCAATATGCCTCCTTATATTTGTTTTTAGAGTTGCCATTGTGTGTGAAATACCACTACCCCTATAGTGTGTACCATGCCGTAAAATGAAACGTTTTTCTTTTAAAGCTCTTAGCAGGGAACTGGAGCTAAGCCTTATAAAGTCAAGTAAACTCTAAGCAGAGTACAATCAGAGCAGACCGATTTAATTAATAAAACACACTCCAACACTGAACTGTCATGTGGTAATTCTTTTTCTCACAAGTTGTCAAACGAAAGAGTTTTGAACCTATTCTGCGAAAGTTCTTTTGATTACATTTATTTTAAGTGTAAGTTTTTTTTAAGTTTGTACTATCCACTTAACACTTTCAATAAAAAAAGAATATAGACTTCAATTTGTATGCGTTCTTCTTCTTACAAAATTTGACTTTTTACAACAACTTCTGAAAAATTAACTGATGGCAACCCTTTTCCATCTATCGAGTGCGTTATGTGTGAATGTCCATTTAGTGTGTCTGCATCCGAGTTCCGCTTATATGCTGGATCGTTGAACCACTCCACTCATTCATATTCAGAATTTTTATTGTTTCCGAGGAAGAATAATATCAGAGAGGGTCGATATGGGTGGGGGAGGGGGATAGTTCTACTTTTTTGTTGCCTTCAAAGTAAAAAGCTTTCAATGCAATGCAATACATTTCCTGTTCAATAACAGGGCATTGGCATGGAGGAGCAAGGAGCATCCTTGTTGAATGGTCATAGCATTTTATTCAACAATCGAATCGACCGACTGGCTGACCGACCGACGAGGATGATGCCGACGATACCGCCCGATAACACATTCGTATATCCTTGTGAGTTGTTGTTCGACTGGGTAAATGCAATATTTTCATCAAAAAGCTATAATTGTTGGGATTTTTTTTTTCGTAATTTTTATTTGAGGTGGAGATCGTTTAAATCGAGTTTTTTTTTTTTTTTTTTGTACTCTTTTGGGAAGAACTTGAATCCTCTTATTGTAGAAATGCACGCATTTTATTAAGCAAAAAAAAAACTGTGGGAGTGCAATACTTGAATGAATAAGAATATGTGTGTGTTTGGAAAATTAATTGAAAGCATTTTGTATTCGTATTTTCAAGCGAAAATTTATGTATTTTTTTTTTTAAATAATCTTAGTTGTGGGATGGAGCATGACCCAGATTGGTTAATAGAGCACAAAATATTATTGTGTGTCTGTGTGCATTGAAGTATTCTGAAAACTTTATATTGAAAATTTACAAATGAAACGATTTGTAAAGCTCGTACACATGGCTTTCAAGGATAAGAGTTAAACAAAAAAGTTTAAAATCTATAAAAAAAATATAAATATGTATGTAAAAATCCATTTTTACGTAAGTTCTTAACTGACTAAGCGGAAACATATTTTCATAAATTTTTTTTTGATTTTGAACGGTATTACTGGTCTCTCTACTACAGATGAATATTTATGTTTACATATATGCTGCCGTCAAGGTAGAATCGGGTGATTTCCTTATACAAAACCAATCTGTTGGCCGGTTGTTGTTTTTTACTTGCATTTATTCATATGTTCTTGTTCATGTGTTGGAACTGAAGGGTTTTCTAATAGGAATTTCCGAATTTTGACAGGTGATTGCAGACATAGTGTCAATTTAGCTGTCATATATTAACTCTGTCTTATCAATTCAACATGAAGAGTTATAGCTTTTAAAACCATTTGCAAATAATTTATTTGTTTTCTGAAAGCGTCTTCTATACGAGCAACATTTCGTGCCAATTTTACGGTCGCCATAATCGTCCTTCCGAGAAGTCTAGTCCCAACATGGTGAATAAGTTCAAATCGATCAGTTCAGTGAACAAGCCGCAAACACCCATACCTCAACGAAAGGCAAGATCTCCAGAAAATATCGCAGCTAATCGTGGTTAATTTCACCTCGTGTACAAGAAGTCCGTCTTTCGCAGATCACAACTTGGCGAATTTCCCACCATGATTTGGCCCTACACCCGTACAAACTTTAACTGACCCAGGAGCATAGAGTAAACAACCATAGACAACTACGTGTTTTCGGAAACTAGGCTCTCGAGCATTTGGAAGTTGACAACAATTTCGGTCGAAAATAATATAAAACGATGAGGCCACTTCTATATGAATGGGTGGGGAAAATAAGCAAAATTGTCGAATCTGGAACGATCACAATCTAGACGAGATCCACCAATTGCAGTTTGGCATTCAGAGAAATCACTTTTTGGTGTGGATTTTTGGCTGACGCCATCATTGGGCCCTACTTCTTCGAGATCAACTTTGTCTAGGCCAAATGATGTACGAGTACTATTGTACGAATTAAAATTAAATTCCACAAACAACAAAAAAATACTAACCCGTTTTTGAGATATCCAATTTTCACAAAAAAATTGTTTTTTGTTTTTCTTTAAAAATATTCAAAGCATTTTTTCAAGTTCTTAAATGCAATGTTTTTCACACTTTTTGCAAGGTTCTCTATATAAAATTTCATCAAAATCTGAAGAGCCGATAATGATAAATCTTTTATTGAATTATAAATTGTAAGAATTAATTAAGAAAAAAAAAATTATCGAAATTCTAGGAGCCTTTTTTTGAGAAAAATACGATTTTCAAAAACCATTTTTTAACATAAATATGGTGGGTGCCGTTATTCTTATGAAAAATATTTTTTTTTTTTCAAATCTTGTATATTATATTAAAAAAACTTTTATTTGCCAAGTTTAAAAAACCGAGCATGGGGTTTTCGAAATATTGACTATTGAAATTTTTTCTTAAAATCCAATTTTTTTTTGAAAATTTGTACATACATACAATACCTACTTTTCAAACTTTTGGAGAGCTTTAGGATATAAAAAGTTATCAAAATCGTATGTCGAAAATCAAACAAAAAAAAAAATGGTTCTAGGGGGGTTCATATTTTTCGGATTTTTTTTAAAGCATTAACTAAATGAAATTTTCTGAATCTTTTTATGAAAAAAATCTGTCAAACAGTTTTTGAAAAAAAAAATTAAAAAAAAAAATATTTGTAAGATTTAAAACAAAAAATTCGTATGGCAGGTACCGTTATTTGTTGTCTTTAAAAAGAAGAAAAAAGCTTGTGGGGGAAAAAAATTAAAAATGATACCTACCAAGTTTAAAGAAAATCGGTCGAGCCGTTTAAGCTGTAATCGAACAGATAGACACAGAATTGCGGGACCCACTTTTTCGTCTATGTACAAATTTGTAATTTAATTTATTGTATTTTTGGTCTTCCTCTTTAGAGATACTGTGCTTGTTGTTTTTTGTGGACATGCATTTGCGTTTTTGTTGAATATATATTTGTAGATTTGGAATTTAATGCTTCGAAAACCCAATGATGTCTTGTATCGTTAAAGCGAGCTATACCCCCTTTCCACTATCTGTGAGTGGCACTTGCTTAAATGAAACTGAGCATCTCGATATTCTTGGTATGCGCATCACCAAACACCTCTTGTGGAACGATCACATACGCGATTTCGCCAGTAACTTAAGCCTCTTGGACAGTATTCAAAGGCGAGACTCAACAATAACATCATGGATTCATTTACGTCACTCGAACATCGTCGTAATGTTTCTGGCCTCACCATTTTTTACCGTTATTTTAACGGACTATGCTCTTGTGAAATAGACAGCTGCATTCGTCCCCTTAAGCAACCATAATACTCGAGCTTCCAGAAATGCCCATCAATTAACCCTTGAGCCCAACTTCGGCCGTACTATGAAGTAAAGAGATTCGTTCTTTAGCCGTACTACGCGAATGTGGAATGCCTTACCACGCTCCGTCTTTCCCTATCATTGTATTGCTTAAGAATTCAAAACCTCCTTTCGAATCGTTCCCTTTTTTCTTAATGCTCACACTGTGTCTCTAAGATATTAAGAGTAGATATTAGAATATTGGGTGTGCATTAATTATAAAAAAAATTAAATTGTGTTCTTCTTGTTAAACTTCACAGTAGGAATAGTTGTAACATTCGTTTAGGGAGTGTGTAGGGACTGGAATATCTTGCGGGTGGATGACATGCATTAAATTTATGTATTACTTAATAAGATACAAAAGGCTAACTCCTTCCGACCCTGCTCCATTCAATAATTGACAAGTTTAAAAAAATAGCGTAGAAATGTAACTTCTTCAACCACATTGTTTCACAAAATACATACCTTGAATGTAGGAGTTTATGGATCTTTTAAGGCATACCGTGCCGATTATGACTAGAACCAGAACGATTTCTTGTCAGAGTTTGTTCGTTACTGGTCGCCCAAATCCAATAGAATCGGATCCACTTCTAGCAGTGGAACAACTTCGAGCTGATGAAATAGAATCAGAAATGGGCGAAACACCCGTTCTTGGGCTCCACTCAAATGATTTCTGTAGAACCTGAATGGATGAAGAGTAAGTGGAAACAATTTTCATCACCTTCTATTTACAATTGTAAATACATGTACTTTATCTCTAAGACGAGTTTTATTAAGATTTCAAAATGGTTCAACGAGTAGAGTAAAACTCTTTTAGATACGTGTGGTATCACAACGTACCAACATTTGTTCTAAGTGTGTCGGTTCTCCGCCGACTGCCACTTCCGCTTCAACTTAACGTATAACCTCACACTTTGTTCTGGAATAACCAGTGCAAGCCGAATCTCAACGAACTTCAGACTAAGAACAAGGTTCATCATTGGGCCCTAAGATTTCAAAAACTTCGAAAATCCAGCTGCTCACCGGGACCGTCCATCGGGACGTTAAAATTTTACTTCTACTCCAGAAAATGTGAGGTTACCAAAAGGCAAAACAAAGAAAACGAAAAGACTTCGCGTTGATCATGTAAAGCAAGCACATTTCCGAAAAAAAAATAAAATCAAAAATAGAAACCAAGAAAATTCCAGAAACCGAGTGAAGGAAAAAGTTTAAGCCCCTTCATCCGACAAACTTACAACATTTGTTACTCATTTGCTGTGAGTTATTTTCGCAGAGTTTCCATGGTAGGAAAGGATGTCAATGGATCCATTCGTATAAAATATGTTTGTACATCTTACTAAAACTTGTTTACGCACTCTTTGAATCTATAAACCAAATAATTACCTAACTTTTAAGTTAGGTCTAAGCCACATACGAGAGGAAAGTTTTATGGAAAATCATTGTACTCATATATCTGTGCTGGAGCTTTGTGTCTTGGCTTCCATAATTTTTGTTCAGACTATTGATCTAATTCCATCATGATCACAAGGAAGATTCGAGTACTCCAGCGAAGCAATACCCAGCGTTTAAAATCAATATTTCAAGGTTTTCTTTAAAACCAAAAATCCGGCAGGTTTTAATAAATCTTAGGAATAGGTGTACAATATTGCTATTGCCACAAAATTTTTTCACTTGAACCAATTCTACTGTATTCAAATTCTACCTAGTTAGTCTATTTAGAAACCCTTAAGTATTCTATCAAAGAGAAATCATTTTACATTTGTTGAAAATATTTTATTTTGGAAGCAATCGTGATTTGATTTTTTTTTTATTCTTAAAAGCTTTGAATTTGATTACAAATTTTACAAATTAGACAAGAGCATACCGAAAACTCTTAAAAGTGGAAAAAATCGTTTAACAAAATGTTGCAACGTTTTATAAAACCCGTCCAAAATTTTAAAGTCTCGCGAATTTCAAAGAACACATGGTTAACAAGCCCAAAGTCTATCGCTAGGTATTCGAATCAGGCCGAGACCACAAAAGCTCCTGTGGTAAGATTCTTGATACTCCAAGGCACTCAAAACTATATGCACTAAAATTTAACAATTTTATAGAAAGGTTTAGTGATAGGATTGTACGAGAAGGAAGGGGACAGGCCTCCAAAACTGACTCCCATTGGAGAGAAATTCGATGACAAGACACATGGAAAGCTAACCGGATTGATTCAGGAGTAAGGAGATCTACATTGATAAAATTGTTTAAAATGTAAATTTTTTTTTTGACAATTAGAACAAATATCAGTGGAGCCTTAGGCAAAGGAAAAGTTTTCCAAAACGTCGATCCAGAATTCCATTCAGTCGCTGTGATAGGACTCGGCGAGGAGGGTGCCGAATTCGATAGCACCGAAGTTATTGAAGAGGGTATGGAAAATGCTAGGGTGTGCGCCGGAATCGGAGCGAGAGAGCTTCAGCTGTTGGGCTGCACAGAAGTTCATGTTGATGCCATGGAATACCCCGAGCAAGTAGCCGAAGGTGCAGCTATCTCGATCTTTCGATACCAGGACAATAAACAAAAGAAAAACAGAGTGGTAACACCGCAGCTGTGCCTTTTTGAGTCACCTGAAATCGACGCCTGGACCCGAGGTCTCTTCAAAGGCGAAGCTCAAAATTTGGCAAGAAAGCTTTCTGATTCTCCGGCGAATCAAATGACTCCGACTGCTTTTGCACAGGCAGCAGTTGATGCACTTTGTCCGTGTGGAGTGACTGTGGAAGTGAGGACTATCAACTGGATAGAGGCGAACCACTTGAATTCGTTCCTAATGGTCGCCAAAGGTTCATGTGAACCTCCTGTGTTTCTCGAAATCAGCTATTGTGGCACTTCACCCGAAGACAAGCCGGTTTTAATTGTTGGCAAGGGTATTACTTTTGACAGGTTCGTATTTGGACTTGAGCTTAGCTCAATTTGCATAATTTGTATATATTTTGAATTTTAGTGGTGGCCTTTCATTGCGAGACAAGCCCATGAATCATTTCAGAGGCTCAATGGCCGGAGCAGCTGTGGTTGTTGCTGCAATTCGTGCAGCTGCTGCTCTGTCCTTGCCTGTCAATATTGCAGCAATTATTCCGCTTTGTGAAAATATGCCTTCTGGTCTGAGCTGTAAGCCGGGAGATGTCGTGACCTGCCTCAATGGCAAAACCCTTGCAATAGAGGTTTGAGCTCCTCCTAGTCTTGTCTCTGAACTCTTGCTTCTAGATTAATTCCATTTTTTGTAGGAATGTGACAGAATTGGAGCAATCTCCATGGCTGACCCTCTGATCTACGGCCAAAATACTCATAAGCCCAGTATAGTGTTGGATGTTGGGACCATGGCAAGCGGAGTTAAAAGTGCCTTCGCCGGAGCAGCTTGTGGAATGTTTTCGAACTCAAACGAAATTTGGGAAGGCTTCAAAAAGGCTGGAATTTTGACTGGAGACCGCATGTGGAGAATGCCTTTGTGGAAATATTACAAGAAATTGGTAGCACGTAAGTTTGACACAAAATGGTATCCTAAAAGGACTGATAAAGGTTTCTATTTCAGAAAATATGGCCTTTGATATAAGCAACAAGGGGTGGGGACCAGCTTCATCGTGTATTGCTGCATCTGTTCTACATGTAAATTTACATCTTTTCCAAGGTAAAAAAAACTTCTTAAATTAACTTTATTGTTTTTAGCAATTTGTACCTTGTATCGATTGGGCCCATTTGGATATCACCGGAGTCGGGATGCTGGCTGAGGAAGGATGTGTTCCATACTTACTACCACATCGTATGACCGGAAGACCAACACGTACTTTGATTCAATTCTTGTATCAAATAGCTTGCCCCGAAGAGAGCAAACATAATCCTTGATAGAAATTTATTTTTAATATTTTTTCGCATTTATCACCTTTGTATAAATAATTATTGTCTTATTGGGCTAAATAAAAATTGTATGTCTCAATAAAAGGTACTGTCTGGCTAGTTGGAATATAATCAAAGCCTTTTTACCAACACACGCAAACTTTGGCAACAAGCTCAACTGCGGAAATACAGTGAGATCAAGCGGCATAACGTCTAGGTCTTTGCCCAGCATTTCAGCTAAGCTTGTCAGTACTGGGCCCGTATTACGAATTACGATTATCGTTTAAAATCCCTCGTTATCGTTAAGTTGCGATTACGTTTTACGATACTCGTTTTTTAAAAACAATAATCGTTTTCTCTTACGACTGCTTTTGGCACTCGTATTTCATTGTTTTGACACATGTACTATTTTTGACAGAAATATTGAAAGAATGAAGTTAGATGCGCTTAAAAAAATAGATTTTTTTTTGTTTTATCAGGCAACATTTTGATGCATCCATTATCGTAAACCATAATCGGTCCATGTGTTGACTATCGTTTGCTAGGGTATCGTTTTTTTGCCTTTCGTTTCGTAATCTGTAATACGGGGCCTGGCTCATGTGACCACAGGGTTACTGGCCAATTAAATGTATAGCTTGACAATGAATAAATTGTCAGAAAAGTAATTTTGTGTATTGACTCAGGCCACATTGATAATGTAAAGTAAAGGGGTATCTAGTAAGCTTATTCGAATATGGCCTTTATTATAAGCCAGGCTTGTGATATTTCTATTTTTTTATCATCTGTATGCACTGTGTGTATGAAATTTCCAGAGTTTCTGCATTTTACTGAAAATAAAATCCGCCGATTGCCCTCTTATTGCATATCTCAGTTTTTCGAAGAGGTCTCTAACGATTTTGTTGAAATTTAGCTGGTTGATTTTGGCGGCCATGTTGTTTTGGTGACACCTGTCAAATCAGTTTGGTATTATTCAGTTATACTGATGCGAAATCACCATGGAAAGCTAAATGACTGAACAAACACGTCCAAATGATAAAGTTTTATTATCGAAATGAGTGCTCGGCCGCGTTCCGCTCATTTTATGGTAGACGTGGTGGCCCTTAACAATCGACTCGTAAACGTGGTTGGCCAAATTTGAGACGAAAATCAGCCACCATTCGTACGTCAAGAAATCCGAGATCTGCCGACAATATGGCTGCGGTCCGAGAGAGTGTATACAGTAGAACCTGAGGCAGTCGATTCATCGCCGTGCACAAGAACTGTGCCTTTAACTTGTCAAATTTTGCTTTGGGACCAGTACATTATTAAACTGACCCAAGAGCTCAAAATGACTGGGCTTAAGAGCGTTTGGATG
This sequence comes from Philhelius festivus, assembly GCA_963931855.1. Lineage (NCBI taxonomy): Eukaryota > Metazoa > Arthropoda > Insecta > Diptera > Syrphidae > Philhelius > Philhelius festivus. Next base: position 86,336,722 of record OZ007557.1, on the reverse strand, counting down.
AGGACCCCGACTTTGGCCGAAAAATAATCTTTAGCAACGAGGCGCATTTTTTGGAAGAATGGTTGTTAACAAGCAAAATTAGTTCATCCTCAAAGTCAAAAAGACGGTCACCGTCAAATTCGAACACTGCAGAACTATGATAATTAATTTGTTATGGCCGAAATTGAACCATATGGAGCTAGAATTCCTAGGCGCTTGTGGTTCCAGCAGAACGGTGCCGGGTGCCACATATTGGACGCCACAATTTACATACTGTATGAACGATATGAGGGTAATGGTATCTCTCGCAGAGGTGTTGTGAATTAGTCACGGCGGTTATGTAATTTGACTTCGCTAGAATTTTTCTTGTGAGGTTTCCTAAAGTTAAACGTCTATGTGAATGTAAAAAATAACATAGGCATTCGCTCAAATTCAGCCGGATTTATGCAGAACAGTCTTTGAAAAATGAAACTCACGGAGCCATGTCACCGTAAGAATCCGTGGCAGGCATTTGAGCGATTTCATATTCCATACATAGTCCTAATTGTGCCTTTCGAAAAAAAAAAAAATTATTCATACCTCACGCACAGTTTCTTATATTCCGTTACAACATCTTCGCGTCCTTATTGAAAAACGATTTATATAAGTAAGGCCCAATTGTATGCCAATTAACGTATATTATAGTAGATTTATGCAAGATTTATTATCACCCTATCGGAAGACGTTATAATTTTTGCAAATGGCGTGGTACGTCAATCACATATTTGAGACAGCTGCATTATAAAAACAGACAAGCAATGGAGCGCTATACTCCAGAAGAGCGTCGAATAATTTTGTCGAATTTTTGACTAATAATTGGTCTGTGGTGTTAGCGTAGCCTGAATTTCGACGTCGATTTCTTAATCGTGTCGAGCCAACTGGGCAAACATTCCGGCGCTTAGCTACTCTACTCAAACAGTCTGGAACCACATCAGGAGACCATGTGTCGAAAACCATTATGATTTCCATTTAAGTGGGTACGTCAATAAGAAAAATCTTCGTTTCTCGGGAACTGAAAATCCGCATGTGATGCACGAAGAGCAATTACATCCACTAAAAGCCACTGTGTGGGCGGCGGCGGCCTTCTCGCGGGAGGAGTGATTGGGCCGTATTTTTTTGAGGACGCCATCGACAATACGGTCACTGCTACTGGCGAAAGCTGCACAGCACGAACTACAGTAGATATTGTGAAGGAAGCGTTTCCTGGTCACTTAATCTCCCGTTTTAGCGATTTGGCATCGCCAGCAAGATCGCGTGCATAAACCATCCCAGTCTTCTTTCTTTGGGGCTACTTAAGGAGAATACTCGACAGGAATGCGAACGGTTATCACCGGAAATCTTTTCGAAAATCATGGAAAATGCAATGAAACGGGCAAAAATTTATAGCCACGGATATCATATCTCCAATTAATAGAAACAAATTGCAAAGGTCTAAATAAAGATTTCCATTACTCGAAGGTTTTTTGTTTTAGTAAAAAGTTATTCAGAAACAAGAGTGGATTTATTAAGATTTATTAAGATTAATTTTGCGCCACCTTGTATTAAGGCAAATTGTAGATAATATGTTCAGTAAAAAAATCTACCTTTACTGTCATGCATATCCATCTCGTTACGTAGTAGATTAGTGAGAAAATCAGATTTTAAAAAAGTGTAACACCTTTGTAACATTGTGGCAACGCTGCTCGTGGATCTGTTTGTTATTGTTATCTTTCTACAACTATTCACAAGCTGTCCAACATTCTATTGAGTTTGACAGAAAAGTGGGTGAGATTGTGAAACGTTTCAAGCTTCAAAAGTCTGAGTTTACACTTGAAAAAAAAATTCACACAACTTAAGAGTTCATGTCACTCGAATGTGATGTGTCAACACATGAAGAAATCTGTTAGTTAACGAAGGTTAAATAATATCTTTATGAATTGTCATTAGTAGAATACATCTATAATAATGTGCAAAAACTACATCTTTATTTTCTTGGAGAGTCCGAAGCAAAATGGAATAAAGCGTTGAACAAACAGAAATATATCTCTGTTTCGCTTATTGACAAACTTCAAAATCTTCACTTTGTTGAAACTGACATTCGTTTATCTATTTTTTTACATCAAGTACTGGCATTGTCTGCGATCGATTTATATATATGGAACACCTTTCATTTTCGCTTTGAGTTGTTCTAATCCCCCAAATAGTAGGTACACTAACGTCACAGCTCCGCAAATGACAGCGGACCTTTCAGTAGAAAATCTGTCAGAAATAAATACAAGAAAAACCACTTAAAGTTTTCCTGTGTTTTTTTATTTTTAAAAATACAACTCTCCGATTGGCATCCTTCTCTCAAATCTTGACGTGAGAAATCTTGACGTGGCATGTTCAACAAAGTATCGACTGTCACTTTTTTCGTTTACAGGTTCAGTTGTTTTACATTCCATTCAAATTCAAAGCTGTAACATTTTTTGACGTTTGCGAATAATTGTTCTGACTGGGTTGTGGGACAAAATTTATAGATTTTAATCTTAACCATTCTTTAAGAATTGTTGGTGTTTGAAAAGTTTAAGTTTTTTTAATCAGAATAAATTAAAAAAAAATTAGAAAAATTGTAATGTTGGTACAAAATTAATAAAAGTCACCATAGTGTGGCTCATTTTTTTTAATAAATGTGGTAAGAATATATTAGATGAGGTATGTCGCAATAAGTGTGTAGTAAATTGGTTTTCAAAATTCTAAAGATTTTCCGTAGCTTTTGAATTTTGAAAAGCAAAAGTCAAATAGTCAAAAATTTACAACCTCTCACGTTTTTCCTATCCTTTCGCTCTAGTATCATTTTATAAACAGCCAGTTTTATTTAAAGTCATCGATTACCTCGAACATCTGATTATTATAACTCAAGCTGAAGCCCTCATACAGCAGCCATATCGAAAGTTTTCGGAGATTTAGCAGAAATAAGGAGCTCTGCCCTCTGAAGCTCGTCGTTGGCAAAAGATCAAGTAGACAATGGATTTAATGTTGATTCGCCATTTCCGATATCTCTCTAGCTATGCAACTTTACCAACGAACGATTCGACACGTTCCCGAGCTTCAGTGGTAGAGCAAGTGTACTTAATCCAAAAGTCATCCAATAAAGAAATAAAATCTTATGGGAGGGTTCCTGATTCTCAGTGTTAAGTTTGCTTTTGTCTATTAAACAAAAAACCAACCAGTTGAAATAAATAGCTCTAATGTTGGTTATAAACATACAAATTTATGCTCATTTGAAACAAAAAAAAAATATCTTAATTCAGTTCCGTATCGTTCCTCTAGCAATAAACGTACCCATAATTCATCGCCTATAATCATAATAAAAATTACAAGCACTGAACTTGCATTGATATTGCGGTATCTAACCCTCCCTCATCTAACGCTGCTGCTGCTGGATGATCATCTTCATAATCGTTGAACATCATAGACCAATTTAAATACCAACACCCTCCCGTCTCGTATTTATGTCCGTCGTCGTCGGTCGATATGATCATAAATAACTATAACAAACGACTTATACCGACCGCAGGAGTATCTATCTATACGAGTATGAGCTGAACATCGACTTGAACAAAGCACTCAAATCACACAGAGGCACAAAACCGAAACCGGACCTATCCGCCCCACTGATCTTGGTTTCTCGCACTTCCCACCAAGATCACCAGCCCCAGAGGTTAGCACTCTGTATATAGAAACATTTCGCGGTCTACTTCCAACTGGCTGCTGGTGCACACGTCGGCCACCGCCCTGGCTCACCCCCATCATCGACATCGTCGCGGTCGGTCAAGCGACAAAACCAAACCAACCATCATCATCATCACGAACACGGAGAGTCTATAAAAGATACTCGTAAAGAGTTTTGTATCTTTTTGTTTATTCTGAGTATCTAAATAGCTTTAGCTTAGGTTACGACTGTGCCGACTGGTGTGCACAACTTCTTCCTCCAGCTAAAATATAGCTTAACGATTCATGATTATTGTCGTGGTCTATACTCCGCGATTCAGGCATACTGTCCGTTTCCAAGTCGTCTTACTACACCTCTATGAGCCGTGTTGATGGCGTGAAACCCTGCAATCATATAGGAAAAGCAGTCAGAACCAGCCAAGCATTTATAAGACCCGCAATAATAAATTTTTAATTGGATAATAATAACATTTTGGCCGGTGCGCGGTCTTTGAGAGAGAGAGATTTCCAGCTCGGGAAGCCCGAGAACGAGGCTGAAACTCTGCTCCAGATTCAAGGTAGAAATCGTGAACGGAACTTGGTGTCTTATGGTTTGGGGGAATCTAAAAGATTTTTTTTTTTGCTGTTACTTATTGCATCTATTAAGTTATGTGAAGCTGCGAATAGACGGATGGACGGCACGGCGGACATAGAGATGGATCGACGCGAATCGATGAGCGACATTCTTTCACCACCATCATCATCAGACACTTCTTATGCCGGGCCTGGCGGAATGCCGGAGAAGGTCGGAGGATGGAAGATACATTGTTCCGTGGTTTTGCCATTGGGCTGGTTTTAGTGTTACAATTTTTTTGTTGCTTTTCTGTTCGGCAACTGAGAGCAAATAACTGTTATTTGCAAAGTTGTGCTGGATATTCCTTGTGACGATGGATAGTTTTATGATTACTTTTTCTTTAAACTGAAAGCTATTCAAAGATTTGACTTTGCAAGCCCAGAAGGGGATTCTTTCTAGATTGAACAATCTCTGCGGTGAAAGTAGGTATAATAGTTGGGTGCCCAATAGTTGTTGTGAATGGTTTGGGCTTTTTATAATGAGTTTAATGACTACCTCATGATATCTGACTCTTTGTTGCGAATAAAATTGAGTGATTGTTACGTATTTGGATTTAAGCTCTTAATAAATTAAATTATTTTTCTAACTTCTATAAATGTATAGAAAGTCTGCTTGGTTATGGACGGTCCTCCGCTGTATATTTTTGGGTGTGGATAATTAACAAATAAATTTAGACTTTAATAAAACACATATCTATATAATGAAGGGAATTCATGTAATTCTGTCGAAATTTAGATTTTTTTATTAATAGACCTTAAAATACCAAATTATATTTGTTCAAAAAATGTGCGAAAATAAAAATAAGTTTCTAAAAGGATCAACTTGCCAACTGCATTCGAAAATAGTTAAAGATTTTTATAAACGTTTGTTTTAAATAGACATGGTATCTTTATTACGTTTGTTGCCCTTACGGAATCAGACTTCAATCAACATGTAGGATTAAATATTAAATAAACCAGTTACCAGGTTGGATATTTTTCAAATACACTTGATCATGTTAAATATCTCGAATCAAACCATGTTTTCAAAATTAATTTGAAAAAATTTGCAAACGTTGATCCACCTTCCGTCTATTAATGATGGATTTCCAAACCAAACTAACATAAAACTCTTAAAAAAAACACCCTTTATATACTCAAAATTGAAATACGAAACTTCTTCTTAGAAAAATGGTAAGAAATTTGTATATACCTATACAAGAAATAAATATATCGACTTTCGTTTAAGTTCTTTGGCTTCAACTCTTTTAAAAGTTGTGTTAGCAAGATCCAAAATAAATGGCATTCATTTTTTAGAACATAATTTAACTGGTGGCATTTTTTGTTTAAAAAGTCTAATTATGTCAACACAAAACTGCTAACACTCTATCCATTTAATTTTAATATACGACTTTATTCAAAATTGTATAAAACATTTTTTTTCCTCAAAAACTGTTACACGGATTAAGAAACAAACATAAAATTTTATTTAAATAAAGCTAGGTAATGGTTTGAAAAATTTCCGAAAAAGGATTTTTAATTATAGTTTGTTGTGTTTTTTTTTTCAAAACTTAATATTTCGAAAACCCTATGCTCTATTTCTTCAAAATATGACAGTTAAGAGTTTTTAAATGCAATTTACAAGATGTTTCGAAAATCGTATTTTTCCCGAATTCTTATGATTTTTTTTTTCGATTAATTCTTATGATAGCTACACACGAGGCAACCGTTGCAGCAATACAGCCATGTTTAAGCAACCGTTGCTTCGTGTGTAGCTATGTTGCCAATTGATTTTGTGTTGATGCAACCGTTACCAGAAATATCAAAAAGTTTTGATATTTTCGGTCGGTTGCTCCAACAGTAGGTACTGTGGTTGCGGCAACAGTTGCCACGTGTGTAGTGAACAAATGAAACACATTGATGCAACGGTTGCCTAGTGTGTACCTAGCATTACGATGTATAATTAAAAACAAAAAGGAAAAAGATTTAAATTAAGATATTACTGAGTGTACCTTTACATAACATCAAACCATTTTTTCGAATTTCTCATGATGAGCATAACGGATTTTAATGAATTTTTTTTTATTGAGAAGCTTCTAAAAGTTTAAGAAACATTGGATTTCAAAACGTAAGAAAATAGTGTTTGAATTTTTAAAACAAAAAAAATCTTATATTTTTTGGAAAATTTGATATCTCAAAAATCGAACTCGATATTGACATTACTTCTGTCTGTCTGTCTTTTCAGCTACAGCCTAAGTGGGTTGGCCGATTTGCTTTAAGCTTGGTAGATATTATTTTTTATTTTTTTTCTAAAAAAACTGTTCCACAGATTTCAAAAAGAGAAATACAAACAAATTCATTCCATGGAACCATTTTTTTTTATTTTCTCAAAAAACGGTACAATAGATTTTGATCATTTTTTTATGCTAAAGCTCCCCAATATTTTGAATATTAGTGTATTTTCATATTTAAACATTTTTTTTTTTGGATTTTTAAGAAAATTTTCAATTTTTTTTTTTTCAGAACTCAATTTTTCGAAAACTCCATGTTTGATTTTTTTTCAACTTGACAAATAAAAGTTTCTCAATAGAAGTTGTGAGAAAAAAAAGTTTATTTTACGTAAGGCACATACAGATATTAAAAAATGTTTTTCAAGAATGGTGTTTTTCTCGAAAACATCGCCTAAAATTTTGATTAGAACAATTTTTTCTTTTATTAATTCTTAAGATCTTTAATTTAATACAAAAATTTTGAAATTAGATATTACTGACTGTACCTACCATAGAAGCTTTTTTTCAGATTTTGCATTTCTCATTATGGGAAAAACATATTTTAATGAAATTTTTTATAGAGAAGCTTCTAAAAAATTTGAAAAATATTGCATTACAAAACTTAAGATAAAAATATTTTTTGAATTAAAAAAAAAAATCCTTTTTTTTTTGGAAAATTCGATATCTCAAAAACGGCTCAATATTTTTTTTTGTTAATTTAATTTTTATTCGTATAATAATACAAGCTTTTAGTTGGCGTACCTACACTTTTTTCTTGTTTCCTAAGAAAACACTACAACGACTTATAATTTAAAAAAAAAAAAAAAAAACAAATATACATATATGCTTGAATCACATGGCATCCTGTTTTTGCTCCAACTACTGGAGGAGTTGTTTTAGTCGTTTAGAAAAATGAATTTTATGCTTATGAACAGTTTTTCTCTAATAACAATCATATTTGAAATTCTTAGCCTTTTACATAAGAGCAAGTTCGTGCGACCCAGTCGTGCAGTTTATTTTATTTCGATCGATAGTTACTATTTCTAATTCCCCGTCTTCAAAAAAAAAATGATTTTTTTTTTTTTAAATTGAAAAAATATTTTTTTTAAATTTTAAAATGCGATGTTTTTCAAACTTTTTAAGAGCTTCTTTATAAAAAAATTCATTAAAATCATTTATGCCGACAATGAGAAATTCAAAATTCGAAAAAATCGTTCTATGGTAGGTACAGTGAGTAATATCTAGATTTCAAATTTTTTTTTATTAAATTATTAAATTATAGATCGTAAAAATTAATCAAAAGGAAAAAAATTTTAGAAAAATTCTCCGAACTGTTTTCGAGAAAAATACGATTTTCGAAAACCATTTTTTTAATATTTGTATGGAAGGTACCGTTAGTTTTAGATAAAACAAACATTTTTTTTCTCAAATCTTGTAGATTATGTTAAGAAACTTTTATTTGTCCAGCTTGAAAAAATCGATCGTGGGGTTTTCGAGATATTGAAGTTCCAAAAAAAAATTTGAATTTTTTTTTAAATCCAAAAAGTAAAAAGTTGAAAATTTGAATATGTAATAATATTCAAACTTTGGAGAAGCTTTGGCATAAAAAAAAGATTTAAATCGGCTGTACCGTTTTTGAGAAAATCAAAAACAAAGAAAAAATGAACCTAGGGGGGTCTCTAGCCGACGCCATCCAGTTGCGCACCCCAAGGCTTCGGGCGTCCTGGTCTACGCCATCTCTCCAGCGCAAGCATGGTCTACCACGCTGTCGTCTACCATAGAATGTACCACAAAGAACTTTCCGAGCAGGTTCCTCTTCGCTCATGCGAGCTAGGTGCCCTGCCCACCGGAGTCTACCGAGCTTAATTTTTGTCACGATATCTGCTTCAAGGTAGATTGCGTACAGTTCATGATTGTACCGTCTCCGGAATCGTCCTTCCTCACATACGGGGCCAACAATTCTCCTTAAGACTTTTCTCTCGAACGCAGCTAAGAGGTCGGAGTGCCTTTTGCTAAGCACCCAAGTCTCGGATCCATATGTGAGTACTGGCAGGACCATGGTCCTGTACAGCAGCAGTTTTGAAGTTATGGTGAGATTTCTGGATTTGAAGAGCTTTGACAGACTATAGTAGGCTCTGTTGGATTTGAGAAGCCGCCCGCGTATTTCTTCTTCTATATTGTTATCGGCTGCTACTATTGACCCAAGGTATTTAAAGGATTGCACCACTTCAAATTCGTGCTCCGCAACCTTAATTGTTTGACCAACTGTTCCTCTCGCATTCGACGCCACCATGTACTTTGTTTTACCTTCACTAATGTGCAGCCCCTGATTTTGTGCCGCCTGGTCGATCTGGATGAAGGAATCGTGTACAGCTTGTTCGGTTCTTCCGATGATGTCGATGTCGTCTGCATAAGCCAGTAACTGGCTGGACCTGTTGACGATGGTCCCTCTTGTTGCCGTGCCAGAGTCACGGATTGCTTTCTCCAACGCCAGGTTGAAGAGACAGTTATTTTTGGTCTTAAAAAAAAAGAAAAAAACGTGTCAGGGGAAAAAATTAAAACCCATATCAGATTCTATGTTTGAAGAAAATCGGGGGGAAAAAATTAAAACCCATACCTATCTAAGTTTGAAGAAAATCGGCCGAGCCGTTTAGGCTGTAGTCGAACCGACATACAGACAGGCAGACAGAATTGCGAGACCCACTTTTTTGGCCTTCGCTATCATCGTAATGTCAACTTTGATCAAAATCTCGAGTTCGATTTTTTTACGAATGCATAACTTGCCTTATAGTACCTATAAGTCGCAAGTAAAAAACAGAAGCTTAATTAGATATAAAGTATTAGCCATCAAGCTCCAGCAAACAATGAACCGTTTTATTTGTTTTCATATTATTTCTCATTGATAAGGACCCGTACATATTTTGCTTTCAAGAGGATGTTTTAGAAGGGGCATAACGAATTAAAAATTCAATAGAATTTAATTAACATAAACAAAAATCTAAAATTCGATAACAAAACTCTTGTCTACCAATTTCCAAAATTCCCACTCTTGATAATAAAATGCTCTCTCTCTACTGACTGAATCACTTCACTTTAAATTAAATATCCATACTATACTAGGAATCTGTGTCAATGAATGTAGTAAAGTAACACACATAGGACTTCGAGCTCCACATTATCATCCTTAGATTTTGCCAGCCAACTCAATAAATTTCCAACAAAAATTTTGGGGCTTGCTCGCATTCGATACCTGCCGCTAAACGATTACCACGAAAATTTAAGTCGATAGCAATCCACATGCGAATTTGCCTTTTTCCCGTGTTGCGTACTCGATTTTTGGAGGCCCATTTGTTCCGGCCCGACCTAGCCCAGCCACAAAGGTTTCTATTCTGCTATATCGCATTTATTTTCAGTTTTTGTTGAAGTGCACTCCATACGCAAAGCTTAACCAACATTTTCCCTAACAAAACCGCCAATTTAAACTTTTATCCATCATCAGAGAGAGAGAGAGTGAGAGAGAAATTGTTCCCGCAACTCTTTATGATGTTTGGTTGTTCACAAGCGAATATTTTCGGGTATTGAGTTTGAAGGAGGCAAGTTCGTATATTCGTATATCGTATGTAATTTCGACAAGAGTCCTTTAAAACTTGCGTTAGAAATGTGCTTTTCTTAAGGGGCATGTTGGGTATTTGTGAAAAGTTTGTAAAGGTTATTGTATTTAATATTTCAAAAGCCAATGAAAGAGATTGTAGCGAAGATCAGTAGCAGCATTTAGTTCCTATAAATCTGCCCTTCGTTGGACTAGGAATTACCTTTCTGAATGATCAATTCAAGTTTTTCTTAACGCTTTTAAGTCGCGAATTTAAAGATATAAATGCTGGTGTGCCCCAAGGTTCCGCCTTATCAAGGAAACTCTTTCATATCTTCATAAATTACCTTCTATTTGTAACTTTTAATACAGTTTTTATCCAGATTAAATGGTACACTGCTCACTTACCTAATTAACCGGCTCCCGATGCATGAAGGGTCTCTGCCTGAGACACGAATTATTTCCATCCTCAGTGGTCCCGAGCACGCTGCTTCCAGGAATCTAGGCCAAGCGATCGGGCATCCGTGATGGTTTGGCCTTTTTAACGGAGGTTAGGTCTTCCTTGTCGCCTGGCGACTGGAAATCGAAGACACTCTTAGGTGGAGGATTGCTGTTCATTCGCTCAATGTGGACGATCCAATAAGTAGACGTGTTTTGGATTTCTGGACTTAATCCACATATTGGTACAGCTGATAGAGTTCGCGGTTATATCTTCTTTCTTATTTGCCCTCTTCGCACATAGGACCAAATCCGTTGAAGAATTTTACTTTCGAAAGAGCCCAGTACTCGGCGCCATAAAGCCGGACTGGTACTATAAGGGTTTTGCAGAGCATGTACTTCGTCTTACGAGTGAGGAGTTTCGAACCCAGCTGCCTTGCTGAACCAAATTAGTAGCGGTTTTCTAGGGTAATTCTTCTTCAAATCTCCAATAAGGTGTCGCTCGTGGAGTTAATATTGACTCTGAGATAGATGAATCCCTTAACTAATTTGAAGATTTTGCTATCAATAGTGACTTTTTACCCAAATCGGTGGACAGATGTTTGTTTGTTTGTTTATTAATAGCATATACTTCCATTTACTTCAAGCCCAATAAGCCTCGCCTGATCTTCAACAGGTGTGAAGGACTCTATTACTGAACGTTGGGAACGGTGGATGATGTCTATATCGTCCGCATACCCCAACATTTGGACAGATTTGTTTAATATAGTGCCGTCCGTTTAAATGCCTACATGTGCTCTAGGACGAGATTGAAGAAATCATATGATTTGGAGAAATCCTGGAATAGTTCGGAAGAATGGCTGCCTAGTTGCATATTTTCCAATGTCATACGACACTGCTGGATCAGATTTCCCGGAATCCCTATTCGGCCATCATTCATGCTGACGATGAATGCTTCCATATTCAGCTTTGAAGTCGATAAATTGATGGTGAGTCTCGACTTGAAATTCGTCGGTCTTTTCCAGGAGTTTCCAGATTAACTGGTAGTGGATGCTAACTGGCATTTTCTTGCAAGTTAGAACCATTAAGCAATTTTATTTATTTTCGTGACGAATCCATAAAGGTGGTGTTCCTATCAATATTCTTGCAGGCTGTTGAGTCCTGATGTTTCAGTCTTCTATAGCAATTTCTCACTTTTTTCTTCTAAAAAATCTATGCATCTCCTGGAGAGAATTCAGCCATTGAAAAAAGTGAATCAGTTGTTAGGGTCTTTTAAATTATTGTTAATACCTCATTGGTTGGTTAAAATTCGGGAGTCAATTTAAGAAATGAAATAAATGAAATGAAACCCTTAATTCGGGCTCAATGTGTCTGAAACTTCACAAAAACAGAATAGCTAAGGCAGCAAGTACACGAGACCTCTTCTTGGATTTAATTTTTATTAATCAACCACTTACCTAAACTCGAGGATTTATTTAAATGGATTTCGACTAAATCGCTTTTTGGTTGAGTAATAGAAATACCTCCTCCATAGGTAATTCCAAAGCATTTTCAAAATCAAAAATTTCCAGTAGCACGGCATAATACCCCGATGAGCCCTTCATCCTTACATTATCGCAAGTTGGGAATTTAATTATTATTAAATTCTGCGTTGGGGTGGATATTCCCCGACCCCCAATCGGCCATATGTGTGCCGTCTGTACGGGTGGATGTTCCTTGTAATCCATTTTTTTAAACTGAATTAAATTTTCTTTGTACCATTTTGTGAATGTATGTCACTGTGTTTTTTCTCTCAGTCTGAGAGATCCTTATATCCTGTCTGACAGAGAGGGTGAAGGTGTTGAAATTGCAAGGACATTTGTATGAAAAAGTGAAGTGTAGAAGGATGTGTGTGTAGTTTACCTATATGCATTGACTTGATGCGTTTTCAACATATTTTTTGTTGGTTCTTTTTGTGGAAAGCAAAAACCTCTTGATGGTGAAAATACGAGTAGCAGCGAAGGGAAAGTAAAATTGCATCATGCCAACTCTAGTGGAAATAAATTGTAATTTCCATACAAATTCTTCAAGTGGTCTTCTTCGTATATATTTTATATCTCTTGTGTGCAATTTTTCGTTTATTTTGATGATATACTTACATTATGTATATGTACATACGAGTATGTACTACATGCAAAATTTTAACCTTGTTCATGAATGTTTTTGCTGTGTAAGGGATGCTTCGTGGAAAGTCAAGGATTGTGGGGTACACAAGAAAGTTGCAAATAATATTTGTATGAGTGAAAAAAGCAACTTTACGGCTTACAAACTTCAACGAATTCTAACTAGTGCCAACTGTTTGTGCAAGTAAAGCTGCATTTACAATAACTGAGGTTTTACAGCCATAAAGTTATAATTTTTATTTCTTTCTTCGTGAACTTTTATAGGTACATCATTATTATGTTCTTGTTACTTGTTCCTCCTCAGAGGCAATTTTGTACTTAAGAAGGATTAAGAAATTTTTATGGAAATTATAAGAGCTGATAAAAGAAAATAAACTTACCGAAACCGATTTTCTGTGGTTTAATAAAAAAAATGGGTTAAAAATATCATAGGTATATAAATCGTTTAAAAACTATAAACTACCTATTGAAAGTTGCTTAGATTAACGTAGCCAACTCGGTTAAATTAAATTTTGGAAAACGTATAGACCAAAAAAGATGAAAAAAAAAAACTTTATTATGAATGATTCGTTATTTCCAGGTCTTTTATAATGTTAAAGGAGTAATTTTCTTAGATTAAATATGTAATCACATTTATTTAATTTTACACACTTCTTATTTAATATTAAATAATCTTTTCATTTGAAGTGATTTAAATGGCTTATTGTTTAATTTATTTAATTTTACTAAATAAATGGGTTTAATTTACGAATATTGTAAAATCTTCTCGTTCTTTTTAACCAAATTGTGATGGTTGAATTTACACAAATAAATTTTTATTTAAGATGGGAGGTGTTTGTAACAATTGCATTTCGTAAACCTTTATAGTGGGGTAAATGTTTGTAGAAGTTGGTTATTTTCGGTAAGTGAAACTCTAGTATTTATTTTTTTAGACACTTATAATACATATTTACTATCACATAGCTTCTTATCTCCCTATTTAATCGTTTTAGTAGGCTCAATAAATTGAGTTAGTGTTCAGTCCAATGAAAAAAAAAATGAATCCTTAAATTAAAATAAGTGTTCTTACAATTTTTTTTTAAGTTTTTAGTATTTTATAAGTCTTTTACCGGTAGGTTTGTAATGCAAACACATTTATTTTAAGACAAAAACTACTTGGTAAATTTACACATTTTTACTATTGTATTTATTGAAAATTTGATGAAAACAGAAGGTACACACTTTTTTGTGTAAACTTTACCAAATAATATTTAATTATAGGAACATACGATCATTCGTAAACAAAATTCTTAACTTTGATGTTTTATTTCAGGTTCGTCTACTGTACAAACAATTACAAAGTTTACTTGAAAAGGTTGAAAATCTAGCTATGTTAAAAAAGCCTTTCTACTCAGTTGGAGAAGCTTATGCCACCGACTGGCCTTCTTGCCAACTTGCATCGTGTGAGATAATTTACTTAGGTGAAGTTGCCAATATTATATAATGTCTGCGAAGGATTAGATTGGGTTTTCCAAATAAGTATGTTGTTCAAGAAATTAAGTAGACAAGCAACTCTATAACTGAGCGGATAACCTTCTCCTATCAAGTATATCGGTACCACCAAATGAGTATGTTGGTAAAAGTAACAAAGTCTGCCAATCTGCCAATACAATCCATTAAATTGTTTACATCAATATTAAATAAGTGAAAAAACTAACTGCGAATTAGTTTAATCGATATAGTGTGTAATTTTAACCGAGTGAGTTAGCAGTCTCAATGTTTAACTTTTATTCGAATTTTAAATTATTTATAAATGCCTTTAATATTTTAATACTTATAAAATAAAATAAATATTCTGTTTTTTTTTTTTTATAATAATTACATATATTGTTGACCAGCAGAAAATAAAGTTTTCCAAAATTTGACAGACTAGACATATGTTTGTATGTAGATTAGGTCCTTTCTGAAAATGAATCCTTCCAAGTACTACTTTAACTCCTTTAAAATTGAAACTTCTTCTTCTTGATAAGCTGTATTTAAAATTCAAACATTTAACTCTCGATTAAGTATTAACTTGGGACGCTGTTAGCATGTCATAAACTAGTGATATTACATAGTGAAAAAAGCAAAACTTATGAATAAAGCAAAGCTAATACTGAATAAATAATGTTGTCTGTTAAATATAACCATTTGTTTCAAAGACTTGTCATTGACATTTCATAGTACCCCTTGGCAAAATGAATACTGTGATGAACTAGGAACTGTCATCCCCAATGTTCTGAGTTTGCTCCCCACCTATAGAAATGAAAAAATGACACCACTGGGATTCTGGGAACGCGCTTAAACTCTTATAACGGTAAACATCAGCATAGTACGAGCAACAGGAAAATTAGAGGGGATGGGAATGGTGGTGTCGATGAACATTGGTTTTGAATGACTGCGAGTTGACAAAGCAAGGTATTCCGTTTTGCCTTTTTCCTTGAAGGAAAAACTGTGACAGGAGATTATTTCAAATTCTTGTTAGCAATAAAAAAAAACGAATCTCTGTATTTGATGGTACAACCATCAGACTTGATGGTGAACAGATGAGCATTCCTTGCGAAAGCGGTATCACGGGTGAACTAATTAAAGGAAAGAATGAAACTGGCTATTTCGAGTGAATTTTGTTTCCCTGTGAAAAAAAGCGATAAAACGAGGAAAGACATGAAACATTTTGACTGTTTTCAAGAGATTGGGAGTTATTCCATGAGTTCTGTTTCCTATCATTTTTAAGGCTATGTTCTAGACTCTATCCAGTAAATGAAGAGAAGCTTGGGCTGAATCTGCCCAAAGATGTGAGTGTACTCGAGTTTCGGACACATAAATGTCTTATAAGGTATATTGTAGCCAGATCAAAGGAGTTTAAAAAATTTCACACAAAAATAGAGAAATACCTTACGTTTAGCAGCACTTTTTCCAATCTCAAGAATGTGGTAACTCCAACGAAAGTCAATGTTGCCGCACTTACCGAGTACTGAGGGCTTTTTGGCTTCTTCGATGTAAGTATCATTTAAGGACAAAAGTATAAGGTGTACCTACATTTTTCTCCAATTATAATAGACAGTTTTTAAAGCATTTAACTCCACACTATTTTCAAACTTTATTCAACAAAGAGCGGAGTTTATTGATCTTATCATGCGATACCGTTGCAATTTCGTTTCCGATGAAGATGGACGTGAATTTGAAAACGAGTATGTGAAGCTGAGGATAGAGTCGTCAGCAAATGAAAATTAGAAGTTTCAGAAAGGAGATCATTTATAAAAATGAGGAAGAACGTCAGAAAATAAAACGGAGCCATCAATTTTGTGAAGATGCTGAACGATCTAGAAGGATATTTCTAATCCAAAGAATAAGGGTTTCAATGATACTAAAGGCACGCATTTTCAATAAGTGATCCTGGTAAACATTATCAAATGCCTTTGAAATTTCCAGCGTAATAATCTTACTTTTTCCAAAACAATAATAAGATCTGTTCCACTCTTTTTTATTAACCAGGCTGTATGGTGTAAATTACCTTCTGAGATCGTACTGGCCCTCAGTTGGATTTCTGCCTTCGGTTGAAAAATATAAATTTCCAAACAATTTTAGTCTTCCGTAGTAATTGAAACAAAATCGCACCAAAAAATAAGTTTCCTGCGATTTATCGAATCGAAATCGAGTCCAAACTTTTAACACATACTGTGTTTGAGTGTTTTTCTATGTTGAAAACTTGGGTTCTTTTTGACAGAGAATATTTAATGGTAAACATTTAATTACACAAAAAAAAAATAACATTGCCAAATTAAGTTGGTTTGAAGGTGGTTGTCGTGGTATGGGATCGTGAGTGGCAGGTTGTTGGTGATGTTCGAAATGATGCCAAACTGGATTCTTCCTCACGAATAGCATGCCCTAATAGTAAAAGTGGAATAGTGGTGCACACAGCATTTCCTTGGAATTGTGACACATATTGAAAGGAAAACTATATAATAGCTTTCCACGTAGAAGTTTGCTTGATATCTGAAAGAACATGTCTGCAGGATGCAACATATAAAATGTGATTGAAAAATGAAAGAAAATAAAAATTGGTGTAAAATTGCATATTTGCCATTTGCATAGAAAATTTAGGAAATAGTTATTTTTTACTTGGAAAAATAAATGAAATCAGGGAAAAGCTTTCAAAAAAAAAAAAAATATTAAATTTACTAACTTAATTGAATTGTTATACTTAATTGTTCAATTCCGAAAACAGCCGCTGGCTTCCAAGAACTTGTTGATAAGCTTTTGTTAACAATAATTTATGCACGACGATAGCACTTACACCCTCAAAATTTTCAAATTTTGTAAATAAAAAAAAAAGATGTACCTAAATAGTTGGAGAAAACTGGTGAAATGCACCAAATTCCTTCTTTAAATTTTTTAAAACAATTATTTAAATACAGGGGGCGTACGGATCGTGCTACGAAGACAGATCGTAACATTTGTTTTTCTGTTTGAGTAGGTAATAGGCTTATAACTATTTTGTTTCTTTTTATTTTGTCGGTAACTATTTATATTTATAAAAACGAATACTTGGAATAATGAAACGAGGATTTGCACCATGCTTTGCAGTCTGCCATTTCTATCTAAAGAGAATTTGGGCGGTAGTTTGGCAGCACTCTCCCGAGCAGATGAACTATTACGTGTCTGGTAAGCATGTCGCCGAATATGGAAGCATCGCAGGAAGACTGTACCATCCAGATCCCTATGTTCGGTTTGAGAACATAGTCGCAGCTGAAGCCTACCTCGTTACAGGTAAATCCAAGCGTTTTGACTTGAAACTAATCCGTGCAAATGGGAGTTAGCAGATGGTCTACCACAACTCTTAATTTATTATGACTTAAACTTGTTTCCGTACAAGTCCAAATTACCAGAAAGTTCAACCCTCTGGATTTGCCTGTTCGCCTAGAATTTTGTCAAAAAATTATTAAAATGGCCGAAGAAAACAACAACTTGATAAATTGCTTGTTTATGTCTGAAGGAGCTCTTGTGGAAAGGACGTATACCTACTCCAGAAATTCTTCATAAGTAAGAAGTGCACCCAGAGCGAATCACTGTGTGGTGTGCAGTTTCATCAACAGGTATGTAATTGGGCCATATTTCATTTAAGAAAACGGTCTAACAGTAACATTTACTGTTACGGTTACTCTAAACTGTTATTTAAAGATGTTGAAGGAGATCTTTTTACCCAGAACTGCGCCGAAGACGTATCCCTTACAGATGATGTAGTTCCAGCAAGAGGTAAGAACTGAACACATAGACAAAAATATTATGGCGGAACTTCAAGGAGGGTTCCGAAACAAATTATTGTCCAAAAACTTCACATTCGGCAGGTCCCAAGGTTAGCTGACCTGACTGTATAAGATTTTTGAATGGGGTTATGTCAAGCCAGAGATGCAGAAAAACAAATCAAGAAACTTAACTGAATTAAAGAAGTCGATTAAAAAAGTCAGGTGTCGCATATGCGTGAATGAGCGTCTAGGTAATTTGAAGTCTATCATCTTCAAAAACAATTATAATTTTTTTTTCGAAAACGGTAGAGACATTCTAACAGCAGACAGGTACTCTTTATAACATTTTCTGAAAGTTTTTCTATTTTCATTAAAATGTAGACCATTCCCACAGTAGTAGGAACGAATTTTGTTTTTCAACTTCCAGTTATCGCAATATCGCTGAATCTTGTCGATGTCACGTTGGTAAAGAATTCTGATTAATTCAACTTTTTCTCACAAAATACAAGCATAGGTGGATCAGATTAATCAACTGCATTATATCTAGAAATATTTGGCCCACCTAGAATAAGTCCTAAGATATTGACCTAAAATGGAGACCCAGCGTATTTGCAACATGCAATGGACACTGCCCAATAGTAGAATAAGCAGTGAGACTGGTCATTCTGCAATACTCTTTGTCGTAGTTGTTGGGATCAACAAAAAAAAGGAAACAGTCATTCTTTTTTCCTGCAAGCGTCTTGCTCTGGCCAGAATGAGTGTCCAACTATTCGTAAATGTATTCCTCAACGACCTTAACCTGAACTGAAGATCAAAGGATTGATATCAAATCTTCATTCGACGAAGTTGCTCTGAGACAAAACTCGAAGATTTCTGCAACCGGTACCTAATCCCTGATGTTAACACTGCAGGCTAGCAAAATTCAGGTGGAGTAGAGCTTATTTGTTCCTCATCATATCTTTTTAGGATTTAAGGCCAAAGGTCTGATGAGCTTAAGGTATTAAGACGGCGCATTCCAGCGCTTATTTTGTCACTGAGTAGGACATGATCGGAGCCGGCATTTCTAAAGACCTACCTCAATAGTCTCCAATTATTTTCTCCCTTTGAAATCAACTTTCATCGCACATATTATGGTGAACGAACATTTTAACTGTTTGTTAAGTACCTCTAATAGCTAGCAATAGCAACCTAACCTATTCGACTTCCACTTAATCAAAGCTAGCCTCAAAACCCTTATCTCAAACTCAACCGAATTTTATTCCTATTCAAATAATCAATATTTTCTAAAATTCTTTACCTAATCATGTAGACATCCTTCACGCTTTAAAATATCATCAATTAAGTCTCCATGTTTGGATACCAAGAACAACAAAATTTTCGAAGTATTCTCTCCATGTTTGGACACTTTTTATCGAATTACTTTTTATCGCTTGAATTTGATTCATCTTACATATATACTAATACACATAAAACAATACAGATGAATCCATGTGCAAATGTATAATACATGATTCTTGAACTTTGGCAGCTATTTTTATACTTAGAAAACGGTCAAGGACTTTAACTAGAGATTTATGCAAAAAGGGAAAACAGCTGGATGCCAGACGTTACAGTTTTTCTCAATTTATTCTTTATGTTTGTGTGTGAGTGTGTGCTACTTTTTTAGGCGTTTAATTCTGAATAACAAACTGTGGGACAGGATTAAAGTGACAAAAGTATTATATTTTTTTTTTGTCTTTCTAGGATTTTATTTTTCCTTTTTGGTTTTCTTTTTTTTTTTTTGATTTTACCCCAAGCCAATGCTTTTGTTTGGGGATTTGTGTTGTGGTCCAGAGTTTTTCTTGATGAAAAAAAAAAATAAAAATGAAGAGGGAAAAATCGGTAAACAAAAGTTCTTTTTTATTTTAGTTTTCTGAGTTTTGTTCTTGTAAACACATAAAAAAAAATAATGAAGAATGTGTATAAGAGTAAATTTACAGGACTGCGGCCCATTTAAGGATGACAGAGTCATTAAAATAATCTTATCGAAAACATAAATTTCAGTAGTATATAGAGTTTGTATTATAAAAACCTTCATATAAATAGAAAACATAAAATGTTAAAAACTCTTCATCCTAGGTTTTATGTCTTAATATTTTTACTAAATTCAAAATGGAAACTAATGAATCATTAAAAAAAATAAATTAACTCATTTTACATTAAAATTTTCAAACAAAAAGTATAAGACTTTAAAAAGTCTTACAAATTGTATAGTTTAACAACTTTTCCCAAAAGTTAAATTTTAGGAATAGAATATCTAAATTTTATTCAATAATATTAAAACAAGTAAAGGTACCTATCGGTTATCAAACAAAATACACAAATGGGTAATGTTTCAAAGCTATTAAGAAGCAAAATGGTTTTTAATACGGATATCCTAACTTTGACAGCTGGCCATACTTTTGCAGAAACATCTGTCAAGTTAGCTGTCATTTATATAGTCTGCCTTGTAATAGCCTTTTACAGCATGTGCAAATGAAATAGCCAGTTGCATTTCTCCCTTAAACAATTCAACCGTAGTACTCGCGTAGCCTATAAGCTAACCCTTGATCCAAACTTCGGACGTACTGCTTAGTTCAGATATTCTTTCTTTATCTAAACAACACGAATGTGGAATGTTTTACCCGGATCAATATTTCACTCCCAATCTAATTCATCGGTATCCCTTTTTGAATCTTCTGCAACTGTCTTAAGCGCACTCTCACTGCTCAAACATACTTGGGTAGTCATAAGTCCTTAAGGTACTAGTACGGTCTAGAATGCTAAAAAAACGGACGATTTTTGGGAATTTTTTTCTTGGAAACCTTATTAGGTAAGTACATATTTTTTTTTTTAAATAATGAATACATACGTCAAATTATTTTTTTTAGTTTTTGAATTTTGGCCGAATTATAGAGGGCACAAACGTCGACTCATCAAAAAATACATGGTCCCATAACGGACAGTTAATCTCAGAATTGACTGGACTGAAACAAAAAAAACAAAGTGGGTTATTTAAAGGAAGGTTTCTTACGAGACAATTTACCACAATTTGTTTAAAAAGTCAAAACAGAAAAAAATATCGAGCTTTGAAAAAAAAATTTTTTTTTTTGGAATTTGTTTTGGCCATTTTTGGGTCGCAATTTTTTTGTTCATAATTTTTTGGTCAAATTGTGGTAAATTGTCTTAGAAAACATAAAAACAATCAAGTTGCAACAAGTTTTTTGTAAATCGGTTCAGTAGATCCGGAGATTAACTGTCCGCCATGGAACCATGTATTTTTTGATGAGTAGACGTTTGCACCCTCTATAATTCGGCCAAAATTCGAAAATTAAAAAAAAATAATTTTTTTTTGTACTCTTGACGCATGTATTCATTATTTAAAAAAAAATTATGTACTTACCTAGTAAGGTTTCCGAGAAAAAAAAATCCCAAAAAGCGTGCGTTTTTTTGGCATTCTAGACCGTACTAGTACCTTAAGTGCGGGCCAAATTTCGCGTCACGCACAAGAACTTTTGGCCTATCACAGACCACAATTGTCGAATTTTGTGTCATGACTTGGGTGTACACCCGTACAAACTTCAACTAACCATAGACATCGACGTGTGTTTCGCTAACTATGCTCCCGAGCAGTTTGAAGTTGATCCCAATCTCAAGTAGCGATCAGCACCTTATAGTGATTAGTTAAGGGCCAAGACAAAATGTTCCCCTTGCACCTTCGCGAAAAAAAGGAAAAGTGTCAGGGAGAGTGCAGTCAACGAAACAAGTTGAAAAACAAATAAATTGACTAATACAGTGAGTGGTAAATTTACTTGGTTCTTCAAGCGGATAAATGTAAATTTAATCGTAAAGTTATTTTGGGGCCCAAGTCCGATATCATTTCTAATTTACTCTCTGATTTGGTTTTACTAAGTTTGTTTCTTGTAATTCTGTTTGTATTTATGGTGGATTGCAACAAGTTTGGGAGATTAAGAAAAAAGTCTGTGCTGTATGTGTCCGTACTGCGAAAAACGGGACAATCGTTTTGGCTCTTAGCATAGCCCAGGTGCGTGAAAACTCTGATCACACGGCATTCAGCTTGTCTGGTTAGAGCCGAGCGCAACATTTTTCATCCCAAGCCGTCGCTCGTCACGCAATATATGTTCCACATTATGGCATTTGTTTAAATACAAACTTAAATTTCATGTGGCTTAAATTCACCATTCATAGCCGCATCATTAATACATGTTTTATTTATAACAGCCCATGTTTGGATACTTGGTCAACTTTTTACGATTTCGGGGTACTGTCTGACTCCATTCAAAGAATCGTTTTCCAGTAACTGTACAGTTAAATCGCACAGATGATTTCAGTGTAAGAAATTCTGCACTTTTCTGGTCAGACAACACCTCGTGGAAGGTATGACTTGATTTTTTCCGAGTTAAACAACTTTACCCAGATCGTTTGCGAGCCTACTTCAATTCCTAAAGTTATAGGGCAATCCGTTCACAAGAAAAAGCAAATTTGCTTGTAGCAGTGTTTGATGATTCCTCCTGTACTTGAGAGCGTTAACGTTTCAAGAGTACTAAATCTGTCCTACTCTACTGCTCTCTTTCCGAGTAGATGGAAAACATCATTTGTCCAGCCTGTCCCTAAAAAAGGCGAATCTTCTTCCCCCTCTAACTATCGTCCAATTGCATTTACATTCGTTCTTCCCAAGGTCATGTAAACCCTGATAAATTATCAGCTCAAGAAATATCTTGAAGAACGAAAGAACGAAAATGGTACTTATATATCTCACCGAGCAGTGGTACAAATCTTGATTTCGTTTTGGAGAAAGTAAGATTATTGCACTTGATATTTCAAAAGCTTTTGATAGCGTTTGGCATGAAGCTCTTTTATCGAAAATGCGTGCATTTTGTTTTGATAAATCTGTGCTTGGATTGATTAGAAACTACCTTTCGAACCGCTCAATACAAGTTGTATTGGATAGTTTTAAGTCTGAAATTTATAAAATAAATGCTGGTGTGCCACAGGGCTCCGTTTTGTCTCCGACTCTCTTTCTGATATTCATCAATGATCTTTTGTATGAAACTGTACCCTCAGCTTCTCGTATTCGTTTTCATATTCACGTTCTTGTTCTTTGGATCTCAAACAACTGCGTATGTTAAGCTCAACAAATTCTGATCTCGATACCATTGTTAAATGGGGAACCATAAGCGGCGTAGAACTAAATTCTTCAAAAACTCAATGCTGTTTTCTTTCATTAAAGCGCAACCCAAATTCAAATCCACTATCCATGGGCGGCACTTGCATTGAGGAAACTGAACAACTCTCAGTTTTCGGTATGTGCATCAGAGACCACCATGTGCGGAATGATCACTTATTCCACTTCGCCAAAAACTCTGCTAAATGTTTAGATTTCCTCCGACGTTGCAAGAAATTTGTCATCCCTTCTGATGTGTATATAAATCTATGAGGCCTATATTTGTCCACAACACGAATGTAGAATGACCTCGTTGGCATTCCAATATTCAAACATTAAAAGCCCATGTGCATCGGTATCTCCTTTTAAATCATCTCCAACTGTCTTGAAAACACATTTAAAAAAATTATACCAAAAGTGGTTTCTTTTTGCAAAATATGGTTTCCATTAGAAATATCAATTTTATATTTGCACTTGTGTCCAACAGTCTTTTCCTTATTTTGATCCCTTTATGATGGGATACTTAGACTAATATTCGACAATCTTCAAATTAAGATACACAGAATTGTATTTATATGTCTTACATAGAGCAAAAAACCGCTTTGCAATCTGTCTACCTTCATAGGTCTTTGCTGAGAACAATTTTTCGTGCAGTCAAGATTTCTGAAATGTAATCAGTCAGGAAATGTTAAATTAAAAAATTGTCTGATATTTGAAAACTTCTGCATCGTCAACTTAACTTCTGTCTTATTATCCAATTAAATATAAAAGATCGGTGGTTTAAGCTGGCTTCCATCCTTAAATCACAAAGAACCTATACCTACCTACTTATAAATTGCTTGTCTTTTTATAACATCCGATGTGCGCCATTCCAAAAGGCTCATCCAAATACTCTAATAGCTCCTACCATTCGTAGTTAATTCCTTGGCTTCCCAGCGCCTGACTATCCGTTGAACAACGATTAAGGAATTCTCGACAATGTATATTGTATATATTGCAGAACAATTACAACTTTTTCGTGAGAAAGTCCATCGAGTTCCCCATCACATCACAAGAAGAACTTCGTTCTCGCTCTTGTGGGCACTTACCAATCCAATCCAATTCGCTCCAATTGAAGTTATTCACAGTGCAAGACTATAGATACCTTCATTTCAAATGATTCCTTTCAACCAGCATAAAGATGACTTTCAAATCTATACGCTCTATCCAATTCAAAGCTCCAATAACTCTATGTAAATATAGGTATACCCATACTCGTACTTTAATTCGCAAAAAGCCACCGATTTACTGTTAAAAAGTAGGCCAGGTTATAGCCAACTTCAAATCCCCTGAGTGCCGCGCGCAGAAGTCGTAACAACGCGCACCACTCCGCAATTAAATCAAATTACTGACTCTGTATACATCGTAACATCGCGGTCGTAACGAATGAAAAACGTAGCTATACCAACTCTCGGACGGAACTCAGCAACAACTAGAAATCATAACAATGACTCCAATTCTCCAATTCACATCGGAGCAGACCTGAAAAACCATGCGATTTCGAAATGATCCAATAAAGAATCGTGACGCTCGTTACGACCTCTGAAATTCCACAGAGCAATTGTTCGAGATGGGCATGAAGCAAACCAACAACAACAACAAATCTACCAAGATAAAGAGCTTGAGTTTGCAGCTTGGCGTTCGTGAGATGGATTCATAGTCTCATAATTACTGCGCGCGAACTTGCTGGGCTTGCATGATGATGATGATGATCATGTCTTCAGAATCTTGGAGATCTGCCTTTAAGGAAATTGGAGTTTCGTATTCTCGCTCTATTAGGCTGGGGCCGCCTTCAACTTAGGGAAATTTGTTTTGCGAATATTTCCTGATGGCAGTTTCGATTGAATACATTTGTCGCAGTTTTATTGGTCGTCGTCGAAGTCTTCATCGTCGTCGGTCGATCGTGGCCAAGAACCAGGAAACAACTTTGCCAGCAGGAATTAATGAAATCGTTGAACTGCGTGTCACATGTTAAATAATGAAATAAACCAAAAGTGTGACTAACCACGGAATCGTCCTCATCCGTCCGAAGTCCAGAGTGGGCTTCATGGCTCATTACAAGTGAAACAATTTCAGATATTTTTTTTGTTATATGTCTCTACAGAGAAATATCTCGAGAAGTCTTGGAAATATTTCAGATACCTATTTGAATTGCCGCTAGCTAAAGAAGCACGATGGCGCAGCGGCATGATGGATATGGAATGAAACAACGAGATGAGACGATGAGAGACGTTCGACTCTCAGCTTCTTATAGCCTGCCATTGCGATAAGTTTTGTCTTTTTGTTGAGCTATAATGATGATGAGAGGAGAAAAAAAGCACAGAAGAATCGTGCAGCAGACAGTGGGGTCTGCTATGGGATTTTTGAATTATTGATATTATTTTAGTCTTGAGACTTTCATCAGTATCTTAAATAAATTTGAAAGCCTGTTGTTCAATGAAGACTAATTCTTAAAATTGTTTTTGTTATCTAGAAGTTTTTGTATTGAAGTCGAATTTTCGACTGGACTTGATCTTTTTCATAAATATGGAATATCTACGGTAAAGCTGCGAATTTTTAGTTACTAAAAAAGTCACTTGCTGAGTCCTTAAGTATAACAAAAAGTGGGATTGATTAAATTGGGCTTAGAAGTCCATTTTGATACCGCAAACTTAGACATTTTGAAACTCATTTTTATACCATATGAGTGAGTGTCCCTGTTTAAACACAATGTACAATTTTGTATGACTTAAATTTTGGGTTAAAAAGCGCATCTTAAATACCTCCTTTATTTAGCCAAGTCCAAATCTTGACAGAAATTCTTCTTTCATCAAATTTGATACTCTGTTCGAATCCATTAACAGAAATATTTAATCTTATGATTTCAATGTACACAATTCTAGTGGCCTTCGCTTTTCTGGCCAGACAAAATTTCACGGAACGTATTTTGGGATCTTCACTTATTTGAACAACCTGACTAAAATTATTGGGAAGCCATTGTAGATAAGCCCCCCAAAACTCTAGATTTGTCCTTTACTTGTAACCTTGATAGATACACTGCAAGTGTATTAAAATTTAACTTCTATGTACATATCTCATGAGGGGCATAATTGTGTCCAATTTGACGATTTCTTGTGCCGAAAAAATACAGTTATTGAAAAAATTCGTAAGAGAACCGTTTGGCAGTACAAAAAAACGCCATTTGGGAAAGTCTGCAGGTAGCTCAACTGATCACAATACTTCCTCAATATTAGCCATGTTTTATTGGTAATCTATATAGCTTGCGTAGTAATGCAAGTACCAAAAGAAAAAGAGGCTGGGTGCGACCCACACTAATAACTTCCCATTTGTGGTCTTGAAAACTTTATATTTAGTTTTTTTCAAATAACCAAATTTTCAGCGAAACAAACTTTAGCTGTAAAATTCAAACAAACATTATTTTAAGATTGAAAAGCATTTTAATTATTTAAAGAGATTTAAAATTGAGATTGTTGATGTATAAGTTGTTTCCACACCCAGGAGATAAACTTCCACGCGTTTTTTTTTAACGAGGTATCCCCAATAGGCCTATTCCTCACCTTTAGTTTGCTTGTGTCTTTTCAATTGGTTTTATAAACTCTGATAAATTTGGTGCATTACTGCAAATCTTATACTATATTAAACAATTAAAAAAAAATAAAGATCTCATTGTCGTGAGCAACAAAAAATTTTGTTTGATGTCACTTAGTTTAACCAAAATTGTCTCTTAGCACACTATGATTCAACTAGAACTTTCTTCGTTTTTTTCGTTTCCTGAACAATTTTAGAAATGTCGCTTAGTATACCATCTTACGGGAAGGTATCGATGTATAAAACAACATACTTTAGAAGGCACTATCGGTGTTCATTCCCAAGAAATTCGACTTGAAATACAATTTTAACTAGTTTTCACTAGAATTTTTAATAGTTTTTTTATTTAAAAAAAAACTATTAATTCAATATTTGTCAACATTTTACAATTGTACAAAATTATACTATGTATAAAATAAACTAAATTAGAAGTCAATATCACTACTAGTTCTCGAGAAATTTGAGTCGAAAAACAATTTTTACCAATTTTCAATAGAATTTTATATAGTTTTTTATTTTTTGTAAAAAAACTGTAAACTGATTTTTTTTGAAATTTTCACCAGTTGTCAAACACATTATTTTTCGTAAAATAAAATTATTTTGAGTTTAAAATTGTTTTCCGTTCTTAGAATATCTGGGTTATGAAATTATTTTTTTTTTCAGTTTTTCTCATTTAAAAAAATAACGGTATGTTCATTTTTTTCCAAATTCATACCAAATCTGTATGACCTTATAATTAGTACATTAAATTTTGTTTTAAATCAATAGCATTATTTTTTCGTGAGATATTTGAAACTAACCAACATTTTTACTTTTTTTTTAAACCGTTATAGTGAAAAAACTACTCACTGAATTTTAATAAACGCCCTTTCAGCCTCTTTCGAAGTTATTATCTATTAAACAAAATTTAATTGAAGTCGATATCTTTACTCGTTCTTGAGATATCGACGACGAAAAATGGTACCAGAACGTACGGACGTACGAACGTACGCACGTACGAACGTACGAACGTACGAACGTACGAACGTACGAACGTACGTACACACACACACACAGACATCTCTCTAAAAATGATTGATATAGCCTCTAGGGACCTTGAAACGTCGAGAAACGTCAAAAATTCCAATTTGACAAATCGGCCCGATTACAATAACTCCCTATGGGAAGTTAAAAATGCTCTATTCACTCTATAACTATAAAGTTGGTATCAATGTTTTATGTGTCAAAACCTTACTTTTTATTGAATTAACTTACACGGATGTGTTCGAAGGATTTGTATCTTGTTTTTAAGCTGGAGTTAAAATACTCATGAAAATGCATGTCGAGTTAATTTAGAGTTTTTTCACTTTTAAAATTTTACACATTTGATTATAATATGCTTACAAATCTACAACAAATATATCTTTTTCCTACAATCTACTCAATATTGCATTTCTTGAAGTTTTACATTTGCAAAAAAAACACAATATTCAATACAGACATTTTGACAGCTGTGATCTAAATTCAGCATAATTCGGTATTTACACGACGGGCGGCGTTTCTAAACGAATGCTAGTGTACTGATAAAACTTACTAATCGAAACTCTTCGCCTTCGTGTAAATTGATTCAATAATTTGTGACAAAATTAATGGCAGTAATGTAAAACCGGAATTATGGTATGAATTAAAATTTTGCATTTGAAAAAATATTTGTTCTATAAATTGCGGAGCAATAAAACTTTGAACTAGTAAAACCAAAGTATAAGAAAATAAATACCAACGAACACACCCTCAAGCATGTCAACATATATTTTTTTTTCTGACACCATCTAACACCTACAGCGTTTCCACATGCGAGATTCCATCTTCACTAAAATGTTTTTTTCCATTACTAACTTATTTGTCTTCACTAATAGTTTGTTGTTGTTGTTAACATGGAAAATTTTGCAATGCAGCGTATTCATTTACCTATAAAAGAAGGCTAATAACTAATAACTTCAGTACAAAAAATGATAACAAGTTCAAAATTGTTGACAATATGAGAAAAGTTTTACCGAAAAAGAAAGAATCTATTTATCCGATAGAAAACTTATTGATAGATTTGAACTTTATAAAGGCTATCATAATCAGAAAAGTTAGCTACCGATTTTATAATGCCAACCCAGCTGAAGAAAGCAGGAATAAGTTCAAACAAGCTAGCAAAATCAAATTTTTGCATGAGCAACATTTAAGGCAAAAAAATACTACAGTGATCATAATAGTAGTCGAAATGTTTTGTAATTTCTAAAAGAAAACAAACGAACTTCCAATTGTCTTCATTTTAAACACTTGTTTTCCATGACAGTCCTTTCGTCAAGGTATCTGCTAATTAGAGAAAATTGTATTGAATCATAGTTTGCTGTTTATTTAAGGTGCCAAAAGGTATTAGAAACACCAATGGTTTCATGAGACGAATGTTCTTAAGCACTACTCAGTTAGTTACAAGAATTCTTAAAGATTCCGATACACACAAATCCCATTGCTCAGAAAAGGTGTTACTTAACGCTGGCAAAACAACTTCGCAAGTTCTTCCATTTGTCCTTCTCTATTGGTCTTTTTCCAATGCTAATCTCCTTTATCTACTGTACAATTTGACTTCTCTTAAAGATAATGAGAAGGCTTAGTTATTATCAGCTTAACAAATTATTTGAAGAACGAAAACTTCTAAACGACAAGCAGTACGGTTTTTGTAGTAATAGGACCACTGGTAATCATATATGATTTATCTCACCAAGCAGTGGAATAATTTTTGACTTTGTTTTGGAGAAAGTATAATTAATCCATTATTTCAAAAACTTTTGATAGCGTTTGACATCAGGCTCTCACATCGAATATATTTACACATTGAGTTGATAGTTGATGATTTGAATAGTTTTGTCTAATGAAGAATCAAAAAGCTCATTGAATTGTAATGCTTCAGAAACTCAATGCTACCTCCTGTCGTTTACGGGAAACCCACTCCCAAGTCACTTTTCATGAGGGGCACTCCTATCGAAGCTGAAAAACTTTCAGTGAGTGAATCATATACAACGTTTCTGGAATGACGAAACAGTAATTCGATGTTGACAAGTTGGCAAACTTAAAAACATATGTCTCCTGATCTAATCCTTCTTTAATCTAAAAAGCGTGTATTCCTTCAAATATTGAGTACCTACAATATTCATATATAAACTAGTCTCTTTCGGCATACTTGAGTCCGTTGGATATAATTCAGAATTAGAGATGATTGATAGAATTGAAAGAGATAGAACCGCAGATAGAAACATTTCAGTCTCTAGAGCATGTCATGCGTTACTTTCCTCGCCATATTACATCGCAATTATAAAAGTCTGAAATCCCACAGAACATTTTGGGAATGGATACAGGTGCATGCAGACATCGAATACAAAAGTCTGGTGGTTTTTTTTTCAGCATTTAGTGTACATAATCTTAATCTTAACATCCTCCAAGAATATATCTTGTCATGAGGAAGTGCTTCTCATCTTAGCCATTCGGACTTGTAGGCCGACAACACGATCACATAAATGGTTGAGAGTTGGAATGTATAAAACCTTTTTTCAGATCATCAGATGTTGCGCCTAGTTATCTAGTATTGACACGAAAATTGTAGACTTACTTTAAAAAAAGATATTGGAGGAGTATTACAGCGTATTGCCTTGGCTTAAGCCTTTTCGATATCAATAGCAGCGATGAAGTCTTCGCGAACCAAGATAGGAGCTAGACAGATAAGTGAGTTTGACATTGGTGTCAAAACATAACATTACTGTATGTATAGGTATAAGTACGTTTGGTGATCGTCTTAGACAAATTTATCCTTCCACATCAATGGGGAAGGAGGGGATGGTTACTTTTTAATTTGTATAAAACCATAACTGAGTGATGGTGCATACTTGGGAAGTATTTTTTTTGAAAGAGCTAAGAGCAATGACATTGACGTAAATTATTTGTCGCTTATAATGTTTTCGCAGTGGTATTCTTGCTGAATATGTCGTATGCTCATAAATATGTAGATGTACATTTTGGCAGAAAACTTAGCGTTTGAAAGTTGAACATTTTATTGGGTTATCGTTACTAAAATTCATATAGTCAATTTTCCGCCCAGGTCCCTTATTATTTTGGAAATATCATAACAAACCACAAAAGTCCCTTTAAGCCTATGCACTACCAAGCGTTCCTGGGGATATCCATTGTTCATTCTACATCAATTTGTAAAGAAGGAAAAACAAATAACCACTTCTTGCGGAGGGTACCTCTACCGACATGATCATCAGACCTAGTTTTGAGTTAATAACCCAACTTCTAAATAGGTTAGGTTCGATTAAAAGAGGTGATGATACGGCAAATCCGTAGGGTCTCACTCGGATCTCAATAGATAACGATCTCCAGGAAGTAAATAAGGAAGGAGTGTGATGAGGTGCCTCCCTGAACCATCCTGAATTTTGAATGAATTTTAGGGTATTTTTTAGTAACAGGGTAGATGTTGCCAAATCGTAGAAAAAATTTTCTCCAAGGGCTGCTTTTTTTGGATAGGCATTCTCAATGGAAGAACGATGAGCACTCCTCCGCCTCTTCATTTTAACAGCCTGTACACAAGTCTTACGAGCTATTGCCCATTCTGATCATGTGTGTTTGCATTGTATTGTAGCCTACAATTAGGATGGATAGTAAAGGTTTGCTTATATTGAGTAATATTCCGCAGCCTTAAGGAAATCTGGCGAATTTCGCCTTTCTCTTGCTCAAGTAGGATACAAATTTCGGGGTATTGGTTTGGCTCTAATCATGAGGAAAATCTATAGGCGATGTAGCATGGTCTGTTTGAATGACTTTGTCATTTGAATAAGCTCACATAAGTTAGAAACAAATTTGAGCGAGGCCACCCGGAATAAAAAGTTGGTATACTTATGTCCTGTCTGGGGCGGTCTTTTAAGCAAGGGGAGTGTAGACCTTTAATATGGCTTTCCCAGGTCCCACTTCTAGGATCCACTGTGCGACGGCATAAGATCTAAAGAACAAATCCTAGCCCTACAAAGAACAAAAGATACTCATCATACAGTTAAGAGTTCAACTCGTGATGCCACCATCATTGATGATCCAAAGGCAAAAAAAAACAACGACCATATACTCTGCTAAAGATGATGACGATAGAGCAAAGAACACACATATGGCTGAGAATGCATCCAGCATCAGTTCCAGCGGGCTGCAATTCTCATTTAACTATACCCCTAGACACAGCTCTATAGGTATAGAGTCAGTGCAACGATTTGCAATGCCTATTTCTAGAGTTCCTTCCAGCTTTATAGATAACAGCTCACACCATCAGCCACTCACCAGTCACTACTCGTATACCTTTAGATGTCGCGTCATGCTGCATTGACGGAAATTCCTCGTCATTAAATCGCGTTCGTTCCAGAGCTGAACCAGCAGGCAGTGTGTGGCCGCCTTACGATGATGGAGAGCAGGAAGAAAACCAGAACAAACACCATCTGAACTGCAGCATTGTAATTTTGTATCTATCCTATCCCAGCTAGCTATAGCTATATCCTATGAATTATGCGAATCGGAATGTGGCCGTTTTGTCTATTTGCCATGAGAACATAGTGCGAACATGGTATTCTAATGACACAAGTCTGGGCATCTCGTTGACAGTGGTGTACGAGTATAATTATAGCTAGCAAGCGTTCTGGACACTTTTTTTCTCTGACCAAACTGAACTGGTTTGTATCTGAGTATACAATTCGTTTGCAGAAGTAACAAACAAAAAAAAAATATCACCAAAACTAAACGTGCTGGCTTATTTATGAGGTCAAAATGATTTATATTCGTGTCTCTCCTGGAGGACTTTTATAATATGTTCCAGGGAGGGAGAGGGTCTACGTGTATCTAGGAATCTATCTATAAAGTTGGAGTGTTTCGGTTGTCTAGTTTGGAGCTATTTCGCAGTTGCATTGTTCTTCTATGAAATGAAAGACAAGAAAAATTCGATTCACATGAATAGTTTGGAGGTATTCTAGACGTGGAGCACCACCAGATGAAGTGGAACGACTCGACCGACGCGACGCATGTCTAGTGATCTTTTGTTTAGATGGCAGTTGAATATAAAGTACATAAATATTTTGGTCTTGTAATGTTTTTTTTTTCGGAATTTTTGGTTGGTGAAATATTGGAGACTTTTGAGATGACGTTGACAGAAAAGATCGATCTAGATTCTGGATTGCATTCTTTAACATTCTTCGATGGCGCCATATTAGATGAAAATTCAAGACTTTTAGAGAGTCTATGACATAATGTATATTAAAAGGGATTTTTTAATAGGGCCATGTAGATTTTGACAGTTCATGGCGGCCATGTTGTTGTATTTCTTGTTAATTTTGAAATTCTTGTAATTTTAAAGACACAAACCGTATGGAAAACTTAAGATTCGCGCAATATACTCGGACCTGCAAATGATACCTGATTGGGTTCTGAAGAAGTTGAGGGCGGACCACGATTTCAGCAAAAAAAATATCTTCAGCGATAAGGCCTATATTTACATTAGATGTATTTTAAGCGTATGTCAACAAGCAAAATTGCAGGATTTGGAAAGATATCAATCCTCCCGAGGTTCACCAAAAGTGATCACTGTTTTGTGCGGATTGTGGGTAAGCGGCATCATCGGTTCGTAATAACATCGTTAGAAAATAAGGATGGTAGTGTCTTCACTATTACCCGAGAAAGCTTTTGATCGATGACAACCAATTTTTTTTGGCCCGCATTGGATGACCCCATATTGTTAACATTCATAAAAATATGAGGTTCGAATCGAAGACGGCTTGGTTATTTCACGCAGAGATGATGTGAACTGGCCACAGAGATCGTGGGATTGAAGCCAGTTAGACTTTTTCTTGTGGGGTTTCCCTAAGTTGCATGTCTATGCCAATAAGACGCAAGCGACTGCTGCCTTCTAAGCCCATATAACCTGTAATTCGGGGCATCTAAAACCTTCGAAAGATTATAGGTTTCTTATAAAAGGTTAGAAAGACTAAGCTTGGTTAAGAAAAAACGCTTTAATTCTTAAAAAAAAACTCTTAATTAATTTTGCGGCTCTTAAAATAGAAAACCATAACTGTTCATCGATATGAGTAAGTAAACTTCGGTTTGACAAATTTTTTTTTTAGTTTGTCTTAGGTTAGGTTACCGGGCTGACAGTTGAACTTGTTACCGTCATACTTAGATCAATGTAGATCCGTTGTGATACCCTGGGGGTTGTGTTGATGGGTTACAGCAAGCTATAGGCTGAAATGTCGGAGGGTACTTCTAAATCATTGATGAAATGTCTGTCGTCACATAATCACCTGGCTAATTAGAGGTAGACGCCTTTCATTTACCCCCACTTGAGAAATCATCCCTTCACCAGGCCCGTAGGATCATGTGACTCCTTGCAACGTCTGGTAGATGAGTTTGATATATGTCAGTGTTTGGTGTATATTTTCGTTTGTTTGGTCAGTATTGCTGATTAAGTCGAAGAGGCTGTCTCTATACTAAAGAGGATTTTACCAGTCTTAGGGAGAGGTGGCCCTATCAGCCTACTAATGCTCGTGTTCAACGTAGAAGTGGCAGTCGCAGGTGTATAGGCGAGGTGTCCATTGTCCGTTGGTGCTACTCCTACAAGGAATACGTGCATCGTTAAGTTTCGTTCGTACTACACTATCGTAGTGTAGTTGAAGGAGATTTTCAGGATTTAGGAACTCTCAAGCCATTTGGTATCGTTAACAAATTTTAACATAATTTTGCTTGGAATGTCAGAGAGCTCCTCTAAGTCGCTTAAGAAGTGTCTCCCTAGGTATTTGTTTCTCTCTATAGCGCAGGGCAGTAACGCAGATAGTGATGATGAGTGTCCTCATGTATCTCCTCGTCACCGCATCCTCTGCATAAGTCGTCCATACTGAGTTTCATCTTTTTCTTGTGGTAACCGAGTTGGTTGTGACCGGTGACGATGCTCACGAGAAGAGAAGGAGACTATTTATCCAGTCGGTCTTTTGTTTACTGAAACTAGGCCATAGTTTCTGGTTATTAGACAAGAATCGAGAGGGTTCCATCTCTTATCTGTTATAGCTATAATTTTTCTCTTGATTACCTGTTTAAGATTACAGGGTGGGACTTGAACTGTTGTGTCTGCTTGATTAAGATCCAGCTCGTCAGCACTTTCATTATCTGGGACACCACTGTGACCAGGAACACAGCAGAGCCTAATGTTGTGCTGTGTACGAGGAACCCTTAGCTCTTCGCGAGAGCAAGTTACAAGCTTCGATTTGATTTCAATGGCAGAAATCGCTTTTATTGCCGCTTGGCTATCAGTGAAAAAGGTGACTGCCAGGACATCAGCTTGAAAGACACTGCTGTAATCAGGAAGTCTGAATGAGCTGGATAGTCCAAGGGTTTCTGAAAAGAATCGTGCACCAAAACCAGTTTCCACCTAGGAACCGTCGGTATATATTGATATCATCGATTCGCAGGTAGATGGCTCGTTGATTTGCCAGTGCTCTCTGCTAGGAAGGTGGTCTCGAACGGCTTGTAAAAGTCTAAGCGGTGTGTTATGTAGTAAGTACATACCCTATTTCCATTGTATTTCTGTAGAATCTGCGCATGACCTATCGCACTATGTCTCCAACCACCGGTTTGGCTAAGTCGAAGTCTGCTATTGGCTGCCGATTCTTGCATAAATATATCTAGGGGTTTAAGGTTGAGTATAGCTTCAAGACCCGCTGTGGGGGTGGACCTCATTGCTCCGGTGATTCCAATACATGCTATTCTTTGTACCTTTGTCATAATTTTAATGTTGTTGAGCTTGTCTAATGCATTCCAACAGATTATGTTACCGTATGTGAGTAGAGGTCTGACTATGACCGTATACATCCACTTGATAATTTTTGGGCTTGGTCCCCAGGTTTTTCCAAGTATTCTCTTGCAGGAGGAGAAAGCGAACATGGCTTTATTTGTTCTTTCTTTGATGTTGAGACTACAGTTAAATTTCTTATCCAGGATTACGGCAAGATATTTCGCGTTTTTCTTGCATGAAAACAACAAAGGTACAGAAAAGTTGTCCTTTAGTTCTAAGACTTCCTCAAGCAAGTCGATTGGTATCCTTCGCCAATTCAGCTCTGACTTATTCCTCTTGGGTGTTATCAGAAATCGGACAATACAATTCGATATAGTGTTTGGTGAATGGATTTTATAAGATCTAATACGCCACTGCACTGTATTCATCATTTTCTCCATCTCCATGCCATATATGTATGTCGGATCGGTAGAAAGCAACTACTTTTTCAAAACTGCCTTAGCGATTTGTATTCAATCT
The DNA here is from genome assembly GCA_963931855.1 of Philhelius festivus. Lineage (NCBI taxonomy): Eukaryota > Metazoa > Arthropoda > Insecta > Diptera > Syrphidae > Philhelius > Philhelius festivus. The sequence goes on along the minus strand of OZ007557.1, from coordinate 86,300,515 downwards.
GGTTTTCCTCTTTTCTTTTTTAATTCAGTCCCATCAATTAATTCAGTCGAAAGTGACAGAAATAAATCATTCAACACGCTTCATCGTTTGTCATAATAACACCGGAAGTATATCGAATAATGACAGCTATAAGAAACAAAACAACCAAAGCCCCGAAAGGACCAACTTTCTCTGTCGTGGGGAGGAACCAGCTTGCTGTTGATGGTTAAACGTTAAACCTATGTGTATATAGTTTGTCAAATTATTATCGATCCTTTTTGTTGTTGTTGGCCAATAACTCAAGGCCAAATGAAAATAACATCAGAACCCAACAGACAGATAGATAGACAATAGGGCCAGCGCCAGGATGAACAGGGCGAGAAACTTGCAATGTCAAGTCAACATCCATTGTCTTAATCTCTTCCTGGTACCTAAATATCGATTTGTCTGTCCGACCTTGGTTTGCAACCGTATAAGGAATCTCCTTCTCTTACATCCTATGCACGCATCCTTGTTCATTTTATTCTCTCTACTTACTCCTGTATTGATAATCCTTTCCTGATAGCTACTTTTTCCATGCGACATAGTCAGTCCTACTCATCATCACATCTCTGCATCCCGAACAACTTCACCACTCACTGGTGGCAACAAAGTGGCTGACATCTCACCCAAGGGACCTTGCCATGCCACAGTCAGAACGAGATTGTAACAAGAGCACGGCTCGGCTCCCACACACATATTCTGGTAATCCTACTGCACAACACCAGGCATCCAAGGGGTAGGTACCGTTATCATTTGCTCCTAGCACTTTAATACTTTCATACACATAGGGGTCTTCCCTAAAAGTCTAAGGATTCCGTGTTGATGGTGTTAAACACAGAGCTACATGTATGTTGCTTTTGCTCTTGAAATTCGCCAGACAATGTAACACTAGGATAGCAGGGCTACAATCTAAAACCCCGACGACGACGACAACGACAACGAAAAACGTGTAGGAATATGCCTTCTGTTATTTTGTGTTGTTGTTGTTATTAGTATTATCCTTGTTGTCTGGTTGGCTGGCTGTCAAATCTTAAACAACGTTGTTCCATTACATCGCAGGGCAAAGTATTGATTTTGAATGTTTTAAATGTTCGTTTCCTAATATTTAGTGACAATTCTACCGAAGAAGAAAATTTCCAGATGAGAGAAAGTGATAGGTTCCTAACTCCTACGTAATGAAGGCACTCGTATCTGATGGGGAAATTGATGATGAAGGTGAGGAAGGCGGTTTTGAAAACAAGAGAGGTGTGTGAGGAAGTCTGATTATCGAGCTGTCGATAACATTATATTTGAAGTGATTGGAATAATTAAATTAAGAACGACACGACATTATAGAAGTTCTCGAAAGGCCTGTGTTTTGAAAGAGTATTGAATTGCGGATAATTGCTTTTACAAGTAGTGGTTTTTAATATGGTTTGGACTTGTCTTATGAGATCCAATTTAATACAGGTTTACATGACAGAATACAGAATTTTGGGTACATTTGGTTACTTACTCGGAGATGCGAAAGCAGATATTGTGAATTAAATTCTTTGGAGACTTTTTTGTAAAACAAAAAAGTTATTAAATAATGCAACTGTCAACAAAAAATCCAACAGAAATTCTGGCTCACTAAGGCACTTCTTCAACGACCTAGAGGAGCTCTCTGACATTCCAAGCAAAATCATATTAAAATTCGTTAATGATACCAAATGGCTTGAAATTTCCTGATCTATGAAAACCGCCTTCAACGACAGTACGACAGTGACGACGTAAATGACAACGACGCACGTGTTTCTTGTGAGAGCGGCACTAACGGAGAATGGGCACCTCGCCTATACACCTGCGGTTGCCACTCCTACGTTAAGCACGAGCATCAGTGGGTCGATGGGGCCACATCTACCTAAGATTGGTAAAATCCTCTTTGGTTTGCAAGCAACCTCTTCGACTTAACTAACGACCAAACAAACGAACATATACACCAAAACTGACTTTTCAAACTCATCTACCAGGCGTTGCAAGGAGCCACATGCTCCTACGGGTCTGGTGGGGGGAACGATTTCTCAAGTGAAGGTAAAGGAAAGGAATACCCCCGAGAAGGCGTATACCTCTCCCTAGCCATGCTTTTATGTGACGTTAGAAATTTCCACACTTTAGAAATACACTCTGACATTTCAGGCTAAAGCTTGCTGTAACCCAACCATACCCTTAACGGGCTTGATCGACATAGGATTATCATAGGTTTCAATAAAATGGGTCACAAACCCTAGGGTATCACAATGGATCTACATTGATCTAAGTGTGACAGTAACAAGATCAACTGTCAGCCCACTTACCTAACCTAACCATGAAATAAACATGAATCCCAAAAATATTCTTCGTAAATTTATGAATTTTTCTACAGTAACTGATTTTTCGTTGACACAGTGAACAATTCGTTGGTTCAATGAAAAAAAAAACATGATTTTAGAAATTTTTTGTTTGATAAACCTTCGTTTCCAGTAACGACGGGTAATTTATTAAGACATGTTTTTTTTTTTAATTTTAAGTAAAACACAAACTGAATTTGGATGGTAGAAACCTTATTATGGACTGAAAGACTTCATTTACTTTTAAATATTATTTCTTGTAAATGTTGCTACGTCCATTCTGAACATCTAATTTTGGATCAATGCTTCTAGTTCTAGCTTTGCGACCGGTATTTGCCAAATTACGCTGGTAATGGGGTTGTTGAGTCGAATCGATTTATCCCGTTCTTCAGCCATCCTCCCTACCACAACCACATTGTTCTCCTCACTAAGGACTAGATATGATCTATTCATTCACGTGTTATCGAAAAACGTACTCTAAGACTGAAATTTGCGGATAATAAAGACAATAACGGACTGAGAAGGTCGTTAAAGCACACCATATTTCGCTCGAAAGGCAAGCAAAAGCCTTTTTAACAGAGCTTTTCCACGATGATTAAGAAATTCTGAATAAGAATGTAAGAATAGTCAATTGAAAAAAAAAACAAGTCTAAATGTAAAACCCTTTACAAAATGACAGAATTCATATTGTCTCAGTGTCCCTTGACTCTTAGATTTTTTTGATTAAAATCTCGACTTTGAATATCTTCATCATCTCAGGTTTTCAATTTAACAATTAGCGTTAGCCATGAGGCGATAAAAATCAAGGCTCATATCGGTCTTCGCTTGGAAACTTTGACGTCATCTATCTTTTTAGGTACATATTTACTTGCAGGGAAATGTTCAATATTCCAAGCTCAAGTCGCCGTGGTTTAATAGTTAGAGCTTAAGACTGTCAATCTTGGGGTTTGGATTCGAGAACCACCTGTTGTGCACTTAGGATGCAGTGCCAAATCCCAAAAACGGATTTTGTGTGTCTGACAGGCCGATTTTCTTTAAAACTTGGTAGGTAGTGTTTTTTCATTATTCCCCTTACACGTTTTGTTTAAGACCAAAATGAAGTGTACTTACCATATATATATTTACTACACAAATTTTTCCCAAAAAATTATCTTAGGGAAAGCTGGCTTAAGGTTTAAAAAGAAATCCGAAAAAATGTTTTTCAATGATATTCCAAACATGAATTTGAATTTGCTATTGGGGGTTACTGCACTGTGATCTTGAGACCTATTCTGCCCCTATTTAAAAATGAATGAGCTTGCCCATCCTACAAGTCCTCCTCCAAACCTATTGCTCTTAGGAATTTTAGTATTTGGGGCACCTTCAGAGAGGATAGGTTGCTCTCTTCTACCGTTGAAGCGACTTTCTTCAAACATGGTACTTAAAGGTGTTTGGTGATTATCTAGAGCAGAAATCGATGTTTTATTTTTCAGTTTCATAAGTAACGGTACCTACCATATACACGTTATGAAAAATCATATCTCGAAAACGGATCTAAAGATTTTAATACAAAAAAAAATGTGTTATGTTCTTAATTAACAAGTCCAATTGAATATTGCTAAGTTTTCTACTAGGCTTATTTATTTGAATAGTTTAAAGAGTTTATATACGTTTTTGAAAAAAATATTTTTTTGGATTTTTGAAAAAGAAATGTTTTTTGTTTTTGTAAATTTAATATCTTGAAAACGAGTGAACGATTGTTTTTTTTTTTTTTTGATTATTTCCTCAAATATAAAATATACTTACATTGGCATACCAAATTACTTAGAAAAACCTTAAAGAAATTTCGTATAAAAGAAATGTATTCATTAATAAAACTCCTCTATCGATTTTTTAAATTTTTTTTTCAGAAATTCATATTTTTTCATACAATTTTTTTTTAATAAAATTCTTTAATTCCAAAGTACTTTTACATAAGAGCAAGCACGAATGATCCAGTCGTGTATTTGATTTTTATTTAATAATAGATCGTACAAAAATTTTATCAAAATTTTATAAGAATTCCAGTTTTCGAAAACGATTTTTTTAAATATTTTTCGTAGGCACCATTATTTTTGGAATAAAACAAAATTTGTTCTTTATCATTTAGATAGTGTTAAAATGCTGTTAATGTCAAGTTTAAAAAATATCGAGCGAGTGGTTTTCAAAATACATATTTAGTTTTAAGAAATTGATTACAATCCGTTCAACCGTCTGTGTTGAAATCGAAATCAAAAATATGGTTCTATCGAAGGTGTAACTGTTTTTGAGAAGAAAATTCCTTAAATTCGCAAACTGTCTATAACTGCAGGTTCGGTTATTTTTGGTCTTTCTGAAACGAGAAGATTGCGTCAAGAGAAAAATTTAAAAATATCTACGAAGTTTTAAGAAATCCGGCTATGCCGTTTCGACAGATGGACGAACAGACAGGATTTATTCCTTTCTATCAAATTAATGAAAGTAAAGCAAAGTTTTATCAAAATCTCCAGTTCGATATTTTACGAAAATATAACTTGCCATAATAGTCATACACATTATAATAAATTGTGTAAGACATTTTCATACACTTTAACATTAATGTAAATATATTATTTTATATTACTTAGTATTATCTTTCATTCAAGTATTGACTACATATGTATATTATTAATAAAGTTTTTGCTGAAAGAAGAAGTCATTGATTTTTAATTAATTTAGAAATATTTTGCATAAAATAATTCGATATACTTACTTTTCTTGTGTTCAAATCAATTTGAGGTTTTTTTTAAATAATCTCTCATAATTGCAAGGTTAGTAGCTTGCTCTAAGCTCACACCACTTCATAGACTCTTAAAATATTTGTTGAATTTCCTTTCAGCATAGGTATATTAAGGCGAAATGGCTTTCGGAAACATCGGTCGTCATGCACTACTAAGTCAAACAAATCTTGATGGAGCATTCGTTTTTCCAATTAACGTGCATTTCAAACACAGATTTGAATATGGCGTTGCATGTACTTCGGCTAGTTCTCCAGACACGGTTTCGGTTTCACATTAAGATAATTTGGGGAAGCATGGAAGGTATTCAAACAGAAAATATAGAGCACAATCATTAGAAAGTGCATTTTTTGATAACATTGACGGTTACTTTTGCGCCATACTCTTCGTTTAATTCCTTAGATCCCAAGCTAGCGGACAGAGTGCTTTGATGCAGGTAAATGGTGCGGGGGACCGGATAATCACTCAATCGGATTGGCTATTGTTCAAGCACTAGTCAGGTGAGTGTGGTGGTCCTGTTGATTAAGTGATCCAAGTTCTGAATGTTTGTGCAAAACCAAACACACAATACGAGACATCAAAACATATTAGGTCCTTTCATATTCTTAAACTCAATCCAAACTGGATTACTGAAAATGTTCACAATTTACCATATCAATCTCATCCACCATTTCACATGAGTTATGGTATCAAAATGGTGCACTTTAGCGCTAATTGGACCACAGGAATAGATTGCCATTGGTCGCCATTTTTTCTTACCCACCTACCTAGTTAATTTGAAAATATATAAAAGTCAAGTGACCTCAACTCCAAAATGTGTTTCGCCCAGGGTATGACAGTGAGTTCATCACTTAAATGCTGTCATACCCTTCTTATAGGCGCTCCTATTGGTCGATGTTTACCGAAATACTATAAGTTAATATTTCGAGCGGAACTTATTCAAACGTAGGCACCTAAGATAAGAATGTTCGAAACGAATTTTGGAGTTAAACTCATTAGGTCTTATGTTTTGAATTTTCGGCAATGTTACGTTTTGAGCTGTAGGTTGAAAACATGAATTATTTATTGAGATGGATCTAATACATGGATCTCAAAGAAGGTCTGATATTTACCTGTGTTGATTTTTTTTACAATATATCTTTTTTGGCACATTCAAGTTTTCAATAAAAAAATATGAATTCGACATTTTCGTTTTTTTCGCAAAATTTTATTTCATGTACTTACTCTTTTCGGCTGAAGAGGGAGAAAATTAATCTTCAAAGTTTTTAGGTGAAGATTGTTGATTGTTGATATATTATTTTTACTTGCGACTTATAGGTACTATAAGATTTTGATTTTGAAAGTTGACATTACGATAATAGCGAAGACGAAAAAAGTGGGTCTCGCAATTCTGTCTGTATGTCTGTCTGTTCGACTACAGCTAAACGGCTCGGCCGATTTTCTTCAAACTTGGTAGATATGGGTTTTATTTTTTCCCCCCGGATGTTTGTTGATTTGATTTTTTAAGACCAAAAATAACGGTACCTGCCATACGATATTTTTTTGAAATTTTAGAAATATTTTTTTTTTCTCAAAAATTGTCACACAGATTAAAAAAAAAATCAAAAAATTTCTAATGTCTAATGGTTGAAAAAAAATTTCCAAGAAATTGTTATTTTTGTTATTTTTTGGAACCATTTTTTTGATTTTTGATTTTCTCAAAAACGGTACAAAGGGTTCTGATCATTTTTTTTCTGCTAAAGGTTCCTAATAGTTTGAATATTAAGTATTGTGAATTCAAATTTTCAAAAAATAATTTTTTGGATTTTAAAAAAAATATTTCAAATTTTTTTTCTGAAAACTCAATATTTCGAAAACCCCATGCTAGATTTTTTTAAACTTGAATAAAATATAATAAAATAAAAATCAATAAATAAAAGTTTCTTAATATATGTAATCTACAAGAACTGAGAAAAAAAATTATTTTATCTAAAAATAACGCTACCCTCCATACAAAAGTTAAAAAATGGTTTTCGAAAATCGTATTTTTCTCGAAAACGGTTCCGAGAATTTTGTTTAAATTTTTTTCTTTCGATTAATTTTTAAGATCTATAATTTAATAAAAAAAATTTTAAACCTAAATATTACTGACTGTATCTACCATAGAACGATTTTTTCGAATTTTGAATTTCTCATTATCGACATAACGGATTTTAATGAAATTTTTTATAGACAAGCTTCTAGAAAGTTTAAGAAACATTGCATTTCAAAACTTAAAAAAAAATATTTTTTTGAATTTTGAAAAACAAAAATCTAGTTTTTTTTGAAAATTCGATATCTGAAAAACGGATCAATATTTTTGTTTGTAGATTTAATTTTTATTCGTACATTAATAAGCACTTTAAATTGGCGTTCTAAAATTTTTTTCTTAAAAATGTTTTAAAAATTTTGTATAAAAGCTTATTTTTTTCAGAAACCACTACAACGAAATATAATTTTGTTCTTGCACAAACTAAATTTTTCTTAAAGTACATGGCATCCTGTGCTTAGCTGCAACTGCTAAAGGAGTTGTTTTAGTTATTTGAAAAATGAATTTTAGCCTTAAGAACAGTTTTCTCTAAAAACATTCATTTTTGAAATTCTTAGTCGTTTACATAGGAGCAAGTTCGTGCGACCCAGTCGTGAATTTTATTTATTAATGGTTTCGATATATTGGGGAGGGGGCAGCATGAACTCATCTAGTGCCCTATTATACATATTTGTGCTGTTAAACTAAATTTGCCAATGTAGGTAGATACTATCAGAAATTATTTTGGCTTGTAAATAAAACGGAAGTATTTCATAAACAGTCTTCATTCACTGCGTTTCCAAGAATTGAAAACAAATTATTTTTCGAAAGTTCTGTAAATACCACTTCCACACAAGCTGTCAGCAAAATTCAAATTATGTCAGTGCTTACCGCAGAAATTTCAACATTCAAAATTTTCTATAATTGTGTTTATTTCAAGTTTATTTTGAAATTCCAAAAATTCCCCCCACATCACTCATACCCATTCACCTCAGGGTCTCTAGTTTTTCATTTATGTATGTATATTTTCTGCCTACTTAAGCAACAATTCTCACTTCCTCCACAAAACCCCTATTGGCAGTTATATTCAAAACAAGCATGCACTAGTTAAAATGTTTACATGTAAATTAATTACATCCCGAATGAATACCAAACAAAACATACCTACCTTTACCCGGGGGGGAGACTGAATCCCCAACATATTACAGAATATTCAACAGAAATCAATGATTTCCCCAGAATTCCTTCGACAAGGAAAAACACCTACAGAATTAAAATTCCTAAATTTATTGTCTTGTTTCATAATACAAAGTGAGTATCTAAATTATGTAAGTAGCTATTTTGAAGGGCATAGATACAAAATAAAAACTATTTAAAATACCTCAATTATTCGTCAAGCAAGATTCACCCGAATTCAAAAACAGATACTTCACTCACACCTCTTTCCTACTTATCACCCCAGCTGTCAATTTATTTCTTCTTCTGGCTCTAATATTAGAAGTTGCAGAGATGGAATGGCGCACCTTAAATAGCATTAGGGTAGTCCCCTCGGTATCGGTAGCTGTAGTGCATCCGCACGGTCCCCAACCCTCAACACAAAAATATAGACACACACAGTGGCCCAGTCATAAATAATCCACCAAAACAAACCTAAAAGATACATTTAAATTTTAGAATCGAGGCAGCAAGAACATCTGGAGCTGTCGTAGATGATGCAGTTGCTCCTGCTTCTAGTACCGATACATAGAGTATCTAATTAGTCAAAGAATGCACGGATGGTTGCCGGGTAGCTTCCCTGTTGCAGAAAATAGAACAACGTTAATATATCTGAAGGTACTTTGCAGCAAAGAAGGCATTCTCCCCGAGATCGACAATCTCTTCATTAAAATGGAACTAAATGGTAACAAGATAGATGAGATCTTTGGATGGTCTGCGGTGTAGGTTCGGCTGCCAGGAGCGTGCTACACACACAGAACACGCCAACGGATTGATGGCCGATGGATGTGAATGGATGGATGGATTGTAAAGTGTCATGCCCTAACGCCAATGAAAAGAAAGTTGATTGCAGCCGCCGCCGCACAGTGGGTCCTCTCCATACACATCAGTGCTCAAAATACAATTTTTAATTTTTGCCTTAAAATAAAACTAAAAATGCATAATTAATATACATATTATAGCACATGTCATTTGTAAGTATTATCTTCCCTCTCTGTCTAATGGCCAAGTTACGGTACATTCAAGTTGACTCTTTGTCATTAGTTTTTATTAGACATGCGCAAGTTTTAATTTTGTGTAGTTTTATTTTATTTTTAAAAGTTAACTCCGTTAAACAAAAAAAAAATAAAAATATGTTTTTTGTTCAAGAAGGCATGTAGATTGCAAATACATTTTTATTTTTGATTGAAAGGTGTTACTTAGTGTATAAAATATATAAATGGATGACGTGTTTACTCACGGGCAATGAAATTTTTAAAATGATTTTTTTTTGACTGGCGCAGAGAACTTTTAAATCTAAGTATACAGCACGAAAGAAGAAATATTTGTTATTAAAAATCCGAAGACAGAAGTAAAAGTTAGGTGCGCCAGTTTGAAATATCACTGTTTGAGTTCGCGGTTGAATAAAAAGATAATACAAAGGCCGACAAAAATTGTTGGTAGTGGATGTTTAGCTAAAATATGAGTATGTGCGTTTATAGGTAGGTTTATCGTGATATCAAATCCGAAAACTTTGGCAGGTTTTTTTCTCAGCCTTGGGTAGGGGGTAGGGGTAAAGTTCAAAACTATCTATTTTTCCTATCTTTGTTCCAGGAATGTAACCACTTATATAAATATAAAATTTAAATATGCAATTTGATGCTCTGTAATTAAACCTAAGCTAACATACCTGAATATTGACCATCCGACTGATAGAACTTAAAATATAAGCTTTTTAGTGAGTCATATCGATTTTTTTGTTAATTTTTTGCTTAATATAAGATCGGTTTTCAGATACATGCGGAAGAATTTAGGTGTTTTTTCCCAGAAACAGCTCGACTTTACGTGAAGCTCTGTCCTTGGTATCCCATGACCACAAGTCTGCACCAAATCCTTATCAATCAAAGTGAAATAATGACTCATGCCCTACTTCCAATTAGCCAGTTATCCGAAGAAGACCAGGAGGTGCGAAATAGAGATTTTCATATATCAGCAACAATTCAGCGGGAAGACATTACAAAAAAAAGAAGGATAACATGTGAGATATTATAAATAGATTATTTATCTCTGCCAATCCCTTGATAACATCGCGCACAACGACAGTCATTCACCGAAAAATGTTTTATCCTGAAGTCATAAATATGTTACTCGAAGAACAATTGTTTTCTTAAAATAAATCAATCAATAACCTTGAAAATGTTTACTTTGGTCAGAACTATATTCATTATTAATAATATTTTGATTTTCACAGCAGTTAGTATCTATTTATAACAGTTCTTAGCATTTGAAACAAGATTTTGAATTTTGAGCACTGCTTAGTATGAAGGGGACCCACTGTGCGCCGTGCAAAGTTGTGCCAGTGCTCTGTCCTATGCCTTTCCGTGGCTGCTCCAACTGATCCAGATACATGTTTTGTGGCTTTGAGACTTCGTGGTAAGATATTCTGTAGTTCTCTAGCCACAAGAAATGCCCCGCATAGATCGATTTATAATTCAAAAAAAAAAAAAACCGATTGGAAAAAATGCATTCGTACCGCAAGGAAACGATCGCAGAACGTGCACCATTCGAATCGTTTGAATCTTTTCGCTTGATTTATGCCCTCAGATTTGTTAAACGCAAATGAAAAGTTGTATGAGAAAAGGTTGGTAATTCTAGTGATTCGTGTGGTATTGCCAGTTGCAAAGTTGATTCTTCAAAATGTTCAAAATTTATAAGGTCTTAAGGTGTGTCCAGACCAAAGAAACATTTTTGAAACATTTCAGAAACATTTAAGAAACATTTCAGAAACATTTAAAAAACATTTCAGAAACATTTCATTTTTCGACATCCTGACAGCTCCTACAGAAATCGGGTGCAAATGAAGCCATTCTAATGGTTATTGTGCCAATGGCGCAGTGACCCATTAGTACACCTATCAGGATTCTAATGTTCTTTTTACTCAGCGATAAAATATCGAGTTTCCTTTTCATTAATTTTAGGCCATAAACTTCTAGAGATGGCGCAGTCGTCCCTTTGCTCTTTCGTTAATAGGTCTAGGTCTTTTAATCACGCCAATCGGAATTTTTGGTCCCATATTTAAATGACTACTGCTGTTTTTATTTGATACTGACCCTTTCCTTGCCAGGTCATTTGCTATTTCATTCCCTTCTATATTACTATGTTCAGGAACCCAGCAGAGATTGACTTGGTTAGTGTTACAAATATTGTTCAGCATGCCTCGGTATATTGTTACTGTCTTGGTATATTGCAGCTTGGCTGTCCACGAAGAATGTGATCTCCGACGAGTTCAGTTTTTTCGTGCGTACCAATTCTGCTGCCTTTTCAATAGCGTAGATCTCAGCCTGAAAGACACTAAACTTATCTGGCAGTTTGTATGATTCTTTTATATTGAGAGCTTAAACTTGAAGCAAGTACTCGAATTAATTTAAATAGTTGTACCCGATTTTATTTCACAACTAAAAAAAAATAACCTTCGAATCCAATCCCGAGGAAGAGCACCTCAATTAACTTGACGTGCGAAACTGGAGACAGCTAGCTAGGGCCCGAGCTAGCTTGAGCAGCTTGTTAGTTGAGTCCCAGGTCCACCCCACCCCGCTCTGTTGCGCCACCTTAAGTAAGTAAGTTGTACCCGATTAACACGGAATTGAAAGGTCCTTAGTTCAAGTTTCTTCATTTTTCTTCAAGTTACACAATGTTATCAGAAAAATATTGGTTCACTTCACTATCAATACTTATTTGCTAAGCTGAAAACATTATGCAAACTATGACTGCTACGAGGAAGGTCGAACTCATTTAGGCCCTTTACTCGTATAAGTGTATGGATTTTTTGTTTCCATTTTTGATTTGAAAAATTTTGGAACCAACTATGTAATTAGTGGGACCCCTTTAAGGACATAGGTCATCAACCATCCATCCATTTTCCTCGGCGGCTTTAAAATACACTTAAGTTCTCTCCATTTCTTTCTGAGAGTCAGATTATTCCTTAACTGTTCTGTGGTATGTGTACTTAAAGTAGGTAGCTCTTCATTTTTACTTGGTAAGAGAGCTCCATTTCGAGACGTGTTTCGGACTGAACTTGTAGTTATGCCTTAAAGTGTTTGACAATCTGCCACTGTAACTTACCTTTTCTTATAGATATTTCAATTGGCTCCTGCTCTATTCCCAAGTTGATGGATCTATGCATTTGTGTGATGAAGTTCCAATAACTGAACCCATACATCACTAGTACTTTAATCGACATTGAAGCAAAACACACTAAAAACATGCTTTCTACTGTTTGAAATCTCGATGAAAGAAGTAAAATTGGAGCCCAATTCTACTTCTTTCATCAAGTTCTGTGTAATGAAGTGTGTGTGAAGTGTCTGAAGTTTCTCGCCCTCTTGTTCAAAGAAGTTTAGTTTTAGAGGAAGAATCTTAATAGGCCAAGGCTTTTGGATTCGGCTTTATTAATTTCAAGCTACTTCCGCTGGCTTCGGGTTCCCACTCATCTGGTATGGGTCTAACGTCTAAGACCTTGTATCCAAGCAAGAGATAACAAGATTAGTAAGATGATATTTGAATTTGAATTCGAATTCACCGTTTCCGTTCGCTCATTTCTTGAGAAAAGGAGGTGATAGCAGACAAAAAGATATTCTGTCGAACTCTGGTTGAAATTTCAAAAAACATCTGACAGTTTACCGTTGTAAAGAACATGACACTTTTGACATTTATAAAAGCCATGATTCTTACATCCTGCGTTAAGCTTTTCTTATGGACCGCCAATTAACGGTATTGAAAGTTTTCGCAAAATATGATATAGAAGAACTGCTCGAAACTTTCGATAATCGGAATTTCAAGAGGTTATCGTTCCAAGCCCCAAGAACCTGGTCGTCAACGTTTGCAAAGCTGTAACGTGGATTAGAAGCTATAGAGGAAAGGTCATTAAAGCAAATGAGGAAAAGATAAGAAAGGAAAGAATGAGAGTGGGAGTGGAAGTGAAAGTGAGAGGACGAGGTAGAGGGAATCGGTGACAAAACGGAACACTGACACTGCATTTACTTTTTGAGTGCCAGATTTGTAGCATATCAAATGCATAGATCTCAATAAGAGTGCTTGATGCCGAACTTTATGAAATGGCTTTTAAATATCAGGAGCTAATAAAAAGAATATTTTCACTCCCAGTGAAACTGCTGTACCTGTTATTAAGAAGCTTTTATTCTCTGAGATATTTCTTAATCACCTTGAAAAGAAAGGCTCTTGGCGATATGTTGAAGGAAGAGGATTCATTTTTTTAGGATCGGACTGCATTTTATATAAAGCAAATGGTAAAACTTATGCAGAGGCTTCGTTAGGGTTGATGGACAGCTCTTCAGAACAATTATTGAGATGCTAAATGGAATAGTTGATTTATGTATTTCGAAACCTTCTATAACTTTGGTTACTGCATAAAATATAGTTAGTGTTTTAGTAAGGAAGTTCTATTAAACCATTTCTCAAGTGCAATAGGATATAGGAGTTCCAACATTTTTTGGAAGCATCAAGTTAGCAGTAAACTGATATACAAATTAATTGACTTTTCTTCCTTAACTTATCATGGAAATCATTGGATGTACACAGCTATTATAAAGCCTATTCTGACGTTTGCCTGTTTGGTTTGGTGGCCAGCATGGCATAAGGGAACCAATGATGACACAAATTCAGAGACTTGCATGTATTGGCACAACAAGTGCCATGAGAATTACGCCAACCGCAGCCCTAGAAACTTTCCTCTGACTTGCCCCACTCGATCTATTCAAGAAGAAGTTGGCGGCGAAAAGTGCTCTGCAAGGGAGACGTAGATGGAAAACCGGTTCATAAACGCAAATTATGTATCGGTCTTAACAGACGGTTTCAAAATGAAAGCTGGGGTAAAGTCAGGTATCTTCTGAGAGAACACAGCCATAAATAGATCATTAAGGCTCCCAAAGCTTTTGCAGTATTTTCCAAGAGCAAGTGCTTGCAGTTTGCGATCCGCAAAATTTCTTTCCACATGTGAACTGACGGATAAGAGCATTGATATCTTCATAGATAGCCAAGAGGCAATCAGAGCAATTTCGTTAGTTGTCACGAAGTCAAAACTGGTTGCTCGTTGCCGCAGTGATTTAAGATTGCTCGGCGAAACAAATTTAGTCACCCTTCACTTCCTTTGTGAATGCCCCAGCTTAGCCAGAACTAGAAAATATGTCTACGGAGAACATTTCTTCGACGAATTGGGTGACATCTCAGTTTTGTTACTAAAAAGTATTCCTAACGTCATTGAGAAGTCAGGATGGTTCAGGAGGCACCCCATACCTGCTACTTCCACTAAATCATCCCCGCTGATTCCATTATTGCAAGATATTTTAATTCTTCTATGTGACGTTTTTGACGTAACTTGAAATATATCCGTCGGTGCCGCTCACTTTGTGTCCTTCGAAGGCCTCATGGAAAGAACGTATAAAAACTGTATTGCTTGGAATAAAAAATTATCGTAAGAACATGTAAATTTCCCTTAAAACCTTAATAGATGGTCAAAACCGTAAATCTCAAAAAGCTTTTATCATTTAAAATGAATTCTGTTCATTATCAATTTCTTCATAACTTTAAACCTGGCAACATTGTTCACCAAACAATATACTAATCGAGCAATTTTTCCACATCAGCCTTCAATAAGTTTTCGTTTTGATTTTTTCAAAGGTCAACGGTTTACTCCAAACAATTGCACGACAATGCGACGAATATACGAGTACCAAACCAAAGTCAGATTTTTCTACCTTTACAAAGGCTCTCTATGGTTTGTATTTAAAAAAAAAAAAAAACGTGAGCATTCTACTTCGACACAAAAAAAAGCTAGTCTTCTTCTTCCGGATTTCAGTATTCGGTCGATTGTACTTGCACAAAGCACCGTGCTCTCGAAAGACACATTGACGATTGTGTTGGTTCTAGGGGCTAACCCGCCTAAGCCTGACTATTTATGAGCATCAATTCTGTTTGGACTGTTTTTCAATGGGCATTTTGTATCTGGCCATAGAATGGCATCCAACCGAATCGAAATTATAAAATATTACACCGCTTGGTTCGTCGCTCGATGGATGATGATGACGACTACGACGACCACGATGGAGAACAACGACTATACGACGACGACAATGATGGTGATGCCATTGGGAGTCGAAGCACTGTCGTTGTCGTCGTAGTTAAAAGGTATTGGTAGCTGGTGGGTATTGGGTATTCTGAAGCTTGTGTGATTTCTTGAATCTGTTTTTCTCTGCACTTAGAAAGGTTCCTGCTCTAGAATACATTCCACCATCGTTCGTTAACACGGTTAAATCTAGTCGGTGGTAGGTAGTTACAATGGCCATGCAACCAGAAGATAGTGGGACAGAAAAAATCGCGATTATTGTAACGCGGAAAATTATTGGTCCAATGCAAAAGACTGAAGCCGCTTACCAATAGCCAGAGCGCAACTACCCGAGCCAGATTAACCATCCGGCAAAAAGGATCTCAGTTCGCAGAGTTGAAACAATAAATAATAATTCATGACAATATTCACCATCGATGGGGTCGTGAACCGGAATGAGTTAGGGCGACTTTAAAGAGCTGGCCAGCAGCGTTATCTTCCATGAGATCTCCGCGTATTGTCGTTTGTTACCCGCGGTTATGTGGATTGGATATGAGTTACATGTTGAGTAAACAATGAGTTTTACCTTGGACTTATTTTCTTAGATTCTTATTGTGACACAAAAAATTGTTCGGTTTGGTTCTTGTTTTCGATTGTTTTGTGCGGTAGAACTTTGCTTTTTGACAATGGGCGCCATAAATTAAGGGCATGTCACAGGTGTGAGGCGCATTTATGTTTTTGTAGTAATAAAATGGACGCATAGAATGCAGTTGGAAAATGTGGAAAAGCGCAAAAGAATCGAAGAATTTTTATGATCGAGTCCAACTTGCTTGTTATTCATAAAGTGCTTCTGAACAAACCTAAACAACGACAGTTCGTCATATGAAGTTAGTACTATACTAAAAATTTAAAATAGGTATTCGATAATTTTAACTTTAATAAAAGGGTAGATAGAGTATGATGCTTTATTTGATTAAAATTTGCAAAATCGTTATTTTAACCTAGTTTCATACTAAAACAGATTTATCATCATATTAATTCATCTAAAATTTTGCGCCATTGTTTTTATTTTTTAACTTTAACATAACAATTCCTGCCATATATTTCTTTTCGAAATTTAAGAATTTCTTATTTTCTCAAAAAATGTTCGATTTATTAAAAAAAAAAAAATGTCGAAAAAAATTCCTTTAAATTTCCATTTAACCAGTTCTTAGATTTTGGATTTCCTCGAAAACGGTACAGCTGATTTTAATCGGTTTCTTATGCAATGTTTCTTAAAGGTCCAAATAGGATTATGTACTAAAAAAAAAAATATTAAAAAATTTGCTTGTGAGTTTTGAAAATGTAAATTTTTTTCGAATACTAAATATTTTAAAAACCAAAGTTATTTGTTTGAAAATTTCAAACCTAGCAGTTTATTTAATGGTACCTAAAGATTAAGAATAAAAGTTTTTTTTTATCAAAAAAAACTGTATTCACCACACAAATGTTAGAAAATTCGTTTCGAAAATTTTATTTCACGAAAATGGTTCCAAGAATTTTGGATAAGTTCTTCCTTATTTCTAACTAAGTACGGTCTACTATTTAACATGAAACAATTAAAAAAAGCCGTTATTATAACAATACCTAAATAATGTAGAACCATTTTTTTCTGTTTTTGACTTTCTCATCATTTTGGAGATTTGATATTCCAGAAATGAGTTCACATGTTTTTGGTTAAATTGAACTCTTATTTCAAAAATTAAGAAAATCTTAAAATTAACATACCAACATTTATTTCTTAAAAATGTAATATATGCAAATAGGGGCTTTGAAAAAGTTCCTTACAACTCCAGGTTATTACGAAAAGCAGATGACACAAATTCTATTGACAACTTGCCTAAAATGTGTTCTATCATATCCTACAAGACTTCCCTGAACAATAAGCAAGTAACCATATAGAAATATGAATAACGATATTAATCGTATGGATAAGAAATAAATCATATGAAACTATATGGTCACGAACTGAAAACGTTACATTCGTTCAAATATTTTGTCCAACTCTAAAACTTTCCATCCAAAACTAGAGAGTTATTATGTGTGTATGCTAGGGCCTTGAAAGGTTCGCATTTTCTGGACAATATATTTTTGTCGGTAATACATAATTTTCAAAAAATTGCCTTTCAAAATGGGTGATATCTTTATTGATATTTGTAATCATTCGCTATATGTATTTAAATAAAATGCACGACTGGGTCGCACGAACTTGTTCCTATGTAATAGACTAAGAATTTCAAAAATGAATGTTATTAGAGAAAAACTGTTCATAAGTATAAAAATTAATTTTTAAAACGACTGAAACAACTTCTTTAGTAGTTGGAGGTCAAAATAGAATGCCATGTGATTCAAGCAAATATAGGTTCATGCAAGAACAAAAAATGAAGTGGTTTCTTAAAAAATAATCTTTTATATACAAAATTTTTAAAACATTTTTAAGAAAAAATTTTGGGTACGCCAATTTAAAGTTTTTATTATTTTTTGAAAAAAAAAATTTAATTTACAAAAAAATATTGAGCCGTTTTCGAGATATTGAATTTTCAAAAAAAAACGATTTTTTTTTTCAAAATTCAAAAAAATATTTTTCTTAAAGTTTTCAAATGCAATGTTTTTTAAACTTTTTAGAAGCTTCTCTCTAAAAATTTTCATCAAAATCCGTTATGCCAATAATGATAAATTCAAAATTTTAAAAAATCGCTCTATGGTAGATACAGTCAGTAATATCTTGTTTTCAAAATTTTTCTTATTTAATTATAGATCTTAAAAATTAATGAAAAGAAAAAAAATTTAACTAAAATTCTCGGAACTGTTTTCGAGAAAAATACGATTTTCGAAAACCATTTTTTAACATTTGTATGGAGGGTACCGTTATTTTTAGGTAAAACAATTTTTTTTTCTGAAATCTTATAACTTATATTAAAAAACTTTTATTGATCAAGTTTTGAAAAAATCGAACATGGGGTTTTCGAAATTTTTTTTAAAAATCCAAACAAATTTTTTTTCAAAATTTTAATACACAATAATATTGAAACTGCTGGGGAGCCTTAATATAAAAAAAATGATAAAAACCATTTTAACCAGTTTAACTAAAAGAAATTTTATGAATTAAAAAAAAAAAAACACTGTTAGACAGTTTTTGAGAAAAAAAAAAATATTTATAAAATTTCGAAAAAAATTCGTATGGCAGGTACCGTTATTTTTGGTATTCAAAAATCAAATCAAAAAACATCCGGGGGGAAAAAATTAAAACCGATATCTACCAAGTTTGAAGAAAATCGGCCGAGCCGTTTAGCTGCAATCGAACGGACAGACAGAATTGTGAGACCCACTTTTTTGTTCTTCGCTATCATCGTAATGTCAACTTTGATCAAAATCTCGAGTTCGATTTTTTTTTCGAATGCATAACTTGCCTTATAGTACCTATAAGTCGCAAGTAAAAACTGTCAACCAATAGTCAATCATCAATTATTGTAATTGTAAATATTGATATTTTTCATTTCAAAATTCATTGTCATAAGACTGTAATCAACTTTTAATTGATAATTGTCAATTTTCTTTGAATTCTCAATGGTCTGCGTATTGTTAATTATCAAAAATTTTATCAAGTGAGTAGGTAGGTACATATCGAATTATTGTGTTTATCAATTTAAAATTGATAATTGACAATAAAATATTAATGTAATCTTTAAATTTGAATACTGGTAAGACCCAAAATGTTCGTAGAGAAATTGAGTCTTACATGGTCCACATACAAAAATTCTAGCTTTGTTTGGTAATAATTATGAACACAACTTCTTCGGACACAACACTGTTACGACTGTCGTCGTATACCTGGATAGAACTTTTTGCATTAAGTCCTTAAGGAATTTCATCTTGCATTTATTTTAATTTCAAAAGAAAACGCAATAAGACTGTTTAATTCAACTTGAACCAACAATAAAGTCAGTGTCATGGCAGCGCTTAACCTTTTACTTGCTCTATGGGGACTTGTGTTGGTTCCATGTAAGAAAAAATATTCTTTTACGTAAATTCTTAAGATGGAACATCGAAAAGTTTTTGGTTCCGGACTTGTTCCGGACTAATGATTTTTTTAAACTCCCTCAAAAATCACCCTTCGAGTAAGAACTTCGGGTTTTTATGTTACATGTTGCGCAAAGTATTTAAAAATAAGATTCTCCAAAAAAAATGTTCCATATATTTTTTTAATAGATCTTAGCACTTATGACCTTTAAGAACATTGTCCCTTAACTGTGTGTCATTTAAATTTTTCTTGAAAGCCAAACCTCGAATAACGTTAGACTAATGGAGCAAGTTTGTCAAACCAAGTTGTGCATTAAATGCAAAGCAAAGCTTTTGCAAATCATCCTTTTCTGCTTGTATTTATGTGTTTTTTGAATAAGTATACGAAGTATAATACTACGTATGTAGTACATTTGTATAGAGAGAGAAGCAGTATAAAGTCGAATAGAACTCTGCAAAACTCTTTGACGATTTATAACAAAACAACGCGCGAAGTCTGTACAACGCGACTTTGACGTAATGTTAAAGCAATTAATTATGACAAGTAAAACTTTGCAGACGGCGCGGTGCGGCGATAAAATGACAGGAGCACAAAAGGAAGCACTAAGGCAGCAATGAGATGATGACGACGGCGAAGAATGACGGTGGCAATGAGTAGGTAACTAAGGGTAGTACTAAAGGCGACTTATAAGCAAGAACAATACCTGTAAACGGTAATTACATCACTTTTGTGCATGGATGGGGATTCGTCCTGGAGGCGTTGTAAATATGTTATTAACAGTAATAATATTACATTAGTTAAGAAACAGTTCAAAATTCACTGAGTGTGCTAAAATCGTTTCTTACACTCTGCTTCACTTGATTTAAGTCGTATTTTTAATACTCAACTTGGAATCATAAAAGAGTTTTCTATCACCAAATGAGAGTATTCCTAAAACGAAATCATAAAAACTAGAAAAAGAACAATCTCCAATTTTGTAATCGACATGGTTTTTTGATTCAGCAAATTATGTTCCATATATTTGTTATAAACGAAATAAGAGCTTAAAATCACTTTTTAATCGAGATTTGGTATTATTCTGTTTAAGCCACACCTAGAAGACTTTTGAGTTGCAAAAATAAAGTTGATTCATATGGGCTCCTCATCTGTGGTTTTGATAAGTTTTTGAAGTTATGAGCTCAGTCGACAGTTGTGGAACAAAAATTCAACAATTTAAAGAATAGCTTTGAATGAAACAACATTTATTTAAAAGGGCTACCATTGGGTTAAGACTGGAATTTTTGCTATTTCGTATTCACCAAAATTGTTGTTCGTTTTTAATTGAAAAACTTTGGTTAACCATGCGGACTACAACTGAAGACCTTAAGGTTTCACTGGTTACAGAAGAAAATGCACTACCCAACCCGCTATAGAAGTCACGGGATCATTTGCATGCAAATTTAAAATACAAATGTATGATCTTTGTCACTTTAAACTTTTGCCATAATGAAGAAGTTCCAAAAAATGTTTTTTTTTTTTCGTTAAGTTCGTAGATTCAGTTTTACTCTTATCTTCTCGAAAATGGCTCTAACCATTTTGTTACAATTTTACAATCAAGTGATTCCACTAAAAGTTTCTTTTTTTTTTGTAAAAAATGCACATGACGAAAAACCGAAAAATAAGGACATTAATGTTTTTTAAAAACCTGTCATAATTTTTAGAAAGTCCCTTTATTATTTAGTTATTGTCTTTATTTTGATCCACGATACTTCTTAACGAGATAAATAATTTTGCCAGACTAAAAAAGTGGGTCTCGCAATTCTGTCCGTCTATCTGTCTGTTTGTCTGTCCGACTACAGCCTAAGGGCTTGGCCGATTTTCTTCAAACTTGGTGGATATCATTTTTAATTGTTTCCCCCCACACGTTTTTTTTTTTTTTTAAGATCAAAAATGACTGTAATTGCCATATGAATTTTTCTCGATATTTTTTTTTTCTCAAAAACAGTTCGACAGATTTAAAAACTAAGAATACAAAAAATTTAATTTAGTCAGAGCTAGGTAATGGTTGAAAAAATTTTTCAGAAAAATGGTTATTGGCGGTATCCGCCATGGAATCATGTTTTTTGTTTTTAATTTTCTAAAAACGGTACAGCTGATTTTGATCATTTTTTTTGGCTAAAGCTGCCAAAAAATTAGAATAGTATTGTGTATTCAAATTTTCAAAAATATTTTTTTTCGATTTTTAAAAAAAATTTCAATTTTTTTTTTCAAAACTCAATGTTTTGAAAACCCCATGCTCGATTTTTTTTAACTTGATAAATAAAAGTTTCTCAATATAATCTACAAGATGTGAAAAAAAAAATTATTTTACCTAAGTATTTCAGGCTTGCTTGCACTTTTTCCGGTTTTCCTCCGTGGGGCTTGTCTTGTCAAACTGATAATGTCAACCAAAATTTATTCGAAGGCCTAATGAGTCCGTATAGATAAAAAATTTTGAAATACTTACTTCTGAAATCATAAAGTTGAACATACATTAACTTCTAGGTCCATGTCAATTTCAAACTTCAATTTTTTGTTCAATATTTTTATTTATTATGTGGCAAGGGGATATTTGTTTCTACTGCTCAAAAATTTGTAAAGGTTTAAAGGAGACTTGTCCATCTTGTATAAAGCACTTGTTCTAAATTCTAATACCTAAGCCCTTTATAAGAAACGCCTGCATGTTTTATATTGAAAAAGAAACACAACAAATTTCCTAAGGTTCAGATTGTCTAGACACTGGCTTTTTTCACAGAATACAAAGTTTCATTTGTGAAGGACTCTCTTCTTCGTAATGAATGTCCATTTCGCCCATACCTTGGGCATTCTGGAAAATGTGTCTTCATTTTTAAATTCAAGCCCTTCTATGAGAACAGACAACAATAAGAGTGACATGGGTTATCATAATTGATTAAGTCTGACTAGCAAATTTGATCTCATTCATATACAGCAAGCATACACAAAACATCTGTAAGGCAATGTCCTTGGGTTTTATTTTGTAAGCTTCACAGGTTCCATACAAAATTTTGTCATTTTCTATTTTTTTTTTTTTCACTTTACAAGAAAGTCCTTCAATTAAAGTTCTGTTTACATTGATATGTTTTTTTTTTTAGGTCTTCATTATCACCCAGTCATGCTATCCGCTTATTTGCTCACAAAGTGACCTTTTCCAAGTCATATTGCTGATTTTTCAAAAATAAAATAAAAATAATGTTATATCAAATTAGTCTAAAAAGAATCCGCCTTCATAAGGCCAATGTGTCCTTGGATTCATTGTTATCTAAAAGCCAAGCTGTTTTGTATAAATATTTTAGCGAATTATCAAGTCAGCCTCGCAAGGACCTGAATTAAGTCTGTTTATTTAGCATAACGCGTTTATTATGTTCGTACATAATTCCATGGATAAGTTCAGATGGTAGTTAACACCTTAAAGGAGGCGTGTTTTGGGGGCAGTCTGGGTTATAAGATGGTAGGTCAGCATTTACATTGAGGCAGAAGTGGACCTTTTAATTGGCTCAGTGGCTATCATGATTATTCATTTGGCGAAGCTAATTCCTTGAATTCGCAGAAGGAGGATTAACACTGGTTATTATAAGATGCTGTTTGGATAATATTAATATCGTGAGGGGTTGTTGGTGGAAAGAGATGATCTTACGACTTTATATAGGTACAATTCTGTAAATAATGAATAGCTTTTTGAGAGCTTAGTGCTGTTAAGAATATTGAAACAAATATGAGTGATTTGTTTTTATAACTGAACGGTACTAAGGTACATATGTGAATAGGTAGGGTACTTATCACATTACAAAATTATCAGCGGTTAACAAAACCCCCGACGTTATAAAAATATCGATGCAGTTACAACATTTTTCAGACTTAAATAGAAAATGTACTTATAAAAGACTTTTTAAGACGAAATCAGACCACATTGGCTTACAAAAAATTAAATTTGGTATATCAAAAGGTAACGTACCTGAGCTTTATCACACATAGTGAAAGATAACGAAGAAATAACCTAACCTCCATACTATTTTTAATTTTTGGTTCTCGATTCATACCCTCTTTTAGCTGGACAATATCTCCACACAAGCTTAAGGTTGAAGAGAATTAATAAATCATTCTACTGAAGTTCCAATTCGACATTTATATAGCACTCAACGGCTCAGGTACTATCGTTAAATGCATTTAAGGATTTATACTCTTCAAGTTATTCAGATAGTGAGTCACATGACCAAATATTTGATCATGAAGTTTTATCAACAGTAAATCTGTTTAAGGAAACCTTTTTTCCGGAAACACTCATCTCATTTTCCACGGGAATTAGGGCTAGTGACCCAGCAGTATCTCCGTTTACTTCACCTGCCAGTGTAAATATTTACAGATCCTCGCTTAACAATAAAAAGTCCACAGGTATCGATCAAATTTCAAATTTTATTTTAAAGAAGTGTCCATATTCCTTGGATATAGTGTTATCATTGATATTTAACCAATGTATTAATAATGGTTATTTTCCAAAAATTTGGAAAAAAGCTATGATCTTGCCAATAGCAAAAAAAAAAGCTGCACGCGAAGTGAATCACTTTCGACCTATCTCGCTTCTATCTAATATTGGTAAATTGTTTGAGAGGATTTTAGCCAATCCTTTAAATAACTTCTGTGAAGATATGGACATTATTCCAAGCAACCAGTTTGGTTTTAAAAAAGGAAACTCAACAGAACATGCTCTGCTCCTATTTCAAGATAAGGTCATTCAAAATCTTAGAAACAAAACTTGTACAGTAAGCCTAGATATTGACCTTGAAAAAGCGTTTGATTCGCTTTGGCATCATGGTCTTTTATATAAACTTATACAGTTGAATTTTCCCAATTGGCTCATTAAAATAATTTTTAGTTTTTTATCGAATAGAACTACCTCGATATTTATAAAATCTGAGCACACGGAGTTCTTTCCTGTGAACACAGGTGTTCCTCAGGGATCGATACTGGGGCCATTTTTGTTCAACATTTTCTTGCAAGACTTTCCGCTTTCAGACCCTATCTCAGATGAACCTGGCTCTTTGCATTATGCTGATGACACTATTATATTGGCAAGCGACGTTCGACCAATCTTCGCCCTTAACAAAATTAAGCGTAGGCTTCCACTTGTAGAAAATTATTTCAAAAAATGGAGATTGAAAATCAACACAAGTAAATGCGGATTGACTTGTTTCAGAAACGCCAGTGGGAAGGGACACTATCTTGCAGTTAAAGATAGCAAATCCTTAAGCCTAAAAATTAATAATATCGCGATCCCATTAAGATCGGAAACAAAGTACCTTGGGATAAATTTTCAAAATCGATTTTTTTTTAATAAACACGGCAGAGCTATACTTAAAAAAGCGAAAATGGTTACAGGTTCATTAAAATCATTATTTAATTCCAAGTTCATGTCAAGAAAAACAAAAAATATTATGTACAAATGTAATAATTTACCATATCACCAGCAGTGGCAAAAGAACTCGAGGTTTTTGAACGAAAAATATTGAGATTTTGCTGTGGAATGTTTAGAAATCCAGATAAAAAATGGTTTTCAAACAAAACAATATACGATGCAACTCAGGTTACGCCTTTAATGAAGTACCAAATAGACCTTCTTTTTAAAAAAATGGATCGACTAAGTTCTCATGCAAACCCACTAGTAAGATCTTTAATGGACTCTAATGCCAACGACAGTTTAGTTGATAAATATTATTTGTCACCATTTAATATGCTTAGTGACGGGTCAATCCCTTTAATACGACCAGATACAAACGGAAACTTTCAAGCCCTGTTTTACGTTAAAACTTCTCCTTTCAATTATAGGGGATGATATTATAAATATAAATATAATACATTTTTAAAGAAGTGGTTGCTTACATAAACTTTTGCTAAGGTCCCCATAAATACACACATATTTATATTTTTGTGAAAGGTGAACCTCTTTATAGTTGTAGTCTTATTTTATTTTAGTTTTAGTTTTAAGCATAGTCATAATTTTAGTTATAAGTAAATTTTGCCAAACAAGAGCAGAAAAGTTATTATTCGCCGGGAGCAAGCGAACAAAAATTAAAGTATTTGTATATTAGATTTCTACTTTGAGAATATTTTGAATATTTTGTAATTTCTTATATAGTCAGGCATATCTTTAAGTCGACCAAAAAAAAAAAAAAAAGATTTTGATTGAAATTGTACTGAGTTTATTTGCCTCAATAAAGTTAACTAACTAACATTCGACAGTGTATAAATAGAAGGCCTCATCCATAGACTTTGATTACTTGGAATAACTTCGTCATTAACGAAAATCATATTTTCTTTTCTTATCTTCAGAGCATTCTGTGTCAAACTGGATTTTTGGGGAAGATTCTCTAGTCTAAGCCTCATCGATAGTGCCAATCATAGTAGCCCGGAAAGTAGAAGCCCACATCACCCTCCTCTTCGAGTACAAGAAAAAATTGTGATTCGGAATTAACAAAACCAAATCGGAATTTGTGTGCTTCGGGCTAGTCTTCGATCGAGAGCTGAGTAAGCAGCAAGAGTCTACAAAGAAGCCAAAATCAAGCCACTGGAACACCGTAACCCAATAATGATAAGGATGACCATGACCACCCATGAACGACATCCTGAGGCTAGGTATCTGAAGGCTATGAAAATATTAGAAATAATCGCAACGGACAACGGAGATGCACTTTCCTTCCACGTCAACCTTGCAATCCAATCCCAAAACACCCCAAACTGTTCTAATTTCGAAACATACCCTTTGTATAAGTTAGGTTCCTTACGTGCCAACAATAATCATAATGTCAATTCATGTAAATAGTAGTACCTAAGTTTATATTAAGCCACATTGTACCTATATAATTATGTTCTACTGAACATAACATACTTGAACTTGATTTTGAACTTTTCTCGTCCAAGTATGATCATGATCACCAAAAAATAAGTATAGGCCCATTTTTAGACGGGTTATAAAAGATAAAAGTTCGAACAATTTCTTTCAAGTAATACTCCTGGAACTAGACCAAAATTATAATCGGCAACTCCATCTCATATCAGACGTCTTCATCGCTAGAAATTGCAGCCAGAACTATTCAAGACAGAAGCAGTAACACTGCTTCCGACCACAAAAAATAAGAGGGATGGTAAAAATGC
Source organism: Philhelius festivus (assembly GCA_963931855.1). Lineage (NCBI taxonomy): Eukaryota > Metazoa > Arthropoda > Insecta > Diptera > Syrphidae > Philhelius > Philhelius festivus. The sequence goes on along the minus strand of OZ007557.1, from coordinate 86,273,769 downwards.
GACATGCAGCTAAAAATTCGCGACCCTAGAACAACAAGGTTCTAAGTACACCAAAGTGTGTTTTGAGAAAAACGCATCTGAATATTTGAAGTCTTTTATTCGGATACTGTTTAAAAAAATTAAAATTTTTTTTTATAACCCGATGAATATGCACACAATCTATAAAATTTCTACTTTAAAACCTAATAAAACCAGATTTTTAACCCTTAAATTTGACTTTAAAAATCATTATAGGACTTTGCTGCTCAACGATACGACACTATATTCTAGAACAATAAGATTCTATGTAGCACTTAGAACCTTGTGAACTTAATTTTTTCGATTACGGAGGACAATTGAGATTGGATGAAATAAAAAGATTTAAATAAGTTTTTTTTATTGTGAAAGAGATGTGGAATATTATTTTGTTAATAAAAAGATAGTACATAAACAAATAATATTGTTGTTACAGCTGATAAATACACGAAAAAAAATATAATGGTCAAATTTAAATTTACTTGAAATAAATCTCAAAATCTACTTGATTCTATTTCAAAATTGCATTTAAATATGTAACAAAGTTCTATCTGCATGGTTTCTTTTTTTGAATTTAGTGAAACAAAGTTCTAAGTGGAAGTTAGAACCTTTCTAAATAAATCTCAAATCGAAAATATACAGATAGAACTATGTAGCTCTGGATATTTTGTGAAACAAGGTTCTAAGTGGCAGTTAGAACCTTATTGATTAAATCTCAAATGGAAAATATGCAGATAGAACTCTGTAGCCCTGTCTATCATGGAAATGGAAAGAGATAGAGCAAAATGGATTACGGGAATCGAAAGAGCACCCTAAATTTACCCAGATTTGATATAAAACTCATTTTTTTCAAAATTGTCGGTTAGAACCTTGTTGTTCTAAGGTCGCGAATTGTTACATCAACTACAGAGTTGAAACGTGATTTGAAGTTTTTTAGAATTTATTGGTATTGAAGTTAGAAGGGGTTCGAAAATAACCTGAGTTTGTTCCGGTAAAATGGCTATAGTGCCGCCAACTTGGATAGGTACTACCGTAAAAACTGTTAATTGTTGACTTAAAAAAAAAACACGACTGGGTCGCAGAAACTTGCTCTTATGTAATAAACTAAGAATATAAAAAATGAATATTAATAGAGAGGCATAAAACTCATTTTTTAAACTCTTTTTGTAGTAACAGATTAAAACAGAATGCCAACTGATTTTTTAAGAAAATATGAATTTAGTCAAGATCAAAAATTATAATTAACTAATTACAGTAGCGCTTTCTTAAAAAAAAAAATAAATTTATATTATCAAATTGGTAAAACATTTTTCAAAAAATATTTTGGTGCGCCAACTTTAAGTCACTTTTATTTTACGATTAAAACTTAAATTTCCAAAAAAAATACTGACCCGTTTTTTTAAATATCGAATTTTCAAAAAAAAAGTAATTATATTTTTCAAAAACTCGAAGAAAATTTCCTTTTATCAAGGTTTTAAAATACAATGGTTTTTAAGCTTCTTATAAGCTCCTCTTAAAAAAATGTCATTAAAATCTGTTATGCCATTAATGAGAAATTCAAAATTTAAAAAAATAGTGCTATGGTAGGTACAGTTAGTAATATCTTAACTTCAAATTTTTACTTGCGACTTATAGGTACTATCAGGCAAATTATGCATTCGTAAAAAAAATCAAACTTGAGATTTTGATCAAAGTTGACACGTACACGTTTTATTCTTTTTTTAAGACCAAAAATAACGGTACCTTATCTACCATACGATTTTTTTCGAAATTTTATAAATATTTTTTTTTCTCAAAAAGTGTTCGACAGATTTAAGAAATAAAAACACACAAAAATTTTATTTCGTTAAAACTAGGTAAAGGTGGAAAAAAATTGTTAATCAGGGTACCCCCCAAAGAACCTTTTTTTTTTTTAAATAAACTAAACTAAATAAATAAACTAAAAGCTTCAACAGAATAATGTGTATTAAAATTTTCAAACATTTTTTTTTTTTTTGGATTTAAAAAAAAAATCAATTTTTTTTTCAAAACTCAATATTGCAAAAACCCCATGCTAGATTTTTTTTTAAACTTGATAAAAAATAGTTTCTGAATATAATCTACAAGATGTAAGAAAAAAAATTTATTTTTTTAAAAAATGGTTTTCAAAAATCGTATTTTTCTCGAAAACGGCGCGCGCCTAGAATTTTGATAAAAATTTTTTCTTTCAATTAATTTTTCCAATCTTTAATTTAATAAAAAAAAATTTGAAATCAAGATATTACAGCTTGTACCTACCATAGAACCATTTTTCCAAATTTTGAATTATTTATTATCGACGTAACGGATTTTAATAAATATTTTTTTAGAGATGCTTCTAAAAAGTTTAAAAACACATTACATTTCAAAACTTAAAAAAAGAAGTATCTATTAAATGAATTTAAAAAAAAAAATCATTTTTTTTTGGAAAATTCGGTATTTCAAAAACGGCTCAATATTTTTTTTGGAAATTTAATTTTTATTCGAACCATAATAAAAACTTAAGGTTGGCGTACCAAATTTTTTTTCTTAAAAATCTTTTAAAAATTTTGTATATAAAAGCTTATTTTTTTAAGAAACCACTACAACGACTTAAAATTTTTGTTCTTGTTCTCTTCTAAAGAATACAGGTACTTGGGACTGAAAATAAATTCGACCCTGGATTTCAAGAAGCATCTTCAAGAAAAATCAAAAACAGCACAAAGTTTGGTAAACATTACATTGCGGAAAATATTTAGAAACGAAATTGTCGCTCTTTCAACTAAATACAAAATATTTGATAGTGTTGTGAAATCAACACTTTGCTACGCGGCTCAAGTATGGGGAACGGATAAGTTCGAAGAGGTTGAAAAACTTCAAAGAAACTTTTTGAAAAAAAACTTTTTAATCTGCCGAGAAATACTCCAAAATATGCAGTATATTTGGAAACTGGTCTAACCAAAATTTTGACCTCTACTTTCAAGCTACAAGCAGACTATATATTAAAAATCGCTTCCAGATACTCGACTAACGAAAAAAATGCTTCTTTATGAAGAAACCAGGACTGGTGGATGGTGAAATGGCAGAATATTGCTTGTTTTAACAATAAGGATTTGCAATGGAACTTCAGTAACTTAATAAATGAAGATAATAATAGAAACACTCTAACCATCGAAGTACGAGAATCCGAAAGCAGAATACTCTACTCACAGCTAAATTATAACCTTTTTGGCAACAACTACTTAAAAGCTATAAAGAAATATCTTTATTATTCAAATCAAGATGTGAGCTTCTCTACCTAAATGGAACCCCCTACAACGGCAGTTTTAATCGATTTTGCACGCTGTGTAACATGCATGTCAAGGAAGACATTTTCACCTCATTAGTATTTGTCCAATTTTTAAACATCAAAGACTTGCATTTCAAGGAAAAGAAAGATTTACGATGTTGAAAACGATCGAAATTTTAAACGGAACATACTGGAAAGCGTTATGCTGCTTCTTAAAATCTATTTATAAATACAGAAATTTGTTAATAATTGAATATATTTAATTTTTTTTTGTTTATTATTTCAAATAATAATTGCCATTCGAGCTGACGGCTAAGCCAATGCTTTAAAATTCATAATCAGTTTTAAACTATGTAATGATATACATGTAGTACCCCTTGGCATAATAGTTAGTGCGTTGGACTGTCATGCGGAAGGTCTCGAGTTCGATTCTCAGCCGCTGCAAAGTTTTTTTCAGGGGTGTACTGCCTCTTGCGAGAAATTGACAAATTCTCCAAGAGTATCTCTTGTCATGGAAAGTGCTGCTCATTAGCCGTTCGGAATCGGCAGAAAATTATAGGTCCCCTCCGTTCCTGGTAACACGCATACAGGAATGGTTGAGCGTTGTAAGTCACTAGGTCCTGGTTCACTCCGAGCTGTTGCACCACGAAATTTTGTTTAATTTTTTATAATGATATACATACATATTACATATGTATATGATATACATAGCATTCTGTTTTTTCTCTTACTAATAAAAGAATTTAAAAAATAAATTTTATCCCTATGAACATTTTGCTCTAACATCATTCGTTTTTAAAATTCCTAGTCTATTACATAGGAGCAAAACACCGAGCATATTCATATCGAAATATTCATTTTAAAAAATAATTGCCTTTTTTTAAAAATCCTTAAGCATTTTTTTTTAAATATGAATACACAATACTATTCAAACTTTTGCGGAGCCTTAGCATACAAAAAATGATCAAAATCGGTTAAAACGTTTCAAGACCGTAGTCGAACAGACAGACAGACAGATTTGCCTTATTAACTTTTTTCGTCTTCGCTATCATCGTAATGTCATCCTTGTTCAAAATCTCGAATTCAATTTTGTAAAAATTGTTGGGAGCTACTACAAATATACATTAATAACCATTTTTTTGGATTTTTCTTCAACTATTGGTTAGCTAAATTAAAGGTTTTGATTTTTTTTAATCTGTTAAGCAGTTTTGACAATAAATCAATTTTCAAGAATTTCGAAAAAATTGTGTCACAGCCACTTCTAGGTTACCTCAGCTCGGATATTTTTGGAAAAAATTAATAAAATTGTATATGTGTACGTATAACGTTTTTGGCCAAAAATGTACCTACGAAAGTAGGGCTTTTTGAAAATTTGCCTTGTTTTGGGTTAGTCACGAATGGCTTAATTAAACAATCACTTTTATGAAGATTAAAAAATATTGTATTCAAAAATTAATTTTTTTAACTTCCCATAGGGAGTTATTGTAATCGGTCCGATTTGTCAAATTGGAATTTTTGACATTTCTCGACGTTTCAAGGTCCCTAGAGGCTATATCAATCATTTTTAGAGAGATGTCTGTGTGTGTGTGTGTACGTACGTTCGTACGTTCGTACGTTCGTACGTCCGTACGTTCTTGTACCATTTTTCGTCGTCGATATCTCAAGAACGCGTAAAGATATCGACTTCAAGTAAATTTTGTTTAATAGATAATAACTTCGAAAGAGGCTGAAAGGGCGTTTATTAAAATTCAGTGAGTAGTTTTTTCACTACAACGGTTTAAAAAAAAGTAAAAATTTTGGTTAGTTTCAAATATCTCACGAAAAAATAATGCTATTGATTACAAATAAAATTTAATGTACTCATTATAAGGTCATACAGATTTGGTATAAATTTGGAAAAAAATGAACATACCGTTATTTTTTTAAATAAAAAAAACTGAAAAAAAAAATTTCATAACCCAGATATTCTAAGAACGGAAAACAATTTGAAACTCAATATAATTTTATTTTACTAAAAATAATGTGTTTGACAACTGGTGAAAATTTCAAAAAAATCAGTTTACAGTTTTCTTACAAAAAATAAAAAACTATATAAAATTCTATTGAAAATTGGTAAAAATTGTTTTTCGACTCAAATTTCTCGAGAACTAGTAGTGATATTGAATTCTAATTTAGTTTATTTTATACATAGTATAATTTTGTACAAGTGGTAAAATTTTGACAAATGTTGAATTAATAGTTTTTTTTTTTTAAATAAAAAAACTATTAAAAATTCTACTGAAAACTAGTTTAAATTGTATTTCAAGTCGAATTTCTTGGGAATGAACACCGATAGTGCCTTCTAAAGTATGTTGTTTTATACATCGATACCTTCCCGTAAGAATGTATACTTAGCGACATTTCTAAAATTGTTCAGGAAACGAAAAAAAACGAAGAAAGTTCTAGTTGAATCATAGTGTGCTAAGAGACAATTTTGGTTAAACTAAGTGACATCTAACAAATTTTTTTGTTGCTCACGACAATGCGATCTTTATTAATCTCGCTTAGCATAATTTTTTTGGCGGATAATAGAAATTTCAGGGGGCAACATTATTTTAATGAGAAAAAATGGCAGTTGATAATTTTTTTTATTTGTACTCTAGTTTCCTTTTCATGCAGAATAGGTTGGCGAAACCCAGGCCAAAACGTGGCCCTTAACATATAGTATATTTCAAAAAGTCATTTTCGAAAAAAGTGTCGCTAAGTACATTCTTACGGGAAGGTATCGACATAATACAATTATTAACATATGGTTAAATTTTGACAAGTATCGAATTGACAGTTTTAACAAAAATATAAAAAAATCTACTAAAAAGTGGTAATATTTGTTTTTCGACTAGAATATCTTGAGAACGAGATATGATATTGATTTGCCATTATTTAATTTTATACATAATACAATTTCTAACAAATGGTTTATAGATTAGATTAGATTTAGATTAGATTAGATTAGATTTATTGTTTGTTTTCTTGTTTAAAATACAAATTTAAGTAACAAAAAATCATTAAGCATGGCTTTGCCGTCTGCCTGATTGACGTGTAAGTAAACATTTGATAACAGGTTTGTTTTAAAGTATATTCAATTTTTAAATTTAAAAAAAAAAAAAAAAAAAAGTTTAAATATATTTAGAAAATAAAGAAAAAACAAATATAAAATAGACATAGATTTGGAGTTAAAAATTCTCAGTAATAATTTTACTACGGTAATTAATTGCTGCTTTGTAGAAGTAAAAAAGTTGCTTAATATCACCTTCGCAGTTTAGAAGGGCTATAACTTCTTCCTCTGATTTCGTGTCGTTTCCTAGAAAATATCTTCTTATTTCTTTAAGGATAGGACATCTTCCGATGAAATGGATAACATCTTCTCTTTCAGATAAGTTACAAAGGCTGCAATAAAGTGGTAAGTCTGGTCGATGTGGAATATAATTAAGCCGTATAAGTTCGCCTCGCATCTTAAAAAAAGCCGAAATTAGTGCTTTGCTGTTGTCATTGCGAAAATAATTTTTTTCCGACAAATTATGGTTTAAAACGCTGTATGTAGCTCGGTGAACTGATGATGAAGCCATATCCACGCAATCAATTCTGTTTTGTTCATCTACTTTCGCAATAAGATCACAAAGAACATCCTTACGGTATCTTTCATTTCCATGAGCTAAGTTGGATTCGAATCTGCAGTACGTTGCTAGCTCTTCGAGTTTTTTGTACCAGAGCATATTCCTTTCGATTACTTTCTTTGCAGTTATTTTTGGAAGTCTATCGTCTGGCAATTCCAACACTTTCATTACATAATCCACATGCAGTTTTAATGATTTAATGAAAAGCGGTGGCAATCCTGTTTCGATATTAATCATATAGTTAGGTGTTGTACTTGGTAAGCTGAAACATCGTTTTATGAAGTATCTAAGGAGTTTCTCTACAGTTTCGTATTGGCAATATCCCCAAGATTGTGCTGCGTACATCATAACAGATTCTGATACTCCTTGGAAAACCTTGTATTTTACGCTATGGTCAATTAGCTGATTTGAAAAACATCTTTTCCATGTTGCCGATATGGCACTTTTTGCTTTTATTAATCTTTCCTTTAGATGCGGTTCCATATTGAGATTACTAGCTATTGTCACTCCGAGGTATTTGTACGTATTCACAATTTCAATGTTTTCTCCATTAAGATGCCATTTTTCATTTCTGCATTTTCTGCCACTTCCCTTCTTGAAAATCATAATTTTTGATTTTGTAAGGTTAACCGTAAGATTCCATAATTGGCAGTACAAATCAAGACGATTAATCATTAGTTGTAACGACTCTGGTGAATATGCAAATAGAACCACATCGTCTGCAAATAAGAGTGCTTTTATCAGCTGTCCTGCAATCTCAATTCCTCCGGGTAAAAAGTCGGTGAGGTCATCGATGTACAAAGCAAATAGATACGGGCTTAGCGTACATCCCTGTCGTACTCCCATAGTTGTTGCAAACCATTCTGACGTTTCGGTTCCGCTCCACACACTTGATTGATTGTCCTCGTATATGTTTTCAATAACCCTCCCGAACTTTTGGCTCATTCCAGCGATGTAAAGTTTATAAATTAAAGCCTTTCGATCAATATTATCGAAGGCTGCCTTGAAATCCACAAAAAAGGCGAATAATTTCTTTTTTTGTTCGAGAAATATTCCAGCTATATTTTGTAGAACGAAAATGTTGTCTACGGTTGAATAACCTTTCCGAAATCCTGCTTGGAATTCTTTAATCAAATTATTACGATCAATCCAAATTGACATACGCTCATTTAAAAGTTTTGTGAAAACCTTGTAAGATGAGTTAAGAAAAGATATTCCACGATAATTTTTTGGATCATCTATATTGCCTTTTTTGTGAATCGGATAAATTATGGCTTGTTTGAACTGTAGCGGTAAGTTCCCTGTTTCTAGCATCTCGTTGAAAATCTCCGCTATTTTGTCGATAAAATTGCTTGTTGCATATTTAAAAAATTCAATGGGTATACGATCAGCTCCAGGCGCTTTTCCATCTTTAAGTTTTTTCAAAATCTTACGTATTTCGCTCGGTGTTATAGGTGCATCTAATACTTCATTTTCAATTAATGGCAGTGCGTAGTGAAACGGCAGTATGCTACTTTGTGGGTTCAGCAGTGTTTGGAAGTGGATCATCAGTGTCCTCGCATCTAGGTGTGTACCAATTTGTGGTGCTCTACAGTTGAATTTTTTGATCGCATACCAAAACTCCTTAGTATTTTTACAGTTGACTAATTTTAGAGCTTCATTTTCAAAATATCTTTTCTTCTTATGTTTACATATTTGCTTAAATGCTGCATTTGTTTGACAGTACATTTTTTTGAAGAACTGATATCCAAACTTTCTAAAAACTTTTAGCCATCCAAAAGATATTCTTCTCGCTGCTTCACATTCAGTATCAAACCATTTTTCTTTAAAAACGTATCTTTTTTGGTAAACTTGTATTTGTGGTGGGTAAGAAGTTTTTATTAAATTGTCGATATCAGTTATATCAAGTTGTACACCTGTTTGCAAGTTGAGATCGAGTTTTCGTCTATACTCAGCTGCATTCGATTCTTTCCACATCAGCTTATGGGGTAGTTGCATCGTTCTTGTATCTTCTTTTTCTGCTGGTGCAGTGAAAAACTGTATCACAATGGGCATATGGTCTGAGTACTGTTGTGTCAGGACTTCAAGGTCATTTACTAAAGTTATCCATAATCCACGGACCAGGCAGTAATCTATGACTGAGCACCCTTGTTGTCCTACGAACGTATATTTCCCATTTGAGTCTGAACTGCTTGTACCATTTAGTATACGGAACCCATGAGAATCACATAATTCTAACAATTTGACTCCATTTGCATTTGTGGTTTCATCTTCTGATTTTCTCACCTTACCAGCGTACTTATTTTCTCTTCCCTCTTCTTTACCTATTCTGGCATTTAGATCGCCAATGATCATAATATCGTCGTATTTACAGTGCTCAATTGCTTCAACTAACGCATTGAAATCTCTTTCCCACCTGCTGCAATTTATATAAATTGGTAATACATATAGCTTGTTTGATTCGATTGATATTCTCAAAAGTTTAAGTTCGTATACTGATTCAAATTCAAAAGATATGTGTTGTTTCAAACTTTTTTTATATCCAAAGAAGCATCCCCCACTTGCTCTTCCTCGTACATTCTGTTTTAGAGCGGAAATCCAGACAAATTCGAAGCTTTTAAAATGGTTTAAGTATAATTTATAATCTTCTTCTACTAAAAATGTTTCATACAGAAATATAATATCAAATTTATTTATAAATTCATAAAAACCTACTTGAATTGACTTATTAATAAGGCCTTTGATATTATAGCTTAAAATTTTAACTTTACTTATTTCTACTAATTTAATTTTATTTTGGCAGACGGCAGTTATACCCTATGATATAATCGAAGAATAAGTGGATGGTGTCCTTGCTAACACTAAATTTGGGTTTTGAAATGTAGGCGTCGCTACTGAATCAGCCCTGTTGTTATCTTCTGTCATCTGGGCTTCAACGTTGAGACCCAGCTGATCGCTGACATTTGTTTGGTATATTTGATTTAGCGCCGAAATTCCATTGAAGTTGTTTTGTAGAAGTCCCAGTGAAGAACTCCAACGAAAAACTTTTTTCTCCACATACATCCTATCATCCCGAACCAACACTTTAATATTTCGATTTACTTCAATAAGGCTGTTTCTTATCTTTAGAAGCTTATTTCGTTTCTGTCGAATTGATAAAGGAAGATCTTTGGATAAACTAACACCTGTACCTCGTAGTGATTTGGATTCCTTGAGCGCTGTAATCACCTGCTGCTTTGAATCAAGCTTTACAATAAAATTTTTCGTATTTGTGTTATTTGTTCTTATTTCGCGAATGTGATTGTTTTCAATGATCGGATTTGGCTGAATGAGACGTGATAGTGTATTTTTGATTAGATCTTTTTCATCGATTCCATCTTGGGTCGCTATTCGTATCATCAGATTCTTTTCTGTATTTTTCTTTTGTATTTCATCAATTTGTTTCTCAAGGATTTCATATTTTGTTTCCAAAACTTGAATTTTGTTTGCCAATTGATGGTTTAGCTCTATAATTTTATTGTGTGCAGCTGTTACTGCTTCAATGTCACTCTTCGTGGCAGTATTTTTCATCTTCGAGTCGAGAAGATCACAAAGCAAATTGGAAAGTTCAGATTTGCTCATATTTCCAACTAGTTCACTAGGCATATTGTCGTAGTGTAGTAATCTTTTTTCTGAATTAAAGGTTTCAGGAGAAGTTTCAGAAAGAGTTCGCTTGTTTTTTGTTGTCATATATATGTATTTCGATGGATGCGTATATAGTGCAGAGTGTGGTTATGTTTGGCGTTATTAGCACTCAGTTTAAAGACTTATAATAATTATGCTTAAAGATAAACAACTCACATGCGAATATACAGATTAGTTTTTTATATCTTTAAACAGCACTTTTAACACACTTTTATGTTTTCTGATGTTGGAAAAAATGGCAAATTTATACTTTCTTACAGGAGCGACTTTAAAACGAACCTTTCCGTAATTTGACAGAAACGTCAATCCAAATGGTTTATATTTGACATATATCTACAAGATATACAAGATATACCTCGTTAAAAAAACGCGTGGAAGTTTACCTCCTCACGTGGAAACAACTTATACATCAACAATCTCAATTTCAATAAACTTCTTCAAATAATTAAAATGCTTTTCAATCTTAAAATAATGTTTGTTTGAATAATTTTACAGCTAAAGTTTGTTTCACTGAAAATTTGGTTATTTGAAAAAAATTAAATATAAAGTTTTCAAGACCACAAATGGGAAGTTATCAGTGTGGGTCGCACCCAGCCTCTTTTTATAATTGTGTAATGCTTCGAAACATTATAGGTCTGAAAAACAAGTGCCAAGTTCGTGCCATCCAATCTTAGATATCTTTTATTTTTATTAGAATTTTAAATACGACAAAACTACCTGGAAAACTGGAAAATATCCATTATTTCAATATCTATAGCAAAGTGCTCAATACTTAAAGTCCCTCGAGGCTATAATACATAAATCCCCTTAGAGCTAAATCCATACTTTATCTATTGAATAAAAAAACCCCAGTTAATACTTTTTTTCCGTAATCACTATAAACTCCCTAGTATAAAGGAACTACCCTGCAGCATTGAGCGTTCGACAAGTTTTTGTGTAACAATGTGCCATCCTTCTCGATTTATAAGAGTTTTTTGTTTAGACTTTCCAAAACTTTATGTATACACTGAAAATAAAATCTAGGTATATATGATAAAAATCTAGGTTGATTTAACAAAAATTTTGTCAATATACGTCCAACAAAAAGTTTTGTCAAATTAACAAAAATTATAGAATTTTGTTGAGGTAACAAAAAATATTTTGTTGTATCCACAAAATTATTTTGTTATGCTAACAAATAAATTTGTTGAAATAACAAAAATATTTTGTCAATATGACAAAATTTCGTAGAATTTACAAAATTAATTTGTCATATTAACAATTCTTTTGTTGTATTAACAATTTTTTTGTTAGTGTTATTGTTTTTTTATTATTATCGGATTAACAAAAATTGTTTGTTAAATTAACAAAATTGTTTTGTTAAATTAACAAAATTGTTTTGTTAAATCAACAAAATTATTTTGTTAAATTTACAAAATTGTTTTGTTGAATTAACAAAATTGTTTTGTTATATTAACAAAATATTTTGTTAAATTAACAAAAATTACTCGTTATATTTTGTTAAATTAACAAAATATTTTGTCAATTCAACAAAATATTTTGTCAATTTTACAAATTTCTTTTGTTGAATCCACAAAAAACAAAATTAATTTTGTCAAAATAGTTTTTTTTTTAGGATTTAAGTCCACAAAAATTGGCGTTTCGTCCCTACGATCTCACATTCAACCATCTGTGAAGGCGTATGGACAATACGCAATTTTTGTTAAGTTCAGTTAGTCTTACATCGATTTCTTAACAAAAACCAAGTGTGAACTATATCATACACAAAAGAAATTTTTTGGTTTCCTTACAAAATATAGTTTTATCTATCTGATAGTATTACTTTATCAATATTACAAAATAATTCAACCCCAAAACAAAATATTTGTCATTTTAACAAAAATGTTTTCATTTTTTGTTAAATTGACAAAAACAAATTAACAAAAGCTTTGTGATATTGACAAACATTTACAAAACAAATTTTTTGTAGATACAACAAACATTTTGTTAACATCACAAAAAAGTTTGTCGATGTGACAAAAATCTCTGTTTTATTTTGTTATATTAACAAAACTTGGTTTGTTAAACTGACAATATTATTTGTAGTGCATATTTTGTTAAACTGACAAAAAATCATGCTGGATTATAAAAAATTTGTGAAATCAACTAAATCATTCTTTCGTATTGACAAAAATTTTATCAAAACGATAAAATTGTTTTGTTAAAGATCAACAAAACGTTTTTGTCAATATTACCTAGGAATTTATTTTCAGTGTAGAAACAAACAAAGCGCAAACGAGGGGGCCGACCGACGGCGATGGAGCCCTAAGTTCCTGATGAGAAAACCATCTAAATGAACAAAAATTAAAGTAAATACATACGTATATAAAATAAAAAGCCGAAAATAGCCAGGGACATATCTAAAGAAAAAGCCGAAGAAGGACTTTATCTTAAATTTTACTACTTCACACACTATAGGAGCAAGAAATCAAGGACCCCAGCTAAAAAGGATACGCAAGCATTCCAACGAAAATAAGAAAAAACTGTGAGACAGTGATTATGGAAAGTTTTTCATAATAATAAATACATGAATAAACTAACTTTTGAGTTAAGTCCTGTGCCTCTGCCTGTGCTTGGAATTCGGAGGAAATGGGTAAGTTTTAGTTTTTGATGTTTGCCAGCCAACAAGCCATACTCTCATACTCGTACATATATTTTTCCTATTATTATGTATGAAGAAACTTTCATAATTTTATCCAACACTCTTGATAGTGGCTTAGATACGAATGTATCTACATAATTCTACGTAAAATTCTTTGTGTCCTTTTTCAATGGTCTACACAAGATAATTTGAAGGGAGAGTTTTGAAAAAGGGACAACTGCAAGGACAACCATGATGATGATGATGATGACAAGGCGTATATGGGTTTAAGATGTGTTGGTTGATTGTTAGTCCTTTTGTTAAATATTTTGAGTGCCAGAATATTGCTCGAAGGAATTTGCAACTACTTTTGTTTCAAATTCACAGGATAATTCGAGAAATCTTTTGTTTAACAACATTTTGGATAAAGTTTTTTTTATCCTTGGAAGACGAATTCAAAATATAATACATAAACTCCTAAATTTTATTGAATAAGGTTTTGCAATACTTAAAGACATTTGTATTTTGATTTGTACTTTGAAACTCGACAAAGCCTTTGTCACTTGTCACAGTTGGCTGCAAGACATTTTTGAAGTTCATTTCTCAAGACCTCAGTCAATATGTTGTTGGGGAATGAATAATTCTAAGGGTATATATATGTGCTTAAAAAATTCTAAGAAATTCCTTTTTGATATGAGGCGTTCGGTTCTCTCATGATTTTAGGGCTGCAACTCTTGTTCCTTTGGAGACTTTAAGATGTTCTTATCAATTGTTTTAAGTTACAATGAGGCTTTTATATTAAGTGTCTCATATCTTCAAATTTCAATAAAACCAACTGTGAGTACCTACGCCATCATTGAATTTTTTTAATTATGTATTTAAAAGACCGGCTTTGCTAGGTAGCCAGCATTGTAGCACAAGCTGTTGAAACCACATGTCGTCAGTGTCAACGTCACCCAATTCAGACGAAAAGAAATTGGTTATCATCGACTGATTACGTTCGCTATTGACGCTGATGGCCTTCCCAAACAGTATGGACCGATAATACCGCTGGCCCAAGATCCACACCACACAGTGACTTTTTCTGAATCCATTGCAATTTGGTGGATCTCGTGTGGATTATTGATTTTTTTTTTCATGTTTTATAGAAAAGACTCAATAATTTCAATCTAAGAAAACCAGGATCTACTGACCTACAAACTCTCAACCTTTCCTGTGTGCTTGGTACTAGGAATGGAGGGGACCTACAAGAGATACTCTTAGAGGATCTGTTAACTCATCGCAAGAGACAATACACCCCTGATAAACTATTTTGCAGTAGCTAAGAATTGAATCCAAGATCTTGCATGCCATGCCCATAATGCCAAGGGGTACTAGCTATTTCATTCACAGCTTTTTTATATATTTTTCAGTTTGTAATGACATTTCGTTTTGAAAAATGCTTCAATTTTGGATTAGTGAACAATCATGACTTGGATTTGGGACACTTCATTTAACTTAAGAAGGATTGCAATCATCAAACATTCAATTGAATACAATCTTCGTTCTTTTGCATTCTTCAAAATAAGACTGTCATGTAATTGAGAAAAAAGTTTAAAGCGGCCATAGCATGTATGGCTTGTAACGAACAATATATTAGCAAGAATGCAAAGACTCCAAAAGCATGCATGATTTTTCAAAAGAGTTCGTTCAAACGAATGAATGAATTCTCATAAGATTGTATTCAATTGATTTGTTTTAAATTAATGAGGAAAATCTAAATGCAGTCTTTTCAATGTGAAATGAATGCTGATTGGATAACTATCAAACTGAACTCAATGAACGATTTTTACAGATTGGATTCACAAAAAAAAATAAACCTGTTGAAGAAAATCGCGGAATTTTTCTTGCTACTTTTCAGTCACAGTCGGAAATTGACAGTCTTATATTTTAAAGGGTTTTTTAATTGGCGCGGGTCGATTTTGGTGGCTTGTTTGTTAGTCCAAACGTTACGCCCATTTTACGGTAGATGGTGGCCCTTCACAGTCGACTCTTCAATGTTTGGTGGCCAAATTTTAGTAGACCCAATCAGTTTTCAATCAGCCAACGTCGTACGGAACGCAGGATCAGCTAAAAAATCTCCACGGTCCGTAAAAGTGTACAGCAGAACGCGACGAAGTCGGTACTTCGCCGTGCACATGAACTCGCCTTTCGAAGACTTCAACTTGACGAATTTTGAGTCGGAACACGGACCCACAACCGTACAACATCCGACTGACCCAGGAACTGCTGGTGGGGGTGATAGCGTGCTTGGTAGTTTAAGGCATGTCCGGGGTTCTGTGAACTCTGCTGGTATTGCTATATGGATGCACAAACCATGCACTAACGTGTATGGGTGCTGAAGTAGTTCAATGCTGGTTATAGTTCAAATGGTCTCGTCCACTGATTTATCGGTGGGCCGATATTGCTGCCTATGCACAACTCTATCACTCCGGGTTCCTATCAACCTGCTCGTGGTGCCTGTGGTTAGGTTACGTAAGTAAATGAACTAACTATATGGGAACAGTCTGGACGGTATCCTTAAAGTAGGAATCCGCTAAAGAGTGTGTAACAACTCACACACTCTTAGTTGTTGGTTTCTACCTTGACTAATAGCTGGGTGTGTGTATCTGGGGTTGACAGGCCCTGAGTTTTGCAGGAACTCATCTGTAAGTGACCTCATGGTTGTGAAGCTCGACCGAAAGCTATATATTCTGTTTCTGGTACCACGGGAGATAGTGCCCAGAGGTTTGAGATCTGTCACGTCTTCTGGCCCTCCTGTTCTATCTTCGGATAGTACGGTTAGAGCTGTCACGTGCGTGCAATCATTCTTCATACTATCTATGAGGTAGGCCCCCTTATTGAGGGAGTATCGTGGTTGCGTGGTTTATTCCGAATGCGGAGACACATGGTTTCCAGGCGTGCCTGGATTCAAGAGGTGTTAGATAGACCTCGCCTCCAAGCAAGAGGTGTGCACATGCTGCATCATGTCACAGTTTTGCGGCTGAGATGGCTTCGGCTATGTCAGGGTTAATGGTCAGGACCCGATCTGACTCCGATGAAGGTAGGCCTTCCGTGGAATTGAGTCTTAATAGACATGTGTCCACATTAAACACAAGACAGTTCTGACCCAGGAACTCAAAGTTTTTGACCAAAGACTATGCCATTTCTTCGCTGCCTGGGTTTCGGAGCGTCTGGAAGGGGACATTAATTTTGGCCGAAATATCATCTTTAGCGACAAGATGCATTTCGAATGAAAGGCTGTGTTAACAAGCAAAATATTCATATATGAGGCGACACCAACGCACACGAGGTTGATCTCAAAAAGTTACCGTTTGGTGTGGTTTCTTGGGCCAGCGCCAGCGGGTGGCATCAATGGTTCGTACTTTTTCGAAAACGACGTTGGAAATGCAGTTATCATCAATGGCGATCGCTACAGGACAATGATAACCAATTTCTTGCGGCCCGCATTGAACTATATGCCACATTGTAGATAGCATGTTGACATTCTGCATGAATGATTTAAGGGTAAGGTTAACTCTCGTAAAGGTGCTTTATTTGACTTCCAAATTCATGTGATTTGACCCCTTTAGAGGCATTTTTGTGGGGTTTTCTGAAGTCGCGTGTCTATGCGAATAAACCACAAACAAAAAAAAAACAATATATTAAATTTTTAAATTTTGAAAAATCTGTTTAAAAATCTAGTTTGAAAGTCTTAGAACATTGTTGGGGTTTTTGTTCATTCACGAATTTCCAATTTTGAAAATATGTAATTTTTTGATTATGAACATTTTGGGATATTTAAAATTTTTTCTTGCGACCCTTTTTCATTAGGCCGAATTTCACGTAGATTGTGACGAAACTTCGAATGCTAAAGTCCATTTTGTTGCTTTTACCATAACTATACAAATTTTTCTTCCGGACAAAATTTCTCTCCAAAGCTTAGTAAAGCATTTTAAGCGAGACGTACGGAGCTCCAGTTAAAAACAGGTATTTTTTGCCAATAATTTGCACAGAAATTATTTTTTTGGAAAATTATTCTCGAGTTGGATTTTGACAGATTCTGTTATTTTTTAACTTTATGTCAACTGTGAAAATGTAAATCAAAAATATTTGTAGGTTTTTCACACCCAAAAGCTGTGTGAATAAAATTTCTTTTCAGAATACAGCCGTTCTATGTGAAAGATCTATATAAGGTTTTTTTTTTATAATACTAACTCTATATACTACTGTAGCCAAGTAGAAGACTTTAGCACTATTTAGTTCAACATTCAAAATGTATTTTTTGGCCTTCCAAATCTGGAAGATCTTTTGTTAAAATTTAGCTAGGAGTTTAGCTGAAATTCGGAGAGACAAGTGAGAGGATTTTGCTTTAGGACTTAGTCAAAACTGTCGTGAGACCGAGGACGATATGAATTTAAGGCGATGTTCACTAAACTAGTTTTAAATTAAAATTAAATTTTATTGGACATGTTCATTGTTCAATGTAGACAAATCGAAAACTCTCCAAGCAAATTATGACAACTTCATAAGAATGTCACTTAACTTCTTCAATATTGTGTCTGTTTTTTTTAAGAACAATTAATAATTAAATATTCCCTCCAGTCCTTCGCCAAGACAACTAATTTAAGAAGTTCTATTTTAATGGCTAGAATGCAATTAGCCTGTTTATAGTACATCTCATCTGACATACAACGCACGCTATGCATTTTCTAATTAACTCTGCAACAGCAATTACCCAAGTCATTGTATAATAATTAATTTGCAATTTATTCATAAACTGCACGCTACAGCAGCTTTCTCCGCCCGACATCATGATGTATCAACACCGTCCCCCCTCCCCCTCCCCCAATGAACAACAACATCATCCATCCATACTAACTCTATAACAACAGTGAGTCGGCCAGAGGCAGCTCTAAATTGCAGAATAACAATTAAAACCGTATTAATTGCCACGCCCACTGTGTCCACCTTCATAATGATTTAATCACAACCTCATCACTTCGGCTATTGACCCAGTTAACAAATAAACACAAAATGTATCAACTGTATAGGTATATGATGATATGTATATCCAGGACAAGTGATTCCAGGAGCAGGAGCATATACATAGGTATAGGCCAGCAGCCAACATCAGAGAATGATTAAATAAAAAAAAATATCACAATAACGATGTATCTATGACCTCAACTGATTTTAATTGAATAATTGTTCGGACACACACTCACATCGATGACGGACGGCAGCGGCGGCGGCGGCGTGGCGGCAATGACCAACGGCAGGCGTGCGAAAAAATTATTTTAACTATAACAAAAACAACAATGAGGAAGTAATGAGGTCCAACAGTGAAAAATAACACAGCGGATGATGACGAACTCTGTAGCCATCGGTAGCGGATTAGGACTTTGAAGGCCCTAGAGCATTTTTTGCAAAGTGAAATCGGGAAAAGAGACTAAATTTGTATCGATGATGATGATGATTGCTGCTGACTTGATGCAAAAAAGATTTAACATGAGGACTCCCAACTGGCAAGATATCATCAGCAACAAAATAAAAGTTCACTTGCAATCTATTAATGTACAGGTAAACAAGTACAATAGAGCAAATTTTGTATTACAAAAAAAACCGAACGAAAATAGAGAGTCCCGTGGTTATTTTTTTAGCTCCAAAATTAATGGTACCTAAAATACCTTTATACATATTGTAGGTAAATTTTAGCAAAAAACAAATTTTTTTTCAAAAGTTTTAATTTAATTTAATATAATTTGGTATATACAAATTTTTTAAAAAATATTTTTTGTATTTTTTGAATAAAAAAAAATATTCAAAATTTCCTTGAAATATTTAATATTTTGAAAACGGTTGAACCAATGCTTTTTCTTCAATTTTTTCTTAAATGTATTTTATAAAATGGTAAAAATTGGAATACCAAATCTAAAAAAAATGACGAAAATTTTGTATGTAAGAAGTTTATTTACATATGAACTCCTAAACGGCGTCAGGGATTTTGATGAAATTTCCCGGAAATGTTCAAATTATCTGAGGGGATAATCCTGTGAAGTTTCGCTCATAAGTCTGGTTAAAACAATAAATAATGATTGAGGATATCTGCTGTGCATATCCGTCAACAATAGAGTCCGATTTAAGTTGGAAGACCGACCACAATACGCCACAGAAAAAGTGGTGTGAGAACAATACTTGGATGTAAATTAGCAACACCAATATGTGGAAACTCAAACCAGACGGTTAGTTGCTGATCAACAAAAAAATCGCACGACAAAGTTATGCAGCGTGTATATAAATAATGGATCGTAATCACATTGGAATCATCGGGCATCGCATTAATGCTTTTGGAGGGCGGAGGTACTGCGCCCTGAGGAATCAAAATTTATTGAATTTGAACCAGACACCAAACACCAACTTTCAAAATCTGCAAGAACTCTGGCAAGGCCGCACTCCTGAAAACTTGCGAAATCATCATTTGAGACAAATGAAAAAATGGCTCATAAGAAATCGCTCGAAGCCCTGGACCAGACTCAGCGGAATTTTTGAGGAACAAAAAAACCACCCATGCAAGGGTTCCATATTCTTCTTGCTAGTTATTTGCGACAAAGTTGTCTTTTTCTCCGCGATCAATGCAAGCAGTTAAACGCATGCTTGAAATCATCATATATATTTGGAACCGAATCCAAGAAATCACACTTCAGACGAACATGCACGAGTACTTGCCACAAGGCTTGTCTGCATAAAAATTCTCCTGCCGAACTTCTGTCAAATTCATATTCATGGCGTTTTCGACAAGCTATTCACAAGTCTAACAACGAACTATAAAAATCAGGATTCAGGACTGGCTGTGCGATCGTAATATTTTGTCACCAAAAGATTATGATCGCAACAAATTGCCCGGGGAAACAGTCAAATACAAATCGATCGCCATAGTAAGGGACGAAAGACAATCCGTCAACTCATTAAAACCACCCGGAATGATAAGCATTGGATCACTGGGTGATTTTAACTCGAAACTTTAGTTAAACTAGAGTTGTGCAACGGAAATAGATTAACCATTTAAAAATTTTCACGAAACTTAATGGAGGGAACAATCATCGGTTGCAATGTCAAAGTCGAAGAACTTTTGGTTAAAGTCGAAGAAGTACAAACTCCATGCATACTCATAATTTCCAACGATTTACCATTCGAATTCAAGTGTGCTTTGTTATATTATCATCCACAAAGCACAAGGCCAATCTTTGACTATTGCTGGCTTAAATTTTGGAAATTCATGTTTTCCATTCGGCCAATTGTATGTGGCTTCCTCTCGAGTTGGGACATTGACAATTCAATACGTTCGTACTCCCAATGAAAAAACCAAAAGAAATTTACTTTCCGCTGGCCATGAAATAATAAAAGAAATAAAATCTCCCATTTGCCTTCAATTTACAGGTAGGGCCATCTAGTGGTTTCTTTTTAAATCATAAATTTTTTGACACTTACAGCTGTTTCCCGCTCGAAAGCTTGACAGAAAGTCAGTATTATACCTCCGCCGAATGAAATAAGTCTTTACTCTTGAACAACTTTGGGAAATATTGAAAACGTATTTCCAAAGTGAGTGCTGTGTAGTCCAAACAGTTTGTTTTTTTAAAAGAATTTTTGGCCGAAATGAAGCACCCTCGCGCCTGCTGTAAGCAAGTTTGTGCAAAAAGTTCGTGAGATTTGTATATTCGTGGACAACATTCATAGTCCCCGCCGTCGTACGGTATGCACAGATGAGAATGTGGCTGCTGCAGCCGACTCAATTTACGAACATCAATCCGCCATTGATCTCAACAGCTCAACATCTTACGCACTAGCCTCATGATAATTCTGCACAAAGATCTCGGATTATTCACTTACGTACAAGGTCCAGTTGACTCAGAAATTGGAGGCGCATGACCATCCGTTTCGTTGTCGCTTGAACCACGTTTCTATAATAAAATTAATGGGATTGTTTGGAAACAAATTAATTTTGTTCATTTTATTGTATTTAAAAAAAAAAACCTATATTTGGAGCACCTTTTATACATTTTGTTTTCCTTGGGCTTTATAAGATACTGTACCTATAGATATCTGCATATCTTACCATCCCCTATCCATCCCCCAAAAGTAATCAGACCATAGATATTTAATTATTCCCATCCGAAGCCTTGGTGGGTCTCTAACTTATTAATAAAATCCGTTTAATAATTTTTTTACTGGCGACCTATAGGTTCTATAGGGCAAACAAATTTCACATTTGAAAAAAAAATCGAAATCAAGATTATAATCAAAATTGACATTACGATGATAGAGAAGAGGAAAAAAGTGTCTAACGCAATTCCATCTGTCTGTCTGTATATCTGCATCTTGGCTTACAGTCTACACCGCTTAAGCGTTTTTTCCTTAAAACTTGATACTAAAGGGTCATCAGTTATTCGCTTTTTTTTTTAGACTAATAGTATACCTACCATACAGTCATTATGAAAGCCCGTATTCATCTCAAAAACGGCCCATTCAATTTTGATAAGAAAAATTATGTATAATTATAGGTATATGGTCTAAATTTTGGTCAAATAAAATTTAAGAAAAAGTTTTGTTAACGGTTCCTGTCATAGAACCTTTTTTTATTTTTGACTTTCCAATCAAAGGTTATACTGATTTTGATAAGAAAATTTTTACAGCAGCTCCTTTGATTTTTAAATAATTTTGTGTACAAAAATTTTCGAAGAAATATCTTTTGGATTAAAAAAAAACAATATCTTAATTTTTTTTGTAGAATTTAGTGTCCTCAATTCGGGTAAGCGATTGTTTATTTTTTTTTTTTAATTATTTCTTTAAATATATATTATTCAATACTAAAAATTAGCATATCAAAAATTTTTTTTTGGAATTTTTTTTTTTGCATAAATTTTTATTCTTTGCAAAAATTCCAACAACATTTTAAACAATAAGTTATATTATTTTGAGTTTTTGCTCTAATTACGAGTACGTCAATGTTTTTACATTTACGAGTACAATTTAAAAATTCCAGAGTACGACTAAAAGAACGTGCATTTTATTTGTTACACGCTCTAGAATGGTTATAACATTTATTCTGATTCGCTTAATTTATACGATTTATACAGATTTTTGCGATTTTTGAAATACAAAATTTAAATTCGTTTTCCAATTTTTTCTTAAGATTGTTTTAAAAAAATTATATATAATATAGGTTTTCCCAAGTATCATAGGGTTTTTCCCCAAACTTGTTATTGATTTTTGCGTTCATTTAAAAAAAATGTGTCAGGGTAGACAAAAGTATCCTTGACGAATTCGAGGGCACCTTGTAGAAGCATTTTTTTTTATTTTTATGGTGCTCTCACTAACGGCATATCGGATTTAAATGAAATTTTTTACATGCACAGGAGCTTCTAAGAAGATTAAAAAACATTATACATATGAAAACTTATACACAAATATTTTTTGGAAGTTCTAAAAAAAAAGTGATCTTGCTTAAATTCATATTTGCTTAAGAGATCACATCACATTCTATTTTTAGCTCCAACTTATTAAGGAATTGTTGTAGACATTTAAAAAATTAATTTTGCAATTTTGAACATTTTATCTCTAGGAATATCGATTTTTAAAATTCCAAGTCTCTTATCATAAGAGCATCTTCGTGCGACCAAGTTGTTCATTTCATTTTCATTCTAAATCGAATATGTAAAGTACATAACTTAGAGGAACACATTCTCTTCTGGTTCCAAATTTTGTGTCATGAGGTCAGTCTTTCCTTACTCTCAGACCTTCTCTAATGAAAACTGTTCGGAAACTTTCCCTCCAAAGAAAATTGAATAAGAAGTTGATTCGTTTGACAGGTTCAAAATGTTTTCAAGAATTTGTCGAAATGCCTTTGTTATATAGATTCAGCATTAAGGGCTCTCTTGTCAATAGTTTATAATTGTCACATTTAAATCATTAAAAACAAATGTATAAAGATCTGTTTTTCATCTTGTTTGTTGGTGAATTGCAGTTCAGTTTCCCCGAAAATCAGTTTTGTAAAATCGTAATATCTTCCACCGAATTTTTGACATAAATTTATGTTCCTCAGAGAAAAACATTCTTCGAACTCAGCTTCGACCTTGAAATAAAAAGTGGGTTGACATTAAATGTTTACATGAATTTCCCATAGAGCACGCCTTTTACTAATTTTAAGAAAAAATCCGCTCCTGTCTCAGTAATAATGTTGACTTATAGAAGTTTATAACATAGTGCTAGTATGCCCATGATGCCTGTTCCTGGCGTGCTAAATAATTACTTTGTAAAATTGCATGAACTGCTCCGCGATGGGTTCATCCATTCCCCCTTCACTGTGTTGTGCCATTATAGCACCGTTTGACCTCGCACTCTATAATGACTTCATTTATCGACATAATGGCCTAAAGAGTATACAGACCCCCTCCGACCACATTTTATAAAATCCGATCACACAGTGCGAGTGTGAGTTGGAGTTTATTTATTCTTCATTAATTGATGGATAATGTTTGAAGGATATCATGAGAGAGATAGAGTATGTTTATGTGTACATATGACATATGAAACAGAAATTAAAATTTATACATTTTAGTAATTTAAATTGAATTAATTGGCCAAAATGCTTCCAAACAAATTCTATACGAAATTCATTTACCATGATTCATTTTTTGTTAAAATATGTTTTAGAAAATATCCCAACCTAGATAGTTCTTTTTTTAATACGATTTGATTGATATGATTTTTGGAAATTATATTTTGAATTTAATTAAAATAAATCAGAATTTTAAATATGTAAGCCGAAGCATAAAACATAACAAAATTACGAGACTTTTTGGTTATTTTAATAGACCTCGTGTAATTCTGATTGATATTATGTGGGATGATAATTATTAGATTGTTTGTGTTTTATTAAAAGTTAGGTATCAAAAATATGTGGAATGTTATTAGGTTTGTTGATTTGCCATTATAATCACATTAAATTTAATTATGGTTTTTGCTTATGTATGACTGAACTTTTATTTGAACATGAAGCTTGTAAAATCAAATTAAATACATTTGTACAGGGTGCGTTTTATGTTCCAGGTCGAATTTATTTGGTGGCCATTTTTGTATGAATGAAATTTGTCAGTTGGAATTTTTTTTATATTTAACTTTATTTTATACAACAATATGTTTATAATGATTAAATGCATAGCTTAGGAGCATTCAATTTCCAAAAGTAAGAGGCGAATGTACCATTAAGTAAGAAATCATATTTAAATAATATTGATCTCTATTAATATAAAAACAAATAATGCTTAAAAAAATTTACAAGAAAAGGTAATTATAATTTCAACTTTAACAAAGTAAAAATTTTGTACAAGGAAAGAAGATTATTGAAGCAGAAAAAAGAAAGATTATTCAAATTATAATATTTATAACTGTATCAATTTCATTGTGATTTAAGTTGAATAATGAATAGTAAAGATTTCACATTCTTAATAACACCGATTTTATCCTCTGGCATCTCAGATTTTCAGGTAAATAATTGAGGTGTGGTTACCTTATAGAAATGAGAAAAGTAAGTTTTTTAATAATTTGTATAGTGACCATATGTAGATAATTCACAAGTAAATTTATTATGATAATCAAAATGTTTTCAGAACTTTATAATAATACTGATGCTTAAGAGGCAGAATATCAACGTTTTTAAACAACTCAAAGCATTGAGTTCTGCGGTTAACCTTACAAATAATTCGGATTACATGCTCTTGTTTAGTTAGGAATGGTTCAATTTTATTAGAGTGAATACCACCCCAGCAGGTCAGTCCATATTGTAACCTGGATTTGAGTAGACCATTATAAACTAATTTAAGGACATGCTGACTGCAATAAAGACTAAGGTGGTAGATATGCCTTAAGACTGTATTAAAGTATATTTCTAATATAATAGTGTGATCTTTCCAATTTAACCTATTATTCAGTATTATTCCTAAATACTTAAAAGAGTAAACACGTTCAATGTCAAAGCATGCAATACAGCAGTCATCATCAGCACTTAACGTTTTTGACTTAAAATTATGATTACAGAAATTTTTCAAATGAAATTTGGAACATATATTATTATTTGAAAGGTTGAATATCATGAACTTTGTTTTATCACTTATTACCATTGTAACCATTGTCGGAGTACCTGAACGTTATTGTTTATGCAAACATATAAATTAAGATAGTTTTTGATGGAGTAAGATAAAGCAGTGGCATCTCCAAAGACTGTAATTCTGCACTTGAAATGTTTTAGAAAAAGCGAATTCACAAAATTTAAAAATAGTAAATGCCCTAAAACAGAACCCTGTGGGACACCTAGTTTAAAATATCTAATCGTGCTCAAAACATCCCCAATCTTAACTTTTCGTTTAAGATTATTAAGGTAAAGTAGCAAACCAATAAAAAACAAAACGATGAAATTCCGCCTTATAAAGCTTATCTATGGTCTTCCATGCCAAAAGTCTTACTTACATCAATGAATAACGAAGACGGAATTTCAGATTCATTTAAACTTGAATAAATTTCCCCACAAAGTTTTAACACAGCGTCTTCAGTCGATCTACCTGTTTTTTTTTTTTTTTCTAAAAAGGAAATCATTCTAGATATCATTCGTTTTCCAAAAACCTTAGAGAATAATGATAAGGTTGGTAACTTGATAGTCAAACAGTGAGAAATTTAAATTATATCTTCCTTTTATTAATTTATATTTAATATATAATTAAAATTCAGTCAGTCTTGTTAGGTGCGTTTTATTATCCACAAATCTATCTGGATCCGGATCGGGATCTTCCCTTGAAAATAAAACGATAAGGATCTTACTGACAGCAGTGTTATAAGCCCGTCTCTTTTTATCCTTGGGTTCGGAAATTTTGAATTATGTCTTGTCGTTTTTCTTTACACAATAGCACACACTACCTTACCATAAAAAGCCATCTACTCGCCAGTGTAATAACTAATTTTTGGATCTTTGAAATAGATCCCGATAGAAAACAGGATACCAAATTGTTTTTGTAATACAATACATGTTAAAACTTAATCCAGATCCGGATCCAGATAGATTTGTGAATAATAAAACGCACCTGTTCATAGTTAGGAACATTTTGTGTTTTTAGCAAAAAAGTTATTTCTTCAGGGAGATCATGATATTTAGCTCTTGAAAACCTTGATCTTAACGAAAACAGTGGAAATGATGACAAGAGAAATCAATATAAAATTACACTATTTTGTCCTTTTTACTGGTTTTGCGGCCGAAGATAAAAACCGTGGGTCTCGAAATTCTGTCTGTCTGTCTGTCTGTTAGACTACAGCCTAACCGGCTGGGCTGGTTTTCTTTAAACTTGGTAGATATCATTTTTAATCCCCCCACAAGTTTTTTTCGTTTTTCTTAACCAAAAATAACGGTAACGAAATTTTATAAAATACTTTTTTTCCAATGACTTCTCGATAGATTAAAAAAAAAACTCATTTGATCAAAGCTAGGTTATGGTTGAAAAAAAAATAAAATGCACGACTGGATCGCACGAACTTGCTCTTATGTAAAAGTACTTTGGAATTTAAGATACATTTTATAAATATAAAACATGAATTTAAAATGAAATTGCCGTCTGATTTCTAGAAAAGTATGAAATTATGCAAACAAACTTTAAAAATCGTTTTATTATTAAATAAATAAATTTTTTATATAAAAATTTCTTTAAAATTTTTCAAGAAAAAAATGTGGGATGCGAATTTTAAGTATTTAATAATATTGATTTTTGGAAATAATTTCAAAAAATAATCGTTCATAGGTTTGGAAGATATTGATTTTTCAAATTTTTTTTTTTTAAAAAAAAACCCAACAACTAATTTTTCGAATATTTTTATATACAATATTATTTTAAACTTAGGGGGTCTCCTGCTGAAAATTTTTGGTTAAAATCGTTAGAGCCGTTAATGAGAAAGTCGAAAATCAAAAAAACGGTTCTATGACAGGTACCGTTAATAACATTTTGCCCCAAATTTTTTTTTTACCAAAACGTAGTCCATGTCCATAATATCACACCTAATTTTTTTTATCAAAATCGTTAGAGCCGTTTTCGAGATAAATAAGATTTTGCAATACGGGTGTATGGGGGGTACCGTTAGTTTTAGAGCTAAAAAAAAAATTTCAATTTCCCCTCTAGGGGCGAAGACCCATAACTACCGAGTTTGAAGAAAATAGGTGCAGGGGCTTAGGCTCTAGATCGAGGTACAGACATACAGACAGACAGACAGACAGACAGACAGACAGACAGACAGACAGACAGACAGACGGAATTGTCGGACCCACTTTATTCGTCTTCGCTATCATCGTAATGTCAACTTTGATCAAAATCTCGAGTTCGATTTTTTTTCCAAATGCAGAACTTGCCCTATAGTACCTATATCGCAAGTAAAAATTGAAAAATGGATATCAAAAACGGTTCATACGATTTTGATCATTTTTTTATGCTAAAGCTTCCCAACAGTTTCGATAGTTTTGTATATTCAAGTCTTAATTTTTTTTTTTTTTGGTTGAAAAAAAAAATCAATTTTTTTTTTTGAAAACTTAATATTTCGAAAATGTCTTGCTCATTTTTTTAAAATTTGATAAATAAAAGTTTTTAACTACAATCTAAGCGATGTGCAAAACAAAAATTAATTTTATCTAAAAATAACAGTACCCACCATAGAAATGTTAAAAAATGGTTTTCGAAAGTCGTATTTTTCTCGAAAACGGCACCTCGAATTTTGTTAAAATTTTTTTCTTTCGATCAAGTTCTGCGTTCTATAATAATTTAATAGAAAAAAATTGGAAATTAAGATATTACCTACTGTGCACTTTTTCGAATTTTAAATTTCTCATTATTGACACAACGGATTTTAATGAATACAGAGAAGCTTCTAAAGAGTTTAAAAACCAATGCATTTCAAGACCTTAAAAAAAATATTTTTTGAATTTTTGAAAAACAAAAATCATTTTTTTTTTTTTGAAAAATTCGATATTTCAAAAACGGGGCTCAAGCTCAATATATTTTTTTATAAATTTATTTTTTATCTGTAGTAATAAAAACTTTAAGTTGGCATACCAATATTTTAAGAGCTTATTTATTTAAAGAAACCACTACGACGGCTTATAATTTTTGTTCTTGCAAAAACTAATAATTGCTTGAATCTAAAGGAGTTGTTTAAGTGTTTTAAAAATTAAATTTTATGCTTTTGAACAGTTTTTCTCTAATAACTATGGCGCAAAATTTTAATTGAATTAGTACGATGCTAAAGCTGTTTTAGTATGATACTTGGTTAAAACAACGAATTTGCAAATTTTAATCGAATATAGCATCATACTTTCTCTATCCTTTTATTAAAGTTAAAATCATCGAATACCTACTTTATTTTTTTAGTATCGTGCTAGCTTCATATGACTCTTTGACATTTGCAAACATCAAAAAAAGGTTCGTGTACTTACTTTTTTACACGAAATGTCATTGTTTTAGGTGTGTTCAGTAGAAATTTATTAAGGAAATTCTTTTAGTACGATACTAGTGAGAAAATGTTTAAAATTAAGAATGAGTTAGTAAACAACTATAAAGTTAGCAAATTGTTAAGTAGTATCATACTAATACCTTAATAATAGGTTGTTTAAAATTTTGCGCCATTCATTTTTAAGATCTTAGTAGCTTACAAATAGGAGCAAGTCCGTGCGACCAAGTCGTGCAATTTACTTTATGTACAATAACGATATTCGTAAAAAAAGTATGCCATTTTATTGGTCAACTAAATTTGGACATTGGTCAACCATAGCAAATTTCTAATCAAGGCTTAAACTTTTTCAAGGTCTCGCCTTGACCTTTTATAAGGTTCTATAGCTTCCGAATGATATATAATTTTTGCGAGTATCCAACAAATGAGGTGCCAAAAATCTCGTGTGACATTGCAAAAGATAAAGCGTTGATTACAAATTTTGTATTCCATACTTTTTTTACGAATATCCCTTATATGGGCTGCCAAGATCCCAGAGCACATTTTTATCATGTTATAAAATACGCGAGATGTTATATTAGAAATTATATTTGAATATGAACTTATATCCCAACCAGGGAAGTAAGTCGATTAAAAAAATAATATACAATTTTATAACTGGAAAGATTTGCTTTCAAAGGAGTTCCAAATAGAAAAGGATTTCGTATATAACGAGGCTAGTGTTCAAAAAGGTGGAGTTGTAAAGGAAAGTACAAAGGTTCGGTGAATGAACAGCATGTGCGGATATTTATCTTCCTTTTTGAAGTGATTTGATAAGCCTTGATAGTGGGCTAGTATTAAAGGATTGTTCCAAGTCATATCTCGAAAAGAAAAACCATGGAACTGACTTTGGATGCTCTTGCTCAAGCAAACTTTTATAATAAAAAAAATAGGAATGTAGACCCGATGTGCAAGTGTCCCCTAAGCCGATAAGCCGATGGGCAATATTGAATCACCCATTTGTTTTTACATAATATACGAGTATCATGATCAATATTTGTACCGCTCCAGCAAAAATATTAGTAGCAGAGTTAATGAATCCAAAAAACGACGTTAACTTAGAGACCATATAAGCGGACTTGTTTTAAAAATATTATTAGTAGAACACCCTGTCATGTGCCGTATAACACCACAATGATGTTCTATTCTAAACGTCGTTTTTGACTGTACGAACTTAGTGTAGTAATCTACCAACCTATATACAGAATAAAATACCTACCACTACCAAACCATGATATTTGAAAATTTCTTTCCATTTACGTAGATTTTCTTGAGGCAAATTTGAGTTCTAATCAAGGCCTTGATTACTAAAAGCCATGCGATATTTAAATAATATTGATCGACTCCATCCATGCATAAACATCATCGCTCTATAGAGTGTACTTCCGTTCACTTCATTAGACCAAACTATACGAAACACTCGCATATGCACCATCTCAACTCCCACCCCATAAACCATCGCATACGTGCAATGCATAAACAAAAACCCAACCAACATAAAAAAGAAACGTAATTTCCTTACATTCGCAACCCCTCAAAAGCCAAAAGCCCAAGAATAAAATCGGAACTTACTGTACAAAGAGTGTGTTGTGTTGCTTCCCATTTCGTAATTATTTTGAGTATTGCAACAATCACGAGTCGATAATCAAACACAACACACACATTCTCCTAGTCACCCTTGTGTAGATATACTAGGCCAATAGCCAGTTAAAGCAACAACTAACTGTGAACACAACAAAGTACATGCAGTATGCACGTAGGTGGTACACTATGTACCGACTGTCAAAAAATAAAAAAAAACTTCACCCTGTCTTAAAAACTTCGAATCACCCCCCAGTCCTCTCATCTTTGGAAAACTCAACCCCAAGGATAATATAAATGGGTTCTTGGATATATTGAACGTGCAGTAAGGTGCGCTCCTGTTTCTGCTAAGGAAAAACAATTTACCCCAATGAACATTGCATGCCAAATTAAAAAAAAAAAAACAAACAATCTGCGTCGTATAATGCACGAATGCACAACACCCTATTATTGTGTACGAGTATATGTTTGTTGGGTGGTTGGCTAGCTGAGCTGAATGCATGGAACGGACACGTTTTTATCATTTGACAAGCAGCAGGATGCAGGAGCAGGAGCAGGAGTATTTTTTTTTTATTTTCATTTTTGAATGAACCGAAGCAGAGCATGGTATTGTTGAAATCAAAGAAAACTCTACAATAAAGATGTCCAGGCAAAGAATAAGCCGGAGTTCTGGCTATTTCCCTTAACAATGTGTATCACAATCGCAACCCCTGAGTGGAAATCATTCAATCGGAAAACACCCCTCCGAAGGGTATTCTTTTTTTGAAAAGCATGTGTCCAATTTTAATGGTCACAATTTTTCAATTTCGCAAATTCACAAACTAACAACTGAAGATCAATGACGTTTGGTATAGTATTAATGGCGTTTAATCATTTAAATGTGTACATCTTTGGTTTGGATTAACTTCCGACGAATTTTGTATCTATGACTTTGTTATGTTTATAACGGGTGATTTTTTAAGAGCTTGAGAACTTTAAAAAAAAAAAAACGCATAAAATTTGCAAAATCTCATCGATTCTTTATTTGAAACGTTAGATTGGTCCATGACATTTACTTTTTGAAGATAATTTCATTTAAATGTTGACCGCGGCTGCGTCTTAGGTGGTCCATTCGGAAAGTCCAATTTTGGGTAACTTTTTCGAGCATTTCGGCCGGAATAGCCCGAATTTCTTCGGAAATGTTGTCTTCCAAAGCTGGAATAGTTGCTGGCTTATTTGTGTAGACTTTAGACTTGACGTAGCCCCACAAAAAATAGTCTAAAGGCGTCAAATCGCATGATCTTGGTGGCCAACTTACCGGTCCATTCCTTGAGATGAATTGTTCTCCGAAGTTTTCCCTCAAAATGGCCATAGAATCGCGAGCTGTGTGGCATGTAGCGCCATCTTGTTGAAACCACATGTCAACCAAGTTCAGTTCTTCCATTTTTGGCAACAAAAAGTTTGTTAGCATTGAACGATAGCGATCGCCATTCACCGTAACGTTGCGTCCAACAGCATCTTTGAAAAAATACGGTCCAATGATTCCACCAGCGTACAAACCACACCAAACAGTGCATTTTTCGGGATGCATGGGCAGTTCTTGAACGGCTTCTGGTTGCTCTTCACTCCAAATGCGGCAATTTTGCTTTCAACCAGAAATGAGCCTCATCGCTGAACAAAATTTGTCGATAAAAAAGCGGATTTTCTGCCAACTTTTCTAGGGCCCATTCACTGAAAATTCGACGTTGTGGCAGATCGTTCGGCTTCAGTTCTTGCACGAGCTGTATTTTATACGGTTTTACACCAAGATCTTTGCGTAAAATCTTCCATGTGGTCGAATAACACAAACCCAATTGCTGCGAACGGCGACGAATCGACATTTCACGGTCTTCAGCAACACTCTCAGAAACAGACGCAATATTCTCTTCTGTACGCACTGTACGCATTCGTGTGGTTGGTTTAATGTCCAATAAAGTAAACTGAGTGCGAAACTTGGTCACAATCGCATTAATTGTTTGCTCACTTGGTCGATTATGTAGACCATAAATCGGACGTAAAGCGTGAAACACATTTCGAACCGAACACTGATTTTGGTAATAAAATTCAATGATTTGCAAGCGTTGCTCGTTAGTAAGTCTATTCATGATGAAATGTCAAAGCATACTGAGCATCTTTCTCTTTGACACCATGTCTGAAATCCCGCGTGATCTGTCAAATACTAATGTATGAAAATCCTAACCTCAAAAAAATCACCCGTTATGAGTACAAGAGGAAACAGCCTACGTAGTGTTAATGCCTTGCAACAATAATAGTTGGAAATTTACTTTCTTAAGGTGGCGCTAGAGTCCGTGGTGGACCAGGGCACGCAACAAGCTTCTCGAGCTAGCTCGGTCCCTTGCTATAGCTGTCCCCAGTTTCAATTCAAGTTGGTTGGCGTTCTCATCCACTTTCAACAATTCCATGTCTCTGCACCATACACAAGAACCGGGACACTAGTTGACAGAGGAGCTTGCTACTCAATGACCTTCTTAGTCGAAAGAATCAGTGATTGGTAAGACTTATTCTCCGTTTGATTTTAGCGCTGTTGTATTTGTCTGAATCTGGGATGCCAAATCTAAACATTGATCTATATAGGAGTAGTTTGTCCCTTAAGATGCTATCATTTGCGACTTTGAAATCGATGAAAAGGAGCTAGGTGTCGATTTGAAGTTCCTGGTGTCTTTTTAAGATCTGCCGTAATGTTAATATTTGGTCTATGTTGGACTTTTCTGGTCTAAAGCTGCACTGATATATGTACCTATCAGATTGTTGAAGAAAGGCTTCAGACTATCACATAACACGGCAGATACGATCTTGAATGCGATGTTCAGCAGGCTTACTCGTATGTCTCTGTAGTTGGCGCACGTCAGGAAGTCTCCTTTCTTGGTTATCGGGCAGACAATACTGAGGTTCCATTCATCGGACATGCTTTCTTCCGACCATATTTTCCAGATGATCTGGTGCATACTCCCAACCAAGTCATCGCTTCCCGCTTTGAACAGTTCGGCAGCTAGCCCTACAGCTCCAGCGGCTTTGTTAGGCTTAAGATTCGATATAGCTATCTTTACTGTGCCCAGGTCGGTGGACGATATTTTTGGTCTGCGTCATTTAAGTCGAATGGCGTCATCTCTATATGAGGGAAATACTCTTCTTCATCACCATTATAATGTTTGGAAGAATACCTTTCCATATTCTTAGCATGGACTGTGGTTCTACTACGATGTTCTCTTGATTGACCATAAGGGCTTCGGCTCGGGCATTGTATCCTTTTGATGTTGTTTGGCCTTTTGGTAAATCTTCCGAACCTCATTCCTTCTATGGCATCTATATTTCCTCGATCGATCGCTTCTCATGCTCTTTCATTTTCTTTCTGAAAACCCGGTGTTCTTCTCTCCTCTTCTTCTTGTAGAACCAGCGAGCAGCTCTGGTCCTTTTGTTCAGAGCCACTTTAAATGCCTCTTGTTTAGTTGCATGTGCTTACCGGAGCTCATCGTGAAACTCATCGTTGTGGTGGTCGTGTAAAATCCAGTACGTAAGAAGCCGAATCTGTCATGGCTGATTGGAAATATTGTTAGATACTCGTTCGGAAAAATCCCTGGTGATCTCTTGCGATTGTAGCCATCCAACGTCGAACGACTTCATAGTACTTCCTTGTTTTGGCTTAGCCATACGTTGGCTAAAGAGTGGAAGTGGTTCGAGTCGATGTTAATTACTAGGAACGAGCGGACATTCTCTACCTATACTAAAAAAGGTCTTTGTATCGATCGCAATGTGGTCAATTTGGTTAACGGTTGATTAATCAGGAGATTACTATGTCCCTTATTGAATATCGAGATGTTTGAACTGCACACTAGCTACAAGAACGTCTGGCCTTACAGCAAGACGTCTTCTCTTCCTAGCTCGGCGCTAAAATTTTCTAGGTCAATTTCAATGTCATAACTAAGGCACTGCTCTTATGTTTTGTCCAGAAGCTCGTAAAATATGCCTTTTGTGCTTTCAGCTTTCTGCTCTGATATGGAATGCGCACAAATAATATTTATGTTGGCGATTTTAGCATTGATGCGTGAGCCTTGTTAGTAGATATCGTAGTCTATTGATATTCGTCTCCCGGTCTATCAACTCGCAACTCTTGGATGGCTGTAATATCTGCTGTGCAGCAGCGTAGGGCTTCTGCCAATTGCTCGGTTAGTTCTGGAAACTAACATTCCACGTACATATTCGAAGTTAGTTGTGCTTTTTTGTCTTGCATATTTTCTCATCAGTGAATCCTTATGTATCCGAGGCTTGTTTTGGCTTCGTCACTAGATTATTGCATATGGTTGGGAAGTCACCCCAATACCACGACGCCTAACTGGAACTGTAGACGCCACCATTGATTTCATATGAAAGAACAGATGCTTATGTGAGAACAACCCCCCCCCCCCCTCTCTCTCTCGTTTGCTAAAAATGATGAAACCTGAATTTTAGATTGTACTGAGATATAACTGATCCCGTGACTTCTCTAGCTCTATGAGTAGTATATGGACTTCTGTAACAAGTCATAACTGATGGTCCTTCTGGGTAGCCCCCATGGCTATCAAAAGTTTTTCAATCAAACATTATGTATGCTGGGGCGCTAGTTAATCAATAAATATTGACACTTAAATCAGCTCAATAATGTATGACCATTTAATACTTGAATTCGCAAGCCATAACCCTATTGCAACAACCATCACACAATAAATCCTGCGTCGCACCACAATGCATTGTTTTCCTTACATATCTACAAGGACACATTATTAAGATAAATAATTTTCCATTTGCGTGATGCATTGACAAATATTTTGACACAATCCTCAGCCATATTCCATCGTAAGTATACAAAAAGCATTCAGTTTGTACAATCCTCTCTCACATGTGAATGACTTCAAATTGCATCATCTCCTAGCATTGTCACACATTCACATTCCAAAGGACATTTCCTATCACCAGAAAGCATTTTGCTTCTGCAGAACTTTATACGTATAGTATATGTACCTAAGGCGCTGCCAATGTAGCTGCTGTTGATATTGATGTGTTGTTGTTGCTGTTGTTGCACCCCACCTAAATGCAATTTCACAGTTCCTTTCCTTTACTACTGCTACTCTGTGAGCGAATGTGGATCGTTGATAAAAACATCAACGTTGAATGCGGATGCATTTACAATTTCTTTTCGTCCTTTTCATCTAAATTGTGAAGTGATGCAGTGGGTTTTCTCACTGACCAGGAGCGTATTTCTTATGATTGGGACTTATGTAGCCAATTGTGAAAAATTCGTTATCAAATTGGAAAAAGGTGCAATAGTCCTGCGAATGACAAATCCTAGAAACGTCTTGAAGATCAAAAATAATTTTTGGTGAAAGGATTTGACAAAACTTAATCTAAGGACTAAAATAGAATAACTAAAAGCTAGGAACTAGCAACTGTCAACCATTCCTGTGTGGGTGTTGTTGGGACCTACAATTTTGTGCAGAGTCCAAATACCTAAGATGAGAAGCACCTTTCATGACAAGAGAACTCTTGGAGGATTTGTGACCTTCTAGCAAGGAGCAGCAACCCTGAAAATATTGTTTAGTTATTTTTTTTTAGGTGACAGTGCCTGGGAATCGAACACAGACCTAAGGCATGATATTCCAGCGCACCAGCCATTATGCCAATGGGTACTGAAAGGTATCTACTTAGTTTTACAAATTTAAAATCGATCGAGAAAACAACTCTTCAAAGACGTTTATCGTAATGGATTCTGATTTTGAAGTAGAGCCCCCTTAAAAACAGAGCCCTTCCTTTTGCTAAATGAATTTCGAAAAATGAGAAACCTGCAATGTACACCCTTCTACTATAAACATTCCAGTATACTTATGCGCACCTAAGGAACCATAACGGTGTGTGGAATCCCATCAGCATCGCCTGTCCTCCCCTCTCGCCCGCTTAAGTACACAATAAACCAAGTTCGTTCTCGTGGGGTGTTCCTATAAAGAAGCACTTAGTGCGCCCAACAGCGCATTGAACTTGTACACGCGGTGCTATTCGACCATTATTATCCTTTTTGTGTGCACTATGCACGTAAAGAAACGAGATAACACAGCACATAGATAACGGCTTGGGCTACCTACCTAGCAACCAACCAACCAACCAACCAAGCTTAAAAGGATTTCAAGAAAGGATTCACTCAGGCAGTGTATTTAAATTTACTCCTTATAAATAATTGAAAACTATGATTTTATTCCGCATTCCATATTCTCTAATAAAAAGGATGAGCACAGGACGAGGAAGAAAAAACTATACGAACTGAACATTTTTTCCTTTGAATTCTTTTCTTTATGCCTGTTCTATGCTGTTAAGCAGTGCATTATCCTTGCAATACCGCGCGAGACAAACTCAAACTCAATAGAGACAATAGAATTTCTCTTTTGATTGCATATTTAAGCGGGAAGGGAAATACTACAAAGTGTGGTGGTCGTGGTGGTGATGGCAGAGCAAATCAGTGGAATGATGATGATCGGGAGAGCTGAGGGGGATTTTGATGTTATAATAATGTGAATCCAACTGTGCCATAATAGTTCGGTTATATTGAGGACAATGCAACCAAGCACAAACAAAATCCTTGTATAGTTTCATTACAAAAATTTTAGTCCTTACAATGACTAAAATCAATATGAAGTGGAATGACTATGTGTATTGACAGATTTACGAGTCAGTTGCTGTGTTCTCTACTTAAGGATAATTTATGATCGTTGAAATTAAAATCATTGGACATTAGAAGGGAGAAATGAAGGCCAAATTCATTCAACTTCCCCGCATTGTTACGCTTGACGCTGTGTTTGAATTATTTTAGCGAACATTTAATTTTATCACTCCAAAAGGATATAAAGGGAATTTTGTGCGTTTTAAGGGGGGCAACACAAGAATTGGGAGAGGAAATCCACATCGACAAGGTTTCATCATATTGTTTATCTTATCAAGCTAAAATTAGATGAGAAGGAAACTAAAAACTAAAACGCTGGTTCATCTTTCAGAGGATTTTTTTCCGAAAATATTTGTATTCGAGATATTAAGGTATAACTTTATTATTTCACAATCCTTAATAGTAAAAAAGGCCTAAGTCATAATGAAATATAAGAAATTAAAAAAAAATCCCCACGTTGGGCGCCAGTTGTAGATATTGTCTTGTGATATAAATTTATTAATAAAAAACGAACTTCGATTCCAACAAAATAAAAAATAAGGAGATTCACAGTTAAGTATTTGGTAAGAACCTCAGTATGCTGGAAGTCCACACAACGAACGTTTTCAAATTAGTGCAAATGTTTGCTTTTATAGGTACCACAGCATAAACATACATAAACAGAAAAGAACACAAGACAGGTATATTAAGGATCTCCTGAATCATCTTTTTTGAATTTTTTTAGACTTAGACTTAGACTTAGACTTGGACTCAAATCACCACTACTATAGATATAAGCAACAATTGGAGGGAGCGAACATTACAACGATTATGATTCTTTTTTGTTAGATTCTGTATAAGGGGCCAGTTATAGCTATCATTGGGCTCGTAAAGTTTCGTCGAGTTCATTGAAGTCAAATTAGCACAAAATGTATTGAAGAATTACATATAAGTAATAATTTAAAATGCAAGGTCTGATAATGAAGCAAAACTGAACTGATAAGATAAGTTCCCAGGTTAAAGTTAGCTTGTTAACCAAAGGTAGATGGATATTCAAAAAATTGTAGAAATCTTCACGCGCTTGCATTCGTGTATTTTCTGGGTTGTAATACAGTAAGAAAAGCTCAATAAATGAAAATTACAAAACAATCATCAGAACATTTTAATCAGATACAGAGGACGGAAAGATGCAAGCCCTTGCTTGCTATTTATGCCAGGGCGGACAAAATATTGCAGGAATTGCGCGTTTTGCAAATGCCAAATGGATATCGTCTATAGTTATTCGAATACTTCTTCCATGAAGTGATCATTACTTTAGGCTTAGGTATACCTTTAAGAACCTATTGGAATCTAGATTACAGTCCTTCGTTATCAATGTCGCCTAAGGTAGGCAGCCCATTAATATTGATTACTTAACTTTCAAAGTTTTTTTTTGAAAACACAATATTTCGAAAACCCCATGCTCGATGTTTTCAAAACTTGATAAATAAAAGTTTGGAAAAATAATCTACAAGATATGAGAAAAATAAATTCATTTTACCTAAAAATAACGGTACCCTTCATACAAATGTTAAAAAATGGTTTTCGAAAATCGTATTTTACTCGAAAATTTTGCTTAAATTTTTTTCTTTCTATTATTTTTTAATATCTGTAATTTAATAAAAAAATTTTGAAAACAAGATATTACTGATTGTACCTACCATAGAACAATTTTTTAAAATTTTGATTTTCTCATTATCAGCAAAACGGATTTTAATGAAATTTCGTAGAGAGAAGCTTCTAAAAAGTTTAAAAAACATTGCATTTCAAAACTATAAGAAAAATATTGTTTTGAATTTTGAAAAAAAATATCAATTTTTTGTTTTTTGAAAATTCAATATCTCGAAAACGGCTAAATACTTTTTTTTGTAAATTTAAGTTTTATTCATACAATAATGAAAACTTCAAATTG
Source organism: Philhelius festivus (assembly GCA_963931855.1). Taxonomy (NCBI): domain Eukaryota; kingdom Metazoa; phylum Arthropoda; class Insecta; order Diptera; family Syrphidae; genus Philhelius; species Philhelius festivus. The sequence continues at coordinate 86,234,688 of OZ007557.1, read as the reverse complement.
GCGTACCAACATTTTTTCTTAAAAATGTTTTAAAATGTTCTTATAAAAAACCTTATTTTTTAAGAAACCAATACAAAGACTTATAATTTTTGTTCTTGCATAAATCAATATTTGCTTAAATCACAAGGCATCCTATTCTTACCTTTTACTACTAAAGAAGTTTTTTTAGTCATTTAAAAAATGAATTTTATGCTTATGAACAGTTTCTCTAATAACATTCTATTTTGAAATTCTTAGTCTTTTACATAGGAGCAAGTTCGTGCGACCCAGTCGTGCATTTTATTTTTTATAATTTACTTTAAATGAAAGAGACTAAAAGTTAGGTACTGATTAACATTGGTTTTGAATACTTCCACGTAATGAACATGGCAGGGTAGACTCTTAGAGCATTCCACATTCGTGTAGTAAGACTAAAGTAAGAATCTCTGTACTTAACAAAATATCCGAAATCGGGATAGGGTGTAGATTGATGAGCAATCATAAAAGCACGAGTGTAAAAGGTTGAATTGTTTAAAGGGTGGAATTCAACTAACTGTTTCACTAGAGCACTGACTATTAAAACATGGATAAAATAAGGTACGGCACGGTGTTCAAGAGAAGTAAATGTTTTGATCTCAAATCATTTTAAAGGCTCTTGTCTGAATACTATCCAAAAAAATCAAGTTCGCTGAAGCAGCACCAGCGCAGATATATATTCTCCAACATGGACGAATATAAGTTTTATATACCCAGATCAGAAGGCAAAAACAATTTCTTGAATCGACGAAGGAAACGCAGACACTTAGCGACAGCAGAAAGATTTGTTGGTAATACGCATATCGAGGACTAAAAGTTCCTCTGTTTTCTCTATGCAAGTACCACTGCTGGACAGTAGGGTAGGTGGCAGAGTTGTAAAAGACTGCAGTACTTTGGTAATGCAGTTAGTAAAGTCGCAGTTAATTAACTTAAGAATTGAATGCAAGTTAATACTGTGCATGGGTACTTTAACTGCAAAATAAACAGTCAGCAGTCAGTACTAATATTAGTACTGTGCAGTTAATAAAAGCAGTTAATTGACTAAAAGTTAATTGACTGCAGTACTTTTTAACTGGTTTTAGTCTTTTTAGTCACTCAAAAGTCTTCAGTACTGGCCTTGTTTTGGTTTTAGTCAGTAAGTCTTTTAACTGCACTTAATTAACTGTAAGTTAATTGAGTTAATTTTAGTCTTTTAACTAAAATACTTAAGACTTGTACTTATAAAACCACAGGATGTGATATTTTGCATGTAGAATGTTGGGATTGGCATGTCGCATGTGGCATATAACATACAGTTAATTAACTGCAGTTAAAAGACTTACTGACTAAAACCAAAACAAGGCCAGTACTGAAGACTTTTGAGTGACTAAAAAGACTAAAACCAGTTAAAAAGTACTGCAGTCAATTAACTTTTAGTCAATTAACTACTTTTATTAACTGCACAGTACTAATATTAGTACTGACTGCGACTGACTGGATTACAGTTAAAGTCTTTTTGTAAGTTAAAAGACTTAAGGAAATTAGTTTTTTTAGTCAATTAACTGCAGTACCGAAAAGACTGCATTTTTTACAACTCTGGTAGGTGGTAGCTGGGTAGGTTTCGCTTAAGCAACAAGAGATATTATTGAATTTTCGAAGCATCACTTTTTATATTGTTTCTTATTCCTAATTCGACAATTCTTTCAAGATCAGAACTTACCATACGTTGCCATCGGAATTGGGTTGGGTACGATATCCCGCTTTTTATAATACCGTTTGTTAAAATCCCGTTTTCTTATAATCCCGCTTTTTATAATCCCGCTTTTTAAAATCCCGCTTTTTATAATCCCGTCACTTATAATCCCATTTTTTATAATCCCTTTTCTTATAACGACGTATAAATGTAAGGCACAAAGCTGCAAACCTCCTGCTTGGGCACACTATAGGATTTGGGGTAGGTGCGAGGTTGGGTGTATGCAAAGTTTCTTTAGCATTTAAAGAATCTGGAAAATAACCAACATAAAATCAATAAGTTTTAGCTACGTATTCTAAAAAACGGGATAAGCGGTATAAGACGGGATTTTAAAAAGCGGGATTATACTCGTAATAGTACGGGATTTTGAATAAACGGTATTATAGAGGATGTTATTTTAAAACTTTTTTTGCGGGATTTTTGAAAAACGGGATTATAAAAAGCGGGACTCCGTTACGCTCCCATCGGAATTCTACATCCGAAGGACAGGGGTGTGAATCAGCGTTGCCGCCAAAAAAAAAATTTTCGTGCCACACTCTTTGAAAAAACGTGCCATTAGTGACATTTTCGTGCCATATGAAAAAAAAGTCAAGTTATTCTTTAAAAATAAATTTGAATTAAATACTATTACAAGCAAATAACAAACAAAAAATCACTTCCTCTATTCGTGTATAGGTATTTTCCAGAAATAGGAGTTTTTGGCAAGTTCATAATAAGTAATGAGTATGTAACAAAAAATCACTTCCTCTATTCGTGTATAGGTATTTTCCAGAAATAGGAGTTTTTGGCAAGTTCATAATAAGTTATTATGTAACTACCTATATCACATCACATGATGATTACCTATTATTATTATTTAAAAATATAAAGACGTTATAAAGCTTTGTTATAATAAGTTAAATAAATAAATTAGCTGGAGGTTTGAAATTATGACAATTATTAGGCATAATAATTTCATTATATGACATTATAGCATTAATTGTTTTGTATTACAGTCTGTTTTTGTTGTTTGTTTTAATATTATTTATCCTTGAAAACAGTTGCCCTGCTGATGCAATTTCGTGAAGCAAACTGAGAAGAATCAACATAAATTTTGAATTATTAATGAACTTAGAACGTTTTTGAATCTTCAAGAAAAATACTTTCGACTAGTCCAATCTCATAAAATTTTTCTTATTTCGCCAAAAAGAACATCTTTCTCGCACTCTAGTAGATGAGAAAATTCTGATACCAAAATATTGAAGTGTGGCAGAATACTTTGTATATTTTGATTATTTCTTAAAAAGGTTGGGTCAATTATCTTAAACGCATTTAGGTAAAATAATGAAAAAAAAAACGTGCCATATTGAAACTTTTCGTGCCACCGTGCCACGAGGAAATTTCCGTGTCAAAATGGCACGATCGTGCCACATCGGCAACGCTGGTGTGAATTTAGGAAAGCTGATAGCCCTATCTTTAGCAAAACAATTTAACAGAATAGAAGTTTCAGACCGAAGGTTGATTAATGAAATTCAGAAATATGCACGGAGACAAACCGGAACCCTGGGGCACATTAGCAAGTATTTTTTTGGTATTTGGATTAGATTCGTTCAGTACTACTTGTGTATAATAGTTTGAAAGGTAAGTCGGATCCATCGATAAAGAGCTGAAGACACGTGCTTGATAAAAGACTCTATAAAATGCGTTTGAATTATGAATCACAATAATCTAACTTTCTTAAAATTGATATAAAGATTTTTCAGTGGGATATACCATCAGATCACCAGTGGACCTTTGGCTACAAAAACCGTACTGCCGGTCATTAAGAATCTTTCGTTCTTCAAGATATTTGTTGAGCTAATAGTTTATCAACGTTTCCATGACCTTGGAAAGAAGGTACGTAATTGTTTAATTGCAATTGGTCAATAGTTAGAGGGTGAAAAAGATTCATCTTTTTTAGGATTCGTGTTTTTTTGGAAAAGTTATCCGTAGTACAGTAGGATTTTATATGAATAACAAATACAACATCCGCAGTAGGATCACTGCCAATAAAAGGAGAAGTGAAATCCTGCTGCGGATAGAGATTTGACGTTTATTCGAGTATCGGCAGTGATCCTATTGCGGATGTTGTATTTGTTATTCATATAAAATCCTACTGTACTACGGATAACTTTTCCAAAAAAACACGGCTAGGGACTGGATGAACAAATGCAGTTTTCCATCCACTCGGAAAGAGGCCAATAGATTGGGACAGATAAAAAAGCTTGCTGCGTAAGGAGAACACCTCTTCAGAACAATGGCTGTGATAGTGTCGGGGCAGTAGATTTATGTATGTCACTTTTTTAGACCTCTTCAAATAGCATGAGCGCGAAAAATATTGGTCCCATTAAATCATTAACGCGCTCGATTACTTGAGGAATTATGATACGATCTTGGAGCCTAGAATTTTGTGTGATCTGCCTCGCAAGAAGATTACTTTGGGAGTATCATTTTATACGAGCTTTTGGAACCGAGGGCTAGGTGGAGTTTCTATTTTTTTTTATAAATTACCAAATATTCTTACTTCGTTTGGGGAATTGTACTAAAATATAAAAAAATTTTATGTATTTAATTATTTAACTATCTTTTTTGTCTATATTTTGGAAACGAATATCCAAGTCGCACTTCTTAAAGTTCCCGATCAGCCTTGATCTTAAATAATTCGCAGTTCACAATTGCCTTGCAACATCATCTGCGACGTAAAGTGAGTTTTATGCAGTTTCACAATCACCTTGAACTCTGAAAGGACGTTGTCTCAAAGAAAGTAGAAATAAGAAAAGTATTCCAATAAAATTTCCAGAGAGATCATTCACTTGTGGTTTTAGGTTTCTCTTTTTATCCCCTACAATGACCACATCGAGATAAAAATACAATTCCGTTCCACCGCTTTCCATGTTACTATCTTTATAAAAATTTTATTATTTTTGGTATTTAATAGCCTTTTTAAAATCAATAGTTTGTCATCATTATAAATCTGCCCCTATATCCGCGTTCAACCAAAACCCACAATTAAAAGAGCATTAAGTAATAATAATCTTTATTAATTAGTGCTCACGCGCAAATAAACTCATGAAGCCAAAGAAACGCCTATAATATCACCCGCTTAAAACTAACTTTTCAATAAAACAATAATTGCCTATCTATTAATTTTGATTTATAGCATCCTCATGGGAGCACTATACAACGTAACTCCAGCCCCCTATTTCCAAGACTTTTATTTGCACATAAATATGTTTCCACAAAGTATTTGACTAAATTGGACATCTTTTTTGAGATTGGCAAAATGGAAAAAAAAAGGAATAAATTAATTCACGTAGATTACTACACCCGACCATCAGAGTCACCCTCTCTGCACCTCCCACATTCCCAAATTAATTCAAGGCAGCCCTGATAATGATATAATTGTGATTAGAGAGGAAGGCGCGACTGCAATTAATATCGACACACGAATAAAAAAAGAATATAAATAAAATTAATCCCGACCGAGAAAGATACAATTTGTGTATGGAGCGAAGATAAACCCGGCCGGTAGCCATTAGCTGTCAAAGCTATTCCACAAGCCCAATGAATCAAGTCGCAATAAATCAAATTCAGCTCGAAGCTAACTATCGAGCTAAAAACAGAAATGAGCAATAAAAACGAATTAATTAGTCATAAAACATTTCTGACCCTGTTTTTGCCATAATATAATGAGCAAGTACATAACGAATCAAGTCGGCGAAAAGGTGAATTTCTCTACTTCACCTTTTAGTTGCAATTTGGCTTGGCGCAGAGGTTTCCGGGATTTGATAATTTATTTAATTGGAAGACACTTTCGCGAATTTCTCTTCGCCAATTTAATTTGTTTAAATAAATTTTTTTTAATGACAAATATTTTTCTGTGAGTTGTGACTTTTTTTTTAGCTACATATTTGTTGACAGCCCAGGTAATTAAGCAAAAGCTTTTAAATTAGATTATTAATTATTGTGTGAAGTTAATGTTGAAAAACAAAGCTAAACTATTTCATTGGACGCACGACTTCTCTCACACTCACTCTGATTTTTGGTTTTAGGTTTGACATTTTAATTACTAAATTACTGAGGCAATATTTTATAGGCATGTGAATTTAATGGCTGCCAGCAGGCTGTGAAAGTGAATGGCTTTAGTCGTAGCCTCAGAGCACAGCTGGAAATTAATGTGTGAAATTGGTGGCTGATTTATTTTTGTTTATTATTTTATTATAATTTAAGTTGTTTGTTTAGTTTTGAGTTGGCTTCAGTTTCAGAACGCTCTATACATACATATATGTATAACATGATTATGCGAAATTATATTCACTACTTGTTCGGCTCAAGGCTACCTTAATGTTAATGAAGTGTAAAGTCTTACGTAAGCTTTAGAGGTTTAAATAAAAAAATAATAATATCTGGAGGCTGAAGTTATAGCTATTACACGTGAGCAAACCTAATAATCCTTTGGTGTTGGTTTAGGTAGTTCAATGACATGAAAACTTATTTTGTGTGTTGGATTAAAATAAAAGTTTAAGAAGTTGCACAGTGGGACACTATGTCCTAAGAAAATTGAAAAAAAAAAATTGATTTGGTGGCCCTACAGCTCGTAGAGATCTAGGGTCTATTGACATGAAGGTAGAATAGAATGTCATCAACGTTTGTATCTTTAGGATTAAAGGGATTTTCAATTGGTGCAGGTAGATTTTCGCGGCCATGTTGCTTTGGTGACATCTGTCAAATCTGTTGTTTATTATTTAGTTACTGATGCTAAATCACCATGGCAAATGACACGATTGAATATCACGTCCAAATGATAGGACTTTATTACCAAAATGAGTGTTCGTTAGCGTAAACATTGCGAGTGTGCGCTACGCAATATCAGCAGAGAAGATTGCGGTGGCGGTCCGTGAGAGGGTACAGTAGAACCTGAGGTTGTCGATTCTTCGCCGTGCAAAATCACTCGGTCTTTCGCAGAATTTAACTTGGCGAATTTTGCGTCGGGACTTGGGCATGCACCGGTAAGAACTGAGTCAGAATCTCAAAGTCCATCACAATAGACAGTTCCCTTGGAAAAGGACCCGAATCTTGGACGAAAAATCATCTTTACCGACACGCGGCGAATTTTCAGATAAATGGCTACGTTAACGAGCTAAATTATCGTGTATGGAATGACACCAACCTACACGAGGTTCACCAGTAACAATGCATCCTCGAAAAGTTACTGTTTGGTGTGGATTTTAGGCCGGCGCGGAGGCTGCGTCATTGGTCATCCATCACTCTTTTTCGAAACCAACGTTGATGAGGCGGTCAACGTCAATGGCGAGAGCTATAAAACATTGATAACCAATTTCTTATGGCACAAATTGGACCATATCGGTCTCGACGGGACGTAGTTCCAGCAAATAGGCGGTTAGTGACATATAGGGGGCGCCACGATTGACATTCAACATGAACAATTTGAGGGTAAGGTTATCTCTCGCAAGTGTGACGTGAACTGGACACCATGGTTTTGAGATTTGACCTCACTACAGTTTTTCAGAATTCGCAGGTCTATGCGAATAAACCGAAATGGAATCATGGCCTTAAGGTGAACATAACACGGGCCATCGCTCAAATTCGGCCGAATCTATGCCGAAGAGTCATTCAAAATTGAACCACATGAAACCCTGCCACCGTAAGAACCCGAGATGGGCATTTAATGATGTCATGTTCCGTACATAATGGCATAGAAGGCCTTTCAAATGGAAAAAAAAATTGTTTATACCTTTCCCACAGCTTGATTTATTCCGCCCTTATTGAAAAACAACCCTTTAGTTAAGCCTAAGAACTTGGTGGGATGAACTACCTTAACTACTTTGATATTTAAAGATCTGAGGTGAGTAAAGTTTTTAGTATTAGCCAGATTTCAGAAAAAGAGATAGTGGTTCATGAAACTCTTGTGGAAATACACCGTCATACCCCCTTTTCGGATAAAAGCTGTCCTAAGGTATAAGGTAAAGCAAGGGCTCAGTTTTTGTTGCGGCATAGGAGTGCTGTCATCAGGTTAACTTTCCGACAACGTTAAACAACTGGTTTAGAAAGTGACAAGCAGCTTTTATGCATCATGATTACTCTCAATGTGGAAGAAGAGTTGAACCTATCCACACGCACACACGAAAAGAAAAACATTTTCGTTTATTACAGATTGTCCGAGCGAGGAGCCGTGTTCATCTTGGAAATTCTGCTAAGGAGCAAAATTATTAACTTACTAAGTCATTTCCTGGCTTCGATCAGCATCGAAAAAAGATCTATAATTTTATCACCTACTAGACGGAGCCTATCTGGAGTATGATTTCTATGTTGTGCTCGGGAACTTCAAGGCTCAAAAATGGAAAGAAGAATATATTTGGTGGATTTGCTTGTACTCGTAAGTACAGTGCAGTTGGCTTCCGACTAATAAATTATGCAGAAACTCGTAATATGATAATAACTTTCACTAGGTTTCCATGTGTTCCTCAGAACGGTCTAACCGCTAACCAAATCGACTGGTCTTAATCGACCCAAGGCAAGGCACATATCCGACATTTAAGACGCCAAATACGGAGGTGCTGTTTTGGAAGACGTCAAATGATCAACAAAGAATGATTGGACGAAAGGATGCCTTATCACTGGATTATTAGCTCCGTATGTCCCATCTACAAAAAACACGTTAACGTCACACATAAGATCCTATCCAATACGTTCTGCATCACTTTGCATTGCTCAAAACTCCTTTGTTTGAACAGCGGTGACTGTAAAAATAATATTGCAACACTTCTCGGGGTACCGGGACACGTAGGAGTCAAGGAAAATGAAGAGGCTAGCTATTTTATAAGAAATAGATCTACGACACCTCTTCTTAAGGGTTTAACCGGGTCAAATCGCACAATATCGGTGGCTAATTCACATTGCCTCTACATTTAATAAAAATAACGCACTCATTCATCAACAAAGAGGCTTCGTCGCCGAATATGATTTTTCTACCGAAATTGAGGTCAAATTCCAACTACTCCGATATAACAAGCTCACGTCGTTGTCTATGGTCATTAACTCTGAGCTCCTGACTTAGTTGAAGTTTGTAAGAGGTTAGGCCCAAGGCGCCAAGTTGTCGACTGTGAAAAACCGAGTTCTTGTACTGCCTCGGATTCTCCAGCACACTCCCTTCCGTTTCATTGACGTACGTGTGTTGTCGGATTGTTCACTACAGTTGTTGTTGACTAAAAACTATACACCACGTTGCGAATAGTCCTCCCGGGTAGAGGATTATGGGGACCATCGAATTGACGAAGCGCACTAAACTTAAGACTCGCTTTCATAAAATAATTTAATCGTTTGCGCATGTTGTTGAACGCTATATAACTCTCCATGGAAAATAGATTAAATAAATGACAGGTAATTTGAGAGATTTTATATTAGCTTATGTATATGGCCGCAAATCACCAGTCAAAGCTCAGGAATCTCTTTACTTACTTACTTAGGTCCTCAGACCTTTTTTGTCCGTGGGGACCCCTAGTGGGGCATAGGACGTCCACAACGCCAGCTCGCCATCGTGTTCGGTTTCTGGATATGAGTCGCAACTCTCTCCAACTCTTGCCTAGTAGGGCTGACTCCTACTCGACGGTCCTTCTCTATGAGCTTCTCGGTCGTCCAGCTCTTCTTCCCTTTTGAGTGAGCGGATTCCATTAGTTTCGATAGCGTCAATAGAGAATTTATTTGCCATGCTTTACGCAGGAGGGGTATCCCGGATAAATTAATAGCTTTAGCTATTATTAAGGCAAATTATGATGGATCCAAATATAACGTTTTACACGAAGGGAGGCTGTCAGAAGAGTTTGAAGTCCAAAGTGGAGTCAGACAGGGCTGCATTCTGTCACCAATATTGTTTCTGTTGGTGATAAGCGATGTCTTGCGACCGGCCTTGGCGGGAAACGGAGGAATTCGATGGACTCTAACGTCTCACCTAAAAATCTTGACTATGCGGACGAAGCGACGTATGCTTGCTCTCTCATAGGATCATGAATCTCCACCAAATGACAACAGGGGTGGAGGGAGAAGCAGAAATCGTGGGGCTGAGAATCAACTCCGGCAAACCAAAGTTGATCAGCCTAGGAACCCAGTCATCTTCTCTCATAAATATTTCCCAACAATCGGTAGAGAAAGTACAGAGCTTCCTTGAAAGTTTTATCTCTACCGAGGGTGGCACCAAACAGGGCATCAGCAGTCGAATCGGGAAGGCAAAGGCTGCTTTCGGTATGCTTAGAAATATATGGAGGAATAACTCTCTAAGCATAAGAACCAAGCTACGGCTGTTTCGATCCAACGTCGAATCAGCTTTACTTTACGATTGCAGCACTTGGAAAGTAACAGTAGGAATTCCTTTAGTTCTGGAATTTATTTTACGATTGAAAATTTCTTTAATATTTTGAATCTGATCACAAATATTTTCGGATTTCTAATAAGAAATAATTTAGCAAAAATCCAATTGTATCTGAATTTACTAATTAGGGTTTTGGTCTTGACTAAAATTATCTAAGAGCACCCCCTGGTGGCATTTCAATGAAATTTATAAGAAAATAATTTCAAGTGAACTTGTCAAAAACTTGACCTAGCTTACCATCATTATATCCAGCTTACCATATCTTCAAAATATCTCCTTGGGGCTGTAATTAGTATTTTACACTCCCAAGTTTTCTTAAGTATTTTTTTTTTGTGTTCTCATAGCCACAGAATACTTACCACAAATTTCAAAGAGCTCGTCCTTAGAACTTTATTCCAGCTCAAAATTGCCATCATAATTCCGAATTACTACATTTGTTTTTATGTTACAGATTTTTATTCCCAATAGAGGGAATATAATTTTGTGGATTTTCCTTAATTTTCATATCAGACATTCTTACACTTGGCATTTTCGGACTTTCGCAAGGAAAACGAAGTAATAAAAAAAATAATTTCTTAAGAACTTTGTCCGTTTCTCAAGTTAAATGACCTACACCCTACAGGAAGGTTCCATTAAAATTCCAATCAGATAACACACATTCCAGTCGTAACCAGTTCCACCAAAACAAGGACATCATATTTAATTGTAGGAGCATAAAATTAAATCCTCAAAGAATTTTCGCTCATTATATTGACCAACTCATTTACATTTTTTTTTGTTTTTTTTTTTTTTTTGAGGTACCTCTCTAGAACCACAAACGAGTCATTCATTATCCCTGATTTTTTTTTGTTGTAATAACCAATTAGAACATTTTTTTTTATTTCAAGGGAGTCTGATTTAATCAGCTCAGCTCGGCTATCATGATCTCCCTCACTGACCGCCTATAATAAGCCGTTATAAGTATATAAGTTAAAATTCCTGCCAACCGCTAGCCTAAATAAAAATTAACATTTTAATTAAAATAAGCAGGTAAACATTGTTGTACACGATTGGAAGTTTGACAAATAGCTTTCGCTATGTAATATACGTGTATTATAAATTGAACAATTAATTTATTTTTACCCGAGGATTCTTTGCACCAAAACTTTCATTATTCTCCAAAAAAAATTACAAAGCCAAACCCAGAGAAGAGGTATGAATATTAATGTTGTATCCAATTGTGTCCTTGATGAATAAAAAAAATTAATTTTCAAGGATATTCCTCCAACAACGTCCCATTCAAGTTCTTATCCCTCCTACGCGAGAAAGATAAAGGGTCAATTCAAAAATTAAAACCAGTTACTTTTAATATTTTAAAGGATTGTGTTTTTAATCCCTTTTCTTTTTTTTCTCTTTTCTTTGATTTATTTTTTAATTTTTTTTTTCATCTTAATTTATTAATTTTATTCCTTGTATCGCTTGGTTTTCTTAATTTTTTTTTTTGCTTTAAAGTTTAATTTCTACTTTTTACAATTTTTTTTTGTTAAATATATTTTATAATAATGATGGTTCTTTATTCGGGTTATGTGAGTGTGTTATTTGGGGGGTTTTATCAGTTTGTTTCGGATTTTTTGTTTGGGTTGTTTGTTTTTTTTTTTAATTGTTGAAATATCTTTTAAATACTTTAACATTTAAATTATTAAAATTTAAAATTTAAAGTAAATTTAAAAAAAAATATAAAAAATCAACGATACTTGAGAATTAACTATAAAATAAAAAGAAAATGATTAGAATGGAATTCAAATTAGATATGTTGTATGAATTAGTTAAACAATTTTCTAAAAAAAAATTTAACTGTTTTCTTTGTTTATAAATATTTTCTGTTGTGATGTAGTCATGTTTTATATTTATATCGGTTTTTTGGTTAATTTAAAGGGAAATTGCAATGTATTATTTACATTTTTTTTCATCATTTTCTGACGGAGGGAACATTTTGAGGAAATACAAACAAGTTTGATAATATTACCACCTGATGGTAAGAACTATATGAGTGCAACTTGATTATTTTGTAGGTACTAGAACGGTCTAGAACGCAAAAAAAACGCACGATTTTTAGGAATTTTTTTCTCGGAAACTTTATACGAACTTATAACATATTTTTTTTTTAAATAATGAACACATGCGTTAAGAGTACGAAAAAAAATTTTTTTGTCTTAATTTTCGAATTTTGGCCGAATTATAGAGGGCTCCAACGTCATGAAAAAACACATTGTTACATTGCGGACAGTTAATCTCCGGATCTACTGAACCGATTTTCAAAAAACTTCATGTAACTTGACTGTTTTTATGTTTTCTAAGACAATTTAACACAACTTGACCAAAAAGTTATGAACAAAAAAAAAAATGGCGACCCAGAAATGGCCAAGAAAATTGCCAACAAAAAAAATTTATTTTCAAAGCTTGACATTTTTTTTTTTTTTACTTTTTAAACAAATTGTGGTAAATTGTCTCGTAAGAAACCTTCCCTTAAATAACCCACTTTGTTTTTTTTTGCTTCAGTCCAGCCAATTCTGAGATTAACTGTCCGCAATGGGACAATATATTTTTTTTGATGAGTCGACGTTGGCGCCTTCTATAATTTCAGGAAAATTTGTACTCTTGACGCATGCATTCATTATCTAAAAAAATTATGTTATTACCTAATAAAGTTTCCGAGAAAAAAATTCCTAAAAATCGTGCATTTTTTGGCGTTCTAGACCGTACTAATACCTTAAATTTTAAAATTCAAAATGATTCGCAGTCCGATTTGACTCTTTGAAAAAAGTTTCTGGAAACTTTTTGACATCTTTTAAATTTCTTCAAAAAATGTTTTTGTTTTCTTAGGGGCGGAGAACTTTTAATTGGCAACAATATTTTCTAAGACAGCGGCTTTGAAAGTTTTCGGTTGTTTTGAGGTTAGTTTGGTTTGAAAATTCATATGAATAGACTCAAAATGATCGGAGCATATTATTCAAATTTATTTTGAAAAACATGGTTCAATTCGTGAAACATACCGGGCGTTTGATGAGTTTAGTCGCGCTCATAATCGTCCATCAGAATGATTATTTCGAGAACCTATGGATTGTTTTCGCAATAGGTTTACTCTAAGCCATTCCTATGTGCGCGGTGACAGGAATGGAGGGGACCTACAATTTCACTTGAACTTTTCATGACAAGAAATATGTCTTGAAGGATTTGTCAATTCCTCGCAAGAGACAGTACCTACAACTGAAAATCTTTTTTCTAGCGGCTGATAATCGAAATAATGGCCCTCTGTATGGGATACAGATTTCATTAAATTATTACTTTTTGCTCTTCCTTAAAATTAAAAGTTTCTATAAATCCAAAGGTCTGGTAGGTCTCTAAGCTATATCAGAACGGTGAAAAATTTTTTTTTTTCTTTTTTAATCTTCACAAAGTATCCTTTATTAAAATATTTCAGAATTAGACATATAAAACGAAAAGTCTGTTAAATCATGCACGAGAAAGTAGAAACTCGAGTTAACTAGTTCTTATTTTTTCAAGGGTTTAGTGAGAGACCCATGTAATGTTAAAAACAGCACGAGCGATGAGGAAATTAGGGGACGGAGGAGAGAAAATAGGTGTCTTTAATGTTTGCAAATACAAATGGCAAGGAAACCTCGATTAAATAAATTTATTTACTTTAAACCTTACCAATTATACTTTCATTTTATAACTTTTAGAAAATAATTCAACTCTTAAAGTGTCCATTTTATTTAAATTAGGTTGATGTCCATGGTGCAGCAGATATAATACTTGTATGTTGCTGCTCGGATCTCACTTAGACCGAATTTTTAGGCAAAGTCGGCCTTTTCGGAATAACAGCTGATTAAAAAAGTCTAATTTTGATAAGTCTTTAAGCTTACAAAAATACTACTGTAACAATGCAGTCAAAAGTCAGTACTAATATTCTTAAAAGGTGATAAAATCATGTCATCGACTTAAAACTGGTTTTAGTCAGTTGATAATCTTTTGTACTGCTATGGTCTTAGTTTTGACCATTAACTAACTAAACAAGAAGGTTTACTGCAACAGCTGTTAAAAAGTGTCTTACGTAATATTTTTTATGTTTCCCTAATGTTCAATTTATTTACTCGTATTTCAAAGCGACGTTTACAGATAAGACATAGTCTGTTAGAGTACCTTATAGATTTGGACTTAAGTTAATTAAAGTAAGAGCTTTATTTTTTACAATATTAAGATTAAAAAATATATAATGTAAGTAAAAAAAATTAAGATTTAATAAATTATTACTTTCTAGTTACTGTTTGATAAATGTTTAATTTAAATGACTAAAAATTTGAGCATCATCAGCGTAGAGATGTAACATGATATTGTTGCAAACATGTTGTAAATCATTTATAAACATGCAAAAAAAAATTGGATCTAAAATTTAACCCTGTGTGAAGCCAGCAAGTAAGCTGATTTAATCAGAAGATATATTGCCAACTTAACTTTTTGAGTTTGATGGCTTAAATGTTCAATACATAAATATTTCTTATGTAATTGCTTTTATCAGGTGATTAAATTTGTGTGCAAATTTCTTAAACATGGTAATTATATGACGAATTGAAGTCAGAAAGGGTATATCGATAGGATTCTATAGATTCCATTTTCTGACCATTCAGACTTTTGCCGTTTTAAATAACAATATTTGAAAAAAAAAACCTTAAGAGCATGTTTCCCCTTGTATCTCCTATAAATTTATTTAATCAAGAAATCCAAACTTATTTGCGCTAATAAATATACTCGTATGAGCCTATAAATACAATTTTTTCCTTTCTATGTTTGTTTTTTCGTTACGCTTCAATTCGACCTTTACTTATATTCTCAACCCATCCAAATAGAGGATTTCACACTATGAATCTTTGATGCATGCATTTTTAGTCAAAACTGTCTGTCCTTAACGATTGAGCTTTGATTTTTAGTCCATCCACCTCCACATTCAATGAAATCTAAATGAATTTTCAGTACAGCCAATGTGTGCAAAAAATTGTTGGTAAATCAAAAAATTACAAACTCAATATTTTCAAAAATTCTTCAATGAAAATATTCGCTCCGCCATTTTGTACTCATCATATATGTCATAAAACAAAATGATGACCATACATAATATATGGAATAAAAGATGACAATTTTTCAATCGTATAAATGTAGTATGTACTAGGATTTTTTATTATATTTTGCGCCAGATAAAGAGATAGATAACTAACCTTAAAATGTTTGAGCAAAGTGGGAGCCTTTAAGAAAGTTGGAGAGGAGACACCGATGCGCATTGGTTTTAAATGTCTGAATACCGTAATAGGAGAAGATATTGAGCCGGATAAGGCATTCCTCATTCGTGTAGTGCGGCTAAAGAAATAATCTCTGAATCCCACAGTACGTCCGGAGTTGGGCTCAAGTACTAACTGATAGGTAATCATGAGTATTAAGGCTAATATTAAGGAATGCAACAGACATTTTACTAGAACACTGATTGTAAAAATAACGATAATATATTTATCTAAACGAGTGAACAGGCGTCATTATTTCTGTAATTTTTTCTAGTCATTATAATAATTGAGTAGCCAGAGTAGTGCTTAATTTTGAATTGGGCCTGAATGGGTGTAAATGCAGCGTTACTCTACATCAAACTGGTATTGATGTGAATATTCTGTGAAATGAGCTTACAAAAATACTATCCAATGAAGCTTTTCCCGAATTTATTCTTGTGTTTTATTAAAAAGAAACTAATTTAAAAAAAAAAAAGGTCCAATAAATTGTTCATACCAACTTGTTGTATTCCGCAGCAAAATGATCCTGTGTTCATTCAAAATTTGTATATCATTAACTGTTTCCACTCAAAAACACTCAAATCATCACACACTAGTATTAGTTTTTTTTTAACATTAACATTTAATTCAAGTGTATGTATTTTATTTCTTTTTATTTTTTTTTTTTAAGTCTTAAAATGAGGCAAAAGTGAAATTTTTCTTAATTATGTTTAATATTCTTATCATTTTTTTTTGTTAATAATAATTATACTTAAAATTAACGTTAGTATGTATATATAAGTATATATATAATCTATTTGTTTTTTGTTAGTATAAACTCCCTTGTATTTGGTTTTCATATTTTGTTCCTTATGATTTTTTTAATTTACTTTTTTTTTATTTAAATTTAATAATTTATTTATTTTTAATTATTAAATTCTTACATAATAAATGTTTGAATTTAAGATTTTTTTAGGTTTATATTAAAGTATTTTTTTTTTTTGTTTTTGTACCACATATCTATAAAAATGATGTTTCTTTGATGAATTGTGTGATTATAATTATTTTAATATACTTAATGTTTTTATAGTATTTTTTTTTTATTTTATAATAAAATTAGTTTGATGTTAGCTTTATTTTTGTTTTACAAAAATATGTTTGAAAATTTGTTTTTTTTTTTCATTTTTTATTTCAGCGACTGTAGTTGATTTACCACTCATTGAAGTTGAATATTGCTTTTGAGAAAAGTCTTTCATTAATAAAACAGAAATATATCTTTGATAAAATTTAAAAACAATAAAAAAATACTATAACAATGGATCAAACAAAAAAAAACTAAATGGCTTGAAATTTGAAGAAGCGATACAGGAGCAAGAGAATGCAGATATTATTATTTCAAATGAAATGTCTAACCAAATGAAGTCAGAGAAACTAGGTATGACACGAGTCGGATTGCTTTTTAAATTTCACTCGGACAATATTGCATGGAAAATTTTTCGAATTTCAATTTTTTTCCTCTCAAAAGTTCCACTGAAAAAATGTTTCCCCTTTGGTAAACGAATTTTTCTTGAGAAATGCAAGACAAATTACACGCGACAAAAGAACTCTATTAAACTCTTTTTGTTTGAAATGAAACTGTTGGTGGCATCCAGAAAGTGGAAAAATCAAATGAATTTTATGTTCCATTTATTCCTCTTCATAACTTCCAAACGTTATAAAAATGTGGGCAAGCTGGGGATTTATTTCATTTTCACTTTTCAATGTGAACTAGCAATTTCATTTGAATAAGTTTAACTGAGTACATTGTTTCCATTTGCAGGAACCAAAAATACCTGAAATAGTTCCTGAAACTTGATTTTAAAGCTGTGGTGATGAATACGAAAAAAAAACGTATTGGTAAGACAAACGTTTGATACCTGATTCGCACGTTTTGTTTAAGGGAGACCAAATTCCACAACTCTGAATGGATCGGGGTAGAAGTTGCTAACAAGCTTTTATGTATGTAATTCGTCGAATATTATGTTTGGGATTTTCCAATGTCGTACAATTTTAGTTTACAAAACCATTAAGCCTTGGTCGTCGTGAAAAGAAGCTCAACTTATGCTTTCACACTGAGCAGATTGAAGATCTTACGAGTCAATATCCAAGGGCAAGCAAGGCAAACAAATCTACCCATAAGGATTCAATGATCTTTAGGCAAGATTTTCTATTCAAACAATGTAGTTAGGTACAGATTTTTGAAAATTTCAATTTGATTACTGAATTCAAGGCGAATCATTATTCAATTCGAAACCATCTTATTTTCGACTTACGAGTATTTCAGTTATTACAGTCCGAAATCCGAAGATCGTTTTTCACCCAACATTTTAAGCAGTTTTCTACCAAAAAATTAACAATGTTAAATTTGAAAAAAATTCTTGAAATTTATTTTGTAGTAAAAATATAAACAGAAATATTGTTTCACTTATCAAAAATCAACAAAACTAGGGTCAGTTTTTCGATGATCATCGAAGCTTCGTAGTTAAACTCCTCTAATCGGATCAAATTTGGATATGATCTTCCTTTAAAAAACTAGATAGAACATACGAGTACCTTCGTTACAAAAACCTTTCGTATTCGTAGTTTACTTAGTTCTCTCTAAAGCTTGGTGAATTTGGTTTCCGTGTTTCGCTTTACTAATAGTAAGATTTTCAAGGAGTGTAGAAAATGTATTTTAAATGACATTCGCACACCCATCTTATCGTTATTTGCGTTAGGAGGTCCACTTTAATTCGCTTCTACAGGGTCATTCAACATAAGTTGTTATTTTAAATTTGTCAGGCAATTAAGCCATTATTTCGGGATATATCTATCATGCGGCGGAGACGTCCTTAAAAAAATAAATGTTCTTTAATAGTTCTAGGGAAGCAAACAACCTCATTCGCTTATCTAATTAATTTTCAAACCGATCGCCATTATTATTTTCGGAAATAATATGACCCAACGACACCACCAGTCCAAAAACCTAACCAAACTGTCACTCATTGTAGAGTTTGTTCCATTATTACTCTTGGGTTTTCGGTACTCCCCGCTCACGATAGTTTTGATTGATTACGTACTCTAACAAATGGAAATGACCTTAAACACTTACAAATAAAAGAAGTGAATTTTCGATACAAAATTAATAACCTTATATTTTTTATTTATAAAAAGTTATTGAATTTACTATTTATTTACTATTTACTTTATTGTTGGGCGTTGATAGTGCGAAATTTAAAATGACACTTTTTATTGAGGGACCCTATAGTTATCGATTTTTATTTTATCGATGAAGTATCGATGGACGTACTTAGGTAAATGAATCCCTACCTGCTGCTTCTATAGTAAAAGTGAATAACTATTAAATTCACAATCGATACTTTTCATAATCAATTATCGATATAATCGATTATTTTCTATCAGTATCGATATTAATTTAAGAATGTAAAAAATTTAATCTTTTTGCTTAAAATGATTAATTGGCACGATTCATAATTAACTGTCCCGCGTTTTTAGAAAATTAGATTCGTTTATCGAGTTATCTATCGAAAAATGTAAAAAATTGTATTTACCTATAAACAAATAACTTCACATTTTCTTATTATTTTTCCTAGAGTCTGCTTATGTTTAAAAAAATATAATAATACATAGCTTAAGTTCCAAGCTTATTCATTACCTTGACAAATTTAAATAAGAAAAAGAACCATCTATACATATCTATAATTTACAATTACGTCTCGATAACTATCGATGGTGGAAAATATCCACCGTTCTTTACCGCTATTCTCTACCCGATAAACATTGTTTGATGAAGCTAAAATTGTTCTTTTTTTAGTACAATACAAACAAAATGTACTAAATTAGTATTACAAAAACGCAAATTCCCTTATGGCCAAAAACGGGTAACAAGTTTGAGTTCAACGCCCTAAAATATGTTAACAAAAACAAAAAAAATAATCTTGGTTCGTCGTGGCAAAAAGTTTACAGTTACTTTGTAAACCTGATTTGTTATCGAATTATCTTCGAAGTGTGAAAAGTAACACTCACTTAAAACGTAAAGCGAAATTCTAGTTAAAGGTTTTTGATCTTTTCTCTTTTTGAAAATAAAACATCTTTATTTCAAGTCACACATAGGAAAATTGAAAAACTGTGAATTCCAAATGACTTCAGATTCAGATTCTTGGTTAATTCTGATCGAAATTATGGATTTCTGATGTCAACAAATAAATTCATACTTTCGAGTCAAAATGGCGTTCATACTTTATTTTTGATATAAGAACTCAAATTTTGAATATTGAGGATCAAATTTTTCTATATAACATACTTATTGTGAATGACACACACCAAACCATGTTTAGTTTTCTTTCCAAAAACTGATAGTTTGCTGAATTATACATTTTCCTGTACCGAAAATCGCAGATTAAGCACACTTCTTAGAGCTGTGACTGGAAATCTCACAAATTCACAAAAATTCATTCAAAGAAATTCACAGTATGGGAACATATCTGACTTGTAAGTATAAACTTGTCTCGAGCTTATCTGAGGCCTTCCCACTTAGTTTTTTTTTAATTTAAAATAAGTGGCGAACTTTGTTTTGAATTTCATCGTAATTCTAACCTAAAAGAATATGAACTCAAATCCCTTTTCGACCTGTATTTGAATTCATGAACTTCAAAATTAAATATAAAGTTTCTTTTTAAAATTAATTGAATGAAAGGGAATGCATTCATAAATTTAATGATTCAATTCTTTTACAAATATGACACGTACCTACCTTAATTCTTCATCCATCTTTTCTATCTGAACACCGTTAAAACAGAACCAGCCATTCATCTCAAACAGAGAGTAGATTTAGGCCCTTGTGATCATCAAAGCGCACTCTATTCCTGTTGCAATGCACATTACTATTCAAATGCCCCATTATTTTCGCTGCAGGGTTACCATTTTTAGTTTTTGCCAAACTTAAAACCAAACAAAACTCAACAAAAGAAGAGGAACAAAATAGAAACGAGTGAAAACGAAATTAAAAAATCTCAGAACCAAAAATCCATGCGAACAAAAATAAGAACAAAAGTTTTAGGTATTTTTTATAATTTTTTACATTTAATAAATTATCAAATTTGCAGTTTGTTTTGCTTTCTTACTTTTTTTTTACATCGATTAACGTCTTCCATTATAAATTTATACATACTCTCCTTAAATTTTTTTTGGACTATCTATTTGTCTATCAGCTCTTTCGTATTTTTTTGTGGGAACAAATATAGGACAAAATTATAAAACACAAAACAAAAATAAAATAATAAAAAAAACTAAACAACATTATAAGATCAATTTTCATAATACAGATTTAGTTTTAATTTTAAAATTTAATTTAATTAATTTAGGAAATAATAATAGCCAGTCCGAATTTTTTTCTTTTTTTTTCACTTCAATATATTTTATACACAATTAAAAAAAATTAAATAAAATAATACATTGAATATTTACAGTTGGGGAATTAAAAGTTTTATTTTTTAGTTTAAATTTATTTAATTTTTTAACTTAAAATTTAGCATCACTGGAATTATCGTGTCTTTTAAATAGTATTATATTTTTTTTGTTTCGAATTAATATTATTTTTATTTACAGATTGTTTTCGTTTTTTTTTACCAAAAGAAGAAAATAATAAAATTTTACTTATTGATAAAGTGTATCTATAAATATAGTCTCACTTAAAGTCTTAAAAACACACACATTTTCTAATGTAATGTTTTTTTTCCATGATTTTCCTTATACTTTTTTCTTTAATATCAAATTTTTACAATATTTTACAGAAACAAAAAAAAATAAAAATTATAATTATATAATAAATTTGTTTGAAAATAAACAAAAAAATATAAAACGTTTTGTCAGTTTAGGACAAAAATGTGTTTTGTAGTTCACAATGTGTTTTATGTGGCACCACATTATGCCTTTCAAATGTTCGCACCAATAATTGTAGCTTTCAGTTCATTTGACAGTTTTTGATGACAGCTGTCATTGTTGTTTCTTTTAGCGGATGGTCGGTGAGTAGAATTCAAATGCCATCCACCCCTGTCATCAGTGATAGTGTCGCAAACTGTTGTTGTTGTTGTTAATGATGTTGCTGCTGTTGTTGTTATTGTTGAACGAACGACGTCCCGTCGTGTTACCGTGAATCATTCCAATACTTCCATTGCGCATTGGCAACGCTGGCGGTGGCGGTGTTGGCGTTGGACTCGGTGGCGGAGCATCGTGATCAATTGGCAGTGAGTAATGCGAATTATTGTGAATATAATTCGGATCGATGGTGTGGTGTTTACCGCTACCATAGTGATTGTGATTGAAGTGATCCTGATTGAGTCTGACGCCGACGTGCCGATCTGTGGTAGCCGACTTGCCATTATTGTGGACAATTGGTAGTGGCTGGCTGTAGTGGTTTTGATTGGTGCCATTGCAATTGTCCTGAAGTGTCGAGGACAGCTTGTTCTTGGCGTTGTTGGTCATTAGGTGAATTTGGCTAAGCTGCACGAAGGAGGAATTGTCGTTCGGTTGTTGTTGTTGTTGGACTGCTATTGGTGGTGGATGGGATGGTACGTTGCCATTGAGGACGGTCGATGTTGGTACTTGGAGCTGTTGTAGGGCTTGGTTCGAGGCACCCCGACCTCGGGGAGGTGGGGGTGGTACTTCTAGCTATAGTTCCGTTACGGGAATTGGCCTTAAGCCGAATTGTTGGTGGTGTGGGTTATAGGTGCTTGTCGGTGGGAATTGTGAGTGGATGCCCAGACTGCATGGATGCTGATGCCGGGACATGTAGTCTTCATCGGAAAAAGTTTTCTGATATTCTCTCTCTTTGCGACCAAGGGCAGAGTTTCCCCAGCCACCTTTGAGAAATTCCCGAATCTTCCTTCGACATCTGTATAGAATCAAAGCCAGGGCTGTTATCGTTGCAGCAGAACCGACCAGCAGGGCTCCAATCATCGCCTGTTTTCGGGGATCACTGTGGGAACAGCCAAGTAGAGATGGCGTGAGATTCTTTAGATTTTCTTCCTTCAGCCTGTCGGGATCTGAACACAGAACGTTAGCAATAGCATCGTTTGTTGAATTCTTTGACACCAGCAAATTACGTAGCCAAAGTACCCGGCAATCACAGCTCATAGGGTTATCAGAAAGATCCAGTGTGTGTAGATCGTTCCATGGGAAAAGACCTTCAGCGAGTGTTGTAAGAGCATTTTCCTTCAAGATTACATGTCGCAAATGAGGCAGACCACTTAGAGCTCCTTCCTGAACATCGGAGAGCATTTTATTCGATGAAAGATTGAGGAACTCCAAATTTGTGTTCGTCGCAAATGCTCCATTGTCGACCCTCTTCAGTCTCAAAGCTCCGGAGATCTCTAAGCGACGAAGATTCTTCAAACCCACAAAAGCTCCCTCCATAACGACCTCAAAGTCATTTTGTCCCAATGACAGCTCTTCCAGTCTTTCCAAGTGACTCAGTCCCAAAGTTGGTATCCTCTGAAGACGATTATCTGACAGATCTAGGATCCTAACTCCCTCAAGACCTTTCAGTGAGTCATGCGATATGTTGTGTAGACCAGCGCCCTTCAAGTCCAATCGAGTCAAGCCTTTAAGATCTTCAAAAGCTCCCGATGGAATGGTCATAAAAGAATTCGTACCCAAAAACAGCTCAGCCAAACTTGGCATTGCTTGGAATGTCTGCACAGATGGCACTGTCGTCAAGGTATTGTCATCGAGATATAACACTCTAAGATTAACCATGCCATTAAAGGCACTCGGATCGATGTGACTTATTCGATTTTGTCCCAAGTTCAATTCTTCGAGTTTGGTCAGGGGCGAAAAGGTACCCTGTTCCAATTCGGCAAGGAAATTTCCTCGCAAATTCAGCACCGTCAGGGATGCCAATCCCATAAAAGTCTTATTACTAATCGAACCGATCTTATTATGATTCAAATGCAGTTCTTGAAGTTTTCTCTGATAGGCAAACGTCCTCTGGGGTATTGTCACCAAGTGATTGTAAGACAAATCGAGGAATGTGAGTTCGGCATAGAATTGAATTGATGAGTCGATCGTTTTGATGCGATTATTTTTAATCACTAGCCTTTGTATTGATGGGTTTAATGCAATTGGCAGAACATCCAAGTGTCCTTCTCCGCATGTTACAACCAAAGTATCGTCGTCACACTGACATCCCGATGGACAATTAGCCAGTGCTGAAATGCTCATAACCCCGAGCAGAAAAATCGCCGAGAAAAGGTAGGATCGTAGTGATGATGATGAAGTGAATGATGCCATTTTGATGTTTTTATTTTTGTTTTCTGTTTGTCTTCTGCTTGTGATGAGATGCAAGAGTTTTCGATTTAAGTGCTTCCAAAGTTGATTATCCTGGAAAGAGAAAGCAAAAAAAAACCATCAGTATAAAATTCTATCTCAAAGTTCGTTATAAAAACATATAAAAGTATGCAACACACTTGAGGCAAAATAAAAATAAAAAATAACAAAAAACGAAAACCGAAAGCCTTTTTATATTCAACCCAACTGGGACGTATGTCGCATTTAGCAATTTAAATTTGCGAAAAACAAAGTGAGAGAGCGCAACACGAAGGAAAAGTCAATGTCAGACCCCGGAAAAAAAGAGTTTTAGTTTACATTATACCCTTAAGAGGCCAGACGGTTAACTGCTATAAATTTAAAAAAAAATCCTCAACCATGACACGAAAAAAAAAGAATATTTTAAAACCAGGCAAAAAAATAACATCCAACAAGTTGTGTAGGTATCTAATATTTATTCTCTCTTTTTCTTTTTTTAGTTAATTTAATATTTATTTATGCTACTTTATACTTGTTATCCTTGCATATATTTCAATGTGTCTATGCAGATATCAAAAACCATTGCCTACTATTAGGAGTTCCAGTGATGCGTGGGAGGTTTATGAGACTCAAAGGTCGCTCCTCTCCAGAGGGCTTCACGGTATTGTTATTCTGGGTTTGTATTTAAGAAATTGTTTTATTGCGAGTTTTAGGTTATGTGTTTTTTGTTCTTCAACTTGATTTAAAATCAATATGAGAAAAAATAAATTCAATTTTATCCAACAAAAAAGTATCTAGATACCTCTCAAGTGAACTTTTGATTTTTTGGTTATTTTTTTCAGGTGTACGTTAAGGGCTCTTAGGGAATTCGAAATGGACCATATAACCCATTGAGTAACCTAATAGATACATTTAAGACACAAGGCTCATAAAAAGTAACGCCATGTGGAAGAACCATGACGACGACTGACGATGAGGCGCAATGATGAAAGGAAGAACCATTATTATGTATATTATATTGAGTATCCATCCGGTATGAATATATGCGGGCGAATTTAAAGGTGAAAGGAAATCCGAATTTTCAGCTGTAGATACATTCATTTCAGATACACTCCGCCACGCACCGTGTCGTTTTAATGTTGGGTAAGGTTTATTTTTTTATATCCCTGCCGACACGACGGATGTGGGAAAGTACATGTGTATAACCGCAAATTATATTCGTTGTTTTTATTTTAGCATTAAAATTTTTTTTTTATTTGAATTCATTCGAAGTTGAAAATCTTTAATTCAAAGGCTTAGGCTTAGGTACCTACTTAAAAGTATCTTAGAGAGGATACACCTTCTTCTGCAGCGGTAGGTTTAAGTTTATTTTATGATGATACTTTTTGCATTTGTATTCTTTGGTGCATTGGGGAAGAGTTGAAATTAATGATTAAAAAGTCAATTACCATAAGATGTTTTATTTTCTCTTGGTTTTAATTGAATTCATCAAGTTGGAATGTGTTAATTAGCTAATGGTCATAAAAATCCGGAAAATGTACAACGTCTTATGGCAATTTTATTCAGCTTTTTCTACTTTTGAATTCGTTAAAATGTAGTAATCCTTCGAGGAGTGCAAAGTCTCAGGGAAAAGGTTACTTTTGAAAGGCAAATTGATTTACAATGAAGATTTTAATGAATTGCAATACATAATTGATTATGCAGAGAGAAAGTAATTGAGTTAGGAATATGCAAGTTTCTTGTTGAAAGAAAATCTACTTGATCCCTTAAAAATATCAACCACCTTAATAAGTCTTAAGTAATACTTATTTCAAACTGAAAACGTTGTGGCTGTTGAGTAACAGATTCACAATCCAAACTAAAACCTACTCCCTTATTACCTGTTGCCACTTATCAATTGATATTTGATAAATATTCAAATTCGAAACTTATAAATCCAGTTGGTAATACATAGTTTGGATCATTACTTATCTCTGAGAATGATGTAGACCATTGAAAAAACAGGGAAATTGGACAATTAGAAACGAAAAGCTTAAGTAAATCGAGTTTAAGATATCAAATTCAAATTTGTCAATTATCAATTGATAAGTGACAATCTTGACTTGGGTCCTTAGCAGGATATAGTTAAGTAGCAAAAACTCTGAAAAAATCGTACACAAAATTGCTTTGCGTGAAAAATAAAGTTAGAAAAATTTCCTATGGAAAAGGTCTTAACAAATTTTTTGTAGAATGAGACGTTCTCGAGATATTGGTTCAAACGTGTTTTTCTAAAAGGAGGTGGTATTTATTTTTGAGTTCTCAAGGACAATTCGCCATATCATTATGAAAAATTCTTTTGGCTCAACTGACTTGCCTACATAAGAATCTTTGATATAGGTTGCTAAATATGGAATTATAAATAAGAAATCAAAAAAACCTTCGGAATCATAAAATCAAGCTAAATTGTACATCTGTGTAACAGAGGCATCAAGTCGTTTCAATTTAAATCAAGGCAATTGGTGAAGCTTAGGAAACCAATAAGAGAAAAATAATTACCAAATGTTGCGTAGTTAGAATAACTTCTTAGGTAAATATGGACAAAAGAATTTTTCGATTTCCCAAAAAATACGACTTCAAATGAAATTTCTCAATGTTCTTTTGGCCTACTTATCTCTGCAAATAACCACAAAAAATGCAAACCAACTTAGCCTCCCCACATATACACACCACTTAACATTTAAAATGTCAACGCATTTGCTTAACCATCCATTGAATTCCTTTCAAATTTTCATACACATTTCCTTATGAGCAAAAATAAAAAACCTAAATCCCTCTACAAGAATGTCATTTGATACTTTTTTTCCGTGGGGGCTGACTCAATAAGAATAAGAACAATTTCAGTCACAGTGAACCACAAGAAAAACAGTCAATCCCGCTTACAGCAAATACGCCTAGCCTATGGAAGGTTATAACGGACACAAATAGGTTATCTTACTGAAATACATCAATTATCAAGTAGTAATTTTTTTAAAGTTTGTATTTATTGCTATAAGCTTAACAGAAACCCTTTTAACAGTACTGGCTACGAAAAACATCAAATAACACTGAAATGACTCAACATATAGGTTTTTTAGCTCTAATAACTCGTGAACTAGGAAAAGGATTTTTTTAAATATATTTTGAGGAAGTTTTAGAGCCAGAAGATATTAAAAATTTGATAAGTAAAGTTTCTCGTTAGCCCTGTTAAAATATATTTTAAAATAACAGAGGAAAATGTTATACCTCACACCTCAAGACGAAGGTTTTGCTGAAATATCTCGTAACTCTAAGTGTTTTCTAGAAAAAAGGTATTCGTTCTTATTTATAATGTAAACGAAGCTATTAAAATGCCTTAGAAATCTAGAAAAAGTACGAAATTAACCGAAAAATTACAATACATACTTCTTAAAATATAATTCAGCAAAACGAATACTTTTTGCTGTAATATCTCGTAACCCTGAAATATGTCTACATCAATGAAAACTTTGCCAAGAAAGTACATCTGAACTTAGAAAAAAATACCTTGATAGCCAACAAATTACAATACCTCTTAAACCATCTCTAAGCATAAAGAACTTTTTTTTTGCTGAAATATCTCGAAACCCTAATCTCCCTCTAGCATAAAGGGTATTCATCATCCTTTCATTAAGAAACTAACTCGAAACTAAGACAAAATAAATATAAATTATAATACCTCGTAAACCATAATCTAAGCAAAATATCTTGTAAGCTGGAATATCTTGTACTCAAAGCCTAGTCTACAGAAAACGTATTTATTTTTCTTTTAAATGTAAATTATACTATAAAAACCAATCGGATTCAAAGAAATATCTAGAAATCCGTTATATTACAATATCTCTAAAACCTTAACTAAGCAATACATAAATATTTCATAACTTAGGATTTTGTAAACATAAAAAAGGTATGAAACTCCTGTTAATTGTAAATTGCGGCAGTAAAGTATTAATGAAAAAATATCTAACTACCGATTAATTACAATACCTCTTAAGCCTTATATAACCAAAACGAACTTTTTTGCAAAAGTTGTTGTACCCTGACTGTAAGCAGTAAGTAGTTATGCGTTCTTCTTTTTAAACTGTGATTAGAAAATACATCGGAGCACAGTAAAATACCACATTATCCGAGATATTACGATATCTCTTTAAAAAGACGATCCTGTTAAGAATAGAAATATGACCATTTTTCAAATGTTATGTGTGCTTTTTGGAAGCCAGAATATTTCATTAGAACCCGATTATCTACAATACCTCGAAACATACGATATTTATTGAAATGTTTTTCTTTATAAAGTAGTTGATGATCTGACATCAAGTGGTGAAGTTTTGACTACAAACTTGTCAATTTACAAGTTCTAATTACAGCTAAGCACTTTTTTGAGAAATTGACTCTAATACAAGATTACGAGGTATTAGAAATATAACGAAAATTTATAGAAATTGGAGATATAAGAACTATAACAAGGATTTCTAGAAATATTTTCATATCAGTTTAAGGAAAAATAGTTCGAACCGAAGTAGTAGTAAATTCGCATTTCATTTAAGCAGATACAACTGTAAAAAATACACAAAAATCCCAAACAAAAATATTATTGCCATTCATTTATTTATTATTTCCAAACCGATGTGATGATGATGGCACATACCGAGTTCAAGTATCTTATATGTACATATATTCTTTTTGTAAGCTCAAGCTCACATAAATATCCTTATCGAAGAGATACGAAATATTTTTCACCACTTCATTCTATATCTATCGATGTACGAGTAAATACCTCCTATAGTTTATCGGGAGGGGATTATGTCAGCGCAATTGTATGTTTATGACATTCGAGAGCAGTTTCATGCTCTGAGTTTAAGATACTTTATTTATTTTTTTTCTGTAGCTCTGTATAGATATCGTTTTGACTTAGATGCAAAAAAAAAATGTAAACAAATAAATCTTTCTCCTTCTCCCGGTGCATGCACTTGCTTTGTTTTCTTTTAACCATTTATCTTTTGTTTTTTTTTTTTATACAAATATGTTTGGATATATTTATGTTCCCATAGGAATGCAATATATAGTTGAGAGCGAGTGTCCATGTTCATGTCTCTAGCAATGGATGGCACGATCAAGATTTATAGCTCTTTTGGGTGGTGAAAAAGATACATATCGCCTATGTTGTTATAAAGTCAATATGTATCTGTAACTATATGCACAGTGAAAATAGACCTTGAAAATTGTGTATTTCAGTATCTATGTATATACTTGTTTAGACACCACTCAATCGATATTGTTTTTTTTTGTAAAAGATACGTTCATTTTAACTTTGAGATACTTTTTTGTTTTTTGTTTAAGAATTCATCAAATGTACTCGTACTATCTTTCCGGTATTTTGTGTTTTGGCTTTCATCTCATTTCAAATCCCATTTAGATGTCTGGTTGATGATATCATTTTATATACACAACAACTCCCTCAGCCCCTCCCAATTTTTTGCGCTATATCAAAATGAAAACGCAGGAAAAACTATAAAAGAAAATACTCTGTGTGCAATGCACGCGCGCTCATGCTTGTGCATATTTTTGCTTTCAAAAGATATACTGGTTGGTTTGGATACGAGTATATGTACTATATTGTTTTTGTTTGAATTTTTACGAGAATCAGATACTAAAAGTTTAATTCATATTTGCACGTGCCAACGTGACTTTTTTCGCATACAAAAAAAAAACCCTCACATATTTAAGGGATAAAAAATAAAATTTTGTGTTTATAGTGGCTCGTATAGGTATTTATGTATCTAAGAGGTATTTTGTGAAGCAAAACGAACGCTTTCTACTTAATTAAATACGAATTGATGCATATCATTGTGCGAGTTAAGTTTTGGGTTCATTAATTTTCAATCCTCACATCATAGATACATTTTTTCTTGTCATGAGTTATGATGAACTGTGCACATACCATCAGCATATTCTTGCCTCGTTAGCGATATGAGATTTTTTTTTTTAATTTTAATTTTCCTGCACTCAATTAAGTTGATATTTAAGGGAAAACCAAGGCACACTATGAATATGCAGTGACCCTAGGGAAATAATATAATAATCCAACAATCACTCCAAACCAAAGCGAACACAAAAAAAAACCCTCCGTTCCGAATGGAAAATTGTAAAAAAAAATAAATCTACAGGAATTAAATGACCCCTCGTAAATTAATGAAAAATATATTACAATTGTTGTTTGATGTGTATGTGTGTGTAAAGTAAATTCAGTCAGTATTTTAAATGCACACAACGCCCATATTTATGAC
This sequence comes from Philhelius festivus, assembly GCA_963931855.1. Classification (NCBI taxonomy): domain Eukaryota; kingdom Metazoa; phylum Arthropoda; class Insecta; order Diptera; family Syrphidae; genus Philhelius; species Philhelius festivus. The sequence goes on along the minus strand of OZ007557.1, from coordinate 86,204,583 downwards.
GCCAATGTTACATTTGAGTCTGCTTACGAATTGGATTCACTAGACCCGACAACGAGACTTCAAGAACTTGCAATACAACCATCGGCCCAATTGCGTGATAATTATTATTATACATTTTTGGGGAAAATTATTTAATTTCTACCTTTTTTGAATTTTTTTTCCTTAGTTTGGTAAACAGGGGTGGATGAAAATTGTACATGGGTTAAATATAAACTATTTTAATTGGGAGTTGTAAAGGATATTTCAGATACAGTGCCAGCAGATAGAGATGTGTTATTATTTTGGAACATAATTTCCTTAATTCAAGGTAGTATCTTAATTTGAGGGGGAGCTTTAAATAAAAATCTAACAAGCATCATCCTTAGGTGTATTTTTACAAGGATTGCCCATCTTAGAGTTTACTAATAAGCACAGAGATTTATTCTTGAACCGCACTACACGAATGTAGAATGCTTTATGCGATTCAATTTCTCTCTAATAAGGTAATATCTCAAGAACGCCACATCGTATACAAGAAATTTTTGAGAATCCTTTGTAGGAAATTTGATGACCTTCAATTTTTTGGCAATTAATAATTCAAGAATAAGAGAAGTTAGAATTTTATGTTTCTCAGCTTATGACACTTAACTTCTTGAAAAGCCAACATTTTGTCGGGCTCTTCAATTCTCAAAGTGTAAATCTTAAACAGAAATATCTATGACAAAAAAGAAAGAGGATTTAGTTTCCAATATAAAAGATCTTAAAACATTTTTAAGCCGATAAGTCATTCTCGAGATATTGGTTGCAAAATGAGGACTTAAGCTCGTTGCTTTAAATTTTGATCAAGTTTTAATCGTTATTTGAATTTCTGTAGATAATTTTAAACAATTTTGCATACAACAATCATTTTGGGGGGTCGTAACTCCCTTTTCATTAACAGGCTGCCTCATACTTTGGACAATTTGGTTTGAATTTTTTTTTTTAACAAAATCATGATGCGGCTTACTGAGGTTTTTGTCAGATTTTACTGAAATCGTGATATTTTTGTATAAACAAAAAAAAATCTGGTCTTTAGTGTAATTTATGGCAGCCTACGCCCTGAATACTTCATGTGCATAACCAAGCACGTAAACGAACGAACGAACTTAAGCTTATTTTTTTTTGTATCACCAGGTGGCACTGCTGAGGTATGTATGTATGTGTTATGACTGAGTGAGGAAGTATTTTATTTATTTGTTTTTTTAAGGCGTCAGCTATTGTTACAAGTTCAATATACTACCTCTGATAAGCTTATTATCGATGCAAAAACACGAACTATATTTATTTGCAAATAAGAATTGCAAATTATATTGTATTCGAGAGCATCAGCTTAGTTTTTGTATTAAGCAATTGGCGCATAAATTGCGTTGTATATTTATGAGTACATTTATTTTTTTAAAGTTACATGACATGAATTGCGTTTTAAATTATTAAAGTGACAAGGTTGTCATCATTTGTATAGTGAAGTGAATTGCGTTATTTTTATTTGTATTTTGAATGTTCTATTGTACTATTCTCAGACTAATTAACAAACACTGATATCTTCCAGATTGTTCTCTTCTGAAATATGTCCTGAAGAACGTTTAGATTTTTCATTCCACAAGAGGTGGATAATCTAGGAATCGTGGCAGATTTTTCAAAACACACGTAAGGAAGATATTTCTACCATAAAACATCTCACACACACACACAATAAAGAAGAAAAAAATTCCCTTCCCGGGCGCCACTTAAGCGAACTATTCAAATACCTAGTTTAAGACTTTCTATTAATTAATTTATTTTTAATTGATGCTTACCTTTATTGAATATCTTTCAAGATCATCGTTGGCACATAGGATCCGGACATTTTCATGTCTGTATGTCTTGCTTATCTTGGTGTTGTGAGAAAAATTTCTAAAAATAAAAACAAAACAACAAAATACAATTAATAAATGTAAGTACATATATGTTTAAAAAAAGACAATAACTTTTTATTAGAAGACTTTTGGAATAAATTCACGCATCATCATTTCACATCCATCAAATAAAAAAAAAACACATTTATTTGTATATACAAAAGATGTGCAAAGTCGACAGATATATCGTTTTTTGAATACGTGTTTTTCACACTTCATGTCATCGCAATAAGCTCTTTATGCTTTGCATGATGCATTACAATGTGAAAAGCTAAAAAAAACTGAACAAATTATGTCTAATAAGAAACTGACAGACGAAGTGATGTCACTCAGAAGGAGAGCAAGCAGAAACCAAACATAGCCTCTGCCAACGCACCGCCACGCACATCACACATCACGTTTAAAGTCATCCACATTTCTGTGCTCCTCCATTCTCTAGATAACAATAAATGTATCTATGAGATTTTATGCAACCATAGCAAACACAAACGCGCACAATTGATATTCATTCCTCTTTAAATATTCTTTTTTCTATTGAGATTCATATGTGACTGACTGACTGACTGACTTTAAAACCATACTCAATGGAAATTGAATAGAAATGATAAAGAGATACATTCAACAAGCATGCTTTTCTTCTGCTATAGCTATGTAGGTACTTTTATTTTTCTCCTATAAGTTATGCTCATTCACGTAATATAGAAAGACGACACAACAGAAAAAAAAAATACAAACATAAACAACTACTATACTATCAACCATTGACCGTTTGTCACTTTGTTATTCATTAGATACATTTTTCTGCTTTAGATACATTTTGTATCTTTCCGATTCTAATAAATTATTCACTCGATTGAGCATGGAATTGAGACATATTCCCGTACGTGATCTTAATTTAAATACTGCATTTTATTTAACCTCTTTGGATTTAAATACAAAAAAAAAAACTGGAATAATTTTAATTGAAGTCCCATTAATGTCTCAATATGTTGTGAAGGGATATGTTCTGAGAATAAAATTAACAACAAAATCACTATAAGTCGATCCGCAATCAACACACAGGAAGTTTCAGAGCCCTTAATTTTCATAATCCGATCGTCCGTAAAAAACGATCCTCAAACTGAGTGATCATAATAAAATATGATGAAGCGATCTTGGGATCGTATTTTTTTTATTATCAAAACGGGATTTACTGCAGATCAACTGAGATACAAGATGTGATTTAATGATCGCACGATCTCCATTCACCTAACTTCTTGTCGATCGTTGTTTCGCTTTTTCTTATTTTATTTTATTTTTCTTCATCATCTATCTCTGCATTTATGACAATCAACTTGACGATCTGGATTGTGTGTTCAAAAATAAGAGAGAAATAAATAATACCACTGAACTTGTTCGTAGAAACAACTTGAAAGCAGGAAGGCGATCTTGAAGAACTTGACGATCTTCAAGATACAGATTTTCTCCTCCCGATCTTTCTCTTTTTCTCTGGTAATCTATCTTTGGTTTGTTTTTTTTTTTCTTCAAAGTTGATTCATTATAAACACTTGAAACTCTTTTCATATTCAGTGAATTATATCGATATGACTCTTGTATAGAGAAAGGATAGTCACTGATCATGTGGTTTTATGAAATATCTTGTATCTAATTGTCAATTGATTGCCTGGTGTTGAATACTTGATAGTGGCAATGAACTTCAATTACAGATAAAATAGTATAATAAATAATAAAACAACAAACAACCAAAAGATACTCCGAAAGGCACGTGCAAACCAAACCAAAACCAAGCCCATGAGCAACCACACAACAAAATCTAAGTGGAGTGCCTCAAGAGTATCAATTTGGACCGGTTTTCTTTTGCGCAGATTTTCTATTGTATTTATTTTTCTCTGTAATATGAATAATTTACCATTAGTTACATGAAATTCCAATGGTTTCTGGTTTCGTGTTTGTATATATTTTTTTTCTTTGAAATACAAAAACTATCTTAGTATCTCAGTTCAAATGTAGAATTAATGATGTGAACCTAGAGGAAGCAGTTTGAAGAAAAAAAAAGTGTGAACAATTTAATTATTGTTTAAATTTGAAAATAACTTTATTTTTGAACCTTTTTTTTCGTTGTGGTGGATAATATTTTCTTCACATTCCCAAATAGATTGTGAGAAAAAAAAACTGTCCGTATGTCTGTTTGTTTTTATTGTTCTGTATATCTTTTGTATCACTGAATGAATTGTAAAAAGGTGTCTGGAGTTTCAAATTACACTTTCACAAAAGAAATTATAGTTACATTTTGACAAGTTAGTTTTGTGGGAAAATGAAGGTATACATCTTTCTATTTCTATCAGTGTAAATAATAGATAGAGTAGAAATGTATCTTTTATACATTAAGAGCAGAATAAAATATCACGAATTACTTTTTTGGAAGATACGAAGCATAAATGTGCCCATTAAATAATTCTCCATCCGGAAGATACTTTTTTCCTTATTTTTTTTTATTATTTTTGTTTGTTGGTATTTGCGCTTTTTTTGCTTTTCCTCTGCTAATGCCAATTGGGTGGCCCCCTTTTTTCATTCAGCTAGCTGTTGCTGTCTATGTCTACTTTTGGCTCCTATATGTAGGATCAATAGACGACACGACAACGAAGAGGACAACCAAACACAAATCTGTCGTTTTCCTTCCGGCATAGTGGTGGTTGGTTCTTGGTGTATCTATGTATCTTAAAAGTTCAAAGATGGTAAAAAATCATCATCTATATATATGGTGGGGATATACACGATAATAATTTCTGGTTCAGCTTAAGATTTAAGAGATCCTCCTTTCATAAAATGTTTTTGCCATTACTAACTTCCTTAACTGTCGTTTGTCGTTCGTTGTCGTAATATGTTTACAATTTTTGTTTTTTTTTTTTCCGTTGTGAGATAGATTTTAATTTCAAGCCAATTTTCTGAATTATTTTCTTTTTTATTTGATTCGTTTTATTATTGAAATCTATTAAGTGGAACTAAATTATCTCAGGAAATGTATATATCTTGAATGAAATGAAAATGTACCTATTTCACTTGTTTATTGGAGAGATTGCTATATTTTTTCTTTTGTGAAAAAAATGATTTATATAAACTTTTTATGTCATCTGTTTCTGTCTCATTTAAGAGCACAGCATGAGACCATCTTACAAAAAAAAAAAAACAGACAAATATTTATCTGTATATGAAATTTGATTAAATTTATATAGATACCTATACGATTATAATTTGTGTATCTTTGAGATATATTAAGGGGTTTTGCGACATAATGTTTTTTTTTTCTCATAAAATATATTAATTTAAGTGTAAATTCAAATGAAATTCGTTGAGTCAATCCATTAAAATGTGTCCAAAAATAAGGTACAAAATTAAATATTTATTATTATAATTCTTTTTTTTTTTTTTTCTTCATCATTTAAAACTCGTGAGAAACTTTTGATGAAAAAGAAGCAACATCAAGGTATTGTAATAGCCTTCGTGTTGTCAATTTCTTTGTGGTTCAATGTAAATTTATGTAAATCAGATGTAAAGACAGACAAGTTTCAGTCTGGTACCAAACAAGAAACAAAATAAAAACACTGAAAATCCTCAAGAGAGATATTGTATTAAATAAAAGAAATTTACCAGACAGGTAGACATTAATAAATAAAACACACAGGTTGTCATTTTCAATGCAATATTACTTTTGTATTCAAACTTGATAGCAGGTTTTTGGCTGACAAGAAAAAATTTATTATTCGGAATGCTTGTGAATTATTAATTTAGCTTTTATGTCCAGCTTATGGTTGTTAAATTTGCCTAAAGGTTAAAATAGCATCTATATGCTATTTCCATCGCTATGATGGAAAATTTATGACAAAAAATAGTTCTTATAAAAGCAGTTAGCCTTGGAAAGAAAATACAAGGTTAAAATGAATTTGCTTAAGGAAAAAATCCGGGATGAGCCCCCAAATTTCTAAGAAAATTAATATCTTCTTTTGTTTTAAACAGAATCGCGTTATTTAGATTGTTGATTAATGTAGTTTATTCTTGGAAAAGTTTGTCATAAATATCAAATATGTCGGGGAATTTGGTTAGGATTTTTATAAATGAATGGAAGCTTCATTGCTCTTAAAACTGCTTAAATTTACGTCTGGTTTTTAACATAGATGATCACAATGAAATAACAAAACACGAAATTCCGCCTGAATCCTCAACATTTTTTTTTTAAATGTTGAGGATTCAGGCGGAATTTCGTGTTTTGTGCTTATACTATTTAAACAGCAACTCTCCTCTTTTTTCTGTACTTTTTTTTTATATTAAATCTTGGAATAATTCACACTAAGGAATTTCAGATACACATAGGTATTTGGCCTTCAAGAAAAATTAAACAATTAACATTAGAAATTCTCTCTGAGCCCTATAAATTAAACTCTTGCTCCTTTCTATTTACATGCATATTCAACTTAAAGCTTCCCAGAAAAAAAAAGAAGAATAAAACAGAAGAAACCCAACCTATACCTTGCTGGCTTCGCTAAACTTTATCTACCTAGAAATCGAATCCCATTTAAATTAGGTCATTTTGATTCACCTTTATTGTCTATCCTTGCTCTCCCCTTTGTTTTCGAAACAATACAAAAAAGGCACAGATGAACATGGCAATTTATCCACAAAAGATACCGCCGACAAAAATATCGAACTGGAAACTTATCCTTCCTCCTTCTGATTTTTTTTTGTATTTTGTTGCTTTGTTTTTGTCGAGAAGAAGAACCCATCAATCGAAATTTTGCTTTAACAATTGATATCGATGTAGATAAATATATATCTTTGCTCTTGCTCTTGGATTCTTTGATTTGAGTCTTATTTTTGTTTTTTTATTGGCATTTAATTTTATGACATGAAACAGGCGATGAAAACCGAATCATTTTTTTTACAGGAAAAGAACAAGCCAACAGAAAAAAAAAATAAGAAATCTCAGCTCATTTTGTCTATTTCGTATCTGTAATTGAAAAGTGATCATTTATATCTTTTTCTGAGATTTCTATTGTTTGGTTTGTTTTTGTTGGAGCTTTGGTTCTCTTTCGATTTCAATTTAAATTTAAATCTATCAACTAATGGGAATTTAATTTGATTTGTTTTCTTTTTTATTTGAAATTTTTCACACATTTAGAATTGAAATTACACAAATTGCTTCATTGAAAAGGGTACGAAAACTAGTTCTTTTGCCTCAAGCCTTTATTCACAAATAGTGCCAAATCACTGTCAACAGTATCTCAACCAAAAACTAGTATCTAAATGTGACAAAAAGCCTCAAACACAACTAAAAGATACATCATAAAGATACTTTTTTAAGTTCACTTTTTAAAGGAAAAGTCTTCTATTTTATATAAATTTAATAAATACAGGTGACGTTAAGGTATTTGTGAACGGAATATGAGCCATAGATACTCATCCTGTATATTAGAAGTTTGTGTTATGTTTTTAAGTCGACACAAAGAGTACAAAATGTCATCGAAAAGATTGTTACAAGCACTTAACACAGGTACTTAAAAACATCTGTTGTGAAAGATGTGAAATGTTTTTGGCAGTTCTCAAAAAAAAAAAAAAAAAACAAATCAAGAACACCACAGAGAACGTGCTTCAAGTTTTTTTTTTGTTTGTTTAATATTTTGAGAGGAAAAAGATACATTCCTCGTGATTATCATTTTTTTTTTTTAGCTTTTAAGTAGGGATAGAGGTTTAGTATCTCCTGTATGTGTGTATTGGGGTCCCATGGAGTGGAATTTTTTTCATTAAATTTTAATGTGGTTTTACGCATTTTTATAACAAAGATATTAAAAAACAAAAATGCCATTTGTGGCGACACGCAGGCTGAAAAAAAATAGTTTTAACATTTTCAAAATTTATGTAAGTATTTTCAATTTGAATTTCAAATTTAATTTAATTATGGATGTTTAAAAATGCATTTTGCATACCAAATTAGTTACGGTTGTTTAGATATTATTTATTCGTTCATTAAATGCATGAATAGATTCATTTTAAATCGCATTATTTTGTGTGGTTTTAATTTTTGTTGGTGTAATTAGGTATACGCTCTAGTTTGGGCTTAGTTTTGGGTCAATTTTTTTTTTAATTTTTCTGGTTATGTAATCAATCAATTACCAAAGTCGAATGATTTCAATTTCGACATTCGGCGAGGCAATTAAATGTATCCGAGGCATGAATACCACAATGTGATTTGATGACAAAATACCACGAAATATAGAGAGAAGAGTGAGAAATAGTTTTCATTCTTCAAACGTGCTCGAAGGTACTAATGTATCTATTAGTAGAAGTTGTGTATCTTTTAAATTTGTTTGTCTGACTAGTGATAGATACATGGTCAAAATGGGACATTTTTCAGATGTTTTTCTTGAGAGTTGATTTTTTTTTTCTATTGTGTGTGTGTTTTGTCTATTAACTTTGATTGACATGGCGACTCCTATGGGTTGTTGTGTGAGTGAGTTAGGGATTTTTTTTTCTTTTCAAAAAATTGATGTTCATCATCATATCGCGGGTAAAAATCTAAACCACATTCCTACACTTTCATTCACTGATGATGACATTAAAAATATAAAAAATAGATCCTATTTCCCCACAGAAAAATCATGTTCTGTGCGTGCATTAGTTTATGTATGTCATGTTTTCAAATCAATTAGGTAGGAAAAAAAAATGCATCTCAAATGTGTATACAGAAAGATGGGAGAAGTGGAGAGATTTTTTGAAAATGGGAGGAATAAACTTTAATAATTTTTTTTTCTTTCAAAATACAAAGATGTGTCATTCGCATTGATATTTTTTTTTTGTTAAAAAAAAGAAGAAATATGAGCTTTTTTATTTGTAGGCAATTCCTACAATTTTCTTTCGTGCTTGGGTTTGTATTTCTTAGTTTTATTAGAGTTGTATCTTTTAAAACAGTTAAGATAGATATGTATCGTGTGAAGTGAAAGTTTTTCACATGCAATGAAATCGATCTAGAGGAGTTGATTTTTTTTTATTGTTTGGTTTATGATTAGGTAGGTATCTAAGTTATAGTATAGGAGGAGGAACCTATTTTGTTTTGGATATAGAATTGCATTTTATGTTAGTAGGGGGTATTTTTATATTTGTTTTTATTTTTAGCCTAGTTGCATGTTAAAGTGGAATTTAGGTTTATATTTTTCAAGAGAATTCTAAACGGGATTGCATGTGAAAAATAGTGTGAAATCTATATAATGTAGACATAAACGTGGATCCTGGTATTCAGTAGAAATAGCTCTAAATTCTTTTTAATTGTTTTAGGTGTAAATTTATTTGAAGTTGCTACTTCAAAAGTTACCTATTATTTAAAATCAAAAGATTTTTTTATCAGTTCTTGGTAATAGAAATAAGCATGGGAGGGAATAGAAGACTTTAATTATTATACTGGCTGACCACCGCGACATCTATTGAATAATTTCTGAAACTATTTTATTAAAATAAGTTTGTTATTGGTCATTGAACTACGACTAACTCGTCTATGTGTTCCAATTTCTGTTTAAAATCTATGGACAACCAAATCAAGTCGATGTTTTATAAGTAGACTTCGTTGAAGAATTTAATAGAGTCCACCATGGATTACTGTTGCTCAAACTTCAAAAGTTAGGGCTTAATATAAATTGTTTGAAATAATTAAAGTGGTACTTATTAGATCGAAAACATGTTGTTCAAATCGATGGTTTTACATCAATTTATATTAACGTGAAATCAGGGCTCCCTCAAGGTAGTCATTTAGGGCCACTAATGTTTGATTTGTTCGTAAACGGAATTGGTACTGCTCATTTTACGGTATTGCGCCGATTCAGGAAAACATTTCATGACAAGAGATACTCTTAGAGGATTTGTCAACTACTTGTACGAGGTAGTACACATCTGGGAAACTGTTTTGCACCAGCTGAGAATCTTTTAATATAAAATTAGAATTTATTTAAAAATATACTTGAAAATTCTGAGTTTAATTAAGCTTTTCTTGTAATACCTTCTTGTGAGACGTGCCTTGGACTGCCACGCTAAAGGATTGGGGTTAAAACCCTAGCCATTAACTTAAAACCAAAATGTTATTCTAAGAGCACTGCTTCTTCCGAGGAAGTGACAAATTCTTCCATAGTATCTTTTCTCATGACTTGGCCTGAAATTCCGTTTGATAAAGTCATGTTCTATATAGGTAAAAACGATTTGAAAATTTCATCAATTTCTTTTCGAGATAAGTCGGCCCAAACACAAGATCGTCTTAACAATCTTTTGCCAGAACTGTTTTCCTTTAAATTTTTGGTCTTATGTATAGTTATCCTTTGGAACTGAATTTAATACCTCTCTCTAGAAGTGTGCCTATACTGGGGGATCCAAGAAATATTTCAAGTCCCCAAATCAATTTGAATAAGGGACTAATTTTTTGTGAATTTCCACATAAATCACTGATTTAATTGAGTAAAAATTGTTGACAAAAAAAAAATCAATGAAACCAACCTACATATAATTCAGAATCAACATTCTTAAAGATATCTTTACAAAATATATGTACAAAAAAAATCTCGTCCTCATTCATTCTAATCAAAGCAAAATGACCAATGAATTGGAAGAAATAAAAAAAAAGATACAAATTGAGTATAATAATACAAACAATCAATTGAAATTGATATCCCAAATTATAACAACAACAAAGCCGCAGTCGCGCCATGTATCTTTTTTTTTTTTTTGAGAAATTCGAATTTGTATCTTTTTCTCTGAATAATATACGAGTACGAGTAGAAATGTTGTACAGAGAGGGAACGGAAAAAAAAACTTCAAATTACATTAATGCGAACGAAAAGATATCTGCAAATATGTCAATTCCCTATCCCACAACAGTCATGTTTAATGGTTTTCTTTTTTTTTAGACACTTGCTCGACGAGAATTCGGAATTTTTGCTCTCCATATCCACTTACACACAGGCACGCCAATAATAAATCAAGTGTTAAGATACTTTTATGTTAACTATATGCTGTGCTTGTTCCCACTTGAAATTCTTCAGGATCATGTTGTTGTGTTGAAAACACAGAAATTAAATTGAGAAGACTGACGGAGATGTAGGGGGGATGAGAGGGTGGTGGAGGAATCAGACACACAGAACCTTCAAAACTATTTCGAATGCATTTGTATATCTCTATCTACGAGTACCAATGTGTCTTTATACAAATATACATAGTTCTAGATGAATTTTATAATAAACCATGCTACTGTCATGCAATTTTGCATTTCGATTTGCATCTAGGTATATAACTTTAGATATTGCGGTATAGGTTAGAGTATCTGTCCATGCGGTACAAATGTATCTATGCACAAAAAAAACATCTATTTGACAAGTAGTCTAACCAGAAATAATTGTTGTTCAAAATATATATGTGTATCTTTTCAGACGAAAAATATTTTTAAATAAAACCGGCTTTCAGATGCATATACGTACCTATGAATGTTATTCTGTAAAATAGAGATACATACATAAATATCTACAGATAGTTTTTATTTTTTCATTTAGAAAATGGAAATACAAATATTTTTCAATTTAAAATAAATTTTTTTCTCTGTCTCATATAAGTGTGTGTCTGTTCAGTCAGTAGCGACAGACACAAGTAATTACTGACAAGTTAAAGTTACATGTACACTATCTGTATCTATGTTTCCTCCTATGTTAGATATAAATTTATTTTATTTTTTTTTATACAAATCTATGGTAAACGAAATAGAAAATTAATGTTGAATGGTTGGTCAAATGCCGGTCCGGTCTGTATGGATATCTAAAAGAGCAAAATGTGGTTGGCGTGCATTAATCGCTCATAGTTACCTATACGTGCTTTGAATTCAAGTTGGATTGATGTTTATTTTTATTTTTTTTTTAATTTGTTGTTGGCAGTGTAGACATAGCCAAATGAGTTGCCCAAGTTATAATCATGTATTTTTTTGTTTGTATACTATATAAATCTCTCTCTTTCTATTGATGGCGTGAAATGTAATGAGGCGTTTGCAAATTAATTGGAATTCATGTACCTGGTCATTTGAAAAAGGAGGTATAATTGTTGTAGATTTTTATACGAGTATACCTAAATGTAGTTATCTAACGGTAGAGGTGTATCTTTTAACACTCAGAGTGTTGAATATGTTATGTTGATAATAAATTATGTTCGAAATTAAGGTTATTCACGTAACTAATAGTCATAGATACTTGTTTTTGAGTAAGCATTTATTTTTTTAATGTTACAGTTTGTCCTCTATGATTTCAAAAAGTCCTCAAAATATACATATTTAAGTGAATTAAATTGCGTTATAATCTTGGTTGTAATGTCTTAGGGTACTTATTTCTCAATCATCTTGCTCCATTGCAAGTAAAAAATTTTAATTGCTATCAATATTTCATTATTTTAGTACTGACATCATTATTTTAAATGATTAGTGCATAAGAATGTCAGACCGAAAGCATGAGTTCGATTTTTAACCGTGTTACCACTTTAAGAGAAGAAGAAGTGTATTTTTGGGGGTACTGCCTCGAGGGGATTTCCTTTGTAAAATCCCAAACCCAAGGCCTCATTAGATGCTTCACTTCAAAAATAATTAAATATTCTACTATCAATCAAAAGACCCTATTGGTATTTCTAGGTATCTACTATACACTTTCTATTGTATCTGTTGCTCTTATAGGCAACTTAGCATCAAATATCATAATTTTAAATGGAATTCTAGAGACAAGTGTATATTTTTGCACAAATTGATAACCTTATAATTAATGAGAAATTAAAGAAAGGAGTGTAGAATTTGTTTTTCCACTCAAAATTCTCAGAATAAAACTTGGAAAGCTTTTATGATTGTTTTTGATGGATAAAAAAATTGCTCGTAATACTGAGAATTCTCTGATTACATTATAAGAATTCTAAGTAGTACCTACAAAGTATACCTTACATAATTTGTATTTCCCTGAATGAAACTTCAATCGAAATCATTTATGTAGATCGTAAATTAATTAGAGGGAAATGAATAGGTTCATACATATGTACACTTGTTGAATTTCTTAGAAACAAAATTACATTTTTAAGGTATTTGGTATCAATTTCTATAAATTATAGTATTCAAATTCCACTGGAAACTATTTTTTAAGAAATATTTTTAATTTAAAGACAATTCATACGATAATTCTAAGCTTCCACCTGTTAATGTTTGCAATGTTATTTACGTAGTATTTTTGACTTTAAATTGTACCTTGAAATGAATAGCTTAGATAAATATTATTCTATCCGGTTACGTCAAACTTATAGTTAATTCTCTCTCATAGATACGCTCATATGCCTAATAGATACATTAACTTGTAAAAAAAAACAACAACACAACCACAATAACAACAAATCAAGCATCAAGAACCGGAATAATAATCACACTTAAAACCACTTTACACTCAAAAGACCTTCACCTGCCCCCCATTACTGAACACATTATAATAAAAGTATCTATCTATCTATCTTTTCATCGATAAATTAAAATTAAAAAAAAAAACAATCGTGATCATTCACTACTTGACGTTAAATTAAGTATAATTTTTTCTTATATTACCGCCATTAGGGTTTCAGAATCTTGCATAATTTAAATGCAAATTAAATGGAAAAACAGAAAATCAACAACAACAATCAAAAAATCCCCCCAACCCGACACTGGGTACTGAGAAAAACACAAAAAGATACAAATGTATCTGCATTATATATATTATGATATCATTCAGTTGAATTTATTAATGTTTTTTTTTGTAAACTTTTCCTAGACATAGAAGATTCATCTAGACATCTTGGTTTCTAAGTAAACAGTTGGTATAATTACACAACACGTAATTGGGGAATTCGCGGGTATTGCGATTTAATTATATGTTTTGCTCTTTTGTCGCTGATAACGTCGGTCGGTGTCAGTTGAGATACAGTGTCATGATCATGCAAAACAACAACGCAAAGTCTATAAATTAAATCTATTTATTTGTTTGTGTGTGTCATTTTTAATCTCAAAGGTAGGAAGTTGGTTTGCCAACGCAAGTTTGAACATTTTGTTTTCGTTTCTATATTTAAATGAGTGTCAGAGTTAATTAGCACTTTTACTAGGTTTTTTTCGTCGCTCCTCTTCTTTCTTATATTTCTGCATGCCCTAGAGCTGTCTTAAGATATGTATCTAAGGAAACAACTTGTAAGATTGATAATTAAACTTGGTATTTTTTTTCCTTTGAAAGGTGCGGTGTGATTAAATTTGTAGTTATCAAGATGTGGCAGATACACAAACACTCTGCCAAAGACGAAGTAAATTTATAATGAGTATCCATATAGATATGTATCTTCTTAGAGATACGGATGCAAAAAGTCGTAATAATAATTTTGTAAGATATTTAACAGTTCATTAAGGACATAATGAGTGACAAGAGTAAAAGCTTAAAGATGTATTTTTTATTTCTTGGATCAACAGGAAGTTAACAAATTGAAAAATGAAATACGAAATATCAATCAAAATGATTTAAAGTCGAACGTACTGTTGTATAAATAAATACATTTTATTTATTTTTTTCCTCCTTTTTTCGAAATCAAATAAAACAAACAAACATATTTTTTGCAAAAATAAAATTAAAAAAAAAAAAAAAACTTGTTGCTTCCTCGTCTGAGTCGTTCTGTTTGTGTACCATTTCCTGGAAAAGTCATTAAACTTGACTTTAAATTGAAAAATATTTCAATTTCTCCGAAAATAGTTTTTACAGAGAATTCAACTAATCCATTACACCGGATTGAGTATTTAACGTAATCGTAGTTTTGGTTTATGAGAAAGAGTCAATTCCGGCGGACTGTGTTTCAATTTATTTAACTTTGCACTTTCATTGCAATTTCTGGAAATTTCATTTAATTTTTTTCTGTTGAGCTGATTCACAGAAATTGCACCATAAAACGATAAAAATGACAGTTTTGTTGCTGCAATTCAAGTTTGTTCAACTTGCTTACAGGTACAAATAAATATACGTTCAAAAAAAGTTGGAAGAAGCTCTTGTTGAGTAATTCTTTGTGAAGAAATAAAAATAGCAAGATAAAGTCATCATTGTGATGAGGTAATGAATTTATAGAAATTACTAATGGGGTATTTTTAGTGTGATAAAATATTTCAATTATTTTTAAATTAACTAAAATAGATACTAAGCGAAGAGATGTATCTTTTTGTGTGTTAATATAATCAAATTTGGTAGATACTTCTTTCTTTTTATATTTTCTTGATTTTAGCTGATGATTAATTATCGATTATTGATTTTATTTTATTTTTTGTGGGGTCTGTGAGCTTACGTCAGCGACCAAATTTCAAATAAATTTTTGGCAATTCATGTATCTACGAAAATGCCACGTAGAATATTATCTTATAAACCATGATTCCAATTGGGGTATAGTGATGCGCCGTTTGAGGTCTTAAAACTAACTTAAAAGCGATATTAGCGAATGGTTAGTGTATTAGTTTATCTCGCTGCGATTTTGCGTTCGAATTCAGTCTAATCCATTTTTTTATTTTATTTTTTTCTCAGGCATATGTAGGTACTGTCTCTTGCGAAAAAGTAAAAAATTCTTTTAGAGATATTTTTGCCATAATAAAGTGCCTCTCATTCTAGCCGTTCGGATTCGACAGAAAATTGTATGCACCCTCGATTCCTTCCTGTCGCATCATTTTCTTTGTTTGTAAGGAACTTCAAAATCTTTAGATGACAATTCTTCCAAGTATTTGGTTCTTGATTGGAAGACTAACTTCATTAATCGGTGAGTAATGTTATCAAAACGATGATATTGATAAGACTTGTCTGGCTTAGAGTTTTTGGCATACAAACTGAAACCTACATTTTCCACTTTAACATACTTGACCCTTTTCCCTATGGCGCCACTCATAAGCCATACTCCATAGAGATTCTATATATTATCTCTACCGTTCTATAAAGGTATTAAATATCTGTATACACACAGAAAAATGATCGATTAAAAACTAAGTATAACTCGTGTAAAAGTATGTAAACAAGTGAGACTGCCAATAAACAACCTGCAATCTTGCTCGGTTAAAATTACGTGAGTCGACTCGGTTAACTATTTAATATACAAATTTGATTTTTTATTTTAAACAATTTGTTGTGAAATTTCAATATTTTTCAGTGAGTAAAAATAAGAAATTGGATGTGTTATTTTGACCGTCACCACTCGGTTAAATCAAACGAGAAGATTTATTTAGTTCTAATAATTTAAACCCATTCACTTTTTAGAATTAATAAATCTGGCCAACTGTTTTAACCTTGATATTCGTTTTATTTAAACAACATTACCATTAGTTTAATTTAACCAAGAAGATTGTTTATTATTAAATAAGAAATGTGTTAAATTTATTTAGTTGTTGTTAGTTGATTTAAACAAGTTACTCGTTTGATACAACAGAGTTTATCGATTAAACAAATATTCTTAGTTGTTTATTTTAAAAAATTTCAATAAATTCGACGTTACTTTTACAAACATACACTAAGTACGTAATTTTTAACCGAGACTACATTGTTATGTAACACACCAAAAAATGGTCTCGGTTAGATTTAATTTTTCTGCGTGTACAAGAACACTTCTATAGAAATTGTGTAATCTAGATTCCGTCAGAAGTCAATTTCAACTATCCGAAATCAAAGTCAATAAGTCTGTGAATACCCTACACTCACACTCAAATTAAGGCCATCGTATTCAATAGGCCGGCCTTAAAATACCGGCACTCAAAGTATTGTTTACCCCTCAAACAAGCTTTCAATTGTTCGTCAAAAAGGTATGGAAACAGAAAAAATCGATTTAAAAGTGTAGGTACCCATTGGAGAGGCATTTTTTTTTCTTTTGGTTTGTTTACTCATGATTAGGCCCAAGCATAAACATACATTTTCCCAAAGTGCCTTGTAGATGCTTAGGTGTCTAAAGCTAACAAGACTGTTTGTAGCCTCTCTAATGTGCTAGCTAGCGGGAAGACAGCAGCCCCAACTATTTATGTTTGTTTATCAATTTAGGGCCAAACACCACCAAGAATAATTTTTTACTTTCCTTGGAAAACCAATTTAGGTTAAAATAATAAACCTAGGTACCTATAGAGGTGTTGTAAATATTTATTATTTCTAGCCTTTGATTTTGGTAAAGGTTTTTTTTCTGTTTTTTGTTGAAGAGAAAATCATCGATTGGAAAGCTCACGTTCTGTTTGTAGTCGGTGCTTGATTTTTAGATTTTTTGTCAAGCTGACTGTAATGTATATATACTCGAATTTGATTTCAAATTGTTGCCAAGGTTGTGACAGACCAATCATCAAAGTATCGATGATACGACTAAATCGAAATTGAAGGTGATAAATTATACAAATAATGTGACGAAACTCTATATGAGGGATATAGTATACTCGTATGTCTGATGTGCTGTGTAGGAACATACCTACATTCGTGTATAAGTTTGATAGAGTCACGAAATTAGGTTATCTCATAGTGATTGACCTTTTTTCGGTGTTGTAGTTGCTTTTGAATTTTTTTTTGTATATGGCTGTGAGGGGGTAAATTCAGTACAGATAATCCGATTTTTTTTTATTTTGGAAACAAATTCCCATAAAAACATCCCGACAGAGATCAATAAATTGATGAATAACACTCTCTGGGTTTTTTTTATATTTATTGTCTCGATTTGTGTGATGTTTTCTAAAGAATCAAGAATCAATGATGGCAGGATTTTATTTGTTTGTGTTGATTATTTTGACAATTCTAGTGAGTATTCAAAAAATAAACAAACCTACTGGATTTTTTATTGCGAGAGATACTTACGAATTAATACGTCGTTGTATCTATTAAAATTAATTTCCATTGAATTTCAGTATATTTTTTTTTCGAACACAAACAAAAAGTTAAATATTTAAGCTGGAAATATGTATTGAGTATGTATATGAAGTATGTATTGAGTTCAATAAAGAAACAAAAGAACGAGAAAAAATACTAATGCACTGATTTCTGAAACTTGATTTATGATGTCGTGTTTTGGGTCAACTGATTGAAATCTTTTGCGAATTTATAAA
Organism: Philhelius festivus; assembly: GCA_963931855.1. Lineage (NCBI taxonomy): Eukaryota > Metazoa > Arthropoda > Insecta > Diptera > Syrphidae > Philhelius > Philhelius festivus. Next base: position 86,186,526 of record OZ007557.1, on the reverse strand, counting down.
ACGAAGTCTTTTTAGTAGGAATTGAAGAGAGTCTGAAGTTTGTTTCTATCTAGCAACTAGTTCGATGTTGTGCTGCACGCAAAAGTATAAAAATTACTGCAGCTGTAATGATTTGTGTTCACAACTTTTATCTACTGCACAAGTACCTACTTGACGTACTACCCTCATTCGCAATATAGTTATATTTGTATAGTTTTTTGTATCTTCAAAGTTTCAATACCTCAATACCCCCCAACTCTCTAAAGTTTGTCTCAGTATTCTACTCCATCTGCTCTTTTTTTTATTCTGAGCTCATCTAGATCGCTCTGAACATGCTCAATAACAAAATAAAGGCAAATTCAAGAAAAATAAACAAAGCCTTTTTTTGACAGTTCATGCTCTGCTCTAAACTTAAAAAGAAAAACGTCTACCTTGTTGTTTAGTCGAAACACATTTTAATTTGACACAGTTAATAAACTAAGTTGAAGGACTACTACTTCAACTGTCAAAACATTAGGCGTTTTCCTTTCTTAGTTCAGAGCAGTCTGAGTTGTCAAAGAACAAATTACTTCAGTGTTCAGAGTTTCGAATATGTGTTTCTTTTTTCGTTCTGAGCATGTTCTGAGTGTGTTCAGAGTGCGCTCTACTGTGCAGACAGAGTTAAAATCTTAAGACAAGTATTTGACAGATGGAAATTTAAAAGAAAAAACATGGTGACAGCTAAGTGTTCAGGTGTGTTTCATACTCAGAGCGCTGAAGCACACTTGATTCAGAGAATGTTCAGAACATGCTCGGACTGTGTTCAGAACTCTATTTTGAAGTAAAAAAGGAAAACGTAAAGTTTAGATGAAAGGAACAACTCACTACATTAGTTTTTTTTTTCAATTCTTTTGAGACATATATCAATATTAGGTATTCGTTTTATTTTTATGGTTTTAAAGTATTTTTGAGAAAACGTCACAAACGAGAAGAGTATATATACCACAAAAATAATCTTGTATCATGCATTGGCTATGAATTGATAGCAAATCTAATGATTCACACGAGTTGAAAGTCGTGCAAATCAAAAAAATATTTTGATTTTTCTTCAACTTAATCTTCACAACTCAACCAACCAATCAAGTAACAGCTGTCAATTTAGCATATGATAAAGCCACAAACGGGTTGATTTGACGGCAAACCAATTGAGTTGACAAGCAACTTAAATCGGCATGATGTTTATTTTCGTTTTTGTATGTAAATGTCTTAAATCTTCTTTCTTTTGAGACTGTAATAACTTTGCTGCAATATTTAAGTACAATTTTAATGTCGTTTTAGTAGATACAAGAATGTTTCAAACTTTCTCTTCCAATAAAAAATTAAAATCATCGACCACCATTTTTATATTTTTATTTCTTACTAAATTTATATGGCATTTAGAAATGTCATAAAATTATTGCATATTTAGCTTTTTGCAACAACTGTCATTGTTTCGGGATGTGTTCAGAAATGTTTAAAAAAAATAATGTTTGAATGACACTTATACAAAAGTTTTTGAAATAAGGAAAATTTTTAATAAAAAGATTTGACTTAGCAAATTTGTGTAGTATTATACTAATATCTTAAGACTTTAATAATTATTGACCGAAAAAATATTAAAATATAAAACAAAATAAAATTCGATATTTTGCATAAATAGTTCAATCAGTTTGTTGGTAAAACGATTTTTTAAATTAACACATTTTATTTTAAATAAAAAAAATAACTATTTTTTTTTATTTTTTAATAAAAGAATAAATATGTGTTTTAACAAAAAAACTTTTTTTATCACAAAATTAATATATAAAACTATAGGTATGTATATATAAAATATTAATAACTTTTTTCTTGAAATATAAAAAAGCTTTTAGTTTTGAACTAAATTAATTAGTTGTCAAATTAACTCGAATTAAATTTATAAAAATATAGGTGATTTTATGAGTGAGACCGAAGTCTTACTTCTTATATTTAAATTGAAAACTAATAAACATTTTGACTTAAAATGTATTTATTCATCACTCCCTAAATCCCTTAAGTCTCAAAAATACACATTTTATTTATCTACCTTCCTATTTATATACATATCTATATTATTTTTTATTTTTAAATTAAAAAAATATCTTGTCTACAAACTTGATTTATTTATAAAATTTTAAATTTAAAAATAAACTCATTTCCGTATAATGAATTAAGTTTATATCTCTGTCATAATTTAGAATTTTTTAAAGAAAAATGATTGAATATTCTCAATCTATTTTAAATTAAAAAAAACATATCGTCTTTCGTATAAATAAAATCTTCAAAGATCAATATATTCCTCTCTAACAATATTTATTTTGTATTTAAGAATATTAATCTTAAAAAAAAACATCTATAAATTTTCCACGAACCTCGAAAAAAAAGAAAGACACAATTTTGAAAATAAGAAAACAGTTGGAAACATTTAAAAATATTATGCATGCATTTAGATTTTCCTAATTTTCGTCCCTAACCAAAATAGATTTATCGATGTTTTTTTTTTGTTTTTGTTCTATTTCTGATGTGAATCAGAATGTATACGAAAATAAAACCCCAACTAGATAAACCTACCTAATTATGTCAGAAGAGCAACAAATAAATTTATTTTAAGTCATTTTTAGTAAGATTTTGTCCATAAAAGAAAAGCCTAATTTCTGATAATAACAATAAAAAATATAAAATATGAAACAAGCTCGTTTTTTTTTTTAAGGGAACTCCAACTATTTCGGTTACCCTCTTTCTAACCTCGAAGTAAGCAATAAAAATATGATTTAAGGAAAAAAAGAGCGTTCAAGCCTTAAGGTAGTTAAATAAGTTATGATTTCCCGCCCAAAGAATAGAAGAAAAAAAATAATTAAATAAACAAGAGATTTTCTCTAATGAGTATAGGCTTGGGGACCTCTCTATGATCATTATAAGCCTCTTAATTCAATTCGAGTCAGTGATAAATTTATTTAATGCCGATGATGACATAGGGTAAAGCCCATTAGGCATGAGGCAAACAACCCACAAAAAAAATTAATAAAATACAAAACAAGTGTATATTGTATCGTTACCTTCAGACTTTTTCAAAAAGTGGTTAAAATTAAAAAAAAAAAAAAAAAAAACATTTAATTCAATGAAAATACTAATTTTTACAAAGACATAAAATAGACACATAAAGTCGGAGACAGTTGAAGGCAAAAACAGTCCTATAATCTGCCTATAAGATGTCGAATCCTATGTGTATAGATACCGTTAAATGCTGCTGATGGCTGCGGTTGTGGCGCGTCTTAATAATAATATAATTTAATTAGTGAAGTACTACGAGTAAAGTTTGTAGCAACTACACTTTGAACAAAAAGGTTTTTCTTGTTCTCACTTATAGTTAGTTATTTGTGTCAAGAAAACTTTTAACCATTTTGCTATGGCATTAGACTTACTTGGGTATAATTTACTTAGTTCCACATGGAATAGTTTTTAGGGTAAATGGTATTTAGGTATCTGCTTGTGTATGGATAGATAGAATATACTCGTACTTAAGTGTTATATTATGGTAAATGATGATCATGTGCCCTAGTTAAAGTAGTTTGACTTATTCGATTAAATATTGCGTATACACTGGAGGTGGAGGTTGACTGCAATAAATTGTTCTATTGTCATAAATATAATATGCCTACTTTTGTTTTTTTGAAGATAAGATTAAGAGCTTGTACCTAGGTGTAGATAGGTACCTAGAGTGTGACTAATGCTTGCTAACACCTTTGTATCGTTTGCACAAGAATAAACTGATAAGATAAAATTTTTTTGTGATTAAATAAAGTTAAAGAGGGTGTTGCAGATTTTCTGACAAAGAAAACGATTGTAAGGAAAATAGAAACATTTTTGCTCCAGAACGGAAATAATGAATTAGCTTATGAATGTTTTGTATAAGAACCTGCGTCATATTGTGGCAAGAAATGATAAATTGTAAACGTAGATATAGGTTTAAGAGGGTTTCTTTGGAAGAAGAATGTGGGTTGTTTGCTTTTTGAAGTTTTTATTTATCAGCTTCATATAGATAGGTATACATCATAAATTCTATTTTTGGATTGCTTTTTCGAAGACTTGTCGATTGGCGATGACTCAGAATAAGTATCGACAGATGTGTTTTGGATTCAAAAATAAAGCTATATAAACTTGATTGAAACAATTTATTTATTTTTATTAGAGTAAGCAGTAATCGTAAGTATTTATATGGTTTGGAATAAGTCACTTTTATGTTCTTATAGCTTTTAAGAATTTAACTTTTAAAGCTGGGTACTTATAGACCATCACTTAAAGTCTGCACATTAAACTTATCGGTAGAAAGAAAGGGGCTCCTTCCGAAGTATTTTTTAAACTTAAGTCACAAAAAATGGATTTTTGATCAACCCAGTGCACAAATAAAATTTCCCGGACCTACTCGAAGACATAGAACCTTCAACCGAATTGACATCTATTTTTGTTTTTCAGAAAAGATCAACCAAATACTTAGTTTCATTACTATACCTTTCTGTTTATGCTTGAAGAAGAAGATGTCAAGGTTTTCATAATTGATATTGCGCAAGGAAAATTAACATAATTTACGTACATATCAAAATTAAAAGGTCTAGCGATTTTCTTTTTTGATTTTTGGATATAGTTTTGATCTTAAATTCAACTTAATTATATGTTGTCAAATCTCCCGGATTGATTTCGTCTAAAATATTAACTTGGTAGCTATGTAAATCATATATTTTTGGAACTCAAGATAAATATTAAAACTTAGTTTTCAAAACGTAGACATTTAATGTTACAAATGAAATTAGATGACAGAAAAAAAAAAAAACATTTTGAAATTTCATCTAATTTAAGTCGTCATCTTTCTTTATCTACAACATAAAACAATATTAGCTATGTACCTACTTAGAAGCCATAAGACTGGAAGATTTCTAGTATTTTAATCACAGTTTAAGAATTAATTCAAATTATTAAAAACCTTCCCATGAGACCATTCAAACCGATACCACCATAAAGCTATAGTTTTAGTTTCTATGTTTCAAGGCTTTAAAAATAACAAAACAAAAGCACCTACTTAGCTATGTACGAGTATACTAAGCTTGAAGCAAAACAAAAATCAAAACTTACAAAGAACAACAACCTTAGAAGTTGAGTAAAAGAAACTTAACAAAGTTTAGATAATTCAAGACTATAAGAATAAACTTGACATTCTTGAACAAAAATTCTTTGGACAAAAATTCTAGGTCATTAATAGTCAAAGTCATATGAATAAAGTTCAACATAATTCATTGACAAGTAGGTATAAATACATAATTGTTGAAATAAGGTGATCACAACCAGTATATCAAAAAGTAGGCACTTATGAGCATTGCCAAATAAGATATTTTGTCGTGTGATACAACTTGAACCTCACACAAGACAGTAAGGTACGAGTAGATAGAAAGGTTCGTTTAGGGTGCCAGTTATAGCTATCATTGAAATGCATCATTGAAAATTTTCATTTCCATTTTCAAGACGAATAAACAAACTCCAATGGCTTTAATTGGTACCAAAATGAAGGTAATTCTGATTTAAACCTTCTTTTAAATCCACTTTTATTATTTCACTGATAGAAATCAATTTCAATGAACAGCTGATTTTCGTTTCTTTCTTTCTTTCTATTCTCAAATGTCAGTTTTCCTTTTAATGATCAACTATTTCAAATGCATAGAATTGGTTATAATCAGCCACTGACAGGATCTTTTACTGAAACCAATTTTTCAATGATTGCTATAACTGGCTTGTCAAAAAATGAAGTCAGCATTCCACTGATTTGTTCCAATGATGTATTTCAATGAAAGCTATAACTGGGGCCTAAATATCAAATACCTAAATAGCAAAAATAGGTAATTGTTGAAATAAGTTGGTAACACAAAATAGCCACTTAGGTAAAGCCTTTGTGAAATTAAATATTTTGTTGTGTGATTTAGAAGCTCGCGCAATTAAGAAAGGTAGGCGGGGGCCATTTAAAAATTCAATACGAAAATGTTTAAGTAAATTTTTGGCAAAGATAGGTATTTGTTGAAATAAGTTGGTAACAAAAGAAAGGCATTTAATAAAGCTTTGTCAAATTATTTTGCTGTGTGATATACCTAGAACCTTAAAAAAGTAAGCCAGATAGGCAGGTTTATTTAAATCAAATATCTACAAACATTTTTGGTAATTTTTTGGTAAAGATGGGTATGTAGGTACCTTCTCAGATTTTTCTCTTATTAATTTTCCCACACAAAATATCAATTTTTCCAATTATTTCAAAAATATATTAAAGCCCACCAGTTTCTTTTTTCAGGTCTACTTTGTATCCTTGTACACAAATAATAGAAGATATATCTACCTATACAATACCAAAGGATATGCTTCCTATAACATTTTAAAGATTTTCCTTAGATCCTACAATTGTTCAACCTAGGGCAGGTAGGTAGGTAGGTATAAGTATTTATTCATTACTGGCTACCTTTTTTTTTCAATATTGAAAAATTTACTTTGATATCGAACATCCATCAAGTGGATATATGTACATAGGTAGTATAAAATATCATTTTAGTTATACCTATGTACTCGTAAATACCTAGAAATAGGTAGGTAATTTCTTATTATTTTAATCAAAATTGTTTGAAAAAAAAAAAAACTTTTAGTCTTTCATAAGACTTTGCCTACAATTGAGTCTTTACTTTAGATAGGAATATATGAAGGTGCCTTACCATTGATACCTATATAGGTATTAGATATAAATCTTGAAACTAAATTTTGTAAGACAAAAATAAGTTCATAAAAACAAATTTGACAAATTTCTAGTTATAGTACCTTTAAGTCCTTATATGCCATAAGCCTATCTGTGATATCAAAATCTAAAATATCCAAAAAGCTTACTTTTAAAGAAAACATCTAGTAAGGTACCTACATTTAAGACCGGCAATCATCTATTTAACCAAGGTTAAAAGGTTACCAGGCTAGATCTAGGTAACTAAGTTTATTAGACACCTGAAACATTCTTACTTTGAAAAATTACTTTCCGAGGAAATGATCGAATGAGAAATACCTTTAAGATGTTTGAGTTAAGGACTTTATTCAATGGCTACAAATACCTTTCTTTAATTGAAATGTAAAAGTTCAGGATTAGATTTCCAGTCACTGACATTTTTTTCAGGGATGAAGGTATACTTAAAACCCCTTACGAGGAAGTGACAAATTATCTAAGACTATCTCCTGTCATTAGAAGTGCTTCTCATCTAAGACGTTCGAAATAAAATTGGGCAGAAAATTATAACTCGCCTCTATTCCGGTAGCCACGCACACAGAAATCGTTGAGACTTATAAGTCATCAGGTTAAGAATCTTTATGATGTGCTAGATTTTGATTTATTTATTTATTTTCTCTAGTGAAATAAATACCTATAATGTCGAGCTATCAGCATTCTTGAAAGACGTGGAATATCTAGCTTTGTATACCAAACCTTAATCTTTAATAATAACCATCTATCTAGTTTTATGATTTTTTTTAAGTTGGTGTTTCCCCTAATAACGCTGTCGATAACAAAATTATAAAGCTACACATAAGTTTGAATTTTTTAAAACTATAGGAACATCTTTTAAGCTTAGAGGTATAAAACTCCCGACACATGTCACATACCGAAGTAAGCTGACAAATTCTTAGTCTTTTAAAACTTTCATTTTGTCAATTTGGATCTTTATTACATCTGCATGGACCCTTCCTTCACTTTACAAATCCTTGATAGATGAGCAGCTAGCTACCTTCCCATCCCTTTTGTTTAAATTAGTTCTTAATTCCAAAGTTTTCAAGAATGAGCCCTTAACCGGGGAGAATTTGTCATTGGGTTGCCTTTAGAATTCTAAGGTTACCTAAGGTAATTATCTATAGCAAAACACTTTAGAAAGTAGAAAATTTGGAAAACTTAAAAGGTTCCTTGCAAGTATATCTCAATAGGTACCTTTATTCCTTCTATATAAGCTTGACTCATTTTCTTGAAAAATGATTCCAAGTAGGTTCTTACCTACTGTGGGAACCTAAGTAGGTACCAAGCTCTTAGCTTTCTAAATGGTTGCATTAGCCATACTGAAGGAACAAAACTAGAAACAATCTCGATTGTTATAGGTAGGTATTTCTGATTGTTCACGTTAGCAATTATAGATATATTTTGAGACTTTTTTCCAAATAGAAGGACTTAACTACTATACACACATTCATATCCAACAATTTTAAGCTCATAACCCCCCAAAATATTGTAGGTAGGTGTAAATCAAATTAAACCATTCTACGAGTATGTACCTAGTACATAGTGAGTGTTTTCAGCAAATTACATACCTACATATTCAAATAGATTTAAAACTGAACTATAATCCGAACTTATGGATCCTTCTGTTTGAAAAAAAACTTCTTAATAGAAAATCCCTAATCTTAAAAAAAAAATATTACAAATCTCTTGACAAAATCCCTCAATCCACCCTTCGACTTCCATCTATCAGTTGTGGCTATTTACCTATGTAAATCCCAGTCCCAAAACCAACCCCATACCTAACCTTTCGAACAATTTGTCCCTCCTTAGATTGTCATCAATTCATCATAGGCAGATAAGGACAATTAAAAATATATCCATCAATCAAACTTACCTTAGTTTTGAAAATATTTCAAAATTCAGCTCCGTTTGTTTTTTCGAGTATGAAATTCATTCCAGCAAAATTTCGATTTATATGTTATCAGAATTTATTTTATTTCTTTTCTATTTTTTAAGTATCCCAAAAAAATAACCGCGATATCTTTAAAAATCTTCTGATCACTTTGGTTAAATTTTAAAGTGGTATCCAATTTGATATGATTTTTTTTTTTAAATATTTCGTAAACTTTTCACTTCAAATATCGAGTTGAATTTATTTTTTAATTTTTTGATATATCACTAAAATTCAACTCTTTTTTTTTCTCAACACTTTCGAAATTTACCCTAGAAAATCACTTGTTACAAAATTGTATCTTTTCTTAGAAGATAAAATATTTCAAAGATTTGAGTGATAGGGTAGGTAATCCTTTTTATCTATTTTTCTTATGCAAATCCTTTCACTTAAATTGTCGTAGGAAATCAATTAAATTTCATCCGAAAAATCATAAGAAATTTTGAATTATCCACAGTCGTCGCAAAAAACCAAAAATATTTAAAACCAACAAAATATATACTTTTTAAAGTATCTCGTAGATACCTTGATATATATGATTGCTTTTAGCTATCTCTATGGCAGAGATACACTTGTGTTTATCGTGTTTATTTATTTTTTTTTTATTTGAAAAATCGCACAATAGGTATCGCGGTGGTTATCTTTTTATTTTGTTTGCCAATTAAAAGTATAAAAAAATAATAATAAAAAAGAATCAAACACCCAGTGGTAGAAGTAAATCCGTGTACATTCAGTATTTTTTCTTAGATAGAGATGATGTGTAGAAAAATGTAGCGAACGGATAAAGTTTCGAAATTCACGTCCGCTCTCGATAAAGTATCTTACTCAACTGACCTAACTGCATTTCCAAACGAAGATACATTAGCTCGGTTTCGATTGAAAATCGAAAAAGCGTAAATAATTTTTGTTTTGCCTGCCCCGAGTAACAAAGAGTGCAGACAATTGGAAATGAAATACCACCGAGAGAGGGATGAGAATATCTGATTTGGGTGTAGAGCGAATGAAATGCACAAAAAATATACACGAAACGAGAATAAAACCCAAGAAATCGTTCAAAAGATACGAGAAACGAGAATTTGACAAGTTGAATAAAAATTTGAGATTCTTTCTGTTCTCTTAGCAGTGTGTTTCACTTTTTTGCTTGGGTTAGAATGAGAAGGGATTGGAGTATAAGAGAATTGAGAGTGATTTTTCTGGCCACCAGAGGGCGATTGATAGGTTAGGGAGAAGTATCTCACAGATATTTTCCATCTCTCGCTCACTTTCCCACTCATTCTCATTATTTTTTCCCAAGTCTCTCTCTCAATCTTTTTATGCATTTTTTTTTTCATGTTCGTTTCCATTTGATTGCACATTGCATTTTGTGTTCTTTTGCATGAGGGAGGTTGAAAGAAAGAAAAAAGACGATGGGCCGTTGTATTGGCTGCTTCGGCCCGCAATTTTGTTGGTTTGGTTGCTTTTGCTAGGCCACATGTTGTCTTGTCCTCCTGAGTTCACTGATACAAAAACGTGCTCAATCGTTAGTTAGAAGTAGCAGTAGCAGGGGAAGTTTAGTTCGCAGATACTATTTTTGTATATTTTTTTGTTGTTGTTGTTGCTGCTTTATAAAAATCTACTTTCAAAATTATTTTCAGGCAAAGTTTTGGGTTGAAAATGTGAACATATGCGGGTGAACTAAGTTGAAATTGATTTTTTTGTTACTTATTGAAACTCCCATGCGATTTAGCGAAGATAGAGAGATACTCGTACATATTAATAGTTTTCTTTTTGTTAGATACTTATGTAGATAGGAAGATATTGTGTGGTGGTTTGGTTTAGATATCTCCAAACACTGGTTTGGGTTATTAAGGGATATTAATCACCCTCTATGGAGTAAAAATCATCATCGGCTAAGTTGAAGTTCTTGTTGACTTGAGAGAGATTGAATTTTCAAGTGCATGAGGTACTTTACATGATGTTAAACTATGTATACTTTACTTACGTATGTACTGTATATATGTATATTAGAGGATTATGGGTGCACAGGGCGGTTGGTATAGTTGGTAGGTATACCTACTTGAACATGTTTTTCTTTTTGAGAAGTGGATGAGACCTATGATCTATCAGGTTACACAAACACTATGCCTACATTTTGTAATTTAGAGTTTCATTTTTGTGCCTTTACCAACCACATGGGTTGTTTTTTTTTTTTTTTTTGTATTTTTTTTCATTTGAATTCAAATCATGGATGTGTTTTGTGAGTAAGTCCGTTACACTTACTAAAAATGTCATCTCATTAGATCAGTTTAATGGGTTTTGTAGTTGATGTTCTTGTGGTATGAAGAAGTGTTAAGTGCCGCTCTAAATTGAGAGGGTCTGGTGTCATCTGGTGGAGATTAGGTAGATGCATGGTGTTAGACCTAAATCAGAAGAAGAAATACGATACTTTGGCAGGTTGTGGACAGGCATATTATGTATTATTATAAATGTGAGCTTAGATAGTTTTCTGGTGAGGCGAAACGAAAAACGAATTGATTTTTTCGATGCTGTTACGTAGGTATGTTGAGTGTCCTTTTAGGATTTCAAAGAATCTTAATAAATCAATACATTTGAAGATGTTGAAATGTAAGAAATCCCTTATAGGTACCTATCTTTATTTGAAATTAGATAGTACCTACAGTTATTTTAAAAGTTAAAGTTTTTAAATTATATTTAAAAATGTCAGAATGTACATATCTACTTACCTATATGTAGGATAAAGTTAAGTATTTTCTTTTATTTTTATTTTTGTTTATTTATTTCCGAAAAAAGATGGGAAGTAGTGCAGTAAGAATTAAATTCGTTTAGTTTGTACATTATATAGATACCTACATACTTTGTATATAGTAAAAATTTAATTATTTACAAAATGATTGATTATTGTAAGAGAGTAGGTACCTAGGTATTAATAATAAATTTCAATTGAATAAGTTATTCATAGGATTACTTTAAACATATGAATATAAAGCAATTTTTTGAACGTTATACTTGAAATAATTGACCGAAGTGATAAAGGTAACGAATGCCATAATCTTATAGCGTGCACAAAAAAACGTCTTTCGCTATTTAAATAATTAAAAGAGGATAATTTATATTTTGTGTACCTACCAGTAGAGTTGGCAAAACTTATTTTTTCAAACAGATAAGAAGGTTGACGGCTTTGTAAAATTCTATGAAAGAAAAGACAATTTCGTATGTTAATATTTTTTCTGAAAGAACACCCAGCTACATTAGAAGAGAACATGGTCAAATTTTCGAAGTCCATACATAGGTATCTATATAAAACGTCTTGCAGAGTTAAAGGCAAGTTCCAGATTACGAAAAGAAGCTGCATCGGGATTACTACAATTGTGGCTTGTGGTCGTGCCTATAAACCAACTCTCGATTCATAAATTATTAATAAATCCTAGACAATGTTTTATTTCTTAGCCGAAAACATCATTAACTTATTTTTAAATCTTTTGTTACATATGTATGTAGTTCCAAGTCTGAAGAAATTTGAAGTTAATTATGTATGTAGATAGGGGTTATTCTGGACTACCTATTTTGTATTTTCTTTTTTTTTACTGTGGTTTATTATAACAAATTTAACAGTTATGCCGATCAGTGTTGCTAAAGATCCGTAGAACTTAGTTCATATAATAAAATGACGGACCTGAGTTTGCATAGGATTGAAAGAGATTTGATTCAACTCAATTGCCCTTCCACAGTGGAGTTAATTAGAAATACTTTTACTTGGTACGTCCAAGATAAGACAGTGTTTTCTGGAATGTAAAACATTGCAGACTGGGTTCTAAAAATGTCAATACGAAACTTAACATCTGTGTTATCGACAAAAATGACAGAAGATCACTTTAAAGAATCTGACAGGTTTAAAATTGTAAAGTGAATATAAAATGTGTTTTTTTATCTTATACATACACACATATGTATATATCGGACACAATGTCGGTATTGAGTTTCAAAAATAGATACAAAAATGACAGTTTCATTAAAGTGAGATTTTTGCGTTCGTAAACAAGTTATATAGGTACCAAACAGATCTAGACCAACCTATTGGAAATATGTTTATAGGTAGGAGTAGGAAATATTGTAGAAAGGCATCTACTTGATGTTCCCGGACGTTATATGTATGCCCAAGAAAATGCCAAAAAGTTTTTGATAGTCTGAATTAACAGTTTTTAGTTCTGTTTTGTTACTGTTTTTTTAAATCATTTTTTCAAATGTTTGAGCACAATGCGAGCGTTAGGAAAGTTGGAGATGATTTAAAAGGAGATACAAATGAACATTGGTTTTTTATGTCTGAACATCGCAATGGAAAGGAAATTTTGGTCTGGAAGAAGCATTCCACATTCGTGTTGTTCATCTAAAGAAAAAAATCTCCAAAAATGGGCTCAAGGGTAGACTGGTTATTTCATTAGAAGGATGTTTTTAAAAATAGTGATAAAATAATTAGAGACATGAAACATTGCAGCGGTTTTAGAGTGATACAAATGCTTTCCTTATACATCTATCCCCTATCAGTTTTTAAGCTCTCTTTTGAATGTCTAAAAGATTCAAGTGGGTTATTGATGGAACTGTCCAAATATGATAATTATACTCGAATTTTAGACAAATAAACGATTTATAGAATATATAGCCAGATCAGAAGGGTTAAAAAATATATTCCATCGTCGGAGAAAACCTAAACAATTATCAGTATACAAGACGGTCTGTAATGGACAAACGAGTATTAAGAGTTGAAATCTCTTCGGTTTACTTAATGCAAGTGCCACTCATGAGGGGAGGATTTCGTTTTAACGATAGAAGAAAGCATTGAGTTTTTGATAAACCCATCAACATAGTTTATGGTTCCCCATTTGAGATCAGAATTAAATGAACACATCTAAATCCACATCTAAACGAGAAGGATGTGAATCGGAAAACGAATATGAGAAACTGAGAGTACTGTCGTCAACAAAACAATTTATTGGATTAGAAGTTTCAGACAAAGGATCATTGAGGAATATGAGAAAGAGAGTCAGAGACAAACTGTAGCCTTGTTGCACATCAGCATTTATTCTATAAATTTCGGACTTAAGACCGTCCAATGTAACTTGTATTGACCGGTTCAAAAGGTAGTTTCTAATTCAAGGAAGAAGAAGATATACCAGTTCACCTAATGCTACGAAACCGTTATTGATACTTTCGTTCTTCAAGATATTTCTTGAGTATTTTTTTTATCAGCGTTTTCATGACCTTGGAAAGAATGTATTTAAGTGCAATTCAACTATAATAAAATGGGGAAGAAGAATTGTATATAATTATTAGGAACAGGCTGGAGAAATGTTCTCCATCCATTTTGAAAGCTAAAGACTAACTAGAATCTTATATCCAGGATACTTTTGGACAAAATGTCCGATTTACTTATCTTTTTTTTTTTGTTGAATTCTTCTTCTCTATCTTTTCGATTGTCCTATTTCTCCTGGGTTTCTGCGCTCCTCTAATCACTATCCTTCTTTTGTCTTTAAAAATTTAGTCGATTTTTTTTTTCGTTATATTTTCTCGTGATTTTATTTTATTTTGTAAAAGATTACAAATGTTCATTTTTCCTCAACTTGTCGCTTGATAAGCTCTTACCAAAATGAATTTTCCTGACTTAAAACCACTACTTCCTCGCTCGGCCATTCCAGTCACTCACACATGCATACATTAAGCCAATTGTGATCTTGGGTCACGGGACATCGGCTTCCTGAGAACCTCATTCATTTTACAGAAAACCCGCAGTTGTTGAATCTCAAACGAAACTTTGAACTCACATTCACCGATTCAACGAAACACCCAACAATCTTTCCAAAACTTGACGAATTTTAATGACCGAGTTCAGACTGCTCTCAAACTAAATTTCTCGATAAAAATCAAAAAGAATAGAACCGAGAAAAAGCTTCTGCTAGTTTTTAGTAAAGTTAATTTTTAGTAAAGTTAATGTTGTGTTGATGTTTGAGAGAATAGGCAAGAGTCCACCTGAATCGTTGCCTCTTCAGCTCATCCGCTGACAATCTTTTCGTTACATGAGACAGTTCGTCTAAATGTCAAATTACTCAATGAACTTTTGAAACCAGCTGTTCCACTTGACTTTAATCACTCGAAACCTTTTTTATAGCTTTGAAAAATTCTGTCTAAGTACACCAATAGTTGATGGTTGCCCTTAGATTCGCCAAATTTTGCAGCCGCACACAAAGGAAAGAAGAATAGTAAGGAACCCAAGGCCAGTCAATTTTTCGGTAAATTTTACCGTAATATAAAGATTCAAATAGGTTCAAGAGCTGTTTTGTGTTTGTAATCTGTTTTGGGCGACCCGTGTTTAATAGTTTTTAATACCTTTTAAAGGTTGGGAGGGTTCTATATTCCACCAAAAAAAAAAAACACTACTCACATCTTTATTATAAGAGAGAATTTACTTAGCTTATAACTTAAATTTGTATGTTCCGATTTTTAAGATTAAGATCTTAAGGCCAGGAAAAAAATCTGTCAAAAGCAACTAAGTCAACTCTAATACTTGTCATCAACCCAGCTCTCAACGAAATGCTTGCCCTTACCACAATTCAGAATATTTTTGGAAGTGAAAACACCCAGATTGCTCGTAAATTTCATTTTTATTATGATGGCAGCTTGGTGTATAGGTTATCAATGGTTTCGGGTAAAATGTTAATTGCCATTATTCTTGTTTGATAACAAAGAATCTTTGACTTGAGTTTTTCGTTTTTTTTTTCCTGATGGGCATTGAACTTCAACTCGATCGGTTTTGATAATCCAAATAGACTCGAAGAGTTTTTTTTATTTACGATAGACAAAACAAACTTTCCTATCCAAACAAACACAGCGCGATCAGCCTTTAACTAAACAATATACTCAATTAGCTTATTCTCCCGCGAATGGGCAATTAATTCACCTCCATCCAAAACATTGTACATTTAAACAAATAAAATTCAATTCGTTAATGTCTGCTTCAGACTGTCTCCCTTTTTGTATAAGAGGTTAAGGCCAAGAAGCACAGAATCGAGAATTGCTCCATTGTAAAGCAAGACAAAAAAATTAAAAACAAATGATATAATCTGAATCATCAACAAATAACATGCTGGGAGCCTCTTGGGTTCTTATCATTGTTATCATCTTGTCCGACGCCACCGCCACCGCTGGCCGTTGCGTTGTATGCATCGTATGGTCATCATAATTAGGGAAGTAGTAAACTAAAAGAGTAAACAAACCCTAAAAATTAAACGACTATCCGACTTCTCTGAGCTATGTGAATTCTTTCCGAAATAATTTAAAGTTTATATCATTAGAGTCAGATGTAAACAATAACATCAGAGATGAACCACTGACTTCAATGTTTATGGGTAGTATCTGTCAAAACACAATACACCTACTTTGTGGCCCAATGACCTCGATTTCCACAACCAATACCTTGGAACAAAAAAGAAACAGTGTTATAGCACTTTTATTTTAACGTTTTAAATATAGGCTATAGCCTAGTGGTTGTGGTTTCTCATTTTTAAAGTCATGGACTAAGCATTTTTCTGTCGAAATTTTTGAAATAATCAATATTAGTCGAAAATATTATATTATATATAAAATATTATCACTCTCACTGATTAATATGCTCGTCTTGCGTCCAAACAATAAGACCATTAAAATTTGTATTGCTGTCTCTGACATTTCTGGAGATCTAGAATTTTGATCTTTGAACTACTCTGTAGACCCAAGGCAGAGAAGACTTTTAAATTTGCAAGGCTTGGTTTTTCCGAAACCAAAAATATTTGAGATCGGTGGTGACATTCACTTATGAAATAAAGTAGTTGGACATTCCGCATCGAATTGAATTTTAAAGATCTAACGTTCTCAATTATAGCATTTTCTTAAGTGCTATAAACCTAGAGCTGTGGGTGGCAAAAATAGCGGGTCTACCTTACTTGACAGGTTTGTTTGTGAAGGGGAGAACCTGATTTGATTTGAACCTGGTTGAAATCTTTGGCGTTGTACACAACAATGATTGATCCGGTCCTATCCGAAACAATGATCATTTTGATTTATAATGTGCGTGCACTTATGGGGTTAACACTACCCTTAGATGGTTAACAGATTGCGATCTATAAGGAAATAGGGAAGGAGGTTTCGATTATTAGTACTTTTAAGTTGTAGTACGTTCAAGTGTGTCTTGATGATATCGGGTTTCTCATTTGGTGGTGCTTCCTACTTGGCCATTGACTTGTGCTTAAGACAATTGGATAACCTCCTCCGAGCACGGCTGTTCATCAGTTCGACAAGTTAAATATACCTCTTATTATATCTTAAGACTAAGAAACTAGGATTAGGGTGAATAATGATTAAGAAGACGGAGATTAAGGTAAAGTGAACTGAGGTGCTTCCATTTTGTAAAAGTCGAAAGTAAACTAAACTATCTTGATTTTAGGTATAGTTGGGGTCAGCGGTTACCTGTTACCTGCAAAAGCAGCCAGTTAAACTTGTCTAGAAATAATACCTGAATTATACTCTGATCTCATGGGTCTTACAATGGTTACCATTATCACATCAGCTTTGATAATTGCATTCTGAAGGTCGCAGTTACTTTGTCAAATTTCACGTCAGCTACCTTCTTGTTCGTTCAGTACTGGTATTTGATGATGACAATGATGACTGAGATCTTCCATAGACTTAATTGCATAGGCTGGCTAGTGGGACTATTTTAACCACCGAAAGTTCCAATCACCGATTTGTCTTGAACTTCATGATAAAAACATATGTACATCTTGACTGGCATTTTTAGATTGATAGATAATACAATAAGTTCAAGAGGGGTTTTATTATTTAAATAGAAACGCCGAATCTACTATCACAGCAGTGCTAACAAATATATATGGCTGTCAAAACACATCCAAAAGTCAAATTGGGATTCCAATTCTTTTTGAGGTAAAAGGAAAACTGCATTAACTACGGTTTTCCGGGAAGGTCGATGTCGAAATAGAATAAAACTAGTTGGGTGTGAGGTATTAACGAAATTTTTGTTTTTTATTTGATAGGCTAATATGTCATTATGTATAAAATATGACAGTAGTACCTCTTGACATAATGGTTATAGCGATGGACTTTCTTGCAGAAGGCCTGGCTTCGACTTCCAGTCGCTGCCCTGTAAAAGTTTGTACTGTCCCTTGAGAGAAAGTGACAAATCCTCCAAGAATATCCCTTATTATAAAAAGTCGTAAGTCGTTCGGGCTCATCAAATAATACTTTATATCTCCACCATTCCCGCTAATACGCACACAGGAATCATAGGGAGATATAAGTCCGTAGTTTTGGACCCTCTACAAGTTTCTAATTTATATATTTATTTTTATATGGAATATAAAATCGTTCAAGGTAGAACGGTTTGGATTAGTCCAATCTTTAATGACTCTGTCTATCGCATAGATCCCCGGCAGAATTTGAGCGATGTTCTGGATTATTTTTACTTTGAGGGCACCAGTCGATTGCCGGTTATTCACCTTTGACTGCAAAAAACCCCACAAGAAAAAGTCTGAGAAAAATCGCATGATCTTTCGGACAAATTTACGTCACCTCTCCGACAGATAATCCTCAAAACTTTTCATGCAGAAGGTTCACTAGTTGTCACGTAGATCCATCCTGCTTAAACCCCATTTCTTCCACGTTTAAATCATCATCGGACCAATTGAAATTGGTAACCATGTAATGCTCGTTGTTGACAGTGATAGCCCCACCAACGTGATTTTCGAATAAGTTCGAACAAATGACGTTGCCAAACATCAGCACATGTTGTGTTGGCATTACTATCTGATGACTAATGAACCTTGTGTGAGTTGGCGTCATCCCAAGTCATTGTGCCAATCATCCAAAAATCTACTTCTTCGCTTAAGATTATTCTTTTCGGCGAAAATTGACGTCCTTTTCCAAAGGTCCCAATGAAACAACTGTTTCTGAAATCGATCTGTCACCCATCAGATATAAAGCCCTATTCCGGATCAGGCGTTCCTTTACCGTGAAGGTGTTGACTAAAAGTTGACCACTAAACGTTTTAGAGTCGAGTTTTTAGAGTCATCGCGTCTAACGTAAAATGGTCCCAATGGATTCAATGTTTGTAACACGCAAAACTTAAACGTATGTAAAACATTGAATTTTTGTAAGCCCGATACTAATAGTTAGTACGAGTATTGTACCCATTTTATGAGCCATCCATAGCCTCATTGGTATCAATTTTGCAATTTTTTCACATCAAACTTTCAGAAAATTTTGTTGGCGACAAGTTGGCATGAATATAATGGAGCTATATTTTGTATTTAGATACCATGATTTTATAGACAAAAGACTGAAAAATTGTCAATTTTTCGGAGGTTTTTACAGAGGAGGTGGAGGGTGTGGTTGAAGAAATTTGTTAATTTCGTCTACCAACTATACCAAATAACATAAAACATTTTAGAACTACCCAACCTTATGTAGGATATGCTTCTTCTTACTGGACTTCTTGGACTTCTTTTTACTGGACGTTTGAAATAGTAGCTGATGCTACTCAAAGCAACACAAAGTTTGGAAGTTGCTAAGTTGACACTAATAACTGGATACACTATCACTCTATCAAATGAATGTGCACAATTTTTTAAAGGCGCCACCTATAAATCACTACAGGGATAGTGCAAAATTGGATGTCCCTCTCCCTGATTGGAACACGTTTCGAGTGTTGAAAAACATATTAATAGGAAGGGTATAGACTCGTGTTAATTTCAAATTCGAAATTAAACAGAAAAAGTTAGCGGGTGGTAAATACATTATTTATTTGAAAACAGGCAACTAAAAACAATAAATCGGACAACAATTGTTTTCCAGAGGTCAACTCCCAAAAACAATGCCCTAATTCCGATACCTGTCAATACCGGATAAGGTGTTTTTATTTAACTGATGTTTTGTGTTCTTGCGTGTGTACCTACCTACCTTTGTCTTTTATAATAGGCCTTCGGTTGCACATGACAAAAAATATCGGATTTGAACATTTATTTTGTAGGGTTATGCAAAATGTTTAATTATTACACTTTATATCCTTGACATGAACTAGAATTAATGGGCACAGCAGGAAGTTTGAATGCATTCAACTCCTCTCTAAAGAGTGAATAGAACATAATTTGTGTATTAAGTGCCATGGCTGCTTTTATTTGTAAGTTAAAACAACTGATTCATAGCAACGGGTGCATTTTTTCGAATTTGATAAATGCTGAGCAAATAATAAATTAATAGTAATAATAGATATTTTTTAATACTTTGTTCTTCGTCGAGTTTTAAAATATGGGTTATTTTATTTTTTACCTGCTTTCCGAAACTACAAAATTTATTTCTAAAAAAAATATCGTTCTGAATTATTGTGAATTATTTCTCCAACACGTTTTTGTTTCATTATTGGCTTGGTGTTGTGGAAACCCATGAGAATAATTTTTAATTTAAATACAATTTCATTTATCAGCTTTTTTGTAGAGCTGGACAACTCCATATCGCCTAGCGAAAACATAAAATTCGAAATCACCCAAATCTCGACACTAGCAAGTTCCTCTACTGCCTAAAGGGACAGCCAGCCAAACTATACCAACTGAATGCGGGAATACGTCGAGGCATTCATCCACAGAGTTTATGAGTTCTACAAAAAATGGGTTGCCTCAATCAACACCTTTAAATCGGAATTCAACGGAGAGAAGTAATCGCAGAACAAAAAATTTCAGAAAAACGTAGTTTTAAAGATTTCAGATGGATAGGGTTACAATAGCAACCATACACAATATGAACTAGCTCGAGATCTACTTTAACAAAACACTTACAAGCAATAGAATTAAGGTCATCAATCCAAGTGAGTGAATGACAGAAAGTGAATTTAAATTGTTGAATTATTGAAAGTTTAAATGGCGCTTAATTCTAATGTTGAAAAATGCGAAGTGTGATAAAGGGTGGTTAAATTTTAAGGGCCGATGTTGATTTTGAATAAAACACTAATTATTTAGGAAATTATTGTCATTTATTTTTATTATGATAATATGGTATGGTTCAATTATGTATGGAACGACCTCGGCGGCACACCTCCATCCCATGGTACAAATTTTCGATGACGCTGAGGCATAATTGAGGTTCTATGCCGTTAATGTGCCGAATTATCTCATCCTTTAGCTCTTGAATTGTTGCTGGCTCATCGACGTACACCTTTTCTTTCCAATAACCCCAAAGAAAAAAGTCCAACGGTGTCAAATCATATGATCTTGGCGGCCAATTAACATCACCACAACGTGAGATAACACGGCCATTGAATTTGTCGCGCAAAAGAGCCATTGTTTTGTTAGCTGTGATGTGGCAAGTGGCACCGTCCTGTTGAAACCACATATCGTCCACATCCATATCTTCCAATTCGGGCCATAAAAAGTTCGTTATCATCTCACGATAGCGAACACCATTCACAGTAACTGCCTGACCGGCCTCATTTTGGAAAAAATACGGCTCGATGATGCCGCCAGCCCATAAACATCACCAAACAGTCACTCTTTGCGGGTCCATTTGTTTTTCGATAATAATCACTCTTGTATTATCATTCGCCCAAATGCGGCAATTCTGCTTATTGACGAATCCACTGAGGTGAAAATGTGCCTCATCACTGAAGATGATTTTCTTCGAAAATTGATCATCCACTGTTGCCATTTCTTGCCACCATTCTGACCATTGACGACGCTTGAAATGGTCAAGAGGCTTTAGATCTTGAGTCAATTGCACCTTGTAAGCGTGTAAATGCAAGTCTTTATGTATAATGTTCATCAACAACGAGCGTGAGAGGTGCAATTGTTGGGCACGACGACGAGTTGAGGTGGACGGCTCTTCAGCCACACTATAGCGAACAGCAGCAATATTTTCTGCAGTACGAGCATGCACTGGTATTGTCACATCTCCTATAGACCCGGTTTCCTCAAATTTTAGCACCAGTTTTCCGATTGTACGCACATTTGGACGATTAAGTTGATCGAAAAAATCACGAAGTGCACGATATGCCTTTTGATTTGAACGCCCATTTTCATAATAAGCCTGAATAACTTTAACGCGTTGCTCGATTGTGTATCTTTCCATGTATCGAATTGAGTTAGTCTGAAATTGAGATATGTCAAATGAAATGCAGAAAAAAACTTGACGTTTAGGTGTGGTTCACATTCAACATCGGCCCTTAAAATTTAACCACACTTTATAACGGGTGATTTTTTTGAGGTTAGGATTTTCATGCATTAGTATTTGACAGATCACGCGGGATTTCAGACATGGTGTCAAAGAGAAAGATGCTCAGCATGCTTTGACATTTCATCATGAATAGACTTACTAACGAGCAACGCTTGCAAATCATTGAATTTTATTACCAAAATCAGTGTTCGGTTCGAAATGTGTTTCGCGCTTTACGTCCGATTTATGGTCTACATAATCGACCAAGTGAGCAAACAATTAATGCGATTGTGACCAAGTTTCGCACTCAGTTTACTTTATTGGACATTAAACCAACCACACGAATGCGTACAGTGCGTACAGAAGAGAATATTGCGTCTGTTTCTGAGAGTGTTGTGTTGCTGCCTTCGCGTGGCAGTCACCTTGCCGCGGTGCGGAGGCTTAAGTTTCAAAGATTCATCTGACCTACAGGTTTGGAAAGTCCCAATCCGGTAGTGATTTTGAGGAGTTACGAACTAAGAACTGCCCCCCCTAATCCAGGGTGTTACGTGAACCGTGCCTATTGGATGGTTTGCAGCCAGGGGGTATACCGGCTGTATTCTAACGGAACCTCTTCGACACCAGGTCGAATCGAAGAGTAACCATGACCTTACCATATCATGCGGAGCTCTGATATGGCGGACCTACCCTTCTCTAGCTACTCGTGGGAACAAAATCTAAAATGCCAAAAAACAAAAAACAAAAAAATAACACCAACCACATTAAATTTAACATTCCGCGGGATGTCACCGCGAATGAGTATGCGGATCGCATGGAGTCTAACCTCCGTGGAGACGAGTCGAGACCGAACATCAGTCACTTCTTCAAGAGAAAGCCTCATGGGCAAGTGCAAAACCGGGCAGCTCAAGGAGAATCGTCTACAACGAGTCAGGGGAAAATGCCACCCAAGCGAGTTACAGATGATACTCCTGGCACATCTGAAGCTAGCATGAGGAGATTACCTCCCAAGCCGGTGAAGGATGCTGTCAAAGCAATCACTGATGGGAAAATGACACCATCAAAAGCTGTCTCTGAGTCTACCAGAATGATGCACCGGGAAAAAGAAAGTGGCCAAAGCAGAAAAAAGAACGGCCCACTTCCGAAAATGGGCGAGCCAGGTGGCCGGGATGACCCAAATAGGAAGGGACTCAGCGGTGCAGGTGCAAGATGGTACCTCCGGTTCCTCGCCGAGGGCATGTCCCCGCAGGACGCCCGGAAGAAAGTAGACGAGAGAAAGGCGGATGCAAAAAAAGAACCTGCACAACGCCTAGAACAGGGTAAGAGGAAGAGCCACCTTATAACTCCTCCCCTAAGGCAAGACGTCAAAAAAGCTAGAACGTCGCCAGCAACCACAGCGGGAACGAGCACCGCTAAAATCGGAGCCGACGTACAACAGCTCTCGTACGCGAGCGCGGCCAGTACATTGAGGATTGCGGTTCTGCCAAAGGAGTACCCTCAGGTCTCCCTCAGTGCTGACGAATTGTCAGTATTGGAGGATGCCATTATTGAGGAAGTCTCCCTTGGTTGGACGCATAAACTGAAATTTAATGGCGTGCACTTCAGGGCGGGACTGTTGTTAGTCGACTGCGCTGGGCAAGAGACGGCAGATTGGCTCAAGGAAAAAGCCTCCAAGCTGAGTACTTGGAAGGGCAGCGAATTGATGGCATGTATGGGCGATGACATCCCCAAAATGCACAACATCACGCTGTTTCTGCCAAGAAGCACCGGGCAAGACGACAAAAAATCGCTCGCGCTCATCCAGGCCCAGAATGAGGGAATGATTGTAAATGCATGGAAGATCCTGTCGAGCAAGGTCGAGGGCAAAGGACAGCTCCTGGTAATCAGCATTGACGGTCAGTCAGCGGAGGCCATAAGTAAGGCAGGGCATCAACTGCATTACAAATTCGGGAAGATCCCCGTTACTGGCCTACGAAAAAACAATAAGATGAGCTGTATTGAAGTAGCAGGTAGAGGAGCCAACACCATCCCTACCACAGCTGAATCCAGTTTGCCTGCCAACACCCCCCTCCCCCCCTCAATAGATCCCACCACATCAACAACCACAACCCAACCCCAATCCAGTTTGCCTACCAACACCCCACTCCCCCCCTCGTTAGCTCCCACCACACCCACAACCACAACCCAACCCCAATCCAGTTTGCCCACCAACACCCCCCTTCCCACCTTATTAGCGTCCACCACAACCACAACCATACCCTCCCAAACCTCCCAACCCTTCCAAACCTCCCAACCCGTACAATCCTCCCAACCTTCACAAATCCTTTTACCTTCCTATACTCCAAAACCCACCCAGACCCCTGAACAAACCCACAACCACACCCACACCATAGCAGTCATCCAAAGCCAGGTAGGAACACTGGCAACAAACGAAGCAAGTCGGATGAGCGAAGAGATGGAGGGCATTGACCTCTCTCCTAGCCCATTCGATTTGAACGAGGCGCTTCCAATGGACGAGGAGGATGATCTGCTTGCAGATGAAGGGGCATTTGCCCCTACCCAATAAAATTAAAATGTCTGGACGCGGGATCAGAACCAGGCTAGCTCAGGCGAATATCCACCACGCTAAGGCAGCATCAGCTGTCATAGCAAGAAAATTCACAGCGGATAACCTAGGGCTAGTTCTGATCCAAGAACCCTGGATCTACGGGGGCCAAGTTAGGGGCCTAACATGTAAGGACTCTAAGTTAATATGGGATACGAGGATTGACTCGCCCAGAGCATGCATAAAGATAAGAAATAACATAAATTTTATATGTCTTTCAGAATTTATGACGCGGGACTTGGTACCAATACAAGCCCAAATCGACATCGAGGGCAACCTCCGCACGATGGTTGTAGCATCAGCCTACTTCGCCGGTGACGACGCCAACATACCACCAGTCGAAGTGAAGAAGCTAGTGGACTACTGCAACAGCAAAGGACTACCACTGATGGTTGGATGTGACGCAAACGCCCACCATACAACGTGGGGTAGTACCGATACTAATCAAAGGGGTGAGTACCTTTTAGACTTTATTATCGAGAAAAATCTAGATATATTTAACGTAGGGAACACACCTACATTTGTTACTAGAGTAAGGAAGGAAGTTCTAGACTTAACGTTTGGAACCCCGAACTTAAGTCGATTAGTTAGAGACTGGAGAGTCTCCAACGAACCTTCTATGTCTGATCATAGAATTATAGTGTTTACTTTAGAAAACCTGTTGACAGAGAACACCTCTGGCAGGAACCCTAAGAAAACAAACTGGAACCTGTACAAAACTGTCCTAAAGACTAGTCTTGAACGTATAGGTCCACAAGAAACGACAAACAGTAACCTTGAGTTAGAACACTTAGTTAATGAATTTAGCGGGGCTATAAATGAGGCTTACGAACTCAGTTGTCCCCTTAAACCCATTAAAAGGCAGAAGGATGCTCCATGGTGGAACAATAATCTGTCAAAACTAAGATCCAAGGTAAGAAAGCTCTTCAATAAAGCAAAGAGTACTGGAGAGTGGCATAACTACTCTGCAGAGCTGACCAAATATAACGGAGAAATAAGGAGAGCTAAGAGAAATAGTTTTGCTAATTTCTGTGAGGGCATTTCGTCAACACCTGCAGCAGCAAGATTACACAAGGCTCTAGCCAAAGATAACACATTAACCTCTTTGGCACTTCGTTACGCCGATGGTAGCTTCACTGAAAACGAGGAGCAAAGGTCAACCCTACTGCTAAATACTCATTTTCCAGGCAGCTTACCAATGGTAGGAAATATGATAGAGAGAATACCTCTAAGGCCTAACCGGGAAGACTGGAAGATAGCTTCGACTATCTGTTCAGGCAATAGGATTGAATGGGCGTTAAGTACCTTTCAACCTTTCAAATCACCGGGCGTAGATGGCATCTTTCCTGCGCTCTTGCAGAAAGGTAAAGAGGAACTGATGCCCTATCTTATTAGACTGCTTCGAAGTAGTATTGCACTTGGGTACATACCAAGTCTATGGAGAAGAGCAAAGGTAATTTTCATCCCCAAAGTGGGGAAAAAAGATACCACACATCCTAAGTCATTCAGGCCAATAAGCCTAACATCCTTCTTACTGAAAACTTTGGAAAAGGTAATTGATAACTTCATTAGATCGGAAGTATTAGTAAACATGCCCCTAAATCACCGTCAGCATGCTTACAGAGCGGGTAGATCCACAGAAACCGCTCTGTACGAACTAACTAATATAATACAGAGAGCTTTAGATACTAAAGAAACGGCATTATGCGCCTTCCTTGATATTGAGGGGGCCTTCGACAACACCTCTCACGAAGCAGTTCATTCGGCTCTAGAAAGGAAGAGAGTTCCTATCACTATAGTCAGATGGATAAGTAAAATGCTTAGTACAAGAACGGCGGAAGCATATGCAGGACTTAACGTCCAGAAAGTCATTACAACAAGAGGCTGTCCGCAGGGAGGGGTATTATCACCCTTGCTGTGGAGTCTTGTAGTTGATGAATTACTAGAAAGTCTAACCTCCCAAGGAATTCGATGTATTGGCTTTGCTGATGACATCGTTATAACGGCACTGGGGAAGTACGAAGAAACTCTTTGTGATATAGTCCAGAGAGGGCTGTCTATAACTAGGAAATGGTGTATATCTGTGGGACTTAACATCAACCCTACCAAAACAACGATAGTACCATTTACCAGTAAAAGACTTTTACCTCGCATGAAACCCATTCGGTTGGCGGGAGATGTAATCGACATCCAGAGGGAGGTCAAATATTTAGGAGTTACACTAGATAGCAAACTCCTCTGGAACAAGCATGTCGAAATAACTGTCGGGAAAGCCACAAAGGCCCTTATGATATGCAAGAGACTTGCAGGTAAATCATGGGGCTGCAAACCAAACATCATAAGATGGATGTACACCATGATGGTAAGACCCATCATTACCTATGGGGCGATTGCATGGTATAAAAGAACCGAACTAAACACAACTAGGAAATCACTAGACAAATTGCAAAGGCTTGCATGTATATGCATAACAGGAGCAATGAGAACTTGCCCTACAGCAGCGATGGAAACCATCCTTCATCTGACGCCACTACACGTGGTCATTGAAAATGCTGCTAAGGGAGCCATAATGAGATTTGCCAAGGAGGGTACTGGGACGAGTAAAATTATTGGTAACAGGGAAAAAGATTCGATAATCCGGTCCTCAGTAACAAACCTCATTGACATCCCAAGAGATGGTATGATCAAAAGATATAACTTCGAGAAACATTTCAAAACGGAGTTAAGTTGCAAAAAAGACTGGCTAGGCGAAACAATAAACTATAGTCTTAAAGAAAATACCATCAAATGGTACACTGATGGATCGAGGACGGCTGAAGGGACTGGTGCTGGAGTTTTTGGGCCTAGAACTAAACTCTCCTTACCGATGGGACAGTCCACTAGCATATTCCAGGCAGAAGTAAATGCCATAGGCATATGTGCTGGAAGAAACCTCGATAGGAAATACAAAAACCAAAACATTGCCATCATGTCAGACAGTCAGGCTGCACTAAAAGCACTAAGCTCCTACGCCATCAGCTCCAAACTTGTTTGGGAAAGCGTGACTAAGCTTAATAAACTGGGCAAGAATAACACTGTCACGCTCCATTGGGTACCAGGCCACGTTGGTGTCCAGGGCAACGAAGTGGCAGACTCCTTAGCAAAAATAGGTGCATCGACACCCCTTACAGAGCCAGAGCCCTACTGCGGAATAGGAGAAAACGTGATCAAAAACAAAATCAAAACAGAAGAGGAGGCAAAAAGATCAAAGATCTGGAAAGAACTCCCTAAGCTAAGACAGGCAAAACTCCTACTCGGGGACTACAACCGAGAGCGTTTCCTAACCTGCATTAGCTTAAGTAGGAAAAACCTAAGGAAAATTACAGGGCTTCTCACAGGCCACTGTAGGTTGAGAAGACACCTCAACATCCTTGGCCTGGTAAACAGCGCGACTTGCAGATTCTGCAACACTCACGAAGAGACACCTGACCACATACTGGGGAAATGTGATGCACTCGTGCATCAAAGGCACAGGTATCTGGGCAAGCACCACATAAAAGAGAGTGAATTATCATCCCTTAAAATACTCCAAATACTTCGATTCCTCAGAGGGGCAGATTTGGAGGAAGAACTGTAATATTGAGCCAACCTCATCCAGTTCTTGATGGGGGACACAATAGATCTTTAGGTCGCAGTGTTTTTATACCCCAATTATTCATTCATTCAGAGTGTTGCTGAAGACCGTGAAATGTCGATTCGTCGCCGTTCGTAGCAATTGGGTTTGTGTTATTCGACCACATGGAAGATTTTACGCAAAGATCTTGGTGTAAAACCGTATAAAATACAGCTCGTGCAAGAACTGAAGCCGAACGATCTGCCACAACGTCGAATTTTCAGTGAATGGGCCCTAGAAAAGTTGGCAGAAAATCCGCTTTTTTATCGACAAATTTTGTTCAGCGATGAGGCTCATTTCTGGTTGAATGGCTACGTAAATAAGCAAAATTGCCGCATTTGGAGTGAAGAGCAACCAGAAGCCGTTCAAGAACTGCCCATGCATCCCGAAAAATGCACTGTTTGGTGTGGTTTGTACGCTGGTGGAATCATTGGACCGTATTTTTTCAAAGATGCTGTTGGACGCAACGTTACGGTGAATGGCGATCGCTATCGTTCAATGCTAACAAACTTTTTGTTGCCAAAAATGGAAGAACTGAACTTGGTTGACATGTGGTTTCAACAAGATGGCGCTACATGCCACACAGCTCGCGATTCTATGGCCATTTTGAGGGAAAACTTCGGAGAACAATTCATCTCAAGGAATGGACCGGTAAGTTGGCCACCAAGATCATGCGATTTGACGCCTTTAGACTATTTTTTGTGGGGCTACGTCAAGTCTAAAGTCTACACAAATAAGCCAGCAACTATTCCAGCTTTGGAAGACAACATTTCCGAAGAAATTCGGGCTATTCCGGCCGAAATGCTCGAAAAAGTTACCCAAAATTGGACTTTCTGAATGGACCACCTAAGACGCAGCCGCGGTCAACATTTAAATGAAATTATCTTCAAAAAGTAAATGTCATGGACCAATCTAACGTTTCAAATAAAGAATCGATGAGATTTTGGAAATTTTATGCGTTTTTTTTTTTAAAAAAAGTTCTCAAGCTCTTAAAAAATCACCCGTTATAAAGGTGTGCCCAGACCAAGGAAATATTATCATTATCACATTTCAGAAGCGTTTTCGAAATTTTTCTGAAAATTTTTGTTTTGGTCTGGAAGCAGTTTTGAAATGTTTCTGTGTTTCACAAACCGATTGAGAAACTTTCTCTACTTCTCATTTCTCAAGCATTTGCATAGGGAGTGAGTGTTCATGCTTTAAAAATTAAGTAATATGTCACAAAAAGTTTGATGCAGCGAGGATGTTCTTAAATTAACAAAAATACATGAAAAAAAAGGTTTGGGGGTCCTCTCGATTAAAGCTTTAAAAATAAGTACAAACAAATTATTTTTCATTTCATCTTCATCTTGAACAACAAAACGTGAAAAATAAAATGGCAGCCAAAAGATTTTTGCAGAAGCTGTAGGTATAGGCGAAGAAGAGGTAGAATGAATTTCTCATCTTCTACTCCATCCCATATACCTACGTTGGCTCCATTTTGGAGAGATTTTCTTCGAGGAACCTAGTGATCCAAACTAATCCTAGACATAGTCTCTCCCACTTCATAAGGTGCTCCAATAGTTCAACGAGTAGAGAGAAAATCTCTTGATTAATGTACCAGCTACTTCAACCTAGCCTAAAATAGTGCGATGGAAGCTCTGGATGACAATATAAGCCCAATGCATGACGAGGAGGCGGTTTCATTTCATGCTGACCCAGGGTCTGTCTCAGTGCCGCCGCTGGTTGTTCGTGCGCCCTTGTGCAAGAACCTTAAATTTCCGCCCCATATCTTGGGTGCCGGGGTATATACGTTGAATAAGTGGAAGTTTTATTTATTCTCCATTTTGCAGTTGAAAAATTTAAGCAAACGTGCATTGTTGTTGTCGCGTTCCAATCTACATCAAATTCTTTTACAACGAACGTAGTCAGACTAGGATTTGGGGGGGGGGGGGGGGGTCGTCTCTCCTGTAAATGAGTTTGAGAGTTTCTGTTATAGCATATACAATATTTGCATCCTTTTAAGATTATTTACTCTTTTTACTTGAGACTTATAGGTACCTACTATATATGTATAAGGCAAGTTATGCATTCGTAAAAAAATCGAACTCGAGATTTTGATCAGTGTTGACATTACGATGATAGGGAAGATGGAAAAAGTGGGTCTTGAAATTTTGTCCCCACACGTTTTTTTTTAAGACCAAAAATAATGGTTCCTGCCATATGATTTTTTAGCGAAATTGAAAAAAGAATTTTTAAACAATGTCCAATAGATTTAAACAAAAATCAAAAAATTTAAAGAATCGGTACAACCGAGTTTGATAATTTGTTTTATGATAAAGTGCCCCAAAATTTTAAATATTCCTGTGCATTCAAATTTTCAAAAAAAAAATAGTTTGGATTTGGTAGATTTTTTAAAAACTTGATAAATAAAAGTTTCTTAATATAAAGAGAAAAAAAAATATTACCTAATAATAACGATACCTGCTCTACAAATGTTAAAAAATGGTTTTCGAAAATCGTATTTTTCTCGAAAACGTCTCCGAGAATCTTGATAAATTTTTTTTCTTATGATAAATTTTTACGTTCTATAATTGAACAAAAAAAAAATTGAAATTAATATACTCGTATTATTATTACTGACTTAACTGACCATAGAACCATTTTGTCGATTTTTTAATTTCTCATTACCGGCTGAACGGATTTTAGTAGATTATTTTTTAGATTAGATTTTAGCATAAATTAATATTTGCTTGCATCACATGGCATCCTATTCTTAGCTCTAGCTACTACTGAGATTTGTTTTAGTCATTTAATTGATGAACTTTATGTTTATGAACATTTTTTTTTCTAACCGCATCAATGTTTGAAGTCTTTTACATAAGAGCAGGTTCGTGCGGCTCAGTCGTGCATTTTATTTTAAGGGGAAACACAAAATATGGCGATTGCGAATAATTTTCTTCAACAAAACCATTTTCATATAAAATGCAAAGATTCGAGTTTCTAGCACAGTTTTTAATTTATGTATGTCAAATCAATCCTTTGGTAAAAATCAATAGTTTATAGCTTGACAGAAAGAAGACAAAGTACATAGTTTTTGATACTTTTAAAAGTTTTTGTTTTCACCTCTCTTTTTAAGACACTTAGGGCCATTTGCTGAAACGAAACTTAAATATTTATGTTCAACCTAAGCGCTTATGTTCTACTACATAAGAGTTAATGTGGAACATAAATGTTTATGTTCTGTATCAGCAAATGGGCCTTAATCACTTTCTTCCGGATCTGGAAGTATTATATATAATTCCTTGACATCTTAGGTATCCCTTGATGGAATTTGACATTTGGTGGTTTGTGTGCGAACTATATTTTGATATAAATAGAGTCTGAACTCTGAATGTCAATTGAAAGCTCAAATTCGAACGACCAATGAAACGTTAAATTTCTGGGTTATTCTGATTTTGTTCAATCCGTTGACATTTAAGTTATTTATCAATTGAATTCTAATATTAATTAAAAACTATTCGTAAATCCTTATTTAAAAACAAAAATAAATAATTAGAGACACAAAACTTTTTTTCCTTGTTTACTTTTTCATTGTAAACGTGGTTTGTTTACAATGTTTTAAATTATCTTCTATTAATTTTGTTCTAAAGTTACCAACTTAGATTTAAGATATTTAGCTATATCATTGCAATCAGAATATTGATACCCATTTATACAAAAATACGAGTAAATAGAAAAGTGAATGTTTTCGAGACACTATTTTCGTTTTATTTTATGTGAAGTACATGGGCTGTAAATAAAAAAAAAATCAATATGTTTTTCGAGTTTATAGGTCTGAGATGAAGGTTGCGTGGAAAGCTATATCCCAAGTGTCAATCTATGGCGACATGGCGTTAAGCAGTTTAGACTACGACTGCAATCGAAGAAGTTATTTGTTGTGAGGTGCGACAGTCACAAACAAAATATGAATAAAGATTGGTAGTAGATTGTGTGTGGGCACTACGTAGTGAACGGTCAAATGTAAACAGGTTCCAATACCTATGTATGTTGAGTTAGATCGATCTCTTAATTT
Organism: Philhelius festivus; assembly: GCA_963931855.1. Taxonomy (NCBI): domain Eukaryota; kingdom Metazoa; phylum Arthropoda; class Insecta; order Diptera; family Syrphidae; genus Philhelius; species Philhelius festivus. Next base: position 86,154,244 of record OZ007557.1, on the reverse strand, counting down.
TCCGCCCCTAGACGTTGGCGCCCTTGTGCGCCGCACATTTTGCACATATGGTAGCGGCGGCCCTGGTCTGTCTAACAACCGCGTCTCTAAACGCCACACCCTCCCAAAAATACGAAAAATATCACCACCGGAAAACCGGAACCGAGGAACTCAAGGAGGAAATTCAACCGAGATTGAATATTTACAGGTAGGTATACATGAACAGTTCAGAAACGGTGAGCCTATCTGAAACTATCTGACACTTTATACCTACCTGAGCTAAATATATAAGATTAGGGCCTTATTCAGGGAACAACACTGCACGATTGTCATCGGATCATCATAAATCCCTCTGCAACGTGTGAAAAAAGTTTCTTCCTTACTAAAATCCATAGCTACCTATTTAGATTAATAGCTGTGTAGCTTAGCTTCTTTTACACGAGTAGGTTCCTTGTCTCCAAAGCCATATAAACACAACACTATTTTAATCAATAATCTCAGAAGATGAATAAGATTCCCGGAGTCGTTATATCTATCTATAAGGTAGGTATAAAGATAATAGATACCTATGTAATTATCAAATTCATAATTTGCAACTCTACAAATCTATCCCCCCAAGGATCGCCTGCAAATCAATTATGTGTTCGTCCTTAACCAGGTCATTGATTCATCATCAAATTGTTACCTACCTGCCTGCCAACCTCTTCTTGCTCAAACGAAATTATCTTTGAAGATCTTGCCCTCTGGTCATTCAAAACAACACAAAAAAAGCAAAAATCAAACAAAAGATATACCTACCTACCTAGTTTCTTGAAACCTCGAAACTACCTTGGTATGCACCTAGTAGGTACATATATGTATTTCGTTTGATTCGACCAAAGATACCACTAAAACTATACCTACAACCCGCAATCATCATCATCATCAGCATCATACTCTAAATACTATTTTCTGTTACAAAAGACATAAAAGTCCAATGAGAATATGCACCGCTCAAGAAGTGCAAATCTCTGTCTCCCCAAGGCTTGTGGGGGAAATCATATCTAAAAACAAAAAACATAACTAAAACCTATACCAAAATCAGGCGAAAGACAAAAATCTACCTCACGACTGCCGCGCAGCCACCCGAGCTCAGATAAATTTGCTCAGATACACGCGAGCGAGACAAAAGAAAAATAAAACCTTACCTTACCTACAAACAAAAAACAAAAAAAAACAGGTAGGCACTCTGGCAATGGCAAGCGAAAAAGTGGCAAGGGAAACCAAATAAAACCAAAAAAACGCGTGAGAAACACACCTGCCGGACGGACGACGACGACGATGACGACTGTACGGACGGTCCTGCTCCCGAGTCGTCCGGCCTGAATTTAACTAGGCCTCTGGCTGTGGATACACACGACTGCAGCCATTATTATCTTTTTTAAATGTTCAAACAAAAGGAATACACCGACCCAACAACACCACTAACAACAACCAAGGTCTCTTCTTATTCTATACTTAAAACAGCAACAACAACAAAAACAACATGGCATCATGCATTTCGATTCGAGTGCACTGGCAGAAATAAGCAGGCACCAGAGGAACACACATCCTCGTCGTCATGAAGGACGACAGCCCCACGATTCTTCCCAAAGATACACAGATACTGAGACTGAGGAGATCCCATACATATAAACAAACAAATAAACAGACCCGAGGAAGGAGGACTTAGGTAGACCGTCATTTGGCTTGCAAAAAAAAAACACTCTCAAGTTACCTGTTCCGTTCTGTCCCAATCCGCCCTCCTTGCTGCCGTGTTTTTAAGTTTTTTTTGCGATGTCTCTGATGCTACACAAAATCGTGGACTTCATGTCCAATTTGAAGATGTTATTACTGCTGCTGCTGCTGTTGCAGCACAGCACAGAATTCCACCTCTTTGCATGCACTCATGCATGCGGCCTCGTCGTCGTCGGTATCGGTCTTCCTTTCCGTCCAATGCCATGTGGTCGTGGTGTGCCTTCGTGCGATCTGTTTGGTGTATTTGTACGAGTATCTATGATTGCTCAAATGCTTTGGTACTAACATACCAAATGGCGTTGCCATTAGTAGACTTTCATCAGACTAGATGGGTTTTGTTGAAAATTATATGAAAAGCTTGATCTTTGTATCTGAATTCCATAGTTTCAAACTTTTCCAAGGTATTGTTCTCCACAGACGTTTGACTACAGAAAAAAGGTAAGCAATTCGTAGTAGATATGAATTTTTGAATGATCTTAACTGGTTTGGTTGAGGGGTCTCAGCAATGCCAAGATAAGCTTGTGAACCTGAACAATAACCTCAATTTCACTCTTATCTGGGTCACAGTGGAATGGAGGGAAATAAACGGGAAGCGAGCTAGCGAGACAAGGATCAGCCCTTCATAGCTCAATTGCGGAAAGAGGTAAAATTCCTGTTATGAAGGCAAAATCGTCCCAATTTTTCTTAAAGAATCCAACGGCAGTTGGAGCGGCTTAACCAAGTGCATTATATCCGGATATAGTAAGTCCCAAACAAATGATCTAATAAGTAGACTCATGTTTGAAATACAAATAGCAATATTGATTGTAGTAGTTGTGGGGATCAGCGGGAAAGAGAAACCGTCGTATATTTCCTTCCTGTAAATATCCTGCTCTGGCCGGAACATTACGACGAATTTTCTCTGAGATGAATCTTGAGGTCTTCTTTCGAGTACTTCTCGGTTTTAAGAACGCGAGTTGGCGAACTTATGGTAGAGGGGAGCCCATGAATCCCCTATCATATCCAATCAAAACTTTAGTTCAAACGATCAACTATTCGGAAAGCTATTCCTCGAAGACCTTAACGAACTATTGAATTGAAAATCAAAGATTTTAAGTGGCTCTGAGACGTACCTTGACGACTTCTGTAACGGGTACTCCTTCATCTTAAGACCGCGAACATAATGTAGAGGGGAGCTCATGAGTCACTCATCTTGTCTCATTAAATACATAGGTAGGCCAAGCGATTTATGGTATCAAAACGGCGCACTCCAAGGGTAATTGTATCAATGAGCAATACATTCCCGTGGCCGCCATTTCATTTCTACCCAATGTAGCTTTTAATAGTTAGACGACTTATTAAGTCCCAGTCTTATCAGATTCCTTCGAACAATTTATACGTAGCGCAAGGATTTGCCGAAGCCCAAGAGAAAATATACGATTGATGTCAAGTATTATAATCACGGTAGCCCGGCTCGCTCGTGAGAATTTTCCTTTCACCAATTCGAGCATTGTGTCGAATTTATGGCATGTAGCGCCGCTTGTTGGAACCACAGCTTGAATATATTGATGTTGTCAAAATGTGATCACAGAAATTCGGTTTACATAGCTCCATACCCGAGACATAAACGGTAACGTTGTCTTCTTCATTTCAAAAGAAATAAAGTCCGATAATGCCGCAAGTCCGTAAATTGAACCAAACAGTCGATCTTTGTGGATGCATTGATGCTTGCTCGAAAACTTATAGAATATATTTGATCCAATAACCAATTTTCCTTGTTGAGCCTAAAATGGACCACGTCGGAGAAAATGACTTTTGGCAAAACCCGGATCTAATATTTCCAATTAACGAACTCACGGTGTTATCTTAGCTCGTCCGGATAAAATGGCAAACCTTTTTGAATATTTTGACAGCTGGATTTTAAATTGGTAACTTTGACAGCTGCTACAACATGACAATTGGAAATAATACCACTGCTATCTATTCGCCCTTAATAATGTCTTACTTTTGTGCTACTTTGCAGCTGGAAAATTAATAGGTTCACAATCTTAAAATCCGGTGACAACGACAATCGTATTGTTGGAATTGACCTTAACATGAAAAAAAAAACTTGATATTTTCCAGTTCCTTTGACAGCTTGGAATCACTCGTTATTTTGTATATCGTATACGATGAAAATTTTTCGTCGAAATTGGTGTAATACGTGAGAGCCAATGATCTAACGACCCATGTACTTTGAGACCTTAGTGTCCCATCAAAGCTGTGCAGGCTCGAATTAGATTAAAGCCACTGTGAAATAGATAACCTTATGGCAAGATATCAGCATTCCTCAATTATTATTAAAGTACATTATGTGCCATGATGGCGTTACTCACTTTCATTTTTGTCAAAAAGTAGCAAAACTTATTCGAAAGTTTACGAAAGACTGTTGAAACACGTTGTACGTCCATTCAGATAAACAATGTTCACCAGCAAATAGTTCCAATACACGACTCTGTTACAGCTCAGTTCTATTTTTAGGACAATGGTCTGCTCTACTTAACACAGAAATATTGAGGCAGGCACTGAAGCGAGTTCTTGTCCGTGTAGTGAACGATTTTCCATTAAAAAAATGTGCTCGATGATAGGCCAGGGAATTTCAGGATGTTTCTATAGGTATATGGTAATAATTTTGAAGCCTTGGTGATTTATTAAAGTACTTAAAGCGATTCCTATAGGAATTCAGCTTCGAGGTCTCGAGGTTTGTCACCTTTTATGTTATGTTTATGTTTTAAAATTAGGGCATGACCTCACATAGCTTGGGTGTCTAAGCCTACCTAAGAAATAATAATAAATTAGAAGCCAACGGCTTATAGAGAGCCTGAACCTATGGACTTAAGCCTCTCAGCCATTCCTGTATGCGTGCTACCAGGAATCAAGGGGACCTATAATTTTTTTTTTTGTCCGAGCGGCTTAGATGAGAAGTAAACTATCTACATCCTTTTTTATTTCGTTCTATCTTTTATTTAAATTAATCAAAGGTTTTTTTCTCGAAGTAATATTGCATTTTATTTTAATAGGAACAAATAAATAAAGTGGCAACGCGTCGCCACAATAACCCCCATCTTCTTAAATGCAATAGATCTTCCTCCCTTTCCTTGACTTTTTTTTTATAAAACATTTCAAGCGACAAGTTCAACTGTGGGACTGTGACTCTGTGATGTGATGAGTGGTGGTGGTGCTGCATTGCAGCTTGCAACAACAGCAAGAACTTTGAGATGAATTAGACAGATAGATAGGAACTGAAGGAAGAATGAGTCCCGCAAGAGGAGTTCAAGCTGGGTGTTTGTAATCTCAGAGGAATAATTTTCTATTTCATTTTTCGTTGCTTCAAATTGATCTCGATATGTAAAAAGTAGGTGCTTTTTCTTTGTTTGTAGTTGCAGAGGCATCTGGCATCTTTGAGGATATGTATTGCGATCGCAAAAACTGAATGGTTTTCTTTTGACAGTCTTAAAAACAAAAGGGAGCTTTGTGTTGAAAATCGAATAAGTAGTAGCTTTTAACGATCGGGTGAATTTTCCAATCTCATTTTCTCACATTTTTTTTACACTAAATTAAAGGTCTATAATAAACGATTACACGAATAGACAGATACATTTCTGTGGGTTACATTTAAAAAAAAAATAGCTGTAAACTTTTTTATCTAAGTATGTCATACTTAAGCCTAAATGTTTAATAAACACGGATACCATGTTATGTTTAGTGACAGGAAAAAAAAACTAAAATTATACTTTAGTTAATTTGTAAGTATATGCCAATTTTCCCTTCACTTCTAAGCTTGAAAACAGTTCAAATAATCTTACATAATTTATTTTGCTTAAATTAAAATTATATAATAGATGATTTAAATTTTTCAACTTTACTCTTTCTTTTATTGCAGAAACTAATGAATATGAAATTTTACCCGGGCGCCAATCAATTGAAATATTCCTTATAGTCCTTTGAAAGTATTTTTTCATCTTGTAAATGCATTTACTTTTTTTTTACGATAACGTCGATTTGTTATGCAGAAAGAGGGTTCTACGAATTTTAAATGAAAAAAAAATTTCCAAGCTAATTTTTGTAAAGATTTTTTTTTTACATTATTAGATAATTTTGTATTTCGAACACTACAATTTATGTATTTTTAAACTTTTTACTTTTTAACATGATCTAAAAGATTAAAAAAATTCTGTTACAACAATTCAACCGTAATACCCGTACTTCTAGGAATGCTCAACAGTTTGCACTTGAGCTCAATTTCTGATGTACTTTCAAGAACAGAGATTCTTTTTTTTTTAGCCGCACTAGACCAATGTGGCATGCTTTACCCGGCTAAATGTTTCCCAATCATCGCAATGTGCAGACATTGAAAAACAATGTGCATCGGTATCTCCTTTCTAATCCTATCCTACTTAATTGCTCGCACTGTATCATTATAAGGGTATTCATAACCCCTTGAGTGCTCGTATAATATAAAAAAAACTTTTGTTTTCCTAAATCGGCGTCATGCATTTTGATATTTTTATTTTTCAAAATTCCTATTAATACTTTATTGTAAAGGGTGTTTTTATAAATGGTGATAGTTTAAAAAAATAAAATGCACGAATGGGTCGCACGAACTTGCTCTTATGTAAAAATTAAACATTTCAAAAATTAATGTTATAAGGAAAACACTAAAACATATCTTTTAGTAGGATGGCATGTGATTCAAGCAAATATTAGTTTATACAAGAACAAAAATTATAAGTCGTAGTGGATTCTTAAAAAAATAAGCTTCTGAATACAAAAATTTTAAAATATTTTTAAGAAAAAAATGCACTCACAAATTTACGTACAAATAAAAATTAAATTTCCACAAAAATATTGACCCGCTTTTGAGATATGTAATTTTCCAAAAGAAAATGATTGTTTTTTCAAGAAGTATTTTTTTTTAGTTTTGAAATACAATATTTTTCAAACTTTTCTTTAAAAAATTGCATTTAAATCCATTAGGTATGCCGATAATGAGAAATTCAAATTTTGAAAAAATGCTGCTATGGTAGGTACGGTCAGTAATATCTTTACTTCAAAATTTTGTTTATTTAATTATAGATCTTAAAAATTAGGTGATAAAAAAAAACAAAATTCCAGAACAAATATGATGAAAATAATATGAAAAGAAGTATGATTTTCGAAAACCATTTTTTAACATTTGTTTGTTGGGTAACGATATTTTTAGGTAAAACAATGGTTTGTTTCTTACATCTTGTAGCTTTTATTTGTCATGTTTATTTTTAGAAATAATAAGTTTTGAAAAAAAAAAATGTTTTGGAAAATTTGAAAGCTTACTAATAATAATTATATTACATATAATTATATTATATAATTATATTATAAACTTTTGGGGAGCCTTAGCATAAATCGGTTTCACTGTTTTTGAGAAAATAAAAACAAGAAAAATGGTTCCATGGGGGGTACCATTAATAACTATTACCTATCTTTAACTAGGTGAAATTTTTTGAATTTTCTTTTTTATCTGTGGAAGAGTTTTGCAGAAAAAATAAAATGCACGACTGGGTCGCAAGAACTTGCTCCTATGTAATAGACTAGGAATTATAAAAACGAATGTTATTAGAAAAAGCTGTTCATAAGGATAAAATAAATTTTTTAAATTCTTTTAGTACGAGTAGTAAGAGACAAAAACAGAATGCTATGCAAATATGAGTTTATGCAAGAACAAAATTTATAAGTCGTTGTAGTGGTTTCTTAATAATGTAAGGTTTTATATAAAAAACTTTTAAAAGATTAAAAAAAAAAAATTCGTATGTCAATTTTAAGTTTTTATCACTGTACGAATGAAAATTGAATTTCCAAAAAAAATATTGACCCGTTTTTGAAATATCAAATTTTCCAAAAAAAAAAATGATTTTCTTTTTAAATTTAGAAATGCAATGGTTTTTACATTTTTTAGGAGTATCTCTACAAAAAATTTCATCAAAATCCTTTATGTCAATAATGAGTAATTCAAAATTTTAAGAAATGGTTCTATGGTAGATACAAGCTGTAATATCTTAATTACAAAATTTTTTATTAAATTAAAGATCGTTAAAATTAATTGAAACAAAAAATTTTTTATCAAAATTCTAGGCGCCCGTTTTCGAGAAAAATACGAGTTTTGAAAACTATTTTTTAACATTTGTATGGTGGGTACCTTTATTTTTAGGTAAAATAAAACTTTTTTTATACATATTGTAGATTATGTTGAGAAACTTTTATTTATTAAGTTTAAAAAAAAATCGAGTATAAGGTTTTCGAAATATGTATTGAGTTTTGAAAAAATAATTTTGAAATTTTTTTTAAAAATCCAAAAAATTGTTTTTGAAAATTTGAATACACAATTTTATTCAAGTTTTTGGGGAACTTTCAAAAAAAATTATCAAAATCGGTTCTACCGTGTGGGGAAAAAAATTTAAAATGATATCTTCCAAGTTTGAAAAAAATCGGCCGAGCCGTTTAGGCTTTAGTCGAACAGACAGAATTTTCTTTAATTTTTTATTCATTCCAATATTGGAATAGTTTAAAAAAATTATTACAAATAAAGGGAAACAGTTTATTGTTTTTAAACAACAAACATGTTTTAGTCACAATTAAATTGGATGTATTCATGATGAATTTTCAATTTAAACTTCATTCAAACAACCGCGAACTGTCAAATCAGCTGGCACAAAAAAATGTTTCCAATTTAAAGTTCTCTGCCTCGAAGTAAACAGCCTTTACTCAAACGTTTTTGTAATGATTTTCTCATTATCGATTTAACCCATTGGTTTCAAAAAGCTTGAATTTTATATTGAGGTACCTTTATTTTTGTATCAAAAAAATTGCAGAGTAGATTGAATTCCGGTATTGGCATCACCGAAACCAATCGTAGATTTAATTACTATTAGAACCTATGCCAAACATAGGTGACGAAATCATCTGTTGATTAACAACTATCAATTGTAAATTGATAAACATGAAAATTTTATATCTAACCGAACCCGAATTGATAAAATGTTTGATCATTTAGAATAATGCCGACCATTATGAATTGTGAGCAAATTGAAGCCATGAATATGTAGCTGATTGCATTTAAAAAAAAAACGAGGTTCAATATTTATCAATTATTGATGATTGGCAATCATAAAACAATTTTTAAGACAAATCCAAAAACCAGATATTGGTAAGTAATAAAAGAACAAAAATACATAAATGCTCCTGAATAGTGTCACTCCTACGAGCAAGTTACATCGACTTATGTATCTGTCTGTGCGTTCTATATTTCCCATTCGGACTTAGAGATCAGATCATTTCAAGTCGTCGCACTATCACCGTCAAGTGACTGCTAGGAAAGATGGGCCTAGAAGTGTTCCAAGGAAACCTATCGCTTTTGAAGAATAACAAATCCCGTGAAAAAGCGGGATCGTCAGTGGTCGTCTTCTGTTGCAATGGATCACAGATCACTTCATGCCACACATCACCTTCTGATGAGGGAATCTTCTTCTGTTTTTCTATCTTTTTTTTTTTTTGATTCCTTCCTTCAAAGTATCTGATTCTTTGTAGATCATTTGGCTGTCCATTGTTGCAAGACGTCAGCTCTGATGATGATGATGATGATGGGGCCTGATAGAGGCTGTTCTCCTCCGCATAACAACGAACGACGACCAACTTCGACGTGACGTTGTGTAGTGCTGAAGTGTGAGTTTTTCAATTTGAATGCACTTGAGAATGTCAAGGCGGTTTGGTGTGGTGGCGGTGGCGGTGGATAGGTCGCGGTGTTCCTTCTTTTTTGTGTTTTTAGCCTCTATATCTCCTGAAGAGTTCACTTTAATTGAAGGCATGATTTGTGCTTTTCATCTTCCACACACCGTCAAAGTCAAAGAATATTATTTTTTCTCCATAGAGAAGCCCAAGAAGCAGAACCAGAAGAAGATGGACAGCCGCCCCGATCGAAGACAAGCGTTGAAAACGAAACGTTCATCAGTTGGAATTTATAGCCCGGCTAAGAATTTTTGTTTGCATAAATGATTTTGCAGGACATCTTCAGGCTCAAATCTATTTAAACCAAAAACAAAAAATAATCCAAGTGCAAGACGATTTCTTGGATATTGTGTTCAAGTTTGTTTATGCTTTGGTTGAGAGTTGGGAGTGTTGCGACCGACGCGACGACGACACGGACGGTGAAAGGAGTGCGCTTACGGCCTTTCAAAATGGAATTGACGTCTTTACGGCATCCATCCCATTTTGAAGCTGGTGGAGACTGGAGAGGCGAGATTGATTGTCTGGATGGGGTGCGTGCTTATGGAGGCAGATGCGATTGGAAATTCTCAGAACACTCGCATGTATAAGCTGATGGTGATTGTGTTTGAGAAGGTGTCAGCTTAGAGAACATTAAATAAACACACTCTGGTGAATAATGAGAAATCAAGCTATATATATTAATATTCGTTGAATTGGATTGTGAAGTGGATAGCTGGGATCCTTGATGTGAAGACGATTTGGCTTTGAGGCACTCGAATAATGGGCTGGGATGTATTGAAGTGGTATTAGCAAACAAAAGGTGGAATTTTTCAACAATATCACACTAATTAAATCGAAATTCAGATAATGATGTAATAATAAATGTATTGTTGTTGTGTTGTTGATTTTGTGTATCAAGGATGAACCAAGATTTTGTTTGTTTCCATATCTATTTTAAAATAATTGTTTTCAAGGATAAGTTGTTCAAGCTCTAAGGAGATTTGTGTTGTTTTTAATGTAGCCTTGATAGAATCCGATGGATTAATAAAAATTCAAATTACGCCTCAACTTTTAACGGGAATATACTAAGAAGTGCTGACAAAAGAAAAAAAAAAAGTGTGACTGCCAGGACTCACGGTTAAGATGTGTAAACATCAACGTTCGTCCGAGTGCCGAATTTTTCTTATCGAACGTACCCAATAAACATACAATGCAATCGTACTAGTTTGTGACTTTAGATACCATACCCCTCACACACGCCACATCGACCAACCTAATCGACAAAGTACTTCGCTTTTGTATGGGCATTTACACACCAATACGCCGACGTAGAAGTACATGCAAAAATCAGCTGTTAAATGGTAGAGTTGTAGAATTTTAAATGAAAAGTGAAAATGACCGAAAAATATTTGAATTTTAATGCTCCAGAACCACTTTTTTGTGTTGATCAGAGCTTTATTGAATTGTTGCTTAAGGAGATTGAATTGAATTCTTGCTTTTCAGGCGATTTGTAAATTTTAACAATTAAAACCGAATAACATCATACAAAATTGTTTCGACGAACTAATTCGGTCCTTTTTAAACGCCATGTCGGCATACTACTTCGATTCCCAGAGTTCGCACTGCTATGTCGACACATATTCATTTCACACGACCAAAAACCTTATCTGAATTTGAACAAATTCCCCTAGATTAATATAATTTACATTGCGTTCCTACTGTAAATTTTATTTGTGTTGATAATCATCGACTAACATATTGCGTCTTAGAAGGGTACGACAGCATCTAACTGATGAGCCCAACTGTCGTACCTGGGCGAAACGCATTTGGACTAGAGGTCACAATAAGCTTTCAATTGATTTAAAAAACCTTATCGACAATATGCTTCGATGAAGTAGTTCGTGGTGTGTGTTAGGGGTATTCAAATAAAAGCCACTATTTTTCCACAATTTCGATCACAGTTGCTAGTGCGCGGCTAGCCTTACACGCCAAGTCGACATACTACATCGATTCCCAAAGTTCGCACTGCCGTGTCGACACTTATTCATTTCAAACGACCTAAAAACCTTATCGACAATATGCTTCGATGAAGTAGTTCGTGGCGTGTGTGAGGAGTAAGTGGACTCCGCTACGTAACGTAAAGTTTGTTTGACTTATGTTTAACCAGGGATGTTGTTTGTGACAGCATTATATTTTTCCACTTATATTCAAACAGAGATGTTATCTGATAGAAAATAGACTGTTTTTACACGAATCCGATTTAAATCTCTGTTTCTCTTTTGGCTTCCTTTCGAATGCATCTGTGCTTTTAAACTCAGTGATTTTTAATATAAGTTAACTTTGTTCATACGAAAAGGAGTCATCTCTTCGTACTCCTTACTCTACTCAGTTAAGCGAATTGCACTGAGCGAACGCCAAATATAAGAAAGAAAACCACAAAGAAGAATGAACGATAACTCCGCATTTTTCTCAGCAATTATAAGTGCATTAGTGAAAAAGTTACACGTATAGATTGGATGTAGGCTTGAAGAGAAATCAAAATCTTTTAAATCTAGCGAACTGCATAGAAATATTGTTTATGCAAGGTTGATGATTGATCATGTATTTATTGGTTCATTTGCGTATTTGCGTAGTACGTTGAAGAGATGAGAACACAGCACAGCATAAGCACTGATTAAAATATTAAAACAGCAAACGATGATAAAATGGACAGACAAAATAAAACAAATCACTAAGATAAAATTACAAAAATCTCAAAAAAATTCGTAAAAACACAATTTTGCTGAAAAAAAAAACCACAAAGGGCAACGTTCTCTCGCCACTGAAATAATAGACTTGTACGTGTTTTTTATGCATTTGAACAATGTATATCTGGCTTAATGCCGCCAACAAATATACTTGTCATGCAGCGAAAAAGTCAAAACTTTTTTTTTGACAAACCACTAGATGGAGCGTTCACCTTATCAAAATCAAACCAATCCTTTAACTTTTTTTTAGGTTTCTGTACTTTATCTTACTCCCTCTGTCAGAGATGTACAAACCGATTGACATCATTCCTACCTTGTAATGGAATTATAAGTGGCAAAAACTAAATTTTTTTAATACATTGAAGTCGTAGTCATCATCCAGTTCATGGATTGACAGATGGAGAACGATCTATATTTTGATATAGTGAATGCTAAAAGTATATTTTGATATAATAAAAAATATCTAATTCGATAATTAAAATAATTATATGGTATGACAGATAAGGGACAAATTAAATTTTGACGTATTGAGAATATTTCATTTTGCAGATGTCAACTGATTGCCCTGAAGAACATTTTTTGGATTTTTAAAGTTCAACTCTGAAAATGCATTTTTTGCGAGCATAAAATAAAATGTTATCGTCCATCAATAACGTGAAGTGGATTTTTTAAGACATTAAATGAACCCGTTATGAAATTTTACACCAGTTGATTTGTCTTTCGTCTTTTCCACATATTTAGGCCTATTCGGCGAGATCTTTTATTCTTCTATTCTGTTATTCTGCTATGAATTTTCATACAAATGTTTGAGCTGTCAACAAATCTTTTATGAATTTTAATTTTGGTATTCAGCACGCTAAAATCTGTTATAAATCTGCTAAGAAAACTTTTATGAACTGTCAAACGTTCGAACATAGAAAAAATCTTTTACGAATAGCAATTTTGGTGTTCAGCATGCCAAAATCTGTTATGAAATCTGTTAAAAATCATAAAAGAATAAAAGACAAACTTCTGTGACTTTTATCATAAAAGATTTCAATAAGTACACAGGTGCATCAAGTAATAATGAATATTTATTTTTATTTCTTCAATGAAATGTTCTTTAAAGGAGACAAATTAAAGAAAATGTATCAAAACACATATCATATATATATAATTCTTCTGTGAGTGTGTATGTCACTGAACTTCTCTTAAACGACTGGACCGATTTTGATGAAATTTTTTGTGTGTGTTCAAGGGGATCTGAGAATGGTTTAGATTCACAATTAAAAAAAAAAATATTCGTAGTTAGCAACGCGAGCACGGGCGGCTAGTATCATATAAAGAAATAAGTAGAGTATGGCCTTGGTATTCCCAGAAACATAATGAGATAAAATCGTGTTCCATTGTATGGATATCCTTAGTGTGTAAGGCTAGGCGCGCACATTCAATTTTTAGTTGCACAACGGTTTGGTAGCTTATAGAAAACAGATGAACTACTTAGTTGAATGTCCGCGCAGGTGCATATAATTATTATTTTACACAACATTCGACACGATTCGAGCAACTAAAAACTTTTTGTTTTGACATAAACTAAACGATTGCCTAAAATTAATTCGTAATAGTTGAGCTGTTTTCCATAAGCGCAAGAGAGAAAAGAGTGTGAGCGTGAGTAAAGAGTTGCCAGTGCGCGGTTCTCTTTCAACTGGTGATTAAACTATTTGATTTCAATCACAGTTGCCAGTGCGCGACTAGCCTAACAGACTTTTATATATCAAAACACATATCATATAAACATATAGGTAGAGTATGGCCATGGTATTCCCAGAAACATATAAGGTAAAATCGTGTTCCATTGTATGGATACCCATAGTGTGTAAGGCTAGGCGCGCACATTCAATTTTTAGTTGCACAACTGTTTGGTAGCTTATAGAAAACAGATGCACTACTTAGTTGAATGTCCGCGCAGGTGCATATAATTATATGTTACAATAAATAGCCTTAGGCTAGGCACGCACATTCAATTTTTAGTTTCGTAACTGCTTGGTTCGAGCAACTAAAAGTTTGTGTTTTGATACAAACTAAGCGATTGCCTAAAATGAGTTCGCTATTCTGTGTAACATATAATTATATGCACCTGCGCGGACATTCAACTAAATAGTTCATCTGTTTTCCATAAGCAACCAAACAGTTGTGCAACTAAAAATTGAATGTGCGCGCAATCGTTTAGTTTGTGTTAAAACACAAACTTTTTAGTTACTCGAAGCAAGCAGATTCGAAACTAAAAATTGAATGTGCGCGCCTACCCTTAGAGTTTACTTTTTTGTTCGTCATCCATTTAAATTATGTCAGATGAAATTTTTTACATAATCGCAGCTGATTATGATAACAGATTTAGTTCAGTTTCATAACAGATCTCGTTTTCGAAGTAGCATAAGGCCAGGCGCGCACATTCAATTTTTAGTTTCGCAACTGTTTAGTTGTTAAAATGAAGCATATGGGCTTATATGGGACACCGCGCACTTAAAGCAACTCGATTCGAGCAACTAAAAAGTTTGTGTTTTGACACAAACTAAACGATTGCCTACAATTAATTCGTAATAGTTGAGCTGTTTTCCATAAGCTCAAGAGAGAAAAGAGTGTGAACGTGGCCTAATTGGTCGAGAGGTGAAGAAATGTTGAGGGATTGAATTAAGTTCTAGCCAGCAATGGAAAGTAAAATAATCGAGATTTCAGTACTCAAAGTCTCCAATGTAAGTAAGTACGCAATATTAACAATGTAAACATGGTGTTAAATGCAATCGTCGGTAAGGTAGGTTGCTACACGGAATGTGTAACCGTAACGTGTAACCGTAATGTGTAACCGTAACGTGTAACCGTAACGTGTAACCGTAACGTGTAACCGTAACGGGTTACACGGGACGTATAAGTTTTATACACGTTTTCGATTCACTCTACCGCCGGGAAAGATGTTTACACATCAAAAATTTGAAAAGCTAACTATTTAAATTAAACTTGCAGAGAGAATTCATAATTTTCCTTGTCTGTGAATATCTGTCTAAATCTTAGTACTCAGTTCGAGTGAAAATGAAAATTTCATATAAATGTGGCGGCTGGTTCACTCGCATCAAATCCCCAACGAGAGGTGAGTACCAAAATGTGGATTGGAAAATTATATTCCACAAATTTTTCAACGCCAAATTTTCATTTCTCAATGTACATTGTACAACCATCTGGAAAATGTTTAAGGCAGCAGCGTGGAAAACTGTGACATTTGTCAGTTAATTTAAATATTTTGTTTGAAAATAAAAATTGAAAATTTATAAACAGAAATAAGGAATGGATAACGAATTTTTTGATACTGCTCTCGAGAGTTTACTTAATGAAAGTATTCAGTATTTCAGTGAGTATCAAAAATTCACGTGGAAAAATTTATTCTATTTTCATTTTTATTCTCCGCGTGTAATTTGGAACGTATTTATTTTTCATTTCACGCTAGGTGAGTACTAGGCTTAAGAAATATCTGTGAACAGAAATTAAGAGGTCAAAAGAAATTTCACTTTTAGAGTAAAAGAATACCTACCGATCAAACATCGTATTCGAAGTTTTATTACTGTAGATAAATACATGTATATGTGACTACAAAAAATAGGGGTAAAAGGTAACCACACTGGAGGAACTCAGTGTCTGAACCAATTAGGAAAAGCTGTAGAAAGTTATTTAATCGAGCAAAAATCACTAGAAATGAGACAGATTAGGGCTCCTACAAGAATCCTTAAAGGTATATTAAAAAATTGAGAAAATCTAAAAGATCCTCCTTCTCCTGTAAAATATACTGTGATAACATACAAGAAACCTCTGAAGCATTAAGATTAAGAAAAATCATCTCAAGTAATCCAGAGATGCTGCTTGAAGAATTGCTCAATCTGAAATCTGCAGGAAGCTTCCCGAATTATTAATGACACTATAACAAAAGTGTGTCTAACAATTCCTCAACTTATCCACAAGGTTTGATTGCAAGGGAAAAATTGCGCTGGGCAATCAAAGGCTTTAAACCAGACAAATCAGCAGGACCAGACGGCATAACACCAGCCGAACTCCAAAAGACAAGTGAAATTATTCTATCTATATATTATGGGGATGCTCTTTAATTGCTGTCTTAATTTTGACCATATTCCTGTGCTATGGAGGGAATTTGGAGTTGTATTTATACCCAAAGTCGGCAAATGTTCTAATGTAGAACCGAAAGATCTCAGACCCATTGGTCTTTCATCATTTCTTCTTAAAACTTTTGAGTGACTGATTTATATACATTTAAGAACAATCATTGACTCTATATTTCTGTCTACGGCTCATCACGTGTACTGTCATACACTGGTAAAAACCATCGATTACTCCATCTACCCTACAGAGTGTACTTTGATTGCTTTCCTTTATATAAAAGGGCGCTTTTAACAATGTCGACACATCTGCAATCGCGTTTACATTCACACATCTGTGAAATTTGAAAGTTTGCTTGGAGAATTCATCAATCAAATGCTTATTAGAAGACCTCGTCAAGATGATCTCTCAGCAGAGGGACACCGCAAGGCGGTGTACTGTCTCACCTTCTTTGGGAATTGCTATCGAATTATAACTGTTGAGATATCTGGAAGTGGAGAGTTACAGATTGATTGATTATGTGGATTTCATTGCTATTGCCGGATCAGGAAAGCATCTTAATACCCTAAAAGATCTCTTGCAATATGCTTTGAATAAGCTAACAAACTGGTTCCATCGATATGGACTGGGTGTTAACCCCCACGAAACAGACCTTGTCCATTTCTCTAGGAAAAAAAATTTAACATATGAACCCCCTCCAGTTAAAAATGGAGGTGTATAAAGGTTGGGCCATCTAGTTGTTTCTTTTTAAATCAAAGGTTTTTTTCACACTGACAGTTGTTACCCGCTCGAAACCTTGACAGAATGTCAGTATCATACCTCCGCGGAATGAAATGAGTCGGTTTACGCTTGAACTACGTTGGAAAATATTGAAAACTTATTTCCAAAGTGAGTTCTTTGTAGCCCAAACTATGTGTTTTTGAAAAAAGGTTTTGGCCGAAATGAAGCATCCACAGGTACCTCCTGGTAAAAATGCCACATCTGGGTTCTGGGGCTTAGAAAACCCGCTCGTTATTGTCAAGTAGCTAATGCATCCGCAGAGAGTGACAATTTAGTGCGGGTTGTGGAGTGTTGGCATCGATCGACCATTTTTCTTTGAAAATGGGGCTTTGAACAACGTTTCTCTCAACGGTGGGCGTTACAGAGCCATATTAACCGACTATTTTTTTTTACTGAAATTGAAGACATGGATTTGGACGACCTCTGGTTCATGCAGGATGGCAAGCCATTCCACAACCGATCTTTTGTGCACCAAATTCCCAAATTTATGATATCAGCCGTTTTGATGACGTCAATTGGCCATCTTTCAAATCACTGTAGCGTGTTCCAGGCGGAAGTTTTTGTCAATTGAAGAAGTCCTGTCTTGTCTTGTCTTAAAGAAAATGTGATTAGGGGTACCTGTCATAGAACGGTTTTTTTGATTTTCGAATTTCTCACCAACGGCTCTAACGATTTTAGCCAAAATTTTTATGCAGGAGCTGCTTTGCATTTGAAAAAATATAAACCAAAAATTTTTTCGAAAAAATAGTTTTTGGATTTTTAAAAAAATAATACAATTTTTTTTTTGAAAATTCAATATCTTGAAAACCGATACACGATTAAATTTTTAGATTACGTTTAAAAATGTATTTTATTAAATAATAACAATTTGCATATCATTTTTTTTATAAAAATTTTAAGGAAAATTTAGTACACAAAAAACATGTATGTATGTATGTATATTTCAGTGTGTCTGTATGTCTGTACCTCTCACTACAGCCTAAACCACTGGACCTATTTCTTTCAATCTCGGTAGTTAAGAGTCTTCGGTGATTCCCTAGAGGAGAAATTGAAATTTTTTTTTTAGCTCCAAAACTAAGGGTACCCCCCATACACCCGTAATGCAAAATCTAGTTTATCTCGAAAACGGCTCTAACGATTTTGATAAAAAAAATTAAGTGTGATATTATGGACATAGACTATATTTTGGTGAAAAAAAAATTTGGGGTAAAATGTTATTAGGGGTACCTGTCATAGAACGGTTTTTTTGATTTTCGAATTTCTCACCAACGGCTCTAACGATTTTAACCAAAATTTTTATGCAGGAGCTGCTTTGCATTTGAAAAAATATAAACCAAAAATTTTTTCGAAAAAATAGTTTTTGGATTTTTAAAAAAATAATACAATTTTTTTTTTGAAAATTCAATATCTTGAAAACCGATACACGATTAAATTTTTAGATTACGTTTAAAAATGTATTTTATTAAATAATAACAATTTGCATATCATTTTTTTTATAAAAATTTTAAGGAAAATTTAGTACACAAAAAACATGTATGTATGTATGTATATTTCAGTGTGTCTGTATGTCTGTACCTCTCACTACAGCCTAAACCACTGGACCTATTTCTTTCAATCTCGGTAGTTAAGAGTCTTCGGTGATTCCCTAGAGGAGAAATTGAAATTTTTTTTTTAGCTCCAAAACTAAGGGTACCCCCCATACACCCGTAATGCAAAATCTTATTTATCTCGAAAACGGCTCAAACGATTTTGATAAAAAAAATTAAGTGTGACATTATGGACATGGACTACATTTTGGTCAAAAAAATTTTGGGGCAAAATGTTATTAGGGGTACCTGCCATAGACCCGTTTTTTTGATTTTCGACTTTCTCATTAACGGCTCTAAGGATTTTAACCCAAAATTTGTAGCAGGAGTCCCTTTAAGTTTAAAATAATATTGTATATAAAAATATTCGAAAAAATATTTATTGGGCTTAAAAAAAAAAAAAAAATTAAATCAAAATCTTCAAAACCTATGAACGATTTTTTTTTATTTATTTCCTAAAACCAATATTATTAAATACTTAAAATTCGCATCCCACATTTTTTTCTTGAAAAATTTTAGAGAAATTTCTTATATAAAAATTTTATTTAATAATAAAACGATTTTTTAAAGTTTATTTGCATAAATTCATACTTTTCCTGAAACCAGACGGCAATTTTATGCATTTGAGCATTATTATCTCATTAAATCCATGTTTTATATTTATAAAATGTATCTTAAATTCCAAAGTACTCTTACATAAGAGCAAGTTCGTGCGATCCAGTCGTGCATTTTATTTTTTACTGAAATTGAAGACATGGATTTGGACGACCTCTGGTTCATGCAGGATGGCAAGCCATTCCACAACCGATCTTTTGCGCACCAAATTCCCAAATTTATGATATCAGCCGTTTTGATGATGTCAATTGGCCACGCCGGAGCCGCGATTTGACCCGTTTGGACTTTTTTTTTTGTGGGGAACCGTGAAGAACTGATATTTTACCAACAATCCGGACACGATTCAAGCTCTTAAGGCCAATATTACCCAAACAATCCGTGAGCTACAGCCCGAAACCACAACAAGGTCTTGAAAAATTGGATTGACAGAATGCGCTACTGCGAAGCCAGGCTAGACAGCCACTTGAACGACATTGTGTTCTATAGTTAATGGGAATGTTTGCTCATTACTAATAAAGCCATAGTACATGGAAACAATTTAATTTTGTTTATTTTATTGCAATTTTAAAAAGAAACTTGTATTTGGCCCACTCTTACACAGACGGACTAAATTTAAGTCTCTTTTTTCATCTTTCAAATCACTGTAGCGTGTTCCAGGCGGAAGTTTTTGTCAATTGAAGAAGTCCTGTCTTGTCTTAAAGAAAATGTGATATCAAATAAAGGTATCTGCATCTTCCTCGAAATCCCAGTAGCCATTAAATCTCTTGATTCTATCTCTAAAAGTTCAATAACAGCCCTTAACGGTCGATCGTATCTGATGGGGATGGCGCACCAGTTTAACATTCACCTCTGCTGGGAGCCGGACCACAGGAACATTTCAGCTGATGATCTCACCTAATGTGTATCGTATTCCCATCGCTACGTGTAAGCTTATGCTAAAGCAAGACGCTCTAGGTACAGAGAACAAAGCTTAGGTGGAACAATATCACTTCCTGCTTAGCGACAAAACAGATTTGGCCAATACTGGATCCAAATGTTTAATATCTTGAAACAGAACGCACATTAGTTCGGTAATAGGTGTTTTAACACTACCTGTTTAAAAGGCACGCATGCTTGGAGTTTATTCTTACGATTTCTGTAGAAGCTGCTTGAACGAAAAAAATGAGAAATTGATCGATCTTTACATGTCTTGCCTTATCCCAAAGACGTATTCTTCATCTCGGAGATTTCTACTACAATGATCCAGATGATCTGAATATAATACGAGATAATATAGATAAAGGCAATCTCGCTTGCTTCATAAAGAGTTCCATGATTAGGAACAAAGTCTTCAAGATTCAATAAGATATCACATTGTACCAACTTATGGTCAACCTAAACTAACTTAACCATTTTCGCAAACCCTAAAAAATTCTTTTTTGGTTGCGACATACATAGGTTCAAAAGAGCACGATTGCGAAATAAGTGGGTGCCGCAATTCCGCTTGTATGTCTGCTGCTTGAATATGTGGTGTATTTTTATTTTATATAAAGATAAAGCAGTATACCAAAAACATGTACTTCACAATCAGTAAGACTTGGAGTCACCAAGAACTAATAACAATCCGATGAATCCAATGTGTGTATTTAAACTTTAAACAACCAATTCGAACATTCTCTTTAGTTTAATTTCACTTAACCCTTGGCAGAGCCATTCCCAAATGATCAACAAACTTTAATCATAAGACCAACAAATAACATGCCAAAGTCGTATGCATAGGTAGGTGCATATTTACTTTCCCCTCGGGGCCAATTTACGATTACGATTATGTCAGTTTTCCAACTTGATCCTAGAAACTATGAGTATGTAGCAAAGTTTTCCCTAAACGACATTAAATTCACAAAAATCTTTCTAAAATTTTGTTAGTTTCCTTCGAGTAAATTCGAAAATTCGAAGGAAATAGCTACACCAACAAAAAACATATCCCGGAAATGATGCATTTCAAATTTAACTTAAATGTCATTTACCACACTCTAACATACTTAAGTAACTAAGTTTTGTTGACCAAAGCATTGAAACTAACTCTCTTGACCGTCTCTTCGTTCTTTCCCAGCATCATCATCAGTATAACTTTGTCCAAAAGGGAAGGGTTTTTTTTCTGTATATACCCTTATACAAATTCGACCGACTTAATCTACTTTACCAAGGTATATTTATTCTTGAAACTGAAAACTTGTAGACGAAGTTAAAAAAAACTAAACTTTTTGCTTGGAAAACTTTTGCATTTTATTTGCATTCGCATTGGATGGGAAGAGAGGGTTTATGCTTTCCAGTGTCCACCAATTCATCGTCCGTCTGTCCAACGTCATCTGCATCCAACAAACCGCACCAGTATCGCCGCTATGAAACAAATAACGACATACTGGTTTTATGGGTCAAACTTGTACCTGGGAGATCCTTATCCTTTATAATGAAACTACCTACATTCACTGGAAAGATATTCAACCTGACCTACATAGATAAGTTTTTGAGAAAAAAACTTTTTCCTGCGAAAAAAAAAGTTATAAAAATATACCCAAATTAGAGGAGCTGCTCAGAACTAAGCACAATGTACAGACTGGACCCGGAGAGGCCCGACAGGACTTTCGAACCAACCAACG
The DNA here is from genome assembly GCA_963931855.1 of Philhelius festivus. NCBI lineage: Eukaryota > Metazoa > Arthropoda > Insecta > Diptera > Syrphidae > Philhelius > Philhelius festivus. The sequence continues at coordinate 86,132,224 of OZ007557.1, read as the reverse complement.
CAACGACGACGGCCACATAAATTTATGTGCGGTAAACAAAAAAATCATAAAATAAATAAAACCCAATTCAAAATCCCCAAGATCGAGAGGAATCCAAATATAATTTGTGATGACAAAATGAAATCTTTTCAAGCAGTCAAGGACGAAAAATTTGTGCTTGCAGTTTCTGAAAATAAAAAGGATGAAATGCATCGCATCGTTCATTCCACCACGGAGGTGGAGAGCGAGAGAGAAAGAGAGATGATGCGAGACTCTCATTGCTCACTGAATTATGCATTCAACAATTTATCTGTCAAAAAAGCGCACACAACTTTTTTGCCGAGTTTATGTCCTGTCAAAACACCAACGCCCCATATCAGAAACCCACTTCTTGTGCGGGGTGTGAGGTGGGGGTTAGTTGCAGTTTTGAAAATGGCCATGAAGTGGACCGCTCGACACTCTCGAGGTTCCCATTATAAAATATTTTATACCAGCTCCGTGTGGTAGCAGTTTGAATTGTCAACGCAGGAAATGGAGGGGGGCGGAGTTTGGACAACTTGTATGCCATTGCCAATGGGTCGATGTGACAGCTTGTCCACCTAGAATGTACACTCCTGACCACCCTTTCAACTATATGGATGTGTGAACTGTTGCAATCGTCATTGTTAGTGTTGGTGTTTTTTTTCTCTTGTGACCACCTCTCATCATTTTGTCAGCACAAATGAAAATAACAGAATCAGAAGTGGGATTTTTCTTCTTTTTTTTAGTTTTATTCGCAACTTGACTTTGATATACATTTTATGACTTAGATGGGTGGATGGATACACATTGGTTTGGTTTGGCTTGGTTTGGTTTTTGAGGTCATCAAAAATCCGTAAGTACATATACATACACACACTCAGGAAAAGAAGCTTTCGTGCACTTAAGGGTATATGATGTGTGGAGGGGTTTTTATATAAATCTTGTTTCAATTTTTTTTTCTGGGGAATTCCTCAAAACAGAACTCATAATCCTCCATGATCCCCTTAATACGATGTACCACAAAACCAAAAGTTCATGGCTTAGATTTGTGGAAAAAAAACATACGGATAGAAAGTGGGCATTGTTTTATGTTTTATGTGAAGAGTTGTTAAATTTAAGTTGCAAAAAATTCAAGTGGTGCTTGATGAGAATGCAAATAATTTTGGCAGGATAAATGGAAGATGAGAAATTGTGACTTTTCCTGAGGTATTTGTGTCATTGTCATTTTAATTCAAATTTTGTTTAATTTTTCATGAGAGGTTAACTTTGTTGAAAAAAAAGCTTTCAATATATTCATTAGGGGTAAGGTAGAGACGCATCAAAGACCCAATAAAATTGGTATCAGTAGTTGAATAGTGTCACAATATTTTGTTTTATTCAATTTAATGAAAATCAAATTCTCATTTTATCGAACAAAGTCTTAGTCGTTACAGATAAAGTTAGTTAAGACCTTTATAACCCTTAGCTGTATGAAGCCAGAACCCCGAAATAAAAATGTAGGGAGTGCTTAGGTGTAGGAAATCAGGAAATTTTCTAGCGTTTCTTAGCGTTTATTAAACAATTAACTTCTTTTGTCCGTTTTCATTTCAATAAGTATTGCACAGTCTTTTTTTATAGCAAATGTCAAAAAATTATCACAAAATAATGCCAAATGAATTCCTCGAAAGGCCGACGGTAAAGGTTAAACTTTTTTTTTGGTAAACGAAATATATCAATCAAGTTTCAGACTCCCACCCTACGAAAACCGTCTTAAACTTATAAATTTACAGACCTTAAGAGTACGTCGAGATAATGCTGACCTCCTATTTTTACACCAGTTATTATCTGGAGGTATCGACTGCGTAGGCTTGCTACGCAAAATAAAGCAAAACACTAATCAATCTCGCCTCAGATCGATACAACTGTTCTGGATACCCCTTCACCGAACCGAGTACGGCCTAAATGAACCACTTACAAGAATGCTTAGAAGTGCTAAAAAACTCAACTATTTTTGATTTAAGTAATTCAAAAACTGCCCTTAAAAATGCTCTCCAATAATTATACCTTCATTTCCCGACCCAACTTTCCACCCTAACCTATTATTACTATTATTATTAATCTAATTTTAAGAATTTTTTTTTGTTTAGTTTTAAGTAACAGGCTTGAATTAAGCTTAAATAAATAAATATAAATAAATAAATATAAATATAAATATAAGTCGTCCTGGTCCTCCAAATGGACCAAATTTATATGTAGTTGAAAAGTTGCTATAAAAAATTATTGATGAATATTTTTCCAGAGGGTGTGCAATAGATTTTATTTTATGGATATCAAATCTACAACCAGCGGACGAACGACTTGTTATGTCTTGCAAATTGAATGTATGTATATTGAAGCAAGTCAACAAGGAGAGTGTGTTTTGGGTGTTAACTATAAAAAAGAAATGTTAATTAATATGTTGGTGATATCGTACAAAATGATTTCGAAATGATTACAGGGCATCCAGTGAACAAACGAATTCAGTTCAACCCTCCTTACCTTAAGGTTTGGGACCCTAACCTACTTTTTTAATATTTCCTATAAAAAAAATAAAAAACGTATTTTTTCCTGACGATTTTTGTATATGGATACATATGATCTGCCCGTGGATTAACTGAGACTATAGGGTCAATTCTCGTATTATATTAAACTGCAACTGTTTCTTTTTTTGTGAATAGTGCTATAAAAAAGAAAAATTCATAAATTTTTAAATAAAGATGGAAAAAAGATGTTTTATGGAGCATTCATTGGAATTTGGTAGAAAATCGAAGCCAATAGGACCTCCCACCATAAAATATAAGTAGACGGTGTCTGACAATTTTCTTTTTGTTTATTTTTTTTTTGTGATGTTTCCTATAAAAAAGAGCTGTTGAATATTTTTTTTTTTTAAGAACGGACCTATAATTTTTTGTATCTTTATACATATGGACGGCTGGTTGATCAATGCTTTTAATTCACAGCAACCCCTCCCCTCTGTAATGATATTATTTGTTGGTTCTGCAACAACTTTTAACGTTTGCTATAAAAATGTTAAATTTTAATGGTTGCATTAACGTACAAAATAAGGGATTATCGAACCTGACGCTACTCCAGAGTACATAAGTTTCAAATTTACGTTCCCAATTAATTGGAACTGTAGAGTTTTGCCTCCAAGGGACAATTGGTCTTTAAGAAGCGTCCCATAAAATAAAATCAGGTTCTGTGAAAATGTGAAATAATGTCAAACGAATTCAGCTTTCCAAAAATGAATTTTTCAAATTGCCCATAAAATTTATAGAACAATTTATCTTTGGCCATTAGAATTTATGTAAAACGGTCTCAGCAAGGGTTTTGACTACTTTTAAAATACTAAATATAGTGTGAGGCTTAGGAAGATAGCGAAAAGGATTTAAGAGGAGACTGAACATATAAATGGGAAAGAAAAAATGACTTAGGTAAGTCTCCGCGTTGTGCAGCTAAAGAAAAAATATCTACATACATCTACGGACTTAAGTGTAAGCTGATAAGTTGCATTAGAGGAATGCAACTGAAAATAGGACAAACAAATATGATACAAATAACTATAAAATACCATCTTCAGCAAAACACAAGAGCTATAAACATAAAAATTACTGTTAGTGCTTAATTTCTCAAATGGCATTCCCTTATCAAAATAATACCCCATGTCTGGGTACGCTTCTCAGCATCTTTAGAGAACCGCATTGCGTTTAACGTGGACACCTGTGAATTAAGACTTAATTCCACGGTGGGCCTATCCACATCGGAGTCAAATTAAGCGCTCTTTACAATAGTAATAGCGCTGACCGTGAGCTCTGATACAGCCGAACCATATCAGTAGCAATTCTGTGACATGTTGCAGCATGACACACACGTTCTTTAGAGCGACGCCTATCAAGCACCTCTTAAATCCAAGTAAACCTGGTGAACCCGGTAAACTTGGAAACCATATGCCTCCGCATTTGGAGTAACCACAGCCACCATGATTCTCCCTCTAGGGGGCCTACCTCATAGGTAGTCTGAGATAAAGAGGTTGCATTACGCAACCCATCTCTACCTCCTGGGCACTTTCTCCCATGGTGCCAGAATATAGCTTCTGGTGGAGCTTCGCAACCGTGAGGTCACTTCCAGTTTGAGTTCATGCAAAACTCGGGGCCAGTCATCCCTCTCCCTAGGATACACACACCAGAAATCGATCGAAGTACTCGTAGTAACCAATAACTAGTGTGATTCTTTTTTGTCTTAATTCGCCTTTCGACGAACTAGGAAAGATACTCCTAATCTTTGTCCACCTTACGGCAAACTGGGTAATATAATCCCATCCTATCTAGTTGGTTTAGTTACTTACATAACCTATCCATAGGCACCACGAGGAGGTCGATAGGAACCCGGAGTGCAATAGAATATCATCAGCAGTCATCCGTTACTGCTAACCCATGTCAGTGAATAGTGCTCCGAAGAGACTTACTCGGATCAACCACATCAGCACTCCTCCACACACTCCAGAAGCGTATTGGAATTCCGCATCAGTAGCATATGACCCCGGTTCATCTGAGGGCAGTTCTCAGATCTCAGTTGGACGAGCTCGTTGGAGCCCCGGACAAGTCATTTACCACATCATCCTCCATAAACTGCACTTGCATCTTGAGAGAAATTGACATATCCTCGAAGAGTATATCTTATCCTGAAAAGTGCTGATCATTAGCAGTTGGACAAAGCCAGAAAATTTCAGGTCCCGCCATTTCTGCTAACGCGCTTACATGGATAGTTGGGAGTTACAAGTCAAGAGCCCCGAGTTCTCTTCGGGCTATTGCACCATAAAATTTATTTATTTATTTTATAAGCATCAAATATACGAAATTACTTTATAAGGTTTGCAGAAAAATGTTTTTATAAAAATTTTGACAGTTCTGCGAAAATACAAAATAAGGCCATGTTGTTTTGGTGACATCTGTCAAATCTGTTGTTTATTATTCAGTTACTGATGCCAAATCACCATGGCCAGTTACACGACTGAACAACACTTCCAAATGCGTATTTGTTAGTGCAAAGGTTCGGAGCATTGCGCCCATTTTGCGGTATGGGTTGTGGCCCTTCACATTCGACTTTTCAATGGCCCAATTTGAGACGACCGGTTCGGCTATCAATCAGTCAACATTCGTACGTCAAAGAAACCAACAAAATAAGTGTACAGCAGTACCTTAGGCAATCGAACTCGGCTTTTCGTAGACGAATTTTGCATCGCGACAAGTTTCAACTAACCCAAGAGCTCAAAGGTCATGACTATAGACAACGCCATTTTTGTTCGCGGACTGAGCTTCAGAGCGTTTGGAATAGGACCTTAATTTTGGTCGGAAAATCATCTTTAGCGACAAGGCACATTTTAGAACGAATGGCTGTGTTAACAAGCAACATTGCTGTTTATGGGACAACACCACCCACACTTCGTTCAACAGGTGACATAAGTACCGTTTGCATAGGATTTTGGACAGGGGGCGTCATTGGTCTTTGCTGTTTCGAAAACAACGTGAGTGAGATGGTCACCGTTAATGGTGAGCGCTACAGAACGATGATAACCAATTTCTTAAGGCCCAAATTGAATTATATGGACTGAGACGACATGCAGTTCCAGCAGGTCGGTTACGTACCCAGCGCTACGTGCTACATAGCGGGCACCACAATTGATATTCTGCATGAACAGTTTTGAGGGTAAGGTTAGCTCTCGCAGACGTGACTTTTTATCTGGAAAACACATTAATTATTTTTCTGCTAAATTGAAACTAACGAGGTTTTGAAAGAGAGCCGACGAAGTGACTAAGTAGCTTTGCTAATCTAAAGCTTCTGACGTACAAACATGTCGTTTTTTGACACTAATTTCTGTAGGATTAAGAAACACTTAATCATTACCACAGTATAATTTTTCATGTGACAAATGGAGAAAATCTTAAAAGCATTTGGCATATCGGACAGGCTTTTATGTCACCGACTTCTCACACACATAAAATTAATTTTTATTCTTTTGTTTCAAATCTTATTTCACAAGTAAATCATGCGCATAACTACACTCAAAGCCTCAAACCATATGGCACTATTTTTTAAACCATCAAGACTGAAAAAAAAAGAACTCCTCCCAAGCCAATCTCTCCATTTTGGGTTCATAAATTGATATAAATGACATCTACACTTCCCACACACTCAGCTTGAGAGCCCAGAGTTGTCATCTTGTCCCCTTCCTTATTCCCTTTAATTTTATTTTCATTTTTAATTAAAAAAAAAAAAAGAAGAAAATAATTACTACTTGAAAGCCGCTTTTAATTAGTTTTACACTCATTTCATTAATTGACGACTGCTACTTCAAGAAAATGACGACAAGCGTTTAACTTCAATTAAAGACTGTGCGGATGGCATCAAGTTCCACATGCAACGCGCATTCCTCTTCGTGTTTTGTGAAACCCAAAAGCAGTAGTTTTTTTCCCGTATCAATGTCAATCCCTTGCCTGCTTCGAAGACTCGGATCATCATCAAGATGGAAGCGCCATTCAAAAATGTTCGACTTGTCTGAAATCAAATGAAAAATTTTGCCCAAAAACAAAATTTGTAATTAATGGACTTTCATGCCATACCCTTGCTTGATGAAGATGGACCTTTACGAAAGACTACCAGCATAGTATCTTTGAATCGACTTCTGTTTTCGGTAAGTCGTGGTTTTTGTATGTCTCTGTGGTTAATAATTGTTTCCAAAATCGAAGATTTCGGTTCCCAGTGGTGTAATTGATTTGAATTCCGCTACGGTTGCGCGTAACAAAAAATAATAAATGAGTGTGGGACTTGAAGAAAAAGAAGAATAACACTAATCGATTCTCAAAGTTAAATGATCAGAGCTGATCTAATCTCAGGCCTAAGGGCGGGTTCATTGTGTCTCATGCTAGCTCGCAGTTATACCTTCACGTTCACATCCTCTGGAGATTTCGGGCTGATTTATCGAGTAAAGGCGGCACTTTTCACAATTTTTCCTAAATCCAGACAAGTGGACTGGAGATCCTTTTCTGAGCAATTTATGGGTCCTTCACGGTTCGAGAAATTAAAGGAAAAATGAGAGCAATATCCTTGGAATGTTTATTCATTTTTTCACCGATAAGGACGGGGATTATGGAATCAATGCTAGTTTAGCTTAGAATTTATGGATTGCAGGTCAGTTTTTGGCTACTGAATTTTCTTGCTCATCAGATAAGACTTTTCTTTCTCGGCCTTTCTCGTACTGCGTTTAAATTAAAAAGGTACCTATAGTTTTTTTTAACGAAGAATTACTGCACCTGTCCAAAATACTTTATCGGATTTCAAATTTCTTTTGGTATACAGGGATGTTTAAGTGCTTCCGCTGTACATGGAGCTGTACCCTAAGCCGATGGACGGATTTGCCTCAGGTTTTTTAGAATATTTTTATGTGACTCCCTATAAAATAAAAAAATACAAAACTTAGAACAAACATTAAACAGTTTTCGAAAACCATATACATATGCACATTTACAAGAAAACATATTTTGAAAAGACTAATTGTATGAAGCTGTAAAGAAGATTCTTTTTAAAAATTTCATTCAAATCTGAAAAGGCGTTATTGAGAACTTTGAAAAGAACACTTTTTGATTGCAAGTGCAAGATTGTGGTATTACTATCTTCATCTTAGCATACTGTTTATGAGAAAAATATAATTTTACTTAGATGTTTTCGTAAGATTTAGGGGTAACCATTATGTGTTTATGTAGGATAATGAAGGCGATGTTTTAAGCTAAGATAACTGAGATTGAAGACGAAATAATGAACGTTCGAATTTACACTCATCAGATCACGATAAATAGATTTGTTGGAGCCATAAGATACACTTATCTTCTTAAACGGCTCCCGAGCCATGAAGAGTCTCTGCAAGCTTTCCATCCTCTGCTTCCAGTGATGGCTTGGTCTTAAGACGGGGGTTCGGGCTTCTTTGTCGTCGCGAACCTGGGGGCTGGGTTTCCAAGACTCCCTTAGCTGGAGCATTGTTGTTCATTCGGTCAATGTAGTTGATCCAATTTCGTCGACGTGTTTCAGCTTTTTGAAATACATCCACTTCTCGGTAAAGCTGATAGAGTTCACGGTTATATCTTCTCCTCCATTCATCCTCCTTGCAAGCAGGACCAAATATCCGTCGAAGAATCTTTCTTTCGAAAGAGCCCAATGTCATATATCTAACTTCTTACAGTCCAACACTCGACCCCGCGCCGTACATCAGGACTGGAGGAGTGTGAGGAGTTTTGCCAAGCCGAAGTAGCAGCGGTTAGGGTAATTCTTCGTCGGATCTCCACTAAGGAAATGCAATAAGCAAATATGAATTATAAGAATAAAAATGTTAAATATGTTTTCGTATAATAAAATTGTTAAGAAAAAATTTTGGGATGCAAATTTCAAGTTCTTATTATTGTGCAAGTAAAAATTAAATTTTAAACAATAATTAATGACCCGTTTTTGAAATACATATCGAATTTTAAGAAAAAAAAATCAATTTATTCAGATTTCAAAACATATTTTTTTTTAGTTCTTGTATATAAACTATGTTTCTCAAAATTTTTAGAAGCTTCGTTAAAAAAACTTTCATTAAAATCTGTTATGCCGATAGTAAGTAAGAAAAAAATCGGAAAAATGGTTGTATGGTAAGTAATAACGAAATTTGGTTATTCTTATCGTAAAAATCAAGTGAAACGAAAAAATTGTTAACAATATTCTAGGTGCCGTTTACGAGAAAAATATGATCTTCGAAAACCATTTTCCTACATTTGGTGAGTATTGTTATTTTTAGATAAAATTTAAAATGTTTTCCTACATTTTGTAGAAAGTGTTCACTGGATCATATGGTTTTCGAAATATATATTGAATTTTCAAAATATTTAAAACAAAGTTCTATTCAAACTTTTTAAGGAATTATTAAAAAAAAATATCAAAATCCATGATTATTAATCATTGAGAAAGTCAAAAACAAAAAAAAATAGTTCTATAAGACGTACCATTAATAACCATTTTTTTGATTTTTTGTTTAACCATTGTCTAGATTTTACTAAATGACTTTGTTTCTTATTTCTGGAGAACAGTTTTCGAAAAAAAAATATTTTCTAAAATTTCGAAATAACCGTTATTATATCTTCAATTAAATGTGTTGAGGAAATGGGATTTAAAAATAATATCTACCAGGGTTAAGAAAAACGTACATACCTCCCATAGAAGCGTTTGTTTCTCAAAATAAAATGCACGACTGGATCGCACGAACTTGCTCTTATGTAAAAGTACTTTGGAATTTAAGATACATTTTATAAATATAAAACATGAATTTAAAATGAAATTGCCGTCTGATTTCTTGAAAAGTATGAATTTATGCAAACAAACTTTAAAAATCGTTTTATTATTAAATAAATAAGTTTTTTATAAAATTTTTTTTTAAATTTTTCAAGAAAAAAATGTGGGATGCGAATTTTAAGTATTTAATAATATTGATTTTTGGAAATAATTTTAAAAAATAATCGTTCATAGGTTTTGAAGATATTGATTTTTCAAAAAAATTTTTTTTTCAAAAAAAACCCAACAACTAATTTTTCGAATATTTTTATATACAATATTATTTTAAACTTAGGGGGTCTCCTGCTGAAAATGTTTGGTTAAAATCGTTAGAGCCGTTAATGAGAAAGTCGAAAATCAAAAAAACGGTTCTATGACAGGTACCGTTAATAACATTTTGCCCCAAATTTTTTTTTACCAAAACGTAGTCCATGTCCATAATATCACACCTAATTTTTTTTATCAAAATCGTTAGAGCCGTTTTCGAGATAAATAAGATTTTGCATTACGGGTGTATGGGGGGTACCGTTAGTTTTAGAGCTAAAAAAAAAATTTCAATTTCTCCTCTAGGGAATCACCAAAGACCCATAACTACCGAGTTTGAAGAAAATAGGTACAGTGGCTTAGGCTCTAGATCGAGGTACAGACATACAGACAGACAGACAGACAGACAGACAGACAGACAGACAGACAGACAGACGGAATTGTCGGACCCACTTTATTCGTCTTCGCTATCATCGTAATGTCAACTTTGATCAAAATCTCGAGTTCGATTTTTTTTCCAAATGCAGAACTTGCCCTATAGTACCTATATCGCAAGTAAAAAAGAACGTTATAGCTGATTTTGTTTTTTTAATGCAAACATTTCTTCGAAAGCATTGTATTGTGCAATAGTAGCTAACAAAAATTCTACAATTCAATTGAATTGACGACCTTAAAAAAAAATCTCTTATCTTAATATAACGGCACCTTCCAAATAATGGTTAAGAAACCGATATGGAAAATCATATTTCTTAAAAAAACAGCTCTAATGAACTTGGCAACATTTGGTCTGTATTTTGAAATTAATAATTTAAAACTCAGTAACCGTAAAAATATTGAATAACAAAAATTCAAAAATTTTATTTTTCAATACTTGATTCATCAAAAATTCATTAATGGTTTCAACTTTCATTTACATTTTGACAGATGCAAAAACTTAAAATAATAAGTACTTTTTTCGAAAACCATTGCAACTATTTAAACTTTTTTACTTGCGATTTATAGGCACTACGAGTATAAGGCAAGTTATGCATTCGTAAGAAAAATCGAACTCGAGATATTGATTAAAGTTGACATTACGATAATAGCGAATACCAAAAAAGTGGGTCTCGCAATTCTGTCTGTCTGTATGTCTGTACCTCGAACTACAGCCTAGGCTACTGGAGGTATTTTCTTCAAAGACGTTCTTAAGTACATAAGAGTCTTCGGTGATTCCCTAGAGGGGAAATTGAAATTTTTGTTTAGCTCTAAAACTAACGGTACCTCCCCATACACACGTAATGCAAAAACTTATTTATCTCAAAAACGGCTCTAACGATTTTGATAAACAAAATTAGGCGTGATATTATGGATATGGACTACATTTTGGTAAAAAAAAAATTTGAGGGGAAATGTTATTAACGGTACCTGTCATAGAACTGTTTTTTTAAATTTCGAATTTCTCATCAACGGCTCTAACGATCTTAACCAAAATTTTTTTGCAGGAGCTCCTTTGCATTTGAAAAAATACAATCAAACATTTTTTTTCGAAAAAATAGTTTTTGGTTTTTTAAAAAAGTAATACAAATTTTTTATTGAAAATACAATATCTTGAAAACGGATACACGACTAAGTTTTTAAATTACGTTTTAAAATGTATTTTATTGACCTAGACCTATGTTCTTCAATCCCGGTTGTTAAGGGTCTTCGGTGATTATCTAGAGGGAAAATTGAAATTTTTTTTTTAGCTCCAAAACTAACGGTACCCTCCATACACCCGTAGTGCGTACTCATTATTTATCTCGAAAACTGCTCTAACGATTTTGATAAAAAAAATTATGTATGATATTATGGACATGGACTACATTTTTGTAAGAAAAACTTTTGGGGCAAAATGTTATTAATGGTACCTGTCAAAGAACCCTTTTTTTGATTTTCGACTTTCTCATTAACGGCTATAAAGATTTTAACCCAAAATTTTTACCAGTAGCCACCTTAAGTTTAAAATAATATTGTGTATTAGAATATTCGAAACAAATTTTTGTTTGTTTTTTGAAAAAAAAAAATTCCAATTTTTTTTTTGAAAAATCAATATCTTGAAATCGTGTGAACGATTATTTTTTGAAATTATTTCCTAAAATCTATATTACTTAGCACTTAAAATTGGCATCCCAAATTTTCTTCTAGAAAAATTTAAAAGAAATTTGTTATATAAAAAATTACTTTAATAAAACGATTTTTGAACTTTATTTGCGCAAATTCATACATTTGAACATTTTTATCTCATTAAATCCATGTTTTATATTTATAAAATGTACCTACTTATTTTAAATTCAAAAGTACTTTTATAAAAGAGCAAGTTCGTGCGATCCAGTTATTTTTATTTTTCTTGCATAAACTAAAATTTGCTTGAATTACATAGCATCCTGTTTTTAGCACCAACTACTAAAGGAGTTGTTTTTTCCTATTAAAAAATTAATTGTATGCTTATGAACAGTTTTTCTTTAATAACATTCATTTTTGAAATTCTTAGTCGTTTACATCAGAACAAGTTTGTGCGACCCAGTCGTGCATTTTATTTTTGATATTTTGATTCAAATAGGGGAGAGAGGTGAAGGAAATTATGCCGAAGGTTCTTCATTAACACAATCATAATCTTTTCTGGCTTTTCAGGCCTTCATTTTCATGTGAAGGAAACGTAAAGAGTAAAAAAGTTATAAAAACCCCTTTAAAACGTTTGGTTGTAAATTCCCACAAGGAGTATTTTAACTTTACCTCTTTGTAGCTTAGTTACCATCGACTATTTCCTGGCTTCCAACAGACCATCGGGTTGCATGCGTTCTTACCACCCATGAAGACGATTTCCTCAGATAAAAATATTCCCCGCACACCCCAATCATGCAATAATTGCGTGCATATTTGTATATCCCAAATTTATTTCACAATATTTCAATTAAATTTTAAATATACGATTGCACTCGTATTCACAATCAAAACCATCACTCATAAATCGTGTTAACATTGTCACAGTTCCCATAAAGCCTTTCTCATTATCAAAGTCAATATTGTTTTCCCTCGCTCTACTTTGAAAAAAAATTCCGAAGCTGTTTGCACTACTGACTCACTTTTGAAAACATTGATCTTCCATTTGAGAGCGATGCATTGATAATCGAAATGCCCTCCACTATCTTAACAGGCCCAATACCTATACCCAATCATGCCCATTAACCTAGTTTTCATTAAAACCGCCCTATCATCTCTTGTTTCAATATAAATAAACCATTTAAAATAAAAGGGTAAAATAAATACAAGAAAACAATGCAAGGCTTCATCATCAGCATCACAAAGCGAAAATCCCAAAACATTATGGCGCTTTGTTCCTGTGTGTGGTGCTATTCGCCACAATTAAAATTGAAATAAAACAAATAAATAAAAAAAATTAAATAAAAATCAATAATTGCATTTATGGAAATTTATTATGGTCGCTCTTTGGAGTAGGTATCGACAGCGAACAGACCGACCGACGACGCACGATGAACGGCGAGCGGCGGCAACGAGCGGTGACTAGCACCCTGATCGACGGTTTTGTGTGCATAATCCAAATAATTGTGGGCTTTCCAGCGCACCGGACACCGATTTCGAGGGTTAATCGCATGGATTGGTTTCACAAAATAAATGCATTATGTTCTGTCCGCTGACATATTTTCCAAAAAATACACAAATATTTACCCAGTAGTTCACACACAAATGCATTTTGGGGTTTCGAAAATGTTTTGATGTTTTGTTTATTTTTTGTGTGTTGGTTGCTTTTGTTTTTTTTTCGATAATGAGAACGAAATTATTTGTCAAATTATTTTTTAGCAAATTCTAGTGCGAGCTGTGAATATAAGCACATATTAAGGATTTGATTTTTTCACCCACACGGTTTTTTAACACCAAACACGAAAATAACTGTGATACACTATTTTTGTTCGAAATTTAAAAACAATTATTTTTTTTCTTAAAAAACATAAATTTAAAAAAAATTCAAAAAGTTTTATTAATTAAAAGTTAGTTAATTGATGAAAAAATTTTCAAAACAAAGTTATTAATAGTACCTCCCCTATAGAATCACCTTATTCTGTTCTCGATTTTCTAAAAAAAAAACGTAAACACTGATACTTCTAAAAAAAAAACGTAAACACTGATACTTATAATTGTTTTTATGCTAAGGCAAGTAAATAGTTTAAGTTTCTTAAAAAAGAACTATTTCAAATTAATTTTTTTGAAAACTCAGTAGTTCGAAAACGACAACCGCAAGTTTTTTGAAACTTGAAAATAAACATACATATTTTTTATTTTACCTTAAAATAATCGTACTGGCAATGCAAATGTAAGAAAATATAAAATGCACGACTGGGTCGCATGAACTTGCTCCTATGTAAAAGACTAGGTATTTTAAAAACGAATGTTATTACAGGAAACTGTTCATAATGACAAAATATTTTTTTTTAAATTCTTCTAGTAGTAAGAGACAAAATCAGAATGCTATGCAAATATAAATCTATGCAAGAACAAAAATTTTAAGTCTATGTAGTGGTTTCTTAAAAAATAAGCTTTTATATACAAAATTTTTAAAACATTTTTAAGAACAAAATTTGGTATTCCAACCTTAAATTTTTATTAGATATTGTATGAATGAAAATTAGATTTCCAAAAAAATTTTCAAAATATTGGGTTTGGAAAAAAAATTTTTTTTTTTTTTTTAATTCAAAAAATTTTTTTTAGTTTGAAAACACAATTCTATTCAAATTTTTGGGGAGCTTTAGCAAAAAAAAAAGATCGAAATCTGTGGTACCGTTTTTTAGAAAATCAAAAACAAAAGATCGGTTCCATGGGGGTACATTCAGTAACCATTTTTCGTAATTTTTTTTCAGTGATTACCTAGCCTTAACTAAATGAAATTTTTTTGTATTTTTATTTTTTAAATTTGTCGGAAAGTTTATGAGAAAAAAAAATATTTATAAGATTTCGAAAAAAAATCCTATGGCAGGTACCGTTATTTTTGGTCTTAAAATTACTTTGGAATTTAAAATACATTTTATAAATATAAAACATTGATTTAAAGAGATAAAAATGTTCAAGCGCATGGAATTGCCGTCTTATTTTTGGAAAAGTATGAATTTATGCAAATAAAGATTCAAACTCGTTTTATTATTAAAGTAATTTTTTTATAACAAATTTTTAAGTATTTAGTAGTATAGATTTTAAAAAGTAATTTCAAAAAATAATCGTTCACACGTTTTAAAGATATTGATTTTTCAAAAAAAAAAAACTTGGATTTTTTTTTTTCAAAAAACCATAAGACAAATTTTTTCAAAAAATTTTTAGATTATATTTTTAAAATGCAAAGGAGCTCCTGCATACAAAATTTAATGAAAATCGTTAGAGCCGTTGATGAGAAATTTGAAAATCAAAAAAACGGTTCTATGACAGGTAACGTTAGTAAAATTTTGCCCCAAAATTTTTTTTTGACCAAAATGTAGTTCATGTTCATAATATCACACCTGTACCGTTAGTTTTAGAGATAACAAAAATTCAATTTCCCCTCTAGGGAATTATTGAAGACCCTTTAGTACCAAATTAAAAGAAAATAGCTCCAGTGGCTTAGGCTGTGGATCGAGGTACAGACATACAGACATAGGTACAGACAGACAGATGGAATTGTCGGACCCACTTTATTCGTCTTCGCTACTATCGTAATGTCAACTTTGATCAAAATCTCGAGTTCGATTATTTTTACGAATGCATAACTTGCTTATAGTACCTAAAAGTCGCAAGTAAAAATAGGTTTTCAAAACGATGTTCTTTTCTAAACTGACAGCCAGAATTTTCAATTTTTTCTGTTTCGCTAAATGTTTACATCTATGTACATGTAGGAGGTGGAATACTGCTTGCCGTCAAAAATGTCTTTATATGCACTTTGGTCGACGACTTCAATCAACATGAAGAAGAAATCATATCTATAAAACTTAAAACAGATACGGGATTGCTATACATCGTCGCAACATATATACCTCCAAGTTCTCCCAACAACGTTTATGACAACTATATGAACTGCATCGATAGAATATATGATCAAATGGAGCCTCAAGATGACTTACTTGTCATAGGAGATTTTAATCTTCCAAACCTGATCTGGTCTAAGTCGACGGACGAGAACTTTCTATCTCCTGTTAACCTGTCCTCTACCAACGAATTCTTGACAATTGATGGTCTTGCCGCATGTGAACTAAACCAATTTAATGGTATTCACAACAATTTTAACAAAATATTGGACCTTGTATTTTTCTCTGACACACTTAATGCTGACATTGCTAAAAATCCAGCCAATACCCTATTAGTCGAAGAAGACCGTCATCACCCAGCGTTAGACTTATCACTTAACTTAAACTTTTACAATATTCCTAGCTACTCCAGTGAAAACTTAGAATTCAATTTTAAAAAATGTAGACTAAATGAACTCTGTAATCTTTTATGTAATGTAAACTGGAATCATTTATTTATGAATTCTGAAATTAACTCTATGTGCTCTACATTCTACAATACTCTCTTTAATTTTCTTTATGAGACCACACCAATGAGAAAACCTCGCAATATTTCTAAATCTCCACCATGGTTTGACTCTTGCCTAAAAAACCTAAAAAATAAAAGAAACAAGGCCTGGATTAAATATAATAAAACAAAAGCAGATGGTGACTTACTAATCTATAACGAGTTGAAAAATATGTTTATTGACTATTCAGATATTCTTTATCATGACTTTATTTCAAACACTGAAGCCGAATTAAAAAAGAGTCCGAAAAACTTTTGGAACTACGTTAACAGTAAAAAAAATACCGATGGGTATCCAAATTGCTTATCTTTCAATAACAAACTTAGCCATGACTCTGAAGTGATTTCAAACATGTTTGCAAATTTTTTCAAAGATGCTTTTGAGGTTAGGAACTCTTACGAAACGTCGGAATCATTGGACCTTACACAAAACTTTGCACATCTGAATACAATCAGTCTTGTGATCTCTGAAGATGAAATCATTAACAAGGTTTCAGAACTCGAAGTTTGTTATAGCCCTGGTCCAGATGGTGTACCTTCTTATATATTAAAAAAATGCGTGTCCTATTTATCCTATCCTCTTCAAGTTCTTTTCAACGAATCGCTCAGATCCTCAATTTTTCCAGAACTTTGGAAAAGCTCTTACATAACACCAATCCATAAAAAGGGTAGTAAAAACGAAATACAAAATTATCGTCCCATTGCAAAACTCTCCGTTATTCCCAAATTATTTGAATCCATTATTTGTAGTTCTATCGTTTAATTGTAAATCTATAATTTTTGACAGTCAACATGGTTTTGTTCAAAATAAGTCCACAGTTACCAACCTCCTTTATTTTACCTCTTTTTGTCTTGATTCGTTCGAAAAACGAAAGCAAGTTGACTGTATCTTCACAGACTTCAGTAAGGCCTTTGACAAACTGTGCCATAGGACATTAATTATCAAACTGAAGGCACTAGGTTTTAATGATAAATTTATTTTATGGGTCTCTTCGTACTTATATAACAGATCGTATAGCGTCATGTTTAGGAATGTGCGGTCATCTCAATTTTACACCAACTCTGGCGTACCACAAGGAAGCCATTTAGGACCTTTACTATTTATTTTATATGTAAACGATCTACCTTCGATTATTAAACACTCGTCCGTTCTAATTTACGCTGACGACATAAAAATTTTTAAATGTATAAACTCAATTGACGACTGCTTACGGCTACAGGATGATCTTAATAGTTTTCGGGAATGGTGCAATATAAATAAGCTTTTACTTAACATAGACAAATGTAAGGCAATGTGTTTTACACGCAAGCGTAATGTTTTGACTTTCAATTATGAACTAGACTCCTCTTACTTGACTAAACTCCCTGTTTTCTCTGACCTAGGTATTATTCTTGATTCTAAATTAACTTTTAGAGATCATTACGACTATATCATTAAAAAAGCCAATAAGACACTCGGATTTATAAAACGTTTTTCACATGACTTCCGCGACCCGTATGTCCTTAAACTTCTTTACATATCGTTTGTAAGACCAATACTAGAATATGGCTGCATAGTATGGGCCCCCTATTATTCAGTTCATATAAACAGAATAGAAGGAGTTCAAAGAAGATTCATGCGCTTTTGTCTTCGCTTCTTTCCATGGTCCAATAGATTTGAACTTCCACCGTACAATCAAAGGCTCACACTCATAAATCTTCCATTGCTATCTAAACACAGACAATATATTCAGCTTTGTTTTATTATAAAATTAATCAATGGGTCAATCACATCGCCATCTATATTGGGTCGCATAAACTTCACTTATAGCCGAGCAAATATAAGGAGACAAATTCCATTACGTCCTTTATCAAGTAGAACAAACTATGCTAAGAATAACCCTATCAACCAAATGATTTCAGGTTATAACAATTACTACTTCTTAATTTATTCCCTTAATGATAATTTTAAAAGTAAAGCATTTAAAGAAAATTTTTTCAACTATTCTCTTTAGCTTTTAATTCAAAATTCCATATTGTATTTATATAGGTATTGTAGTTCATTTAATTCTAAGAAGAAAAATTAGTTTTAAGCTTTAACGTTAGTTGTTTAACGGATTATAATAAATACATTAAATACATATATTTCAATAAAAAAAGGTTAAAATCCATTAAGCTGATGTAGTAGGAAAGTCAAAAAATGTACAAACTAAGGGATACAAACAAAAATGTATTAACACTTTTGGAGCCGGTTTCGAGAAAAATATGATTTTCGAAAACGGTTTTATTTGAAATTTACTTGGTAGGTATTGTTAGTTTTGAAATAAAAATCAATTTCTTTAAATGTTTAAAAAAAAATACTGACAAGTTTCAATTTGTTTTAAAAATTCGAGAATGCAGTTCTCGAGATTATGATTTTTCATAAAATAAAAATTGAAATTTTATTCGAAATCCCAAAAAAAAAAGTTATTTTTGAAAACACAATACTCTTAACTTGTATGTCTTTTTACTCGTACGTCAAGTTCTGCATTTGGCAAAAAAAATCGAACTCGCTATTTTGATCAAAGTTGACATTACGATGATAGTGAACACTAACAAAGGGGGTCTAGCAATTCCGTCTGTCTGTCTGTATTTCTGTATCTGGATTTACAGCCTAAGCTTCTGGAGGTATTTTCTTCTATTTTGGTTATTATAGTGTCTTTTCGGTGATTCCCTAGAGGAGGAATGCCGCAATGCAAAATCTTATTTATCCCAGGTCTATGGATTTTCATACACAAAATTCGGTGTGCTATTATTTGCATGGACTACATTTTGGCCGAAAAAAAATATTAAGGAAGAAATGTTATTAAGGGTACCTGTCATAGAACCGTCTTTTTGATCACGACTTTTTCATTAATGACTCTAACGATTTTGACAAAAATGTTTTTGCAGTAACTCCTTTAAACCTAAAATAATACTGCATATAAAAATATTCCAAAAATATTTTTTGTGTTTTTGAAAAAAAATTACATTTTTTTTTTTTGAAAAATCAATATCTTCAAAACGTGTGAACCATAGTTTTTTAAAATTAGCAAATTCCTAAACATAACAAAATACTTAAGCTTGGCATCCTATTTTTTTTTTTCTTGAAAAATGTATTATATAAAAAATAGAATTAATAGTAAAACGATTTTTAAACTTTGTTTGCATAAATTTACACTTTTCTAGAAATCAGAAGGCAATCTTATGCATTTAAACATTTTTTTCTCATTAAGCCCATGTTTCAAATTTATTTTAAACTAATTTTTAAATTCCAAAGTACTCTTAGATAAGAGCAAAACGTGTGATCTAGTCCTGTTTCGTGTACTTTATTTAAGTTTGCCATGTATCTACCATTTTACAATTTCACACATCGGAGTATCGCCCAATAGGACCAAGAGATATATTTTGAAACAATACTCTTCTTAACGGTAACTTGTATCTACCTAATCATAACGGTGTGTGATTAATTAATTTTTTTTTATTTTAAAAATCCACGCCTTTGAACTAGTTTTGGGCTAACCCGATATCATAATATCATTGTCTAAACGTAAGACCAGTTTTTTTAACAAAATATTTTGGATTTTACTGCTTCGCATTTAGCTAAAAATTAATAAGGTATTTTAACCAAACCTAATTTTCGACTTGAATCTTTGAATGAGAATCTTGAAAAAAATAAGTTTCACCTAAAACTGGTTTTTACATTTAAAAAAAAATTAGCAATTGAACTTCAAACAAAAGTTATAACTATTGGAACTCAATCAGATGTGGTTTTGAACTCTGATATTTGTTTAAAAACAAGAATTAATTTATTAATTTTTATTTTGTGTTTTTGCTGGTGACTCATTTATTCAACTGACAGTTTAACTGACCTCAACACCAAAGTGCGCTCAGGTTCTAAAGTGGGCTCATCAGTTGGATACTGTCGTACCTTTCCCTGATTTTTTTAGCGTTTTTTTTAGTTCATTTAAAAAATTGTTCAATATGACCCCCCTATAGACTTATAAAAGCCCAACATCGATACAAAAATGAAGGTCTGTGATCGATTCCCAGCTGCTGCCAATAAAACAAAAATTCTGGGGTATTGCTATAAAAAGGAAATGACAAATCCTCCAAGAGTATCTCTCCCTGTGAAACATGCTTCTCATCTAATCCATTCGGAATATGCCAAAAATTTATGATCCCGTCCATTACTTCCAGCAACAGATACACGTGAATAGCTTAGAGTTGTTGGAGCTCTTGTCCCGAAAATTCAAAATGGCCGCCAACTCTTAAGTGAAAAACTTTACCATAAATTTTTTTATTTTTTTTAATTCAAATGTTTATGCATTCCGACTGGGCTAATTTTGACAAAAAGGTAAAAACATAGTTCTTCTATAGTTGCACCATATACGAAGTAGGGTACGAAGTCGGCTGTTTTAAAAAGAGATGTCTTTTTTGCAAATTTAATTAACACAGAGTGATTCATTTAAAGGTTATAAATCATTGTAAGATGTTAGAGCATTTGGCTGGACCTGGTGTATGTGCATGTGCATCCGCTAGGGACGACGCACGTGATGTGGAAAAATGGTGCACTTAATGACCCGCCGAAGCATAACATACTCTTACATTGGGACCCCCTTTTCTGGATTTAAGGTTTCACTCAAATTTATTCAATAGAATCGATTGCTAACATGAATTTTAACCTTTTGTTTCGTTCTTAGAACTGACAACCACCTTAAGGCTCTCAACTTAACTACCAATAAAAAAATTCCTCTACAAGAATACCACAAACATTTTTTTTTATTAAATTTTAATTGTTAACACAATCAATGTGCTGAAATCGTTCAATAAAATTCGATTTGTCTGTGTAAAGCGCAGTTGTTATAAAACCAAGTTTTATTATTTCACTATCCCCCCTTAAGTTTTGAAACTACACATTATTTTGTTGACGACGACATCAGCACAAATCCAGAGCCCAAGGGGGGCTGGGGCTGTACCCGCGTACACTATATTATAAACACTGAAATAGCTATTTCAAAGAATGCACCTCTCTATCGCCAGCAATAAATCTTTACGATCACGCTGTATATATGACCCATTACAATCCCAAAACATTAATAAAAATACTAAAGATATACTCCTCGTATCCTTTTGGGATCAAAATAACAAAAAAAAAGGAAACAAGAAAATATATAAAAATTTTTATAACCCAATGAGGTTGATGCGTGTGTGTCTCAGCCTAAAGGAAAAATCGAGGTTTTTCTTCGAAACACGTAGATATAGATTTGGGAGGATTTCGAACAACAGAAACACATTGAAGTCAAATAGAAATGTCCTTTGGATTTGATTTCTTTTTGTTGCTGGTTTCATTTTTGTCGACGACATGGGCTTGGAATTGAGCAATCATGGTCAATGTTAAGTGCAACAAATCCAAATACAAGACAATGGAATGTCATCGATTTGAGAATTTATATCTCCGGGGGTGACCTTCCCTTTTTCGCGGGAGTCAAACCCCAAACAATAGACGACCTCAAAACGATTGTTTGTTGTGTGAAGAGAATATAGAGGAGGGAGTTTTTGTCAAATGATTTGAAGGAATAAATTATATCCATGTTGACTTTCACTTTTAAAGAAGTTGAGAAAATTTTGAAAAAAAACGATTTTAATTTGTTATTTTAATACAATTTCAGATTTTAACAAGCATTCTTTAAGAATTAAATTTTATTTAGGATAACTCAATCCTTCCGGGTTTTTATGAAAAAAACAACAGAATCGAAACATATACATATTTAAATTTCAGTTTCGTCGAAGTCAAAAATATCAGGTACCTACTATCCAAGGTAACCCAATTTATCACTTTTGTTTAAAGATTTTTTTTTTAATGGAGACAGATTAACATTAATACTCCCAAAAATTTGTTCTTTTAATCGTAAAAGAGTTCATAAAGTATCTCAAAAAGTTTTCGATTGTCCAGCAGATTAACGTGGCTTATCTTTTTCTTTGTATTTCAAAATATCGCTCATTTATGCGATTAATTTAAAATAAACAAGAACAAAATTAAAATCTGATTTTCTAGGTAAAGTTGCAAATATCAATCTTGGACAAAAATATGTAGATAATTAAATTTTTAACATCTGTTGTTTAGTACATTGTTAGTCAAAATGTTAAAAATACGTGAATAATTTAACAAAACTCAACTTTGCAAAAATTTAAGTGGCGCCCAACGCTTAAATGGTTGAAAACTTTTTTTTTGTTATTTTTTTTTTGGCGACCGATCCTATTACATTGTAACTGCTCAGAGAATACCAACAATTCATACATTAACAAAAGCAACAACCATTGTTTAGATGTGGTTTTAAGCTAAAAATGGAACTTCCTTGTAGAAGTTTTGACTAAGTACTTATTTAAGAATTTACCATAAGGAGTTTCCATAAAAATGAGAGATCGAATAAAAGATAAGTCTCTCCTCCTTACGAAACAACTAGTTGCTTAGACTTGTTTTGCTTTTCTTATACTTTTTTTTATATTTAAAATAAAATACAATTTGTGACACTTTCGGAACTGTTTTATAGATTAAAAAATGCTTGCGCAAAATTAAAATTTAACCTCTTTTAGTATGAAACTAGGTCTAAATGACGTTTTTGCAAATTTTAAACGAATTCAGCATCATACTTTCTCTACCATTTTATTAAAGTTAAAATCATCGAATACCTATTTTATTTTTTTCGTATTGTGTTAACTTCATCTGACTCTTTGACACTTACAAACGTCAAAAAAGGTCTGTTTGCTGCCATTGTTTTAGGTGTGTTCAAAAGCCATTTATTTAGGAAATTGCCTTAGTATGATACTAGTTAGAAAATGTCTAAAATTAAGAATAACTGAGTCACCTACTTTAAAGTTAGCAAATTGTTAAGTAGTATTATGCTAATGCCTTAGTACTAGGCTGTTTAAAATATTGCGCCACTGTTTTTTTTTTATAAAAGTTATCAAACACTGGGCAAGAACCAATGATTCAAAAATATCTGGCATTTGAGACACAAATTCAAAATACGAAAACAAAACATTCAATTTGGTAAAAAAAGCAAAAAGATCATTTTTATATACAAAACAATATTTTCCATGTTTCAAAAACATGAAACCAAGTTCAAAATATTTAAAAATGGGCCACTGACTTAAATTATTATGATAATTTGTTGATCGTTCTAAAGAGTCTAGTTAAATATAATGTAGGTAACTAATCCCCACTTAATAGTACTTTTTAACTTGTTATTAAAAAATTCTGTGTATCTACTATTCCAGGTTTGGTCTATATTTTGGTTAAAAAATTAACAAAAACTTTGATTAATGGCAAGTACTGTTAAATTCAGAGATTATTTCTTTAGCCACACTAAACGAATGGGGAATGCCTTACCCAAATCAATATTTCCCTCCCAGTATGATATTCAAACATTTAAAACCAATGTGCATCTCTTATTAACTGAGCTCCAACAGTAACAAACGCTCGCACTGTGCTCTAACATACATCATAATCCCCTTATCGTGCATAAATTTACAAAAAAAAAATAACTTTATACTTTTGACTCTCTGTTTAAGAGAAGAGCATTTAGAAAGTAATTTATTTAAGAAAAAAAAAAATTTAAATATTTTGTTTTTAATTACATGCTTCGAAAACAAGTTGATGAGATTTTTTAGAACTTCCATGGTTCAAAAGCATCTTACGGACGAGCCCCACTGTCGTACCTGTGCGAACTAAATCTAGTGGTAGGAAGGAATTTTCAATTGATTTAATACAATTTTCCTAAAACTAAGATGGTAAGTCCAATATCAGAAAATGGTTCTATGGCGATCACTGTACAAATTTTATCAAAATTCTGACAGTCGTTTTCTATAAAACAAGGTAAGAAAAACGATGTTTTTTTTAAAGATTTCTGTCTTTGGTTCCCAAAGTTTTGGGCAAAAGAACAATGTTTAGCAGATCTTTAAGATAAGGAAACTATTAATTTTCAAATTTAAACTTTCAAAAAACAAAGACTTAGAAATTTTAAAAAAATATTCCTAAGCATAAAACTATTTAGTTTTTAGTAGTTGAAGCAAAACACAGAATACCGTGTGATTTGTTATGGATATATAATTTTTTCCAAGAACACAAATTTTAAATTGGTATTCCAGTTGAAATAAAATGCACGACTGGATCGCACGAACTTGCTCTTATGTAAAAGTACTTTGGAATTTAAGATACATTTTATAAATATAAAACATGGATTTAATGAGATAATAATGTTCAAATGAATAAAATTGCCGTCTGGTTTCCGGAAAAGTACCTATGAATTTATGCAAATAAACCTTAAAAAATCATTTTATTATTAAATAAATTTCTTATATAAGAAATTTCTCTAAAATTTTTCAAGAAAAAAATGTGGGATGCGAATTTTAAGTATTTAATAATATTGGTTTTAGGAAATAATTTCAAAAAATAATCGTTCATAGGTTTTGAAGATATTGATTTAAATTTTTTTTTAAAAACCCAACATATATTTTTTCGAATATTTTTGTATACAATATTATTTTAAACTTAAGGGGACTCCTGCTGAAAATTTTGGGTTAAAATCCTTAGAGCCGTTAATGAAAAAGTCGAAAATAAAAAAACGGGTCTATGGCAGGTACCCCTAATAACATTTTGCCCCAAAATTTTTGTTGACCAAAATGTAGTCCATGTCCATAATATCACACCTAATTTTTTTTTATCAAAATCGTTAGAGCCGTTTTCGAGATAAATAAGATTTTGCATTACGGGTGTATGGGGGGTACCGTTAGTTTTGGAGCTAAAAAAAATTTCAATTTCTCCTCTAGGGAATCACCGAAGACTCTTAACTACAGAGATTGAAAGAAATAGGTCTAGTGGTTTAGGCTGTAGTGAGAGGTACAGACATACAGACACACTGAAACATGTTTTTTGTGTACTAAATTTTCCTTAAAATTTTTATAAAAAAAATTGATATGCAAATTGTTAGTATTTAATCGTAATTTAATCGTGTATCGGTTTTCAAGATATTGAATTTTCAAAAAAAAAAAATTGTATTATTTTTTTAAAAATCCAAAAACTATTTTTTCGAAAAAGTTTTTAGTTTATATTTTTTCAAATGCAAAGCAGCTCCTGCATAAAAATTTCGGTTAAAATCGTTAGAGCCGTTGGTGAGAAAATCGAAAATCAAAAAAACCGTTCTATGACAGGTACCCCTAATAACATTTCCCCCCAAATTTTTTTTTTCACCAAAATATAGTCCATGTCCATAATATCACACTTAATTTTTTTTTTTATCAAAATCGTTAGAGCCGTTTTCGAGATAAATAAGTTTTTGTATTACGGGTGTACGGGGGGTACCCTTACTTTTGGAGCTAAAAAAAAATTTCAATTTCTCCTCTAGGGAATCACCGAAGACCCTTAACTACCGAGTTTGAAGAAAATACCTCCGGTAGTTTAGGCTGCAGTTCGAGGTACAGACATACAGACATACAGACATACAGACAGACAGACGGAATTGTCGGACCCACTTTTTTCGTCTTCGCTATCATCGTAATGTCGACTTTGATCAAAATCTCGAGTTCGATTTTTTTTCCAAATGCAGAACTTGCCCTATAGTACCTATGTATATCGCAAGTAAAAATGTATTTAAAATAATTAAAAATTTGATTAAAATCCGTTATGCCGATAATGAGAAAGTCAAAATTCAAGACAACTGGTTCTACGGTAGAATCACTCATGTTTTAATTTAAAATAAAAACTTTTATTGCAGATCGAAGAAATTAAGGTAAAGAAAACGAATTTCATCAATATCGGGTGCATCGTTTTCAAGTGGCTATAGTTAATTTGTGGTGGCTATAGTTAATTTCACATAAAATAAAAATGTTTTCTGACATCTTGTAAATATTATTAAAAAACTTTTAACTGCCAAAAGTCACAAAAATCGAGCATTGAGTTATCGAAGAATAGAGATTTCAGAAAAAACTAGAATTTTTAAAAAATCCAAAATACTTTGTTGAAAATCTTAATTTTTACCAAAATGAATTTTTTTAAATCTGTGAAACAGTATGAATTTTTTTTTTTTAATAAAAACAAATTTAATGGCAGGTACCGTTATTTTTGGTCTTAAAAAAGATGTGTGAGGAGAAAAATTTAAAAATGTCATTTCCCAAGCTTAAAGAAAATCGGCCCAGGCGTTTAGGCTGTAGTCAGATAGACAGCCTACAGAATTGCCTGACTCACATTTTTACATCTTGCTTATCATCGTAATATCAAGTCTGATCAAACTCTTGCACAAACTTGCGCAAAGCAGGCGCGGTGGGTTCTTAATTTCGACCAAAATCTCATTTCAAAAAATGCACTGTTTGGGCTACACAGTACTCACTTTGGAAATATACTTTCAATATTTCCCGACGTTGTTAAAAAAAATAGATTCATTTCGTTCCGCAGAGGTATGATACTGACTTTCTGTCAAGATTTCGAGCGGTTTAGCTATCAGTGTCAAAATAACCTATGATTTAAAAAGAAACCGCTATAGGTGGCGCAACCTGTATATAGTATATATAGTACATACATATCGCAAGGAAATGCTATTTACCAAGTTAAAAAAAAATGTACAGAACAATTAGACTGTAGTCTAACTGACAGTAGTACGCCCTGGCATGGCACTATATATAGTTTGCGCGTTTTTCTGTAATGCGGAGGGTCTTCGGCTCGATTCTCACCCGCTGCAAAAAAGCTTTTCAGGGGAGTATTTCTTCTTGCGAGGAATTGACAAATCCTCTAAGAGTCTTGTCATGAGAAGTGCTGCCTATTAACCGTTCAGAATCAGCATAAACTGTAGGTCCCCTCCATTCCTGGTAACACACACTCAGCAATGGTTGAGAGTACTAAGTCACTAGGTTAAAGATCTCTATGAGCAGTCATATAACATCTAATATAATTAATATATTTTTTAGTCTCAATGACAGACAGAGGCAGATACAGACTGTACTGTCAATGTCAGTTTTGATTAATATGTTCATTTAATTTTTTAGGATTACTATAACATGCCGTGTTGTTTTTACATATCTAAATTATTGCAAATAAAAACTGTCGAAAATAGAAGGCTTTACTTCTTTACTTCTAGAAAATAGCTTTAGCGATATGAAGAAGACTAATGCTATTCCGAGATTTATTGGATAGTAAAATATAAAGAACCGAAAAGTAAGACAACAATAAAGTGGCTCACTATGGGAGAGAAACTATACTTTACTAGCTATTCATTTCTCAATAAAACATCCTTAGTAAATTTATACAAAAATACTCTATGATGGTTACCTCCCTGTGTGTACAACCTTATCATGAACTATAATTTCTTTCATCTATTTGTTTATGCTTACACATTGAAGTATACTCATATGTATCTACTCGTATCGCCTTGCCCAATTACCTCCTAGGAAAATGCATAAATATATAGTTCCTGGAGATAATTATCATAAAACAAAAATATTATTTATGACTAATTTGGATAAATTATCCTCGCTTGGCATTTTAGCGCCACAATAATATTTTAATGGCGGTCATATAAAACCACACCGCCATAGCCTAATAGAGTAATTTACCAACTCAGTCATTGTCGGAAGGCCTACTCCGCATTCTTGTCATTGCCATAGAATAAAACAAACCATAATTATGACAAAGTAAAAACAAAATGAAAAAATACACCTGCATCCGCCATGATTGACCTGACCACACAGAGTTAAATACTTAGCTATGGAAAGTATCTACAAGATAAATGAATTAACGCTACCTGCCAACGAAACCAAACCCATAATGACAAACCCGCACTTAAGATTTTCTATTGATTCCAGGAGAAAAAAAAAGTGATAATATTCCTTGTCAGATGTACATTTAGTCATCATGTACTTATGCCGAGGCAAAAGTATCTACGGAAAAGGTATTTTTCCCGAAAAGTCCTTGAGGCGTGCGCGCATCTTTCACCCTTTTCACTATTGAACCGTGAAGCAGAGCGAGTCATTTGGGTTGTTCGGTTGTTGGTGTCTCTTTAGAGTCCATGAATGATCTTCCATTTATCAATCCTTCAAGGAATCCGAAAAGGATGTGAGTTTCTGTTCTTAAACAAACACACACGCACAACAACTGACAGTTTTTCGACACTTTAGAAACGAATAATCCTTGAGTTAAGCATCAGGTACATTTTACTTGAAATAAAATATGTTGGTATTCATCCGGTATTCAGTTTATTTTCTGGAATGGGAATCCTTTCGGTTTTAATTCCCATCTATATGCATTTCGTCTTTCGATTTCAAGGATTTCTTTTTATATTTCAAATGAGTTTTGAAGGAGGTAAATGTCTTTATTTTCGATACTTAGTGCTTTTGTACCTTTTGTTTGTTAAATTCTAGATTTATGAAGAGATTTCGTCAGATTTGTGGGTTTGTTTAAGGAAAATTGCTTATGAATCCTTAAATGGCCTTATACATGATATCTACGAGTGAATCTTTCTTTTTGTGTGATGTGATCAAAATATTTTAGTTTTATCCTTTCACTTCCGCTTCATTTATTGGAAAGAGTGTATACTTTTTAAAATTCCAAAAAAAAAAAACACAATGAAGAAGACTACTGTGTGTCCGTGTTAGTAAAGAAAGGCAAAAGATTTGTTTGCGGAGTTAGAAAAAACTACCTAGCCATTTTCCATCTTTTTGGAAAACTCTTTCGCTGTTGTCGAATTGCGATCCACAATCAACAGGACATTCTTAGAAACAAAGTTCTTATTTTTGAGACGTAAAAAACTCAAATAAGTTTTTTTTATAAATTGCACCCAATCATACAACCGGGGTCTTGCCGTAACCTCTTTTTTAAACTTCTCTCCAAGATTTTGGACACCTTGATTGGTCTGCACCGTATTCCAAGAGTACGCAAGATCTGCCATAACAATTCACGACTTTTCGTTCAAATTCCGTTGTATCTTACCATATTCAATGTAACAGTTGAATCAGATAAGTGATCTAGGATTTTTCCAAAATCACGGAAATGCTGATAAAATATCAGCTCAAGAAATATCTTAAAGAACCTAAGCTTCTTAATGAACAGTAGTATGGATTTCGAAGCAATAGGCCCACTGGTCATCTGAAGGTTTATTTCACCGAAGAGGGACCCAAATCATAACATAGGTACTCGTAATTTTGAAGAAAGTAAGATTATTGCACTTGATATTGATGAAGTATTTTATAGGGTTTGGCATCTAGCTCCCTTATCGAAAATGCGTGCATTTGATATTGATCAATCTCTCCTTAGTTGGATTAGAAATTACCTTTCGCACTGCTTAATACAAGATTTATTAAATGGTTTTTAAGTTTAAAATTCATGAAATAAATGCTATTGTGCCACAGGGTTCCAATTTGTGTCCGAATCTCTTTCTGACATTTATCAATTAGCATTTGTCTGAAACTTCTAATCCATAAAATTGATTTGCTGACTACAGTACTCCCAGCTTCTCATATTCGTTTCCAGGTTCCCGTCCTTGTCATGTTGGTTTGGATTAAGAACGGCAGCGTATGACAAGGTCATTAAATTTGGATCTCGATAGCATTGTCAAATCGGGAACCATAAACTGCGTAGAATATAATGCTTCAAAAACTCAACAAAATTAATCATTTAAAAAAGAAGCTATTTTATTGTAAGTATATTGAAGAATAGGGAGCAGCTGAGCCAATTCCTGCAGCTGAGCTCTTAATTTTGGCAAAGGGTTCAGTGCTGGTTTCAACAGTTCAGTCAAATACTTTTGGATCATCTTCCATACTTTCTATTTTAAAGATGGGGAAAGCACGATCATGCAAAATCTTGTCATCAATAGTGTGTTGTTCTGTTTCTGAGACTGAAGAGGAAGATATTTTGGCATTCATAAAAATTAAAGAAGAAATGTTTCGACAAATATAAAACAAATAGCTTTCTGAAATATACCTACCCAAGTTTCAAAAATATTCTCTTTGCATTGAACTTTTTCCACCTACCTATAGAAATTCAAGCTTCTTCTTGGTATTATAATGAAAGATTAAAAAATATTTGAAACATTTAAAACAATGTTTTTGGTCTATTTAAAGTAACAGAATTTCCCGAAAGTCTTAATCAGTTCCTTCAATTCAGAAAAGAATTTGACAACTCCATAAAATAATTAGCGTCCTTATTTTCACTTTACATTGAGCAAGATCCTAAATGGCGTAATAAAGCGTTCTATGCTATACAATTTCCTTCATTACTTTCGCAGCTGACATCTCTGCTCGTCTAATAAAGTTGCAAAAATTCAAAAATAACCGTCACTTCCTCCACTACCATCAAATATACGCAAATATAGCATAATACGTACAGTTTTGGCAGACGAAAACCACCAGTCGTACGGCAACAATAACATCTTGGTCAATACAAATTAATCGCCACCAGGGTATTTGTACCTGCTGATCTATCACCGCGTTCCGACTGCCGTTCGCTACCAGAAGCTTTGTACCTGCTGATAACCAGAATCTTAGATTAAATCATATCAATATCAACTTGATCAACTCTATAACTCCACACTTAACTTCCGGAAGAAATGTTGGTAATTGATGTTTCAAAAAAAAGCTTCTATATCTTCCAGTTCTAAGCAATTGATGAAAAATTATAGGTCAATTTTAAAGCTTTCCGCTTTATGTTTTCGTAAAATATTTACTGCCGCCGGGTCAACATGGAGTTGTAAAGGGTTATTCAACATCCACAAAGCTTTGTTGCACAAATTATTGTTTAAGTCCAATAGAAATAGGTACGAGGAACGTCCGATAAGTAATTGGCCTCACCACTCAATGGTGCCAGTATCGCAAGAGAGATTTACTAACGTCTAGTACATTCTTCTAGACGGCTACTGTCAGCCGAATTGGACTCGTAGTTTTGTTTTGACCACGTGTGGAAGCAAACTTGTCCGCGAGTTTTAGAAAAATGGAAAAAGAGCAATATCGGTCGGAAAGAAATCGCGCAGCGAAATCAAAGAGCGCTAGGATACTGTGTAGTGTACGGAGACTCTTCTCCTTCGACTGCTGCTGCTGCCCCATCCACCGTATTCTCCAGATTTGGACCCGTGCGACTATTTTTTTGTTTGCGAACTTGAAAAAATCATTCGCCAGGCAGAAATTTGAGTCGAATGATGAGGTCATCGAAGCCACGGAGGCCTACTTTGCAGACCTCGAGATAACCTATTTTTCGGATGGATTAAAGAAGCTGGAGCATCGCTGGATCAAGTGTATCGAGCTAAAAGGCGACTATGTTGAGAAATAAATCGCCACTTTTCCAAAAATTTTATTTTTGTTTTGTAGACTAAGTACCTATCGGACCGTCTACCCCCTCGTAATCAAGTAGATGCTCTCTAAACAGACTTCGTTAAAGCTTTCGATCCATCATATTTTGCTTATACAAAAGTTAATGAAGATGAGCTGTAATTTGTTTTTCTCTGTCGGTGAGAATCGTATCTCTCAAATATGAAAAAATGTCTTGAAACTTGAAATCATCAGGAATTTGGAAAATCATCCTACCTCAGAAGTGCAACAACTCCTCCAGGATGAACTAGAGCCTAGTGACAGGTGTCTATACGCCAGAGCGCCTTCACTGACGATCAATTTGAAGAAAACATCCATAATAACGAGCACCTCTCTCCTTTAACTAGAAGAACAAATACTTGATAAGTGGGCATTACTCAAGTTTCATTGATGTGGACTCTGGTCTTCCTCAAGGCAGCAACCTGGGTCCATTGCTGCTACTTCTATTTATAAATGATCTGCTTCAGTTTTTGTCTAATAGTTGCCGACGATACTTAATTTTTGTATAATGATTTTCAGGAGTTGGGTTGGTAAAAGATATCGGTGTGCTTGTTGACACGAAATTAAATTTTCCGGATTTTTAAAAAGAGACTCATCTTATTTTAAAGATGTTTACACACTTAAAAAGTTGTTTAATTCCTTCCTTATTTTCAATATTTAAAATAATCGTACTAAAAGCCGTACGTAATAACTAATAAGTTTCAAGGAAATCGAACGAGCAGCTAAGGTCAAACAGATAGAAAGACAGGATTGCGATGTTACTCATTTTTGCCTTTCTTATCAGCTTAATGTCAAGTTTGATCAAAATATCAAGTCCTTTTAATCTAGAAATGAAAATGAAAATCTAACTGAAAAAGGATCAAGTGGATTGTGAGTTTCAGGCATGAGAATATTGTTAAACTTAGTTTTTTTTTTTTTTTTTTTTTTTATCCGATGGAAAAGACACTCGGTAAGAATCGGTACCGAGTAGTGTGGGACTCTTACCGCACTAGAACCACCGGTGAATCAGGACCAATCTATGAAAGATCGACAAATGATTTTTATTTCTTAATTTTTAAATCGCATTGGGGGAAGTTTAAGGTAATAACACCTTCCCATAGTTTTTAGACCATCAGCTCATGAGGCTTGGTTCTTCTTAATATCCGAACATTGTCTCGTACATTTAATACGGTCTCCATTTCGGAGTTAGTATGACTTTGCAGTCGCTGATTGTGTGATACAGCGTATTTCTTAACCACTTCTGTAACCATTTCAATTTGAAGGTCACGATGTAGATCGCTATTTCTTATATACCAAGGGGCATTTATTATTCCACGAAGGACCTTGCTTTGGAATTTTTGGATGGGTTCAGCATTTGTTTTCTTTGTACAGCCCCATAGTTGGATGCCATTAGTCCAAACGGGTTTCAATACTTGCTTATAGAACATTAGTTTGTTCTGAATAGATAGGTCAGAGTGCTTTCCTAGTAACCAGTACATTTTTCTGTACTTCAAGTTTAGTTCTTCTCTTTTCTTTTTGATGTGCTCTTTCCATTTAAGCTTTGCATCCAAATTCATTCCAAGGTATTTGGCGGTATTGGAGTAAGGTACTTCTGTACTGTTTATAAATATTGGAACATTGTTTATGTTTTTGTTTGTAAAAAAAAAAAATAGTAAAAACAAACAGAGTTGGAAACTAATCCAACGAAATGAAGTGAGTCTTCGATTAGTAACTTATTGATAAGTAACTTAGGTCACAACAAACTTTTTAGCAGTTTCAAGTTTTCCAAGACGGTGCAAAGGTTCAACTTTTCTAACCCCCAGTTTCACAGTGGAAGTTTAAACCCCACTTTTGGTTTAAACTTCAGTTCAACAATAAATTTGGTTTCACAGTCCTTGAACGGAGTTCATTCTGTAGTTTAAGTTAAACGACACTATTCTGCCGTTTAAATCTCAGTTCGACAACCCCTTCAAACATTTGAAAATATAATTTGTTTTCATTTTTAATTTTTGTTTCCTGTCACAAGTCACAACTGAAACAAAGCAAACTTTCCTTGATTGTTTTTCTTTAATTCAGCTAGAAAGAGAAAACAATTTATTTAAACTACGTTTAATTAAATGAAGTTCAGTTTAGACTGTGAAACCGGACGAGTTGAACTTGAAATTTAAACTCCAGTTCAGGTTCAGCGGAACTTAAGTTTAAACTGTCACTGTGAAACTGGGGGTAAGTGATATTCGTATATCTTCAAATCACCGCTTTATATTTTGTTACGAAATCCGCTATTCCGGTGGCCGAGCATTAACAAAACTTCGTTCTTAAAGAATCCGATATTGATCCTTAATTAATGACATATACATAAGTTAGTGTACCTTCTAAATGAAACCCTCGGTTTTATTTGTACATAAACGCATGCTGCAATTTCGCTAAGAAAGGACGACAATAAATATTTATTTGAAATGCTCAATACCGTGATGCCATCAATATAGATCTCACTACCCTCGATGAATAGGACCAAAAGGATCCCATGGTGTCATCCTATTTTTGTATTATTTTTTTTTCTCGACTTTCCATTGTTGACTGTGGGACTACAAGAAATAAAATTGACATGAAAGGGCAGATAAATTCTTCAAGTGCTACTTTCACCCGAGGTGGCAATGGCAACATCTTTACATCGCATCGAGTCTTAGAATATTTCTATTTTATTTTCTCACAATTCTCCCCCCTGATCTCTTCTATTTACTCGTATAAGAAAATAAGTAATAATAGAAAATATTTTTTTTATTTTTTCATTTTGATTTGCTCCTCCGCAGCGTTATTGTTACCAAATTGACCATAATGTTGCTCACCACTCAGTGTGGTGGCAATGAAATGGAAAAAGGCCAATAACAACAAAATAGCTACAGCGACAATTTCGCTGCAAGGACATTTTTTTTTTAAATTGTGAGCTTTGTTTTTTTTTCAATATATCCCCGGACAATGAAGGAAGCTATCGTTGGTCGGTCGTTGGTCGTTTTGGTCCTGGCCTTTTCCGAAGAATTGACGACGACCCAATTTAAGATGTTGTCAATGTGTAGTGTTGTTTATTATTTGACTGGCGATGGTTCCATTGGTGTTCCATCAAACCAAAGATGCTCTCTATGTTTTGTAGGGTAGCAGATTTAATAACCGTAAATTGCTGTTAAAAGTTTGTAAATAAACATCAAAGCATTGGTAACACGAGATATTAGGTTTCTTCTCTGTAAAAGGGCTTTTAGACGTTTGAGTAAATATTTGAAGGAAGCGGGAAGAGCATATTTGAACTGCTGGCCCCTAGAAGACAGACAGATAGAATGATGAAGTGAAGGTTGCCAGCGCGCCATGGGAAGGTTTTCTTAATCTGATACGTAGCTTACCTAAATACTGGTGTTTTAAGGGGAAAATCATGAGAATTTTTGGTTTAGTTATAACCTTATAACAAAGCTATCTAATGAAGAGAGGACTTTTATAAATGCGATTTAAAATAAAAGAGGCTATTTTAAGGCACAAAAAAATTAAAATAATGCGGAGCAAAATTTAAAAGATGGGCTTAAAGGGATCTTTAAGAAGATTGGTAATTTTCTAATTGTGGTAATTAGACAATTAGGGGACAAGGGCCTATGATCCCAAGCTTTTTTATAAATACATATAAGAGATATGAAAAACAAAAAAGAACGTAACGCAATTCTGTCTTTGTGCGCATGGCGAAAATCATTTTCCGACTGTTGCGATTTAATAGTACAGTGTTGCCAACGGAAAAAAGATAACCATATGACAGTTCGGGCTTAGTGAAAATGGAGCGCTATACGCGTTTTCATTTTTGAGCAATATTTTAAAAATATTGAAGTTTCGTCAGAAATTTTCGTACAAAAAATAACCGTCATAGTGATTTAAAACCATCAAATGTCAAGACAATACTCGTAATTGAAAAATTCAGGGAGACTGGATCCATTAGTGTCCTGTCACAAGTCGTTCAACAGCTAATATCGAAGCAATTCGCTGTATTGCTGACAATCTGACAACGTAGTCAAGAAATAAGCATTTCGAGAAGCTCTCTACAGCGAATTCTCAGGAAAGATTTGAAACCTAATGCTTACAAAGTTCAATTGACCAAAGAACTGAAGACTACTGACCATGCAGCGCGAAGAGAGTTCGTTGAATGCATTTTGGAACGATAACAAGTGGACGCTGATTTTTCGAAAAAAATCATCTTCAGTGATGAAGCTCATTACCAAACTTTTTTAAACCGCAAAATTGCCACATTTTTGGTTCAGAAAACCTAAGAATAATTGTTGAGAAACAAATAAATCCACAATGCGTGACTGTTTGGGGCGGATTTTGGGCTGGAGGTATTATCGGACCATTCTTCTTCGAAAATGCGGCTGGTCAGGCAGTAACAATTAATGGTGTTTGTTCTTGTGACATGATAACCCAGGGTTTAGTGCCTCAATTACAAGATATGAATGTGACCAACATGTGGTTTCAACAATACGTTGCCACATGCCATACAGCCAGAGAAATAATTCAATTACTGAATGAGTCATTTCCTAATCGTGTAATCAGCCGTTTTTGTGATCAGATTTGGCCATCCAAAGCTTGCGATTTATAGGCATTAGACTTTTTTCTTTGGGGTTTTTTTTAAATTTAAAGGTCTAAGTAAATGAGCCCATGACCACCAACGCTTTGAAAGAGGTAATTGCGAGGTGTATTATTGAAATTCAGCCACATTTATGAGAAACGGTCATCATAAACCAATTTTTTAAATAACAATTTCTTAGGAAATATTTTTTTTCAATCCATTACGCAAATATAATTTTTGTTTTTTAATTTTGTCACACAATAATGAAGATTCTGTATACAAAATTTATTTTAGAATTTTTTTTTAAATTGATTAATAGTAGGTATAACTTCATTACACGATATATGAATATTTTAGCAGCCATTTTGAGTTAAATAAAATATTCCATTGAAGATAGTAAATAGTTTTATGTTATATGTATAGAAACCCAACAATATCTTTGGACTTTGAAAGAATATTTTTTTTGATATTCTAGATATTGTTAAAAAAAAACAGCTGATGGCCACTATGAAAAAAAATCAACGAAGTCATTTTCGGTATATTGATTTCTCAAATGGAATCGGAATATTTTTTTTTTTAATCCAAAAACCTTTTTGTGGAAAATTTTAGTGATTTATTGTATCTGTCTCGTCAAATTAACATGAAGAGTTAAAGCGCTCAACAACATTTGCCAGGATTAGATTGTTTTATGAAAGTGGGTCTTCTCTCCGAGCAACGAACGTTTCACTCGCACTTCGATCGAAAAATTATACTCAGCGACGATGTCCATTTCTGGATGAATGGGTTCATCAATAAGCCAAATTGTCGAATTTTGTATGATCAAAATCCACACGAGATCCACCAAATTGCAATGCATCCAAAGGTGCGCATTTTGAGCTGACGACATCTTCGGTCCATATATTTTTATGAGTAGTACGTCTGTCAGGCCATAACCGTCAGTCATTGCAGAGCGATATCGTTTGATGATAACCAATTTCTTTTTGCCCGAATTGGATGATAGGGACACTGACAACATGTGGACTTTGCTCCGTAAAACGCAGACCGTGTCACATGGCCTTTTCAAACATGATTATCTCACCTGATGGCGATGTGAATTGGCCACCGAGATCGTGCGATCAAACTACTTCTTTTGGGGTTTTCTTAAATAAAAGGTCTATGCTAATAAACCACAAACCATCACTAGCCTCAAATACATCATAATCAATGTCATTTCTCAAATTCATCTTGATTTATACGCTTTATTTATTGAAAATTGAGACGTTTCGAAATCCAGCCAAGCCGTGACAGTGATTTGAATTGTGTTATATTTCATACATTATGAGATACTTTAAAAAAAGTTATAATAATAAATTAGTTGACAAAAATGAATAAAATTTTCATCACAGTTTGTTTCAATCCAATTTTAAGATAAAAAACTCTTAATTGAAACCCGCTTATATGTTAAGTACCTTATGGCAAGTTATGCATTCGTAAAAAATCAAACTCGAGATTTCGATCAGACTTAATATTACGGTAATATGTAAGACGAAAATCGTTTGTCCCTCAATTCTGTCTGTATGCCTGTCTACCAAACTTTTCGGCCGATTTTCTTTAAATTTGGTCGATAGTTTTTTTAATTTTTTTGTCCGATTTTTGTTTTAGACCAAAAATACCAGTACCTACCATAAATTTTTCCGAACATTTTGAAAATATTTTTTCTCTCAAGAACATTGATTAAGAAAAACTAAAAAAGCTTTTATTTCAGTAAAACCCAAAAAAAAAAATTCCCAAAAAGTGGTTATTATTCCATAGAAACCTTTTCTTTTGTTTTTGATTTTCTCAAAAATTCTACAACAGATTTTGACCATTTTTTTTATGTTAAGGCTTCTTAAAGCTTAGAAACTCTATTTTTGGTTTTGAGAACTTTATATTTCGTAAACTACGTTTTTATTTTTTTTTTTAAACTTTCAAATAACAGCTTTTTAATAATGTCTACACCATGTTAAAAAAATGCTCGAAATGCTCTTATTGAAAAGTATTTTGGAATTCAAAAATTGTTTATAAATATATAAACAGGCATTTAATTAGAGAAAAATGTTCAAATAAAATTGTCGTTTAATTTTTAGAAATGTATGAAATTTTACAAAGTTTAAAAAATTCATTTTATTATTGAAAAAATTTTGTACGTAAAATATTTCTTTAATATTTTTCTAAAAAAAAGATTGGGATGTCAATTTTAGTTATTTGTTAATACACATACTAAGAAATAATTTTAAAAACTAATCGTTAATTCGTTTTTAAAATATCGATTTTTATGCAAAATGTTGGATTTCTTTTTCAAAATACAAATAATATTTTTTTTGAAAATTTGTAAAAACGATATTATTTTAAATTCAAACGAGGTCCTGTATAATTTTTTTTGCCGAATCCAATAGAACCGTCAGTGAGAAAGTCAAAAATAAAAAAATGTCCTATGACAGGTAACGTTAGTAGCATGAAAAGAGGTGTAAAATACATCCGGAACGTTGCAGCTCTATTGATAGTTGAAAATTAATATTGGATATTGACCAAAGGCCAGGTTCAACATTTCAAAAATACGTCAATTATATTTCACAAACTAAATTTTTATTTGCAGAATAATACAAATTTAAAGTTTGTATACCAATTTTTTTTCTTCAAAATGTTTTAAAAATATTAAATATAAGAACTTATACATATAAAAAAAAACTATACAACGGCTTATAATTTTTTTTTGTCTTGGCATAAATTCAATATTTTACTTTAGAAATCACATGATATTCAGTTTTCTACTTCCAAATAGATATGTACTAAAAGAGTTTTATTCAAAAGCAATTTCATGCTTCTGACCATTTTTCTTAAGGTACTAGTACGGTCTAGAACGCCAAAAAAAGCACGATTTTTGTAAATTTTTTTCTCGGAAACTTTATAAGGTTGTAACATATTTTTTTTTAAATAATTAATACATGCGTGGAGTGTACAAAAAAATTTTGTTTGTCTTAATTTCTGAATTTTAGCCGAATTATAGAGGGCGCAAAAGTCGGCTCATCAAAAAAAACATTGTCCCATTGCGGACAGTTATTCTCCGGATCTACTGAACCGATTTTCAAAAAACTTGTTGCAAATTGATTGTTTTTATATTTTCTAAGACAATTTACCACAATTTGACCAAAAGTCATGAACAAAAAAAAAAAAAAATGGCCAAAAAAAATGTCAAAAAAAAATTTTTTTTTTTTCAAAGCTTGACATTTTTATTTTACTGTTTGAACAAATTGTGGTAAATTGTCTCGTAAGAAACCTTCCCTTAAATAACCCACTTTGTTTTTTTTTGTTTCAGTTCAGCCAATCCTGAAATTAACTGTCCGCAATGGGACAATATATTTTTTGATGAGCCGACGTTGGCGCCCTCTATAATTCAGCCAAAATTCGAAAACTTAACGCATGTATTCATTATTTAAAAAAAAAAATATGATATTACCTAATAAAGTTTCCGAGAAAAAAATTCCCAAAAATCGTGCGTTTTTTGGCGTTCTAGACCATACTAGTATCTAGGTACCTTAAATAACATTTTTCTTAAACATATTAAAATAATAACCAAGTATGTAATATAAGAAATAATTCGAAAAAATTATCTCTTGATTTTTTGCACTTCCCAACAATCTTCCCTCATATATATATGTATAAAATATTTAGAAGACGGTGAAGAACCAAGTATTTTAAAAGGGATATTTGATCGTAGCTACAGGGTAGATACCTATTGTTGAGGGCAATTTTGTAATTTAATTTCTAAGTAAAAGAACGTCAAGGATTTGTATACCTATATTGCCAACCTGGTGGACGATCCGGTGCCAAATAAATTCGACTTAAAGCATTTTACCATACATTTATTGTCTTGCTTAAGACTAAAATCATTTAAAACTGGAAAATAAATGTTGCTGCCTTATAATGTACTAGCAGAACCTACAAGCCAGTAATTACGAGTAGCTTTACTTTATCTTATTGACCAATATCCCTCTAGCAAAAACTACAAATGACTGAATAAAAATCAAGTTTACTCCATATCTCGCTAATACCTACCTCTTTGTTTAAAATTTAAAGTCCATAAGATTATTATCATAGCTTTGTCTAACTTTCACTTAACTTCAGACCAAGGCATTGCTGACCAAGTACCCCTCTCAAATCATCGGCAATTGTGTGCATTCATCAATAAATTAATTCATCTAGAGTAATTCGCTCATAACAAATTCTAAGCAGCTAGCTCATTATTCAATCGAAATTGAAATCGAGACCACTCCGAGCGAATTCCACATAATTATAATGGCTTCTCATTTTCTTTTGATGCCTCAACCAATTATACTCATTTTCACTTCGATATAGCAAAATTAAATTAGGTACCCATCACATGAGGCTAGGCCACTACTACCACCAGCAGAGATAATGTTTCTTCCAAAAATCTCCAAACGTCTGCAGCACGTCTACCAATGCTGAGATCTATACGTCTTGCAACAGCGGGCATCGCACAAACAGAATACTAATCAGCCAATTCCAGCATTATACCCCACACTTTACTCGAAGCCCATAGACTGAGGCATGCACTTCGGCGGCGTTGCATCGGAATTGATTCCTGCCAGCATTAAAATCACAGACTTCATGGTGTTACGTAAATAAAATTCCAAAACAACATTTCATCGCATGTGATGGCCTGCGGTGTCCGGTCCGTGTCCATGGGTCTTTTCGTGGTCCGAAACGAACAGCGAACAACGAACATCTTGAAGATTTGCAGAGGCGAGGGGCGAACTCGTCATGATGTGGTTTCATCATAATGCACGCTCCTCCGACATTGATGGAAATAAAATCGATCCGAAACCATATTACCTAGGCAAACATTTGTATAATAGGTTTTGATCGGATGGAATGGAAATGGATGGTTTTGGCGAGATGACGCACACACGGTCCATCTCGTACCATCATCGGCGTATCTGTCACAAAAATGGGGCCTCCCATAGAAGTCTCTGGCTTTCTCCCTAGCGCTTGCTGTTCATGACACATTGCGGTGAGTTCGTTAAATGGAAACGGATTCCGAGAACTGCGGTACGTAATGTGTGCATTATTCGTGCTCGTGTTTGCTTAGGCTTATCCGTATTTATTTGATGTTCCCATATCAAAGGAATGACAGCTTCTGTGAAAGACACATCCCCGCGCATCAAAAAGATTCACCCGGGTACCGTTTGTGTCTGAAGTGCAGACCAAGCACGCAGTTGCAATTTATGTCTCAATTAAACTGCGGGTTCCATCATACACACCGGGATCTGATTTCAATTGCCAATAAGTTGGGCTGCGGGTGGTTGCCCGAAAATGATATTTATCGTCGTCCTTCCTCCACTCCCTCTACCGAGACAAAACAAAAAACCATATTCAAGCACCCCATCGAGCCAACCAGGAGTCGAATATTCCTGTAGATGCACTTGATTTCCTTCGAGCTGGTGCCGTTTTACTCGATTTTTTTTTAAACTGAACTGTGTTTGTGGTTTTTGTGTTTTTGTCATTAATACGCGGTATCCTGCTGAGCGAATTGGCAAACAAAAAATGACTCCTTTTTTCTAACCAAAAACCACAGGCAAGCCAAAGCTGAGGAGTGTAGTACGAGTATCAGTGTAGATAGGGAAGATGCGTGTTCGACGATGGGGAATGCAGTCACGGCAGCGGAAAACCACAAAAGCGGTAGCAGAAGTTTTCAACGCATCGCAGGAAGCAGGATACCAGCTATAGCTAGGCTATAGCGTGATGGCAAGGACCTGTGTTTTCTAGCGTGCGGTGGCAAAACTTGAACAGGCGAATCTACCTATGGCAAAATATTGAATTCTGGTTAAATGTTTAGCTTAGAATGGGATCTCGCAGCAACCAGGCTTGGGGAGGTATATTGTTGCATTCCTTGGTTTGGGTTTATCTATTTTGGTTTTGAATTTTATGCAAAATATATGGTGAAACTGCACAAGAAGCATTCGGAATGCCACAGCTGCTGACAGTGCACGCGGAGGTTTTTTTTTTTTTTGTTTTCTGTTGTCTTACTTATTTCAAATGCAAAATTGTTTAAATTGTTTGGTTACTACTTCGTATGCATAATAAAAGCAGCAAAAACCCTTAACCTATGTGATGTGTACCTACTACGTGGAAGTTTTGAAAAGAGGGAACTTTATGGTAATTTAGGGAATTTTTTGCGGTTGAATATGGTGGAAGCGGGTTTTTGTGGTGTTTGCACATAAAAATAAAATAAAAAGAAAACTAACACACACTCCAACCGGAAGTTGTTGCAATTTGGTTTTGCGTCATTTCAGGTGCAATTGCGATTGTAAATTTAGATAGAGTTAATTTTAGAGCAGCGGTAATTGCTCGAATAATTTGCTTAATTTTTTGTCGTTTAAGAGGAATTCATTTTGAACCTGAGAAGAGGTCTTTTGTTTTCATAGGGAAAAGTAAATGAAAAAAAAAACAACTTCGTGTTAGTACTTAGGTTTTTAGGTTCAAATAGGCTACGTGAAATGTGGGCCCAAACATTTGTATGAAAAAGAAAAAAATCCATAAAATTGTATTGAATTGGGGTGATTTTTATTTGCTTGGGGGTTTTTTTCTATTCTCGTGTCGGGGCTCGGGGCCAAACCTATTATTCTTAAAAACAATCAAAATGTCCAAAACTGGGGCAACATGTCGTTATGGAAAATCAAACTAATTTTAAAATGGAAATATCGCTCTGACTAGAAGAAAATATAAGCCCCAAAATACGTTTTTGAATGCTTAAGCGAAATATTGGGGATATTTTTAATTTTTGTAATGTAAGCAAAAAATTCATAATATTAGTTATAGAAATGCCTTGGACAAAATTAGTCGAGAGTTTTGCTGCAATTAATTCGGATATCACAGGAACGAAGTTTAACTAAATTCCCTCAAGCTGTTTCCGAGAACATCAGTTACTAGACGAGGAAAAAGGATTATTTTAATATATCCTCAAGGAAATAACATAAAAACCATCTGTGGCAATTTTGAAGCAAATCGGCCGATCTGCTAAGACTCTAGCTGGATAAGACATACAGCGGATATACGCACGAAGCGACATCACACAATTTGCGATAGACAATAAGTGTTTCATAATTCATAACCAATACTTTGTTAATGTGGATGAGTATACATAATTTAAAATAAATTAAATTAGGTGGTGCAACAGCTTCAAGAGAACCAGGGCCTATAGTGACTTAACACTCTCAACCATTCCTGTGTGCGTGTTATCAGGAATGAAGGCGACCTACAATTTTGTACCGAATCCGAACGGCTAAGGAGCAGCACTTTTCACGACAAGAGATATTCTTGGAGGATTTGTCAATTTCTTGCAAAAGGCAGAACACCCCTGAACAACTTATTTGCAGCAGCTGAGAATCAAGACCTTCTGCCTGGCAGTCCAATGAACTAACCATTATGCCAAGAGGTACTCACATCATTTATAGAGTATTAGAGGAAAGGTTTATTTCGGAGGCCCCTGGCCCATCTTAACGCAAAAAGCTTTTATGCCTTGCTTTGGGCAGTATATTCGCTCCTAACTTCGTTTAAATGAAATT
Source organism: Philhelius festivus (assembly GCA_963931855.1). NCBI lineage: Eukaryota > Metazoa > Arthropoda > Insecta > Diptera > Syrphidae > Philhelius > Philhelius festivus. The sequence continues at coordinate 86,088,493 of OZ007557.1, read as the reverse complement.
GAAATTTACTTTGAGTCTTCAGATACCTACACTGAAAAATATTGACAAAAACGTTTTTTTGACCTTTAACAAAACAATTTTATCGACAAAAATTTATGTCAATACGAAAGAATGATTTTGTTGATTTCACAAAATTTTTATAATTCAGCACGATTTTTTGTCAGTTTAACAAAATATGCACTACAAATAATATTGTCAGTTTAACAAACCAAGTTTTGTTAATATAATAAAATAAAACAGAGATTTTTGTCACATCGACAAACTTTTTTGTGATGTTAACAAAATGTTTGTTGTATCTACAAAAAATCTGTTTTGAAAATGTTTATCAATATTACAAAGTTTTTGTTAATTTTTTTTGTTAATTTAACAAAAAATGAAAACATTTTTGTTAAAATGACAAATATTTTGTTTTGGGGTTGAATTATTTTGTAATATTGATAAAATAATTTTATCAGATAGATAAAACTATTTTGTAAGGAAACCAAAAAATTCTGCGCGTATATTTTTTTGATCATGACATTTCTTTTGTGTATGATATAGTTCACATTTGGTTTTTGTTAAAAAATCAATGTAAGATTAACTGAACTTAACAAAAATTGCGTATTGTCCATACGCCCTCCCAGATGGTTGCATGTGAGATAGTAGGGACTTAAATCCCAAAAAGAAAACTATTTTGACAAAATTAATTTTGTGGATTCAACAAAAGAAATTTGTAAAATTGACAAAATATTTTGTTGAATTGACAAAATATTTTGTTAACTTAACAAAATATAACAAGAAATTTTTGTTAATTTAACAAAATATTAACAATTTTGTTAATTTAACAAAACAATTTTGTTAATTTAACAAACAAATTTTGTTAAAAATTTTGTTAAAAAAAATGTTAATACAACAAACGAATTGATAATATGACAAATTAATTTTGTAAATTCTACGAAATTTTGTCATATTGGCAAAATATTTTTGTTATTTCAACAAATTAATCTGTTAGCATAACAAAATAATTTTGTGGATACAAAAAAATATTTTTTGTTCCCTCAACAAAATTCTGTAATTTTTATCAATTTGACAAAACTTTTTGTTGGAGGTATATTGACAAAATTTTTACCAGATCAACCTTAATTTTTATCATATATATACCTAGATTTTATTTTCAGTGTATCCTATTTCGATACCTGTTTTATTTTTATGAAATAGTAAAACAAATAAAATGAACGACCTGCTTTTATTTTTTTTTTCTTATAATCTATTCATGCTCAAGGGATTATGATTACCCTTTAAATGTTTCAACATTTCGAATTCTTAGGTTATTAGTAGCGAAAAAAATTTAGAAGCACAAAATTCATTTTTTAGTAGTTGGAGCTAGAAGCATGATGTCATGAGCAAATTTTAAATCGTTAAAATAAGTTTTCATACATAAAATTTTTAAGAAAAAATATTGGTAAGCCAATTTTAAGTTTTAACTATTTCCAAAAAAAAATTAAATTAAAAAAAAACAATAAATGACCCGATTTTGAAATATCGAACTTTCAAAAAAAAAAAATGTTTTCCAAAAAAAGTTTATTCTAGTTTTGATACGCAATGTTTTTTTTTATTAATTTTTAGAAAATTCTGTATAAAAACTTTAATTAAAATCCGTTATTCCCATAATGAGAAAGACAAAAATCTAAAAAATGGTTCCATGATACCTACAGTAATAAATTTAAGAATGTTTGTATTGTATAGTATATCATAAAATTGAAATAAACAGAAAATCTTGTATCAAAATTCCAGGTTTCGAGAAAAATACGATTTTCGAAAATAGTTTTTTTTTAACATTTCTACGGAAGGTAGGTACTGTTATTTTAAGATAAAATTAAAAAAAAAATTGCATTCATCTTGAGATAGTCTTAAGGTTTCAAAAAACTCGATCATGTGGTTTCCTAAATTTAGTTAAAATTAAAGAAAAAAATTTAAAACTATATTCAGTACAAAAAGTTTAATCAAAATATGATTAAAGGTTTTGAAAAAATCTAAATAGTCTGCAGTCAATAGAAAGACAGAATTGCGAGACCTACTTTTTAGTCTTCATACTTACATTTTTTTCTTAAAAACAATGGCGCACTAATTGATATTCTTCTTCTGTAGAAGCTCAAAAAAAATTTAAGCAGTTGGGTGTGATTTTTCTAAAAATATACAAAACCATATATAAGACCGGACCTTATTCGGAATTCCCCCCCCCCACCAAAATGAACTTTTTTTTTAACGAATCGATTACTATAAAAAAGTGTTTCACCTCCATTATTTGATCTTTTTTATCAACAGCACACTTTTTTTATCGATTTATTAAAAAAAAGTGAGTTTTGGTGGGGGGGAATAAAAATGGAAAAAATTTTCTTTTTCTCGAAAATGACTGAATTTTAATTAAATTTTTGGGTCGTAAATCTTTCATTTGATAAAATAAATTTTTTTTATCAAGACATTACTAGCAGTTTCTACCGCAGAACTTCCTCATTTTCAGAAAAGCTTCATAACGATCTCTTTTGGATATCTTAAAATATTTTCAAAAAATCGATATGTTTAGACATTTTTAGGCATGGTTTAAATGCCCGCCTCGGTTTCTAAAGATGGCATACGGATCCAAGTGGTCTAATTTTTAATGACTCTTCCGCATAGATCTTACTGAATTTAAGCGATGGCTTGTGTTATGCGCGCCGTAGAGCATCCGTTGATCGGGGTTTATTCGCAAAGAACTGCAACTTCAGGAAACCCCACAAAAAAAAATATATAGCGGGGTCAAATTGCTTGAATTTAGTGGCCAATTAACGTCACTTCTGAGAGATATAACCTTACCCTCAAAATCGCTCGTGCAGAATGTCAACCGTGTCGTAGATTTTGTGGCACGTAACGCAGTCCTGCTAAAACCACATGTCGTTTAGGTCCATATACATAGTTCAATTTGTGCCATGAGAAATTGTTTAAAATTGTTCTTTATCCAATTCGATTCAATTCATCCAAAAATGTGCCTCGACGCCAAAAATGATTTTACATCAGAAATTGGGGTCCTCTTCCAAATGCTCTGAAGGCCAGTCAGCGCACAAACTTCGCGGCGTTGTCTTTGGTCATACAATCTGAGCTCCTGGGTTAATTGGATCTTGTACAGGTGTAGGCTCAAATCCTGATGCAAAATTCACTAAGTTGGAATCTGCGTCCTTTGACGTTCGAATATTGACTGGTTGATAACCGAGCCGGTCGTTTCAAATTTGGCCACCAAACTTTAAATGGAGTCTACTGTTAAGGGCCACTAACAAACACACATTTTTGTAGCAAAGTTTTATCATTTTGACGTGCTTTTCAATTGTGTAACTTACCATGGTAACTCAATAATAAATAAACAACAGATTTGACACAAGAAAAAACATGGCTGCCAAATGAAAAACTCTATACAGAGACACGGAATAGGTACTACTCGTACCTACATAAGTTTATCTTTATAAAAACATTTAAGTCAGTTTGACTGAGTCGTGCACTTTATTTTCCACACGAAGCTTATGGATCAAGTAAAAATTGAATTAAAGGGTATCAAGAGATTCCTTATTATATGACCCTATGAAGTACTTATTGAGTATTTAGGGAAATTACCGGTTTCCTGTAAACAAATGCGACTCGCGCGCCCAATCTGGCTCTATAGACTAAATATATGTATGTACGAGTAAGTATGAATTGATCCAAGTTCCGTTATAGTCATATGTTAACATTTTTGACCACCATATTTAAAATAAAAATATTCGACATTTTCGATTATGATTCAGTAAAAAAATGTTCAATTAAAAAAAGCTTCTTCTCTTCTTAAAATCAAAGATCTTTCCCACCATCTAAATCGAAGCGAATTGAATAAATTGCTACTGCCATAATTATTTATGGAATTATTCATAAAAACAATTTTATCGTTAATTCAGTTAACAAACTCCTAAAGATCTTTTGTGCGATTATTTTGCGATCGTAATATTTACAGAGTCCAAGACATACACACTCATCCCTTATCTGACTAACTAATCCAACAAATTAACTTGTCACATAATTTCCATCTTTCTTTCTTTTCTCCCACCTTTAACGCCAAGAATTAAAACCATTTTTTTGGGGCTTAAAATTAAATTCCAAGAATTATGAGGCCACAAATTTGCGCCTTTCTTATTTTGGTTTTCAAATTTATTTAAACACTTACGGTAAACTCGAAGATTTTAAACGAAAAATTAAAAAAAAAAATATGAAACTCATTATCAATCAAAGTATACAATCAGATGACAGGTTGCATACATTTTGCCAGATTTTGACCACAAAAATCCATTGACGGCTTTAATGGGCGCTCTCACTCAACACAACACAGCCAGGTGATAATTTTCTTCCAAATACACTTCAAAGAATAAACACAGAGAAATAAGTGGAAACCGCAGAAAAAAAAAACAGAAAGTAATCAAAGGCTTACCATAAAAATTATGACATCATTGCTGTCATCTTTTTTTTATAGGAAGGTTGAAGGAAAAACAATCCTAACAATACGCTGACGCTCCAGGTTTCTGCGCTGCTTTGAATCCTTTTTGGAACAGTTCAAAAGATTATGAAAGCCCTTGCCGACGGTAAGTTAAAAAAAAAATTAAAGCCAGAGCCAAGAGTCAAAAGAGTGTGCATAAACAGACAGCCCATGTCATCACTTGCAAGCTGAAGAGGCTACATCGTACAGACATGCCTCTGGCGGGTTTTTTGTTGGTTGAAGACAGAAGACATACCGCCACAAAGGAAACCAAAACCAAAAAGTAACAAGCAAAGGTGGAATCACACGCCACCTCTCACCGGAAAGGCTCTCTTTGGACAAAGGATTTGAATTGCGCGCGTTCCTTGGGTGCTGCGGCTGCGTGTATATTGTGCCAGAAGCCGAACTAAGAAACAAAAACAAAGCAATATAAATAACCCTTCTACTCCACTCTCAGCTTGTTTGCCATAAGTCGTCGTCATCATTGTTGATTCTGGTTTAACTCTGGCACTCTGGGACAAAATTTGAAGGTTTATGTACATAACGCCTGAGGGACGAGGGTATATTAAGGCGGCAAAAACTCTCTGCAATACAACGTTACAAGTACGAATTATTTCGAAACATGCGAATATGCGGAGATTGATTAAGATATACTGCACTGATGGCGGTCGTACAAGCTTGCTCAGAGGTTACATTACATTACATATTCCACTACTCCGTAGATAAATCTACGAAGTAGAGACACTGAAAGCACTGGTAACTTAGACCATCGGCTTATACAATACAACAGAGAGAGACAGACAGAAAGAAAGAACAACAGAAAAACACATGTCAACAGCTCACGGTTGGTATTTGAACGGTCCCCCATCCAAGTACTAACCGCGCGCAACGATGCTTGATTTCGCTGATCGATGGGAAGCGATGCTTTCATCAGAGCCAAGGCCGTTGACAGCTTGCTCAGAGGTTTGACTAGATCAACCGTATCTGATAGACCGAAGCCCCTAAGTGTCAGTAGATTTGGAATTGATGAATAGCATTAAAAAACACGAAATATGATTGTGCTTTAAGCACCTGAGTTAATCAAGCCAAAAACCTCCTCTAACGAAAGATTATGTTTTCTAGCATTCAGGGGATAGGTATCCAGAACTTAGGGTCATTTAAGCTTTAAAGGGATAAATGTTCCTATTTATAAAAAAAAATGGCCTAAACGCGTCAATATAAAGTTGGACTGAAACCTGTGATCCCAACGAATGGAGTTTAAAAGATACCCCATTGGCACATACTATGATATTTAGATATACCCTAATAGCCCTTGAAATGGCTAATGTATATCTCAACTCTCAAGCCTTACTAAACTAAACTTTTAAGTTCATATTCGCATGGTATCAAGCTCATAACACTTGTTTAAGACCAATGATATTTTTTTTATCAATAATGCCTCAGCCGAGTTTTCCCTCAATATAAACGGCACTATACGACGCTCTTCTTGTCCCTTAGTACCCAAGTGTCTGATCCTTTTTCGCAGATCAATTGCCGATGTAGAATCCCCGTTACCGGGCTCAGAGTATGCACAGATTAACCCACTTTTTGAATCTGGCCAGACTATGAAGACTCGTACATGTTATAAAACCCCTCTTTCTAACTTGAAGGGCTTAACTGTCTTCAAACTTTTCCACAAGCTAAGGGAAATAAACCCGAAAATGAAATAACTCCCAAAAACTTTGAATGGAGTGGAGATTTGTTTCATATGAAATAAACCCTCAAAATTGAGGAGATATCTATTTAATGGGTTCCATTATTGTTATTTAACCCCCTAAAACCCAATGAATGCATAGACGAGTTTATAGTATCAAAAACGCGCACTCCAGCCCTAAATGGGTCACAGAGCAAGACTGATCGTGGGTCCCTTTTCTGCCTACCTAACTTCATGGGTTTTTGGGGGCTTGTTTTTTATTTAAAAGGGTTTATTGTGTGACCCTTATAATGTTGAACTAAACGAACGATGGAAAATTAGGGGGAGGGGGTGAAAGGAGGTGTTGATGAACATTGGTCTTGCATGTTTGCAAATTAAAATGGTAAGGGAAAATCGTACCTGTCCTAACTGTCCAAAGATGTGAGTTATACCCGAGTTTTGAATTTGAAAAACCCCTCATAAAATGTAGCTAGATCTGGGGGGGTGAAACATTTCTTACAACGATTTAGAAATCCTAAGCATTTAGCTGCCTTTTTGGCGTACTCGAGATTGTGGTAATTCCAATGAAGATCGCCGTTGACACATTTAGCTTGTTTTATTCGGGTCTTACCTTCTGCGATACCCTTGTCTAACACAACTGTTGACATAGTCGACGGCCCTATGGCTAAAAATACTCTGAGCGCAGCAATGGAGTTTCGTGAGCAGAGAACCCAAAAAGGGAGTTAAACTTCTGGGCACCCGCGTACATCTTCTATTTGGGGGTTATTCCATATCATTTTGGAGACTTCATCGTCGATTTTGGAAATAATTTTTTAATGAAATACTCGTAATTTCAATTTCACAACCCTTTCCACAAGCCTTAGCTCTCTTCAGAAAACCATCTGCATAGTTATGAATTTTTCTGCAAACCCAATGACCAGCCTTTAACAAAACAGAAAACATTCTAAATCGGATCTCCTGGTTATTTTCGGGCGTGTAGTGCACGCATACCTCATCCGGCAGGTGCGCTGCCGCGTCCGGATTTACCCGAAGCCGAAGTGCATATTCCTCTATTTGCATGGCATGGGCACTCTCGAGCAGGATTTGCCATCAGCATTATTACTTCGGCAAAGTGTTTCACGTACGAATGTTTATAGTGTTTACGTGAGGAATAACTTGGAGGGGGGTCTGGTAGGTCGGTCGGTTGTTCGGTTGTAGTGTTGCACTACTGCGCGCAGCAAATCTGAAAAGGTACTGGTGGCGGGTTGGTGCTGAATTAGCTTGATTATTGGGTGCATGCAATATGTTTTTTTTTCTTTATTATTATTTTTAAGTGGCTTTGTGGTTGTTGCGATTCGGCGGCATATTTCGTACCTGGGCTCTGGCATTCTTCTCGTTTAACAAAAGCCTAGCCAATGTGTAAGGCTTTTGTTGATGCATCAGAGAAGCATTACGGCTTTATTGTAATGTAGGGTTAAGCGAGCAGGTTTCAATTTTTTATTTACCAACTTAAGCGATGTAAAATTACAAGTAGGTATATAGTATAAGTTGTATGTTGTGGGTTTGTAGGTATCTTCCAGAGAGAGAAAGGGTAGAGGTACCTGCAATAAAATCGAAGTCTTTATACGAATTCGCTTTCGATTTGCAGTTAAAATTGCTTAAAGCTGCTTATAGCGTAGCAAAATTATTGTTCAAAAACTGAACACGAATGAACGGTGAAAGGGGATTATTAAGTTGTAAGAGTGTTTTGTTTTTCAAGGCTTTTTAGAGGATTTTTTTTAGAGAGATCGCTTTCTAATTGAGTTAGGTTTCAATTCGGGTACAAATATTGTAAGTTTGTTGAATAGTTAACTGGAGTAATGGCATGCTGCATGCACTGGCATTTCAAAGAACGGCAACACCTTTTTACATAAATGTACGTACATATCACCAGCTAAAGTACTTTTTCAAAAATTTGTGCCTAAGAACGCGTTAATTTGTTTGAAAAAAAATATTCAAAATTTAACAAGGTATGCTAAGAAAAAACGCTATAATTTTGAAGGAAATCGCGTTTAAATTTTCATCTTTTATAGAAGAAATCATATTCGAAACAAAGGGAGGCATCACAAGTTTGGATTGTGAAATTCGCTTTCTTTCTTTTCTAAAGACGTGTCCTAAGTCTATCTCTCAAGATATTCGGGCAACAGGAATATTCTAAATAGAGATGTTCATATCTATACGATTATGAAAGTCACTGTAACACGAATTCATGAATTCACGAATTCTCGAAAATTGTTACAAATAAATTGTTAGATTTGTCTGAGTTCTGAGTTATGTTGTAAGGACTTAGGTCTGTTTCTGCATTAGGTTAGGTTGCGGACTTAGCGTTAAATCAATTGGAGATCGCTTCTGCAGAAATCGTTAGAATAAACTCCAAGCCGAGTTGGCTGCTTGCCTATTATACAGTGTCATAGTGTTATAACACCTGATACGGAGCCTGTGTGCGTTCTGCTTAAAGGAACTAAACCTTTAGAGCGCTTCAGATCCATCATTGGCCAAGTCTGTTTTGTCGGCAAGCAGGTGGGTATATTGTTTCACCTAAGGTTTGTGGTAGTAATCTTGGCATAATGGTTAGTGGATTGGACTGTCATGCAGAGGTTCTTTGGTTAGATTGTTTTGATTTGGTTCTATGTTCAGCTGCTGCAAACGCTGAACTTCTTAAATTTTATAGGTTCTTATATGCAGATTATTTTTCCTAATTTTAAGTATTGTAAAAATTGAAGCATGAAGATAATTTTTCTATACTTGCTTAGATGCTGAGGCTCTTGAAAAATAAGGGGTTCTGATTTTTACAAGAAACTCGAATGTTCGACAAGTTTTATACTCTAGTGTCTTGTTGGTTAATGTATGGTTTTTGATCATCATCATTTTTTTGCTACTTCACTTGTTTCTTTTTCTTTTCAAATTTATAATTCAATCGGTTGATTAGTTGTTGCTCATGAAAATTTTGATCAAAGTGGGACGTATTGCTTCGTCCCACCAATGAATTATCAAAAGTGATATTTTTGTTTTCTCTGTGTGCAATATCTATAGAACAATAGCATTTGAGGTGTTTTTGTACTTTCAATTTCGAGACTTTAAAGTTTCAACTAGGAGTCTTATTAGGAATTTTCGGACTTACTTATCCAGGATAGGTACACAATAAATTTATTTTTGTGATATTATAAGTTTGGGTTTGTAGAAGATTCTATATCAATAACATTGCTATTTCTAGTGATAATTGGTAATCTTCTTCTTGTTGCGGTAAAATTTACCACAACAAATTTCACCTGCCCTTAATCAATTTTAGTTTCTTGTCCCGTTGCTGCTCCAAAATACTTATAGAGTTAGTAGATACCTGGTGACCATCAGCCAGAGACCTGCTCTTAAAGTATTTTGGAAAAGCAACAAAAATAGGTTTTTGGAATATATATTAAATGAGTCAAACTATAAAGAAGAAGGGCGGTCTCTTTTCGATGTACCAGCGGATGAGCTGAAGAAGTAATCGAGTCAGGTGGACTCTTACTTATCTCCAAACAGGCCGAATAATTTATCAAGATCTCATTAACCAAATTTATCTTCTTACTAACGTAATTGAATACTTTTGTCAGTAAATGGGTTGTTAACGCTCGAAATTCTTAAAACGCAATTTTTGTTAAAAAGAAGATCTTTCAGAATTGACAACGGGAGAAAATAACTAATTAGAGCTTGAAATTTAAAGAAACGTTTTCCTCTCTCACCTCGGCTTTAGTTTTGGAAAGATTGCTTCGCGCTTCGAATTACTCGCGAATATTAATTAGTAACTAGGAGAATGCCTAGCATTAACTTTTTCTCGATTTTAGTGTTTTTAGATTTTCTCGAAAAATTAAGTTGAAAGGGGTCTGAACTCGGTCATTTGGATTCGGCAAGTTTTGGAAAGACATTCAACAACTTGTTGAATCATTGAATGTGTGTGTGAGAGTAAATTTTCGATGAGATTCGACTACGGAGGAACGGAGGTTTTCGAGGAGAGCACGTAGCTTTCCAGGAAGCCGTGATCCCGTGACTGAAGACCTCGAAAACGATTGGCTGGACGTATGAATGTGTGAGAGGATGGAATGGCCGAGGAAGACGATAGGTTTAGCTTGGAAAGGGACTCTTTTGAGAACTTTTGAAGCAAAAAGTTGATTTTGGTTAGAAGTCGAGAAAAATCTAAAGAAACAGAAAATTGAGAAAAAGTTTTTGTCGTTTCGAAGAAGAAATTTTTGAAGGAAAGTTGTGATTCGAGGCGGAGAAGAAACTTTGGAGGAAACAGGAGGATAGCCGAGGTGACAGATAGGAGATCCGTAGATTCAAAAAAAAGATAAGTAGAGTGTATTTCTCTTGTGTGTCAATTTCTTAAAGATTTGTTTAAATTAGCTAGTCAGTGTTGAATTTTAACCCAGTTATTTGAGGGACGCGGTTTTCTTTTCTTCTTCGCTAGGGGCCCACTTGCGTTTCATTTCCTTTCGGTTTTACTTTCACAGTTTAAATTTGCCAAACTTTTTGTTCTTATTAATCCTAATTGCAAGGTTTCCTAAGCAAAAATCGATATAAATTAAAAAAATTGTTCAAAACAAATTTAAATTCTTCTTCTTAATTTATTCAAACGAAAATTCCTTGGTTCTGCTCCAAAAGGTTTGTAATTTCCTTTAATTCAAAAAAAAAAAAAATTACTGGCGTCCAAGCTGAGCTATAGGGCGGCAGCACTGTATTTGCTGTCGGTGGTGAAAATTGCCGAACAGTTCAAGTGATTGACATTCGTACGTCATATCTTATCTTATCTAATTTCCTTCGTCGCGACGCGCGCCGGTATTATTTGGTCCGAGATTGTTTTGTTCTTAAACTAATTATTCTGAGTCTGCGGATTGTCGTCCGTCTTCATAAATTCTTAAATTCATTTAGCCTAAAGATAAATAATTATAGTTCGGGAATTTTTCATAACATTCTCGCAGTTCAAGACGAACAAGCATAAGAGCATTCGATGAACAACGATTTTTTTTAATACCTCATCTAACTACATCAAAGACATTAGCTTTTTCACACAATTATAAATCTGCATCATAATAACTACGCCAATATCGAAACCGAATAAAGTAGAGTATTTAATTTTGCGTAAAATTATTTGATACTCGTACATTATCGATTCAGGGAAAAGAAACCAATTAATTTTTCGCGCAGAACTGTACTCTACTCTTCTTTTTATACAAAAGGATATTAATTAATTAAAAGTTTGAAAAACTAAACAAATCAACAAAAAAAATGTTTTGGCTTCAAAAATTCTATTTATTTATTCAATTTTAATTTTTACATTAATAAAAACCTAATCTAGGCGTACCTACCAAATTTTGTTCTTAGATTTTTTTTAATGAGAACTTACTTTTTCAAAAAAAAAAAACTGAAAGAGTTATTTTATTCAAGCCATTTTAAAAAAATTGTATGCTTCTGTACGTTTTACTGTTAAAAGTATCCATGAGAATTTTTAAAATTCGAAGACTCGTTTGAAGTTTGTGTGACCCAATCGACCGTATTCCTCTGAGAAATTTATTTATTTCTTATGTATTATTTAATACCAGGTATTTAAAAATAACCTGGTAAAGATACAAGAATATAGCCTAGCTGCGAGGACTATTAGCCCTGCGATAATAATATCAAATTTTATATTTAAGATAAGATATAAATTCGTTTACTTTTTCAATATTTTTAGTGCTGGGATTTTTAAGTACATATTTCGAGTATGTTTAAATATTTTGGGTAGTTTTTAAATATTTAATAATTGACTCTAATCATTAAGCTGTTTTTGTCTTTCAGAATTTTTTATAGTATTAACTAAGTCCTTTTTTGTGAAAATGTTAAAATAGAATACAGGCGCTTTGTTTATTGAGCAGACTGCTCGATCTGCTTCTTCGTTTCCACAGATTCCAGAATGCCCGGGAACCCACATTAATTTTATTCTTTTTTGATAGTCTGCAGAGTTGGCTTCTTAATTTGCTTATAAGTTCGACATTATTGCTTGGATTGGCGGTAGCTTTCAAAACAGCTATGCTGTCAGAGCAGATTATGGTTTTACAATTAAGGTTTGATGCCGCTCTAATTCCTTGAAGAATACCAAATGCTTCGGCCGTAAAGATTGATGCAAAATTTGGTATGATTCCAATTTTGGCTATGAGGCCGTTTTCTTGTGTAACAGCAAATGATGTACTTTCGGAGATTTTTGAGCCATCGGAATAGAGAAAATTCCATCCTTGACTGTGGAGTTGTGATGCGATATCAGAGAAGATAGCTTGGTAAGTGGAATTGTTGGTGTTACCTTTTCTATGTTTTGCGAAATCCATTATTATTGATTCTGAATTTGTAATTCACGGAGGAAATGAAGTTTTGAAGTTGCATCCTATTTTAGTTGGAATTTGGAGTGATTGGCTTTATCTGCAGCAATTTTTAAGGCTGCTGGAATTCTTTTTTCAATTTTTGGGTTAAAGCGCATACAATGTCATCGTCAATAACCGAATTGTTAGAAAAAAATCTAACTTCGGAGTAAGTTTTAGAGTAAGCTCATCTATTCGGTGCTCTATAGATGGGAGCCCGGCTTCGGTAAGAATATTTTGTATAGGTGTCGTTGGAAAAGCGTTAAGGTATTTTTTACTGCAAGATGATAAAGTGGGTTGATTATATTGAGGGTAGATTTTGGGCACCTGTCATTTTATTTTATTTTTCAGTTTTAATGAAAAATTTCCAAAAAATACCTTTAGTAAACCAATTTTTTGATTTCGATTTACCCAAATCAATAGAACTGATTTTAATCAATTTCTGCATGCTATATCTCTTTAAAAAAAATTAAAAAAATATATATTCGAAATACTTATTTTTGAAAACTCAATAGATAGGTACCTACATATTTTGAAAATTTAATCAAAACTAAGCGATTAAGAAAGAAAATGCATGACTGTATCGCACGTTCTTGTACTTTAGAATTTTAAAATTGTCTTATAAAAATTTTATAAAAATAGGGATGTAAGTAAAGAAAAATGTTTAACTGCAAGAAATTTATTCTAAAAAAGTTTGAGCTAAGAAAGCCTGATTTTTTGAAAAGATATGAGTTTATGTTTGCATTCCTTAAAATTTTTCTAAAAAAAGTTAAAGTACCTACCATTTTGAAGTATTAAATAATATGTATATATTTGAGGACATGTAATTTAAAAAAATCAATGGTTCATCCGTTTCCAAGATATTGAATTTTCAAAGAAAATATTGTTTTTTTTAAATCCGAAAAATATTTTTCCAATTTTTCGTATATACAATATCAAATCAAATTCAAAGGAACTCTAATAGAAATTGGTAGAGCCGTTAATTAGAAAGTAGAAAATCAAAAAAATTGGCTCTATTACAACTATCTACGGTTAAATAGTACTTTTTGATAAAATTTTGTTTCATCTAAGTGAAATGTAGACCCTGTTTAAATGGTATAAGTGCTTTTACCAAAATCGATAGAGCCGTCTTCGAGATAAATAAAATTTTTCTTAATGGCTGTATAGAAGGTATACCGTTAGTTTTGGAGCTAGTATAAATTTAATTTCTCCTTTAGGGAACCACCAAAGGCCCTTCAAGTTTGAAGAAAATCGCTTCAAGTTCTTGGGTTGAAAGGACACACAAAAATATTTAAATACATACAGATAGGCAGGTGGAACTGCGGGGCCGACTTTTTTCGTGATTTCAAGTTTCCAAACAATGGGGTCTTATTGTTTTGTATTTTTATAATTAATTTTATTAACTTTTGCTGAGATTTTAATGTTAATAAAGTCTCATACGTAAGTAATAGGTACTTTAGATTTAACTTGTTTAGCGTAGACTAGTCAGCCATTGGAATTATTTGATGTGCAGAAGGCAGAATGATTAATTATGGGAATTACATGTGACTTTTTAAAAAGATACATTTGCTCAAAATGTCTTAATTAGTTAAAAGTTTTAGTATAAGCAGTCAGTTCTTTGTTTATCTCTTGAAGAACAAGAAGTATTAGGGGCTCTTAAATAAGAATTCCGAATAAATGCTCATAACTTCTGCAGAAAGGACTCAAGAACTGAGGCGTAATATATTTTCGAACTGTGAAATATCTTAAATTAAATACTTTGACTAAGGGCTTATGGATGTCCCATTATAGAGAAAAGATCATTAAACTTCATTAGAGCAAAACAAGAAAACACATCTGAAATCTGATTGCTCTGATAAAATCTATCATTATTTCATAACCTCAAATATATTATCTTTGGCGCCACAGAATCACCCTTCCTATCCCGACCTCATGCTGAAAATCCATAACAAGAAACCCACGAAACAAAACTAAACATGGAGATCTCAATCAGCGATTGTGACATTCGATTGCATACTCGTATAGGAACTGTAATGTTTGTTTGGACAGCCCTCATAATCCTGCAACCGATTGGAATCGCATCGAGTCTACAATCAAACAACCACACGACAAGAAAGCAAAACACAAAACTGTACCCCTTGCCTTAAGGATGCTGGTTTGAAATTATTATGCTATCGATTCAAAGGTGCATTTCTGTCCGAACACAAAATACGAATGTAGGTCCTCAGGCAGGACCCCATCTCCCAGAAAACACCGATCGTAATTTAGACGTTTTTCAAAAAAAAAAAAAATTATTGTTAGATATTATTGGTATCGCTTTGGTGCAGCTGTCGATGTTGTGTCGTTTGTAACAAATGTTCATCATGATCGTCATCATATCCATCGGCATCGTCCTGCAGGCGTAACTCATACCTCCATTCGAATGTATCCTTGATGTCATTATGATTTCGAGTTTCGTCGAAAAATAGGGTTTTATTGAGTCATAAAGAGCAAGTGTGACAATAGGAAATAATATTATTCAGAGCCAAAGTGAAAAACGAATCCTGTCAGTCGGAGGGATGGATAAGGGATTTCCAAATTACGCATGCATTCATCTAAACTATAGTTTTTTCCATGTGCTCCTGCTGTTGCTGATTTGGCGAATGCCTGAATGCTGGCTGATCTTAAAAGCGGTTTTCCAATCGCCAATTATCACCCTTGACTGTTGTAGGGTTAGAATAGGGTGAAATAAAAGGAAGAAAGGAAAAAAACTCTCGTCGGGTGTCAATGACAATATTCAAGATGATTTGTTATCCTCTCGTTGTGTTTGCTGTTTTTGTTTTTTTTGTTTCATATAATCTGCCATGTTTCATATTCACCCCTTGGAATTATAGAGGAAATAAAAATAATAAAAACAAACTTTTGTTTTTTACGGCTGACAGAAAAAAAAACAATATCCCTCCTTTTTTGGGTTTTGCGATTTCTTAATTTGGGTGGAATAGTTCCGCAGGAATTCGGTATTCGGTTTTTTAGTGGCACCCCATCTGCGCCTATATTTTCATGCTTCTGATGGATGTAATTGTTTTTTATTTCGTCACGGAATGGGTAAGGGCCACCACGAACACGAATACTAAGCTGATTGATAAAAAACGGGCCAGGATATTAAATTGCTATATGATTTTGTATGTCGGTATTGGATAACCATGATTAATCATTGTGGTAAATGGGCAACTGCGACTGAACAGTTTAACACACATGAGGGTTTGCCGTGTTGTATAGGTTTTCTGACGAAGACTTTTGATTTTCGTAGAAGTCTTGTAGCAAGAAAGACAGTCATAGAATTTGAAGATAGGGAAGCAAGGATTTAAAGAAAATGGGTGAATTGGATTTCGAGTAACAAAAATATTAAAATCAAAAATGGTGGGTAAAAAGTATTAAGCGCCTTTTTTATTCAAGAATTAAGAATTAAAGTACATGGAATATCTCCATTTAGAAAATGATTTGCAATATTCGAAATTGATCTCATTGAAATCTGAGAACAGATATATATTTTAACACATGAGTTTTGTAAAATTTAAAACCCAAATTCAGGTATAAAAATAAATACATATCTACTGAATTTTAAGAACACAATGAGAACCATCAGAAGAATTCGTTGCAAAAACTTTTTTGTCCAAATTAATGCAATATGTACAAATTTTGACAAATTTTAACCTAAAACACAAATTTAAAAAAATACGAGCAACGAGATTCGATTTTGTTTTCGAAAAATTTAATTTTTGAAAGTTTTATAAGTTTTTAAAAGTGTTCTCGGGTAATTTTTTTACCTTAGAACTTTTTCAATCATATTTTTTTTTGAAAATGAAATTTGAATTAATGTTTTCTTACAAAATTTAATACTAAAAAAAAACTACAATGTATGTACATAGATACGAATAATTTTAGAATATTATAAAATATTTGAGAATATTAAACTATTAGCGTTAATTTTTAATTTTTATTTTTCGAAATTCTTATCTAGTTTAAATAATATTTGAAAAGAAATTTTCAAAAACTGTTAGGTATTTCTTTTCAAAAAAAGTTCAAAGTGATTTTTAATTAAACTTCAATGCCTTGTTTAAGTTTTTTTTTTATAATTTACGCGCACTAAAGGGATTATGACTACCCTGAAAATGTTTTAGCACAGTGCGAGCGTTTTAGGAAATTGGGAGAGGATTTAAGAGGAGATACCGATGCACATTGGTTTTGAATGTCTGAATATTACAATGGGAGGGAAACATAGAGTCGGGTAAAGCATTCCACATTCGTTTCGTGCGGCTGAAGAAAGAATCTCTGAATTTAACTGTACGTCCGAAATTGGGCTCAAGGGTAAACTGTTCCAAATAAGAAATTTCAACTTCATATACATAGTTCTTCATGAATCCACAAGCGTAAAAATCCAAATGAGTTAAATCTGGCGATCTTGGTGGCCATTTATTTCTATCCATCGGTCGTTGAAATGATTATTCAGCCAGTTTCTCACAGTAAGGCTAAAGTGTGAGGTATCTTCATCTTGTTGGTATATTAAATTGTCTATTAGGTATATAAATCTGGGAAAAGGGTTCTTAGGAATTCAGATAGGATTCTCCATTTAAGACCGTATTCCGTGTGGATTATTGTGACTCCAGTAATGCAAGTTGTGGAAATTAGTAACTACATCTCTAGCACACTGCGCTTCATATGTCCAGGCTATCCTTTTAAAATAGTTGTGTTCTGTTTCTTCCCTTAGCAATAGCGTTCTACTGAATTCAGACCTCAATATCTTATCATTTGATGTCAATTCTTGCACTGGGGTAAAGTGATATGGGTGAAGGCTATTGGTATGAATCAATGCCCATACTCTACTTTGGGGCAATCCAAGCATAGTTGCTATCCTTCTGGTGCTAACAGTGGAATTACTCTTGATACCAAATCCAAAATCCGTTCCTTTATGTGTGTTGATCCACCAGATGACCTTTCTCTCCTTCGAGTCTCCAGAACTCCATGTTCCCGAAGACGATTGTGAAGTTTTGCAAAAAGTGAGTAGTGGGGACATCTCTTATTGCGGAAATTTTCAGCGTACAATCTCTGTGCTTCCCGACTGGAACCATCCGCTAAACCGTAGAAATAGTATGCATATCTGTCAATTCTTCCCGAGAGAAACTTGCCATCGTTTTGTGTTGAAGATTTGATACGCAATTTTGAAATGAGTTTTAAACAGAATGTCCGTCTTTATTAAATTTGTGGTTTTTTGGTATAGGTAATCCTTTTTATTTGGGTAACAGGTAGGCATGCAGGTCAATTTTGTTAAATTGAAACCATGCCTCAATAAAAAAAGGTGAAATCTAGTTACACCAGTTTAATTTATTTTATTATTTACTAAACAAAGGATAATCCGCTAATTTAATAACTGACCTGAGCAGATCAAACTTAGGAAAACCAAAAAAAAGTGTTTTTCTTGGAAAAACTTTTTTTTTTTAATTTCTCAAAAACTTAGATACATTTTTTATCATCCGGTTTTCTGTTTTTTTATTGAAAATTAATAAGAGCATTGAATTTTGAAAACAAAAATTATACTATAAAAGTTTGAAAATTAATTTTTCCAAAACTATTCACAAACAGAACTTAATTCAAAATGAAAATTAAAGAAAATATTTCTGACTTTTCCTAAAAGGTATATAGCATGGTATGGCAAGTTTTACCGTTGTTTTTAAATAATTTTTTTTCTGTTTTAAGTAATTTTTTTTAGAAAACTGCCCCTCCCACCTAAACGGAGGGAAATTGACCCCCTCACATAAGATTTTTTTTTCTTGTCTTAACCCGACCTACTCATTATAACGGGTGATTTTTTTGAGGTTAGGATTTTCATGCATTAGTATTTGACAGATCACGCGGGATTTCAGACATGGTGTCAAAGAGAAAGATGCTCAGTATGCTTTGACATTTCATCATGAATAGACTTACTAACGAGCAACGCTTGCAAATCATTGAATTTTATTACCAAAATCAGTGTTCGGTTCGAAATGTGTTTCGCGCTTTACGTCCGATTTATGGTCTACATAATCGACCAAGTGAGCAAACAATTAATGCGATTGTGACCAAGTTTCGCACTCAGTTTACTTTATTGGACATTAAACCAACCACACGAATGCGTACAGTGCGTACAGAAGAGAATATTGCGTCTGTTTCTGAGAGTGTTGCTGAAGACCGTGAAATGTCGATTCGTCGCCGTTCGCAGCAATTGGGTTTGTGTTATTCGACCACATGGAAGATTTTACGCAAAGATCTTGGTGTAAAACCGTATAAAATACAGCTCGTGCAAGAACTGAAGCCGAACGATCTGCCACAACGTCGAATTTTCAGTGAATGGGCCCTAGAAAAGTTGGCAGAAAATCCGCTTTTTTATCGACAAATTTTGTTCAGCGATGAGGCTCATTTCTGGTTGAATGGCTACGTAAATAAGCAAAATTGCCACATTTGGAGTGAAGAGCAACCAGAAGCCGTTCAAGAACTGCCCATGCATCCCGAAAAATGCACTGTTTGGTGTGGTTTGTACGCTGGTGGAATCATTGGACCGTATTTTTTCAAAGATGCTGTTGGACGCAACGTTACGGTGAATGGCGATCGCTATCGTTCAATGCTAACAAACTTTTTGTTGCCAAAAATGGAAGAACTGAACTTGGTTGACATGTGGTTTCAACAAGATTGCGCTACATGCCACACAGCTCGCGATTCTATGGCCATTTTGAGGGAAAACTTCGGAGAACAATTCATCTCAAGGAATGGACCGGTAAGTTGGCCACCAACACTGAACCAAATCGCGTAGGTGATATTGAAGAAAATATTTTGTTAATTTTTGAAGAATCAATTATTCAAATCAACAATTTTTCATATTATTTTTCTTCATATTGAAGACTGAATATTCAAAATGAATAACGTTTCTTCAAATGATGAATGATTTAGTATTTTATTCAAACGAATGAAATTTTGTCATATCTACGAAAACAATTTGTTAATTTTTGATGAAGCAATTATTCGAAAAGACAAATTTGTATTAAAAGTTTTTTTTTAATATGTATGTATGTACATCACAAGTAGCACAAAATGGTATAATTTCGGTATCACATTTCTTAATTCATACGAAAATACGAGAGAGTTATTTGAGTAGCACTTTGAGACCAGATATTTTATGTATCACAGTGGCACAATAGGTAGAGCACAAGCACGGCAAGCGAGAGGACTCGGGTTCGAATCTCGGTAGAGGCACAGAGGTAAATTAAAAAAATAATTGTTAAAATTATTTCATTCCAGCAATAAATCACATAAAGAGTTGAACATAGGGGGAGAGAAGGAAAAAATGAAGAGAACTCCAAAATAATCAACAATAATAAAAAACAAAACAGTTAATAAAAAAAACTTTATTTTTATTTATATAATTTCAAGAAAGAAGGATGAAATTTAATCAATTTCACAAAATTTTGTGGATTTAACACAATAACGAAAAATTTTATGCATTTCTTCAAAATGACAATTTTTCTTGAATATAACAAAATTTTCTTCAAAACAACGGATAGGTTTCATTGACCGTATATTGATCACCCTTTCTTCAATTCTACCTACTTTTTCTTCAATATGACTACCAAATTTGGTTCAGTGAAGATCATGCGATTTGACGCCTTTAGACTATTTTTTGTGGGGCTACGTCAAGTCTAAAGTCTACACAAATAAGCCAGCAACTATTCCAGCTTTGGAAGACAACATTTCCGAAGAAATTCGGGCTATTCCGGCCGAAATGCTCGAAAAAGTTACCCAAAATTGGACTTTCCGAATGGACCACCTAAGACGCAGCCGCGGTCAACATTTAAATGAAATTATCTTCAAAAAGTAAATGTCATGGACCAATCTAACGTTTCAAATAAAGAATCGATGAGATTTTGCAAATTTTATGCGTTTTTTTTTTAAAAAAAGTTCTCAAGCTCTTAAAAAATCACCCGTTAGCTTTTTGGTGCACCTTATACCAATCACTCTGTTTAATTGATTTACATAACGCCGCTTGAGTACTTAAATGCCCCATATCCAAAAAAATTGTTCCCCACAAAACGAATTTTAAGGTTTAAAAAATAATTTCCTTACTTTCTTCTTGAGAAATATATGTAATGTTTGAATTTAAATATACATTTTTTGAAAATATCTTTGTTGGAATTTGAAGAAAAGAAGTCAAAAACTGTAACGGTTATTTTTTTAAAAATAAAAGTATGAAAAAAGTCAGAAATGGATATAGGACCCTCTTCCATACGAATGCGAAATCGATGAAAACCAAATTGAAAATTTCCTATGGATATAGGACTTTTGTGCACTGAAAGGAGGTAATTCAATGTAATCAAGAAGAACCAAAAAATTCACAATCACTGGCATTATTTATTTTTTATAATTTTATTTTTATTGATAAGAACATAAAACAAAAAGTATTATAAATTTAGTGGGTATACCTTACTAAATCTCATATTGGACTATTTCTAAGTCAACAAAATAAGTAAGAATATGCTTAAGTATTTTAATACTAAAGTATGAAAAATACTTAAAACTAACTTTGGTCCTTAAAATTTTCCAGAAAAAGACGTCTTTTTTAATTCGGAATAGTTTATAAAAATTCGTCAACATTTCATTGTATGTATTAAGTATTATTTATTTTCAAAAGTTTTTTTTAAATTTAAATTTTTTTTTAGCCCATGGTTAATTGTTTTTCAACTTTAATGATTTCTTTTTTCTTTACCATCGTCAAAGCGAAAACTTACTTTTGGGTTATTGAAATAACCTCCGATAGAAACCTGGACCACATGTTGTTCTTGCATGTTAAAAGATATAAAGCATATAGAGACATAGAGGATATAGAGCACATAAGCACTGAAAATGTAACTTAGTTACGATAAATATGAGAGCTTAAATGCTCTATATCCCATTTTCTGTGGATATGGGGCACTTATGCATTAAATGAACGTTTTAAGAACTCTTCTACAAAGATTGCCCCACTTAGTACAAATTTTGAATATGCGGCAAATAAGTACTAAAAGGACCCACAAATTAGTGGTCTATGGAGCAAACTGGCTTTATGTAACTTCGTTAATAATTAGGATAGAGCAACGAGGATAGCGCCAAATGATAGAGAATATTCGAATTAGTATAACTGCATCTTTAACTCAGTTTCCCGAAAAAGTGGTCTGTGGGGCATTTAAGTACTCAGGCGGCGATAAAACGACTTTTTACGGGTTTGCTAGAAAAATTGTGGGAACTAGAAATAGAATTGAGCACAAAAATAATTTAAAACAAATTTTTCATACAGAAGATTCTAAAAAAAAGTTTCTAGTTTTAAAAAGAAATCACTTTTTATTCGTCATTTCAAATATATGGTTATGATTATTTTAAAATTTAATTTTGATCTGCAGAGCACATTTATTTTTATGAAAGTAAACCAATATTTAGTCTATGAATAATTTAAAAAAATTGTAAAAAAAGTCATTGTAAAAAATCGATAAAAAGTTTCTAAAAGAATTTATTTGTTTTTAAATTTTGAACTAACAGAAACTACTTCTTACTTAAAAAGGACTTTTCTCGATAGAATCCATTTCCGCGCAGTTCACATTGTTGTACTACTTTTAAAAATACATAATCGATTCTACATCATACATAAATATGTATATCTTCTACATATACATTATGTATATACCTATTCTGGCCTGTGAAGCGTTAAAAAAAAAATTTTAAATACCTACATATGTACATATATAAAATGTTTCAAACCTTTTTGAGATGTAACTATTGTGCAAATAAAAATCCAATTTAAAAAGCGATTTACCAGATTTTTAAAATATCAAAATTTCTGAAATTTTTCTCATTTAGAAACTTGAGCTACCTGGCTCCGTAATGGGCGTCTAAGCCAGACATTTTCATAGTTAAATACGCAAGCAGACAGGGTATAGGTATCTTATCTTATAAGAATAACATGATTTGTGCAAAAACTGTTTAGATGAGATGAATCAATTAAATTTCTTCTCCATAGTATTTCGCTCCAAACAATTGCTAAGATCCTAACTAAATTTTGAAATATGAAATCTTTAGTCAGAACTCAGAACTACATTCTAAGACTTTTAAATTAAAATTATGCTATTAAGAACTATAATTAATACTATAATTGATCATGAATGTAAAATTGAAAGTACTAAAATCGTTTTTTTAAAACATTTTAAATTTTGACGCAAACTTTAAGTTCGGCCATTTTTATTTTTGCCTGTAATATAGCCTAGAAAATTCGATAAAAGGAACCGAAAACAAAACGGAATTAATTTAGAATACAGTTTGAAAAATCTTTCTGGAGAATATGTATGCGAACAGTTCGAAGAATTTATTTTCAAGAGAATTTAATTGAATAAAATATATCCTTCCATTTGTATGTCAAGAACTGATTGCCGCCAGACATTTCCCATATATTATTTTCATTTTCAAAAAGGAAAGTTCGCCTAGAGTTAAAAAATAATATCTTTAATCTGTCAAAAATTTGGCTCGTTTGTTAACAACGTGCCAAACGTCCGGTAAATACCTAGCTATTAGCGGATAGAATTATAAATGAAAAAACCACAATTTACCTTGTAATGATCTATACTTAGTCTTAGCATTTTGCCTGGCCTATGGATAGCTACAGTAGGTATGTTAAAAAACAAACCAAATATGTACCAGGGCTCGTTATATATATATTCGATCTAAATGTTAAATATAGACAGTTCCCTACCCATCCTTTTTGAACTTAAACTCATTTCACTTTCATAAAACTTAACGGTTGTGTTGTGTCAACAAAACCTAAACAAAATCAAAGTCCCCCTTATTTTCTTGACTTCCTGTAAATTATTGTAATTACATTTTGGGTGAGCTGTGGGACGCGTGTTACGCGATTACATCATCCACATATTATTATATCCCACCAAAGTACACCTTTGAAAATATAGGGCATAACATTACCTGAAATTTCATGTAATTATCTATTCCAAATAAATTATTGAAATTACCACAAAAGAATATTTCCACGAAAATAAACAGAACCGGATTGTTTATTTCCCAGGAAATGTTTAAAAAAAAACAAATAGCTCTGCATGACTCCCAAGACTTCACACACATCAAACGGTGACCCGTCAATCGTTTCGCTTTCGAAATTAAACTCAGAAAGTCGCTTCGATAGCCAAAATCATTGCTTATGTTCGCCTTCATTATCAACCATACGGATACGAATTCGCTTGCTAATTAGAATTCCAGGAGTGCATTACGCATTTCATCCTCTTCTTCCATCGCCATGCACAGCCAACGAGGATGACGACGACGACGGTCGATGATGATAGTCTTGGGATTCCGGAAAGAAGAATGCATGCGATAAAGAAGCTCTTTGAGCATCGTGTAATGTGTCCGACACGAACTTCATGGCAGCGATAATCTCACACAAACCAACAACAATACGCTCGCTCTGACACTATCGAACACCCAATTAATGGCGACACAATGCGAAACGTAACCCAGTCGACATTAAATTCACACAGTGACCCCAAAATATAAACAAACCGTCACATGCAAAGGCACACTGTCAGTTCTCGCGTTGGCGGTGGTCAATCGTCATTAAAACTTCTCAAAACCTGCCTCAGCGTCAGCGACTTGAGTTGTGAACCAAAAATTGCCTGCACTGACATTGATGGATTGATCACACGCAAAGGTGCCTCGCCGCCGCCGCCGATCATTTGTGTGTAATCAATTTTGTCGCTAAAGCTGGGACGGACACTGCCTGGACTTGAACTGGAAATTCCTTTTAGCTGTGCTTGTTCCTCACACATCTTTCTTTGTGACTGCCAATTTGCGAAATGAAAGAAGGAATTTTTTGTTTGTTTTGAAGGCGAAATTCTCGGGGCCTTTCTCGCGCAGAAGATAAGAACGACTTGAAAGTCCATTAAGCACTCAAACATTCATCGTCGCCGCTTGCGAATCTTCTGCCACACAGATAATTTTGTATCTTTTGATGGCGATGGCGCACAGAGACTGGTTAAGCTGCGTTAATTAGCTGGCGTGGAACAAACTGGATTCACTCAAGATTGTTGAGTCATATTTGGGGTAGAGATTTCACCAGTAAAATTTGTTGAGGAAAAATTTAATTTTTATTTGAGATGTATAGCTGGTAAGACTTATACTCGTAATGGTAAGTGCATTCGACGGTCACGCATGAGTTCTGGGTTCGATTCCCTTCTCTACCTCCAAAAACTGAAAATTGTGTGTTTTTAGGAGTATTGGCCTTCCGACGACACTTGACGAATCCACCAAGTGTATTTCATATCATTAATAGTGCTTCTCATGCTTCTTATGGGGAAAAAATTGTAGGCACACTTCCTTTCTGCTGAACACACTCAAACAATGGTTGAGAGTGGTAAGGCCCATATGGTTCAATTTGGGCCATATAAAATTGGTTAATATCATTCTGTAGCGTACGCCATTGACGTTGACCGCCTCAACAACCTCGTTTTCGAAAAAGTACGGACCAATGACACTGCCGGCCTCTAATCCACACCACTTTTAACTTGTTGGGGATGAACTTCTTGTGGGTTGGTGTCGTCCCATACGGCAATTTTGCCTGTTAACGCAGCCATTCATCTGAAAATGCCAATCGTCACTGAGTAATTTTTGGATCAAAATTAGTTTAGTACTCTTTCAAATGCTCCGAAGTCAATTCATCGAACAAATGGCATCGTCTATGGTGATTGACTTTGAGCTCGTGGGTCATATGGATTTTTTTCGGGTGTCCTATAGGTCCCGACGAAAAATTCACCAAGTTGAAATCGGCGAGGAATCGACTGCCTCGGCTTGAATTTGTATTACTTTCTGAATGATAACCGAACTTGTCGCCAAACGTTGATGCGTCAACTTTGAAGGGCCACCACGTCTAGCGTAAAATGGGCGGAACGATATCACTATTTGACAGATTTCAAAATAAAATAGACACCATAGGCCGCCAAAATATACCCGCACCACTTGAAAAATCCTTTATAAAGGGCTTTAAATAGGGATTTTCGAGATTTCGACAGCCATATTGTTGAAGTTACATGTGCCAAATTGGCTGTCATTTATTTAGAGAGTAATAGCATTCAACAGGAAGTGCTAATAATTATATCGTTTCAGTGCCGCCGCTGGTTATTCGTGCGCCCTTGTGCAAGAACCTTAAATTGCCGCCCCATATCTTGGTTGCCGGGGCTATATACGTTGAATAAGTGGAAGTTTTATTTATTCTCCATTTCGCAGTTGAAAAATTCAAGCAAACGTGCATTGTTTTTGTCGCGTTCCAATCTACATCAAATTCTTATACAACGAACGTAGTCAGACTAGGATTTGGGGGGGGGGGGTCTCTCCTGTAAATGAGTTTGAGAGTTTCTGATATAGCATATACAATATTTGCATCCTTTTAAAATTATTTACTCTTTTTACTTGAGACTTATAGGTACTATGTATAAGGCAAGTTATGCATTCGTAAAAAAATTTAACTCAAGATTTTGATCAAAGTTGACATTACGATGATAGCGAAGACGAAAAAAGTGGGTCTCGAAATTTTGTCCCCACACGTTTTTTAGGGAAATTAAAAAAAAAATTAAACTATAAAATTTTTTTTCTTATGATAAATTTTTACGTTCTATAATTAATCAAAAAAAATTAAGTAAATATATTACTTACTGTACCGAACATAGAACCATTTTGTCGATTTTTTAATTTCTCATTGCCGGCTGAACGGATTTTAATAAATTATTTTTTAGATTAGATTTTTGCATAAACTAATATTTGCTTGCATCACATGGCATCCTATTCTTAGCTCCAGCTACTACTAAGATTTGTTTGAGTCATTTAATTGATGAACTTTATGCTTATGAACAGTTTTTTTTCTAATCGCGATAATTTTTGAAGTCTTTTACGTAAGAGCAAGTTTGTGCGACGCAGTCGTGCATTTTATTTTAAGAGGGAACACAAAATATGGCGATTGCGAATAATTTTCTTCAACAAAACCATTTTCATATAAAATGCAAAGATTCGAATTCCTAGCACAGTTTTTAATTTATGTACATATGACAAATCAATCCTTTGGTAAAAATCAATAGTTTATAGCCTGACAGAAAGAAGATGAAGTAGTTTTTGATACTTTTAAAAGTTTTTGTTTTCACTTCTCTTTTTAAGACACTTAGGGCCATTTGCTAAAATGAAACTTAAATATTTATGTTCAACCTAAGCGCTTATGTTCTACTTACTACATAAGAGTTTATGTGGAATATAAGCGTTTATGTTCTGTATCAAATGGGCCTTAATCATTTACTTCCGGATCTAGAAGTATTATATATAATTCCTTGACATCTTAGGTATCCTTTGATGGAATTTGACATTTTGTGATTTGTGTGAGAACTATATTTTGATTTATGTAAATAGAGTCTGAACTCTGAATGTCAATGAAACGATAAATTTCTGGGTTATTCTGATTT
Organism: Philhelius festivus; assembly: GCA_963931855.1. Lineage (NCBI taxonomy): Eukaryota > Metazoa > Arthropoda > Insecta > Diptera > Syrphidae > Philhelius > Philhelius festivus. The sequence goes on along the minus strand of OZ007557.1, from coordinate 86,061,373 downwards.
TGTTCAATCCGTTGACATTTAAGATATTTATCAATTCAATTCTAAAATTGATTAAAAACTATTTTTAAATCCTTATTTAAAAACAAACATACATAAATATTTAGAGACACAAAACTTTTTTTTCCTTTCGTTAAGGTGGTTTGTTTACATTTCGTCGGCTGGATGCTATCTTGTTCAAAAGGCCATTTTTTACTAAATCGAGTTAGGTATGCAGTCCTCATAATTTTGGGATGCTCTTTCATTTGGCGCAAACAATTTTGTTCTATCTCTTTTAGTTTTCAATTTACAGAGAACTGTTTTGTTCAATAAGACACTTTTTTAACGATTTTTCAATTCATTTTTGTTCAATAAACTGCTTTTCATCTTTTTTTGTATTATATTGAACAATTGTTAGTATATTGAAAAAAATGCATAATTTCTATCTTGTACAATATCCATACATATAAATGACTTCCTCGTTGATTTTAATTTATAACTAATTCAAAATAAAAGAAAAACAATTTCTGTAACTTGATTTATAAACAAAATTGTCAAGGCTTTCAGAAAAAAAATAATACCAATCAAATATTTTCTTTCGATTTCCCAACATTTTGAAAAATGGACATTGGACAAGATAGCATCCAGCCGACGATTTGTTTACAATGATTTAAATCATCTTCTTTTAATTTTGTTCTAAAGATACCAACTTAGACTTAAGATATTTACCTATATCATTGCAATCAGAATATTGATACCCATTTATACAAAAATACGAGTGAATAGTAAATTAAAGTTTTCTAAACACTGTTTTCGTTTTATTTTATGGGAAATACATGGGCTGTAAATTAAAAAAAAATAAATATCCTTTTCGAGTTTATAGGTCTGAGATGTAGGTTGCGTGGAAAGCTATTTCCCAAGTGTCAATCTATGGCGACATGGTGTTAAGCAGTTTAGACTACGCCTGCAATCGAAGAGGTTATTTGTTGTGAGGTGCGACAGTCAGAAACAAAATATGAATAAAGATTGGTATAGTAGATTGTGTGTGGGCACTATACGTTGTGAACGGTCAAATGTTAACAGATTCCAATAACTTAAGGAAAACTTTTGGAGTATGCTATATATGTTGAGTTAGATCGATCTCTTAATTTTCCGCCCCTAGACGTTGGCGCCCTTGTGCGCCGCACATTTTGCACATATGGTAGCGGCGGCCCTGTATCGTTTTTGAAAGTGGGCCTTCTGTCGACCAACATTTCGCGTGCTCCTCCAATTTTTTGTTTAAAAATTGTTGTTCAGGGATGAAGCCCATTTCTGGATAACTGAGTTCGTCAATAAGCATAATTGTCATATTCGGATGACCAAATCCACACGAAATCCACTAAATTGCAATGCATCCAGAGAAAGTCACTCTTTGTGTGAGTTTTGGGCATCATCTTTCCATAATTCTTTGAATCGAAATTGAACAGAAGACCATCATAAAAGAATTCTTTGTAGATTGAGATCGGATCGAAACAGAATTATCCGATCCAATTCAGGTTTGAGAGTTGAACCGAATTCAAAATACGAGTGTAGACTTGCATCGAAGAATCAAGGTCACAGCTGCTTGTTGCTGTAAATATATTATAATTGCATGCTCTGTGCTCTGCTATTCATTTTAATTTTATTTGCTTTTCCAATTTATGTAAGTAACTGTTTTATGCAATGACTTAACGCATTTATTTAAAACGGATTATTTAAAAGAATCATATAGGAAACGAGATTATTCAAGAACTGAATTTCCAAGCAAACTCTAAAAACAAAACTGTCACTAGGTATGATTCCATTTGAATTCAATCTTTCGATCCGGATCGAAGTTTCAATTCGTATATTCGTTCTCTAACAGCCCGATTCTCCCCTTGTGAGGAGTCACAAGTCACAAGCTCTTGTGACTATTCCTTGTGAGGATTGTTGTGATTCGATAACATTTTGGTATTCTCCCCCTAATCGTCACAAGAAAACTCACAACGAAACTCACCACAACATGGTGAGATTTTTAAGCGTCATTATTTGAATAGCTGATTATTCAAAACGAAGAAATTACTTTATAAATGTATTGTTTTGGAGAGCGAATGGATCATTAGTATCTCTCAAAGTATTTAAAAGCCGTGGGCGCTGCAAAGTTCTTGATACGATTAGTTTCTTAAAAAAATTTGTGTTTATGTAAAAATGGTACTTTTCATTTTCGTGGGAAAGATCAGCAATTATATTCACTAGAACAAAATCCACTTCCATTTTCGTGTACTCACAATTATTCACAAATCTAGAAAATTTTCTTATAAAATATAATGAATGTCAATCCAAGAAACATTGAAAATTTATGAGTTGTGAGTTGTGACCTGCTCTGAAGCAGATCACAGTTTCGATTGTTTTTATGACTCTCACAAGTTGTGACTGAGCGGCAGAATTCGAAAAAGTCACAAAATCAATTTCACCTCTTCTTGTGACTTGTGAGGCATCAGTGACTTTGGGGAGAATCGGGCTGTAAATCTACTAATGTAAGCCAATTCATTTCCTCGCAAACGGCTATTTTCTTTTTTAGTTCAGTATAGAGCTCCGAACAGAGTCCGAGCATGTCGAGCATGTTCCGAGCATCCTCTGAACCAAGCGTGCTCTAAGCGCTCTGAGTATTTATTTGAAACACACCTGAACCCTGAACGCTTAGCTGCCGCCATTTTTTTTTTATTTCTGTTGTACCTTTACTTTAAATTATTATAATAAATAGACGACAATTCTAATTACTTTTTTAATGTTTATTTCATATTTAATCTTAATTTAATATTTATTCTTAACTCTATCGTGGTTAACAATCGAATGACATCTTCCGATTTTAATGTTATAACAGTCCCTCTATAATTTGGTATGTTGTAGGTATGTCAAAGTATATAAATCAACATATGTATATAAAGTACATGAATACCTTAAGGGTATTGTATTGGAATATACAACAATCTTCCCCACTTTAAATACTTCGTCATTTATCTCGATAATTTACTTTTTTCATTTTCTTAATTCGCTCTGATCTACGAGCCTTATCATTAGACAAGCTTTTACTGACACTCATTTTAGCGTACTTATTTATAATTCGTTTTGAGCTTTGCATTTCACGTTTGTTTTTTAATGATGAAGACGATTTATTTAAACTTGGAGAGGATCGTGTGTCTTGACTTAAACTAGATGTTTCATTTAAAATAGTACGATATGGATTAAAAATATCTGTATTATTTGTCTCATTAATATATTTTTTTATTTGATTAAAATGAACAATGCGAACTTTATTCTGAATTTTAATAAAACACGTTAATGCACTTAATTCTTTTAAGAATATGCCTGGAATCCAACTTACGTAATCGTTTCTAAAATCCGTTTTAAATAATATCTTTTCTCCCTCCAGGAACTTAGTATTTTTAAAGGAATTAATTGCATTTAAACCATTTTTTGGTTTTATAAACTTATTAGTTTGTTCTGTTTGTACAGTCTTTGAAATATTTTTAGTATTCTGATTTTTATTATTTACGTTATCTAATACGATTTTAGGTTTGAAGGAGAAAATCAGCTCCGATGGAGTTTGTAGACTCTTATTTATCGGTGTATTACGTTGGTTAAAGAGAAATTTGGAGACCACTTGTTGCATGTCCATGTTTTTATTTTTCAAAAAATTTTTCTTTAAAACGTTCTTTACCGTTTGTACATAACGCTCAGCCAAGCCATTACTTTGCGGATGATACGGTGGGGACTTACTTACTTTAATACCATATTTCTTACAAAAACTGACAAACTTAAATGACCCAAATGGAGGACCATTATCTGTGACAATTTCCCCTGGAAGACCAAAGGTCGCAAAAAAAATTTTCTAATATTCTTATTAAATTTTCCGCAGTGTTGCTGCGAAGAGGAATAACATCTGGATATTTGCTAAATGCATCAACTAGGATTAAAAATTGAAATTTAGCAAAATAGAAAAAATCCAAATGGATACGTTGAAATGGATATTCACATGAGTACCACCTTGAATTGACCTTTTCCTTAGGAATGTTCATTGTTGATTGACAAATATGACACTGTTTTATAAAATGTTCTATATTTTGTTCAATACAAGGCCACCAGACATACGACCTTGCCATACACTTCATTTTAACGATTCCTAGATGGTTCATACTGTGAAGTAAGTTTAGGGTTTCCCCCCTCAACTTTGATGGAATGACTAACCTGTCTCCATAAAACAACTTATTGTCTTCTGCAGCCAAACTATTTCTTACTCTAAAATAAAACTTGATTTGACTTGACATTTTATTTGGCCATTTATTTCTCTTGACATAGTTATAAACTAATGACAAAACCTCATCTTGAGCAGTTTCCCTCTGCACAACCTCAGTGTCAATGACCGAATCATTTGATGAATCTAAGTTTACTGAATTAATCAAACCTACAGAATCAACATTCGTGGAATCTGTAAGGGGTAAGCGGGATAGAGCATCAGCATGTTGCATTTGGGAGCTTTTACGATATTCAATATCGTAGTCATACATAGACAAAATTACAGCCCACCTTTGCAAACGTGCTGCCGCAACCCCCGCTGTTCCCTTACGTGGACTAAAAATCTCTTTAAGTGCTTGATGGTCAGTGCATATTTTAAAAGGTTTACCAAAAATGTATTTGTGGAATTTTTTGACTGCAAAAATTATAGCTAGAGCTTCACGATGAAGCTGTGAATAATTTTTTTCCGATGGGGAGAGCGAGCTTGATGCAAACAAAACAGGTTTTTCGACACCGTCAATAAGGTGTGACAGCACCGCACCCACACCATATGGGCTAGCATCGGTCGCGACTATGACAGGTTTACTTGGATCGAACAATTCTAAGACATTGTGCTCTGTGATAAGAGCTTTACTGGTCTCAAACGCGGTTTGACAATTCTTAGACCACACAAAATCAGTATTTTTCTTTAAAAGAGAATAAAAATCTTTTAAATATGATGATAGGTTTGGTAAGAACCTACTATAATAATTTAGTAATCCTAAATAGGATTGAAGTTGTTGCAAGTTGGTTGGTGCCGGAGCATCAACTATTGCTCGAACTTTTTCGGGGTTCGGAAACACTTTTCCGTTTGACAATATGTGTCCCAAATATGGTACACTTTTCTCAAGAAATCGACACTTATTTAAATTAATTTTGACGTTATATTCGCTTAGTCTCTTTAATACATCGATGCAGTTTAGCTTGCAATCACTTTCATCCTTACCCCCGACTACAATATCATCGACAAAGCAGCGTGTGCTTTTCAAATTTTTTAAAATCTCATCCATTGTACTTTGGAATGCAGATGGAGCCATGGAAACACCAAACGGCAGCACTGTATATTGTAGAAGACCTATGTGCGTATTAATTGTTAACAATTGTCGACTCGGCAGAGCGACACGCAACTGGTTATAGGCACCTGACATATCAATAACGCAAAAAACGTTGCAATTAGCAAAACTTGCAAATATTTCCTCGGTTAAAGGCAATGGATGATGATAAGATTCAATGAATTTATTTATTGTCACTCGACAATCCATACAAATTCTTATATCTCCATTCGATTTCGGGACGCAAACTATTGGACTTGCCCACGAACTTGACTTGACCGGAATCAAGGTACCGTTCTTCACTAAGCGGTTTAATTCTTGTTCTACTTTGTCCTTGATTCTTAAGGGCACTGAATACGCTTTGTGAAAAATGGGTGAAGTGTTCTCTTTAAGAACTATATTGATTTCGAAATCCTTAATGGTTTCATTTGGCTTGAACGTAAGTACATTCGGAAAGTTTTTTTTGATTAAATCAACAAAATTTACCTCGATTTTATTTACCGAACTTCGACAATCTCCAAATAACTTTTCTCTCCAATGTGGTGTTAAAACTTGTAGCCACGTTCGACCAATTAATGGAAGGAAATAATTTGAGCTTTCAACAACTATTAAATCCAGATCATAAGTTTGTCCTTGAAACTCCACGCGGACACTGATTTTACCTTGAACATCAAGTTTTTGACCTGTAAAAGTTATAAGAGTATTAAGTTCTGGTTGCAATTTAAGATAAGAAAATTTTGACTTATATTCAGTAAAACTAATTAAACTATGACAAGCTCCTGTATCTAGCTCCATTGGCAGCGGCTGATCTTCGACGATAATGTTTTGTATGACACATGTGGACTCGACTTTCGCGATTGACTTGATCACTTTTACTGCTGTGTGAGACTTTGCCTGATTGCAGACTACAGATGTGTGTCCGATTCGATTGCAATTATAGCACTTCCAATTTTTTGCTGGACAAGTTTTGTAGTTATGATGACGACCACATCTTTGACATTTTCCAAATTTACCACTGATAGAACTATACTTTGACTTATGACTTTCAGAACTATTTTTAATCTGTGGACTTGATGATGACGTTTTGACAGCAAACTGTGTTGAGACTACTGGATGTATTGCCTTGGACTCTTTTGTGGACATTTCCATTGTTAAGGCGACATTACAGCATTTTTCAAAATTTAGTGAAGAGTCATTTAACAAGGCACGTTGAATCTCTTCGTTTCTTACACCTGCTATAAATTGATCCGTAAGTGCATCATCCAAGGCAAACGACTTGAATTGAAGTGGCTTATGTTCCTGCATTTTTTCACAGCACTTTGTTGTATTGGTATTAATTTCTTTAGCAAAATCACCAAAATCACATGTTTGTGCGACTTCTTTCAGACGGATGATAAACTCCTGGATACTTTGCCCTTCTTCTTGGATGATTTTTTTGAACTTATAGCGCTCAGCACGAATATTTAATCGCGGTGAAAAATATTTTTGTAATGCTTTAATTAAATCATTGTAGTTGCACTCCGATGGACTTTTGGGTTGGACAAGTGATTTGAGTATTTTATATGTGTTTTTACCGATCAAACTTAACAAAATCAAAGCTTTTTTAGAATCATCAATTCCATTAATTTGAAAATAAATTTGAAGACGTTCTTTATACGTTTCAAAATCCTCACCAGGCTCGAACTCTTCCAATTTACCCATAATTTGACTATGAGACATTGTGTGACTGTACTTTTGTTTGTTTTATTTATTTTTTCAGCAATGCACACGTATTTTAAAGTTTTTTTTTTTTTTTTGCTTAATGTTTTTCCTCGTCGCCACTTTGTTGTACCTTTACTTTAAATTATTATAATAAATAGACGACAATTCTAATTACTTTTTTAATGTTTATTTCATATTTAATCTTAATTTAATATTTATTCTTAACTCTATCGTGGTTAACAATCGAATGACATCTTCCGATTTTAATGTTATAACAGTCCCTCTATAATTTGGTATGTTGTAGGTATGTCAAAGTATATAAATCAACATATGCATATAAAGTACATGAATACCTTAAGGGTATTGTATTGGAATATACAACAATTTCCATCTGTCAAATGCTTATGTTAAGCATATTACTCTGTCTGCTCAGTTATTTTATTCTGAGCTGATAGAGCGCACTCTGAACACACTCAGAACATGCTCAGAATGAAAAAAAGAAACATATTTTCTAATCTCTGAACACGCTGAACTAAAAAAGAAACACAATTTATTTTTTGACAACTCAGGCTCTGTTCAGAACTAAAAAAAAAACGCCTTAAGAATAACATTTTGAAGAGCATTAACACTAATGGGGTTTTTCATTGGCAAATTCAGATTTCAATAAAAAATTAATTTTTTTTTATCACAACGAATGGAATCCTATTTCCATTTAATCGTTGGATAAGGATAAATTTGTGCCTGTGTTATTAATTACTTTCAGTGGAGAACTTGAATGGAGAAGCTTGATAAACTAACCGAATCATTTTGAAACTGCTCCATTTTTTACGAGAAACAGTTTCCTTCATATAAACAAACCCTAAACTCACTTTGCAAACTGACAGCTGAAAATTGTTTAGGAAATAATACAGGGAGGAATCTGTCGCAAAATTTAAGAGTGATTGTGAGGTTGGATGCTAATTCAGAGCATCAAATAACGAAAGGTGTAGTTTTGTTCCAGACAAAAATTTGCTGAGCAATCCTCCCGTGCGACTCAATATGAGTAGGTATACCGCTTCAGAAATGAAGTTAAGCCAGCCAGTGATTGCTATTCTATTTGGATTCAGGTTCGTTGCGGAATTTCTGAAATATTTTGGAGCTTTTCAGAAATTTTTAATTTTTAAGTTTGTGGCAAAATATTTTAATGGCTCTTAGGGCCCTTTTTTATTGCCATAGTTAAATCTGAGTTGGCCAGAATGGTCTAAGCCAACATTTTAATTCACTCAACAAAATGTTCGAGCAGTTAACTCGAATTCAACCCTGAAACTGCCAATATTTTTTACTAAAGAGCTGGACCTTACACTGCAATTTGAGTTTCCAACAGGCTTTCTATATCTAAGGTCAAAAAATATAAATTTTGATACGTTCGTTATTTTTAATAAATTATTTTTATTACAGAATGCGAATTTAAAATTAAAAACAATTTAACACACATGTGAAATTCACCCTCGCCTTGCCGTCGAAAATGATTAAAATGGCACTTTCCGTTATATCATATGATGCATGTGACAGTTTAAGAAGGTTATAAGCTTGCATTTGACAATAAAATTGCTGAATCGTGTTGTTTTGACATTTAATGCTAATTTGACATTTAAATGAGTTTCATCCTCGTCCCTTCCGTGAATTCTTTTATCTTTTGACAATTCACTACACATCTCGCGTCCCTCGATTTCACCTGATTTTTTGTTCTGTTTATAAATAAATCCCAAGAAGCATGACATATAAACCATCTAAATGGATGAATTGAGTGCACCTAGGTGTGTCCGGTTGTGCGGACCATCCGTGGCCGTCGCCGCCACTGCAACCATGCCATGGCGATGGTAAAGGCGCCCTTCACACAACATGGGGGAAATGCGCTAGCGCTAGGTTTCCATGTGACAGGTACAACTAATCAAAACTGTCAAGAGTATACGCCAGATTGGTATGAGGTTATAACATTATTATATGCGCCTGCGGCGGAATCGGTTGGCCAGTTTTGAATGGAAGAATACAATTTAATTGAAAGGAATTTATTAGTTCCGTTTGCTGTAAAGAGATTGGCCATGGTCCCTCTTTTTCCATAGCTCTAATGCCAAGGAACTCAATGCAAGGCATACAGACCCATGGTTCTGGTTTTTTTCTTCTCTGTAAGGTAGATATGACGTGGGTACAGGTGCGGTTAAGCCAGGGAGATTAATGTTAAGTGGTTTATTCTTGCTGCGCACTGGAATGCGCGAGTCTGGTTAACGAAAGGAATTCGTTATGCGGCTACAGCCCAGAAACTGGACGTGAATGTGAGGAGTTGTTACACTTCTTACGCAAACTCAATTCGAGCAAGAGGCTTGTGTGAAAACTTCGGTCTAATAAATTCACATACCCACAGATAGTCAAACCATTATGCACTGTTTCTTTGTAAGTTTATATGAAAGTGACCAAGCGTAAATTATGTCAGTTACAATGTTGTTAATTAAATTTGCTGCTATAAAGCACCATAAGTGACATTTTTACCAATGAGAGAGTGAGTCTGAGCTACAGGGTATAGTGCAAAGCAACACAATTCATTTTCGCTCAACAAATAAGCAATTGAAAAACTACGACTTATGGCTAAAACAGATATGCAGTATGTCTACACGAATCAATGCATCCAGTAATGCATTCAGAACACATGTGTTCTCACATTTATGGTGCAAAGTTCTGTCAAAATGAGAATGACAGATGTCAATATTTTCTTATTTTATTATAAGGCATACCCTCAGTTTCAGACATGCCAATTATTTTCGATTGTCTTGTTTGTTGATGTGGCTGTATTGTTTACAGAAATAGATTCATTGTGCAGCGATATGAATGCAGCCCTTGAGACAATCTGCAGACATACCTACATAAAAAGCTGTGTAATTCAATTGCGCTGAAAGCTTCAAGCTGGACATTTGCTTGAGTCATTAGATTCACTCACGTCTCCCAACTGAAGTAAAATAGGAGATTCTCGCAACAACAACGCCTGGAAGTATTAAACCCGGAACGCAGACTCTTCGAAAGAGTAAAGGTAAAGTTGTCATGGAAGAAGTTCATGCTAAAGATAATATCAAGCAGCATTTATACATACATATAGCGACTGGCCACGAGATGAGAAGAGTATCGATCTTAGTTTCGGAAACAGAGATGAGACCAAGACGATACCAGCTCCAAGGCATCCGTGACAAAACTGATACCTGATACTTGAACATATTTTTTGGCTAATAGCTATTTATCGTCTCGTGCTCGTCTGGTCTTCGTAGAAAAATTACATTTTTAATTTGTATTACTTTAACAGCTATTTTAATATTTTATTACTAATAATTCTTGAAATGCGTTTTTCGAGTCTCCAATGATTTCAATGACATTTTCAGAGTATATTCTTTTTAAGGAATTATTTTAAGTTAAATTCGTCCTCGGCCAAACCCACGCCACTTGAATTCTCGGAAACTGCTATAAAGATTTGGATGATATCTTTGTGTTTTTTTCTTATTAGCAGCAGAAAAGTTCATGTCCACTTTTTTATATATGGGATTAAAATTTTTCACAAAGTTGAAACTGTAAAAAAGAGATCTTAAAGTTATTGCATAGTTTATCCCTGTAACTTGTTGTACCTACTTCTTTAAAGGAGGTGCTATCTACCTTTTGATAATTCTACCGAAGAACCATAGAAACGTATTTCGCTGATAAACTGCTTAGATTATTTTAATCTAAATTATTTATAAAAATTTTATAAATTTTAAAAATTCTAACTTCAACTAGAAGATCAGGTTTGTGCATCCAAGTAAAGCATTTTTTTATGTTTCTTTGAAACGAAAAAAAAACACAATTTATTATAAGGCGCGATTAAGATAAGGTTGAAATCAAACGAGTCCAAGACAAGACTTAGTTATTGAAAACTATACCAAGTTCATACTGAAATTTTTGGCTTAACAGAGATCGAGATGAGACTTACAGAGGACTTGTTTGGTCTCGGCTTGTGTCTAGGCCTAAAAGCAACGGCGACGCGTGCCTAAAAAATGTAGTCGTTCAGTTTCAAAATTCTTATTTGCAATGCCAAGAAGTCAAACAAGTCTTTTTTTTATATACATAAGTACTCGTACCTACATTATAATGTTTTTATTTTTATGTCAATAATAAATAGGTAGGTATGTGTTGATTAAGTACCAGCTAGCCGTTTTCCTCATTTCCTTCATTCCACAGTAAAAAAGCTTTAATCGTTCAAAACAGATTTGCACGAAATGCTCCCTACAACGAGCGAATTGTTTTTTTTTTTTTCTTGTATGCTTTCTATGGGTTCATTTCGTTGCCAAATCGTATGAACGACTTGGGTAGATACTGATCGGTTGAGTGAAAACAAAACAGTAGCAGGTAGCTAGTTCGTTTTGTTTTGTTTGGGTAGTTCAGAGAAGGAATGCGCGAGTTGGAAAATGGAAAATATGTACGTATACATTAGATATAACTATAAGGAATGAACGAACAGTATAAGTATGAGGTGTGGGTTAATTAGATAGAAATTAAAATAATGTCGCCTGTAAGCTAGTCGTTCATGCACGACTTGAACAATATGACGCCTCGCCACTGCCTAAAAGGTTGATACTTGATAATTATATTATCGGCATATTATAATCGGCATAATAAGAGCGAGTTGTAAAAATCAAAAATAATTCATATCCAGTTCCAACTAAGAGCTTACAAGAGGTAGATTTAGCTGTGAAAAGTTTGATACTAATGCAAAGGCATTAGGTTCATTAGGTGGATCCGTCAATCAAGTCTGGGAGGAAGGAAAAACGCGATATAAGTGTATTACATACGCCTTCTCTATCAAAAAGGCCATTCTCAAGAATTATCGAGACATATCTCTTCGAAAAATCGCATATACTATGCAACCAAGCTGGTGTAAGCAGTTCTGCAATACTTTTTTTTCATCGACTTCAAAGCAGTGATCCTGGCAAATTATCTGTAGCCTAAGTAGCGCATATACCAGGCACCAATCCTGCAATATCACCAGAGCTGGCCAGGCTCTCTTTGATACCAACCGGAACCGGAATATTCTTATAATATATAACAAATACGAGGTTGGTCCTAGCATACTTACCTGTGGTACACCAGCTTAAATTTTCTTTAGTTCGGAATAACTTTTGTTGTATCGTATTCTTTAGAGTCTATCCGTAACTTGATCCGTAACCAATGATTTCTGTTGTATCGTAATACTGCCTCGGAAGGTCCTTTAATATTTGTAATGAAGTTTAAATTGCCATATATACAAGGCTGAACTTATATGACTTCTCAATTGCCTCTACAAAATCCATAATTCGATGCCCTGGGTATATCGTGGTAAATTTATTCAAAACATACATATAATTTTGGGTAGCATATCACTTCTTCAGTACCGTTCACGACAAGACATACTCTTGAAGGATTTGTCATATCCTAGCAAGGGCAGGACCTGAGAAACACCCATTAAACAGCCCCTACAGCTGATAGTAGATTCTTTCGAAAAACATTCTTTTGATGGATATTTGGTTCTGTGTGCGAGAAGGTTGAATTGATGAGAAGATACATAGGTGATATAAGATGCGAATGGAGTTTAAGAAATCAAAAGACTTTAAATACACTGGCTAAGCAACACCCAGGTAATAGACAATAACCCTCCAGCCAAGAGAGTCTTTAAATCACAGCTCCGATGGCCGATTGAAATTTTTTTGGTTTGAAAGTAAAACCAAAATTGACAAACATGTATGTTGGATAATACGGTCCAGATTTCGAATTTCAACGTCTGGCAGAATTGATTTATCGCCGGGACTAAGGAGGTATGATGTATTTAAATTGGTGATTTTCCAAATATTTGTTTCGGGGGTAAAACCGCTTTGATCAAGAGACACACGTCAACAGCAGCCCTAGAAACTTTCCTCCCACTTGCTCCACACGATCAATTGGCGATTGAGAGTGCTCTACGACTTAAAGAGTGTACAAATACGAAAAGGGGCCACTGCGGTGTAAACTTCATTGAAATAGACATTGAAACGGACTATATTTCACCGTACCTACATAGATTTTAACCCACACTATTCCAACAAATATTCCAACGAGGGAGATATGGATGGGAAATTGGGTCCAAAACGAAAATCATGTATCAGTCTTTACAGACGGTTCCAAAACCCTTAGACAACTTCTCACCCATACATAGATCATTAAAGCTCCCAAAATTTTGCAGCGTTTTCCAAGCGGAAACACTTACAGTTTTCGAGGCCGCAAAATATCTTTTCACATGTGATCTGATGAACAGAGGGACATTGATATCTTCATAGATAATAGATAGCCAGGCGGCATTCATAGCCATTTCGTCAATTATCATGAATTCAAAACTGGTTTCCCGTTACCGTAATGTATTAAGATTGCTCGGCGAAAAAAATTCAGTCACACTTTGATGGGTCCTAGGACACCGTGACATTTATGGAAATGAAATGACTGATGAACTGGCCAAAAACGGATCCTCTACCTAAACCGACCCAAATTGTACCCTGGCTACTTATGCTACTGGAGCAGGAAAAGTATAGAATTCACCAAAGTTTTCTCAAAACTGCATATGACAGATTGTCGACAATTGAGATCTGTCGGGTTTCAAGGAATCTTTAGCATGTTATTTCAAAGAAAAAAATAGATTATCCACTGAAGGTTAGTAGACCTCAATTGTCTCTCTTGGTTGGAATCCTTACGGGTAACTCACTGGGAACCCACATGCGCAGAATGGGGATCAGCACATTTGACTTATGCAAAGTGTGTCAGGGCGAAGACGGTGGAAGAGAGCTCATCACTTACTTTGTGAATGGACCAGCCTAGCTAGAACTAGAAATGATGCCATCGGAAAATATTTTGTCTTCGAACTGATCGCTAAAAAACATCCTTAACTTAATTCAGAAATCAGGATGGTTCAGAGAGGCACCCCATGCCATAGCTAAGACTTCCACTAAATCCTTCCTCTTACCCTTCCTATTCCTACATTATTCAAACCCTGGGGAACACAATGGATCGATTGAGATCCGAGTGAAGTGATAATGATTGCCGCATCATTACCCCGCCTAACCCAACCTAAACTAAGCTTTTCGTTAACCAACAATAAATTCGAAAAGTAATGAATGGATGTGTTCACAAAATAAATCCGATGAGCATGTCCAAGAAGTCATAAAAAAAATTTGTAGATACATTGGCACTTTACCACCTAGATGGTGTTACTTCAACAGGATTAAGTCGAAAGAATACGACTTTTTTTGAATGCCATATCTTGACATCTTCTCAGTCAGCTTTGCTACAGTTTCTTATTGCATTTTGTATTTGCAACCATGGCTTTGAAGTTTGAAAAATGGGTGGTGAATTAAATTTAAAATCTTGGTAGGAGCATTGGTTTGAATAAATACTGTTACTTTTAGCCCCGATCTTCCTTAAATGGACATTTGATTTTAGTTCTTTAAATTCTTTCCCAAAGTTGTTTTTACTCAAATTCAATTCAAGGAAACTGAAATTCTGTGTGAAATTGTTGATTCGTTTCATGGTTGAATTACTTAAATTAATATTATTTAATTTATACAAATAATTTTTCTAAGAAATGCCCCGAAAGCAGAATCTAAAATTAATAATTCATGAGATTTATTTAAAATTTCAATTATTTCCAGAACAATATTATCCAACTCGTATTTCACTTTATTCCAGGAATTGAATACAAATAATTATATAAATATATTTAACTACATATGTTGCTAATTCACTTCGATAGTAGGTACTTACACACACTCTCCCGAGATTCATCTCCAAAATATATGCATGCTGTTATTCTCATAATTTGGTTAAACAAGTGCAGTTATTCGGAAAGCCCTTTCGACCAAAAACCAACATCAATCTAGGCCATTAAATATTTCACAACTACTCTAACATAATATGTCCATGACGTCCTTTTCCTGATGCCGAAAGTTCAATTTCTGAATTCTGATATCATCGTTCTGGATTGAGGGATCGAAGTAAAGTTTCCCCAGTTTATATTATTTCGCTTAATTGGGTCATCTCAATTTATTCCCAAAATTAATCTACGTCGCCATTGTGCGTCCTCGTCCATTGCATCATATATAGCCTAGATCCCATCTTTGCAAGAGCCACCTCTCCACAAACAATATAGTCCTTCAGAATACAATTATTGTATGTCTACACATACACAGTATGCACACCCAAATACGCATCATATCATACCGATACCGTACGTACATCCATCTGCATTCAAATTGAAATAATTAAATTGGCAATTTCCCATTGGAGGACCAATACTGAAAAATCGTCCAAATTGTCGACATTTTCGTTTATAAAAATTGCAGTTCCAATTAAAATACATACATAATTCCAAGTGCGCATTAAGGGTAATGATCGCATTGCGTATATTGGCTGTGCACTTCACTGAGGTTCCTTTGTTTTGGTCTTCAATTGTGAGGGGCTCCGAATCGACAATAAAAATAAAAATTGCTTTTTCACTTATTACAGAACAATGAAATAATGTCCTATTGCGCATACAGAGCTCTCAACCTCTACATACTCGTGTGCAGTTACCAGGAATCGCAGGACGACGGAAATTATCAGGGTGCATGTTGTATTCAAAATTATACAAGGCACAAGAGGGCCGATGTTTTCATAAAAACATACGTACTTGCATATAGATCCTGATGTCAAACCAACTATCTGCGATTGCTCAAATGGGAGAACAATATGTTATGTCCTTTCGAATTAGGATCATTTCACCGAAAAAAAGGAGATTGAGTTGTTCTCAAGCAGTGATGGTAAATAAACAATAATCAATATTTGCAAACATCAGTGCAACAATCCCTGAAAAAATAAAAAAAAAATCCCTTTGCTATCTCTCTCTCTGTTATCCTTGACACGTATTCATCATCTCTAAGACGTTAAAGAAGACGCTATCTGTTGGTCCCTTGCGATGGAACTAATAATCCATGCCCTTGGCTAATGAATTTTTGGTAGGATTAACATCACCGAGTCGCATCGTGTCAAAGGGATCCGCTCTCCGTATATTTATCCTCAGATTATAACAAAACAAAAATATAGGGAACATTTTAATATCCTTTTTGGTACATCATAATTTTTTTTTTTGGTACCATAATCCTGCGGGATAATACCCCAGGGAGCGATGAAATTCTTGTTTGTTGTGTTTTATATTTACTTTACCCATTTTGTTTTCGACTCCTTGTCGTTTGTTGCCTTTGCCTTTGCTCTTTGCCCATCATCGTGATCCTTGATGTCTTCAACAAAACAGCCAATATCCTTTTCATTTTGGCCGCTTATTTGTTTCTCTATTTTGATTATGAGCATAAACCAAGAGGAGACAGCAGAAGGTGAGTATAAGGATTCTTAATTTTTTTTGCAACATTTTTATCCTTACGACTGTTGTTGTTTTTTTTTTTTTTTTCTTTCTTTTCCATTCCATATATTGAGTAGGTAGTCCCTATCCCTGAGACCCTGAGGATAATCTTGTTACCAATTTCTGGATTTAACTGAGGTTTGGCGAGGATTTTTATGGATTTATTTCCAAAAATAAATATTTTTTTTTTATGCCATACATATCATGTGTGATCCTGTGCTTTCTTTGGCTATTTATTGTGATGGGATTATCTTCGTTTGTTGTGGCAAAGCAAAGATACGCTAAATGAGATTAACACCTACGTACTCGTATATGGAAGTCCTGTGAGGAGTGACATTATGGTAGATTTTCTAGTAAGGACCTTCTGGTTTTCGTGTTGGACATTTTCTTAAGGATAACACATTTGATTCTTGTTTGTGAAGGGTTTGTTGTTGTTTAAGGATATTCGAATATCTAATGAAAATAGGTGTGACTACGGTCAAGTAATTGGTTTATTTGGGCCAATGGATTATCTTAACCCTTTCTTGGTGAGATTGGGGTAATTTTATGATTTTCCGTTGTACGATTTAAATAAAAAAATCTTGCTAAGTGATAAGGTTATATTGTTTATTTTCTAGTATCGATTTGTTTTTTAAGATTGTGCTGGTTTTTGAAAGCATGCTTGATATTTGTAATGAAAGTAGTGGAACGACAAGCTCATTTGAACTTGTTATATATTTTTTTTGACAAAGTTGGTTACCATCAAGTGGCTGCCACCAGTGTTGATACATATTTGTGGCCGTTTCATCGCATTTTCCATGAATTTGCGCAAGATCTCCGGTGAGTTCGCATTCCTGTCGAATGTTCTCCTCAAAGGCTGCTATTGTTTGATGCTTATTGGCATAAGCCCGCGACTTCAAGTAGTCCTAAACAAGATGTCTGGAATGGTTAAATCGGGAGTTCTTGCTGGCAATGCCAAATTGTAACAACGGGAAGGAAACGCTACATCCGTAAGAAGTCGTTTATCATGTAGCGTTCGTCAGTAACAGTGACCGTATTGCCGATGGCATCCTGAAAAAAAAAATACGGCCCATAAATCACTTCTTCAGCGTGAACGCTGCACCACACAGTGAATTTGAGTGGATGTTATGGCTCTTCGTACATCACACGCTTTCAGTGCTTCATATAACGAAGATTTTGCTTTTTGTCGTAACCGCTTAAGTGGAAAAGTGCCTCGTCGCTCATGATAATTTTTTACACAAAATTGCCTCCTTCGTTTTTGGTATTGACGATTGAGGATGGCTTGGCAGTAATCCTCTTTCGACGGACAGTCAGCATGCACTAACTGATGCAGTGTTTGCACTTTCTACGAGAAAATGTCGTTTGGTTGATGTTTCTTAGTCCTCATTGACGTCAGCAGCCACAGCCGCGATGTTCTCAGCCGAACGACCAGTCCAGTGGATGCCACCACCTGTATGGTCTCATGTGGCTTTACTTTGTTTGACTCGAGTAGCTAAGCGCCGGAATGTTTACCCAGTTGGCTGCGAAAGGATTAGGAAATCGTAGTCGAAATTCACGCTACGCAAACACCACCGAAAGATTATTCGTCAAAAAAATCGACACAAGTATTCCACACTCTTGCGGAGTATAGCGCTCCATTGCTTGTCTGTTTGTATACTGCAGTTGCCTACTTCACAAATGTCAAATATTATTGACTTACGACGTCATTTGTAAAAATTATAACATGTTCCGATAAAGTGTACATTTTGCGCCACCTTGTACAAGTCACTATATAGCAATTTATGCACTCGAAAAAAATATCGAGCACGAGATTTTCATCAAACTTCTCATAACCGCGATAAAAACAGACGTCTCGCAACTATCTTCGTCTATTTGTTCTTCCAGTACTTTTCATCAAATTTCTTTTTATACTTGTCAGAGATCATTTTTCAATCATTCTTCCGAAACGTTTTCTTCTTTTGGTTTTTAAGACAAAAAAATAACGGTACCTACCTCCCATACATTTTTTTTTAATTTAAGACTACCTATTTTCTGAAAAACTTCTACAGATTAAAAAAAAAATCAAAAAAATTAATTCAGTGGAAGGTAGCAATGTCAAATGGGGAACCATAAACCACATATAATTTCAGGGTTCAAAAACTCAATGCTGTCTTCTGTCGCTTAAGCGTCATTGTTAAATTCAGGGATTCAAAACCAATGTGGTTAGGTAGGTAGATATCTCCTTTTCAAACCTCTCCCACTTTCCTATACACTCGTACAAACATTTTAAGGATTTTCATAATCCCTTTACCTCTCATAGAACTATTTTTGGTTTTCGAATTTCTCAAAAATTATTTAATAATTGGTTTTGAACAAATTAATTTTTTTAATGGTAAAAATATTGAAAATTTCTTTTTTTTTTGGGTTTTTACAAATTAAGAAAATTTTGTCTTGGAACTCAATATTTCGATTTTCTTGAACTTTGACAATTAACAGTTTTCAAATACTATCTACAAGTCTTACATATTGTTCTTTTATTCAAAAACTAATTTAAAATAGTTTTCAAAAATTCTCAAAAACAGTAGGTAGCCTTGATCGCTACGGATGTCATTCAAAAAATTAATTCAATTTAAAATTAAGACATTACTAAGAGTAGCTATACCTAACAAAGAACCATTTTTACTTGCGACTTATAGGTACCATAAGGCAAGTTATGCATTCCTAAAAAAAAATCGAACTCGAGATTTTGATCAAAGTTGACATTACGATGATAGCGAAGACTAAAAAAGTGGGTCTCGCAATTCTGTCTGTCTCTCTGTCTGTCTCTCTGTCTGTCTGTCGGTTCTACTACAGCCTAAACGACTCGGCCGACTTTCTTTAAACTTGGTAGATATCACTTTTATTTTATTCCCACCACACGTTTTTTCCTTTTTTTTTAAGACCAAAAATAACGGTACCTGCCATACGATTTTTTTTCGAATTTTTATAAATATTTTTTTTTTATCAAAAACTGTTCGACTGATTTAAAAAAAAAAACAAAAAAAAAATCGTTTAGTTAAAGGTAGGTACTGGTTCAAAAATATTTTCCGAAAAATGGTTATTGAGGGTATCTGCCCCCCAAGGAACCATTTTTTTTTTGTTTTTGATTTTCTCGAAAACGGTAGTACCGATTTTGATAATTTTTTTGCTAAGGCTCCTCAAAAACATAAATAAAATTGTGTATTCAAATTTTCAAATAATTTTTTTTTTAGATTTAAAAAAAAAAATCAAATTTTTTTTTTTAAAACTCAATATTTCGAAAACCTTATGCTAGATTTGTTTTAAACTTGATAAATAAAAGTTTTTCAATATAATCTACAAGATGTATGAAAAAAAGGTTTATTTTACCTAAAATTAAAGGTACCTACCATACAAATGTTAAAAAATGGTTTTCAAAAATCGTATTTTTCTCGAAAACGGTGCATAAAGTTTTGATAAAATTTTTTTTTTCAATTAATTTTAACAATCTTTAATTTAATTAAAAAAAAATTTTGAAATTAAGATATTAAAGCTTGTAACTACCATAGAACCATTTTTTTAAATTTTGAATTACTCATTACCGACATAACGGATTTCAGTGAAATTTTTTGCAGAGATGCTTTTAAAAAGTTTTAAAACTATTGCATTTCAAAACTTAAAAAAAAAATATTTTTTGAGTTTTTGAAAAAATTTTTTGGAAAATTTGATATCTCAAAACCGGCTCAATTGTTTTTTTTTGAAATTTAATTTTCATTCGTACAGTAATAAAAACTTAAAGTTGGCACACCAAATTTTTTTCTTAAAAATCTTTTAAGAATTTTGTATATAAAAGCTTTTTTTTTAAGAAACCACTAGAACGACTTATAATTTTTGTTCTTGCATAAATTCATATTTGCATAGCATTCTGTTTTTGTCTCTTACTACTAAGAGAATTTAAAAAATTAATTTTATCCTTATGAACAGTTTTCTCTAATAACATTCGTATTTAAAATTCCTAGTATATTACATAGGAGCAAGTTCGTGCGACCCAGTCGTGCATTTTATTTATTTTTGAATTCTGATATGTCAAAAATGTAAACATTTTTTTTTGGAATTTAGTTTTTTTTGGTAAGTCAAAAGCTTTTGTTTTTTTTACGAAATTTATTTTTTATTTGCGTATTAATAAAAACTAAAAATTGTCGCTCTCCCTCTACAGATTTGTTTGTAAAATATGTATGTAGAAGATCTTATTTCTAAGAAAAACAGCTATAACGCTTTCAGAATTTTCTGAAGCTCTAAATTCTTCCATCTTTTTATAAACACCATTTTGAAGTTAAGAGAAAAGTTGTGCATGTAGATCTATCCAAAATTGGAATTTTAAGTTCGAGCAAATAATAAAAATTGGAAATTGGTGAACATCGTTGATGAATGCAACCAAAAAGAATGACAGCAACGTTTGCCAACAGTAAGACCGACATTTTGAATTGAAAAAGAAAAGTCTTGACTCAAGGGTCAAGGCACGTGTTGAGTTTCCGTTAAAAAATTGTATGTACGAATTTTAATTTCTTGAATTATTCGGATTTCATTTTCGAAATTAATACTCGTAACATTGGTGTCAGAAGTGGGATACGAAGATGACGAAAAAATTTTCGTGAAACTCGAAGAAAACTCTGGTTCAGCTCTGTAAGCTTATTTTGACCAATATGCAATAGCACAATTAAATAGTCCAACTCAAGGCAATCACCAGCGTCAATTGGAGGAAAGAAGAACATTCATGGAGCAAGTTAACAGCAACTTTATAAAACTCTGGAGTGCTATGTTACTCATCTACACCCAAGACCTAATGACAGTTCTAATTTTAGTTAATTAAATGCTTTTGTAAACTGTCACACCATAGGAGTGACATTCAAACATCGTTAACACGGTTTTCAAACCCAATTCTTGGTAAAAGGCACAAGTTCTCCAACTCTGGGAGATCATGTTATGTGTTACAATCACTGTTTTTTCGGTTTATGGCTAACAACTTGTATCAATTACTTACTGTTTCAGTATTTCATCTTCATTTGGTATGAAAAACATGGAAACACAACTTATGAAACCTTGAGTGGAAGCACTTTTCATATTACCATCCATTATGTGGCGAACAATCGTTGAAATTTGAAATTATTAAATTAGATCAAATATGAAAAGTTGATCATTAATTTTATTCTTCAGCCAGGAAACAAGCGACCTCTTGATTTCTTGCCTGGTTCTAAATGTGATAGAATTTTTCCTGCAATTTAATGTCAACTAGTGAAACAATGAAGAAAAACTGTCTAACACCGACTTTAATATTAAATAAATTAGTCTTAACCTAGTCACTTAGAACCCTCAACTACTCCTGTGTATGTGTTAGCAGGAATGAAGGGTACCTAAGCCGAGTCCGGACGGGCCTTATGAGAACCAATTTTCATGACAAGAATTTATCTTGGAAGATCTGCCATTTCCTTGCAAGATGCATTACAGCCCTGAAAACATTTTTGTTGCGGTATCGGACTCAGACCTTCTGCATGACAGTATAAGCACTAACAATCATGCCAAGGAATACTACTTTTTAAGTCAATGGTGAATTTAAAAGCAAATCAAGGATATTAAATTCAATCGCTGCTCTTCGAATTCCTTGATT
Organism: Philhelius festivus; assembly: GCA_963931855.1. Classification (NCBI taxonomy): domain Eukaryota; kingdom Metazoa; phylum Arthropoda; class Insecta; order Diptera; family Syrphidae; genus Philhelius; species Philhelius festivus. The sequence continues at coordinate 86,039,226 of OZ007557.1, read as the reverse complement.
TCTTCTGCAATGCTCCTGGTTCAAATAATCTATGGCTCGCTCAACACAAGATTCACGTAGGTTTAGTTTAACCTATCTAAAAATCACTAACGAAGGAAGAAGAATCGCGGAAAATACTGAAAACTTGCTGTGCTGTAGGAATTCTAATAGTACATAAAAAGAACTATTGAGTTTTGAAGAAATGGCTTGCAATTTACGTTTCGTTCAGTCGACCGAGAGAAACTGAGTTGGAAGTTAATCCCAAAAAGTGTCATCTGTTCCAAAAAGGAGAACAATATTTTTGATTCATCTTGTTAGTGACAATGGAGTTTCAGCTGATCAAGAAAAAGTTAATAGAGCGCATACTTGCCTGATTCCTTAAAACTTTTCTTAGGTAAAGAGTTTTGTTGGTCTATGCACTTATTATAGGCAACCATCTCGTCTTTTATACACCAGCTTACGAAATTGACTTGGACAGAATAATACTCGTATTATAATGGGGTCTTTGAAGGCATAAACATTGTTGCGCACAGGAAGTGATCGGCCAAGTTTAAATAAGGTATTGCTCGGTTGTAGTTCCTTAAAAAATATTACTACGATCAGAGTAATAAAGCTCTTTCCACTATGAACCAAATTCTTTTTTAAGAAAAGACAGAATAACAGGTATTGCTGCTTCTGGTGTCAAATATAATAAGGCGAGTTTTGCATTTGAAACAAAATTTATTTCGAAATCGTACTTTGCATCTTTCTTCAATTGGTTCTGAAGGTTTTTCGATCATTACAGAGGAGAAACGGAATTTTTGTCACCTCAAGAACTAATGCTAATTGCCAAAATATACTTTAGTTTTGTAGTTGTTTGCGTGCTAAAATTTTCGGAACGGGCTATTCACCTTTTTAAAAAACACGTTTGATGCTTAACGACTCACCGCTTGGCCGCGATTTTGCTTTTACTAATAAAATAAAAGAGGTTTAGATTTTATTAGGTTAGCCCTAGGAAAGATTTGGAGCAGTCCTGTGACCTGTGCCAAGTGTGAATTTCTGTAACCCGAAAAGATCCCTGAAATAGCAGGACCATAAGTGAAATATAGATCTAACTTTATGGTCTGAAGAGCTGTAGTCTTCATGGATTGTTTTTTCTAATTGTTCGAGATTTACACACTTTCGGATCAGACTGATTGAGAGCTTAATAATTATTCCTATTTTTCAATTTTCTAGTAACCTCCTTAAGGGTGGATGAAAAAAAAACTCTTTTATTGAATAATACATAAAAGCCTTTGCCACTCTTTTGACGACAGACAACAAAAGACATTAATCAATATACTCCAGACAAACATTGAAGACACATCAAATCCACAAAAGCCTCATCTTCTCTTGTTCATTCCAAAGTCATGTGTGCTCATGTACCACGTCAATCTGCAGAACAACATATTGTCGCTCACTATTACCTATGCTGCACCAAGCCACCAGATCCAAAAACTGAAAAGCAGAACTTCTAAGGCAGCACACCAACTTCCATCAACAACACAACACCAACCAAAATAAAAAAAAAACAACCTCACAAGGCCATTTTCCATTTAGAAACATACTAAGGCACTCCATAACCACATCAATTGGCCGGCTTCGAATGGAATCGACAATCCTTCAGCATTCAGCAACATCCAAGTATCTCCCAAGTACATATGGCTATATTCCTTCCAAACATGGTTGTTTGTTCTCTTGAAACAGTGCTTGGTGTCTTTCGGAGGGAGTATCTGGCAGGATGACCATTTAAGGCTTTCGCAATACAACACACTAGGTGAATGTTTTGTTGACTCGCTAGGGATGCGCCATCGGACAACCGCGAGGAATCCAATTCATTGGCGCCGTATGAGTGTGCAGAACGCGGACGCATAAAAGGACATGACATCGAAAGTGGTTACCGAGACGCTTTATTGATGCAGGTGGTGCGGATATACATACCTAAAATGGAGATGGAGTCCTCCTTGTGTTTCGCGCTCGGCACACCGGAAAGGCAATGCTATAATTCGCAGAAAATGAAGTTCGCCTTAATATGCCCTAATTGGACCCTTGAAACATTCACTCTTCTTTTCTTTGGGGTTTTTGTTTTATTTGCAATGAACGCCTTCACGTTTAGTGTGACCAGAATAGTTGTTCAGAAAGATATAATTATGATTTTTCAGATATAGCAGTTTATACCAATAAGTGGTTTTGCATAAAGTAACATTTCTAGATTTATTTTCGTCTTCTTTTTCACTGTAGACAGGCAAAGTTGTGAATTCTGAAGCCATGCCTAACGTTCTGAGTTACATTCTATTTTTGTTTTATTATACCATTTTATACCAATCAGTAGGAAAATAATTAACAATATTTCTGTTTACTGAATACTGCTTCTTGATGATAGAAAGAACAAAAACTACTGAACGATGCACGTGTTTCATGCAAGAGCAGCAACAAACGGAGAATTGGCACCTCGCCTATAAACGAGCGGTTGCCACTTCTGCGGTGAACACAACCGTCAGTGAGTTGATGAGGCCAAAAATCTCTAAGATTGATGAAATCCTCTTAAGCAAAGGAACAACTACACCAAACACTGACCTATCAAACTCCTCTATCGGACGTTGCAAGTATAGCCGCATGGTCCTTCGGGTCTGGTGGAGGGATAATTTCTCAAGTGGGGGCAAAGGCAAGGATTACGCCCTTAAAAGATGACTACCTCTCTTCAACCAGTTGATTACGTGACGACGCAGATATTTCATCAATGACTTAGTCCGACATTTCAAACTATAGCTTGCTGAAACTCATTAACACCCTTAACGGACTTGAATGACATTGGATTATTACCGGTTTCAATACGTGGGAGTCATAATCCCTACGGTATCACAACGGATCTACATTGATCTATGTTAGTGTGATGGTAACAAGATCAACTATCAGCTCATTAAGCTTAATTTTAAACTTTGAAAATAACGAATTCACCTCCCACAAAATAGCTTTCCTGGGTAAAAACTATGAAAAACACTCAAATGGTCACACTGATTACAGTCATTTGAAGTAGAATTCCAGGATCTCTTAGCATAATTCTCAAGTGTCACTTACAGTCGCAATTTATTAATATTTTTCTTTGCTCCACTGTGTTCTTTCTTCGTGTACGAGTATGATGCTAGCGCTGAATGGCTCTGGCTGCAACTTCCATTCTTTCTTCGTGATGTGGCATGCGAATTAAAATGATTTATCCCATTTGGCGTTAATAGCCCTTAGGGTCTTGTATAGTTCCTCAAGCCTCCTCAAGGCCCTGCCACATTCAATTACATGCTTCCCCATCTACAACATCGTCGTCATCGCCGCCGCCGTTCTTGTTCTCGTCCTCATCCTTATATTCGTCATCATTACACTGCTTTCGTTCGAGGTCTTCATTTTTCGTTTTTAACAAAAATTTTCAGCTGCAACTTGGTTAGCTGGGCTGCTTTCCGCCACAATGCGGATATGTAATTTAACAATTAAAGCATAATGAAAGAGTTGTGAGTGGATCACACGCGTGTGAGCCACAAAACCGACGACGACGCTATGGCGTCTGTTGTAGCAAGTTCGCTATCAATTGTAATTTTCTTTTGACGAAATTAATTGAAGCGAACGCGCGCTAGCTCCGGAGCTGGTTCTGGTTTCTCTCTGGTTCCTCTGGTTAATTGTGATTCTTTGTGGTGGTGCAACCGGGTTGAAAGAAACAAAACTCTACACCAGCTACACAAAAATAAAAAGGATTCAATAAGTTTTTTTTTTTTACTTTTTAAAAAAAGTGAATTTCCAAAAGGGATGAGGTCTTTTGCAATTATAATTGACCATGTGGATGATTGGTCGTCCGCTCGTCGTCGGCGTCGTCGGCAGTCGAACACTTGAAAAATAATTTTTAGCAAACAAGTTGCAAAGGAGATCTCGAGATGAAGTGGACGAATGTCTTTTTTAAGAGTGGCGAATTGGATATGTCAGCTCACTTGGTGTGATTGTTTAATTGAACTAATTAATGAAGAATTGAATCGAGTTGGCTTTTTTTGTATTTTGGTTTTGGTGGAGTTTACAAAAATCAAGGTTTAATCAAGTCAACTTTATACTCGAATGTTAAGATATTTTGAAGTGGGTATTGATTTCATTGAAAACCTCCATTATTTAATCTAGTAACTCCGCAAGTCAAATTTACGATCGAAAAATGGAATAATGCCCTACACTAATGAGCTATAATTGTCTAAGAATGCAGTACCAGTTACTGGTGACCGGCTTGGATGAACACGAATTTTCATGATAAGATATACTCTTGGAGGATTTGTCACTTTCTCACAAAAAGCAGTAAACCACTGAAAAACATTTTTGCAGCAGTTAGGAATCAAGTCGAGGACCCTCTGTATGATAAATCCAATGCAATTACTATAATGCCAAGGGGGAACTTCGGGTACCCGGTATCCATTGGTTTACATTTGTTAGCAAACCGGTTAACAGATTTTTATAAAACTTAAATGTTAAATGAAAAACTCCTAGCTTAATAAGAAATATTTAGTAAAATTTGATTTGGTGGAACTTAAGGAACTTAGAGGAAATCAATTGATCTTGGAAACGATATTTTTGACAAATAATGTACATATGAGTTCTCATTGAATTTTACACACAGGATGTTCCACAGTCATTGCCGACAAGCAGTAGATCCTGACGTCATTTTTAGGTCAAAAAACTTTTAATGTAATTTTCTCGCTATCGCAATCAAAGCACTGAAGACCAACAAAGCGGTAGGACTTGATGGCATTCCTGCAGAGCTTCTTCAAGCGGCGCCAACGACATCGAGCGAACTCCTGCATCCACTCATAAAGAAAGCTTGGGTCTCCGAAGGATTTCCAAATGAGTGGAAAAAGGGAATGATAGTCAAGCTCCCTAAAAAAGGAGACTTAACACAGTGCGAAAACTGGAGGGGGATTTGCGTCCTGCCTGTCGTTGCAAAAATATTAGCGAAAATAGTACTGGAACGCATCAGGGAACATCTAGAAGCCACACTCGATGCAGAACAAACAGGTTTCCGCACTGGATCCTCATGCATTGATCATATCAATACTTTAAGGATCATAATTGAGCAGTGCGTCGAATATCGATCACCACTCCACCTGCTATTCATCGACTTTGAGAAGGCTTTCGATAGCGTAAATAGAGAATTTATTTGGCATGCTTTACGCAGGAGGGGTATCCCGTCACGTTTTGCACGAAGGGAGGCTGTCAGAAGAGTTTGAAGTCCAAAGTGGAGTCAGACAGGGCTGCATTCTGTCACCAATATTGTTTCTGTTGGTGATAAGCGATGTCCTGCGAGCGGCCTTGACGGGAAACGGAAGAATTCTATGGACTCTGACGTCTCACCTGAAACATCTTGACTATGCGGACGACGTATGCTTGCTTTCTCATAGGATCATGGATCTCCACCAAATGACAATAGGGGTGGAGAGAGAAGCAGAAATCGCAGGGCTGAAAATCAACTCCGGCAAAACAAAGATGATCAGCCTAGGAACCACGTCATCTTATCTCATAAATATTTCTCAACAACCGCTAGAGAAAGTATAGAGCTTCCAATACCTTGGAAGTATCATCTCTACCGAGGGTGGTACCGAACAGGACATCAGCAGTCCAATCGGGAAGGTAAAGGCTGCTTTCGGTATGCTTCGAAATATATGGAGGAATAACTCTCTTAGCTTAAGAACCAAGCTACGGCTGTTTCGATCCAACGTCGAATCCGTGTTACTTTACGGTTGCAGCACTTGGAAAGTAACAGTAGGTGTCACTAAGAAGCTGCAAACGATCATTAATAGATGTCTACGAAACATCCTTAGGATTTTCTGGCCCAGGGTCAGGAACCTATTGACTCTATTATACGACGTCGAAAGTGGCAGTGGATCGGACACACGCTTCGAAAAGGCGACAACTGTATTGCGGCTCATGCAATGCAGTGGAATCCGCTCACTCAAGAAGGAAGAAGAGCTGGACGACCGAGAAGCTCATGGAGAAGGACAGTCGAGGAGGAGTCAGCCCAACTAGGCAAGAGTTGGAGGGAGTTGCAACTCATATCTGGGAACCGAACACGATGGCGACCTGGCGTTGTGGACGCCCTATGCCTCACTAGGGGTCCCCCACGGACATAAAAGGTCTGAGGACCTAAGTAAGTAAGTAAGTAAAAGTATGTAATTAGTTTTAGCTAAAACAATCCTTTAATTAATTTCACCTTAAATAAGAATGCCAGGTGATTTCTTAATGAAATATGAATTTTTGCATGATGAACTATAATTTTAAATCATCGTAAAAGTTGAGTAGATTTTGGTGTGGCCTTTGGCGCCAAATCACCATGGGAAGTTAAACGATTACACAGTACCTCCAAATGATAAAACTTTATTATCAAAATTAGTGATCGTTGGTGCAAATGTTGTGTCCATTTTACGGTTGACGTGGAGGCCTTTCACAGTCGACTCTTTAACGTTTGAAGGCCAAATTTGAGACGAATGATTCGGTAATATATCAGCCAATATTCGCACGTCAAAGGAACATCAAAGGCTGAGAACATCCCTAAAAGTATATCTACCGTACCCATGGCAGTCGATTCCTAGCCATGCACAAGAACTCGGCCTTTCGTAGATTTCAACTTGGTGAAATTTTCGTTGAGACTTGGAACTACATTCGTAGTTCCCACTACATTCCCACTGACCCAGGAGCTCAAATTTCATGAATGGCTGTGTTAACAAGCAAAATTTTTGTATATGGAACGACACCAACCCACTATGTTGTTCATCAGATGACAACGCATCCTCAAAAAGTTACCGTTTAGTATTAATTTTAAGCCGTGTTGGCGTCATTGGTCTCTAATTTTTCTAAAACGACGTTGGTGAGGCGGTCTCCGTCGCCGAGTGAGCGCTACAGAACGATGATAATGATTACATTTTTCTTATGGCCAAATTTGGACCATATGAACCTAGATAGAATGTGGTTCTGGCAGGACGGCACTTCGTGTCACACTGCGGTCCCCACGATTGACATTCTGTATGAATGATTTGAGGGTAAGGTTATATCTCACAGAAGTGACGTGAATTGACTACCAAGGTCATGCGATTTGACCTCGCTAGACTTTTTCTTGAAGATTTTTCTGAAGTCTTAGGTCTATGCGAATAAACCACAATCAACCGATGACCTTAAGTAGAACGAAAGACAGAGTCTTTGAAAATTGGTCCACACGGTCCATGCCACCGTAAGAAGCCGAGGCGGGCATTTGAACGATGTCATATTCCATACATAATTTCATACATGGGCCTTTCAAATTAAAATAAAATTTTCTTAATACCTCACACACAGCTTTTTGTATTCCATTTCAATTTATACCCGACCTTATTTGAAAACAATTTTTAAAATATTATAAATTTTTATTATTTATTAAATTTCAACTAAATGAATGGGCCGTGCTTAAAATATATAAGATTAAATTTTTAACAAAAAAAAAAAAAATATTATATATGGGAGGTAGGTACCATTAAGAAAACTTTTTTAATTTTTTTTTTAACTATAATCTTTTACTGATAATTTTTTTTAATCTATGGAAAAGATTTTAAGAGAAAAATATTTTTTCAATTTTCAAAAAATTACAGTTTGAATGTAATTTATTTTTAAATTTTAAATTTAAATAAATTTATTTACAATAATTATATTTAGGATTTAAAATAAGCTATAGCATGAATAATTTAAATTTTGTTCTAATTTGACGTCCATTCCTTAGAACATTTTCCGTTCCCCTCCAAACTACTTACAATATTTCAATTAAATTTTTATTTATTGAAATAAATTGGAGAACATGGAAATATTGACTTAAAACTCTCAACCAATCTTTTGTGCGTTTATTCGACAGGAATGTATGTATATTATTTATCTGCGCATAAAAAAAAAAATTTTTCAAATACCAAAAAAATCTTTCAATTACATTTAAATTCACATGTAGGTACCTAAACGTTAAGGAATATCAAAAATCGTGATCCGTGTTTTCTTCATATTGCTATGGCTTACCATCATCCTTAAGTATCTTTTGACACGAAAAACCTAAATAAAAAACAAATTTCTGCAAAAAAAAAAAAAAAAAAAAAATCAACCAATTGGTATAAAAACAGGAATCGTTTTGTTTTTACAACTTAAGATTACAATCTTATTGAATTAATTTTTAGTGAACATGAAAAGGGCAGACCATATTCAACTTTAGAAAAAAAAAAATTTATAAAAACAAAAAACTAAGCAACACGTTAACATACATTTTCCTCTCATTATTGCACTGACTTTATAAAGCAAATAAGCATCCCCGTTCCTCCAAAACAAAAACACATACATATATTATTTTTGCCTACCTTCTTCTATCTTAACCGAACTCCCCCCACTAACCCCTCGCAAAATAACACAAAACATTTTGCGTCAAATCAACCGCATATAGGGTTTTTGAGCCAAATACACACAACACAGCTTAGCTTTGGCATCATCCATAGCGCAGCTCACAAAAGACGAACTCTCAAAATACAATAATAATATCATGACTCGAACCAAAGACGTCGTCTACCAGACATCACATCGTGTCATTGTTTTTCATCACGATTTTCCTGTTTTTCAATTTATTTTATACTACAGAGCCTCCCTTTACCCCGAGCTCCCACTCTTGAAAACCCTCTAGTCGAAACGAGTGTCTTAGCTTCATTTTGCTATTTGTGTTTTGCCAAGGAATATATTGAAACTAAAATATACCTACAAGAAATAACTGCGACGCAGGTCCGCCCTCGAAAAATCAATAGAGGCCTAGTTTGCTTAAGGGGGCCCTCGATCTTGCGTAAGTAGGACAAGCCTTTATTAAATGTTGTTTGAGGGTCAAATACCCCAAAACGTGTTTCATGTTAAATATTTCACCAACAAAAACTGTTTCGACATTTTCCCCTTTCAAAATTTAAAAGCTATAAGCTTATATCAAATTAGGCTATTCGTCAGGGCTTTTCACCTTCAGAGACAATTTTAATGCAAACTTCGTATTAACTTTGATATTATAGAACCGATTATTTAAAACTCTTAATTCAGCTCTATTTCATAGATTTAAGTCGACAAAAATCTTGGACATGCAAAAGAAATTAGAACGAAGTTGTAAAAATTCAAAAATTGTGCCCTAATAGCTTTTAGATAAAATTTAAAAATTGTTTTAGATATTAAACGGAAGATCTAATTTCCCCTTAACTTTTAAATGAAAACATAAGCTCTTTTCAATCTGGATTTTGACAGCTTAATTGACTCCCATTTCGACAATTATTGTATTCTTATTCTGATAAAATTGTTCCTTAAGGCCTCAAGATTCCTAAATACGCACCACCTTTGACACATCTATAAACACGTCTTGCGTCGATGTCGATTTCTACCGCATGTGATGTTGCGAGGCTTGTATGCCAAGGAGGTAAAGTCCTTGGTTTTATCTCCTGCCAAGATTCCGCTCTAGTTTTTTGCTTTCGTCTTCTTCCTTCATTTTGCGCCTTCCCGCTATACAAATCTGACTCTCTTTGTTCAGGATCGAATGTTTGCCATGCATGCCGGCCGACTCAAACCCGATGGATGCTGTATTATGTTGTGCCTTAACGTCTACGTTGTCGTTGTCGTCATCGTCATCACCGTCGTCATCGCGGTCGTGGTCTTCTTTCGCTTAGTTTATCTTCTTTTCATTATCGCTTCATTAATTGCTAATTAACAATGTCCTACTTGAATGAGATACAAAGGAAATAACAAATAAGGCAAAGAGCATTATAAAGAACTCTGCTGGAATGCACACGTAAGACCTGCTTTTCCCTATAGCCAATACTCATCTAAATCGAGATTTCATAATCTGCTGGCGAAGCGGCTTCGCTTCTTCTTTTTGGTTTCTCTTGAATGCAAGAAGATACATGCCACGTCTTAACGTTAACGGTAGGAGGATGCTGTTGAAGTCGGCTAGAGCTTCTGTGACTTTATTTTACGCCTGGCGAAAGGTTTGGTATAATTTTTAGGTCTCTCTGAAAGGAAGTCTTTTTTTTTTATTATTGAAGTTAAATGAATTGTGAAAAAAGGGGTTGGGAGTTCGAGATACAGATCAGTTGGGATGTGAGTAAAAGAATGGGAGATATGCCACAGTAGCAGATTTAAGAGGAAAGATTATGAAAATCAGGTTAGCTGTTTCTAATGTAAAAGGACCTTAGATATAAATATAGAATGAGGTTTAATTTCATCAGTGTGTTAGCTTGATTTCGCTTAAATGTATGACATATTCAAGGGGTTCTTTAATTGGAATTGATTAATGTTTTGAATTAGGAATTGGGAAAGAAAGATATTTAGTCACTTTAAGTGCAAAAATGTTAAAACTTGAGATTGTTGAAGGAAATTTTGAGCATCGGATGAACTTTTGTACCGGAAAGAAATCGTTTTCCAAATAACACAGCAATCGAACTTGCGTCAAATTACTCCGGTTCTTGACGGGAATTTTGATTTTTTTTTGTCAGTGATCCTTTTTGACCAACTTGATGCTTCTGGTGTCTCTAAAAATGGAGTTATTATTTTTGGGATTACCAAAATTTTGACTCGAATACTCATAAACTTGATATTCGAAGATAAAATTAATATAAAAGGTATTTTCTTGTAAGCAACCGGATGATCAAGTGGAATTTCTTCAAAGTAATTTAGTTTGCTTGACTTTTATGTTCCATTAAAACTTTTAGTTTTATAATCTAACGATTGTCCTTCACTTAGTCAACCAAATAAACTTATGCTTTAAAAAGCGGAGGTTATAGATAACTACACGACCTTCAAGAATATTCTCGGTGCATATTATTAGACGACTTTCCGGTGCATTACAGTTCGATTAATTCGTGCTACTGAGTTCAGTTTTTATAGGAGTCGCTTCATTTCAACTTAACTTATGGACATTGATTGAAATAATATTAATAGTAATTTTATTTTTTAAATGCGTTTCAAAAGTAGAATTTTTGGCAATGTTGTTTAGACCTGGGGCCTATTGCAAAATTGTTATTACAAGCATTTTTTTAACAAATTTGTAAAAATCGAGTTTTTTTTATTTGTAATTTTTCTTAATCACAAATTTGTACTTGTAATTTGTAGTTGGTGAAATAGGCTCCTGCCTTCGGTTTTTCTGGCCCTAAGTTGATGTTCTAATTTTTTTTGAAATTAAATGCTTTTAGTTTTTATTACAAATATTCAAAATTTTTAAAAGCCTTCTTACCAATAATTTTGTCACATCTTAAGTATATCTATAACTCAAGTAAAGTCAAAATGGTAAGATCGCAAAATTATCACGATTCCAGAAAAAAGATGGAACACTTAATTTCTTTCCTTTTCAATACCTCTTTGCTCTCAAAAGTCTTGGGAAAAATTCTTATCAACCAAATCATTAAGTTTTCAGTCAAGATACAGCAGTACAATGGCACTATTTGAGGTCATTGAACCAGCAAATAAACCCGATGAATGAAAATAGTGTCACATTTCGACTTGTCTTAGAATATTCCTTTCATTCATTCGATACCATCGATCACAACAAAATATTTCAAAAACTACATAAAATGTACAACTTTTCTCCAAAAGCTGTGAAACTTATTTTTTTCTATGTTCATAGTTATATGGACGTGAGTTGTTTTCCTATAATTTAACTAAGTGGCTTAGACTTACAGTCAAAAACTTTAATAGAACCCAAAGATGGAATAATAATGTTGGTAAAGCATATGGGGCTCTTCGATTACTGTGGCCCTATAAATCTATAAATCTTACCCCATTCATTGATACTAAAAAAATGTTCACGAGAACAACTGTTGGGGTGTTATACCAATCTTGAACTATCTTGACAGTCAGTTTCGCACTACCACCCATCAAAATAGGGTAAAATGAACTCTCATCCTTTTTTCTCAAAAATTGAATTAAATATGACAAAAGTCCATAAAATAACATTTTTAAGGACTTTTACCATATTTTAGTTTTTTTTTTAAGAAAAAAGGATGCGACAATTTTTTTCTTTTACGACAAATTTACGACAATTATTAACGCTGTCCTTTTTTTCGAGTTCATTTTACCCTTTTTTGAGTGGTGTTAGTACCAACTTGACTGTCAAGTTAGAATTTAAAAAACAAATAGCGCGACAAAATTTTTGATTTTACAACATATTTACGACAAACGCACAAGAACGCTTGCCTTTTTCTTTTTCGACTTCATTTTACCTTATTTTGAGAGGTGGTAGTTTTCAAGTAAGCATTTCGAGGGGTTAATTTTTAAGAAACAAGCCCGACAATTTTTTTCGTTTCACGACAAATTTACGACAAATAATCTAATTGTTACATCTTTACAACTCTGACGTAGTAGTTCATAGTTCTTAGTTAATGTAGGTACTAGATGTAGGAAATGTTTTGCTTTTGTAAAAAACCTAGAACTGGAGATTTTGTTCAAACTTGATATTACGACTTAAGCCGTAGAAGTGATTTTCTTCACTCTTCGGTGATTCCCTAGAGGATGAATTAATGTTTTTTAAAGCTAACGGCTACTGTATCGGCCACACAGTCTTTATAAAAAATCTCGAAAACGGCTCTAACAATTTTAATAAAAATATATATGTATTTGAACACTGAAAATAAATTCCTAGGTCAACGTTTTCGTTGACCATCAACAAAACAATTTTATCGTTTTGATTAAATTTTATTAATACGAAAGAATGATTTTGTTGATTTAACAAAATCTTTATAATTCTGCAAGTTTTTTTTAATAAAACAATTTAAGATTTACTCGTAAGTCACATCCACAATTTTTTTTTGTGATGTAAACAAAATGTTCGTTGTATCTACAAAAAATTTATTTCGTAAATGTTTGTCAATGTCACAAAGTTCTTGTTAATTTTTTTTTTTGTCAATTTAACAGAAAATGAAATAATTTTTGTTAAAATGACACACATTTTTACTTGTGACTTATAGGTACTAGGCAAGTTATGCATTCGTAAAAATCGAACTCGAGATTTTGATCAAAGTTGACATTACGATGATAGCGAAGACCAAAAAAGTGGGTCTCGCAATTCTGTCTGTCTGTCGGTTCGACTACAGCCTAAACGGCTCGGCCGATTTTCTTCAAACTTGGTAGATATGGGTTTTAATTTTTCCCCCCCGGACGTTTTTTTCTGTTTTATTTTAAGACCAAAAATAACGGTACCTGCCATACGATTTTTTTTCGAAATTTCATAAATATTTTTTTTTTTTAAATTCTGTGGGACAGTTTCATTTGGTTAAAACTACCTAATGGTTGAAAAAAATTTTACAAAAAATTGTTATTTTTGGTAGCCCCCCTGGGTCCATTTTTTTTTGTTTTTGATTTTCTCGAAAACGGTACAGCCGATGTAAATCATTTTTCTTATGCCAAAGCTCCTCTAAAGTTTGAATATTATTACATATTCAAATTTTCAATTTTTAATTTTTTGGATTTAAAAAAAAAAAATCAAAATTTTTTTTTGGAAACTCAATATTTCGAAAACCCCATGCTCGATTTTTTTTCAAACTTGGCAAATAAAAGTTTCTTAACATAATCTACAAGATTTGAGAAAAAAAATTTTGTTTTACCTAAAACTAACGGTACCTTCCATACAAATTTTAAAAAATGGTTTTCGAAAATCGCATTTTTCTCGAAAACGGTTCCGAGAATTTTGCTAACATTTTTTTCTTTTGATTAATCTTTTCGATTTATAATTTAATAAAAAAAAAATTTAAATCTAGATATTACTGACTGTACCTACCATAGAACGATTTTTTCGAATTTTGAATTTCTCATTATCGACATAACGGATTTTAATGAAATTTTTTATAAAAAAGCTCCTAAAAAGTGTAAAAAACATTGCATTTAAAAACTTAAGAAAAAATATTTTTTTTCAATTTTTAGAAAAAAAGTTTTTTTTTTTGAAAAATTCAATATCTCAAGAACGGCTTGGTATTTTTTTTTGGAAATTAGACTTTTATTCGTACAATAATAAAAACTTAAAGTTGGCGTACCAAATTTTTTTCTTAAGAATGTTTTAAAAATTTTATACATAAAAGCGTATTTTTTTAAGGAACCACTACAACGACTTATAATTTTTGTTCTTGCATAAATTCATATTTGTATATCATTCTGTTTTAGTCTCTTACTACTAAAAGAATTTAAAAAATTTATTTTATCCATATGAACAGTTTTTGAAATTCGTAGTCTATTACATAGGAGAAAGTTCATGCGACCGAGTCGTGCATTTTATTTTTTTTGATCATGACAAATCTTTTGTGTAATCTTGGTTTGATATAGTCCACATTTGGTTTTTGTTTAAAACTCGATGTAAGATGAACTGAACTTAACAAAAATTGTGTATTGTCAATTAGCCCTCACAGATGAAGCCAGTCCATGTGAGATCGCTGAAACGAAAAGTAAATTTGCCTGGACTTAAGGGCTATTTTAAAACAAAAAACATTCTCAAATTGAAAGTAACCATTTTTATTAAGCTGACAAATAAATTTTGTGGACTCAACGAAAGAAATTTGTTAAATTGACAAAATATTTTGTAGATTTAACAAAAGAATTTTGTTATTCCGATAATGAGAAAAAAAATTGTAACATTAACAAAAACATTTGTTGATACAACAAAACAATTGTTAATATGGCAAATTAATTTTGTAAATTTTACGAAAAAATAGTCATATTGACAAAATATTTTTGTTATTTCAACAAATCAATCTGTTAGCTTGACAAATTAATTTTCTGGATACAACAAAAAATATTGTATGTTACCTCAACAAATTTCTGTAATTTGTATCAATTTGATAAAACGTTTGTTGTACGTATATTGACAGAAGTCTTATCAGCTCAACCTACATTTTTATCATATATACCTAGATTTTATTTTCAGTATACTATTGTATGTACGAGTAGTTGTTAAGAATAGAACCGTCATACTCGTATTTTCGACTTTCTCACCAATATGGATTTCGAATTTGAAAACAGTATTGCGCTCTATGTTCCAGGTCGATTTTATTTGATTACCATTTTTGTTTGAATGAAATTTGTCAGTTGGGATTTGACAGCCGTAGGGAGTCGTGGTTAATTATTTATTATGTACTCGTAGCATCTAACGTCGCAAAAACGTTTTGAAATTATTAAAGCATTTTATTTAATTAATACGCTATTAGACAATGGCCATTTTAAAAAAAAATTGTTATGAGCGGCGAAACACATTTCGGCCTGTCTGGCTTTATTAATAAACAGAATAGCTGCTATGAGGAATAGCTGTCCGAATTGTGTTAATTGGGTCTACAGAACATGTGGTTCCAACAAGATGATGCATCATCACATACAGCTCATGCTACGATGTGTGCAAATTTTACGAGAATTTTTTGGCAAAAAGCAGTGATATCACAATCCCCTGATTTGACGCTTCCCGATTATTTCTTATGAGGGTACTTGAAGTAAAGGAATACATCAACAAGCCAACCACAACCTTGATGCTTCAGAACATTAGAAACGAAATGGCTGAAATTACAAGAGAAGTATGCGAAAATGTTATGCAAAATGTGCCTTAAAGTGTTCGCCTTTATGTCACGGCCATAAGCGCCCACTTGACATACATACATCATAATGATAAGGACCATTCAAGACAAAATTTGTTTTCTTAAAAAGTTATTGAATTTAGAAATATCCACCTGGAACTTAAAACGCACTCTGTATATTAGGGTGTGTCAAAGTGCTCAACTATGGTATTTTCAAATGCAATAGCTTTGAAAAGTTGCATTTCCTACACTCAGAGAAAAAATCAGGTAAAATCAAACAGAATCTTACCAATTCTCATGTTATTATTTTTCAACATGATTGATCGGGTTAAGGTGTTAACATGATACCATATTTTAACAAGATTTTGATCTTTTTACCATTAACATTAGAAAGTGTAAAGCTTACATGAATATTCTGTTGTTCATCTTGTTATATCACCATTATAAACTAGACCCATGTACCTGATATCGTGTAAACTTAAGCCAGTATGAACGTTAAAATAACACTTTTTTGATGTTATATCAAAAGTGTAATCCGGTCTTTTTCACAAGATTAAATGTTAAAATTTAACGATGAATGGTGTTAAATTTCAATGAAATCTTCAATAATTCATACGGTGTTCCTGTTAAATTTACATGATCTTTGGTAAATTGAACTTATTATCTGTGTCAAATCAACACGATAAAAACAGTTTCTCCTGTTGGATCTACTAGATATTTTTCAAATTGATCCTTGGTACCATGTAATGGTGAATCTACATGACATTAACTTTGTGACCACGTTAAAGTCACATGATCCTCAGTTTTAATTTACAATACTAACCTGTTGAATCTACTATACATTCTTTGTCAAATTGATGCTTAAGTAATATGGTGCACTGTTAAATCAACACTGTTTAACTGTTGTAACATGGTACACTGTTATATTACTATTTACATAGCTCCAAAATTCAAAATAAAATAAACAAATGAATTTAAATATACACAAAATATAAAGTTTTATTTACATATTCCACAATTTTTTATTTTATAAAGTTGACATTTTTAAGTCTACGAACTAAAATCAAAAAAAAGTTTACTTAAATGATTTTCATCTTATGACTTTAAAGTTATTACGAAGCTCGTGAACATGAGGAGGCGGTGATATAAATTAATTTATGTTTAAAAAAGAATGTTCTTTTATGACTTGTCCTATGACATAGGCTTGCAAATGTGCATCAAAATATAGAACTTTATGTTCAAAACAAATTAAAGAAAGGTTATCAGACTTTACAACAATGTCTTCGATTTCAAATAAACATTACTCGTATATCAATTTTTTTGGAAACTAAAAAAAAAGACTTTGTGTTCTGTTCCTTTGAATGTTACTTTTTTATAAAACTTAAATTCTTTTAAATTAAATTTCGTTTGAAAAAAATCACTGTATTTGAAAATATTACTACTGGAAAGTAAATCTTTACTGTTGGCTAGTAAAATTTGGCTTCAAAAAGATTGGCTTTCAGCTAAATTTATGTAGCAACAAGGTGATCTGTTTCTTTTCTATAGAATGTAAATGTGTAAGCCAAGATTTAGCACTGGCATCAAACATGATGATCTGTTTAACTATGTAGAAATAAGTTTGTAAATAAGGTAGAATTAACACTGTGATGATGTAAAGAAGCAACGAGTCTTATATATGTATATAATGATATATGGGAGTTTTTTTTTTTTGTAAGAATTCAATCTGTGCAATATAGATTTAGAACTGTTACCAGGTTAAAGGTTTAATGAGATAATTGCATATTTTTCAAAAGAACACGATGATCTCTTAAAATATGTTGACGTAAACTTATGAACACTGTAAAATTAACACCGTCATGACACTTTTGATTTTAAACTGCGATCAAGTAAAAATTTAGAGGGAATTATTTGAAAGGTGATCTGTTTAAACATGTCAAAGTAAGCATATACAGCGTTGAATTAAAGTTGTAATATATTAAGTATTTAAATAACATTACCCTCTTGGTAATAAAACATGATCTTTTTTCAAATCAACCAACAATATTTTTAAAAAAGTAGACAATCTGAAAGTGTTAATATAAAACTATGCAAAGTTTTAAAAATATCGAGTACATTTCTTGTCAGGAATTTTTTTATATGGAGTTTCGTGTCCTGTAATACGAGTATTAACAGGTCGATTGTCAACTTTTGACAGAACGTTTTTCTCTGAGTGTATAAAAATTAAATCCTGCGTTTACAATTTTTATTTTAACTAATATCTTTGGCTCGCTCAAAAATAGGATGAAATACAAAAAAATTTGATTTTTCGAGATTTTTGAAATATGTGTTGTTTTAAATTGTGAGGTGTGGATACAAAAAAAATTATATAAAATATTTTTAGGCTTTCAAGTGAAAGATTATTGCAAGGAAAGACTTTTAAGCTTATATTTGTTTAAATTGAACATTTGATAAAGAAGCTATGAAATAATAAAAGAAGGAAGCAAAATCTTTTTTTTTTATGTAAAATCGTTTTTTTTTTACAAAAAAAAAATTCTTAAAAATCAAGGGAACCACCTACAATATCTTGGTATATCTTTTTGTAAAGACAAAAATTCTTTCTGTATTTTGTTTAGTTTTTTTTTTAGTATACGTAAACAATAAAAAAAAATGAACTGTAAATTAATTTTTTTTTTTCAACTTCAACCGATTTGAGCGACCCAAAGACGAACGATATTATATTTTTCTTTTTACGTGTTCTTAAACCTCAGACCCTTATACAACTTTTTAGCACTATTACATTTAAAAATTAGAGAATTAATAGAACCAGTCCTGTTTAAAAACGGTTGACCTTTAGTCCGCAGTTACTGGCCCAATTACTGAACTTTTCAAGGCCTGTTTGTAGTAGCTCGCACAGAGTGGGGACACATTTTACTGATGCCGTTATCACTATTTCATCAGCGAACGGCACGGCCTTAACGCCGCCCTGCGGCCCTGCCCTAATTTAACTAAAATCTGGTTTATGACCAGAAGCCAATGCAAGGAAGATAAGACACCTCACTGTGGCGTATCTCTACACGTCCAAACTTTAAGCTTGCTGTCACTCATTTCTGCATTAACAATTCCAATTTGAAGCATGAAATGGAGTTAATCTAGTTTAACAGCATCGGGTCGATGCTGCCAGAAACTTAGGGCTTGTCGTATCGCGCCATTTTCAATATTGCTTAAGGCCCCTTCTATGTCATGGAATGCTCCTAGGGTAAATTCTGTAAAGTGGATTGATTTCTGAATCGTTCATTTTAATAATTTGAGATAAATAATTCGTGCTGAATCTTCAACTGTGTCGACGACTATATCAACTGCTGAAGTCTTGGTATTCTCTCGCGATCGGTAGATTGGCACTAAAATTTTCATTTGAATCCTTCAAGAATTAAATTATATTTCCAGATATTAAACCAGAAAGTTCCATCTCAAGTAGCATTTTAAAAGCTTATCAACATTTCTTCCGACAATGTACCTATACGACGTAAACCCAAACAACACCCTTCATACATCACTTAATTCCATCAACCATACAAAAGCAAGCCAAGGATCAACTTGCTTAAAATGTTCCCATCCAACCGAGACACTTTCAATTTAAAAGCAATGAAATGGAAATAGCCCCGTGTCCTATACCTCATATATCTATTATTCGTACAGTTTGTGTATTATAAAACCTTCAACATAACCCCATTTTGGCTGTCTCCAATCCATTAAAAGTTTCGCAAAACTATTTTCCAACTTGAAAATCATGACTCAGCAATATCACTTATGGATGATGATGGCGATGGTGATGAAACTACAAAGGGGTTGGGAGGCAGATAAGGTAGGTATTCCCCATGGGAAAATCAAAAAGGAATGTGCATACATTTAAAACGCATATTGCATCACATTCCTTAACGGGCAAAACTGAAAGTGAAAAAAGTTGTATAACAGCAGAGTAGACCGCCCGCTATATACCTATATAGAGTTGTAAAACTTCTGCCATGTGGAGGGTAAGTGGAGGCCATCACTTCGCAAACTGATGGCTGACGGGTTAAAAACTATCTACACATTTAACCAAACATTTTCCATGATCCTTTGACCCAATCCCGGATGCCCCGACTGAGCATTAAAACAGCAGCTCTACGTCCATGCAATGAATAGTCCCCCCTCATCGTTTCGGTAAATATCAACACTGTTCGCTCTGCCCCTGCTATACGAGTATCTATTTCATTATTAAAATACAAAAAGAAACAAAAAACAACTTAACTTTCAGCCAAACGGTGCAACTCTTTAGCCGGCATTTCCCAGTGCGCTGAAGTTGTCTTTTTGTTGTTGTCTTTACTCCCCCAGTCTATTACTCCACTCCTTCGATTCAGAGTCACTCTATGAGGCAGTACAGTTAATTAAAAAGGTCAGGTCGAGTTTATTGGGAGCACAGAACACAACATACACAAACATACCTCTATCTAACAATTATTGCCAAAGATACCAAAGTATCTAGCGCTGCTCCTTTGGAAAAAAAGTTCTTCTTTTGTTGCAAACATTTTGCTCTTTTTGTTCTTCTTTCTGCAGCTTGTCCGTCAGTTATGTTTTGCTTACTTTTTTTCAATTTGTTGCTATTTTTATGATATAATTCTTAAACTTACGGTTTTTAAAGGTGGTTTAAGGGCAAGTTAGGGATTTGTTGAAGCAAGACATATTGAAATTCTTAGAAAAGTCTTAAGAAGTCTTGGAAAATTGATAATATTTGCTACGAATCCATCTTCGGTAGCCTTAACAGTCCAACTGAAAGTGAAGGTATGCTTGTGGTTAAACTTATTTTTTGGGCTTTAAGCTTGAATCTCTAAGAAATACCTTGTATCCCCCAGAAGCCTTGTAAGAAATTATAAAACTGTTAGGCTTAGGATTAACAAACCTAGACTTTCGAGGAGTTGATGTTTTTTTTTTTTTTAACTAAAAGCAAGTTCCAGTTCACACGACTCAGTGGAGGGCTTAAATGTCTTCTATTTTTAATTTTCCTCGTTGAAAGATCGAAGGGAATTCTGAAAGCACATAGAGCAAAAGGTGCGATGGTTATCGTTTGGCCCGGGCATACAAAAACACAAAAACTCTCGGATACATGTTATTCGGGGAGTTCCTCAAGTAACCATGGCAATGTGGTGACGACAAAGAACATACCTACACAAGTCCCAAGTTGAAAGATTTGTATATTTTCCAAAAGTTCGGTCGGTCTTGCTGTAAAGAACGTACCGTAGCAACTCAGGTCTGAGAAGGAAAAAAAATGTATCTTTAAGATACAACTTCTGTCTTTAGGGTACCAGCGAGGTTACCCCAAAGGCAGCGATGAAACGTGGCCACTTAATTGTGGCTTCTTTCAATATCTTCTATGTACTCATATATGTAGGTACAGATAAACTCGTGCTAAAAGGGGTGAGAGATTTTTTTTTTGTTTGCCAAGCTGAAAGAGGAGTGAATGATGAGAATTAAAAGATACCGAAAAGTTTCCAGTCTCCATGGATTATGAGGCGCTGGTTGTGCACTTTTAAGGCGCGAGAAGTTCGAAAGACTTCCGTGGATAATCGGGAGCTTAGTCTTTTGGTGAGTGCGGTGGGGCGATGGTGAGTGTGTTAAAAGGAAGACACTGAAGATGTGGTCGGTTATAAGTAAATTCTACTTCTATACTTGCAAAAGGTTATGAATACGTTTACATTAATTAGCTGTTGATTTAATTAATCCGATTAGGCGAAAGAGTAAAGAGGCAAACAAGCTTATGGTACTGCGTGTTCCTATTTTATCGAGTATAGAGGGTGTATAGAGTGGAAAAGTTGTTGATTGGGATTGGGAACAGCGTTTTGTTTGAATTGTTTCCTTTAGGTTTTGTTATTTTTTTTTTTAAAGTAGGGACGGTATGGAGCTTGTCGTTGTCTTGTCAGTTTTTCAGGTGAAGATTTGAGTTCGAAGAATTCATTTAATAATGAAATTCATGTTAAGTTGAGATCTTGATTAATGTTTATGTAACTAACGAAGGTACTTTGATGGTTAGACATAAACAGAATTGTTGGTTAGAAATTTTACATTAAAGAGCTTAACTAGGTATTCAATGAATATGTAAGCAAGTCAAGAGGGACATAAGGACTTTTGAATCTCTTCAAGGCCAGAATCGATGGAACTAGATTTTGGTTTCACTTGGCTTAAGAAAGAAAGAAAATTACTAAAGGTACCAATAAAAGTAAGAACTTAACTTAAGAATTTAGTACCTATCTTAGAAGTTTGAAATTGATTTCCGTAAGCCTTTTGACTGTAAATGGATCTCCTATATCAATCTCCAGAACTAAATCTTTTGAAAATTTGATACTTTTATTTTCTACTAGCTGTTCATGCCCAGCGTCGACCGGGTGAATTTTGTGTCTATATCTCCATATCTGACTTAAACCGTGCATAATCTGTCAGTCAGTTCGAGAAAGAATTCATTCAAACGAATCTTTTTTGGATTTGTGTGAATTGAAAGAAAATGAAATTTCATACGAAGGTTTTCATAATACAAACTTTATATACTACTGAAATAAATCAGCCAAGTAGAAGACTTTAGCACTATTATTGGACTTGGTGAATTATTGATTGAAAATAGCTTTGCCTTTAGTCCACAAAAATTAGCGTTTCGTCATCATCAGTTGACTGTGAGGACCTTGTCAATACGCAATTTTTGTTAAATTCAGTTCATCTTACATCGATTTTTTGACAAAAATCCAATATGAACTATACCGAACCAAGATTAAAATTGTAATTAATGCCAGGCCAAAATCTTCCAACGGGCAAAATCTTCCAACGTTAATGATTACAATTTTAATCTTGGTTGGGTACACCAAGTACACTTTCTACGAGCCAAAACGGCAATTGAATGAAATTTTCGGGCGCGAATGTCTCAAGAAGGTTGAGGAATCCAAATATACCAGAGAGCAAACATGGTCATTACTACTCGTATAATTGTTTTTGTTTTTTTCATTAAAAAATCATAACCTAAGAACACAAAACACTTTCTGAAAGAATACAATTTCACAATGCGAAATACAATTTTCTATTGTTTGACGTTTATTATGTGTTATTTGAATGGAATCCATTTTGGCAGCATTGATTTTTGAAGCGAATGTGGAAGCTCAGTAACCATAATACTGCGATAAGGAAAATTCACTTAATCATTCGACTTTATTCGAACGTTCGATTCGCTATTCATAAACATGATTTATAACAACTGTTCAGTAACGATTTGACCGATTTATATTAATTATTACATTTTTTTACTCTGAAGTTTATATTTTTAATGTTAGGTATGTCTTAATATTTAAATGTAATTTTTCAAGATTTTTCTTTTTTAACTTTAAAATTTTTGGAAAATATATACATTCGAACGTCTACGATGAGCATCACTTTCCATGACAAGGGATAATCCTGGAGAATTTGTCACTTCGTCGTAAATGACAGCAGTTTTTTTTCAGCGACTGAGAATCAAATCCAAGACCATCTGCATCACAGCCCATCACCAAGACATAGATACCTATTTAAAAAAAAAAAATATTTTTATTTTTTTAAAAATCTTAAAAATAAATTAAAAAAATGACCAAATTATAACAAACACATTTTACAACAAAACATAAAACACAATAGGTATCCAATATGTTTTTTGAAATTCATTTGGCTTCGCCAGGTTCCAAACCTACATATGTAGGTAGTTTTAAGTTTTTAAATAACTAAACTAATCTTAGCCTCTGAGCAAAATATTTTCAAATTCAACATTTTAAACAAAATGTGGTTACTTTTTTTCAAAACTGCATTTAATGAAAGAGGCATACCTATATGCTTAATATTGTTTTTGAATTCATACTCTTGAATATTTTTATAATTTTGAATTTTCAAAAAATAATAGGTCCTTTATTTTTTTTTTAATTTTATTCAAAATTATAAAAAAGTACTTTCATACAAAATTGTTTTTTTGTGTACCTATCCTGGAAGCGGGTTGAAAGCCGGCTTTCGAAATCAAAATCTGTCCATTCCACATACAAATTTGGTTTTTGGTACTAAGTATAACGCAAGTAATGCATTCGCAAAATAAGTAATTCGAACTGGATGTTTTGATCAAAGTTGACGTTAACATGAGAATGAGGAAGAAAAAGTGGGTCTGTCTATTCGCTTGCATCCTCAATGGCTTCGCCGGTTTTCTTAAAGCTTGGTAGATAGAATTTTTGAATTATGTCGTGTCATTTTTACTTGCGACTTATGTGTACTATAAGGCAAGCTATGCATTCGTAAAAAAATCGAACTCGAGATTTTGATCAAAGTTGACATTACAATGGTAGCAAAGACGAAAAAAGTGGTTCTCACAATTCTGTCTCTTTGTATGTTGAACTACAGCCTTAACGGCTCGGCCGATTTTCTTCAAGCTTGGTAGATATGGTTTTTAATTTTTTTC
The DNA here is from genome assembly GCA_963931855.1 of Philhelius festivus. Classification (NCBI taxonomy): domain Eukaryota; kingdom Metazoa; phylum Arthropoda; class Insecta; order Diptera; family Syrphidae; genus Philhelius; species Philhelius festivus. Next base: position 86,015,187 of record OZ007557.1, on the reverse strand, counting down.
GCCACACGTTTTTTTCTCTTTTTTTTTTAAGACCAAAAATAACGGTACCTGCCATACGGGTTTTTTCGAAATTATGTAAATATTTTTTTTTCTCAAAAACTGTCCCACAGTTTAAAAAAAATCAAAAAATTTCATTTAGTAAAAGCTAGCTAATGGTTGAAAAAAATTTTCCAAAAAATTGTTATTTTTGTTACCCCCCTTGGAATCATTTTTTTGTTTTCGATTTTCTCAAACACGGTACAACCCATTTTGATAATTTTTTGTTATGTTAAGGCTTCCCTAACAATTTCAATTTTATTTGTATATTCAAATTTTCAAACATTTTTTTTGGATTTTTAAAAAATATTTCAAATTTTTTTTTTTGAAAACTCAATATTTCAAAAAACTCGGAACCGTTTTTGAGCAAAATACGATTTTCGAAAACCATTCTTTAACATTTGTATGCAGGGTACTGTTATTTTTAGGTAAAATTAATTTATTTTTCTTATATCTTGTAGATTATCTTTCCAAACTTTTATTTATCAAGTTTTGACAAAATGGAGCATGGTTTTCGAAATATTGTGTTTTCAGAAAAAAATTTAAAAGTTTTTTTAAAAATCCAAAAATTTTTTTTTGGAAAATTTGAATACACAATAATATTCAAACTGCTGGGAAACTTTGGCATAAAAAAAATTTTCAAAATCGGTAATACCGTTTTTTTTCAACCATTACCTAGGTTTAACTAAATTAAATTTTTTGAATTTTTTTTTAAATCATTGGGACAGTTGTTAAGAAAAAAAATATATATAAAATTTCGACAAAAAATCGTATGGCAGGTACCGTTATTTTTGGTCTTAAAAAATCAAATCAAAAAACATCCGGGGGAAAAAATTAAAACCCATATCTACCAAGTTTGAAGAAAATCGGCCAAGCCGTTTAGCTGTAATCGAACAGACAGACAGAATTGCAAGACCCACTTTTTTCGTCTTCGCTATCATCGTAATGTCAACTTTGATCAAAATCTCGAGTTCGATTTTTTTTACGAATGCATAACTTGCCTTATAGTACCTATAAGTCGCAAGTAAAAATTTGAAAGCAAGGTATTGCTGACTGTATCACCATAGAACGATTTTTTCGAATTTTGAGTTTCTCATTATTGGCATAACGGATTTTAATGAAATTTCTTATAGAGAAGCTTCTTAAAAGTTTAAAAAACATTGCATTTTAAAAATTTAAGAAAAACATTTTTTTTTGAATTTTGAAAAAAAAAAATTATATTTTTTTTTGAAAAATTCAATATCTCAAAACCAGCCCAATATTTTTGTTTTAAAAATTTAATTTTTATTCGAATAATAATAAAAAATTTAAATTGACGTACCGGAATTTTTTCTTAAAAATGTTTTGAAATTTTTTTATATAAAAGCTTATTTTTTTAAGAAATCCACTACAACGACTTATAATTCTTGTTCTTGCATAAATCTAATTTGCATAGCATTCTGTTTTTATCTCTTGCTACTAAAAGAGTTTAAAAAATAAAATTTATCCTTATAAACAGTTTTCCTCTAATAACATTGGCTCAAAATTTTAAACAGCCTATTATTAAGGTATTAGTATGATACTAGTTAACAATTTGCTAACTTTATAGTAGCTTACTAACTCATTCGAAATTTTAAACTAGTATCGTACTAGTATCGTACTAGTATCGTAACTAGTATCGTACTAAAAGAATTTTCTTAATAAATTGCTTCTGAACACACCTAAAACAATGACATTTCGTGTAAAAAAGTAAGTACACGAACCTTTTTTGATGTTTGCAAATGTCAAAGAGTCATATGAAGCTAGCACGATACTAAAAAAATAAAGAAGGTATTCGATGATTTTAACTTTAATAAAAGGGTAGAGAAAGTATATAATGCTATATTCGATTAAAATTTGCAAATTCGTTGTTTTAACCTAGTATCATACTAAAACAGCTTTAACATCGTACTAATTCAATTAAAATTTTGCGCCATTCATTTTACAATTCCTAGTCTATTACATAGGAGCAAGTTCGTGCGGCCCAGTCGTGCTTTTTATTTTAGGACGCTATCTGCCACAATTTTTTTTCCAATTAAACAAAATATATTTTGTTCTTTTTATTAATTTTAAGAAAATCAAAAAATATATCTGTTTGAAAAAAAACTCGCTCAGAGAAAAGAGTTCGAAAAATATTGATCACTATTTGCTAAATGGTGATGAATGCTAAATTTCTGTCAACTTGCAGACTCGGAAAGACAACCTGGTAAATAATCTACAATTTACCTTATTCAATAAAATCAAATTGGCCGTTATCAGGGTAAAATCAAACAGGGAATCGGTGTCATTGGTCTGCAGGTCAATTGTTTGAAGTATGCTGGAGATGGCAAGAACAATAGATCAACGCTGGAAGAGTAGATCCTTAGATCCATATAGAAAACATTTACTGGATCCTCAAAAACAGCAACAATATAAGCATTCGTCAACTAAACATCATATCAATCGTTTTATATAAAGTTCTCAAGCCTTTTACTGACGATTTAGTTAGTTCTTAGAAGAACATCTTATGGTCTGGCAATTCTGCCGTTGATATCAAGGTATAGGGTCTAAACGGATGATTTGATTCAAATTTGGTATAAAGCCCTGAGGTTGTTTAAGGTCATCTAGAATTCAACGGACTCGTTTTTTGTAATGTTCCCAAAACTGGCTCTAAATGATTTTGACAAAACTGCGAGTCTGTTATGCCCTAATTCTTATGAAACTAACGATGTCATAGTACTAATATCGTAATACTTCATGCCTTCAATGCTTGGTAACGAAATAACTCTTCTGTTGGAAGCAAGTCATGTTCATTTATATTTCTTGAAACGAAATAGTTGTATATATGTTAATTAAAAAAAAATGGAAAACATCTTCTAAAAACAAAATGAAGAAACATAACTACCATTACAATCTATAATTTCTGTATTTCAAAATAGTTCCTCGACCATATTGTATCGCCATTCTGGAATATGTTATTCCTGTTGACTGAATACTATGATTAATTCGTAGCACTTAATTCATATTCAAAGCTTGAACTTGTCAATGACTCCTTCTAGGGTTCTAGGTTTACCTTGCAGCAGAGCAACATCTACCCATCACACTAAACACCAACATGCAATTATTAAATTCATTCATGCATCCACCTTGTCCAGCAGAAACTCGATTCCATCATATATCTTGCATTTATGCTCTCTCTCCAACTGAATATTATCGACGATAAATATCAACCCTCGGGAGTTGAGGCCAATAATTAATACTCTGTCATCCATTTCCAGTCTGGCGAAAATATTGTAAAATGCTAAAGGGGTTTCCTGGACTTGGCCAACCCGTTTTGGTATTCATATTGAGTTAGTATACTTTGAAGGCAGAGATATACGCGTAGGTAAACCCTTTTGCGATGTGAGTCTGGATCTAGGAAGCCTGTCACATCCACTGAATATATTCATTAATCGTCTCCTACTTACTGCAAGACAGCATTGCTGTTCTCTTGCAGTGCATCACAAGCACAAGTCGAGTAGGTATACGTTATCTAATTAAAAATTATATATTTGATTAGACCCTACGAACAGGTTCCACCTGTTCCGAACGTAGACATTCCTCAGATAAAATGTCGATGATAGACCTCTTTCTCTCTACGAATGCTTAACTAAACACTATGTTACCCTGAGGGCACTTTGTGATATGTGAAAATGTGTATTGGATAGAGATAGAGGGTATATCGACGAGGACGTCCACAACATATCAAGTTGCAGCTATAATTTTCTTCTAATTAAAATTGAATCATCTGCTTTGAAATTGGCCTTGAGCTATGGTGTGTGTGTAGAGTATAGAGGAAGCAAAATAAAAATCCACCCATCGATTATAATGTTTGCTGAAATGTAGTTGAGATTGAAACGACTTTTAAGTTTGACTCTACCTAGTTTACTTCCTCTAATAAGGTGTTCTGTTAAATAAGAAGATAATTGGTATCTTCCTTGTCAAAGACAAATCGATGTGGACAAAAAAACTATTCCACTAGAAATTTTTGAATGTCAAATTAAGCTAGAGCTAAGTAGGAAGGGGCTTTTAAAAAGGGCTTAATTTGAAGATTCCTTAACATTTTTCGATGAAGTGTTCTTGGGCTAATAGTTAAAAAATTAAATCTGGTGGTGCAATAGCCGAAGAGAGCCAGGACCTAGTGACTTACAATACAACTGTCAACTATTCCTGTGTGCGGACTATTCACTGCGGACTTGCCGCAGAGCATAACCAAAGTGCAAGTATCGTGAGACTACCGCTCAACCGCGACTCAACGGCCAAATACTATTGCTCTCTTCTAGTGCAAAATATTAAGGTATTATTCTAGGGCTAGGCCCTAAGTTGTAGAAAATCATTTGGTAAAAAGTGGGGTCTTCAATATAAAATGATTTTGTGGACATACACAGCCGTGATGTGACCGATCCTCACGTATGGTTTGATTGTATTGTGGTCCGCTCTTACCAAAGCAAATAACATCGTTTAACTGAAGAAGGTACAAAAAACTGATAGCGTTGTTAACACAGGGACTTTAAGATTTTGCCCAACAGATGCCTTAAGTGTTTTTCTTTATCCTATACGACTTGATTCAGACATTAAGTATCTTGTACTTGCACTGTATTAAGACTAAAGAAATTGAACTCTTATTGCCACAGCAATATTAAGGAGTTGATTCCAGTAGAGATATTTTCGACTCCTACTGACTACTGCACCTCTAAAATGGGAATTAGTGAAGATTATAAGTTTAAACGTGTTATAAGATAAAGGGACTGGGATGATGACGTCGTAACGAAAGACTTCGACACAACTATCTTCACTAATGGCTCAAAGATGGAGTGTGGTGTTGGTTCAGAAATCTTGTCTTTGACTTTTATATCTAGGTCATAAGGCTATCCGACCTTGCTAGTGTTCTTTAAGCTGAATTACTGGCTTTCAGGGATGCCTATGCGAGGTATTCAAATAAGATCCAAGCCAGAACCGGCATACGGCTATAATCACTTGCAGTCAGCCGGCTGAAAACAAAGATCAAAGACTTGATCTATTTTCTCGACGCGACGAAATGGCTCTAGGAAGAACTTCGGTTACAGCTGGTGCTGTGCCCTTTATTTCGTTGCGATAAAATTTACCACAACAAGTCTCACCTGCCTTTAATCATTTTTAGTTTCTTTTTCCGTTGCTGCTCTAAAATACTTATAGCCAGACACCTGCTCTAAAGTGTTTTGGAAAAGTAACAAAAACAGGTTTCTGAACTATATGCAAACGGAGTGGAACAGTGGGTTCTAAAATTATTATAAAGAAGATGGACGGTCTAGTTTCGATTTGCCAGCGGATGAGCTGAAGAAGTAAGCGAGTCAGGCGAACTCTTACTTAACTCCAAACAAGCCGATTCATCAAGATTTAATTACTCAAATTTAACTTTTTGGTAACGCAATTTAATATTTTTTGTAAGCAAAATGGGTATTTAACGTGTTTCAAAATTCTTAAAGCGCAATTTTTTATAATAGTAGTTCTTTCAGATTTGACAACAAAAGAAAAGAACTAATTAGAGCTTAAAATGTAAAGAAACGTTTTCCTATCTCACCTCGGTTTTAGTTTTGGAAAGATTGCTTCGCGCTTCGAATTACTCGCGAATATTTATTAGTTACTAGGAGAATGCCTAATTTTAACTTTTACTCGATTTAAAGCCTTTTAGATTTTCTCGAAAAATTTAGTTGAAAGGGGTCTGAACTCGGTCATTTGGATTCGGCAAATTTTAGAAAGACATCCAACAACTTGTTGAATCATTGAATGAGTGTGTGAGAGTAAAGTTTCGATGAGATTCGACCACGGAGGAACGGAGGTTTTCGAGTGTGTGAGAGTAAAGTTTCGATGAGATTCGACCACGGAGGAACGGAGGTTTTCGAGGAGAGCACGTAGCTTTCCAGGAAGCCGTGATACCGTGACTGAAGATCTCGAAAACGATTAGCTGGACGTATGAATGTGTGAGAGAATGGAATAGCAGAGGTTTAGCTTGGAAAGGCACTCTTTTGAGAACTATTCAAGCGTAAAGTTGATTTTTTTTGAAGAAGTCAGAAAAGTCTGAAAGGAGATAAAATTGAAAAAAAAAAAAAAATTAAAAAGAGAAGCTAGAGGAAATTTTTGGTGGATAAATAGTGATTCGAGGCGGAGAAGAAGTTTTGGAGGAAACAGGAAAATAATAGACAGAGGAAAGGAGGCGGATAGGAGATCCGTAGATTTGGAAAAAAAGATAAGTAGAGTGTTTCTTTTGTTTGTGTGTCAATTCTTAAAGGTATTAGAAGGTTTGGTTTCGTTGGGCCACATGGACATTTACCAGACTTCCTACCAAAGTAGGGGATCTTTTCCCTTGACAGTCGGCTTAAGGTTTTTTGGTAAATAGTTCTCTTGGTCAATGATTATGTGATCTCAAATGAAAAAGATTGACGGTAGAGTCGGTGTACCTCACCGCCAAATGTGTAGATATCTCTTTGTTCAATCTGATTCGAAGCAGATTACAAGAGGGAACGCTTCGATAAACAGTTTAATTTCTAGGGCTTAGCTTATTAAACTACACGTTTTATCTGCTTAAATGCATTCCTCTATTATTACAGTTGCCAGTTGGTCCAAGAAAGATTGGCGGTTCCGCTAATCTATGAGGTCGGTAGTAGAATTGTAGATTTGCAATTACTCATCAAAGAAATTTCTTTGTAATAATCCTCTTGGAACTTCACCTTCTTCTTCAAGAGTTGAGCAGTAGATAGCGGCTTCCTTTAAGTTGGATGTCCTTCATTGCCTCGGATATGTTTTCTGAATGATGTGTACCAGGATTAAATTGTTGATCGTTTTCGTTTTCACCATATAGCCTTTTATGGTTTTGATCGACTTATACATATAAGCCTATAGCATAGGCCAACAGCTCGAGTTGAACCTAAACTTAGTGGCTTACAACTTTTAACTATTCTTGTGTACGTTTTAGGAGGAATGGAGGAGACCTACAATTTTTTGCAAATTCTGATTCGGCTAGAGCTTCGCTTGGAAGATGTTTCACTTCCTCGTAAGAGGCAGTACACTCGTGAAAAAACTTTTTTACAGCAACTGAGGATCGAACGCAAGACAGCAATGACCATTATGCCTAATGGTACTACCTTGTAAGGAATATTTATGTAAATTAGAATAAACGACCATATAATATTAAGAGGTCCATAAAAAATATTGTTTTTACTACATCCACTCAAGCGTTCAAGCTTATTAAAGTTGTAAAAGCTTAAGGCTTCCGACAATAATAAGCAATTAAATCAAATCCCAAAGCTGATGATTTTTTGATTTATTTAAAATTAAGAAAAAAACATTAATTCATTGACCTTGAATTTTATTTTCCATTTTTATTTAATTCCCAATCAGCTTAAACGACTATAGCTACTTTATTATATAACCAATTCACCATTATTGACAGAGTTGTTCCGTGGGAAATATCAAAGCAGAAAACATAATTTATCGACAATAATTTAGATGTAAATTGATAGAATCAACAAAAGTTAATGGCTTCTCATTTTGGAAATGAATATTTCTTTTTTTTTTATTCACACCACCACGAATGAAAAATCAATATTTTTATGAAAGCAATTAAAAATCTTAAAATAATTTTGATTAATTCACATTTATGCTTGAACACCTGTCGATATTGTAATCGGATTTTAAATAGCTTAATAAATGTTGTTCACACCATTTAACGAAAAACACCCACGTTTAATACCTTTTAAACGAGGGTTACAACTTTGGTATCAATAAATTAATATTTCGTTAGTTTATTTTAATTATTTTCAGGCGATCGACGGAGTCAAGGTTTAATGATATCGTTGGAGCGATATCAGCAAGACTTCTTAATTAATTTTGTAAATCATTTTAGGGAAAAATTTTCAATTTTCAATTTACATAAACCACAGAGGTAAATTTGATGAAATATTTAATTAATAAACATAGATGGTATATTTGTTGGGATTTAACCTCCTGACATTAAAGTATTTCATCTTGAAGGAATTTGTTCTTATAGAGTGAGGACTTTCAATCTTGAAATGAGGCACGAAATAATTTGTAAGAACCGATCGAAATAAAATGCACGACTGGGTCGAACAAAAACCGCATCAAGTAGACACTTTCCATAGTGGAAGTCACATTGAATCTTTCGGAGGAGTGTTTTAATTTCGGTTCTCACGGGGTCATCAGCAAGCTTTAGAAATCGAATAATCAGTTTATATTTTAATCTTCAACATGTTTAGTATATTTTAATAGGCCTGGTAGAGATCCTGAACCAAGTGACAAACAACTCCGCACCATTCTTATGTGCAAGATGTGAGTTGGGGTGTCAAAATGAAGAGGTCCTATAATTGTCTGTCGAGTTCAAATAATTAAAAAGGGAAGCACTTTTCATGACAAGAGTTGCCCTTAGAAGATTTGTCACTTCCTTGCAACAGAGATACCCCTGGAAAATACTCGTATGTTGTTTAGGTGGCAGTGGCTGGGAATCCGTCTCAGAGCTTCAGCTTGATTGTGCCATGGGCAGCTTTGGAAGATTAGTAAAATGTAGTTCTCAAAGAGCAAGTTAATGCGACACAGTCAGGCATTCTGTTCGCTTGGTATTCCCATGTCCCGTATTGAGTTATAAACCGTAAATCCACAGAGAAAACACTTATGAATTGTAAAAAAAAAAATAAAATATTACCACTGAAATACATCCATTTCTCAAGTAATAAAAAATTATTGCCTGCATTCCAATTGGTAATGGCCCCGAATAAACCATCATTGCTCATCGAAATTCCAGGAAGTCTCGAGGACCTCCAAAATAAATGTTCAATCCGTTGATTAAACTATATACACACCTCCACGCCATACCCATTACCAAGATCCACCGAAACCGACCACTGACTGTGATGCTTATGGGAGAATCGAAAATCGTCGTCGTAGCCATAACCATTTGTTTGGATTATTCCCAACAATAAAAATTAATTTTTAAGTGTCAATACAGAATTGACAAAAAAAAAATAAAGAAAAACCAGTAAGAGTCCATAATATCCCCAGGTTCACCTTCACAAATCCCCGCAATCCACATTCAAAAGGACACCTCAATTAATTTAATTATCTCGATGTTCGAGGGGTTTTATTTTTCGTGAGTTCGTATTGATGGTATGGAAGGACAGAGATGAAGGGGTTTCATGTTAAAGTTGGGTAGGTAAAGAGGTATGAGCCAGACTGACTCCAATCTCTTTTTTTTGTATGCTATATTGTAACCATGTGCTATTTATTCAGATGATGATAGTGAGTATCTTTTTCATATCATGATGACCAAATACTTGATTCGGGATTTAAGGTGGGAAAGAAGGTTCCTACAAAGGAAGCAAGGAATTAAATAAATTTGTATGTCTGTATGATAAAAAAAATCAGATAAAGTTATGATTAACGATATTGGAACATCAACATTATGGGATCTTTAAATTGGAAATAATATGGAAGCCCTCGGATATATTTTACTGTGACATTCTTAAAAGTCTTTTGGTGGGAATGTGTTTATTACCGAAGAACAAAATGTGACCCAACATAAATTATAGAAAGAACATCGGAATAGGCCCATTGAGCATAAGTTTTTTAATTGCTGGATTTTTTTTTTCTGACCGTCAAGGACGATTTACGAAGAAGTGGAATGGATCGTCTATGAATTTTAAAGTTTTATATAGTAATAACCATTCTTAGAGGATTACACGTGACTCGAAAATCGGTCTTCGAAAAATCTCATCAGTACTGCAGATATGGAAAACCTTCTTAGACAGAGACCCTTCGATAATCAGTAACTAGTTAAGTAAGTTAAAAATCACTAGAAAATACCCGAAAACTGACAATAAAGTATCATCTACCTTATACAGAAGATATCGGCACTAGCATAGAAATTTAAGAACCATTAGAGAATTCACCAATAAAAATACACTGAAACGACTATTTGGGTTGAGCATGATCAACTTAAAAAACCTAAGTAAGAAGAAGCCCAATTTATATCTAGATCAATCACTTTCCTTGACGAAACCTCACACTAGGAAGGTATCTGTGATGTTGGCATGTTCTCAAGAGGACAAGCAAAATTCTGATTTATAGAAACCAAACAAGCTGATCATGAATCATTAATTGAGGTTGAACAGGTGGCTGCTATAATCCGTAGGACCCTATAGTCTGTAAAGTCTCCCTCAATCTGGAAACCTTACTAAATTTCTAAATATTGAACCAAAATAAAAATGAAAAACAAAAATCTCCAAATCTGGGTCCCACGTGAAATTAGATTTTTTATATGTGCCAAAACGACTCTGTAAATAGTGTGACTTAACAAAAGAATATCATATGATTTTTTGAACTAATGTGAATTTATGACAATGGAAATTGTTTTTGTTTTTTTTTTAAGAATTTGCACAAGAAATGCTTAGAAAAACATTTAGTAAGCCAATTTTATGTTTTTAATAATATGTAGATACATTTGAAAACATATTTTTGATTTTTCAAATTCATTTATTTATTTTAAATTAATTGTATTTCTTTAAGAATTGTAATATGATATAATATTTTTCATTTCTAGTTATTAAATTTAAATGAAATAGTGAGAAAGTCTATGGAAACGATATAGGTATGTTTTAAGTCAACAGAACAGAGAAGTATTTTTGTCAAAATTCATTCAGCAGTTTTTGAGAAAAATAAGATTTTCCTTAACGTTTTTCAACAATTTAGTACATTTGAGCCAAAAAATTTTATGGCAGGTACCACAAAACTTTAAGACCTAAGAACACTGGTTTTCTTTTAAATCTCATAAAAAGTTTTATTAAATCACTTATAGTTTTGTTTCAAAAAATCGACGAAGTCGTTCCCGATATATTGAGTTTTCAAAAATAAAAACAATATGATTTCTTTTTTTTTTAATCAAAAAAGATTCTTTAAAAATTCTGGTATTCAATATTTATTATATTTTTTAAAAGCTTGTGCATAAGATATATAAAAAATATTCGTTGTCTTATTTGAATGAAAAATTTCAGCAGAATGTAACTTTAATAAAAATAATTAATAATACTTAACATTTAAGGTTTTCTCACATCAAAAACCGGTCACACAATGCTTATTACTTTTAGAAAAACAGTCTTACGTTTTAGTATGATCTACTTGGAAAACAAAAACAAATATCAAAAACCGTTATAACCATAACAGCCATAAAATCGTTGTTTTGACTTTCAACTTGCTAGTTAAACGCAGAACCGAGTTCAATAAAAAAATGTTTGTGCATAGAAAAGTTTTAAAATTTTGGATACCAAAATAATCAAAAAAAAAATATATATATATTTTGAATTTAAACAAAAAAATTGGGTCATAAGAATAGGTTTTTTACCTGCGACAATAGGTATACATAAATGGCAAGATATGCATTCGTAAAAAAAGTAAAGCTCGAGATTTTGATCAGACTTAACTGTACGATGATACAGAAGACGAAAAAAGTGAGCGTCGTAAATCTGTCTGTCCGTCTGTTCGACTACGGCCTGAACGGCTCGGCCGATTTTCTCGAAACTTGGTAGCAGGGTTGCGAATTTTTGAATTAAAAAATCCTTAAGTCATAAGTCTATAGATGACTTGTGAATTAAAAAAATTTATTTCGTAAGATATTTTGTGACTTATGAATTAAAAAAAATTAATTCATAACCCCCAAAGTGACTTATGAATTAAAAAAAATTTAAATCCTAAGCTACTAAGTGACTTATGAATTAAAAAAAAAATTTATTCACCACCTACCAAGTGACTTATGAATTAAAAAAAATTAAGTCATCAGGGAGTAAGTGACTTATGAATTAAAAAAAATTTAATTCACAAGTCAGTTGGTGACTTGTGAATTAAAAAAAATTTAATTCATAAGTTAGTTGGTAGATTGGAAATTTTTAAGCTTGTTTTGACTACATAATTATTTAATTATTAACGAAAGCTTTCAAATCTAGTTTTTAAATCATAAGATTATCACGCTAGCTTATAAATTATCCATTTCATAATTTTTCTAATCAGCATTTATCCATTAACTTATGAATTAATTTTTTTTTAATTCATAAGTCACTAAGTTGGTTTTGAATTATATTTTTTTAATTCATAAGTCACTAAGAAGCTTATATGATTTAATTTTTTTTAATTCACAAGTCACCAACTGACTTGTGAATTAAATTTTTTAAATTCATAAGTCAGTTCCTAGCTGCTGAATTATATTTTTCTTAATTCATAAGTCACTCACTAGCTTGTGAATTAAAGCCAAGCTTAAGCTAACAAGTGACTTAAGCTTTTGCAACCCTGCTTGGTAGATAGCATTTTAAAATTTTTCTCCCCGCATGTTTTTTTCTTTTTATTTTTAAGACCAATTACTAACTGTACGAAACGATTTTTTTTTTCGAAATTTTATAAAATATTTTTTTTTTCTCAAAAACTGTTCAACAAATCACAAAAAAAATCATAAAGGTTTCATGAAGTTGGAGCTAGGTGTTTTTCGAAAAAAAAAATACAAAAAATGGTTATTAATGGTGCCCCCCTGAAACAATTTTTTTTATTTTCTCAAAAATGGAACAAACGATCTTGATAATTTTGTATGCTTAAATTTCCCAAAAGTTTGGATAGTATTGTATATTCAAATTTTCAAATAAAATTTTTTGATTTTAAAAAAATCAAAAATCAATATTTCGAAAATCCCATGCTTGATTTTCTTAAAATTTCACAGTTAAAAGTTTTTTAATGCAATGTACAATACGTGAGAAAAAATTGGATTTTATCTAAAACTAACGGTACCCGCGCTACAAATGTTGAAAAATGGTTTTCGAAAATCGTATTTTTCTTGAAAACGTCACCTAGAATTTTGATAAAATTTTTAAAATTCTCAGTCTTTTACATAAAAACAAGTTTGTTTTTCTACAACCTATTTGTATTTACATATTTAAATTTCTTTGTTTTAGTATAAAGTAGTACCCCTTGACCCCTTAAGGGTGTTGGATTGTCATGCGGAGGGTCTTGGGTTCCATTCTCAGTCGCTGCAAAAAGTTTTTCAACCTCTTGCGAGGAATTGGACAAATCCTCCAAGAGTATATCTTTTGTCATGAAAAGTGTGGTTCATAAGCCTTTCGGAATCAACAGAAAATTATAGGTCCCCACGAGTTGTTAATTTAAGTTAATTCGATATGTTATCAAAGTGGTCTTACTCGTATTATAGTATCCATAAACTCATACCAAATGTCATCTTTTCATTGTTGTTGAAAAGATATTAAAATTCAATAATCATATTTTTTGAAATATTTACACTTCACATATTGAAAACTGTTTCTCATTTATTCAAAAATACTCCGTAATCTTTAAGTTTATTTTCTGTCTCTACATATATGCTGTGGACAGGCACTCAAAAAAAAAATTCTTCTAATTTTCCAAAAGTATCCAGTATATTTTAGATCTTACCCATATGGTCACTTTAAGGACTTAATGGTCATGGAAAGAATATAAATTCATATTTATTACCCATAAATCCCTACGGAGGGTAGAGTGCCATAAAAACTCCGAACAATTGGAATGTGTAGTAACATCTGACAAAGTAATTTGCGGTCTTATCATTATAACCAAAAAGAAAAACCTAATACACGCCTTCTTATATTCTGCACCAAATCGCATGAAATATCACACCTTACCAATTTTCTCACTTAAAACCTACATTTTCAAGTATACTTTTGACACTAAAACTTTATTCCCAATCAAACCGAAACCATCATTGTTGGAGTTCTCCACACCCACACTTTTTGAAGATCAAACCTTCCTAACCATATTTTTTACAAATATCTATCGATCGCTCTATGTACTCGTAGATTGATCCTCTTTAACTGCACGATTCGTTTGACTTCACGCCTGATCAATGTGGTTCAGGATCAAAGAATAAAGACTGAAGCTATCAAAATAGAATACCTGCTTGCCTAATCGGTATCCTTTTGACTTCGAAGCCGGCATTTCTTCAAAAGAAAAGAAAAACAGAAACAATTTGATCTTGGATTGACCCTTAATGAATATGAAACGAATGAAGTTTTAACGAGGTCATAACAACTGATCAGAGTTGCTTCGTTTCTTTTTTTTTTAATTTAGTTCCCATCTACATGAGACCTCCATGGTAGCTCGTCCCGCTTAATCCAGTTAATGGTGTGAATATGAAGAAATATACAAACGCCACACCGACAGCCACGGAAAATAACTCATTTATTCAATGGCAATTAAAGATGCTCCTCGACGACACGGACGCGCATGGTGCTATAGTGTGATGAGGATGAGGTCCTTTTTCACGCCTCTGGGCAACGAACAAAAAAAGGGAACCGAACTCACTGGGTTCTCTCTATTCTACCTAAAGGTACCTAACTTACTACTCGAATATAAAATCGATTGGGATGGGAGTTTAACTGCTGGTTTCACTGCTCCCGATTCGATTCGGATGTGCGTGGAGAATTTGAAAAGTTTGCCCCCTCGCGTAGCCTGTGATCTTGAAAATGCAATTATTAGAGGAATTGCACTTTGAGAGGTATAGTCATTTATGTGCACAGTGTGCTTTCGATGATTTGTGTGATCTCATCGGTTTAGCTTGGCAAATGTTGTCGAAATCGCAGCATTCGTTGTGCCAAAAGAAAATTAATGGCAAACAACAATTGGTTCTGCGTTTATGGCTGGGGGAATGTTCGGCTGATTGCAGAGAGATTCAAACTCAGATCAAAGCAAAGCGAATCGGTGGAAATTGGATCAGGATGATCTTTGGCAGAGAGGCAATTTGCATATAAGGTACATGAATATCCTTTTTACTTGCGATATAGTACAACATAGAAGTAGCAGACGTTTTTGGTTCGTTAAAAAATCGAACTCGAGATTTAGATAAAATAAGACTACGATGATCAGGAAAGCGATAAAAGTGAATCCCGCAATTCTATCCGTTTGTGTGTCTGACAATTTGTTTGGCTATATGTATGTTCGGATGTAGAAAATAAAATTACAAAAAGCCATTTTCAACCGTATCTCCCAGTGAACCACCTTTTATTTTCGATTTTCTCATTTACGGTTTTCTTACTGACTTAAAGTGGATTTCAATCCGGTGTGGAACAGGGTCTCAAAAAGCAAGCCTTTTCTATTCAGCTCACATCCAAGTTAGCTGTTTTCAGTTTCTAATGCCAAGTTTGTTGAGCTTGCCCTCTATTTGTGTACCAGCTTCTGAGTCATGATCTTTCTCTGTCGCACCGTGCCTCGTGATTGGATCGAAAGACTTTCCCGACCATAGCATTTGGTGTCCATTCACTCAAAATTACCCTTCTGTTTTAATAGTTCTCTGCAGTATTTAGTTTCGCTGTACAGCATACAGCCTATGCAGACAAGACCAGAAAAAAAGGCGAAGAATTTTCTTTCGCAAAACAGCTTTTAGGATCCTTATCCACCTTTTAAAAAAATACTCTAGTTGCTCGAGAGGTGGCAACGCCACTCAATTGCCTTCTTAAGAGAAAAGTGATTGGCAAAAGTCCGGTCTCCTTCGTTTGATCTCAGCGTCGTCGTCTGAGTATAAAGCGAAGCCTAGGTATTTACAAAGTCCATAACTTCTCCTAAGTTAAGCATATTTCTGGTAACAGAGTATAGTCCTTGTCTCATTGAATGCTTAGGCAAAGTTAAAGTACAAAGAGAATAGAGAAAAAGAAGATCTTGCGTAAAAAGAAGAAAGTTAACGCAGCCTCACAGCTGAAGGGTACATGGGTATCATGTAGAGCATTTAATAGGGGAAGAAGATAACCCACTTCCAAAGAAGAACTAGATGCACCAACCAGTATAAAAGAGGTAGGCCTAGCTATAAATAATCTTAAGAACAACAAGGCTACAGGATTTGATGGCTAACCTAAAGACTACTTCAAATATGGTTCCATATGCCCCTTTAACAAAAAAAAAGTGATGCTATGTCTTGCAATAACTATCAACAATCTAATCCATCCCTACTGTCGTGTACACGCGATATACAATATTAAATAGATCGAAACACTGGTATGGTATACTTTTATACAGGAAGATGTCTTTATTCTTTAAGTGCTGAGAGTCTTCTGACTAAAGTATACATTTATGTACTCTTTTAATATTAAAAC
Organism: Philhelius festivus; assembly: GCA_963931855.1. NCBI lineage: Eukaryota > Metazoa > Arthropoda > Insecta > Diptera > Syrphidae > Philhelius > Philhelius festivus. The sequence goes on along the minus strand of OZ007557.1, from coordinate 85,998,958 downwards.
ATATAAGTAATATGTAAGCTTAATATAATACATTTGAACTATACTTGGCAGCTTTACTTACTCTACAACAATTCCCCCTAAGAATAATATTAACATAATTAAAATTAAAATAATTCATTACCTATTATATACATAATAATAGAATATAAGAAAAGTAGTAATAATTGAATAATTCAAATTGAAATAGAAAAGATGGAACTTCATTTAAGGATTCAAAGAACTTTGATTTAATTGATTTACTTCTGGGCAATTTTAAAACATGACAATTACATTTCAATTTGTATATACATATATATATTATATAACATGTAATTTTGTATATATATATATATTATATAACATAACATATGTATATTTACTTTCTCTCTTTTTTTTTTTTTTTTTTTTTTTTTTACTTAAACAAATTATATTCATTTTTGATTTAATTTTCATTTCAGTATCTCCCTAACTGTTGTTTTTTTTTTTTTTTTTTTTTTTTTGTTTCTTCTTTTTTTTTTTTTTTTTTTTGTTTTTAATATATCATATCAAATATTACATAATTTGACTTACATATATCATTATCACTGATTACAAGAAAAAAAACAACAAAGTTAATTATTGTAACATAAACGATCAGGTGGTCTAGAAACTCTTCCTTTTCTTGTTATGTAAGTTAATGGCTCTTTGTTTTCGCTTCTACTTTCAACAGCTTGAGGTAAGTTCTCGTTAACTGTCTCCTTTTGAGATGGCAATGCTATTTCCGTTTCGTTTTCAAATGAATCCGTCAGATTAAACTTGGGGTGATTACTAGATTTTCGGATGTGAATAGTGTTCCTGCGACACACATTATTGTTTTCGGTTTTTACAAGATATGATCTTGGCTTGTCATGCTGTTCTACAACCTTAGCTGGAACCCACTTGTTTCCTGTTTGAACTACTACATTATCCCCCTTTTTAAATTCCTCGTCTTTAGCTGTTCCCTTCTTACTGTCGTGATAGTTTTTATATTTTTGTTGGTGGATCTCTATTTTTTCTTCAACTCCTATTGGGACTTTAGGTATAAGCAGCTCTTCCTTTATTGGAACCTTCGCCCGCAAACGCCTGCTCATGAGGAGTTGTGATGGTGAAAAGCCTAATGCAGGAATAGGAGCTGTGCGATATGCTAGTAAACCACTTTGGATGTCTTTGTTTGTGTCTGCACACTTCTTCATTATTGATTTGACAATTCCTACTGCTCTTTCAGCCAAGCCGTTTGAACGAGGGTAATTTGGGCTTGAATTAACAAGCGTTATATGCCACTCAGTAGCAAATTGCTTCATTGCGTATGAATTAAAAGGCTGATTATCACTCATTAACATTTTTGGTACCCCATGACATGCAAAAATCTCTTTTAAAATTTCTATTGTTTCTTTTGCAGTTTTACTATTTGTTTGTTTTAGCTCTATCCATTTAGAAAAATAATCTATCAGCACTAAAAAAGATTTACCTTTAAATTCCAGAAAATCACATGCAACTTTAAGGAAAGGAATATTTGGGATTTCATGCGGTATTAAAGGAGAATGAGTTTTAGAAATTTGAAATTTTTCACATGACCTACAATTCTTGATAATATTTTCAATATCCGTATCTAAGTTGTGCCAATAAACTCTTTCTCTAGCTAGTTTTTTAGTTTTGGTCATACCCATATGTGACTCATGCAAATTTTTAAGTACATTTGCCCTTAACGAACTTGGTATAATTATACGATCTTTGTAAAATAGCATGCAATTCTCATAGTAAATTTCGTTTCTAATAGGCCAGTATTTTTTCACAATTTCATTACATTTTCGAATTTCAGTCGGCCATCCTTCTAAACAGTAATTTATTAACACCATAAGCTGCACATCCTTAGCTGTATTTGTAGTTAATAACTTTTCAAAATCACTTGACACTTCAATTGAATGAACAACCTCGTTAAGTGAGTCATCAGTGTCCTTGTTACATTTAATATAACTACGAGATAATGTGTCCGCAATGTGCATGTTCTTGCCAGGAGTATATTCTAAGCAAATATCATATTTCAAAAGCTTTAACTTCATTCTTTGAAGCCTACTTGAATGAATCTGACTCACTGGTTTATTAAGTATCCCTAATAAAGGTTTGTGATCTGACATCACAACTATTCTACGTCCGTAAACATAATCATTGAATTTTGTGCATGCAAACAAAATAGCAAGCATCTCTTTTTCAATTTGTGCATATCGTTTTTCGCACTCAGTCATACTCTTGGAAGCATAGCATACTGGCTTCCCATTCTGTAAAATGCAACTTCCTATACCATCTTTCGAAGCATCTGTTTGTATATATATCTGCAATTCTGGATTAAAATTTTGAAGGATTGGAGCCTTAGTTATCAATTCTTTTAACATGTTAAAAGTTTTTGTGTGGCGTGGAAGCCATGTAAAAATTACATTCTTTTTCATAAGTTCACGAAGAGGAGCAGTTAGCTCCGATAAATTCGGTATAAAACTTCGTAGATAATTGATTAACCCTAAGAATCTCTGTAGCGCTTTTTTATCAGATGGCTCCTCAATAGCATCAATAGCTGCAATCCTGCCTCTATCAATACTTATTCCTTTTTTTTCAAAAGTGTATCCCAGATACTTAACACTCCGCGAGCATAATTGCAACTTTTTAGAGTTAAATTTTATATTTAAAGATCTAGCTCTTTCTAAAACCTTTCTTAAATTTGCATCATGAATGTCTTTAGTTTCTCCAGATATAAGAATGTCGTCAAAATAAATTAGAACACCTGGGATATTACCAAAATACTTCTCGTTTAGACTCTGAAATACTTCTGGTGCTGCACTAACACCGGGTGGAACACGGAGGAAACGATAAGTACCGAAAGGTGTACTAAAAGTACACACCTGAGAGCTTTCTTCGTCAAGTGGTACTTGATAAAACCCATCTTTTAAGTCAACAACAGTATAATAATCTTTGTCATGCAATTTACTAGTGAAATCTTCTAGTCGAGGAATCTCATATAATTGTCTTTTTATACTCGAATTCAGTTCGCGAGGATCGAGACATAACCTCACTGACTTATCTGACTTTTCTACTACTACCAGCTGATGTACCCAATTTGATGGGGTTTCTACCTTTATTATCACACCTGATGCTTCCATCTCATCCAGCTTTTCTTTTACCTTTTCTTTTAATGTCATTGGAATTCGTTTTGGTGGTTTCACTGTTGGGATAGCATCTTCTTTTAAATATATGTGACATTTGTCAGGAAAACATCCTAATCCCGAAAATACATCTGCGAATTCCTCAATAATATTTGGTTTACTTGTTATCTCATTGGTGAATTTTATTATATTCATTGAAACACTTGTTTTTAATCCTAATATGGGTGTCGACGTAGCATCGACAAGAATGAATGTTGTTTTATAAACTGTTTTATTGTGTATCACTGGTAGACTAACCTCACCCAAAACATCCAATTCATGACCTCCATATGCCATCAATTTATGTTTACAAGGACCCACCTCAAAGCTATCAACAAATAATTTCAAAAATGTACTCACGGGAATTATGTTCACTTGTGAACCTGTGTCGATCTTAAATTTGATTAGATGTTCGCCAACTTCAATGTTTCTAAACCACCCTCCGTTTTTGTCAATATCACAGCTGTCAACGAAAATAGAATTAATTATTAGAGATTCACTGTTAGCAAATTCACTATCACTACTGTCACCTTCAATTATTTCATTAACATTTTTATTCTTACATACAATAGCAAAATGATTTTGCTTTCCACATTTGTTACATGTTTTCCCCATGGCTGGACAATTGCTACCTCTATGTACAAACGAGCATCTTCTACATTTGGTGCTAGCTTTCGTTGATTTCCCACGCTGACTGCTCGCCGCCGCCCGTACCTTTTGCTGTTTATTTCGTTCCCAATCGCCACTGCCGCTTTTGTTGTCTTGTCCACCTGATTGTCTTCGTCTTATTTCGTCTACTGTCATATGATTGCGTTGTAATTCTTGGACTTGTTGGTGGGTGATTTCTGCTACTCTGCACGTGTCTATTGCCTTTTGCAGGGTAAGATCTGGTATTCTTAAGAGCCGTTGTTGAACATCGTGATGACGTATGCCCATCACAATGCGATCGCGTATCATTTGGTCTTGAATTGATTCGGAAGTTGATGTCGAAAAGTTACACCTTTTTGCTTGATTTGTGATCTCTGTCAAAAACGCATCAAATGGTTCCGTGCTTTGCTGAGATCGACTATGAAACTTAAAGCGTTCATAAATAATATAATCTTTTGGAGAGCAATACGCATCGAATTTTTTCACAACTTCATCGTAATCCATTTTTTCTGCTTCGCTGAGGTTGAGGGTTTCAAGCACTTCCATGGCTTTTTCTCCCATGAGATTCAAAAGCATCGCTGCTTTCACCTTAGGATCCACTTCTGTAGATTTGCAAATAGCAATGACATACATCTCGAAATTTCGCTTGAACATCTCCCACGTGCAGCTCACATTTCCTTCAAATGACATCGGGGCTGGTGGTCTAAATTGCTCCATTTTGGCACTTGTTTCGTCGTCTTCTTTATTTTGTCCGTAGGTATACTCTCAAATAGTTTTAATTAGCTTTCAATTTTTTAAACTGGTTAAGTATTACAGCAATAATTTTAATATTATATCGTTGTACGCAGTGTCTAGGTTCTTTTTGTATAATATATATATATATTTAATTTAACAGTACCGGCTGCGCCATGTCGTGTACACGCGATATACAATATTAAATAGATCGAAACACTGGTATGGTATACTTTTATACAGGAAGATGTCTTTATTCTTTAAGTGCTGAGAGTCTTCTGACTAAAGTATACATTTATGTACTCTTTTAATATTAAAACATATAAGTAATATGTAAGCTTAATATAATACATTTGAACTATACTTGGCAGCTTTACTTACTCTACAACACCTACTAAATGTCCATCGTGCTATGTGAACGTCTTGAATCATTCTGTAACAATTTAGTTGGCAAGTACCATTCGGGCTTTCGGATCGGCATATCGACCATAGACCAAATATTCACATTGAAGTAAATCCTGCAAAAAAACCAACGAATTTCAAGTCGAGACTGACCATCTATTTACTGACTTCAAAGCCGCATATGATAACATTCATCGCCAGAGGCTCTATATGGCAATGGTCGAGCTTGGGATCCCGGAAAACTGATCTAATTGTTTCGTGTGACATTGGAAAAACGCGGTGAAGTGTGCAACTATGGATCAACTCTTCTATAGAATTCCAAACATGCATAGGGTTTCGACAAAGAGATGCGCTATCATGTACCACGGAGGGCACTATATTCAACAAATACGCCCAACTGTTGGGGACGATATTGACTTCATCGGCCGTTCCCAACGGTCTGTAATAGAGTTCTTCACGGCTGTTGAAGATCAGGAGAGAATTATTGGTCTTGAAGTTAATGAGAACTGGACCAACAAACAAACAAATTTATTATGTCGAGGTGGTTAAGGAGTTCATATACAATGGAGTTAATATTAACTTCAAAAAGGACATCTTAGTGGAGATCTGTCTACTGCTTCGGTTTGAAAAAAACAAACAGGGTTTAAACTCTTCGAAATCTTTCGAAAGAAACATTCTTCGATATTTAGTCCTGAGTGCGTGAAATCAACCAGCGGAACCAAAAACTGGATGTAGTCCAGAATGTTAAAACACGTCGACTATATTGGCTCGGCCACATATAGGTAATGGACAACAATACTTCAGCCTTCAAATCCCAGCCTCCAGGTTAACGGCGACAAGGAAGACCGAACTTCTGGTTTAAGGATCAGCTATCGCGGATGCTAGAGCGCTTGGCCTATAACTGGAAGAAGCATGCTTGGGCTCGCAGAGGATAAAAAGCTGCCGTACGAGTATCTCATAAGCAGAGACCCTTCATGCATCGGAAGCCAGTTTAGAAGAAGATGAGAGAAAGTACAATTTTGATTTAAAAGCTCATTTTTAAATAATAGGGCAGTACCTAGTTCTATGGATTAAAAAAAAAAACTTTCAAAAATATCTAAAAAATTAAGATTCTGCTTATGCTTCGGAAAAACCCAATTTTAGGACTTACGGGTCATATTCTTAATTTGATGTACTTCAAAATAGAATTTGTGCTCTATTTGTAAAGCCATAAACTATTTCTAATTCCAAAGATGGATGGATACGATATCGACGGATTAAACACCTCAAAAAATTGCGAACAAAATTGTATTATTTTGTGCTCTGGAAAAGAGTAATGTTAGGAGTTTGGGGTGAGCTTTAGAACGAAATACCTTATAGAAGGCTAATAGAATTCGTTCTCTATTTTGTAAACCATTAAGTGTCAAATTTTATCGAAGGATGCCTACGAATATCTTATTTGCTTGCCTTAAATTCAAGTACTTACCAGAGTGATAACACACTTTTTACTTGCGACTTATAAGTACTATAAGGCAAGTTATGCATTCGAAAAAAAATCGAACTCGAGATTTTGATCAAAGTTGACATTACGATGATAGCGAAGACCAAAAATGTGGGTCTCGCAATTCTGTCTGTCTGTCTGTCGACTACGGCCGATTTTCTTCAAACTTGGTAGATATGGGTTTTGATTTTTTTCCCCCCACACACTTTTTTCCTTTTTTTTTTAAGACCACAAATAACGGTACCTGCCATACGAATTTTTTTTTTTCGAAAATAACGGTAGCACCGATTTTGATCATTTTTTGTATGTTAAGACTCCCCAGCAGTTTCAATATTATTGTATATTCAAATTTTCAAAAAAAAAAATTTTTGGATTTTTAAAAAAAAATTAATTTTTTTTTTCTGAAAGCTTAATATTTCGAAAACCCCATGCTCGATTTTTTTAAAACTTGATAAATAAAAGTTTCTTAATAAAAATTATAAGACGTAAGAAAATAAAATTATTTTACCTAAGAATAACGGTACCCTCCATACAAATGTTAAAAAATGGTTTTCGAAAATCGTATTTTTCTCGAAAACGGTTACGAGAATTGTGCTAATTTTTTTTTCCTTTTTATTAATTTTTACGATCTTTAATCAAATAAAAAAATTGAAATCAAGATATTACTGACTGTACCTAACATAGAACCATTTTTTTAAATTCAGAATTTCTCATTATCGACATAACGGATTTTAGTGAAATGAAAAGTTTAAAAAACATTGCAAGCTTTAAAAAAATAATTTTTGAGTTTTGAAAAAAAAAAATCAATTTTTTTTGGGAAATTCGATATCTCAGAAACGGTTCAATATTTTTGTTTGTAAATTTAATTTTTATTTGAAAAATAATAAAAACTTTAAATTGGCGTACCAAAATTTTTTCTTATAAACGTTTTAAAAATTTTGCATATAAAAGCTTATTTTTTTAAGAAATCAGTACGGACTTATAATTTTTGTTCTTGTATAATCTAATATTTGTTTGAATCACATGGCATCCTGGTTTTAGCTCCAACTCCAACTACTACTGTTTTAGTCTATGAAAAAATGAATTTTATGCTTATGAACAGTTTTTCTCTAATAACATTGATTTTTGAAATTCTTGGTCGCTTACATAAGAGCAAGTTCGTGCGACCCAGTAGTGCATTTTATTTCTTTTCGGTATGTCAAAATCTGGACGGACTTAAAAAAGATTTTGCTATTATTTTGGCGCAAGCGCTTTACACAATTTTTTTATGAACGATGTTAAAGAATCCTCATGGATAGTGCATCGCCTTGTGTAAAACTATGTTTTAAATCAATGGTATCAGAGAGTTTTTTGACGATCTTAATGAAACCGAGTGCATTTTCCATCGTCATCATGCATGAAAGACTGAATTGGCAGGAAGGTCAAATCTAAAAGCTGCTCTTTATAGATTGTCTCTTAAGACGATAACAAACGCGGGTCTTAAAATCGATGGTGTGTGTTGATAAGAAGTCCTTCGGTTTTTACCAAGATCGGACTTGTTGGATACGCTTTTATAGTTGGCGGAGTTCAGATAATCTACTTTTTTGAGGATCGGTACCAAGTTGAGGTTTCTTTCAACCGATATGGTTTCCTCCGATAATGTTTTGTAGATCACCTGGTGCACATTCTAACCAAGTCATTGTTCGCTGCTTTGAATAGTCAACATAAAAAGTCATCAGAGTCATTAGCTTTATGAACTTAAGTTAACATAAAGTGGTTATTTACACTTCGTTCGGGTGAACGTAATTGCTGGTTTTTGTCGATTAGGAGTTTGGTATAATCTACCTAATAGGAGAGTTCAATTCATCATCGCAGATATACAGCTTGCAGAAATAATTGATAATCAACTGCAGTTCTACTGCGATGTTCCCTTAATCGTCCTTGCAGGCTTCATTTTCAGTCTTTTAATATTAGGAGCTCCTTGCCATATTATATCGTAAGACTTTCTCTCCTCATGCCTGCTAGGAGATTACTCTATTTCCACACTTCTCATGCTCCGCAACCAAATCTTGGCTAACTTAAGGTTGGTTTCTCGAAACATTCGGACATAAATGTTACTGGAGAAATGTGCCTTGCGTAGATCTCAATATGGCTAATCTGACTAATAGCTCCATATAGGCATTTTATCAATAATATCTAATTCCCGGGCCTAACAATCTGTTACACAAAATTTGACTTTATTTCCAGACCAACACAAATCAATTCAAATACTTAAGGTAAGGTCCCTTCAATTTATTTCCTCCTAACAACTTTCGAAACCTCAGCTTATTCTAAAATTATCATAAGTCAAACCGACAAAAATCTGACATCTGACATCTGACTTCGAAATACACTTGCTTCATAAACTAGGTGAAGGGCCCCCGCATTCTAAGCAAAGGTCGCAGGTATATTTATGTAATTTGTGTCCCTAATACATAATTCTCCCATAAAACCTTTGGGTTCACATAATTCTCTGTGGTGTATTGAAAGCTTATACGCCTTGAACTCCATTCAGTTCGTGCGGTTCTTTATGATTAAACACTCATAATATTATTGAGGAATCTCCCAAAACAAAGGGCTTTTGCTCCTGACTTCTGCCATCCCAACCATCGATTTCACTCTTCTTCCGGCTCCTAAATCAAAATAAATCGCCCATTGATGTCTATCTCCAGGTTCTTGGGGATTCGAGAAATCTATATATACGGGCTGATGCTAGGATGTTGGTGGCATAAGGCGACAAAGAACACACGCCATCGTCGGCCGCCGCCGCAGAGCTATCAAAATTATGATGATATACTTCACTGCTAAAGTGGGTCAGAATCTTCTGAAATATTTACCTTTCCACACAGATTCTTCGAGTCCGTAGCCCCGTTGGATTTATGGAAATCCAACGATTTAATTAATCGAGAATTATTAATAAATCAAAAATTTTGAACGCCAACAAGAACCAAACAAAATCAAAAAGAAAAAAAAAACCACCCGAAGGAAGCTTTCACCTCAAAACACGGATCGAGAATCCGAGAGGGCGAGCGAGTCAGAGAAGAGAATGCAAAACCCACAAACAGCATATTTTGTTGGCTAGGCTTAGTAATTTATTAGGCATTCTCCGTTCAAAAAAGGGGCAAAAAATCTGTCTCATAAAAATGATATATTTGACCCGAGTTACCATGGTTAGGTATGGTGGCTAAGAGGCCCACCCCCTTGAATATTATTTCTTGGTCGGGTTATCTTCTGTCTCAGCAGGTAATCAATCAGAGAAGCGAGTTCGAATTGAGGAGGATCGGTCGGCGTGGAGCCCCCTTCCGTTTCCAAGCCGATTTGGGCTTTTGTTTATTTTTGAGCTGGGGGAATGTTATTATTTTTTTTTTTGACTTTTGAGGTTAAATTTCCGGTGCTGTGTGTCTGGGGCAATGACGACACGACGACGCACGATACAAACCAACTTATTAGCATATCTTTGGAATTATATTTCGGTGATAATCAAATTCAATGATTTGATGTTTTTTCTTGTTCGTTGTATTGTGTTCCGGATGGCGCTAGAAAGGTTATTTTTAGGCCTTAAAAGGTGCATCGTGGACTGCTGAAAAATGCTGATGTGGTTCTTTGGAAAATTATACTTCTTATAAGACGATTGAAAAGAGTGTTATTTGAATATGTAGATTGGGAAAATTGATTGAGGAAATCGAGGGCAAAGGTAAGTAAATTAAGTTTTTTGTTTGTTATCGGGAATTTTGTTCAAGATTAAAGCATTAGAAAATCGTTAATGAAGTGCCGAAATGTATTTGAATTGATTTCGGGAAGTCGATCTTAGATATGGGTTTACGATTGACTATTGAGCTAATTTCAATTGATTTTTATTTGTGACAAAGGTTTCAAATGGATCTTTGGATCAGAGAATTCGAATGATGGTAGATTTCTTTTTTGGGGCATTTCTAAAGTAAATTAAACCAAAAGCTAAGTCAAAGGTGAAGGTTTTTAAGTTTGTCTAGTCTTGAAAAATTTGATATTCCTCGTGAATAAAATTACTGTTGTAGTTTTTAAGTAGTAAAAATAAATTAAAATGTGAGACTGGTGCGCACGTAATTTATCTTCGGTTCGACAGTCCTATAGAAGCTGAAAGATTATCAAATAAAAGTTTTATAACTCATAAAATATGTTTTTTAAATAGCTTAAACGGCTGCCTTAACATTACAAAGTAAAAATACATAAGCGCAAATGTAGGGATGGTAAGTCTTTCTTTGTGCTCTTATGCTCTTTTGACATCACAGAAGTTCGCGCTAAGATAAAATCTTATGGCTTTTGACTTTCCCACCAATTGAGATCTATGGAAGAAATCAGATGCAACACTATTGAACAAAGAATGAAGATAATCGAAGAAATGAACCGCAATATAAACGAACTCAATGATCGCGTCACAGGCTTAGAAGCACCATTTCAGATATCCTAGAAGAAGTAAAACCTAACTACAAGGTTGCGAAAAATTAATCACTCTTTCGGAAGAAGTTATAATTTTTGCAAATGGCGTCGGACGTCAATCATATATTTGACATTTGTGAACTAGACAGCTGCAGAATGCAAACAGATAAGCAATGGAGCGCTATACTCCGCAAGAATGTGGAATACTTGTGTCACAGCGTGAATTTTGACGTCGATTTCCTAATCGTGTCGCCACAACTGGCCAAACATTCCAGCGCTTAGCTACTCGACTCGAACAAAGTAAGACCACAGGAGATCATGCAGGATGTGGGCGCCAGCGAACTGGTCGTTTAGCCGAAAATATCGCATCTGTGGCTGCCGATGTCGCTGTGAATAAAAAACCATTGACCAGACGACGGGTGATGCAATTGAACATCATCCGACGGACCCTGCTGCAAATTTTAGTGAAAGACTTACACTCGTTCCCGTAAAAAGTGGAAACATTGCATTAGTTAATCTCAACAACGAAGATGACGATTTTGTTTTAAAAATCATCATGAGCGACGGGGCGCATTTCCACTTAAGTGGTAACGTCATTAGGCAAAATTTTCGTTCTTGGGAACTGAAAAGTCACTGACAACAAACAATCTATCAACTTTCAAAACGTGGATAAAAATATTCAAGAAATATTGGATTACGGCTTTGGAAAAGTTTCAGACTGCCAAAATTGTTTGTTCAGTATAAAATATTTAGAAATACCGTAAAATTTAAAATTAAGAAAATGAAACGGAATTTTTTTACATCGAAATTCCCCAACTTGTCCTGAAAAAAACTCTGGGAAAATATCAAATCTCTTGGTACCTCGAAGCAAACAAAAAACATTGAAGATGATAGTGATAGCTCAACAAACAGTGCGTGAGTTTTTTTTTTAACATAAACGTTTGTGTCTAGGTTGACAGAAATTTTAATAGAAGTCTTGAGTTTTCTTAAAGCTTCAGTTTTAAAAGAGTTTTTGAAGCACAGGGTATACAGTGGCGTAGTGTGGGTGGGGTGGAGGGGCGGCAGCCGGCTGGGTGCGGCATAATGTCGCCGGTGAAGCGGGTAGAGTAGAGATCACATGCATACCAGACATCTCCCACAAAGACCAAATGAGCCATGTTCTGCGATACGTACATATCGAAGGAGAAAAGGTCGCCGTGGTAAAATCTTTCATCGACTTCTTTGACTCAAAAGAAAAAAATGCAGAAGATCTCAGCAACGATATATTCGCGAAGATAACATCACACGGACTGGACATACAGAACTTGAGGGGACAGGCTTATGAAAACGCTGCCACAATGTCAGGGATCCACAATGGAGTTCAAGCCCGGATTAAAGCACTGAATCCGAAAGCTACATTCGTTGCATGCACAAACCACTCCCTCGACTTGACTGGGGTATACGTTGCTTCTGAATCAGTGAATTCCGTGAAGTTTTTTGGAACTCTGGAGAAGCTATTTGCCTTCTTTTCTGCATCAACTGCTCGGTGGAACGCTTTGGTTGCCGTCACAGGTCAAGCAGTGAAACGAGTCACTGAAATGCGCTGGAACGCTAGACATGAAGCTGTCAAGACGCTTAAAAATAAGTTTGAGGAAGTTCTTGAGGTACTGGAAGAATTGACGGATCCATCTCAAACTTCCGAAACAATATTGGGAGTAGATGACGCACAGATTTACCTGCAGCAACGAGGACTAAGTGTAGATAAGTGTGCTCGGAAACTCTGCGCTTTAAAAGCTCTCCTAGTGGAGAACAGAGACCGTTTCGTCCAAGCCGCAATCGGATTTGCTAAGACTCTCTGCGAAAAACTCGGAATCGTACTCAAAACGAGAAGAATTCGAAGGGGGAATAAACGCATGCATGGCGATGAATCCGCAGATGCAGTTTTGTCTCACGAGCAGGAACTCCTTCGAGATGTGTTCGCATCATTTGACAAGATTATTCAAGAAATGATGACTCGATTCCAGCAAGTTCAAGAAATAGCGGACAAGTTCGGATTTTTGACGCTAGCGAAGCTTTTGGACAGCAAGTGCGAGTGTGATCTTTCCCATAATAATAGACGAACATCGACAAAGGCCGAGTTTCAGATGGAGCGGAACTGTCTCCAGCTAGTTGTGAGAAAAGTTTTTCGAAGTTGAAGATAATCAAAAATTATTTCAGATCCACTATGAGCTCCACTAGACTATCAAACTTCGCTATATTGTTGATTGAGCAAGAATTGGCTGCAAATATTGATTTTGACAAAGTTATTTCCGACTTCGCTGCTCGTAAGGCCCGTAGAATCCATTTGTGAAACTGCTGATCCTATTTTACCTTCAATAAAAGATACCTCATTGCTTATGAAATGATGTCTCGAAATTTAATTTTAATTAAGTATTGAATGGAGGCGGCAAAATGGGTCTCCCGCCCCGGACGCCGAGATGGCACGCTACGCCACTGGAGGTATATACAACGCTATGAAAGATAATTTACCGGAAACTACTGGTCTCGACAATATGTGATCCAAATTTGTTAAAATCATTGGCGCAATTTTTTTGAAAAAAACTAGTATTAAGGTATTAGTATGATTCTATTGAGCAATTTGTTAACTTTTAGTCGTTTGATTTGCACAAAATACTTCTAGACAGGTTGAAGAATTATTTTCTTCTTTGAAAATTCAGCCCTGTACCTTATTGAACAATATCTTAGTCATAGAACTGATTGTGGTGGTGTGTCTCAGGTATCAATTTTAGGTCCACTTTTATTCACGTTGTTCCACAATGACTACTATCGATATACATAATTAAGCATTGGAAAGTTCATATGTATACAGACGATGTACAAATACATTTGAGCTATCGAACTGGTATGGTTGAAGATGCAACAGATTAAACGAAGATTTGATGCGAACAGGACAGAAGTCTCAAGAAAATCATCTGAAAATTCATTAATATGAATACTAGGCAATTTTGATACATACAAAGCGGTGTGGCGATCACAGAAGGACAAGGGATTTTCGGAAGGTCTGTTAGCAGAAGAGAAACTTCGACTTCTCAGAAGTAAGAAAAGGAGCAGAAAAAGCGCGCTATAAGGGTATAAGAGAGATGTCATAGCAGAAATGAAGTTCAGAGGTCTTGCGAAAAGGTAAAAAGAAGTACTCAATGTTATAATGTCTGCAATGAACCCTATCTGTCCTAAGAATATGGAAAAATAACTTCAGAAAACTTTGTAACGGGTGATGATGAACTATATATCACTTTAAGGTAGGTTGTACTCGGTACTCGGTTTACCCAATCTAGACGAAGTGTCTTCGAAGAATTAAATTCCCCGAGGTTGTGGGTACCCCATTGTATAATGCTGTCAAGATCGGAATCTTATGAGCTTATTAGCTGCCATTTCAGTTTCACAGCCAAATAATAGGGTTGTGAGTCTGGAAATCAATATGAAAAGCTGAGAGAGCTAAGCGAAACATCAGTGAAGTGCATTAAAATTTTCAGACAAAACGTCATGTATTTAAGAAATGTGAATTTAAGAAAGAGTTTCGGAGACAAACCGGGCATACATCAGCATTCATTTTATGTATATCTGACTTGAAGCTTTCCCAAACACTTTGTATTGAGCGGTCAAAAACTTCATTTATAAATTTAACGAGGAAGAGTCTCTACGATACCAAATGCACACATTTTCGATAAAAAAAGCTCCGTGCCAAACTCTATCAAATGCTTTAGAAATATCGAGCGCAATTGCCTTTGTTCCTCCAAAATGATGTAAGGATTGTTCCCATTTTTCGGTGAGATATGTCATCAGATCACCAGTTGCTATTGCTACGAAACCCTTACTTCCGGTCACCTAAGAACTTTCGTTCTTCGAAAATTTTCTTAAGTTAAATTGTAGATCAGTATTTCCATGACCTTGGAAGAAAGGGACGTTCGTGCAATTGGTTGGTAATGCCAGGGGACGAAGATTTGTCTTTTTTAGGGAAATATTGGACAAATGCCGTTTTCCATCTATACTTATACTCGGAAAGATACAAAAAGTGTATGACAGATGTAAAAGCTTATAGACTAAGAGCCCACAGCAATTTTTGTGTGTGATTGATAACAAAAAATAATTAACATAATTAGATAGACCTTTAGTAGTTATTTACAAATGTGAACGTCTTGCATGCTCCAGTTGGAGCAATAGTGCATAAGTGTGCATCAGATATGCAGTTCTTTCCAAAGTTTAAAAAATTGTGATAAAAAATTTGCCATAACTTCAAAATGAATAGCTAAGTGCCCTGATTGCAAATATCGAGGTCCAAGACGTTTTGAAGGCGGTCTTCTTCGTGCAAGAAGTACGCTGTTATTATCGCGTCTTGCAGGCAGAAAACTGTCTGTAAATCGTCTTAGACCTCAATACTTTCAATCAGGGGTTAACTCTGCATTTTGGCAAAGTTGTTATCACAATTATCTAGGTAAGTATGCTAATTATTTTTTGTTCTCAATCACACCCAAAAATTGCTGTGGGCTCTCGGTCTATCACATAATAATTTTGCTAGCGTAGAAGAACACCTCTGCAGAACTAAAGAGAATAATCAATACGGACCAGCGGATGTATGTATTTCAAGATCTTTGAGGAATCTTGCGACTGTACGAGTGGGAAAAATAATTTGTCCCATATAGATTTACTTACGCTCTCGAGAACAGAAGGACTCATAACAGTGAGTGGCAAATTCGAATTAGCAGCAAACTGCGTTGCAACCAAATTTGCTTCTTCTTCCGAGCTGACAAAAGAAGTGTTGTTGGGAACGAGTTTTCGAACCGAAAGACCAACATTTTTTCATCCTTTGGGACATTGAAGTATTTTTCGACGCAGATTTTGATTATGTGTAAACTTAGTTATTCGAATATGAGCATTGCAGGTTTAACTCGTTTGCCTCTACTTTTTCCGGTTTTCCTCAGTTTGTTAAATTTTTTTGTCGCATTTTGAAAGCTTAACTTTCTCAAACTAAAAACATCTTCAGAGCCATTGTCGTACCAAGAATTCTCTTTGGAACTCCTTATGTCCTGTTAGGGATAAAAGTTTTCTGTCCATTGAGAAAAACGCTTTTTATCATATCAGCATTGCAACTTTTGTCTTTATCCAGAAAGCTTAAACATATTTAGGGGGATATATGTACACAGGCGAAGATCCTACATTTTCGAAATTTGAGCTTGAATAAGTCTTGAAGCGCAAATTATTTGGTCGTAGATATTTTAGGAGATATAAAATCATTGAACTCTCTAAATTGGGGGATTTAATCATGATAATGGCCTCTCAAATATGTGGGCTTAAGCCTTTGTAATAGCTCTCTTTTAAGTGCTTTCATGTGTTTCGTTCCACAGAACGTGCGTTGTTTTGACAATTTTTTACCTTTTAAAATTAAAAAAAAATTTAATAAGTTTCATTAGAATATTTCGTCCACAACTGAATAACCCAATTGACGGTTTGATTGCAATTCCTTTACGTCCCAATACCTCTACCCTATATAGCATTAAAGCTCATTGTGTTTAGCATACACCTCATACGTGTACCATACTCTGAGCTTCAATTATTTTTGCCATATTCATTTTCCTTGGAAATATTTTGATACTTTTTATTATAAATTCACTTCATGTTTAAAAATTCTTTAAAGTAAACATTTTTGCTCTGTTGTTACAGGATAAAGAACGAGAGATGATTTCCTATAAACAATGAGCCCAAGCGAACTTTAATCCACCCGAAGTTTAATCATCTAAATCAAGGATTATAATCTCGCGCTCTCCACAAATGCAACACATTATTACCTGAGGCTCCATTGAAAGCACTTAAATCCTCGAGGCGAAGTGATGCAATTGTAATTGCAAGCGAGACCATTTCATAAACTAGTCCCCGCGTCTCTTTGGAGGATTATTAATTTTATTTTAATTAAGTTAATTTATGCTAACAAAAGAGAATTTTAATTAGCACATAAAACCACACCCGGGGACTCCACAATCAGGCCTTGGCTAAGTCCGGGTCTCGGCCGGTTGCAGTGTTTTGATTATGACGACGACGATGATGATAATAATCATTATGGTGATGGTCCAGGACCCTTCTATTCAAAATGCAAACAAGTATATGGAACGATTTGCATGCATGGCCAATGAAGCACCTATAGGAACACACATGACACTCCCCTCGATGGTGCTGGAGATAGCTACATATATCTACCACTTGCTGAGAGGCTAAATAAAGTTTGTTAGTTAGTCATGGCAAAGATGATAATTACTTTTTTTCTAGCTGATTACTATTTTTGTTGGTGATAGTGCTGGGAACTACTACTGCTGAGACTTTGGCTACATGCATATCATAGTTTAATAAATTTAATAAAAATCTTCTTGATAACTGGACTTTAATTTTTACTAAGACTATGGGACTCTGAAATTTAAAGAAGAGATCGTAAGTCAAGATGAAAGAAACTCATAATTTGATGTTGTTGAACCCGATTGAAAATTTAACCTTCTTATGTCCTTAAATTAACCATATATGCGTATTGCATATTGTATAAAAAAATATATTTTGCTTAAAATTCTTTTAAAAATCGACTTTTCAATTTTTCCTTATTTGTTTTTAAATATTTTTTTTTTTTATATTTTTTTTTAATATTTTTTTTTTTAATAATTTTCTTAAAATAAAATTTTTAAATATATTAACTATTTTTGACATATCGAATTTACAACAAAAAATAATACCTTTTTTTTTAAAATCAAAATATAAATATTGTTTTTAAGTTTTGATATGCAATGTTTTTTTTTAACTTTAAAGAAGCTGCTGTAAAAAAATAAATTTAAATCTATCGTGTCGAAAATGAGAAGGTGAAAAATCCAAAAAATCGTCTTATGGTAGGTACTGTCAATAAAATCTTAATTTTTGTTTTTTTTAATTACAAAAAACTTAGGTGCAGTTTCCCAGAATAATGAGAATTTTGAAAACCATTTTTTTTCCATTTGTATGGTCATTGTTGTCATATCAAGATAAACGAATTTTTTTGTTCTAGAACTTGAACAATGTTTTTGAAATATTGAATTTAAGAAAATTGGAAATTGGTTTTCAAAACTCCTAAAACAAATTTTTAAAAATTTGTATATTGTGTACGCAATCAAACTTTTTATGAGATTTAGAACACAGGTGCTATATGGGAAGTTGAGCATTAGTAAAAAAGATCAAAATCGAGATTTCGATCAGATTAAAGACATTACTATGATAGAGAAGACTAAAAAAGTGGGTTTCGCTATTTTCCCTGTCTGTCTGTTCAACTGCAGAACAAGCGGCTCGGAATTTGCTTTGAAAACTTAATAGATATTATTTTTGAACTTTTCCAATTGAAAAAACTCCTTAAATTAAAAAAATTATTTTTTTTTTGAAAATTAATTTTTATTTACGCAATAGTACAAGAGTAAAATTGGTGAATCTGAATTTAAGGATTAAAATTTTTTTTTTTTTCATAATTGATTTATGAATCAATATTAAGTATTTTGTTTTTAACTCCAACAATTTAGAAAAATTTTTCAGCCTTTTTGAAACAAAGCTTACAGTTCTGAACATTTTTAACAAATAAAATCCGTTTTAAAAAGTGTTTGGAACATAAGAGCAAGTTAGTGGGATTCATTAGTGCATTTAATTTAAATTGTTATTAGTTATTAAGTTCTTGTATTTTTTCGCATTATGAAATTGTATGTAAATATTTTTAAAAAATAAATAAAATTGGTAAATTAAAAGTATGTAAGTAAGTTTTAACATAAATTTGAAGCATTCTTGATTCCCCAAAATTTTGTTTATTAATATTGGTTTAACGACCCCTTAATGTTTTTTTTTTATATAGGATAGGGCTTAGGTTACAATTCGAAATTGTTTTCAGTCGACTAACACCATTCTTGTAACATTTTCATTACCAACAACCGTAAAATTTAACACTAATTTTATTTTATGTTGTATAAAAAATTTGGTTTTAAATAAAAACATAAAAAAGAAAAATAACAAACAATCAAAAAGAAACAAAAATAAAAATGTTTAATGTAATAGTTATACAAACTGAGACAAAATACCTAACAACAACAACAACAAAGGGGTTCTCATCCATGGCTCGTCTGCAATTAATACAAACGACACAAACTTTACCCAAAACAAAAAATATTTAACTCCAGAACAGAAGAAAAACACAAGATTTATGATCCGCACTCGAATGAAATTCAAAACTTTAAATTGATTGTCTCGTAAAATTTCAAAGAAATCCACAAGAAAAAAAAGAAGTAATTTCCATAAAAAATAACAAACGATCACAAATTTTGTTTAATTTAGATCTTCTACTTTGATGATGTCCAATGTCCGATGCCCTGGGAAGATTATCTTCTAAAAGAGAATCATTCACATAGTACGGGATTTAAAGTTATGTTATGGTGTCTTAAACAAAAGAGAATACTAAGATTTGACAGGTGCACCTGTTGTGACAGTAGTGATGTATTCGAGTCGAATTTTTGGAAAGCAGTAGTGTAAACTTCCATGTTATTCCAAAATAAGTAAAATAAGAGGCTGTATACCCCTGAAAACATTTTTGCAGGGGCTGATAAAAAGAACCCAGGACCCACATATCAGAGTATTCCTTGGAAATAAGTTTTATAGGAAAATATCAATTGTATGTAATTTGAGAAAAATCTACGCTCAAATTTTGTACAATATTTTAGCAAAATGGGTTGAATGAAATAATCGAATAAGTATTTTTGAGGAGTTTTCGTCTTGGTCTTTCAATGTTCGACCAAATTTTTGTTAGGTTGGAAGTTTTTTTCTTTCAATTTATATGGCCGATAAAAACGATTAAACCTTCCAAGAACAGTTTGGTATCAACATAGTCCGTCAAAATCAAAACAAGGCTGGCTTGGCCAAGAAAATGTCTCTTCATCGTTTCCGAGAAATCGGTTTGGACTTCAAGGCCCCATGTGAGATTATCTAGATGGAACCTAAATTAACAAGAAATGCCCATTCACTGGCAAAGTAAGGTTTCGTGGACTCATCCTAACCAGTTGTCCGCAAATGCAAAATGCAAAGGACCATTGTTGTTCGTTGGGACTACCTACACTTTGTTCGTGAATACATTCGTTTTGAGAAGTATCACAGAAATATGATTGTCCACTAGTCACCAGATTTCAGGGATATTGAAGCCGGAAATATTGTCACCATTGATGAATCCCGGCCATTGTCGAAGACTGTGCGTTGCAAGGTGCTTAAATGCTCGCACGGACAAGGAGCCAGGCTTATGAAATTTTAAAATATAATATAAATTTTATATATTTTAAAATATAACAAGAAAAAAGAAACATCATGCATTTTTGGTAGATTTTAAGAAAGCTTCCAAAACCGCGAAAAGCAACTCACTTTTATATTAGTTTGATAGGTATCTCTACAATGTTTTTTAGTGCCTATACAAATCTGTCACAAGCAAATCAGCGTCAGTTGTGAATAGGAGTGAGATGTCAAACGTTTTCATTACTTTGACTAAAGTTCCAAAAGGTTGTGTTCTCAGTCCTTTTCTTTTTGCTCTTCTCCCTGATGATTTACCCGTTATGTTTTTGTGATGTTGGGAGAAATTAATGTTAAAAAATTTGTATACGTCGATGAATAAGTTATTCTGACGTATAGACCCATCACCCTTCAGCTTCAAATAAATAAGCTTGGGCATAACAGAACCACTTGAGATCTTAAACTCAAAAGTCCTGATAATTCAATCAGAAAATTATCAAGAGAAAGTTGACACTATCATGAGAACCTTAAGAGGTTATCATATCATTGAGTTTAGGAATTTGGGTTTTGTGATACCAAATTATTATTTTTTTGGTTTCAGAGAAGTTGAACAAATTGAATGCTCACAATGTTTTTTCTTCTAACGCATTTTCAAAGTCTCTATATCAATTCAAGTACTTTTTAAAGTCTTTAAGTCTATTTTTGGCCCTTTTTTGAAAAATCCAAAAATTAGGCATTTTCAAGTTCATATTAGTGAAAAATCAATTCTTTCACAAGGCATGCTCACACAAATTAGCCAGTTGAATGCCTTCACTCAATCAATTCACCCGTGATACCCGTTTCACTAGGAATGCTCATCATTTATCATGCCCGATCCTAATTTTGGACGTACCGTCAAATACATGATTATAGAAAAATCTATCCGGCACACTTTTCCAATGCCATTTTAATTTGAATGTTCCCCATTTCTCCACCCACGAACCCCCAACCCCCCGCATTATAAGGGTCGTATTAATCCCTTGAGCGCATGTGAATTATAAAAAAAAAACTCAAAATGTAACAAATGGACTTAAACTAGATTTCTACTTATCTTTGGAAAACGCAATTTGAAAAGACATTGTGGAAAATACAAGCAATAAAATGCAAACAGAAAGTAGAAGTCAAGAGCTTACGAGTTAAATAAGTTCAAACCTAGCATTAGGAAGACTCTTTTTGTCAATTTATCTGAACGTCTTGGTGTTTTCTAATTAATAAACGACACATTGTTAAATTATTCTTGAGCATGTTCTAAGAAAATCATTCTACTCTAAGCCTTAAAAACGTATAAAGATCTGTAGATTTTTCTGGTGGTATACGTTTTTTAAAAATACCTCAAAAAATCGAATAACTTAAGCTCAGGAATTTTTGTAAGCCAGCGAACTGGTCCACTTATTTTTATCCAACGATCATTGATCAAGTCAATTCTTAACTTTACGAGTAAAGTTGAATGAAGCACCATCCTGTTGGTAATATGGTAAAGCTAGTTGAATCAGTGATGGAATGTTCTCTAACAGTTACTTTGTTATTGATTTACGTGAACTTTTTTTATCATATTAAACTCTAACAGTTCCGGTAATATTGGACGCAGAATGTGTTTGTAAATAATGAGCGTCTCCTTCTGTTTCGATTATCTGCAATTCAAGTATGGAGATTGTGAAAAATTGTGGTCCCATCTCTTGTAAATTGAGATTCTTCCATCCGAAGAATTCTGCCTATAAGCTCGTTGTCATCTAAGCTCCACTTCAGCATCCAAATCATGAAGAACCACTTACACATGTTTATGGTGATTTGCATAAAGATTGTATGGCACGGTGGTGTCTGATGGCCATATTGTTCCGTTGACATCTGTCAAATCTATTGTTTAATCTTCAATTACTCATGCCAAATCACTAACTCGAGTAACATGATTGAAAAGCTCGTCCAAATGATCAAACTTTATTATCAAAATGAGTGTTTGTAAGTGCAAACTATGCGATTGTTGCGCTCATTTTAAGATAGACATGGTGGTTCTACACAGTCGACTTTTCAACGTTTGGTGGCCAAATTTAAGACGACAGGTTTGTTAATTGATCAATAAACACTCATAAGATAAGTGAATATCAGATCGGTGGAGAACCATCGCCATGAAAATATACAGCAGAACCGGAGAGAGTCAATTCCTCGCCGTACACAAGAACACCGACTTTTGCAGACTTTCGCAACTTGGCGAATTTTGGGTTGTGACTTGGGCCTACACCCGCACAAGATTCAACTGCCCCAGGAGCTCAAAGTTCATGATCATAGACAACACCGTTTTTTGGCTGAATGAGTTTCGGAGCGTTTGGAAGACGACCCCAATTTTGGTCGAAAAATTATCTTTAGTGACGAGGTTCATTTTTTGATGAATGGCTATGTTAGCAAGTAAAATGACGTTTATGGGACGATACAAGCCCACACGAGGTTCACAAGATGATAATGCATACTCAAACCTTTACCGTGTGGTTTGGTTTTTGAGCATGTGACATCATTGGTCCGTGCTTTTTGGAAAACGACGTTGTTGAAGCGGTCAACGTCAATGGCGAGCACTACAGAACGATGATAACCCATTTCTTATAGCCCAAATTCAACCATATGGACCAAGATGACATCTGATTCCAGCAGGACGGGGGCAAGATTTACATTCTGCATGGACAATTTGAAGGTAAGGCTATCTCTCGCAGAAGTGAAGTCAGTTTTCCACCAAGGTCATGATATTTGACCCTGATAGAATTTTTCTTGTGGGATTTCCTGAAATCGCAAGTCTGTGCGAATAAACCACAATCGGCTGATGCCCTTTAGGTGAACACAACAAAGGCCATCGCTCAAGCTTAGCCGGATCTATGGGGAAGACTCATTGAAGATTGGACCACTTGAATCCGCGCCACCCTCAGAAGTCGAGCCAGGCATTTGAAAGATGTTATATTCTGTACATGATGGCACACATGGCCCTTTCAATTACAAAACGAAATTTGTAAATACCTCACACACACCTTATTTTATTTCAACATCTAACTTCCCTTATTGAAAAACCCATTACATTAAAACTCTTATGTTTTTTGATGAGTTCTAGGAGCTTTCAATATTCTTTCATTAACCGAAATTCTTTCTACTTGTAGAGATCCGTCTTCAGGTTGTGTATTCAAAATTGATTTAGAAGCCATCAAAACGTATTTCTAAATCAGCTCTTATGATTTTTATTAAACTTCGTACTTTAAGTACTTTATGTGATTGTCATGAAACTAAATAACATGTGTTTCTTTTTGAAAGTGAATGCACATCACTGAAATAGGATTTTGGCATTTTTGAGTACCAAACAAAAATTTATCAATACATATTCGTTATTGGCTAGACCAAGTGCGTTCTTTTTTCGCACAAAGACACTACAAAATTAATTTTTTTGCATTTCAAATTCATTAATAAATAAATAAATTTAACAAATTAGAGAAGAAGATAACTCTATATTTTTGTCAAACTTTTTCCTAAAAAACAAAAAACCTTATACATACACGACACGTACATATATTAAGTCTTCAGTACTTGACCACAATACATACGTACATTCTTGAACTATAAAAGAAATTTCGTACAATCGAGTCGCACTTTGTTTAATATCTGAGACGACTGTTAGGGCACCATAAATGTAAGATGGTATTATCAAAGGTCTCATCGGCAACATCATATTCCCGAACTATTTCTTCTAAATGTGCTGATCCTAAAGGAACGGGTTACCCCCTGTACACGTACACAATCAACGAATCAGGTTGATAAATTTCCCTTCATTTTCGAAATGAGTGTCGTTGTCGTTGAATATTTTCCTCTTAACTCTGCTTCCTATTGTTTTGCATATTGGGATATCAATTATTCAATTGTGTCAATGGTCACCCCGGTCAGTCGGTGGAAAGATGATATCCGTTTTCTGTCTCGCGGAGAAATTAACGAAATAAAAATTCAAATTTAGAATAAGAAAAGCACAATCAGGAATTGTATTATGGGGCACCATAACCGACCGACGACAACGACCAAGAGAATGTGTTGTGTTGTGCATGCTCAGCAGGTGTCAGAGAACGGCCTGTGTAGATATTTGGATGATGCATGGGTTTGGGCTTTGAGCCGAACAAAACGTTTGGGAAAAATGTTTTACGCTTAAAACCAAGAAACTCATTAATTTCGACAAAAGGTGGAGGAGATACGCGCAGATATACTATGGGCAAGCCTTAATTTGCTGATGACCTTATATAGTATTTGTAAGCAGGAAGGTGGTTGAGCCTACGGTGAGTGTGTGTCAGAGTGTATACGTTCTTACAACAAGTATAATTAAATTTGTCCGGCATGTTTTGTCGTTTCGGGTCGAAGTGCGCGTATATCTCAGCGGGAGAAGATTTAGGGGGCTTTATAGCTATTGACAAGAACGCTCTATACGGAGCTTATAAATATTCATAATTTACCTTGTTTCTATAAATATCAACCTGAAGAAATAAAAATTTTAATAAATGACATAATCTTAAGCGATCAATCATCTTCTGTGAACACACAGCAGGGAAGATATATACGAACCCTTATTTGGGGTTATGGCTGGGTGTGGATAGTCACTCTGGACTACCGTATTTCTAGGGCAGACATTTTGGACAAAATAACTACTGGTCATGCGAGAGGGCGATGTCAGATTCTTGAAAAGCAAACACTGGTAATGAGGTGTTAAGGGCGGAGTTGGAAATATGTCCAAGCTGTATCAGTCAGTTGCTTACTCATTCATGTGAATTAAGATGCTATTGGGTTACGTGATAATACGGAAGTGATTACTCGATGTAAAAAGTTGAAAAAAAACACTATAACTTCCAGTAGAAGCCCATGTACTTGTTGGCAAATGCTTACTTACTTACTTATAAAAGGTGGAGTTATAGTTCGGAGTAGACTAATGCTTCTACCAACAAACTTCACCCAGCCAGCTCGGTTTATAGCTAGATGTTTCCAGTTTCGAACACAAAGTGCGTGCTCTTCCACTTTTTTTCCCCTCTCAGAATATTGGAATCAGAATTATTGAATCAGCAACCTCAAACGTTGGCATTTTACTTTTTTAATCTAGGTCGGTTTTAGTGTACAGCCCATATAGTTTATTGTTGTATCTTCCATGCAAAGAAGCAGCAAAATCTTCCGAAGAAATTTCTCTCAAAGTACTTTAAGAGTTCTTAAACACCTTTAATAGGGTCCTTACTTATGTACCACATATCAGGACCGTGATAATCTATAAGGGAGCTTTTAGTTGATTCGAGAAGGGACTTTGAGCAGCTATTGGCAAGAGTTATTTATCGTTTGATGTCAGCACTAGCATCGTTATATGAGTCCTGGAGTGGAGCCTAGGCAGATAAAGGGCGTGTAACTACTCGAAGTAAAAGTTATCTATAGTAACATTCTGTCCAACTGTTGGGTGTCTTGAAAACAGCATTTACATGCTATTGTACTCATTTACCTCAAAGGCAGTCTTCTACTCTTCTTTCTTATACTCACAAAAGTTCCACTGACACCAAGCTTTGTTCTTTCGATTAAGCCAATATCGTTGGTGTAAGCGAATAACTTCAATTCTGAAAAATGGTCCTCTACTGTTGGTGTGGAATTTTTGCTTGATGCTATCGTATGCGATCTTCAAATAGATAGGTGGTGAAGGTCATTTTGAGGTTCATGGGATAGTCCAAGATCTGCTGTAATGTAAATATTTGGTCGATAGTGGCCTTTTCTGGCCTAATGCATTTCTGATATGAATCTTTTAGGTTGTGGATGAAAAGCTTCAAATGACAGAAATCATCTTGTAGGTGATTTTAATGAGACTTACCCCGTGTAAGTTAGTGCATTTCAGGAGGATTGCTCACTTCTTTAAAAGTACCCTGAACAAAATAGTTTTTTTTTGTAGATGATAGTTGCTGTGGATCGAAATCAGACCTGCTAATCATTATGCCAAAAGGTACTACATGCCTCTTGAAGATCAAGCAAACAATGATAAGGTACTTTTCGTCGGACGAGCCCTCTTATGATGATATTTCTTGAATGAACTAGGGCATACTCCTAAATATGTCATTACAAGTCTCGTTGAAAAAGGTCTTCAGCTCAAATAGCTTTATCGGGCTTAAGTTTAGATATAGGTACCTGTCTTAACTTCTCCCGTCGAACTGAAAGCTAGTTCTGGCTGCGTCACTTCCAGAAATGTGTCTACCTCTTCGTAAAATTTGCGAACGTCATATCAGCTTTGACACTCTATCTTTTCGGAGAAGCTTTTCTCTTACTCTTTTTTGGAGATCAAAGAAGTCGGTTTTCCTCTCTCCTCCTCTGATATCAGAGTTCCTGAGCAGCATTCCCCCTCGGTATGTCTACTATTCCTTGGATTTATAACTTTTTAATTGCTGATACTAAACAACCATTTACTATATTTTTCAAGTTGCTCCCTTGCAAAAATTAAGCAATTCCTAAATAAAACAGTGCTTAATAGTATTTACTAAAAAAATCATCCGAAGAAAGTAAGTACTACGGCCAAAAGTGCGTCTTATGTTCCAGGCCGATTTTATTTGGTTGCCATTTTTGTGTGAATGAAACTTATTAGGTGTTATTTAACAGTCAAAGAGTGTAGCAATTTATTATGCAGAATTTTACTTAGCAGAATTGTCTTCAAATTTGTGAAACATTTTATTTAAATAATTGTTCCATTGTAAATACACGGAGAAAAAAACATGTCTTTTTTGGTATTAATTATTATGTGCGAAGCCTCACTATCCCCTGACTTGACGCCTTTTGATGTTTTTTATATGAGAACTTGAAGGAAAAGGTGTACAATATATATCATCAAACTAACCACAACCTCGTTAATTAAGGACAACAAACACAATTTCTGAAATTAGGTACCACCGAAGTTTTGTTATGCTACGATTAAATGTAGGTAAAAGAGCTCTCCTTTGCGCCACGGCCAGGGGCGCCCACTTGACAAACATCATATTCCAAATGTTAACGACCAAAAGTTATTAAAACAAAACATCGGCCTGGAACATAAAACGCACCCTGTACTTAGAAAATTTTCTTAAGTCAAAATCTAGTACTTAGTTACTAAATATGCAATTATTACGGGTTCAGTTCGAAGGTTGTTAAGCTTAATGAAAATAAATATGATTAAAGTCTTCACAGAAGTTTAAATGGCGCCAAGCCCCAGACAGACCCTGCTGAAATTTTAGATCTTATTGTAACCAATTATAATGCATCTCAAACTTCCTGAACGCGAATATTGACATGAGAGAAAATTAACTGACCCCAACTCTTCAGGGACTCGATTTAGATCATATGCGTTTCTGTACAAAAATATGTATAGGGTCACCCACATAATGAGTTAGATTTGAAATCTCTGTCTAAATAAACTGTCATCCCAGACTTTATATATGTATGTATGTATGCTTATTTAAAACTAAAATTTTGTGGTTCGATAGCTGGAAGAGAACGAGGACCTAGTGACTTACAACTCTCAACTATTCCCGTGTGCGTTTTTGCCAGGAATGGAGGGGACCTACAATTTTCTGCCGATTCCGAACCGCTAATGAGCAGCACTTTTGAAATTTTGTTTGCAGCGGGTGAGAATCAAACCCGAGGCCTTCTATATGATAGTCCAATGCACTTACCATTATGCAAGGGATACTACGTATGCTTAGTTCAAGGTTTAAAAAAAATAGGATATGGATCGTTCAACAGCTGCCAAACGTGCTAAGATTGTGAAAACTTTCTACAAAAATACTAAGTCTGTAAGGAAGGTTTCGCTCACTATTCGACTATATTACTAGGCATTTTTCTTTTTATGCTCAGACCAGGGAACTGAGCTGTCAAAAAAGATATGTGTTACTATTTTGACACAGAGCGCCCAGGTTGTTTTTCTATTTTCAACCAGAGCTAGCTCTATAAAAAAATCAAAAAATAAAAATGGAGATTGACAGTTTAGTGCTCCAGTGTGTTTCATAAATAAATTGAAGAGCTCTGCTCGGAGCGTACTCGAGATGCTCAAGGGCTCAAGCTCTACTTAGTGCTCTTCTAAGAGTTAAAAGAGAAAAACGCCTATTGTCGTCAAAATTGTATGTGTCTATAGGCAAAACTGTAAGAAAATTTGAATAAAATTGAACAGAAAATATATGGTAGCCCTTAGACTGGGCCAAAAAAATTGACTATTTTTTTTTTTGAAAGATATATCGAGAATATCATTCAGAATGACAAAAAAAAATTTTCGTATAAGTTTGAGCCCTTAATATCAATTTTAAGAGGGCTATCATCGCTAATTTTGATTTTTAGTCATAATTTCATGTTTTGCGTCAGAACTGACAAAACATTGAAGTAAAAAAAATTCATTTTGACTTACTTTTATATAAAATTAAATTCCCTACAAAAAAGGTCTAATTGAAAATTTTCGTCAGACAAGCCGTTTTTGAGTAATTAAGCTTAATAAATTGTTATTTTTCGTTAGTTACAAAATTCCAAATTAAAAAAGTAAAATCGAAGAAAAATAACAATTTATTAAGCTTAATTACTCAAAAACGGCTTGTCTGACGAAAATTTTCAATTTGACCTTTTTTGTAGGGAATTTAATTTTATATAAAAGTAAGTCAAAATGAATTTTTTTTACTTCAATGTTTTGTCAGTTCTGACGCAAAACATGAAATTATGACTAAAAATCAAAATTAGCGATGATAGCCCTCTTAAAATTGATATTAAGGGCTCAAACTTTTACGAAAATTTTTTTTTTGTCATTCTGAATGATATTCTCGATATATCTTTCAAAAAAAAAAAAATAGTCAATTTTTTTGGCCCAGTCTAGTAGCCCTTCATGAGAGTATTAAAGAAGATTCAAATGTACCTAACTTGACGGGGATGACAGCATATGCGCTTGGCCTACTGACATTATTGTTACTGGCGCGTTTGAAAGTATTGAATCGGAGACGGCAAAGATGAATTTGGTTATTAATAAGGACATGACAAAGTATTTGCTATCATCGACAAAAGAATCTCAACATCGTCAACTTGGACAAAAGGTCACGATGGATATGTAAAACTTCGAAGTCTTCAAGGACTTTGTCTAGCTGGGTTCTTCTATTACCTTGCAAAATGACAATGACATCAGTGCAGAGATCAAACGAAGAATTATTCTCGCCAATTCTTGTGTCTTCGGGCTAAGAAGGCATTCGAATAATAAAGCCCTCTCTATAAAAGAACCAAGGTGACTGTTCGCGCACATGTTGATTTTTTACACTCCAAGTCCGCAATTGGGCGGAAAACGGAGTGGCAGAGCTCAGCATGTGCGCGAACAAGCCTAACTCTTCTTTTATGACGTCTACACCTGAACGTACACCAGTGTTCCTCAAACACTGGTTATTTGGTGTCGTCGGTGTAGACGCCATTTGCTTTTTTTCATGTTGGTCATTCTCGATCTAACTCTCAAAGTGAGCAGTCAATTTTTATTCAATGTTCAACTAAATCTTTTTTTTCTTTTTTGTAATAAAATTTAACTTTGAGTAAAATTAAAAAAGTGTTAATTCTTTTAATAATCTTTTGGCCATAGTTTGTGCCGAATCAGTGACCTTATAATATACCATAATCATCTCATTCCTGCTGTATGGGGCAGAAGCATGGACTGCTCAAAAAGCATAAGATACAGCGGCTGAGATAGCTGGGACACCAACACACCAGCTCTATGAGCCTTCAACCCCTGATAGTCAGAGCAGCAGAGGAAGACACCAACTTGGTTGGTGTACACAAGTGGAGAACGACCTCAACCAACTTGGAGTGCGTTACTGGAAACAGCAAGCTGGAGTTCAAGCTGGCTGGCCGGAGGGATTTGTTGGTTGTGGCCGTAGTTCATCCTGGACTGTCAGCGCCAACTGTAAGAAATGTACATAGGTTTCGTATAGAAGCTTCTTTAGATGCTTCTTTTTCATTCATTACCAGTTGCAAGCTCTTTCATCAATTTCCTGCTCCATTAAAATGAATCTAAAGTTCTTTTGAAACATACTCAAAAATCATTCCAACTCTCATTCAAATTATATAATTGTAATAAAATTATCTTCTGCCAACTTCTGAGAATGTCCAGGAGAATCGAATTCTATACATACATATCATTGGAAAACTAGACGCAATAAACTGAATTTTCCATTCCTATTCTTTCCACTAGTCTGCCATGTGCATAATTAAAATTTTGTCCTCGACCAAAAATTATAAAAAAAATAATAAAAATACAAGGAACAGTCAACAGAAGTCCATAGTTTACTGGTATCAAAATCAGTCCTCACATAAAGAAAAAAAAAACCTAACACGCACATGAAAACCTTAATCAATAAATTCCTGTCACTAGCAGTCTCTACAAGAGAGTCTTTTGTCCACTTCAGGATGGCTACAAAAAAAATACTAACAGGACTAAGCTGCGACTTCACTTAGTATAGATATATCGGGACCAGGCGGTTAAATTGAACACCACTCATGGTGTTTAGAAATGATCATCGCACCATGGCACTCTATAGTTGTTGCGATGATGCGAAATTCCATTGTTCAGCCCTGGACAACACCACCATCATCGCCATTGCATTTATATGCCGATGACATCCAACGATAGGAACATTGGACAAAACATCGCAAGGATGTCCAATATTTTGCCACCTGGTGTGTTCTGCTGGTTTTCAGATTTAACCAACAGCAGCAGCAATCTAATTTCGATATACGACAATAATTTATTGGCTATTGACCAGTATGCCACAAACAGACTATAAAAAGGATCCATACTCTTCGAGTGTGTATGAGCTAAGCCTAGATATTTAATAAATCACTCAGCAGCAGCAGTGACATGGCAAACAAAAAAAAGGACACTCAAGTGCATACAGGAATAAAATAGGATCAAATACAATGGACGACCATAATGCAATCATAATTGCAATTTTACAATGCCCATAACAACACACAAACAAAATATAAAAATTGTCAAGGGAGATCCTTTAGCTTGCAAGGATAATAAAATTTCTATTTTTATTTTGTTCATCTTGATTTCCAGTTATTGTTGTAGGGATTTCCTCGAAAAGTCATAAGAAATCATTGTTTAATTGTTAAGAAGGCTATTAAAGAACTCAGCAGGAAGCAGTGTGTATCCTTGTCCATTCGAATCGAATTTAAAAAGAATTCCTACAAAAATGTCAATTTTTCACACTTTTTTCATTCCTTCTCATTTCCACAGCTGATGGTATACGAATCAGTAAAACTGACACCATGTCCATTTGTCCAATATTCAGAGTCCAGGATGCAATAACCAAATTGCATCCTGATAATTATTTTATGATGCCTTACGCTCAGCGTGTGTTTGCTTGCTGTGTTGTGGAAAGAAAAAAATTATCCTTGCAAATGGCATACAAATTGCGTTTACAACCTGCGTGTGCGAAGGATTTTCACTCGTGTGGCACCATCATCAAGGACATTAAGCAAATAATTAAGGATTCTCTTTGAGTTCGGCAGACGCAAGAACTAACTGATTCGAAGAAAATGCAATAATCATTATCACAACATTTATATTGTGTTGTCCTTGCTGCTGCAAAAAAAAAGGATATAATGACGACAACTACGCACACGACTTGGGAAAAATAAATTAGTGTGCCTTATTGTATTGTGCTTGCGTATTGTTTTTAGATTGTGTTCGAAAGTCTATTTGATTTTGAAGGTCAAACTTGACCGCCATTAAGTTCAATGCCATGAAAACGGGACTAAGTAAGATATATTATGGCACAAAACAATTAAGAATGAAATAGAGTTCTTATCGGATTTTGTTTTTGCTTGTGACATTTCGAGGAAAAGAGTGACCATGAGATGTCACTTGATAATCTCGAAGGTCACTCTGACATGTGTGGGTAATTAGCAAGGTGGTTCTGAATGACTTGTAATAGTTCTAAGGCTTTTTTTTTGGAAATGGCAATATCGGTATCTTAGATTTCTTCCGAGAAAAGTGTTCCTTGCATGCGGGCTGAATAAGGACCTTTAGTATGCGCAAAATTTCAATGCAAATAAAATATAAGAAATTTAGCAAAAGCATTCTAAAGTTAAATTTTAATGTGCACTTAACTTATCGACAATAAAGAAACTACATTTTTAAAGATGATGGTGAGTGAATTGGGGCCAAATCACTTTATTAAATAATTAAATTATTAAAATACAACTTTATCACTCAAACTTTCTCTTGTGGTTGAAGGCTATACTCGTAAGCTCATTATCATCATTTTTATCATATTTATTTTAGATACAAGAATGTTTATAGCTTGTATTAATGTCGATAATGAGATTTTGCTTAAAAGTTTTTCAACATTCTTTTGATATGTACATATATTGTGTGTTTTGGAGAAAGAATTTTTCTTAAATCGTCAAGAGGTTATTAAAAAATAAATTTAATTTTGTGGGTTTCGAAAAATTAATCTCTAAAAAAAATTAAATAAAATAAAATACTTTGGTATACATAATTCAAAAAGTTTTATTTTCTAGTTGCCCAAATTATTGCTTAATTGTTGGCAATATTTATAAATATTTCGTACCAGTGTTTTATTGAAATAACATGTCGTCGGTGTCAATATCATTTAATTTGAGCTAGAAGTAATTGGTTATCCTAGACCGATAGCGCTCGCCTTTGATAGTAACTGCCTGGCCAACTTCGTTCTCAAAGAAGTATGGACTGATTATGCTCCCAGCCTAAAATCCATACCAACTACTGACTTTCTCTGGATAATTTGCAATTTGGTGGATCTCGTGGGCATTTTGATTGTCCCTAATTTGAGAATTTTACTTGTTGACGAACCGATTTATTTTGAAATATGGGTCTCGTTTGATTTGATTCCAAATATTTCTTCAACAATATTCCCGTAATAACCTTACAAAGTTTGAAATCAGTTAGTAGAAAATCCTTTATTTATTAAGGTCATTATGAATTTATATCGAAAATTCTGGAAATATGGTAATGAATAAGTGTTTCGCGCATTTTAAACTTATAGTGTTATTTTATCTACAAAGCCACCTGGGTATCACCTGACGGAGTCACTCGTAACCAAATAGACCACGTGTTGATAGACCGTCGCCACTACTCGAATGATGATGACGGTACGAACGTACCGAGGTGCCAATATCGACTCGGATCACTATCTTGTTGGTATGGTTTTCCAAGGGCGGATTGTCTTGCGAAGACGTATTGCATCCGCCGATCAGGTTCGAATCAACACGGCTGCCCTGCGCAATGAAAACACCAGTAACACCTTCGGTAATGCGTTAGCACTCGCCCTAGATTTTTTTTTAATAATTAGCGCGTACTCAAGGGGTTATTACTACCCTTAAAATGATTAACACACTTGATTAGGGAAGAGTAAGTCCTGGAGCCAGTATGCTGGGCGTAAATGAGAAGTGGACACGCCTTTAGAATACTGTCATTAGTACTGCCAACTCCATCTTAGGCAGCAGTCGTAAAAATCGGAACGATTGGTTTGAACGTAAGAATGTTGCGTACGGAGCAATGCAACAATCTCATAGAACGCGGGCACGCAAAGAGGAATATAAAGAGCTCAGAAGAACAGAAAAACGGCTTCACAGACAAAAAAAATCAGCCTGGGAGAAGAACCTAATCTGTGAAATAGAAAATAGCCGAGAGCGAGGTCCGCATCACCAGGCGCGGAAGTTCTACTAATTCGTCCGAAACATGACGCAGTACACACCACGCTGCACATACTGCAATGACGGAGAGGGAAATCTGATCACTGATCCTGAAAGCATACTGGAGCGATGGGAAGTGTACTTTAATGAATTGCTAAATGGTCAGCTCACTGCAGAAGTGGAGGCTCCACTACTTCAAGAAGAATGCGCTATGTTGCCGCCACCAAGCATAGAAGAGGTTGAGAAGGCTATAGGCCGGCTTAAACAGAACAAAGCCCCGGGAGCCGATGGCATACCAGCCGAATTATTCCATTACGCCGGGCCAGCCTTACGTCAAGCAATTCATGATATTATAGTACAGGTATGGGAGCAGCAAGAAATGCCAGAAGACTGGCGGAAAGGTATAATATGCCCCATACATAAGAAGGGAGATGTCACAACGTGCAGTAATCATAGAGGTATCACGTTGTTGAGTACCGCCTATAAGATACTCTCCTCTATCCCACAAGACCGTATAACCCCATACGCTAAAACCGTCATCGGACAATATCAGTGTGTTTTCATTCCAGGCAAATCAACAACTGATCAGATCTTTACCCTTAGGCAGGCGATGGAAAAATGTCTAGAATTTAACATCCCAACATACTACCTGTTTATAGACTTTAAGGCCGCCTATGATAGCATAGCCAGGGTAGAACTTTAAAAAGCCCTGAGAGAATTCGGCAACCCAAATAAATTGACACGACTATGTAGGTTGAACATGACCAACGTAATAAGCGAAGTAAAAATAGCCGGATTGCTATCCAGACCAGAGGTAGCGGAGCACGAATTTGAAGTGGTGCAATCC
The DNA here is from genome assembly GCA_963931855.1 of Philhelius festivus. NCBI lineage: Eukaryota > Metazoa > Arthropoda > Insecta > Diptera > Syrphidae > Philhelius > Philhelius festivus. Next base: position 85,964,208 of record OZ007557.1, on the reverse strand, counting down.
TTTAAATAACTTGGGTCAATAGTAGCAGCCGATAAAAATATAGAAGAAGAAATACGCGGGCGGCTTCTCAAATCCAACAGAGCCTACTATACTCTGTCAAAACTCTTCAAATCCAGAAATCTCACCATAACTTCAAAACTGCTGCTCTACAGGACCATGGTCCTGCCAGTACTCACATATGGATCCGAGACCTGGGTGCTTAGCAAAAGGCACTCCGACCTCTTAGCTGCGTTTGAGAGAAAAGTCTTAAGGAGAATTGTTGGCCCAATATGTGAGGAAGGACGATTCCGGAGACGGTACAGTACAATCATGAATTGTACGCAATCTACCTAGAAGCAGATATTGTGACAAAAATTAAGCTCGGTAGACTCCGGTGGGCAGGGCACCTAGCTCGCATGAGCGAAGAGGAACCTGCTCGGAAAGTTCTTTGTGGTACATTCTATGGTAGACGACAGCGTGGTAGACTATGTTTGCGCTGGAGAGATGGGGTAGACCAGGACGCCCGAAGCCTTGGGGTGCGCAACTGGATAGCTGATGATGATGATGAATGTTATTTTTGAGGAAAATAAAAAAAATGGACACATAAAAACCAGACGCGGAAGAAACAAGCAAGAAATTTAATCGTTCAAATGTAAAACATTCTAAAAACAAAAATACTTTCCAATCCCCTTATTTTTTTAATATTTTTTTTACCAACAGCGCACCTGCTAACTATTCCTAAAAACAAACAAATTAAGCGCATGTTTTGAATTAAATGTGTTTTTTTTTATTGTCTCTGTTTTTTGTATTAGTTTAACTCAAACAAATAGAAGTAACCAAGAAGAAAAAAAAAACTAGCAAAATGATAAACAAGTGCAAAGTTTTAACGTAAGCTCTTTCGTTTAAGCAATTGTTATTAATATTTCTTATTTTATTTATGCGTTTCTTGATGATGATTATTCTTATAAATCATGAAGATTTAGGTTAAACATACATTTTTTTTAATTTTCACTCGGCTTAGACTATGATTCTAACTATGGTACCATTTGTCAATTTAAGTCAAAAGACAAAAGAAGTTATTTTCTTTTTTTTGCTCCTTTCAAATAAAATCAAAATTCGAATGGTCTTAATAATTTTGTTTTATCTTCAGTTCTATTATTGTATTCAGATATTTCAAATTATCAAAACCTGGAATAGAAGTTTTTCCTTTTCGGCTTAAGATTACCTCTCAGAAGACCATGGTGCTTCAATCCAGTACTGATTTTGGGGCACCATGTCTCTTGATATGATTCAAAATACCTTAATTGAATTAAGATGAAAGCATAGGGTTTGAAAAATGTGCCTAAGGTTATTCAATAATATTGTGCGAAATATAAGAGAATAAAAATTAGCTTTAGAATCTTGTTTTTGGTTTGATGATAACATTAAGTTTAGTTTAAACTTAAATATAGATTATTTCAAATTAAAAAAAAAATTAAATAAGGACATGCTTTTTGAATTTCTTACAAATTATTTATTCTAAATTTACTTGAAATTCCAGTTCACTGCTGTCAATCGAACGCTTTTGTCTTGGCTGGACATTTAAACAGAAGAGTCTTGTTGATGGCATTTGTGATTAACAATTTGGAAAAACTTTTACTTGGATGCGTGTCAATGCTCTAAGCTGGGTATATCTACATTTGGCCAAATCAACCCTGTTTCTTAATTGCTAAATTGGTTCTTTCATTTATGAATTAAATCAATTTATAGTAGGTATGTCATTTTATTTATTATTTTTTATTTCAATAATATAAAATTTTCAATCAGCAAAACAAGAATACAAAAATTTTGACTACAAACCATTGCCTTCATCGTACCCGAATGACTGTGCTAAATCATGTAAACTTATAATCATAAACAATTTTAGCACGTGCTCTGTACACCTACAGTGAGTAGTGACGTACATAAATTTAACAACTTTGTCACCTGAAGTTGCATTCACGTGGTCGATTACCATCAGTGCTCCGTCTGCAGCTACAACATCGTGTAAAACAAATTCAAACATGTAGATAAACATTTTCTTTATGCTGGCTAAAGTGCAACCACGCCTTTATTTTTTTTTTGTCTCTTTACAACAGGCTCACTGAGCATGTTGATATTAAATTTCTTATGGAGACACCGCCACACTAGAACAGTGGGGTTATTTTATGAAGCTGTCGGAATAATTTAATAATAATTATTTTGTTAATTTATTTATAATTATTGTTTTATTTTTAAAAGCAAAATCTGTGTATATTTGTTATAGTAAAATATATAATATCACCTGAGAAACAGGCTAGAAGAGAGACACTTCTACAAAGACTTGAATGAACTCTCTGACATTCCAAACAAAACATATTAAAATTTAAACTTAATAACGTTTCCAATTGGCTTGAAAATTTCTAAGCTCTATCGAGAAGCCGACCAAAAGACACAAAATCACCTCCAAACAAAGTCAATAGACATAAAAAGGGACACGGACGACTATGACAGAACGACCGAAAACGACTGTACGATGTACGTGTTTCTTCCAGGAGCAGCACCAAACGGAGAATGGGCACTTCGCTTTGCCACTCCTGTGGTAGATACGAGCTTCAGTTAGATGATGGAATCATCTCTCCCTAAGGTTCGTAAAATCGTCTTGATGAAATGAACATCCCCCTCGACTTAATGAACAACCCTGATCATGCGCCACATGCTCCTAAGGGTCTGCCTGTGTATGACTAATAGCTACCTGTCTTGGTGGGTTAAAAGAACATAAATTGAATTTCTCCTCAGCCAGTTGTCTTCAATTTCGCACGTCAATTTCAATAAGGTCCTCTCCCACTTGTGTGCGACACCGGAGGCGCGGTCTTCCTTTACTGCGCTGTTCCACGGAAGTAGATTCGAAGAGTTCCTGGGCCAGAGCAATTGGTCCATTCGCAACCAATGACATTTCCGCTTATTTTAAAATTATTTTTGTGACGCTGAGTTTAAAATAGGTATCCGAAACGCTTCCAAGTTCAAGATAAAAGGCGAAACGCTTAAAATGTATATGTAAATTGGCGCGAAATGTCTTTTGATTAATAACTAAATGTTTTGGTCCATTGGGATTTTTTTGTTTAAATTTATATTTAACCCTATTTTGGTGCCTTTTGTCCAACTGTACCCCCGCCATTAAATCCCAACAACTCCAACTCAGGTGATTCTGGGATTAAAATGAATTCGTTTTTAAATTTAATTCCACTATCAAGCCCAGTAGATCATCCCAAAGAGCTCAACATTAATTTCTTGTCTTGACCACAACAAAAAAAAACTATATTTATTTAGCCCTCGGCAAAAGATACGATTCCAGTTTCTCGTCAAAGATTCATTGGCCCCTGTGTATACCTATATCAAAAAGATAAAAAAAAGTTGAATAAATAAAAAACAAAAACAAAAACTTAAAAGAATATTTTATGCTAAACAAATGCATGTTTGGGGATAAGAGAAGTGAGAAAGTGCTGTCCAGAGGTTTAATTAAATTTATCAATCCAACGAGCATAAATAAAAAGGTGCTGATGGCTTAGAGTAGAATTAAAAAAAAAAAAACCTAATACAATGGTATAAATAGCTAGCTTGGCCTAATGCATTCAAAATTCAAAATTACATTTAATTAGTGTGCTACTAATTAGTAGCATTTCCTTTGTTCGTTTTTAATCAAAGAATGCATTTTTAATAATGTAATTAAAAATTAATTGTGTGTATGGTTGGTGAGAATTATGCAAATTTTGTTTAACTATGTGTATCTTTAGATATTTTATGGTAATTCTCTTTTTTATTAATAGCGGACGTTGCTTATTATTAGAGATTTTGTTTTTTATTTGTGAAATTTAATAAATAAAATATTTTTTTGTCGAAGCTGTTTGTTTTTCAATAAGTGTTTTCATTTTATGCAATTTTTGTTGAATAATATATTATTTAGATCTTTTCTTCTGAAGGTACAATTTCAATTTAAGAAGTCCAAAATAGTGGTTTTGCCATGATATGCATCCATGTGTACATCGGGCACAGACCGGATGGACGGATTTACTTATCTAGATGTGGAATGTGAATTTGTGTTTGAATTCACATGGACCAAATTTCTACATAACCAACATTCAAGGAAGTGAGAATTTTTGGTCATCTGTAAAAATATGAGGAATTCTACCTCGGTTCCTACGCTCATTGTCAATTTAACTCCTTTTGTTAGCTCTATTGTTTGCAAATCAAGTCGCCGAAAATTGCACCTCGCTGGAAATTGTCATGACTCCCCCAGTTCTTGAGCGCGCTAAAGATTCTATGGGACAAATCTTTTTTCGTATACTCGTAGTGTGAGGAGATTCGTAAGAGATCTCAACATAAATAAATCTGATGTTGCAGATGGTACTTGTATCTTTTGCTATTATTATGAAGAAGTGTTTTTCTACGCTAGCAAGACCCTTGCGTATGCTTTGCCATCTATCCTATTCTTCTGGGCTCGTTCCGAGAATTGGAAAACCATCGCTTCTTCAGCAGTTTGGCCTGCAGTTTGGCTTTGGCATCTATAGCACCACTGGTGATTTGATTGATTTATCAAACCGAACAGTAGAACAATTCTTTACATCATTTTGGAGAAGTTAAGATCATTGCACTTGATATTTCAAAGGCATTTGATAAAGTCTAGAATCTTGATCTCTTATCGAAAATTCGCGCTTTTGGTGTCGACAAATCCCTTCTTCGTTGGATTAGAAATTTTCCTCCGAACCGTTTAATACAAGTTGTATTAGACGGAGTCACGTCTGAAATCCACAATATAAATACTGGTGTGCCACAGGGTTCCATTTTATCCCCCTCACTCTTTCTGATTTTTATAAATTAAACCCAATGCTCTTGTTAAAGCAAGGATAGGTCGCTCTCTTTCATCTGGTATTGTCCCAGATGATTTTTTATTTGGTGCATGAGTGACCCAAGGATTCCCCGTACATTTTACAGAATATATATGTGGGACTGCCTACTAAACCAAGTAAACCTAGGTATTTTCTAAGTTTTCAGTATCCAATGAGGATACAAAATAAATAAATAAATAGGAGATCATAACGCCTCGTGACTTACTCGTACAACTATCAACCATTCCTGTGTGCGTGGTTAATGAGCAGAGATACTCTTAGAGGATTTGTCAATTCCTCGAAAGACGCAGTACACCCCTGAAAGTTTGTTTTACAATGGCTGAGAATAGATCCGAAGACCCCAAGACTGGATGAAAGTACAAAGCACTTAGTCTAGTGAGGATACCTGTTATTATTCTTAGGTTGTTGCTACTCAAGCTAAGTAATAGTTTCGCTTGTTATATCTATAGGAGTTGTTTTCAGTTTTTCGATCTTCTTGCCTTCTTTACTTGTTTGATTTTGTTTTTGATTATATTTTCTCCAATTCCCCAATAGGGCACAGGCCCTGTTAAAAGGGTTCATCCACATGTTTTTGCCAAGCAGTCTGCCTCCTCGTTTACATGAACAACCACGTCACCAGGTACCCAATACAGTTTAGTTTGACCCTGTTCTTTTTGTCAAGTTCGTTTAGCCTACTTATGTACTCCCACAGTAAGTTAAAACTGATGGTATAGGAGCTAAGACACTTTAGTTCAGCTTGGTTATCTGAAATTATGGCAATGTTTTGTTTACGAAAGCTTCTTTCTAGATTACGATCTTCGCATTTCCCTATGGCCTGTACCTTCAATTGGAAAATGCTGGTGGCTTACCCCATCTGTAAGTTCAAGGTTCAAAGATTCCTGCACCTGTACCTTAGGCTTTTCTCGATCCATCAGTTTACCACTTGAAGATATTTGATTTAAGGATATAGTTTATTGCTTCTCTTACACAATCTTTATTTGTTGTTTAACCATTTCAGGTATTAGATTGCGGACTGCATACAATTGCTGAGATGCTTCAGTGTTTTTCATGCCATCTTTAAACAAGAGCCAAGATTTTTCATTTTCAATTCCACATTCTCAAATAAGTAAGACGAGCCTATAAAGCTTGAGCTACCGCATGATAGTTTTCTCGCATGATAGTTTTCTCACATGATAATTTTCCCGCAAGATAGTTTTCTTGTATGATAGTTTTCTAGAACTATAGTTTTTTTGCGTGACAGTTTTCTCGCATGATAATCCACATTCTATTCCACATCTTTAAATAAGTTTGACAAGGTTATATAGTCTGAACAATTTTCTCGCATAATAGAGTTTTCTCGCATGATAATTTGCTCTCCTGATAATTTTCTCTCATGATAGTTTTGTCGCGTGATAGTTGGCTCGAACTTTTTTTCGCGTGATAGCTTGCTCGAGCGATATTTTTTTCGCATATCTCTTGATAGTTTTTTCCACTTGATAGTTTTCTCGCATTATAGGATTCACGAACGATTGTTTTCTCGCATGATAGCTTTCTCGCATGATATTTTTCTCGCATTAGCTTTCTTTAACAGTTAAGACCATGACTGATTGAAATAGTGAATTGAATGGTTGGAACTGACTGATACATCGGGGAATACCAGAGAATCGGCAGGGAAGGGCTTATTGGTGAATTATTATCAAACTCTTTAGATAATCATCTAAATTTAATAACTTACTACTTTCTTACTAACTTACTTATCCGGCTCCCGATCCATGGAGGGTCTCTGCCTGAGATATTGCGGTCTTCCATCGGCTGCGATCCCTCGCGAGCTCCCTCCAGTCGTCGGGACCAAGCGCTCTTGGATTCGATCCAGCCAAGAAAATCTTCGAACCCCATTTAATAACTTAGGGGACGGACATTGTTTGTAGGATGAAAACAGCGTGCACAAAATTGCGATGATGTTAAAGAGGCCTTCCATGTTCAAGCTAAAATTTCGAGCCTAATGTTCGGATAGTTCTAAAAGCCTTATAAGAATGCCACTGAAACCTTAGCTTCTGGCATTTCCCGCACTAAATACATGATTTTACCAAACTTCTTCACTTTCGTATATTTACGAGTATTAACTCTGCTTCCATTTTTTCAACACAGAAAATCCGAACCTTGAAAGCGAGTTTGATATGAAACTATTGAAAATTATACATATTTCAAGCCCAAGTAGCTACTGCTAAATTTCTAGATAAAGTCTCGCCCCAAACCTGGATTTTCTCCTGAACATCCCATACGAAAACCTGAGTACGTCCCCAAAGGATGAAGGAAATCTGCCTAGCGGGAAATTAATTCCAAGAAAGAATCCATTAAACGTTTGTACAGCTTTCAAAAACCTCCCGAAAACATATCCTTTAATGTCTCAACTTCAGCAAATTTAAATACCAATGCTTGTTCCCTATTCCATTTTATATTTTGTGTTTATTTTGCAACATCCCGCAAAATGGTAATGTTAATGATTTTCATCATCATCATGGCCCGTAGGTTCATAAAAAGACCCATTGACTGTGTAAGAAGAAAACTTTTGCCAAAATTACTCGAGGGCTACTTTTTTCTGTTTGTTCCCTTCCTTCGAACGAGAATTGGAGAATTGCCCATTGAAATATATGTACAAACATTTATACGAAAGATGAAAGATATTTCTGCTGATTTCCACAGTGCAAAATTATTAAAAAAAAACCTCTCTCTTGTATACTTTTTCGTTTGCAGTGGAATCGTGTAATTAATTAAATATATTATTCCCAAGAAATTCATTAAGAGATCTTTTATCAAACAAACAAAAAACAACCCACAAGTAATGATGTCTCACCCAATAACAATTGTTTCTCTGTAAGAACAAAAGGAAAGCATTTCCACATTGAATCTATGCATTTGTTATATGAATACAAAAAAAATAACCAAACCAAAATCCCGTTTGAAAAAAAAAAATTATGCTTCCCGAAAGAATTGAGCGTCCTTGGAAATTATCAAAAACAGTATCAGAGCCAACCGCAGGAACAGCAAACAAGATATTCGCACAATTAACGTAATATCCTTGGAGAGCGTTGGGCGCCATCTTCAGGAATACAATTCGCAAAATAAAAGAAAACTTTGTTGGGCCAACACCAAGGAGTCGTTAGAAAACAACCCGCAATATTGTGCCGGAGGAACCATCTTTGTTCTTCCATTTATTTCTGTTGGGTTCTGTAAATTCGAAGCTATCGAAGAGGAGCTTCTCGGGGGTGAATATTGTTCGTTTATATTTATTTGAAATTCGAGTGACCCCTCTGCTGAGTTATGTTTTATGGTAAACGGATGGCGGGAGGCTTGGGTCATTAAATGGTAATTATTAGGGATTTTCTGTGATTTTTGGTAAGAGGTGTTGGTGCCACGAACCATTTCAGCTTTAATTCATTTATAATGCCCGTGCCAATTATTTTAAAGAGGACCGCAGCTTAATTTGCAATTCGAAAGCATTTCCAAGTTGTCGACGATGGGGGATTAGTTTTGACTAAAATTGATTGCCAATGGACAGCGTTTGGGGCTTAAGGGTGATTATTATTGTTTTTGTTGTTTTTTTTTTTGTTTGGTTCTGGGTCCTATACACCAAACGAACTGATACTTTGGCACAAGAATCTTTGGAAATGCCTTAAGCTTAGATTTGGTGAGTTGATTTACTGATAAATTGCATTAGCATAATATCTAATGCTTTGGGCGGGTTTCGGAATTTAAGTAAATTGGTTGATGATATGGAATTATTTTCGTTTGTAGATATGTGTAGTCCATAACATGGTTAAGCTTTCCAAAGAAAGTTTCCTTTATCAATTTTAGATCGCCTGTAGTTGGGATGGAAGATTAAGGCATTAAAGATTGATGAAGTGTTTTAATTTGATTTAAGTTTCTATTCGAGAGTTTCTTGTTGAAAGGCTTTGAAATTTAATATCCATTAATATTAGCTGGAAAAATATTCAGAACCTTAAGGTAAACTTTCTGATGTAGGCATAAAGTTAACATAAAAAAGTAAATTCTTCCCAAAGTTTTGATGGTGTTCAGGTTACAATTTTGCCAAGAGCTAGATCGAAAAAATGTTCCTATTGGGTGGAATGTTTATGAAGCTCAAAACCGAGATGTTCTTACGACGCGCGTGCTGGCCTAGGACCTATGAAAAATGGATTTTAAAAAAGCTTCGCGATATACATGAGGATTTGCGGTATATATAATTCAGTATTAAATAATATAGTGCATTAAATTTAAGTCAGTTTGGTAAGATTTGAAAACTAATTTTGTATGATACTGAGTTAAAATCACGATTTTCCAAACATTAAATATTAAAAATAGGGCGATTTGCATAAGATGCCAGAAAAAGCTACATCGCATAGTTTGGGGCTCGTTAATAAAACAAAAATCGTATAATAGGAGAGATTATTTCTCCCCTTTTAGTTGAAAAAAAAAAATCGAAGAAAAACGTACTTAAAATATAAATAGAAATAATAAAACTCGTGGATAGCACTAAAAGCAGTTCTTTCCTAAGGCCAAAAACAACATTTATTTATTTTCGTTTTTTTTTTTTTTTCAATCAAAGTGTTTCAATTAATAGATTTGGAAATCTTAATTTTAAAACTCAAAATTTGGTAAGAAAAAAATTTGAAAACAAATTTTTAACTTTTATTTTATTCATATATATTATTCATATATATATTTTTAGTATTTATTTATTTATTTTAAACTGAGCTTATTTCTAGCTTTACACAACTATTATGTTATCTTATTTTTAAGAAAATTGAAATTCAAAAAATGTCTCTTCACTTGTATCTTCAGAGCTCAAAAAATAAAGGAAATTTATTTTTGTTATTTAAAATGTTCACAAAATACATTTAAGCATCAGGTATTTAATATGTTTGTATAAAAACATTGAGACTATTATCCAAAATGTTGGAAAACATGAAAGGCAAAAACAACTTTATTAGTAGTCGTAGCTAAAAAAAAAATAATGTCATTTTATTAACTAAGCCCATTAATATATGACCAACAGTTTCGTATAAAAAATAAGTTCTTATATTAAAAATTAAAACAAAAATTTGTACAAGTAATTTTGGTTCGTCAATTCTAAGAGTGACAATGAAAATTAAATAATTCTCGAAAAAATAATAATATTTTTTTTAGATATTTCTTTTTTAGTTTTGATACCTTAGGTTTTTATGAATAATTGTTCTATTTAAGTGAAACTAAAAAAAAAACATTTAATTTTTAGGTGGTGGTTTCGAGAAAAATACGATTTATGAAAAAGATATTTAGGTTGGGATAAATGTACAATTTTTTTTTTACATCTCGCAGAAAGTTAAAAAATAATAAATTAAATAATTTTGTATTTTTTTTTAATTCGAAAACGGTTTTTAGAAATTTTAAATACCCAGAAGCATTAGCTTTCGATAATGATCAAAATCTGTTGTACCGTTTTTGAGCAAATCGAAAAAATTAAGGAAAAAAAATGTCAGTGAAATAATTAAAATAAGTATGCTTTTTCACTAGTTTAAATATTGCCTGTAAAACTGGTTCTTACAAGCTGACAGTCAGAGTTACGAGACCTACTTTTTTTCGTTTTTTCCTGTCATCAGAATGTCAAGTTTGATCAAAATTTCAAGTTTTTTGACTCGCTTCCTGTACAGTAGCTACAAACCTACTCGTAAATATACAGGGTGTCTAGTAAACAATGAACGCTTTTGGGACGATTTTTTTTAATTTAAAAGAGAATTTAACTATCCTCAAATACCTAACATTATGACCACGAATGAATCGAATTATTTTTTTATTTTTATAATATTCATAAGAAACTGTACTAATAGATTTTATTCAATTATTGCAATTTTCTTATTATAATTTTTTAAATTATTTTTTTTTTAAAACCAAAATGATGAAATATTTATGTTCACCAAACTTTTAGTAACTCTAAGAAAAATGTATGAGAACGCGTTTGTGGCAAGTAACTTTAAGAAGTTGCCTATTTAATAAAGTAACCTTAATGATACAGCACATGTTTTTGTCTTCAATAATAACTAACCAATTAAATTTTATAACAAATCTAATAAAGAAATTGTCAAAGCTTCCGAAAACGCTGAATTTTGGTGGAGACCTTTATTTGTTTTTCTTAATATCAAATTAAAAATTGTAGTTTATGTAACAATACATAAAATATATGATAATACTTTTTATTTTAAAATTAAAAAAATTTGAAAAAAAACATGAACATGTCTGAAGTCCCACTATAAACGTCTTTAATGTAACCCATTATTTACTGGATATTTTCTGTGCCACAAGTAAAAATGCTGAAAACGGTTTGCTGATTAAGAACAAAAAAAAACGCTTTAAGAATTAGTTGTAGTTCGTAAAATTACCACATAATAAGTTTTTCGTTTGCGAAATTGACTGGAACACAATTTTAGCAGAAGCGCAAAGCTTAAGGGTGTATGCTGTATGGTCTTATGAAATTTTGATCGCACATATACAACTTCTCTTTATGTTGAAGCAGCTCGGAGTTTCAAGAGTTGTAATTATAAAATCAATAGATATGATTAAAAAAAAACAATAAATTAGAATCAAATTAAAATAAAGTAGAAATTATAAAAACAAAATTAAAAAAAGAAATTCATTATTTCAATTGCTCAAAGCCTCAAAGCCAACTTCTTAAATAGCTTGAGCCATAATATATAAAGCCTACTGATTTAAAAAAACAAAAAACATTTATGAAAAAATATTATAAATTAATTTTTCATTAAAAAAATTGTTTAAAATTAATGCTAAAAAAACTCTTATATACCAATTTTAAGAATTGAATAATATATCTTCAAAAAAATCATCCCCCCACTTTTGAGATATTAAGAAAACTTTCAAACATTGTGTTTTTTGAATATTTGTATATGCAGTAATAATTTTAGAAATACATATATTTCCATCAGAATTGGTGCAACCGTACCAAAAAAGTACACAGCTTTCATTTAAGGTACTATAAGGCAAGGTATGCATTCGTTAAAAAATCAAACCTGAGATTTTGATCAAAGTTGACATTACGATGATAGACGACAACAGTGGGTCTCGCAATTCTGCCTATCTGTCTATTCGACTACAGCCCCAAGGGCTAGACCGATTTTCTTTTAACTTTGTAGATTCCCCCTACACATTTTTTTCTTTTTATTAAAAATAACAGTACCCACTACACAAATTTAAAAAAAATGTTTTTCGTGAATTATATTTATCTCGAGAATGTTGATAAAATTTTTTTCTTTCAATTGATTTGTACGATCTATAATTCTGTAATGACTGTACCTATCATAGAACCATTTTTTCGAATTTTGAATTTCTTACTATTGGCATGACGGGTTTTAATAAAAATTTTATAGACAATCTTCCTAAAAATTTTGAAAAACATTGCATTTCAAAACTTAAAAAAAATATATTTTTTGATTTTGTGAAAGAAAAATATTTGTTTTTGAAGATTCGATATCTCAAAATCGGGTCAATATGTTTTTTTGGTAATTAAATTTTTATTCATGTATCTATGTAATTATAAATACTTACTTAAATTTGGCGTACGAAAATATTTTCTCAAAAAAAATTTTAAGAAACCGCTATAGAGATTAAAATCTTCATCTCTCACTAGTAACAGAGTTTAAAAAATGATTTTTATGGACAGTTTTCTCTAATGTCATTCATAAATAAAATTCTTCTATTACATAAGAGCAAGTTTGTGTGACCCAGTCGTGTAATTTATTTCTATTAAAATAGTTTGAGTCGTTTTTGAGATAAATACATTTTTTCTTAACGGTTATTTGGAGCCAAAAAAGTTCATTTTCTCATCTAAGGGACATTCCTTAGGCTAGGTGCGCAAATTAAATTTTTAGTTGCACAACTGTTTGGTTGCTTTGGTTGAATGTCCGCGCAGGTGCATAAAATTATATGTTACATAAAATAGCGAACTAATTTGAGGCAATCGTTTAGTTTGTGTCAAAACAGTTGCGAAACTAAAAATTGAATGTGCGCGCCTAGCCTTAGACTCTTCAGTACAAAATTTGAATAAAATTGTTTCAGGAGCTTATGATGTAAGTCCAGTTACAGGGAGACAGGCGGAATTGTCCGATCTACTTATTCCGTGTTCCATATCATCGTCAAGTATAATTAAAATCTCGGCTTCAATACTTTTTCAAAAGCAATACAAGCAATACATGGAAATAAAATTCGTAGTGTTAAGCTTATAGAAATTTAAAAAGTTAGCTATATGGGTACGAATACGAAGGGTTCAAAATTAACTGAATGACTTCTTTCTAGCGATAGAATCAAAGATACGTACATCGATGATGAAGCAGTTCTTCTCGGAGTACTACAAGGTTCACATCTAGGGCCAATTATGTTTATCCATTTCACGAAAGAACTGCTACGTATTTTTCAAAAAACAGCATTGGGTTTGAATTTGGAAATGGCGCTGCTAAAGAAATAAAGTACAAGTGCCTTGAAAATGTAACCGCAATATAACAAATTGATTTCGATGAGACATAAAACGGAGTCATAATAAAGGATTAGTTTAAAATGTATCAGAAACAAATCAGTAATTTTTCAGTTGATTTAAAATTATTTAAGTGACGTTTTGGGCGTGGTAACATGCTTTTCAAAAGACCTGTTTTCTGGCCATGAAACGATTCAGATATAACACAAACGGAGATGTGACGATCAAAGTGGGCCTCACCACCCTCCGGTAACGGATGAAGACGTAGGTTTTCTCTTGAAGAATTTCCAGTCGAGAAAAGTGACCAATGTCCATCAACATCTTTTAGTATTTATTCAGGATGCAAAATTAAACTAAACAGAATGACAACGGTTACTTCCGGTTGTACAATAAGCACAATTAAATTTTGCACACTATAGGCAATATATTGCCTGGTTGAGAAGCGTACAAACCCTTTCCGTAGTTTTACCATACCATATTTGGTCTTTATTTGGAAAGGTTGCATATCAATCTTTTAAGTTACTACTATACTTGTCCTTTTATGTTCCACACAGTGCCATTTTATAGACATCAAAAATCTCCAGGTCTTCTTAGACTGCAAAGAGTTTTGGGAAGCAGCTTTTAAAACTATGTATAATATGGTAATAGGAGACTTATCGGATGATTTCAATCATTTTCCGTGCAGAAAGAAGAGGCAACGAAAATTTTCTGTATTCAACATTCCAAATCACCATAATTTCCTCCCTGAAAATTCAATTGAAAATCAAGGAACTCGACCAATAAGGGTCTTATTTAAAATATAATACCAAATATACGACGACAACCTGTAGTAGTAGGTAGCACAATTCCATAAAAGATCGAATTCAGTAAGAGTCTATATTCACAAGAGCTTTTTAAAGCATTAAGATTCCCCCAAATTGAAATTAAAACCCCTTGAGTGCCTACCTTCTTCCACAAAGAAAAAATCCCCAAATATTCAAATACATATGTTCAATTTTAAATTTCCTTTGCCTTTTGTCAGTGGGTGGGCATTAGCCTTTGTAAGTAACCCCTTCAAGACTTTCTTCGCCAAACATACAATGCATTCTTCCTATTTCATAGATTGGCAAAAAGTACACTGCACCCAACAAGTTAAAAAGAAGTCCGTACATATATACAAAAACACATATCTGCGAAACCACAAATTACATGCCATAGCAAACCCAACAAAGCAATTTTATCCCTATGAAGCATCCTTTAAGGACTCGATTTGCTGCCACTGCCACCCAAAACAACCCATTTCCTTATGCTTGTACTGTACTGGTAATAGATTTCTGGTACCGAGTACATCGTTTCGAGTGCGTTCTTCGTCCATACATACTCCTAGCTACAGCTACTGTGTGCCAAGGCAAACTTTTTAATAACGGCACAGTATTCATTTGTACAGGATATCAGAAGAAAAAAAAAATATGGAAAACGGGAACAATTTAATCTGGTCCCGTTGCGTTCACCCTTAGAATCCTTTTTCAATTGTCAAGTCAAAAAAAAAAAAAAATTAAAAATCATGAATTTCGTTAGCTCTGGCTCCCTTTCTCTATTACAAGCCATTTTCCATATAACACAGCATGTGAGCCTCGAATACGGAGAACCAAATCGCAAAGGACTATAATTTGAATTTTAGATTTTTGTTCTACATAAATGCACTGTTTTCTTTTTGTTGTAGCTTTTCTAACTGTAAAATTTGCAAAACGAATTTCCCTGTGGGGCGAACCAAATTAAAAATCTCTTTGGTCTCGATTTTTTTTTTAATCCAAAAGTTCACCCCTCAATGTTGTCGTGAAAAAGGGTAACACCCATAAAAAATATTACAATAATTGTCCTTGGAAACTGATGCGGTAGACAGTGTGTATAAAAAACATCCGTAAATAAATACTTAAAATTAAAAAAAAAAAAACCGAGACGACAATCAGCGAAGGATAAAAATCCTAGGTGTTAATACCACACACATTAAAGTCTCTGCATTGCATCCCTAGCTATATAAATATCGTGCTCTCAGGCTGCTTAGACACACTTCCAAAGGAACAATAGAAAATAATTCGAAAAAGGATATTTTGTCACTGGGTGGCTTTTGTCAAAATAAATCTGACAGTTTAATTATAGGATTTTTCTAGTGCATCGAGGAGTAAAAAAGGACACAAAAAAGGATGCATTGATTCCGTCCAACTGCAGAATATGAATTGCTATACATAGATGCATATAATATTTTCCTGCCTACCATGAAAGAACGGATTGAGATAAATCCAGGACAATAGGGAAAAAATCAGGAAATGGATTAAAATTCGCAGCCGTATATGCCACATTTATTTCATTCATGTCGCACACATAGCCATAGATTTGGAATATGTACATTTTTATAATAATAATTATCCTTATGGTTTGTTCGTGTGGTTGTTCGTTACTGTTTATTGTGTGATGTATAGTTGGTATATTATGGGAATGGAAGGCTGATTTAATAGGTGGGAGTTGTGTTTTGGTGCCTACTTCGGTTTTGAATCATAGACATTTATTTATGGATTATTGCCGCCTTTGTAATTTTCATCAGCATAAGGATGAAGGATTTTAATTGGAAATGCATAGGGATATTCTGAAGCCTATTGTCATGTATGGGATTATTTTTATTAATACGAGTATGAAATATTGATTGCTCTATTTCTAGCCCATAAAATACGGTAGTGGAGGAGAAGATATATTGACAAACGAAAGGGGCTCTACAGCGACATCGACCTAGATAAAAGACTGAAAACCTAAAGATTGAGGTGGTTGGGTCATTTAGAGCGAATGGAGACCACCCTTGAATCCAACCTCGACATATAGCTTTATTTATTAATTTTATCAAGTTGATTTATACGAATAATATTTAATCTAACAGACTATAGAATACAAAGTTTTTGTTAAAAGATAAAAAACACAAATAATGGAAAAAAAGTAATAATAAGATTAAAAATGTAATCTAAAACAATAACATATGAGACAAATTCTGTTGACTTTTCTAATGCATCGAGTTAAACCAAAATGTACTCGGTGATGAGGTTCTTTATTAAAATAGAAATAAGATAGCAGATGCCTTGAGACCGTAGAGTTAAAGGATCAGTGAACTCCTTAGACTTCCGATTAATGAATCCTTACATAGAGTTAGCTTTCGCAACCACAAGGTCTATATGGAATTTGAAGCAGAGTTTCAAATCAATGATGACACCGTATTCTTCCTTTTCGTTAAGTATTGAGAGTCCTGTAGCTTCTATAGAATACTTAAAATGAACAGGTGATAAGCTCCTAGAAATGATACGTTCAAGAAAAGCTGATTAGCTAAACACCATTCAGATGACAAGCGATGGAGATCAACTTGCAGTAAATGACAATCAATAGTTGACGTAACACGACGGAATATTTTAATGTCACCATGTAAACATCAAACAAGGAAATTTTTTTAAGAAATAAGAGATATTGATTGATCGGCAGCAAGAATAGAAGGGGACCCAAGTGTCTTCCTTGTGGTACTTCCGATGTAAATATATGATGTATTGTTATAGAGTAATAATCTCAAAATTAAATTAAAAGAATTTTAAGAGACTAAAAATTTTAAAAATGAATGGTACTAGAGAAAAATGTTCATTACCTAAAATTCATTTTTTAAATGACTAAACCTACTCCTCTAGTAGTTGTAAATCGTTTTAGAGTTTTTTTTTTTAAATATGCTTTCATGTACAAAATTTTTAAAACATTTTTAAGAAAAAAATTTGGCACGCCATCTTTAAATTTGTATTAGAGTACGAATAAAAATTTAATTTAAAAAAAAACAAATATTGATCTGTTTTTCAGATATAGAATTATTTTTTTTTCGAAAATTAATTTTTTTTTTCAAGTTTTGAAATACAATGTTTTTCAAAACTTTAAGAAGCTTCTCTATTAAAAGTTTCATTTAGAACCCTTATGCCAGGTAGCTCGCAAAACATTTGCAACATTAACTCAATAGAGCCAAACAACAAAGTTATAAAGATCCAAAGGTTAATAACAAGGGACAAACTAAAATGGGCAATTAACAGCTTCGATCCATACAAATCGGCGGGACCAGACGGTATAATACCAGCCGAACTGCAAGTTGCTTCAGATATTATCTTACCCATAATAATGAACAGTTGTCCTGGTTCATATTCCCCTTATATGGAGAGAAGTTAAAGTAGTCTTTATACCCAAAGCTGGTAAATGCTCCCACGTTACGCCTCCCACGTTACGCCCAAGACCTATCAGTCTATCGTCATTTCTTCTTAAGACACTGGAACGATAGATTGACATTCATCTGCGTAGTGTTATAAGACCAAACCTTTTTTCTACAGCACAACATGCTTACTGTCGAAAATCGGTAGAAACTGCGTTACATACCTTGGTACGAGCCATCGAATACTCCCTAGAGCACAAAGAATACACTCTAGTTCCATTCCTAGATATAGAAGGCGCCTTCAACAATGTCGACAGCGCTGCAATAGCGAAGACACTGCAGAATCTCAATGTGGATAGCTCACTTGGTAACCTAATAAATTTCATGCTGAAAAGCAGAATTATAAATGCGGAACTAAGTAGCTTTACTACAAGAAGGTCAGTCAGTAGAGGAACCCCACAAGGTGGAGTCCTATCCCCACTTCTATAGAACATGGTAGTTAATGATCTGCTAATAAACCTAGAAGAAGAGGGATTCAAAGTGATTGCATACGCTGACGATATTGCCATTGCCGTATCAGGAAAGCATCCTCAAATTTTAACAGAACTTATACAAACCGCTCTCAACAAGCTACTAAAATGGACAGATCGATGTGGCTTAGGTGTTAACCCCCACAAGACTGAACTAGTCCTCTTCACAAGGAAATACAAAATTCCTCAATTAGACCCTCCATCGATTAAAGGCGTTCCACTTACTTTCTCAGATGAAGCTAAATACGTGGGTCTTATTTTAGACAAAAAGTTAAGTTGGAAACCTAATATACAGGAAAGAGTAAGGAAAGCCACGGTAACTCTCTTTTCTTGTAAAAAATCCGTAGGGAACAAGTGGGGCTTGTCTCCACAAATTACTCACTGGCTATATACTGCGGTCATCAGACCGATACTCACTTACGGGGTGACCGTATGGTGGACGGCCTTAGATAAAGCGACAAATCGCGATAAACTAAGCAGAGTTCAACGTTCAGCGTGTATGTGCATCAGCGAAACTCTCCGCTCGACACCTTCCGCTGCACTAGACATACTTCTCAACCTGACACCCCTAGATATTAACAGCAAACAAATGGCCACGAGTACAGCCATACGTCTCAAAGCCATCTCTCAATGGACCAATAACTCTATTGGCCACACCACCATTCTGAATTTATTCGGAACTCTCCCAAGTCACTCTGACTACATCACTCCCTTTTTGGTTTTCGATAAAAACTTTGAAGTCACCATTCCCTCAAAGTCAGCTTGGGAGGAAGGGGCTTTGACAGGAAATAAATCAGTAAACTTTTATACAGATGGATCGAAGACTGAAAACGGAGTGGGTGGTGGAGTGTACTCAGATGGACTAAACCTTAGTCTCTCCTTCCGCCTACCAAACCATTGTAGCGTATTCCAAGCGGAAATTCTGGCGATAAAGGAAGTATTGTGTTGGCTTAAAGAAAACGTGGTATCTAGCACGGATATCCGCATCTTCTCAGATAGTCAGACTGCTTTGAAATCGCTCGCATAAGTCTCTGTAAACTCCATTACAGCCCAAGACTGTCGATCGTCTCTGATGGAGATGGCCAAACAGTTTAACATTCACCTATTCTGGGTGCCGGGTCACAGGGACATTCCGGGGAATTGCAAAGCCGACGAACTCGCCAGAATTGGAACGGAAATGCCTATCTTACCCGAAAAGGTTTTATAGGTATGCCCATAGCTACAAGTAAACTTATGCTGAAACGAATTGCTCTGGAACAATCAAACACAAGATGGCTTAATACTACCAATTGTATGGCGACCAAACAAGTCTGGCCTAAACTGGATTTGAAACGTTCAAAATTGTCCCTCAGTAGATCTCAGATCAGCTCCGTAATAGGTATCATAACTGGACACTCTCTCATAGGTAGACACGCCGCCGCACGACTCGGTGTACTATCAAACGATTTTTGCAGGAGTTGCTTGGACGAGGAGGAAGAGGAGACAATCCCACACCTTCTTTGTACATGCCCTGATCTCTCTTACAGACGCAAACTTCATCTAGGAGAATGAACCAAACGATCTCATAAACACAGACATTAAAAGTCTCCTTCGCTTCATCAGAAGCTCCAAATGGTTTTAACTTAGGAAACCTTTTTGTTCACTATTAGATCGTGGTATCACAATGGACCTCTAATAGTCTAAAAGTGTCAGACGCTTTAATGACAACCACTTTAACCTAACCTAACCCTTATGCCGATAATGAGAAATTCAAAATTCGAGAAAAGGGTTCTATGGATCGTAAAGTTATTCAAATGAAAAAACTTTATCAAAATTTTAGGTCCCATTTTCGACAAAAATGCGATTTCTAAAAACCATTTTTTAACATTTGTATGATGGGTATATCTTATACATAGACTGTATTGAAAAGCTTTCACCTGTAAATTAATAAGAAAATTTAGCATGTAGTTTTCGAAATATTGAGTTTGAAAAATAAAAAAATTGATTTATTTTTAATACGAAAAAAATTTGTTTGAAAATTTGAATATATGTATAATACTATCCAAACTTGTGGGGAGCTTTAGCAAAAGAAAAATGATCAAAATCGGTAACATTTTTGGGAAAATGAAAAACTATAAAAAAATGTAACTAGAGGGGGTACCATTAATAACCATTTTTAGGAAATTTCTTTCAAACATTACCTAGCTTCAACTAAATAAAATTTTCTTAAATAACTTGTGGACCAGTTTCTGTGAAAAAATCGTATGGCAGGTACCGTTATTTTTGAGCTTAAGCAACGTTTAGGCTGTAGTCGAACTGACAAACAGAACTGCGAGACCTAATTTTTCCGTCTCCTCCATCACCGTAACGTTAAGTCTAAACAAAATTGAGTTCAATTTTTTACGAATACATAGATTTCCATATGACTAGTACTCTCATATATGTATTACATGTTCATTTTTTGTGTGGATATTTTTTTTTATAATTCACACCCGCTCTAGGGTTTATTGTGATGATACCCTTATAATGCTTAATATAAATATATCAGGAGCGAGGGGGAGGGGGGAATAGGTGGTGATTCGCATTGGTCATGAATGTTTGAAAATTGAAATGGTAACAGAAAACCGTGCAGGGTAAATTATTCCAACATCGTGTTGTGCCACTAAAAAACGAATATCTGCAACTAGCGGTACGTTAGCGGACTCAAGCGTGAACTGGGGGTCAATTCTCTATCTGTAAAACTGTGAAGTGATAAAAAAGTTATCATTTCAGTTTCACAGCCATTTTTCATTTTTGCATTTCATGAACTCACATAATGCGATTCTGGAACTCATTCTGATAAATGTTTGTCAAAACATGTACTAAACAGTACTAAAATGTTAAATGCTATCATTTTTGATGAGCAGGGAATGTTCATCATTCATCAATATACCCTTGAGCCAAACTTTGGACGTACAGTTAAGTACAGAGATTCTTTCTTTTGGCGTAAGACTCGAATGTGGAATTCCTTAACCAACTCTGTTTTTCGTCCCCATTTCAATGTCCAGAAATTTAAGACGAATGTACTGTACATCGGTTTCCCCTACTCAATCCTCCTACTGGTTCCTAAATACTCGCACTGTGTTCAACCAACATTTAAAGGGTAGTCATAATCCTTTGAGTGCGCGTTAATTATAAAAAAAATATTTTATCAGGGCTCTTCACAAAATCGTTTGAGTGTGAAAACAAAATTAATATTTGAAAATATTTTGACATTTTATTAATTTTTTTTCATAAATTGCGAATCGTATGGTGTGTGAAGTTGTGAAAAAACTTATCACTTCACAGTTTCACAGACAGAAAATTGACCCCCTGATGAGGACTCCTAACGAAATGGGTATCACGAGCAACTAATTTTGAGGGAGGAATGCAACTGGCTACTTCGAGGGAGCATTGCTTGTGGAAAATATGATAATACAAGAAATGACATGAAAAATTACAATGGTTTTCAAGATATGTTTCCCACCAGTTTTAATGCTCTATTCTGTCCATTCTATCCAGTAAATGAGGAAAAATTTGTGCTGCACCTGTCTAAAGATGACAGGTGTACTAGAGCAGTTGACAAATCAATTCCACATAAATTGTAGCCAAATCAGGAGAGGGGGCGGTGTTTAGATGCATTTCTTACATCGATAAGTAGTATTTTGAAGCGTTTTTGGCGGTCTTGAGAAAATGGTACTTCCAATGAAGGTCGTCGTTGTCACATACATATACCGATTACTGTAAGCTTTTCGACTTCTTCGACGAAAGTACCATTCAGAGATAATGACATAGGGGATATATTTTGCTTGAACAACCAAAGACAGCATTGAATTTTCGAGGCATTTAACTCCACATAATTTTGTATACCGCTTTTAAGAATGCTGGAAGGATCGGAGTTTAATGTGCTTTTTATACGATACCGTTGCAATTCCACTTCCGAAGTAGTTATTTATTTTGCAAACATTCAAAAACAATGTTCATCGACACCTCTTTTCTCTCTCCTCCTTATGTCTCCATCGCCCGTTCTGTGTTTAACATTATAAGGGTCTCTTATCATACGAGTACTTTTAAGCGCGTGTGAATTATAAAAAAAAATTGATATGAATTTTAGATCGAGTATGAGAAGCTGAGGGCAGAGAAGTCGGCATAAGAATGAAGTGAATCAGAATTTTCAGACAAGAGATCATTTATAAAAATGAGGTATAGAGACTGAGGCAAAACGGAGCTGTGGACAACATCAGCATTTATTTTGTAAAGATCAGACTTGACAGTGGGACAGTTCAAACATCTATGAAACGACCCAATAAAATTACTAATCCAAGGAATATGGGTTTCAATAATACCCAAACGCTCGCATTTTCGATAAGAGAGCCTTGTGTCAAACTCTATCAAAGGCCTTAGAAATATCAAGCGCAACATTCTTACATTCTCCAAAACAATGTAAGGATCTGTTCCACTCTTCGATGAGATATGCCATCAGATCACTAGTAAAACGATTGATCATTTAGAAGCCTTCGATCTTCAAGATATTTCTTGAGCTCATGATTCTTGACTTATTTTTTCGTTTGTTTCAAACACTTCAACTTACATCTTATAAGTGTTAAAGCAAAACGCGTCTTAATTAAAAAAAATGAATAAGAAAAGAAAGTTTTGATACGTCAAAATCACATTACAAAAGAAGCCCAAAAATGGAAGAAATATGATTGAAACCTGAATTTCAGAAAAATCCTTTCCTTATACAAAAATAAAAGCTCTAAGTAAAATCCCTGGACTACCTACACACTACAAAAAAAAAAACAACCCCGACGACGACGCCAGACGACTGGAAAAATAAAATAAAAATAGAGTGAAAAATAACGAGAACAAAGTGAATAAACGCAACAACAAGAAATGCAAAGGAAAAACCTTTTTAAGTTTTCGTCATCGGCATTGTCGACGTCGTCGTTGTCGACGATTCTCTCACGGTTGAAATGGGCGACAAAGAAATTCACCGACACGGTTTCGTGGCGTCAAGAATGCAAGTTAATGTGCGAAAATTCGCACTTTTCATCCTGGCTAGGTGGCGCTTTGTTTGATTGAGGTATAATTGTTCGGAACAGCAGTACTCATGTGTACCTACATAACCTTTACAGGTATATAGTATATACCTACCAAGCTAAAATTTCTTTTAAAAGGGAAACATAAAGAAATTTCGAAACACCCTTCAATTTGGGAGCAGAGAAAATTTAGCACGATACTAAAGTACCTGCTGGGAACAATTTTGCTATGTTCGCTTTTCATATGAAGCATGATGCCACGATGTCACTAATTAATTCTAACATTTTTAACACTTCAAAATGCTTCATGAGCACCAAGTGCATTTAAGATTAAAAAAATTATGTTTCAATTAAATGTGTCATGCGGGGTGGCAAAATGTTTAATTGAAAAAAAAAATTAAACTGGTGGGGGATTTTGCTTTGACGTGATTCACACAATTATTTTGTTCAACGTTCGTCAAATTTCTGGTCTAGCGATTCACATCCATCTGCACGCTTTGCTTGGAAAGTTTTTCAATAAAAAAAAAGTAGGAAGTAGAGAACTTGCCAAATAGACAGCGATTTACTGATTACATAGGGTAACTTCGGGCAATATGGTGCACTTTGTAAATACCACACAGAAAACTTAAGAAAATCGTCAATTATTTCAACTTTTCAATGACAACATATTTAACAGTGGTAGGTAACAAGATTACTTTTTAACATTTTTGATTCTGTAAATATGCATCCTTAACTTCACGCCCGCGCTGTGTTCAAACATTTAAAGGGTAATCATAATCCCTTGAGCGCGTGTAGATTATAAAAAAAAAAAAAAAAAAAAAAAATATTGTCAAAATGTATACAAGGCTCCGTATTGTCCTCGTCCCTGTTCCTCATTTTTGTAAATGATCTCCTGTCTACAACTTCTAATCCAATTAATTGTTTCGCTGACGATAGTACTCTCAGCTTTTCATATTCGTTTTCAGACTCCCGTCCTTCTCCTTCAGATGTGGAACTGCAACGACAAAATATGATCAGCTCATTAAATTACGACCTAAACAGCATTGTAGAGTGGGGAATAAGAAACCGCGTCGAATTTAATGTTTCGAAAACCCAATGCTGTCTTATATAGTTAAAGCGAGATATACCCCCCTTGCCTCTATCTATGAGTGGCATTTGCATCAATCGAACTGAACATCTAAATATTCTCGGTATGTGCGTCACGAACCACCTCTTGTTGAACGATCACATACGCGATGTTGGGTTTTTTGAGACGGTGCAAGAAATTTGTACCTCCTTCTGATCTGGGTACAATCTATAAAACCTATATACGAGTACGTTCAAAACTTGAGTATAACTCCCTTCTATGGGCTGGTGCTACAGTAACTTACTTACTTACTTAAGTCTCTTGGACAGTATTCAAAAAAGAGCATTTAAAATTATTGGTGATAATAACATCATTGACCCATTTACGTCACTCCAACATCGTCGTAATGTTTCTTGCCTCACCCTTTTTTTTCGTTATTTTAACGGACTATGAAAAGAAATGGCCAGCGGCACGCCTTCCCTTAAAAAATTCAACCGTAATACTACCACTTCTAGGAATGCCCATCAGTTTACCCTTGAGCGCAACTTCGGCCGTACTGTGAAGTACAGAGATTCGTTTTTCAGCCGTACTACGCGATTGTGGAATTCGTTACCACCCTCTGTCTTTCCCCGTCATTGCAATGTTCAAGAATTCAAAACCAATGTACACCGACACCTCCTTTCTGACCCCTCACTTTTTTCTTAATGGTCAGACTGTGTCTCTGGCATATTAAGGGTAAAAAAAAAACTTTGAGTGTGCGCAAATTAAAAAAAAAAATACAAAATTAAAACATATTTAAAAAGCAAATATTCAAAATAAATATTGGCCCATTTCAAACGGCCTATCGTAATTTTGATCACGAAAAAGGGACGTTCTGCATTGGAACTTGTCACTGCAGTCCCATACAAAATTCTCTCCAAAATTTAGTCAAGATAAAATTATGTCAAGCATTTTAGCCGATTACGCTGCTCCAGCTTAAAATTCAATATTCTCTTCGAACTGTACTTAACTTATCTGTCAAAATTAAGCGCACGAAATAATTGTCTGCCACATTTTTGATATGATGATAATGAAATGGATAAATGGAAGAATATTTGAAGACAGAAGTCTTACAAGATTTTCCACTGCAAAAATCACTCATCCATTAATTCTTAAGAAATCACACTTTAAAACAAATTATTATATCCTACAATTTTGAAAACAATTTCATTTAGAGAACAATAATTGTTTTCTGTGACTTATTCTCCACAAAGGTCTTATGTTAAAATTTAACTTGAGAGCATGAGATAAAATTAAGCTCGATCTGAGTAGGTACTAGGCTTTAGCTTAAACTTCGAAAAAATTGTTATTAATAGAACAATTTTTGTTTTGTTTTTCTCAAAACTAATTTTGAGCAATTTTTGTATCCAAAAAAAATATGAAAAGTACTCTTGCATGGCCTCCCGGCATTCGTTATGAGCAATGGTGGTAATGGCAATCGTTTGTCTACGTTTGTACAACTTTTAGAAAAATTTGTACACTCACCATTTTTAATTGCAACTTATAGGTACTATAAGGCAAGTTATGCATTCGTAAAAAAATCGAACTAGAGATTTTGATACGATGATAGCGAAGACGAACAAATTGGGTCTCTCAATTCTATCTGTCTGTGTGTTCGTCTAAGGTCTAAACGGCTCTGCCGATTTTCTTTAAGCTTGCTAGATATCATTTTTAGTTTTTTCACGTTTTTTTCTCTTTTTTAAGACCAAAAATAACGGTACCTGCCATACAATTTTTTTCGAAATAGTTTTCTTTCTCAAAAACTATTGCACAGTATTTAAAAAAAAAGTCTACAAATTTCATTTAGTTAAATTTAAAGTTATTGGTTGAAAAAAATTCCCAAAAAATTGTTATTAACGCTACCTTGAACCTTGAATTAAAAACAATATATATTTTTTTTATATGAAGTTTTTTATAATACAAATTCTATATACTACTGAAATAAATCAGCCAAGTAGAAGACTTAGGTTATTTTTGAAAATTTAATTTTCATTCGAACCATGATACATATAACATTTAAGTTTACGTACCAACATTTCTAAAACATTCTTAAAAATGTTTTTAAAATTTTTATATAAAATTTTAATTTCTTAAGAAACCGCTACAATGCTTTATAATTTTTGTTTTTGCCTAAATTAATATTTGGTTAAGAAATCGCATGAAATTTTCACAAATAAATTGCTTTTAAAAAAAATGGTGAGTGTACAAATTATTATTAAAGAACTGTGCATTGAAATTGTTCTATTCTTAAATAAAATTTTAATATTTTTTGGAATCGCCATATTTTGAAAAAAAGGGTATGATTTTTTTAAAACCTAAAAACGAACAGGTTTGTAATACTTTCTACAAGATGTAGGAAACAAAATTTCATTTTATATAAAAGTAACGGTACGCGCCAAACAAAAAATGTTTTTCGAAAATTGTATTTTACAATTTTTTCTATTATACTTAACATTTATGATCTATGATATTTAATGTACAAAATTTTGTAATTTTTAAGCAATACTGACGGTAACTATGGTAGAACCATTTTTTTGATTTTTGACTTTTTCATTATCGGCATTACCGGCGTTATGGATTTTAATAAAACTTTTTGATACGCCAATTTAAATTTGTTATTAATACGCAAAATAAAATTTAGTTAAAAAAAATCATATACAAATTTTTGTGTATTAAATTTTCAAATATGTTTAAATATATCCAAACAAATATTTTTTTTTTTAACTTTTTTGTTATATGTACCGATAATCAGAAAATGAAATATATAATAATAATAATGATAAATATATCTTAAAAATAAAAGTATTACGTAAAAATAAGATTTTAGGAAACCTTTTTTGTTTTAATTTTTACAGTGTGTCGTATTTTTTTATTATATTTAGATATTGCTAAAAAAATAAAAATAAAATTAAAATATTGACAGTTTAAAAAATTAAAAAAATTGAATTTTCTTAAACCAGAACAAAAAATTAAAATTTAATAACAGCTTAATTAAAACAAAAATAACAAAGTCAGTTTTACCATTTTTAAGATAATCGAAAACAAGGGAAAATGTTTTTTTTTTTTAATGGTTTTTAAGATTTATCGAACAGTTTTTGATGAAAAAAAAAAAATAAAATCGAAAAAGATTTCTATGGAAAAAGATTTCTTGGTCTTAAAAAACTGTGTCGGAACGATAATAAATATATATTTAAATACCGAATTTAGAGGAAATCAACCGAATAATTTAGCTACAGTCAACCATTCTATTTTTTTTATGTCAATTTTTATCAAAATCTAGAAGTTTCCTAGGGATGCAAATGAATGCATAGCAGATTCCTTAACATGTGAAGTAAATATAAACTATTGAATGGACCTAGCCCCTTCAACCAGATTCTGAACGAAATTATCTAAACACAAACGTCTACACAATAAACTTACCCTAACCCTTACCCCAAAATGCTCTTGAAACATAATTCCCAAAATCACACAGATAAGCATCATTAAGTGGACTGCCAATTCCACTTAATGATGTCGAAATTTATTCGCCCATTTGTCCGTCTTTATAGACCATAAAGAAAAATAAAACCGCCAGACATAAAACATATCTTCGGCAGCCGCGTTCAGACCAAAGTTGAAGCATACAAAAATTCGGCACTATATACTCTTACCAACCCTTTTCATCCTCCCTTCAAATTCAAAGGAATTTATGTGAGCGCACCACATTCGGACAGACAGACAGACATACGTTCATCAAAATTCCAACGAAACCTCATCAAGACCAAGAGCCACCAAAAAGAAATGCCATTGTTCTTTGGTTTGGTTTGGTATTTTGCCAACAAAAAGCAGAGTGATCTTTTTCTGTTCCTTCTAGGAGCCCTCAGTCCGATGATTATTATCAATTTTTTTATTTTACAAAAATCATCTTTCCGACTTCTTCTTACTTATATTTGCAGTTCTTTGGTGGCATTTTTAACTAACAGGACGATTCTGAATTGGTAATATTCCCAAAGGTCTGTTTTTTCAAGGCTCCGCTGCTCTAGGTATCCGTCCATCCCTCGATTCGGGATTAATTTATGCTGAATTTGAATTGATTTTATCCTTTATTGATCGGCAAAGTCAAAGAGGCTGCTCTTAATGCATTATTCCGAGTTCATTATGACACGTTCCCTACTCTTGGTGTTTTTGTTTTTTTTTTTCCCCTTAGCCTAAGACAGGTGGTGTCTTCTTGCGGTGTTGGGTTTTGAGAGTCCTTGCGTTTCTATGATTTTTATGGCCGATTTTTGTTTTTTATGAGGCTGAGGAACAACACTTTTGGGCGGTCGTCATTCTGTGTTCTCTGTCGGTTTGGGATTTTTTGCTTTTTTTTATGAAGCATCTAGATTTAATTTTTATGGAAATTCGGTTCTTGCCTCAAAAGAAGCCACCGACTTGGCATCGACATCGCGATGAGTTCTTTTAAATTGTTCCTGAATAAATAAATTTTCCAAACAACAAAACTCGAGAAAGTCGGTGTTGCATGTTCTTTTCATTTTTATCGTTGCTGTCGAGGGTTAGGGGCTTAGAGTATGGGAATGCATAATGAACAGTAGCCGTCATCCTAGCAACACACTTGTCATTAATTTTAAATTTTTATTGTCAATTTACTTTTGTGATTCGATTCATGATTGCCTTGAATGGGGTTTCGAGAATGGGGTTCTTTTGTGAATGACGCAGGCGGTGCGGTGTGAAGGTGCAGAGTTTTTGTTAGCAGAGCTCCGAGAGCCTTTAAGCCTGGCTATGTACTTGATGGTCTGAGTGGGGCTCTAATTGGATATTTATAGAGAAAAGTTTCCAATTTTCTTTTATAATTAGAAGCCATCACACATTGGCCGGAACTACTATGCTTCAAGTTCATAAGCCTTCTGATTCTTATTAATGAATCGGCTTAGACTTTATACTTAAACACTTACAATATTGTCGGTAGGTATAACGCGTCTTGATGTCTGGCTAGGTTTTATACAACACGATCAATAGAGTATACCTAGATACCTGCCTCTGGAAGTTGTTTGAAGCCATGTTGGTTTTTTATAGCTCGATGTTTTGTTATTCCAAATAAGGCACTTTGTGTGCTGGTGGAATATTTAATCAAACAACCTCACACGACAAGACAGCTGAGGTTGTTTGATTTTTAATTTTGCTTTAATTGTTGTTATTGATTTTTTTTTAAACAAAAAAACAAGTTCATTGGAGCAGTTTTAAACGGCATTTTTGGGTAAGACAAGTTAAATATTGAGACATAAAAATAAAATAAATGTGAAACTTAAAAAAGTTATAAAACTAAGCTAAATTATGGAAATCGTATTAAAATATCGAGCAACAATATTTTATATATTTAGTTGTTTTTTTTACATAAAGACGTGTTTTACCAAAGCTATAAATAGTTTGATTTGAATTTTCTCTTATTGGTAGGATTTACGTCTTAAAGTATTTAAATATGCAAACATTGTTAATAATATTGTTATGTATAGATATGTATTCGTTTGACAAGAATGAAATTTAAGACTTCGAATATCTTATCAAGGGGCTCTGGCACTAAGGACTAGGTAGATATATATTTTGAACCTTTGAACTTATCGATGAAAAATAATTGAATTCCTTAAATTCACATTTATATTACAATATTTTAAAATTATTTGGTTCCAACGCTCGTCTTCAAGAAATCTCCCTTTGTTAGCGGGGCCTTTTTTCTAGGGAATCAGTTCGATATTAATTTTACCCTTAAAGGAAGTCGTCCTCATTGTCGAACTATAGAACTATCGACTGATTGTGCTTATGTCCCTTCTTTCAAAGCTTCTCAATTACTGGCAGTACGGCTTTTGTAGCAATAAGTTCAGTGTTAACTTGATGGTAATCGTAAATCGCAGCGAGTATTAGAACAAATCTTTACATCGGTTTGGTGGAATAAGATTTTCAAAAGCATTTGACAGGATCTAGAGTCAAGCTCTCTTAACGAAAATGCGTACCTCGGTTTCGACGATTCCCTTCTTGGATGGGAGAACGTTCACTACAAGTAGTAGTCTGTACTCTTAAAAAATGCTGGTTCAAATGTTAACTTTTATCTGCTCCTTTTTTTCTCAGATACTTGATGATTTTTTTTAAAAAGTGCACAAAATATTGGTCGAGTGGTATCAATTTTGCTTCCTCGTACAGCTTCTTAGTTGGTATGTATTTCTTCGTTAGTGGGTTGCGATGTAGTCTAGGGCAACTGCGAATCATCTTCCCTTCAAAACGCTTAATCATCTTCATTGCAGCTGATATATCAAACAAAATAGGAAAAGTTTAGATCAGAACGGGCCAGATTAGTTGTCTTGAAGCTTGGTCTTCTTATATTTAATCAATTCGGCTAGCGGGTAGACCAAATACAGATAAAATTTGGGTCGCTTCAGCATCAAGTATTTATAGTTTTCGAGTTTAGGCTTGTTGTACTTAGTTGAAAATTTGATTCATAGAAATATTCACCTGAAAAAGATTCAGGGTAAGCCTTAGGAAAGTAAATTATATTTCATATATATATATCTACATATATCAGCACACACAACTTTTTTGATGAAAAGACAGTTACTAGTATATCTTAATATATACACAACTCAATCGGGAAGTTTTTCGTTTTTTCCAACAAGTTCTAAAATCAAAAACTGAATTGATCGTCAATTGGAGACTTTCACTTTTCAACACCGAAAACAGTTAATAAAGTGCTTTAAGGATAGTTAAGTAGTACCATTCTTAAACCTTAATATTAGGCTCTTAATTTATTTTGTTTAATACATGCACGAACGAAGTTTAACCCAAATTTTAAGAAGCATTTTTGAAATTATTTTAAAAATATCAAAATTGGTAGCTACCCTTTTAACTTGCGACTTATAGTTACTATAAGGCAAGTTATGCATTCGTAAGAAAAATCGAACTCGAGATTTTGATCAAAGTTGACATTACGATGATAGCGATGACGAAAAGAGAGGCTCTCGAAATTCTGTATGTCTATTCAACTACAGCCTAAACGACTCGCCTGATTTTCGTCAAACTTGATGGATGTCGTTTCTAAACCCCCCCCCCCCACACATGTTTTTTAAGACCAAAAATAACGGTACCATAGGAATTTTTTCGAAATTTTATAAATTTTTTTTTTCTCAAAAACTGTCAAACAGATTTTTTTTAAAAGAAATTCAAAAAATTTCATTTAGTTGAAGCTAGGTAATGGTTGAAAAAAAAACCTCCAAGAAATGGTTATTTTTGGTACCACCTTTCGAATCGTTTTTTTTTTTTTTTGTTTTTTTGAATTTCTCAAAAACGGTACAGTCATTTTTTTATGCTAAGGCTCCCCAAAAGTTTGAAAATGATTGTCTATTCGCATGTTCACGAATGTTTTTTTGAATTTTTAAAAAAATTAAAATTTTTTTCTTAAAAATCAACATTTCGAAAATCGTTTTTTTTTAAAAACTTGATAGTTAAAAGTCCCTCAATATAGTCTACAAGATGTGAGAAAAAAAATATTTTACCTAAGAATAACGGTACCCACAACAGAAATCTTAAAAAATGGTTTTCGAAATCGAATTTTTCTCGAAAACGGCTCCGGGGCTTAGAAAAAAAAATTTTCTTTCGACTAATTTTTACTATTTATAATTTAATAAGCAAATGTTGAAGTTAAGATATTAGTGGCCTTACCTACCATTTTTTTCGAATTTTGAACTATGAATTATCGGCAGAACGGATTTTAATGAAATTTTAAATAAGTAGAGAGAGGCTTCTAAAAAGTTTTAAGAACATTGCATTTTAAGACTAAAAAAAATATTTTTAAAATTTTTAAAAAGAAAAAAATTATTTTTTTTTGGAAAATTTGATATCCCAAAAACGGCTCAATATTTTTTTTTGGAAATTTATGTTTTATTTCTACAGTAATAAAAACTTTAAGTTGGCATACAAATATACATATTTTCTTAAAAATGTTTTACATAAAACTTATTTTTTTAAGAAAACCACAACAACGACTTATAATTTTTGTTCTTGCATTAACCAATATTTGCTTGAATCACATGGCGTCTTGTTTTTAGCGTCCTGTTTTAGCTACTAAAGGAGTTGTTTTGATCATTTAAAAACAAATTCAATGCTTATGAACAGTTTTCCTCTAATAACGTTCATTTTGGAAATTCTTGGTAGCAAGTTCGGGCGAACCATCAGTAGTGCATTTTATTTTTTTTTTTTTGAATCAGAAACAAATTTGTAAATCGGTTCTCAAGCTCTATCTAGCTCGAGTACTCCTGTTCGCTGGGACAAACAGACCCACCAACGTCATGACGATTTGAGTAAATCCTCGACATTTATGTTTGCCAATACTTGATGCCCTATTAAGCAAGTGAAACCCTCAGGCGGTATGGCACAGGAGAAATTAATACTTATTTGTATTTAAACTAATTTTGTACCAAAGTAGGAAGCATGGAATATCGATTTTGTATGAAGATTTTATTTTCACTAGAACTCTAAATAGGGCTTGAACTTAAAATTTTTTTTATTAATTTTTAAGAATTAATTTGTTTCGAAAAAATTTCAGTCACAGAAATTTTTAATCGTCTGTGTGTTCTAAGAACTCGTTGGTACAACATTTTTGTCTGTTGAAGCTTGATGTACCATGAAAAGTCCATTCTCCTAAAAGACCATTGGAATTTCTCATCAATTCAGCACCTTTTCATAAAAACTGCAAAGAATTTAAAATAAAAACGAAAACATCAATTAGCTCAGGTACTCTTCCGCAAAAGCTGCTAAAAACTTAACTCGAGTAAAAAAGTAGCCATCCAACCATCACACCGTCATACTTTTCGTTTTCATTCCATGTAATTTCGTTATAAGGGAATTCCACTCTTGCACCAAGCCTTGTAGCCTCTTCTAGCAAGAGTTGCAAATATAAAATTGCATTTCGCCCCATCAATTACGCTACAAGGAACTCCAAATGCATTTAGCTCTAGAATTTTTCCAGTTTTTCCCTGCTGCCCCGTATCTTATCCGTCGACGTCGAGTTGGGGAACACAAATTCTATCATCATCATTATCATCATGGCCGTCGTCGTAGTCATCGTCATCACAATCATAATCATCGCCATTTTGCCATCGCATCGCCTTGTTGCATTTACTAAAAGAACCTTTTGCTAGAGTGTGAGAAACTCGTTCAAATATTTGTCGTAGTCCCTTTGTGCCCGCGAAAAATCAAACGAACCGCGAACCAGGCCCGTCAGCCGTATCCATTCCGCCGCCGCCGCCACCTCCGTCAAACGCTCCATCGTCATCTTGGAAAATCTCATTCATATTATACATTCTTTGGAGGAAAACATTTTTTAAACATGGGTGCCGAGCCGATGCACTTGGATTGCAAGTCTCATCCCCAACCTTTGGGTTGTATTACAAGTCTCCGGAGTCGTAGCCATTCGCCACCACCGCCGCCGCCGTTTGTTTGTGTACCATGGACTGCTTTAGACTCATTCTCTATCCACCTGTGCAGTGATGGAGATTAATAATGCTTCCAAGTGGTTAGGCGAGAAGGTTGAGGCGTATGGCCTATCATAAATCTGCAGCAGTTATGCTGAAGTAGTCGTTTGTCCAAGACCCTCCCTCGCCGAAAAAGGTGTGAACACCAAACACTCGGCTTCGAACAATAATTCCTCCGAAGCAAGAGAGGAGCCCTCTGCGAGGTGTTAAATGCAAACAGACGAGGAGTATGCATGCAAGGTTTACTTTTGCGCCTGTATGACAAACGATCTCAGTGATTCCAGGCAAAGAGTCCCACCAGGTCCTCTAGGCCCGGGGTAGCGGTCTCGTTGCCTAAGCTGCGATTCGAGTGTCTCGCATTGTTATCCACCAACAACGCGAGAGAATTGATATGATTCTTTACTTTTTTTTGTCGACTTTGTCTCCATCATTTTTCAGAAGATGCAAATCTAGGAGCTGTAAGCTGAGTTGTACGAAGCCAGAACTCGGTGCTCTTGCAGCTGATAAAATAATTTTGATTACTCTCGGCGCACACTTTGAGGTGATTTGTTTGGCATTCAGCGGATAAGATAAGGCGCACTCAGAGTCCTCTGAATGGTTTTCTCTGTTCTTTCTATAGTTGTTTTCCAGAGGTTAAGAATTCTTCATAACTTGAAAAGATGGAGTAGGAGGATTTGTAGAATCTCTATCGGTGACTAGAAGGTGAGGTTATCGTTAATCGGTATTCATAAACGAATGACATCGTGTTTGTGTTTAAATAAATTGCCAGGTTACGATGGGATCTTTGTGTAAGATTGTTTGGTCTTTTGGTTGGCACCAAACAGGACAGGGGTGAGGGGTGGTTGGATAGGACATTTATGGAGACTTTTATCTCTGGGCATAATCTCTGAACAATGATGGAGCGATTTAAATATTTGATCTTGACATTTCTGGGAGATAAATTCGTTTTCTTTGTTCAAGAGTTCTTTGATGGAAGATTTGTTTGGATACTAAGATATAGGTAAGGGAGATAAAATACGTTTCATAGTTGGATAAACAAACCAAACAAAAAAATGTGAAAAACAAATGCTTTTTTTTATTTCAAGTTTATTGAGAATTTTATTGAGGATTTCTTGAGGAGTAAACTTGAAATTTCCTCAGAAAAAAATGAATGTATTTTCTAGTGAATTTACTAAAGCTATTCGTTTTTCACAATAATGATAATGTTTTTTGTCGTGTTTCGCCTAAGAGTGATATTATTTAAATTAAAAGGCACATAATCCAAAAAGCATAGCATTTCGTCAAAGTCCGACTTGGGGCTCAACAGTTAGATGATGTCGTATCTGAGCGAATCTTGAGCGAATCAGAAGTTACTTGACTTCTTTTAATTAATTTACATACATTTTCTCTTATTATATTATTTTTTTCATCTTCATTATAAAAAGTCTGACAAAGAATATTTATATTCTAGATGTCTCAACTTAATCAAAAATTGCCCTATAAATACAAAATTCACAGTATGTTAATACTGTGATACTAACAAGAGTCGGTAAACATCGACTAATCGATCGTCTACGCCCGCAACTAGTAAACATTAATTTTTCTTTTCTTTCTTCCAGGAACATCAAAGCCGGAGTCCTTCAAGGTTCAAAACTTGGCCCCTTCCTCTACAGCCTAATGCATTAGGCCAACCCGTCTCAAGCAGCTGTGGAAACTTGTGCTTGCTGATGACTCGCCTTCGTATGCAACCTCAATGTCACCACTAGTCGCAGTCCAGATAGTAGAGGCTTACATCAACAGGCTAGTCGATTTCTACAAGAAATGGGGCGTCAAAATATAAACACATCAAGTTCGGAGTTTGCGTCTCCTTCAGGAGACCCCGTAATGGCAGAAGTCGCTCATAAGTCACTTACGCAAACTTAATTCTGAAGCTTTCAAATGGATCCACTATATAAGCCAAAAGGAACGTACGATATCTGGGGATTATCGGGACTAAGCCAACAGATGAAGGTATTTCGTGTACATGCAAGTTACCAGATATTACTTCCCAGTTTGATTCATGATCTCAAATTCAGGGAAAGGAAGATACTTAGAATCTGCACCGGACTCCCCTTCGACAGGCAGAAAGTAAAACATTACAGAAACGAGTATCTCTACAGAAATACCCCTAGACAAATACCTACTTAATTCGGGAAAGAAGCTAGTGCAGAACATCGTCAATCAGTTATTGCGAAGGAGAGCCACTCATCAATGACACCTCGACCCGAAGTACCTCATTTTGATGGAAACCCTGGATGACAATGACGAAGCAGCTGTTTCCTTCTACGTTGAAACATGGTCAGCCTATCACTGTGGCTGAGCGCCAACTAACCCCAAACCATCACTGGCTTAATAACCAGGACGGAAAACTCCGAGAACAACAAAGTAAACCGACTTTAAAGTATAAAGGGTGGGCCATCTAGTGGTTTCTTTTTAAATCATAGGTTTTTTGACACTGACAGCTGTTTCCCTTTCGAAATCTTGACAGAAAGTCAGTATCATACCTCCGCGGACCGAAATGAGAGGCTTTACGCTTGAACAACGTCTGGAAAAATTGAAAACTTATTTCCAAAGTGAGTGCTGTGTAGCCCAAACAGTGCTATTTTTGAAAAGAAGTTTTGGCCGATCGCGCCTGCTCTACATAAGTTTGTACAAAAAGGTAGGGTCTCCATTGTCATACGGAGCACTCAGACGAGAATGTGGCTGCTGTAGCCGAGAGTGTGAGACTCAATTGACGAAAATCAACCCTCAAGAGCTCAACATTTCACGCACTAGCCTGAGCTGAATTCTGCACAAAGATCTCGGATTATTTGGTCACAATGTCCAATTTACTCAGCAATTAAAGGCGCACGGAAATCCGCTTCGTTATCGCTTCGCAGTTTGCGCCTTAGAGCAGCTGGGTTTGGACAACTCTTTTAGACGATAAATTATCTTTTTTAACGAGGCGCATGCTCTTCTCGGCGGCTATGTTAACAAACAAAATTGCGACAGCCGGGGCTCGAAAAACCCATACGTTATTGCCCAGAAGCCAATGCATCAACAAAAAGTAACAATTTGCTGCGGATTGCAGAGTGGTAGCATCATTGGACCATTTTTCTTCGAAAATGAGGCTGGGAACAACGTTTCGGTCAACGATGGGCGTGACAGAGCTATGATAACCGACTTTCTATTTTTATTGACATTGAAGACATGGATTTGGAGGACCTCTGGTTCATGCAGAATGGCACACCATGCCACACAGCCCATGCCACAATAGATCTTTTGCGAACCAAATTCCTAAATCGTGTTATCAGCCGTCTTGGCGATGTCAGTTGACCGCCTCTGAGCTGCGATTTGACCCCTTTGGACTTTTTTTTTGTGGGGAACCGTGAAAGACCCCAATGTTGTGCCAACAATTTACAAGTCATTCAAGCACTTAAGACCCATATCATCCAAGCAATCCCTGAGCTACACCCCAAAATCAAAAACAAGGTCTTAGAAAATTGGAGTGACAGAATGCGCTACCACGAAGCCAGCCACTTGCAGGACGTTGTGTTCCATAATTAATGGGAATGTTCACACTTACTAATTTAGGGATTATACATGGACACAATTTAATTTTGTTCAATTTATTCCATTTTTAAAAACAAACTTGTATTTGGCCAACCCTGTATTTTATTTCTTTTGACTTTTTCATTACCCCTAGATATAATGGTTGGTGCGTTGGCTATCATATAGAGGGTCTTGGGTCAAAATCTCAACATTATGCAATATTTTTCAGGAGCCGTTCGTACTTGGCAGAAAATTGTAGGTCCGCCCCATTGTTGGTTCTCTATCAGCTGTTGTAGTCCTTAATTGATTCGTTATTCGATTTTGCACTTGGGGTCCACTAAAAATTTAAATTATTCTCATCATAAGAATTTGTAATAAAAGGCGATGTGATCAGGCTTAGACAGTTAAAATGTCTTCTTCTATTATTCCACCATCAATCAATACATTTCCTAAAAATCACGATGAAGCTGCAATTTTTTTTCGTTCCCGCAAGATCTCAAGTCTCGATTAAATTATATAACCCATATTAATAAAGATGGTTTAGTGGAGGTTTATCGTTAAGTCCTGGACTAACGGCTCGCGTACACCTAATCCGTCATCGGCCGAAGTATACTCGGGCGTTGTCAGCCGAAATCGGCCGATCGAACCAAACGTATAGAAAGGAAAGAGAGCGCGTACACCACTGAAAGCGACATCGTCCGATGACGCCCGACAATAAGCGATCAACCGGCATATCCCAACATGTTTGGATTTTTCGGCAGTTGTCCGGTTGATTCTTGCGATGAAATTCATGCAAAAATAAAATGCACGACTGGATCGCACGAACTTGCTCTTATTTAAAATTACTTTGAAATTTAAGATACATTTTATAAATATAAAACATGGATATAATGAGGTAAAAATCTTCAAATGCATGAAATTGCCGTCTGATTTTCAGAAAAGTATGAATTTATGCAAACAAAGTTTAAAAATCCTTTTATTATTAAAATAGACCCAAGACCGGCACCATCCGAGATCGGAGGGAGTGTATGCAGACGAACGTCCGAGACAGTCGTCCGAATAGCTCCGACCCGATATCGGCCGATGATTCGGTTTTAGTGTACGCGAACTGTAAGTGCGAAATTTCATTAATAAAACAAATTTTCTGGGTGCCGTGAAATAAGGCCAAGTGAAATAAGGCCAACTTTCGAAAATTGGCCTTATTGCACTTTGATAAAGTGAAATAAGGCCAATTTTCAGTAGTTGGTCTTATTTCACTTTGACAAAGTGAAATAAGGCCAAATGATTTTGAGAATTAAGACCAAATTGGTCTTATTTCACTTTTTGAAAGCGTAATAAGAGCAACTGAATGTGGTGGTGCCGTTTATCGGGGGCCGACGTTCTGGGTTTTCTTGGGCAACAGTACCTTGGGTGGCCCGCTTCGCGGGTTTTCAGGATTTTTACTCCCTTTTTGGGGCTCACACCCGCTCACGCAACTCCGTTGCTCCGCTTAGGGTATGTTCAGTCGCCAGGCAGGCGCCTGTAGCATCAGTTTTTCTTGGGCAACAGTACAGAACTGTTAGTTGTTTATTCCAATTAATATAAAATACAAAACGCTTGCTACAGGCGCCTGCCTGGCGACTGAACATATCCTAAGCGGAGCAACGGAGTTGCGTGAGCGGGTATGAGCCCCGAAAAGGGAGTTAAAATCCTGAAAACCTGCGAAGCGGGCCACCCAACGTACTTTTATCCAAGAAAACCAAGAACGTCGGCCCCCGATAATCAGCAAAAACTACTTTTTTTTATTTGTAACGAAACATTTTATGCTTGGCCTTAAGTCACAAACAGATTTCGCCTTATGTCACTTTGTAAAAGCGACATAAGGCCAAGTCCTAAAATTTAGCCTTATGTCGCTTTTGTAAAGTGACATAAGGCCAAATTTTTTTTTATGAAATAAATATAAAAATGCAGTTCGGTCTTATTTCGCTTTGTCAAAGTGCAATAAAAGCAACTGTTGAAAGTTAAATAAGACCAATTTGGCCTTACTTCACTTTGTAAAAGTGCAATAAGACCAACTTTTAAAAATTGGCCTAATTTCAATTTATAAAAGTGCAATTAGGCCAATTTTTAAAAGTTGGCCTTATTTCACTTGGCCTTATTTCACGGCACCAATTTTCTGTTAAGTGACGTTTACTAATTATGATTAAGTTAAACCACCGAAGTATAGGTGGTTTAGCGAACGAATAAGAAATAGAAATGTCCACAGTCAGACATAAGCGATTGACAATCAATTTAGGTAGCCAAAGAATATAAAAAAAGAGATTGCTTACTTTTGTAGAAGATTTTCTTAAAAGGATTTTTGGTAAACGTCATTTTACTATTCCGGGAACATTTTGTTTTTATTACTATAAATATTTAAGCCAGGACTAAACTCCTATTCTATGGTTTAGTAAGACAGTGGACTATAGAAGGAATAAGCGTTTTTTATTAATATGGGTGTATTAGTTTAAAAATTTAAACAAGCTTCCTCGTTACGATTAATCAATTTCACCTGTTTTATTATAGGTAGTCTATAGTTCACAAATATATCTACATCCATAATTCTATAAAGTTGCATTTATATCCTTTGACAGAGAGTTACACCGAAAACGTGTAACTGGTTAAGCTATAAAAAAAATATATTCAAGGCCAAATCGTTTAACCAATAACCGCAGGTGCCAGCACTACTATAAACGTTTAGTATGCATTTCTCGTTTTCAGCTCGCTTCGTTACCTTCCCCAAAAATAATAAAAAAAAAAACGTGATCATCACAACCAACGCCAGCTGCTACTACTGTTGCAGAAAGTAATAATCCCACACGACCATGGCTGTGTCCCCAAGGAGAACTTGCACTTTCAGTTGGAAAAAGTCGCCACAAACATCTAAGGAATTCACTTTTTGTTGCAGTTTTTTGCTTGAATCCAATGATGTTACAAGTGTTTGTCTCTTTAAAATGAATTCGGAAAGCTAAGAAAACATCAATTAAGTCAGAACTTATATTCCCTGATATAAAACTGAAAAGAGTTCAACAAACTGTCTCTTACGATATAGTTTTATGGGACAAGTGTTGGTGGAAAAAGTTTCGAGGTCTTAAAGAAATGAGCCCAAATTCAAAAAGTGTTTTTTCTCAAACTGTCGGCGATACATCTATCGTGGGCTTACGAGCATAACCGGGTAATCCAATTTCCTTCAAATTTTATACACATATCCTAAAGGATTTATTAATTATTTTGTCATTTAAAAAAAAAACTCCTTGAAAATTGCGAATTAAGCTTCGTGGCTGCAAAGTCCAAAATTATTATAATAGATATTGTGTTTGAACCACAAAAACAAGTTGCTAACTCAACGCCAAACCTGACGAACATACTCCTTCATATTATACGAAAATTTGAAATGTTTCGTTCTCTTTCAAAAAAGTCCAAATAGTGTGGTGTGCGTTTTGTTTTTCCGTCAAGTTCTCTCAACTAGCTTTTACAAGAAACTTTTAGAGGTAAAAGGTATTTAGAACATTATTGCAAAATTTTTATAAAGAACAACAATTTCCCATCAGTTTTAACGATCTGTTCTGGATCCTGTCAAATAAATGAAGAGGATTGGCTTTGACACACAAAACAAGTACAGAGAGCTTTTTGGCTTCTTCGATGCAAGTGCCATTCTAGGACAATAGCATAAGGGGTAGATTTTGCTTGAACGACAATAGACAGCATTTTCGAAGCATTAAACTACACAAGATTTTGTATACACCATTTAGCAATACTGATAAAATAGGAGTTTAATAAGCTAATCATAAGATACTTTTGCTATTCTACATCTGAAGGAGATGTACTTCAATTTGGGAACGAGTTTGAGAAGTTGAGAGTAGAGTCGTTGGCAAAAAAAAATGAAGTCGATTTGCAGTTTCAGACAAGAAATCATTTATAAAATCAGGAAGAGAATCGGAAACGAAATGGAGCCCTGAGGAACACCAGTATTTATTTTGTGAGATCAGGATTTATTTAATTCATGGTAGGCATCATTAAACCATTTTCTCTTAATTTACAACAAATAAAGTTTGGTGCAGTATTTGAGACTTACGACGATCTTATGAAAATGGTATTCTTGTTGATTTGGCAATCGAGTGATTCGCTCGTTCTAGTCTACTCGTAATATGGTTCCTTTTGATTTAGATTCTAGGTTTGGGTATCTTGCATCGACTAATCTGGTTTCTAAAGAGTCAGCATTTAAGATTTCAATGCTGATATTCCATAAGATGTGAACGGTAGGTACTATGCCCTTGATGACACTTAAAACAGAATGCTTAAATGTTATGGTACATCAGCAGGTATTATGATAATGGGTGAAATTCAAACAGTTTGTTTAAACGATCTGGTATATTAGTAGGTGCCAAGATCTATAAAATAAAAAATAAATTTGGTGGCGCAACAGATCGAAGTGAACCAGGACCTAGTGACTTACAACTCTCAACCATTCCTGTGTGCGTGTTACCAGGAACGGAGGGGATCAATTTTCTGCCGATTTCGAACGGCTAATGAGCAGCACTTTCCATGACAAGAGATACTATTGGAGGATTTGTCAATTCCTCGCAAGAGGAAGTATACCCCTGAAAAAAACTTTCTTGCAGCGGCTGAGAATCGAACTCGAGACCTTCCGCATTACAGTCCAACGCACTAACCATTATGCCAAAGGGTACTACAACTACAGGCGTAAAGATCTAGTTGCTAGTAAATCAGCAGCACCTAGCTGATATCACTAAAAATAACAGATTTAACACTCTGGTATATCTACAGATATTACCTCCCTGTAAATAAAAAAACAACATGCTTTAATAATCTGATATGTACATCACCAATTACCACCATTAGGAGCACCCCAAATGGTTAAATGATATCTCGACTACTTCTAGTCTATTGTGAACTTCAATAGAACTTCAAACCCGAGTCTAAATGATCTCGTACATCAGTTGGTAGGTACCATGCCCCTGGTGACGCTTAAAATAGCAGAATTAATGCTTTGGTGGATCAGTAATAGTTAGAATCGAAGTCCTTATAGTAAAAAATTACACCTTCTTAAGAAATGTATGAAAAATCTCCCCTGTACCTTAATTTGTCTTTCAAGATCCGAAAAAGAAAACAAGTGCCAAATGTGGCCAAATCGACTTGATTCGTCTGGGAATGGAGCTAAGATGATAAACAAATCAAGTTCAATGGTGCCGTATGACTTTGAGTATGGCTAGAAGGCTGATTTCTTCCATTCTTTATGCTTTATGTGCAAAGTTTGTATTATTATTTTACCCAAAATTCTAGTCAATGTTTCATTGTGCCTGTATTCGGAACGATTGCATTGAGGTCAAAGAAAGTTACAGATTTAAAAAGAGATCTTTCGAAATAGACGGTTACAGTCTACACTGAACCAAAAAGGTACATAAATACAATTTTTTTTTACATTGTCCCAATGTTTTTTACATTATTTTTCAGCCGATGATGTTTTTCGTTGTCTCAATGAAAAACAGTTCATTAAGTGAATTCTTTCAATGAACGGTTTCATCACGAAATGAAAGTTACATTGTGCCAATGAAAAAAAATTCATTGAAAAAGTATATAATGAAAGTATATAATATGAAAGAATTAATGAACTTTTCATGAACTCAATGAACAGTAAACATTAAAACAATGAATATAGTTCATTGAATCAATGATTTTTTTTCATTGAAAACATGAAATATTTTTTTTAATTATCATCACTCAATGAACTTTTTTCATTGGAACAAGGAAAAAGTTCATTGAATCAATGAATATTTTCATTAAGTCAATGTAGTTTTTTCATATTTTTTTTTTTTTAATTTACATTTTTCAAAGATTTTTTCATTGAATCAATGAACACTTTTATAGGGTCAATGAAATAAGTTCGTTGATTCATTGAATTATTTTCATTGGTTCAATAAATAATTTGTATTGATTCAATAAATTAGTTTCATTAATTTAATGAATTATTTTCAAAGATTCAATGAATGTTATTCATTCAATCAATGAATTTTTTTCATTAGATGAATGAAATATTTTTATTGATTCAATGAATTAGTTTCATTAATTTAATGAATTATTTTCAAAGATTCAATGAATGTTGTTCATTCAATCAATGATTTTTTTTCATTAGATGAATGAAATATTTTCATTGATTCAAGGAAGTATTATACTTGATTCAATGAATTATTTTCATTGATTCAATGAATTATTTTCATTGATCCAGTGAATTATTTTCATTGATTTGATGAAGTATATTCATAGATTCAATGAATGTTGTTCATTCAATCAATGAATTGTTTTCATTAGATGAATGAAATATTTTCATTGATTCAAGGAATTATATTACTTGATTCAATGAATTATTTTCATTGATTTGATGAAGTATATTCATAGCTCCAATGAAATATTTTCATTGACTCAATGAATAACATACCTGAGATCAATGAATTTTGTTCATTGGTTTAATAAAATATTTTCATTGGTTCAATGAATTAATTTCATTGATACCATGAATTATATTCATTGATTCAATGAACTATTTTCAATTTCTCAATGAATTAGATTCATTACAACAATGAATTAATTTTATTGATTTAATAATATTAATTCATTGTTGTAATAAATCTAATTCATTGAGAAATTAAATATTATTCATTTAACCAAGGAACTCTGTTCGTTGATTTTGTGAATGAAATTCATTCCCTCAATGGATTTTATTCTTTGACTAATAGTACATTTTCCATTAAATCAATGGAACCAAAAAAATATTAGTTAATTGGCTTAAGAAGAAATGTTAGTATAAAGCTTAGGTTAAGTTTTCTATACTTACGATTATGATATCGACACATCTTTTTGA
The DNA here is from genome assembly GCA_963931855.1 of Philhelius festivus. Taxonomy (NCBI): domain Eukaryota; kingdom Metazoa; phylum Arthropoda; class Insecta; order Diptera; family Syrphidae; genus Philhelius; species Philhelius festivus. Next base: position 85,920,021 of record OZ007557.1, on the reverse strand, counting down.
CATCGCTGGAAGCTAAAATTCTTAAAACAAAAAAGCTGCAACCATCTTCAACCAAGAGGAAAAATATGAGCGGAAAATGTTTAAGCCAGATCATCCTCAACAAGATGAACAAAAAACGTTAATTATTTGTTTTTTAGGTATGTTTTATTTTTGTTTTTTCTTTCTTTAAAATCAATTTTATATTATTTGGTATTATTTACAGATTTTTGTTTGCTTAAAATGTAATCTAAAAGGATTTGTACTTTTGGGCATAAAGGATTTAATGGAATTTTATAGAAACATATTTGAATGAATCCCCAAACTGAAGCACAGGCAATTGGGTAGTGCAAATTAAAAAGATGGAAAATCTTAAAGCAAATATCAACCGCCCTTATCAAGCTTTTAAAATTAAATTTAATACCATCAAAAAAAACATAAAATTCGTTTAATTCTTCAATACTTTCACCGACTGCTATGATAAATGGCTGGATAGCTCCAGACCTTTGTTGAAGATGTAGCAAATGGTCCTCAATTTCCTGCGGCGATTTTCCGATGTAAAGGAACGCTTCTTGTGAGTCCTTGATGGTAAATTTCAAACAGCTTTTCATGCCCGTTTTGTCCTTCACAACCAATCTTTGAGTTGGCACAAAATATCCATGCATTGATGTTAAAAGGATAGCGTTCTTGGAATCTGAAATTAAAAACAAAAGTAATTTTTAGATTGTTGTAATTTTCAGTGTGTTAATAGGATCAAATTTTGAGAAGATTGTTAACCAAAAATACTTTGAATTTAAGCTCATTTGTTGGTTGTAACACATCTCGACCCAACGTGGAGTGCGCAGTGCACATGACTTCTAAGACTGAGCAAATCTGATATGTGTGGGTTCGAATCTATGGTGTGTGTAGCAAGTTTTTTTCAAATAAAATTGGATTAAAAGCTCAGCACCATAACAAAAAGGAAACTGATGAGTGCAAAAATGACAAAGCACGAAATAGCCATATCTGCAGCCAAAAACAATTGGTGGAAGCACCTTTAAGTTGTTGTTCAAAAATTAAAATATAATTAAACATGGTGCCTCACTCAGTCAACTGATGAGTCCATGTGAGATCCACCTGGACGAAATGCGAATTTTTTAAAGGACTAAAGGCTACAAGCCATATTGAATTAAAATATAATTGTTTTAGTTTGATATGTTATAACAATTCATATTTATATAAAGTTTACCTTCGCTAAGATCACTCTTTGAGCTTAGAGATTTTAACAGCTTTTTGGTTTCTCTCTCCTTAACATTGTTTTCCATGCACAGAAAATCCAGGATATGTGGGAAATGATGTTCAAAATTGTCCAGCAAAGAATACGTTGTCCCAAACATTGTCTGAAAATCCATATTGATCTACAGAAAAAGACAACAATTTCTGTAGTAAATTATTAAAAAAGTTAAAGGAAAACTCAAATTGATATGTTATAGAAGTGATCTTCTAGTCCTTGAGCACTTTTCAATGTCAAAAATTTTCAAAAACTAAAAAAAAAATTCTACGTCTTTTAACTACCTGAAAATTAAAAAAAAAAAAATCTAAGTCTTTTTACTACGTGAAATTTTAAAAATATTCTGAGTCCTTTTACTATATCAAAAATTTAAAAAAAATTCTAAGTCTTTTTACTACGTGAAATTTTAAAACAAATTCTAAGTCTTTTTACTATGTGAAATTTTAAAAATATTCTAAGTCCTTTTACTATGTCAAAAATTTAAAAAATATTCTAAGTCTTTTTACTATGTGGAAATTAAAAAAAAAGTCTTTTTACTATGTGAAATTTTAAAAATATTCTAAGTCCTTTTACTATGTCAAAAATTTAAAAAATATTCTAAGTCTTTTTACTACGTGAAAATTTAAAAAAAAAATTCTAAGTTTTTTTACTACGTGAAAATTTAAAAAAAATTCTAAGTCTACTACGTGAAATTTTAAAAATATTCTAAGTCCTTTTACTATGTCAAAAATTTAAAAAAAATTCTAAGTCTTTTTACTACGTGAAATTTTAAAAATATTCTAAGTCCTTTTACTATGTCAAAAATTTAAAAAATATTCTAAGTCTTTTTACTACGTGAAAATTTAAAAAAAAATTCTAAGTCTTTTTACTACGTGAAAATTTAAAAAAAAATTCTAAGTCTTTTTACTATGTGAAAATTTAAAAAAATTTAAAAAAAAATCGGTCTTTTTACTATGTGAAAATTAAAAAAAAAATTCTAAGTCTTTTTACTACGTGAAAATTTAAAACAAATTCTAAGTCTTTTTACTATGTGAAATTTTAAAAATATTCTAAGTCCTTTTACTATGTCAAAAATTTTAAAAATATTCTAAGTCTTTTTACTATGTGGAAATTAAAAAAAAATTTTAAGTCTTTTTACTACGTGAACATTTAAAAAAAATTCTAAGTCCTTTTACTATCTCAAAAATTTGAAAAATATCCTGTCTGTTTACTATGAAAATTTAAAAAAAAATTCTAAGTCTTTTTACTATGTGAAATTTTAAAAATATTCTAAGTCCTTTTACTATGTCAAAAATTTAAAAAATATTCTAAGTCTTTTTACTACGTGAATATTTAAAAAAAATTCTAAGTCCTTTTACTATGTCAAAAATTTAAAAAATATCCTGTCTGTTTACTGTGAAAATTTAAAAAAAAATTCTAAGTCTTTTTACTATGTGAAATTTTAAAAATATTCTAAGTCCTTTTACTATCTCAAAAATTTAAAAAATATTCTAAGTCTTTTTACTACGTGAAAATTTAAAAAAAATTCTAAGTCTTTTTACTATGTGAAATTTTAAAAATATTCTAAGTCCTTTTACTATGTTAAAAATTTAAAAAATATTCTAAGTCTTTTTACTACGTGAAAATTAAAAAAAAAATTCTAAGCCTTTTTACTATAAATCCCTAAAATGAGTCACAGTCAATTGGGTAGTGCAAATTAAAAAGATGAAAAATTTTAAAGCAAATATCAACCGCCCTTATCAAGCTTTTAAAATGAAATTTAATACCATCAAAAAAACATAAAATTCGTTTAATTCTTCAATATTTTCACCGACTGCTAAGATAAATGGCTACATAGCTCCAGCCAAAATTCTAAGCCTTTTTACTATGTAAGAATTTAAAAAAAATTCGAAGTCTTTTTACTATGTGGAAACTTAAAACAAATTCTAAGTTCTTTTACTATGTCAAAAATTTTCAAAAATTCTAAGTCTTTTTACTACGTGAAAATTTAAAAAAAATTCTAAGTCTTTTTACTATGTGAAATTTTAAAAATATTCTAAGTCCTTTTACTATGTCAAAAATTTAAAAAATATTCTAAGTCTTTTTACTACGTGAAAATTTAAAAAAAATTCTAAGTCTTTTTACTATGTGAAATTTTAAAAATATTCTAAGTCCTTTTACTATGTCAAAAATTTAAAAAATATTCTAAGTCTTTTTACTATGTGGAAATTAAAAAAAAATTTTAAGTCTTTTTACTACGTGAACTTTTAAAAAAAATTCTAAGTCCTTTTACTATGTCAAAAATTTGAAAAATATCCTGTCTGTTTACTATGAAAATTTAAAAAAAAATTCTAAGTCTTTTTACTATGTGAAATTTTAAAAATATTCTAAGTCCTTTTACTATGTCAAAAATTTAAAAAATATTCTAAGTCTTTTTACTACGTGAAAATTTAAAAAATATTCCAAGTCTTTTTACTATGTGGAAATTTAAAAAAAATTCTAAGTCTTTTTACTACGTGAACATTTAAAAAAAATTCTAAGTCCTTTTACTATGTGAAATTTTAAAAATATTCTAAGTCCTTTTACTATGTCAAAAATTTAAAAAATATTCTAAGTCTTTTTACTACGTGAAAATTTAAAAAAAATTCTAAGTCTTTTTACTATGTGAAATTTTAAAAATATTCTAAGTCCTTTTACTATGTCAAAAATTTAAAAAATATTCTAAGTCTTTTTACTACGTGAAAATTTAAAAAATATTCTAAGTCTTTTTACTATGTGGAAATTTAAAAAAAATTCAAAGCCTTTTTACTACGTGAACATTTAAAAAAAATTCTAAGTCCTTTTACTATGTCAAAAATTTAAAAAATATCCTGTCTGTTTACTGTGAAAATTTAAAAAAAAATTCTAAGTCTTTTTACTATGTGAAATTTTAAAAATATTCTAAGTCATTTTACTATGTCAAAAATTTAAAAAATATTCTAAGTCTTTTTACTACGTGAAAATTTAAAAAATATTCCAAGTCTTTTTACTATGTGGAAATTTAAAAAAAATTCTAAGTCTTTTTACTACGTGAACATTTAAAAAAAATTCTAAGTCCTTTTACTATGTGAAATTTTAAAAATATTCTAAGTCCTTTTACTATGTCAAAAATTTAAAAAATATTCTAAGTCTTTTTACTACGTGAAAATTTAAAAAAAATTCTAAGTCTTTTTACTATGTGAAATTTTAAAAATATTCTAAGTCCTTTTACTATGTCAAAAATTTAAAAAATATTCTAAGTCTTTTTACTACGTGAAAATTTAAAAAATATTCTAAGTCTTTTTACTATGTGGAAATTTAAAAAAAATTCAAAGCCTTTTTACTACGTGAACATTTAAAAAAAATTCTAAGTCCTTTTACTATGTCAAAAATTTAAAAAATATCCTGTCTGTTTACTGTGAAAATTTAAAAAAAAATTCTAAGTCTTTTTACTATGTGAAATTTTAAAAATATTCTAAGTCATTTTACTATGTCAAAAATTTAAAAAATATTCTAAGTCTTTTTACTACGTGAAAATTTAAAAAATATTCCAAGTCTTTTTACTATGTGGAAATTTAAAAAAAATTCTAAGTCTTTTTACTACGTGAACATTTAAAAAAAATTCTAAGTCCTTTTACTATGTCAAAAATTTAAAAAATATTCTAAGTCTTTTTACTACGTGAAAATTAAAAAAAAAATTCTAAGCCTTTTTACTATAAATCCCTAAAATGAGTCACAGTCAATTGGGTAGTGCAAATTAAAAAGATGAAAAATTTTAAAGCAAATATCAACCGCCCTTATCAAGCTTTTAAAATGAAATTTAATACCATCAAAAAAACATAAAATTCGTTTAATTCTTCAATATTTTCACCGACTGCTAAGATAAATGGCTACATAGCTCCAGCCAAAATTCTAAGCCTTTTTACTATGTAAGAATTTAAAAAAAATTCGAAGTCTTTTTACTATGTGGAAACTTAAAACAAATTCTAAGTTCTTTTACTATGTCAAAAATTTTCAAAAATTCTAAGTCTTTTTACTATGTGAAAATTTAAAAAAATTAAAAAAAAAAATCGGTTTTTTACTATGTGAAAATTTAAAAAAAAAAAAGGTTATGTGTGCTGACGTACGCGCGGTTGAAGTGAAACTTCTTTTCCCTCAAGCAAAGCTTCTGTAAGATTATAACCTACGAACAAACATTTTGTATTCTAAAAACATGCCGCTGTCTTTGACGGATAACGTGATGTTTTGACATGTCACTGACAGCTGCATAGAAATTTTTTAACCCCAACGCCGGAAAAGAAGTTATACTTCAAAAAATTGACCATGTCGAAAACTAAATATGTACACATATGTAGATTATTACCAATCTATGACCAAGCGGTTTCTTGTAATTTGGCCACTCCTTCAAAATTTCTGTGGTTGAGTCTGCGTTTTGAATATGATTGAGTCGATGCTTTGAGCATGCCATCCAGTAGCTGTCGAATTCTTCAGCTGTCAAATTGTCAAATTTAAGTATTTTAATGCATTCCTCGGCATTTTGTTCTGGAACTTAAATATAATTTGATTTTGATTACAATATTTTTATATAAGAGAGAACAATCTACCAAATAATTTTCTTCCTTTGGTTGAATTTGAGTTACTTTTTGATTTTTTTGAAGATGTTGGACTATTCTTAAAGGATCTATTGAGGACAGATCGCAAATTGCAATATTTGACATAAATTCTTCCCCTTTTCGAATTTCTGTAGTATTCCTATGTAAAAAATTAATGTTTAATATTCGGTTTCTCAAAAATTTTGAAAAATGTCATCAAAATAGGTATGTATTAAAATCTACAATTAGTTTAATGACAGCTCAAATTGATTTAAGTTTAATTCTCAAACTCTTAACTTTAAATCATGTTCCTCAGAAAAAAAAAATTAATGACTAGAAAAATTAGCCATAATAAGTGACGTTTAATCTGAAGGATATTTTAGTAATAGAACACTTGCTTCCAAAGAAAAAGTAGAAATTTTTATTCTAAAATTTTTGCGAAAAGTCTAAATTCAAAAAGATTTCAAAAGGCTTGTAAGAAATAATAATTCACCATTTTTTCTGTCGGAAATCGTTCTATGATTTGTTTTTCAATCGCATGGCTTGTTGATAGACATAAATGCTTCTTATTATCTATAAAATAGCTTGCAACCATATTGATTAAATTCATCCGTTGTTCTTCTTCAAACTTTTCATAGATTTCGTAAAAGTCAATTAATAACTGGCCTTTACTCGACCAGTTTATAATTTTGTTAAGTGATACACCATCTTCATTTGCCCCATCAATTCCGGTTATGTCACTGAATGTAGGACTGCTAGGAGTTGAGCATCTTGAAATGTTGTCTAACGATAATATATTGCTATATTTCAAAGACTCTATCGATTCGGAGGACGTAAAAGAACATCCTATGTATTCTCGCCATTTTTCTAAACAGTCTTTGAACAGAATTTGAGTACCCAGAGGAAACGTTCTCACTATCTTTTCAACATCGCATGCTTTTATTATTTTTAAGATATTTACGAAGATCTTTTGCTCTATTAAAATAAAAAAAAATGTATTATAAGTTTTTGAGATGTAAAAAGTGAGTATAAGTTCTATCTACGATTTCAAAAGCCCGGAAGCCAGTGGCAGTACTAATCTAAATAAATCTAAATGAGATTAAGATCGAAAAAGCACTTGCTCCCAAATACTGGAAACCAAGGAAGTATGACTTTAATATTAAATTCATCACTTGCTTTCGGACTGCGTGTTCCTATCTTTATATGAAGTCAATAAGATTCTTACCAACAAAATATTCTAAGAGCTCAGTTAACTCCCAACTTTTAAGAAGTGCCCGTAGTTCTTCCTTATTCTTCTTTGTCTCATCGTCGAGCAATACATTAGTGTTTTCATCGCCTAAAGGGTCAATTCTTTCCCCGTTTTTGATGTTAATTAGAATTAATCCTTCGTTATTGTCGCCTAACGAATTTTGTTTTGGAATTTCTTGTAGCATATCATTTGAAAATTCCTCTGAACTGGTGACTGGGCTTTGTAAAAAAGGTTGAGAACTTGGCCCTATATTATCGTTTTCAATTGACTCCATATTTTTGGTGTATTAATTTTAAGTTGACTTAGTTTATTTTTGTTTTGGCTAGGCAAATTGTATTATGGTTGATTTGTAAAACGTAATTTATCTCCATATTGCTTGTACATATATGAAAAGCATAGTACTATTATGGGGTCTACCACGATATCTCGAAAACAATAATCCAGAAAGCAAAAATTTCGAAAGTAAAAATCTCGAAAACAAAAATCTAGAATTATTAATATATTAATTCTAGATTATTAATATCTGTTTAACAAAACCACGACTGAGACTGACTAGTAAACTACCCATGCAACTGTTAATCTGGTATCTCAATTTAGTGTTGTTTCAGTTCGTGTATTATCACAACGTGAGTGCTAATAAAAACAACTTATTAAAATGAAAGTTGATGAAATGATATGTTTTATACTCGTAATTTGAATATGATACCTAATGAATTTTTTTTGTTAACTATTGATTTTTTGTTGTTTATTTTCCCAAAAAAGGGAATAAATTGTTGAATAAACTAAATATGTAATGTGTTTCATTTAAGTGTAAACTCTTAAAATAGGTAAAAAAAAAATCTCGAATTTATATTTTTTTCGAGATTTTTTTCGTGATATTGTCTTTCGAGATTTTTGTTCATTCGAGATTTATGTGCATTCGAGATTTTTGCATTCTAGATTACAAGCAATTGTATTCTAGATTTTTGTCATTCGAGATTTTTATCCTTCGATATTAAGACATGCTCCCACTATTATGACGAGTATTTTAATGTTGCCCTGACCCTTGTGGCGGCGGTGCAAAATTTAAAGTTTAGAATTTGATTTGGGGAGTCTTTAAGCATATCGGAAATTGGGAGTAGGAGCAAGAGGAGACCATTATTTCGATTGCCATAACCAATAAATATCAATAAATATCGATTAAAGCCTCCACAAGCTCCCCCCAAAAAAATTGAGTAAGGGTTGCCACCACTTTTAAGATGTCGCCCCATTTGACTTCCACCATGATAGTACTATGCTTTTCATGCCCAGAAGCATGAATTTGAAAAATAATAAATTATTTTAAATTATTAATAAATCATTTTTTGACAATTTTACTATAGGTTACTATTCCATTCACACAATAACCTTATGAATATTTTAAATTATTAATTACATAAAAGTATACCCACTGATATGATACGGAAGACAAAACAAAACAAAAATTAAATTTCACTCATATTTCTGGCATAGGGGAGACGATATTATAATATTATATATTGGCAAAGTAATATTCCTTGACTCTGATCATTGTTCTACCCCTCGAGGTTTTAACTTTATTTAAAGGAGGTCCGATCAGATCTTGCATGTTTATGATTGAAAATTCTCCTAATTGTTCTAGTTGTATATCATAGGCTAAAAAGTGAGGATTATATTGAATCATGTTTAATTTTTGACAAAAAAGTGAAATTGAGTGAAGCTCTGAACGAAAAATATTTAAGATAACATAAAGCTCGATATCATTTTTATAAATTGATACATAAAATCCGGTTTTGTACATATATCCATTATATTTAATTTTTGAAAATGATCTTATTGTTTCTTCTGAAACTTTTAAAATTCTTGATATAATGTTGTTATAGCAATTTTTTGTACGATCACAATCAGATTCATTGGAAAAATCACAAACAGCATTAATCGAAGATCCCACTATAGAATACGCAAATTGAAGTTGATATTTTTTTGCTAAACTCAGACATATGTTTTTACGTGAAGTTGTGGCATGAGAGTAGACTTTAAACTGTCTATGCTTGGATTCATATTTAAAACACCAAAACCCTTTTAATGGTCCTGATTTTCGAAGAACCGTTGGGTAATGAATGAGATTATGATGTTTAGCTTTAAGTGTGTCATTGAAAAGTAGAACATAATCTTTATTGTGTGTTGCTATTTTCTGCCTTAAAATATCTATAAAAGATGAATTAACTTCATAGCAAAGTATCATATCAATAATTTCAAAAAAGTTTAAAAGAAACTTCCAAACCTCGTCGTCTTGTGCAACTAAATCACCAATCATGAGTGGAAAGCAATATACAAATGTCATCATTTCTCGTGCAGACATTTTTAAATGCTTTTTAGACAAGTGTGTTGTGCTTATATCACCCGAAATGTTATCAATCTCGATTGGCCCGTAGTCAAAGTTGCGTTTTCTGGAATTTAATGTTTCTAAGTTAAAATATTTCGCAGATTCCATAAAATAATTTATCGCGTGACAAAGGTCATAGTGGCAGACACCTTCAAAAATATCATGCATTACATCAACACTATAGTTTTTAACAACGTGAAATGATGGTATTTTATTTAGAAGAGAAACTTGTCGAATTCCACTTTCAGATGATATATTATCACTAACGTCCTTAGCATAATTTATTTCGTTTCGCATGAGGGTTACATTTTCGGAAATTGCTCTGTGAGTTTGTAATTTATTCATTTTACAGAATCTGCAGAAGCTAGTACTAACAAATGATCTATTGAAATTAAGGAATGAATTCAATCCTAAATTATCTCCCAAGATTAATCCTAAAATAAAATGTACTCGAACCACCCCATTTTCTGTTGCAATATCGATTCCGTTAACTTCAAGATCTATTAGATCATCAACTAATGTTTTCCAGCATTTTTCATTTCCGAACGATTTCACATCTTTAGACTTTATAACCGCTCCTAAAAAAACGTTTTCAAGCTTTGATTCTTTTTTGGGAAAGCATGGAAATGAGTAATACACATTGCTTACTGAATGCTGACCACTATGTGAACCTAAAGGGTTATTGACCTCAAATTCATCATTATATAAAAAGTATGGAATAAGTTGTCTTCCAGGATACAAATCACATTTTTCTTTCCATACTTCAGCTTGAATAAAATTTTTAACGCTATTTGTATTTAAGGAATGTTTTTTAATGTTTTCTAGAACATTAACTAACATACTTTTTCTTTCAAAGACCTTCTTAAATTGAAAATGTAACGGCATTATTATACCTTTAACTTTGTTCTCATTATATTCAAGGACACCATTGCGAAATAACTTTTCAATGGATTCGTCTATGATAATTTCCTTAGGACTATCTATTAATTGATTTTCTTTAAGCCATTGAAACAGTCGATAGTCAGTGCTTGAAAGTTTAAATGGGTTCTTACATTCATAGAGCAAGTCTTCTATTTCGCTGTGTATTAAAGGATTTATTACATTGATTTTGTTTCTAGAAAATGATTTAATTATATTTAAAAGTGGATCTATGATGTACTCCTGTATATTTCTTTGTATATCATACACATCTTTTCGGTTGAAATTGTTGTTGCTATGCAATTTCAAAGTTAATACCGAAGAAGATCTAAAAAATGCGTTTAGATCACTTTTTATACTGTACTCCGTTGCACGTATTTCAATTTTTTTCGGTTCTACTATATTATTGACAAAGTTACTTTCATTGTTATTTTCGGTGTAAGAGGAGACGACCTGCTCATAACACTGATTAACAATTTTATTCTCATGCGTATGCTTTCGAATGAAATGCCTTTTGAAGCTTCCTAAGTTTTGAAAAGTTTGATAACAAGATTTTTCGACACATCTTAAAATGCTGTTCGTTTTCAGATCATGAGTCTTTTTAAAATGCATTATGAGTAAATTAATAGAATTATATGTTTTTTTGCATATGAAACAGATCATGTTTCTATTTTTTGTTTAAAACTAAGCTAACAAAAATGAGCAAGTGTTTTTTAATGGTTTACAAATCTTTTATGCCAAAATATTCCAACTAAGAACTTCTAGAACTCACAAATCAATAAAATTGTAAATTATATGAATATTTATATAAGCCAACGATTTGTTTAATACGAGTACATACAATACAAAACCCTTCGAAGCTTGGTAATAAAATATTATGTGTTAATTAATTTAATTTATATAGAATTAATTTAATATTTTTCAAACTTACGCTTTATCATGCAAAAGTACATACATTTACAATCAACAAAGATGAATTTAACCTTGTGAATTCCTATGTAGGTACAGATTATATCCAGTGCACTCAACTTGAGAAACTAACTGTGTTTAAGGACGAAATTTCTGAAGTGTTCCAAGGAATGTGTCAGACTATGTATTTCTATTCATTATTTGTAAGATCTGTTGTATTAAACAGTAACAATATTTCCTGTAATACGAGTAATAAAAGTTTTTATTGTTATTTTTGTAATAATATTTGAAGTAACATTTTTGAAGTTTTGAGGTGCTTGAAGCATTAAACACCTTCAAGGCTCAATCAAAAGATATGATAGGCACATTTGCAAGTTGGTTGTAAATACGCTTATCATTGTAGCATATCATACTTTAAGGCAATGAAAACTAATAAAAAAGAAGGGGTTTGATTTGTTTGATATTTAAGAGAATAAATAAACACACATTTCTTACGATAACTTTACAGCAAATTAAATTGGAATTTAAGAGAGTTTATTTCAAAACCCTTCCAGTGTTGATAATGAAATATTAATAACTATTAAGTTATAAATATTTAATTTAATATTATTTTAAAACTTACGTTTTATAATGTATAGGTAAATCAGTATTCAAAAAAGACAAATTCAACTTCGTGAATCATTGTGAATCTAGTGGTAAAATTTTGTTTCCATTTCAAAAGCGTTCAAATGAAGCTCTGCAAGAATGTTTTATTATTTATCATACATACATACGAGTACTGTATTTAACAGCTCAAGAGTTTCCTGTAATAGTTGAGAGCTTTATAATTTTATTTTTGTGTTGAAATTTGAGTACTCAAGTTGAAGGTGTAACTAAACTAAAATGAAGTGTTGAGTTACTGCTTTGCAGCTATAAGCAAAATTAGCGCCTTCAACTTTCAATAGCTAGGTTTTATTATCAATTGATATGAAGCTCTGTTGAAAAATCACCACATTAAAAAACTTCAGAATGGCAGCTAAACATAGCAATTTGGCTGTTTATTAATATGTGCTTTGGAACTAAAGTATTTGAACTGTTAAAATTTGGCTTTATAATTTGTCACTAAGGAAAATCTTATTTATATCTTTTAATCCTATAATTAATTTATTTTTGCACATTTTCAGCCTAGAATGATAACCTGCTAACTTCTTATTTATTTTTACGATTACGTTTATTGATTATTTCAAAAAAATTTTAAAAGCACAAAAACATTCAAAGTTTATCAGTTTCTTTACATTGGGAATCTAAGACTTCTTTTTGAAGTTTTGGCATCATTAAGTACCTATTTCTGTAAAATGTTGAAAACTAGAATTAGCAGTTTTTCACTTCAAGCCGACGATAAGGGCCTTTGTTTTTTATTGGATAAGAATGGAAATGTCGACTATTAATATGAGGAACAAAAATATAAAACCCAGTTAAAATATCCCCTTATTAAAAACCTTGCGAAGGGTAGCTGCAATATTGTTGACACACGAAGTTATTTTTAATTTAATTTTTTAAGAATTCATTATATTGGAAATGTGATTAAATACTTTATTATTTGAACTTGAAAATTTTCGAAATGTTTTTTTGCGACCAATTGGATTACTCTTATAATACCTATATCACATAAAATATCATATATATGATGTGAAATTCATAATCGGGGCTTAAGGCGCCAACAAAACGTGAATATGACAACAAATACAGATGGCAATTAGTCCCCAAGAGGTTACAATTTTATAGAAAATTCTTCTACAGCTTCGGCTGCAGAATACCACATATCAGCTTTCATGCAATTAAGGTGCCATTATAATAAATGAATCGAAATGAATGAAATTACCTCTTTTATTTTGTACGAATTCATAATTTCTTATAGTGAATTTCAATTTATAAAAATGTAATAAAATTGCAACAAGTGAACATTTTTATTGTTAAAAACTACTTTGCTTTACTTGACGAAACAACAAACAATGAGTAAATATGAAGAATAAAGAACTTCTAGAACTCACAAATCAATAAAATTGTAAATTATATGAATATTTATATAAGCCAACGATTTGTTTAATACGAGTACATACAATACAAAACCCTTCAAAGCTTGGTAATAAAATATTATGTGTTAATTAATTTAATTTACTATAGAATTTATTTAATATTTTTCACACTTACGTTTTATCATGCAAAAGTACATACATGTACTATCAACAAAGATGAATTTAACCTTTTAAATTCCTATGTATGTAGGTACAGATTATATCCAGTGCACTCAACTTGAGAAACTAGCTGTGTATAAGGACGAAATTTCTGAAGTGTTCCAAGGAATGTGTCAGACTATGTATTTCTATACATTATTTGTAAGATCTGTTGTATTAAACAGTAACAATATTTCCTGTAATAATAAAAGTTTTTATTGTTATTTTTGTAATAATATTTGAAGTAACATTTTTGAAGTTTTGAGGTGCTTGAAGCATTAAACACCTTCAAGGCTCAATCAAAAGATATGATAGGCACATTTGCAAGTTGGTTGTAAATACGCTTATCATTGTAGCACATCATACTTTGACTTTCAACAAAACAATTTTATCATTTTGATCAAATTTTTGTCAATACGAAAGAATGATTTTGTTGATTTGACAAAATTTTTATAATTCAGCATGATTTTTTGTCAGTTTAACAAAATATACACTACAAATAATATTGTCAATTTAACAAACCAAGTTTTGTTAATATAACAAAATAAAACAGATTTTTGTCACATCGACAAACTTTTCTGTGATGTTAACAAAATGTTTGTTGTATCTACAAAAAAATCTGTTTTGTAAATGTTTGTCAATATATCACAAAGTTTTTGTAAATTTCTTTTTGTCAGTTTAACAAAAAATGAAAACGTTTTTGTTAAAATGACAAATATTTTGTTTTGAGGTTGTTATTTTGTAATATTGATAAAATAATGTTATCAGATAGGTAAAATTATTTTTATCATGACATTTCTTTTGTGTATGATATAGTTCACATTTGGTTTTTGTCAAAAAATCGATGTTAGAGTAACTGAACTTGGCGAAAATTGCGTATTGTCCATACGCCCTCACAGATAGTTTCATGTGAGATCGTAGGGACGAAACGCCAATTTTTGTGGACTTTAATCCCAAAAAAAAAACTTTTTTGAAAAAATTAATTTTGTGGATTCAACAAAATAAATTTGTAAAATTGACAAAATATTTTGTTGAATTGACAAAATATTTTGTTAAATTGACAAAATATTTTGTTGAATTGACAAAATATTTTGTTGAATTGACAAAATATTTTGTTAATTTAACAAAATATAACAAAAGAGTTTTGTTAATTTAACAAAACAATTTTGTTAATTAAACAAAACAATTTTGTTAGTTTAACAAAACAATTTTGTTAATTTAAAAAAAAAAATTTTGTTAATCCAATACCTAATTTTAAAAAACAAATTTTCAACAAAAAAAAAATTGTTAACACAACAAAAGAATTTTTAATATGACAAATTAATTTTGTAAATTCTACGAAATAGTTTTGTGGATACAACAAAATATTTTTTGTTACCTCAACAAAATTCTGTAATTTTTATCAATTTGACAAAACTTTTTGTTGGACGTAAGTATATTGACAAAATTTTTATCAGATCTACCTACATTTTTGTCATATATACCTAGATTTTATTTTCAGTGTAGTTTATTTCAAAACCCTTCCAGTGTTGATAATGAAATATTAATAACTATTAAGTTATAAATATTTAATTTAATATTATTTTAAAACTTACGTTTTATAATGTATAGGTAAATCAGTATTCAAAAAAGACAAATTCAACTTCGTGAATCATTGTGAATCTAGTGGTAAAATTTTGTTTCCATTTCAAAAGCGTTCAAATGAAGCTCTGCAAGAATGTTTTATTATCATACATACATACGAGTACTGTATTTAACAGCTCAAGAGTTTCCTGTAATAGTTGAGAGCTTTATAATTTTATTTTTGTGTTGAAATTTGAGTACTCAAGTTGAAGGTGTAACTAAACTAAAATGAAGTGTTGAGTTACTGCTTTGCATCAGCTATAAGCAAAATTAGCGCCTTCAACTTTCAATAGCTAGGTTTTATTATCAATTGATATGAAGCTCTGTTGAAAAATCACCACATTAAAAAACTTCAGAATGGCAGCTAAACATAGCAATTTGGCTGTTTATTAATATGTGCTTTGGAACTAAAGTATTTGAACTGTTAAAATTTGGCTTTATAATTTGTCACTAAGGAAAATCTTATTTATATCTTTTAATCCTATAATTAATTTATTTTTGCACATTTTCAGCCTAGAATGATAACCTGCTAACTTCTTATTTATTTTTACGATTACGTTTATTGATTATTTCAAAAAAATTTTAAAAGCACAAAAACATTCAAAGTTTATCAGTTTCTTTACATTGGGAATCTAAGACTTCTTTTTGAAGTTTTGGCATCATTAAGTACCTATTTCTGTAAAATGTTGAAAACTAGAATTAGCAGTTTTTCACTTCAAGCCGACGATAAGGGCCTTTGTTTTTTATTGGATAAGAATGGAAATGTCGACTATTAATATGAGGAACAAAAATATAAAACCCAGTTAAAATATCCCCTTATTAAAAACCTTGCGAAGGGTAGCTGCAATATTGTTGACACACGAAGTTATTTTTAATTTAATTTTTTAAGAATTCATTATATTGGAAATGTGATTAAATACTTTATTATTTGAACTTGAAAATTTTCGAAATGTTTTTTTGCGACCAATTGGATTACTCTTATAATACCTATATCACATAAAATATCATATATATGATGTGAAATTCATAATCGGGGCTTAAGGCGCCAACAAAACGTGAATATGACAACAAATACAGATGGCAATTAGTCCCCAAGAGGTTAAAATTTTATAGAAAATTCTTCTACAGCTTCGGCTGCAGAATACCACATATCAGCTTTCATGCAATTAAGGTGCCATTATAATAAATGAATCGAAATGAATGAAATTACCTCTTTTATTTTGTACGAATTCATAATTTCTTATAGTGAATTTCAATTTATAAAAATGTAATAAAATTGCAACAAGTGAACATTTTTATTGTTAAAAACTACTTCGCTTTACTTGACGAAACAACAAACAATGAGTAAATATGTATGAAGAATGAATGTGAATGGAACTAACGGAAACTGGTGAATTAACAAGAAAAAAAATACTACCCCAATTTTTCCCGTTATGTACTTTAAAACTGTAATTTTTCCTAGTGCTCAATGCTGTCTTTGTTTTAATTATTTTATAATAATATGAATTTGAAAGTCTGCATTCGGCACTGCATTAAAATAAAAATAGGTAGATATATTATAGAGCGTCACCACCAATAATTTTTTTTTCTTTTTGAAATCTAAGGATTTTTTTAAGCCTTTATTATTTTCATATTCACGCTTGGAAAAATAATATATAAAAGGTCACGCAATGTTTTTTAATGTAAAATAACTAACCAATTTGTGTGGTTTTTAGTTCGAAATTACTCTAAATTTGTTTTTACCGTTTTGCACTTTTTTCTCCTTACAAATTGAAGACCACGAATAATTTGCACATTAATTTTTTTAGATAAAGAACTTGGGCGTTAAAAAGGGTTAAAAGAAATTTTATTACTTACCTTCCTTTTGTTATTGTCTTCAAAATTGTTGACACTGATGTTAAATTTGTTACATTAACAAAATGAAAACTTTTAACTATATGTATTCACAAATTCGCGGAGTAATATTCACAGCGACCCGGCCGAGACAAAATCTGTTTAAACAATGAAACGATGAGAATGCAATAAGCGGAACGACGCCGAATAGCATTCCAATGCTACCAATGCACAGTTTACATACTTCAGGGAACAGGAACAATTTGGTATTCTGAGAATGTAGAATATAAAGCCATGCTTCTACTGGTGTTGAATACTCTTATAAAGTATTTTTTATGTTGTTGTTTTTTGTAATTTTATAAATAACTTTCATAAAATTAATATTATTATATGTACATATATACGAATGTTTTAGATGACACATATTCTTACGATTTTTGTATATGCATTATTAATGTAATTTCACATTTCTATTCATTGAAAAGTCATATCAGTTTCATATTCAATGCAACTTTACATTGCATCCATGTATAATTCATTGACAATTCACCTCGTTTTTTGCGTTTTGTAGGTTAGTGGTAGGCACAAAATTAAGAATTTCTCTCAATTGAGTAAAATGTTTTTAATATTCTTTGGACTGTTTAAATTTAAAATAATTTTGAGATTAGAGCAATAAAACAATTTCAACATTTAAGACCATGTGTCTTACTTTTTGCGACTAAGAAATCGTGGATTAAAAATCGCACGTGCGTGCATGCCGATTTCTCTTTGCGACTACGATTTTTAAGTCGTAGTAATTTAAATCGCAAGTGTGGTTATATCCATTTGAGTACATTGTGTTTCATTTAAGTTTACGACAATCGCATCGCAAGAAAAATGTAACAAATTGCGACTTTTAAATCGTTATGATTTGTTGGTAGCAAGTGCGTTCATTCTCATTTAAATTAATGTGTTCCATTTTTGCGACTGAAAAATTGTGCGATTGAAATCGCAAGTGCGGTCCTAGCCTAAGAAAGGCTTTCCCTTCGTTTTGTCATCACATTCAATGCATATTATACAAGCATTTCAATGTTTACTTTTGTATTCTTTTTTGTAAACGAATGCCAAAATCTTTTGGCATTGAAATATTTTTGTCCAGTGCGAATATATTTTTTGTTGATATTTTTAAATGAACAGCGAGAACTATATCCAATTGAAACTAATCTATATACAGAACCAACCCAAATATTTGTGTTTGCGTGGAAATAACACCGAATTTTCTCAAAAATTAAACAATTTATTTATTTCTATTCTCAGGCAAATAGTGTGTTCTCAGCTTTATAGAATGGGATTGATACGAAGCCAAGTCATATATGTATGTAACCATTGTAAATTATTTCGTCATGGCATTGTTACTATGGCGGAATGTATGGCTTCAATTTTTTGCGGTACGACAAGAAAATGAAACTACTGAAAATATTCGCATCTGTTTTGTATTCAATGCAACTTTAAATTGGGTCAATGTAACATTCATTGAAAATGCACTCTGTTTCTGCCTTAACTACGATCCTCAAAATAATTTTTTTTTTTTAATGACCTGCACAAAACTAATTATTTCTCTCAATTGAGTAAAACATTGGAAATATTTCTTGGACAATTTAAATTGAAAATGTTTTTTACATTCAAATAAGCCCTAAAACTATTCCAATATTTCATTGCATTGAAGGAAATTATAAGTTTTGTCCAAGTATTAAAAAAAAAATTATTATTTTTGTAGGTAAGAGTAAGAAGTTGGCGCCAAAACGAGTCAGTTTTTAGAGGAATGTTTTGGGATTATTAGACTTTGTCATATAAGGCTATACTTACACGGCTTCTGAGATTGCCTGAAATAGTTTTCAAGATTTTATAAAGTTTTTTTGTCTAATAAAGCGACATTCTTGCCTTATCGTAAAAGTCTTCTACTTTTATATATAAAATCTTTTGGTATTGAAATATTTTTGTCCAATGTGAATATATTTTTTGTTGGTATTTTTAAATGAACAGCGAGAACTATGTTATACCTAATTGAAACTCGTTACAAAATCTATATACAGAACCAACGCAAATTTTTGTTAATTAGAAATTTTATTAATTAGAATCTTGAAATTCAAAATTTTGAGAAGTAGAATTTCAAAATGTAGAATTTTTAAATGCAAAATAACAAAAAAAATGTGATACATCACTCCCTACATCACGAGTATGCAATTTTTAACTCGCTAAGATGTCTAGTTTAGCCAGAAATTACGTTTGAAAATGTTAACTTTGGGGGGTCTACGGAGCTCCGTTTAGCCGCAAATCGCATAAAAGATAAACATTTGTTTTTCGTTACAAGCGATACGTGGATTGAAAGGTGGCACTTCCTAGATCACGAATATGAAATTTTTAACTCGCTGAGATGTCTAGTTTAGCCAGAAATTACGTTTGAAAATGTTAACTTTGGGGGGTCTACGGAGCTCCGTTTAGCCGCAAATCGCATATAAAGATAAACATTTGTTTTTCGTTACATGCGATACGTGGATTGAAAGGTGGCACTTCCTAGATCACGAATATGCAATTTTTAACTCGCTGAGATGTCTAGTTTAGCCAGAAATTACGTTTGAAAATGTTAACTTTGGGGGGTCTACGGAGCTCCGTTTAGCCGCAAATCGCATATAAAGATAAACATTTGTTTTTCGTTACATGCGATACGTGGATTGAAAGGTGGCACTTCCTAGATCACGAATATGCAATTTTTAACTCGCTGAGATGTCTAGTTTAGCCAGAAATTACGTTTGAAAATGTTAACTTTGGGGGGTCTACGGAGCTCCGTTTAGCCGCAAATCGCATATAAAGATAAACATTTGTTTTTCGTTACATGCGATACGTGGATTGAAAGGTGGCACTTCCTAGATCACGAATATGCAATTTTTAACTCGCTGAGATGTCTAGTTTAGCCAGAAATTACGTTTGAAAATGTTAACTTTGGGGGGTCTACGGAGCTCCGTTTAGCCGCAAATCGCATATAAAGATAAACATTTGTTTTTCGTTACATGCGATACGTGGATTGAAAGGTGGCACTTCCTAGATCACGAATATGAAATTTTTAACTCGCTGAGATGTCTAGTTTAGCCAGAAATTACGTTTGAAAATGTTAACTTTGGGGGGTCTACGGAGCTCCGTTTAGCCGCAAATCGCATATAAAGATAAACATTTGTTTTTCGTTACATGCGATACGTGGATTGAAAGGTGGCACTTCCTAGATCACGAATATGCAATTTTTAACTCGCTGAGATGTCTAGTTTAGCCAGAAATTACGTTTGAAAATGTTAACTTTGGGGGGTCTACGGAGCTCCGTTTAGCCGCAAATCGCATATAAAGATAAACATTTGTTTTTCGTTACATGCGATACGTGGATTGAAAGGTGGCACTTCCTAGATCACGAATATGAAATTTTTAACTCGCTGAGATGTCTAGTTTAGCCAGAAATTACGTTTGAAAATGTTAACTTTGGGGGGTCTACGGAGCTCCGTTTAGCCGCAAATCGCATATAAAGATAAACATTTTGTTTTTCGTTACATGCGATACGTGGATTGAAAGGTGGCACTTCCTAGATCACGAATATGCAATTTTTAACTCGCTGAGATGCCAACCCAAATATTTGTGTTTGCGTGGAAATAACACCGAATTTACTCAAAAATTAAACAATTTATTTATTTCTATTCTCAGGCAAATAGTGTGTTCTCAGCTTTATAGAATGGGATTGATACGAAGCCAAGTCATATATGTATGTAACCATTGTAAATTATTTCGTCATGGCATTGTTACTATGGCGGAATGTATGGCTTCAATTTTTTGCGGTACGACAAGAAAATGAAACTACTGAAAATATTCGCATCTGTTTTGTATTCAATGCAACTTTAAATTGGGTCAATGTAACATTCATTGAAAATGCACTCTGTTTCTGCCTTAACTACGATCCTCAAAATAATTTTTTTTTTTTAATGACCTGCACAAAACTAATTATTTCTCTCAATTGAGTAAAACATTGGAAATATTTCTTGGACAATTTAAATTGAAAATGTTTTTTACATTCAAATAAGCCCTAAAACTATTCCAATATTTCATTGCATTGAAGGAAATTATAAGTTTTGTCCAAGTATTAAAAAAAAAATTATTATTTTTGTAGGTAAGAGTAAGAAGTTGGCGCCAAAACGAGTCAGTTTTTAGAGGAATGTTTTGGGATTATTAGACTTTGTCATATAAGGCTATACTTACACGGCTTCTGAGATTGCCTGAAATAGTTTTCAAGATTTTATAAAGTTTTTTTGTCTAATAAAGCGACATTCTTGCCTTATCGTAAAAGTCTTCTACTTTTATATATAAAATCTTTTGGTATTGAAATATTTTTGTCCAATGTGAATATATTTTTTGTTGGTATTTTTAAATGAACAGCGAGAACTATGTTATACCTAATTGAAACTCGTTACAAAATCTATATACAGAACCAACGCAAATTTTTGTTAATTAGAAATTTTATTAATTAGAATCTTGAAATTCAAAATTTTGAGAAGTAGAATTTCAAAATGTAGAATTTTTAAATGCAAAATAACAAAAAAAATGTGATACATCACTCCCTACATCACGAGTATGCAATTTTTAACTCGCTAAGATGTCTAGTTTAGCCAGAAATTACGTTTGAAAATGTTAACTTTGGGGGGTCTACGGAGCTCCGTTTAGCCGCAAATCGCATAAAAGATAAACATTTGTTTTTCGTTACAAGCGATACGTGGATTGAAAGGTGGCACTTCCTAGATCACGAATATGAAATTTTTAACTCGCTGAGATGTCTAGTTTAGCCAGAAATTACGTTTGAAAATGTTAACTTTGGGGGGTCTACGGAGCTCCGTTTAGCCGCAAATCGCATATAAAGATAAACATTTGTTTTTCGTTACATGCGATACGTGGATTGAAAGGTGGCACTTCCTAGATCACGAATATGCAATTTTTAACTCGCTGAGATGTCTAGTTTAGCCAGAAATTACGTTTGAAAATGTTAACTTTGGGGGGTCTACGGAGCTCCGTTTAGCCGCAAATCGCATATAAAGATAAACATTTGTTTTTCGTTACATGCGATACGTGGATTGAAAGGTGGCACTTCCTAGATCACGAATATGCAATTTTTAACTCGCTGAGATGTCTAGTTTAGCCAGAAATTACGTTTGAAAATGTTAACTTTGGGGGGTCTACGGAGCTCCGTTTAGCCGCAAATCGCATATAAAGATAAACATTTGTTTTTCGTTACATGCGATACGTGGATTGAAAGGTGGCACTTCCTAGATCACGAATATGCAATTTTTAACTCGCTGAGATGTCTAGTTTAGCCAGAAATTACGTTTGAAAATGTTAACTTTGGGGGGTCTACGGAGCTCCGTTTAGCCGCAAATCGCATATAAAGATAAACATTTGTTTTTCGTTACATGCGATACGTGGATTGAAAGGTGGCACTTCCTAGATCACGAATATGAAATTTTTAACTCGCTGAGATGTCTAGTTTAGCCAGAAATTACGTTTGAAAATGTTAACTTTGGGGGGTCTACGGAGCTCCGTTTAGCCGCAAATCGCATATAAAGATAAACATTTGTTTTTCGTTACATGCGATACGTGGATTGAAAGGTGGCACTTCCTAGATCACGAATATGCAATTTTTAACTCGCTGAGATGTCTAGTTTAGCCAGAAATTACGTTTGAAAATGTTAACTTTGGGGGGTCTACGGAGCTCCGTTTAGCCGCAAATCGCATATAAAGATAAACATTTGTTTTTCGTTACATGCGATACGTGGATTGAAAGGTGGCACTTCCTAGATCACGAATATGAAATTTTTAACTCGCTGAGATGTCTAGTTTAGCCAGAAATTACGTTTGAAAATGTTAACTTTGGGGGGTCTACGGAGCTCCGTTTAGCCGCAAATCGCATATAAAGATAAACATTTTGTTTTTCGTTACATGCGATACGTGGATTGAAAGGTGGCACTTCCTAGATCACGAATATGCAATTTTTAACTCGCTGAGATGCCAACCCAAATATTTGTGTTTGCGTGGAAATAACACCGAATTTACTCAAAAATTAAACAATTTATTTATTTCTATTCTCAGGCAAATAGTGTGTTCTCAGCTTTATAGAATGGGATTGATACGAAGCCAAGTCATATATGTATGTAACCATTGTAAATTATTTCGTCATGGCATTGTTACTATGGCGGAATGTATGGCTTCAATTTTTTGCGGTACGACAAGAAAATGAAACTACTGAAAATATTCGCATCTGTTTTGTATTCAATGCAACTTTAAATTGGGTCAATGTAACATTCATTGAAAATGCACTCTGTTTCTGCCTTAACTACGATCCTCAAAATAATTTTTTTTTTTTAATGACCTGCACAAAACTAATTATTTCTCTCAATTGAGTAAAACATTGGAAATATTTCTTGGACAATTTAAATTGAAAATGTTTTTTACATTCAAATAAGCCCTAAAACTATTCCAATATTTCATTGCATTGAAGGAAATTATAAGTTTTGTCCAAGTATTAAAAAAAAAATTATTATTTTTGTAGGTAAGAGTAAGAAGTTGGCGCCAAAACGAGTCAGTTTTTAGAGGAATGTTTTGGGATTATTAGACTTTGTCATATAAGGCTATACTTACACGGCTTCTGAGATTGCCTGAAATAGTTTTCAAGATTTTATAAAGTTTTTTTGTCTAATAAAGCGACATTCTTGCCTTATCGTAAAAGTCTTCTACTTTTATATATAAAATCTTTTGGTATTGAAATATTTTTGTCCAATGTGAATATATTTTTTGTTGGTATTTTTAAATGAACAGCGAGAACTATGTTATACCTAATTGAAACTCGTTACAAAATCTATATACAGAACCAACGCAAATTTTTGTTAATTAGAAATTTTATTAATTAGAATCTTGAAATTCAAAATTTTGAGAAGTAGAATTTCAAAATGTAGAATTTTTAAATGCAAAATAACAAAAAAAATGTGATACATCACTCCCTACATCACGAGTATGCAATTTTTAACTCGCTAAGATGTCTAGTTTAGCCAGAAATTACGTTTGAAAATGTTAACTTTGGGGGGTCTACGGAGCTCCGTTTAGCCGCAAATCGCATAAAAGATAAACATTTGTTTTTCGTTACATGCGATACGTGGATTGAAAGGTGGCACTTCCTAGATCACGAATATGCAATTTTTAACTCGCTGAGATGTCTAGTTTAGCCAGAAATTACGTTTGAAAATGTTAACTTTGGGGGGTCTACGGAGCTCCGTTTAGCCGCAAATCGCATATAAAGATAAACATTTGTTTTTCGTTACATGCGATACGTGGATTGAAAGGTGGCACTTCCTAGATCACGAATATGCAATTTTTAACTCGCTGAGATGTCTAGTTTAGCCAGAAATTACGTTTGAAAATGTTAACTTTGGGGGGTCTACGGAGCTCCGTTTAGCCGCAAATCGCATATAAAGTAAACATTTGTTTTTCGTTACATGCGATACGTGGTTTGAAAGGTGGCACTTCCTAGATCACGAATATGCAATTTTTAACTCGCTGAGATGCCAACCCAAATATTTGTGTTTGCGTGGAAATAACACCGAATTTACTCAAAAATTAAACAATTTATTTATTTCTATTCTCAGGCAAATAGTGTGTTCTCAGCTTTATAGAATGGGATTGATACGAAGCCAAGTCATATATGTATGTAACCATTGTAAATTATTTCGTCATGGCATTGTTACTATGGCGGAATGTATGGCTTCAATTTTTTGCGGTACGACAAGAAAATGAAACTACTGAATATATTCGCATCTGTTTTGTATTCAATGCAACTTTACATTGGGTCAATGTAACATTCATTGAAAATGCACTCTGTTTCTGCCTTAACTACGATCCTCAAAATAATTTTTTTTTTTTAATGACCTGCACAAAACTAATTATTTCTCTCAATTGAGTAAAACATTGGAAATATTTCTTGGACAATTTAAATTGAAAATGTTTTTTACATTCAAATAAGCCCTAAAACTATTCCAATATTTCATTGCATTGAAGGAAATTATAAGTTTTGTCCAAGTATTAAAAAAAAAATTATTATTTTTGTAGGTAAGAGTAAGAAGTTGGCGCCAAAACGAGTCAGTTTTTAGAGGAATGTTTTGGGATTATTAGACTTTGTCATATAAGGCTATACTTACACGGCTTCTGAGATTGCCTGAAATAGTTTTCAAGATTTTATAAAGTTTTTTTGTCTAATAAAGCGACATTCTTGCCTTATCGTAAAAGTCTTCTACTTTTATATATAAAATCTTTTGGTATTGAAATATTTTTGTCCAATGTGAATATATTTTTTGTTGGTATTTTTAAATGAACAGCGAGAACTATGTTATACCTAATTGAAACTCGTTACAAAATCTATATACAGAACCAACGCAAATTTTTGTTAATTAGAAATTTTATTAATTAGAATCTTGAAATTCAAAATTTTGAGAAGTAGAATTTCAAAATGTAGAATTTTTAAATGCAAAATAACAAAAAAAATGTGATACATCACTCCCTACATCACGAGTATGCAATTTTTAACTCGCTAAGATGTCTAGTTTAGCCAGAAATTACGTTTGAAAATGTTAACTTTGGGGGGTCTACGGAGCTCCGTTTAGCCGCAAATCGCATAAAAGATAAACATTTGTTTTTCGTTACATGCGATACGTGGATTGAAAGGTGGCACTTCCTAGATCACGAATATGCAATTTTTAACTCGCTGAGATGTCTAGTTTAGCCAGAAATTACGTTTGAAAATGTTAACTTTGGGGGGTCTACGGAGCTCCGTTTAGCCGCAAATCGCATATAAAGATAAACATTTGTTTTTCGTTACATGCGATACGTGGATTGAAAGGTGGCACTTCCTAGATCACGAATATGCAATTTTTAACTCGCTGAGATGTCTAGTTTAGCCAGAAATTACGTTTGAAAATGTTAACTTTGGGGGGTCTACGGAGCTCCGTTTAGCCGCAAATCGCATATAAAGTAAACATTTGTTTTTCGTTACATGCGATACGTGGTTTGAAAGGTGGCACTTCCTAGATCACGAATATGCAATTTTTAACTCGCTGAGATGCCAACCCAAATATTTGTGTTTGCGTGGAAATAACACCGAATTTACTCAAAAATTAAACAATTTATTTATTTCTATTCTCAGGCAAATAGTGTGTTCTCAGCTTTATAGAATGGGATTGATACGAAGCCAAGTCATATATGTATGTAACCATTGTAAATTATTTCCTCATGGAATTGTTACTATGGCGGAATTTATGGCTTCAATTTTGTGCGGTACAACAAGAAAATGATACTTCTGAAAATATTCACATCTGTTTTGTATTCAAGGCAACTTTACATTGGGTCAATGTAACATTCATTGAAAATGCACTCTGTTTCTGCCTTAACTACGATCCTCAAATTTTTTTTTTAATGACCGGCACAAAATTAATTATTTCTCTCAATTGAGTAAAACATTGGAAATATTTCTTGGACAATTTAAATTGAAAATGTTTTTTACATTCAAGTAAGCCCTAAAACTATTCCAATATTTCATTGCATTGAAGGAAATCATAAGTTTTGTCCAAGTTTTTTTTGTCTAATAAAGCAACATTCTTGCCTTATCGTAAAAGTCTTTTGAATACTTTTATGTATAAAAGCATTCATTCGCACGCGTCATTGTCATAATATATTATAGATTTAGTTTCTTATTACTTCAAATATAATGCTAAAATAATGTGAAGTACTTATATTCCAGGTTTCAAAAGTCTTTCCAAACTTTTCGATTCGTAGATTTACTTTTTCTATGAAGCTACATGTTGTAAATGTTGTTTCATCGTCTTTAGCGAATATTCCGCATTAGTTTGGAAGAGCCATTACCATACTTGATTAGAATCTTTGGCTTTGTAAGTTACTCAAGTTTAATGAATTTTTAATTCTGACATTTTAAAATTTCAATGAACTTTTCATTCTGACAATGGAAAACATTCAATGAACTTTTCATTCGAAAAATTTGAATTTCAATGATTTTTTCATTGTGACAATCAAAGAATTACAATGATTATTTCATTGCGACAGTGAAAAATTTTAATGAAATTTTCATTCTGACATTTTAAAATTTCAATGAACTTTTCATTTTGACAATGACAAATTTCAATGGACCTTTCATTATGGCAATGTAAAATTTCAATGAACTTTTCATTCTGACAATGGAAAAAATTCAATGAACTTTTCATTCAAAAAATTTGAATTTCAATGATTTTTTTACTGTGTCAATCAAAGAATTTCAATGATTTATTTCATTGCGACAGTGAAAAATTTTAATGAAATTTTCATTCTGACATTTTAAAATTTCAATGAACTTTTCATTTTGACAATGACAAATTTCAATGGACCTTTCATTATGGCAATGTAAAATTTCAATGAACTTTTCATTCTGACAATGGAAAAAAATCAATGAACTTTTCATTCGAAAAATTTGAATTTCAATGATTTTTTTACTGTGTCAATCAAAGAATTTCAATGATTTATTTCATTGCGACAGTGAAAAATTTTAATGAAATTTTCATTCTGACATTTTAAAATTTCAATGAACTTTTCATTTTGACAATGACAAATTTCAATGGACCTTTCATTATGGCAATGTAAAATTTCAATGAACTTTTCATTCTGACAATGGAAAAAATTCAATGAACTTTTCATTCAAAAAATTTGAATTTCAATGATTTTTTTACTGTGTCAATCAAAGAATTTCAATGATTTATTTCATTGCGACAGTGAAAAATTTTAATGAAATTTTCATTCTGACATTTTAAAATTTCAATGAACTTTTCATTTTGACAATGACAAATTTCAATGGACCTTTCATTATGGCAATGTAAAATTTCAATGAACTTTTCATTCTGACAATGGAAAAAATTCAATGAACTTTTCATTCAAAAAATTTGAATTTCAATGATTTTTTTACTGTGTCAATCAAAGAATTTCAATGATTTATTTCATTGCGACAGTGAAAAATTTTAATGAAATTTTCATTCTGACATTTTAAAATTTCAATGAACTTTTCATTTTGACAATGAAAAATTTCAATGGACCTTTCATTATGGCAATGTAAAATTTCAATGAACTTTTCATTCTGACAATGGAAAAAATTCAATGAACTTATCATTCGAAAAATTTAAATTTCAATAATTTTTTCATTGTGACAATCAAAGAATTTTAATGATTATTTCATTGCGACAATGAAAAAATTTTAATGAAATTTTCATTCTGACATTTTAAAATTTCAATGAACTTTTCACTTTGACAATGAAAAATTTCAATGGACTTTTCATTATGGCAATGTAAAATTTCAATGAACTTTTCATTCTGACAATGGAAAAAATTCAATGAACTTTTCATTCAAAAAATTTAAATTTCAATGATTTTTTCATTGTGACAATCAAAGAATTTCAATGATTATTTCATTGCGACAATGAAATAATTTCAATGAACTTTTCATTCAAAGATTTTTTAAATTTCAATGAAGTTTATATTGCGACAATGAAAACTTTTTCATTGAGCTGAGGTGGGACGCCTTGTCTCAATTAAATATTTTTCACTATATCAAATTTCCTACTTTTAATTTTAATGAAAAAGTTCATTGATCTCTAAACAAGTGCATTGAAATCTGATCGCTTGACTTCTTTTTCAACTTTCCTATGGAGATTTTTTCAATGAATGCTGTTTCATTTATTCAAAGAACGGTGCCTTGAAAACCAGGAAAATTCATAATTTTTTTTACATTGTCGAAATGTTTTTTACATTGTCGCAATATTTCTTACATTGTCGTAATGAAAATGTAGTCAAACATCGACGATCATTGTCACAATGTACGATTTTTTTTTCAGTGTATACAACCCGTTGATATCAGATGAATAAAACGTTTTATACGATCTTCACAGAGAGGAAGGTAAAACGGATCGTCCTTACCAATACCACGTAAGGCAAAACGTATGAATCTTCGTTAAGCGACTTCAATGCGTTTGATGTAAGCTCGATAATACGGTTACCAAGGTAAGGTTAGGTTAGGTAAGGTTAGCGTGGCTGTCGGTCTGAATCCTTGACATACTTACATCATAAGTTGATACCCTATGAATCAAATATACTTTTTCCATACTCGTTGAACGACTTAAAAGCTCTCTACGAACATAATGTCTGTATCTGCAAGGTCGCTAAGATAATAATAGAGTGTTCTAAAATGAAGCTTACGTCTTTCGGATAGAGTAGAACATATACAGAGCAAATGAGGAATCGATTCTTTCTCGTCCGCACAGCTTTGCAAAAATTGTTTGGGAATACTTCGAGTTTCGTATGTGGCTGGATTTGTTTTGTCGCCAGACAAGTGGTGATGTTGTTCCATCTAAGTTTTCTGTTCTCAATAGAATTTTGTTTCAAAGATCAAACTGAGGTGAATATTTGAGGAGTTGTATAGCAAAAGAAACATATAAAGTGATTTTGTGACATAGGGATTAGATAATTCTTTCGATCAACGTTTAGTGAACCCAAGAGTAGATTTAACTTATTTAATAATACTATATCAATATCGGAGCGAAAATTAAGCCGAAAGTCGCATATTAAACCTAAATTACGGCTTAAAGTGAGTATGAGAGTTGATTCGCTATTTATAATATACTTTCTCTTTGGCTTGACATTTTTATCAATATTGAGCTCCAGAAAATTCTTTTGGCACAATAAATAAAATTTGTCCAAGTCAGCTTGCAGTGATTGGGCATCTTCGCTAAATGCGATTTGTTTGTTTGTTAATTTTGATATCGTCCAACCAATTTTTCAACTTCATTTGTGGTTAAAATGAAAACGAGCGGTCCTAAATGAGTTTCTTGAAGAATCCCAGTCGATGCATGAATTGAGGTAGATATACATTATCCAATTAAACCCGATATTGACGCTCGACTCAGCAAGATTGAATCCATCAAATTAACACATCTAGAAAGCTGAGCCTTATAAATATAAATGAAAATATTTTTGCGAAAGCTTTACAAGAAACTGTAAAGACCACAGAAACTTTTTTCTCTACCCATTGTAATAATCAGAAATTTAAAAGTAATGTGCATCAGTACCTCCTTTCAAAACCTTTCTTGTTTTCGTAGCACTCGTACTGTAATAATCGTTTTAAGGACAGTAATAACTCCTTATTATAAAACCCATATTATAAAAAGAGTTGTTGCCGGCCCTTAGGGAACGCATGTTGCTTAGGTGACAAAATAGGTTTACAATGAAATAACAGGGTATCGTTAATAGTACTCTCAACTAAGTATACCTCAGCAAATAACCACAAGGTGAAAATAATATACAAGTATAGCTAATTAGCTACTGATGAACAACTTCATTTTTATTTCAGTTAACAGCTAGAATCTGCCCAGTTCTTAACCATCATCCGAACTTTTATTTATTTTTAATCGTCGATTGAACCATAACGTTCGATTTTTACTAAATCTATTTACATACTCTGCCAGAAAAAATTGTACAAATTTCAAAGTTTTATAACAACCCTGCTTTGAATTAATATAATGGTTGTCACTCAGAGTAAAGCACATTTCTCACGACGCGATGCGACGCTCAACGCAATTTATCATCAACACTCACGTAAACATGCGAAATGGCGACCGCATCCTCACCAACACACAACACCGTTTTGTGTGCCAAATCGGGAAGTCCTTCAGATGCCCACTGATGTCCATTGGGAAAAGGCAAAGGAAATGCGCCGTGAAATTGTTTAGGGTATAGGTACTCGGTGTGACTTCTTGCACTCCAAAATGCACTCACGGTACCGACCCAGCGTGTGTAAGTACAAAGGGAATTCGAAGTTCATTGTTTGTGCCACAAACACAAAGTCTCCAAGGAATTTCGCTAAACTGATTTTAATGCGTTGTTCAATACAAAATGGAACTCCGATTGGGTACTTGAAGTCTTGATGGTGGAAATTTATGCAAGAATTTCCACACACAAGAGGCATACACAACAGAATGCAACCTGATTGACTTGGTTTTGAACTGGTGCATGCGGAGCACGGCACTCACTCACACGCCCCACATGGACGGATGCTGAATGCCTTGGACTCTTGGACCTGTGTGTCCGTGTCCATCGGAAAACAATCAATCTTCGATTGTGGGGCAGGTGTAAGATATGCTTGTTTATCGGGTATATCGAACCGAAACGGTTCCATAAATAATATGCAGTGCTAAGAAATGGAAGCCTTGAAATTATTTATTGATGGTTCGTTGTAAGAGAGGTAAGTGCTTTTGTATGTGAAAATGGACTTCTTTATGGGAATGATGGAGAATATTAAAGAGCTTTGGGGAGCAAGTTATTTATAAATTTTTACCTGAGATAACTCTTCCTGTTTGGATATTTTGTATCTACTGCAACTTGCTTGCAATTGGAGATGGAAAATTAATTTCTTCTGACGCGGCCAAGATTAACGGAATAGATTATGAATTCTGTAATTTATAGGTGCGCAGAATAAAATCTATCAACTCAATTGATGAACGGGGTGGAATTTTTTTTAATTAAAAATAGCCAAGAAGATTATTTATTTGTTGAGGTTTCAAGGAAATGCTCTGGGTAAATCGATCAAATTAAGTTGAAGACACCTTTTACAAATGATGTAGATATTGGTTATTTGGTTTATTTATAGGTAAGCGTTTGGATTGAAATATATCTTAAATATTAAATGCCTAATAGCTTTTTAGAAAACACGAATAAGGGTTTGATAAACGGGAGGCTAAGGATCTAATCGGATGGGAGGTCTTCAGTGACACAGAATTTTTAGTTAAATACGTGGGCAATTTGAAAAGATTCGCAACTTATTTGATAAGGCCTAGTGATCTTGCACTCTTTTCCAGGGAATTTAAGACTCCGCTTGAAGACTCTTCTTCTTTTATAGGTTAACACTAACATTCTCTGGAGAAGCAAAATATCTGGGTCTTATGTTGTATAAGAAATTACGGTGGAAACTTAACACACAAGCAAGAGTTAAAAAAGCTACAGTGGCTGTTTTCTTCTGTAAAAACGCCATTGGAAAGAAATGAGGTATTCGACCCAGCGATAATTTTTTTGAGAACAAGAATTAATCGCAGTAGGTTAAATTAAGGGAATATGCAAAAAAGTTTTTAAGGAGTGTACCACCCCTTGCGAGGAATTGACCAATCTTCAAAGAGTTTCTCTTATCATAAAAGTCATGCTCATTAGCCGTTCGGAATCGGCAGAAAATTGTAGGTACCCTTCATTCCGTGTAACACGCACACAGGAATAGTTGAGAGTTATAAGTCACCAAGTACTGGTTCTCTTCGAGCTGTTGCACCACCAAATTTAATTTAATATGCTGGATGAAAGACGAATTCGTAACCTAACTCATGAAATTTTGACACTGCGACATCGGACTTGTAAGCCTACTGAACGGGCGCACTGCCAAATTGCCCCGTTATCGCTTCAAATTGGCTTGGAATCTACTCGTATTTAGCAGATCTGTGTGATTGGTGATCGTGATCACCGCACCTTACGCATTCCAAAAAACTGTCGCCATGACATTGTTTGCTTTTTTTTTTTTTTTTATAATCTACCCGCGCTCAAGGGATTATGATTACCCTTTAAATGTTTCAACACAGCGCGGGCGTGAAGTTAATGAAGAGAAAGAAGGATAGGAAAGATGTGTGGCACGATGTTCTGAGACTGTTGGTGGTTGTCTCAGATATTTTTATCTCCAGGGATGGCGGCTGAGCTAAAGCGGAGAAATGCCGTGTCTTATTTCTATGTCGCTTATAATTCACATTATTTTATTCGTGTTCATCCTTGTTGGGCATACTAGTTCAACTCAATTACATGTTGTTAGTGTTATGCCTGAACAACATGTTACTCATTACATGTTGTTCAGGCATAACCAGCAACCCATTGATGACAATTTTTAGAAGGTCGCCATGACATTGTTTGCTGACAAACTCTTCTTGGCCTTCTTCCGCTTCGATTTACCAGGAGAAGTCCATTATTTCGAATGTTTCTTGATCTGATGTGGGTTGTGATTAATTCATGTTACATCCACGGTTTAAAAAAAATGAAAGACCTTGGTCGAATTTTACTTGAACATCGCCAAATACTTCTTGTAAATTTTTAAAAGATTGTGTTTATTGACGATTGTGAGCAATTACAGTACCCATCTTGCGGGAAAGCTTTTTTATGACCAAATATTTATGTAAAATCAAAATCTTTGATCCCTGTAGCCACTTCAAGCTGGGGCATCTTCATTCGCCGATCATTCACTATAAACCGTGGATTTTATCGATCGATTCTGATGTGTTAACCAGAACCAGAACTTGTACCTGAACGACCGCATCGAAATTGAGTAAACCAAAGGTGAATAGTTCAAATCGATGGTAAAATTCGGGAATACTAAACTTAGGTCTCACATTTCGTGATTCTTAATCATTTAAGCGTGTTCCAGGAGGAACTTTTAGCGATTAAAGATTTATTTTGAATTAATGAAATCATGATATCAACAACGGATATCAATATATTCTTAGGCAGTCAACCTGCTATTATATCTATTTTTCTCATTAAACTCTGAAACAGCATTTATTTGCCGATCATTTCTTGTTGGGATGGCGCAGCAGCTCATCAATCACCTCAGCCTGGTCACGGGTCATAGGGACACTCCATGAAACTGTAAGGCTTATGAACTCACTAAAAGTAGACCAGTAATATATATTTAAAACGTACACTGCTTAATAGTTAGGCACGCCACACGACTCGGCTTCTACCAAATTCGGGCATGTACGAAAGATGAACAATACTTTGTGTACGATCAAGTGTTTTGGTTATTTGCTGATGGACACTTCTATTCAAAGAATGAATGAATAATTTTGTGGTCACACATTCTAGAGCTCTTCCTCCAGACCCGCTTCCTTGAGTGGAGTATTTTCAGAGATTGTAGTTCACTCTCTTCTATCTTGTGACGTCTGCGATACCCAGTTTCTCTGATTCACAAGTGCATCACACCTACTTAATACATACATAAATGGTCCGATGGTTCCTCGTCCAAATTATAGAATCTGCATGTAACACTGATCACCAGGTCAATAATACTGGAAATCTTGGTTCAATGTTTTTGATCTTATGGCCATCCTTATTAAATCACATATTCTCTCTTATTCTTCAATGGGGATCAAGACCCGTTTGGGGTGCCGTGGAACCTTTTTTAGCTAGAGTGTCTGCCACTTCATTTTAAATATCAAATTCACGAAGTTATAATTTTTAATCACGGATTCGATACTTAAGACTTTGATATAGAATCTCTTTCTCGAGTTCCTACCCATTACAATACCTTACCTGGCAAATCTTAAGATAGCTCCCTTAGCTGCACTTCCTATTATCATAATAGTGTGGTAAAGTGAAGGATTTATTCCATTGATGCCGTAGGGCAAGTAGGAATCAGATTCTAAGCTACGTTCAAACAGCTGGCAAAAACCGAACTTCAAGAAAAAAATACTAAGCCTACTATCTCATTTAGAAGAAGCGAGTTGTAAAAACAGTAAAAAAGTGATCCTTAATTTGTAGTGGATGGGTGAAATTTTTCTGTAATATGTATGTATATTCTAATTTACGATTTATTAAGTTCCATTCGGAGCTACCCGTATTCGATCTATTTACTGTTGCCATCATAGACGTCTTACCTAAATAAGAACTGCATATAGCACCTGTACGATCATATTCTTGATATACTTGATCGTGACTTTCTTGGCGAACACGATCATCCAATATCATTCTTAATCAAAAAATTCATCTATAGATTTTTCAGATCTAAATCTGCTTGATTTCTATCATCCATCAATAGACTTTATCTTCAAAAATTAGAATAGCAAAAGATCGAGATATGCCATTCTTTATGGGGTTTGATGCCCACATATCACTGTTTTTAATATTGAATACAACAACTGTTCCACGGATTTTCAGATGATTCCTCTTAATAAATGACAAGAGTGATCTGTTATCATTTCGTGTGATTTTTACAGCAGCTCCAGAATGCTGACATATATGTATGCATTCAAGACAATGTGTAAGATATTGATCAAAATGTGTACTAAAACATATCAGTATTTCGTAAAGGCTCCTAAAGGCACTGAAATAGTTCTTGTTCCACAATACATGTGCTCCGTATTTCGTGTAAACTTTTTAACTTCCTTAATTCCAATTATTTTCTCACGCAAAAGTGATCTGCTCCAGTACTTTTTGTTTGTTAGGATTTTTTCGAGCATAATAATAAAACTGACCACTAGCCCAAACATACATATGTATGTAAGACCAAACTACTGATCACACCATCCACATTGCGCCTTGTTAGCGTTAAAATCATTTCCATGCAAAGCAATCATCGCGTCAAATAAACCCTTTAAAAATATTTTCATGTTCCCAATCAGCCGTCTTGCGAACATAAAGCCTCTTCCAACTGTCCAATTCCAACCAATATGCCTAACAACAACACCAACAATTTACAACTCCGCATAAGTGCTGATCCATGCTCTATAGAGAGCACTCAAAGACGGGCATTAAAAATTCAATTTCTGAAAACAACATACCAACTTCAACAGCAACATCCATGCACTACAGGTAGGGATAGTAGCACTTTTAAGTGTGAGTTAAAGCAAGGCACTATAAAACTTCGGAATGGCCAATCAAGTTCAGGATCGGGATCATTATACATTTTGAAAACACGTGTGTTATTGCTACTAAGAGATATACAAGTTTTTGTAATAAATCTGTCATCAGGTGTTCTCTTTGTGTTTCAGCGGCAGACATTATGTCAATTTAGTTGAATTTCAGAAATATCAGGAGAATTTCACCACGAAATAATAGAAAAACAACTTGAAGCCTAGAAGATGAATTTTAGAAGAACTTTTTGTAGATCTCGATGTTTTAGAAACTAATTTACAAAAGAATATCATCTTTCCATTGAAATTTTAAATTATGGTTGCAATATCCAACTCACTAAATCGAACTGGTTGGGTCTGGAATCAAGAGAGTGGCAAAGAAATCAAGCAGACTCGGAGGCATACTCATCGCTCAGTTAATTTATTAGGCTGATACAAACACTAGGCGAATTGCGCCATAAATTTTAAATTTTGCCAGTGATTTGGTTGAATGCAGATGCACACTCTTGTGCCCATTGGCGACATGCTGTTCTAGAATTATCATTGGATTTCCCAATAGGTCTAGCCGTACATATTTGAAAATCTTTCAGCTAATTTTAAAAGTCAATATTGCAATAACACAAATATAATACAGATATCAACGACCTACCAATGACATTTTCTGTGGAACATGGCATCATTCAAACGGGCCTTTGTGGCATTTCGCATTCGAGAGAATCCATTTTTTATGAATCCGGATCATACGAGTAGGTGATACCGAGCTTGAGCGATGACACGGGTTATTGCAAGAGACCTACGGAAGTGGCGGCAGAATACCAACACATTTAGGTAAAACACCCTTATCTCATGTGGTGTGGTGTTAAATCAAGTGTTATGCCCTCAAGTGTATACAACACACACTTATCAAGATTGTTGTGTTGATAATGCCT
Source organism: Philhelius festivus (assembly GCA_963931855.1). NCBI lineage: Eukaryota > Metazoa > Arthropoda > Insecta > Diptera > Syrphidae > Philhelius > Philhelius festivus. The sequence continues at coordinate 85,883,344 of OZ007557.1, read as the reverse complement.
CTATTGAAAAAGCTTACGATAGGTCGTAGTGGCTGTCAGGGACGGAGCTGATACACTTGGACAAGTCTTCGGCTCCATTATATCACACGAATCTAGAGATTTTCGCTCTATTCGTCGAAGTGTTCGGAACTCTTTACTGAAGCTTAGATTACTAGGTTCCTCGAAGAAAAGTTCTCCAAGATGGAGTCTACGTCTATGGAATAGTGCCAGGCGTTTTAATACCAGATAAGAAATTGATTCCAATTCTTCCTCGTCCATAGAGCTTTTCCAAAAATCATTTTGATAATGCCAAGCTTCGTTGCCTACTTTCCTATTAGACATGTGTCCAGTTATGATGCCAATTACGGAACTGAAGGGCAATCTTCTTTACGATATCAAACACCTAGAGCGTTTCAGATCAAGCACTGGCCAGATCTGTTTTGCCATCAGACAGGTGGTGAGAGCACTATTTTCTCCTTATCATACATAGAAAAAAAATCGTCAGCTACAGAGCGTGGTCTGGTGCAATAGAAACACGAAGTATTTCGACACAACACTGCACATCTACCATATATGGTTCTAAGCATATTAAATACTTGAGGGCGATAGCGACACACCACATGATATAGGCGTGGTTCCGGCTTCAGCCATATTGTTGGCCCGTCGTCGTTGTAATATTTCAGGAAACTCTTCAAGATAAAGTCAGATCCCGACGTCTTTGTCTGACATAAACATGCGCTCGAATCCCTCGTGCAGAATGTCGATTGTGATATCAGCACGTAGGGATATTCTAATGAACCCACATGTCAGATCCATATTTTTCAATTTGGGCTAAAATAAAATGGTGATGCATCACCTTCGAAGAAGTAACGACCGGTCATGCCACTGTGCCACAATCCAAACCAAAAAGTGACTTTTTGCAGATGCAGATTATGGACCTCGTCCAAAATCTAGCAATTGTGTTTGTTGACACACCCTCTCATCCAAAATCGGGTCTCTTCGTTGAACGTCCATCGTCAGAAACGGTCAAAATTTATCCGTCTTTATTGTGAAATCCAAAGGAAACACGGGTATTCAATATTTGTATGGATGAAGCGTTAGATCTACGAATTGAAGGTATTCTACAAAATACTGAAGAAGCGTCACCGATAACTGATAGACTTTTGAGTCCATCATATTACCCTCTACGAAATATTGAGCAAATAGAAAAGAGGTAAGGTACCTATGACGTTTGGCTTTGCGTAGGTGTACCAAATAAATAACTTCAGTTTAATTATTTTTCGTTTGGTAGTTTTCGGCTCATTGTTTCATACTTCCAATGAAGTTCCTATAATTCTTTCAAGAAAAATCTATTATTTTCGCTAGCTCTGTTAAGCTATAGGAGCCAGAACTCAAAACATTGGCGGAAGGTATATCATTATAATTTGTTCTAATTAATAATATTATTTATCATCTTCAAATCAAAACATATTTAGCATTTCAATTTTATAGCAACTATCAAAGAAACAAAAAAAAATGTCATGCACAAGTATTGTGCACCGAGTTCTCAAATCTTTCCAATGAAGGAATAATCTACATTCATCCTTATATAAAATAAATATTCAAATCCAATGTATGTATTTTTATAGCAACTATCAAATAATGCCGCCTAGCACTCTCAAATTTTCATTTGCATGAATTTTATTCAATTGACTTACTTCTTCCAACAAGTGCGTATATTCGTTCAACGAAAAAATCGAGTTTTCACTCACAGTTACAAAAATATGTAACATTTATTTTTATAGCAACTATCAATGATCAAAAAAGTTGGCTTATAGTTGCAATTTAAAATTTTGGGGAATGGGACCATTTTTTCGTATGAAACAATTTGTGCATCCACCTTCCGTTAGTATAATATTCAGAATTTATTTTTTATAGCAACCATCAAAAATAAAAACAAAATTCGTCTGACACTCGATAATGAAAGCATAAAGAGGGGCTTATTGAGTTTGTTTGTCTGCTTAGTGGTCATTCCTGTCAAGAGAAAATAAAACAAATATTCAACATTCCATTACCTATTATAGCAACTTGAAATACAAAAAGTCATCTCGCACTTGCAGTAGAAAACCGGGGCGAAAGATTTGAATTGTCTAATCTCAATTGTAGAAAATATTCTACCTTTACTTTTTATAGCAAATATCAGAAATCGAAGAAGTCCGTCTCGTACCCTCATATGAAAACTTTAGGAGATGGGACTCATTGAGTTTGGTGGTTCACCAAGTGTCCATACATATTCAAAGAAAAAAAAATATTTGTGCACCGTTGATTAAAAAAAATATTCAATATTCTATTATTATAGCAACTATAAAAATAACATAAGATTCATCTAGCACCCGGATATGTAAAAACTGAAAGAATGGGATCAATTGACATCGACTTATAATCAAGTGACAACGTCCATTCCAAAAAAAAAAAAAAATAATTTAATAATTTTTTTATAGCAAACATCAAAAATAAAAAAAGTTGTCTAGCACCCACATAAGAAAATTTGGTAGGATGTCAATAAGTGTTTATGTCTGTTTAACGAAAATGAAAAGCTTGTCAACCATCTGTAAAAAAAGTGTCTGTTTAATATTTTTATAGCAACTTTCAACATGAAACATTTCGTCGGGTGCCATTGGAAGTCTAGGTAGACGTGGTGAGGTGTATTTATTTGTCTTTTATTTTTCCATGTACGACCATGGAGAAACGAATCTGTTGTACTTAAGTAGCTCACTCACTTCCCTGTCCCCATCTCCCCAATTCTATTTCAGGATTCTTACTTTTTCAGAGTTACATTTAAATACCCTTAAAAGAATAAATGATATAAGTCCTATCAAAAACCCTAAATAAAACTAACCTACTTCAATGAAATATTCAAACATACGAATATTAAGGTCTTAGATCGAAAATGACCAAAGTTTCAGAAACTTCCTCAACTTTTTTTCTCTACTTATCCCTGAATTCAAATTTGTTTTTGGAGAAATACACCTTTGAACATAAATTGAAACAAATATAATATTCTAATTAACTTGCATGACATGAAAGGAGCACTTTCCAAGCCAACACCCATCTCCGGCCGTGAATTTGTTATACGGCCGCGAAGTGGATGGAAGATTATGATGATGTGCCTGCTATATGCCTTCTTAACTGTGCGCCCTCTCATCGCAAAGTGCATTCTCAGCACGCATATTCACAATGATTCAACCACCGAACGGAAGTTGGTAATTAAAGTGCATAATGACGACACTCGTCCTTTTACAAAAAAAAAAGGTAAAACATCTTTTGAAGGTGCAGGGCTTGGCTAAGTATGTACAACGTGCCTCTGAATGAGGTCTGTACAATGTTGACAAGTAGAGTCTGATTCTGGTGGTGTGTAGTGTGTTCTGGTTGCTTTGGGTGTCACACACCCCGACAATAACTCACCGATGCAATGTTTTCCTCTCTCTTTCGCGTGGAAAACAATACAAAAACGAAATTCATCACGTGACATAATTATGAGGCCCAGCATTTTAGCCGTGAAAGCATAATAAGGCAGAGAAGAGCCACGCACTGGAGCGAGTAAAAATAATGAGCCCAGACAAATGAGGAATTTCAATGTCACACTCATTCTCACTCTCGCGAATCTCGACTCGAGCCTTTCTGAGCACGGTTTTTGTCGTCCTGTCTCTGACTGCTCTAAGTATAGTGGCTACACATACCTGTGTTTTGTCTGTGAAAGCCAGGGCTCTTGAGCGGCCTTATTTCAGGTTCTATTTTTTGCTTTTTTCTTGTTCCAGATGGACGACTTGAACTCTATGAGTTTGCATTTTTACCTGGCGTGTTGTACCTAAGTATATGTATGAAACACTACTTGAACCATTATAATTGTCTACTTGGATGCTTGGTGGCGGATGTTATATTGTTAAAGGAGCGACATAGACACACGTTAGTTGTTAGTTAAGTTCTGTCTTATGCCAAAGGCTTCTCCCAGATGAAAAATAAAGCAGGAAGCGTGTAATTAGAGATTTTCCTTTCCTGACAAAATATTTTTTTGTTTGCTGTCAGGTGTGCTATGGGGAAATTCCAAGCGGAAAATACTTCTGCTAAGTGCATAATAGCTCATAATAATGTCATTTTTTTTCATTTCGGGGGGCTGATTCGGGTAATATTTTTATGAAGTTATCATTATGCTTTCCTATAAAGTGTTTTTAATATATTATAACGTAGGTTAATTCTTGCTGATAGAGAACGCTGAAGAAGCAATTAGGAACGAAAATGAATGAACACAAAAATTCATTGGTGGCCATAAGTGGTGAGCTAAAATATTATAGCTTTTTTTGAACTAATACTTATAATTTATGGCAACTTATACCTTTTAATTTATGGGTAGGTATCTAAAAATATCAGGTAAAATTTAACAGAAATTAACCCACTACCAGGTTGATATTTTTGAACATGGACTCGCATGTTAAAGAATCAAGAAGATACAAGATTTTAGCGTTACATAATGGTGTATGAAAATAAGTTTCTTGAAAATTCTACATGACACCTTGTAAGCCTTACATTACCTTCAAAAAATAATACTGTTAATATAAAAACATGAAGTGCTGGATGGATTTGTTTCCAGTTCGTATAACTTGGCTGTTCAATTAACCTGACTCAATGTTAAAGAAAAGCAATTGCCTGGAAAAGTTTGCAAGAAAATAAAGATGAATTAACGTGGAGAGTTGAAATTTTGGCAATGTCAGTTGATAGAAATTCCTGGGTATTGAAAGTATCCGAACTTCGTATCTAAGCAAGTTAAAAAATTCATACTGTATTAGTAACCATAAGGACGGCGGTCTCATGATGATTTGGCAACGGATGAGCTGACAGAGTTGGCTGAACTGTCACTTTTTAGAAATGACACATGTTACGAATGCTACGTAGTTTATGTATTACGCAATTTCAAATGTCAAATGATCTGGTTATCAGCTGTCACTTCACTAACAGCTGTGCATTTGAATTTAGAATTTTGAAATCAAACGTTTTCAAGCAATTTTTTTCCCATAATTAATGTTTTGGATAAATCACCCAGCGCAGATTGTCCATATGATCCTGGACATGGACGTAACAAGTTGTAGTAAATTAGGCATGTAGTTTATTCAAATAACTACGAGCAGAGCAGTTAATGATGTAGAAAATGTAGAATAGTTTATTAAGCCAACCCTGGAGCTGAACAAGTAAGCGAGTCAGGTGGAATAGTTCTATGATCCAAACGAAGAAATACCTATCATCCTAGCTATCTTTTTTTTTTCTAATTTTCCGTGCACTAAAGAGATTATGACTACCCTTAAAATACACATTGATTTTGAATGTCTGAAATGAGATGGAAGTATTGAATCGGAAAAACCATTCCACATTCATGTAGTGCGGCTAAGAAAGACTCTCTGAATTAAACAATACATCCGAAGTTGGGCTTAAGATTAATTGTTTATGTAATGGTTGCTTTGGGCTTCGAGCCAATGTTTGATATAGAAGAATGCCTAGCGAGTACTTTGTCGCGTTCTCGTTTCTCTTAAATTCTTGAGAAATTTAGTTTGGGATGGGTTTTAATTCGGTTGTTAATATTTGATTTTTTTTGGATAGTCCAATAATTTTCTGATTCCTTATTTGTGAGAGTGTAAAGGTCCCATTGAGAGTCGATAGCAGAGGTTTTCGAGGAGAGCAAGCAGATTTTCAGAAATCTGTGGTTTCGTGATTGAGGATCACGAAATGATCATGAATGAGCAAGTGAATATAGAAAAGCCGAGCCAAAAATTGATTTAAATAGAAAAGTTTACTCTTGAGAGATCAATCCAAGCCACAAGTTATACATGGAGATTCTAGTAAACTTTTAGAAGAAAAAAAAACGAGAAGAATAATGTTATATAGAAATCGAGAAAAAAGTTTTCAAAAATGTTATTTAAATAGAAGCTGATTAAAGGAGTAGATAAAAATAGGAGGAAATTGGAAGGAAAATCGATGTTATAGTGGAAAAGAGGCAGCCAGGAAAATTTTGAAATTTGGTGAAAAAAAATTCTATTTGGTTTATTTAAGTATCGTCGGCTCCGATAATTCGTTTTTTTTTTGTGTTAAAAAATTCGGGGAGAGTACGATAACTTAGGCTGCAAAAATTGATAACGGATTTTTGTAGAAGGGTTAAATACAAGCGTTTTTCACTATGGGAGGGGCGGGCGGGTCTATCTCGCCCCATTTAGGAGGTAGGGGCTATTTTAGAAAAAATGACTTAAATTGAAAAAAAAAAATATTAAAAAACAACGGCAACACTTACAATAAAATACTATACCGGTTTTGAAAGCCAGAAGTCTGTTCTATAATCGTAAATTTAAATTAAATTATTTATGTCAATAGTTTTTGAAAAATTTGCATGCAAACTCAAAATTTTGTTAAAAAAAATGAAAAAAAAAGTTTAGACCAATTTTTTTTCAAAATTGTAAAATGAAGTGCTTAATTGGCATTTTGTGGTCAATGCTACTATTAATTATGAATCGAACACAAAAAACCAAATGGTTTTGTCCGTTTCTAGTTTTTGAGAAAATCGAAAATTGCTAAAACTACTTTTTATGAAATTTTTGATTTTTGGTATTTAACTACGGTGATTTCATTTTGAGGATTAATGTTAATGTGGTTCATTTGTAGGTAAAGTACAGCAAATCATTTAGGGTTACCAAGAATGCACCAGAGGAGGTAGAATTGCATGGCATTTCGCGTCTCAGTCAGTCAGTTTGTGAGTAAGTCAGGTGTTACTTAAAAATAGTCAAGTCAATTTTTCAATGTATTAAAACCGTGTTTACAGGCATTTTGATCACAAAAGAAAAAAATTATAGCAAGCACCTCCCGAATCTCTAGCCAATATTGAGGCCCATGAAAAAATGTGCCGATATGGGTTTATTGCTCTGAGATTAACTTTTATATGGATTGCACCAGAGAAACTTTTAAATCATTAGTTGTAAGCAAAATTTAAGTAACGTTATTTATTAAAATAAAAGATTAACTATGTAAATCATTTAAATGTAATTTGAATTTTATATACCCACCTACAAATTTGTAACTATATATTTACTTATGTATCTTAGTCCGTAAGAGTATAATATGCTCTGGTTGATGAATAAATAATAATAATAATATTGTATTCTTACAATTTTTGTCACCTTTTTGAGTTGGAGTTGAGGGGAGTTGACGCTTTAGTTGGAATTAGACCAATTTCTTCTAAGAGTGCGATGCTTTTGAAATATTTTTTTTTGAAATATTGAAAAGTTATTTAATTTAGGATGAAGTAGTGGATGCTTAGTCGCCATTCTTTATTCAAAGAAAAAAATACTTCACTCTTACAAAGGTTGAATAACGAATGACCTTGGTAAACAATAACCTGTACCATATAAGCATTAAAAATGTTAGACACAAACAATAAACATACATATTAATTAAGGAATTATATAAATTTGCTGCATTCGTACAGTAGTACCTAGGTAATGTGAATTTTTCATAATGTATTAAATTTTCATGTCTGAACATTTTAAATGTGCAACTTTGGGCTACGTACATACATATATTTAGTAGACATTGGATATAGACCATAGGGTAAATTCAAAGTTTCTTTAAATCCAGATTCTGTAAATGCAAAAGAAACCTTGCATACACCCAACCTCGCACCTACCCCAAATCCTATAGTGTGCCCAGGCAGGGGAGTTGCAGGGGGCAGCATGCCCCTCCATACATATCTCACTGTTTATACGCCGTAATGCGTAAGCAAGCAAAAAAAGCAAATATCCCATAAAAAAGTAGTTTTAGTTATTTTCAATTTTCTCAAAAACTAGATGACATAAAATCATCTAGTTTTCAGTTTTTGAATAAGAATAAATTAGAGCAACGAATTTTAGGAAAAAAATTAAAATATAACTTTGCTGTTTTGAAAAATTAAACTTTAAACTTTTTTTTATGTTTTTTTTTCACCAAAATTTGAGTTTAAAACTCGTTTTTTCAAAAACTGTGCATAGATTCTACTCCATTTAAAAATTATCTAATAGATCAGAGTATTGGCTTTAAAAACAGGTATAATTCTTAGTCGTAAGTATTACCGTTATTTTTTAATATTTTTGTTTCCATTTTAGTACCTTTTTTATAAAATTGCCCCTCCCGCCCAAATGGGGGGAGATAGACCCCCCCTCCCGTAGTAAAAAACGCTTGTATTGAACTGTTCTACAAAAAACCGTTATAATTTCTTGGCGCCTAAGTTATCGTACTCTTGCCAAAAATTCGTTAGCTTAGAAGCTATCAAAACTTAGCATGTAAGGGTGTCACAAAAATTGTTCAAAATTGTTCTTAACGCCCTAATTGTAAAACGAAATTCATATTGTTCCCGAACAATAATAATAATTTTTACAAAATTTTCTGTCTTTGTTAGAATTTGTTTTGACTTACTCATAATCGTCTTTATAACAACACCTTAGTATTTTCGTTAGAGAGTTGTACTGTCATGCCATAGGTCTGGATTTACTTTTCAACAAATATTATGCAAAAAATGTCCAAACAAAAAGAAAAATTCTTTTTAGGGCTTGTCTGAAAAATGCTTCTCTTCATAGACATGCGGACTCGGTAGAAAGCTATGGGTCCGCAGGCGCACAGGAACGGTTGAGATTTTAAAGTCTCTAGGCTTTTGTTCTCTGCGAGTCGTTGGCAACAACAGCCTTTAATTTGATTATTAATTTTTTATTGTCGGCTGAAAAGTTTTAAATAAAGTTTTTGTATACCTACAGAATCTTTAAAATTGTTTGATTAATATTGAATATCAATGTTAAACAAATTTTTTTTTTGGAATTAAAAAAAAAAAACAATCTTTTGAAACGCTATATCTTGATTTTTTTACCTTCACATAATTCAAATTTTTAAAACACGAAATTTGTTTCTTAAAAATGTTTTAAATATTTAATTATGTATGCTTACAAATTTTAATAGTTAAATTCACAATTTCTTGCTATTAATTAAACAATTTCATAAAATAAATTTGACATTTTAGATTTGAGCATTTTTCCAATAACATCCATGTTTTAAACTCTAAGCTAATATAAAAACAAATCTTTGCAAATTTGTAACACAAATATTTTTACTGGCCACTTATAGGTACTATGAGGCAAGTTATGCATTCGTACAAAAAATCGAATTCCAGATTTTGATCGAAGTTGACATTACGATTATAGCGAAGACTAAAAAAGTGGGTCTCGCAATTCTTTTTGTCGGTTCGACTACAGCCTAAACGACTCGGATGATTTTCTTCAAACTTGGTCGATATCATTTTTAATTTTTTCCCCACACACGTTTTTTTTTTTTTTTTTTTTTTTTAAGACCAAAAATAACTGTACCTACCATACGATCTTTTTCCGAAATTTTATAAATATTTTTTTTTCTCAAAAACTGTTCGACAGACTTATCTTTCCTATCCTACTTTCTCTTCCGTAACTTCACGCCCGCGCTGTGTTGAAACATTTAAATGGTAATCATAATCCCTTGAGCGCGGGTAGATTATAAAAAAAAAAAAAAATAAAAATAAAAATACAAAAAAATTTATTTAGTTAAAACTAGGTAATGGTTGAAAAAAATTTCCGAAAAATGGTTATTCAGGGTACCCTCCAAGGAACCGTTTTTTTTTGTTTTCGATTTTCTCCAAAACGGTACTACCAATTTTGATCATTTTTTTTTTGCTACAACTGCGCAAAAACTTGAATAGAATTGTTTATTCAAATTTCCAAAAAAACTTTTTTTTGAGTTTAAAAACAAAATTTAATTTTTTTTTTAAACTCAATATTTCGAAAACCCCATGCTAGATTTTTTTTAAACTCGATACCAAATAGTTTCTCAATATATTCTATAAGATGTGAGAAAAACAAATTATTTTCCCTAAAAATTAAGGTACCCACAATGCAAATGTTAAAAAATGGTTTTCAAAAATCGTATTTTTCTCGAAAACGGCACCTGGAATTTTAATAAAAAATTTTTTTCTTTCAATTAATTTTTACAATCTTTAATTTAATAAAAAAAAAATGAAATTAAGATATTACAGCTGGTACCTACTATGGAACCATTATTTTTTCAAATTTTGAATTATTCATTATTAACATAACGGATAGAGGTGCTTCTAAAATTTAAAAAAAACATTGCAGTAGTAGAATGTTGACACGATCCTCTGTTTAAATGAATATACTATACACAGTGCTATAGTAGTTCTTTATAAAATTACTACATGCCACGTCAAATCAACAGGCTATATAGTAAATCAAAATTTGAAGAAGACTATATTAAAATGGAATACATTTGATTAGAACTTACAATGCAGTCATGTCAAACCCTTGTCATTTTTTTTTTTATTTTCACGAAGTGTATGTGGAAATACTCGTAACACCGTGTTAATTTAACCATGCCTAATGTTAGTATTTCTTTACATGTGAAATTGCAAGTAATAAATTGAACAAGGCAATTATTTTATTTTGAGTTGATAATTTTCTGAGTGCTGTTAAAAGTGTGACTGAACTGTTAGTGTTTTAATCTTAGAAAAACTAAGGGGGCTTTTGATTTTTGCGGAAATTCTTTGTTAAAGTAAACTTAAATCTTTTAAAAATAATAATTATTGAATGATGAACAAAATCATGCACTACTGAATTGCATGAACTTGCTTTTATGGGTAAGGTTTTAATGTGTCTAAGCATTGAATTTTAAGGCTGAAAGTGTAAGGTTATTAAATATAAGTATTGTTCTGGGAAAGTGTTAAAAAATCATTATAATTGCAAATTTAATTGATTCTTTAAGTTTTCCCTTATACTTTTTTTTCGAAATTTGAAATCCAATATTATTTGTTAAATTTTTAACTTCATTTGTAGAAAATTAAAAACAAACTGGTTGAGGCATTAAAAAAGTAAACTGTAAGAGATTTTTCTAAGAAAAATGTTATAATCCTTTTTTACATTTTTTTTTTACATATTACACTACTCCGTAGATAAATCTACGCAGTAGAGACACTTAAAGCACTGGCAACTGAGGCCATCGGCTTATACAGCACAACAGAGAGAGAGACAGACAGAAAGAAAGAACAACAGAAGAAACACATGTCAACAGCACACGGTTGTACTAACCATGCGTAATGATGCTTGATTTCGCTGATCGATGGGAAGCGATGCAGTTTTTTTTTTTTTTTTTTATAATTCATTTTTATTTAATTCAATCTTAAAACTATCTTAAAGCTAGACAAAAATTCATAAAAACTAGCCTAATTATCCAATAACTTAAAACTAACTTACTGGCCCTATGCGGGCGCTCTAAGCTAAACTATATCTTAAATCTAATGCCTTTCGGCCTAAAAAAAAAACTATTTTTAATTCAAAAAAAACTATATCTATTTTTTTTTGTTTTCTCGAGAAAATTTAAAAAACTCGGATTCATTATCTTTTTATATTTTTTATATAAAACTTACAGACTAAAGTAAAACTAATTAAAAACTACCTAAACCAACTTAAACTACTTAAAATAAACTAAAACTAAACTAAAACTACTTAAAAACTAGAACAGCCAAAGCAGCAGATTTTTTTTTTTTGTATTAAATACATTGGAAGAATGTACTTCATTTTTTTTTTTTTTTTTTTTTTTTTTTGTGCCACCCTGACTGTCCCTACCTAAGAATACCCTTAAATCTATGTAAGCCGGCCAAGACAACTTGTCAACTATCGCTATCAATAGACAACCACCAAAACTGGTTCTCCTGTCTTTCAGGTCCCGATCGGACACAGTCCTACTGAACCGAAGTCGCTCAGCTCCGTCTTGTGCGAGGACGTCTCGACTATAAAGGAGCCGCCTATCCACAGTACTACGGCCGACGTGGTAGATTAGCAGGAACCGCCTCTCTATCCTGGGAAGCGATGCTTTCATCAAAGCCAAGGCCGTTGACTGTTATAATCCTATTTCGTATTAAAAACATAAAATCACTTAGAAAATCAAAGGTACGAAGTTTAATCAAAATCGTTAGAGATGTTTGGAAAACAAATTTAAAAAAAAAAATAGTTGGATGGTTACTACCCGCTCTAGATTACCGAAAACAAATACATATTCGAATTTCTCCACAAGAGAATCAAATAAAAATAATTTGTACAATATTTAAAGAAAATTAATCCATTCGATTAGGGTGTAGCTCGAAGTGCAGTGGACATTTAAACTCACAGAAATACTGATGTACAGAGGCTTGGGCACATAGACGCACAAATCGACGGACGGTATGACGAAAAACACTTTGTTAGGCTTGCCTATTGTCAAGTCTGATTAAAACCTCGATTTCTTAAAGAAACTATATCACTTTTCCTAGACTAAGTAAAAAGAGTGCCAAGAACTTATTTCAAAATGGATTCCTCCCAACCTCGAAATACATTATATACATCCAGCATAGCAACTAAGTTCTAGGTACAAGTACGAGTACAAAGAAAAACCTTCCTACAAAAAAGATTATAGATAGGTACATATGCCTTTAAGACTTACAATTAAATCCGAACAAAGGCAGCGGGTTACGAGTAAAACAAATGTCTGATCTCTCTTATCAGTTAATTTGTTCTCTGATAAATTGATACATAGAAAACACAAAAACTTTTCTGATGCCAACATCAATCTTAAAGACACAATTAATACCAACGAATTAGACGAATCATGGTCTAGACATGACCCAGAGTGGAACCCAACCCAATCCCATAGTGCCACATAATAATTACTCCCTAGACAAATTAAAGTTAACAAAAGAAAAAGAAAAACGAACAGTTCAAATGGTTCTCTAGCTTTTTCTTTCTAAATGAAGGGAAATCTTAATTTAGCAGCCAAGACTTCTAAATGTGCAGATCGAAAGTCCTTTTAAAGTGAGACCAACACCATCCGAACGACTATTATCACTCGACCGAATAGGACATTCACCACACGCTGATGTTGTAGCAGAGAATAGAGCTCCTGCCGCTGCCATGACACGGAGCGGACACCATAGTTTTGTGGTCGGTCTGTGAATGTGGAGTCCTAAAAGAGTTGTGCGCAATTAAAAATGAACAAAACCAAGAAAGAAAGAAAGAAGGTAAGGCAAGGGCAGCAAACATATACCATGTACTACAATCGGCAAGGACATACGGGTGAGGATAACCACATCATGCCGGTCAAAAAGGTGGAACGACTCAATAAAACTAGACGTGTCCTGCTGGTCTGGTACTGGTCACTGCATGAACAAGGTGAACACTACCTTCTCTCCCTCTCTCTCTCTCTGTCTTCGGTTCGTTGTTATCTCTTGGTGACACGATTGAGTCAATTAAAAGGTGGGCGACATCCAGCGATAAAAGTCCAAAAGTTTTTACTTCGGAATTGACACCATAATTAAGTCTTTGACTCGTCCTCTCTATACTGGTTAGCTGGCGGTTGGGTGTTCCTCTATGACACCCTGATCTGAGGACCCCGACTCCTTGGCGAAAAGCGGAAACTACCAGTTGCGGTGAAATAGTTGCTGGCTTTGCAAGATATCCTGAATCCCAGAAACTACTGATTGCGATGACTTATATCTCTCTGCCTTTGCAGGTTCTATGGTTCTCTCCGACAAACTCGAAAGATACTTTTAATTAAAAGACTCCGTTCCGGTTGTGGTTGGTATCCGTGAGTTTGTTGATAAAGATACGGGCGAAGGAACCGAACTGGTGTGTGCTGCGGCATGGTGTGGTGATGTTATGTGGTGGCAGCGAGGCAGTCGCAGTGGCATTGGCATGTGTGTGTAATTCGACGGACTTGAAAGGTTTGGAAGAAGTGTCACTCTTGGCGATATCTTTTGTGAAGAAATTTACGAGGGCGATAGGGGACGTTAGACATTTTTTTCCCTGCTTTTATCTTAATGATGATGGAAGTTGAACGAACGAAAAAAATATTAACAAACCAACATGTATCTACTCGTCGTACATGCATATTTATAACTAAACTATAAGATACTTTCCTTATTTGAATTTTAATTTAATGTCTGAGATGAGCGCTGTAGGATTTGAAATGACAGGAATACGTTAAATAGGCAGGTTTGTTCCGAGCTGTTTATTTTTATATTTTTTATTTTCATTCGGAGAAAAAGAAAAATATTTTCGAAAAGCGACTGTGTTACTGATAAAATTAATTAAATAGATAAACACATTCTATGTGGCCCAGGCGCTGTGCTGTTCTTACGACTATTTTATGGTAGCAGACAGGCAATTGCAGATTGTAAGCCCGGTAGGAATATTGTCTGTATAGTTAGTATAGGCTTTTAATAAATTTTATTTGTCTAATTAAGATAACGTTTGATATTGTCGTTAGACAATTTCCACTCTGTCATATATGACTGAACTTACATATGAACTTACTATTATAATGTGGGAATTCTGCCCTATGAAAGGTGATAAGTGTTATTTCCTTACCACATGTGATTTTCGGACATACTAGCTTGTGAAATGATATTTAGAACTTTATAATTTTTTGTATTAGGAATGTGCTTTTAGTAATCAGTAACACTTGGGTGATTATGATGAAAGTCAAGTGAATTGGTTCTTATAAATAAGGATGCCGTGTCAAAGGTAATAGGGAATTGTGCTGAACACTCCCATGACTTTCCACCGCCACGAGCAACCTCACTCGGAGACCCAATTCGCACTGCAGTTCAACGTTTTGATACCATAACTTGATTGACATGTGGTTGAAAGTGGATTAGAATTATGGGGTTTCAAGGTATAACTCCTAGCGGATGATTGTTCACCATGAAAACATTGTGCCAAGATGCGTATACCGTCCGATCTCTCCTGGGAATTGACAGTTATATATTTGGATGTGAAACTAGAGTGGACCTTCATCTGTTTTCTTCCCATTATATGTGGTCAGCAATCAATTTGGAGCTTAGATAAGTCATCGCCAACCGTACCGTAAGCGAAGTCAATCCAATTCATCGATCATACGTTCACTGTGCAGAAAGCCTGCCTGCTCCTAGTCTAAGGATCTTCACAGAGAGTACGCTATACAGAATCTACCGAAGTTTGTCTCAAAATTATTTCATTAATCTTCAGTTGGATAAGTTCGTTAATTTTTTCAATGGCAGGACATTTACTGAGAAAATAAACTATTGCTTACCTTATCTCCAAGATCTATTCCGGCTTTCTGATTTTCATTTTAATAAATGATGTTGACAACGTCATCAAAGACTCCTCCATCTCTGTATGGCGATGATAAAAAAATATACAAATATATCTCTCCCCTATTAACTCCGATCTTTTCAGCTCGACCTAGACAGATTTTCGACTTGGTGCCGGCAAAACTTTCTTGAGCTCAATGTTACCAATTGTCAAGCAATAACGTGTTCCCGAAAACTCTTCCCCCTCCTCGTAACTAGTTTATCAATAACGAGTCGGTTAAACAATTTAATTCGTTACGTGATCTAGGAGTTTTATGCGATAAGGAACTGAACTTGAGATCCCATATATAAATAGAGCCAACTCCACACTCGGCTTCATTAAGTGATAGTCTAAAGAATTTTCTGATCCCCATGTCACTAAGTCCCTTTACCTCACATTTGTTAGGCCAATTTTCGAATATGCTAGCCAGGTATGGTGTCCTTTTTACGCTTCTCTCCTTTTTACATTTCGCTAGTTGCCTTAGCCTGGTATGTTCAACTACCCACCCTATATTGAACGGCTAAAGCTTATAGACTTGTAACCCCTTGATAAACGCAGGAAAGTGACCGATATTATTTTTATCCATCAACTTTTAGCGGGTAATATTGACTGCCCAGAGCTTCTTCAAAGAATTTCACTTAACACCAACAATAGAAGTCTTAGATTGGTGTCACTCTTTGAACCCAAATTTCACCGCATTAACTACGGATGTAACGAACCTATGAATCGCATGCTACACGTGCTGCTAATAGTATAAAAAATTCTTTTGACTTCCACTACTCCAAAAATTCTCTCAAAATCTCTCTATACAATGCACACTAACGCGAAGAGGTCTTAAACCTATTTTGTTAAACTATAGTTGTCGTAAGTTATCCTTAAGGTTTTTCTTGCATTGAGCTAATATACATAGTTAAAAAAAATCCAAATAAATTCAGCCTTTCGCAGACCACAACCTAGCGGAATTTGCATCATGACTTGACAACTAAACCAGGAGGGCAGGAGCTCTGAGAGGCCATAGACAACGATGAGTGTTCGATAACCGGAATTTGACGACACTGAAACAGACGAATACTAGGAATAAATGGTCGATACAATCAAATGAACAATGAACAGAACAATACAAAAATACAAAGAACGTGACAGTACCTACTCCTACATGTACCGTAACGCAACTATTGAATCACTAAAAACTGAACTTCTGAGAAGACTAAAACGATTGTACTCAACCAATCGATCAGATAGATATATTTATTTCGTTAAAAAAAAAAAACTCGGTTTGTTATCGCACAATTTACAAAGATCAAAGTACAGAGATATGATTTTACATAGGTATATCTTTCTACTGCAACAAATAATAATTTATTAATAAATAAATAAAATAGTACTATATAAACACATTTTTGAGGAAACAACGATCAAAAACCTCCATTTAATAAAAAAAAAAAAAAAAATAATTTAATTTACAATGAACATATATAGGTACATATAAGTGTATATGAATAACAATTTGATTAAAAAAAAAAAAAAAAAAAAAAAAAACATTAAATTATAAATAAATAGTAGGTAACAGAACATAACGCAATCATAACAAGTTAAATAAATTAATATTTTTATAGATTATATAGTAATTTATTAAATAAATAACATAAAAAAAAAACAAATTATAGGTAAGTCCATAAATAAACAAGTATAAATAAATAAATAAATAAGCAAACGAACACTCATTTAATTGATTGAATCAATTAAGTAAACAAATAAATTAATAAGTAAATAAATAAATAAATAAATAAATAAATAAATAAATAAATATATACATACATAATAAATAAATTTAATTTAAGTAAACGAATAATGTACATGTACAAATAGATATTAAATGATAACATACATACATAGATAGATAAATATAAGAATTGACCTGCACAGGTAAGCGGACATGTCATAAACATAACTCATTAATAAGAGGATTCTCAGGAATGTCGCATCGGATTTTAAATGAATCATTGATTTTTTGTATTCTATTTGAGATCAATTCAACATTGGCTCTAAGATGAAGATCATGAGTAGAATGATGCCAAGGTAAATTCAACATCATTTTAAGTATTTTGTTCTGAGATATCTGTAGTTTTTTAATGTAACATTGGGCACAATTACCCCAAATCTGACATCCGTATAAAAGAATGGCTTGAAAAATAGTTTTGTGTAATATGACTTTGTTTTCATTAGAAAGTAATGATTTTCTATTTATAAATGGATACAAAATTTTAATTGCAATATTTATTTTTTTAATTGTTTGCATATTGTGTTCTTTGAATGTAAGTTTACTGTCAAGAAATATGCCCAAGTATTTAACAGAAGGCTCCCACTTGATGGGGTGTCCACTAATAATAAGCTGATTAGCCGGAAGTAGGCAAGGTTTTCTTTTTCTGGTGAAAAAGATTGCTTGGATCTTTTCGGCGTTAAGCTTTATTTTCCACTTTGTGTAATAATCTTGCAATATTCTAGCTGCATTTTTTAAATTTGTCTCAATATTGAGACCAATTTCATGCGACGAAAATATTGCTGTGTCATCGGCATATATTGCGACATCACAATCAGGAAGTGTTGGCAAATCTGATGTGTATAAGTTGTATAACACTGGTCCAAGAACCGAGCCTTGGGGTACACCAGCAGAAAAATTAATAAGATCGGACACTCCTTTATTAATATGTACCTTAAAACGTCTATTTGCAACAAAACTTTGCACTATTTTACAAAGAAATGGAGGAAAGTTATAATTAATCATTTTATAAATGAGACCCTTATGCCACACAGAATCAAATGCTTTTTCTATGTCAAGCAAAATCATGCCTGTTTGTTTGCCTATTGCACGATTGCTTTTAACAGCATTGCATATTCTTAGAACTTGGTGTGAAGTTCCATGAAAACGTCTGAAGCCAAACTGTTCATCGGGATATATTTTCCGATCATCAATAATTTTGATAATTTTTTCCTTCAGGATTCTTTCATAAATTTTACTTACCGAACTTAGTAAACTAATTGGTCTATAACTTTGAATACTTTCTAAAGACTTGCCTGCTTTTGGTATTGGGATAACCTTTGCAAGTTTCCACTCATCCGGAAAGTATTGTATTTTAATACTTGCATTCAATATATAAGTAAGGAACCTTACACCTACCCGCGGTAATTTTTTAAGATAAATATTTCTTATTTTGTCGTTTCCACCTGTTTTCTTTATTAATAGATTATTTAAGAAATATTTTGGGGTAAAAGAATTCTGGCCGTTAATTCTAGCGACCCGAGTATGTTTCCTTAAAATAATAAGAACTTTAGGAGGAATGATCAAAATGATCTGACAGCAGGTGTAGATCTGGAGAACGCCATAGTAAACGACAACCTCTTTATAGCCCAGAGGAGAGAGTGCAGACAGTGGGGTCTGCTTTTCAGAGAGTGTACAAGGTGAATAATAGCATTCACCCGAATCATAATCTGGAAAACAGAGCCTCGTTTCACCATTTCTACCTTCGAGATAAAATGACGCAATGGCGATCGGAGAACCGGAAAAGAGAAAGGACAGCTCCGATCCGGCAAATCTCTGGTCGATAAGTCTTCTTCGGAGTATCAGTAAGGTATTCGAAAAAGTTATTAATAGAGCTCTGTTCAAATGGACGAGGACAACAATATTATACCGGATACTTACTCGTAGTTTGGTTTTGAGGCAGTTTTTAATATCCAATGGAGCAAAATTTAAAGGCAGTGCACTGGTGCTTTTCTGGTTGAATTGGAGAAGGCTTTCGACACCGTTTGGTTAGAGGGCTATATCTAAATCTGAACAGACTCAGCATAAGTAAACCACTATTATTATACTTTATGACATGCACAATGGTAGAAAGTTTGTTGTCAAAAGTGGCAATGTAACTACTACCACAATGTTTGATATTAAAAATGGTCTTCAACAAGGAGCGGTCAATTCGCCGATTGTATTCAACATTTACACCAGCGATCTGATAGGTAATTGCGTATGCCGGCGATCTAATGGCGTACCAAACAGCTTCAAAGGTCGAGTTCATCAGAGTTCTCTTGCAGAGTGACTTCGAAAAGATTCAGCAATATTGTAATGACTGGAAGTTGAAAATCACTTTAAGAAATCTGAAACTATTCTTTTAAAATTGGCGCAAGCTGGTGATGGTGACATTAAGGCCACTGGTGAGTAAGAGTGTAGTAAAATGGGTTGGGTACGATATCCCGCTTTTTATAATCCCGTTTTTTATAGTCCTGTTCCTTATAATCCCCCTTTTTTTAAATCCCACTTTTTATAATCCCGCTTTTTAAAATCCGGCTTTTTAAAATCTCGTCTCTTATATTCCCGTTCTCTATAATCCCCTTTCTTATTATGACGTGTAAGCAGTGAGGTATGCAACCTCCCTGCTTGGGCACACTACCCTAAGTGCGAGGTTGGGTAGCATTTAAAGAATCTGGAAAATAACCAACATAAAATCAATAAGTTTTAGCTACGTATTCTAAAAAACCGGATTAGCGGGATTTGGCGGGATTTTAAAACGCGGGATTAAAATAGGTCGTGATTTTGAACAAACGGGATTTTAGAAGACGGGATTTTAAAAAAGCAGTGTTTTAGCAGACGGGATCTTAAAACTTTTTTTTCGGGATTTTTGAAAAGCGGGATTTCGATACGCACCCTAGTAAAATATCTTAGCATCTGATTGGATCAGTATTTGACGAAACAGTTGTTTTACAGCAGTCGGCTTGACAGCTTTGTGAAGGCGATTTTTTACATGACTCTGATCCGGGCGATGAATGCCTATGGGTGCTCGGTCTCATTCAACGTTGCCCCATCTCAAATTGAAAAGATTCATGTATTCAGGTAGTGTTTTAGATGTTTCCTTAGAATATTGAGAACACCAGAGTCAGAGTACAAACATCATTTTTCCAACCAGGTTCTATACAACGGAGCCAACATTAACAGAATTAATAATTTTTTTGATAGGGCTTATTCGGGGTCACATTGTAAGAGCGATGTACTCGACCAACAGCCTATTGACAATTATTATGAGAGTGAGCGGCCTTATCTCGCCCGATGCATTCCCTTACTTAGACAGTCGAGGGCTGGTCCAGGATAGAATGGCGATTCTATTTTGATTGATTGATTTGAAAATGGTTACCTCACGTGGGGCAATATGGTATGTTAATTAGCCACCCAGATTGTGCGATTTGGCCCCGTTAGACTTACTTTTGGTGGGGTTTTCTTAAGTCGCAGATCTATGCCAATAAGCCCCAAAGCCTCAATGGCCTGAAAAGATAACATAATCATTGCCATTGGTCAAATTCATAATGGGAAAAACCCATTATGTGTGGGTCTACAAAGAAATAGTCACAGTAGCTAAACGAAAACCTGAGCCTTGTGACTTACAACTCTCAACCTTTCCAGCGTGCGTATTGTCTGATAGACTACACAGTATAGGGGTTAATTTTGGATCCCTTATTATCACTCCCTCCCAAGAAACACTTGAATATCCCTCTGCCAATCCAAATTACCAAATGTTTAAATAACTACCTATAAACTAGGACCGAAAATACAATTTCGTTAATTTTAAATAAGTACGGATTAATATTTCATAAGGACAAAATAAAAAAAATTAAATTTGCATAAAATAATTTCAAAAATGACTCTCAATCATTTTCTATAATTACTATGTTTCTCACCATCGCTTTATTTGCCATACTCGTTTTTATTTACGACCATAAACAAAAGTAGCACTTAAACCCACTTTTACAGCTGCAATAAAACCATTCAAACGTATCAATTCGATGAGACTTTCATCTACCGAGGTATAGCTTAAGTCACGTTATCCAAGTCTCATCAAAGAAAGGACCACTTTGTTACCGCTTGTTATTTTAAGAAATACACCTGCAAATACACCTCCTTCAATAAAATCCATCATAGCCTAACAAATATTTCATGGCTAACACCGTAAATTATACGATTGCGTGCGTATCCCGTCAGCAGCAGACATTTGCCAGAAGGACCAGTGCACAGCAGCGTCTGTTTTATGGATAAACTCGTACATACTTGTCCATAGTCATCGCGTCGCCTTGACTTCCAATTCTATAGATATAACTTCTTTACCTACTTCTTTAATTGACTCCTTATTCTAAAAAAGTCGAAATGAATGGCAACAGAAAAATGAACACACGCAACCAAACAGGACTTTGACCAATACTCCAAAACCAACTAACAAAAGAGACCGCATTAAGAAAAAAAAGGTCCTGCACTTGGCAACTTCAACAAAATTCACCTGTTCTACCTTAATTACAGTGATTTGGTACCTTTTTTCCCTCAGTTATACAGAGATAGATGGGATAGCACAACCATCCGAAGTAAATTCTTAAATTCTCCTTGCAAAAAAAAAAAAAACAACAACAACAAACAACTGTCCAACTGCGTGCAAATCACGTTTTAAATGTGCACAACTTGTTTAACACCAGATCTGGCATTTACTATAAAACGGGTTTTAAAGGGTATTCTAAAGTCGAGCGTTGCTGTGTTGACAAAGTACAAAACCTAAAACCATTTAATCCAAATCGTCGAGTGTCATTTTAAATTCCACCCAAAAATTGTTGATGAGCGGTGACCGAAAAACACGAATAGAACAACGCGAGACAAAAAGGATGCCCTTCATTTACCTATGTGTTTTGATTTGTCGCATGTAATTGAAAGAGATTAGTTGCTTTTTCGCAGCTTGAAAAAATGAGCGACTTTTCGGACAGACGTTTTTAATTTCCCTATTTTGACTGCTTTGGAGAAAGTAAGCGTTATTAGGGTTTCGACTCTTTATGTCAATATCACTTATGGTCCGTCAGAAGTTAGGCAGAAGGGTAATGTGATGAGGATTAATGGCTAGTATTACGCCGGAATTAAGAGGTGAGAGATACAAGCGGGTATTGTCTTCCTTATAGATGTTCGTCAGATTAGAAAGGTGAGCAAATTTCTTTCATCTTCAAAGAACACTTAAGCATTTCGCTGCGTTTTGGCTACGTTGAATGCTGTGATAATTCCAAAAGAGAAGGTCCACAACACATATACCGAACACGGTAAACTTTTTAAGCGGTTTCAAGCGTCATGGATAATCACTCTGGTGGAATATTTTACTTGGCGGATAGAAGACATCTTTGTGTTTCCCAAGCATTCAATTTCATGGAGTTTCCATTATACGAGCACAATGCTGTCAAGATCGAAGTCTAATGAACTTAGCATACATTACAATTTCAGTTCTACAGGAGAAGAAAAAAGTTAAAATTTGGAAACAAGTACGTAAAGGTAAGGTTCCTGTCGTCAGCAAAACAATGAAGTGGATTAGAAATTTCAGACAAGAGATCATATGTATATGAAGATAAGGAAGAGTGTTGGAAACAAAACGGAGCCTTGGGGCACACCAGAATTAATTTTCTCACTATCAGACTTAAAACAGTCCAAAGCAGCTCGAGTTGAACGTGGAGAAAGGTAAATTATAATCCAACGATGGAGGGACTCATCAATTCCAAATGCAGGCATTTTCGATATGAGAGCTTAGTTAGCTTAGTTCCACTTTTCGTTGAGATATGCCATCAGATCACAAGTGCACCTAATGCTTTGCAATTCGTACTGCCACCGCCGGCCATTAAATAGTTTTGGTTCTTTGAAATATTTCTTGAGCTGACTGTTGATCAGATTTTCCATGACCTTGGAAAGGAGGGAAGTGTCACTGATCGTCAGTTATAGGGTGATTAAAAATCGCCCGTTTTAAGAGACCGGCTGGACAAATGTCGTTTTCCACACTCCCGAAGACAGATGGAAAAGCTTAAACAATGCTTTTGCTAGGGAAAAACACTTCTTCAAAACGAAGGGTGATATAAAGAAATAAAAATATTTTTTCATGTCAATATCTTTGAGACTTTGGGAGTGCGAAAAAAATGTGTCCCATAGATCCACTTAGGCCTCAATTACAGGAGGAGTGTTATGACGGAAGGAGTACTATTGCAAGCGATTGTGGGAACCAATGTCAACAAAGATATTTTATATTATTTTTTTTCAAATGACCAGAAGTTGTTACTACCTTTTGTAGTATATTTCGCCGAAGATTTTCGTCATTTAAGAAATTTTCTCTTTGAATATGAGCCTTGTAGGTATTCCGGGTTTGCCTGTCCTTTTAATAGTTGGTTTTACTCAGTAGGGTTTGTTTTGTAGCATTGGAGGCTTAAATCTCTCATTCTGATAACTTACTCCTTCAGTTCTGCAAGTTTTTATTCCATTGAGAATAATATTGCTTCTCATCATATCAGCACTGGAATCTATTTCATTATTTTTACCTGCGGGTTCACAGCTGTACCGAACCAAGTCATTTTAAAGAAATCCAAAATTAACGCCAGGATTTCCGCAAAATTGACCTCTATTTAGAGCTGTAATGAACTACATAGTTCATTTAGAGCTATATAGTTCTATTCAGAGCTGTAATGAACTATACATAGTTCATTACAGCTCTAAATAGAGGTAAATTTTGCGGAAATTTTGGCGTTGGTTTTGGATTTTTTTTAAAATGACTTGGTTCGGTACAGCTGTGAGCCCTCCATATGTAGGTAATACTCGCATATGGGAAGTAATGTATTCGTTAAGAAACGTGTAGGCAAATCAGTAAATTTCACGTCAGAAAAAACGTTCTGTCGATTTTCTTTAAACTTCTTTAAAGTCCGAATATAACACTTACTCACATTCAACTTTTTTTCAAAATTTAAGAAAATAACTCATTCATTCAAATTTTAAATTTTTTCTTAAACTCAAAATTTTTTACTAGCTACCATTCATCAGTTAAATTGAGAATGGGCCAACAGTACATACAATACAACTTTTGTATAATCTTTCTCATAAATTGGAGCAACGGATTTTAAATAAATTTTGTATGGAAGTTTAAAAAAACGTTGCATACCGAAACTTAAAAAAAAAAAAATCTTGGAATTTTCGTAAAAAAATTCACAATTCCATAGTTTTTCATTTAAGTAATAAACCCTAAAGTTCATGACTGCATCGCACGAACTTGCTTTTATGTAAAAGACTAAATTTTTTAAAAAATGAATGTACATAAATAAAAAAAAAATATTCATAACCAAAAATTAAATTTTTAAACGACTAAAACCACTTTAGTAGTTGGAGGTTAAAAAAAATGCCATGTGATTTCTCAAGCAAATATTAGCTTATGCAGAGACAAAATATAAATCGTAGTTGCACTTTAAAAAAAAACTAAGTTTTTATATTCAAATTTTTTAAATATTTTTAACATTTTGAACACCAACTTTAATTTTGTATTGTTGTGGGAATAAAAATAGAATTTCACAAAAATATTACTGACCCGTTTTCTTTTAAGTTTTGAAATGCAATGTTCTTCAAACTTTTTGAAAATGAGAAGTTCAAGTTAGGTAAGAAGTTAAGTCACTAACATCTTAATTTCATTTGTTTTTTTGTATTGAATTACGAGTATGAATCGAAATTCAAAAATATTCATAAAAATTCAAGGTGCCATTTTCGATCAAAATATGAATTTCGAAAACCATTTTTTAACATTTGTATGGTGGGTACCATTATATTTAGATAAAGTACAAATATTTTATCACATCTTGTAGATTGTATTAAAAAATCTTTTAACTGTCAATTAAAAAAAAATGGGGTTCTTGAAGCATTGAGTTTTGAAAAAAAAATTATCAAAATCTGTGGTAAGTTTTGAGAAAATCAATCAATCTGAATTTTTTTTAAGCATTACCTGGCTTTAACTAAATGAAATTTTTGATTCAAAATATATATTTTTTTAGCCTTTACTCCACAAAAATTGGCGTTTCATCGCAGCGATCTCACATGAATTCATTATTTAACTGTGAGGGTCTTGTCAATACCCAATTTTTGTTAAATTCAGTTCAGCTTATATCGATTTTTTGACAAAAATCCAATGTGACAAGGCCCGCACAGTCAACTGATGAGTCCATGTAAAATCGCCGGAACGAAACGCCTAAACGGACTAAAGGCCAAAAGAAGCTATTTTGAATTAATAATTCAACAATCAACAAGTACAATAATTATAGTGCTATGTCTTCTACTTGGCTGATTTATTTCAGTAGTTTATAGAGTTTGTATTATAAAAACCTTCATAAATTAAATTTTGTAAATATTTTTTTTTTGTAAATCTGTGCAAACGTTTTTGAGAAAAAAAAATGAAAAAAATCTTAAGGCAAATACCGTTCTTTTTGATCTTATAAAAAATGAAACAAACGTGTGAGGGGGAAAATTTTAAATTGTTATCTACTAAGTTTAAAGAAAATCGGCCGAGTCGTTTCGGCTGTGGTCGAAAAGACAGAATTGCGAGACCTACGATTTTCATCTTCCCTAGCATCGTAATGTCAAGTCTCATCATTTCTCTCGATTTTCTTACGAATGCATAACTTGCCATATCTATAGTACCTACATATACCTATGTGTCTCAAGTAAAAACTTAAAATTAGCTAACCAATTTTTTTACTCAATTTGTATATGTATAAGAAACTTTCGTTCTTGACTAAATTCATATTGGATGAAGAAATTATATGGCATTCTCTCTTTTGCTCCATCTAAAAGGTGTTTCTTAGAGGCGGAGAATTTTAATTTTAAATAAAAAACAGAAAAATGTTCCATGACCAATGTATACGAAATTGGCTTTATTTAAAAATAATTTTTTGTCATTATTTTTTCAATATGATTCTGGGCGTAATCTGGAGGTCCAATTTTCGCACACTCTTGACAGTATGTCAGGCTATACTGGAACAAGTCTATTTGTTGAAAAAGATGACAATCGCTTGTTCTGTGCGCACTGTACGTCGTCTTACAGGATGCGTATTACCGTTTCGAGTAAAAGTATTGTGAAAACGATTCATAGATTCTCGAATTAATCGCTCTAATGGACGTGCATGGCACAATAAAACGCATGAAACACCAGATGTGTTTCTCGAACTGAACCATATTTTTAAAAATAAATTTGAACAATTTGCAGACTTTGTTACTAAGGAAGTCGTTTTAGCCTTTTAAAACAAATTAAAGTTATGCCTTCTCTTATAACGTACATTTAAAAAAATTGTAAGACTCTTAAATATAAGAGCACGACCCAGTCATGCATTTCTTATCATCTTGATTTTTCTTCTCATTGGACTCAAATTCAATTTTATATGCAGGAGTTCCTTTAAAGTTTAAATAATATTGGATACCAAAATGTTATAAAAAAGTATGCTTTTGATTAAAAACCTATATTTGAAAATTTGATATTCCAAAAATTTATTGACGATTCTTATGGGTTTTTTATCACAAGAATTTTTTCATCTCTAATCTTTTGATAAGGATGCTTGGAATTTTTGTGTCAATTTTTGTTTTCAGTAGTTCAGGTAAATCACCATGGAAATTTATAGGGCTAAACAAGGTTTAAAATGTTGAATTTTATTTTTAAAATCCGTTCGCAAAACGCTCCGCGCATTTACGCGAAAATAAATAATCTTTAGCGACTATACAAATTTTTTGAAGAATAGATGTGTGGATAAGTTGGACAATACCAAGCCAAGCAAACTAACATAAGCGTCAAATGCATCCCGGAAATATGGGTCCGTACTTCTTCCAAAACAGAACTAGCATTGTCTCTACCATCAAAGTCCAATGGTACAGATTACAGATTAATTACACTGAATTATTTGGACTTTTGAGCTACATACATATATTTAATCGCCGATTGATAGAAATGAACGACAAAAATTGGAGACAGTCAACTTAACGAATGCTATCCTGAAAATTCAGGTAGATTTATGCGACAAGCTCGCCTAAATCTGCCGAATCTGTGAAACTAAAGCAAAGGCACGGCGATCAATTGAACGACATTATATTTTATACTTAATCCATTTCTTTCTTTCAGAAAAAATAAAATGCACGACTGGGTCGCACGAACTTGCTCCTATGTAATCGACTAGGAATTTTAAAAACGAATGTTATTAGAGAAAACTGTTCATAAGGATAAAATTAATTTTTAAATTCTTTTAGTAGTAAGAGAAAAAAACAGAATGCTATCCAACTATGAATTTATGCAAGAACAAAAATTATAAGTCGTTGTAGTGGTTTCTTAAAAAAAGCTTTTATGTACAAACTTTTTAAAAGGTTTTTAAGAATTTTGGTACACCAATTTAAAGTTTTTATTATTGTTCGAATAAAAATTAAATTTACAAAAAAAAATATTGAGCCATTTCGTTTTTTCCAAAAAAGAAATGATAGATTTTTTTTTCCAAAAATTCAAAAAAACTTTTATTTTTAAGTTTTGAAATGCAATGTGTTTTAGACTTTTTAGAAGCTTCTCTATAAAAAATTTCATTAAGATCCGTTATGTGGATAATGAGAAATTTAAAATTCGAAAAAATGGTTCTATGGTAGGTACAAGCTGTAATATCTTAATTTCAAATTTTTTTTATTAAATTTAAGATCGTTAAAATTGATTGGAAAAAACAAAATTTTATCAAAATTCTAGGCGCCGTTTTCGAGAAAAATACGATTTTTGAAAACAATTTTTTTTAATTTTTTAGCATTTGTATGGTAGGTACCTTTATTTTTAGGTAAAATAAATTTTTTTTATTACATCTTTTAAATTATATTAAAAAACTTTTATTTTTAAAGTTTGAAAAAAAAAATAAGCATGGGGTTTTCGAAATATTGAGTTTTGAAAAAAAAAATTTTAAGTTTTTTTTAAAAAATCCAAAAATTTTTTTTTTAAATTTGAGTACACAATTCTATTTATGTTTTTGGGGAGCTTTAGCAAAAAAAAATTATCGAAATCGGTTGTACCGTTTGTGAGAAAATCAAAAACAAAAAAAATGGTTCCATGGGGGGTACCCTCAATAACCATTTTTCCGAAAAATTTTTTTAACCATTACCTAGCTTTAACTAAATGAAATTTTTTTGTATTTTTATTTTTAAAATCTGTCGAACCGTTTTTGAAAAAAAAAAATATTTATAAAATTTCGAAAAAAAATCGTATGGCAGGTACCGTTATTTTTGGTCTTAAAAAAAAAAAGAAAAAAACGTGTGGGGGGAAAAAATTAAAAGTGATATCTACCAAGTTTGACGAAAATCGGCCGAGCCGTTTAGGCTGTAGTCGAACAGACAGACAGACAGACAGACAGACAGAATTGCGAAACCCACTTTTTTGGTCTTCGCTATCATCGTAATGTCAACTTTGATCACAATCTCGAGTTCGATTTTTTTTACGAATGCATAACTTGCCTTATAGTACCTATAGGTCGCAAGTAAAAAAGAAATGAGTAGATGTGTCACATACAACTTGATATATGTACTTTAGCTTAAAAATAGAGCGTAACATTGAAAGACTCCTTATCTCTTTAAAGACATTATTTGTATCGCTGTTTAAATTTTTTTTTTAATTTTTCCTTCAAATTCCAGTTCCTTACTTGATTTCGCCATTTTAACAACTTTAATATCACGAAGAGAAGAAAGTTTC
Organism: Philhelius festivus; assembly: GCA_963931855.1. Classification (NCBI taxonomy): domain Eukaryota; kingdom Metazoa; phylum Arthropoda; class Insecta; order Diptera; family Syrphidae; genus Philhelius; species Philhelius festivus. The sequence continues at coordinate 85,854,588 of OZ007557.1, read as the reverse complement.
GAATATATCTTACTGTCAACACATTCCCATAAATACGACCTGCACTAGCTTGCTATAAAAAAATATCTTTCCCCATTCGCAATTTATTGCATTCCTCAACAATATGCACTTAAACATCAAATGATCCAACCTGTGTCTTCGGAATGCCACCCATAAAATACCTCACACACTTGAGAAACTCCCCAGAGTAATGGTAGGTATATTTAAATGAAAATTCCGAACTGGAATTTCAACTGCAATTTATTGATAAAACATCCATTAAAGCCATAAAAACATAACCCTTACCTATATACCTGTAGCTACCAATGGTTATTTCTAGAGTCCGGTCTAATTTGCATAACGATTTTCCACATCATCATGACGTGTGTGTGGTATGCATTCGTGTGCTCGTCGTTGTAGCAGAGTATCCGTATCTACATAAGCCGTCTATCAATTTCATAGCAACCAATTATATTTAAATCACCTTTGCCATAATTTAGACGATCGGCAAGTTAATTTGTCTCTCCTTCTATCGCATTGCGGCCAGCCTCAAACAAAGCTTACCAATTCAGGTTTTATTATTCGTCGTCTTCTCAAGAAATTCATAAGCTTCAAATACAATAGCTTTTTGGTGTCATTGGCATTTCAAGCACCAGCTTAAGCATATTAGCTTAAGTCGATAATGGTAAATTTGATTATCGCTTTCATTTTCCATATCAAAGGGCAATCCATTAAATGTTATCGAATATTCAATAAAAAAAACATGGACTTGGAAGCAAATCTAAACTCATGATGGGGATAAAGTTTTGTAATCTTACATTTTTATCACAGATTAAGCCGCTACGCCTCACCCACCTGGACAAATCTATCTTAAGGCAAAAATATCACTTTACGCACATTGCTGGAATGGGGATACCACTTTGGGTTTATCTTCAAACCGAAAACCTCGCAGCTTCCACTTTATGGTCACATCACATTTTGTGTGTCCCAACCAGACCTACCTGTCCACTTTATTGTGGGTAATCTTAGAAATTAGTGCGGCGATAAAATTTAATCGCACTCTCAAGTCTCACACATTTACACACCCATACTCGTATGTTCATAAGAATGTATAAAGATACATCTTGTAGCTGGAAACTGGAAATCTTGACCCTATCGATATTTCTATTTGCATATAATTCAAATTGCTTTAATTAGCCCCTCGGAACAGACAGACAAAAAAAATCAACTGGAAATCCTTGAAATCGTTGGTAATGTATCGTTTTATCGAAAATCTATGTCAAAAGGTGAGACTAATAAATTTTCTAGATTTAAGTTTTCGATTAATTTTGTTTTAGCTGCAGGTTCTTTTGCTCATTTGAGCTGCAGTCGGAGTTGGAGAGAATGTGTTTGAGGTGCTAAGAAAACAGCTTCGTTTGGTAACCGCTTTCAGAGTTTGTTTTGTCAAAAGGTGGCGCAAGAGCTGAATGATACTTTGAGATCCTTTTATCGGTTTGTTTTTTGGCTGACAGGTTTATTTTTTTAATGGATTTGTTGTGTTGATTTTATCAGTTGATCCAATAAATAAGGTATTGACAGTCCGTGAATAATTGTAAATCTGCATTTCTGCAACTCTTCAACTAACGCATGAAGGGATCTAGAAATGGAGCTTCTGTCCACCTGGACGGACTTTTTTGCATTTTCATTTACATCGTATCAAGAATTCAACTGAGGATCGAATTGTCCGTGATATTAATACTCGTATAATAGGCGCAAACATACGCGGAGAAATATTGAGCCCTTAGCCTAGAACACAGATGGTGCTAAATTTTGTCTCCCACTTTTTTTTTTAAACGTTAGCAAAAAGACTTGCTAAATTTTGACATACGTTCTTTGTGGAGAATATGTCACCCAAATCAGCTGTCCCCTGAAAAGAAATTTCATAGAATCTGTTTCGAACATTTCAAGAGAATTTAATCGAATAAAATGGATCATTCCCTTATAGTCCAGTCAAAGCGTCATGAAAAAGGGCCTGACCTTGCGCGCAGAGGCATGGTCAATTTTTTTTTCATGGATCGATAGGTGCTTATGAGAAAAGCTTAAAACCAAATTTGCACTACATGACAACTTTTTCTTACCAAAGTTATTGGTAAAAATGTGTTTTGTGTCATTTTTTGGTCATTTGCTAATATCTCGGCTCCACTATCTCGCACAAACAAAAATTAAACATGATTTTATTCCTTATAACATTATCTATTATGTTCTAAAAAAAACAATTGTTTAAACAAATGAAAAAAAAGTTACAGTAAGTTAAACAAATTTGTTGTTGTTAAGAAATCACTTTTTCGTGATTATTAAGAAAAAAGCTCATTTAACGATGAAATTTTTATTTTTATTATTAAAGTTCTTGCAATTCCCTACAGTTTAAAAAAAAATCAACACTCTACGATGAACGAAAGCCGAGTAATAAATTATTGAACATGGGTAAGTCAGCGCACCCACGCATTTTATGATTTTATGTTTTAATTAATATCTCAGCCCCAGTATGTCGCAAAGTGAAAATAAAAAACTGTATTGCTAATAACAATATTTTCTATCAACTTGCGTTTAATTTAATGTGTTTGAGCAAAAACATAAAAAGTTACCGTTGGTTTCAACGTTTTTTTTCTTGTTTTTAATACCTTTTTTTCATAGTTATTGAGAAAAAAACTGTATTTCACGGTAAATACTTTTCAGTTTTGGATTTTTGTTTTATAGTCCTGCTAATTTTCTTCAAATTAAAAAAAAAATTAGTCCATTACGACAAACGGGAGCCAAGATATTAATGATTTAAAAACTTAGGAAAGCTTACAATTTAGTATTTTAACCTTGTAGCTTGTAATTCTGGTGCTTGCTGGCGACACCAAAATTACAAGCTACAAGGTTAAAATACTAAATTGTAAGCTTTCCTAAGTTTTTAAATCATGAATATCTTGGCTCCCGTTTGTCGCAATGGACTAATTTTTTTTTTTAATTTGAAGAAAATTAGCAGGAATATAAAACAAAAATCCAAAACTGAAAAATATTTACCGTGAAATACAGTTTTTTTCTCAATAACTATGAAAAAAGGTATTAAAAACAAGAAAAAAAACGTTGAAACCAACGGTAACTTTTTATGTTTTTGCTCAAACATATTAATTTAAATGCAAGTTGATAGAAAATATTGTTATTAGCAATACAGTTTTTTATTTTCACTTTGCGACATACTGGGGCTGAGATATTAATTAAAACATAAAATCATAAAATGCGTGGGTGCGCTGACTTACCCATGTTCAATAATTTATTACTCGGCTTTCGTTCATCGTAGAGTGTTGATTTTTTTTTAAACTGTAGGGAATTGCAAGAACTTTAATAATAAAAAATAAAAATTTCATCGTTAAATGAGCTTTTTTCTTAATAATCACGAAAAAGTGATTTCTTAACAACAACAAATTTGTTTAACTTACTGTAACTTTTTTTTCATTTGTTTAAACAAATGTTTTTTTTTAGAACATAATAGATAATGTTATAAGAAATAAAATCATGTTTAATTTTTGTTTGTGCGTGATAGTGGAGCCGAGATATTCGCAAATGACCAAACAATGACACAAAATACATTTTTACCAATAACTTTGGTAAAAAAAGTTGTCATGTGGTGCAAATTTGGTTTTAAGCTTTTCTCATAAGCACTTATCGATCCATGAAAAAAAAAGTAGACCATGCCTCTGCGCGCAAGGTCAAATGACGCTTTGACTGGACTATTAGGCTTCAATGAATTGTTTTCCTAAAATATTACAAATTTTTAATTTCAAAAAATTAAGTCCACATTAAGTAAAGGGATAAAATAATGTGCCAAAAATTTTTAGCTTTACAGAGAATTTTGTATGGGGAGCTTGTAGGTGAGAACTTTTGAATGTGCTATATCAATAACCATGCGTCCCACAAGAGTAATTAAAAGGGAAGATGTGTAAATAAGTTTCTTGAAGTTTAATACCAAATTTGAACACTATTTGTTTTTATTGTGAAAAAGGTATTAAATCTGGTAGTATTTTGGCCATTGACAAACAGATACAACAGTCATATTGTATTGTCATGATATTGGCGAATTGCAAATATGTCTGTATGTCGGTATTTCTGTACCTCGATCTGCAGCATAAGCCACTGGAGCTATTTTCTTCAAACTCGGTACTTAAAGGTCTTCGGTGATTCCCTAGAGGCAAAATTGAAATTTTTTTTAGCTCCAAAACTAACGGTACCCCCCCATACACCCGTTATGCAAAATCTTTTTTAAAAAAAAACATGGTTTTTTTTTTGAAAAATCAATATCTTTAAAACGTGTGAACGATTATTTTTTGACATTATTTCCTAAAATCTATACTACTAAATACTCAAAATTGGCGACCGAAGAATTTTTAGAGAAATTTGGTATATAAAAAATTACTTTAATAATAAAATGATTTTTAAACTTTGTTTGCATAAATTCATACTTTTCAGGAAATCAGACATTTTAACATTTTTATCTCATTAAATCCATGTTTTATATATATAAAATATATTTTAAATTCCAAAGTACTTTTAAAAAGTACTTTTTCTAACGCTCGCATTGTATTCAATATTTTAAGGGTAGTCAAAACCCTTAGTTTTTCATTAGCGGACGTCTAGTAAAAATTAAATTGTTTTGATCCAAACTGATCAAAACTGGCCTAATGTTATATTATGTAGGTAATTTCAATTTTTACTACAATAACTTTTCAAGCCTGCGCTTACACGAATGATAAAATGGCATGTTGTGAGTTTGTAAGAAAAATGGAAGAAGAGATTTTGATCAAACTTAAAATTACCATCAAAATGTAAGACAAAGTCTGCGGGCTTACAATGCTGTCTGTCTTTTTACCTACAGATTAACGTCTGGTTCGATTTTAATTATAAGGCATTGCCCAATGGGGAAATTTGACAGGTGATTGCGACTATGTTGTTGAAGCTATATCTGTCAAATTGGTCGTCATTTATTAATTCTGAATTGCTTAATCAACATGGGTTATAGCTATGAAAAACATGCGCAAATTAATAAATTGTTCTATGAAAGTGTCTTCTGTTCGAGCAACATCTCGCGAGCTTTTTTCATTTTACGGTCGTCATAATCTTTTTACAGATAAGATTATTCGCAACGTTGTAAATACATTTGAGTCAGCTGATACAGTGCACAATATATCAACACCCGAACGTTAAAGGAACGCAAGATCTGCCGAAAATATCACAGCTGTCCGTTAAAGTGCCCACTAAAATCCGAATGCCGAAGTAGTCAATTCCAAGCAGCGCACCAAAATTCAGTCTTGGCGAGTTTTGTGTCCCGCACCCGTACAAACTTCAACTGGCCCATCTGTTCGTTAGGTGGTCTCTTGAGCAGTTGAAAGCTAACCCAAATTTCATTCGAAAAATCATTTTCAGACATGAGGCCCTTTGGACGAATGAGTTTCTCAACAAACAAAACCGTTGAATTCGGGACGATCACAATCTACCCTAGCTAGGTTGAACAAATTACAATGCATCCATAATGCGCGCCATCCATAGTAAAACTGGTTGATAATTTTTTTTATTTAATTTTTATTTAAACTATAGTTAAATTTAAGTTTGTCTTCCAGAATTTTAAATCTATATGTATGTATACAGCAAAATGTGTAACAAAAGCCTCAAGGAAATTCTTTGAACGCAATTGGAGTTCGTTATGAAAGCTTGTTTTTACTTGGGAGTTATAGGTGCTCTAAGGCAAGTAAGCATTCATAACAAAAATGGAACTCGAGATTTTGATCAAATTTGACATTACGATGATAGCGAAGACGAAAAAAGTGGGTGTCCCAATTCTGTCTGTCTGAATTTATTTACATCTTCCTTTCATAAAAAAAACACAATTTCTGCTCGCTTTTATGATGATCAAACAATCTCCTTAGTTAAAGATCTCAATATCTAAAACCTTAGACAGAACTATTAAGCTATCGTCCAATTAGTCTCCTCAATAACATTTTAAAAATGTTTGAAAAAATAAAATCCAATCTAATAAACCATATAACATATTGCACAAACAAATAATTTGGTATCCGAATTGAGCAGCACTTTTCATGACAAGTGATACTTTTGGAGTATTTGTCAATTCCTCGCAAGAGGTACTACAGCCCTGAAAACTTTTTTTTTAAGTAAGCTTTTATATAAAAAAATTTTAAAATAACAAACTTTTTGTCATTGTACGAATGGAAAATAAATTTAAAAAATTTTGATCCGTGTTTCTGAGATATCGAATTTTCAATGAAAAAAAATTAAATTTTTTTTAAGTTCAAAAAACAATTTTTTTTTCCAAAAATTTAAAACATATTTTTTTTAAGTTTTGGAAAGAAAATGTTTTTCAAACTTCCTTGAAGCTTCTCTATAAGAAATTGCATTAAAATCCATTATGATGATAATGAGAAAATCAAAATTCGAAAAAATGGTTCTATGGTAAGTACATTCAGTAACACCTGTATTTCTTTTTACTTGCGACTTATAGGTACTGTAACGCAAGTTATACATTCGTTAAAAAAAATCGAACTCGAGTTTTTGATCAAAGTTGACATTACAATGATAGCGAAGACCAAAAAAGTGGGTCTCGCAATTCTGTCTGTCTGTCTATCTGTCTGTCTGTTCGATTACAGCTAAACGGCTCGGCCGATTTTCTTCAAACTTGGTGGATATGAATGTTTTGTTCTTTTTTTTTTAAGAACAGAAAGAACGGTACCTGCCATACGAATTTTTTTTCGAAATTTTATAAATATTTTTATTTCTCAAAAACTGTCCCACAGATTTTCTTAAAAAAATTCATAAAATTTCTTTTAGTTAAACCTAGGTAATGGTTGAAAAAAAATTCCAAAAATTGGACATTTTTGGTACCCCCCTTGGAACCATTTGTTTTGTTTTTGATTTTCTCAAAAGCGGTAGATATGACCGACTTTAATAATTTTTTTTATGTTAAGGCTCCCTAGCATTTTCAATATTACAGTGTATTCAAATTTTCCAAATTTTTTTTTTTGATTTTTTAAAAAAAATTCAATATTTTTTTTTGAAAACTCAATATTTCGAAAACCCCATTCTAGATTTTTTTAAAACTTGATAAATAAAAGTTTCTTAAAATAATCTGCAGGACGTGAGAAAAACAAATTTATTTTACCTAAAAGTAACGGTACCCTCCATACAAATGTTAAAAAATGGTTTTCGAAAATCGTATTTTTCTCGAAAACGGTTCCGAGAATTTTGCTTAATTTTTTTTCTTTCGATTAATTTTTAAGATCTATAATTTAATGAAAAATATTTTGAAATCAAGATGTTACTGACTGTACCTACCATACAACGATTTTTTAAAATTTTGAATTTCTCATTATCGGCATAATGGATTTTAATGAAATTTTTTAGAGAGAAGCTTCTAAATAGTTTAAAAAACATTGCATTTCAAAATTTTAAGAACATTTTTTCTTTTACTTTTTTAAAAAAAAATCAATTTTTTTTTTGGAAAATTCAATATCTCGAAAACGGCTCAAAATTTTTTTTTGTTAAATGAATTTTTATTCAAACAATAATAAAAACTTTAAATTGGCGTACCAAAATTTTTTCTTAAAAATGTTTTGAAAATTTCTTATATAAAAGCTTATTTTTTTAAGAAAACACTACAAAGACTTATAAATTTTGTTCTTTCATAAACTTATATTTGCTTGAATCACATGGCAACCTATTTTTACCTCCAACTACTAAAGAAGTTGTTTAGTCATTTAAAAAATTAATTTTTATGTTTGTTAACAGTTTTTCTCTAATAACATTCATTTTTGAATTCTTAGTCTATTACATAGGAGCAAGATCGTAAGATCGATCGAGAAAAATACAACTTTCGAAAGCGATTTTTTAACATTTGTTTTTTTTAAATATAAAATAAAAATTTTCTCACAGATTGTTAATTGTATTAAAAAGCCTTTAATTGTCGAGTTTTAAAAAATTCGAGCATGGGGTTTTCAAAATATTGAGTTTTAAATTTTTTACATAAAAAAAAAGATTTTAAATTTAAATATAAAATGCTATCTAAACTTTTGGGGAGCTTTAGCATACAAAAAATAATCAAAGTTTTTGAGATTTTATTTTTTAAATTTTAAGTCTTTTACATAAAAGCAAGTTCGTGCGATCAAGTCGTGCATTTTATTTGCCATATCGACGAATCCATTGTGCACAAAGTTGATAGGAGGAGCTCCAGAGGGTATACTTTATGTCTCTGTTATATCTCTTACTTATTATGTTTACGTCTATTACGATTGTTAGCGTAAACTCCCTTTGGTAACGAGCTGCCATTGAGAGATCTGGATGTACAGCATCAAAGAAAAGTCACAGAAATTCGAGTTGGCACATTCACAATATTAAAATGAAAATATCTTATGAGTAATTTCCTTAAGACTCTTGAATTAATTTCCGCTGCAAGAAATATAAAATTTCTAAAAATATTTAAAAACACTCATTGCTTATCTGGCTCCAATTCTACCTGACAATCATTCCATCCATCATCAAATCCATCTTCATCAAAAAAATATTTTCTTTGATTTGTTTCTTAATCCAACAACAAACAGTATTTAGAACCTGGAAATAAACAAATTCCCCAAAGACTAAATTTGAACTCTGAACTCGACCCCCAGCCATGGTACCGTCGACGACGTTTATACGAAATTCCGTCATCCCTTCGGAATACTATCCCAGAGAATGCATCATTAATTTTGGATTTATTTTGCCCCGCACTGAGCCTTCGCTCAATCTTGTCTAATAAATACTTCGCTGGCGTCTGTTATAGTGGAATTGGAATACAAAATCGTCCTTCAAATTCAATTTTCCCTATCGACCCTTAAAAAATTCATTAATATCCCTTCAATTCTCAAAAGATCAGATCTGTTTTGTAAGCTTACAGTAAATGCCAAACGAAAAAAAAATCAATAGCCTAACAAGCCCAAGTGAAATTTATCATCTTGAAACCTAAATTCACCACGAAGGCCAAACAAAAATGGCAGAGAGTATATGAATTAAGGGTGGTTGATGGCGGAGGAAGGATTAGAAAACATCCTTGAAGGTCTGGCTGGTGGCAGTGTATAGTAGTTAGCGTCTGCGGAATGATGGGATTTTTCTGGTATCATATGGCGATAAGAGTTACTCTTAAGCATGCATCGTTGGACTTAGCTTTGAGAGGGGTTGCTTGGCTGTCGCCCGTCTAAAACGTTGCCGCCGTCGTTGTCGACATACTTAGTCGCTCTTCCAAAAACAGCCTTATAATCGAATTAGAAATCCTTTAGAAATCAGTGTTGCGAAATGTAATTCCAGCCGAAACCCCTCCCCATCATCTTCAGAGGTACGAGTACATACTAGTACAACGCACAAATACCGGCCTAATCCTTTGCCACTATTAAGAGTACTTTCACTTTTTTCCTTGATACCGATATACATATCTATCCTACGTGGATATTTTCGTCATTCTAGATTTTTTTTGTAGTTAAGGATTTGAAGCTGGCTTTTTTTTTATTATCCCCTTTGTCCTGATGGTTGCCAAAATTACGTCGGTTTGGTTGGCTTGGTGGAATCCCCTTGAGAATTACCGTGCATGGATAGTTTCCTTTTTTATCGGATGCATTGTTCTTTAAATAGGATTTTAGTTTTACACTAATTTTATTCCTTCTTGCCATTTCGTCCTTATCAGATATATTGTTCCCTTTTTTCCATTCATTCGTTGTTGTGGCTCGAATTTAAGGGAATGACTGGTAGATGGAGATAAGGATTGCACAACAAGGCCAAGGGAAACATATAGAATACTTTCATTCTTCGGGAATTTAATTGGATGAATTGTAGAAACGCTTTCGGGAGCGACGGAATGACATTTTTATTGATTGATTGCAATTCGAGATAAACAGACAAAAAATGTTCAATAATCCCCAAAGATGGAATCTAATTGAAGGAAGTTCAATTGAAAAATCAAACAAAACCCAGAAGTCCGGAAATACATACTACGAATGCTGTTCTTCGACTTGAACGAAAAGATGATTCATTTTCATCATCTCAGAGTAGACTCTGTTGAAACAGTGACTCAGACTCAGACGCCTGTCTGCTTTAAATGGGTAAACATAACCTGGAAAGTTTGTGTTTTGTTGAGATGATAATTGATTTTATTGATATGTTGAAGTATTTTGCCGCACGATTCAGATTATTGAGTGGCAATCGGGAGCCAATTAGGAGGAATGTCGGTTGAATTGATCAAGAAGATTCAAACTAACTGATGGTATTTTGATTACCTAAAGGTTTTTCAATTTCATGTGAATTGTGCTCTTGATTTTGGACTCTTGTGCAGCTTAATTGTTTATATTAGTTTAATGAGGTTGACGATTCATGTGTATTTCTACAGAATATAACTGAGAAGAAGCAGTTTTTCACATGCTTGGTGTGCTTATGACGAACAGGAAAATCCTTGCATTCTAAATGCAATGAGATGTTCTGTCTTAAACACGTCATTTTCTGAGTAAAAAACTTGTCCAATAAAACGTAAAAAAGTACATTAAATATATATTAGACTTGAAGAGAAAGTTAGTATTTGCTGGGTATCATATACGTTCGAAGAATTTCTGAAGGATGGGGCAAATTATTTTTTCAAAAAATACTCGTACTCTTTTCAATTTTACAGTTTATACTATTTTCTTTAAAAAATTGTTGGTAAGGATAAAGTCCCGGAACTGATTTTATGGAACAAATATTCTTTCGCACTCGTAAAGTTGCTAGAGTATTGAAAGATCTCGATATACACAAATCCTCTGGCCCGGATAGTATCGTACCAATTGTTCTGAAGAGGTTTTCTGGAAAAACCATTGCGTAAGCTTTTCTATCTATAATACTCTACTGGTATCTTTCCGAGTGGATAGAAAACATAATTTTTCCAGCCTATCAAAAAAAAAAAAGGCGAGTCTTCTCTCGCATACAACTATCGTCCAATTGCACTTGCATCCCTTCTTTCTAAGGTCATTGGAAACGCTGATAAATTATCAGCTCAAGAAATACGTTGAAAAACGAAAGCTTCTTAATGACCGGCAGTATGGCTTGCGTAGCAATCGGTCCAACGGTGATTTGATGGAAGCAAAATTATTGCACTTGATATTTCAAAAGCATTTAATATAGTTTGGCATCAAGCTCTTTTTCCAAAATGCGTGCATTTGTTATTGATGAAGCTTTTCTTCGATGGATTATAAACTACCTAGCGAACCCCTCAATACAAGTTGTATTGGATGGTTTTAAGTATGAAACCCATAAAATAAATACTGGTGTGCCACAGGGCTCCGTTTTGTCTCCGACTCTCTTCCTGATATTTATCATTTTGTCTGAAACTTCTTATTCAATACTCTCAGCTTGTCATATTCGTTTTCCTATGAATGTCCTTGTTCTTCTGATGAGGATCTAGAAGGGCAGCGTATGATAAGCTCATTAAACTCTGATCTCTATACCATTGGCAAATGTGTAGAATTTAATGCCTCAAAACCTCAATGCCTTTTGTGGTTAAATCGCAACCCACCCACCTTGCCGCTATCCATAAGTGGCACTCGCGTTGAGGAAACCGAACAGCTTTCAGTTCTCGGTATGTGCATCACAGACCACCTTTTGTGGAATGACCACATATTCGACGTCTCCAAAAACGCTGCTAATTGCTTAGGCTTCCTTCGACGTTTTAAGAAATGATTCTGCTCACGTTATCAATGGCAAAGTGGGCCCAGATGGCTGCCCTGAGGAACACCGGAAGAGGCATAGATAGGATCAGACACTGCACTTCTGAAAACAACCCTGCATACAGGATTCTCGAGATTTGATTTGACCCATCCAAAGACTTTGAAGGTAATATAGTTGACTTCGTGACTGTTGTTGTCCAATAGGGTGTCCCGACAAATTTTTTTTTGGATTTTCCGAACAAAAGACCTCTCAAAACATGCGTAATTGGACTTAGATTACAAAAATATATAAAAAAAAAATATTAAAATTTGTCTAGGGGGTTGTACCGACCCTCAAAATTTTGACAAATTGATATTTTTATGCTTTTTTTCCCTTCCTTAATTTCGGTTCCTCAGCTACTATTTATTATAAAATATTAACTTTTTGATCTTATTAGGTTTAGAACATATTTGACGTTTTGGTTTGCATGCAACAATACGTTTCCAGCGGTTTCAAATTTATAAGGTTTTATGCTAAAAATACCCCCAATAGGTGAGCAAAATTGAATTTTTGTAATTTTTGGCGCATATTGCTATTATCATCATTTTCCTGGAACTTAAAACCACTGCTCTATAAATCTGACACAATTTGAATTAAAGTTTCTATACCTATCCGATTTTGAAGAAAAATTTGTTTATAAGTTTGAGGCCTACCTGCACAAATGACTTAATTTATTGATGTCCTTTAAGGATATGGGTTTTTATCTGTTTCCTACCCGGAAAATACACAACTCAATCCGGTTATAAAGTCGGATTTAAAACTGAAGGCTGTTTTCTACCTGACAAATATCTACACAATTCAATCCGGTAATAAAGTCGGATTTAAAGCGCAAGGATTTGAAAAGTGGGCGTTTTGTGGACAAATATGGGAAAAACCACATATGTGGTTTATTGAGGAAACGTAGAGGTTTTTCATTCACCATTTGTTTATGACTAAATGGGTTGTTGATGAACTCCATAATTTGTAGACCTGATCTTATACAAAAGCCACACTTTGAAGTCCTTAGTAAGCTTAGTATTCATTCGAGATCCTCAACGGGTTGTGTAAAGTGCGTTGTAACAGTTTTAAAAGCAATTTTTGTGATTTTTTTAAAATAATGAGTTCAAGACGTAGTGGGACTACTTGTGCTATATTGGGATCATACAAAAAACTTGACGATCGGCAGCTACCAACTACAAGAGATGTCATTAAATTCATTTTGTTTGTAAGGAACGAACTAAAACTTAAATTCAACGGAAAGGATCCTTCCCATTCAGAAATATATGCGATTGTTTTTGAAGAAATCGACAATATTTGGGCTAAAGCTTCGATTCCAATTGTAACTAAGGAAAGAGTTATTCAATTACTTAAATCCTGTTTCGAAAGGTACAATATTGTGAAGCGATACCCCAAAAGCAAACAAAATGCTAGTTTCGAAAACAAACTGAAGTGTTTTTTAGAGTCATCTGAGAAGCTTTTCGACGTTGCTGCTTGTAAATGCACTTCATTTGAAACTTGTTCGTGTTTAAAACCAAAGAAAGTTCCCATCCATGAGAGAAGTTTTTTGTTGGATCAAAGAAATGAAAGGAAAATGGTTATAAGCGGGGTTGACAAGAAAGAAACAAATATCTTGAAGAAACGACAGCAGAGGCAAATTGAAGAGTCAAAGAGGGAAGCAAAAAAATGGTCTATGCAGGAAACGGATATTGTCTCAGGAAACTGCAATGAAGAGTTGGTGCGTGAATCTTCCCCAGAAACACATTCGGTAATAGAGGCATCCCCAACAAACCCCCCTTTGACAGAGGCACCATCGACTTCAAGAGCTTATCGCAATAGATTGATGTTGCCAACAGTTGCCAAGGTATGTGATCGATACGGTTTATCGACGCGATCTGCTGCTGCTGTCGCTTCTGCTGTTTTGGCTGATGTCGGCTTGGTTTCTTCCAAAGATTCAACTCTTGTTATAGACAAAAATAAGATCCACCGAGCTGTATCGAAATCACGTAAAGAAGCTTTAGAAGATATTGGAGGTATTGCTATAAAAAGCATTTATTTTGATGGAAGAAAGGACAAGACCCTGATAAATGAGAAAATAGGGGCGCGTTATCACCGTAAAGAAATTTTTGAAGAACACATCTCAATTTTGGCAGAACCTGGATCAATTTACTTGGGATACACAACACCAGGTCGTGGCACCGCAAAAGGGATTTTTACTTCCATCACAACCTTTTTAGAGAGTCAAGGTTTGAATTTAAATGACGTGCTTTGCATTGGATGTGACGGAACTGCAACTAACACTGGTTGGAAGGGAGGCGTCATTCAATATTTAGAGGAGTTCTTGAAGAGACCGCTGCAATGGTGTATTTGCATGCTTCACGCCAATGAGTTACCTCTTCGTCATTTATTCTTGACATTAGATGGTTGCACTTCGGGTCCTAGAGAATATTCTGGACCTATTGGGAAACAATTAGCTGATTGCGAAAGTAAAACCACCGTGAGCTTTTGTGCAGTGGCTGGTAATATGCCTGACTTGCCGAAAAATGTGGTTGATGAACTTAGTACGGATCAAAAATATCTTTATCAGATATGTCAAGCTGTATCTACTGGTTTCTGTTCTCCTGAGCTGGCAAACCGTCAACCTGGAAAAATGGCGCACTCGAGATGGCTTACTACAGCTAATCGCATACTGAGACTTTATGTTAGTACTCTTCGTCCATCAGAGAATTTGCTATTGCTTGTCAACTACGTCGTCAAAGTATACACTCCAATTTGGTTCCGAATCAAGCGACAGGCGTCTTTTAAGGATGGAGCCAAACATATTTTCCAATTAATTATGTACTCTCGATATTTACCCGAAAATTTGAGATGTGTTGTGGATTCTGTTATAGAAAGAAATGCTTATTTTGCACATCCAGAAAACCTGCTTATCAGTATGTTGTTTGATGAAAGGGACCACATTCGGGAGCTGGCATTGCGAAGAATAAAAAAAGCTAGAGAAGCTGAAAATATCAACAAACGCAGGATATATAAACCACCAAAGATCAACTTCTCTGCTAAAGATTATACCGAAATTATTTTGTGGTACGAATGTCAGGTAACATCACCTCCGGTTCTTCGACATATTTCTTTTGAAGACCTTCACATCATGGCAAAAGATAAGAGCTTGGAAATTGTTGACTTTCCCTGTCACACCCAATCTGTGGAAAGATGTGTTAAACTGGTAACAGAGGCATCACAGAGTGTAACTGACCCTACTTCTAGAGATGGCTTTATTAAAAACAAGTTGAAATCTCGTGCAGAAATGCCAAATTTTGGACACAAAAATAAGTTTAAATTCTAAGGTTATGTCATTAATTAAAAATTATTTCTTGCTTATTTTGTTTTTATGTGATTTGTTTAAATAATATTAATAATAAAATACGTTTAAAACTTAATTTTTTTATAGTTTTATTCAAACGGTTAAAGTATGTAAAAACATGAAATTTAAAAATCTTCAAAGCCCGGTACTACCCCCAAGATAACATGTTCTTTCAGTTTTTTTGACGTTTTCTTTATCTGTGTAAAATTACGCAAATTTTGATACCCCTTTTGATAGTGTAGCTCGAAAAAAATTTTTTCTCATACATCGACGGGACACCCTATTGTCCAATGCTTTACTTAAATCAGTTTTCGGAAACCATCTTATAGTGGAGAAAAGATTGATTTGCAATGAAAATAGAGGGAGTCGTACACTATGCTTTCAAAGAGCTTGGAGATAACGTAGAGTTTGGCTATCGGTCGATAGGTTGGTATTCAAGGTCAAGATAAAAAAGACATTAACTATTATTTTAGTGTCAGAGGAAGAAGTGCAGAGAAAACTAAACGTTGAAGGAAGACGTTCTCATTTTCTCTTTACGAAATGGTAGAAATGCTTAGAATGCATAGAAACGAAAAGTTAGAAGAAGCTTATTATTAGTACGAATAGTTTAAAGGTGTATGGCATTTCAAGTATGGTTTTCATAATTTTTTTCTATTTTTATAAATTTTAAACAGCCTATTATTAAGATATAAATATGATACTTATTAACGATTTGCTAACTTTAAAGTGGTTCACTTACTCATTCTTAATTTTAAACATTTTCTAACTAGTATCGTACTAAAGCAAGTTTCTTAATAAATTTCTTCTGAACACACCTAAAACAATGACAGTTCGTGGAAAAAACTAAGTGAACATACCTTTTTTGACGTTTATAAATGTCAAAGAGTTTTATGAAGTTAGTACGATACTAAAAAATAAAATATGTATTAGATGATTTTAACTTTCATAAAAGGGTAGAGAAAGTATGATGATATATTACTCGTAGATTAAAATTTGCAAAATCGTTGTTTTAACCTAGTTTCATACTAACACAGATGGTAAACATCGTAAAATTTTTGCGCCAGTGTTTTTAAGGAATGTTTTTATCTAGTTAAAGTCGGCTTAGCGAAAGTTGAAGTAGGAAGACTTTTCATACTCTATGGTTGGAATGCTATCATCAAGACAAACTGTAATAGAAAGGGGAGGGTAATAGTGATCAAGGCTATAAAGAAGTAGTAGGGTTTCGTAGACAGTGGAGTTAATTGGGTCCTCAGATGGTATCCATTTCAAATCAGATACATAAGTTAAAGTCACCGAGGATAATAGAGTCATCGTCGGTCTTATTTGTTTTTCAAATTTTCTAAAAAAAAAGTTAAGTATAAAGATAGGGTCACCTAGGTTTCAGAAAACTCTCTGGACTATCGTTTCACAAAACTTATTGCAGAAATTGTCTTAAGAATAATCTCGTCATTTGAGGTATCATCACATTAAATGGAGAACGTAGAAACGGTTAGGAGATAACATACGCTTACGTGAAAATTGGAAATATTTAACTCCAAGCAATTTTTCAGGCACCAGATAGAGAAACTGTCAAGATGAAGTTGAAGAAGAGTAAAATCATGTGTCGAAGAAATGGTCTTGAAAAAGTTGGTAGCATTGGCGTAGAGTGAGATATGGGAATATTTGAGGGCTATTTCAATATCGATAGCATTAAAAATAAAAAGAAGAGATCCTAAGTGGCTGCCTTGTTGGACTCCGGAGGTAACTAAAAAATCATCATCAGAGAAGGTAGATATGAATCGAATTTTGAAGTAACGGTTTTTCAGGTAAGAAAACATCAATGATAAGAAGATAGGTTCAATCTAAAGGGTGGACAGTTTGAATAGCTATGTGAATAGCTAATTTGAAATTTTGTCAAAGGCCTTACTGAAATCGGTTGAGACAACATCGACTTCCCGTCCTTTTTTGAGGCTGAGAAGCTAAGGGACACGAATGCAATGAGGTTATTTGTTGTGAGCTTACATTTGACAAAGCTGTGTTGTCTAAGAGAAATGGGAAACTTGAAACGAAAACTTAAAATTTCGTAAAAAAAGCTTTTAAAGATTTTGTAACTTCAGACTTTGGCTCCTTTTTATGTATTCCGGTTATGAAAGAGGTCTTCCATAACGCAGGGAATTCTCCTTGAGAGATGAATAAACTGTAGGTTTTTGAAAGGAGAAAAGAAGGCTTTTATGTTGGTCCATAATAGACGGCATGGCATCATGAAAAATATAGTAAGGAAATGAATTTGAAATTTCAGACATTGAAGTATTGTGAATAAGATTTGTTGCAAATTCCTTTTTTTAGAAATTTGAGTCCCTAAAAATTTGTTTTCAGTGATGATGACGTCCAAAAATATGAATGACTGTGTACAAAACCCCACACGTTGAAGTGAAAATGAAAATTTCATATAAATGTTGCGGCTAGTTCACTCGTATGAAATCCCCAACGAGAGGTGAGTACCAAAATGTGGATTGGAAAAACAGTTATGTTTCACAACTTTTTCCACGTTAAATTTTCATTTCTCAATGTACAACCATCAGGAAAAAGTTTAAAGCAGCGTGGAAAACTGTGACATTTATTAGTTAATTTAAATATTTTGTTTCAAAATAAAAAAATTGAAAATTTATAAACAAAATAAAGAATGGATAATGAATATTTTGATACTGCTCTCGAGAGTTTACTTAATGAAAGTATTCAGGTGAGTATCAAAAATGCACGTGGAAAAGCTTATTCTATTTTCATTTTTATATTTTCCGCGTGTAATTTCGAACGTATTTATTTTTCATTTCACGCTAGGTGAGTACTAAGCTTTAGCCTTTAAATTGTAAAGTTTTTTTTATTATTCCACTGAATTATTAGTTAGAATTATTTATAAGAAAAATAAGAATAGATAAAATAAGATTGGTTCTACTGGTAAACAAAAGAGGAACTTCTAGTCAAATCAATATGCAACAATATGCTTCTTTACCCTTGGAAAATCATTCCTGAATATCTAGAAAAAAAATTAACTTCAATGATTTTTGATTAAAAGACCATTCCTTTGACAGCGAGATCCTGTCACTTCTTATTTGGTAGATGTCGGTTGGTACATTAGGCTGATTGGTGTAACAAAAACTTTCACTTGGGGTTGAAATTACTCAACTTACTTCCTGGGGGTAGTCTTCCTTGCACAGAAAACAAAACAAAAAAAATGCACATATGGGCAATTATTCTGCACCCAACTCACATACAATTGTCTGCATTAACGGTTCCATTGATTATAATGTTCACCAATAACCTCGCTGTCTGTATACTTACATATACCTTTTATAACCGCCATTACGTGTTGTTATAAATTTACGAGGGATAAAATGTGTCCTTAATCGAAATTTCCATCCCTGCGTGGTGTGTGTGTGCTGCAAAAAAAAAACACAGGGGCAGGATTTTTCAACAGTTCCTTATTTTGCTCTCCCAACAGCAAAAAAAAACGACCTGCACGCAAATGTGAGAAATTATGGAAACAAAAAAAAATATTAAAGGATCACGAAGGAAAAACTATGATTATTTTTGTTCCCTCCTGAAAGCAAAACCTCTTCCCCTATGCATATCCTTTGAAACACGGTGCACGATGATTGCTTCTCTCGCGTGTTGTCAATTTGTCGGTCATTCAATGATTTGAGATGGGACTTCGGGAGTGGTGCTCTGATGCTTCTGTCTGACTCGAGGGCTGTGAACTGTCACTAGATTCACAAGAAAATTGCATTTGAATGACAAAAAAATTGCTGTTTCCCTCGGGAGTGAAATAAGTCTTTTCATTCAGCTTTTTGTTCGCAAATTAATTGAATTACATTCGACTGTGACCGAAAAGTCAGACCACCCACCCTGGTGTTCGTGCATTCGTCGCCAAGGAGACATTTTTGGAAACATAATAAATGTCAAAAGAATGAAAGGAACGTCAAATTGAGTTTTTCGTGCATACAATTCACCGACTCTAAATCCACTATTTTGTGAATTGGAGATAATTGCAGCAATACCCACGGTGGTGCCTTTATCCTATGATAGGAATCTTGAAGGGTGGTAGCAATAATTGAAGCCCAACAAAATAAACCAAAATTATGATTGTTGGCTTTTTTGACAGCTTGTCAAAGGTGGTTGCCAAAGAGAGAACGAAGAGGAACGAATAAAAAAAGCAACCTAGCATAAACTAATTTTCGTGTGATTTATGTGGTCACGAAGCAAACACGAAATAATAACTGTATCAACGAAAAATAAACCAACAGCTAAACGAAAAGCCTTATAGGGGTTATCAACTTACACTACTACGCTAAAGGGTTGTCGGATTCGGGCCTTTGTTGGGTAATAATTGCATTAATTTTCTTTTAATTGTGGTTTCTATTGCAGATGTTTTTGGCTATATATATTTCCTTTCAGACCTGACACTCAAATGAATGGTCTAGAATATACATTATATATTTTTTATAGAAATTGGAAACGACAGGTTTCTGTTAGTTTTGTACAAAATAATTGCAGTATCGCATGTGAAAGTTAATTTGAATAGTGAATTTTTTTAACTTAACGAAGTTTGAAATAAATAATAAACTGTTTTTTGTTTTAGACTAGTTTATACCAATCAGGGAAACTATTTATATACACAAATTTTTCATATCTTGACTTTTAAAATAATAAAATAATTCGTGTATTTATATTGCATACAATAATTCTTGGGATAGTCGTTATTAATGTCGGACTGGTCTAAAGAAAAATGGATATTATATGTGCCATACACTTCCAAAATGAAACCATTTTTAATAAGCTCAGTACTAATGTATAAGTCGTAACAACCAAATTTATCCATTCGATGATTGGTATAAATTGGTCTAACGATTTAAGCAAACACGAAGTAGTGTATAAAACATAATAATATGAGATAGTAAGAAAATAATCAAGTGTCTAAAATTTTTTTTGACAAAACTTTTAATTGAAAAAGTTTTTAAATTGTTGGGTTTAGTTGAAAATTTTTTGTTTTTCAAAATTCGACCAGTAAAATATTTTTCCATTTTTCTTACTGCTATCATAATTCTTAAATATTATCAAAAAGTTTGAACGTATGACTTAAAATCGAAATAATCAGTTACTTACTATGTTTTAGTAGTAAAGGTGTTCGAATAGTTTGTCGAACTGGTATAAACTTCAAACTATCCTTACAAGCTTTGAAATTTAATAGTTTTTGCATTATTATTCAATTGAGTTGCAATCGTTTTAACTTATGTTTTATATATTATTTCGATGGAGTGTGATAACATAGTTGTTTGCTTACATAATTCGACCAATTGAATCTTCTTCGATGCTTTTAAATTTAATCTTGATTGTACAGATTTCTAAAAAGATCCTGTATTTATATAGTTGTAACCACGTGGATGGACCACAACTTCTCAATTATAAATTAATGGAAGTGATAGTACCTACTTTCTTAATACCTGAGACTCACTGGTATAAAGGCAAAAACTGAATACCTTTAAAACAAGCGTCCAAATTGCATGAATAATTTTTTGAACCATTCTTTGACGTCTTTCGAATAAATATTAATTAAACACATCAAACTCTACAACATAAATTATTCATTGACTAATTGGTATAAAATGGTCTAACAAATACGAAACAAATAAACGAAAATTGTTATTGAGATATATAAAAAGAATTATTGTTTGCCAAAAGAACATAATTGAAAATCTATTTGATACATACTGGGATAGAATTAAAAATAAGTTATGCTAACAAAATTCGACCAATAAATTTTTTTGATTTTGCAAGTAAAATAGTGATTATAAAGGAATCTAGTAGGTGTGATATATCGTAGAACTATGAATTGCCAAGCGTATTTTGGTACTATTTATTTGATATCCAGGACTGACTGGTATAAAATAGTGAATTCTTTCACAAAAAGCATCGGAAATAGAAAAATTTTGAATTACTATTTCTTTTTTCTTCATATACATTTATATATGCATGTATATTTATATATTAAATAATTTTCCACATCAAATTCTGCAAAATAGAAATCTATTCAGCTGATAATTGGTATAAGATTGTATAAGGTAAGAAAATTATAATAAGAGATTTAAAAACAGATCAATTGTTCACCAAAAGAACATGTTTGACAATTTCTTTTATTATAAAATGTTTTGAAGTCTATGATGGAATTTGAGTGTATCATTTTGCTTTCAAAATTCGGCCAATTAAAACAACCTCAATCGTTCCTCGAACAAACATTTAATGTTAATTATTGTCATAAAGCTAAGTTTTGTTTTGTTGCAACTATCAGAAAACCAACAGCGTCGATGTATGCTTTGGTAGTGGTAATTTTCGATATGTGCTATTGACTGGTATAAACCAAAAAATGGTGTCAAAAATGTGCTTTAGTATTTAATTTTGTTTTCAGTTCAGTGGTGTTAACTCAAATGTAGAAGCATTACAAACATATTTATTTACTTTTTTCTGATTGGTATAAACTGGTCTAAAATAGCTATTTATATTGATTAAATTATTTTCTTATTTGTTTGTAAATTTTAATTCATGTGAAAAACTTTACCAGACCTAATTTCAAAATTATTCACAGAAGAACATCATAGCTAAGCCTCTTACTGTGTCGCGTCACATCTTGTCATGAATTTTACATTTACGAATGAAGTAATTCGAAAGGACAATCTTCTTTATACCTTTCAAAGATCTTAAAATCATGGTTTTCCTTAAATAGCCAAAAGGGCATTATTATTTTTTTTACTAGAAATTGCAGTCATTTCGATTAACAGTCAAGAGAGTGGAATAAAAATGAGAGAAAAGGACGATAAAGACGAAAAAGCTAGAAGTGTTTGGAATCTCATTCTGTGTAGTTTTTTTTTTTTTGCTTTTTTATTACAAATTTCAAAACTCAACATCCTTCGAAATGAGAGTGGAATTGAATTGCGCTTGATGCATCTTTAATGAGGACAATTGCGGATGATGGCGGCATGGTGCCTCTATAATACTGTTGAGACCAAAAGGTGGACGTTTATTAGGGTTGTTCCATGCAGACTTCTCTCTGTGGGAAAGCACTTAAATTGTTAAATAGTCAGTCATTTGGAAGACGATTTCTTCCTTTTGGATGAACAAAGTCTCTCTTAAAAAATTTCGCTGAAATTTTTTTTTCTTTTCCAAACTTTAGCCCATCTCAAATTACCAACCCTTCTGCACTTTGCCAGCAAAAAAAAAAAACACCACTAGAATCAGGTAAAAGAAGAAAGCTACGAAATCGAAAGAACGACATTTTTTAATATTTGATAAGCGATTTTCGGTTTTCATTCTCAAAGAAAAGGACGAAGAACTTTTGTGAGTTTTTTTTTATTTTTCATCATCTCTCGTGTGTAATCCTTGTGGTTTAAAGATGTTCTTGTTTAGTAATTCACGAGGAATGAATTTCATTTCGAAAAGGGTCTCTTTGCAGATTTTAATTTACCATATTTTTCTCCTCGTCTATTATACCTGTGTCGGTTCAGTGTGGCATACCTCATAACCTTGCTAAGAAGGTGGAATCCTTTAAGATCTTTTAGTTGTGACTGGTTTTGCTGTTGCATCCTTATTTATTTAATTTTTTTTTCATTTAGTTCAGATGATGGGTATTTAGGTTTGAGTTTTCATTTGGCAAAAAGTTGAAATTAGCTTTGCAACGATGGGTACGAGATTTTAATATGAAGTTTGCTCAACCAAGCAATGGGTTTTTAAAGCATCGTAAGTTGGTTATGAATAACCAAGATACGATATAAAAATTCTTGTAATACGTAACAGACTTTGACATTTTGTTTTGTTTACTGTTGAAAACTCATTTTATTTTCTACAAGTTTTATTAAACTTTGAGATGATTTTAAATTGGGATTTGTAGTTTTATGATTCGATACGATGTAATAACATATTTTGTGTCCTACATTTTTGCTAGAATTAATTGGACTCAAAAAAATTCTCGTCCCTAAAGATGATTTTTGGGCCGAAATTGGTGCCTCTTTCAAAAGCTACGAAGCGCGGTCAGCGTACAAACGGCGTTGTCTATGATCATAAGCTTTGAACCTTTGCGTCAGTTGGATCTTATATGGGTGTAGGCCCAAGTCCAGATGTAAAATTCGCCAATTTCAGGTCTGTGAACGGAAAAAAATTATTTTTTTTTTCAAAAATTCAAAAAATATTTTGTTTTTAAGTGTTGAAATGCAATGGTTTTTCTTTTTTAAACCTTTTAGAAGCATCTCTATAAGAAAATTTCGCTAAAATCCGTTATGTCGATAATGAGTACTTCAATAATTAAATTTGAAAAAATGGTTTTATGGTAGGTACGAGCTGTAATATCTTAATTTAATTTTTTTTTTATTAAACTGAAGATCGTAGGAATTAATTGAAAGAAAAAAATTTGTATCAAAATTCTAGGCACCGTTTTTGAGGAAAACACGATTTTTGGAAATCATTTTTTAACATTTGCATGGTGGGTACCTTTAGTTTAACGTAAAATAAATTCTTTTTTCTCACATCATATTATACATATTGAGAAACTTTCATTTATCAAGTTTAAAAAAATCTAGAATGGGGTTTTCGAAATATTGAGTTTTGAACAAAAAATTGTGAATTTTTTTTAAAAATCCAAAAACTTTTTTTGTTTTAATTTGAATACACAATTCTATTCAAGTTTTTGGGGGGAGCTTTGGCCAAAAAAATATGATCAAAATCGGTTTAACTGTTTTTGAGAAAATCAAAAACAAAAAAATTGTTCTTTGGGAGATACCCTCAATAACCAAATAAATTATTTTTTTTCGTATTTTTATTTTTTAAATCTGTTGAACAGTTTTTGAGAAAAAAAATATTTATAAAATTTCAAAAAAAAATCGAATGGCAGGCACCGTTATTTTGGTCTTAAAAAAAAGAAAGAAACGTTTTTAATTAAAAAAAAATCTTATTAATTTTTATTTGTTCTTGCTCTTGCTATGTTTATTTTTTCCAAAAATTGTGACATTTCCTTGTGCTTTTTGATCCACTACAAATGTGTAATTCGAAAGTTTCAAAATAAAACCTTGTTTTGCATAGCTTCAAGAAACTGTATTAAATATTGCATTTCTTTCGAAAACGATTTAAAAAATATTTAAACATTGTCTATATAGCTTATGTTGAAATCTTTGGGCTTGTGTTTCTTGCTTAGTAATCTCTAAGAGATCACTGGTGCTGCTTTAAGGCCGAATGGTACACAAGTACACTGCAAATGCCTTTCTTGTGTTACAAATGCTGTTTTATATATATAAAAAATGGCGCAGAAGTACATATGTATATACCAAAAAGCTAAATTAATATAAAGTATAGTATGCTAAAATCAAAGAATTTTCTAATATCAGTTTATCTATTTTTGACTGTTGATGTCTAAATCGCTTACACAAATATTAATATTAATTTTCTTCAATTTGTTCATTAAAGCTAACTTATTCAGCCTTATCGTCAATTCCGAGGAAGTTTGTTCTCCCTCGGATTTTTTTTTGTTCCCGGGAGGCGAACACTCCAATCGCAAATCTCCCCCGAGTTCGTTTTCCCCCGGAAATCACTTCGAAAATTTTTCGAAGTTTGTTGATAGAATTATTAATATAAAAATGATTAAACTGTCAGATTTTAGAAATAAATTAAATAAAATTCTTAAAGCATCTGATACGTTTTTTTTTTTAAATGCTAATGCATTCTATAGCCTTTCGGTTAACTGTAGAAGAAAGTGATCGAAGAAACGTTGTAAGAATTCGAAGATCTTTAAGAGATTGCTCAAATCCGTTGGAGCTACCACAGGCTTTGTAAGTGTTAACAATGTTAGTTGTAATACTAAAAATATATTTTTACAGATTCAAGCAACATTATCGTTGCAATAAACCGGCTTTTAAGTACTTGCTCGACATTTTTATGGACTCTGTGCCATCACCCAAAAAAGCGTTCGGCATACCGACCATCGTTAAATTATGGGCATGCTTACGTTTTTTTGCAGAAGGAGGCTACCAGAAAGGTGTAGGAAGGGATAGCGAAGTAGGATTGGCCCAATCGAGTTTCAGCGAAGTGTTAAAGAAAGTTTTGTTTGTTTTTGAGAGAGATCTCTGTTCAATATGGATACAATTCAACACGGACGTAAGCCAAAAAAGCGAAGTTGCGCTCTCTTTTTTTTTGAAAAGTACAGGATACCTGGTGTTGTTGGATGCATTGACGGGACCCATTTTCGAATTTTGGGCCCATCAATAAACAAACACCTTTATTATAACAGAAAGGGGCTATTTAGCCTAAATGTTATGCTGGTAACTTAAAATGTGTATGCAAAGTGTACATACAATAAATCCATTTTTCATTTTAAGGTATGTGACCATGAAATGAAAATACGTTTTGTTGATGCTACGCATCCAGGTGCATCTCACGACTTAATGATTTGGAACGTAAGTGGCCTTAGAAAACATTTGGAGCAGGAATACTTGCGTGGCTCAAATCCTTTTTGGTTAATAGGTTTTGTTGATTTTATTATTTTTATAATTACAAGGAAATAATCATTTGCAATTCAGGTGATGCTGGATACCCTCTAGAGTCTAGAGCCTTGGCTGTTAACCCCACATAGATCCACTGAAGAAGGTTCTAATGAAAGCAAATTTAATAATACCCAGAAAAGCTGCAGAAACATAATAGAAAGAGTTATAGGTGATCTTAAAGGACAGTGGAGATGTCTTTTAAGTGCAAGGGAGTTGCATTACTCCTCTGAAAAAGCCGTGAAAATAATCAAAGTCTGTTGTACGTTATACAATATTTGTAAATTTTTCAATTCCACAATCATATTTATTTGGAGTTTATTTGATGTGTTATACCGTCAATTCAAATTGAAATTTTAAAATAAAATTAAAAAAAAACTTAAATTTTTAGTAATACTCACATGCTTTATTTTCAAATTCCTTTTATAAATTCAAGGGAGTTTTTTCCAGAGAAATATCAAAAAATTTTCCCTAGAAAAAATATTGGCGATGCCTACTTTCTTCCATCGATTTTTTTTCCTTTTTTCGAAGATTGTTTGCGATAGGAGAGTATCACTCGGGGAAAAAAATCCGAGGGAGAATTTATTCATGATAAGGCTGATTGTTTAAATGTCTATTTTCATAAATAATTTCTCTTGATTTTTATATTTCATATTTTCAAAAATTTTTATTGCAAATAATTTCTGTTTTTGGAATTTTTTGACGAATTATTAGTTTTTCATCTTCAGTTAAAACCGAACAATTCTTATGCAATCTAATCCAATTGAAAACCCGTAATCAAAATTTTCTTTATCTACTACAAACAAATACATAAATTTCTTTGTTTAACATTTAAACTTTTTTCACACCATTATAATTGCTTTAAGATTATATCCCAAGTAACATTTTTCATCTCATAAGATGCTCCAAGAGTTCAACTAGATTAGTTAAGAGGAGCTAAAAGTAATCTCAAAGAATACTACGAGATTCTTTCAAAAATGTTAAAAGCCTTAAATGGCCTAGTTATGAGAGGCTCTTCCTACTAATAGTAGCAACAGGAGTTTCTTTATGGGATGACAGATGCACGTTTATATTAAAATGGCACTTCTAAGGCTCTAATAGAGATCGGCAAAATCCTATTATGAGAAAGCGTCTCTTCCAATAAGAGGTGATAAAAAGAGAACAGAATATTTGTTAGCTTAATAAAGAATGAAACAAAATACTTTTTAAGTTTGTGTGTATACATGATTTGCTATGCCAACAAACTGTTAGGCTTGATATAGTATTTATTTTGTAAGTCTATCAACTATTATATATTATAATGGCGATGCATGATATTTATTATTTTGCACATATGGGAACCCAAATGTAAATGCGGTTGAAATTGTATCTACTAATTCTAACATTTTACGTCCAAAAAACACAAAGCCCCTTCAAAATAATGCATATTTAAATTATTTTATTTATAACTTTTATCGGAAATAGGGTTACCATATATTTCTTTCGTAAGCAAATAAAATCAAAATTAACTTTGAAATTTGTTTTGTTTTTATTTAGGTCATGGGTCATTTGCTTGTGAGAGTAAATAGGAAACATGAAAGGTCAAATTTAATATAAAATATTCCAAATTTAACACTGAGAGTCTTATGCTGCATTTACAAGAGTAGATAATAAAATCTCATATTCTCTTTTCTACTATTATCTACTCTTGTCACAAAAAATTACTACTCGTATAATGCAACATAAAGAATCCATTTTGTTAATTTTTTGTTAATTTTGAATGAAAAGATAGTAGTAGCAATAAAATCCAATGATGTTAATGTATTTAGATTAAATTGAAAAAAAGTTACACAATAGGTATATTTTATACTTTCTATGTAATCACAACAATGCTAAATGTAAGCTTGAAAATGCCACCTAATAAATTTTAAGTCAGTGCTACAGCCAAGTTATTTTATCGAGATCATAATATTTTCAGTTATGGTAACCCTCAAATGTACAGGCACTACTTTGCTTGTGTATAGGAATATGGCTGCTGCTGACGCGACACTAACTCTTCTAGTAACATCTTTATTCTTTCTATAGGATCTTAGACGCTTCTTTATGATTTATGTGTACTTATGTGCGAGTGAGAGGAGAATGTTGACATCAGAAAACTGAAGTTTGTGAATAGTTGTGCTTGTTGCATTAAGGATTTTATTAGGATCTTACTGCAAAGCTTATATTCTTTGAACTCCAAATTGTTTCTTGATATAGGAGGATTTAAACTCAAATTCTTTTAGAATTTTCAAAGTGGTATACAAATAACTTTACTCTTAAATATGACTTGTTATGGGACTATTTGGACATATTTATAGCTCAGTTTTCAGAAAGGGATTCATATAAGACTATAAGTTTTTATAATCTAACTACAAGAAGAGAAAATAGTTTTGCTATAAGATTTAAGTTCTTTTAAGCTGGAAAAGTGTTTAAATCTTAAAATAAAAGTGTTATGACATCCAGTTGAGTTTCATAACAAGATATTAATACTTTAGTATAGCAATGGGATATAAAAGACTTGTACGAGAGTTTTTTTCAGATTTCTAGAGCTAAGCTCTGGAGAGTATGTTAGTTGGGATATTATATTATTATTACTCTTATATTCCTAAAAGTGCTTATTCTTTTCACTTTCAGTTTAAATGGTCCTTAGAAATTTGAGACCGAGTCATAAATTCCAGTACCTCAAAAATTGGAGTATATTATTCATTGAATAAATGCTGGTGTGCCACAGGGCTCCGTATTATCTGCGACTCTCTTTCTCATATTCATCAATAATGTTTTGTCTGAAACCAAGGGTTCGGACTTCATAAATCGCAGATCGCAGTAAATTGGCAAAGAAATCGCAGTAAAACCAAAATTTTCGCTGTAGAAATACATATATTTTTTTGATTAGGTAACAACAAATTATAAACAAACGAACCAAAGTTAAATCACATTTAAATCATCGTTGATTGTTAAAACAATATAAGTGATTTACATAGTATTTGTGAACAAATATACTCTTACTCGATAATGAAAATGTATAGATTTAGCAAAAATATATAAAGCTAGGTAATCAAAATAAATTTACCATCTAAAAATTTGTACTTTTTGAAACAAGAACAAATTAAAGAATAGTAGAACTAAAAACGTACATATATAGCTGACAAGACTTGCACTAAAGAGACAAGAATCTTTTTGAATTTTGACATTTTGTTATGAGCACATTTATTTCTATGACCAGTGCTGCTATTCAAACAAAATCTGAAGAATCGCAGTAGATTGTAGCAAAAGCGCAGTGGTGCAGTAGATTTAAAAAATAAGAAAAAAGTGCAGTAGATCTAGTGCTTTCGCAGTAAAGTCAGAACGCTGCTGAAACCTCTAATCGATTGAATTTTTTTGTGAAGTAAGTACTTTCCAGATAAAGGTCCTTGTCCTTCGGATGTGGATCTAGAATGGCAGCGTATGATAAGCTCATTAAATTCTGATCTCGATAGCATTGTCAAATGGGGAACGAAAAACCCTGTTGAATTTAATGCTTTAAAAACACAATGCTGTCTCCAGTCTGTGAAACCCACCCCCATGCTGCTATCCATTAGCGGCACTTGTATTGAGGAAATCGAAAAGTTCTCAGTTCTTGGTATGTGCATCACATCAGACCACCTTTTTCGGAATGACTACATATTCGATGTTTATTGTTTAGGTTTCCTTCGACCACGCAAGAAATTTTTAAGCCCTTCTGATCTATATACGAGGTTAGTCCCAGAAGTACCCGACCTGACGTATAGATGGCGTTGTTGTTGAAAAGAATGATTATGGTAGAGAGTACCAACCTTATAAAGCTTAAGTTTGAAGTTTGACGACGCTACGTTGTTCAGTATTTGTTTGGCAGCAATCAAAAGTGAACGCTCTCAGTGAATTTGTAAACATGGTAAAAATTTGTCATCCTTATGTGATACAATACTTTCATTTGAAAGGCCTCAGTCCAACCAATATCAAGCGGAGCTAGATTCTACTCTGGGGGAGTCTGCTTCTTTGTTTACAACAGTAAAATATTGGGTGGCAGAGTTTAAACGAGGTCGTACGAGTTGCCAAGACGAACATCGCAGTGGTCGACCAATGAGGTGACCACGCCAGAAATGGTGAAGAAAATCCACAAAATGGATTGGGTGACCGTCGACTGAAAGTGCGCGAGCTAGTAGACATGGTAGGCATTTCAAAAAGTGCTGTACATTGCATATTGACTGAAAATTTGGACATGAGAAAACTGTGCGCAAGATGGGTGCCGCCATTACTCACAATGGAACAAAAACAGCGTCGTGAGGATGTTTCAATCGAGTGTTTGGCGAAGCAATAAAGCAGAGTTTTTGCGTCGATTCATAACCATGGATGAAACATGGGTCCATCCAAACTTGAAAAAATGGCTCGGCGGTAAAAGATTTGCCAACAATGAAGAGGTGGAGTCTGCGGTTGATGGCTATTTTGAGGAGCTCGACGGTTCTCACTCTAAACAGGGTATTGAACATCGCTGGGAAAAGTGTATCGAGCTAAAAGGAGACTATGTAGAGAAATAAAGATATTTTTCCCAAATTTTTTGTGTTTTATTTGTTAGGTCGGGTACTTCTGGGACTATGCTCGTACGTCCAAAGTTTGAGTATAATTCTCATATTTGGGCAGGTGCTCCAATAATTCACTTGACTATCTTGGATAGAATCAAAAAAGGTTATTGAAAAACATTTGCTTCTCTCGAGTACCTCCGCAATGTTTCTTGTCTTGCATTATCTTCTTGTAATTTGTGCTTTAGAGAAATAGCCAGTTGAATTCCTCTCCTTAAACAATGTAACTCCAATACTCTCCCTTCAGAGAAAAGCCATCAAATTCTTCAGAGCCTTGTTAAATTTAGACATTCTTTCAACAGACTCTATATTTCCCTCACAAAATAATATTCAAACATTCAAAACCAATGTTAAACGGTAACTCTTTTTAAACCGTATTCAACTTTCCTAGAACGCTCACGTTGTGCAAGTTATTGTATAAGTTTTAGAGTAGCCATAATCGCTTTAGAGCGCACAAAATTATAAAATTATATGAGTTATACACATGAGTCAAAAGTAGATCAGAAATTCCATTTTGCAGAACTTTGCAATTAAGCAAAAAAATATTTCTTTAAAATCAGTTTATTTGATTATTATTTACAAGAAAAATTTTCAAAAAATTAATGTTGAAGAAGATTTTAGAAAATCTAACAGATTTCTTAAAACATTTTATATTTTCATAAGTAAATGCGTCAATCCTCTTCTTAATGGAAATAATGCAATATTTTGAAAGTAGCATTATTTCCTATGGCGCTATTTCACGTCATTATTTCTGCAAATGATTTATTTTTATTTAATTAATTAATTTTTGTTTAAGTCTAACAAACAACCAAATCAAAAATTCATCTAAGGTATTGTCATTCAATTTTAATTATTTATTAAAAAGGACAACCCATTCTCTCAAACCCTTATCCGAGTATACATATATATTAAAAACCAAGCTTACTACTTGAATTCTAAATTAAAGTATTTAACAAAGGCAGGTCCTTATAACGATGCCTTATCAATTATTAAATCAATAGAGACCAAAAATTGTGTTTTTAACCTAAACCCAAAGAAGAGTGTCCATGACTTCAAAAAAAAAGGGATATTAAATATAAAAATCATCACCGAAAATAGAAAACTCCGAAGTCCTTCATTTTCTTATTCAATCATTTATTTTTCATGAATAGAGGTACCTATACGACTGCAGGACTTTCTGTCTACCAGTGGCGTGGCGTGAATGATTTCAAATGGTAAGTCGAAGCTTAGACTGCAAACCATAATTACTGCAAAACGATAATTAATACTAATATCGATATGTATCTTAAATTAAAAAAAATTATTGCAGTTCTGATTTCCAAAACAAACAAGCGAAGAAATTCATGCCAATTTCATTAAATTATAAATAATCTTAAAGCATAATAAAAGTGGCTTCGAAAGAAATCGTTTCGAGCAAATGCAAATGCAGTACATTAAGAAAAATTTAAAGTAATGTTATGAAAAAAATAAAAAATAAGGAACTTCAAAACAAAAATATATTTAAGTATGAGATAAATAAGCAAATAAATCAATTAATTTTTTCAAGTAATTCAATATCACGATATAAAAAATATATATTAAAAATAAATAGTTATGTACAAAAGTTTACAAATAGATGATTTATGTATGCTACCAATCTCTGTAAATTGTGCAATATAGGTTTAAGTATAAGAAATGTAATATTTTTGGCTACAATAAATACATATAATAATGTATGTTATTAAAAAAATAGCAAAAGTTCGCGTTTCTTAACAAATAAGAAATTATGAAAAGTGTTGCTAAAAAAACTTCTCTTATTTACGTATATTCTAAAGCTATTCTACGATCTTTTTTTTTATAAAATCTGCATAAGCAGAGAATAAGTGTACTTATAAAACAAAATTTAGGCTGATGGCTTTAATCTTAATGCTTTCCTCTTTAATTATCTTTACGATTTTACATTGCAATTATAATAAATAAATAAATAAATAAAACAAAATTTAACAAACACAAATAACCGTCTCCTTCAGTTTCAGTCTTTAGTTCTTCACTAGTTATATATCTTGCGCACCATTTTTTTTGCTCTATCTGCGCAACCCACCATTCACCAAGTGAATTGGTTTTGGAATTGGATATACTCACCTCACAAGTCACAACACAACATTCACCAAAAATAAGTCGAAGAAAAGCGTGTTATTTCTTTGCATAAGACAGCGGGCGTTAGACGGAGTCGACCCAAACTCAGAAAAACGATAAGTAAAACAGAGAAAGAAAACTAACATTGTTCTATCCAGCGAGAGATCTTATAACCCGAGATATTTCGGGTTGCTTTTGCTTTGGCTTGTGGGCAGAGAGTGTGGAAGAAATTACTCATGATAATAACGTGTGTGGTGAAAAATGGGAATAAAGTTCAATTGAGTTGGTGGTGTGTGCAGCTTGTGGAGGTTAATGAATAGATACGTATGTAATTAGTATATAAAGTGGGTTTTATGTTGGTCATTATTTAGTAAACATTCTTGTGCAGCAAGGTCGTTTGTTATTTAGTAAACATTGTTGTTTAGCAGAAAATTTAAAAGGTAACCCGATAGGAATCGGGTTATATGGACGCCACGCCACTGCTGTCTACTAATATATCTCATTACTATTCTTTTGTAAACGTTCATTATCCTTTTTGTATTTGCGTCATCGCAATGAATGGGGTGAAGTCTGTAATTAACTTTTCAATTCATAATTTCAGACAAAGTCAAAAGAAAAACAAAAAAAAAAAATTCTCATAGTAAACAAACAAAAATTATAAAAAATAATAAAAGGCTAGACAAGACAACACGAACGACTTTTGTGTGTCCCAACTCGAGTCCTTAAAATTAATGTCTAGCTCAGCTTTCATCGACATGAATTAATAAGTTCCATGAAAAAATGTATAGAGTCCCTATCAAAAAATAAAAAAATACAAACAACAAAAGCCCCTAATCTGGAATCTAAAGAAATTTAAAATTTAATCATCGATAACCGAATCGGTTGTTCTAATGGCTCATGAAAACGCTATCAACGGGACACGCAATGGCCATTTTCTTCGAATGTCAATTCCGTCCATCTTCAATCAATCTTCTGAAATTACCAAAACAAAACTGCCCATTAATTATGGTCACGGAATCGGACTTAAAAACTTAGAGAAGCGAAAGGCATTTGGAATCCGTTTCACCTGCAGCTTCATCGTGTCGAAGTTTGAAGAGTCTAAAAATTCCTATCATGACTATTAGCCCTTTGCATTGGAGGAGAAAGATGGAATGTTTCATGAATTTTTTTCTCGTGGTTTATCAATTGAAGATCACACACGCAACCCAGCTGGAAGCTGGATCCTTCTGAAGCTGGAAGTGATTTTTTCGGATTTAGGATGATTTTTCGTTGATTTGATTGACTTGGAATGATGAAATAATTAAAATCGAACATGGCAAGGCATACCTATTATTAGACAAACATTCTGTAGTCTGGTGCATTGATCATAGGGGCAGATGCATGCTCAACTGTTTGTAAAATGTCAATCACAATTAATTTTGAGTGATATGGGTTTTCGGAGCGAGGGTTTTCCTCAATCTTCTTCATTCTCATTTGACTTTGCATCAGAGATGGCTTCATAATTGGTTATTTATTCAAATGTGACGATTCAGAAAGTTGAGGTTGTAGTTTTTTTTTTTCCAAAAAGAAGAAAATTTAACTATATTTTTGGACAGAAACTGATAAGCGCCCACCCTTGAGTTAGATTTCTAAATGATTGTGATTGATATTAATTTTGAAACGTTATGGGCTGTCTATGTATGTATATGTGTAGTTATAGTAATTATCATAAAGATTTAAAGGCCTCTAGTAGATTTGACAGTGGAAAGTTGTCTTAAAATAAAATTAATTAGAGGCTCGTATAGAGAGCCTAAGCCTAGTGACTTACTACTCCCAGAGGATCTAAAATTTTCTGCCGATTCTGAATGGCTAATGAGCAGCACTTCTCATGACAAGAGATAATTTCGGAGGATTTATCAAGAGGTAGCACACCACTGAAAACCTTTTTTTCAGCGGCTAAGAATCGAAGCCCTTTGCATGACAGTGCAATGCACTAACCATTACGCCAAGGCGTAGTGTCTTAGTATGTTTATATTCATATTCTTTTTATTTGACTTTTTTTTATTATTTTCATATTTAAAGCGGGTGTGCATCGTCCACGCCCAAAAGTGACTCTCAAGGGCTCGAATCAGCACTTCACATAACTAATTATCTCAACCCATAGGGTAAGTATGGGCAAAATCGCACATGGAGAAATACAGTGGTTGTACTATGTATGTATGTGAAGAAAAATTAATTTAAAACTTGTCAAATTTTCTAACTGAGTGACATATCATAATAAAATGTTAATATCAAGAATTATATAACAAATCGACAGCAAGACTTCCAAGAATTCGAGTAAGATCGGTTCAGGGTAAAACATTGTTATAATCCCCTACACAAGAAAATGGTTCTACTCAAACACTTCTACAGACTTCTACAGACTCCCTTAAATAATAATAAAGCTTAAATATAATTTTAGCTTCCAGGCAGACATTACATTAAATAATTAAGTTGCATCTTTTTGAAAAGCAAAATTTATTGGGGGTAGGTTTTTTTTTTTAAACTGATACAAATTGTATTACAGTTATTTTTTTTATTAATTTTATTACCTACTTAAAAAAACCAGACTTCGAGAATACAAATTTCATTTTCCTTTAAAAAAAATTAAAAAAATGAAAAATCTCTGTATTAACTGGAAATGTCCAAACTTTTATGTAATTTTCACCTAGGATTTTAAAATCAAAAATGTTAACCTTTTGTATCAGGGAGACAAAATTTCATTAAAATATTGTTTCTTTAGTTGGAAAGTAGATATTTAAATTGCCACTCTGGCAGATGGCATTGATAATGCCCTACTAATTTTAGAAAAAAAGAAATAGAAGAACTAGTAAAATAATAAATTGTATTTGCTTCCTTAAATTAAACAATAAAATCTATAAAACTCAAAAATAGGTCATTTATCACATACATACAAATGATGTAATGATTTTATTAACAATTATTCTAGATTTGAATGCAGGTCAGGCACATACTTTGGTGAAAAATGTATCAAAAACTGTTATACACGGTGTCTGAAATTTCTTATTTGATTTTTTAATCTTTTATTAAATGCAGTCATCCATTTGATTTATATAATTTTTAAGTCCAAGTTTTAATAAAATTGCATAATACATAAAAACTATTTTGTTTTTGAAACATCAACATTCATCGGTTATGAATCTTGAGCGAATATAAGCCAACACTTGAAATTGGCAGTGCAAAATTATTTTTGACGAATGTTAAAGAAAATGTACCTATGTAAAAAATATAATTTTTAAGAAACCCGCTTCTACGAATTTATTCACACATTCATATATATATTCAAGAAATCAAATAAAATTTTTTGTCTTGAACTTAAAATTATTTTCAGATTTAATATGTACATATGTATGTATATCAAATTTTTAAAAGTCTATGCAACTTTAATGAACAAACTCTTATAAGTCGTGCATGATTATTTTAATTGGTAAAACAACTATATAGTTTGATACATGAAAAAGATTTCCTCATATCTTGAACAAATATGAATTAAGGCCAAAAATTAAAAATCGTAGCAGAAACTGATTAAAAAACTATTGTATATAAAATTTTAAAAACATTGGCGAAAAATTTTAAATAGCCTATTATTAAGGTATTAGTATGATACTACTCAACAATTTGCTAACTTTTAAGTAGTTTACTAACTCATTCTTAATTTTAACCATTTTCTTACTAGTATCGTACTAAGGCAATGACAGTTCGTGCAAAAAACCAAGTAAACAGACCTTTTGTGGCGTTTGTAAATAGCACGATTAAAATAAAATAAAATAGGTATTCGATGATTTGAACTTTAATAAAAGGGTTGAGAAAGTATGATACTATATTCCATTGAAATTTGCCAAATCGTTGTTAATCTACCGATTTTCTTCAAAGTTGGTAGGCATCATTTTTAATTATTTCCCCCTACATGTTTTTTTCTTTTTTTTAAGACTAAAAATAACGGTACCTGCTATACGAAATTTTTTTTGGAAATTTTGTTAATATTTTTTTTCTCAAAAACTGTTCGACAGATTTAACAAAAAAGATACAAAAAAAATTCATTTAGTTAAAGCTGGTACTAGTTGAAAAAAATGTTCCGAAAAATGGTTATTGAGGGTACCCCTCCATGGAACCATTCTTTTTGGTTTTGATTTTCTCAAAAACGGTACAACCGATTTTGATAATTTTTTTTGGTAAAGCTCTCCAAAAACCTAAACATAATTGTGTATTCAAATTTTCAAACAATTTTTTTTTGGATTTTTAAAAAAATTTCGAAATTTTTTTTTCAAAAATAAATATTTCGAAAACCTTACACTGGATTTTTCTTAAACTTAAAAAAAAGTTTCTCAACATAATCCACAAGATGTATGAAAAAAATTTTTACTTTACCTAAAACTAAAGGTGCCCACCATACTAATGTTAAAAAATGGTTTGCAAAAATCAAATTTTTCTCGAAAACGGTGCCTGGAGTTTTGATAAAAATTTTTGTATTTCAATTAATTTTATCGATCTTTAATATTATAAAAATTTTTTGAAATTAAGATATTACAGCTTGTACCTACCATAGAACCATTTTTTTAAATTTCGGATTACTCATTATCGACATAACGGATTTTAATGAAATTTTTTGTAGAGATGCTTGTTAAGTCTTAAGACCATTACATTTCAAAACTTAAAAAAAAAATATTTTTTGAATTTAAAAAAAAAAATCATTTTTTTTTTTTGGAAAATTCGATATTTCAAAAACAGCCAATATACTTTTTTGGAAATTCAATTTTCAATCGTACAGTAATCAAAACTTAAAGTTAATATACCAAATTTTTTTCTTAAAAATCTTTTAAAAATTTTGTACATAAAAGCTTTTTTTTTAAGAAACCACAACAAGGACTTATAATTTTTGTTCTTGCATAATTTCATTTTTGCATAGCATTCTGTTTTTATCTTTTACTACTAAAATAATTTAAAAAAATTAGATTTATACTTATGAACAGTTTTCTCGAATAACATTCGTTTTTAAAATTCCTAGTCTATTACATAGGAGCAAGTTCGTGCGACCCAGTCGTGCATTTTATTTTGGACTTAAATACAAACATTGACTTCTAAAAAGTTTTGCTAATTTTACAAATTTAAAAATGCTTAAAAAGATAATTTATTGATATAAAAAATCGAAACAAATTTTTGTAAATTCGATCATTTTAATGTTTTTTTTTTAGTTTAACTTTTACTTGCACATTAACAAGTACTTAAAATTTGAATACGAACATTGCTACTATTAATTTCTTCAGGTTCATCACACTATCTCTCTATATCTCCCCATTTCTCGTTTCTTCTGGCCTCTCGTCGATTAACAGAAATAAGTTTGTAGGGAAGGGAAGTACATAAGCATGGTTTATTTACGCAATGACCTGATTATGCAATATGAATGCCAAGTTGGCAACATTGGCCAAACAGAAAAATTCCTTCCACAAGAAGGACACCTTCTGACTAATACTGGATTAACACAACTGTCAAAGTGCCATTGTACAAGAACCTGTTATCTGTGTCTTATGACAAAAATAATTCGTGTAAATGCAACATATAAAGAGTATCTGTCACTGCTATGTAAACTGACACTACCTGAAAGAATTAAATACTGGATTTTACTAGTCCTATAGCTATGGTACAGAAATAAAAGAGCACCAGTATTGCCTAGTCAAGTGCGTGGCAGTACAGACTTTTTACAGTTACAAACTCAGGCTTTTGTCGACCCCCTCATAATTTCAGTTCAAATAATACTATACTCTGTCCAACAAAAATTGTCAGTACAGGGAAGATAGAACGTTTGTCTCTCATTCTGGTTGCATTGCCATGCATAAGTGTGTCGCCTTTTAAAGCTCTCACAGGGATTCCGTAGTTTACATTATAAATCACCGCAAATGAGAGTAAAAAACGCGTAGGGCTCCCGTCTGCCGATTCAAAACGAATGAAAATAATATTCAATTTACCTCTTCCCACAATACCAAGCGGTAAGATAATAGGCGCGTTTTTTTTTTAAGTTGAAAAGCAATACGACAACACTCAACATACTCATCTTCTTAAAATGTGTTCTCAAAAGCTTCAAATCCCAAAGCTCCTTAATAAAAACCACTGAAAAAGCTCCTTGCTTGCAATTGAGAATGATAATGGTAACTCTGTTTTGATGTAGATAAAGAGCGCACGATCGTATTGAGTGACACTTGACACTCTTGGATCTTGACAGTATCTCATCAGCAGTGGGATACGACGGTCGTGCTGGGGTGTACAACTTTTTGCAAAGAATTACAACAACAATTCCTTAAGAAAAGCCAGTGGCTTGCTCTTATTTTAGTGGCATTTTTCCTAACGCATTGTAGTGAGGGTGCATCAGGCGCCACTGCTTTAGAAAAAGCTCTCCCATAAGGCCTGTACTGACAATTTTTGTTGGACAGAGTATAGAAACACAAAATTCACTGTATTTTCTGAACTAATCAAATATAAGCAATTTGATTAATTTGAACTTTTTAGCGTTTGTGGTTTCTGAGATATAGGACTTAAGAATCGCGAAATCCGTAACCAACTGACTCACTTATAGATCATCAAAGCTAATGGATCACCACTTCCCGAAACCCGTAGAACCTTGTTATTTCGCAAAACGCTAGGTTTTGTGGTGCCTACAAAGTAATAAAATAATAAAATCGAAAATTTGTAATATAGGGGCGTGAAATCCACCCACTTTATCAAAAATTCTTATAAATTATATGGAGCACTACCGACTGTTGTAGAACTATGAAAACTGGTGAGAGGTAGGACCTTAAAATTTTCTATTCTGGGGCCATAGGCCCCACCCTCTTCATAAAAAAATTATTTTAAATTATATTGTTGTTAAATGTTGACATTTTGACGAGCGATGGGACTTCTATGTTGTTCATTTTCGTTTGTAAGATTAATCCCTTTGTCGTGATTGCTATTTCCTTGTCCATATTCAAACAGTTTTCGCTTTTGCTGACGAATCATTCCCTTTTCGATGGTTTTGAATCATTAATATTTCACACATTGCTTATGATCATCTCACTTCGGATACTCTGTCAAAAAATTAAAGTTCAAAATCAAAAGCTCAATAAATTAAATCACTAATGGTAAGAGTGTTTATTTCCACAAGTTTATCACTCTAAAGGTGCCTCTTGAGGTGGCATAACTTATACGATTTTTTTGTTCGCTACCTTTCGAAATATCACTCGAAAATGTCAATTGACTTTCATCTTGACTTCGGCAAAGAAATAAGAGAAAAAAATCTTCGGAACCCGAAATAAGGGTGAAACGATAAAGCAAATTCCATTTTAAGTTGGTCGATGATGATGCAGCCTTATTAGAGATTCCATCACTCACTTTACTTCACACACCCACACAAACACACACATGCTCTTAAATGATTCTCAACTTAGGTACCTATATACCATTTCTTAGAATTACAATTTTTTCTCCTAATGGTAGTTGAATATATTAACTTTTCTTTCATCCATATAACCCTCGAATAGTTGAAATTGGCTTATGAGAGGTGGCAGGCAACGACGATGGTAGGGCTGGTGGCGTCGTCGGTCGGCGGCGACGAGCGGTATATCTTTTTCTTAAAACTTTTTTTTGAAACTAATTCTATTTGCAGGGTGCTCCTGGTTGAAGGGCTTGAGTGTGTCAAGGATATCGTCGTCATCGTGTGAGGGCACATACGTTAGGTATATACACATTTAAGTGGATAAGTTTGATGGAATAAATTCTGTGAGCTAACTTGCTCGCACAACACACATACCTACCAAAGTTTATATTTTATTTTATACCTTCGCACATAACTTACAGCGAGTGGTATTTAAGGACTTTTTAAAGAGGCATTGAGCTTGAGGAATTGCATTTAAATTAAATGAGATCAAAGGAATTAATTATTTGATACTTTAAGCTATGAAGAGGACTCTCTGTCTCTATCTGATTTTATTGCCACAACTAGAAAAATAATACGTCTATAGCACACGTCAAAGGTATAAGGGTGCCCTAGAAGGGTGTGTGTAACTCGTGCCTATAATGTACCTTCCTATTACAAAAATATTTTGAATGATTTTATAACCAACTCGAGTGACAATTGTCATCAATAAATAATTTACAATTTTAAAATGGGGGAGCATGTCCAGATCACGTGCGTAGAAAACTTCGTTTAAATTCAAAATCTTCACTAAATAGTCGTATTAGTTGAAATTCATGGTTGGTATTTACTATAAGGGGTAGACTTCGTATACATATACCTACCTATGTATGTATATGTAACTAGATAAATTAGAAATACTTTTCGTTTAGGGTGGTTTAGGTTCTTGATTCAAGTAGACCTGAAAAACCTTCCAACAACTATATGCGCAAGAACGTGTATAAATTTCTGGGCCTTAGAACATAGGGGAGGCGAGCGTAAGATAAACTAAATCATTGATCAGTTTGGGTGATTTAATTTTGGAGAAAATCAAATTCTTACCATTTTTTTTGTTGGTTAATTTTTTTTTTGTCGATGGAAATCTTCAAAAGACACTTAGTAATATTCGGCACTAACTAGTGTCGGATTCTTACCGCACCAAAACCATCGGGATCAGAACCAATAATTTTTCTCTCTTATTTTCGAATAATTTTTGGGGGAAGTTTAAACTTTTAATACCTTCCCATAGCTTTTAGACCATCATCTCACGAAGCTTGGTTCTTCTAAGTCTCCGAACGCTGTCTCTTACATTTAAGACGGTTTCCATCTCTGAGTTGACTTGAGTTCGCAGTCGCTGATTGTGTGATACATCATATTTTTCTAACCTTAACTTCAGTTCTACTCTTTACTTTTCGAAGTGCTCTTTCCATTTTAGCTTTGTATCAGAAGGTATTTGGCATTATTGGCGTAAGGTACAGCTTTACCGTTGATAAAAATTAGAACATTATTTAGTTTTTTGTTTGTTAGGTAAATGCGTCGATTTTGTTTGACACGCTATCGTTGCGTCCAATCTCTAACTTTATCGTATGCAGTTTTCTGAACCCTTCGAAACGGATTTATCAGGCACGAATATCGCAGTATCGTCAGCAAAGGTGGCCATGATAGCGTTGATTGTCCACTGGAATATTCCTAACATATAACAAATACAGTGTTGGTCCTAAGACACTTCCTTGGTGTACGCCGGCTTAAATTTTTTTTAGTCTCGAGTAATTTTGGTCTTACCGAACTCAAAAGAGTTGGTTCGTAACGCAGGAGTTCAGTTTTTCGAAGTACTGCCTGGGAAGATCCCTATGCAGTTCGTACTCAATTCCCAAATGACAAACCTTTGCAAAGACTTGAGCAAAATCTAAGAATGGAGCTGTATATACTTGCTTTTCTTCAAGTGCTTTTTTACAACATGCATAATTCTATATGCACTTCGTCTATCGTGGAATGTTTGTTTCTTAATCCAAATTCCAAACTGATGGTTCGGGATTAGTCTTCTTTCTTCTTTCTAAGCCTTTTTAGGAGCAGTATCTCGAAAACTTTTGCAATGATTGGTATAAGCGATACAAGTCTGTAAGATGTTACTTCTGTTGGTGGGTTACCTTGCTTGGTTATAACAATGACTTCTGCAATTTTTTAAATGTTGTGGCACATATCTAAGCTTAAGGCATGCTTTAAATACAGATAGTAGTAGATTGTAGTTTTTTAAAGGCTATTGGAGGCATCTCAATAGCATGAGCAGTTACCCTACTGATTTTTCGTTAGATAACTTATGTTGATGTTGATACATGCTTCTTACTTCTTTGAGCGTGACAATGGGAATTTCACATCTGTCGCTTCTTTCAACAAATACGAGTAGTAAGTCATCTGTAGCTGCATTTGCTGAGAATGCCTTAAAGAAATTCGCAAGATGTTCAGCCAAGATATCAGCCTTCTGTTTCGGGTTCCTGATCCAATTTCCATTTTGAGACTATATTGGCGTGATTTGCGTCTGCGGGCTTCTTGGACGCTTGGCTGCTTTCTATAAGGATTATTCGGTAGAAGCATCAGTCGCCAAACTTTTTAGGAATCATCGAGTGAATCTCGTAGTTTGCCATTTTCTACGAGCTCTTCTTTTTTCCAATACTAGCTCATTTATTTCGACAGGATATTTTTCTTTTATTTTTCTTTCTCTGCATA
Organism: Philhelius festivus; assembly: GCA_963931855.1. Lineage (NCBI taxonomy): Eukaryota > Metazoa > Arthropoda > Insecta > Diptera > Syrphidae > Philhelius > Philhelius festivus. The sequence continues at coordinate 85,812,024 of OZ007557.1, read as the reverse complement.
TTAAAATAGTTGGAGTACTTTGTTCTGCAACTTGTTGCACGTCAACAATAAATTGCTCTTCTTCATGATCAAGTTGCTTAATTGTTTCCATAGGGGATCCAAAGTTTACAAATCCGTAATGCTTATCTCTAAATTCTTTCCAGTTTGTTTTCTTATTCACGAGCTTAGGATTACTTTTTTCTATAATTTTTACCTCAGTCAGTGACAAAATTACTGGAGTATTAATTACCTTCGTTTTAATCCTTAAGCTACGAAAGAGCCAATAGGTTGTGGTATTTTGTTATGATCAGATGGCCCGTATGTTGGAAAACCAGCGGAATAGAACTCGCAGTAACGTGTGATTTTTTAAGAGCTATCGGAAATTAAAAAAGAAAAAAACATAAAATTCAGAAAAATGCATGAAATCTTTATTTGAATCAGTAGTATGGTCGATATAATTTAATGTTTGAAGATTATTTCATGCAAATGTTGGCCACGGCTGCGCTTCAAATGGTCCATCCGCTTAGTCCAGTTTTGGCATACTCTTTCTAACATTTCGGCCGGTATCTAACGAACAAATGCCTCAATGTTGGCTTCCAGTGCGTCACTCCAAGCGGGCTTGTCGCTATATACGTAGACATGAGCCTTAGAATAGCCCCACAGAAAATAGTCTAGAGGCGTTAAATCGCACGATCTAGGCGGCTAATTGAGCGGCAACAAACGTGAAGTAAACTGTTTACCGAACTCGCCTCCAATTGGTCCATTTTTACGCGTGCTGTGTGGCATGTGGCACCGTCTTGTTCAAACCACATGTCATGCAAGTCATTTTGCGCAAAAAAAATTTGTTACCATCGCACAGTAGCGCTCAACATTCACAGTAACGTTGCGATTTGCATCATCTTTGAATAAATACGGCCCAATGATTCCGCCAGCCCATAATCTGCACCAAATAGTGACTTCTTCTGGATGTATTGGTAGCTCTTGCAAAGCTTCTGGCTGCTCTCCATTCCGAATACGCCAGTTTTGCTTGTTCACGTATCCATTCAACCAGAAATGAGCTTCTTCGCTGAACACAATTTTTCGATAAAAAAGTGGATCTTCCGCCAACTTTTCAAGATCCCATTCACCAAAAATTCGGCATTGTGGTAGGTCGTTCGGCTTCAATTCTTGCACCAGCTGTATTATTATACGCCTAAATCCTTCCGCAAAATTTTCCAAGTAGTGGAGTAACAGAGGCCCAGAGGATATGTTTAGCATTTAAGTCGTCACGAACAAGGAAGTTATGCCCTAGCAAATTTAGGAGTTCTCCATAGTCTTCTTCAGTTGGAGAGCGCCTTGGTGGACAGTATATAGCTGCTATCTTAAACTCTTTCTTTTTTATACCAATACTTATGGTTGTTACTTCCATGTTTTCATTAGTGAAGTTTGAATTCAGTGAACAATTTAAGGTTACTGAAAATTTATATTAATAACTTTAACTATAAAATGTCACTCTTTTTCCATTTTTGTGTGAGGGGTAGGTCCACTTTCAAACCTTGAGGAAATAATAACACAAAGTGTTGTTCTTCTCTTTTGGACCAAGTTTTTTAACTTCACCACGCTGCCCATTTAAAAAGATCCCAAAATAGGGTAATTTGTTTAAAACACTTCACTATTTCGAATAAATCTTAATATTTCGTGCCTAGTTCAAGTATTTTTATTTTCAGAAAATTGTATACACTCCCTCTAAGGGGATCTTTCTTTTTGTTGTACCCTATACCTGATGTATATTCAATTCTGTGACTTTCAAAGTACCATAAGACATAAAACCTAAGCACTGATTAATAATTTACAGATATTTTATTTTTAATAATTTAACGAGCACAAATATGACATTCTCCTTATTAATTGACCGTGGAATTTCCAACACCCTTCTTACCATCACCAGCATCTTAAGTATGAAAATAATTTCCAAAAGGATTAAGTTTATCATCTATCTGTTTTTCTTTTTAGATAAAAAAATCTTATTCCACGAAGCAGATGTGCCTTTCTTTTACTTAACATGGGTATCTTCGCCATAATCCTCAGCTCGGTCAGAATGGTAATAAATTATATATCCTAGCTGAAGCTATTTATCTATCTGCTGATGTTTTCTTCGAAAACAAACAAAAATCAGCCTCCACCTCCTGGTTTCTGTGAGATTGACTTCCAGCTTCAGTCTGATGCTCGTTTTATTAATAGTCGTGCTGTTCGATAGGTGGAATCGGTATGGCTATAGATTCCCTTAAGTCACAAGATAAAGAAGCTCTCGCATGTTTAACAACCCCACATATAGCCGCATCTGGATTAACAACAACAACAAGAGTGCCTGAGTTCGAGATACGATTTCGATTTTTCGTGTTCGTGTTCATGTCTGATCACCCGTCGAACGGTAAGTGGAGACGTGCCACGCCACGCTCTGTTGCATCCTCCTGTGCACATCATTCATAAACTTTAACACAGCAAAAAATATATTTTTTTTATAGATTCTTATGCATCTATGAATGACGCAGAGCAATATCTCTAAGATACACAAAACATAAAAAGAAGATTTTCTTCAATCAATCGTAATCTCGGGGGCTTAATACAACTGACGTCTGCTACTTAAGATTCGACGTTCATCATTGGTGGCAGTGGGGGAGGGGGAATCTATTCCCCGTGCTGTCCTGCGCATCCGTGTCGTGCCGTGCCGGCTAAGTGCACTTCTCAATATCGCCGGCGGATTGAGCGCACATCCAATGGATATTATGACAGGCGTTGAGACAGCCTAGGAGCAAGTGTGCGCACGTATAGCTACTTATCATATTCGGGCTGGAGTTGCTTCCATGTGGTGTCTGGAGTGTTGATCTATTATCGTTCTGGCTACTTCTTTGTTTTTGGGGATGTTAAGTTCAAAATTGTATATGTCGAAATGTGGAAGTAATTTGGAACCCATTTCGACACTAATCCGAAGCTGCAACTGTTTTGTAATTTTTCTCTTAACGACTTGACTGGCACCACTGGCAGTCAATTGCATGTTTTTATGGACTTAAATGGTTAATTATGTTCTTGTTGTTCTTTCGTCGCAGAGGGGGAGACGAAACTGATAGAAAAGATGAGTTGATGGATCTTAAAGATCGGTCGCTGCTTCGAGAGGCATTAAACGTGAAGGGATTAGAGGCGATGTTTGGCTATGTTCATTGTCGCATTAAGACAGATAGATAAGTCAAAGTCAAAGAATAAAAAAAAAGATTAATGGACTAAGCTCCTGATGGCCTCGTGTTTGTTAACAAAAATGATGACAAAAATAGACCATCTATCAGACCATGAGAGTGACAGATGTTAGGGACTATAAGCTAAGTGCCTTCAGGGGTGGGCAAAACAAAACTAAATGATTCAATTTAATTTTTTGTTAGGAGCACTTAGTAGCTGTTAAATATTAGAAAATAAGAGTGTTTAGGGTTTTTTATCGATAAATTGATATCACGTATATCTACGGGAAATACAAATGACAAAAAAACTTGAGATAAAAGTATTTTTGATGAAATTTTTTTATTTAAGTATATGTACAAGGTGGCGCAAAAAAAAACGATTTTGAGTGATGGAAATCTTTATTTGGACTTTTACAATTTTTTCTGTTAAGTGCAAAGGATGATATCCGTCAGGTGGCTGTCGCCAATGTTGATACACATTTGTGCCCGTTTTATCGCATTTTCCATGACTTTCCCCTAGATTTAAGGTGGTAACATTTCGCATTCTTGCCGAATATTCTCCTTAAGGGATGCTCTTTTCTGAAGCTTGCTGGCATAAGCTCGAGACTTCAACGTAATTTCGATTTATCGTCAGATCATACTCCAGTAATTTTTTCTCTGAATTAGGTAGAATTGATAGAAAAAAATAGCCCCAAAGTTGTGAATAAGAGAAAAAACTGAAACCAATTCAGAGATAAGCTTGAAAGTTTTATAAACCTGAGATCCTCTATGTAAACAATTGAACAACTTGATCACTAAGCAGAACAATTCCTTGTTGATGTGTACATATCCTGTCGATATAAAAGAGCTGATATTGGAAAAAAGAAGAGCTCGAAGAAAATGGGAAACTATTAGATTTCCAGGCCACAAGGCAGTTTTCAACCGTCTTAATAATGAACTAAAAAAAATCAAACAATTCAAATGATACACTTGATGATTCCTAAAAAGTTTGTCGACGGATGCTTCAACCAAATACTCGATATGGAAACAGCCAAGCGTCTACGAAGACCGCAGACACAAATCCCGCCAATAAAGTTTCAAGATGGAAATTGGATCGGAAACCCGAAACAGAAGGCTGATTTATCTTCGCTGAACATCTTGCGAATATCTTCAAGCTATTCTCAGCTAATACAGCTACACATGACTAAGATACAGTTGTTGATACAAGTGACGAATGTGAAATTCCCATTGTCACGCAGATGACACTCACAAAGAAGTAAGAAGCATGTGTCAACGTCAACATAAGATTTCTAACGAAAAATCACCAGGGTAACTGCTCAGGCAATTGAAATGCCTTCAATAGTCTTCAAAGAACTACAATCTACAACAATCTGTAAGCGTGCCTTAAGCTTAAATATATGCCACAACATTAAAAAATTGCAGAAGGAATTGTTATAACTAAGCAAGGTAAGCCACCAACAGAAGTAACATCTTACAGACCTATATCGCTTTTACCAATCATGGCAAAAGTTTTCGAGATACTGCTCCTAAAAAGGCTTAGAAAGAAGAAAAAAGAATAATCCCGAACCATAAGTTTGGATTTAGAAATAAACATTCTACGATAGACCAAGTGCATAGAATTACGGATACTGTAGAAAAGGCACTTGAAGAAAAACAAGTATGTACAGCTCCATTCTTAGATGTTGCTCAAGCCTTTGACAAGGTTTGGCATTTGGAAATTAAGTACAAACTGCATAGGCATATCTTACCAGGCAGTACTACGAAATACTAAACTCTTACATTAACCGACTCTTTAGAGTACGGTATAACCAAAATTACTCGGAACTAAAAAAAATTAAGCTGGCGTACCCCAAGGAAGTGTCTTAGGACCGACACTGTATTTGTTATATATTAGGAATAGTACAGTAGACAATCAAAGCTATCATGGCCACCTTCACTGACGATACTGTGATATTGGTGCCCGATAAATCCGTTTCGAAAGGTTCAGAAAAACTGCAAAATGCAGTCAATAAAGTTAGAGATTGGACTCAACGATGGCGTATCAAATTAAATGAAACAAAATCGACTCATAGTACCCCTTGGCATAATGGTCAGTGCGTTGGACTGTCATGCGGAAGGAGAGGAATTGACAAATTCTCCACGAGTATCTCTTGCCATGGAAAGTGCTGCCTATTAGCCGTTCGGAATCGGCCGTTCCTGGTAACACGCACAAAGGAATAGTTGTAAGTCACTTCACTGAAAATAAATAATATTGATAAAAACGTTTTGTTGACATTCAACAAAATAATTTAATCGTCTTGATTAAATTTTTGTCAATACGAAAGAATGATTTTATTGATTTCACAATTTTTTTTATAATTCAGCATGGTTTTTTGTCAGTTTAACAAAATATGCACTACAAATAATATTGTCAGTTTAACAAACCAAGTTTTGTTAATATAGACAAACTTTTTTGTGATGTTAACAAAATGTTAGTTGTATCTAAAAAAAATCTGTTTTGTAAATGTTTGTCAATATCACAAAGTTTTTGTTAGTTTTTTTTTTTTTGTCAATTTAACAAAAAATGAAAACGTTTTTGTTAAAATGACAAATATTTTGTTTTGGGGTTGAGTTATTTTGTAATATTGATGAAATAATATTATCAGATAGATAATACTCGTACTATTTTGTAAGGAAACCAAAAAATTCTGCGCGTATATTTTTTTGATCATGACATTTCTTTTGTGTAGTTGTGTAGTTCACATTTGGTTTTTGTCAAAAAATCGATGCAAGATTAACTGAACTTAACAAAAATTGCGTATTGTCCATAGGCCCTCACATATGGTTACATGTGAGATCGTAGGGGCGAAACGGCAATTTTTTTTTGACTTAAATTCCAAAAAAACTATTTTTAAAAAATTAATTTTGTTTTTTTAATTAAAATTTTTGTTATTCAAAATTGACAAAATATTTTGTTGAATTGACAATATATTTTGTTAATTTAACAAAATATAACAAAAAAGTTTTGTTACTTTAACAAAACAATTTTGTTGATTTAACAAAAAAAAATTGTTAATCCGATAATAATAAAAAAAAAAAAAAATTAACATTAACAAAAAAATTTGTTAATACAACAAAATAATCGTTAATATGACAAATTAATTTTGTAAATTGTACGAAATTTTGTCATATTGACAAAATATTTTTGTTATTTAAACAAATTAATATGTTGGCATAACAAAATAATTTTGTGGATACAGCAAAATAGTTTTTGTTACCTCAACAAAGTTCTATAATTTTTGTCAATTTGATAAAACTTTTTGTTGGATGTATATTGAAAAATTTTTTGTCAAATCAACCTACATTTTTATCATACTCGTATATACCAAGATTTTATTTTCAGTGTAGGTCCTGGTTCACTCCGAGCTATTGCACCACCAATTTTATTTATTTTTAAAATCGACGCATATAAAGTTAACAAACAAAAAACTAAATAATGTTCCAATTTTTATCAACGGTAAAGCTGTACCTTACGCCAATACTGCCAAATACCTTGGAATGACAAAGCTAAAATGGAAAGAACACTTCGAAAAGTAAAGAGAAGAACTGAAGTTATAGTTAAAAAAATATGCTGTATCACACAATCAGCGATTGCAAACTCAAGCCAACTCAGAGTAGAAAGCGTCTTAAATGTAAGAGACAGCGTTCGGAGACTTAGAAGAACCAATTGTCGTGATCTGGTGGCCTAAAAACTATGGGAAAGTATTAAAAGTTTAAACTTCCCCCAAAGTTATTCCAAAATAAAAGAGAAAAATCATTTGTCAATCTTTCATAGATTCGTTCTGATCCCGATGGTTTTGGTGCGGTAAGAATCCCACACTACTTAGTATCTACCAATTATTACGCAGTGTCTTTTGAAGATTTGTAACGGCAAAAAAAAAAGTAAGTCTAGAGCATTATTTAAGGATTTCTCAAAGACCTTACCTAAAAACGCTATGGGCATTTAAAAATAATTTTAAGAAAATGCAAAGTAAATTTTTAGATTTAAAATTGATAATATCGACAGATATGTTGAGGGAGAATGGGCTTAAAGTAAAACTTTTTACTAAAGCCAAGACTCCTCGTAAAATTTTGAAAATAATTCAGCCAAAACTTGTTTTTTTTTTTTAATTTGAGAGCAACGTTTCAGCTACAAAATGCACTAAATAAGTGCAGCCAAGCCTGTTTAGAAGATATGAAGGTATCTATTATATTTAAAAAAAAAGTCGTTCTTACCCCGACTATGGGGTAACTCTTAACATAGACGTAGATAAATTGTATTGGGTTGATTCTCAGCCGCTGCAAGAAAGTTTTTCAAGGGTGTACTACCTCTTGCGAGGAATTGACAAATTCTTCAAGAATTACTCTTGTCATGAAAAAAAGTGCCTGTGCTCATTAGCCGTTCGGAATCGATAGAAAATTTTACATCCCCTTCATATCTCCAAACGAGGACACAGAAATGGTTGATAGTTGTATGTCACTAGGATTAGGCTTTCTTTGAGCTGTCGTGGCCTCTAGTTTATTTATTTTTTAACGAATCATCAAACTTCTTTATTTTTCTGAGCAGTATCAATCGCTATGAAATTTAGAAAAAAAAAGTGATAAATATAAAAAATTTAAATCATTCTTAGGTCAACAACATTTTATTAGAACTTAGTTTTTTTGTTAAAAAAATATTTTATACATTTCGGCTTGATACAAAGTATAGACTTGAACATAAAATACCAAATATGCCACTAAAAGTCTGAAAATACATTCAACAAAATACCGATCCGATAAGAAATATCATTAAAAATTCGATAAAAAAGAGTCTTTTATCGAAAACGTTTTCGACAATAATGTCTCTCCTGTTTTTTGACTGTCACTCCTTTTTATGATCCATAGCACTCAGACTCATTTTCAGACTTTACTTACAGCACCATTCAACTAGCCGCGGCAGCATCATAATTTATAAACACTGTCAACCATTTGATTTATTTATGACGGCATTAGCCTTACAAGGAAACATCTTCCAAATCGTCATTTAGAGTTTCTTTTTTATTGGCAGTTGCATTTAAATACAATTTGACGCATGCATTGCATGTTTTTGTCCTCATCTTAGTGCCGATGGGGTACCTTAAAATGTCTTTATTTTTGTTAAGTGTTGTGTTGTCCTTTTAAGTGGCGACGACACCATCATTGGGATTGAACAATTCTCCGGCCATTATCATCATCACCACCTCCATCCGTGGCGTCGGAATCATCATCGTCTTCTTCAGCAACATTAAGAGCAACATCAAGAAAACTATTCAATCAATAAATTTTACAGGTTTCATGCTTTGGAGAGGGTACTTTGTGTCAATGCGAGCAGTATCGGATTCAAGACTGGATTCATAAAAAAGTACCATCGTTAAAAAAAAAATATGAATGTGATGGTCCATCATAAATATTGCTCCGACCATCAGATATAGAGGTATGGAAATGATGGCCCTGGGACATTCCTCTTTTCACTGACACAATACTACACTGTCAGAAAGTTTTGGATATATCAAAATCGAAAATTCGAAAAAAATGAAATTCTGAATTTCGAATTTTTTCTAAAAGGAAAATTAGACTTTTACTCAAAAAAAAGCTGACTTTTACTTACAAAAAGCTGAATTTTGATAGAAAGCTTTATTTTTTTGTATGAAGCAATTTCCTTAAAAGAACTTTGATGAAACAATGGGACTCACGTTCTCAGAGGGTGGGGTATTGTGATAGGTCGCATAATTCGGTCTTATGCAAATTTCTCAAAAAATATCTGTTTTTTTTTTTTTTTTAAGATACAAATTTTACTTAATATTTTTTATATCACAAAGGATAGTGATACTTTATTGGTACAATCATAGATTTGGAGAAAAATGTACAAAAACAGTACATCATTATTATACACAAGGTCCCAATCACACAAAAAATTTGAAAGCTTGTTTTTTATGAATATCCATCGACATGTTTTTTTAAAGAATTAAAGCCAAAAATAACAGTTCAAAATTTTTAACCTATTAAGTAAAATTAAGTTTTTAGAAAAAAATTAAAACAACTACCACTTCGGAGGTCTCAAAAGCGCAGCCACTGAATTTAAATATATTTAAATATTTTGTTTTTGTTTGAAAACTTAATGTTCTAAAAACTTCAAAATCAAATAAAATTATTAATAAAACTATCTAAAACGGCTACTACGATATTAGTTAAATTTTGTATGTTTCCTACTTTTGAAACAATTTTCATTGCAAAAGTTGTTACCCGATGTTCTTTCGATGAATATTTTTTTAAAATGAAAAAAATTGTATGTTTAAATTTGTTTCCATTAAGTCGATAAAATGATATTGGATAAGCAGACCATTTGGTGACCATCCGGTCCCGATTTGTGGCATTGCTCATCACTCCAGAACGTCCGGTGTGGAGATACTCGTAGGTCCTTGCATTCTTAATGCATATTCTTTTTAAGGGCTTTAAGAGTCTTTGGCTTGCTGATATAGACACGTGACATCAAAAAGCGGGCGACCTTGGGGCGAACGCAAATCTCTAGAATGTGTGATTGAATGAATGAATCATGTATTGGTGGTATATCACTGCGGCCTAGAGGCTATAAGTCTATTGTGCCCCACTTGAATAAGGATGAACTTGCTCATCTTATTGTTCTTCCTCCAAATCTATTGGTCTTAGGAATCTTAGTGTTTGGGGTGCCTTCAGAGAGAATAAATCGTTCCTATTTCACTTGGTATTGCCCCAGATAGTTGAACGTGAGAATGGGTGACCCAAAAATGTAGTCCTCAGAATTTGAAACACATATGTTTTCCGGTCCCAATTGAAGAAGAAAAAAATCGTTGCGTATTACTCTGTAGGGCTTGCCGTCCACAGAAATGTTTGTGTGGGTGCAATAGCTCTTTGGTGGATTACACAAAGATTTTTGGTTCCCCAGAACGTTAATTTTGCTTATTCACGTATCTACAGAGATAAAAAATAGGGTTTATCAATCATGATGCTTTTCGATGGAAAGTCGGCTCCGTGGTTGAGATTCAGGATAGCTTGAGCGTAAGTTAAACGCACTCGAGAGATCAACAACTAACAGTTGATGCACTTTCTGTTATTTGTAAGGGAACATCTTCAAGTATTTCTCCAAAATTACTGCAAAAGACCGAATGTCGTCTGGCTGATACTTCGTGGTCTTCTGTAACATCTTCAGGCACAGCAGCGATATTATCAGCAGACCGGCTGCTACAGGACAGGACTACCATATTTTTCTAACAAAGCAGCTGAAATCCACGCTCAAGCAAATCGAAGCAATTATTCTGCGTTCTTTAGAAGTATAGCAACTCATGTCATATTGGCGTGTACTCGTATTTTGTATTGGTTTACTTCACTTATTGTCGAAACTCAAAATAGTATCGACATTTGCAGCCATTTGCAAAAATTATAGAATCTTCCGAATAGGTGACTATTTTTGCTTCACCTATTAACTTCCAAAAAAAGTTACAATACAAAAAACTAAATTAGACCAAATTTCAACAACAATGTTACCCAACGTTCACTCCTAAGAACTTAACCCCTGGCCCATATTTAAGGTACTTTTTCGAAAGGTTTAAGGACGTACAAATAAAAACTCTCTATACCTAGATTCAGTTTGGTCTATTTGGTTCGTCATTTTTTTCGTCAAGTTTTCCTGGGCTAACAGTAAACATTTTTAATAAGTTTGGACTTTAGACTTAAGATTATATTATTTTATTATTGGTCACAGTTCTTAAACAGTGCAAACCATATCTTTTGTATTTACTTTCCCACTCCAACTTAACTCCATTTGTCCCCTTTTTTTAAATATCAGATTTATTTCAATTCTCTTAAGTTAAAGAAAAAAGTGAGTAGACGGAAAGTGTTTAACTTAAATTCTTTATTTTTTTTCCTCAGGTTAAACTTTGTCAGTTGGTATCCTAAGAAACTATGGGCAGTGTTTGTTCCAAAAAATTTGTTTTTTTTTGGTAAAAAAGTGAAAATAACTATTTTGGGAAGATTTTTTAAAACTCTTTCTTATTGGACAATAAATATATACAGGGTGCGTGTATGTTCCAGGGTGATGTTTGTTTTTTGAACAACTTTTGAATGCAATACAATTTTATAATTTATTATATGTATTTATATTTATATTTATATTTATATTTATATTTATATTTATATTTATATTTATATTTATATTTATATTTATATTGTATATTTATATTTATATTTATATTTATATTTATATTTATATTTATATTTATATTTATATTTATATTTATATTTATATTTTATATTTATATTTATATTTATATTTATATTTATATTTATATTTATACTTTATATTTATATTTATATTGTATTTATATTTATATTTATATTTATATTATATTTATATTTATATTTATATTTATATTTATATTTATATTTATATTTATATTTATATTTATATTTATATTTATATTTATATTTATATTTATATTTATATTTATATTTATATTTATATTTATATTTATATTTATATTTATATTTATATTTATATTTATATTTATATTTAATATTTATATTTATATTTATATTTATATTTATATTTATATTTATTTATATTTATATTTATATTTATATTTATATTTATATTTTAATTTAATATTTATATTTATATTTATATTTATATTTATATTATATTTATATTTATATTTATATTTATATTTATATTTATATTTATATTTATATTTATATTTATATTTATATTTATATTTATATTATATTTATATTTATATTTATATTTATATTTATATTTATATTTATATTTATATTTATATTTATATTTATATTTATATTTATATTTATATTTATATTTATATTTATATTTATATTTATATTTATATTTATATTTATATTTTATATTTATATTTATATTTTTATATTTATATTTATATTTATATTTATATTTATATTTATATTTATATTTATATTTATATTTATATTTATATTTTATATTTATATTTATATTTATATTTATATTTTATATTTATATTTATATTTATATTTATATTTATATTTTATATTTTATATTTATATTTATATTTATATTTATATTTACTATTTATATTTATATTTATATTTATATTTATATTTATATTTATATTTATATTTATATTTATATTTATATTTATATTTATATTTATATTTATATTTATATTTATATTTATATTTATATTTATATTTATATTTATATTTATATTTATATTTATACTTTATATTTATATTTATATTTATATTATATTTATATTTATATTTATATTTATATTTATATTTATATTTATATTTATATTTATATTTATTATTTATATTTATATTGTATATTTATATTTATATTTATATTTATATTTATATTTATATTTATATTTATATTTATATTTATATTTATATTTATATTTATAATTTATATTTATATTTATATTTTATTTTATATTTATATTTATATTTATATTTTATATATTTATATTTATATTTATATTTATATTTATATTTATATTTATATTTATATTTATATTTATATTTATATTTATATTTTATTTTATTTATATTTATATTTATATTTATATTTATATTTATATTTATATTTATATTTATATTTATATTTATATTTATATTTATATTTATATTTATATTTATATTTATATTTATATTTATATTTATATTTATATTTATATTTATATTTATATTTATATTTATATTTATATTTATATTTATATTTATATTTATATTTATATTTATATTTATATTATAGTTTATATTTATATTTATATTTATATTTATATTTATATTTATATTTATATTTATATTTATATTTATATTTATATTTATTTATATTTATATTTATATTTATATTTATATTTATAGTTTATATTATATTTTATATTTATATTTATATTATATTTATATTTATATTTATATTTATATTTATATTTATATTTATATTTATATTTATATTTATATTTATAATTTATATTATATTTATATTTATATTTATATTTATATTTATATTTATATTTATATTTATATTTATATTTATATTTATATTTATATTTATATTTATATTTATATTTATATTTATATTTATATTTATATTTATATTTATATTTATTATTTATATTTAACATTATATATGGAATATGAAGTCGGTCAACATGAGCACCTCTGGCCGTGGTACAAATCCAAGATCTTTTAAGCACATTTTACATTTTTTTTCACAGATTTCTGTTGTTATTTCACCAATTTCGTTTCTGTTGTCCCTACGCATAGAGGTTGTGGTTGGTTTCTTCATTTTTACCTTTGCTTCAAGTACCTCCATAAGAAGAAATCGACAGGTATTAAATCAGGCAGAGCATTGTGGGGGACAATCGATATCACCATTTTTTTGACATAATTCGGTCGAGAAAAATTTCTCGTAAATTTGCACCAGCTGTGTGTGATCTCCCACCGTCTTGTTGGAAGCACATGTTCTGTAGACCTAATTGATCCAATTCGGGCACAAGAAAGTTTTTCAATTTCCCGATAGCGGACACCAGTAATTGTAACAGCATTGCTTATGGCATCCTCAAAGAAATATAGCACAATGACGCCACCATCAGTCCAAAAGATGCACCATAAAGTTACTCTACAAGGGTTTAATGGTCGTTGGTCTATATAATTGAAGGTTCTTATAAAGTATTTTTGCTTAAAATGGCGCTCGTCTACTAGGAGCTGTACAACTCGAGCACTTCCGACCCTATCGACTTTGATGGTCCTTTCCATGCTTCCATAGTTACAATTAATTGTTATCGACCACTTTCCCACGACTGTAAAATGTCATCTAACAAATTCCATTCACACAAAAATGGCCGACAAATAAAATCGACCTTGAACATAGAAATGAACCCTGCATAAACATTTCGACGTCACTACAAGAAATTATCAGAACTTTAAGCTGAATATTTTTTATAATCTTAAAATCGAAATAATTCAGTTTTATGTACACGATTTTTAATAGCTCCCATACGGTTCAGTATTTTTGGAGGTTAAGATGCCTAAAATACAAAATTGGCTTTTTGTCCACAAAAGTTTTACGTAATGGTTGTTAAACGGGTAAAATTATTCCAAGAAAACTAAATAAAATCAAACCAAGAAAACAGCTACAGAGGTTATAACTTTAAAACGAGCGTCTAGGTATAGGTTAGGTTAGGTTGTTGGACTGACAATTGACGTCACACTTAGATTAAAGTAGATCCATTGTGTTACCCGTGAGTGTAATCACTCTTTTCTGATAAAAACCTATGTGTTCTGTTAATCAGTCAAGTCAAGCCATTTTGAGGCATTGACGAAGTTCAATATGTGAATTCCTGAAATATTAGAAAGATCTTCTAGATTGTCAAAGAAGTAACTATCAAGCCAAGGGCAATGACAGAGAAAGTGTGATGTGTCTTCATGTACAGCGTCTAGGTATACTTCAAGTTGAAGGAGCTTCCTCAAAATTCTTAATTGGAATTAAGGATATTCTAAAAATATAGAAAAGTTGATCTTGCTACCGTCAAACTTAAATAGATCAATGTAGATCCGTTATGATACAATAGGAAAAGTGATTGTGTATTGAAACATATGATAATCCTATGTTATTCAAGCCCGTTAAGGGTATTGATTAGTTTCAGCAAGCTTAAGACTGAAATGTCGGAGGGTAGTTCTATGTCATTGAGGAAATGTCTGTCGTCACATAATCAACTGGTTGAGGAAAGGTAGACGCCTTTTAAGAGTGTGATCTTTTCCTATAACCCCACTTAAGAAATCATCCCCCCCCCTCAGACCCGCAGGAGCATGTGGCTCCTTGCTACCTCTGGTAGATGAATTTGGTTGGTCTTATGGTTCATAAAGCTTAGCGGATTAATAAGTTAGGATTCTAAAACCACGAATTTTTTTTCTCATATTAAGTACTTTCCAATAAGGACAAGTTCATGGAAATCATATTGTCTTGTCTTTTCCTGTTTCTGTATAATTCCGAGATTAAATACAAACCACTATGGCTACACATGCCAATATTCGCTGACTGAGTTCTGAAGCAGTTAGAAGCGGATTCTGAATTCAGAAAAAAAATAATTTTCAGCGACATTGACCATTTTTAGGTGTGGGCCAGCTAGAAAAGATGCCCTTGCACACGAGGACTTTCGACTGACATGGCATCCACAGAAAGTCACTGTTTTGTGTGAATTGTGAGTCGGTGACATCTTCGGTCCGCACTTCTTTGAAAACAACGATGGAATTGCCAATACACGATACTTATTAATTTCAATTTTAAGACGAAACCTTTCATATTGAAAATTCGTTTCTCAGAATAAAATTTCAGAACTGAAAACCTCGCATGTTTACCTTAGGAAAAAAGTTTTAAGAATTGTGTTTACGCGCTTTACAATTCATATAGCAATTCATTTTTAAAGGATAAAAAAGGTAAACTTTATAGGAACAGACAATTTCAACCATTAATCCTATTTCACTGTTCGACCTTTAAGAACTCCAAACCTAAAAAAAAATTATACTCAATCCGAGTTATTTTACCGCAAATAATTATTTTATAAGAATAAATTTATCATTTTGAGCACACTCTTCAAACGACCGGCCCCATTGTAAGCTCGTTCAAGATTCTATCAAGTTAAGAAAAACAGAGGCCAACGACTCGTATAGAGGGCCTAAGCATATAGTGACTTATAACTTTCATATGTTTCAGTGTGCATGTTATCAGTAACATCGAGGATGAAAAATTTTCCACCGCGTCCTAACTCTTAACAGCTTAGATGAGTAGCATCAGAAGCACTACTCTCATGGCAAGAGCTACTCTTGGGAGAATTGTCACCTCCTGGCGAAGAACACTTACGGTTATGTCAAAGGTTACTACACATTTCTTTGAGGAGCTTGGTAAAAAACATTACTCAAATTTTCGATTACAACCATCCCCTCCCCATTCAGAGAAAGATTTCTGCAGGTGCCACTCATGGGATGACGCATCGTATCTTATGGGTAATATTTTTCTCAGTGCAGTTTTACCTCCATACTTCAATAAAATCATAAAATCTGATATGTAGAGATGGAAGCTTGAAAACTCTTTTGTCCAGCCATCGAAAACACATTTAGACTCTTTTTCTTTCTTGACGAAAATGAGCTTAACAAGAAGATGACGGTATTTTTGTTGCCAGACCAAAGCAACAATTTCGTGCGTCGCCGCCGACCATGTAATGATGCTGATAAGTAATAAAACTTTATGACACACAACTCGCAGCTCACTAATGGAGGATACTTTAACAGCGGATTGGAAACCAAGAGTGCTTATATCAACTTCACACTGCACACTCCGTCCAGCAACCATTCAAGTCGAATTTATTGATCGTATTTGAAGCTTATGGCTAAATTAGCGCAATTACCTCCGTCGTCGTTGGCCATTGTCATCGATCTGCCAGAAGACAATCTTGACAACCTTGTGGCAAGCCATCACCTTTGGTGTTATAGTCATCCCATCATCACACGGTCCTACCTTGCCTCGTCATCTTTCGACAATAATTCCTGGAATTCGATCTGAGGCCTTGCTAGCCATATTGTTTTATTGAGTACTTTTCAGCTTCTGGATGACTAAGAGTTCGTTCCGTTGGACTATGTGCCATTCCCTGTGCTCGGAACTATTTATCTGAATTTATTTTCTTGTCCAACCATGCGAATCTTCATTGATTCCCGTCCAAACTTTATGAAGCTAATTTGTTTAAGGGGGCGGAATGTATTGTTTGTGGATGATGATAGCCCAGCAGCGCCATCATCCCCGACGACATTCCTCCATGATGGGATTTAGATTGAACGTGCACAGCTAATTTGCATTTCTGCGAATCGATTTTGGGATTTTGAAATACCAATTTTGTTTTTTTAACATTTATTTTTGTTCAAACATATTTCAGAGAGATATTGTTATTAGTTCGGTGTCGCATGGTTTTATTTGGAATTTAAATTAAAAAGAAAAAACTTCAATTTTATATTGCAATAATTCCCGGAATGGATTTTTGTTTGGAAATCCATAAATAGGTATACGTACTTAGTTGTTTGAATAATGATAATGATATTGTTGTGTATCGTGGAGAGCAAAACCACAGGATCAGGATATTTATTGTGAGCCAAATAAAAGTGCAACTATATTTTATTTTATTGTGTTTGTGACTAAATGAATGAATTTCGAATTTCAGACATTGTTTCGAATGAAATTAAGGGCCTAATTGGCCTTTAAGAGGATTTGGGGCAGAAAAAGGATTATTTAAAATAATGTGATATTCCCTTTTATTGCTATAACGATTATTACTATTTCTACATCGATAATTGATTATTGTTATTAATCCCAATATTGCATTAGTGGCTCGGGAATAAATATTTTAGCTTTAATTAATGAGTAAGCAATTGTTGTTTTAGAACAAATGAATGGAGGAAATGGTTAAACAAATTATTTAAAACAAAACCGTTACCAAGCAACTCGGGCGTTAGGGTCCAATAAAGTATTTATATCCTTTGTGACCGAAAAGTCTACAAAAACAATGTTCAAGTCCCATAGGTTCCAGTTGCATGGAGAGACAGTCTCTATGCAATACAATCAGAACCGCTCAACCGATTTTGATGAAATGATTCAATGAAAACTTCCTTGTCCATATTCATCTTAAAAACTTATATAGGGTAAAAGCGAGGGAGATGACGCAGCCTAAATATCTCGTACATAATATAGCTATTCAATAAAATCCTTTACACCCTTTTTCTATTTATAATTTTGCGGGCAATAAAGGGTTTATGCCTACGCTTCTCTTAAAATGTTTGAACACAGTAGTTCGAGCGATTTGCGAAAATTGGAGAGACTTTAAAAGTAGATTCCGGTCGATGCACATTGGTTTTGAATGTCGAAAAATCACCTGGTAAGGTATTTCACATTCGTGTAATCCGGATAAATAAAGAATCGCAGAATTAAACAGTATACGCCCGAAGTTGGACTCCAGCGTAGACTGGTGACCTTCTTGTAGCGCGAGGATTAACGTGGAATGACAACTCAGTATTTAACTAGAGCATTGCTTATAAAAATAACGGTAAGATAATGAAGGTCAGGAAACATTGCGGAGGTGCTCCAGATATTCAAATGTTTCCATTATATCAGCTTTCATCAGCCCTTTTTTGGATTCTATCCAAGAGACACAAGTGGGTTAGTGGAGCACCTGAACAAATATGAGAATAATACTCGAGCTCTTAGCAGCGTTTTCGGCGACGTCGAATATCTGGTCATTCTATACAAAGTTGTCTGTAAAGCACACACCAAGAACTGATAGCTGTTAGGTTTCCTCAATGAAAGTTCCGCTCATAGATAGTGGCATGGAGAGTAGGTTACGCTTTATCTACAGAAAACGGCATTGAGTTCTTGAGGAATTAAATTTTGCGTGGTTTATGGTTCCCTATTTGACGATACTATGAGATCAAAACTTAGTGGCCTTATCATACGCTGCCCTTCTAGACTCACATCCGAAAGACAAGGACATGTATCTGAAAACGAATATGAGAAGCTGATAGTACTGTCGTCAGCAAAACATTTTAATTCATTAGAAGTTTCAGACAAAACATCATTGATGAATATGAGAAATAGAGTGGTAGACAAAACGGAGTCCTGTGGTATACCAGGATTTATTTTATGAATTTCAGACCTTAAACCATCCAATACAACTTAAGGAGCTTCTGTTCTTCAAGATATTTCTTCAGCTGATAATTTATCAGCGTTGCCATAACCTTGGGAAAAGGGATTTAAGTGTAATTGGACGCTAGTTAGAAGGGGAAGAAGATTCGTCCTTTTAGGGACAGGCTGGATAATTGCTGTTTTCCATCCACTTAAAAAGGGACTAGAGACCAGCTTTGAAGAACGACTCTTCAGAACATAAGGCGGATACTATCTGGGCCAGCGAACTTCTATATATCAAGATCTTTCAGTACTCTTCAAACTGTACGAGTGCAAAAAAAAAATATGACAGCAAAAACAAGTAGGGATATTTTTTAAATAATGTCTATTTTCTCGGTCTTGTTGTCTATGCCTATGTTACAGAAAATCATACATACAAGAAATGCCTATGACCTGTCCTTGAAAACTTCACTTGAAATTTATAAAATTTATGATAAGTTTTTTGAAAGTGAGAGAGAACATTTCATAAAACAATTTTCCACTTGTGGCTAATGCGGCCGCACATCACCTCATCCGCTCCATTTTTACTTGCGACATATAGGAGGGGTACAAAAATTAAACTCTAGATTTTGATAAGACTTGACATTAGGATGACAGGGAAGACGAAAATTGGGTCTCCCAATTGTCTGTCTATCTCTTCGACTAAAGCCCAAGCGGCTCAGTCGAATTTTGTTAAGATCAAAAATAAAGGTAAGTACCTGCCATACGATCTTTTTTGAAATTTAATAAAAAATATTTTTTTTTAAACTGTTCCACAGAATTAAAAAAAAATACAAAATTTAATTTAATAAGAGCTTGGTAATGGTTGAAAAATTTTCGAAAAATGCATACTAATCGTACCCCTATTCAAGCAATTTTTTTTGTTCTTATTTTGTCAAGACCGGTACAACTGATTTTGAATTTTTTTTATGCTAAATCATTCCAAAAGTTCGGAAAATATACTGTGTATTCAAATTTCAAAAAAAAAAAAAATGTTTTTCAAAACTTAATATGTATTTCAAAAAACCCATGGTCTTCTTTTAAAAAAAAAACTTAACAATTAAAAGTTTTTGCATGCAATTAAAAGATTCGAGAAAAAATTGTTCCTTACAAAAAAATAACGGTATCCACCATGTTGAAAAATGGTTTTCTAAAATCGTATTTTTCTCAAAAATGACAATCAAAATATTGATACTTTTTTCTTTCGATTAATTCTTACGATCTTTAATACAATTAAACAAAATTTAAAATTGTGATATTATTGACTGTACCTACCATAGAACCATTTTTTTGAATTTCATTATAAGCGTAAGGGATTTTGATGATGTTTTTTTAAAGAGAAACTTCTAAGACATTGCATTTCAAAATTTAAAAAAATATGTTCTGAATTTTTGAATCAAAAAAAAATATTTTTTTTTGAAGATTCGATACCAGAAAAACCGTTGAATATTTTGTCTTTAAATTAAATTTTTATTTGTACAGTAATAAAAGTTTTAAGTTCAGTGTTGTAAAATTTTTTATTAAAAAAGTTAAAAAAAAAGGTTTTACAAAAAAGCTAATTTTTACTTGCGACTTATATATAGGTACTCTAAGGCAAGTTATGCATTCGTAAAAAAAATCGAACTCGGAATTTTGATCAACGTTGACATTACGATGATAACGAAGACTAATAAAGTAGGTCTCGCAATTTTGTCTATCTGACTGTTCGACTACAGCCTAAATGGCTCGGCCGATTTTATTTAAACCTTGTAGATATCATTTTTAATGTTTCCCCCACACGTTTTTTTCTTTTTTTTTAAGACCAAAAATAACTTTACCTGCTATACAATTTTTTTCGAAATTTTATAAATATTTTTTTTTCTCAAAAACTGTTAAACAGATTTTTTTTGGAAAAAAAAATAGAAAAATTTCATTTGGTTAAAGCTAGGTAATTGTTGAAACAAAAATCGGAAAGGGGGTTATTTTCGGTACCCCAATTGGAACCATTTTTTTGTTTTTGATTTTCTCAAAAACCTTACAGCTGATTTCGGTAATTTTTCTTGTTCTAAGACTGCCCAAAAATTTGAATAGTATTGTGTATTCAAACTTTAAAAAAAAATATTTTTGGACTTAAGAAAAAATCTAAATTTTGTTTTCAAAACTCAATATATCTAGATTTTTTAAACTTGATAAATAAAAGTTTCTCAATATAATCTACAAGATGTGAGAAAAAGAAATTATTTTACCTAAAAATTATGGTACCCACCATACAAGTGTTAAAAAATTGTTTTCAAAAATTGTATTTTTGTCGAAAACGCCGCCTAGAATTTTAATAAAAATTTTTTTCTTTCGATTAATTTTTACCATCTATAATTTAATAAAAATAAAATGGAAGACTGGATCGCACGAACCTGCTCTTATGAAAAAGTACTTTGGGATTTAAAATACATATATTTTATAAATACTCGTATAAAACATGGATTTAATGAGATAAATTTTTTCAAATGCATGGAATTCCGGAAAAGTATGAATTTACGCAAATGAAGTTTAAAAATCGTTTTACTAAAGTAATTTTTTATATAACAAATTTCTTTAAAATTTTTCGAGAACAAAATTTGGGGTGCCAAATTTAAGTGCTTAGTAATATAGATTTTAGGAAATAATTTTAAAAAATAATCGTTCACAAGTTTTCAAAACATTGACTTTTCAAAAAAATAAATTGGAATAATTTTTTCAAAAAACAAAATAAAAATATTTGTTTCGAATATTTTTATATACAATATCATTTTAAACTTAAGGGAGCTCCTGCTGAAAATTTTTGGTTAAAATCGTGAGAGCAGTTAATGAGAAAGTCGAAAATCAAAAAAGCGGTTCTACGACAGGTACCATTAATAACATTTTGCTCCAATTTTTTTTTTTACAAAAATGTAGTCCATAGTCCATATCCATAATATCACACATAATTTTATTTTTTCTTATCAAAATCGTTAGAGCCGTTTTCGAGATAGATAAGATTTTGAAATACGGGTGTATGGGGAGTACCGTTAGTTTTGGAGCTACACAAATTTACCCCCTTAGGTAATCACCGAAGATCCTTAAGTAGGTATCGAGTTTGAAGAAAATAGGTCCAGTGGCTTTATGCTCTTGATCGAGGTACAGACATACAGACAGATAGACGGAATTGTCGGACCCACTTCTTCGCTATCATCGTAATGTCAACTTTGATCAAAATCTCGAGTTTGATTTTTTTCCAAATGCAGAACTGGCCTATAGTACCTTACTTACATCCAAGTAAACATAGAACATTTGTTCAAATTTTGAGTTTCTCATTATCGTCATAGCGGATTTTAATGAAATTTCTTAAAGAGAATCTTCTAAAAAGATAAAAAACATTGCATTTCAAAACTTAAAAAAAAAAAATATTTTTTGAATTTAAAAAAAAATCGTTTTTTTTTTTTGGAAAATTCGACATTTTAAAAACGGCTCAATATTTCTTTTTGCAAATTTAATTTTTATTCGTACAGTAATAAAAACTTTAATTTAGCCTTCCAAATTTTTTCCTTAAAAATGTTTCAAAAATTGTGTATATAAAAGCTTATTTTTTTAAGAAATCACTACAGCGGCTTACAATTTATTTTTTATTTTAGAATAAATTCATATTTGCTATGCAAATCTCTTAGTACTAAAAGAGTTTAAAAAATTAATTTTATCTTCGTTTTTGAAATTTCTAGTCTATTACGTCGGAGCAAGTTCGTGCGATCCAATTGTATTATTTTGTATAATTGACGCGTAGGTTCTCAAGGACAAATGAATACCCTTTGAATGTTAGACTAAATAACTTCGAATGAGCAATTGACAAAAGGAAGCTAAGGACTACAGCATATCTGAGAAGATTTAATGCTCGGAGCCCGTTTTCACTACGAGTTGTGGCGCCAATTAAGTATAAGGAACTCTACCGGGGCGCCATTTTAAATTTGTATTATGTTTCAATAAATACTTTTATGCAGCATCATATTTGTTCTCTCCAATATAAAATGAAGTCTTCTTTCAGAGAATATTTGTCTGATTTAAATAAAAAAAAAATAATTGAATCGCCAAAAATAGTTTTAAGAGATTATTTTCAAATAATGAAATCAAATCGAATCGACACTTTGCTGGCTTAAATTTGTTTGTAAAGTCTCACAATCGCAGAATAAATAGCTCAGCTGCTGGATAAATGGATAAATCTGGTCGCTCCGTAATAAAAGATTATAATCCCAGTTTGTTTATTTCGAATCCAGTTTCTAAAAAGTAATGCACCTACACGCAATAATAGCGGGAAACAGCACAAAATTTGCCCGATCCTTGTCCCCATTCCCACATTGCATTATTTTCCGGAATGTACCATTAGGATATCTTGCTGTGGAATTCTATTGGGTTTGGGCCAGGGAATTTGTATACGAAATTTTAGATGGGGCTATGGCAGATACAACAATAAAAAAAAACACGGATTCAAATATTCGTGTTTTCACTAGCGTTGTCCATAATCCTGTATCTGTGTATGTTTTCATATTTAACTGAGATTTGTCCTTGTTTATTTTTCAGTGTTGGAGAGTTTTGGGGGTTGGATTTGTATGTCCTTTATTTTATTATCTTTTTTTTTGTACAAAATGCAATTGAGCCTTTTGCGCCGCTGTGCATACATTTGATCTGGCTGGTTGCTGTTGATATTGTACTGCTGGTGGCCGCTAGACGGACGAATGCAAGTTTCATAGTCCCACAACGGTACTCTCGTATCCTCTTTTTTATAACTCTGGACGGATTTCTGTTTTTTTTTTTCGCTTGCAGTTTCATTTCTATGTTAAGCCATGGGTGTGTGCTGTTTTATTTCGGACAACAAACCAACTATTCTATAGGTATTGTCCTCTCGCTAAAGCTTTTGATCTCACAAAACATTTTATTGCTTTATGTTTTGAAAATAGTTTCTAGAGCTCTTTTTATAGCATGTATTATTATTTTTTTTTTTTTTATATTTCATTTGTTCAAGGATATCCGGTGCTTTGGTTCACATTTGCAATTTGTCTCTGCGGTATCAGTGAGTATTTCGAGTGGAATTTGATTTTTATAAAAAAAAAAAAAAAAAAAACAAAAAAATAACTTTGCGAGTCCGGCAGGCAATTGAACGATGTGCAGCAGTTATATAGGAATTTGGCAAAATCAGGCCATTGGGAGGCGTTTGAATTTGCTATGTGAAATTAATCGGATGTTTTCGAACATGACAGTATCAGGAATTAATGCAAAAAAAAAAACGAATACGTTTCGCAGGATATTTGTTGATTTTTGAAGTTTCAAAGAGGATTGAAGTTGGATTTTTTTTCTTTAAGCTCAATGCAGGAAATTGGGGTTTTGAGTAATTATTTTAAGTTTGATGAACGAATTTTAATAAAGAGAGCCATGATGAGTCTTTGAATTTGATTCGAATAAATGGAAAAGAATCCGAAGAATGCATTAATTCTCCTCAAAAGATTACAATCAATTGATTGCTCTGTAAAGAATGGGGAAACAAGTGATTGTAATCTTTGTAATTTGAAATGAATGATGGTTGCGAATTTGAAGTCGCAGATCGCAGTCTCAAAATGAACTCAATCAATGTAATCTTTTAAATGAAGACATGTAAGATGGCAAAACAAAAGATGCATTGTTTTGCAATCCTGAAACAGAATGTTTCGGGTTCGGTTCTCGGCCGCAGCAAAAAAAGTTTTTTCAATTTGGTTTTCTGCCTCTTGTGAGGAATTGAAAAATCGTCAAAAAGGATCTCTTGTCATTAGCCGTTCGGAATTGGCAGAAAATTGTAGGTCCCCTCCATTCCTGAGAACATGCACAAAGGAATGGTTGAGATGAGAGTTGTGAGACACTAGGTCCTAGAACGCCTCAACCGTCGCGTCGGGACAAATTTTGTATGAAAGAAGATTTTTCGATAAACCACCGAAAAAGTCAGAAATTTGGATGGTGTTATTGTATAAAAATCGCAATAAAAAATGGTGACGTTTAGTTTGACAGTTTTGCTGTCACATGATTTCAGCAGCATTTGATATTTTGAGAAAAAGAATTGAATTGAAAGCGATGGTGATCACATCTTTGGTGAATTCAAAACCATACGATTGCCAAACTGGTGTGTTACAAAGATGGAATTGATTTCAGTTTCTGATTTATTGCTTTGAGGAAAAATATTACCACTGGAACGTTTAAATATTGGACGGGTGTGCGTAACAATGTCACCTACATCGTCGAGTCAACGAGACTAAGGAAGAGCGAAGACAGTGTTTGGAGACAAATCGAATAAGAATTTCTCAGTTCATTATAACTCCAGGAACGACGAATACAGTAGAATTCGTCTCGTTCAGTTGGGGCTTATTTACAAAATTATTAAAACATCGACAAAACAGTCGGCTTTACCTGACAATTCGAAATGAAAGTTTGGCGTTCGGATATGATCCATCAGACGATTAATCCTCGCTACACCACTAGTCGACTTATGAACAATATTCGTCAATACTGTAAAATATTTTCCTTTCGACTTGAATCGCCAGAAAAGTGTTGTGCGATTAAAAAGGTAAAATTCGAATAATTGAGAATACTATTAGTTCCACACCACTGCAACATTTGCTTTCTTGCCAAGACCCTCGATTGAAGCATTTCTTGCAGAATCTACAAAATTTTAACAGTTCTTTTCAAATCATATCATTGAGGGCAAATTTTATCAGAAAAAAATTGGTGGAGCTCGCATCGATTGTGATCCTCCCACTGCAAGACAATTTTTCAACCTGGCAGTTAAATAACATCAGGAAAAGGATTTCAAAAAGACACTCCTAGATATAAAACCGGGGCCTCGCACGTTTCAAAAAATTAATCTGATTGTTGAAAGCGCATCCTCAATTCATGGAGAATAAGTTTTAATAGATTCTGCTGAGAAAGCTGCCAAAGCGTTTGCCAATAGTTTCAAAGACCGCTCTCCCATACACTCCTTACTGACTTATTGTTAAGAAACAGAAACTAGCATTAAAAAGATATCAGCTAGCATCGAAACCTTGACCTTGCTCAACGAAGAAAACATCGAATGCGTAATTAGCATCACTGGAATCTCTTTAAAATAAGGAAGAAGAGACATGATTTCTAATTTCGTACTTGAAAGATACCAAATCTAGCTGTTTTTCTGCTGACTATAATCTTCAACAACTGTCTGAACAACAGCAATTTTTCTGCTGCCTGAAAAATGGAAAAAGTTGTCTCCGCCGTCTCCGAAGAACAACCGCGTGGTGGGATATTGGCCAATTTCACCGCTTTGATGTATAGTATAAGCAGAATACTGGAGGCGTTAATATTGAAGAAACGCATTCTCTGCAGAGAAAAGGATGTCATTTGGAAGTTCCAGTACGGCTTTCAAAATAAACAATCTACCCTACATCTACTGCTTGGACTTAATAGTGATGTTAAAAGTGCATGCTGGACTTCGAAAAAGCTATCTACAGCATTTGAATAAAAGGACTACTATTCGAACTCTTGGAACTTGGACTTCCTAATAATTTGGTAAGAATAATGAAAAATATTGCCATAGACTTTTGTATGTATTGGAAGACATATAATCAACCAAGGGAAATAAAAACTTGAAAAACTGCTATATACCAAACAGCCAATATACCAGATACAAAGTCGAAGCTTTATATACACACAAGTCCATACGTCACCCCTTTTTCATCAGAGATTGCTGCTGTAGAGCAGTGCTAGAGCCCATTAAAAGCTTATGGGAATATAATCTAAAAACTCATCAGCTTCAGAAAACCAGTGTCTGCTAATCGAAGACTATCGCTTGCAACACGCTGTTATGCGATAAAACTAGAGTTTCCAGACCTAAATAACAGAACCGTATTGTGTTTAACGTGGACACCTGTCAATTAAGACTTAATTCCACGGTGGGCCTACCCACACCGGAGTCAGATTGAGCGCTGACCATTAGCTCTGATATAGCCGAAGCCATATCAGTAGCAATTCTGTGGCATGTTGCCGCATGAACGCATACTTTGCGGCCTACCAAGCACCTCTTGAATCCAAGTAAACCAGGTAAACCCGGTAAACTCGGATACCATGTGCCTCCGCATTTGGAGTAACCACGGCCACCATGATACTTCCACTAGGGGGCCTACCTCATAATATAGATAGTCTGAGATAGAGAGGTTGGACTACGCAACCCATCTCTACTTCCTGGGCACTATCTTCCATGGTGCCAGAAAATACCTTGTGGTAAAGCTTTCGCAACCGTGAGGTCACTTCCAGATAAGTTCCGCAAAACTCAGGGCCTGTCAACTCTAGAATACACATATCCAGCAACTGATCGAAGTAGAAATCAACAACTAGGAGTGTGCACCCCTGATTAGTATTTATTCGCCCTTCAACGAACTA
Organism: Philhelius festivus; assembly: GCA_963931855.1. NCBI lineage: Eukaryota > Metazoa > Arthropoda > Insecta > Diptera > Syrphidae > Philhelius > Philhelius festivus. Next base: position 85,784,649 of record OZ007557.1, on the reverse strand, counting down.
GGAACGATAGCTCTAAGCAATCTTTCTTAATCTTAATCTTTTAGCATCAATTATCCAAGATTCCTGAAACCAAAACATCATTGCAAAAGAAAAAACTATCTCAATTACTTTTCTTTATGTTTTGGCCATGGCTTCCCCTGATCACTCGCCCAAGATTTGTGTAAATAGTGCCAGGGATTCGTTGCTCAATTTACCTGAGAGGATATAGCACTAGATTTTTTCGGATACAGCTTGGGCTACAACTAGTATCCTTTGTCTTGTCTAGTTGGCTCAGCTACGGTAGACGAATGTATCAGGATTGCTCCGTCCTTGTTCTTTTGCAGCCTCTCCACAGGCACCACAAGGAGGTCGACTAGACATGCGTGCAAATAGACCCACGTCTCCAGTATCTAGTATTTCCGTGCTACCAATAACAAGTTATTGGTGGACAGGCTCTTTCGAACCCTGGTCTAGCTTTCAAAATACCTTCAACGCAAGTCTACTACACATAAACCTGCAAACCTAAATAACAGTCAAATCATCAACGAAGTACTTGGGAATCAACTTTACCAGCAACTTGAAATTCAAGAAGCTTGTAAACTTGTTGAAGAGATCCATCTATTTTCAGCACTCAGCTACTAAGGAGGCGAAATGGACTAAGTTAGAAGATGAAGCTGCTTGTATACCAACTACCCATCCGACCCGTTCTGACCTACGTCTTTCCCATTTGTTTAGCTATATAACTCCAGTCATGAAGAAGATGAAGCATTTTGAAAGAAAAATGCTCCGCATTTACACTGCACTGCACCGTAATCCACGGACGTAGAAATATACTTATACCAACTGTACAAGCTGTACGAGTAAGTAAATTTAATACCACTGGACCACAATTTTGTTCAGCTCTCGGAAAATATCATCAGGAACCTGGAAGATCATCCCAACTCAGAAGTGCAACAACTCGACCAGCATGAACCTAGCGGCAGGTATCAAAAAGTCCGAGCCATCACTGACGATCGATAAATGCATCTAGTTTCTGAATATGATTTTTCGACCAAGTTGGGGTCAACTTTCAAATGAATGCCGACAAGCACATTTAGTTTAACGAGGTATATAAAACAGCATTGCATGGAAGGAGCAAAACTATTCGGGAGCTCTAATAGCATAAGAGGATAAATGTACTGTGTCCTCTCACCAGAAAAAGAAGGAGTTTTTGAGAATTCCGCAATCGAAAAAATATAGCGATGTCATTTAAGGAAAGAACTTTTAGGAAAAGGTTTAAGGAAAAAGCTTAAAAGCAACAAAAACCAAACTGAACCCTGTACGATTACATCCACCTGATTTCGACAACGTGAAGTAAACATCTTAACTTAAGTCCAATAAATCTGCAGATGCTGAAGCCCTTGGTGCTGATCTGTTCAAAGGGGCAGATGTTGGCTTTGTTAGGAGCACGCATGAGCTCATTTAAAAAATTTTGTCATCGAAAAACGAGCTCTATCAGCCCTTGTATACCCGTCTTCAAAGAAGAAGACCTTGCAACCTTGACCAACCTAAAAATCGAGTGACATCAGTTTTCTTAATCTCGATACAAAATCTTTTGTGTTTTATTATTTAAAAGCCTGAAGTCGTTCTTAATCGGTTTGTTCAGCGCAGATTAAGGACAAGACCAATACCAATCTTACGAAAGTTCCCACCAAATATTCGCAAACACCAACGATATGGATATCATCGGAAGAACAAAGCTTCATTGGCACTTTCGTGAGTATCGATTAGGAAGGGATGGCTTGGTTTTGACGGTCAGAGAGGATAAGAATAAACAACACGCTTCCGAAAGGTCTATTACAAAAATCTAGAATAATTACAAGAATAACCTAACACAATGCATAACGGGCGTCGCGACACGCTTAGAAGTATTAAAGGTCCATTTAACACTATAGAAGTATAGACAAAGATAAATGAAAGATTAGCAGTACAGAAAATATTTGTTAATTTAATGAAAATCAAAAATGATTCTGCGAAATCTCTCTCCACATGGACGTCGGGCAACTCAAAACGAGAAATCCTTAAATTTTGTTCATTTAAAGAAACCCCTGTTAGGGAGCAACATCATTATAAATAACGCTGCTGAAACTTTTCACTGCGCAACTAACAATGTCCTTCAAACTGAAAATTCTTTTCAATGGATATTTGCCTTGAAATTATTTCATACGCCGCTATCTCTACGAATTTTCATGTCGAGGTCGATCTTCTTTCATAGATAGATCCGCATCCGACACGCATGCAACGTGTCATGCATTAATCATGTATTTTTCATCAAAGAAATGGGCGTGGTACACATCCATGTGCCTCAGATAAAATTAATTTAAACACACACACATCCACTTCTATAACATATCCTTGCCAGTGTCAATAGTGAACTTGCAATTTCGTTAATGATGCACTTTGATGGGAAGTTTTGTGAATTTAACGTCACCTGATGCAATCCTCCCCCTGAGTCCATATCAGTGTCTCATATTATAGCAACCCCCGCCTTATGTCCAATTACGTCTCCGGCCACGTGTACATTTCTGTCCATTACGATATCGAAGAGGTTACTGGCCGGTGCAAGATATAAATATTATTTCTGCAGTAGTCAGTTAGATTGCTTTTCAGTTCGAAGAGGGGTAGCCGGAGCTATCTAAGTTAGACACAGAGTGCACCCCTTGCCATAGGAAAACAAACACAAAAGCATGATACAGCACATTTTGCTGAGAATTTATTACACAAATTGTGTGCGGTTCGAATGTCCGATTATTTATGAATCAATTGGGAATATAATATAGAAATAGGTAGATATATTTTTTGCTGCGTTCCCATTTCGACTCACACTTCACGCAACATAAGAGCCAAGGTCCGTGGACAGGACACAGAGCCCCCTATCGGTGTATAGTGTGGCGTCTGTCAAATATTGAAGTATGTCCGGTCTGCTGGCGCTGGTAATTAGACGTAGGCACGCAATGACCATATTTTGGTTAAACACCTGACACACTATTTCTGAGAGAGAAAAAAAAAACACAAAAATCGAGGACAAGGACGGGGGCAGGCATTCATCATTGTGCGGTTCCGGTCTTTAGACATAAATCGCACCTAAAGGTGCTCTAGTTTGTCAGTCCAATCATTTTATATCACCGACCGACCTAGATGTCAGTATGGAAGGGGTCCCATCCCATTTGGCTGACGAAAGTGGTGGTGAATGTGGATGGAAGGACACAGTGGCTGGGGCACCCAACACCGGGTGTGTTGAATTGGCAATGAATTATTGTTGGTTCCGTTTTTTTTTTCGGTCATTTTTATTTATTTTCTATGCGTCCTTTTTTTAAGGATATTCTGTTTTATGAAAAACATCAAGAGGGCTCGACATTATGCTGTTAGTCACGCAGGCTATTTTTGGATGGTTTGTGGGCAAATCTCAAGAGCGGATCCAATGCAAGTTGGTGTGACTAAGCCAAACCTCTTATCCGTTTAAGATTGAATAATGAAGTCCTAACATTTTATGGTTTGAGGTATGGGTTTTCGTTTAGAATAGGGTCATATATGCTATGAGCTAAGAAATTTTGTTAAAGGGTTGGGTCGTTCAATTTTGTCTCAAAAAGAAGGTAAGATCAAATAGCTTGAGTAAAATCGTCACGTTCAAGTAATATTAGCTGGATAGGTGATCTAACGATTCATCTTTTCGGATTCCAGAGCTGAGGTTTAAGAGTAGACATTGAGTAACCTTCTCAGGAGCAAAATATGGTTCCGAAGAACCCATCTTATAAAGAAATCCAATTGCACTTAACACATTTTGTGTGACACACTGGCCTGATTTCAGAGATCTAGTACTTAAAATACTATAGAAAGAAGTTAAAAGTGCAAAACAAAAAGTTACAACATAGCAATGGGCCAAATTTTCTTATGTTATACATATTAAGAACTTTAAAAATTTAACTTATGTAATAGACTAGGAATTTTTTAAATTCTTTTAGTAGTAAGACATAAAAACGGAATGCTATGCAAATTATGCTACAACAAAAATTAAAATATTATAAGTCGTTAAAGTATTATAAGTCGTTTTTTTTTTTGAAAATTAGCTTTTGTATAAAAAATTTTTAAAACATTTTTAAGAAAAAAATTTGGTACGCTAACTTTAAGTTTTAATTATTGTACGAATGAAAATTAAATTTCAAAAAAAAAAAATGTTAGATAAGTTGTTTTTGAAATATCAAATTTTCAAAAAAAAAAAAATTCATTTATGTCGATAATGAGTAATACAAAATTTGACAAAAAAGGTTCTATGGTAGGTATAAGCTGTAATATCTTAATTTCAAATTTTGTTTTATTAAATTAAAGATCATAAAAATTAATTGAAAGAAAAAACTTTTTACCAAAATTCTAGGCGCCGTTTTCGAGAAAAATACGATTTTTTAAAACCGTTTTTTAACATTTGTATTGCGGGTACCTTTATTCTTAGGTAAAATAAATTTATTTTTCTCACATGTTGTAGATTATATTGCGAAACTTTTATTTATCAAGTTTAAAGAAAATCTAGCATGTTGTTTTCGAAATATTGAGTTTTGAAAAAAAAATTGATACTTTTCTTAAAAATCAAAAAAAAAAATAATTTTTGAAAATTTGAATACACAAATCTGTTCATATTGCTAGGGAGCTTTAGCATACAATAAATTTTCAAAATCGGTGGTACCGTTTTTGAGAAAACCAAAAACAAGAAAAATGGTTTCATGGGGGGTATCCTCAATAACCATTTTTTCAAATTTGTTTTCAACTATATCTAGCTTTAACGAAATGAAATGTTCTTGTATCTTTATTTTTTAAATCTGTTGAACAGTTTTGAACAAAAAAAATATTTATCATAAAATTTCGAAAAAAATTCGTATGGCAAGTACCGTTGTTTTTGGACTTAAAAAAAAAAGAAGAAAACCTGGGGGGGGGGGGGGGGATTACAAAACGGCATCTACCAAGCTTAAGGAAAATCGGCCGAGCCTTAAACCTTTCATTTCGAATGTCAATCGTTGCCAGGGGCGAACGCAGGTAGGGGTTTTAGGGGTTAAAACATCCCCCCGAAACAACCAAAAACTAAGAGTTTATTTTGTTAAAGAAAAAAGATACAAAGTGCTATTTTCGTGCCATATTAATATTAATGTAAGTTCAATGATTATTAGAAGTTTTGTGTTTCCCTTAATCGGTTCTCTGCGTTTTTCTTACGACTTATAGGTACTCGTACTATAAGGCAAGTTATGCATTCGTAAAATAAATCGAACTCAAGATTTTTATCAAAGTTGACATTACGATGATAGCGAAGAAAAAGTGGGTCTCGAAATTCTGTCTGTCTGTCTCTTCGACTACGGCCTAAGAGCATGGGCCGATTTTCGTTAAATTTTCCTTTTTTTAAAACCAAAAATAACGGTACGAATCATCTTTTGGAAGCCCTCTAGGAACCATTTTATTTTGTTTGTTTTTGATTTTCTCGAAAACGGTTAAACCGATTTTAATCATTATGAAGCTCCTCCAAATTTTAAATATTGAGCGTTTTTCTTTTTTAGTTCAGAGTAGTACCTGAACTGTCAAACAAAATATCGTGTTTCTTTTTTTAGCTCAGAGTGTATAACAGTTCAAAGATTGTGTTTCTTTTTTGTTGAGAGCGTGTTCAGAGATTGTTCAGAACGCACTCTATGAGCTCGGTATAAAATAGCTGAGTAGACAGAGTTAAATGCTGAAATCATTCTGACAGACAGAAAAAAAACTCAAAACTCGTTTTTTCTGTCTGTCAGAATGATTTCAGCATTTAACTCTGTCTACTCAGCTATTTTATACCGAGCTCATAGAGTGCGTTCTGAACAATCTCTGAACACGCTCTCAACAAAAAAAGAAACACAATCTTTGAACTGTTATACACTCTGAGCTAAAAAAAGAAACACGATATTTTGTTTGACAGTTCAGGTACTACTCTGAACTAAAAAAGAAAAACGCTCAATATTTAAAATTTGGAGGAGCTTCATAATGATTAAAATCGGTTTAACCGTTTTCGAGAAAATCAAAAACAAACAAAATAAAATGGTTCCTAGAGGGCTTCCAAAAGATGATTCGTACCGTTATTTTTGGTTTTAAAAAAGGAAAATTTAACGAAAATCGGCCCATGCTCTTAGGCCGTAGTCGAAGAGACAGACAGACAGAATTTCGAGACCCACTTTTTCTTCGCTATCATCGTAATGTCAACTTTGATAAAAAACTTGAGTTCGTGTTTATAAAATAATTCAGAGCTCTTAGAACACACTCGATTCGGAGAAAGTTCAGAGTATGTTTGACATGCTCATGCTCTGTTCAGTGCTCTACTCTGAATGAAAAAAGAAAAACGCCAATTATTTTTTTGGAAACTCAATATTCCGAAAACCCCTGCTCGATTTTTTAAACTTGAATAAATAAAAGTTTCTTAATATAATCTACAAGATCTGAGGGAAAAAAATTGTTTTAACTAAAAATTAAGGTACCCACCATGCCAGTGTTAAAGAATCTTTTTCGAAAATCGTATTTTTCTCAAAAATGGCTCCGAGAATTTTGATAAATATTGATTTTAATTTAATAAGAAAAAATTAAATTAAGACATTACTGAGTGTACCATAAAACTAGTTTTTCGAATTTTGAATTTGTCATTATAGGCAGAACGGATTTCAATGAAATTTTGCATAGAGAAGCTTCTAGTTAAAATTGGCGTACCAAAATTTTTTCTTAAATACCTATGTTTTAAAAATCTTTTATAAAACATATTATGTGTTTAGCTCTAACTACTAAACTACTATTTATAAAATAATAACTTAAGAAGTTGTTTTAGTTATTAAATAATGAATTTTTTACTTATGAACATTTTTTCTCTAGAAATATTAATTTTTGAAGTTCGTGCGACCCCAGTCGTGGCATTTTATTTTGTGTCTGTCCTATTTTGAATTGATCATCAACAAATAGACACATGAAGCCAGGAGCAATTGCGTTTTTGATGATTGACATTATGCGTTTAAGTATATGGGCAGTAACGGAGCAAGTTTGAGTTTTTGATGGCTCCAAGGTCGGAGTGTGTTGTATTGCAGCAAAAAAAAAAAAAACTAACTCATTTCGTTTGTTCGAAAGTTACAGTTACTGATGAGTAGCACATAGCACCTTCTGGAAGCGTTGTGGTTATAATTATGTAGTATAGTAGTTAACGTAGGTACCAGTTGAGTATCCTTATGTTTTCGGATAACTCTATTTCGTATGATCGCAAAAGTACAACAAGATATGATTTCACGTATTAAACGAAATTTTTTTCTGCGTTCGCCCCTGATCGTTGCGTTCGTTATGTGACACGTAGCGTCGTCTTGCTGGAACCACATGTCATCTAGGTCTATGTGGTTGAATTCGGGCCATAAGAAATTGATTATCGCCGTTCTGTCACAAAGGTGTCCATCTCACGTCGTTTAGAAAAAGTACGGACCAATGACGCCGCGCCCGGCCCAAAATCCACTCAAAATGGTAACTTTTTGAGGATGCATTGTCGTCTGGTGAACCTTGTCCGGATTGCCCCATGTGGCAATTTCGCTTGTTACGAGTAAAACAGCCATTCATCCAAAAATACGCTTCAACGCTAAAGGTGAATTTTTGGACGAAATTTAGATCCTTTCTCAAATGCTAAGAAGTCCAGTCAGAGTTGGCTATGGTCATGGAATTTGACCTCCTATGGGTCAGTTGGATCTTGTACGGATATAGTTCCAAGTCCCAACGTCAAATCCATCAAGTTGAAGTCTGCGAAAATCGAGTGTGAATGGGGAGGAATCGACTGCCTCTAGTTCTGCTTTATACTTTCAAGGACCGCGGCGATCTTGTCGGCCGATCTTACATTTATTTGAAGAAAGAATGTTGGCTAATTGATAACCAAACCAGCCGTCCCAAACTAGGTTACCAAATATTGAAAAATATTGGACTTTGAAGTCCCACCAGGTCTACCGTAAAATGGGCCAAAAGCGCCCAACGTGCGCACATACGAATACTCATTTTTATAATTAAGTTTTATCATTTGGACGTGCTATTCAATCGCATTGATTGCTATTGTGATTTTCATCAGTAATTAAATTATAAAAAACAGGTTTGAAAGATATCACCAAAACATCTACTCGAATTGAAAAAAAAACCCTCTAATTCAAATGGAACGAATATTTTAAGCTCTTATTATTGTGCAAATAAAAATCTAATTTAAAAAAAAAGTATAACTGACCAGTTTTTAAGACATCGATTTTCAAAAAAAAATTAGAAGAATTGTATTTTTTTTTTAAATATCCAAAAATATTTATTTCTCATTTTTGATATGCAATGATTTTTTTTAAATTCTTAGAAGGTTTTGTAGAAAAAATTTAATTGAAATCCGCTATGCCGATAATGAGAAAGCCAAAAATTGTTCTATGGCAGGTATTTTCAGTAATATCTTAATTTCAGTTTGTTTTATTTTAAAAATTAAATGAAAGCAAAAAAAAATATTAAGACTCAATAGGTGCCATTTTCGTATTCTTGATAAATAAAAATGTTGGTTGGGCATCTTTTAGATATGAAGAGTATTAAAATACTCTAAATTGTGAAGTTTCAGTAAATTCAGTAAAATAAAATCGTGTACTATTATATTGAGTTCAAAAAAAAAATAAAATGTTGAATGTTTTTAAAATCCAAAACAACAAATGTTTGAAAGATTTGGGCACAAAATTTTATTCAAACTTTTTAGGAGCTTTAGAATAAAAAAATTGATCAAATTACGTTAAATACCTTTAACGTTGAAACTGCTAGCCTCAATATTAACCAAAATATCACTCTTATCTTGGGTTCCGAGTCATTGTGGCATTGATGGGAATGAACGGAGGGACGACCTATAGCCAGGCACGGGTCAGCTTTTCATCATTCACTTGTGGAGTCAACATTCCGCTTGAGGGACAAAATTCTCTCAATTTTTCTTAGCGAATCAAATCGGAGATGGAACAGTTTAACTAACTGCCTTATATCTATAAAGATTTGGCTGAACTACCTATAATAAATCCCCAACACTTGATCTGATATGCAGACCCTGGCAAGACATAGCCAGTATCGTATAGCTATCTGTAGCGGACTACGAAATGCAGCGAAGTTAGATATTTCACACAACACAAACTGCTAGTTGTGGGGACCAGCAGGAAAAGAAAACAGTTCTCCATTTCCTCTTGAAATGCCCTGCTCTGGCCGACCAAAATCATTAGGTAAGGCATTTCATTTTTTTGACGACATTTACGAACTTTCGAAAATGAAGATCAGAGACGTGATCTCTTTTCTCAACGCGACGAAATGGCTGTAGGACGAACTTCGGTTACTTCTGTGCCGTGCCCTTCGTTTGACTCCTTAGATCCCGGGTTAACGGTCTGAGAGCTGCTTTGATGGAGGCTTACGGTGTGGAGAGCTGGATGATCACTCAATCGGATTGGCATACGTTTCAGCACCAGTCGTGGTGGTCCGACTGAGTGAGTGATCCAATTTCCGGATGATTATGCAAAAGCACACTCACAGTAAGAGTAGGTTTTACTAGATTCATATTTTTGAACTTAATCCAAACTAGATGACTCCGTGAGAATTTCCACAATATCCCATATCAATTCCATCTACAGGTTCATATACGGTTTAATGGTATCAAAATGGAGCACTTCAGCGCTATTTGTACCTACCTACTGACGGTACCAATAAAACCATTTTTCGATTTTTACTTGCGACTTATAGGTACTATTTATAAGGCATGTTATGCATTCGTAAAAGAAATCGAACTCAAGATTTTGATCAAAGTTGACATTACGATGATAGGAGAGACTAAAAAAGTGGGTCTCGCAATTCTGTCTGTCAGTCTGTTCGACTACAGCCTAAACGGCTCGGCCGATTTTCTTTAAACTTGGTAGATATCATTTTTAATTTTTTCCTCCACACGTTTTTTTCTTTTTTTCTTAAGACCAAAAATAACGGTAACTGCCATACTAATTTTTTTCGAAATTTTATAAATATTGTTTTTTCTCAAAAACTGTTCCACAGATTCAAAAAATAAAAATACAAAAAAATTTCCATTGAGTTAAAGCTGGTTATTGAGGATAATCCCCATGGAACCAATTTTTTTGTCTTTGATTTTCTCGAAAACAGTATCACCGATTTTGATAATTTTTTTTTGCTAAGACTCCCCAAAAAACTTGAATACAACTGTATATTCAAATTTTCAAAATTTTTTTTTTTGGATTTAAAAAAAATCTAAGTTTTTTTTTTTTCAAAACTCAATATTCCGAAAACAACATACTAGATTTTTTTTAAACTATTTATCAAGTTTAAAAAAAATCTAGTATGTTGTTTTCGGAATATTGAGTTTTGAAAAAAAAAAACTTAGATTTTTTTTAAATCCAAAAAAAGTTTCTCAATATAATCTACAAGATGTGAGAAAAAAATAATTATTTTACCTAAAAATAAAAGTACCTACCATACAAATGTTAAAAAATAGTTTTCAAAGATCGTATTTTTTCCGAAAACGGCGTGTACCTAGAATTTTGATACAATTTTTTTTTTAATTTAGTTTTATGATCTTGAATTTAATAAAAAAATTGAAGTTAAGATATTACAGCTTGTACCTACCATAGAACCACTTTTTCAAATTTTGAATTACTCATTATCGACATAATGGATTTTAATGAAATTTTGTATAGAGATTCTTCTAAGAAGTTTGAAAAACATTGCATTTCAAACCTTTAAAAATAAAATATTTTTTGAATTTTAGAAAAAAAATCATCATTTTTTTTTTGGAAAATTCGATATCTCAAAAATGGGCCAATATTTTTTTTTGGAAACTTAATTTTCATTCGTACAATGATAAAAACCTAAAGTTGACGTACCAAATTTTTTTCTTAAAAATTTTTTAAGAATTTTTTATATAAAACCTTATTATATTAAAAAATCACTACAAGGACTTTTAATGTTTGTTCTTGCATAAACTCATATTTGTATAGCATTCTATTTTTGTCGCTTAATGAACAGTTTTCTCTAGTAACATTCGTTTTTAAAATTCCATGTCTATTACATAGGAGCAAGTTCGTCCGACGCAGTCGTGCATTTTATTTTTTAACCAAATGAAATGTTCGGACATTTTTTCAAAAAAATTTATGGAATAGTTTAAAAAAAAAATCTTTTTTAAGACTTCGACAAAAGTTTTGAGGGCAGTACCATTATTTTTGGTCTTAAAAAAACGTGTAGGTGGAAAATTTAAAAACACTTATCGAACAATAATCGAACGAGTAGTCATCAGCCCACGTAAACGTAAGCGTATAATAGTGTGGGGTAAATTCTGTTTTACAGTACTACATTGTGAAAGAATGAAGATTGGCATCCAATAATATGAAAGTATGACAGTGTGAAAAAGTATTAAACAACCCTTTACAACCTTACTGATTCTTTCACAAATTTTTTAAAACAATGACAGTACGGCAACCCTGACAGAGCATACAAAATAGAGAGCTTATGCATAGCCCATATTCGCTGTACTGGCTATTTTTGTTGGACAACGCATAGCTACATGATTGTGTTCACTTGAAAGTCGTATTTTCGAGATCTGGTTAAGAAACTCTTGCTAGTTTTTCTTACTCTCAAATGAGTACGGACCTTTAAATACTTTTAAACAAGTCAAAGGATAATTCACAAGTTCCCCGAAATCTCGAAGTTTTGTTACCCCAAAACGAAGAACATGGTTTGGTTCGAGTCTTTAAACCGCAAGTGATGATTTAATCAAAAGATTTTCTTGCGAAAAGGGCTCGTCAAAGCAAACCCTTTAAGGCAGAAGTCCATAAAAACAAACAAAACCGGAAAGGAAACGCTTTTCCTATGCCAATAATGCTTCTAGATGCTATTAACAGACACCATGACCTATTATGTTGGCCTATATCTTACATCCTTCACCTTCTCAACCCATCCCCTATATCAAGTTCGTTCTCCTAAGTGCCAAGGTCCTATACCTTTTCCTGTTGTGGCGTGTGTTTGTTGGCCCCCTATTTCCATTTAGCACTCGATATAGCCATAGAAGTGTTAAAAAAGGACTTAAATTCAATTTCAATTCTATAAATATTTAGACAGGATATCATTTAATGGTTATAAATTGTTTGGGCTTTTATTCTTCTTTCGCTCTCTTTGCTTTGTTTTGTTGTATCTTCTTATCCCCATGGCATTTCCCGGCCCATTTGCATTTCATTTTTGTTTTTCTTGTTAGACCTTTTTTTTAAGATTCACGGTCAAAAATATGTTTCCACATTAAGGCACTGCCATTATAGTGCTCGAAGGATGTTTTATGTTGTTGATGATGTGAAGTGTGTAGCTAAATCGATTTTTATACACTCTCTTCGGTTAATTGCATGTTGAACCCTTTTTTAACAGGAATATACATCCTGGGGGGATACTATGTGTTATTTGATCGATAAAGCTGTTAACCCCTTTGTAAATAGGTATATTTTTCACCTGTTTTAGGTTTTTGTTTTTATTTAATAACGAAAAGTCACGAATGCACCTGCGCTGTGTGCGAACCTATGTAACCAACAAATAATCGAAGTTGTATCACTGAAAAGTCTGATACTTACTTTTTTTAGATAATAAGTCCATAAAACATAAGAGCAAGTTCATGCGACTCAGTCATTTATTTTATTTTAACAGAACTAGAATTAATATTACGATATTTCTCAACTTTAGTGCTCGAAATGGTGATAAGGACTAGGGCAGTATTTTGGATCCCAGCCATTAAAACAAAGTCACACAACAATCAAGTGGTAAGAGTTGATCACAAATGGAAATGGAACCATACAGCTCTAACTGAACCTCCTTACCTTACAAAAACGGTCGCATTCTTCCTGAGGTTACAATCGGGTCTGATGCTGAGGCTGAAATTAAATTTCCCAATCGCATGTCACACATTTTCAGTTACATATAAGAACACTAACCCTATGTTAATCTCATATTCCGTCCTTCGTTTATCTTATGGATCCTTTTTAGTGTTCACTTCCTGTCATCAGACACGTTATAGGTTATAGCCTTTTCGCCTTCATCAGACACCGAATATGCGTCAACACAAAAACCATCATCCATCATGGATTTAGTTGAGCATTCGAAATTTCGACTCGACTCCAAGTGTGCAAAACATTCATCACCCATTTGGATTGGGAGAAGAAGCATTGTTGGGTCGGGCCGTGTCGGTTCTTGTCATCATTGTCATTGTCATCCAGCTCTATGGGCAATCTTTTGGGTGTCCGAAACATTAAAAAGAAAACAAAACAAATACAAACCATACAGCCATTCAGTTATGCCGTCATCCATAAGCTATTTAAGCATATTCCATGCGTCCCGGTCTGTGTCTGCAAAGTGCTGATATATCCGCCAGGCCATCAGCCATACGATTGTGATGGATGATTCTCGATGGACAGAAGTAAGCAATCGTTCGTCGTTGATTATTATTATGATTCGGGGAATGGGGTGCTTCTGTGATAACTGAACTGTGCGCTATACAGAGGGATGCTGGACTTGCAGATGTAAATCGGGTTCCGGAATCTTTGTGTTTATCCAACTGAACCAACATAGCACGCACATCAGAGAATTGTTTCGTGTAACACGGAGGACATCTCGAACACCAAAACACACACCATTTATGAATGAAAAGCGTTCAGCATCAGGGACCATATTATTTGACATGGACAACGACGACAGCGACAACGACGGCAATTCGAATTTCGATTTGTCATGGATTAGGCATCGCAAACCACGTGCACTGCGAAAATTGATTTTAATAAAAAATAATTAAGATTATCGCACAAGAAAGTGATAAATAGCATGGTTTCATATTTTAGATTTTTATTATAATATAAGGTTGTCAAAAATCTTCAGTCGCGTGCCTGGAATTCTTGAAAATATTTTACATTTAACTTAAAAGTTCCCTGGAATATAATAATTTTTTTTACTATGATTTGTTAAAAGAAAAAAACGGTCAACTGAAACTGCCATGCCGGAGGCTTACTCCCCAGACACTCTCACGTAAAAATACATACAAGAAATATTTTTTCCTTCAAGAAAATGTATTCAAAAAATGAATATCCAATAGTTTCTAATTTTTTACTGAGTTTCTGAGTTTTGTTAAAATCCGTAATGCGGATAATGATATAGCCAAAAAATAAAATGTAAAAATACCTTGGAATTTAATAATTTAGTTAAAGCAAATTTTGTTGTTGTTCTTAGATAAAATTATTTTATTTTCCTAAATCTTGTAAATAGTATTAAATAAAATGCACGACTGGATCGCACGAACTTGCTCTTATGTAAAAGTACTTTGGAATTTGAAATACATTTTATAAATATTATAAACATGGATTTAATGAGATAAAAATGTTCAAGTGTATGGAATTGCCGTCTGATTAATCCTTTTAACATTAAAATAATTTTGTATATTACAAATTTCCTTAAAATTTTTCGAGAACAAAATTTGGGATGCCAAATTTTAAGTATTTAGTAGTATAGATCTTAGAAATAGTTTCAAAAAATAATCGTTCACACGTTTTAAAGATGTTGGTTTTTCAAAAAACTTGGAATTTTTTTTTCAAAAATCCCAAAAAAAAATTTTTCCAATATTTTTATATACAATTTTATTTTAAACTTAAGGGAGCTCCTTGTAAAAATTTTTGGTTAAAATCGTTAGAGCCGTTGATAAGAAAGTCAAAAAATCAAAAAACGGTCCTATTGCAGGTACCGTTAATAACATTTTGCCCCAAAATTTTTTTTGAACAAAATGTAGTCAATGTCCATAATATCACACCTATTTTTTTTTTTATCAAAATCGTTAGTGCCGTTTTCGAGATAAAAAAGATTATGCATTACGGGTGTATTTTAAAGCTAAAAAAAAATTTCAATTTCTCCTCTAGGGAATCACCGAAGACCCTTAAGTACCGAGTTTGTGGCTTAGGCTCTAGATCGAGGTAGTGACATACACAGACATACGGACAGACAGACGGAATTGTCGGACCCACAAATGTAGAACTTGCCCTATAGTACTTATATCGCAAATAAAAAATGTTAATAAGCAAGTTTTTAGAAAAATTCAATAGGTATGTGTTTTTCGAAATATTGAGTTTTCAAAAAAAAATATATTTTTTCCTTAAAGCCTAGTACTCAGTTCAAGTGAAAATGAAAATTTCATATAAAAGTGACTGCTGGTTCATTGGCATGAAATCCGCAACGTGAGGTGAGTACTAAAATGTGGATTGGAAAAACAAATATGTTCCACAACTTTTTCCACGCTATGATTTTCATTTCCCAATGTACAACCATCAGGAAAAAGTTTAAGGCAACGTGGAAAACTGTGACATTTGTCAGTTGATTTCAATATTTTGTTTCAAAACAAAAAATTGAAAATTTATAAACAGAAAGAACGAATCAGTTTAAAAATAATTGTCATTTTTTTTTCATTCAAAGTGAGTATCAAAAATTCAGATCTATTTGGGGTACCATTGACAACCATTTTTTGGAAGTTATTTTTTAACCATTATCTAGCTGCTATTAAATGAAATTTATGGATTTTTGCTTGTAAAATATGTGTGGAACATTTTTTGGGAAAATAAAAATTCTAACATTGCTATAACTTTTCTAACATTACTATAAAAAGAATAAAACGTGTATAATGGAGAAAATTAGAAAATGTTGTTTTTTTTTTCAAGCTTACAGAAAATGTGCAAAGGTGTGTAGGCTGTAGTCGAACAGACATACCGAATTTCCAAACCCATTATTTTTGTCTTCCCTATCATCGTTATGTTAAGTCTGATAAAAATCTCGAGCTCGTTTTTTTACTAATGTATAACTTACCTTTAGTACAAAAATACATAACATGCTTTAATTGCAAGCAAAAAACAAATCATTTTTTTGGATTTTTAAAAATATTTTCTTGTTTTAATTAAATATTTCAAAAGCCATATTCTTGATTTTTTACTTGACATCGATTGTTTGAAATCTTTCTTTAAAAAAATTTGAGAACAAATTATTCTTTTATTTAAAATAAAGAATACCTAGACCTACCTACGAGACTGATTTTAAAAAATTGTAATGCAAAATCGTATTTTTCTCGAAAGATGCTGCAAAAATTTCGATAGTTGGTCTGAATCTACAGGGTGCGTTTAAGGTTCTAGGTTAATTTAATTTAGTTGTATTTTTTTGTGAATGAAATTTGTCAGGCATTTACAGTTGTTGGGAGTGGTCGATGACAATTTATTAGGAAATGACCATCGATGTCATCGAGATTGGATTGCTCGAGTTTTACAGCTTGCTAAAGATGATAGCCATTTATAATAAAAAATCATTATGAGCTTTCTTAATGAATATAACTAATAGCAGCATTGAAAACCCTCGATCGCTACATTTAAGACTACTACACTCTCGTAGAGTAAATGTATTATGTGCTATTTGAGCCGGTGCCGTCATGGGCCATATTTCTTTGTGGATGCTATAAGCAATATTGTTAAAGTTACTGGTTACCGCTATCGGGACTTTGAGGATACTATAAGCAATGTAATTAGGGTTACTCGTTACCGCTATCGGGACTTGTTAAAAAACTTTCTTCACACACAGCTCGTGCTAAGATCCGAATTTTATACGAGAAATAATGTCAAAATTGGTGATATGGACTGGCCTCCACGATCCCCTGACTTACGTCTGCCAATTACTTCTTACCGAGAATGTTGAAAGAAAAGGAGTTCTAATCACAACAAAGGTGCTTAGACAATATTAGAAACCAAATTGCTGAAATTGCAACACAAGTCTGCCAAATGTGCTTAAAAAAGAGCTCGCCTTTGCGCCACTGTCAGAGGTCCCCGCTTGACCGACATCTTATTTCATAGATAATACTGAAGATCATATCATTCAAGTAAAAATACGTAAAAAACTAAAATAGTAAAATTGTTTTTAATTTAAAAGTTATTAATAATCGACCTAAATTTGTACGGCTTACCATCTTATAAAAAAAAAACCGTTAAATTATCCCGTTATTAACATAGTGGCAGTGTCTGCGTTTAAACGTGAATATATTTTAAATTTTGTTAGCAAAAACTCGTTTACATTGTTTTTTTTTTTTTTTTTGAAAAATTGTTCATTGATGTTATTTTTTGAAATTTCATTTTTATTTGCGCACTTATTAAAATGAGCTTACCAAATTTTTTTTAAAACATATTTTAAAAATTTTGTATAAAGTAAAAAATTTATTTTTATTTGCGACTTAAGTTATGCATTCGTAAAAAATATCGAACTCGAGATTTAGATCAAAGTTGACATTACGATGATAGCGAAGACCAAAGAAGTTGGTCTCGCAATTCTGTCTGTCTGTCTGTCGGTTCGACTACACCCTGAACGACTCGGCCGATTTTCTTCAAACTTGGTAGATATGTACATAATGTGTTTTGATTTTTTCCCCCCATTCGTTTTTTTCTTTTTTGTTATAAATATTTTTTTTCTCAAAAACTGTCCCACAGATTTAAAAAAAAATCAAGAAATTTCATTTAGTTAAAGCTAGGTAATGGTTGAAAAAAATTAAAAAAAAAATTGTTATTTTTGGTACCCCCGTTGGAACCATTTTTTGTTTTTGATTTTCTCAAAAACGGTACCACTGAGTTTGATCATTTTTCTCATGTTAAGGCTCCTCAGCAGTTTCAATATTATTGTGTACTAGCGTACCCGTGCGGGAACTCCCGCAAGCAAAATTTTTTTTTTTTTTAACTGAAGTTTTTCAAAATAAATCATGTGTCTAAAAGTTTCTGTAGATTCGCTGAGTTTTTCTTGCATTGGAAATCTTGTGTGAAGTACGGAATGTTGTTTTTGGGTGTTTATTTTACTTCTGTGTGTCATCGTTGAACAGCTCTATTTGAAAAAGACGACTTACCACTGAAATAATAAACACGTTTAGCTTAGCCAAGAACTGTCACAACTGATCTCCTGTTCAACATGAGAAGTTGAAAGCGTACGAATTATTTTTATTTAACGTATGCATGTACCTGGATTAAAACAAAACAGCAAACCAATAAATCCAATCAAGTCCTTTTCTTAAAGGTAATGGAGCCAAGCGAAGGATATTTTGAAAAAACTAACAAACAATGAGCAAATCACATACGTATATAACTATCCTATAACAATGTATGTAGTTAAACCTTTAGGCACATAAAGTTTAACTTACCTTAAAATAGTTTAAATTCAAAGACACACAAATATTTGTCAAATTTTTTTTGTTTTTAATTCGGAGAATTTTATTTTTGTTTTATTTTTTTAAAAACTTTTTTGAGTGTTTTTTTCGTTACTGCTTAGGACCACCAAAGTATGGCATTTCAATGCAACTACTTATGTATATGTACTACATTATTTTGGGGTGTTTCGACCACCCAATGCCCGTCCCCTGATAATAAAAAAAAAGTAGTCTATACGGTAATCCAGACTATAACTTTTTTGTGCGTTAAATTTTATCAAGATCCATTCAGTTGTTCAAGCGTTATTGAGTAACAAAAATCCATACATCGTAACATTCACATTTATAATATTAGTAGGATAGTAGGATAGGATAGGATTCAAATTTTCCAAATTTTTTTTTTTGGGATTTTTAAAAAAAATTTCTTTTTTTAAAAAACTCAATATTTCGAAAACCCCGTGCTCGATTTTTTTAAAACTTGATAAACAAAAGTTTTTTAAAAATATCTCTTCTCTTCTTTTGGGTCTATGAGCTAAAAATTACATATTTTCTTTGCCGTTTTTTCGTCAGTAATATGATAAATACACTTTGAGAAATACAAATCTCCATATTCTTTTTTGAGTGTTGCTTAAAGACCGTTGGTTTCTCCTGCCATAACATTTTTACTCCATCACTTGCCAGTCAAATCAAATTGCTCATTTGAATATTAAGGTTAAAGGTTTTCAAATTGCTTGCGTTGTACATTCATGCAACTTCAAAATCTTTTTAAATAAATAAAATAAATGATTGTGAATAACAGTGCTTTTAAAAAATAATTTACCATCGAATCCAAAAATAAAAGAATTCCCCTGGATACTTCTGTATCCCAGTGGTAACTCTTGTACTGGTCACAATACTGCAGTATTGGTGGAACGCTATTACCATGGAATGAGTTTTCAAAATGTATCCCATTAATTGAATTGAATGAAGCCTTTTGCATGTTGGTAAAAGTTTTGGAAATCGAATGTCTGTGCCCGAAATGGGTTAAGTAAATCACTTAAGTACATTAGTTGATACTTCGATATGTAAAAAAAAATCATCAGCAGAAGCAGGCTTAAAAGTATTAATAAACTTTCTGACATCGTTCGTCCTTACACTCTAGACCTGAGCCCACTTCTGAAGTTCAAGACTAGTATGCTATTTCAAGATATTTATTTACAAGTTACAACTGTTTATACTTACAGATAAATTAAAGTTTATTTATTTAATTAACATTTGTATTTAATATTTTCGTTATTTGCAAAATAAAATTAATGGATTTTATTTATATTTATCAAGTTAGAAGTGAACAACTAACTAATGATTATCTTTACAAAACTACACACATGGAATTTATACCTTAAACTGTTGAAGTAACTCTGGATAAGATATTGGCGCCCTGAACGATTAGTGCCATCTAAATTATTTGTACAGCATTATAAATTAACAATTAAAGCATTTATTTACGATGAAGATAGAGGTACATAATAACTCTCCATGAAGTCTTAAAACCTTCTTAAAATTATTCTCTCAGTGTAGAAGGACCAATTTCGCAAAACTACTATTCCATTTCTGTAAATATTACGCAGGAAAAAGAGCAACAACCATTGGTATATCCTTAAAAATGTCGATCCCTATCATGTCCACCGCTACCGCACATGGACATTGCTTTTTAAGTCACAGCAATGTTTTCCAGGATTACATCAACACAATGCCATGCAAGGAAATAAAAACAACACCGCCTATAGTCCAAACCTTAAACAAGCCCACATAAGCACTTGTTATAGTCGTTCCGTCGGATCTTCCTCAACTACAATACAACTACACTCATGTTTGACTCCAAAATGTCTACGAGGTATATCAGCTTGTCATCGTGTAAGCGCACATATTCGCCAGATCTGCTAATTCATGCATGCGAACGGACAATTCCAATCCAAACGCAGTCACAGCGAGTTGGATGAATTTATCCTTGCAACCAGGATACGGATAGAAGTGCATCATGCACATAATCCGTAGTAACGCAAGTGAACACTGAACAATCATTGCATCATGTGGTGATGTGTGTGTGTTTTTTGTCTTTTGTTTTCGAGATACAATCTGATGGCAGAGACTTTGATCGACGACGATTAAAATGCAGACCAATTTCGGTGAGAAGTTATTTTCGTTATGAAAGGATTCACAATAATATATCCTTCGCCCTAATGATGACGAAATGACGATGCCATCAATGAATTCCTTTGAAATTAAAAACAACAATAAGAGCCATTGAGTGTGTCTTTAAAAGTATTTTGGTGTTTTCCAAATTATGCCCGTCAATTAGCCATGAATTCCTTTTCATTGGAAAGGGTTTGAGTCTACGAGATTCCGATCGAAGAGTTAAGGTATCGGTGGGGATCTACCAAACCCAGGTAGATATTCATCTCCACGCACGATGAGGATTGAGGACTAATCAATCCATCGATCGAATAAATTACACAAATTGATTTTTCATGTCTGCTTGCGTCATCATCATCAACCTTAACTCCATTGTCATCGTCGACGTTTGAAGAAGGGGTAGCCATCATCATGGTCGGCTGCTGTTGGTTCCCAAAACAAATTCTCTCTACACCAAGTCCACACCGACAACCAGCACAATTCAAGGCCAATCAAACACAAAATTAAAGCCGACAACAATTCTTGCCTTAGTGTGGTCCCTAAGTATCAGTTTGGGGGAATGTATGTATTTCATCATCCAAATCTCCTTTTCCTTAACTCCGAACATATCATTTGGAATTAATGTCCAAAACATTTAATCAATTCCCCCAAATGAAAGGGTTTATCTCATAAAGTCGATAGATGATACGAGAGTTTTTTATTGTTGAAGAAGAAGAAGACGAAGGGACCCCCATTATAAAACAAATAAACTGAAAGAAGACGGTGCACTTCAACGACTCATCTGTCGATCGATCAGTATCATGACTGAAGTCGAGAAGAAGTCGGGGTTGGCATCGGCAGTGGCAGTTGAAGAGTCGAATGTCAAAATGTTAAGACGTGCTCCCTGCTCCGGCAGCAAACAGGCAGATTACATAGAAAAGTTTGAGTTCTTTTTGTCTAAACAAAATGATGACTCCGATGATGAGAGTTAAACAATCGGCTACACATACACACAAAGAAAAAAAGTTCTCGAGCGAAAGTAATCTGGAAGGAATCATTTTTTGTCAAATTTAAATTGGCAGTGTTTATCTATCCTTGGCAGTGTTACCGAATAAGCTAAATGAATAAGTATTTAAAAACAGATAGAACTTTTTCTTTGGAATGTCATGTTACCAATTCTTTTTCTGATGCCGGTAGATATGTCATGTCGGCCATCATCTGGGAGGTATGTGACTTTCAATGGAGTTTAAAAGAATTAAGGCACTTGGGCTATGGTATAATAATATCAGCGGACTAGACTTGATGCATCAATCCATGCAGGTGACAGGCTATTGGTTTAAGGCTAAAAGGCATATAGACAATGTCATCTCACATAATGTTCTACACATCAGCGTTCCATCCTGCAGCAGGAGTTCTCAATGGAAGAGGTCACCTTGGGTAACTTCATAGAAAATTTTATATCATCATCTAGACGATAAGGCCATAGCTTATCTTGGACTATAAGCGCCATCTAAAGCAATTTAGATGTTAAGAGCTGAAAACAGAATTTCTTAAATTTAGGGTTGCACATAGAAGAGGAAGATTAATTGCATGACAAGGATGACGAGGTTTAGAGTTGTGCAGTGAACAGGACTTAAAATAAGCCGATGAATCAAGAGAATTTTATTAACATTTCTTCGTCTTTTCAGTTTTTTTTTTAGTAAATTATTATCTTGACAGGAATATAAGATCAGAAAAACGTCCCAACATAACAGAGGGATATCAGTTTTTCTCAAGCGGATAAATGCTAGAATCGAGTCTACAGCTGGCTTTCGCAGTGGTCAATCGTGCTTAGACCATATCAACACCCTGCGTATCGCCCTTGAGCAGTCTGCAGAATTTCTATCCCCGCTTAACCTCATGTTCGAGGATTTTGAAAAAGTCTTTGACCGATCATTTTTTGGTAGACGAATTCCGCCAAAAAATGTTGCCATTATAATAGAGTCTTACAACATCACAAAGTTTTATGTTTTGCACAATAGTCAGCTATCCGACTCTTTGAAAGTGCTACAGGGTGTGAGACAAGGAGATGTTCTATCACCATTTCTTTTTCTGCTCGCAATAGATGACGTATTAACGGCCAATGTTGGTGCAGCAGAAAAGAGACCGTCTGAAAGGCTTGGGCATAAATTTAACGGGCTGACCGAGATGTGTCAAATACTGCAGGTGAAAGGAGAGTCGATCGGTCTAAGTTAAACAGCAGATTCCCAAAGAAAGATTAGGCCACAGTTATGTTATCTACATAGATGGAGACCGTGAAGGATACAGGCGATTTTTTGGCGCGCTTACCCCAAGGGGTTAGAGGACATGGTGATAAAATATCAGTGGCTCACAATATGTATTATGATTTCTTTTGCCTCTATCAACCAGTTTTAGTAGATGAGCTGCTGACCTGGCTGGATGCGCAGAACTATGTACATTGTAATTACTTATTCAGGAAAGTATCATAACATCTTAAAGGATCTCCAACAAAACGCTTTAAGCAAGCTAACAACCTGTGGAGATCGGTCCTATTCTCTACAAAATATAAAACTCGTCATGTAGATTCTGCTTCTCCCAGACGAAACAAAGTACTTGGATCTTATTCTAGATACAAAATTTAGCTGGGAACATAATACAGAAGAAAGAGTCAAAAAGGACACAGTGGCACTTTTTTACATTAAAATGCTATTGGGCAAAAATTAGGGTTTCTAACACCACATTACTAACTGGCTATATACTTTGGTAATCAGACCGATCATTAATACGTGTGGTGGAGTGCTCTAGAAAAGACAGTTTATTGTGACAAGCTAAGCTAAGTTCAATTATCATCTTGCTTTTGTGTAGGCGGAGCAGTACGAACGTCCACTCGGTGGCACTAAACGTTCTGTTCCGCATATATCACAACTGAATATTTTCATCAAACAGACGGCTTCGAGCACACGCACCCGCCTTAAAGCTCCTTTACTATGAATCATTATGAACTCATTCCGATCACTTTCAAGTCACATTGATTACACTATCCCAAAACTACAATTCGGCAGAAGCTTCCAAATCAACATTCCATAAAGATCTGCCTGATAGGATACGAATTTCTTGGAAATTGATTATATCTATATTGGATCGAAAACTGATGAGGGGGTTGGTGGGGGTGTGTACTCAGATAGAGTAAAATTATATCTCTCTTTTCGTCAAGCGGGATTTAAGGAGATTAAATAAGTCCCGTCTTAGCTCAAAGGAAACGTGTTTCTAACTTCTGATATCCGCATTTTCTCGGTTATTAAATCCTTGAACTCGAACTTTACTAACTTTATAACATCCCTTAACTGTAGCAGTTCAATGTTTACCTCTTTTGGGTGCCAGGGAATAGGGAAAGCTTCACAAATTTAACAAAAGTGGAACAACATTATCTAGTATGTTACCTTATAAGGTTAATATGGGTATATCCAACGATATTTGCAAAAGCTGTATAGACAAGGAAAAGGTAGAATCAATTCCTCATTTCTATGTACATGCCCTGGTCTTTCTCAAAGACGTTGGCCCCATCTTTGAGAGTTTTTCTTCGAGTAACCTATTGATCTAATTAATATACATAGCTAGACTTTAAGGCTAGCCGCGCACTAGCAATTTTTAGTTGCGAAACTGTTTGGTTACTTATAGAAAACAGATGAACTGTTTGGTTGAATGTCCGTGAATTTGCAGATAATTATATGTTCAATAAAATGGCGAACTTATTTTAGGCAATCGTTTAGTTTGTGTCAAAATACAAACTTTTTAGTTGCTCGAACCAAGCAGTTTCGCAACTAAAAATTGCTAAGGCGCGGCTAGCCTAATAGTCTCTCCCGCTTCATAAGAAGTTCTAAATGGTTCAACAAGGAGGCAGTAGTTTAAGAAGGTTCTGCAACTCTTCACTTACAAATAAGCTCTCATCGCAAAAAAAAAATTCCAAAAAATTATTTACTAGCTACATGACTGTTAATAAATTTTTGTTGTCAGTACAAATTTAAACATTTATAATACGTATATAATTTATATGTGCAGAAAATCCATATGCTATATAAATTTATTTATATTGTGAGTAAATAAATTCTTCCATCAGTGGATCGATGGTATGAGGAAGACATAAGCCGAGTTAGAAGGTTAATAAATAATTGCAATAAACAGTCAGATTCAGAGCGAAAAACGGGTCGCGGATTAAACAATGTATGAACAGTTCTATTTTGAGGCTCGTTTGAAGTTTTACCTCAAGGAAAAGAGAGCGTGTCAAGCTCAAGACACTTAGAATAGTTAGTAGGGTATCGAATGCGAGGGCCTACAGACTCCATCACGATAATTTTTGGATTTTAAGACTTTTGGGCAACCAATTGTTTTTTTAATACATTTAAATACACTCTGCTCCCTTTGTTCGAATACTTCAAATGCTTCAATAACCTCTGAGAATTAATTTCTATATATGAAGTGTGAGAACTGCATCGGCTTCAGTCCACTGTAGGGAAAAATTATAATACTTAGCGGAAGCAGAGTTCCATTTAAGGAGACCGAAAAACTGAAAAGAATGGATTTAAAAGCCAGAACTATGATAGAGACTTCCCCTTTTTATCCAGCTCCCGATTTACGAAAGGTTTCTGTTCCATACTTCCCTTCTTTGCGATCCCAACCAAGCTGGTTCAAGTCATCAATGACATGTGATCTGGAATCCACGATGTTCTGGTCTTTAAACAGGAAATTCGGCCTTCTTTAATGTAATCTCTTGGCTAGAGAATTGTTGTTCATCTGCTCGATTTGGCTGGCCCAATGTAGTCGAACTAACTATAAAACTATTTAAATAATGCTTTGACTCATTTCTATGTATACGTTTTTATGTTTAAGTTACAATTAGTTACATTACGGCAACTCTGTTCCCCTTCTTCTATCTCATGAACCACAATCACTCTGCACTCGATAATTCTAAATCCCTATTCAAAAGCTTCTAAAATAGACCACAATTACTTCCACAAATCTTTTGTGCAAATGCAATACATCATCGTAGAAGTCTGATTAAAAACGCAATTCCTTCGAATCCTTTTCAAAATCCTACTTCAACCCTCGTCTGAAAAGAAAAATCCTTTTGTATTGAAAGTTAAAAAATCAAGACTTCAGGCGAAAAGTTCAATAAAAAGAAGTTTTCAAAAAAAAAAAACAAACAAATAATAAAAAAATTACAGAAAAATCCACCCGTCCAATATGCCACAAGGAATTTCAAGGACAATGCCATTCTCAAGAAGTTGATGTGTTCGAAGCCTTTTTTTTTAATTTCCTTCTTTATGCTCAAAGATTGGCATATCCGCGTTAGGACTTCTAGAACATCGCCATTGCCCTCGAAAGAGGGTTGCTGAATTTTATATTTTAATAATAAGTTTTTGTGTTGTTGTTGTTCAGAAATCCTTGTTTACTTGTTCACAGCGGCAGCATTATTGTGAGATCATGTGGTATGTAAGTTTCTTTTCTTCACGGCTTAGCGTACTTTTATAATGAAAATCACCCTTACTTTCCGTGAAGGAAAGACGCAACCTCTAACCTTGCGTACTGCCAACATTTTTATTTCTTCCCTTTTTTTCTAAGCAAAATTGAACGACGACGACCCATGACGTCGACAACATTCCTGTGGGATTGTTGAGAATGAATTATGGTTATTTGTTTTGTAGTATTAGACCAACGTTATTATCCTGGCAGAGGGGCAGCAAAGTTTTGCCCCGCAGTCTCTGACAAAGTACCTTTGTGGGCATTTAGGGGGATGGACCCATGTGGTAGCGTAAATGTTCCATTAAAACTATATGAAGAACGGAGTTAACGGGCGTGGCGTGGCGGTAGCCCCTTTGGTTTAAGTAATCCTTCGTCGCAAGCATTGTAATTATCAATTGTCTAGTATCGGCGCTGTACAGGCTGTGAGGGGGCTTAATGAATTATGACAGTTCTTTTGGACAGGATACAGCGAATATGTGAGAGAGTGCATGCATATGGCGGCGGAGCGGATAAGCTGGCTCAGCATCATAATATTCGAATAAATGCTTATGGTTATTATACTCGACAAGGATCGATAGATCCATTTGGCAAATTTTTGATGATAGAATGGCAAAAAGTTGGTTCTTCATTAGATAAATGGCCGCAGACCGGCCCAGAGATGCAGAAGGGGAGATTAAAAGCCAACATAACGATAAACCATAATCAAGGGGTCGGGAAGAGATATTGAATTATATTGCAATGCAGCTGAGGAGAGGTCATTGACCGAAGAATGGAGTTACTAAGTTATTACGAAATTAAGCTGATTTCAAGCTAGGAAGTCAATATAGGATGTTAAAATATAGGTACCAGAAAGAGGTATGTAACGAAATCTCTAGATCGAAGTTGTTTTTCCCGCCACAACCATCAATCATTGTAAGAAAACAACTTCATACATCAAGATACATATCTAAATTTGGCCAGAATTAAAACATTTCAAAAAGTTTGAAATATATAGAGTAACAAATGTCTCAGAAATAGGGCAATTTAAAAAAAATCAAAACTCTATATTTATTTTCCAAAAACGAATTTGCTTTAAGATTTACTAAATTTAATCAAAATCATTAAAGCCGTTTTTGATAAAATAAAAAAGAAATTGTTTTATGGTCGCTATCCATTCAAGATGATCTAAAACAGAAATTCAAATTTCTCCACTAGGACATTTAAATCCAAAGCGAGAAATAAGCTAACCTTTTTGTTCTTGCGACATACATACGTGGAGGTATACTACTCGTATATGGCCAGATGCGAGAAAAAAAATAAATATAATCTGGTTGTGCAACAGTTCTTAGAGAACCAGGCTTCTCAACCATTCCTGTGTGCGTGTTACCAGGAATAGACGGTACACCCCTGAAAAAAAAAGAATCAAAGTGAAAATTTTGATCAGACCGATACACGTTTTTTTAACTAAAAAATAGAAATTTTAGAAAATATGTTTTTTTAAAACTTTTACAATGATTTCTTAAAACTTAGCTGTTGGTTGAATAATGTTTTCCTAAAATTCATTATTAATGGTACCCCGGATGGAAATTTTTTTTGTTTGTTTTCAATTTTTTCAAGTACGATGCAACTGTTTTTCTTTTTCAAGAACTTTTTATTAAAAATTATTTGGTCTGGAGTAGGCTTAAGTTTAATGTCAGTTTGTAATACATCTAAAGAAGGGTGTAAGCACATCCGAAACGAAGTCTGGGCCATCTAGTGGTTTCTTTTTAATTTATAGGTTATTTTGAAACTGACAGCTGTTTTCCGGTCGAAATCTTGACAGAAAGTTGGTATCATACATCTGCGAAATGAAATGAGTCACTTTATGCTTTAAAAACGTTAGGGATTATCGAAAACTTATTTCCAAAATGAGTCAAACCGTTGTTTTTTTTTTATTTAAAAGAAGTTTTGGCCGAAATGAAGCACTCACAGTACCTGCTCATGCAAAAAGTTAGTGAGATTGGAATGCTTGTGGACAACACTCATAGTACCCTACGTCGTACGGTTCGCACAGATGAGAATGTATCTGCTATAGCCGAAAGTGTGAGACCCAATTCACGAACATCAACTCGCCATCGATCACAACAGCTCAGCTTTTCACGCACTAGCCTCAGGAGAATTCCGCACAAAGATTTTAGATTATTCGCTTAGTACAAGGTCCAATCGACTCAGCAATTGAAGGCGCACGCACATCTGCTTCGCTATAGCTTCGCAGTTTGGGCCTTAGAGCAGCCTTAATTGGACAACGATCTTGGACGAAAAATCATCTTTTCTGACGAAGTGCATTTTAATCTCGGCGAGTACGTTAACAAAAAAAAAATTGCCCCATCGCGGGTTATTATCCAGAAGCCAATGTATCCACAGAGAGTTACAGTTTGGTTCAGATTGTGGCGCGATGGCATTATTGGACCATTTTTCTTCGAAACGTTTCAGTCAACGGTGGGCGTTACAGCCATGTTTACCGATTTTCTTTCTTACTGACATGAAGACATGGATTTGGACGATCTCTGGCTCATGCAGAATGGCACCACATTCCCAAATCGTGGCTATTAGACATCTTGGCCATTAGACTGGGCCAAAAAAATTGACTATTTTTTTTTTTTGAAAGATATATCGAGAATATCATTCAGAATGACAAAAAAAAATTTTCGTAAAAGTTTGAGCCCTTAATATCAATTTTAAGAGGGCTATCATCGCTAATTTTGATTTTTAGTCATAATTTCATGTTTTGCGTCAGAACTGACAAAACATTGAAGTAAAAAAAATTCATTTTGACTTACTTTTATATAAAATTAAATTCCCTACAAAAAAGGTCCAATTGAAAATTTTCGTCAGACAAGCCGTTTTTGAGTAATTAAGCTTAATAAATTGTTATTTTTCGTTAGTTACAAAATTCCAAATTAAAAAAGTAAAATTTTTTTGTGTTGAACCATGAAGCACCGATGTTATGCCAACATTCCGAAAACCTTTAAGGAGAATATCATCAAAGCAATCTGTAAGCTTCAACCCGAAACAATCAACATGGTCTTAGAAAACTGGAGTGACAGAATGAATTCCATAATTAATAAGAAATTTTGATCTAACTGATAAAGTAATATCACATAGACAAAATTTAATTTTGTAAATTTTCTTGCATTTTTAAAAAGAAACTTGTATTTATGCTTTAAATTTACGAGTACCTTAAGATTTGATATTTTAAAATCGGTTATAAATATTTGTTTTTTGGAAAATTGAATTTTTATTTAAACAATAATAACCACTTAAAATTGGCATACCAAAATGTTTTCTTATAAATGTTTTAAAATTTTAGAAAAAAAAAACTTATTTAAAAAACAGAAGTGCTGCAACGACTAATGATTTTTTCATGTTCATGTTTACTTAAGAGATCACGTGGCACATGGGTAACGCTCTTATGGTAAATTCTAAGTCTCTTAAACATAAGATCAAGTTATACTTTTATGTATGAAATGGGAACTGACTTCATTCAAAAATATCCGCTGCGGATTTACAATGTCCAACGGATCTGAGGTAAAAAATTTTCTGCATGCATGGATCTAGATAAATTTGAAGGATGGCCTGTGTTAAGTTGATTTTGAGAGCTGTAGATTGTGACTTATAGCCACGTCATCTCCGCTAGAGTCCATCCTACCATTAAATTATGGTTATCATTGATCTGTAGCTCAATTAAGATTATGCAACGAACGTCTTATCTTAATGTACGCTTTATATTCATCCGAAATCTGGGGCGGAATGGTCAGTGGAAGTTAGCTGTACTATCCATAGCTCCCGTGATCGAGGCAGCATTTGTCTTGTTTTAATTCATTACAAAATGTCCTTTAACTATGTACAGCGTATACATGTTTCAACAAATTTTAACTAAATTTGCTTTCGGAATATCACCCAGAGTTTGGGTAATAATTACGGACGAGTATTCCAAAATAATTCATTTTCAAAATATTTGGGTGAAATTTTCATTCAATAATTTTGATCAAAGTAACGTTGGGGTATACCAGTGAGTTTAATTTGTTATACAATTTATACAATTTAATTTAATTTGTTGATACAAAGTTTCTTGGTATTTATTTTCAAAGGATTTTGGGCGCATTTACATGGGTGATTTTCTTTTATTTTTGGCAACACTGGTTTTGTTTCACTGTCAAACATCTTCAGTTTGGTCTATAATTTAACAATGAATCGTCTTACAAACGAATAACACTTGCAAATTATTGAATTTTATTATCAAAATGGGAGCTCTGTTAAGAAAGTTCATCGCGCGCTTCTTCCATTTTATTGTCAATTTATTCGTCGGCTGTTCGGGCTATTGTGAATAAATTTCGCACCAAATTTACAATGTTGGATATTAAACCACCAACACGCTTACGTAGAGTGCAAAATGAGAAACATATCGCAGCTGTATCGGCCAGTTTTATCGATTCGGCGCCGTTGGCAGCAATTGGGGCTCTGTTACTCCACTACGTGGAAAATTTTGGGGAAGGATTTAGGTATGAAGCCTTTCAAAATACAGTTGGTGCAAGAATTGAAGCCGAACGACCTACCAGAACGCCGAATTTTTGGTGAAAGTTGGCCGAAGATCCACTTTTTTATCAAAAAATTGTGTTCAGCGACGAAGCTCATTTCTGGTTGAATGGATACGTGAACAAGTAAAACTGCCGTATTTGGAATGAAGAGCAGCCAGAAGCATTTAGCATTGCAAGAGCTACCAATGCATGCAGAAAAAGTCACTGTTTGGTGCGGATTATGGGTTGGCGGAATCATTGGGCCGTATTTATTCAAAGATGAATTTGTAAAGCAATACATACGCCCAAAACTAGAGTATAACTCTCAGGCGTATCCAAAACATTACTGCACCTACGGGATAGAATCCAGAAAAGAGCTTTAAGACTAATCGAGGATAATCGATTACGGAAACATTTTTTTTTGATGGAATACCGTCCAAATGGCTCATTACCGTTATATCGCTATTTCTTCAAACTTTGTTCTGTTGGAATAATGAGTTGCATTCCTTCCTTTAAACGATTTTAGCTCAGCTATGAATGCCCCTCAGTATACCGTAGAGATTCTTTTTTTAGCCGTACCACAAGAATGTGTGTGGTGCGAAAAAGTTTTTCAGTGGTGTACTGCCGCTTGCCAGGAATTGACAAATCCTCTAAGAGTTATGAGAAGTTCTGTTCATTAGCCATTCGGAATGGTTGAGAGTTGTAAATCTCTAGGCTTAGGCTCTCTACGAGCCACACAAACTTCCGTTCGTCAGCTTAAGATTATTTAGAACCGGTAAGTCACAAATTCTCAGTATCTCATCATTTAAACAAGTACGAATAAGTCCCTGCAAAACAAGTTAATAGTTTATTTTATTCATGCATTTGCAAAGTTTAATAAAATAAAAAAAAACCTTTTAACTACTTAAACTTACCCAGTAGGTAAATTATGAAAGCATTAAAACTTCCATGATCAGAAATGACCTCGAGTTATCCTTTGTACTCCTACAGAATACACGTCATTTATAAATATTCCTCTTTTGCATGGGAAAATCTTCCAAGGACAGCCGCTTAATCCTTGACTTTATCTTCCTTCAATAACGATGATTTAAAAAAAAAAACTCATAATTTCGATTAATTTAAAGTTCTTCTTTTGATATCACATCCCAGTGCCTTTCACTGAATGTTCGACAAAATGGTGACGATGGGTAGAAACTAAGTGAAAAGCAGTAAGAAAAAAAATAAATTCTAAAATAATGAAAAGTTTTAACTCGCAGCGGCGTTAAAAGTTCAAACTTCAGCCATAAATCCTCTCTGTCTTCCGTGCTGAATTGAAGACTCATAATTGCATGGACAAGAAGTGTTTAAGTGATGGTTTCGTTTTCCTTTCTAGCTGGAAAAATCCATTTTGCTGAATTTTAAAAATAAGATATACATAAACTGGACTTGGCGATATATACTCGTAAGCTTGGAATCTATTTAAACACAATCCAATTTAAATGTTTTGATTTTTGAGATATTTCATAATTTTTTAAAACTTCCCCAGACCTCAACCAAAAGCAGATTCCTGCATAAATCTGCATCTTTTTACATTGATTAGGTTTCATCTGGCTTCATCATCCAGATTGGGCGATTTTCTATTTAAGAACTCCACATCGGAACTCTATTGCATCGAGAACAGATCCAAATGCAAATTTATAAGGTTTCCTGGTCGACCATGATTCCACACAACCATTTTCTGTGATTCTCGTTCTTCTTCTTCACCGGCTGTAGGAAAAACCAAAAAAACACACACATGACCATAACTAAAAGGCTTTTAACTATTTTCTCGGAATAATTAAGAGTTTTTCCCAACATTTTTCGCCATTGCAGTGGACAATTAAGAATTCCTTAAAAGACCATTAGTCTCATGTGTTGCGTGGTTTTTATGTGGTTCCACCCAAAGTTTGTGTTCTAGAAGGAGTGGTATGTATCGTATATGTAGGTTGCAGAGTGATATGAAGGAAACTATAATATTTCTTCAATACGAATGAGCTAGAAAAACCTATGGAATCATCGGGTCTAGCTATTAGTATCAGATGTGGCCATTAACACCTCATTTGCGCTGACCATATTTAACAACCCGGAAGGGGATTGAAGTTTTCACTGGCTTTTGTTTTTATTTTCTAAAAATAACGTTTCGTGGTGCTGACACAATCTAAGGGTTGGCTTGAGTTATGTTCGCTTCGCAGAGGGGTATCTAATGAATCTGTATTGTTTTTGGGGAAGTTTTGATGAAAAGCATTGGCGAATTAGTTAATGTTGCATTAATGAAAATGAAAAAGGACTAATTTTAACATTAGCTACGCAATCGTGTTGGATTTTTGGAATGGATCGGAGGGGCTTTCAGAAATGCAATTAGCTGTGGAAGGGAAATTCTAATTAAGTGCAAATGTTGATGCCGTGTGGTTTTTATTTTTATTTGACACAATACCGCTCCTTATATCTGGTGAAGACACACCGTTGGACAAATCTTTCCTGCTTTGAATTGTTGAAGGAAAACATGTAGGGCAGGATTTTAGATGATTGTGTTTGAGTAGTACTCCGGGCGTGATTGTTAGTGCGTTGGACTCGCATACCGAAGTCTTGGGATTCGATACTCAGCCGTTGCTATCAAGCAAGTAAAAAATCCTCCAGGGATGTCAGACTTTACTGGAAGATGTAGGTTCCTTTTATACCGCCGAAAGATTTAAGTTACTGCGCCATCAATTTCGAGGAGATGTTGCGGTAACAAGTTCACTTAATTTGTCGAACAATATTAATTTTTATTTTTTCAAAAACTAAATTTATTGAGTTCTTTCGTTTTACAATACTTATACGTTTTAGAAATTTTTCAAAAGGACCATAAGAATAAGGCACTGCTTAGAGATATTAAGAGGGAGTGATGAATTTGTTTGTTAAGTTGCTAATAGTTAAAATTGATTTGGGCTTAATCTATTTTTGATTAGGCTAAATTAATTTGTTATTTTGTTTAAAAAAATTATGAATGGTATGTTTTATTTTTAAGGAAAACATATATTAACAATATTTACACCTTCCACAGGAATGTTTTCTTATTTTAAGTTTTTCGATACAAAAATTGTTAAAGAAAACATTCATATATTGATTTTTTTAGCAATAAAAACATACATTCTTAGTACAACACCTCGTAAAGAACCAGAGGCAAATAACTTACAGAGTCTGTTAGAACAAATTGGTGAACATTTGTCCGATGTCATATTCTGGTGCATCTTAATCATTAATTCCATTAAATCTGTTTAATATATAAGGAAAACTAATTAAAAAATATTTGTGTTTAATATTTGTAGGTCTTATTTGGCTCACCCTGTATTAAATATATGAGCAACTTGAAACAGACTATGTCAAAAAAATAAGAGAGTAGATAAATTCATTAGAACGATGTTATTGATTTTTGAAAGGCTCAAATGGCTTTCGAAAATTTGAAATAAATTCTTTTGGGAAATGCTGCTGAAATTTTTTCGAAAGATATTTTGGAAAAAATTCAGAAAATTGTAAAGCAAATTGAACTATAATATCAGAAATCTTATGTGAATGTGTTATTTCTGGATAATGTCTTCAGGGGTAATTTCGAAGAGCTGTTAACTTGAAATGTCTATAACTTTGTCATTTTTGTTTTCAAAATTATTCTGCGCACACATCAACAGGCTTGATTCTTTAACTTTAAATTTCTTTGTTTTCTTTAAGATTAGTAAGTCACCTTCAACCGAAATTCAGCCTTACAAAGTTCGTATGCCAGCTTCTTTGAAGTTTTCAAATAATATATTAGATTAAAAATTCATAAAGTTCTTGTGTCAGCTCTTTTGTTTGGTTGTTCTTTTTGTTTCAAGGAAAGCTTTAGTCACGTGCAAATTTGATTAATACGAGTGTTGTGAAAGTTTGAAAACAAAATTATGTTCAATTGATTTGAAATATCAGAAAACCTTAGTAAAACGCGGTAATTCGGATTTGAGATATGGAGAAACCTCAGAATAACGAGCTTAAATGGTTTTCATATCGAGTCAAAAACTGCTGTGAAGTATTTATGTAGATGTTTATTTGGACAAGTTCTTGTACTAAAAATGCAAATGAGAAGGCAAGAGCGGTATTTATGTCTCTAAAAAGTGAAGATTATTTGTTTACAATCACTCATTCGTCCAATTCTGAATTATACGTTTTTTAAAGGAATAAGAAGTTTAAGAACCTACATGCACATATAGAAGTCCACGTTCTAACTTTCGTCACTATTGAATGCTTCAGGAGAGCCCAGACTCCAGAGTTGACAACGTCATATTGGATCCTGGAAGGAATATCTTTGCACGGTTGGCAGACGAAGCTGAAAACGAGTTCATATTGGAGACTCTTCTACCCAAATCCGGGCTATTTCAGGAATGTTTTCGAAATTGGATACATACCACTGGAGACATTCTTGTATCTTGATGCAAATGGTTATCTATCAAACTCAATAAACGTTCCTATAATATACCATGATGCAAGACGAGCAATGAATAAAAGAATCCTTTATGTGACTCTTGACTCGTGAGACGGGTTCACTGACCTGAGATACTGCATAAGTATACCTGAAATAGTTATAAATAACTCTAATCGATTGAATAGATCAATATATTGATGGCTTGACTGGGCTGAGGCCGAATTTTAGGTTAAGTACAACTAGGCCCTGATATGTGATTTCTGATCTGATGATGACTGACAGAACTATGCTATGATATGTCATTATTAACTAGACAGAACTTTTAAAAATCTCTGTAATTAGTTCCCAAAAAGATAGGGCTGGGCAAAGATTGCAAACAATATTTTATTTCATTTTTTTATAACTTTAAAGATCTTACCAAAAACAGTTTCGATTGAAAAATGTTTGAAAATTAATAGACTGAGTTTTCGATTTTTTTTATTTGGAGAAACCCACACTTTAATAATAAGTATTGCAAAATAATCAAGCACACGGCCTTACGTTTTTCACCTCGTTTGAAAAAAAAAGAAAAAAACAAAAACAAAAATATTATGATCTCAAAATTAACTGCCAAATTCATTAATTCACTGGCAGATAGATTTCCATTTGAAATACCTAACAAAACCCCCCAATCCAATTTAGGCGTCTTGATTTTCTTAAACACGCAAAGCAAATCACAGCAAATCACTTCTGTCACATCAAAAAGAAAAGTCCATTCCTTATGCCAACTAACAAACAGTACGATGCAACAAAGTAAGCAACAACAATAAAAAGAAATACAAATAGAATTCGAGAAAAATCTCAAACAATTCTGATTAAGTGACAAACAACAATCAAAATCTAATCCAAACCAAATCAACGCTCTGACAATCAATCAACAACAACAAAGAGAGCGTTAGTTTCCATCTACAGCAATATACCCCAAGCAAGCCAAAATGTAGAGATGGAAAAAAAGGACACATAAATGGTAAAAACTAATCTATCCGCAGGGCTTAGCGCACAACAAAGAACTCACCTACCTTCACTCCATTGGTTACCTATATTATTGTCCCCCCCCCCCCCGCCCTCTCCCTCCATAAACAGTAGTACAAAAGTCGAAAGTATACAAATGTACACCCCCGATACAACAATCAGAAGCTCAATTCAAATAGAGCTGCACAGAAAAAGAAAAGTCCTTATTTCTCGAAACGGACAGAAACACGACAGCTCCTGAATTCCAAATGACAAATCGAGGCTGTGTGTTACAACAAACGACAAACCCACCACTACCATCGGCCATCGGCCATGGGAATTCTCTGACAGAGAAATCCATCTAAGCCCTCTCAACAACAGTTACCTACAACAGTGGATCACGCCTGGATTCGTCTGTGTCCATTTAATTTGTCAACAAAAGCAGCAGCAGCAGCAGCAATGGCAATTCTATAGCTATCATAGCGGCAGCAGGCTTCAAAGTGGCCCAAAGCTAAACAAAAATTCCATGTAATTCTGAACAAACTGCAGTCATCTACTATTTGTGGCTTTCAGTTACCTTTAAGTGGATTTATACTGTGTTTATGGCTGTGTGTGTGGGTAATGGTGGTCACTAAATTGAAATAGAAAAATGTCCTTTGCAGGAGTCAAATTGCGAATGGTATGCTGCGGCTATTCACGAATTTTGTGGGGGTGTTTAAATAGTTGTTGGCAGGCTTACATGTGGGCAATGTGCGTAGGTAACCTTCTTCGTTGGAACTCAACTGTGATGGCATTTGGGAAGATTTCAATAGGTTTTTCCAAAAAGTTGATGTATGGAGCAGGTTTAATGTGAATTCCATTTACAAAGAAGTCACTCAAACGATAACGGTCAGTATAAATTTATTTATTCCTGTGAAGTACGAATACTCGTATGATGGATGCTATTGATGATTTTAAATCCATTCAAAGTAATAAATTAAGGGCATGAGTTTTTTTTTTCTTCATTCTCGGGAATGGTGAGTTCACGAGCAGGAAATAAGTTATGTGGAAAGTTGTTCTACAGAACATATTTGAGGCACTCAAATAAGTCCGAAGTAGGTATTTCGGTAGTAATTAAATTTAGGATTTTAGTTTCTGACCTATTTTTGGGCATAAGTTAATTTCTCAGGTCAACCTGAAAAGTATAAGAAGTACATATAGAATTATATGGTGCTATATGCTAAGCCAGGACAAAACTAAATGACAAACTTTCCACAGATTTCTGTTCTTCCATCCCCTACGATCCAGAGCAGACTTCATCCAGTCATCCCGACCAAGTGCTCTGGCATCAGCGATGACTTGGTTTCAAACAGGAAATTAAGTCTTTCTAATCACCACGAAGCTGAGGGCTAGAATTCCCAAGGTTAGCTAAAAACAGGATGCCAAATATTAGTTTATGCAAGAACAAAAATTATAACTCGTTTTAGTGGTTTCTTAAAAAAACAAGCTTTTATATAAAAGATTTTTAAAACATTTTTAAGAATATTTTATGGTATGCCAACTTAGTTTTTATAATTTTCGAATAAAAAATAAATTAAAAAAAAAATATTGAGCCGTTTTTGAGATATTGAATTTTCTAGAAAGAAACATATATTTTTTTTTAAGTTTAAAAATTATTTTTTTTAAGTCTTGAAATGCAATGCTTTTTTAAACTTTTTAAAAGCTTCTCTATGAAAAATTTTATTAAAATCCGTTAAGCCGATAGTGAGAAAACCAGAATTCCAAAAAATGGTTTTTGGTGGGTACAGTCAGTAATATCTTAATTACAACATTTGTTTTTATGAAATTAGGTACAGATCGTAAAAATTAATTGAAAGAAAAAAAATTTTATCAAAATTCTTAGACCCGTTTTCGAGAAAAATACGATTTTCGAAACCATTTTTTAACATTTGTATGGTGGGTACCTTTATTTTTAGTTAAAACAAATTTTTTTTCCCAAATCTTGTAGATTGTATTCAGAAACTTTAATTTATAAGGTTTGAAAAAAATTGAGCATGGGGTTTTTGAAATATTGAGCTTCCAAAAAAAAATTTTGATTTTTTTTTTTTAAATCCAAGATTCAAGATTTAAATACGCAATAATATTTAAACTTTGGAGAAGCGTTAGCAAAAAAAAAGAATATTAAAATCGGTTCAACCGTTTTCGAGAAAATCAAAAACAAAAAAATGGTTCCAAATGGGATACAGTAAAACCCGCTTAAGAGAAACGGCAAAATGTCACAGTCTTTCTTTCACTTAAGCGGGTTTTTCACTTAAACGAACCCCGTTTAAGTGAAAAATAATTTTACTTAAGCGGAGTTCTGATAAGTGAAAAGAAAATTTCACTTAAGCGGATTTAAAAATTCCATTAAGCGGAGATTTAATGCTAGAAACAATATTTTTTTTATCTTTTGAACTTGCCTTGAAAGAAATTAAATAAAACAACGATTAAATAACACAGAAATAATTTATTGAAAAACGAAAACTAGCAAATTTTTGTTCTGTTCGATTTAATTTTTTTTTTCACTTAAGAGTTTTTTTCAATGAAGTATATTAAAAATTAACTGAAAATATGTTTCAGTTATCCGGGTTTTTCACTTAAGCGAGTTTCACTTAAGCGGAGTGTTTTAAGGGAAATTGGTCGGAAAATACTTGGGGATGAAGAAAGTGTTTCAGGTAAGCGGGTTTTTCTCTTAAGCGGGTTTCTCTTAAGCGGGTTTTACTGTACCAAAAATAACCATTTTTTGGAAATTTTTTTCAACCTATCTTTTTTTGGATTTTTTTTTAAATGTGTGGGACAATTCTTAAAAAAATTCTTTTTATAAAATTTCGAAAATCATATGGCAGGAACCGTTATTTTTGGTCTTAAAAAAAAGAAGAAAAACACGTCGGGGAAAAAATTTTGAAACGATATCTACCAAGTTTCATTAAATTCGGGCGAGCCGCTGTCCAACAGACAGACAGACAGAATTTCGAGACCCACTTTTTTCGCCTTCTCTATCGTCATATTGTTAACTTCGATCAAAATCTCGAGTTAGATTTTTTTACGAATGCATGACTTGCCTTATAGTACCTATAACTAGCAAGTAAAAAATGAGCACGTCAAATTTCAGTTCCATCCAAGTGCTCAATTGCTGCTTCTTTATAGTGAAAATCTTTTGTATGCTAAGCTTGGGGCTTATTTTTGTAAAGGTGATTCTCTCATAAGCCCATACCTACCCTTGAAACCAAGAACTTCATCCGAAGCTTCAGTTTTCAGCTTAACACCTCGTAATATCCATTCAGTGTGACATGGGCTCCGAGGGAGAATAATGTTATCGATATATCTGCCTTTTCTGGTAAAAAAAAAACTCAAAATTACGCACTAACTTTAACATCCTGTTGAGTTACTTCTGAACATGCTCTCAACAATCTGCAGATTGATAGCTCACGAATTAATTTTCTCGTATCTTTCATCATAGTACCCCTTGGCAAAATTTAGAAGGCCTTGGGTTCGATTCTCAGCCAGTCCTAACAAATTTTTCTGAGGAATCGATTAATCCTCCAACAGTACCTCTTGCCGCCGGGAATCGGCAGAAAATAAAAGGTGCCTTCCATTTAGCCACCAAGTACACTGGAATGGTTGAGATTTGAAAGTCACTAGTATTTGCGTATCTACGAGTCGTAATGGTCTTTATTTTGTATTATTTTGTTCAATATTTTTTTCTCATTTCCGAAAACATTTTCCGTAAGTTGCGGGTGCATTCTTTGTAAAGAGGAAAGCCCTTGACAAACAATTATGAAGCATTGACTCCACTAACAAAATTAACCAAAATTACCAAAATCTCTGAAGAATATTCGGATTCAATTTAATCTCTTAATTCGGTGCCGTGAAATAAGGCCAAGTGAAATAAGGCCAACTTTCAAAAACTGGCCTAATTGCACTTTGATAAAGTGAAATAAGGCCAATTTTCAGTAGTTGGTCTTATTTCACTTTGACAAAGTGAAATAAGGCCAAATGATTTTCAGAAATAAGACCAAATTTGTCTTATTTCACTTTTTGAAAGCGTAATAAGAGCAACTGAATGTATTTAACGGTACCGTGACATACGGCCAAGTGACAAAAAGCCAAATTTGTTTGTGACTTAAGGCCAAACATAAAATGTTTTGTCTTGAGAAACAGTACCTTGGGTGGCCTGCTTCGCGGGTTTTCAGGATTTTAACTCCCTTTTCGGGGCTCACACCCGCTCACGCAACTTCGTTGCTCCGCTTAGGGTATGTTCAGTCGCCAGGCAGGCGCCTGTAGCAACAGTTTTGTATTTTACATTAATTGGAGTAAACAACTAACAGTTATATACTGCTGCTCAGGAAAACTGTTGCTACAGGCGCCTGCCTGGCGACTGAACATACCCTAAGCGGAGCAACGAAGTTGCGGTGAGCGGGTGTGAGCCCCGAAAAGGGAGTTAAAATCCTGAAAACCCGCGAAGCGGGCCACACAAGGTACTGTTACTCAAGAAAACCCAGAACATCGGCCCCCAATAAAAAATAAATTATGTATTATACGAATAAATAATACTTATAAATGAAATGAAATAAATATAAAAATGCAGTTCGGCCTTATTTCGCTTAGTCAAAGTGCAATAAAACCAACTGTTGAAAGTGAAATAAGACCAATTTGGCCTTACTTCGCTTTGTAAAAGTGCAATAAGACCAACTGCTGAAAATTGGCCTAATTTCACTTTGTAAAAGTGCAATAAGGCCAATTTTTGAAATTTGGCCTTATTTCACTTGGCCTTATTTCACGGCACCTCTTAATCCTGACAGTAGTCAGCGAATGATCATAACAACTCAAAGATTTCTAGACTGAACAGAGTTTCACGTGACCACAACTTGGCATATGTATAATTTGCAAGGTGTTTTTGGTAACAGTTTTGGTAGTGTCTGGTAAAATATCGATTATTTCTGGTACTGGTATTACAACATTTCAACTTTTTGCAAATAGGCTAATAGAGAAGTCATAAAATCCAGTTGTGTGACTGACCATCTAAGCTTTGTAGAAGATGTCGTGGGAGCTCGTTTCAATGAAGCAGGCAAATTTTCCATTGTAAAAGGTTTTGTAAGCTTATTTCCATTGATCCGATAACACCACCAAATATGGACGCCCAAAAGCTTTTTTAGATTTTCCATCGCTCGAAGAACGATGCTCCACATACTGTAAACCATGTTCCTGTACAAGAGAAATGTGTTCTTAGAAATAAATTTTATGATACTCGTATGATCGCTCATCCTCTTTTGACAAAGTTTTAGAACGCGAAATATAGACCTTAAGGCTAGGCGCGCCAATCAATTTTAAGTTGCAAAACTGTTTGGTTGCTTATAGAAAGCAGATGAACAGATGCATATAACTTTATTTTACACAAAATAGCGAACTCATTTTAGGCAATCGTTTAGTTTGTGTCAAAACACAAACTTTTTAGTTGCTCGAACCAAGCAGTTGCGCAAACAAAAATTGAATTTGTTTTATCTGACTCACCTTATTTTTAGCGAACTATAACTTTTAAATTGGTCTTCTCGGGATATTATGCCTATTTCTTTTAAAACAACACTGCGATTATAACAGCATATCTCTCCGAAACTCCTATTCGATCGCAAGCAATCCCCAAACTAGGTTCTTTAAGTCGCATTCGTATTGTAATCGGTTAAGATTTGTTTTTTTCTAAAGGAGAAATCTCGAATTCGCTGTAACAATCAGTTTCCCTAAAATCAGAGATACATACATCGGGAAGTGTTTCCAAGAAGTTTGTGTTAGAAGCAATAGGTTTCGTTATATTTGATAGTCTTTTCAAATTTATTCTTTCAGGTCTATCTTGCTTTCCTTTTCAGTTTTTTTATAGTCCCCGAGAAGCTGCTGAGTCATACATACATCTTGATAAAGCTCATAGTATAGCGCCTCTACCTTCTGCCCATTCAGTTTCCCTCCATACAAAACCAAATATCAGTCGAAAAATGTTTCTTTCGAAAGATCCTAGTATCAGCTCTCCCTTTCTGCTTACTGACCAAACCTCACCGCTATAAGGAAGGATTGGCAATTTGATTTTTTTGTAGAAGATTGTTTCGCCAAACAGAAATAACAACGCCTTTCAGGGTGATTCTTCGCAGGAGTTTGTATTTTCTCCGAAGCAGATGTAACTCCTTAACTATTTCAAAGTTACTGCTATTAATAGTGAATTTTTTTCGTAGACAGTAAACAGGTTTTTAGTTTATTTGTTGATAGTCTTGTCCATTGGGAACTGCCGATATCGTCAACATAGCTGAATAAATAGATCGATTTGTTGCAAATAATGCTCTCGGTCTTAACACCTACTCCAGAACTAGATTAAGAAAATAACATGGTATTGCAGTTCCACAATCCGCCACGTGTTTCTCAATTTTACGCAATACAGCTGTATCAGATTTGCATTGTCCCAAGTTCGGTTATCGCCATACAGAGTTCCTGACAATGGACAATGATAAATGCTATAATATGCGGCTTTTGAGTCGTTGAACTTATGGTGAATATCAACTCGCTATCTTTTCAATCCCTTAATGTGAAGATTTGGTCTATGGTTGACCTACCGGGCCTAAGGTATGTTAGTACTTACAAAATGCCTTAACGTTCTTATACTGAGTGTTGTATAGGATCGTTTAGCCGACTTTTAAGAGGGATATGCCTCCATAGTTCTTGCAAAACATAAGATCGCCTTTTTTGTAAATATAGAGCTTATGGAGCTATTCCAGCCATCGGGTATCGTTCCTTCCACCCACACTTGCTTAATGATCTGATACTTGCATTCTACCAAAATATCGCCATAAGATTATGTTTTGAAGAGCCGGTATTCTCATCATAATGGTTAGGGTACTGGACTGTCATGCTGGCAGATGGGAGTTCGGTCCGTGGGCACTGCCACCCAAAAAAAAAATAAAAACAAAAATTTTTTTTGGAGAAGTGCATCTTCCGAGGAAGGGACAAATTGTCTAAGAGGATTGCCTGACATGAAAAGTCCTTTTTATCCTAGCCGTTTGAATTCGGTAGAAAATTATTTAAAATTATTTGTCTCCTCCATTCATATCGACAACACCCACACAGCAATGGGTGAGAGTTGTAGGTCACTAGTTCAGGTTCTTCAAGAGCCGTTTGCCTCTTATTTATTTGTTTTTATATTAACGTAAATGTAGCACATAAGAGGTATCTCAACCTGCCCCTCTATGCCTCCATAAATATCATGACTTTTAATTGAACAATTTTAATACCTTCGTTAAGTGACCTGCAATAAAGTAAACCCCAGCATGCCAAATAATTTTCATGTCTACCAACCAAACGAAAGCCATTAAGGTCAACCAATATGCAAATGTTTAGTGCTTATCGGTGATAATATTTGATGAGGATGTCCTGGCCCTAAGATAAACACCACTCCAAAAATTCTTCACACCAAATTTTGTAATTTAATTAAAATCCCCAGAACGAATTGTATCACCCAAAAATAAAACATCTTCCCAATGATTACAATAGTTTTCACCTCGATAAATTGCTTTTTGGGAAACTGGTAAAACATTTTACCGAGCATAGTTTGCAATTAAATAATTTAAGACTTCATGTTCAGCATCTTTTACGCCTACTCTAAATACCCACATTCTATACTGCATCTCTCTCTTATGTGAACCCCATAAAGAGAAGCTTCCATTTCGGCAGCACTTAAATCAATTTCATTAATTCCGGGCTCAAATTTTAGTTTTGAGAAGCAGGCAAAATCCAAAGGAAAGTTGATGGAGAGGATAGATTGTTGGTGGTGGTATGGTAAGTCTTAAGGTATAGA
Source organism: Philhelius festivus (assembly GCA_963931855.1). Lineage (NCBI taxonomy): Eukaryota > Metazoa > Arthropoda > Insecta > Diptera > Syrphidae > Philhelius > Philhelius festivus. The sequence continues at coordinate 85,740,898 of OZ007557.1, read as the reverse complement.
GTATACTGTGGTTTCGACATGGCGGTGTAGAAGTTTTGAAGAGAATTGTACATACCTTAGTAATCGTCCACATTTTGTGTTTGTCGTAAAACTATTTGACACACTTCTGAAGTTTTAGGGCTTCTGGAGCTGAAGTTCTGCAAGCATTCCATATGCTAACCTGAACAATTTCATAAATTTTAAATTCCAATTGGACGGGTTTTTGCTATGGATGGAATGGAATGCAGCATGAGGACTACAATAGTTGTTTGGATACTTTGTTCTGTCAGGATTTCTATAGTTCTCATTCTAAACCAAACCTATACTGGTTGGTAGTATATATGTAAATGTGGCTTGAAATTGTTCAGGCGAATGTTTTGGAAGGCATTCAAATGAAGAGGTGAATTTCAGAGTTTTGTTTTTACAACTATTTGTTGTTACATAAGATTTCAAAAAATCAGCAGGACATTGTTTTCTGTTGTTGTATGCATTGGGAAAATTTCGGAACATCTAAGAAAACTTATGCGGTCTTAGCAGTCAAAACAAGTCATAATATAGACGATGGCAAATTTTATTGGAATAGTGACTAATTTTCGCTGTAATAGCTTAAAGAAGTATTGGTTGAAAAATGTCGGAAATATCTGGAGACCAAATTTAGAGATTGTCATTAGAGTTTCCTAATGTCTTAAAAGAACGCTGCTAAATGGTGAAAGCAGCCGATACTTCCCTGTGCGGCAGTTCTTTCATTTTTGTATTCAACTTCGACGACACGATAACCAAGAACAAAAATGAAGTTAGCGATATCCAAAATTAAGACGCACAAGGCAGCTGGTACGGATGGACTTCCCGTCCAAATCTTCAAAGTAATAGAAAACGTGTTGGTAAGCAAATTGCACTAATTGATCTATTAAATTTGATCAGAAAGTACGGCATAAACTAATTCTGCTAACTGTAGCAGAGTATATAGATTCCTTAACATCGAGGCTTGTCAGACATATTGATATGCAAATGCTTAAAACCGTTTTTATGCAATCTAATCGCCGGCTCTTTTATTGCAAATTTCCACACTTTTAGAAATATTCAGAAATCTCCACGAAATCCAGATGGATACACAATAGCTTTTTACAGATTTTAAAGTCGCTTTTAGGATAGCGATGATAGAGTTAGTAAGGGTACGAATTATACAAAAACTTGCTTGTCTCGGCGTTCCTCTCAAACTTCGTTGGCTTGACGGAAAGAAAACCACTGGCGCAAGTCCCTTGTTCCTGGTACTTTACGAGCTATTGCACCACCAAATTTATTTATGTTTTGAAATTCGAACGAAGTATGTACTGTCAACGAGAAAGGAATCTCTACACCGTTGGTTCGGACAAAACGTTACGATACGTAGATATAACTTCGAGGTAGTTAAGGAGATTGGTTACCAAGAGTTTGGCTTTGACAATCAGTGCAAATGGAGAATTCAAATGAAGAACAACTCTTGAAAATCTGTTTTCTGTTTCTTTTGAAGACTTAAAAGACATGAAATTAGTAAGGCTTTCTCGCAAGCAACTGAAACTCTATTTATTTAGATCTTACTCAGGGGCAGAAACATGTACTTACTACTTTGTCAAAAACTGATGAAAATTTGAGAGGAAAAAAATTAATGACGGGCTATATGGAAATGTGATGTTAACTGGGACAAAAAATAACTGAAAATTCAGCACCTGAGATGGAGCTTATAAAATATGTGACATGCCAGACTTCGAATCAATTTACTTAGCAGATAAAGAACCCATCTTAGTGGTCGCTTACATAAAGAGAAGGACCTTAACCAACTAAGTGTGTGTAATTGAAGGAATTGGACTGGCTAGAAGAACTGAGGTATTGATACCATGGTCTATCCTGGACTGAAAGGAATGAATTTATATAAGGAGTTAAGAAGACTGCACTCTAAGGACCTCCCACACTGAGCTTTTGAGTTTTTTTTTACGGAGAAACTAAAGTTTTTGGAAGTGAGACTTTTCATTTTTTGTTTTGTTTGAACTTGCAATTAATTTGATGGACCTATGCAAATTAAACAATATTTTTATTCTAATGCCTTTCGGCCTAAAAACTATATCAATACCAAAAATCTTATAAACTATCGGTTTTTTTATTGGACTTTTTTTTGGCTTTTCATTTATCTAGACAGCTATGTTACCTGGTAGCCAATAAAGTGTGACATTGTTATTCTTTTCGGCTTAGTTAAGCTTACTCACAAACTCTTTTTCACTGTTGGCATATGAAGATATTTTTCTGAGGGGGTCTTAGCTGCCTGGAATAGTAGGTATCGAAGTTCCTTTTTTTCGTGCGCTACATTTCTCTAAAGTGCTTTGTTTCAGCTGAAAAATGCTTGTGAACTCCCCATCAATAAAGAAACTTTGATTCTGGACACAAAAATACTTGTCCCAATCCCAGTGTTTCTCAAAATTATTATTATAAGACCCTTCTTAAAGTGAAGTTAAGTTTCTTATAAGTAACTGAAAAACATACAATATTACATCAAAGACTGTGATTCACACCAATTGCCTGTATCGAATGCAACTGCTTTGCAATCGGTTTAAAACTAAAAGATTTTCTCCTCCACGCTCTATGACCAGATATCACTTGATTTTGATATTGCTACCATCTTGTGCTTACGTTCAAAGCGAAAATTTCAAATTGATTTATACTTTTCCAAATTATGTTTTAAAAATTTAGGCAATGCAATTTTGAATTAGTTGTCTTAGTATGTATAAATCTCTTTTAGTCTAGGTTTTTCTTTTTTCCAGATTAATAACTTACAATAATTTCAAGACCAAAAAAAAGCTATGATGTGACTTTAAATTAGAAAAACAACTAAAATTCAATTTTTGTAAACTTCTTCTATTTCGGTTTCTTAATAGTTTCGTAACCAACTGATTTGAAACCTCCAATCAACTTATGTTTAGTGAGTCTAAGATGATCGAAAATTTTGTAAACTTTTCAAAATTTAAATGTTCTTATACGGTAATAATTTTAAGTTGCTAGCTGATAATCATTGTTGTCGATCAATGTTGAAAGTTGGTACCTTAAAACCTATATTTCTAAAAACAAAAAAAAAAAAAACGAATCAAAATATATTAGCAATATAATAATAATCATCAATTAACTTTAAATTCAAACGGTATGCATCATTCTCAACGATCGATACTTTTTCCAAATGACTTTTTAGATATTGAATTTCAATATTTATCGATTATTATTAATTTATTCATATAAACTGTGATGTGCTTTTTGCTTTCCAGCCGAGGTTCTGCTCGTCGGTCTTGCCAGGGTCGTCCTGAAGAAAACACGAAACTCCAGATTTAAAGGTCTTCAAACCTTATTACAAAATCTTTATTGGAAATAACTCTTAAATCTATAACATACAATAATCTGCTACTTATATTTCGCTTAATTCGGGTAATGGAACGGTTCACGGGCATCAACTCTTCTGACTTCTAGTCTAGCTGCCTTGCATCAGTTATACTGCTTGCTGATGATCTAGATCTTGTACTTGATTACGGGTATTCTGGATTCTGGTAATTCGGCTTCAAACGGGCCCTTTCATTCGGATGTCTGGTTCCTGACGGGATCCTTAGGTATAACGCCCCTGGTGGCACTAAACAGCAGGCTAAACGCTCTGGTAGATCAGCAGGTTCGAGGCCCCTGGTGGCACTAAACAGCAGGCTAAACGCTCTGGTAGATCAGCAGGTTCAAGACCCCTGGTGGCACTACACAGCAGGCTAAACGCTCTGGTAGATCAGCAGGTTCAAGGCCCCTGGTGGCACTAAACAGCAGGCTAAACGCTCTGGTAGATCAGCAGGTTCAAGGCCCCTGGTGGCACTAAACAGCAGGCTAAACGCTCTGGTAGATCAGCAGGTTCAAGGCCCCTGGTGGCACTAAACAGCAGGCTAAACGCTCTGGTAGATCAGCAGGTTCAAGGCCCCTGGTGGCACTAAACAGCAGGCTAAGCGCTCTGGTAGATCAGCAGGTTCAAGGCCCCTGGTGGCACTAAACAGCAGGCTAAACGCTTTGGTAGATCAGCAGGTTCAAGGCCCCTGGTGGCACTAAACAGCAGGCTAAACGCTCTGGTACATCAGCAGGTTCAAGGCCCCTGGTGGCACTAAACAGCAGGCTAAACGCTCTGGTAGATCAGCAGGTACCGAAGGCCCTGGTGGCAATTAGGACATTAAACTTCGAATTAAGACCCCTTACCGCTGGTGGGGGTAGCCTTAATAAGAAATAGCTGGACAATCTCACCTACCTAACTTGCTAAATGACCAACTCGTCTATACTTCTTGTCTACGACTGGATTTCGAAAGATTGATCAAATCAATTTACTGTGCCGCCTGACTGTGCGTATGAGCGAAGAGGTGCTTTTCGTTCACTCAAGTAGGTCCTCTTGATGGTTTTTCAGTAGAAACTGAATGTGAACTATATAAGTGGTGAACGAAAAAATATTATTGTTTGATTTTTGCGTGACGTCATATGCCTCTGGTGCTTGTGAATTGAATTTGAGTGAAGTACAATTCTTGGTATCATGCAGAAGTCGTATAGAGTGGAGTAGCATGGAACGCTTCGTTACAAAACAAAAGTCATGAAGAGTGCTTCTCATCCAAGTCGCTTGGAGTCTTGACTTGAGACAATTGTAAATATTCTGCATGCCTCACCGATAATACCGTTGACCTCTTACTAATATTTGTATAATAGGTACTATACAATACTATACAATAATAGGAAAGACTAAAAAGAAGACCTCTGTTTGTCTATATGGCCTTCTTGAAATTTTCCCTGACACCGTTTTTCCCATACATTTTTTTTTTTTCAAAATAAAGACAATTTTTTTTTTCTCAAAAACTGTTCTACATATTTTCCCAAAACAAAATTGAAAAATTGCATTTAGTAAAAGCTTGCCAATGAATGAAAAAAAAAAATCTAAAAATTGGTTGTTAATGGTACCTCTTATCAAACTTTTGGTTTCCGATTTTTTCAAAAACGTCGCAACGGATTTTTGTCATTTTTTATGCTAAATTCAAGTTTTTAAGTTTTGTAATTTTTTTGAGATTTTATAAAATAAATACATACAATTTTTTTTCTTTTGAAGGCTCAAAACATATTTCGAAAACCACATGCTTTTATAAAATTGTAAAGTTTAACAGTTTTTCGATAGTTTTCGAAAACTGTATCTAACCCCAAATTGGCACTTTCCTGTCTCACTAAATTTTTACGATTTATATTTCAAAACAGACATTTTGAAATCAAGACCTACCATCGAACCGTTTTTTCGATTATTGACTTCGTCATTATGGGCATAACGGATTTTGATAAAAATATAAATTTTTATGGACTTTAAAAAATTACGCATTTTGTTTTTGAAAATTCGACAATACGAAAACGGGTCAATGACTTTATGTGAAATTGAATTTTTATTATCGCAATAATAACTACTATAAATTGGTGTACTAAATTTTTTTAAATGTTTTAAAAAAAAATTGTAATGTAAAATCTTAATTTTTGAAAATATCCAGTTTGAAGAGTCTTGAACATAAGAGCAAGTTTGTGCGAATCGACATGCATTTTATATTAATATAGGTGGGCATCTTCTGTGATAAAAGTTCATTCATTGATTTTGATTTGCATAAATGTTGAAGTTCATTAAAAAAAAAAAAACAGTTTCTTGAAATAAACTTTTCTTTTTTTCAAACGAGATAAGCAAAAACTTAATTCTGAGATTGTGTTTGATTGAAAATCCAGAGCACATTGCAACTTGTTAAGATATTCCTATGTCTTCGAGGAAACAAAAGTTCCCCTGGAAAAATCCACCTTTCCCACATGTAAAAGGGTTTTTTATATGGTATTACATTTTGTGGCAAGTATATCTGAATTGAAAATATGTCAACCACCTACATTATGTCCTCTCTTAATATGGACAACCTTTCCTTAGGCAAAATAAACAAATAATGTCAATTCGTTTTCGGTTCTAACAATGTTATACTCGTAATGAGTGTTCAGTTATTTGTTGGCACATCCTTCGGGCAACCGCATAAGTAATGTGATGTGTTATTGTTTTCTGTTTACTTCTATCGACAACCATATTGAATCCCAAAGATCAAAAGGACACAACATAATCCATAAGCCCATCCATCGATGACTATTATTTCCGACAAAAGTCAAACCCCTTCTCTTCTCTATAGCACCATAATCCGAAGGATCCTTATGAGAGCTGTCCAACACTGGATGCTGTTTAATGCACTCAAAGGACGATTATTAAATTATTCATGAGAACAAAATGTCGAGTGCACTTCTATGGCAATGCAAGCATTCAATTTCGATATTAAACAATTTTACAATCGACTGATTGAAGTTGTGCAAATGAAATAGCGACTTTCAAATAATTACGAAGTAATCAGAGTGTTGTCATTGCTCAGAAAGGATATATCCAATGACAACCATAAACATTTATTGAAAAATATTGTTCATTGAATGTTCTTGACTCGATTGGATGTGAAAAATTTGATTGAAATTCGCGGAAAGTTCTTGTTAAGAATTCCGATTTGACGGAACATATAGAGGAATTCAAAAGCAATGCAAATTTTTAACGGAAACACTCTAATTTGATTAAATGAAATTTTGAATTTTAGTCAAAACGAAATTCATTTTGAAAGAACTTTTTAAAAATTGATTGAGAACATTACATTTAGAACATTCCCTAAGCCCACTTAAGGACATATAATTGATTGACAAAAAGAAAACACGTATATCAAACATTTAGTCATATTTAACAGACCAAAGTCTAACATGACCAAAAATTAAAGGCAAAAAAACTACAATATCCCAAGAGTAGTACGTATATACATTTTTTTTTATTTGTAAAAATCATTCGAAGTAATGATATTTCCTCGGTCCCAATACTTGTTCTCAATGACAGTTCCTATGTAAGGTCCCTAAATAAAGCCAAGCTGATAATTCCATGATGACAGAGTGTTATGACTATTCTTGTACTTGAGAACAAACGTTTCCACAGGACCAATTTTTTGTATTGTACTCGTGCTGTTGCAAGAATTCTCATTTTTCTGAAGAGCTGGTTCTTCATAGCTGACAAAACCATTGCTTTAGCTTACTCTACTAACTCTAGTGACCTCTTTTCGAGTGACTGAAAAACAGCATTTCTTCCAGCCAGTTCCTAAAAAGTTGAATCTTCTTCTCACCATAACAGTCGCCCAATTGCACTTAAGGCTTTTCTTTACAAGATAATGAACACACTAATTAATTATCAGCTTAAGAAATATATTGAAGAACGGAAGCTTTTTAATGACCGATAGTACGGCCTTCGTAGTAATATTTCCAATGGTGATCTGATGGTATATCTAACCTTGCAGTGGAACCAGTCCTTACATCGTTTTAGAGAAAATAAGATTATTGCGCTGGAAATTTCAAAAGCTTTCGGAAGAGTTTGACTTCAATCTCTCTAACCGAAAATAAGGGCATTTGATATTGATCCATCTACCTTTCGTCAGATTAGAAATTGCCTTTTGCACCGCTCAATATTGGATGATATCAAGACTGGAATTCATAAAATAAATGCTGGTGTGCCACAGGACTCCGTTTTGTCTCCGACTCTTTTCCTCATATCTATCAACGATATACTTTCTGAATCTTTTAATTTAGTTTTAGTGGCCACGGTGCCATCAGCTACTCATATCTCATATGAGTGGAATGTAATGCTTCAAAAACTCAATGGCGTTTCATGTTATTAAAGCGAAATCCTCCCCTTTTGCCATTATCTTGAGGAAAGCGAAAACCTCTCAGTTCTCAGTACAGAGATTAATTTTGAAGCCGTACTACTCGAATGTGGCATGTAATATATAGAAATTTAAAACTATTGTGCATTAGTACGTCTTTTCAAAACCTTCCCTGCTCTACTAAATCTCGCACTTTAAGGATAGTTATAACTTGAGTTCGCCCATATTATAAATAAAGGTACCTACCTAAGGGTATTGCACTCTTCAATGGCACACAGGAGTATAACTAGGAAAGTTCTAGAAAAACTACTAGGCCTAACATGAAAATGTATTACTAGATCAGAAACAAAGTAAAATTTTAGGTTAGCACCTGCCTATTACGGCTTTATATTACCAACCGGCCTACTTGTTTTAACGGATTTGACAAAACGGCCAAACAACGTTCGCAGGAGTAAAAGTCCCTGTTATCTCCCTTCAGGAGAAGACCCCTGTTATTACTCGTATTTTGTCACTTTATCAAACGGTCCTCCATCATATAGTAAAAGGGGTCATAGCTCCTGCACCAATTTATATTTAACGCAAGTTAAGACATCTTTGGTGTAGATTTTTTCGATCAAACCATAAATGGATTACTCAATGGCCAAATACGTATCTTTATTTGGCTAACCAACAGCCCCGGCGATTCTTTCCAAACATCAATTCATGGCCACCATCCTCCAGCCGTACTTTTAGGGGCCCTTTTCGGTTTGGTCAAAATCCATGAATTTTTAGTTCTAGCTAGAAACTTTACTAATGTCTTTTTACCCCACTTGCATTTGATGTTATAGAAACGATAAAATTCTATTCTTTTAATCCTAGAGGTTCTTACACTCTCCGAGAATGAGGGTACTGACATCCCTCTTCTTTAGAAGAATGTGTCAGGATTACTTCCTCCAAAAATATTTCCGAGTCACCTTGATGACAGACCGCAAAGAGCCCTTGCCAAGTTTTAAAAGATAAATTTCAACGTTTCCCGAACAAGAAAGATTCACGTCAAGTTAATCAGGCACAAAAGCCTTGAAACCTCCTAAGATGTACAATTCTGTTGAGGTAAAATTTCAAGTTTTAGTATTTTATGGTATTCTGATGGATTAAGTACTACTCAAGGTACCGAACCAAGAATTTCTACCCGTAGAACTAAGCTTTTCTTATCGATGGAACAATCCACAAGCATTTTCCAGGTGGAATTAACCGCCATAAGTTAATGTGCCGGACTTAATCTCGAGATAATTAATGTAATCAAATGATTCCAGCCTCAAAGCATTGAACCCCCGAGAATATCAAAGACATGCTTTATAGTGGTTAAAAAACTTCTACATCGAAGACATGGGTATGTGTGATGTAACGAGATAGATGAAGGCGAAATATTAACTTACTTTTTACTTATATGGTTCTCGGCAAGTTGTAGAGTTGCTGCCCGAGGCAAGATAACTTCCCGTTTTCTACTATACTGCACACCTTTTTCAGTCATCTAAGCTAGGTAGACCGGGATGGCTTGGTTCTAAAACCGGAATTTCAGTTTACTTTTCACATCGAACCTGGGTGCTGGGGTTCAAAGACTCTTTTGGACTCCCTCAATACTGGCGGTAAATAAGTCTCGTTAAATACATGCACTTCACCTAAGGCGTAAAGAGTTTTGAACTTTTTCGTTTCGCCAAACCCGAAAGCAGCGGTTTCCCAGGGAAATTCTTCCTTAGATTTTAACTAAAGTCTTGATCAACTACTTTAAGTATTTGAAAATTATTGGTATCACAAGCTATATTTTGTCTTAGCCATTGACCAGATGTTGGCAAGTACTTTGCTCTCGTCCAAGTTTCCTTCAAGGCCACAAAGTTTCGTACGTTCTTCAATCGCTTTGAAGGACCCTAAATGGGTGATGATGTCAATATGGTAAAAAGATTTGTTTAAAATAGTGCTCTTGGGTGTTATCACCAGTAAATGCCCTCCATCTGCTGCAAAAACACATTGGGTAGAGCATAAGTTAGAAATCTGCTTCACAAAATCCCGTACATGTAATTTTCGATTGTTTGTGAAACAGCCCGATCTTTTTTTCTGGGATGCCGAGTTTGCCCATCGCCATATTCATCATGAAAACGATACTTAGTTCCAACTTGCAATTCTATGAATTTTCCAGGAAATGCCTCAAGATGTCAAGATTTGTTCTATGGTCGAACTATCGGGTCAGAAGCCACAGTAGTACTTGTCGATTTAGGCATTGGATAGCGGCTTATGATGATCCAATGTTATGTAAGAAAGTATGTTGTATGGAATGATCAGAAGGTATATGTCTCGATTGTTCTTACAAAACAACTTTCTCGTCTATTTTACAAATGGGGTATAATCGTATGAAGCTGATGGGCTAGTCATCGACCTTTCTTACTTCCAGCCATACATATTATTTGGTTATTGATGATTTGACGCATTCACCCTACTAGCGATTATTGGCATCAGCTGTAGGTGATTCCACAGTAGATAAGCTTCTCGGTAAGGTACTCCTTGTAAACTCTGGCAACTACTGGTATGGTAAGGCGTTCAACGTCGCATTTGTTCTTCTAGACCCGAAATCCGTACTTTTCTTATAGAACAAGTAACAATAAAATTTATTGTTCAGCTATAAACTAGAACGCGCTATGAATTGGAACGCCACCTTAGGCACATGTCATCATAAATAATTGTCATTTGTTTTTAATTGTCAAATTCAATTTTGTCTTATCATGTTCCATATTAAATTGTAACTATTCATTAGATGTTTGTAACAAGTAATTCTTTAATTGTCAATTTTACATAATTAATATATTTTATAACGTTGAAGAGAAAGGTTGTGTTTTATTAAACTTATCGGCGAAACATTTTGGTCCTTCGAGCCGGATATATTGCATTTATTCTGAGAATTTAAACAAAAGTACTGTGATAAGAGACTGTGATAAAATAAAACTAGAGCTGTGATATTGTTTGTGGATTTCGTCGTCGTTGCGTCAGCGTTCTACAAATTGGAAAGTTGCTGTTTTCTTGTGCCGTCCTGTCTACCAGAGCAACAACTATTGAAACTTCTTTCGGCTGAGCATCTTTAATTATAATTGAGTCCAGTGGAGCACCTGTAATTAAAACAATAAATTTAAAGGAATTAAAGGAAATTCATGTGAGTAAAATTCAATCATATAAAAATTTATGTGCATACTCCGACAAAACCATATATTTTTTTTTGTCGATTGGAATTTCATCACGGAAATATATTGCTGATAATTAATCCGTTGCGGTTTTTGTGTACCGTTGCTGAGAGCTGTTAATCGTAATCCTTGTCGAGTGCCGTTATTCGTAGCCGTTATCCACAGCCGTTGTCCATAGCTGTCGTCAGTTGCTGTTATTAGGAGCCGCTTTTGTTGCAGTTATCTTTGTTCATCAGTGTTTTTTGTGGACGAGTCCAGTACCTGAAAAGGAATTCATATTCGAAGAAAACAAGTGAGTGCAATAATTTATAAATTATATTGATACTATATTGATACATACATACATACATACATGCATATATTGAGTGTTATAATTACTTAAAATGAGTGAATCAGCCTCGATGAAGTTATTCAAAAAAACTTGTGCTCAAGTCAAAAAGAGTTATACAAGTTATAAAAATTTGGGTGCTGAAAGAAAATCTAAGAGTTATTTGCATGTTCGTTTGAGTGTGTTAGATGAAAATTACAGAAAAATTTGCGAATTATTCGATGAAATTCAAAGGTCCGAAGAGAACGAAGATGCTTCTGATAGATGTGAGGATTTATATGATGTTATTGTCGAAATTTGTCTGTGTTATAAATCTGACATTTTAAATGAATTGGAAGAGTTGGTTAGGTCAGATGGTGGTCAATCTAATGAAGGTTCGAGAAAGGTCGAAAAGAACGATGAGTCTCATTTTAACAGTACAATGAAGACATCAACTGTACGTGAGATTAAGCTTCCACGCATAACTCCTCCAACTTTCTATGGAGATTATAACACTTGGCGTCCTTTTCATGACCTTTTTGTGTCCTTGATACATAATAATTCCTCTATATCAAACATCGAAAAGTTGACATATTTAAAATCATGTTTAAAGGGTAATGCTGCGTCTTTGTTAGATTATCTAGAAGTTAACAATGATAATTATGATGAGGCTTGGGAAATTTTGACAACACGTTATGATCATAAGAGAATTTTAGTTAACTCACAATTGAGGTCGTTTCTCGAGCAGCCAACGATTAAGGTTGAAACTTCAGATTCTATTAAGGGTTTGCTAGACAAGTCAAAGGAAGTGCTTCATGCGTTAAAAAACTTAGGTGTACCAGTGGAGAGTTGGGACACCATGGTGATTTTCTTACTACTGCAAAAGCTACCTGTAAAAACACAACAGTTATGGGAAGAAAAGTTAGGATTAACGAAAGAGCTACCTTCTTTTCTTGAATTTTCATTTTTTTTGGAAACCAGATTCCGTTCTTTGGAAGTTGTTTGTCAACAAGGTTCAAAGTCGCAAGAATCAACGGGCAAGGAACCATCCAAGTTTAAACCAAAGGTTTTCCATTTAAACTCGTCAAAAAAGAATAAGTTTAGTTGTGCAGTCTGTCACCGTGGTCAACATACACTTCGCTCTTGCTATTCATTTTTGAAGCTGGATATACCTGTAAGAATGCAGACTGTTAAACAAATCGGAGTTTGTGAAAATTGTTTGGCTTACAACCATAAAACATTTCAATGTCCAAGTGAGAAACGGTGTTACCACTGCAGACAGAAACATCACTCACTTTTGCACGATTCTCAATCTTCTCAACAGTCACACAATAATCAACATTCATTCGCTCAAAATTTGCATTCAAATAATTCACAACCACATAGCAGAAATACAATATCACAGTCTTTGGTACCAAATTCGAATCAGAATACCCACCAAGTATCAACACAAATCAATCCAAACGCTCCAGCATTCAATCCAAGTAGTGATCAAGCTTCATCAACGAACACCACTCACAGTTATCACATCTCAGATCAAACAAATTCTTTCGTTTTGCTTGCTACAGCAGTTGTTCAGATCCAGTCACTAAATGGAGAATTTGTGAACTTGAGAGCGCTGATAGATCCAGGTTCGGAAGCAACATTTATCACCGAATCAGCTGCACAACGGCTTAATTTAAGAAAACGTCGCACACTCATCGAAGTTTCTGGATTTGGAAACAATAAAACCGGTTCTTGTCACAGCTTCGTCGACTTAAAATTAAAATCATTACTTACCTCTTTTGAGACAGGTGCTAGGGCGTTCGTTTTCAAAACTTTAACTGGTTTGCTTCCCAATAAAGAGTTCCTTCCACATCAATGGTCCCATATTCAGGGTTTGAGTCTAGCCGACCCTTCATTTTATAAACCTTCTAGTGTTGACTTGCTCCTAGGTAGTGATGTCTTTTCTGAGGTCGTTTTGCCAGAGATCGTTAGGGGAATTGAGCCTATAGCACCCATTGCTCAAAATACGCAACTTGGTTGGATCGTCTTTGGTAAGGTACCTATCGAAACATTCCGTATTCACCTGCAGCTTATTGACATTGACTCACAACTTCGAAAATTTTGGGAAATCGAAGAATCTCCATTTGAGGATCCCGAAAATGAAGAAAATATTGCCTGTGAAAACCACTTCAGGACACATACCAAGCGTTTAGCAGATGGCCGTTTCGAAGTTTCGCTACCATTCAAAGAAGGTTTTCGCCCAGCACTAGGAGCAAGTCAGCAAGGAGCATTACGAAGGTTCCTCCAGCTGGAAAGAAGATTCGACATCAACCCTGAATTACACAAACAGTACTCTGCCTGCATTTCAGAGTATATTCAGCTTGATCAGATGGAAGAAGTAGATGTCAGCCAAGGTGAAATTCTTGAATCACAGTTCCATTATGTTGTGCCTCATCATGCCGTTTTCAAGGAGTCCAGCACAACCACGAAGCTTCGGGTAGTTTTCGATGCTGCCTTTAAAACTACGGATGGGACTTCCTTAAACGAGCATCTTTTGGTTGGTCCGAAAACACAAGCAAGCATTATGGACATAATTCTAAAATGGAGGAAATTCAGGATTACTTTGACAGCTGATATCGAAAAAATGTACCGGCAGATCCAGATGAGAAAACCAGATTCCTTCTATCAGCTGATTTACTGGCGAGACAACAAGACGAATCCCTTGAAGGTTTATCGGTTGAAAACAGTGACCTTTGGAACGGCTTCCGCTCCCTATTTGGCTACCCGAACGTTGAATAAGCTTGCTGATGACGAGAAGGAAAAATATCCATTAGCAGCTCAGATGATACGTGAAGAAATGTACGTCGACGATTTGGTTAGTGGAGCAGATTCAGTTCAAGAAGCTCAACGAAAGGTTTCCGAGATCAACCAACTTCTTTTATCGGCTGGCTTCCACTTACGTAAATGGGCAAGCAATTCTGAAAAGGCTTTAATCAGTATTGCACCCCAAGAGCGTGAAGTCGATTTTCTGCTACCCTTTGATTCTTCGGAGCATATCAAAACGTTGGGAATTAAATGGCTTCCTTCCAGTGACTCGTTCACCTTTCAGTGGATCCAAACCCAAACAGTCGAAGTCACCAAGCGAACCATTCTGTCAACCATAGCTAAGCTGTTTGACCCACTTGGTTGGATTTCTCCGTGCGTGATATCGGCAAAAATTATCATGCAAAAATTGTGGTTGAAGGGCTTAGCATGGGATTTTCCAGTTCCAGTGGATTTGCAGCGTGAATGGGTTTCTCTACGAGCAGAATTACCAATTCTCGAACAAATTCGAATACCACGATGGATTTGTACTGAAAAAGAAAATTTAGAGTTAGAACTGCACGGATTCAGTGATGCTTCTATGAAGGCGTACGGGGCAGCAGTTTACGTTAGGGTTCTTAACAAGGACAAGAAAATCAACACTCACCTCGTTATGTCCAAAACCAGAGTTGCTCCTCTTAATACAGTTTCACTTCCTCGACTTGAGTTATGTGGGGCTGTTATGTTAGCTCGTCTTCTTTGTTATGTTAGAAACGTTTTGGCAGTTAGGCCAAATCAACATGTACGCGTGGACTGATTCCACCATCACACTATGTTGGATAGCTGCACCTCCATCGAAATGGAAAACATTCATCAGTAACAGAGTCGCGGAAATACAGAGGCTAACCAATGTCAATATATGGAAACATGTACCAACGAAACAAAACCCTGCTGATTTGGCGTCGAGAGGAGTTTCACCATCGGAACTGAAGGACAACAGTCTTTGGTGGCGAGGCCCAGAGTATCTTCAATCCATTTGGGAATTTTCATATCCCAGTCCGTTAATGAGTTTAGAAACTGAAGAAGAAATGCGTCCAGTCAAAATCCAGTTACATCATACTATTGAAGCTGAAAACCAAGTAGGTAAATTATTTCAAAAAATTTCGGACTTGAAAAAACTTCTACGAATCATCGCTTATTGCCGGAGGATTGTACGTGTTTGCCTCAAGAAACTTCCGATGAACCAGTTAAATGAACCACTTACCCCTGAAGATATTCAAAACGCAACCTTGAATTGCATTAGAGCTGTTCAAAAACAAATGTTTTCTGAAGTCATCGAAGATTTAATCGAACAGCCAACATCATCAAAACATCTAGGATCTCTGCATCCATTCATCGATTGTCATGGCATTCTGCGAGTTGGAGGTCGACTTCAGAATTCGAGTCTCAAATATGACCAGCAACATCCAATCGTCTTGAAACCAGATGACCATTTTTCTACTTTGCTGATCCGTGAAGCTCATGAGAAAACGCTCCATGGTGGATTGCAGCAAATGGTCGGCTATCTACGCACCAAATATTGGATTTTCAACATCAAGCGAAGCGTGAAAAAATATATCCACCGTTGTGTAATCTGCTACCGATTTAAGGCCAAACCAATGCAGCAGCTGATGGGAAATTTACCAGCCCCTCGAGTCCGAGTCTCTCGCCCATTCACTCATACCGGAGTTGATTATGCAGGACCCATAGATGTCAAGGCTTGGAAAGGACGTGGAGGAAAAATGTACAAGGGATATTTCGCCATATTTGTGTGCTTAGCGACCAAGGCAATCCACCTGGAGGCCGTCAGCGACATGACAACTCAGGCATTTTTAGCAGCTTTTCGAAGATTCACTGCACGTCGAGGTATCTGCGCAGAGATGTACAGCGATTGCGGAAAAAACTTTGTGGGAGCGAACACCGAGCTTCAAAGGATGCTGAAGGTTGCAAACATCGACTGGAAACAAATCCAATCAACAACAGCCAATGTCGGAACAAGATGGAACTTCATTCCTCCCGCTTCTCCCCATTTTGGAGGACTATGGGAAGCCGGAGTGAAATCCGTAAAGTTTCACTTGAAACGGGTCGTCAAAAATGAGACCCTAACATTCGAGGAACTCAGCACGCTTCTGAGTGAAATTGAAGCATGTTTAAACTCGAGGCCTCTATGTCCGCTGTCCGACAACCTCGATGACTTTGCCACCCTGACGCCAGCACACTTCCTGATTGGTACATCAGCTCATCTTATACCAGAAGCAGATTTATCCGTCGAAAAGGTTTCTCACCTGGATAGATGGAAAAAATTGCAAATAGCTGTTCATTCATTCTGGAAGCAGTGGAGTGGAGAGTACCTGTCTCGTCTTCAGCAGCGACCAAAATGGTTGAAAACGGAGCGACAACCTCAAATAGGAGATCTTGTCCTGCTAAAAGATGAAAGGCTACCACCTTCCAAATGGGCTTTGGCACGCATCACATCCCTAATTCCAGGAGCAGATAAGCTAACTCGTGTCGTCAACCTGAAAACCCAATCAGGAGAATTTAGAAGACCTATCACCAAAATATGCCTTCTACCCTGCAACAAATCTGAAGATGAAAATGCACTAATTTAGAAAACATCTTACCCAACCAATGACAAAATATTCAGTAAGAACAAACCACTCACTTAGAACGAAACATGCACTACATACTCTTTAGAGACACTCAAACTCACATACATATATACTAACACTCGTCAATCAATCAATCAATCAATCAATCAATCAATCAATCAATCACTCAATCATAAGAAATATAACACTCATATCTCACATTATCACAGTCATGCAATTCTAATGTTGCCACAGAAAATCAAAATATCAACATTAGACACTCAATTGCACAATTCAGAAAATGTCGCTCATAGAAAATCATAATTCAACATTTCAAGAGATTGCACTTTAAATTATTTAAATCAATCACTCATATTCACACAGTATTGTACTCACAAGTATCACACTCATTTAATTCTATCACACTCAAATAAGATACATACCTAATTATTACACATACTCGCAAAATCGACATCATAACGAACACACATTTTCGACATTTCAACAATTAGTTAATTAATAATTTAACTCATCACACAGTAAATCACATTCAATTCAACTTAAATCAACCAAACCTAAAACTAAATAAAATTAAAAAAAAAAAAAACAATTATTACAAAAAAATAAATTTATCAAAAAATATTTTAAAACACCCTACTGTCATCATTCATGAAATTTCAATACAATTTAAAAAAAAAAATACAGTCCACTCAAATCAAATAAAAAAAAAAAAATTTTTTTTGTCAAACCAATAAGGGGACCTTTAGTCAGAAGAGAATGGAATTTTTCTCAATGGATATGAGAAATACACACGAACACGTATATTCCTTATGGGCAACACACGAACATGTATATTTCTTATGAGAGACACACAAGCCTGTGCATTTCTTATGGGAAACACACAAACCTGTGTATTTCTAATGGATGAGACTAAATGCAATATATAACACAATTCTGACTAAATTTAACATATAAATCATAAAATATTAAAATAACTTACCTTAATTCAACAGCAACTATCGCAAACACTTAATTTATTAATTTTACCATTAATTTTAACACAATTAACTAAAACTAAATACAAAACAATCACTTAATGAATGAAATCAATTACAACTCGAACTTACAAACGAAAATCAAAGCGCACGAAATGAAACGAGACAACTATATTGGTATCAAGAAGTTATTGATTGACATTTAACAAGATCTGTTCCTGTAACGTTGTTTGTGTCTCCGTTGTCTAGAATTATGTTCGTGTTTATTTGATTGTACTAAATATTACTTTTTATCATTTCATGTCAATTTTCATGATGATCAATTACAAGACGAGAAGGTATAATTGCGAACTTGTTCACGCCGGGGAGGAATGTTCAGCTATAAACTAGAACGCGCTATGAATTGGAACGCCACCTTAGGCACATGTCATCATAAATAATTGTCATTTGTTTTTAATTGTCAAATTCAATTTTGTCTTATCATGTTCCATATTAAATTGTAACTATTCATTAGATGTTTGTAACAAGTAATTCTTTAATTGTCAATTTTACATAATTAATATATTTTATAACGTTGAAGAGAAAGGTTGTGTTTTATTAAACTTATCGGCGAAACATTTATCATGAGGTATTTTATAGTTCCCCTCAAAAAATATAAAACTTTTTATCAAATTGTACGACTTTCAAGAGATCTATTAAATAGCAATACTCAATCAACAGATTGGACTTTTTGTCTTGTCGGATATTAGGGTGGCGGTATACGCGTCTAAATTTCCAGAACAATGTGATAGTAGGTAGCCTTGATTTAAAGTCCTAGCATCAATCCAAATGCTTCATTTGAAGTTGGAAGGTACAAGTCTCAGAAACACCCGTTTTTCTCGAAATTTGTTTCCATTAACAAAAAAAAAAAAAAACTAAATTGCATGGATTTCAGCACCAACTTAAGTTTGTTTTTTATGAGCTCAGCCAAAGTGATTCTATTTATTGAATGTCTTAACTCTCAAAGTGATCAAATATTTTCCATTCGCCTGACACAGGCTATCAACCATCCCTT
Organism: Philhelius festivus; assembly: GCA_963931855.1. Taxonomy (NCBI): domain Eukaryota; kingdom Metazoa; phylum Arthropoda; class Insecta; order Diptera; family Syrphidae; genus Philhelius; species Philhelius festivus. Next base: position 85,722,177 of record OZ007557.1, on the reverse strand, counting down.
AAGATAGGATTAGATGTCACTTCGTGAATCAAACTGTCAAACCTACTCACATGCAATTTCCTCTTATCGCACCTCATTGAGAAAAAAACAGCACTGTCTCCCCCATTTTTGGCTCTGACGACAACGACCTGACAAGCTTTGAAAATAGGGATATAAAAATATATGGAAGAAAAAAAATTCCCTCTAAAAGATACTATAAGTGATCCCATATAGAACAGAATTCCACTATGAGCTTAATTTTTTTTTCCCTGGAAAATATGAAAACATCACCTCTTCTCATACCCTGAGACGTACATCGAGCCCAAAAAACAACATCTCACCGCACACACAAGCTTCATGATAAGCCACCAAAGCAAAAGCAACCCTACGCACGATTGCACTGATTAGCTAGCTCCCTAGGCTCACGAGGGTGTATGACACCAACAACAACAACAACGACGACGAACGGCGATGGCGATGACTATCCCAGGGAATCTCGCAAGCAAGAGCCTGTATCCAAAGAATGCTGCCGTAAACGAAATCCTAGAGCCAATGACTTCGTAAGACATAAATATACACGACGACTCCGACTCTGACTCTGTGTATCATCCATCGCCCCTTTGGGATAAAAATGTCACATGGCTTGATATCATGATGCCAAAACAAATTACCGATCTAATATGGATTTTGATGTTGTTGTTGTTGTTGGTGTTACACAACTCTGTGTTATTTTGATATGTTTAAGGATAGGTGGCGGTTACACGAGGCTATGACAACGATGATGATGCGATTGCGAGCGTATGAATTTTCTATATACACACTGCCACCAGCAAGGACAGCAAGGACGACTATTAAATGCCATACAACATGAAACAGCAGCAAAAAAAATCATAGCAAATGTAACGCGTTTCCGTTTTTATCTGTGCAAGCATAACGGAATTTTTTGACGCGGATATTACGATTATGATATGTTGTGTGGCACATTGGTCTCTTCTGTCGGGGTTGGGGGTACGGCTATATAGGCCGTATAAGCCGGTATTGGGAAAGGAAAAATTATTTTGACGACAATTTTGTCGCACTCTCTTTGGCAGCATGTCTAATGGATTAGAAAATGTACATTTGCACTTCCGGTAGAAAAAATTCCATTCACAATGGACCGGGAGTTATGGGAAAAAAAGGAGAAGATCGAAGGCAATTAAGAGATTAGGACGGCATTTATGGAGGACTATCATTTTTTATGTGAGATGTCATGTGAAAACCAGAAAAAGGGTAGTACTCTCTCTGTATGAGAAAAAAACCGGGATTAAGTTCATAAATTTTGGAAAATTTGTTTGCCTGGCACAGATCTTTGTGCTGATAATTTCGATACTCATTTATCTAAATCAAGTTAAGTCGGCTCACAATGAATGATGTGTTAGGGTTGTAAACATCTTTAGATGATCAAAACGTTAAAAACAAGCTTAAGATAGAGAATAAATGAGTTGGTTCAATCAGGGCTCGTAGAATATCGTTTGCGAATCATAAATTATGGATATTTATCATTTATCAATATGCATCTACGAGTATCTTATCTATAGGGAAGTGTTTCAGTTCGAAAAGAAAAAAAGGAGCTATATCGTTTTGAATTGACATGACAAAGAGTGATTTTTTAAAAGTTGTGTAGCATTAGTTACGATAAGAAATATTTATTTATTTATTTATTATTATTTATTATTTTATACCTATTCCTTTTCGAATTTTTGACGATGAACAACGACGAGAAACTTTTTGAAACTGTTCTTAATTCGAGAAATACAGCGGAGAACATTGGCGATGTAAGTTGTCTTATAAAAGAAATATTAACAAAATAAATACATACTAGCTGACCCATCTCTTGAAATTCGAGTGCCAATTTATTTATTTAATTCATTATCATTCAATAAGAGACAGAGAATTCATGATTTTTTAAATTGTTGAATGCAATGAGAAGTACCTACTAAGCACTAAATCCTGGAGTCCAAAAGAAAACAGTTAATGGTAAACAAACTTTGGCTTTGATGGAATCCATCCAAAATTCATTAAAATCATTCTTCGTATCATTCTTCCAGCATTGACACATATTTTCAATTTCATCCTAACAACAGGTACTTACCCCACTCAATGGAAAAAATCCAAAATTATACCCATTCAAAAAAGCTCTTATTGTCAAGAATATAGACCAATATCGATCTTCTCTCATCGTATTTAAAATCCAGATCACAGGCAATTTCGGTTGCCAACAAAACATCCAACTTTCTTAATAACAGCAGAGGTCTGCCACAGGGTTCCATTCTTGGACCGCTTTTGTTCTCACTGTACGTGAATGAAATCCCTTCGAAAGTTTCATCCTCCATTCACATGTATGCCGATGATGTTCAAGTTTATAGAAGCTGCTCTTTGGGCTTTATTGAAGACTGTGCAAATTCCATAAACGTCGACTTGGAGAGGATCGCCGCTTGGTCACACGATAATGGTCTTTTTCTAAATCCTCTAAAAACCAAATAAATAGTAGTAATCAGTAAGAAACAGCTTGATCTATCATATTTCCCTAATATCATACTTCGTGAATCAGTTATCGAATACGAGTATGTTGACAATGCAAGAAATTTGGGTGCGGTTTTCAACAGGACGCTGACATGGGATAAACACATAAACACGGCCGTCGGAAAAGTTTATGGAACTCTACGCCAGCTTTGGCTATCCCACCATTTTACTCCCTTAAAAACGCGATTATTGCTAGCAAAAACGCTCATAGTTCTCAACTTGATTTACGGATGTGAAGTTTTCTGCAACTGTAATTCTTCTAGCAGGAGGAAACTAAATGTTGCATTTAACAATATTGCACGATATGTTTTTAACGTTAGACGTTTCGACCGAATTTCACATTTTTCCAGGGTACTATATAATATGTCATTTGATCATCTTCTACGTTATAGATCCCTTATCCTGCTTTCAAATGTTATCCAAACAAATCAACCAAGTTTCCTTTTTAACAAATTAAATTTTAGTAATTCAGTCAGGTCTCGCCAGCTTATTCTCCCACGCTTCTCTTGCCTTACATCGGAACGGCAGTTTTTCATGAACTCTATCCGTCTGTGGAATTCTCTACCACGGCATGTTCGAGAGACAGGTGGCACTAGACGTTTTCGCAACGAATTGAGATTCTTTTTCACTCAAACTTCTGGCTAGCTGATTTTAAATACCTTCACTTCAGTTTATTCCTTTTTTTTTCATATGTATTATGGTGGCGTATGTTTAACGAATATGTAAATAGCTTTAATATCCTTTGTATATATATATTCCTTTTGTTTTTAAAATGTTTTTTTTTTTTCTCTTTTAATTTGTTCAAAATTGTTATTGCTTTTTCTTTTTCTTTTTCTTTTTCTTTTTATCTTTTATACCTTATTTTTTTTTCTTTCTTTTTATAAAATTTTGCTGTAAGTTTGAGTTTTAATTTCTTAATGTGTATGTTATAAATAAATAAATAAATAAATAAAAATAAACTTTCAAACCTATACACATTTTTGACACATTAACAGTTTTTATTTCGATTCTTTCATGTCATTGTTCTTCAGCTGTTGTTATGGCCATAATATTGGAATCGAACCCACTTCGCCGGAGTGACATCAGCCTGTGAATTTTGTGTTACATAATGTACATGTGAATTTTTTTTTTAAATTTCACTCTCATCATTTTTTTATAACGCGCCTAAAGAAATACATATAGCTAACTTCAAAAGCATAAATTCAATTTACTTTTGTAAAACTTTTTTTGTTTGCACATCGATCGGCCAGCTTTTTATTGTCAACAAAAAATTACATAAATGGAAGTGTTCCGAAAATGAGTTAGGTTTGAGCCCATGGAATGCTTTCAGCCATGGAGATTTTAATTTGTATAGTATCTAAGTCATGTTCGTCCGCATTTTTGACGACCCGACATCTCACGTCTGCATTTTCTATCTTCTCTCTTTCCCTGACAAATACAGTCATTTCGAGTATTTTGTATTCTCTTTTTTCGCAAATATTTAAAATTCAAATATAGACAAATGTAAATAAGTTTTGGAAATAATTGACTTATACAAATACGCAGAGCTTACACTTTTGCATAAAATCCCGTATTATTGTAAAGCCATAACTGCAATGAACTTGAAAAGTGAAAATGTTAAAAAAAAACTGCTCTCCTTTTCCAACTCAATTTAAAATTTTATCTCCCATCTCAACAAAAAAACCAAAAAGTAAATGTTTCTCTTTTTGAAAACACTAATACATTGAATAAATTGCTTCAGAAAATGACCGATGGATGTCGCCAAACTGAAAGCAACAGATGTGGCTAGTTTATGTGTGTATTCTTTTTCACTTTTTGCAAAAAGTGCCGATTATTATTGTAAGAGCTCAACTACTAAAAAAACCACATGCCTAATATTTATATTGATAATATTTCTCCACTTAGGGGGGTTCACATTCAACAACATGTTCATCAACTTTTATCGTGTTGGCGGATTTGTGTAATGTGAATCCACCTTAATGTTTCGAGTTCTGGCTTTGGGTTTTCGCTGAATGCTTTCATTTTTCATATTCTGGATTTGACATTTTATGTGTCAGTCGATTTGACATTTCTAATTGTTTTGGTTTTTGTTTTCAGGGCATTTTCTTGCAATTTTTATTTATTGTGTTAAACAATTTCTGTGTAGTATATTTACATAATTTTGGCATTCTGCACATCTATGCAAAAAATGCTTTCGTTTAATATGTAATTTATGCCCCTTCGGTTTTTGTGAGCCGCGAAAAGTGCACTACACTTCGCCGTTTTATTATATGATTAGTTAGTGTATTTCGAATTAGATGGATAAAATCATTTTGGAAATAAATATCGAATATATGTAAGGGGTGGGCCAAATACAAGTTTCTTTTTAAAAATGTAATAAAATGAACAATTTTTTTTTAATGTATTTAGTTTTATTAGGAATAACAAACATTCCCCTTAATTATGGAGCACAACTTCGTTCAAGTGGCTGGTCCAGCGCCTTCAAATGCTGAGTCTCATTGCAGGAATTCAACATATATGATATGATAAAGTCCTTTTCAAACGTAAGAAGCAGTCTTGAAAACAATGATGAGCCGCCGAATATACCTGAAATTGATTTGCACTACATTGGGAACATTTTAAAGCCTTTCAAATCACTTGCTGGATGCACGAAAAAATTCCAGTACCAAGATAATTGGATTGAAGACTTCTATCGACATTGGTTGTGTTGAAAATTGCAACGGTAGAGGTCTTTTGAATAAGAATGTGCTGGCTAAAGACTTGCTTATTTCCATGCAAGTGCGACAAATAAATCAATACAATTTACTACAACCAACGCTCGCTCCTGCATGACTTTCGAAGAAATATAAAGGTTCTTATAATACAAACTCTATATACTACTGAAATAAATCAGCCAAGTAGAGGACTTAGCACTATTATTGGACTTGTTGAATTATTGATTCAATATAGCTTTTATGGCCTTAAGTCCACAAAAATTGGCGTTTCGGCCCGTTCTCACAGTCAACTGATGAGTTCCTGTGAGATCGTCAGGACGAAATTCCAATTTTTGTGGACTAAAGGCCATGAAAGCTATTTTTTTTTCGAAAAAATATGCTAGTCCAATACCCCACCAAACTTTCACTCGTTGTACTAGATTAAGAGGTTATTCTTGGATCTTTGGAAGGAGAAGACTAAGCCTCCTAAGCTACGAACGTAGTACCTGTTGGCATAAAATGGTTGGTGATTTGGACTCTAATTATTATTTAATTTATTACTATCTGTTAATTTTTTTGTAATCAATGCTTTGTTTAAAATTGAGATATATCAAATACTTAAACCGTTCGTTTGTGGCGACGAGGACTTCGTTATTACCGGTAGAAATATTTTTTTTTTATTTTTTCACCCCCAAGTTTTTTCTTTCTTTTTTTAATACCAAAAAAGCAATTTTTTGTTTTCAAAATTTAGGGAATATTTTTTTTTCTCAAATACTGTTCAACAGATTTTGATCAATTTTTTTATCCTTAGGCACCTAGAAAATTTGAATAAAAATTTGTTTTAAAATTTTGTAAGCACCTTTTTTAAGATTTTTAACTTTATCTTAAAATGGCACTACCCACCGTACAAAATTTAAAAAAATGGTTTTCAAAAATATTATTTTCTCAAAAACAGTACCTAACATTTTTATACAAAATTTCTATTTCTGTTAACTTTTAAGATTTATAATTTAATAAGAAAAACTTGAAATTAAGATATTACTGACAGTACCTACCATAAGCCCATTTTTTTTTATTTTTTAATGAAAATATTACAAAAGCTTCTAAAAAGTTCGAAAAACACTGCATATTAAAATTTAAAAAATCAAAATATTTTTTGAATTAAAGAAAACATATTTCTTTTTAAAAAGTCGATATCTCAAAAAAACGTTAAATAATTTTTTTTTTAATTTATTTTGTATTTGCACAGTAATAAATAAAATGCACGACTGGGTCGCACGAACTTGCTCCTATGTAATCGACTGGGAATTTTAAAAACGAATGTTATTAGAAAACTGTTCATAAGGATAAAATTAATTTTTAAATTCTTTTTTAGTCTTTAACAAAAATTATAAGTCCTTGTAGTGGTTTCTTTAAAAGAAGCTTTTATATACAAAGTTTTTAAAAGCTTTTTAAGAAAAAATTTTGGTACGCTAGTTTAAAGTTTTTATTATTGTTCGAATAAAAATTAAATTTACGAAAAGAAATATTGACCCGTTTCGGAGATATCGAATTTTCAAAAAAAAAGAAAAAAAATAGATTTTTTTTTCAAAAATTCAAAAAATATTTATTTTAAAGTTTTGAAATGCAATGTGTTTTAGACTTTTTAGAAGCTTCTCTGTAAAAATTTTCATTAAGATCCGTTTTGCGGATAATGAGAAATTCAAAATTCGAAAAAATGGTTCTATGGCAGGTACAAGCTGTAATATCTTAATTTCAAATTTTTTTTTATTAGATTAAAGATCGTAAAAATTAATTGAAAGAAAAAAAATTTATCAAAATTCTAGGTGCCGTTTTCGAGAAAAATTTGATTTTTGAAAACCATTTTTTTTTTAAATTTTTTAGCATTTGTATGGTAGGTACCTTTATTTTTAGGTAAAATAAAAAACAAATTTCACATTTTGTAGATTATATTGAGAAACTATTATTTATCAAGTTTAAAAAAAAATCTAGCATGGGGTTTTCGACATATTGAGTTTTGAAAAAAAATTTTTGAAGTTTTTTTTAAAAATCCAAAAAAAAAATTTTGAAAATTTGAGTACACAATTCTATTTATGTTTTTGGGAAGCTTTAGCAAAAAAAAAATGATCAAAATCGGTTGAACAGTTTTTGAGAAAATCGAAAACAAAAAAAATGGTTCCATGGGGGGTACCCTCAATAACCATTTTGCGGAAAATTTTTTTTAACCAATACCTAGATTTCATTAAATAAAATTTTTCTGTATCTTTATTTTTGAAATCTATTGAACAGTTTTTGAGAAAAAAAAATGTTTATAAAATTTCGAAAAAAATTCGTATGGGGGGTACCGTTATTTTTGGTCTTAAAAAAAAAAGAAAAAAACGTGTGGGGGGAAAAATTTAAAAATGATATCTACCAAGTTAAAAGAAAATCGGCCGAGTCGTTTAGCCTGTAGTCGAACAGACAGACAGACAGACAGACAGACAGAATTGCGAGACCCACTTTTTTAGTCTTCGCTATCATCGTAATGTCAACTTTGATCAAAATCTCGAGTTCGATTTTTTTTACGAATGCATAACTTGCCTTATAGTACCTATAAGTCGGAAGTAAAAACTTAAAATTAGCGTACCAATTTTGTTGTGGTAAAATTTAACACAAGTTTCACCTATCTCTTCATTCTTGACCAATCCATTTTAACCCTCCTTTTCCGTTTACAGCACCAAAATACTTGTAGAGGTCAGTTGAAATCTGGTACTCATCAACCAGAAACCTTCTCTTAAGTATTTTAGAAAAGCAACCAAAAATGGGTCGTCATTTTAGGTAGACTACAATACTTCCATTAATCAATTGTTGGACATGTGGTCCACAAAATAATTACGTGTGTGAAAGATGATCCACACAAACACTACTTAAAGTGACAGACAGGTGGTCTGGTCAGCACCAATTCTAAAAGTAGCGCAGGCGAAATTTTGATCCCCGAAGCTAATGCTAAGAGGGCGATCCGATAACTACTTAGCCTCACCGCTCGATGGCGCCAGTATTCTCTAAGTCGGCCACTGTCAAAACTTTAGCCGATTCGGACTCGTAGTTTTGTTTTGACCACGTGTGGAAGCCAGCTTGTCCGAGAATTTTAAGAAAATGGAAAAAGGGCAGTATCGGTCGGTGAATTGATTCTTGTTTTTGGAAGGGAAATCGCGCCGCCAAATCAAAGATCGCTTGGATGCTGTGTACGATGACTCTTCTCCTTCGATGGCGACCGCCAAAAATTGGTATAAACAGTTTCAACGTGGTCGCACATTGGTTTTATATAAGCCCCGCCCAGGTGCCCCGAAAATGGATACCACTGAGGATAACGTATCAAAAATCGACGATCTCGTATTGGCGTGCGGGAGATAGCTGAAACAGTAGGAAAATCAAAAGACCACGTGGGTCATATGCCCCATGAAATTTTGGGCATGATAAAACTGTTGGCTCGATTGGTGCCGCGTTTGCCCACTCCAGACAAAAAGCGCAGCCCTGAGACCACTTCAAAGCAATATCAAAATTGGTCGAATTGCACTACGAACTGCTGCCCCATCCACCGTATTCTCCAGATTTGGCCCCGTGCGACTTTTTTTTGCTTGCAAGCTTGAAAAAATCACTCGCCGGGCCGAAAATTGAGTAGAATGAGTAGGTCATCGCCACCACGGAGGCCTACTTCGCAGACCTCGAGAAAACCTCTTTTTCGGATGGGTTTAAGAAATTGGACCATCGAGCTAAATAGAGACTATGTTTGAGAAATACATCGCCACTTTTCCAAAATTTGTTTTTCTTTCTTTTGTAGACTAAGTACTTATCGAACCAACCTCTATCTGAGAATAGCTGTTGTCCAACCTATTATTTTTATCAAGTAATTGTATGTAGTACTAGATGGAGTCCCCAATTCCCTAAACCTACGCGAAATCCCGACGAAGTTAGAGTAAGATCGCGAAGTAGAAATAACTGCCAACCTCTAGCCTCCGAAATTTAAAATTGAAGTCCACTTCTCACCAATTTTCCTATGGTTATTCTATCTAATATTCGAGGAGAAAAATGAAACCGGTACAAAATTTGAGTTTCTTTTTAATTTTCCGAAACATTCTTCTAAAAATTTAGTGGGTTTGAATACGCTAGCTGAATGCACTTATTGAATTGCTGCCCACTGGATGTCATACCATAGGTCGACAAATTCATGGGCGATGAAAGTGCATACAGCTGGAGTGTAAAGTGGGATTAGTGTAGCTGTTGGGGTCTCAACTGCGTTCGCGCACTCTCGCAAATATGCGGGGTGTAGCTTAATGATGGCGTGATCAAGATCCACGCTTGCTGATTGGCTTAAAGTACTTTGGCATTGGACATAAAGGTCCTGGCAAGGTAAAAGCATGAGAGGAAATCTTTTACCCAGATAGAAAGTGAACGAGAAATTCTTGAGTCATTTTTGGAAAATTTGGAAAAAAAGATATTTAAATAGGTAGTTTTTAATTTTGAAAATTTTCTGATTACCAAGAAGGTGGTTAAACGATGTAAAAAAAAGGAAAGTGAAAATTGGTGGAGGAGAACACTTTGAAAAAGACGAAAATTGACCTTAAGGTACTAGAACGGTCTAGAATGCCAAAAAAAGTTTTTTTTTTTAATTTTCGAATTTTGGCTGAATTATAGAGGGCGCCAACGTCGACTCATCAAAAAATACTTTGTCCCATTGCGGACAGTTAATCTCAGAATTGGCTGAACTGAAACAAAAAAAAAAACAAAGTGGGTTATATAAAGGATGGTTTCTTACGAGACAATTTACCACAATTTGTTTAAAAAGTCAAAACAAAAAAAAAAAATCTCGAGCTTTGAAAAAAAAAATTGTTTGCAAATATTTTGGCCGTTTTTGTGTCGCCATTTTTTTTGCTTATAACTTTTTGGTCAAATTATGGTAAATTGCCCTAGAAAACCTAAAAACAATCAAGTTGTAACAAGTTTTTTGAAAATCGGTTCAGTAGCTCCGGAGATTACCTGCCGCAATGGGACCATGTGTTTTTTGATTAGTCGACGTTGGCGCCCTCTTATTACCTAATAAAGTTTCCGAAAAAAAAATTCCCAAAAATCGTGCGTTTTTTTGGAGATCTAGACCGTACTTAATATAGGAAGCAGGATTTATATTGGAAAGATTAGTATATTGAAAACCTAGTTTAGAATTGAGTTTTTTTTTACTTGAAAAATCGCGTTGATAAGTTAGTTCGGCTTTTATTTCGAAACATTTCCGATAAAGCAGAACTCTCGACCCGTCTACCACCTAAAACAGCATTAGTTATCTCGGGACAAAGTGTTAAGGGTCCATCTATTTTGTTTTTCGTTTCTTCACACAAATTTACTAAAATATCCTGGGTTTAAATTCTACTTGTAAGGCTTCTTTTAAAAATTAAAAGTTGGTTAATTCAAAATTTCGTCGTCGTTGCTTTCCGCTCCAAATGGTTGGTTTCCTTTCTTCAAAAAAAAAATCACTGGCGCCCATTTTATTTCAGGTTCTCCAAGTTCTACATATTCCTACTTTTTTATTTTTGATTCCTTTTCTATTAATTTTATTGATCGAGATTCGCTGAACTCACCACATCGCTGAGGTATTGGGTTAAATTAAATTTAACGAAGTATGTTTGTTCTCTACTCCAGGTTTATGTTTTGAACATACTTGAGACCTGGCTGTAATCTCGTCTCAATATCTAAGAGTTTTTCAAGGTTATTTTATTCTCTGGAATAATTTTTATTTTAAAGATTCCACATTTAAAATTCCCTATTTTCTGAAACTGCTAATAGATTTCCTTAAATGAAGTGTTAAGAGTCCTATCACCCCCTCTCACTCTACTATCATCTTCCAAAAGCGCAAGAGTCTATTCAATTCACTGTACAACAAGGACTCACACTCATTGATGTGATTAATTAATCTAAATCGATTGGTGTTTTACCTGGCAAAATCCATTTGTGCAAAGCCAACTCGGACATCCAATGTTCTATAAATAATTGAGGGCATTTGCGTCCATCAGGGTAACACCAATCACTTCCAAATCATGTTACACACGCTGTATACAACAACACAACATGTCTCGTTTTCTATTCCACTAATTAATACAACTCTGCTCCCCATGCCATTCCAAAGGAGAAGTCTCTTTTAAGTCCCAAGATATTTGCCACCCCAATATCTGACGATGTACCTATACACTCTCCACTTAACTACTAATTCATTTTGAAGCAAAGAAGAAAGAAAAAAAAACGGGACAAAGAATACTACATTACCCCAATCGATCAACTTCTTGAAATGCTGAAGAACCTAAAGGACGATGAAGATGGCGGGCGGGTGTTCCATCAAGCATCACCATCATCGACCACCATATGAGTTGGCCTTAACAAAAGCAAAAAGCATCAGAAGCCCATCAAACCGACCCAACCCTCCCCCTAACAAACATTGGGTCGATTCAAGAAATCACTTAACCAGAACAAATGGGCTGAGGAGCAAATGTAGCGACGTAGCTTGGCCTAGCAGCCCGAATCTTTTTATACATCGCATGGACTTCCTAGGCTTGGAATCAAAAGATTTATGCGAAGACAGATCACGGGAACATTCTCGCTCGTGTTTTTAGCGTCGTACTACATCATTTAGCACCATGTATCTTTCGGTCGGACCGACCAGGCTGACTCACAACCTACGGTAGGCTTACACAATACACACGATGGCACATTATGTATACCCAACTACGTACGAGCTTCCATTAGATAGAGAGCTGTAATTATTTTTCGCAGCAAGACAGGTTACCGGAACGATTTCTAAGTTTTTTGTTTCGTGCTCCGCCTTGTTAGCCTCATTTATAGGCCTATTGCGGACGGTCATTCATCTGCCTGCTCCCAAATATCCCGGACACAACAAGAGGAACGAATACGCATAGAATGGTACGAGGCTGCCGGTGCTGGTGTTCTTCCAGAGCAGAACACAGTGGTGGAAAGCCCACCCAAATGGCATTCGATAATTACCTTGGTGAGAAAGGTAAAAGGTTTCGTTGCATCGCAGTTGGTTGGTTGGTTGTGAGCCCCAGGAGCATGGTGAATGTGATGGCCCTGAGATAGATTCCGGCTTCTGGATGCAGTTTTCTTCTGCTAAAACTTGGCTGATGTAAACGTGTACGCACCTCTTTTTTATTCGGAAGGATGTTCTGTTGGGGATAAAGTTTTTTTTCGCCATTCCTTGCTGAGATCCTGGGCGGAGATAAGGAGCGAGGTGTTAACACAAAAACTCCATTAAAAGTTCCGGTGCTGTTTTGTGTATTTATACACAACAACCTTTCCCGGCCAGACTTTGGATTGTTTTTTAAATTTCCCAGACATTGATTTATTTGAAACAACGGCGACGACGTCTAGCGGCTGCAGTGTGAAAGTTGTTGCAGTAGCATTCGGAGCTACCTGGGGGCTGTTGTGATGCAAGTGAAGGAAACAATTTATACTATTATCACAGAGTTGTTGTCAGTGATGCCAAAGTAGACATGCACAAACAGACAGACAGACAGATATTGCGGGTCGTACCCCACCGAGTTTGTTCTGATGTACGTGTACTACAATAAAGTTTTACGGAATTTTGCACGAGCGACGACACAGCTCCTTCGTTGTAAATTCCAGGACTTCGTGGGGTTTATTTTTTCTGTTTTTTTTTTTTTTTTTTTTTAATATTATTTGCATTTTCGGATGCTTTCGTGGAAGTTCTAAATATTTAGGAGAATTTAAAGGATTAAGAAGATTGGGAGGTACCTACATTTTATTTCAAAAAGATGTGAAAGAATTATTTTATAGGAATAAGCAGACATCCGAATTTAATTTAGGTATTCGATTTTCGATATGATGATTGTGCGTCCCTCGACCAAGGACAAACCTGATTTAGTCAGCAAAAACGTTGTGGAAAAGAAATTTATAATTTTTGTTGGTGGCCCTAAAAAACCACCTGCTGCCATGCACTGATCCTGATCCGTATGTAAATTAATATGAAACAGATAATGCACTTCTATGGAGTCGTTCATAAATAAATGGAACTTTTCATTAAAAACGAAATTTTTCATTGAGTCAAGGAATTTGATTGATAATTAAATAAATACAATGAATAAATTGGTTCACTCACCAAAAAATTTGTTGTTTCAATGAACATCAACAGCTGGGTCTTATTTGCTTAAGACTTTAGTATAGCGTTATAGGTAGATAAGAAAACCGTAAAATTTATTTTGATAAAATTTTTACTCTAAGCTTCCTAGAAAGCCTGAATAATATTGTGTTTTGATAATTTCGAAAAATTTTTGTGTTTTGAGAAAGATGTTACTAATTCTTTTTAAAGCTTAATATTTCAAAAACCCCATTCTCGATTTTTTTTTTGTTAGGTAACGGTTTTTTAAAACGGTATCCACCATATAAATCTTAAAAACCAGTTTTCGAAAATAGTATTTTTCATTAAAACGGCACCTAGATTTTTTGTTATGTTTCGATTAGTTCTTAAAACAAATTTTTAAACTACTTACGACTTTGTTACTGATGATTTTTTTAAATTTTTGAATTTCTCATTATCGAACTAACGGTTTTTAATAAATAAAAAATAGGAACTTCTAAAAGGTTAAAAAAAAACCGTCCATTAATCTCAGTCGGTTAGTTTTTCTCTGCGTCGATAAACCTTAGAAACACTTTCAAATTTGTGTAAAACAGGAAAGCACTTTAGACAAATTGTACTTTTTGAGACAATTTAAGACATCAGTTGACCCAGGTTTCCCTATTAAAAAAAATTCATTATTAAAAAAAAAAAAATATTTAAACCAGGCAACCCAATATAAAGCGATTTTTTGTTAAACACATCAAAAACATTTTTTGTAATAGCTTTTATCGCTCCCGAACTTGAACGTCAACTAGTAGGTCCCGGCCGGTTTCATGATACGGGTGCACAATATTTTGGTTTTGAATAATGTCGTTTTCGAAATAGTCTGTACTTCGAAGAAAGATTCCAATGAATGAAGTACTCGTAAGATACTATTAGTTTTGGGTGATTTTGGCCGCTTAGATCTTAACTCATTTTCTCGTACACCATATACATTTATGTACATACAGTAGGTCAAATCACACCTCTGACAAATGAAAACTGTGTTTTTTTTATATTTGGTATTTAATTTATTTTATTGGTCTAATCTGTTTTGTCTTATTTTATTTAATTTCTTTCTATTAATTTTTATTTAAATAAAAAATAAATATTAATTAATATAAATTTTCATATTCCTAAAAGAATATAACAGAAAAACTAGTCACCCTTGTCGGTCAATTAATCGAACAGAAAGTTTCTTTCCAAAATCACATTTATGCACAATCGCAAAGTACTTTTTACTTGCGACTTATAGGTACTATAAGGCAAGTTATGCATTCGATAAAAAATCGAACTCGAGATTTTGATCAAAGTTGACATTACGATGATGGCAAAGACTAAAAAAGTGGGTCTCGCAATTCTGTCTGTCTGTCGGTTCGACTACAGCCCAAGCGACTCGGCCGATTTTCTTTAAACTTGGTAGATATCATTTTTAATTTTTCCCCCCACATGTTTTTTCTTTTTTTTTAAGACCAAAAATAACGGTACCTGCCATACGATTTTTTCGAAATTTTATAAATATTTTTTTTTCTTCCAAAACTGTTCGACAGATTTAAGAAATAAAAGCGCAAAAAAAAAAATCATTTAGTTAAAGCTAGGTAATGGATGGAAAAAAATTTTCGAAAAATGGTTATTGAGGGTACCCCCATGGAACTATTTTGCTTGTTTTTGATTTTCTTAAAAACGGTAGGTACACCCGATTTTCGGAAATTCGAATAGCATTATGTATTCAAATTTTCAAAAAAAATTTTTTTTTGATTTAAAAAAAAATCCATTTTTTTTTCAAAACTTAATATTTCGAAAACTCCATGCTAGATTTTTCTTAAACTTGATAAATAAAAGTTTCTCAATATAATCTACAAGATGTGAGAAAAAAATTATTTTACCTAAAAATAAATGTTAAAAAATGTTAAAAAATTGTTTTCAAAAATCGTATTTTTTTCGAAAACGGTGCCTATAATTTTCATAAAATTTTTGTTTTCAATTAATTTTTATGATCTTTAATTTAATAAAAAAAATTTTGAAATTACGACATTACAGCTTGTTCCTACCATAAAACCATTTTTATAATTTTGAATTATATCCTATAGGATATTAATGAAATTTTTTATAGAGATGCTTCTAAGAAGTTTCAAAAACATTGCATTTCAAAACTTAAAAAAAAAATATTTTTTGAAATTTTTTTTGGAAGATTCCATATCTCAAAAATGGGTCAATATTTTTTTTTAGAAATTTAATTTTCATTCGTACAATAATAAAAACTTAAATTGGGGTACCAATTTTTTTTCTTAAAAATGTTTTAAGGATTTTATATATAAAAGCTTATTTTCTTAAGAAACCACTACAACGACTTATAATTTTTGTTCTTGCATAAATTCATATTTGCATCGCATTATGTTTTTGTATCTTACTACTAAAATAATTTAAAAAATTAATTTTAATCTTTTGAAATTCCTACTCTATTACATAGGAGCAAGTTTGTGCAACACAGTCGTGCATTTTATTTATATTTACCCAGCTCCTCCATTAAGTTTTATTCATATAAACGTAATATGGGATGATTTTCCTTATTGGAAATTTGACCAAAACATAGTCATACACTTTGACATTATAATCTTCGTGGTCGATCAGTTTTTCAACATTGCCAAGCACTGAAGTCAAAACTGTTTCAATGGTCCACACTCGCTCAGTTCCGATCCTTTTTCTTGGCATTCTACTCGACATTTCAGGGGTTGTGACGTGCAGGTTCAAGGCCCCTGGTGGCACTAAACAGCAGGCTAAACGCTCTGGTAGATCAGCAGGTTCAAGGCCCCTGGTGGCACTAAACAGCAGGCTAAACGCTCTGGTAGATCAGCAGGTTCAAGGCCCCAGGTGGCACTAAACAGCAGGCTAAACGCTCTGGTAGATCAGCAGGTTCAAGGCCCCTGGTGGCACTAAACAGCAGGCTAAACGCTCTGGTAGATCAGCAGGTTCAAGGCCCCTGGTGGCACTAAACAGCAGGCTAAACGCTCTGGTAGATCAGCAGGTACCGAAGCCCCTGGTGGCAATTAGGACATTAAACTTCGAACTAAGACCCCTTGCCGCTGGTGGGGGAAGCCTTAATAAGAAATAGCCGGACAATCTCACCTACCTAACTTGCTAAATGACCAATTAGTCTATACTTCTTGTCTACGACTGGATTTCGAAAGATTGATCAAATCAATTTACTGTGCCGCCTGACTGTGCGTATGAGCGAAGAGGTGATTTTCGTTTACCCGAGTAGGTCCTCTTCATAGTTTTTCAGTGAAAACTGAATGTGAACTATATAGGTGGCGAACGAAAAAAATATTATTGTTTGATTTTTGAGTGACGTCATACGCCTATGTCGTGTGTGAATCTTATTCGGGCGAAGTATAACTCTTGGTATTAATTATAATTCTCGGTGTTAATACAGTAAAACCCGCTTAAGAGAAACGGCAAAATGTCAAAGTTTTGCTTTCACTTAAGCGGGTTTTTCACTTAAGCGGACCCCGCTTAAGTGAGAAATAATTTCACTTAAGCGGAGTTCGGATAAGTGAAAAAACAATTTCACTTAAGCGGATTTAAAAATTCCATTAAGCGGAGATTTAATGCTAGAAACAGTATTGTTTTTATCTTTTGAACTTGCTTTGAAAGAAGTTAAATAAAACAAGATTAAATAAAACAAAAATAATTGATTGAAAAACGAAAACTAGCAAATTTTTGTTCTGTTCGATTCAAATTTTTTTTTTCACTTAAGAGAGTTTTTTTCAATGAAAAATATTAAAAATTAACTGAAAATATGTTTCAGTTATCCGGATTTTTCGCTTAAGCGGGTTTCACTTAAGCGGAGTGTTTTAAGGGAAATTGGTCGGAAAATACTTGGGGATGAAAAAAGTGTTTCAGGTAAGCGGGTTTTTCTCTTAAGCGGGTTTCTCTTAAGCGGGTTTTATTGTACAGAAGTAGTATAGAGTAGAGCGGCATGGAACGCTTCGTTACAGGGTTCAGACGCTCTTTATAAACGAGTAGCCTTAAATCGCTAAGGCTTATCTATTGATAGAAGTTGGATCATCTGCCCCTGTTTTCCTAAAGATGTTTTGTGAATTTTTTTTCTTAAGTTGTTGCCTGTCGCATGGAAAGATTCCAGTTTCCCGAAAGCCGGATAAATAATTTACTTATTGTTTTAATGCAAACTGTCCCAGACACTTTAAAAGGCTGGAAAAAAAGTTCCAGTTCATCTGGATATTATTAAAAATGCCTGTCGAAAAAATGGTTATAAGTATAACAGCCTGATTTTCGAGATAACTGGAAATTGTCGAAACTGAGACAGCTGAAGCTATGTTCTAGCACACTCGGGAGGTTATATTGTCTTGTGGTTTTTTTGATCCATAAATTCATAAGTTTTTATCTCTTTCGTAAAAAAAAATATTTTTTAAAATTCCTAATCTATTAGCGTAAAGTCGGGTGATATGGCACCCTTATAACAAATTGATCAACATATCATTCTATCTTACGAAAGCTATCAGTGGATCCAATTGAAATCGCAGTAGCCTTTGAAATTAAGAAGCAAGAACTTTTGTATTAGTGAAATATGTGTATTTGATGGCCGGTTTTCATTTCCACAAAAAAAAAAAAACTGTTAATAATGTGCGCTTGTTTTTGTTTATTATAGTAATTAACCAAACGTGTATTCGTGTTATTTGGTGAAGCAGAAGTAATCTTAAAAGGGGTTTGTATTATTATTCCATTTCTTTTTACTTCCCTTCACTACCTTTAAAATACGCCTTTTTTAAGGGCTAGACATTAAAAAACCAACCATGAAGACTAAATCACCACTCCAAATTATCATTCAGGCAGTGTCTTATTAAAATTTAACTTCTCTTCGTTAATTTTCAACTATACAAAGTAAGATGTTCGCGTGATGGACGTAATTGAAATACCTCTAGGCAAAATGCTGAATTTGATCTCTTTGATACCCTTAACCTGAAGGGATATTTAGCCACATCTAAGATCCCAAAAACGTCGATTCATGATGATTCAAGTGAACCAGGAGACTTTGAGTAAAATATTTGTGTGGACTGTGGCGAGGAATAGGCTCGAACCCCTAAGCCGGACGAGTCACTTTTGGTACCATGAATCATGCACCGCATTCATTAACACTTGTAACAAATATGGCAAAAAAAACTATAGTAAAAGGAGAGTTCCATATCACCTTGCAGCAGGTGTCATATCATCCTCAAATTTTCTTATCGTTTTTTTTTTTTGTTTAAATGTTTTTGTTTTAACAAAAAAAAATGATTGAGAATTCTTCCTACGTTCCTAGTTTTTGTTTTTTAAAATAAAGTCGACTCCCTCTAAGTCGAACTCCCTCTAAGTCGAAGTTCCCTCTAACTCGAACTTTTTAGCCGTAATTTTGCATTCCCCTCAATTTTCCATACAAAAACTATCCTCTAAGTCGAACTCCCTCTAAGTCGAACTCCCTCTAAGTCGAAGTTCCCTCTAACTCGAACACATTCTGTTGATTATTGACCTATTTTCTTTCCCTCTAAGTCGAATTTTGTTCTTTTGCTGAAAAAAAAAATCAAAAAAAAATTTCTCAAATCGCAACTCATTGTTTGTAATTCTTATTAAAAGCACACACTCGAACACTTGTATACTTGTCATGTCAGTGTGCTGCGCTGCTATACCCGCAATTTACAATATTATCAAACACAAAAATCTCTTCCTAAAAAGATATTCATAAAAAAAATTGCAAGGCAATAAAAAATGCATTTGTTGGTTGGATCCATTCCATTCCAACTTCAAAACATTTTGTCCTTTATTTGAAACCAGTAAAACAACAGGTCTCAGAGGTCGTCGGAAAAGCTAAAGCTTCTGGTTATAGGGAAAAGCAAAAATCCTCGTTGTTTCAATAAAATTAAAACTTTGCCGGTGGACTATGTAGCAAACCATCGTTCTTGGATGACATCAGACTTTTTCAAGTTGGCTTTTGAAACTTGATTCTAAATTTGGAAGATCAAAGCGCATAGTATTATTCATTATCGATAACTGCCCAGCTTACCCAAAACAAGTTAAGGATAAATTAAAGTTTATAAAGCTTGAGTATTTTCCCCCCAATATGACCTCAATAATTCAGCCAATGGACATGGGTATAATACAAAATTTGAAAGTACACTATAATCGCCGTCTTCTCACCAAGATCTAACCAAGGCTAACAGAAGCTCATTATAATGTTGAAGGCGTACATTGGAAGGATTATGTTGAAGTCGATGACGGCATCGTAGCCACTGAAATACCTGATAAGAGTCAATTATGGAAGCAAATGCTGATGATACTAATGACGGTGAAAATGGAGCTGAAGAAGAAGATGGAGCTGAAATAATAGACTTTGAAATACCAGAGAAAAATTAAATTGAAAATGCAATTGGTACATTGCAATATGCAATTAGTACACAGCAATCTGCAATTTAAATGAAAGAAGAAATTAAAAATTGCTTATTTAAAATAGAATCTTTTTTTTAAAAAAGGCGATCACTGATGACACGGCGACTGTGATGACACGGCGACTGTGATGACTGTGATGTCTAAAATTACATTTTTTTTTTCAATAATTAAGTTGAAAAAATATTTTTTTATAATACATAATTATAGATTAATGAGTGATAAAAGCAAGAAGCTTAGGTTTACTTATTTATTTTACTTGTTATTAAATTCAATAAATCATTAAAAAAAAAAACTCCCTCTAACTCGAACTAGTTTTGATATCCCGTGAAAGTTCGACTTAGAGGGAGTCGACTGTAGTATTTAAATAAAGTTATTTTGATTTAAAATAAGTATTTTTTTTTATTTTTCAAGTCATAAAGAAAAACAAAAGTGGGTGCCCTATCACCCGACTTTACCATACATAAGAGCAACTTCGTGCGACCCAGTCGTGCATTTTATTTTTTGAAGTTTATAAAAATGTGTTAATAGCAATAATTGCTTCTTTAACTCATACGTTTCGACTTGAAAGCCAATTCATAGTAGAATTAATTCCGGACCTGCACTACTCGTAATATTTTGTGCTATTCTGCAATAAATGGCCCAAAATTTGAGTCGAATTAGTGAGATACTAAAAACGTTCTAGTATGATACTGAATTTAAACGACGATTTTTAATCAAATTTATCATCATACTTTCTCTAAGATATTACAAAAGTTAAAACCATCAAATTTTATTAATTCTAAGTATGGTGCTAACTTTTAAAGGATTTAAATTTGTCAAGTAAATCCGGCCTACGAAAGGTTAACGTCAAATGAAATTTCCAACAACAAACAAATCTAAATACCTTTTTCCTGCTAATTTATTTCTCACAATGAATCATATCCTCTGTGGGATGCATACCTGTTAGGATCTCTCTATATTTAAAAGGAAACACACAATTAATCGGAAAACAAATGTATCTATAAGTAGAAATACCTATTGAATCCAAATTACTCGTAATTAACCATCATGCCCCCAAAATCACAAATCACCTGGACCATTTGCAGAAATCCAAGCATACAAGTCAAACAAAAAAGAAAGGATATCCGCCAATCAATCACCGAAGGTTGTAGTACTCGTAGACAAAGAGAAGAAGCTACCTATTCTCAATTGCAAACATTTCAATACTCATTAGGGTCGTCCTTTGCCATCTATGAACGTCTCTTTAATGATTGTATATGCCCGGGCTGGGTCTGGGGCATGGGCACTGGGCATGGCATATAAGCGATCATCATTAATTGAAAAGTCAAATTGAAAATGTCTCTGCGAGACGTCTCTTGCTGGGAACATTTTCTGCGGCAGGCAGGGAGTCTGGCTTGAAGGATTCTGTATTTATTTCTTCACCCACATACTCGTACCTACAGATATTTATTTGTTGCTCCATCATCAGGGCCACCGTGACTCTGCCTCACACTGACACACATTTTTGTGTTCGAGCAAAAGAGCCATTCAATTCCAATTGAATGTGTAGCTATGTCGTAGTCCTTGTACGAGTACTTCTTGTTCCATGTCCTTGTCCATGTCCTTTTTATTTTCCATTCGAACCGAATCGAATGGAAACAGATCGGATATATGGTGAATTGCAGATGTCATTTGTTTGCGTTCTTTTTAAAAAGCAAGTGACTGATTGATTTTTTCCTTTGCATGCTCGACTCATCCTGACGACTACGACGGCGATGCTCTCCTCGGCCTCGACCCACCTCTGCTCAATGTCCTGGTTTTTGTTCTTCTTGGCTTTTTGTTTTGCTGCAATTTTCAATTCCTTTCTGATTTTCCATTTTTACCATTTTTCCCAATTGAAAGAGCAAGTGAGCTCGCCGAGTGAATGAAGAATCCTCCTGCTGGTTTGGTTTGCATTCTCATATTCCCATCGGGCATTGGTTCCGTTGTGTCGGTTTTTTTTCTGGTGAATTTTTTATTCCACCTTATCCTTGCATTTTGCATTTTTACCATCGACATCCGATCGGACATTGTGCCAGGACGAACAGTATTTCAATTTGGAACAGAACCACACACACACACAAATAACAGAGCAAACAGATCGGAAACAATTAATCAACGGGAATGCGGAACAATAAATTCATACACCTTAGCCCCGAGGTGAGGATATAGTTGGGCATATCCCTCCCGCTCAGAGTTGATAGGAAGTTAAAGAACAAGGAGTAACGAGTCAAAGGAATCCAACACAAAAATTACCCTCAGACTTGTGAAATGTGATAAATGCGGCGAACAATTACACGTATCCTGCTGAAGAGCTAGCTGCCCGAGGATGACAATAAGGTACGAGCAAAGTGAGATTTTATTGCATCGTCCTTCCGGCCTGTCCATTGCATGGTGGTTACTGATATTTTCTACCTATGGTGTGGCTTCCTTTCATGTTTCTACCGCGTCTTATGCATCTTTTGTGCAATTTTAAGATAGTCCTGGCGATAACTCGACTCTTCCTTTTTTTGTCGTTCTCGGCCAGATGTGCGGTTTGATTTTGTTAAGGATCTTCGTCCTTTTTTTTCTTCTTCTTTCCGGGCACAGCATTGTTATCCAATTTTGGCAACAATTGTGCTTCTGATACTCGGACCGACCGGGAGCATTTATGGGAATATGTGAAAAATTGTCAAATGTCCTTTTTGTATGGAAGGTAGAGAATATATAGTCCATATGTGAAGACGATGAGGTATGAGTTTGGTTTGTCTGGTAGTGTGGAAGGGCTCTGCAAACAAGTCATAGAGTTGCATTGCATTATTCATTTTTATTTGTGTCCTTCCGGGGGGAGAACATCTGCAATTGGATTTTTGTTTGTTGATTTTTTCTTCTTCTTCTTTTGTGGCCGACAAATAAGGAATTAAGGATGTTTTCTCTACTTTGTTTTGTTGTTGATTTTATTTTTTGTCAAATAAACGGAAGAAAATTGTTTGTTAATGAAAGTGAGCCTACTTTTTACACAATCTTATTCAATAGAAATTAAGGGGATGCTAAATGTGAAGGTAAAACAGGATTACATGGCTATTTAGAAAAAGGATAGGATAAGAATTCTGTTTATTGAATTTGTTTCAAATTGATGTACTTTTGTGAAGCAATTTGTCAGGATTTAATTTTTTTTTCTGTCACAAAGGCAAAAGGTGTTAAAAAAAGGAAACAATGTGTGTACCTACATATTTAGGTAGGACATGAAATGCATTTTGTTAAAAGGATGTGAATTGGGATTAAATGACAAGTGTCAGGAATGGGCATGTCATTGTTAATCAATATTAGGTAATGATATTATTTCATGGTATTTTGTTCAACTGAAGCAAACATCCGCTGAGGAAGAGGTAACCAAAAAAAAACAGGATATGTGCGACTTACATTTGAGGAAAAAAAAAACAAAAGGTTAGGAAAAAGGTAAATTTTTCGGTTAAATGAGATAAAATATTATATAACTTATATCCTTGATTTTAGAGGCCAATTTCTTTAAGGAGGTCTTAAATCAATTAAAAAGTCGATTATACTAACTTTCGGTCCTAAGTAATTATGTATAGAGTTTTAAGTCGGTATTTAGTAAATATTTAGCATACGAGTTAGTCTATTTTACTATTTGCATAGTACTCGGTTGAACTATTTGAAACAAATTTGGAACAGAACTTAAAATAAAGTTTCGTTTTGGCAGGAAACTTTTTGGCACAAATATCTTTTATTCAATTTATACTTGCAACTTATAGGTACTATATCGCTGCCTGAGTAGGTACTGAAATGCCCCATATATCAAAAAAAAAATATTCCCCAGAAAACGAATTTTAAGGTTTGAAAAATAATTTCTTTACTGTCTCCTTGAGAAATATGATGTTTGAATTTTTATATACATTTTTTGAAAATATCTTTGTTGTAACGGTTATTTTTTTTTAAATATAAATGTGTGAAAAAAATCAAAAATGGATATAAGGAAATAGGACCCTCTTCCACACGAATGCGAAATCGATGAAATCCAAATTGAAAATTTCCTATGGATAAAGGACTTATGTGCACTGGACATTCGAAAATTAACGATAGCAAAAATAGTAAAAAAAATCAAAATTTCTAGAATTATCAATTTTTATAATTTTACTTTGAGTGATAAGAACATAAAACAAAAAGCAATTTAGTGGCTATGCCTTAATATATACCACATTGGATTACTTTTAAGTCTATATGAAACGTATGAAAATGATAAAGTATTTTAACACTTAATTATGAAAAATACTGAACATGAACTTTGGTCCATTAAATTTTGTAGAAAAATACATTCAATTTTATTCGGAATTGGTTTTAAAAATACTTCAAAGTTCGTAAGATTAAGTTTTGGTATTTTTTTCAAACTTTTTTATTAATTAGTTTTTTTTTTTTTTAATTTTAGTAAAAAAAATAAAAATGCAATGGGACATTTAAGCACTAAGCGTTTGTTTTTCAAACAAAAATTGCCCCACCTAGTATCTATTTTGCATATGTGGCAAATAAGCATGAAAGGAACCCAAATATTTGTGGTCTATATGGAGCAAAAGTGCTTTCTGTAACTACGTTAATAATGAAGATAGAGCAACGGAGATAGCGCCAAACGATAGAAAATATTCGAATTAGTATAACTGCATATTTAACTCAGTTTTCCGAAAAAGTGGTCTGTGGGGCATTTAAGTACTCAGGCGGCGATATTATAAGGGAAGTTATGCATTCGGAAAAAAACGAACTCGAGATTTTGATCAAAGTTGACAGTACGATGATAGCGAAGACTAAAAAAGTGGGTCTTGCAATTCTGTCTGTCTGTTCGACTACAGCCTAAGCACCTCGGCCGATTTTTTTTAAACTTGGTAGACATCATTTTTAATTTTTTCCCCCACACTTATTTTTCTTTTTTTTTTAAGACCGAAAATAAAGGTACCATGCCATACGATTTTTTTGCGAAATCTTATAAATATTTTTTTTCTCAAAAACTGCCCCACAGGTTAAAAAAAAATCAAAAATTTTTATTTAGTTAAAGTTAGGCAAAAATTTTCCGAAAATTATTTTTGGTAACCTCCTTGGAACCATTTTTTTTTTTATTTTTGATTTTCTCAAAAACTCAATATTTTGAAAATGCCCGATTTTTTTCAAAGTTGATAAATAAAAGTTTCTTAATATAGTCTACAAGATTTGAGAAAAAAAAATTATTTTGCCTAAAAATAACGGTACCCACCATTTATAAATGATAAAAACTTGTTTTCGAAAATCGTATTTTTCTCGAAAACGGTTCCGAGAATCTTGGTAACATTTTTTTCTTTCGATTAATTCTTACCATCTATAATTTAATAAAAAAATTTAGAAATTAATATATTACTGACTGTACCTACCATCATAGAATGATTTTTTTCGAATTTTGAATTTCTCATCATTGGCATAACGGATTTTAATGATTTTTTTAAATGGAGAAGCTTCTAAAAAGTTGAAAAAACATCACATTTCAAAACCTAAAAAAAAATATTTTTTTGAATTTTTTTTTATTCAAAGAATAATAAAAACTTTAAATTGGCGAACCAAAATTTTTTCTTGAAAATGTTTTAAAAATTTTGTATATAAAAGTTAATTTTTTTTAGAAACCACTACAACAACTTATAATATTTGTTCTTGCATAAACAAATATTTACTTGAAACACATGGCTTCAAATGCTTAGCGCCAACTACTTAAGAAGTTGTTTTAGTCATTTAAAAAATTAATTTTATGCTTATGAACAGTTTTTCTCTAAAATCATTCATTTTCGAGATTCTAAGCCTTTTACATAAAAGCAAGCTCGTACGACCCAGTCGTGGATTTTATTTCTGTGTTAAATGATGTTAAAATTGAAGTAATCGAATTGTGAGATAAATCATGAAGCTGAAGATCGCTGCATTTTTTCATTATGGATAGCATATCTCAATAAGTATGTATAAGATATTGGAACATTTTGAAGGCCAAAATTTTGGGCGTAAATTTTCCTAGGGGCGATATCCGTTACTTTTTTTTAAATTTTATCTCGTTATATTTTATTTTAGTGAGTTTTAAAACTTTTAGGACAAAAAAAAATTTTAGAAGAGGATATAGACTGCAATGATTTTTTAAGAAATAAAATAAATATGACCTAATGTAGAATATACGGTTCTCTAGGGGCGATGTTTCTTCTTTTTTTAAATTTTTTCATCAAGCTTATTTAACCATGAAATAAAAAAAAAAAAAGAAAAAGTTTGGACCCTTATAACTTTGGATCAACGAATCGTAGTTAAAAAAACGTACATGAAAAAATTAGAATTTCCAAACTCTAAAGGCGATGTCGTTTCTTTGCTTTTATTTCATGTTCTTGAGTCATTTGTGTTCTAGCAAACTTGGTGCCAGTGCCATACTTGTAAACGGTGGGCAGAATTCGGATGTCTGAACTACTTGAAAAAAAAAACGGAGGAAAAGTTACAATATGTATATTTTCTATTCAATTGTGGCTGTTGTTTTAGATGGCTGGCATTACAAGAGGAATAAAACTTGCATCATCGTTAGAACTAAACCTAGTATAATTTTGTTTTAGCTAAGTTAAAAGCTCAACACCATCGTTTTTTGTTTTAGCTAAATTAAAAGCAATAAATATTTTTCAATTCGAATTTGTTAAATATATCTCATAATATCTATCTAACTACGAGTATCTCAGGATTTCTGTTTTAGTTATTCTATAAAGTACATTATGTTCATTCTGAAATTTTCTTTGTCTTTGCTGAAATTTTGTTTTTGTTTGTACAACAATTAATCTTTCTTTATATAATTCCAATTTTGTATTTTTATTATCAGAATTATTAAAACTTGAATCGAAAAAATAAAAATTCATATGAATTAAATTTTTTCATGTACCGTTCTTATATCTACGATTAGTTGATCCAAATTTATAAGGGTCCAAACTTTTTTTTTTTATTTCATGGTTAAATAAGCTTGATAAAAAAAATTAAAAAAAAGAAGAAACATCGCCCCTAGAGAAACGTATAAATTCTAAATTGGGTCATATTTATCTTATTTCTTAAAAAATCATTACGGTCTGTATCCACTTCTAAATTTTTTTTTGTCTTAAAAGTCTTAAAACTCACTAAAATAAAATATAACGAGATAATTTTTAAAAAAAGTAACGGATATCGCCCCAAGGAAAATTTACGCCCAAAATTTTGGCCTTTAAAATGTTCCAATATCTTATACTTATCGAGATATGCCTACCTTAAATGAAAAAATAGATTCGGATGCAGCGATCTTCAGTTTCATGATAAATCAGCTATTCTTTGAATTTTTTAAAAGGTCTTTCGATGGTATTATGTGTGCAATATGACATTGTTAAAAATAGCCGCCGCACAGTGGCCCATATAGACTTTTTCGGTTGCAAAAATCAAAACTCTTAAGCAAATGAAAATATCGTCATAATTGTTTCTTTAATTTAAAGGAAATTTTCAATGGGTTGATGTTCAATGAGTTGAAATAAGAAGTTTTAATTAAATTACTTAACAGAGGTTAAAAGTCAATTTCTGAAGCAAATCTCATTATCAAATTCAGATTGCCTCCATATCCTAGCTTTCTAACAAAAAGATATTTTATGGTCTATTTAAGCAATGATTTTCAACAAGAAGATCAGTTCCAGCAGGTGTTCCCCAAGTTCTTGAGTAGGTAAAGGAATCTTTTTAACCCTATAATTTCTTCACAGCTGATTTTTCAGATATCCCTGATTGTGATTTTTTCTTCACATGAACAAGGCCATAAAAAAAGAGCACTTTATTTAAGATTTGAATATTACAAGCATTAGAAAATTAAAATTAATGCTGACAAAACTCAATCTTCCTTTCTTACGAGAAATTGATTTTAGTGACTCTCTGCTTAGTGTACAATAAGTAACCATTCCTTGACTATTTTCGATATGTGCTTGGAATCGTTGTCTTGCTGGAAGACCCATGAATCACTTAACCCCAGTTTCGCAACACTACACGGCATATTATCTCTTAAAGTATTAAGATAATCTTCTTTTCCCATCCGTACTGTAAATAAAGACTAGGTTCCCAACTCCAGATGACGCCATACATCCCCAGATCATTACAAATTTACATTGTTGGACATTAATCCACCAACATGCTTACATACGTAGAGTGCGAACTGAGGCACATATTGCAGCTGTATCGGCCAGTGATGACCGTAAATTATCGATTCGGCACCGTTCGCAGCAATTGGGCTTCTGTTACTCCACTACGTGGAAAAGGAAGAATTTAGGTGTGAAGCCTTTCAAAATACAGCTGGTGCAAGAATTGAAGCCGAACGACCAACCACAACGGCGAATTTTTGGTGAATGTGCTCTTGAAAAGTTGGCCGAAGATCCACTTTTATATAGAAAAATTGTGTTCAGCGACGAAGCTCATTTCTGGTTGAATGGATACGTGAACAAGCAAAACTGCCTTATTTTGGGCAGTCACTGTTTGGTGCGGATTATGGGCTGGCGCAATCATTGGACCGTATGTCTTCAAAGATGATGCGAATAGCAACGTTACTGATGTGAATGGTGAGCGCTACCGTGCGATGAGAACAAACTTTTTTTTTGCACAAAATGGAAGAGCTTGACTTGCATGACATATGGTTTCAAAAAGAGTGTGCCACATGCCACACAGCACGCGTAACAATGGACCAATTGAGAGGCGAGTTCGGTGAACAGTTTATTTCCCGTTTGGGACCGATCAATTGGCCGCCTAGATCGTGCGATTTAACGCCTCTAGACTATTTTCATGTCTATACATTGTAGTATTTATTCGAGAGATACCGGCCAAAATGTTAGAAAGAGTATGCCAAAATTGGACTAAGCGGATGGACCGTTTGAGGCGTAGACCCGGCCAACATTTGCACGAAATAATCTTCAAACTGTACTATTGATCCAAATAAAGATTTCATGCATTTTTCTAAATTTTATGTTTTTTTTTTTTTAATTTCCAATAGCTCTTAAGAATAGTATCTAAACTATTTAATAATGCTATCTACCAAGTTTAAGGAAAATCGGCTGTAGTCCAACAGTCAGAGAGGCAGACAGAATTGCATGACCCACTTTTTTCGCCTTCCCTATGATTCCCGTTGATTCGGTTTTTTCCCGAATTTAAACATTTTTTTGACAACATTTTCAATTTTTTTTTTCATATCATAGAATAATAAGGACAATGTTCATCTGTCTATCTGAATTTTTTCTGCAACGTGCACACACATTTGACATCGAGAAAAGCTTTTAGTGTTCTTGATATTACAAAATATACCAGACAAAACATTCACTCTTAACGGGTCATCACTCCCAAATTAAAGTCTATGAACCTCAAATTAAACAAAACAATTAACCTTGTGGTATTTTCAAGAGACAGTGTCATGTTACCATCATCATCATCGTCAGCATCACAATATCATCAACTCTGAAACACCTTCAGGCAAAAAAAATAAAATATAAAATTCCACTCAACTACATTACACATAGTCAACTGTCCATCAAAACAAATAAAACATATAAAACCACTCCCGGCCAAAATGAACATCATCACCCTTTCATCACAAAATACCTAGAAAAAAAAAACAAAATAAATACATATCAATTTCCATTTAAGCACCTATCCTGCATTCAGGATCAACATTTAACCCAAACAAAACAAAACAACACTGCGATATTATCATCCTGCATCCCTTTTATGTTTTCGTGTACATGATGCGTTAAGTGCTTGTAATTGCATACCAAATATATCTACACGTACCAGCAGAAGAGTGGAAAATAAAACGATGCGATGATGGGCTACCGGTGGGTGCTATTTTTAGTCCGATACTCTTCACACTCAAGTGCATAGCACTTTGTTAATAGATTCTTTACAAGAATGAGCCTCCAATACAGCGACTATCGAGCTCGAGCTCGACTCATTTTCATGTCCACAACACTCAAAAATCAGAATATGTTTGAATGCAATTAGGGGCGTGTGTGCGGTCCTTAGAATGTCCATTAAGGTAAATTGTATAAAATCCCCTTGGCTCATTAGGAGGGATGGTTTTGGATTTTTCTTTTTTTTTTTCATTTTCCACCACTGCCATGTAAGTGGTTCGGGTTTATTAATAATACCACTGCCATGTGTCGGATTTAAAGCTCAGATATGCGGTGATTTTGAAACATTTTTCGCGCGTTCTTTAGGCCCGCAGGTATTTTCAACAACGACGGCGGCACATAGCCACCCCTTAAGCGAACCACCCAACAATTTGAGGAGGAAAAAAATAAATATGCCGTCATTTGCGGGCTGTTAAAATGAAGTTCTTTGTTTTGTTCTCGCGCTTCGGCTTCGGAGTCGGGGGGCAGGAAATACGTTATAATGTTGCGTTCAATTAAGCGATAAAATCTATTACTGTTATACGAGTAGGTACGTCTTTTTTTTTTTTTTTTGATGTTGCTTTTTTCAGGAATTAATTTTTTCATGTCCATGTCACCCAGAGGCATAGGTAACCGTGTCTTGCCCCGCTATAGGAGCGAAGGGAATATGTTTTTTTTTTTTGTTCGTGAATGGGAATCGCATTAGCATAATAATTCACGATGCCCATTATTATGGCCAAGAGGAAAAGCGCTGATGGTTACACACGCAGCTCAAAAAGTTATCGTTTCAAGTCGTTATCGAAGGACTTTGTACTTAAACTCATAACGAGTGCGATTGTGTTTGGTGTGCCTATAGCCTAGCCTGTGACACGCAAAGTTAACATTCTAACTTTGCCTCCCTTGTTTGTGATTTTGAAAAATAAATTCAAATTTCATGAACCCCAGGATA
Organism: Philhelius festivus; assembly: GCA_963931855.1. Classification (NCBI taxonomy): domain Eukaryota; kingdom Metazoa; phylum Arthropoda; class Insecta; order Diptera; family Syrphidae; genus Philhelius; species Philhelius festivus. The sequence continues at coordinate 85,691,481 of OZ007557.1, read as the reverse complement.
CGTACTGCAAAATGCAAATAGAGGCGCGGCCTTAAATGGGAACAAAAATACCTCCCGTTATGTATGGTGTATAATATGAAAAACTTCTGCTTTAGTAAGGGCGGAGAGAGCTCCTTGTCTCGGAATAAAAATTTTCTTGTGGTAAAATCCAATTTGACATAATTTTGTAAATCATTTAATTGACCACACACAGGCTCTATTAATCTTTTTGATGAGTGCAAGTGTAGATACGAAATTATAGACTTTGCAACATGTAATGCGAGTGATACGAAGCCTAAGGTTTCCAAGAGAGGCAACAGTACTACGAAGGAACCTGATACTTTGCAGGCGGTCCAGACACCAACCAAATCATAGATGTGCATATTGAAGCAAGGCCCCTATCTGATATCTTATACGTACAAAATACATGGTCCCATTGCGAACAGTTAATCTCAGGATTGGCTGGACTGAAACAAAAAAAGCAAAGTGGGTTATTTGAAGGAAGGTTTCTTACGAGACAATTTACCATAATTTGTTTAAAAAATCAAAAACAAAAAACAATGTCAAGCTTCGAAAAAAAAAAAAAAAAATTGCCCATTTTGTTAGCCATTTTTGGTTCGACATTTTTTTTGTCATAACTTTTTGGTCAAATTGTGGTAAATTGTCTTAGAAAAAAAAAACAATCAAGTTGCAATAAATTTTTTTTTAAATCGGTTCAGTAGATCCGGAGATTAACTGTCCGCAATGGACAATGGCGCCCTCTATAATTTGGCCAAAATTCGAAAGTAAAAAAAAAAATGTTTTTGTACTCTTGACGCATGTATTCATTATTTAAAAAAAAAAATATGTTATTACCTAATAAGGTTTCCGAGAAAAAAATTCGTGCGTTTTTTTGGCATTCTAGACCGTGTGCCTTTAGTTTTTTTTAGTTAGTTAGACATTTATTTATTTATTCATTACATATTTAGGATTTACATAATAATTAAAGAAATAACAAGAGAATAAATAATAGTTATCATTCATTAACGTGTATAGGTAGAGTTGAATGAAACCTACTTAACAATAAATACATTATAGGAACGGGTGTGGGGTGACAACAGTTTGTAGTAACTTTTAAATTATAATACAAAGATAATTACAGAATTGTTTTTTGTTAATAACAATTATTTTTTTTTGCGAAACATTATAGACAAAGTTTTTTTTTTTTTTTTTTTTTTTTTTTTAGGTACTCGTAGGTATACAGTGAGATCACAAATTTAGTAACAATTTTCAATATTTTCTAAGTCGATTGTGAAAAGCCAGTTTTTAATTTTATTCAGATAAGAGTTAAGTTCGAAAAATGAGTTTTGTTAGCAGTGGGGAACTGTGACAAGATTTAAGTTATTTACGCGTAAATTGTAAATTTTGGAATTTCTGCTAGGAATATTTCCACTCCGTAAAAAAAATTCTTTAAGCACTTTGAAAATGTAAAGGTGTCTTATAGGCAGAATTCGAAGTTCCTTGTATAAAAGCCAACTTTCAGTAAGACGATTTTTTTTGCAAATTATTCTAATAAGATGTTTTTGAGCGGTCAACAACGGTCTTAAATTATTTGCATATGAACCTCCCCAGCTCGACAAACCATATTGTAATTTTGAGTGCGCGAGACCGTAGTAAATTGAAGTTAATAATTTTTTTGAACAGAAAGGCTTTAATAGATTTATTTTTCGAGTAACACCTAAAAGGTAATTGCTAATATTTCTAGTATATATATCGATTTTAAAACAAGAATCGGAACACAAGTCGCAATGCACAAAATTACGCTTACCGCAATTATGAACAGGAAAAATGAATTTATTACAATCAGAGCCATGGAAATGAAAGTCATAATTACTAGGGTTAAGCCCTGAGGTTTTAAACGACATTAATTTAGTTTTTTCACTAACGATCAACTTATGTACAAAAAACCAGGTCCTTAAAAGTTCAAGATCTTGTTCAATGCGCGCGATACAGTCTAATTCACAATAATTTAATTTTGGTGGGGGCAATACCCCCATTTATTTAGCTTAATACAAGCTTCATAACTTAATCTAACTTAAAACTATGAAACTTACAGTTAGGGTTAGGCTAACTTAAAACTATAATTGTATTGTGTTTCGGAGGAGGTTTTTTAGGCAGCGAGTGCTGAGGTTAAAGTCGAAATCGTTTTCATTCGAATTAACCCTCCGCAGCATACGCGTAATAGGTTCGTTGGAGCCATAGGAGGTACGGTGGGTGGGGAGATAGAAGAGGCGAGGATTTCTAAGATTCTAATAAGATTCTAATAAGATTGATACGTTAAAGAAATATCATCTCCAAAGCAGTTGATATACCATTTAACGGGAGTGTGAAGAGTGAGTTGATGTAGATTAGGAAAAACATGGGCCCAAGAACGGAACCTTGCGGTACCCCTGTTTTAAGAGCACTAGATCCGCTTATTTGTCCGTTGACAATTACTCTTTGAATTCTGTCTTTCAAATATGACTTAAGCCATTGAAAAATAATGCCTCTAAAGCCTATGTTGTACAACTTACTTAGAAGCAAATCATGGTCAACCATATCGAAAGCTTTAGTCATATCAATAAAAAGAGCAAAACTGGTTTTATTGTCATTCAAACTCTCATAAAGCTGACTACATAACCTAAGAATCGCATCTTCAGTAGATTTCCCTGAACGGAAGCCAAATTGATTTTCACTAAAATATTGGGTTTTGTGTAAGAAGGAAGAAATTCTTTTTATAAGTAATTTTTCAAAATTTTTTGATATGGTTGGTAGAAGAGAAATCGGTCTGAAATTTGCCATATTTTTACGATCACCTTTCTTAAAAAGAGGAATCACCTCTGCACATTTCAATTGTTGAGGGAAACATCCTTGTTGAACGCTGAGATTGAAGATGTAACTCAAAACATCAGATACAAAAAATGCCACTTTTTTTAGTAAAATACTAGATATTCCGTCTGAAGTACATGATAATTTGTTTTTTAAAGATGAAATAGTTTTATATGTTTCAAAAGAGGAAATCGATTCAAACGCGAAACTATGAGGTTGTGACTGTTCGTAAGCAGAATCATTAACACTTAAACAGTTGCAGTTTGATTGCACATTAGATGAGGGCCTTAAATTATCAGAGATATTTGTAAAATATTCATTGAATTTGTTAGCAATTGAACAAGAATCTGTAACAGAAATATTATTGACCACCACTGAATCAATTACATTAGATTTCCTAGTTTTACCTAGAATGCTGTCAATAATTTTCCATTCTTCTTTAGGATTGCCTTTATTTTGTTGCAATAACGATGAATAATACGTTTCGCGACTTAATTTGACATCAGAATTGACTCTTTTACAAAGTTTACCGTAATATTTTTTCAATTTTGAATTCATTGAATGTTTTTTTAACTTGACACATACTTTGTTCTTTTTATTAATTAATTTAAGGAGGCTTAGGTTCATCCAAGGTTTTAAAAACTTCCTTTTCTTAGAGTGTCTCACTGATGTTGAAGAGCAAGTTTTAATATGTTCTTGTAAGCTAGAGACAAAGATTGCGTAAGCAACAGACGGGTCATTTTCTAAGAAAACACCTCGAGAATATGACTCAGTTCATCTATAAAGAAACGTTTATTAAAAGCATGCAATCTATAAATACACAGCAAGGTATAGTTCTCATTTTGATAACAAAATGATAACTTTACTATGTCTGCACTTTGAACATCAATTTTTGAATATTCGTTACTAAAATGTTCATCAATGTAAACTGCCACGCCGCCTGATGAATATGATCCATTACAGCAGCTGACAAGCGCATAGCCAGGTATATTATAATTGGAAATCTCATTTTCAAAAACCCAAATCTCAGTTAGAACAATTATAACTGGCAATTTTTTTAAAGACTCAATGTGAGCAAGAAATATTGAAACATTTTTTCTTAGACTACGAATATTTTGTTGAATACAAAAACAGTTATCAAAACAACTACGAAAATCTGGCGTATCACAAATACTTTGGACAAGAGGAAATATAGGATTAACAATACTCATATTTTATCAAAATCAGATATACAATTGATTCTTACTGCAATGTCACCCTCACTTTTCCTCATAAAAATATTTCCATTTCTAGTCCAAGCGTATTTTACTCCCTTCGTAGTTTTCATAGACAGTGCGTTTTTGTAAAGTTGACGTCTCTGGTGTGATAAGCAATCGTTGATGTAAATATTCTCCGGTTTCAAAGCTCCATACAGTTGTTTTGTATTTAATTGTTCTCTCATTTCTCGTTTTTGTTTCATAATTTTCTCTTTAATAAGGTGAGACACAAATTTGACATGCAGAATATTTGTGGTTGAGGTAGTTGAACTCTGTTTTCTCTTTTTAATCTGTTTAACAAAACATTGATCAATATCGGTCTCTCTTACATTTACATTTAATGCATCATGAAAAAATCCAACAGCGAGATCGATGGGCGGAATCTTTTTATTAACTGGAACGTTAACTATTTCTAAACTATTTAATCCATACCTCTCCGTTTACTTGCAATGATTGACACACATGATTCACAGTGCGTCCATTGTATGGTGGTAGTGGACAAAAATCTGTTTTTCAAAAGTAAGGTAACTTTGCACAAAAATTGGTTGGTAAATGCAATAAATAAGGGATTTTACTCACTTTGAGGAATTTTCACGCCCCTTGCCACGCCCACTGCTGACAAAAAATTGGTTAAGCAGAAACTTCCGTACGATAGTGAACTCAAGTATCAATATTCTGGTTAGTTATGAAATTATAAAGTAAGAAAAGCGTGAAGTACACCCACTGCCACGCCCACTTTTTCTATAAAAGTGTTTGTTTTTTAAAACTTCTCGAACGATATTGAAAAAAGTGTCCAGAATTGATGTGTGATAAAAAAATTAATTTGAACCAAAATCCACCTACTGCCACGCCCACAATTGTATTATTACTAGTTTCAAAAAATGTATGATTTGTACGTTATACAAAAGTTGTGATATTTAAAAGGTTAGTAGGAATGTATACATGTTCCCAAAGCACAAGTAACAACAAGTAATAACAAAAGGAAAAACTGAAAAATAAACAATTATACGAAGAAAGATTTTGATATTTGGCCTGACATCGCTTTGGTCAGCTTTTAAAAGTCTTAAATCTGTCTGAAATTCGAAATAAAAGGATCAGACTTTAAAAGTAATGTTGTCAAGAGGTCTTCGTTTGTATTAATCCGGGATGATTTTCTTGTGTGAGAGAGGTGATTTTTCCTTAATTTTTTATGACTTGCCTCTAGTGCTTCTTCAGACAGTTGTCTTAAAGGTATTTCAAAAGATGAAATTGGATAGAAAATCCTGAAGCTAAGACTCTTAATGCGATTGAAAATTTATGTATGAGTTCTTCATCAAGTCTAATTATTTCTGAATTCTGAAAAAAAAAACTTCTTGCCGTGATTCCATAATTTGTTGACCCAAATCCCAACTTAGGCTTGTCAAAAATGAGACCCAATCTACTTTTGAACAATTTATTTACTAGATGATGAATTTTCCTGAAAATTAAGAATAATATTCGGAAAAATAAAGAAGTTCTCAACCAGATTCCGTGGCGTCTCGCAAAATGATCGCCGTTTCGTCTAGAAGCCTTCCATCTACGTTCAAGATTTTTGAAGAGAAGGCATACTTTTTCCACCAAAATCGTTTTTAGTTGTAACCGGACAACCTTAAATTTTTAAATCATTCAATATAAATTCAAAAACACCTTCAACTTGTGTGTTTTTATCAAAAGAAATTCATTTTTTGATTTTTTTTTATTATTTTTGGTTTGACCTTGCTCTACAAAAAGTAAAATATTTTGAAGGTTAGCAAGACGTAGCAAGAAAAGTAAACATTTTCTCAAAGCACCATAACAACAGAACATAATGACGTAAAATATTTTGCTACAGCTTGCTAATATTTTTTTAAAAGCTTAACTTTATACAATTTGTAGGCCTCAAAAAAGAGTATTTTTCAAAAAATCACAAAAATTCAAATTTTTAAGAAAAATTCGAAACAACAACTCATACCTGCGGTCAAAGTATCCATTATTAATATTCAAACAAAAAAATTTATACAGCCAAAATAGTTTTCTTACGCGAGCTAAGCTAATTCGCACAAAATTGCAACTACCAATTACATTGCAGCTTAAAGTATCTCAATTGCTCACAAAAGTCCGGCTAATCCAGGAATAAAAAAAAAAAAAAAAAAAATAAAAACTAATTAAATTTAAGTAGTTCAAGATGTTCTAAACCAGGTTTAGAGCATAAACAAAGCATATGCATTTTTATTGTTTTTTATTTTTGTCCACTAGTCGACGCGCTGTGCGCTGGTGCTTTATGCCAGGAGACAGATATCATCGGCATAGTCTATATGGCTGAGCTTGTCAAACGGTCTCCCATCTATTCTTCTATTCCATGCCTCTCGTTTGAACCCATAGTAGCAGTGATCACATCATCAATTGCCAGTAAAAACAGGATAGGTGAGAGACATCTCCTTTACTCACTCCTTGACGGTCAAAAGTCTGTTCGAAGTCAACAAACATGAGGTAGAGCGGTGTTTGATACTCAGATAATTCGCTAAAGTATAATTCGCAAGGTCTTGAAGTGATCGACGCAAGATCAATCACTGCGAAAGCCCGCTTGGTGTCTCTATCCTTATGACTTTATCCTTTCGAGAATTATAGTTGCCATCAACTTCGGGAGCACGGACAAATCGGTGATACTATTACGCTAATTATTACAGTTTTTAAATTCACCTTTCTTTGGTAACTTAGCTATAACTCCATCCTTCCAATCACTGGAATAGGTTTTATAAATCAACCAAAAGAGGGAGTTAAAATCCTTGGAACCAGTGGCTGATGGCTTACATTTTGCAATTTTGTGTTTTGAAAATTGGTTCTCCCAACCTATTAAGTTGGTTCGACGAAAAAATAAAAATTAAATACCTCCCACTTTTTTCAAGATCGAGCTTAGTTCATAGGGATTTAGTTCATAATAAAATAATTCCCAACTGAATTATAGCTTCCGACTATGTAAACTAAGTTTCACCAGCAATGTTGGTCTAAGTTAGTTTATTTTGGATAGTGGGAGCTAACTCATTTGGGACTCACTTGGGAGTGTGTATTATTCGTTCGATTAATAATATATTAATACAACTTCTCATAGCCCCGGTAATCGGAGCCAACGATGAAAAACTATTTTATCTCATGGATAATAATATCTTACAAACCAAGACTCACATATATTTACTTTCCCATCGGCTTTAAATTATCTTGACATAATACTATCTTCAGTGGCATAAGTGAAGACATTGTCTAAAGCTGGGCCCTTGGCGAGAAGTTGAAGCAGTATTAATTTAATCTTTTTTTTCGGAACTTACAAACCATAGTATACCTACCAACCTACATTTTAAGTCATTTTTTTCGTTACAAAAATTTATATCGTAACGTCATTGTCCAGCTCGACTCATTTAAAAGCTTATGCTTCGTTGATGAAACTGCCCATGGTAAATCCCTTCCGGCGGATCTGTTCACCATAATAATATCAACCAAATTTTTGGTGTAATTTGAATGTAAATTCACTTCACCGTATAGTTTGTCCGCCATCAAGATAAACCTCAAGAAATTTCCCAAAAAAAAAAAAGAAATCAAAAATTATATGCCGTCCAGGAACCAGGCCTTAATGTGCGCACGAAACCATATTTCCGCATCTTTTTCGTATATATTTGTCTTTATTTAAAATTTTTAAATAATTGAGTGGAAAATAAACGAATCTTCCTGTTCTGTCACCTGCCGTGAGGCAAGAGTCAAGAATATGAAGAAAAAAAAAAAAACTCTTACAACCTAATTAGTGTGTTAAGAAATACCACCAGACAAATAGGTCTCCCCTAGAGGCAGGCACACCACAAACCATAGCTGTAGCAAAAAAAAAAAAAAAAAGAAGAAAACACACACCGTGAATTTTCCCATGGGCTGGATGAACCCACCTGCCAAATCCAACTTGAAAAACCTAAGGACTCAAAAGCCATAGGTATAATTTTCTCATTTAAAATAAAAAGTCGCAGCCTCCATAGTCCAGAAGATGGAGAAGGAATGACGGGACACGGTGGAGACGCTTCACTTTTCATGACAAAATTGTATAGATCTGGTCCATGTGCAGATGAAAGATGCCGGAGGTATGATAAAATAAATTCCAGAGCGTAGTGCGTCATTATTTGACCATGACTGCATGTGGTGGTCATTGGAGGGCAGGCAGGCAGGCACAGGCACCCCATGGCCCATCAGGACTACATCATCATGAACGATAGGATGTGTTATTCCCGATGCCAGAACTAAGATATGAATGACACATGATGGAGTAGAAGAAGTAGATGGATACGTGTTCTTATAGGAGAGTATAGCTAACCAGTACCTAGGGCCACCTGGGGAGGTGCATCAAAGACGTTGCACTAGTTTTTCCTGCCTTTGCTTGAATGGGAACAGGTTAGATTCACTATCAATCATTTGTCAAATGACATTGCTTGGCATATAAAGAGCTTGAAAAGTGTCATACCTTGCGCATCATTCTTACATGCATATACTCTCTCTGTCTCTCTAAAAGAATGATACGAGACGACTATCAAGTCAAAAGATCGCTATTAGGAGAATCCTTTAGAAAGGAAGAAAAACGATTCGTCATACTTAGAGCTGTAATCTCCGGATGTTAATCAACTCTTCCTTTGATATAAAAATCGGAAATTGGGCTAAAGAAAAGAATTTTTTCTACAAAAAAAAAAAAAAAAAGTAAAAATGGAACAAAAAGGGAAAATGCGGAACATATCGGAAATTCAACTTCCTTCCTGATGGATGAAACTGGGAAAAATGGTTTTCTTGTTCACAAAATGATTTTTTTAATGCCAAAGGTCACCTGGACAATATATCTTAGGGATGGGATTTATGATGATTTATGGTGGACGACGAGAATGAAGAACGGAAGGAGATGGAATCGAGGTTAAATTCTAGTTCTTTAGAGTTTCTTGATGGACAGATTTTATTGGAAACAGCGTTTGTCTATAAAATGCCTTTAAAAAAAAAACAATGATTAGACTCTATATCCCAAGTATTTATAAAATTAAGATAGAAAGGGATAAATAAACCCACCGAATGGGGCTGGACCTTGAGAAAAGTTCCAACACGACACAACCATAGTCCTCAACATAGTCATCAGTGTAACTATCGGATGCTTTCTGGATGTCAAGATAGCATTCGACAGCGTCTGGTTAGACGCCCTTATACACAAACTACATCTGCTACATCTACCCCCGCCACAAATAAAAGTTCTTTTTTCCTTTCTTTTTTCCAGGAACTTCTTTGCGCAGTTGGAAAACAGCTCACCAACTATGAAGAACTTCAAAGTCGGAGTCACACAAGGTTTAAGACCTGTCCCCTGACATAAGACATACCCACTATCCATCCCAACCGGCTGTGAAAACCTGCTGTATGCTGATGACTCGCTTACTTATGCAACCTCAATATCACCACTAGTCGTTGTTTGGAAAGTAGAAACTCATATTAACAGACTGTTCGATTTTTAGAAGAAATGGGGCAACCCAATTAATACAGCAAAATCGGAGCTTTACTGCTTCAGGAGGTCGTGATGGCACATGTCGCTCAGCAACCACTTGCAGAAACGTAGTTCTGAAACTTCCAGATGGATGCACCCTTGCAATCAAAAGGAACGTCTGATACCTGGATATCAACTTCAACAAGTGTCTAATGTTCAACCTTCACTCAAAAACTTTACTCAGAAAAGCCAACTGGGCATTCCACCCACTACACCCTTTGATGAGGAAAAGATCAAGATTCAGCCAACAGACGAAGGTACTCATGTACAAAAAAAAATACTGCGGCCAGTTATTAGCTTTAGTTTTCTAGTCTGGTTCATGATCTCAAAAACAGTTATGAAGGAACTTCAAATCTTCGAGAGGAAAATGCTAAGAATCTGCACCGCACTCCACTTCAATCGGACGCGAGCAAAACATTACTATTGGCAAAGAAGCTAGCGTCGAACACTGTCAATCACGCTAATCAGCTAATGAGAAGGATGGTCATCGAGTAACGACATCCCGAGCCGAGATACCTCAGTGTGATGGAAACCCTGGACGACACTATTTTCACGGACAACGACGAAGCAGCCGGTTCCTTCTACGCTGACGCAGGATCAGCGGCTAAATGCCAACCCTTTTTACCAAACAAATTTAAGCCCCCACTGGCCAAATGTAGAAGGCTAGGCCTCCTATGTGCCATAAAATAAAAGCTAACAGAAATTGTATATAAATGTTCAATAAACAATAACAGAAATTGTATATATGTAAGTGTTCAATAAAAATCGTTAAATCGGACCTCGATAAGTTTACAAATTACATCACATTTTTAGACCCACTTGTTCTGCTCTTACAATTAAAATTAAATTAAATTTGAAATATTTGAGTTAAAAAGCCCACAGAGCCTGGCTGCCTAGAAGGATTCCGAATTTTCGGAGAACATTATCCTAAGGATTTCAGAAACACGTACAAGAAGGTCTTGTAATAGTAAATTTAGTCAAAAAAAAAAAGAAACAAGCTTGCATTTTACAATTGATAGAATTTTTAACTTGCAAAAGACTTGGATATTTTAAAACGTTCCATAAGAGACACGGAGGTTATAAGAGAAATTTAAAAAGCACGATATTCATTTGCACAATAGTAAATAAAATGCACGACTGGGTCGCACGAACTTGCTCCTATGTAAACGACTAAGAATTTCAAAAGTGAATGTTATTAGAGAAAACTGTTCTTAAGGTTAAAATTAATTTTTTAAATAACTAAAACAACTCCTTTTGCAGTTAGAGCTAAGCACAGGATGCCATGTGTTTTAAGCAAATATTATTTTATGTAAGAACAAAATTATAATTTGTTATATTGATTTCTTAAAAAATAAGCTTTGTTATAAAAAATTTTAAAACATTTTAAAGAAAAAATTTTCGTACGCTAATTTAAAGCTTTTAATATTGTCCGAATAAAAATTAAATATACAAAAAAAAATGAGCCGTTCTTGAGATATTGAATTTTCCAAAAAAAAAAAATAAATAAAAGAAATGCGTTTTATTTGAATTTAAATGAAGAAAAACAGAAAAAAAAATTTGTTTTCTAGAAGCTTTTCTACGAGTATAAAAAATTTCATTAAAATTCGTTATGTCAATGATGAGAAATTCAAAATTCGAAAAAATCGTTCTATGGTAGGTACAATCAGTAATATCTATCTTGTTTTCTTTTTTTTATTAAATTATAGATCGTAAGAGTTAATGGAAAGAAAAGAAATTTTAGCGAAATTCTCGAAACCGTTTTCGAGAAAAATAAGATTTTCGAAAACCATTTTTTAACATTTGTATAGAGGGTAACGTTATTTTTAGGTAAAATAATTTTTTTTTTTCATATCTTGTAGACTATATCAAGAGATTTTTATCAAGTTGTAAGAAAATGGGGGGATGGGGCTTTCGAAATATTGAGTTTTCAAAAAAAAAATTTGAAATTTTTTTTAAAAATGAAAAAAACAAATCAATATTTGAATACACAATAATATTGAAACTACTGGAGAGATTTAACATAAAAAAATAATCAAAATCGTTTGGACCGTTCTTGAGAAAATCAAAAACAAAACAAATGTTTCCAAGGGTGGTACCAAAAATAACTATTTTTTGGAATTTTTATTTCAACCACTACCTAGCTCTAAATGAATTTTTTTGAATTAAACAAAAAATCTGTGGGACAGTTTTTGGAGAAAAAAAAATATTTATAAAATATCAAAAAAAAATCGTATGGCAGGTACGGTTGTTTTTGGTCTTAAAAAAAGTAAAAAACGTGTTAGGGGGGGGGGGTAATGAAAAACTATATCTACCAAGTGTGATGAAAATCATTAAATTATAGGCCGTACAAATTAGACAAACACACAATACTTAACAAAATTCCATTTCGAGAAAAATAGGATTTTCCAACAGCATTTTGTTAATATTTGTGTGAAGAGAACCTATAATTTTTTGATAAGAAAACAATTTTTTTCCTTTAACTTGTAGAAAGTGTTGAAAAGTTGTATTGATTTTTCAAAAAACCGAACAAAATATTATAATATTCTATAAGAGGTACCATTAATAAGCATATTCTGATTTTTTTAAATTTTTTATGGACCCATTTTTTCGATTTTGGATTTTCTCCAAAACGGTTAAACCGATTTCAATTAACTTTTCTATGCTACAATTTGTACAATCCCTTAGTCACTTTAAGATAATTTTAAATTGAGACAGTACAGTACCTTTCTCATTATCGACATAAAGGATTTGAATTTAATTTACGGCTTCCTAAAAGTTAAGAAAACGTTGCATTTTAAAAATGTACAAGAAAATATTAATATATTAATTTAATTAGATAGATAGATAGATAGATAGATATTTTATTTAATAGACAATACAAATTCTGGTTTACATCATGTGTTTTTAGCACAGCTTGAACAGAGATATGATAATTTATATCTTACTTCTGGAAAATGATATTGGGAATTAATTTGCAACTTTAAGGATTAAAATTAAATTTAATTGAAGGAAAACTATTAGACAAAACATTCATGTAAGAAATAGTGCAAACAAAAAAATATAACAAAGTAATTGCTTACATACTAATATCACAGGATATATAAGGATGAAGTTAATTCGAATCAATAAATATTTAAACTTCGAAGCATTAATGTTATGATAAAAACTAATAAATTGATTAATAAATAAATGAATAGTTTGCATTTATCTTATCTATGTGAATAAATATAAAATGTATATAATAATAAATAAATAAACAAAAGAACACAGAAATATATAAATAGTTATATGAATAAATAAATTAATAAAGGAACGCATAAATATCAAATGAAACTATTGAATTAAAACAAAAAAAAAAATAATTAAATAAGTTAATAAATAAATAAATAAATGAAGAAATTTAATTGATTGGTAGTTACAAACAAAATAAATAAACGAAATGATATAATAGAATTTTTTACGGATATTGACCTTATCAAAGGATTTTCAAAAAAGTAACATTTTTCAAAGAATTTTTCATTAATATTTTCAACTCTCTTTGCAATGGGAAGTACATCAGCTTTTTTATGAAGTTCGAAAGTTGAATAAAACCTTGGAAGATATAAAATCATTTTTAAAACTTTATTTTGTGTAATTTTTAGCTTTTTTATATGCATCTGAGCGCAAGAACCCCATACAGGAGACGCGTAAAGTATCATAGCTTGAATAATTACTTTGAATTTTATTATTTTATTTTCGTTACTAAGTAATGATTTTCGATTTATAATTGGATAAAGCATTTTTGTAGTAATGTTAATTTGTTTTGATATTTGCAGTGTGTTTTCTAAAGGTTAGTGTTTTATCTAAAATCACTCCAAGATACCTAACTGTATCGACCCACTTGATTTCAGTGTTTTCGAGTTCTAAATTTTTGCTGGGCAAACATCAATTCTTTCTTTTTCTCGTAAAAAAGATAGATTGAGTTTTGTCAGCATTAATTTTAATTTTCCAATGCTTGTAATATTCAAATATATTAATTTAATGATTTTTTTTAAATTTAATTTTCATTTGGACGATAGTTAAGATACGTTTTAAAAATTACATAGTCTCTTAAACATAAAATGCATCATGTCATCCAGTCGTACATTTTATTTAAGAATAGTTTTAAGTAAATTATTCCCAAATTAGAATGAACAACGAGGATGGTTCTACTCCTACCTCTAGGCTGACGACACTTTAACCAAATTTACTGTCTCTAAAGCCAAAGGCCTAAAACTTTTTAATACGTAAGTTAGTATTCTTAAGGTAATTGTATCAACAAGTCCAGTCGCATGACACAAAAAAGCAGCCTGAAAAAATTACTAAAATTAATAGTGTGTTGTTTCAGACCCGTTCTTTTGAGGATGTCAAAAGGAATCTTAGTATTATAATATTCGGTCTTAGCGTTGGATATTTTGAGGAAAATTGTTCTTAATCAATAGCTTACTCATTTTAAGATAATGTAAGTCTGAGGAGGAGGACCCATATAGCATAAGTTTATAAAAAATATTTTTTTCAAGTGCACAATCCAACCGGACTATGTCCATTCATCTTCTTCTTTTTATCTTTCGAACCGTTCAATACATTTACTACGGGACGGACTTTAGTCCTAAAGTAACAAAATAAATGCTGGTGTGCCTCAGGGCTCTATTTTGTCTGCGATCCTATTTCTTGTTTTCATTAATGGCCTTCTGTCTGCAAATTCTAGTCAAGAAATTATTTTGTTGAAGATAGTACAATCAGCTTTTTATAATCGGTTGAAAATTCACAACCTTGTCCTTGGGATGTGGAATTCCAACCATTAAGTATGATAACCTCATCATTAAATTATGATTTTGAAAGCATTGTCATATAGGGAATAAGAAACCGCGTGAATTTAATGCTCTGAAAACTTAGTGATGTCTCTTGTCGCACAAAACAAAACCTCCCTTCTTTGCCACAGCCCATGAGTGGGACTTTCAACGAAAAAGCTGAACAACTTTTAATCCTCGGTATGTGTATTATCAACCATCTTCTGTGGAATGAACACATAAGAGATGTCGCTAGAAACTTAGCAAAGTGTTCAAGTTACCTCTGTCGATGCCATAAATGTGTCTCACCTTCTGATCTGGCTATTGTATATCTTAGACTTATATATGGCTAAGGTTGGGGTATAACGGTTATATCTAGGATGTTGCTGCTTCGAATCACTAGGGTCTTTTGGATAAAATTCATAGAAGAACCTATAAAATGATTGGAGATATTAACATACCTGAAACATGTGCGTATCTTGAACACCGTCGGTCGGTATAAATGACTCAGCATAGCCAGAACCATTAAACCAGAATTCAAAATTCAGGATGGCAGTAAGATTGTTCCTTACCTAAGCTTTGTTCGGGCCTCTCCCTTTTCTTCAAAACACCTTCCTCATCTACTTCCTGGAGAGTGCAATGAATCCATTGAGACTGTACTGCTTTGCCGTATCATTACTCCTTTTAACTTCACCTAACCTAACCTGACCACCGTTGTAACGTTTGTCTATCATTATTTTGCGTTAATAAATAGTGTTCTATTAAATAGCGAGTTGCATCCCCCCCTAAAATAATCCATCCGTAATAGGTACTCGCGCTATCATAAATGCCCATGAATTTGCTCTTGAGCCCACATCCGACGTACTGTTAAGTACAAAGACTCTTTCTCTAGCCGGACAACACGAATGTGGAGTGCCATACCCAGCTCTGTTTTTCCCGCCCATTATAATATGCAGAAATTAAAACGAATTTGCATCGATACCTCCTTATTAATCCTTTCCACTTTCAATAATTCTAGCCCGTTAGATAACAACATGTAAAAGGGTATTCAAAAACCCTTTGGTAAATTATAAAAAATTGTGATGAACGATAATTATAAAAAAGTACTACTACATCTTCAATCACCAAATTTTCACACTCGGTAAATTCTGGAAGGAAATGAACAACGAATTTTTAAAATGAATTTCCATTCTAATACCCACGAATTTCGAAATCATTTGCTACCCTGCACCGCAGCGCGGAATATTCGGTACCGATATTTTTAACTTTCTTCTTTGATTCCACTACAAAGCCTTTGATTTTGCATATTAACTCTGCAAAGTTCTATTTCGTATTCCGCTTAAGTTGGGTAAATGTGGGTCAGTCCAAAATGTTTAACTTTGGAACCTTGAAATTTAAAATCAAATTTTTCTATTTTTCTGTTTTAAATTCTGATGGTTTTTGATTTAGACCAGAACAACTTTCTAGGGCCTCTAATCGACAAGCCTTAACCTTTCATTTCCATAAAATTAATACATTTTGCTATTTTTTTAATTTTCTATGATTAGCACGTTTCACATTAAAAATATCTTAAATCTGTTCAGATCAATCGATTAGGTTAAACTCTATTCAAGCAATGGAAGCAATTCCTTTTGTTTTTATTTTTTGATAACAAATCTTTGCCTCGTCCTTATGGTCCTTTTTAATTTCCAAAATCCCGATCGAGAGTTGAATTCCATTAATTTTCTGTCAAGATTAACAATATTTCCCCAACAGCACCAAAATACATTACAATACATTATAACCGGTCTCTGTTCTTACGCCATCCTTTACCGTTTCGGTTATTTTATCGTAATTAATTCGATTATTCATCACTGATTTCAACAGAAACAAATTTTAATTGAAAGCAGTCGCAAACCCCAACAAAATTATCCTCACACTCGAACGCCCATTGTACGAAAAGAGTCCTAGAATCAGGATACACAAAGGTTCCCATAAAACACCAAAAGCCCGAAACGTGACAGGAAATCCCAAATGGAAGCAAAGAAAACAAAAATTGCTGAAATAAGGAACAAACGATGAATATGCCTTTTGATCGCGCAGCAGGCATAAGTAAAGAAATTTAGTAGAGCGCCCTACTTAACGGTATGGGTATAGCTACCATCAGTACCAGCCATCAGCTACCAGCAGGAAGGACATTGATTAATAATTCTGCTAATTTTTTCTATATAACCATCATCATCATCATCATCGTTCTTATACAATCGATAAGAAATCCCAACACCAATGGGATTCCCATTTATTCGGGGAGGGGTGGTGGGGGCACGTCTCAAATCCAACATGTGTGGAAAAGGAGTGTTAAACTTCCAACTTTAGCCCTGCGGGCATATGCCCGTTCGCGATGTGTACAAGTTTGTGTGTATTGATGTGTGTCCTTAATAGTCCTTTTTATTGCAAGGAAATTTGCTACAGCATTAAAGTTGCTCCTTGCACGTTTTGTAAGCAAAATTTAAGTGAATTTAATAGGAAAAGTAAACAGACATTTTCTGCTTCAGGATATTTAAGGACGATGCCAAAAAAAAGGAAAAAAATTCTGGGATCTTGTGTGTTGAGGAAATCCTTCTGACCGAATTTTTCCATCGCAGCGTATATAGTTTTTGGTTGAAAATCGATTTTTCACCCACATGTGGCTCACTAGGATAAAGTTAGGTCTTTATCCTTTTCATAAACAACTTTCCAGTCGACGACTACGCTAGAGGGGGGATCCTTTTCTAGAATGCCTTGGTCAAACTGATGTTACCATACACACACACCCACCCCCAGCCAGAGAAAAGAAAAAGGAGGTTGAATGCATATGGCCACCAATTGTGTTTAGCAGGGAAAAAGTCTGAAAATCTAAATTATCGGATTGGTAGAGTTTAAGGTTGTTTAGCACAAAAAGGTTTCATATGATGGCAGAGGCAGTGTGGGATATGCTATGTACTCGTATCTATAGGACTCTCCTTCAAGCTAACATTACCGAAGAGAAAGTTTTTCCTTGCAAATTTCCGGAAATTTTAAAAGGGGAAGTAATTAGTTTCGACGTCAGGATCTCTTTCCCACGGTTAAGTGGTGCATATGGAGTCCCTTTTCATATACAAATATCTGTAGGTATATGTTCTATTCTAGAGTATAATAATGCAAACGATATCGGTTTAAACTTTTGCGATAAGGGCAAAAAGGTTGAAAAAGGGCTTCGCCAACCGAGTTCAAATGCATTTATTTCCTGCTTAACTAGTACGAAAAACTATGTTCCTTGGTGTTTGTTGGATTAATAATAATTTGCATGGGGGTAAGGGTGGAAACAGTTTGTGTTTTAGAAGATATGCCTTTGTTTACGACTTGCGGAAGGATTGCAGAAAGTTATGACTAGTTGCTGGGGATGATAGCTTGAGCTTTTAGATAGAACAACACAAAAAATCTATAGATGCATTGTGATTTTTTAACACACGATTTGATGAAAACGAAAACAAAGCAGATAAAGGCTTCAGAGATATTTGAGGGCTCAGGTAATAAGAAAAATGTGTCTGGAAGGTGATAGATTGAACTTCTTCTGCAGATACTTTGATTGACAACAATTTTCTCGGTCAACTATAATATTTTAGGGCCCTCCAGTCCAGCGAAAAATTTCAAATTTTTTTTTTTTACTATCATCTATTTTTAAATTTGGAACACATCTTTTTCACATGATTTCCTAGGGCAGGAGTTTGAATTTTTGTTTAAGCTCTCTCAAAACAATTTTAGTTTTTTTTTCTAATTTTTCGAAAAATCGTAAAACATCCTTTTTGATATCTCAATTGATTGTTTTGAGCAAGGGTCGTGATTTTCAATTATTTGAAGGGCAACTTGAAAAATTAGGCCACCACAAAGAAACCCATGGTTTAACGAAAATGCCTGCAAAGACATGTAGCTTCACGAGAGGAATACAAACCACCGTTGTGTGGTTGAAAAACCACCAGGGAAGCACTGAAACATGAGGAGAGTGAAATCAAGCACAACTGAAAACCGGAATCTTATCTAAAATTTAAAAGGTTGTAAAATCTGAACTGAAGCCTTCAAGAAAAAAGAGGCTGGGTGCGACCCACACTGATAACTTCCCATTTGTGGTCTTGAAAACTTTATATTTAGATAAGAACATATTGTGACGTTTTCTTCAATTTTACCAAAGCTATTAATGGAATTTGAATATGTAGGACTTGGATACAACTGAACAACCTTATTCATAATGTATGTACAGTACATACATTCTTCTAAAAACTAAGTTGATAATAAAATTATAAAATTATGTATTATATTATAGAAATTACTTTATTATTTCGGTTCAAAATATTTTAACTGAAAAAAATTTAAAAACGAAATATTCAAATATAAAAGATATGGTTTGTTTATTGGTGGAAGGGTACTTACAAAATATATCCGCTCTAAAACTAGATATATGTATGTCAAATATAAACCATTTGTTAGAAATTGTATTATGTATAAAATTAAATAATGGCAAAGTCAATATCATTGCTCGTTCTCAAGATATTCTAGTCGAAAAACAAATATTACCACTTTTTAGTAGATTTTTTTATATTTTTGTTAAAACTGTCAATTCGATACTTGTCAAAATTTAACCATATGTTAATAATTGTATTATGTCGATACCTTCCCGTAAGAATATACTAATCGACACTTTTTTCGAAAATGACTTTTTGATGAGGAAATATACTATATGTTAAGGGTCACGTTTTGGCCTTTGTTTCGCCAACCTATTATGCATGAAAAGGAAACTAGAGTACAAATAAAAAAATTTTTCTCATTAAAATAATGTTGCCCCCTGAAATTTGTATTATCCGCCAAAAAAATTATGCTAAGCGACATTAATAAAGATCTCATTGTCGTGAGCAACAAAAAATTTTGTTAGATGTCACTTAGTTTAACCAAAATTGTCTCTTAGCACACTATGGTTCAACTAGAACTTTCTTCGTTTTTTTCGTTTCCTGAACAATTTTAGAAATGTCGCTTAGTATACATTCTTACGGGAAGGTATGGATGTATAAAACAACATACTTTAGAAGGCACTATCGGTGTTCATTCCCAAGAAATTCGACTTGAAATACAATTTTAACTAGTTTTCACTAGAATTTTTAATAGTTTTTTTATTTAAAAAAAAAAATATTAATTCAATATTTGTCAAAATTTTACCAATTGTACAAAATTATACTATGTATAAAATAAACTAAATTAGAAGTCAATATCACGACTAGTTTTCGAGAAATTTGAGTCGAAAAATAAGTTTTTACCAATTTTCAATGGAATTTTATATAGTTTTTTATTTTTTGTAAAAAAATTGTAAACTGATTTTTTTTTGAAATTTTGACCAGTTGTCAAACACTTTTTTTTCGTAAAATAAAATTATTTTGAGTTTCAAATTGTTTTCCGTTTTTAGAATATCTGGGTTATGAAATTTTTTTTTATTTTTTTTTTATTTAAAAAAATAACGGTATGTTCATTTTTTTCCAAATTCATACCAAATCTGTATGACCTTATAATGAGTACATTAAATTTTATTTGAAATCAATAGCATTATTTTTTCGTGAGATATTTGAAACTAACCAAAATTTTTACTTTTTTTTTAAACCGTTATAGTGAAAAAAACTACTCACTGAATTTTAATAAACGCCCTTTCAGCCTCTTTCGAAGTTATTATCTATTAAATAAAATTTATTTAAAGTCGATATCTTTACTTGTTCTTGAGATATCGACGACAAAAAATGGTACCAGAACGTACGGACGTACGAACGTACGAACGTACGAACGTACGAACGTACGAACGTACGAACGTACGAACGTACGAACGTACGAACGTACGAACGTACGTACACACACACACACACACAGCAATCTCTATAAAAATGATTGATATAGCCTCTAGGGACCTTGAAACGTCGAGAAATGTCAAAAATTTCAATTTGACAAATCGGACCGATTACAATAACTCCCTTTGGGAAGTTAACAATTGAACTATTTTAAGCTAACACACGTACTTCTAGAAATGCAGAGAAGCTAATGGTTAGGGCCTGAATGTACGGTCAAATATTGAGATTCTTTATTTAGCCGCACTGCGCAAATGTGGAATGCTTTACAAAACTGCATTTTCCCATACATTTTTGTATTGTGAATCGGTTTCTTCTCTTCAATTCTTTCCCTATTTTCTTTCGCTGTTCTGCTCGTACTGTTTTAAGGGTAGTTAAGCCCCCTTTATTGCATTATTATTATATAAAAAAAACGGTAGTGCCATGCGATTTTAGAAATAAATATGAATTTATGAAAAAACTTTCGGAATTGCAATTTAAAGTTTTACTTATTGTCCAAATAAAAATAAATAAAATACAAATTATATGAATCCGTTTTTATAATATCGTTTGTTCAAAAAAAAAAAGAAGAAATTGGAAACATCTTAGAGTGCGAAAAATATTGTTTTTTAAAACTTTGTAACACAGTACAAGCATACAAAATTTGATTAAAATCGGTTCTATTGTTTTCGATAAAATCGAAAACAAATTAGAAAAAACATTTCTTCTTATAATAAAAAATACATTTTTGAGATTGTTTTTATAAATTAATTTAATGATTTTTTTATAAAAGAATCTGTAAAAAATGTTTTAAGAAAAAAAAATATTTTCTTTAATTAAAAAAAAAAACAAAGCTTAAATGGATCGCCCCAACCTGCCCTTATTAGACGTTAAAAAATGGATTCTATTAGTGAAAAATGTTCAGAAGCTCAAAGGTTTTTAAAACTCTAAAACACTTTTTTAGTTTTTTAGATTACAAACATAATGCCAAAAGAAAATATGAATTAATGCAAGACTGAAAATTTTAAATAAGTTTTTTTACGTTTTTATTATTGAAAGTTATGCATTCGTAAAAAAAATCGAACTGGAGATTTTGATCATAGTTGACATTACGATGATAGCGAAGACGAACGAAATGGGTCTCGCAATTCTGTCTGCCTGTCTGTTGGACTACTTATGTTAAAGCTTCAAGTTTTCAAAATTTTCAAAAAAAATTCAATTTTTTTTCAAAACTCAATATTTCGAAAACCTCATGTTCGATTTTTTCAAACTCAGAAAAAAAAAGTCTTGTACCTAAAAATAACGGTAGCAAGTGTTAAAACTGGTTTTTAAAATTTGTTTATTTCTCGATAACGGCAGCTAGAATTTTGATAAATATTTTTTCTTTCGATTAAATTTAAGATCTACGAGTATAATTTATTAACAAAAATAGAAATTAAGATATTACTGACTTTTTATTATGTATTTTTATTTAACAAATTATATACATAATTAAAAATTGTACATTATTAAACTTTTAAATGAAAATAAAGACAATTGAAATTGAATTGAATTGACTGTACCATTTTTTTTTTCAAATCTTATCATTATCACTATCGGCTTAACGGATTTTAATGAAATTTTTATTGTAAAAGCTTCTAAAAAGTTTGAAAAACATTGCATTTTGAAATTTTGAATAAAAAAGAATTTTTTTTTTGGAAAATTCGAAATTTAAAAATGACTCAAAATTTTTTTTTTGGATTCTATATATTTTTACAGTAATAAAAAGTTTAAGTTTGCGTGCTAAAATTTTTTAAAAAATGTTCTAAGAATTTTGTATATAATAACTTATAGACACTTATTTCTTGTCTTCGGATATTCTTTTAACCGATCAACCTTTAGATCTATTTAATAAACTGCAATTACTTTCATCAAGCAGGAATAACTATTTAATTCTCCCTCGCTTTAGTTGTTTAGTTTCCGAACGTCAGTTTTTTGTAAACTCAATTCGACAATGGAATTCATCGCTTCGAGACATAAGAAGAATTAATAGCACTATTAAAATTTAAAACGCACTTAAGCTTTATTTCCAAAACAACTAATTAAATTTTTAATTTTGCGTTAATCTGTAACTATTCAACTGAATTTTTAACGTAACATTGATAAAGTTAAATCTTTTATTTAGCTTTCATTAGCTTATAAGATATTTAGTAATATGTTAAATCCATTTTAGTTAATTACTAAGAATCTTGCTAATTTTAAACGATTTGAACATATTACTATCTCTTAACATTTTACTAAAGTTAAAATCACAAATTGGCTACTTTAACTTTTAGTAATATGCTAAATCCATATGACTTCTGTCATTTACCTCGGAAAAAAATTCTTGGAAATTTTATTTGAAATAGTTAAATTGTGTTTTTTTTATGATTCGTGAGCTAATTATTTTTAAAAGTAAATAAAATAATATAAAATGGTTTCGGAAGACGAAGATTTCGATATGTTTGAAGATTCAGCTTTGTGCAGAAAAGTGCGATGTTTTAAGTCCCGAGCAAATCCTTTTGAAGAGCCGGACGATGGAGAATCTTATTCCAGTTATTATGTGTCTGACAAGACAACAGTTCAGTTCTTGGTTGAAAACCTGAAAATCCAAGACCGTATTACATGCCGTGGGATTCAAATTTCACCAGAATTGTTAGTACTAGTTGCATTAGGAGAAATAAATTGTGGTTGTCACTTTGACTTCTGACAAATCAAATTATTAGGTCCGTTCCTCAGATTTTTTCACGAACTGTCATTGTTTGGACGTGTTCAGATGCACCATTTTTAATAAAAGGCACTAGTTGGTAAAACGAAAGAAAAGGTTTAAACTTTCGAAGTAAATTTTAACAATTTGCTAACTAGTAAATTGCTAAGCCCTTTATAATAGGTCTTTTAAAATTTTGCCCCATTGTATCTTACTGTGTAAGTTTTCAAATTGAATAAATACAAAAAATACTTAAGTTGTATTTTTAAGAAACCATTACAACGACTTATAATTTTCGTTCTTGCATAAACTAATATTTGCTTAAATCACATGGCATCCTGTTCTTAGCTCCAACAACTAAAGGAATGGTTTTAGTCATTTAAAAAATGAATTTTATCTAATAAGAGCAAGTTTGTGCGACCCAGTCGTGAATTTTATTACTTGCGACTTATAGGTACTACATATAAGGCAAGTTATGCATTCGTAAAAAAATCGAACTCGAGATTTTGATCAAAGTTGACATTACGATGATAGCGAAGACTAAAAAAGTGGGTCTCGAAATTCTGTCTGTCTGTCTGTCTGTCGGTCTGGCTGTCGGTTTGACTACAACCTAAACGGCTCAGCCGATTTTCATCAAACTTGGTATATATTATTTTTAATTTTTTCCCCCCACACGTTTTTTTCTTTTTTTTTTAAGACCAAAAATAACGGTACCTACCATACGAATTTTTCAAAAACGGTACAACGGATTTTTATAATTTTTTTGTGCTAAGGCTCCCCAAAAATTTAAATAGAACTATGTATTCAAATTTTCAAAAAAATTTGTTTTGGATTTTTAAAAAAAATTTCAAAATTTTTTTTTCAAAACTCAATATTTCGAAAACCTTATATCTATTAGATTTTTTTCAAACTTGATAAATAAAAGTTTATCAACATAGTCTACAAGATGTATGAAAAAAGTTTTATTTTACATAGAAATAAGGGTACCCACCATACAAATGTCAAAAAATGACTTAAAAATCGTATTTTTCTCGAAAACGGAGCCTAGAATTTTGATAAAAATTTTTTTGTTTCAATTAATTTTAACAATCTTTAATTTAATAAAAAAAATTAAATTACTCGTAAGATATTACAGCTTGTACCTACCATAGAACCATTTTTTTTTAAATTTTGAATTACTCATTATCAACATGACGGATTTTAATGAAATTTTTTGTAGAGATGCTTCTGAAAAGTCTAAAAACCATTGCATTTCAAAACTTAAAAAAAAATTTTTTTTGAATTAAAAAAAAAAAAAAATCATTTTATTTTTGAAAAATTCGATATTTCAAAAACGTCTCAATATTTTTTTTGGAAAATTAATTTTCATTCGTACAGTAATTAAAACTTAAAGTTGGCATACCAAATTTTTTTCTTAAAAATTTTGTATATAAAAGCTTTTTTTTTTAAGAAACCAATACAAGAACTTATAATTTTTGTTCTTGCATAAATGCATATTTGCATAGCATTCTGTTTTTGTCTCTTACTACTAAAAGAATTTAAAAAAATAATTTTATCCTTATAAACAGTTTTCTCTAATAACATTCGTTTTTAAAATTCCTAGTCTCTTACATAGGAGCAAGTTCGTGCCACCCAGTCGTGCATTTTATTTTTTATTGTATTACAGATCGTAAGAGTATTTCTAAATACAAAAATTCTTATCAAAATTCTGTGTGTCATAATCGAAACAAATATGGTTTTCGAAAAAAAAACATTTTTTTAACATTTGTACGGCGAGTACCGGTATTTTTAAAATATAAAAAATATTTTCTACATCTTCCAGGATGTGTTCAAATAGTGTTTATCATCAATTTTAATCCAAGCGTGTAGTTTTCGAAATATTCAGTTTAGAAGAAAAAATGTTTTAAATTTGATCAATATCCATATAAGGGTTTCTTAGAAGATGGCTTTTGCAAAATAAATTTAACAAAAATCTCTGGAACTGTTGTTGAGAAAAAATAATATTTTCTAAAATTTCTAAAAAAAATTTAATTGCACCATTTATTTTTGGCCTTAAAACAAATTTGTGAGTGTAAAAAATTAGGTCTATCAATTTTAAAGAAAATCGACCTAAAGTCAAACAGACATACTTCTTCCTGTTAATCTTAATGTAAAATTTGATCAAGATCTGGAGTTCGATGATTTTTAGGTATGTATGTATAAATGTATGCAGATGTGTTCAAGTCGAATTCACCAAAGTTCTGGTGATATGTTCCTGCAGAAACTCTCTATATGTATGTCAAACTTACTCACTTAGATTGGAATGTGATATTCCCTCGAAACTTCATTAGCTGTGTAATATTACAAAATAAATACAATTTTAGACATATCACGATAGTAAGCGAAATTGTACACTGGTAGACTTTCTATCATGTTTTGTTAAGCATTCTTTTTTACGTCTTGAATGTAAAAACAATTTGAATAAACTACCACCAAGTTTTCAAAAGCTGGAGTTATAACTTCACTTCACGGATGCCAAGCCGATCATCAGACTCCTTTTTTAAACTTTTAGCCACCACTGAGATTTGAACGCAGATCTAGTGTCCTCAGACACCAATGCACTACGCATCACTTCTTTATCAAAACTAAATAATAAGGTTCATCCCAATGAAGGTTTTATTGTTAATCAATTAATGCCCGGAGATTAGCAATAAAGCAGTTTAATGATGATCTTGACACCCGTGAAATATCACTAAGACCTTTAATATTAATTTGAGCAACTTCTTAAGTAATTTTATTCAATTCATCTTATTACTTAGTAAGACTAACCGACCCTGAGGACATAGGTAAATTTACACGCGATTGAGGTTATTTTACACCATTTTTTATTTCGGTGCAAATAAATTTAAAAAAAAAAGTATACTTTCCTCAGTCTAGGAGTCTAAAATCCTATTTACGAATTCTCTAAAAACTGTCTCTTTTTGAACCAATCTTCTAAGAGGATATCGTATTTCCAATTCTTAAAGGCATTTTAAGGAAGAAGCTCAAATTTACACACATTTTTATGTAAATAAAGCCAAGTACCTTTGTGCTCAAAAATTTCTATCTCAGGTTAGCTTGACATAATAGAGGGTCGAAAAGGGGAATTTCAAGCAAATATTATTCAATTAAGATATTTGAATGACTTGAGTGGCAAGTGGTTGTTTATACCAACGACAACGACATACTCGTACGAGAACAAGAAGTGAATATATGGATTGATTGATGGATTGATATTGAATGAATGACAAAAGCACCCTATATTTTAAAAGACGTGCGAACTTTCAAAGGGAGTAAGTAATTGAATAGGGTACCCCTTTTTTTAACAAGCACGTCCTACATGCCTAACGTGGTTAGAAGTATACGATGGAGCTTAATAAAAAGAATTTCTTATATAAATATTTTATTCAATTGTTCCTTTCGCGTAACTCCACTTAAATTTAATTAAACAAATTAAACTCGTGAGTCCTTCAAGCGCAAATTGCTTATCATTTCGTATATCTTTAGCACAATTGCCATTAGGCGAACCCGCGCTACCCTCATAAAAATGAAAAACCCCAAACTGCCACACAAATTAAGGACACTCACTCTGTGTCCACGAACCATGAACAGGAGAGTGTTCAAAAAATAATAATACAAAAAAAAAAACAAATATATAAAAATTGTTTTAATAAAAATATCAAGATAGCTCGGTATACATGTACAAATACCCCACACATATACAGAGGGAATACGAACAAAAAAAAATTAAAAAATTATACCAACAAAATAGGAAAAAAATTATGAGGGGTATAAATGCAAAAAAGGGTTGGTTAATTGCAAGGAAGGAAGTATAAAAATAAAATACTTTTAATGAGGACAGTAAAGGATTTTATTTCATTTTGCCTAATACTTTTTTTTTTGTTGAGGAGCTACTATATGGAAAAAGTTAAAAATAAAATAAAGTCATTATAGAGATGAGAAGTACATTTTTTGTGATATGGGACGATTCATTGCAACATCGTTGCAAGACTCAGTTGCTATCATACCTGCAATCTTTTTCGAAATTTGAATAGGCTATACACATAAAATGGAGCTATGATGCTTCAGTGCAGAACCCTTTGGGTATGATTGCCCCAAAAATGCCACGTGGCTTATTTTGATAAATTTATTTAGGTCATCTGTCAAAATGTACAGTTTGTATAAATTCAACTTTTTGTATACTTATCAAACATTTTGTGGAGTTGCTCTTCGTTTTATTCCTTAAGTGTAGATAAGTCTGCTTGAGTTGGTCATTATAGATTTTGACCTCGACATTTGTTGATTGCACTTGACATAACCGTGGAAGGGAGCAGCTTAAGGCTCTTAATTCATGGTGAATTGGATGATATTTTAATTAAATACCCTTTAACTTTTAAATGCACCTCAGCATCCTTCAGCCTCTCTTCCTCATTGAGAGGTTTATTTGTAATTTGACACAAATTACCTCATTGTCTCTGAAATTTCCCCCAAAATACATTTTCAGCTACACTTCCATACGTAAGCACTATCACCACCACCAACCCTTCTCGAATAAATCATTTAAACTCAAGTACACTCTTAACACGCATCCAGAATCTATCAAGATGAGCCACCAGGGTGTATGTATAATTCCAAACAGAGATAGGTAGACAGATACATAGATAGTCCCGCACTGAAAACAATTTCAATTACATTTTCCATTATCTAATATTTATACAGTAGTCGTCGTGAGCCCAAAATATATTGAGCGCAGATAGAATCTAAGTGCACCCATAAAACACACCATATCCACTCAAATGTGTATTATGTCTTCCTTCACTTAGATAGATTGATAGATATTATAGAGTCAGTAATGTGCTGTACATGTGTCTATGTACGAGTATCTACGAAATAAGAAATTCCAAATTCCAGATACTACTGCTAGGCTTCAATATTTAAAAGCAGACGTAAATAATCTTGATGGTTTCGTCAAACCAAAGCTTAAACTGGCACAAACAAAAAGTATTAGACACAGTTCGGTTCAAATTAGGTCTTGAGGGAGGTTTAATATGTTTACAACTTACATACTCTGAGTTACACAACAAACTGACAAGAGAATAGAGATGTCCTTCGACCAACACATAACTTGGGAATATAATATCTAAAAGCCGATATTTGGCTGTTGGATTAGGTCTGAAGTTTGATTTACTTTAGATAATGGAGTGTGCAGTTAGGTAACTTCCTTTTTGTCAAACAATACAAAATAGACTCAACATATTTCTTACGTATTAATTCAGCCGCCATTTTCATCTTGAAGATGTTAGCACTTTACATTAAAATTGTATGGTATTTTGATTACTGTTTTATTTTTTCTCACTTTTTGTTTTCTTTTTTATTCTTTTGTCCCTTTAGGGAGTCAGATTTTTCGGAGGTGGTTATAGAGGTGTCTACCCTTTTATTAAAACTTAGCTAGACTATAGAGAACTTTTGCATTTGGAATACCAAAATCGGATTGCTTTTGTTATTCCCCCCATTTGGATCTTATAGGACGCTGAATTGGATGACTATCCGGGTCTAAGACCATTTACAATGTACCATACTAGACAGCTTCATGAGTTCTTCTAAGGCGACACCAAACCAATTTTGTGCGATAATTCAACCACTGTGCAGTGTGCATTATGATGAACGTCCTTCATAAAGAACATAAGCATGTTTGCTCATGGTTATATGAATCTGGCGGAGAACACACTATAGAAGCTACCGAAGTTCCTCCTAGAGCCCTTTTGTCGGGTTGAGAAAAAAAAGAAGTATTTGATCTACAATTGCTAGAGTTCGTTAAGGTCTAATGTACACTGAGTTAGAGCTTAAATAACTTTGAATTTTGAATAAACTTCATACCTGTAAGATACCAGATGGTTATTATACAGGGTGTCCCTTAATTCGTCCATAATATTTTAGGGCGTGGTTTTTGGGTATATTTTATTTTTTCAAAAAATTATTATTTTATTATTATATATTATTATTATTTATTTTCGAAACTTATCAAAAATATCGATAGTTGAGTTTTCAAAAAACAACTTTCAAAGGCTTTCTAAACATCTAAGCAACAGTACTATTTAAATACTTTCAGAATAAATCTTTAAGAAAATCGAAATAAAAAAAGAACCATCTTCCGATTTTTTTTTCAACCATGCTGGTTAGATTTTACTAACCGATAGATATGTTTAAATAAAATCTGTTTACAATTTTTGAGAAAGAAAATAACTTCTTAAGTTTCAAAAACAAATTTTGAAGCCCGTACTGTTGCTTCAATATAAAATTTTTAGCCATTAAAGAAATTCTTTTCTTTTTTTTAAATGTGCTAACAATATTATTAAACAAATCTTTTTTTAAAAAATTCGTCATTGAACCAATAGAAATACTTTATTTTATTTTCAACTTTCTCGAAAACTATAGAACGGATTCTGATCAGTTTTTCTGTGCAGATGCTCTTAGAAAAAATAAGTTATATTGTGTAAAAAATAAATAAAATTATAAATAAAATTATATTTTTTTTTTTTTGAAAATTCAATATTTCAAAAGTGACTCGGTCAATATATTTGCAACTTGAAATCAATCATTTTTTAAAACTTTTCTTTAATTCTTACGAACGTCGTCATACAAAAAATGGCTGGTATTAGAGAAACATGTTCATAAACATAATTTTCGAATTTTTTAAATGGGTAAAAATAACTTAACTCCTTAAAAACAGAATGCAAAGTAAACATGATTTTATGCAGTAACAAAATTATAAATCGTTTTGTGGTTTCTTAAAAAAATTAAGTCTTAAAAAGAATACAATTTGATGGGTAAATTATAAATTTTTACTTGCGACTTATAGGTACTATAAGCCAAGTTATGCATTCGAAAAAAAAATCGAACTCGAGACTCAAAGTTGACATTACGATGATAGCAAAGACTAAAAAACTGTGTCTCAATTATGTCTGTCTGTCTGTCTGTCTGCTGATTTTCTTTAAGCTTGGTAGATAGTATTTTTAATATTTGTTTTTAAGACCGAAAATAACGGTACCTGTCATATACGATGTTTTTTTTTGAAATCTTATAAATATTTTTTTTCTCAAAAACTGTCTCACAGATTTAAAAAAAAATCTAAAAATTTCATTTAGTTAAAGCCAGAAAATGGTTGAACAAAAATTTACAAAAAATGGTAATTTTTGGGGTACCTCTTGGAACTATTTTTGTGTTTTTAATTTTTTCAAAAACGGTACAACCGATTTAAATCATTTTTCTTATGCCAAAGCTCCCCAGTAGTTTGAATATTATTGTGTATTCAAATTTTCCAAAATTTTTTTTTTCTGTTTAAAAAAAAAATTCCAAATTTTTTTTCAAAACACAATATTTCAATTGATTGATTGATTGTTTTTAAAACTTCGTAAATGAAAGTTTCTCAATAGAAATTAAAAGATGTGAGAAAAAAATATTTCACCTAAAACTTACGGTGGAGGGTACCGAGGAGGGTACAAATGTTTAAAAATGGTTTTCAGAAATCTATTTTTCTCGAAAACGGTTCCGAGAAGTTTGCTAATTTTTTTTTCTTTCGATTAACTTTTACGATCCTTAATTTAATAAAAAAAATGAAATTAAGATATTACTGACTCTACCTACCATAGAACAATTTTTTCGAATGTTGAATTTCTCATTATCGACAAAAAGTATTTTAATGAAATTTTTTATAGAGAAGCTTCTAATAGGTTTAAAAAACATTGAATTTCAAAACTTAAACAAAAAATAGTTTATGAATTTAAAAAAAAAAAACATCTATTTTAAAACGTTTTATTATTATTGCGCAAAAAAAAAATTGAATTTCAAACATTGATCACCTCGTTCGAAATATCGAAGTAAAAAAAAAAGAAATTGATTTTCCCCCAAAAATCCAAAAAAAAATTCTTTTTTTTTTATGTTTTGATATGCAAAGTTTCATCAGCTTCTTAGAAGTTCCTGCATAAAAAAGTTTTGGAATTTTTTTTTTCAACAAATAGCTAGCTTTTTCTATATACATGTTTGAACTGTCTTAAATCTGTGGAAAAGTTTTTTAAAAACAAAAAATATATTTTAAAAAATTGGTTTGTCAGGTATCGTTATTTTTGGTCTAGAAAAAAACGAAGAAACAAACCTGGCATTTAAAAATTTACCAAGTTTAAGAAAATCGACCAGGCGGTAGTGTGTATAGGCTGAGCGACAAACGGGATCATTTGCGAGACACATTTTTTCTATATCTCTTTTAAAGTAATTACATGTCTGATCAAAATTTCAAGTTCGGTTCTTTTTACGAATGCATAACTTACCATAAAGTACCTAACCTACACTGAAAATAAAATCTAGGTATATATGATAAAAATCTAGGTTGATTTGACAAAAATTTTGTCAATATACGTCCAACAAAAGGTTTTATCAAATTGACAAAAATTATAGAATTTTGTTGAGGTGACAAAAAATATTTTGTTGTATCCACAAAATTATTTTGTTATGCTAACAGATAAATTTGTTGAAATAACAAAAATATTTTGTCAATATGACAAAATTTCGTAGAATTTACAAAATTAATTTGTCATATTAACAATTCTTTTGTTGTATTAACAATTTTTTTGTTAGTGTTATTTTTTTTTATTATTATCGGATTAACAAATTTTTTTTGTTAAATTAACAAAATTGTTTTGTTACATTAACAAAATATTTTGTTAAATTAACAAAAATTTCTTGTTATATAACAAAATATTTTGTCAATTTTACAAATTTCTTTTGTTGAATCCACAAAAACAAAATTAATTTTGTCAAAATAGTTTTTTTTTTTGGATTTAAGTCCACAAAAATTGGCGTTTCGTCCCTACGATCTCACATGTAACCATCTGTGAGGGCATATGGACAATACGCAATTTTTGTTAATTTCAGTTAATCTTACATCGATTTTCTAACAGAAACCAAGTGTGAACTATATCATACACAAAAGAAATTTTTTGGTTTCCTTACAAAATAGTTTTATCTATCTGATAATATTATTTTATCAATATTACAAAATAATTCAACCCCAAAACAAAATATTTGTCATTTCAACAAAAATGTTTTCATTTTTTGTTGAATTGACAAAAAAAAAATTAAAAAAAACTTTGTGATATTGACAAACATTTACAAAACAGATTTTTTGTAGATACAACAAACATTTTGTTAACATCACAAAAAAGTTTGTCGATGTGACAAAAATCTCTGTTTTATTTTGTTATATTAACAAAACTTGCTTTGTTAAACTGACAATATTATTTGTAGTGCATATTTTGTTAAACTGACAAAAAATCATACTGGATTATAAAAATTTTGTGAAATCAACAAAATCATTCTTTCGTATTGACAAAAATTTTATCAAAACGATAAAATTGTTTTGTTAAAGGTCAACAAAACGTTTTTGTCAATATTACCAAGGAATTTATTTTCAGTGTAGTATGTTTTCGCATGTAAATATATACATACTCGTATGTATATATCGCAAGTAAAAATACTAAGAAATTGTTTTTCTATAATTTTTCTACAATTATTAAATTAAAATTTTTTTTAAATTTTTGAATGCATTTTTATTTCAACTAGCTTAGACCATCAGAATGTAAAATTTAAACAAAATTGTATGAATCACTAAGAATATATATGGGAATAACTCAAAAATAGGGTGGTTTTGAAAACAGATTAAAAGCCATTTCCGTTATGCGACTTGGTAAAAACCTGTATCGGGGCATAATTAATTTCACTTTTTTAAGTAAATAAAAAAAAACATTTTCGATCAAATTTAAAAAAAAAAAAAAAAACTTGAGTAAATAAAGGGTAGTCCAACGACGCACGATGTTAATTGTAAATAAAATAAAAAGTTTTCATAAAATTATCTTAATATTTTTTACTATGACAATTATGTATGTGTAAAACAAAATATCGGTCAAATGCTCGTCACGGCTTCGTTGGCGTACCTCTATCTGATGGTCCATATTTTCAATGTCTCTGAGACATAATTGACGTTCAATGTCGTTAATGTCCCGTAATATCTCATCCTTTAGCTCTTGAATTGCTCTTGGCGTATTGACGTACATTTTTTCTTTTAAATATCCCCAAAGAAAGAAGTTCAACGGTGTCAAATCTCATGACACCCACGTGAGATAACACTGCCATTGAACTTCTCGCGCAAAAGAGCCATTGTTTCGTTGGCTGTGTGGCAAGAGTGGCACAATACTGTTAGAAGTACATATCGTCTAGGTGCATACCATCAATTTCTGGCCACAAGAAGTCCGTTATCATCTCATGATAGCGAACACCATTCACGGTAACTGCTTGGCCGACCTCATTTTCGAAGAAGTACGGCCCGATGACGCTGCCAGCCCGTAAACCGCACCAAACAGTCACTCTTTGTGGATGCATCGGCTTTTCAACAATCACTCGTGGATTCTCATTTGCCCAAATGCGGCAATTCTGCTTGTTAACGAATTCACTGAGTTGAAAGTGTGCCTCGTCGCTGAAGATGATTTTCTTTGTAAAGTCACCATTCACTTCTGTCTGTTGAACCAACCATTCGGCGTATTGACGACGCTTGAAATGGTCAGTAGGCTTTAGCTCTTGAGTCAATTGAACCTTGTAAGCGTGTCAATTCAAATCCTTATTCAAAATTCGCATCAGTGATGTTCGTGAGATGTTCAATTATTGGGCACGACGTAGAGTCGAGATTGACGGCTCTTCTGCCACGGCTCTTCTATCGCGAACAACAGCAATTTTTTCCGCAGAACGAACTGGGTGAGGTGCACAGGTGTTTTCACATTTTCTGCAGACCCGGTTTACTGAAATTTTCGCTCAATTCTACCGATTGTAGACAAATTTGGTCGACCACAAAAATCACGAAGTGCACGAAATGCATTTTGATTTGAACGCCTATTTGCGTAAAAAGCTTCAACAATCTTAACGTGCTGCTCAATTGTGTATCTCTCCATGGTTGAATTTGTCAAACACTGAAACAAAGAAATGTCAAATTAATTTGGGCAAGTTAAGTTGGATGTGACTCACAATGAACATCGTGCATTATGGTTGGACTACCCTTTACACTCGTAGCACTTTGGATCCAGTTCAAACTACAGCATGACGAAACTCACTTTTTAGAACTTTTCCATCATCATTATCTTATGTTTGGACCTCGACATTTGTTTTCGCAAATTCTTTCTTTAAAAGAAGTGTCTTCGTCCACTTTAGATTGTTACGTTTTACTAACAGATACTTTTGGAATTCGGATACTCCTCCACCTGCATGTACCCTTAAAGCCACCTGTCAAAAGTAGGGTTTTAAATTATGAACTTAATCTTCATGAGTCATTGCAAAAAATTTAAAAAACAAGGACTCCAATTTCATAAATATGTTAAAATGTCTAGATAATTTGCTTAACAAAAGAGCACAAGAGAATCACTTCTCCATACAGAGATTATCAAAAATTTGCCTTGTCATAATTTTTCTCAAAAACCTTGTAAACAAAAAAAAAAAAAACATAATTTATAAATTTTCGACGATCTGTAAAATTTGATATAACCTTGCCCTCCAGACAATGTCTTCCCATGTCAATTCATTTGTTGACAAACTAATCTGGGTCTTATCTCCTTGAACGTATCTCATTTTCTCCCATCAAATACAAAGAACTATTAAATCCTCCAACATAATCACAACTTGATCCCAAGAACTCGTTAATCAGACTAATTATTCCCAAATCTAAAATCTTCAATCTGTTGTTCCATCATATGTATCTAGCCTGATGGACAAAAAACAAGGGTTAATAAATTCGTCTCTTCACAAATCCAACCCATGGAACGGACCCAAAATTAAATTATCTCCGCATCTTCTGGTGTGGAGCAATAAAACATGAAGTAAAATTTGTTAACATCTCTACAACTTTCCAACACCATCACCAGCAGCACCACCAAAACAACTCCAGCACCACTGTCAGTCGCATCTATAAATCAGTAATTAAAAGCGTCCAACTTTGGAAGAAACAAAAAAAAAACTAACACTAATCGGGGGCGAATGGAACAACGCAGTTCAGAGTCCATCACGCCCTAGGGAGACAAACAACCGACACCATCACTGATTCATTGCAGTGATTCTAGGAAGCGACAATAAAACACCAAAGGCTTAGAACTTTTTAGATTTCAAAAATTTCCCCAAAAAACTAGACGAAAACTGATGCAGCAAAAGACCAGAGGCAAGGCACTTGACAAACTAGCAACTCCAACAACCAACAACTAACTATAAAGGCAAATAAATTAAACAAGATTCCCATCCTGCTTCCCGATATGGCTGAGCTGAAGTGAAATGGGAGACAACTGTCGTCTCGTTATCTGGGAATGTAATCTCCTAAGAATACTCGACTAGTCTGCAACGTATTGCGCCGCGCCGCTGCGCTGGCGTTCGTCCACCGACAGGCGTTGATCTTTTCGAAATCCAAGTTGTTGACATAGACATATGTTTTATCACCAAACAAGGCACAACATATACATATATGTCCATGCTAATCCGGGAAGATTTAAATAGTCTCTGATTCCTTTGAATCCTGTTCTTCCATGACGATTTCGATGATAGATGGTGCCGCATTTCGATAATTTATTATGGCGTGTAACTAAGGATCTGAGTCCATGAAACAACGCGCACGGAGGTGCCAACGAAATGGAGTTCCGAAGAGTGCATTTGCGAAGGCAGATTTTTTGAAGGATACAAGTAGCATTAAATTGAGATCCTGATTGTTAGATTTGCGTTATCACTTATCAAGAAATATCATTATTGGAAAGAACTGAATTTAGGGGAATTTTTACTTGCGATATACTCGTAGGTACTATAGGGCAAATTTTGCATTTGAAAAAAAATCGAACTCGAGATTTTGATCAAAGTTGACATTACGATGATAGCGAAAACGAATAAAGTGGGTCTGACAATTCCGTCTGTCTGTACCTCGATCTACAACCAAAGCCACTGAAGCTATTTTCTTAAAACTCGGTACTTAAGGGTCTTCGGTGATTCCCTAGAGGAGAAATTGAACATTTTTTTTTAGCTCTAAAACTAACGGTACCCCCGTACACCCGTAATGCATAATTTTATTTATCTCGAACGCGGCTCTAAGGATTTTGATAAAAAAATAAAAGTTATATTATAAACATGAACTACATTTTGGTCAAAAAAATTTGGGGCAAAATGTTGTGAACGGTAACTTTCATTGAACCGTTTTTTTTATTTTCGAATTTCTTATCGACGACGGCTCTAACGATGTTAACCAAAATTTTTATGCAGAAGGTTCTTTGTATTTGAAAAATAAAATCTAAAATTTTTTTTTGAAAATTCAATATATTGCAAACGGATACATGATTAAGTTTTTAAATTACATTTGATTTGATTGATTAAACATTTTATTTCTTAAAATCCAAATAAGTACATTATTTATAGAAAGAAAGAAATAAATGACAAAAGTATATTTATAAAAAATAGAGTTATTGTCACTCTTAATTTAACGTGTATTATTTTAAATGGGTGGAGTGACCTTTAACAAAGAAATATTAAAATAGAAAGTTAAAATATCATTAAATTCAACATAATGCATACAAAAAAATAAATTGAATTAAAGTTAAACATTTCATGAAAACATCAGGTAAAACCATTTACAAACAAAATGCACGACTGGATCGCACGAACTTGCTCTTATGTAAAAGTACTTTCGAATTTAAGATACATTTTATAAATATAAAACATGAATTTAAAATGAAATTGCCGTCTGATTTCTAGAAAAGTATGAATTTATGCAAACGAACTTTAAAAAATCGTTTTATTATTAAATATATTTTTTATATAAGAAATTTCTTTAAAATTTTTCAAGAAAAAAATGGTG
The DNA here is from genome assembly GCA_963931855.1 of Philhelius festivus. NCBI lineage: Eukaryota > Metazoa > Arthropoda > Insecta > Diptera > Syrphidae > Philhelius > Philhelius festivus. Next base: position 85,654,533 of record OZ007557.1, on the reverse strand, counting down.
GATGCGAATTTTAAGTATTTAATAATAATGATTTTAGGAATTAATTTCAAAAAATAATCGTTAATAGGTTTTGAAGATATTGATTTTTCAAAACTTTTTCTTTTTTTCAAAAAAACCCAACAAATAATTTTTCGAATATTTTTATAAACAATATTATTTTAAACTTAAGGGGACTCCTGCTGAAAATTTTTGGTTAAAATCGTTAGAGCTGTTAATGAGAATGTCGAAAATCAAAAAAACGGTTCTATGACAGGTACCGTTAATAACATTTTGCCCCAAATTTTTTTGACCAAAATGTAGTTCATGTTTATAATATAACTTTTATTTTTTTATCAAAATCCTTAGAGCCGTTTTCGAGATAAATAAAATTATGCATTACGGGTGTACGGGGTACCGTTAGTTTTAGAGCTAAAAAAAAAATTCAATTTCCCCTCTGGGAATCACCGAAGACCCTTAAGTACCGAGTTTTAAGAAAATAGCCTCAGTGGCTTCGGCTGTAGATCGAGGTACAGACAGACGGAATTGTGGGACCCACTTTTTTCGTCTTCGCTATCATCGTAATGTCAACTTTGATCAAAATCTCGAGTTCGATTTTTTTTCCATATGCAGAACTTGCCCTATAGTACCTACATACATATATCGCAAGTAAAAATTCGAGACTAAGAAGCTAGTTTTTAACTTGTTTCATACAAATACGAAATGAGAAGTTTGCATCCTGATAGAATTAGGGAGTCTATTAAATTTTCGACATGAGGAAACATTATAAAAATTTCGAAATGCGGTTGTTCAAAGCACCGGTACAGACACTTGGCTCAAAAAATTCCCACGTAAACTATAATTATCAGTTAATCTAAAATTACCTGATCTTTTAAAGAAAAATTTTAGAACTTTATAGCAATACATATGTCGCACTGAAAGAATTTTCAAATCCCTAAATAATGAAAAACTAGGGTTCAAACGAGGCTTGCCACATATTTTCTTCAGAACACTTTTTTTTTAAAACTAAAAGAGGCTGTATTTTATTGTAATAGGGACCTCCCCAACAAGAAATTCCATATTCTAGTTTGGAATGAAAAATGCCATAATAAATCTTAAGGAGCAGTTTAGAAGAGAAAACTTTACGCAAAAAGAAGAATTTTCTAAGAGTGCACCGAAAATACTGTCTAAGATTTTATGTGCGGTTATAAAAACTCATTAGAATCAATCCCAAATACTTGAATTCATTTACTATTTCTAATTTAAGACATTTATCGCTACAGCTCGTGGAATCAGTAAAGTTTGTAGAAGTATCCATAGGACTACAGGTACATATAAAATGTTTAAATTTTTGACACTCAGTAGCATGGAACAAGAGATCAGCATCAACTCAAAAACATTACCTTAGTTGTAGAACTAATTATCAGTTTGTGCTCTGCAAACCAGCTTCTTAACCAGCTGAGATCCCAATCTATATTAGATATAAGATAAAGATGGTTATCTGTACCATAAGAAAAGCCCACATCATCTGCAAAAGCTGTCAAAGAACCCCTTAATGGCAATCTGAATAAGAAATTAATATATACTAAGAAAAGTATTGGTCCCAAAACCGAACCTTGTGGCACTCGCAAATCGAATGTCATTGTATCACTCCTAAAATTTCACTCTTTGGGTTCTTACATTTGAATAAATTATCTTAACCAATCACTTATGAAACCTTGAAACCCAGCACTTTAAAGTTTGCTTATCAAAATTGCATTATTAACCATGCCAAAGGCTTTTGATATGTCAACAAATAATGCGGCTTTATTCTTTTTCTTATCAAGGCTTACAAATATTTGAGAACAGAAATGTAAAAGGCATCTTCGTTTGAAAACCAAACTGAACATCACTGAAAAATTTCGGTCCCGTTAAAAATCTCACCATTCTATTTTTTACAGCTTTTTCAAAAATCTTACTAATTGAAGGCAGGAGAGATATAGTCCTATAGTTACCCAGATCCCTTGTTGCGTCTTTCTTGAAAAATGGCAAGATATTGGCACATTTAAGAGCGACAGGAAATACTCCAGAAAAAATACTTTTGTTAAAGATATGTGCCAAAACATCAATTATAAAACATGGTATATTTTTCAAACAAATATTTGAAATACCATCATAACCAGAAGAGTTTGAAGCTTTCAAATTGCCTATCAACTTTAGAATCTCTAAGCTTGTTATAGGCTCAAACTACAAAGTGAACAAGATGGATAACTAAAATTCGCTTGTAGATTAAGTGAAATTGTTGAAAAATACTCATTGAATGCATTAGCAATTGCAATTCTATCTGAGACCATACGGCCATTAGCATTGATAACAGATGGTTGTTTTTTGCACTGAGATTTATTGAGTATACTATTCACAATTTGCCATTCTTTTTTTCTTGGAACGACAGTAAAAGAAGCATCAGAAATGTATCTACAGAGGATATCAATAAAAATGTCATACGACTTGGAAGGATCACTTTCGGCAAAAACTTTTTCCGAAAACTCAAAAGACAGACTATTTTAAGCCTAAATTCTACTAAATTACGGGGACTAGAATCTGAGAAAATATTTTCTTGTCCTATACCTATTAATAAAAATTCCAGTCATGGAATGATCACTTATTTTGAGAGCAAAAACACACCTTTCACAGGAACTAATTGAATAAGCGAATCGGCGTTAAATATGGTCAAGGCAAGTTCCAGACCTCGGCCTGGTTATCTATTTGATAAATGACACAAGTCCATGAGAATGTATTTCAATAAATACTAACAATTTACGTATAAATTTTTTTTACAAAAAATTTAAGGAAAATTTAGTACACTGTACCTCTCCCTACAGCCTAAACAACTGGAACTATTTTCTTAAATCTCGGTAGTTAAGGGTCTTAGGTGATTCCCTAGAGGGCAAATTTAAATTTTTTGTTTACCTCTAAAGCTAACGGTACCCCCCATACACCCGTAATGCAAAATCTTATTTATCTCGAAAACGGCTCTAACGATTTTGACAAAAGAAGGTGTAATATATTGGCCATAGACTAAATTTTGGTCAAAAAAAAATTTGGGGAAAAATGTTATTAACGGTACCTGTCATAGAACCGTTTTTTTTTCTTATTTTCGACTTTCTCATCAACGGCTCTAACGATTTTAACAAAAAATTTTCATCAGGAGCGCCCTTAAGATCAAAATAATATTATATATACATATGCAAATACAGTATTCGAAAAAAAAATATTTTCTGAGATTTTTGAGAAAAAAAAATCCAAGTATTTTTTTGAAAAATCAATATCCTTAAAACCTGTGAACGATTATTTTTTGAAATCATTTTCTAAAATATGTACTACCAAATACATAAAATTGGCATCCCAAATTTTGTTCTCGAAAAATTGGGTCTCACAATTCTGTCTGTCTGTCTGTCTGTCTTTCGGTTCGACTACAGCCTAAAAGGCTTGGTCGATTTTCTTCAAACTTTGTAGATATGGGTTTTGATTTTTTTTTTGTATTTCTCATTATCCACATAACGGATCTTAATAAAATTTTTATAGACAATCTTCTAAAAAGTCTAAAACACATTGCATTTCAAAACTTTAAAATAAATATTTTTTGAATTTTTGAAAAAAAAAATCTATTTTTTCTATTTTTGAAAATTCGATATCTCAGAAACGGCTCAATATTTTTTTTTTGTAAATTTAATTTTTATTCGAACAATAATAAAAGCTTTAAAAGCTTCATTGAACACCCTAAAAATTCAAGGCGCGATAGAGTTTGTGCTGCGAAATAAAATTCTAAAAAGCGCTTACAAGACGTTTTTCTAAGAAAGTGACAGTTGGGGCCTCACCAATAATTGAATTTAGAGATGACTTTAATATTTCAGTTAAATAAACCATTATAAAAGCGGATTTATGTAATTTTAACAAAAATGTTCAAAATGAATGTATTTAACAATTCATGCGGTAGCGGGTTAATAGTTAATTAGGGAACAACTCACAATTAATGATGGCACTGTTTGGTATTTTAAATTCAAAGAACGTGGCTGTCGTCGGCATCGTTCGAAAAATCAGTGAATAAATCCCAGGTCCTGTCACGTTCTCATTTCTCAAAGAACCCACACTTTCAACCACATTATTATAGTATATCCCTGTCCGCACCTGAATTGGCCCATTCTCATTATTTTGCTAACTTAAATTACTTCATTATGTCGGTAACATGGCACAGAATCTACTTCTCCTCCGCCTTCCACTGAGCAACATCAATTTATACGATGCTGTAGAAAATGTCACATCAAGGATATCAGCCATCGCAATGGATGACGGTTACTTATACATAATAATATAGCGTCAGCTCAGCATCGTGTCGTCGTCCTTTTTGAATTGGTTCCCTCTTTATAGCTTCGCCGCCAGCACTTTTGTGTTTGGGCCCGCCCTTCCAACTGCGCTCTGCTCCATATTCAGCGGTTGATTTAACTTCATGAAATCGATCAATCAATCAATCATTTATATCCTGACGAACGCGAACATGAACGTTCGCCTTCCTTTCAGGCGCCCATCAGAATAAATTGATTCAAAGACTTGACATTATAAATATTTTTTTTTTATAATTTTAATATTGTTCACATGCAGGGCTTGCTTTTGCTTCTTTGTCGACTTAATTCAAGGCAGGACCCTCATGCATATTTTTACGAGACCAGCAAAATCTTATTGTATACGCATTATCCCTAAGAGATATACACAAGCTTAATCCTCTACTCGGCCATGTTAAATCTGGGTTTTTTAATCGTTAATGTAATCCTGTGTGTTAATCCTGCCAAAACATTACCACAGACGAAAAATAAAATCCGGTCCAAATATTTGTGGCGAAACAGGATTACGGACGCATTGTTTGTTATCCTTGCAGACAAGCGGATTCAATCAAACAAAAGGGATTGTTCTACTTCTGGTGGTGATGCTGCTAGCTGCTACTGCCATTGCTGCTGTTGATGGATTTCGGGCTTGGTCGTCTTTAAGTCGTTCTTTACGTGCTTGCAAAATGTTTGGCGGTATATAAAAGTCTCGGTGAATTACCTTTCCTATTGTCTGTGAATGTACGTCACAGGATAATAATGATGTTTTGCTTCTATTATTTGGAGGTTTCTTTGATGAATTTTTGGGATTGGTGGGATCTTTATTTTTCTAAGGCTCATATATTGGTTTTTTGAAAAAAATATAGTGATTTTTTTCTTTTCCGATCATCTCATATGACTCTGTTAAATTAAAGTTAAATTAAAGGTCTTTTCTTTTGGTCAAAGTAGTTTAGCAGTGATACAGTCTTGTAAAACTTATCACTACGTCCAATTTGAATACCGACAAAAAAAAGAAAAGTTTGATTTTTTCATGAAAATTTCCACAAGATGTGTTTTTTAGTAAAAGCTTAAATCTTCTCGGGAGCCCTAGAAATGTGGAAAAGTTGGGCGCATTTCGTTTCTTTCGTGACTTTTAATTTTTTGGGTGGTCTAAGGCAACCGTTAACATGTCTATGTATATGTATATATCGATGTAACGGCAACTAGAAACCAGAGCCAGAAGGTCAAAGGATAACGACTTGAGAGCAATATTGTTTAGCTGAAATGTGAAAACACCTTAAGCCCCTGGCTGTGCGCAACAATCATAAATCATTAGCCTTTCCATATCAATCAAGAAGCTATCAAGGAGCTTTTAAGACTTCTGGAAAGAAGTTCGAGGAGCCTTCCAAGATCATAATGTCAAAGATGATATCGAAGATTTCAATGCTTACGTCAGAAAGAAACATCACTTCGGTACTAAGGTTGGTAATTAACAATAATTGACTTTGGAGCAGTAATAGGTTACCAGAGTTAAGAATCTACACCTAAACGTGGGGTTCTCTGGACGGTCGAACCACTAATCAAATCAACCTGAGTTAATTCACATTCTTTACGCAAAAAAGGAAATCAAAGTGCAGAGTACTGTCAGGTAAAAGGTTTTGCGATCAATTTCCAGACGCTGGAAAAATCTTTTTCAGGAGTATCTCTTGTCATGAAAAGTGCTGCTCATCTTAGGCATTTGGGTTTCGCAACAAATGTTAGGCCCTCTCCATTCCTGCAAAGACGCACATAGGAATGGTTCAGTGTTGTAAGTCACTAGGCTTAGAGGTTCTACGTGCAGTTTGGCCTATAGTGTATGTATTTACGAGCTTGTTAATTGACGCAGACACGTGCGTAAATTCTTAGGGGATAACATCGAAATGGACCATTTCTTTCAGAGCTCGAAAGTCGACCGTAAATAAATAGCGAAACGTCCAAAAGAAGAAGTTCGACGTTGGCGTTTGACGTCTTGGCATGACTGCAGTCAAGAGAGTTTGGAGAAATAGCGCACCCCATCGAGAAATCGATGTACTTGACTGCTGATTTAAGACCGAAATAAAAGTTCTTGGAAACAGCGATGACTATTTAGTCAGACTATTAAATCATTAAAGCAAAGTGAATTGAAACTGTTTTGAATCAATACTTCTAGCAACGATTCATTCTAAATAGATCTCATGTATACGTAGATCGAGAAATTGGTTAAGTAGATACCCCGCTTGGAGTGAATGATGAACCATTTCCAGTACTAAGTATAGAGGAGGTAAGGCTAAGCTACCTCAACACCACATCGAGTTCCAATAGGTTACTCTTGAAGCTGAAGTTAAATACTGAATTAATGTCTTGTTAGACTGCAGGTATCAAAACATCAATTAAATATATGTAGTTAGAAAGAAGCGTGCCCAATGAAGGGATTATCATCTATTCATCTACAAAGTAAGCGATCTTATGTTCTACGAGTACAATTATGACGCTGTTAAACGTCACAAGAAAATTGTCCAGCGGATTTTTTTTGTATAAATTGTAATTGGTTGTTTAACTAACGAAGTTAGGTAATTAAAAGTGGTATTCTTTGATGAGGGTTTTCTTGTCACAATGAGTAATTAGTCAGGAACGCAACCTGAATTTGAGGTTAAGAAATACTTAAAGAGCAGTTATTCGTTAGTCACGGATTTTGTACACACTTCAATATTGGATGAGTTATTGAAGGGCCGAGAAAACATCTTGTCTGGTGTTCTTGGGCTTAGAAGCTTATGCGAAAAGGGACAATGGTTAATCAAAATCCTCCAGACCATCAGCGTCACCGGCAACAACTCTAGAACAAATAGTTCCAGTTCAATAAGAAATTACACGCAGCACGCGTCAAATAAGGAAGATTATCAAATCACATTGCATATTGATGGGTATGTTAATAAACAGAACAGCAAGTACTGGTGTCACAACAACCTCAAGGAATGTCATCACAAATTACTGAAAAACGATGGTGTCCCGAGGGATTATTGGCCCTTTTTTTGTGACCATGGGGAGAGAAAACTAATGTATATTGCTGACCAATTGATAAGGATTTGGTAGCGCAATCACACCAATTTCCTAGTTGCACCAACAAAACGGAATTTCAGGGTAATTTTTCTGAAAAACAATAAGCAGCGAGTATGGAGACATACTCTGGGCATCTGGGTACTTACACTTATTTGAAACTGATACCTTAATCCGTAAAAATTCGAATTCGTGGTCACAAATCTTACGTTTTCTTTATTTTTGTTTATTAAAAATATTTTATACATTTTTTTAATAAAACTTGAATAATTTTAAAAACTATCGCATTACATATAAATTTATTTTGTAGTAAATGGCCTTTGGGGTTCTCATTATATGATTTTTCTTAATTTTTAAATTTTTTTATAACATTTCGAAAATTCAAACATTATTTTTACTGGCGATATATGTAGGTGCTATAACAAGTTTTGTACTTGGAAAAATTATCGAAGTCGAGATTTTTATAAGACTTGACATTATAATGATAGAGAACAAGGAAAAATTTGATCCCGCAATTCCGTCTGTCTGGATTTCTGTACCTCGAAGTAAGACCTAAAATGCTGAAGCAATTTTCCTCAAACTTGGTACTAAAGGGTCTTCGGTGATTTCCTAGCAAAGTAATTGAAATTGTTTTTTGGTCCAAAGCTTACCAGCCAAAGAGCCATTATGAAAAATCTAAATCATGACCATGACGACTTAAACGATTTTGACAAAAAGTATGTGTAGATACTCTTGTAGGCATCGTCTACATTTTGGTAATAAAAATATAACACAAAATTTTATTAACTTTACCTGTCATATTTTTTTTTTATTTTCTACCTAATCATTTTGGAATACAGTAAAATCTCTCTCTGCGGACAGCTCCCTTAGGCGGAGGTTTTAAGTACGGAAATTGCTCCATATAGGTTAGGTTAGGTTAGTGGGCTGACAGTTGATCTTGTTACCATCACACTTAGACCAATGTAGATCCGTTGTGATACCCTAGGTATTGTGAACCCTTGTATTGAAACCCATGATAATCCTATGTCGATCAAGCCCGTTAAGGGTATAGATGAGTTACAGCAAGCTTTAGCCTGAAATGTCGGAGGGTATTTTTAAAGTATTGGAATTTCTATCGTCACATATTAGCCTGGCTAGGGAGAGGTATACGCCTTCTCAGGGGCTATTCCTTTCCTTTACCTCCACTTGAGCAATCATTTCCCCACCAGGCCCGTAGGAGCATGTGGCTCCTTGGAACGTCTGGTAGATGAGTTTGAAAAGTCAGTGTTTGATGTATATGTTCGTTTGTTTGGTTGTTAGTTAAGTCGAAGAGGCTGTTTCCATACCAAAGAGGATTTTACCAATCTTAGGTAGAGGTGGCCCCATCGACCTACTGATGCTCGTGTTCAAAGTAGGAGTGGCAACCGCAGGTGTATAGTTGAGGTGCCCATTCTCCGTTGGTGCTGCTCCCACAAGGAACAAGTGCGTCGTTGTAGTTTTCGTTCGTTTGTAGTTGAAGGAGGTTTTCATAGATCAGGAAGAATTCTCAAGCCATTTGGTATCATTAACAAATTTTAACATGATTTTGCTTGGAGTGTCAGAAAGCTCCTCCAAGTCGCTAAAGAAGTGTCTCCCTAGATATCTGTTTCTTAGATGATATAGCGCAGGGCAGTCGGCAGTGTCACAGGTAGTGAGGAGTGTCCTCATGTATCTCCTCATCATCGCATCCTCTGCATAAGTCGTCCATACTGAGTTTAATCTTTTTATAGCTCCATATAAGTTGTAGTTTTCAGTTTCGCTTCGGCGAACATTCCCTCGTACGTACTGAAATTTCGCATATAAATTAACAAACACTTTTTGTTAAACCGACACTACAGCTGGATTAATTTAGCAACTACATAAGTGATTAATGGAAAAGTGTATAGAAATTATGATATAATGGCTCCGTTAATTAGACATGAAAATCAGGCTTCAGAAATTAAATTGTGTTCTTTCTTGAAAACACTACACGTTATCCTTAAGACTTCAAGCATACAAAAATAAAAATTGTTGATCTTCCGTCAAACACCAAATTAATTGGTCTTAAGGCATCTCATGACAAAGTTCAGAATCCACCAATGCGTAAATGTCCTAGACGCAATTCATTTCATTAATAATGCTTGGAAGCTTTTAACAACAAAAACTCTTGCTAACCTTTTTAAAAATTCTAGTTTAGCACAAATATTGATTTCGGAATTCTGAAAATGAATTTTCGATCGCAAATTAAAGGGAGATTTTCAATCTTCTATGTAAATGTACATGAATACAGATTCGAATGAATGAATGAAAAATTAAATACAGAAGATGATATAATGTCAGAAAAGGTTTAGATATTTTATGAAATTTTTGAACAAGTTCAATTGTAGATGTGTTTAAGAGTTGATTCTCATGGGCTGTGTTGGTCGGTATGCTGATTAAATGAAAGATTTTTTCATTTCCTTTTTCCCAAAGTTTCGACGGTGCTTGCCGTCTTCTTCAGGGGAGATATAAATATTGTTTTAATATGTTAAATATATTTTTAGATCGCCATCAAAGCCGTGGGGGAGTGAGGAGTTATGGTATGGGTGCAGATCTGTCTTAGTTTCATGGCAAAATATAGAGAAAATATTCTGGTGGCCCTACTCTCCAGGTTTGATCATATTTGCAAATGTGTGGGGTTGGTTAACACGCAAGGTTTATCATGGTGTTAAGCAGTGTGCAAATAAAGAGGAGCTAATTTAAGGCATCAGGCAGGCCTGGACCAACATTTCATTGGATCTATTAAAATCTTTGTATGGTTCGCTAAAGGATCGCATTTTTGACATATTTCAAAAAAAAAGATATAAGCTTCACAAAGTATGTAGTAAAATCATTTATATAGTTTCAGAATACCTACAAATCCAAATTATTTTCTCAAAAACAAAATATAAATCAATTCGTTTTCAGTTTTACTAAAATAAGTATACGGTGAGGTTATTCTTATGTTGCAAAAAATGCAAATTTTAGCTTGCTTGAATCATAATTCCATCTGCTTTTATAAATTAGTTAAAATTTCTTTTAACTTCAGGAAATCATTGGTATATGTTTGACAAAAATTTAATAAGCAAGTCCCTGCGACCCCACAATAATTTTCCAAATTATTTCTCCATCTCATCCCTCTGTCGTCCGACTGTATTTGTAAACCTAATACAATATTTTCTAAGATGTCGCTCAGAAATGCGTTATCCTTTATGTCATTATTACCCACAGGAAGAATATAAAACCACTTTCTTGTCGGATGGGCACAGCTTGTGATGGAGTTTGAATGATGAAATTTTTATTTTCGGGACTTATTCACCACAATAGCTGGATGATGTTTGTATTGTATTCCTATTTGGAACTCCTTCCGTTTCATTGTTCGATATATAATTTCGGTCTTTTTCAATACCAGTTTATTTCTTCGGTTACTTAAAACGTTCTTTCATCCAATGTTTCTCTAGTTTTCTACAGAAACTACTGAGTTGTGAACTAGAAAACAATACAAAAACGTATAATGACCGATGGAACAATTAAGACGTTTTTGTGACGTTTTAATGCAGAGAATTATTTCTTCCTCAAAAATGAATCTGTGTGTGTGTTGTTTGGTGATAGAATTACGCCTTCTTTGATTTCAGAATGAAAGAAAATTAATTCAAATACAATAATGTTGAAGGAATAATAATAATATAAAGAGAATTAAGGACATGGGTATACTCGTAGTTAGGCTACCTTTCCTATTTCTATTGTTTGGGAGTGATAAGTTGGCTACGAGTATTAGAGGATTTCAAAAACAATGTCGGAAGTTGTTTGAAGTTTTTTGTTTTATAGCTTAAGGGTATATAATTACATCTGTTAACATAGTTTTTAATACAATCAGGTTTTAAAACTGTGGCTGCAAAGTCAAAAAAAAAATGCTCGCAATTTCTGAGTTAACCAGTAGTATTTGTATTACTAGCATTTAGCGAACAAAAGATGTATCAACCTCTTGGAGACTACCTTAAACTTCTGATATACAGTATACACATCACATTGACACCTGAGAAAACAGAAGCGTTCATAATATTTAAAAACAACAAAGCAACAAATGTGCAGGACAGTCAAGTGGACACCAAACTACATTCTTTTGTCAGCTTTTGAAAATCTGGGAACAAATTTAAGAAAAGGAATTAAAAACGAACGGAAAATAAATACCATGAGTGATAAGAAATAAGAATACTTAAAAGGCAAGTATCTGGAGACATCAATGAAAATAGGAATGACTTACCTAAGACGCGCTACTTATTTATTTATTTACATAACTAAATTGCTAGTTTAAAAAAAAAAATTACAAAATTTCTAACAAATTTTATAATACGATCTTAAACAATTTCATGGAAAAATGTTGATTTAAAGTGACATGAATTTATTATTGTTTTATCAAACAAATTGTTATATTTATGATTGTAGAAATTAAATAGTTTAAACATTTTATTTAATGGAGAAAAGTTCTCATAATTGGTACGATAGTTTGAAATATGTATAATCTCCGGTAAGTTCCTCAAATTTCTTTGAGGAATATTAAAGTTAGTACGGGACAGAAGGTGCAAACAGTCTATGTATGTTACAATTGATTAATTTTACAATGAAAACAAAACATAAATAGGAACGTCTGTTCTCGAGACTGGGTATATCAATAAGTCGAAGTCTGTTGTTATAAGGTGGGAGATCATAAGGATTATCCTCCAATCCTAGTCCCCTGAGCGCAAACCTACTAAATCTTTTTTGCACCTGTTCTAGTCTATTTTTATGATATTCATAATGAGGTGACCAAACCTGACAAGCGTATTCTAGAATGGGGCGAACAAAAGATATAAAAAGCTGCTTTGTCACGAAAGGGTCTGAAAATTGTTTCGACTCTCTTTTTATCCAACCAAGAATGGAACTAGCTTTGTTTGAAATTGAGTTTATATGTTGAATGAGTTCGAGTTTGCGATCAAATGTGACGCCAAGAATAGATATAACGGTTTCACGGGATATTGATATGCCATTAAACAAATAGTTGAACGAAATAAAAGAAAACTTTCTCGTAAAACACATAGTTTTACACTAACTTATCGATATTAAGAAACAAACAATTACGAGTACACCAGTCAAAAAACGGATTAAAATCGCATTGCAATTCTTCACAATCACGAGTGTTTGTAATAGTTTTAAAGATTGTTGTATCATCGGCGTAAATGAGACACTTGGAGCATCTTAACATAGATGGTAAGTGTTTATAAATAAAATAAAAAGGATAGGGCCTAAATGACTACCCTGTGGAATTCCTGAATTGATTTTAAACTTATTTGATTCGCAACCGTTAAATAACACTGAATAAGATCTGTCTAATAAATAAGATTGAAGCCATTTTACAAAATTTTCGCTAAAACCTAATTTTCTTAACTTAAAAAGCAAAACACGATGTGATAGCTTGTCAAAAGCTTTACTGAAATCAGTAAATACACAATCTACTTGTTTATTGTTTTTAAATGAATCAATACAATTTTCAGCTAATTCTATTAGAAAAGTAACAGTAGAGCGTCCTTTTATAAAACCATGCTGATTAGGAACAATGAATGACTTAACATAAAAACATAAAGCTTCACAAATAATAGCCTCAAAAAGTTTAGGATTCACAGATAATTTGGCAATAGGCCTGTAGTTTTTCACTTCGTCTTTTTTCCTTTTTCAGATTGAGCCATAGAGCCTAAACCAACTAGTTAGCTCCTTTCTCGCACGCCGAATTGGTTAAGGTTCTCTTCCCTTTTTAAAGTCCCGCTCTGAATATCAGTCTTCCTTGGGGTTGGATTTAAGTCTTCTTAACCTTCTTAATATAATACATATATTAACATAGGTATAATGTGTTATAAATACAAATGTCTTCATAAATGGTCAAAGTTGAAGTTTTAGAAATGTCAAGACATCATCCCTTGTCGTTTCCACCGTGCGCGGGTAGCAACAATTTCCTCCTGAATTAGTTGTTGCACCCCTTGGTGTTTATGTTTGTATCATTTTAATTGCTGATTGAGAAATGGCGATAATCTAATGTGAGAACGAGCCTGATCAGCTTCTTGTAGAAGCTTCGTTTTCTTGCTGAGTCAATTTTTTATAACTTTCTTGGTAAACAACCAGAACAAGCCAGGAAAAGTACGTATGGTATGGAACGCAGCGGCATCAATACAAGGAATTTCACTCAAGGATATGCTTTTAAAAGGACCACACAAATTAAGGACTCTGACATATGTATGTACTTTCTGGATTCCGGATGAATAGGATTGCTATAACTGGGGACATACAAGAAATGTTTCATCAAGTGGAAGTTTATGAAGCAGATATGGCACGATGGAATATCAACTTTGGAGCCATATAGTTATATAATGAAGGTGTTAGCTTTGGTGCAACTTGTTCTCCATGTATTGTCCAATACGTCAAAAACCGAAATGCAATGGACCTCGCTGATGAGTTTCCTGATGCTGCAGAGGCTATTATTAACCGACATTTTGTGGACGACTATCTCGTTCTCGATAATGTCGATACTATCGAGGAAGCTATTCAATTGGTAAAAGAGATTAAGTATGTACATTCATTTCAGAGTAGTTTGGAAAAGTGTAAAAGGATTAATATCCTTGGATTGAAGATGCCAAGAAAGAGGGAGGGAGTTCTGTGGACTGACTCGGGAAATGTAACATATTTATTTGCTGAAATCCGATGCAAAAAGGTATAAGCAGTTTGTAATGTTTCGTATTTCTGACATATTACAAATGACTCGACTCGAAGAATGGAGATGGACACCAACGAAATATAATATAGCTGATGAAGGTACGAAGTGGATGTGAACTTCTTCTTTTTGACAAAAAAGTTCGGTGGTTCCGGGGTCCAGATTTCTTGTATACAACAATTCCTGCATCAGTTATCAAACAAGAAGAAATTCGTCCAAGATATATTTTGGTTACAAGTTTCTTGGCTCAAAGTTTCTTGATCGAATTTGAGCGATTTTCTTCTGGGACCCACCTGAATCGAGCAATGGCAAAATAAATTGCAAAGTTGGAGGTTATAGATGTTAAAAAATTTAAATTGATAGTGACTCATTGGCAGGAAGCAGTAGAATCAACGATATGTAATAGAGCCATCGGCATATAATTTTGCCCTTTTTCTAGACGAATTTTCTGGTTGGTCTGCTAAAGAGCCATGTGCCTAGTTTGGAACCCTGCAGTACCCCTGATGTGCTTCATTCATGATTTTTTGTTCAGAACATGTACAAAAAGGAATCTGTTTGTTGAATTTTTTAAAAATATATTTTACCAAATGTATTATGAACCAGAGTCTAATCAGATTGAAAATGATCTCCTTTATTCAAATGCTGACGTTTTGATCTTATTCAATCCTACAGTGACGTCGCTGTGTAGTCCCAGTAGATGTTGTATTTTTAAAAGTCTTGCTCGGAGTTCTTACTTGAAGTTTGGTATTAAATTTCTTTCGACAGAAATATTTCACTTTTTTCAGCAGTAGCGAATCTTTAACTCCACTAATCCTTTTGTCTTTTGATTGGTATTCTTTGGATAGTTAAAGATTTCCCCGATAGCTTAAGATGTTGAAAATTCCGCTAAGCTTTGGTTCCCTTTTGTCTCTTCTATAATTGAGAGTCCTGGAATATTAAAATACCTTATGTAACGAAGCGTTCCGTGCTACCCAATCTATATTACTTTCGTATTAATACCGAGAGTTGTACTTCGCCAAATTCAATTCACAAGCACCATTGACACATGACGTCACAGGAAAATCAACTACATTGATATTTTTCGTTCACCACTTATAAAGTTCACAATTTTTGTTTACTGAATAGTCATCATGAGGACCTAGTTATGTGAACGGAAAGTACCTTTTCGGTCATACACACAGTCAGGCGGCCTAGTAAATTGATTTGGTCAATCATTTGAAATCCAGACGTAGAAGAGTGCAGACGAATTGTTCATTAATTGCCACCATGGGCTTCGGTACCTGCTGATCAACCAGAGCGTTTAAACCTGCTGTTCTAGTGCCACCCGGCCGTATAGTACCTGCTGATTAATGCCACCAGGGGCGATTTGTACCTGCCGATTAGTGCCACCAGGGGCGTTGTACCTTTAGATCCAGTCATAAGCCCGACAGCCGAATAGTGGGGCTAGCTTGAAGCCGAATTATCAGAAACCAGTAGGCCCGTTACCAAGTGTCAGATCCGAATTATCAGCAACCAGTACAACTGACAACAGCAAGACCAGAACCTAAACGAGTTGATGCCGTAAATCATTCAATTACCAGAATTAAGCGAAATATTAGTAGCAGAATATTGTGTGTTATAGATTTAAGAGTTATTTTCAATAAAGATTTTGTAATAAGGTTCGAAGACCTTTTACTCTGAAGTTTCGTGTTTTCTTCAGGATGACCCTGGCGAGGCCGGCGAGCAAAACCTCGGCTGGAAAGCAAAAAGCACATCACACTTATTATGCAGTACCTGCATGGTGCACTTAAGTTGAAAGAAGGTCCTTTTATATTCTTCCTTCTCGTTATTGTAGGTCCAACGAGGTATGCGTTCGATCTTCTTTCTTAACCTTTTTCTGTGCTGGTTGATGATAAGGATGTAAGCAGGAAGATTACCTATCCTTTCTCGTCTTCTGAGTTTTCTGCTTGTCCAGTTACTTTTAATTGCACTCTCGAACTGATGGATACTTACGTCGATTTCACTGTTGTTGAGGTTAGCAAAGGTCGTTATGTCTGTAAGCTTCAGTGCCAGAACGAAATTGGTCATAGTTGATTATCTATTATCTCCAAACTGGTATAGCACTCCGAATCATAGTAACGGCCGCCCAGTATACAGCCAGTAATCGGACTTATATATGTGCCACACAGCGATAGTTCTAGAATCATGAGAATAAGTTAACAAAGTTGGTTGAAACTAAAACTAAACCAATGTTGATGAATTGCGTGGATTGTGATATAATGCCCTTTGAAACGCTGTGTGGATCAGTAATCAGTAAACGATTATTTAACCACGAAGCATGCTGTTATTTTCCAACCATCTACGGCGTCTTTGTGTTGAAGTCTCCCCTTATGGTACATAGTTTGTGTATGCTGGTTGGCAAAGTCAAGTATTTTGTTGAGATCAAGCTGGATAACTTTACATTGTTATTTATAAATTGTCTATATAAACGCCGCCTTTAAATCGAAGAAAAGGCTTCTAGATGTTCTCCAAAATGATTTTTCAACATTCTTAGGTCCGACTGCGATCTTACATCGATCTCCCTGGGATGGTTCAGTTTGAAACTTGTCACCTTATATGTTCTTTTTACCTCTCTGTACAGGCTTGCGAACCTCAGTCTTGCTATGAAATCCAACTATTTCCTAGAATGCGACAATCTCTTGCTCCTTTGTTTTCCTTCTAAAAGCGGGTATTCCTCTCCTCGCACTAAAAGGACTTTGAAGATACTGATACTGATGAACAGTTATTATTATTGGGAATATCTTAATATCGTAATGGAAGGGAAATATTGAGCCGGATAGAGCATTCAACATTCGTTAGTAGCGCTAGACGAAGAATCTCTGTCGTCTGCTCGTAAGGTTCCCTAGTAGCTCTTCTAATTCTATACAGCACCACGCACGCGCCACGGTCGCTTAACATATTTAGCTAGATGTGTTTAGTGAAATTCATCGTCAAGCTAGGTGTTTTGGTGAGGTGGTTATATAAGCCCGTTGCAGAATGTCAAAGGCGGCAACTCTGATTCCTTTTGGCAATGCTTCCACTTGTTTCAAATATTGATGGGACTTCCTAAGATGTTACCAGAGACGTGACTGGAAAAGAATCAAATTTGTTCCCAATATTTCATTATTTTGTCTTTGTTAGGGATTTCCGAAGCAGTACCTTGGCTATAACGAAGAAGTTCTCTTCCGAGTCAATGCTGAACATTTGGACAACCCAAATATTGGAGGACTGAAGGTCTCCTATCACAATTTCGGTGAATCTGCTTGACGGTTGGTTGATACGAAAAGTTCTCCATGTACTCTCTCTGAGTACTAGCTACTAAATATGTCCGCTCCTGCTAACTTGACATTGAAATCAACTAAGACAATTTTTTGACGTTAGTAAAAACTCTCTTAAGTCAGAAATCGCGTGCAATTAGTTACTTAATTAAACTTTAGAGATTAATATCAAATAGAATATGCATTTTCAGACTTATAAGACCAAATAATTACGATGGGAAGCAGTTGTGTTGGACTTAAGTTGTTAACTGATTTAAACCTAATCAAAATCCCAAATACAGTTTTTTTTACAAAAGATCTTATTGCCTTAGGTCAAAGAATTTAAATACCATAGCCGGGAAACTGCTAATATTTCCGATCTAGGAAAGTATTTGGTATCATCACATATCTCTTCCAAACGTGCACGTGGAAGCCCCCATTTGATCTGTTGGTTGAAGAATTTTTATTTTATGCGGATTTTTGTGACACGCTTGATCACATAATTGAAACTTAAGACTTCTTTACTTCTTCGAATGACAATATTACTCAAATAGACGGTTCTTTTGTTATGGATAAAGGTCGTATCACTTCATGGCTTCTACTAATTGTTTGGGTGTACCTACGTGGACCTTATTAACTGACCCAACATTCCATTTACAGATCCGAGGTTGAATGTCCTTATATTATTTTTGTCTAAGAACTTTGGCAAATTTAAATTTTAGATGACCTCTAAGAAATCTGCAGACACATCTCTTCTGAAAACAAAAAAAATTAAATATCATAGAAAAAAGCTTGAACTCCTATTTTAAAAATCTTTATGAAACCTTAAGTCGCCATAAAATCACTCAGTTCGGTAGAACGCACAAGGCCACTGATAAGAATAAATTGGAAATTTGAGGGAACCTACAGAAAAATGTGTAGCTACATACTCTTGACCAAAAATACTACAACCTCACAGGTTATTTAATACTTTGAGAAGTTCAAAATCTCTATAGTACATTTTAATTATAAATAGTGTTTAAGAAGTCGCTACCCGGCTAAAGCCATAATTGTTTATATAATTCTTCTCATTTCTATAATTTTGTCACCAAGATCAATTAATTCTTTCGCCAAAACAATTTGATGAGTGTGTCACTGTCCTTGGCCCCAGAAGCCCCAAAATAAAGAGAAATTCCCAATCCACTTTGTATTTTTCCCATACTCTACGTGAAGACACTCTGGCAATTAACACGGTCTACCACCTCAACCTTCGTTGTTCGTGCCAAAGTTAAAATATACAAAACCCCAAAACAGATAGTAGTATAGCAAGACATTGACTTTATACCCTCTCGCTCCTAGAAGATTCTTTTTCAAAAATAAATAAATCCCAAAAATATATAGGTACACAAAGGCAAAATGACTCCTCTGATTATCCTTACGACCTTGATATTAAACAATATCCTTTCGCTGTCACGGAGCTTAGAATTTCATGACTTTCATGATATCGCATCATCTCCGGGGCAAGAAAAATGTTTATTTAGGATTACGCCTGGCGATATTGTTGTTGTTATTCCGTGTAAATCATCTATCATCGTCAGATTCGACATCTTTTGTGTTTTGTCCCAAAAAAGGGTTCAACGCATTAATTAAAAGCTGAGATCCCATTTTTGGCTCAGGTGATGCACGAAAGTACTACGACAAACGTACGGGGGCTAAGGCCACGCAAAAAAACCTTAGAAAATGATGAATGAAGGGCTTAAGTAAAAGGATTTGAACGTTAGAAACTTCGGGAAGAAAAAGAAACCCGTTTTCGAATTTCCTCGGTTATTATTTTTTGTTCTTAAACAAAAGATCCTTTTTAGCTTTGCGGGACATTGTCTAAAAGCGAATCCTGACAGGCAACCCAGAGCCTCTGGCAGTCAATGCCAATGCAACAATAACAAAACTTAACTGCACTCAGATTGATTGAAAGTATCAATTTCCATTTTGATTGCTAAAGGAAAATTTAATTTTCTCCGCCATTATTCACCACAATGATGGCCATCATCGTCAAATATACCCGTTTGTCCTATATCTCACTGGGAAGCAGACATATACAGCATTAGAAAAGACGGAAGGCAGCAAACAAACAAGAGAACTCAGGACATTTTTCTTTCTTTATTCCTTGAGAGTTGAGGTTAGGACAATCGATGGACGTCTGCGAATGCAAAGAATAAGGGATCATCATTGCATTGTCTGGTGAAGTTTTTTTTAAATCTCTCTTTTTCTTTTATTTATTTAAGTTTCTTTCTCTGCTCAATAAGGAACTTGAACATCCGGACATCATTGCATTGCAATCGTGGGATAAAGTCATGAGAAAAACATTTTCTAGATCAAACTCAGTTAAGTTTGAAAAGTCTGTGCTGCAAGAAAGAACACACTTGTGATTGGATTGATAGACAACAAAATTGGTGGTTTTTCATATGTGCGGCAGGAATTGAGGGAATTCATAAACATTTCTACCGAATCCGAACGGATATGATAGAAGTCACTTTTTCGTGACAAGAATGACAAGAAATTCTCTTGGACGATCAGGCAAAAGGTTGTATCTGTACAAAAACATTTTTCTGTTTTGAGATGGCATTGAGAATTTTTGATCAAGGCAGTTAAACGTACATACCATTAATCCAAGATGTATTACGGTTGAATTGACATAGTTTGATGACATTTTTAGAAATGTTCTTTATCCGACAATTTTGTAATGTTGTTATTGCTGTTTTCATAGGTATGTCAATTAGTGTTTGTTAATTTTTGACACGTTTGCATATTTTTTAAAAACTATCCTTATCAATACAAAGACGTTTATTTTCATTGCTTTTGAGAGTTTCGAATGAATATCTTTACACACACGGCCCTACCGAAAAAGCCGAATATCCAAAAGTAAGACTTTTATATCTAAAAGCTTCCGGATTAGGTTCTAATAGACTTTCTTGCGATAACTAGCACTGGGTTTCAAAAACTAATAGACCAAGTGCTAATCCACGCAGGGCTTGTATCAGAAGATTTAGACGCACGTTTATTGTGATGAGCAAAAGTTGAATTTGACAATTTTCTAGTTGCGAAAACATTAGGAGGTCGATTGTCGATAGAAAAATTTGTGATTGTTCTAGAATACAACGTCCTAGAATACGTCGTTGCAAGGTTTCCAATCCTTGGAGTTGCCAAATCCCACAGAGATTCCATCTGAGCTAGAAGCTCTCCACTGTGCACTCACCTTAAACGCCAACCAGCATTGGTCCTCGTCTTGTGATATCACCACTCCAGAGAATGAACTCGTTGGACGAAGATGAAACAGCAAAGGTAACCCAGTCACCGAACAACAGGGAATAATAGATAAACATATTCAAGCAGCATTACCAATATCTGTTAAATGGGATTAATGAAGATCGATAGTAATAGGGCAAGCTGATAACCTACTTGCAGTCAAAGATGAACCAGCTCACCCAGAATAGAAGAGGAAGGTTTGGCTAAAAAGTAAAAAAAAAGAGGATTGCAGAATCTGATTGATTATTAGGAGACTTCTTCACTAACGGAGCTGATGCATCAAATTATCTACCAAACAAGTGATTTGCTAAGAGATTAAAGGTTATCCCTACCAAATTTGTATATAAGATCCTATCCAACACACTGTTTGAGTGTCTGCAACACATTTTGGTGGGCTTCCAGCTCGGTAAGTCAATCATATACAGCAAATTTTGTATCGAGGTGGAAGTCAATACGAGAGCTTTCATTGACAGGATTTCTTTATGGGATGGTCGAATTCGAGATCCAAGAAACACTTACTCACAAACAATGCAATGTACAACTGGATATGGCCGAAAATTTAGTTTAACCATGAGTCTATGTTGGGTTCAAGATCACTTGGTCTAGATAACTGGAAGCAGCGGGATCGAGATCGTAGATCGTAGATAATGGAAAACCGCCTTTCCGTTTCTCATGCTATGGGACTTGATGGATCGGAAACTGGTTAAGTAACTAAATAGTAAAAACCATGTAAAACAAATTGTGTATTGTTATGACAAAATATGTTCACTATAAATGCAAGCTAGACCAGAGAGAAATCGATTCCATACATATTCGTACCTTATTATGCAACCAACGATATTTAGCGGTCTCCAGATCAACAACCAAATTGATCATATTCCGATTGAATTTGAATTTTTCGAACATTCCGTGGGTCATCAATATTGGCGGCTGGGAGTACTACTTGAGATAAAATATCAAATACGGATAACGATGTTCACCGGATGCTAACATTGTAAAACTGTCATTGTTATGGACTGCTATTAAATGTGTCTCTCTTGACCTCTTGACAAGCCTTCTTACAGATAAATTGTGAAGATGAATACTGTTAATCTGGATTTTACTACACGACCACAATGAAAAACTAGACCTGAGCCAAAGCTTCTATAAGAACCATCCGGAAGTTCTCCGGACTCAAGTTAATGGTAGTGTTAATTCCAAAAAAAATGTATATTTCCAATGATTAAAATAAAAATACGATGTTTTCTTTTCTATGACGTTATAATGAATGATTTTTTATTTCTCAAGAAAGTTACAGGAAAGCAATTATTGATGATGACTTGCAAATTTTGAAAACAGCTGACGATGACATATTACTGATGACACTAAGACTTGTAAGGGTGTGTGCAAATATGCCTGAATTTACACGTAACATTCCTCCCCGGCTGTGAACGAAGTTCTCAATTATCTAGCTTCCTTCTTCTGTATTTCTCATTTTCCATGAAACATGAAACGATAAAATTAAAATATTTAGTACATTTATAAACATAAAAAAAAAATAGTACTAGATTACGCAGACACAAAAGAAATTTTAATCAAACAGATCTAGCTTTATTAACAACTTAGGAGTGCTGAATTTAACATTTATAAGTATATCTGTCTCGCTCCATTTCGTAAATCAGCGTCGGTTGTAAGTTATAGTTCAAGTGTTGTTTATTTGTTTGTTTTTTTTTTTTTTGTGATAAATAAGTGTTAATTTTAATCGAAAAACAATATTAAATAATAATTATGTGTTGTGTTTTGACAAATTCAGGTGAGTTTATTGTTACTTTTGTATTAATATATTGTTTTACGTTGAAAAATTATGTTCTTCTGTGGCAAATTTCGTTTTCCATAAGAAATATACATGTTTGTGTGTCGCCCATAAGGAATACACATGTTCGGTTGTCGCCCATAAGAAATACACATGTTCGTGTGTTTCCCATAAGTTCGTGTGTATTCTTTTTTCATTGATGAGCTTGGGTATTTTTCCATTGCTTGCCTCGTAGATGATTTCGGTAACGGGTGTCTCGTGTCTTAGGTGTAAAAAAAATATTTTTTTTTTTGATAAAATTATTTTGAATTAATTTAAGTGGACTGTATTATTATTGAATTTTGATTAATTTAATATGTATTTTAATTGGTTTTACAGGGTGTTTCTGTTTTTTTAGGTTGTAAAGTAATAGTTTTACATAAAGTTGAAAGTTGTTCGGAATAATTTTGTTGGTCTTCTGATGTAAATTGTAGTTGATTTAAGTGAATATGAAATTATTTTACGGTGAATTAAAATCAATTTAAGTGAAAATTAAAATATTTGTCGGTGGATTGAAAGCGCTGACTGTGATTTTTTATAGTGATTGTTATATGGTGATTTATATTTCTGTGACTGTGATTAATTTATTAATTTCGATTCTCTGGTGATGATGACATCGGACGTTATATTTAAATCATGTGTGAGTGTTTTTCGAATGAAATAAATATGAAATAATTTGTTACGTGACATTCCAAATACGATTTTGATTTTAATTGTGATTTCGACTGTGTATATATTATCGATTTATTTACTGTGAGTGCATCGAATGATAAAATGTGAGTGAGTGATATCTAATGTGAGTGATTTAAATGTGAGTGATATCGAATGAGTGATTTGAATGTGAGTGATATCGAATGAGTGATTTGAATGTGTGATACATAATGATTTTGATTTGCGAGCTATTTGATACTGTGATTTTGAGCGATTGTTACTGTAATTTGAAAAATGCAATTTTAAGCGATGTCGAATGTTTTGATTTTCTGTGTGCGACATTTGTGAGTTATTGCAAAACATGAGTAATTGATGTTGAATGTTTTGATTTTCTGTTGACAACATCAAATTTGTATGAGTGTGATATAATAATGCATGACTGTTAATTTATTTTTTGTGATTGAATGAGTTTGATTGTTTGACTATTTTGAGTATTTTTGTTTATTACATGTTAGATTTTCGTCCATGGTTAGATGGTTGCATTTTCATCTGCTATTTTATTTGACGGTAAGAGGCAAATTTTCGTAATTGGTCTTCGGAATTCTCCTGACTGTGTTTTCAGGTTGACGACACGAGTCAAGTTGTCTGCTCCTGTAATTAAAGATGTTATGCGCGCAAGAGCCCATTTGGAAGGTGGTAACCGTTCGTCTTTAAGCAGGACTAGATCTCCTATTTGAGGTTGCCGCTCCGTTTTTAACCATTTTGGTCGTTGTTGAAGACGAGACAGGTATTCAATACTCCATTGCTTCCAAAATGAATGGACGGCTATTTGTAATTTTTTCCAT
This sequence comes from Philhelius festivus, assembly GCA_963931855.1. Taxonomy (NCBI): domain Eukaryota; kingdom Metazoa; phylum Arthropoda; class Insecta; order Diptera; family Syrphidae; genus Philhelius; species Philhelius festivus. Next base: position 85,630,510 of record OZ007557.1, on the reverse strand, counting down.
CTATCCAGGTGAGATACTTTTTCGACTGCCAAATCTGCTTCTGGTACTAGATGTGCGGATGTTCCAATGAGAAAGTGTGCTGGAGTTAAAATGGCAAAGTCATCGAAGTTGTCGGACAGCGGACAAAGAGGCCTCGAGTTTAAACATGCTTCTATTTCTGTTAGAAGCGTGCTGAGCTCCTCAAATGTAAGAGTCTCGTTTCTGACGATTCTCTTTAAATGAAACTTTACAGATTTCACTCCGGCTTCCCATAATCCTCCGAAATGGGGAGAAGCGGGAGGAATGAAGTTCCACTTTGTTCCGACGTTGGTTGTTGTTGATTGGATTTGACTCCAGTCGATGTTTGCAGCCTTCAGCATTCTTTGGAGCTCTGTGTTAGCTCCCACAAAGTTTTTTCCGCAATCGCTGTACATTTCTGCGCAGACACCTCGACGTGCAGTGAATCTTCGAAAGGCTGCCAGAAACGCTTGAGTTGTCATGTCGCTGACTGCCTCCAGGTGGATTGCTTTGGTCGCTAAGCACACAAATATGGCGAAGTATCCTTTAAAGATTTTTCCTCCACGGCCTTTCCAAGCCTTAACATCTATCGGCCCAGCATAATCTACACCAGTATGCGTGAATGGGCGAGAGACTCTGACTCGAGGGGCTGGTAAATTCCCCATCAGCTGCTGCATAGGTTTGGCCTTGAATCGGTAGCAGATTACACAACGATGAATATGTTTTTTGACGCTTCGCTTGAGGTTTAAAATCCAATATTTGGTGCGTAGATAGCCAACCATTTGCTGCAATCCACCATGGAGAGTTTTTTCATGGGCTTCACTAATCAGCAGATTGGAAAAGCAGTGCTCCGGTTTCAGGATGATTGGGTGTTGTTGCTCATAACGGAGACTCGAATTCTGAAGTCGTCCTCCAACTCGCAAAATACCATGGTTGTCGATGAATGGATGCAGGGATCCAAGATGTTTTGAAGATGATGGCGTCTTGATTAAATGTTCGATGACTTCAAAAAACATCTCCTTTTGGACGACTCTTATGCAATTAAAAGTTGCGATCTGTAGATCCTCAGGGGTAAGTGGTTCTTTTAACTGATTTATTGTAAGTTTTTTGAGGCAAACGCGTACAATCCTCCGGCAATAAGCGATGATTCGTATCAGTTTCTTAAAATCAGAAATTTTTTGAAATAATTTTAATATCTGGTTTTCAGCTTCAACTGCATGATGTAACTGGATTTTTACTGGACGCATTTCCTCTTCAGTTTCCAAAGTTATTGACGGACTTGGATACAAAAAATTCCAATTGGATTGAAGATACTCTGGGCCTCGCCACCAAAGATTGTTGCCCTTCAGTTCAGATGGTGAAACTCCTCTTGACGCCAGATCAGCAGGGTTTTGTTTCGTTGGTACATGCTTCCATATGTTGACGTTGGTTAGCCTCTGTATTTCTGCGACTCTGTTGCTGATAAATGTTTTCCATTTTGATGGGGGTGCAGCTATCCAACATAGTGTGATGGTGGAATCAGTCCACGCGTAAGTGTGGATTTCGCCTAACTGCAAAACACTTTTAACATAGCGAAGAAGTCGAGCCAACATAACAGCACCGCATAACTCAAGACGAGGAAGTGAAATAGTGTTAAGAGGAGCGACCCTAGTCTTAGACATGACGAGGTGAGTGTGAATTTTGTTGTTTCTATCTAAAACCCTTAGAAAAACTACAGCCCCGTATGCCTTCATAGAAGCGTCACTAAAACCATGCAATTCTAACTCCAAATTTCCTCTTTCAGTGAGAATCCAACGAGGTATCCGGATTTGTTCAAGCAGTGGCAATTCTGACCGAAGAAAAATCCATTCACGCTGTAATTCCATTGGAACAGGAACATCCCATGCTAAGCCTTTCAACCACAATTTTTGCATAATTATTTTTGCCGAAATTACGCAAGGTGAAATCCAACCTAGTGGATCAAAGAGCTTAGCAATCGTTGATAAAATGGTTCTCTTGGTGATTTCAACTGTTTCGTTCTGCACCCACTGAAAAGAGAAGGAGTCGCTGGAAGGAAGCCATTTTATACCCAAAGTTTTAATGTGTTCTGAAGAATCAAATGGGAGAAGAAAATCAACTTCACGTTCTTGAGGCGCAATATTAACTAGAGCTTCTTCAGAATTGCTTGCCCATTTACGTAAATGGAAGCCAGCCGATAAAAGAAGTTGATTGATTTCGGAAACCTTTTGTTGAGCCTCTGGAATTGAGTCCGCTCCACTAACCAAATCGTCGACGTACATTTCTTGACGTATCATCTGAGCTGCTAATGGATATTTTTCCTTTTCATCATCAGCAAGCTTATTCAACGTTCGAGTAGCCAGGTAGGGAGCGGAAGCTGTTCCAAAAGTCACGGTTTTCAATCGATACAGCTTCAGGGGACTCGTTTTCCTGTCTCGCCAGTAAATCAGCTGATAAAAGGAATCTGGTTGACTTATCTGGATCTGCCGGTACATTTTTTCGATGTCAGCTGTTAAGGTTATCTTAAATTTTCTCCATTTAAGAATTATATCCATAATATTTGCTTGTGTTTTAGGCCCAACCAAAAGATGCTCATTTAAGGAAGTCCCATCTGTAGTTTTAAAGGCAGCATCGAAAACTACCCGAAGCTTCGTAGTTGTACTGGATTCCTTAAACACGGCATGATGGGGCACAACATAATGGAATGGTGATTTGAGAATTTCACCTTGGCTAACATCTACTTCTTCCATCTGATCGAGCTGAAGATACTCCATAATGCAGGCAGAGTACTGTTTGTGCAATTCAGGGTTGTTGCCGAATTTTCTTTCAAGCTGAAGAAATCTTCTTAGTGCTCCTTGTTGACTTGCTCCTAGTTCTGGGCGAAAACCTTCCTTGAATGGTAGCGAAACTTCGAAACGTCCATCTGCTAAACGCCTTGTATGTGTCTTGAAGTGATCTTCACAGGCAATGTTTTCTTCCGTTTCGGGATCCTCAAATGGAGATTCTTCGATTTCCCAAAACCTTCGAAGTTGTGTATCCATGTCGACAAGCTGCAGATGAACATGACAAGTTTGCATTGGTGCCCTACCAAAGATGATCCAGCCAAGTTGAGTATTTTGAGCAATGGGTGCTATAGGCTCATTTCCCCTAACAATCTCTGGCAAAACGACCTCAGAAAAGACATCACTACCTAGAAGCAAGTCAACACTAGAAGGTTTGTAAAATGAAGGATCAGCTAAACTCAACCCCTGAATATGTTTCCACTGTGGAAGAATTTCCTTATTGGGAAGCAAACCAGTTAAAGTTTTAAAAACCAACGCCCTAGCTTCAGTTTCAAATGAGGTATGTATCGATTTAAGTTTTATGTTGACAAAGCTTTGACATGATCCATTTTTGTTGTTTCCAAATCCAGAGACTTCGATGAAGGTACGACATTTCCTCAAATTAAGTTGTTGCGCAGCTCGTTCAGTGATAAAAGTTGCTTCTGAACCTGGATCTATCAGCGCTCTCATGTTGATAAACTGTCCGTTGACTGCTTGTACTTGAACAACCGCTGTAGCAAGCAAAACCAGCGTATTGATTGAATTTGAGACGTGATAATTCTGCATGGTAGAGTTTGTCAAAGCTTCGGTACTACCTGATGGATTGAATGGTGGTGCATCTGGATTTATATGTGTTGAAATTTGGTGTGTATTTTGATTGTTGTTAGGAATCAGAGACTGTGAATTTTTATTTCTATTGTTTGTATTTGTAGGAGCTGAATGTGAATCATAAAAATTTGATTGATTGGATTGTGAACTGTGAGCACCAAAGGAATTGTAATTGCTGTGCGAATGATCGGTTGAAGAATTGTGCAAAAGCGTGTGATGTTTTTGGTTGCAGTTAAAGCAGCGTTTTTCGCTCGGGCATTGAAAAGTTTTGTGGTTGTAAGCCAAACAATTTTCACAAACGCCGATTTGCTTAACGTTTTTTAACCGTGTTGGTACATCCAGCTTCAAAAATGAGTGGCACGAACGAAGTGAATGCTGACCCTTGTGACATACTGAGCAGCTATACTTCTCCTTCCTAACCGTCTTTAAATGCAAAACCTTTGATTTCAATTTAAACTGCTCCTTACTCCAGCTTTCTTTAGACTTGGAACCTTGCTGACCGATGACTTCTAAAGAACGAAACCTAGTTTCCAAAAATGTTGAAAATTCCTTAAAGGTAGGTAAATCTGTTTTCAAACCTAACTTTTCTTCCCACATTTGTTGAGTTTTCGTTGGCAATTTTTTCAGCAAAGTGAAGATAACTATTATGTCCCAACTGTCTACCGGAATACCTAAGTTTTTCAAAGCGTGAAGTACCTCTGTTGACTTGTCTAACAGGCCCTTGATGGAATCGGCTGTTTCTACACTGATTGTCGGCTGATCGAAAAACGTTTTAAGATGTGCTGTGACCAAAATCCTTTTATGGTCGTAGCGAGCTACTAAAATTGACCATGCCTGGTCATAATTGTCATTATTGACCTCTAGGTAATCTAACAACGACGCTGCACTACCTTTTAAACACGACTTTAAATACGTTAACTTTTCTATCTTCGACAGAGATGAATTATCATGGATCAGAGCTACATAAAGATCATGAAATGGACGCCAATTGTTGTAATCGCCACAAAAAGTCGGGGGAGTTATCCTCGGAAGTTTTATATCCCGGACGTTCGACGTCCTTGACTCATTGTGCGAGAAAGATTCCCGAATATTCTGGGATTTGGCACCATCTCTTCCATCATCTCTCGATTTTTCACCGAGTCCGAAATGCAAACCATCTAACCTATCTAACTCATCTAACATACAGGCTTTGTAAGAAAGGCAAGTTTCCATCGTACTATCGTAGACTTTCTCACACTCTTTTAAAACCTTCTTATCTTCTTCGGAGCCTTGAAATGTATCATATAAATCGCATATTTTTCTAAAGTTTTCTTCCAAGATACTCAAGCGCCCTACTAAATAATTCTTAGTTTTCTGTTCTGAATTCAAATTGCTGAATTTTTCGCTATTTTTCACAATTTGCGAACAAGTGTTCATGAAAATCTTGTACGACGGCGAAGCACTCATTTTAATACACTCAATATATATAACAAATCAATGTAATAAAAGATTATTGCACTCACTATATGTATGTATGTATCAATATAATTTTATATGTATGTATTTGTCAATATAGTTTTATAAAATTATTGCACTCACTTTGATCCTTGATTATTTAATTTGTCGATTCAGGTTTCAGGTACTGCGACTCCACAAACAATACTTAAGCACAAATGACTGCAACAATAATTGTTCAAAGTAACAGCACAGGACGACAGCTAATGGCAACGGCTCTGGATAACGGCTACGAATAACGGCACTCGATAAGGATTACGATTAACAGCTCAGCAACGGTACACAAAAACCGCAATGGATTAATTATCAGCAATATATTTCCGTGGTGAAATTCCAATCGACAAAAAAAAAAATATATGGTTTTGTCGGAGTATGCACATAAATTGGTAATATTGATTGAATTTTACTCACATGAATTTCCTTTAATTCCTTTAAATTTATTGTTTTAATTGCAGGTGTCCTTTAAATTTGTTGTTTTAATTGCAGGTGCTCCACTGGACTCAATTAATTAAAGATGCTCAGCCGAAGGAAGTTTCAATAGTTGTTGCTCTGCTAGACAGGACGGCACAAGAAAACAGCAACTTTCCAATTTGTAGAACGCTGACGCAACGACGACGAAATCCACACACAATATCACAGCTCTAGTTTTATTTTATCACAGTCTCTTATCACAGTACTTTGTTTTAAATCACAGAATAATAAAAATTATCTGGCTCGATTGGACCAAATGTTAATTCCAAAAAAAATGTATATTTCCAATGATTAAAATAAAAATACGATGTTTTCTTTTCTATGACGTTATAATGAATGATTTTTTATTTCTCAAGAAAGTTACAGGAAAGCAATTATTGATGATGACTTGCAAATTTTGAAAACAGCTGACGATGACATATTACTGATGACACTAAGACTTGTAAGGGTGTGTGCAAATATGCCTGAATTTACACGTAACAGGTAGTCTCACGGCTAATTAATGCTCATCACAATCATCTATCAAAGGGTGAAGCTATCTATCCAAGGTTACAAAATCCTAACGAGATAAGATTGGGAATACTGTAGTAGATTCAAACTTCGTTTTGATAATCTTGAAATAGAACTTTTTCAGACTGCCTAACGAACAAGACAGACAAGATAAGATGCTGCAATTGAGACAGTAACGAATAAAATATTTGTCCAGCTAACTGACAAAAAGTGATGTTAGTGATATCCAGATTTAATTTCTATAAGACTGATGATTTGGATCGTTTACTTACCTACCAAACTAGCTATTAAAAGACGACTTGGCAAGGAACATGTACCAACTGATCTGTAAAATTTAGTCGGTTGAAATAATAACCGAAGAATGAAACCCCAATAAGTAGGGCTCCATCTAGAGGAAAAGAGATTATCTATATGAAGTGAATAAGTCTCCTTAAAGTCAGTTGTAAAAATGTTTGAATGTCTAAATCCATTGTAAGAAATCTGACTGGTTTCTATAGGCGTTTTTCTTTTTTAGTTCAGAACAGAACCTGAGTTGTCAAAAAATAAATTATGTTTCTTTTTTTAGTTCAGAGTGTTCAGAGTTTCGAAAATGTGTTTCTTTTTTGGTTCTGAGCGTGTTCAGAGTGCGCTCTATAAGCTCAGAATAAAATAACTGAGCAGACAGAGTAAAATGCTTAACACAAGCATTTGACAGATGGAAATTAAAAAAAAATGGCGACAGCTACAAAAGTGTTTTGTTTCAAAATATACTCAGAGCGCTCAGAGCACGCTTGGTTCAGAGAATTTTCGGAACATGCTCGACATGCTCGGACTCTGTTCAGAGCTCTATACTGAACTAAAAAATAAAAACGCCTTATATCAGTGTGGTTCACTGGTCATGAAAATTAAACGCCAATCAAAGCGTTATGCTCCTCGCCTTTCAAAAAAGCAGAGATCTTAAATTGATGAGGATCGATAGGGCTGACAACTGGCTGCTCTGTAAAATTCTGCAACAGGACCGCGCAACTATTTGATTTCGAGGAAGGTCTAACGTAAGGCGACGAGTTATCAATTCAATAAACTTTTTAACATTGTTGAAGCAATTAAAGGCAGAAGCAACAGTTTAAAAAAAAATCCATTCAAATTCGTGGTTAATATTGATTTTAAGGTATTTGGCTGAAGGAACAGTCGATACAATGGATTTTTCCTTGTGAATTGTTACCCTAAAAGACCAAAGGTGGCTTTTTCAGCAAACAAGGTCATGGCAACAGTTCTTTGGAAAGCGCATGGTTTTAGTCACATCGATTACATTGAAAAGGGTAAAAAGATACCCGGAACACATTACACAGAGCTGCTAAATCAATTTAAGGTCAACTTGAAGAAAAACGCTCTTTTTCACCAGGTCAACGCACCAATCCGGAGTCGTAATGGCAAATTACATGAGTTTGTTTAGAAACTTTTTCCAGCATTTACCCAGAATTTGACCCCTAGTAACTATTTCGTGTTCCCAAACATGAGAAAATGGCTCGGGAGCATGTCTTAATATCGAAGGATAAAAATCTCGAATGACAAAAATCTAGAATACAATTGCTTGTAATCTAGAATGCAAAAATCTCGAATGCACATAAATCTCAAATGAACAAAAATCTCGAAAGACAATATTATCACGAAAAAAATCTCGAAAAAAAATATAAATTCGAGATTTTTTTTTACCTATTTTAAGAGTTTACACTTAAATGAAACACATTACATATTTAGTTTATTCAACAATTTATTCCCTTTTTTGGGAAAATAAACAACAAAAAATCAATAGTTAACAAAAAAAATTCATTAGGTATCATATTCAAATTACGAGTATAAAACATATCATTTCATCAACTTTCATTTTAATAAGTTGTTTTTATTAGCACTCACGTTGTGATAATACACGAACTGAAACAACACTAAATTGAGATACCAGTTTAACAGTTGCATGGGTAGTTTACTAGTCAGTCTCAGTCGTGGTTTTGTTAAACAGATATTAATAATCCAGAATAAATATATTTATTTTTGAAACAATGGTTACAATTCGCGCGAATTGTAACCATTGTCTCAAAAATTAATATATTAATTCTAGATTTTTGCATTCGAGATTTTTTTTTTGAGATTTTTGTGTTTCGAGATTATTCATTCTAGATTTTTTTTTTCGAGATTTTTTCAATTCTAGATTTTTGTTTTCGAGATTTTTACTTTCGAAATTTTTGCTTTCTGGATTATTATTTTCGAGATATCGTGGTAGACCCAATGGCTCGGAGTTAAAAGATTTGGGTCGATGAAGAGGTCATCGTTGAGAAACATTAGGAGAAACGTTTGATGAAGTGTATTGAATTAGATGTCCCGGATAGTATCGGCCCCATTGTTTTGAAGAGCTTTTCCTTAACGCTGGTTTAACCACTGCGTAAGCTTCTCCATCTTTCTTATTCTTAAAGTTTTATTCCGAGTGGATGAAGAACAGCATTTGACGTATTCGATGATTTCAAGCCTTTTTTCATAAAATAAATGCTGTTGTGCCACAAGGTTCCGTTTTGTCTCCGACTCTCTTTCTCATATTTATCAATGATCCTTAGTGTGAAACTTCTAATCTTTTGAATTGTTTTGCTGAGGACAGTACTCTTATCTACATATTCGTTAATACGATCTTGTCAGAATGGCATCGTATGCTAACGCTAAGCTAATTTTATTCTGATATCGATAGTACTGTTAAATGGAGAACCACGTAGAATTTTATGCTTCAAAAACTCAACGTTTTCTTCTGTCGTTAAAGCGGAACGCTCGACTAACTCACTTGAGCCTCTCGGAGAGTGCTTTAAATGATAGGTGAGAACTACAACATAAGCATTTGAATATCTCAAGCACTGCGCCGCAATGTTTCTTATCTTTCATTACTTTACCGTTATTTTTGTAAACAGTTCCTCGTGAAATAGCCAGTTAAATTCTTTTCCTTAAACAATTTAACTGTATTACTCGCGTTTCAGGGATCCCAACTTCAGATATACTGTTAAATTTAGAGATTCTTTCTTTAACCGCATTACACGAACGTGGAATGCTATATACGGCTCAATATTTACCTCCCAATGCGATTTTGAGACATTCAAAGCCAATTTGTATCGGTATCTCCCTTTAAATCTTCTCCATCTTTCCTAAACGGTGCTCGCACTGTGCTCAAACATTTTAAGTGCAGTCAGAATCACTTTAGCGCAAAATATAAAAAAAGAGAACTAAAAGGAGGCTATGTTGAGAAATAAAATGTTTTTATTCCGAAAAGAGTTATCCTTATTTGGTTTTTCTGGGACTAATTGACCAACCCCATATACGGCTTATGTGAAGGTTTTCAGAATGGGCACAGTATTGCGTATAGCTAGGTAGTTCAACAAACAACGTCTTCCATATAGCGAGAGAACGAAGCGGTAGCGAACTGTCAGTAACACATTTACAAGTAATGAAAAGGAGACGGCGAAAATAGGTTCACCGAATATTGAGTAAAGGCCACCCCTACCCTACCCTCATGAGAAATTTAGATCTTGCGGGATATATTTGAAAAAGGTATATTCCTGATCAGACTCTGCTATCATGAACCTTATTAAGCAATTTTAACCTTTTTAAATCGATAAAACCTATCAAGCTCATTTGCTGATGGTACACGAAATTATGACAGACTTGGCTTTCACTGCATGAATGGCCAAAGTGTTCTCGGCTTCCCGTTTGCGAAAGTCAAAAAATTTTAGAAAAACTCCAAGACTCATCACCTGTTGTAGATCCAATAATAATGGATGACGAATAAAGGAAAGTCTCTTCTTGTCCCACCTACTGTCCCAACTCAACCAACATTTTGATAAGATAAACTCAAATAGAAGGATAATAATTCGCAAATAGTTTCTTCAATGCGATTCAATTCAATTTGAATCAAAAGAAAAACGATTCACATCTCTTTTTCTCTTCGGTTAGCTTTGGGTATCAATTTTTGTTTCCGTATTTTCCCCCATTTTGTTTTTCCTTATTATTTTTTTTTTTTTTTTTTGCTATGTCATGGAAATCATTGTATGTTTAAAATATTTATGGAATAACCGTTCTCGAGAAATAAGAAAATTTCACTTATACTCTTGATGATGAGAGTCGTTTTTGCAACTGTATATATGCATTCATTTCATTGAAGCGTAGAATGTGGAAAAGATGCAAAACAGCACAGAAAATTTGCAATCATCATAATGATCAAAGGATAACATTTCGCTTTCTATAGACGAGGACGAAAAGATGAGGACCAGGACGTTGAGTTTAGTTCCGAAGCAAACTAAAAAAAAAAATGGTGTCGGATGGAAGAGGGAAAGCTACTCGTATATACCTATGCAAAAGAAATTTCGTTCGGTTTCTTAGGTTGCAAGAATAAATTATTAATTCTATGGCGATGAGGAGGAAATCATCCAAACAATGAAAAAAACAAAAAAACAACTTCTACCTGGCTGGATTATATACATATTGAAACTCCTTGAAAAATAAGTTCTTCTTAAAGATTTCTAACGAACTTCCTCTTTTAAATATGAAAAAAAACCAGCTTTGTATTCTAGTACAAAATGTGATCAAATGAGGAAAGTCTCCATTCCATCCCTTCGAAGAACGGATTTTTATTTTTTTTTTTGTTTCAAGACAAATGGAATTAAAATCAAATTGAATTCGCAATTCGACAAAAATGGCTCCGTTCTACACAGAGCACATCCCACACACACATGAACATCGATTATTTCTCACTTAAAAAGTTAATCGAACTGACATGTGTAAGGATATTCGTTGTCGGTTTCCCTCGATTGATTGCGTGCGTGTGTCATTTTGTAGAATCGTTGATCCTTGAAAGAGATAACTCGCAGGAAATTGAAATAATTTCAAATTTTAAATAACGTAATCAACGGTAAATTCGGGCTGATTTCAATTTTCTTAAAATTCAAAAAAAAATCCTGATTTTCTTTTATTTTATTCCAAGAAAAAAACGGAACGGATCAAATACGAGTAGATTGAATGGATTTTTGAAAAATGCGATGGCGTATGGAAATTTTGTGGTAGGAATGGTGGCTGTTTGTCTGTCAGAGGCAATATCAAGCCAAGCATGGCAAAGGAACGTAATTAAATGTCAGTGTCATCGCGTGTTTTACTAATTTGATTCAAATATGATTTCTCAAGAGAGATTGCGAATTACTGTCAGAAATTGTTTGGGGTACATTTGGATGGAAAGAGATGAAATGAAGTTGATGCATTAGGAAGGATAAATGTTGACGTTTTTCTTATTCCATACAAAAACCTAATTATCTTAGTGGATTTTTGAAAGGAAACGAAGAAACTGTGCCCAACAGAAATAGATTTGCATGCAATGTTTTTTTTTATTAATTTTTTTTGAGATCCTTGTAAAGGGTTTTCAATGGGTGAAAGTAGATTTTGGTGAGCTGTGGCGGCCATCTTTTACATCTGTTCTTTTTACTCAGTTATTGATGCGAAATCCCAATGTCAGTAAACACGATTGAACAGCACCCCTAAATGATATAATTTTAATATCAAAGTGAATGATTGTGCAAACGTTATTGCATGGTGCACGTTTTACGGTAGACGCGAAGGCCTTTTACAGTCTACTCTTCAACGTTTTTTTGCCAAATTTGAGATGAACAGTGGGGTAATCAAAAAGCCAACTTCCTTACATGAAAGAAACGTAAGATCAACCGAGAACAGCTCCACGGTCCGTGAATATCGAATGCCGCGACAATCGATTCCTCGCGTGCACGAGAGCTCGGACTTTCGCAGACTTTAACATTGCGAATTTAGCATCGGGATTGGGGCCTACAGCCGTAAAAGTCCAACTAACCAGGAGCTCAAAATTCATTTCCATAGACAATGCCATTTGTTCGCTGACTGGGATTGGGAATGTTTGGAAGAGGACGCCAATTTTGTCCAAAAATCATCATCGTGTTTTTGGACGAAGGGTAAAATATGGGACGACGCCAGTCTACATCGTGGATTTTGGAGCCATCAGCCATTGCTCGGATATGTTCAACCGTAGGAATCAGAGGCGTGAAGTTGAACGATGTCATATTTTATTCATAACGCCATACATGGGTCTTTCAAAAATGTTGTTTAGACCTCACACACCGCTTGTTTAGTTTCATTTCAACATCTTCTTTTTATGATGTACAATTTGAGTACAATTCTCCATCGTTCCGCTGAAACTAGAAGGAAACAAGGACATGACCTAACATCGACCAGAACAAAACGTAAATATTGATATCAGCAACTTCGAAGTAGTTTAAGGAGTAAATATTAACTCGATGAGCAACCAGTGGTTATTTATGACAAAGAATGAACAAAAATTTCCAAAAAGAGTCAAAAGAGTTTTTGGAAACCCAGCCGCCAAATTCAAAGTTATAGGTGAGACTGATACTCCGATTTATTGTCGAAGACAAGTTGGTGACGCCGAGTATTAAGTAGAGTCTTATCACCGTTCGGAAGCGCGGTATACATATACCTAAGAATGTAAGTTAGTTTCCTAAAAATAAAAAAGGTGAACTTTTTTGACATTAAAAATATTGGTGAGATTTAAGCCTACATTCGATACTGAGAGTGCAACGTATTTGGACTGTTTTGGATCGGATTCTAAAACAACATTGCTCTTTATACTCCTACGCTGTCTCTTACAATGATGTCCATTATGACCTTAAAATCGATTAAAAAGTGTTCGGTATCAATTTGATGTTCCTGGGATTTTGCCAAGGTCTGTCGAAGTAAAATATAATGTCAATTGTCAAAGATTTACTTTCTTGGGCAAACTGATACCACATTATGTGCCATAGATGATCTTGTAGGCAATTATAAGGAGACCTATGTATGTATGTAAAGTTGGCGCAGTTCAGAGTGTTTCCAATCTTAAGGAACCGTCACGATAAAAGGGGGATTCGATAACTCACTTTCTCAGAAATCTGCTATTTCCCAAAGACGTAAGTTTCATATCGGAACTTATACTATAATAGAATTATCCCAGTGATCTTGGAAATATAAAGAGCTCCAAGTTGTTTAACGATTTCGATTTGCTCCCTAGATTAAATGTGGTATCACAATGGACCAACTAATGGCCCATCTAAACGACCGACTTGCCATTGATAACACTTCGGAGTTTAATGCCACGATACCGTTACAATTACACTTCCGAAGGAGATGGGCGTAAATCTGAGAACGGATATAAGAAGCTGAGGGTAAAGTTGTAGGCAAAAAAATGAAGCTGGTGGGAACACCAGCATTTATTTTATGAAGAAAGTAATTTCTAATCCAAAGAATAAGAGTTTCGTTGATATCAAACCACGATAAGAGAGCCTGGTGCCAAACTCTATCAAATGCCTTAGAAATATCAAGCGCAATAATTTTACTTTCTCCAAAATAATGTAAAAAGAACTGTGCCACTCTTAGATGAGATATGCCATCAGATCACCAGTGCACAGTGGGTACCCGCCCATACAAAGTGCGGCCAAAAATATTTGCTTGTTTTTTTTCTTAAGAAACGCTGATGTTATTCTTTTAGTTTGTTTATTTGTGCATAATTATAGAAAAAAAAAACATAAAATATTAATAAAATTAAATTTTTATTAGCTCTAATGCAGATTTAGATAATAATGATTTTTTTTTATTAGGTAATTTTCTTAAATTTGATATTAATGGATCGGAAGTTAATAGAAGTCTTTTGAAAAGGTCGTTATTTGTGACAACGCGAGACATTTTTCTCGTGTGATGGAGTCTGTAATTTTTTATATCCTTGTTTCGGGACTCTGCGGCTTCCTCACTCAATTCGCCTATAGAAATAAGGCCATGATGTTCAATGACCGATGCACCATGTAACAACACCTTGTGAACCGAAGCGGGTAAATAATACCATGGATAGGTTTTTATTATCTGCTCAGCTGTCTCCAAAGCAAAAACTTTGAATTTATCGGCTTCGATGTTAAACCCAGAGTTTAACACTTGTAAAATTGTGGCACATCTGTCTATTAACGTTTGGTCGATTCCGGTTATTTCAGCCGCAATTTTAGGATTTTTAAAAAATATTCTAGCTGTATTGCCATCATTTGAGGAACCACTTCCGCCTGGTTTCGGTCTGTCCACAATTAATCCTAGTTTTTCTCGGAACTGAGCTTGAACACTTTTCTTTTTATTTTCGAATTCAAATTTATCGTCACCTCTTACCTGCCATTTCTTAAATGTAAGTCTGTACGAAATGTGTACAAAAAACTCGAAAAACCTTATCCATGCGTGAAGTGGAGACAAGCCAAAAGAAAAACTATTTGTATTGACCACCTTTTGAAGGCACAGATCAATGTTATTCATTTCCTTGGGTGTAGCTCCACATATGTAACATTTCAATGATGTGGAGTCGTTCAGCGCGTTACAAACTTTACCGTCCACCATAGTTAAATGTAAACTGTAGTTGACTGACCATTCAACATCAGCGATCATTACAGTTAAGGGTTGCAACGAATTAATTTTTTCTAAAAAGTACTGTTCTTCAGACACAGATACAGCAGCAGTTTCTTTTTTAAACTGAAACCTCATTGGACGACAGTATCGTGTTGAAGCCGATCGAGGATTTTTCCAAATAATTATCTCTTCCGTATCCTTTTTTAACTGAAGCTGCAATGGCACGTAAGATGTGACAAATAAGTCACAGTCTTTCGCGTCAGATTCACGAAAATTCTGCTTGTACTCGCTTTGCCCAGTACTTCCATCAAATCCCCATTTACCTTCTAAATGAAGACTTTTAGAGGATTCTTTGCTGAGTGTTTTTAAAACATCTTTCTCAGAAATTAATAATCTAGTTGCTGTGTGGTCAAGTAAAGCTTGTAAATCTACTTCAGCACTTGTTTCCGTTACTGTTAGTTTGTCGGCTTCTGGATAACAGCTCTCCTTTTCCTTCTGGATAGCTTTGTAGCTGGGCAACCCATTTTTTTTAATTTTTGTGTTGACAAAGTTTTGAATAAGTAAGTATTGATTTTTTGTTAACTTCGCTTCAACGAAAAGAGATAATACTTCAGAACAAGTTACAGGCAAAGATTTTTCATCTTCTATATCCGAATTTGTTGATGTTTCACGTAAAGCTGTGGCTATAGAATCATCAGTCATTGATAATTCTGCCAAACGTCTTCGCTTAGTACGAGCAGAACATTCCTGAAAAGTTTTCCTGGGACGACCTCGTTGCTGTGACGCACTCGCACTCGTACTTGGATTATTTTCTTCAGCAACGCTTAGTGAAACGATCTCAGATTTATCGAGCCATGCGGAATGAGATCTTATCAAACAATTTTTTCTGGCTTTACTTTTTTTCCAAAATTCCGTTAACTTATTGCAAACCATAAGAATTCCGTAAAAGAGAGGTTCAAATTTCACGTCTTCTTCGCCTTCATCAAACCAACTGCATTTGATGCCTTCAAGTATTTGGTTGGCTTGGGTTACACACGTAGAGTTATTTTCACGGATTTCTAGCCATTTGCCAAATAAGAAACGCCGTGAGAAACAGCATTCATAATCATTACCTACCAAAGATAAAATAGTTCATACATACAAAATATTTTGTTATTTTTTGTTTCAGTAATTTTATCGTAATGATGTCTACTAAAACTGTTATAACTTCTAAAGGGGAAAAAAGGGGAAAAAATCACAAAATTATTTCGAAAGGTAGGACAATATTCTACACTTGAATACCAAATTCATAGAAGGAGCTCGAAGGGAAACCTACTAAATCTCTAATTTACCGTAAATAAATCTATAAAAAATACTAAAAAAAATGCTCTGCTTCAGAGACCCATACAATTGGACTTGAAGGTATTTAACAATAAAATGTATGGTTTTTAGAAAGTACTTACCTTGTCGTTTAATATCCATTACAATAAAATATTGTTCAAACTCTTTTAATACAAGTTATCACTTTTAAAAGTTCACTATCAAAAAATTGCACCGATAAGCAAATTGTATGTTTTTATATATGTTAACTTTGAATGTCTATAAAAGAATGAAGAAAGAGTAACGCGTGAAATTTTTTTTAGTTTTGGTTTAACGGGAGTTTGAAGAACGTTATTGACTCTTTGAATTCTTGATTGCTCACATTCATTTTTTTTATTTTTGGCCTATGGAGGTACCCACTGTGCAGTGGACCTATTGCTGCGAATGTCATACTGCCGGTCATTAAGAAGCTTTCGTTCCTCAAGATATTTCCATTACATGTTGTTTAGGCATAACACTAACAACATGTGATTGAGTTAAACTATTATGCCTAACAAGGATAAATACGAATAAAATAATGCGAATTATAAGGGACATAGAAATAAGACACGGCATTTATCCGCTTTAGTTCAGCCGCCATCCCTGGAGATAAAAAATCTTAGACAAACACCTTCAGTCTCAGAATATCGTGCCACACATCTTTCCTATCCTTCTTTCTTCCGTAACTTCACGACCGCGCTGTGTTGAAACATTTAAAGGGTAATCATAATCCCTTGAGCTGAAAATTGATCAGCGTTTCCATGACCTTTGAAAGAAGGGGACGTTTGTGCAATTGGACGATACTTAGAGGGGGAAGAAGATTCGACTTTTTTAGGGAGAGGCTGGACAAATGGTGTTTTTCATCTACTCGGAAAGAGACATGTAGAGTAGGACAGATGGAAAATCTTACGTAGTGGTTTTGATAGCGTTGAAGAACACACCTTCAGAACAATAGGAGTGATACTATCTGGGCTAGTGGATTTGCGAATATCAAGATCTTTTAGTACTCTAGCAACGGCACTAATGCGAAAGAAGATTCGTTAAATAAAATCGTTTTTGCTCTGAAGTACAGGAGGATTCATCTCACTTTCTGGTAGCGTCAAATTAACAGCAAACTGTGTTGCAAGCAAATTACCTTTATCTTACAACAGGGATTCTTGAGGACGAACGTTGGAACTGAGAATGTCGAAGTGTTTCTAACGTTTTTTACAAATGACCAAACATTTTTACTACCTTTGAGACATAATAGTATTTTTTGCTGTAATTTTTCGTCATGTAAAAATATATGATATGTACGTTAAGGTCTTTCTAGCTTCTTTGCACTTATTCCGGTATTCCTCATAAGGTTGGCTTTAAAACTACGTTATCTTACTTCTTTAACTCTGATAGACTCTTTACAGCTCGAACCCAATCAGGATTTTTCTTGGGTTTCATAGATTTTGTCATATTCGGAATTAAACTTCTTACACTGTAAAGAAACTGATTTCAGACCATATCTGCACTGGAGTCTACGTCGCGTTTTTTTTTTGTTTGTAACTGGGCTTTGTTGACACGATAAATATGCAAATATGACACAATGGTCTAATGCGCCTAGAGGCGATAATACACTTATGGTATATTTATGAGTATCAGAGTATAGAGTATTGGCGGATTGACCTGCAACGTCAGGAATCTGAGTTGGCTCGTCAACCTGATCCAGGTTGTTTAACTTAGCAAAAATCTGGGCTACCTTTATTTTTTATTTATTTTATTTATCTCCAGTGATAATGCCTAGCTGGAGATTTAGACAACTTAGAAAACCCAAAATTAGTGATTACTTGATTGCTTAGGATTATCGTTCCTAGTTCGTTGTAGGGCGAAAAAGACTAATCATGAATATTAGTGCAGATTGTGGTTGGCTTCGGTCAGCTATGGTCTGCACCACGGCATAATTTACTAAGAACAAATATAACCCGAATTGGGTACCTCCGAAATAATGAGATCATGAAATTGCCCCGCTAATTAGAGTCCCCAGGGTGTAAAAACCTTGGTCTCATTATTAATTGGTAAAAAGAGCTCGATGTGGCTGTGGTTATACTAACTAAGCCACGCGGTTAGCTATTGTTACCAAATTGTACCAAAGTGCAAATTTGGAGATGCTGGATTGTACTCTGAGACAAGACCGTACGAAACATTGATTGGTAGCAATGTCGAGTTGGTTTGCCAAGGTATCAAGATATCGCACCTGCTGGAAAGAGGTGGCTACCTTTCTTTCAAAGATAAAAAGCAACTGGGACTTGTCCTGGGAGCTCTGTTCAATAGCTGATAATTGAACCCGCAGTGCTTGGTTAGGCTAAGTAGTGAGATAAAGTCTTAACTGACAGGTGCTCACTATAAACCTATCTACAGTTCTTCCTTGGGGTGTTGCCTGACCAGAATAGCGCAGCCACGATGGATTTGTCAATTCTTCCAAGTATCCAAACTTTGACTGCGCTAAATAAAATATGTATGAATGGTCTTGATGATTTTCTGGCCCAACCGTATCTTCATTGCTGAACTTCATACGAGAACAGGTCAGGAACCCATAGAATCTATTATACGAAAACGAAAATGGTGCATTGCGAGTCAAGCGATGTAGTCGAACCCACTCACACAAGAAGGCAGACAAGTAGGCCAGCATGAAGTACTTGGCGAAGAACTGTTGAACAGGAATCAGCACAACTGGGGAAGATTTGGAGAGTTTTCACCAACCTGGGTTTTACTTAGTGTCAAAACGGCTGGGCTGTTAAGAACAGTGATGTTAACCTACACAGCACAGAAATTTTTTGGAAGCTCGCGAATGTCAAATTTCAGCCTCTTTCAAATGTTTTCCCTTCTTTGGTAGTTGTGTGTCTATTCTTATTGGACTAATATCGATCATCGTAATATTATAGATTTGATCAAGACCCCGAAATTTGTTTTTCACACGAAACCAACTCAAAATTATTTAAAAACAACTTCCAAT
Source organism: Philhelius festivus (assembly GCA_963931855.1). Taxonomy (NCBI): domain Eukaryota; kingdom Metazoa; phylum Arthropoda; class Insecta; order Diptera; family Syrphidae; genus Philhelius; species Philhelius festivus. The sequence continues at coordinate 85,611,616 of OZ007557.1, read as the reverse complement.
AAATTTTCATTTTCCACTTGGATCACTTTCATAAAAAACCATGTGCAGAGATGATAAAAATAAATTTAAATAAAAATGCAAAAAAAAAAACCTAAATAATATTCCAGGAATTTCAACGCATAGAGGTAAGGTGCTCTACAAAAACAAAAACAAAAAAGGAATACCATTTTATTTAACCGAAAAATGTCGGAAGCCACATCCCGATTTGTTTTTGTTTCAAAAATGTGGAATCCTATTTTGCACTAGTAACAGTTTGTGAGAGAAAATCACTTCGGCATCAGCACAGACCACATTATTATTAAGATATTCAAAAAAAAAAAAAAAAAAATCCTTTCTCGGTACCAACATAGTATCCTTTTCCGAACGTTCTACTTCTAATGTTATAATTATCCCCCCATGGAGTTGGATACTAAAATAAATGATGGTGCTATGGTACCGTGTTGGCGTTTTTTCATCTCACATCTCTTGACTATTTTTAGGAAAAACTAAAATACCGCACCAGATTCACAAAACAAAATTTTGTACAGTCTCCACGCAGGAAACTACATACGAACGTAGGTATACCTACATTACCGTCACCGCAGTTAGAATAAACGTTGCTATGCCATGCTATCTACATATACATATATACAAAAGATGGCGTATCTACTGCACCGTACCGCACCGCACCACACCGAACCGCAGCCAAGCAACGGCAAATTAGAAAATTTCATAAAGTTTTGAATATTTTAGAAAAGTTTAATAAAACAACCCCAAACCATCAAGGACACGTCTACACACTCACTCTCACACACACACACATTGTTTCATAAAACAAAACAAAAATTATCAAACAAAACTGTTAAAATCTAGATTTTAGCTCGGTAGAAGATGGCAAGGGCGAGAATGAACACTATCGTGGCGGCCATTTTGAGCTCGGGGACTCATGGTCTGATGCGGTATTTCATGTGTAAGCTGCCGAATGCTTGTTGAACGCTTCGCTTGCCGTAAAAGCTTGAGAAAATGATGCGACCAAAGGGATGCGCTTCTATACTTCCTACTTCTGCTTCCGTCTATAAAGTCCTTGTTCCTCTCCATAATGAAAAACGGAGTAATGATCATCACCACCCAGAGCGGTCGTTGTTGTCCGTCCATCCGGCAGGCCGCTCCGCTCCGCGCCATCCATCCAGCAATAGGTAGTCGGGTGTCGGGTCTGGTCCGCTTGACTCCCATTCCAAAATGTGTGCTGGGAAATTAGTTATAAAATAGCAAAGAGGCAATGGACGACCGCACTGCTGCTCGTTCGCCACCACATCCAAAGGACATGGAATAGAATTTTTAATAAGCATTGTCCTTCAAACTATGTCCGGCTAGAGCGTTCGTTGGGGGCTTTTTGGGGGTTGCGTAACAAACTGTAGTCGGGGTTGAGGAAGCATTCAAAATTGAGTAAACTCCATCCAAGCGAAGAAGACCGAAAATAAGGTGACAAAGGAGGGAGGAAGCACAGATGCTCACCCCATGCAGAAATGGCAAAATAATTAAGATGAAATGCTTTCTAGCACTTTTCCAGGACGACACGAAAATCGGATCCGGTTTGAATGGTACGCATCGCTGCTGTTCCGTCCAACTCCTGAGAGTCGTCATCTCTGCATGAAAATATGTGGTGTCGGTGTGCTGGGTTTGCTTTCGATTGCATCGATGCGTCGTTGTCGCCTTTCTACCAGACACCAAAAGATTGCCCCAAGGTGTTTTTCCAAACTAACAAAACAAGGGGTTGGCTTGATGTAGGAAATCCCAGTAGCGGCAAGGACCCTAGGATCAGCAATTTTCGTTTGGATGGTGGTCGTATTTATTTACTCGTATACCTTTATGGTTTATGTACGGACGGATGTTTTGTAGGAAATTGTTTCGGGTCAACTGAGCGTGAGATTTGAATTAGGAGATGATGGTTGAATGGAAGTACTTGTTAATGACTGAGTTGTGTGCTTATGGAGTGTGTGTAATGTGTAGCTATAGTGTCCAGTGTGGAAGGTGTTGACGTTTTGAATAATATTTTAATAGGTGGGGTCTTACTTTTGGTTTTTGAAGGTGGATGGATATAAAGCCTGCGGCGTATGGTTTAAATATTGTCTGTCCTCAGTAGACACAACAAAGTCGAGTCTTTGATCTTTTTTAAATAACCCAAGCTGGCTACATCTGGGTAGGTAGGTTTATAATTATGTTTGTACATTTATTCGCTTTGTTGCCAAATGAAGAATTCATTAGAATATTTAAGACGCCTAAGTCCTCTAGACGTCATAAAAAGTCATCCTTAAAAACTTTTTTTAAGTTTCAGTCTTTAGCTTAGTTTGAAATAAAATTAAAAAGTCCCTGAGGGCGTTTAAATAACAAGAAATATTACCTATTTTCCAAAAGAAGAAAATACTTCAGGCCTTCAAAAAAAACAAATTCAAAGACTGGAGATTTACATACAATTGGAAGTGGGTTTTAATTTCTCATAAGAAATGAGCTTCTTAAATCAAAGATTGATAAGGAAGAACAGCAAAATCAAATCGATGGAGGAGTTATGTATGGTTTATGGAATTAGCAGAGCCTTGCTAACAAAAGATTCAAGATTTAAGGTGTTTTATTAATTGAAGGGAATATTTACAATTTCCTTAGTAGTAGGAGTATGTAAGTGTGCCTTGTGAAAATATTTACAACAAGGGACCCAACTTTGTAAATTGTGTGTGTTTGGATTAATTTAGATGTAATTTTTATTTATTTATTTTCTATCTTAATCTCTTGGCTGTTGTTGATGTGGTGACTGGGTGATGGGGAGATGAGACTTTTAGCCACGAAAATGAGCTGATCCGGAATGTTTTTGTTTTTTTTTATTTTCCCCAATCCTCTTCTTGAATTTAGATATTTTAGATTCAGCATTAAAAATGACCCTCTAATCCAAGGTTGCGAATTTTTGAATTAAAAAAAACCATAAGTCCATAAGTCTGTAGATGACTTGTGAAATAAAAATAAAATGCACGACTGGGTCGCACGAACTTGCTCCTATGTAATAGACTAGGAATTTTAAAAACGAATGTTATTAGAGAAAACTATTCATAAGGATCAAATTAATTTTTAAATTCTTTTAATAGTATGAGACGAAAACAGAATGCTATGCAAATATGAATTTATGCAAGAACAAAAATTATATGTCGTTTTAGTGGTTTCTTAAAAAAAACCTTTTACATATATACAAAATTTTTAAAAGTTCTTAAGAAAAAAATTTGGTACGCCAATTTAAAGTTTTTATTATTGTTCGCATAAAAATTAAATTTAAAAAAAAAATATATTGAACCGTTTCTGAGATATCGAATTTTCAAAAAAAAGAAAAAAATAGATTTTTTTTTTCAAAAATTCAAAAAATATTTATTTTAAAGTTTTGAAATGCAATGTGTTTTAGACTTTTTAGAAGGTTCTCTATAAAAATTTTCATTAAGATCCGTTATGTGGATAATGAGAAATTCAAAATTCGAAAAAATGGTTCTATGGTAGGTACAAGCTGTAATATCTTAGTTTCAATTTTTTTTTTATTAAATTAAAGATCGTAAAAATTAATTGAAAGAAAAAAAATGTATCAAAATTCTAGGTGCCGTTTTCGAGAGAAAAATACGATTTTTAAAAACCATTTTTTTTAATTTTTTAGCATTTGTATGGTAGGTACCTTTATTTTTAGGTAAAATAAAAATTTTTTTCTCACATTTTGTAGATTATATTGAGAAACTTTTATTTATCAAGTTTAAAAAAAATCTAGCATGGTGTTTTCGAAATATTGAGTTTTGAAAAAAAAATTTTGAAGTTTTTTTTAAAAATCAAAAAAAATTTTTTTTGAAAATTTGAGTATACAATTCTATTCAAGTTTTTGGGGAGCTTTCGCAAAAAAAAAAATGATCAAAATAGGTTGAACTGTTCTTGAGAAAATCAAAAACAAAAAAAATGGTTCCATGGAGGGTACCCTCAATAACCATTTTTCGGAAAATTTTTTTCAACCATTACCTAGCTTTAATTAAATGAAATTTTTTTTATTTTTATTTTTTAAATCTGTCGAACAGTTTTTGAGAAAAAAAAATGTTTACACAATTTCGAAAAAATATCGTATGGCAGGTACCGTTATTTTTGGTCCTAAAAAAAAAAGAAAAAAACGTGTGGGGGGAAAAAATTAAAAATGATATCTACCAAGTTTAAAGAAAATCGGCCCAGCCGTTTAGCCTGTAGTCGAACAGACAGACAGACAGACAGACAGACAGACAGACAGGCAGACAGACAGACAGACAGACAGAATTGCCAGACCCACTTTTTTGGTTTTCGCTATCATCGTTATGTCAACTTTGATCAAAATCTCGAGCTCGATTTTTTTTACGAATGCATAACTTGCCTTATAGTACCTAAGTCGCAAGTAAAAATTAATTCATAAGTTAGTTAGTGACTTATGATTTAAAAAAAAAAAAATCATAAGCTAGTTGGTAGATTGGAAATGTTTAAGGTTGTTTTGGCCACATAATTATTTAATTATTAACGAAAGTAGATTTCAAGCTTCTGTGTGTCATAAAATTATCTTGCTAGCTTATAAATTTTCCAATAGATAATTTTTTAATCAGATTTCATTCATTAGCTTATGAATTAAATTTTTTTTAATTCATAAATCACTAGGTAACTTTTGAATTAAATTTTTTTTAATTCTTAAGTCACTTAATTGCTCATGACTTAAATTTTTTTAATTCATAAATCACTTAGTAGGTTCTGAATTAACTTTCTTTAATTCATAAGTCACTAAGAAGATTATGATTTATATTTTTTTAATTCACAAGTCACCAACTGACTTATGAATTAAATTTTTTTCAATTCATAAGTCAGTAACTAGCTGCTGAATTACATTTTTCTTAATTTATAAGTCACCCACTACCTTGTGACTTAAAGCCAAGCTTAAGCTGAAAAGTGACTTAAGCTTTTGCAACCCAGCTTAAATCATTTGCCATAAGTGCATATCGTGCGGTCATATATTTTTCAGTTTTATAACTCTTAAAAAGTACTCTTCCGATCTAACATAGATATTTTTACTAAGTTTCTTAAGGATAATCCTATTTTGTATTTTTATCCACTGTTTGGCCTATACTGTACAGATAATTCATCAAACTGGGATCTGGATATCAGAAACTATTCGGATATTGTCGGGTATGAACTGTCTTATTTATTTATCTGGATATCTGTCACTTAGATTTTGGAGGCCTGTAGCGGCCATGCTATAATAGTGAGATCTATCAAATCTGTTGTTTATTATTGAGTTACATAACGCTTAATCACAGTGCGAGGTGAAACGATTGAACAGCACGTCGAAATGATAAAACTTTATTACCAAAATGAGTGTCCGTTAGTGATAATGTTGCTCGTGTTCCGCCCATTTTATGCTAGATGTGATGGTTCTTCACAGTTTGGTGGAATTTGAGACGACCGGTTTGGTAATCAATGACCTAATATTCGTACATCAAAGGAACTTAAGATCGGCCAAGAGCATCGCCGCGATCCGTGAAAATGTACAGCTAGCAGAAAAGTTGGTGTCTTGCGGTACCTACACAAGAACTCGGCCTTTCAATTATTTCAACCTGTCAAATTTTTTGTCAGGATTTGGTTTTTTGCCTTGTGCCCATGTGACATGTGACGATTTGGTGTAGATCTTGGGCCAGCGGCATCGTTGGTCCGTGAAGCGGTCACCATTAATGGCGAGCGTTAGAGAATGATGACTACCTATTTATTTTTGTTGGCTCACATATTGAACCATGTGGACCTAGATCACATGTAGTTCAAGAAGAATGGTGCTACGCCGCCGTGCCGTACAGCAAAAGCCACGATCGACAATCTGCATATACGCTCGACTTTCACATGTGGGATTTCCTGAAGTCGTAGGTGTATGCGAATAAACCACAAACGACCGATGCCTTTAAAATTAACATAACACAAACCGTCGCTCATATTCAGCCGGATCTATGCGGCACTTGGATCCATGCCACCGTATGAAGCCCAAGAGGGCATATTGATTGTCATATTCCATACATAATGACATATGTATAAATGTATATGGGCCTTCCAAATAAACAAAAATTTTCATATCTCCCGCACAGCTTGATTTATTCCATTTTTACATCTAGCCGCCTTATTGAAAGCCGCATTATTTGATTAATTTTAGCATGCAATAATCGCTTCGTGAGAAAAATTATACAAATTTCAGTACTTTCTTGGAAATCAAAGGTTTTATTTTAGCAATTGAATAGTTGCGCAATCGAAATCACCTTTGATTTTCTAACCTAAGTCTTACCGCAGCGGTTTAAAGAAAAAAGCTAAAAAGTTCAGCTTTTTTTGTCAACATTAAGGTAAAACGGAAATAGATTCGGTGTCCAGACACGCGGGATATTGTATTTGATTGCGATTCCAATAATCTCGCTACAGAAAATTACGATTATTTAGTAAAAATTTTTCTACAACCTAGATTTGTAAATTCCAATAGCTAAACATGAATCTTAAACAAGCCTTAGACTACATTTTAAAAAGCGCTTATGATTTCAGACTGGCTACGACTATTTTTTTTTTGTCGTAACGATAGAAAATCGAAAGTGATGCATTCCTAGCTTTACATTTTTTTTTGTTGGATAAATTTGTGAGCATATTACAATGGACTCAAACAATATAAGTACATAAATGATGCTTCCTATAGGACAAATTTTAACATCTATGAAAGTACTGTCCACCCCTTTAATTCATAAAGAAGTATGAATACTTATATACCTTCTTGCTTAAATTAGGCCTACAGCCAAGAGCAAACCATCTTCTCAGCCAAATTAGGTAGCTGTCTTCAATTTCGCCATTGCCATTGGTTAACGTTTCGTTATACTTGTATGTGCAAACCACTTGATTCGTGGTCATCTTAAACTGCTTGTACTCGGCGTTGGAATCAAAGATTTTCCGGGCGGGAGCATTGGTGTGCGTCCATTCGCTATAAATGAAAAAAAAAACTCAATCTTTTGATTTTTACTTATCTGCCTATGTTGGTGTCGTTGTTAAGCCCGTTCTTAAGAAGCTTCTGACATTGATAATTCCTTTCTGAATTTCCTTTCGAAATTGTAATGAGAAACTTTTAAGGGCTTACAAACATCTGTTAATTTTTTTTTAAATAGTAGTTCAGCTTAAATAAGTTTAAAGAAGCAGCAGTTTTAAAAAAATTTCTATTTGGAATCGTAAGTAGTAAAACTTTGAATTTTGTAACTTCTATAAAGGTTTATTTAGAAATATTGTTAAGAATCTTCTTTGAAAATCTATTCTTTTTTTCTTATGCTTATAAAAAACTTTACTTAAAACAATTAAAATTACAGTACCTACAAATTATATTTATTTTAAAGAAAGTTGTAACTCCCAAGGTAACAATTTTACTTCTATAAATAAGGTCCAATTTTTATGCGATTCTAAGCTTTATAGTTGGCATCCAATTTAATTAAGTCTTAGGGAAGTCTATAATTCTTTATTAAATTTCTATTAGAGAGCGATAGATACTAGTTTCTATAGAGTTTTCACAAAATGGCCAATACAAACATCTTAGTTTGAGCTTACTCAAAATAGCAAAATATTTATGTTCTAGAACGCAATAATATTTCGATAATATTGTTTTAAATTTACAGACGCAGCCTTTTAATCGTAACCTGGGAAAAATTTAATATCATGATCCCGAATAAGCATAGATCATTTAAGTAAGCTCCACTTTCTATACCACTTCTATTAAGCTTTAATAATAATCTTTGAAAAATCTTAAGGAAGCTCTTAAAACCACCAATTTAAGATCTTTATTTATTTTTACTAATATAGACAGAAATTTTATTTTTTGATACTTAGAATTTAATCTTGCTAAAAATAAGGAAAACAGAATTCTCATAAATAGAAAATAATTGAAATAGAGCTAGAATTTTTGAAATCATATACGAAAAAGGACAACTTAAGTGTGAATCTAGCAGTTGGCATAGAGCTATAATCTCCCTGATCAATGGCTCAAATATTTATACTGATTTTTCAGAAGCATTTGATAGATTTTTGCATCAAGCTCTCTTATCTAAAATACGAGCATTTGGTATTAAAGAATCTCTTCTTCTTTGGAATAGAAACTAACTTCCGAATAGTGTTGCTTAAACATCGATAGTCTATCGAAAGTATTGATAGTAAAAAACTATCGCGTACATCGATAGTTTTAAAAAAACTATCAAAAAACTATCGATTGTTTCAATAATACTTATTATTCCAAATAAAGTTATCACAGCGCTAGCTTTCTGAATGCAACCACTGTTCAATTTTCAACTCCTACAATACTGGAACTCTTCTTTACGTCTCATCATTGCAGCTTGTGATTTTTGTTTGGGGGAACCACTGAATTTGTATTGCAATATGGATTGTTTTATTGTCAGTTGTCATTTTTTTTCGTTGTTCGTAACTGCGCGTGATTTCTAGTTTCATCCAAATTTGCTGTTTGCTTGGTAGTTTTTATTTTAATAATAATTGTGTTGCTTACTTATTTGCTAATGTTAATTTTATGTCTTAAATACGTTTTTAGGAAATCGGTCATGTCAATTTTGAGAAAAAAATCGTCAGTGTGGCTTTTTTTCAAGCCCGTCGGTGGAGGTGACACCAAATTCTTCTGCATTATTAATATATATTATAGGGCACTATAGGGCAAGTTCTACATTTGGAAAAAAATCGAACTCGAGATTTTGATCAAAGTTGACATTACGTGATAGCGAAGACGAATAAAGTGGGTCCGGCAATTCCGTCTGTACCTTGATCGACAGCTAAGCCAATGGAGCTATTGCAAAATCTTCTTATCTCAAAAACGGCTGTAACGATTTTGATAAAAAAAAACTAGTGTGCTATAATGGTCATGAACTACATTTTGGTAAAAACTAAAATTGAGAAAAAGTGTTATTTACGGTAACTGCCAACTGCCATAGAAGTAGAACCATTTTTTTGATTTTCGACTTTCTCATTAACTGTTCTAACGATTTTAACCAATTTTTTTAAGCAGGAGCCCCCTTAATAATTAAAAACAAAATTTAGGTATATGAAAATATTCGAAAAAAATATTTTTTGGGTTTAAAATTTTTTTTAAAAAATCAATATATCTTCAAGACGTGTGAACGATTATATTTTGTTATTACTTCCTAAAATCTATACTACTAAATACTTAAAATTTGCACCCCAAATTATGTTCTTGAAAAATTTTAAAGAAATTTCTTATATAAAAAATTACTTTAATATCTAATAAAACGATTACTTTTTTGGAAATCAAGTGCCAATTTCATGCATTTGAACATATTTGTCATATAAAATCCATGTTTTATATATATCAAATGTATTTAAAATTCTAAAGTATTTTTACATAAGAGTAAGTTCCTGGATCCAAGACTTGCTCTATAGGGCAAGTATTGATTTCGTATTAAAAAAATTCCTGGTTGTAATCAAAATTGACACCACGATGATAGAGATAGTTAAATCCAAAAAAATGAATTCGCATTTAAAAAATTTGAAAACAATTTCTTGAAAAAAAAATTTATTTAAACAAAAAACAATTTTTTTTTCTACTTTTGAATTTTTTAACATTTTTTCGTTAAACAATTTACTATTTACATTATTGAACCACTAAAATATCTCTTTTATATTATAGCTACCCTATCTGTAAACAACAAGAAAAAGGTCGTGCGATCTAGTCGTGCTATATAATGGAGTTGAAAGCTCAAATGAATAAAATATTAAAATTTGTATTATTTAATAGATTTTGTAATAGAAAAGCATTTCTAAGGCTATTTAAAAATTCAGTTAATAAAACAATCGATAGTATCGATAGTTTTTTTCAAAAAATATCGATATTATCGGAAATGGAAACTATCGATGTTTAAGCAACACTACTTCCGAACCGCTCAATACAGGTTGAACTTCACAAAATAAATACTGATGTGCCACAGGGCTCCGTTTTATCTCTGACTCTCTTTCTCATATTCATTAATGATCTTTTGTCTGAAACTTCTAATCCTCTCTCAGCTTCTCATATTCGTTTTCAGATTCACATCCCTTTTCTTTGGCTCATAAAATTCTGATATCAATAGCATTATCAGATGGTCAATCATAAACCTAGTAAAGACATTGCAAGGAATTTTTTACCTCTTCTGATCTGGCTGTAATCTATAAGGCCTATAGGTCCAGAACTCGAGTACATTTCCCATATTTGGGCAGGTGCTCCAATATCCCACTTGAGTATCTTCAAATTCAAAAAATTCAGAAAACAGATTTTAAATTGATAACTGATAGAACTACGAGTATAACAGAAAAGTTTGAATATCTGGAGCAACTCCGCAATGCTGTCTTTCATAGAGTTACCGTTATTTTTATAAATAGTTTTCGAATGAAATAGCCAGTTTCATTCATCTCATTACAAAATTTCAGCGTATTACTCGAGCTTCAAGATGCCTACCAGTTTACTCTTGAGTCCAACTTCTGTCGTATTCTATTAAATTCAGAGATTATTTCCCTAGCTGCACTTCACGAATGTGCAATGTCTTACCCGACTCAATGTTTTGCTCAAACTTGTCGAAAACATTCGCAATGTGCTCAAATATTTTAAGGGTAATCATAATTCCTTTAGTGAGCGCAAAATCATAAAAATAAAAGGTCGAAGTGAATATAAATTCGATGATGACCGTTTATGGCGTTTATTCTTAACCTTTTTAATCAAACTTGACGAAACTGTGAGCTTTATGTCTTTTCCTGTTTGTTTGAATTTGACGACGAATGTGTCGATGATTTATTTCACTTCAGTTTCCATTTGATTCGATGGACGGAATAGGAGTGCCCTTTAAGATCCGCGTACCCTAAAAGCCTCAAAACAATAATCTACTTCCACTATTGCTAACAAAGTGAACAAAGAGTTCCAAAATGCAAATCTTTATTGCTGTGCAAGCAAATATCACAAAAACTATCCATCCGTTCGTCCGCTCGGCCCATCTATTTGGCCTTTCTCCAGTACTTATTTTTTTTTTTTTTTGTTTTTTTTTTTGTAAAAACGAACCGGACTCTTCATGGTGGCTGTGTCTTTCCAGATGACACTCTGATAGGATGAAAGATGTTAAATGCTGCAGCTACAAATCTAATGCACCCGCTGCTGCCAAGCTGCTGCCATCGCGTCGTCGTTGTCGTTGCGCGTTCGGTAGAATGACGAAGGGAGCCACCACACCACAAGGAAGCCGGCCGGTGGCGGGCGTGGCGGGTGCGGCAGCGTTTGGACCCACCTTGTATACAGAAGCTGTTTGGCCTTAGCCGTCACAAAGCTGGGTGCCACGTATCTACATTAAAATATCTCACCGAACATGGCATTCACAGTAGGGTGGCCAGGGCCAGCAGTCAGGTATTTATTTTTTTTTTGCACAAGTGCACATCTATCGGCGGAGGACATCTTCTATATGAGACAAAGGTCCAGAGTGAATGGAAATAGAGAATAGCACCAAAGACGGACAAAAAGCTTCAAGCATAAATAAATAAAGTGCCAACGAGGGAAAGATTGGAAAAATCCACCAACCATGAAGCTATAGGAAGCGGGACACAACTCCTTTTTTTTTGTTGTAGTTTCGTTTCGTATTTCGTTCGTGTTGCGATTGCAGATGGTTGAATGGCGAATTTTTGTATATAGGTACACTGGATGCAACTAATGCGATTCCCACCATCGCAGCGTGGTTCTTCGCCTTCAGTCAATTCTCCATCTCCATCTCCATTCCGGATGAATGCATGAGATTTCTTTGGTGTTAGAGTTACTCGTGCAACTCGTTTTTTTTTTTTTTTTTTTGGTTCAAGTTTTTGTTTTAAGAAGATTAAACACAAAGATGGAAAAAACTTGCATTGTATTTGATATTAAAAGTGTCCGAACAGTTGACATGGGTATAAGTATAAGTTAATTGTTGCCAGGTGGAAAAATTGTTAGGTTTAAATGTGGAGAGTTTTCTCAAAAAAAAAAAAACAAAATGAAGTTACGTAAAAACTAGCTACACTAATATAGCGGAGGAATGCGAAAACAATAGGCGGTTCATCCCGGCGATCTCATTTGGAGTCATCAGTTGACTATGGTGAGGACCTTGTCTGTCACTATCCAATTTTTTAAATTCAGTTTGTCTAACATCGATTTTTTCATAGTAACTATTTATTTTTATTTAAAATTCAGAAAACTGGAGTTAGCACCTTTTGCCCGGGAGTAATAGGGCGTTTGCAAGTTAATTTGTTTTTATAATAATAAGATACCGATGGATAATACATAGTTTTAAATTTCAGAATATTACAGTGGGAAGGAAAAATAGGGCTAGGTGAAGCATTCCACATGCGTGTAGTACGGCTGAAAAAAGAATCTCTGTATTTCACAGAACGTCAGAAGTTGGATTAAAAGGTAAGCTGATGAGCATTCCTAAAAGTGCGAGTATTACCCTTAAATTGTTTAATGGCAGGAATGGAACTAGCTATTTCTCTGGAATACTATCTACAGAAATAACGGTAATATAAAGAAAGCCTAGAAACACTGCTGCGGTGCTAAAGAGATTCAAATGTTTCTAATATCCTTATATCACCTATCATTTCATTTTGAAAGCACTTTTTTGGATTCTATCCAAAAGACTCAGGTCATCAGTTATTAATATTGGAGCATCTGCCTAAATATGGGAATTATATTCGAGTCTTGGCTGAATATAGGCTTTATAGATTACAGTCATATCAGAAGGCACTTAGCAGCATTTTTGGTGACGTTGAATATGTGATCATTTCACACAAGCGGTCCGTAATGCACATAAACTGAAAGATGAGATGTTTTAAGCTTTTATACATTTTTTTTTAAATTACATATTAAGAAAAAAATTTGGTACGCCAGCTCAAAGTTTTTATTATTGTTCACATAAAAAATTAATTTTCAAAAGAAATACTAAGCCGTTTTTGAGGTATTGAATTTTCCAAAAAAAAAAATGATTTTTTTGTTTTCAAAATTCAAAAAAATATTTTTTTTTTAAGGTTTTGAAATGCAATGTTTTGTAACCTTTTAAGAAGCATCTCTATTCAAAATTTCATTAAAATTTTCGTTATGCCCATAATGAGAATTCGAAAAAATGGTTCTATGGTGGGTACAATCAGTAATATATTAATTTCAATTTTTACTTGCGACTTATAGGTACTATAAGGCAAGTTATGCATTCGTAAAAAAAATTGAACTCGAGATTTTGATCAAAGTTGACATTACGATGATAGCGAAGACTAAAAAAGTGGGTCTGGCAATTCTGTCTGTCTGTCTGTCTATCTGTCTGTCTGTCGGTTCGACTACAGCCTAAACGGCTAGGCCGATTTTCTTTAAACTTGGTAGATATGGGTTTTGATTTTTTACCCCCACACGTTTTTTTCTTTTTTTTTTAAGACCAAAAATAACGGTACCTGCCATACGATTTTTTTTCGAAATTTTATAAACATTTTTTTTTTCTCAAAAACTGTTCGACAGATTAAAAAAATAAAAATACAGAAAAATTTCATTTAATTAAAGCTAGGTAATGGTTGAAAAAAATTTTCCGAAAAATGGTTATTGAGGGTACCCCCAAAGGAACCATTTTTTTTGTTTTTGATTTTCTCAAAAACGGTTCAACCGATTTTGATCATTTTTTTTTTGCTAAAGCTCCCCAATAACATTAATAGAATTGTGTACTCAAATTTTCAAAAAAATTTTTTTTGGATTTTTAAAAAAACTTCAAAATATTTTTTTCAAAACTCAATATTTCGAAAACTCCATGCTAGATTTTTTTTAAACTTGATAAATAAAAGTTTCTCAATATAATCTACAAAGTGTGAGAAAAATTTTTTTATTTTACTGAAAAATAAAGGTACCTACCATACAAATGCTAAAAAAAAATAAAAAATGGTTTTTCAAAAATCGTATTTTTCTCGAAAACGGCACCTAGAATTTTGATAAAATTTTTTTTCTTTCAATTAATTTTTACGATCTTTGATTTAATAAAAAAAATTTTGAAATTAAGATATTACAGCTTGTACCTACCATAGAACTATTTTTTCGAATTTTGAATTTCTCTTATCCACATAACGGATCTTAATGAAAATTTGTATAGAGAAGCCTCTCAAAAGTCTAAAACACATTACATTTCAAAACTTTAAAATAAATATTTTTTGAATTTTTGAAAAAAAAAAATCTATTTTTTCTTTTTTTGAAAATTCGATATCTCCGAAACGGGTTAATATTTCTTTTGGTAAATTTAATTTTTATTCGAACAATAATAAAAACTTTAAATTGGCGTATCTAAATTTTTTCTTAAAAAGTTTGTATATAAAAGCTTTTTTTTAAGAAACCACTACAACGACTTATAATTTTTGTTCTTGCATAAATTCATATTTGCATATCATTCTGTTACTACTAAACGAATTTAAAAATTAATTTTATCCTTATGAACTGTTTTCTCTAATAACATTCGTTTTTAAAATTCCTAGTCGATTACATAGGAGCAAGTTCGTGCGACCCAGTCGTGCATTTTATTTTTATTAAATTATAGATCGTCAAAATTAAACGAAAAATTAACAAAATTCTCGGAAACGTTTTCGAGAAAAATGCGATTTTCGAAAACCATTGTTTAACATTTGTATGGTGGGTACCGTCATTTTTAGGTAAAATAAATGTTTTTTCTCAAATCTAGTAGATTATATTAAGGAACTTGTATTTATCAAGTTTGAAAAAAATCGAGCATTGGGTTTTCGAAATATTGAGTTTCAAAAAAAAAAAATTTGAATTTTTTTAAGAATCCAAAAAATGAAAATTTGAATATGTAATAATATTTAAGCTTTGGGGGAGCCTTAGCTTAAAAAATTATCAAAATTGGTCGTACCGTTTTCGAGAAAATCAAAAACTAAAAAAAATTGTTCCAAAATAACTATTTTTTGGAAAATGTTTTTCAAGCATTACCTAGGCTTAACTAAATGAAATATTACTAATTTTTTTTTAAATTCTGGGGGACAGTTCTTGAGAAAAAAATATTTATAATATTTCGAAAAAAAATCGTATGGCAGGCACCGTTATTTTTGGTCTTTAAAAAAAAGAAAAAAACCTGTGGGGAAAAAAAATCAAAAATGATGTCTACCAAGTTTAAAGAAAATCGGCCAAGCCGCTTAGGCTGTAGTCGAAATGACATACAGACAGAATTGCGAGGCCCAATTTTTTAGTCTTCGCTATCATCGTAATGTCTGCTTTGATCAAAATCTCGAGTTCGATTTTTTTTACGAATGCATAACTTGCCTTATAGTACGTATAAGTCGCAAGTAAAAATATGATCTGTTTGATTTATCATCATAAATTATTTTGTTAGGTTTATCAGGTAAGCACAATTAATAAAATAACTATATGTAACGTTAAGACAACAGTTTTTGTAGTAAAATTGAAATATACAGGGACCATGTTCAAATAGCATGAACTTAGTCAAAATTAACACTGCGGTAATGTCAGAATCTAGTCAGTTTTCTTATTAACAAGAGCTTTGAGTATATTATAGTTATGATTTTGTAAGCTTATGAGTATTCTGCAACTTTATATATAGGAAAGTGAATCATATAAATTCAACAGGACAGTTTGTTTATTTTTACGCGATATTTAATCCTGAGGATATTCAAAACTAAACTCGTAGCTAGGAACTGCGATGTAATCTACCTAATGGGGTTCGGTGTTATTTATTTTCTATTATTTTCAATTACATTTTCTCCTTCTCCACAAGAGGGCTCAAGCTCCGTTAAGGTTATCGTTGCTCCTATTTTTGCATGATACCTATGCATCTCGACATCCAATCAAGTGTATTTAAATACCCATGCACTCCCGCACCAGTTTAGGACTAATGGCATAGAAGCTTAACGCTTTGAGCGCCACTTGGCAGTTCGATATGGTAAAATTGTACAATGTGACTTGACTGGAAGCTTCCATTGACCTAAGCCAGTTCTTAATTTTATTGGTGACATTTTCTTATTAAGTCCTGAGGGTAACATCAACTTTTCGAAATTTTGTCCACTTTGTGGCATTTATATAAAAAAAAAAACATTTTCTGAGCTAGATGTGATACACAATGAACCATTATGTCGTATAGCGAGCGGTGGTTTAAAGTGGAACAGAGTACACTGAGTATTTGTTGAAAATGTTGTTCTAAAACAGATCACAAAATGTAAAAATTCAAAATACAAGTTACACCATCATACCGACTGTTCTTTTGAAAGCGAAGACAAAAGCAGTAGTTGAATATTGCAACCAATTCGCGCGCCAGTATTGACTACAAATATTCAGGCTAAAGAAAATACAGTAGTACGAGTTGATACTTTCGTAATTTCAACGGATTCGTCTGTGATTTAAACTGATTCGTTTATGAATCAACCAGATTCCTTCGTGTGTTTTCGCAGATTCGTCTGTAATTTAACCGAATTCGTCGATGATGGTATCAGCTTTGGGCGTGATTTTACTGCGACTAGCCGTAATTTATCAAATTCTTCTCGGATTTTACAATCTTCGTCCGTTTAACATCTTACTCTATCAGATCTTACTCTTATCAGATCTCCTTATGATTTGACGAACGTAAAACCAAATTTTACAGTGTTCATCTGTAATTTAATTCGAATTATCCGTGATTTTACCAAATTTGCCTGTGATTTGATCGACTTCTTACGTGACTGATTACGTCATACATGACTCTTCTGGGATTTTATCGTAATATTTGCAACTTCTAAAGTGATTTTTATAGGTTTCGTCCGTGGTTTTACCAATTCTGTCGGTGATTTTACCGATTTCTTAATCATTTTAAAGGATTCTGCCATTAATATACGGGATTTCGTCTGTGATTTGAACGGATTCGTCTGTGATTTCATCTTACTCATACTTGAATTTACCTCACGCATTCTTAATTTTCACAGATTCTTTGCCGGTTTTTGCCATAATCTTACTGATCACGTGACAAAGGATTCTTTTGTGATTTTACCATATTCATTCGGGATTAAACCGGATTCGTACGCTATTTTAACAGATTTGTCTATTATAATTCCGTCTGTGATTAAACGAGGGTTGCACAAGATTTGACCAGATCTCTCAGTGATTTCAGGGGATTCATACAACGTAATTACAGATTCGTCTGTTATTAAATCGACTGCAACCGTGATTGTAGTAGATTTTTCTGTGATTATATGAGAGTCGTACGTGATTTTACGGGAATCCTTTGATATTATGGCTTCTATCGTGAATTAACTGAATTTATGTGTGCTTCTTTAGTGCATTAAGTATCTTCCAAGAATATCTGTTGATGACCTTCGGCATGAGAATCCAATGGACCAATAAATAATTGATAACTTTGTCAAAAAAAGTCATAAAATCTTCTGGCACAAACATTCCTGGCAACACTTTTTCTGCATCTGATTTGCACCAAAGCAACAACATGTTCTGCATGCTCAGGTCGCAGTCCAAAACATTGCACAACGTAAATATAGGAATACCTCAAAAACTCCAGAGCTTATATTATACCATACACCACCGCTGGTGGATATTCTCTGGGGTCAGCAGGTGGAATTGTTCTGCGAATCTAACATCGTGGTTAATTTAGTAGCGTTCACCGGGTAGAGAGCAACGATAACAGCGGTTAAAACAGCATTTTGTCCCCAAAGCTATTTGCGCTATGCCAATGAACCAGCACAATCCATCGCCAACCTCCGAGTCGTTCATAGTTGCTGGTATAGTTCCTATGCCATTCTCCATTGTATGTTATAGAATCTGTCCCCATCGCTCCAATCATTACTGAACAGCAGCAGCAGTATCAGAAGTACTCGTATACCCAGCAGCAGCAGCGTCTTGATTTTGCAGATTTTTATGCATGGAAGAGCCCATCTCTAGCGATGCGCAGCACGGAATCGTACAAATTCTATTCCCAAACGTCATGTCGCTCCCCCGAAAAAAAAAATCGTTTAAGATCGACTTTATGGCCATTGGGAGATACCTCTATGGAGATGGGTATGGCAACTATACTCCTCCTCGGAGCATCTATATGAACATGAGCTGGCAGAGGGTACCTGCTGGAGGAGTATCTTCTTTTCCTATCGACCAAGCGCAGATATTTTATTTCCTTGTCGTCGTCGACGTTGTCGCTGTCGGCAGCCAGCAGTCGGCATGCAAATTGCATGTGGAATGCATTTTGCCTGGCAAAACACCAAAGGCAAATGGTTCTGGAATCAGAGATGCCACATTAACATATTCACACCGGGAGGGACAAAGGATTGCTGCTTCGCTTTGGTTATTGGTTGGTGCCTCGGTTCGCCCGATGGGTTTTGCTACTTCTTATTCTTCCGCTGAAACTCCGGAGCCCAACAAGAAATGAAATAAAACCTAAGAATCTAAATTGTTGACAAATTTGTCTGCGATTTTTTTTTTCTATCTTCCCTCTGCTCTGAGGCAACCACCAGCAGGAACAACCCGACCGAACATCAGCAATTGCAGGATATTAAACGTTAATATTATCATTTTGTCGTTAAGTTGAATGCTGTGACAGGAATTCTAACTGCGAAGGATGTTTACAAGCATCCTGGTCAAGGATTATTTACTTTATTCTTCGGGTAAGAAGGATATTCTTTTGAATATTATACTTTTTTGTTTCCACAAGATGACTTTCTTTTAGTTAACAGAGGAACCCACGACATCAAGGACATTCCGTAAATAATTTGCGCTTTGGGGAGGAGATTATGAAACTTACACAAATGACTGATGCCGATGGAAATGGAAATGGAAAGCATTTATAAAGTTAAAATGAAATTGATTTAAGTTTTAAAAATGAATCCGTTCAAAAAAGCGTCTTGAAAAAGTTCCATTAAATAGTAATTATTCTTTTTCTTGAATTCTTATGGATTTTGTGTGGGAGCTCCTGCTGCTTTAGGACATTTTCAATTGAAATTTTAAATGGGTTCTTTGTTTAGTGAAAAGATGATATTGAGCAAGGAATATGAATAATTTAAGTTTTTTATTTGAGTTTAGTTTGAGATTATTATCATTGCAGGCCAAGGTTGTTTGAGCTTAAGTTAAAACGCAAAATTAAGGAATTCATATTCACAAGGAACATGATACCCAAGTGGAAATTAAAACAAGCTAATTAAAACAAGAATGGAATAATATTTGAGTTGGTAAGAGATTCTACGAAATGTGTTTCTTAAAACATCACATTTATTAAGCAATATTCTTCTATGTTTACCTACACTCAATTCTCTAAAATTCATTTATAATAAAGGCTAGATGATCAACCTTTTAGTAAGGTACAATTTGGTTTTTCGAGTTTTTATTGTTTAATTATATTTGCTAGGGACCCAAGCATTCTTAAATCATAATTATGTTACTTAATTCGATAAGTCGTTTCTGATAGAAGTTGGTCACACTGGTCACTTTTGAATATACAGGGTGCGTTATACGTTTCAGGTGGATAATTTTTGTTTTTCAATAAGTTTTAAATCAAATACAATTTTACTATTTATATTTTATTGATTGATTATATGGTCTCTAACATTATGTATGTAACATAGTTTCGCTCAAGTGGGCTCCTGTGGCCCTGGCGGTAAAGCGAGTTCTGTTAAGCATTTTGCAGAACACCTTCGGCAGACTTATGTTGTAATTTCAGCAATTTTGTTTGGATGGTTGGTTTGTCGGTGAACTGCTTTTCTTTCAAGTACCTCCATAAGAAGATATCGAAAGTCGTCAAATTAGTGGTCGATATCACCACTTTTTGAGATTATTCGTGCGGAAAAACTGTCTCGAAAGATTCTCACGAACTGAGTGTGATATGCACCGTCTAGTTGGAACCACTAATATGTAGTAGATCCAATTCGGGCACAATTAAGATCAAATATTGAGTTTTCCAAAATGTCTGGACAGCCGTCACCAGTAACTGTTACATCAATGCGTTTTAGATCCTCAAGTCAACGGCCTTGGCTTTGATGAAAGCACCGCTTCCCATCGATCAGCGAAATCAAGCATCATTGCGCATGGTTAGTACTTGGATGGGGGACCGTTCAAATACCAACCGTGTGCTGTTGACATGTGTTTCTTCTGTTGTTCTTTCTTTCTGTCTGTCTCTCTCTGTTGTGTTGTCTAAGCCGATGGCCTCAGTTGCCAGTGCTTTAAGTGTCTCTACTTCGTAGATTTATCTACGGAGTAGTGTAATATGTAATGTAATGTAATGTAGATCCTCAAAGTAATATAGCCTTATGAAACCACTGGCTTAAATAACGGATCATATAGTTAATCTAGGCGGGTGCAGTGATCTTTGGTGTATTAATCGAGAGTACTCAGTGCTCCAAGCCAACCAAGTCGGAATGTGCTTCGTCGTTTAAAATTAATTTTTGCCAACAACGGTGGCCGTCTATATAGCCAGCTGTAACACTCGAGCAATCCAATCTCACTAACGTTAATGGTTACTTCCAATCTCCATAATATTCAGCCACAAAATTCAAATCGTATTTTCATAACTTTCTGATGTCACCGCCATCCTGTGATACTATCACAGAAATAGTATTTCTTTTGAAATTGAAATTTTTTTTTTTTGAAATGGAGGACGTAGAGCTGCTTGTGAGAAATGGGTTTTCAATGGCACTGAAATTGGAGTGTTAAAACAATATAAATGTCTGTGAGTTGTTTTTAATTTTCAATATGTCTTGGAATGAGCAAAAAACTCAATAAATACTACACGGTCTAAACTGCTAAGAATTAAATTAGTTCAATATTCAACTAAATTTAAAATTCATGATTCTTTTACAAGATCAATCATGGTGTACTGTGCTCAAGCAAGAGTGGGGCTTTAGCGAAAATATTCACATTGAAAAGCTACAACTATGTCCTACACATTTAAACTGGACTCGCTAAAGCCTTTCTTACAATTCTTAAAACCTATTTTTTCGTATATCCGCAAAACACGGAATCTGCTCAACGGATTTTATTCGAAATTATTATAAGAAAGAAGATTGTTTGGGCTGAGGAGTGGCTGAATCTTTCCCACGAATCGTCGATAGATTTTTCTTTTACCGGAAATAAGCATAAGTGGCAAAGATTGCAGAAAATTTTAAACAAAGCTCACGGAAAACATTGGAACAAATTTTTTAGCGATGCCAATCGAGCCAAATTTCACGATGATTACTTGAATCTGCTCTATTCTGAAGTACAAAATTACTTTGACGACTCCAACCCTCGCGATATGATTTGCCTCATCTTGAAGACTATCTACGAGTATTCGGACTTCTTAATCTGAACGGAAGGTCCTTTCAAAGAGATACTAATGGTCTCTGTACACTTTAGAACTTAGATGCCTCTGAAAGTACATTTCACTTCGTCGGAATCTGCCTAATCTTCAAAGGGTTAAAAAGTACCTATATTTTCTGAAAATGACGCAGCTGCCATTTAAGCTGCTTCTTAAATCTCTATAAGTATTTAAAATATAATTTATAAGACTCACTCACTAAGCCTAATTTTTTAACCGTCAAATTATTTCAACTTGATAGGCAACTTTGTGTTATTGTCATAAGCAATATTGTTGTTAAACTTATTTATGAAATAATATTATTATCTATCTATCTAATCAATTGTTATCGAATACTCTCTACGACTGTCAAATGCAAACTAACAACTTTCATACACAAAAATTACAACGAAATAAAATCGACCTGGAACATAAAACGCACCCTGTATTTGGCATAAATTAAGACCTAAGCCGAGTTCGACAACTTTTTGAAGGATTTAAATATTTTCTCGAAATGGATTGCATAAAAAAAATTTTTTTAGAAAAATGGGAAAAAGTCAATAAGAAAAACCGAAAAATTCAAGAATTTTTATATGTTGTACTAAATTGGCCAATACATTTTTTTCAAACAAACAAAGTTATAAAATATTTCTAAGTTCCAGTTGCACAATTACTTGGATCCTGGTTGAACTACAATTATTGCACCAATCTAGTGAAGATTGAACTGAGGTTCAAGCTCATGGTTTAGGACTTATTTATTATTTACGCACTAAAAAATGTCATAGGTACAATTAATTTTCGAAAATCTTATTTTTCTGGAAAATGGCACCTAGAATTTGGATAACAAAAACTTTCTTTCGCTGAATTCTTACGATCATTAATTTGATAAATTTTGAAATTAACACATTGACTGAACTTACCATACATTATGTAGAATTTTGACTTTCTCATTATCGATATATCGGATATTATTGAAATTTTGTGTACAGAAATTTCTAAACCGTTTGAAAATAATTGTTCATCGAGACTTAAAGTAAAATATTCCGTGGATTTAAAATTTTTTTTTTTTTTAAATCTTATAAGTATCTAAAAAACGGGTATAGTAATAAAAACAATTTGTACAGTAAAATACTTTAAAATGTTTTAAGGTTCCACTTTAACGACAGAAGACGGCATTTAGTTTTTGAAGAATTAAATTCAACGCGGTTTTTCGTACCGCATTGGACAATGCTGTTGAGATCAGAACTTAATGAGCTCATTATACACTGCCGTTCCAAATCCACATCCAAAGTCAAGGACGTGAATCTAAAAAGTAAAATGAGAAGCTGCGAGTATTTAATGTCGTCAGCAAAACAATTTAATGGATTAGAAGTTTCAGGCAAAAGATTATTGCTGAATATGAGAAAGAAAGTCGGAGACGAACCTGAGCCCTGTGGCACACCAGCATTTATTTTATGAACTTCAGACTTAAAACCATCCATAGGACCTTGTATTGGGCGGTTTGAAAGGTTTTCCTCATTCAACGAAGAATAGATTCATCAATACAAAATGAATGCATTCTCGATAAGAGACCTTGATACCAAATTCTTTCAAATACTTTTGAAATATCAAGTGCAATAATCTTACTTTCTCCAAAACGATGTTAGATCACCAGTGGACCTTTTGATACGAAAGCCATTCTGCCGATTATTAAAAAGCATTCGTTCTGCATGATATTTCCTGAGCTGATAATTTTTCAGCGTTTTTATGACCTTGAAAAGGAGGGACGTAAGTGCAATTGGACGATAGTTATCGGTGGAAGAAGAATTGCCTTTTTTAGGGACAAGGTGGGCAAATGCTGTTTTTATCCACGCGGAAAGAGACCAGTATAATAGGAAATGGGGAAAATTTTTGCCAACGTTGAAGAACACCTCTTCTGAACAAAAGGAGGAATATTATCGGCCAGCGTATTTGTGTATATCGACACAAGAAGGTTTGTCCAATAAAATCGTGTACGCTCTCAAGTACAGGAGAAGTCATGACACTTTCTGGCAGCGTCGAATTAATTCCAAACTGAGCTACAAGTAAATTGGTTTTTTCTTGTGAGCTGACATAAGAAGTGTCATTGAAGACGAGCCTAAGGGACTGAAGTAGTATTTCGCAAATTTTGTACAGATGATCTAAATTTTTTACTTTCTTTGGGACATTGTAGTATTTTTTGCCTTAATTGTTGGCCATGAAAACATTTTTTTCGTCGAATCTGATCATTACAGGTATTTCTAGCTTGTTGGAACTTATTCCGGTTTTCAGTAGGGTTGGCTTTAAAATAAGTTTTGAAAATCCAAAAATTGATGAAAAAAATCAGAATTTTGACAAGCAATATAATAAATAGCTAGTTTTTCAACCCTCCTTTGCAAATTTTATTTATTGTCTGCCGATAAATTTAATATGTGAAATCCTGCAACAATTCGATTTTTAAACTATAAAATAGTTTTTGATTAATTAAGGACATAAAATCGTGAAAAAAACTCCAATTTAGTTAGATCTAACTCACCAAATCTGGATTGTTGGTTAGGATCTATTTGCGAAGGAACTTTCCAATGTCAATTGATAAGCTCTACAATGGTCCAGTATACAAACTGATAGCTCATCATAAAAATATTTATTGGATCATATTTTTTATTGACCAAACAAAACACAGTTTGATATATTTTTTATCATGAAAATTTAACAATGATAAACCGTTTTATTCGTATAGATTTGAAAGTCCTTTCAGAACTTAATCTATTTAGTAGAAAATCCATGTAATATCTGAGGCTAAAGTACTTACACCCAGCTCAAATAGTTTTAATACAAAATAGGGAACATTAAAAATAAGTAGCTGATTTTTATAACAATATTTAGTTCAATGTTGCTGTGTAATAAAATTACACAACTCACGCAATAAAGTTTTTTTATGGACAAAAATTTCTATGAAAAAAAAAAAAAAATAAATTACTAAAAAAAACATCGTCGTATCAGACCATAAAAAAATATCAAATTCACCCCCTTGAAATCCAATCCTCGCTGATTAACATCTCAATTTCGCCACATAAATCCATAATGCGACTTTGTTCGCACAAAACTAACTAACGACTTCCTGGAAATCGATCCATTTTATCGATGACAATTATAATATCCTTTCGAGCAACAATGTCCTGTTCATTCTGCTTACACACACACACTATCATTATTTCAGTAAAACTAAATCCCATTTTGAGAAATAATATTTATGGAGGTGAACACGCTAATCCTTGTGCTATCAGCATTTCAGAGGCGACAGCAGTATAGCAGTATGGTGGGTAATAGATGTGTTCTTTCAACAAGAAATCCTCATTAGCTAGATGAGGTAGCATATGGATCCTTGTTATAGTCCTTCTGACACACGAATGACATAATTTTATTGCTTTTCGCTATTTTTTGTCCTTTCAAACACATGCAGACAGGACATCATCCTAAATTATTATCGAGGCCACAAGGAAATTGTAGTTGTCCGATGATTTATCAAAAAATAGTGCCGCTTCGAGCTAAGAAGGATACGATGTAATCCTCGTACTTGTTTCCTATTTTAGTTCGTTTTTTTTTTTTTTTCATTCAGCTCTGACTTTGACTAATTCTTTTTCGTCGAATGAAACCCGATCTAAGACCCCAGCTTGTCATTGGATTTTTTTTTTGATTTTCATGTTGTAACTAATAGAA
Organism: Philhelius festivus; assembly: GCA_963931855.1. NCBI lineage: Eukaryota > Metazoa > Arthropoda > Insecta > Diptera > Syrphidae > Philhelius > Philhelius festivus. The sequence continues at coordinate 85,586,555 of OZ007557.1, read as the reverse complement.
AACAAGCCGCAGGATCCTAAATTTGTCAAGGCTATGATATAGAGACATACTTCGCTTAAGCATTTCGTGTGGGTTAACTTCGATTGAATTATTTCGGAGAGAAACTGTGTTATTTTTTGCCTTCGACGAGGAAAGGTGATTTATTTTAATTATATCCTGCGGCAGGAAAAGTCTAATAATTACGCATATGGAGACTTCTAGATGGCTGTCAACGAGCACGAAGCGTGTAAACAGCCTGAAACAATGCGTGCAGATGGAAATTGTATATTTCAGCTCGCAACTAATTGGAAATGAATTAGTTATGCTATTTGTCAGATGTTAACATATTTCCTCCCAAATAATATCCTCGGAAGAAATGTGAGATTTTTTGCGTGTGTGTTCGTTCTCCTCGTGGGATTGATTCACCTGCCCTTTTTAAAGGGGTTGCCGGTGTGCCTGAAACCTACTTAACTTTCTATTTCCCTCCCGTGGGGAGACGAGAGCGTACAGTGTTTTGACATCTAACACAAACATATCTACACACACGAAAATAATTGTCATATGAGGGAATGTAGTAGGGCATAAATTATGAACAGGCCATGAAAGGTGGCGCGAATTTCCAGACAAGAGAATGGGAAGGCTTTGACAGTATCTATGGGGCTATAAAAAAAACTGCCAAAAGAAACTCTCAAACATCATAGTACCTTACACGGTTACGGGTAGGGATTTAATGTTATGCATGAATACTGCTCATTCGAAGGAGTTATTTATGATCTTAACTCTGAGAATGACTCCCCAGCCAGAACTAGGTACGACCAGCCGTAAAAGGGTTTGGGATTGTAGATGATGGGGGTTGATAGAGAGCAGATATCATGATATTTGAGTGGTGATTATGCTGAGTAGGGAGTTGTGCTTTTTAGAAAGATTCTGGGTGTGAGTTTGAAAAGATTTGATGTTATGATTGTGATTTCTGATTTCTAAAGACAGCTGATTTGTTGATACTGTAATATTTTTCCAAGGTTCGTTAAATAAAACTTATTACTCTTTTTAGTATTTCTTCTTTATTCACACTTTCCAATTCAAAACAGTAAATCTCAATTTATAAACAACTCAAATACTTTTATTCAAATTTAAATCACACTTGTTTAATAACAAAATCCAATAACCAATACTTTTGCACACTTTCTTAATCCAAAATCAACTGTGTCTTGCTCACCGTGAACACTCCCTTATATACTCAAATTAGTTGTTCTCGAAAGTTCTTGTCTTGGAATGTTCTAGATGTTTGGAATAAGGGGAAATACATTTGACATTGGAAAAGAGCTTTTCGTTTCTTCCATAAATTAGATATGCAGTTTTCCAACAGATGGCGCTGTAGTAGTATAAAGCTCTGTTCACAACAATACCATTCTATCAATATAATGCAATATGGTGTTTAATCATCCTTCTTTCTGTATAGAACAGTGTTTGGAAAGAAGCCTTTCCAAATCGACTATACATATAACTCCGGTTTTAGTGTGGTATTGCCTCTACAGAGATATTAGACCACTATGTAATATCTGCTAATTTAAAAAATAAATAAACAAATCAGAAGCCATGACGGATCAACCTCAAAGGTTCTACTCCAATCCTCCAACCCTCTCTCCAGTTCGACGTCATACTGAATTTCTATAGCTGTGACCATTCCCCAAAAAACTGAGATTTTCGCTGCAGCAGGTTCCATGCAATTATGGTTGGTAGTCGATGGTTTGGGAGAGGGTTAATATTTTTCTTACGTAAATAAAATGCATTCTGGGTGAGAAAATGTACAGCGGCGATACACTAGTCTCCAGATGCAGCATATAGTCACTCAACTTATTGATCACGTGATCAATATAAAATACATCTTTTTGTTGTAACTTTATAGTTTTAACTGTTAGAGCAACTTAATTTGTACTTAAAACAAATTGAGTCATTAGGAATTCGTGTAAAAAAGGGAAGTCAAAATGCACCGTTATTTCCTGAGTATAGTGAAAAGTTTTGAGGGAATGCATGTGATCAATTTGTTGACCTTATTGCAGTTGAATATAAATGTGACTCAAGTGTAGTGAAAATCGAAATTTTCTTATTGTTTTTAATTAAAATTTAATAATTTATTTATTTAATTATTATTAATAAATTTATTTTGAGTATTTTGAAATTAATATTCTGCAAAAGGTATTATAACATTTCGGTTTCTGAAGGCATTTTATATTTTCTTTATTTTAATGGTAGATGAAAGAACTCAGTAGCTTCACAATTAAAGAAGTGCAAAGGCTTATTGTTTCTAAGGAAACTCATCGAGAAATTTCTCGAAAACTAAAAGTTTCATTGGGAATGATATAAAAAATACGAAAGAATATGGAGGTCCAAGTTGAAAAAAATCGATCTGGAAGAAAACCAATTTTGAATTCCACCTTTCAAAGGCGTATTGTGAGGCAAATAAGGTATGGCGTACATGATAATGCGGTTCAGATCAATAAAGGACTTAACCTCAATGATGGGATTAATGTAACAACTGAAGCTGTGAAAAAAGTTTTGCGCAAAAACGGTTTTCATGGACGAGCTAAAATAAAGAAGCCACTTTTGACAGACCGTCATAAGAAATTGAGGTTGGACTTTGTAAAAAAATACAAAAATTATAGTGTAAGTGATTGGGCAAGGGTAATTTGGTCGGATGAAACAAAAATAAACCGTTTTGGATCTGATGGCCGTCAATGGATTTGGAGGAAACCTGGTGAACGAATAAGCGATCGGATCGTGAAACCAACACTCAAATTTGGAGGAGGAAATCTTATGATTTGGGGGTGCATGTGCACGGAAGGGGTCGGTGAATACATTAGAGTGGTAGGTCGCATGAATGCGGAACAATACATCACCATTTTGGGAGAAGGACTCCCAAGAAGCCTGCAAAAATGGAACAAAAGTGTGTCGGACATCATCTTCCAGCAAGATAATGATCCGAAACACACAGCCAGAATTACTAAAGCGTGGCTGGAAAGCAATCAGTTTGAGACACTTGATTGGCCACCACAATCTCCTGACCTCAACCCGATCGAACATCTTTGGGTTGAGGTTAAACGTGCGATATCGGATGTGAGCGGAGATTGTGCAGATTTACAAGCATTATGGCAAAGAACTCAAACTGCTTGGCAAAGTATCAGCTCGAATCAATGCAAAACGTTAGTTGAATCCATGCCCAGAAGAATAAAAGCAGTACTCAAAGCAAAAGGAAGCCATACAAAATATTAAGGAACCTGAATTTCACAGAGTCAACAAATTGATCAAGTGCTCTTTTTTTCATTTTTTAATTAATGTAAGTAAATAGATGAATTTGATGTTCTTAATTTTTTAATTGAACTATTATGCGTTTTTGTTATTTTGTAAAAAAAATCGTTGAAAAATCTGGGTAAATAAAAAAGTTATAAGCAAAAGTCGAGCGTTCTGAAAATTATGTGATCAATAAGTTGAGTGACTGTATATGTAGGTGTATTTTCCGGTAGTCTGAATATCTTTTTGTGAAAGTACCTTAGCAATTTTTCTACTTCATCAAATTGTCGAAAGCCCCAGACCTGACCAGCATAGCATATGCTCGCATAACTGCTTCAAAAAGTTTGTATTTGGCGTTTGGGGCAACATTTTTTTTCTAAAGACTCCCTTTTAGTTGCAGTTGATAGCCTTTTTTGAATCTATTAGTTTACCTTGTAGATGCTTTTAAAAGAAAAGTTGTGGCGTTATGAGGACTCCGAGATATTTGTATTCTTTTACGATTTCAAGCGGTACATTTTCCCAGGTCCATTTTCACGTCTTGCATATCTGCCTGTTCCATTGCGGAAAATCAGTATTTTGGAGTTGTTGGTGTTAACCGTGAGGCTCCACAAGCGACAGTCGTCTTGCAATTTGTTAATCATCATTTGCATCGTTTTCCGGGGCTCAGCTAGTATGACGATTTCGTCTTCATACATAAGTGCTTTGATGTAAACTCCAGCAAAACTAATTCCCCCAGTCAAAGCCGATGATAGGTCATCAAAAAAGAGTGAAAAGAGAAGTGGACTAAGCCAACAGCCTTGTTTAACTCCCCAGTATTCTTATGAAACCAAGTGGACCTCTTATTTCCATCCCAAACTGCTGTTGCATTATTTTTATAAGGGGACCTTGTATTTCTGCTAACATTTTTGTGGACATTCCGAGGCATCTTAACTTGTAAAAGAGGGCATTTCTATCTATTGAGTTAAATGCTGCTTTGAAATCAACGAAGAATCCATATAACTTTTTGCCCTGTCAAGATATGACCAGCAATACATTTGAGTGAAAAAATATTATCAACTGGGGAATACTCTCTCCTGAAACCGACTTGAAACTCGCTCAGTAATTCGTTTTGTTGTACCCAGATTGTAAGCCTGTCTAGAATGGCGCCAGTAAATATTTTCATTACCGAGTTCATAAACGATATTACACGATAGTTGTTAAGATCGTTAGCATCACCCTTCTTGAAAAGTGGAAGTATAATATTTTTTCGAAAACTTCCTGGAACGTTTTTCGTATTAAATATGTAGCTGTATGCCTCGGTTAGTTTTTCAATAAAATTCATCGTGGCATATTTGAAAAATTCATACGGCACTCGGTCTTCTCTTGGAGGTTTGTTCAGATTGCATCGGTGTATCACTTTTGAGATTTCTTGAACAGTGAAGGCACGGTTTAAGACTTCATTTTCCAGAACTGGAACAGCATAGAGTATTAACTGATTTGAATTTACTGGCTTACTGAGTAAATTTTCGAAATGTTCGGCTAATAGATCCTCATGATGTATGCTATCATAATGCTGCTTCAAAGTTGATAAATAGATGGTGAGATCCGACTTAAAAGTCGTGGGTTTTTCCAGACTTGTCTCAATGTGATTATTTGCTATATGGTCGATCTGCCGGACTAGAGGTCACATTAGTACTTACTTACTTACTTACTTATTTACTTAAGTCCTTGGATATAAATTACGTCCGTGATGTTTTCCTTACTGAACATATAGAGTCTCCACTACTTCCAGGCACCAACATGTGCGATTTCTGGAAATATATTTCAGCTCTCTCCAACTCTTGCCAGTTGTGCTGATTCCTGCTCGACCGTTCTTCGCCAAGTACTTCTAGTCGGCCCACTTGTCTGTTTTCTCGTGGGAGTGGGTTCCACCGCATCGCTTGATCCGCAATCCACCCATCGCCTTTTCGAAGCGTATGGCGAATCCACTGCCATTTTCTTCTTCGTATAATAGATTCTATGGGTTCCTGACCTATTCTCGAAGAACTCTATTAACAAACGTTTGCAGCTTTCTTGTGAAAGCGTCCATGGCTTTCAAGGTGCTGCACCTTTAAATCAGTACGTATTCAACATTGGAGCGAAAGAGTCCTAGCTTGGTCATTAAGCTAAAAGAGTTGTTTATCCATATTTTGGACAGCATTCCGAACGCAGCCTTTGCTTTTCTGATTCGGCTGTTTACGTCCAGCTGGGCCACCCGTAGGGGCAATAATCTTGAGATATTGGTTGTCCAGAAATATTTACTTGCCGTATAAATTATTACAGAACGGTTTAAGATGTTCAGGATAGGATAGGAAAGGATCTAATAATAATCCTATGAGAAATCTTCTTTTTCTGTCTTTTATTTATTTTGGAACTTTCAGGTTTTCTAGCGATAAATTGAAACGCGTATGCGTTTATGGTATTCGCATTTATGCTATAAATAAAAAAAATAAAAAGATTTAATCCACGATCTCGGAGATGATGAATCTCACAAACGTGAGTTGATTTAAATTTCCAGCAAAAACAGTCCTGAGATCATGGAACTGCTGAACGAACTTATTAAAAAATCCATCCTCTTTTTTTGGCGTACCTACATACGAGAACCTACATAGAATGCAATATCACCCTATACACAAAAATAATGCCAAAAGTTCCTAATCTCCGTTAGATGAATGGAATTACAAATTCTCGTTACGTGTCCCGACGAATAACACGCAATCGTCGTCGTCGTTTGTGTCGTTTGTTGTTGCAAAGATAACAATCGAATATGCTAACATGCATTATAAGCTCGCTCCCTACCTTCCCTTATACGGATGTATTCAAATTCATACGAATTAAACGAGTTCCTAGCAATTTATACGAAACATCAGTGATACTCTTCCACTTCTTCAATTGCATATATGATAGAGCACAGGAGATATTCCCCTCGCGAGCAATAAAGCAAATACATACAAGGATTCCCGAGAACGTGAATCAAGCGGTTAGACCTTCTTCGTCTCCTCCAAAAGTCACCTCACTTCCATTCCACCATCAGCCGCAAACTGCTTCCTGACATTGGCACTGTAATTTATGAACACGTACTCGCGTCCCCTTCTTCGTCTTCCTCTTTGTTTCGAGCAGAAATATATACAGCTTGGGCTTTTGGCAGATAATTGCCTATCGCAAACGTTCTTCGTCGACGGCAGTGACGGCGGCGTCATCGTCCTAGAAGTTTCCTTTTTCAAATTCCTTGCTTCCTGAAAACCGGGATATGACACGAAATTATAACACGCCTTGTTGTATTTCGATTTGTCTGCCTGGTTTGGCTTAGTCGGCGAAGTGATAAGCGAGAGTGAGAGTTGGTGGGAGACGTTTGTATATCCACCCGGCTATTGTCTTTATGTGCCTACGTAGATACAAAAGTATCTATAAGAGGAATCCTTTGTTGTTTTGGCTTAATGCTGCATTGGGGAAATTATCTGCACGCACAATTAAGAGTGCGAGATGAACGAAGAGCGATAGCCTTGCTTGCATGCTGCGTCAGACAGAACTGTTAGGATAAAATTATAATTACAAATTGATCATTATCATTTTGAGTTGTAGTCGCAGATATCTGCTTGAGAGGTTTTGCGGCGCAAAGGGCGGCCGGGACATAAGGTATATTTAGATACTTTATGCAAATGCAGTATAAATTAGCCGGTGTAAATCGAAAATGATTATCTTTTCTTGATTGAAAACGAGGAGGGGTGATGAGGATGATGATGGTGGCGGATAGAAGTGAATTGGTTTCGTATTGCACCCTGCAGGCACATGAACGTTTATTCACTCAGCAGGATCTTGTCTTCTGCTTCACTCAGAAATGTACTTACAACGCAAATGCGAGCAAAGGGAAATCATTTTTATTTCATTCGTAGGAAATAAACGGTGGAAGTAATGACTATTATCCTTGGAATAACACGAGTAAGTTGAAATTTTAATGTACAAGATAGGTCGAAAAATAATAGGTATTATAATTCATACTAGAGGTGGAGAGGGAAGGAAAATAATACCTTTACTTGCAATAAACTATCATAAGTTGATTAAAAAAAATCGAACTTGACGAACTTGACATTGCTATGATATGGAAGACAAAAGAGTGTGGTGTGAGTTTCACAATTCTGTCGCTTCGAAAACTGTAATGATAAGATTCGATTAACCATATTTTGGCGTGCCCAATAATTAAGGTAACAAAATACTGCATTGTTCCAAAGGTAGAAACAATTTTCGGTCGTTTCCAAAAAATTTACGAAATACTACTTCGTCTTCGGTTCCAACGCTTGTTTTCAATGAAACTCCTTCCCGGGTAGAATTTTCGACTCGATAATGTCAAGGCCCCAGCTAGTTTTTCTTAGTTTCAATCATGGCCCTACCGAGCAGTATCTAGCTTGTCCCTCGCTAATTTGTTAATGCTCTGTATATAATGGGCCTTGCTAGATGTTTCTATATGGGCCCTAGATGGATCTTCACAAGTAGCACAAGAGCTACGGCAATTCTTAAAAAAATTTTTTTTTTTTTATTATTGTTGATTATTTTCATTTTTTCTTTGCCTCCCCTATATTCGACTCTTTAAGTGATTTTTTGCTGGAATGAAAGAATTTTTTTTTTTTTTAATTTACCTCCACTGAGATTCGAACCCGAGACTCTCGCTTGCCGTGCTTGTGAGCTACCTATTGCGCCACTGCGATATATAAAATATCGTGTCTCAAAGTGCTACTCAAATAACTCTCTTTTAATTATACTGTTTAAAAGACTTAAATACGTATTAAAGAATCTGAAAAATACCGATTTAGGACCAAAACAAAAAAGTTATGTTTTTAGAAGGATAATGGATAGCCTTTTATAGAGACATTTGTATAGGCACATCTAGGATACATCAAGTAAAAACTATATAGCCCCAGTATAAGTAACATCTGAGAATGCCTATAAAGAGGCGAGACTAGCTAAGGCCAATATAACGCCCAGATACAATTCCTTATCCAGGCTACATCAAGTAAACACTATCCAGGTCCCTTGCAGTTTATATGTTACAATGCCAATAAAGAGGCGATACTATCTACGGCCAATATATCGCCAAGGAAAAGTTTCATATCTAGGATACATCAAGTAAAAACTATCTACCCCCAGTATAAGTAAAATCTGAGAACGCCTATAAAGAGGCGACACTAGCTAAGGCCAATATAACGCCCAGATACAATTCCTTATCCAGGCTACACCAAGTAAAAACTATCCAGGTCCCTTGTAGTTTATTTGTTACAATGCCAATAAAGAGGCGATACTATCTATAGCCAAGATATCGCCAAGAAAAAGTTTCATATCTAGGCTACATCAAGTTAAAAATATCTAGGCCCAGTCTAAGATACTCCTGGAAAAGCCAATAAATAGGCAGTTCTAGCCAGGTTCAATATAAAGCCAGGATAAGCATAAATTAGTCAAGATCCGCCAGGCTTGCATCTGTCTAGGCCCAGCATAGGATTTACTATATAAAGGCCAATCTAGCTAGGGCCACGCTATTCGATAGTGTTTCCTAGATAATTTTCTACCCGGGTTATGTCAGCTCACAAGAAAAAGCCAATTGGCTTGTAATTTAGTTTTCTGTTAGTTAGTTTGACGATCTCAGAAAGTATCATCAATCTTCCTGTACTTGTGAGCTTAAACGATTTTATGGGCAAATTTTCTTTCGCACTCGTAAAATTTAGGAAATATTACTGGAAGAATCTCGATGTACACAAATCTGCTGGACCGGATAGGGATACTATTCCTATTGGTATCAATAGGTATTCATCAATTCTGGCAAAACCATTGCATAAGCTTTTGCATCTGTCCTACTGTACTAGTCTCTTTCCGAGTGGATGGAAGAAAGTATTTATCCAGCCTGTCCCAAAAAGGCGAAACTTCTTCCGCTTCGAACTATCGTCCAATTTCATTTAAGTTCTTCTTTCCCAGGTCATGGAAACGCTGATAAATTATCAGCTCAAGAAATATCTTGAAGAACGAAACCAATATGTCCTCAGGTGATCTGATGATTTATCTCAACGAAGAGTGGCACAAACCTTTACATCGTTTTGGGGGTAGTAAAATTATCGCACTTGATATTTCAAAAGCATTTGATAGCGTTTGGCGTCAAGCTATCCTATCGAAACTTCTTGAATTTGCGATCGATGGATCTTTTCTTCGTTGGATTGGAGATGAGCATTGGGACCGTTCATTACAAGTCGTATTAAACGGGTTGAAGACTGATATTCGTAAAATAAATTCTGGTGCGCCACAGGGCTCCCTTTTGTCTCTGACCCTCTTTCTGATATTAATCAATGAGCTGTTGTCTGTAACTTCTAATCCACTAATTCTTTTTTTGACTCCAATATTCTCAGCTTCGCAGATTCGTTTCCGGATGCCATAAACCATAAACCGCGTAGAATTTAATGCTTTAAAAACTTAATACTGGGTTATGTCGTTAAGGCGCAACGCAACACCTACTCGCTATCGCTATCGTGGAACGGGACTTGCATTGTTTTAAATTGTATTCCTTATGTAAACTTTCATGGGGGCTAGTTTAAACATTTTGTCGAAGTTTATTTCCGAAGTCAATATTCAGTTAATATAGTTTACTATAGTATTTCGATTAATTCTGGCAATCGAATGATTCACGGTCAACTCTTCTGGATTATAGTCTTGCTGTCACTTATAGGTTATACTATAACTTCTTCTACTTGGTTTCGGGTAACCTGGCTTCTGGTAATTCGGCTTAAAAATTAGTCCTATTATTCTGATGTCAGCCTAATGACGAGATTGGACGGTACTACGCTTTTAGTGTCACTCAAATTAGCAGGTTAAAATGCCTTGGTACATCAGCAGGTACTACCCCCTGATGGCACTTAAAACATCAGGCTAAGACGCTCTGGTATATCAGCAGGTACTACGACCCTGGTGGCATTAAGAACAGCAAGCTAAAACGCTTGCTACATCAGCGGGCACTACGCCCCTGGTGGCACTCAAAACAGCAGTCTAAAACGCTCTGGTAGATCAACAAGTACCAAAGATCCTGATGGCAATTAGGACGTTTGACTTCGAATTAAGGGCCCTTACCATACCAATGGTGGAGAGAAGCTTAAGTAAGAAATAGCTGGACAATCTTTCCTAAATAACTTTGTCTTTCCACGAAACTCCTTACCACTTGTCGGGGCAAGCTCCAAGAAATCAGTTAAAGCTATAGGACCGAATCGTCATCACTCTTGTCTCCGACCAGAGTTAAAATGATCAATAAAATAAGAATTACTTACTAACCTTGCGTATGACCGAAGTGGTTATTTTCGTTCATCCCAATAGGTCTTCGTGTAACATTTTCAGTAAAGACTGAATGTGAACTGTATAAGTGATAAACGAAAAATAATAATGTTGTTGAGGTTCCTGTGATGTCATGTGTCCATGGTGAATGTGAATTAAATATTCCCACTAGTAATACCAAAGTAAAATAAAGTGGAATAACATGGAACGCTTCGTTACAGGGTTTGTGAGTATTAACCTATATATAGTTTTACATTTAACAACTAAGCCATTTATGAAGCTCCTTCTGAATTAGTTGGTCATGTGTATACTGTCTCTGAGATCCAACTAAGTGGGTGAGGAAGAGTTCCAATACGTTTTATTAAAATGATATTACCACAAATTATACCCAACCTTACTCATATCTCTTTTTTCTTTTCCAAAATTTTGGAAAAAAGCAAATGTAATTCCAATTGCATCTGATTTTGACCCATACCTACTACATTGCCTGTTTAATATCTTAGACAAAGCTATGTCCTACCAGATTTGAAACCACATCCGGGTTCGTCCCTTTTAATTCCTCTGGTGCAGTCAGGATTCCACAGAAGTCCACAGCTCCTCCATGTCTATAGTTAAAGTCCTTGAACACATTCGAATTCAGTATGACCAATGCATATTAACGCTTCTCTGTTTACTAGAGATTACAAAACCCTATGACCGAGTAAAAAAAGTAAAAACGGGCTGCGATTTTCTGAGGCTTGTTAGCATAAGCCCGCGACTTTAAGTCAGCACAGAAGGAATTCTGGGATGGTTAAATCCGGCGATCTTGCTGACTATGCCAAATGGCCAACACGAGCGACCAGAAAATGCTTCCTTCACAAAATCCATTGTGGCTCGTGCTATGTGTGCGGTACCCCGTCTTGTTGAAACCTCATGTTCACCAGGCCCCGATCATTCGATTCCGGCAGTAAGAAAAGTCGTTTATCTTGGCCCTGTAGCGTTCGCAAATAACAGTGATCGTGAACGCGTGAACACGTGAACGCCGCACCAGACAGTGGTTTTGATCAGATGTAATGGTTCTTCGTGCATCATAACGGGGATTTTCAGTGCTCCACGAACTAAGATTTTGTTTATTGACGTAACCGCTTAATTGGAAAAGCGCTTCGCCGCTCATGATAGCTTTCGACACAGAATTTCCCTCTTCGTTGTTGAGATTGAGGATGGCTTGAAAGTAATGTAAAGTGAAGTAAAGTAAAGTGACGCACGGTCAGCAGATACTTACTGATGCACTGTTTGCAGTTTGTATACAGGAACATGTGTAAGTCTTTCACTAAAATTGGTTGTATGGTCGTCCGTCCGGTGACGTCCAATTGCGTGGGTCGTCGTCTGGTTAATGTGTCTTCGATCTCAGCGACATCGTCAGCCACAGCCGCGAAATTCCCGGCCGAACGACCAGTTTAGTGTAGGCCACGGCCTGCTTGTTCTCCTGTGCTTCCAGTCTGTTCGAGTCGAGTAGCTAAGTACCGGAATGTTTGCCCAGTTGGCGCGACACGATAAGGAAATCGAAGCCTAAATTCACATTGCCGTAACACTAGCGACCGATAATTGGTCAAAAAATTCGACAAAAATTTCCCACGCTCTGGCAGATTATAGCGCTCCATTCTTTGTCTGTTTGTATACTGCAGCTTCCTAACTCACAAATGTTAAATATGATTGACTCACGAGGCCATTTGCAGAAATTATGACTTCTTTCGATAGGGCGATTCATTTTGCGCCACCTTGTACAAGGAAGAAGAAGGAAGAAATAACACTCTATTTCTGTCATAAAGGTTCATCGAATTCCTTCTGTGAATCAGGTGTTCCTTCCTTCTCTTCTACTCACAGATCTGGTATTTGTATTTCATTAAAAAGAAGCCACTAGCAAACTTTATTCCCACAGCTATTTTAGGACTTATTATTCTACCATAGGTATATAATTAGAACTTTTCTGCCCTCTGTTGTATTTGAATAAAATTACCTCTGCAAACATTCTCAACTCCCAGGAAAGTCTTATATAATATATTTCCTAGAAAACCCCAATGGCATCCCATCGGTCTTACATGTTTAATGGAAGATCTTCCATTCACAACTTATTTTCATTAAAGGTCAAAACATTTTTAATAATAAAACAGAAACTTTATGGTATATAAAACATACATTCCATAATCTTTAATTAGCTTTGCCTAAATACAGAACTCTCTTCATTAGCAATAAAAACTAAAAAAATACAAAGAGCAAGTCCCAACCCCAGATCGAGATCCAGAGGAAAGGAACCCTCAACGCGTCCCATGTAGGTTTATACTAAATTTCCTTTTTTCCAGGAAAAATGTTATTAAATAAACCCCTAGTGTGTACTGCCCATATTATATGCACAACCCCCTTCCGGCCCACCACCAAGCTTCACGAAACTAAATTAGCATTTTAATAGACTCCTAATTCATTAGGGGATCTGCATCAATTTCCACCATGACTGTACAGAGTTTGATACTATGTGTGGAGGGAATCATTACGCTCCACCAAAAATTACCTCCATCGAGCTCCTAACCCCCAAAAATAAAGGTGCGGGGAATATTTATTCCGGATACCGACCATAAAATATGTTGGATGGACTACTTTGTGGTAGGAGGGGGGGGTATTTGAAGAAATGAAAACCTCCCTCCCTCGTATCTTTATTGCTTGGTCATAAGTTTTTGTTTTGTTGTTTCAGGAAGAAGTATGGAAAAATTACGGACCATTAAATTAACTACGAAGGCACACTTTCTCCTGATGGATGACTCCTCTCCTTCTTTCGATGCTTCATAGAAAAGTCCTGATGTAAAGTAAGTAATGAATAAATTTACTGCTGGTGATTTTCATACCCTCCTCCCAAACAACACTTCACCACACTCCTATTTCTTCTCGAAGGGAAATCACATTGAGTGGAACTAATCTTTTCGGACCAATGACGCGAGTTGTTAGATAAATGTCCCTTAGCAGGGGAAAGGAGACTTTACAAAATTATTTTACAACCGCAGTTGCAATTTGCAATGCAACGTGTTTGCTCGTCTTATTTCGGTTGCTGCTGAAAACGAACCCAAAGTAGTCACGTACACTTGGAGTAATTTTCATAAATCTGTTTACAGCAACCAGGAACTGAAAGGAAAACGATCCGACCGCCCTCTGGGGGAGCAATGGCAGTTGACACTCATATATAACAGGATAACACTCATTGCATTCGAAATCACTGTGGGGAGTGTGAATGTGACACTAGAGGAGAAAATTACAAAATCGTTGCAATTGCCAACACAATCCAAGGACACCCATGTGCATACCGTCCTACACTCCTCAAGTGGAAGAGGTAGGTGCACTGCTCATATAACGTCCCTTCGCTTTCTCTCTACGTGAATCGTTGATGCGATTATTATTATTTTTTGAAAAGCACACAAAATCAAAAGGGAAATACACACACGAACACACACACACACACGCATTCATACACCAGCAGCCCCTTTCTTTAAACTCAAATTACAATAGTCAGAAGTGGGATTAGTTTTCAAGTGAAGCAACCACATGGTGTCTCACTGAGAGTGTAGCAATAGGGGAGCATGAGGTGTGCCATCCCCATAATTGTGCGATTCGCAATAAACAATAAAAAAAACGGGAGAGCACCATCACCGAAGTCGTGTCGTCTTGATTGCTTAAAAGTGTGAGCCAAGGAAGGTAAGTTTTTGTTAAGATTTTTTTTGTCGGGGGATTTTTATTGCCCAGATGGAAGAGATAAGAAATCGTAGAAGATGGCGCTTCGCGACAAATTCGTTCAAAATTTCAATCACGATTTTTCGTAAGCGAATAATATAAAACGCTCTTGTGGAGAGAGTGGGACGTGCGGCGCGCGTGAACGTGTGTCATCAAATTGTTTTTTATTTCTTTGTGGGGCGGTTGGGGGATGATGTGTACCGAGTGGTTGCTGTTGTTTTCGTGATGTAAAGCTAACAAGAAGGCACCCAGGCGGCAAGGGAGGGATCGTTCGTTAAACGTTTGGTGTTGATTCAGCTGCCTGCGAAAAGGGCGCGAATAAATATACGATGCAATTTTTGTGTTTCTTGTTTTCAGCCAGATAACATTCACTTGAGAGTTCCTTATCGGAGTAATGAAAGAGTTTTTTTTGTTTTGTCTATGTTGGTTTGCTTACGGCAATGCGAGTTATAAAACTTTAAAGGGGTGCATATTTTATTAAGTTTATTATTATTTTCTCTCTGGCTTTAAGCTCTAGAAAGGTTTACTACGTTTTTGTTTTTCATTTTATTACCCCAGTGTTTGTCGATTTTAATTTTATTATAGCTTTGGTGCAGATGTGCAATGGTGAAAAAATAAATTCTGCGAATGGAAGAATAAATAACTTTTTTTTATATTCTTCTTCGAAAAGGGGATTGTAAATACTCATACATATAGAACGAAATGCTGCTATGTTTATACCTCCGTAATAATTTGATGGGAAATTTCATTTATGGGCTGAAGCGAGGTCTTTCTGGGAAATTTAAAAATTCCAATTTCAAAATTCAGAGAAATTTTGCAAAATAATTTTTAATATTTTTGTTAAGAATTTGTCGAGAGGCTTCAAATTGAATTCATTTCAAAAACTTAAAATTTCAACCAATCTCAAACGTGAGAATGAACCAAGAGGTTCAATGTTATGGAGTGGCTTATAAAAAGTTTCGAAAATGAATAAGATGAAAATTTCTAAAAACTTCAAATCCATATCTCCATTATCAGAATTTTTCAACAAAACCTTAGAACGTTAATTTATTGGAGTAAAAGGTATATATGTAGTTTAAATCGTTAGAGCCGATTTTGAGAAAATTATTTAATAAAAAAAATCTGTAAAAAATGGTAAAAATAAAAAGTTGTAAATGTAAATGAATCGGTAAAGTTAGTACAAACAATCATGCGGATAAGTTCTTGGAATAAATGGGATAGAACGAAACTCAAAAGGGGTTGTAGAGCAATATTAATTCCGTAAAAGTTGACTATTTCGATCATTTAAGGATGTGTTCGTCGATATTTTGTTCGTTTTCCCTAGTGTCAGAAAATGATGGTTTTATACTGTCAAAAGTGAAAAGTCAACTCATTGACTCTATTACTTATTCAAAAAAAAATTATCATTATACACATTGCTGTCCCTTAACGTGTTGGTGACTAATCAGTAATGTCAGCGTGTGGATGATTCTAGCTTCTATGCCAAGATGCCAAGGTACTTTACTACACTTTTATTCGCCAGTGGTTGTCCATGTGGCCCTACGAGCATTATTTTGCGCCAGTTGACCGATCCCGGCTGAAGAACATTCTTAATATCGAAGATTAAGGTAGAAGTTACTTTGCCACTTTTGACAACAAACTTTCTACCATTGACCATGTCATAAAGCATATATATCTAATAGTGGTTTGCTTATGCTGAGTTTGGTCAGCTTTAGATATAAGAACCGTCTAACCATGCGTTTTGAAAAACCTTGTCAAAATAAACCAGACAAGCACCAGTACATTGCTTTTAAGTTTGTTCCATTGGATATCAGACACGCGCCCATTTGCGCCTCCGCTGATTTGGACAGAGATCTTTTAATTACTTTTTCAAATACCTTACTGATAGTCGGAAGAAGACTTATCGACCGGAGATTCCCCGGATTGGAGTTGGCCTTTCTCTATTTTGGGAGAGGATGTACCACAGCTGTCTTCCATCACACTGGATAATTTGCATTATTTAATGCGTTGTTAAAAACTGTCCACTGCCTCTGAAAACAGGTATCGTAGTGTAACGTTGGATATACCATCGACTCCTGCTGACTTCTTTTTCTTTAATGAGTCGAAATAAGCTGGAGCTCCGCCTTTAAAACTAATAGGGAACTGGACCCATTTCGGTTGCAATAATTATCTATTCGGTTGCGTTAACCAACCACTTCATTTGCAGTTATCAATTTACTCGGTCAATCTATTCAGTTGCTTTAAAAAATTTCCAAAGTTGGATAAGCAAATCTACTCATTCATCCTTACATACTTACTCAATTATAGTAACCAATCTACTCGGTTACTTTAAGCAACGTAATCAATTAGAGTATTTTATCTATGCAATTATAGTATAGCTCATCAAAATGGTTTATTTAGCCAATTACGCAATTATATGTAGCATATCTATACTCATTTGGAGAACCTAATCTATTTGGTTACTTTAGCCAACTTATTTAGTTAAAGGAGCCAATGTACTTGTTCACATATTAACTTGGTTGAAGTAAGTAATTTATTCGGTTCCTTTAACCAACTAACTCAATATTTTAGTACTTAGTATATCTACCTATAGTAAGATTAACTAATCCAATCGGTGTTTAACAACAAAACTAGTTCGAGTAGCCAATTCACTTTATTGGCGAAGATAATCTATTCGATGACCTTAACTAACTCACTATGTTGGAGAAGATAAACTGCTGAGTTTTTAAAGTCAACTTATATAATAGTTGTAATAATTAATCTCATATGGAAAACTAGGTAACCTATCCGGTATTTGTTTTATACAGCACAAGACGAGAAGAAGTAATTTCTACAAACATGTTGTATAACACTTAAAATCTATGTTCAGTCCATGTTTATTTGAATTGGTTTATATAATATATTATATATAAATATTAATTTAAAGAAAAATCTGAAAAAAAATATGGAAATTCTTCTTCAATATTTCAACTTATGGATCACCCTAATGTCTTATACTAATATAGTTGATAAAAACACTGTTTGCTATTATTATATTATATAGTTATACAAATTATTTATTAATGGTAACAATAATTACTGTTTTTAATTTTTCTTTAAGCCCTAAAACTAAATTAAACTATTGAAACAAAGTAACATTTTTGATAAATATATCTGGTAATAAAAATATTTATCAATTTATAAAAATTTTATCAATTTACAAAGTTTGGGTAAATTTTCAGATAAGACTATAATTTTTGTCGTAAAATAAATGTCTTGATAGTAACGAAACTGCCTTCCAAAACACTTAAACATCATTAACACTTAAAAATCATTTGTAAAAACACTTATTTTAATTTAGTTATTTATTTAGAAAGGACGGACAGAACACTTTAAAACTTTACAGAGAGTATTACCAGATAAAACCCCCTTTAAGTGGATTTTCGCCCTTTTTCATATATTCATATTTTTTCTTCACCTTAATACAAACCACTATCTCCCTTATTCTTTATTTAGTCAAAATTCAATTAGAATTTACTTTCTCTTTATATTTTGTACAAGATTATCCTTGAACATACCCATTAAAGTGCACAAAATGTTTTCAAAGCTGAATGCATCCACTCAATGAACTACATCTCACTTCATGTGAAAAAGTCGTTCTTCTGTCAGTTATTGTTTTGTATTTGTATGTATCTACTATTATCTGTGCTTAGGCGTTTTTCTTTTTTAGCTCAGAGCAGACAGCAGAGCCTAAGTTGTCAAAAAATAAATTGTGTTCCTTTTTCAGAGCTTCGAATATGTTTCCTTCTTCGTTCTGAACATGTTCTGCGAGCGAGTTATGTATAAGACACATTCTACCCCATCAATTTTAGATATCCGGTTAAATGATACCTTTAATTCAATATCAAATCTTCCATAATTGTTCCCACAAAACATGTTGCAGTTTGCACATACCTTCACGGAGCAGACAATGTAACATGAATACATTAGTTCAAGTTAGGTAAGTCATTTTGCTTACCAAAGACTTTATTATTAACCTATTGGATGTATCTTGAAAGATTTCCTGGTGAGTTCATTTGAGTATTCGGTCGTAAGCAGACGTAATCTTTGTTCGGAAAAATATATCTATCATAATTTAAAATAAAATGTTTATTTTTCTCAAAAGAGAATATTGTTTTTTTTTTTTAAAGTTCTCGCGAAGAAATATAAACATAGCGTGTTTAGGGTGCGCTCAATGAGCTCAGAATAAAATCACTACGCAGACAAAGTGGAATGCTTAATACAAACATTTGACAGGTGGTGACAGCTAAGGCTAGGCGCGCACATTCAATTTTTAGTTTCGCTACTTTAGTTGCTAAAATAAAACATATGGGGTTATATGGGACCCCGCGCACTTAGAGCAACTCGATTCGAGCCAACATGGAGCCATATGTGCAACCAGAAGGGTTTTCAAAAAAACATGATTGTCTTTATGCCGTAAAAAGCAGACTTGATTTTTAAATTTTGCATACTGTGCAGTGAGTTCCAGTCTCTGCAAATATGTTTACATTTTTTAAGTCTCGATATTGAAAACTTTCCTGATCAACCACGAACTAGACTTTGAAGTAGGTAGCGGTGGAGCAGTCACCTTGTCTCTTGACTCAGATTGAGTGCCTTAAATACATATGGAAAAGTTTCATTTAAACGTTTATCCAAAATGGGATTGTACAACAGTTGTTGTATGGTCTGTAAGCTGATCTATTCATATTTTTGACATTTATAGGTACACATGTCTTGTTCGAAAGATATGAAGTCTTAGTGCAAATTCCGTTTAGGTTAAATATAGTTCAATTTCTTTATAAATGTTACTGTTTCTAACCTAAAATGAAATCGATAAAAATAATTTTAAAGTTGATTTCGAATTGTAGTCGAAAAATAATTGCATGACAAATATTTCATCATCACATGAAAACAGAAGATAAGGGACCTCCCTATTAATTCCATTCACTCTGCCATCTAATTATCATAAGCGAAACAGAACTTAACATTCTGTTCATATTGCTCAATCAAAAGTCCTTTTCTATTTATTTTGTTTCTGCCATTTAATAAACTAAAAGAAATCATACAAACATTTCATCACAAAAGTGTATTTTTTTCGCAATTCCCATTGCTCAAATACAAAAGACAACAGCCAGGAAAAAAGGACTCCAGAGGCTCATTGTACAGACACCATGTCAGTTCATTATTATTTCATGACAAAGAACAAAAAAGAAACACCAACAACTACTATGGCTATACAATTTCAGTTTGACAGTGACAGCGCTTAACCCCATCCTCTGAGCTCATTGACACAGAACGATATCCGTTCCTTACCACTTAGCAATTGTTTATTTCAAAAATATTGCTAGCGTGCGCTCGCTGGCTCACACGAGATACAATCCATCAACTAAATAACGCGAAACATTTCCATTGAACAAGAAAACAGAAAACAGAAAAAAAAACATACAAAATGCCGGCAAAGGCATCAAAACAAAACCTTACCTCCACAGAGGTCCTTTTGAGTGAGTTCTGTTTTTTTGAGAATATGAAGTGAAATTTCATTTCATTACCCCATCGCACTTTGTACATTGACGCAGGATTCTCGCTTTACACAATATTCGCGCTCGCTGGCAAACACAAAGCTAAACCATAAAGAGAAAATAAAATAAAAGGACTTAAAGCGTGACGATTGACGAACCTTAACAAACATGCGAGGAGACGGAGGACGTGGGGTCCTTAAGGAGTTGGATCCATCATAATCATCAATTCACCACTGGTGAAAAATTCTGACGTTTTGTTTGTTTCCTGTATGGGACTCTTATATGCCTCTCTGCTGCTCCTGCTCGTTGCATGATATGTGTTTGTGTGTGATTGTCTTTATTATCCTTTATTATTCGCAGTCAGGTATGAATAATAAGGGTTTCACGGTCTGCAGGACTTTAATTCGGTGCTGTTCATAGAGAAATTCTTTATATCCTTTTTTTTTCTGTAGTCCTAGACTTACCAAGCGTTTTATCATCCATTCACATTTATCCTTGCTGTTGCAGCACCAGCAGCAGCAGCAGTTGTTGCTTAGAAGAAGGCGCGAAGCTCAGAAGATCCTTAGTTGTAGTTTACTCAAACAAAAAAATAACTCACAAAATGTGTTTCATGTGAATGACACTTTCAAATGTGCAGAAGCCGGCAACGGCAAGGCGGTGGATATAAATAGTGGGCGTGGGCGTAGGCATGGGTGTTGAAGTGTGAATTGTTAAGTTGCCTTTTATCTATTTAGCTTTAGAAATTTGAAACACACACATACCGGGTCCTTTGTGGAATGGAACTCACTCACGCTCTCACTCCCTTTCTCTGGAGGATGGTAATGAACTTTATGAATAGTGCAACGAGCGATGCAAAATGCAATAAAGGTATCCTTGGGGATATAAAAATCTTTCTTCATATTTCAGAACAAAACTAATTGTAGGTCCTTGAGTGGAGTGGATTCTTTTTTTTTTTGTTTTTGTCTTCCTTCGTTCTGTGTGTGTTTCATGTTCAAGTTTTGTTTCGCATTATAATTAGTAATATTTCAGTAATGAACGTGACTTTGGGCCCTACGTTTTACATATACCTACAAACCTAACCTACGTAGCATGAGGAACTGAAGAACTTGCAACTTACCTTTGGGAAAAGGAGCGTAAATATTCAAGGGCAGTTCAGGGTTGTTGGGTGGTTGATAATTAGATTGCCTTCGTATATTAAAAGTTCTTGCAGAGAGAAAAACATTATTCCAAGACAAGTTCATTCGTTTGTGTTTTTTTCTTGTGCCTCAAAGTGAGACTCTTGAGATTCTTTGAGTCTTTTGAAAAAATGTCTTAAGAGTTATTGCGATGTTAGGAATTAAGTACGCAAGCTGTTTGGTGGTTATCATTTGGATGGTCTTCGTTGAAAGTGGGTTGACAGTGTGGACATCAAAGCTCAAAGGCTACTGAAATTATTAAAAAAAAATTGTACTAGAAAGCCGAAAAATAGAAGCCATGAATAGGAATTATAAGTTTCAATATTTATCAAATTATTTTAATCATCAAAGTTTAAATTTGCATTAATGGGTTAGTTGGTTGTTTCTTTGACGAAAATGAAATTAAGAAAACGACAAAATTTGTTCCAAGGATTAAAGTTTGAAAATTAGAATTAATTTTAGACGATTTCTACGGCAGGTTAGTAGGTTTAATTGGTTCAAGATTGTTCTTTTAGAACTATTGCAAATATTTCTTAAGAGATAGGTAGATACCTCTATTTTTTGTCCAATTTACCAAAGCATATTTGGAAATTCTTATTTTTCAATGATAGTCACATAGCATAGGGACGAGGTTTTCAGTGTTCAATAAAATTTAAATTTATCTTGCAAATAACTTAGAAGCAATTTTTCAGTGGATTAACTTTGACTTTCAATTGTCAAAAATGTATTGAAATCAAAGAACGAAAATCTGTTAAGCTTAGAAATCTTTACTTTAGCCGCACTACATGAATATGAAACAATATTTCCCTCCCATTGCAGTAGTCGGGAATTCAAAGAAAATGTTCATCGGCATCTCTATTTAAATCCTCTCCAACTTTCCTAAATGCCCACACTGTGTCCAAACAATTATTCATAACCTCTTAAGTGTGCGCGAAATTAAAAAAAAAAAAAAAATCGATATGAAAACAATATGATAATCGCTATTTCCGTAGTAGGCCATATCGATTTCGGTGCATTTTTAAACTAAAATTTATTCAGCTAGTTCCAAATAAAAAAAAAATAAATATATTAGCGACACAACAGCTCTAAGAGAACCTGAACCTAGTGACTTACAACTGATGTACCCTGTACAATACATGACTTCCTAACATATCAAATGAACTGCTGAGAAGAAAAAGGAAAACATTCCACAAAAATGGGAAATTGAAGTAATGATGCAAAAGCGTAGCTATTTTTATAGCGCACATTATAAGCCTAAAAACGAAAACATTCCATGTAAACCTATTTTTTAAATGCGATTATAAAATATCATTGAGTGGAAAAAGGAACAGATTCCAGGAATATTTTCCTTTTTCCACTCAACATTTTAAATTTTCCGTTGAAATAATTTTTTTTATTTTGTTGGCCGTTATTTAAGTTTATTAAGTTTTTTAGTAGCCTATGCTTTTTGATGAGAAGTTCAATCAAACTTTGACACTTTGACAAGACTCTTGATGGCACTGACTATGAGTGGGAGATTTAAAGTCATTCAACAATATTACCCAGTCCGAGGACAATGTTTCCTCCCCAGTGACAGGAACTTTTCTGTCATAAAGCGAGTTGTTCGCAGATATGATCGTTTTTCGCCTTAAAAAAGTGGATGTGATCGAGCTCCCTTCTACAGAGGCTTATGATAGAAAAGTTCCAATCAACAAAATAAAGTTGAACGATATTTGGAAAATCGTTCACCTTATCTCGGAGGAAATTAAACCTTTTTTCGATGAAATTCTTCAATGGCCTACGTCGGACACTGCGAATAGCAATGAAGACGATGGCTAATTTTTTTTCGTTTATAATGTTCTTTTCTTTTTACTTGCGATATAAATGTAGGTAATATAGGGCAAGTTCTGCATTTGGAAAAAAATCGAACTCGAGATGTTGATCAAAGTTGACATTACAACGATAGCGAAGACGAATAAAGTGGGCCCGGAAATTCCGTCTGTCTGTCCGTATGTCTGTACCTCTCCCTACAGTCTAAACCACTAGACCTATGTTCTTCAATCCCGGTACTTAAGGGTCTTCGGTGATTCCCTAGTACCCCCCATGCACCCGTAATGCAAAATCTTATTCATCTCAAAAACGGCTCTAATGATTTTGATAAAAAAAATTAAGTGTGATATTATGGACATGGACAACATTTTGTTAAAAAAAAATTTGGGGTAAAATGTTATTAACGGTACCTGTCATGACTCTCTCATCAACAGCTCTAACGATTTAAACCACAAATTTTCAACAGGAGGTCACCGGACACCCAAAGGCAATCATCGGCCGGATGAGGGCCATGTAGCAAATCACCTTCACCCTGCTGTCAAGCCGGCTGCTGTAAAACAACCGTTTCGTCAAGGCAAAGGCTCCTCTAGCCCTGTTCAGAGCAGCATTTATATGTCTGTCGAAATACAAATACTGATCCAACCAGATGCCAAGGTACTTTACTACACTTTTACTCGCCAATGGATGTCTATGTGGCCCAACGATCACCAGCTTACGCCAGTTCTTTCTAGTATCCCCAGGGGCTGTAGCCAACGGAGTCCTGAACAGAATAGTTTCACATTTCACTCTTATCTGATGGATTCCGGATCTTTGTGACATCGATGGAAATGAAGGGGTGGATGAGCTGGATAGGCACGGATCAGCCCTTGCGGAAAGAGTCAAGATTCCGCTCGGAGTTATGAGTGGCCATATTCTCTCATTTTTACTTGCGACTTATAGGTATTATAAGGCAAGTTATGCATTCGTAAAAAAAATCGAACTTGAGATTTTGATGAAAGTTGACATTACGATAATAGCGAAGACCAAAAAAGTGGGTCTCGCAATTCTGTCTGTCTGTTTGACTACAGCCAAAAAGGCTCGGCCGATTTTCCTTAAACTTGGTAGATATCATTTTTAATTTTTTTCCCCCACACGTTCTTTTCGTTTTTTTTTAAGACCAAAGATAACGGTACCCGCCATACGAATTTTTTTTCGAAATTTTAGAAATATTTTTTTCTAAAAAAACTGTTCGACAGATTTAAAAAATAAAATACAAAAAAAATTATTTTAGTTAAAGCTAAGTAATGGTTGAAAAAAATTTTCCGAAAAATTTCCCCCCATGGAACCATTTTTTTTTATTTTTGATTTTCTCAAAAAGGGAACAATCGATTTAGATCATTTTTATTGCTAAGGCTCCCCAAAAACATAAATAGAATTGTGTACTCAAATTTAAAAAAAAAAGATTTTTTGGATTTAAAATTTTTTTTTTCAAAACTCAATATTTTGAAAACCCCATGCTAGATTTTTATTAAATTTGATAAATAAAAGTTTCTCAATATAATCTACAAGATGTGAGAAAAAAAAATTATTTTACCTTAAAATAAAGGTACCTACCATACAAATGCTAAAAAATTAAGAAAATGGTTTTCAAAAATCGTATTTTTCTCGAAAACGGCACCTAGAATTTTAATAAAATTTTTGTTTCTTTCTATTAATTTTTACGATCTTTAATTTAATGAAAAAAAAAATTGAAATTAAGATATTACGACTTGTACCTACCATAGAACCATTTTTCGAGTTATGAATTTCTCATTATCCACATAACGGACCTGAATGAAATTTTTTATAGAGAAGCTTATAAAAAGTCTAAAACACATTGCATTTCAAAACTTTAAAATAAATATTTTTTGAGTTTTTAAAAAAACATCTATTTTTTTTTGAAAATTCGATATCTCCGACACGACTCGATATTTTTTTTTGTAAATTTAATTTTTATTCGAATAATAGTAAAAACTTTAAATTGACGTACCAATTTTTTTCTTGAAAATCTCTTAAGAAGTTTGTATATACATAGAAGCTTTTTTTTAAGAAACCACTACAACGACTTATAATTTTTGTTCTTGCATAAATTCATATTTGCTTAGCATTCTGTTTTTGTCTCTTACTACTAAAAGAATTAAAAAAATTAATTTTATCCTTATGAACAGTTTTCTTTAATAACATTCGTTTTTTAAATTCCTAGTCTATTACATAGGAGCAAGTTCGTGGGATCCACTCGTGCATTTTATTAACTTCCCATAGGGAGTTATTGTAATCGGTCCGATTTGTCAAATTGAAATTTTTGACATTTCTCGACGTTTCAAGGTCCCTAGAGGCTATATCAATCATTTTTAGAGAGATGTCTGTGTGTGTGTGTGTACGTACGTTCGTACGTCCGTACGTTCTGGTACCATTTTTCGTCGTCGATATCTCAAGAACGAGTAAAGATATCGACTTCAAATAAATTTTGTTGAATAGATAATAACTTCGAAAGAAGCTGAAAGGGCGTTTATTAAAATTCAGTGAGTAGTTTTTTCACTATAACGGTTTAAAAAAAAAAGTAAAAATGTTGGTTAGTTTCAAATATCTCACGAAAAAATAATGCTATTGATTTCGAATAAAATTTAATATACTCATTATAAGGTCATACAGATTTGGTATGAATTTGGAAAAAAATGAACATACCGTTATTTTTTAAATAAGAAAAACTGAAAAAAAAATTTCATAACCCAGATATTCTAAGAACGGAAAACAATTTGAAACTCAAAACAATTTTATTTTACCAAAAATAATGTGTTTGACAACTGGTGAAAATTAAAAAAAAATCAGTTTACAGTTTTTTTACAAAATTCTTTTGAAAATTGGTAAAAATTGTTTTTCGACTCAAATTTCTCGAGAACTAGTAGTGATATTGACTTCTAATTTAGTTTATTTTATACATAGTATAATTTTGTACAATTGGTAAAATGTTGACAAATATTGAATTAATAGTTTTTTTTTTTAAACAAATGGGAAGTTATCAGTGTGGGTCGCACCCAGCCTCTTTTTTATTAACAAATCAAACCGTAGGTGGAGCAGTTTAACTAATTGAATTATATATGGAGGGCTCACAGCTGTACCGAACCAAGTCATTTTAAAGAAATCCAAAACTAACGCCAGTATTTCCGCAAAATTCACCTTTATTTAGAGCTGTAATGAACTACATAGTTCATTTAGAGCTACATGGTTCTATTTAGAGCTGTAATGAACTATACATAGTTCATTACAGCTCTAAAAAGAGGTCAATTTTGCGGAAATTTTGGCGTTGGTTTTGGATTTTTCTTAAATGACTTGGTTCGGTACAGCTGTGAGCCCTCCATATCTAGAAAGATTTTACCCACCTTTAATAAATGCTGAACCCTTGCTCTGATAATGTAGAATCAAGGTACTCGTAGAGATAGCCAGAATCGTAGCTACCTTTAAAGGACACTGACTAATAGGAGAGCATACAGCAAAGTTACAGGCACTGATTATAACACTCACTGTCGTAGCTGCGGAGACCAGCGGAAAATAGGAAACAGTATTCCGTTTCCTCTGCAAATGCACTGATCTGGCCAAATTTAAAGGACAATCATTAGAAAGGACATTTTTTGCGATATTGACGAACTTTCGGAAATGAAGATCAGAGACTTGATCGCGACGAAATGGCTAGGACGAATTTTCGTTACCTCTGTGCCGTGCCCTCCGTTTGATTCCTTAGATCCCAAGCTAGCAGACTAAGGTCTTAGACGGAAGCTTACGGTGCGGGGGCCTGGATGATCACTCAATCGGATTGGCTAATGTTTCAACACCAGTCGACAGTGTAGATCAGTGTCGATGGTGTATGGTGAGTATGATTGTCCGGTTGAGCTTCCAAAATTCTAAATGATTATGCAAAAGCAAACACACATTTATAGATATCAAAATCCATTGGATCCTTTCTTCTTTTTGAACTCAATGCACAATCGATTACTCCGTGAGAATGACCACAATTTCCCATATCTATTCCAGTTATGGTACCAAAATGGCGCACTTCAGTGCTAATTGCGCCACAGCGCTAGACTGCCCGTGGTTGCCTTTTCTACCTATCTATCCACCTGGAACATAAGAGTTTTAGGTGTGAAGAAATTGAAATGTTGGTCATCCTAAAATATATCAGTATTTGATATCCATCCGTTAAGAAAAAGCATCATTATCTCGAAAACTATTGAAAGAAATTTGAATAAAATTGTAGCTGTTTTTTGTAATTGAAATACTCGTAATATGCATGAATACCGTAAGCTGATATTTGAAACCACGATTTGGTACTATAGATATATTCAAAACGTGAATATTTTTCACACTTTATTTTCAAATGCGCATTTAATGTGTTTAAAGTTGTTCGTACTAAAATCGAAAAAATCTTTGAACTCCCGCCATAAATCAATAAGTTTTTGAACCTGGCTTAACCGTTATATCATGTTAATAGTCAGTTAATTTACTGACATGCGGACTTGCTCAATAATACACTTAACTTCCCTCACTTACACACATTCCTAAATGTATGTTTCTGTTCCCTTAATGAATAGTTTATTAATCCCTTTATCCCCTTAAACTGGCATCACAAAATATTAGTTAATTAAACTTTCTCTCCGCTAAAATCGTATACTAAACCGGAAAGTAATTTCCATCGCCATGGCATCACTTTAAAATAAGCTCTAATGTTATTGTGAATGAATATCCAAAATAATCTTAATTCACCGTGGCATCTGCAATTCTGCATGCCATTCCAATTTTCGCATTTAAACATATTAAATGCTTTGTGGGTGGGAGACTTACCTGTTTCGATCAGAACCGGTATAATGAAATCCTTAGCCCATGATAGCCCTCCAGCCCGCATGCAATGGAAAATGTGAGGCGTTCGAACGGAAACATTGCCACAAATGCAAATCCCTTTCAATTAAATCACTTAAATTTAATTACGGGATAATTTCATTTTACTAAGGTCTCTCCCCCAATGGAATACAAATATCTACTATTTCAATAATCCGTTATTTTAATACAATTATCATGAGGCTCTTGTGTGTATCACCATCATCATCATATCAGAGGAGTAGGAGCAGCAGGAGCGCCATCATCATCATCATCATCAGCGAAGAGGATTCTCGTTGAGTATGTGCGAATCCTGTTTGTTGTCATCTGCATATTTGCAGGTGAAACAATTGATACCTTTGCCCATTCCCCCGATCCCCGGAACTACCCTAGTGCGCTACGTCCTGTATATCAACTTCCAGGATAACAATCTCCAGAATCCATTGCGTAAATGTAATCACAGCATCATCAGTTGAATGCATTAAAGCCAAATCACAAACACAAACACAGTTGCACACACGAGAAGGGCAAACAAGGATGCTATAGCGAGCAAATCGAATTTAATAAAATATTCGAATTCGAATCCTTTTGCTAACGAAATGCAAACGTGCGTTGCAAAATGTGTCGTTCGTATCGAATATAGTTGGTTTCTGGTTGGATTCTGCAATCACATCAGCTACTGGCATCCTGTCTGAATTTTTAATTGAAATTTCACAAGGACTTTTCTCATTTAGTTTAAAGGGAAACGATGTTGACAACGACGACTTTGGCAATCAATCTCGAGCCAGGAGTCTCCTGCTCGTCGTCGTCGTAATTTCGCCAGTCGGTCGTATATTCGTCTGCTTGTCAGAATAAAATCGACAACAAGGACGACTCTCCTGTCGATGGGTCATTATTTAATTTTATTTTAATTCGATTTACCATCCTCTTGATGTTGCTCCTTTCCGAATATCCTTTCAATTAAGAGTGTCCTTTCTGGGATAATCCCAAAAGTCCCAAGCCACTCCATTTTGTTTATCCACTTCCAGTCCGGGATCACAAACTCTCAACATCAACCAAATCTCCCCATCTCGCCCACCATGCTTCCAAGTCCTTTTGATCGAGACATGCATTTGAAAGATAACAAAATAGCTTTTATGAGTTCTAGAATCATATTCTCTGGGGAGCATCTGAAGAGCGGATTTTGTGTATCGCGAGCTCCTTTTGCCAAAAAGTCGTTTCCCTTTTTTACTCTGACTGTTTGTCTATGTTCAGTTTCAGTACCCTTAACGTTCTGTTCGTTCGGGAGGAATCGAAAACGATGAAAATTGATCCAGAAATGCATGTCACGTATTCTATATCTTGAAGGAGCGACAGGACATATATTGAACCAAACCGAACTAGTTCAGGGAACAGATATAAAACCGAAGAAAAACAACTTTTAAAACGGATAGCACAAGGAGCACTTGAACTTAAGTTTACAACGGTATGTCGGGATATTATTATGATGAGTGTATTGGTGTTTGCATTTAAAGTCCTCCCTACATCCTCAGAATATATTTATCTTTCTGATGGAGATGGGGCTTACTGCTCCATCTTTATCTCTATCTCGGAATCCACCTTTGAACGGCCCTGTGAACATCCATTTAGTGTCGCATGGATAAAGTTTATGTTTGGTTCATCTAACCCCTGATTCATGAAGTTGTTGTTTTCTTCTCGTAAAATTTATGTGGGCAAAAGGCTGAGGGTATAATATTGTGGGATAAGAAGACTCACACTTGCTAATAGTGTGAAGGCTATAAAATCATTTTCATGATTTTTTCTGCCTTTGAATGACTTGGAGTCCTTTTTTGATTTGTACCTTTTCTGAAGTTAATAGGCAGATAAATTTTGTATTAAAGTAGAGCAAAAAAAAAAAACACTTGGGGATAATGTGTGAGCTTAATACGAGTAGGGATATGAAAAGTATTTTTTTAAGATGGACATTATTTTAGCTACTAAGCTTTTTCTATGTTTTTTTTTTCAACTTAAAGTTGCTCGTCAAGGGTTCAACAGATAAAACCTTCAAGACTTTTAGGGAATACTCAATTTGGAGTTGTTTGGATGGAGGGGACCAAAAAGCCAGATACTAAGTATAAATCCCCACGGCTCTAAGTCAGGGGGCGCCTCTGGAACAGTGGACAAAAATGTACAGTTAAATTCAGGTTCTATTTTGGATGTACTACACGAATGCATGGAATGCTTGACCCAGCTCAAAAATTAACAAAAAATAATTAAATCACTTTACTTCGCTTACAATTGATTTACTAAATTTCTTTCCTTAAAGGGTGAAGATCTCTGAAAGTGTTATAATCTAGGCCCCTAAATTGTGTAGGTCTTTTTCAGTTTATGATTCTAGCTTTATTATTAGATACCAGCCCTAGATTCTATATCTGTAGATTGCACTGGATAGCACTGGAATTAAATCTAGATTCTAAGACTAGATTCAAGGTTTAAGTCGGAGATTCGAGCGCCAGATTCCAATAGTATAGTTCTATTGCTGTTTTAAATTGTTGCCCTATATTCTAGACTCTCGCTCTAAATTCTAACCTTATAGCTCTTGTTCCCAGTCGTTACTAGATTTAATACGAAGTCGTAGATTTTTGCTCTAGATTCAAGTGGTAGATTGTATCCGCAGATATTACCCCCTATACACCCCTAAATTGAAGCAGCTCTTAACTTTTGCTCGAAATTCTGAACCCAGTGTAGTGCTAGTTTTTAGTCTTGGATTCTAATTCTTATGATTATAGCGCTAGATCCAAGTTACGTCTCCTGCCTCTGTAGCAAATTCTTCCAAGTATTTACTCTTAACACGTCTCATGCTGCGGTGAGCTTCTGTCATCTTTATTATGCTATTATAGTCTTGTGGTCTAACTCATCATTAAAGTAAGGAGGTGAAATGCGGGCTTTGAGGTGTTTCTTGCCGTTTCTTTGGGAAAACCAAGCAATCTTACGATTGACCCTTAAAACGATTGAATATTCTAAGCCCACCGGGTATGAAGCGATTTCTTCCCTTTCTTCTATTCCGGAAGGCCTTGAAAACAATTTCTATCATTCGATTGTGTAACTTGTAAGATTTCAGTTCATATTTAAGTGCTGAATTCTTGGCTGAGCACTTAAATCCCCTCCCCTTCAGACTTGTGAAGGTACTGTTTCGACGTCAAGTTAGCAAAACCACAAGTCTAAGGGGATGTGGAATCAATAGATCCGCCAGCAGCACATTACTAGCATCTAACTAGAACCTACCTGCTAGATTATTAGATGTTTGAATTTGCACTGCGTCATACTATCTTTAGCAACCTTCTAAAACAAGGATTTCAGCTTTTGTCACATAAATGTTCGAAAGAAAATAACGTAAGAACGTCATTCTCTAACCTGCCCATTGTGGCATTCTGATAAACTGACATTAAAAACAGGTAACAACATGCGTTATTGTAAGACTCGCCAGATTGTCACATGATATTTTTCTAGCATGAAAGTTTTCTCGCTTGATAGTTTTCCATCATGAGACTTTTCTCCCATGATAGTTTTCTATCATGATAGTTTTCAAGCATTAGAATTTTCTAGCATGAGAGTTTTCTCCCATGATACGAGTAGTTTTCTCGCATGAAGGTTTTCTAGCATGAGAGTTTTCTCACATGATAGTTTTCTATCATGAGAGTTTTCTCGCATGAGAGTTTTCTCGCATGAGAGTTTTCTCGCATGAGACTTTTCCCGCATGATAGTTTTCTAGCATGAGAGTTTTTTTACATGATAGTTTTCTTGCATGAGAGTTTTCTAGCATTAGAGTTTTCTTATATGAGAGCTTTCTATCATGAGACTTTTCTCTCATGAGAGTTTTCTCGCTCAATAGTTTTATCGCTTGAAAGTTTTATCGCTTGAGAGTTTTCTATCATGTTAGTTTTCTAGCATGAGAGTTTTCTTACATGATAGTTTTCTCGCATGAGATTTTTCTCGCATGATAGTTTTCCAGCATGAGACTTTTCTCACATGATAGTTTTCTAGCATGAGACTTTTCTCCCATGATAGTTTTGTCGCATGGATTTTTCTAGCATGATAGTTTTCTAGCATGAGAGTTTTCTTACATGATATTTTTCTATCATGAGAGTTTTCTCAAATGAGAGTTTTCTTGCTTGATAGTTTTCTCGCTTGATAGTTTTCTCGCTTGAGAGTTTTCTAGCATGAGAGTTTTCTTGAATGAAAGTTTTCTCGCATGAGAGTTTTCTCTCAAGAGACTTTCCTCGCATGATAGTTGTCTCGCATGAGAGTTTTCTCACATGATAGTTTTCTTGCATAAGAGTTTTCTCGCTACATAGTTTTCTCGCATGAGATTTTTCTCCCATGATAGTTTTCTAGTATGAGACTTTTCTCCCATGATAGTTTTCTCGCATGAGAGTTTTCTTACATGATATTTTCCTATCATGAGAGTTTTCCCACATGAGAGTTTTCTTGCTTGATAGTTTTCTCGCTTGATAGTTTTCTCGCTTGAGAGTTTTCTAGCATGAGAGTTTTCTTGAATGAAAGTTTTCTCGCATGAGAGTTTTCTCTCAAGAGACTTTCCTCGCATGATAGTTTTCTCGCATGAAAGCTTTCTTGCTTGATAGTTTTCTCCCTTGAGATTTTTCTAGCATGAGAGTTTTCTCACATGAGAGTTTTCTAGCTTGATAGTTTTCTCGCTTGACAGTTTTCCATCATGAGACTTTCCTCCCATGTTAGTTTTCTAGCATAAGACTTTCTCGCATAATGGTTTTCTCGCATGAAAGCTTTCTTGCTTGATAGTTTTCTCGGATTATAGTTTTCTCGCATGAGAGTTTTCTCTCAAGAGACTTTCCTCGCATGATAGTTGTCTCGCATGAGAGTTTTCTCCCATGATAGTTTTCTCACATGAGACTTCTCGCGAGAGAATTTCTTTACAAGATAGTTTTTTTGCATGACAGTTTTCTTGTGTTATTTTTCTCGCATGATATTTTCCTATAATGATAGTTTTTTCTCGCATGAATATTTTCATAGTTTTCTATAATAGTATTTTTCTTGTTTAGTAATTTTCGCAGACCATTTTTCTGTCGCGTGATATTTTTTCGCACGATAGTTTTTTTAGCTTGGTATATAGATATAGGTATTTAAGGCCGATCAGTTAGTGAAAAGTCAGAACTAACTATGGAAACTATAGATCTCTCTAAAAGAAACACTCAACGCTAAAAGGAACAGTTCCCTGCGACAATCGCGTTAATATTTGGCGAATTTCGTAAAAACAAAACTATTAAAAATGAAAAATTCAATAATACAAGCAACCAAATTATAATTTTTCTCTCTCTAATCAAAGAAATCACTATCGAACAACTTTTTTTTGTCACTTTTACAAAAATAAAATTAATATTGTTCTCCAAGAGTGCGTTAGTCAAAATGGCAAGCCCTAAGTAATTATATGCTCTTCGGCAAAAAGAATGTCATCAGTTTACATTAGCCTATCTAATCTGTCTATTTTTGCCCCCCAATAGACGTCTATTTCCATAAATCCAGCTAAACAATCTCAAATCTTTTCTTCCATTATATAGCTCAAAAGGTAGTGTTGAGATAAAAAAGTAATACCTA
Source organism: Philhelius festivus (assembly GCA_963931855.1). NCBI lineage: Eukaryota > Metazoa > Arthropoda > Insecta > Diptera > Syrphidae > Philhelius > Philhelius festivus. Next base: position 85,553,200 of record OZ007557.1, on the reverse strand, counting down.
CCTGTTTTTAATATCTTATGTAGTAACTTAGCATATTAATTTGTCATATCATAATTTTTCATTCTAGAATTGTATATCATTCCCTTCTGATAAATTGTTCAATAAACATTATTACTATTTGTTACTGAACTTCTGCTGCTGATTTTATTTAAAACCAAGAACTTTTAACAGGTTATGTGCCCAGGAACGATACTTCTTAATATTTCAAATTAATTAGTGAAGCATACAGATAAGGCAAGAGTAAGTTTTCTTTCCAGCCCCGAGCAAAAGAGAAAAAAATGGAAACCGAAATTGTACGAGTAACTAAGCTGAAGGGAATCGAAAATTGGTCAGTTTGGAAATTCCAAATACGCATTACACTCCTATCGAATGGTTCATGGGATGTAGTTAATGGGACAACTGAACTACCAACAGGCGACGATGAAAACGAAAGATCGAAATGGATAACAAAGGATAATATAGCGCAGCGAGTCATAGCGACATCAGTGGACGAGAAACCCCTATTACATATCATCAACTGCGATTCATCGAAGTCGATGTGGGACAAACTATGTTCCGTATATGAGCAAAAATCGGAAACTAGTATCCACATGCTCCTGCAACAATGGTATAGTTACCAAAAGAATCACAATGATGATATTGCCACGCATGTAGCCAGACTTGAGGATCTTTCTCATCGCTTGCAAACTTTTGGTGAGAAAATTCCTGATCAAATGGTCATAACTAAGCTGTTAATGACATTGCCACCGTCATACAAACATTTTATTAGTGCATGGGAATCAACAAGTTCTAACGACCGAACGCTCACGAATTTAGTCGCTCGACTCACGGTGGAAGAAACCAGAATCGGCATGAGTGAACCTACTGAAAAAGCAGCTTTCAAAGTAGGAAAGCATTCTGAAAGATTTCATAGCAAGAAATGCGATAAACCAGGCGTATGTCATTTCTGTCACAAGCCGGGCCATTGGATTAGGGATTGTAGAAAACGCAAAGCCGCAAACTCGAAATGTTCATCAGAGAAAGGCGATGCTTTCATAGGAGAGGCTTTATCCGTAGCGCAAGATACAGACTCAATCGGCGATGAATGGTACTTGGACTCAGGTGCGACCGACCACATGTCACATCGAAGAGAATGGTTTTCCACATTCAAGACGTTTGAAGTACCCAAATTAGTTAGAATAGGTGATGGTAACAATATACAAGCAGTTGGTGCAGGTGAAATTCACATACTGGCATTCGACGGAAAAGATTGGAAACCTAAACACATGACTGATGTTCTATTCGTTCCGGATATCAACTATAATCTTTTCTCTCTTGGCGCTGTACTGGACAAGGGAATAACACATGAATCGGACAACAAAGTGTGTAGATTACTCAAAAACGGTAGTATAGTTGCAGTGGGAGAAAGGCTTAACAAACTTTTCAAAATGCAGTTCAAGGTCAAAAAGAATGAAGGAACAATAGCAAATGTTGCCACCAAATGCTCACTCCATGACTGGCACAAACGAATGGGTCATCAGAATATTGCGCACGTTAAGAAAATACTTAAAGAATCAGCAATTATGTTTGAGAACGTCGAGAAGTTTCACTGTGAAGATTGCTTGAAAGGAAAAATGCATAGACTTCCATTCTCAAAGAGCGTTTCAAAATCTGAACGAAATGCCGAATTAGTACATGCTGATTTGTGTGGACCAATGCAAGAATATTCTTTGGGTGGAGCAAGATATTTTCTGCTTTTAAAAGATGACTTCAGCCATTGGAGAAGCATCTACTTCATTAAACATAAATCTGATACCTCACGTTGTCTAGAGGATTTTATTAAGAAAACCGCTAAACACTTAGAGAAGGGGGTGAAAATTCTCAGAACAGATAATGGATTGGAATTCACCAATCAAGAAGTCAGTAACCTCACTCATCGGTATGGAATCATTCATCAAAAGTCTGTTCCATATACCCCGGAACAGAACGGCGCAATTGAACGTGAAAATCGAACTGTTGTTGAGATGGCTCGGACCTCACTACAAGCAAGCGGAATGCCGATTAAACTGTGGGCTGAAGCAACAAATTATGCAACCTACACACTAAACCGTACAGGATCAAGTAGTTTAAAGGAGCTAACACCGTGCGAGCTTTGGCTTGGTAGTAAATTTTGTCTTAACAACTTGAAAATCTTTGGCGAAGGAGTCTATGTACACATTCCAAAAAAAAAAAGACGAAAATGGGATCCGAAAGCAGAACAAGGGTATTTTATTGGTCATGACGAAAATACAAAAGGCTACCGTGTTTGGATTCCAGCGAGAAATGAGGAAGTTGTCCCAGAATCGCCAACCGAAGTTACTTTTATTTTACCAGCAAACAACAAAAACAGGCAGCAAAATCAAGATCAAATACGACATAACTTCAATAATGCTCCAGCATCAGAAATCATCGATGATCAAAGAAACAGTCATCAACCTCAAATTATTTCCAACTCGGAACAGATTTTAGAACAACCACAACACATTGATAGTGCAAAATGCAGTAAGAATCGCATACTCAGAAACCGGACTACAATCAAGCCACCCGACAGGTACTTTGATGCAAATACTGCTTTTGCAGACCAAATTGAACCAGAAACATACGAAGAAGCGATGACATGCACTGAAGCGATCAAATGGAAAGAAGCCATGGATGATGAAATAGAATCATTGAAAAGGAACGATACTTGGACATTAGTAAATTCATCTAAAGGTCAACAAGTTATTGATAATCGTTGGACTTATAAACTCAAGAAGAATAATGATGGCAGCGTGGAGCGATTCAAAGCTAGATTGGTAGCTAGGGGCTTCAAACAAACAGCAGGAATCGACTATCACGAGACCTTCAGTCCTGTCACTAGATTTGATTCTATTCGAATAATTTTGTCCATTGCGGCATCACAAAAGATGTTTCTTCGTCAATTCGATGTGAAAACAGCGTTCCTTCATGGAAAAATAGAAGAAACCATTTACATGAAGCAACCCATGGGCTATGAAGATGGATCTAACAAAGTATGCAAGCTAAACAAGAGTCTGTATGGTCTGAAACAAGCATCCAGATGTTGGAATTTAAGATTTACTACAGTATTGAAGAAACTAGGGCTCTATCCAACTAGTTCAGATGCATGCGTTTTTACAAATGGCCAAAAAGACGATTCAATTTTATTAACAATACATATCGACGATGGATTAATTGCTGCAACAAATCTTTCTACGGCAGAAACGTTAATTTCAAAACTAAATGCAGAATTTGACATAACATCAGGACCACTTCAAACATATTTAGGGTTACAAATCGAAAGAATGAAAGATGGTTCTATTTTCGTTCATCAAGAGGCATACGCAAAAATGATTCTCAAAAGATTCAGAATGGAGGATGTAAATTCAGTTGCGATTCCAGCAGATCCTCATCACCAAATGTGTGCAGATATTCATGGAAATAATGAACAAGATACATCAAATACGCCCTATCGTCAAGCAATAGGCAGTCTTATGTACTTGTCCATAGCTACTCGACCAGATATAACATTTTCAGTCAACAACGCCAGTCAATACATGGAACATCCAAAGAAAATACATTGGAATGCCGTCAAACGTATTTTAAAGTATTTGAAAGGAACATTAGATCACGGACTATACTTTCCATTCAGACAAGAATGTCATCTTCAAACTTTTAGTGACTCTGACTACGCAGGAGATGTTGAATCCAGAAAGTCCACAACTGGTATTCTTATAAAACTCGGTGATTCTACAATTGCTTGGAAGTCTACAAAGCAAAAAGTAGTAACATTATCATCCACTGAAGCTGAGTACGTTGCAGCAAGTGAAGCAGTAAAGGAAATCATGTGGGTTAAAACCTTACTAAATGACCTACCAAATTTTAATGAATTGCAAATTACTTTGAATGTTGACAACATGAGTGCAATAAAATTAATCAAAAACCCGGAATTTCATCAAAGGAGTAAGCACATAGATGTTCGTTACCACTTTATTCGGGACAAATATAACAACAAGGAATTTATTTTGCAACATGTTTCTTCAAAAGATCAACAAGCGGATTTTTTAACCAAGCCACTACCAAAATCAACTTTTGAAATTCAAAGAAATATGATTAATATAAAGAAGAAGAATGAAATTTAATTAGACGAAAAGAACAACGCAGCAAAATCATAAGTTTATTAAGTCTTAGTATACTTTTAGTGGGAGTGTTGAGATAAAAAAGTAATACCTACCTGTTTTTAATATCTTATGTAGTAACTTAGCATATTAATTTGTCATATCATAATTTTTCATTCTAGAATTGTATATCATTCCCTTCTGATAAATTGTTCAATAAACATTATTACTATTTGTTACTGAACTTCTGCTGCTGATTTTATTTAAAACCAAGAACTTTTAACAGGTAGATTATTTATTTTGGTAAGGCCCATTAATCTTAACCGTCCATAAATTAATTATATACTCGTAGGTATAATTTTTTTGTTATTTCCATTATCACATTCCTCTCCGACATTTTTTCGCCGCCCTGACATTGTCGCTAGAACTCATCAGTGTGCTTCACTTCCTCGCCGACTTCCTGACTCATTAAGACATACAAAATATTATATTTTTACTGCCAAATTGATGTCACTATAAATCATCTCTTCCCTAGACATAGGCACATAAAGACACAACATTAAACCTTTACTCGATCCAGAAGTATGTCTCCTCCAATTCGGCCAGGTGATGGGGGCGAGGAGTCCTATAATATTTCGGCAGCCGTAATGTACTAATTATCTTCAACGACAAAGATTACAATCTACCAATTTATCACTTCGTTTCACGCAATTCTCATTGAAATGGAGCAAGCATGCCCATCCCTATCGTTCTCGTCCTGCAACCTTATGTAGACAAAAACATCAGGTCCCCCATGTCAACATTGAATACCGCCAGGACTCCTGTGCGTGTAAATGTAAATATCTGAATGAAAAAGCAACAAAAAAAGATTTGGCAAAAAAATCCGTGATTAGCTTAATATTTTGGGCGGTTTTTCGTCCTTATAATGTTCAATCAACGTACTCGTATGTCGTCTAGGTATACTCTTCCATGTTATCAACCTTCAGCTCGATTCAATGTGCCAGGAAGAAAGGAGCTGTCGTGTGGTGCTTATCGAGTTAACATGCTCTCGATGTTAAACCGGCTCCTAACCTCCTTCTCTATCTTCACACCTTTAATTTTGCCCCATGTATCAAGAGGGGGTGGCTGACAAAAACTGATAAATATTTAATTACTCCTGTGACGTTATCAATTTCGAAGTCGAAAGGCGAAATGGGGTTATCCCTCTGGAGGTGGGACTGGCACAATTATTCAAGCTATCGAGGAAGCCATTAAATACATTTGCATGTGGACGTTTGTTGACGAATTTGTTTTAGGGATTATTTATACCGAAAGCATAACTTTTGTGAATCTTTTGTGGTCTTAAGTCAACTGTCACAGTTAAACCCTTTCGATGAAATAGGTTCGTTTACACAAAACACCGTGATATACAAAAGATAAGCAAGGAAAGGTCTTGGGAGATGAGAGAAGTTTTTTTTTAAATTAAGCTTAGCAATGGCACGGATAACGTGGTAAAGGTCGGAAGATGAACAGGGCTTTAGGCAATGAAACCCCTTAACCTAAGGGTTGTTAATAATTAAGCAACGTTTCTAGAAAATGAAACATGACAATTTTAAAATTTAGGAACATCATTTGTTTAAATCAGAAATTCATGAAATAGGACCTGCCTTGCGTACAAATAGGTAAAGTACATGTTTTTTTGAAAATTAATGACAAAGTGAATTCTTCCATGAAAAAATTAGCCTTTTTCAAACCACTGATGATTCGAAGTGAGACCACTGAGCTGGATGACACGTCAAACGTTTTTGTCTGGATTTTTCGAAGTAGTACTCCTTCGCGTAATGGTAAGTGAATTGGACCTGTCATGCCGGAGGTATGGGAATCGAATCCCAGCTACTATCACTTACAACACAAAATTTTGTTCAGAGGTATTTGCAGAAAGTGTCGAATTCTCCAGGAGTAATTATTGTCATGAAAATATGTCTTCGGTCTTACGAGTTCGAATTCCTTGGAAAATTATGGGTCCCCTCCATTCATGCCGACTTAAAGGAATTGTTAGGCCCTGCTTCCCCACGAGCTGTTGTTGACAATTAAGAAACTAACGTACATAGAATATGTCTTCTGAATTAAGAAATGATACGAAATCGAAAAACAAAATCTAACCTTCCAAGTCATAGCCTTCCCTGTCATAACTCAAAAGCAAACAAGTTTCAAAACTCTGATAGGAACATAAATCCCATGATAATTTACAACCCTAGCAAAACAATCATATCAACTTTTCACGGTCACATAGTTCCACCACATAGTGGTCAACAGGAACTGCAATATGTCTCTGTCACTGATTATAAAAACGTTTCCTGTTCATGACCTACTGAATACCATAACACTTATATGCGGCAGTATCCTATTATACTCGTATATAATCCTCGCGAATCATCATCTGTCTAAAACTCTGTGAAGAAAATTTAGGAGAAAGAAGAATCGGAACCAACTTCGTATAGACCTTCGGGCATCTTGCCAAAACAACAATCAAACTTAATACAACTTTTGTATGTCCAAATTGTACATTTTATATGCCCGCCAGGAATCTTATCAACGATTGAAAACCTGAAAGTAATACCCAAATCCAAATCTAAAAGCCTCTTGGAAAATGTGCTGGCACAAAAATGACACACCACCGCACCGCCACCAAGCCACGCGCTCTATACTGGCCGTCGCGTCGAGGCAATCCTCGGGCTTTCAGTTGGTGAAGAAGTTGCTTTTGGAACCGTGCCGCTTTATACTTTTTTGGTTGCTTTGTATGGGAGGAGGACTAGACGAAGAGGAGTGTCCTCGTTTTTAGGGTTTTGTTAACACAGCCCAACAGAACGGAAAATTGCAATACGAATTGTTACAACCACGGTGGCGAACGGAACACGGCTGAAGTAATGGTTGGAATATAGCGGTTTGGGAAGACGATTTGATCTGCATTGTACAGAACAGTTGTTTGAAGGAACAACAAAAACAGGACCTTGATTGTGTGGAGGCATTTTGCACTCGACGGTCTCAGCTTCAAAAGGACTTTTTGATACGGAAGCTCTCTGCTGTTCCACTATCATAGGCATCCACTGTATGGATGTCTGCAGGGAAGTAGTTGGACTGAAAATTTTTTGAGGCTCTTATCAGTTAGTTCAATTAGTTTTCATCAACTAGCATTTAAATCACTTTCAAATTTTCACTGGAATCCGAGTTAACTCTTTTTTTTTTGACGATTTACTTTCAAAAAGAATTCAAAATTTAGACCTAGTTGGAACTCGAATTTTCACTTCTTTTTTTGGCGTTGGAAAAAAGTTTACTTGAATTAGAAAACAATAAACCTTTCAAAAGCTAAAAAAGAATTGATAATCTGAAATGATGGCCATTGAAACCGTATTTGAAGTACTGAAGCAAATCTATGACAGGATCACATGTACTCTTATATACAAGAGCCTTGCAATTTTAGTCCACCATCGATGTATAAGAAAGAAAATCTAACAGAATATTCGGGGGGAGTGAAATTATTTTTCTCGAACACTAGCTTCATTTGGTACTTGCTCAGTACCGAACAAAACAAAAAAATTAGCGAAACCTTTTCTCCATAACCGATGGCGAGGCTTTTGCATTTTTTTCGGAGATCTCACTTCACAAGCGACAAAAACCGTTATTGATCGTTTTTTTTTAACGTTGATTAGTTGAAAAATATTAAAGGAGTGAATTGCTAACATGTTACAACTTACCCCGAATAAATGCTACAACTAGAACCGCCATGATATTTCGTAAGAAGAACACACTCCCCTACACAAAATTTGTATAATGTCTACGAAAAAGTTGTCGGTTTGCAAATTTTAAGTTTTTCTTAATTTTCATCTGTTACTTCTTACCACTCATCACTATATCTCACATACACACTTTTACTGGCGACTTATAGATACTCGAGATTTTGATCAAAGTTGACATTACGATGATACTCGTAGCGAAGACGAAAAAAGTGGGTCTCGCAATTCCGTCTGTCTGTCCGTTTGTCTGTTCGACTACAACCTAAACGGCTTGGCTAATTTTCGTTAAGCTTGGCAGATAGTATTTTTAATCCCCTCCCACACGTTTTTTTATTTATTTTTTTGACAAAAAATAACGAAACAAAAAATACGAATTTTTTTTTCGAAATTTTATAAATATTTTTTTTTTCTCAAAAACTGTCCCACAGACTTAAAAAAAAATCAAAAAATTTCATTTAGTAAAAGCTAGCTAATGGGTTGAAAAAAATTTTCCAAAAAATTGTTATTTTTGGTACCCCACTTGGAACCATTTTTTTGGTTTTTGATTTTCTCAAAAACCGTGAGACGGATTTTAAAATTTTTTTTCTCCCCAATAGTTTGAATATTATTGTGATTTCAAATTTTCAAAAAATAATTTTTTCGATTTAAAAAAAAATCAAATTTTTTTTTTTTGAAAAATCAATATTTCGAAAACCCCATGCTCGATTTTTTTTAAAACTTAATAAATAAAAATTTCTTAATATAATCTACAAGAAATGAGAAAAAAAAAATATTTTATCTAAAAATAACGGTACTCTCCATACAAAAGTTAAAAAATGGTTTTCGAAAACCATATCTTTCTCGTTTCCAAGAATTTTGCTAAAATTGTTTTTCTTTGGATTAATTCTTACGATCTATAATTTAATATGTATCTACCATGGAACGATTTTTTCGAATTTTGAATTTCTCATTATCGGCATAACGAATGTTAATGAAATTTTTTGTAGGCAAGCTTCTAAAAAGTTTAAAAAACATTGAATTTCAAAACTTAAAAAATTTTTTTTTTTAAATTTCGAAAAAAAATCTATTTTTTTTTTAATTCGATACCTATCTCAAAAACGGATCAATATTTTTTTTTGTAAATTTAATTTTTATTCGTACATTAATAAACACTTTAAATTGGCGCTCCAATTTTTTTTTTTTAAATGTTTTAAAAATTTTGTATATATAATCTTATTTTTTTAAGAAACCACTATAACGAATTATAATTTTGTTCTTGCATAAACTACTGCTTTTTTCACAAAAAATTTTCAACAGATTCAAACAAAATTCAAAAAATGTTTTTAAGGAAAAGTTAGTCTGAAAAAACATTTGCGAAAGGTAGATAAACAGCTAGTACGTGCCATAAAACATTTTGTTTTTGTTCGATTTTCACAAAAACTCAACATACAACTGATTTTGATCAATTTTTTTTGGCTAAATCTACTAAAAAGTTTGAATAATATTGCGTATTTTCTTAAAGGAAATTGTTCTTACATTTTTAAAAGAAATTGATTTCTTTTTTGAAGCCAGAGGCTATATTTTTTGTAAAGTGACTACCAATAGTTTTCTTAGACCTTTTATAAGATGCAGACAGAAAATTATTCTTTTATCTAAAAATGACTGTATGCACCATACAAATGTTCAAAAATGAATTTCGAAAATCATATTTTTCTCAAAATCAATTCTTAGAATTCGGAAAAGTTTTTTTCTGTTCCGCTTTATTCTTTCAATATACATTGCAATTAATACACTACCATCCATTACCATAGGTACTATCATAGAATTTTTTTTATTTTTGACTTTCTCACTATTGGCTCATGATTTAAATTTAATTTTTTATGCAGGAGCTTCTAAGATTATTTTCCCAATTCTGTCTGATCGACTACAGCTTAAGCTGTTCGGCCGATTTAAACTTGGTGAATAGAATTTTTAAATTTTTCCCCACAAAATTTTTTTAATTTTTTTAAATTTTAAATTTAAATTAATGGTACAATTGAATTTTTTTTTGTTCATTTTATTAATTTTTTTTTCTCAAAACTTGTTCCACAAATCATAAAAAAAAATCAAAAAATTTCAGTTAGTTAATACTCTGTATGATAGAAAAAAAATTTAAAAAAGGTTTATTGATGCTACTCCCCTTGGAACTATTGTTTTTGTTTTTCAAAAACGGTACAACCGATTCTAATCATTTTTGCTAATGCTACAGCCCCCAAAAGTTTGGGTAGTCTGATGTATTTAAACTTCCAAAAAAGTTGTTTTTCTATTTAAAAAAAAATTCAAATAATTTTTTCCAAACTCAATATTTCGAAAACAGCATGGTCGATTTTTTTTTAAACTTGACAATTAAAATTTTTTTTTACAATCTACAAGATGTGAGAAGATTTTTTTTTATATCTAAAAATAACGGTATACCCACCATTTAATTTCGAAACTGGTATTTTTCTCGAAAGCGGCACCTGGAATTTTGATAAAATTTCGATTAATTTTTACGATCTATAATTCGTATAATTAATTGAAATTACCATATATAACCATTTTTTCGAATTTTGAATTTCTCATTATCGGCTTAATGGATTTTAAAGAAAGTTTTCTTTAGAGAAGCTCTTAAAAAAGTTTGAAAAACTTTTTTTGAACTTTCAGAAAAAATGAAAATTTTTTTTTGAAAATTCGATATCTCAAAAACGGGTCAATATTTTTTTTTGGGGTATTTAATTTTTCATTGAAAAATAATTAAGAATTAAAGTTTTTTCTTATAACTGATTTAAGCATTTTGTACATATAGAAGAATATTTTCTTAAAAAGCCGCTACAAGAACTTATGGTTTTTTGGTTTTGTATAAACTAAAATTAGCTTGACATAGGTTTCACGAGGAATACTGTTTTTAGCTCCAACTAATAAAGCGAGAGAGAGGAATTTTACGGTTATGAAAATTTTTCTCTATAACATTCATTTCAATTTTTTTGTTATCTTGCATAAGAGCAAGTTCGTGCGATCCAGTCGTGCATTTTATTTCTTTATGGTTAAATTTTTCTAAAAATACCTTGTTAATAATTATAAATTGAACATCGGCCAATAATTGCGTCTTAGAAGGGTACAACAGCATCTAACTGATGAGCCCACTGTCGTATACCTCGGCGAAACGCACTACGGAGTTGAGGTCGCTTAAACTTTCAACAGAATTTAATTCAATCACTCCGCTTAAAATTGAAGTAATTATTATTATTTCATTTATATCTTCGTTTCTGTCTTTTATTTACTTCATTTATAAAATTCTATCTATCCAAACAATTTAAATCCGGCACTGTCCCGAGCTACCTCCGAGTGTATGCATTCGATATAGGAATAGTCATAAAGTCCTGTTATATAGAAACAGCCTATTTTGTGTGCAGGAATGCATCTATAATGTAAAGTCACTGTAAGTGCTCGTAAAGCCGACGAAATACAAAAACGAAAAAATAACGGAGCCTGAAAATTTTGGCAGCAGCAGCAACTAATTCGGTTGCGTCCCTCCTCCCACCCCCCAACGATCACACTCTTTGATTTTTGTATAGAGAAGGTCCTTTCGCAAAAACCCGTGAAATGATAGCAAACACCAAATAAGAATAAATTTAGTATTTTTGCAGCTCAGTATTCTAGTTTTACGCCCGTCTGGATTTTCCCCACTCTATTATGCATAGAGACACATAGAGTCCTTTCGTATAAATATCCTTGAATGCAACAACTAAAAATCGGAATTTATAAAAATGTACACTCTATATTCGAAACAAAAGCGAAAAAGGATTTACTGCACTTGAACTTTTGCCAAAGCAACATGGCGAATAAAAAAACCATGAGGATAAAAGGATATTTTATTATTTTTGAAATGATATCTCCCCTCCAATTCTCTCTCTCACTTCGCGTACACCTGCATTTTTTGTCTTTATATAAAATTGCGATTTTGTTGTGTAATGGTTGTAGAGCTGTTATGACCACTATATTCTACGAACTAATGCAACGGTTTTTGTTTTGTTTCTTTTCAGTCCGGCATCCTTGCACAGAGCCAAACAACATTGGTAGATACTTTTGGGTTTTTCAAGAGTGTGAATGGAACGAAAAGGATTTTGCCAAATTGAAATTCTTTTCAAAATAATTTTCATTAATCGCATATGAATGGTTGTGCGGTTGGTTTTGGCATGGAGCTTAAGGAGGGAATGTAGCGCTTATGATGGGAACCAAGGATAATAAAAAGCTTTTCAGATTTTTCTTTCAATTTTGATTTTTAAGAGATTCATGGAGATTTATATTTGTAATTCCTTAAAAATGTAACTTTTTCAATCCAGGGTAGAAAATAAATATGTATGTATTTCTTGCTGAAAGCTTCTCTATAAAATAAGTTCTGAAAAATTATATAGCTAGATATGAGTTTAAGAAGGTGAATATTAATTAAATGTCCCTTACTATAAGCACCATAATTATGTAAAAAAACGACTTGCTAGAACTGTCGAGATTTATACTGTAAAATATAGAATACTATCCAATGAACTGTCAGAGGGTTCTAAGTCGTCCAGCTTGTCAGATTGATCATAGCGCAAATCTTCTCACTGAGGCAGATTCCGGAAATGATCAACACATTTTATTTTGAAACTCACAGCCTTTCCATGGAATTAATAGCCGCATTTTATAGCATCTATCGTCAAAAGTTCTATTTGGCAATGGCTGAACTCAAGATGACAGAAAAACAGATCTAGCTGTTTTGCAAGGTATTAGAAATTACGTGGTACAATGTGTAACTAGGCAATAGCTCTTCGGAAGTACTTCAAAAATGGCCCAGGTTTTCGGGCATATAACGAGCAACCATCTAAATTTTGCAATCTTGTTTTGGACCAAATGCTGAATTTAAATAGGGCTTGAATGAGCACCTGTCTGTTAAGACTTAGTTTGTACCACTTTGCTCAGGATGACGAAAACTGTTGAACAACGCCCAAAGGCCGAGGCCCCATAGTTAGCTATTTTAGTTTCTTCAAGTAGCCATCCCTCCAAGAGATCGGCTACTATTTATTATGAGTTCTTTTTACACCTTGCCTAGGTGACTTAGAAGACTCATATCTTGTCACCTATTAAACGGCCATGCACTATATAATAGTAAGAGGGACCTCACTCCTGTACCAATTTATCTTTAAGCATGTTAGGTTTCCATTGGTTTAGAATTTCGAATTTTTCTATCTTATCATCACTTGATGACCAATCGTGAATGTTCCTTTCCCCGGCGATGTTGCTTTACAATATGATGACCAAATATTAAACCCTTATATTTCCATTGGTTTAATTTTACTAGATTCTGAGTGTGGGCTACAATCCTCCCGCGGTACCCAATTAGGGTATTCTCACTAGGAATGAGATTGCCCTACGCTTTTTAAGAAACGTGTACCCTCAACTTACCTAAATTTCTGTGCAGAGGGACACTGGTGTTGGTCTTTCAACCCCAAAGGGCACGAGGAAAAAAATAATTCCTAGTAACTGATTTACTAATATCTTGTGATAAGCTACTCAACGATATAGAGATTCGTTCTTCAGCCGTACTACGCGAATGTGGAATTCTTTGCCACGCTCTGTCTTTCCCAGTCATTGCAATGTTCAAAAATTCAAAACCAATGTACACCGACACCTCCTTTCTAACCCTTACTTTTTTTCTTAATGATCACACTGTGTCTCTGGCATATTAAGGGTATACAAACCCCTTGAGTGTGCGCCGATTATAAAAAAAAAAAAAAAAAAAAAAAAACTCATCAAAATATCTCTGATCGGTGGTTGCAGCCACGATAAGATATCACATAGGAGATTCCGGCAGAATTACTAATCTATATGAACGTCTTTTACGAGTCCTATCAGTCCCAGGCTCTTTCTAATCAATATCCCACCAGTCAGATGGCCGCACAAGATGGCGAACAGAATAGACGTTAACTCAGAGGGTACTGTTGTTCAACAAATCTGTCCAAGTATATTTGTGTATACGGACGGTATAGGCATCTTCAGTCATCAACGTACCGCTATAGAGGTTATTGAAATCCAGCCAAAACTCTATGGCCTTCAAGTAAATGGGGACAAGGCCAAGACCTATACTTACAAAAAACGATCTATCATCTATCCACGCACGATATACAAAAACCTTTATACTGCTAGTCCTGCTTTTCGGCATCTTCGTATGTTGTAATTAAGCAGAAAAGTCGAACTGATACCTAACTCTTTCACAAGAAAAAAATTTCTGACTAATATTTTGTTCTGTTCTTGGAGATTCATTATGGAGGGAGTAAATAGTATAATTGAACTTATGGCTATTTCAACGTAACTGCTTAAACATGTCAAGCTTAAAGATCTCTTAAGAAATGTTTCAAAGTACAATTTTATACCTAGTCTACCCATAAATTCTGTTACAAGATTAATAATTAAGAAAAATAATTTAATAATTTTCAATAGGAACAATCCCGTCAATTTTTTTTTCTTAACACGTGTACTTATAAATAAGGAATAGAAGCTAGTTTGGTATAAGCTTGCGAGCAGTTAACATGGAGTGGGGCACTAAAGAAAATCGTGTCGCGGTAAATTGCTTTGCATAAATGTGGCGAAAATTCGAACGAATTTTTTGAAATTTTAAAACCATCTGGTATATTAAAAATTATAAGACATCAATCAACATTATTATAATACATCAATCAACATTATTATAAGACATCAATTTTATTTATTAATCCTTAATATCTTTTATTCTATGTTTAATTTCAATTCATTTTAAATAATTTCCTTTCGCTATAAAAAATCACATAATGTAAATAACTTTTTTTAATTTTTGGCAATACTATTTGTATACAATAATTATTTGGCATCACCAACTGCGCAAAAGTAGTATTCAAACGAAAACAGCTGTTGAGGCTTTTATTTTTGAAAGCTCTCTTTCAAAATAGTATAAAAGGCAGCACACGATGCCAACCAAATCACTTTTATTTGGTATTTCAGCGAGCGAAGGTTTCCTAGCGATCCCGTCCTCGAAAAAGTATTAAATAAAAGGTTTTGAGATTCTAACAAGCAAATTAAATCATCACAACGTTTAGCCTGTTTATTTTGGTTACTACGGTTTTACAAACCGCATAAACAATTGAATTGGTTCAGCGTAGTTTTGTTGCCATTTTATTATTTTATTCTTTCATAGCCTTCTTTAATATTTGTTTTCCTTTTGTTTTCTTCTTAATAATAATAAAATTAATTTACTTGTTGTTTTTAATAAATAAAACTTGCGTTTTATTTGTTTAGTTTTTTTCTTTCTTTCTTTTTTTTTTTAATTTCCTTTGTTCGTCCGCTTGTTCAGCGTTTACTGCGGTCTTCGGACAGTATAAGCGCGGCAAAGGGTCAAGCAAAGCTACATTGACAACTAAATACTACCGATACTTCGAAGGAGTGCTGCTATATTCAATATAGCCAAACCCACAATACAATTAATTTGTAACTAGGAAAGAATATTCTCCTACAAAATTATTTAATGAACTCTCTGAAGTAGAGTACAGGCGGAGAAGTGGGCGTCCACGCGTCGCTCGGACAAGTGCGAAAATTAAAGCTGTGTGTGAACGAATTCGTAGGAATCCTCTTCGGAAACAAAATATAATGTCCAGAGAACTGGATATAATGGCTCGATTCATGTCAAGTCGAATTCTAGATGACCTTCACATGAAAGCCTATCGTTGTGCAACGGGACATCTCTTGACTCAAAACCTCGAAATAAACAAAAATTTATTAAGGTGGCACGCGGCAAATGGACATACAAATATTTGTATTTTTTTTTTTTTTTATAATCTACACGCGCTCAAGGGATTATGATTACCCTTTAAATGTTTGAACACAGCGCGAAGATAAGGAAGAGAAAGAAGGATAGGAAAGATGTGTGGCACGATGTTCTGAGAATGAAGGTTGTTGTCTCAGATATTTTATCTCCAGGGATGGCGGCTGAACTAAAGCGGAGAATGCCGTGTCTTTTTTCTATGTCGCTTATAATTCACATTATTTTATTCGTGTTCATCTATGTTGGGCATACTAGTTTAACTCAATTACATGTTATTAGTGTTATGCCTGAACAACATGTAATAAGCAAGCCAGCAACCCATTGATGACAATTTTAGAAGGTTTTTAAGGGAATTAAAACGACATAGACGACGGCAGGGATAGAACCTGTGATCATGAGGTTCACAGGCGAGCACACATCCATCGCGCCACGGCCATCCCCTATAATGAACAAATCTTTACCATAGAGGAAGTTTATAACGAACAAAATGACAGAAGAAGCCAAGAAAACTTGTTCCGAGGGTTCAGCGCGGACACTATCCCGCTTCAGTATAATGGTTTGGTGGGGGGTATCGCATCAAGGTGTCACATCACTGCATTTTTGCGTAAAAGGTGTGAAAACGGGGGAAAGAGTATATCAGAAGGATGTTCTCGAATGGGTTGATAAGGGTTTAACAAATACCCTATTCAACGGATAGAGATGGGTCTTCCAACAAGACTCTGCTCCGGCGCACAAAGCCAAAACGACACAAGAGTTGCTCAGATGCAATATCCCGTTTCTTATCGCTGCCGCAGATTGGCCATCAGGCAGTCCAGATTTAAATCCGCTGAACTTCTGTTTGTGGTCAGAGCTAGAGAGCATGGCCTATAAGACTCTCCATAGAAATTTGAACAGCCTTACAGCAGCTTTAATATCAAAAACGTCGTTAATTCCCATCGAAACAATGCGTGCGGCTGTAGAACAATGGCCACAACGTTTAAAAGCCCAGCAAGCTTCTAAACCTTTGAAATAAGCTGCTTACAGGTTTTATCCGTGATTCTACCAGCTTATGCTGTGATTTTGTCAGCTACGGCTTTGATTTTGCCGCGGTCATTTGCAATTTTGCCAACTTTTTCTACGATGTACTTCGATCTTCGCTTCGAATTTACCAGTACCGACTACTATTTTATGAACTTCAACTACAGTCTCACTGGATATGTCCGCAATTTTACCAGCTTCGCCTGCGATCTTAGCATCTTCGGATGGGATTTTTCCATCTTAGTCTGAAATTTTTGCAGATTCGTCCATTATTTTAATAGATTCGGCTACGATTTTACCAAATTCACAGCTTCCACAGAGATTTAAACGAATTCGCCCATTACTCCATTACTATGATATTAACAGTTTTAACTTGGCTAACTCGAATCACTGATCACCGGCCGGCAGCACCATAAAGCATAATAACTCGATAATGTACCCGAACCAGAAGATAGCAGCAATATCAAAATTATACAGGGTGGGGCACGGCCGAAGAACGGAACTGAATCTTTCTTAGATTCTTTTTTAACTATTGTAGATTGTGTGAAAATTTTAGAAAGGCGAACGGGAAATTTGTATAGTCTAGTTAGTTTCAATCGCCAAGATGGAGTAGTCCATTCAATAGCGTTTTTTTTTTGTGCAAGCCTGTTCTTCAAACGACCGCTCGATCGTTCGGGTGCAGGGTGCCTTTCGTTAAAATTTCAATATTGCTCCCCGCGGTCGAGTTCCTATGCGAAATCGAATTCTTACGTAGATTAATGCCCTCTATATTACTGGAAATGTATCCACGATAAGAAGTAGGCCTCATAGAACGGTCGTTAACCCAGAAAACATCGAGAGGATACGAACACACGAAGGGTGTCCGTGACATTTCGAAACGTTGTATTCAATTAGTCGGGGTGGCCGTGGCGCGATGGATGTGTGCTCGCCTGTCAACCTCATGATGACAGGTTCGATCCCTGCCGTCGTCTATGTCGCTTTAATTCCATTAAAAACCTTCTAAAAATTGTCATCAATGGGTTGCTGGTTTACTCATTATATGTTGTTCAGGCATAATACTAACAACATCTAATTGAGTTAAACTAGTATGCCCAACAAGGATGACTACGAATAAAATAATGTGAATTATAAGCGACATAGAAATAAGACACGGCACTTCTGCGCTTTAGCTCAGCCGCCATCCCTGGAGATAAATATATCTGAGACAACCACCAACAGTCTCAGAATATCGTGCCACACATCTTTCCTATCCTTCTTTCTCTTCATTAACTTCACGCCCGCGCTGTGTTGAAACATTTAAAGGGTAATCATAATCCCTTGAGCGCGGGTAGATTATAGAAAAAAAAGAAAAAAAAAAGTAGAACAATTTCAGTTACAACCCTACAAACCCAGTTTGATGCCAGGCAATTCGTTAGGTAAAACCACTCTTGCTGCATTTGCGTCGAGACTCTATTATCGTTTCCTTCTCTAACGAGGCACATTTCAACCTCAATGGATGCGTTAATAAGAAAAATATGAGAAACTGGAGTTAGACGAATGCCAGAAGGTCCACAAGAGGCCCCAATACTCCGAGTGATAGTGTGGTGTGCAACATCAAGAATTGGGATCATCGGTCCTTACTGTTTTTGAGAAAATCTTTGACTTCTTCACGTTACCTAGCCCTTATTCGGAATTGTTCCTTGTCCGAGTTGGAACAGATGAAATGTCCTTCAACTTAGCAATACCACTTCAACATTTTAAAGGTTTCATATAATTGGATTAACTATCGTAAATTTGTCGTCAAACAAAAAAATTTGTCACGCTCTTTTTTTTTATAAATTTATGCCTGGTAATAATGCTAACTTGACAATCAAGTTAGCACTACCACCCTCAAAATAGGGTAAAATGAACTAGAACTAGAAAATGGACAGTGTTAATAATTGTCGTAAATATGTGGCAAAAGAAAAAAATGTTCGCGTATTTTTTTTTAAAAAAGGCTTAATTTGGAAAAATTCATAAAAATATTATTTTTTCATAAAACCTATCACTAACAATGATAGTTTTGGATCGCTTATAAATAATTTTTTTCGTTTCACGAAAAATTTACGACAAATTCACGACAATTAATTTATCTATTTATTACATCTTTAAAATTTTGAAGTGTTGGTGCCAACTTGATGAACATACAGATGGAGCTGAAAGATGTCTGGTTCCAACAGAACACAGGAGCCACAGCCCTCACAGACACAGCTTGCATGGATTTTTTGCGAGACGGATTATCCGGGTGCTTCATATCTCTTTTAGGAATGATTAAATATTGTCAGGTAGCTCTCCTGATTTTTCCAACTACGATTTTTTCCTGTAGGGATACCTAAAATCTCTGGCGTATAACGTTAACGAAACATTCGAACCCACATCCTGCAAATTACTGTAGCAACCTTGAAAGAGCTCCGGAAAACTAAGAACATCCGCTATAACTTGGTCTGATTAAATTGAAGGGGTACCAATGACATCTTGTTCTAAATTATTCCGGGATGACTTTTCAAAAGTTAGCTTTACAAAATCGTTACCTATAAAAGGGACTTCACAGAACGATTTAAACTTTGATCACATCAGTTTTTAGATCTAGTGCATACTCAGACAAATATGACTAAATTGAAAACAAAACGTATATACATAGCTGATATCCCCAGTTTAAAGTTTTTTCCTTATAAGACTAGACTGAAAGGGGAAAAACAAGAGAAATCAAATTTCGTCAAGCGCTCATAAATCCTTGCGAAAGAAATTTAACAAAACTCCCTAGGATTATTTTCTATAGGTAAAGGTTATTGTATTACGCACGTTCAGATGAGAGATTATCCCGGTTCACACCTATTTAGCTTACCTACAACTCATCCAGATCTATGTCACCGTTTTCCCATCGCTAACCGCAACACATGCGGGAGCAAAAAACGTTCCAGAAATTCTTTTTGCTGATTTGCATTTATAGAACGAAGCCAAGCAAAAAGAACTGGATGCCCCAAATACCGTTATCCGTTTTCGGTGACATATTTTTTTATGGTTCATCGTCGTCGACGCTTTCATAATATTTTCCATCTCCTTCCAAAGGATACAAAAATCATTTGGTAATTTTTCCTTGCGATTTCTATTTAAATTGTCACCACATTGCGCGTTGGATTCAATTGGATTATGAAAAGGCTTTAGAAAATTCTTAGAGGGTATACATATGTATGTATATACCCGCATCAGAAAGTACACTGTGCACCAACAGTATGATGATATGGTTGGGAGATTTGGTAGTGGGAAGTGGAAGCACGCTGAAGATTTATCTCGGCTGGAGAGAAATGTCTATAAATTTTACCTCGTTGGGACACATTGACGTCTTAGGGTGCACTGCACACACATAAATTTCACGGTGCAATTATGAAATAGGTTTTCGGAATGCAAGGACATAAAGATTCTAAGACATATCGTAGTGACTAGATTTTTTGAAATCCTAATAGATAATGATATTGCATTGAGTTAAGAAATTGGAAATTCCTTCTAAGAATGTCGGTTTGAAAATATTAAGGGAAAAGAAATTGCTCCGGTTCAGCGTTATTCATAAATGACGGATATTATTTTTAGCAAATCACTTAGGATACGATATTGATGGTTGCGCAAAGTTCCCTTTCGTAGAGGTTGCTGTGTTGACCAGATACATAAAGAACACTTTTGTATTAACCAATAGGACAATCTGCGTTTGCGATATGGGGACCGATATGAGACCACGTTTAATGGATGAAGGAAAACCATCATCGTTCGGCATGAAAACTTAGCTTATGAAGTTATAAGCCGTGTAAATGGTGTTATGCTTGGCTTGGTTGGAATAAAAATGTATCAATCTTCCTGAGGCTGTGTCTGATTGGTACCAGTTGAAGTTATGACAATTCTTTTCCATTTCAATTGTCAACTGGATCTTTGTATGAAATCCGTTTAAGATTTGAACAACGATTTCAACCTTTTGTTTGTCCATTATGGTACATATTTTGCAACAAGCCTAGGTTTCTCTTCCATCTTTCCGAAACAGTCATAAAGCAAATAGTCAAGGACTAAATCAGCAATAGAAGGGGAGAGTGGATTACCCATGGGCATTACAAAAGTCTGCTAGTAGATGTTTTCCTTGTATTGCAAATAGTTTTTGTCTTTAAGTTAAACACAAATTGGTCAATTACATATTTACAAAACGCGCGTTTAGCTCAGTTTACTCAAAATAAATGATTTTTTATCTCTTAATGTTTTAAGTTACACAGACAAGGGATAAATTATGAAGTCAATTTACTTCCAAAAGTGTATCGGTCTTGGAGGACCATGGTTTGGACTTCAACAATTTTTTAGCTCGTCTTACGATCCAGAGATTTTGAAACCCAGAGACTATGGTTAATTCTATATCTATGGATTGGAGAATCTGGCAAGCCCCCCTTGTCTGTTTTTCAAATGACTAAAAGTGTGCATTAAATAATGACTTACATATAACTGCTTTCATAAAGAACTTCCGGCTTTTAAGTAGTATTAACCTGATACAGGTCTGATTTGCATCCCGCTCGAAACTGGGCACTCTACTCAAAGTCATCTAGACTAAGCCCTCTGGTATCTACGTAGCCTTGTGGTTTGGTTTTAGTTATCGTCTTGAACCTGGATACAGAGAAACGTTATGCTGGTTTAACCAATGGTTTGATCACTTGTCAGGAAGTTGGAAAACCCTCCAAAAATTTATCTTGTCATGAAAAGTGCTCCCAATCTAAGCCTTTCGGACACGGCAGGAAATTGTTGGTTCCCTTCATTCCTGTCAACACAAACAGGAATACGTAGTTGAGAGTTTTAAGTCACTAAGAAAATAATATATTTTTTTTTTTTTTTGAAAATTCAATATCTTGAAAACGGGTAGACCGTTCAATTTCGAAATTACGTCTAAAAATGTATATCATTAAATACTAACAATTTGCATATCAAATTCTTTTTTATAAAAGTCTTAAGGAAAATTTAATGCACGAAAAACATGTTTCAGTGTGTCTGTATGTCTGTAGCTCTTCCTACAGTCTAAGCCACTGTACCTTTTTTCTTCAACATCGGTACTAAGGGTTCTTCAGTGATTCCCTAGAGGATAAATTGAAATTTTTCTTAGCTCCAAAACTAATGGTACTTCCCATACACCCGTAAAGCAAAAACTGATTTTTCTCGAAAACAGCTGTAACGATTTTGATAAAAATAAATTGCACGAATGGGTCGCACGAACTTGCTCCTATGTAATAGACTAGTAATTTTAAAAACGAATGTTATTAGAAAAAACTGTTCATAAGGATAAAATTATCATAATTTTTTAAATTCTTTTAGTGGTAAGAGACAAAACCAGAATGCTATGCAAATATGAATTTGTACAAGAACAAAAATTATAAGTCGTTGTAGTGGTTTCTTAATAAAATAAGGTTTTATATACAAAATTTGTAAGACATTTTTGAGAAAAAAATTTAGTACGTCACCTTCAGGTTTTAATTATTATACGAATGAAAATTAAATTTCCAAAAAAAATATTGACCCATTTTCGAGATATCGAATTTTCCAAAAAAAATGATTTTTTTTTTCAAAAATTCAAAAAATATTTTTTCTTAAGTTTTGAAATGCAATGTTTTTTAAACTTTTTAGAAGCATCTCTATACGAAATTTCATTGAAATCCGTTATGTCGATAATGAGTAATTCAAAATTTGAAAAAAAAAATGGTTTATTAAGTTTAAAAAAAATCTAGCATGCCGTTTTCGAAATATTGAGTTTTGAAAAAAAAATTTAATTTTTTTTTTAATTCAAAAAAGATTTTTTGAAAATTTGAATACAGAATTCTATTCAAGTTTTTGGGGAGCCTTACCAAAAAAAAATGATCAAAATCGTTGGTACCGTCTTCGAGAAAATCAAAAACAAAAAACAGGCTTCCATGGGGGGTATACCCTCAATAACCATTTTTCGGAAAAAAAATTTCAACCATTACCTAGCATTAACTAAATGAAATTTTTTTGTATTTTTATTTTTTGAATCTGAGGAACAGTTTTTTGAGAAAAAAAAAACAATATTTATAAAATTTCGAAAAAAATTCGTATGGCAGGTACCGTTATTTTTGGTCTTTAAAAAAAAAGAAAAAAACGTGTAAGGGGGAAAAATTAAAAATGATACATACCAAGTTTAAAGAAAATCGACCCAGTCGTTAAGGCTGTAGTCGAACAGACAGACAGACAGAAATGCGAGACCCACTTTTTTAGTCTTCGCTATCATCGTAATGTCAACTTTGATCAAAATCTCGAGTTCGATTTTTTTTTTCCGAATGCATAACTTGCCTTATATAGTACCTATATGTCGCAAGTAAAAATTAGGTGTGCTCTTATGGGCATGGACTACATTTTTGTCAAACAACTTTTAAGGAAAAAGTGTTATTAACGGTTACATGTCATATAACTGATTTTCGACTTTCTGATTAACGACTCTAACGATTTTAACCAACATTTTTTTAAAAGAAGCTCCCTTGAATTGAAAATAATATTGTATATAAAATTATTGGAAAAAATAATTTTTGGGTTTTTCAACAGAAAGTTCTAACTGTTTTTTTGAAAAATCAATATCTTCAATACGTGTGAACGATTATTTTTTTTAATTATTTCCTAAAATCTATATTACGACATATTTAAAATAATAAAATAAATTAATAATAAAATTTCTTATATAAAAAATTAATTTGATTGCATACATTTATACTTTTCTAGAAATCAAACGGCAATTTTATGCATTTGATCTTTTTATCTCATTTAATCCATGTATAATTTTTAAACTCAAAACACTTCTACATAAGAGAAAGTATACGTGCGCTCCAGTCGTGCATTTTATTTTTGTTTATTGTCATACCAAATATAACGGAACCTGCTATACAATTTTGTTTTTAAATCTTATGAAATTATTTTTTTCTCAAAAACTGTTCCACAGATTTTTCCAAAACAAAAAAATCAAAAAAAAAATTATTCATATAACGCTAGGTAATGTTTGAAAAAAAATTCCAAAAAAATCGTTATTAAGGAAGCTCTTTGAACCATTTTTTTTTTTTTTTTTTTTGTTTTTGATTTTCTCAATAAAGGTAAAATCGACTTAGGTTATTTTTGAATGCTAAGAATTTGGATAGTCCTGTGTTTTCAAATTTTCCAAACAACTTTGTTTTTAGATTCTTAAAAAGAATTTCAATTTTTTTTTTTTTCAAATCTCAATATTTCAAAAACACCATGCTTTATTTAAAAAAAACTTGACAATTAAAAGTTTTAAATACAATCTACGAGATGTAACAAAAATTATATTTACTGAAAAATACTAAAAAATAATCATACAAAGGTTAAGAACAGATTTTCGAAAATCATACTTTTCTCGCTTAGAACTTCGATACAAATTTTTTTCTATCGATTATTTTTACGATATTTTCTTTTCAAATATTTTTAAGAAAAAATTCTGATATGTACACCAATTCAAAGAGTTAATCATAGTGCTTATACGAACTGAATTTAAGTCAATAAAATCAATGACACGTTTTTGAGATATCGATTTTTTTAAAAAATGCAAAAAAATATTTTTTTTTTAAGTTTTGATAGGCAAAGTTTTTAATCTTTTAAGAAGCTCCTTTATACAAAAATTTGTTCAAATCTAATAATCTAATATGCCCATGAAGAGAAGGTCAAAAGATGAATAAATGTTTCTGTGGTACATAGGTACAGTCAGTAATATCATAATTTCAATTTTTTTTTCATTAAATTATAGATCGTAAGATTTAATCGAAAGAAAAAAAAATTCTCGGAGCCCTCGTCGAGGAGAATACGATTTTCGAAATCATTTTTTGACATTTGTGTGATTATTCTATCACATCTTGTAGATTATATTAAGACAAAAAATTTAAAAAATCCAGCATGGGGTTTTCGAAATTGAAATTGATATTGAGTTTAAAAAAAAAAATGAAAAATTATCTTAAAAATCAAAAAACAAAGTTTTTTGAAAATTTTAATACACAATAATATTTAAGCTTTTGTGGAGCTTTAACATAAAAAAAATTATCAAAAAATTGAGAAAATCAAAAACAAAAAAGGGTTCAAAGGGGGTACCTAAGCTAACGATTTTTTGGAAAAATTTTGTCAACCAAATTTTAATCTGTGGGACAGCTTTTGAGAAAAAAAAATAATTATACAATTTCGAAAAAAAAATCTTATAACAGGTACCGTTATTTTCGGTCTAAAAAAAAGAAATAAAATGTGTGGTTGAAAAATTTAAAAACTATAGCTACCAAGTTGGACGAAAATCGGCCGAGCCGTTTAGGCTGTAGTCGAACAGACAGACAAAATTTCGAGACCCATTTTTTTCGTTTCCGCTATCATCGTTATTTCAACTTTAATGAAAACCTCGATTTCGATTTTTATCGAATGCCTAACTTGCCTTATAGGCACTATCGCAAGTAAAAGAAACTCTATGTATTCGTATTCTGTCTTGTCAGAGTGGGCTATTTACGAGGAATTGGACTCTAAAATTGCCGAATCATTGGTTTTGACATTTCAAATCAACCGCAACAATCTTCACTTTATTATCATTCAGCTTTCCTGTTCTTTCCAGAATTTGCTTTTATAAGAATTTTTTACTTTTTCAGCTCCGAACTTGGGATACAAACATTTTTAAACTAGACTATCGATCAAGATCAAGACAGCGTAACCCTTTCGTAGTGTGATAGTGAAGTTTGGTGTGCTATGACTAACATACCCTTACCTTCTTTAGCATCATACTGCCTGTCAAATACGATGCTTTGCCTACCGAACTTCGAGCATCATACATGTTTTTTTATTTCGCTTGTTGGCATTGGCGGAAAATACCGTTTATTTTGCACTGACAACTTCTTCAAAGGACCATTTCATTAAATAGCTTTTAATCACTGAAATGTCTCCACAAGTCGGCAACTTGGTACCGTCGGGTACACCTTGTCCAACAGTTAAACAATTACGAAGTTGTACAATTATAATTGCTGCTTCTTTATAAGAAACGACAATTTATATAAACAACAACAAAAAAAAAACAACTTCGCGGTCCCGGCGCCGCCGTTGTGTGTGGCACGATGGAGCACGTTCAATATCCACCCATGGTCAACGGAGCATGGCTTCAGATTGTGTTTTTGTTTTTCCTATAGGTAGTATCTCAGGTCCTAGTGTCACATAGGACGCATTGACTCCATTCAACTGGGGATAATGATGTACCTGCTGCTGGTGCTTGTTCCTAACCACCTGCTCCATTAAGCACACAACACGATTTGTGATTCTCTCTTAACCGAGACTTTTATGTTCGGCAGCAAAAAAAATCAAATGAAATTCCACATTGGGCTTCGTATGTGTACCATGTTGTCTTTAGACTTTTTTTTTTAAATTGAATCCACTGGACCTTGGATTAATGGCACAATGAGACGACACACAACAAAAAAATCCTTTACATCGTTCCACCGACCACGACTCTGTGCTGCCACCTGTTTCTGGTAAGACCATCCCAATCACGCGCACTAATCCGTCGCCATCGATATTGACCACACGAAATCCATTCAAAGGGATAAGCGGTACCGATGATGGGTATCTTCTTCATTTCCTATAATTGCAATCTTCTGTCCCATCAGAGAGGCCGAATGGATTTGCATGCTGCGTTTATTTTTTGAGGGTAGATCCTGCGTACATCTGTACCTACCTCCTTCTTTTTGTTCAAAAATAAAATTTTTTAAAGACCATAGGATTCAATTCGGTTGATCACCTTTTTTTTTGTACTCTACCTGAATTACCTTAAAATTTATTTTTCTTTATTTCGAACACCCTTACCCTCATCATTGCCGAAATCCTTTTTTTGCCTCGCAAATCCTTTCAATTTTATTTTATGGATTCATTCTCCTTTTTTTTTTTGCAAGCTAATCCACATGACCAGGTGATATTTTTTGACCAAAAGGATCATCATTTTATTTGGGAATAAATAAATATGTATCTTTTTTCCAAGTCAACTTCAATATGCTTTATAGATACTTTTGTACATTCAACCAGTGGGCAATGGCGGTGTTGGATTTGTTTTGGGAACATTTTTTTTTGTTCACCCTTTTTCGACAGTCGATGGAATATCCGTATAAATATTGTTTTTGTGCGGATTTTGCAGGTGGACGTTTATCTTTGAAGTTAAATCCAGGATTGAATATTTTTGTTGTCTCTCTTGTTAGTTGGGTGGATGTATGTAGGAGAAGATTCAGATATTATATGGATTCGGATGTTTTGAGGTCAACATCTGTTTCGTGGGCTTGTCTTATATTTTTGTTGCTTTCATTTTGATATCGATAGTGTCTCTTTCCTGTTTTTTTTTTTAAGGGAAGTGGAAGCTGGCTGCAGATGGATACACTTCCTGTTATTGTTTTAAGTTTTTTTTTTTTTATGAAATTTATTTGAGGGTTTCTCAAGAAACTGTCACTCTTTTGTTAAATAAATTATTTAATTAGAAACTTCTAAGGCACATGTTTAAAAATCAACACTTTTAAGTATTTGCTATATATACTCGTATTTAAAATTGTTGCCATTTTTTTCTGCACTCTTTGTTGTTGTTTGGCTTGGAGAGATAATTCAAAGCCTTGTTTGAGATTTTGATCAACTTATATATGTAGTTTATTTATTAAGCTCAACGACGAGAACTTCATGAGAACCACATCGATTTTACACTTCAAAACGATTCTAAAAGTGACGATGGTCTCGATTTTGATGATGATAGTTGCGTAGATGATCTACCGTAGATCCCGATTTCGACCCGGATTTTAAAGATTTTACTGAAGATTCTTTGATGAGAGTTGACTTTGATATGGACGGTTTATTAGACAGATGGGATGATAACAATCATAATTCTGATATAGAAGTGGAATCTACTTCCGAACCTATCGCCAAACGATCAAGACTTTAAAAGCTTACCTTGCATTGGAAGAAGAAGAACTTAGAACTGAATGCATAACAGTTAGATTTTACTGGGGATGAGTTATTAAGGGCTGAAATATTGGGTCTTTAAACTCCAACAGTGTAATTTCTTTTTTCCTTTTTTTTTCACCAGACCATATTAACAAAATTTTTTTTTGAAGCAAACCTGTATTTCTTTCTGAAAGATCCAAACAACATTTTCCGTATGACTGACATCGAGATACATCAGTTTATTTAGGTTAAGTTATGTCAATTGTTCAGCTTCCCAGAACCTGTTATTCAACAAACCATTCCTTCTAAAGATACGAGAGTAACGTAATATCAATGATACCTGTCTTTCCAAGAACTATATCCTGGATACAGTGCTATGTCAACAATCATCAATATAAAGTAATTTTAGATCATGCACTTCTCAACTTTATATGTTCAAATTCAGGTGTTCATCAAGAAAGTAACCTAAGGCTCCTGACTTTCCTATTAACTATCAAACGATTTTGAATTTATTCTTACAGTATCTGACCTCGAGATCTACGCTGATGATAAATGTTAGCAAATGTTAGATGCCATTACTTACTATCGTAAGCGGACGTCCTTGCTACAACGTCAATACCTGATTAAATCAACCAATTCCATTTGTCACTTACACTCGTGATCTTGGTATTATTTGTGACTATCAGCTTAACTTTCTGTAATCTTATTAGTAGTATTATCAAGAGAGCTGGAGCATACCCCAGGGCTCCATTTTAGTTCCAGCTCTTTTTTTCTATATTCATTATATACCTCTTATATGTATATCTTAAACCTCTAACCCATTTAGTTATTTTGGAGATGACAGGATAGTACTCTTAGCTTTTCATACTCGCTTCTGGCTTCACATTCTTTGTTTTTTGGATGAGTAACTCACCTCCTAAACCGCTGTATATTGGTGACACTTGTATTGAAGAACCCGAAAAACTATCAGTCACCGGTATTTGCCACATTTTGTTTACCACCGTCAACCGAAAATGTTACTAAGTGTCGAGGTCTTCTTCGACAAAACAAGACAATTTTTATCCTCTTCTGATAACGCTGAAATTTGTGAAGCCTTCATTAGTCCAAAGCTTGAGTATAGATATCAAATCTGGGCAGATACTCAGATAAGACACTTTGTTCTCTTGGATGAAATTTAAAATTGAGCTTACAAAATAACAGATCATAGAACCATAACAATTTGTTTCATGTCTCTTATTATTTTATGGTTATTTAATAAACAGTGTTTTGGTGAACAGTTCCAACCTTATTTCTTATAGTTCTTAAGCCCAACTTTCAAATTACTTTAAGCTATAGAGATTGTTTCTTTTTACCGCACTACACGAATGTGGAACTCCTTAAATGGGTTTTATTTTCCCTCCCGTTATGGTACTCAGAGCTACAAAATATATACCATAGATATCTTCTCTCCAATGTTCTTTTTTTCAGTTTTCTAAGCCTTGCACTGTTCTTATTCATTTTAAGGGTAGTCAAAACCCCTTTACTGAATACTTATTATAGAAAACTAGATATATAAGATATTAAAAAATCAAATATTTCCAAATATTGTGTAACTTTTTTGATGCACTTATTTAAGACAATATTTTGAAATGTGGTCTTAAAACCAGATGGTAATCAATCGCTTGCATAAGTTCCGTTCGGCTCCAGCAATTTTTTCTTAATATTGATAACCTGATTGCAATTTATGTATGCTCAAAGATTTAGTGAGACCCTTAAAAGATTGAACATAAGCATAGCACGAGCTATGTTGAAATCGGGGAGAACAGAAAGCTTTGAAATCCATCCTATATTAATGCGTTCTAAGTTAAACAAATAAATAAATTGTAAAATACCCTTTTTATAGGAAAAAAAAGCCACACTGCCCAAAAGTAAACATTCCATTACAGCTTATAAATTTTACAATACCTTGAAATAAAAGCCCCCGAGCTTAACCAATCCTATTACCGAATCTACGTTTTAGGGCAGAAATACCAATTCCAACTGATGAATCATCATAAAAACTTCCATATCCTAAGTCCAAAAAAAATCCGACTCTCATAGAGGGGATCTATATTATGGCGGAATAAACTCCTAACTCCAATCAACCTTTAAGCTTCAATACAGAAAATCTACGTTTTCATGATGTTTGAAAGATATTTCGCCCTCGAGCAACATGTGGGGGAATGCGAAATGCGTACAGGAGCTCTACAAGTTCTTACATCAGACGAATAGTCTGAATTATTAAGAGCATCCTATACACCAGAGTGCCACCCTCAATTTGGCAAGTCAACAACAAACGTCCTATTATGTTACGGATCATACCTCTATGCGAGTAGAACAGAGTCTACGAGTATATTTCGGATCGTTCCTTACGGCGAATCATACATTTTTTATCACCTCTTTCTTCTATGGAACACGCGTATAGGAATAGAGGAAGGTACAACATCCAATTTACTCACCCACTTTCATAGAGAATATGAAAACAGTTTCTACTGAAATGCTCTCTCAGGGCTTTGACGATGATGATGACTACGAAGACGACGACGATGGTACAAATATTGCACGCCTTATTTCTCAGACTCACACACAGCTCCCTATCGTAGAGTTGAATAAACAAAATTCCATATTTGCATAAATATTAGGATTCGGAATTCTTGACTCATATATAGCCATGATGTTATACTACACCCCCAGAAGCTCTAACCCCATCCCCTGACAATATAATATACGATCACAATAAATTACCTCCGGTAAAATTACCAAGAGCGAGTTATTCTATGAGTTTACTTTGTCTAACGGTCTTAAAGCATGGCTAGCACCAGTCAAGGATGTCGATACACCCGCCCTACTCCAGCACCAGTAACCCCTCTTGCAGCATCCAGTCAAATTCCTATAATTGAAATCGAGAGGAAATCTTGAATAATTTACTACATCCACTATACCACCATCGGCAATGAGGACGGCATGAGGGCAGCGAAGAGGACGCGCAGGATTCGGATAGAATAGTGGGTGCGTGGTTGGGCATGCATAGAATGCTGATGGAATTCCTTGGAGCAATTGAAGGGGTGGGGGAATTAGAGTGAGTACGTTTTGGAAGAAAAAGGGTTGCCTCTATATCCTCCATGGACATGCGATATTTTTTCGCATCAGAACCTTCGGCGAGGGTGTCCTGCGAAAGGATTCAATTTATTTTTTTCACTTATTCGTGACTGTATGGAATAGAATCATAAAGGCTGAATATAGTGATAAAAAAAAAAAAAAACAAAACAAAAAAAAAGCTTTTGGGTATATGAAACGCTATTACAGTTCATATGGAAAACAAGGTTCCTTACATAGAGGTACAGCCATAGAGCGACCAATTTTTGTGTCTTAGAAGGGTACGAAAGCGTCTGAGTGAAGAGCCCACTGTGATTCCTAGGCGAAAAGTCCAAAAAACATTGCATATTAAAACTTAAAAAAAAACTTTTGAACAAAAATTCAAAATTGTTTTTGAAAATTCAATATGTGAAAAACGAGAGTTCTACTTAAAATAAGCGTAACAAATTTGTTTATATAAAATGTTTTAAAAATGTTGTGTATAAAAATCTTTAGTTTTAAAAAATCCACTACAACGATTTAAAATTCTTGTTCTTGCATTAATGTCAGTTCCAATGACTAAGGGAGTAGGATTAGCCCTTTAAAAAATGAATTTTATATTGCTGAACATTTTTCTCTTCTAATAAAATCAATTTTTTAAATTCTAAGTCTCTTAAACATAAGGCAAGTCCGTGTGACGCAATTACCTCTCACTCTATTATGAACAATAAGCACAATCGGTGTCTTCAATAATTACATTTGCAGCAGTAGAAATTATTATGATTCATCGATCGGTATTTTGGCGGTTCTTGAAGACTCAACAACCAAGAGACCAACAGACGTACGCTAGCCAAGTTTGGTTGCCATATCAGAACTCACATACCCAAAAAATTGAAGCTGTGCAGCGCAGATCTCTCGCGGTCTTCCTTATTCTGATATTCATATCTTACCCCCTTTCGAAGATCGATTGAAAATTGATCAATTTACAAACCTTACAAAAACGTCGTGAATTCGTTGAAATTATCTTTATGCACTTACTTCTCGCTGGTACTATCGATTCGTCCATTGATTAGAGATTCGTAGAGAGAGATTCATAGATTAGAGACTACATTTCAAACTGCTCAATACAAGTTATATCGAATAGATTCAAGCTTGACATCCACACAATAAATGCTGGTGTGCCGCAGGGCTCTGTGTTATCTCAGAATCTTTTCCTTATTTTGATTAATGATCTTTTAGCTAAAATTTCCACTTCATTGCTTTGCTCTATGTTTCTCATATTAATTTCCAGACTTTCCACAATTTTCTTCGAATGTGGAACTTCAACAGCAACATGTGATAATCTTACTGAGTTCTGACCTTCACAATGTTGTACAATGGGAAATCATTAACAGCTAAATGCCTCCAAAAACCAAAAAGCGGAACTTACCTCCATTGCCTCTATCTATGAGTGTTACTTGCATTGAAGAAACCCAAAAGCTTTCAGTTCTCGTTATGTGTTTCTTTGACCACTTTCTATGGAATGACAACATAATTAAAATCGCCAAAGTGTCTGCAAGATGTTTTGATACCCTTGGTCGTTGCAATAATTTTGTTTACACCATCTGATCTGGCTAAAATATACAAGTCATATACCCGCCCTAAGCCCGCATACAACTCTCACATCTGGGCTGGAGCTTCACAAACTTCTTTACATCTTCTCAATCGCATCCAAAATAAATTGTTAAAATAAGTGGGTAATAGGTCTTTTCGTGAAACCATTAGACATGCTCGAACATCGTAAAAATATTTTCTGTATATCCCTGCTTAATAGTTTTTTTTTTCCATAAAACAATGTTCTTGTGAAGTAGTGACTTACATTCCTCCCCTGTAACAATTTTCACGAACACTTTACCAAAATCGATATTTCCCACCCATTATATTTTAAACCGATTCGAAAATCCTATAAAACCTATCCTTACTGATACACACATGGTAAAACTCAGCATAGATCTCTTATAAAATTTACCGCTTTAATAAAAACGCACCTTGGAGTTGAGGTCACTTGAGCTTTTAATTGAATTAAATCCAATCACTCCACTTAAACAGAAATTACTTTGTATCTTCATTGATTAAATAATTTAATTTAAGTTCGTTACATTCAAAAACCATTTTTTTTTAACATTTGTATGATGGGTCCTCTTATTTTAAGATAAAGAAACAATTTTGTTATATCTTTATGATGTGTTTTAAAACTTAAAATTGGCAAGTTTCTAAAAAAATCGAGCTTGTATTTTCGAAATAATTTAGTTTTCTAAAAAAGTTTTTAAAATCCTTTTTAAAAAAAGAAAGACTTCTTTATTTGATTTTTTTTAGAAGTTTTGGCATAGAAAAAATGATAAAAATCAATTGTGCCTACAGTTTTTGAGAAAGTGGTTCTATTAGAGGTACCTACCATAAATAACATTTTTGTATTTCTTAACCATTAGCAGTTTTTTTTTTTTTTTTTTGATTTTTTTTTTAAATTAGCCGAAATTTTGTTTTTGGTCTGAAAATAATAAGAAAACAACGTTAGGAGAATAATTTAAAAATCCTATCTGCCGATTTTAAAGAAATTGTGTCCTCATTTAGGCTATAGTGGAACAGACAGACATTCAGAAGAGCGAGGCCCCCTTTTTCATCCTCCCTAACTTATACAAAATCGGCCTATTCGAAATTCATTTATACCAAATCTTATACCAAATAACTTCGTGGAATATTTTAGACCTTAACAGCTTATCTTAAACTTATTCTAGCAAAAACTATGCCAAGTCAGCTCCAAAATTGGGTAGCATAAAGCAAATTATTTGATTCAGTTACACTACAAAATAACCCCAGAAAATGTATATTATTAACTTTTCTATTTGAATTTGTTAGAAAATAAGTCAAAATTTTGCTTTTGTCGTTTTCTAACCAGAACTTTAATAAAATTTTCATCAGGAACTCTGAAGTGTCAATGTTCATGAGAATTTTTTTTTCTGAAAAATATATTTAATTATAAAACGGAACTTCCACTCTAAACGAGAGCTGATATGAGGCACAACGTTTTGCAGGAACTTAAATCTGAACCTTCGGAAGGTGCTGCAAAATAACTTATTTTTTTTAAAGGAAGTCATTCCGTCTGTAGGCTTGTAGGGTGGTAGTTCACTCATTCGAAGAAGCGTGGCTCTAAAGGTTTGTTTCCTTCCACGATAGTCGCCATTTGACGTATGTAGAAACAGTTTGCCATGCGGCTAAGGTGCTGTTTATTGCCTAGTGGCTTAAGATTACTTTGAAGCTAACAACTATACTCTCCATAAAGGGTTTTCCAATAACGATTTTCCAAATTTGACAGTTGATAGCGGCCATGTTGTTGAAGCTAGATCTGTCAAATTGGCTGTCATTCATTTGTTTGTACTTTCAAATCAACATGGAGAGTTATGACATTCAACAACATTTCCAAATGATTAAATTAGTTTATTAAAATAGGTCTTCTGTCCGAGCGACATTTCCAGGCTTCGCGCATCTTACGCACGCCATTTTTCATCCCATTTCTGCATGAATGTGTTCATCAGCAATCAAAACTGTCAAATTTTGGGACAGTCACAATCCACACGAAATCAACTAAATGGCAATGCATCCAGAGGAAGTCACTGTTTGGTGTAAATTTTGGGCTGGCAGCAACATTGGTGCATATATTCTTGAGAACGATGATGTTGGGCAGGCCATCCCCGTCAATGGAGAGCGCTATCAACTGTTGATAACCCATTTCTCTTGGCTAGAATCGGATGATACGGTTGAGGAAGACATTTTGTTTCAGCAGTACAGCAGTGATACTTGCCATAATGGATACTTTGTATAAGCGATTTCCGAACATGGTTATCTCACGAGGAGCTGATGTGAATTGGCCACCGAGATCGTGCGATTTGACCCCCGTTAGTCTTTTTCTTGTAGGGTTTTTCTAAGTCACAGTTCTATTCCAATAAACCACAAATGACCACTGCACCACTGTTGGCTTTCACAACATATCCAAAACCACAGGTCAAATTCAGTCCGATTTATGAGCCAGAGTTTTAGAAAATTGTACGTTGCGGATGGGTACCTTCGCCACGCATCAAAGCTGCGCCGGACATTTGAATTATGTTATATTTCATACACAATGGCATACTTGCGCCTTCTGAATAAATACAAAATTCAATGATATCTCACTGACACTTTGCTTTATTTAAACTTAAAGATGAAAAAGGCTTGGTGGAAAACCCTTTGTAAAAATTATAAAAGAATCAAAAGTGTTTGCCTTCTTCTGTTAATTTTGGTTAATTTACTCCGTTTACTCTTCTGGTTCGAATTTAAGAAGAAAAGAAACCTAACAGGAGTATCTTAAGACTTTTATATTGAAATAACAAAAGTACAAAGTTTTAAATTAAAAAACATAAAATTTGATCTAGATTCCCGAAATACTCCAGTGTACCTTACCTATAAACATTCAGCAGTTATTTTTTTCATAGAAGTTTTACCCCTCACGCACAGTCAGCAGTAAATAGGACTTTGTACGAGTATGAACAAAAAATATTTTTTAAACTTAAAACCATTCAGTGAATAGAGAATCAGACTCCCCATATTTAATCAAAACAGTTCCAGCCCATAAGTATCGCCTAGAAATACGAACCGAACGTGAATAGAATTTTGAAATCAGGAAACCTGTGTCACAACTTCCCAGCCACTTGCACGTGTGTTTGTTTGCTTTGTTGGTATTTCCCAACAAAACAAGTAGTTCTCGGATTTCCTTCCGTCAGTTGTCAGTCCAAAATCTATAAAGGTGCCTGCGAAAAAACCACCAAATCATTAATTCTTACCAAGCGGTCTGATGGCATGGATATCAATTTTCACCTGAAAGGTTTTATATCTTCCCATTCATATATGTGGCAGTATCCTTTTTATTGTGTGCAGGAATGTGTCTCCATTTTACCTGCAGTTAGCTACACAAAGGACTTTATGTCGTCGCGAAAGTAACCACCGTTCAACCACAACATATCCACCTACTTCCGATTTTGAGGATATCGACTGAGAAAACGAAACCAAACACACAACAGGTTTAAAGAAAATATTATCCTAGAAACACACCTTATGTGAAATCCAATATATAGGATCCAACCACCATGATCCTTATTCCTTATGGAATAGAGTCGGTGTCGTCTCGTCGCGTCTCGGTCGGTGCAAACAAATGGAGAAAAAAATTGCAAAAAATCGAATCCAAAAAGGAACTTCGACCGTATAGATTCGTTTAGATACAGATATCGGATAACCTTTGAGTTGGTATGGGAAATGGGATGTTGGTGGAGATGGAGAAGGCATCTTGTTTCCTATATTTTGTAGATGTATTTCGGTAGCATGGCCGTCGTCGTCTAAAAAGTTTCGTCTGCGAATAGTTCTACGAGTACTTTGGTTTTTGTTGTACGTCGTTTTGTTCTGAGCGACAAATCAACAGCAATTTGATATTGGACAAAATAAATTGTCGGATCTTTGTGAATTGTCTGAGTCTGATGGAAGAAGAAGGAATTTAATGTTCTTTTTGATGTACGGAGGTATAAGTACCTACTTCCAGGCGAATAAAAGCTGGTTCCGAAAAACAAGAACGAATTCCACAAAAATAGTATTTCAAAAGATTTTAAGGCTTTCAAGAGAAATAACAACACGTGGCGTTTAGTCTTCCACGGTAAATTCATCCGAACGTCAAATGCTGTGAATAGAACAAATATTTTGTTTTATTTTACATCATTAACATATTTTTAAATAAAGTTTTTAAAACTTTAACTTATAGGTTAAGTTTCAAAATTATTATTAGTTTTTAGTATGAGACGGAAGGGAAATGTAGGGTTCTTATAAAGTATCGATAAGTGAATGAATGAATGAATGAATATTGGGAAGGGAAATTTATTGCACTACAACTTGAAGATCAATTGTGTCCCCATCCAGAGCTAGATGAGTTGCCCACCATATATCTCTATGTCCAAGTTTATCTCTAAAAAAAATTGGTTATATGAAGTTCCTTCAGGGAGAATAATTCACTCTCTTCTACCTATTATTTTTACTTGCGACTTATAGGTACTATAAGGCAAGTTATGCATTCGTAAAAAAAATCGAACTCGAGATTTTGATCAAAGTTGACATTACGATGATAGCGAAGACGAAAAAAGTGGGTCTGGCAATTCTGTCTGTCTGTCCGTCTGTCCGTCTGTCCATCTGTCTGTCTGTCTGTTCGATTACAGCTAAACCGCTCCTCCGATTTTCTTCAAACTTGGTAGATATGGGTTTTAATTTTTTACCCCCGGATTTTTTTTTGATTTGATTTTTTAAGACCAAAAATAACGGTACCTGCCATACGATTTTTTTTCGAAATTTTATAAATATTTTTTTTTCTCAAAAACTGTCCCTACGATTTAAAAAAAAAAAAATCAAAAAATTTAATTTAGTAAAACCT
The DNA here is from genome assembly GCA_963931855.1 of Philhelius festivus. NCBI lineage: Eukaryota > Metazoa > Arthropoda > Insecta > Diptera > Syrphidae > Philhelius > Philhelius festivus. The sequence continues at coordinate 85,515,892 of OZ007557.1, read as the reverse complement.
AGCTAATGGTTGAAAAAAATTTTCCAAAAAATGAGTAGTTTTGGTACCCCCATGGGACCATTTTTTTTGTTTTTGATTTGCTTAAAAACGGTACAACCGATTTTGATCATTTTTTTTATGCTAAAGCTTCCCAGCAGTTTAAATATTATTGTGTATTCAAATTTGCCAAAAAAATTTTTTTTTGGATTTTTAAAAAAACTTTCAATTTTTTTTTTCTTTCTATTATTTTTCAGTATCTGTAATTTAATAAGAAAAAATTTGAAAACAAGATATTACTGACTGTACCTACCATAGAACGATTTTTTTAAATTTTGAATTTCTCATTATCAGCACAGCGGATTTTAATGAAATTTCGCAGAGAGAAGCTTCTAAAAAGTTTAAAAAACATTGCATTTCAAAACTTTAAGAAAAATATTTTTTGAATTTTGAAAAAAAAAAAAATCAATTTTTTGTTTTTTGAAAATTCAATATCTCGAAAACGGCTCAATACTTTTTTTGTTAATTTAATTTTTATTCATACAATAATAAAAACTTCAAATTGGCGTACCAATCTTTTTTCTTAAAGATGTTTTAAAATTTTCTTATATAAAACCTTATTGTTTAAGAAACCACTACAAAGAATTATAATTTTTGTTCTTGCATAAATCTTACCTTAACTACTAAAGAAGTTTTTTTTAGTCATTTAAAAAATGAATCTTATGCTTATGAACAGTTTCTCTAATAACAATTATTTTTGAAATTCTTAGTCTTTTACATAGGAGCAAGTTCGTGCGACCCAGTCGTGCATTTTATTTTTTGATGCAAAAGTGCTTCGCATCTGCTGCCTAGTATGTGGTCCGGCGTTTTTTATGAGTTTTGCAGAATCTTCATAAGGGACTGTTTTCTAGGCCAAGAATACTCAAGTGTCTTCTTGATTTACAATGGACCGTGAGGAGATCCGTTTCTATTGTTATGGTTGTTCTTACTTAAGCTGATACAGTTCATGAAACAATCCTATTTATAGTTCCCAAGTAATATTTAAGCCTGCCTTATTTTGGAGAGTTTCTCCAGTTCTTGGATATTTTAGCATCCTCCTCGGTTCTGATCTTGTTTTTAATCATGTTTTTTCCTATTCTGTAATAGGGCTCTAGCTTCATTAAAGAAGACCTATTTTTCTTATTGAATCTCCTTTTTCATTTTCCGAAACACCAACATGTCCAGGTACCCAATGAAGATAGACATTTTTATTTTTTTTATAACAAGTTCATTTAGCCTGCCTACACATTGCTACACCAATTTAGAGGTGACGGCGTATGAAATACATAAGTGCTTTAAGTTCGGCCTACCTATCTAGCATAATAGCACTGTTTTGGTTTCGGTATTTTATTTCCAGATTTCGACTTACAATTTCGGCTAAGGCAGTGACCTTCACCTGGAAAAACCTATTAGATTTGGTTCTAGTTCCACAAATTCCAGCACTAATCCCTTCAGTCGGTTTTGAACAACCCGTGTATCTCTTAATGATATTGGCTTTGAGTGTCTAGTTTTCTGTTTTTAAAAAATTGTTTCAAAAATATATTTTGTAATCATGCCATTCATAGGAATGCCAATAAAATTTGCCACTGCTGAATTTAAAAGGCAGTCCCTTACCAAATGACATACATTTGCCGGACGAAGTTCCCTGCTTGGCAAATCTCATTAATGCTACAGCACTTTCAACTGCTTCTAGCTAAGGGGACATAGGAAGGATAACCACCTGCGCTGCTACGGGGAAAATTTTTTTGGACTTTTTCTAGTGTGCCTTGAGTTGTTAGCAACTCAGTACATAGTGTATTCTGTATATCCACCTAAGAATATTTGGTTTTCAACGCCATGATTTGCTGCAAGTCTCTTGAATATCATAAGGGCTTTTGTGGCTTTCCTGAACGTACTATTTCTTTGCCAGCTAACCGGATGGGTTTAATAAGAAGCAGAAGTCTTTTCTTAGTGTATGATATTATATCCGTCTTTGTAAAGTTGATTGATAATCCTCCAGATAGACAGCTTGTAATAGTTACCCATCTCTGCATGAAATCACAAAGAGTTTTTTCAAACTTCCCTAGGGCTGTAATAACGATATCATCAGCGAAACCGATACAAATATGCCTTGAGAGGTGAGATTTACTATAGTAGTTCATCAACAAAAAGACTCCACGTCCACAGTAAGACTGATAGTAGTAGACTTTGTTGTGATAGTTCTCTGCATATTAAGCCTTACTATTGTCTCTGCTTTAAATTGGCAGATGACTTTCCTTTATCAAGCTTTCGCTTCTGGTGTAGCATCGTTCTCTTCACCAACGACGCTGTTAACTGTATCGACTTCAATATCAACAAAAGCTTAATCAAATCTTAATTGATGACATGACAATTAGTTGTTGAATTTGAAGTACACGTGCAGGCCAAACGGTTAAAGCTTATTTCTATAGAAACGTATCTTCATTCAAATTTCTAGAATTTTGGTCATAGAAACGTAACGCCGCATACGTTTGTTTGCTTCGAATTATTTTGAAAAAAATGTTGATGCGTCAAGTGTTAACTTCTAAGCTATACTTCACTAAGAGGTACAATTTTTTGCCACAATATAGAATGCTATATTTTAAAAAATGTAGCATACCCAGTCCAAAATCGTAAAAAATGTAGTTACGTTCTTGTGTCACTAGGGCGACGAATTGATTGCAAACAGAGTGGTTTCTGTAGATCTACTCGGTCTGTAATCATGTTGGCATACACTGGCCTATACAGAGGCCTATTTACTAAAACTTCTGAAAATAGGGAAATTTGTCGGTTATTATTCGGATCATTCGGATCACATTTTTTAACGACTGGAGTAACAGTAGCTGTTTTAAGACATAGTGGAAACTCATCTTGTTCAAAACTCTTATTAATGAGGGCAGCAATAGGAGCTGATACATATTTTCCACTTATTCCATCAATCCTACAGGAGTTTGTTTGTTCAATCCATCTATAATGGTTATTATGAACCAAAACCCACATTAGTTCCATATCTGGAATCTAAAATAGCTAAAAAAAAATGTAAGTGCTTAAACGATGCTCGATGTTCTAACCTATAGTCTTCTAAGCGATTGTATAGAAAACTCAAAATCTATAAATCAAAACTTAAAAAAAAAAAAAAATTCGACAAAAAATCAAATTTGAATAGCTGTACCACGATCAGGGCCGGACAAGCTATACGTGCAAGCTGTGCAAATGCGCAGGGCGCTGAACTCAAAAGGCGCCTTGGGCAAGCGTTAAAAAAGCCACTACTTCATAACCACTACCTACCATCGTTTTTAAGTTTCATTTCTTTTTATAGCGCACTCCAATATTGGTATTTATTATATAATTGATTCTGAATTTAAAGACAGATATACATATATATATATAGATACATATCTACTTTTCCAAAAATAAGTCGATGTTTAATTTCCTATACACACCCCCATTCCCACAGTAAAAAAAACTACATCACAAAATCTTTACAAAGTGCACAATTTTGTTCGCTTAACAACAGATACCTACCTACATTCACCATCGCGTGTATGAGTGAAGGCATTTATTTTATTTTGTTATCCCTCCCCTATGCAGTGTAACATAAAACAGAATTTCAACAGCAAATACAGACAGTTACCAGTTTGCAAGTTGATAACATGAGCACGATGGCAATTCTTCTATATGAAATCGAAGTCAGCAATGTTACTCAAACAGAAATTCTGAGGTACAAAATTCATACTCAGTGCGCAGAATTAAAAGTTGCGTCTAGGAATTTAAACTCTTCCGGTTGAGTGTTTCTTGTACTATGTTTTAGTTTGGCACTGGCCTCTGTTTATGAGTGAAATTTTATCACTGTCGTGTGTCGAGAATGAGACAAAGGGTTGAAATATGGAAATACTTGAGTGATGATGATGCGATGATTAATGTTGAGGTTTGTCGTTAATGAGTGAATCTGTTTTATTCAATTTCTCCTTTTCTCTATTTTTTTGTTCTTGCCAGTTATTGGTTACTTTTAAAAAGGGATTTTTTTGACTGATCTAATTACTTTCTTTATTTGTCTATGTTTTATGGTAAAAAAAACTCAAAACAAAAGAAAGGATAGGGAATCTATATCGACAATAAAACTTGCTACGCTACTATTTTAGTAGTGTATACGAGTATGTATAAGGTTATGATAATGGTTCAAAAATGAAAGGAAAAGAGGCTGGTGTTCAAAACAAAATTAAGTGTTTTGAACCAAGAGCTTATTTTGTTCAGGCTGCTTGCATTCCTTTTGGTTGTTGTTGGTTTTTAATGATTTAGCTTGTTGTTCATTGGAAGCTGTTAAGTTTTTTGACATTTCTCAATGCATATAAAACTTTGTATCAGGTTCAACAATGCGTTGGGACATAGGTACATTATACAAAAAATTTCGCTGGTTTGACCTTAAAACCCCTTTCTGAAACCAGATGGGAGTAGACTAAATGCTTTAAAACCATTCAAAAAAATCTTAGAAGCTATAATATGAAGCTCTTATTGAAATATCTGAGGCTGGAAACGTTGAGAATAGAAGCGTGCTGTCATTAGGAAGTAAAATTTTAGTTTCAAGTTTACGAGTATATGTTGCATATTAATCTAGTTTGATATTTAAGAAAAAAATAATGGCGCAAAATTTTAATTGAATTACATAGTACGATGCTAAAGCTGTTTTAGTATGATACTAGGTTAAAACAATAATTTTAATCGAATATAGCATCATACTTCTCTACCCTTTAATTAAAGTTAAAATCATCGAATACCTACTTTATTTTTTTAGTATCGCGCTAGCTTCATATGACACTTTGACATTTGCAGACATCAAAAAAGTTTCGTGTACTTATTTTTTTAAACGAAATGTCGTTGTTTTAGGTGTGTTCAGAGCAATTTATTAAGGAAATTCTTTTAGTTCGATACTAGTGAGAAAATGTTTAAAATTAAGAATGAGTTAGTAAACTAGTTACTATAAAGTTAGCAAATTGTTAAGTAGTATCATACTAATACCTTAATACTCGTAATAGGCTGTTTCAAACTTTGCGCCAATATAACTAGTAAGTATTTACAAACTCCGTCTGCTAATTTATCTACTAAATATGCTACTAAAAACTCTTTAGTGGAAATGCGATCAGAAGAACAATTCACTAACGTGCAATCAGCTGAAGCCATAGCTCTAAATCTATAAATACCATCACAGTTTCCTCAAACAACAGTTTTTTGAAACTAAAATTAATAAAAAACTACTTCAGGACCCCAATGACTCAGGAAAGATAAGTTGACTAGTCGATCATGGCTATAGAGAAAGAGCTTGTCAAGTCATTATATTATGATGATCTGGTAGCTGAGCTTGCTAAAACAGAAGCCAGAAAAGTTAATCTATTGCAAAAAATTCGGTTCTATTTATTTTTATTAAAATAATAATCTTATTATTATTTCCTACATGAGCAACAATTAATGAGTTCATTATTTATTTGTATGTTGTTATGTTTTTGAATTAGTTTTTAAATATTTTTTACTTTAAAAAATACTTTTTTCAGTTCTTAAATTTTTGTGATATATTTTTTTACTATTATTTTTGTGATATATTTTTGATTTCTTAGTTTTTAATAAAAATCATATTTATTTTAATTAAATATAAGTATTATCTAGGAATAAGCCTCTTGGGGATCCCTCGTTAAAAAAACGCATTGCAAAGGGTACGCCTTGGGTAATGAGGAAATGACTTTTTCCGCCAATCCAATCCAAATGAGAGGCGCCACTGATAAAGCTTGCGCAGGGCTCTAATTTAGCTCGGGCCGGTCCTGACCACGATCTGCATTTGAATCCATCTACAAAGTGCAAAATAAGGCTTAAGCAGCCTGTTGACTGGCACTGAAAGGATAACTAATCATATGGATTGATCATGCGGCCACTTTACATCATAAACACCCGTCAAAAACCATAATCCTCTTGTTCGGAGTCTTATGAATCCGACGGAGGTGTAGAAGTAGTCGAAGTTCATTAAAGAGAAATTTCGTAGCGTTGAGGAAAGATATCAAGTCTTCGAACTTCATTTCCGAAGGTTCGTCAATGTGACTAATGTAAGTAATGCTTAGTTGCGTCGCATGCTCTTCTAAAAGCCAGTGTCCAATTCAGCTAACAACGGTCTTGGCCATGGCTTGCCTGGGTTTGTGTATCAGATCTTTCAAGATATAATGTAGTTTGTTAAACTGTTCCATTTATTTTTTATTTGTTAAGTCTTCATAAGTATTTAAATATCTCAAAATTCACTTGATCGATTTATAAGATATTTTCAGCGATTTTAGTAAAATCCACCTACTTCTACGTGCACTTTTTTATATTTCAGAATTTTACCTAACTAATAACTGTGAATATAAGTGATGAACTAAATAGTATAAATTGTTCTAAGATACAATTTCAGTCATTTTAAGCTTCACCAATTGGGAAAATCTCCGAAGGAAAAAATTATTACGAACCAATCTATTGAAAACCAAAGCTCATTTGATATCATTTATACAGACTTTAGCAAAGCGTTTGATTTAGTATGTCAAAATATATTGCTTCGGCATTCACTCAAGTTTATGTTCTTCAATGAATCGGTGCATTCCTTATTGATAATGTGTGCAAGAAGTGATAGTGGAAGAATATACTTCAATGTACTTCAGGTGTCCCTCAAGGCAGTAATCATAGTCCATTGCTGTTTATTACATTCATTGATGATATTCTCAACCATGTCAATTTCAGCAAAGTCTCATTTATGCTGATGACCTCCATTTATTTTTAAAGTCACAAGCATTTATAACTTTCTACAACTTCAAATGTGTATTGATAATTAATCATATTGGCTTAAGTGTAATTTGCCTAGCGTTATAAAATGCTTTGTTATTTCTATTTCTAGGAAACAAAAGCTACATACTATTGTAGCCGTCGTGTTTTTACTTTTTGAGCTAGGTACATCCTAATCTTGGTACAATCTAAAATATTCTTGGTTGTATGTTCATCTACATTATTTTTCTACCTTTCTCACAAAACCAAATATTGTAAGAGTTCAGTGTCGGTGTTAGCCCTTTTTGTCTGCTTATTCTGTAAGGTTTTGACGGCAGATTTTTATCAAAAAAAAAAAAGTTTATAACACATGGTGCTACTTTTATTATTTTACTTAACACAATTTTTTCTCAGGATCTAGGTTATACTTTCCCGATGTTTTGTAATTGCCTGAATTCGACTTTGACCCCAGAACTGTTAGATCCTGTACAATTTTAGAGAAATTCTGACCTTTATGGTTTTTCTGGTTTTTCTGGTGCGACAATGCTATTTTTTCTCAGTGGTTAGTGCATTATTTCTATTTTATGTAGAAAAATCGGAGCTGTGATGGAAATTTGTTTGTAAGAAGTTTTCCAAGCTGCAAAATCAGTCAAAACAATTTTTTTTTGTTTAAGCGACCGTTAGAGTGTTAGTCGCCAACAAAAAATAGTTTTTGGAGATATATGCAGTTTCACTAGAACTAAAACATGAAGAATTCTAGGTTAATGAACTGACAGTTGATCTTGTTAGGGTCACACTTAGATCCATTGCGACTCCCATGTATTGAAACCAATGATAATACTATTTAAGCTCGTATAGGATGTTGATAATGAGTTTGAGCAAGGTGTAGCCTGAAATGTCAGAGGGTACTTCTTTGCATTGAAGAAATGTTTGTCGTCACATAATCAATTGTTTGAGGAGAGGCAGACGCCTTTTAAGGGCGTGATCTTTTCCGTTACCCCCACTTGAGAAATCATCCCTTCAACAAACCTGTAGGAGAATGTGGCTCCTTGCAACGTCTGATAGATGAGCTTGATAGGTCAGCGGTTGGTATACATGTTCGATTGTTTGGTCAGTATTGCTGCTTAAATCGAAAGGGCTATTCCTTTCCGCAATCTCAATCTTACCAATCTTTGGGAAAGGTCCCTTCAACTCACTGATGCTCGTGGTCACCGGAGAATTGATAATCTCTGGTGTATAGGCAAAGTGCACATTCTCCATTTCTCGCCTCTCCTGCAAGAAACGCGTTCGTTCGTACTATCATTGTCGTCTGTGACTCTTTGCATGTTGTTTTTTGACTGTGGTTGAAAGCGACTTCCAGCCTTGTTGTTGGCTTATTGATAGAGCTTAGAAATGTTCAAGCCATTTGGTATTATTAATAAATTTCAATATGTTTTTGCTTGGAATGTCACAGACCTCCTCCAAGTAGTTGAAGAAGTATCACCCTAGGTGCTTGTTTCTCAGATGATATAGTTATACTGCAGGGCAGTGACACAGGTAGTGAGGAGTATCCTCTTGTATCTACTCGTCACTACATCCTCTGTATAGGTCGTCCATACTGAGTTTCATCTTTTTCTTGTGGTAACCCAGTTGGTTGTGACGGGTGGTGATGTCCACGAGAAGAAATAGAGACTTTTTACTCAGTTGGACGATAATGTCGGTCTTTTTTTTGCTGAAACTAGGCACTAGTTTTCTGCTTTTAAGACATGAATCAAACGAGTTCCATCTCTTGTTTGTTATAGCTAGAACTTTGCTCTAGATTACCTGTTTAAGATTACAGGGTGGGACCTGAACTATTGTGTCTGCCTGACTAAGATCAGGTGTTAATCCTATTCTTAGCAGTTCGTCAGCACTTTCATTGCCAGGGACACCACTGTCACCTGGAACCCAACAGAGCCTTATGTTGTACTGTATACCAAGAACCCTTAGCTTTCGCGACAGCAGGTTACAAGCTGAGCTTTTAATAATGAAATTAATTACAGTAAGCATATTTATATTTTTGAGAACAAAGTTTGAAAGTGAAAACGAAAACCGTTTTTCTAAAACCGCAAAATCAACAAATACTATGTCGTATTTAAATTAAGATTTTGTAATTCCCAAGTTAAATCAAACTTAAAAGGGCTTGAAAAATATAAATAAACTGTGATTACTAAACAATGTCGCAAACGAGCTTTGACACAAATTAATTACAAATTGTTCTCACTTGAATCTTGTTAATGACATCCATCATCATCCATAACATATAACCTTATTCAAAGAAGGAAAAAAAAAATACTTTTCTTTTGTATGAAGGTGTCAAAACTTTTTTAATTTCTATTTATATCCAGAAAACCACTCCAGTTTGATTGCTTTTCATTTGATCCCTTGATGATCCTTCGCAAAACAAAACAACATTCTTTTTAATAAAACCATCACAATGTCATCTGACAATTGAATCCTTTCGCCATAGACTTCAAAACCATTATAATTTTTCATCTCACTCCGCGATGAGAGAAACCTTTCCACCGAATAGCTGATGATGTGCTGCAGGATTTCGTTGAATTATTTGCCCGCGAAAACGTTGACAGTTTTATAAACTTTATGCTGCAGCAATACTCGTCTATGCAAGGCATCACTCACCGTTGCATTTAAGCTATATGAGAAGACGCTAGAAGGGAACACAACAACAACAAAAAATACAATACATGGGATTTTCCAGTAAGACCTCTGAGCCCTTTATCAACACACCACTACATTTTTGGTTTCTCTATCGAAATAAAAGGACTCCTCTCAACTATAAGAACACACAGCTTCTATAGTGTTTTAGAATCGTTGTTTACATTCAAGTCGCTCTGCCTCGGGGGTGTTCGAAGAAAACCCAACGACGATTATGATGGCATTGTGTTGGATATGCCATTGATGTCTGCATTACATCGGCTACATAATAAACATCGTCCTAGATTTTCCACCGTACAACAGAAGTATAAGGTGTGAACGGTATGAAAATTTAATACGCATATCATGTAATGGGAATCGCAGCAATCTGTATGACACAGCACCAGCAGCTTCTACATTTTGCATAATTTTAAAGAGAATTTCACCAGACGTAGTAATTTATGTTGGTCTGTGTCAATATGGTGTTTAATTTTATTGGTCTAAATTCAGTAATTGTGAACTTTTCTATAAATTTATATACCAATATCGAAGGAACGAAAAATATGGGCTATGTTTTTGTTAATTTTCAAAAAAATACCTGGACATTTATTAACGTAAAAAAGATAAGATAAGAGATAATAGATGATTGGATTTAATTTTTTGGAGATATTGTCCAATGGCGATTTTAGCGCTCGCCGTCCTGCTGGAATCAAATGTCGTCTAGATCCATATGATTCAATTTTGGGCCATTAAAAATTGGTTATCATCTTTCTACAGCACTGACCATTGACGGTGACTGCCTAACCTAGAGCTGTGTCAATCAGGATCGATTCGATTTTTTTTTGATCCGATCATCGAAAAGTATTGATTTCGATCAATCATTTTAATCGATCTTAATATCAATCATTTAGATGATTCTCGATTCTGGATTCTCGATTTTCTATTTCAATCTCAATCATTTCAATAAGTCTCGATTTTCGATATCAGTTAACTCGATTATCCATGATTTACTCGATTCCATTTGTTCTGATTCAATTAATGTGGATTTTGAATGCCAAACGGACGGTGGACTGGAATTTCTGGGTTGAACTCGGCATTGAAGAGCATGATTGATCGAGTAGGTTGTTGATGTTTGTAGACCGAAAAAACAATTGTTGGGTTGAACTGATATTTTTTTATGTATCAGGGTCTGGTATGTTTAATGTGGATTTTTTGACGTTTCTAAATCCGTTGACATCGTAGCCATCCTTTGATGGAATTCGACAGTTTATGACTTGGCGAATAGAGGAAGAATTCAGTTATCACGCACAAAGAGTATTTCGTGCCAAATATTTGCTGAAAGCCCTAAAATTGCTCTTTTCTGGAGCAACAAATAAAATGTTTTTTTTTTTTGGATATTTATAGCCTTTTTTTAATCCATCGAAATCGTAGCCATCCTCTGATGGAATTCGACAGTATATTTCGTACAAAATGTCAGCCGAAAGCCCTAACATTTTTTCCTGAGCAACAAAGAAAATCTCTTTTTCTTAAATTTCTTGACACTTTTTAATCCATGTACAAAGTAGCCATCATTCCATGTTATTTGGCAATTTATGGCTTACAATAATAGAGTATTTTGTGAGAACTATCAAAGCCACAAGTCAATCTTATCATCGAAATCGAAATTAAAATCGATTAGGAACAGTATTGAATCATTTCAGTGAAATGAAAATGATCGATCGATTAAAATGATCGTATAATTTTCGTAATCGATTGTTGATTGATTCGATCATTTAAAATTAACGATTTACTCAGCTCTAGCCTAACCAACGTCATTATAGAAAAACTACGGACTAATGACGCCGCCCCCATTTCCACACCAAGCAATAACTTTTTAAGGATGCGTTACCACTACCTAGTGAGCCTCGTGTGGATTAGTGCTGTCCCATATATAGCAATTTTTTTTGTTAATAGAGAAATTCATCCAAAAATTCACCTCATCGCTAAAGATGATTTTTCGGCCAAACGCCTCTTCCAAACCTTCCGAAGCCAAGTCAGCAAACAAAAGTCGAGTCGTTGTCTATGGTCATGGACTTTGAGCTCCTGGGTCAGTTTAGTTTTGTTCAAATGTAGGCCCAACTCCCGACGCGAAATTCGCCAAGTTGAAGTCTGCGAAAGGCCGAGTTCTTGTGCACGACGACGAATTGACTGCCCCAGGCTCTTTTTTACACATTCATGGACCTCAGCGATGTGCTTGCTCTCCTTTGATGTACGAATGTTGGCTGATTGATTACTAAACCGACTGTCCAAAATTTGCCCACCAAACGTTGAAGATTAGAGTGTAATGGGCTATTACGTCTACCGTAATATGGGATCAATGCGCGCAACGTTTGCAATAACGATTATTCGTATAAGTGAACGTAATCAAATAAAAGTGTAAATAAAACTCATTTTCTACCTTGATTGTGAAAGAACTTTGCCATTATAGCTATATTTTATGCTCATAGATTAAGTTCTATCCTATCCGTGGTTCCATGGAACCAGGACCCAAGAGTACAGCAAGCGTTTTAAGTGCACTTGGTCTTATGAAAAATTTATAGTAAGAAATGAACGCTCGCACCTTTTTCATAAAACTAAAATTCACAAAAATACTCCGACGTTATTGAAGACTTTGTATCTGCCAATTCAAGAAAAAAGAATTTTTAATAATCAGAACTGATTTGAGATTCTTTCATGGCACCAATAAATTTAGGGTTATAATATTAACCATTGAGTTTCTTCTTCCTATGGAGGTACATTTGGAGAAAAAATATTAGCCTGTTCTTATCATACATACCTTACCTACAAAATACCCAAAATACCCTACTGTGTAAGCATTGCAAATAAGTCAATTCTGTTTTTAAATAGATACGTTTTAACTGTAAGAACATCTGACAGGTATACACGATTGGTTAGGGTCACAATATTGAAAATCCTGAAAACCGAGAACTCAGATTCCCTAGAATCCAAAATCAAAAAATTTGAAAATCCTGATTTCCCAAAATCACACATACCAAACATCCATAAAAACCAAAATCACTAAATCGAAATTCCAAATATTTTCATTTTACATATATAATTCTTCAAAATTTCCTTTTTAATATTTTAGATTTAAAGTTCCGACTGCTTGTATAGAGAAAAAGAAAGTAGTTGAAAATTTTTTATTGAAATAAGGTTTCCACAATTTTCCTCCTTTAACACCCTGAACTCTGGTTTTAAGTACATGCCCTTCAAATCACCATTGGAACTTCCAGAGGGTCATGGCAGATACAGTGTGCTCGACGGCTTGGTTCTGGAGCAGTTTGAAGTAGGACCCGTTTTAGTAAAACAAAAAACATCATCAGCAAAAAGGCCCATGGTCATACGCCATCTCGTCTAAGTTGGTGTGGGAGTGTGGAGGTAGGATAAACGAACTTGGCAAGAACAATAATGTCTCACTTCATTGGGTACCTGAACGTGTAGATGTCCAGAGAAATGAGGAGGCATACTCACTAGCAAAAAAAGGGCAAAGACTCGTCTAATGGGGCCAGAGCCCTACTGCGGAATAGGAGAAAACATGATTAAAAACGAAATCAAAAGAGGCCAAAAGATCCAAAAACTGGAAAGAACTTCCAAAACTGAGGCAAGCCTACTTCTACTTCTTGGGAACTTTAACCAAGATCGTTTCAAGAATTGTATCAGCTCAAGTAGAAACAATCTACGAATATTAACGGGACTCCTCACGGATCAACGTAAACTAAGAAGACATTTGAGTATTCTTGACCTGGTAAAGAGCCCCATATGCAATTCTACAATATTAATGACGAAACCACGGAAGACATACTAGGCGGATGGAAATCACTAATGCATCAAAGAAATAAGTATTTGGGACGCTACCATGTATAAGAAAGTGATTCATCCTAAACTTGGAGGAAGAGCTGTATGGTTAAGAACTCATCTAGCTCTGGATGGGCGCACAATAGATCTTTTGCTCGCAGTGGAAACCCCCTCTCAATATTCATCGAGGCCCATTTCTAGATGAGCAAATTTGTCAATAAATCGCAATTTATACCAAGTTCACAAAATGGCAAACCGTCCGAAGAAAGTCACTGTTTGGTGCGGATTATGCGTAAGGGCATCACTAGTGGGTACTTCTTGGAAAACGAGTATGGCACTGCCATCAGCGCTGTCGATCGATAATATCCAATTTATTTTGGATTGTGAATTTTATGATTGTGAATGATCTGGGTGTGAACGATATATGGTTCCAACAGGACAAGACTACGTGCCACACAGCTGATACCATAATGAACACCCTGCACGAGTGGTTTGGGAACATGGCTATCTCACGAAAAGGCGATACATGTTAATTGTTCACCGCGATCGTGCACCGTTAACCCCGTCGTTAAACTCTTTCTTCCGAGTTGAATTTAAGTCGCAGGTCTATGGCAATAAGCGCCATAAGCTCACGGTGTCCTCAAAGTCAATAAAATACACGCCATCACTCAAATTTTGCATGAGTTATGCACCAATTTCAGCAACAATTGGACCTATGGAATGCAAGTCACCCAGCAAAGTCTCGGCAGCCATTTGACCGCATATCCCATCCATAAAGTTAAACACAACTTGTTTCATTCAATTTTCAAGACCCTTCGACAAGCAAATCCTATTTGATCCAAAGTCCTTATAGATGCTTCAAGAGTTCTCCCGGAGAAATTCAGTTTCCACGTTAAGTCGTGCAGGATGCACACAGGAATGACATATACGACGCAAGTTGTATTCTTCTACTCTTATGGCGTACCTACAAGGTAAATTTTACAAAGCAACCGACTTAGGGGCAACCGTAAATGTTTGTGCACTATCTTCGTCGTCGTCGTCATCATAATCATCGATGAATTGGGCTTGAATGCGGGGTGCATTACATTCACTCCATTACATAATCATTGAAGCATCATTGTTATCATATTCTCGGGCGGCGTCGCGGGGCGCGGCATTCCATTTATACAAATGGATCTGTCAAAGCATCAAGAGGAATACATTCTATTCCAGCATCATCGTGCATCGTCTCGATGTTCGAGCATTGCACAAAAAACCAACAACACCAACAGCGACTCTAACAACAATGTCACATAGGTACATTAAATTTACACCACTTATCCCTTGAGATTTATGTGATTGCATCTTTGCCCCACCGCGCTCGTTCTGTGTGTGTTGCGATGCCATGATTTTGGGTAGGAACACCTCTCCGCTACTGCTCTTGATTTGGAATGGGGGCATCTCTCTATGATGATGATGATGTTGGCCTTCAGGCACAGAAGCATGTAAAACGTAAAAAATTTAATCCGCCTCCATGATGCCGGAAGACAATACACAGAGTGCACAGGCATATACTCAAAACTCAACAGCTGTTGTGTTTTCGTTTAAATCTGAGCCAGAGCAAAGTTTTTAAGAACTGTTGCGCCCGTATAATGAACAAACAACAGTTGTTATACCCAGTCCACATGCACGCACATACTACATATCTATGGAATCTAGATCCAGCAGAGCGACATGTGACATAATAGTGAAATTTTCTCACAACACAGGGCTGAGAGCTCAAAGGGTGGAGCGTCGAATTCTCCCGTGGCAAATCCGTTATATTGCAGCTACAGCCCGGCCGAGGACGAGGACGACAAAAGGACCATGAATAGCAACGGGCGGCACGAGGTGGCGGTGCTATGAATACGTACATAATTTTAACCCCTAGATAGCCAGAAGTTTTTTTAATGTTTTCTTGCGTGACGGCAGCGGTGTGGGTGACATCATTATGTGCCCATTAATGTAAAATATTTTACAATGCGATCATAATAACAATTGTTAAATAATTGAAGGGTCTACACTCAATTCCGTGATGATTGGATCAAAATAGGGGGTGAAGAGAGTGAGAGGGTCCCTTCGAGTCCCTTAATCGAATTTGAATGAAATTTAAAATACATAGATTGACGCAATTCCAATTTCCAAGTATACCAACCTTTCTATACTTAGGGCCAGAAGCGAGATGAGTGTAAGATACATAAATATTATTGGACACGTGCTGAAGGCCAACTTAATTTTCGTGAAGTTAGCCTAACAAAGGAAAAACGATATGAATTTTTTATTAGGACTAAAAAGCCTCGAAGAACCTAAATCAAATTCAAAAGCATCCACCAGTTTTCTTTGAGATTATTTAATTTTTCAGAATTCTGAAATTTCAATAATTTTTTTTTGCGGTTTTGAAGTAGGCTCAGAATATTTTGACAAACAACAAAGCGTTCTTATTTTTGTAACGTTGGTGGTTGGAAGGCACACGTAGGGGCAGAAGAATTTGTTAACCCTTATTTACATAGTTAATTTTTATTACCTACTTCTAAGGATTATTCGGCCTTCCTCAATAATATAGTTGGATCTAAAATAGGTAAAATTATTTTATTTGATTTATATCTCTCCAAAAGATCCTGACGACACCCCATTAATAATTCCCCATTGAAATCTGGATAAAATCCCTAAAAATGTTTGTTTATCAGAACTCGATAGTTGAGAGGAGACATTTTTGATGAGATGAATACTGTGTCTGAAAATGATAGAAATTTTCAAAAACACTTAAGCATTTTGAAAACTGAACATAAAATTGATTCTAATTGAATTTTTTTGCCACTAAAAATTATAACAAAATTGGAAGGGCGTATTCCCTTTATCATTAAGAAGGGAAGAACATTAGGTGTCACTTGTTTGGCGGTCATAAAACACAATCTCTTAAAACTTTTGCTTAAAACCAAAATTGTAATTTTTTTCTTAAATTAGGCCTACATTTAAAAGAAGATCCAACTATTACTAGTCAAGTTATAAGCTTGCAACTAGAATCCTATCCATTTTTACTTGCGAAATATGCACATGTAGCTACTGAAGGGTTTTGCAATTGAAATTTCCGACATGTGATTGCGGCCATATTGTTGAAGCTGCATCTGTCAAATTGGCTGTCATTTATTTCGTCTCTCTTGCCAAATCAACATAGAGTGATAGCGTTCAACAATTTTGTTTTATGAATGTGGATCTTCTGTTGGAGGAACATTTCGCGAGCTTCGTTCTTTCGAGAAGTTACGAGTAGCTTAGGTCGTAGTGGTTGCCTGCCATCTTCGCAGCCGACACACTTAGACCAGAGTTGATAAATTGTGATACCACATGAAACTAGAGATTTATTTTCTCCCTACTCGTTGAACCGTTTGGACCTCATTATAATGTGAGAGAGACTGCTAATGCATGTATTAATTTCATCACTAGATTCCTCGAAGAGAAGTTCTCCAAGTTAGAACGTTCGTCCATACAGCTTCTGTACAAATAGTTTAAATAAACGCCAAGCCTTGTTGCGTGCTTGCCTATAGGATAGTGTCGGGACATAACATCAATTAAGGAACTGAAGTGCAATCTACTTAAGGATATCAAACACTCAGAGCGTTTCAGATCAAGAATTCGCCAGATATGTTTTGTCATTAGACAGGTGGTTAGATTATTGCACAATTGGTTTGTCCTCTCTGCAGCACCTTGTTTCAGAATAAGCTTACATGTAGCGGCTAAATAGATTGGGCCAAATACAAGTTTCTTTCCTAAAATGTAATAAAATGAACAAACTTAAATTTTGTTCATGTATTATGGCTATATTAGTAAGAACAAACACTCCCTTTAATTACTGAACGCAACATCGTTCAAGTGTCTGCCTCGGCTGGCTTCGCAGAGCGCATTGTGTCACTCCAATTTTCCAAGATCTTGATGATGTTTTCGGGCTGTAGCTCACGGATTGATTGAATGATATTGGCCTTAAGTGTTTGAGTCGTTTTTGGATTGTTGGAATTACATCGATCCTTCAAGGTTTCCTACAAAACAAATTCAAAGGGGTCAAATCGCAGCTCCGAGGCAGCCAAGACGGCTGATAACACTGTTTGGGAATTTGGTGTGCAAAAGATCGATTGCCGCATGGGCTGTGTGGCATGGCATGTCAATATGTCATCCTGCATGAAACAGAGGTAGTCAAAATGGATTACTTCAATTTCAGTAAAAAAAAAGTGGGTTAACTTGGCTCCTTTACGCCCACCGTTGACCGAAATGTTGTTCCCAGCCACAATTTGTGAAGAAAAATGGTCCAATTATGCCACCACTCTACAATCCGCACCAAACTATAACTAGCTGTAAATGCATTGGCTTCTAGAAAAAACGTGCGGATTTTCCGAGCCCCAGATGCGGCAATTTTATTTGTTAACGTAGCCGCCGAGATGAAAATGCGCCTCGTCAGAAAAGATGATTTTTAGCCTAAGATCGTTGTCCAACTCAAGCTGCTCTAAGGCCTAAACTGCGAAGCGATAACGAAGCAGATGGTCATGCGCCTTCAATTCCTCAATTGGACCTTGTAAGCGAATAATCCGCGATCTTTGTGCAGAATTCTCCTCAGGCTACTGGGTGAAATGTTGAGCTGCTAAAATTATGTTCTTGAATTAAGTCTCACACTCTCGGATACAGCAACCACATTCTCATCTGTGCACACAGTATACGACGACGGGGACCATGAGTGTTGTCCACTAGCATACCAGTGTCTCACGAATCTTTTACACAAACTTTTTGGCCAACATTTTTTTCAAAAAACGCACTGCTTGGGGTACACAGCGCCCACTTTGGAATTAAGTGTTCAATATTTTCCAACGTTGTTCAAGCGTAAAGTGACTCATTTGATTTCGCAGAGCTATGATACTGTCTTTCTGTTAAAATTCGGGAAACATCTGTAACTATCAAAATAACCTATGATTTAAAAAGAAACCACTAGATTTCCCACACTGTATTCGTCCAAAGCTTGAGGAAAATTAACACACATATTTGGGCAGATGCTCCAAAAACTCATTGAGTCTCTTGGATTTAATCCATTAAAGGGATTTAAAAATGACAGATGATTGAAATTTGACTGAGCACCGCGGCTCATCTCTCATTATTTTTATAAGCAATGTTCTAGTGAAATAGTCAGTTGCATTCCTCCCCTTAACCAATTCAACAGTAATATTCTTGCTTCAGGGAAATCCCATTTGAGTTTACCCTTGTGTCCAATTTTTGACGTATTCTTTTAAATTCAGGGATTATTTTATATGGAACGGTAAAACCGATTTTTTGATATTTTTTTTGTTAAGGCTCCTCAAAAGTTTGAACATCATTGTGTATTCTAATTTAAAAAAAAATAATTCTTAAAACTCAATATTTCAAAAAACCCATGCTCGATTAAGACGAATAAAGTTGGTCCGACAATTCCGAGTTCTTCACTTGGGATTGGTTGCGCTGGCGCTTACTTAAGTCTTTAAATAATAAATGAAGGTACAACAAAGTCCTCCCTCTTAGACCGAATTTATTTTTTGTTTGAAGCCCTCTCTGCGACGCATCCCAATTCAAGCAATGTATCAACATTGTTGCAATAATAAAATAGGTACCTTCATGGATAAGATAAGAACCTTTAGAAACATGCCAGCACGTTCATCCGATAACTGTTATAATAACAAAACTCGGACTTCTGTTGGGTGCTTCCAATTTTATCATCCTCTCTTTCGCTCTCCCTCAATCTCAATCTCTCTTTCTTCAGTGATTGCAATCCAATTTGCTAGGTGTACTGCAAAACTGAACAAAATTGATTCTTTTGGTTCGATGGTAATCCGATGAATTTTTTCTGCATGCATATTTAACCCAAATCCGATTGAGGCATGTACATAAAACCAAAACCCACCAATTATGCCGTCCGCAGGTGGAACTTATACTCAGGGATTATATCTTATTTTTTTTTTCAATACGCTTATATAGAGGTACCTGATGGAGCGATACCATTGCATTCTCTGGATGCATTCACTCATCCAAGCAGCAAACACAATTTATTGGGTTGACTTCATCCCGAGATTACATAATTAAATGTTTCCTCTTGGATAAGGTGTGCTGATAGAAACCTCGCTATATGTGCTCCAGAAACCCATGCAAGAGGAAAGCCATAAAAATTACAGATGATGATCTTCCTCTCTACCACGAGCAGAACGCAAAGCGAGAATAACAGATTTTCAGCCTAAGATATGCCTTAACTGCCATCTTCCAAGCAACAGGTTGATGTTCTTGTTTTTTTTTCTTCGTATCCAACAGAGAATCCACCTGCTCCGGCAAGAACTCATAAAGCGAAGATTTAAAATTCCATGTATCACGTAATTGAGAGATCGCAAGCATTAAAAATCCAGTGCCTAACTGCCTCGTTCCTTGCTTAACTCTGATGCATGCATTTTATCTGCACACGATTTTCCTTGACGAAAACCAGTGGAATTTTCTTGTCGTCGTAAACCGACTCGACACGACGACAACAACGACATAATCGAGAAAATCCATTCCAGCAAGTGAATCCATCATAAAACTGTTTTTGGGTGTAGATACTTTGGGAACTTAAAATGCCACCGCGCTTCAATTAAGGACGTGTTTATGGGCCATTTCGACTTGGCCTTTGGGGTAATAAAAAAATTTGTTTGTCTCTTTACTAGCTGAAGTCTAGCCCTGGTTTCTGACTAATTAGATGATGGACTGACTGACTGCAACGTTGGCGACCGCTGACGTGTGAATGTGCGTATTATGAAGGTTTATTGCAACAAATTCCCTTCGGTTCGGGTCAATCATGCCCTCCACATGACCCATACAGAAAAATCCCATTGTCTATTTTCATTAGCACCACACCGAGAGGAAACGGGAAAGAAGTCATACCCGAAGGCCGCCAGACCAGGAGATGATGCGAGAACGTTTTAATTTGTTCTGATGATTTTCTTTTGCATTTTTACGATGGGAACGCTCTGGCTGGGTAGGGAGAGACAGAGGCATTCGAGACGGATCATGGGAGTTAGGGGAGCCAATTGTTCCCTATGTTTTGAGATCCGTTTTAACGACTTGTAATGAAGTGTTATTATTGCCTCGGTGTAATAGGTTTCGGCTTATCTGATTCCGTTTTTGGCATTAATATGAGGGCCAAACGAACCGTAATCTTAATTAAATTGTTTGTTAGACTATTTTTATTTAAATACTTGACTAAAAGTGAAGAACAATATTTTGGGATCATAAAATTAGTTTTTTTTAAGTTTAAAATGCTCTAAAAAAATTAGTTCGCGGAGAAGGGTAGCACTTGGCAAGATAAGTTCATCTTTAGAAGTAATAATTATCGACCATATTTATATGGGAAGTCGGTACTTTGGCTTCGAATAAGAATAAGTAGATACCCGACTTCAGTTTTCGGTCTTGATTTCTGACTTTCGCTATTGTTACCTTAGCAATTGTAGACTGGCAAAGGTAGCTTGATGGATGCTGGAAATCCGAGTATTTCGTATAAATATGATGGCTGATTCGTCTTCACAATATCAAAGACTTAAAGTTCGAAACTTAGTAAAATTTTCTAATGACATATTTAGTATGTTCATAGACAGATTAGAGACATGACTGTGTTTTCTAAGATACTATAGCGAATCGTACTATTTAACGCTATCTTCAAGTCGCAAAACCACAATTGTATATTTCGCATCCATACGTAAGTACTGAGATGATAAGTGTCTTGGAAAAAACCATTCTGGTTTTCAATGGGGTGAACTGCTGAATGACCCACAAAGGCCTAAGAACTCCGTCAGTTTTCCCTACACAAGAATTTACGTGATCGCTCTATGTTAATGTTCTGTTGAACCACCATGCCTATAGGTTTCTTGAGGTGGTTGTGAATTCTAGGGGGATAGAACTGAGAAGTATCGGTGGAAAACAAGATAAATCTAATTACTTTTTGAATATTACAAGACATTTGCATTTTGTAGGGATAAGGGTCAAGCAATTGCTTAATGCCCATATTGAAATATGTTGAAGCTCCTCGTTTATAGAACAAATGAAATTTTCTATAAGACCTAAGGAACAGCTTTTATAGATTTGTAAGGCATCGGCATAAAAATGCTTAGATGCATTTGGTATGATAGAAGCTACTTCATTAATACAAAACGAGAATAAAGTGGAGCCAAGATCGATCCCTGAGGAACAACTCGTTTAATTGACAGGAATTCAAAAAGTGGATTTTCAATACATACGGCTTGGTTTCTTTCAATAAGATACGAGGAAACCAATTTAATGGCTTGTAGTGAAAGTTTAGAGTCAAAATGTCTGAAGATCCAACGCTTTAGAGAAATCAAGAAGTACGAAAAAGGTAACACAATTATCGTCAAGTTTTCTCTTATATCTTCGATGAATTTCAAAGGTGCTGTTGTACAACAACTGTGCTTCAGGCGGATTGAATAGTACCCAAGAAGTTGTTACACATTATATAATCGTTAAGTTGTGCTTGCATCATTCGTTCACAAACTTTAGATACAAAGGTTAAGATTGAAATTTGCCGAAACTCAGTTCGAAGTGAGATTTTGGGTATTGAGATTATCTTAGCGAGATTCCACAGGTATGGACAAATTTTTATAGTGTTGAAAACTTGAGTAATAAACGGTAGCAACAATGGTAATATGGCTTTTAGGAAGATGAGGTTGATTTCATCCACAATAATCTAACGCACTCAATAAAATCTAACGCACCAGGGTTAGATTTTATTGAAAGAAAACTTTCTAAAACATTCAAACTATTGACACACGAGAAACTAAAAGACGAATATGAAAAAGCAGCTGCAAATTCAGCAGAAGACTCTAAATCAATCGGGGGAGTATTGGTGAAAGGAAATAAAAACCTACGATTAAATTCATCAAAGTCGAATTTGTTTTTTAATATAGGACGTTGCTGTCCGATTCCAAGTTCCTGAAGATTGCTCCACAGCTTAAAAACATCAGAGCACACATTCAGGCGGTTGGAATAGAAAAGTGTTTTTGCAACTCTAATTTCTTGCACAACCCTGTCTCGCAAAACTTTATGAGCTCTATATGCAGCTCTTCTATCTGAAAATGTATCCTACGTGTCGGTATGCACGATCGCGGTGATTCATAAGATCTTTTATTACTTGCGACTTATAGGTACTATAAGGCAAGTTATATGCATTCGTAAAAAAAATTGAACTCGAGATTTTGATTAAAGTTGACATTACGATGAAAGCGAAGACGAAAAAAGTGGGTATGGCAATTCTGTCTGTCTGTCTGCCTGTCTCTTCGATTACAGCTAAACGGCTCGGCCGATTTTCTCCAAACTTGGTAGATATGGGTTTTGATTTTTTACCCCCGGATGTTTTTTGATTTGATTTTTTAAGACCAACAATAACGGTACCTGCCATACGATTTTTTTTCGAAATTTTATAAATATTTTTTTCTCAAAAACTGTCCCAACGATTTTAAAAAAAAAAATTCAAAAAACTTAATTTAGTTAAAAAGGTAATGGTTGAAAAAAATTTTCCAAAAAATGAGTAGTTTTGGTACCCCCCTTTGGACCATTTTTTTTTGTTTTTGATTTTCTCAAAAACGATACCACCGATTTTGATCATTTTCTTATGCTAAAGCTTCCCAGCAGTTTGAATATTATTGTGTATTCAAATTTTCCAAAAAAATTTTTTTGGATTTTTAAAAAACTTTCAAAATTTTTTTTGAAAACTCAATATTTCAAAAACCCCATGCTCGATTTTTTCAAAACTTTATAAATAAAACTTTGGAAAAATAATCTACAATATATGAGAAAAATAAATTCATTTTACCTAAAAATAACGGTACCCTCCATACAAATGTTAAAAAAAGGTTTTCGAAAATCGTATTTTTCTCGAAAACGGTTCAGAGAATTTTGCTTCTAAAAAGTTTAAAAAACGCTGCATTTCAAAATTTTAAGAAAAATATTTTTTTGAATTTTGAAAAAAAATAAATCAATTTTTTGTTTTTTGAAAATTCAATATCTCGAAAACGGCTCAATCCTTTTTTTGTAAATTTAATTTTTATTCATACAATTGTGAAAACTTCAAATTGGCGTACCAACATTTTTTCTTAAAAATGTTTTAAATTTTCTTATATAAAACCTTATTTTTTAAGAAACCACTACAAAGACTTATAATTTTTGTTCTCGCATAAATCTATATTTGTTTGAATCACATGGCATCCTATTCTTACCTTTAACTACTAAAGAAGTTTTTTTTAGTCATTTAAAAAATGAATTTTATGCTTATGAACAGTTTCTCTAAGAACATTCATTTTTGAAATTCTTAGTCTTTTACATAGGAGCAAGTTCGTGCGACCCAGTCGTGCATTTAATTTTTTATTCATAAGCCAGGGTTCGGATGCGTAAAATAGTTTTTTGTCTTTAGCAGGACGTATGTATTATAAAAGACGTTTTACAGTGTCAATAGAAAATTCAGTGGAATCTGCTATCACACCTGAAACACCTGGACTACGCGGATGACGTGTGCTTACTCTCTCATAGGATCATGGATCTCCATCAAATGACAACAAGGGTGGAGAGAGAACCCGAAACCGTCAGGCTTAAGATCAATACGGCAAAAACTAAAAGGATCAGCCTTGGAACTTCCTCATCTACTCAATTAGATATTTCTGGACAACCAGTATAGAGACGGTAGAGAGTTTTCAATACCTTGGAAGTATTGTCTCTACTGATGGCGGGACCGATCTCAATAGATATAACTAGCCGAATCGGGAAAGCAAAGGCTGCGTTCGGAATGCTGTCCAAAATATGGAGAAACAACTCTATAAGCCTAAAGACCAAGCTACGACTGTTGCGCTCCAATGTAGAATCCGTGCTTCTTTATGGATGCAGCACTTGGAAAGTAACACCCACTGTCACAAGAAAGCTGCAAACGTTAGTGAATAGATGTCTGCGAAATATCTTGCGGATTTTCTGGCCTAATCGTATCTCCAATGATGAACTTCATGCGAGGACAGGTCAGGAACCCATCGACTCTATAATACGAAAACGTAAGTGCCAGTTGACTGGACATACACTTCGAAAAGTCCACGAGTGCATTGCGAGTGAAGCGATGCAATGGAACCCTCTCACGCAGCGAGGCAGAGGAGTGGGCCGACCCAGATGTACTTGGCGAAGAACGGTCAAAGAGGAATCAGCACAACTGGGGAAGAGTTGGAGAGAGCTGAGGGACATCTCCAGAAACCGTACACGATGGCGCGTATGCCCCGCAAGGGGGACCACACGGACATAACAGGTCTGAAGACCTAAGTAAGCAAGTAAGTATGTATTATAAGGATTTGATATGTTTTCATTCATAAACTTTACTTGTTCAATGGATGAATCCATTAAATAAATATTTTCCTAGGGTATAATTTCACCACAAAATAATATATTTGGTGAGCTGACCGTCAATTCCTCCATAAGATCGTAAAATAGCACTAGATCCACATATTTGTTTGGTCTTTAGACAGTTCCTAATGCAAATTACTATCGCCACCAAAAATATCAAGAAAGAAGTATTCGGTCGGTGAGCCAAGTGATGAGGAGCATCATACTTTGCTTGACAAACCATCTCTTAGATATATCGCAACACCACCAGCGACACGTTTAGATTCTTGGAAAATGTATAGTTTTAGAGTTCAGTTAATATTTGGTTTTATTCCAAGTTTCATTAAAATACCAATATTTTCAAAAGTTTTTTTATACCCTTAATTGTATCCAAGATTAGTACCCTAAAATCAAGTTTCATATTGAACAACAATAATCACTAACGTCTCCCCACTCTCCCTCTCTTTAAAAGTGGCTTTGAGTATGAGTATGAGAGTGAAGATATAAAAGTTTGAAATAATGAGCCGGGTAAAGCATTCCAAATTCGTGTAGTACGGCTAAAAAAGTATCTCTTTTATAGTACGTCCGAAAATTGGTTCAAGGATTAGTTGATGGGCATTCCCTGAAGCGCGAGTATTTTGGTTGAATTGCTTAAGGGGAGGAATTAATAGATAACCTGAACCTTGTGACTTACAACGCTAAGCTATTTCTTTGTGCATATTTCCGGCAGGAATAGAAGGGACTTTTATTTTCGGTCTAATTCCAACGGCTGAGATGTGAAGCACCATTGGCTTATTTTTTTAATTTATTTAGGTAAATTCGATATATTGACTACATAGTTTACCTAAGAAGGCCCTTACAGACAATTCATTGCCTCCGAGTTATACCTATCAAATTCACCACTGATATCTCCTTCCCTACTTAACCTTGTATTTTAAATTAAGTTTTTAAAGTGAACTTTAATAATATGTTATAGCCAACGTTATCGTTATTGTCAGTGGGACATAAGATCACAAAACTTAAATAATCTTCACAGGAATAGATAAATTAATTTTATCTGTGAAATCCTTAAGCAACTTGACAAATTAAGTTTCTTACAAGAATCCCCAATTCCAACAAAATGTGTAACAAGAATTCTCTTCATTAAGAACGACATTGTAGTAATGAAGGTAAAAACCAACTTCAAAGTGGTTACCCCCTAACACTCCACCAAACCAATCACATAAAATATATTTGGATATGCATCCATCCAACTTCGTTAGCTCAAGGACAAAAAGATAACTTTTTCATTTTATAAAATTCATCAAGAAGATAGATTTTCTTAAGGTAACTAAGCACTCGTAATAGTTTAGCTTGCACCATGATAAAACAACTATAGCACAAGGATGTCGACGAAGATGAACGGTGACGGAGATGGTCGTGAGCCCTTCCTAGTACCTACCTAGATACTTCTTGTATAGTGAGTGCCAAAAATTACCTGACATTATTATGCATGCAAAACATGGAAAACTTTAATTACCCTCGGGGCCATAATAAAACGTTCGAAATCACATAACGAAACAATAGTTAAAGATACTAAAACGGATTGTAAATCTGCCCTTCAAGGAAGGTACATATAGTAGTTGGTAAGTAAGTACGAGTAAGTACAAGTATCCAGTCTTGTGGTTGTAGGAGTATTTCTATACCCATGAGTAAAATGTAGACGTATCATAACTTTGTGTACCTTACCTATGTTTCTTTCTATACTACTGCGCCTGCAAGGATAAGAGAAATTCCTTGGTAAGAAGGAATTTCTATATAGTTACTTATTCTTCAGTATTAAGTTAGAAGATAAAGGATGAAGAAAAAGTTTGTTTCAAGTTGTATTTCTGGATATAGGAGTTGCATAGAAGACCGCTCTGGGGGTTCAGATAACATAAATGGACGACGGACAAGAGACTCAACTATAGAAAACATGTGAGTAAGAATTTTTCAAAACTAACATTTACAAGAATGTTATAACGATGAAGAATGAAAACTTCGGTTCAGAAATATGTACCTACTTTGCTTTGTCATAATAACTTAAACTTGCATGTTTTATATGGGAGTACACTGGGAAAAAATATTTCTTAAGTGTTTCCGGGCAAAAGAAAAATTTTTGGATTTTTGAATTGTTATCATCTAAAGTATGCAGTGCTTAAGAACACAAAAATCTTGAAAGAATTCTTGAAAAATTTGATACTTCGTTTTGAAGAAGTGGGGTTTTTTAATTCAAAATTTTTGATTTTTACTTGCAACTTATAGGTAGTATAAGGCAAGTTATGCATTCGTAAAAAAAAAACGAACTCGACATTTTGATCAAAGTTGACATAACGATGATAGCGAAGACGAAAAAAGTGAGTCTCGCAATTCTGTCTATTCGACTACAGCCTAAACTGCTCGATTTTAATTAAACTTGGTAGAAATTATTTTTTATTTTTTCCCCCACACGTTTTTTTTTCTTTTTTACTTAGACCAAAAACATCGGTTTAAAAAAAAAATATTCCAAAAACTTCATTTACGTAAAGCTAGGTACTAGTAATAGTTGAAAAAAAAATTCCGAAAAATGGTTATTAATGGTAGCCCCTTTGGAACCATTTTTTGATTTGATTTGATTTTCTCAAAAACTGTACGACCGATTTTTTAAATTTTTTTATGCTAAAGTTCTCCAAAACTTTAAACAGTATTGTGTATTCCAATTTAAAAAAAAAATTTTTGGATTTAAAAAAAAAAATTCAAATTTTATTTTTTCAACACTCGAAATTTCGAAAATTCCATGCTCGATTTTTCTTAAACTTGACAAATAAAAGTTTCTTAACCAAAATTTACCAGATTTGAGAAAATATTTATTTAACATAAAAGTAACGGTACCCACCATTCAAATTTTAAAAAATGTTTTTCGAAAATCGTATTTTTCTCCAAAACAGCGCCTAATTCAATAGCAAGAAAAATTGAAATCAAGATATTACCGACTGACCTACCATAGAACCATTTTTTCAAATTTTGAATTTCTCACTATCAGCATAAAGTATTTTTATGAAATATTTTATAAAGAAACACCTTAAAAGTTTGAAAGACATTGCATTTCGAAACTTGAAAAAAAAAAATATTTTTTGAATTCGAAATCTCAAAAACGGAGTATTTGTTTTGGAAATTTAGTTTTTATTCCTTCAAAAATAAAGCAAGAAAGGTTGCATACCAAATTTTTTTTCTTAAAAAAATTTGTTTTAACAAATTTTTATATAAACGCATATATTTTTAAAAAACCACTACAACGGCTTATAATTTTTATTCTTGCATAAGCTAATATTTGTTTGAATCACAAGGCGTCCTGTTTTTAGCTCCAACTTCTAAAGGAGTTGTTTTTGTCATTTGAAAAATAAATTTTTTGCTTATGGACAGTATTTCTCTAATTTTTTAAATTCTTAGTCTTTCACATAAGAGGAAGCTTGTGCAACCAGTCGTATATTTTATTTTTTTTTTGTTTTTTATAAATGTCAAAAAAAATCTAGGTATTTGAATTCGTGTGTTAATTTTTGATTTTAACTGTACAAGTATATCAGTTTTTTTTTCCAATATTTAGGATAGCAATAAATTGTTCGCCACACACACTCGAGATAAATTTTGACAGATTATTATCTTATGCTTTTACTTTATGTGAACTTAGCTTTTTGAAAATGAAATTCCAAAATGAGAAATATTTGGGGACAAAGTTGTATTTTCAGTCATACTGACAATTCCAGTTTATTTAAATTAATTAATTTTTCAAATTACATCTATTTTCTGTAAGATTCTCGAAAGATATCTTATGTCAAAATTTACCTAAGCTTTTAGCAGATGCTTGGAGAGAAATGCAGGAGTCAAATTTAGCTGGATCTGCGTATTAGGCTTAAGGGATAAGATACACAATTTTTCCTCTTTTACACTTTCGAAACATTCAATATGTCTGGTAGTATCTAGAGCCTGCCGTTTTAGTCTTCCATGCCTTTGGCCTTCAATGCACTCTTTTAGTGATATAATTGGCTTTATTTTTATTTGTTGTTATATTTAATCAAATTTATTTTGTTCGGTGTTGTTTAAACCATAAATTTTTTTCTACAATCTAAAATCTTTTACTACCTAAGTACCTTTCAACCATCTTCAATCTAAAGGAAATATATAATTTTCTATTAAATAAAAGGAATTTTATACGCACGATTGATATATTACCGCAAATGTATCCATCAAAAGGTTATTTCTGAGGATAGTATAGACGAAGGAATGTTAACTATCTTGAAATAAGAACTTTTAAAGCGATTTACCTACCAAAGCTATAAGAAATATACATACAGAAGAGAATTCTGTGGGTACTCATTTCAAAAAGGTTGCCAAATATCTGAAAAATAATTTTCTTTTATGTGGGATAGTGAGGCAGTTCCATGATGAAACTATTTGATGCAATAAGAATCATGTTTTAGGAAATAATTTATTTATACATTATATGAATTCTGAAAATAGATAAAATTAATTTTTGATTTATTTATTTATTACTGAACTACCTAATTACTACACTTACAATTTCTTTTTTATTGACAAAAATTTAATTTAAATTTAAGCGCCCAATATACAGGGTGTTACCTTAAAATTACAATAAGCAATTTGATTCAGAATTTATTTATTTTTTGTATAGAGTTTTGAAAACCATAAAGAATAAGAGCCCACAGCAATTTTTGGGTGTGATTGATAGCAAAAAATAATTAGTATAATTAGATAGACCTTAAGTAGTTATTTACAAATGTCTTGCATACTTTAGTGGGAGCAATAGTACATCAAATAGGCAGTTCTTTCCAAAGTCTAAATAATTGTGATGAAAACTTTGCCATAACTTCAAAATGTAGAGCTAATGGCCCTGATTGCAAATATCGAGGTCCAAGACGTTTTGCAGGCGCCCTTCTTCGTGCAAGACGTACCATATTCTTATCGCACCCAAAAAATGCTGTGGGCTCTTGGTCTAATATGAATAAGCGGATATCTGGCATTTGTTATGATATGACCCTAATCAGCCTATCACCAGGTATGTTGGTAATTTTTCTGGATGTTGGACTTCAGGTCTAGTAAAGTTATTTAATAGTTGACACAAACAAAATCGCAATGGAGCAAGCCGGGTGATCGTGCTGAACACTTCCAATCGCTTCTTATTGAAATGAATCACTCCGGGAAGTTTTCCCTAAAAAAAAAAACATCTATTTTTTTAAGATCCCAGTCGTTACAGTATCGCGATTTCACTAAAAGTAGGGTCCTATATAACATTGATTTGCGGTCAAACATATGGCCAAACAGTTCTAAGTTTTACATTGAAGCGATTTCGGAAGGCGCGCTGATGAGTTGTGATCACAGAACAACAGTTCGAAAAGAAGACCTCAAAGACGCACACACTCCCCTCACTGTTTTATCGCATGATGGCAATTTAAAACGCAGAAGGAAACAAAACTTATGAAAGACCCCTGTCGAATGAAACAACATTTCAACAATTTCAACAAAGTAGATAATTTGACCGTACCCTGTGTATAAATCATATGAGATAGATGAGAGTTTTAAATGCTTTTTTTTTTATTTAAATATTTGTTTATATTTGAAAGACCAAAAACAACGGTACCACACATCTTCTTGCAAAATTTAACAAAAAAAAATTATTTTTCTCAAAAACGCTTGCACAGATTGTCATACAAAATAAAATGCAAGACTGGGTCGCACGAACTTGGTCCTATGTAATAGACTAGGAATTTTAAAAACGGATGTTATTAAAGAAAACTGTTCATAAGGATAAAATGAATTTTTTAAATTATTTTAGTAGTAAGAGATAAAAACAGAATGCAGAATATGAATTTATGCAGGAACAAAAATTATAAGTCGTTGTAGTGGTTCCTTAAAAAAATAAGCTTTTATGTACAAAATTTTTAAAACATTTTTAAGAAAAAATTTTGGTATGCCAACCTTAAGTTTTTATTATTGTACGAATAAAAGTCTAATTCCCAAAAAAAATAATAAGTCGTTCTTGAGATATCGAACTTTTCAAAAAAAAAAAAATACTTTTTTTTCTAAAAATTGAAAAAATAGTTTTTCTTAAGTTTTTAAATGCAATATTTTTCAATCGAGCATGGGGTTTTCGAAATATTGAGTTTCCAAAAAAAATTTTGATTTTTTTTAAAAATCCAAAAAATAAAAAATTGAAAACTTGAATACGTAATAATATTCAAACTTTGTAGGAGCTTTGGCATAAAAAAAATGATTTAAATCGGCTGTACCGTTTTCGGGAAAATGAAAAACAAACAAAATGGACCCAAGGATGCTACCAAAAATAACAATTTTTCAATTTTTTGGAAAAAATTTTTCAACCATTAGTTAGTTTTAACCAAATGAAATTTTTCAATTTTTTTTTTTTAAATTCTGTGGGACAGTTTTTGAGAAAAAAAAATATTTATAAAATTTCGAAAAAAATCGTATGGCAGATACCGTTGTTTTTAATCTTAAAAAAAAAAACAGAAAAAAACGTCCGGGGGGAAAAAATTAAAACCCATATCTACCAAGTTTTTATTTCTCAATAAGGAACACATGGTCTATAATTTTTAATTTTACACCTACCTGCTTTTAACACCATTTAAATGTTTTGCAACAAAATTTCTTCTATCAGAAAATAACGGCACCATACCGTCCGTACAAATGTTAAAACATCTTTTAGGAAAACCTAATTAATATCGATAACGGGTCCAAACCTTTCAATAAATCTGTTTTTATTCTTAAATTATTGCGATGCAGTTAGTAATATCCAGCATGAAACAATTTTAAACAATGGGCCTTAACAATAAACTAATTTAGAGACGACTTTAATATTTGCGCAATATTAGCCATTATTTAATGGACTCTATATAACTGACTATACACGTTACATTTTATTTTTTAAGTTCCGTACAATAAATGGTTCATAACTTAGATATTAAATATTAAGTTCATAACATAAATGGCTAACAACGTAGATTATGATGAAATAAAAAAATTTTATTTCAATTTTAAGCATAGTGATTGCATTTAATTCAATTGAAAGTTTTTTGCGACCTCAACTCCATAGTGCGTTTCGCGCAGGTAAATTTTTTTATTTCATCATAATCTACGTTGATAAACAGTCTGACCACGGACATTAACATTCTAGGTGTCAGAATTTATTCAAATTCCCCTAGAAAAATAAAATTCACAGTACATTACTGCTGTGAAATTTATAAGCGTCGCTAAACATCGACAAATAATAATTGCGTCTTAGAAGGGTACGGCAGCATCTAACTGATGAGCCCACTGTCGTACCTGGGCGAAACGCACTATGGAGTTGAGGTCGCAAAAAACTTTCAAATAAATGGCTAACTATATAGAGCTCATAACATATTGGTTCATTCCAATCAAATGACATCGTAAATTATCGTTTTACATTATTTACAGTTCATTTAGGTAACAAATTGTCAGATTAACAATGTTAAACGTTAAATCAACAAGTTATGTATTAAAATTGAAATTTACATGAGATCATATTCAAATATAGCTTACATTTAGCAACGGTTAAAACTGTAGTCATGTAAAATTGTTGCAAATTTTATTTTATTTATTAAAAATTCATGTTGAAATAACATCGTATCCTTTTAAATAAATCAACTTAGAAATTTTCCAATAAGAGCAGGTCAAAGTTGAAATAGAATATAAAAAGCTGTGTGACATATATTAAAAAAAATTAATTCTTATTTGAATGGCCCATGTATACCATTATGTATTTATTATGACAGTGTTCAAATTCCCGCCTGGGCTTTTAACCGTGGCATGGATCAACTTGGTCAAATTTTTAATTTCTCTTCCATATACATAAATCCAGCTGAATTTGAGCGAAAGTCGGTGTTATGGTCACCTTCAGGCAACGATCGATTATGGTCTATTCGCATAGACCTGCGACTTCAGGAAACTCCGCAAAAAAAAAATTCAAGCGGGGTCAAATCAAATGGTCAATTATTCACGTACAACTGCAAGAGATAACCTTACCACCAAATCGTCCATGCAGAATGTCAATCGTGGCGTCCCAATCTGTGTGACATGTAGTGCCATCCTGCTACAACCACATTTCGTCGAGATCCATATGGTTCAAATTGGGCCATAAGAAATTGGTTATCTATCATCATTTTGTATCAATTGCCATTGACGGTGACCGACTCAACAACGAACGAACTAACGGTGCCGCCCAAGGTCCTACCCAATCAGTAACAAACAGCACATGTGGGATGGTGTTGTCGCATATAGGTATATGGCAATTTTCAACACAGCCAGTCGTCCAAAAATGCGCCTCGTCGCTAAAGACGATTTTTCGACCAAAATTTGGGTCCTCTGCCAAACGCATTCGAAGCCCAGTCAGCCAACAAAAGACGTTCTGTAAGTTCATGAACTTTGAGCATCTGTATCAGTAATATCTTGTATGGGTGCAAGCCCAAGTCCCGATGCAAAATTCGCCAAGTTAAAGCTTGCGAAAGGCCGAGTTCTTGTGCAGAGAGTGGAATCAAACGCCTTGGGTTCTTCTGTACACTTTCACGGACCACAACCGATCTTTTGTTCCTTTGATGTATGAAGGGCCACGACACGTCTATCGTAAAATGGAAAAAACGTGAGCAAAGTTTTCATTAACGAACACTCATTTTAATAATAAATAGCTGTGTTTTATTTTTCCGCAGATCTGATCCAGATTGGATCTTCATTCAAAATTACATGTATAACAAAAACAACAGAAGGCCCAGTTTCCTTTGTATTTGTTGTTCTACATGTTATTTTGAAAACAAAATCCAATCCGGATTAGGGGGTAGCCGTGGCGCGATGGATGTGTGCTCGCCTGTCAACCTCATGATCACAGGTTCGATCCCTGCCGTCGCACTGTGGTCCAAAATGACATTTTTCGTTGCAAAAATCATAACTTTTGGACACGTGAAGCTATCGCAATAATTTTTTTTTTCCCTTAAAGGTAATTTCCAAGGCTATACAAATTGTGAATTTTAAGAAAATTACTTTACAGGGTGTTTCAGAATAATTGGTTGATGTAAGATTTTCTTAGAAAAAGGAGTTAGAAGAATAAAGTCTGAAAGTAAACCTTTTAAAAACAGTCCTAAATTTTTAAAACTTTGTAAAAAAAAAAACATTACATTACATTTAACACTACACCGTAGATAAATCTAAGAAGTAGAGACACTGAAAAGCACTGGCAACTGAGGCCATCGGCTTTAGACAATACAACAGAGAGAGACACACAGAAAGAAAGAACAACAGAAGAAACACATGTCAACAGCACACGGTTGGTATTTGAACGGTCCTCCATCCAAGTACTAACCATGCGCAATGATGCTTGAGTTCGCTGATCGATGGGAAGCGATGCTTTCATCAAAGCCAAGGCCGTTGACAACCAAGTAAAAAAAAAAAAAAAAAAAAAAAAAGGTTTTTGACTATTCAAGTGAATTCATAACAACAGTGGATGCTTAAAGTTAACGCACCAATTTCAGAAATATTTTTTAAGGAGTATTATAAAACAGTATTTTTTCATGTTGTGGGGCATCAGTTTATTCTATAAACTGTTTGACTGATATATTTTATATGAAACAGTGTAGGAAAAAAGTAAACGGACGAAAAAAAAAAAATAAAAAAAAAATCAAATAGAATATAAAATTTATATTAACAAAATAAAATAGAATACATTATAAATATTTGTTTACAATTAACTACTATAGATCTAATTTTCAGAAAAAAATTCATCGGCATCGTTATCATTTTCAACAATTAATAGACCTATTAGTTCTGGGCAGTAACTTTTTTTCAGCTCTTTTTTTGATCTAACATGTCTTAAAGATGAAACAAGTGGATCTGATGATATAGCTACATAGCATATTAAATAAATCTTCATTTTGTCGTTTCCGTGAGACTTTGCATGTACAAGTATTTGAGTATCGATATCGCTTGTAGTCTTTATTCCTTGATTCCTGTGCTTGTCAAAATTTGATGTCTTATAATTTCCCCTCCATGGTCCAAAATTTTGTGCAGAGTTGGTGTCAGGAGTTTGTAGCTGTATTTGGCTTTTAAAAGATCCGAAGTGGTTTTGGTATACTCGTTGAATTTATCTACATTAAAAGATTCTTTAGATGACAGCGCATTTAAAATAACTTGCAGTTTCTTTTTAAGATCCTTTTCTACTCGGGTTATAGCTGACGTAACTTCTGGATTTTCATTGTCATAGTTTATATATATCTCCATAATGTATATGCACAAGGATTATTTTACCTGTAAAATTTAAGCTTAACAATATGGGGTATCGGGAGAAAATAATTATTCCTACCTACCTGTTTTATTAGATCATAAAATAATAATCCAAAATTAAATAATTCTTTCAACTTTGTATATGGAGTAGGCAATAAAGCTATTAATCCTTTTCTTTTGGCAAGTTAATCCATGTTTAGGTACTATTAGAATAAGATCAATAAATATTTACAATAATTTAAGTTAAGGGGAATTTATTCAAAGAGGGTCGTCAAAGTGGGCGGATTAAAGAATTTTAATGTTCAATAAAGTAATCAATAGTTTGTGTACAATATTTTATATTTTTTTTTAATAATAATTGGCATTTGTATAAAAAGGGGCGTAGAAGTGGGCGGTTTTTTTTGTCAGAATCAAGATATTAATAAAACGATTTTTAATTAAAAAGAAAATTTCACGTTCTCGACTATTTTAATAATTAAAATAATTGAAATTTTCCATAAGGGAATTTGCTTTTAAGACCAAAAGGTCAGCACTGGGAACACGACTTTTTTTAAACAAATAACAATTTCTCTGAAGGTTGCAAATAGTTGCAGCTACAATTTTGCATATGGCTTAAGAAATAGTTAGGGTAAACTATCATGGTCAATTTTCCGCGCGAACTCGCGAGTATTTTTTTGTAGCTCTATTCAAACCGAAAAAATCTGCTAAAAAAGGGTGTTTTTTGTTTAATTTTTAAAAATATTAAATATTTTTTTATTTTTTTTTAATTAAAATTTTGATTTACGCATAAATAATACAACTAGAATAAACTATAGAAAATTAATATTTTACATTTAATATGCAAAAATTTCAAATACGAAAACAAAGAAGTTAGTTTTTTCTGCTTTTTTTTAACTCTAGAACGAAATTGACCAACTTTGAAAAGTTCTATAAGTCAAACTAGTTAGCGGAAAATTTTTTTGTTTGCTGTTTTTGAAGCTCCGTTTATATTTCTATTAGAAATAAAAAACAAAACTTTACAAATAAAACATCGAAATTAGTATTTTTGCCACGAAATTTTCCTTTTCGGACCACAGTGCGTCGTCTATGTCGCTTTAATTCCATTAAAAACCTTCTAAAAATTGTCATCAATGGGTTGCTGGTTTACTCATTACATGTTGTTCAGGCATAACACTAACAACATGTAATTGAGTTAAACTAGTATGTCCAACAAGGATGAACAAGAATAAAATAATGTGAATTATAAGCGACATAGCAATAAGACAGGGCATTTCTCCGCTTTAGCTCAGCCGCCATCCCTGGAGATAAAAATATCTGAGACAACCACCAACAGTCTCAGAACATCGTGCCACACATCTTTCCTATCCTTCTTTCTCTTCATTAACTTCACGCCCGCGCTGTGTTGAAACATTTAAAGGGTAATCATAATCCCTTGAGCGCGGGTAAATTATAAAAAAAAAAAAAAGATCTGGGGGAAAATAAAATACAGCTAATATTTATCATCTAGACGTGCTGTTCTATCACCGCACCGTGGTGATTAAGAATAATAAACAACAGATTTGACAGATGTCACCAAAAGAACATGGCCGCCACAGACCTCTAAAATCTATCCCCACCTTTATAATGTTATTATTTATAATGTTATTAAAAAGGAAAATGTTAATTTAACCATGAAATAATGTTATTTAAATAACACGTTTTCTACAAACTATAATTCAAAACTGTAACTGCTTAATTTAGAAGGACACTTGTTCACTATTTTCCTTCTGGATTAACAAATTGCGTACTCAAGTGTGACTTATGAACATTAATCGATGACACTGACATGGACCTCAAATAAAGCGCCTCCAAAAGTATTCCACTTTAAATTAGAAGTTAAATTCAAAACGAAATTTGTCTCCGAGATAAATATACCAAAATCTTTCGACAAAGGATCTTAATTCCATTAGAAAACCTCTGAACAAAATGATTTGAATGTCAAAACTTAAATAGAGATGAAAAAACAATTTGAAAACGAGAAAAAAGTCGTTTTCATAATCCGTCATTTATATCCCTTTCAAATGTCCTTTTGGATTTGAATTGCCTGAAGCGTTCCTTCTT
Source organism: Philhelius festivus (assembly GCA_963931855.1). NCBI lineage: Eukaryota > Metazoa > Arthropoda > Insecta > Diptera > Syrphidae > Philhelius > Philhelius festivus. The sequence continues at coordinate 85,478,770 of OZ007557.1, read as the reverse complement.
ACAAAATCAAAACAATAAATGAATTCAAAATCAAAAAGGAATCACAGATGTGCCGCTGTCACACATTTATCTTATTCGTCTAATCCATGACAAACTAAAGTTAACCCACAACAAAAAGAAACGAAAAACTCTCGAACAAAAACTCACAAAGGACGACAGGACACATGCACAATACCATTTTATCTGCAACAAAAGAGACAAAAAGGACATAAAAACATAAGAATACCCACAGCCACTGTGTCGCTAAGGACGACCGACGAAGACGATCAACCAGTTATCATAATAATCCTTTCAGATTTTGTTTTGGTAGACGTCCCCCTTTCAGCTGTGCATCCGTATGTGTGTAGAAATAGATTTAATATTTTGATTTCATATTCTACCATGTAAAGGTATGTTTATCCTTTGAGATCCTATAGTTTTCCTCACAGCAAAAAAAAAATAAAATGTCATATCGTAGGCAAGCAATCTCTCTCCACCTCAAATGATTACCATAAAGGACGTTACTCAACCGTAAGAGGAGTAATTCCATTTTAGGGACATACCGGATTTATACCCTTTACCTTAATTTTACTCCTTGTGTCTGTACCTATAGAAGTCCATATGGACAAACTACTATAACCGATAGAGCAGCCATTGACATCGTATGTAGTCTGTGGCAAGCTCTGGCTGAAAGCTGACTGACTTGACAGAAAGTTGAGTATGATAAGAGGAAATTCCTCATACTATACAAAGGAGCAGCAATAGAATCATACAAGCAAAAGGATGGGAATTCCTTTGCTGTTGGTATTTTGCCTCCAGTGACACCGGAGAAGAAATCATCAATCTTGTGGTTTAAATTGGGTATTTGGATAAGTCAGACATTTTTGAGTCCTTTTGCTTTTTGTTGTACTTGAGTTTTTTTTTTTTGTGTTGTTGTTGTTTGGATTGGGGTTAAAACTATCAAATACTTTATGAGGATGACCAGGAGCACCTCTTCTGGCATTAGAACTTTATGAATTTAAGTCTCATCAGGGGTTTGAATTCTGTTCTAACTGTCACAAGTATTTCTTAAGCATATTCGGTATGACATGGTGTCAGAAGTAGGAACGACACCTTTTGTTCGGATTTTTAAGTGAGGTTCGGCCTTAGGGCTAATTAAAGAGCAAATTGATTTCTGAGACAAAGTTTTCTAAGCCAGATTAAGATCTGACGATAAAGATTGATTGGATAAGAGCCTCTAGGTCATCTTGTGAAAGAAAACTTTTATGATGAGAAAATGTTGCAATCGAAAAGTTTTCCAAAATTTTCAAAATTAAGATGTTTTTTTTTTTAATTAAATAAAAAACTATATTAGAATTCTCTGTGCTTCTATACAGTTGAACGCCAGGTCATTAGAAACGAGGGAATCTATAGCTCCTCAAGAAGCAATTCGGTAATCCCCATCAACCCGAAAACAGACACAATTGCTTTGACTTAATTTGATTGCTCAGGTGGGATTAATGAGATGGCCACAAATTGATTGTGTGTGTCGGTTCCCATAATATTGTGTGGATTGAGGTCACAGTTTAGCTATAGAGTCCTCGACGAAATGTCATTATAGTTTGTTGATTACTCACCACTATGGAGAAAGTTTTGTGTTTGTGTTCGAGGGGCTCTATGGTGATGAGGATGACGACGATGATGATGAAAATGATTGGAATTGATGGATATACCTAGTGGCATCAAGTAGAGCTTAGGGTATAACCATTAGAGCCAGCCACCATCACCGTGGGGGTACTTAGTTTGAATGGCCATACTCGTAAGTTTGATTAACACCAAGAGAACAATTTGATCTCCTTGTGTGCTTGGTTATGGGAGAAGTTCATATTATCCTTTATTATTATTGTTATTCAATACGAAGAATTAATAGAATGGTAGAAAGTGTTCTGAAAACGATTTGTGTCATTTTCCGTTTCAACATGACATCACAATTCTTGACATAGAAAAACCAGGTCAGCTCAGATTTTGGAATCAATCATCATGCTTTTCTAGTTATGTTGGCTCTTGAAAACCATTCTTTAATTAATGAGCCTGATAGTGTATGACTTGTTTACTATACATACTCTGTTAGATATTATGACAAGTTTAGGATTCACAATTCAATTGAAACTCTAGATTTTGATCAAATTTGAGAGTACGATGACAGGGAAGATAAAAAATTCAAGTCTTGTCTTTAGATGTCTCAAATAAATAAAAACATTTGGTGGTGCAACAGCTCAAAGAGAACCAGGACATAGTGGCTTACAACTCTCAAGCATTCCTATGTGCGTGTTACCAGGATTGGACTCCTCCAATTTTCTGCCGATTCCGAGGATTTTTCAATTTCCCTCAAGACGCAGTAAGGCCATGAGAATCGAACCTAAGACCTTCTGCATCGACTGATATATAGGCTTAAAATTTGGGTTGATTTTCTTTAAACATGGGGCACGGCGTTTTTTTGGTCATTCATGCCGAATATTTTTTTTTTATTTTGAGGTCCAACAATTACCATAAATGAAAATAAGTCTTATATTTCTCAAAACCGGGTTCAACGAATTTGAATTTATGATTGTTTTTGGTGTGAGCTGAAATAAGTACGACGTGCCATTTAATAGGAAACGGTTTTCACAGTACCTCATACAGTCACTTTGCGTCAATACAACACGTTTCATATGTCAAACCTTCTTCCATTTTAAAATTCAAAGATACATTTTGTATTCAAAATAAACAAAATTTAAGCATGTTCTCTTCCCGTGATTTTGAAACCTGAATGTTGAAGATCTGAACACTAGAACTAAAGATATAAGCTCCAAACTTGAAAAAAAAATATATCATTTTGTTAGAAGATTTTTTACATAATGAACTTAACGTATGGGTGCGTTCGATGTTCGTGTTCCTATTTTTTTGTTAACAACTTTCAAGTGAAATACAATTTTATAATTTATGTTTTATCAATTGATTTTATGGTCTTAAGATATGTATGGGATATGATGTCGGTTAATAAGTCGCCTCTGGGCCTGGCTTAAAGGCCAGCTATTTGAAGCACATTTTGCTTAACAATTTCGCAGACTTCTGATGGAATTTCAGCAATTTCGTTTCAAATGTTGCCCTTAAGCATCGAAGTTGTAGTTAATTTGTTGATGTACAGCTTTTCTTACCAGTACCTTCATAAGATATCGGGAGTCGATGTCTTTTTGACATCATTCAACCGGAAAATAATAATAAAATAATCTAATATTTCAACAATTTCTTGCTACGTTAGATACTCAATAGTTAATTGTTATTACTACTCTCTATCTACTCCTGTCAAATGCCAAATAACAAAATTGACTCGCACAAAAATGGCAACCAAATAAAATCGACCTAGAACATAAAACACACCCTGTATTTCTTATGACTACGGTACGTGATTTCTTTAGCTTTTTTTAAATTTATGAGTAACCAGCTGGAATTTAACAAACAACCACCTCCAGGGTGTGAATATAAATGTTGCAGACATTTTGAATGACCCTACAATACCAACAGATCATCTCTATCATAAGTGAATTAAAACGTCTGTCATAAACATAGATATGTATATTGTATATTCGATCTCAGAGAGTTGTGATTTTTCGACTAAAATTGATTTCAAGTTGAACTCAAAAATCTCTCACTTTAATATGCCCGGGCGAGGACGTTAGCGTCCAAAAAATTGAAGGTGGTTACCAAAATGTATAAGAATTTCATTTTCTGAAGAATCAGTCAAATTTTGTTGCGAAAATTTTACACACTAAGAAACAACAAGGGAATACTGCGGATAAATTAGCCAGTAAAAATAGTGCATATAATAGTGCGGATAAAGTTTTGAACCGTATGAAATAGAATGACGCTTAAATTGGTTGCAGAAAAATATTTTTGGTGTAAGATTGACAGATTTCGATTATTTGGGGATGTGTTCGGTGATATTTGTTCATTTTATGGTTTATTTTCACTAGAGCCAAAATTATGTGGTCTGAAATATTAGTCTACGATTAGACGGTAAATGTTAATAGTCAATGGTCAAAATGTTGTCTCTTAATGCGTTTGCCTATTCCCTATCTGTCACGTGAGAGTATGAAATTCATCGAAGGATTGATTATATTTTTCGTCCTTGAAAAAACAATTGTAGGGCTTGGCTTGACATTGGCAGTGAAATCCATAAAATCCACGATAACTGAAAAGATAAAAGATTTCCATAGAAATAACCGAAAGGTAATTCCTATTCCTGGCGAAAACAATGCCGGATTTGGACGACTTACAAGTTTTTTTTTCATTTTTTTTTAAAACTTGCGACTTTCTCGTGTAAATAACTTATAGATCTCCTTTTATTTTCGAAATAAGAAACTGGCTTCGTTTTAATATATAGCAACTTAAATTTCCACCAAGGTAAGTTAAGCTGGTTTATGCATACGGGGCTCAACCGCAAATCGTGAAAATTTGTGAGAAATTTCAGGATACCAAACACACCTTGCATGACCACCATATTGCAATACATGTAAGGAAGCACGACCTTCCTGAATTTTTCCGACACCGAGCCTTTATTTGACTTTTTGTACATACATGCCATTAAGGTCTGATTTTATTAATAATTTTTATACTTGTTTGACAGAAATTTTTTCAGTGGTCTTAATTCAACACAAACCACATTTTTACATTTTTAGTGAATTAATGATTTTGACATCTGTTTTTATCGAACTTCATCTTGAACGAGTTTATAGCTTAACTGATGTTTTTAAGAATTTTATTTTTTATCTTCTGCATATTGTAAAGGGTGGTCCAACGAAAACGCACGATGTTAATTGTAAATAAAACAAAAAGTTTTCAGAGAATTATCTTAATATTTTTTATTATGATAGAAGGATCGATGACAATTATTATGTGCGTGAAATAAAATATCGGCCAAATGCCAAATGCTATCCGATGGTCCATATTTTCAATGACTCTGAGCTCTTAGCTCTTGAATTGTTCTTGGCTTATTGACGTATACTTTTTCTTTTAAATATCTCCAAAGAAAGAAGTCCAATGATGTCAAATCACATGATCGTGGCGGTCAATTAACATCGCCACGACATGAGATAACACGGCCATTGAATTTCTCGCTCAAAATAGCCGTTGGCTGTGTGGCAACAAGAAGTCCGTTATCATCTCGCGATAGCGAACACCATTCACGGTAACTGCTTGGCCAACCCTTATTTTCGAAGAAGTACGGCCCGATGACGCCACCAGCCCATAAACCAAACAGTCATACCCTTTATGGATGCATGGGCTTTTCAACTCAGGTGGTTTGCCCAAATGCGGCATTTCCACTGAGGTGAAATTGTGCCTCGTCGCTGAAGATGATTTTCTTTGTAAAGTCACCATTCACTTCTGTCTTTTCAACCAACCATTCGGCGGAGTGACGACGTTGGAAATTTAATTGAACCTTTTAAGCGTGTAAATTCAAATCTTTATTCAAAATTCGTATCAGTGATGTTCGTGAGATGTTCAATTGTTGGGCACGATGGCGAGTCGAGGTTGACGTCTCTTCTGCCACACTATCGCGAACAACAGCAATGTTTTCCCCAGAACAAACTGAGCGAGCATGCACGGTGTTTTCACATTTCCTACAGACCCGGTTTGCTGAAATTTGCGCACAATTCTACCGATAGTGGACACATTTGGCGGTATTATTCGTTGAAAAATGTATCAAATATTCGCGCACTATATATATTTGGGGCACACCAGCATTTGTTTTATAAGTTTCAGACTTGAAACCGTCCAAAACAACTTGTATTAAACGGTCAGCAAGTAGGTACATTGCTAATCCAGCGAAAAAGTAACCCATTGATACCAAAAACATAAATTTTCGATAAGAGAGCTTGATGCCAAACTCTATGAAATTCTTTAAAAATATCAAACGCAACAATTTTGCTTTCTCCAAAGCGATGCGATGTAAGGATTGATTTCACTTTTCGTTGAGAAAAGCCATTAAATCACCACTGACTGTCGCAAAGAAAGCCATACTGACAGCCATTTTAAAGCTTGCGGTGTTCGAGATAGTTCATAAGCTAACGGCTAAAAGCATTTAAAATTTATTATAATGGTTATCATTTCAGTATAAACATCAGGATCTCCATCTTAGAACAAAACCAAATCGACCATTTGAAAATACCAAAAAGTTGTTTAGTTCTTCCCGACTTTTTCATATTGTCAAACAGTTCTTTTTGGAATATTTTACTTTATTAAAATTCGAAAAAGGAACCCACAGTATACAGTGGACAGAATTGCCAAGAGAAGCTAATATACTCAAACTGTATTTTCCGGAGAGTGACGTAAGGAACAAGTCGAGGGTGTTAGGGGCAAGCTCATCTACCAGCTGAGTCAGGGTTGAATTCTGAAAAGATCTTCCTTCTGATGTTCTTCAACTAAAATTTCGAAGCCAATTAGAATATTAAAATCGCCCGTTAAAAATGTATCGAAGACACTGATTAATAAACGCCTGTAGTCTGCTTGATATTTCAGTGGAGCATTTCCAGGTTTCACAGGCGTACAGCAGGACGGATTTTAAGTTGATGGGTAGCACTATTATGCAGAAGCTTCGAAGAGAACAAAGAGGAGAGAGCATTCTAATATCACTTCAAGCTTTATTTTTCTTATTGAAGACGATACTGCCTAGATAGTAGAGCTGCGTAATGCCCTAGAGTTATCAGCTGGTCTGTGGTGCAACAGGTCTGCAGGATATTTGTCTTTTTGAAGTTGATCTTTGAAACAGCCAGCGCCCTGTGTGCTTGCATTAATTGACTTGGTGGCAAAATGACTAAGTTTTTCGAATGGATTTCATTAAGTGCCATTCTTTGCTGAGGATATCAGGACGAAGAGGTGGAAGAGGGCTCATCTCACTTCTTTTATGAGCATAGCATTTCCAGAACTAAAAAAAGTAACCCTCGAAGTTAGGTTATGTCTTATTTTTGCCACTAAAAAGCATACTTCACTTCATTCGGAATTCGGGATGGCTCAGGGAGGCATCCAATACCTAAGACTTCCACTAAATCCTTCTTCTACTCTTCCCATTCCTAGATTACCCACATCCTGGTGAACACAATGGATTCACTGAGATCCGAGTGAGGTGATACGGCTTGACACATCATCACCCCACCTAACCTAACCTAACCTATTAATCTGTTTTAGACCAATCGTGGTAGTCAGTGCATCGTCAATTCTAAGTAAAAACAGAATCAAGAACAACACATCTGCATGCCCTACTTCTTCAAGCAACACGCAACGCCTTCCATTGTTATATGGTTCCTTTATAGCAGGACTATCTTCTCAGGAATAACTCTCATGGTAACTGATCGCCAGAAGCATTGGGATCAACCCTGTCGATTGCCTTCTCAGATTCTATGAACATGAGTTATAGAAGCGACTGATTCTCTGCTGATTTCTTGAGAATTATTCGCAGGTTGTTAATATGTTCGAAAGGGTCTCTTGAATAATGACTTTATCCTTACTCTTATGGGCTCGAGAACAACAGTTTCCATTAATTTCTAGAACATAGGCAGAACGGTTTAACTACGCTAATTATTGCAATATTTTTAAGATCGCCTTGCCTATCTTTACAATATCACCATCCTTTCGGTCTTTGGGGTCGATCACGGTGTCCTAAACATCCTGAACATATTTACATGCTTAGTTAAGTTGAACAGCCATTACATTACACAACTGTGCAAACTTTTTCTCAGTTTTCAGGAGTTCTCTTGTGATTCTTTATATTAAAGATATGAACACCCTCATGCAGTCTTCACGAAACATACTTTATCCTAAATCACTAAACCACTTGGGCAATTAGTTTCTTATTATTTCCTTCACAGAATTACAATCATTTCTCAAATCGAACAAAGCCTTGACCAACCATAAACCGACCAAGAAAAGGTGTGTCTGTCCGGCAAAATCAAAGGCGCCATCAATCGTCTTCTAACAAAATCAGTCTTCGGAGATGAACAAAAAAAAAAAACACCATCACAAGAATATATAACAATTCCCTATAAAAATGTCAAGTCATTTGATTTGATTAATATCAGATATCAGCACAGCCAGAGCAGCGTCCCATACCTATGTAGTGCTCACAAATTAATTTGAACTACAAAAAGGTTTACAAATATTCAATTTTATACAGAGTTTTATGTTTGACAGAGGTCTTCACCGCCTTGGCAGCCCGTTTGCCGCCCATTTTCACAAGAAAAGTCGCAATTAGTGCACGCCTTTCGGTTTCCTTAACACCTGGTAATTGCTCCACAAAAGTCTTGTAATTCCATTGAAATTCTATTGACCATGAAAAATGTCCTTTTCTTTCTCTCAGTCCTCCTCACACTGATGGACAATGGTGCTGGGTCTTTTGCTTTTGTTAGATATCAAATGGACTTTAGATCATTTTCTTCGAGTCTTTTCTTGTTCTTGGCCTTATTGTCGTTGTTCATTATTTTGCTGCTCTTTGTGCCCTTTTGTCCTTTTTGTATTTTGTGTTTGTGCAAAAAAAAAAAACAATACAAATCCAACAAAAGGATAAGGAACAAATACCTGGAGACAAGAAGAGAGCCATAGCCTTTTGTCGGTTTTGGTTTTCTTGAGAAATAAAAATCAAATTTAAATCGAGTTCGAAATAAATGCATCTTTCATTATTTAATGGAATCATGATTATTTGTGTCCTTCTTGGCATTGGCAGGGAATGCGCACCTCTCGGTCTCAGGGCCGGCCCATGACATCGTGCACATTGCGTTTGATTAATGTCCTGCGGGGATTTTCCAACCAACAGGACTTCTTCTGGCTACCTACGAGGAGTATCTTCTGTCGGTTTCCTAATTTCTAACCATATATCTTGCGGTATCCTTTCGCCTAGGTATCCCATCGACTTCGGTCTTGAGATGCAATTTTTATTGGCCCTAAATGTGTGATGTATCCTTTAAAGTGATACAAATGACTGGCACAGAATCCTGACATTATTTTTGGCACACGGTAGGTACTTTTTCTGTGAATCGATAGTCGATGGACATTATTTGTGACAAATGATATGGCTCCTTTATCCTGACAGCAAACACCGGTGTAGTCGTGGCTTGTGTTTTCGCCAACACGCAAAAGGTGGCACAGAATTTATAAAAGCCAGCAATCTAATTCGCTTGTCCTGGAGGTCGTCTGTTTGCTCAGGTGGAAAATGTTAACAAAAAAAAAAACCTTTTTGGTTTTGTTTGATTTGTTCTCAATTGACAGTTAGGCTGCAGATGAAAGTGAAATCCTTGAATCCTTTTTTGTTTTCTTTCCTCCTTGTGAAGAATTTTTATAATTTTCAGAGTTGATTCCCCATTTGTTTGTGTTGGAGGGGCTCAAGGTGTAAAAACCACTCTTCATCTAGGACTCACATAAACTCTGATTCACCTGCCGCACATCATCAAGGCGAAACCATATAATTTTCTAGATCTGAAAATGTATTCCAAATTGGTCAGCTATTTTTTTTCATTATAGTTTCACCTGCCAGGTGAGTTTCTTTTTATTATTTCTTGAGTGTAACTTTATCGAATAAACAAGTGAATTCTAAAATTTACACCTGTACGCATCAAAACACCGACGATGTTAAGATTTGATAAGGGTGCTTCGACTTCAACGGAAGGGACACACTACCATAATCTATACCTGTTGATGTCCGAGTAGGTAGGAGCTGACACAGAGTTATCGTAGATGACCGTTTCGTCTGATTTAGAATGGTATAATTTCGTAATTTTATTGGTAAGCGTTCATAGTTTTAATATTCCATGCTTAATTCAAAGGAATTTCGATGGGAATATGTATTTATTATGTTTATCCTGGGAAAAATTTCAAGTCCTTTAATTCACCTGCTTATCTATCCTCATCAATCATAGAATTCGTGGCATTGTGTGAATAGGATACTCCAGTTTATTTTTTTATATAAATATATTTGCGTTGGTTATCTTAAATAGAATGTTCACGCTTTAATTGAAAACTTATAGATAACGTTTATAACGATCCATGGCTGGATACAATAAGAAGAAGGTAACATTTTTAATTCTAATACCTAGTTGAAGGTTAGAAGAATTTCTCATAGAACTTGTCGGTATCAATCCTAACACTTATGACTGAAATATAAAAATTATAACCAACGTGCTTTTTGGAAAGTTAAAAGCCAGATTAGCAAGGCCTTTGGCGGCCATGTTGTTTCGCTGACATCTATGAAATCTGTTGTTTGTTATTTTAGTTACTGATGCCAAATCATAACACTTTGAGTGTTCGTTACAGTAAATGTTGCGTTATTTTTGTCCATTTTAGATGTGCTTGCCCTTTACAGTCGATTCTTCAACGTTTGGTGGCCAAAGTTGAGGAGACCGTTTCGGCAATCAATCAACCAACAATCGTACGTCAAAGGAACGTAAGCTCCACCGAGAACATTGCCAAGATCCATGAAAGTGTACACAGAACCCGAGGCATTCGATTATTTGCGCCTTGCACAAGAACTTAGCATTTCGTAGACCTCAACTTGATGAAATTTTAGTCGGGACAAGAATTTTGAGTCGTACAAGATTAAACTGACCCAGGAGATAAAAGTCCATAATCTAATACAATGCCGTTTGTTCACTGATTGGATTTCGGATCATTTGGAAGAAGACCCCAATTTTGGCCGAAAAATAATCTTTAGCGACAAGGCGCATTTTTGGATGAATGTCTGCGGTAAAAAGCACAATTGCGGCTTATTTGACGCACCAAACCACACGAAGTTCACCGGGTGACAATACAAATACATCCTCAAAAAATTACCGTCTGGCGTGGGTTTTGAGCAAGCGCCGCGCAGTAGGGCAAAATGGCGAAAAGATGGCATTACATCAACCAACAGGGCTATGAACTTGAAATTTGGCACAAATCCTACTGATACCAATGTTAATACATGACCAAAGTTTCTAATGGCCACTAAACCAACTCGAAATGGCGAAAAGAGGTCTGCGATCGACTCAAAACGTGAACTTACTTTTCATCTGCAGAAGATTACGTGATTCAAATAAACTTTCTCTCTCTCATTTCTAATTCTTTATCATATTTTGAAGAGAAATAGAACGGTTATTTAAGCCAAAGCACAACTTCATAATTTAATTAAATGCCAGCTTTTTTACGTTGTGCTTTGGCGCCACTGATACATACGTTTTCGTAAACGAAATTTGGGAAGGCAGTCATCGTCAATGGCAAGCCCTTAAGAACTATGATAACCAATTTTTAATGCTATCTATTTTTATGCTATCTATAATCTAGATGACATTTGGATCCAGCAGGATGGTGCTACGTGCCACAAAGCGGACGCCACGATTGACACTCTGCAAGAACGAATTTGGAGTAAGATTATTTCACGCAGAGGCCATGCGATTGAACCCCGCTAGACTGTTTCTTGTGGGTTTTTCGGAAGTCGCAGGTCTATGTGAATAAACCACAATTGACCGATGCCCTTACAGTACACATAATGCATGCCATTGTCTAAATATTCCATACATAATGGCATACATGGGACTTTCAAATAAAGAATTTTGTTAATACTTCACACAAGACTTATTTTATTCCACTTTTGTATAGTTACTATAGGGCAAGTTCTGCATTTGGCAAAAAATTGAACTCCGGATTTTGATCAAAGCTGACATTGCGATGATTACGAAAACGAAAAAGTGCGTCCGGCAATTCCGTCCGTCTGTCTGTATGTCTGTACCTCGATGTACAGCCTAACCCACTGGACTATTTTCTTCAATCTCTATAGTCTTCGGTGATTCCCTAGAGGGGACATTGAATTTTTTTTTAGCTCCAAAACTAACGGTAGCCTCCATACAGGCGGTAATGCAAAGTCCTATTTATTTATCTCGAAAACGGCTGTAACGATTTTCATAAGAAAATTAGGTGTGCTATTATTGGCCTGGACTACATTTTGGTCAAACAAAATTTTGGGACCAAATTTTACTAACGGTACTTGTCATAGAATTGTTTTTTTTTTTTATTTTTGACTTTATCTTTAACGGCTTTAACGATTTTGACCAAACTTTTTGTCATTGGCTCCTTTAAATTTAAAATAAACTTTTTCTAAAAATATTTAAAAATACATAGGTATGTATTTCATTTTTTTTTTTGAAAAATCAATATCCCTCAAACGTCTTGCCACAAATGAGGTGAGAAAAATCGAGGTAACCGTTGCAGCAATACAGCCATGTTGAAGCAACCGTTGCTTCGTGTGTGGCTATGTTGCCAATTGATTTTGTGTTGCTGCAACCGTTGCCAGAAATATCAAAAAGTTTTGATATATTCTGTCGGTTGCTCCAACAGTACTGTGGTTGCGGCAACAGTTGCCACGTGTGTAGTGAACAAACGAAACAGATTGCTGCCAAACGTTGCTCCAACGCAACGGTTGCCTCGTGTGTAGCTAGCATTATGACCTTGAATTTTTTTGTTTAAATTAAATTCATTAAAAAAGTCTGTTATTGACCATTTACTGAAACCATTTGACCTTTGACCTTTTGAATGACATACTTTTTTTTTTCTTAATGACACAAAATTTGTTTCGTGACCCTGAAAAATTCATTAAAAAAAATTATGGCTGAACAATCATTGAAAATAGTTTACTTCTTATCAGGATTTTGAGATCTCTTGGTTGGTATATAATTTGTACCAATATCCCACATATCGGGTGTTAAAAATCACACGTAACCTTGAAAAAGATTAAGCCTTGATTACAAATTTTCTATGACTGAACAATTTCCGAAACTAGTTTTTGACTAAATACTGACCAATTAGATGGCATACTTATTTTAACGAATATCTCTATATATGAGGTGCTAAGATCTCAGAGTCCAAGATCATTCAATACATGTTGTATTGGGCACTTTCAAGTCTGGTCTTCACAAAATAAATGCTGGTGTTCTCCAGGGCTCCGTGTTGTCACCGACACTCTTATAAATGATCTCTTGTCTGAAACTTCTAATGCACTTCATTGCTTTGCCGATAACTCTACTTTCAGCTTCTTATACTCGTTCTCAAATTCACGTCCATCTCCTTCCGAATTGCAATTGCAACGATATCGTTTAAGGTGCTTATTAAACTTCGATCTTTAAAGCATTGTTAAATGGGGAATAAAAAATAGTGTGGAGTTTAATGCTTCAAAAACTCCATGAATTTTATTGTCCTTGAATGAATGACACTTACATGAAAGAAGCCGAAAAGCTCTCAGTACTCGGTATGTGTCTCAATGACGAACTTCTTTGGAAATACCACATTCTTGGGACCGCCAAAAACACTGCTAAATGCTTAGGAATTCTATATTGATGTAAAACATTTTTCAGCTCCTCTGCTCTGGTTACAATATAGAAGGCATTTATACGTCCAAATCTCGAGTATAACTCACATCTTTGGCAGATGCACCGTCGGAATGTTTCAAGTATTTCCTTGTGTTTTTTTTTATTTTTTATTTGTTAAGCTCTAAGCAATATTGTTGGTACACCAGTTTGAGAAACTCTCGAGATCTGTTTGGAGGAGAGATATGTCTTCAGGTGATGGGATGATTTTGAAAATTTTCCTATCGCGAGCGTAAAGGGATATTTGACAACGTTTAATGACCATGTCAATGTCGTTAATTGTAAGGACAAAGAGGAGAGGGTCTAAATGACTACCTTGGGGGACACCAGAAGTGGCTCGAATAGGATTGGAAAGCACGAATCTGCATCGGACACAATATTCACGATTCTCTAGTTAAGAAGTAATCAATTGCAGGAAAAAGGGTTCAAAACCTAAAGATGATAGTTTAAAGACTATGAGGCTGTCAGAAATTTTGTCGAAAGCTTCGCTAAAGCCAGTGGAAACCATATCAACTTCGTTCCGGTTTTCTAAGGCTCTTAGAGTGAACGAAACGAACTCTACAAAGTTTGTGGAGGTGGATCTGCTTTTTAAGAAACCATGCTGTGCTGGGGTAGTTAAGGACCTGCCACGGAAACTGAGGAGTTCATATAAGATGCTTTCGAAAATTTTTGGGATATGTGAAAGTTTAGCAATTCGTCGATAGTTTTTCACGTCACCTTTCCGGCCTTTCTTGTGAATTGGTGTTATGAAAGATGTTTTCCATATCTTGAGAAATGTTCCCTGAGATAAGGATAAATGAAAAATTTTTGGTAGAGGATCTGAAAGAGAGGAAAAACATTTTTTTTTTTTGGAAAATGGCAGAAAGACCATGAGGGCCGGGGTTACTTCATCATTAAGTTGAGAAAATTTGTTTTTAATGGCCGATGAACGAATGGACCCAGCGAAAAATTCGTTAAATACTCAAAATATGTCCAATCTGGTCAGGGCCGGATTAACCGTCAACGGGGCCTTAGGCAACCATCAATTTGGGGGCCTTTTTTCACGTCCGTTCCCTTCTTTTTTCGATTAAAAAATACAATTTTATATCTTTAATAAAAACTTTATTGTCACAATGTAATAATATCAATAAAATTACTATCTACATTTAAAACATGTCATTTTCTACATTTGTTTTCGGCAAATTCATCAATTATATCATCAATATCGATTTTGTTCAATAAATCTGACTCAATGCAAAGTATACCTAACATCTCGAGTCGCTCTTGTCGCGTTGTAGCCTTTTCATCAGCTTTGATTCTTTTTAATTGCGAGAAGGATCGTTCGGCAGAACAATTTGTGATCATTAATGTTAAAAAAATCCGAAGAGCTATTTCTGTTTTAGGAAATACATCGGCTAATGAGTTTTTTGTGCATCAGTGTATCTGGAGTTCACGTAACTTTGGAATTGTTTCATTTCAATGAAAAATTCTTCCAAATCTCTAGAATAAAAACGAACTAAGTTATTTATAGATTCGTGGAGGTCTCCATCTCTTAGGGAAAAGTTGATCAGATTGGGAAGTCTCTCTGAAATTTCCATATACACTTTCGCACGTCGTTTGATTTCACTGTAAAGATTGTCGATGATTTCGAGGTAACGTTTTGTCCTAAAATCATCGCGAGGCGAAAATTCTACTTCTGGAGCATTTCCGTCATTAGGTTGTTTTTTTGCTTTTATAATTTGCGTGTAAAATTTAACTAGAAATTGACATCAAGTAGTGAAAAAGTTGTTATTAAAAACCGTTGTGATTGTGTTATTGAAAAACTTATAAGCAAACCCTTTTACAAGTGGAATTCAGTAGACAAATCTGCAATTATAGTGACTGAAAGACCTACTCCATTGCTGCCGGACTTGACAACAAAATTTTGCAATAAAAAAAAAGTGTTACAAGAATTTTATGTTTGTAAGAAAATTTTAGAAGTCTTTTTCATTTTTCGGGGGCCCCTTAAATCGGGGGCCCCAGGCAACTGCCTATTCTGCCTACTTGTTAATCCGGCCCTGAATCTGGTTTAAAAGAATCCTTGTAGAGTGAATCCTTAAAAAATGATGCAAAGTAATTAGCTATAGTAAGATCATGATGATGTTTAGAGGTTTCATTATTGAAGGACAGAGTTAAGAGTTATAAAAACTTCAAATTTACTTGCTAAAACAATATTTTGAAGAATGAATTGATTTT
The DNA here is from genome assembly GCA_963931855.1 of Philhelius festivus. Lineage (NCBI taxonomy): Eukaryota > Metazoa > Arthropoda > Insecta > Diptera > Syrphidae > Philhelius > Philhelius festivus. The sequence continues at coordinate 85,463,183 of OZ007557.1, read as the reverse complement.
CAAAGAAAAAAGCTATTTCTGTGTTTCACCTCAGCACCAAGATTGAAGATAACTTTCCATTCTCGATAACCAGAAATGATGAAAAAGAAGAGACTCCAGTCTCAGATGGAAGTCATTATGAGATATTTTTCAAACTTGGATAATTCTGGAAAATATCAGGCCCGATTGTTTTTTTTTTCGCCAAGTTTTCAATGAATTCTCAAGTAAACCCAAATATCTACGATTAATATAATATTATGATGATGTTTAACGGAGGTTAAAAAATAGTTTTTTGAGTTAACGATTCATTATTATCTTTCCACAATCTTTAATAGCACTTAATCTCTAAGGATACACTTCAAAAATATCTATTCAGACCTTCTAACATTATCTAATCCACCCCAAACACTTAACCGCACTATATTTTCCCGAAATTACCAATTGATTTACCTTCATAAATCGCTCCAACCCGCCCATCGTCATCCCCAAGAACAATTGCCTTTTGTGTATTTTGGCTATTAGATATGCACAAAACTTCCCCATATCGCCCATAATAGAAATCGGTAAGCCTTTGCAAGCTCCATAACGTATGTTTATTACTTCCTCTATATATGCGGATGGAAGAAAAATCCCATAAACTTGTGCTGGTCTATAGAATCTTTGGTTATTGTCCGAAAAGTAATTTGCAATAGACCTTAGAAAGTTAACGCCCCACTTGGATCATCATCTGTGAACTCATTTGCACAAACCGATACTCCATCCCCCCTCAGATCTCCAACACTACCTTCGTGCTGATGCATACGGCTTGTCAGCTTCAAGTTTCAAGGGTTTGGGGTATCCGTTAAAAATCCATTTGCAGATAACAAACCATGGAGCCTTAGGGGTAAGTATGGACTACCTAAGGGTGTTGCCCCCATCACCATAGCACTAAAGTTGTTTCAAAAATGGAAATACCCCAAAGAAAGCTGTTAGTTATAGGAGGCGAACTAAGGGTGGCCATTTGCGACACGTGCTTTGCGCACTTTTTTATGTTTTAGATGAAAAGAAAGAGAACCGCAACAACACTAGGAAGGGACCTAAAACACCAGCTCTTTTTGTCACCTTCAATGGCAAACCTTGTCCATTAGCCGAAGAGGCAATTGCCAGACATGAAACTTTTTTGCCCTGCCAATGGACTATCTCAGCTTAACCAACCTTTTCAACGAAGTATGAGTTGCAGTCCGAGATATGTCCCCGTAGATACTCGTAGATAGAATTTAGTGCGTTGTTGGGTAGGTGGGCTTGGTGGCTTTCCAATTCTAAACAGGCCCTGGCTTGTAATGGTATATTCATTACTTAATAATGAGACACTGGGAAGGCCAAAAGCCGATGGCTATCTTTCAAAGGGAATAAAGGGCGTGCGGCAGGTTTGAGCCGAAATCACCCCCACACAAAAGGGGTTGAATCTTACTCATACACAAACACATACTACTTGTGATATTGACTGCATTTCCAAGTTAAACGGAAATGAAATAAACATTTTCATTACGTTTTCGTTGGGGTGTGACAGGTTGGCCCATGGTGGATGATTCTATTTTAATGAAGTAATAATTGCTCGCACATCTGGACACAATAACTTGAATTAATTATGGGCGTGTTGGTGTATATGAAGCATCGCGAGAGCAGATTGCATTATTGGAGTCTATATGATTGTGAACATTTTAATGAGTACACGATTGGGTTACAATTGACTTCTTGCTAAAAATGTAAGACTATTATGTCTGTACCTGGATCTACAGCCTAAGCCGCTGAAGCGATTTTCTTCAAACTTGGTATGTTAGGTTCTTCGGTGATTCCCTAGAGGAGAACTTGAAATTTTGTTTAGTTCCAAAAATAAAGGTACCTGCAATTCAGCCGTTATGCTAAATCTCAATTATCTCGAAAACGGCGAAAACAATTTTGATGAAAAATGAAATGCCCGACTGGATCGCACGAACTTGCTCTTAAAATATTAAACATTTGATCTTAATTCCTTATTCACCAATGTCCCAATCGAAGACAGCCTAAGTGTAATAAAATCGAAACTGCCAAGTTCTGAGGACTATTCTAAATTGTTAAAGTTGATTCACAATGGCAAATAATTTTTATTAACAAACTGATGGTGTTGGATTGGGATCCCCAATTGCACCCATAGTTGCGGACATATGGATGCAGCATATTGAAGAACGGGTATTAAAAACATCACCAATAAAACCTTCAATTTGGAAAAGATACTTAGATGACAGGTTCTGTGTGCTTTAACAAGATCATTGTGAATAGTTTTCACAAAATTCTTCTTCTACAGGGTTTTTACCTTACATTAAAAAATAAAGGATGGAATTGCATTTTGAGAAAATTTGGTGAAAAGACCGTTTTAAAACCACCAACAAAAGTTCGTCAACTTCTAAGATCAGCGAAAGACAGTATTCCTCTCCGAAACCCTGGGGTGTAATCGGTTCCTTGGAGCTGCTTTCCACATTCATGTAGTGCAGTATTAAAAATGAATCCTACCAGCGAAAAATGTTCATAAGCATACAATTCATTTTTTAAATGACTAAAACAACTCCTTTAGTAGTTGGAGAAAAATACAGGATGCCATGTGTATGCGAGAACAAAAATTATAATTCGTTGCAGTGGCTTCTTAAAAAAAATAACCTTTTATACACAAAATTTTAAAAACATTTTAAAGAAAAAATTTTGGTACGTCAATTTAAAGTTTTTTATTACTCGAATAAAAATTACATTTACAAAAACAAATATTGAGCCGTTTTTAAGATATCGAATTTTCCTAAAAAATGATTTTTTTTTTCGAATATTCAAAAATATTTTTCTAAAAGTTTTGAAATGCAATAATTTTGTATAGTCTTAGATTTAATGTGCACATAAGTATGGTGTGTATGAGCCACTTACTAAGCCACCACTGAGCACTGACTGACGAGGAAATTCGCAGAGGGCTAGACATTCCAAGAGATGGCATGATATTTTATTAAAATCCGTTTTGCTGAGAAATGAGAAATTCAAAATTTGAAAAAAATCGTTAGTCAGTAATATCTTGATTTCATTTTTGTTATTAAATTATAGACCGTAAGAATTAATTAAAAGAAAAAATTTTCAGCCAAATTGTCGGAACCGTTTTCGAAAATAAAAAGCATTTCGAAAACATTTTTTAACATTTGTATGGTGGGTACCGTTATTTTTAGGTAAAATGAATTTTAGTTCTCATAGCTTTATAACTTATATTAAGAAACTTTTATTTATTAGGTTTTAAAAAAATCAAGCATAAGGTTTTTGAAATATTGAAAAAAAAATGTAATTATTTTGAAATTTTTTTTAAAATCCAAACCAAATTTTTTGAAAATTTGAATACCTACACAGTAATGTACTGCCGGGAAGCTTTAGCAATGGTCAAAATCGGTTGTACTGATTTTAGGAAAATCAAAAACCAAAAAAATGGTTCCAAGGGGGCTACCAAAAATAACCATTTTATTGAAAAAAATTTCAACCATTTTCTAGCTTTAACTAAATGAAAATTTTTTAATTTTTTTTTTAATCTGTGGGACATTTTTTGAGAAAAGAAAATATTTTTAAAATTTCGAAAACAAATCGTATGGCAGGTACCGTTATTTTTGGTCTAAAAAAAAAAGAAAAAACGTGTGGGGCGAAAAATTTAAAAACCATTTCCAATAAAATTCACGAAAATCGGCCTAGCCATTTAGGCTGTTGTCGAACAGACAGACAGACAGACAAAATTTCGTGACCCACTTTTTTCGTCTTCACTATTATCGTAATGTCAACTTTGATCAAAATCTTGAGTTCGATTTTTTTAACGAATGCATAACTTGCCTTATATTGGGTTTTTCAATAAAAGCGCTACAAAAGTTTTCTTAAATAAAACAAAAACGGTTTCGGAATGAAATTATTTATTCCTGTGAAAGTACGTTTGATGCCATTATGTATGGAACTCGATATCTTTTGCATGGCTGCCACGGGCACGCTTGCAGAAGGCCAGACGCTGAACCCAATTTTCGACAGTTTTCAAGCATAAATCGGCCGATACTGCTGCAATTTCACATTCGATATTCTAACGGCGGCGTCAAATCGCACGACCGAGGCGCCCAAGCGACTGAACCATTTCGTGAGATAACACGTTCTCCAAACTTGGTTTCCAATAAATTGATTGTGACATTCGCTGTGTGGCTTGTGTCCTGTTGGAACCACATGTCCTCCAAGTCCTAATCATCCAATTGGGGCCAAAAATATTCGGATATCATTGAACGGTAGCGATCCCCATTCACAGTAACGTGCCGGTCTTGATCATCACGGAAGAAGTACGGCCCAATGACGCCGCCGGCCCATAAACCACACCAAACCGTAATTTTTTCGAGATGCAATGATGACTCATGAAGTACGAGTGGATCGCTGCCTGACCAATACCGCATATTTTGTTTATTGACGAAGCCATTCAGCCAGAAATGAGCCTCATCGCTGAAGATGATTTTTCGATGAAAATCCGAATCATTTTCAAGTTGTTGCTCAGCCCAATTCACGAAAATACGACGCTTCTGGTGGTCAAGCGGCTTCAGTTCTTGCGTCAATATAATCTTGTTAGGATGTAGGCCAAGATCTTTTCGCAAAATTCGTCACAACGACGTCACAGAGATGCCCAACGCTTGAGAACGACGTGTGAGAGACACATTTGGGCTTTCTGCAACTGAAGCCTCAGCGGCAGCAATATTCTCGACACTACGGGCACTTCTTTGTTTCACTGGCACGGGAACATTTTGTACTGTGCCTGTGGATTCAAATTTTTCTACTAGATGCTCATATGCTTAATTGTTGATCTGCTAGGATGATTATGACGACCATAAATTGGACGTAGCGCTCTTAACGTTGAGGCCACTGACTCCGAATTTCGGTAGTAAATTTTAATAATTTCGACTCGTTGTTGGCTCGTATATCTTTCCATCATAAAATGGCAAACCTTACTGAAGAGAAATGTCAAAAGAGCGGCAAGAAATATGGCGTCGTTTGCAGTCCCTGTCGCTCTACTTTTGTAGCGTCCCTGTTGAAAAACTTAGTTCTTAATAAGTTGCAAGTAAAAATGGTATCAAAAGTCTAGGTGCCATTTTCGGGAAAAATTCTATTTTCGAAAACCATTTTTTAATCTTTGTATGGTAAGTGCCCTTATTTTTAGATAAAATAATTTTGTACTCTCCTATCTTGTATACTGTATTAAAAAACTCTTAACTGTATGGTTTTAAGAAAATAGAGCATAGCGTTTTCGAAATATTGAGTTTTGAATGACAAATTTTGAAAGAAAAAGCTTTCAAAATCGAAAAGAAAATTTTTAAATACACAATAATATCCAAACTTTTGAAGAGCTACAGCATAAAAAATGATCAAAATCGGTTGTACCGTTCTTGATAAAATCAAAAACAAAACAAATGGTTGGATTTTTTTTTTAATCCGAGGAAGAGTTTTTGACATAAAAGTATTTTCTAAGATTTCGAAAAAAATTGTGTGGCATCTATCGCTATTTTGGACTTAAACAAAAAAATAAAATTCATGACTGGGTCGCACGAACCTGCTTTTATGTTAAAGACGAAGAATTTCAAAAATTAATGTTATTAGAGAAATACATAAAATTAAACATTAACCATTGAAGAACCATTTTTTTCGATATTCTCAAAAATGGTACCACTGATTTTTATCAATTTTATTATCCTTAAAAGTTTAAAAAGTATTGTTTATTCAAATTTAAGAAAATTTGCTTAAATGTTTAAAAAAATCCCAATTTTTTCTTAAATCTATACATACATATTTCAAAAGCCCCATGTACGATATTTTTGAATCTTGACAATTAACAGTATTTAATATTTAAAAAAAAATATTTTATCTTAAAAAAACTTTGGTTTTCTCATTACAATTTCAATTGACATTTAAAAAAAAAATTTAAAAAAAGCCTTGGATATCAAATCGTAAACAAAAATAGCGTTTGGATATATGAAAAGAATTTGAAACTTTTTTTTTCGAAAATTCAATATCTCAGTAACGGCTCCATGACAATAACCTTAAGTTTGCGTGCCAAATTTGTTTCTTAAAAATGTTTAAATAGTTTTATATTCTGTGCTGTTATACATATTTACAATTATTGAATTCAAAAAGAATTGAACATTTAAGAGCGAATTCGTAAATTCGTATGTTTTATTTTTTATAGAAATGTTGATCGTGATGTTTGTCGTAAAGTGAGCTCAAGGTTAAAGGACACACATCAATTTTTTAAGTTAAGAACGGTCACGGAAAAAGGAAACATTTGTTAATTTTCAAGTTCCGAAAATATCGAAAATATTATTTCAAGATAAAAGAATAATTTTGTTTATCCATCTTGAAGATAGTGCTAAGAAACTCTTAATTGTCAAGGTTAAATAAATATCTACAAGAAATTTATTTGCACCATTTTTAAGAAAATCGAAAACAAAAATAAAAGGTTCTATGGGAGGTACCGTTATAAATATTTATATTAAATATTTTTTAAACTCTGTAAAACAGAAGTCAATAATATGACACAAAATAAGTCATAAAACGATCATTAAACTAATGTTTTCATGTGAGAAACAATAGACCAAATATCAACATTGTCGTCTAGACCCAATCATTCAAAAAGTCCATTGAAAAATTGTTTAATTTTCCACTTGGCTCAATCAATGTTATTTTACATTTTTGCCAGCTTGATTGATGAACAGATTTACTTACACTGTGCTTATAAGTATTATTTGAAGATTTTTAAACTTATATCCAATTACGAGTACATACCAGTTTTTTGTCATGATGGCTAAACAGTTCTTCAACAGCCTCATTATTCGAATCATTGCCAAAGATCAAAAATAAATTGTGGCAACATCAAACAAATATTTGAAATTATTGTCCACTTAAGGCAAGTACCTACATCTACATTAAATGGCCACCCTCTTTGATATTCTGAGCACACATCATTGCTTTAGCAGAAAATCGTCAAGTATCTGGATTGACTTACACGCCCGGTTAGCCGCATCAAAGCAACATCTGTCGATGAAGAAGAACTCCAACGCTCTTACTCTCATCATCACAATAACACTCTCAGTCCATCACAGATGGCAAAAGTCTATCATGCTGGTCCGTTAGACCCAGGCTGTCACCCAATACCTATCCAAAACCTCTGTATTGTAACCCAGAGTATAAGTCACCAAAGAACTCAATCAAAGTAATTTTACGGTAATTAAAAAAAATCCTTACTCATGCAATGGTATGTCGTCCTTGTGTAAACAGTCCATCAATAGCCTGACTCAGGCTAAGAGGCCCCCGTCAACAAATCCCTCTCGCATGATGGAATCCAGTTAGTTTGGTCAACGAACACTGTTTGCCTCTGACAAAGGCCAATTGGCCAGAGAATTGGAAGCGTTTTACAGTCGCACATACCTTCACAGTACCCTTTGCCTTCCCTGGCATAAAGCACACTCTACTGAAGAACCGAAGACCAGAAGCATCCAGTTTGTGTTGAAGTTTTGAATTACGTCCTACGTAAACGATAATACGAGTAACAGCACAATATCTACTAAAGACCTCTGAAGAGTCCTGAGTTGATGATGTCGATGTAAAACAGGACTTCTCATGTGTGAAATTGTTATAATGCAGATTTTCCTTTTCTGTACAGTTCTTTTAGCGCTCTTATGGTGTTTTGAAATATGATCCCGATTTAGGGTGCACCTCTTGCTTGCTAGTAATTAAAAGAACACAAACACATTAATCTGGATATATGTTACACATGGTTTGGCTTGCAAAGTCCTTCGGTACATTTAAGCGCACTTGCCAATTAACATTTGAAGGACCATTTAGAGAAATGAAAACAAAAAAAGGCTATGCAATACGACAAACACATACACTCAATACAAAAACCGCGGCAAGGCAGTGACAAGGACTCCACTTGTCGTCGTTGTTAGTGATATAATACTCATATGTTGGCGTCATCGTTGTGCACTTCTAGGCCGTCACAGAGCATTAGTCGTCCTTACTTGTTTGGAGTCGGGACGTGACACTGCTGCCGACTTTATTCGTCAAGAGTCGTTGAGTGGCAATAGTTTTATATTACACCAAACCAAGTGGAGTGTTAATATCGTACTTAAAAGTTTCAGGATATCAATTTTCTCCATCATTAGGCTAAGAACTCTCTTTTTGGGTTGGAAGGGGTGCTAACTCGACTACAGGTAGAAGCAGAAGTTTACTACTTTGTCCGCTCTGAGTGTGTAGATTGGATGATACTTGCGAGTTTTGTTGGGTAAATTTATTACTTCGCAGATGAATGTTGGAGGTAATTTTTTAAGGAGGCTTCATGTATCTATGTCTTCAAGTTAATAATTGAAAGCATGGAGGATTGCTGAAGGGTTGAATTTAAAATTAATCAGAATACCTATGACGACAAATATATTTAAACCATCATGATTTTTTTCGCAAATTATATTTTTACTTGAGACTTAAATAGGTATTATACAGTAAGTTATGCATTCGTAACACAAATGGAACTCGAGACGTTACAATGGCAGCGAATGCGAAAAATTTGGTTTTCGCAATTCTGCCTGTCTGTCTGTTCGACTACAGCCTTAACAGCTCGGCTGATTTTCTTTAAACTTCTTGGATATTTTTTTTTTCAATTTTTCCCGCACATGTGTTTTTTTGGTTTTGATTTTCTCAAAAACGACACATACGAGTTTGATCGTTTTTGTTATGCTAAGGCAAGGCTCCCTAAAAGCTTGAATATTGTTGTGTATTCAAGTTTTCAAAAAAAAATTGTTTGTTTTAAAAAAATGTTTCAAATTTTTTTTTCAAAGCTCATTATTTCAAAAACCCCATGCCCGATTTATTTTTTGAATTTTACTATAAAAAGTTATTAAAATTTACAAGATGTGGGAAAAAATCTATTTTACGTAAAAATAACGGTACCAACCATACAAATAATGTTAAAAAATGGTTTTTGAAAATATTTTTGTATTTGTATTTTTGTCAAAAACGGCGCGAGCCTAGAATTTTGATAAAAAATTGTTTCTTTCGATCAATTTTTATGATCTATAATTCAATATAAACAAATTTTAAGTTAAGATATTACCTACCATAGAACCATTTTTTTCGAATTTTGAATTTTTCGAAATTTCTAAAAAGTTTGAAATTTTTGAATTTTTTTAAAAAAATATCATTTTTCTTATAAAAAACATAAACTTCCATGTAGGTACAGTTGAAGTGTACTGGTTACATATGATGGTTTTTATAATACAAATTTTATATACCTCTGAAATAAATCAGTCAAGTAGAAGAAAATAGCTTTTTCTGGCCTTTAGTCTACAACAATTGGCGTTTCGTTCCGGCGATCTCACATGGACTCATCTAAATTCAGTTCGTCTTCCATCGATTTTTTGAGTCCATGTGAGATCGCCGGGACGAAACACCAATTTTTGTGGGCTAAAGGCTAAAAAAGGCTATTTTGTACTGGTTACATTTCAATAAATGTTCCGAATGTAACCCACCATTAACTTATTAGTACTAACCAAATCAATATTTATGTAGTCAGTCTATAAGAAATGTATCACTTGTCGTGTATTGAATGCAGGCGATATGTAACCAATACATAGTTATGGACCAGTTAGAAAGAAATATGATATGGCTACAAAAATATTTAAGACTTGTTGAGAATTAAAATAAAAAAGTTTGTTCATCACCGTGGTCTATGTAAAAAATACCAGCATTAACTTTAAATATGCATCACTCATAATCATAAGACTAGCTGTTATCTTAATATAGGTGCATCCGATGAAATTTGAAATCCTGTCACAATGACAACTCAGTTGACAGTCGTAAATCAGTGATATACCATAAAGCAATGAGTATTTTTAAGAGCGACCATTTTTGTTTGGGTTGAACTAGTTTAACTTATTTGATGAGTTGAATGTAGCTTTTTTAAAATATTATTGATTATATCGATGGCTTATGACACCAGCTAATTAATTTTTTTTTTAATGGAATCAGAGTTTTAAATAGTGTTTTTAAAAGAAAATTGTTAAAACTACGATATGGACAAAATTACATACAGTAAATATTTTAATTTAAATTTAGCTTTGAATATGTCATGCGGTTATACAAGAACTTGCGACTGCCCTTCATAAAACATTGAGGCAATGAAAAGGTCCATTAAAGCGGTCAATGGTAATAGAATTGGCTAGCTCGCAGCATCGCAGTTTCAACTTGGATAAGAAAAAAGACAAGAGTGGTGACCTACGTCTGTCAATGATCATGATATACTATACATATGTCATTTTGTCCATATAAAGTATTTCAATTTGTCCATACCATATGGACAGAATAAATGTTCATACTTTTTTATAAAACATTAAAAATATTTAAATTTTATTATTATATTTTATAAAGGCTTTATAATTAGGTTTCTTAGACGTTTCTTTGACACATTTAAAAAATTCAAAGAACCAAAAATAACGAGGTCTTTAATACAAAATTTAAGAACTGTTACGATAAAATTTAAGAACCTTTAAGGTTAAGAAATCTATACTATTATATAAAAGAGAAACCATTTTAAAGTTTGGGTTGAATGATCTCAGAAAGTAGTCAAGCGATTTATTTAAAATAAATTTTATTATTTTCTATATTGTTATAAGAGTGTTTCTGACTGTAATTTTTTCTCATTAATTATTTGTCAAATTTAAATATTATTGATTTTACATTTCTTGTCCATTTTTTTTCATTAGTTGACTTATACAACCATTTATAGCTTAAAACCTATATAATAATCGAACAAAGATTAGCATTGCTTCATAAAGTCAATATTATTGCGCAAATTAAGCCTAAAATCACTTCTTAGTTACACATACAACCTGATAAATAAGTAAAAACAAATAATAAAATTATAAACTTTTTGAATTTATTTTATCCAGGAATTAGATTTCATCACAATCGCGAGGTCGCTGCTTTGTTTCATGTCATTATCATTCCAAAATTTTTAATTTTATTTTCTTCCCATGCTCTCTCTCTTAATATCTGTTCATATTCTAATATTAATATTAAAAAAAATATTCGTAGTCACAATTTGCGAAGCAACGCGAGCACGGGTCGGCTAGTTTAGTTATAATCATGAAAATTATTTAATTCGCTTTTGATACAATTTAGTTTCTAGAAAGTCCAAAAAATGCCTGCCAATGTTTTTTCGTTCTTATATTCTTATTTCTGTATTTTTTTTAAATCTCGAATTGATTGATTTTTTTTCGAAAATGTATGGCTTTAAATCGTTTTTAACGATTTAAGAAATAAAATGCACGATTGGGTCACAGGGACTTGCTCTTACGATTATGTTAAGAGACTAAGAATTTTTAATATGAATCTTATTAGAGAATTTTTTTAAATGGCTAAAAAAGAATGCTACGCAAATGTGAAATTTTGCTAATTTTTTTTTAAATACGTTTTTTATATCAATTATTTTTAATAATTTTTTTTTTCAGAAAAATTTTGGCACACTATTTCTATGTTTTCATATCTGTGCAAATAAAAATTTAATTTAAAAAATTCATTGGCCCGTTTTTGAGATATCAATTTTGCAAAAAAAAATTATTTTTTTTTCCCAAAATCTAAAAATTATTTTTATCTAAGTCTAGATATGCAATAATTTTCAATATTTTTAGGAACTTGTGTATATAAACTTATTTTTCTTATTATTAAAACTAAGCCAATGAAATAACATAAGATAAGATAACTCGCTTGTAGTACCCTTGGCATAATGGTAAGTGCGTTGGACTGTCATGCGGAAGGTATCGAGTTCGATTCTCAGCCGCTGTTAGAAAGTTTTTTTCAGGGGTGTACTGCCGCTTGCGAGGAATCGACAAATTCTCCAAGAGTATCTCTTGTCAGAGAAAGTGCTGCTCGTTAGCCGTTCCGAATCGGCAGAAAATTGTAGGTCCCTCCGTTCCCTGGTAAAACGCAGACAGGAATGGTTGAGAGTTGCAAGTAACTAGGTCCTGGATCCTGGTTCACTCCGAGCTGTTGCACCACCAAATTTAATTTTAATTTTCAGATAACTCGCTTAGGCTGTAGTCGAACAGACTGACAGAGAGAATTAGGAGACCCAATTTCGTCGTCTTCCCTAATATCGTACCTATTAACGCTGAACAGATTCGATGCGATCAATGATCAGTGCTCGCATAATTTTAAGTGGGGAAGAACAAAAGATTTGTATAATGAAGATGTTACCTTATTAAACTAAAAGACCTTACTCAAACTCCTCATAAAACCAAGCATTGAGTTGGCCTTATTTACAAATTTTTTTCAATGTGGAGTTTGAGAAGCTTGAGAATATTCAGATCACGTGTTGATTTTATTTTTAAAAGTACAGATTGATTTATTCGCTAGTTACAGAATATGGGATTTTGTCTTCTAAGAAAGGACATCGATTGGTATTTGGAAACATTCAGAAGAAGGGTTATTTTGTGAACACCAATCGGAAAAAGTATTTAAGTTATTTTGAATTCAAGCAGACACACTCTGGTCTCCGATAATTTTAAACAACGTCATTGATAGGCATCAACTATTAATAGTAGCGGGCCAATGTAACTACCTTCAGGTACACTAAAATATGCGTTTATCAGAAGTGATTCCTCTTAAAAGACTTTGGGAAGTACTTCCTTTTAAATACGATCGGATCCTTTGAATGAAGGAATTTTTTAACACAAAAATATCTTTGTAAAAAAGATGGCTTTTTTCCGAAACACCTACGATCCTAAAATCTCAGTTTTATAATTTGAAGATGTACCCAAACAAAAAAACATCAGACTAATTGTTGTCTATCGAAATATATAAATCCATAACGCTCTAGAATATATTCTTAACCCAATTCGAAACCTCCATAACTGTTAATACCTGTTTGCATACATTAGAGATAAAGCGTTCCAACATAACCCTAATATTAAATTAAGCCCACCAAATATATGTATAATTATAATCTAAGCTGTCCTCTTAGTGCAACTCGGGTTATAGCAGGTCCTTTGCCTTAAATATATCCCTGTTATCCCTATAATCAAACAATAATCCACATTGAAGTGTCCAAATATTATCCAGGTTGCTGCTTCGATTTGGCACTTTAAACGCATTTGGGCGTACATTCCATACCATCAATTCTATGTAGACGCACTCGGGTACTCCCCATCAAAACACGCTCAAGAATCTCTCTTCAGAGCATTCAGTTTTTGTATACACATTTTTCGGAGTTGGGGGCTTGAACTATGCTGCTGCATCAAGTTGTGTTTGAATATATGCGTGCACCTCGACATAGCTTTATAATTATCCGTAAGGACATTTGTCCAGAATTCTGTCATATTGGTATTTTATCTAGTGTCTATATGGAGTTCGAGGTCGGATGAAAAGCATTCGAAAACAACAACAAAAACAAAAAAGATCCCATAGGATGAATCTTTGGTTTTAAATAAGTGCAAACAACATGCCGGCCATCCAGCAGGAATGCATAATATCAAACGAGGACGACACTTTCGATGATTCATCATCGTCATCCTGATTTCATATTGAACGGCCACCGCTGCCGCACTCAAGCGGAATTTGCGATTGGATTTTAAGCAATTTACAAATCCTTTTTGCAGCATCAAGAGTCCCCTTTCATCTCATGCAGATGCTGCCACATCATCCTGTATACCGATGGATGACGGCCATCTCCACTAAGCCGTTTTGATTTGGTGCGGCATCATTGCCAGAATTTATGTGTCCATCTAGAGATACCCGTTGTATATATATAAAAACATGGTATAGGTGTAAAAAGGATATCCGTTTCCGCATGAGTAAACAAGTAGCTTGGGATTTATTTGCTCGGTTCAGTGTGTGTGCGTGTGTGTGAGGGAGTGTGAATTTTCCAAATCACAGAATAGAAATCAGAAAAGGATTCAAATGCGACGCATTGTGGATATTTGGTAAATCCTTTATTATCCTTTCCCATCGCCATCCCACTCAACTGATACTGATAGGCGAAAGGATCGAGGATACAATTCTGATAATAAGCGTTTGTGTTTTTCGGTGAGTTGGTTTGGTTGGTCCTATTTCTATCACTGTCCTCTGAATTCCTAAATCCTGGGAGAATAATCCAAACTTTTGCTGACCACCTGCATATTTCATATTGTGACAATTGAATGTGTGTGATTTTCTATTTTTTTTTTTTGTGAGGTCTTGTTGTTGCTGATGTTGTTTGGGAAATCCTTTCATCTTTCATCATTGTTCACACACAGGATAACAATGCGAATTGGAATTTGTGCTGGGTTAACCGTGTTATGATGATGTTGCAGGTGGACAGACACATCGGGATTGAATAGTTGGAGTTTAATTCTTTGACATCTGCATACGTAGATCGGTTTGGGTGTTGTGATTGATTAAAATGGAATTTGGAAATTCCTGAAAATCGGGAGGATTAAGAGAAGATTAAATGTGTCGTGTCGTTATGTATTTAGGTATGTGCGAAGAGCTGATTAATGTAGCGCTGGGAATTATTTTCGTGTAAATCGCCGTGGAAGCACGGGGCTTATGTGAATCGATTAACGAAGGAATCTACGATATTCCAGCAGGGGCTCTATCTGGCGTACTTTAGAAATACTTTTTCTGATATGAATTCTTAGGACCAATCTTTGAAAAATGAGACACAACGTTTATCGTGTTTTTCTTTATTTTTTGCTGCAAATCTAGTTCTTAGGTCCAGGAGAAATGCGTTAACGCCAAGGGCAGAAGGGCAGAATTTTCAACAAATCTATCGAACTATATCAGAAAGAAACCTTCACGACAATTGAAGATCTGCCGAAAGTTAGTTCTTTTGGAGTAAACGTAGACAAGACCAAGTGTGAGCAACAACTTCGACATAAATTATTCAATATTCATATCCCGTCCCCAAGTAATATTGCCTTGGCTTCCCGGATAATCAGTTCGGTTTTAAGGCGGGACATGACACCATTCATGCCGCGTCTAAGCTCGTTTCTGATATCCAATGGAACAAAACTAAAAATCACTGTACAGGTGCTTGTCTTAGAGAAGGCTTTAGACACCGTATACTTAGAGGGTCTCTATCTTAAACTGTCTAGACTCGGCATAAGTAAGCCACTATTATATACCTATTTTGTGACATGCTCAATGGTAGAAAGTTTGTTGTCAAAAGTGGCAAAGTGACTTCTACCGCAATTTTCGATATTAAGAATTGTCTTCAGCAGGGAGCGGCGAACTCGCCGATTCTATTCAGCATTTATACCAGCGATCTGATAGGTGGTCTAACTCAGGCAATTGCGTATGCCGATGATCTAATAGCGTACAGAGCAGCTCCAAAAGTTGAGGTTGGATCAGTATTTGTATTTCGACAGACATATAAATGTCGCTCTGAACAGGGCTAGGGGAGCCTTTGCCCTGACGAAACGATTGTTTTACAGCAGCCGGCCTGACAGCAGACTAAAGGTGATTTGCTTCATGACCCTCATCCGGCCGATGATTGCCTATGAGTGTCCTGTGTGGTTCAACGTTGCCCATCTCAAATGGAAAAGATTCGGGTGTTTGAGAGGCAGTGTCTTAGACGTTGGCTTGGATTACACAGAACACCAGAGTCGGAGTACAAACATTACCATTCCAACAGGACTCTATACAACAGAGTTAACATCAACAGAATAGGTAATTTTTTGATAAAGCTAATTCCGAGTCACAATGCGAGAGCAATGACCTCAGCTAATAGCTCAATTTTTGGGGCTTACTACCCCAACAATGAATACTTCGAAAGTGTGCGTTTAAGTGGCTATATTGCACCTACTCGTAATGCATTCCTCTATTTAGATAGTCGAGTGCTTAACCAAGACAGAGAGGCGGTTCCGCTAATTCACCACGTCGGCCGTAGTACTGTGGATAGGCGGCTCCTTTATAGTCGAGACGTCCTCGCACAAGACGGAGCAGAGCGCCTTCGATTCAGAAGGACCGTGTCCGATCGGGACCGGAGGGACAGGGTGTGACAGGAGAACCAGTTCTGGTGGTTGTCTAGTAATGATAGCGATAGTTGACAAGTTGTCTTGACCGACTCACATGGTTTTAGGTGTAGTTCCTAGGTAGGGGCAGTCAGGGTGGCACAAAAAAAAAAAAAAAATACACATTTTTCAGTGTACATAAAAAAAAATCCTGCTGCTGTGGCTGTTCTAGTTTTTAAGTAGTTTTAGTTTATTTTAAGTAGCTTAAGTAGTTTTAGGTAGTTTAATTAGTTTTAACTTAGTTAGTAAGTTTATATAAAATAAAAAAAAAGTTACAGAATTAGAGTTGTTTTTTAATTTTTACGAGAACAAAAAAAAAAATATAGTGCAAACTAAAAATAGTTTTTTAGGCCGAAAGGTATTTAATTTAGGATATAGTGTAGCTTAGAACGCCCTCATAGGACCAGTAATTTAGTTTTAAGTTATTGGATAGTTAAGCTACTTTTTATGAATTTTTGTCTAGCTTTAAGATAGTTTAAGATTAATGAAAATAAAAATGAATTTAAAAAAAAAATTGCTTCTCAGCGAAATCAAGCATCATTGCGCGTGGTTAGTACTTGTGTTTCTTCTGTTGATCTTTCTGCAGGTGGGAGTGTATGGAGTGATGTTGTAGCTTAAAGCATGTCCGGGGCTCTAACCAGCTCGTCCACTGATACCGCCCATCAGTGGACCGGGTCAATGCTACTGATGCACAATTCCATTACACCCCGGGTTCCTATCGACCTCCTCGTGGTGCCTGTGGATAGATTACGTAAGTAACTGAACTATTTAGATAGGACTAGGATTATCATAACTAGTTCGCCGAGGATAAAAAAGATTAGGATCATCGTTCCTAGTTCGCTGTAAGGTGAACAAAGACAAAAAAGAAGCACACTAAGTTGTTGGTTACTACTTCGGCTGACTTCTTGGTGTGTGTATCCTAATGGTTGACAGGCCCTGAGTTTTGCAGTAACTCATCTGGAAGTGACCTCGGTTGCGAAGCTCCACCGGAAGCTATATTCTGGCATCATGATGGGAGATAGTGATCAGAAGTTAGAGATGGGTTGTGTAGTGCAACCTTTCTTTCTCAGACTATCTATAAGGTATACCCCCTAGTGGGAGTATCGTGGTGGCGTGGTTTATTCCAAATGCGGAGACATATGGTTTTCAGGCGTGCCTGGGTTCAAGAGGTGTTAGATACACCTCGCCTTTAAGCAAGAGGTGTGCACATGCTGCAACATGTCGCAGCTTTGCTACTGAGTTGGTTTCGGCTAACTCGGGGCTAATGATCAGGGCTCAATCTGACTCCGATGAGGGTAGTAATAAAGTCTTAATTGACAGGTGTTCACGTTAAACACATATAGGTTCTGTTGATCTTTCTGTCTATGTCTCTTTCTCTCTCTCTGTTGTATTTTACAAGACGATGGTCTCAGTTGCCAGTGCTTTCAGTGTCTCTGCTGTAATGTAATATTGCCAATTTTGCCATTTTTAAAATCACTTTTACCATAATTTGTATATTCCTACGATATACATATAGACACAAATGTTTAGAAAATGGTGAACTTTTATATAATCACCGAAGACCCTTAAGTTCCGACTTTGAAAAAAAAAAAATCCGGTGGTTTTTTGGGTACTAAATTTTTTATAAAAAAATTGATATGATGATTTTAAGTATTTAAAGATATACATTTTTAGAATTTCAAAATATTATCGTTTACCCGTTTTCAAGATATTGAATTTTCAAACAAAATTTTTTGTTTTTTTTTTTCTTAAATCCAAAAACTATTTTTTTCGAAAATTTTTACAGACCATTTTTTTTTAAATTCATACCTATATCGCAAGTAAAATGTGCGTCGCCTAAACGGCCCTGGAGATTTATTTTAATCTTGATAGATAGAATTTTAAAATTTTTCTTCCAAAACGTTTTTTTTAGACCAAAAAGAAACCATTAATTTTTTTTCAAAATTTTGGAAAATAGTATTTTCCTAAGAAATTGTTCTACAGATTTTCAAAAAAAAAATCAAAATATTTCATTAAGTTATATCCCGCTAATGGTTGCAAAAAAATCAAAAAATGGTTTAATAACTTTCAGAGCCATTTTTTTTTTTTGCTTTCGATTTTCTCAAAAACTATTGAATCAGTACGATTTTAAAACTGTTTTAGTATGATAGGTTAAAACAACGATTTTGCAAAATTTTAATCGAATATATGTATAGCATCATACTTTCTCTGCCCTTTTACTAAAGTTAAGACCATCGAATACCTATTTTATTAACTTCCCATAGGGAGTTATTGTAATCGGTCCGATTTGTCAAATTGGAATTTTTGACATTTCTCGACGTTTCAAGGTCCCTAGAGGCTATATCAATCATTTTTTTTTTAGTATCTATCGTGCTATTTGTAAATGTCACAAAAGGTTTGCTTACTAAGTTCTTTCCACGAACTGTCATTGTTTTGGGTGTGTTCAGAAGCAATTTATTAAGAAAATAGCTTTAGTACGATACTAGTTCCAAAATGTATAAAATTAAGAATGAGTTAGTAACCTACTTTAAAGCTAGCAAATTTTTAAGTAGTATCATACTTCATACCTTAATAATAGGCTTTTTAAAATTTCGCGCAATTGTCTATTCAAATTTTACAAAAAAAAATGGTTTGAATTTTTAAAAAAAATTCGAAGATTCTTTTGGAGAACTCAATATTTTGAAAGCATATTAACGGGCAGAATAAAAAATTGTTAGTTTATTTAAAAACAACGGTTCTCATATGACAAATGTTTTTTTTAGAAAATGGGTTTTTTTCTCAAAAATAACATTTTCTATTTTCTATATCTATTTTACTTATTTTTTACGATCAATCATTTAATAGTAATAAGATATCGCAATAAACTTGTCGATGATATTGTTTTTAAGTTACGGAAATCTTACTCGTAAGACTCATAATCTTGTATTTATTGACGGTAACACATAAACAGTTACGGACACACCTTTCAAATCACCAATTAAGGTCACATCGCAATTCTTCAGAAGCACGAGAATTTGAAATAGATTTGAAGATTGTTACATCATCTGTACAAATTATTCCATCAACACAGATAGTAAATCATTTATAAATAAAATAAAAAGTATAGGGCCTAAATGGCTGCAGTTTGGTATTCCACAGTTAACATTCAAAGATATGGCCATTGAAAAGTACAGAGTTGGATCTATTGCATAAATAAGATTGCGGCCAAACCTACCCTACCTACAGCGCAGCGCCTACATTTGAGTATTGGCATTGTTCTCTGGCTTTCAGTTTCAAATGTTTGTGATATTGTACTATTTCAAACGTAACGTAAGAAACGTACATACGAGTACCTACCTAGTTTAAGGCAAATGAGGAAAAAATCATCGTGGTTTCGGTGTTCATGCTAAAAAGAACAAATCTCTTTTTAAATCCTTAATCACTTTTCTGCTTAAAGACATACCCTCAGTTAAGCACAGAGAACGATGACATTTGAATTTTACATATACGACCGCATGACGTCATTTCCATCATCATCTCCCACATGAGCCTTTCTTAATCTCAAGATAGTCATTTCCACTCTAATAATTTTTCGTTCTAATTAGCATTGCGTCCCACACACAATCACACATTCTGTCCTACACACATCAATACGTATGTGTGTGTATCTCACGTTTCCCACCATATCTACAGGGAAAATTCGAGTGAGTTGAGTGTGATGTAGTTTCCTCATTAGCAAGGCAATCCTAATGCCAAAGTCTCTCCCTTAATCACCCAAGAATTTACGTAGGTAATTGTCGGCTTGCTGCTTGATGAGTGTTACAACAGACGTACGACAAATACGTTTTCCCTAAAGAGCCACATTCCGCTATGGGCTTAGTTTAATCCATGCAACATGGCTTGACGATGTCACGCATCTAATTTTCGAATTGCTGAATTATTGTGAAGGGATGCAACATGCAACTGACACCCCAAAGCTCCAAGCTGCTAAAAATTTTATTGCAAGAGAGGTTTGTTACATGGGGCTTTAGACTTTTTTTTCTAGAAATGTATGTCCCATGATAGTTAAGTGGCATATGTATGGTATTGCGAATTTTTGATGTGATGCATGTGTTTTGAGCCATGGGACTTATGAATATTGACGCTAATGATGAAATTGGGCTTAAGATCAGAGATGGTTGTGAATAGCTATCTAAGATAAAATAGGTTTGGAAATATGTAGATATGTATACAAATGTAAGCAAATTAAAAAAACAAACAAAATTTGTGAGTGAAAAATAAAATATATGTACTCCTGGAACAGATGAACTTGCTATTTTAGTATGAATGAGTAAGCATTCATGATGTATCAAAATTACCTATTAAAATAATCATAGTTTTAAGGAAAGAATTTAAAAAAAATGTCAAAATTACTTACAAAATGGAGTTCTTTCAAATTTTGAATTTTAATTTAAACGAATTATAAAAACGCTTTTCCGAAATCCAAGAAATTTGAGCCATTAAAGAGATCTACTAGAATAATCCAAAATTAAAACAATTTTCTACAAAAAAAAACTTGGAACCTTATATTTATTTAGTTTGCAACATAAACGACGTTTTATCGAAATCGATAGAGGGGTTTTCGAGGATACTTGGAAAAAAAAACTGTTGCATAACAACGTTCAGCAGATATCCTAAAGTAGAAATTCATATTCAACCTCTTATACAGGGTGGCGCATAATTATTTGATTTGATTTAAATAAATAAATAAATAAATAAATGAATAACATTTTTATTTCAGATCTTATTAAACTTTGGCATTTATTAAAATTTAGATTTTGGCTTGGAAATATGTTCGTAAAATGTTGTTAAGAAAATATCTCTAAAATGGTGACTATTGTTTGTTTCAACATGTGGTGGTCCTTACTTCCAGAGCATTTTTCATTACTTTTCTTAAAATTGCAGGTCCCATTGCCCTCACATCATTTTTGATATTGCTTAACAAATAAAAAATTTTGGAGCCGTTCAGATGGGGTGAACTCGATCAGAAAAATCCGATAGCATCCGATCCCTAATTAGAGCCATAGTAAGATGAGCTGTGTGAGTAACAACAACTTTGAATTATTCTCTACCTTTGGCCTTCAAAAATTTTCAATCATAGCCCGGCATTGATAGCCATCCACATAAATCTCAACTTCAACGTCGTTATTCCATGATCTTTTCTGAGGTTATTCCACACCAAACTGTGCATCTAACTGGATGCATTTGACGTTTTACGTTTGACGTTTTTTATTTTTGAATTTTCGATGCAAATTTGTTTATTCACGTTACCGTTGAAAATGTACCTCATGGCTAATTATGAGTTTGTGAATAAACTCGTTGTTCTTGAAAACGGCGGTGTGGATCATTTGCTTTTTTACTCGTCAACCTATTTAATCTTATATGGAAAAAAGTGTAACTGCAGTAAAATTATTATTCGAAAAGACCGCCTAGACATCACAAACTGCTGAGAACGTCACCTGGTGGAAGTTTCAGAATTTTCCTCAGCTTTCATCTGGGTAATGTTAACATCATTTCGAACTGCATGAGTATTTTCAGCACCGAAAAGATTACGGACAGCCCCTTGTTGCCAAAAACGCTGGAAACGCTATACAAAATTTCATTAAAATCCGTTATATGGTAGGTACAGTCAAGTCAGTAATATCTTAATTTCAATTTTTTTTTTATTGAATTAAAGATGGTAAAAATTAAATGAAATAAAAAAAATTTTGTCAAAATTATCTGAGCCGTTTTTGCGAAAAATACAATTTTCGAAAACCATTTTTTAACATTTGTATGCTGAGTAGGTACCCTTATTTTTAAGTAAATTTGTTTTTTTCTCACATCTTGTAGGTTATAATAAGAAACTTTTATTTATCAAGTTTAAAAAAATTGAGCATGGGGTTATCGAAATATTGTGTTTTAAAAAAAATTGAAATTTGTTCTTAAAAATCCAAGAAAAAAAAATTATAAAATTTTCATGCACAGTAATATTTAAACTTTTGGGTAGATTTAGCATACAAAAAATGGGTTGTACCGTTTTTGAAAAAAGCCGAAAACAAAAAAAAATGGTTTCAAGGGGGTACCAAAAATAACCATTTTTTAGATTTTTTTTCAACTATTACTTAATTGAGGTCACTTGAGCTTTTTAATTGAATTTAATTCAATCACTCCATAGTCCAGTCAAAGCGTCATTTGACCTTGCGCGCAGAGGCATGGTCTATTTTTTTTTCATGGATCGATAGGTGCTTATGAGAAAAGCTTAAAACCAAATTTGCACCACATGACAACTTTTTTTACCAAAGTTATTGGTAAAAATGTATTTTGTGTCATTTTTTGGTCATTTGCGAATATCTCGGCTTCACTATCTCGCACAAACAAAAATTAAAGATGATTTTATTCCTTATAACATTATCTATTATGTTCTAAAAAAAACATTTGTTTAAACAAATTAAAAAAAAGTTATAGTAAGTTAAACAAATTTTTTGTTGTTTAAAAATCACTTTTTCGTGATTATTAAGAAAAAAGCTCATCTAACGATGAAATTTTTATTTTTTATTATTAAAGTTCTTGTAATTCCCTACAATTTAAAAAAAAAATCAACACTCTACGATGAACGAAAGCCGAGTAATAAATTATTGAACATGTGTAAGTCAGCGCACCCACGCATTTTATGATTTTATGTTTTAATTAATATCTCAGCCCCAGTATGTCGCAAAGTGAAAATAAAAAACTATATTGCTAATATCAATATTTTCTATCAACTTGCATTTAATTTAATATGTTTGAGCAAAAACATAAAAAGTTACCGTTGGTTTCAACGTTTTTTTTCTTGTTTTTAATACAAACGGGAGCCAAGATATTCATGATTTAAAAACTTAGGAAAGCTTACAATTTAGTATTTTAACCTTGTAGCTTATAATTTTGGTGTCGCCAGCAACAAGATATTATGGTATCCTTCAAACACCCCACACATACTTACACATATTTGTTGCTTCTTGTTGCTGGCGACACCAAAATTACAAGCTACAAGGTTAAAATACTAAATTGTAAGCTTTCCTAAGTTTTTAAATCATGAATATCTTGGCTCCCGTTTGTCGTAATGGACTAATTTTTTTTTTAATTTGAAGAAAATTAGCAGGACTATAAAACAAAAATCCAAAACTGAAAACTATTTACCGTGAAATACATTTTTTTTCTCAATAACTATGAAAAAAAAGGTATTAAAAACAAGAAAAAAACGTTGAAACCAACGGTAACTTTTTATGTTTTTGCTCAAACATATTAAATTAAATGCAAGTTGATGGAAAATATTGTTATTAGCAATACAGTTTTTTATTTTCACTTTGTGACATACTGGGGCTGAGATATTAATTAAAACATAAAATCATAAAATGCGTTTGTGCGCTGACTTACCTATGTTCAATAATTTATTACTCGGCTTTCGTTCATCGTAGAGTATTGATTTTTTTTTAAATTGTAGGGAATTACAAGAACTTTAATAATAAAAAATAAAAATTTCATCGTTAAATGAGCTTTTTTCTTAATAATCACGAAAAAGTGATTTTTAAACAATAAAAAATTTGTTTAACTTACTATAACTTTTTTTTCATTTGTTTAAACAAATGTTTTTTTTAGAACATAATAGATAATATTATAAGGAATAAAATCATGTTTAATTTTTGTTTGTGCGAGATAGTGGAGCCGAGATATTCGCAAATGACCAAAAAATGACACAAAACACATTTTTACCAATAACTTTGTTAAAAAAAGTATTCACGTGGTGCAAATTTGGTTTTAAACTTTTCTCAAAAGCACCTATCGATCCATGAAAAAAAAATTGACCATGCCTCTGCGCGCAAGGTCAGGCCCTTTTTCATGACGCTTTGACTGGACTACCACTTAAACAGAAATAATTTTCATTTCTCTATTGACTTAGCTTTAACTAATTCAAGTTTTTTGATATTTTTTAAACCTGTGGGACATTTTAAAACAAGAAAATATTTATAAAATTTATTTATAAGCTTTGATCAAAATTTCGAGTTCTATTTTTTTTACGAATGCTCAACTTGCCTTATAGTACCTATAAGTCACTATTAAAAAAATGCAGAACTTGTCCTACAGTACCTACATCGCAAGTAAAAAATAGTATCCAAACAAAATTTAAAAAATCGTTAAGAGAGTTTTATTAATAAATTAATTCTTAAATGAAATTTCTTAAAAACTTAAAACTATGCCAATTATACTCGTAATTTTTTTGGATGGAAATAATTTCAAAACCAACGGTCAACACGTTTTCAAGATACTGAAAATTGAAAAAACTATTGTTTTCGAAAATTTCAATAAACAATATCATCTTAAATTATCTTAAATTTGAAAAAATTCATGTATACAAATTTTGACCAAATTCGACGTTAATGAGAAAGTTGAAAATAAAAAAAAAGGTTTTAGTCGGGTACCTTTAATAACATTTTTTCTTAACATATTCTTAGTTAAAAATGTAGATACATAATTCATTTTTGTCAAAGTCCATGAAGCCGTTTTAGAGACAGATAAGATATTTCATATCGGCTGAATGCCAGTAACAGTTATTTTTGGAGCTAACTAAAAATTTTAGGAAATCATCCGAGAACCTTAGGTAATTATTTTGAAGAAAATCGCTTCAGCGGCTTAGGACTTAGGTCAAGCTACAGACAAAGCTTTGAGTTTGATCGAAATTGCGAGTTTTATTTTTTTTTCCAAATACTAAACTTGCCCTAAAGTATCTATATCAAAAATAAAAAGCTTCAATAGGGGCGTACCAGTAAAACACATTTGAAGAAAATAAAATTTAATTAAGTTGAATCATTTTTATAAATATCTGTCGAACAGTTTCTTGTGAAAAAAATATATTTAATTTGAAAAAAATAACAATATGACAGTTTTTTTCGTTCTAAAAAATTATTTTTTTTTAAATGTATCCGGGAGATACAAAATTCCCTAGGCTTCACGCTTAAGAGGTTTCATCAAAATTTCGAATCCGATAGTTTTACGAATTTTTAGAACCTTTATATCGAAGCCAAAAAAAAACGAATCGTTTCATATGCGAGTTGGGTACCAAAAAACAGTGTAAGTATTCTAAAAAAAAAAAAAAAAAAAAACAAAAAAATATTAACTAAATGCCAAAAAAAAGCTATTTTGAATCAATAATTCAACAAGTCCCTTAATAGTGCTAAGTCTTCTACTTGGCTGATTCATGTCAGTCGTATACAGCTAGAATTTGTATTATAAAAACCTTCATATACAAAAATTATTAATTAGACGATTCAAACAAATTTTTAGTCAATCAAATCACCAAAAGCCAGCATCAGTAATAGGGTGTTGCTATTTCATATTATGGCATCCTTGAATTAGTTCCCTCTTCTAAAAAAATTAATATATGTATGTCCATGTTAAATTCTTTTTATCATATTTTCCTACAGTTAAAGAGCTTGTTGAACCCATACAGGTTAATACATTAGGACAATGGGTATTCTGTTGTTCCAACGATACTCGAATAACATTTATTTAATGATTTACGTGGTGCTTCTCCCTAGTCAAAGTTCAAAGTTTAGTGACCAAATTTGAATTGACCGAATCATACCTAGGCTTTACTTAAGCACCATCATGATGAATTATGCAGTGTTGAAGTCGTCCAATTGTGTTGTTACCACATTGTGTGTAACAGTTACATCTTTTTATACTCACTACATCTAGCATAATGAGCATACATAATAAGCAACGAACTTAAAAAACAAATGACTCCCTAAAATTCAACATTGAAAAATAGAATAATTCCAAAAATATGTACAGAGCACCCGCATACAATTATGTATTGAGTACCTGCAATTATGAAAAGAACTGTACTCACTACATAATCATTTAACTGATGGTAATCAACGGATAAATATTTATGTGACAGATTACATCACTGTTAATAATTTATGTTGTCAATACAGATTTCAGCATGTAATAAGTATAAAAGTTTTATTATGCATAAATGTATGCAATGAGTACATTTATATTTATGTTCTGAGTACAAACATTTTTGTTCTCACTGCCTTCCTTCTCGTTGGTACTGGGTTGTATTGGGAACATAAATTTAAATGTTACCGGAACAAGTCAACTATACTCAGTATAAACACCTTTAAATAATAAGCCACTATCGCTTAAGAGAGTTTTTGAAGTCCTATGATGTTCAACTTTTTTATTTCTACATAATGACAATTTGTGAAAAAAAAACTGTAAGTATTTTTTAAGCAGCAAAATCAAAAAACATAACTTTGTCGCCTCTTTTAATTTTCAAGACCAATCATTTCCGAAACATAAAAAATCACCAACTCTAAGCATTTCGTCAGGATCTTATATGTAGATATCGGCCATTCGCTAAAGTATAAAAGGAATCGAGAAAGACTCAACCAATTTAAGTAACCAATTTAATTTATTACCATTTACTTACTCTTTGAATAAAAAAGTATCTCTTTCATCTAACAGTACCTAACTATCGTAATAAACTGTCCTCCTTAAAAACGAACAAAAAAAAGAAAACTTTCATTTGAAAAATCTTTCCCATACAATTACAATAATTTGGGCAAAAAGTAGACTGTCCCTTTTTCTTGCCCATATCGGTCAATTTACGGTTCATTTCACAATGTTGTGAAAATGGAACAGGGTACACACTTTCTCCAAAGCCCTATACAACTAACTGCTCGTATTATATAATAGAGCACAAGAACGGCATAAAAACCTGCCTGATGCTCCTAATGGAATCCTGCAGATGGACACATAAATTTTCCAGTATTCTTCGTCGTGCTTACTTTTTATTTTTCACTTTTATCCTAAAATCACCACATATGGTGGAGGGATCCTGGAGCAAAATAAAAAAAAATGTCCTCGCCTCGCACAGAACAAACAAAAAGAGTCCTCTTTTCTGTGCAAACTTTTGTCATTTTTTATAGCTTTTTGCGTACATTACTCTCTCTATATGCACAATCAAAGGACTCCAACTGGTTAGTGGTTTATAGCTGTGATATACCTACGAATAGTTTTTTTTATACGTACATATTTCTGTATGAGAAAGGAAAAACTAAAAAAAAGGAATAACGTATCCTTATGATGTTGGCACGTCCTACATCATTTTGGGTGCAAACAAAAAAAGTTAGGCACTCAACTATGCCTTAAAACAGAGCTCTGTAGACTAATGATGGAAGGGCTTTTATGGTTTCACTTTTTATTTAGCTGCACGCACCATGCATACGAAACTTGGGCTGCAAAAAAATTATCGAAACATCCTGGAAAAAAAGGACAATTAAATTTTTAACAAATCTGCACCTCAGGAAATGACATCTTGCTTTGACAGTTGCGCAACACTCATGATTTAGAGTTTTGTCGCTTTTCGTCCTTGATCGATAACCGAAGGATTAAAAACAGATTCTTTACCCATGACACATTGCTCATTGTCCTTGTGTTGGCATTTTATTTCTTTATCTCGAGGCTAAAGGAAACTGTTTCGTGTCATAACACCACTTTCCACATACTGTCATTTATTTTGCATTCTAGATTAAGGTCTTACCAGAGGACTTGATTGATGAATACTTACACAAGGCCCCCACCACCCATATTGTTGCGACACATGTTCCCTTCCCAGTCCACAAAGGAACTTTTACTGTACTTTACATTTCATCAATAAATCCAGGGTCCGTCGTTATCCTTGGTTCGATGTCCCCATCAGCATCCACACTGCATGCCTGCATCATAATTACCCATACACAGCGTCGCATCTTCTCACTCATGCGAGTGTAACTGACAGATGCTGTAATTTGTTGTGTGTACATAAACTACAAAACCATTCGGCCATCATATAAATCAGTCAACAACAAGGCTAAGATGTTTATTGAAGGATATTCCCTACCCCATCACTGTATCAGGGTTGGTCGTCATTCTTCAACAAACCTCAAACTCGAACCTCGAAATTCAATACAATGCAGTCGACCATTTGGATATTCATTCCAAGCCGGTAAGTACGATTCCGCTTCAATTCATGGCCAAGATCAAAGGGATAACAATTTGTATATTAGCGCAATCACAATGTCTCAACGATGATGACTTTGATGATGATAGGGTGCTAATGAACATGGCCACTGTGTATAAGTTTTGCTTAAGTCTCGGCATCCGGTATTCTTCTGGCTGTTTGCCAAATTGAAGACGAAATATAAATAGAGGACCAAGAAAAAAAAAATCATCTAAGGACGAAAAAAACGATGCAGCAAAAAGAAAAGCAACAAACAACCCTTCAAAATTGGGTTGCAGAGTACCCAGAAGCCATGTGAATTTCTCCAGATAGGAAGTTGTAGAATTGTCTTCGCTGGAAAGATTCAGGTAGGTTATACTTCTTAAAGCCTTTGAGAATTTAAAAACCAATTTTCAGTCCGTAAGGTAGCTGCTCTAGCACAGAAAAGGAAAGCTCATCTATAAAAAAGTATAAACAAATATACCACAGGGGTCTATCTGATGACTTACCAGTACAGGTTTTCAAATATACGATGCATCTGAGAAATAGAGATACATATCATTATTAAAAGTCTCATATAAGGTATTTTCTAAAGTAATCTGTGAGCTTAGTAAGCCGTTCTGCAACACTTTAATCGGGAAGTACACCAGTATGGCTAATTAAAAAGATTGGGTAGGAGAAGTAAAAAACTACAACCTAGACACAAATACCATCAAGTGGATCGAGAACAAGCGGACTAGTGCAGGAATCTTTGGGCATAGAAACAAACTTTCCATACCCATGAGGCAGTCCATCAGAATTTACCAAGCGGACGTACACGCCATAGGGAAATCCCTGGATCGTAATCTCGAAAGAAACTATCGTAACCAGAACATTGCCATCATGACAGATAGCCAAGATGCTCTCAAAGCACTGAATTCCTATAACATCAGCTCTTAATTAGTGTGGGAGTGCATAAATAGGCTTAACGAACTTGGTAGACAGAACAAGGTCACACTTTATCATTGGGTAGGTACCTGTTCATGTGGGTTTTCATGGAAACGAGGAGGTAGACTCCAAAGCAAAAATAGGCGCATCAACCTCTTTAACAGGGCCTGAGTCCTATTGCGGAATAGGAGGAAACATTATTAAAAACAAAATCAAGAAGGTAGAGCTAAGTCAAGTGAAACTGCTACTGGACAATTACAACCAAGAACGTTTAACCAACTTCAACAGCTTAAGTAGCAATAGGTACACTCAATGGACACTGCAAACTAAGAAGACATCTAGGTTCACTTGGTGAAGTAAGCAATTCCACGTGTAAATTCGGTAACATGCATGAGGAAACACAACACACTGGGAAAATTTTGTCGACTCATGCACCAAAGGAAAATTTATCTGGGACAATATCAGTTTAAAGTGAGCAACCCATCCTCGCTAAAGGTGTCCAGGCACAAAAATTTCTAAAAGCAATAGATTTGGAGGAAAATTGTAAGTTGAGCAAGCTCTTCCAGATTTAAGTGCTCAATACCCCCAATATATAATTCAATTCAGTATGACTCGTCTCCTGGGATTGACCGTGTACCAATTTGCGCAGTGAGGCAACTCCTGGCGAAGTACACCGAATATAAAGTTAAAACTCCTCACCATTTCACCGACTTCAAGGCGCATATTACGATAGTATCCAACGTTGTTATACATATATATAAGCCGATGGGCGAATTCGGAAAAACTGATCACATTGCTGTGCAGATGTTTCATAGGGAATAGCTCTACCTAACCATTACAAAGATGCACGTGGTATAGGCAAGGAGATTCGCTATCCAGTGATTTCTCCACTCTCTGGATACACCAAATACTTCGTTCGAACAGCAGTCGTTAAAACCTAGGCTACTATATTCAACAAATCTACTACGTTATTCGGTACGATATAAATATCAAAGGTCATGGCCAAAGTGGCGTAATAGACTCCCTCACACAGCACCGATTGAAGAATAGAATAATCTGAAGTAAAAGAAAGGATTAAACCAAGAACCAATTTCTACGTAAGTTAGAACGAAGTTCATCTACCTTGGCTCCAACATCAATTCGAATGATACTTAAGTGGAAATTCGGTCGAAGAATTACCCTAGGAAATTGCTGATACAACTCAATGAGCTCTACAAAGTTATGGATTAAGTCCGGAAAGTGACAACGAGTCGACTTTATTAGCTTGGTTACATCAAGATAATAAACAACAATGTTACAGTCACGAGTGTCTTTGAATCCCAGCCTCAATGTTTAATGTGATAAGAAATACCGAGCTTCTAGTTTAAAATTTTAAAGGGAAGCATGCAAGGTAATCAAACAAGATCCAAACCAGAACTGGAACTATCACAGACAGTCAGGCGGCTGTTAAAGGCATTCATTCTAGTACATCGTACTCAAAATTGGTCCTGCAATGCCGGTATGTACTTGCTAGCCTTAATATTAACCACAATATATCATTCTTATCTGGGTTCCGAGTCATTGTGGCATTAATGGGAATGAACGGGGATGAATAGTATCTAATATAGGGCCACTTTGGTTGGTCGAAAAACCTTGGCGCGTACAGTAAAAGACACTAACTATCACAAAGTTTAACCTGATATTGATGGATGTTTTGTCCAAGACCTCGCACTATCATGTCGGTATTGGATGTTCTTTTTCAATGACAGGAAATATCTTGCCCAAATTGATCGCTTAACCCATTATCAACATTTCCTTCTCGAAGCACAATACACACAAATGCTTTGTTCTTCCAAAATTGTCAATACCATCTGCCAATTATTGAGGTAGACGAATCTTTAAAAGACTGTGCCTCTTGTGCTGATGCAATAGTTTTGCACTATTAAAACTTTGGAATAATTGGTATCGGTTAGGACTTTGTTGATCCTGAACTGCGTTCTCTATTTTCAGGGATGGCAAAAATAGACATTTCTATCTGCGCTAGAACAATATCTGCAAAGTTGCTTTGATATGATGATAAGTAAGTCATTATCAACTAAGAGTTTGAAAAGCTCAAGAGTTACAGCTGGTTCATTAATGTTAAGTTAAAAAAACTTTCTTCATTTGATCCAAGCCTGGTGGATGAATTATTTGTTAAGCTAATCTAAGTTAAATGATAGTTGTTTGATAGATAAATTCTACTTGTCGCCGCCATTGTACTACGATTTCTTCTTCATTGCCGTTGCAGATTTTCGGTTCGGCCATTATAGCCTCTTTTACTTTTTCGTTAAAAATTCCTGCGATCACATCTGTTCTTATCATAAAACTTCATCATAAGACACTCATTAATCCAGAGATATCCCTGATAGTTTCTTCTTAATTTTGTCAATAGTTCTCGACACTCTTGCGGGTCCAATACTAAAAAACCGATGGAATACCACCCACTTTATTGAAGAAATGTAAGTCTGTTTTAGCTCTTCCTCTGCGTAATATTTTTGTTCTATCCTTGAAATTAGGTAAATTCCCTGCAGTTTGGAAGAAAGCATTTTTAACGCCAGTATTTAAAAAGGGAGATAAAGCCAATATTACCAACTATAGACCAATTTCCAAACTTTCTTGCATTCCGAAGTTGTTCGAACAAGTTGTATGTGACAGTTTGACATTTATATGTAAAACTATTATCTGCAACCAACAACATGGTTTTATGCAAAAACGTTCTACTGTTACTAATCTTGTTGTCTTTTTAAATAAATGTTTAAACTCTCTAGAAAGTTGTCAAGAAGTTGATTGTGTATACACTGACTTCTCGAAAGCTTTTGATCAACTGTCTCATGAGATTATCAAGTTTAAACTTATCTCATACGGATTTCCACCACCTTTCATCAAGTGGATATCGTCATATCTTGAAGATAGGTTATATCAAGTCAAATTCAGAAATTCATACTCAAGAGAGTTTATTGCCAAATCAGGTGTTCCGCAGGGAAGCCATCTGGGACCACTACTCTTTACATTGGCTATTAATGATGCTCCTCTGTGTGTTCGCAACAGCGAAATTCTAATCTTTGCAGATGATATGAAGATTTATAAAAATATAGTATCTTCAAATGATCGGGCTTTACTGCAAGATGATATTAACCATTTTGCCTTGTGGTGTGAAAAGAACAGTCTGAACCTCAACCCGACAAAATGTCAAACTATGACTTTTTCTAAAAAACGTTCTCCTTACTCTCATGAATATGTTATCTCACGGCACATTTTAACTCGTGTTATGACTGTAAGGGACCTTGGAGTTCTTTTTACACCCAATTTAGATTTTTCTGCTCATATTAATAAAATCGTGAATAAGGCTAATTCAATGTTAGGGTTTATTAAGCGCTGGTCTAAGGAATTTGTTGATCCCAATGTCACCCGGGCTTTATACAACTCCTTGGTGCGTCCCCATCTTGAGTATGCATCGCAGGTTTGGACTCCTCTTTATGATATTCATATTGAGAGATTAGAATCTGTGCAAAGAAACTTTACTCGTTTTGCCTTGAAAGGACTTCAATGGAATGATCCTTCGTATGTCCTCTCTTATGACCAACGATTATCTATTCTTCAGATGCAAACTTTGGAACAAAGAAGAACAAACAATGATTTGGTATTTTTCCACCAATTAATAACAGGCGTCACAGATGCACCAGATCTTTTATGTTCGGTTTATTTTAATTATCGGGGAGGAGGTTATAATCTTCGAGGCCTCGATATGGTTAAGGTCCCAACACACAGGACCAACTATGGCATTCATGAGCCCTTGACACGTATGGGTAGACTTGTAAATTGGAATTCAAATATTTTTGATTTTAATATAAATAAATGTAAATTAAAAAACCTTCTCAAAACCAGTGGTCCACGCTCCTAAATGTTCTTTGTTTCCTGTTATGTTATTGTTTTGTTCTTACGTAATATTATTTGTGTCAGTGTTAATTGTAATAGAGTTTGCCTACTAACAACTAACACTGCACTAAATGATGAGCCGGTGGTATAACACAGTTCTCTGTGTTGGCAAACCATTGGTCGAAAGACGGAGCTTGCTATAAGCTTTCTTCGACCAATTCTGATAGTGTAAAAAAAAAACTGGTAGCATTCCACTTTTAAAGGGATTATAAGAGACTCAATGGGAGAAATGTTTGAAGATTTCCATCTATCTTTTGATGAACCGCTCATAATTTGTAACCTATATAATGTGTTTACAAAAAATGTCAGCCTGACAAGAACTTTAGACGCCAGCATTGATTCCATTTTGGGAATTCTTCAGCTGCAGACTGTACACAGGAAGAAGTGCTTGCATATAAAGAATGCTAACCACCTCTGTCGTTTTTTTTTTCTTCAGCTATTAATACAAGGTGACCGGTAAGAACAATCGCCACATGATCACGGCGGCCAACGTTAGGTGACCCATTCGCCAAAATCACCTTCAAATCTTCTAGCGTTGCGTCTCTTGTATAGCAAGTAGCACGTCTTGTTGGAACCAGAGCTCTTTCTGATCACAGAATGTCAGTTAGCATCTCTCTTTACCCAAAAAAATATTGACATTCTCTTGACTTTTTCTGTTTGTTGCTTCCTTATTTCGAATAAATTTCCAAAGAAATAAGGCATAAGCCGCATCAAAAAGCCAATATTTGTTAATGCGTTGATGCTTGATCAAAAACTTTTTGATTGTGTTCGATCCAATGACGGCAATTTCACATGTTGACGTATCTGCTGATTCAAAAATGGGCCTTGTCCGAGAATATGATTCCTTGTTTAAAATAATGATCTCCGCTCAATTAAGAAATTGCGAGTTTATCTAATATCGCCCAAATGAAATAGCAAAAGTCCTACTGATTGTATTGATACATGGTTGACCGCAGGTGAATCGAAAACTCCTGCAGAACAAGAACACTGTTATTTACAACTCTTAACTTGTTGTAACTTGTAAGTCGACAAGAATAGAAAGGCCTACAATTGTATACAAAATCCAAACTTCCTAGATGCAGACACTGTTTCATGACAAAAGTAGGTACTCTTGGATGATATGTCTCTGCCTCGCCTCAGGTATAACTCCTGAAAAATATTTGTTGTTATTAGATGGCATAGGCTGGGAATCGATTCCCAGATCTCGGGGCCGCATTAATCCATTATTAAATAATAAATTCGAACTTAAGTAAAATTTTCCAAATTGATCTTCACAAAGGGCTAAATGTTTGAAGGAAGACTCCTTGACATTTACCCATTCCACGTTTGACAGGACTTACCGGAGACAATCTTCTAATCAAGTTGTTAAAAGTTGTTCATCATACTGCTTAATCAAACATTTCTCTAAATACTTAGAGCTTGTGGCGGAACGCCGCGCCGATTTCGGGGTTAAATATTCCAAATCTATTCTGGGTAACAGATTTTCTCGGCTTGTCAATGATTCATCAAAAATTTTTCTAGGGAACTTGAATAATGTGTATTTTGTTCGAGGATGGGGTTTTTGCTTTCAATATCTGAAAAATCAGGGCAACAGAGATTCTTGGCTTATCGAAGACTACTGGAGGATTTTGTTTTATTATTTCTTTTGGCAACTTTTTCGCTTTTTTAATGTGTTAAATCTTCTGCACTGGTGGAATTCTTTTGTTAGGTTAAGACAAATGCAAAAATTAAAAGTTATTTCTTAGTTTGGGCAGCTCTGGACTACGCTTCTGGACTGGGCTTCCTTCCAGATAACGACCGGATGTGCCGTCTAAGGAGAATGCTGTTAAATACTTAATGCCTGCCCATTACTATGTACATTCAAAACTTGTAAGTATTTTTCGAAAACTTAAGATCCAAAGGAATTAAAAGAAACGGCCTTCTATGTTCCTCCCTAGCCTCACCTCACCTTCAAACACTTTTTACTACTCGTATATACTGAGCAAGTAAAACAAGACGACTTGTTCAATGCTGTTCATGTCTAAAATGGTGGTAATTAGGAAAGTTTTTCCACTCCATTTCTGACAACATTAGCATTAATTGCATTTCTTCCTAAAACAGAAACAAGCCCTATGGATAGCTCAGCTCCAGCTCCACATAGGATGCTACTATAGTACTACTACTGATTATTTATTTATTAGCTTATTTTTGGCACTCTAGGATTATTGTTATTCGGGTACAACATTTTTGTCTTCCTGGGTGGTGGCTAAAATGATGGTTGTCCAAGAACGTATATGCAGGCTCGGGCGGGGGAAATATTCAAAACTTCCTCTCGATTAAATTTGAAAGTTATTGTAGGGATTTAATGGACTTTCTTATGAAGTTTAGGTATGTATACGAGTATATAGAACAATCTTTGGACAAATATCTTTATAGCAGGATATTTGAATTGATGCGGTTTAGTTTTATGTAATAAGTATGCTCTCTCAATGGCAGCTGAACTTAAGTGAAAGGGTCATTTCATTCAATTAAAAAGGATACATTGGGTAAGGCTAGGGGTACGGTATTGACATAATGATAAACTTTGTG
This sequence comes from Philhelius festivus, assembly GCA_963931855.1. Lineage (NCBI taxonomy): Eukaryota > Metazoa > Arthropoda > Insecta > Diptera > Syrphidae > Philhelius > Philhelius festivus. Next base: position 85,427,642 of record OZ007557.1, on the reverse strand, counting down.
TGTGGTTGTAGATGGTAGTAATTTTGTGGAAGTTTTTGAGAGTTGAAGAAATTCATTGGTGCAAAACTCTTGCAAAGTGTGATAGGAGGTGTCGAAAAATTGGGTTAGAGAAGAAAGTATTTTGGGTTGAATTTCGAAAATGTTGACATACTCGTAAATACACAGAGGGTCATTGAACTCTCGATATGAAGGGCATAGTGGAGTTTGTATTCAGAAGAAGTTCAATTGACAATTCGACCGCAGCAATTATAAAAGGCATGATGTGTTATCGGAGTCAAAGTCCTCTAAAGTTATTCAAGATTGATAAAGTTTTGTAGCTTAGGTAATTTCCTATACAAAATATGAAGATATTTTTAACTTGGGACTAGGCTATTCGAAGATATTGTGATGCTCAGAGTATCCCCTAAAAAATATTAGGTTAATTTTCGGTTTCAACCGACTCAATATTTCCCTCCCATTATGATATTCAGACATTCAAAACCAATGTGCATCGGTATCTCCTTTTCAATCCTCTCCAACTTTCCTAAGACGCTCGCACTGTGCTCAAACATTTTGAGGATAGTCACAATCCCTTTAGGAAAACTAAAGATTTCTAAGCGCAATTATCCTTATTTCGGCATAAAAAGTTATTGAAAGTCAAATTTCGAAAGTAAAGGTGATTTTAATGGTAAGTGATATTGAAAAGATACTTATTCAAAACTAACAGGTAACTTTTCGTATCAGTATATCTCGAAAACCAATGGTCCTAACTATATCTGGCAGAGGAATTTTTTTTTTTGAAACCGATTCCCGTTACCTTTGTCATATTGAAGTATTCTTAGCCGATCCTTACTTAACCGAATGTCAATCTCTGAAGGGTTACTACCTCAGTCACGGCCTCTTTTCATCCAAAATGATCCCATCAAGCACGCTGCCCCCAGTCTTCTCGACCAAGTGTTTCTGTATCTGCTATGTCCTGGATTTTAAACCGCATGTACCTTGTTGCCTTACGATTTGAAGGCTGTCTTCTTGAGTGGATCATTGTCCATTCCCTCTTCGTAGCTCAAGAAATCTTGGAAATCATAGTATCACTTTTGGACATACGGAGTTTGGTATGCTTTTGTCCACTAATATCACGGTTTTTCGAAAGTGACATACTATTTTTGAAATTTTGCAAATGTCAAAGCATAAACCATAAACAAAGGTAAACTTTTTTCTCATTGGAAAGAGCAAAGTTTGGAAGCTACTGATAATATCTTAAGGGTGGACCAAATACAAAAAAATGCAATAAAACGAACAAAATTAAATTTCGTCCATGTATTATGCCTTTATTAGTAAGACCAAACATTCCCATTAATTATGAAACATCATTTCGTTGAAGTGGCTTACCTGTCACCAACACGGGTGATACAACACGATTTTGGAATTGGTGCACAAAAGATAGATTTTGCCAAAAATCATGGAATGTGTAGCATTGGCGCGCCATCCTGAATGAAGCAGAGGTCGTTCAAATCCATGCCTTCCATTTCAGTAAAAAATAAAATGCACGTCTGGGTCGCACGAACTTGCTCCTATGTAATAGACTACGAATTTTAAAAACGAATGTTATTTATTAGAGAAAACTGTTCATAAGGATAAAATTAATTTTTAAATTCTTTTAGTAGTAAGAGAAAAAGACAGAGTGCTATCCAACTATGAATTTATGCAAGAACAAAAATTATGAAACGTTGTAGTGGTTTCTTCAAAACAAGCTTTTATATACAAACTTTAAAAAAAAAAATTAAGAACAAATTTTGGTACGCCAATTTCAAGTTTTTATTATTGTTCAAATAAAAATTAAATTTACAAAAAAAATATTCAGCCATTTCTGAGATATCGAATTTCCAAAAAAGAAAAAGTTGTTTTTTTTTTTTAAATTCAAAAAATATTTATTTTAAAGTTTTGAAATGCAATGTATTTTAGACTTTTTAGAAGCTTCTCTATAAAAAATTTCATTAAGATCCGTTATGTGGATAATGATAAATTCAAAAATCGAAAAAAGGCCTTATGGTAGGTACAACTGTAATATCTTAGTTTCAATTTTTTTTTATTAAATTAAAGATCATGAAAATCAATTGAAAGAAAAAAAAATTTATCAAAATTCTAGGCGCCCTTTTCCAGAAAAATAATATTTTCGAAAACCATTTTCCAACATTTGTATGGAGGGTACCGTTGTTTTTAGGTAAAATAAATTTTTTTCTTAAATCTTGTAGATTATATTATAACACTTGTATTTAATAACTTTGAAAAAAATCGACTTTGGGGTTTTCAAAATATTGAGTTTTCAAAAAAAAACAAAAAATTAAAATTTTTTTTTAAATTCCAAAAAAACAATTTCGAATATTTTAATACACAATAATATTGAAAAAAAAAATGATCAAAATTGGTCGTACCGGTTTTGAGAAAATAAAAAACAAAAAAAAATGGTTCCAGGAGTAACATACATAACATCATAACATACTGTTTGCTGTTATCTTTTTAATCTTTTTTACTCTTGAATGTTTATTGATTGATTGGTTGATGCTGTACCGTTGGTTTTGTATGTGCAAAGCTTTGGTGGTAAGTCAAAGGCGTTAGTCTATTGTCGAACCTCAACCGAATAAGTTGTCTTTTCATAAATTCAAAAAATTAAATAAATAATCATTAAAAAAAAATCAAAGTGTTTTTTAATTAACATTTTAACAAAAGAAAATTTTTATTCTTATGTGAGATCTTATTACTGGCGCAGTCGGAAAAAGAAATATTACGCTCGGATTTAAAATTAAAACAAATAATATTAATTAACTCAAACATTGTGATTCAATTCATGTGATAAAAAAAAAGACAAAGAACTAACATGCATAAATAGAAAAAAATACGAAACCAAGAAAAAAAAAAGTGGTAAAATATAAATAAAAAATAATAGCAAGAAAATTATTGAATAAATGTGTACAAAAAACAATTGTTGAAAAAAAAAAACAAAAAAAAAAAAAAAAAAAAACGTCACGCATTTTTTAACACCATCCATCTTTAAATTGTCATTCATCTTTAAACCATCGCCCATCTTTAATACTATCGTCCATCTTTAAATTATCGTCCATCTTTCAACAATCATTCTCATTCAACTTTAAACAGTCATCCATCTTTAAATCATCGTCCATCTTTAAATCATCGTCCATCTTTAAATTCATCAATCAACATAAGAAATATCTACAAATAAAATATAAAATAAAGAAAAAACAGGTATGGCAACCGCAAATTTAATTGATTTTGTTAGACATGTTAACGACTTTACGGGACTACCCGAAGAATTAGACTTGTTTATCCAACATGTCGATTATATATATAATTGTTCCTAACATCTCGATCAATATTCAAAAGGCTTTCTAGAATTAACAATTAGACAGAAAATCAAGGATAGGGCAAATATTGTTTTAATTAATAATAATAATCCGATTCATTGGCCTGAAATCAAAGCTATACTTAAATCAAACTGTACTATACATGAAAGCATAGAAAATCTTATAAATAAAATAAAAATGTTAAAATTTAGCTTATCAGTTGAGGACTTATTTGATAAGACTCAACATCTTTTAACGAAATTAAATATTAAATCTAGTCTTTCAAATCCTGTTGATATTCCTGGTTGGTTTAATAGCTCACAAAATGAAGAAATGGCGCTCAAAATTTTTGTTAATAAATTACCCACCCAACCTAAGCTTATCTTACAAGCTAGAAACCCAAAGAACTTTAGGGAAGCTAAAGAAATTTTAACAGATACTGACAATTTTTATCGTTCTTTTAATCCACAAAACAATTCGTACAGACAAACACCAACTTATAATACGAGTACCACACCACATACGTCTTATAACAATCAGTCAAATACTAATATCGCTAGCTCAAGTGGAAATTCCAGGAGCTTTCAGAATTCAGGTCCTCGACAATTTCGGCAAAATGGTTCGCAACAAAATTCAAATGATTTTCTTCAAAATTCCAACAGCTATCAGAATCGTAGTTCTAATAATTCGACAAATAGTAGAAATAATTCTTATAATAATATCCAAGGTGCTGCAACATCAGGCTCATCTCAGAGATCCCGACAATCAATGGAAATAGAACATTTACAAGCACAAGACCGTCCTGTTGGTGAGTGCGTTCTAACTACAGACAATCCTGACGATTCAAGGTTTCAAAATTTTATTAACCACCTCCGAAATCTTCCCTGCATAATTGTGAGAACAAATTCTATTCCATTAAAATTACTAATCGATTCTGGAGCAAGTACTTCCTTGATTCAAAAGGGTTTATTTCACAGATCTTTTAGGTCGGATCTCGAAAAACCATTGATGCTCAAATCCATCAATTCGCGTTTGTCAGTCAATTCAAAAATCACTATTCCATTATTTAAGGAATTTAATAGGTCGTCTGTAAAACTTGAAATGCTCGAAACAGAGTTAAACACAAGTTTCGATGGCATTATTGGCATTAACGTCTTAAAACCGTTACAGGCTAAAATCGATTTAGATAAATGCCAATTAGTTACCAAAGATGCTACCTTACCTCTTATTTTCGACGAACATTTTCAAATCAAAATAACAGATGAAGAAATTAATATACTGGATAGAGATACTATAGATATAAATTTCAATTACCCTGATGTAGACACATTAATGAGTAAATTAAAAAACGAAAATCTGAATGAAGAGGAACTTAAACATTTGTCTGTAACCATCCGAAAATATCGAAAAGCGTTTTATGTAGAAGGTGACAACCTATCGGCTATTACAGAGTATAGCCACAAGATCCCTACAAAGCATGATATACCGATTTATTCCAAAAACTATAGGTATGCAGAAGCTCATAAGTCTGAGGTAGATCGACAGATTGCTGAAATGTTAAATTCAGGGATTATTGTCAAATCAACGAGTCCCTACAATGCTCCTATTTGGGTTGTGCCCAAAAAGATCGACAATTCGGGCGAACAAAAATGGCGAATTGTCATTGATTACCGGAAGTTAAACGATGTAACAATTGATGACAAATTTCCCATCCCCAACATAGAAGACATCTTTTCAAAATTAGGAAACTCACAGTACTTTTCAACTCTAGACCTTGCAAAAGGGTTCCACCAAATTTCAGTCTCTAAAGAAGATAGGCACAAGACCGCTTTTTCAACTGCAGACGGACATTTTGAATTCACGCGGATGCCGTTTGGGCTAAAAAACGCCCCATCATCTTTTCAAAGGATGATGAATGAGGTGCTTGCCGAGTATATAAACAAAATTTGCGTGGTTTATTTAGATGATATACTCATATTCTCCACTTCCCTTCAAGAACACATAGACTCACTTAACAAAATTTTTAAAAAAATCATTCAGTTTAATTTCAAGGTCCAAATTGATAAATGCAGTTTTTTTTAAACGCGAAACTCAATATTTAGGTCACATCATTTCTGATGAAGGTATAAAGCCCAACCCAAATAAAATACAGACAATAGTTGATTTAAAAATACCCCATTCTTCTAAACAAATAAAATCTTTCTTGGGAGTTACTGGATTTTACAGAAAATTCATTAAGGACTACTCAAAAGTAGCCCTTCCTATGACAAAATTTCTAAAAAAAGGTTTCAAAATTAACATTAATGATAAGGATTACATCGAGTCCTTTAATAAACTTAAAGATCTCGTATGTACCTGCCCTATTTTGGCTTATCCGAACTTTGAAAAACTTTTTACACTGACAACCGATGCCAGCAACGCAGCACTAGGTGCGGTTCTTTCGCAAAACAACCACCCAATCGCGTTTGCCTCAAGAACCCTTAATCGTCATGAAACACATTATAGTACCATAGAAAAAGAACTTTTGTCAATAGTTTGGGCAACAAAACATTTTCGGCCATATTTGTACGGCCGTAAGTTCAAAGTACAAACAGATCATAGACCATTGGTATGGTTAACTTCACTAAAGGAACCTAATTCCAAATTACAGCGTTGGAAAATTAAGCTTAGTGAATTCGATTTTGATATTGAGTACATCAAAGGTAGGGAAAATTACGTTGCGGATTTCCTCAGTCGTTTAGAGCTTAACCATATAGAAAATGACGAAATCCGATCTGATTTAGCAACAATACACAGTGGTAGAGAAAATCATAATGACCACATATATATAACAGAAACCCCTTTAAACATCTATAAAAATCAATTAGTCATTCAGTCGTGTGATTCATGCTCATACACTACAAAATTTTTATACAAAAAAAAAAAGAAGATCGATTATTTCTTTAAACCAATATGTCCTTAAGATTCTAAGAGAACTATTTCCAGTTAAAGGAACAGTAGGCATTTTTTGTGAAAATGATGATATTTTTATAAAGTTTCAAAGCACAATAGTCAAATATTTCTCAAATTCATCAAATATGAAATTACTTAGATGCTCAAGATTTTTGAAAGACATCATTTGCCCCGAAAAGTTAATGGATTTGATCGAAAAAGCTCACCTGGATAAAAATCATAGAGGTATTGAAGAAACATTCTTAGATTTAAAAAATACATACTATTACCCGAACCTTAGACTGGAAGTTCATAAATTCATAAACAATTGTATATTATGCAATATGTGCAAGTATGACAGGAATCCCATCACGCCGAAACTAATGATTACTGAGACTCCTGATAAACCCAATGATATTGTTCATATAGATATATGGTATTTAAACAAAAATAGCATGTTCCTGACATGCATTGACAAATTAACAAAACATGTTTCTATTCACCCGGTAACCGACAGAAATTCCATAACTATAGTTAACCTTTTACAACAAAGATTTTCGATTTTAGGAAAAAAAATTATAGCTGACAACGAGTTTAATACCGCTTACATGAAAAATTTCTTTAATAAAGAAAACATACTTTATCATTTCACATCCCCTAACACTCATACCGGTAATTCCACAATAGAGAGATTCCATTCGACACTTAATGAACATATTCGACTTTTTAAATTAAATCATGAAAATAAAGATATAGACCACAAAATGTTAGCTTTGAAAGCAACTGAAATTTATAATAATACTGTCCATTCTACAACCAAGTATAAACCCAATGACCTTTTGCATTCTAATCTGAGCGAAAAAGATTGGGAAGACTTAAGAAAAAGAATTCTAGACTCAAAGACAAAGCAAATCGACAAATTAAACTTGAAAAGAAACAATCCTCAAGACTATGGTAACCGAGAGCTTGTTAAAAACTTAGGTTTCCATAATATTAAACATCTACCTCGATATGTAATCAAAGACGTTAAAGAAAAGGATAAAACGTATTTTAAGGACGAACACGGACATAAACGAGACAGACAAATAATTAAAAGAAAATACAAATATCAAAACTCGATTAAAAATGTGAAATTTGATCAAAAATTAACCGGAAGAGACTATTCAAACAAAAATAAATAAATCAAACAGAAATATCAACAGATAAGAATCATAAAACATATAATAGATTATTAATTAAATTAATTATTAAATAATAATTATTATAAACACAAATAATGTACAAGAAAAATGTAATTTAATTCTAGTTTATAAAAAAAAAAAATATGTAAATGAATATGTTAATTTAACTGAATTTTTTTTATATAATAATAACACACCTAGATATGGACCTTATCTACTTTAATTTACAAAAACAAAGCTATACAAAAAAAAAATTAATTTGTAAACATGAAAAACATAATAGGACAGCATCAACAATACCACAAATATTGTACATTCTTTGACGGGAGGAGTAACATACATAACATCATAACATACTGTTTGCTGTTATCTTTTTAATCTTTTTTACTCTTGAATGTTTATTGATTGATTGGTTGATGCTGTACCGTTGGTTTTGTATGTGCAAAGCTTTGGTGGTAAGTCAAAGGCGTTAGTCTATTGTCGAACCTCAACCGAATAAGTTGTCTTTTCATAAATTCAAAAAATTAAATAAATAATCATTAAAAAAAAAATCAAAGTGTTTTTTAATTAACATTTTAACAAAAAAAAATTTTTATTCTTATGTGAGATCTTATTACTCAGGGGGGTACCAAAAATAACCATTTTTTTTTGAAAAAAAAATGTCAACAATTACCTATATACCTAGCTTTAACTAAATGAAATTTTATGAATTTAAAGAAAAATCTGTGGGAAAGTTTTTGAAAAAAACAAATATTTATAAAATTTCGAAAAAATTCGTATGGCAGGTACTGTTATTTTTGGTCTCAAGAAAAAAAAAAGAAAAACGTGTAGGGGGGAAAATTTAAAAACCATATCTACCAAGTTTCAAGAAAATAAGAAAATCGGCCGACCCGGTTAGGCTGTAGTCGAACAGACAGAGAGACAGAATTGCGAGACCCACTTTTTTAGTCTTCGCTGTAACGAAGCGTTCCATGCTTCTACCAATATTGAACACACTGGGTGATTTAATTCAGCATGACTAAGCAGCCGCCGCCGCAGCACCGACCGACGACACCATACGACGCCGCAGCTACCAACGACACCAGTTACCTCGCCAAGATAAAGGGATTTTATACCTTGTCTTAATACATACGTCACAGTTGGTTGAACGCATTGGGTGATTTGCTTTCGACCAGTATATAGTTCACACACAGTTTATACGAAAAATATAACAAGAGGACCTCCTTTTGGGAAGGAAAGTCACTTGTTTGCTACGGTCGAAGCTGACGAGCTAGATTTTAGTTTACAAGCCATCTGAAATTGTCCGGCTATTTCGTTCCATCAGTTTGGTTCGAAGAATAAAAGGTCCTAATTGAAACCAGGGGCTTTGGTACCTGCTGATCTGTCGGTGTTATACACTGGCCGTGCCTACCAGAGGCCTAAAACCTGCTGATCTTGTGCCTACCAGAGGCCTTAAACCTGCCGATCTAGTGCCTACCAGGGGCCTAAAACCTGCCGATCTAGTGCCTACCAGGGGCCTAAAACCTGCCGATCTAGTGCCTACCAGGGGCCTAAAACCTGCCGATCTAGTGCCTACCAGGGGCCTAAAACTTGCCGATCTAGTGCCTACCAGGGCCTAAAACCTGCCGATCTAGTGTCTACCAGGGGCCTTAAACCTGCTGATCTAGTGCCTACCAGGGGCCCTAAACCTGCTGATCTTGTAAGCGCCAAGAACGTAGTCCGTATTTATAAGAGAATAAACCGATACCGAATGCCAGTTAACGAAGGAACCAGATGCCAGAATAAAGCTTTCTAGAGGAAACCAGCAGGACCCCGATACAAGGAGAATAACCGATGTTTACCAGATACACCAGGCAGGGTGTAATTAATTAAAGTCAAGAATATTTAAGTTGTTATATGAATTTAAGATTTGTTTTTCAATAAAGATTTTGTATAAGGTTTTAAAGACCTTCCTACTGAAGTTTCGTGTTTTTCTTCAGAACGACCCTGGAAATCCGGCGAGCAAAACCTCGGCTGGAAAGCAAAAAGCACATCACATCGCTATCATCGTAATATCAACTATGATCAAAACTTGAGTTCGATTTTTTTTCCGAATGCATAAATTTCCTTACAGAACCTATAAGTCGCAAGCAAAAATCGGCTCTATAACGCCCACTGTTGACCAAAACGTAGCCGCCGGGATGAAAATGCGCCTAGTCAAAACAGATGATTTTTCGCTAAAACTTCTTTTCAACTTTCTTTTAGGAAGACCAATAATACAGCTCCCCCACTAAAACATTCTTCAATAGCTTTTTCTACTACTGAAGTGCATAATTTGCTAGAAATGAAGAAGATGAACATTTATCTCTTTCACACGTTTCTTAGTTTTTGGCGGAACCCTTTTTTTAGCACTGTTACTTATAGCCTTGCACTCATTTACATTAAAATAGAATGAAACAGATCAAAGGTTTTTGCAAGTTATTATGCTCAGACAGTGTGAACTTTGCGGTTCGATTTGTCCCATAGTATGTGGTAGATAAACCCGATAGAGCACTTATTTTACTAGTAGTTAAGAAAAACTACAAATTATTTCTTGGGCATTATCCAAAAAATGTACAACTAAGTGAAAAATCTCAGGAAACCATCCCAACAAATAGGTCATAGGTGAACATATTTCTATAATTGCTTTAACTAAATTACTTTGTCTAAATGTACTATACCATAATCTTTGTACATGTTTTCGTCAAATTCTTAAGACTTTACGAAAAAATGTATTACAATCTTTTTTATATAGAATAACTTAAGCACAATTTTAAGCTTTAAATTAAAAAAAAATAACTACTAGAGAAATTTGCAAGAAACTAAATTTCATCCCTTCAAAAAAATTTACACCCGGTATAAATTGTGTATACTTTTTGGGAAATACTAAATATAAAGCTCTCCACTAAAATTTAGTTTTGTCGGAATTTTTTGAAGTTTGCTAATTTTTTTGTCCAATTTTCCTCGGTCAAGAATCTTTACTTGCCTTTTGTCATCATTTTCTTTTTTCTGTAAATTTTCCCTGGGCTATTCCTAATCACTAACATTCAAACCTTAGGTAAATATAAAAAGTAATCTCTACACTACAAAGGAAGCAACAAATACTCACATATCGATTGAAATTTCAACCCCACTTATTCGAGAGTCTAATAATAGAGAAACAAAATCGCTTCATCTAAATTATGTCACATAATTGCGAATAAGTTCCAACGGTTGTAATCCATACGCAAAACTGTTCAGTTTGCAAGTAACTTGAACTAATTTTATCCACCCTTATCCACGTGAACACCCTCAATACGATACAACACAACACGTTAGCAAATCCTAATACTTGTTTTTTTTTCTTTCAGCAATTTTTTCCCCCTGAATTGTGCCAACGTCCATTGACGACAATACCTACATAAAATGCTGTCAAGTCACCATCAAACATAATTCTATTTGTCATTTTGATTATGACGTTGTTATGCCTTAATTGATGCCAATGGCTAAAAATCCATCAAACGTTTGTCAATATATGGCTAGCTTGGCTACTAGAAGCTATACATATACAATACTTCGGTCTTATAACTCCCATACCGAAATATTCATCGCAGGGATGAATGGAGGCAAGTGCCAAATCTGAATAGTAGAACAGTTGACAATAATGCTTTTTTTTCCAAGTCATGTAATGCCAATGGATTACAAGAATGAGAATATTTATTTTATGTTTTTTTGTTTTATTTATTCTTTTGCAACCCTTGTGCAAGTCTGATGGGCTTGTGTCTTTGTATTAACAGTGTTTCGATTAAAATTGTTTGATTTGCTCTTTCATGTTCAATTCAGGAGGGTTGAACGGTTCGGTTCGGTTCAGTTTGATTTAGGAAAATTGCTATAAATACGCTTCTATGGGCTGTGAACACATTTAACCATTTGGCAATGGGGTCAATTGCCATTGCATGCAAGCAAATTCGATGCCCTAGAAGGCTTACATGGACTCTTAATTGTAATGTGGCCATTAAAAAAAATTGTTTTGCATTTTTTTCTAATTCAAGGAAAGTTGAATAATTAAGTGAGCAGTTAAGGGTGCTCTACATATAAAAATTTCAGGAATATTTCAAAAGCAATTTTCACATAATAAACTCTACCATGCGAAACAGGTATACAAGTTAATGAAGTAATAATTTTGGTTTGTCAAAGAAACATCTGGAAACAGAAGATCGACTGTTGATCCAACCACTCGAAATCCATTTTCCATAATGTCCACTCCAAGACTAAATGTAGGCTCCTCTATTCCGGTAAAAATCCAAGTAAGGTTCTTAAAGCAATTAACATTATTTTGACATTTGAAATATTGGCTTAAAAGTCCATTTTGGAAAATCGTCTGCGATTACAAAGTTAATTTAGGTTAAAAACGTCAAAAATATCGATTAAAGTCACTAAGATCTTTTAATTTTGTTTGGGGTAAATTTATTCATCTAAATACAAGGGGATTATTAATTCTTAAATTAAAAATTAAATTAAAAAAAAAGACTTAGTCTGACGCAGGTTGATTCGAGGTTAAAGTCGAAACAATTAATCCTCCCGAGCAAACGTGTAAAAGGTTCGCTGGAGCCATTAGAAGGAAGGTTTATAGTTGACAGACAGAAGAGATAAGAATTTCTTAGATATGGGGGGCTAGTGTTGAAAAATATGGAGTGGTAAATAGTTGTGCGTTCAAGTTAAATTGATGGAAATCAACCAACGAAGAAAATGTTGGTTATGTCTCTTTGATATTCCAGCATATTCAAGTTACTTGGTTAAAGTTGGTTTATGGCGAAGAAGGATCAAAGGATCGTTCCAAAGCAAACGACGAAGGGAAAATCGTGGGATCTGACGTTAAACGGTCTCAATTCTAGGGATGCGAATATGTTGATAAGGGGACCACATTTATAAGACATATTTAAGATGCGGGCGAAGGAAGGTTAAGAAGAAACATCTTAAAAGAACTCCCTCAAAATGCTTTTAGCAAGCTAACAAAGTGAACAGGACTTTGTGGCCTGGAAGTCAATCCTCACAAAACGGAACTTTTCCTATTCTCTAGCAAATATAAGAATCTTCATGTAGATAGTCCTTCTATCAAAAGTTAACCACTATATTTCTCAGATATAGCAAAGAATTGGGCTTTACTCTTGATAACAAATTAACCTGAAAACCTAATATACAAGAAACAGCCAAAAAGGCTACAGTGGCAGTCGTATGATCGAAAAAAGTTGTTGAGAGCAAATGAGGTCTTCAATCATGCATTTCTAACTGGCTATGAACTACGGTAATCAGACCGATTCATACATATGGAATAGCAGAATGGTGGTCACTCTATATAGAAAAGACTGTAAATTGTGACAAGCTAGGCAATGTGCAACGATCATTTTGCCTGTGCATAAGCGGATATTTGTAGCAAACAGATGTCTTAAAGCTTCTTCACATTGGGTCAGTAACAAAATTGGTCATTCCATCCTTCTGAACTCACTGGGATTACTTCCAAGTAACATAGATCACACTATACCAAAACTACAGTTCGGCAAAAACTTCCAAGTCACCACTCTTTGGAGATATTTCTGGGAGGATTTAAGTTTCTTGGAAGATGATTATATCGATTTTTATACCGACGGACTGAAAACTGATTATTGGGTAGGTGTAGGGTGTGTACTCAGAAAGACTAAAATTATATCTCTTTGACGATTAAAGAAGTTCTGTCTTGGCTAAAAGAGAACATTTTATCGAGTTCTTATATCCGCATGTTCTCGGATTAAATCTCTGGACTCGATCTCTACTAACTCAATAAGAGCCTGCCAGAAAACTCATGCGAAATTTCAATTTTTCCTCCGCTGCTGCAAAATTAATTTTTTCTTTTTTTTTTTTTTTATAATCTACACGCGCTCAAGGGATTATGATTACCCTTTAAATGTTTGAACACAGCGCGGGCGTGAAGTTAAGGAAGAGAAAGAAGGATAGGAAAGATGTGTGGCACGATGTTCTGAGACTGAAAGTTGTTGTCTCAGATATTTTATCTCCAGGGATGGCGGCTGAACTAAAGCGGAGAATGCCGTGTCTTATTTCTATGTGTCGCTTATAATTCACATTATTTTATTCGTGTTCATCCTTGTTGGGCATACTACATAGTTTAACTCAATTACATGTTGTTAGTGTTATGCCTGAACAACATGTAATGAGTAAACCAGCAACCCATTGATGACAATTTTAGAAGGTTTTTAATGGAATTAAAACGACATAGACGACGGCAGGGATCGAACCTGTGATCATGAGGTTCACAGGCCAGCACACATCCATCGCGCCACGGCCACCCCACTTACCTGACTAATAGAAGCCAAGCAGTGCAAGTTGGAGATAGCCTATCTAATTTTTTGCCAAATGTTACTGGTGTACCTCAGCGATCCATTCTTAGACCCCTTTTGTTTTCAGTTTATGTGAATGAACTTCCATCTTCAATTGCAAATTGTTCCTCTCACATGAACGCTGATGACATTCAGCTATATTTAAGCTGCCCATTGGGACATACAGACAGGCAGACGGAATTGCCGGACCCACTTTTTTCGTCTTCGCTATCATCGTAATGTCAACTTTGATCAAAATCTCGAGTTCGATTTGTCTACAGATTTGCAACCAAAGCTAAAAATTTTATATAAAATACTTTCAAAGATTTTCGGAATATGCCTAAGTTGGGCTACGGAACAATTATATATTGTATGTTTTGGGGTTATGAGAAGGAAAAATCTCCTTAAGGCAAGGCAATGGCTGACGGATTATCCGATTTGGTTATCATTTAGTTCATTCAACTTATTTTCCATTGAATATCCGTCAATTGTGTCAAGAAGTAATGGATCAAGCAAAGAATTTTTTAAATAATAGAAATACCTAATCGAAATAAGGTTGGTAAGAAATTGTAGTTGGGGTTTGTGGTTCGTATAAAGTTTCTTTACTGAGTGAGAAAGAGAGGAAGGGAGAGGTACCATCGGATTTTTCTTTTAAATTGACAAAACAAAAAGATTTCAGATCCTTAGTAGAATTGATACAAGTTTCGATTAGAAAGTGTTGGTAAAGAGAGTTTTTCAGTTCGATAAAGTAAAGAAAAGTATCAGAGTACACTCAGAGAAAAATACTGTGTAAAATTACCTTAAACGCCTCAGGTAAATATTTTTGTATGGAATTTGTTAGACAGACATAATTTTACCTGAGAACTAAGACAACTTATGTGCGGCTTAGGTACACAGATTTAGGTATAACTGCCTTAAATTTCTTGAGTAAATATTTTTGTATGGAATTTGTTAGACATACATAATTTTACCTGAGAACTAAGACGATTTATGCACTGTTTAGGTAATGCGATTTAGGTTAGACTGCCTTAAATATAACTTGATTTTACCTCCCATTGTAAACATGAATGTGTAACTTTGCCCTAGCGCTTAGGTGTTTCATTAGGGCTAAGGTAAGTTTGACTCCAACTTTATTTATTGATGTAAAAATTACCTTAAACTAAGGGCAGAATTGCCTTAGGGCTAATGTAAAGATCCACAGATCTAGAAAATGTGCGGGTCAATCAAGTTATATTTAAGGCAGATTTACCTCACGAACAGGTAAAATTACCTACTTTTCTGATGTCAACGTTCTCTTCTCACTCGCACGTGAGTAAACATAAATCGTAAAGAAGCGTCTATAATCCCATAGAAAATATAAAGATGTTACTAGAAGTGTAAGTGTCTCGTCAGCGGCAGCCATATTTATATAAACAAGCGAAGTATTTAAAAAATTATGATCTCGATGAAATAACTTGGCTGTAGCACTTGACTGACTTAAAATGTATTAGGTGGTATGTTCAAGTTTTCGTTTCGCATTGTGGTTATTGCATAGAAAGTATTTTATTATAAAATATATTGTGTAACTTTTTTCAATTTATACTAAATACTCGTAACAAACAAACAAGCTGCTTTTCTGGTAATGCCACGCACGTGCCAGAAATCCCCATATTCATAGGGATGGGGGCATAACCTATCTGATATGATTTGTAAAGCTATGTGTCTTCATTATACACAAATTTCAAAAAGTCCAATTCACAAAATAGGTTTTATTGCGTTTTTAATAAAGGACTTTATGTTGCCTCACCCTGTATTGTCATTTAAATCGCAAAATTTTGCGATATAATTTATTTGTATAAATCCAGTTGAACCTAGCTTCAAGATTTTTTTTAGCCAATGTTAACTTATCTACTCAAAAGAGCTTTGAAGTTGTTTTAATAATTTTGCGCCAGTAACTACTTTTAATCAGCTTAGCAGCACCTCATTAATATGTCCATGCTTATTTATTCCTTCAAAATCTAACCAACGGGAATATGAAGATTTATGTGAAATAATGCCCATTGTGCCCGTGTATTTGTTATAAAACAAATTTACTCGTTTAAAAGCGATAAGCTTTAGTTAGAAGTTCGCCCTGATCCCGGAATGCAGACGACTCGAATCGTAACAGAAACAAGCATTTTTCAGTGGTCCATTCGTCTCACGCTATAGGTATTATCGGAAGCACGAATTTGTGCTAAAGTTTCAGAGATATGATGATGTCGTGCTGGGACTTGGTGCATGGCAGCGTAACACGTCCACCGCATTTCCAGGACATGTACCACTTGTTATCATTGGCGAAACTCTCTCTTCTCTTCTCTGCCGAAACTATGCGTGTTTAAACTTATCTCTTGTCTATGTTCAAGTATTTGAATATATATATACTATAATTATATGCCAAGAATTCCTTGGGTGAACATATGTATGTGCATGTGTGTGCGTTTGTGGTTGAATGAAGAGTCCTTTAAATGGATCCTATCTTGCTCGGTGCAGACACTCTTTGAATTTGGCTATGAAATAAAACAGAGTAGGAAGTTCTCGCTATTCGAAGGACTCTGGAGGGGTTGAAATGAGAAGTTTCTGTAAATGCATTTGTATCTATCTGGCTTGATATTAGTTATGAAGTGGGTACACATTTAATCCGTTTTACGTGCACAAAATGTGGGCCAAAGTAGTTATTTCAGACCAAGTGTACAGATGGTTCTATGGGTTCTTTTATGGGTGTGTGGACTGTGGACGGAGGGTGCCCTAGCGGAAGTTAACTGTAGTCCTACCACAATGTGCGGTCTAGGTCGTAGTTTACAAATGACTTAGACAGACAGAAATACTGTATATACATATGTAGTATAGGTCTCTCGGATATCAATGAAAGTTTTCGATGTGGTCGCTGTACATTGCAGTTGATGCTTACAAAATGGGTTACAGCCAGAGACTAGGTATAGGTACATAATAATAACGTTGTAATTCGGTTAAGGGGATCTCTGTTTTGGGCAGTGGTCGTAGTGTGGGTTTGAAATTTTCTACACTCAAAAAAATATAATTTTGCTTGTTTTGAATTGAGAAAAACTGTTTATTTAAGTTTTGAATGCAACCGTGGTTTAACTTTATAAATAACTTTAACTTAAATGAAGTATACGATGCGACTCATTTCTCAATACAGTTTCCTTTTAGCTAGATACATCTTTAACCCATCCGAACAATAGGTTTTCTCAAGGTCTGCAAAGTAGGCCTCTGTGAAGGCAATGACCTCCTCATTCGAATCAAATTTCTACACGTCGAGTGATTTTTCAAGTTTGAAGGCAAAAAAAAGTCGCACGGGGCCAAATCTGGAGAATACAATGGATGGGGCAGCAGTTCGTAGTCCAATTCAACAGCTTAAAACACTGCTCTGAAGTGGTCTCACGGTTGCACTTGCTGTCCGGAGTGAGCAAACGCGGCACCCATCGCGCCGACAGCTTTCTCATGCCCAAAATTTCATGTTTCAGCTATCTCGCGCACCTTCAATCGACAATCTGCCAATACGAGATCATGGATTTTTGACACGTTATCCTCCGTGGTAGCCATTTTCGAGGCACCTGGGTGGAGTTTATCAAAAACTGATGTGCGACCACGTTGAAACTCGTTATACCAATGTTTGACGGTCGCCATCGAAGGAGAAGAGTCACCGTACACAGAATCAAGCGCTCTTTGATTTCGCTGCACGATTTTTCTAAAATTCGGGGACAAGCTGGCATCTTCACATGGCATTAACGAAACTACGAGTCCGATTCGGCTGAAACTGCGATACTGGAACCATCAGGCGGTGAGGCTAAGTACTTATCGAACCGCTCTCGTGCTACTAGATATTTAAGGATCATTAGACTCATCGCAAGTCACCTTACGTTATATGTTGCTACATTTTGCCTTAACAACCTATTGCATCCCATGAACTTGCCATAGTTATAAATTGATCATATAATAAGTATTGTGACCCTCATGAATCATGATGATCATCTACCTTTTCAAATTAAATGGATCTTATTTGACGATGAATCGAGTTATGGTGCTTCCAAACCTATCTCGGCAAAGGCATGTCTTATAGTAGATATCCTTGCAGATTCAAGCCGCTGTCAAGTAAGCGGCGGCCTTCCAAATTGTATGGACATGCAACTAGATCTAATTTTCACAACAGATCCCAACTCTTCTGTCTAAATCAGTCCCCTTTCTCTATCTCTTACCGACAACTATCATCAATCACTTCATGATTATCTTTAAAATACTTCTGATTTTAAATTTGATATCATGACAAATGGGCCGCTTGTCATTTTGAAACAAGAGTTGTGAACTTAATTCCAAAAATAGGCAACGTTACAGTAAATGATGCAATGTACATATTTTATGTAGAAATATTTAGTTCTATATTTCTTCTTGCACTCTTTTCTCGACGTATTACTTCGTTTTCTTCCCCATCTCGGAATAATAATCAGGCTTTCAACGTTACGAAACCAGAGGAATAAATTTTGAACAGTTTACCTTTGTTCTTGATCCCAAACTGACTACTCTAATTATTATGATATTTATCTATAACGAACTTTGCAACTCTCTCTATCAACACTTTTTAATCAAACCCAAAGTAATCTTACTAAGAATCCTAATCCTTCTTCCAGTTTGTGAACTTTAAACGAAAATCCGATGCTTATTCTTACTTTCTCTTTTTTAATAACGAAACTTCTAGCAATCGCCAACTTTTTTGCAAGATTTTTTTAAGCAATCTTTTACCGAAAACTCCTTTATATCTGATTGTAATTACTTTAAATGTTTACCAAAATTCTATATCGGCCCATTTCTTCTTCTTCACACCATTGACGTATTTGTTATCGAAAGTATGCTAAAACAACTCAAAGATGGATATATTCCCGGCTCAGATGGTATCCCCGCCATATTTCTCAAAAAATGGTCTTCCACATTTTTTCTTTCCCTCTTAAAAATCTTTAATTTATCTCTGGAGAATTCCTTCAATTACGAAAGACCTGTTTCACAACTCCAATATATTAAAAAGGTCCAAAATGTGATATTACAAAATATCGTCCAATTGCTAAACTTCACATATTACCACAATATATGTGGTAGCACAAAATGTCAAATCTTAAGCTTTCGTTTTAAGTCTCTCATTTCCCCTAGATAACATTGGCCTTTTACAAAACTTCACTTAGACTTATCCATTTCTTCTTACCTCATAAGCCGTAACTATAAAATTTTACTAAAATCTATCCCACAAGGCGGCTACTGAGGTCCTACCCTTTTTATTCTTACTATTAACTATATTGAAATAGTCATCAAATATTCCCATATCTTACTCTACGTCGAAGATATCAAGATTTGTAAGACCATTTCTTCAACACATAATCCTCCTCTATTGACCTTGATATTGACAGAGAAACGTCTGGTCCTTGAATAATTTCTTGAAGCTTAATATTAACAAATGCCAATCAATCATTTTTTCACGAAAGCGCATCCACTTTCTTTCCCATCTGTTCCTTCTCGCTTTCGCAGAAATCGTTCCACCGCTCATCTGATCATTTATCTCACCCCATAGTCGAACAGATCTATTCATTCTGGTAAAGTAGATTATTGCGCTGGATATTATTTCTTAGGCATTTGATAGAGTTGTGTACCAGGCTTTCTTATCGAACATGCCTGAGCTTAGTATCACTGAAACCTTTATTCTTTGGATTAGAAATTACCTTCTGAATCGTTCAATACATTGTATTGGACGGTTTCAAGTTTAATCTTCACAAAATAAATACTGGTGTGCCACAGGGCTCTGTTTTTTCTCTAACTCTCTTCCTCATTTTTATAAATGATCTCTTGTCTAAAACTTCTAATGCACTTCATTGTTTTGAACAACTATACCATCAGCTTTTCATACGCGTTCTCATAATCACGTCCATCTCCTTCGGAAGTCAAATTTCAACGGTATCGTTTCACAAGCTCATTAAACTCCGAACCTTAATGGTGTATACGAAATCATGTGGAGTTAATTGCTTTGAAAATTTTGAAGCAAAATGTACCACTTCTGCCATTGTTCCTGGATGTCAATTTTATCGAAGAAACTGAAAAGCTTGGAATGTTTGTCAACGGAGCTCTTCGCTGGAATGACCACACTCTCAAAACCGTCGAAATCACAGCTAAATGCTTCGGATTTCTATATCGAGAAAAATTGTTACTCTTTCTGACCTAATTGCAATTTATAAGACATTTATACGTTCAAAACTTGAGTAGAACACACATCTTTGGACAAGTGAATAGACAAGAATAGAATCCAGAACACAGCATTTAAACTGACAGCAAACAGAACTATCAAGCAGCCCATCTCCTGAACACCGTCGGAATGTTTCATGTATTTGCTTGTTTTATTGCTTCTTTCACAAGCAGTGGTCACTGGAAGTAGCCAGTTGCATTTCTTCCCTGAATCAGTTCACCCATTCTGCCCGTTTCCTAGGATTGCTTATCAGTCCACCCTCGAACCTAATTTTAGACGTACCGTCTAATACAGAGATTCGTTTTTAATCGCACAACACGTTTATGGAATAATCTACCCGGCACGGTATTCCTTTGCAAATATTCAAGACCAATGTTCATTGACACCTCCTTTCTCTTCCCCAAAATTTCCATATCGTTCGCCTATATGTTAACGTTCATCATTTTATTGGTATCTGAATAAACATGTGTGAATTATAAAACAAAAAAATCTCTTTCAACTCTTATTCCCATAATCTACGAAATATCTGTCCACCCACCATACCTCTAATTGCTCCAATAAACCTATTACCCTCATGCTTCGGAGGAATAATTGTAACATTTACTGTTTCGACTTTGATCTTAGTTAAACCTGCTTAAAACTCCGTCTTCTTAATGGGAGTTTCTCAGCTTTAAGATATGATGAAAGTTATATTTAGATAAGATTAAATCTAAGCTTGTATTAAGCCAAATAAAGGGGCTTGTTCCCTCCCCCTCCAAAATTAAAAAAAAAAAATCTAAAAAAAAGTCACAAAAGTAGAAGTGACATCGCTCACTGTCAATATCTAGTTCAGAATTTTGAAAAATTGTAATAGTTTGGCATTATTCTTTCAAGAACTGTGTTAAAGAAGTCGTACTGATATGGGCATATCGAATAGTTGAAGAACTGGTAGCGGCATTCACATAATATGGGAGAAAAAAAGTTCTTAGACCATGCTAAGGAGTTGCAAGGGTCTCCTTTTTTGAAGTTACAGAACTTCCCTTCATCAAGAATGCTTTCCTCGGAGTATAGATTTCAAGTCATCGCCTTACGCAAATCATTCTGGTTCGTAGTATTTTCGTCGATGAAACTTTATAAATTACAAAAATTACAATGTACATATGTACATACAAAAAAAAACACCAAAATGTAATATTCCTTTGATAGAACGAATACCTAGACTCTAGACTTATTGGAAATATTTACATCCATTCAAACAAAATTCAGTAGAATTTCCCTCTGTGTATGACTTTTACAAATTCTACCTTAAAATTAAAATTCAATTTCCTACTCCAATCAGCGTTAACTCTAGTTTTACAGTTGTTTCAGGGATTTCTAGGATTTTGTACAAAAACTTTTCTGTCATATGTTGGTAGTAGGTAGGAGTCTTTTATGTTACGTGTCCATTTATTAAAGTTCCACGCAACAGGAGACCCTCAGTTCACCATTTGTAACATTAGGTTAGATGTTCCTACTCTGACTACATGAAGTCGAACCAAGCGCGAGGACCCTATCGTTTCTCTCTCTGTCTCAACACTGGCGCTGCTGTGCTAGCTAAATGCTCTACAGGAGAGGTAGATACACTTTAGCATTTATGAATTAGAAATTCCATTGAAGTGAAACAAATTGAATTTGGACTGCGTTTCATGACGCAAAGGCCATTTTGCCTTTCACATAAATTTTAAGTGAACATGTCCTTTGTGTCAAGGATAGAGAAGATAGAGAGAAGAGGCCTTTTAAAAGTGCAATATTCCACCGTGTAAAGCTTGTACTGATATTACGCAAACTTGTCTATACTATAGAGAGAAAGAACATTAATTTAATTGTTCTCGACAAAATGTCTAATGAAACATTTTAAAACCTCCTTCTCACTAGCTCTCTGGTGTGTCTGTCTGAGGAGAAAAAAAAATCTTCATGTCTTAAGGCGCAGGAGGTAAAATTATAAAATTACTTGCATGCTGAACATATTCTCGAAAAAGTAAAAAGAAAAACAAAAATACATGGAACCCATCATGCCAGGACTCTCACGAGTACGAGTCGTGTCAATATGTATATTGGCCCCATATTTGCCTTGTCTCACTTTGGTGGAGATTTTTTTACATTTTTTTGTTCCTACCTTAGCCCGGTTACACCCATCTATAGTCACCGCATAATAAAGTAAGAGAACTAAGTTATAAGAAAGAAGGATCCCACCACCCAACTCATAATATCCTTCTCACCATCAAGCCATGTCCCACATCTGTAACTACCTTCGGGAAGATTTGTACTTCATTTTTAATGATCGCTGAGGGTTTAGGTTACTGTACTCGCGCTCTCTGTCAGGGTGCCTAGCCTCATTGTCATGCTTTATGTATTCATTAAGGATATGCCAGGATACGACAACGACGACGTTGACGACGACGTGCTTCAATCTAGACAGGTAAACAAGGCGTTAATTAGTGTATCTTGTTATTATTCTGCTTATTCTTTGTATGTGTATGTGTGTGTGTACTTGTACCTCTACATTATGCAGGTATATTACTAAGTTTATATTTTTCTTAGTCTAGGGGTATGTGAGTTGCTTTTATTATGTGTGCTTCTCTGCAAATTTTGATGATTATGGACGGTTTTCATAGCTTTGGGCAGTCTAAGTTTACCTTGGAATAAATTTTTACTTTAAATTATTAAAATATTTTTGCAAACGCGAATTTTAAATATATTGTTTTATCTAAAGGGTCTTTCAATAAGTGCAGGAATATTTTGAAATAGAATAAAACAAGCTCTGTGTGAGATATTAGCAAAATACTTTTTTTTATTTTAACATTTTGTATGTATGAAATATGACATCACAATGGCTAACACTCCCCGTGTGCAACTAATTTCAGGAGCAGTTGGAAGCGAATTCCGATTTCAGAAAAAAAAAACAGTTGGCCTCAGAAATGGAACAATACAAAACCGGGAGGCTTTCCGCCGATTTCTGAGGTCAACCCGGCGAACCCCACAGGCGGATCACTAGTTTGAAGCAGATACGTGGGAGAGTTATGATCCCCTCGACATCGAGATCATAACAGCGCCGAAGCAAAGGAAGAAGAAGAAGAAGAAAAAAAAACATTGTTTGTTGTGGATTTTTTAGTGGTTAAAGTTCTTAGGAGAAGCGGTCTTTAAATCTTTAAATTTCCTAATAAGCAATCGATTTTAATTACATTTTAAGACATGGTGGCATAAGTACCACCAGAGTGGATTTCCACCCTCTACCCACTTTCTAAGAAGAGGTCAAAAGTTGTTCAAAATGAAAGGTATACTCTTCGGAAATAGTGAATTTACTATTACATACAAATTTTTTCTGCCACATCCATTTTTGGAGGCATTTTTCTTACGAAAATATAATTTTTTCTTGGAACAAATTCTCAAAGATCTTCTAGAAGATCTTCTGAATCCTTTAAATGTTGATTTTGATAGCTTGCAGCCTGTTGAATAAGTTCCTTGCCTTGGATTTCACTGACATTTCTTTCAATCCTTTAGCTGGATTGCGCTTAGGCATTCTTAGTTGATCATTGTATTTTAATTTGCGGTCGATTGGAAAATTATGCAGTGGTTTCTTGGATCTTCCCTCGATTGTCCTGGCTTAGATTTGATAAGAAATGTTTCAGTACTCTGATATGCTTTCAACTGTTGATACACTTAGGTTTAGATTCTTTAGTTTTATTTGTCGAATGCAAAGATTTTTCTTGCGGAACAACGCACTCTTGGTTAATTTGGTAAAATTTTATACTTATATTATTTTATTAATTAATTATTTTACGAGTACAAACTAGGTAGTGGTTGAAAAGGAATTTCCGAAAAATGGTTATTAATGGAATTGGAACCATTTTTTTTTTTCTCAAAAATTTTAAAACCGATTATGATAATTTTTTTGTATGTTAAGGTTTCCCAAAAGTTTAAATATTATTGTGTATTCAAATTTTCAAAAATATTTTTTTTTTTGGATTTAAAAAAAAAATCAAAATTTATTTTTCGAAAAAAAATATTTCGAAAACCCCATTCTCGATTTTTTTAAACTTGATAAATGAAAGTTTCTTAATATAACCTACAAGATGTGAGAAAAAAATATTTTACCTAAAAATAACCATTCCCACCATACAAATGTTGAAAAATGGTTTTCGAAAATCGTATGTTTCTCAAAAACTTTGACGATCTATAATATATAAAAAAAAAATTTGAAACTAAGATATTACTCACTGTATATAGCATAGAACCATTTTTTCGAATCTTGAATTTCGATATCTTAAAAACGTCTCAGTATTTTTAATGCTTACAGTAGTAAATAAAGTGCACGACTGGGTGGCACGAACTTGCTCCTATGTAATAGACTACGAATTTTAAAAACGAATGTTATTAGAGAAAACTGTTCATAAGGACAAAATAATTTTTTTAAATTCTTTTAGTAGTAAGAGACTAAAACAGAATGCTATGCAAATATGAATTTATGGAAGAACAAAAATTAAAAGTCGTTGTAGTGGTTTTTTAAAAAAATAGCTTTTATATGAAAAATTTTTAAAAGATTTTTAAGAAAAAATTTGGTACGCCAAATTTTAGTTGTTATTATTGTACGAATGAAAATTAAATTTCCAAAAAAAATTACTAAGCCGTTTTTGAAATATCGAATTTTCAAAAAAAAAAAGTTTTTTTTTTTCAAAAATTCAAAAAAAAATTTTTTTTTGGTTTTGAAATGCAATGTTTTTAAATTTTTTTTTGGTTTTGAAATGCAATGTTTTTGAAACTTTTTAGAAGCATCTCTGTACGAAAATTTCATTAAAATCCGTTATGTCGATAATGAGTAATTCAAAATTTGAAAAAATGGTTCTATTGTAGCTATAAGCTGTAATATCTTAATTTCGATTTTTTTTTATTAAATTAAAGAAGAATTAATTGAAAGAACGAAATTTTTATCAAAATTCTAGGCGCCGTTTCCGAGGAAAATACGATTTTTGGAAACCATTTTTTAACATTTGTATGGTAGGTACCTTTAGTTTTAGGTGAAATAATTTTTTTATATCGAGAAATTTTCATTTATCAGGTTTAAAAATATCTAGAATGGGGTTTTCGAAATATTGAGTTCTGAAAAAATGTTGAAAATTTTTTTAAAAACCCAAAAAAATTGTTTTTAAATTTGCATGCTCAATTCTATTCAAGTTTTCGGGGAGCTTTAGCAAAAAAAATATGATCAAAATCGGTTGTACCGTTTTTGAGAAAATCAAAATAAAAGAAATGAGGGCGTAACCTCAATAATCATTTTTCGGAAAATTTTTTTCAACCATTATCTAGCTTTAACTAAAAGAAATTTTTTTGTGTTTTTATTTTTTCAATCTATCGACCAGTTTTTGAGAAAAAAATATATGTATATAAAATTTCGAAAAAAAAAATCGTGTGGCAGGTACCGTTATTTTTGGTCTTAAGAAAAAATTTAAAAAAAAAACGAGTGGGGGGAAATGATATCTACCAATAAGTTTCAAAAAAAGTGGCCCAGCCGGTTAGGCTGTAGTTGAACAGACAGACAGACAGAATTGCGAGACCACTTTTTGGTCTTCGCTATCATCGTAATGTCAACTTTGATCAAAATTTAAAGTTCGATTTTTTACGAATGAATAACTTGCCTTATATAGTATGTACCTATAAGTCGCAAGTAAAAACTTTAAGTTGGCGCACCAAAATTTTTTCTTACAACTGTTTTAAGAATTTTGTATTTTGTTCTTGCATAAACTGATATTTGCTTAAAATACATGGCATCCTGTGTTTATCTGCAACTTCTAAAGGAGTTGTTTTAGACATGTGATAAATGAATTTTATGCTTAGAACAGTTTTTCTGTAATAACATTCCCTTTTTAAATTCTAAGTCTTATACATAAGAGCAAGTTCGTGCGACCCAGTCGTGCATTTTATTTATTAGTGCATGCCATTATCTAATAACCTTATTGGAATAACTCTGGCGCATAAATCAGGCTGAATTTGACCAATGTCATTGATAATGTTGGTTTTCAGTGGTTGTTTGTGGTTTATTGCCATAGAACTGCGACTTATAAGGTCTTCCCACAAGAAGAATTCTAACGAGGTCAAATCGCACTATCTTGGTGGTCAATTCAAATCGCCTCCGCGTGATGTAATCCTTTTTGGAAATCAATCGTGCAAAATGTCCATTGTGGCACGAGCTGTGTGGTACGTAGCAGAGTCCTATTGAAACCACATATCAATCATGCAATTAGGGTCAACAAAAAATTTTTTTCATCGACCGATGATGTTGATGCCCTGACCAACTTCGTTTTCAAAGAAGTACTATCCGAAGATATGATGATGACAACTTTCCTTGCTGACGAATCCAATCATCCAGAAATGGATGATGATTATAGCGACCACAAAAGGAGGGAAGTGGGCGAAATGTTGCTCAAATAGAAGACCTTCTTTTATAAAACGATTTAATCATTTGCATAATGTTGTTGAACACTCCAGTTCTTCATTGATTTGCAAGACAGATAAAATAAAAGGACACCAGATCTACCGTTAACAATATGGCCGCAATCAGGTGTCAAATTTCAGAAAACCCTATTGGAAAACCATTTATGTAGTACATATTACAGTTCTTTCCGATTTGTAAAAGTGTTATTAATTGACAGATTTATTTGAATTTTTTTGTCTAGGCCCAGAAAAAACAAAGATATCAGAAAGAATTCAATACCATCTGAGGGTCATCTATCTGACTTATCAAACAGCTCTCGTATCTATGAAGTTAAAAATACGCATATTAAAAATGCAAATATTTATCACACTTCTTCTGTATATTTAAATTCTTATGTCTACAATACAAATCTCCACAATGGAAGTAGTAAATATTCTCTGTTGCTTCGTTAACTGTATATGGCTCTGGTCTCAAAGACACTTCAGATATTCTGAAGCTTTATTAGTCTATTCAAGGGTGGTTTATTTGAAAAGATGACTGACCAAACCCTTTCGTCGTGCGTCGTCGGTGTTGAAAACTAACGTATACACGATACATTATTGACGTTAATGACTCAGTTTTCCAACTTGCAGGCCTGCTGCCTTGATTTATGGTCGGTTGTAGTACTATTAAAATTTTTATTTAAGTACGAGTAAAGTTCAATCGATTACCTCCCTTTAACTAAATTTTAATTGTTTTATTATCAGTCACTAGTCACGTACTATTTTCTTTTAATCCAAATCTCTTCGGCCTACATTTGTTTACTTAAGTTAACTAATAATTTTACATAGGTAGTTTGATTAATAACACAAATGTATGGTAAAGGGTGTTTTTTTTTCGAAGCCTAAAAATTTAAATTTGCATAAAACAAATAATGTTAACTGTCATAATATGGGTTCTATTCGCAGGATACTTTTCGGGTATCAGTGCTTAAAATTAATTTCAGTGATATATGCGATGTTGCTAACTGGTGTGTAGCCCAAAATTGAAGTTATGATTTTTGAGCTCTTTATAAGGTATATGGGGTCGTTTATCCGTTCTTTTAGCGTGAGTATACTCATGTGGTTAAGTGTCAAAATATACCGAGCACATAATCTGTGATCGGTCAAATTCAATGTCACAAGGAATAGTCTTATTAGTTAAAAACAAAGTCTCTACAAGAAACATCCTTTGGTAAGAACCAGATATAATACAATCTCTTGTCAATAAATAAGAAAGTTATGGTGGTCATAAGCTAGAGTTATTTAAGCAAATATTGCCCACCTAAATAACAAATTACACATAATTGAAATTAAAAACCTTTTTTTTTTTTTTTTTATAATTTAATCACGCTCAAGGGAATATGAACACCCTTTTAAATGTTTAATGTTTCAACACAGCGTGGGCGTGAAGTTACGGAAGAGAAAGAAGGATAGGAAAGATGTGTGGCACGATGTTCTGAGACTGAAGGTTGTTGTCTCAGATATTTTATCTCCAGGGATGGCGGCTGAACTAAAGCGGAGAATTGCCGTGTCTTATTTCTATGTCCCTTATAATTCGCATTATTTTTATTCGTTTTTCATCCTTGTTGGGCATACTAGTTTAACTCAATCACATATTGTTAGTGTTATGCCTAAACAACATGTAATGAGTAAACCAGCATCCCATTGATGACAATTTATAGAAAGTTTTAATGGAATTAAAGAAGACATAGACGACGGCAGGAATCGAACCTGTTATATTGAGGTTGACAGGCGAGCACACAACCATCGTGCCACGACCACCCACTTTATATTCATAGAATTTACTATTCCAAGTCTCTTTTCCCTTTCCCAAAAGGATCAAACCTATTTATTAAATTAAATTATTTTGTTAATATAGCTTAGCTCCACTCGTCTTCTTGGTATGACGTAAATATAAAAAATATATTTCAAACGGAAAGGAGAGTATTTGTTTGAATCTAACTCTCCATCCAACTTTATGTTGAACAATATTTACGTCCGTTTTATAAAACACACCATTCAGTCAATCGTTCATTTTTCTTAAAAAAAAAATAAAACTCGAACCCGATGTCGTCAAAAAAGGACTGCATTTCGCTGAAAATGCTTCCGAAAATCACTTTCTACATCGCCATTCAGGATCTCCAAGAGTACATATCACAATCTTTCTTCCGGAGAAACACAGTGCAATTGCCACCAGCCCTGCCATGGTCGTGTCATACCCGTCCTCAACCGAAAGCTATTCAAGTGTTTTCCATTGCATTGTTAGGCGGTTCGCCGAAAGAGTCTCTTACTACGTTTTTTTTTTCTATTTTGAATGCACTTAGCAATATACTTCTGTCATTGCATATCCTAGGCACCATAAAAGGATACGTACGAGTGTGTATTTTTGTTCTCCCTCTTAGCTGTGTATTGTTTGTATGTATTGTATAAATGTCATTCTCACACTATTGACACATCCTTGCATGTGCCTCCTAGCAATAGTACTTGAAACATGATGTTAGCTTTATTATATTTCACCAACAGAGGACGTCTCTGTTGTATAGCATCCAGCATCCAAAAGTATAAAATATAAAACAAAGATAACAAAACGTATATCCTGTCAGAGTCGTTGCAAGGAGTGTGAATGTAGAAAAATAAAGAATGCCCTTATACCCATCCATCGTCATCACATTCCAAAGCTCAACTTTAGAGAGTATTTTGTCTCCCTGGCTAGATCCTGTTCTAAGTTCTATTTGCCATGTGTGTGATGTAGTATATGCAATGCAATTTATCGCTTCAAGGATAATACCATGCATTACACACACCATCCTCTTGTCACGAACACAACATAAAAACAAAGGAAATCAAAGGATAATAGCACCCTTCGTGTCGGAAAAAAATATTATACGAAAAAGGATTCAATCTGAAGTGTTGCACCAAACACATCAAGTCCGTGGGAAGCGATTAAAGGTATTAACGAAGAACCCACACACAACCGGATGAAAGAAGATAATTCCAAAAGTCCTTTTTGCACCAAACAACTTATGTGAATGCGCACAAACAAACATACATACTCAGCCAGTAGATGGAGTATCCTTTTCATTGTTTGGTTTCTTCGAGGGATTACAACATTCATTGAAGCAAGTGTTGCGCTCTTTGCAATAAAGAAAATGACTTAAGTGATTTCGGTGAGTTATTGCTGCGGTTTGTGTCTTGGATAGGTTTCGTTGATGGTTCCTCATCAATTTTATCACACTCATCATCATCACCATCACCATTGCCATCGCCATCGTCATCGAATAGGCATTTCATTTGAGCTTTATGACGTGTATGCCTTTTGGCAGCTGTTTCAATAAAGAACAATAAGCTTGAAGCGTTCCTACTCAGCCTTTTCGGCCCAACCACGCCTCTTTTGTTCATGTTGCGTGAATTTTATCACAAAAAAAGGCAAATACTCGCAAAAAGGATCTGGGTTTTTAGCTATCCTGACTTATGAATATTTTATGAATATACTATCGTTCGTTATTTTTGTAAAGTAGTTAACCCGCGCTCGTTATGATGCAGTTAAGTTGAAATAGGTTGCCTTTGCTGCAAGGATAAGTGTGGCCCTGGATATATTATTTGCATGCGAAAAAACGCCCCTTTCATGTTACCTATATACATAATATGCCTTTTGCTGTATATTGCTTAGACCCCAAAAGGTTTTATTTTTATTGCCCGATAGTTTTATGATGTGGAGCACTATGTATGTATTTAGTTTTGAGGACTTGAGGTGTGTTTTGCTGGGTTAGGTGTAAGCACTTATTTATTTTTGCAAGGCAATTAAAGTATTTAATGGTGAAGTGAATGTAGAACTGGGATGATTTATAGTCCGAAAACCAATTTACGTTTCTATGAAATAAAATATTTTTCTAGAATTTTTTGCCTGTAGATAAATGTTATTTTAGTACTCTTTGTAAATTAATAAAAATAAAATGCACAGATGAGTAAAACAACTTTTTGATGAGTTGGATCTAAAAACAACGTGCCATGTGATTTCTTAAGCATATATGATTTTACGCAAGAAAAAAACTTCTAAATCATCTTAGGCGTTTTTACTTGCGACTTATAGGTACTATAAGGCAAGTTATGCATTCGTTAAAATAATAGAACTCGAGATTTTGATCAAAGTTGACATTACGATGATAGCAACGACGAAAAAAGTGAGTCTCGCAATTCTATCTGTCTATCTGTTCAACTAAGCCTAAGCGGTTCGGCCGATTTTTTACGAACTTGGTAGATAGCATTTTTGAGTTTTTGCCCCTCACGTCTTTTTTTCTTTTTTTTTAAAGATCAAAAATAACGGTTCCTACCACACGATTTTTTTTTCGAAATTTTATAAATAATTTTTTTTCTCAAAAACTGTTCCACCAGACTGTGAAAATTCGACTAGAATGTTGAAATTCAAAAAAAATCAGTTAGTTCTTGCTACATAGGTAACGCTTGGAAAATTTATTTCGAAAAATCGCTATTAATGGTATACTTCCCTGGGAACCATTTTTTTTTATTTTTTATTTTATCAAAGACGGCACAACCGATTTTGATAATATTTTTGTATGCTAAGGCTCCCCAAAAGTATGAATAATATTGTGTATTCAAATTTCAAAAAAAAAATGGATTTTTAAAAAATTAAAAATATTTTTTTTTCAAAATTTATATTTCGAAAACCCCATGTTCGACTTTGTTAAGCTTGATAATTCAAAGTTTCTTAATACAATCTACAAGATATGAAAAAAATCTATCTTACTTAAAAATAACGGTATATCCACCATACAATTCCTAAAAAATGGTTTTCGAAAAAAACGGCGACTAGAATATTGATAAAAATTTTTTTGTTTCGATTCATCTTTACGATCTACATATGTATAATTTAATGAACAAAATTTTGAAATAAAAATATTACCAACTGTACCTAGGACGGCTGATAAGTCCGCGGCCTAAGGTACTTAATGAAAGAAAATATATGGTTTCTATTTTTTATTTTTCAATATTATCTCCCTCAAGTTGTTGTTGTCGTCTGCAAATCTCCGGCCCCGTAAGTCGTTTTTCAATTTGGAAAACAGGAAAAAATCACTAGGTACTAGGTCTGGGCTATATGGAGGGTGGTCAATCTCTGAGAACCTCGTGTATCTTAGAGCTTGCCTCGCAAACATGTGCGGTGTGAACGGTCTTGCAGAAAGTGCACTCCGCCCGTCAGTTTCCCACGTCGTTTCTGTACAAAAGCTTCGCGAACATGAGTCAATAAATTGGCATAATATTGGCCATTCATCGTAGTTCCCCCGGGTAGGTAGTCGATAAGCAAAATTCCCTCGCTATCACAGAAAACAGTCGCCATTAGCTTGGACGCCGACTCTTCCACCTTGAATTTCTTCGGCGGCCTTTCTCCTTTTTTTATCCATTGCATGGACTTTTACTTGGACTCCGGATCATATTGGCGAATCCATGTTTCATCTGCGGTGGTTATCCATTGCCAAATGTCTTCCTTGTTATCACCGACTAGCTCCAAAAAATTTTTTGAACTTGCGAGTCGACGTTGCTTGTGGAGCGGTGTGAGCCATAATGATTTTTTCGACTTTTCCGACGTTTCCTTCGGTCACTAACGTGACAGGGCGGCCCGGGCGAGGGTTCCATAAAACAATTTACTCCTTACCTCTGGTGGGGGGAAGCTCCGAATCGTCTACACTTGTCTTTGACCGGATTTAATATGAACAGTAAAATCAATTTACCTTGTCGCCTGACTTTGCGTATGGCCGAAAGAGCGGTTCGTTTATCCAAGTAGGTCCTCTTGTTACATTTTCAGTAAAGACTTAAGAAGGTTAAGATATTTACGCTGGAAAGACTCGATACGATAAATGTCCAGAGTACTTGTCGAAGGCCTTACTGAAGTTTGCTTACATACATAGATACAACCAACTTGTCATGCGACTTCTGCATCACCGTTCTAGAAAGAACAGTGCAAGACTTTATGTCAACACTAGAGGCACGGAAACGAATATGATGGGATTAGTGGTCAATGAGGGCAAGGCAAAGGACGAGTATCAAGTACGAGTCATCAAGAAAGGAATTCCAACGTCCAACTAAAGCTTTGAGGTAGTTTAAGACTTTGTCTACCTAAATGCCACTATTCGGACAATGACATCAATGAAATTAAAATGAGAATAGCGCTTGCTCAGTGCTTCTGCTTCTTCCTCAAATTAAGAAGGCAATTGAGTAGTAAAGTCCTTTATCGAGGAACCAAAGTATTCCCTTATAAGACTCTTATCATCCCGTTCGTTCCTTATAAATGGTGCAGAGGCATGGATCATATCAAAGGTGTATGAGAACGTTTTAAGATATTTCGACAGAAAAATTCTCCGGACGTAAGAATTCTTTTAATCCAATCCGGATGGACGACGCAGTAGAAAAAGACCGCGGCTCAGGTGGCGCAGGCAGGTGGGAGAGGACCTTACCTAATTTGGCATGAGATGAAAAAATGGATACAGCAAGCTAGAGACCGAGCTGTCTAGAGCAACTTGTTTGTTTAAGCCTGTCATGAATCTCTAATTAAAATAGCCACTATAATTCAAAGCCACAAATATAATTGCGAAAGCTACAAATCAATTTCACCATAGTTAATGTAAACCATCCCCAAAACTTTTGTTCGAAAGAACCATTGAACCTATTCTCATTTTTTTTCGAAAATTCTCCGAATAGCCATCAGCTATCTATTTATTTCCGCCATGCTCGAACTTTCTTTTCTGCACAAACAATAGCTGGAGCCAGTCGATCCATCCACCCTCGTGGCATTGAAAATTTTCCAACATATATTTTACAATACGTAAGTACTTAAAAATTATCGTTTTCTTAAAGTAAACCATATTCTTACTTTAAACTTAAAAATACTCTTAATTGCAGTGTCAAAATCTGAAACGTATTCACGTGGAGTTAATAAAACTCTCACTTTATCAGAATTTACGTGCATCGATCGACGCCGACGCCTAAAAATTCTGTCGGTACGGACCTACCAATACCGTGAACAGCGAGAATATTGACATGTCACAAGCCAGCATTTCAGCTTCTTCAGCGATAAGCTCCCGTTGCCTATCGTGAGTCTAATTGCTATTACGCTGAATCTGGCAAATTGGTCCACGACGGAAAAGTCGAGCTTCCTCCCACATGTGCTCATACAGTCAATCCCGAGCCACAAAGTGCATCAGAACAGGAATACAGAATAACCTAACCCTAACTCCAACCCTAACTCCAAATTCCAACTCAAAATCCTTATTCAAGTTTTTCTAAAATTTAAATACCTACCTACTTAAGTCTAAATTCTAAATTTTAAAATAAAACCCTATAAAGCGAAAATAGTTTTAAATTTTGATAAAAGTAAATTTTGATAAAAAAATATAAAGCGTGAGTGATATAGATAAAAGAGAGGAAAAAAGGAACAAAATAGTGAAACCAATATTTAAAGAAGAAAAAAAAAAGTCAAAAGAGGAAAAAAAAATGTTTGCCTAAGTACCTACCAAATCTTGCCAAAACTTAAATAAATTAATTAACATATATATTTTCTATAAAACAAAAAAATATAAAACCAATTGCAAGATTATAATGAAGACGAGAACAACGAGTTCATCATCATTGTGAGCACAACTGGATGGATTCCAATCGTCATCAATAAATCAATAAGTGAGTAACCTAATTTTTTTTTATTTTTGTTGTGGCTTAATATTGGTAACCTACATAATATTACAAAAAAGAAGGTAAAATTAACAGATTTGAAAAAAAAAAATATAACATTTTTTTTTTATCACTACATTAAATTTTTGAATTTCAATGATTAAGATTGCTATCTAATTTTTTTTTGTACTGATAAGATTTAAATCTCTTAAAACGAAAGAAAATTAAGTCAATTCAATATAGCATTAAATGCATATTTTTTTTTTTTGTTTTTTTCTTATGATTATAATCTCAGTTTCTCTTTATAATCGGGATTATAAAGATTACAGAAACTCTCTTTGCTAAATCTCTCATGTTTTATAACTTGCTCTATGTAATTGTTGGATTAGCAACTCTTGTCTGCACAAAATCTGCAAAATTACAGATGATCACATTTACGCAAGTGCGATGATTTTTGTTTCACTCAAAAGAGAGTATGATTAAGTTTTATGTAAAAATCAAACAGCTGATCTACAGATCATAAATGCAAAAGAAAGTTAAATGTCAATGACCTTGTTCAGTTTAAAAGAAAGCATACACTTGATAATATTGTTAGTTTTAAGAATTAAATTGAAATAAAAAGGAAAATAATGAATTTTGAAGTGAAATTTAATGAAGTTATGATTTATTAAAAATGATGATGTTCTAAAATTTGTCTTAGGGAGGGGTAAGGGGTGAAGGATGGAGAGGTGATAGAGGATATGTGATGTAAGCGCATTCAGGGGCTGCACTCACTTAAACTTCTTTGGCAGGTGTAGTATGGAGGTATCTTTCGGTACTAATGGATAAGGGATGCCATTTAACCTTTTGGTTAACACAACATAACTCCAGTTGTGAATATAACGAGACGAAGACAATACTTTTTCTCTCATTCCGTTTTGTTTTTGTATGTCTAAATATGTGTGCTTATATACATAGTACTTTTCTGGCACGAATAATTTTTATTTTGGAAGGGTTTATGCAGCAAGATCCCCCCCATCCGGCGAGCGTAGCCGTGCTCACACAAGCGTGCCACCTGCTGTTACAAAGGGATAATTCGACCCAACTCCCAACCTTCACAAGCCCTGGGGCAACCATGAACTCTTGTGCCACCTCAAGTAAGTAAGTAACTAACTAATTCTGAGTTTGATTAAAACCCCGAATGTTTCCATTGTATTATTTTAAGAAATACCAATTTTCTGGAATCCTTCATATATGCAATGGTAGATCTGATCAAAGAATCAAATACAATTTTGTTTTTGTCTTACCCACTATGAATTGGCCTGTTCCATAGAACAAATAAAGTAATGAATGCAAATAACACACCATATGACAAACGTGCAATTATTTATACATTTTTAAGAGTTAAGCATTATTTTTGCTTGAAAATTGAATCCTTTGTTGAAATTAACAAAAAAGAAAATAATTATTAAAAACAAATAAACACATTTTTTCATCAATAGATGATTATATCGTTTTGTTTGAACAAAAGTGATCGTCCTTCAAAAATTAAAAAAAAAAACCATCAAAGAGTTAAACACACATCATAAACATTTTCCAACTTAAATACCACACACAACCTTAACCCACATTTCGTCCTGTTTAATATTAAATTCTAAAAGACACACAGGTATATCGCTCTATCAATTAACAATATGTTTGTGTATACATTTAAACAACAACCATGGCTATAGGAAAATCTCTATAGCCACAGAGAAGAAAAAAAGGATTCACTCAAGGACATGATTATATGCTGGCTGGTTTATAAATGAAATATCGATTTTAATTTCAAATGCCTCGCTCCTTCACACACTTTATCCTGCTTATAGGC
Organism: Philhelius festivus; assembly: GCA_963931855.1. Taxonomy (NCBI): domain Eukaryota; kingdom Metazoa; phylum Arthropoda; class Insecta; order Diptera; family Syrphidae; genus Philhelius; species Philhelius festivus. The sequence goes on along the minus strand of OZ007557.1, from coordinate 85,391,574 downwards.
ATTAACGATAATATTTGCTTTTTTTATCAAATAGACGAATACAAATGATTATCCCATAAAGGAATGTTAAATTACCGGAAAAAGGACACTCCAGCAGAACAGCAGTCTTCGATATCCCAGACACCCCTCCTCCTTACACAGAGCGTCTCGCTTGCCTTATCCCCAATCTATTTTCTTCAATCACTGTGAGCAATCTGCTGCTCCACACAGAGAAGCATTCAATGAATATAATGAGTATTCTCAACCCCCCCCCCCCTTATATACCTCCTGTTTCATTGCTCAATACCTATAACTATACCATCTATACCAAGGATGTGCAGTATCTGGAAATCACTGCGGTGTACATGCACCGATTTTGTCGAAATCGTTGACAGAGGTAGTCATAGGCCTATAGACATTGAGGTGAACTGTATTTATAGCACAATCCAAGATACCGAAGGGAGAAAAGGGCTCCGACGCTTACTATGTCACTGAACTCGTTCACCCAGTTTTTCTCAGCAACTGAATTCCAATATTCATCGTCCTCGTACAAGGTATAGGGGGTTTGCCTATAAATATTTTTTTTTTATTTTCATCCTTTGTATAGGATTTTTTATTCTGCTTTGTTGGATTCTCTTCATTGGGGAGAAGCCTTGCCTTATTGATGGAAAATATGGCCAGAAAGGGGTTATGGTTATAATGGCGAGAACATTTCCATGCCACCACATGACATGCAGATGGCCGACAAAGCAAAGCAAAGTAGAGATCATCGAGTGATTGATGACTTTGCTTAGTCGTAAATAATACACGAGAATTATCCTTTCACAAAAAAAAAGAAAAAAAAAACAGAAGAAGGGATATTCTCGTTGGCTTTCATATTTTGTTTGTAAATTGTGTGAAAAGTAGGGTAAAGTTTTTTGTTTCTTTTCTGGACCTTGGAATTTCGAAAATTTTAGTAGGTTTAATGAAATTTAATTTTAAAACTAATCCTGATTAGCTCAAATTTAAAAAATCTAGAGAATGATTAGTTTTGACATGAAGAATTGAGTGCAATTGTAGCTTAGTCAAAACTGGCATTTAGATAAGGCTTAGCTCAAACACAGCTGAAAACACAAAGATTTGACTACAGACGAAGTTCCTGTTAATCTGACACAAAATTAAAAAGTCTCAAGTGACGAAAATATCGATTTTTTAATTATATCTTTTAATCGGTGAATGCAATTCAAGGGAAGTTTGAGTTAGACTTCTAGATCTGGAAATTCTCCACTAAATTGAGAAAGTTAAAGACCTACCAATCATTCGGAAGATACATATATCCATACAAAATGGTTTAAGATTTTTGACAACTATTAAAATGAATATGCGCTTAAATATTATGCAGTTGACCCGAAAATTATTTCATTCCAAGGTAGATATCCTTCCATAACATTTTTTACGTCGAAAATGTTACTTACCATAGTGTAGCGTCTACCCATCGGACGGTTTTGTCAGCTTATGTTGATTGCGTAACGATGAAGAACGTAGAGCTATATGATCGCAGTACAATGGTCGATAGTTCAAAGTCGATTAGAATGGCACTACGAAATGTTGTTAGCGGAGGTAGAATCAACGGTGGAGTCTGCAGTTGAAGTTAAGCTGGACCTTATGTTAGCTAATGTGATATATTATTATATTACATGAGATCACTTAGGACATTCAATACTAGTAAGGTTTCTGTAAAGGATATGAGGCAGAGGCACTCTTTATGCCAAAAGCAGCTCTCGTATCCTTATTATGAGTTAGTGGCATCAATCAAGGATCCGGTACACCAAGTCTGTTCATTGTGTCATGTTCGGCTAGGAGAGAGACACTTGGAGCCTTGAATATTGGTTACCCTCAAATGGCACCAAGAGCCGGAAAGCGAAAGTATATTGAGTTAAAACTAAATGCCAGGAACGTGGGCCTGAGAACACCTTACACTCTTACACAAAATTAAGTACATGGTATCAAAAAAACAGACGAACATCTGGGCATAACCAAGGCCAAAACGGTATTGTTAATATCAGAAACTTCGAGGAAACTAAATAAAATGCACGACTTGATCGCACGAACTTGCTCTTATGTAAAAGTACTTTGGAGTTTAAGATACATTTTATAAAAAAGAGGCTGGGTGCGACCCACACTGATAACTTCCCATTTGTGGTCTTGAAAACTTTATATATATTTTGTATACATACTTCGATCATAGAGCAGTAGATGGGAGATCGAAGTAGATGGTTTCATTGTGTAATTGTTTTTGCGGTTTTTCCGGATTGAAAGGCTGTGATCTGCACTGGATATACAATGACTCCTGTTTTAAAAATCGATGATGCTTGTGCCATACTATGATATTAGGAAATTTGCTTTGTTTTGTTGATGATGAGGATACTTGTCGCTCATTTTATGTTTTTTTTTTTACAGAAAATGTTTTTAACTAATTTTAAACTTTTCTATTTAAAATGTTAAATTTCTTGTAATAATTACGAAGGTTAGTAGTTACATATTATATACTGAATTATAGATTTCCGTGTTTTTTAATATATCTGTGTTCCTACACCTTGAGTAGAATTTTACATCTTTTTCATGGACAAAAAGATAAAAACATATTGTGACGTTTTCTTCAATTTTACCATAGCTATTAATGGAATTTGAATATGTGGGACTTGGGTACAACTGAACAACCTTATTCATAACGTATGTACAGTACATACATTCTTCTAAAAACTAAGTTGATAATAAAATTATAAAATTATGTATTATATTATAGAAATTACTTTATTATTTCGGTTCCAAACATTTTAATTGAAAAAAATTTAAAAACGAAATATTCAAATATAAAAAATATGGTTTGGTTATTGATGGAAGGGTACTTACAAAATATATCCGCTCTTAAACTAGATATATGTCAAATATAAACTATTTGTTAGAAATTGTATTATGTATAAAATTAAATATTGGCAAAGTCAATATCATTGCTCGTTCTCAAGATATTCTAGTCGAAAAACAAATATTACCACTTTTTAGTAGATTTTTTTTATAGTTTTGTTAAAACTGTCAATTCGATACTTGTCAAAATTTAACCATTGTATTATGTCGATACCTTCCCGTAAGAATGTACTAAGCGACACTTCTTTCGAAAATGACTTTTTGATGAGGAAATATACTATATTTTAAGGGCCACGTTTTGGCCTGGGTTTCGCCAACCTATTATGCATGAAAAGGAAACTAGAGTACAATTAAAAAAATTTATCAACTGCCATGTTTTCTCATTAAAATAATGTTGCCCCCTGAAATTTGTATTATCCCCCAAAAAAATTATGCTAAGCGACATTAATAAAGATCTCATTGTCGTGAGCAACAAAAAATTTTGTTAGATGTCACTTACTTTAACCAAAATTGTCCCTTAGCACACTATGATTCAACTACAACTTTCTTCGTTTTTTTCGTTTCCTGAACAATTTTAGAAATGTCGCTTAGTATACATTCTTACGGGAAGGTATCGATGTATAAAACAACATACTTTAGAAGGCACTTTAGGTGTTCATTCCCAAGAAATTCGACTTGAAATATAATTTTAACTAGTTTTCACTAGAATTTTTAATAGTTTTTTTATTTAAAAAAAAAACTATTAATTCAATATTTGTCAACATTTTACCAATTGTACAAAATTATACTATGCATAAAATAAACTAAATTAGAAGCCAATATCACTACTAGTTCTTGAGAAATTTGAGTCGAAAAACAATTTTTACCAATTTTCAATAGAATTTTATATAGTTTTTTACTTTTTGTAAAAAAACTTTAAGCTGATTTTTTTTGAAATTTTCACCAGTTGTCAAACACATTATTTTTCGTAAAATAAAATTATTTTGAGTTTCAAATTGTTTTCCGTTCTTAGAATATCTGGGTTATGAAATTTTTTTTTCAGTTTTTTTTATTTAAAAAAATAACGGTATGTTAGTTTTTTTCCAAATTCATACCAAATCTGTATGACCTTATAATGATTACATTAAATTTTATTTGAAATCAATAGCATTATTTTTTCGTGAGATATTTGAAACTAACCAAAATTTTTACTTTTTTTTTAAACCGTTATAGTGAAAAAACTACTCACTGAATTTTAATAAACGCCCTTTCAGCCTCTTTCGAAGTAATTATCTATTAAACAAAATTTATTTAAATTCGATATCTTTACTCGTTCTTGAGATATCGACGTCGAAAAATGGTACCAGAACGTACGAACGTACGTACACACACACACACAGACATCTCTCTAAAAATGATTGATAAAGCCTCTAGGGACCTTGAAACGTCGAGAAATGTCAAAAATTCCAATTTGACAAATCGGACCGATTACAATAACTCCCTATGGGAAGTTAATATAAAACATGGATTTAATAAGATAATAATGTTCAAATGCATAAAATTGACTTCTGATTTCTAGAAAAGTATGAATTTAGGCAAACAAACTTAAAAAATCGTTTTATTATTAAATACATTTTTTATATAAGAAATTTCTTTAAAATTTTAAGTATTTAATAATATTGATTTTAGGAAATAATTCCAAAAAAATAATTGTTCATAGGTTTTGAATATATTGATTTAAAATTTTTTTTTTCAAAAAACCCAACAAATATTTTTTCGGATATTTTTATATACACTATTATCTTAAACTTAAGGGGACTCCTGCTGAAAATTTTGGGTTCAAAAATAGTGTTCTAAATTTTCCTGAAAATTTTTATAAGAAAAAATTCATATGACAACTGTTAGTATTTAATAAAATACATTTTAAAACGTAATTTAAAAATTTAATCGTCTATCGGTTTTCAAGATACATATTGAATTTTCAAAAAAAAAAATTGTATTATGTTTTTAAAAATCCAAGAGCTATTTTTTCGAAAAAAATTTTTAGTTTATATTTTTTCAAATGCAAAGCAGCTCCTGCATAAAGGTTTTAGTCAAAATCGTTAGAGCCTTTGGTGAGAAATTCGAAAATCAAAAAAACGGGTCTATGACAAGTACCGTTAGTAACATTTCCCCTCAAATTTTTTTTGACCAAAATATAGTCCATGTCTATAATATTACTCCTAATTTTTTTTGATCAAAATCGTTAGAGCCGTTTTCGAGATAAAAAAGATTTTGCAATACGGGTGTATGGGGGGTACCATTAGTTTCGGAGCTAAAAAAAAATTTCAATTTCTCCTCTAGGGAATCACCGAAGACCCTTAATTACCGAGTTGGACAAAAATACCTTCAGTAGTTTAGGCTGTAGTTCGAGGTACAGACATACAGACATACAGACATACAGACATACAGACAGACAGACATACAGACAGACAGACGGAATTGCCGGACCCAATTTTTTTTATCTTAGCTATCATCGTAATGTCAGCTTTGATCAAAATCTCGAGTTCGATTTTTTTCCTAAATGCAGAACTTGCCCTATAGTACCTATATCGCAAGTAAAAATGTATCTAAAGGGTTTTTCAGTAAGAGCGTATAGATGTTGAAGTGAAATAAATCGAACTATGTGTAAGGTATTAACAAACTTTTTTTGGATTGAAAGGCTCATGTGTGCCGTTATGTAAGCTATATGACATAATCTAAATGCTTGCTTCAGCTTCTTTCAGTGGCACGGATCCGAGTGCTTCAGAGTCATTGGAAACTCTTCTACATAGATCCAGCGGAATTTGAGCGATGGGTCGTGTTATTTTCGTCTTAAGGGCATCGGTCGATTGTGGTTTATTTGCATAAACCTACGACTTCTACAAGAAAAAGTCTAGCGGGGTCGAATCCATTGATCTTGCTGGCGTCACCTCTGCGAGAGATAACTTAACCCTCAAATCCTTCATGCAGAATGTTAATCGTGGCGTCCGCTGTTTAGTACGATGCGGCATCCTGCTAAAACCACATGTCGTCTAAGTCTTTGTGGTTCGATTTGGGTCATGCAGTTTGAGCTTCTAGGTCAATTGAATCTTGTATAGGTGTAGGCTTAAGTCCCGACGAAAAAAATATGCCAAATTGAAGCCTGCGAGATGCCGAGTCCTTGTGCACAGCGAGGAATCAACTGCCTCAGATTCTTGTGATCACTCTAATTTGATGTACGAATGTTGGTTGATTGATTACTGAACCGGCCGTCTTAAATCGGGCAACCAAACGTTGAAGAGTCGACTGTGAAGGGTCACCACGTCTATCGTAAAATGGCCGCAAAGTTTCCATTAACAAACACTCATTTTGGTAAGAAGGTTTTATCATTTGGACGTGCTATTGATGAAAACATCCGTTACTGAATAATGAGCAACAAATTTGATAGATGTCACCAAAACTACATGGCCGCAACAGGATGCCGAAATCTACCCGCTCCAATTGAAAAACCTTTAACTAAGTGTAAATAAGTTATCCCCGTGAATAACTGTGGAGATTCAGCGAATGAATTTTATATTCTAAATTCATGAGTTGGAAGACAAAGTGCAAACTTTTTGTAAGACTCGATTTGAGGGCTACCATTTTTGGACGAAAGGCAAAAAGAGGGAACCAAAAGAAACGTTTTTCAAAAGAAACATTTGGATTGGGAGAGAAAATTCATCCAAGACAACTATATGACATATTGTAGACTTTGACTATAATGGTTACGTGAAAGCCAAGAAAATCTCACAGAACCAACTTCAGGCTGACTGAGAAGACAGTGCTAACTAACCCATCGTGAATCTTAGAATCTTGGTGCCTGTAAGCAGCATACTTGGGATTGTACATGAATTAAACCAGAATTGTCAGATCCTTAAGTTGGAGCTGCGATATCAAAACATCTTCAAAAATATATCAAAGCGTTGGGAATTTGTATCTTTAAAATTTATTTCAGCTTCTCACGGAATAAGAAAAAATGTGAAAAATTAAAAACTTTCAATCTACATAGGTACTCATACATTCGAAAATTCCGTTCGCCCAGAAAATAATTTAAAAACAAATAAAGTTGATTTCATTTCGCAGAACTGAACCTATATGATAACTTTCCCAAAAAAACAATATTTCGGAATATCGATTCATACACTGGAAAAATTTTCTTACCTATATTTCCCTCCCCGTCTATCTTTCCGGTACCAATAAACTAATTAAAACACCCGTCAAAATGTCTAACATAATTCGAACATAATTTAGATGTGTTCAAATTTTGTTTTGGAAAAAAATTCATAGTTTTGGGAAAACCATGAAAATCTGTTACAGGTTGATTTTATTTCATTGGCATTTTTGTGGTATTTCACAATGGTAGAAAATGGTCGATAGCAATTTATTACAGTTGCCCAAGTTTTACAGCTCACCACCACCATTTTTGGAAAAAATTCATAATGAGCCACGAATAACATTTCGACTTGGCAGGATTTGTTAGTTAACAGAATAGCTGCTATTGTGATACTGAACATACGCTTAATTGATACACCAAAGATCACTATACCCTCATCGAGTAACAGTAAGGTGAACTTTTTGGGCCGGTGCGGTGGCTGCGTCATTGGGCTATATTTCTTTGAGGATGCCATAGGCAAGGTTGTAAAAGTTACTGGTGACCGCTTTCGGGACATTTTGGAAATCTTTTGTGTGCCAGAATTGGGTCAATTATAGGACTATAGAACAGGTGGTTCCAACAAGACTGTGCCACATCACACACAGCTTGTGCTACTATTCGAATTTACGACCAGGATCGCCTGATTTCAAGACTCCCGATTTCTTCTTGACGGGAAACGAGTACATTAACAAACTACGAGTAACCACAACCTCGATGATTAAGAGCTTAAGAACAGTATAAGAAACGCGAATTTAAAACTAAAGCCTGCGAATTTCTTATGCATAATGTGCTTAAAACGCTCGACTTTGCAACATGGCCATAGGCGCCCACTTGACTGAAATCATATTCCATACATAATGTTAAAGACCTTTTAATTAATCAATAAAATAAAAATTAAAAAATTGAATTCCATTTAAAAGTTACTGAAAAAAAAACATCGACCTGGAACATAAACCGCACCCTGTAGTATTTCTTTGAAAAAGCTTAAGCATACTCAAAATGTGAATTCACTTTTTTTTTGTCCGTATCCGAGAGTATACAATAAGAACGATGAGATGGAGAGTAGGACATGGAATTGTTTGTTTTTTATCCACTCCTTATCATCGATTCAACTTTGACCTAATTATAAGATTTCAACTGCACTAGCTATACAGCTTTATTTTTCGCTCTCTTCTCTCTGATGATCTGTTCAACTAAACTCATCTCAATGTCACCAATGCGGTTGGTATCAATGAAACAGAGAGAGACCATTTTGATACACATAAAATGAATGGGGCTCAATTTTCCTTACAATCCACAGGACATCGACAAGGATGATATTTTGTTTGCTTGATTTCATGTATTTGATGGGTTTTCAATCTTCATTTATAGACGGACGAATTGAAATCCAGGCCAAATACATGAGGCGACGCGACGGGTTGGTGGTGTTACCAATTCAATATGATTCGAGCCTAATTGCTGAGATGGAAAGTTTGTTATATTAGATTTTGACGATATATAAAATTAGTTCAAAATCAAGGAGGCGAATTGGTTTCAAGGACATGCAATTGAACATTTTTCAGTTAACTAGGTGACCTACTCATTGCGATGAAAAGTTCTGAATGTGACAGCTACTATGAGATGTCAATAGTTTTAAATCAATAGCGATTTCTTTTTATTCCAGTGAGTGTTTTCGATGGCCAGTGGGTGGTGGTGATGGGTGGTCTGTCACTTTATAAATAAATTGGTCAAAACCTTAAACAAAATTAAATTGGGAGGAAATTGTTTTTGACCAATTTTTAATTGAAAAATTCTGCATTTTTTAAAACCCGGGTCTATGGGAGGCTTTAATGATTATTAAAACGGTTTTTCCATAAGGGCGGGTAGATATCAAAATGGAATAAAACAAGCTGCGGCCTTGGCTTCTTACGGTGGCATGGAACCGAGTGGTCCAATTTTTAATGACTTCAAAATAGATCCATCTGAATTTGAGCGATGGCCTGTGTTATATTCACCTTAAGGGCATCGGTCGATTTTGGTTTATTCGTATAAGCCTGCGACTTCAGAAAATCCGCGAGGCCTATCTAACGCCTCTTGCTAAATCTTGGACACCGATTGTTCCCGCGATTTTGGCAACCACAGCCACCACGATACTCCTACAAGGGGGCCTACCTCATAGTTACTCTGAGGCAGAGAGGCCAAGCATCTTGCGACACAACAAACCACTCTACTTCCTGGGCACTATCACACGTGGTACCAGAATATAGCTTCCGGTGGAGCTTCGCAACCATGAAGATTACTCTTAGATGAGTGCCTTAACACACGAGGTCTAGGTTAGGTTAGGTTAGGTTAGGAGAGGTGTGCACAGCACAAGGCTGTTGCGTACACGGGGGCCTATTGGTCCATTGTGATCCCCTATTAATAAAAGCAGAGATGCTCCTAACTAATGTCTTATGTAGACTGGTTCATTTTCGAACCAGCCTGTGCTTACAATGAATTTTCTCATGTTTGCCATTGAAACCTGCGTTAGATCGTCTAGTTCACCAACAAACCTGTTTCCAAAGTAGCGGAGGCGATTTGCTTGGAGGTTTGGACAGTCACAGAGCAAGTGTTTAATGGTTTCAATCTCCTCGACATCCTGACAGCTCCTACAGAAATCTGGCGCAAATGCACCCATTCTTTTGGCCATTGTGCCAATGGCGCAGTGACCCGTCAGTACACCTATCAGGATTCTGATATTTTTTTTACTGAGCGATAAGATATATCGAGTTTCCTTTTCATTAATTTTAGGCCATAAACTTCTAGAGATAACGCAGTCGTCCCTGGAGGACCAGGAGTTATTGATTCGCTCTTTCGTTATTAGGTCTATTTTCCTTTTCACGCCAATCGGGATTTTTGGTCCCAAATTTAAATGGCTACTGCTGTTTTTATTTGATTCTGACCCTTTCCTTGCCAGTTCATCTGCTATTTCATTCCCTTCTATATTACTATGTCCAGGAACCCAGCAGAGGTTGGCTTGGTTGGTGTTGCAAATATTGTTCAGCATGTCTCGGCATTTTGTTACTGTTTTGGATCTTATAGTCTCACTGGCTAAAGCTTTGATGGCCGCTTGGCTATCCACGAAAAATGTGATCTCCGACGAGTTCAATTCTTTCGTGCGTACCAATTCTGCCGCCTTTTCAATAGCGTAAATCTCAGCCTGAAAGACACTACACTCATCTGGGAGTTTGAATGATTCTTTTATATTGAGAGATTCACAGAACACCCCAGCTCCTGTTCCTTCTTCCATTTTTGACCCATCGGTGTAGAATGAAATACCTTGTTCACTTATTAGTGAGTTGGATTCCCATTCCTGTCTTTCGGGTATAGTAGTGGAGAAGTATCTGTTGAAATCTATTCTGGGTGGTAAGTAGTCCGTTGTCACATTAAGCCCTGCCACTTTGTCATACCTTTGCAGGATAGACCCATGATCATGACTGCTGTGCTTCCAAGAGCCCATTTCTTTAAGCCGAATTGCGCTTTTGGCTGCTGTGCATTTTATGTGCTCGTCCAGGACTGGAAGATTTAAAATAATTTCCAGCCCCGCCTGTGGCGTAGAACTCTGTGCCCCCGTTATTCCTAAACAGGCTAGTCTCTGTACCTTATTCAGATTTTTGAGATAGCTTCTTTTTTCTACGGCCGTCCACCACACGATCGACCCATAGGTAAGTATGGGACGAACTATCGCCGTGTACATCCACTGTATGACCTGCGGTCGCATGCCCCACCGTGTACCGAAGGTTTTTTTGCATGTGTAGAGAGCGCATAATGCTCTTTTCACACGAGGCCTAGCAACCTCTGATGTGCACATTTAACCATCGACCAAGGTAGAAGCCAATAGCCAAATGTGCACACCTACGCCCACATCACCCAAACAACTCGACGAAATTGGATCGTGACATACAGCACCCAAGTCGTTAAACTCCACAATCGAAAAATCATATTAATGGGGAGTGTACAAGTACATAGACAATACAACATGCACTCAGCCCTGCACAAACAGTGACAGCTCCGGGGTCAGTTGGATCTCGACGGGCGCAGGCCCAATTCCCGATGCAAAATTCATCAAGTTAAAGTCAACGAAAGGCCGAGTTCTTGTGCTTAGCAAGAATTAGACTGCCTCGGTTTTTGCTTTGTTTGCACGGATGTTCACCCGCGAATGCCCTCGACAGATCTTGCTTTCCTTTGACGTCTATGACTGTTGGCTGATTGATTACCAAACTGATTGGGGGTGGCCGTGGCGCGATGGATGTGTGCTCGCCTGTGAACCTCATGATCACAGGTTCGATCCCTGCCGTCGTCTATGTCGTTTTAATTCCATTAAAAACCTTCTAAAATTGTCATCAATAGGTTGCTGGTTTACTCATTACATGTTGTTCAGGCATAATACTAACAACATCTAATTGAGTTAAACTAGTATGCCCAACAAGGATGAACACGAATAAAATAATGTGAATTATAAGCGACATAAATAAGACACGGCATTCTCCGCTTTAGTTCAGCTGCCATCCCAGGAGATAAAATATCTGAGACAACAACCTTCAGTCTCAGAACATCGTGCCACACATCTTTCCTATCCTTCTTTCTCTTCTTAACTTCACGCCCGCGCTGTGTTCCAACAATTAAAGGGTAATCTAATCCCTTGAGCGCGGGTAGATTATAAAAAAAAAAAAAAACCAGTCGTCTCAAAATTGCCCGCAAGCATTGCTAAAGGTGATATTGAAAACCAAATAATTGGAAGGCTTAGATCAGAAAGAGTGGAATAATTTTATTTTGTTAACAAGTTTCCTGAGTAGTCGATGGACCAAATGTAGAGAACAGTTTGCTCCCATCAATTCTGCACGTTTCTTGAATTTCAGCTTGTCGAAAAAGTTATTTCCCAAGAACTTCGTTGATGATTTCTTTGCAAGTTCAGTGTTGTCAAGAAGCAAATGCTCGTCTTCGAATGACAGCCACTGGTTTTCGGAAGCAGATGAGTTCGGTCTCTTTGACGTTTATCTTAAGTCCCCATCTGATATAGTATTCCCATAAGTTTTTAATATGCTCCTACAATCTCCTGGTAGCAACTTCTGGTGGAGAAAACGTGAAGCATGTAATGGAGTCATCTGCATGAACTTTCGTCTTTGTTCCTGGTATGTTGGCTTGTTGATCGGCAGTATAGATTTAGAACAGCAAGGGTCTAAGTTTTCATCCATGAGGCACTTCAGCGTTGATTTCTTTGGTTGGGAATTCTTGTTTCGCTACAAAGACATACAAATGCCAAAAGGTGATTTTTCTTTCCACAAGTTCCGATAGTTTGAATAGTACCTCATTTTATCTGAACGCGCCGTTGAAAGCTTTTTCAATGTTTGGCAGGGACGCGATAATCATTTCCTTTTTGTTGAGTTCAAGTGTAACTTCACTTTACAGACTCAGCAGTGGATGAGTAAGTAAAGTGTTTGTTCCAAAACCCGTTCTGGAACTCCGCTGTGACATTAACTTCTTTGCAAAAACGGTTGGTTTTTGTTTTCAATATTAATTCGAAATTGGCCGATATTCTTCCACATTTGTCTTCTTTGAAATGGGGACAACTTTTTCCAATTTTAAGGTGCAGGGAAAAAACTGTTGTTCAGGCAGATTTTTAATCAGCAGGAGAACAGCAGGGCTTGGTAACCTTAAAGTACATTCAAGAAGTTAGAAAACTAGTCGCTTCCTGCTGATTTTTTTGGGTTTCTGGTGATGATGACGACAATCACTTCTTCAGGAGAAGTTAAAATATTAGTCAGAAGTGGCTCTGACGAGAAGTTTTCTGCGTTCAATGAGGTCTTGGTGTCGGGGGTAGCTGATATCTCCTCAAAGCAAATTTCTAATTCTTCGATAACTTCAGGAAGGTGTATGGAAAACCGGTTTGCGAAGGTTTATATTTTTTCAGCAAATTTTATCAATCTTCTTGTCCATAAAGGATGCTCTATGATGTTGAGGTTCAGTTCACACCTTCAACAATCATTGATCTTTCGAACTTGACACAGCTAGGTTTAATATATCTTCGAGCCTATTTGTGAAATCTTTTTTCCAGTGATGGTTAACTGTCCGGTCAAACATTGTGTTGGTGCACTGAAGTTCTAAATACAGTTCCCGGTTTACCTCACTTTCTCTGTTAAAGATTCTCTGGTAGATTCATTGGAGGTGTTTTCCGAGCCTTTGTTGGTGAAAATATAAAAAAGGTCTTGAGAGGTTGACAAATGTTAATATGTATATGTTGACGCGACAATTAGAGCAGAACAAGTACCTATAGTCACTTAAATTTAATTCTCAAGAATTCCCATGAAAATCTTGTGGCAGGAATGTAATCGACCTACAATTGTCAACGGAATCTGAGAGGTGGTTTTTCCTAGTAAGGGATATGAGACCAAAAACAAAAATGTTAAAATAAGAACCAAGATCTTTTATACAAAAACCTTCGTGTAACAAGAAGTGCTTCATTCAACCAACACCAATTCGGAGAAAGTGGGCGGATACCACGCCCCCTGAATGGAAAACCTCAAATTTTATATTTTTTCCTCTGCTTGCATGACAAGACCTACCATTGTGCAAAATTACAAGATTTTACGATGTCGGGAAGTGATCCATAATTTTGATGATCTGTCAGTCAGTGAGTTACGGTTTTTGTGATTTTTGAGACCTTATATCTCAGGAACCGCTTATGCTAGAAAATTGAAATTTGGTGAGGCGCCTGTGCCTGACTAGCTTAGCAAATATTCGGAATTTTAAGTTTCTGACTTCATTGGTACTGAAGATAGGGGTGTGGGGTCGAAAGTCGCCTGAGTTTATTCCTGTAAAAAGGGTGTAGTGCCAGAACTTGGCTGGGTACTACCGTGCCCTTTGATTTAGATTTTGTTTTGAAAAATTAAAAAATCAATTTTTTAATACTTTTAACTTGTTCACAATTATTCTTTAACAATAATTGAGCCATTACCATAAGCCATTAATCTTGATTTACACTTTTTGCCAATATCGATAGCTGTCGGAATGTTCTTGCTCTTACATAAATTATGTGATGTTCACACTGCCGCTCCGATATCGATATCGCTCCAGTATTTATTCGTCTGTTGTTTTTTTTCGAACGATACATATTTACACGAAGAGCCTTTTGATGTCTTCTTGCTCCGAAAAATTATTATGTTAAATGAATCGAAACCGAAGATAGGCCGAATCAGTACTGGAGCGGTTTCGATTGTGTGAATGCACTCATTGTTTCTTGTTAAAGAATATTTTATCGAAGCAAGACCTCTCAATATCGACATTAAAGTGTGAATCAAGCCTTAAGACCTGACTATGATACAATTTTTCTTATAGAAAATTTCCAGGAAAAATGGCATTTGTTGAAAAAAAAATTTAATCAAAGCACAAATGAAAGATATACATACATTCACGACTTGAATTCATTGACAATGGAAGATTTATTTATTCTTTTCTTAGCCCAAGTCCACAGCTCTAAGGATATTATAACGCAAAATATCAAGACAAAGACTAAAACATTATTAATTATAAAAATAGGATATAATTAATGAACCACTTTCTATAGATGTATGTGTATCTGTTACTGGTTTTTAACGAAGGAGAATTCATTATCCCATCATCTTACTGAGTGTCCTATTTTTTTTTGCAGGCAAAAAGGTGTACCACACAAAAAGGAGCAGCAACAACAGATACACGAAAACAATTAAAACCACCTCGTTCTGTTCTTGGGAAAAATAGGCCAACGTTGAAGGTGTATGTATGTATGGTGTATAATGTTGTTTACTCCTGGAAACTCTGTAGAATCCCCGAGGTGGGTAAGCAAGAAAAATTACATTATTAATTCCTGAAATAAGATGCACTTTATGCTGAAGAGAGTTTTTCACAAAAAAAAAAAAAATAATTATATAAAATTTTACTTTGAGTTAAAAATTTGTATTTTATAACAACTTTTTTTTTTGTGTTTTAGTTTTACTACCTACCACCTTGCTGTTTGAATACTTTTACTATGCATTTGTAATAAACTCATAATGAGGTCGTAAAAAAGTTTATTTTTTATTCAAACAAAAAACTATAGCTTCATTGTGGGAAAGCGCTGCTGGTAGACAGAAAATAGAAGTGTTTGTTTATTTTTTTAATTATTTTATATTTTGTGCACTTAAAGTTTTTAGCAGAGATAGATGTTATGGGGGAAGACCTGATTTCAAACGAGCATTAAGGCCGAATTGGGTAATATTTCAAACCTTTGAGAATGCAACCGACACACTTTCAATAACAAATAAATAAAATCAATAAGAGGATCGAAAGATCGTGAAGAACCAAGTCCTATTGTGACCCTCATTCTCAACTTCTTGTTCCTTAGTTCTTAGTTCGTAAATCAGTGTTAAGATTTCAAGGAAATAGTGGCTGTGGCTCCACAAGTGAGTGTTCTAGGTCCAGTTTTGTAGATGTTACTTACACTTGATGACAATATCAAAGCCACATTTGATAATGTATGACCAAAATCGTAATTCGAGCTGAGACCAGAACGAAAGGAAGCTACAATAAAATTGCCACAAATATTCCTGATAATTTCA
The DNA here is from genome assembly GCA_963931855.1 of Philhelius festivus. Lineage (NCBI taxonomy): Eukaryota > Metazoa > Arthropoda > Insecta > Diptera > Syrphidae > Philhelius > Philhelius festivus. The sequence goes on along the minus strand of OZ007557.1, from coordinate 85,375,929 downwards.
TTGATTGGTAAAAAAACATGGCGGATAATCTGCCATTCTTAAAATAGGTATACTAAAAGAGTTCAATTTATAAATGATGCATGAAACCTCGGAATGACTCAAAAAAACATTGATAAGAGGCACTAAAGAGGCTTGTAGAGAAACTAAGCCTAGTGAAGTAAAGCTTGGCTTTAATTCACAAGCTAGTGAGTGACTTATGAATTAAAAAAATATAATTCAGCAGCTAGGAACTGACTTATGAATTAAAAAAAATTTAATTCACAAGTCAGTTGGTGACTTGTGAATTAAAAAAAATTAAATCATAAGCTTTTTAGTGACTTATGAATTAAAAAAAATTAATTCAGAATCTACTAAGTGACTTATGAATTAAAAAAATTTAAGTCATGGGCAAGTAAGTGACTTATGAATTAAAAAAATTCAAATCATCAGCAAGTAAGTGACTTATGAATTAAAAAAATTTAATTCAAAACCAACTTAGTGACTTATGAATTAAAAAAAATTTAATTCATAATTTAATGGATAAATGCTGATTAGAAAAATTATGAAATGGATAATTTATAAGCTAGCGTGATAATCTTATGATTTAAAAACTAGATTTGAAAGCTTTCGTTAATAATTAAATAATTATGTAGTCAAAACAAGCTTAAAAATTTCCAATCTACCAACTAACTTATGAATTAAATTTTTTTTAATTCACAAGTCACCACCTGACTTGTGAATTAAATTTTTTTTAATTCATAAGTCACTAAAAAGCTTATGATTTAATTTTTTTTAATTCACAAGTCACCAACTGACTTGTGAATTAAATTTACTTACTCCCTGATGACTTGATTTTTTTTAAATTCATAACTCACTTAGTAGCTGGTGAATTAAATTTTTTTTAATTCATAAGTCACTTAGTAGCTTAGGATTTAAATTTTTTTTAATTCATAAGTCACTTTGGGGTTGTGAATTAAATTTTTTTTAATTCATAAGTCATCTATAGACTTATGACTTAAGGATTTTTTAATTCAAAAATTTGCAACCCTGGTTGGGAATTGAACCCATCCCTTAGGCATGACAGTCTGGCACACTTACTGTTATGACGAGTCCTGACAAAAATGAAAGATACTGAAATGACTTTAAAAAGACGCAACATTTTTTCTACGTACAAAAAAATAGTCTTCTTGCGGTATGTCGCAATCGTAACAACAAAAAGTTCGGCTCAACACTGAACACCAGAACAATAGCCAAGTAGGGTTCAACACACATGAAATACAGTGGAGAGATAACTGCACAGCAAACTCCAAAATACAACACACGAGACAAATGTGATTCGAAAACTAGTTGCAAGAAGGTACTCATACTGAACCTATCTAAGCTTACGAAAAACTATTCTGAATCTCTTCCTGCATTAATTTGAAATAACTCTCCAACGTTGGAAAATAAATTGCTAAGTATTTTAATTAATCTACCGACCGTATTAGAAATAAAAATCTTATCAGAAATGTGGGAATTCCAACGATCCAAGATGAGAGAACAAGTTTCAGGCAATCTGCGAAGAATAAAAGCTTTCGGCTTGACGTTTTTAACGGTAAACTGTTTTAAAAATAAAAATAATAAATATAAAAATTTGTTATTTACTAGATCTTTAAGTTTAGCTAGAATAAAAAGAAATTTCTAAAAATAATTAAATGCCTTTAGCTTCAATGGCTGCCTGAACACTAAATCAAATTAAGCTTTTAGTTAAGCTAAAATGAAAAATGTAATAGATTTTACTATTTCTTTAATTAAGGGAAAATTCAGATATGTAAGTATTGCGATATAACGGGTGATTTTTTTGAGGTTAGGATTTTCATGCATTAGTATTTGACAGATCACGCGGGATTTCAGACATGGTGTCAAAGAGAAAGATGCTCAGTATGCTTTGACATTTCATCATGAATAGACTTACAACTTAGACAACGTCGAATTTTCAGTGAATGGGCCCTAGAAAAGTTGGCAGAAAATCCGCTTTTTTATCGACAAATTTTGTTCAGCGATGAGGCTCATTTCTGGTTGAATGGCTACGTAAATAAGCAAAATTGCCGCATTTGGAGTGAAGAGCAACCAGAAGCCGTTCAAGAACTGCCCATGCATCCCGAAAAATGCACTGTTTGGTGTGGTTTGTACGCTGGTGGAATCATTGGACCGTATTTTTTCAAAGATGCTGTTGGACGCAACGTTACGGTGAATGGCGATCGCTATCGTTCAATGCTAACAAACTTTTTGTTGCCAAAAATGGAAGAACTGAACTTGGTTGACATGTGGTTTCAACAAGATGGCGCTACATGCCACACAGCTCGCGATTCTATGGCCATTTTGAGGGAAAACTTCGGAGAACAATTCATCTCAAGGAATGGACCGGTAAGTTGGCCACCAAGATCATGCGATTTGACGCCTTTAGACTATTTTTTGTGGGGCTACGTCAAGTCTAAGGTCTACACAAATAAGCCAGCAACTATTCCAGCTTTGGAAGACAACATTTCCGAAGAAATTCGGGCTATTCCGGCCGAAATGCTCGAAAAAGTTACCCAAAATTGGACTTTCCGAATGGACCACCTAAGACGCAGCCGCGGTCAACATTTAAATGAAATTATCTTCAAAAAGTAAATGTCATGGACCAATCTAACGTTTCAAATAAAGAATCGATGAGATTTTGCAAATTTTATGCGTTTTTTTTTAAAAAAAGTTCTCAAGCTCTTAAAAAATCACCCGTTATAAAGCATACTTAATAAAACGAATGATATATGATTTCTCCTGTACACTGAAAAACTTGTTGTACATTCTTTTTATGAAATGGCGATCATTCAGCCAAAATCATTAATTTTTAAGAAATATTCATATGAATAATGTAAGAATTCATAAAAATTAAGTTTTGTCTTATGACCAAGTCATGATTTTCATGAAAAACCATTCATAAAATCCAAAGCAAAAGAATTGTTGTTGGCAAATCAGATTATGATATTTTACATTTGAAGTATGAACAGTTTATACAAATTTTATTGTAAAATTTTATGAAAAATTTCTTAAAATGCTTGAAACTGTTCTCTTATTGTAGGAACAAAGTGACTGATTATATGAAACCACATTCATCAAGTGACATTTTATGAAAAATTACTTTAAATTCTTGAAACTATACATTTTTACATGCAAAATATCATTAAATGCATGAAACCACGTTCATAAACATTTTTTTGTTGCGAATTTCAAGTAGCAAACTTTACATTTGAAATATGAACAATTCATAAAACGCATGTTTAAGGTTTCTTTCTTTTAATGAACTCGATTCTTGGCCGTTTTTAATGAAGTTTTTCCTTAAAAACATGCAGTTTTTCCTTGGAATCATGTACCTTTTTGGTTCAGTGTACTTGAGAGCTTAAATAGTTCTATGGAACAATTCTTCCTTTGCACTCGTACAGTCGCAAGAGTCCTAGAGGATCTTGGCTTACACAAATCCGCTGTCATACCTCTTGGGTATCTTTACGTTTAGATGGAAATCGGAATTTGACCAGTCGGTCCCTATAAAAGGCGAATCTTCCTTCCCTTATAATTTCCGAACAATTGCGCTAACGTCCCTTCTTTCCAAGGTCATTGAAACGCTCATTTACAATTAGTTTGAGAAATATTTCGAAGAATGAAAGTGGAACCAACCCCTTATATAATTTTGGAGAAACAAAGGTAATTGCACTTGATACATCTAAGGCATTTGATATATAGAGTCTAGCACGAAGGTCTTTCCTCGAAAATACGTGCATTTGGTATCAAAAGGCCTCTTCTTCGTTGGAACAGAAATTACTTTTCGGACCGCAAGTACAAGTTGTACTGGACGGTTTCAAGCCTGATATTCATAGAATAAATAATGGCTTCGTTTTTTTTTCAGTAATTTTTCTTATCTTTATTTTTCGCTGACGACAACATCTTCAGCACACTTCATTTATGTAGCAAAAACCAACTTTTTATTTTTGCTTCGAAAATTCTGAACTTTAAAAACAGGTATGTAAACAATTTTATTATTAAAGAATTTCGAATTTCCACAAATTATTGATTGCAGCTTTAGCTGAAGCCAATTTATTTTTAAGATGAAAGCGAAGATTGATGTTATGGGTTATACTACTATAGCCTAGGTACTTCAACTGCTTGACAACAACAATTTTGGAACCATCCAAAGTTCAAACCCAATCGTTAGAAGAAATACGAGAACGAAAAATCATAATTTTAGACTTTATAGTGTTGATTGTGAGTTCCAACTTATGACAAAATTTGTTTAATTTATTTATTTGAGACTATTATGTCATCGTGTCATCAGTCAAAATGAGAAGGTTATAATGTGGAATACTTTTCTCGGTACAATATTTTCCTCCCATTGCGATATTCAGACATTCAAAACCAATATGCATGTTTATTTGTTTTTTTATCCTCTCCAACCCTCCTAACGACTCGAACTGTGCTCAAACAAATTAGAGGTAGACATAAAATTAAAAAAAGCTAAATTTAAAAAAACTTATAAACATTTTCAAATTTAATGCCCGACTTCGAAATTCAATGGAAAGTTATCCTTAAGTCACTTTGACAAAGTGGCTTATGGTGCCAATTAAGTCTTGTTATTTTGAACTGTTTCAATATCAATATCAGTGTCAATGCTTTTTTTGATCAATAGTACCTGCCTGGCGTGCTTCGCGAAATCAAGGGATTTAACATTCCTCTTTGGGTACTCTCTTCCGCTCACGCAATTCTGTTTCTCCTCTTAAAGTATGGACATATACATATGTCATTTTTAGCCAACATTGCCTTGAGTGGTTACTTTGCCGGTACTGTTGCATAAGTTATGTACATTTCGATAACAATTATGTATGCTACCTGCAAATATTTTCCATAATAAATTAGTTTTATCATATTTTTATAGCAAGTGCGGCCATGAAAATATAAACCCATATCAAAACACAACACCCATTTATGTACATATGTATAACAAGAAACAAAATCAAAATATAAAAAAAAATCAAAAGCAAAATTCTCATTATTATAAAGGAAAACAGAAAAGTTTATTTACAAAAAAAAGAAGGACTTTCTCTCAGATACTCCTGACCCAAAACTACTGCAAAAAGTCAAGGATGATTATGACGTTTAATGACGAACATAAAGTTTTTAATTCATTTTTTTTATGTAAATTTTAAATGAGTTTGCATTCGGCGCACTGAGAAAACCAGAAGAATGTTTTTTGTATTAGTTTTTATTTTACTTTTCTTTGCATAAAATGTTGTTGTTCTTAAGGCTTAATAATGGATGTCTTAAATAAAATAAATTAATTGTCTAATATGGGATATTTACGAGTAAATCAAACGTCAAATATGGTGATTTAAGAGGCTTAAGTATTGCGGATATCGCAAACTATTATATTTTTTTTTTTTTTTTTTTTTATAATCTACACGCGCTCAAGGGATTATGATTACCCTTTAAATGTTTGAACACAGCGCGGGCGTGAAATTAAGGAAGAGAAAGAAAGATAGGAAAGATTTGTGGCACGATGTTCTGAGACTGAAGGTTGTTGTCTCAGATATTTTATCTCCAGGGATGGCGGCTGAACTAAGCGGAGAATGCCGTGTCTTATTTCTATGTCGCTTATAATTCACATTATTTTATTCGTGTTCATCCTTGTTGGGCATACTAGTTTAACTCAAATACATGTTGTTAGTGTTATGCCTGAACAACATGTAATGAGTAAACCAGCAACCCATTGATGACAATTTTAGAAGGTTTTTAATGGAATTAAAATGACATAGACGACGGCAGGGATCGAACCTGTGATCATGAGGTTCACAGGCGAGCACACATCCATCGCGCCACGGCCACTGACTTTATTTTTATTAAATAAGAGGCCATGACAGCTGATAGAGCTTAAACCTAGTGACTTAGAGCTCTTAACCATTTGTTTGTGAGTTTTTAGAAGAAATGCAGGGGACCTACCATTTTCTGCCGAATCCGAACGACTAATGAGCAGCACTTTTCGTGACAAGAAATACTCTTGGATAATTTGTCAATTTCTCGCCGGAAGTAGTACAGCCCTGAAAAACTTGCAGCGGCTGAGAATATAATCCATCTCTATATGACAGTTCAAGGGGTGCTACAATGTATTTTATTTATTTATTAAGATATAAAAATACATAAGAAATTGTCAGTAATAGGCCCTATACAATAAAAACTATAGAAAAAATAAAATGACTATTCTGTTTACGGAAAGAAATTTTTACTATTAATTGGAGTCAAAAACAAAAAAAAAAAACATTAAATGTTACTTTTAGCCCCGGTTGTGACATTTTCCTACTTCTACTCTAAAAAAGAATACCTGTGTATGTTTGATATAACAAGAGTAACTCAACTTCCATACTTATGGAACGCCATCTGTCTTTCATTGCAAAACACCTCAATTTGCTCAAAAGTACTTGGATTTTATGAGAATCAAGTAATTAGGAAAAAAAAAGCTTCTTCGCCAACACTTACTGTTTTCTCAAATAAAAATCAATTTTATAGTAAGGAAGAACACTTACAATTTCATGGCAGTTCATTTAGGCAATATTCTTTTAGTACCTAGTTATTGTTACGATCTGTTAAAATTTTCCAAATCATCACCATTACCTCTACCGTTCGTTATAATATCATCTTACACTTTATACCTACCTCTCTACACACAATTCATATCTTAAAGGACCATTAACTTGAAGGAATTACCTAAGTATTACAAAAATAAAGTGCACATCTGGGGGCTGCAGGTATCTAATTTTATGCGTGATTATTGGCGCAACGACGATGACACGTCTTAAGAAAATTGTGAGTAGGTAATCCAGTAATTTAAGAACTTTCGAAAATTGTTGTTGTTGTTTATTTTTTTTTTTTTTCAAAGAGTTGACTTCATCCCTCGGTATGATGGTTAGTGCGTTAGACTGTTAGAAAGACTTGGGTTCGATTCTAAGCCGCTGCAAAAAAAAAGTGTTTCAGGGGTGTACTACATATTTGAGGAATCGCCATTGAATCGTGTTCCATTTCTCTAAACACGCATACAAAAATGTTGAACGAATCGTATTGTTTTGTTTATTGGGAAAATATATATAAAATGTTTACAGACAACATATTTAGACACTTGAATCAAAAATATTAAACAGAATCTCAATTTCTCTGTTACTTCATTAATGATAAGCGGAAATGATTTATGTTAGTGTTACTGGTCACAATTTGAAGCAAACATATGTTTGGTAGAATTTGGCAGCCCGTGTGGCCATGTTGTTTTGGTGAAATCTGTGAAATCTTCTGTTTGTTATTGAGTTACTGATGTCAAATGGCGCAGTTTTGGATGAATGGCTGTGATATGCGATACAGTCATGCATTTTGTTTTTGACAGTATGACAGGGCATTCACAGTAGCTTTAAGAGCCAGATAGATTCACAACGCTCAAAAAGTTGCGGCTTGTCAATGGCGAGCGCTACAGAACGGTGGCAACCAATTTCTTATGGCCCAAATTGCACTATATGGACCTAGCAGCCATGTGTTTCTGCATAGAAGAATGGCTTTTTAAGAAAACGGTGCACGGCCAATTAGATTACAAAACTACTTTCTTATGTGAATTCCATAGGGCTTATCGCACCCTCAGTACAACAGAGCGATAAGTCAAAAATTGGCACTTTTGACTTAATGATGAGGAAATGTTCGTAATAAAATTACCTTTTTTTCAAGGGGCTTGACGTTCTTAGAGTTGAAAAAATGGACAAGATATTTACATTTTGTCAAAAAAAGCACTTTATAATAAAAAAAAACGTCTTGTTGAAAAATTCAATTCTATAAAATGTTTCAGTGAAATATAGAACCATCACGAAATAGTTTTCATTTTTTCACTTATTAACATCAACAGATCCAATACAACAAGGAAATATTCCCAAATGAATCTATAATCCAAGCTTTTTACAATTTTTTTCTGAAAAAAACTCGTGCAATAAAGAGTTAATTCGAGATATTTCCCTTGAAATGTTTTTTCATTCCAATGCAACACAGATACATATTTAAAAAAAAACACTATTATCCAGTACAATAAAGTGTCATTTCAAAATATCACTCTCTATTTGTTCTATTATACCTGTGCAATATGGCGATAAGTGGCAAAAAAGAAAAAAATTCCAGAGCAACAAAGTGACATTTCGAATTTTGGCGGTTTATTTGGCATTTTTGATAGTTATTCCTTGAAGTGAAGTTATTTGATTTTCATACTCCCGGAAAATTTGTGTAATTAACATTTAAAAATGGATAATCTTCGTAATGTATCTATCCTTAAAAAGGTAAAAACGGTGTTTTACAATTTAAAGCGAAGTAATGATTAATTATTGTTTATTATTATTCTTTTAAAGTGTGTGAATTCGTCAAGATCTTCCTTGCATATCTTTGTGGAAGGAGTACAAGAAACTTGAGCAAAGTATGTAATTTAAGTTTTATTTACCATAATTTGCGTGGTGTATAGGTGTATTTATAATGAAATGTTTTTTATAATAGGATTATTACAAATCTCAGCATTAGTGACGGGCTTCAAATTACCAAGCAACATGTATACGAAAATGTATTTAACTATGAGTTCAACATTGGATTTTTCAAGCCCAAGAAAGACCAATGTATTCAATGCTTCGAATTGAAAAATTCTTCCCAGGAGCGGAAAACGGATATGCAAAATGAATATTCGAAACACATTCTCGAAAAAGACCTGTTTAGACATTAAAAAGAAGAAGATAAAAAATTAAGTGGGAAAAACAAAACTATCAAAGTTATTTGCACGGACTTACAAGCCGTAATACCTGTTCCGTGTGGAGACGTCTCATCTTTTTACTATAAAAGTAGGCTGCTTTGGTTTAATTTTACAATTTTTGAACTTTTTTTCCAATGAAGGAAGTTGCTTCCTTTGGCACGAAGGCATTGCCTTAAAATAAATTAACAAATATAAATCATCTTATTATTTGGTCGGACAATTGCTCTGGACAAAATAAGAACAAGTATCTTTTGTTATTTTTAATTCAACTTGTGCAGATTTGCGACAAAGAGTGCATTACCCAAAAATTTTTGATCGTCGGCCACACCCAAAATGAAGGTGACAATATGCACTCCCTAATCTAAAAAAATAAAGCAAGGTGCTTAAAGTCTGGTCCAATTTACACCTGTGACCACCTTGTCCTAATAATTCAACTGGCAAAAAGACGAAACCGTTGTACAAAGTCCATCAACTTCAAACAAAAGAAGTCTACGATCTCAAAGATCTTTGCCTCAAAACGAGCAAAAACTTCACAAGAAATGATAAGAACGAAAAAGTTGTACGGGCTGACATTAAAGAAATTTGTGTTTTTTTTTAAGGTTTTTTTATTTAAGGTTTAAAGTGAAGCAAAGTGTATTGAATTTCAACCAGCATTCCCAGATGGTCCCTCTAAGGTACTCTCTGCAAAGAAGAAAGACTTGATGCATCTTTGCAAGAAAAACACAATAACTGATAGCCATCATAATTTTTTTAACAATTTTAGAACAGAAGATCCTGAAATTCCATCACCAATAATCGGAAGGAAAAGGCGCGCTGGAGTATAAATTTTCTAACTCATTTGGTGATATTTCGAGATGTCCCTTTATTGCATTAGCTTTCTTTGAAAATAAAAAAGAGATATTTCGATTTCTTCCCGTATTGCATTGAAATATTTGTTTTGTTGATAAAAATTAATTAAAAAACATAAATTATTAATTGAAAACTAACGTTTTTTATATTTTTATTTTTCTTATTTGAAAATTTTAATAGTTTTCTTGTGTAATCAATTGAAACATCAATAATTTTTACTTTTTGTGAGAAGTTACAAGCAAACGTGTATTTCTGATTATTGCAGATACACATAACTCGAGTCAGCACTTTTTGACTTGTCACTCTGTTGTACTGAGGGTGCGTTATATGGGGCACCGCGCACTTAGAGCAACTCGATTCGAGCAACTAAAAAGTTTGTGTTTTGACACAAACTAAATGATTGCCTTCGCAACAGTTGAGCTGTTTTCTATAAGCGCAAGAGAGAAAAGAGTGTGAGCGTGAGTAAAGAGTTGCCAGTGCGCGGTTCTCTTGCAACTGGTGTTTAATGTTTAAACTATTTGATTTCGATCACAGTTGCCAGTGCGCGACTAGCCTTGCCTAACTCGTCACTGCTCACTGGTTTATTTTAGTTTTAATGTATTTTATATTAGATACCTAGCTACGTTCAACGTTTTTGTCTTTTGTTTATCTCAAAAACACGGCTCTAACGATTTTGACATTGGCGAAAAAATTTTAAAAGATTTAGTAAGCCATTTTAGTAAGTTACTTAGTTAAAAGAAGGTTTTTCTAATTTTATACGATTTTAGCATCTAACTATTTCTTAACGTAATACTAAAGTTAACATCACAAAAATCACATCTAGCATTTTCCTCCAAGAAAATTTCTTGGTATGTAATAATTTTTGAAAGATTAAAATTGTGTTTTTTGTTTATGATTCATGAGCTAATTGTTTTAAAAGTAAATAAAATAATATAAAATGTTTCGGAAGACGAAGATTTCGATATATTTGAACACTTAGCTTTGTGCAGAAAAGTGCGATGTTTTAAGTCCCGAAGAGCTCGAAGAGCTGGATGATGGAGAATTTTACTCCAGGTTTAGGTTTTGACAAGACTACAGTTTTGTTCTTGGTTGAAAACTTAAACATCCACTACCGAATTACAAGCCGTGGGCTTGCGACTTCACCAGCATAACAGATACTAGTTACATAACACTCCTTTGGAAGAAATATCCATCAGGCTGATGTGGTAAGTTAACTTACTAATAGAACACAGAGGATACATGGAATGGTCCAGTCCACAATGGGGAAAATAATAAAAAAAAAAAACATTTTGAAAAAGGTTGCAAAAAAAAAACAAATAACAAAATAAATTATAAGCTGTCACTTTGACTTCTGAGTTTCGATATTTCAAATAATGATGTCCATTCCGCAGATTTAGTTATGTTTGTTTTTTTTTTTTTTACGAACTGTCATTGCTTAGACGTGTTCAGATGCACCGTTTTTAATAAAATGGAATTAGTATTTTACTAGTAAGTAAAACGAAGAAAAAGAATTAAAATTTTCGAAGAGTAGTAAATTACTAAATGTTTATCAAATTGCTAACAAGTAAACTGCTAAGTCCTTAACAATAGGTTGTTTAAAATTTTGCCTCATTTAAACTTGAATAGATACTCACATAATGTTCTAATCTGTGCGTGGGATCAATTTGCATGGATTTGGATCACCAACAGTCTAGTAGCACTAATCTCAATGAGGGCTATCGTGAACAAAATTTCCCTCGGAATTTTCCTCATCTTCGAAAATTGGAAAGGTCAATACTTCTGCACTGTTCATTGTAAGCTGGCGACTGGCCTTTTTAAATGAGAGCCAAAGTTACTATGAAACTTAATTCCCAATATCAATAAATTTCAAGGAAAACTTTCGAAATTAATCTAGATGACAATTTTGAAAGTTGGGAACAATTCCCAGGGAAATTTTATTCACGATAGGCCCCAATATGTATATCTAATGGTCATTATAATTGTTGGTAAACATTTATTCTTTCTCGAAGCATCGTCAACTTTGACCGCACATTATAATTATAACACCTAATGCCCTACATTTAGAAGCAGAGGCTTACAGTTATTTTTACCAACCTCTCAAAAATATCCTTCAGTAAAAGAAGAAACAAAACTACCTAACTTATCTACCTACCTACTTCTATGAATTTATTCCCAAATCCTATTAGTTTATTGTTTTGATTTATTTAGAATAATAGGTACTCGAACTTACCTCTCTTCTCGCTATCTTATGAAAATATTTTATGAAGAAACTATAATTAGAACTGGGACTTCAAACTAGGTATGTATGATATTTGAAAAATTTAGGTATACCTAGGTAGCTAAGCTAAATCCGATAGTTCAATATTCATCCTGCAAAGGAGTGGTATAGGTGTAACAACTGCAGCCTGTCTATGTTTTCATTATTCAAGGATCGCAACAAATTTAAAAGAATTATTTCCGAAAAAGACAACGCCCATGAACGCCCTTTCCCATTAAATAAGTACCTACCTACTGTAAGTTAAAAAACGATCCAGATCAAATTATAAAAACAATAGGTACCTAGGTATTCCTAAACACAAGTTTTTAGTTGGTTCAGTCTTTGTATATACACTCTATAGTATTCTCATGAAACCTTATTTTAAGAGGACATCTATCGTCGGCACATTTACTATTTCAGATTATTTCAGAGTGCAAAACTATTCAAAATTTTAAATAAATGGCGGTTATAAAATAAAGGGGATCAAAAAAGGACTTTTTCTTGTGTGGATGATTTTTGTTTATCTTTCTATACCTTTGTGTATAGATATTCAATACGTGGTGTCTGGTAAGAAGTGAGACGTGAGGGATGAGAGATTGCTTTAGTTTTGTTTTTGTAAATTTGGTTATGAAGATTTTTTTGTTGAGGTTCTTGACCTACCTTTTATTATGTGTATGTTTTTGTTGTTTTGTTCTGGTAGCTGGTGTTTGATGATTTTTTTCAGAAGAAAATCTTATTTTAGCTTTCAGTATTTTATTAGGTAGGTATACTATTGTTTTTTTTTTTTGCTTTGTACGCGTGCGTATGTAGGTATTTACTTGGAGGATGGGGTTATCATTCATCGCGTTCTCGATGGCAAGGATTTTTTTTAGTTATCTGAGAATTTTTGTAGGTCAGAAAAATATATCAAGCAAGGTTTCAAATAAGAGTTTTGTTTGAAGGATTTGTCTGTTTTCATTTAAGGGTGAAGAATACCTATATGTTTAGGTATTTTTGTGATGAAATGGTAGACTTGTTGGCCTCTGAATGTACATTTGTATTGTACGTGTGACATAGGTAGGTAGGTACAATATGCCATTTTATGCATTTGTAAACAAAATCGAAGTCGATATTTTAATCAGTCTTAACATTACGACTTTTACTTGCAACTTATGGGTACTATAAAGTAAGTTACACATTCGTAAAAAATCGAACTAGGATTTTGATCAAAGTTGATATACCTACCTAACGATGATAGCAAAGACGAAAAAAGTGGGTCTTGTAATTCTGTGTCTGTTCGACTACAGCCTAAGCGGCTCGGGCGATTTTCTTGAAGCAACGTAGCCGTAGGTAGGTATACCTATATATACCTCCTATTTTTAAAATTGTCAATTTTTTTAATTATTAAATAACGATTTGAGAAATTTGGAATTAGGTACTTTGATATATTGTTTGTTGTGAATAAATTGTCTATATAATGTGTGTATGTATTATGATTTCAATGTTGTTATGTCGAAATATGTTAGGTACCTATCTACCTATATATCACTTTGGTCTAGAACTGTATTTGTTCTGTGTTTGCTCTTTTTATAATCACTTGTTTTGGTTATTTTCAAACGTCCCGAAGAAGTTTTTTTCTTATAAAGGGTGATTTTTTTGAGGTTAGGATTTTCATGCATTAGTATTTGACAGATCACGCGGGATTTCAGACATGGTGTCAAAGAGAAAGATGCTCAGTATGCTTTGACATTTCATCATGAATAGACTTACTAACGAGCAACGCTTGCAAATCATTGAATTTTATTACCAAAATCAGTGTTCGGTTCGAAATGTGTTTCGCGCTTTACGTCCGATTTATGGTCTACATAATCGACCAAGTGAGCAAACAATTAATGCGATTGTGACCAAGTTTCGCACTCAGTTTACTTTATTGGACATTAAACCAACCACACGAATGCGTACAGTGCGTACAGAAGAGAATATTGCGTCTGTTTCTGAGAGTGTTGCTGAAGACCGTGAAATGTCGATTCGTCGCCGTTCGCAGCAATTGGGTTTGTGTTATTCGACCACATGGAAGATTTTACGCAAAGATCTTGGTGTAAAACCGTATAAAATACAGCTCGTGCAAGAACTGAAGCCGAACGATCTGCCACAACGTCGAATTTTCAGTGAATGGGCCCTAGAAAAGTTGGCAGAAAATCCGCTTTTTTATCGACAAATTTTGTTCAGCGATGAGGCTCATTTCTGGTTGAATGGCTACGTAAATAAGCAAAATTGCCGCATTTGGAGTGAAGAGCAACCAGAAGCCGTTCAAGAACTGCCCATGCATCCCGAAAAATGCACTGTTTGGTGTGGTTTGTACGCTGGTGGAATCATTGGACCGTATTTTTTCAAAGATGCTGTTGGACGCAACGTTACGGTGAATGGCGATCGCTATCGTTCAATGCTAACAAACTTTTTGTTGCCAAAAATGGAAGAACTGAACTTGGTTGACATGTGGTTTCAACAAGATGGCGCTACATGCCACACAGCTCGCGATTCTATGGCCATTTTGAGGGAAAACTTCGGAGAACAATTCATCTCAAGGAATGGACCGGTAAGTTGGCCACCAAGATCATGCGATTTGACGCCTTTAGACTATTTTTTGTGGGGCTACGTCAAGTCTAAAGTCTACACAAATAAGCCAGCAACTATTCCAGCTTTGGAAGACAACATTTCCGAAGAAATTCGGGCTATTCCGGCCGAAATGCTCGAAAAAGTTACCCAAAATTGGACTTTCCGAATGGACCACCTAAGACGCAGCCGCGGTCAACATTTAAATGAAATTATCTTCAAAAAGTAAATGTCATGGACCAATCTAACGTTTCAAATAAAGAATCGATGAGATTTTGCAAATTTTATGCGTTTTTTTTTTTTTTAAAGTTCTCAAGCTCTTAAAAAATCACCCGTTACCAACCAAATATTAAATGATTATTTTTTTCTGATGACTTTTACAAGGTAGGGAAGTTATACCTACCTACCTTGTTTTGCACTTTCAACCGTGAATTGAAATTAAGAATGATAAATTTAAATTGACTTCATTTGGTTGAAAATTAAAAATAATTTATTTATGTACATATTTTTGACTCGATTTTAGTTGTATCTTTATGTTAATTTTGGACTTTATTGCACTTCGAAGAGTGCAATAAAGTACAAAACTGAAATAAAATAAAGCCCAAAGAGAATAACACAAGAAATGAAAATACAAAATTTTATCTTAAAAGTTGGAATAGAAACTTTTTCATTGAATAATGAAAACTTCAGAACGACCAGCTCGATTGAAGATAGTATCTATCATATATCTATTTGTGCTCAAAACTTCCAAAAAAAGGAACCTTTTTTAAATTTTTGGACATTCTAAGAGTGTGCAAAATCTCAAAAGATGAAAGGCGCCATTCAGATGTATACGTACCAAAACAGTCTAGATGCTTAAAGGAAGATTTAGTGAAGTTTGCTTAGAAAAGCAACTTGAAGGCAAAATTAATTTGCAACAATGTATTAATCAACTCTCTTTAAGAAATTGAAGCCAACTGAATTTATCGAACCTGTAGCAGATAGTGGAAAAGATTAATAATAATTATGGTACGTATATTTAATATTTAAGAAAATTGACTGAAATCCTTTTTTTGTTTTTGTTCCTAGTTTATTTTTTATTGTTAGTTTAGTGTTACTTTTTCAAAACAATTTGTTATTACAAAATAATAGATTTTTTTTTTTTTTTTGTATAAAACAATTTTTTTTTTTAGCAAAAACTTCAAAAAATATGGAGTTTTTGCACTCTTCAAAGTGCAATAAAGTCCGAAATTTTGTTTTGGACTTTATTACATAGCACTTTATTTCATGGCACCTAATAATCACCTGGTTAAGGGGAGATTCTAAGGGCGTGGTCCTTTTCTTTACCCACACCTGAGGTAGAATCCCACCACCAGGCCCGTAGCAGCATGTGGCTCCTTGCAAATCTAGTAGATGAGTTCGACAAGTCAGTGTTTTTTGTATATGTCCATTTGTTTAGTCAGTATTGCTGATTAAGTTCAAGGGACTGTTCCTCTTCTCAAGAGAATTTTACCAATTTTAGAGAAAGCATTTAGCTCCATCACCTCACGCTCAGAGGAGTGGCAAACGCAATATAGGCAAAGTGCCCATTCTTCGTTTCTTGGTCGCTATCGTCTGTGACCATTTTTGTGTTTCCATTTTTTTTACTGTGGTTGAAGGCGATTTTCGGAGTTTAGAAATTTTCAAGCCATTAATAATTACTATCAACAATACAAAAAGTAAAAATTCTAAAGTACTGCAAGAATTATGAAAGAGATAAAAATGAAAATTAAATTAACATTTTTCAAGCTTTATTTGGGTTTACATATAAATAGTCATAAATGGGTTAAAATGCACCAAGTCCATTTTCAATTGCACGCTAACAGCCCATACATGGTTTATTATGCTCTAAAGACCATTTAAGGTAAGATGTACCTGGAGTCTCGGACTGTTGGACAAATTGTCAGAGAAGATTTTATGGTTGACATGTCTGAGTACAGTTGCTGTGAGATGAGTAACCCCATTTCCACCAACACTCAAGTCAGGAGCGCCCTCAGGACGAGTGTTACTTTGATCACTTGCAAATATGTCCAAATCATAACTTAATGCAGATACCCCAGTCAAGACTTAATTTTTGTATCTCCAATTATGAGATTTTGAGGGATTGTATTGTTTTAGGCCACTTCAAACTGGAGTTGTAACTATTTGCTGATAAACTGCCGTTTGAATACATGAAAATTATAATTCCAATTTATTTTAACTAATTCTTAGTGGTAGGTATTTCAGGCCTAGATTTTTCTTTGATCTTTTTTTTCTGTCTTCGGTAGATTTGATTTGGGTTCGTCATCGGAACAATCACTATCTGTCGAACTAACCTGTTTATATTAAAAAATTTATAAAAAAATCGAACTTTTTTCACTGAAATGAACTTGACACTTGATCTTTCAACAACGAGCTTATTGGAGAATGACGAAGCCCTTGCAGAAAAAAAAACAGCTTATCATAGTAAAATAGACCTGGTATATATATGTATTTCTAAATTGCAGTTTTTCAAAATAGTGTTGTTATAGGAGAAATAAATGATTTTGAATTTGGAAACCCATATATGGTTTTTTTATTGGGTAAAGGGTTCCAATCCGTTTTGAGATTGAACAATAAAACCAAATAAAAATCAAGTAGGTTCCTACATCATTTTCTTCCAAATTTATTTGTGACCTGTTTCAGTAAAATGTTTTGTCATTTTTAAGTTATATTTTGAGTTTTCAGAAATTTTATTAATTATCTTCACAATGTACCTATTTTGAAAGGTGATAGCAATGGACATTTGTGGAAGAGCAGATTGGTCTTAAAGGCCAATTTTCTTTATGAGTAGATATATAGACATAGGTACCTCATATTCCACTCACCCGATAAAAAAAATACGGATTTAGTAATTTTGTTGTAGTTTTTTTTTTTAAGTCCACAAACCATATCCTTTATTGAAATTGATTCGCCTCAAAAAAAACTTTTTGTTATTTCGATTTCGTTTTTTCCAATATAAACAATAGCTTTTTTTGGCCAGTTTTAAAAGCAATTTAAAACCAACAAATACATACACATAAGTACATATGCATCTGTGTATATAGTACATGCACACATTTACATAAGTTTACATTTACATATATTACTGGCTTAAAACTTTGAAAAACTGGAAAAATTACTTGAAATTTTACGTAGCCTCAATGAAATCTACACATACATACCTACCTATTTTGTATTGCGAACAAAGAAATAGGTAGGTATACAAAAAATACCTACATCATTAGAAAGAAATTTAAGTCACTTACCTTCAAAACCTTAACACTACCCTAATTCGTCAAAAAATCAATGAGTTAAAAATCGTTTAGTGCACGGTCACTCAGTAATTATTTATTTAGCTATTATTTTTTTGTACTCAATCAGAACCTAAAACCTAAATTAAAAAGTTTATGCATTTTAGTTTTATTTGTAGCATTGTCTAATTAAGTGATGCTGATAATATTTTGACAAGATTTGAATCAATTATTTGAATTAATACGATGCTAAGGTTGTTTTAGTATGAAACAAAGTTAAAAACGTTGATGTTGCAAATTTTGTTCGAATATAATCTACCCTTTTATTACAGTTAAAATCATCGTATTACCTATTTTATTCTGTTAGTATAGTGTTAACTTCATAAGACTCTTTGACATTTAGTGGTTAAAAAGTTTGTTTAATTACTTTTTTTCACGAACTGCCATTAATGAAACTACTTTTAAGTTAGCAAATTGTTAAATAGTATTATAATCTACTAATACCTTAATACATACCTACTAAGCTGTTTAAAATTTTGCGCCATTCTTTCTTTTAAACATAGTTACGTACCTATCTACTTATTAAAAAGGTACCTATAATATTTAAATACCTGCTTAACAACATACATACATAATTATAAGATTATAAAGAATTAAAGATGCTTCGATTTGTCCTTAAAACTTGTCTACTTTTTTTGACATGACACCAAGAAAGCTAAGAAAAACATTTATCTTTGTTTTTAATCCACCAAAACAGTGAAAAACTAGCATATACCTAAATAATAAAACTCTCTGCGACAATCAAAATCATGTCAAGATCACCAAAAAAGCAAGGACAAAATATCCGAAAAGATACCTTTTCCATATCCTTGCATTTGTCCTACATTTAGCGATTTGTAAATTCAACCCAAAAAACCAAAGAAAACATTCTACCCAAAATTGCAAGGCAAAATACGTAAAACTCACAATACACACTTATACATAATCAAATACGTACAAACCTACTATACATATTAGGCTCGCATTCATTCTTACACCTGCATCCATTAGCTAAAGAAACCGAAACAAAATATTTGTGAAATAATCAAAGAAAACCAACCACCAAGATCATCCCCTTACGTCGCGCACGACGCAGCCATCCACACATTGGCAGACTGTTTGCAAGAATGCATAAGGGGAACAAAATCCAATTTCCCAAAAAAATTTCCTTGTTTATTTTGGTTAGGTTCAAATATAAAATAAGCGATTTTGCGACATCTAAATCCGCATGTAATACTACAAAATCGTGTTGCATAGGAATACTATAGAGTGTATATACAAAGGTTCAGTTTACCAGGCTATTGCAGGATAGATAGTTGAAGACGTAAAATCGTTACAAAAAAGGACCATCCAAAAACTATTTTTTGTCTACCCATTTTAAGTAGATACACATACCTATGTAGATACTTTACTTTTACCATGGGTAGCTAAAAAGTGCATCAACTAAACAACAATAAAAAAAGACAAATTTGCGAACGAAGCTGAGTGGTAGCATTGGATTTAGAGCAAAAAGCCGAGTCCTTTCGCTGTTGTTATTCATTACAAAATTTCCCTAGAGAGTCCCGGTTCCCGGAAAAAGATGGCTTGTGGATGTACTTATGTACTATGTACTGTACATGGGACAAAGAGTTTTGAGTGTTCACAAAAGCAACCTTTGCCTTTTAAAAAACTTCGCATACCTTTTAACATAAAAAACATAAAAAAATACGCACAAAAAAAAACATAGTTTGTTCTTTTCCTGTAACTTCAGGACCAAAGCAAGACACAGTCAGAGAGACATGAATGAGAAACGTCAACAGAACAAAAACCAGATGAAAAATTATTTTGTTTTCGTGTATTTATTGTTTTGGTAATATTTTTTTTTTGTTGTCATTTTCTTTGCTTTGCGCATTCGTTTTCATTTAAAATATTTTACAGAGAAACAAAAAACAAAAAATATGACAAGGAGAGAGACTCGCACTGAAACAGAGAGCAAATAAAGGAAGGAATAAAAATGCAAACAGAGAAAGAAAAAAAATCCACTCTTATACTGAGAGAGCGAAATAATCTTGTGCAATGGAAATTGAACGGGCTACTCATTCTTTCAAGCGATTGCAATGCCCCTCCGTGGTGAGAAATTAGTTTCTTGTTGAACAACACCCAATTTTTAAGAGAATATCAACTCTTATAAGCGGAATTCAAGAGTATTTTCCTAGTTTTGTTTTGTGCTGGTAATTCATTTATTCTGGAATGGAAATGGAACAAAATAGCATGAATAAACAAACCGGGAAAGTCGTCATCATCTATCATCTTCATCAATCATCACTCGTCGTCAGAGCAAAGGAAGAATGAGAATCTCAGCATCAGCATCAGCTTCAGCAGATAGAGAATACCTTTTCGTCTTCACACTCTCCAGTCTCCACAGTGTGACAGGAGGATAGTTAGGTAGCAGCATCAGCATGTTAACTCAACTGCATTTGCATTGCTCAGCTTCAGCATCTCCATCTTGAGCTGATTATTTCTTTCAAAATTGCTGCAGATGAATTAAAAAAAAAAACTTGACCCTTGAGATTTTGTAGGGATTTGTTGCGATTGCTACCGTAAATTTTCCTATAAAAGATTTTAGTCGTAAAAATTATGATTGTCTGGATGAAAAGCAATTCGTTGTATACTTTATGGATGAAGTTTTAGACATGTCCCATCATTCTTATCTTTACCAACTAAAACTGAATAAAATCGATAGTTTATTTATATTCCTTTTGGCATTGCCGTAACAACAATTCTAGTTCTCTTATGAAATATGAATAGATTTGTGGTTTTCTCCTTGAAAGTTGTTTTTTATTTAGGAGCTTTTGAAATCCAAGTATGTATTTTTGTACAATGAGTAACTTCCTACTCTATTTACAAGGTCCATTAGGTAATGATTAAATTTATAAGATTAAAAATATTCGAAGTTTATGTCAATCTTAAAACTACGAGGATAGAGAAGTCGGGCAAAGTCGTACAGTGGATAATTTTCCTTAAAAAACTAGTTTTTCCTACATGTTCACCCAGTCATTTATGTACCTATCTACAAATTTACAAATTATTTTACAGACACGCACTTGCACTTTGATACCTTCAGTTCTATATCACTAAAGGGAAACCTTTTGCAATAATCCATAATCATTTTTTTAAGCTTAGCGTTATCGACGAAAAAATACAAGAAGATCTTCGATTACATAACGTAAGTCATTAATAAATAATAAAAATAGAAAGGGGCCTAAATGGCTTCCTTGAGGAACGCCGGAAGGCACAATTTTTTTTTTTAAGTTTAAAACAAATAAAATGCACGACTGGGTCGCACCAACTTGCTCCTATGTAATAGACTAAGAATTTCAAAAATGAATGTTATTAGAGAAAATCTTTTCATAAGCATAAAATTAATTTTTTAAATGACTAAAGAAGTTGTCTTTAGTAGATGGAGATAAAAATAGGATGCTATGTGATTCAAGCAAATATAGGTTTATGCAAGAACAAAAATTATATGTCTTTGTAGTGGTTTTTTTAAAAAATAAGCCTTTACCTATATAAAAAAATTTTAAAACATTTTTAAGAAAAAATTTTGGTACACTAATTTAAAGTTTTTTTTATTGTTCGAATAAAAATTAAATTTACAAAACAAAAAAAATATTGAGCCGTTTTCGAGGTATTGAATTTTCCAAAAAAAAATAAGTAGATTTTTTTTTCAAAATTCAAAAAAAAAAATATTTTTCTTAAAGTTTTGAAATGCAATGTTTTTGAATACTTTTTAGAAGCTTCTCTCTAAAAAAAATTCATTAAAATCCGTTGTGCCGATAATGAGAAATTCAAAATTTTAAAAAATCGTTCTATGGTAGGTACAGTCAGTAATATCTTGTTTTCAAAACGTTTTTTATTAAATTATGGATCCTAAAAATTAATCAAAAGAAAAAAAATTAAGCAAAATTCTCGGAAACGTTTTCGAGAAAAATACGATTTTCGAAAACCATTTTTTAACATATTTGTATGGAGGGTACCGTTATTTTTAGGTAAAATACATTTTTTTCTCATATCTTGTAGATTATTTTAAGAAACTTTTATTAATCAGGTTCTAAAGAAATCCAGCATAGGGTTTTCGAAATATTGAGTTTCCAAAAAAAAAATTGAATTTTTTCTTAAAAATCGATTTTTTTTTTTAAATTTGAATACACAATAATATTGAACCTGCTGGGAAGCCTTAAAATAAAAAAAAATGATCAAAATCGGTTGTACCGTTTTTGAGAAAATCAAAAAACAAAAAAAATGGTTCCAAGGGGGGTACCAAAAATAACCATTATGGAAATTTTTACTTGCGACTTATAGGTACTATAAGGCAAGTTATGCATTCGTAAAAAAATCGAACTCGAGATTTTGATCAAATTTGACATTACGATGATAGCGAAGACCAAAAAAGTTGGTCTCGCAATTCTGTCTGTCGGTTCGACTACAGCCTAAACGGCTCGGCCGATTTTCTTCAAACTTAGTAGATATAGGTTTTAATTTTTCCCCCCACAGGTTTTTTTTTTTTTTTTTTGAAGACCAAAAATAACGGTACGGTGGCAGTCGTAAAACTCGCTTTATATAGAAGCGCAAGAACTTCTTTACACTTTCATATTGGTTCGCTTCCCAGATATGTGCTGCGTAAAAGAAACTAGATTCCAATACTACTTCAAAGACTCTAAATTTGCTGCTATGGACAATACTTTAATTGTAAAATCATCTATTCCACGATGCACTTATTGCACTTTTCCTTAGACAGCTTCTCCTTCAAATGCTTCTCCATACTTAAGTTCCTTGTGAAGTATACTCCGAGGTATTTAAATTCCTTAACAATTTCAATTATCTCACCATCGCAGGACCATTTTTCATTTACACAGTATCTGCCCCCTCCATTCTTAAAAATCATAATTTTTTACTTTTCCAAATTCACAACTAAATTCCAAATTCGCCAGTATTGAAATAGCCGGTTGATCATTAACTGCAAAGAATCAGAAGAGTACGCCAAAAGAGAACAATACCGTCTGCGAAAAGAACTGCCTTTATTAGGTGCCCTGCGTATTCGATCCCACGGAGTAGAGCTTATGAGATCATCTATGAATAATGCAAACAAGCTTGGGCTCAACGTGCGGCCTTGTCTGATACCTGATTCTGTTTTAAACCACTCAGACCTCTCCCCGTCATTCCATTCTGTAGCTATTGTGTCCATATACAAATTTTGTAAGACTCTGCTAAACTTCGACATTCCAATACCATAGAGATTGTAGAAAAGAGCCTATCTGTCAACCATATCAAATGATGACTTGAATTCTATCAAAAATGCGTATAACTTTTTCCTCTTAACAAAAAATGATTGCGCTATATTTCTCAAAACAAAAATATGATCAATCGTTGAATAGTCTGGCCCAAAACCTGCCTGAAACTCTTTCAAGATCTTATTTTCGTCCATCCATTTTTGTGAAGGCGTCTCTGTAGAATTAATATTATGATTTTATAAAAACTAAAGATTCTCTGAATTCCTGAGGTATCACACCAATTTCCAACACATCGTTATAAATTACTGTTAGCCTGTTAATCAATTCTGTGTTGCATCGGACCCAGCTGCTTTTCCATCCTTAAGCATCATTATTGCTGTAATTACTTTCTGTTTAGTTAAGTCAGCATCTGACACTTCATTAGTAAAACCAGGAGGAATATTAATTAAGATCAAAAATATATTTTTGTACAAATTTTGTTGCAAGACTTTAAAAATGTTAAGAAGCTTCTGTAAAGAAATTACATTTAAATCGGTTATGCCCATAGTGAGAATGTCAAAAATCAAAAAATTGTTCTATTGTAAATAAATACTCAAATTCATTAAAGAATATTATGAACAAGAGTGTCGGAGATCAAAGGGAGCCCTGTGGCACACCAAAATGTATTTCTATGAATATCAGATCTGTAACCATCTCATACCGAAAGTTAAATTCCAATTCAAGAAGGAAGAGATTTATCGATACCAAACGGATGCATAGTGCCTAAGTGACAAAATGCTTTTGAAATATCAATTAAAGTATAAGAATAAGAATAGATAAATGAACTGGCTATAAAAAGCAGAAGAGATGTAATGAATTTTGTAAACTTAACATCTCAAAAACTATCATCACGTTCAAGCTTAAGTACCTACTCGAATACCTAGCTGAGTATATCTAAAATCTACGAAATATTTCCAAACAACAATCTCTCAGATATCATTTCAATGGGTATTTTCCAGCCTTTCTAACATTTGATGTGCAAACAAAATCCTTATGGATAATTTGAAGTAGATGCTCAAGAAGAAACTTTCGAGTAAACTCAATTTCACTCGAAATACATCTTAGATACACTTAAGAAATCATCTTGTCTCGATTTTCTGCCATGTTAAACACATTCGCAACCACATTCTTCTGTCAACCATCTTTCCCCTCATACCGCCACATTCCAAAGATCTCCTATCAATGTAAATTTAATTAAAGTCAATTTCAATAACAAACACTCAATTTGTGGCCTTAACCCTATTTTAAAAGTGGTTACCACAGAAACATACAAATAACGAGATGATATCTTTAACTCCCACACTTGAATTAAAACACAGCATTACACACCATTTCGACACGGTTCTCTAAAGCCACTATTAAATAATCTGCTAGACAAAATCTGTGGCATTTAATTTTCTAAAATAAAAAGAATTTAAATTTTTAAGGAATTTCGAACACAAAAAAATCAACAACAACGTTCCCAACGTTCTCTCATTTAGATAAGATATTCATCTTTTTCACTGGTGTCTTTTTGTTCTTTGAATCTTTGAATGTGCGTCGCTTTTAATAAATGTCATTTCCATTCCACGCCACGAGTCTTCTGACAATCAGAGCGAGGTAGACACAAAACAATAAGAAAAAACAAAGAGAAAAACCAAAAAAAGGTTATTTATCTCATGTTTGCATCTGTGACCCCACCTGCCGACGTTTGTACACGCCACTGTGTCGGTCCGAACTAATTTGTCAGGTGAGCCCAAATTGGTGTTCTCCCAGTGGAATTAATTCGCATTGTCCCATGGCATCTCTGTCTGGAATGGCACAGCAGTCTATCGCCAATCAGATGATCCGACCTGCACCTAATAAGAATTTGCATAGGTTATAACAAAACGCAAGAAAATAAAACAAAAAGTACACTACCCATGTGGTTGCCCTGAGGTGTTCCATTTGGCGGTCATAAATCAAACAGAAATATTCCTGTAGACATGAGTTTCGCTTCTCGGAAGTTGTGTTTTCTTAGTTCGATTCACTACCGAGGTCTTGTTCCTTTCTTGCCGGTGCTATAGACAAGTCCATATCAGTTACAGTCCCATGAAAACTTATTGAAGGGTGTATTTTGTCGAGTAAGAATTTATGTTGCAACAAGAATGTAGTCGCTGGTTTTTTTTTTTTTTTTCTTTCTTTTAAAATGCGTGGGTAAGCATTTTCTGAGGCCTCACTAGCGGCAGCAGGCGTCTAGGGTTCTATCAAGTGGGCGCGAATCAATCGAAAAACATTTTTCAGATTATTATGCGATGCAGTTTTATGGGAAATTAATGCCACTTTATGTTTATGGGTCAACACATCAACTCGTAAGATGGTCTAGACTCTAGAGCTTCACGTAAGATACCCAACCGAATGAACGAGTTAATTAATTTAGAAGCTTTATGTGTGCTTGGACGCGTGTATTTGATTGTAAATCGATTATGCCTATTAGAGTTGGTGGATAATTTTTGTTCAGCGCTGCTGTGAGATACTCTGGGTGGTATTTATGACTCAGCATTGTCATGGTGCTTTATTGTTCACATATATTTGTGACCACAATAAATAATTTTATAAGGCAATAATTTGGTGGTCTAAACAATAAATAGAATATGATTTATTCAACATTTATTTTAAATTTGAAAAAAATTTATTTGTTTTTGAAAATAGAATTAGGAACGAAAAAGTTGAAACAATAAACATTTAAAATGAAACTTTATATAAAATACTTGGTAATTGTTGGTATCCAGCCTATTCAAGTTCTTCTTCTTCTTCCTTTGTTTCGGCGCTGTTATGATCTCGATGTCGAGGGGATCATAACTCTCCCACGTATCTGATTCACACTAGTGATCCGCCTGTGGGGTTCGCCGGGTTGACCTCAGAAATCGGCGGCAAGCCTCCCGGTTTTGTATTGTTCCATTTCTGAGGCCAACTGAATGCTGGTGTTTTTGCATTTGTTTGTACCAGGAGTGTTTAGGCCTACCTTTCTTTTTACTCCGAATTGGAACGTTGTATGATATTGCTCTTTTGACGGGGTTCTCAGGATCTCTCCTTTGAACATGGCAATACCAACTGAGTCGGTCGTGTTCAATTTTTTGGGAAATGGTATTCTTAACATGAAGGCTTCCTCGGATCTTCGTACTTCTAATTCGATCAAGCTTTGTAACTCCTGCTGTCATACGAAGCATCTTCATCTCAGCTGCCGTTAGCTTACTCTCATACTTTTTGTACATTGTCCAACATTGTGAACCGTATGTGAGTGCTGGACGCACAACTGAAGTGTAGAGCTTTCCTTTCAGCTTAGGGGGCATTTTTCGGTCACAGAAGATAGCAGAATTTTCCCGCCACTTCATCCACCCTACGCTTACGCGATGATTGATATCGTCATCACAAGTAGCTTCGTTATTTATCATAGACCCCAGATATTTAAACTTTTCACACTTGGGAAGCACTACTCCATTCAAATAAATGTCTGGAATAGGCCTGTGTGGATCAGAAAATGGGCAGCATAGGTATTCTGTCTTTTTCGCGCTTATGCGGTACCCACTTCCTTCTAGAACATCCACCCATACGTCAAGTGCTCGTTGTAGGGATATCGGGTCTTCACTTATGATGGCTCCATCGTCAGCAAAGAATAACTGATGCACTTTTGGATCCGTCACTTTGCCTTCAAGCAGGTAATCAAGAACTGTAATAAAGAGCAGGGGACTCAAGACACTTCCCTGGTGTACACCTACTGTGATTTCGAATTCTTCGGTGACTCCAGCTGCGCATCTTACTTTAGTAACTGCTCCATCATACATGTCCATAATTATCCGCACATAGGTTTCTGGAACTCCTCGTTGCCTGAGGGCCACCCATATTAGATCTCGTGGTTGCCGATCGAATGCTTTTTCAAAATCAACCAATACGACATGCAAATCCTCCAAAGAATCCCGATGTTTTTCCATAATTATTCTTATACTCTGGATTGCATCCGTGGTTGACTTACCCCCGACAAACCCGCACTGGTCATCAGATAGCCTAATTATTTTTCGCAGTCGGCTACCCAAGACTCGCTCAACGATCTTCATGGTGTGTGACATCAGCTTAATCGAACGGTAATTATCACAGCTTCGAGTATCACCCTTTCCTTTATAAATTGGAAGAAGGTAACTTTCCCTCCATTGATTAGGCATGCGATCACCTCGTATAAGTTTGGAGACAAGAATCATGAGCCATCTAAACCCGATGTCTCCATCTTTTTCCAAAACTCTGAGGGTATTTCGTCTGGGCCAACAGCTTTTCCCTTTTTGGAGTATTTTACCGCCTCACTAACTTCTTCGACTGTGACATCGGATACTTCGCTTAAGTTAGGTGAAGCTATTGGAAAGTATAGCCTTGGAAATTGTTCGTTTAGAAGTCCGTCACAATACTGTCGCCACCTGTGAAGAATTTCGTTGTCTTCCACAAGTAGTTGGCCTTGAGCATTGTTAATGAACTTTGGCGAACAAATCTCCTGGGCATTTCTTCTTCTTTGAGCGGCTATTTTGAAGATAGTTGCGCCCTTATTCGTGTTTTGCCGTAGCTCTTGAATAGCACCAGCTGTCGGGGTAGAAATTTCATCCAGCTCCCGATATAGGTTTTCTGTATTCTTTGCTTGAATTTGGGCGCACTTCTTCTTCGCTTCTTTTTTGCAGTTTCTATATTCCACTTCGAGGCGTGACTTTTGCTCTGTATCATTAGAGGGGCACTTCGACCAAGCCTTGAACGCCATTTTCTTTTTACTTATAACTGATTTAGCTTCATCATTCCACCACCATGTTTCTTTGCCTTGTTGGTTGTGTCCTTTTGAAACCCCTAACAGTGTTTTGGCTTTTTCTTTGCAAGTTCTCTGTAGGAGATCCCACATACTTTGTGCTGTACTCTCTTCATTTCGAACTATATCGGTGTTGTTATACAGAACGTTTTGCATATTCGAAATGAAAGCTTCGCCTTTTTCCTTATCCAGATTATACCATTTGATCTTCCCAAAAGTTTTTGTATGTTTGTTGTCGTTCACTGTCTCCATAAAAAATTCTGTCAGTAGGAGACGGTGTTGGTGGGCGATCGCTTCTCCTAGTATCACTTTGCAATCTTTTACCCGGGGTTTCATGAAACTAGATACCAAATGGTAATCAATCTGGGTTTCATTTCCACCACTGCTGTAAGTGACCAGGTGTCGGCTTTGTTTGACGAACATGGTATTTAGTACGATAAGACCGTATGTTTTGCACATGCTCAGGATGTCTTCACCAGGAGGGTTCCTGGTGCCGTATCCGAGGCCTCCATGGCAATCTTCATAGTCTTCGTTTGTCTTGCCGACATGTCCGTTCAAATCTCCGCCCACGAACAAAAACTCTTCCTTTGGGATGTCCTTAAGTAAATTGTGAAAGTCTAGCCAAAATGCATCTTTTTCCACCTGCTCACATCCAATTTGGGGAGCATATACAGTGACAATATTCCACAACTTTCCTTTAATCACCAATTTAAGGGACATCAAACGGTCGCTGGATTTCGAAATGGTCAATACGCTGCTTAATAGATGTTTTGCAAGGATGATTCCGATTCCGTTTTTACCCTTTTCCGTTCCATAGTAGAACATCTTATAGGTTTTTGTCCTCGTATCCAAGAAACGGGCCCTGTTTCCCGTGTTTCGCCATTTTGTTTCTTGAACACATAAGATGTCCACTCGACTTCTTTTCATCATCTCTTCCAGCTCGAAGCTTCGACCTGTCATACTGCCAACGTTCCAACTCGCAACTCTCAGATTTTGTATAATCTGCGGCATTACTTTGCTAGCCCCCGGAATCCGTCTAGCTCTGACCCGAGCATTGCTGCTCGGTCCAGGATCAGTACCATGTGTAACAATGGTAGTGCCTGGCGGGGTAGTGTCATTTCGGACGAGTACTTCCATAATGCTTGAATTCACAAAATCCGTTGTAAGTATCGACGTGTGCATGCTCCAGTTTTGTATTTGATCTCTCTTTTACGGCACCGGTGATCTCCAGTCGTGCCAACCCAGGGACTGGCATGCACACTTTTGGGAAAGTTTATAGGTGTTACGTGTCGCTAGGTTCACCTTGCTGTTTGTGGCCTAGATGTATTTACTCCTTTAGTCGCCTTTTACGACAAGCGGGGAGGCGCTGCAGGAATATTCTAACCCGTCCCTGCACAGGGAATCCAGCCTATCCAAGTTAATTAATAGAAGTCGGTCTCGATACGGAGGTAGAATCAAAGGTATATTCCACGAAGGGCAAAACGTGGGAAATCATATTGAATTCTATATTCTGAATGTATGAATTTATTAAAAAGTGGACCATGTATTCAAGAAGACTGACAATAAAGGTTATAATATAAAGGGATCCTTATGCCATACAAAGCCTAGTGAACTTGCTTTAAGAATAATCCCGTCAATGTACAAGTACATATGTGAGAAAGTTGAGCTCTCTATCAAATACAACACCAAAGTCGCGAATTAATTCATCGTTGGATATGGGTTGATAATGAAGAAGGTAAAGATGGTGAGGATATTGAATGTGTTTTCATGAAAAAGTGATTGAATGGCATTTGGAAATATTAGGCACTAAGCTATTTTTCATCAGACTGTCGAAATGAAGTTAAAGAAGAGTAGAATCATATGTCGGAGAAGTACTCTTGCAAAACGTGGTATAGTCGGTTTAGATTGAGAAATGGAAATATTTAATGATCAATTCAATATCGATAGTAGCAAAAATAAAAAGGAGAGGTCCTAAGTGGCTGCTATGTGGGAACCCCCCCCCCCCCCCCCCACACAGGAAGCTAGGAAATCATCGGAGAAATTATATATATCTGAAGTTTTTTTTAATAAGAAGAAATCGATTTTACAAAGATAAGGGTCGACAGTTTTGTAAAGGCCTAATTCTTCGAGGTTAGTCAGTATGGACGTACCATTGACAAAACCATGTTATGTAGAGAAAATAAGAGACCCACAACGAAAATTTAAAATTTCGTATAAAATAGTTTCAAACATTTTTTGGAATATGCGAAAGTTTTGCAATTAGACGATAGTTTGTGACTTCACACTTTGGGTCCTTTTTATATATTGGTGTCATGTAAGAGGTCTTATAATGGGGTGAATTCTCCTTCAAATAGGGATAAAATAAAGA
Source organism: Philhelius festivus (assembly GCA_963931855.1). Classification (NCBI taxonomy): domain Eukaryota; kingdom Metazoa; phylum Arthropoda; class Insecta; order Diptera; family Syrphidae; genus Philhelius; species Philhelius festivus. The sequence goes on along the minus strand of OZ007557.1, from coordinate 85,345,648 downwards.
TTTATGAGAGGAGAAGAGAAAGTGTCAAAGACCATAATTGGAGAATTAGAGTAAATTAATCGGTTAGCTGATTTAGCTTATTTTCGATGAAAAACATGAGGAAGAAATGGGCCTAGCGAGAAATTCGGTAAGTAATTGAAATAATTACAATCAAGTTTCGTTATTGAAAAGAAGAGAAAGAGAGTGATTATGCAAATAAGCTGGAATACAAAATTTAATTTAATAAGCAATCGTTTCGTTGTTTACTTTGATCCCATCTTCGAACATCACAAACAAGATGAGGTTGCAAGTGCCTGTATTTTAACTCAATAGAATTCTTATTGTTTGTACTACACAGACAGCCATATTTATAAACTCATTATAGTGAGTACATAAGGCTATGTAACCCTTATAATGCCTCTAAACGCAAAATTGTTATTTATAAAACTTATGTGACGTTGAATAGGGGCATTATAAGCTAAACGCGTTTGGAGGTTGAATAGTGCCTACATAAGGACATTTTAGTATTGAACTGTCACATTCACTTTGACATCACATTGAATTATAAAGATTATCAACAAAAAAAATGCCTTTGACTTAATATTGAAACTAAAACTTTGTGTTATTTTTATTTATTGAAACAAAAATGTTATACTAATATATTAATAACAAATTGAATTGAAAATTGTTTATAATTAAATAGATAAATATACTTGTTGGTGATGTCTCTTCACGCATCCTTCTTCATCCGGTGTGTTAGTGTTGTAATTATTATCTTGCATTATTGAATTGTATCCTCAAGAACTTGTCTGAGGAGTATTCCAGCTATAATGAAACGAATAACAATTTGATTTCCAGTATTGTGCTAGAGATAATAACATACTTTATCTGATGAATCAAAGTTAATTGTTGGAATTCTTTTAGCTTTTGGTAGTTTCCTTTTTGTTTATTAAATTCGATAGACAGACAAGATGTTTTTTTTTTTTTGTTTTTTTGATAAACAGCTGAGTGTTATGAAGGCTAAATGTAATAGATTCTTACTTTTTGGTACTTTATTTGACACAAGCTCATTATAACTATGCAGGGTAGGCAAATGTTTTATAAATATGAATTTGCATAGTGGATGAATAAGTCCTTATGCATTGCATAACTATTCACGCGTTTAGGGAATTCTAATAAATACGGCGGTAAGAGATTAGACAGAGTGAAGGTGGGTAACTAAGTCCTTGATTATCAAGACGCGACTGCAATTATTGCCAAAAAATAGAATTAAGGCCGTTTTAACTGCACCAAACAGTAAAGCCTTTAAGAATCTTCTTATCATCAGAAGAAATGTGAATAAGAAAGGCCCCAGATGACTTCCTTGAGGCTTACCAGAGTGAGCAGTGAATCGATTAAAAATAGTTTTTTAGAACATGTCAACTTCACATTCTTGGTGAATTAGAAAATTTGAGCATTTATGCGAACAAAAGGTAAGTTCCTGTCGATTTGCTTCTTAAAAATCCATATTGTTGCTCACGTATATTACATTTCTAGTATGGAATTCTAAGCCTTTACATAAGAACTTTATTTCTTTAAATCAGTTTTGTCAAGTTTCTTAAAATTGCGTTAGAAATTAGTTTTTCAACGTACAAGTAAATTTCCATGTAGACAGTTAGAACTTTGACAGCTTCATCTTTTGAATTAGCTGTCATTTACTAAGACTATTTTTCCAAATCAACATGGGAGTTATAGCGTTAAACAACAAATTGTTTTATGAAAATTGATCTTCTGTTAAACCAATATTGTGCGCGCTTCGTTTTACGGTCCTTAATCGATTTTTTCCAGAGGACTATTCGAAATATGGTCGATAAATTCAAGCAGACCAGTTCAAACTTTTCTAACATCCGTACGTCAATGAAACGTTAAATCTGCCGAAAATATCGCCGCTGTCCTTGATAATGTGTAGACCATAACTAACCGAATTTAGCGTCATGACTTGGGCCTACACGTACAAATTTCAAATAAGCAAGGAGCTAAGAGTTAAAGACCATAGACAATGACGTGTGTTCGCTAACTGGGATCAGTGGCGGCTGTACCTTAAGTGCGCTCGTGCGCTGAACCAACAATTCAAAAGATTTAAAAATTACAAAATATTACTGCATCTTTATTTTTAGATTCCCATATTAATATTTTTTTTTTAAACATACAAGAACACAAACAAGTAAAATTTCCAATTATGACGAAACAATGTAAGCGCTTTGCTTTACTATTAAGACTTACTTTCGCTGCAAGTAAAAATTCTACTAATACTACTACTAATACTAATATAACTTGTATGAGTTACAAGCAAGTATCCCTGACGCGTGAGACAAAAGACATTGAAATGTATCGAGAAATTAGCCTGCTCTCGTGCGCGCACGAGAACCGAAGATTAACTAGAGCAACCGATGTTTGACTAGAATGCGCTGCACCTGCCTGTAATGTTGTTTCGCTCTATCCGTGACTGGTTAAATAGTGTAGGTTTGTAGGAGTTAGGTTAGTAATTATTGTTTTTTATTTTGGTCTTGGTTCAATTCTGTACTGTGTACAGTGTGTGGTGTGGGATAAAATTAACAGTGATTAGGTACTCGTATATTAAAGACAGTAGTAAATCTTTTTAAAATAAAGTTACCTGAATCCACGATTTGACGCATTTAAGTGAAAAAATAAAAACATGATTCCTTGCTAAATGTAATTAGTGTGTCAGTTTTATACATGGTTGAAATTCTTCGAGCAATTATACAAAATAATAAAAAATCGACATATACATGTAAATTGTTGTTTTTTTGCGATTTCTAATCTTAATACCTACTTAGTGAGCAATTAAAGTGCACCACCTGTTCAACAACCCACCAGCCGCCACTGACTGGGATCTCAAGCATTTGAAAGCTTACCCTCTATTTAGGTTGAAAAATCATCATATTTCGTGTGGAGGCCCATTTCTGGATGAATAGATTCGTCAAAAAGTGAATTTAGACCATCAAAATCCACAATAGATTCAATAAATTGCAATGAATTTAGACAAAATCACTGTTCTTAGCCGATTTTAGGCTGGTGGCATCATCGGCGCATACTTTTTTGGAACGACTTTGGCCAAGTTATCAGCGCTATTGTTCTATGATAATCAGTTTCTTTTGGACGGGGTTGGATCATATGAACACCGACAACAGGACAGCACTATGATGTGTCACACAGCCTGTGCCACTTTTGACTTTTACACGAGCAATTTCCGAACATGGTTATCTCACACAGAGGTGAATTGGTCACCGAAATTGTGTGACTTGACCCTATTAGACTTCTTCTTGTGGGATTTTTTAAAGTCACAGGCTTATGCTAAGTCACATCATTAAACAACCTATGCCCTAAAAACCAATTTAAGCAAGGTCTATGGTCAAAAACTTAAAAAAATATTTTGAAAAAAAAAATTAAATTTTTTTTTATAGAAAATTCAATACCTCGAAAATGGGTTAACACTTTTTTTGAAATTAGAATTTTATTTTTTGTACAATAATAATAAAAATTCAGTTGACGTACCAAAATTGGTGTGCGGCAAATTTTTCTCTCCGGGTATTATTATCCATTTATTAAATTCTAAGCCTCTTAAACTGAAAAATAAGTTCGTGCGACAAACTCGTGATAAGACGGATGAGTAACCACATAAATCATATATTTAATTAGTGTTGGATGAGTGATTTCATAGTCCTTTCAATTAAATCAATTCCACGACATACAACAAGACTTTTATCAGTTATCATTAATAAAAAAAGTATTGGCGAAAATGTAGAGCCTTGGGTCACCCCATTTCGTACTGAAAAACTCCACTGACAACCTTTCACTGTGTAGATTGTAAGATAAAAGCTGTTTTCGTTTGAATCAAAAATGAAATTGCTGGATGTTCTTGAACACAAATTGAAATTTTCATCCAAAAGCAATATTTTTGATAACGCAGTTTGCTTAAGTCATGTGCTGTAAGAAAATCGAGTTGATGAAAATATTATCAGGTCACAGAGCGTGTTCGTAAACGTCATATTGGTTTGCAAGAAAATTGACTAACGTTGATCGAAGCAAGGACGATATTTGATGAAAGCAAGTTCAGCGTCATAAAAGGTGATCATTTAACGATAATATTGACGTTGATTTGACGTTTTCCATAACGTCTTATCAATGTTTTAGGAATGTTAGTCAATTTTCTTGCAAACACATTTGACGTGTACCTTTATTAATATTTTATTCGTCAACTCGATTTTCTTACTGCCAGAGTTGCGCCACAAATGATGTTATCGAACATATCCAAACCGCGTTTTTAAAAATAATGCTTTGACATACAAATTTCGTTTTGGGTTTTTGAACAAATGACTTTTGCAGTTTGCGTATTTTTACGCAAATGTTGTTTTAGAAAATGGCGTAGGAGTGGAGATTGAAAAATGTCTCTTATTTTTGATATTCTGCCCAAGAAATTTCTAGGGACACCTCCCTTGATATTTTAAATGTGAGAAATGACTTAAACTATTTAATACGGAATATTATGAATTCTTGTAAATTTGCGTTCCCGCAATTTCGAAAAGGGTAACGAAGCCGCCGCTGTGTGCAGAATCATTATACATTAAAATGCCTTTTTATACTCCGCCCAAAACGTGATCTAAATTATCGACCCGTTGCTACCTTCTAATTTAAATCAACCACAGTACCATCCTACCGAACCCTGGATTGCGGTTGGTTTACTTGTCACATCGCTTTGTCACACCATCCTACCGATCCGTCTAACCAAAAACAAATTGGTATAGCTACCTATACTTATTTATATTGTGCCACCAAACCCTGGGTTCTTATTCTCATCTTACATCAAACCGGACCACGAGACCATTTAATTACCACCATCGATATAAGGAATATGGTTAACTAGATGTTGACTAAGATGAGCATGTATGACGTTGTTGTTAGTTTGTTTACTTCTCTCAGTTCACACTGCCTTTTGACAGTAATATTTATATGGAGATGTGGAATATCGTCTTATACGTTTGCCTGATATTTTGTTTGTGCCACTCTAGTGTACACAAATGAAGAAAATCCCTCTCATTAAATTCAATATACGAGCCGAATAATTTAACTAGCAATTAGGAACACAATGCTGGGTACAAAGTGTACCATATAGTAGTTTCGAAAAACTATTTTTGGTTCTGAACCCCTCCCTGCCGCCTAATTTGACCTTTTCCCCTTGTTTATTTTGACGCTCCAATTCTTCTTAGTGTAGCGTGGACAAAGCTTAGCCTAAGTCGATTTTTCTTCTAGTCTTTTGCTAGGAGCAGGGCCGTGTCCCACCCAACGATTCTTTCTGTAGCTGCCTTTCTTCAAAGAGTAGCACAGACATGATTCTTAACGCGAACGAAATCCCGATTTTTCTTCCGGTCTCTGGCTGAAGGCCAAGGCATAATTGAACCTTAAACCCGATATGATGTATTTTGTTATTTTATTGCAAGACTATTCATTCTTAATTATACGAAATAAGACTAAACATAAAGGCGCAAAATTTTAATTGAATTATTACGATGCCAAAGCTGTTTTAGTATGATACTAGGTCACCAAATTAATATATCAGCTCAATATGACAGTTTTGTTTTAAAATTAAAATAGAGAACTTATGTACAAGTGTATAATTAAATTGGAAAAATATTAAGCTCTTGATTTAAATATTTTTTAATATATTTTTTTTGTATCTTGACTTTATCACATATAGCTCTTATGGCTACTTCCGGAAGTTGTAAAAAAAAAAAAATCTGCACTTTCCTTTTACGTAACCAAATTACGAATTGAGAATGACAAAATCTCTACCCCTTACGAGGAAGGATAAAATTAATTACAAAAAAAGTTCACGAATGGAATTGTCAATTATACTTCCACTAAAACCTCTCTTCACACAAAAAAAAAAAAAAAAAAAACTTTTTATCCAGTCCGAATTCCGCATTATAATAAATGTCCAGACAAAAAACTATTTTATTATGTATATACGATCACAATAAACAGCTTCAAGTCCTATCTGTCCAGCCTGCCTACGTATACAAATAACTCCTTGTATGTATGTATGTACGTGTTGCAATTAAGAACAATTAAAATGAATCCAGCATCATAGAGTAGAGTGGCGCCGAACGCCGGACTCTGTCCTCTGGTTTACCCAGACAAAACAGTCCCAAAGATATAAAAGGAACAAAAAAAAAAAGAATTCAAATTGAAAATGAAAATAATATTTTCTGTTCATGTAATTTTCAGAAAATGTAATTTCATAACTTTCCCGATGTCTCATCCCTGGGCAGAGCCGAGCATCTCATTTGGGAAAGTTTTTAATTTTTAATGCAAAAAGATAAATTTATACCCAATCGCCAGCCTCCCACAATTGCCAGCAATGTTCAGGAGACAATTTGCCCCCATCTTCCTCCCCACACAATTTATTCATCTAGACAAATACTACAAAAAAAAAACAACGACCAAAACCCAGACGCCTTTGGCGTTTCAAAAGCCGTACGTGACTCGGACGCGGAATCTGCCATTAAGACGCGCGCTTTGCTTTTACAAATTAGCGCCTGATTTGGATTCAAGTGGTCCGCAATGTGTGCTCTTGAAGTTGGTGTACTGGAACTGCCATAGATGTGTCTTGCTTCCAAATTGACCAGCGGCCATTGACGAACAATATCGTGGCCCCGATGATGATGATGGCTTGGAAGACCTGAGGCTGTGTTGTATTTGTGTGTAGAGACAAGACACTCCTTGGGTCAGAAGTCACGGTTAAGTGAACTTCTCCACTTATGTGTTAAGTGATAGAAAGTGCTGTAGTCGTTGTGCATTTATTGACTTTAAATTCAGTGTGTGAGAAGGTCTTAAGTTTGGGTAACTTTTTTTTATTTTTGCAGACCAACTCTCCGAGCGTGAGAATGATTTATTTATAGTTTGTCACTACCAGTTTTACTATCGTCTTTAAAATACCTGTAAATTGGAAGCTTAAATCTGTGCAGAAAAACAGGTCAAATATGAAAGCTACTCGTGAGGCATTAAGGAATAATTCTTTACTATTTTATAGCTTTCGAGAATTTTTCAAAATTACTCTATTCTTTATTTTTTTGAAGGTCAATACAAAACTTCCTTTGTGAATTTATTTGTTTCCAGATGCATTTATTTGGATTTTGAGCATCAAAGGGCTTAGGGACCTTTTTTTTAGTTTCTTAGAGCAAAAATGGACTTTCATTGACCGACGACGATGAGTCGAAGACGCCTTATAAGAGTTCATCGCTAGGAAAAAATCTTGTCTAGAATAAATTAATAAATGAGCTTATAAATATCATTCGTCATGTATGCGTTTAACATAATCTCGAAAACCTCCTTACCGAATATGATGAAATTTTGTATCAGCGAATGATTGGTTTCAGTTTAAAAAATCGGATAGTTTTAGGAGTTATAATTATTATAAATATACAAAATCAAGTGATTCGACAATATTAGGTTAGGTTAATGGGCTGACTGTGGATCTTGTTACTGATACACTTAGATCAATGTAGATCCGTTGTGATACCCTAGAGATTGTGACTCCCATGTATTTAAATCTATGACCATTCTATGTCATTTAAGCACGTTAAGGGTGTCTGTCGTCACATAATCACCTGGTTGAGGAGAAGGTAGACGCCTTGGGCGTGATCCTTTTCTTTACCCCTACTTGAGAAAACATCTCTCCACTAAGCCCGTAGGAGCATGTGGCTCCTTACAACGTTTGGTAGATGGATTTAATAGGTCAGTGTTTGGTGTATTATATATTCTATGTTTTAGCAGCACATTTTAAAACTCTATTGACAGCTTTTTGATAAAAAAAAATTAGGTGTAATATTATAGACATGTACTATATTTTACTAAGAAAAAATTTTCGGGGAAAATGATATTATAACGGTACCTGTCATAGAACGGTTTTTTGATTTTCGAATTTCTCATCAACGGCTCTAAAGATTTTTACTAAAATGTTTATGCAGAAGCTCTTATGCATTTGAAAAAATATAATTTGAAAATTTTATTGAAATAAAATGCACGACTGGGTCGCACGAACTTGCTCCTATGTTATCGACTAGGAATTTTAAAAACGAATGTTAGTATTAGAGAAAACTTTTCAAAAGGATAAAATTAATTTTTAAATTCTTTAGTAGTAACAGAATGCTATGGAAATATGAGTTTATGCAAGAACAAAAATTATAAGTCCTTGTAGTGGTTTCTTTAAAAGATGCTTTTATATACAAACTTTTTAAAGGCTTTTTAAGAAAAAATTTTGGTACGCTAATTTAAAGTTTTTATTATTGTTCGAATAAAAATTAAATTTACGAAAAGAAATATTGACCCGTTTCGAAGATATCGAATTTTCAAAAAAAGAGAAAAAAATAGATTTTTTTTTTCAAAACCTCAAAAAATATTAATTTTAAAGTTTTGAAATGCAATGTGTTTTAGACTTTTTAGAAGCTTCTCTATAAAAATTTTCATTAAGATCCATTATGTAGATAATGAGAAATTCAAAATTCTAAAAAATAGTTCTATGGTAGGTACAAGCTGTAATATCTTAATTTCAAATTTTTTTTTATTAAATTAAAGATCGTAAAAATTAATTGAAAGAAAAAAAATTTTATCAAAATTCTAGGTGCCGTTTTCGAGAAAAATACGATTTTTGAAAACCATTTTTTTTTAGCATTTGTATGGTAGGTACCTTTATTTTTAGGTAAAATAAAAATTGCTTTCTCACATTTTGTAGATTAAATTGAGAAACTTTTATTTATCAAGTTTAAAAAAAATCTAGCATGGGGTTTTCGAAATATTGAGTTTTGAAAAAAAAATTTTGAAGTTTTTTTTTAAAAATCCAAAAAAAATTTTTTTGAAAATTTGAGTACACAATTCTATTTATGTTTTTGGGGAGCATTAGCAAAAAAAAAATTATCAAAATCGGTTGAACAGTTTTTGAGCAAATCAAAAACAAAAAAAATGGTTCCATGGGGGGTACCCTCAATAACCATTTTTCGGAAAATTTTTTTCAACCAATACCTAGATTTAATTAAATGAATTTATTCTGTATTTTTATTTTTAAAATCTGTTGAACAGTTTTTGAGAAAAAAAAAAATGTTTATAAAATTTCGAAAAAAATTCGTATGGGGGGTACCGTTATTTTTGGTCTTAAAAAAAAAAGAAAAAAACGTGTGGGGGGGAAAAATTAAAAATGATATCTACCAAGTTTAAAGAAAATCGGCCGAGCCGTTTAGCCTGTAGTCGAACAGACAGACAGACAGACAGACAGACAGACAGAATTGCGAGACCCACTTTTTTAGTCTTCGCTATCATCGTAATGTCAACTTTGATCAAAATCTCGAGTTCAATTTTTTTTACGAATGTATAACTTGCCTTATAGTACCTATAAGTCGCAAGTAAAAATAGTTTTTGGATTTTTAAAAAAATAATAAAAAAATATCTTGAAAACGGAAAATTCTAAATTACGTTATAAAATGTATTTTATTGAATACTAATAATTTGCATATCAATTTTTTTTATAAAAATTTTAAGGAAAATTTAGTACACAAAAAACAAGTTTCAGTGGGTCTGTATGTCTGTACCACTCCCTAAAGCCTTAGACCTTATGTTCTTCAATCCCGGTAGTTAACCCATTAGCTGCCACTGTACTCAATTGAGTACAGTATTTTGTTAAATTTCAACTGGATTTTTTTTTTTAAAGTGGGCTTTGATTTTCATTTCTTTCGATTGGAAAGCAATTATTGACATGTGCTTTGATACTGGCAGTGAATTTGTCGAGATTAAAAAGCATTTTCAAGATTTTTCATGAACTTTTGTGTCGAGCATTTCTTGTTTGAAGCAATTTGGTGACTTTGCGAGAGTAAAATGTTAGTAAAAATTTAATTTTTTCAATAACATTTGAATAATGGATTCTATTCTTTAGATTTTGTATCTAGAAAAACATTGCGTATAAATTACAAACAAACATTTTTTTCTTCTGCATGGTAGGTCGTAAATAAAAGTGGTGTACTCAATTGAGTACACTGGCCAAATCCATGTTAAATTTTTTTCTCACTGGATTTGCAGAGAAATGTCTTTTTCAACTATAAACTGAAGTAGCTTTTATGGCAGGCGTTTTCCCAACCTCAACATGGCTCTTGAAGATATTCCAGATGATGGAAATGAAATAGATATAGTGGTTATTCTACCAGTTGTTGATATCCAATGACCAGCCATGATCTTATGGCTACTTTACGCATAAAAGGATTTAGTGCAACAGGTACGATTCGGAACAATAGAACGAAAAAATTTCCACTAAAATCCATGAAAACGGTAATGAAAGCAAATTTTGGTTACTTTCATCACAAATTTGGCAAAAATAATAATATCTTGTTAGCTCGTTGGAAAGATAATGCTGTTGTAACCGTTGCAACAAACTACGACAACTTGAAACCACTAGGAAAAGTCAAGAGATGTTCATCAACAGAAAAAGAAATAGTTGTCATTCCTCAGCCAAAGCCTCTAGTTGCATACAACAAAGACATGGGTGGTGTCGACCTTCATGACCAATTTGTGAACAACTACCTCATAAAAATAAAGGGTAAAAAATTGTGGTGGCCATAATTCACACACATGCTAAACCAAATGGTGGTAAATGCTTGGGAACTCCATTGTCTGAAAAACAAAGAAAACCGGAATCTCCTTTCATTTGTTAGGACCATAGGAAAAACTTATTTACGCTCAGAGTCATCAAGAAAAGGTCTAAATAAGCCAAATGTACTAGAAAGTGTTGTTCGCAGCAACGGAGAACATTTCCTCTAAAAAATAAAAAATCAACTACGGTGCCACATTTGTCACAGCAGGGTTCGATAGATTTGTGAACGGTGTCAAACCACTCTTTGCATCGAAAAAGAATGCTTTAAAATTTTTCATAATTATTAAGAGAATATACCCATATCTGGCCAGTGTACTCAATTGAGTACACCCCTCTAATTACCAAAGTTAAAAAAATTTTTTTTTAAAAATTGTATTTTTGTGCAAATATAAACCTCAATAAACAGCATTTCAAAGATTTTTTATTTATCTCTATTTTTAAGCTCCTTGGTCTTTAATGGGTTAAGGGTCTTCGGTGATTCCCTAGAGAAGAAATTGAAATTTTTTGTTTAGCTCTAAGACTAACGGTACCCCCATACACCCGTAATGCATAATCTTATTTATCTCAAAAACGGCTCTAACGATTTTGATTAAAAAAATTATGGACATAGACTATTTTTTTGTAAAAAAAATTTGGTGGCAAAATGTTATTAACGGTATCTGTCATGGAACCGCTTTTTTGATTTTCGACTTTTAACCAAAAATTTTCACCAGAAGCCCCCTTAAGTTTAAAATAATACTGTATATAAAAGTATTCGAAAAAAAATATTTTTTTTTGTTTCGTTTTTTTTTTCTTTTAAATTCAATTTATTTTTTGAAAAATTAATATCTTAAAAACGTGTGAACGATTATTTTTTGAAAAAAATTCCTAAAATCTATATTACGAAGCACTTAAAATTGGCATCCCAAATTTTGTTCTAGAAAAATTTTATTTTTTTATAAAAAATTACTTTTATTAAAACGATTTTTAAACTTTATTTGCGTAAATTCATACTTTTCCGGAGATCAGACGGCAATTCCATGCATTTGAACATTTTTATCTCATTAAATCCATGTTTTATATTTATAAAATGTATTTTAAATTCCAAAGTACTTTTACATAAGAGCAAGTTCGTGCGATCCAGTCGTGCATTTTATTTTATTTGCGCTAATCATTTATGATGAAGCTGATATTCTTCCGGGTGAAATAGACTTTGCCGGTAATCTTAAAAGGGAAAATCCATTTACGCTTTAGCTATCATTAATAGATTACAATTATTGTACTGCGTGACATTGGATCTGCATATCAACGTCATGAAAACGAAAATTATGATCTTTGAGAGCTGCCATAGGGGTACCTTAACTACTTGAAGAAACATGTTGTTTAAATAAATAAGGAGCGAATAGATTTATTGAGTGGAATCAAATACCTCGGTGTGTCATTATCTTCTTATTTAAACGTTCGAAAACAAGCGAAAGAAATATGTAAGATCTTGTATGTGTTATGAAGCTCAAATATTTGGAGTCAGCGAATTTTAAAGATGTCCAGAAATTTCCCATAGTTATTTACAAAATTTGAAAGCTCGTTCAGACATTTTATCAAGATTTATTAAGAGAAATGAGAACAGGCTTCAAAGATCAATCTTATAAAGGATATTCCAAGTCAATGCTTCTCCATTCAGGAAATGAAACCAGCTGGCCTTATCTCACCATCTTACGCTTAATCATTTGAATATTTTAGAAAATCAATAGGTATACATTTAATACCCATCAATGTATAATATTTCCATAAAATTATTCTTAAATACAAGTTGGCACAAAATTACTCATCCTATCGGAAGATGTTATAATTTTTGAAAATGGCGTCGTACGTCAATTATATTTGACATTTGCGAATTTGAAAGCTTCAGTATATAAACAGAGAGGCAATGGAGCGCTAGACTCCGCAAGAGCGTGAAATAATTGTGTCGATGTTTTTGACCAATAAATCAGTATGTTGCGTTAGCGCAGTGTGAACTTTGACATCGATTTCCTAATCGTGTCGCTTAAACTGGACAAACAATCCGGCAATTAGGTACTCAACTCAAAAAGATACCACTATGATACCACTGATGCAGGGCGTGGCCGCTGCCGCACTGATTGTTCGGCTGAGAATATCACGGCTGCCGATGTTGCTGCGAACGAAAAAAAACATCAACCAGGCTACCACGCAATTGGACATCACTAAACGGACCCTATACAGTGAATTTTGGAGAAAGACTTAAACAATACACATGTTCCCGTATAAATTGCAAACAGTGCTATTACTGTCATGCCGTCATCAATCTCAACAACGAAGAGGACGATTTTATGTCGAAAATCAGCTTAAGCGTTTTCGTCAATAAGCAAAAAAACTTAAAATCTGGGTGTTATGCACGAAGAGCCATTACATCTACTCATAGCCACTGTGTGAAGCCGCATCGGCGTTCACTAGGGAGGAATGATTGGGCCATATTTTATTGAGGATGCCATCGGCAATACAGTCACTGTTACTGACAAACGGCTACAGGGCCATGATTAACGACTTCTTAATGCCGGAATCGAATGAGCGGGACCAACAAGAAGGTACAACGCACACACAGCCAGAGCTTTTTTATTTCGATTTTGTAAAGAAAGTGTTTCCTGGTAGCAAAATCTAACGTTTTGGCCAGCAAGATCGCCCGATTTAACTATCCTACTCTTTTTTCTTTGCGGCAACTTGAAGTCGCCGTCTTATTCCAACAAGCCTTAGACAATCGCAGCCCGTAAGGAAGGAGAATATAAATCATGGAAAATACGATAAAACAGATATCATCTTTTACATCTTTTACAAAATTGTAAAGGTCCAAATACAGATTTCCATAACTCAAAATAATTTTGTTTAATTAGTTTAAAAAAGTTATTCAAAAACAAAAATGGATGATAATTTTGCGCCACCTTGTATAAGCAAATAAGCCCCTTACATCTTCTTAACTCTTGTCTTATGAAATGTCTCTCATCTGGCAGAATTGCATACTCGTCTAAGCCAAAACAGTCTGCGTGTTCTGGTTATCGAAATATGGCCACCCAAAGTGATTTGGGTGATTTCACTGATTTTCGACCTCTAATTACTTAACAATGTCGTAGGGTGGAGATATTTCCGAAACCAGGTCATTTAAGAGGTTGCGGTTACAAAAATTTCCGGTTAACTTTTCAAGAGCAATTCACAGGTGGAAACCAGAAGGTTCTGCGAGCTCTGGTTATTGAAATATGGCGATCCAAAGTGATTTTACTGAAGATTGCCTCAAATCAAAGAAAGTGATCGGATGCGGATGGAGATATTTCCGCAACCAAGGCTCTACCGGGGTTGCAGTTTTCAAAACTGAATAGAGAATTGACAGACCTTTCCATGGATTGGCCAATGAGACAAGTCTCGAGCAAAAATTCATGTTTACAAAAATCATCATTTTTTATTCAAAATTCACACACATCTACATAGTGTGCTAATGTTCCCTATGAACACCAAAGCTTTGTGACCGATTTTTATGTAATTTTTGGAGAAGTCCAGCGCAGCGGGTTATTGCCTGAAGTTTTGTGTCCTATTTTTCATACATATGCATAAAAAAACGATGTGTATAAGTTTCCTCTATGAACTCCAAAATGGCTAAAGCGATTTTGATTTTGACGAAATTAGAATTTTTCAAGTTTTAGAATATTCAAAACATGATTGAATTCACCCAAATTCATTTATACGAGTATCTATAGATTGCAGTGGATTGAACGAATTCATTCACATTAATGACAGTTTCGATTTCGCCATTGTTTTTCTAACAGCCATTGTGTATCAACGCTATTGGACGGCAGGCGTACTTCGACAAGATTCATTGATATTGCGATAACTGGAAGTTAAAAAGAACTTTCAGTAATCAGAAACTATGTATTATATTGTCTATAGCCACGAGGGATTAGAGATTAGGACAACATGGCAGCCACTGAGGAGGAAAAGTGAAGTAAATTATCTTTGAGATAAATAATCTTCGTGCCAAACTCTACCAAATGCTTTTGAAATATCAAGTTCAGTTGAAATAAAATGCACGACTGGATCGCACGAACTTGCTCTTATGTAAAAGTACTTTGGAATTTAAGATACATTTTATAAATATAAAACATGAATTTAAAATGAAATTGCCGTCTGATTTCTAGAAAAGTATGAATTTATGCAAACAAACTTTAAAAATCGTTTTATTATTAAATAAATAAATTTTTTATATAAAAATTTCTTTAAAATTTTTCAAGAAAAAAATGTGGGATGCGAATTTTAAGTATTTAATCACATTGATTTTTGGAAATAATTTCAAAAAATAATCGTTCATAGGTTTTGAAGATATTGATTTTTCAAAAAAAAATTTTTTTCAAAAAAACCCAACAACTAATTTTTCGAATATTTTTATATACAATATTATTTTAAGCTTAGGGGGTCTCCTGCTGAAAATTTTTGGTTAAAATCGTTAGAGCCGTTAATGAGAAAGTCGAAAATCAAAAAAACGGTTCTATGACAGGTTAGAGCCGTTTTCGAGATAAATAAGATTTTGCATTACGGGTGTATGGGGGGTACCGTTAGTTTTAGAGCTAAAAAAAAAATTTCAATTTCCCCTCTAGGGAATCACCGAAGACCCATAACTACCGAGTTTGAAGAAAATAGGTCCAGTGGCTTAGGCTCTAGATCGAGGTACAGACATACAGACAGACAGACATACAGACATACAGACATACAGACAGACAGACAGACGAAATTGTCGGACCCACTTTTTTTGGGGGGAAATGTTATAAGGGGCACCTGTCATAGAACGGTTTTTTTGATTTTCGAATTTCTCACCAACGGCTCTAACGATTTTAACCAAAATTTTTATGCAGGAGCTGCTTTGCATTTGAAAAAATATAAACTTAAATTTTTTTCGAAAAAATAGTTTTTGGATTTTTAAAAAAATAATACAATTTTTTTTTTGAAAATTCAATATCTTGAAAACCGATACACGATTAAATTTTTAAATTACGTTTTAAAATGTATTTTATTAAATACTAACAATTTGCATATCAATTTTTTTTTATAAAAATTTTAAGGAAAATTTAGTACACAAAAACCATGTTTCAGTGTGTCTGTATGTCTGTACCTCTCACTACAGCCTAAACCCCTGGACCTATTTCTTTCAATCTCGATAGTTAAGGGTCTTCCGTGATTCCCTAGAGGAGAAATTGAAATTTTTTTTTTAGCTCCAAAACTAAGGGTACCCCCCATACACCCGTAATGCAAAATCTTATTTATCTCGAAAACGGCTCTAACGATTTTGATAAAAAAAATTAAGTGTGATATTATGGACATGGACTACATTTTGGTCAACAAAAATTTTGGGGCAAAATGTTATTAGGGGTACCTGCCATAGACCCGTTTTTTTGATTTTCGACTTTCTCATTAACGGCTCTAAGGATTTTAACCCAAAATTTTTAGCAGAGGTCCCCTTAAGTTTAAAATAATATTGTATATTAAAATATTTTAAAAAAATAATTATTGGGTTTAAAAAAAAAATTTAAATCAATATCTTCAAAACCTATGAACGATTATTTTTTGAAATTATTTCCTTAAACCAATATTATTAAATACTTAAAATTCGCATCCCACATTTTTTTCTTGAAAAATTTTAGAGAAATTTCTTATATAAAAAATTTATTTAATAATAAAATGATTTTTTAAAGTTTATTTGCATAAATTCATACTTTTCCGGAAAACAGACGGCAATTTTATGCATTTGAACATTATTATCTCATTAAATCCATGTTTTATATTTATAAAATGTATTTTAAATTCCAAAGTACTTTTACATAAGAGCAAGTTCGTGCGATCCAGTCGTGCATTTTATTTTTTACCGAATTGTTGATCAGAATTTCCATAATCTTGGGAACAAGGAACGTTAGTACAATTGGTCAATAATTAGAGGTAGAGGAAGATTCGCCTTTTTTGCAGAAATGTCGTTTTACATCTTGTCGAAAGAGACCCTAAGTGTATGACAGACATAAAAGCTTTCGCAATGGTTTTGCCAGCGTAGAAGAACACCTCTTCACAACTTAAGAAGATATACAATAGGGACCAGCGATGTGTGTATTTCTAGATCCTTGAGGACTCTATGATTTTTGTAAAAGATTAGTCCCTTTGAAATATTCCGACGGTGTTAAAGAGATGGGAATGATCCCATAATAGTTCTGTTTCATTTCAGTTTTGACGCTCTATTCTGGATTTTATCCAATAAATGAAGAGAAGTTTGCGCTGCATTTGCCCAAAGATGTGAGTCATGCTCGAGCTTAGGACATGTTAACGCCTTAATAATTATAGCCAGAGTAATTTTTTCACCGTAAACGTTTTTAATGGTCTCGAGAACACTAGAATTTCTAACAAAAATCGTTGAGAAATTAGGGTCACAATTTTAAAAATTTCTGGAATTTCAATGGAAAAAATGGAAAGAACTTGGAATAAGTTGACATTTAAGTTTTCCAATACTCGATTTTGAAATTAACTACATACGAAAAAAGTGAACCTGGTCGAAATTAGGGTTTCGCTTTCAATACGATTCGTAAAAAGTTGAATTTGTTGGCAGAAGAAAGCTAAATTGTTCGGTAATAAATTTTTTCTAAAATTATACCTATTCATCTCATTTTCAATATTATTCGAAATGACAAGGTTCAAGGATTGACAGAGAAGTACAAGACATTAAATATATATATAAATAGGAATCATCACACTTGAGAAAAGAATTGGTGAGGGTTCAGTTCCATCTGCAGAAACTTTATGGGATTGCCCTTAAGACTAATGAAGACCTTATTTCCCTATTCCAGATTACGAGGAATTCGCGTATCCAAGAAGTAAGAATAGTTTTCTGCTTATAGTTTTCTATAATCTTGGCTGAAAAATAAGGCTCCATGGGGTTTTTCTACTTTAAGCATTCGTATATCTGTTTTTTTTTTTTGTTTTGGCAACGACAAGAAATCAGGAAAACTGCCAATTCCCCAATACCCCTAGTCACTTTCACTCCATTGAAGGACCTTCAAACTATATGTCTAAATTTTACCGTTACATTTTTTTTTTTTTTTTTTAGTCCACAGTCCTTCCCATGCGAACACTTGTTCGAACCACAGAAGTTACAAACCAGCCAGCAGCGCACACCAAATGCCATCCAAGTCTCCTTCAGTTCCCTATTCAATTTCCTTTCACTTTGGATAATTTTTTATCCTTGAAATCTTCATCGCCCTAGGAATCGATCCCGTAGGTATACATCTTCCTTCGGTTTTGTGTGTGTGTCTATTGCTTTTACTTTTTTTTCGCGCCAGGTCTATACCTCTTGACATTCATCGCGTGGTTGAACATTGTTCGGCTCAGTGAGCACAGCAAAAGTGAAGATTTGCATAAAAGTGACATCAATTCTGATGAAATGGGCGCGCGAGTAGTACTGCATGATTTAGAGATGACGACGCCACGAGGTGGCATTTTTTCGTCCCATGGTGATGTTTCCTGTGTCTCCTAGGCCACCAACCAATGTTTCAAATGAGTTTCCTGCTTCAAGTGTAGCGGTAGCACAACTATGTATAGCAGCAGCATAAGCATTGGGGACTGGTGGATATTTGGTGTTGGTTGTAAGGTTGTAACTCCTTTTTTTTATAATTTTTTGTTGACTTCTGGGGGAAACCTAGCTAAGGTATATTTCTTCGACAGATGGCGCGTCCCGAACGTACAAAACCACACAGATGATATCCCTCTTCGAGACAGAGTGGAGTCCCAGATATAAAATTAGGAACTGCCTTCAGGTCTAGGGACAATTTTGATGAGGCTCCGTTTTATTTTTTTAAGGCCTTAGCACTTTGACGTCTGACGATGTGTGGCAGTCCGTGGTTCCTTAGTGGAAATTTTATTCACTAGTCCTTGGTTGTTATTGTGGTAGAGGTAGGATGATTTGGTTTGTATGTGTACAAGCCGTAAATGTGACATCGAAATGGCTATTCGTCATTTTGAGAGAGAGCACACACGACGCGAGGCACACTCACGCGTGGTTTGTCTGACGTGTGCGCGAATGATTTAGTGGAAAACATTTGAAAGTAAAATTAGATTTTTTCAGATAACCAACAGCAGCAGTGGGAAGTTTATACAGAACAACGAAGGACTGCTGTAGGGAAGGTTGCTTATGGCAAACGAATAGGTAAATTGACTTCGAAAAATACCGTGGAATTTTATTGCCGTAAAATATGATACTTCGGTAGGCCTATACGAATAGAAAATGAAAAATGTGTAGTGGATTATTTTTTAAAGTTTGGCTTTAAGAGCGTTTTATGTATCAGTGTCATGGCACTTGGATTTAATTGAGACAAAGGTGCAAATGATGCAAATGTTTGCAATTTTCTTGTATTTCGTGGGTCGAGATAATGATGAAATTGTTAGCTTTGAAGCTGAAAAAAAGTCAATTTCCCCTCTAGGGAATCACCGAAGACTCTTAGGCCCGGTGCACACATGCGTTATTTTTACGCGCGGTACCGCAGCCTGCGAGTCTTTTTACATGCAAAATGACGCGCGATGCCGCAGCGTCATCGCACTCGTGTTTGCACCACTCGATTCAATTGTGAGTACTGTAAGACGCAAAGGCGGTGACGCTGCCGTACCGCGCGTCAAAAGAACGCTTGTGTGCACCGGGCCTTAAGTAGCATGTTTGAAAACAAATCGCTTCAGAAGTTTTGGCTGTAAGGCTATTTGTACAAAACCTTTCTTTTGTATTTCGATATCACCGAATTTTTAAGCTTGATCAACATTTCGATTTTTTTATTTTTCTTATGCAAAAATTGCCCTTTAGTACCTAATTTATTCGCAAATAACAAAAATCTTTAGAAAGTAGCGGGCAACTCGCCTATTCAGCATTGACACTTACAATCTGATAGGTATACTAATTGCGTATGCCAATTCCCTAATAGCGTGCAGAGCAGCTCCAAAAGTCAAGGTAAAGAGAGTTCTTTTGCAGCGTGATTTCGGCAAAGTTCAGCAATATTGAATTTGCGATGATTGGAAGTTGAAAATCAACTTTCAGAAATCAGACACTATTCCATTTAGGACTAAGTTGCATGAATCCTCAAGGGTTATGACAAATAACTAGAAGAATCTAGTGATCCTGGGGTCACAAGGACTTCCGTTCGCTTGTGAAAAAGAAGTAAAGTATTTCATCAAAATTAATCAGTTTGCATTTCGAAACACATATAAATACTGTAGTAGTAAGATGTGATCTTTATTCAACATTCATAATTTACATAAATTGTTCACAATTAGAGCATGGCGTAAGCCGTCAGCCGAAAAAACAGAGAGCATATAAAATTTTATTGATTATTGAATATAAATAATGAAAAAGTTGTTTTATAAAACATTTTAGTATCTCACAAATATTCTGAGAATTAGATTAATCAGAAATTTTCGTTTATTATTTGGGAACGATATTTCCAGGAAGTTTTAACGTAGCTAACCAGAGTAAGCCAGCAGTCGCCGTTTAAAATAATTTTGAGTTCATCCATGCTTAGACTGTTTTTACCCCAGTGGGCGCGTCTGATGAAGCTAAAAATGGGACAAGTTCCAACAAAGTGTATAACGTCCTCTGATGTATGTCGGTTACATAGTGTACATTCAGTATTTTGGTCATTTCGATGAGGGATATAGTTTAAGCGTAAAAGTTCTCCTCTTACTTTGATAATTGTGGAAATAGTGTCAATACTGTTGTTGTCGTGAAAATAGTTGTTTGTTAAGTTGTGATCCAGTGCTCGATATAGATTCCTTGACTCACTTAGCCTCGCACGTTCACGGAAAAACTCAAACCTGGATTCCTTGATAGAATTTTGGAGGGAAAGCAATGGGTCTGCCCATGTTGCTGGGTTGTCGAGGTCCATTTGAACGTTATGCTCCAAGCACAGTCTTGACCATTCACCAAAAAATTGAAATTTTCGTTGAATCATATAAGATGCCACAATTTTGGGAAGCCTTTGCGGGTGATATTCCATGACCTTTCTTATATAGTTGAAATGTAGTTTGAGAGTGTACAGGTAGAGAGGTGGAAGTCCAGTCTCTAAATGGAGCATGTACGTCGGCGTATTTTCTGGTAGACGAAAGATTTTCTTTAAGAAGTATCTTAAGAGTTTATCTACTTCCTCATGCTGAAACAAACCCCAGACTTGAGCAGCATAACACATTATAGTTCTTACCACTGCTTCAAATAATCTGTATTTCACACTTGTTGCGACGTCCTTTTTGCCAAGAATTCCTTTCCAGTTGCAATTGATAGCCATTTTAGAATCGTGTAGCTTTGATTTGAAATGCTTTTCAAGAGAGAGTTTGGGAGTCAGTATTACTCCTAGATACTTATACTCTTTGACATTTTCTAGCTCTTTTCCTTCCCAGGTCCATTTCTCATTTCTAGCGTATCTACCACTGCCATTTCGGAAAACCATCATTTTCGATTTATTTGTGTTTACTTTTAAGTTCCATGTTCGGCAATATTGCTGTAATTTGTTGACCATAAGCTGCATCATATTTGGCGTATCTGCCAGCAGGACGATGTCGTCTGCATACATTAGACATTTAATGTTTATTCCATTAAAAACAATACCTCCTGGTAGGAAGGAAGTTATATCATCAAGGAATAATGAAAAGAGTAAAGGGCTTAGTAAACATCCTTGTTTAACACCCATTTTTGTTGCAAACCAGCGAGACAATTGGTTCCCATCCCACACGGCCGCTTGGTTTTCCTCATACATACTTTGTATTACTTTCAGGATTTTCGTTGACACGCCTATATTGCTGAGCTTTAGAATGAGAGCATTTCTGTCTATAGAGTCAAAAGCTGCCTTAAAATCCACGAAAAAAGCGTATAGTTTCCTTCCATTATCAAGGTATAACTTCGCTATGCTTGTTAACGTGAAAATGTTATCCACAGTGCAATATTCTTTACGGAAACCTGCTTGGAATTCACTCAGTAGTCCATTTTCCATAATCCAGTTTGTTAAACGGTTGAGAAGTATTGCAGAGAAGATTTTCATTACTGAATTTAAGAATGATATTCCTCGGTAGTTACTAGCATCTTCTGCATTCCCTTTTTTAAAGATTGGGAATATGATGCTTCTCCTGAAGCTTTCACCTACTGATCCTTCATCAAAGACCCGATTAAAACATTCTGCCAAGCATTTTAGAAATTTTTCCGTGGAAAACTTATAGAACTCATACGGTATACGGTCTACTCCAGGTGCTTTATTGAGCTTGCAAGCGTAGGCTACAGTTTTTATCTCTAGAGGTGTTATTCTCGCATCAAGTTCCACATTCTCTATATAAGGGAGGGCAAACAAGTGATGATTTGGGCTAGTTGGGGGGTTTAACAAATTTTGAAAGTGTTCTGCTAAAACCTCTGCTTTAACTTGTATTCTTGAACGACTAACCACTTCTCTACTATTCAGTCTTCTCGCTAATTTCCAAAAGTCGCAACTGTTCCTTACTTCACTTATTTCCTGCGCGAGATTTTGCCAATACTGCCTTTGTTTTTCTCTACAGATACTTTTGTATTCTCTGTTTGCTTTTTGGTAAGCTAGTTTTGAAACAAGGGTAGGTGTCTTTTTTGCCAGATGTAGATGAGCAAAAGATTTGTTTCTCGCACTAAGACAGTCTGCATCATACCATGGTTGTTTTTTTGACGATCTTCCCCTTCCATTTGGCTGGAGAGGTTTCGCCGCAATAGCTACACATGACGTCAAAGTGTCTATTCCTTGATTCGTTTCTGGTTCGGAGAAGCCAGCTGCATCAAGTGCATTATCTAGATCTCTTTGATAGCGATGTATAAATTTATCATTCCAATACTAGTTTCGGAAGAAGTTGATTTTCTGGTTCTGTATTCATATTTTGAGTGTCAAGCTTGGCAGTGACTAAAAGCGGAAGATGATCGGAGAAAGGGTATTCGCCTATCTTGAGATCCGGCATACAGCTAAACCAATCTTCTTTTACTAGACAGTAGTCTATTGTTGAAGAAGCATTTCCTCTGAAAAAAGTAAGTGAACCTTCCTCATCGCTTTTTGTTCGGCCATTCAGAAGCGACAAACTGAGAGATTCACACATTTCAATAAATTTTTTACCATTACTATCGATTTTTTTGTCTTTTGATTTCCTGGGAGTATAAGTTGAATACCCAGCGAGTTCTGGATGAAATTCCCATAATTGTGTTTCACCGACCCTTGCATTGCAATCTCCAATTAGCATCACATTTTGTTCCTTAAATTCCAGAAAGAAGTTGTACAGGGAGGCAAGATCTTGATGCCAAAAGCTACAATTGATGTATACTGGGATGATGAAGAGCTCTTGAGTATTATTTTTTATTTTTATAAAGGTTCTGTCAAGTTGATGAACGAAGCAACATTGAAAAGTTTTCTTGATATTCCTCCTTAGTCCGAAAAGACATTCTCCACTAGCTCTTCCATGTGTTGATGTTCTTGACGCCAAGATCCAGTGCAATTCGTAATCCTCGAAGAAGTGTGAGAAGGTATCTTCATTACATTCGATGAATGTTTCGTATAAGAAAAAGATATCATACTGATTAATTAACTCAAAAAATTCCCTAAACTGCGTTTTGCTACGTAACCCTGCAATATTATATGACATTATTTTTAAAGTGAAAGTATTTTGTATAAAATTATTACTTAAATTACTGTTTACATTTGGTTTAATTCTATATTTTTTTAAATAGCTAGTTTTATTAAACTTATTTGATAGGCTGACGGCTTTATTATTAAAAATTTGGTTGCTGAACACTGCCAACTGTTTGAGAGCCTCTGGCATTCGCTGTCAGAATTGCGCTGTCACCAAGCAAATGTTGAACAAATGTCATTCCGTCATCGTCTTCGCATGCAAGTTTGTTTTCAGCATCCAGATAAAGAATATGTTTGTTTACCGTGATTTTTTCTCCACGAATTTGTATTTTAATTTTATTATCCTTTGCAAGGATTTCCTTTTTGATCTTAATCAGCCGTTTTCGTTTCTCGCGCGCCGCCGCTGGATAATCCCTGTGCAAGGAAATGCCTTCGTCGCGAAGTTTTGAAGTCGGAGCGTAAGATGTGCTAACAATAGTGTCTACAAAATCTTTCTTTTTCATTTCTACCAAAACGTTATTTACTTTTGGATTATTTGACCGTAATGAGCGGATTTCAGTTATTGCTGTTGAATCATTATAAATACTGCTCTGACCAGAGCCAAGAGAGCTTTTGTCCTGACAGAATGGTTGTTTTATAGCACCCAGCTTGACATCAGATTGAACCTGATTTTTTTAACAAGCCCCATCTGGGTGACAATTGCCTATATGTAACTCTTTTTCAAATAGAAAATATTCGAGTGTAAATTTCATGATATATTGAGTCCTCTATTTACCATATCTAAGTGTGAGCTTTGGTACCTTTATTAACTGCCGAAGTCATTCCATTGTTAAAAAAAAAGTGTTTCCATTATTTCAAAATTTAGTAAAATTGTTGAAAAAACTTAAGAAAAAGCGCATAGTATCGTTTCTGAACAAAAATAATTTTTTTCTGTAATGAAAAATTTTGTTTTCGAAAGGTGAGATCCACTGAAAATGTCATTCAAAAAGTAAATGATTGTTGTAACAAAAAAAAAAATACTACTTTAGCTCTTATCTCATAGATGTGCTAAGGCATTCAATATGGTCAGTCACAGTATAATTTTAACCAAGCAAAGCTGGATTGAGAAGCGTTATAAATCGATGCGGTATCCTTCGTATCTCCGTAAGAAGTGTGAGACTTGACATTGGTGTACCTCAATTATCTGTTTTAGAACCGCTTTTATTTTTAATATACGTAAACTATTTTTTCAAAAGAAAAAAATTAAAAGTTTAGTTACCCCATTTGCTGATGATATCTGTTTTACGCATCCGATTAATAACACAAATTCTGCGATAGTGGTTCGCTAAGTGTTACTTTTAAGTGAAAAAACTAGAATGATGATTTGTAACTTAAAACGTTCTTAACGGATAGTTGTCATATTGTGTTCCAATCCATTACTTGTCCAAAAATGTACGTATCTTCTCAAGTATTTAGTAGTTTAGATTTTAAGAAATAATTTCAAAAAATAATTGTTTACACGTTTTGAAGATATACATTTTTCAAAAAAAAATTTTTTTTTCAAAAAACTCAAAAAATATATTTTCAAATATTTTTGTAAACATTATAATTTTAAATTTAAAGGAGCTCCTGTTAAAAAATGTTGGTCAAAATCGTTAGGGCCTTTGATGAAAATGTTTCATGAAAGGTACCGTTCATAACATTTTCCCAATTTTTTTATCAATCTTCAATGTTCAAAATAGAACACTTAATTCATACTTGCGCCTCATAGGCATTATATGACAAGTTATGCATTCGTAAAAAAAATCAAGATTTTGATCAAAGTTGACATTACCATGATAGGTTAGGTCTGTCTGTCTGTTCGACTACAGCCTAAACGGCTCGGCCGATTTTCTTTAAACTTGATAGATATCGTTCTTACCCCCACAAGTTGTTTTCTATTTTTTTTAAGACCAAACTAACGGTACCTGCCATACGATTGTTGTTTTCAAAATCTTATAAAACATTTTTTTTTTTCAACTGCTCGACAGATTAAAAAAAAAACTAGGTAATGTTTGAAAATTTATGTTCGAAAAATGGTTATCAATGGTTCCCCTACTGGAACCATTTTTTTGGTTTTAATCTTATCAAAAACGGTTCAACCGACTTTCATAATTTTTTATGCCAAAGCTCCCCAATATTTTGGATAGTGTTGTGTTTTCAAGTTTTGTAAATTCTTTTTTTGGATTTAAGAGAAAAATCAATTTTTTTTTTTGAAAACTCAATAGGTATTTCAAAAACGCTTTGCTCAATTTTTTTTTTTTTTAAAACTTGACAGATAAATGTTTTTTAATACAATCTACAATGTGAGAAACAAAATTTTATTTTTTTTCTAAAAATAATAGTACCTACCATACAGATTTAAAAAAATGATTTTCGGAAATCGTATTTTTCTCGACAACGGCACCTAGAATTTTTATACAATCTTTTTTTCTTTCGATTAATTCTTACTCTCTATAATTTAAAAAAAAACAAATTTTGAAATTAAGATATTACTGACTGTACCCACACAACAATTTGTTAGAATTTCGATTTTCTCACTATTGGGATAACGGATTTCTTATTTTTACGAAGAAGTTTCTAAAAACTGTAAAAATTATTGCGTTTCAAACCTTGAAAAAAATATTTTTTGAATTTTTGTAAAAAAAAATCAATTTTGTTTTGAAAATTCTCGAAGAGGATCAATATTTTTTTTGAAATTTAACTTTTATTCGTACAATAATAAAAATTTAAAGTTGCAGTACCAAAATTTTTTCTCAAAAATGCTTTAAAAATTTTGTATATAAAAGCTAATTTTTTTAAGAAACCACTACAAAGACTTTAATTTTTATTCTTGCATAAATTCGTATTTCCTTAAGAGATCACATGGCATTCTGTTTTTATCTTTCACAACTAAAGAGTTTCAAAAACGCAGTTTTATTTAATAACATTCATATTTAAAATTCTTAGTCTATTACATAAGAGGAACTTCTTGCGACCCATTCATGCATTTTATTTTTATCAAAATCGTTAGAACCGTTTGCGAGATAAAAGGGATTTTGCATAACGGCTGTGTGGCAGGTACAGTTAGTTTTGGAGCTTAAAAAAATTTTTATTTCTCCTCTAAGGAATCACCGAAGATCCTTTAGTACTGAGGTTGAAGAAATTAGCTCCAGTGGCTTAGGCTGTTGGGAAAGGTAAAGGTACAGACATACTGAAACATGTTTTTTATGTACTAATTTTTCCTTAAAATTTTTATAAAAAAAATTTGATAATTAAATTATTAGTATTTAACGATACACATTAAAGAACGTAATTTCAAAATTTAATCGTGAACCCGTTTGCAAGATATTGAATTTAAAAAAAAATATACATATTATTTTTTTTAAATCCAAAAATTATTTTTTTTTAAAATTTTTATAAGAATTATTTTTTCAAATTCAAAGGAGCTCCTGCATAAGAATTTTGGTTAAAATCGTCGAAAACTAAAAAAAAAAAAAACGTTCTATGGCATTTTTTCCTAAAATTTTGTTGCCCAAAAATGTAGTCTATGCCCATAATAGTACACCTACTTTTGTTTCAAAAAATTTTTAGAGCCGTTTTCGAGATAAATAAGATTTTCATTACGGCCGTATGGGGGGTACCGTTAGTTTGGGAGCTAAGAGTTAATATAATTTCATAAATTTCCTTTTCCAATATTTTAAAATTTAATGAAATACTATTTTTAGCGTCTTAACTTCAGTCTTTAATACCTATTCTAAATACACTTTTATCATATTCTGACTTAAATAATAGGTAATATGAGACACATTTTAGTTATGTAAAATTGTAGGTCCCTTCCTTTCCTACTTACATGCAAACATCAATGGTTAAGTATCGTAACTCAGTAGGTTCTGGTCCTCTATAAGCTACCACCACCAAATTTATTTGTTCTTAACTCAATGTATTGTTTTTCAGATTTTCTGGCCATAATTAAAAAAAACTTAAATGGTAGGTAAATGGAAGCAGTTGGAAGCGAGCCCGTATTTCAGCAAAAAAAATCATTTTCAGTGACGAGGTCCATTTTGTAAAAAAAAATTTCAGGACTCGTTAAATACGCTCCTTTCAGAACGATAAACTGAATCACTCTGCATAAGGTTTGCAGCTCAGCTCTTTTGTTTAAAGTTAAGCGAAATTCCAATTTGCTAAAAATAGTCAAAAAATTGGAACAAGAAAAAAGGAAAAGTACTTACAAAACTCATTTTAGTGCGAAGCACAGATTTCAATAAATTTTGCAGCCTAAAACGAACATTAAGTTGCTTAATCTCATTTATTTTTTAAGAATTTTATATTTTTTTTTAAATTGAAAAATGTTCACTTAAAAGTTGTGTCATTTGATTAATTTTAGCTAACCTCTGTTCAAACTGTTTTCTATGCATTAAAACTCTCCCCAAAGAACACAATACAATAAACATCTTGATTTCAATTTTACACCTATTATTCATGCATTACATGCATTTACAATTAAATAATTACTTTCAAGTGCATCTCTCAGTATTTTTTAGTTCCTTAATAAAACCAAACGAGAGTAAAAAAATTACATAAAAAAGAAATTCAAAAACCAAAATTAAGTAAGTAAGCCTGTTAAGTCCCTTAAAAGACACACCCCAGTTACATCGGTATCATCGTCATCATCATCATCATTATTGTCATCATCCCGATGATAGTCCTGATGTGCACTATACTTACAGACAAAGCTTTCGCATGCATCATCCTTTGTGTTATGTAAGTTCCTTATTTTAATGCATGCATTGCATTAAAATGTAAAGAATCACTTTAACAACATTTCCGCTCGCCCACCCATGCTTGTCACATACAACCCTGTGCACTCGTCTTGTGTGTGCTTTTGCATCTAGCTCTGTGTATACGGACTTCTTCCGTGTACTGCTGTGTGTGCAAGTAAATAATTCCGTATGTGAACGGATTTCCTTTATTTCTTCAGGCTGCCTTTGTGAAAACAATGACTCATCACAATTCAAATAGAATTTACTTACACATGCAAGTGTACACACTACACTCGCTTATGTATGGGTATCTAAATGTTTAAGTGAAAACAACACAAACTGATGTCAACGGTATCCTCTATGCAAGCTAGAAATCTGCTATATCTCTAATCTTCTTCTTATCCTGTTTGAAAGTCAATCCTTATATCTCCCATTTTCTTCCACTCCCTTTCATCTCTCCCCTCTTGCATTATTCCTGGATGGAATCCTTTTTGCTTCCGTAGATCCAAATAGTGAAGAAAATTCATTCATTATTCTATAGTTCTATGGTTTGTTTGTTACGCCTGATGATAGACTCTAAGTAGTTATTCTTAATGTATTCGCCCATTTTATTCTGATGGGTATACAAAAACAGGGAGATCCCTAAATTATGAAACAATTTGTTCTCTATGACAAGAAGACGCTCTTCCTGTCCCTCGCACCCTAAAACCTCACAATTCCAAGCTTAATTGCTTGAATTGCATTTGTATTGTTATTTACATTTGGATTTAATTCGCCAGTGACAAAGTTTGAACGTAGTGATAAAATGATTTTTGTAGCCAACTAGATCTATGACAGATTTTCCTTATGTGTATCAAGCGCTAAGCAAGAAACCGGAAGAAGACCAACGCATTTCACAACCGAATAAGAGCTAGTACTGAACTTTGGGTTTTGGTCTTTTCTTCTATCAGCTTGGATCTTCTTGGAGTTTAGAGATGATAAAGGTGTTATAAGCAGAATGTAACTTTATGAACAGAATAAAGATGATCTTCAGAAAGTACATGAGTGAGAGGCTATCAGTGGTCTCAGTATGGTGACATAATCAAAGAGTGTGAATCTGACCCGCCCCCCTCTTTCAGAAAAATGATGTCTTGGTATGATTATATCGAACCAGAAGAAGTCAGAAGATAAGTCTGCCCTCTCAAAGAGGTCGAAGAATTTCCCATTCTGAACAATAAACAAATATTATTTTTAAGAAATAGCCAAGGTAGACTACCAAGTCGCTGAAGCACATAGAACAATAGAGAAACATAGGTATCATGGCTTTATTTAGAATGAGTGGTAAGGTAAGAAGATAAATCACTTCCAGTAAATGAAGACCCACCATCTAGTTTATAAAACAAAATTGACTTAGCTTTTAAAAAGCTATTCTAAAATAAGAACAACAATGCAAGAAGAATTCTGATTTCTTACCTATAGAGAACGGAGGTGAATTATTGGTAATTTACCTAGCATCCAATCATAAACCAACTATTTAAGTGTAAGGACTATCAAGTTCATTTCGGGCGTACTGTCAAGTACAGAGATTCTTTTTTTACCCGGCTCTATGTTTCCAACTCATTGCAATGTGCAGACATTCAAAAGCAATGTGCATCGGTATTTCCTTTCAAATCCGATCCAACTTTCCTGATTGCTCGCACTGTGTCTAACATTATAAGGGTATTCATAACCCCTTGAGCCTTGAGTGCGCGTATAATAAAAAAAAATATGCCTCATCTACTTTATGAACTGTAAGAACTAAATCAAGGTATAGCTATTATATTCGACCCATATAAGATCCTATCCATTGTTGCACCACTATAATCAACAAGGATCTGTGTGGCCCCAAGTCGGTAGATCAACCATAGGCCTAAATCTTTACACACTAAAAGAAACCCTGTTAAAGATGAACGGATTTCAAGTCCAGACCCACCATCTTTTCTTCAACTTTAAATATGTCAATTTCTTTATACAGGTGATGAATATTCGGGGAGCCGAGAAAACTGATCCAATTGTGTCGCGTGACATGGAAAGAACTCGATGCGATGTTCAACTAAGGAATATCACTTCTGAAATATTCGAAACAATCACAGTGTTTCAGGAAGAAAATAATGCTTATCAAACTCAGTCTGGTCTGATAATGAGCAGGGTAGAACAGCCACTTTAACAAACCTCTTCAACTACCAGGGTGCTCGAAATGTTTGCTAGGAGAGTTCTTCACGCTTCATGGAGATTTAAGAACTCACGAAACTTTTTCCAGTAAACGAGAAGAAGACCAAGTATATTTCTATAGCAAATATAGAATCATCTATCCATCTTTAACAACGGTAGGACAAAACGGTACTATTGACTATTAATAGTAGCAGCTTCGAGGCAACTCAGGACTTCATCTCCTTCGAAATTAGAATGAAATCCATGAATCACAATTTACTGGAGAAAGAAATGGTTTCAAAGCTCCTCTTATATAAAGGAAAGTACACGTTCTTATGAACACTTATACCATCAGTTCTTCTTTACTCTGCCGAGTGTTTGGAGGCAAAATGAAGATCTGATCCTGGAATTTTTCGGAGAAATAATTCTTCTACCAGATATTTTTAATATTGTATTCTGAAATAGAGACTGGATCAGATGCACCCAATTACTCTTTGAACTCTTACGTCTTCTACATTGGCCCACACATGTCGAGGGAATGAACAACGATGCAAATAGAAATTTGACAATTTAAAGAATTAATAGTTGCCATCCAAATTTTAGATCAACTACTAAAACAATTTCATATAGTACAAGGTTATCCATATTGTAGATCCAAAATTAAATTTAAATAAAAAATCATTTATGATTTAGATTTTGATTAGACTCTGATTATTTCTTTCAATAAATTGCTTGGATCCTGCCATTTTCAAAGGAATATACGATCATGCAATTGTCCTCCACGGGATTTCTTGCCGGACGCTATTCGGGCAATGTAATATTTAGAGACGTTTCAAAACGATTTGTTGCTTTGCCTTTTTGTATAGCTAAACAAAAGATTCAACAGCAGCAAATCGCACGATCGCTAGTGACCAGCTTACATCGCCAAAACGCGAAATAATATTTCCAGAAATAGTCATGAGCTTACAGCTTCTTTATTATCAAAGAAGTATGAACCAATGAGACCACCAGACTAATGCCACCAGCACATCAAAACAGTATCTATAATAATTGGAAGAGAGAGCACTAGGGTCATAGAACTTTAATGAATTTCACACACGTTGAATATGGAATGTAAAACATGTCATTAATGCTAGTAATGTTTTGGTCTTTACTGATGGTCTTAAGACATATGATGGCGTTTCCTCAGATAATCTACCTATTAACCTATCAATAAAGCTTCCAAATTTTTGCAGAGTATTCTAAGTGGAAGTTCGTGCAGTTTGTGAAAGCGTCAAGACATCTTGCCGCACTTGAAGTAGTAAACAGAATAATTGATATTTTCTCGGCAATTAAAGACATATTCTCAATCACTTTTAAGACTAAGCTAATAGATCAATTTCGTAATAAGCTGAGATTTATTACTGAAATGAACATAGTTACCCTCAAATGGGTCCCGGGACATGTCTTGATACCTCGTTACTTATGCCAATGGAGCAAGAGAAAAGCAAAATTTTCCTAGAGAATGCGGACGTCAGATGTTCAACAATCTACACTTGTCAAGGCCGAATATTTCGAGAAAAAAAAAAAAACAGAATATTTACTCAAGATATGCAAACCTCAACTATCTATCATAATTGGAGTCCTAACAACACAATGGGATCCCATAAACCAGAATGGGCATAAGCTCGTCATACTTGTGCAGAGAGTGTCCAGATGAAGAGACGGCAAAGACTTTGTGAATGCCCCAACCTGTGACTATCGAAGAATATATTTCCTACGATTTGGGCGATATCTCTACCCTGCCACTAAAGAACATGCTAAAATTCATTCAGAATTCAGAATGGTTCAGGGAGGTATCGAAGACTTAAGATCCTTTCGTCCCATCAATCCAACTCACCCTCTTCCAGACACCTTCCTTATCTACTTCCTGGAGAGCCCAAAGGATCCATTGATATCCGAGAGAGATGGTACGGCTTTGCCGTGGCCTAACCTAACCTGTCCACCATAGAGTGACTCTTTGTGGATGCAATTGCTTACATGTCAATTTTCACTTCCACATAAGCAACAGCTATGATTGTAAACGTATCCACCGAGTCAAATATGTTTTCACAATTTCAATAAGTTGAGCGATTGTTTAAAAATCCATATTGTAAAATGGCAAATCTTAAACTAAACACACACATGACAGTCAGTTTGACATATGTAATTGAAACAGGGACGTACAATCTGGACAACGTTTTGGATCACCCTATAGTTTTAAAAATATTATTTTGAAATTTTTCTTTTCAACGGTGTACTGCTTCTTGCGAAAAGGTGATAAGTCCTCCAAGAGGATCTCCCGTCATGAAAAGTGCTGTTCGTTTTTACTCTTTGGAATCGGCAGAAAATTGTATCTCTCCTTTATTCCTGCTAACGCGCACACAGAATTGGGTTACTTATTTATTAATTTAAACGTCACGTATGACAGTTTGGTTTGACATATATGATTGAAACAGGGATGTCAAATCCAGACCGCCAATACAATCTTATAATATGTTCATATCTTGTGGTTGCTGCTTTTGCATCTGACATCTCAATGAGAATTGTCAAATTTGACAGTTGAAAAATCAAACCGTTTGATATTTCTTTGACTAAAATTCTACATAGAATGGTGTTTTGAAAATCTTCGACGTTTGAAACATGTGTAAAAAGCAATGCTTGTGAAATTTCCTATCAAACTTTAATTCTCCATTTACATTTTGCCAACTGAATCAACCACACTCAACCCAGAAATTAACCCTTTTTATTTCAGTTGGAGAGAGTGGGAGCCATTGAGTGTGCTAGGTTCTTGTGTACCAAATTACGAATACTCTGTATTATACTACTCCTGCCTAATCCAGTGATGCCAGAGATTTATCCAGCTACGACAAATGCATTTTGGTGTGGCAGCTATAGTATTGTAGGTGTTTTTGTTGATGTTCAGCATATAATTTGTTGCTTGACGTTTACAGTGCGATGACATAATTTATATTTATCCATACATTATGGGCTTAACCTAGAACATGACTATCATGCATAAACAGAGAGAGGCAATAGCACCAGAGACACACATTCACATAAATAAATATTATATAAGTGGTACCTATATATGAAATTAAGGTATAAAGCAAATAAAATGTGAGTACTAGCACTTTGGTGTGACACAAATAATGTGACAGAAGAGTATAGTTAGTTCAGTGTGTCATGTTGAATTTGGATTTTGTAACTTGGGGGCGAAACTGGGTCAGGGGATATTAAAGTTTATATGGGAGTAACTCGGATGTTTGTCCACATACTATATAGTGCAGGACACCTTAATAGCCAAAGTGGAGATGATAACAAGAACTTACATTACCCTTGAGGTACCACAGTATATTTAAAGGAGATAAGAAGTAGAATCAAGTAGCTAAATACTCGGACGTCGTACACATAGTGAATTTAAGGTGTGCCTTAGGTCTGCCACAAATCTGGAGTACACATTAAATATTCCTTATAAATCATATCTAGATTTGAAATTTTCAGATTTATTTGCGTTGTATAACAGTAGGTATAGGGCAAAGGTAGTTTATGCCAGGTTAGAAATTCGGTACAATAAACTGAACTCGAGATTTGAATCAAACTTGAAATTTCGATGATAGGGAACCAGAAAAAAGTGGGTCCTGCGATTTCGTTAATCTGTGCCTGGTACAATATCAACCCCTGTACAGCTAAACAGCTGAGGAACGTGCAATTTTTAGACAAAATCTTATTGATTCTGAAATACAATTTTTGGCAATTGTGACGTTTAAAAGTTTCCAATTAAATCTTAGATCAGTTAACCAAAAACTTCAAATAATTTGAAAACATAATCTTAAAATGGTTGTTATTTTTCTGGTAGCTGTATTTGAATCAGCAGTTAAGATAAGATTATAAACGATTGTAAAACAATAATTGTTTTACAAACTGTCAACTACTGTCAGAAATGTTATTCTCAACCGGAAAAATTTATAACCAGTTAAAAACCAGTTAATTTTGAGTTTTTCCTTACTTAAACTTTTAGCAGACTCAATCAAAGTTTTTTTTTCTAAAAATCATTAGAACTAATCTCTTGATTTTTTAAATTTCATATTAAGCTATACATTCAAGCACATAATTCGTTGGCTATCTAACTAGGCTTGGCTCTCTGAGAAGATGCATAAATAACTATTTGCTATCATGTTTTCTTTGAGTTAGGACAGGACTTCTTTTATCGCGAAAAGTTCCACCTAAAACATGCTACAGTGATTAGGAAAACGAAAAGAGCCACTTAAGTTTATACATAGTGTGTCTGAAATACACACCTGTACCAACCCCATCATCGGTTTTCGATCCATCAACATAAAAATTGATCGTTTCCTCTTCTAGGAATATCAAGTCCTCCCAGATGGATCTAGGAGGGATGGAAAACTGAAAGTTTTTGTCGAACTGAATTGGAATGGTGCGGATTCTATGTTTCTTGATCCGAAGAAATTCAGAATGGTGGAGTGGACAATTTCATTATTGGTCCACTGTGAGAAAGCTTTAAGAAGAAATGTTGTGCTTGTACCAGTTTGTTTGCCGAAAATATCAAGGGGTGTTAGATGGAACACAATGTCAACTGCGTCGGAGGTACTAAGCCCATACGTTAGACCGTTCTTTTTCATAATTTGTTGTTTTATGTAAAGCGGTCCACCATACTGTTACACTGTATGATAGAATCTGATTACGGAAGTGTCTACCCAATGAGTAATGCGGGGTTAAAAGCCCCATTAATTTCCAACTGCTTTTTTGCATGACAAAAGTGTTACTGCGGCCTTCCCGATTCTTTCATTTAAGCTAGGTTTCCTGCTTAACTTCTTGTCTAAAATAAGACCCATGTATTTTACTTAAATCGAAAAAGTAAGTGGCATACGTTTGATAGAAAGAGGATTTATATGAGGAATTTCTTATTTCATGAAAAGACAACAAGATCAGTCTCATGAGGATTGACCCCCATAGTCCACACCGATATGTCCAGCTTAAAGTTTTTTTTAGTTTTATTGCAAGATATTAATTCTTCAGTTCAGCTTTGAGAGAGACCTATGGGAGCATTTTGTCGATTTCGAGAGCTTAGTCCTTAAGAGTATTTTAGTTTGGATATAATATATAAATGCATACTACCTTTCGAGTCCCTTAATTGTATTAAAATTTGAATTTCCTAAAATAAATGTGGTCGTGCCACAGGGCTCCGACTCCTTTTCTTATAATCATCAATGATCTTTTTTTCTGAAACTTCTAACCCACGAAATAGTTTTGCTGATAAAAGTACTATCAGCTTCTCATATTTGTTTTAACGTACTTATCCGCCGGATGTGGATCTAGAACGGCAAAATTTGATAAGCTCATTAAATTCTGATTTCGATAGCATTGTCAAATGAAGACAGCTTCAAAAACTGAAAGATCTAGGTATAACGTCGTCAAAGCAAAACTCATCCACCATGTCGCTTTACCTGAGTGGCATTACATTGAGGAAATCGAATAACTCTCAGTTTTTGGTAATTGCATCACAGATCACCTTGTGTGTAATGAGTTCAATATTCGACGTCCTCGCCAAAAACATCTTCGACGTTGCAAGAAATTAATCACCCCTTTTTATCTAGCTGTAATCTACCAGGTCCCCTATTTTTCAGGTTGTCCAGTAATCCACTTAAGTCTTGATTCCAAAACAGAGCTTTAAAAATGAAAGGTGATAGAAGTACGAGTATAACAGAAACATTTGAATCTCTCGAGCACCGCAGCAGTTTTTGTTGTCTTAGTGAAATAGCCAGTTCAACAATTCAGCGATTAAACTTGCACTTTTTTTTTTATAATCTACCCGCGCTCAAGGGATTATGATTACCCTTAAATTGTTTCAACACAGCGCGGCCGTGAAGTTAATGAAGGGAAAGAAAGATAGGAAAGATGTGTGGCACAATGTTCTGAGACTGTTGGTGGTTGTCTCAGATATTTTTATCTCCAGGGATGGCGGCTGAGCTAAAGCGGAGAAATGCCGTGTCTTATTTCTATGTCGCTTATAATTCAATGCCCATGAATTTACCCTGAAACCCAACTTTCGAGTTCCTGTTAAATTCAAAGATTCTTCATTAAGCCGAACTACACGAATTTTGAATGCTTTTTCCGGCATTCAAATATTCAAAACCAATGAGCATCTGCATCTCCATTGAAATCCTCTTCAGTTTTATGGGTTGTCACAATCCATTTAGTAAAATAAAAACTTATATCCCATCGAGTGAACAAAACTTTAAGCTACCATTAATCCAAAAATTAGCTATTCATCTGTTTGATCTCACACGTTATCATAAGTTTAGTGGTGAGAATCAGTTTAATTGTAAGATAAACTTAGGCGAGGATGGAGCCAAGTTCTCATCGAGTCCCGAGAAATAAACCAAAATTGTTTTGATTGTAAATTCTATCGAAAAGAACAAATAAAAATTAAATAAATAAATTAGAGGCAACTATGGCTCGTAGACAGACTAACCTTAGTGACGTACAAATTTCAACCATTCATGTATGCGTTTTCGCAGGAATGGAGGCGATCTACAATTTTCTTCCGATTCCGAACGCCTTATGTGTAGCACTTTTGATAACTCTTGGAGGATTTGTCACACTCTTGGAAAGCATTTTTGTAGTTGCTGAAAATCGAACCCATTACCCTCTACATGACAGTCCAACGCACTAACCATTATGCCAAAGTTATTACGAAAACAAAATCTTCTTCCACTTTAATGAGCTCGCATAGTACGCAAATACTCGTAAGAAGATGAAAAATTCAGGTCATGGTATCTCTAAACATGTACCTATACTTCATAAAAGGTATAATATTTCTTAAGGCTAAGCAAAAGGTTTACCTCCGAAAAAATTCAAAAGCAATCAACAATTGAGCTACTGTGAAATATTTACGCATGAACGGCCATAGCTAGCTATCTCCTTTCATACTTTCAAAATGAACCAAGATTTAATAGTTGCGGAGTTAAGGTTGTATTTACTGGGTAATTATTTTACTATCAAATCGCAATTCAATTCAGTAGGAAAAGAAAATTTTTTTTTTCGAAAAATGTTTCCTATTTTCGTGACCTTTTTTTTAATTATATTATGTTTTTGACCTAAGGCCTACTTAAGGGCCTATAAGAGATTTTTCTTTGTTATTTTTTTTTTTGTTTTTTGTAGTAAAATATTTGTGTGCTAGATTACAAATTAAATAGTAGGGAAAATATTAAACGTACGATCTTCCTGGTGAATGAAATGTTAGGTCCTCATTCTGCCCAATCCTTTAAACTTTGTTCGTATTTTGAAATCTTGATTTCTCTTCTTATTTTTGGACTGATTGGCTTCTTCTGACAATTCTCCAAATATGTAGTAGTGATTGTTATTTTATGATATTTTGACTAGGAACCAAAATTATATGAATAGTAGGTGTGAATTGTTTTTCAGGATACTTTTGTTTTATAGCTCTGCTGGTTTCTTTGTATTCCCACCTAATTTAACGGCATTCCATACTTCCATGCAACTTTTTCGCCAATAGTGATAAAGAACTCGTGATGCCCAAATATATATCTTCATTAACTTTATATCTTGTTAGTGGAATATTTCGTATTTGACTTTTAATATCTTTTTAGTATTTTAAGAAGGTCACTAGCTTTTTTGCATATTGGAACATTATGGGTCCGCGAAATTAATTGTTGATAAGGGAGAGTTCCTCCAACGTTCTGCAATTGAACTTTTAAACCTGAGTGGAACAACTTAACATGTTTCTATCTGTCTCACATGCAGTTGGAGTGTATATAGTCGGTAGTAGTTTAAGGCATGTCCGGGGCTCTGAGCGAACTCGTCCGCCAATTGGTGGATGGGTGATAATACTACTGAAGTGTAGATCCATGATTCATAATAGGTGGCGGCGGGCGCCGCGCCGCCGGCGTTAGTCCAAGATTCATGAACGGGTAGTGGCTTTATGCGTAGATCCATGATTCTGAATGGGTTGCGGCAGTATGTGTAAGTCCAAGATTATCGGATAGGTGGTGGCTGATGTGGCGCGATGAGCTCGTCCACTGTTGAAAGACGGTGGGCCGGTATTGCTACTATTGACAATTCTATTACACTCAGGTTACTATTGACCTTATCGTGGTACCTGTGGATAGGTTACGAAAGTAACTGAACTAACTAGATGGGAACAGTCTGGACGGTATCCTTAAAGTAGGATTCCGCTAAGGAGTGGGTAACAACTCACCAGAGGGGTGCACACTCTTAGTTGTTGTTATCTGGGGTTGACAGGCCCTGAGTTTTGCAGGAACTCTGTCTGTCTCACCTTCTGTTATTCGCACCTTGTCCACATGATTCATTACAGCCCCATTTACGTCAGACTTCTTGGGAGTGCAATTATTTGATCATTCGTTTTGCTTTCTATAAGCCATCATGTCTGGGAGTATTACTTGAAGACCGATAATTCCGTGATTTCCGGAGCTGCTTCTTTTTTCAATTGTTATTGTGTTGAAGGATGGAAAGAAGAAGAAGAAGTTCTGAAAATTTTATATTTTTCTTTTGGAAGAGCCAAATCCATACACAAAGCTAATGTATTGTCAATAGTATATTTTATGAGATCCTTTTGTTGATTAGGAATGCTTTCCACGTCTTGAAGTGGACTTCCAGCAGAAAATGTCTCGATGACATCACCCTTCGTCAAAGTTGATAAATTTTTATGGTGAACAAGATATTAAAAAAAAATCCTTTTTTACCATAAAAATTTATCAACTTTGACTCCCTCTCCAGATTTGTTAAAACCGAAAAGCCTAAAATTACTTAGCTGACTTTAAGAATTATATCGTCGAAATCTGTCAGGAATTTAGCTCTCCGTCACAAAATGTATGTCAAAGTTACGAATTAACACTCCAGCTTGTAGTGGTCTGGTGGTTGTTAGGTAATTGATTATGGAAACAGCAGAGACGGAGAAGAGATTTGTTGGGATAACTTTTGGTTGGCTTACATTTTGTAGTTTAAGCTCCAAGCTATTTTGTAAGGCACCCGATTGATAAATTTTAGAGATCTAGTTACAAAAAACTGTTTTGGAAAACTAACTATCATTAATTGAGTGAGTAATAATCTAACAACCCCAGATTTATATAGTAAAAAATAAAAAGAAACAATACCTCGGTGACTCCCTTGGGGGACACCGTTGACTCTACGCAAAACGAAAGACTTACAACGAAGGCATGGGAGTATTCCATATCTGAGTCTCTTTAAAATTGAGATAAGATGTGGAGATTTTTTTAAAATATGAAATGAGACAATTGGGGTGAGGTTGATTTAATTTATTTTCAATCACATAACTAAGAAAGAAGCTTAGATAGAAGTTTTAATAAGCAGAATCAGGTACAAATTTTCTAACTTCAGACGTTTTGCTTTTATTTTTTTAGCAAAGGAAAGAAAATAAATAAAACAGTTTTATTAATAAATTATTACAATTTATGAAGAAGTATTCAGGAATTTAATATTAAATAAAAATACCACATAGTTTATCAGATTATTTTCTTGAAACTATCTCTTTCTTTAATTTCTGCTGATAATCGCATTTACCAATTCTGATTTTAGATATTAGGGAAGTTATGACCTCTCTTGAGATTCTTTAGAGCTTGTAAATGGAAGTAACAACACAAAACTTTAAGAAATTTGTCTGTGTGGTGAAAACTCAATACAGCTTCCTTGAGATTCCTTGTAAACATATGTCTCTTTAAAGTGTCTGAACTATAGTTCTTTCAAATGAATGAATTCAAATAAAACTAAGGAGACAAATGGACTCGTATCGCTTGGCTTTTATACATATTCAAAACTTTCTTAAGAAGTTAGAAAAATTATCTTAAGGAGCTTGAGAAATTTTAAAAATGTCGATTTTATACAAGTAGCACAGAATTACTTAACGAAGTCTTTAAGAATTCTAAATCGGTATCTGACATCTTCTATAAGACGGATTTAAGTTCATATTAAGAAGGGAAAAGGCGCAAGTGGGCGGTCCGATAGAAGGAAATAAGAAGATAAATTGAGTATTAAAATGTTCTTTAATCGGGATATCATTCTTCTCAAATACTTCATTACTCCTTTATAAATAGTTCCTTACATCTTCTTAAATACTTCTTAACTCCTACTTAAAGATCTACGACAATTCTTAAAAAAAATATTATAAAGTGTTTGGTTTTTTATTATTGTTGATTATTTTGGAGTTCTCTTCATTTTTTCTTGCCTCCCTACATTCGACTCCTTATGTGATTTTTTGCTGGAATGAAAGAATCTTAACAGATATTTTTTTTAAATTTACCTCTGTGCTCTCCACTGAGATTCGAACCCGAGTATTTTCGCCTGCAGTGCTTGTGCTCTACCTATTGTGCCACTGTGATACATAAAATAACTTGTCTCAAAGTGCTACTCAAATAACTCTCTCGTGTTTTTAATTATACTGTTTAAGAAGACTTAAATACATTTTAAAGAATCTGAAAAATACCGATTTAGGACCAAAACAAAAAAGTTATGTTTTTAGGAATATTAAAGAAGGAATTAAGTAACAAAAAAACCTATTTAAGAAATGCCAATTTAAGAAGTATTTAAGAATGCTTTAAGTAGAAGTAAACACATCAAGTTAAGTTCTTTAAAACAATACCTAATAAAGATCATATTAAGATGGAATTAAGTAGGCATAAATTGACATACCTAATAAAGTAGGAATAAAGTATGAATTAAGTAATGAGATACCGAAATTATACCATTTTGTGCTACTTGTGTGTATTAAAAGTCGTAAATACAGTGCCTGATCTGGTGATACATTTACTTTTTCCATATTTTATGAATCTAGAAATCCTTTTTACACATCAAATTACTAGGGCCTCGATATACCAACATGCATTTTCCAGCCAGATAGCTCCATAACTGAGTACTTCCTTTGATAGTTCTTTAAGGCTCTTGTTGGAGTTTGTAAACTTAAGAAGCTCTTTTTATCTCTTCGTAAGACCTGCGAACTTCATTTCTGCTACAATAACAACTCTTTGTTTCGTCAATCGCAGGATTCTCAGGATTCGATGGTTTCCTAGAAATGTTTCCACTTCTTCTCACTACTTGATTGTGTAAGCTTAAAACTTTTCAAGAGGTTAATAGAGGCTCGATAAGAACTGCAGCCATCCATCCGTCACTGAATTTCCTCACAATATTTTGTTGTTTTGAATTTGGTCTGGATATCCAAATTCTTACCTCGGCTACAAGGAGGTAGTCCACTCAAGTTCAGCGTTAGCCTTTGGACAATGTTCATATCGGACTTTCATCAATCACAATAGTGTCAATCTGATTAACTGTTGATTGTGAAGTTTGAGAAGTAGGACTGCAGACTTACTACTATAATGTTTCACCCTGCAAAGTCGACCAATATTAGTTAGATATTGGTGTGGACTGTATTCTCCAACTACGTTACCAAAGATCTCTCTCTATCTATGTGTGAAAATTGGCTAAACCAGCTAAGACACTGCTCAGTATGACCTTTTCAGGAGATATGTATGTCCTTGGTGTTGTCCTCTAAGGATTTAATGCGACTTGTCGTGATGTGAGGTTTTAACACTTGTAGTTTAAGTCTCTCTCGAACGACAAATCTGCCATGACATGGTTTCAAATTTATCTACACAAAATTTCAGTTGAGTCGATTGACTTTATCATTTAATCAAATGCAACTCTAACGCACAAACCATGACCAAAGTATATAAATATGACTATATCGACTAAGAGAACTCCATCTTGTGTAAGATACAATCAAAATTGTAAATTCACAATTCAACTGGCAGAGATAACGAACGTAACGATTCCGCATTGTTCTTGATGAATATAATGTAGGTACATGAGGTATATAGATACGGCGGTGGCGGCGTATTCCCAATGTGTTCACTCTCCAAAACACACAGGCTTGTGAATGGCAAAAGAAATCCAAGATGCATTCACTTATAGATAGGTTCCTTCTTCCACATCCTACTGCACTTCCATTTGAATTGACTATACGTACGACAATTTTTCCCGATGATAAGATCAACAGAAATCGATTGATTACACGTTAAGGAGAGTAACAGAGGAGACAACCAGAGACTTTGGTTTCTTCTTATTCATCTGCTGTTTAGCCAAGAGTAGGAGTCAGGTCTGTCATTGTCTACTGACTTAAAACACTACTGAAGTTCCTCCTTCTGAGGCCACTGTGTTATTCGTGTAGCCTCCTGGAGTTCATTGTGATGGTCGTTCGTTATACTTTGATGAGATATCGATAACGTACTTTGCAAACTGGCTGGCAAGTGAAATCGATGTTTGAAAAGAAGTGAAGCCCGCCAGCCCCACCCCGGACATCATCATCATCATCTTCGGGACGCAAGCCAAGCGAAATGAATCAGAACGAAGTTCAGCAGAGTTCGGCCTCTCCATGGAGTAGGTATACAGTGAGATAGTTTTCCAAAACTACATAGAGGAATCCGAATTCGAAAAGCACCAACTTCGCAGGATACCTAAATCATGACCTCGATAAGATCTCTTGTTACACATGTACGAGTATGTGGGATCTGCTATTTGCTTTTTAAAATTTTTTTCCTTCTCACATATTGGTTTCCTTATTGTATTTTGGTTTTTTTTTTGTGTCTCTGCCCACCCCCCTGTGTGTTCATTCCATTAGGGGGCATAGTCTTCATATGTCAAAGGCAGTTACACTTCGAGGGCAGAATGTTTGTTGGCTGATGGTCGGAACGTGGTTTTTGGTTACTTGTCTGCAATCTTCTGTGGTTGTTCATCGTAGTACAAACCGCTGGCGTTTTTGGAATTTCAAAACAGTTTGTAATGAAAGAAAGGCTTGGGGGTGCTCCTTTTCTTCTTGAGTGTTGTATAAGTGGTTAGGAGTTTGAATTACTTTAGTGACTGCGGAAAAGTTTTGTCGATTTTTAAAATGAATGAAAAATTTCTTTTGAACTTTTTACTATCCCAGACTTACATTTTAGTTAGAAGAAGACTTACTTCTCATTTAGACAGATGGTGAGGTAAAAGTCTACATAGGAGAAAAAAACTAGTTGGTTTAAATAGACACCCTTGTTTCTTTTTCTTTTTTTTAATAATACGTGCACTCTTTGGGCTAGGGTTCTTGGAAGAAATGAAGTTACATTTCTTATTTTTGGTAACAACTTTTTGGCTGTAAAAACCTAGCTACCTACGTGTCTTGAAATTTAGTAAAATGTGTTGTGTATTGTGCTGTGCGCATAGTAAAGTTACTAGACATTTAACATTTGCATTCTGTTAAAAGTAAAGTAAATAAATAGACTCAACCAGCCCCGGAGAATTAGACAGATAAAATGGCCAAACTTCAAAAAGAAATCCCACAAAAGTCAATTTTAGTGGAAATTCTTATTGGCATGCCTCAAGTATATCTCAAAAAGTATGGACAAGGAATTTTGAACTTTTACGGTTTAGTTATTTTTTGTAAATCTTCTGAAGAAATAATAAGGTACTGGGCTCGTTTAAGTATGTGGTTCTCCAAATGTATTGCTCTCACGAGAAAATATCTCAATATGGTTCTTATGGAGAATTTTCCAAGAATCAAATTTTCGCCTTGCTACTTTATCAAAAATAAAAAAATTGTAAATTTCGAGAAATTTACAAGATACGGAACATTAATCCCTTCACTCTTCTAAACAATTTACACACGGTTCAAATTTAAGATAGTTTTCGAGAAATTTAAAGGCAGACAAATAAATCTCTCCACCAAAATTAAAAAATGTCGAAAATATTTTGGAGTAAATTTCTTATATTTTCATGGGCCAAGAACAAGAAAATATTGCCATTGGATGACTCTCTCTTTCTATGGATTAAAAATTACCTTTCAATACAAGAAGTACTGGACGGATTTAAGTCAGATAGCCACAAAATAAATATTGGTATGCCCCAGGGCTCCATTCTCTCTCCGATCCTCGTTATCATTTTCATTAATGATCTTCTGTCTGGAAATTTTAATCCATTAAATTGTATTGTAAGTGAAGCTCCAACGGTTACGGTTGATAAGAAATCTCATGGAATTTAATGTCTCGAAAACTCAATGCCTATGAGTGGGACTTTAGCCGATAAAACTGACAACATTTTTGTAACAGAATTCAAATCAGGCGATTTTTGACGCCTCACTATCTTCAATACCAATGAAGT
This sequence comes from Philhelius festivus, assembly GCA_963931855.1. Lineage (NCBI taxonomy): Eukaryota > Metazoa > Arthropoda > Insecta > Diptera > Syrphidae > Philhelius > Philhelius festivus. The sequence goes on along the minus strand of OZ007557.1, from coordinate 85,301,156 downwards.
CAGAAACTCAAAATTCCGAAAATTTGCTTCGCTGGTCAGGCACAGGCGCCTCGTCAAATTTCAGTTTTCTAGCATAAGCGGTTCCTGAGATATAAGGCCTCAAAAATCACAAAAACCGTAACTGACTGACTGACTGACAGATCATCCAAATTATGGAGCACTTCCGGACATCATAGAATCTTGTAATTTTGTACAAAGGTAGGTCTTGCCATGCAAGCAGAGGAATAAATCGAAAATTTGAGGTTTTCCATTCAGGGAGCATGGTATCCGCCCACTTTCTCCGAATTGGTGTTGGTTGAAAGAAGCACTTCCGACTGCTGTAAAACGATGAAATTTGGTAAAGCCGTAGGGCTTAAATTGCATACAAGAAAAAAAATATGAAATTTGAGATTTTCTATTCAGGAGCGTGGTATCCGCCCACTTCCTCAGAACTGATGTAAATTATAGCACACTTCCGATTGCAGTAGAACAATGAAATTTGGTAGAACGGTAGGGCTCAAATAGCATATAGTGGACCAAAAATAAAAATTGAGGTTTTGCATTCAGGAGGCAAGGTATCCGCCCACTTTCTGAGAAAATGTTTAATTTATATGGAGTGGATTGCTGTAGAATGATGAAATGATGAAAGCGAAAAATAGAAAATCTAAGATTTTTCATTCGAAGTGTCTTTTTATAGTCATTTTGAAACTATACATGCATCCATCTTGAAAATTCATGACTTTCCTTAGAACTAGAGTGCTTTTCTATATAAAAACCTTTGTTTAACACGTTAGCCGTGAAAAGTACTGAGATCTAAAAGTACGCCAAGTTCTTACTTCATGAAGGTTTAATACCGAATATTTAAAGTAGAATAATATTGAAACAGCTATAATGTAATAGAGAAATTTTATTATTTAATGATTACTGACTAAAATTTGAGGGGATTATTGGTCAAGTTTTTAAAGCCTTTCGAATTGGGCATAAAAAAAAAACTTGCCAAGTAAGCCTATCAAATTTTACAAATTACCTCACGTTATAAAATAACCCAAGAAACAGCTTATATAACATTCTGTACTTGCTATGGCAAGTTATGTTCGTAAAACAAATCAACTCGAGATTTTGATCAGACTCGAAATTATTATAATAGCGAAACCCAAAAAAGTTGGTCTCGCAATTTTATCTGTTTGTCTGTTCCACTACAGCTTAAGCCACTCGGCCAATTTTCGTTACATTTGGTAGATATCATTCTTTACTTTTTTCCCCACACGTTTTTTTCTTTTTCTTAGTACCTGCTATACGATTTTTTTGGAAATTTCATAAATATTTTATTTTCTCAAAAACTAATTTAGTAAAAGGGACGAGTAGATAATGGTTGAAAAATGTTTTCAAAAAAATGGTTATTTTCGGTACCCCTCTTGGAACCATTTTTGTGTTTTTCATTTTCTCAAAAACGTTACAACCGATTTTGATCATTTTTATATAAAGCTACCTAAAAGTTTGAATATTATTGTGTATTCAAATTTTCAAAATTTTTTTTGATTAAAAAAAATATTTTTTTTTTCAAAACTCAATATTTTGAAAAACCCATGTTCGACTTTTTTGAAATTTGATAAATAAGAGAAAAAAAAATTATTTTACCTTATTTTTATAAGAAACCAATATACAACGACTTTTAATTTTGGTCCTTGCATAAACTTATATTTGCTTAAATCACATGGGATCCTGTTTATAGCTCCAACTATTAAAGGAGTTGTTTTAATCATTTAAAAAATGAATTCTATGCTTATAAGCATTATTTCTTTAATAATATTCATTTTAGAAATTCTTAGTCTTTTACATACGGGCAAGTTAGTGCGACCCAGTCGTGCATTTTATTTTTCTTTCTTTCGGACCATAAAACAACCGAACCTGCCATTTTTTTTCGAAATTTTAGAAAATATTTCTTTTTCTCAGAAACTATTTCACTGATTTAAAAAATTCCAAAAATTTTATCCGTAAAATCTAGATAATGGTAAAAAAATGTCCAAGTAAACGTCATTAATAGTACCTCCCATAATATAACAATTTTGTTTGGTTTTCGATTTTCTTAAAAACCGTTTAATGGATTCATTTTCTTATTCTAAAACTCATTAAAAGTTTGAAAGTATTTTATTTTGAATTTTTTCAAATTATTTTTTTTTTTTTAATTCTAAAAAAAAAATAATTTTTTTTGAAATATCATTGTTGTGAAAACCACGAATTTTTTTTAAGTTTGACAATTAATACTGTTTGTAAACACTAAATACAAGATGAAGGACAATTTTTTTGATTTTATCTTAAAATAAACTACGAATGTTAAAATTCGTAAACCGATTTTTTCTCGTAAAATTAAAAAAAAATATTTTCTATTTGTTTTTAAGAATTAATTCTTTTTTTAAACAAACAAATCGAAATTTGTGAGATTTAATAAAACAATTGAAACGATACACGAAAACTCTTAAACATTTAAATACTATTATAAAATAAGAACACGCAATATATTGAGCTTTCAATTTTTTCTTTAAAAACAAAATTCTTTATTTTTAATGAGTCAAACTTTGAATGCATTTCGGGTAGTTTACCACCCATCATCAGCAACACGACTCGTGTATTAATTTTTATTTAACCATAAACTAGCTCTTATTAAAAAAAATCTCGAATTGTTTCCAAAAAAAAATATTGTCGTTTTTTCTGGTTTTAAAATAAAATCAAAGAATTTTAGAAATTCGGATGAGTGTGTTTAGGGCTTAGCATAACATATTTTTGTTTTTTCTTTCATCGTAATGTTCCCAAACCCAACTGATCGCCATTTCGAAGAAGAAAATTTAAAACTCGTTTCAGGATCAATAGAGTAATTTGGGGTAATGTGGTATAGGCAGTTTTCTCAAAAACTAAGCATGTTTCTTCAACGGTTTTTACCTTAGCGGATGGTAACATGTATAAATAAAACTAAGTACTCGTGTTCAATCAAGTCAAAAATCTTCGTATATCTCAAGCAAATATTTGAGAAGGGTTATTGCGTGAAGTTGAGTTTTTTTTGGTTCAAACAAAAAGTGTTTGTGTGCTCTCAAAAGTTGTGTTTCAAGCTAGTTTATAAATTCTTTGCAAAAATAAATTAATCATCTACGAAAAACAACTGTTAGTTTTGTTCAAAGATGTTTATTTTATATTTCATTATTTATTTTTGTAAAAATATATAGTTTCGGCTAATGTGGTATACTAGCCGTGGCTAATGTGGTAGTATACCACTTTACCCATCATAAAAGTTTATTTCTTTTTAAAATTGGCTATTTGTGTTTTTTTCTAAAGATTCGTTCGTTAAAATGCCTTAAAGGGTTGAAGTAAGAAAATGAGATTCCAAAGACATAGAATCATGCTGTGAGGAATGAAAAAATGGGTATACCACAATAGACAGCATAGTGTACCACATTACACTTTAACTTTCAAAAGTGACGATTTAGAGGTTGTATCAATATTTTGTCTTAATTTTTGTTAGTTATTGTTAGAATTCGATAAAAAGAAATCACTTGGTAGCTTATATGTTTTTGGTAAAATCTACCAAATTTTTTTTTTTTTTTTTTATAATCTACACGCGCTCAAGGGATTATGATTACCCTTTAAATGTTTGAACACAGCGCGGCGCGGGCGTGAAGTTAAGGAAGAGAAAGAAGGATAGGAAAGATGTGTGGCACGATGTTCTGAGACTGAAGGTTGTTGCCTCAGATATTTTACCTCCAGGGATGGCGGCTGAACTAAAGCGGAGAATGCCGTGTCTTATTTCTATGTCGCTTATAATTCACATTATTTTATTCGTGTTCATCCTTGTTGGACATACTAGTTTAACTCAATTACATGTTGATAGTGTTATGCCTAAACAACATGTAATGAGTAAACCAGCAACCCATTGATGACAATTTTAGAAGGTTTTTAGTGGAACTAAAACGACATAGACGACGGCAGGGATCAAACCTGTGATCATGAGGTTCACAGGCGAGCACACATCCAAGTCGCAAGTAAAAATTAATTTAGTAAAAGGTAGATAATGGTTGAAAAAAAATTTAAAAAAAATGGTTAGGTATTTTTGGTACCCCACTCGGAACCATTTTTTTTTTTTTTCATTTTCTCAAAAACGGTACAACCGATTTTGATCATTTTTATATGCTAAAGCTCCCCAAAATTTTGAATGTCATTGTGTATTCAAATTTTCATTTTTTTTTTGATTTTAAAAAAAATTTAAATTTTTTTTCAAAACTCAATATTTTGAAAAACCCATATTCGATTTTTTGAAACTTAATAAATAAAAGTTTCTTAATATAATCTACAAGATGTGAGAAAAAAAATTATTTTACATTATTTTTATAAGAAACCTCTGCAACGACTTATATTTTTTGTCCTTGCATAAACTTACATTTGCTTGAATCACATGGCATCATTTATAGCTCCAACTATTTAAGGAGTTGTTTTAATCATTTAAGAAATAAATTTTATGCTTATAAACATTATTTCTTTAATACTATTCATTTTTGAAATTCTTATTCTTTTACAGAACAGCAAGTTAGTGCGACCCAATCGTGCATTTAATTTTTCTTTGTTTCGGACTGTAAAACACCCGAACCTGCCATATATTTTTTTTCGAAATTTTAGAAAATATTTCTTTTTCTCAAAAACTATTTCACTGATTTAAAATTTTTTTTAAAATTTTGTTCGTAAAATCTAGATAATGGTAAAAAAATGTCCAAGCAAACGTCATTAATAGCTGTGTTTTATTTTCCCCCAGATCTGATCCAGATTGGATCTTCATTCAAAATTATATGTATAACAAAAACAACATAAGTCCCAGATTTTTTTTTAAGTTTGACAATTAACTGTTTTTAAACACTAAATACAAGATGAAGGACAAATTTTTTGATTTTATCTTAAAATAAACTACGAATGTTAAAATTCGTAAACCGATTGTTTCTCGTAATATTTTAAAAAAATATTTTCTTTTTTTTTTTTTTTAAGAATACATTTTTTTTTTAAACCAACAAATCGAAATTAGTGGTGTGGTTTTCGGGAAAGATAAGATTTTCCAAAACAGGTTCCTCTAACATTTGTGTCTAAGTTTCATTCCGATATTTAAAATAAAACTTCTAAATTTCTTTTAAAGTGCTTAAAACACGAGCAAGACGTATTGAGTTTTAAAAATCCAAAAATGATTTGTTTGAAAATTTGAATATTGAAACTTCTAGGAGCCTTAAAAATTTTTGTATTAATTTTTATTTAACCATAAACTAGCTCATAAAAAAAAATTCTCGAAATTTTTCCAAAAAATACTATTGGTCTTAACATATTTTTGTCTCTTTCATCGTAATGTTCCGAAACCCAACTGATCGCCATTTCGAAGAAGAAAATTTAAAACTTGTTTCAGGATCAATACTTGTCCGAGGCGAAAAATGTGTAAAGTTTTACCATTGGCTATTTTGCTACCACCTGAAAACAAAAAAACAACATTCCTTCTGGGATACTTATTGTACATAGAAATAGTTGAGCTGTTGCACAGTAAATTAAACATTTTTGAAAGTACAAAATTGAGGCTTGTTAAACAAATAAAATAAGGGAATCTTGTTTTTAATAAATTTGATTCTCATTCTCACCATACATTTCATGTAGAATTCAATGACTGGACCCGTGAAATGCGCCATTTTGATACCATAACTCCTGTGAACCTGTGGATGGAATTGATATGAGAAATTGTGAACATTCTCACGGACTCAAATAGTTTGGATTGAGTTTAAAAAGATGAAAGGATCTAGTAGGTGTTGATAGTTGATGTCTCTTATTGTGTGTTTGCTTTCACACAATCATGCGGTTCAATCCTCAACTGGACCACCACGCTCATTCAAAGCAGCTCATCCTCAGGCTAGGCAGCTGTTGACTGATGCTGAAACAGTAGCCAATCCGATTAAGTGATCATCTGGCCCCCGACACCCTAAACTTCCCGTCAAAGCCCTCATTCCGCTAGCTCGGGATCTTAGGAATTCAACTATGTGCACGGCACAGATAGAATCAAAGTTCGTCCTAAAGCCAATTCGTCGCATTGAGAATAAAGATCAAGTTTCTGATCCTCATTTGCGAAAGTTCATTGATGTCGTTAAAAAATGCCCTTCCTAACGATTGTGCTTTAAATTTGGCTAGAGTAGGGCATTTGCAGAGGAAATGGACGACTGTTTCCTTTTCCCACTATTTACTAAAGGTGGACCAAATATTTCAAGAAATAATGCAGTTAACGAAGGTTTGATGAAATAAGAAAATTATTTCAGGCAAAACTCACTTTGGAGTTGACGTCGCTTGAACTTTCAATTGAATTATAATGCAGTTTGGTAGAATATAGGCCTTCATAACTCCGAATAGAGTATGTTGATTATTTCCACAAGTGATCTATAAAGGTCAAATCCTTGACTGTCCATCTCATCCGCCCGATGATTCCCATTAATGACCGGGAACTCACATAAGAGTGACAATGTGGTTAATATTGATACTAGCACGTTCATTCTGGCATTGCTGGACCAATTTGGAGGATTATGTAATAGAATTAATGGATGCCTTATATGCTTCCCTTATAGAATACAAGAAAACCAACATACATTTATTTAAGACTTCAGTAGGTATACCCAACTTCTCAGTACTCCCAATTTTGCAACAACCTCTTAGACCTGTTTAAAATTTTTAGGTGTGTTATTCAGAAAAATCCTAATATTTCGTAACCTTTGTTGAGTCTAGTATTGGTATGGTGATAGGAGAGCTTCAAGGTTATCGATTCAGTTAGATTCTAAATGAATACCCTATCAGCTATACAAGACTCCCCTGGAGTATTTGAATACAACTCTTTAATTTAGTCCCCTTACCGCTGCTAAGAAGAGGGTATCATGGTGAGAAGAACATTTGTAATAAATTAATGGAAGCAGCTACGAGTATATGACTGTAATTTATTTTTCATTACAGATTTAAAATAATAATTATAGAATTTTTTGTTGAATTTTGGGGTAAACCTTACTACTTCAAAATGGAAAGAGTCCGGACTTTGGTGGGTTCGTATTAAAATGCAGAAAATGAAGCCGAATAATAAAAAAAAAATATTTTTTCAATTTAATAACCCAATACTGCCATTTGTAGTTCTTAACTATATGCCCTACCCCTTTTAACCCTATTACTTGACTAAAAAGCTTTGAATTATAGATATTGAAGACTGACTGATTTTTATAAAATATTTAAGTTTTCCATTTATAAATAAATTTGATAAATTATTTAGAGGAATTTGTAAGAGAACCCCTGAACCCCTAAAAAAAAACTTTTATTTGAGGAACACTTGTTCGCCTCACTGTTTAACCACAATCTCTTTACAATTTCAATGAATCCATTGATAAGGAACGAAGCAAAAGAAATACAATATCCTCTTTTTTTCTCCACCCCATCGCTATGAGTCCCCTATTCCCCGGGCTTGGCCCCACATTGATGGGGATAGTTTCAATGCGTTCTTTGATTGCCGTTTTGCATACTAATAACACACTGGCAGTGGCATTGAAGAAGAGTTGTTACAGTAGCTCCACTCGGTAGTGGGTACTATGCGGGTTTTTTTTTATTTATTTCGGTTTGGTTTCGAAATTGATGTTGATAACATCTAAAGGGTTATGTTGAATGTATTACAGTCTTCCATTAGGTTTTTATTTTGTAATCTTTTTTTTTCGTTGGGTGGTTGTACTGGCTAAAGACTGCAATTGGAATTTGAATAAAACTCATTTCGGAAATTTGCTATCCATTTAGTGCTGAATAAGTGAAGGTATAGGGTATTGCGGTTAGTAGTGGGTTGGAAGAAGAGCTTCGGTTCATCGGTAGCCCTGGCGCTCGGATATGTATCCATGTACTTCTCCCTACCCTCCCCCGATTGGGCGACTATCAAACAGCAATTAATTAAATGTAAAATCCATATTAGTATCGAATTTCCTTTTTAGTTATTTTTTCCCCTAGCACAATCAGGACTGATTTTTTGTTTTATATCTTTTTCTATTTATTTTTTTTTTGTTCCCAAATTGGAATTGCAATCAAAATTGGTATTGTATATCGGAAATCAGGAAAGTATTGGAGTGTTTTTCAATGTGAAGCTGATTTGAGGGGCCGCTTGAGACTGGGGTAGGAGCAGAGGCAGGAGGATGAAATGATATTGAAATAAGTCTACAAATGGATTTGAACTTTGGGTAAATGATATCTAGATTAACATCTGTGTGCGGTGAAATAAATGGAAGCCTGGAATTATACGAACGGGTTGAATATCCATAGATGATTTGGTTGACGTTTTTGTTCGGCTATGATTTGTTACTAATGCAGGTTGAGGGAGGAGAAGAGAGGGAACTATTATATTAATATGGATTGCTCGTTTGGCTGTGCAGATTTGATTGTAATTGTGATTGCTTTTTTTTATAGAAAATATGTAGATTATTGATCTTGAATGGAGAGAGTATAAAACTAGTTTGTTTCATATGGGAAATGTCTATAAAATCATGAGAATATAAATTTGATCATTTTGAAAGGCCAAATGCATTCAATTATATCATTTATATTCAATTGTTCTTTTTTCATTAAATTACTTTTTGATTCTTCGGAACTGCAATTGAAGATGATTTTATGATATTATACGTACAAAGCTTGCCAAACCGTACAGAAACAGCAATATTACAAACGTGATTCTAGCAGATATTTTTTCCACAAAAATTGACTACTTCAATCCGATTGTTTCATATAGAACGGACGTTGTGATGAGAGGACTTTTCGATATCGATACAACCATCTCGAGTGACAGATTAAACCCAAGGGTGGTAGGTATCCGCTCAGGAATTTTCACAAAGTCTTCAAAATATTTCTAGGCCTTTTCGGCTACCTGATTTTGACAGTTTCTCTCAAGCAGAATTACTGGAATAAAAGGAAAGCACGCAATATGAACAAAATGAACATTTACATCAATGTCACTCTGAGCTGGGTTTCAGATCTCAATGGAATAGAGGAAAATGAACGGCTTGATGAGCTAGCCTTGTGAGGATCAGCCCTCCATAGTTAACTTGCAGAAAGCGTTTACATTCCTTCTGGTGTTATGAAAGTCAAAATCTTCTCAATTTTTCTCACAAAATTCAATCGTAGGTGGAGCAGTTTAACCAACTCCATTATGTCTAGAAAGATGTGGTCAACCTATAATAACTCCCGAACAAGTAACTTAATACACAGACCCAGGCCAGACATAGCCAGGATAGCTGTAACATGCAATAGACCCCGGTTCAATAGAAGATCATGCAGCGAAGCTGAGCATTCCTTGCAATACTCAATGTCGTAGTACGTAGTTGATAGGATCAGTTTTCCATTTCCTTATTTGGCCATATATGTAAAGAGCCCAACTTTTCCGAAAGATATTCGTCGACAACCTTATCGAACTATTTAAACCGAAGATCAAATACTTAATGTTATTTCTCAATACGACGAAGTGTCCCTGAGTCAAACCTCGACGACTTCTGTAACTTCTGTATTCCTCGACCTTAATACCGCTAACTAACAAACTTCAGTTAGACGAAAGCTCATGAGCCGCTCATGATATCTCATTAAATTCACAGGTCAAACGAGTTTATGATATCAAAATAGCACTCTCGAGCGCTAATTGGGTCACTGAAAGTCATGCTCGTGGCTGACCTACCTACCATGTTCAACAAATCTGTTCACCTGTTGGTATGCACGGACATCAATTGGCGTTTCCAACCTTCCCTAAAAGAACCCTTGACGGCGCGGGGGAAATTGAAGTTCAGGTGAAACTTGTTAGTCTTGAAGAACGAAGCGCAATAAGCGACATTCTCTTCATTCATCGACTACTTTCTGGGTCTGTTGACTGCACAACTCTCTACAATTTCATCTCTTTCAACACTAATTCTCGTAATATACGAAATCCTCGTCTCTTCTATCTGTCTACCCACCGTACCCCTTATGGCTCCAACGAACCTATTACTCGCATGCTTCGGAAGACTAATTGTGGCATTAACTGTTTCGACTTCAACCTCAATTCATCCTGCCGCCTCAGTCTTAATGATCCTTCAAATTTATTCCAATCGTAAACTTAAGAGCTGTATTTAAGTTAGATTAAGAATAAGATTGTATTAAGCCCAGTACCAGGTACCTACCTACATGCTTTCGCTCAACAAATAAGCATCTGGCCACCGAATACGACGAATACGACGAAATGTAACTTTAGCTGGAAACAACTTCTTAGCTGTTAAGGAGTTCGTCTACCTTGGAGGAAATATAAAATTCTCTGTGAAAGGCAACATCCCAAGAAGAAATTTTGAACAATAAGCTAAAAAGGAGAGCGCATACGGGAATTCTTCGAAAGAAAATTTTTGCAACGGGTATTGAATCTTGTCTGCTAGGAGGGCGAATAGAGGATAGAGGAGACTTCAAAGAAGTCTTTGAATTCCAGCTCCAGATTTGAGAAGACCTCCGGCTTAGGGAATAAGCCATCTCAGATGCCAGGAAGCAGAATGTTTCTAGGTGTTTGTGATATTCCATGGCATCGGTACTGTTTGAGAATATAAAGTTTCTCTAATTCTAAGCTTCTTTTTCTATCCTCCTAGTATCTACCAGTAATTTTGCGTAATATCAAGACCTTAGATTTCCCGATGTTCCCAACAAAACATCTTTGGTCGCTGTACCTTAACAAACCTGTAAAAAAATAAACAGAAGTAAGGCTAATCGTTCCGCTTTCAGTCACAACAGTAAAACATAATCATACAAAAAGTCTTTTCGAACAGTTCGGTCAGACAAAATTTTAATTTTAAATTCTAGTATATTTGAAGAAACTTTCCTAACTCAGGTATTTCAAAGGTTTACTACAAAATATATTTGGATGGTAGTTTATGAATAATGGTTTTGCAAAGGTTAAAGTCTATTTTTAAAATCGGGATCTTAAGGTAAGTAGGCAAGTAGTGATTTAATTTTAAGGTAAATATTGAAATCTGGTTATCGTATAAAATAATTGTCAAGAAATCTACAAGAAATTTTTTTCTCAATAGCCTTATCAAAACTATAGTTTACGATTAGACAAAAGATTATCTACTAACAAACCTCCATGAACTAGTCATCCGCTATTTGTTACAAGATTAGTAAAGAAAAAATTTCTAAGCAACTTCTTCTTTTTAACCTTCCTTGTTCCAGTGTTTAGTATTTTCTAGTTAAAAAATTAAAATGATCCTAACTAACTGAGGCCATTTTTCTAATAAATAACCTCTTTTATGAAGTGGTTTTAAAATTAAAAAATTCGCAAGTGATTAAAAAAATTTGATTGCAATTGCACTATACCCACTGTAAAAACGCATTCTATATATAAATAGAAAAAATGTTTTAGTTGTAAAATGCATCTTGTTCCTTCAAAAGGCTCAGCACTCATTCACATTGAGTAGGTTAGGTTATGTATTCAAAAGCAAACCATAGCCAAAGCGTTTTATTTTTTATCCATTTGTGTAGAATTTAAATTCCTCAATTGTAACATAGCTGGCTACCTTCAATTCCATAGATTCCATTGCTAAATTTACAAAAACAAAAAGAGAAAATAAAATGCAAAATTCTTTGAGTTCATGCCAAAATGTTTTGAATGGAAAAACATTTCAAAAACCCATAAAACACAAAGTGTTCATGATCCATTGAATACAAATCATCTACTGAAAAGTTCCGACAATTTAACCTCAAAACAAAAGCCAGCTCTTCTACCATCTCACACTATATTGCGAGGGTTTAGACAGGTATATCTACATTTATATATCACGGCGCGCCCTCTCGATGCTACCACCTTTAACGTTTTTTTTTAGCTTTTTTTTCAAACCAAACGTTTGATTTGCAATGGAAAACTGGTAGAAAAAAAAAATTCAAAAAACAATAACAAACTACACGCATATAACTACCTTCCTCAATAGATCGTTCGTTCGAGCGAACATGTATAGAGGTAGAAAGTAGATGTACAAAAATTTCACTCAACTATAACGGGAGAAATGGGTGAACATTATACAATTTAAATAACACACACAATCTAACAGTCTAACCGACAAAATCGAGCAATAAACGAGCAATAAAGTCGACACAGCAACATCCTAACCTCAATTTCCAGTTTTCAACGGAAGTCTCGAGCGAAAACAAAATGGTGGGAAGCGAAAAAAAAATCGGACGATATTGATGGCGTGTCCGTGTCCATGTCGCTTGCATTGTAGCACTATGAGCGTCGTCGTAGTATCCTTGTTGGATGGATTGGTAGATGAGGAATGGCAATGAAACATGGATGCTGTGTGCAGTCCATGGACGATGAAGACCGGCAATTTTCTTCGGCAAAACAGAACGAACAAACCATAGAAATGTTTCACTTTGCAATTCATCCAGAAAAGTGCATAAACAGAACGTTTCGGCCAGAACACGTAAAATACTGCTAGCGTGGTCATAGCTGGTGAAATACTTTTTAAATGCTTACAATTCAGGTGTTGTTTGTTTCAATTGCATCCGTTTCATTTTGTTGAACAGTTATCGGAATGAAGGGACTTTTTCAATAAATGACAGGATCAATATTATCAAAAACGTGCCATAAATTAAAGTTAAATGCAGTTGAACCAAAACCAATTTTCAATTAATCCCTGCTCGGGCGCCAGGATTCAAAATGTAAGGCATCTTCGACCCAACGGCGTAGATGTAGCTTTCTATTCTTGGAACTGAATATACCTTCCAAAGTGGCAAAGGCACTTAAACACCGCATCACATTGTAATAGCCTTAACCGAAGTAAGTTTTAAAAAAAAAATGATAATCCCATTTTTATTTTGGGGGATTTGAGCACATTTTGGTAGTCTTGAGATATTTTGTATGGAGTTTTGACGTATCTTTACATTTATAAGTCTTATGAGACATATTACCATACCCTTTTTGTGATTTATATTTTGAAGTTACTTTCTACAGCCGTTAAGCCTCAGCCTTGCGAAAAGACTCGAAAACATCACTGGAGCAAGTGTTAATTCTGATTTCTGAAGCCAGACTTCCGTTTGCATCTTAAGCAGAAATTGAAGAATGATTGATAATCTATAAAATAACTACCTCGAAGGCGATAAGTACCGAAATAAAAGCTTGTTAAGCTCTAGTAGGTCGAACACCAAGCTAGTGTTACTAAGAAGATGAATCTGCTCAGAAATCATTGTGATTTCTCGGGTCAACAAAAATCAACTGATAATTAATTTTTCTTTTTAATTTTTTCAGAAACTTTAAATCATCATTAGCTTCATCTTTAGTTGACGTAGGGTCCAGTGTAGGTACGAGTATGATTATAAACTTGATTCCTTAGGGGATTTAAGTTTGTATTTCGTATGAAGCAATATTCTTCGAAAACAAAATTCATCGTCTCGAATCTGGGGACTGATGATTTTTAAAAAATTCTCCTGGCTTGAGGCTTGAGATTATCCATTCGCTCTATGTGGCCAAATCAATGAAATCTACGTGTTTTGACTCTATGTACTACACATTAGGGTGTGTCAGTTTTGTATGGCCGCAAAAAAGTACTCTTATTTTTAAATGTAATAGTGCTAAAAAGTTGTATTAGGGTCTGAGGTTTAAGAACATGTAAAAAAAAATAAGATATCGTTCGTCTTTGGCTCGCTCAAATCGGTTGAAGTTGAAAAAAAAATTTAATTTAAAGTTAATTTTTTTTACGTATATTAAAAAAAAACAACAAAATACAGAAATAATGTTTGTCTTTACAAAAAGATATACCATGATAGATAGATAGATTTAGATTTATTAGTTTCAAACATTATAAACATCCGATTTGTGTGTACAATATTATAAATAAATCAATTTAGACATGGCTTTGCCGTCTGCCGATTGACATAATTACTATTTTACATTTATACATACATATATTAATAAAACAAAATATCTGGAGTTACATATAACTTTAGTTGCTAGTTTCCTATTTATGTTTTTTATATTAAAAGTTTTCATTCATTATTCTTTCTCGGTAAGCGAGTGCTGTTTTGCAATAGTTACTTAGTTTTACAACATTCATTTCATTTAGCAAAAATTTGATACCTTCTATATCTACAAAATCTGCGCCAAAGTAATATCTTCTTGTTTCTCTTAGCGTTGGGCATTTTCCCAAAAAATGGATAACATCTTCTCGTACTCCTTGGTTACAAATACTGCATATCACTGGTAGATCCTCCCGGTGTGGAACATAATTGAGCTTGATTATTTCCACTCTCAACTTTAACATCATTGAAATCTGCTGGATACTATTTTCATCTCGAAAATAGTTTAATTTCATTAGGTTGTGATCGAGCACACTATACATTGCTCTGTGGACCGAGCTTGACGCTTCTCTGAGGAAATTATCCCTACACATCGAATCAACATTCTTGATTAGCTCATATAGTATTGGCTTCCATAGATACTGTTGCTCTACGTCTAAATTCAACGGGTTGCCGCATGCATCTCCTAACTCCATCCATTCGCTATACCATCCGATCTTTCTCCTGAATGTATTTAGTGCCGCTATCTTGGGCAGTCTTCCGTCTGGCATATTCATTACCTTTAAGACATAATCCACTTGCAGTTTAAGGGTCTTTATAAAGAGCGGTGACAGTCCAGTTTCAAGCATTAACGCATAATTTGGTGTACTAGATGGCAGTTGGAAGATCCGTTTCACAAAATATCTTTGTAACCTTTCCACTGTATCATACTGTTTGGATCCCCACACTTGAGCAGCATACAATAAAATGGATTCAGATACTCCTTCAAATACTCGATATTTGCTGCTGTGTGCTATGTGCTTACTTGCAAAACAGTTATTCCAGGTAGTACTTATTGCTGTTTTGGCGTTTATCAGCTTTGCTTTTAGGTGTCTCTCCATGTTCAGGTTTGGTTTAAGGTGTACTCCAAGATATTTATATTCTTTGACCACTTCTATTGTTTGATCATTGAAAGACCAATGTTCATTTTGCGCGTTTCTCCCAGAGGTCTTCTTGAAAATCATAGCTTTTGACTTTTCGAGATTTACAGTGAGATTCCACATGGTGCAATACTCAATAAGTCTGTTTATCATCCTTTGTAATGTCTCGGGTGAGTTAGCAAGTATGACGATGTCGTCCGCAAATAAGAGGGCTTTTATGTTTTGATTACCATACTCAATTCCTCCTGGTAAGTAGTCCGTAATATCGTCAATAAACAAAGCAAAAAGTAACGGGCTTAGAGAGCATCCTTGTCTCACACCAAATTTTGTTTCAAATGGTTCAGAAAGATTTTCCCCGTTCCAAACTGTGGCCCAAGTCTCCTCATACATTCTTTCCATTAGATTGCAGAACTTTCTTGATAAGCCTTTGGCGTATAATTTGTAGAGAAGCGCTCTGCGATCAACGTTATCGAATGCTGCCTTAAAATCCACAAAAAATGTGTAGAGCTTACGACCCTTTGCGTGAAAGGACTCAGCTATACTCTTTAGGACAAAAATGTGATCAACTGTTGAATATCCTGATCTAAAACCCGCTTGATACTCATTAATTTGACTATAAGCATTTATCCACATTGTGAGCCGTTTTTTCCATATCACAGTGAAGATTTTATATGAAGCGTTCAGGAAGGAGATGCCTCTGTAGTTTGCAGGATCTGACTTGTTGCCCTTTTTGAAAATCGGAAAAATAAGTGATTCTTTGAATTCCTTAGGAATCTCTCCAGTCTCCACAATCATATTAAATAATACTTTAATTTGTCTTATAAGTTCTGTGCTACCGTATTTGTAGAACTCCGTTGGTATTCTATCGGGTCCAGGTGCTTTTCCATCTTTGAGTTCTTTTAAGGCTGTAATGACATCAAGTTCAGTTATTTCAGAGTCCATGATTTCATCTTCAAAAGCTGGCATCGCGTATTGTATAGAACTTCCTTCGGTTTCTGGATTAAGAAGCCTAATGAAGTGTGCAGCTAATAAGGCTGGGTGCAAATCCTTGTTAATTACGAATTTTTTTCCATTCAAATTTTTAGCCGTTTTCCAAAATTCGGATGCATTTTTACATAATGCTAACTTTAAAGCTTCAGTTTCATAATATTCCTTTTTCTTTTCCTTACACATTCGTTTGTATTTTAAATTCGTTTGTATATATATTTCTTTAAAGTGATCCTGATTTGAATTACGAAATAATTTTAGCCATGTGAAGGATTGTTTTCTTGCTCTCATACAGTCTTTGTCAAACCATGGCTGTCTTGTTCTTTGTCCTTCATTTATGGCGTGATTATCAACGTTCTTGTTTGAAGGATACGCTTCAGTTATTGATTCACTTAGTTGCTCAAAGCTATCAGTTTGACGTGAAGATAAAATCATATCTAGGTTTCGTATATAAGTACTTGCATGTTTTACTTTCCATTTAAGCATTGGTATAAGTTTCATCTCTCGTATCTCATTGATTTCTGTAACCTCAATGCCAAACGTGAGCACAATAGGTAGGTGTTCAGAAAACGGTACATGAACAACCTCCAGGTCCTTAACATAAGAGTTCCAAACATCACCCAAGAGACTCAAATCAATTACTGAGGTCCCTTGTCCTCCAACGAAGGTGAAATTTCCAGTTTCGTCCGACACAGTTGTTCCATTAAGTATACGCAACCCGAATTCATTGCATAAATCTAGGAGTTTTACTCCTCTTGCGTTACAAACTGTATCTTTTGACCGCCTCCGCTTTGCTTGTAAGTTGTTTTCGGCACCGGCCTCATTCCCAATACGAGCATTTAAGTCACCTATTACTAAAGTGTTGTTTTGGTTTCCATAATGAAGTGTTTCTTCCAGTATATTGAAATCTGTTTCCCAATGATTGCAGTTGATATAAGCCGGTATTATTCGAAAGGATTTTTTGTCGAAGTTTAAGTCTAGAACAGTCATTCCATTCAGCGTTTGGAAATTGCATTTGATATCTTGAATGTTTTTTTTGTACCCATAGTAGCATCCTCCGCTTGCTCTTCCTCTAATGTTTGTTCGTATAGCAGGTATCCAGACAAATTCAAAATTTATAAGCTTATTTTCATATAAATGATAGTTATTTTCTGTGACAAATGTTTCAAATAAAAATATTAAATCGTACTTATTAACATAATCATAAAAATCTACACATAAAAATTTATTTGCAAGCCCTGATATATTATATGAGAGTATTTTATAATTTTTAATATTAATTTTACGAATATCATTCAAAAAAATTTCGCTTTGGCAGACGGCATTTACATTAAAAGTTCTTTTTCATTTTCGATCCACGGTTACTATGTGGTTGAAATTGAGTTTGAGTTGGTGGAACAGTTTGAGCATCTGTGAGAACGTTGTCTGAGGTTTGTTGTTTATTGGCAGCACTTGATGTTTCTCCTGTCACTGTCAAAAGTTGACATTCCTCTCCTAGCAAATCGCGCAGTATATCCTTAACATTTCCATTTTTTGTTTGGATGTTGTTATTTTTATCGAAATAAAATATATACTCGCCCACTTGCAGGGTTTGGCCTTTGAATTGTGTTTTTATATTTTTATTCCTTGTGTAGATTTCGTTTCGGATTTTCATCAGCTGTCTTCTTCTTGTTCTCATGGCCAGTGGGTAGTCTCTGTGAAAAGAGATGCCTGTGCCTTTCAACACACTCCTTGCTCTTAGAATCTTGTCTATATCTTCTTTGTTTTGCATTTGCATAATGATATCTGTTGTTTTTTCTCCAGCATGAATAATTTTGGCGGATGCAATAATTGAAGAATTGTTGGTTTTCATCATGTCCAAGCATAAACATTTGGCTTTCTCGACCGCATCTTCGCCGTTCTGTGTTGGAATGTGCGCAACAAGATTTTTTTTCGTTTGCTTTTCGCTCAAGCATCTCAACTTGCCTTTCAAGTGAATTGCATTTTTCTTCCATTTTTTGCATTTGTTCCCTCAGTTCTTTATTATTGGTACGAAGTGATTTTAGTTCGTGACTGATGTCTTCTATATCAGATTTTGTTGCCATTTTTTGTAGTCTTTCGTCTAAAAGATTCGCCATGAGACGATGTAATTCGACAATTTGCATACTTCCTACCGATGATGTGTTAATTGTGGTATTTTTTTTGCTACAATTAGCCTTTTCTTTTTCTGGCGTGTCATCGGTACGCTGTCTTTTAGGTGTACCTGACGTTGCCGAGCCATTTTGGTTTATTTTTGGCGGTGTCCGATGCATAGCGAGTTTTTGCTTTTATTTTCAGTGTTTACTAGACGAGACTCACCTTTTTTTTTTCAATGTCTTGTGATGACTTGGTTGTAGTGAGCAGACTTAACTAGTTAATACCTTAAAGCACTTTTAAAACTTTTAAAAACCTTTTAAATTAAAAAAATTTACTGGAGCAACTTTAAATTAGCGTTTTTTCTCGATAGCGGAATAACTGTCCTCTTCAATGATATTGTAGGTGGTTCCGTTGATTTTTAAGAATTTTTTTTTGTAAAAAAACACGATTTTACATACAAAAATAATTTTTCTTCCTTCTTTTATTATTTCATAGCTTCTTTATCAAGTGTTCAATTTAAACAAATATAAGCTTAAAAGTGTTTCCTTGCAATTATCTCTCACTTGAAAGCCTAAAAATTATTTATATAATTTTTTTTTGTATCCACACGGCGCAATTTAAAACAACACATATTTCGAAAAATAAAATTTTTTGGATTTCATTCTATTTTTGAGCGAGCCAAAGATATTAATTAAAATGAAAATTGTAAGTGCAGGATTTAATTTTGATAAGCAATGCAACTTTTAAAAGCTATTACATTTGAAAATACCATAGTTAAGCACTTTGACACACCCTACTACACATTAGGGTGGCTTGTTTGATCGTGTTCGGGCGGTACACAAAACTTGTAATAAGAGTCCTTAAATAGGAATCCAAAATATTTTTCAAAAATTCCAATTTTAAATACTGCCTTAAGGACCTAAAAGATTTTCGAAATATGATACATAAATCTAAAACAAATATATTACATATATATAAATTCGTTTAAAAAATGTCTTATGTTTCATTAGTTAAATATAAAACCTTGCTTAAAAATCAGTAGGCTTATCCAAAGGCGTCCACAAAAAAAAGGCAAGGGGAAAATACCACGTTCCAACATATTTTGCTTTTTACAATGTCTTTTTGAAAATTCTGACTGGTTTTTGTTTTATGTTCTGTTAGAATCTAATCTAATCTTTGTCACTATCAATGTCATTTTAAGAACTCTAGTTTGGAAAAGACAAAACACTCAGTATAATAGATAACAGACGAAGAATCATATAAGTTTAGTGAAAGAGCCTGGATCCGAATACTTAGGACATCTCTCCCTTCCAAATAGAAAAGCTAAGACCATGAGTAAGAAATTTAAGGAATTCTTTGATGAAAAGGGGATTAATAAATTATAAGTTGGGTTATTGGAAGTGATGGCACAGGATCGAAGGGAGGTGCTATCCGTCGTTTGGAACTAGACCTAGGAACACCATTGCAATGGTTCATATGCCAGGTACAAGCAAATGAATTTTTCTTCGACACATGTTTGAGCATCTTGAGGGTACTATAACCGGACCACGAAGCTTCACAGGACCTTTGGGAAACTAATTGAAAGATTGTGAACATTTTTTGTTAGTGCCATTTCAAGCTATTCAATGTAACCTTTCAGAATTATCAAACACTAATGATCTCAGCACTGATCAATGACATTGTTTGAAATTTGTCAAGCTATCAGATCAGGAATTTGTAGTATGACGGTTTAAGAAAAATAAATCCGGGAAAAGTCCTTCATTCAAGGTGGCTTACAATTGGAAATCGAATATTGAGGTTATATGTTTCTACTGTGACTCCATCCGAAAATATGCTTTTGTTGGTCAATTTTATAATGCAAGTCTATGCGCCAATGTGATTCCAAATAAAAACTGGACCTTACTGTATTGATGGCACTCGAAATTTTCACAAAACTATAATGTTGACCAGAAAATTTAAAATCAATAGTTGATCTTGTTATTAAAAGCACGAGAGCAGCTGGGTACATCCTCAACTTCGGTGCGGTCTTTCGTTTTGCCGAAGTTCAACTTTAATGCTAAGGACTGTATACATTGACATAATCAACTGGAATGTGTTGGTATTTTATGTGATCCACCAATATTAAGAAACATTAGTTTGTATGTCATAAGTTATTGCATTCGAAATCCTAAATTAATTGAAACTATTATTTTGCCGTGCATAACGGATTACCCTCGTCATACTCAAGCGAGGACCCTTGCATTAAAATTGTAACTGAAGCTTCAGCTGCTGTCTGTAGTCCGATGAGACGTGATGGATTCATACGAACAAGAATCAAATCGCGAAAAAATGCCGTTTTTCAATTTTAAAAAAGACTTCAAAATTTTGTAACTATTTTTTTAAACTTTCACTTTTTTTTAAATGTTTGTTTTAACTTTTGTTTATATTTCATTTTTTATTTTTGCTTTAAATATTCTTCATTATCATTAATAATAAATATTAATACCACTGAACTTAAAAAAAATTGTTTTTTTTTTTTGACACGGAATTCGCGGTTGGATCATATTCTTTATTCTTCCTCTTCGCACACAGAACCAAATATGAATATCTGTCAAAGAATTTTACTTTTGAAAGAGTATTGTATGAGCTCTCCTTTTCTGCTTATGGACCAAAACACTAGCCGCTATAATACCATGACTTGTAGTTGAAGAGTGTGTACTTCGTCTTACGCGTGAGAGGAGTTTTTAACCCATTTTTTTCGTCTTATCGAACTGGCAGCATTTTCCTAAGTTTATTCAATAATGACATTTGTCGGTGGACAGAATGTTTGGTTGTTTTTTGGTCTCTTCCTTTTTTACTTAAATGCCAACAAGTTCTTACATAATCAAGATAAACAAAATGTTACGATAACAAAGGTACACAAAATTATTGTTTTTTTTTTTTTTGAAATATGAAGTTCTTCTACGCTTTCGGTTCCAAAGTTGTTGTTCAAGGCGACCACTCTTTTATCACCTCACATTCTAGTGCTGGCAGCACAATCTGCTTTAAATTTGACGCTGCCAGTAAGTGTTATGAGTCCTCATCTACTTAAAAGTCTGAATTATTTCATAGGATGCATGTTATTTCACAATCGAACACTTCCAATAGTTCTGAAAGGATCTTAATAAACACAAGTCCGCTGCTTCAGATATAAGGTGTTCCCCAACGCTGGCAAGCCCATTGCATCAACTTGCCAATGGAAACCTCCACTAGGGTCAATCTGTTCAAAATAGTATTCCTTACAGGAATCGAATAATGTCAGCAACCTTTGTTGCGGCACCATGAAACCTATACCTACATACATATTTTTCAAAAGTATTTTTCATTTAGTATTTTTATTTTTAAATAAGAAATCTTCTGCATATTCTTGAGATCTCCTGTGGATTTTTTTTATTTTCGAAGTGGCAACGCTGATGTAAGTTCATATGACTATAAATAGAATATATGCAGCATATCCATCCCAATGGCCGACTATACCAATATATTGGAAGGAGAATGCATTAAAAATTTTCTCCTACGGTAAATAGGATATATGGAGAACAGAAAATTTATTGTTTACCATTCAATTTATCGTTCGATGAATATTTATTGATGAATATTGTTTAGAGGTGTACACGAGCTTTGATGGTTGTGCTGTGAGCCGTTAAGGACACTTTTTTTTTATTTTTGTTAAAGGCTCTTTTTCTTTGTATTTATTGTATAGTACTTATATCCGAGAGTATTGCATGTAGGGACGTGTGTATTTTGTGTAGAAGGGATGGGGATTTAGTTTTTATTAAACTGCTTGCAGTCTTAAAAATTCCATTTATTTTTCCATTTGCGATTAAAAAGGAAAATAAACTGAAGAGAGTGCAAAATAACTTTTTCTAGGTCAAATCATTTGAATTCTTTAAAATTGAAAATTTATTGGTTTTTCACATTCTTCTTTTATGAGCTTTTGATATTATTTACTAGGCGATCAAAGTTCTACGTTGCTAAGATATCTCTACTTTGAGGAACTGCTCAACTTATGGGGTTTGTAGTTTTCAACTCAGATGCATTCACTTATCTGCAAGACGTGTTGTTCACTAGGCCAAGGATGTTGAGGTGTCTTCTCAACTTGCAATGGCCTGTGAGAAGTCCTGTGATTTTCCTGAGGTTGTTCCTACTTAAGCTGATGCCGGTTAGAAAACGCTCTTAGTTGTAGTCCGCGAGTAGAAGTTTTGCCTGCCTCAGCGTAGGGAGTTCTTTCCAGATTTCTTATCTTTTTGCCGCCTCTTCTGTTTTGATTTTATTTTTAATCACGTTTTCTCGGGGTGTCGATTCACCTATTTTTGCTAAGGAGTCTGCTTCTTCGTTGCCCTGGACACCAACGTGGCCTGGTACCCAATGAAGTGTGACAGTGTTATTCTTGCCCAATTCATTAAACTTTATTACGCACTCCCATACAAGTTTGGAAATAATGGCGTAGGAGCTTAGAGCTTTTAGTGCAGCCTGGCTGTCTGACATGATGGCAATGTTTTCGTTTTTATATTTTCTATCGAGGTTACTTTTAGCACATAGTATACCTACCTGTGGCTAGTGGACTGTCCCATTAGTAAGGGGCCAGTTATAGCTCATCAGAAAAGTCCATCAGAAAAAATTTTGTCTTCCAAATTTGACCATATTACAACTCGATTTTGAGTAAAATTTGAATGCAATTAGACGAATACTTGCTTGGACTAATTTTTACAAAAAGAATTACAACATTTTGTTGCTAAATTTACTCAGAAAATGGAATATATTTTGAGTTTTGGCAATCAGCTGTCCAGAAAAATTAAATTCCATCAGACTTTAAGACTGTAGTTTATTGTTTCGCCTAGCCAGTCTGTTTTGCAACTTAACTCGGTTTTGAAACGTTTTTCAAAGTTATATCTTTTAATCGTACCATCTCTTGGAATGTCAAGAAGGTTTGTTACTGCGGACCTGATTTTCGAGTCTTTTTCCCTGTTTCCAATAATTTTACCCATCCCAGTACCCTCCTTGACAACCTTCATTATGGTTCCCCTAGCAACATTTTCAATGGCCACGTGTAGTGGGGTTAAATGAAGGATGGTTTCCATCGCTGCTATAGGGCAAGTTCTCATTGCTCCTGTTATGCATATACTTGCGAGCCTTTGCAATTTGTCTATTTGTGTAGTGATTTCCTCGTTGTGTTTAGTTCGGTTCTTTTATCCCATACAATCGCCCCATAGGTAATGATTTGTCTTACCATCATGGTGTACATCCATCTTATGATGTTTGGTTTGCAGCCCCATGATTTTCCTGCAAGTCTCTTGCATATCATAAGGGCCTTTGTGGCTTTCCCGACAGTTATTTTGACATGCTTGTTCCAGAGGAGTTTGCTATCTAGTGTAACTCCTAAATATATGACCTCCTTCTGGGTGTCGATTACTTTTCCTGCCAACCGAATGGGTTTCATGCGAGGTAGAAGTCTTTTACTGGTAAATGGTACTATCGTTGTTTTGGTATGATTGATGTTAAGTCCCACAGATATACACCATTTCCTAGTTATAGACAGCTCTCTCTGGACTATATAACAAAGAGTTTCTTCGAACTTCCCCAGTGCCGTTATAACGATGTCATCAGCAAAGCCAATACATCGAATCCCTTGGGAAGTTAGACTTTCTAATAATTCATCAACTACAAGACTCCACAGCAAGGGTGATAATACCCCTCCCTGTGAACAGCCTCTTGTTGTGATGACTTTTTGGACGTTTAGTCCTGCGTATGCTTTCGCCGTTCTTGTACTAAGCATTTTACTTATCCATTAGACTCAAGTGATGGAAACGCTCTTCCTTTCTAGAGCCTAATAAACTGCTTCGTGAGAGGTGTTGTCGAAGGCCGCCTCAATATCAAGGAAGGCGCATAATGCCGTTTCTTTAGCATATAAAGCTCTCTGTACTGTATTAGTTAGTTCGTATAGAGCGGTTTCTGTGAATCTACCCGCACTGTAAGCATGCCGACGGTGATTAAGGGGCATGTTTACTTATACTTCCGATCTAATGAAGTTATCAATTACCTTTTCCAAAGTTTTCAGTAAAAAGGATGTTGAGCTTATTGGCCTGAATGACTAAGGATGTGTGGTACCTTTTTTCCCCACTTTGGGGATAATGATTACCTTTGCTGTTCTCCATAGATTTGTTATGTACAGATTTAATGGCTTACAGGCATAGCTCTTTAAGGACGGAGCTGATATTTTGGAAGGGGTACATGCATTAATTTATCAACCAAGTATGGATAGAAGGAAACAAGCCCCAAGACTGGACTATATGAGCTCCATATGTCTCAACTTCGAAAAAGGCGATTCTATGTCTTCAAAGAACTTTTGAAGCAAATCTATTCTGAAATTCCCATAAAATATTCTACCCATAATGCTCTGTGAGCGTCTTAAGCCGTTCTTAAACATTTTAGACGGCAAGTACCAGTGTGGCTTGCGGTTCGGTAGAACAACCAAATCTTTACACTAAAGCAAATTCTGGAAAAGGCCAAAGAATTTGATGTCAAGACTCACCATTTTTTTATCCACTTTAAATCGTGAGGAGTTCTACGTGGCGATGACGTAAAACCAGAAAAACTATGTAGCGTGATATTGGAAAATACGCGGAGCAATGTGCAACTAGGAAATAGCGCCTCTGAACTATTCCAAACATTCACAGTCTTTTGGCAAGGAGATGTGCTGATTATCTTCAATATCGTTCTAGAACAAATAGTGAGCAGAAAAAGCGCTAATATCGAAGTCACAAACTGTCAAAATATTGGGGAATTCTGCCTATATCTACATATTCGACAGTTCCCAAAGTTAGGTACATAATAGGATCCTTCATGGCGATTAAAGAATAGGCAAAACTTGTGGCTCTTGAAGTAAACGAGTCCAATACCAAGAACACGCTATCAACAAACAAATGTCTGCCTAACGACTTACAAGAAAACAACCTCAGTATTGGCAGTATCTAACAACTTCGAAATAGTTCAGGAGTCTTGTACACATGAGGAAATATGGACTCCATAAATGACACTTTAGTAGAAATCCGAGGAAGAATTGCCTTAGGAAACCGGTGCTACTTCGTTTTGGCGAAACAAATTGGTTCAAAACTTCTCACGTTTAGACGAAGTACACGCTCTATAGAAACCCTATACTGCTAGTATTGTTAAACTAGAAATTAAAAGTTTAAGCTAATACTAGGTTCCTTCGAAATATATTTTGTTCTGCATGCAAGTAGGGCTTATTTAGGGAAATATACAACCACGAACTCTGTAAACTGTTCCAACATGTAGATGCATTCCAGAAAGCCAAAACACTTCGACTTCAGTAGTTGTACCCAATTGAGCAAATGGAGTACTATCGTAGATGCCAGAGGACTTGGTCTGAACTCTGAATGATGGCGGAAGCAGCGTGCTCAAGATGGTAGAATATTGAAAGCCACCGTGTTTCAGACAGCGACCGTTCATGAATAGAGAGCCGATTATTTAAGTGAATAAATAGAACTCCGTGGAAGAATGTTTAATAAGTTGAACTGTCACTCCAGAGGTCTTGCGATCGTTTCCCAATCACTGCCACTTTAATTATATTTTCTGAGATACGGCTTCTTCTAAAACAGTGCCTTATGGCCCTTCTACATGACGGGTCATTGATGGTCGATGAGATGGGCGTCCAATGGTTCTCTCGCATTCACAGACGACTGTAACGAATTATAAAGACGCTGCCATCACTTCCACAATGAGTAGTGTGCCACGCGTGGACATGTACCGCCATGACTGGCCTGCTATTCTTTGATGTGCGGACGAAAAACCATCCCTGGCCACCGCATTACGCCATTAGCCATCCGTCGCCATCAACCTATCTCCATGATAGATGGATGGGCCATCGTATTAACGAATCGGAATGTCCAGAAAATTGTGGGTCCTCTCTCTACCTGACGACAAACACTCACACAGCAATTTTTGGGACTTGAGAAGTCACTAAACAATTTTAAAGGAAGTAAGTGAGTCGAACTTTATTTAAACTTTTTCTTTAAGTCTTCAAATCTTAATTTCCATAAAATCTTCATTACTTTTCAAAGCTTCCGCATTACCGTAAATATTTAATTTAGTTAATCTTTTCATTTTTTTTTTTTTGTGAACTGTTAAATAAACAAACCTCCTCACGTTTTCATTTAGGTACACTCACTTTCAACTAAACACACCTCGGCTTGGCGAAAGTGACAAACTCATTTCCTGTGCCAACACATGATTCATCATCATCGACATCCGCGTCTAATTTGAAAACTTTTCGCCCATGATTATGGAAAAGTGTTGGTTTGGGTTTTCCTGCATCAGAGATGTTTGATGTATAACTACGTACGTAAATCATATAGGAAGCAAAATCACAGGTGTCACCTGCCATGAAATTCCGATCTGCTGAAACATTAAATTTCTGTTGACACTCCCGTTTCCGCACAGGAAAAGGTGCTACAAGAAACAGAACATCCCTTAGATGCAACCCCATGAATATTCCACCCAATATGTTCTATATACTCGCACTTCACTGATGCTGATTTGACTCTTCTTCAACAGGAAGTGCATTCAAAACGGTATGATACGTAGTATTTTATACAGTTATATCCTTGATGGCAAATCCTTCAAGCACACGAAGATTAACTATCAGAAGAATTTATATTGCTGTGTGTGTGTATGAGTATCCAATTTTTACATTTCTATCAAAATTGGGACATTTGAGTATGCGACTATGCTCCCACTCTTCCAGCGGGATATCCTTCCGTAAATCTGATACTTCAAATCATACCTCCCATTGCACCGTGTCGTTGCCGGGACTCCGGATAGAAGACGAACAAAATAAAAATATTCATACATGCATAAGTTGGACTCGTTAAGTGCGGATAAGCTCGCTGGAATTTGTCATTCTTGCTACATTCAGGTACGAGTAGCAGCAGCAGGACGAGGAAGACGGGAAAGTATGACTTAGGATTTATGCATTCAACAGATGTTGTTGCTTGACGATGATATGTTTAAGTACAACATTTTGCACCTACGTGGTTGCTCCCTCCAATAACACAAATTAGACGACAAAATTCTTCTTAACCACAAACAGTCTTGCAGCCCTAAACTGTACTTGAATCTGGAAAATCGGAACGCCAGACGGCAACTACGAGGCATTGAACGAAAAGAATTAGAAAACGGAATTCCCACAAAAACACCCAAGCTCAACGCAACCATTTACCTGCCCACCCACAGCACACAGAAGGGTACATTTGAGTTCGTTTTGTTGTTGTTGGTGCTTTTGTAGAAAGCAAATGGCTTCTGAGTTAAATTGCAACGTGGCAAAGTTGTTGCGGTCTTTGGTCTATAAGTGAGGGTCTGCGAGAGGAAGATATATACCTTAGGAAGGATATTTCACAGTTATTTTTTTTAAAGGATGGAACCAGGTCGACCATGTGTGCGACAACACCTTTTCCATTTGTTGCTGTCATAGTGTACATCCGGGTTTAATATTCACCTTCACAGGTGCGGTTCATGTTCTTCACCATACGAATAGTTACAAAATGGAAAGTTATTAAAAAAAATCAATACAACCAAGTCAACCAATATTTATACACGATTTCCAAACTATAACTTTGGGTAAGTATTAGACTTTTAACCATGAGTTATTCACATTTTATTTTTAGACTGTCCGGAATATATTAATAGCGGACAAGCGGACTTCAATTTCTCATAACAGTAGAAATGTATAAGAAGTTTTTTTCAGAAAATTAAAGCTCAAACACTTTAACTGGTGCATCTCCTTTCATTGTAAAGGGTTTTTCAACAGGGACGCTACAAAAGTAGAGCGACAGGGACAGCAAACGACGCCATATTTCCTGCCGCTCTTTTGATATTTCTCTTCAGTAAGGTTTGCCATTTCATGATGGAAAGATATACGAGCCAACAATGAGTCGAAATTATTAAAATTTACTACCGAAATTCGGTGTCAGTGGACTCAACGTTAAGAGCGCTACGTCCAATTTATGGTCGTCATAATCGTCCTAGCAGATCAACAATTGAGCGTCTATACTCTGTCCAACAAAAATTGTCAGTACAGGCCTTATGGGAGAGCTTTTTCTAAAGCAGTGGCGCCTGATGCACCCTCACTACAATGCGTTAGGAAAAATGCCACTAAAAAAAGAGCAAGCCACTGAGTTTTCTTAAGGAATTGTTGTTGTAGTTCTTTAAAAAAGGTTGTACACCCCAACACGACCGTCGTATCCCACTGCTGATGAGATACTGTCAAGATCAAGACAAGAGTGTCAAGCTGTCAAGTGCAGTGTTGTCACTTTACCACAATTGTGGTAGATCTACCACAACTTTTTAAGATTTATAAAATCTACCACATCTACCACGGTAGTTCAAAAGTCTACCACTATTTTTTACATTCCCTCCAAAAAGAAAAATTACGAACAACAATCTGCTTTACTCTTTACTCATGAAGATGGTTTCATTTTCATTTTATGTATATTTTACTCTTTTCAACAAGACATTTTATGTTACAATTTTGTTTGCCTATAAAAAGTATAGCTAACACACACTCCAAGGAATTTTGCTTTAGAATCTTATTTCTATTGTTTTTATAATGCCTTCTGTGATATCGATAAAAAACGGTTAATTTTTGTGGTGTAGCTGAATCTTGAAGTGAATTGATTTTAAACGCAGACTTGTTAATAATATCAAAAATGAGGAAATTTTGAATAAGAAAATCAAGAGTCTAAGTCTTGATAATTGTTTTCCATTTTCAATCAGACTTATTTGGATTTTTGGTTTCTTAACCAGGAATCTTTCGAGCGGACCATCAACTTCTAAACAAAATGAAAGTAAAAAAGTTTTCAAAAAGACAAAAATAATCAACCTTGCACGTAAGTTTCCTTAATAATATTTCATGTAAGAATTATTTTTAGGCTCCAGATTGTTAAGCACTCATATAATTTAATAAAAGAATAGAAGTATAACAAAATTCATGCAAATAGCTTCTCTGAAAAAATAAATAAAACCAGAATATATTTGGTATCTAATAATCTGCGGATCAGTGTTCGCTAGGGTTCTTTGTGACAAGATGTACATTTAGTTACATTAAAACAACCTTAAGTGCTTTTGGGTGGCAGCCCAGGATTGCAGAAATGTATGAGTTTATGGAAATGTGGTGAGTGAAACAAGAACATAAACTATCGTTTAATTGTTGAGTTAGAAACAAAGTCACTACGCTACTATTTGAAATTCACCAAGAAAATGTTCTATATATACGTACTACAAAAATTGTAAAATTCCCCAGCTACTTCAAATTTTACAAGTTTTACTTAAGCTCAAAATACTTGAAACAGCGCATTTTGAAAACAAAATCAAATTAATAAGTTTTTTTAATACTGTATAGACGATTCAAATTAGGAGACAAAGATTAACAACTGTCAAACATTTCGGTTTCTAACTCCCATTGTTGTATTCTATCATCCTCAACTTTTTATACCATTTCTATAAATCTTTAGTTGTTGAGTTGTTGAAGTTATTTTCATAGGACTTTTTTTTTGCTAGAATCTACAATAGCAGCTCTCGAAAACACACTTGCAGCGTAATTTGTATGACATGAAACCATTTTATTAAAAAACACATTCGAACATAGTGGCCTTCCTTGTAACTTCACAATTAATCTCAAAACCAGCTAAGTGATAGTTTATTTTCTTATTCCACGCTCCAGAAGCCCAATCTTTCTGCAGCCCTGGCACTGTCACATAACCATTAGCACCTACAGTAGCTGCAATGTAACTTAAAACAAATCTTGTCACATAGCCAGAAAACTCTAGCGAACACTGATCCGCAGATTGTTGCCAGCTAGAATCTCTTATTTTCTTCAATGTACCAGAATTAAGGGATTTTTTTTTTTAAATGTTCTTTCAAAGGGAAATTTAATAAAGATGTTATCAAGTTTCATTTGGCTCATTCTGATGAGTACCTCAAATTAGATAGGATCAAATTCTAAAACTGTTCACTTTTGCGCAGGCAAATTAAAGGTTAGGTTGATTTATGTATATTTGGCTAGATAGAGTTAGAGCAGGCAGGCAGATACTGATTGAATTGAACACATTCAAAAATATAACCAGGAAATTGAAATTTATAAAATTAAAGGAAATCTTCTTGCGTATTACATTAAGCTTTGTGATCAGCTAATAAAAAGGTTCGACTTTTCAAGTATGCATCTCCAGCTGCTTCAATTATTAAGTCCAACAGAATTTCAAAAAGGTCGGCAACAAAACTATTACCATTAAAAAGATTATTCCCTCTTAACGATATTTCGCAGGAAGTTATCAATAATGAGTGCGATTTCCACTCTTGCCCTTCGATAGGGAAAAAAATAATGACATTAAAAGCGATGGATTAATTTAAGCACAGAGAATAATGTATGCGAAGAGTCCATGTTTACGAATTTTAGTAAATATATGTTCAATTTAGCTGCTTTACCACATAGCAGTGCTGCAGCAGAAAGAGTCTTTTCAGAAATGAATAAAATAAAAAATAAAAAACAAACTTGACGTCAAAACTATAAACAGTCTTATTTTTGCTAAGGAAATGACAAATAAATCTGATATTTTTATTCCTTGAGCAGAATTGATCCGCTTTTATTGAAAATTTTATTTTGTTGATGGTAAGTTTAAAGATATATAATATGTTTGCATATAGAACAAAATATCAAAATAAATATATTTAGGTACTTAAATCAATATGTAAAACTTTGTCTTTATAAATGACTTTAAGTGCTTTAAAAATGTGATTTAACGAACTATTTTTTTATTTATTATTATTTATATTGTATAATATATATGTATATAATATTTATTATAAGCTTTTTTTTCGTTTTTTTTTCAATAAATACAAAATTTTGAATAAAAACTATGTCTCACTTATTTTGCTAATTTAATATAACATCAATAAATATTAACTGCCCAATTTGTTAGTAGATATAAAATTTAATATTTTTGGACTTTGTCGTTTTGAATTATTATCATCATTTGAGAAATTACAAATCTACCACACAAAATCTAAATCTACCACTATTTTTCATCTCAATCTACCTCGGGTTTTGAAATGGAAGTGACAACACTGGTCAAGTGTCACTCAATACGATCGTGCGCTCTTTATCTACATCAAAACAGAGTTACCATCAGTGATGCCATATCGTGGGTTTTATTGTGGGTTTTTTTGGTCTAAAAAAAGCAAAAAGGGATAAAGGGTTTTTTTGAAGCTCGTAGAACAAAAAAAAGGGTTTTTTTTCATAATGAGAGTTTTTGTTTTTCGTTTGTTAAAAAAAAAAATCCTAAATTAGAAATCACTTCCACTTTTCCTTCATCTAAACGTACAATAGTGGTAGGATGTTGTTAAATGTGAACCCTAAATATAGTTTTGATGAAGTGCTTATGCCATTCATCGGCACTTGTCGCTTCCTATGCAAGCAAGGAACTGCTGAAAGAACTAGAAGAGGTGATGAGAGACATCCCGTCCTAAGTTTCTGAAAGCGCTAAATGCTCACCTGAGTTAGTTGAGTTTCAAGAATATTTTGGCTGCGAACCCAAAAAAAATGTTAAAGCCATCAAAAACCCGCTGGCTTTCTGTGCATCCCTGCGTGATTAAACTTTAAGAAAATTGGGATGTTTTAAAATCGTTTTTTTTCGCTTAGCTTCTTTTGAAGACAAGCTAAAAAAAGCAACACAAATTTATGAGCAGCTCCTTCAAAATAAAGTTAAATCTTCTTTTTCTTGAAACATGTTTTGTCGATTTTCAATCAATTTAATGCCCTTTTTCAAAACAGAAAAGTTTTGGCGCATTGCATAGTTCTGCTACAATTTTGAAATTAAGAAGGAGCACTTAGCCGTACATAATTCAAAAATGTGCACATAAAATATGTAAATGTAATAATGTTCATATAGGTATAAGTTCTTATAACTGCATATGTGATTTTTTTATAAGTTAAGTGTGAAATAAGTTTTTTTTTTGTTTTCTTATAAGTTAAGTGTGAAATAAGTTTTTTTTTTTTTTTTTTTTTATCAGACCGAATGTGATTTTTCTGTTTTTTGTTTTTTATTGTTAATTTTATTTTATTTTTAAGTTTGTTGAAAACTGAATAATAAATAAGTATTTTTTGTTATAAAAAAACTTGTTTTTTTTTTTAATTTTAAAATAGATTATAATAAAAAAACTATACAGTATTGATTTTACACTTCGTGGGATATTTGTGGGTTTTTTCTTGTAATACCGTGGGATAAAAGGGTTTTTTTCTATTCATTCTGGGATTTTACGCTTTAAAAGTCTGGCATCACTGGTTACCATTATCATTCTTAATTGCAAGCAAGGAGCTTTTTCAGTGGTTTTTATTAAGGAGCTTTTGGGATTTGAAGCTTTTGAGAACACATTTTAAGAAGATGAGTATGTTGAGTGTTGTCGTATTGCTTTTCAACTTAAAAAAAAGCGCCTATTATCTTACCGCTTGGTGTTGTGGGAAAATGTAAAATAAATATTGTTTTCAGTCGTTTTGAACCGGCACACGGTAGCCCTACGCGTTTTTTACTATCATTTGCGGCGATTTATAATTTAAACTACGGAATCCCTGTGAGAGCTTTAAAAGGCAACACACTTATGCATGGCAATGCAACCAGAATGAGAGACAAACGTCCTATCTTCCCTGTACTGACAATTTTTGTTGGACAGAGTATAGTGGAAAAATTTGAATCCACAGGCACAGTACAAAATGTTCCCGTGCCAGTGAGACAAAGAAGTGCCCGTAGTGTCGAGAATATTGCTGCCGCTGAGGCCTCAGTTGCAGAAATCCCAAATGTATCTCTCACACGTCGTTCTCAAGCGTTGGGCATCTCTGTGACGTCGTTGTGGCGATTTTTGCGAAAAGATCTTGGCTTGACCATCAGAAGCGTCGTATGTTCGTGAATTGGACTGAGCAACAACTTGAAAATGATTCGGATTTTCATCGAAAAATCATCTTCAGCGATTAGGCTCATTTCTGGCTGAATGGCTTCATCAATAAATAAAATATGCGGTATTGGTCAGGCGGCACACGTACATCATGAGTTATCATTTCATCCCGAAAAAATTACGGTTTGGTGTGGTTTATGGGCCGGCGGCGGCGTCATTGGGCCGTGATGATCAAGACCGGCACGTTACTGTGAATGGAGATCGCTACCGTTCAATTATAACCGAATATTTTTGGCCCCAATTGGATGATATGGACTTGGAGGACATGTAGTTCCAACAGGACGTAGCCACAAGCCACACAGCGAATGTCACAATCAATTTATTGGAAACCAAGTTTGGAGAACGTGTTATCTCACGAAATGGTCCAGTCGCTTGGCCGGCTCTGTCGTGCGATTTGACGCCGTTAAACTATTTCCTGTGGGGCTACGTCAAGTCTATAGTCTATGCCAATAAGCCAGCGACGATTGATGAACTTCGTACGAATATCGAATGTGAAATTGCAGCAGTATCGGCCGATTTATTCTTGAAAACCGTCGAAAATTGGGTTCAGCGTCTGGGCTTCTGCAAGCGTGCCCGTGGTGGCCATGCAAAAGAAATCGAGTTCTATACATAATGGCATTGAACGTACTTTCACAGAAATAAAGAATTTAATTGATATCCAAAACCGTTTTTGTTTTCTTTAAAAAACTTTTGTAGAGCTCTTATTGAAAAACCCGATACATTTGAAAAATATCCTGATAAACGTTTTCAAGATATAATAGTTTAACAAACGAAAATGCACGAGTCGATACCGCTTACCAGGGAAACGCCGCCGGCCCTCACTTCGGTGGATTAATGTGATCTTATACGCACAAAAATAGGCTAAACATTTGGTGAACCCATGAAAACAGTATTTTCATAAGAGAGTGAGGCTTATGATTTTTACCTTTTAAAAGGTTGAAAATCTGGCGATTTTTGACTAAAGATTCTGATATTTGATAAATAATTTGGATATACATATGTACCTACTTGAAAATAATAGATTTTTCAGGTGAGTTTATTGCGGTGTCATACTTGCGATAAAGGCGATATTCCAAGTCTGAAATAACTTAAACTAAATTATTATGGTTCTAAGTTAAAGTCGTCATTTTTAAGTAAATCATTTATTCAAATAAACTCATGAACAGGCAGTGTTTAAAGTGATTTTGGAATTCAATTTCTTAAAACGTTAAGAAGATGTTTTAATTTGTAAGAAAATTGAATTAGAGATCTTAAACAAAATTGAATGTTTGATGAAAGAGACCATGAAAAAAAAGTTTCTAGGAGTTGTGTTAGCAGTTTAATCCCTGTTTTAAAGCTTCATCAAATATGAGTTCCCAACTTCAAAATGATCCATCTCGTGCTTTTTTCAAAGAAATTCCTTGATATTGGAGAAGGTGTAATTAATGAGTCAGTTACCAGATATTTCTTGTATCATTATGTTATCTAGATTAATTCAAAATACGTTTTCAAAATTTCTAGACAATATCAACAATCATCGATAGCTTGGAAAAACGGTGAGCATTCAAAAGTATTGAGATCGATACCATAAATATCTTTATGTTCGAATCTCCGGCATTTTCATTCAAGTCAATTCAAACTGTATTAGAAGGTGAAGATGAAGAAGTGAATTTTTGAACTGAATTTTAAATTCACTTGATTTGCCAATTTTCCTTTCACCTTATTGGTATTTAAAAGTTGGATCACCAAACATACTGCTATGAATCCTAAATGCTCCACAATAATGTACCATAACGCGGTTGGCTGTCAAAAAAATACTATGTAACATTATTGAATCGACAATTATGAATGCCAAGTTTCATTTTTGTTAAAACCATTCACTTGCACACATTCACTTCAAAACAAATCATAGAACTAAATTAAAACTAATTAATTTAGAAGAATGTTCACGTTATAAAAAGAACCCAATTCTTACATGACCAGAAAATAAGGCAAACAAGCCTGCAATGTCCCAAAGGCAGTAGAAATTTCTAGTAATTTCTCAAGAACGTAAAAAATTCAACTACATCTTTGAATGCACTTGCAGCTCATTTTGCTGCTAGCTCTACGGCTCTACGTTGCCTGATACCAACATTGCCCCTTGAGAACGTAAATCATTCAATATGATAGGTATATTTCAGCACTCGTACAGTTGCAACAGCTCTTTGGAATTTTGATATAAGTAAATTCGCTGGTCATGATAGTATACCGCCAATTCTTCTGATGAGGTGTTCTTCATCGCTAGCAAAACTTTATTGCGTAAGCTTTTCCATCGCTCCTACTGTTCTGAAATCTTGCCTAGAAGATGGAAAACAGCATGAGGCCCTTCATCCCCCTCCTCCTATCGAAAAATATCTTGAAGATCGAAAGCTTCTAAATGACTGGCAATACGGCTTTCGCAGCAATCTTTCCACTGGTGATCTGATGGCATAGCTCACCGAAGAGTCGAACAGATCTTTGCATTGCTTTGGAGAAAGTAAGATTATTGCGCTTGATATTTTTAAGGCATTTGATAGAGCTTGGCACCAGGCTCTCCCTTATACTTTGGATTAGAAATTACCTTCTAGATCGTTCAATACATGCTGTATTGTATTTCTAATCCACTTTATTATTTTTATTTTATTTATTATTTTGCCAACGAATCTACTCTCAGCTTCTCATACTCATTCCCAAACTTACGCACAACACGATAATGGATAATCTACTTGGTACGGTTTTCCCTTGTCATTTCAATTTTCAAATATTCAAAACCAATTTTCAACGATACCTCCTTTCTATCATTTAACATTATAAGGGTCTCGTCATAAACCCTCTTAGTGCGTGTAAATTATAAAAAAAAATTGGTCTGGTCAGCTAGTTTTCTATTAAATTGTATTTTTGAAAGAATACAATTTATTCTAATAGAATTTCTACATCTGAGCATTTATTATAGAACTCATCGTCTCTTTATCGTCTGTCCATCTGTCTGCCTTAACGGCTCGGGCGATTTTCTTTAGACTTTGTAGATAATATTTTTAAATTTTTCCCTGGACACATTTTTTTAAGAACAGAAATTAGGTCACCTCCCATAGAAATTTTTTTATGTTTTGGAAAATATTTTAAAATATAATAGTAAATACTAGATAGTAAATTCCAAGAAATCATTTTTAATGGCACCTCTTCCAGAACCATTTTTCTCACGGTGCAATTGATTTCAATCAGTCTCTCATGATAAAGGTGCTAAAAAATTTGAAAAGTATCGAGTATTTTAAAATGCAAAACAAATGTTTTGGAAATTTGAAATTTTTCCTTATTTAACTCAATATTTCGAAAACTACATTCTTGATTTCTTTGAAACTTGATAATTAACTAGTTTTTAAAACAACCTACAAGATTCACAAGAATAAATTGTTCTTTTAATTAAAAATTACGGCATACATCATACAAATGTTGGAAAATTAATTTCGAAAATAAAAGTTTTCTAGAAATTTTCGACTGGAATCTGTTATTTCAATGAAATTTAATTTTTATTTGCCGAATTATAAAAACTTGAAATTATTGTTTTTTTTTTTTAACATTTTATATATAAAAACCGATGTAGAAGTTTGAATTCTTTGTTTAAACATTGGATTCATAC
Source organism: Philhelius festivus (assembly GCA_963931855.1). Classification (NCBI taxonomy): domain Eukaryota; kingdom Metazoa; phylum Arthropoda; class Insecta; order Diptera; family Syrphidae; genus Philhelius; species Philhelius festivus. Next base: position 85,264,406 of record OZ007557.1, on the reverse strand, counting down.
TTTCCTAAAAGATTACTAAACATTAGTTTTTTATTTATATGAAGGTTTTTATAATACAAACTCTATATACTACTGAAATAAATCAGCCAAGAAGAAGACTTAGCACTATTATTGGACTTGTTGAATTATTGATTCAAATTAGCTTTTTTGGCCTTTAGTCCACAAAAATTGGCGTTTCGTCCGGGTGATCTCACATGGACTCATCAGTTGACTTGTGAGGACCTTGTCAATACGCAATTTTTGTTAAGTTCAGTTCATCTTACATGAATTTTTTGACAAAAATCCAATGTGAACTATATCCAACAAAGATTAGGATTGTAATTAGTTTTTTAGTTCGAACTACTAAAGGATTTGTTTTAGCCGATAAAAATATGATTTTCATGATTCCCGAAATTTATTTTCAATGTTTACATACCTACATTATATAGACCATTTTTAAAAATCTAAGGATATATCAAATATTATAGAACAAGTTCATGCGACCCATTTGTGAATTTTATCTTTATTTATTTACAGGAAAAATATATATTACCGAATAATAATGTATTACCGAATTTCTAAAAATGCATTTAATTTGAGAAATAGAAAACATAGAAACATGTTTAACTAAAGATTAAAAAAAATCAGCATAATGTGTCTTAGAAAATTTTGTTGTGTTTCTTGCAACTTCAGGCCAACCTAAGGAGTACTTCGCCCCACTGTACAAGTGTAAGTTATGTTTAGTTTTCCTCAGTGTTTGTTTTGTTTTTCTCAGCTAATTATCAATTCATATTTTGGAAAGCATTTAGAACTACGGAACTTATACATGTTCTCTTGTTTTGCTTGCGATTTTAAAAATTGACCGTTAAATATTCCCCCCACACAACAATAAGACAACATGACTTGGCATATCTTAGAGATTGAAAAACAATGCCAGCTTCTGAACTATAGATTTTGCACTTAACGTATACGTAATGATGGTTATTGCGTTGGAATCTTTTGGACTTTCATACATTTTGTATAAATACGAGGTTTTAAAATATTAAAAATCAATCATATTCTGCATTTTTTCAACTCTATTATCTCCCCACCATAGTAGTTCAATCCTCGGTCACTAGGTAGCACACCATTCGTTCGTTTTTATGAGAATACTAAAAGATATCTGAATAAATGTTGCCCCCTACATTTAGTTCACTGTGCATAACCTGAGTTGAACCCTTTTAGCCTTGCACTGTGTCGAAACATTATTGCTGTGCATAATCTTACTCATCAATTATGTTTCACCTTTGCAATTAGGCCAAGAGGGAAACTACCTTGAAATGCAGAGTGGGCTACTTGGATAGCATCAGCTAAGTGTCGATCGGAAACATGAACGATGGCGGAGTTCATTTTAAACCACTGAAAGTGCCGGCCGTTTTTATTTAAACATTTTTAATTCGAGTAAATACCTAACATAACTAAAAGAACATAAAGATTTTAAATTTTTTAAATTCTTACTTAGGGTTTGGTAATCTTTGAGGTAGGTATGTGACTTCAACCAGCTTTTTAGGTTTAAAATCTATTAATGCAATCCATCACTAAACTTTCCTGAATAGAATTTTTTCTCTGCTTTTGATTTGCGAAATTTCCACATCTGAGAACAAATTCGATGTTTTTTTTTTTTTTGACAATTTTTATAGGGTTAATCCTCAAACTCAAACTTTCGTACCAACTGTATGGTTCCTTACACATTTGTTTTATATTTAATTCTAGGCTCAGCAGAATTTCTTTTCATCAAAGGTCAATAATACCATATACCTATATGCTGTGTTGTTGTGCTCCATGTTTGATGACATTCCCAAAATCTTCATTAATTAGTCGTATTCGTCCCACGCAAAAACAAATACATATATACCTTCAAAATCAATCCTCATTAGAACGCCCATTGTGGTTGTCTATACGATAACAATTATAAGGCTCCAAGACCTTCGTGACAAATGCCAGTCGCTGTTAAAACTCCTGTCCAACAAACTTTTAACCCCTTGGCATGTTTTCAATAAATCACCACACAAGAGCAACTCTTTTCGAGGTAAAAATTAGACTTTCAAACGATATGAGTGCCGAATGCGGCCAGTTCCAGGTCTCCCCTTGCTTTCATCTGTCTTCAGTGCGCATGAGTGACTAAGTTTCCATTGTATTGTATATGTACTTCACTTTTAGAGTCCAAAGCTATTTTCGACGACAACGTTGTTGTCTGATCCTCATGATGGGGCTCTTGGAATCGTGGTGGTGGTGGTGTCTTAAGGTGTACACAAGAAGTACCTGCATGGCATTGCCCCATTCAGCCCCATAGGTGGTTAATCGCCAATTAAAGGTAACACGATGAAAATTTGTAAATTCCATGACTCGGCCGAACAAAACGGCTGCCATTTGTCATCGGTTCGGTGTGTGCGCCAGTGGCCATAGCGTGTATACGTGATTTAGGAGACACGAACTTGGAGTTCTATTCTCTTGGAGTACATTTTCGGGGCATCTTTGGATTGGATATGTGTCTATATGTATGAATGCAAGCATCATGCTGGTTTCAGCTCGACGGGCAGCTGTATACTGAGTGTAGTGTCTCCTCGTGAATGTTAAATACACCGCTGGTTAACCTTTTTTATGGAATATATTTGGGTTTTTTGTGGAATTTCGGATCTAAATAGAAAATTATTTCTATCTAAGGATATTTGTTTAAAAACTCAATTGCAGCTCATTTGGATTTTCAAGCTGTTGGCTTTGTTCAAGTTTTGTTTGTCTTTAGATTTAAGCCTTCATTCACATAAAAAGAAAAAGACTAGAGTTAAAGTTGACTCTCAATTAGTAGGCATCCTCGGAATCATGTGCCTGTCGGGTAATCGAAAGATCCCCGTAAAACGAATGACTTACTCTTTCCATATAATTTGTAAACAAAAATTGGAAATCGAAATACAGATTATGATCAGACTTGGAATTACTATCATAGGGAAGACTTAAAAGCAATTCTGTCTGTCTGGCTCTCTGTTTGAGTACAGCCAATTTTCTTAGACAAAGTAGACATCCTTTCAATCTTTGTTTCCCCATTTAATTTTTTTTTCGGAATTTTAGAAAATTATTTTTTTCTCGAGAGAAACTGTTCTTGATATTAAAAAACAAGATATTAATGGTACCTTCCGTAGAACAGTTTTTTGGTTTTCAATTTTCTCAAAAACTGTTCAACGGATTTTGATCATTTTTTATTTGAAGCCTTCTTAAAAAATTTTAATAGTATTTTCGTTTCAATTTTTTTTCGTATTTTTAGAAAAAATTCAATTTTTTTTTTGAAAACTCAATTTTTTTAAACATGATAATTATCAATATTTAACACTGCATATATGTATGTATATAAGATTTATGAACAAAATTTTTAATTTTATCTAAAAATAAAAAGAAAATTGGTAAACGTACGAATGTTAGATAATGGTTTTTGAAAATAGTATTTTTCTCAAAAACCTAGAGTTTTTATAAACAAATTTGTGTTTCCTTGATTTTTGAAATCTATAATTCATTAAAAAAAAATTGTGATTAAAATATTACTGACAGAACCAACATAATGGAATTTAAAGAAAATTCTTACAGAGAAGCTTCTTAAGAGTTGCATTTTAAAACTTAATAAAACTGCATCTTATTTCATACGTTATGGTAAGAATAGTAAAACCAAAAATGGTATTGAATTCGCAAGTTTCTGATAGCATGGTCATTTTGGTGATTTTTGAACATGTTTGAATACCTCATAAGCTTTGCCGAATTTGTCAATTTTCTTCAGAAATCATTTGTCGAAAAATAAATTTCCCATCGAGATGGATGCTTAGAATTTTTTTTAAGATGTGAGAAGTAAAAGATAGCAAAAACCGTAAAAAATTGATCAAAATTGATCAAACAAATTTATTAATGGAAAGTTTTCGACTTTCTCATAACGATTTGCACAATTTCGTCCAACTTTTTTAAACAGGAGCTCCTTTCAATTTAATAAGATATTCTATATAAAAATTTTCGAAAAAATATTTTTTGGATTTTTGTTTGTTTTTGTAAAATGAATATATTCAAAACGATTGTGAACGATTGTTTCTGAATTATTTTCTTTGATGTATAATCTTAAAAATTGAAATCCCAAATTTTTTAAGAAAAATTAAAAAAAAAGTTCTTATACGAACTTGCTCTTTTGTAAAAGACTAAGAATTTTAAAAATTAATGTTATAAGAGAAAACTGTTCATAAGCATAAGATTATTTTTTTAAACTCTTTTTCTTCTAAGAGATAAAACCAAGTAATTTTTAAAGAAATATGAATTTATGCAAGAACAAAAATTATAAGTCACTGTAGAGGTTTATTTATAAAATATGCTTTTATGTACAAAAATTTTAAAACATTTTTAAGAACAAATTTTGGTGTGCCAACTTTAAGTTCTTCTTATTGTACAAATAGAAATTAAATTAAAAAAAAATTCGAATATTCAAAAAAAACTTATTTTTTTTTCAAAAATTCAAAAAATGTTTTTGTTTTAAGTTTCTTAATGCAATGTCTTAAGAACTTTTTAGAAGCTCCTGACGGTATGTCTGTCTTCTCCACTACAGTCTAAGCGGCTTGGCCGATTTTCTTTAAGCTTGGCAAATATAAATTTTTCCCCCACACGTTTTTTTCTAAATATTTTATCAATATTTGTTGTTCACAAAAACTGTTTCAAAGATTTGTTTTTTTTTTTTTTTTTTTTGAATTCAAAAAAATTTATTTAGTTAACGCTTGGAAATGGTTGATGGTTAAATTTTCCGAAAAAAATGGTTATTAATGGTACACTCTTTGGAACCATTGTTTTTATTTTTGATTTGCTCAAAAATGGTACTATCTAGTTTTAAAATTGTTTTATGCTAAAGCTCCTCAAAGTCTGAACATTATTTGAATATTATTGTGTATTCAATTTTCAAAAAAAAAATTATTGGATTTAAATTTTTTTTTTTTTAAACTCAATGTTTCGAAAACCCCATTCTCGATTATTTTTAAACTTTATAAATAAAAGTTTCTTAATATTTTACCTAAGAATAAGAGTACCCAACGTACAAATGTTAAAAATATGTTTTCAAAAATCGTATTTTTCTCGAAAACGGTTCCTAGGATTTTGATAAAATTTTTTTCTTTCGATTGATTTTTACGATCTATAATTTAATAAAAATAATTTAGACATTAAGATTTTACTGGCTGCACCTACCATAGAACCATTTTTTCCATTTGAATTTCTCATTATCGGCATAACGGAGTTTAATGAAATTTTTTATAGAGAAGCTTCTAAAAAGTTTAAAAAATATTGCATTTCAAATCTTTTTGAAAAAAAAAAACATTTTTTTTTGAAAAATTCGATATCTCAAAAACGGCTCAATATTTAACATTTGGATGGTGGGTATCGATATTTTGAGATAAAATAATTTTTTTTAACATCTTATAAATCATTTTAAAAAACTTTTCACTCTCCAATTTGAAAAAAAAATGAGCATGGGGTTTTCGAAATATTGAGCTTTCAATTAACCTGTTTTTGTGAGAATTTGAATAAAAAATTTATCCAAACTATTGAGGACCTTTACCATATGATCAATATCGGTTGTAGCATTAAAAAAGGTCGAAAACAAAAAAGGTTATAGGGGGTTCTATTAATAACAATTTTACAAATTTTTTTTCAACCAAAAACAAATATGTAGGGGAGAAATTTAAAAATGATATCTACCAAGTTTAAGGAAAATCGGCAGAGCCGTTCAGGTTGAAGTTGAGCAGATAGACAGACAGAATTACGAGACCGGGTTTTTTTCGTGTTCTCTATTATCGTAATGTCAACTTTGATCAAAATCTCGATTTCGATTTCTTTTAGGAATGCTTAACTTCCCATAAAGTACCTATGTACACATGGAGTAGATGCGAGGATGTTTGATAAGCACCTGCCCTTATATTGACGTTGTATTCAAGTTTCGCCGGATGTATGTTTTATAAATTGTAGCAATTTTAAAATATTTATGTTTATTCTATAGAAGATGGTCGATAAAACACATGCCAATAACTGAAAGCTTTTCGGATTTCTGGATACAAGAATGACTAGTAGCATTGTGACAGAAAGTAGCATTGAGATCTGATTCCTCATTGAACAAAGGTCTAAAAAAAAAGTTGAAGTTTCACATGCGAAGAATAAGGAGATTATCTTGGGAACGAAAGTCAGAAACTGGAAGTGTATACGAAACAATGAAGTGGATTAGAAATTTTAGTCAAGACGTCATAGATGAAAATGAGACAAAGTGCTGGAGATAACACAGAACCCTGTTTCATACTGGCATTTGTTCTGTGGATGTTGTGGTTTAAAACCATCCAATACTAATTTTATAAAACGGTTCGAAAGAAATTTCTAATAAATGGAATTTAGGGATCGTCGAAAACGAATGCCTTCATTTTCGACAAGAGAGCTAAATGCCAAATCCTATCAAATGCTTCTGAATTTTCAAGCACAATAATTTTACTTTCACCAAAACGATGCAAGTATTGATTCCACTTTTCGGCGAGATACGAGTAAGCCGTATCAGATCACCGTTTTGTCGGATCTTTGAAAGTTTTTGTTCTACAAAATATGTCTTGATTTGTTGATTTATCAACGTTTTCAAGACTTGGAAATAATACAAATTAACGCCATTGGTTAAGAAAGGGAGGATATATTGTTTTTTTTTGGAGACTCCATCCACTCGGAAAGATTCCAGATCAATTGCATATATAAAAAAGTTAACAGAGTTTACGAACAGAAACGTTAGAAGAAACGTATAATCCAGTTTGTTAGTTTTCGTCAGCAGATTTGTATACACATACCTAATTGTGCAATAATAGCTGTGTTTTATTTTCCCCAAGATCTGATCCAGATTGGATCTTCATTCAAAATTACATGTATAACAAAAACAACACAAGACCCAGTTTTGTTGTTTTACATGTTATTTTGAAAACAAAATCCAATCCGGATCAGATCTGGGGGGAAATAAAACACAGCTAATATCTCCCCTTGAAAAATCTCAATGCAAAGCTAGTAAATTTATCTGTTAAAATTCAATCAGGAAACTGAAGTTCAAGTTGTTAAAAATTTAACGAAGAATGTCCTTACATTAAGCTTTCACTGTCAACATCATCTTCTACCACCAAGCAACTGATAAAAACTTTCCCTTAAAATTCCGAAATACGAGTAGAACGAAAAAACACATAGACATTTGGTCTGCTGATGGTCTGCTTTTCGATTTCTAGCAAGGATTTTTTGTTTTAGTTTTTACCAACAACCTTCGGAAATGATCCACAAAAAACTATTGAACCATTCACTTATATGTAAGTGGTGTCTGCTGCAACGATTGCTGTCTATTTCTGTCCTTAAAAAATAATACAAAAAAGTAACCTAGACGACCACTAGACAACCGCGAAGTGTATATAGATATTTCTGAAACCAATCGATTGAGTTCAATTTTTTTTTTTTTTTGAAACTTCCTGTCTGTAAAGCCACCACCTAAAACTAAATTCGAAAAGACAGTTGCAAAATTCGCCTGGCTCCCTCTCTACTCCCTCCTTTCTCTACTTCCGTTTGGCTAGACATTTTGGTAATCCTGTCATGTTTTAGGGATAATATGTGTTCCTTTTTTCTGTTTGGTCATTTTCGGCGAAAAACTATCCACATGACATTCGAGAATGATTATGTGCACCAAGGATCAGCGGTGTACATGAATGGCATTCACTAATCGCATCGCAATGAATTCATGGCGATGTTGTTTTTTAGGTTTGTTAAAACGTCTGAAGCCGAGGATTAAAATTGGATTTCGGTGCTCGTTTAGTAACAGCCAGCCATCATTGAGAGACAGAGTCCACCATCAGCAATTGGCTTAGTAATCGATGCGTTAATTGGAACTGAATTTGAGTTGAACGCGAGTGTGTATTTGTGCTTCGTTCGAGTGCAGCTAAGCGGACGTTCAAATTGGCTTTCAGGTAGAGTTTTTTGACAATGATGGTGGTCATCGTTGGGGGTTTAATGAGAAGCATTGGTAGAGATGTCCTGATTTTTATTTTTACACACATTTTGTGTGGTTTTGAAAAGCAAGGAGTTTAAAAATTTAGAACCATTAATGGAGTTGATAGTGAAAAGTTTTATTGGATTACCTCTGCGGAATTAAGCTAACGACGATGACAGTCAAACTAATTAGTTGCCACTGTCAGGGTTTTGTTTACCTCCATTACATTGAGGGATTTTATTAATTCAATTTGATGGCAAAAAAAAACACTAAATACAAATATGGACGTAATGAAGTTTTTGGCATTTTTATTTTGGACAACATATTTTAGCATAGTAAGTGAGGTTTGTATAGGAACTCATTTAGTCAGTGGTTGTTCTTGGGATCTTAAAGTAATAAAATGCATGACTTTAATGTTCAAAATACATAGAGCTTTAAAAATTTAAAAATATATTGCCTAAGAGAAATAAGTTAAAAAAAACTTTATATTATTTTTTTTTATTTACGTAAATAACTTCCTTAATAGTTTGAGCTAAAGATATTAAGCTAATATGAATATATAAAATACAATTTCTTATATCATCGGAGCGGTTTCTTAAAAAAATATTTTTATATTTAAGAAACAAAAATTGGTATGCCAATTTCAAGTTTTTATTAGTGTGGCAAATTAAAAATTATAATCCTAATTTTTATTTTACTTTTTCAAGATTCTGTATAAAGAAATTAATTGAGATCTGTTATGTCCAAAACTATACAGACAAAATCTTATGATACAAAATTGTATCTAAATTTCTGGAGACGCTTATGGTAAAAGATTTATTCTTCCTATGAAGGATTTTCTTATAACGCAAACTCAATATAGGTATATTACTGAAATAAATCAGCCAAGTATAGAGAACTTAGAACTATTCTATTGGACGTGCTTAATGATTAATTTAATATTATAGCTTTAATTGTCATAGGGCAGATATCGGTAATAAACATTTTTTTTCTGAATTTAAAAATTTTACTTAGAAATTTTTTACTAAAATCTGTTTAGCAGTTTTCGGAAAAAAAATTCCTTAATTTGGAAAAAAGGGCGGTAACATTTTTTGCAAGACTGGTTTGCACGAACTTGCTCTTATGTAATAGACTTAGAATTTTAAAAATCAATGGCGCCAAATTTTAAACAGCCTTTTATTAAGGTATTAGTATGATACTACTTAACAATTTGCTAACTTTATAGTAGTTTACTTACTCATTCTTAATTTTAAACATTTTCTAAATTCTTTTAGTACGATACTAGTACTAAAAGAATTTCCTTAATAAATTTCTTCTGAACACACTTAAAACAATGACATTTCGTGTAAAAAAGTAAGTACACGAACCTTTTTTGATGTTTGCAAATGTCAAAGAGTATATGAAGCTAGCACGATACTAAAAAAATAAAGTAGGTATTCGATGATTTTAACTTTAATAAAAGGGTAGAGAAAGTATGATGCTATATTCGATTAAAATTTGCAAATTCGTTGTTTTAAACTAGTAGCATACTAAAATAGCTTTAGCATCTTACTAATTTAATTAAAATTTTGCGCCAATGTTATTAGAGAAAAATCATCATAAATATAAAATTAAATTTGTACTTTTTCAATTTTTTTATCAAATTAAGTTTCGTAAATATTAAACGAAAGAAAATTTTTGAAAGTTTTCAAAAAAAAAAATAATAAATAAATTTGGTGGTGCAATAGCTCGGAGTGAACCAGGACTTAGTGACTTACAACTCTCAACCATTCCTGTGTGCGTGTTACCAGGAACGGAAAGGGGACCTACAATTTTCTGCCGATTCCGAACGGCTTATGAGCAGCACTTTCCATGACAAGAGATAATCTTGGAGAATTTGTCAATTCCTCGCAAGAGGCAATACACCCCTGAAAAAAACTTTCTTGCAGCGGCTGAGAATCGAACTCGAGACCTTCCGCATGACAGTCCAATGCACTGCCAAGGGGTACTACTAAAAAAAAATAATGTTTAATCCAAAAAAAAATTGTTTGAAAATTAAAATTAGTTCTTTTCACATTATTAGCTAGGTTTTAAGAAGATAAGAAAATCTGGAGAACAGTTTTTAAGAAAAAAAAAAAAACATTCTCCAAAATTTCGAGAAAAATTTACAGTTATATTTGGTCCCAAAAATGAAAGAAATAAAATGCAATTTTACGAGAAAAAAACTGTTCATAAGCATAAAATTTATTTTTAAATTATTAAAACAACTCCTTTAGGCCAAAAAAGATATTTTGATTCAATAATTCAAGAAGTACAATAATAGTGCAAAGTATCTTCTGTTTTCCTGATTTATTTCAGTAGTATAGAGAGTTTGTGTTATAAAAACCTCCTTTAGCATTTGGAGTTAAAAACAGGATGCCATGTGATTCAAGCAAATATTAGTTTATGCAAGAACAAAAACTACTAATTTTTAAGAAAAAAAATTGGTACGTCAACTTAAAGTTTTTATTATTGTACGTACGAATAAAACATAAATTTCCAAAAACAATATTGAGCCGTTTTTGAGATATTGAATTTTCCAAAAAAATAATTTTTTTTTTTTCAAAAACTTTTTTTTTAAAGTCTTGAAATGCAATGTTTTTTAAACTTTTTAGAAGCTTTTCTATAAAAATTTTTTATTAAAATCCGTTATGCCGATAATGAGAAATTCAAAATTCGGAAAAATGGTTCTATGGTAGGTACAGTTGGTAATATATTAATTTCAAAATTTATTTTATTAAATTATAGATCGTAAAAACTAACCAAAAGAAATATGGCAGGTAGCGTTATTTTTGGTCTTAAAAAAAATAGAAAAAAAAAACGTGTTGGGGGGAAAAATTTAAAAACGATATCTGCCAAGTTTAATTAAACTCGGCCAAGCAATTTAGGCTCTAGTCGAACAGATAGACAGACAGAATTTCGAGACCCACTTTATTCGTCTTCGCTATCATCGTAATGTCAACTTTGATCAAAATCTCGAGTTCGATTTTTTTCCAAATGCAGAACTTGCCCTATAGTACCTATATCGCAAGTAAAAATGCTATCTACCAAATTTAAGGAAAGTCGGCTGTAGTTGAACTCTGACAGATAGACAGAATTGCGGGATCAACTTTTTTCATCTTTTGTAGATACCTATCATCTGAATATCGAAACGACTAACCTTAATATACCTATCCTGAGGCAAGTGAAAACATTTTTTTGCATACATGAGTTTTATCGAACTTCAGTTTTTGAGCGAACTTGACATCATGATGATAGAGAACACGAAAAACGTGGGTTTGATAGCCAAGACAACTGAATCAATTTTATTTACACTTAAGCATTTTAGGTGATTTTGATTGGCCCTTAAAAACGACAGCACCTTCTATCAATTTAAATTTAGAAGATACCTACACCGTAATTGACGTCTTAGCAGGGATATGTTTATTAAAAATGCACGCAACGAGGTTTGGCGTTTATTGCAACGATTTTTGCAAAAGATGTAGGGACGAAGAAGATCTTTAATCAGCCCCACAACTTCTATGTACAAGAAGCTCCAAATTGTTCAATGATTAGTGAGAAAATCTCTAGATTCATGTGGTATAACAAATGGACCAACTCTGCAGACACTTCAACTTAACCTAGCCTTATCTTTCCTATCAAAGAGCACGGTAGTGCCCAGCCAAGTTCTGGCACTACACCCTTTTTACAGGAACAAACTCATGCGACTTTTGACCCTATTTTCAGTACGAATGAAGTCAGAAACTTGAAATTCGGAATATTTGCTAAGCTAGTCAAGCACAGGCGTCTCACCAAATTTCAGTTCTCTATTATAAGCGGTTCCTGAGATATAAGGCCTCAAAAATCACAAAAACCGTAACTGACTGACTGACTGACTGACTGACTGACAGATCATCAAAATTATGGAGCACTTCCCGATATCGTAGAATCTTGTAATTTTGCACAACGGTAGGTCTTGTCATTTGAGATTTTCCATTCAGGGGGCGTAGTATCCGCCCATTTCTCCGAATTGGTGTTGGTTGAATGGAGCACTTCCGACTGCTGTAAAACGATGAAATTTGGTAAAGTGGTAGGACTTAAATTGCACACAAAGAAAAAAATATAAAATTTGAAATTTTCCATTCAGGGGCGTGGTATCCGCCCACTTCCCCAAAACTGATGTAAATTATACATGGCGCACTTTCGATTGCAGTAGAACAATGAAATTTGGTAGAACGGTAGGGCTCAAATTCCATATAAAGGACCAAAAATAAAAACTGGAGTTCTCCATTCGGGGGGCGTGGTATCCACCCACTTTCTGAGAAAATGTTTAATTTATATGGAGCACTTCTGATTGCCGTAATTAAGGTAGGTATGTTAGTGTTAGGTATCTTGCCAGGACAAGAAGAAATAATTGAAGCGCAAATCAAAACAACCAATAACAAAAAGAAAATATACCAAAAGAAATAGGAAGCTTTAAACTAAGTTGAGTACACCCTTCTATCTTTCCGTATCTTTCGAGATTTTGACATGGCAAAATATTAAAATCTTTGCAAAAAGGAGTGAGATCAGGCCAAAAACATAAATGTTAAAAAAAGAGCCAAGTTCTTCTATAAAAAAACCTTTGTGTAACAAGTCAGCCGTGAAAAGTACTGAAATCTAAAACTACGCCAAGTTCTTACTTCATGAAGATTTAATACCGAATATTTAAAGTAGAATAATATTGAAACAGGTACAATGTAATAGAGAAATTTTATTATTTAATGATTACTGACTAAAATTTGATGGGTTCACTTGTAAAGTTTTAAAACCTTCGAATTTGGGCATAAAAAAAAACTTGCCAAGTAAGCCCATCAAATTTTAGTCAATAATCGATAAATAATAAAATTTCTCTATTACATTGTAGCTGTTTCAATATTATTCTACTTTAAATATTCGGTATTAAATCTTCATGAAGTAAGAACTTGGCGTAGTTTTAGATTTCAGTACTTTTCACGGCTGACTTGTTACACAAAGGTTTTTGTATAGAAGAACTTGGCTCTTTTTTTAACATTTATGTTTTTTTTTGGTCTGATCGTCTATATCTGGTAATCCTTTCTAGTCCAAAAACAGAAAATTTTCTCAAAAATGTCAAAATATTTGATAAACAACACTTTTCTGAATATGATAAACGGTTGTTCGGTTTTTGAAAAATCGAAACTAATGAAACGATTCTTTCGGAAATTAAGATTTAAAACCATTTTTGGTAATTTTTACTAAATTTTTTTTTGATTTTTTTATAAAATCTGTGAAATAGTTTAATAGAAGTTTTTTACTACGATTGTCTAATCGAACTCGAGAAAAACAACACTGTTTTTTTTTTAACTTTTACATTTACTTTTAGATTCTCAAAAAATTAAAGCAAGTTCGGTGAACCTTTTAACTAAAAGTCCTGCTTTAGGAAGACCGATTCTTCGGTTTAAAGTATAAGCCAAAGAATTCAATTAAGCGCTTGGTCTCAACGACTGGAAGCAGTATGCTCGGGATGTTAGAGGATGGAAGGAAGATTGTATTTCCAACAGAGCGGCTCCTAATGGACCGATAGTGGCTTAACTAAGTAAGCTACTTTCTTATTATCTTAATTGGTATTCACCCTCATCTTCTTCACTTTAGTTCAAAAAAAAACTTAAACATTTTTAGAGCAATCGATAAATGTATCGATTAAATTAGCCAAAACTTTTCACATCCGACAGACAAAAATAATTCCATAAAATAATAAAAAAAAATAAAAACTTTCGATATCGAAAACTTTCTCACTCTCCGAGCCAGCAGAATTGAAACAAACTTCAGTTTTTCAATGGCAAAGTTATCGAAAACATTTTTCCTCCTTCAAATGCATTAAGCGGATGCGGATCGAAAAACAATGCAAGCCGAAAAGAATAAAAAAGAAATATACATAATACTAAAATCCATATCCGGAACGTTATGCGCACCAATCTCAAGGAGACCACAAATATTCCAAAAAACACCTCTCAGACTCAATTAAACTTTTCGCCGGCGAAAACTGATAATTTCAAGTGCAAGGCAAACGAAAGCATCAACTTTTATCTGATGTGGCTGCAATAAAAGTGAATTTTGCATTAAAAATTTTGACTACACATAAAGCCATCATCTCTATAAATAACTGGTTAGTGAAAGTACAAATAAAGCATCAAAAATTGTTACAAAAAAAAGCAAACCTAAAAGATACTTTTTGAAAGCAAATGAATTGGGCTTTGGTTTGCATTTGGGGGTTGTCGGGAGGTATAGTTGGTAGCTATAGATCCTGGAAAAATGCAGAGCAAACTTTCGATGGAATAAAGTTGGAAAACTTTTCAATTTCACAAAACTGAATGTGAAATTATTCTGATTATTGTTTACACGGAATGGGGCTTATTTTTGAGAGACTCAAGAAGCAGCAAAAGTTGGGGATGGGTAGAAGATTTAAGACTGAAGAGCCTTCCCTTCCTCTGTATTGTTTGTGTGAAAGTAAAATTTTCGAGAATCCATTTATGAAGAAGTAAATAAAAGGTTTGCCAGCAATTTCGAAATTTTTTTTTCCACGAACTGAAGATGGAATGTTGTTTCAAAAATTTGTTTGACTTTCAAGAAAATGAGACCTCAAGGACGACAGTTTTTGCTAATTGCTAGATCCATACCAATGGTCTAAAATTGTACTCAGGCTCTGTGTAAATAGTTTGGCAACCAATCAATGAGCTGCGAACCCTAGGTTTCGTTCTCCCTACAGCAAAATACAGAATTTAATCAGTTTTAGAAATGAGATTGCACAGAATAGAAATTGTTTCTTTAATTTTTATTCCAAAATAATTTTGGAATTATCATTTTATTCTGAGGGGATTCTCAATAACGTCGAACAGATGAAATAGAATAAAACAAGCTGTGAAAGACCCATGCATGCAATTACTTATGAAATATCACATATGTACTAGTTCTAATACCCGCCTCGGCTTTTCACTATGGCCGAGTGGTCTAAATTTCAATGTCTTTCGGCTTATATTTTGGCGAATTAAAGCAATTGCCAGTGTTATGTTCACCAAAAGAATATCGATCAATTGTTGTTAATTCGCATTGACCTACAGGAAACCCCACAAGAAAAAGTCTAGAAGAGTCCAATTGCATGAGCTTGATGGCCAATTCACGTTACCTTTATGAGAGAAAACATTACCCTTAAATATTTCATGCAGAATGTCAATCGTGGCGTCCGCTGTGTAGCACGTAGGGCTGTCCGGATAGAACCACATATCATTTAGGTCCATGTGGTTAAACTTGGGCTATAAGAAATTGGTTACTATGATTCTGTATCGCTCGCCATTGACGGCCTCACCAACGTCGTTTTTGAAAAAGTAAAGACCAATGACGCCGCCGACCCAAAATCCACACTTAACGATAACTTTTTGAGGATGCATTTTCACCTGGTGAACCTCTTGCGGTTGGTGTCCATCCCCTACACGGCATTTTTACTGAAATGCAAATGCATTTCGCCTCTTCGTAAACCTAATACTCACGCTTCAGAGAGTGCCCATTGGTTTACTCTTGAGTCTTAGTCTGTTAAATTCAGAGATTATTTCGTTAGCCACACTACACGAATATGGAATGCTTTACCCGTCTCTATATTTCTCTCCCATTATAATATACAGACATTTAAAACCAATGTACATCGGTAACTCCATTTTAATTCTCCAACTTTCCTAGAACACTCGCACCATGCTCAAACATTTAAAGGGTAGTCATAATCCCTTCAGATTTTTCGGCCAAAATTGAAGTCCTCTTCCAAACGCTCCGAATTCCCGTCAGCAAACAAAAGGATTTATATATGGTCCTCAGTTGTCAGTTGGATCAGGTATCTAGGCCTAAATTCAAGTCTGCGAAAACCAATATCTTTTGAAAAGTGAGAAATCGACATTTGACAGATGTCACTAAAACAACATGGCACCCAAAATTTACCAGCGCAAATTTAAAAACCTTTTATTTAAAGGCATATTTAAAGACAGATCCCAGTTGGTGCCCCTTTGTCACTGGCGAACTGTTGCTGCCCTGATAAACTTACAAATTATTTAGTTAGAAGATATGTATAACATAAAGGGTGGGCCAATTACAAGTTTCTTTTCAAAAAATGAATAAAATTGAATTTCTTTCATGTATAATGACATTATTAGTATAGAGCAAACATTCCCATTAACTATGGAACACAACGTCAAGTGGTTGCCTCGGCTGGTCGTGGGCCTTCAATTACTGAGTCAATTAGACCTTGTAAGCGAATAATCCGAGATCTTTATGCAGAATTCTCCTCAGGTTAGAGCGTGAAATGTTGAGCTGTTGAGCTGATCGATTGCAAGTTGATGTTCATGAATTGAGTCTAACACTCTCAGCTACAGCAGCCACATTCTCGTCTGTGTGCACAGAACGATAACGGGGACCATGAGTGATGAGTGTTGTCTACTAGCATACCAGTCTCACGATTTTTTTGCACAAACTTGCGAACAGCATGTGTGGTGGGTGCTTTATTTTGGTCAAAACTGCTTTGCAAAAAAACGCATTGTTTGGGCTACATAGCACTCACTTTGGAAGTAAGTTTTCAATATTTCCCAACGTTGTTCAAGTGTGAAGTGACTCATTTCGTTCCGCGCAGAGTTCCGATTCTGGTTCTGTGAAAAAGTGAATCGAATAAATTGTTTTCACATTCGCTGTCATGCATTGCTTTCACTTTTTCGATTCACTTGGTGCAAATAAGCGATTCTGGGGGCCGATTCTGGTTCTGTGAAAAAGTGAATCGAATAGTTTTTCACTCTTTCACGCATAAATGCGATTCTCGATTCTCGTGAAACCAGACGTCAAAAACATTGGTATGAATAATTTGCTTTCACGCTCTTATTCGATGGTGAATATTCAAAGTGAATAGGTGAAAGCGGAAAATATGGAGATTTTTTTAAAAAAAAAATAAATAAATGAAAGAGTGTGACACAGGCACAAAAAGAATTTTTGATTAGTTTTTTGGAAATAAATTTGGAGATTGCTCATGATAGGTACGAAAACAAGTTTTGAAAATTTATTTCTTCGCGTCTTAATTTTTTTTTGTAGATTTGTTTCAGTTGACGTTTCAGTTGATACAATTGTATAAAATGCTCCTCCGTAATCATCTCGAAAGGATTTTCGTTATCTCTTAAATTTCGCCTGATAATCCTCATATTTCTCCTACAAAAAAAATCTATAGTAATACAATACAAAAATACATCTACATAAAGCACAAATAATTATCAAACCTATGAGCATTTCTCAGATTTGTTTCAATAAGAATTCTTATATACCTACAGTTGTGTTCATAAAAATAGCAGTGCTCCCCAAATAAAACAAAAAGGCTTTCATTATCAACGTTATACTATATTTCACTTAACTTCTAATAACAATTTAAGGTATTTCATTTATATTAACAGAAAAAATTAAGATTGATTTTTTACCGTTACTTTTATTACAGTAAAAAGCGTTTTTAAAATTTATGGCTGTTCACAAAAATAGCAGTGCATCTGAATGTTCTGAATTTATAACGCAAAAAGTCAGAAAAACTGTAAAAAACTTATATAAAACTATATTAATATTTTAGCTTACCATTAATACTTCGTAGCATAACCATTGTTTTTTATAACGGAAATGCATCTTTGTGGCATGGAGTCCACTAAAGTTTGACACCTCTCGACTGGTATTGCGTTCCACGAATCTCGCACTACTTCCCACAATTCTTTCGAATTCTTCGGTTTCGCTTCATGAACCGTATTCTTAACATCCCCCCACAAATTTTCAATGGGGTTAAGGTCAGGGGATTGAGCGTGCTGCTCCATAACGCATAACTTGTTCTCCTGGAACCATGATTTTGCCCTTTTTGAAGTGTGCTTTCTGTCATTGTCTTTTGTTGGTATACCCAAACAAACGGCATTTCCTCTTCAGCATAGGGTAACATGACCTCCTCGAGAATTTTAACATATTGAGCTGCATTTATTATACCCTCAATGGGATAGATAGGCAAAACCCCATAGTAAGAAAACCAAGCCCATATCATAATTTGTGCTCCGCCATGCTTAACTGTTTTCACAGTGTATCGTGGATCGTTTGCTGCATTTTGTGATCTTCTCACATACTCCCGACGACCCTTGGATCACGAGGTTTTTTTCTATTAAACTTCGAGTTTCTTCGTTGCAATGTTTTGACAGACCCATTGTTTTTTTTTCGAGCTAATATTTTATAATTTTTCTATAATATTATCTTGAGAATACTAAAAACTACAAAGAGTAAAATTTTTACTTATGGAAAAATAAAAAAAAAAGAGAATGTTTAACACTTTTTAACTTTAAATGCAAGACACTGCTATTTTTATGAACACGCTATATTCAGAGAGCTTGAACAAATGCGTCTACAACGAAAAAAGTAAGGTTGAATTACAAACTTAAAGCCTCAAATATAAAAATGAAAGACCGTAAGGCAAATAACAAGTTAATTTTTTTTTTTTGTAAGAATCTGGGTGCTTAAAATTATTGACTAATTAAAACAGTGTGACCAGCACTTCTATTTTTATGAACACAACTGTACATATTGCAAAGCTGAACTATTGGATTGTGGAAAGTGTAATTAAAAAAGTGGATTTAAGTTGGAATAAAAGTATTAGAGTTGATTATAAATTGAGATTTATTGTTTTGATTCGAAAAGTGTAAATAAAGAAGAAATATTAGAAACAGTAATAAGTTTTATTTAACGAACCTAGCAAAAATATTACATTGGTGTCAGAAAAGTGGAATAAAACTTATTGTGCAGTGAAGTGTGCGAAAAAAAAATAAAAATGAGCAAGTTATTGAAAGAGCTCAACTGTAATGAGCTGAAAAGTGAATTAGGCAAGCGAGAACTTTCTAGAGCAGGATCGAAAAATGAGCTTGTTCTGCGTTTGGCCGAATATTTGAAACAACAAAATGAAGACCCGGACATTTTCGTCTTTGAAGCTGACGCTGAGGAAGCCGACGTAAGTAAAAATGTAGATGTTTCAAATATGTTTAGTCTTCTGCTTGAGCGTCTCCAAGAGCAACGAAATGAACAAAAGAAAGAACAAGAAAATGTACAAAAGAATGTTCTCGAACGTTTCGAGGAGCAACAGAAGAATGTTCTCGAATGCCTGGAGAAACAGCATAGCGAACAAAAAGACCTTCTCGAAGAGCAGAGAAACATGCTAGAAGGCAAGCTTGTTAACATCGAGAAGAATGTATCTGCACTTGATGAACGTGTTTCATTGTTGGAGAATCAAGCCGAACGTGTTTCATTATTGGAGAATCACATCGACAACAAAATGGAGACGTTTTCAAAAGAGCTAGATCGTATTCGAAATATAAAGATTCGGGAAAGTTCTGGAGAAACCTTGAGGAAAAAGGAGATGCAACCTCCAACCTTTGATGGACAAACTTCTTGGTCTATATACAAGAAGCAATTCGAGGCAGCCTCCACAACAAATGGCTGGGATGAGGCTGACAAGTATATAGCCTTAACTCTTGCTCTTAGAGGAGCAGCTGCTGAGTTGTTGCAAACCATACCAGCAGATAAGAGCGGCGACTTCAATTCTTTGGTTTTGGCTATAGACAAACGCTTTGGTAACAGCCACATGAAAGAAGTCTTTAAAGTGCAACTCAATTCCAGAGTTCAGAAGAGGGGCGAAACTCTACAACAACTGCAAGCGGACATTGAAAGGCTTGTTCATCTTGCATATCCAGATGTTGGAGAGGAAATTTGTAACCAGTTCGCAGTTGAGGCATTTGTTCGTGCCATTTCTGACATACATCTTCAAAGGGCCGTGCGAACTGCTGGAAAACGAACTCTTTCAGAAACATTAGCGTTTGCCTTGACAATGGAAGCAGCTGAGCAAGCTTCTCACGGAGTACATCGACTTAGAGAAGCCATCGTCGAAGAATGCTCATGCCAAAGAACTGATGTCCAAAGGAACCAACGAAACGGACTTGCAAAGTGCTGGAATTGCAACAAGACCGGACATTTACAGCGTCAATGTCGCTTACCACCAAGAAGAGCTTGTCAACATTGTGGACACGGAGTTTCAAACCCAGAACAAGGTAACAATAACACCAGTGTTACTTCCCGAACAGTTTCCGAACAAGTAAGAACTAACTTCGAGGGGCAGAAGCTGATTTCTGGTATCGATGGCCCCAGAAACACCATCCAGGTCTCCCAGACTAAACGAGACAATAAAAGTCTGACAGTCGAGGCAATTTTAAATGGCAACAAACGTGTGGTCACAATCGACACCGGTGCCACAGCCTCCATTGTGCGTCAAGACCTAGTACACCTGAATTGGCTACATAACACGAATAGCTACCGTCTTAGAACTGCCACAGGAGAAGCAGCTAGGGTTTATGGTGAAGTCCGACTTCGAATTCGAATTACAGGTCTAGAATTCTCACACAAATTTTTGGTGGCAGATATATGTGACGAGTGCATCATCGGAATGGACTTCATGAAAGAACATCGTGTAGTTTTGGATATCGGCAACCAGGTACTCAAATACCAGAATACAGAGATTCCAATGATCTATGGGCAGGAAGGAACAACAACTGTAAGGACTGTCATCAAGGAAGACGTGATTATTCCTACTTCTACTGAGGTATTTCTTTGGACAAAATTAGAAGGTGAGTGTGAACGCCATCGATACTTAATGGTGGAACCAGACCCAGATTGTTCTTCCCAAAACGTCATCATTGGGAAGACACTTGTGGCTCCGAAGAACAATATGGTCCCCGTACGGATACTCAACACCAAACCGTACGATGTGAAGTTAGTGAAAGGAGAAGTTATCGGTAAGTGCGAATCTGTCGCAGCCATAACACGAATTGACGCTGAAACACCGAGAACGACATTAAACCCTGAGGAGCTCAATAGCATCAAGGCAAAGATACTTAATTCATCTAACCTAGACCAACGTCAGGTTAAAACGGCAGAAAGCCTTCTGAACGAGTATGCTGACATTTTCGCTTCACCAAACGGAAAATATGGAAGGACACAAATGGTGCAGCATCGAATAAACACAGGAGATGCAAGGCCCATTCGTCAGCCCGCAAGACGTCTGCCACTGGCCAAACAAGGTGAAGCTGAGGAAATGATTACCACCATGAAGAAGGATGGTTTGATTGAGAACTCCAAAAGTCCTTGGGCGTCACCAGTGGTCCTAGTCAAAAAGAAGGACGGAAGTACACGGTTTTGTGTTGACTACCGAAGGTTGAATGACGTAACCAAGAAAGACAGCTACCCCCTGCCAAGAATTAGTGACACCTTAGATGCGATGGAAGGAGCACACTGGTTTTCAACACTGGACTTGAAAAGTGGATATTGGCAAGTTGAAATTCACCCTGAAGACCGAGAAAAGACAGCGTTCTCCACAGGTAATGGGCTGTGGCAGTTCAACGTGATGCCATTTGGTCTTTGCAACGCTCCGGCAACATTTGAGCGTTTGATGGAGTGTGTCCTTCAAGGTCTGACGTGGAAAACTTGTCTTGTCTACTTGGATGATGTTATCGTTTATGGAAAGACATACGACCAACACTGTAAGAACCTAAAGGGTGTGTTCCAGAGACTTCGAGAGGCTAACCTTAAACTGAACCCAGAAAAATGTGCACTGTTCCAGACTGAAGTAAAGTATTTGGGACATATCATCTCGTCCCAAGGAGTCAAGACTGATCCTGAAAAAGTTGACACCGTCAAAAATTGGCCAACACCACAGGACAAACATCAACTACGAAGTTTTCTTGGTCTTGCTACTTATTACAGACGTTTTGTTAAGAACTTTGCCGGAATTGCGAAGAGTTTGCATCAGCTTACGGAAAAGAACAAGCAGTTTAAGTGGTCAGGTGAGTGTGAAAAAGCCTTCCAAGAACTGAAATACCGTCTATGCAATGCTCCGGTGCTGATCTATCCGACTCCAGGCAAGCCTTTTATCATTGATGCTGATGCAAGCAACGTAGGAGTCGGCGCTGTTCTGTCACAAGTGCACAATGGCGAAGAAAAGGTTGTCGCCTATTTCAGCAAAGTACTGTCAAAGACCGAAAGAAACTACTGTGTGACCAGAAGAGAACTCTTGGCACTCATCTTGGCAACGAAACACTTCCATAAATACATCTATGGACAGAAGTTTCTTCTACGAACCGATCATGGTGCTCTTAACTGGTTGCTGAACTTCAAGAACCCAGAAGGACAAGTTGCAAGGTGGATAGAAAGACTGCAGACTTACGATTATGAAATCCAACACCGAAAGGGAAAGCTGCACTCAAATGCCGACGCGCTATCCCGAAGGCCTTGTAAAATAGACTGCAAGCATTGTAGGCGACAAGAAGAAAAGGAATCCATCAACATTTTGCGAATAAGGGCTGACCCCATTTGTGGATGGAGCAATGAGGAAATAAGATCTGCTCAACAAGAAGACCCCGACATTGAACCTCTTCTCGCATGGAAAGAACATGAAGAAAAACCCGCATGGAATGACATTTCCGATAGGAGTCCAGTTTTAAAGGCCTATTGGGCACAATGGGACTCACTTCATGTGCGAGAAGGTGTTCTTCGGCGTAAATGGGAGTCCGCTGATGGTAAATCCTATGTGATGCAGCTTGTGTTACCTCAATCAAAAATTAAAGAGGTTCTTCGAGAAATGCATGATGGACCTTCAGGAGGCCATTTGGGAGTCAACAAGACGTTAGAAAAAGTGAGACAACGATTCTACTGGTTGCATGCAAGAGACGACGTTGAAAAGTGGTGCCGAAATTGTGACGCTTGTGCTGCAACCAAAGGCCCTGGTAGAAAACTGCAAGGAAAAATGATGCAATATAATGTTGGCTCACCGTTTGAAAGGATTGCTGTTGATGTAGCTGGCCCATTTCCGGAAACGAATGATGGAAACAAATACATTCTGGTGCTAATGGATTACTTCAGCAAATGGCCTGAGGCATACGCTATCCCGAACCAAGAAGCCAAGACCGTGGCCGACCAGATTGTGTCTAACTGGGTAAGCAGGTTCGGTGTGCCTATGGAGCTCCATTCTGACCAAGGAAGGAACTTTGAGTCGAACATATTCCAAGAGGTGTGCGCGTTCCTTGGCATTAAGAAAACGAGAACCACACCACTTCACCCGCAATCTGATGGAATGGTCGAGAGATTCAACAGGACGTTAAAAGAGCACCTCACTAAGGTCGTAGGCGACAACCAAAGAAACTGGGATAGGCACATACCACTATTTTTGATGGCCTATCGAAGTGCAGTACATAGCTCAACAGGACAAACACCATCTGAAATCCTGTTCGGAAAAAGCATACGCCTGCCTAGTGAGATAAGGTTTGGACACCCACCACAAGAGTCTCAGGAAACAGGGGATTACGTGAGTGACCTAAAAGAGAGGCTAATCGGCATCCACGAAAGGACCAGGACTAGAATGAGCACTTACAGCGATCGAATGAAGACAAGGTACGACACAAGAGCAAACACGACAGGATTCCAAGTAGGAGATCGTGTATGGCTGTATAATCCACATCGTCAAAAGGGATTGTCGCCGAAGCTTCAACAAAACTGGGAAGGCCCTTATACTGTCGTCACGAAAATCAATGATGTCGTTTACCGAATTCAAAGAGGGTTAAGAGGAAAGCTAAAAGTTGTGCATAGCGATCGACTGCACCGATACAGTGCCGAAGCTGGTGATAGAGTTGTTCGGGACGAACAATCTTAAGAAGGGGGCAATGTTGCGAACAGAGCTTTATACTCCTACAGCGCCATCTGTTGGGAATTACATATCTGCTTTGTGAGGGAACAAAACAAAAAGCTCTTTTCCATCGCATCTAAATTTCCCCTAATTCCAAAGTACTAGAACATTCTACCCCCATAAGAATTTCCCCTTCTGGACAAGAACCTTCTAGAACAACTGGTTTGAGTATAAAAGGGAGTGTTCACGGTGAGCGGAACACAGTTTATTTTCGATTATGAAAGTGTGCAAAGCTGAACTATTGGATTGTGGAAAGTGTAATTAAAAAAGTGGATTTAAGTTGGAATAAAAGTATTAGAGTTGATTATAAATTGAGATTTATTGTTTTGATTCGAAAAGTGTAAATAAAGAAGAAATATTAGAAACAGTAATAAGTTTTATTTAACGAACCTAGCAAAAATATTACAATATATTGAAGGCATTATAAAAACCTATACAAACAATTTAATATATTTAACATATTATAAACAAATTCACAAATGTTCAAAGGTTTGGCAAAATTGAAACAACAATGAAAAATAATAATTTCGTTTTGACATTAAGCATTCACAATAGTAGATAAATTCATAAGAGACAACAAAAAATCATCCACCACGGCAAATGATATTGAATTAACCACACCATTTTCGTTCTCGAAACCAGAATCGCTTATTTGCACCAAGTTAATCGAAAAAGTGAAAGCAATGCATGACAGCGAATGTGAAAGCAATTTATTCGATTAACTTTTTCACAGAACCAGAAGCGGCCCCCCTGGTTGCGTGAATGAAAATGGTGTGGTGAATTCAATATCGGCCCAGGTATGACATTGACTTTATCAATTTTAAATGCGAAACAGATGTCAGTGTCAAAATAACCTATGATTTGAAAAGAAATCACTAAATGGCTCACCCTGTATTGTTGAATTCTTCTAAAAATTTCACCCCAAATTACCATTTATATATACCACTCTTAAGGAAGTGACTTTTTGGAGACTTATGTATCACTTGTCCCGTTGCAAAATGCTCCTTGTTCTTCTAACACATAATAGGCGCTATCAACAGCTGTAGAAATATCACCGCTATCGCCTCGCTATGCTAGGATCCCCTGCAATTGAACTCTGAACTCAATTGAGTTACATTCAAATTCCTCCATTTTTTGTTCCACAAGTTATTCTTTAATTTTCTCCATCTTCGTATTGAAAAATATTAATATTCTAGTGCAAAAACTTGCTATGGTGAAAATTGCAGAAAGTAAAATTTCCAACTACTTCCACAGAACCCCACTTTTTCACCCTCTGCCATATATTCTTCTCTTATTTCATCAAAATCTCGACTTTGATATTTTAACGAATGTAAAACTTCCAAAAACATATTTTGCTAGTTGTTGCAAGTAAATTAAAAAAAAAAAAACTATAAATGTCACAGAAAATTAAATCATCCGGTCCCACCTCACAATTTACATATACCACACATTCACCCTCTATGTTAATTTTGTTTCACTAGGTTTTTGTGTGTGCCTCCCACAACCACACCCCTAGGCACACAGCGCCACAGGTGTGTATGTTTTAAATGACTTGGTGTTTTTGAAAAACAAACTTTTTCACCTCACCTCTTACCATCGCCAGTAACCGCTCGTCGCACCGCAAAATGCAAAGTGAGACCCTGAGGAGCCTGGAAAAATATGCATGCTAAATTGTCAACAAAACATGACAGACTAGGTACACCAAAAAATAAAATGAAAATGTTGAAAACAAAAACTACAACTGAAACAATAAATTGTTCAACAATTTGTTTTCTCACTCATGACCCGACACATTCTACTTTTGCACGTCAGTGTGATAAGGCATAGGCAGGGGTGTGAGAAGTGAGGGGAGAGCAATGCCTGCTAGTACACCTGCTGTTTCAAAAATCCAAACATCATTTTGAATAAAGTGCTGCCACACTACAAACATACACGTGTAAATCAAGGTAAAACATTCACATGTAAATTTGTTCAAAATAATGAAACATGGCTGTCACCATTTTGTGTAGTTTTTTTTGTTGTTGTTGTCATTTGTAGAGAATGTACCGTTGGGGTTGGTGGGTTTGCATCAAAACTGTGTCAGTTTTGCAGAGGGAAGTAGGTGGTTTTTAGGGTCATCAGTATGACAGCTCTGCTTCTGAGTGTGTAGAAAACTATTTCGTCCATTTAACATGAAATTTACACACTGTCAAGGACTCTCCAATGTAACTGTTTGCAAATTTTTGTCTTCATCCGGTTCCGTTTTTGTTGTAGGATGTTGTCTCTCTAACATTCAAACTGGCAGTTAAAGTTTATAATACGGTTAGCAATGACTTTGGGGGGAGGCGATGGTTGTTTTGTGGGAAATAAATGAAAAACAAATCAAAAAGTTAACAATATTTGTCGTGAAATCAAGTTTGTATGAAGAAAAAAAATTAGCTAAACAAATTTCTGTGCGCAAATATTTATCTGATTTCGAATCGGAAATTGTGGTAGCGATAGCCACACAGTTAATCGATTCCATTGAAATTGACAAAACTGTTGAATCGAATCGAGAATTGTGTTTACACAGCGCGTGTTTGTAATTGCAAATTGATATGCAGGTTGCACTAGATACATTTGCGGTGCCGATATGCATATGGTTGACCTAGTTAAGTGATGTGGTGGAATGGGAGGAAATATTTGTCAGTTTGACGAAGGAAAATGTAATGGATATAACGTTGATGGACAGTTACCTACATGTGAATACATGTGTGGAGAAGAGTCCGATTGTTTATTTTGAATCGAATGCCTTAAAGTATGCAATGTATCACAAACAAATTATGTATGTTGATGTTGATTGGTTGGTAAAGAGGGTTCGTTTGGAGACTTTCAACAACGTAACGTAATGAATATCGACACTCGTTATTGTGTCATGGGTTGTGGTCTTTGGTTAAGGTGATCAATTTATTTCGAACACAATTCGAAGTTCGAAATATTTTACTTAGAGAAAAATTTAATTTGCCAAAGCTGATCTCGTTTAACTTTATTTCACCGAAAATTTTTGAAATATGGATCCAACAACATTACCTCTTTGAAAGTGCTAATTATATTCAATTTACTTTTTTCCGAGCAAAGCGTTTGGCGTAGAAATATTAACGTATCGGCTGATGGGAATAAAGGGCAGGGCGAACTAGTGAGAAATAAAATGCACGACTGGATCGCACGAACTTGCTCTTATGTAAAAGTACTTTGGAATTTAAGATACATTTTAAAAATGTATAAAACATGGATTTAATGAGATAATAATGTTCAAATGCATAAAATTGCCGTCTGGTTTCCGGAAAAGTATGAATTTATGCAAATAAACTTTAAAAAATCGTTTTATTGGTAAATAAAATTTTTATATAAGAAATTTTTCAAGAAAAAAATGTGGGATGCGAATTTTAAGTATTTAATAATATTGGTTTTAGGAAATAATTTCAAAAAATAATCGTTCATATTTTTTGAAGATATTGATTTAATTTTTTTTTTTTAAACCCAATAAATATTTTTTCATATATTTTTATATACAATATTATTTTAAACTTAAGGGGACTCCTGCTAAAAATTTTGGGTTAAAATCCTTAGAGCCGTTAATGAGAAAGTCGAAAATCAAAAAAACGGGTCTATGGCAGGTACCCCTAATAACAGTTTGCCCCAAAATTTGTTTTGACCAAAATGTAGTCCATGTCCATAATATCACACTTAATTTTTTTTATCAAAATCGTTAGAGCCGTTTTCGAGATAAATAAGATTTTGCATTACGGGTGTATGGGGGGTACCCTTAGTTTTGGAGCTAAAAAAAAAATTTCAATTTTTCCTCTAGGGAATCACCGAAGACCCTTAACTACCGAGTTTGAAGAAAATACCTCCAGTAGTTTAGGCTGTAGTTCGAGGTACAGACATACAGACATACAGACAGACAGACGGAATTGTCGGACCCACTTTTTTTGTCTTCGCTATCATCGTAATGTCAACTTTGATCAAAATCTCGAGTTCGATTTTTTTTCCAAATGCAGAACTTGCCCTATAGTACCTATATCGCAAGTAAAAAGTACGTCAGAAAAAATATTCAGCTGTCAAATTTTTTGTCATAGAGGTTGGAATCTCTGCAGTTAGTTAAAAGACAGAAAGTGGAAAAATAGCCTAAGAAAAAATTTGAATGTTTTAACCTAAGTGATTTTTTGAAACCTTAACATCCTCTATCTTTAAAAACTTTGTAAGCAGTGCGTCGGACCATTTTCGGCTTACATTCTTTTTCTCTCCGAACAAATTTAAAATTAAATATTTTAATAAATTTAAAAATAGACGGGTCGAACTGATGGAAACGTAAGGCTGGAAATTCAATATAAAGTTTAATGCTTAAGTCGGAAATAGAAACGTCTTTGGGAAATAGCTTGATAAGCAAATCGTGGACAAAACGAAAACAGAAAACGGATACCCACTAATAGACTTTAGTAGCTTGTAGTACGTAAAAAAGTTACATTAGGCTTACAAGGCAATTGATCCATGAAGCAAATGGCGTTCCATAGACCAAATTGACCATGCGCTTTTTATCAGGCATCTTAAATTTGCGTACATTTGGAGGACCAAATCACGGCCCAACCATTTCATAGAAGCGCAAAAATTCAGAACTCAACTTTCCAATGAAAAGGAATTTAGAACCGAACAAAGAGGAAGAAAATTTAGGTTGCACGCTTTAGAATACCAGGAACTACCAAATTCTTAAGAGAGCAGCTGAGCAAGAGCAAGAGCTCGGGTGTACCTTCATCGATCATAAAGGCCCACAGCTCAGGATAAAGAACTAGTGGTATGACAATGAATGTGTTCAAGTGAAACGAGTGATAGCAGATGCACATGCTTATTATGCAATACCGCAAAACACCGACATCGTAAAAAGAGGATCGAGCAAGGAGAAAACAGGAGAAGAAGATTTTACGTATAAGAAAATTGCGAACCCAGTCTCACACTGATCTTAAGACCTTTCTTCGAAACAGCGAAAGTAACTTATTTAGTCACCAAACTGCCTGGAACAGTAGATATTTTCAACAAGCTTTCCATAAGCTGCTTAAATGGGCAAGAAGACAACTCACTTTCAGTCAATGAAGAATCAGTTCTAGCACCCAGTACAGACGAGATCGGCATAGTTTTTTTACACTAAAGAGGTTTTGATTACCCCTAAAATGTTAATAGCCCAGTCAAATAAGCCAGAAAAAGGGGCAAACCTCGGAATGGAAGCGAATAAGCTGAAAATTTGCACCAACCTTTATTTTGATGTTCTAATGACTGACAAAAAAGTCTCATATCATATCGTGTC
Organism: Philhelius festivus; assembly: GCA_963931855.1. Taxonomy (NCBI): domain Eukaryota; kingdom Metazoa; phylum Arthropoda; class Insecta; order Diptera; family Syrphidae; genus Philhelius; species Philhelius festivus. Next base: position 85,235,258 of record OZ007557.1, on the reverse strand, counting down.
GGCGTCACAAGTTATTCGAGGTCAAAGGTCAGGTAAATCGGTTTTTTGCAATTATTTCGTTTTCTATACGAAATACCGCGTTCGAGGTTATTATGAATTTTGTAGACCATACACTTATCTACAATTTTCATCTCAAACATTTTTTTATAACTCCAACCATTCTCGAGATATAGCGCGGAGAGTGAAAATTTAAAACGTAGATACTTAGCATTTTATGCATAATGACTGATTTGTGTTTTATATGTGATAAACCGCTCTCGGAAGGAGAAAGAATTTACATTAAAAAAGCTGAGAGATGTCATTACAGGCTATATTCCTGATGATAAAACAATAATTTCAAAATTAAGGGAAAGATATTTAACTGAAGTAATAATAACGACGAAAATAGGATCATTTACAATTATTTGTTTTCGTGATACGCAAGCTAATATTTTATCTAATGCTTGGTATAATAATAAAAAAGGCACTGGGTAGAAGAACGAATGCGTGTAGTAGAATTTACAGCTGCAATTATTAGAGAAGATATCGTCGAGTCTAAATCTTATCCGCCTCCAAGTAAAATGATCTACAATTTACTTGTCGACGCCGCACAGTGGGCATAAATCGTGATTTAAGTGGCCAAAAATATTTTTTTTTTGTTTTCGAATCACATAAGTTTAATTTTAATTAATTAAAGAAATATTTATACGTAAAATATATGACATTTTTTTTTAATAAATATGCTCTGGTTAAGAGAAAAATAAATTCAAAGTGAGAAAAACTTATATATCGATGTATGAAGCATTTTTGGCACAATTTTTATTTGCGGATTTTCGTAATAGGTGTCATACTATGTGTACTATGGGTGTTTTTCTTTTTTAGTTCAGAGTAGAAGCTGAACTGTCAAACAAAAAATCGTGTTTCTTTTTTAGCTCAGAGTGTATAACAGTTCAAATTTGTGTTTCTTTTTTCGTTTAGAGCGTGTTCAGAGATTGTTCAGAGCGCACTCTATGAGCTCGGTATAAAATAGCTGAGCAGACAGAGTTAAATGCTGAAATCATTCTGACAGACAGGAAAAGAACTCAAAAACTCGCTTATGTTTATAAAATAATTCAGAGCTCTTAGAACACGCTCGATTCGGAGAAAGTTCAGAGCATGTTCGACATGCTCGTGCTCTGTTCAGTGCTCTACTCTGAATGAAAAAAGAAAAACGCCCTATGAAACGATTTTTGCAGGAGTTGCTTGGACGAGGAGGAAAAGGAAACAATCCCACACCTTCTTTGTACATACCCAAACGCAAACTTCATCTAGGAGAATATTTCTATAACGAACTAAGCGATCTAATAAATACAGACATTAAAAGTTTCCTTCGCTTCATTAGAAGCTCCAAATGGTTTTAACTAGTAGGGAACCTTTTTGTTCCATATAAGATCGTGACAGCCACTTTAACCTTACCTAACCTTACATACCATATTGTTTTTATTTAGTGCGGTTAGTAAATTTACTTGCACTTATTTTCTGTGGTATGCTCTTTTTATGTGGTTCTCATTAATTGTTCCGTTACATTTAATAATTGGATGATGGAAATGACCAAATTGATTTAAGGTTTTGGTTACTATTCTTAAACAAAGTGTTGGCTTGAAGAGGACAAAATGGGAACTACAAATTTCTTTTTGAGTGTTTTTGTGAAGACCCAAAGGGCAAACCTAAGAATTTCAAACAAATAGTTTACTGGTCACTATTTGTTGGATCTTCAAGAAAGTTCTTTTAAAATAAGTTTTGTATCCAATTTAAGTCAATATTGAATAATTTGTCATCCCACATTAACAGGGAGAAAAACAACTTTTTTTTATTATTTTAAAATCAAAATAACACATATTTGATAAATTATATATTGAAAGGTACTTAAATAAAGTTACAAACAAAAAAAATTATAAAAAAAACTCAACTGGTTCGAAAGTTATGGATTTTTGACCACTTAAACCACGCTTTCTGCCCACTGTGCGCCGTTTAGTATAGACTTTACATATACGGATGCGCGCTACCCACTCTCCGCGTTATATCTCGAGAATGGTTGGAGCTATAAAAAAATGATTGAAATGAAAATTGTAGATAAGTGTATGATCTACAAAATTCATAATAACCTCGAACGCGGTATTTCGCATAAAAAACGAAATAATTGCAAAAAACCGATTTACCTGACCTTTGACCTCGAATAACTTGTGACGCCGACACGATATGATATGAGACTTTTTTGTCAGTCATTAGAACATCAAAATAAAGGTTGATGCAAATTTTCAGCTTATTCGCTTTCATTCCGAGGTTGAAGGCTAATTTGACTGGGGTATAAGTAGTTATACAAAAGCTCCAGAACAAGGCCCAGAATTTTTTTGATCTTCAAATATGGAGGTAATGCTTTGTTAGAGTGCATGCGTCAAATGATCAACAAAGTACTAGTAGGAGGAAGCGTCCTGAGGGACTGGACTATCAGCTCCTTTATATCCATTATACCAAAAATGGCCTTAAGAAACATCTGCTATACCATCGTAGGCAAGTATCAGTTTGGCGCTCCACCAAGCAGGTTGACCATAGGCCAAATTTTCACATTTAGGTTAATCCTGGAAAAGAGCACTGATTTAAAGTCAAGACTCATCATCTTTTCATCGTCTTCCAAGTCGCATATTGGTCTTCACGAGCTCTATATGGCGATGGGCGAACCCAGGATACTGAGAAAACTGATCCGTTCGAACTGTTGATATTGAAAAGTAATGTTCAACTAGGGAATATCTCCTCCGAGCTATTTCAAACATGTATATGTTTTCAACGAGAAAATGCACTATCTTGTCATGTACGACAAATTTGCAAACAAAAGAAAGTCGCACGGGCCGAGATCTGGAGAATACGGTAAATGAGGCAGCAGTTCGTAGTGCAATTTGGCCGTGGTCTCACAGTTGCGCTTGTTGTCCGGGCATTTCTCTTGCCCAAAATTTCATGGAGGATATGACCCACGCGGTCTTTTGAGATGCCTATACTGTTTCAGCTATCTCGTGCATCTTCAATCGGCGGTCTGCCAATATGATATCGTGGATTTTTGACACGTTATCCTTCGTGGTAGCCATTTTCAGAGCACCTGGGTGGGGCTCATCAAAAACTGATTTGCGACAACGTTGAAAGTCGTTATACCAATTTTTGACGTATTTTCCGTGATTACATGCTGTACCAAATCCTATAGCACCATTACGAAAAAAATTTAGCATTTGAGTTCATACCTTGATTTGAAAATTAAATTTGTCATGTCTCGTAGATTTCAATCTTGAAAGTAGTTCATTACTTCAGCATAATAGGAGGTTGAAATATTCATCGTGAAAATGTAACTGGATTTCCTTGCTGGTGAAATTGAGCCAATACTTTTCTGAAAGCGTTGTAAGCAGTGTAAGGACGTCATTCCATTATGAATTTGAAGTACCGAATTGGAAATCTATTTCAGTCTCGTGGAAGAGCCCTGACCATTCCTGGGCTTAGTACATTTTGTTCTGGTTGACTTCTTCGAATAGAACACGTGGTAAACGGTTACTTGAAAGTGACAATACTTTTTGTTTGGACACTAGATGTATTTTTAGATTGACTGCGTAAGAAATTAGACCACGTCGAGTTTATTAAGTTTCTTGATGTTGATAAATGATCTGTTGAACACATGTTAAATGTGAAAATAACGCCGAGATGTTTTTATTGGTTAGATATCTTTATCTCTCCATCTTAAAAGTACCATTTTTCAGCTGTTGCCTTTCTACCATCATCTCTAAAAACTACTAGCTATTTCCGATTTTTTCTAAACTAACAGCTATCTTGTTACAATTTATTACAATATCTACTGAAGCTGTCAAAGCCGTATACTGTTCTGTACTGTCTAGCAGATAATAGACCATATAAATGAGAAATATTTCATCTGCATATAACAAAACATTTATATCCAGGCCACTCAAAATTAGGCAGTTTGAAAGTTCAGAAAGAAGATCTCCGAGGAATAAGACAAAAAGAAGCGCACTTAGTACGGATCCTTGCCTGACCCCCTTGGACATCGGAACAAAATTGTTGTACTTTTTCCGGTGGTCATTATTGAAATATGTTTATATGTATGTATTATCAAACGCTGGTGATATCAAAGCGTACAGCTTTTTTTTTGGTTCAGTTGAAGTTGGGTCTTGGGTGATATAGGAAAGGTAGATTGTAATGTACTCAAGTCTGTATGCATATGGTTCTCCTCAATACCTCTGGTGAGTCTGTTTAACAGAATTGTTTTAAATATTTTGAATAGGTTCTCATGACGCTGAAGTCCCGTTCTTTTGTAAAGTGGGAAAATAATAGAGTTCTCGGACGAAGAAGGTATAGTTTCTGAGTCGAATATATCGCTGAGCAGGGCATGTATTTCCTCGATGTATTGTTCTATAGCTGACGTTCTTATAGAAATCATTTGAAATACCATCAACCTTTGAGATCAATTTTATTATCAAGTATTGGAAATTGAATGCTTTCCAGAACTTTCATGGGGCAATGAGATTTATGATGAGACTGATTTCAATATAGGTTCCATAAACTTCTTAGCACTGATTTGCCCTCTAACGTTTATCGAATCTGCACGAATTTCCATTCTTTTGCCAAAGTAGTGTCTGGATGAAAGATCCTAAGAAATGCGAACGTAGTAGCCATCCTATTTTGACTTCAGAGCGCTTTATGTTTTTTTTCTGCTGCAAAATATTTATCTAGTTCTTATATATAGTCGGAGTGTTTTGGCAACCCACTTTAGTCCAGAAAGCAACTGATTTAAGTGTCAAAATAATGGAAAAAAATCTTCTATAATACCCATCAAGTGATAAGACTCACAACAAGGATGTTAGAGATTATCATCTACTTGACAAAAAAGTCAACTCTCCATTTGTATCGCTAAACCATTCGTGTGTGCTTGTTACCAGGAATGGAGGTGACCTACAATTTTCTGTCGGTTCCGAACTGCTAATGAACAACACAAGAGATACTTTTAAAAAAATTTTCAATAACTAGAAAGAGACAGTAACCCCCGAAAACACTTTGTTTGCAGAGGTTAAGAATCAAAACCTGCATGACAGTCCAACCCACTAACCAATATACCAAGGCGTACTACACACGAATGTCAATACAGCCCCTCATTCCTGTTCTGGAATTAAGATCCGCGAACAATCGGAACAAGAATTGAAACCTCTTCACAGGTAAGATAAAGTACAGGCTTTTGGGGTGACAAAAAACCTGCAAGCCACCGGTCTAAAGAACAAACCCTTGTGGATGCAATGGCCCCTGATAGAGATGACTGGCCTCAAGTGAGCTCAGAATAGTAGAGAATGAAAAGTCTTCGTGCCTTATGTAGCGACCTTTTCTGTTAACAAAGCAAACAACTTACTTTTTAAAAAGAAATAGCTACAAGGCAGTTAGTGTGCTCTCATCACACCCCAGATAACTATTCAGTTCCCTGGTTTCTATTTCATACTGAAAACAAAGATCTGCCCAGAATTGACTCATAATAATTTTAATTGTTTCTATGAAACCACAGTTCCAAACCAAGCTTAAATACATCTGCTCTTTGAAATATTATTTCCTCAGTTTATCGAACTGACTTCGTCAATATTTAATACGAAACGATTCGACTTAACAATGCTGAAATGACTAAAGCCCCAATCCAAATAGTAATTAAGTTTTTGGCAATTCAGGAACGAGTCATTCAAGTACACCATCACGTCATTCCACTCGTTGCCAAATGCGATTCCATTCTCATTTCCATTTGCATTAATTCAATGTCTATGCCATTTGTTCACTTCCTGGATTCAAACACGGAAATTCTCTCCGCCACCGCACTTGCCACCCCTCAACCTCGTCTAATCATCGTATTCTGTTTGAATTTACCATTTCATTCTGACACTGAAGAGTGTGATGGTGAACTATATACAAGAAACAACAACAACAAAACGCATTCTATACCTATTCGTCGTAGAGTAGTCGAATAGCGTCAAAGTGTAGTTCAATAACGGTTAAGCCGCCAAAATGGATTTACCTGACTGCTACCGCAAATTCAATTTTGAAATCCTGAAATTACGCTCTCTTTGTGATGCGTGGCTGTGGCACCACACGCATCCTTGTTTCCCATTCAGCCAGGAAAAACTTGTGGGTGTCTCACACCCGAGCTTAATAAGCAACTTGGCTAGACCAAAAGTTGGGAAAATATTTTGGCCAACACAGATAGACACCCGCGCGTTTTCGTTAAAAACTATTCGAGTTTATACAGATACAGAATAGGACCTCTTTTGGAGGCGATTGAACATCGTGCGTGGGTGGAGGACCGATGGCGACAGGATGTGGTAGATTGAACGGGAAACTCAATGTGGTGATTATTAAATTCAGGTTATGCTGATGATGTGGTCCAATCGTGTTATGGTCATTTGGTCGTGGATTGTGTGTCCACTGATGAAGCTGGCCGCGTGCATGCTAGCTATACCCAAATGAACTTCACACTGATATCGCCCCATCACCGGGACGATGATGATGAAGGTTTCGCCAACGAAAAACCAGAGTGAAATGAGGCTTTGATTGAATGTTCTGACCATTTATTGAGTAGAAACTGGGTTTATTGTTGGAATTTAATCCTATTAAGCGGTTACTCCGCGCTCGTGAATTTCATATTGATTTGTGGCATAAATGTGTTGAGCGCTAATCTATTTTCGCTGAATTGTTATTGAATCACATTCGAAGAAGAGACACACAGACAGGCTTTGTAATAATTATGGTTCGGGATTATTTTGTAAATGCAAGCTCATCAGACTAAATGAGCAGAAACAATAAGTTGCGGTTGCATTGCATAAATTTAGAGGAACATCCAAATCACTGCATTTGGAAAGTGTTGAAAAATTATAACGATCCCGGAGAACACCCAATATTTGTGAGGATTTTCGCTCACAGATGAGATTATGAAAACTTTTACTGTGTTTATTTTTGGCTGAGGGTTTTAAGTGATTAGGATTAGGTAAGTGATGCTTGTTTTGTAAGCAAATTATTTTGCATAATGAATTGGGGAGTTTAATAGTAATCTTGGGTAATCCAAAACATAACGGCTTTATTCGAAATTTCAAAGGATGTATGGTAAATTTGTAATGAATGGCATTGAATGAAGGTTTAATTTGGATTTGAATAACCAATATTCTGATTTGAAAATTCGGTTTAAAATGAAGACAGCTTTAAGATTTTATCATAATCATATTCAAGTTCTTGAATTCCTAGTGGAGAGCTTTAAATGTCTAGGTTATTATGGCTCGTTGAGCTTTGTGGTCTTCTGGTATGAGCTACATATACTGAGGTCCTAGCTGAATCTATAACATTTAGAGTGTGTATTTGTCAAGTCTCCCGAATAGTCCTTCGTTAGATAGAATTTTCTTCTCGATGACCGCTGAGATACAGTGTGCTTTTTAGAAAGCACATACGTTTCGGATTCATATATTTGAGACTCTAGTAGACTCTGTTGATCTTGGGCTTGAGCACTTCCATATGCTATATTTTAATATCCAAATTTATTTTATCAGTCTTTTGCTCAGTTTTATTTGTGTTAATGGTAGAAACCTGTCTCCAAGGAATCATTGGTTTGATCTTTCAATTTCTCACCAACGTTATAACGGATTATCAAATCTAATATGCAGAATCTTTAAAAACGTATGAGGACCTTGTCAATAGGCAATTTTTGTTAAATTCAGTTCATCTTACATCGATTTTTTGACAAAAATCCAATGTGAGCTATACACAACCAAGATTAAAATTGTAATCATTTACGTTGGAAGATTTTGGATAATAGTGCTTAGTCTTCTACTTAGCTGATTTATTTCAGTAGTATATAGAGTTTGTATTATAAAAACCTTCATACAGTATTTAATTTTATTTCTTTTCAAAATCATGTTTTTGGATTTTTAAAAAATATTTAATTTTTTTCAGTACCGAATTGTCCAATCCAATCCTTGTTTAAAAAAAATAGATATTTCTTTTTTAAATTTTAAAATGCAATGTTTTTCAAACGTTTTAGAAGTTTATCTATAAAAAATTTCATTAAAATCCATAATGCTGATAATGAGAAAATTAAAATTTGAAAAAATGGTTTTATGGTAAATACAGTCAGTAATATCTTAGTTTCCAAAATTTTTCTTATTAAATTATAGATCGTAAAAATGTATCGGAGGAAAAAAAAATTTTATCAAAATTCTAGGTGCCGTTTACGAGAAAAATACGATTTTTGAAAACCATTTTTTAACATTTGTACCGTTATATTTAAGAAAAATAACTTTTTTTTCTCACAACTTGTAGATAATATTGAAAAACTTTTATTTATAAAGTTAAAAAAAAAAACAAGCATGGGATTTTCGAAACATTGAGTTTTGAAAAAAGTTTTCCGCACTTGTGAGATATATTCTTGAATACGCTGATGATTCCGAAATTTGAGTTGGAGTTTTTAATCTTCTTCAAGAATATCGGTACACGACATTATGATTGTTAGAGATATTTTATGCATTCACATTCAAAGCCCTTCATTTCTTTAGTATGTTCGCAGAACTAAATTCATACAAACTTTTCTGTATAATTCGAAATGTGGTCAAATCTTTTAAGTCCAAAAACATAACGAGTATTTTTAAAAACATCGTTCAATTTTCTCTGCGAAGCATCATCATAGCTACAAAAAATATCACACCCATACGTACGACACTACCAATGATTGAATCAGCATTTTCCTAGTTTCTACTGCTTAACTTCTAGCCAGATAGTGTTTTCAGCGCATCATAAGCCTTTCCTGCCACAGCGTTTACATGCCTACATTATTTTGCCGTATAACCTTACTCTAATAAAATAATATCGAAAAATAACTTAAGGGTAGGTCTACCCCAGAAGCAAACTCAAATCTCATGTAAAAACGTGTACATGTATTGGTGTACAAATATGGCTCTCTTAGTTAAGAATTTTTGTGTTAAGAAAATAAATTTACCTCGTCTCGTCTCTTCAGGATACCTCTTTTTTCGCATCACGCTTCATGCATAGAGATAGAGAAAGATAGAATATCAAAAAAAAAAAATAACAGAAAACGGGAACAAGGCACGAGTGGCAAGCTGGCAAGCCTTTTGTATTATGGGTAGACAAAATAATTTTTCGTGAATCGTGATTGTTTGAGGTTTAGAAAAGGGAAATTGAGTATTTTGCATTCAGCGCGCACAATTAGACAGAATAATAGACAGTTTGTTTTCTGTTTTATTTTTGGTTGCAGGTGAATTGAAACTTTTCGCATTTAGGTAGATAGAGTTTTTATTCTTTGCGTATGTATACAAGGTTAATCTGTTGGTTCTAGGACTTTTACTTTTAAGGATATTTTAAAAAATAAAGAAAAGGGAGCACAGATTTAGACATTAGGAACGCAAGGAATTTGCTCTGATATTTATAATTTATTTTTAATGTAGACAATTAATTTTAGGAAACAGTTCACAATTCAAAAATTGCTCAACTAAAAAAATTATTAAATTTCCTAACCTTACCTTACCTTAATACACTTTCAAAAATAATAATGGTAACTATGTACCTATACCTATAAAAATGTTCTTTTGAGTCTTTTCAAAGGGCTGTAACTCTGCGAAAAGTGATCGTATTGGGATGAAACCAAAAGCGTTTTAAATATTTCTTTTTCTTGTTTCAGAGTTTCTAAAAATGAGAAATATCCATAGTCAAACATTTTCAATTTTTATTTTTTTAAAGGGCTTCATTGTCTTGAGGTTATTAGGTTATTTATGATTCAATAAAATTAATAAGTGCAAAAAAATATAGCCTCAGATTAAAAAGTGGTTCCGTCTTTGACCACTAATTTACATGTAAAAATTGACAACATAAAAGGTAAATTGGGCAGTTTTGAAAACATGAATAAATTTGTCATAGATAATGGATTCTTTGAAACAATTTATGGAGATACATAATTGATTTTTTACAATTGACCGTTCATTTAATAAAAGTGGAAAAGTGTTTTTAAACAAACAGATTATCAATTTTGAAATTGGTTGATCAAACCGTTCGTTTATTATATATTGTTCCTGAATATTATGTACCTAATCATCAAAATAAAAACAATGATAACAATTTTCATAGTTTTGCATTTGTTACATATCTTGGACTTGAAGTCCCTATCAGCGTTACCATTTCCGGAAAAAAATCGAAGGAGATTTGAAGAAAAAAGTGATGTAAATTGGGAAAAATCGAAGTAGATTTTAAAATGACTTTTAATTTACTTTTAGAAAAATTTGAACTGGGAATTTTCATAAGTTGACATTACAACACAAAAGAATAATGATTTCGTCTATCTGCAACTCTGTACCTCAATCTGCAGCCACTTTAGCTCGGTTCCTTCCATACAGCCATTATGAAATATTATAATTATTTTGAAAATGGCTCTAATGCTTTTTTTTTTTTAAATTATGTATAGATAACTGTACCAACAATGCAGTCCACACTTTGGTAAAAAATAAATGTTATTATCGGTATCTGTCATAGAACCTTCTTTTTATTTTCTACGTTTTCATTTGCGACTCTTCCGATTTCGATCACAATTTTTACATCGCAGATTCTTTGATTTTGAAATAATATTGTTTACGACAAATGTTTTCCTTAAATGTATCTATACTTTTAAATACTTAAAATTATCAATACATTTTAAAGAAAATTGTGTATAAATATTTAATTTAATTTAATTAATAAAACATTCTTTTATAAAAAATAACATTAAAATTACTATATTTAAATATAGTTTAATTTAAAATTAAAAACGTATATGCAAGCGAAATTTTCATAGGATTCGTGTACACATCAGTGTGTTGAGTTCCTATGCTTTTAAACTTACTTATTTGTGTATTTTGATTGTGTTGAGATTCTTTTTTTTTTTTGTAATTCGATGAATCTCTTCTTCGTTGGATTAGAAATTACTCGTACCTTTCGGACCGTTTACTAAAAGTAGTTTTGGACGGTTTCAAATCTGATATCCACAAAATAAATGCTGGTGTGCCCCAGGGGTCCGTTTTGTCTCCGACAGTTTCTGTCTATAACTGTTGCTCCGCTTAATTATTTTGCTGACGATAGTAACCTCAGCTTTTCATATTCGTTTTTAGATTCACATCCTTGTCCTCGGATGTGGACTACCAATGGCAGCGTATGATAAGCTCATTAAATTATGATCTTCGAAAACTCAATGCTGTTTGGCACTTGCATCGAGGAGACTGAACAGCTTCTAGGTATGTGCATCAGAGACCATCATTTGTGAAGTGTTAACATGTTTGACGTAACCAAAAACGCCGCTAAGTGTTTAGATTTTCTCCGCCGATGCAAGAAGTTTTTTACCCCTACTAATCTGGCTGTAATCTATAAGACCTATATTCGTCCAAAGCTCGAGTGTAATTCCCACTAGGTAGGTGCTCTAAAAACCCTCTTAGGCACAGAATTCAAAAGAGAGCTCCAAAAATGAAAGGCGACCGTTGTCTAACTGAAACATTTGAATCTCTCGAGCACCGCCGCAATTTTCATAAACAGCGCTCTAGTGAAGTAGCCAGTTGCGTTCTCCCCCTCAAACAATTCAACCGTAATACCCGTACTTCTAGGACTGCTCATCATTTTACCCTTGGGCCCAATTTCGGACATACTGTCAAGTACAGTGATTCCTTTTTTAGCCGCACTACACGAATCTGGAATGCTTTACCCGGCTCAATATTTCTCACTCATTGTAATGTGCAGACATTAAAAACCAATGTGTATCGGTATTTCCTTTCTCATCCTATCCTACTTTCCTAATTTCTTGTACTGTGTTTAACATTTTAATGGTATTCATAACCCCTTGAGTGCGCGTTTAATATAAAAAAAAATACTATCTAGTGAAATAGAAAAAAAGAAGTAGATTTGGACTTTTTTTTGTAAAATTGAAGTAGGTTAAAACAGAGATTTTTAAAATGCGGTAGATTTCAGTATTTTGCTGATGGTGCGAAGTAAGAAGTAGATTTAAAATATTTGGAAAAAAAAGTAGATCTACTATAATTGAAGTAAAATGGTGCCACTGGTTCCCATTAGCTGAAACAATTTTTGAAGAAAAAGTTTGTCAATTTTATTTCCAATAACATCATTGTATTTTAATTTTACTTTGTATACTACTATACTAATTTTAAGCTTCTATTTTATTAAGCAAAAACTAAAAATGCATTTTATATAAAAACTGATCTCATTCAAAAAACAAAAAACCAATTTCATTAAGTAATTTCGAAATTATTCACAATTTGTCAACTACCAACGTAACAATTGGTGGTCGTAAGTAAAACGTGTTAGAAAAAAATGTTGATGGGCAGATATGTACAAATAACCGGCTAAGCTTTAATAAAAACGAACTTAATATTGGTTTTTCAAATATGTCAAAATCTTCATCGAAAAAAAAAACAAAAAATGTGCTCTTATTTTTATATCATTTTTTAATTTTGACACCAACAACATTATTGGAAAACTAATACTTGTTTTTTTTTTTACAAATTAAAAACTAAGTGATAAATGAATATATGAACATACATATGTTATGTATATTATATAAAGGTCGTTCTTATTAGAACTGGGCCAGACTTGCCTATTGTCCTTTGTTAAAAATTATCTCATTTCGAAATTTTCAACGAAATTACATTATGGGGCCTAATGAAAACGAAGTAGGGGCACGAGTACGATAACTTGGCCGCCAAGATTTGATGACGGATTTTTGTAGAGGGGTTAAAAATAAGCACTTTTTACTATGGGAGGGGGGGGGGTCTATCTCCCCCCGTTTAGGAGGTAGGGGCACTTTTAGAAAAAATGGTTTAAATTGAAAAAAAAAATATTAAAAAACAACGGCAACACCTACAATAAAGTGCTATACTGCGTTTGAAAGCCAGAAGATTGTTCTATAATTCTGCATTTAAATTAAATTACTCATATCAATTGTTTTTGAGAACTTCGCATTTAAAGTCCAAATTTTGATAAAATAACGTGAAAAAAAAGTTTAGACCGATTGTTTTCAAAATTGTGAAATGAAATTGTAAATAAGCTTACGTGTGTTTCATGTATCTATCAGTTCTTAATCGAACACAAAAAACCGCATGGTTCTATGTCTTCTGGTTTTTGAGAAAATCGAAAATAACTAAAACTACTTTTCTACAAAATGTTTGATATTTTTTGCTTCCTTACATAAATAAATCAGTGCTAGCTTTCAACATTACAATATATAAACAGTAAAGTATGTATGGGGGGGCATGCTGCCCCCCTGCAACCCCCCTGCTTGGGCACACTATAGGATTTGGGGTAGGTGCGAGGTTGGGTGCATGCAAAGTTTCTTTTGCATTCACAGAATCTGTATTTAAAAAAATTCGAATTTATTCTATTTATCCAATGTCCACTAAATACATATAAAATACAATAAACGATCTTGAAAACCAAAACAAACTTCCGACCATGTTCACCAATACATGGCACTATTTTTCTATCGAAAATACTGCCTAGAAAGGAAATATAAGGACGACTGGGGTTCGCAAATAATAGAGTTTTTATCAGATGTAAAAAAAGTTTACCCTTGTTATACCGATGGTGATATATGTGAGGGTTTACAGTTAAATGACATCGATCCTCCCATCCTTCAGAGCGAAAATTTAGAAAGTGTTTTACCGCCAAAACATCCTCGGCTTCCCACCATAAAAGAGTAACTCAACGAACTCGACAGTTATAGTACGGACGATGGCTTTATTGACGAGACTTACACACCTTTTTAATACATTTTGACCTTTTTTAACTAACTATGACTGACTAACTGACAAAATAACTGACCCAGATGCAATTCTACCTCCTCATGGTGCATTCTGGGTAACGATAAATGAATTGCGGTACTGAACTAACAAAGATTCATTATGTTTATTAACATTAATCCTTAAAATGGAATCACCGTCACCACCAAAAATCAAAAAAAGCAGTTTTGGTAACTTTCGATTTTCTCAAAAACTAGAAGACATAGAACCATGCGGCTTTTTGTGTTCGATTAAAAACTGATAGATACATGGAACACATATAAGCTAACTTACAATTTCATTTCACAATTTTGAAAACAATCGGTCTAAACTTTTTTTTTCACGTTATTTTATCAAAATTTGGATTTTAAATGCGAATTTCTCAAAAACCATTGACATGAGTAATTTAATTTAAATGCAGGATTATAGAACAATCTTCTGGCTTTCAAACGCGGTATAGCACTTTATTGTAGCTGTTTCCGTTGTTTTTTAATATTTTTTTTTTCAATTTAAACCATTTTTTCTAAACGTGCCCCTACCTCCTAAACGGGGGGAGATAGACCCCCCCCTCCCATAGTAAAAAGTGCTTGTTTTTGACCCCTCTACAAAAACCCGTAATCAAATCTTGGCGGCCAAGTTATCGTACTCTCCCCGAAGTAGGTATTACATATGTATGTATTTTCTATTTGCTTACTTTTTATCGATTTTTTTTTTTGCTTGGGTTTTTTGTTTCCTTTGTTTGTTTTTGGAAGCATTATACCTTTGTACAAAATAGATTTGCACAATAAAAACACAACAGAAAATAACAGTAACGAGAGTATTATCTATCACCATGACATATTGAAATAAAGGAGACAACAAAAAAAAAAATAAAAGAAGCGCACTTCCCATATTCTTTCTACATACTTTGACATACCCCCCAATTTCACCATTCTTCTACCAGTGGAATACGTCCCCACCGAAAACAAAATGTGATCGAATTTTCCTTCTGAACTTATTTATATAAATATGTACATAGGTATTTAGATTAATAGATACTTGCATACATAATATTTTGGCGCCATCCACTTGCCATATCCCTGGGTTGTTGCGTATTCGCTTACAGTGAAATGCAATTTCATCATCTAATACAAAAAAAAAATAATACATCCATTACCTACCTACGCAAAATTAAATCAAAACAATCAAACAATACCAAATCAAATCACGGCGTTGCACCTCTACATTACCTATGAACCTACCTATCGGAAAAAAAAGAACACAAAATCTATTCTATATATTTATATGCATATGTATGTATCTTATTCTATACACAACATCGCAAATTTCATTTTTTCCATCATCTACACACCCTTTGAAAAAAAAAATGAAGATCACTATGCATCGCAATTTATTACTATGTGAGTACCTAAAATGGATTTCCATAGAAGAAACAAAAAAAAAAAAACAGTAGAAGTGATGATAGATCGCAAATAAAAAAATAGATACAAAAAAACTAAATTTATGACAGCGAATTTGTGATATACCTACTTATATTCTTTTTTATACATGCACAAAGAACATTTTTCCACTCTACCTCCGACAATGTGGAATGGTCATTGCATCATATACCTACCTACTAAAAACAATTATTTCTAACACGTTTTTTTTTTATTTTTTCTGTTCTTGTAATACGAGATGCAAGATGACAAGTCATAAACAAGAATAAATAACTAAATGAGCCCAGACAAAAAAAAAAGAATCAAGAGAGCGGATGGGCGGACAAAATTCTTTTGCACAGAGAACACGAAACCTTCTCTTTCAAAGCGCTGATATTGCAGCGGCATTCTTGTGAACTGAAAACTTACTTGTGTGCGTGTGCAAAGGAACTTTTTGTTAAAAAATGCAAAACAGACCTCTTTTTTAAAAATAAAATTAAATAAATATTGAGTGAAAAAAGTATTTTGTATTTTTGAATTTAGTAAATAAAATATCAAACAAAAATAAAAAAAATATGTGAGAACTGTATTATCAATACTTTTCTTGCAAATGCATTATAAATACTGTCATATTGAATTACATTTTTATGAACCTTAGATGAGTTTTATTAAATTTTTAAGACCGATACGCTGTTCAGGGAATATAAATCTTTCATTTAAAAATTATTTCCAAAAATTAAAAAATATAACTCTCAATTTCCCAGGGTAGAGAACAAAATATTTGTAAAAAAATGTATATTTTTTGACTTTTGTTAGTAAAAAGTTACTGTAAAAATAAAAACAAAAATAAAAAAAATATTAACGTAATTGCACATACTTGTTGGCTTTGTATAAGAGTGAATTTTACTTCGTTATCTTTTATACTTATGAAGTTTTATCCAGTAGAGCATTCATACCACTATGCAAATTTCCTTCGTTTTTCATAGTTTTGTATATTTTTTTTTGAATAAATAATATAACAAAATAAAAAAAGAAGACCGATACATGATTTGAGAATATGTTGTTTCTATAAAAAAAATATAAAAAAAATAAAAAAGTAATATTTTCGGAATTTCCCTATCATTTGAATAAGGACCTTACTAAAATGTATGATTTTTCCACTTGTGTGGCAGTTTCTGGGCACACAATTTTTTTATATTTTTTTCAAAACTGCAAAAGTATTTTGATTAACATTTTTCTAATCGATGACCGTTTATTTCATTGAAATATTCGTAAAATTGTGAAAGTTATACAGCTTAGCGCAAAAGTCTAACCTATTTTTTCAAGGGACACCTACCCTTAAGTCTAAAAAGTCTTCTTCGAAATGACAAGACTTTTTAAACCTTACATGAATGAAGAACAAGACCATTTATGCCAGACCATTGAAATAAGGCATTCAGATCTGTGTTAATACTATAAACACAAATTTTCACATGGGAAGAGAATAATAGTGGACCAAGAATGGATCCTTGTGGTACCTCCACGATATAGAAATGAAATCATATGTTTGATAAAAATATGAGGTTTTTGGCGCGTAATGTGTGTGATCAATAGTATCAAAGGCCTTAGAGTAGTCAAGAAGAACCAAGAATTAGACTATTTCTCCATCCAAGGCCTTCCTTACTTGCTCAATGACATTCAAGAGAGCACTGGTGCTGCTATAACGAGACCAAAATCCGGATTGTTTTGATACGAGGAGACTATTTTTAGTGAAATATCAATATCAATATCTGGTTATGCATTAAATTTTCAACTATTTTTGAAAAAAGTACATATCTCGAAAACAAAATTGAAATACGTGTTTTTCATTTTCTCAATTTGTTTTAGATTTAACAGTTTGATCCACAGGTAAATTTAGCTATTAGTTTCTTTTGACGGGAGCTTGAATATTAAAAAAAACTATTCGAGCTTCAAATAAAGTACTTATTTTACAAATAAGCATTTAATTATCTTTTAATTCTACATCATCACATCATCATCATCGGCTCGACAACCGGGTTCCGGTCCTGGCCTCTTTCAACAAGTCTCTCCACCTAACCCGGTCTCTAGCCGACGCCATCCAGTTGCGCACCCCAAGGCTTTGGGCATCCTGGTCTACGCTATCTCTCCAGCGCAAGCATGGTCTACCACGCTGTCGTCTACCATAGAATGTACCACAAAGAACTTTCCGAGCAGGTTCCTCTTCGCTCATGCGAGCTAGGTGCCCTGCCCACCGGAGTCTACCGAGCTTAATTTTTGTCACGATATCTGCTTCTAGGTAGATTGCGTACAATTCATGATTGTACCGTCTCCGGAATCGTCCTTCCTCACATATGGGGCCAACAATTCTCCTTAAGACTTTTCTCTCAAACGCAGCTAAGAGGTCGGAGTGCCTTTTGCTAAGCACCCAAGTCTCGGATCCATATGTGAGTACTGGCAGGACTATGGTCCTGTACAGCAGCAGTTTTGAAGTTATGGTGAGATTTCTGGATTTGAAGAGCTTTGACAGACTTTAGTAGGCTCTGTTGGATTTGAGAAGCCGCCCGCGTATTTCTTCTTCTATATTGTTATCGGCTGCTACTATTGACCCAAGGTATTTAAAGGATTGCACCACTTCAAATTCGTGCTCCGCAACCTTGATTGTTTGACCAACTGTTCCTCTCGCATTCGACGCCACCATGTACCTTGTTTTACCTTCACTAATGTGCAGCCCCAGATTTTGTGCCGCCTGCTCGATCTGGATGAAGGAATCGTGTACAGCTTGTTCGGTTCTTCCGATAATGTCGATGTCGTCTGCGTAAGCCAGTAACTGGCTGGACCTGTTGACGATGGTCCCTCTTGTTGCCGTGCCAGAGTCACGGATTGCTTTCTCCAACGCCAGGTTGAAGAGGAGGCAGGCCAAACCGTCCCCTTGTCGGAGTCCATTAAAGATGTTGATTGGTCTGGATAGCAATCCGGCTATTTTTACTTGGCTTGTTACGTTGGTCATGGTTAACCTACATAGTCGTGTCAATTTATTTGGGATGCCGAATTCTCTCATGGCTTTGTAAAGTTCTACCCTGGCTATGCTATCATAGGCGGCCTTAAAGTCTATAAACAGATGGCATGTCGAGATGTTAAATTCTAGACATTTTTCCATCGCCTGCCTAAGGGTAAAGATCTGATCAGTTGTTGATTTGCCTGGAATGAAACCACACTGATATTGTCCAATGACGGTTTTAGCGTATGGGGTTATCCGGTCTTGTAGGATAGAGGAGAGTATCTTATAGGCGGTACTCAACAACGTGATACCTCTATAATTGCTGCAGGTTGTGACATCTCCCTTCTTATGTATGGGGCATATTAAACTTTTTCGCCAGTCTTCTGGCATTTCTTCCTGCTCCCATACGTGCACTATAATATTATCATGAATTGCTTGACGTAAGGCTGGCCCGCCGTGATGGAATAATTCGGCTGGTATGCCATCGGCTCCCGGGGCTTTGTTCTGTTTAAGCCGGCCTATAGCCTTCTCAACCTCTTCTATGCTTGGTGGCGGCAACATAGGGTATTCTTCTTGAAGTAGTGGAGCCTCCACTTCTGTAGTGAGCTGACCATTTAGCAATTCATTGAAGTACACTTCCCATCGCTCTAGTATGCTTTCAGGATCGATGATCAGATTTCCCTCTCCGTCCTTGCAGTATGTGCAGCGTGGTGTGTATTGCGTCATGTTTCGGACGGATTGGTAGAACTTCCGCGCCTGGTGCGGACCTCGCTCTCGGCTATTTTCTATTTCACAAATTAGGTTCTTCTCCCAGGCTAATTTTTTTGTCTGTGTAGCCGTTTTTCTATTCTTCTGAGCTCTTTATATTCCTCTTCGCGTGCCCGCGTTCTATGAGATTGTTGCATCGCTCGGTACGCAACATTCTTACGTTCAGTCGCTAGCTTGCATTCATCATCAAACCAGTCGTTCCGATTTTTACGACTGCTGCCTAAGATGGAGTTGGCAGTACTAATGACAGTATTTTTAAGACGTGTCCACTTTTCATTTACGCCCAGCATACTGGCTCCAGGACTTACTCTCCCTAAGTCAGGTGTTTCTAGGGCGAGTTCTAACGCATTACCAAAGGTGTTACTGGTGTTTTCATTGCGCAGGGCAGCCGTGATGATTCGAACCTGATCGGCGGATGCAATGCGTCTTCGCAAGGCAATCCGCCCTCGGAAAACCATACCAACAATATAGTGATCCGAGTCGATATTGGCACCTCGGTACGTTCGTACCGTCATCAAGTTCGAGTAGTGGCGACGGTCTATCAACACGTGGTCTATTTGGTTACGAGTGACTCCATCAGGTGATACCCAGGTGGCTTTGTAGATATCTTTACGCGGGAACCTGGTACTCGCAACGACCATGTTTTTCGATGCTGCCAATTCTAAGACTCGAAGTCCATTGTCATTAGTGTTCTCATGCAAACTATGGGTGCCTGCGTAAGGCCTGAATACCGGCTCCCGACCTATTTTTGCGTTCAAATCCCCAATGATGATTTTAACATCATACCTTGGACAGGCATTGAGGGCCCTCTCGACTTGTTCGTAGTAAGTCTCTTTTTCTTCGTCTGAGGACTCCTCCGTAGGTCCGTGAATGTTAATGAGGCTGATGTTCGTAAATTTGCCTCGCACGCGAAGGGTGCATAGCCTTTCGCTTATAGCGTTAAAGCCGATGATGGTAGACTTCATTTTTTCGCTGACTAGGAAGCCTACCCCGAGCACATGGTGTTTTGTATGGCAGCTATAGTATATGTCATATTCTTTCTTCTGTAGAACACCATTCCCTGTCCATCTGATTTCTTGAAGAGCTGTTATGTCAGCTTTATATTTTGACAGGGCATCGGCTAGCTGCTGAGCAGCTCGAGATCTATAGAGCGATCGTACGTTCCATAAGAAAATTCGTAAATCGTTTTTCCTTTTTCTTTGCGTGGGTTGTCGTCGTGAGATCAGTCCGTTTCCGAGGCTTGTTGTCGTTCTCGAAACTCTTTAAGTTTTACGGGACAGGGAATTAACCTGTCGCCAACCTGAGGAACCAGCCTGATCATATTAGCCAAACCTTTTTTAAAAGGCTTGTTTCTAGCGGCCGCCGCGGAGAGGCTATGATCACACTTCCACCAGTCCCGAATAGTTACGGCACGTGCATGTTTTCGTATGCTACATGTTGTTCCCCCTATTCGTCTGATGGCTGACCGCCTAATTCTACATCATAATTACATAAATTACAAAATGTTGGTATAGGGACCAACTATTATGGCTGTCAGTTATCAACGCGATTGTTGACATTTATCATCAAAATTGTCAAAAGAGCCTATTATACCATCAAATCAAAAAAGGTTTACGAATCTAATTTTGGTTGAATAATGGAAGTTGTTTTGCTAAATTTTAATTCGCTCTTTTATGCAATAATTTGTTTATTTAGGAGTAAATAGAGATATAAGCAACAAAAAAAAATTAAATACACGACTGGGTCACACGAACTTGCTCCTATGTAATAGACTAAGAATTTCAAAAATGAATGTTATTAGAGAAAAACTGTTCATAAGCATAAAATTAATTTTTTAAATGACTAAAACAACTTCATTAGTAATTGGAGGTAAAAAAAGATGACATGTGATTCAAGCAAATAAAGGTTTATGCAATAACAGAAATTATAAGTCTTTGTATTGGTTTCCTAAAAAAATAAGCTTTTATATACAAAATTTTTAAAACATTTTTAAGAAAAACTTTTTGTTATTGGTCCAATAAAAATTAAATTTACAAAAAAAATACTGAACCGTTTTCGAAGCTTCTCTGTAAAAATTTGTATTAAAATCCGTTATGCCTATAATGACAAATTCAAAATTTTAAAAATTCGTTCTATTGTAGGTACAGTCAGTAATATCTTGTTTTCAATTTTGCTTTATTAAATTATAGATCTTAAAAATTAATCAAAAGAAAAAATTTTAGAAAAATTCTCGGAACCGTTTTCGAGAAAAATACGATTTTCGAAAACCATTTTTTAACATTTGTATGTAGGGTAACGTTATTTTTAGGTAAAATAATTTTTTTTTCTCATATCTTGTAGATTATTTTAAGAAACTTTTATTTATCAAATTTTAAAAAAAGCTAGCATGGGGTTTTCGAAATATAGAGTTTAAAAAAAAAAAAATTGAAATTTAATTTTTTTTTAAAATCCAAAAAAATAAATTTTTGAAAATTTGAATACATAATAACATTGAAATTGCTGGGGCCCAAAACATAAGAAAAATGATCAAGATTGGTCCTACAGTTTTTGAGAGAATCAAAAACAAAAAAAAAAATGGTTCCAGGAGTAATAAGATCTCACATAAGAATAAAAACTTTCTTTTGTTAAAATGTTAATTAAAAAACACTGATTTTTTTTAATGATTATTTATTTAATTTTTTGAATTTATGAAAAAACAACTTATTCGGTTGAGGTTCGACAATAGACTGACGCCTTTGACTTACCACCAAAGCTTTGCACATACAAAAACAACGGTACAGCATCAACCAATCAATCAATAAACATTCAAGAGTAAAAAAGATTAAAAAGATAACAGCAAACAGTATGTTATGATGTTATGTATGTTACTCCTCCCGTCAAAGAATGTACAATATTTGTGGTATTGTTGATGCTGTCCTATTATGTTTTTCATGTTTACAAATTAATTTTTTTTTGTATAGCTTTGTTTTTGTAAATTAAAGTAGATAAGGTACATATCTAGGTGTGTTATTATTATAAAAAAAATTCAGTTAAATTAACATATTCATTTACATATTTTTTTTTTATAAACTAGAATTAAATTACATTTTTCTTGTACATTATTTGTGTTTATAATAATTATTATTTAATAATTAATTTAATTAATAATCTATTATATGTTTTATGATTCTTATCTGTTGATATTTCTGTTTGATTTATTTTTTTTGTTTGAATAGTCTCTTCCGGTTAATTTTTGATCAAATTTCACATTTTTAATCGAGTTTTGATATTTGTATTTTCTTTTAATTATTTGTCTGTCTCGTTTATGTCCGTGTTCGTCCTTAAAATACGTTTTATCCTTTTCTTTAACGTCTTTGATTACATATCGAGGTAGATGTTTAATATTATGGAAACCTAAGTTTTTAACAAGCTCTCGGTTACCATAGTCTTGAGGATTGTTTCTTTTCAAGTTTAATTTGTCGATTTGTTTTGTCTTTGAGTCTAGAATTCTTTTTCTTAAGTCTTCCCAATCTTTTTCGCTCAGATTAGAATGCAAAAGGTCATTGGGTTTATACTTGGTGGTAGAATGGACAGTATTATTATAAATTTCAGTTGCTTTCAAAGCTAACATTTTGTGGTCTATATCTTTATTTTCATGATTTAATTTAAAAAGTCGAATATTTTCATTAAGTGTCGAATGGAATCTCTCTATTGTGGAATTACCGGTATGAGTGTTAGGGGATGTGAAATGATAAAGTATGTTTTCTTTATTAAAGAAATTTTTCATGTAAGCGGTATTAAACTCGTTGTCAGCTATAATTTTTTTTGGTTTTTCTAAAATCGAAAATCTTTGTTGTAAAAGGTTAACTATAGTTATGGAATTTCTGTCGGTTACCGGGTGAATAGAAACATGTTTTGTTAATTTGTCAATGCATGTCAGGAACATGCTATTTTTGTTTAAATACCATATATCTATATGAACAATATCATTGGGTTTATCAGGAGTCTCAGTAATCATTAGTTTCGGCGTGATGGGATTCCTGTCATACTTGCACATATTGCATAATATACAATTGTTTATGAATTTATGAACTTCCAGTCTAAGGTTCGGGTAATAGTATGTATTTTTTAAATCTAAGAATGTTTCTTCAATACCTCTATGATTTTTATCCAGGTGAGCTTTTTCGATCAAATCCATTAACTTTTCGGGGCAAATGATGTCCTTCAAAAATCTTGAGCATCTAAGTAATTTCATATTTGATGAATTTGAGAAATATTTGACTATTGTGCTTTGAAACTTTATAAAAATATCATCATTTTCACAAAAAATGCCTACTGTTCCTTTAACTGGAAATAGTTCTCTTAGAATCTTAAGGACATACTGTTCATCATATTGGTTTAAAGAAATAATCGATCTTCTTTTTTTTTTGTATAAAAATTTTGTAGTGTATGAGCATGAATCACACGACTGAATGACTAATTGATTTTTATAGATGTTTAAAGGGGTTTCTGTTATATATATGTGGTCATTATGATTTTCTCTACCACTGTGTATCGTTGCTAAATCAGATCGGATTTCGTCATTTTCTATATGGTTAAGCTCTAAACGACTGAGGAAATCCGCAACGTAATTTTCCCTACCTTTGATGTACTCAATATCAAAATCGAATTAACTAAGCTTAATTTTCCAACGCTGTAATTTGGAATTAGGTTCCTTAAGTGAAGTTAACCATACCAATGGTCTATGATCTGTTTGTACTTTGAACTTACGGGCGTACAAATATGGCCGAAAATGTTTTGTTGCCCAAACTATTGACAAAAGTTCTTTTTCTATGGTACTATAATGTGTTTCATGACGATTAAGGGTTCTTGAGGCAAACGCGATTGGGTGGTTGTTTTGCGAAAGAACCGCACCTAGTGCTGCGTTGCTGGCATCGGTTGTCAGTGTAAAAAGTTTTTCAAAGTTCGGATAAGCCAAAATAGGGCAGGTACATACGAGATCTTTAAGTTTATTAAAGGACTCGATGTAATCCTTATCATTAATGTTAATTTTGAAACCTTTTTTCAGAAATTTTGTCATAGGAAGGGCTACTTTTGAGTAGTCCTTAATGAATTTTCTGTAAAATCCAGTAACTCCCAAGAAAGATTTTATTTGTTTAGAAGAATGGGGTATTTTTAAATCAACTATTGTCTGTATTTTATTTGGGTTGGGCTTTATACCTTCATCAGAAATGATGTGACCTAAATATTGAGTTTCGCGTTTAAAAAAACTGCATTTATCAATTTGGACCTTGAAATTAAACTGAATGATTTTTTTAAAAATTTTGTTAAGTGAGTCTATGTGTTCTTGAAGGGAAGTGGAGAATATGAGTATATCATCTAAATAAACCACGCAAATTTTGTTTATATACTCGGCAAGCACCTCATTCATCATCCTTTGAAAAGATGATGGGGCGTTTTTTAGCCCAAACGGCATCCGCGTGAATTCAAAATGTCCGTCTGCAGTTGAAAAAGCGGTCTTGTGCTTATCTTCTTTAGAGACTGAAATTTGGTGGAACCCTTTTGCAAGGTCTAGAGTTGAAAAGTACTGTGAGTTTCCTAATTTTGAAAAGATGTCTTCTATGTTGGGGATGGGAAATTTGTCATCAATTGTTACATCGTTTAACTTCCGGTAATCAATCACAATTCGCCATTTTTGTTCGCCCGAATTGTCGATCTTTTTGGGCACAACCCAAATAGGAGCATTGTAGGGACTCGTTGATTTGACAATAATCCCCGGATTTAACATTTCAGCAATCTGTCGATCTACCTCAGACTTATGAGCTTCTGCATACCTATAGTTTTTGGAATAAATCGGTATATCATGCTTTGTAGGGATCTTGTGGCTATACTCTGTAATAGCCGATAGGTTGTCACCTTCTACATAAAACGCTTTTCGATATTTTCGGATGGTTACAGACAAATGTTTAAGTTCCTCTTCATTCAGATTTTCGTTTTTTAATTTACTCATTAATGTGTCTACATCAGGGTAATTGAAATTTATATCTATAGTATCTCTATCCAGTATATTAATTTCTTCATCTGTTATTTTGATTTGAAAATGTTCATCGAAAATAAGAGGTAAGGTAGCATCTTTGGTAACTAATTGGCATTTATCTAAATCGATTTTAGCCTGTAATGGTTTTAAGACGTTAATGCCAATAATGCCATCGAAACTTGTGTTTAACTCTGTTTCGAGCATTTCAAGTTTTACAGACGACCTATTAAATTCCTTAAATAATGGAATAGTGATTTTTGAATTGACTGACAAACGCGAATTGATGGATTTGAGCATCAATGGTTTTTCGAGATCCGACCTAAAAGATCTGTGAAATAATACCTTTTGAATCAAGGAAGTACTTGCTCCAGAATCGATTAGTAATTTTAATGGAATAGAATTTGTTCTCACAATTATGCAGGGAAGAGTTCGGAGGTGGTTAATAAAATTTTGAAACCTTGAATCGTCAGGATTGTCTGTAGTTTGAACGCACTCACCAACAGGACGGTCTTGTGCTTGTAAATGTTCTATTTCCATTGATTGTCGGGATCTCTGAGATGAGCCTGATGTTGCAGCACCTTGGATATTATTATAAGAATTATTTCTACTATTTGTCGAATTATTAGAACTACGATTCTGATAGCTGTTGGAATTTTGAAGAACATTATTTGAATTTTGTTGCGAACCATTTTGCCGAAATTGTCAAGGACCTGAATTCTGAAAGCTTCTGGAATTTCCAATTGAGCTAGCGATATTAGTATTTGACTGATTGTTATAAGACGTATTTGGTGTCGTACTCGTATTATAAGTTGGTGTTTGTCTGTACGAATTGTTTTGTGGATTAAAAGAACGATAAAAATTGTCAGTATCTATTAAAATTTCTTTAGCTTCCCTAAAGTTCTTTGGGTTTCTAGCTTGTAAGATAAGCTTAGGTTGGCTGGGTAATTTATTAACAAAAATTTTGAGCGCCATTTCTTCATTTTGTGAGCTATTAAACCAACCAGGAATATCAACAGGATTTGAAAGACTAGATTTAATATCTAATTTCGTTAAAAGATGTTGAGTCTTATCAAATAAGTCCTCAACTGATAAGCTAAATTTTAACATTTTTATTTTATTTATAAGATTTTCTATGCTTTCATGTATAGTACAGTTTGATTTAAGTAAAGCTTTGATTTCAGGCCAATGAATCGGATTATTATTATTAATTAAAACAATATTTGCCCTATCCTTGATTTTCTGTCTAATTGTTAATTCTAGAAAGCCTTTTGAATATTGATCGAGATGTTGGGAACAATTATATATAACGGGTGATTTTTTAAGAGCTTGAGAACTTTTTTTTAAAAAAAAAAACGCATAAAATTTGCAAAATCTCATCGATTCTTTATTTGAAACGTTAGATTGGTCCATGACATTTACTTTTTGAAGATAATTTCATTTAAATGTTGACCGCGGCTGCGTCTTAGGTGGTCCATTCGGAAAGTCCAATTTTGGGTAACTTTTTCGAGCATTTCGGCCGGAATAGCCCGAATTTCTTCGGAAATGTTGTTTTCCAAAGCTGGAATAGTTGCTGGCTTATTTGTGTAGACTTTAGACTTGACGTAGCCCCACAAAAAATAGTCTAAAGGCGTCAAATCGCATGATCTTGGTGGCCAACTTACCGGTCCATTCCTTGAGATGAATTGTTCTCCGAAGTTTTCCCTCAAAATGGCCATAGAATCGCGAGCTGTGTGGCATGTAGCGCCATCTTGTTGAAACCACATGTCAACCAAGTTCAGTTCTTCCATTTTTGGCAACAAAAAGTTTGTTAGCATTGAACGATAGCGATCGCCATTCACCGTAACGTTGCGTCCAACAGCATCTTTGAAAAAATACGGTTCAATGATTCCACCAGCGTACAAACCACACCAAACAGTGCATTTTTCGGGATGCATGGGCAGTTCTTGAACGGCTTCTGGTTGCTCTTCACTCCAAATGCGGCAATTTTGCTTATTTACGTAGCCATTCAACCAGAAATGAGCCTCATCGCTGAACAAAATTTGTCGATAAAAAAGCGGATTTTCTGCCAACTTTTCTAGGGCCCATTCACTGAAAATTCGACGTTGTGGCAGATCGTTCGGCTTCAGTTCTTGCACGAGCTGTATTTTATACGGTTTTACATCAAGATCTTTGCGTAAAATCTTCCATGTGGTCGAATAACACAAACCCAATTGCTGCGAACGGCGACGAATCGACATTTCACGGTCTTCAGCAACACTCTCAGAAACAGACGCAATATTCTCTTCTGTACGCACTGTACGCATTCGTGTGGTTGGTTTAATGTCCAATAAAGTAAACTGAGTGCGAAACTTGGTCACAATCGCATAAATTGTTTGCTCACTTGGTCGATTACGTAGACCATAAATCGGACGTAAAGCGCGAAACACATTTCGAACCGAACACTGATTTTGGTAATAAAATTCAATGATTTGCAAGCGTTGCTCGTTAGTAAGTCTATTCATGATGAAATGTCAAAGCATACTGAGCATCTTTCTCTTTGACACCATGTCTGAAATCCCGCGTGATCTGTCAAATACTAATGCATGAAAATCCTAACCTCAAAAAAATCACCCGTTATAATCGACATGTTGGATAAACAAGTCTAATTCTTCGGGTAGTCCCGTAAAGTCGTTAACATGTCTAACAAAATCAATTAAATTTGCGGTTGCCATACCTGTTTTTTCTTTATTTTATATTTTATTTGTAGATATTTTTCTTATGTTGATTGATGAATTTAAAGATGGACGATGATTTAAAGATGGATGACTGTTTAAAGTTGAATGAGAATGATTGTTGAAAGATGGACGATAATTTAAAGATGGATGACGGTTTAAAGATGAATGAGAATGACTGTTGAAAGATGGACGGTGATAAATTTAAAGATGGACGATAGTATTAAAGATGGACGATGGTTTAAAGATGAATGACAATTTAAAGATGGATGGTGTTAAAAATGCGTGACGTTTTTGTTTTTTTTTTTTTTTTTTCAACAATTGTTTTTTGTACACATTTATTCAATAATAAATTATATATATAAATTATTTTTTATTTATATTTTACCACTTTTTTTCTTGGTTTCGTATTTTTTTCTATTTATGCATGTTAGTTCTTTGTCTTTTTTTTATCACATGAATTGAATCACAATGTTTGAGTTAATTAATATTATTTGTTTTAATTTTAAATCCGAGCGTAATATTTCTTTTTCCGACTGCGCCAGTAATAAGATCTCACATAAGAATAAAAACTTTCTTTTGTTAAAATGTTAATTAAAAAACACTTTGATTTTTTTTAATGATTATTTATTTAATTTTTTGAATTTATGAAAAAACAACTTATTCGGTTGAGGTTCGACAATAGACTGACGCCTTTGACTTACCACCAAAGCTTTGCACATACAAAAACAACGGTACAGCATCAACCAATCAATCAATAAACATTCAAGAGTAAAAAAGATTAAAAAGATAACAGCAAACAGTATGTTATGATGTTATGTATGTTACTCAGGGGGGTACCAAAAATAATAATTTTTGGAATTTTGGAAGTTTTTAAATGAAATTTTATGAATTTTTTTGAAAAAATCTGTGGTACAGTTTTTGAGAAAAAAAAATATTTATAAAATTTCGAAAAAAATTCGTATGGCAGGTACCGTTAGCTTTGGTCTTAAAAAAAAGAAAAAAACATCCGGGGGGAAAAATTAAAACCGATATCTATGTACCAAGTTTGAAGGAAATCGGCCGAGCCCTTTAGCTGTAGTCTATCAGACGGACAGACAGACAGACAGAATTGCGAGACAAACTTTTTTAGTCTTCGCTATCATCGTTATGTCAACTTTGATCAAAATCTCGAGTTCGATTTTTCTTACGAATGCATAACTTGGCTTATAGTATCTATAAGTCCCAAGGAATAAGTTGAAAGATTGTTGGAGTTAATGAGAAATCCCGACGCACGTAGCGAAGGGAATCTTTCTTCGTCATGATAATTCCCTACCGAAAACAATTCTTTCGAAGACATTTAGTTTTTAAAGTCTTCTTTTTCAACTAAAATCAGAAAATAGCTTTTATAAATTAAATTTTATTACAAACTTTTTAGCGCCCGAATATTTGATACATTTTTCAACGAAAGATTTGTGGCTGAAAATTTGTTCCGTATCAAAATTTTTGACAACCTTAAGTTTATCAATAGATCTAAAGTCACAGCTTATTAGACGTTTTGATAACGGATTCGATGTATTAGTTTGGTTGATACATACATATTTCAAAAATATCGTATTGGCATTTGGTAACGATAGTATGGCTGATAGTTGATACATATATTTTTAAATTGTTATGCTGTTTACACTTAAATTCCAACATTTTAATGTCTGCAATAGAATGATGTTTGGAGGAAACAGTGTAATCCACTAATTGTAGAGCAACGTGAATAGTCTTCGATGGATGGTTGATGGCAAATGATCCTTCCATTTCCATCGTACTCGAGATGCTTTACAGTCGGCGCTAGCGGGGGATGTGTCTGATGATAGTGACAATTTAGTGCCGAGAGCTATGATATAAAATTTTCACAAAAGCACAACAAACTAACAAATTAAGATACCCGAAAAATGAAATGAAAATATTAATTCACAATCCTTAAAGTTTGTTCAATGTAATAGTAAAATAAATCGATTGACAGCTGTCAATTAATCGATAAGTTCTATCGTTAAGAAATCAATTAATATTTAACAACCGTTACAAGCTCGTATGTTTTTTTTTTTGAAAGTTTGCACTCTCAACGAGCGTAAGAAGGTTTAGCTTCAGAAGGTCTTTCTTATTTCTACTATCCCCTATTCAATTATTTATTTTATATTGTTCATAAGTTATTAAGATTCCATGTTGTTACTGCATCTGTTTAACAATGGCAGTAGATAAAAGGTTTGAGTATCGACGCTTGAAGTTCATCTTGGATTTCCTCCAGTGAGCTTACATGTGGAAACAAAACTCCCAACGAATAACGTGATTCGTATTGAATATTAAATTAATTCGCTAATCCTAATCAAATTAAAATAAACATAACGTTGATATGTGTTAGTTTTGATTATAATCTCTCCGCAGTAACTCAACAAATAGTGAGCTCGTAAAAGTTCCATCCTTATCATCAATTCATCAACCTTTAGCTGATCTTTGCAATCTTAAATATCGACATCTGAGAAAACTACTATTCTTGCATTTTGGACATTTATTCTAAAACTTGCAAAATCAAAATCCTCCCTCCACAGTTCAGACACAATGAATATATTTCCAACTGCAACCAACTTGTACCATCAACTTGTTTAACACAAAAGGATAAAATCTCGCTAATTTATGCATTCCATAATATCCCTTTCCTTAGATATCAAAGTATTCCTATGGAGCACACAATATCCCGGGAAGTTCTTGTTGAATGCCCAAAGTCATAACTTGTACAAAGAGTTCAATATTTTACAAGATGTATCTATGAGTGTATAACGCTTAGGGAGAAAGGACTCCTTTGCTCGTGTCTTTCATCTTGATCTTAGAAAATCTGTCGAAATTGTAATTTATTATTAAAGTTTTGTTCGTGAAGAAGAACTGGTGGCTGAAGTCTACTGTATGCGAGAAGAAGTTTTGCCTTTGCTGGGGTTTTGGGTCGCACGTCACCACCGTGCGCGCCGTGTCGAATCATGAATGAAACAATTCCCAAATGCATGGTTCGAAACGGAACAGAACCTAGATAGTCATGGCGGCGCGGCACGGCGTGTTAGCATACAATACAAAGTGAAGTGCACAGCTACCGTACCGCTATAAAAGCTTCTGAGCAAAGGCGGTAGATTGTGTGGTATATCGATTTCAATCGCTTGTTATAAAACCCATATCTTAATCCGAAATAACGCAGGAAAGAGGCAGTGCCTGGAAAGTGTAGCGAAAGTCTTATGTTTTACTTCTTAAAATATATCGGCTATATGTTATAAATCTTGTGTCTTCTTCTTCTTCTTCAACTTCATTCAACATGAGGGAGCTATAATTTATGCGGATATGCTATATGTATGTCTTTTGGTTGGAAATGAATTTAATTCCCTTAGATTTTCGAAAGGATCCTCTCTGGTGACATTTTGTCGTACTGCGGGAGGGAGTATACATAAGGACAACCTTCTGAACTCTGGATGTTGCATGGATTGCGAACGGAAAGATGTAGCATGCAAATTGCAGCATTTCATATGAGGAGTGCAAGTTTATTAGCAATGAACATTCAGTCATTCTGCCATTGAAAATGTAAATGTTATGAGATCTGAATTTGGTATAAGCGATGGAAGTTGAATAGATCTGTACTCGCATTTGTAATACCATCAAACGTTATCCAAACAGTTAATTTAAACAATTATTAATTGCATTTGACAGATGTCATCTTGAAATAAAATCATTTGAAATGCGACGATCGAAGCAAACGAAATTAAGGACAACGAACATCAAATTTGCGAACGAAAGCAGCGTCTCTTTGGTTATCTTATAGGGAAGACTTAGAAAATAAGTCTTGAGCTTTATAAACGAGAACAATTTACCTATTTTCTTTTTTAAAGGGATTTCTCACAGAAAAAAAACACGATTAATCCAAGGACATGTTCTACACAAGCTGCGAACTAAAGTAGGTTTTGAAGTGAGCACCTGTCAGCTAAGACTTTATCTCACTACTTGGCCCACCAAGAACTGCGGGTTCAATTATCAGCTATTGAACAAAGCTCCCAGGACATAGTCCCAGTTGCTTTTTATCTTTGGAAGAAGGTAGCCACTCCTTTCCAGCAGGTGCAAGTTTTTGATTCCTTGACAAACCAACTCGACATTACTACCGATCAATGTTTGGTACGTTCTTGTCTCAAAGTAAAAGCAAGCATCTCCATACTGTTGCAAATTTTCACTGTGTAGGCAGTACCACCCTTGGTCCGTGTTTTTCCATCTAACTTTTGTCGGTAACAATAGCCAACCGCGTGACTTGGTTGGTATAACCACAGCCACCTGGTGCTCTCTTTACAGAGGCCTACCCAATTAATAATGAATCCAAGATTTGTACACCCTGGGGGCTCTAATTAGCGGTCATAAATTCATTGATTCTTATTATTCCTGAGGTACCCAATTTGGGTTATTTTTCTATATACATACATAAATTAATAATAATAAATTAATTTAAATTTAATCAATATTATGAAATTTTTTTAAAAATATCTCCAATAATAACATGCGCTCAAAAAATTAAGCAAAGTTATGGAGTAGAAACTCCATGGTGACCGAAGCCAACCACAATCTGCGCCAATATCTACGATTAGTCTTTTTCGCCCTACAACGAACTAGGAACGATAATCCTAAGGGTTTTCTTAGTTGTCTAAATCCCCAGCTAGGCTGTATAGTCGGAGAAATAGACTAAGCCTCTCCACCACGACAAGGTAAAACCCATCGGGGAGGATACAAGCTGCGAAATAAGAAATAAGAAAAGTGACCTAGCTGTTACATTAAAATTTTCTAAAGCGATTTTAATACCAATCTGTTAAATTACAGCCTACGCGATACTGTCTATAGGATAATGGACGCAAAGTTCATCGACTTTGTGGTATCGAATCAATCTATATATAGTATGCAGTTCTTACATCTCAACAATCATAAAGGGACATAGAGATCTACTGATAAATCAGCGCTCGAGCAGATTGGCCATTTTGCGACCAACGCAACATGCTTCTTCACTATCAATGATATCCGAAAGTTCCCAGAAGTTAACATTGACTCTGACTATTACTTCGTTGGACCTGTTAGTGATATCCTAACCAAAACCAACAGTACAAGATACTTTGAGGGAATTCGAGATTCATCGACTACAATCACAACACATCGCTAGGGCAATAAGTAATATCAAAATATATGTACCAACTGTTATAATTTTTGGACAATTTAGCACAAGAATTTGTGAACAAAAATTCGAAGAACTAGATTTTCGATGACTCACATGAAAAAAAGTAGATAGTATGTCCTGTAAGAACTATCGAGGCATATCTCTGCTTATATGAAATCCTACCTAATGTGCTTTTTCTTCTATCTAGGGGTAAAGGCCATTCCTAGGCATTGAAGAATACGGAAAACTTTTTGATCTTCAAGTAAACGAGGACAGGAACAAATACTTGCTACTCGTATCTTCAGAATCCTTACGTCAATCATATGGACGAGTATCTTACGGCATCGAGTATTGGATTGCTTATGCTTAACAGAAGTGCGATTTGATAGCGGGTTTTTTTTGGAAAGAAAAACTCTTCGACGGATATTTTGTCGAGTGCACGACGAAGGCAATTGTACTAGAAGATGCAACCCCGAACTCTATGAGAGCTTACAATAGTTTAGTCACATCGAGAGGATGGACCAAACCTCTCTAGCAAAGGGATTCTTTAAATCTAACATGACTCTCAAGGTTCGAGATGATATGGAATGTCGAACCTCCGGTTTAAAGAACTCGAATGCCAGAGCGCTTGATCTAAAAGACAACATATAATCAAGTTCCACAGTTGTACGTGGAGAAACTGTTAAACACCAAATATATATATAAAAAACTTTAACTTCTTCGTTAAAAATAAAATGCACGGCTGGGTCGCACGAACTTGCTCTTTTTTAAAACACTAAGAATTTCAAAAACGAATGTTATTAGAGAAAACTGTTCATAGGCAAAACATTCATTTTTTAGACTCTTTTAGTAGTGAGAGTTTTTATCTCCATGTGATTTCTTAAGCAAATATGAATTTATTCAAGAACGAAAATTATAAGTCTTTGTAGCGGTTTCTTAAAAAATTTAACTTTTATATAAAAAATTTTGAAAACATTTTTTGGTACGGTAACTTTAAGTTTTTATTACTGAACGAGAAAATAATAAATTTCCAAGAAAAATACTGAGCCGTTTAAGAGATATTGAATTTTCAAAAAAAAAATATTTTTTTTCCAAAATTCAAAAAACATGGTTTTTTAAGTTTTAAAATGCAATGTTTTTCAAACTTTTTAAAATTTTCTTTGTAAAAAATTTCATTTAAGTTTGTTATGATGATATTGAGAAATTCAAAATCTGAAAAAATGGTTATATGGTTTGCACAGTCAGTAATCCATATCTAAATTTTGAAATTTCGTTTTTTTAATTAAAGATCATTAAAATTTATAAAGAGAAAAAAGAATTATCAAAATTCTAGGCACTCAAAATCACTCAAAGACACCGTTTTTGAGAAAATCCAAAAAATGGTTCCATATGATAAGTACAGTTAATAACTATTTTTCAGAAATTTTTTCAACCATTACCTAGCTCTAACTAAATGAAATTTTTTGAGTTAATTTTTTTTTAAATCTTTCGAACAGTTAAAAAAAATATTTATAAGATTTCGAAAAAAAAACTATACTATAGATAGATATAGACTGAATTTTAACAGTTCATGGCAGCCATTTTCTTGTATCTGTTATTTATTTGTCAGTTTTGGTTTATTTTTCAGACACTAAAGATCACCATGGTTTGTTATACATATAAGATATAAGTCATAAACAAATGCGTGTGGCTGTATTCTGAAGCGGTTGGATGTAAAACAAACACCTTTAATGACGAGACCCATTTTTAAATAATCGGGTACATCAACAAATTGCCAAATAGTCTGATTTGGGACGAGGACAATCTAAAATAGGTCGATCGAATGGCATTGCATTGGCTAAAAGTCAGTTTGGTCTGGATTCTGGACCAGTAAGGGTTTAATCGGGCCGTACCTTCTTAAAGGGCTTCCAACCAATGATAACCAATCGAATTTCTTGGAATGAAAGCAATATAATTGACATTTGGTTCCAACAGAACGGCGCGGGCGGCGTTCCGTGATACGTCTGAAGCAGCATTGAATATGCTGCATGATCGATTTGGGGCATGATCGAATGGCCACTGAGATCGTGCTGTTTGAGCTCCTTAAATATTTTGTTTTGGGGTATCTATGAGTCGTGGGGTAAAATCAATAATCTGCAAGTGACCAGTGCTCTCAAAAACAACATAACCTATGCTTTCGATCAACCTAAACTATGCGCCATAGTCATTGACATCTTAGATGCGAACTACCTAGCACCAAATTCGAGCACATAGGAAATCATTGATAACCCTTTAAAATAAAATTAACAATTCGTGTATACCTCAAACATAACTTGATTTAATCAATTTTAATAAAAGCCAAATTGGCTGCCTTAAGGTACTCTTTACAAAATTTGTTAACCTATGAATAATAACAGCTATCCTAACTGGAAGACACATAGGGTTACTTGGTATGGTAAGCAGAGCCACATGAAGATTCTGCAACATGCATGAGGAAACACCGGAGCAGATACTAGCGAGATGTTGTCCACTAATGCACCAAAGGAAAAACCATCTGAGCCAATACAAGGTGGAGACTGGAGAAGTGAGCGACCTATTCTCTCTAAAGGTGCCAAAAATACTAAGATTCCTAAGAGCAATAGATTTGGAGGAAGAACTATAAGATGAGCAAGCTCATCCATTTCTAAGTGGGGTCACAATAGATCTCCAGTTCGCAGTGCAATATCCCCAATACATAATTCAACAATTCATTCTCTCCACTTACGATCTGATCCATTGATCCACGAAAGCTGAAGGAAAATCGAGAGATTGAAGTTTGATTAAAATAAGTCAATAAATAATAACCATAGCGAAAATTTAAAATGCTTTGAAAAAACTTCTTACAGAAACTGACACTGTTACACTGTAACAAATTTCAGAAACCTGGGGCCAAATTACCGCCTTAGTGACCGAGTGAGTGAGTCCAATCAGTGATCGAATGAAAATCGTATGCTCGATGACGTAAGCGGTATTGCCAGACTCACATAATTCAGTCACGTATTACTCAAAAACGGATGCGGTAATTTGGCCCCTGATTTTAAAAATCGAATTATATAATTACAAAACCAACTAGTTGACGTTAAGGCGTATTTATAGAGTTACCTTGACATCCAGACTTTCCATTTCATAAAGGTACCTTGGCTGGAAATGTCGTGGTTGGCTTGTAATAATTTGAATATTGAAGTAGTTAGCTTTTTTGCCAAAAGCAGTACAGGGGAACTACGAGTATGTTTGTTTCTAATTAGTTACTTCCGCATTTTTCTTTCGAAAACTTGAAGTTCTTTCATTGCTGGCTTGGCGATAGTTTTTGTTTGAAACAATTCATTGAAAAAATAGTCGATACTATTTAAAAAGTGTTTAACATTAAGATATACTCAGTAAAACTCTTTAAAGCTCGTGAATTGCTAAGTAAATTCGTGCTAATAACTTAAGCCTTAATTGTTTAAAATTTTTCGTCAGTAAATCTTTATTAGTTTTAAGCTTATATTGTAATGTAAGCCAATTTCATTGAAAAAAGTTGTTAATTTTCTCGAATTTCCTTTTCTACTTTTCTTAAAAGATTTTTATTTCTCTAGATTTATTTGGCAAGAAAAATTAAGTAGGAAATAGAATTTGTATAAGATGTTTATCAAAATTTTCATAATCAATTGAATTTCTTGTCAATATTTTGCTCTGCAAATATGTAATATTTAAATGTAGATGCTCCTTGAACTCTTTTGTTAAAAAAAAAAATAAAAAATATTTTTATTGAAAACAACAAAATTGCTATATTTCATTTGCATAATTTTATCATAACTTGCATATCTACGAGTATCATCCAAATAAAAAAATAAATAAATAGATTCCCCAGCAATAACACATTCAAGCCCCGAAGTCATCGCAGCAGCAGCAAAAGTCAATTGAATTCTTATTTATTTAAGTATTTTATATTTTTTTTTTTTTTTTCAAAAAATATCATTTTCCAAATCAAATTTACACAAAGCTTTTACTACTGCCATTCAATTTTCTAAGCACGATTTTCGCAAAAATTGAAAATATTCCATATACATAGGAAAATAAAATTGCAAATTCAAATGTGTTAAGTTAAATGAAATACGTAAGAAAAAATAAAGTAGAAGAATATCCAGAGGTAGTATGATAAAAATGAATAGAACGTAGGTAGGTACCTACCTCTTCGTGTTCGTCGACGTCGGCGTCGTCGTCTTCGAATCATTGGTGTGCCTCAGAAGTGCAGACGCAAAGTCAACATCACCTCGAGGCAACCAAATTTGTCCTCCAATACAAGAACACATAATATCTTCCGTTCGTTCATATAGGATGATGGCGATGAACAGAAAAGATACACAGGAAATGATATTGTTGCATATGTAATATCCTCGTTTATATCCTTGGTTATACAAGGTATTTTTATTTTTTTTGTTAAAGATTTGTATTTTGAAGTGTTTGACTGGAATGCTTCAATATTCCGAAAGAACATTTCAAGAAATGAGTATCGTCGTCGTTTCCAAAGGGTGGGCCAAATACAAGTTTCTTTCAAAAAATTCAATAAAATGAAGAACATTTAATTTTTTCCATGTATTATGGCCTTATAAGTAAGAGCAAACATACCCCTTTATTTTGGAACACATCGTCGTTCAAGTGGCTGCCTTGGTTGGTTTCGTAGTAGCGCATTCTGTCACTCCAATTTTTCAAGACCTTGTTGATGGTCTCGAGCTGTAGCTCACGGATTGCTTGGATGATATTGGCCTTAAATACTTGAATCGTTTCCGGATTGTTTGTCTAACATCGATCCTTCACGGTTTCCCACAAAAACAAATTCAAAAGGGTCAAAATCGCATCTTGACATCGCCAAGATGGCTGATAACACGATTTGGGAATTTGGTGCGCAAAAGATCGATTGTGGCATGTGCTGTGTTGCATTAGGCATCATCCTGCGTGAACCAAAGGTCGTCCAAATCCATGTTTTCAATTTCAGTTTCAATTAAAAAAAAAAAGTTGCTTAACATGGCCCTGTAACGCCCACCGTTGACCCAAACGTGCTACCACTCCTTAATGCGCACCAAGCTGTCTGTGACAGATGCCGCAATTTTGATTGATAACGTAGCCGCCGAGATGGAAATGCACTTCGTTAGAGAAGATGATTTTTCGCCCAAAACCATTGTCCAATTCAAGATGCTCTAAGACCCAAGCGAAGCGGATGGTCAGGTCATGCGCCTTCAATTACTGAGTCAATTGGACGTAAGCGAATAATCCTAGACCTTTTTTGAGATATCGAATTTAAAAAAAAAGGACGTTATTTCAAAAATTCCAAAAATATTTTTTTCTTAAGTTTTGAAATTCAATGTTTTTTAAACTACTTAGAAGTATCTCTATAAAAAAAATTCATTAAAATCCATTATGTCGATAATGAGAAATTCAAAAATAAAAAAATGGTAATTTCAAAATTTGTTTTATCAAATTTAAGATCATAAAAATTAATTAAAACAAAAAAAAATTATCAAAATTCTAGTCGCCGTTTTGTATGGTAGGTAGGTACCATTATTTTTATTTAAAATAATTTTTTTTTCACATTTTGTAGATTATATTGAGAAACTTTTATTAATCAGGTTTAAAAAAAAAAATCTAGCATCGTTTTTTCGAAATATTGAGTTTTGAAAAAAAAAAAATATTTTTTTTTTAAATCCAAAAAAAAATTTTTGTTGAAAATTTGAATACACAATACTTTTCAATTTTTAAAGCAGCCTTAGCAAAAAAATAAAAGTTATTAAAATCGGTGGTACGGTTTTTGAGAAAATCAAAAACAAAAAAATGGTTCCATTTTTCGGAAATGTTTTTTTCAACCATTACCTAGCTTCAACTAAATAAATTTATTTGTATTTTTATTTTTTTTATCTGTCGAACAGTTTTTGAAAAAAAAAAAAATTTATAAAATTTCGAAAAAAAATCGTATATCAGGTACCGTTATTTTTGGTCTTAAAAAAAAAAGAAAAAAATGAGTGGGGGGAAAAATTGATACCTACCAAGTTTTAAGAAATTCGGCCGAGCCGTTTAGGCTGTAGTCGAACCGACAGACAGACAGACCGACAGAATTGCGAGACCCACATTTTTAGTTTTCGCTATCATCGTATAATGTCAACTTTGATCAAAATCTCGAGTTCGATTTTTCTTCCAAATGCATAACTTGCCTTATAATTAGTGCCTATAAGTCGAAAGTAAAAAACTTATTTATCAAAAAAATGGTTCTTAAAGGTACTATGTATTCATAAGAACATTTTGTTTTCGATGTTCTCAAAAAACTCTTCCTCTGATTTTGCTCATTTTTTGCGCTAAAGCTGCCTAAAATTTTGAATAGTATTTGAATGCAAATTTTCGAAGTTTTTTTAATTATAAATATTTTTCTCTAAAAAACATTCATGAATAACAAAAAATAACGAGACCCAGGCGAGGCTTACAATTCCTTTGTACACAAATTAATCAATCTAAATCCCCAAACAATCCAAGCTAGAGAAAAACTTTATTTTTATTCAAAGCTAAATATTTTTCTTCTGCCAAATTTATTCCCCATTGAAGAGTATCTCCCTTATCATAAATTATTTATATGTATAAACCAATTCAATTCCAAAACTATTATTTACCCAGAGTTGAACATAAATTCCTATTAAAATCCACAATGACATATGGCAAAATCTAATCCTAAATCAACTATCATCATCCCATTCGTCATTCGTCAGCTTTGAGCATTATAATTAAAATCCTTTTTCATTATAATAATTTTTTTAGCTCTTAGAAAATTCAATGTGAAAATATTCGACTGGGGCACAAAAACAAATCAACACTCTCAAATGAAATTCCCCCAAATTGACAATCTCTATCCCATTTACGAAAAATAGAAGAACGAGCATAATGTTAAAACAAAATATTCAGGATGCTCCTCTAATCCAATCAACAGCATTAATTATGTAGGAGAACATGCCTCAATAGCTTTTGCCTTGCTCATGTCAAAGCTACATCATCATCAGCATCACCATCAACATAGCTTCATAAAAAATTTAAAATATTTTTTACAAATCCCGACAGGACAATTGATTAGAGAACCAACTAGTTCGGCTTATAAATTTTTTGATTTTTTTGTTTTGTTTGTATTTGTTTCTTTTATTTGAGTGTTGTTTGAGTTTCTCTTGGTGATTTATTTAGCAGCTTTTTAAACAGAGTCCTTTGATGAAAAAATAACATTTATATTATATCAAATGGAGAGGCTCCCCATTTGGCACTCAGGGGCGTATTTGTATGTTATAGGGGCTCTGAAGGAATAACTAGTTGGTTTTAGTAGAGATACGATATATTTTCAGAAAGACTCAAGCT
Organism: Philhelius festivus; assembly: GCA_963931855.1. Lineage (NCBI taxonomy): Eukaryota > Metazoa > Arthropoda > Insecta > Diptera > Syrphidae > Philhelius > Philhelius festivus. The sequence goes on along the minus strand of OZ007557.1, from coordinate 85,194,929 downwards.
CGTCCCTATAAGAAAATGATTACGTACGAGTAAATGCATTAGAGGTCAAACGGCTAATAAAGAGCCTAAGCTAAAAGTGAAGTCTAACTCTCTCTTAACCATTCCCCTGTGCGTATTAGAAGTATGGGAGGGGAGCTACAATTTTCTGCTGAGTCCGAATGGCTTTGATGAGTAGCACTTTTCATGACATGAGATACTCTTGTAGGATTTGAGATTTAGTCGCACTTTTGGACTTATTTATATTTTGTTTTATAAAAAGGAAATTATAGTGCTGTTGGATGGTGAGAGTGCAATGAAGCTTTCTAAGCTGGGCCACTTATTTTAGCCTTCAAATATAACTACCACAGTCGTAGCCTTCTAATTGTCGGAATTTAAATATTGAAGAAGGCCCACATCCTTCCAAGCAAATTCCATCATCATAGAAGTCGACAATGATACAGAACTGGTAGTTTTCAGTCTTTACTAAAAGTCAGTTATCAACCTCTATCTTTTTTATTTTCAGCAACATACTCATATCAGCTCAGCACACCTATGAACACAGTTGATGATATTTCAAGTCACGATGGTACTACAGAACCCCATCTGACTCTGGAAACACTAAGCTGGTTGGATGAAGAATTTGAGCATCATTCATTCCTAACAGTCTCATTTAGCAAACAGAAGCCATCATTGATTTTTTTCTTGCTTGATCCAAAGCCCTTTAACACTGTTCTCGTTGTAGAATTACTAATGCAGGTGATCAGGTCATTGGAAAGTTCTATAAAACTCAACCAGACCATTATAACGATGTGTCCATTATTAAGCGAGAAGTACCTGCAACTGCATGAATATCGGACAGATCCAAAAGAATAGAGAATTCAATGGTCATGTCGGATGATAGCAGAAACAACGAAATTGAAGAAGACATACATAGAAGCAATAGAACGTACTTTATCCAAAGATTTGAACAAGCAAAATAGATCGAAAACTCCTAGTGACAGATACGAGTACTAGCCCCTTTTAGAAGGGCTCATTTTGTTTCATGATCTTTAGCGATTTCGGTAGCGACTGTAAAGGACTGAACAAAGGTATTGTGATGCTTTTTTATTTCGAGGCTGAAGTAGGCTCGTCGGTGTCCAGGATTTGTCCCAAAGAAAGCAAAAAAACTTGGGTAGAAGTTTCCAAACTCCAAATAAATTCAATATTTATTCATTTACAATTTCGGTTACAGCGCTTATAATTTCTTTAGTTACTTATTATTATTTAATTAACAAAGTATTTCTTATAATTAACAATGAATATTCCTATCAGTGATGGAAATCGATTGTTTTTGATTGTACTCAAATCTTCAACAAAAATGTACTGAAAAAGTCGAAATTGTACTGAAAACTGCTATCATTCAAAAATAAAATGTATTTATTAATAAAACAAAAAACATAAACAATTCATTTATTAAAGTATAAATTAAAGATGTAATAGATAAAGGAACTTAAGTATTTAAGTACAATAAATTATATTGCGCATTTCATAGCATGTACATATATGTATATTGAAAAGTTTATCTTTTCATCTTTTATTAAACGGAATTTACCAATAATCAAAGTTAAAAGTCAATTTAAAATTTTGTTAGAATGCTCTTTTACCAATTTATTTTGGTGTCAAATTTTATTTTTTTTTTTTTGAGATTTTTTATTAAATAATATATAAGAACTAAAATACAGCTCATAAAATAAAAATTTAACGGCGAAATGAACTGGTAAACAAACCCTTTACAACTAAGATTTTAAATTGACTTTTAAATTTGATTATTGGTAAGTCCAATACATATTATTCTAAAAGTTCTTCTTTTTCCAGAGGTTTGTTTGTCACATTTTTACTCGCAAGACTTTTATTTATAATATAACTGTGACAACATTCATTTTTAATCAAGTTTTTTGTTTCTATTAGTGCAGAACAAGTCCCCACTTGTAATCGGTTTCTAAATTTTGTTTTTATAATGTTTTGATACGAAAAAATTCGTTCAACATTTGCAGAAGAATGAGGAACACAAAAAGCATCCTGAACAATTCGATAAATATTTGCAAACATTTACTCATTGCACTCATTTTTTAAGAGCTTAATTTTTCCCCAAAATTGCGATAACGGTTCAGTTCTAAGGTTCTTAATAAATTCGCAGTCAGCTGAAGCTCTATACTCATTATTTATATTTTCAATGTTTTTAAGCTCATTAGGGAAAAATTTTAAAACGAATTGAGCAATTGAGTTAATTTTACCATCTAAAACTATAGTTTGTGTGAAATTTTGAAGCGAGTTCAAAAAAACATCATCGAAATAAAATCGTTTTCTGATATCATTCAGAAATGTTATATAAAACATTTTTGCATGTTCCTTGAAATTCAGTAAATCTTTTTCACAAACATTTTTCGAAGTGTAGAAAATCTCGCACTCAGTACCGCAATATACCTCCATGAGAGGTAGGTGATTTTCTAAGATATTAATTGAATTTATGGGCTTTTTATCAATAGTTTCTTTTAGAATAAAATTTCTGCATAATGTTTTAAAAATAAATTTCATCCTTGGAAGCAAAATATTGATTCTAACATCCTCGGATTGCATTTCTAGGTTTAAGTCATTTATTATTTTGAGGATATAAGAAAGAAATATGAAATATAACTTAACATTCAAGTCCCTTAGGCTGCATGATATGAAATTGAGGTTTTGATTTTCATAATTTGTTTCAAATTCTCCAAGTCCGAAATAATAAGCCAACGGGTCCCATTGTTCTAAGATGCGGTTAATTGCTGCCTATGAACACAATAAACATTGTATTAAAAGTGTAATTTGACACTCATTATAATATACAAGTACCTGACGGGAGAGCCAACGCGTAGGGGAATATTTTAAAATTGTATGTAAACTTGTACCGAAATATTCCTGGAACTTTTCGAATTCTAATCGTCTGCTAGAGCTGTTGCAAAAATGATGATTTATTCCTTTAATAAGTTTGTCGACAACATCGGGAAATTTTTCTGCTGCAGCCTTTGAAGAAAGATTTAAACTGTGACACACGCAACCATTCACAATAAGATTGGGAACGACTTCCTTTAATTTTGCTTGAACACCGTTTATTTTGCCCATCATAACATTACAATTATCTGCGGTGAATCCAACCATATTTTTGAACGATATTTGTTTTTCCTCGAAGATATGCTTAATCGTGTTAAAAATTCCAGAAGCTGTTCCGTCAGGAACTTCAGCAAGTGCTAGAAACATATCATGGCACTTTTCGTCGTAGATTCGAATAACCACTGCCAGATTTTTTCTTACAGCTATATCTGTACTGTAACCAAAGAAAAATATTGGCGGTTCGTTATCTCGGAAATAATTTTCGCATTTACCGGAGCCATTAATTCTTTGATTATTTTTTGGCCTTTATGTCGATTGATTGTCACTTTTTTTATCACATGTGAGTCCGATAAATTTTTTTTCAACAAGATATTTAAGTGATCTAATACAGCAAACGGTAAATTATGTTCTGCAACGAAAAGACTGAGGGATATTTCAATTTTTTTCGCATTTTCCGATATTTTTGTGTCTTTCTTTGGCATGATGAGATCAACTTTTACACTTTGTTTTGCTGCACGGTGTGCCTTGACGTGTGGTGCTGAACGTGCATGCCTTTCGATGTGAAACTTTCCTCCAGCTATATATTTGCTACATAAAATGCATTTCTTCTTTTTTGTCATAGAGTCTTCTTGCAACCAATAAATTTTTTCTTTCCATGATTTTTGAAATTTTATTTCATCCTTGTACCCTCTTATTTTAGTCCTATTTCTGTTTGACTTTTTTTGGAGTCAATTTTCGATAGATACGATGTGAAGTTTTTCAGTTTCGCTGCCCTCGCTTGCTTCGCTGCTCTCGCTTGCTTCTCCTGTTGTGATTTCTTCGCTGTACTCAGATTCACTGTTCGAAGTTTTGGTTGACTTTCCTTCTGCCTGGCTGTTAGACTGCTCGGCTGACGGGTTTTCTGGCTGCGGGTTCAACTGTGCTTCTGGATTCACCTCTTCTGTACAGATCGACTGATGTTTTTTCTTTTCAATGTTTTGAATGGTTATTGTTTTTGTGCTTTCTTTTTTAATCAGCCACCTTATTTGATATAATGTTTAAATTGACAAAATAATTAACTAAATAATATGAAATATGCAACTTACTTTTCCATAATTTACAAATAATCGAAAATACTGCAAACGGAATTCAAAACAAGACCAGCCAAGTGCGACAGACAACAAATATCCGTTATACGTTTTTTCCCAACAAATACATATGTATGTAGTTATATCCATCCACTGGGAAACAAAACAAAATAAAAAAGAACACGAATACAAAAGTATCATCCTACTGACGTTCAGATGTCAGTTTAAAAAGAACTGAGTGCATTCAGCCGAAGTGGAGAAGGTTTTGATATTAAATAATTGGGGAAAAGGTATGTTCACATCTCTTAGACATTATTAAGCCAAGAATAGAAAAAAAAACCAAAGGAATTATTCCATTTTCTTCAGATAATTCAGAATTGTACTGAAAATAGCGTAAATGTACTTTTGTACTGAAGGAATCAAATTGTACTGATTTCAGTACAAAAGTAAGCCTTTTTCCATCAGTGATTCCTATTATAAATAACATAATATTTCATATACGGCTTTACGGTTTAATCATGCATCCAGCAAAAAACCGGAGGAAAAATCGGGGCTTCGTTCGCGGCAACAAGTTTGTCTGTGGTACTCTTTGAAGAAGGGTAGCCACAGAAATAATCGTTTGGGATGACGGCCCTGCTCCTAGCAAAAGACTAGAAGAATAATCTGTGCTCTTTTCGCGGCAACACGCGTGTCCTTGGTACTCTTTGAAGAAGGGTAGCCACAGAAAGAATCGGTGGGGACACGGCCCTGCTTCCAGCAAAAGACTAGAAGAAAAATCGGTTTAGGTCAAGCCTTGTTAACGCTACACTTAGATGAAGTGGAGCGTAGAAATAAACGTGGGGAACAGGTCAGGGAACAGGTCAAATTAAGTGGGGTTCAGAACCCAAAATGTTTTCCGGAACTACTATCTAGTACACTTTGTACTCAGCAGTGTGTTCCTACTTGCTAATTAATTTATTGGATTCCCGAATTAAATTTTATCAGCTTGGTTTTCTCCCTTTATGTACACTTGATTAGTACAAAGCATCGGGCAAAGGTAGAAGACGAATTTGTATTGCTTATTCACATTTCCTTATTAATATTTCAGTTAAAAGGCAGTGTGAATTGAAAGAAATAAACAAACTACCAACAACGTCATACATGATACATGTATTCTTCTTATCAAACATCTGGTTGTCATCATTCCTTATATGGATGTAGGCAGTTAAATGCTCTCGCGGTTCGGTATGAAGTGAATAACAACCCAGGGTTCGGTGGCATAGTATAAAAAAATGCTAATTTGCTTTTGGTAAGACGGCTTGGTAGTACGGTGCGGCAAAGCGGTGTGATATGTAAAGCGACAGCAACCCAGGGTTCGGGAGGTTGGTATGTTGGTTGATTTCAAATTCGAAATAGCGGTTCGGTAAATTATATGAGATTTCAAGCGGGCATTTTAATGTAGTGATTCGGTATGCGGCGGCGGTAAATGGGAGGTTTTCGGGCGGTAGGAGGAAAAGTGTAACGCTTCGTTACAGTATCTGAATAAAACTGACTAATAGTATCTTTTGATGAAGGACACCCTTCATGTTCAGTAATGATTTTAAAAAGTTTAACAACAAGCAGTTCCAAAAAATTGCTGAATTTTTCAAAAAAAATTCGTAGCAAACATTTTTTTTAAGGAAAGCTGATCTTACAAAAACGTTGATGTGAAGAAAAACACTGAAATCACCAATTTTAATAATGACAGTCTTGTAAGCTATTCCTTGTCGACTGGAAGCTTTTCCAACCACGATAAAGTAGCTGAAATATTCCTTAGTGACCAACTTAAATAAAACTTTCGAAACAAACATGATGTCGACTTACATCACATAAGGAAGTTTCGTTAAGTTAGGGTATGCTATTCTTTGCGATCCTGTTCAACATCTGTATCACCTATGTTTCTGAGTATCCTAAATCTCTCTTCTAAACAACACAAAGAATTCCTTAGGCTCAGGAAAACCGAATTGGCTTTCTTCGGAAGAATAGATGACGTCGAAATATAAGTTAAGCCAAAAACTGCGACAACATCATCTTGTATCTGTTTCATCTAACAAAATCAAGTACATGGCTATCAATTTTGAGGAGTATTTACATGTTAGAACACTCATCTTCGAAAAGGCAGAAGACTATAAATTGATTCTCTAAAAGCAACTTCTCAAAAGATTTTACCGTACTTGGTTCATAATATCAAGGACAAACATGGAAAAGCTTAAACTTTTCGACAAGAAAATCCTGGGTCTATGACAGGAATTCCACTTTGATTGAAAACTTACTGACTTTCCTTAATCTAAGCGAATGTCTGATGTATCGAATGCCACTAGCTTAATAGCTGCTAATCTAAATAGGGGGCCATAACGGCTTGTAGTGAGTCTAAGCCTAGTGACTAACAACTTTCAACCAATCTTGTGTAGGTGTTACCAGAAAAACAGGGAATGTACAATTTTCTGCCGATTCTGAAGGGCTTATCAGCAGCACTTTTCATTCGAAAGCCTATTAGCCGAAGAAGATCGAAGATCCTCTCTTTCGTATTTGAAAGCGCATTAACTTACTGGCCTGTTTAAAAATCGGAACAGCGAATATAAACTAGTAACTGACCCACAGGGGATTTAAGATGCAATCAAGCAGCAATTCCAACATAGATCAACAAGACCGTGGGATCTGATGGCTTACCTGATCTCCTCAAAAACCAGGGTGGTATTTTGACATGCATCAAATCATAAACCTGGTATGGGTAGAAGGAAAAATGCTCGATGACTGGACTATTAGCTCTATATGCCCCATTTGCAAGAAAAAGTCGATCCTGTAAAATTTATAGAGGCATATCGCTGCTAAACGTCACTGATAAGATTCGATACAACGTATTTTGTAAGCGTTTTAAGCTGTCCTTCACATCATAATCGGCAAGTTCCAATCTGGCTTCCTCATACCTTAGACTATATACTGAAAGAATGTAACGAATTACAAGTCAAGACTATTCATCTTCGGAATCATTTTGCGATAAAAATTGGTCTCGAATGTCAGAAAATCGAAATATTTGAACTGCGTTCAAAGTTGGGTTCAAGGGTTAATTGAGAGACAGTATCTGAAGAGCAACTATTTCGGTTGATTTGTGTATGGGAATGCTCGAACACTAAAACTGATACAGCTTTCTCGCGTGATATTGAAAAAAAGTTGTGCAATGTACAACTATGAAAAAGCTCCCTCAAACTATTAAAAACATGCAGAAGGTTTTGACAAGAAGATGCGTTGTCATTTGAACCCTAATCATTCTGGAACACATAAGAAGGTTGAAATGGTGACAACTGGCAGTCTAGCCCTGTGGCTCAATTTGAGCTGACGTGCAGCATTTTGATACCATAACTCGTATGAACCTGTGGATGGAATGTATATGGAAAATTGTGGACATTCGCACGGGAGTCATCCAGCTGGGATTAAGTTCTAAAATAGAAATGATCTTATTGTGTGTTTGCTTTTTCCCAATCATCCGAAAATTGGATCACTCACTCAACCGGACCACCACATCCGACACCATCTACATTATACCAAGCTAGGCAGCAGCTTGTTGACTCGTGCTGAAACAAGTGTCAATCCGATAGAGTGATCATCCGGCCTACCGCACCGTAAACTTCCATCACAGAACTCAGTCTGCTAGCTCGAAACCTAAAGAGGGCCCGACACAGAAGTAACCGAAGTTTGTCCCAGAGCCATTTCGTCGCGTTGAGAAAAGTGATCAAGTCTTTCATCTTCATTTCCGAAAGTTGTCTATGTCGTCGAAAATGCCCTTCCTAATGATTTGGCTACAGCAGGGCATTTGCAGAGAAAATGGACTGTTTCCTTTTACCACTAGTACCCACAGCTATGACAGTGAGTATTGTGAGGAATGCCAAGCTTCATTGAAAGCTTTCCTCTCTCTTATTGGCCAGGGTCCGCTACAGGTAGCTACAAACCTGGCTATGTCATGCCTTGTTCTGTATATATCAGATCGAGCGTTCGGGATTTGTTTTAGCTGAACCAAATATTTCTAGATATAATGCAGTAACTTAAACTGCTCCACCTACTACGGTTTGATTCGTTACGAAAAATTGAGAGAATATTGCCCTTCATAACTACGAGCAGAATGCTGACACCTTCCGCAAGTGAGTAATGAAAGTCTGATCCTGGCCTGGGCAGCTCGTCCGCCCGTTAATTCCCATCAATTCCACATGATCCAAAACCCAGATAAAAACGTCATTATGGTTTATATCGAGGTTAACAAGTAAATTTCTGCATTGCTGGACCAATTTGAAGGATGATGTACTCCAATTAAAGTCTTTAACTGCCGCCTGACTATCTGTGATAAAAGCCGTATTCCGGTTTTGGTTTGGACCTTCTTTGAGTACCTGGGATGCTTCCCTGATAGCCAGTAATGCAGCTTGACAAAACTTTAGCAAAGTCGGATAGCCTAAACGACCTGGAAGATATACTGGGGCTTTTGAAAACATTTGTAACAAATCTGTCCAACTATAAGGTTAGGCAATGATATCGACTAAGAAACCCGGTGCGCCTTCGATACTTTAGTTCTACTATATATGCATATTGTTTACAGTGGCGTAGATAGCTTTTCGCTATGGTGGGGGGGATAGATCTAGTTACTAGTTCTAGCTAATTTTTTTTTAAGTTTTAATAATTAAAAAAAAAAAAAAAAAAATAACAAGACTTCATTGAATTCATTATGTATGCCATAAAAAAAATATATTTTTTAAAGATAATATATTATACGCATTAATTTGAATATGAACTAGAATAAATATTGATATACAGTGCCTTGCATACGTATAACCGCACCTGTAAAAATGCGTTTTGTAGGAAATTAAAATGGGAATGACACTTTACTATTTTTTTATTGAATGGCATCACTAATCAAGTAAATTGAAAATAAAAAAAAGTCCCGTTATTTTCTCTTCTGGTGTTTAAAAATTAAAAACAGATTTTTATATATTGCAAAAGTATAACCGCACAATGCAAACCTCTCTGAAGCTTCATTCAGTTATGTGCTTCGAAATGACAAGAAACAATGCCGCGTGGTAAACATTTAAGCGATACGGAAAAAGTCAAAATTCAAGCTTTTCGGTTAATTGGCCTAAGCTTAAAGGCTATTGGTAGGAAAATTTAAAGATCTGATCGTGTCGTCCGAAATTTCTTACGAGATCCAGAATCTTATGAAACGAACATAAGACCCGGGCATCTGCAGAAGCTGACACGTCGAGAAAAGGGGCGTTTAATAAATGCTGCATCCAATTCGGCGCATTCTTTGCCAGACGTTCGTGACGAATTGGGCTTAGGAATTTCGGTTTCAACGGTTTTTCGTGCCTTAAAAAGCAGTTAAGTGATTGTTCGGTGCCAAATGATGCCAGCTCCAAATTTGACAACAGTCTACAAAGAAGAAGTAAGAATTTGCCCAGCTAAACATGAAACGGAATTGGAAAACCATAAGTAACATTCCATTAATTTACAATTAACTCTTGTTATTCCAAATGGCATAATTCAATGAATGTTTTTTTTTAGATTATTTTAGATTATTTTCAGTGGCGAAAAAAAGTCTAATCTTGATGGGTCAGGTGGTTTTAACGGATATTGGCACGATCTGAAAAAGGAAAAAAGTTTGTTTTCAAGAGGAACTTTGGCGGTGGCAGTTGTAAGGTTTGGGGGGCCTTCTGCGACCGTGGTAAGGTTGCACTTGCCTTCACCTCTGCAAAGATGAACAGGTCATCTTGCACCCAGGTGCTTCAGGATAATTTGGTACCCTACTTAACCCGATTTCGTCGAGTTCGGCATGTCTTCCAGCATGATAATGCCCCAATTCACGTTAGTCGTCAAAGTTTGGGATGGTACGAATAGAATAACATACATTTTATGGTGTTCCCGGCACGTTCTCCAGATTGTAACCCTATTGAAAATCTTTGGAGAATTTTGACCCGCAAAATTTATGCCCATAATAGGCAATCATACAGTGTTGGTGAGCTGCGAGAGGCGATTGTGGAAGAATGGAACTGTATAGACGCTTCCATATTAAATAACCTTGTCAACAGTATGTCGAAAACAATTTTAAGATTGGTCGAAAATAGGGGCAGCAATGTCCTTTACTAATTTAGCCGAAAAAATTTAATTAAAATAAAAAAAAAAAAACAGATCAAAATAAAAAAGCGGTTATACTTTTGCAATACAAACAAAAAATCTGTTTTAACGGAAATTTTTTTTGTCTCAATTTACTTAATTAGTGATGCCATTCAATAAAAAATAGTAGGGTCTCATTTCCATTTTAATTTTCTACAAAACACATTTTTACAGGTGCGGTTTTACTTATGCAAGGCACTGTAGTAAGTAAAATAATATTAATTTAAAAAATAAATCACAAAATAAAATCCAGTTTTCTGTTCTTTTTAGATAAAACACTTATAATCTCGTCTGCTAGTATAGATATTTCGCGATGAATAGCTAGAGCAGCCAAACCATTCAAACGATCCTGCAAATAAGTAAACATCCAAAGCTTATCACACATTAAAATAGACATTATTTTTAATAATCTCACTTCGTTGGTCATGCTTCTTTGTACTGTTTTTTATTCTCTTTACTGACTGGAGAAAGTTCTTTCGGGAGTTGACGTTGAAACCGGCAGTGTAGCTAATACGAGTATCTTTAATAAAATATATATATGTAGCTGGATGGAAGCGCTTTTTCTTCCACGTTTACCTATTATCAATTGGTGAGACGTAAACAAAATTTCAGAGTGCGTTTCTTTAACGTATTTGGTTCATGACTGGTTATGTTGAACAATTATCGATCCCAATGGGGGGGATATATCCCCCTGATCCCCCCCTATCTACGCCACTGATTGTTTAGAGTTCTTTCACTGAGGGGTGCAGCTTGACGCTGACTAGTGTTGGAGTATAGGAATGAAGAGGGTGCAGATCCTGCGCTCTTTCGAACGAAAAATTCCTCGGTCAAGACTAGAATTAATTGGAAACAGAACTTGCTTTGAAACAAGTCCAATCACTCAACCTTACACTATTCTTATCGCGCATTGATGAATAATTCTTCAATACATATAATAAACGATTAAAATTGAAAACGCTCGTATAGATCAACCTTCTGACTCGCAAGGGAATTGACATATTTTCGATGCTCAATTCTTTCAGAATATTCGTTCTAAGAATTGAGATTCAGGAACTGGCAGGTACGTCCCCGTCCTTTCTATTAATTCCCCAACGACAACGTTTCATTTTCATCTCAATATATTTACCATGCGGATTAGTTCTCGTTTCGTATACAATATTTGTTCAATATTGTACATTCTCGAATGCCTTAATATGATTCCTGGATCGTTATATGTATAGGAGGTTGGGATTTTTTGTGGGTTTATGTGTTCACTGGTTGCTGGTGCCACATCATCACAACATCACTCCCTCTACCTGATGGTGGGTGCTGGTGGCTCGTTAAAAATGCAAATCGAACCAAAAAGCCAGAAGAATATTTGATTTCTGCACTCTCAGTGTGTGACAACATCCACATCATCATCAGCAAAATTTATATCACCATAGAGCCTTCCGAAGTCGGTGTTCGTAGGAGGGGAGTATAAGCATGAGCGAGGATATGACAATATTTTGAAGTTTATTCATTAAAACTGAGGAAGGAATGTGTTTTGTGTTGTAGTGGTAGCCTCCCCTGGCGTCTGCTGCCATTTTCCCACTCGAACCCTCCCTCATAAAAAAGTGATGAATAGCAATGTTGGTGTTGGTGGTGATTGTCGGGTCCAGTTCACCACTGCACTATGCCGGCCGTCTGTCGTCGCCGTCATGTACACTATTGTCGACACTCATGCAGAAATATTTTGAAATCACACTAAAAGCCCCACGTGTCAACCCATAAGAGCACCACCGGCATTCCTCAACCTGCAGTTTTCCACACGAAGACCACAATAAATAATGTCACAACATGGCAATATAAGGCCGTAGCCGTATGGTGGGTAGTGGGTATGGTTTTGTGGACCAAAAACCAAAGTTGGGCTCTGGATGCAGTAAAAATTTATCCTCCCTTCTCCAAAACCACAGTGGTGAGCTGTGGGTGGCTAAGTTTTGCTGGCGTTATAACGATTTTGAGGTTTTACCAAAAATTCTCCAATTGAAAATTACCAATCCAAGTTCAATTTTTTGTTCGTTCTCTTGGCAAAGCAGTGAAGAGTGGGTATGTGGAATGTACCACTCTCTTTTGGTCCCATTGAAAGGTTGCAATCCGATAGTGCTTTTTTTTTGGAGACAGAGTAATCCGGCTTGTTAAGTGTAAAGTGAATAACACACACTTTCCAGGGATAGTGGTTGGTGTAATCTCCTGGAATCCAGTTTATCACGAGATCTGCATTACTTTGAGCAATAATAAAATATGTACGCTGTTTCCTCAAAACATCTTTTTAAGCTGTCAACATTATCCGTCAACTGTCATTGCGAGCATTGGAGTGCATGAATTACTCTATCGAGCGGTTTTGATACAGTTTTTGTATGTCTAAAATTGATTCTATGAACGTCAGCTATGGATGTTTACGTTCAGCGAAAAGTAAAGGGTAATGAATACCCTTATAATGTTATAAATAACATAGCGCAAGCAGTAAGGAATTGATGAGGGAATTTTAAAAGTGACGCCGATGAAAATTGGTTTTAAATTGGGTTCAAATCGAGTGGGGTAAAGTATTCCACATTCGAGTAGTACGGCTGAAGAAAGAATATCTGTATTTTACAGTACGTCCGAAATTATGCTCAAGTGTAAACTGATGGGCATTCTTAGGAAAACGAGTATTACGACAAAATTGCTTCAAGGGAAAAATGCATTATTTGAGCACTGTTCATAGAAAAAGTGATAAAACAAAGTGAGACAAGAGACATTACGACATTATCTCCAATTAGTTTAAGGGCTCTGTTTTGGATTCTATCTTAGAGATGCAGGTGAGTTTAAGGAGCACCTGCCCATAATTTTTTTTGGTGAAATACAGTACTGATATTATGTAAAAGAATTTACTTCAACTAACTCAAAACAAACCACAAATAAGATGTATGTAGCGCATGAGATTTGACATTTAGATTTAAGTTATGACACTTGTGAAGATTTCGTGCATATAAACAACGTTGAGTGATGGTTCCGATTTTATTAAGTTCAGCTCAGTTTGTCAGTTTGATAATGTTTTCAAGAAGTTAGAACAAAAACGAAATAAGAATATATTTAAATATTTCGCAAGAAGTTGTGATATAAAACACCCATTCTTATTCAAATTTATTCGTCAGATATTTTAATGGTAGCATCACTTAAAATGCCAAGGCTTAGGTACCATCCATTAAAATGTATGGCATAATTTTAAGACCGAGTGACACATTGTTGATGAATAAAAGCGTTTTCATCGTGATGTGTCAAATTTTAAACAAAATAAGCAAAATAATGTGTGTTTTTTTAGAAGCGGTAAACTTTAAATTGGCAGCACTGTTTTCTGTGACGGCAGATTTGAAAGCTCTAGGTTTTTTTTGTGGTAAGACTCACGGTGTTCAAATTCATTTTGAAGAAAATGGTTTCATTCAAAAAACACGTCGGGCGTTACGTGCGTTTTATGGTGCTCGTCCATCAAAGCAATTAATTCGAGAAACTAAGAATTGTTTTCTCAATACACCAGCATTGGCAGCCACATGCTTTAAGCCACATTCAATCATCAATGACAAAAGAGCCAATTTTATGGATATTAAAAAACATTTTTACTTCACTTATGTATGTATAGGCAAGTTCTGCATTTCGGAAAAAATCGAACTCGAGATTTTGATCAAAGTTGACATTACGATGATAGGGAAGACTAAAAAAGTGTGTATCGCAATTCTGTCTGTCTGTCTGTTCGACTACAGCTTAAACGGCTGCGCCGATTTTATTTAAACTTGGTAGATATCATTTTTAGTTTTTTCCCCACACAAGTTTTTTTCTTTTTTTTTTAAGACCAAAAATAACGGTAGGTACCTGCCATACGATTTTTTTTTTTAAATTTTATAAATATTTTTTTTTTCTCAAAAACTGTTCGACCGATTTTAAAAATAAATACAAAAAAAAATTTAATTTAGTTAAAGCTAGGTAATGGTTGAAAAAAAATTTCCGAAAAATGGTTATTGAGGGTTCCCCCAAGGAACCATTTTTGGTTTTTGATTTTATCAAAAATGGTACAATCGATTTTGATCATTTTTCTTGCTAAAGCTCCTCAAAAAAATAAATAGAAGTGTGCACTCAAATTTTCAAAAAAAAATTTTGGATTTTTAAAAAAACTTCAAAATTTTTTTTTCAAAACTCAATATTTCGAAAACCCCATGCTAGATTTTTTTTAAACTTGATAAATAAAAGTTTCTCAGTATAATCTATAAGATGTGAGAAAAAAAATTTATTTTACCTAAAACTTAAGGTACCTACCATACAAATGCTAAAAAAAAATTAAAAAAAAAGGGTTTTCAAAAATCGTATTTTTCTCGAAAACGGCGCCTGGATTTTTCATAAATCTTAATGAAGTTTTTTATAGAAAAGCTTCCAAAAAGTCTTAAGCACATTGCATTTCAAAACTTTAAAATAAATATTTTTTGAATTTAATAAAAAAAAAATATTTTTTTCTTTTTTTGAAAATTCGATATCTCAATTTTTATTCGAAAAATAATAAAAAATTTAAATTGGTGCACCAACATTTTTTCTTAAAAATCTTTTAAAAAGTTTGTTTATAAAAGCTTTTTTTAAGAAACCACTACAACGACTTATAATTTTTGTTCTTGCATAAATTCATATTTGCATAGCTTTCTGTTTTTGTCTCTTACTACTAAAAGAATTTAAAAAAATAATTTTATCCTTATGAACAGTTTTCTCTTATAACATTCATTTTTAAAATTCCTAGACTTTTACATAGGAGCAAGTTCGTGCGACCCACTTGTGCATTTAATGTTTTTTATTTTAGACTTGCCATTGACGGCTCTTACGATTTTTACCAAAATTTTTTTAAGAGGAGGTCCCTTAAATTTAAAATAATATCTATAAAAATATTCGAAAAAAAAAATATTTTTTGGGTTCCTTAAAAAAAAATTCAAATTTGAATTTTTTGAAAAATCAATATCTTCAAAACATGTGAAATTTTTTGAAATTATTTACTAAAATCTATATAACCAAAAACTTATAATTTTTTTTTTTATTGAAAATTTTAAAGAAAGTTAATATATAAAAAATTAATTTAATAATAAAACTATATTTGAGCAAATTCATACTTTTTCACAAATCAGACGGCAATTTTAAATATTTGAAAATTTGTATCTTTTTAATTAAATGTCTTATATTTATTTTTTAACAATTTTTAAATTCCAAAGTAGTTTTACATTAAAGCAAGTACGTGCGATTCAGTCGTGCATTTTATTAAAATTACGCTATAGATTCTTCTTTGAATTTTAGAGTTCTAGGTGATTTTTTTTAAATTCTGGCACCTGAAATATAATTTAGTTCGAGTCGATAAACATTGACAGACATTTACGTCTTGGAAGATTAAAACAGCATTTTAATAATGGGTCAACTGTCGCACGCAAGAGCTCTTAAAAATATTAAATGATACTCCCAATCCATCATTTTCAAATGGACTTGTGGAACTGGACGTCAAGCTTGCTTGGCGATAAGATAGCACAAGAGAACTGTTTGAAGGGTTGTGGAATTTAAGTGTTCAGTCAAGACTGCCACCTAATTTCCATTGGGGCAGTGCTATGTTAACAGACCTTTGTTTTTATGAATATGTATAAAATGCAACTAAAAACCAAGACGTGTGCGGCAAATTTTTTTTACAAAATTTTAACAAAATTCGTTTAAAATAACAAAATAAAATATCAAGTTTAGTTTATATCCAAAAATCAATTCTTTAATTTTTTTGTTGTATTAATTGAAAATATTTTTTGAACAATTTAATTTCAGACTTCCAGTTTTCAAAAGTTGTTAAAAAAAGTGTTTGATATTTTCTTTAATTTTTTAAATAGATTTTGTTTATCAATATTCTTATCCATTTCTAGTCAAACAATAAAAAATTTATAACGGGTGATTTTTTAAGAGCTTGAGAACTTTTTTAAAAAAAAAAAACGCATAAAATTTGCAAAATCTCATCGATTCTTTATTTGAAACGTTAGATTGGTCCATGACATTTACTTTTTGAAGATAATTTCATTTAAATGTTGACCGCGGCTGCGTCTTAGGTGGTCCATTCGGAAAGTCCAATTTTGGGTAACTTTTTCGAGCATTTCGGCCGGAATAGCCCGAATTTCTTCGGAAATGTTGTCTTCCAAAGCTGGAATAGTTGCTGGCTTATTTGTGTAGACTTTAGACTTGACGTAGCCCCACAAAAAATAGTCTAAAGGCGTCAAATCGCATGATCTTGGTGGCCAACTTACCGGTCCATTCCTTGAGATGAATTGTTCTCCGAAGTTTTCCCTCAAAATGGCCATAGAATCGCGAGCTGTGTGGCATGTAGCGCCATCTTGTTGAAACCACATGTCAACCAAGTTCAGTTCTTCCATTTTTGGCAACAAAAAGTTTGTTAGCATTGAACGATAGCGATCGCCATTCACCGTAACGTTGCGTCCAACAGCATCTTTGAAAAAATACGGTTCAATGATTCCACCAGCGTACAAACCACACCAAACAGTGCATTTTTCGGGATGCATGGGCAGTTCTTGAACGGCTTCTGGTTGCTCTTCACTCCAAATGCGGCAATTTTGCTTATTTACGTAGCCATTCAACCAGAAATGAGCCTCATCGCTGAACAAAATTTGTCGATAAAAAAGCGGATTTTCTGCCAACTTTTCTAGGGCCCATTCACTGAAAATTCGACGTTGTGGCAGATCGTTCGGCTTCAGTTCTTGCACGAGCTGTATTTTATACGGTTTTACACCAAGATCTTTGCGTAAAATCTTCCATGTGGTCGAATAACACAAACCCAATTGCTGCGAACGGCGACGAATCGACATTTCACGGTCTTCAGCAACACTCTCAGAAACAGACGCAATATTCTCTTCTGTACGCACTGTACGCATTCGTGTGGTTGGTTTAATGTCCAATAAAGTAAACTGAGTGCGAAACTTATTCACAATAGGCGTTTTTCTTTTTTAGTTCAGTATAGAGCTCTGAACAGAGTCCGAGCATGTCGAGCATGTTCCGAACATTCTCTGAACCAAGCGTGCTCTGAGCGCTCTGAGTATATTTTGAAACAGACCTGAACACTTATGTAGCTGTCGCCATTTTTTTTTAATTTCCATCTGTCAAATGCTTGTGTTAAGCATTTTACTCTGTCTGCTCAGTTATTTTATTCTGAGCTCATAGAGCGCACTCTGAACACGCTCAGAACATGCTCAGAACGAAAAAAGAAACACATTTTCGAAACTCTGAACACTCTGAACTAAAAAAGAAACACAATTTATTTTTTGACAACTCAAGTTCTGTTCTGAACTAAAAAAGAAAAACGCCTAATCGCATTAATTGTTTGCTTACTTGGTCGATTATGTAGACCATAAATCGGACGTAAAGCGCGAAACACATTTCGAACCGAACACTGATTTTGGTAATAAAATTCAATGATTTGCAAGCGTTGCTCGTTAGTAAGTCTATTCATGATGAAATGTCAAAGCATACTGAGCATCTTTCTCTTTGACACCATGTCTGAAATCCCGCGTGATCTGTCAAATACTAATGCATGAAAATCCTAACCTCAAAAAAATCACCCGTTACTTATGTGAATGTAGTCTACTTTTTGAAAAAAAATAATATAACAGAATCACTTAACTTTAATGTTATAATTGAAAAGATTAATAAATATTATTTCTTTTTTTCCCTATTCATCATCAATAATATTATTCCACCATTTGTCAGCGACATCTATTCAGCTGTCAAACTTGATATGAATAAAAAAAAAAAACGAATTCAATTTTTTACATTTGATTGCAATGTTATTATCACCTTATACACACACCTATAATTCATCCATAAATTCATTAAAATACTTTATTTCAATCCAATCAACATTTATTATGAAAATAAAAATAAAAATTGAACAAAAAAAAATTAATAAAAATCAATTTGTCGACAGCTAACGATAAAAATAAATAAACGAGCAAACGGGGTCACCGGATAATTTATAAAGTACACAGCACATCCATCGGATACACGGGACGTACCCAAACATCCACGCACAAATAGATACTCGTGTGAAGTTTGCAAGCTATGCATCGGTTAAACAAACTAAATTAATTCTACTTCATGACTCTGCAAACGCAAAGTATAATCCGCACGAATTAATAATAATAATCAATCAAATTCTGCACCGAATTGTGTATGTACACAAATTGATTTGCCTTAATTATTTTTAAATAAAATTATCCTGCGTGCAGATGCCTTCCGACTATTCGATTCGACATGGACATTCGACATATTAGTATCGCTGCGTTTGTTTGGTTTCAATATGTGGTTGGGTTTGTTTCGTCAATATTATCTAATGAAATTGTTCATTATATTCAAACCCACCGGTCTCGATCGTCAATTAAATGAATATATTTGTATTAGGTACACGCATACATGCATAGTCCATTTCTAAATACGGAAATGCATTCATTTCGGAGTATGCTTGTAGTCCAAGTGTTAAATTTTGTCCAACGGTCTTTTTAATAGAAAACTTTTTAGTGTAACTTCAATCCTCTTTGCAAAGATGGTTTTTTGGTTCCAGGTCAAAACAGGTTTGGCATAATAGTTAGTGCGTTGGACTATCATGCAGAAGGTCTTTGGTTTGATTCTCAGCCGCTAACAAAAAGTTTTTCAGGAGAGTACTGCCTCTTGCGATTAAATGGCGAATTCTCTAAGAGTATCTCTGTCTTGAAAAGTGCTGCTTATTAGCCGTTCGGAATCGGCAGAAAATAGTAGGTCCCCTAGGCCCTATGTTTCTCAAAACACGCACACAGAAACTGAAGCTTGAGTAGTTCTAATCCTAGGTTCAGATAATTAATCTGTTGGTGATCGAGTCGCCGATACAAAAACCGTATTGACGAATTTTCTGCTTGCGTAATATTTCTATTCTATTTATATTGCCTGTTTCACATCAAGAACGAATTTTCGGGTTGTGTTACGCCACTCTGAAATATTATTTTGTGTAAGTTCTAGGAGGATGTTGTACTTAGCTGCGACATTTTCCCAATCATTGTTTTTGTTCTAAGTGCCTTCCTTACAAGAAACTTGGTAAGACATGAATCGTCTGCCTCGTTAAGAACTTTGGTCACATAGTTCATGCTAAGTTGAAGTGTGAAAACATAAAGAGGTGACATTCCACTTTTAATTAATGGTTTTTCTAAGTTGAATTTATGGGTTTTTTCGAATCAGCAAGTTTCAATTCAAAATGTTATTATTATTTATTTATTTATCATAAGCTGAAGAGAACTATGTGACTCTGGTAGGATTAACATTTTTATTTTGATAAATCTTTAATTCCATTTTTAACAAACAAACAGTTTCTTTTTTTTTAAAACATTCGATCTTATCAAGTAATTTTTTTATTTTTACATAATAATTATTTGTCAGCTTGCGAAGCAGCTACTAAAGCAAATATATCTAAGCAAACGTCAATCAACTTTGTTTAAAAAATTTGAATATGACGTGTGCCAAAAAAAGGTGCGCCTTCATCTTCTAGTCATTAACTGGAAGTGTGAAGTTATTACTTCGAGAAAATATTCTAAGCCTCTAGGGTTTCTTCTATCTGGTTTCACACAGATCTATTTATGTTTACATATATCGAATTTGCAAGTAATTGTTGTTGGTGTTATAGAAGAAATAAGTTGCAAACATCGAAAAATAAACAACCATTAACTTTTATCCTATAAATGAAAACAGACAGCCGGTTTTACCTGATAACTTGAACTAATTTTGGAATGGCGTACATTGAACTTCATTTCGCTCAAGTGAAAAAGCTATGATTGGTATTTCATAAGATTTAACTACCTCATCAATGGTTATTGAAATATTAAAACTCATTTAATTTGATGAAAGGTTGGACCAATATGATTCACTCTGTTTTTGTTTAATTTTAATAATTTATTAAGTCATGAACTTTACTTTGGCATCAGAGTAATCATTGATTGTACATACTTTCTAACCCAAATTTCTTCACATAGGTATACTAAGATAGCTTAGTACCCTTGCTAGTTCAGGACTTACTAGCTCTGGTACTCGGTCCTAATGACAATTTAATACCTCCCATTAGGAACTTAAGACTTGATTCACATTGCCGAAATCGATAAAAATCAAGAGAATATTATCTCAGAATAATCCTTCTCATTTTCACATTGTAGCTGAGATTATCTAGGTATACCTCAACAATATTTCCATGTATGAAGTAAAAAGTTTGCTAGGTACAATAGGCGTGTTCTCGTGGCAAGAAAGTACAGCGAAGTAAAAATTAAAAATTTAGCAAAGAAAACAACAACAAAAACTTACTGGCTATTAATTTAGCTTTTCATCCGAAGTAAAATCGAGTTCCGATGATTGAAAAACTTCAAACTGAGAGGGCGCTGAAGTGATTTTGTTTTGTTATATCTTTTGTCAAGTGGCAACATTTTTGAGTTGAATTCATTAAAAAATTAAAAAGAAAAAATATAGCGCCAAACAATATAAGGATTGAAAGTTAGTTAAAGAAACATACATAAGTGCCAATCCCTAAATATCAAAATAAATTTGGGATGTGGATCGTTTTCGTGATTTCTTTTACTTTGCTTTACTTGCTAGTCACGAGAGCACGCTTACGCTTAACATATTTCGTGAGTGTAGCGAAATATATTTACGATTTCAATACAAAATACTAATAACCTTATCGAACCCTCAGAATATACTAGATCGGACCGAAATCGTATTCGTACCGTTGAGACGAGGATGGTCTGAGCACATATAACTACTCTGTTTATTTGCGACTTATAGGAATAGGTACTATAAGGCAAGTTGTGCATTCGTAAAAAAAACTAACTCGAGATTTTGTCTGATCAAAATGAACATTACAATGACAGCGAAGACGAAAAAAGTGGGTCCCGCAATTCTGTCTGTCTGTCTGTCTGTTCGACTACAGCCTAAACGGCTCGGCCGACTTTCGTTAAACTTTGTAAATATGGTTTTTAAACTTTTCCCCCACAGGTTTCTTTCTTTTTCTTTACCAAAAATAACGGTACCTGCCATAGAATTTTTTTTTTCAAAATTTTATAAATATTTTTTTTTCAAAAACTATTGGAAAGATTTTTTTTTTAAGCAATTCTAAAAATTTCATTTAGTTAGTGCTGGGAATTGATTGAACAAATTTTCCGAAAAACGGTACCCCCTTGGAACAATTTTTTTGTTTTTGATATTCTCAAATAGAGAACAACCGTTTCTTATATGTTTTTGTATGCTGAAGCTCCCCAAAAGTTGCAATATTATTCTGTCTTCAAATTTTCCAAATTTTTTTTTCTGGATTTAAGAAAAAAAATAATTTTTTTTTTGAAAACTTAATATTTATATAATTTATATAGAAAACACCATGCTCAATTCTTTATAAAACCTGACTGTTAAAAGTGTTTTAATATAATCTACAAGATGTATGAAACAAAATTTTATTTTATACAAAGGTTAAAAAATGGTTTTCGTAAATCGTATTTTTCTCGATAATTTTTTTTGTCTTTCTTTAATTCTTACGATTTATAATTCAATAAAAAAAATGAGATTAAAATATTATTAATTATACATAAAATACATACATAACGGATTTTAATAAAAATTTGTATATAGAACTTAAATGACAAACAAAACTTAATGAAAAATATTGTTTTTTGGATTTTGAAAAAAAAAAAAACAATTTTATTTAGAAAGTTCAAAATCTCAAAATCTTATTTTTATTCGTAACATAATAAAAACTTAAAGTTGTAGCAACCATTTTAAAACATACCAACATATTTTCTGTTTTAATTTTTGTACATACAGACAAACTTATTTTTTTAACGATTGCAACGAATTAAATTTTTGTTCTTACATAAATTCATAAATGCTTAAGAAATCACATGGCATTCTGCTTTACCTCTCACTAATAAAAGAGTTTCAAAAATTAATTTTATGTATATATACATTTTTCCCTAATAACATGAGAGCTAGTTCATGCGACCCAGTTATGCATTTTATTTTCTTGTGTAAAAGTATTTTATCGAGCATCAAGACTGTTTCGCTATCGATACCATTGTTTGAATTGAACCTTATTTATCGACGTTATTCTGACATTTCAAATATTATTTTTATAAGCTCAAGTGACCTCAACTCCAACTTGAGCTTTCAATTGAATTAAATTCAATCACTCCATTTAAATCTCAATAATTTTCATATTTCATATACGTACATATGTATGTATCTTTATAGTTTTTATATTTATTTTTAATAAATAAAAAAAATAAAAATGTACATATACCTTAAGTGTCACAGTTCATGAAGGAAACTTTATTTTTTAACCGAATCCCAGCGGTTTAAATAAGCTACACTTGTCATGACAAGCGATACTTTTAATCTTATCTTTCCAACATGTGCTGTTAGAGATTTGCGCTGACGCTGTGGGACTAGAAAGAACGTAAAAAATGTAAATTTTCACCCAAATAAATATAATAGTTTAAGCCCCTTTAGTAAAATGGTCTTAAACTATGTATAAATGAAATGAGCTTTCTTCAAAAGAAAAGTTAAAAAATATATATTTATTTACAAAGCGTCCTTACAAAGTATGCAATTAAATTCAGAAAGCCACCACACAATCATTTTCGGACCAAAATGGAAAAGAGTTTATACAAGGCCGTGTTCCACGAGAATTTGAAAGGCCAAATCCCATCACAAGTCCCATGAAAACGCCTATTGACAGCAAACATAATACTCCCAAAAATATTAGAATTGTCTGCAGATAAGCCATTCTTTTGGAACTATCGAATACAAAAATTTGATTATTTTAAATATTCAATCAAAATCACACAGAGAAACTTACTAATTTAGATTTTCTTGAACACTACGAATACGGTCTCTGTGGGCGCATTGACAACGTTCAACATACTGATAGTTTGCTGCCAGTTCTTTTAATAATTTCTTCTTTTTGACTATGGAGCAGTTCATACTTTTCTTAAAAACATTTTTGACAAATTTATTTGAATATAATTAATCAAAAAAAAATTATTTGTCAAAGTCAAAATATGTCAAATGGAAAAAAAATATAAATAAATTAAATACTCCCAAGTCGTTCTCATAGAATACTCAGAAATAGACCACAAATGATAGAAAAATCATAAAAATTTAAGAGGGACTCAAATTAAGAATGGATAAATTGGGGATTGACGGTATTTTTATAAGTAGTAGACGCTTGTCAATATTTGTGTTTAAGACAGGACAGCGTTTACTAATTTTTACTTGCTATAGAGGATTTGGATTTTCAAAAAATCAAACTCGAGATCTTAATCAAAGCTAACATTATAATGGTACAGAACACGAACAAAAGGATACCCGCCAATCCGTTTGTTTCTACCTTATCATCCACCCTAATCATATCAAACGATTTTCTTTAAACTTTGGAGTTTTAAAACGGAGTTTCTAAAATGAAAATAGAAATTTCTTTGAGCTCTGGAAAAAAAACATGTCAAACAACATTAACGGAGAACTCTCAATATCTCGAAAACGGCTTTAACGATTTTTATATAATTATTTATAAAAATAAACAAATTTTCTACTGCGCTAAGTCAAATAGAAGTTGGGCACCTATCCAAATCCGTTTATCCGACTCTTGGGGTAGGTTCTGTTCTTAGTTTTCGATTGCTAGGACCCTGCTCCGTGCTTCACCGATTCTTTCTGTGACTACGCTTCTTCCAGAGGAGCAAGAAGGTGTTTGCACCTTCTAATTTTCGCCCTCCACTTCTTCTTAGTATAGCGTTGACAAGGCTTAGACTAAACCTAAGCCACAGACAAGCCTATTGTAAGAATATTAATTGTTAATTATAAGAAATACTTTGTTAAGTAAATGATAAGAAGAAATTGTAAGCGTAAACAAATTTGTAAATGAACAAAGATTGAATTGATTTGGAGTTTGGAAACTCCTACCCAAGTTTTTTTAAATCCTGGACACCGACGAGTCTACCTCAGCCTCGAACAAAAAAGCATCAAAACCTTCCAGTTTAGTATTGTGAAACAGCAAAGAATCTTGGAGTTCTCTTCGACCGCAACCTGAAATAGGATAGTCACATTTGCTCTAAAGTCGGAGAAGCTTATCGTCCCCTTTCTGCGTTAACCTCGTAACTACATTTTTCGGCAAATTCGTTTTTTTATATAAAAACACTGTCTAGGGCTCACAGAATAATAGAGCTAAGTATGAATGTTAAAATGATTCATCTAATCTATTTTACCGTTAATTCTTTTTCCTCGTAACTACTCTCATGTTGTTAAGTTTCAATGAGAACCTCGTATGTACTTGGTGAGGCCTTAGTTTCTTCATTGTTAATCTTTTTTACACAGTTAACGACAAGTCAAAAGTACCATTATTCAGATTTAGCTTTGAGGCAGATAATATTATTATTATGTGGCGCAAGCTTTTTGAGCATCAGTTTTATATATATTGGATTTGGCTTAGTATTAAGGTTATAAATTTAATAAAAATATAAAATAAAAAACACAATATGGATCGGTAAATAATATGTGTATGTATGTAAATTAATCTCTTTTTTTTATATAAATACTCTTCAAAATGTTCTCGTTATCGTGTTAAATTAAAAGTCTTAACAATAAATTTTAAACTTTAACAAAAATAATAATATTGATGAACCAGGCTCTTCTAAACCAGCAATTTTAAATAAACATGTTTTGGTGTTAGATGAAACAAAAGGTAAATTGAAGTTTATCGAATGTGAAGTCGAAGACAATATTCCAACATTAGACTACGAACACGAAGGCTTCATCCTTGATGACCAGACCGGACTATTTATTGAAACAAACGATAATCAAGATTCCATTACTTCTGATTTATCAAGCTGTTGTCAACCCTCATCAAAATCTTCCTTTGTTGATTGTAACAGTTCTAATCGCAGAAGCCTTGATCTAGATGAAAATTTCGGTCTTATTTCTAAAAAAAGAAGGAAGAAAGGACAGGGTAGACCGGAGAAATGGAAGAAGAATATAGTCGCAAAAGCACGGCAAAAAGGAAAGCAATACTATAGTGTTAAAAAAGAAAAAGGAAAGATAGTCGGGAAACAAAAAGGACAAAAACGTGGGCTCAAGCCTCGTTGTGATTCCGCTAAGTGTAAAATGAGCAAGCATTTTAAATGTTATGAAATACCTGAATCGCAAAGAAAACAATTATTTAACTCTTTTTGGAAAAACATGTCTTGGAAAGAGCGAAAAGTGATGATTGGAGCTCTTGTAGAAAAGCAGTCCATAGCTCGCCGTACAGGTGGTGATAATTCAAGACGGAATTTAACTTTAAAATATAAGTTAAAAGTTGAAAATATTGCTTTACCAGTCTGCAAAAAAAAGTTTTTAAATACATTTAATTTGGGAGAATGGACGGTACGAAATTGGGTTTTAGCAACCAATGACTTTGGAATTCCTTTTCAAACAGAAAAGTCGAAAAAGAAAAAATCCGCTATCAACTTAAAAAAAAGAACATGTTAAAGATTTTTTAGCGGGCCTACCTAAGCTTGAGTCTCACGATTGTAGGCAAAAAACTGACAAACAATATTTTGATTTCAGCTACACATCTGTTAAAGATGTTTACAGAATGTATGAACAGTTTGCGAAGGATACAAATATTCCAAATAATGAAAGATCATGGTATTTATCCATTTTGAAGACAGCACATTCTTCTAACATTGGATTGTATAAGCTAAAAACAGATCAATGTGATGTATGCTATAGTTTTAAGAACGGAAACATTGACCAAGACATACATATATAGTGAACATGTTAGCAACAAAAATAAAGCAAGGTTGGAAAAAGATAATGACAAAGAAAAAGCGTTAAAAAATGAAATAAATGCTTATACTTTGGACGTTCAAGCTGTCTAATCGGTACCTTTCATAGCTTCATCAGCCACATACTTTAAGCAAAAGCTCGCTGTGCATCAGTTTACTTTTTTCAATTTGAAAACATCAGAAGTTCATTGCTACGTATGGCACGAAGGAGAAGGTGGAATGGATTCTAATGTTTTTGCTTCATGTGTTTTTCATGTTTTGGAAAATATTTGTGATCTTAGTGTTCCAACAGTCCTGTTTAGCGATGGATGTAGCGCACAAAATCGAAACGTCAACTTAGCTAATCTTCTACAATTCGTGGCGATAAAACATAATACGACGATTTATCAAAAGTATTTGACGGTTGGGCATACCCAGATGGAATGTGATTCTGTCCATTCAACCATCGAAAGAAAAAAGAAGTCAAAAGAAATTTACGTTTCAGCTGATTTTGATAGAATCATAACAGAGGCAAGAAGATTCCCCGAACCCTATAAAGTGACGTCTTAGACTATACTTTTTTTTAAAACTTTTCCAAAATTAGTTTCTATAAATCTATTAGACCAGGCTTTAAAACGGGTGATCCGCAGGTATGTAACAGATGTTAAATGCATAAGATATGATTCCACGGGTATGTATTATAAACTTGATTTCGACAATGATTGGATATTATCTCCGCAAAGGAAAGCGAAAATAAATATTTCAAAAACTATTTTAAAATCACTTTATGAAAATTCCATACCTTTGCCGTTAAAAAAATATAACGACTTACAGAGTTTAAAGAAACTACTTCCAAAAGATTATCACGGCTTTTATGATAATTTATGAAATTTAATTCTAATAAAGAATAGAAAGATTTTGAGATTTAATTTTGTTCCCTTTTTTATGAATAAAATCTGTTACTTTTATTAAATATATTTTTTAGTTCATAAGTTACTTGTAAATACATGCTTATAAATTATGTACATAAATAACATACATATTATGTATTTAAATAACATATCCTTTGAGTTGTATGATGATATTTAATTTAACAAACCATTTCATCAAACATTGAATTCGCTTTTTTAAAATTTAATTTTTAAATTTAATATATTTTAGATAAAAGATTTTGTATGAATTAAAACAACAGTATTTCAGTTTAATCTGTGTATTTTTTTATGCTTCAGCTATTTTTCTAACCTTAAGTTTAAATTTTCAATTATTTGAATTTATTTTAAATAAGAAAAAGAACCTCGTATCTGCATTTCGGTAAATCAAAACATAAGAGACGGATACTCGTATGTAACAAAAACAGTTAAAACAAGTACTTTTGTGATGTCCTAGCAAAATTAAAACTAGGATATACTAACAACTGTAAAATATAAATAGAAAACATATAAAGTTTCGTTATTAGGTTCCATTGACGGAAACTACACGTTTTTTTCGTTTCCTGAAAAATTGTGTTTTTGTAGATACGAGGTTAACGCAGAAACGGGACGTTATGTTGCCTTACGTTCTCTGAAGGCAGTTCAACATTACACTCCAATTAGAACCCGCATTATGCTTGTCAAAACTTTGACATTCCCTATCCTTTTGAAAGCAAGAGAAGACTTAATGTAGCATTTTGCTATATTCTTGGGCTACTCAGATACTACCAGTTATCAAGCTTCTTAAAACAAGATTTAAAAATCACATTTAATAATTTCCTAGAGTTTCGCAATTTAGCGTCATTTTATAATATGTGACCCGGCCTATGAAAAGGTGGCTTATGACTCAAAAAATTATTTTTCACTTTTTTTTTGGTTAGGATAGTTTTTGAGACGCTCTTTCATATGGTGAAAACCAGAAAGTCCTAACTTGCTTAGAAGTGTACTAAAAATGTAGATAAAGAAGAGCACAAATGAAAGAAAAACAGAATTTTATTGAAAATCCAGAATCAAGATAATACATGGAATTGAATTAACTAACATAATATTTGAAGCAAAAGCAACACTGCATCTCACTTGGTCACTTGGTGCCCTTAAACAACGAAAGACACTGGGCAATGGGAAGGAAGGAGAACAACTACCGAGAAACTGACAAAATGCATTGTTTATCTTTAACGGCTGATTTATCGAAATTTTGTTTTTGAGTCATAAGCCACCTTTTCATAGACCGGGTCACATATATTGTTCACACTTGACCTGACTTATCTTAATGAAAGGATCAGATCTACCCAAAACATATTTCTTCACGATTTTCCTCAATTATCGACCAATTGCACTTACGTGCATTCTTCCCAAGATCATGGAATCGCTGGTAATTTAATAGGTCAAGAAATATCTCTAAGATCGAAAGCTTCTTAATGACCAGCTTTCACAGCAATCAGTCCACTGCTGATCCGATGGCACGTTTCACCCAAGAGTGGAACGAATCTTTACATTGTTTTGGAGAAAGTTAGATCATTACTTGATATTTTTAAAACCATTTGATAGAGTTCTCTTATCGAAAAAGCGTGCTTTTGATATCAATAAAATTCTTATTCTTTGGATTAGAAATAACCTTCTGGATTGTTCAGAACATGTTATATTGGCTGGTTTCAAATCTGATCTTCACAAAATAAGCAATGGTGTTCCGCAGGGCTCCGTTTTATCTCCGACTCTCTGTCTCATGTTAATAAATAAACTCTTGTCTGAAACTTTTAATCCACTTCATTGTTTTGATGACTACTTTACCCTCAGCTTCTCATACTCGTTCTCACGTCCATCTCCTTCAGAAGTGGATGTGATTCGCTCATTAAACTCCGATCTTCGCAGCAATATAAATGGGGTAAACAAAATCCTGAAGAGTTTAATGCTTCGAAAACTGAACGCTGTCTATAGTCGTTGAAGCAATGTATACCCCTTATGCCATTTTGCTTGAAAGGTACTTGAATCGAAGAAACCAAAAATCTCTCAGTACTCGGTATATTGTGTCAACGACGAATTTCGCTGGTATGACCACATTCTAAAGACCGCCAAAAAACCTGATAAATGCTCAGGGTTTCTATATAGGTGTACCCAATTTTCCACCCCTTTTCCTTAACACTGTCGGAATCTTTCATATCTTTCCTTGTTTTTTGATTTTTTTTTTTTTTCAAAACAATGCTCTCTTGAGCTAGTAGCATTCCTTCCCTCAATCAGTTTACCCTTCATACCTGTTTCGTTAGGAATTCTCATCTCATCAATTTCCTCTCGAGCCTAATTTTGGACGTACCTTTAAATTCTTTTTTTTTTTCGTCACACAACACGATGTTCGAATGATCTACCCGGTACGGTTTTCCCTTGCCGTTTTAATTTGCAAGCATTTAAGGCCAATGTTCATGGACATCTCCCGAATTTCCTTATCGGTCGTACCATGTTTATCTTCAACATTCACAATGAACCTTTGCGCGCTTTTGAATTATAAAAAAGGTCTTCAGTTTAAAGGTGAGAACATCACGGATGCCAGAGCGATTGGCGTACATTATTAGAAGCAGTGTGCTCGGAGTCGTAGCGGAGTTTGAAAAAATGAGCAGGTCTTATTTATAACTTCAAATCAAGTCTTTAAAAATTTGTAAAGGTATGAGCAGGTACTTCTTCAGTTGTGGATTTTAATTTGTACCCGAAATTTAAGCTTCCATAAAAACTTCAAACAAAAATTATTTCAAAAATGAAAAAAAAATCTTTTATTATTCCCAAGTATATCGAGCCAAGTTTAAAGTCAGAAATCATATCATATCAAATAAAAATTACTCCCAACTTTTCTTATCATCACTGTGAGCCGAGAAATGATGGAGGAAATGCTTATTCAAAAACGATTTATCACCTTTGGCTAGACCTTCTCTGATCTTCTTGCATTTTCCACTATCGATTTGCGATTCGGCTGGGCAACCTTGGACGACTTCCCTCCAAATACAGTGTGAGAATTCCAATGGACATGGGTTGCATCCGGATTTCTCTTCTCTAGCTTCCTTTTTAATTGAGTCCTTCTCCATAGATGCCTTCTCCTTGGAAGCCTTCAGTTCAGCCAAACATTTGTCGACAAATCCTTCCACAGTCTCGTTCTTCCATATGTTACTGTCACCAATCTTAGCACGAAGATTAACCAAAACAGATTCACGTTTCATATCACCATGCTCATCTACTAAGTTGAATCGTTTGGCAAAGCATTCAGCTGTGCAGACGGTCTGCTCCTTCAAAAGTTTCATTTGCTCACAATCGAAGGGATCATAGCTGTTAGCTGTGTGAGAAGAGATTTATTAAGAAAATCTAAGCACACATAGACATTAACTTTACCATTGGCACCACGAACTTTAGCGATACACTCCTTCTTGACTTCCTTCACGACCTCTAAGTGTACTTGATCAGGTTTGTTGCCATTGCAACAGAAGCAGTCCTTATCCTTCTTGCTCTTTTCGCGGGCGCATTCTTTTTGTTCCGCGAGTGGAGCAGCTTCGGCACCCCTCCTGAACCTCAACGAGTCCTCATCATCGAAAGCCGATTGGAAATCATCAAATAAGATTTCATCTAAAAATCGAATATTTAGAAAGGTTTAACGAGAAAACTTTCTTAGACAATCTTACTGAAGTCGGAATCTTTAAAGTCATAGTCAGCACTGACGGCTGCTGCCAAAACCAAAACTAAAACACACACCAAAATCTTAACCATGATGAATTCTACCGAAGAAGATACCAAAGGCAACTGATGAGGAAGAAGTCTTCGCTGGGGCTTTTATATGATCTCGGATAGTCTTAGAACCAAATCTCATAATTGAACTTGACTTTATGTACCCCTGTATGTATATTAGGTACCTGAATTTCTTATTGACTGTTCATCGATCTTCGGAGGAGAAATACGTAAGATCTACCGCAAATCAATTATAGGGCATTATTGAAGCATATTACTTTTTCTGTTTTTGTTGTTGTTGCGGTACAACCAAACTGGCTGGATGAGAGTTGTTAAACCCATTTTTTTAGTTCGGCCAGAGGAGTTCTAAAGATCTATCTTTTATGATTCCACAGATTTTTTTTTCTTGTTGGCCTGAATAAACGATGTTTCGGTTGGGAATTAAAAGCATGAAACGACTTTCACGATTCCAGGTACCAGATTCCTACAAGTGGAGATTATTTGTATTTATTTTTATTTGTGGGTTGAGGTTCACCTATTTTTGTTTGTGTATAAGTAGATAGAGAGGTAGCACATCTATTGAGCTCCATGATGCTGAATGTTAATGGATTATTATTAAATCGATTTGACTGACTTAAAACTAATCAAATGGGTGTGGTTGAGCGAATAATTTAATTGAAGATGAAATGAAACGGAGTGCATCTTGTATTTTACAAATATTTATTAAATGGTATAAACATGGTCTTGTGATTCTATAGATGAGCTAAAATAAAAATTTAAACTTCTTTTCTATGGAATCACATAGAAATGTTCTGTTTATGAAGCAAATCGATTCATCCGTTTTAGCTTAAGCTCAATGTATAGTGGGCATACCGAAGACCGTTTTTTATTAAATTAATTTTTTATGTCTTTAAAATTTTTAGTAATATAGATTTTAGGAAATAGTTTCAATAAATAACCGTTCACAAGTTTTTAAGATATTGAGTTTATCAAAAAAAACCAAAATATATTTGTTCGAATATTTTTATAAAAAACATTATTTTAAATTTAAAGGAGTTCCTGTACAAAAATGTTGGTCAATATCGTTACAGCCATTTTCAATTCCTCCACTAGGTACCGAGAGGAAAACTGATTTTTTTTTAAATATCTGTTTGTATATTTTTAGTTGCGACTTACATATATGTAGCAGGCAGCGTTACCACTTCCGGAAAAAAAGTCGAAGTAGATTTGAAGAAATAAAATGCACGACTGGATCGCACAAACTTGCTCTTATGTAAAAGTACTTTGGAATTTAAGATACATTTTATAAATATAAAACATGGATTTAATGAGATAATAATGTTCAAATGCATAAAATTGCCGTCTGGTTTCCGGAAAAGTATGAATTTATGCAAATAAACTTTAAAAAATCGTTTTATTATTAAATAAAATTTTTATATAAGAAATTTCTCTAAAATTTTTCAAGAAAAAAATGTGGGATGCGAATTTTAAGTATTTAATAATATTGGTTTTAGGAAATAATTTCAAAAAATAATCGTTCATAGGTTTTGAAGATATTGATTTAAATTTTTTTTTTTTAAATCCAATAAATATTTTTTCGAATATTTTTATATACAATATTATTTTAAACTTAAGGGGACTCCTGCTAAAAATGTTGGGTTAAAATCCTTAGAGCCATTAATGAGAAAGTCGAAAATCAAAAAAACGGGTCTATGGCAGGTACCCCTAATAACATTTTGCCCCAAATTTTTTTTTGTCCAAAATGTAGTCCATGTCCATAATATCACACTTAATTTTTTTTATCAAAATCGTTAGAGCCGTTTTCGAGATAAATAAGATTTTGCATTACGGGTGTATGGGGGGTACCGTTAGTTTTAGAGCTAAAAAAAAATTTCAATTTCTCCTCTAGGGAATCACCGAAGACCCTTAACTACCGTGATTGAAAGAAATAGGTCCAGTGGTTTAGGCTGTAGTGAGAGGTACAGACATACAGACACACTGAAACATGTTTTTTGTGTACTAAATTTTCCTTATAATTTTTATAAAAAAAAATGATATGCAAATTGTTATTATTTAATAAAATACATTTTTAAACGTAATCTAAAAATTTAATCGGGTATCGGTTTTCAAGATATTGAATTTTCAAAAAAAAAATTTTATTATTTTTTTAAAAATCCAAAAACTATTTTTTCGAAAAAATTTTTAGTTTATATTTTTGCAAATGCAAAGCAGCTCCTGCATAAAAATTTTGGTTAAAATCGTTAGAGCCGTTGGTGAGAAATTCGAAAATCAAAAAAACCGTTCTATGACAGGTACCCCTAATAACATTTCCCCCCAAATTTTTTTTTCACCAAAATATAGTCCATGTCCATAATATCACACTTAATTTTTTTAATCAAAATCGTTAGAGCCGTTTTCGAGATAAATAAGATTTTGCATTACGGGTGTATGGGGGGTACCCTTAGTTTTGGAGCTAAACAAAAATTTCAATTTCTCCTCTAGGGAATCACCGAAGACCCTTAACTACCGAGTTTGAAGAAAATACCTCCGGTAGTTTAGGCTGTAGTTCGAGGTACAGACATACAGACAGACAGACGGAATTGTCGGACCCACTTTTTTCGTCTTCGCTATCATCGTAATGTCAACTTTGATCAAAATCTCTAGTTCGATTTTTTTTCCAAATGCAGAACTTGCCCTATAGTACCTATATCGCAAGTAAAAAGTGAAGTAAATTGAGAAAAATCGAAGTAGATTTCAAAACGACTTTTTACTTGCTTTTAGCAAAAATAATGTATACAAAATTTGTTTTCCTTAAATGAATATTATTAAATATTTAAAATTGTCAATACATTTTTTTAATTTTTAAGGAAATTTCGTATAAAAATAACTCATTTGTGTATTTGTACTGTATTGATGTTTTTTTATTTTATGGTAATTATGGCGCTCCATGAAAGAAAAGAAGAAAAAGAAGTAGATTTGGGCTTTGTTTTGTAAAATTGAAGTGGGTTGAAACAGAGATTTTTGAAATGAAGTAGATTTCAGTATTTTGCTGATGGTGCGAAGTAGGATGTAAATTTTAAAATATTTTGAAAAAAAGAAGTAGATCTACTTCAATTGAAGTAAAGTGGTACCACTGGTAGCAGGTTATGCATTCGTAAAAAAAAATCGAACTCGATATTTTGATCAAAGTTGACATTACGATTAAAAAGTGGGTCGCGCAATTCTGTCTGTTTGTTCGACCACAGCCTAAGCGGCTCACCCGATCTTTTTTAAACTTGGTAGATTTCGTTTTAAATGTTTACCCCTCACATTTTTATCTTTTTTTTTAAGACCAAAAATAATGTTACCCAAGATAATACTGACTGTACCTATCATCAAATTTTGAATTTCTCATTATCGACATAATGAATTTTGATGAAATTATTTATAGAGAAGCTTTTAAGAAGTTTGAAAAACATTGCATTTAAAAATTTAAAAAAATATATTTTTGAAATTCAAAAACATAATCTCTTTTGTTTCGGAAAATTCGATATCCCAAAAAATATTTTTTTAAAATTTTTTAAAAAAATCTCTTGATTTGGAAAATTCGATATCTCAAAAACGACTTAAGATTTTTCTTAGAAATTTAATTTTTATTCGAACAATAATAAAAAATGTATGTTGGCGTACTAAATTTCTTATACAAAAGCTTATTTTTTTAAGAAACAAACTAAGAAGCATAAACTAATGTTTGCTTGAATCACATGGCATCCTGTTTTTAGCTCCAACTACTAAAGGAGTTGTTTTAGTCATTTAAAAAAATGAATATTATGCTTATGAACAGTTTTTCTCTAATAACATTTATTTTTAAACTTCTTAGTCTTAACATAAGAAGAAGTACGTGCTACCCAGTCGTTCGTTTTAGTTTTATAGGTTAAGGTTCAAGTGATATTTTTATTACGAGGAGAACATTATTTTGGTAAATGAGGTAAACAGGCAATGTCTTATCAATAACTCAATCTAAAAATTTGTAGGAATTCATTGAAAATCGTATTAAATGTTCAAATCTTATGTTTCAAAAGCGAATTTCATTTTTCACATCCGATTTCTGCAAACAGTTTCCAGAATTATTCTGCGACTGATGCGAAATGTAGTCGTGCTAGAAAAAGTTTCGAATTTGCCAAACGCCATAAAAGAGTGTGGATTTCAGGTCAAGTGGAAGCATCTAGAGTTGTGAGATGTGAGGGAAGTGACCACAAATTCACCGAAAAGAGTGGCCAGATACAGGATGTTCGTTGAAATCAAACTCACCAGACACCAGTACAATGTATTAAGATTAAATAATAAGTGTCCTTCTTATAAAAATAATCCAACTTGCCAAAAATGAGTGTTACCTCCCTAGAGAATATATTACCATTACGGATATTGTTGCTGAAATTTAAATGCAGACTTTACTTAATCACACAGTCAATCGGCTATAAGATGTTCTAAAGGAAGTCTTGGAAGCCCAAACAGGATACTCGTACTTTGAATAATATAAAGGTTAGAGCTAATATGTAAGGGGGACTTGGAAGGTTTGGCACAGTCAGAATACAAACAACATTTCCAATGCAATCCGGGAAAAATAAAAGACCTACATACATCAACTTGATAATACAGACCAATTAAGTTTATTTTTCAACATAAGATAACAGAATTAGCCAAAAATGAACTCAAAGTAATGCGGAAACAGACTGAACAGCTACAGCAAGTGACTTGTCAAATGAATAACATCGAAATACATGCTATTTACAATGGTGGAACGAAAGATTTGTAACGCCGTAACAGACTTCAAATCAACACAAGGATGCTTCGTATGCGGACACACTTCTGAAGATTTCAATATCATTGAAAAAGTATCCGCCAAATTGCAATGCATCCTGGGAAATTCACTGTTTAGTGAGGATTTTGGGCTTGCGGCATCATATGTCCATACTTTTCTTAGAACAGCGTTGGCCAGGCCAGCGACAACTTACAGTCATCCAACTTTAAAATAAAAAAAACTAAGCCCTTTATGAACCTCCATCTGAATTTGAAGTCGTTTCTGATAAAGAATTGGTCAAATCAGTGGGTTGAGATGGAGTTCCATCTTATGTTTTATTAAAATGATATTACCACAAATTATACCCACCTAAGCTCTATAGTAAATTTTTGTATCACGACCTCTTTTATTTTCTAAAATGTTGGAAGCGTGCAAAGAAAATTCCTGAGCCTAAGGAAAACAATCCTTCGATTGCATCAGATTCTGAGCCTATAAGTATACTGCCTTGTGTGTCTAAAATCTTAGAAAAAGTTTTGTCAAACCCGATCTCAAACCAAATGCGTGCTCATAACTTTTTTTCTCCGGTGCAATCAGTATTTCGAGAAGTCCACAGATGCTCTACGGCTTTAGAGACAGGACGGTTGGTCTTATAAAAGACTTTTTAAGTCATCGAACTCAAAAGGCTAAAGTTGCCAATAGTTCATGTAATTCAATCAGCTTGCTTGCTGACGTCCCACAGGGTTCCATCTTAGGTAATATTTTTTTCTGCATGTTTCTAAACGACTTAACACATGTTTGAAAAAACGTCATATTACATCCCTACGTTGATGATGCTCAAATTTATCTTTCGGAACCTTTTAACTTATTGGAAGAACTAACTTGCAGAATAAATGGAAAACTGGATGAGATTTACAAATCCAGCTAAATCCCAAATTATTGCCATCTCTAGACAGAAATTTGATACTAGTAATCTATACATTCAGACCTTTGGAACGCTCTTCAAAGTGCTGAGCCCTCTTCGTCAGTCAATCCGCTGTTTGTTGATAAACAGTGTCAGCCAAAAGCAACCCGTTTCTGAATTGAAAACCATTAGGCTTGAGATTCTCCAATACCGACAGTTCGTCAGTGATCTAAGACTATTCTTTGGATGGAGTGCAATACTTTTGTGTTTTCATGTGGGAGCGCTCTATGTACTTTGGCCTTGGAGTTTTCCATGCAGGAACCGGCTTTTGGTTTCAGCCTTTACTTTAGGTGTCTTTGCTTCTTGCCTTTGGGAAGGAGTAATATGGTAGATTTGTCACTTACATATCCCTTACTCGGGTTTTCAGTATACCCTAAGGTTAAGTTAGGTTAGGTTGACGTGGTTGCTAGTATGTGAAACCACATTGAATCTAGTGGACTTTCTCCTAAATCGTTTAAGCACTTGGAATTCCTTAGGAAGCGAAAGACCGTTATTATTTGCTTCTTTTGTTTGTTTCATACGTTTCATATTAAGAGTCCTTTACTGAATAGATGGACTTTTAGGCGAAACTTGTTCCGACTTTCTAGGAAGAGGACATCTTCTTTTGTTATAAGATGGTTATGTTTTATATATTGAAATTTATAATTTGAGCTAAATGGGTAGATTCAATAATTATAATTTCTTTATTACCAATAAACATCAACAAAGGCTATTAGTTGATTTAAAATCTCGTTAAAGTTCCAAAACAACAAATTTCCATCGCAAGAGCACTAGCACTAGGTATTAAAAACTTATATTTTCCAAAAAAAATAATATGCAAATGCAAAAATATATTTCCGTATTCTAGCACTGAAGTATCATAAATTTTCATGAGAAGCTTAACAAGCCACATCCCACATACCTATCATTTATGCAGCCCACAGAAATATAGAAACGACTTCCGTAGATAAATAATATTCCAAGGAACGAATCTAATAAACAAAGTATGTTTCTTATTATAACGGTCGAGTACCAAAATCTATAGACATCTATGTGTATCCTTATAGTATTGAGCATCGATGAGATGTGGATTCCATACAAAATCTATACAGGGTCCTTATAATATGCACAAGAGGTGTTAGGATCTTTTTGTGTCCCTATGGGAGATAAATAAATAAACAAGAATTTGCTAATTTTCTGGGTCGATACCCATCATTAACACCAGAGGCTTTAGCTATGAAATTTTGCAGCTCTCTTCCTATTTATTTATGGTTATTCTAAAATAAAGCTCGAAAAAACATGCATATTTTGTATATGTGGGTCGATAGGTCCTTGTTGTTGTTAGATGGAGGATGGTTAGAAGTTCACCACGAGAGGTATATAATTTTTACTAGAGGCTATAAATCTTCCTCATTTTTAGCTACGATGATGTGTGTGTGAAAATTTTACTGGTCATTGTTTGTATTTTGATGAATAGCTTACTTTTGGCTATTTCAGGTTGAGGGGACATAAAATTGGTTGATTTTTTTTTTAAAGTCAAATAATTTTATGTATTTTATGTTATGTTGATGAAACATTCATAAGACAAATTAATGCAATCTTTTTCAATCATCCTTGAGAGCACTCAAACTTCAATTTCATTCAACTTTCTGGTTAGTTACTAAATTTCCATAGCATAAAAACTATTTAAATATCCCACAAATGAATAGAAAATGGAGTATGAAAAATAATTTCAAAATTCATAAAAATCGCACTTTATCAATTACTCAAACAAACTGACATTTTTTGAATAATTAGTTACCTTTAATATTGCATACTTTTTTTTTAATATCCCATAAATGATGAGGTAAGATTTTCTTTAACGTCCTGTGTGGTCTTGAATAAAACTTTAAAAATTATTCTTAAAAAAATGTCCTTTGACCCATTAATAACTAAAACAAACTGACATTTGCGCTGGTATACTAATTTTTGAATATCCTACAAAGGGGAGATAACATCCCATCTAACTTTAAGAATTCATAAAAAAACCGTTTAAGGCAGACCAAATGCTCAAATGTGCTGACACTTAACAACCAATTATTGATAAATTACTTATTTCTAATATCCCACTTTTTTTAAGATACAATTATTAAATTCTTTTCAGTTGGGATGATCTTCCAGGTTCCTTATGATTTTTTCGGAGAGCTGCGTAAATACTGGTCCAGTCGTATTCATTTTGCTTCCACGTACAGCTTCTTAGTTGGGGGTAGTTCAGTGAAAATGCGATTCATCTTTGTTTCAAAATGCTTGATTTTTTCTCTTCAACATCAAGTCTGCATTATTCTTGAATTTAGTTAGTTGGAAAAGTTGATTCCCAAGGTCTTTATTGATGGCTTGACTGTTACTTCCGTGTTGTCTGAAAACTTTAGTTTGATTGCATTACAGCGTGTTGCAACGGCTCGTCTTCAAATGACAGTCACTGGTGTTCGGAAGCAGATGAGTTCGTATTCTTCCCTATTTATCTTCAGTCCCAATTTGAGATATTATTGCCATAGGTTTTTAACATGCTCCTATCAGAAATCTCTGTTGAAAAGCGGTGGCACATTTGATGGATTCGTCTGCATAAGGCTTGGCCTTTGTTTCCGGTAGGTTGGCTGGTTGATCAGTCCAAATTTCGATCCTTGAGGGACCTAGCGTTAATTTAATTGGTCGCTTCCTCCTGATTTTTGGAGTTTCCAGTGACGATATTTTCAGCCACTTCTTTAGGAGAAGTAAGAACATATTATGTCAGTAGCTGCTCCGATGAGCAGATTTCTTCGTTGAACAAGGTCACGGCTTCGGTGGCAGCTGATATCTCCTTAAAAGCGAGTTTCTACTTCTTTGATGAAGTTAAGAAAGTATATGGGAAGCTGTCTTTGAAACCATACTCAAAGTGATTGGCAAACGGTTCAGCTTTTTCAGCAGAAGTTGTCAAAACCACTTTTTCGTGAAGGATGGTGTCTGAAATTGAATTTTTCCTTCACGGACAATAAGTTGCAACAAATTATATTTTATTAAATATCTATCGATTTTCCACAAATTATATTTCTTTCTTTTTTAATGATAAAAGTATTTTTTAATATAAAAAACAACGATTTACAATTTTGTTTGTACTCTTTTTCCACGAAAGATTTTTTTTTTTATTTATTTTTATTCTTCCGTTTTTGTATTACTTTCTTCAAGCACTCCAAAAAAAATGAATTCGAATG
Source organism: Philhelius festivus (assembly GCA_963931855.1). NCBI lineage: Eukaryota > Metazoa > Arthropoda > Insecta > Diptera > Syrphidae > Philhelius > Philhelius festivus. The sequence goes on along the minus strand of OZ007557.1, from coordinate 85,155,112 downwards.
ACTTTTGGCCTTAAAGCTACCATAATACTAAAATAAGTATTGTTTTTAATTTTTACCAAGAAGAATTAAAAAAAAACTTAATTCCTATATCAATTTTTATTCAAAACTTACAAAAAACGAAAACTACATTCAATCTAATTAAAAATTAAAACAGTTATATCAAGCATTTTTTAGTGTTGTACTTTTTTTTATTTTTATGTTGGTACCACCCTGACTGTCCCTTTCAATTTGTTTACCTTAACCCATTTAATTTCATCAAGGCAGCACTCTACAAAAGATTAAAAGCATGAGGTGTAAGTAAAAGTAACCTACATATTTCGGTAATTGTAAGTACATATGTCAAGTTTGTACATAAGGGTTTAACTAGGAACTAAGTTGTTCGCAAACAAAATTAATCAAACTTTATGAATCTTAAATGCGAACATTGGAGACACACATAATGTGCTTGAATAGATATTGCCAACCCATGGTGAAAAAGATAATTTTATTTATCTAAGTAACAATATCAAAAATGCATACCCTATTTATTGTATTTATCCTCAATGTTATTAGACCAGATTATACCAATCCGCTGATATATTATTATTTAATATAATTATGTTTATGTAAATACATTAATACGGTAACATTATGTTATCAAAAATTCGATTTTAAAAATGTCGACAGTGGCAAAGCGAATGATGCTCACATGCATGTGGCGCCGCCACTGTCGATCATAGTTGTGTTTATTTTTTGTTTAAATAACAACTTATGAAAGAAACATTTTTTGGGTTGGGTACGATATCCCACTTTTTATAATCCCGCTTTTTAAAATCCCGTCTCTTATAATCCCGTTTTTATAATCCTCTTTCTTATTACGACGCGTAAGCAGTGAGCTATGCTTGGGCACACTATAGGATTTGGGGTAGGTGCGAAGTTGGGTGTATGCAAAGTTTCTTTAGCATTTAAAGAATCGATACGTTCCCTTTTTTTTTTAATTTATAAAATTGAAAAAATAATAAAATTTAGTTAACATATTAAAAGAGAGCATTCTTGTTTTATTTAACTCTATTTTGGATAAAAGTCGACATTTTCACCGACAAGTTTTCAGTCGACATTTTAATAGTCGACATTTTAAACTGTCGACTTTGTTTTTTGTCGATCAAACTTCAGTCGACATTTTAACAGTCGATGAAATTTATATTTGTCCAGTCGACATTTTTTTGTCGACATTTCGTACGCTTCCCATTATGTTGTGCGTGGAATTTTCAGAATACGTACAACTTAAGAAACTTGTGTATACATAAGACCAGTTTATACCAGTCACATGGTTTCTAAGTATAAATCTATGTAATTTATTGGTCTACTGTTCAAAAAATAAAATAACACTTAAGAAATTATATTTTGTAAAAGTATGTATGTATGTACAATGTACATATATTTTTGATATTTGTCGCTTTGGCAATGATTTTTCTGTTTATACCAGTCAGGATTATTTACGTTTATATTTTTATAAATATAATTTATTTACTACAACAAATTTCAGCACTCCAATGAAGGATAAGATAAAGTTGTTTAAATGGTGAAAAACATTAAAAAAATAAGTATTATAATCGTGGAAAAAATCATATAAGCAGACTCGACTGTACTTCCTAATTTCCCTCAAACATTTTTGAAATAGTTTTATGTGAAAAACAACAGACTTTCTTTCATTTTAAATAAATTAAACGACTTTCAAAATGAAAACGATAGAGAAAAGTGAATTCATCAAAAAAATTTTGTTTTTGCTTGACTGGTATAAATAAAAAATATCTACTTGCGAAAAAAAAAAATAAAAATCACTAAAATTTTCACTAATAGATAATTTAATTTATATTTTCACATGTCTTTAATCTTTCTTCTGAATGGTTAAATATTTGAATATATTGATGATTTCTGATTGGTATAAACTGATCTGAGTCATATTATGTAGGAAGAAAATATATTTTTAATTTGCAGAAAACAATACTGCTAAGAAACCTGTAAACTTAAGGTATTCTAAAAAGTTTCAAGTAGTAACGAATTTCAATTGGTCTAATTTCACACCATCAACATTTTTTAATCTATAAATCTATTTGCGAACGCAAAACATAACATGGGTTCGCTACCACTGTCTTTTATAGCTAGTGGAAGGAAATTGTCATCATCTTTTGTCAGAGCTATTTTTTCCAGTGTGTATTTTCTTCTTGGATTAAAAACTTTCCGTTTTGTTGACGAAAAAAAGTTTCATCAGAATGTGAGCCAGAGAGGATATCACTATTACATAAGCAGAAAACTAAGAAACCCTGCTTGGTTCAGAATTTGTGATGAAACTTATGAAATCATAGAAAATTTTATATCCCTTCGCGCAGTCCACACACAGTTTTTGATTAATGAATTTTTTTGCTACTTGTGACAACTATAAAACCGTTTAACACTTTTGACACAGCTGCTGCTACTGCTACTGTGTTGGTCCCTGATGTTGGGATTGCTTCTTGGTTCTGGAGATGGAGAGTCCTTTGTTGATGCCCGCCTCCGACTACAACTTTACTACTATGGCAATGGCGATGTTGGCATGGGCATGTTGGTTTGGTTGATGTGATTATAAAAAAGGAATGAGGCCATGCGGGGGAGTTGGACTTTGCAGTTTTTCACTTAAGTTAACTAAGCTGATAGCAAATGACTTGGACGTGATGCTGGATGTTGGCATTCGTATTATAAGATGGTGGTGTTGAAGGTTTAAAATATACACTTTCAAGATCCACTGAAATATATAATATGAAGGACTTACATAAGGGAAACAGTTTTTTGATTGGAAAAATAAAAGCAAAAATATTTTTGTACCAGCTGGATTATGAAATGTTTTATGGCGGATATGGAAACGTTATGATTTAAGATGTCAATTCACAGAAGTTACCCTGTATAAGTTCTTCCACTAGAGCTTTTAGTGCACTTAAATAGTTTTAAAAATCCAAAATTCAAACAAACCCCTACTAAGCCTTAAGAATTTTGGCAAATCCTAGTACACCAGATATGAGTATTGTAGTATTTTCTTGATATATTGTAGCTGTTTAAGACTTACTTCTTCAAAAAGTCTGTTAAGATTTTATAAGTGGGATCTTTACTAAAAATATTTTTTTTTTTTTTTTCAAACACAAAAATATCTACATTCCATTTAGAAATTTTAAGAAAATAGGGCATTTTTTGTTTATTCTCACAGTCGTAATTAATTTTTTAAACAACGAACTTTGATAACTCGAATCAAATTATGTGGCCAGAGTTTTTAGAGCTGAAATTTCATAAAATTTTATTTTTATGTCTCGAAATTATATTTGTATTTCTCCATAATATATAGAAACAAGTCCTGAAATCCTTAACAATTACAGATAAATTCCAGCTAATCAAAAAATAAAATGCACGACTGGGTCGCACGAACTTGCTCTTATGTAAAAGACTAAGAATGTCAAGAATGAATGTTATTAGAGAAAAACTGTTCACAAGCATAAAATAAATTTTTTAATAGACGAAAACAACTCCTCTAGTAGTTGGAGCTAAGAACAGGAAGCCATGTGATTCAAATAAATATTACCTTATACAAGGACAAAAATGATACGAGTAGGTTTGGTGGTTTCTTAAAAAATAAGCTTTTATATACAAAATTTTTAAAACGTTTTTAAGGAAAAATTTCGGTACGCCAATTTAAAGTTTTTATTTTTGTTCGAATAAAAATTAAATTTACAAAAAAAAAACAGAGCCGTTTCTGAGATATCGAATTTTCCACGAAAAAATAATTTTTTTTTCAAAAATTCATAAAATAAACTTAAACTTTTTAAAAGCTTCTCTACGAAAAATTTCATTAAAATCCGTTGTATCGATAATGAGAAATTCTACATTCGAAAAAATGGTTCTATGTATAGGTACATTCAGCAATATCCTGATTTCAATTTTTTTCTTATTAAATTATAGATCGTAAAAATTAATCAAAAGAAAAAAAATTTAGTAAAATTCTCGGAACCATTTTCGAGAAAAATACGATTTTCGAAAACCTTTTTTTAACATTTGTCTGGAGGGTACCGTTATTTTTAGGTAAAATAATTTTTTTTTCTTACATCTTGTAATTTAAATTAAGAAACATTTATTTATCAAGTTTAAAAAAAATCGAGCATGGGGTTTTTAAAATAATGAGTTTTTAAAAAAAAATTGTAGGTAATTTTTTTTGAAATCAAAAAAAAAACATTTTTGGAAAATTTGAAAACACAATAATATTCAAACTGTCGGGAGCTTCTCAAAATTAGTTTTACCGTTTTAAAGAAAATAAAAAACCAAAAAAATCGTTCCAAGGAGGGTACCAAAAATAACAAGTTTTTGTAAATTTTTTTAACCATTTTCTAGCTCTAACTAAATGAAAATTTTTAAAGTTTTTTTCTGGCAGGTACCGTTATTTTCGGTCTTAAGAAAAAAGAAAAAATCGTGTGGGGGAAAAAATTAAAAATACTATCTACCAAGTTTCACGAAAATTGGCTGAGCCGTTTAGGATGTAGTCGAAGAGACAGAAAGAATTGCGAGACCCGCTTTTTTTGTCTTCGCTATTATCGTAATGTCATTTTTGATCAAAGTCCATTGTTTGTCTACAGTATAAAAAAATATAACAACAATATTTTATATTTTATTTGATTTTTTATTTTGCATAAACTTATGTTTTAATTTATAATTTGTTTTAATTTTGATGAACAATTTGGATAACTTGACAAATCAAATTTTTTCGTCAATAATAGCAGTTCGAGTTATGAGGACGAAGCATCACATTTTTTTAGTGCCTTCTCCAAAGTAATCTTTCCGAAGAACTTATCCCGAAAAATTTCACAGGTTGGTGGTGTTTTGAGGTGCTCCTCCTTGACCTATGACCCCATAATATTTTGTTTGCCTGTCAAAAACTCAAACATTTCTATCTCATACTAAATTATGTTCGACGACATGGTATTCTGAATCAATTTGTATAAATTCGATTTGACACGCTGCTGTCTATACAAATTGTTTTGCAAAAAAAAATCAATCAAATCCCTCAATATTTTTTTTTGTTTAATTATCCTTCGACCACGATAGGTAGGTATGTAGTCACTGATAGGTACGTTTGTTTTCCAAAGTGACATACAAAAAATTGAAATTTAATGCAGCCAATTGAAAATCCAATTAAAATGAATATTAATGGTTGCAAACAAAAATATACGAAAGACAAATAAATATCGCCTCGTCGTTTGGCCGAAAGTTCTTTTAATGAAATGAAGTTTATTGGTAGATGCAAAAATTTATAAAAAAAAAAGTTTCGATATGTACATATTTGTGTCCATGCATACATATGTTTATCTGCCATCTGTTTACCGGTCTTTTTAACTTGCGAAACATAATATGTACTTTATGGCAAGTTATGCATTCGCAAAAAAAATCAAACTCGAGATTTTGATCAGATTTGACACTAACATGATATGTAATAGTAAAAAAAGTAGGTCTTGCAATTCTTTCGTCTGTCCCATCAGTGTTGTTCCTCTACGTGTCAACTTTAACTGTCTACATTTAAACGTAAACTATTGTGTCGACAATGTCAGCAATCATGTATACACTAATTGTTGCAATTTGATATTTGTCAAGGCATATAGGCTTGATTTTAGTAAAATTTGCTAAATACTGGTGAAAACCTTCTTCGAAGGCATAGGTAATTTAAATTCACAATTTTTTTAGAATAAAATATAATCTGTTAAATAAATAAATAAGACAACAGTACAAATGTTTGCCAGCCAACACCAATTACTTCTGATTCTGAAGATGTATCAATAATAATATTGGTCTATTATTATGAGCCAACCTATGAAAACGAGAATGGGGTGAATATATGGATTTATAACAAGCATTATAACTTTTGTAGATGTCTGTTTCTATATAGAACAAGCAATGAGGACGGTGACCAAATAACACTGCTGAACAATAATTCTGTAAGCACATTCTGAATTTCAATACACTTGAGTACTTATACAAAGTTCTTATAAAAAAATTCGAATCAGGAACAGGATCCTTTGATATTAGAAACCAGATATAATTCAGCGATGATATTTATCCTGAACTTCAACATCACAATCCTCAATGTCATAGGGTTCTAGGAGTTATAGTTCTTCTTCTTTACCATTATTGACATTACCAGCAACAAAGCTTAACATAAATAAAAAATGATTTAAGGGTTCAAGCTCCATTGCAACAATTATTATGAACAAGGTTTCAGAAAAATAAGAAGTTGATCTAAAAAAATCCTTTAGTAAACTTGTTTTCAGATTTAGTATCCAACTGGGAGTTGTATAGAATCAATTTCATTAAAAAAAAATTATAAGGAAAATTCGACACTATCGGCAACAATGTTAGACGAGGCATTATGGGAAATGTATTTTTTTAGAATAAATTCGAATAAAAGTAAAATGGTAGTCTCAAGACTCAACAATGCCGATGGAGAAAAAGCATTCCTACAGGCATGGACTCTTATTAGAGAATCTGAGACAGCTCACAAACTGCCAAAAAACCTTGCTGAATCTGTTAATATTACTAACTAGAACTATGCTTTCGACAGAAGCTTACATTTATTGTATACATGGCACAACACTGGTTCCTATACAGTCTAAGCGGCTCGGCCAATTTTCTTTAAAATATTGAAAGGTATATAGCACTGCTATTTTTTTTTTTTTTTTTTTTTTTCAGATACATTTTCTTCTATTGTTTTTAAGAGCAAATATAACGATACTTTTCATGAAACATTTTCTTACGAAAATTTAAAAAACATTTTTTTTAATAATTATTCCACAGATTTAAAAAAAAATAAAAAATTTATTTAGTTAAAGCTAGATAATGGTTGTAAATTTTTTTCGAAAAGGGTTATCTAAAAAAAGGCACCTATAAAAACATTTTTTTTTTTTTTTGGCTTTCGATATTCTCGAAAGCGGTTGTATTTTTTAACTTAAAACTCTTAATAAGTTTGAAAAGGATTTTTAAAATTTTATTTTTTTTTAAACTTAAGATTTCGAAAACGACATGCTCGTTTTTTGTTTGGAACTTAAGAATTAACAGTTTTTTAGTACTATCTAAGAGATGTGGGATTTTTCTTCTAAAGTTTATATAAAAATAACGGTACCTGCCAATCAAAAGTTAAAAAATGTGTTTCAAAAATAGTATTTTTCTCGATCACCGCACCCAGAATTTTGATAAAAAAATCTGTTTGTTTAATTTTTACAATATAAAATTAAATTAATTAAAATATTGCTGAAAGAAACTACTAATCATTTTATAATTTCCAAGCGCTCAATGGTTTATTGAGGGCTTTATAATGTTGAATATCATCATAGCACGAGCAATGGAGAAATTAGGGGGGGGGGGGGGGGGGGGGGGAGAGAATGAATCATTATTCGAGTTTTGACTTTCTCATTATCGTCATAACGAATTTAAATGAAATTTTGTATTCATAAGCTTCTAAGCCTTTTTAAGAAAATTGGATATTAGAACTTAAAATAAATATTTTTTGAATTTACGACACGGGTCATTATTTTTTTTAATTTAATTTTTTATTACACAATTTTTAGAAACTTTTTTTTAACGATTTCAGATTGATGTTCTAGCATAAATTCATATTTACTTATGGCATTCTGTTTTTAGCACCAACTACTAAATAAATGGTTTTAGCAGAAGCACATAATCAGTTTGAAAATTTTGTGAACCTAAACATTTTTCACCAATAACATCCATATTTTAAATTCTAAGTATCTGAAACATAAGAGCAAGTTCGTCCGATATAGTAGTACATTTCATTCACTCCCTGCAAAGGTGTTAAATTAGTTGATTGTGTTTTTTGAAATAAAATTATTTGGAGAAATTAATACAACCTGACATTGGCATTAATTATGTACAGCGTCAAGAATGAATAAATAAATAAATAAATAAATAAATAAACATGAATTTCAAAATACTGACTCTTTTGATTTTTTAGGTCTTCTCCATATTTTATAAATATTACATGTAGCCTTCGCCACCCACAGTCATTACCCAACCCACTAAACGTTTTTGAATGATTGTCTATGGCACTCTTCGCGTCGCTAGGCAAATACATATAAGTTGCGTGAACAATTAGTAAAAGAAAATATTTTTACTTCTAAGTTAAATCCCAATTCTAATTTTAAAGTTTAATATTAAAATTAGAGATCAACCTCAACGGCTCCTAGAGAACTAGAACCTATACGGAAATTTAAAATTTTAACCCTTCCTGGTGTTACTGCCAGCATGGAATGCAGAAAACCTACAATTTTTTGCCGAGTGGGAAGGTCTAAAATAAAAAGTCGATAGAAAGGGAATCGCAACCAGACCACTGGCATGGCAGTACAATGTGTTATTATTCCAAGTTTTACTACAAGTTAAACATTAAGTAAATAAAATAAACTTAAAAGAAATGGAGTTTGACAATGCGGATTTTCAGTTCTAAAAACAACAGCGTTCAATACCTCTCAAACGGATTCTTAAATTTGTGAAAACGCGAGAGCGATATTCTCTTCTTTTAGGGCCTGAATTGTTTGGGGTTGTTGCTATTAACCCCTGAATTATATGAAAAATGTCACACAATTTAAGGTGATCGAGATGCTCCGGGTATGTATCCGATTTTGCTGATTAATTTAAAAAATTATTCTCAGTTTCCCATTGAAACTCTAGCTGTGCCTGTGAGTGGAGTGGCCTGATATTGCTGCAATGGTGTTGTGTATTCTGTTGTTCAATACAGGTGCCAAAATCTTGTCAATCATTCGGTAATACACCTTAGCATAATAAGGACCGCAATAACCCCTCGAGCACAGATTCTATACCACACTGTTATACAAATATTCAATAATAAATAATACCAATGCGTACGACCAATCAGCCACATTACTCATTTCAATAAAATAATTGCAATTCAAAAAAATACACAACATTTATAAAAAATCATACATGTGTATGTATATATATGTGCATGTACTCGTAGGTTCACAAAAAAAAAAAAGAAATACCAAAGATAAACACTTTAATTGCCTTTCAAGTCCAATGGATTGTTTTAATATGGTTCGGTTGTCACCATAAAATAACAATGCAAAATGTTTGAATATATTTCATACAATTTATACTTTGTTTTTAAAATGTGACAGATGAATGTGGTTTGACAAAATCAATATCAAGTGCAATGGGTATAATTGAATATTAAACTTTAAGAAATAATTTATAGAATTAAATTTTTCACATTTCTGTTTCTTAAATTGTAAACTGTTTTTTAAAAGGGACAGATCCATGCTGAAATGGAAGGAAACAAGCTCAGTTTGAGGTATTAATAATATTATTTGGCATTATAGAAGACTTATTGGAAATAGGGTTGCCAGATTTTTCTTGCAACTCGGTGGGACAAGTGGCTTAAATAATGAAAAATCCCGGGATTTCATCATATTGTCCGGGAAAAAATAATTAAAATGCACGACTGGGTCGCACGAACTTGCTGTAAAAGACTAAGAATTTTAAAAATGAATGTTATTATAGAAAAATTAATTTTTAAATGACTAAAACAACTCCTGAAACAGCCTCCAACTAGGTAAACACAGGATGCCATGGGGATTCAAACAAATATTGATCAATGAAAGAACAAAATTATACTTCGTTGTAGTAGTTTCTTAAAAATATAAGCTTTTATATACAAAATTTTTAAATCATTTTTAAGATAAAATATTGGTAAATCAATTTGAAGTTTTTGCTTTTGTTCGAATAAAAATTAAATTAAAAAAAAAGATATTGAGCCATTTTTGAGGTATCGAATTTTCAAAAAAAATTGATATTTGCAAAATTTAAAAAAAAATATTTTTTAGAGTTTTGAAATGCAATGTTTTTTAAACTTTTTAGAAGCTTCTCTTTTCAAAAATGTATTAAAATCCGTTATTCCGATAATGAGAAATTCAAAAGTCGAATAAATGGTTTTGTGGTAGGTACAGTCAGTAATATCTTGATTTAAATTATTTTTTTATTAAATTATAGAATTCTTATACAATTTTAATACACCAATAGTATTTAAACTGCTGGGGAGCTTTAACATAAAAAACTGATCGAAATCGGTCGTACCATTACCATTAACCATCACCTAGCTTTAACTAAATGAAATTTGAGAAAAAAAATATTTATAAAATTTCAAAAAAAATAGTATTCGAACAGACAGACGCTATCATTGTAATATGTAATGTCAACTTTGATCAAAATCTCGAGTTCGATTTTTTTACGAGTGCATAACTTGCCTTATAGTACCTATAAGTCGCAAGCAAAAATCATATAATGCGTGTAGATTAAAATAAATAAATTCTTTTATTAATTACTAATTAAATGACTTTTTTGTCATTTATCATTGCAAATATTTCTCTTTTGTCAATTTTAATGACAGAGATGTTAGTTTACAAAAATACATTTTTCGTTAAGTTAGGTATGTTTGATTGAAATTTTAAAAGTAATTTTTTAAGTTTAAATCGCAATGTAGTGATTGTTCCTTATCACTGAAAGATATTTAGGTACATTAGGCATTATTTTTTGAGTTAGAGTCCCAACCCGGGAAAAAAGCTGTCCCGGCAGGAAAGATGAATTTATGTCTGAAATCCGGGATGTCCCGGGTAAACCGGGACGTCTGGCGACGCTAATTAGAAAGGAACAGCGAATTCAGAAAACCACAAGACTAAGTCTAATGGGGTCAAATTGCATGATATTTGTGGTTAATTTACGTCACCTACCCTAGAGATATATTTTTTTACTCTCAAATCATTCTTGCAAAATGCCCATGTGGCGTTTGCTGTGTTCAACGTTCGCGAGCAGTCTTATTTGAATTACATGATTTCCTCGTTCATATCGTTGAGCAAAAGAAAATTGGTTATTATTGATATGTAGGGCTCGCCGTTGGCACCAACGTTATTCTCGAAGAATTACATATCAATGATGCATTCTAAGGCCCAAAATCGGCACCAAATAGTTTGTATTGCCACCTGCTGAACTTCGTGTGACTTGACGTCGTGTCATATACGGAAATTCGGTTTTTAACATAGTTAATTCAACCATCTCCTTGATAAAGATTCAGCCACTATTGGAGTCATCTTACAAACGCTCCGAAACCCATCTAGCGAACAACCGTTGGCGTTTAGAAATGGTTGCAGGCCCAAGTCGAGACTCAAAATTCCCCAAGTTGAATTATGCGAAAAGACAAATTCTTGTACATAGGAAAGAAATCTTTGGTGTTCCTGTACTCTTTAAGGAACCGTGGCGACCAACGAACATATAATCACGTGACAAAAGATTTAAAAAAAAATACAAGGAGCTTTAAATTGAGACATTTACATATATCGATTTTAAAACCCTATATAATAACATATTTTAACAAACTATTTAGAGTAATGTATAATTCTGGTATCCCTGCCAAACTCATCGCAGAATTGTAGTGGAAAAACCATTTCTCTTGAGAGAATAGCGCAAAACTCTAGCTATTCGTAGGCACCGACGATAATTATATGACTTCATCACTAGCACCTTAGAATCTTTAAATATCTGTCACTTTTTCCATCAAGGTCAGAAAAACACTGATAAATTACTAGCTCAAGAAATATCTAGAAGAACAAATGCATTTCAATGACCAGCAATATGTTTTTCATTTTAATAAGTCCACTTGTAATCTGATATATCGCACCGAACAGTATCACAAGATTTGTCATTTTGGAGAAAGTAAGATTATTGCACTTGATATTTCAAAAGCATTTGATAGAGTTTGGCCTCATTGATTCTCTTATTGAAAATGCGTGCATTTGGTATTGAAGAATCTCTTCTTCGTTGGATTAGAAATAACCTTTCGATCCGCTCATTACAAGTCATATTGGATGGTTTTAAGTCTGTAATTCTTAAAATAAATAATGGTGTGCCACAGGGCTCCGTTTTGTTCCCGATTCTAGTTCTTTTGTCTGAAACTTCAAATCTATTAAATTATTTTGCTGATGATAGTACACTCAGTTTTTCATATTCGTTTCCCGATGCATGTCCTTGTCCTTCGGATGTGGATGTAGAAGGGCAGCGTATGATATGATAATTTCAAAGTTTTTAGTGCATAATATTCATATTTGTTCCAGAAATAAGGTGTTTGAATATAAGAACAAGTACGTGCGATCCAGGCGTGCATTTTATTTTTATCAGAATCGAATAAGCCACTTGTACGAGTACTTTGTAATCCTAATTTGTTTTCTGAAAATTAAATACCTACTCAAAATTCTACACTATTTTGGTCCACAAGTAAATATCTTAGAAATTAAAAGAAACAATATACATATGTAGATACCATCATAATGTATAGCTTTTTGCATCCTGATGAAAGCAATACAAAAAGATAATTATTGCTTGCAAGTCCTTTGAAACATCACAAAAAAAAAAACATACAAAAACGATACACCCGGAAATGGTCAATGACCCAATACTAACTCAGTAGACTGGTGTCTGTTCAATAAATAAATAAATGGAAATCGATTTCCGGCTTCTGACACATTCTTAATAAGACTTTTCTTCGGAATGAGTAAAAGAAGAGACATTATATTTAAGTAAGTAACGTTGCTTAACTGGAAATGACAACTATGTGACATATCAAAAAAGACATTAAATAAACTTGCAAAACAAAATAAAAACACATAATAGACTATGGCAGCCAACCTATAATGAAGAAACCGTTTCGTTTGCTTTCAAATATCTTTTGTTTTGTGTTTTTCAGGTCAGTTGTTTTCAAAGACAAGAATTAATTAAATGGAATAACAAAATTCTATTAGGTTGGGGCAATGCCTTTATCGATAAGTTAATCTGAGATTCAAAATAAAAATTGATAAGAAAAACCCATTAAGATGTGATTCCACTTCATTGAATTCATCATAACAATGTGAAGACTGCGCATTCCCACACTTTAAAATCATATTCTTATTAAGCAGCAGAAATGGGGATATGTGCCTAAGCGTAGCGGGAAATCAAGGTGGTAGTTATTCCGAAGCTGAAAGACCAAGCCTCATGGATACTTAGGACTTTAGATCTATTAGTCTCACGTCTTTTCTCTTAAAAGCATTTAAAGACTAAGGGCCATTTGCTGAAACTAAAGTAGCTTAAGTTCAGCATAAACTCTTATGTGAGAGTTTACGTAGAGGAAATAGTAGAACATAAGCCTTTAGGTTGAACACAAATATTTAAGTTTCGTTTCAGCAAATGGTCCTAATAGACATACGTGTATATGTATGTTTATACGCAGCACACTGAATCCAGAAGTCATATGATCAGCCCACTATAGTTATACGAAAGGTAAAAGTAAGTAAGTTAAAAAAACAGACTGATCAACTCGGAGCTAGGAGGAGTACATGTCAAAGAATTTACTTCCAGAGGCACTCCATAAGGTGGGGTATTTTCTCCAACGTAGTTCTAATGACACTTAAATACAATGTCTGGTAGAATGCATTGGACAAACTTACCAACCTTAAAATCATGATCAAGACACGAGGAATGAAATGTTTTGAAATCACTGGGGCAATAGCTTCTGGAAACCTCAGACTTTCCTATTACAGTAGTGTTTTTTAAGCTGGCAGTGACAGAAGCTGCTAGACAAGTCTCAATGATGGCAAGATGATATTAACTTTTCATTGATACCCAAGCGGTGTCTGCCATTGAAATTAAATCGAAGCTTGTAACTTGCTGTCGCAAAGAGCACAAGATAAGGCTCTGTAGGGTTCCTGGTCAGAATGGTGAACCAAGTAATGAAAGCACTGACAAGCTGTCAAGAATAGGATTAACACTTAATCTTAATCAAGCAGGCATAACAGTTAAGTTCCCACCCTATAGTCCTTAACAATAATCAAGAGATGCAGCTCGCTCTATACCTGTGTTATAACCAGAAAACTATGGCCCAGTTTCAACAAACTAAAGGCCGACCGATCATTCGACTGAGTAAAAAGTCTCTATCTCTTCTCGTGAGCACCACCACCGAACACATCCAACTGGGTTGCAACAAGAAAAAGATAAAACTCAGTAAGGTCGACTTGTGCAGAAGATGCGGTGGCGAGGAGATTCATGAATATACCTTCACACTACCTGTGTCACTGCCCTGTGCTTAATCATCTGAGAAACAAGATCCAAAAAAAAGATACCCATCCAAGACATAGCCAGATTAGTTGCGATATGTACTGGGTACTAGTTACCGTGGGAATCAGAAGAAAAGGAAACTGTCATTTATTTCCTCCATAAATGTTCTGCTCTGGCCAGAATGAGAGCCCAACTATTCGGAACGACCTTAAAGAACTATCTAAACTGAAGATCAAAGACTTGATCTGTTTACTGAACACGACGAATTGGCTATGAGACGAACTTCTATAATGAGTACTCATCGATCTTAAAACCCAAAGCTAATAACCTTCAAGTAGAGGGGAACTCATAAATTCCTCATAGTGTCCCATTAAATCAATAGAGACCGTAAACGCCTGCCCTGCGGATTACCTGCCCTAGAATGAGATTAAGGAAATCACATGACAAATTAATCAATAATAGTCGATCTGCTGAACCGGGACCATTACTGGAATTTGGCGATTTTATATCGGGTTTTTCAATAAGAGCGCTACAAAAGTTTTTTTAAATAAAACAAAAACGGTTTTGGATATCAATGAAATTCTTTATTTCTGTGAAAGTACGTTTGATGGCATTATGTATGGAACTCGATTTCTTTTGCATGGCCACCACGGGCACGCTTGCAGAAGTCCAGACGCTGAACCCAATTTTCGACGGTTTTCAAGCATAAATCGGCCGATACTGCTGCAATTTCACGTTCGAAATTCGTACGAAGTTCATCAATCGCATCAATCGTCGCTGGCTTGTTGGCATAGACCATAGACTTGACGTAGCCCCACAGGAAATAGTCTAACGGCGTCAAATCGCATGACCGAGGCGGCCAAGCGACTGGACCATTTCGTGAGATTTAAATTTTTCCACTAGACGCACAATTGTTGATCTGCTAGGACGATTATGACGACCATAAATTGGACGTAGCGCTCTTAACGTTGAGGCCACTGATTCCGAATTACGGTAGTAAATTTTAATAATTTCGACTCGTTATTGGCTCGTATATCTTTCCATCATGAAATGGCAAACCTTACTGAAGAGAAGAGAGCGGCAAGAAATATGGCGTAGTTTGCTGTCCCTGTCGGTCTACTTTTGTAGCTTCCCTGTTGAAAAACCCTTTAGTTACAGAAAGGCTTGAGGCGTTCAAGTATAAAACGCGATGCCAATTAGTAGGAATAGTCTCAATAGTTCTTGCAGAACAATGGGTCTTTTTTGTAAATGGAGCATATGGAGCTGAAAGTGCAGTCATTGAGTATGCTGCCTTCCAACCATGTTTGGCCTTAAAAGTCATTATTTTAAATTTTTTTAAACTAAATCAATGAGTAAGATATATAATTTTTTTAAAATTAAAATAACGGTTCAAAAAAAGCTCATTGAGAGTCCGGTTATTGTAATTTACAATTTTCGAAAAATGTTGGTTTCGTGAGGAATCCATAACCTCAAAAACTTTAATTCAGAAGATGCATGTTTGAAAAAGCTTTTCACCAATGTCTAATCTAGCGTGAATCGTTAGTATGCAGGTATATTCGCCAAGTCCTTGTATTGACCATAATAACGTTCACCTCTATTTTAGTTCTTCTTTGATATGCAAGCACTACAGTACACTGGTTAAGTTATTTTTTAATTAAACGCCTATTCAATATCCAAAAACTCATTTCGATTTGCCTTAAATAACATTGCCGTCTTTGTATAAATATAAACCAAAAATGTGTCCGTAAAATCCTGATCATCCATTTTTGCCAAGTAGCTATACATTAGCATAACAAAGTTGGTTTTTGAGCGACTTTCTCTCATATACCATCACAACCAAAGGTGTGCTTCGAGTCAAAAGTGCATCTGAAATGAGAATATTTCACTTTGATTCGTTTAAATGAGGGTTGGACTGTTTTTCGATTACTATTCTCCGAGACTATAAAGTACACTTTTCGAAGGTGTGTTACAAAGTTTACCATCATTGTGGCTCTCAAAGGCTGAAACTTAATTGAAATTTCGATTAAAATCGTTTAAAATGCTCCGGTGAATATGTTTAGGATGATGAATATATTGAAGGACATTTAATTAAATCCACTTATTATTTTTACTTGCGATATAGGTACTATAAAGCAAGTTCTGCATTTGCAAAAACAAAACGAACTCGAGATTTTGATCAAAGTTGACATTACGATGATAGCGAAGAAGAAATAAAATGCACGACTGGATCGCACGAACTTGCTCTTATGTAAAAGTACTTTGGGATTAAAAAATACATTTTATAAAAATACAATGCATGGAATTGCCGTCTGATATCATGAAAAAATCAAAAAAAAATATTTGTTTCGAATATTTTTATATACAATATTATTTTAAACTTAAGGGGGCTCCTGGTAAAAATTTTTGGTTAAAATCGTTAGAGCCCATAATGAGAAAGTCGAAAATCAAAAAAACGGTTCTATGACAGGTACCATTAATAACATTTTGCCCGAAACATTTTTTTACAAAAAATGTAGTCCGTATCAATAATATCACACATAATTTATCAAAATCGTTAGAGGCGTTTTCGATATAAATAAGATTATGCAATACGGGTGTATGGGGGGTACCGTTAGTTTTGGAGCTAAGAAAAAACTTCAATTTCCCCTCTAGGGAATCACCGAAGACCCTTAGCTACCGGGATTGAAGAACATAGGTCTAGTGGTTTAGGCTGTAGGAAGAGGTACAGACATACAGACACACTGAAACATGTTTTTTGTGTACTAAATTTTTCTTAAAATTTTCATAAAAAAAATTGATATGCAAATTTTTAGTATTCAATGAAATACATTTTATAAAGTAATTCAAGAATTTATTTGTGTATCCGTTTTCAAGATATTGAATTTTCAAAAAAAAAAAATGTATTATTTTTTTTAAATCCAAAAACTATGTTTTCGAAAAAATTTTTAGATTTTACATTTTCAAATGCATAGGAGCTCCTGCATAAAAATTTTGGTAAAAATCGTTAGAGCCGTTGATGAGAAATTCGAAAATCAAAAAAACCGTTCTATGACAGGTACCGTCAATAACATTTCCCCCCAAATTTGTACACACTAAAAAACATGTTTTAGTATGTCTGTATGTCTGTACCTCTTCCTACATCCTAAACCACTGGACCTATTTTCTTCAATCCCGGTAGTTAAGGGTCTTAGTGATTCCCTAGAGGGGAAATTTAAATTTTTTTTAACTCTAAAACTAACGGTACACCCCATAAAACCGTGGTGCAAAATTTTATTTATCTCGAAAAAGGCTCTAACTATTTTGATAAAAATAAAATGCACGACTCGGTCGCACGAACTATGTAAAAGACTAAGAATTTCAAAATTGAATGTTATTAGAGAAAAACTGTTCATAAGCACAAAATTAATTTTTTAAATGACTAAAACAACTTCTTTAGTAGTTCGAGGTTAAAATAGGATGTCATGCGATTCAAGCAAATGTAGGTTTATACAAGAACAAAAATTAAGTCTTTGTAGTGGTTTAAGAAACCTTAAGCTTTTATATAAAAAATTTTAAAACATTTTTAAGATAAAATTTTGTTCCGCCAATTTAAAGTTTTTATTATTATTCGAATAAAAATTAAATTTACAAAAAAAAATATTGAGGAGTTTTCGAGATATTGAATTTTCCAAAAAAAAATATATTATTTTTTCAAAATTCAAAAAAATATATTTTTCTTAAAGTTTTGAAATTCGTTTTTTGAACTTTTTAGAAGCTTCTCTACAAAAAAATTCATTAAAACCCTTTATGCCGATAATGAGAAATTCAAAATTTGAAAAAATAGTTCTATGGTAGGTACAGTCAGTAATATCTTGTTTTCAAAATTTGTTTTATTAAATTATAGATCTTTAAAATTATTTGAAAGAAAAAAAATTTAAGCAAAATTCTCGGAACCGTTTTGGAGAAAAATACGATTTTCGAAAACCATTTTTTAACATTTCTATTTAAGGTACCCTTATTTTTAGGTAAAATAAATTTTTTTCTAACATCTTGTAGATTATCTTAAGAAACTTTTATTTATCAAGTTTCAAAAAAATCGAGCATGGGGTTTTCGGAATATTGAGTTTTCAAAAAAAAAAATTGTGAAAATTTTTTTAAAAATCCAAAAATTTTTTTTTTGAAAATTTGAATACACTTTAATATTGAAACTTCTGGGGAGCAGGAGCCCCTTAAGTTTAAAATAATATTGCTTAGAAAAATATTCTTTTTTTTTTGTCAAAAACCCCAAGTTTTTTTTGAATATTCAATATCCTTAAAACCTCTGAACGATTATTTTTTGAAATTATTTTCTAAAATCTATACTACCAAATACTTAATACATATTGGAATCCCAAATTTTGTTCTCGAAAATTTTTAAAGAAATTCGTTATATAAAAAATTTGTAAACTTTGTTTTCATAAATTCATACTTTTCCGGAATTTAGACGGCATATTCCATGCATTTTAATATTTTTATCTCATTAAATCGATGTTTTATATTTATTTATAAGCAGTTTTTAAATTCCAAACTACTTTTACATAAAAGCAAGATCGTGCGATCAAGTCGTGCATTTTATTTTGTTTATAATTCAGAGTCAAACAGTTGTAATGAGATCTGATTACCACAAATGGCAAAATGTCCTTATTCCCTTATTCCATGACTCTTAAATTTTTGACTTCATCCAAATTGTGTGAATATGTATGTATGTTCTTAAAAAAAATCTATTAATATTGCATAGATACCATCATTTTCGAAAAATAGAAATAGAATTAGATTTTCATATACAGGGTGCGGCAGCATATCTTCCTATTTTGTCAGTATGTAGGAGTAATAGCGGGCGGGAGTGGTCTCATTCCTTGAAGCGTGACTAACTGACTACACAGTTTTGTTTGGTTCCAGGAAATTCGTCGTCAAGTCGTCATCCGTCGAAACAATGAGGAGGCTAACATTCTAAAAAAAGGAATTTATGATTCTGCACCCTGTATTAATTCATAAGAAATTAGTTATTATTAACATTTTTTCTGTTTAAAGTAATGCATAAGTAACCCCCCCATGCTAAGCCAGATAAAAATGAAAAGTTTGTTTTTTAAAATCCGAAATATATTTTCAACAACTTCTAAAAGAAACCTCTAACTCTAGCCACGTTTTACGCCTGTAAAACCAAGGTTGTAGAATGGCAAGGAAGAATTATAGGTAATTACCTCTAACTCCCGCCTTGTTTAATAATTATTTTTTTTAACCAAATATTACATGGACGTACATTTTTGACGCCAACTGCATTTAATAAAATCCATCTCGAGTTTGGAAACTTCCACTCTCACTTTGTACGTGAACTACATTATTTCGATTGTGATGGCTGGTGCAATAAGTGAAACGCACCTCCAGGATACCACTGCACATCCTCAATACTCAGTACCAATATATTTTCTACCTCTTTACTGGTGATGATGGGTGGTAACACAGTCGAGTCTTTCCCATCCGTATAACATGAGTAAAATCGAAGCTCTGTAAGCTTATGCGTTCCTCTAGCATGTCGATATGATTGTGTAAGTGTAAGTGCTATTTCAACGGTAAACGAGCATTTCCACGGAATTAATTTCCATTTTTGCAACAGCAAAATGCTCGTCTCCAGTGTGTCTGTGTGCATTTTTTATTCCGCATGGTTATGGTTAAGTAAGGTATTCCATTAAGGAATGAGAACTATGCGTGTATGCGAAATTAAACGAGTAGGAATGAATTTATATTAATTATATACAAAAGATAACGGAGTGCGTGGAATGCAAGAGCATTTAACAACGACGACGGTAAGAGGGACTGAAAATTTAAAATGGTTAAAATGGTTGTTCTACTGCGTAACGCTGAGATGTTGGCGGGCGGCTTAAGTGTAAGTAACACTAATTGCATTATTATGTTTTCGATGAAAATTATTTGAACTCTCTAGACCTACGAACATTTGTCTACCAATGTTTATTTTTAAACAACAACAAAATTGGAGAATAATTTCTGTTGGGATATTTCTCAGTGTTTCTTTTTGTAAGCGTTTGTTTTTTGTCTTTGTATTAAATTTTAAAATAATGTAGACAACGGTATTTCATACTTACGGCCCTGATGAAAGTTTTATCCAGCAACCCCCCCCCCCCCCCCCTTCCTAACACTAAGAAATAATGCCTGTTTAATGCAAATCCTGACCACTTTTTTAAGGTTAAAATTTTAAATGTTACTAACCTTCGTTGGAAGTATGCAATAACTTTTTTTACTTTATTAATTATTTTTTTTATTTATTTAAGAGCTTCTATTGGCGATGTCGAAACTAGGGATCCTGAGAAAACTGATCCAACTGATTCATGACGTTACAAAATATGCGGTGCAAATGAGTATCAGCTCATCCGAGCTATATTCCAGACGTGCACAGGGTTCAGACAAGAAAATGAGATATCATGTGATTTCTTCCACCTAGTCCTAGAGCAGATAGTGCACAAGAGTGGTGTTAACATGGAAGTCATTATCTTCAACAGGTTTTCCCAACAGCTTGGCTATGCGGGCGACATCGGCTGCTCCAAGCGAGTGGTGCTAGAAGCATTCACAGCTATTGAAGAACAGGCGAAACGCGTTGGTCTTGAAGTTAATGCGGACAAAACAAAGTATATGCTATTAACAAGCAAAGCCTCAGCTGTCCATCGCCTAGGACAAAACGTCACTGTTGGTAGCAGTAATTTCGAGGTAGTCAAGGAGTTCACCTACCTCGGAACAAACATCAATCCCACGAACGACTACTTCGGTTTGGCCAAATAAATGGGTTCAAAACTCCTTTCTCGAAAGACTAAGTACACGCTATACAAAACCCTCATTTAACCAGTCCTATTCTACGGCGCCGAGCGTTGGAAGATAATTAAATAAAATGCACGACTGGGTCGCACGAACTTACTCCTATGTAATATATTAGGAATTTTAAAAACGGATGTTATTAAAGAAAACTGTTCATAAGGATAAAATTATTTTTTTAAATTCTTTTAGTAGTATCTAAGAGATAAAAACAGAATGCTATGCAAATACGAATTTATGCAAGAACAAAAATTATAAGTCATTGTAGTGGTTCCTTAAAAAAATAAGCTTTTATGTACAAAATTCTTAAAACATTTTTAATCCTAATTTCCTAATTGTTCGCACTGTTTATTTAACATTATAAGGCTTGTCATAACCCCTTGAGTGCGCGTATAATATAAAAAAAAAATTGGTACGCCAATCTTAAGTTTTTATTATTGTACGAATAAGAGTCTAATTTCCAAAAAAAAATATTAAGCCGTTCTTAAGATATCGATTTTTACAAAAAAAATGACTTTTTTTTCTAAAAATTGAAAAAATATTTTTGTTTTTAAGTTTTGAAATGCAATGTTTTTTTTAAATTTAGGAGCTTCTTTATAAAAAATTTCATTAAAATCCCTTATGCCGATGATGAAAAATTCAAAATTCAAAAAAATCGTTATATGGTAGGTGCAGCCAGTAATATCTAGATTTCAAATTTTTTTATTAAATTATCGATCGTAAAAATTAATCAAGAGAAAAAAAATTTTAGCAAAATTCTCGGAACCGTTTTCGAGAAAATACGATTTTCGAAAACCATCTTGTAGATAATATTACGAAACTTTTACTTGTTAAGTTTGAAAACATATCGATCTTGAGGTTTTTGAAATATTGAGTTTCCAAAGATGAAAATTTGAATATGTAATAATATTCAAAATTTGGAGGAGCTTTAGCATAAAAAAACTGATTTGAATCGGCTGTACCGTTTTCGAGAAAATCAAAAACAAAAAAAATGGACCCAGGGGGGCTACTAAAAAAAAAAGAAAAAAACGTGTTGGGGGGAAAAAATTAAAACACAATTTTGAAGAAAATTGGCCAAGCCGTTTAGGCTATAGTCGAGCCAACAGACAGACAGACAGACAGAATTGCGAGACCCACCTTTTTGGTCTTCGCTATCATCGTAATGGCAACTTTGATCAAAATCTCGAGTTCGATGTTTTTTCCGAATGCATAACTTGCCTTATAGTACCTATAAGAAGAAGACGAATGGAGGAGAAGATTCAATCGTGAATTATACGAGCTGTACCAAGATGTGGATGTAGTCCAAAGATCCAAAACACGTCGACTACACTGGCTCGGTCATATCGAGCGAATGGACAACAATGCTCCAGCCAAGAAAATCTTCGAATCCTGTAATTGGATAAATGGACTTGTCAACAAGCAAAATTGTAAAATTTGGGACAGTCAAAATCACGGCACAAGATTGACTAAATTCCAATGCATTCAGAGAAAGTCATTGTTTGGTGTAGATTTTGAGCTGACGCGACGGCGTCATCAGTCCATACGTTGGTCAGCCCATCAACGTCAAAGGAGAGCGCTATCGGTCTTTATTAATTAATCTATATTGACCGGAACTGGATGAAAAGGACAACCGGCAATATGTGGTTTCAACAGTGGGCGCTGCGTGGTAAGCAGTGCTTTCCACAATGGGCTTTTTCTACGAGTAATTTCCAAACAAATACATCGTGATGTGAATTGGCCAACGAGTTCGGGGGATTTGACCCCGTTTGGCTTCTTCTCATGGAGTTTTCTTAAGTCACAGGTCCATGCCAATAAACCACAAACCGCACCACTGCCCTGAAAGCCCACATAATCAGTGCCATTGATCAAATTTTAACTGATTTAAGAAAGTTATAAAAAAATTGATGGAGGTACGCACGCCACCCAGCAAAGTCGCGGTGGATATGTGAATGATGTTATATTGCATACATAATGGCATATAAAATCCTTCTAAATGAATACAAAATGTCAATCTCACTCACAGTTTGTTTAATTCAAATTTATAAGTAAGAAATAATCAATAGAAAACCATTTAATTATAACATATCTAGTAATAAATCGCAATAATCGTTTTTGTTCTGCATGAAGCTTACAACCAGCTGTTTTTCTTGTGGGTCGAACAAGGGAGGTTTCTTACAACATATCTCTGTAATCTCACACATAAGTTGAAGTTCTCTATAGCCTGACGATGCAAATTTAAATCCCAATTAAATAGACCGCATGCAGGTGTTAGATCATATCTAATAGAAGTTGTCTGCGGCTTTTACCCGCATAGTTAGATTACATCTTTTTCTTACTTAGGATCCTGTGGTCATGTGGTCCTCTGTGTTCCTGTATACATCTGGTTTAGTCAAACGGCAAACTTTAAGCTGGAAATCAATAAGCAGATAATCCAATTTTCCCTCTTTAGATGGCAAACGGTATATGACTACACCAACCCTTGTACTTATATGCTATATTCCTATCACCAACCCTACCAAACGATATTTAACCAGCCCAGCTATAACAATCTAAAGAAGCTTACACAATTCCCATTTCAATTGGCTTGACCTTACTTAAATGGCCAAGAAGCAATAAAATTTTGGATGCACAGCAGGGAAGTGTATATGTAGCTTTTGTACATAGAATTCCATCGACATGTAGTAAGGTTGTTCACTTCGAAACAGGGTGTTGTTAGAAATTGTGTTGAAGAACTTAAAAAAGAGTGTCCATTGTAATTTAGAATTTTAGTAAAAAATTGTTATATGGATTAAATTGGAACTTTGAACCTGGAACCGTAAGAAAAACTGAGATAATATAATGTCTTATAAGAAGAATGTACTAATTTTAGGTCTAACTATATTGCGGAGCGGACCAGGGCCTAAACCACACAGTTCGATCCCTAACTAGATGTCTCCAATTTAACACACAAAGTTGGTTGACGGTCCTCTTCTGGCGTTACATTCAAAGATTCTCCGGGACGTATTATAAGAGTTTCTTTACTTGAAATGATTATCAATCTTTGGATTTGTACTTTTTAGGGTGAATAGGTGTCAGCTTACAGTTCTCTGTCGTATATTTCCCTTATTCCCCAGAGAATTTTCCTATCACACAGCCTGTAGCCTTCTACACCGCCTTTGACAGGCTTCATCTCTGTGCACTATATATCTGGACCGGATTGATTAGTCTTATAAAGGGACACTTAAGTTGTTCGAGAGAGGACGCTACCACTCAATTGCCTTCTTAACCAACAAAATCGAAAAATTTTATAGGGAACCTTAGGTTAACAATGTGTTTCACTACCTCCCTCGAAGTAATAGCTGTAACGTTATGTTCAAGGCTTTAAACTCGAATGTTCTTTCATGACAGCAACAAATAGGTCTTACCCTCATTGCTCCTAAATCCCATTTATCATCAATCGAATCGACGAGTTTGGCAGGGACTAGACATTGTTCTATAAATCCCATCATATGCGATATTGAAATCAATCCAAAAGTGTTGGCCTTCGAATTGAAGTTCCTATGTTTTTCCCAGATCTGCTAAAAGTGTTTCTGTTGTGGGGCTAACATTTAACTGTCGAACGGCTTCGTCAATTCACATAAAAGATTTTGTAAGTTATGTTAAGAAAAGTTATGCTTTTGCAGTTGGTACGGCTGTATGAGTCATTAATCTTGATGATCGGGCATGCTTTTCTCCGACCAGGCTACCCGAATTTATTAGTGCTTTTCAAGCTGAATTATTGGCTATCAGGGAAGCATGCAAGGTACTCAAACAAAGGGGGTATTTTCGCAGACAGTCAGGCGACTGTTAAAGCCATTAACTCTCCAAATTGATCCAATGCAATGCCAGAACGAACTTGTTAGGCTCAATATTAACCACGATGTCACTCTTATCTGGGTTCCTGTATATTGTGTCTTTGATGGGAATGAATGGGGGTTCGAGCTGGAAAGGCAATACTTCATAAATTACTTGTGGAAAGAGTCAACTCGTAGTTATGATGGCCAATATTCCCTCAATTTTTATTATAGAATTAAACCGTAGGAGGAGCAGTTTAACTAACTGCATTACATCTAGAAAGACTTTGTCCCAGCTTTAGTAAATCCAGAACAAATGATCTGATATGCAGAAACCAGACAGGATATCGTATGCAGGCATTCCTCACAACACTAACTATCAAAGCTGTGGTGTGGAGACTAGCGGGATAAGGAAACAATCCTTCATTTCCTCTGCAAATGCCCTGTTCTCGCCAAATCAGGAGCACAATCATTAGGAAGGGCGTTTTTTGATGGCATTGACGAACTTTCGGAAATGAAGATCTAAGACTTGATCTCTTTTCTCAACGTGACGAAATGGCTCTAGACGAACTTCAATTACTTCTATGCCGTGCCCTTCGGTTAACTTCTTATATCCCGAGCTAGCAGACTGACTGCTTTGACGGAAGTATATACGGCGCGGGGGCAAGATGATCACTCAATCGGATTGACTACTGTTTCAGCACCAGTCAAGAAGCTGCCTAGCTTGGTACAGTGAAGATTGTGTCGAATGAGTGTCTGGTTGAGTGAGTTATCCAAATTCCGGATGATTGTGCAAAAGCAAACACACAACACCTACTAGATCGTTTCTTATTTTTGAACTTAGTCCATACTGGATGACTCCGTGAGAATGTTCAAAATTTTCCATATCGATTTAATCCAAGGTTTTACATGAATTTTGGTATTTAAATGGCTGACTTCAGCTCTAATTGGGCCACAGGGCAAGATTGCCAGTGGCAGCCATTTCTACCTGTCTACCTTTTTCTGACAATAGTTTGAAGATTAGTATGGATATCAGTTCCATCAGATTTACTGTACACTTTACTTCGTGTAAATATGGTGCATGTAATTTTTGGTGTAAATCGTCATGATTCAATGCTGCAATCTATCAGCAGACTTTCGGAAATGCTTTTTCCATATATTCTCATCAAAAAGCTCTTTTAACGTTTTTCTGAAACGAAATTCATTCCTGCCTTGTCACCCATCCATTTCCTCCATCGAATACTTCTCTGGCTTTGTTTCTTCCTGAGAAGCCCGGAGTTTGTAATGAACCATTACAAATAAACCCCGCCTCCCCCCGAACTACGCGCCTGTCGATACAGAACAGAGCTGACCGCATGCTGGTATGAGAACTTACTCTTCCCTACCAAGCACCCCTCCCTACCTACGCACCTGTCCCAAATAATAAACTTAAAATACTTACCCAACCAGCCGCATGCTCCCGTAGCATGCGTACACCACGAAGTGTGAACAACAACTGAATAAGAAATCCTCTTATCAGTTGATAACATTTTCCCCACACCACTCAAAGGAACCAACCAGAGCAAACCAGTGTGGTGAATTCGCACGCACGAAAGATCAACAACCAGCAAGGCCGGCACTGAGGACAGCAGCACGACAACGACCATGGTACCTCGGTGGTGAATATCAAAGTAAAATATATGTTGCAGAAGTCTTCCCGCATATCTAAAGGAAAATAAACTTTAAAACGATAAAGCTCACATTTACTTTCATGAGAAAGCAATATAAATAAGAGTCATGCGAGCCACCAAAAGTCAGTCATCATCAGGTACCCAACGAGGACAGGACTCCGCCGCCAGCTCCAGTAGAAGAAGGTAATTTATTCATTGGCTACCCCCCACCAGAGGTAAGGAGCCCTTGAAACCAGAACATAAAGCCGGTGAATGCCGTTGATAGCCGGCGTAAGCCGTTGATAGCCGGGTAAAACCGTTGATAGCCGGGTAAAACCGTTGATAGCCGGCGTAAGCCGTTGATAGCCGGGTAAAACCGTTGATAGCCGGCGTAAGCCGTTGATAGCCGGGTAAAACCGTTGATAGCCGGCGTAAGCCGTTGATAGCCGGGTAAAACCGTTGATAGCCGGCGTAAGCCGTTGATAGCCGGGTAAAACCGTTGATAGCCGGCGTAAGCCGTTGATAGCCGGGTAAAACCGTTGATAGCCGGCGTGAGCCGTTGATAGCCGGGTAAAACCGTTGATAGCCGGGTAAAACCGTTGATAGCCGGGTAAAACCGTTGATAGCCGGGTAAAACCGTTGATAGCCGGCGTAAGCCGTTGATAGCCGGGTAAAACCGTTGATAGCCGGGTAAAACCGTTGATAGCCGGGTAAAACCGTTGATAGCCGGCGTAAGCCGTTGATAGCCGGGTAAAACCGTTGATAGCCGGCGTAAGCCGTTGATAGCCGGGTAAAACCGTTGATAGCCGGGTAAAACCGTTGATAGCCGGCGTAAGCCGTTGATAGCCGGGTAAAACCGTTGATAGCCGGCGTAAGCCGTTGATAGCCGGGTAAAACCGTTGATAGCCGGCGTAAGCCGTTGATAGCCGGGTAAAACCGTTGATAGCCGGCGTAAGCCGTTGATAGCCGGGTAAAACCGTTGATAGCCGGCGTAAGCCGTTGATAGCCGGGTAAAACCGTTGATAGCCGGCGTAAGCCGTTGATAACCAGTGAAAGCTGTTGATACCGTAAGCCGCTGAAAGATAGCGTGGACCGTCAAAATCGATACCAGCCGGAACTCCTGAAGAAGCCAGTTACAGAACTAATATACGAGGACCGTATCCAGTACCCGCTGCAAATAGTAAACCAGCTACGGAGCACAAGCCACCGTTAAAATCAAGATTGTATACCAGAATTATAGTAAAATTAATATTGTAACCCTCTGTATGTAATAAATGTTAATTATTTTTATGAATTGGATTTGTAAATAAAGAAAACCCCTTTAAACTAAAGCTTCTGTACTTACTTTAGTTAGTACCCTGGACACCGGCGAGCGAAACCTCAGCCTTTGACAACAAAGTACATCAGAAATTGGCGCCCGAGCAGGGACCTTTAAGGTCTATTCCGAAAAGAAAAATCCAACATTAAAAATAAAATAACCAGAAACAACATTTTACGAGAGGAGACGAAACAATACCGAACAGAACCTGAAAATTGAAGAAAATAAAACCCGTAAAGTAACCATGTCGGACAACGAAGAAGGATTCGATATTTTTGCCAGCATAGGTGCAATTTACTTGCTAAACAAAGCAGAATTGATGGACCGCATGAAGCGCTTAGGCCTGAACACTGAAGGTACGATGACCATATTACGCGCTCGTTTCAGTGCTCATATAAAAGAAGCCCGAACCCGAAAATCCACTCAAAACCTCTGCGAGGAATTGGAAGAGCTCGTCTTAGAACGAGAATACGCACCAGAGACTGCTAACGCAAAAGCCTCAAATCCTTTGAATAGTCAAAAAGTAGCAATCACCGAAGTGAATAAGTTGCCTGAGCAACAAGGCTACAACAATTATTTTTATCCTGTACCGAACGTACAGTTCCGAGGTGTACATACCTACACGACTACCGCTCCTACCATGTCAACCGCCGCCGCCACCTACCCTGTCATGTCCGAGTACTACCAGGCGACAAAACTCCCAGAGTATAGAAATTGGCGCTATACACAAAATACTAACCAGAGACAGCCAACATACGATGCCACTACCCCGATGGCACCCCAGATGCCAGACCCGAACCAATTCGTACATACTACCAGATCGGTGGCGCAGCCTATCGATATAACTTCATTCAACCGTGAGGCCGACGTAATAAATATAGTCAGAAAATGGGGACTGAAGTTCGATTCCTCTGGAAATGCGCTGGAATTCATGCAACGACTTGAAGAACTTACCGAATGCTATAAAATACACCCCGATGAAATGCTTCGTACCTTTCCAGAAATATTAAGGGGTACCGCTTTGGAATGGTACCGAATAAACCGAGATGGATTTACAACTTGGGAAGACTTTTACAAAATGTTCTTAGAACATTTCTTACCAGCACGGTTCATAAACAAGTTGGAGGATGAAATCACCAAAAAGAGACAGGGGCCGCGAGAAAGGGCCAAAGATTTCATCCATGCAACTCAATACCTCATCCACCAACATCCCACGATGCGTATTGGTGATAGTATTGATCGAATTTATGACCGACTGAGACCGGAGTACCACCTTTATATTCGGCGGAAAGACTTTAAAACTCTGGAAGAACTGACAGCACTAGCGGAAGAGTTCGAGTTCATCCAGAAGGAAAGTCAAAGCCAACCAACCACATCTTCCGGAAGACCAATCCCGAAGACTCTTCCCATGTTGCCCAATCCAACACGTCAAGTGCCAGCACCGCCACCAGACCAGTACGACCGCGCAACCCATTGCTGGAATTGCAAACAGCGAGGACACTCCAGGGTAAACTGCCGCCGCCCCTTTCGCATGTTTTGCGCCTTCTGTGGAGAAGATGGACGATTGACTCGGGATTGTCCTTGCCATCCACATAGAGTTTCCATGATAATGGACCGCCCGCACCCAAACTCAGATTCCGAACTGGCTTCCAGAAACGTAAAGCTAAAGCCTACCAGACCCCAGCAACAAAAGAGAGCACCAGCAGATACCGCCAATATGCCAGCCGGTCAGGGTAGCGAGAGAAAGCTACCAACAAAGGTGACGACACCGACGACACTGAGACCAGTACCGACCACAACCAACACGTCAACAAATGATGCTATTTGGGACACCACGAACAGGCCCCGGACACACGAACTGCCAACCCATGCTGACTTCGACAGTCTGTTTTCAATTTTGGGAACGGCAAACACGATGTCGGGCCTAGCAACAGCCATGGGACCTCCAAATACAGACCGCCGTCAGATTGGCACCAAGAAGGTAATCCCGACCGACCCCTTCGAAACAATCAACATCACCAGCCACAGCTTCTACAAGCCCAGATACCGCCGGCAGAAACTAGTTTTCAGGAGGACTTGGGGGAAAGTAATCGCCCTTATAAAAAGGCCAGGGTTGGCGGAGCTAGTTTTTGGAGGGACTCGAAGATGGGTGACCTATCAGCCATAAGCCAGTTGATTTTTTTTAAAAATTTATTATTATTATTTTTTTTTATCAGGTTTTATTTTTCCGGACTAATTTTTTTTCTTGTTTTTTTTACCCCAACGTTATACCGCTAGACGAGAAAGTTCTCGTCTCCGAAGGGGGAGTGAATTGTAATGAACCATTACAAATAAACCCCGCCTCCCCCCGAACTACGCGCCTGTCGATACAGAACAGAGCTGACCGCATGCTGGTATGAGAACTTACTCTTCCCTACCAAGCACCCCTCCCTACCTACGCACCTGTCCCAAATAATAAACTTAAAATACTTACCCAACCAGCCGCATGCTCCCGTAGCATGCGTACACCACGAAGTGTGAACTAGAGCTGTGTCAATCGGGATCGATTCGATTTTTTTGATCCGATCATCGAAAAGTATTGATGATCGAAATCAATCATTTTAATCGATCTCAATCTCAATCATTTACATGATTCTCGATTCTGGATTCTCGATTTTCTATTTCAATCTCAATCATTTCAATGAGTCTCGATTTTCGATATCAGTTGACTCGATTAATCATGATTTACTTGATTCCATTTCTTCCGATTCAATCAACGTGGATTATGAACGCCAAACGGACGATGGACTGGAACTTCTGGGTTGAACTCGGCATTGAACAACATGATTGATCGGGTTGGTCGTTGATGTTGTAGGCCGCAAAAACAATTGTTGGGTTGAACTGATGTTGTTTGATGTATCAGGATCCGGTATGTTTAATGTGGATTTTTGGACGTTTCTTAATCCATCGGCATCGTAGCCATCCTTTGATGGAATTTGACAGTTTATGACTTGACGAATAGAGGACGAATTCAGTTATGACGTACAAAGTATATTTCGCACCAAATGTCAGCCGAAAGCCTTAAAATTGCACTTTTCCGGAGCAACAAATAAAATCTCTTTTTTTTTGGTATTTTTAGACCTTTCTTAATCCATCGACATCGTAGCCATCCTTTGATGGAATTTGACAGTTTATGACTTGACGAATAGAGGACGAATTCAGTTATGACGTACAAAGTATATTTCGTACCAAATGTTAGCCAAAAGCCCTAAAATTGCACTTTTCCGGAGCAATTATTAAAATCTCTTTTTTTTGGTATTTTTAGACGTTTTTTAATCCATTGACATCGTAGCCATCCTTTGATGGAATTTGACAGTTTATGACTTGACGAATAGAGGACGAATTCAGTTATGACGTACAAAGTATATTTCGCACCAAATGTCAGCCAAAAGCCCTAAAATTGCAATTTTCCGGAGCAACAAATAAACTATCTATTTTTTTTGGTATTTTTAGACGTTTCTTAATCCATCGACATCGTAGCCATCCTTTGATGGAATTTGACAGTTTATGACTTGACGAATAGAGGACGAATTCAGTTATGACGTACAAAGTATATTTCGCACCAAATGTCAGCCGAAAGCCTTAAAATTGCACTTTTCCGGAGCAACAAATAAAATCTCTTTTTTTTTGGTATTTTTAGACCTTTCTTAATCCATCGACATCGTAGCCATCCTTTGATGGAATTTGACAGTTTATGACTTGACGAATAGAGGACGAATTCAGTTATGACGTACAAAGTATATTTCGTACCAAATGTTAGCCAAAAGCCCTAAAATTGCTCTTTTCCGAAGCAACAAATAAAATCACTTTTTCTTGAATTTTTTGACACTTTTTAATCCATGAAGTAGCCATCATCATAGAGAATTTTGTGAGAACTATCAAAACCACAAGTCAATCTTATCATCGAAATCGAAATTAATATCGAATAGGAACAGTATTGAATCATTTCAGTGAAATGAAAATGATCGAATGATCGATTGATTGAAAAGATCGGATCATTTTCGTAATCGATTGTTGAACGATTCGATCATTTGAAATGAACGATTTACACAGCTCTAGAACAACAACTGAATAAGAAATCCTCTTATCAGTTGATAACATTTTCCCCACACCACTCAAAGGAACCAACCAGAGCAAACCAGTGTGGTGAATTCGCACGCACGAAAGATCAACAACCAGCAAGGCCGGCACTGAGGACAGCAGCACGACAACGACCATGGTACCTCGGTGGTGAATATCAAAGTAAAATATATGTTGCAGAAGTCTTCCCGCATATCTAAAGGAAAATAAACTTTAAAACGATAAAGCTCACATTTACTTTCATGAGAAAGCAATATAAATAAGAGTCATGCGAGCCACCAAAAGTCAGTCATCATCAGGTACCCAACGAGGACAGGACTCCGCCGCCAGCTCCAGTAGAAGAAGGTAATTTATTCATTGGCTACCCCCCACCAGAGGTAAGGAGCCCTTGAAACCAGAACATAAAGCCGGTGAATGCCGTTGATAGCCGGCGTAAGCCGTTGATAGCCGGGTAAAACCGTTGATAGCCGGGTAAAACCGTTTATAGCCGGCGTAAGCCGTTGATAGCCGGGTAAAACCGTTGATAGCCGGCGTAAGCCGTTGATAGCCGGGTAAAACCGTTGATAGCCGGCGTAAGCCGTTGATAGCCGGGTAAAACCGTTGATAGCCGGCGTAAGCCGTTGATAGCCGGGTAAAACCGTTGATAGCCGGCGTAAGCCGTTGATAGCCGGGTAAAACCGTTGATAGCCGGCGTGAGCCGTTGATAGCCGGGTAAAACCGTTGATAGCCGGGTAAAACCGTTGATAGCCGGGTAAAACCGTTGATAGCCGGCGTAAGCCGTTGATAGCCGGGTAAAACCGTTGATAGCCGGGTAAAACCGTTGATAGCCGGGTAAAACCGTTGATAGCCGGCGTAAGCCGTTGATAGCCGGGTAAAACCGTTGATAGCCGGCGTAAGCCGTTGATAGCCGGGTAAAACCGTTGATAGCCGGGTAAAACCGTTGATAGCCGGCGTAAGCCGTTGATAGCCGGGTAAAACCGTTGATAGCCGGCGTAAGCCGTTGATAGCCGGGTAAAACCGTTGATAGCCGGCGTAAGCCGTTGATAGCCGGGTAAAACCGTTGATAGCCGGCGTAAGCCGTTGATAGCCGGGTAAAACAGTTGATAGCCGGCGTAAGCCGTTGATAGCCGGGTAAAACCGTTGATAGCCGGCGTAAGCCGTTGATAACCAGTGAAAGCTGTTGATACCGTAAGCCGCTGAAAGATAGCGTGGACCGTCAAAATCGATACCAGCCGGAACTCCTGAAGAAGCCAGTTACAGAACTAATATACGAGGACCGTATCCAGTACCCGCTGCAAATAGTAAACCAGCTACGGAGCACAAGCCATCGTAAAATCAAGATTGTATACCAGAATTATAGTAAAATTAATATTGTAACCCTCTGTATGTAATAAATGTTAATTATTTTTATGAATTGGATTTGTAAATAAAGAAAACCCCTTTAAACTAAAGCTTCTGTACTTACTTTAGTTAGTACCCTGGACACCGGCGAGCGAAACCTCAGCCTTTGACAACAAAGTACATCACAAGTTCTTCTCTCGTCTTCTGCTCGTAGAGCTCTCTAGCAACACCACCGCTTTGTGGGGATCTTGTTAAGCTGACAACTGTTCAGCAGTACTTAATGCTTTCCGCATATGATATCTGAAGAATTTCCTACAATATTTTCTTGTTTTGGTTTTGGTAATGGTCACTGGTGGATTAGTAATGTTTTTTTCCCGGAATTTTGGCGCTCGCAATACAGGAGAAGTGCCTTGCATTGACCGAAATGCATGTCACCTAATGAATGGTATTGAAGGTATTGTTGTTCAAGCTGTACTTTCCCGATATGCCAACAAAAATGGCTGGTCTTTCAAGTTTGACGCTAACATCGCCTGAGATAATTTAAATGTCAAAGGTAGGACAACTCTCATCTACCGTATTTATACTTCCACCTAAACCAAGGATCAAAAATCAAGCCCCTTTAAATATTTTGTATTGGGCCTATATGTGCTATTAAACATTGGCTTACTGTGCAAGGAATACCCTGTTATCTTTCGGATTAAGCTATTTAGTTTGTGAGACCTCCTTTCGGCATACTTTTTGAGGCACCTAATATTGTCAGTGATAGGATATAAGGGTGTAAGTTATGTTCTATTGCGGGCTTCGTTGCTATTCTCAAATCCAATTTTTTTTTCGGCACTTAAAGAAAAGTGGGATTTCCTTTACAAAAATGTTATTCCACTACGAAGACGATGGCGATTATAAGTTTTTGCAAGTATTGCTGTGTACTTTGTTTTTCTTTTTTTTTTTTAAGATAGATTGAGGCCGATGGGGGTGGAATAATCGAATTCTAAGGTGTTTGATGCCAAATGTGGGTCAATAGAGTGCGAGAATCAGACAAAGGCCGGCCGGTATAAAAATGTGTGAAGGTTTTGTTGCAAATTGTTTTTGTCTAAGATGAAGCATAGAAGGGGTTTGTTTTTGTCAAACGATGATGGATTTTGATACTAAGTATTTTGTTTGAAAATTATTGAACAAAAGTCTTGGGGAATTTTATTGTTCTTGATTCATGTCTGTACTAAAGCTTCTTATGATAAGATTTTCCTGGGAAATATTTTAAACACTTTTCATATTCTAAGGCGAAGTCAGTTATCTCCAAACACTTTTCGCTGCTATTTTCGAGAAAAATGGTGAGGATGGTTTAGGGTCAAGTATGTGGAAAACATGTTATGCATATGCAGCAAAGTATTTCCGATTCAAGTTGGTTTAAATCAAGAATGCCATCTAGTGGTTTCTTTTTAAATCATAGGTTATTTTCACACTGACAGCTGTTTCCCGCTCGAAATCTTGACAGAAAGTCAGTATCATACCACCGCGGAACGAAATGCGTCGCTTTAGTCCTGCACAACGTTGGGAAATATTGAAAACTTATTTGAAAAGGAGTTTTTTACCGAAATGAAACACCCACCTCGGCTGCGATGAAAGAGAACACGAAAAAAGTAGTTCCGCCAATTCCGTCCATCTGCGTCTGTCTGAAAATCTGTACCTCTCCTTACAGCCTTAACAACTGAAGCTATTATCTTGAAACTCGGAAGCTACTTAAGGTTCGTTGGTGATTGCCTTAAAAAGAAATTTAACTTTTTTAGCTCCAAAATAACAAAACCTAAATTATTTCAAAAACCGCTCTTATGATTTCGATACAAAAAAAAATTAAGTGTGCTATCATGGATATGAACTACATTTTGGTCAAATAAAATTAAAAAAAAAAAACACTATACTTAACTCTACCTGCCATAGAAACGTTTTTTTGATTTTTGACTTTCTCATTAATGGCTTTAACGATTTCGATCAAAGTTTTTACACAGGAGCTCCTCTGAATTTGAAAAACATTGTTGAAAAAAAATTCGCAAAAAAAAAGTTTTTATGTTTAAAAAAAAAATCTATTTTTTGTTTTAATTTAATATATTAAAAACGGGTACACAATTATGTCCAATGTCAATGTATCAAATATTTTTCTTGAAAAATCAATATCTTTTGAAATTATTTCCTGTATATTAATAAATACTTGAAACCTTAAAATTATTTCTTATATAAAAATGTATTTATAATAAAACTATTTTTTAAACTTTGTTTGCATAAATTCATTAGTCTAGAAATGAGACAGAAACTTTAAGCATTTGAACATTTTTCTCTAATTAAATTCATATTTTTTTATTTATAAGCAATTTTTAAATTACATGTCTGTAGAAAACGCATTTAAATATATTTTCTTAAAAGGTGGACTTAAGGGTATTTAGTAATTCCCTAGAGTGTAAATTTAATTTCTTTAGCATCCAAAACAAGGGTTTCTGTCATAGAACATTTAATTTGCGCTTCTCTCATTGAATTCTCAACCAATTAATCCAAATTCTTATACACGAGTTTCTTAATTTTTTTTGAAATATCATATAATCGAAAGCACGTTTTGGGATTTAAGGAAAAAAAAATAATTAGGCCTATTCTGCCACATCTGTTATTCTGCTATAGATTTTCTGTTATCATAAAAGATTTCCACCTTAAAAGATCTTTTATGATTGGTATTCAGAGGTTCGAACTTTTATAAAAGTCTGTGATGCTACTTCGAAAACGAGATCTGTTATGAAACTGAACTAAATCTGTTATGATAAATCAGCTGTATATACCATCTGACATAATTAAAATGGATAACGAACTAAAAAGTAAACTCTTTGGCTAGGCGCGCGCACATTCAATTTTTAGTTGCACAAAACTGTTTGGTGCATATAATTATATGTTACACAAAATAGCGAATTCATTTTAGGAAATGGCTTAATTTGTATCAAAACACAAACTTTTAGTTGCTCGAACCAAGCAGTTGCGAAACTAAAAATTGAATGTGCGCGCCTAGCCTTACAAACTATTGGTATCCATACAATGGAACACGATTTTACCTCATATGTTTCTGGTTTCTAGGAATACCATGGCCATACTCTACTTATATTTTTATATGATATGTGTTTTAATATATTTTCTTTCATTTGTCTCCTCTAAAGAACATTTCGTTGACGAAATAAAAGTTAAATATTAATTTTTAATTGATGCCCCCTTGTAATTATTGAAATCTTTTATGATAAAAGTCACAGAAGTTTGTCTTTTATTCTTTTATGATTTTTAACAGATTTCATAAAAGATTATGGCACGCTGAATACCAAAAATGCTATTCCTAAAAGATTTTTTCTATGTTCGAACGTTTGACAGTTCATAAAAGTTTTCTTAGCAGATTTTATAACAGAATGTAGCGTGCTGAATACCAAAACTAAAATTCATAAAAGATTTGTTGACAGCTCAAACATTTGTATGGAAATTCATAGCAGAATAACAGAATAGAAGAATAAAAGATCTCGACGAATAGGCCTAATGTTGTCTAATTAAAACTAAATCTACTTAAATATTTTTTTATAACCAAAGTTTTTTTCTATTCCAAACTGCTTTAA
This sequence comes from Philhelius festivus, assembly GCA_963931855.1. Classification (NCBI taxonomy): domain Eukaryota; kingdom Metazoa; phylum Arthropoda; class Insecta; order Diptera; family Syrphidae; genus Philhelius; species Philhelius festivus. The sequence goes on along the minus strand of OZ007557.1, from coordinate 85,118,250 downwards.
AAGCAAGCCCGTGCGATCCAATAGAGCATTTTATTTTTGCATAAATTCATATCTACTCGTATAAGCTGGCATTACTTTTTTAAGTTAAGTTTTTTTAAGTTTATGAATGCTTACAGCGCAGTTTGCAATTTGAACATGCAAACATTTCCTATCTCTCATTCGTTTGGTAAGAAGTCTGATATTCAAAAAATAAATGATGGAGTGCCCCAAGGCTGCGTTTTATCTCCGATACTTTTCATAAATGATCTTTTATCTAAAACTTCTAATCCACTTCATTTAAAGCAGCATCAGCTTTTCATGTTCGATTTTTGACTCACAAACTTGTTCTTGCGTTGTGGAAATGACAGCGTAGTTCACTAGATTCCGATCCTGACAATATTAAACAAAATACAATTAAGTACTAACAAGAATTGGCATTTAAAGCTTAGAAAATACAAGGCTGTCTTTTGTCGGCCAAGAGCAATATGCCACCCATGCCAATGTTCATAAATGAACTTGAATGAAAGAAATTGAAAAACTTCACATTACCAATATAATATGCTATATTGGCCATCTTTTATGGAATGATCATGTATTCGACTTATCCAAAACTCAGAGTAATGCTTACGTTTTCTTAGGAGGTGTGAAAAATTGTTTCCCTTTCTGATCTGACCACTTTATATATAATTCATAAGCTCATAAAGTACTTAACTATAACTCTGATATCTGGACTTGCATCCCCATTACCCATTTGAACCTGTTGGAGAACCTTGATCCTACAATCATCTATTGTGGAAACTTTTATTGTTATTGTATATATTCATCAGTTAACCTTTGAACCTTGAGTACTGTCAAATAAAGAGATTCTTTCTTTAGCCGCACTACTCGAATGTGAAATAATTTGCTTTTCTTGATTTTTCTTTGTGATATACAAGGTTTCAAGAACAAAGCGCATCGCGTCTCTTTTTGAATCCTCTCTAATTTACCTAAGCCCTGGCGCTGTGCCGTAACTTTATAAGCAAACTCATGATCCCCTGAAAAAAATGTGTTAGATTTTCTCTAATTACAACCTGTTACGAGTATATAAATCTACATATATACAAATTTCAAATCATTGGATCTAACCACAATTTTGCAGAATTTTAGTTTTGGAGATTTTTTAGTTTTTTCAAATTCGTTTATTTTCCAATTATGTATATTTTCAATGTGCTAATTCAATACTCGTAATGTCGTAATAGTTTCATAATAATTAACTTCATATTTACCAAAAATCAACAGAACTAATTACGAGTAGCAATACATTATACAATACCAAACACTTACTGAAAACTCAAATAATACCTTGACCAGGTAGTTTTCACTTGCACGCAACCTAAGCGTCCAAACGTCCTTGCAGTCTCCAGACCATAAAACCCAAAGCTTACTCAATCAGAAATACCTAATACATTTTCTGTCGGTTGGTTTTTCCTGTTGTATAGTTTTAATACCAAAGTGCACACACTCCCTGCCTCAAGAAACAATAAACTGATGTTCTTATCTTCATAAATATGGATTATTATCCCTTAAACTGACCGAATGAGTTGTTGGTCTTGGTGAATTTTCCCAACTTAAGGATGAAACCCGTACCTATAGAAAAAAAAATCTTACCAAGATCCGATTACCCCAATCAATTTATTATACATGGAGTCATCCAGCCACCTCTTTTGCATGCAGTAACGAATGAGTACTCAAGTCTATTGTTCGAAGACTTTCTTTGACACAAAAATAATTTAGGTACATAGTACTACATTCCAGAGCAAACCTGGACAATTTCTAGACTATCACCATCATGAATCAATTACAATTGAGCCCCTCAAGCTAACTCAATTTGCATAAAGTATACCCAAGTTTCTATCTGAAAATAGAGTAAAAGTTCTCAAGCATTTTATACGCAATGGAGCTTAAGGAAGTGATTATCATGTGATGGTGATGCTGTGCAGTTAAGCCATGTTAGGTATGTTGGTTGGTTCGTTGATGTCCTTTAACAAGAGTTACTGGTATGGATGGTGCTTTAGTATATTTTATATGGCCCCTTATCCTCTGCCCCTATAGATTTCACATGAAATGATGTCATATATATGAGTTTGTAACCTCAGGTGGAACCATTTAAATATTAAGAGAGAGGTATGCCTTTTTGTGTTCATTTTCGAAGCCTTAGGTGAAAATTTTCAGTTTGAAGATTCATTTTGGTACTTTGTTGGTACAAAAGGATTAAAGTACTTTTATGAAAAATTTCATAAAGCAACTTGAGATAATTGATGAACAAGTGCAATCAATTTTTTAAACAACAAAAAATTAGACGAGTAGCAAATTAGACATATGTACGAGTATATGTAAGCTCTAATCTCCTCTTGCATGAATGAATAAGCACAAAAAAATGTTCTTCAGGAAAAGACGTCTGTTTAATGACTTGAAAGTTTTCAAGCTAAACTTCAAGTTAAACTGAAGACAATTATTAGAATGTGAAAGGTTAAGTTAGATACGAGAAAATGTAAAGGAGGATGCTATGCGGTGAGCAGCGAAGTTCTGGGCGTTAAGTCTTCTTCCGGGAGTCAGTAAGGTATTCGAAAAAGTTAATAATAGACCTCTATCTATGTTGGCGGAGGCCAACAATATAACACCGGATTCTCAGTTTGGTTCTTAGGCGGAGTATGATCCAATTTATTCCACCTCTTAACTGGTATCCGATATACATATAAAGCAACAAATCTAAAAAGTAGTGTACAGGTGCATGTATAGCTTTCAACATCTTATGGTTAGAGGGTTTCTAACTAAAGCTGACCAGACTTGACATAAGTAAAGCTATGCAATATACATTTTGAAAATTAATTTAACCAAATTGCAAATAGATTTAACCCAAAAACAAATAGATTTAATCCAAACCCAAATTGATTTAAGCAGTTAGCAAATAAATTTAGACTAATAGCAAACCAATTAAAATTACTAATAATTTAAATGGATTTTTGTTTGGGTTAAATCTATTTGCTCTTTACTTCAAATTATTTCCATGTTTGTTAAATTGATTGTGTATTGAGTAAAATTAATTTGGGAATGCTAAATATTGCCTTATGATATGATCAATGGTAGAAAGTTTGATGTTTCAAAAATTTGCGCAAGTTTTAGTCGAATTAACACCATGTTAAAAGTCTTTAAGTATATCACGAGGTTAAAACGACGATTTTGCACATTTTAATCGAATTTAGATTCACGATAAAAATGAACTTCCAGAAATCAGAAACTGTTATATTTAGAACCCCGTTGCAAGAAGTCTCAGGGGATACGAGGAAAATCTTAAGCAATTTTGATCGTAGTGATTTGAATTGTGTCTGGTAGATGACTTCGCTTGGGCAGAATGTCCATTTTGGTACCAGCTGTGTGGCATTTAGAGCCCAAGTCAGGTTATAATGTCGTTCACCATCGGTGTCATCTAATTCGAGCCGAACTAACTTTATTTTCTCAAGAACGGTACATACCGATATTAATCATTTTATTTTTATGTCAAAGTAATCCAAAATTTTGGATTGTATTAAGTATTAAAATTTTCAAAAACATTTTGTATGGATTTACAAAAAAAAAATAAAAATTTTCTTCCAAACTTGATATTTCTAAAACCCTATAGATACTCGATTTTTTGAAACTTGACTTGACATTTGAAAGTTTTTTAATACAATTTACAAGATGTGATAAAAAAAAATTAAAAATGACAATGCCCACCATACAAATGTAAAAAAATGGTTTTTGAAAAACGTATTTTTCTCGAAAACGGCACCTAGAATTTCGACAAATTGAAACTAAGATATTCCTGACTGAACCATAGAATCATTTTTTCGAGTTTTGAATTTCTCATGATCGGCATATCGGATTTTAATGAAATTTTGTACAGAAAACTTTTAGAAATGTTTGAAAAACATTGTATTTCAAAACTAAAAAAAAAAATTTTTTGAAATACAAGAAAACACTACAAGGCTTTTTTAATATTTGTTCCTGCATTAATTAAAATCACATGGCATCCTGTTTTTAGCTCCAACTGCTAAAGGAATTGTTGCAGTCATTTAAAAAAATAATTTTATGGTCATGAAAATTTTTCCAGTAACATTCATTTAATTTTTTTTGGAATAAAACACATTCAAGTTTGAAATCAATTTGAAGTTCGTAAAGAAACAAGACCTAGAGACCTACATCTTTCAAGCTTTAAATGTTCTCGGCAGGAATCATGGAGACCTACAATATTCTACTTTACTGAGTCCGAACTTCACTTCTTCGCAAGAGGCAGTACCCCTTGAAAAAATATTTCCTTCTTTCATATTTAGTTTACAGCGACTAAGGAAAGAACGTGTACCTCCCACATGACAATGGAACTCACTAACCATTTTGCCAAGGCATTGCAATAAATATGTTAAAATTATAAAAAAGTATAAAAAGTGCACTCGTTCATTTAAATGAAAATGTATGCAAAGTTGAAGCGAGTTTGAACTACGTTTCTACGATTGCGTTCGCTAAGTGAAGTTGAGTCGAAATCAAAGGGCACGGTAGTGCCTAGCCAAGTTCTGGCACTACACCCTTTTTACAGGAACAAACTCAGGCGATTTTTGACCCCTCCCTATCTTCAGTACCAATAAAGTCAGAAACTTAAAATTCCGAAAATTTGCTAAGCTCTTCAGGCACAGGCGCCTCACTAAATTTCAACTTTCTAGCTTCAGCGGTTCCTGAGATATTTGGCCTCAAAAATCACAAAAACCGTAACTGACTGACTCACTGACTGACTGACAGATCATCAAAATTATGGGGCACTTCCCGACATCGTAGAATATTGTAATTTTGCACAACAGTAGGTCTTGTCATGCAAGCAGAGGAAAAAATCGAAAATTTGAAGTTTTCCATTCAGGAGGCGTGGTATCCGCCCACTTTCTCCGAATTGGTGTTGGTTGAATGGAGCACTTCCGACTGCTGTAAAACGATGAAATTTGGTAAAGTGGTAGGGCTAAAATTGCATACAAAGAATAAAATAATAAATTTGAGGTTTTCCATTCAGGGGCGTGGTATCCGCCTACGTCTTCGTAACTGATGTAAATTATATATGACACACTTCCGATTGCAGTAGAACAATGCAATTTGGTAGAACGGTAGGGCTCAGATTGCATATAAAGGACCAAAAATAAAAATTTAGGTTTTCCATTTAGAGGGCGTGGTATCCGCCCACTTTGTCCGAATTGGTGTTGGTTGAATGGAGCACTTCCGACTACTGTAAAACGATGAAATTTGGTAAAACGGTAGGGCTTCAATTACAAACAAAGAAAAAAATATAAAGTAGGTTTTCCATTCAGGGGCGTGGTATCCGCCCATTTTCTGAGAAAATGTTTAATTTATATGGAGCACTTCTGATTGCAGTAGAATGATGAAATTTGGTAGAGCGGTATAGCTTAATGTACATTCGAAGCGAAAAATAGAAAATCTAAGATTTTTTATTCGAAGTGTCTTTTTATTGTAATTTTGAAACTATATATGCAGCTTGAAAATTCATGACTTTTCTTAGAACTAGAGTGCTGGATTTGGTTCTCTATGTTATGTTAACATGAATGAAAAAATAAAACATTTGCATTCCTGAAAAAATTATGAGTTTACATAAAAAAACTCTTAACTGTAATGTGAACTATAATCAAACCACTAATTAGGCTATTAATTGGTGTGCTACCTTCATTTAAAAAAAGGCTTTAAAATTGCAACAAAAACATCATCGCATCTTCAATAATTATCAACAATTATTGCTTTTTTATGACTTTGAGCGGACTAGTATTAGTACCTACTTAGTACCTTCATGAAGTAAAAACTTGGCGTACTTTTAGATCTCATTACTTTTCACGGCTGACTTGTTACACAAAGGTTTTTGTATAGAAGAACTTGGCTCTTTTTTTTAGCATTTATGTTTTTGGTCTGATCTATCTATTCGCAACCTTCATCATACTTCAGTTTATTTGGAATGAAGAACCTTTTAAACTTAGTTGTAAAAATATTAATAGGGAACCCTTAGAATCCATCACCGGCAGAAGTGACAATCATTATTTAGATGAATCTGACAGATGTATAATTGCAAATCAATAATTTATGTTGTTTTTTATCATTAATAGTCATGGGTGAACGCAGGTAGGGGTTTTACGGGTGGGTCCCAAAATTCTGTCTGTCTGTCTGTTCGACTACGGCCTAAAAGGCTGGGCCGATTTTCGTTACACTTGGTAGATATCGTTTTGAATTTCCCCCCCCCCCCCACACGTTTTTTTCCTTTTTTTTTAAGTCCAAAAATAACGGTACCTACCACACGAAGTTTTTTTCGAAATTTTACAAATATTTTTTTCAAAAACTGTCCCACAGAATTAAAAAACAAAAATCATAAAATTTCATTTAGTTAAAACTAAAACTTTTCCAAAAAGTGGTTATTCTTGGAAGCTCCCTTGGACCCAATTTTTTGGTTTTTGATTTTCTCGAAAACAGCACCACCAATTTTTATCATTATGAAGCCCCTCCAAGGTTTAAATATTATTGCGTACACAAATTTTAAGAGGTTTTTTTTTGGATTCTTAAAAAATATTTCGAAAACCCTATGCTCGATTTTCATTTCGATTAATCTTTATTTGTAGAGAGGCTTCTAAAAAGTTAAAAAAAAAACATTGCATTTTAAGACTTTAAAAAAATATTTTTTGAATTTTTGAAAAAAAAAATAATTTTTTGTTTTAAAAATTCGATATCTCAAAAACGGATCAAAATTTTTTTTAACAAACCACTAAAACGAATTACAATTTTGTTAAAATACATATTTACTCAAAACACATGGCATCCTGTGTTTAGCTCCAACTACTAAAAGAGTTTTAGTCATTTAAATAATTAATTTTATGCTTTTTCTCTAATAACATTAATTTTTGAAATTCTTAGTCTTTTACATAAGAGCAAGTTCGTGCGACCCAGTCGTGCATTTTATTTTCTGTGTCTTCGTATTTTAACGCAACAAATAGACACGAAGCGAACAGCAATTGCGTTTTTGATAATTTACATTATGTATAGGGACTAACGGAGCAAGTTTGAGTTATTGATGGCTCCAAGGAGTGTGTTGAAAAAACTCACTCATTTCGTTTGTGTGAAAGTTACAGTTACAGATGAGTAGCACATAGCACCCTCTGAGGTTTTCGTTATAATTATTTAGTATAGTTAACGTAGGTACCAATTGAGTGTCCTTATGTTTTCGTATAACTCTTTTTCGTATGATCGCAAAAGTATAACAAGTTATAACTTCACGTATTAATATATTCCGGATTTAGTTTTGCAGATTTGGACTACTAGGCGAACATAGAACATAGAACATTGTTAGGCACACTTATGCAATCACTTACACTCTTTTCCTTCTTGTTGCAATTATGATATTATACGAACCAAATAATGGCCTCCATCACAGGGCCCGTAGTAAAAGTCTATGTCTAACAATTAATTCCGGAATAAAAATACCCAAATGGGAAGCACCAAAAACGCCCTCGTAGCCAAATATGTAGGTATCCGATGCAACATCTTTATGATGTTTTGTTTTTGCGATTAGCTGTATGAAATTATTCCGATAGGTCCTATCGCAAATATTGCTAAGTTATACGTATATATGTTAATTACAATAAAGAACGTGTAATTAACAAGAAGTACCTACAATATAGTAATAAAATAATACTCGTATATGTATTTATGAAAATCGAATATTTTTTTGAGAGTGCGAGTGGGAGATATATTATTTTTTTTCCGGCGCCAAAACGTGTTCTATTTTTTGTGATTGGAACGATTGGCTTTGATCGTGGTTAAAATTGAACTCACCGACCATTAATGTTTCCAATCGCAACTTGCCGTTGACCAAACAGTCCACGAAGCATTTTGAGGAAGTTTCGCCCTTGTGCCAATTGCAATGTCAAAACACTATTGTTGAGTTAGCTTACTTGTATTTCTGAAATATTGTTACGACACAATACAATGGGCTGAGTTGGTGCAACCTCGTTTATGCCTCTCGACCAAAATGCAGGACATAGCATAAGTTCTTCAAAAAACTATCTCTGTATTTTTTTTTTCTCTTTTGAAGTTTCACTCAAATGCATTATGGACGTGTTCAACTCTTTGTTATTCAGAAGACTACTTTTCGTTGGTACGAGTAAATGACATTTGATTAAGTGAGCATTTGCTTGATTATATTAGAATCAATGCTTAGTCTGTGGTGTAATCGGCTAAGGTGATTGGTGATTGTCACATTTATGATAATCAAATGTGATAAAATTACATTTTCCGTCTCTTTAAGGAGATCACCAAAAATTATTCAAAAATTTTAAGCATTTTGAGAGACAAGTACTAAAAGTTTAAATAAATATATTTTTTTTTTCCGAGTACTTTTGAATTTTATACTGAACTTAATTTATAAATCCTAACTTTTTATAAATACAAAAAAAAGAACTGAATGTGTGTTGAAGACATATGAAAATATGTACATCCATACATATATATGTAATAGGTGTTTATTCACTTGGATATTTTGAATTTAGTAAATCTAAAATATTTAATTAATTTCTGAGGCTTATTTTCAAATTCGGACATTTCTATTGTAGTTACAGTTTTCCTGTTTCTCATTTTCAAGTAAATAAATGTAAAACACAAATATGAATTTTAAGTGAAAATGACAACAAAAAAGGTGTCACAAGAAAAACTCAAAAAAATGTGATTGTCACAAGTGACAATCACGTTACGCAGACCGAATCGGTTTATTGTGACTGTCAACTGTTACAAACCACCTAAGCCGATTCTATTCCTGTTCTTTTATGATGACATTAATGAGGAAGAGGTTTTCAAATACAGCTTTTGGGGACAAAAATCGCAAATTATTTATTTGGCGTTTAATTTTGTGTAACTCTGACATTTTTGTACTGTGTGGAGATTATTGGAGACTTTGATTGATGTCAATGTTTTTCCGGAATAATAATTTAAGCTTTGATTGAAATTTTCTGCTAGAGCTCATTCATATATATACATACATATGGGTACATGTCAGCTAACAATTTTCTTTATTGAGAAAAAAAGAACAGAGGGAAATTATTACAGTAACCTGCCTAAAACGTACAACAATAATCCGTAAAAACTTAGAACTATTCATGCCCTCTTTGAGGATGTATCACTTTTTGATTTGCTACATTTAACAAGAGCCAACGTTAAAGCCAAAACAAAGTTAAAAATCTTCAGACTTAACGATTTTGGGCATGACGACTTCATCTACATAAATGAATTTTATAAAAACATATAGTAGAGCCATCACTTCACCCACACTGCGGGGAGTTCATTGGACTGGTCTCGAAATCGTGTTCTAGAAAAAACAGTCGCTTTTTTGGTAAAACTTATAACCAGCGCAGTAATTAAAATTGAATAAAACTCTTGTGTTCACTTTTACAGTAATCCTTTTTTTTAATTTCAAAATCTACCACATTTCACATTTGTCTCTCAACAATCGAATAAAGCGCCATCTAAGCTCTCAATATTTCAACATGTAAAGTCCATTAAATTCACTCTCATTACTGAAGTAAATTATATTCAATGTTAGTTGTGTTGTTGTTTACGCGTTAAAATTTGCTGATCTGAATATTCAATCTCTAAAAAAACACTGCCCACTATAACATTTATTTTTTTTAAGTTAATATTGGCGAATTTTTCCAGGGAAAATTAAAAAAATCGTGTGAAATCTCAGAAGAATTTTGTAGAGTTTAAGAACAGTTGTAAGATGTTACCATACAGACCTTTATCCGAAATGTTTATATACATAGTAATATAACCCTTAAGATAGTGAGTGTGAGAGGGCCATTAAGTTTGTATTCTATTCATTTCATATGTACGCAAAAGAAAGACTTCCAAGTCATAGGTTCGATTTTCAGCAGCTGCAAGAAAAATTTTCAGGAGAAAAATTTGCGAGGAATTGAAATTTTAGGTCTCTAGCTCTAGAGTAGTTAATTTAATTTTAATAATCTAAATTTATTTATAAAATTAAATAAATTTAGCTATTTAAAAATTACTTCAAAAATGAAAATTTCTAAAATGTTCCTAAAAATTGGATTTACCTCAAAAACCTTCAGATTGTATTTTCTAAAAAAAAAATAAAAAACTTTCAAAAAACTCCACGAAATATCTTAATTATACCCCTTGGCTTACTACAATTATTTCACCCTCGAAAGACTCAGCGAAATGAAATAAGATTACCCCCGTTGTTGTCGTCATCGTCGCCGTCTTCGTTGAGATTTAATTGCATCCAATCGATGGCCCCATTATAGGTTTTCTTATTTACCTTCGCCAATGGCCGCTTTATCCCCATAAATTCAAAAACGTTTTTGGCTAAAGTCAAGAAACCCAATAGAAGGAAAAATAAAAAGTAACCGAACATAAAATAGGAAATGAACTTCTCTTGCCTTATCTGATTCTGGCCACTACCAGGACTAGAGTAGCACAATGTCCCAATAATCCTCAAGAGCAGGGACTTCCACTGGCATAAGCAGAATATATACCTAAGCAAGTCCAGCATCATTCAGCAGAAGCAGGAGCAGGGGACGATGATGGAAATCCACAATTTAGTTGGCCACAATCGACCTGTTTTGTAATTCTCACTCTGTGAACGCCGTCGTCGTCGTCCACCACGCCACTGCCGCCGAGGGTATAAGGGCCCTCCGACCATTAAACTATACAGACGGATTTACTAAGGGTAGGCCACCATCCATACGAATCATCAGAACCAACAGGACTCGTATCGTATAGTGGCTTTTTTGGACAATCAAAACCGATTCTTGGAAACGATTCAATTTTAGATTTTCTGTTCCTTGCTCAATGGACTGTAATGTGTACGAGTGTGTGTAACTGTGTTTGAATGTTTGTTTGGTGTATTCGGGCCGATAACATCAAAAAAGGAAAACAGACATTTTACAAGATTAATGAGAGTCTTATAAAGTTTTGACTGTTGTTTCGCCGTTAAGGAGAGAAACTGCTGCTCCTACTCGTTCTTCTTATTTTTTGTTGAGACCAAAACAGAAGGTCTTGGCAACCTAATAATTGTCTTCGCTTTTTTGGTGGGAGCTTGAATTGCAGTAGCTTAAGGAAAATTAAGGGGGTGGGGCCCTGATTCGTGTTTGTTATTATATTGTTGTTTCTTTGTGTGAGTTTCCATTGGATTAAGTTCTTAATAGGTGTTTATTTGAGGGGACCGGACGAACGAATTACGAGTATCACCGTCAAGGCGAGAAGGCTATATAACTTCTGCTAAGTTGAAGATAAAAAAGTTTCCCTGATGATGCTCCAAGAAAGCAGTACATTAATTGAAATAATTACTTTAAGATAAAATGAAAATGGTCAGGTAGTTAATTTTAATTGTTGATTGCAAAACGAAACTTGGTCCATTAAGCAACGATAAATTTTTGTTTGTGCTGTAATATTCTGCTCGTACAATATGCTTTAAGGTCAGAGAAAGTTTATTAAGTCTTCAATTAAAAATTTCAATGGCTTTTTCGGAGGGTTTTCTCTATGTTTTAAGCAATTAAATGATTTTTTGTTTGTAATTGTTGTAGAATCAGAACTGTGCCTACTGCGTTTTTCAGAGAAAACGATATTTTAAGTTTGAATACTACGGAGTCATTATGTTTTAAGCTTTAAAATTAGTTTCAAGAGTCTTTGCGTAGGGCTAGATCTTCTACGACGGAACCAATTTCCTTCAAACTTGGTACAGATCATTTCTATTGAATTTCCTAGGAAAAATATTAAAATTATATTCCAAGCTCACATATCAAAGACTGATCCAACTTTTGCACTAGACATTCTAAAATACTTGGTCCAATATGCAACTAGGGATAAAGAATAGCTCCTCCAAACTGTTTAAAACAACTGCAAGGTTTCGATAAGGAGATATCCTATCGTGTCATTTCCTTAATCTTGTTTTGAAGCAGATAGTACGTAGAGTAGGAGTTACCATCGACTATTGTTTTTTCAACAAAGCTGTTCAACTATGGGGGCATGTATAATAGATGTCGACTTCATAGGGCGTTCCCAAAGTTCTCTAATAGAAAACTTCAAAGCAATTTGCAGAACAGGTGAAGCTTTTGACATTTAAATTAAAGACGTGGATGTAGTCTAGAAAGTCAAAACACGAAAACCACAATGGCTCAAACGGGCCACATCGAGCCAATGATCCAGCCAACAGAGTCTTTGAATAACACCCCATAGGTTTCAGGCGACAAAGAAGACCGGAATTCGACCTTAAAGATCAATCTAATGTAGATGCCATATTGCTTGGGCCAAAGGCCTGCAAGCAGAATGCTAGATAAGGCATTTTTAAATGGGAAGTCGGTTATGTAACCCAGAAGTAGAACGAGTAGCTACAATAATTTTTTGTCTTAACATTTTATCAAAAACGGACCTTATGATTTTGGTAATACTTCTTATCTGGGCTGTCCTAAGCCATTGTAATGTAACTATGGTTTTTGTGCTTCGCAAAATGGATTTTAACGGGTTTCTTGAAAAATATCTTATTTTCTCATTACTCAATTCATCAATGGATTCACCAATTTTGCTTCTACTGAACTTCCATTCATATTCATTAGTTTTGAACTGTTATAATATATAGTTCATTATATCTGTTTGAAAATAAATTCAAATAGTTTTTAAATATTTATTATTTGCTTGCCTAACGACTTGATTTTATTCACCTTCCTTTGAATAAATTCAAAATGAACCTATACAAATTTCAAATTAAAAATAAATCACTTTAAAATTTTGGTCCTGATGGTGCCTTTATCAAAAGCGACTTGCAATTAAATTATTCCATATCAGCAAACAAAACCACAATAAATAAAATGTTCGTTTGGTCTTCTAGCTGTGGCTAGCTGTGTATAGTTCTTTTCGATGGAATACAAACAACACGAAACAAGGCAAAAACCTTTTTTCTTTCTAAACTCACAAGCCACAATAAAACATCAAAAACCAAACGATACTTTTTGATATTTCATGGCCGTTTAACTCGGTCGACTCCGAAAAAAAAGGACGAGAACAGGCATCCAATTTTTCTCATTCAACACTATCTATTCGTGTACATGCAACACCATCTATTGGCAATTTCCATATAAATTGAAAAATTTTCTCATCGATTTTTTTTAAATTCATCTTTCACAGTGTACCCATCAGTATAGGTTGTACCTATATTTTAAGATTCAAGGCCGCACCTAACGAGGTGCTGTGGGTTATTATGCAGCTCTTCCGAAAAAAGCTTACTCCAGATCATAAGACGAGTCCACTTATTATTATAATGGAAGTAGGGTTTTGGTATACAAACACACATTTTACGACTTTAATTCATGAAGGATTTTCATATTCTTATAGGCAAAAAATTGCATTCGAAATCGGAAAGTTTTGAATGGGGTGTATCGGAATTCCGCTTTTCAAAATACCGTTTTTCAAAAATCCCGAAAAAAAAGTTTTAAAATCCCGATTTCTAAAATACCGCTTTTTAAAATCCCGTTTCTTCCCGCCAAACTCGTTTTCCATATTTATATTTGAGGCTAAAAGTTTTAGTAGGGAGAAAAAGTGCTGGGTTGTACAAAATTATTGCGGATCTCGCAAAGGAATCCATTGTTGTGAAAGCCGAAATAAAAAAAATTTAAATGGTGAAACTAAATTATACAAGAAAACTAGGGTTGGGTACGATATCCCGCTTTTTATAATCCCGTTTTAAAAATCCCGTTTTTATAATCCCGCTTTTTATAATCCTGTTTCGTATAATACCGCATTTTTAAATTCCCGCTTTTGATAATCCCGCTTTTTTAAATCCCGTCTCTTATAATCCCCTTTTTTTATAATTCCGTTTCTTATTTCTAATTACGACGTGTGTCCTGCTTGGACACACTATAGGAGGTTGGGTGTATACAAAGTTTCTTTAACATTTAAGGAATCTGGAAAATAACCAACATAAAATCAATAAATTTTAGCTACATATTCTAAAAAACGGGATAAGCGGTATAAGACGGGATTTTAAAAAACGGTTCTTAACTGCCTCAAAACTATAGCTATAGCTAACGTCTATAATGACGTTCTGTCCAAGAAGTGGTTGTTGTATGTCCTTTATTGATGACAGTATATACGAGTACTTGGTCTTGCTCTCATTTACCGCTAAACCCATCTTCTTCGCTTCCGTATCAATGCTCACAAATCAGCCACTGACATCAAGATTTGTTCTTCCAATAATGTCGATGTCGTCGACGTATCCGAGTAATTGAACGGACTTTTGAAGGATTTTGCCTCTTGTGTTGACGCGTGAGTTTTGCACTATTCTTTCAAGAACGATATTGAAGAAGTCACATGACAGAGTATCGCCTTGCCTTGGCTAAAACCTTTTTTGAGCGCGTGCGTTCTAAATCGTCATCCTGCACAAACAGACATGTTTGTCAGGGATGCCGAAACTAGTTCGTCTATATAGTTCGTTCCTATAGATGCTCTCATACGCGGCTTTGAAATCGATGAAAAGGTGGTATGTGTCGATTAGTAGCTCCTGGGTTTTTTCCAAGATTTGCCATAGTGTGAATATTTGATCGATGGTGGACTTTCCTGGTCTATAGCCGCACTGATAAAGGTTGTTGACAAAAGGCCTCAGATGTTCATTATGTGAACGGCAGAAAGGATCTTGTACGTGATATTCAGGAAACTTATGCCTCTGTAGTTAGCGCAGTTCAAAGGGTCTCATTTCTTAAGGATCGGACTGACAATACTGAGGTTCCATTCATGAGGTATCTTTTCTTTCGACAATATTTGACAGATGAGCTGGAATATACTCCCAATAAAGTCATCACTTGCCGCTTTGAACAGTTTGGCAGCGGAGTCATCAGCTCCAGCGTCTTTGTTGGACTTGAGATTCGATCTAGGGTCCCTGACCTGTCCTCGCATGAAGTTCATCATTGGAGATACGGTTAGACCAGAAAATCCACACGAACGTTTGCAGCTTTCTTGTGACAGTGGGTGTTACTTTCCAAGTACTGCATCCATAAAGAAGCACGGATTCTACATTGGAACGGAACAGTCGTAGCTTGGTCTTTAGGCTTATAGAGTTGTTTCTCTCCACAAGTAGAGACAATACTTCCAATGTATTGAAAACTCTCTACCGTCTCTACTGGTTGTCCAGAAATATCTATTTGAGTAGATGAGGAAGTTCCAAGGCTGATCCTTTTAGTTTTTGCCGTATTGATCTTAAGCCCGACGGCTTCGGCTTCTCTCTCCACCCTTGTTTGATGGAGATCTATGATGCTATGAGAGAGTAAGCACACGTCAGCTGCGTAGTCCAGATGTTTCAGGTGTGATAGCAGATTCCACTGAATTCCTCCATTTAAAGTCGACAAAGCTGCATGCAGCACATCACTTATAACCAACAGGAACAGTATTGGTGACAGTATACAACCCTGTCTAACACCACTTTGGATTTCAAACTAATCTGATAATCTTCCTTTATACAGAACGTTACATTTGGATCCTTCATATGTAGCCTCCTTGATTATAGCGACCAATTTATCCGGAATGCCCCTCCTGCGCAAGGCAAGCCAAATAAATTCTTTATTGACATTGTCAAACGCCTTTTCGAAATCGATGAACAGCAGTTGAAGTAGTGATCGACATTCAACGCACTGTTCGATGATGATCCGCAAGGTGTTGATGTAATCCACACAGGAAGATCTAGTACGGAAACCTGCTTGTTCGGCGTCAAGCGTGTCTTCTTGCCATAACCTTCGCTAAAGCAGGCAGCACGCAGATTCCTCTCCAGTTTTCACACTGCGTAAGGTCTCCTTTCTTTGGAAGCTTCACGCGATTTAAAACCGCAGAAAAGTGTTCCTTCCACCTTTTGAGTTGGTCCTCATCCGAAACTAGCAGTGATCCGCCTATGTCCTTTACCAGGGGTTGCTTAGAGCTTTGGACACCTGTTAGCTCTTTGGTAATTATGTAGACGGTCCTACTGTCGCACCTACTTGCGGCCTCTTCTGCTTCTGTTGCCAATGCGTTGATATAGTTACGCTTGTCACGTCGCACGCTACGGTGAATTTCTCTCACCTTCATGCGATACGCAGACTCTAGCTCGTTTCTGCCTGCTGCTGACGTAGCGAGCTTTTCTTTCTTCGATCCTAGCCTAAGTTTCTTCGGAAAGCTAGGCACTATTTCTTCGTTGCGACCGACCGAATACTTTTCGATGGAGGTGGGTTCCGTGCTACTGATTGCTCTCAATCCTTGTGAAAGATGGTCCCCTAGTTGTTGGCGGACTGCGGGACCCTTGAGTTTTTCGGTGTTGAACCTGGGCATTCGGGTGTTTTCCTGGAATCTCAAACTGCAGCTGTTCGTAATCTTACGGTAGCAACCATCAGATGGTGGTCCCGTGCAATTCCCAGGTCTGCACCTCTTCTGTTTCGAACGTCTTGAAGACTGTTTTTAAGTTGCCGACTGATCGCGAAGTGATCAATTTGGTTGGAAGTTGCTTGTCTGTCTGTCGACATCCAGCTGATTTTGTGGCACGTCTTGTGCTCAAACATGGTTCCTCCTATAAGAAGGCGGTTGGGGTTACAAAAATCGACAAAACGTTCGCCATTGTCGTTCCGGTTTCCAACACCATGCTTTCCCATAACATGCCTGAGCCCATCATTGTCATTGCCAACCTTGGCTTTCAAGTCTCTTATTACCATTATGATGTCTCCACGTGGTGTACTATCATAAGCAGGTTATAAAATGCCTCCTTCTCCTCGACAGAGGAGAGCTCCGTTGGGACGTAACACTGTATGATAGTAACGCGACGCACGTACTCTAGTCCGGAACCTAGCTTTCATGATCCTGACATCTAACGGCTCCCACGAAATGAAGCTCTTGAGATCTGTTTTAGAAAGCAGCAATCCAACCCTAGATTCACGGATATACTTCCAGGTGAGTTTTTCGGAGTAGAGTAGTACAGTGTTATGGTTTGGAGACTTATATTTCCGGGAGCCCAACCATGTAACTTCACTGATTCATAAGTTGTCCATCCCATCTTATACCACATGAACTCTCTCTCTAGTTGGAGCAATCTGGAATTTTGAGGACCTTCACTTCCGTTGTCGAGAAGCGTCTTCACATTCCAGAAACCAATCGGGTACAATAGCCAAAAGTCGTCAACGTGTCATCGTTCCTTATCCGCGGCGTAGTGTCGGTTTCGTTAGCGGGAAATTATTTCAGTTACGAAGAATTCTAACCTCCGCAACCTATCCTAGAAAGCTAGGCCTTTCACACTTGTAATTTTAGCCTATTTACGTATAGGAATACGCAAATAGTTGCCCGGGGACCACCCCGAGGAGGTAAAACAAGCACTTCACCGTGACTGATTGTTTCGCTACTGGTCCAGACCAAGTTCTAAGCAGTCAATTGTTTCCCGATCAGGCACGATGCAGGTCGCCAAAATCAAAATAGGTTGCTTTCGAAAACCCACCATCACAAGTTGGATATAGGGCACACTATCGAAGTTAAGTGGAGAAGGTTGGTTTTCACAGCTTATCCTAGAACTACGAATTTGGACAGCAGTTCTGTGTGCGCTTTACTAGTCCCTAAGATCAGAGGCTCATTTTCTCGACAAGATATTTTTTTTTTTTTTTTTTTTTTTTTGCGTAGGAAGGTGAGAAATCTTCAGGAAGACACTATAAGCCCGATGCTTATAGTAGTGTCAGATTTTTACTGACTAAAAAAACACCTCCCTTATATTTTATAGAGATACTACAACTAAGTCGAGCTTAACAAGTAGTTTTGGCAGCAGTTTCGTTCGCATTTTGTCAGGAAGCTCCCCAACGGGAGGACCTGAAAGTTCCACAAGATTCGAGTGGAGAAATTAATTTTGTTGCGCTAGATCAAGAGGTCTTGTTCGGTGCAATCGCCGAAAAACGTTCGTCTCGCTAAGCGATTGTCGGATTTCGTTGTTTCTATGATCTCTAAGTCGTGATCTTAGTTCTGTGGCAATTTTTTTAATTTCGTTTTCTACACTTTCTATATTTAAGTCTCTATGTAAGTTGCTATTTCTTACATACCATGGAGCATTAACTATTGTCTTAAGTACTTTGTTTTGGTATGTTTGTAAAATTTGTATATTTCTTTCGTTGGTACAACCCCAAAGTTGTATACCGTACGTCCAAACTGGTTTCAGTACTTGCTTATTAATAAGCAGCTTGTTATACACGCTTAGATTGGAATATCTTCCAATAAGCCATGTCAATTCGCGGAGTTTATTTTCGAGTTCATCGCGTTTCTTTTTAACATGAGCCTTCCATTTAAGTTTCGCGTCTAGAGTCATACCTAGATACTTTGCTTCATTTGTATATGGAATTTGCATGGAATTAATATAGATGGGTAAGGTGTTTACGTTTTTATACGTAAAATTTATGTGCGTGGATTTCGCTTCGTTAAGTTCAATTCGCCATTTCCTTGTCCAATCTGAAATGCTATTTAATGCCGTTTGAAGCTTAGAGGTCGCCGTTTCTATTGAATCTGATATTGCGAGTACGGCTGTATCATCTGCAAAAGTGGCTAAAGTTGTACCTTCTGTTTGGGGTATATCGCGAGTATAGAGAACAAATAGAATCGGTCCAAGGACGCTACCCTGGGGCACGCCAGCGTTAATTTCCTTAAACTCAGAATACTCCGTTCCTTGCTTAACTCGAAAGATTCTATTTTCTAGGTACGATTCAAGAAGGTTATATATTTGCTCTGGAAAGACTTTTAATTTATATCTAAGCCCGTCATGCCAGACTTTGTCGAAAGCTTGGGAAACATCAAGAAATGCAGTTGAGCAAATCTTCTTTTCTTCAAATGCTTTTTCAATTTCACAAGTTATCCGAAAAACCTGATCGATTGTCGAGTGTTTTTTCCGGAAACCGAATTGGTGTTCGGGAATTAAACGTTTATCTGCAATGAATGGTAACAGTCGTTTAAGAAGCAATTTTTCAAATATTTTAGATGTTGTAGGCAAGAGAGAAATTGGTCTGTACGATTTTTTCTCATTCGGTGGCTTACCCGGTTTGGGGATCATTATAACTTCGGCGACTTTCCACTGCGAAGGTACGTACGCAAGTCTTAAAGCAGCGTTAATGAGCTGTAAAAGCTTAACCATTGCTTTTTTAGGCAACTCTTTGAGGACACGACTGTTAATAAGGTCGTACCCAGGAGCTTTATTATTTTTCTGCCGTTTTATTTCCTGGACAAGTTCAGTCAAAGTGATGTTTCTTATAGATAAACTGTCCGGCCTTGGTTGAAACTCTCCTTCATTTGTCGGAAACTCTTGACCATCGAATGGTTTGAACGTTTCCTCGAGGTACTCAGCAAATAAATCCGCCTTTTCCTGATCAGTTTTTGCCCATTCAGAATTATTTTTTCGAATCGGTGCCGACATTTTTTGAGGCTTTTTAATACCTTTTAACGTCTTCCAAAGAGAATAATTCGTTTTTTTGTCTGCTGTGAGGCTTTCAAGATAGGAAGAATTCTTTCTGTTTTTAAAATCTCGTAACAAGTTTTTGATTTTGTTTGTTAAAAAGTTGACTACACATTTATGCTGAGGAGCACGTGAGTGCTGCCATGTTTTTCGAGCTTTTCGTTTTTCGCGAATCAATTCTTTTATATCTGCTGGAATTTTTTCTTCGTATTGCCTTGACTTTTTACTACAGACCGGTGTATTATCCCAAGCTGCTTTTTGGATAATATTTATAAATTTGTCGGTTTCATCTTCTAACTCAAACGGAGTTTGCAGGGAGACGTTCAGTATAATACTGTTTTCGCAATCTTCTTTGAATTTGTCCCAATTTGTGTTATTATTTGTTAAAGACAGGGGCTTTTCTTTTTCGATTACGTTGGTGTCATGTCCAGAGTGTCGACAAGATATAATCTTGAAAGGTTTTGTCACGCAAGATGAAGGTGGCGTATAGGATGAGATTTAATCCCCGGGACTGCGTCTCGTCACTCCAGATCCGTATTTTATAAATTTCTCCAATCATACTCGTAAGCCCTCGTGTTTGATATATGATGAACATTTCAGTATTTATTAGTTCATGATACGGCTCTGATCTAACTTCCTTTCCCATATTCTTTTACCCAATTGTGTTAGTATTTTATACCATGGCATGTATTGTGCTAGTATTTATATTATTATTTTTTTTTTGCATACCACCTTCACCAACGATAGGCCTGCAAACAATTTAACTGTTGAAAAATAAGCCGTATAATGTGGCCTCTTTGTATCCTGGTTAGCGCCCGGGCATATATGCACCTACCATAAAACGGTATAATTATTGTTATTACCCGTTCCTGAAACTTTCCATTGTTTTCTCATGTATTCTTGCGTGTTTTAATAATTTTTCATCTCCATATGCATGAAAATGTCCTTGGGCTCTATTGGAACATTTTACGCAATTATCCCGGTTGAAAGTAATTTCTGGATAGTGAGGTGCAGCAGCGTGTTTCGATAAACACGCTAGGACACTGCTTGGCATGGTCGTGGTCGACCATATCCGTAGGTATGGCAATAAAAATTATGCAATGAAATATGCTGCTCAACAAGGATGTCGGGCAGATATCGTCAACAAACACACTCGCCCCGCTGGCGCTGCTCCATGTTGTCCGTCTTTCTTGTTTGTAAAATATCATTTCATTAAATATGATAATGAACCAATTTATGAAATAACTGTCCGCCCAGTCCGTCGCGTCAACAGGATGGGTAATTTTGTTTGCCCACTTTTCCACATTGGGCAAATATGTATATTTGTTTTAAATTTTCTTTTTTATTTAAAATTTTTCATTTTGCTCTGAAATGTATCCTCGCTCGGCATCTCATTCGTGACGTGGGTGTGTGTGTGTGTTGTCATATAATCATCATCAAGTGGTGTCCTTTCATATGGAAATGTTTGTGATGTAAATTATTGTTTTTTGTTTTCGTTTGTTTTTTTATAGCTTTATTTTGAACTCGACTATGATGGTGTCATGTCCAGAGTGTCGGAAACACACGGTCTAGAGACTGTCGAATTTAATTCAATTCGATGTGCACTCGTGTCACCTATCGCACAAGTTCGTCCAGCCAAGCAGGAACTCGCATTTTAAATGGATGTATCTCCATGATGAGGGTTGGTGTCCTTTGATATGTGACCGTGAGGGTCAATGGTTTAACTGTCAAAGAACTTGCTTTGAAAGGTTTTAGATTAGAACGGTCTTTTTTTAAGAAAAAGTAACAACCTTGCGGACTTATCTAATGAAATAAACAAGTGAAAGTTATGAAAAGGGCGCCATGTTTGAATTCTCATCAATTCCGTATTCTTAATTTATTTTTTACAAATTGTTTTATTCATTTATTTAATACCTATATAAAGTGCTTAAAACAGGAACGTTTATTTATCATCCCACCGTTTTAGTTTTGCATTTTTCCCAAGCTTTGACACTATGTATAAATTGTATCCCTTAAACAAATAAATGTTGCCTTAGAGGAAGATCAACCACAAAAAACTAAGTGGCAAGAAGGCGATGACATTGCAATAGACCTAAGTTAAGACTTTTAATATAAAGCACTTGGTTTTCAACATTCTTTTATTGCATGAATTCAATTATTTCAGACCTTTACAGCTGGACCAGATTCTTCCAACTCTGGTGTTCCGCAAGGAGTGTTAAAATGAAAATCGGTCCACCGTCATTAAAGACTCCTTGATATCTGTACATGCCGATTTGTAAATATTTGTGGAAGCGTCCCAAAGGAGTTTTCCGACTAGTACAATATCAAACGGCTAATTTGCGTATACAGCTCTACTAATGAAGCTGAAGAACGAATCATGGAGGAGTTTTTAGTTTTCGCGGAGTATAATGCCGAAGTTGTGAATCGGAGACTTCACTTCTAATATCCAAAAAGGGACATATTTTCGGGGGATCAGATAGAGTCCCAACTTCCAAATTATGATAACAAATAACAGGTTCCAGTTAAAAGACTTCAGCAGCTATTAATACGGTGAAAAGAAAATTACGTTTTACGAAGAAACCTGGCGCTCTTCAGCCCGTCAAACCATGTGCTAATCGATGCAAAAGAAGTATCCGACATCTTTAATGTGCGGCGTTAATTTCGAGGAACAAAAAATGTCGACCTGACCATTTCCTAGTTGTGAACAAATTCAGAGCTTGACTGTCAAACAGAGTTGCCAGAATTTACGAGAGCACCTGAGCCAAAGGCTCTCCTTATCTTCATGGTAGTAGCTGATACCAAAAACTCCAATAGTTGGTATTTCCAGTATTATCAAAGGGGCAGCCGAATCCCCCAAAAATCACCAATCAGAGATGAGTTAAGGAGCTCGTGGTACGATAATGAACGGGATCAACAAAAAAAGTGACAGAAGATGTTCATGCTAATATAAAAATAAAAAAATTAAATATGGTGGTGCAACAGCTCGAAGAGAACCAGGACCTAGTGACTTACAAGTCTCAACCATTCATGTGTGCGTGTTACCAGGAATGGAGGGGACCTACAATTTTCTGCCGATTCCGAACGGCTATTGGGCAGCACTTTTCCTGAGAAGAGATGCTCTTGGAGGATTTGTCAATTTCTCCCAAGAGGCAGTCGCAGTACACTCCTGAAAAAAACTTTTTTGCAGCTTTTTTTCTCCATGACAGCCTAACGCAGTAACCATTACGCCAAGAGGTACTACTCAGTTCACGCTAATATATGCTACACATAAAACAACTTCAGTGATAGAAGATTTATCTATCAATGAGAAGAGAGAAAAAGAAGATCCTTCGACGAAATATGAGGTCCTAAGCAGCTTCACAGCTCACAGGTATTGAAGAGTCTCTCAATAGAAACAACTCCCGGAAGCTATTTAGTTTAAATACGCAGGCTATTAAGAACAAAATTAAAGAAGGCAATCCTTTTATAGTCAATGAAAAAGCATTTCGAGCACACAGTAAAGGTTGAATTTAGTTATATAAAAATTTAAGAAAAACAAGGCTGAAGGGTCTGATAGTTCACCACCAGGTCTTTTCAATACAACCGCTAAATATATGAACTATAGGAATACCAAGATCGACTACTCGTTCATTGGCTCAGCCACACCCAAGAGAATCTTCGAATCCTAGCTGTAAGCTTTGAGGTGACAAAGAAAATCGACCTTCTGATTTAACGGCGAGGTCCTAGTATCGTCGTTGATACTCGTACCATAGCACTTGCAATGTCCTAAAGGCAGTGGAAATTTCTGTTTATTTGTCTTCGGTTTTAACGTTCATCGACATGCCTATAACTAGCTATTTTAGAAATACGTTTTCTGACAGCAACCTCCTATACTTGAAAACGTAAATCATTCAATGAGACATGTATATTTCCGCACTCTTCCATGTGTAAGAGCCCTTCAAGATCTTGATATAAAACAAATCTGTGGGTCCTGATGATATACCCTCCACTCTTCTGAAGCAGTGTTATCATTGCTAGACAAACGATTGTGTAAGTTTTTCCACCGCTCCTACTGTCCTGGAATCTTCCCTAGAAGATAAAAAACAGCACTTGTCCACCTTGTTCCTAAAAACACGACCCTTCTTCTACCTCCGCCTATCGACCAATTGCATTACGTCCCTTCTTTCCAAGCTTATGGAATCACTGATAAATCATCTAGATCTTCTTAGTGACCGGCAATATGGTTTTCGCAGCAATCACACAGCAGATCTTTACATTGTTTTAGAGAAAATAGTATTATTGCGTTTGAAATTTCTAAGGCACTTGATAGAGTTTAACATCAAGCTCTCTTATCAGTGGCGTAGATAGGGGGGGGATCAGGGGGATATATCCCCCCCCATTGGGATCAATAATTGTTCAACATAACCAGTCATGAACCAAATAAGTTAAAGAAACGCACTCTGATTTTTTTTTTTACGTCTCTCACCAATTGATAATAGGTAAACGTGCAAGAAAAAGCGCTTCCATACAGCTATATGTATATATTTTATTAAAGATATTAGCTACACTGCCGGTTTCAACGTCAACTCCCGAAAGAACTTTCTCCAGTCAGTAAAGAGAATAAAAACAATACAAATAAGCATGACCAACGAAGTGAGATTATTAAAAATATGTCTATTTTAATAACAGTGTGATAAGCTTTGGACGTTTACTTATTTGCAGGATCGTTAGAATGGTTTGGCTGCTCTAGCTATTCATCGCGAAATACCTATACTAGCAGACCAGATTATAAGTGTTTTATCTAAAAAGAACAGAAAACTGGATTTTATTTTGTGATTTATTTTTTAAATTAATATTATTTTACTTACTACAGTGCCGTGTATAAGTAAAACCGCACCTGTAAAAATGCGTTTTGTAGAAAATTAAAATGGGAATGACACCCTATTATTTTTTAAGTAAATTGAGAAGAAAAAAAAGTTCCGTTAGTTTCTCTTCTGGTGGTTAAAAATTAAAACAGATTTTTTTTGTATTGCAAAAGTATAACCGCTTTTTTATTTTGATCTGTTTTTTTTATTTTAAGTAAATTTTTTCGGCTAAATTAGTAAAGGACATTGCTGCCCCTATTTTCGACCAATCTAAAAATTGTTTTTGACATACTGTTGACAAGGTTATTTAATATGGAATCGTCTATACAGTTCCATTCTTCCACAATCGCCTCTCGCAGTTCAGCAACACTGTACAATTGCCTATTATGGGCATACATTTTGCGGGTCAAAATTCCCCAAAGATTTTCAATAGGGTAACATCCTGGAGAACGTGCCGGGAACATCATAAAATGAGGCTATGAGTGCAATAGTGGCGTAACCCACTTTTTTTCAAAAATGAGTTTTTCATAAAAATGGATCTCTTAATATATCAATTTTAATACAAAAATAGTTGTATGCAGCTATCTACACTCAAAACTAGATGGCACTCAAAAAGGTGTTATTGCATTTTATAATTTGATCATAGTTTGAGTGCAATAGTGGCGTAACCTTCATACTTCTCTTAAAAACTGTTAAGATTCTACGCCCGCCATGAAATGAATGAAAAGAAATGAAAAGAAAACTGAAAGCGCTAGGCAGGGGCTGAGGCAAGATTCGGAAATGGCTAAAGTATCTACCGTTACTTTGGTTTTAACTTTTGATCTCATGAAGACCCTTCCAACTCACTATATTAGGTACAAAAGACCTTTTGCTTCGGCATACATAATATGGGTACTGAAAAAGTTCACATGTATATTTGGGATAAGTCCAGTAGGAAAGTCTAAAAAAATTATTATGTATTCTGACCAATGTGGGGCCAAAACAAAAATACATATAAAACTTTCACATCGTGCTAATTTTTGGTATCCCATCCCGATTTTATGGTTGAAGAAATCGGCCATCAAGTTTTAGTCAGTGGCCATTCCTATTTCCCATGTGACCAAGATTTTGGTATAATAGAAAAGATATCTTCGTCCCAGATGATTGTATTAACGTCATTTCTTCGGCCAGAAAGAGAAACCCATTTGAAATTGTGAAAATGATTTCATCTGATTTTTTTTCCACAAAATCTCTCGAAGAAAATATCACAAATAGGAAACTGTCCATTTAAAATTCCAAGGTTGAATGGCTTAAAATTCAGTGGTTACATTTCGAAAAAAGTAAACCATTTTCAATTTGTTTATAAATATTCTAATGAAATTGATGTTTTACTCGAAGAGGTAAATGTAAAAAAGAGACAATCCGTTATAATATTAAAAAAAAACTCAAACAGCTTGAACAACCTAAAATAAACGATAACAAAAAAGAAAGACTTAATTGAACTTCTTCAATTTATACCACCAATCCATCACTTTTTTAATAATAATTTTAAAACGTCAACAAGTGTTCCAATCGAAATATTTGACGATTTATCAAACGAGGAGTAAAATCATTAAAAAACAAGTAAAAATGTACATTTATTTTTTTTTTGTTAAAATATGAACTATGAGAGAAATAAAAAAAAAAAATATAATAAGTTTGGCATAACCTTTCTTTTTTCTTTATTTTTACAGAAAACCATGAGTGCAATAGTGGCGTAACCCACCTTTTTTTTCCAAAATGAAGTTGAATTAAAAAAAAGCGTTCCACGTTTTTAAATAAATCAAAAATGTCAAAGGAAAAATACAAAAAATGTTTAAAGAAAACCTGTTTCTTAAATCTAACTAACGGAACTTTTTTTCTTCTCAATAAAAAAAAATAGTCATTCCCATTTTAATTTTCTACAAAACGCATTTATACAGGTGCGGTTATACTTATGCAAGGCACTGTATATCAATATTTATTCTAGTTCATATTCAAATTAATGCGTACAATATATTACCTTTAAAAAATATAATTTTTTTATGGCATACATAATGAATTCAATGAAGTCCTGTTATTTGTTTTTTTTTTTAATTATTAAAACTTAAAAAAAAATGAGCGAACTAGATCTATCCCCCCCCATAGCGAAAAGCTATCTACGCCACTGTCTCTTATCAAAAATGAGTGCGTTTGGTATTGATGAAACCCTTGTTCTTTGGACTAGAAATTACTTTCTCGATAGTTCAATACTTGGTGTATTAGACGGTTTCAAGTCTAATCATCACAAAATAAATTTAGGTGTTCCTCTGTTGTGTTTCCAACTCTATTCTTCATTTTTATAAATGATTTTTTTGTACAATTTCAGTAAGGCCTTTGCGAAATTTCACATGGACTTTTCCATTTAAAACTGGTACTACAAAGTTTGATCCAGATCTACCTTCTTCAATGATTTCTTATTTTGCCGATTGTTATTTTTAGTTTGTTTT
The DNA here is from genome assembly GCA_963931855.1 of Philhelius festivus. Lineage (NCBI taxonomy): Eukaryota > Metazoa > Arthropoda > Insecta > Diptera > Syrphidae > Philhelius > Philhelius festivus. The sequence continues at coordinate 85,091,404 of OZ007557.1, read as the reverse complement.
GCCGATGACTCTACCTTCAGCTTGTCATACTCGTTCGCAAGTTTATTTGTATGAATAACTGCAGATTAAAACAGACTCTGGAATATACAATTCATCCCTGAATCCACCCCTGAATAGGTTTAAAATTTTCCAATGGGGCTAATTTAAAAAAAAAAAAAATTAAAAGACAGCTCTCGCGATGGTTAGTTAGAAAAGTACTTTGATAGGAATTTTGTTTTTTGATATGGAGTCACTCGATTACAGTACTCATACTCATCCAGAGAAACTATAGGTACGGTACATATACCAATTTCATATTGAAATTTAAGGCGTTGCGTTGCCTCAAAAAATTTTCAATAATTTGATTAGTTTGACATTTCTACATCATTCTACAGTTATAACGGTTGCTGATCGAAGTTGTATCTTTATCTACGAGTATTCAAGTTCCATTTGAATGATCTTATTTCATAACTCTCTTTGAACATTTTTGAATGCCATATTTGGAACCACCAGCTTTCTGATGTCAGCTCGGGGATAGACAAAGGGGGGGGGGGTCAATAATGTGAAGAAGACAAATATGGGGGTCATAATAGGGCAAAATAGATCTTTAAGTCGCAGTGCAACCCCCCTTTTAATATTTATTCATTCATAGATCCGCCAAAGAAAAAGGAGAAGAATAAATTTATATATCCTCAGATTGTCCTAAGGTCCTAAAATTTATTATTTTTTTCTTTAATTGTATCTTTTTCAGACTTTATTTAAGAAAATATTATAAAACAATACTCTTAGCATTTTGGAACTATAACTTCACCTATTTGAGTTAAATCATATATGTATGTGTTTTTTATTTTAAGTGAAAAAGCCCAAAAATACAACAGCATTTTTCAGCTTCAATTAGTTTTACCATTTCAAAATATTCAAACACCAATCATCTCCATTTTCCTTGATTATAAAAGGATTCCTTCTAGACGCCATGTTATTTTAAAATATACATACATATATACATATGCAAACTAAAAGTCTACCATTTTGTGTGTGTTTACTAGCAACGTCGGAAAGGACTTAATAATACGAGTATGTTGCCAACCATCATTTTCATTAGCCAACCAAGTTCACAAAATTAAATAAAAACAAAACAAAACAAAATTTAATAAAAAGCAAACAAACAAAGGCAGAGAATATTTTTGTTAAATAAAAAAAAAAAACTTTTGACAAAAAAATAAAATAAAATAACTATCCATGCAGCAGGATAGCAGCAGTAGCCATATGTGAGTTTAATTTTTCCATGGTGTGGAAATGACGCCGGAGTTATTCATAAGCGTAACGCTGGAAGCAAAGTATAAAAATTTTGCACTGCATCACTGAAAACGGAGAAGTTTATTTCCAACACTGTGTGAACAATTTTCTTCCTGTTTTTTTTTTTTTTTTGTTTTTTATTCCAAAACTCAGGATGTATAGCACAAAATTGCTGGGTGCCATAAGTGCAAATTAAATATTTTTGAGTTTATCACTCGTTTTATCTGCAGAGTTTTCTGTTGAACAAAGTAGAATGTATCTCTGTATATGTTTTATATGAATTATAATTTGGTGAGATGCAAACATTTTCACTGCAGCAGCACTCACGCGTTAAATATTAGCAGTAGTTTTTGTTTTTTATTATTTATTCGCATGAGTAGTATTTTTAGTTTTCTGAATCTCAATTATTTTTGATATAGTTTCACCGGAAATACGTGTTCGTAGAAGCTCTTAGAGACGATTCTGAGAACAGAAATAATTCTGCAAGTGAGAAACTGTGGAAAGTTCTCTTAGAAATAACTTTGTTGTTCTGTTCTGCAAGGTTATTCATTTTTCGCTGCATAATTACTACAAGTTTTTGCGTACTTTGTTCCTTAAACTAATGGAAATAGTTTTCAAATATAAAATTTTAAGAAAATATATGCTGTGTATGCAATCAATTTTTTGGAAAAATCAATGGATGTTGGTTTAGTTTGGTTTTATCGTAGCTTAATACAAACAAAATATTATAACAACTTCCGTGTTTGAGAAGATTTAAAATCTAGTCTTTTTTTTTAAACGTTCTAATTATGTAGATTATCGTCGACTTTAAGTGGCTTAGTAGGTGAGATTTGGTAAATTTAGATGGTCTTCCTCCAAATCCAACTCCAACCTCCAACGCGTTTACCATCAAGTATAAGCCCGGATGAGAAATGCTTTAGAAACACCAAAATGGGGATGGAAATCCGTCAAAAGTTGGTTAGTTCCCGTAACAACAGATCTGCCACCGGCTCCGGAACATCTTAAATTAATAAGACACAATTTACAACAAGATCCGAATGTAAGTTTCGGCAAGGTGTGGAACTTGCCAGGAATAATCCTGCAATAATACCATAGCCTAAGAAAACCAATGAGTTTTAATTTAATTTTTTTTTTGTATAAGACTAATAATAAAATTTCTAAAAATATAAAATATTATTTTAGTGTTATTATAAGAACTATTAATTATTCAGTTTCAATGGTAAAAATCATTTTCCCTTTTTTTAAATTTCAATGACGGTTTACGTTTGTTTAAATAAAAAAGTGGAACGCTATTTTAAACTGACTTAAACTTGAAAACTTTTGAAATGTACCGTTGTATTTTTTGTTTAATTCTTTTGTTAGACCTCAAATATTTTCTTGATGGATTTAGTTAATATTTTTTCAAATGATGTGCAGAACAAACCCCAAATGACAGAAAATACAATTATAAACAAATTAATATTGCATTTCGTTTAATAATCTGCCGTTAAATAGCTACTCCATTTCATCAAAACACACTTTGAACAAATTGAAAACAAAAATTTAATCAACGATAAGAACTGTAATAAAATTGCTTCTTCAACGTTTAATAAAATTTTACCAAGTTTAAGCCACTTTTTACAAAATAATCTTATGTTTGATGTAATTTTTCGTATTTCGCAAGTTTTTTAGATGAGCTGTTATTTTTACTGTGACTTACATATGGGGTGTTATGCATTCGTAAAACAATCGAACTCGAGATTTTGATCAAAGTTAACATTACGATGATAGCGAAGACGAAATTCTACCTGTCTGTTCGACTACAGCCTAAGCGACTTGGCCGATTTTCGTTAAACTTGGTTGATTTCGTTTTTAAATTCCCCCCCCCCCACTGTTCGACAGATTTAAAAAATAAAAACACAAAAAAAGTTCATTTAGTTAAAGCTAGGTAATGGTCGAAAAAATTTCCGAAAAATGGTTTTTGAGGGTACCCCCCATGGAACCATTTTTTTGTTTGTTTTTGATTTTCTCAAGAACGGTACCACTGATTTTGATAATTTTTCTTTGCTAAGGCTCCCCAAAAAGTTAAATAGAATTGTGTATTCAAATTTAAAAAAAAAACCTTCATATAAATATTCAATGCCAGGCCACGGGCAAAAAAAAAAAAAAAAAAAAAAAAAAATTCCAACATTAATGATTACAATCCTAATCTTTGTTGGATATAGTTCACATTGGATTTTTGTCAAAAAATTCATGTAAGATGAACTGAACTTAACAAAAATTGCGTATTGACAAGGTCCTCACAAGTCAACTGATGAGTCCATGTGAGATCACCCGGACGAAAGGCCAATTTTTGTGGACTAAAGGCCAAAAAAGCTAATTTGAATCAATAATTCAACAAGTCCAATAATAGTGCTAAGTCTTCTACTTGGCTGATTTATTTCAGTAGTATATAGAGTTTGTATTATAAAAACCTTCATCAAAAAAAAAATTTGTTTGGATTTTTAAAAAAAACTTCAAAAATTTTTTTTAAAAAATCAATTTTTCCAAAAACCCATGCTAGATTTTTTTTTAAACTTGATAAATAAAAGTTTCTTAACATAATCTTTAAGATGTGAGAAGAAAAATATTTTATTTAAAAATAACGGTACCCACCACACAAATGTTAAAAAATGGTTTTCGAAAATCGTATTTTTCTCGAAAACGGCTCCGAGAATTTTAACAACATTTTTTTTCTTTCGATTAATTTGTACGATCTATAATTAAATAAAAAAAATGAAATGAAATTATGATTTTACTGACCATACCTACCATAGAACCAATTTTTCGAATTTTGAATTTCTCATGATCGAAATAACTGATTTTAGTAAAATTTTGTATAGAGAAGATTCTGAAAAGTTTAAAAAACATTGCGTTTCAAGAAAAAAAAATCCATTTTTTTTTTTGGAAATTTATTTTTTATTCGTACAATAATAAAAACTTTAAGTGGGCGAACCAAAATTTTTTCTTAAGAATGTTTTAAGAATTTTGTATTTAAAAGCTTATTTCCTAAGAAACCACTACAACAACTTATAATTTTTGTTCTTGCACAAGCTAATATTTGCTTGAATCACATGGCATCCTGTTTTTAGCTCCAACTACTCAGTTAGTTGTTTAAGTCATTTGAAAAATGAATTTCAAATTTAACAGTTTTTCTCTAATAACATTAATTTTTGAAATTCTTAGTCTTTTACAAAAGAGCAAGTTTGTGCGACCCACTCGTGTATTTTATTTTTATTGAATTATAGATTGTTCAAATTAGTTGAAAAAAAAACTTATCAAAATTCTAGACGCCGTTTTTCGTCAAATTACGATTTTGGAAAACCATCTTTTAACATTTTAACATTTGTTTGGTGGGTTCCGTTATTTTTAGGTAAAATTATTTTTTTATAAGAACTTATGAGGGGAAAAATTTAGAAATTATAACTACCAAGTTTAAAGAAAATCGGCCAAGTTGTTTAGACTGTAGTCGAATAGACAGACATACAGAATTGCGAGACCCATTTTTTTCGTGTTCTCGATCATCGTAATGTCAACTTTGATCAAAATGCCAAGTTCGATTTTATTAACGAATACATAACTTGCCTTTATAAGTACCTATAAGTTGCAAGTAAAAATTAATCATTATTCATTGAATATGGAATGTATGGTTTTTTTTTCAAACGCTGATTACGCGGATTCCTTAACAGCTAGAGGCGGAGATAATTCCTCAGATACTCCTGTTAAATAACTCTACAACTCTACAAAATCATAACCCCATTACCAAAATTTAAGATTTTTGCACAAAGTTCGTGGGCTTTATGTCAATTTTACAGCTGAAATCACTAAATTTCGACTGTATACAAATTTATATTATATAAAATTAAAGTGCACTTTTACTTACTTACATAAATGAATACGCAACAACTGACTTAATACACAACACAAAGAACTGATCGAAGAAAAATTAATGAATCGTGACTTTTTTTACCGAACAAAATTTTCAAGTGAGGTATGTACTCGGTTCCTTATTGCAGACCTTGTCATGAATAAATATTTTTGCCTAAATAGTGGGTTTCATACATTTATGTAGTCATTACATATTTCACTGTAGATTATCTGCAATAATGTATTGAGTACATATCCTCTGTATTCGCCACATGTTTGTTTACGTGACTTATATATTAAGTCCAAAATGTAAATGTAAGAAAAGTCTCGATCGGTAGATTAATCAATATGTAAAGTTAATTGTGCGCAGTACATATATGTACAATTTTCCTTGCAATCGCATTTCAGACTTCAGTAAATACTGAAACTTATATACAAAAATAAATCATCTGTAATGTCTACATATTTTTTTGTTGGAAAAGTAAATTAAATATATACAAAAGAAAAAGTATGTGTTGATTTTGTGAAATATACTTAATATCACATTAGCTGAAAATCTATCCCTAGTTTTCTTTAAATCGCGGTATTTTCAAACATTTTTACTTTGCCTGAAAATTATTCTTCTTCATTTGTGTTGATCGTCCAAATCTCCTGTACGAAATGAACAAAGTACCAAGAAACACACTTTTGGGTGTGGCTTACACTATATTAAGATTTTCACAACCGTATTTGTGATTTGTTTTCGACCATGCTACGGACTCTATTCCAACCATATTTGTGCCTCTCTGAACTCTTCATTAAACCGAGTTCTCTTCCTTTCTTCGGTCTGACCCTGGATCCGCCGAACTACCTCAGCTATGAGTAGACAAAAAAATCATCACAAATTTTCCATTGCAAAGTTAGTAATTTAATTAAATTTACTAAACAAGAGAATGTATTTTCGATGTCGAAATTTAATTTTGTTTAAATTTTTATAAAAAAAAAAATAATCAAGCCATCATATCAACCAATTCCCAGACCATTATATACAGATTTTTACAAACTTATTAATTTTAAATGCATTTCATGGAGAGCCTATCACATACAGCCTTTATAATGCCATCATCCTGACAGGGACGGTTTTCAAGGCCTTTAGGCAATTTAATATTTCTGTTCAAATATTTTTATTGAAAAACTGAGAAATTGTAGTGAGCTTTAAATACTTTTACAACATATTTGACAACCATAACGTTTGATTACGTCAACGTTTTTAAAAAGACCCTGGGGCGCTTTGGGGAAAAGCAATTCATGCTGTCAAAATTCCGTCGAATTGTTGTTCTCATTTAAAGAGAAAAAATGCAAATTTAACGATGTATTTATAAATAGATTAAAATATTTATTGAAAATAGATAAAGTAGTTCTAAAGATTTCAATCAATTTTTTCCGGACCCGCCGCTAAATTGATATTCTGTCACAAGCCAGCACTGTTCCTTGCCACACAAAAAAAAAGCATCCTTTCAATCGGTGCAGCGGCAGCGGTTGATTAAAATTCCTTTAATTGCAAGCCACATTATGCTATACACACACGAGCCTAACCCCCACAAAGGACAAATGGATTTTGCATGTTTGTGCGGCAATTATTTACTTTTAATTAAAATAAATACGAGTATAAGGCTAACCCGCTATAAAATAATTGAGGAGTTGATATTGTTGAAATTTCGGTTAACAAAAGCAATCGATTTGAGGCCGTGGTAGATGATGCAACGTTTAATAATATCTAGCGTTTAGCCAAATCAAATAATGATGATATGCCAGAGTTTGTGGTGGGTTTGGTTAGCAATTGACGGGGATCGCCAATGATTAAATTGTTAGAATTTTCAAGCTATTATCTCTGAAAATATGCCATTGGTGTTTTTTAATTGGATATTGTGTTGTATGAGTGTTTTTTTCGGTTTTCGGTATTATGGTGGTGACAGGATGATGGAATTAAATTTAGTTTGACTATCAGAGTGCTATGGTTGGGTAAAGTAATCAAAAATTATATTTGCAAATTAAAGTGCTTCCTAAAAAAGTACACAAAACAAAGTATTCCTAACTAGTATTTTGGCAGAACTGAAAACACCTATGAACTTAGCCAATGAAATTCATATTTGAAAATGATTTTAAGCGTTACGTGTTCCTAGAAACAGGCGTCTGCAGTATTAGAAAAAATGGATTAGTTCTTTTAAAAAAGGACAGCGAGCACTGTGAGTGAGCACCAGTAGTCAGCATGGTGACAGCTTTAACGTCAAAATCGAGACTAGGTCTATCTGTTCAATTCCATGGACAACTTTAAACGTTGTTTCGTTTTTGAAAATCTTTCAAATGTGGTGTTCGAAGACATTTTGTTTTCCCTAAGTACTTTATCAATTAGGCATTAAAAGGAAGCAGCTTTTGGAATAATTTCTACTACTGCCATGGGAATTGGAGTTTTAAATAGAAACTCATATGTGCTGCGTTAGAAATCTCTTTCCCAACCCAGAAGATGCTCCTAGGGCCAGTGGAGCTTACAACTGATGCGTGTGTTTCATCCAGGAGTGTTGAAATTATTTGAATTAGTACCTACAGATTGTTATGAAGAAACAGGGATAATTCCCAGTTGAAGGAATAGTTCTTATCTGTAAGCCAGATTCCAGATAAGGAATAGTGGGCTGGCGGTTGAAATTGAAAGAGATCTTAGAATTTTAAGAATTGATACTATTAAGATATGTAAATAAGACAATAAACGTGCAGGTTTGTATGTGGTCTATGGCATCCAAAAAGAATTACCGATGAGCTTGGGGATTTATGGCATGGATCCAAATTCGTACAAAGGGTTTTTCAATAAAGACGGGTAAATCTTGAAATGGAATAAAGCAAGTTGTGTGTGATGTGTTAATAATTCAAGAGTCCCATGTATACTATTATGTATAAGATATGACATCGTTCAACTGACAACTTAAGTAACTAGGCGGATGCATCATAGAGACAAATATTTGGGACACTACCAGGTAGAAGAGACTGTTTTATCATATCTGAAGAAACTCCATAAAATCATACTCATTAAAGGGATAAACTAGGAGGAAGAGATCTAGGATTAGCATCTCATCTAGCTCTAAATGGGGGCACAATATATCTTTGGATCGCGGTGCAAACCCCCTCTCAATATTCATTTACTCATTCATGTTCAACTTAAAGGAATAGATCAATTATGGTTTATCGTATAGAGCTGCGACTACACGTAACCCCAGAAAAAAAGTCTGTCGTGGTGGAATCACATGACTTTGGTGATGAACTCACGTCACCTCTGCGAGATCTACCTCACCCTCAAACCATTCATACATAATGTCAATCGAGGCATTCGCTATGTGGCACCTAGGTATGTCCCGTTGAAACCACATGTCATCTTGGTCATATGGTTCAATTTGAGCCAGGAATTTGTTTATCACCCTTCACCATTGAAGGCGACCGCCTCACCAATATTCTTTTCGAAAAGTCGATCGATATTGCCCCACAATCTCACACTCAGCGATCAAAATGGCATTGTCTATGGTCATGAACTTTTAGCTCCTAGGTCATCTCGATGCCAAATTCGCCAAGTCTGTGAAAGGCCGAGTTCTTGTTCACGGTGACCAATCGATTGCCTCAGGTTCAGTTCTATACGCTTTCAGAAACCGCGGCGATGTTATCAGTCGATCTTACGTTACTTTGACGTACGAATGTTGGCTCAATCAGCCAGTTGTCTCAAATTTAGCCTCCAAACGTCGAAGAGTCGTGCGAAACGCACGCAACTTTTTTACTTAAAAAACACTCTTTTTGATAATACAGTTTTATTAGTTTGACTTGCTATTCAATCGTGTAACTTACCAGGGTGATTAAGCATCAGTTATTGAATAAAAACAACAGACTTGACATATATCGACATGGACGCCACAGGTGCCCGTGTCCTTTTTTAAAAAAAAACCTTTAGTAGAAGACACGAGCTATTTGGTGACTTGAATGGAAATAACTTTTAAATACTATGCCAAGAAAGTTTCTTCTAAAATGTGTAGTTTGCACAAAGGCCAAAATAACTCCGTGAAAAGATGAGAACAGCTTCAAATGGAAATGGATGCAGTATTTTTAGTTGCATTCACAGGTCCAAAAGATTATCGTTTATCATGAGGGGACGATCAGAGTGAGCAATTAAAATAATCCGTAGCAGTTTTTAGTTATCAGAGATTTTAAAATATTTTATATTTTAAAAACAAAGACAGTTGACTCCAGTTCACATCGCAGCAAAATCGAATTGCACAAGAAAAATTGGCCAGTTCTAGAATTAACAGGATGTTTGCTTATAAAGCAATTTCTTTTTGAGTAATTTCTTTTATGGGCTCAAGCGTTCAAATCTGCTACTAATTTGCAAAACCAGTCTCGAACAAAGCTTTTCGGCAACAAAACATCTCATGAAATTAAGATCGGAACAAACCGTCGATGTTAAAACTGTTTTAGTTGTTGTTCGCTTTTCTAAAATTCGACTTATACATGCTATTGCCACAAAATTCAGTTTTCATATTGATAGCCATTGATAACCTTGATGTAACAACTGCTTGCTTTAAATGGTGATTCGAATGAAACATTGTTTATTCATCAAACAAAAGGTTTTGTTGATTTGCGATACCCTCATCAAGTATGCAGGCCTTACAAATCCTTACTGAAATTGTGGGCGGAAAATTAAAGCAATTTTGTATTATTATATTCTTACTTGCGTCTTATAGGTACTATAAGGCAAGTTATGCATTCGGAAAAAAAATCGAACTCGAGATTTTGATCAAAGTTGACATTACGATGATAGCGAAGACGAAAAAAGTGGTTGAAATTCTGTCTGTCTGTTTGACTACAGCCTAAGCGGCTCGACTGGTTTAAGTTAAACTTGGTAGATATTGGTTTTAAATTTTCACCTCCACACGTTTTTTCTTTTTTTTAAGGCCTAAACTAAGGGTACCTGCCATACGAATTTTTTTTCGAAATTTTATAAACATTTTTTTGTTTTTAAAAACTATCCCACAGATCTAAAAAAAATCAAAAAATTTATTCAGTTAAAGCTAGGTAATGGTGGAAAATTTTTTTCCAAAAAATGGTTATTTTTGGTACCCCCCATGGAACGATTTTTTTTTGTTTTTGATTTTCTCATAAGCGGTACAACCGACCTTCTTCATTTTTGTATGTCAAGACTCCCCAGTTGTTTTAATGTTATTGTGTATTCAAATTATCAAAAAAAATTTTTGGATTTAAAAAAAATCTATTTTTTTTTTTTTGAAAACTCAATATTTCGAAAACCCCATGCTCGATTTTTTTAAAACTTGATAAGTAAAAGTTTCTTAATATATTGCACAAGATATTAGAAAAAAAGCTTTATTTTACCTAAAAATAACGGTGCCCTCCATACAAATGTTAAAAAATGGTTTTCGAAAATCGTATTTTACTCAAAAACGGTTCCGAGAATTTCGAAAACAAGATATTTCTGACTGTACCTACAATAGACCAGACGAATTTTGAATTTCTCATAATTGGATTTGATGAAGTATTTCTAAGAGTTTTAAAAAACATTGCATTTCAAAACCTAAAAGAAATATATTTATTTTTAATTTTGAAAAAACAATCTTTTTTTTTTTTGGAAAATTCAATATCTCAAAAACGGCTAATTGTTTTGTTTTGTAAATTTACTTTTTATTCGAAAAAAAGTAAAGCTATAAATTGCCGTACCAAAATTTTTTCTTAAAAATTTTCAAATTTAAAAAGAAATATATTTCTTTTAGGTTTTGAAATGCAATGTTTTTTAAAACTCTTAGAAATACTCCATCGAATCCAATGATGAGAAATTCAAAATTCGAAAAAAATTGGTCTATTGTAGGTACAGTCAGAAATATCTTGTTTTCGAAATTCTCGGAACCGTTTTTGAGAAAAATACAATTTTCGAAAACCATTTTTTAACATTTGTATGGGCAACTATAAAAGCTTATTTTTTTAAGAAATCACTACAAGGAATTATAATTTTGTTCTTACATAAACTATTATTGGCTTAAAGCATATAGCATCCTGGGCTTAGCTCCATCTACTAAAGGAGATATTTTAGTCATTTAAAAAATCAATCTTATGCTTATAGATAGTTTTCTCTAATAACATTAATTTTTGATATTTTAAGTCTTTTACATAAGAGCAAGTTCATGCGACCCAGTCATGCATTTTATTTTTTGCTGCATCAAACGGCTAGGTTAAATGAAGTATCAATCGATAATTATTGTTAATTGCACTTCTCTACGCTGCGTATTAACGCGTCTTGAGGTGTATTTCAAGAAATTTATAGCAGCAAAATAAATCTTCAAGTCTTAAAACTGTACAGAATGGAACAGAGTTTAAACTTACTATTTATCTAGATGCAGATGAGGCTGGAAATATTGATGACAGTTTTAAGGAAACTGTGTCCTTGAGTTGCACAGAAGCCGAACACATGACTGTTTTGCAGGCATATAAACCTTTATAGTACTAAATTTTCAAAAAAAAAATTGTATTAACACACCTGAAGGTTAGGTTAGGTTAAAGTGTATACCGATGGAAAACCGACATGCTTTAATGAAATGTTGGTCCGTTGTGACACCACATGGTTATAGTAAATTTTTTCCAAATCCGTAAACGTTATGGAGCGTGTAAGACTACGTATTTCAGTATTTGCCAGATAACTCTTATGATTATAGTAAAAGTCTCCCAAATGGAGTCAATTTTTTTTAAGGAGCAGGACACGCACATATTTTCATCCATTCAGTTTTTACACAAATCGTTTGAGTGGACGCGAGTTCGCGCAGCGTGTCTATCAATTGAACAGTGCATTACGGAGCTTATGTGCAATCTGTTTATAGATATGGGATGATTAGATAGCCTTAGGTTGCGCGTACAGTAGTGCGACAAAGCGATGCGATGCGAGAAGCGTTTGCGTGCGAGAAAAATATTTACATTGATTCTTATACACGTGCGCACAGTGGAGCGATATTTGATGCGAGTGTTGCGAGTTTCTCGCATGTCTATCGCAAGCATCTCGCACACAAACTGTTCTGACCACTTTTTCAAGCGAGTTCGTGCGAGAAGGCTCATATTGTTTGTTTTGAGGCCTCAAAAAAAATCAAAAGAGTAAAATTTTGTTATTTCAGTACTTGTGTTGTGGTGCAACTTTTTACAATTTTGGTGGCAATAATTATAAAGGGATTAACAATATAACTGCAAAAAATATCGCTTCTACTGTACGCACTATCTCGCATCTAATTCTCGCATCTCGAATCGCTTGTCGCATCGCTTCTCGTATCGCATCGCTTTGTCGCACTACTGTACGCGCAGCCTTAGGTTTGCATGTAGCGATGATGTCTGAGTATGTACTGTTGTTTCATATTTCGCAACAAAGGTGAATTATGAACTGCTTCACCATCTCCACGAGAGACAATCGGCAGTGGATGGTTTAAAGTTTGTAGAGACAGGGTCCAGTAACTTTAAAGCAGCAGACATTTTAAATTGGTTAAGCTGTCAGCGGTAAAATCTTTAACCAATAAAAAATCAAGTAAATCACCAATTAATTAGGTTTGTATAAAAAAAAACAAATTTCCTAAGGTTAGACTTGAAATTGAGGTTTTCAGTGCTAAATTCATGAGATTAAACTTTAAGTTTCAATGGCAACTTGAAAAACATTTCTAAATCTATAAATCAAACTTATTATCTAATTAACTACCAAACTTTTGTATGCTTTTATTTGGCTTTATTATTTGTGTGTTTTTTTTATATATTTACGTAATGACTCTTTTGTTTTATACAAAATGTTTACTAAGCTTTTATGTCTCTTGCACTTGTCTTCTTATTATTGAATAACTTTAACCATGCGAATTGCAACCCAAGTTTTTCCTCTTAAAAGTAAGCTGCAATTCAAAGAGATTTAGACTTCAAGATTTTCTTTTATCATTCCCACCCACAACAAGACCAAAAGTTTGCTTACCCAATTCGAAACGATGACTTTCAAACGTTCTATATTTTGTTCCTGAACAACCAAAATGATATCCTTTTATTTTCAACATTAAATTAACTCAACGTTACATGAATTACAACTGTAAATATATTTCAACCCACCGCTGCACTGGTTGTTTAAATTGCTTTTTTTTATCCAAACTATGCGAACCAAGAAAGTTAATAGAATTGGGATATTCCTTAAAACGGTACAGGTAGCCATTTTTGTAGCTGTATCTTTTGGTAAATGTGAAAATCTCAAAAACCAATTTTAAGACTTTCCTTCTTTGGTTCATTTTTTTATGTCTAATCTTTCTTTTTGGCTTAATAGTACACACACAGTATGTAAGATGAAAAAATCTAGGTCAAGACTATTATTTTCTCCTCCCACAACGCAAGCATTTGTATTACCAAAAAGAGTAAAACAAACTCGGAGTAATCCTGTAAATCCACATTAACCTGAGCATACAAATAGCAAATCCTTATACCCCAGCTCCACCCACTCTTCCAATTTTAAGTCGTTTTCGTCGTAGTCTTCTCGCTTGCATTCGACTTTCAAAAACCAACCTAATCTACAGGAGCAATTTTGAACATTGTTTGCCTAGCTTATATAGCCTTGCAGTTTGTGCTTCTATAGTTGCTAAGAAAATTCTCAATTTCGTGTGTGTGTGGAGGTGTGTGCTTGTGACTCAATGTTCCATCTATGAAAATCGCTTCATACCAAAGTGCAGTTTACCTCAATCCCTTGTAAACACAATTGAGCCAGAGTCAGGGAATATTATACGCCTGCTGTACCCAGAACCTCAGGCACCTGCTGCCACCCGCATAATAGAGGTTGTAGGTAGGTATATAGGGTACCTGTCTTCACTTAAGTCCTTAGCTCCGTTCCGCTTTTTATTACAACGAAAGTCGAACAACTCGAGAATTTTATTTTCTGTTTTTTTTTTTTTTTTTTGGTTTTTCATTTCAAGTCTCGCATTCCCGCATATATCCTTTCTGCCAAGGACCGATTTCTTCTACGGCAAGTTCAGCCTTTTTTATTTACTATGTGCTCGCCGCGCCATGCTAAGGGGGTGGTGGTAAATGCAGTTTGTTTAATTTTTTTTTGTCTTCGCTGACTGCTTTTCTCGATTTCAATGAATTTTGCTCTGGAACTGCGATTCTAAGAAGCTTGGCTAAGACATCCTGTCATGACATCAAACTCTATAGTGCACAGAAGACGTTAAAAGCTTTTTTCAACGTTGCTGCCGCCGCTCCAGATGTGCATGAATGTAGGTGAGCCTGTCGTCCTTGTTGTCGTCAACGTCGTTGTTATAATAAGAATTTCACAAAACACTCGTATGTGTAGTTTTTGTTCGGAATTACGAAAGATTTTGTTAAAAATGACGCCCAATTATACCAATCTTTCTTCCTTGTAATGCATACATATGAGAGTTAAATTTCATCAACTCCTACTAAATCTTCTTTTTGAAAACGAAAAACATCTAGAAAACATATTTACCAGTCTTTTGGTGCATTATACCAGTTTATACCAATCAGCTTGTAAATAGACAAAAATATATGATATAATGTTTTAGTCTAATTTTCAATATATAACAACACTTAAGACTTGAAAAAAATAATAAAATAAACCCTTTAAATATATCCGTTAGACCAGTTTCTTGGCATCGTCGAATAAACAAACTAGATCATGTGCATGGAAGTCTACACGCTCACATCAACACAAAACATTCTATTTATCTCATAAATATTGAAAAAAAAAACATCTTCGTCAATTAATATTTTCATATCGATGGAGGAACACATGACATAAATTGTGGACCTTTGGTCTACTGATTGGTATAAATCGACTTAAGCTTCACTTCAAATACCGGACACACAACTCAAATAAAGCCTTCTGATGAAATTCACCAATCTTCTTCAATTTTAAATAGAAGCCATATTGCTTGGTACACTATATCGTTTCACATCAGGATACCAGCCAGCGGGACCACCACACTTCTAAAAGTATAGCATTCCTGAAATGGATGAAATTGCTTCCAAGAGTTGAAAATGCATTTCTTTTACATTTAATTTTTAAAACCTAACTCTCACATCATACCCTGCTCGTCCCCAAACCACTTAACTCGTTGTTGGCCCTTTATGTCGTTTGTTCCGATTAGGGGATGGAATTGCAAAGGCGGTTTGTTTTACAGACTTTTGTGGATCGGTTTACCTAAGAAACCGACAGAAAATGGTCTCCATGACAAGAAATGAATTTTGTTTAGATTTGAATTTATTTTTTTGGACCAAAGGGCTTTGAAGGTTAAAATATTTTCTATTATTTTTCGTATACAAGAAAGAGAGAAAGAGAGAAATTTATAGAAAGAGATCAGCTTTAAAGTTGGCAACTATTTGTTATATCATTGATTTTTTGTGTGTTTATTTGCTTTCTGTGTATACAGGACAACAATAACTAAAAAACATTATAGCTTAACTTGACGCAAGGAAGCTGCAGGGAGATGAAAATCAAAAACAAACTTTAAATATAAATCAATGTCTGCGGGTATCCTTCAAATGGATTTTAAAGTTTTCATTCTGTATCAAGATTGTTCTGGTCTACGTTTTGAAAACTGTTTTGAAGTCGGTTTTTTTTTTTTGTTGATGTACAATGATTGTACATGAGGTTTGTGAAGAAGTTGTCGGGGATAAAATTGCATTTTGTATCAAGGATATCATCTTTTTGTTACATTTCAGTTAATGTGATGAATGTCAAGTCTATACACAAAAATGGATCACCTGTCATGCATTGAATACAGAAGATATGTAATCAATACATAGCTGTAGACAAGCTGCAGTAAAATATGTAACGACTACATACATATTTGAAACTCAGCTGTACTGAGCACACGGCCTCGCTTCAACAAATTATTTGGTCACACCTTGATATAAAACCGAAAGTTTTGACTGATTAATTGTGTTTGTATTTTTTGTCGCCAATTGGCCATGATCTATGTGTAACTGTCAGGATCTCAGTTCAAATTCAAGTAAGTATGTTTTTTTTTAAAGTAAAATAAATTTATAAATAAAGAGGAAAACAATTTGTACACTAAACTAAATAAATGTGTAGTGGATATATTTGCTAAATTTATAATATAACGAGTAAGTCCATAGAATATTTAACTAGGTATTATTTACCAGCACATCCATAGAAACTTTACTTACTATAAAATCTCAGCAGTCATCACTCCTAAGACGAAACTGGCACTTGATAATGTAATAAGCATACACAAAATTCTACATTAATTCCAACACAAATGTATGTAGTCGTTACAGATTTCAGCATGTCATATGTACATTACATGATGTATTAGTGCAGAAATCTTTGCGATAAACTCATAACTCATAGAAGATAAATAATAATTATCATTACATGCATTAGTTCCTCAAATGAATTGTTAACAATCTAAGATTATCAATAAAATGTTCATCTCTGACGAATTTACAATGTTATAAAGGTTACAGCCACTGGGAGGCGTACCCAGACCCAGAGTGACGGAGCGAGTTAGAAACGCAACTAAGACTTCAATTAAATTCACAAATAAAAAAGCTATGTTTCACAAATTTGAAGAAGAAAACAAAATTTCGAACAGTCAAATGGAACTCAAAAATGCACAATGAACTTGCTACGGTTCTATTAAAACTGTTATTTTGTTATTTCAAGTTGGACTCAGGAAGTAGTTAACAATTAGTATTATCAATTAGTTAGAACCCATTAATTCAAAAATACTAAGGCCTTGTTAGGCAAACAGTAATATTAATATCTATACATTGTAATTATACAAAATTCTCAAGAAAGCAAGAAACCATAACTCCAAAAACACTTATCCGAAACTTTTTTAAGATTCAAATATCTTTGCTACTTAAGAAATCTTAAATTTTAGAAAAATATCAAAACCTATAACTATAACTTAAATTTTGGAGGGAAACGTTATTAACGGTACTTGTCATAGAACGGTTTTTTTGATTTTCGAATTTCCCATCAACGGCTCTAACGATTTCAACTAAAATTTTTATGCAGGAGCTTCTTTTCATTTTAAAAAATAAAATCTAAAATTTTTTTCGAAAAAATAGTTTTTGGATTTTTAAAATAATAATAAATTTTTTTTTTGAAAATTCAATATCTTGAAAACGGATCGACGAATAAATTTTTAAATTACGTTTCAAAATGTATTTTATTGAATACTAGTAATTTGGGTATACATTTTTTTTACAAAAATTTTAAGGAAAATTTAGTACACAAAAAACCTGTTTCAGTGTGTCTGTATGTCTGTACCTCTCCCTACAGCATAAACCACTTCACCTATGTTCTTCAATACCGATAGTTAAGGGCCTTCGGTGATTCCCTAGAGGAGAAATTGAAATTTTTTTTAGCTCCAAAATTAATGGTACCCCCGATACACCCGTATTGCAAAATCTTATTTATCTCAAAAACGGCTCCAACGATTTTGATAAAAAAAATTAAGTCAGATATTATTGATATGGACTACATTTTGGTAAAAAAAAATGTTGGGGCAAAATGTTATTAATGGTACCTGTCATAGAACGGTTTTTTTGATTTTCGACTTTATCATTAACGGCTCTAACGATTTTAACCAAAAATTTTCACCAGGAGCCCCCTTAAGTTTAAAATAATATTGTACATACAAAAAAATATATTTTGGGTTTTTCGAAAAAAAAAATTATAATTTATTTTTTTTGAAAAATCAATATCTTGAAAACGTGTGAACGATTATTTTTTGAAATTATTTCCTAAAATCTATATTACTAAACACTTAAAATTGGCATCCCAAATTTTGTTTTAGAAAATTTTGAAAGAAATTTGTTATATACAAATTTACTTTAATAAAACGATTTTTAAACTTTATTTGCGTAAATTCATACTTTTCCGTAAATAAGACGGCAATTCCATGTATGTTAACATTTTTATTTAATTAAATCCATATTTTATATTTATAAAATGTATGTACATATTTTAAATCCCAAAGTACTTTTACAGAAGAGCAAGTTCGTGCGATCCAGTCGTGCATTTTATTTTTATTTATTTAAGGCTTATGACTCATGATCTAAACAGTTTTAGATCTACCAATATTCTCCTCATAAGAAGCTAACTAGTGCAACTAACATAATCTTCGCATTACATAGAAAAAGTATATAAATAAGAGGCCATTACAGCTCGTAGAGAGTAGAATGGAGGAAACCTACAATTTTGTGCCGAAAGATTGTCTAATGACAAAAGATATTCTCGCATCGTATGTCACTTCCTCGCAAAAGGCCGCACACCCCTGTACCCCACACGAGTATGCCTGTTTGTTAACTTGAAATTTTCTCCAAGATTCGCTAGACCATTTTTTTCACGGGCTTTGACACATAATTGTCAAAATTTTTAAGACATTTTAATATAACAAAAAAAATAACAGCCATTTTGAAACCAGTCTGACAAAATATGAAGGAAGAATAATCTTTCTGATTTTTTCTGACACTTCTCATTATTCTTAGAGCGCTAATGTTATTTGACTCAGTGAAAAATATATTTCATTTAGAATTGATTATGTTAATTATTCCGCCATTTTTTGAGAAATTTTGTCGGTGGTTTAAAATTTTAATCTAACATAAATAATAAATATTTTTTCAACATTTTTTCTTTTGTAAAAAACATCATCTGAAATGAATTTATAGCTCATGCGAAGTGAAGTTTTTAAGAATTCTTTTTCCCTACTAGGAAAAAATCTTATATTTAAAATTTAATGTTAAGAAAACACTGAAATTATGTCTTTCAAATTCTGCTCAAATCTAATGGAACTCAACTTTCATGTAACCATTAATTTGAACTCAAATTCAATTTGGCATATATAATTACTAATACTTTGCCAACACATCCCTTATCTTATACAAAAGTGAATTGGTTATTTGTAGGTATTCTTATTTTTTTTTTACTTTATTTCACAATTATTTTTTTAATTTAATAATAAACCTAAAACATTTAATAAATAAATTTGATTCGTTTAATTTATTTTTGTTTTCAAAAAATTTTATATTTATTTTAATTATTATCAAACCCCAGCCAAATTTTTTTACATTATTCTGCAATACACAGGAAGACTCCGATAAATTCAATATTTACTTACGTACATACTTATTTTTAAACATTTTGAAATTTTTCATTTTTTAAATACAGAATATTTATTTGTTGAATGACATCTGATATTTCTGTCAACTAAAAGCGCTTCCACACTATCTCACAAAGTACCTTCCTATGAACGCATTTCTAATAAAGATCTATTTTGGTAAATTGTTCACAAAGGTCAACATCTTCAATTTTATGAATCTGACATTTGTTTATCGGTAGAGTTTTTCGATAAAGGTGGGTGGAAGTTGAAATAGAATAAAACGAACTGTGTATTTTTGTGTTTTTTTTGTATGTTTTATGTTCACCTTAAGGTCATCGGTCAATTGTAGTTTATTTACATAGACCTGTGACTTCGGGAAAACCCCATGGTGGCCAATCAAAGTCCCATCTGCGAGAGATAACCTCACCCTCAAATCGTTTATGCAGGATAGAACTGAAATTTAAGCTTATAGTGGATACCTAGCTGTAAAGCCTTTACCCCACTGCTTAACCTCAAGCACTGACGGCCCAGGACTGGGTCCCAGTTGCTTTTTATCTGGATGAAAGGCAGCCACTCCTTTCCAGCCTCGTGCAAGACTAGCCCCCCAAGACAAACTGTTCTCCGCATCGCTCTCACATGCATCATCGTTGCTCTTGTCAAGGGAGTGCGAATCAGGCATCTCCAGGCTGTTCCAAATTTTGTACTGTGTAAGCAGTTCATTACCCTTTGGTACGGATCTAATTGTTTTTTATCTAACTATTGCAGTAAGCCACAATAGCCAATCGCGTAAATTGATTGGTATAACCACAGCCACCTCGAGCTCTCTTTACAGAGGGCCTTCCCAGTGACAGTGATTCCATGGTCCTTACTCCATGGGGGCTATAATTAGCGGGGGATTCAGCAATCACTATCCCCGAGGTACCCAATTAGGGTGTTCTCTTATAGATATCACTCTACGGAAGATATCTTTATCTTGTTTGTTCATACTTGTTACTTTTAAAATATTATGGAGTTATTTTAGAAATATCACCAGTAATATTACATGCGCTTAATAAATTAAGCAAATGAAGGTGCAGATCACAGCTGACCGAAGCCAACCACAACCTGCACCGAATACGATTAGTCTTTCTCGTCCTACACCAAAAGAGATAGAGACATTCCCCGCAATTTAATTTCAGGTACCGGGAAGGACCGTCCATTGTATTGCTATACCAAGACTACTAAGCAAAAGAGACGGTCAATTCGCTCAACTGCCTTTCGTCATTGGCCGTGACCCCCACATCACATTGTTCAAGATTTGTATAAATCAGCACCAGGGACCCGTTGCTCAGTTTCTGATCGGATCTATCCGATTTCTGAGATTGGGTATAGCACCGAGATTTTTTCGGACATGGCCGGAACTACAACCGATGTCCTCCAAGCGTTCAAAATTTCAATTTTCTTATCTAGCAATCTCATTTTTACATCATTTTATATCACTACTTTAGATTGCTTTTGCATACATCAAACGAAAGAGATGTCTCGATCGCTTATTGTTATGTATGTAACGTGCCCTATGTTTTAGGTTCTACGAGTTTTCTTGGTTGTCTAACTCCAGCAAACCGGAGAAAGGCATAAGCCACCCCACCACGACAAGATGAAACTCATCGGGGTGGTGTTTATGCAGGATGTCAATTGAGGCGCCCGCCGTGTTGCATGTTCATATAGATCAATTTGGGGCATTAGAAATTGGTAATCATTGTTCTATAGCACCCGCCAGTGACGGTGACAGCCCCATCAACGTCGTTTTTTAAGAAAGTACGCACTAATGACATACACCAAACGGTAACTTTTTGAGGATGCATTGTCACCTTTCGAGTCTCGTGTGGGTTGGTGCCATCCTATATATGACAACTTTGCTTGTTAACAAAGCCATTCATCTTGAAATGCTAAGGATGATTTTTCGGTCAAAATTTGGGTCCTCTTCGAAAGCTCCGAGGTCCAGTAAGCGAAGAAACGGTGTTGTCTACGGTCATGAACTTGGAGCTCCTGGATCAGTTGAATCCTGTTAAAATGATGGCCCAATTCCCGACGTAAAATTCGCCAAGTTGAAAATCTCCAAAAGTCCGAGTTCTTGTACACATCAAGGAATCGAATGTCTTGGGTTGTACACTCTCTGAAACCGCGTCGATATTCTCATCCGATATTGCGTTCCTTTAACGTACAAATTTTAACTGATTTATAACTAAACCAATCGTCTTAAATTTAACCTCCAAACGTTGAAGAGTAGAATTTGAAGGACCACCACGTCAACCGTAAAGTGACGAGAACCTATTTTTACTAAGCAATTTTACATATTTCTGTAAGTTTCATCAAATTAACTGCTGCCACTTTTATAGTTGGAATATTTACAAAGTTCTTTATTAAGATTTCTACAACCCATTCTCTATTGTTTTACAATCCAGATACACTGACATTTGGTGGATGTACGGCGTAAACAGAATCAACAACACTGAACAAAGCCAGTCGAGTTGAGTATTTAAAAAATAGTTCAATCTCGCTTCAACTCTGCAGATCTTCCCATTAAAGTGGCGACGTATCATTTTTTATAATCACTTTTCTTTTGTATGATTTGAATTTATTTTCTAATTAGCTAGCGACCAGCCCCGACTTCGCACGAGAAACATTTATTATCTATAGCCAGATGACGTCCCGTGGATGAGTAAGGAAGTCATGTGTCAAAATATGCATTTTAAGCACAAATGAAAAATTAATACACAAAATTCCCAAAAAAAAAAACAAAAAAAATTATGATTTTCCGATCACCTTATTTTTATATTTTCCGCGCACTTAAGTGAGTCTGACTACCCTTAAAATATTTTAGTACATCGCGAGGAGCTACCGATCCACATTGGTTTTGAATGTCTTCTGAATATCGTAATGAGAGGGAGGGAAACACTGAGCCGACTAAAGCATTCAATATTCGCAAAGTGCGTCTAAAGAAAGAACCTCTGCGAGTATTAATATTTCAACTTTATTATTCTACTCGGGACTAGGGGAAACATATTTCTCCTCTCTCTTCAGCTCCCTCGCCTACAAAGTACGTAATTAACTCTCCAAATTGCTCTAGTGTATGATGGTCCATTCTAGTGTTCCAGCTATATTATTATCACCAATAAAATACCCTCATAACTTTTACTTTTAATTTTCCAAATCCACCAACTGAGGGTAACTGCGGCGTATGAGTGATATTTTTGCCTCTGAATTTAGTTTAGCCTGCATATCTCTCAGAAAATATATATCTTATATCCGTCGAACAAGAACAAAAACCCTTTGTATAAAATTTTCAAATAATACTCCTCGTTAACACTTAAGCACGATTTCATGTCGAAGACTCTGTTTTCAACCCAAAGTACATTTCTTAAGGAATAACCATTTACAGAGGAAAGAAACCATATCTCCTGAGGCAATACTCTAAATTCATCTCATTTTCGCCAACAAAACAAAGTCACATGAGAATTTGCATCTCATCTTCATTTTATTAATGCTGAAAACCTGTTAGCATGGCTTCAAGGCCAACTACCATTATACTCCCTAATTAGTTTATGTTTATGCCTTCGCATTGCCATATACGAGTACCTTGTTTTCGCTGCTCTCTGTATATTATAGTTTCGTTATACCCGCACACATTGTTTTTCGTTAAATCATAAAGGATTCCTCCTCCCGTCAGTCGACTAAATGATGCTTTTTCCACTTACTCGTAAAATGTAGAAATGTTCGTTGTTCGTGCAGTGAGCCAAACATTTACAGATGATATTCTCGCTGAACACGGTTTTCGCCTTAAGGCTTCCCATATATGATATAATATCCCTTTCTGTCACAAAATAATGCTACAGTGAAAATTTCAGCCCCTATTTGGAATAACAAACATCTAACCTTTAGGAGCGGTAGCGGCTTCACCTGCACCTTCATAGTTGCGTGTAATAGTAATTGTTGTCCTTCAATGCCAGAGGATAAATTTCATTAATTTTCCCATGAAAATTCAGCTCTACATTAAAGTGAACAGGATTGTGTCTCACTTAGTGAGTCGCAGGGTTTTTGCTGAAGACGTAAATGTGCGTAAATTTGCTCAAATTCGTGCTGAATTCTTTCGGTAATTAGTGGAAATTAATTATATTTGATTAGGAGAAGAAGAAGTGAATATGTATGAGACAAGAAAAGCGATGTTCAAAGTTTTGTTATTTCTTCGTCTATTTTTGTTTCCCTTCACAAAGTGATGAGATGGAAAAAGTTTTCGTCTTTCTCAAATGGTAATGTGTGAAAATGAAAAGTTAATTTGAGTAATGTGAAAATGTATGCGTGAACATAATTTTACTACAAAAATATATTTGATTACATTAACAAAGTTGTGGGCATAAATAAACGCTCAGTTGTTGTGCCTACATAATTATGGCAGTAAATATAGTGGGTGGTTACTGAGACCACTTACGACTACGCATTTATGTGTGGCAGGGTAATTATATTAATTAGCCATGACAGTGGAATAGGAAATGAAAGAATCAGGTGGTTGGTTTATTATACGAGAAGAGTTTTATAAGTTTTTTTTTTTCTTTGTTTGGTTATATACTGTTTTTTTTTATTACAACTAATTTAACATGAATTTTAATTTTGCAGATGAATTAATTTTGATGATAAAATAAACGCATTTGTGTGAGTAATTGTTTTTCAAGTTTCCTGCTTTTTAAATTTTTATGTAAATTAGTATTCAGGATTTTGTTGGTTAGATAAATTAGATTTTCTTGGTTGTTGGAAAATTTGGTTTGTCTTCGGCTATTTTAGTCACTTGATGTGTAATGAAACTAAGTTATTTCGTTTACTTTTGACGACATTCCAACAGGCATTGCTGTCATCTTTAGATGATCTTTATTGAAACGATAAATCACAACCCAGTTGAACAAAATTGCTTAAAAGACAAAATAAGTTGATTGGATTTTAAAATAAAAACTAAAATATGTACGAGTAGTTAGTCATTTTTAAGCTAATTTTTTTTATAAAAAATCTTAGAAGAAACTTTTTATAAGTCAATAACAAAATTAATAAAAAAAATTTGTTTTTTTTTTAGCAATTTTCTAAGCAGTTTCAACGGAGCAGTACACTTAATTGATATTTTTTTAAAGTTGCTGACCTACCCCACTTCCCACGAACAGGCGAATGTAAGTCTCCACAAAATTAAGAACGAAATTTTCAATAAGGACATAACAGTTTTATTCTCTTATAATTTTTTAAGTTTTGTATGATCAGTCAAATTGAAAACTTTTGTGGGGGCTAATATTTATAAACAGAACTACCGATCACACAGTGCGGCCGAAGGCATCTTTGTGTGGCCAAAAGTCCAAAATAATAGTTTTGAGTTAGGGGTTTTTTGTCATCAGGCTGTCTAAAGGAGACCCCTAGGAGACGAAAAATGTTCGTAGTAGAGTCTCTTGCCCCAAATCCCCCCATAATCTTAGTCTGAATGTGGCTGCTAAGTAAACGTAGTCATGCGTCGTTAAGATAGGCTAATGGACACTTCCATCAAACACGTGTAAAAGTTTTTATTTCCAAGCAAATATAAAATGGATTCAATAGCTGCAGGTGCATAAAATAAGTTAAAGAATTTCTGAATAAAAATTCCTAAATAGTATATTGTTAGACAGAGATATGTCAACACTATTTATTTACTTAAAAAAAATATATTTGTTTGAGTGAAAACTTTTGTTTCTTGCTAGATCTTGTTCTCAAGGCTATTTAAGATGAAATAAAATTCAGCTGCTCGTTGAGTTTTTTTGTGCATTAAGGTACTAGTACGGTCTATAACGCCAAAAAATGCACGATTTTTGGGAATTTTTCTCTCGGAAACTTTATTAGATAATAACATATTTTTTTTTTTTAAATAATGAATACATGCGTCAAGAATATAATTTTTTTTAAATTTTTGAATTTTGGCCGAATTATAGAGGGCGCAAAAGTCGACTCATCAAAAAATACATTGTCTCATTGCGGACAGTAAATTTCAGGATTGGCTGGACTGAAACAAAAACTAACAAATTGCGTTATTTTAAGGAAGGTTTCTTACGAGACAATTTACCAAAATTTGTTTTTAAAGTAAAAAAAAAAACAAAAAACAAAAAATGGCAAGCTTTGAAAAAATAAATTTTTTTTTGGAAATTTTGTTGGCCATTTTTGGGTCGCCATTTTTTTGTTCATAACTTTTTGGTCAAATTGTGATAAATTGTCTTAAAAAACATAAAAAACAATCAAGTTGCAAAAAGTTTTTTGAAAATGAACCGATTTTCATTTCCGGAGATTAACTGTCCGCAATGGGACAATGTGTTTTTTGATGAGTCAACGTTGGCGCCCTCTATAATTCGGCCAAAATTAGAAAATTAAGACAAACAAAAAAATTTCTTGTACGCTTGACATATGTATTCGTTATTTAAAAAAAAAAATATGTTATTATCTAATAAAGTTTCCGAGAAAAAAAATCACAAAACTCGTGCGTTTTTTGACGTTCTAGACCGTACTAGTACCTTAATTTACAACAATATCCCTGGTATTGTATGCCCACGTTAGTTCACAAACTTTTAATTCATGGCCCCGAAATAATAAAATATTCAGTGTTACCTATCTGTCATATGTCGGAAGATGCACAAGAAGCATGTAATATTTTTTTTTAAATCTATCAAGCTAATTTGGGAAGAAACCATTATCGTCAAGAGGCAATGGAGGATGTTCTTAAATGATCGCTAATCGCATCCGATCCATTAATATCTATCTAAAATCACTTAAATCTTTGTCTAAAGACTGTATCAATTTGTTAGCACCTCCACATGTAAATAATCAAACAGAAGATGAACAACAATCTTTTGACAACTCTTCCGCTTCTGAAACAGATACAGATGTAGATGATTGTGACTGTTACGAGATGGGCAATGAAAACTTTTTCATGTAAATATCGGATTAACTAATATATTGTTTGTTCATATTGCATTTTGTTTTTCTAAATTTATCATTGATAAATTACTGTGTTCGATTTCAATAAAAATATATACATAATTTTTTTTTTTCATTTTTTTTTTGTTATATAATGTTGCCATATAGTATTCCACCATTTTGAATTTGTTCATTTTTAATAAATTTTCAAGTACATGCCCTGATAATATCAAAACAAAAATTTTCAACCAACTATCAAAGTTATTTCATTTTTGATAAGCTCTTTTCGTATGACATGACACAATATTAGGTCGGTCATTTTGAATTTGCTGATTCTGATAACAGATTCGTAATCAACGACCCCAAAAACCCCTATATACCAATTTGTGGATCATTCTCCACGTTTTTCGACTTTATGCCGCACAAAGTGACTTTCGGCCGCACTGTGCGTCAAATTGATCGGTTGAGTTTTGGAAGAAAGAAAAAAAAATTTCTTCGCGCCAAGAAAAAAAAAAAAGTCAAGGTGTGTATCAGTGAAATTATTGCACAATGCACAAGACCAAAAAAGTGCACCCATCGAAAAACAATTAATTGACAAACACAGTGAGAGGTAAATTTTCCTTCTCCTTCACCCATTATCTCCAGTTTGCTTTGGTTTCCTCGTTGCATACACTGTTTGGGACATCCCATGCAGTGTGTGCAGCTGTTATACGTTTTATAATCCAAGAGCGGATCAATATATATTATTTACTATTAAGGCATATTTCACTAATAGTTAATTGTATTGCGAAGTTATTTTGGGAACAAAACCCGTTATTAACATAATATATTGCCTGATTTGGTATTTTGTATTTGTTTTTTTTTTTTTTTTTGGAATGTTAAATATATTTATAGTCGATTGTTCGAACATTCAGGGCTGAATATGTCCATACTACGAAAAATAGCAGTTTTGGTGAATTCGTTATTACGGGTGATTTCAATGTACATGGTTGCGATATTCTAGTCAGAAAACACCTACACGAAGGTATTTATGTCGAGATTTTTTCTAAGTTAAACAAGCTGACTTAGCTCGTTCACGATCTTACTCGAATTCAGCACGTTGCAGGTCAATCTGCCAATACTCTAGACTTATTTCTTACCTCTGAAACTGACAAATGTATTATCCCCCTTAGGCACATCTGACCATTGCATCATATCTGCAAATTTCTTATGTAAAAAAAACCCAGTTAGAGAAATAATTTCAAAGAAAACCGTTTGGCAATACGAGAAAACAAACTAAAACGGTCTAAATGATTTCTTCAGGAACTTAAGCTGATCGCTGTACTTCCTCAATAGTAATGTCGACTCCAGTGCAGATATGGTCAAAAATTTAATCCTTTTCGGAATGATAAATTTTATCCTGAACAGGGAAACATCTATAAAACCGAAAGAGAATTCATGGTTTGATCCGAGTAGTAAAGAGGTTATTAGGGTCAGAAAAATAAAAAAAGTTTCCTATGTTATAAATCCAACCCTACTGAGGACAACCGGAATAAGTTTAAACAAGCTAAAAAGATATATACATATAATGATCATATTCAAATGACCAAATTTTTGCTTGACCACAAATTAAGGCAAGAAATACAAAATTGTTCCAAAGGTAGTAAAAATTGTTGGTAATTTGTTAAAAAACGTACGAAATACTACTTCGTCTTCGGTTCCTACGCTCGTTACCGATGGCACTTCTTATGTCAGCTCACAAGAAAAGTCGACTTTGCTTGCAGCACAGTTTGCTATCAATTCGACGCTACCAGATACTGTCATGATTCCTACTGAAATTGAGAGCGTAAACGATTTTACGCACTCGTCCAGTTGGAAGAGTACATAAAGATCTTAATAAACACAAATCCGCTGGGCCGAATAGTATCCCCCTATTATTATCAAAAGGAATTCTACAACTCTTGATATGCCATTGCGTAAGCTTTCCCATCTGTACTTCTCTAATGGTCTCTTTCTGAGTTGATGAAAAACGGCATTTGTCCAGCCTGTCCCTAAAAAGGGCGAATCTTCTTCACTCTTTAACTATCGTGCAATTGCAATTACTTCATTTCTTTCCAAGGTCATGGAAACGCTTATAAATTATCAGCTGAAGAAATATTTTGAGAAACGAAAGTTGCTTAATGACCGGCAATATGGCTTTTGGCGTACAGTTTCATTCAGAGATTCTTCTTTAAGCCGCACTACACGAATTTAGAATGCTTTACTCAACTCTGTATTTAACTCCCATATATAGACATTCAATAAAATGTATACCGATATGTCCTTTTAAATCCGTTCCAACTTTTCTAAAACGCTCAAACTGTGCTCAAAAATTTTTAAAGGTAGTCATAATTCCTTTACTGCACGCAGAATTATCTTAAGAAATATCATCGTCAAGTGCACGAATGTACGGCTTTTGGAAATTTTAAAAAAATTAGTAATGGTGTTCTTCGTGTTAAAGGGTGCTTACTCCAACTTTCGTCCATAATAATCATCCCTCTAAACATGTTGTTTTTCCTGTAGTTTATCAAAGGTACCACTTCAGTACCAATAGAGTCAGAAATTCACAATGTACTAAATACTAAGCAAGTTTTGTTTTTGTTACTCACTATTTAAAAGGTTATGAAAACTTCACCAATGAACCCTTCAAATTTTTGTCAGTAATAATAATAACAAAAAATGTCTCTCAGAAAAACATAGTTGGATGAGATGTGTAAGTTTTGACTCCATCTTGTTGGAACCACAGCTCTGTTTTCTACTTCTGGCCTTAATAAAATTTCAATCATTGTCCGGTATTGAAAGAAAACCACAATAACGGCAAGTTGTTCCTCTTTCTAAGATTATTCTATACCATACTGTGCATCTAAGTGGGTGAATTTGACGTTCAACAATAATTTTCGAAAAATGTGTAACAGTCATACAATTCTTTCAAAAGACCGCCTAGACTTCACTAACTGCTGAGAACCTTGCCTGGTCCGAACAATTCAATGTCGATTTTCAAAATAATTATAATTGAAAAACTTTTGCTTAGTTTTCTGTGCTGAGTCTTTCCATTGTGAATTTCCAAAGTTTTTCAAAATTAATTCTGAAGAAAAAAGTCTTATCAAAAAAACTTATTCAATAATCAAATTATAACATAACTTATGCGCCACCCTGTACATGGGAAATTTTAGTTTAAGCAGTTTTAAATATGGTAATGTATCGTTCAAATAGTGGCCCTCACACTCCAAACATTGCTTGAGCCTTTTTACTTGCGACTTATAGGTACTATAAGGCAAATTATGCATTCGGAAAAAAATCGAACTCGAGATTTTGATCAAAGTTGTTAGTACGATGATAGCGAAGACGAAAAAAGTGGGTCTCCAAATTCTGTTTGTCTGTTCGACTACAGCCTAAATGGCTCTGCCGATTTTCTTAAAACTTGGTAGATATCATTTTTAATTTTTTCCCCCACACGTTTTTTTCTTTTTTTTAAGACCAAAAATAACGGTACCTGCAATACGATTTTTTTCGAAATTTTGTATTTCTTAAAAACTGTTCGACAAGATTTAAAAATACAAAAAAATTTCATTTAGCTGAAGCTAGATAATGGTTGAAAAAAATTTTCCGAAAAATGGTTATTGAGGGTATACCCCCCATAGAACCATTTCCTTTGTTTTTGATTTTTTAAAAACCAACCAACGATTTTGATCATTTCTTTTTTGCTAAAGCTCACAAAAAACATAAACAGAATTGTGTATTCAAATTTTCAAAAAAAAATTTTTTTGGATTTTTAAAAAAAACTTCAATTTTTTTTTGAAAAATCAATATTTCGAAAACCTCATGCTAGATTTTTTTTAAACTTGATAAATAAAAGTTTCTCAATATAATCTACAAGATGTAAGAAAAAAAAATTTGTTTACCTAAAAATAAAGGTACCTACCATACAAATGTTAAAAAATGGTTTTCAAAAATCGTATTTTGCTCGAAAACGGCGCCCAGAATTTTGGTAAAAATTCTTTTCTTTCAATCAATTTTAACGAGCCTTAATTTAATAAAAGAAAAATGGAATAAAGATATTACAGCTTGTACCTATCAAAGAACCATTTTTTTTTTAATTTTGAACGGATTTTAATGAAATTTCTTATAGAGATGCTTCTAAAAAGTTTGAAAAACATCACATTTAAAAATTTAAAAAAAATGTTTTTTGAATTTTTGAAAAAAAAAATAATTTTTTTCTTAGAAAATTCGATATCTCAAAAACGGCTAAATATATTTTTTTTTGAAATTTGATTTTCATTCGCACAATAATAAAAACTTAAAATTGGAGTACCAAATTTTTTTCTTTAAAAATGTAAAAAAATTTGTATTATATTATTTTTTTAAGAAGCCACTACAACGATTTGTAATTTTTGATCTTTCATAAATTCATATTTACATAGCATTCTGTTTTTATCTCTTACTAGTAAAAGAGTTAAAAAAAAAATTTGATCGCTATGAACAGTTTTCTCTAATAACATTCGTTTTTAAAATTCCTAGTCTATAACATAGGAGCAAGTTTGTACGACCCAGTCGTGCATTTTATTTCTAATATTTTCATGGACTCTTTCAAGCATTGCTCAAGAAATGTGAAGGATGCGAAATTGAATGTTTCGTTTGAGGGCTTCCAGAGTTATGAGACTATCGTTAAAACTAAGAGATTTTTGGTATAACCTCAGAAAAAAAATTGTAGAGAGCCACATTAGAAGAGCACGTTTTATACATTAAATTACATCTCATAGGGAGAATCTGTCTTGCAAAAAGTCCATGAAAACTTTGGCTGTATAGGGTGTGGTACCGTCCTCCTAAAACCAAACCAGACATCTTTCAGAGCCATCTGTTACTAATTCGGGCAAGAAAAAAATGTAAATCATGGACAGGTAATGTGAAGAAGTCACAATAGCACCTCGATCATTTTCTTCAAGAAAGCAAGGACCGATGATCCCCATTCTTGATGTTACACACCATATCGTCACTCTGTCAGACTGTAACGGCTTCTCATGGAACTCCCTGTGGTTCGTCTTGATCCAGTACTTCATAGTTTGCTTATTATCACATTCACTAAGATGAAAATATGCCGCGTCAGAGAAGAAAACGATAGGTACTCGAACCAAAGAGCAAACATATTTTACAAGCGAGATATCAGACTTCAAAATCAAGTGGCCCAAATTCTTGGACGACAGCCATCTTGTAGGGGTGTATGTGCATGTAGGATTAGGATGTTCTTTAATAATTCGCTTAATGAAACATGTCAAGGACACCCACCTGTTTTCGAAGTGAAGTACGAGGAAATTTTTTAAATGCAGTTCGTATCCTTTCTGTGTTTTCTGAGGTAGAAAAGAGTATCATGCGCCACCATGATTAACAGAACATTCATTTATAGAAATCAAACTATAAAGAGTGTCATGTTTTTGAAAGTTTTTCTCTTATAACTCCAATGTTTAATATTCTTGGTCTCTTGAACATAAGACCAAGTCGTGCACTTTACTACTTATACCTGTTGTTTCCCAAATACAGTGTAGAACTTATCGGTAATTTTTTTTAATTTCGCTTCGAATCTATCAAAGAAAAACCTTAGGTATAGCATTACTTAGTTGGTAAAAAAAGGATAAAGCTTTCCCAGGAAAACCTCATTATCCATAGCAGGGTTGATAATTGAATTTCATATATACCATTAAAAATTTTTATTAAGGATTTTAAACCTTGAAAAATATAAAACACAACTACAACAATACAGCCCCAACCTCGCTCATCAAGATCTTATTTATAAAGCAATTTGCAATTTTTATTACCCCAAAATTGAAGCGACCTATCACCCTATTTGGGTACTTTGCAAGCTCAAATAAAAAATCAACCCATAAAATTCATCGTCTCATATTAGAGTTAAAAAAAAAATCCCCAACCAAAACAAAGCCGAAAGGTCTTCCCTGGGCATAAAGATATTATACACAAAAGCCTCCTATATATTATAACCCATTGTATTCTATTTCAGCTAATCGCGCGAAAGCCTTATACCTTTTAATAATTTATATCCCTTATCAAAATGTTTTCCTTTTCATTTCGCTTCTTTATTATTATTTTAGACACCCTATCTCTCACCCACTCTGACCTCACCTATTCAACTCTTTGAAAGCAACATCCAGGAGGCTCCATCATCAGATCAGAGCCGAGTCTTTCGTATGCGTTGCCATCTTTCTATACAGACCCAGACAGAACTAATTAATATTAGTGAATGATGAGCTTGGCGCGAGATGTTTCTTCCATGTCCTTATCGAATGAATGGGCTTAAAATTCAAATATTAATCCTTTTGTTTGGCGAAACACTAACATCATTAGACGGACGAAGATACCACCATCCAGAGAAATATTTGAAAAAAAATTATGCCAAAAGCAAGGCGAAAAGATAAACAAACCGTGGTTTTTAGAGGAAAAGTTATAAAAAAAAGTTAGACAAAATCCCTTCGAGTTTTTTCTTAAACATTTAAAGCTAAGGAGGATGAAAAAATACCAATATAAAACACCCACTTACAAAGAAGTCCTTTTTTTGCTGCTGCTGCTGCTATCCGCCAGTCGGGAAAGGATTATCCTTTGAAATTCTCCATTCTCACACAATGTCTTCATTAGAAACTGTTGGAGGATAATTCGGGCGCAGATAAGGGTATCAGGCAGAGCCTCACTAAGCTTGGTAGGAGCCTTAGGCCCTGTACACACTTAGCAGTAGCATGTAAGACTTGCTGTGCAAAATGAATTCTGTACACAACGAAAGTTGGCAGTTCTCCCATTCACATGGACATTCACACGGACACACAGAGCCTCTTGATTGCATAGGGGCCAAAGTCATTTGTCCAACATGACACTAGTCTAATCCAGCCCCGTTTTCAGGGAGCTGCAAAGTATACTGACTTGACTTCCCACAGTTAACGTCAACGTTATTGTGTAAGGATATCCGGTGTGTTATGATTGCGCGCACACGGTCAATGTTCATAGCTTTCAAGCGTCGCCATAGTCGGTCGTCGAAACAAAATGAGTCCTTTCATGGAAGTGTTGATTTAGGAGCCAGCATTTGAGCCCACGGAAAATCTGAAATATTTCTCTCGGAAAAAAGGTGCACGCGTTCAAAAATATGTATACGAGTATGAATGTGTCTGTGTGTTTTCTTTGTTCGTGTGTGTGTGTAAAGATGTACCCTTTTAGTGAAAAGAAAATTTTTATTTAGAAAACTTATTAAGGATGCGGATGATGTTTTCATTTCATTTCGTCAAGTTACTTGGAAAATTGCAGGTGTTAGACAAGCAGAATAAGCGCGGATCTGAAGCTGGTTAGTCAGCTTCCTCTGCCTAATGAGGTTGAGGTTATATGTAGATTCTAGATGGAAGCTTATTTCTATGCTGTATAATTGCGCTGTGCATGTGTGTGGTGTGTTTGCTGTAGGGATTTCGCGTTTGGGGCTTAACCCAGAAGTCCTTTCACGAGGTATTTGTTTGCGATGTTGTCTGAGTGGTAAGCTTCTCGAATGAATAAGGCAGAGTGTGAGATTGAAGTGAATGAAAGAATGAATGAATGTAAGGTTTTCAAGCTACAGTGGTCTCCATTAAGGTGATTAATTTGTAGGGTTTCTACGTTTGGGTTTTCTGCTGTGTGTTTGATGAGCACCTCTAGCAATAACATGTACAAAAGTTGGTTTTTATTTTTTACATAGGTACAAACGTTTGAGAGAAATATATTTATGTAAAAAGTGTTAATAAGCTTTTATATGAATTTAGTTAAGGGAAAATTATTTTTAACTCTTTTTTTTTAAGTTTTATTTGAAACAAAAAACTGTCGGTTTTCTAGTGGAATTGTGGGCTTGATATTTTGTTTGCAAAGGATTTTCTTTTATGTTAAAAAAAATATTTACATTCGAATAGGTATTCATGGGGTTTTCTTTACATATTGCACTAAAATGATGTTAAACTTGCTGTTCAAAGAAGCCCTGAAAGGATTGCTTTTCAGCTTTTTTTTTTTTTGAACTGAGGTTTTTTGGTTACTTTTGGATTCAAAGGTCATCAATCCTAAATAAATTCTGAAAACTGGTGTAGGAAGATAAAGTAGATTTGAAAATTACCTAAATCTACAAAAGGGTATGGTTTTGAAAGTTGTTCCGAAGTAATATATTGTATGGATGAAAATTGTCAATATTCTTGAGTAAAGACCATATTTCGTGCACAAAAATGAACTTACAGATATCTTGATTGGTTTTGAAATAAAATTTTTTTTTTTCATTTTCTTTTTTCTCTGCTGAAAAATGAAATATATATGTAGATTTGTGTGGCTTTCCTTCCTCACTGATTAAGAACAGAAAAGCGTAAAAAACTGTGGACTTTTCTAAACGGACTTAGTGATCCGAATAATACCAAGACTTTCACCCTAACGATTGAAGTATTGTTCGTCAGTACGTATTATTCTCACACTGAAGGCCTTGCGAGGTAATTCCTAAAGAAAAAATTAATTTTTTCATGCTTACATAACTTATAACGTAAGGAGGTGCTTCACTACGGAATGGATGAGAGCCTTTACTAAAAAGATTCTTCCAGACAGGTCGATTACAAGCTAACAATTTTCAATTTCGCTCGCCAAGTACATACATATGTCGAGGTCATCTTTCAATTATGTGCGTGAGATGCGGTTTTGTTTTACTGAGGTTGGATTCAAATATTTTCCGGGCCAGAGCATTAACTCTAAGTGACCAAGTCATTTCAATCTTCAAATTTGTTTTAAAGAAAATTTTTCATTTCTCAAAAACGGTTCTTACGAAAATTGTTACAAACATAAAATTTCATAATTTTTCTACCTTTCGTCTTATGAGAGAAATTAAGAAAAAATAAAATGCACAACGTAAAAGACTAAGAATTTCAAAAATGTATGTTATCGGAGAAAAAATGTTCATAGACATAAAATTCATTTTTTTAAATGACTAAAACAACTCCTTTAGTAGTTGGAGCTTAAAACTGGATGCCACTGCCACGTGATTCAAGCAAATATTAGTGTATGCATGAGCAATAATTAACTATAAGTAACTGTAGTAATTTTTAAGAAAAAACTTTGGTACGCCAATGTAAAGTTTTTTTATTACTTTACGAATAAAAATTTAATTTCCAAAAAATATTGACCTGTTTTTGAGATATCAAACATTCAAAAAAAAATAATTTTTTTTTTTGAAAACATTTAAAAACTATTTAATTTCATTAAAATCCGTTGTGCCGGTAGTGAGAAATTTAAAATTAAAGAAAAAATGTTTTTACTGTAGACAAATTTTATCAAAATTCTAGGTGCCGTTTTCGAGAATTTTCGAACACCTTTTTTAACATTTGCATGGTTGGTACATATTTTTAAGTAAAAGAAATTTTTTTCCCACATCTTGTAGATTGTGTTAAGAAACTTTTATTTCTCAAGCTTAAGAAAAATTGACCATGAGGTTTTCGAGATATTGAGTTTAAAAAAAATATTTGAAATTGTTTTTGAAAATTCAAAAAACTTTTTTCGAATATTTGAATATACAATAATATTCAATCTTTTGGGGAGCTTTAGCAAAAAAAAAAAAATGATCCAAATCGGTTGTACCATTTTTGAGAAAATCAAAAACAAAAAAAATGGTTTCAAGCGCGGTACCATTGATAACCATTTTTCGGAATTTTTTTTTTTCAACCACTAGTTGAAATTTTTGGATTTTTCTTAAGAAAATCTGTGGAACAGTTTTTGAAATAAAAAATAATTATAAGATTTCGACAAAAACTCGTATGGCAGATACCGTTATTTTTGGTCTTATAAAAAAAGAGTGGGGGAATTTAAAAACGAAATCTGTCAAGTTTAACGAAAATTAGCCGAATGGCTTATGATGTAGTCGAACAGACAGACAGAATTGCGCGACCCACGTTTTGCGTCTTCGCTTTCAGCGTAATGTCAACTTTGATAATAATCTTGAGTTCGATTTTTTTACGAATGCACAACTTGTCTTATAGTACTTATAAGTCGCAAGTAAAAATTGAAAGACAGGGACGCACGAATTTGCTCTTACGTTTAAGAGACATAGAATTTGAAAAATACATGTTTATTAGAGAAAAATGTTCATTATTCGTAATTAATTTTTGAATGATGGCTAGTATTCTTCTTCTCCTTCTTTAGTATTTGAAGCTAAAAACGGAACTTCGTGTGATTTCTTAAGCAAATTATATTATATTATCGGATTTCAAAAAAAGAAATTATTATACATAACATTATGAAAACTTTTTAAAGACAAATGTTGGCACACCAATTTTAAATTATTTTTATCTTTCAAATAAAAAATAAGAATCATTAAATATTTAAGATATTGAATTTTCCAAAATAAATTAGAATTTTTTTCAAAAATAAAGAAATATTTTGTATGGTTTTGATATCCAATATTTTCTAAACTTTCTAAAGGTTTTTGTATAAAAAATTTCATTTGAATCCGATTTGTCGATGATAAAGAAGTCAAAAATGGTTTTCTTGTTACTGCCAGCAAAGTCAGCATTGAATGAAAATTTAAGCCAGCCAGAAATTTCTTTGTTATTAAAATTCTTGTTTGCGTTTTGAAAAAAAAAAAAAAGATTTTTGAAAAACATTTCGTAAATT
The DNA here is from genome assembly GCA_963931855.1 of Philhelius festivus. Lineage (NCBI taxonomy): Eukaryota > Metazoa > Arthropoda > Insecta > Diptera > Syrphidae > Philhelius > Philhelius festivus. Next base: position 85,054,457 of record OZ007557.1, on the reverse strand, counting down.
TTTTTAGTTTTAAATAAAAGAAAAAAAATGTTCTACATCTTGTTGATAGAATTAAAAAATTGTTAATTTTTTAAGATTCAAAAAATTTGATCATGAGGCTCTCGAAACATAGGATTTAAAAAAATTGAAAAATTCAATAATATTCAAGTATTTTAGTTTTTTTTTTACCTTTTTGAACAAAATGGTTCTATGGAAGGTACCTTTCAGAACCGTTTTTCGTATTTTTTTCAACCATAAGGTAGCTTATACTAAAATACAATTTTCGATTTTTATTAAATCTGTAGAATAGACAATTTATATAGCAGGTACCGTTATCTTTTTAGACCATACCTACAGAAGCACACATTATTTCTTAACAAAATCGTTAGAGCCGATTTTGCAATAAATAAGATTTTTGATAATTTTTGATAACGCCTGTATGGCAGAAGAGCTAAACAAATTTCAGCTTCTTATCAAGGGCATCACCGAAGGTTTTTAAGTACCAAATTTGAATATGTTCGTCTTTCCAATCTACCAACTGAGTGGATTCAAATATGCAAACTGAAAAATAGGCATAATACTTTTTTTTAGTTTTCTATGTTGAATCAACATCAATTTTCATACCTGTCACTAAACTTAGATTTCGTTATTGTCAATATTGTGTTTTAAATATTTGTGTGTTTCCGTGATGGGTAATCTTCGGGCAGATAATTGCAACATTTGTGGCTGAAGAAAGACTTTTTATGCTTTTAACTACAGGCTAGCTATTTTAGCGCTATGTGAAACCCAAGAAGGTTAAAATACTGATATCTCAGAATTTAGCCTACAGGGATGTAAATTTTGTTCCCACACCACGGTCTCCCCTGATACATTCGAAATGATGTTGCTTAACAGCTTTAGCCTCAGTATGATTATTGTTCTAATATGAACTTTTATTTCATCTGACTTAAAATTACATACCACAAGTGTCTCATTTAAGGAAGCCCGATTTTAGACAGCACTGAAATTATTACTACGAGCGATTTCAATGTCCATAATACTTCGACGTTCTGGGCAGATAATACCCTAAGAGTTACACCATTAAACTAAGTCAAACCATATAACTTTTCCTTGTACTGTAACATTATAAGGATATTCATAATTCCTTGAGTGGGTGTTAACGATAAATAAAAAAGATTCAACAATGCTATATTTTCTGCGGGCGAGCCTGTAGGTAATTGTCAGTACGTATGAATATATGATCTGATTTTCGGATGATCTGTATACGGATCTAGTCTTGTGGCCACCTCTTAGCGGGTTCCTTACACTTCGTTCAGCATTAATTGGATTTTATTTAAGTAGGTATTTGTCACTGCAATTAATCATATTGGTTATATTCAACTACACTTACACTTTGACTCAACAAAAAAAAAAACACGGCTGTAGCGTAATCTTGCTGGACATCGAAAAAATCTTTCTACAGCGCTTGGATAAAAGAACTATTATTGCTCACTGTTGCAACTTGGACTTCTTAACAAATTGATAAGATTAATCCAAAATTGTCTAACCCATACACTTTTTTATGTACATGTAGAAAAACACGTATTATCAACCAAGGAAACTAAAGCTGGAGTCCCTCAAAGATCAATACTTGAACCGTTGTTATTCAATATTTATACTGCTGATCAACCAGCCAACATTCCAGGAACAAAGATAAAGCTTTGTACTGACGACTCCAACACATGTGCCACCATTTTTTCACCAGGGATTGCTACCAGGAGAGTGCAGGAGCACATTATTGGGAATACTATCTCAAATGGGGACTGAAGATAAACAGCTAACAGACCAAAATAATCTGCTTTCGAACACTAGTGACTATCATTCGAAGACGAGCATTGCAACACGCTGTAATGCGATCAAACTAAAGTTTCAAGACAATACTGAAATAACAGTCAAATCATCAATGACGTACTTGAGAATAAAATTTTCCAACAAATTGAAATTCAAAAAGCATGCAACAAACTTGATGTTGAACAACTATTCTCTTCACTTGGTCCATCAACTTTTAATAAGGTGAAATGGACATTGCACTGGACTACGACATAACCCACTGACGAAGAAATATACATATGTGTATACCAACTAAGAAGTTGTACGAGGGAGCAAAATTAATACCATTTGGCCAGTGTTTGCCGCAGCTCTCCTGACAACTATCAGGAACCTGACAGATCATCCCAACTCAGAAGTGCAATAACTACTCTAACGTCTAACATCAAATAAAGCCTAGTGACAGTTATCTATGCGCACGAGCCATCACTGACGATCAATTTGACGAAATCATCCATAACGACGACGCACCCATTTTAGAAAATAACAACAACCAGTACTACGGGAAATAAAAGCATTCATATAATATATTTAAGCAAATAGCATTATATATAATATATTATATAAAAAAAGAAGAAGAACGTTGGGTCCCTATTGTTGAATCAACGGGATTTAATTTAATTGGATTTAAGTTAGTTTTAAGTCAAATTTTAACAAATTGAAAAATAAAAATTCTTGATCTTAAAAAAAATCCACTTGATGGTTCCATGGCAAGAACAAACTTTAATATTTTGTCTGGAAAAAAACCATAAAAGCCCATTTTGAACAAATTGTATTCTGCTTTTAGAGACAAACACCCTTTATTCTATTAAATAAATAATCAAAACTTTTTAAGCAGCCCTTAGTCAGTTTTTGTCCTTTCATTAATAATAAATTCTTAGCACAGTTGACACTTTAAGCTTTAAATTATACATTCAATTGTGTAACCTTGATTTTTGTGACTCTGAAAAAAAAAATCAAAATTCAATAGAAACCTTGTGCCAATAGAGGTCTTCGACCTAATCGCTTATTGCCTCTTCCATCCAACTTCATGCGCCAAAATCATCAAATAAAACCATTAGATTTAAATTTGAATAAATTTTCTCTGGCGCCTCTGAATTTCCACCATTCTCCATTAATTTGTTGCAAAAATCCCATCATCACAGCCACAGGTTACAAACAATAACTTTTTTCAAGAACAACCATCGGGCAGCCGAAACTTTTTTGTAAGCATTCAAAAACTTTTCCACTTGAAACATTCTCCGTTGTTTGTCGATTATCATCATCCGAATGGATTCAAATAGACTTCATAGCGAGTGGTTTTGGTCCTTTATTTATTTTGCATTGAAATTAACAAAAACCTAGCATGATGAATACTTTTGTTTTTTATCTGGAAATAAAAACAAACAAAACATTTGAAAAACCCACCCATTTTTGACATATTCTATACCTTGGCACTACAATAATCATCATATCATCCAATGAAGTGTGAAGAAGATGAAAAGTATGTGGCATCAAGGGCAATATTCAAGTGTCTAGGTTTTCACTCGGATTCCAGGACACGTCCTTTTGTCTCCAACTAAACTAAGATGTCAAGTTGTTCCTCGTTTACCTATACAGAAATACAAAAAAGTGAGGTATATCCAGCTGAAATGCTTTCACCATTTTGATTTATTTTAACGACTTTTTATTTTTTGTACCTGGTTGAAGAAACAACAAACGTTAGATCAACTAACAAACACTGAACAAAAACAGAAAAAGGACGAAAACCTTGCAGAATAAAAATATCTGCGAAGTACCTACTTTTTTCGCCGACAGAGAATTTTCTTTTCCTTTTTTCATAATTTATTGTTAAATAAACAAACGGTATAAGCAGGAGGTACATAGTACAAGAGCAAATACCAAGTATGAAAAAAGGATAACAAACTTGGCCCTGGGTCTGTCTCGGTTTTCAGTGGTAATGGTAACATCAGTTTAGAAACCATGTTGTCAGTCTGTTTTCTGTTCACCATCCAAAGTGGAGATTGCATCGCAAATAAGAAAAAACTCGAGAAAGATGGAAAGATGAACGTCGACGCAGTACACACAAAAAATATTATAGTATTAAAAAGTTTACATTACAACTGGAATGCAATTGCAGAACAGGGATAATATTACGTTTCTTGTTTTTTCTTTCGAAATAAGCACGTTTTAAGGGTAAGTTATGTCTTCGTAGAAATATCAAACCTTGAATTCAAATTGAACTAATTTTGTTGTAAGTCAAAACAAACAATAAGTTGTGCCATTAGCTGTTTTGTATCGTAACTACTAAAGGGTTACCCAATGGCGAATGGAAGATTTTGACAGTTCATGGCGGCCATGTTGTTAAATACAAATCGAAAACATATTATATATACTACGTTTATATGCAGTATCGAAAGATCGAGTTGGATTAGGGTTGGATTTTCGACCCAGATTTTTCGTCATTTGAGTTAAGAGCTCCATTTGGAATTGAGTTGAAATGGTGTTGAACGATTCTGAAGCCATTTGTTAAACCAACTCCTCGATCCAGGTTTTTCGTCTCACATTTCGACTCGACACCGCTGAGCGAGTGGGATCGAGTCGAACGAAGCTCAGTCCAACTCAATACAGATATACAAAGGGTCGAAGCGAGCTTCAAGCTCGCTTCAATACCTCATACATATAAATATACTAATATCATCAGAAAGATTTTGTTTCGCAGATATGCAGTATTGGAGTGATACATATGCATTTTCACCATATTTGAGTTAGGAATGATTTCTTATTGACAAAAAGCAGATCTTTCTATTGGTGTAATTAAATCTCTCCTATCTCTGCTATTGCTAAAGATATCTGTGTTCCAAGTAATCTAAACGCACTTTTGTGAAAAAATGGTCAGTATTGGGCTGCCTAATAAGCCTTTGTATTGGGAGGTCATAATGTTGTATGAACTTTTTTTAAATATCTAAAATGTTTTAAATGACCTATACGTACAATTAAACCCATGGTTCAGTTTTGAAATGATCTATACATACAATTCTTTTTAAATACTGATTCATATGCATGATATATTTTCAGTATTGGAATGATACGAGTATTTTATAAAATTTGATTAATGGCTTTTTTATTGAAGGTTTTTCTGATATTAGAATTCAAACTTCAAACGTCATTTTCTCGAAACTAAGTTTTTGACGTTTAGAGCACTCCAATACTGGGGTGACGATTTGTTTTATAACTCTGTCAAAAATATAATAGAGAGTACAAAACGTGTTATCTCACTTTAACGAGAAGGTGTGAGATTAAACTACGTTTCAACTCCTTTTAAACGACCTGCTTCTGCTGTGCAGTGTATTAAAATTAAAATTGGTTTGGTTCAACTTGACTGATCTCGGTCAGTCAAGTCAAGTCGAAATCATTTTACTCGTTATATTCACCATAGAGGTCAGTGTGACTGAAATGTATAATATTTTGTACTAGATTGAAGAAGAGTTAATAGGGAACCTTAGGAATGTGTCAACGACAAAAGTGATAGCAATTAATTTGATGAAACTAATAGAAATAAAATTGCAAAGTGTAAATCGGAATGAAACATCAAACATTATAGACGTGTTTTGTCTAGCGCATTTTCAAATAAAATTGTCTTACATTAAAAGTTTCCAAAGTGGTTAAAAATCGATAGCTTAATCTTACAGATTTGTTTTGTTTGAGTTTGGTTTTACTTTTGTTCGCGAATATCATTTATTAAGCTTCTAAAATTGATTTAATTTTTCAATATTTTGTATAAGATTGATCAAGGTGACATAAACTACAATTACACACAAAACTATGTCTGAAAAAAAATCCCGCTAGGAGCAGAGCGGCAACAAGTTGCCGGAACACAATCGCGTGGATCACCCATACCAGGAACTCCTATCACGTCCCAAAAATCTGATCCCCTAAGCTTCGCCGAAAACTGCAACTTTCTACTCATGAAACCAACTTAATAGTGGAAATGCAAAAACAATTTAAAAGCCAAAAAGAAACACTTACCGAGCTTTCAAACAAATTGTCTAGTATTGAAACATCAATTATTAATAAAATAAACGAAGAAATTACGGGGATTCAAACTGAAATACAAAATTTCAACTCACGACTTCAAACAATGGAGGATGAACATAACAAAATTAAAAATGAGAACCGCATTTTAGGAGTTGAAATCAAAGAACTCAAACAAACACTTTCAGCCGTCAATTTGGATTTAGAAGTCGTCAAATCAAAATCCTTTGAAGACGGAAAAAACAGTGAACTACGATCGGAAATAGTACTTTTGCAAAATAAACTTGAAGAACAAGAAAACAATTATATTTCAACAGATGCAATACTTTATAATATTCCAACCGATCATTCAAATGTGCGATCAATTTTTAACCACCTGTGTTTATCACTAAATCTCATGGCACTTAAAGATATATTCCGCATTAATCGAAGAGGAATATCGAACACCAGCCCGATTATAATTAAATTTCACTCACCACAAGAAAGAAACCTTCTTCTACGAAAAATATCCGAATACCGAAAAACGAATAAAAGACAATTAAACCTTCATGACATAGGAGTAGACTCTGATGTGCCGATTTACATACGTGAATGTTTATCAACAAAAAATCAACAAATTCTGCACGCCCGCACTGAAACTAAAAAAAAATAAAGTCATAACGACAGTGTTTACTTTTCGAGGTTATGTTTACTTCAAACGTCAATCAAATGAGGAAGCCATCAAAGTAAACAATATCGAAAGCTTACCAGCGGAGAATATGGAAAACATCGAAATACCAACAGCATTGCCAGGAGTTGCTGAAACCACATAGAACATAATGTCGATAATGTAGTCAGTTTATTTGAATATGTAAGGACTTTTTATGCTTTTCGTAATCATTAATTAATCTTCAAATTACTTAACTTACTGATAATAATTTTCTCAACTAATTATTCTATATAACCAAAATTAGTTAGTTTTTCTTTTTTTTTTATTTTATTAATATGCTTTTCATTTCTTTATTATTTTTTCTAATATGCAGCAAACGTGTAGCAACAGACTCTATTGATGATAACTTAAAATTTACCCTTAAAATTATGACTCTTCTTCTTCTTTCTCGTACATTCCTCCATTTGTTTAATTATTGTTATGATGTCGGATGAATCTAATGTAAATATTTCACATTCCAACAACGAGCGAAATATTAACATTACTAAAACAATGTTAAAAGTCCTAGTTTCCCAAAATCAAGGATTCCAAATATGCCATATTAATGCCCAAAGTCTTTATAAGAAGATTTGAGTCAATTAATGCTTTTAAAAATAAATTGTTTATTCATTTTGCGAGTTTGTAAAGCTACCGATTTCATTTTACGTTTCAAATCATTAAATTTACAAACCTTTACTTTTACTTACTTTTATTCTTTTGTTTTTTTTTTTTATTTTCTTCTTAAATACCGTTTTTTGCTGCACGACATGTAAATAGTAAATTTTTTCTATTAAAATTATGATTGAAACTCTAATGTATATAAATGTACTAGCTGACCCGGCCACGCGTTGCTGTGGCTAATGTTTTTCTCATGGGCAACTATATTTTGCGTGTTCACGTGTTGGGAAACCTTCGAATCTATTTGTGTTAGCTAAAGACAGGTTAACGAAAAACATTGTACACCGATTGATGTTAAATTAAATTGAACTTGAAAGTATTTATAATTCAAAAAAATAGATATTAATGTTTAAAAGTTTAAGACTGTCTGCCTTGCCTACCTCATTCATGAGTTTAAGCGTCACATGTTATTTACTGTATTATACTGTAATATACTTATATTTGTTATAAAATTAAATGGAAATAATAAATCTGATAAATTTTTATTTTGTACCTACTGATTTATGCTTAATATCAAGTGTAAGAACATTTTAATTAATTGTGTTCAACGTACTTCCCCTTCAAATCTCAATCCAGTGAATTTGTATACCAACATCAACATTTTCGTCTTTGTTCGTAAATAATTTCATTGTACTAAAGGGTTATAGTAGTAGAAAGTCAAATAAGGAGATTACCATATTTTTTTGGACTCCGTGACTGATGTTCTCTTATTGTTCCTCTTAGATTGTTTACTATAATGTAATATAACAAAAACTTTAGCCACAGCAACGCGTGGCCGGGTCAGCTAGTGTAGCTTATATGACACGTTCGTAGATTTACCATAGCAGCGCCATCTATTGATTACTTACTCAACCCAGTCGAAAGGTATCGACATCTGTTAGAATCATTTGGAGTTAACAGATAATTGTGACTGTCAAATAATAACAGACAAATAATTAGCAATAAATTAAAATTGCGACTATAATTTGAGATTTAAACTATCCTATCTCTCAAGTTGGATCGAACTGCACATGGTGTGCGAATTTTATTATAATCGGTTAAGTGGTTTAGGAGTCCATTGAGGACAAACATTGTGACACGAGATTTATATATATTAAGATTAATTATTAAAAACTTTAAATTCTTAATTCTGAAATTAAATAACTTTTAAATTATAAAATTTTCCAAAGAAAAGCTTAGTTATCAAAAGATGTAAATCTTAAATTAAGTTCCTTTTATAAATTGAATAAATTAAATTAAATTAAATTAAAGGTATTTTTTATCATTTATACATACATACTCGTATATCGCACACAACGTCTTTAAAAATAGATAAATAAATGTCAGTTTCACCAAAGTGAAGATTTTGACATCTGTGATTAAGTTATTAAACAGATCTTTGTTTTTTTTTTAATAATGTTCGCCCACTAAAGGGGATCTTACTACCCTTAAGAAGATTAACACACTATGAAACTATGGAAGTATTTTTTAAGATGTGTCGAAGTCGATTAATTTAAAAGTTCTAAATATTGAAAGTGGAGCAAAAAACAGAGCCAACGAAGGCATTCCACATTCGTGTGGTAAGGCAGTTTGTCTGAAGTTGGACTCAAGGGATTTTGTTTAGTGTGACTATTGCAGTCAAATTGTTTTAGGGGAAAAGTACAACTGGCTATTTCACTGGAATACTGCTTGTAAAAATGATGACAGAAACAAAATAGACATGATAAGTTACAGCGGGCGGTTCTCAAGAGATGTAAAGGTTTTCTAAATTAAGGTTTTTTACAATACAAACTCTATATACTATTGAAATAAATCAGCCAAGTAGAAGACTTGGCACTATTATATGACTTGTTGAATTATTGATTCAAAAAACTTCTATCAACTATCATTTGTATAGCACTTGCCCATTAGGGAATTATAATCAAGCTTTGAATAAAGGAAGGCTTTAAAGATTATATCCAGATCAAATGGGGTGAAAAATTTCGTACATTTTAGAAGGAAACCTAAACATTTCATATCGTTTTTGGCAATGCCAAATATGTAGTTTCTGATACACATACCGAGAACTGATAGCTTTTCAGTTTCCTCTATGCAAGTGACATTCATAAATAGCAGCATAGAGGGTAGATAACGCTTAAACGACAGACAGAGACAACATTAAAACGGCTTTTGTTTCTCCATTGAAAAATGTTATCAGGGCAGAACTTCATGAACTTATCATAAACTGCCGTCGAAGAACAAGGATATGAATCTTAAAACGAACAGAAAAAGCTAAGAATACTGCAAAACAATTTTATGAATTAGGAGATCCAAACAGAAGATCATTGATATATATCAGAAAAAGAGTCGGAGACAAAACGGAGTCTTGGGGCACACCAGTGTTTATTTTGTGATTATCTAGACTTGAAATCATCCAATACAACTTGTATTGAGCGGTCCATAGGTAATTTCTAATCCAACGAAGAAGACAATTTATTTTTGAAATCTTTAATAGGTAGATACTTTCCGAGTAGGTGTAGAAGAGCATTTAATTGATTAACGTTTAAGGAAATGACAGAAATATCATACGTCAGTTAATAAAAATTAATTGACGTTTTGAATTTATATTTCCCCATTTTTCCCGTCCTGTTTTGTTGAGGGGTACGATTTTGAACTGAAATAGAAATATTCAATCTAACTTAAAATAGTTTTTTAAATCAATCTGTAAAAATCGCTATGCATTTATCCAGACATGATCCTCTGTCCATATTCTAGGTGTCTTTTGTAAATATTCTGAACTTTCTAATTAAATGAAAGTGGTATCCAAGATTCCCTCTGTCTTACAGAATAATGTAATTGATTGGGACTCGATTATCTAGAGATGGGGTTTTGTGATAGAAATATAATTACGTATCAAGATTTTCTAATAGAAAAATGTTCTGGAAAAAAACCAAATCATTTTTTTGGAAAATTCATATTTTAAAAGCATTGATGTTTTAAGGAAATCTAAAGTACTTGAGCTCTTTTTGTCTAAGATTTAGCATTTGGAATTTGTTGGATTTGAGCAGCGACTGCTGTAGTTCTTCTTCTATATAGTTACTAACCAAGGAAAAGATAGCATTATTTCAAATTTATGCCCCACTACAATTTGTTTGATCAACTCTTTTTTCTTGTTGACGATGCACCATCATATCGTTCAGGAACATCCTAAACTAAAGTATTTTTCTTGACACGAAAGGAATAGTCCCTTTTACTAAGATGCCCGTCTCAAGTATAGATTTTTCTGAAACAAAGTTAAAAACGAGGAAGCAAAATACATAGTACATCCCCTTTTGTTGGTAGACTTAAGCTTTTGATAACAATTTAGCTACTTTTATGTAGATGAACGTATGTTATAAGCATTGAAGAGAATCCCAATTTGGGAATTAAGTTAAGAAAATAATGTTAGAAGTTCTCACGAGCGGCTGATTCTATTTTAATGAAATTTTCACCCCTCAAGATATTTTTTCGCTATTATTTTATTAATACTTCATAATTTATTGATAATACATAATTTTAACGAAGCATCAGCTAATAGGTTTTTTTTTTAACAGTAAGATCAATTAGGTGCGACACTGTACTTCACTTTATATTTTTTTCTGCTAATGTGTGTGTATGAATGTCTTTTTAGCGAAAATAGTTTTGAAAAGAATATGCGCATACTTCAGAAAATGCATTTATTTGGACTCAGACAGTAGGGCGAGAAAGAACGTGAACATTAACTAATTATACTAGAAAACAAAATTTAATATTTTATGTCACTAATAATTCAACCCCGATAAATAAACTACAATTTGTTGTCACTTTGTATTTTTTTTTTTCGTCGCCGAAAGGAGAGAAGTCATGACACTTTGTGTCTATCAAACTGTGCTTATAACATATTGGGTTTTTTTTTATCGAGCTTACTACTGGAGTATCATTTGAAATGATTGTCGGACCCAAGGATACAATAGAACTCCGTACATTTTATTCCAGATCGATGGTTTGGATTTACCCTTAAAGCTGAACACTTTGTTGAAAACAGTGCCCTCGGTGTAAACACCCGCCCCGCGCCTAGTCCCGGATGACCCCGGAGTTTCACATTGTAATTACACCTCGCATTTTCCAATGTGCCGCTAACAAATTGACCATGACCGAGATCCCAAGTTGGCCATTGCCACCAAAGCTACTGACAATGCTATAATATGTAAAAGAGTGGTGAGGTTGAACTCGTTGGATTAACCTCAATTTAAATATTTAGTCTACAATCGCTCTGCCGGCCGAGGAGAAACAATAATGGGGTACTTGCCGTTTATAGTGTTGCAGAACGACTTGCACGTTGGATACTCGTAGAATCTTTCTTTGGTAGGTGAGAAAGAAGAAATTTTGACGACAAAACTCCCTTTGTAGACGGGCAGGACTCTTGAATTACCCTTTGACTACAAGCTATATAATACGTTTGGGTAAGGTTAAATTGGTTGCCATCGTCGGTTCGCAGCTGACACAGTTATACCATGAATTGGTCCATTGTGATACCACATGAATCCAGAGATTTTTCTTCCTGATCGTTCAACCACTACAAGCTCCTCATGAAGCGAGAGAAACTACAAATATTTATATTCTAGCTTTATCTAGCTTCTGCAAATAGTTTAATAAATGCTAAGCCTAGTTGAGTGCTTACATATAAGACATTGTCTGGTTATGACATCAATTACGGAGCTGGTTTTCATCATCTTCGAAGAAAACCATATCCTCCCTGAAAGATCTTGAAAGTTTTTCCCGAATTCTAATATTGGGAAAATGTAATCAATGTGACTTGGATGTGATCAGAATGAGTTCAGAATAATAGAATGGCCAATTTCGATATTGATCCATTGTGAAGAAACTGTTAGGTGAGCGACTGTAATCGCTTGCTGAAAATATCGGTGCCAGATGGAACAGAACATTTAATGCACCAGAGAAAATGGCTCGTAGTGTACCACTTATGCACAGGCAAGATGATTGTTGAACTTTGCTTAGCTTTTCATCACAATTTACAGACTTATCAAAGAGGTTTGAAATGTTTTGTAGTAATTATTTTAAGATGTAAAGATACTTTTAAATCATTGAATGATTCCCATGTCCTTAACACTGTCGGAATCTTTTATGTCTTTCCTTGTTTTATCGCTTCTTTTACAAGCAATGCTCAGTCGAATTAGCCAGTTGATCATCGTAATTCCCTTTCTCTCCATCCCTTATTTACCCATCGATCGTGTTCTATAAACATTATAAGGGTATCTCAATAAACCCTTAAGCGAGGGTAAATTATAAAAAAAACTAGCAATCATAAGAAAACGGTAACAGTAACACATTTTGAGAATAAGAGAGCTCCTGTTTACCAAACAAAAAGGTTTCATTCACCACCATCTCTTTTTCATCAGACTGGCTAGTACTGAAAATCGTTACTGACCTAAGCTTCTAAATATATGTATAAGTCAAAGAAGCTCATGTACATAAGGTCATCTCCAAGTAAAAGAAGTTCAGTCTTACAGAAACGGGAAACACCATCATCATTGATACTTCAGATTCCATCTTTCTAGAATACGCTCGTAGGGACAGACTTTCATTGAAAGGTACTGGCATCCTACTCCACTTTGATCTTTCGACAATAAAGGACCTTATGCAAAAATAAGTTCAGGAATGGAATAATTCTAGGTTTAATGATATATTAAAAAAAAAAAAAAAAAAATTAGGGCACAACTCTCAACCAGGAAGAATGGAAGAGATCTTCAATTTTCTGCCGACTCCAAATGACTATTGAGTAGAAGTTTTTGTGAAAAGAGATACTCCTGGAGGATTTGTCACTTACTCCAAAGAGACAGTACACCCCTAAAAAACATTTTTGCACCGGCTGGATATCGAACCGAAGGCCCTCTACAAGACAATTCAACTCACTTACCATTATGCCAAAGAGTATTTAAATCGCTGAGTAGTCATCACTCATGTCATTAGAAAATTAATAAGTTCTTTATGATTTTCCTCATAATATGTAGCCAGTAAAATTTTCTTTTAAGACATACTATACGTTGTTTTAAAGGAACCCCACCTACACATTTTGTTTATTTGTTCTTAGTCGACCGTGAGTGATGCTCGTAGTTGTTCCGCATTTATGAATTTTTAGTAGCCATAGTTGCCAGTGCTACTCCTGCTCGTCAATACCACCACAAGTTTCAGCATTGTTTCCATAAACAAGAGCAAGATGAAAAACACAAATTCACCATCACACATGTTTTTCCCATATACTCTTATGTACATAAAATGTCTGCTTGAAAAATGAAAGAAAAGTTAGTAATTTTTTCTTTTCATTTGATCTCACGAATAGTTGTTAGTTTTTCATGGTGGTACTACAAAAGATTGGATAGCGGTAGGGAAAAGTGTCCTTCTGTTATATTTTGTTGTTTAAGAAGGGTGAAATGCGCCTTAACTACGATGATTCTGATGTCTTGGGATGTTTTTTTTTTGGAGTTTAAAATTCCTTTCTAAGGACTTTTGAAGAATTTTTCATTGTTTGATGCGCTTTCTTTTTATGCAAACACCAACTTGCAATATTTTATTTCACACTCAACACTTGTTTAGAGATGTTTTTTTTCTTTTGAAAATGTTAACGAAGGAGGTAGATATAAGAGGTAAAGAAGAACTGTGTGGGAATGCAGCCAACGGCTGTTGAAGAATGTATCCTTAGGATTTAAATTTCAAATTTTATCTAAAATGATAGAAGTTATATCCAAGCTCTTTTAGACAGAGCAGTCTTAAAAGTCAAAACCTTTAGAAGCAGTTGCACTGTTCAAATAATAATATTGATAGAAAACCTATTAATATTTATCACTTTGCTCCTTCTTCATTTGATAATGGGTAATTTTCTATGTAACATGCAATTTTGAAATCCATGTCAAGCATAGAGAATTGCATCACTTTAAAAACAAATTACATACTATGCTATGTCGTTTTAGTAACCTACTTAATTAGTGAAACCACAATAATTTTTGAAGTGCCCCTCAAAATGATGAAGGCACAATAATTGAAGTTGTTGAACACGGAACTATGCAACCACAAATGAGCAAGCCATTTGGTCCAAGGGTTGTTTTTTTTTTTTTTGTTTGTTTTCATTTATCTCTACATCTTAGCAAAATATGCATATTCCTTATCAAAACTAAGGAGAACATATTCTTGGAACAGAGAAAAAAAAATAAACACACAGCTTTATGACTCCCCGGCCATAAGGACCAAAGCATGCCAGGCCAAGTCAATGCACTGGAGATTGCATACAAATTGCATGCGCTCCTCCATTGTAATCACATCCACAAGTGGCTTCACTAGCACCATAGTGCTATTAGGATCCTCTTCTTGTCACTAGGTGTGTGAACGGAGTGGTACTCATGCGGATGGGTGCAACCCTTTGAAGGATGAAAAAAAAACCAACAAATGAACGAACGAACTATTCAAAAAAAAATATTCTTTTATTATATTCATTCAACGAAGCATACCGTTATATTTTCCTTCCTTGTGAATCTTAATGATGATGGCGTCACATCACCCACACCATTCTTATTTAACAAGCAGGGCGCTCTCTCCAGATCTCCTCACATCCCTAAAGCTTCGACATTGCATCAAGCTTGTTTCAGGATCGGCCAAAATGAAGTTGTCTTCATTTTGCCAGTGTTTACACTTGGAACACTGCGCTGTATGTACATCTCATTAACGGTGACTCAGGGGTGCATGGCGGTTGGTTGTAGCTGCATAAAGTTTATTCTGGCATATAGTGGAGAGTATATCCTTAGGGAATACTATGTAGGTACACGAATTATAAAAAAAAATATTCTCTCACCCACTCATACTGGTGCCGCTGCTGCTGGATCAAAAATTATCCTTGCAAAGTTTTTTTTTTTTTTTTTTTTTTTTTTCTCTAAAAAACATCAGCGGACAAGTCTGTGGCCGCAAACCATAACCGCCTAACTCGAGTTATGACGAAATTGAGTTTTTATCATAATCGTGCTGAGAATATAAAAATCTGTCCCCACTCAATTTTTTACGTCTGTATCTTTTTTTAAACAAAAGTTATAAACAAAAAACCTAACAACCTAACTCGCTTTTCAAAAATTATAATTAGCCATAACAACTTAACTCAATAAAAATACAACGGCAGTTTCATAACTTAAGTTAAGTTTTTATTATTCTGCATTTAAAACAAAAATAATCAGGAATAACAACATAAGTCAAGTTAATCAATTTAAAATCTGCCGAGAATTAAAAATGCTTATTTTTCATTTTTCTTATATCAACATAGGCTCTTATTCCCTGATGTAGAACAAATATTTACTTTTCTTAACTTGAGTTAGGTTGTTATGGAAAACCACAATTCTATTTTTTGACCAACTTAACTGAACTTAAGTTCTTTTGGATAACCAGACTATGATTGCATGAAAATCTTAAATCGAGTTAGGCCGTTATTCCGTGTTTCAATTTAAAAAATCACAAATCTAAGTTGACTTATGTTCTTTTGCCTTAATCAGTTTACTGTAAAAATGAGTCATAAGTGAAGATAGGTCCTTACGAACAGTTGCATCTGTAGTGTAAGTACTGTTTAAAATTGAAAGGTTTAATTAAAGAAGTGCGTAAGATATCGATTAGAGCTGTGCAAATAATGAAATTAGCAAGGATGCTTACAATTTAAATAAATAAATAAATAAATAAATTTGGTGGTGCAACAGCTCGGAGTGAACCAGGACCTAGTGACTTACAACTCTCAACCTTTCCTGTGTGGGTGTTTCCAGGAACGGAGGGGACCTACAATTTTCTGCCGATTCCGAACGGCTAATGAGCAGCACTTTCCATGACAAGAGATGCTCTTGGAGAATTTGTCAATTTCTCGCAAGAGGCAGTACACCCCTGAAAAAAACTTCGCAGCGGCTGAGAATCGAACTCGAGACCTTCCGCATGACAGTCCAACGCACTAACCATTATGCCAAGGGGTACTACATGCTTACAATTTACAAGATAATTATTATCTATTAATTATCATTCTGATTACACGATATAGTTATGTGATGTATTTAGGAGCTGATATCACATTGGGCAGTGCCCTACGAACAAAATTTGTATAGGTATTACTCAATAAGAGAAAGTACCCGTTACAACAACAAGCGTGGTTTCAGTGCTTTTCTATCTCCCCTTAAAAAAATTCCTATGTAAATTGTTGATCGAAATTAGAAAAACGTTTTATAAAAATATTTGTTTTTCATTTGTTCTTAAATAAATTTGGGGTGTCAAATTAAAACAAAATTCAAAAAGAAATATCAAAATAAGAAGTCGTAAGAATTGATCTTCCATTGAGCATTTTTTTTTCACTACGCTTGTGCAAACCTCAAAAACATTATTGTCTATTATTTTTTTTTTGCAGGACAATGTAATAATAGAGATCAGCTTGTGCGTGAATAAAATGGAATGAAATTAAAGAATTCCTGTTGCCAATCCCTGTTTTCATGATTTGAGAGTGTACTTTAAGAAATGTATTTTTGCTTTAAATCAAAATATAATATTATGACTTTTGTTACAATTAAACCAAACAAAATTGTTTCCATATTTTGAACCGAGTATAACGAAATAGAGTCATTAAAGAATGGCCAAACTCTTATTTTTAAGTCATCAGTTATAGCAACAAAACTTTCAATATTTAATAGAATTCTAAGGTTTATGTTAAGATATGCAAACAGTGTTTTGTTGTTCAGGTGACATACATAATATGTACATGAAACTGAGAACGTTGAAAATGATCCCGAATTTGATGGTATTTTTTTTAATAAACCAGAATAGATACACTTATTTAATAAGTATAGTAATTCAATTTCTGAGAGCTCAACTAAAAGAAACATTTGCAAGACCTAAATGCAAAGCTAAGAAAAAGCTATATATTAAACTTTCAATCAGCAGAAAGACTGTTAAGGTTAAGGCTTGCAAGCCTCTTTATATTTGTAGAAGTAAATACACCGAGAGCATTAAATTTTAAAAACTTGAACTGTAGTTCAACAGCTACTGGTTATTAGAAAGCTATTACCAAAAAATTTTATATATTGGTTACCTCAAACACATTGAGGATACAAAATTTGACACCTTGGTGTACGCAGTTAACTGGAAGCCAAAAAGCGACCTTAGTATGAAGAATACGAAAATATTTTTAATGTTTTTTGTAAAAAATATTTTCTTCAGTTCTTTGACGAAACTGAGAGCTTCTTTAAATCCGTCATCAAAACAAAAACCTTCACTGTCGTTAGTGTCGTTAGATTCCATTTAAGTATACCAGAGAAAAACGTACTCCTAACAATAAAACGACATATTTCGAGGTTTACTGCACATGAAAGCCGCTTCATTTGAAGGGACTCGTGTACAAAATATTTAAACGCTAGCTTTAATCTTACATTAATACACGGCCATTATAAATCATAATCTTTGAATCTGGCAAGCTTATCAAAATACTTAAAAATGTTTGGATTTATCGGCCAAGAGCTTAATGCCCCAAAAGTAGACAAGTATTCTTTTGCTTCGAAGAGAAAGGTTACCGAATCCGAGAGTGAAAAGTTCGCATTGCAATTGAAGCAAAACGCAACGAAAAAAAAAGGCAATAAAAACCAAACACTTTTAAATTAAAGCTTGGACCTTCATCGATCCTTGAACCAGGGCTTACAGATGTGATTGCGCCCATCACAAGCTCAATTAGCTTAGTGAGAAAAAAAACGAAGGTCCAAATTTATTTTTATTTCGTTAGTAAGACTGATTTAATTGACACGAAGAACAACGACAATGATTTTTCTGATTTTACCAAATTTTATAGATCTAAAGTTTCTTGGAAACGAATAGATGAAGATGGTAACAAAATAACTTAGAACTCTATTCGGTAGCTACGTTACTATAAAAACTGCATCAAATGCCCTACACAAATTTCTTGCACAAAGATGAGGTTTCTAAAATTATAAAAAGTAAAAACAAGACGAGAGCTTCTTTACATCTAAACAACTTTTTTCCCGAAAGAAAAGAAGATTTCATGGACTTAAAACATCAAGTCTTGATTTTCAGTCTTTCTATGACAATCTTCCATCCAATATGGACTTATTATACTTATAATACTTATTCTCATTTAACAGGCCCTGACAACTCAGAAGATACTTAAATATCAATTTTGCTCAAAATTTAATCAATAATGTACAATACATAATTTAAACTTATGCATATATTAAAAACTTGAATAGATAAAATATTCTTATTACAAAATGTTCCTTTATTTGTATGATACTTTCACGGCCAAAAGAAAACAAACATGGAAAATCAACTTAAGTTAATAAATACCCTGGTTTATTGGTAAGGAAAAAGAACTTAAGTCAACATATGGAATTTTTTCCCACAATCTCACACATGGAATAACGACCTAAGTCGACAAAAGAAATTTTAGTCATTCTTTCTTAATATGCCATAACAACCTAACTCGACCTAAGCTTTTTATTTTTTTAAAGTTCAATAAGCCATAACAGCTTAAGTGTTTTTTTCCTTAATCACTCACTAAATATAAGACATACATTTTATTACTTCTAGTATATGAGAAATGTGTATTCTTTCTTCATTTCTGCATTTAAGAAATTTAAAAATTCATAATTCCTGATTCATAGAGAGATTATGAAACTTAAAACTGCTCTCCTGAAAAATATGAAAAATCGACTTAAGCGGTTATGCCTTGTGACCACTGAAGTATCAAGGATTAATTATGTCTCTGTGGTATTTCAGAGGACATTGCGGTGAAGAGAGAGATAAACGGCTGAATGGAGTGAGATCATAAAATATTATTATATAATAAAACACACATACGAACCTACATACCTACCTATCTATGAGTTTTATTATGCACTCTAGTTGAATGTGTCTCTTTATATGACGTTGAATAGTTATAAAAGTCAATGTCCTGCCAGCTCTAGAATACAAACCAAAAAAAAATTGTCGCTGGTTTCATGGTTGGAGCTTGTTTTTATTTTAATTGAAGAGATTTGTGTCTGTTTTGGAGTGGGATTCGAGGTTGTGGTACAGTTTGCCAGAAAATCCACTTCGAGAACCACATTATAGGTTCTATCCCAAATTTGGTCTGGAATATAAATTGAACTGTTTAGTTTTTGTTTGGTCAAAACATGTTCTGTTTTTTTCTCTCTCATTAAATACCCTGTAGAGGAGAAACTTCCACATCGAATTGTTTTCGCCCAGTACGCTGCTGATGCTAAAAGGCCCAATAAAATTAGGAACTATAATTTCATTCTGCTTTTCGTTATTACGTATGTTGTTTGACGATCGAAAAGTGATAATTTAGCAGATTATTTGGATAAGTCTCCACTCTTTTTTCGTTTTATTAATGATTTGTGTGCAGACAAATTAAATTTTAGTTTTTTTTTCGTCAAGGTTTTTGATGTTTCTTTCATTCTAGTATGTTCTTATATGGTTTTTTGACTTGTTTTGTTTTTTTTTTGCAGTTTATGAAACTTTCCATTAATGTTTTTCCGCGGGCTTTTCGGTATCATTTCGGTTTTTTATTGTAAACCATAGACAAATTCTTTCTTCTATTAGTTCTACCTATACTATTTTTCGGGATTGGAATTGGTGACAGCAGCAAATAATTTGCAGAAGTCTCCACTCTTTTTTCGGTCGGGACTATTACTTGGGTGGAGATTCAGAAGAACTTATTGTAAACAAGCTGACAGCAGCGACCAAAGTCAGTCCATGGAAGTTTTAGGGGTGTATTCATTAAGAACTAGACTTTGGTAATAAATCAAACACAGTTACCTTTTTGGTCATACGAACCGCAATTCAAATCCATTTCCTCATTACAACAAGGGAATAGATAACACACAAAAAACATTTACCTAGCTTGGTGATGATCAAGGACATTCAAGACTTCCAGCTTTAGTACAATTCCCATATTTGGACAGGTACTTGAGTCTCTTGGATAGAATCAAAATTAGAGCTATAACAATGATAGTTAATAAAAATATAACAGAAACTATAACAGAAAGATTTGCATCTCTCGAACACCACAGCCGGCCGTATCATTATTTTAGCGTTATTTTTGTTTAAACAGTTTTCCAATAAAATAGCCAGTTGCATTCCTCCCCAACGACAATTTAATCGTAATACTCTCGCTTCAGAAAATGTCCATCCGATAACCTGAGCTCAATCTCGAACTTACTGTTAATTATAGACATTTTTTCCTAAGCCACACAACACAAATGTGAAATGCTTTACCCTTACCCTTGCTCTGTTGTGTGCCTCGATATGTCCTCTTAAATCCTTTCCCATTTTACCAACGCACGAACTGTGTTTAACATTTTAAGGATATTCAAATTCGTATAGTGTTAAAAACGAGATAACTATTAAATCTAACAGAATGATGATGGACAAGTCTAAAAAAGAAGTTTTAATCATTCCGTCTGTCGGTCTATTAGTTTGTTCATCTTTACGTTCTTGGGTCCAGATATAAAGGTAACAGGGACGCTACAAAAGTAGAGCGACAGGGACAGCAAACGACTCCATATTTCTTGCCGCTCTTTTGACATTTCTCTTCAGTAAGGTTTGCCATTTCATGATGGAAAGATTTACGAGCCAACAACGAATCAAAATTATTAAAATTTACTACCGAAATTCGGAGTCAGTGGTCTCAACGTTAAGAGCGCTACGTCCAATTTATGGTCGTCATAATCGTCCTAGCAGATCAACAATTGAGCGTCTAGTCGCTTGGCCGCCTCGGTCGTGCGATTTGACGCCGTTAGACTATTTCCTCTGGGGCTACATCAAGTCTATGGTCTATGCCAACAAGCCAGCGACGATTAATGAACTTCGTACGAATATCGAACGTGAAATTGCAGCAGTATCGGCCGATTTATGCTTGAAAACCGTCGAAAATTGGGTTCAGCGTCTGGACTTCTGCAAGCGTGCCCGTGGTGGCCATGGAAAAGAATTCGAGTTTCATACATAATGGCATCGAACGTACTTTCACAGGAATAAAGAATTTCATTCATATCCAAAACCGTTTTTGTTTTATTTAAAAAAAAACTTTTGTAGCGCTCTTATTGAAAAACCCGATACATGGATCTAGAGATGTTGAGTATTTTTATATATAAATATATATGTATGTTTTGACCGACAAATTTTGGGTAAAAGAAATAGGGTTTTAACACGTTTATTTTTACTTGTGACTTATAGGTACTATAAGGCAAGTTATGCATTCGTAAAAAAATAGAACTCGAGATTTTGATCGAAGCTGACATTACGATGATACATAGTGAAGATGAAACAAGTGGGTCTCGAAATTCTGTCTACCTGTCTGTCTGTTCGACTTCAGCCTAAGCGGATCGGGGGGTCTTAGTTAAACTGGTAGATATCGGTTTTAAATTTTCCAGTCACACTTTTTTTTTCTTTTTTTTTTAAGACCAAAAATAACGGTAGCCATACGATTTTTTTTTCGAAATTTTATAAATATTTTTTTATTCTCAAAAATTATCCCACAGATTCGAAAAAAAATTCAAAAAATTTCATTTAGTTAAGGCTAGGTAATGGTTGAAAAAAATTCCAAAAAATGGTTAATTTTTGTACACCCCTTGGAAACATTTTTTTGGTTTTTGATTTTCTCAAAAACGGTTCAACCGATTTTGATCATTTTTTTCTTACTAAAGCTCCCCAAAAGTTTGAATATTATTGCATATTTAAATTTTTCGAAAAAAAAAATTGTTTGAATTTTAAAAATTAAATTCTCGACCTCGAGAATCTTGATAAAACTTTTTTTCTTTCAACTAATTTTTACGATCTATTTATTGATAAAAAAACAATTTGAAACTAAGATATTACTGACTGTACCTACTATTGAGCCATTTTTTCGAATTTTGAATTTTTCATTATCGGCATAACCCATTTTAATGAAATTTTTATAGAAAATTTTGAATTTTGAAAAAAAACAATCTATTTTTTTCTTGGAAAATTCGATATCTAAAACACAGCTCAATATTTGTTTTTTGTAAATTTAATTTTGTATTTGTACAATAATAAAAACTTCAAGTTGCGGTACCAAAATGTTTTTTTTTAAATATTTTAAAAATTTTTTATATAAAAGCTTATTTCCTTAAGAAACCACTACAACGACTTATAATATTTATTCTTGCATAAACTAATATTAGCTTGAATCACATGGAGCCTGTTTTTATCTCCAATTACTAAAGGAGTGGTTTAAGTCATTTAAAAAATTAATTCTAAGCTTATAAACAGTTTTTCTCCGATAATAATCATTTTTGACATTGTAAGTCTCTTACGTAAGAGCAAGTTCGTGCGACCCAGTAGTGCATTGTATTTTAAACTGCCTTATTACTTACTTACTATTGAATTATCTTACAGATTACATTAAAATCTTCCAATCTGGAGTTTTAAAGTAGCTTAAAATATAACCGTATTTTTTGAAAGAGTGAATAACATGATCATGAAGTGAATTTAAATGGTTGAAATGTCGAGAGAATAGATGGCGCTTTATTAAATTGAAGAAAGAATAATAGCC
The DNA here is from genome assembly GCA_963931855.1 of Philhelius festivus. Taxonomy (NCBI): domain Eukaryota; kingdom Metazoa; phylum Arthropoda; class Insecta; order Diptera; family Syrphidae; genus Philhelius; species Philhelius festivus. Next base: position 85,031,652 of record OZ007557.1, on the reverse strand, counting down.
GTGTTTTTTGAAAGAGTGAATACCCAAGTTATCAAATTTTTACATGCAAAACAATAAAAACATTAAGAGTGAATATAATTTGGTCAGCAATCAGAGTGAATATAGAATGAATACGAATTGAGATGTAAGTGGCGCTTAAATCGAGTGCAGGAAAACATTTGCTTGGTACTGGGATGTGTTCTGGAATGCATCTTTTTTTTCAGAGATTTTTATTATGTCAAGACATTTGGAAATAAAGCTTCATGTTTATTTTGTAATAGACGTACAAAAAATCTCAAATGTCAGTTGATTGAAAAACTTCTGAAAAATCTTAAGTTTTTTACCGAAAAATCGAAATTTTTTGGATTTTTTTTTTTGTTCAGGAAAATTACGATTTTAGGGCTTTTGGAAAGCATCTAAAAAAAAATACTCTAAGGAGGTCAAAATATAGTATATTACCCATCAATCAAGCCATAAACTGTCAAATCCCATTGGAGGATGGCTGAGATCTCTATGGATTAAGAAACATCTATGTACAAAATCTGATTTTTTTTTAACGAAAAATCGATTTTTTCGCATATTAAAATTGTAATTTAGGGGCTGGCAAGAATATGGAAAGAAATATTCTAAATACATCAAAATAAATTTGAAATTTCTCTAAAATTCATGTCAAACTTTGAGATTAGAAGAGAGTGATTATAAAAGTGACTATAATCCTTTTTTTTTTTATTTTCTTTACTGAGTGGCTATCAATTTTCCATAAAATACGGCTAATGTAAAATATGAAACGTAAGTCACTGACTTTGAAATTTAAGAAAACAGTGATGAAGAGTCAGAATAATTGTATAATTCACTTTTAATTGATGTGCTGGTCTTAAATTTGTATTGCAAAATTTTACAGTATATTTATTTGTATAAACCATAAAAATTAAAAACAAATGCCTATCCAAATTATAATGTATACTGGCGACTTTAATTAGTGACACTGGTGTATCTTTTGTCAACCTTAAATTATCGACTTATTGAAATCATCTGTCGATTGCGGTTTATTCGCAAAGACCTTCAACTTAAGGAAACCTCACAAGAAAAATTCTAGCGGAGTCAAACGTTGCTATAAGTACACATATTTTCGGTGAAATAGCTCGTCGAGAACCAGGACCTAGTGAGTTATAACTCTGAGCCATTGATGTGTGCAACCTGCCGTCAGGAATCCAGGGGACTTAATATTTTATGCCAAGATATACCTACACTTATAACTTCCTCACAAGAGTTAGCACCCTTACAAAAATATTTTGGTTTAAAATAGCACAACAGTCGGTGTTACGGGCCACTACGACATACCTTTATATTTTTTTTAATTAAAACCAAAATAAATATTATAAAACTTGACCAGAGTCAAATCTTTCATTAAAATCTCCCTCCTTATAATATACAACGAATTGTTGGCTTATAAACAGAGTTCGGAGAAATAGAAAGAAACCGAATTTACAACAACAAAACTTGAATGACTAATAAAAACGCTAGTGGTTTTCATCAAAGTAGCTGTCGGTATCTACCTTTAAGTTTTCTCTTTTTTTTGTTCCAAATGTTATCTTTTCTTATACCTAGAACCTCGATGGATTTCACTTTACTTATCAGTTGAAAATCCGAGTTTCCTCAGAATAAGTTACATATTAGATCCATACCTATCATCAACCTGCTACTTATCTCTTGAGCAATAAATCTTTCACACTCTATTAAATATCAAATATTAACGAAAATAACAATAATTCCACTTTTTTACCAGCAATTGTGTCTTCTCTTCGTTCAGGTGGTAGGAGTCAACAAACAAAATGTTTAACATTTAAATTCTCTAAAAAAAAACTTCGCCTCCAGACCCATCCATCCTTATTTACCGCTTTTGTATGCTTAAAATTTTAATATATCCTTATTATACGTTCTTTTCACAATGTATCTTTTAAACTAAACACCTCATAATTTTGCAATTTCACTGAGCACATCACCTTATCCCCTCCATTATCTTCTAATCGGTTCCCTTAATTTTCTTATCCATATTTCTTTTCTTGTTCGACCTTTTATCTTTGCATTACCCTCCCCTATTAAAGCGATGCCATCGCATCGTAGCTTTATTTATTCACCTCCAACCCAATGTTTTATTTTTTCCAGTTAAGCGAAATTCACTTCCTCCTTCGAGCAAAACGAAAGACGATTCTAACGGTTCATAAGAATATAAATATTCCCCCGTTTTGCACCACCCACCCACAGTCAAAATCTTAAGCGACGACGAAGACGTTGAAGAAAAAAAAAGAAAAAGGCGAAACAAAAAAACCTAAACCGCCAAGAAAGCATCCATATTAAGGAGATTCATGTAAACCAGCAGCAACGATGATGGATATAAATGGAAAGAGAAAACGAACGATAGTGACAAAACAAACATCACCCACACCATTTTATCATTTATCATAACCGCAACCATAAAAACATCATCAGATACGTTGACGATGGCAATAGCATATGTAGCACCCGAGTAATTTCATGAATTGCCATATCCATACCTCCATATAAATACATGTGTGTGCTATAAAGTATATCCAGTTGAGGGATACAAAGGACATCCACCCCAAAACAACCTCACACCACCCACATTAGCTTACAGCAGCATTCACAAGACAAACACAAACAAAGAGAGCATCATTGCCTAATGGCATGTATGGGTGGTTGGAGATGGAGTATGCAAAAAAGGATATTAGAAAAAAAAACAGTGTGCACAGACAGACAGACACAGCAAGACAGATTGAATAAAAGAATGCAAACAACAATGCCTGTCAAATTGTAAGTCCTTTTCTTTGCCATTATCAGGATATGTATATTCTTTTCGGCAATGTGGTTTCAGTGATGTCTTGCGGATGGAGGGGGGTGCAAGGATACAATATTCCAACATAATTGCGTAATTCTTTGGAATGTAATAACCTCGCGCAGGAAAAGCTGTAAGGATTAGGGGATGCACGCATATTATGGCCTCCCTTGGTTTTGCTTTTTCCTATTTTTTGAATGTCATTTCCATCACTTTGAAGGTTTCTTATATTAATTTCCATAAATCTCATTTATCATCTTAGTAGAAACTGCACCAATTCGGAAAGTCTAGAAGAAGGGTGGGTAACTTCTGACACTAATGTCCTTATCAATATCACTCGACTGCACACTCGCAGTTTATGTTGTTTGGTCATCTGGGGTTCTGTTTTTCGGGTAGTGAAATGCAAAAGCTAACGTTTTATGCTTTATTAGAAGGAAAATTCAAGAAAACACTACGATTATCGTTAAGTGTCATAACTCAATAGACCGTCTGCTCAATCCATAAAATCCTTACTGCAGCATAAAACAAAACCTTTCGCTGAAAGGATATCACCAAGCAATATTGTATTTGACGATATCAACAGTAGTTAAGAGCGATTATTGTAATCGTGGAAGTTTGTCGAATTTTGTAACATTTTTAAAAATGAATAACAAACAAGTTTTAGTTTTTGTGAGTTTTGGCCATGTCCGTAGTCTAGAAAAATTAATATATTTTATAACTTAAGAAGATTTCAGCATAGACTTAGACTTGTGGTTCTAGATAAAAGTATTCAAAAATTTCTCAGACTCAGGGGTCAGACTTTGGTCCTCCAAAAATTATATTTCCTTTTAAAAATAAAGAAATAAAGAAAGAAAAATGTTTGAAAACTTTTAACTGAAATAATAAAGAAATATTAAAAATATGTACTTCTTTTTAATAAAATTTAAGGGATCATCAATTTGATTTGAAAACAGGAATTTATACCCCTTACATCTACATATACCTATATAAAAAATCGTTCATAAAATTCGATAGATAAATTAGTTATAAACAGACAATACAATCATTTTTTTGGCAAGTTCAATTCCGTAAAGACAAACAACAAACCTGAATATGACATTATTTTTGAATTTTACCTGAATGAATTATATCCAATCAATGAGTAATGTTGTTAAGGTCTTCAGTCTTGACTTTTTCTGTAATACCTTTGTTTTACAAGAGCTAAGCTAGACATTTGCCCTTTGTTACTTAGCAATTAATTTAATTGATCTTCTAGTTTCCAGAAACTGTCTTTCCAGCAATAAAACGAAATACTTACATTTTTGAGATTCTTTCAATTCTGAAAGTGTGAAGTGCATAGAAGTGAAAACGTGACATGACGTACATAATAACACAATTCCTACAGTCTTCCCTGACAAAAGTTCTAATTTAAAAGTGAATTCTATGTAAGAATGTAGCTGTGATTTTAAGATCTTAATCTTAAGGATCTGAGCATTAGAACCATATAACTTTTTACTTGGGATATTCATATATATAGGAACTACATATATGGCAATTTATGCATTCATAAAAAAATTGAGATTTTAAGCAGACTTAACATTACGATGGTAGAGAATATGAAAAAAGTGGTCTTCCAATTCTGTCTGTCTGTCTGTCTCACTACAGCCTAAGCGGCTCGGCCGATTTTCGTTAAACTTAGTAGATGTTGTTTTTAATTTTTTTTTACCCACACGTTTCTTTCTTTTTTTTTAAGACCAAAAATAACGGTACCTGCCATACAATTTTTTTTTTCAAAATGAGAAATTCAAAATTTGGAAAAATGATTCTGTGGTATGTGCAGTCAGTAAAATCTTAATTTATTTTTTTATTAAATTGTAGATCGTAAAAATTAATCCAAAGGAAAAATAAAATGCACTACTAGATCGCACGAATATAATTATACAATAATATTTTGTATATTGTATGTCTGTATGTCTGTACCTCTCCCTACAGCCTAAGCCACTAAACCTATGTTTTTCAATTTCGGTAGTTAAGGGTCTTCGGTGATTCCCTAGAGGGGAAATTGAATTTTTTTTAGCTCCAAAACTAACGGTACCCCCATAGACCCGTAATACAAAATCTTATTTATCTCGAAAACGGCTCTAACGATTTTGATAAACAAAATTAAGTGTGATATTATGGAAATGGAGTACATTTTTGTAAAAAAAAAAATTGGGCAAAATTTTATTAAATAAATAATATTATATATAAAAATATTCGAAAAAAAATATTTTTTTTTTGTTTTAAAAAAAACAAAATTCCAATAAATTTTTTGAAAAATCAATATCTTGAAAACGTGTGCACTATTATTTTTTGATAATATTTCCTAAAATCTATATTACTAAGCACTTAAAAGTGGCATCCCAAATTTTGTTCTAGAAAATTTTGAAAAAAATTTGTTATATAAAAAATTACTTTAATGAAACGATTTTTAATCGTTTGCATTTTATTTTCTCACGTCTTGTAGATTATATTGAGAAACTTTTATTTATCAAATATTGAGTTTAAAAAAAAAAAGTTTGAAATTTCTTTTAAAAATCCTAAGATTTTTTTTGAAAATTTGAATACACAGTACTATTCAAATTTTTGGGGAGCTTTAGCACAAATTATCAAAATCGGTTTTACCATTTTTGAGAAAATGAAAAAAAAAATGTTTTTTTTATATTCGGCGCACACTCAAGGGGTTTGTATACCCTTAGTATGCCAAATACACAGTGTGAGCATTAAGAAAAAAGGGAAGGGTTAGAAAGGAGGTGTCGGTGTACATTTTGGTTTTGAATTCTTGAACATTGCAATGACTGGGAAAGACAGAGCGTGGCAAAGAATTCCACATTCGCGTAGTACGGCTGAAAAACTAATCTCTGTACTTCACAGTACGGCCGAAGTTGGGCTCAAGGGTAAACTGATGGGCATTCCTAGAAGTGCTAGTATTAGGGTTAAATTTTTTAAGGGGAGGAATGCAACTGGCTATTTCACTAGAGCATAGTCCGTTAAAATAACGGTAAAAAAGGGTGAGGCAAGAAACATTACGACGATGTTGTAGTGACGTAAATGAGTCAATGATGTTATTATCACCAATCATTTTAAAAGCTCTTCTTTGAATACTGTCCAAGAGACTCAAATAAGTTACTGGAGCACCAGCCCATAGATGGGAGTTATACTCAAGTTTTGAAGGTATGTATGTATATAGGTTTTATAGATTGTAGCCAGATCAGAAGGAGAGAAGAATTTTTTGCACCGTCTCAGAAAACCCAAACATCTTGCGGCATTTTTGGCAACATCGCATATGTGATTTTTTCACAAAAGGTGGTTCGTGATGCACATAACGAGAATATCTAGATGTTCAGTTTCAATGATGCAAGTGCCACTCATAGATAGTGGCAAGGGGGGTATATCTCGCTTTAACGATATAAGACAGCATTGGGTTTTCGAAGCATTAAATTCGACACGGTTTCTTATTCCCCATTGTACAATGCTGTTTAGGTCGTAATTTAATGTGCTGTGTGTGAGGAGGGTTGTGAGTCTAAAAACGAATATGAAAAGCTAAGAGTACTATCGTCAGCGAAACAATAATTGGATTAGAAGTTGTAGACAGGAGATCATTAATAAAAATGAGGAAGAGGGACGGGGACAAAACGGAGCCCTGGGGCACAGCAGCATTTATATTGTGGATTTCAGACTTGAATCCGTCCAATACAACTTGTATTGCACGATTCGAAAGAAAATTTCTAATCCAAAGAAGTAGGAATTCGTCGATCCCGAAAGCACGCATTTTCGATAAAAGAGCAAGATGCCAGACTTTATCAAATGCCTTTGAAATATCAAGTGCAATAATCTTACTTTCTCCGAAACAATGTGAAGATTTATCCCACTTTTCGGTTAGATAAACCATCAAATCACCTGTGGTACGAAAGCCATACTGCCGGTCATTAAGAAGCTTTAATTATCTTAAGCTGATAATTAATCAGCCTTTCCATGACCTTGGAAAGAAGGGACGTTAGTGCGATCGGTCGATAATTAGAGGGAGAAGAAGATTCGCCTTTTTTGGGAATTGGCTGAACAAATTCTGTTTTCCAACCACTCGGAACGAGCCCTCAAGAATAGGACAGATGGAAAAGCTTACGCAGGGTTTTGCTAGCGTGGAAGAACACCTCTTCAGAATAATAGCGGGGATACCATCCGGACCAGCGGATTTATGAATGTTGAGATCTTTCAGGACTCTTGCCACGGTACGAGTACGAAAAAAGGTTTGCCCCATAGAATCACTAACGCGCTCAAGAATTGAGTTGTGATGCTTTTTTGTTTCCAGCTGAGGTAGGTCAGCGGGGTCCAGGGTCAACCGAAGAAAGCAGTAAAACTCGGCCAAATAGAGAGTTCAATACTCCAGTTCCAAATTATATTTATTCAACGTATAAGTAGGTTAACACAGTATTTCATATAAATATACAATATTTATGACCTTCTAATAAAAATTAACAGAGTATTTCATATACTTTAACAAAAGGTATTGTCCTACAATAAGATAACACGGTATTTCATATACACTAACGGCTGTATCGTAGAACAGACTCAGACAGCGAAGATTGGGATAGAGTCCCTAGTCTGAGCTTGTCGGTGGAGATTAAGACAGCGAAGAGTGGGATAGAGTCCCTAGTCTTACCTATGGCGGCGGCGGACGTTTCAGACAGCGAAGATTGGGATAGAGTCCCTAGTCTGAATAGCGGAGGTTAAGACAGCGAAGAGTGGGATAGGGTCCCTAGTCTTAACTACGGCAGCGGAGGCTTAGACAGCGAAGGTTGGGATAGAGTCCCTAGTCTAAGGCTATCGTAGAAGGTTAAGACAGCGAAGGTTGGGATAGAGTCCCTAGTCTTAACTACGGCGGCGGCGGAGGAAAGGGAATTCAGACAGCGAAGATTGGGATAGAGTCCCTAGTCTTAACTACGGCGGCGGAGGAAAGGAATTCAGACAGCGAAGATTGGGATAGAGTCCCTAGTCTGAGCGGAGGAGGTTAAGACAGCGAAGGTTGGGATAGAGTCCCTAGTCTTAACTACGGCGGCGGAGGAAAGGAATTCAGACAGCGAAGATTGGGATAGAGTCCCTAGTCTGAGCGGAGCAGGTTAAGACAGCGAAGGTTGGGATAGAGTCCCTAGTCTTAACTACGGCGGCGGAGGAAAGGAGAACGGGAAAGGTATTTTTACGGCGGAAGCCAAAATATTGCGTAGCTACTTCCTGGTATAGGTGACCAGCAGCGTGCTTCTAGATGAGATGCTTTATGCCTTGTACACCAAATTGGTACAAACACCCAGTGGCAAGAAGAATCTGATTTCTGCTGCATTTCTACCTCTTACTTGTCGACTTGGCGACCAAAACCAAATGTGCATTATAAAGTTGGCGAACGAAATTTATTTGCTGACGTCGCACATAGGTCGATTTCTAATAATTAGCTGGCCAAAAGTCAATTTTTCAAAGTAGCGGTAAAAATACGAAGATCAATCACAAAGCTAGAAGACAATGAGAGCAACCATTATGTATCATCCAAACTTCTTAACTTGTCAAATTGCACGTGGGCGAGTAGTTGAAAGTTGATAGTCTCAGAAAGTTCATTTCATATTATTGGAAGAGAGTTAAACATTAAAGTAATCATTTTGATAGTGCACATTGTGAACCTATTTCTTCAATAAATTAGTGATGGATTTCAATAGTTCTGGTAAGAAATAATGTTTCTTGATATTTTTCAATATTAAATAACGGTTTTTTAAACCATTCCTGGAACTTCAATTCAAAGGTCATTTTTCAATAAAATTGTCTGGAATTTTCATTTTTGTAATAAATTTTTTTATATTATCCTGTCCGATCCGGCCATAATTTGTTTTGCATTATATACTATACGTATTTGGCTATCTAATGACGTATAATTTAGGTGCAGACAGCTGCAGATGACAAAGTTATTAAGTTTTTTTTGTAGAAAAAGCCCCAAGCAAAAAAAAAATATATGTTTTTTTAAGTGTAGTAAATTGTGATTTTTTTTACTTTAGGTGCACCTTGTCCCTCAGGTACAAAAACAGTGACCCGTAAATATCTGTATGACCGAATAAAAGAGCAAGATTTGCCCAGTTTCCATGCAGAAATTAAATTATCTCGAAAAATATGTGTTTTCCTGTTGCGACAAATCGCCAGGTAGGTAGTTTAATTATTCTTAGGCAGAGATTTGCGCACTTCAAGACATCAATGAAAGAAAGATGGTCTAAAGCTGCAAGAAAAGAAGAAGTTTTTCTTTAAAATAATAAAGATTTTTTGAAAATCCCCACTTAGCTGCCGATATTACAAAAGTTAATTTTAAATTGATTTGCAGATTGAATATAAATTCAATGACTCTACTGAACTAAAAATAATTTTGAATTACTCGTATCTTCCCTTTGTTTTTGATTTAAGGTAATTTTAGAAACCATATCAAGTGGTAAGAAAATAGATGTCAAAAAATTCGATAAATATGCCATGGAAACTGCGATATTGTATGTCGACCAATATGCATGTCACCCAATGAGTCCTACCATGCATAAAATTTTTATTCATGGTTCGGCTACAATCGATAATGCGTTATTTCCTATAGGACAATTATCAGAGGAGGCTGCTGAAGCTAGAAACAAACAAGCACTTTCGTTTATATCGCGATAACTACGCAAGAAAGTTTTCCAGGAAGGAATGCAACCTCGGTATATACAATTGATTATTGTTGAGCTCAGATCCTTTTCTTAGTAACATGAAACAAACAAAAATCCACGCTAAATCATGTTGCGCTGAAACAATTGAAATGTTACTTCCGGATGATTCCTACCCAGAATCTTATATTTCAGATACGGATCAAAACCAATAACTAAAAATATAAAATAATGAAGTTCCTTAAAATAAAATGAAAATAAACTGTGAAAACTTAGTTTTCATTTCAGTTAAGCGAGTTTTATCTATGCAAAAATTAAAATTTCAACGAATTTTTTCTCAGATATCCGGGTTTTTCAGTTAAGCGAGTTTCAGTCAAGCGGTTTTTACTGTAAATGTGTATTTTATAAAGGGGAATAATTTTCATGTATATATATATGGTTTAAAGCTAAAATACCCCAAAAAATAATTTTGGCCGCCTAACTGGCTGAACACAATGGAGACGGAGCTGCAACTGGAGCTGCAACTGGAATAGCTGTCAAAATATTCAATACACGTAAATTCAATGTTACGAACACAACACAACGCAACTGCAGTCGGTGCTGCAGTCGGTGCTGCAAGAGTTGGCGAACTTTTAACTTTTTCGTGCAGCATTTTTGACATTTCAAATTTTATATATCTGTCTGTGATTTTAAGTGTTGTTTTGTTGTATTGTGATTTCGTGGTTAAATTTTAATTAAAATAATGGACGAAAATCTTCAATTTCAGTGTCCATTTTATAGTTTCAATTACTTAAAATATTTACAATTTGCCAAAGATTCAACACCTGACCCAACAAATGACAACAAAACAATGAAAGCTGTACAGCCTCATTGTGGGCACATAAAAAAAAGTACGTACCACACTTTTTGACAGCTCTTCCAGTTGCAGCTGCAGCTCCAGTTGCAGCATTCTATTGTGTTCAGCCAGTTAATCTTCAAAATCGACCTATGTGCGTCGACAGCCATCTGTGTGTGTCCTCTTTTGTGATTTTGCGTGGGCGCCTTAAGGTATGCAATACTTCCTGGCTATTTCATCCGGTGGTGTGGTAAATGCAGTAGAATTCCGGCGTTCGGTCTTCTTAGGTTGGTAGAAAGGCGTAATTACTTCAAAAGATGTAACTTCGTTACAAAGTCTGTACTGGATTCTTAAAAAATAAGCTTTAATATACAAAATTTTTAAAACGTTTATAAGAAAAAACGTTGGTACGCCAATTTAAAGTTTTTATTATTTTTCAAATAAAAATTAAATTTATAAACAAAAATATTGACCCGTTTCTGAGATATCGAATTTTCCAAAAAAACATAGATTTCTTTTCAAAAACTCGAAAATTACTTTTTTTAAAGTTTTGAAATGCAATGTTTTTAAACTTTTATAAAAAAAATTCATTAAAATCCGTTTTGTCGATAATGAGAAATTCAAAATTGGAAACAATGGTTCTATGGTAGGTACAGTCACCAATATCTTGATTTCCAATTTTTTTTATTTGATTATAGATCGTAAAAATTAATCAAAAGAAAAAAAGTTTAAGCAAAATTCTAGGAACCGTTTTTGAGCAAAATACGATTTTCGAAAACCATTTTTTAACATTTGTATGGAGGGTACCGTTATTTTTAGGAAAAATAAATTTTTTTTTACATCTTATAATTTTTATTAAAAGCACTTTTATTTATCAAGTTTAAAAAAAATCGAGCATGGGGTTTTCAAAATATTGAGTTTTCAAAAAAAAAATTGAAAATTTTTTTAAAAATACAAAACATTTTTTTTTTTGAAAATTTGAATACACAATAACATTGAAACTACTGGCGAGCTTTAACATAAGAAAAATGATCAAAATCGGTGGTACCGTTTTTAAGAAAATCAAAAACAAAAAAAATAATTCCAAGGGGGGTACCAAAAATAACCATTTTTTGGAAAATTTTTTTCAACCATTACCTAGCTTTAACTAAATGAAATTTTTCTAATTTTTTTTGAAAAGAATCAGTTTTTGAGAACAAAAAATATTTATAAAATTTCGAAAAAAAATCGTATGGCAGGTACCGTTTTTTTTAAATGCATATTAGTACATACTTAAAATTGGCATACCACATCTATGTATGTATGTAGAATAATCTTTGAGCCAAATTTATGACAAGATGAAAAAGATTGTTTTTTTAAAAATACTATACGGATTTCACAATTTCATTCAAACGTCTATTCAGTCTTGTCTTCTTAAGCTAGGTTTCTATAATCTTAGGTTATAAAATAACTCTGAATTTTCTTAAAACAATTGCAAAATGCATGAGCGGCTGTCAGGAACGACTTCTTTGGACAGCTCTTTTTTATAAATATGTAAATACTGTATAAGATGACTTGATGCCTTGAACTTTGAATTAATTTTTCTCTTATTGTTACAAGCTTAGATCATTTAAGTTGGCAGTTGATTATTTGAAACCGTTCTTCGAGAAGAGTTTCTCAATAGATTTTTGATTTGTATTAAGTTGTCATAACCTGGAAATAATTATTATTTGTATATTTACCTATTTTGTCAGTAGGAACTTCTCAGCAAACAAATGCGTCTAAAATGATCTCCTTATATTTTACGTCACGCAAAATTTCACGTAAAAGATTCCTCGATGGTCAGTTGGTGGACCATTTGTTAAAGCTGTCTGCAGCCTGTCGGGGATTTTGTTTGTTTTGCTTTGGAGGATTTGTAGATTTTTGTGTTTAATGGTAGCACTGCTAGGGGTTAGTTTTCTTTGTGCAGTCGTCAGTCATACACCCGGGAGGGTTGGTTCGGTTGCTATTTTTTTGGTTGAACTTGTTTTTCTATTCCTTTCGGAAGAAGATGAATGGAAAATGTGTTAATACCGTCTGACAGGTGTAATATACAATTTTTCATTTTGCTTAAGAGGCGGGTAAGTTCCTGGCGTCCATATTATATAGTTGGATGTGGTTGGTAGAGGTTTATATCAACATCGTTTTGTCTATTTCTTCTGGGAGAGTTCTCTTTCATTTTTCAATTTTCTTATTTTTTTTTTGTCTGTCTGTCTGTTTTTCTCTCTGTCTATTTTTGTGTGCGTTGTTTTCTTGGAAAGCAATTACAGCAAAATATGGATTTTCGCTTTTTTTTTCTGGTCGATGAAAGAAGAAAAAAACTAACACCAGGAAGAAAACAAGCTTCTTCTTAGTTTGTGGAGAATATAATAATATGTGACAGCATTTAAAGATTAATGGTTTGGGGGCTGAGGTTTTGCTATAGCTTGAAAGTTTGGTGGGATTGAAAGATGCTTTCAGTAAATAACCACAAATCATTACCTATTTATTTCATTTATCAGATAATTTTGAGATTGTTTTTTGTTTTGACTTTTAGCTATCAGATAATCTTCTCGCAGGTGATACGATTATGGAGGTACTAGTTTTAAATACTCATTGAAAATGTTTTTGTCATTATTTTTTTTATAGATTTTTCATATCTTTTTCTTTTTCAAATCTTGGTTGTTTTTAATCATAAAACACGTTTGATACACTCTGGGTAGATCAAGCTCTTTTATCGAAAATGCGTGTGTATGCGATGTATTTCTTCTTCGTTGGATTGGAAACTTTCATTCGGACTCCTTCATACAAGTGCAGGTGGGAGTGTATGGAGGAGTTCTGATGTGGTAAATGGCTTGTCCGGGGGAGACCAAGACTCAGATGGACAGGGGTCATTGCTACTGATGCGCAAATCCAATGCGCTCCTGCAGTGTGTGGAGGAGTTCTGATGTGGTTGATCCGGGTAAGTCTCTTCGGAGCATTACTCACTGACATTGGTTAGTGGGACGGATGCGACTACTGATGCGCACTTCCCGATCTGGGAGTGTATGTAGAAATTCACTGATGTGGTTGGTCCGATAAGTCTCTACGGAGCAATATCACTGACATGGGGTAGCAGTGACGGATGGCTGCTGATGCAATTCTATTGCACTCCGGGTTCCTATCGACCTCCTCGTGGTGCCTGTGGATAGGTTACGATAGTAACTGAACTAACTAGATAGGAGATGGGATTGTCTTACCCAGCTTGCCGTAAAGTGAATAAAAGATTAGGAGTATTTTTCCTAGTTCGTCGCATGGCGAATGAAGACCAAAAGGAAGCACACTAAGTTGTATGGTTACTCGTACCACCTTGACCAATTTCTTAGTGTGTTTATCCTAAGGGTTGACAGGACAGGAGTTTTGCAGGAAGTCATCTGTAAGTGACATCGGTTGCAAAGCTCCACCGGAAGCTATATTCTGGTGCCCAGAAGATTGAGGGCTGTTGCGTCATTGGACACTTGGCTCGTACCTACCCCTCTCCTCTATCTAGCTTCTTGATAGTGAGGTTGAGGGCTGTTAGGCTTGCTTGGCCCATGCCTACCCCTCTCTCTTCAAGCTATCTATGAGGTAGGCCCGCTTGTGGGAGTATCGTGGTGGCATAGTTTATTCCGAGTGCGGAGACGCATGGTTTTCAAGCTTGCTTGAATTCAAGAGGTGTTGGAAAGACCTCGCCTTTAAGCAAGAGGTGTGCACATGCTGCAACATGTCACAACTTTGCTACTGAGATGGCTTCGGCTATGTCGGGGTTAATAGTCAGGACCGAATCTGACTCCGATGAGAATAAGCCCTCCGTGGGATTAAGTCATAATCGACAGGTGCTCACGTTAAACCAAACATAGGTTCCTCCATACAAGTTTAATTAACTGGTTTCAAGTTTGAAATTAATAAAATAAATGCTAGTGTTCTTTTAGTTTTCTGTTCCTTCCCTTTCTTTTTAGTATTCATTAATGAGTCATCTTCTCAGAAACGCTTTATTCATTTATTGAAGGAAGAAGTCTCTATAAAGCCAGAAATAATCATGACCAATAATGGAGAAGTGAATACCAACCCATCTCCGCATCCAGTCTTTTTTGAGAAAGTTGAGGAATATATCCAACAAATCATGGCACTCAACCTGGATAAATGTACATTGACAGCCCGAACCTGAGCATCATAGGAGTTATGTCAGAGATCATCAATAACTCCAAGCCAAAGAAGTCAGCTGGAACTGTAGTCTCCGGACAGCTTCACATATATGCAAAGAAACCGCTGAGATTACGCCGGCAACACTTCAAAAAGTCATGGAAAGAGCCAACCAAATGTGCCTTTGAGTGCATGCGTTCTAATGATACCCAATTAACCGATATGATTTTCCAGACATAATGTTAAAAATTTCCATGAAATAAACTTTCATCCATAAATTATTTCATGGTAGGTAGAAATGGCGACAAACGGCAGTCTAGCCCTGTGTCCCAATTAGCGCTGAAGTGCGACATTTTGATACCATAACTCTTATGAGTTACTTAATCATCTGATACCATCTCCACTGTGCCAAGCTAGGCAGTTTGTTGACTGGTACGGAAAAAGGAGCCAATCCGGTTGAGTGATTATCCAGCTACCCACACAGTAAGCCTCCGTCAAAGCCCCCAGTCCGCCAGCTCAGGATCTAAGGAGTCAAACGGAGAGCACTGCATAGAAGTATCCGAAATTCGTCCTAGAGCCATTTCATCGCGTTGAGTAAAAAGATCAAGTCTTTGATCTTCATTTCCGAAAATTATCAATGTCGTTAAAAAATTGCCTTCCTACTGATTGTGCTCTAAATTTGGCCAGAGCAGCGCATTTGTAGAGGCAATGGATTACTGTTTTCTTTTTCCGCTGGTTCCAACAACTATATGACAGCGAGTGTTGTGAGGAATACCTAGCTTCGCTGCATGCTCTCCTATTGGCCAATGTCCGCTACAAGTAGCTACGATCCTGGCTATGTACTAGAATTAATGGCTTAAGGAGCCGCCTGACTGTCAGTGATAATAGCCGTATTCCGGTTTGGTTCTGGTTTGGATTTTATTTTAGTACCTTGCATGCTTCCGTGATAGCCAGTTATTCAGCTTGAAAAACACTACGGTAGTCGGGTAAATTAAAGGACCTAGATATATCTAAAGTTAAGTTCGGCAATATCCTAGAGCCCCTGAGGTGCCAACACTAGCAGTTCTTTGTACCATCTTCAGTTTATCGATGTTATATGTTTTGGTAAGAGTGGACCATCATACAATCGAACCATACATGAAGATCGACCGCACCATGGCTGTGTATGTCTACATAATTATCCTCGATTGAAGAACCCACTTCTTACCAAAGGTCTTACTACAGGCGTAGAATGCTACGCAGGCCTTTTCAACTCTTTCTGCAATATTCAGTTTCCAGTTCAACCTAGGGTCTACAATAACATATTTTGCACTGGAAGAGAACAAAAGTGTTTGAGTCCGAGTAGAGCAAAAAGCTGTATCTTAGTTTTCGTAGTAAATATCATTACTTCTGTTTTGCTTTGGTTAACACCTAATCCCACAACTCGTGGCCCAGTTACTAACTTTCCTTTAAGCAATTTCTGTGATTTTACTTAACACAGGTGTGAACTTTCCTGACACTAATAGAACCAAGTCATCTGCATACGTAACCGCCTTTACTCCACATCTTTCCAACTTAACGAGAATTTTATTCATGACTAGAAGCCATAGAAAAGGGGACAGAACTCCACCCTGGGGTGTTCCTCTACTAGCTTTTTTCAAGTTTATATTACCGAATGTGCCCAGAATCCATCTGTCCTTAGGCAAGGATATAATCCACTTTCTGATGTATTCTTCTACTCCAAAATCGATGAGTGATTTGTTCATTATTGCAAAGTTTCATAAATTGAGGTGCAAAAACTATAACAAAGATCATCATAAGGTGTAATAAAGTGTTTTATTAACATCAAGCAAATATCCACTCAGCATCTCAAAATACAGTGATGCCAAATAGATTCACAAATATTTCACGTTTGTGAGCATTTCTTAAAGTAATTTCGCTAAACTTGATTCAATTGCAAAAATGATAAAATGTATATAAATATAACTAAAATAAAAGGATTTTCTTCCACAATCCACAAGGAACTTCGAAAACCTTAAACAGTATTTATTATCTGTCTTATCTTAAGTTTGCAAATCCGATTGAAAGCCGCAATTTTCGTTTCCCTAACAGTCAAATTCTTAGAAGATAAATATTTTTTTTTCTACCACAAATTCCCTTATTTTCCGATTGGCTTCAAAGTAATTGCTAAACGCACTCCGTAAAGGTGAGAATATAAAGACCATCAATTATGTACTACTTCTTCATGAGCATCATATAACTACGGTGACCATCTGCAGAAATTTAAAAGTTTACAAGATATTTAGAAGAAGTATTATCTTTGTATATAAAACCTATAGTATTATCATGGAGCGTGATTTTGTATTGCGAACTCTAGCCTGGCGGTGGCGCTGAAATTAGTGCTAGATTTTACAGTGGAGAGTAGAATAAGATACAAAACAAAGTAGTGAAAAACAGAATATTTTATTAATAAATTTAGCAGAGACTGTAAGTACTGTCCCTTTTCTCAAGATTTCGCCACAATCTTTTGTCTTCTTGATAGTACTATAAGTTTTATATTACAAAGGTATTATACAATTTATTGAAGACGAAAAAATTTGTAGGTATCATACAATTAAAAGCGCATCTATTTAGCTACTCGTATGTGACTCGCTATTCATATAGCTGGAATGTTACCTACAAATTGTCAGTGTCAGTGACGCTTTGACAATTTCTTTAACCTCCTACAGTTGTCTTAGAATTTAATGGACTTTTTGAAACACAAATTACACCTTTTGTGCTCTGGGTATAAAAATAGTAAGTGATTTAAATATTAAAAGTGAAAATAACAATATTTAAATTAAATATTTTAGTTTTTTTTTTCTTCTTAAATAAAAGAATATGGTCACCATAAGAAATCCTACCACATTTGTATAGTAATTTCATTTCGAAATTGATAATCTCCTGCCTTATCTTTCACACAAAAGGTGAGGGCTATTCACCCGAAATAAAATAAAACCAGATCGTAAGAATACCTTCTTGTCACATCAATCTTTGAGGTTAGAATTGTAAATACAAAGCAGCACCCACCCAATACTCCGTCATCTTTCAAAGTGATGGAACACACAAAAAATACAAAATACAACAACAACAAAAACCGAAAGAGCGGAAAAAAAATTTACGAAGTGTGTAGTTTATTTAAGGATTTCACTCGTAATGTCTACATTTACAAGCGCATATCCTTTGAAATTTATCTGCATAATAAATAAAGTCTTTCGCTTGTTCCTCTTGACTATGTACATAGTAGGGTGTATGTATGTAGGTATACTTACTGGCAAAGGGCTGCTGCTAAGGCTCACAAATAAATGAGGGTCCTCCAAGGATATAGCAACAGAGGCGTGGTACTAAGCTCACTGGTTAACTGTCAGACAAGCCATCTACCATGGCAAAATGGTTGTTTTCTCTGTTCCGGATATACTCGTCGTATACTATCTCAGTATATTCAAAGCAGTTTCTATACCACAAAAAAAAGAACACAAAACGAAAGGTATCACTTTATGGGATGTAAAAGAACCCTGAAAGACACAGATCCCTACGAAAGGCAAACGAAAAAAAAATTAAAGAAAAACAAATCGAGCTGATACACCCATTAGTGAGTTAGTTATTTTTGCGAAATGGGATTCCTCTCTTCGAATGATATAGCATTTACCTAGTAGAATCCATTCCAGCTACCCATAGAGCCACAAAGCAGACATTCTTCGAGCTGAAAAACCTCCGAAATTTATAGTTCGCAAAAGGATTTGCTTATTTATTTGGCAATAATTTCGCACACCGGAAACACTTTCGCTTTTTTTTTTTTGTCGACTGTTTGGCTGTTCTGTTGTATTTCTGAGTGGGTTTGGCTGACTGAACGAAATTATATATGAATTCCGGCGGAAGATACTCGAAAAGGAGGCTCTTCTTGAAATCGAAGGGATTTTCAACTTACAATTTGAACTTGTGATAAAGTGCGCTACTGCTTCCGTTTTTGTTACAGAAACAGCTGCTGATGATGAGGATCATTTAAGTGTGTGGGTAAGTTAAGTGCACAGTATCTGCGTAAAGAATTCAAAATTAGTTAAGTAATTTTCAAGCAGGCTTTCCCAACAGATTTGAAAAGGATTTAGGAACTTTTAAGATAAAAGGTTTCCTAAAATGTATTAACTCAGAGACTTGTGAGATTTACAAAGACGCAATAAAACTAAGTCAATTAAGGACAATATATAAACTTCGAAAGAATGTGGAGAGCAAAGTGTTAAAAAAATCATCATAACAAGAGGCTGTCCTCAGGGAGGCATACTATCACTCTTCTGTTTAATCTTTTAATGGCTGAACGGATAGAAAATCTTACTTCTCAAGGCATACGACGCACCGGTTGATGGCGATGGCATTTTTATAACAGCCTTAAGGAAGCTTGAAAAAACTCTCTGTGATATTATCCAATAGGAAAAGTGACAATCACTCGGGGAAAGTGTAGAATTTAGGAAACTGGAAGGAAGAAAATTCATTTTAACAAAGATTGTAAACTAGACGATAGTAAACTGCTCTAAAACAAACATCTCGAAATAACAGTTTAGAAATCCACAAAAGTATGTAAATCATGCGAAGTCATATTATCAACCTGAAGAACATTTATGAACTTAGACCATGATGGTAAGACCCATTACTATCTATGGCACACAAAATCTTAACTAGTAACAACTAGGAAAGCTCTTGAAGTAGTACAATGTCTCGAATGAACAATAAGGCTAGGCGCTCACATTCAATTTTTAGTTGCGCAACTGCTTGGTTTAAGCAACTAAAAAGTTTGTGTTTTCACACAAACTAAACGATTGCCTAAAATGAGTTCGCTTTTTTGTGTAGCATATAATTGAATCGGTCATTTCAAAAACCTCTTAAGTCACATTTTTTTCCAAAATGCTTTTTTTGCTGAAAATGGTTCCTTAAAGGTAGATGCGTATTCTGGGTAAGAACCACGTAAGTCTGTACATTCCTTCCCCTTCAAATAATACCGTAGGAAAGACGTTCATTGCATAAACAACATAAGTCAGTGACTTAAGAGGTTTTTGCATGCACTACCAAAATGGCGGTATTAGTTTGATATTTTAAATTTGCTTTGCTCTGATTGGTTCAACAATATTCAAATCTTCAATTTGATAACAACCGTCATCAATGTCAAATTTGCGTTTTTCATACAACTATTTTCTGCGAAAAGTAATTTTAGCTTTAAAAATGTCTTCAAGTGAAACAGAGAGTGATGGTGTGCCGAAAAAGAAGAGAACGTGTAATACCTTAATGAAATGTTATATAACAAATTATAAAATTGAAAGACAAGACATGAACTAATTTATCTAAGAGATTTGAAAAACCAAGGAACAGTTGATATCAAGTTGCAGAAGAGTAGAAGCATATGTCGAAGTAAGATCATTGAGCTTGATATTTTTAAGGCATTTGATGGATTTTGGCATCAAGCTATTATATCGAAAATACGTGAGTTTGGTATCAATGAAGCCCTCATTCGTTGGATTAGAAATTTTCTACTGGATTGTTCAATACTTTTTTTTGGAAGGTTTCAAATCGGATCTTCACAAAATAAATGCTGGGGACCCCAGTCTTAGTCTTAGACTCTCTTTTTCATTTTTATGAATGATCTGAAACTGAATGATCTGATGATTTGCACTTCATTGTCTATCTTCGCTTTTCATACTCATCCGTCCCGTCTGCCAAATTCACGTCCATCTCATTCGAAAGTTAGAAAATATAGTCATAGAGCTAAAAACTGAAGATGTTTTGGAATTCATGAAATTGTGGCCAAATTTGTACATAAAAACATGTTTGCCAACACTGAATCTTATAGAAAAAAATCCCACAAAAACAGAAAAAAGCACCTTCGACATATATGAGCTTTAAGTATGCTTCACATAGAAAAGGTACTATCATAGGAATATATTGATGGATTGATTAAACATTCATTCTTATTAATAAAGAAAGTTACAACTTCTGTTTCACTTCTATCAGCCAAGGCTTATGTTTCAAAAGTGCCTATCAATAAGAAAATGTTGAAGATAATCAATCTATGTACCTTAAAAATATTAAAACATGAAAAAACGTTATTCTTAAGTGTAATTTTCAATAATAAGCAATACAATATATGATTACTACCATTTTTTTTACTTAAATTATATACCACTTACCCCAGTCCTTGCTAAAACAACTTAAGTCAAGAACAGTTTTTTAGGTTTTTTTCATTATTTTTATTAATAAACTGTGAATTTTTTTCGCTTTTTAATTTTCTTACCACTAAAATACTTAGTTAAGCATAAAAAAGTGGTTTAAAACTCATTTGTTTGAGCATGAAACAGTTTTTATTGATTCCTGAAAAATTCTAATTGAATGACTTATGAGGTTTTTGAAATGACCGATTCAATTATATGCACCTGCGCGGACATTCAATCAAATAGTTCATCTGTTTTCTGCAACCAAACAGTAGTTGTGCAACTAAAAATTGAATGTGCGCGCCTAGCCTAAAATGCACCACTAGTTCGTACGAACTTACTCTTATATTAAAGACACTAAGAATTTTAAAAATGAATGTTATCAGAGAAAAATTTTCATAACCATTAAATCTATTTTTAAAAAGGCTAAAACTAATCTTATATTAGTTGGAACTATGATCAGAATGCAAAAAAATATGATTTTATAAAATAATAAAAATTAAAAATGTTATCAGTAGGCCGATTCCAAAGAGAGGCGGATCGCTTTTAGTGGCGCATTCGTATATTTCTATTCCAAAAAGCGATTCGCTTTCCATCCGCCATTCCGGTGCTGTGCACAATGAGCCCCAGGAATTATTCTGAAGAAATCACATGATAGAGAATCTCGTTGCACTGAGAAAACTGTACTATGAGTTATTTAAATAGAAACATGTTTAACTGCATGTTTAAATAAGGACAAATAGAATTCGTTTATAACTAAACTCGAATCTGTTTAGATTCGAAAATACTATTATTTTACAGGAAAATATGTTTAAATCAAACTCATTCATGTTTGAGAATTTCATTAAGATCTGCACTTCATTTTTTATATGTATTCAAATTAGTTTTAGTTTGATTTTTAAAATGCAGGTTTAATTGTTTTACTAACTTAAAAATTGTAACATACAATGAACATGAACGAGTTTGTTTGAAATATAAACGAAGTTAAAATATTTACATGAGTAAGAGATTAAACATAAATGTTAAATTTAATCACGAACGAGTTTGAATTGAATAAAAATGAAGTAGCTAAATACAACTTTTCTTCTTTTTGGCATCGAAAGTCATGGAGTGTGTTTATGTTCCGCGTGTGTTTGTGATTTTACTAAAGTGAGTAATTTATAAAATAATAAAGAAATATTTGATTACCATTATAATGTTACATAACCGAAGTTCTGTTTCAAGCAAAAATATAAACCAGAAGATTATTCGAGGAGTGGAAGTTAATACCATTGTTCCCTGCTCTCTATTGTAAGTGTAAAAAAATATTTGTTTCAAAAACTGTTTATTTATATAGTTTTATTTAAAAAAATACTGATTAATAAGTATGTTTTATAATTAACTATCATTTGACTTCTATATTCTTGCCACAGGACGACTAGAGCACGACGAAAGACGTAAAAAAAGAAGCAAATTCCAGAAGACGAATTATATGAACCAGAATTTGAAGATGTTCTCAAGATGTGACAAAGATGAGATCTTAAAGCGCTCCACAACAATTTAATGACCTTTTGGAAAAATGTAAATAAATAAAATAAAAATATAAATACATACATAGGTACTTATTAATTTGTATTTGTGTTGAGTATTTTTTTATTTCTGAATTTCTGAAAAATCTGAAGTAACAAAAAATTAATATGATTCTATTTAAAACAACATCAAATGAAGTTAATAAAAACAAAGATAAGCATGTTTAAATCAAATAGAAAACGTGGTAAATTTAAACCAAATCATGTTCAAATCGGGTCAAACATTGGTTAATACGTTTCTATTCAAATTAAATAGATATCGATTCCATGCCAAATCATGTGTGTTTGAGTTTGATTTAAATATGAATATGTTTGATATTTTTCTCAGTGTGGGTGAAACCCAGTACCTTTTTAAAATAGTTCAGAGGTTGCTGAATATGTCCATTTTCAACAAGAGCTTCCGAAGATGACATTGCTATCTTATGAGGCTTAAAAGTTAATCAAAAGTTGGTGGTGGTGAGATCATACTTTCGGGCTTCTTCCCCTATAGATCTTCATCGTATCTGCAGCTTTTATGGAAAGCGAAAGGACTTTGCAAATGTGATTTAATTTCTTGAAATTCTTTGAATTTAATGTAAGTTAGGCAAAGTTTCTCTCCATGATATCCAGCGCTGCACTCATAACCTTAGAGACGGTTGATTGAGCCATTGCAATGTGAAAGTCTTGTCCAACGCTCTTTTGGTATGACCCTTTTGCTAAAAATCCATGAATAACAGCAAGCTCCTGTATAGAAGGTAAAAGACCTATTGTTTTTTCGTTTAAACTCGTTTTTTTATTTCTTCGAATATATTAACGAATGCCTCTTTCGACATTTGAAATGAGGCAATAGGAGGGTCTTGGGAGTAAAAGATGGAAATATGAAATGGTGCTTGAAGGAACTACAAAAAAAAACACTAAACAAAAGGCTTAGGATAAAGTAGGAAAGAGAGAGGTAGGGTTAGAATGTGCGATACAGAGGCGCTGGCATGCTTGCACGGCTCGGCTCAGCTTGTCGGATATAGGGGGAAATCTTGCCACCGTAGTCGGACCTCACCTATTTCAAAAAAAACTAAGAACATGCCAACAAAAATAATCTTTAACCACTACACAATTGATCACACCTTGGGAACGCTGCGGCTAGTGTTGCGGTGCGGCCTATAGTCCCACCCAACCTGAAATCCGTTCAGCCATGAAGTTTGGACTCCCCTTCTCCGAAATAAAGTCTGCCTTCTAACGCTGTCGAACAATACTAACATCACGCAAGTGATGTTTTTTTTTGCCCACCGTACCGCGCCTGCTGAAAATTAATCTACCACGCTAATAAGATCCTTCTTAGCTCGAATGAAAACAGATTGATTCCATCAACATTGACGTGATATAATAAACAAAATTAAATTACTTAATAAATTAAAAAAATCACTCATTTCGAGGAACATCAAGCGGAGAGGACATACTCCTAATTAATTTTCTTTGAATTTTATGTTATGTTTGTTGCATATTCGGCATGCAGAATATAACTATGAAATCCATCTTTTTGTTTATCATTATCCAAAACAGAAACTCACGAGCAACTAATAAACATGAATTTAAGAATTTCTCAAAAAAAAACAATTCGTCGGGAAATTAATTACTGACATAATTTTGGAAATTTCTGGAACTCAAATAGGAAAATTGGAAATGAACTAGTCGAATTTAAGTTATCATCTCAATACGATCTGCCTCGCTTTTTGGAATTGGCCTACAGTTTTGTTAAAAAAAAAACAAGTTTTTGTATATAAAATTTTTAAAACATTTCTAAGAAAAAATGTTGATATGCCTATTTAAAGTGCAAATTAAAATTGAGTTTTAATAAAAATCCTTGACCTGTTTTTGAGATACCTAATTTTTTCAAATCAAATTTTGATTTTTTGTAAACAATAATTTTTTTTTATGTCTTGATATGGAATGCTTTTGAAACTTTTAAGAAAATTCTGTGTACAAAATTTCATTTAAATCCGTTATGCTGATAGTGAGAAATTCAAAAATCGAAAAAATGATTCTATCGTAGGTAGTGTCTGTAATGCCTTAATTTCAAACTTTGTTTTATAGATTGCAAAATTATAGTGAAATAAAAAAATGTTTCGAAATTCTAGATGCCAGTTTCGAAAAAATACGATTTTCGAAAACTATTTTTTAACATTTGTATGGTGGGTACCATTATTTTTAGGTAAAATAATTTTTTTTCCTCACATCTTGTAGATTATATCGTCCCCTCAGAAGCAAAGTGGCTTATCTCAAAATCTATAGTTTTTTCACAAAAGTGATTTGAAATAATTTGAGTCTTAAAAAACTAATTTCCGTCTAGAGGTTATGCGAGGCGGCAAAAGTCGTAGAACAAGAAAATTATTATTTTTTTTTCTTTATCGACTGGTATAAATACATTTTTAAGAAAATCACTTAAAAAAAAAAAATGGTCGGACTTATGTCGTTTTGCATAAAAATAATTACTATTTATATGTTTTTTTTCCAGAAATGCTTGCAAAGTGTCGTTTTGTAATGAAATGAAACCAATAATTTTATTTATTAACAAATTTATTTATTTATTTATTTATTTATATTTTTTTATTTAAACACTTATTTTCAATAAACAAAAAAGTTAACAAACCTATTCAGGATTTAAACAAAGCTTTAATACTTTCAGAAGTATTTTTTAACAAAAATATCAATCTTGATTGATGAAACAAACGAAAAAAATAAATAAATAACTAGGTGAAATAAGGTAACAAATATTTTGTTCTGAAAGATTTTGCAGAGGTGAAACAGACCATTCGGGCATATTATCAACACTGTTTGACGTTCTCGCTAGTTTGACAAGCAACTGAGATCTGTTCAATCTACATACATACATTGTAATAAAAATTGGTGCAATTTGAATTATAAATATTGTTTAAGATTTTCAAAAGCCTTGATAAAGTGACACTTCTTACACTGGTAAAAACAAAACTTTTTGATTTTTAAGTTCTTATTTTCGTAAGAAAAATGACATATTTCGTATAATGGCGTTTAGCATTCAAACAAGCAAAATGACGACTGACACGAAACTGAAAGTGTCAGTTTACAGATGAATAGTTCAGGGATGATATCTAAAATGCAAAAGGACACAAACGCCCTCACGCCTTCAGTTTAAGAAGTATTTTTATGAAAGTTTGACAGAAAAATAGATTTTTTTTTTGTGATTTTTTCTGTATACTCAACTCAAAATCGCTAAATTTTGAGATAAGCCACTTTGCTTCTGAGGGGACGATATGTAATAAGAAAATTTATTTGTGAAGTTTAAAAAAATCGATTTTTTTTACATCCAACAAAAAAATTTTCGAAAATTTGAATACACAATAATATTAAAACTTATGAGGATCTTTAGCATACAAGAAATGATAAAAATCGTTTGTACCGTTTTTGAGAAAATCAAAAACAAAAAAAATTGTTGCAAGGGGGCTATCATTAATAACTATTTTATAGAAAATTTTGTTCAACCATTACCTAGCTTTAACTAAATGAAATTTTAGATTTTTTTCTTAAAATCTACTGCCCCACAGATTTAAAGAAAAAATTCCAAAATTTCATTTAGTTGAGAAAAAAAAAATTTATAATTTTGAAAAAAGTCGTATGGCAGATACCGATATTTGTGTTCTTAAAAAGAAAGAAAAAATGTGTGGGGGAACAATTTATAAATGATATCTACTAAGCTAAACGAAAATCGGTTGAGCCGTTTGGGCTGTAGTCGAACCGACAGACAGAATTTCAAGACCCACTTTTTTCGTCTTCGCTATCATCGTAATGTCAACTTCAAAATCTCGTGTTCGATTTTTTTACGAATGTATAACTTT
This sequence comes from Philhelius festivus, assembly GCA_963931855.1. Classification (NCBI taxonomy): domain Eukaryota; kingdom Metazoa; phylum Arthropoda; class Insecta; order Diptera; family Syrphidae; genus Philhelius; species Philhelius festivus. The sequence continues at coordinate 85,005,524 of OZ007557.1, read as the reverse complement.
CCTTATAGTACCTATAAGTCACAGGTAAAAAGGTTCTATCCATTAATGATCACTTCTTGTATACATTTTTGTCCAGCCATTAGATAGGTTTGAGTTAGTGTTGGGCATAATCGAATGATTTAAAGAATCGAGATATTAGTATTCGAATGATTTAAAGAATCGAATGATCATTCGAATGATCTAAGAAATATAATAGTAAAAAAAAGAAGAAAACAAACACCCCATTTCAAGTTAAAAAAACAAACTTTAAAAAAAATTCATAACTTAATGGTTTTCGCTTTTCGCCTTTTCTTTACAATTCCAACCCTCAAAGATGCATCGAGTGCGAAAATGAATATAAATTATAAACCCAAAGTCAAAATACACACACACGAGATACACAAATAACCAACTTCTCGAGTTCTCGATTCTGTTTTTTTCTTTTTTGTCCTTTTGTACGATATTCGCTTCTCGGTCTCAAATAGGCACTCGAGTGTCGAGTCCTCATTTCGCTTAGAGTAGATGTGAGAAATCATTCGAATGATTTGAGTATTCGAATGATTCGTGTGAAGAATCGAGATATCTCGAGATGTTGTCTGAATCGATTATAATCGATTATATGATTCGAATGCCCCCACCACTAGTTTGAGTACATGAAATATGCCTAAAGAATCTGTGGATAAGTGTTTGAAAAAAAATCTAAAATTTCCAAAATAGTTGGTCTTAAAAAAAAAAAAACGTGTCCGCCAAGCCCCTAGGGGTCTTGCCGACCAGGCAGTACTGCGATATCCATTTTTTTCGTCTACTCTATGATCTATATGTATATTATCTACGCGAGAAGGGGATCTAGAATTTATGCCAATTCCGAAAGATTTTTGGAGGATTTATCCTAAAAAAAAATATTTATTTTTGTTGGGTGACAGTGACCAGAGGTCCAAGTTCCCAGATCTTTTGGTTGATAGTCCAACGGACTAACCATTACACCACAGGGTACTACTCGTTCGAAGTAGCCAAGTAGCCAATGTAGTCAAAGTGTTTATAGCTTATAAAGTTTGCAAATGTATCTTCTCCTCCTTTCGCTATACTTGAACAAAAAGCCAAACATCCGTAGAATCCAGATAGAGTCCAGTTTCAGCTCACTGCTTATCTTCGAACATTAGCTGCCGTAAAGCGGTACTGAAAATATAATGGTTTACGTTCACGTCCGATTCTTGGCATGAGTATTTTCAAACCTATTTGTTTTACCAAACTGAAGTATCAGCGTTTTCCCAGAGTAAACCTTCGTCTAAGCTAAACTTCGACTAAACTGTCGTTCGTAGAATTAATACTTACTCCAAAGTTTAAGTTGTTGCTGTCAATACTTCAAAAGTGACGTTTTTTTCTAGTCGGTGGGCTACTTTATTGGTGGCATATTTAAGTTCTTATTATCTTTTACTTCAAGACCAACAAGTTTCATCAACTTGAAGAAGACATTCCTATCTTATGAGGCTTAAAAGTTGATCAAATGATGGTGAGTCTCAACTAGAAATCCGTTGGCCTTTTCCAGGATATACTTAAATGTAAATATTTGGTGTAAGGTCAGACTGTCGAGCTGAAGGCCACAATGACACTTGCCGATTAAAGTTTAACAGAACGCATTAAGACGGTGACGCAAAATATAGAAACGTTCCCTATAGTTCATGAGGTTTAGATTCATCCCGTACAGCTCTTCATTGTCTGAATTCTCTGCAGTAGCATATAAATTAGGTATTGTGGAGAGTGTCTATAAGTTACCCTTTAAATTTATTACGTCAAAAGCATACCCGTGAAGTTTTTGTTCTCAAATTCCCAAAAAGTATTAGAACAAGAACACTTCAAAAGATAACTCCAACCTCAACTTTAAAATATGATAATTTAAGTATACAACTTTGACGTAGCAATTAGTTAGTCTGGAAAACTCCAGCCAATATTTACAATTAAGTCAAATACAAATTTACAAATACCTCGAATTTTATATTAAGCTCCTTAGTCAAGGAAGTAGTAAATCTTAAGTTGCTTCTTTTTTTGTTGAATAATTCAACAGTTTCTAAATTACTATTCAAGACCAAAACGACTATACACAGTATGCCAACTCCATATTCTTAATTAAATAACTATTTAACTTTATCTACCCTTCGACTCTAACTTCAGCGGTATATCGAATAATAAAAATCTAACCTTGTTACCTTGTCAATGGCGCGCATTCATAAAATTTCATCAAAATCCGGAACCAGAGGAAATCGATAATTCCACTATAGAGCGTTGCCATTATCCTTTTATTCCTTGTTTCATCGTTAAACAACCACAATTTTCACGATTTGAAATTCAAAACCTATACCCAGGAACCCTGCAGTAGGTGGAGGACATTGACGACGACGACGACAGTGGTGATGCCGATGCCGACGTTCATTTTGCATTCATAATCCGTTTCAATCTGTTGTCTGTTCGGAATAGAAGTATAGAAGTAGTGATGCCATTTCGCACCGCCCGCCCTCCTGGAGTGGTACTTCCTGTTTAAAATAATATCCAATAGACATAAAGAGTCACCATCTCACCACCTGCAGTAGTTTAGTATTCGCAAATATAAAGCCTCGCCGTCCGTGTCGTCGTCGTTGTCTACGCTCTTGGCCTGGCATAAAGGGTGTTGTATACTACGGATCTAGTTCCTGCCTGATGTTGGTACTCTATGTCAATGTTTTCCGCCCTCGCTCACACAGCACACAGAGCAAAAGCACCGGATTCACTCGTAATGATTGATAATGCAATTATATTTCCAATAATTGAACTTTTCAAATATAAATGGGGGTGCATCCGGTTTTTGAAGAGAACACAATTTTCGATGATTGATCGTTTTAAGGCTAACTGCCGAGGAGCCATTGCAAAAACACTTTCAGCAGAATTTTGAATATTTTTGCGTAGCTTTGTTTGTATAGTTTATGATGGAAAATGGTTTGTAAATGAATAATTCAATGGGATATTGGTGATAAATTTTTATTGAAGGAGGTGCATTATTTTGAGAGAAATTCCACCGGAAATTGCATGGGTATTAGTAAGATTAAAAGGGAATTCTTATAGAATCCATTAAAATTATTTCTGAATTGATATTTGAAATGTCAGTTGTTGAGATGGAATTAAATTTGAACTCTTGACATTTTTAATTAATTTTTCAAGAACATTTAAAAGTGTTTGTTTTAAATATTTAGTATTTAGTTGGAGAATTTTTGAAAAGAGAGGAGGAAGTTGTAGTTTTAAAGTCACACAAATCTTCGAATTATCCGAACTTTTGGAGTCCCCCTAGAAAATCCATTAAAAATTTCTTGGTTCTTCACCTTTCTCTAACCAACGTACTCAAAACAAACGCATAAAGGGCTTCTTGAATGAAAGAAGATGAAGGAATTCACTGGAAACATTTGTTTGTGGTTTTCAACATGACATTACAAAGTAGCGCCGGAGATATATTTTGTCTATAAAATGTTTGCTAACAGCTCGTGTTACTATTTAAATACAACGCATGTATGAAGTTGGCTTCGGTTCAAAACTCAAGATTGTGCCACGGAGTAGGTGTTTTTCCGAGGAAGTGACAAATCTTCTAAACTATCTCTAGTCTCTTGAAAAGGGCCTTTCACTTAAGCTGTTCCTGTTAACAAGCTTACAGGAATGTTTAAGAGACTGAAGTTGTTTATTTTTTTATAAATACATATTTCATATGGCATCAAAATTAAAATTGAAAATTTAACCAAATTTTAAACTATTTCAATAAAAATTGGCGGAACTATTAATAGGCGTGTTTTATTATTTAATACAAGCACCAAAAAATGCTTTATTCACTCTTTAACTCACTTTTAATAATCTCGCAAAGTTGGTATCAGTGTATTATGTGCCAAAACTTTCCTACTTGTTGAATTAACTTACACGGATGATGTTCGAAAGATTTATCTCTCATTTTAAAGCTGGAGTTGAGATACTCATGAAAATGCAGATCGAGTTGGTTTAGAGTTTTTCTCACTATTAAATTTTGCATTAACACTTACAAAAGTGCGAACATAGTATATCTTTTTTCTACAATCTACTCAAAATGTTCTCGTATCCCTATTGTTATTATTGTATTTCTTAATTTTTACATTAAAAAAAAACTATTTTATTTGCTTTATACTGAATTCTTTTGAGTGTTGGAGATTTTAGACAGCCCATTATTAAGGTAAGGTAGTATAATACTTCTTATATATTTCCTAACTTTAAAGTAGTTTTCTAACTTATTATTAACTTTAAACATTCTCTAACTAATATCGTACTAAGATAATTTGTTTTAGTAAATTGCTTCTGAGCACACCTAAAACAATGACAGTTCGTGGTAAAAACTAAATAAACAGGCCTATTTTGACGTTTGTAAATGTCAAAGAGTCATATGAAGTTAGCACGATACTACACAAGTAGCACAGAATTACTTAACGAAGTCTTTAAGAATTCTAAATCGGTATCTGACATCTTCTTTAAGACGGATTTAAGTTCGTATTAAGTAGAGAAAAGGCGCAAGTGGGCGGTCCGATAGAAGGAAGTAAGAAGATAAATAAAAAAATACCTAATAAAGATCATATTAAGATGGAATTAAGTAGGCATAAATTGACATACCTAATAAAGAAGGAATAAAGTATGAATTAAGAAATGTGATACCGAAATTATACCATTTTGTGCTACTTGTGTATAAAAAAAATAAAATAGGTTTTCGATGAGTTTAACTTTTATAAAAGGCTAGAGAAAGTATGATGCTGTATTCGATTAAAATTTTGCAAAATCGTTCTCTTAATCTAGTTTTATACTAAAACAGCTTTAACATCGTATTAATTCAATTTCCACCAGGGGCTTCGGTACCTGCTGATCAACCAGAGCGTTTAAGCCTGCTGTTCTAGTGCCACCAGGGGCGTATAGTACCTGCTGATTAGTGCCACCAAGGGGCGTTGTACCTTTAGATACAGTCATGAGCCCGACAGCCGAATAGTGGGGCTAGCTTGAAGCCGAATTACCAGAAACCAGAATGCCCGTTACCAAGTGTCAGATCTGAATTATCAGCAACCAGCACAACTGACGGCAGCAAGACCAGAACCCGGACGAGTTGATGCCGTCATTCAATTACCAGAGTTAAGTGAAATATTAGTAGCAGAATATTGTGTGTTATAGATTTAAGAGTTATTTTCAATAAAGATTTTGTAATAAGGTTTGAAGACCTTTTACTCTGAAGTTTCGTGTTTTCTTCAGGACGACCCTGGCGAGACCGGCGAGCAGTGCCTCGGCTGGAAAGCAAAAAGCACATCACATAACTATCATAACTCAAGTTAACTATTGTTGAAGGTGAAATTTTAATGTGTAAATAAGATAGACTGTGTTCTGCGTTAATTTGATCTTTTCAGGAATAATCATAAGATCCTAACGCAAATTCAAGATAATGTTAACTGAGATAATGTGAGCTGAGAGTTTCTCAATTCATGTGAATTGAATAAACTAATTTGAATCATTTCTTACTGAAGCACCTATGGTTGCCATATTTCAATTCAATTCACCTAGATAATAATTTGTATGATATATCTATCACATGATAGTTTTCTTTCGTGATAGTTTTGTCGTATGGAAGTTTACTCGTATGATTTATTTCGCGCATGATAGTTTTCTCGCATGATGGGTTTCTTACATGATATGCTTCTCGCATGAAAGTTTTGTCCCATGATATTTTTCTCGCATTGTTTATTTATCGTAAAATAAATTTCTAGCATTATAGTTTTCTCTCATGATATAAATCTCGTACGAAAGTTGTCTTCCATGACAGTTTTTTTACATGATATTTTTCTCGCATGGTAGTTTTCTCGCATAATAGTTTTCTCGTATGATAATAGTTTCCTCCCATGATAGTTTATTCGCATGATAATTTTCTTATGTAATACATTTTTCGCATGAAAGTTTTGTCGCATGATGGTTTTTCGAATGATATGTTTATCGTACAATAGTTTATTGCATGATAGTTTTCTCGCATGATAGTTTTCTTTCATGATATACTTCTCGCATCATAGTTTTCTTTAATATCAGTTTTATTGCATGATATTTTACTCACATGATAGTTTTCTCGCATAATAGTTTTTTGGCATGATATTTTTCTGGCATGATATTTTTCATAGAAAAATAAGAACTTGTTTCACTAATGCTGGTCTATCGCTAGTAAACTTAAGTAGGGGGTCATACAACTTGTTATACCAATCTTACTTAGACTTATGAGTGGCCACGCCCACTTTTAAGTAATGCACTTTTCCAAACTGCTTGTTCAAACTATTTCAAGATTAGATGTGTATTGTACTAAAAATATTTCAATTACTAGCCTCACAAATATTAACATTAAATCAAACTGTGGGACAGGATTTTTCGTCTGGACTTATACCACACTAAAATCGTTTCATGGGACAATCCTGTACTTGTTTCGGCATCTGACAGCCTTAGTTATATTAAACAATTCCAAAGTATAACAGTTTTTCCAGGGAGGTTAAAAATATTCAAAAATCAACAAGTTCTAAAAGAGATTTTACCCATATAACTCACATAAGGCTTATTTATGTGATATATTTTTGTATCAAAAAGACGAACAAAGACTTAAACTTTAAAATCAATATAAAAACAAAAAATTGAAAAACACTCTTTTACCCTACCGCAGCCATCACTATAGCTTTAAAAATTCATAACCTAAATGGATATGAACTTTCCAAATTCCATCCACAGTTTTGCATTTAATTCAAAACTATTATAACTCTGAAAAATGTATGTCACACTATTTTTATAACTCCAATGGCAGATTAAATGGCACAAAAAATTAAATTGTCACTGTTATCCTTGGTGTTTAAAAAAAAAATTATTAAAAATAAATAATAAAAAAAATCAACGGATGACCTCGTTCCCGATTGAGTGTCTCTCCATTAGCTCATCAGACTCACTTGCTCAAAAGAGAAACATGATTACCTAATTAAATTGTCACCTAATGGGTTATTGGCGCGCACATAGTTATACATAAACGAGTGGGTATAGACGGGAAAATAAAAGTGGCAGCCAAGTATGTAGGTATGTACTATATCTACCTGCTGCAGCCACCAGGTGTCTCTCCGTCATCCTAAGCTTCTGTGTTAATTTAATCGATTTGCGAGCAAAAGGGTTGTGTCTGCAAAATAAAAGGGATAAAGCCATTTTAGATTGCCATCATCGTTGTCGTAGTCATCATTGCCAGACGATGACGATATGACGAAACACACACCATGACGAGAGTGATTTTGTCCTTTTCGGTTGGAGAAGCTTTTAACCTTTTTCATAATCGATATTCTACAGTCATTACTGGAAATTAAAGACTCTCTAAAACACTCACTTGAGAGGGTGGATTTTTGTATTTGGCTTCAAGTTGCCGTGGCATACGAGTAGAGAATTGCTAAGAGGTGCCTTGTAAACACCTAGATAGGAATGCTATCATTTTCAGGAAGCTCGTATAGAGAACGGGTTAATGTGATTGTATAACTGATGTCGCACCACTTAGACAAAATGAGGTAAATTTAGTACGACACATCGCTTAGTTGATTTAAGGTGAAACAAGGATATCATCAAGGACCTCTTCCCTTATGCGGCGTTGTGTTACACATATCTGGTACTTGTAGTCTTCTTTCCAATGGTTGAAGGTTGAATGTTTCTTTTCCCTTTTTTCTCATTTCTTAGTACCTAAACGAGGTGAGATCTGTTGCAGTTGCAATCGAAGGAAAATGTGTTCTGTTCCCAAGCTTATCTTAAGATATGTGAAACTTTGAAGAAGAAATCACCTTTTATCCCATGTGTATCTTGTGCGAGTATATTTCTCTCCGTCTTCCATATGATTTGGCTGGCATTCGTGTGCAATTGAGTACGTGAAGAAATTTTGAATTAAGCATGCCACAGATGTTGGTTGGGGCAAGGATACACAACTCTGATGGCGCTATAGATTGCAATGGAGCATCAAGGAGTTTGACTTGCTTGAGTAAAGGATACCTTATCTACACCTGCATTTTTCTAAGTGGCTGCTGCTTGAAAAAAATAAAAAACACAAGTGAACTCTGGAAAAAAGATGTTATCATCATTTTTCTCTTCAGATTATTACGATTGTTAACGATAAAGTGCTTCTCATCAACTTAACTTGCAATTGGATCGTGTTTCTTTAGTTTAAGGGTTATATTTTAATCAACATAAAAGCTTTGGCTGGACTTATTTAATCAACTATAGGTACCTAACCTACAGGAAATGACATGTCTTCTTACAGGCGGAAGTGGTTTTGCTGTGTTTTTTTTAGAATATCAAAGAATTAACTGATTTTAGGGGGAGAGACTGTATTATGTAACTTGTTTCTCAATTATATTTAGACGTTTGAAAATTTCGAATATTGCAATATTCAAAATTCAACAAACTCACAATTAAAGTACACCAAACTTTTATTGACTTTCATTGGGCAGGGATAAATGTGTAAAAAGTGTAGAATCACAATTTATAAAATCATCTCATACAATTTGACTTTTAAAACTTACTGATACCTATTAATCATTTTATTGAAATAAAACTTGGTATAATGGTTAGTGCGTAAGACTTGCATGACAGTCCACATGCAGAAAGTCTAGCGTTCGATTATCAGCCGCTACAAGAAAGGTTTTCGGGGCTGTACTGCCTTTTTCGAGGAATTGACAAATCCTCCAAGAGAATCTATTGTCATGAAAAGTGCTGCTTATCGGCCGTTCGCAATCGGAAGAAAACTATAGGTCCCCTCCATTCCTGGCATCACGCACACAGGAATGGTTGAGAGTTGTAAGTCGCTATAGGTTCTGGTTCTCTTCTCTTGGTTGTACCACCAATTTTTTTGTTTTTTTTTTTTATCCTAATACCCTTGTAGTATCCCCTTAACATAATGGTTAGTGAGACGGACTGTCATGTAGAAGTTCCTGGGTTCGATTCTCAGCCGTTGCAAAAAAGGTTTTCAGGTGAATACTGCCTCTGGCGAGGAATTGACAAATCCTCTCAGAGTATCTCTTGTCATGAAAAGTACTGCTCATTAGCCGGCAAGCACACATGAATGAATGGTTGAGAGTTGTAGGTCACTAAGGCCTATTAGGTACGATGAATTTTCTAATGGTTCTTAAATTATAATTAATTTACTTACAAACTTTTTCAGTCTTTCTTTTTCAGATGAAAATTTCCAATCAGATAACTCAAACCAAACTTCATTGATATCTAAATATTAGCATTAATGTCGATAATGTGATTCACAAAATTAACAAACCAAAAGATTATTTATCTTCTGGACCGGATGGTTTGCCACCAATTCTTTCAAGAAAATGTGGAGCCAATTTGGGCACACCTCTTGTTTCTCTTTTTCAAACATCTTTTTCTTAAGGGACTTTTCCATAAATGTGGAAGGACTCTTCCATCATTCCTATTCACAAAAAGGGTTGTTAAGCAGATATTTATAATTATAGGTCAATAGCCAATATTGTCTTTGGCACTGTTTACTTAAATTGCAAACCAATATTTTTAACCAAAAAACACGGGTATATTAACAGAATTTGTTTCTTATACCTTAAATTCAATTGAACATAAAAAAGGGTCTATAAGCCAAGGACTTTGGTAAAAATTTCGCACAAAATTATCTCATTCAAACTGAAAGATTTTGGACTTCTTCCTGGTTCCATTTCATGTATGGAATCAAACTTATTGGACCGTAAATATTGGGGCTTGTGTAGATCAGATCCTCTAAAATGGAAATTTGGTGTCCCGCAAATCAGACACCTGGGACCGGTTATTTTCATCAAGACAATCAATGACGTTGAATCTGTGATTGAAATTTTCCTTTGCAGAAGGATTTAAACAGTGCAAAAAGAACAATTTGGAACTTAATGTTGACAAATGTCCCATAAACATATCTGCCCACCAGCATCGCGAGACTATTACATTATTGATAGCATTTTATTCAGAGTATCCACAATTTGGAATTTAGTGGTTATCTGCTATAGTGAGCTCCTGGTTTCATCAAGCGCTGGTCAAAGGACTTTTCAGACCCTTTCATTTCGAAATCTCTTTAAGGGATCTTATGTCTTTCTTCAGGTCTTCTATTTCCTGTGTAAGATTTTTGAATTGGTCAACTTCAACAGTCTTTTGAAACGTTATGGATTGCAATTCAGTTTCTGATTTTTGCGCTAAATAGGAAGGAACGACTTGGTTATAGTTGTTTTGTAGTTTGAGCGTCTATCTATGATACTTTTTCCAATTTGAGAGTGCCCAAAATGAACTGAATCACTCCACTGGTTGATAAGGCTTTGCTGCTCGCGACTGAATTGCAAATAAGAAGACCTATTGAATTAGTCATTAACACAAAAAAAATATATCTATAATCAGTAATATCCCAACTTTTGTTTTCGTGTTTTGACCTCCATTTTTAAAGTGCGCATTTTGAAACTGAGTATTCACCACAGTGTTTTTCAGTGTTAAGCCCTAAAAATTAAATGCATGACTGGGTCGCATGAACTTACTCCTATCTAATAGACTAGGAATTTTGAAAACGAATGATATTAGAGAATATTGTTCATAAGGATAAATTGTTTTTTTTTTTAAACTCTTTTAGTAGTAAGAGATAAAAACAGAATGCTTTGCAAATATGAATTTATGGGAGAACAAAAATTATAAGTCGTTGTAGTGGTTGCTTAAAAACAAAAGCTTTATATGCAAAATTTTTAGAAGCCTCTCTATAAGCAATTTCATTAAAATCCGTTATGCCGATAATGAGAAAATCTAAATTTGAAAAAATGGTTCTATGGTAGGTACAGTCAATAATATCTTAATAACATTTTTTTTATTAAACTATAGAATTAATCAAAAGAAAAAAAATTTATCAAAATTTAAGGCACCGCCGTTTTCGAGAAAAATACGATTTTCGAAAAACAAAGCAAAAAATAAAATGCACGACTGGATCGCACGAACTTGCTCTTATGTAATAGTACTTTGGGATTTAAGTTACATTTTATAAATATAAAACATGGATTTAATGAGATAATAATGTTCAAATGCATAAAATTGCCGTCTCATTTCTAGAAAAGTATGAATTTATGCAAAAAAAACTTTAAAAAATCGTTTTATTATTAAATAATTTTTTTATATAAGAAATTTCTTTAAAATTTTTTAAGAAAAAATGTGGGATGCGAATTTTAAGTATTTAATAATATTGATTTTAGGAAATAATTTCAAAAAATAATCGTTCATAGGTTTTGAAGATATTGATTTAAAAAAAAAAATTTGTTCAAAAAAAGCCAACAAATATTTTTATATACAATATCAATTTAAGCTTAAGGGGACTCCTGCGGAAAATTTTTGGTTAAAATTCTTAGAGGCGTTAATGAGAAAGTCGAAAATCAAAAAAACGGTTCTATGACAGGTGCCGTTAATAACGTTTTGCGCCAAAAATTTGTTTGACCAAAATATAGCCCATGTCCATAATATCACACGTAATTTTGTTTATCGGCATCGTTAGAGCCGTTTTCGAGATAAATGAGTTTTGGAGCTAAAAAAAAATTCAATTGTTCCTCTAGGGAATCACCGAAGACCCTTAAGTACCGAGTTTCAAGCAAATAGCTCCAGTGGCTTAGGCTGTAGATCGAGGTACAGACATACAGACAGACAGACGGAATTGCCGGACCCACTTTTTTCGTCTTCGCTATCATCGTATAATGTCAACTTTGATCAAAATCTCGAGTTCGATTTTTTTACGAATGCATAACGTGCCTATAAGTCGCAAGTAAAAATCATTATTGCTCAGTCTTTTAATGATATTACTGACCTTCAAGAGCAAGTTGGAAAGGAGATCTGCATCCTCGTCCGAAACTATAGAAATGATTGTTACGATCAGGGGCGTATTTACCCTAGGGCTACAGCCCGGGGCGGCAAGGCTTCTAGGGGCGGCTTGCGCTTGGCCAATTTATAATGATTTTTTTTGAAGCGATTGAACTTTCCAAACATTCAAGCAGAAGGGCCGATGCCGTCCATAACAATTATCCAATTTACAATATTTTTGAAGGATAAACAAAAATACAAAGATTAAAAAAATGCGATTTTTTGAGTTTTTCAAGCATGACAATTTTTTCAGTGCCGTGAGTATCCGGCTGTAAGAGAGTTCACTGTAACATGTCACTCACTTTTTTCACCATTTACTATTCTTACTTTTTATAAACGATTTTTTATAATAAAAATTCATAGTTAAAATATTTACAGACATGTACCTTTTCATTGGAACAAATTCCAATGAAACGAAAACATTATCTTAATAAAAAAAACACTTGTTGCTATGTAGCTCTACAAAAATGGGCTAGAACGGATCTTAATTTTTTGTTTCTAAGCCATCTACAAAAAGTCCCTTTTTATTAAAAAAAAAATTATAAAAATCCATCAAGCCGAATTCTAAATATGGTCACACACAAATTTTTATTCTTTATATACAGCAAATAATAGCCGTGTTTTTTGGAAAATTTATCCGTAGTACAGTAGTGTCTTGTGTTTAGTGTTTAACGTGGATACCTGACAATTAAGCCTTAACCCCACGAGTGGCCAACCACCATAGGAGTCAGATTTAGTCCGTAGTACAGTAGGATTTTATATGAATAACAAATACACTGCCGGTACTCCAATAAACGTCAAATCTCTATCCGCAGCAGGATTTCACTTCTCCTTTTTTCGGCAGTAATCCTACGGCGGATGTTGTATTTGTTATTCATATAAAATCCTCCTGTACTACGGATAACTTTTCCAAAAAAACACGGCTAATGTCTCAATTTTTTTTTAGTTTTGGCTAAAACGTGTCCCTATATACATATACCCTTCCCTTCGTCAATAGTTTTGAACGACTTAAGAAACAATATAATGATTGTTTTTTTTTTACAATAGTTTATAATGATGGATAAATAAAAATATAGGTATTATTTTAAAAACTATTGGCGCAAAATTTAAGTCGAATTAGTACGATGTTAAAACTATTTTGGTATAATACTATAGGTTAAAAAGACGATTTTGCTAATTTTAATCAAATTTAGCATCATGCTAACTCTAACATTTTACTAAAGTTAAAATCGTCGAATACCTATTTTATATTTTTAGTATCGTTCTCACTTGTCCCAATTGAAGTCCCTTGAGACAGAAATATTGTCTTAATTTTGGGGTTCTATACCCAAGCAATTATATGTATATTGTATCAAAAAAAATTCAATGTGTTGATACAGACGTTGAAACTGTGTCCAGGCTCTACGAGGCACTCATATCGTTTGTGAGAGCAAAACGAGAATGCTTTGATGTTTTAAAGAGATGGGAAAAAGCAAAACCTCTGAAAATTACAAAATGGACCAAAAAAGAATCATCAAGAGGAAAAAACGAGATGATGAGTGTCGCGAAGGGAGGTTCTTTTTTGTGGTCGTGAAAATTGTGCGCTGAAGAGAAGAAATTCATCCTATGAGACAAAAACAAATGGTTTTATTTTTTTATCTAAGCTTGATCACATGAGTGAACAAGCAATTCGAAAAAATGCAACCACTCTTCAGAAATTATACCTGGTTGATCTTGGGGAAAATTTTCAAGAAGAGTGTGTCTTACTTAAAAATTTTCTGGAGCAAAACAACTCTGAAAATATGATTTTAATGCAGCTTAACCTTCATATAAGAGAAAAATAATTGAAGGAAGCATTTTTATATGCCGATGCTGAGGTTGCTTCAAAAATATACTTGCGCACTGCAGTGTAGAGTTGTGTAAATCGTTCATTTCAAATGATCGAATCGAACTCGATCATTTTCATTTCACTCAAATGGTTTAATACTATTCCGATTCGATTTTCATTTCGATTTCGATGATAAGATTAAGTTGAGGCTTTCACAAAATACTCTATAGATATTGTAAGCCATAAATTGCCAAATGACATCGAATGATGGCTACTATGTCCATTGATTAAAAAGCGTCAAAAAATTCAAGACAAAGACATTTCATTTGTTGCTCATTAAAAGATCAATTTTAGGACTAATAGTTACTGAATGAATTGGTACTATCGAATAAATTAACTTTTAAATACTATCGCATATATGTTCGTCGAAAGTTTTTATTCGATAAGTCTCATTACTAGTTCAATTCCCACAGTGTCTAAACATACCAGATCCTGGGCCCGTATCGCGTAAGAGTAAAGTGATCACTAAATTAATTGATTGTCGTTTTGACAATCGCTCTCTCTATATTTTTTTATTGATATGATAGAGACAGCTATATTCAAAATGACAATCAAAAAATTGACAATCAAATATCACCTTACGCGATTTCACCCCTGATACCTTAAATAACACCAAATCGAATCGAGTAAATCATGGTTAATCGAGTTAACTGATATTAAAGAATGAGACTCATTGAAATGATTGAGATTGAAATAGAAAATCGAGAAACGAGAATCATCTAACTGATTGAGATTGGGATCGATCAAAATGAAAATTTGTGATTTCGATCACCAATGCTTTTCGATGATCGGATCGAAAAAATCGAATTGATCCTGATTGACACAGCTCTACTGCAGTGTCGAATTGTAGTGCACAAAAGATCGTTTTCCGTATTGAAACGAATAAAAACGTATTTAAGGTCTCGCATTAGCGCCTTTATAGTTTAGCTTTATTAAATATAGAAGCTGAACTGACAAAAAATTTAGATAACGAATCTATTGTTAATGAATTTTGTAATGAATATACACACAAAAAAAAGTTGAAAAATTTTGTGTTTTTAATATTATTTTTTATTACTTTATTTTCATTGTTCTAAAGGGCGGCAAAATGTATCAGCCCGGGGCGCCAAATCTTTAAATACGCCTCTGGTTACGATTGTGGAACAATAACGAAATTAAATGAGAAGAAAAAAATTATAGAACTTTTGGGTTGAATTCGACACAAACCACAATGAAGTTCGGGATAAATATTCGACCCCTCTACAACATGAATATTTCACTAAGGGATATTATGAAGAAATTCGGAAGATGTACAGAAAATGAAGATGGATATTATCAAGAGGTTAATCAAACTGCAAGGAGAACGCAAACCAAATCCATCAGGTTGACCCACCAGCATCACCACCATCATCGGTTACACCACTATCAAAAAAGATGAATCCACCTGAATTGAAACAATGGCTTTGGCATAATAAAAAGTCAAAGACGAACGTAATTTCCCCAAGAGAACAATTCGAAGTGATCTTAAAAAATATTTCCAAAAATCGTTGGATAATATTGTTCACCTAAATTAAAACATACCGAATACAATATATTTCAACTAAAAGTGCTGAACTTATGTAAAAGAAAACCTCGAACAAATTAAAAATTTATATCAGTGGCTAGATGGTGACCTAGAGGAAGAAGGTATCGAAAAATATTTTAAATTTTCAAGAGCAGTTGGAGTTACGATTAATTGGGTTGTTTCATTAAAACTATCAAAATTGATTTGCCGAATTTGACGGAAATTATCTTAAATGGATTTAATTTTATGACCTTTTCAAGCCAATGATCTTGGGGCATTCAGTATCACTTAATCTGACCATTTCTGCAAACACAAATACAGAAATGGATGAGAGTTGTATGTCACTAGGTTAAGGGTCTCTATGATTCATGAGGCCATTAATTTTTAAATTTTTATCTGACCGGAGAGCCACTCAGTTTAATTCAAGGATTTCCAGCTGCAGACAGCAACTTTGAAGCCACTTTGGAGAAGCTTATGGATAGATACGAGAATAAGCGGCTTCTTTTATCAGCACAGTTGGAAAAACTACTTACTTAACCATCAGCACCTGGAACTGCTTCCATCTCAAAATTTGAAGCAGTTCTGATTGGACATATAATCGAAATTGCCGTCGTACTCGGTTAAAATGGTTCCGAGTGCGTGGAATAATTTGTTACTTATTGTCCGATTTGAATTCAAAAAAATTTAAAGAATATCCTGAATTTTATCAGAGAATCATCTTTGGCCATAAAAACTCATTTTAGGCAGTCAAAGTATGCATTTTTTGAACAACAACAATGAAAATCCATTGCCTACGCAAAATAGGACGTTTGATGGGGATTTCATTCCGGCGAATTGGAACTTAGTTTTTCATCCGTGAAAATAATCGACATTTTATAAATCAATGAGATTCGCTATCTAGGAAAAATATTTTTCACCCGAATTAATACCAAAACCACGAGGCACACAACACTCAAACAAACATTAAACCTTTTACTACAATTTAATATATCGTTCCAAATATATTGATACATATGTTTGTATTAATATTGAGTTTAAAATTGACTTAACTTGTTGACAACTTTATACAAAAAATCAGTGCGTACGGTTGTAAAAAGGTGCACATTGCACATCAGATTGCCTGAATGAAAAAACTTTGTGACACTTGCCATTAATATGTCATCCTGATATTATCCTTTCATTTTATACCAACATCGAATAAAAAAAAATCAGAAATCGAAATACAATATCAGTTCGGAGATACATATATAAAAATACATCTATATACATTAATATACATATGTATGCACATTTCATGAAATCGAATTGGAATTGATATACGACCGCTGTTGATGATGTTGCTGCTATAGCGTCGTTGCAACTGAAGCTGCCACCAAAACAATATCATTTCAATCGCAGTTCAATGGTTGGTGCCACCACATATGTCAACTCGTCCTGCTGATTCCCACAATGATGGAACTTCCGGTCCATTCAATGAGGTCCAGGAACCCCCAACAGCAGTGGTGCAGTCAAACAGACACACAAACACAAAGGTGGGTAAGGTACACTTTTCCGGACTGAAATTTTTTCTGGTTATTCCCTCAGTTGGTCATCGTTCACATCAGGCTCGCGACGCACCGACCGGCCTGGCTGGTTTGATCTCATATCGCGCAATATGTCAATTGGAAATGTTCAAGGAATTTATTTTTTTAGTGCAAGTCTTGTTTTCGATTATTTTTTTTTTTTGGTTTTTTGTTTTTAATTCTTCGATTGTTGTTTCAGTATCCGGTGCAAAACAACTTCCGACCAACAATTGATGGGAAAAAGTCAAAAACAATGCAAAAAAAATGACCGGATATCGATGGGACTTCAATTTGTTTTGCATCGTATAGAATTCGGAATGACAGAGCTAAATTGAAAATTCGTGTTGACGAGCTCCAAACAAGGAAATTGTTTTGAATTCTTCGGCACAATGATTTTTAATTGCATATGATATTGGAGGAATCCATGTTTGTTGTTGCAGTTTTTTTTTTTGTTTTAAAGACTTTTTATCTAATTGTTATACCTAAAAATACAAGATATTTAAAACGGATGGCACTGTTTCACTGAACAAAAACGTGGACGTCACAAAAATGATCAACTTGATTTAATTCCTCGCTATGATTTACGAGCCAAATTCTATATCCACTATGGAGTTAGAAGTCGCCAAAAGTGGAACAATGATACCTTTATTTCCAGATAACCCAAATAGGCATTCACATCGCTTCGTGTAAACTTATGCTAAAGCAAGGTGCTACGAGTATACAGGCGGTAAAGCAGATCTGGCACATGCTGGATCTTAAGCGCTTCAAAGGTTTAATATCTTTAAGCATAATATCGCACATTCTCGTAGGCTGCGTAAAACAGAACACTGTTCGATAAACAAGCACGTAAAGTGGCTTGGATTTCTGCAGAAGCTGCATGGATGAAGAGAAGGAAGAATCGATCCATCACCTTCTCTGTACATGTCCTGCTTTATCCCTAAGACATAGGAAGATTTATACTACAATCATCTTAGTGATCTGGTAAATTATATAGATAGAAGCAATCTCACTCGCTTTATAAGGGATTCCAATTGGTTCGACAATTATAAACGTCAGTTTGTGCGTTTATGCGTCCGTATGTCCAAGTGTCAATTTAACATCGATCTAGAACTTACACGGGTGGATCGATTGGCTTCAAATATAGTACAGAGAATTTTTATGTAAATTCTCTAGAGAATTTGTTTCATTAGGGAAGGGTTTTTGAGTGCTCCAATTTGTTGATGAATGACTTTAGTGCATAAATCAGGCTGTATTTGAGTGATGGCACGATTTATGTTGACTTTTAGCCTACCAATCGATTGCGGCATATTGACATGAACCTCCGACTGAAGAAAGACTGAAGCTTAGGTTGCTTCTGTGATAGGTAACAATGGTCCGAAATCACCAGTACTGGATCTCCATTGGGACAGCAGATGCGTTACGTCTAGCATAGTCCTGTGGGAAACACATATCGTTCACATTCATTTCATCTTATTTGGGTTAGAAGAAATTGGTTATCATTGAGCGGTAACCTTGTCGTGGGTTTCAAAGAAGTATAGTGTGGCCAGATAGCAATGATTGTATTTTCTAATGTTATATTTCAGCAGGTGCCAAAGTTACCAATGTCATCCAACTGTCAAAATATACATTTCATCCGGAAAACCAAAGATAATGCCGTGAATTCGAGAATTGGGCGCTAAAAATGTTAGCCGGAGATCTTAATTTTGGACGACGGTTTTGCCCATTGTCAATATGCAAATTTGCCGTTATTCAAGCGAATTAAGAGTTCGACCAAGTATAAATGCGTCCACAAAGATTGACTGTTTGGGGCAATTTATGGCATGGTGGCATCACCGGACCTTATTTTTTTCGAAAGAGGAAGAAGACATTGTTATCATCAATTAGAGTGATGTTAACCAACTTTCTGACCTCAACAAGAGCTATTTATCCGAGGTTTTGTTCTAACCACGGCGGGCGCGGCGCTGCATATCATACAAGGAAATTTTGCAAGAGAGATTTGGCAAAAAGGTTATCTCACGGTGAGCGTTGATCAATTATCCGCCACGATCATATGACTTGGAACCAGTAGATTAATTTCTTTTGGGCTAAGCCAAGTCCTTAGATAGATAGATAAATGCTTTTTTTTATAAAATATTTTTACAATATTTCTTACTGAAAAATATGACATGGCAATTCTGCCGTCTGCATGATATGACATTTCGATTTTTTTTTAATTATTTGAGACGCAAATAAAAATATCAATTTTGTAATTATTTGAAACACAAAAAGCAATTTCGAGGTATTTGAAATACAAAATAAGTAAAAGTAGATAAAAGCTGCAGCAACTGGTTGAGCTTTAAGTCTTAAGTTAAAAAACTATTACAACTATGTATTTGTATGTTGACAATGGGCCTCGTCCGAAATCCAAATCTCCGACTAACATTTTAATCCCCCAATTAGCGAACTTACGACATTTTCTTTGGTCGTTCGAAGAAATCAGACTTTACTGAATATTTTCCCAGCTGCATGTCATTGGTTACTTTTGACAGCTACTGAAATATATAACATTGGAAAAATAATCATTGCTATCTGGTCACACTATACTTGTTTGAAACCTACGATGTCATTGCCACCAACATCAACGGATTGGGCTACCGATCACTGATACCAATTTTTTTCTAACTCAAATAAGATGAAATGGATGTGAAATGTCACAATGGAGATCCAGAACGGGTGATTTTGGACCATGATTATCTCTCACAGAAGCAACCTGAGGGTAGACCATCGTAGAGCTTCGTTTAAAATTTCGTACAATCGGTTTGTAGAGAAAAAACTTTCATAGAAATGTAACCGACGAATTTCGTGTAGAATTGGACAGTTTACAAAGAAGTGTGTTATATCTTCAGTTTCTCTTCTGTTCCATAAGCTACAGAGTTGAGATAGATTAGCTCAATATGACATAAAGTTTAAGTTTAAAATCTCAACTCGTGCTCTAAAGATATTAGCTTATATAGCTTCCGCCGATATTTCGTTTCTGAAATAATTAGCTTCCAATGGCAGTTGGTGATTGGCGTTCCTGTATATGTTTCTGGATGTTGTTGAGAATGCTTTCTATAAATTTTAAGTATAAACTTTTTGAATCTAGTCAATTACGTCTCCAAACATAGGCCGCCATTCCTACATATTTAAATCCAATAAAGATAGGTTAGCCAACCTACGGGGCTAATTCTATTACTTAAAAGGGGAAACGTATGTATGTTTGTCTTAGCATATTATTTATGAAGACTTCCTTCGTTTCGGTTTATCACTTTTATTATACAGTCAGAGTTATTTTTTTAGATTTTTAATATATATTGACGTTGACTCTACATAGATTGTATTATTATGTGTTGAGTTTGGTAATCTAAATAAACATTTAAAGAAAATGCCTTTGAATGGCTTGAAACTCTTCGATGGGCAAATATCCAAAAACCTTTGGACCATAGCGCATACGTGTGTTGACTGTGGTGTGGAATACACGATATTTGGATACCAGATCAACTTTTTGAAAAGAATTTGGACCACATTAGGTTTAATGCTCATTTGGTTTCAGCGCTTTTATCTTTAGCATGCTTGCTTCATGTTATATGTAAGTAAAACTCCTAGGAATTTGAATTCTTTCACAACTTCGATAGGCTGATTATTTATTGAAATACCAATTTTCTACGAGTAGTGTTCTCCTTTGATGCGCTTCAAAAATGATGATCTTGGTTTTACTGGTATTGACAATTAAACCCCAAGTCTTGTAAAGGGAGTTCAGTCTATTTATATTTGTAACTGAAAGGTGAATGGATTTTTGGCCAGTAACACTAAATCGTCAGCGTACAGTAACACCTTAAGTTGGATATCAGCGAATAGAATTCCTTCTGGATGAACATTATTAATATTGTCAATGTACAAAGTGAAAAGTATTGGGCTTAAAATACATCCCTGGGGAACACCAGAGGTCGTTTCGAAACATTCTTAAAGCTCCATCTCATGAGTTATCAAAAATTGTGCCGATCTTTTGAAATACAAGTCGAGGTAGGCATTTGAATGAGGTGCTATTCCATTCATAAAAACATGAATGCAGCTTCAAAATAAAGCCAGAATCAATTTTATATCTCACACTTTTGTTGTTTTATTTAAATTTCCTTTGTTCTTATCTGGTCACCCTTTATACAAATAGAAATAGAATAGCCTCGGACACAAAACAGACTATACAGTGATTTTATGCTGATGCATTGCCAATTGGTAGACTTGGTGTGTGCTGACATTGCCAAGAAGTTCTGCTTTTACGTACGCGTTCATCCAAAAAAAAGTCTCGAGTGTGAAATTGATTTTTTTGCTGAAATTGGGCTTCGCAACTAACTGCTCTACCATCCAGTCAGCACATTACATATAATATAAGGACCTATTTTTTGACCTTCGTGGTTGGTCTTAACTATCAATTAACGAACTGTCAGGTCGCTTTTGGAACAGCCACGCTATAAATTTCAGTTTCTCCAATTTGTTTTGAAGACTTCTCTTACGTCTTTTATTGAATTTCATACCTTTGATATGTAACGTGATTTTAAGAAAATTATTGTATTTTTGTTTTGTGTAAAAAATGAAGATAACGGATTTAAAAATTTAAAATTGTTTTATAATTATTTGCGAATATTTTTTAATGGCTTGACCAATTATTTTTAAATTTTTGCGAAAAAAAAAAAATGTTTCAAAACGTGCACATAAAAGAATTAGTATTTTACAAAATTATGTTTGTCCTTAAGTGGGCTCAAGGAAAAGGTCACGAAAAAAGGAAACATTTATTAGTATTTAACGTTCTTTGAGAAAAAAACATTTTTTTAAATTATAATTACTCCCGTATACATATTTCGTTATTGACTCGACTAATTGCTAATTGTGTTTCAATTACGGATCGAAATTTTTGAAAATTTTGAAGCTACACGCTACAGCAAAAATACTTTAAAAAACAAAAAAATAAATTCGATAAGAAAACCAATTTTTAACATTTTTTACTTTTCTCACAGCCTCCCCTATTCATTCGGTAAGCGCTAGAATATATTAATGACCTAATACTTTATGTCTCTAATGTCCAGCAACTTTATTGCCTTGAATCACAAGACCAAGTATATATAATGCAGTCATGCACAGCTTTTCTTTAAATTCTCATTTACATAATTTTTTTCTTCAAATCATTGTTTCTAAAAACTTCAGCTAAAACGGGAGAGTAACGAAATCCCGTCGCACAAAATCCCGAATCACGAAATCCCGCCGAAAATAAAAATAAAAATCCCGCCGACAGATATTTTTGGAAATATTTGGCAGGATTTTCAATACTATTTTAGTGCTATTAATAAAATATTTTATTTTGAATTATTTTTAAACAAATGAAAAGTATTTTTCAATAATTTTTTTTTTGAAGAAATTTTGATTTTTCATACATTGTTTACATTGGCGCCTGCCAGGTGACTTAACATACCCTAAGCGGAGCGACGCAGTCGCGTGAGCCGGTGTGTCCCCGAAAAAGGGAGTTAAAGTTCCGCAGAGTTTTTTTTTAATCTACCCGCGCTCAAGGGATTATGATTACCCTTTAAATGTTTCAACACAGCGCGGGCGTGAAGTTAATGAAGAGAAAGAAGGATAGGAAAGATGTGTGGCACGATGTTCTGAGACTGTTGGTGGTTGTATCAGATATTTTTATCTCCAGGGATGGCGGCTGAGCTAAAGCGGAGAAATGCCGTGTCATATTTCTATGTCGCTTGTAATTCACATTATTTTATTCGTGTTCATCCTTGTTTGGCATACTAGTTTAACTCAATTACATGTTGTTAGTGTTATGCCTGAACAACATGTAATGAGTAAACCAGCAACCCATTGATGACAATTTTTAGAAAGTTTTAATGGAATTAAAACGACTTTTAATCAAAAAAACTGTTTACATTGGTGACTGCCAGGCGACTTAACATACCCTAAGCGGAGCGACGGACTTAAAAAATTTGAGTTCGGCGGAGCGGGCCACCCAATTTACTTTTAAACGTGATTTCTGGCTAAACTAGGCATCTCAGCGAGTTAAAAATTGCATATTTGTGATGTAGGAAGTGATGTATCACATGATTTTTTTTTAAAACCTTTTTTATACATTTTTTTGTATTATTTTATTTTTTTGTTTATTTTTTTTTTTTGACTCAAGATACTTTCAAGACAAATTTACTTATACTTTTTTTGGACTTGTCTTCAGGTTTAAGCCAATCAGAGCTCGTTAAAAATTAACGAAAACAAAGCGGCCTTCTTCATATTGAATATTCCAGTACAATAGTAGAAAACTTCGTTCTCGTTGCTCATCATTGATTCGAGTCACCATTACAATGGAAAAGAAAATCCATACTGTGCTGTCAATTAAGTATTGAAACGGCGGGATTTCGTGATTCCGGATTTCGTGATTCGGGATTTTGTGAATCGGGATTTTGTGATGCAGGATTTTTTGAATCGGGATTTTGTGATACGGGATTTCGTACCCAACCCGCTAAAAGCAAAAATGTTATATAGTTCAATAAATCAATAATTCTTAAGAATCTTATTCATAGAACTTCCTTGAAAAGGTTAAAAAGAAGCGTGGTATTATTTCTGATGCATAAATCAGAAAACGGGGATATTATATCATCGACTATCCTTCATATAATTCCATTACCAATCAATAAGTTGAATGGTTCTTAAGATCTCAATAAATTAACCCTATGTTTACTCATTTACGAACACATCCGTTAAAATTAATATCTAGGATAATCGTAAACGACTCAGGAAATACGGATGTTATATCCTTACTCATCAATCATTTTATTCCCTCGTCAGTCACGAACTGAATATGACTAAATTAAAACTAAAAGGTTTTTTTTTTAATTCTCAATCAATTTTCTGTAAGCCCCCCACATTACAGTCTCTTCTTTATCTTTGTCTGGAAACCTTAAATAGGTGGCAAAAAGCACTTTTTATCTCCAAAGGACGACTATTAACATTTCCATTTTAATTGCTATCGCAATTATTCCACTTGATAAATCCCTCTCAATGTCGATGGCTCACACCTCATATAATTTGCTGGCCACTTTCATACAACCACCTCATCACCATTCCACCATGCAAAACCTACAAGGGATTTAATTCCCCATACCTTTTTGATGCTTTTCGATTTTCATTATAAGTTTTTTAATTTCTGCATTATTTTTCGAATTTAAATTAAAAATGAATTAAACTTTTATTTTGACTCATGCCATAATGCATATACATAAGTTTACCCAGGCAAAGTGTTGGTTTATTGTGTATGTGTGTGTGAGTATGTGAACGGCTGTTTTATTCCCTTTTTGTAATTATTATGCAGATGAAAAGAAAAATATAATGAAAGAACATTTCCCAGGAAAAATAGCAATCGGAGTTTGGGTAAAAAAAATAATGTGGAAAAATGGAAAAATATGAATCAGAATCAGAGATTCAGAACCAAACGAGATTGCATTTTCGATTGGAAAAAACCATATTATGAGTGGCATAAATTAAATGCACGGAATTAATAACACCAATTGAGAAAATGAAGCCAACAGAGTTTTAATGTTAAATGAACTGAATATAAAAATGACAATTTAAATCGATAACAGAGTGAGTAGTACATATATGTAGTCATAAGAGGTATAAGTATATTTTATTAGCCAAGCAATCAGTGCAATGATTAAAATTTAAGTGATCCCAGGACTTTTATCAATATGTATATCAATTACGTGTATACTTGTGTGTATGTTAATCTACATATTTTTACAAACAAAAACTATAAATTTTTCGTGAAGGAATAATAATGGGTATTTTCGTGTAAATGAGCCTTGCATAAATCAATTGAAATGGGAGAAGTCTATGAAATATTATATGACATGATCTTTGAACATGTTTCTTAAGCCGTGTTTTATTAAATGAATACGCTGTATTGCAATATTTAATATGGATAACAGCAAGAAACGATTATTGAAGAAAAATAAGTTAGTAATGGAAAAGAATATTTTAGTGAAGATGGAAGTTCGGATGTTGAAACGTAGGAAGTGTTTAGATGGTGTCCGAAAAAATATATGTTGGCATGCCTGAGGGTGTGTTCGTTGGTATTTATTTTCTTCTACTTTTTCAAATACAAAATTGTGATCCATACCATAATTCCGTTCTTACACTGTCAGTCACCGCCATTCATTTTGTCACGAAATATTGAATCTATTTACACGAAGGCGAATAGTTTCGTTAAGAAAATTTTATCAGTACACTGACATTCATGCAGAAATGTCGTGTAAATGCGGCATTATGTTGAATTTCTTTACATTGAATATTGTTTTTTCTTTCTCCAACACTCAAAAGAATTCAGTGTAAAGCAAATACAAATTTTTTTTTTTTAATGTAAAAGTTCAAGAAATACAATAGTAAGATTAGGGATACGAGAACATATTGAATACGTTGTAGGAAAAAGATATATTTTTTTATACTTTTATAAGCATAATGAAGTCAAGTGTGTAAAATTCCAAAATGTTAATGCAACTTCAATATTGAGAAAAACTCTAAATCAACTCGATCTACATTTTTATGAATATTTCAACTCGATCTGCATTTTCATGAGTATTTCAACTCCATCTTTAAAACAAATCTTTCGAACACATCCGTGTAAGTTAATAAATACAAGAAATAGTAAGGTTTTGAGATATAATACACTAATACGAACTTTAGGAGTTTATTAAGAGTGAATTTAAGAGTGAATAAAACGTTTCTTGGTGCTTGTATTAATGTGCTAGCTATAGATTACTAATAAAACACGGCTTAAATCATTAAAAAAGTTAGAAAAAACAAGTCTTATAGTAAGTAGGTTTGGGCTTTTTGAGTTCCCTAAGAGAACCATTAAAAAGTTTAAGGCCGCAAAACCAAGTATAAGGGAAGTTATTTATCCAAAATATTTAGAATGTTTGTATATAAGTGTTTTAAAGGACGCACATCATAAGTAGGTTTTTAGTGGTACACAATATCAAACTTAAAAAAAAAAACACCCATGCAACAATTAAACAAAAATAAAATGCACGACTGGGTCGCACGAACTTGCTCCTATGTAATAGACTAGGAATTTTAAAAACGAATGTTTTTAAGAACAAGAAGAATTCAGAATTATAAGTCGTTGTAGTGGTTCCTTAAAAAAATAAGCTTTTATGTACAAAATTTTTAAAACATTTTTAAGAAAAAATTTTGGTACGCCAACCTTAAGTTTTTATTATTGTACGAATAAAAGTCTAATTTCCAAAAAAAAAAAATACTAAGCCGTTCTTGAGATATCGAATTTTTCAAAAAAAAAAACGACTTTTTTTTCTCTAAAAATTGAAAAAATATTTTTTCTTAAGTTTTTAAATGCAATATTTTTTCAATTTTTTTGCAGCTTTTTTATAAAAAATTTCATTAAAATCCGTTATGTCGATAATGAGAAATTCGAAAAAATCGTTCTATGGTAGGTACAGTCAGTAATATCTAGATTTAAAATATTTTTTTATTAAATTATAGATCGTAAAGATTAATCAAAAGAAAAGAAAATTTTAGCAAAATTCTCGGAACCGTTTTCGAGAAAAATACGATTTTCGAAAACCATTTTTTAAAATTTGTATGGAAGGTACCGTTAGTTTTAGATGAAACGAAATTTTTTTCTCAAATCTTGTAGATTATGTTAAGAAACTTTTTTTTGTCAAGTTTGAAAAAAATCGAGCATGGGGTTTTCGAAATATTGAGTTTCCAAAAAAAAATTTTGAATTTTTTTTTAAAAATCCAAAAAATTAAAAATTGAAAATTTGAATATATAATAATATTCAAACTTTGGAGGAGCTTTAGCATAAAAAAAAAATTATTTAAATCGGCTGTACCGTTTTCGAGAAAATTAAAAACAAAAAAAATGGTCCCAGGGGGGCTACCAAAAATAACAATTTTTTGTAAAATTTTTTTCAACCATTAGCTAGTTTTAACCAAATGAAATTTTTCACATTTTTTTTTTAATTCTGTGGGACAGTTTTTGAGAAAAAATAATATTTATAAAATTTCGAAAAAAATCGTATGGCAAAAAAAAAACGTGTGGGGGAAAAAATTAAAACCCATATCTACCAAGTTTGAAGAAAATCGGCCGAGCCGTTTAGGCTGTAGTCGAACCGACAGACAGACAGACAGACAGAATTGCGAGACCCACTTTTTTGGTCTTCGCTATCATCGTAATGTCAACTTTGATCAAAATCTCGAGTTCGATTTTTTTTACGAATGCATAACTTGCCTTATAGTACCTATAAGTCGCAAGTAAAAATAACAGATAATATATTTTAAATTTTTTTTTCCACCACCTTAAACATTTTATTTTTAAAATATTATTAGTGAAGCTATGTACAAAGTCATGAGTAAGAAAATTTTCTTAAATCGGTTGATCTTTTGACAGTAATCTTGCGAAAATTAAGTTTTCCTGTAACACTTTTAGCTAATCAATTTACCCTTGAGCCCAATTTGGGCATACTGTTAAGTACAAAAATGTATTTTTTAGTGGCACTTCACGAATGTGGAATGCCCTACAGAGCTGTTGCCCTATCATATAGATATCCAGAAACTTAAACCAATGTGCATCGGTACCTCCTTTTTTATTCTCTGCAGTTTACCCAATGCTTGTACTACGTTGTCAAATACATAAAGGGTATTCATATCCCCATAAGTAAGCCTTAATTATGAAAACAAAACACTATAATAACTGAGTTTATATCTTCCAGTAAAATTTCCAATTAATAAGTTCTAAAAATTGGTGGTCTGTGGCAACCATGTTGTTTCGAAGACATCTGTCAAATCTGTTGTTTACTATTCTTTTAATGATGCCAAATTACCATGGCAAGTTACACGATTGAACAGCACATTTAAATGTTAATACTTTATTATCAAAATAAGTGTTCGTTAGGGGAAACGTTGCGCATTGTTGCACACATTTTACAGTAAACGTGGTGGCAGTTCATAGTCGACTCTTTTATTTGAGATAAACATTTTTGGTAATCAATCAACCAATAAAGTTTACAGCACAATCAGGAGACTATCGATTCCACACCGTGTACAAGAACTCGGTCTTTCGCAAGCTTCAACTTATTGAATTTTGCTTCAGGTTAACATCCGTATAAGATCCAACTGATCCAGAAGCCATTTGTTCATAAACTGGAGAGGACCCCAATTTCTCCGAAAAATCTCCTTTAGCGAAGTGGAGTTTTTTTTGGATGTGCTAACAAGCAAAATTACCGATAATGAGATGACAAAACCCACTAAGTGACAATTCATCCTCAATAAGTAACCGGTTAGTGTGGATTTTGGGACGGTGCGCGGTAGCATCATTTGTCCGTACTTTTTCGAAAACGACGTTGATGAGGCAGGCTTAATTGAAAATTGTTGGGTTTCCCGAAGTCGTAGGTCTATACGAATAAACCACAATCGACCTTTAAGGTGACCATCGCTCAAATTCAGCGGGATATATACAAAAAGTCATTGAAAATTTAATCACTTGGATCAGTGCCACCTTAAGAAGCCGAGGCAGGATTTTGAGTGTCATATTTCTATTTCATACATAACGGCATTCATGAACCTTTTAAATATTACAAAAAGAATTTTGTTGAACACTCACATACAGCTGGTTTGGAAAATCCTTTAAATAAACTGTTCATTCATACGATGTTCTTTAATTAGAGCTATGAAGGGCTGCACATCCAAAATTTTCTTTTTAAATCAAATCGCAGCGCAGAGTGAAACTTTGGGTAATCTACCTTACTTACTTAAGAGGCTCCTGAAACACATTGGATTTCAGTCACTGCTTCTAGCCAAGAGCCATGGTATGCGCGATGGATTCGTCTTTAAACTGAAGGTTCGATATCTGAGGCCTGAAATTATCCCTCTGTTGGCTGCAACATTTTTAAGCATCGATTTCGGCCAATTTATGAAATCGACGTGTTTTGAATTTCTGTGCTACGTCCGAGTGTTGCTACATCATATAGAGTTCGCGGTTCCATCTTCTCCTCTCGAACATAGGATCAAATTAAAATATCACTAGCTGATTTTTTCTTTTTAAAGAGTCCAATATCAGCTCTCGAAGAGGTTTGACTCCATTTGCTTTGTGACACCAGTTTCCTGGTGTAGTTCTTTGTCGGATCTCTATCCTCGGTGTCGGTCCATTGTTAAAATTATTTTTATTCCTGGTTAGATAAAATCCTTACTACTTCGAAGTTGCTATCAAAAGTGTTGGGTTGTCCTTGTCCATGGACAGGTGTTTCTTTATTTGTTGGTAGCTTATACCCAAAATTTTCGCCTATTCTTCAATCGCTATTAAGAACTCTCTTCCCGAACGTTGGGAACAGCCAATAATAATAATTACAATCTAGTTTAATTTAATGTTAATTTATTATTAAAATTTGCGCTGAAATTGCTAAAATGAGAAAAATTTGAGAAAATAAATTAGTCGTAGCAATCTAGCAATCATATTGCAATTCGCGACGACCAATTTATTTTCTCAAATTTCTCTCATTTTAGCAATAACAATTTTTTATAAATTAACATTAAATTAAACTAGATTGCTACCCTTTTGTAAAGTTTTTGTGAAGAATTTAGGCTTACATATATTTGTTTTAAATCCCATTTGTTTTTTTATTCGTTGGTCGTTGGTCGCTCTCATGTGAATAACCCTTTAGTTGTTCATCTGAGGATTTTCTCCAAAAATATTTTTTATCTAAATTTTTGATGCTTTGTTTTCATGGTAGTTTAAGCACGAACCATTTCATTCGCGGATTTTCAATGAAAAGTCTACATTTTGTTAAGAGAATATATTTAAATTTGGTCGTATAGTTTTTGGTTTTGGTTGCATTGGATCCATTGAAATATACCTTCAATTTATTTTTATTTTTTTGGAATAATGTCGCTAGTTAAATCAACCGCATCTGAGAGACATCATTTAAGTTATCCGCAACAATATTTTGACAGTAAGTCAAAAACACCCTGTAGAAACATTGAACCCTCCCTTCATTGAACTTTGACGGTGTGTTTTTGATACATCCACTCCTAACGATGCCAAAGAAACAACCCCATGTCCCTTGGGCTTTGGCCTGCTTTGTCTGTTTTTAATGGCACTAAGATGCGCGTGTGTCTGGACAAGGCTTTACTTTCAAAGTCCAAGGGTATACTCCGAATAATGGATTGCCTATGATACGCATAACCCTCCGAAATCAGATGACAATATAATCAGTTAAAACTGTCAAATAATGGCATTTCTCTGTAATTCCTTTGGGGATGCAAGTTTCAAGAGAATTAACGATATCATGTTATGGATGTGCATTGTATTCTGTACGTGTAGTGTGTATAAGTAGATATGTATAATGCTGGCCGAATATAATTGGTGTTAGATTGTTAATGGCGTGCGACACGTTGCCATTATACGAGTACCACTCTGTCACTGCTTACCGTCCAGAGTGCAATGACTAATTGGAGGAAGTTTGATATCTCTGATGTGCAGGTCTTAATGTATCGCAAAGCGAATTATATTTTACATGGGTCAAAACAAATTCACTTTTAATGAGATACTCTTGTGACTTCTGTCAGAGAAGGATAATTATTATAGAGCTTACACGAAAATTGTCAATGTTAGACCTGCTTATACCAATCAGCGGATAAAACGACTTAATGAGTAATCTTTTTGTCTGATGGTCGTTAATATTACAAGCCATGATAGAGCTTAGATACCGCTGCTTGATAACGTTGTCATCCGGATTTTCCAGTACACTGAAGTACCTCGATTCAGGATGCCGTTGTTCAGTGGTCATCCTTTTCATAAGCTGATTCGGGTGGTCGATGATGTTCCGCATTAGTTTCTTTGTTGAATGTACTAGATATTTGTCCAGAGGGATCAAATTCGCTTCAGTGGTGTAGAGAGGCTTGTTACTGTAGTTTTTCTGTCGTTGGCGGTCAAAGTAGAATCCAGTGCAGATCCTCAGTTTGTTCCTTTCGAAAAGTTTAAGTTCCTTCATAGCTGTCTTCGAGATTGAAAACCAGACTGGGAAGGAATAGCGGATCACTGGTCACAGGAGCTGCTTGTAGATTAATATCTTTGTCGGTTGGCTTAGATCTGATCTTCTTTTCAGCTGGGCTTTTTCAGCACTTTTTTTGAGTGCAAGTTAAACCTTAGCAACTCGTTGAATTGCACTCCCAGGTACTTGACATTTTGCTTTTCCGCTATGATGGATTCATCAAGGAGTCTCAGGACCAGATTTCTGCAAATGGTTGCGGTGACCATTCAATCAGTTGAAGGTCTCCTGAAGCAGGCAAGTTCCGATTTGAAAGTGTTGATCCGGATGCTCCATTTCTGGCAGAATCGGAAGAGTATGTTGATGTGGGTTTATACTTTTCGGACAGCGATTAGTGGCGACATTGATGTGGCATAGGTGATCAGAAGGTTCTCGCATCCAATTGCAGAGGGTTGATCGGACGTCATCAAGTTGTAGAGAAAGGGGCCTAGTTTTGAGACTTGGGTGACTCCAGCTCTGATGGTCTTCATGTTTGACTTGCAGTTATCTAGTTGGATGAAAAATTTCCAGTAAGAAGGAAAGAAAAGAGAATTTTTATTAATGGCGGAGGTACTTGCATAAGATGAAGTTTGTGGATAAGACCATCTATCCACACGCTTTCTCGACATCCAAAAAGCATCCGACGGTGACACGATGATTGTTGAGTGCTGTGGTGATATCGTGTTGGAATTTTAGCAGTCGATGCAAGGTCGAGTGTTTTTCTCGGAAGCCGAACTGTATGTCTGGGATGATGGAATCTTCACTGCAGAATTTCTTCAGTCTTCGGAGGATTACTTCTTCCAGTAATTTTCTTATGTTGTTGAGAACTGATATCGACCTGTAGCTGGAAAATAGGTTGGAAGTACCTTTCTTCGGAATTTGCACAATCTTCGCTGTTTTCCACTTCTGAGGATGCTGGACAATTGCTTACTGACAATTCTTCGCATTCACTTCAACTAACTTTAACGTATTGAAACCAATTTATTCCCACATATTGCAAAATCAAATGTGTCCTTTCATTACATGAGCGTAGGCTATGACTGATTGAATCAAATCTGAGATATAACACTACACTCTTTAAGATCAAAATTTTGAACCCTTTAACTGTCATAGACCGATTTACAGCATGGCTAAGAGCATTCTCCATGGTGTACATGACCACGATTAATAGCACAAGCTTCTTAATCGCTGATTGGGTCCCTCTTTTAAAAGTGGATCAGAAATCACTTCCGTCAATGTTTTAAATAATGGCTTGTAAAATCAAGTTTAACCTTTTAAATTCTGATGTGCCCACTTTAAATAAATTAACTGAACCAAATTCTTAAGTCTTGCCTCATTTTCCTTATGATTCCATCAATTTATATGAATCAATTATCAATTCCATAAAATATCTAACGAACCGAAACTTTTTTCACGATACAAATATTTTCCATCATCATCTAATAACACTAAGCACCTAAGTTATCTCCCCATATTCTACCTCTACTCCCATAAAAATATCCTCTTGAAGGTTCAAAGCAAGCAACACGCATAAAATCAATCGAAAATCATTTATCCAAATGGATGGAAGATATAAAATTAATATCTCTCTCTCTTTATTAGGATCATTAATAACAAATACACCAATACTATCGCACGATTAATAAATACCCGCACCCCGCCTCGACAAGCACAAGCATCTGGCTCACATCCCCTAACACTAATTAGCACTCGCTAATAACTCCCGCCACATCGTATAGAGTCGAGATGTTGCTATTTAATGGCGGTTGCTAAAGCCTGATGAAAGCCTCGCAGACACATCTATATGGCGGCAAGACGACTGATTCTCCTTCTCATACATATCTAACCCAATCAATCAATCGAACGCCCGAGCTTTATGGCCATGGCATATAACAACATACCCTTACACATGTGCCTTAGAGGAGGCTTTCCGCACACTAAATATCGGAGGCTTTATAGTTGCTGATGCGACTTCCTCCCTAGGAATTAATAAGGAATTTGTTTTTATTTGTGTGTGGCCACATGTTTGGTTTGGGTAAACCATCAATCCCGGAGGAGGCCCACATGTTGGGTTTAAGAATTTAGGTGTCGTCGGTAAGCTGAAAATGACTGACATATGGATTTGTGATTTGATAAATGGGATCCTTGGCAAATAGAATTAATTGTCACCCGACGAAGGCCGATGCCGACGACCATTGCCCTGCCAACACCCCTAAAGTTTCTTTGAATAATTTGACGGAATTGGTTTCCATTTATAGGAATGGTCAATTGGTCACTGGGGAAAATCCTTTCCAAACCGAAGGTCCTCCGGTTTATTTGGGATGATTGCTTGAGGGTTTCTCCCAAATTGGCACTCAAATTACCATCAAAGAAACTGGACTGAAAGTAATTCTCCAATACCACCTGCATATACCAATTGCTTTGAATCATCAGCCATTGACGTCTTTTGCAGTCACAAGAATATTTGGTTAACCTCTAATCGGAGACAGAAACTTTTATGGTTCGAAAATCCTTATTCCCATACAGAGCGAGTCCTTTGAATACCAATTAGGAAACGTTCCAACTGGCAAGAGTTTATTTCAACTGATGTTTCACCTAAAATATTTTCAAGAGATTGAAATAGATTCCTTCGAGCAGCTGTAGAAAGATGAGTGTGTTTGGAAATAATGATTTTTCCCTTTGAAGTTGGTCGGATTGGACTGTTGGAATTTTATATAAGGTTACAGGCTGTAGCTTTTCTACGCATTGAATAATTGAAACACCCACTCTTTTAGATTTAACGAATGCTCTCTATGTTTATACTCAGAGGACGGATACTATAGGGATAACATTTAGTGTGAGATAATGAATTTGTAGTTCGCATTCGCCAAATTGAATTGCTTCAGTTAAA
Organism: Philhelius festivus; assembly: GCA_963931855.1. NCBI lineage: Eukaryota > Metazoa > Arthropoda > Insecta > Diptera > Syrphidae > Philhelius > Philhelius festivus. The sequence goes on along the minus strand of OZ007557.1, from coordinate 84,971,647 downwards.
TTGAAGGTAATAGCTTGAAAGGTTATACGTTTTGGAATGTTCTTTTTTGAAGAACAAATTGAACCCTGGATCAGAAGTCAATTTATTTTCTAACATCCTTCTAACCAACGAGATATTTCAATACTTAGTTTGAAAGCGAGATGCAGGCTTGTTTCTATATGAAAACTCAATTCAAAATAATGCTCGAGGGTTTGCTTGACAAAACTTGTTATCAAAAGATTCGTAAAATATCTCCGAAAAATAACCAAACCAAAAACCGAAGAAAATTTGAATGAAACTTTAATTTAGGGGAGGGCTTTATTTATATGGCCAAAGCATTTCTGTTCAATATTAAGACAACGTTCAACGATTTCTGCAGAAGCTTTTTGGATAAAGGGGAGGACGAAATAATTCCTCACCTTGTACATTGTATTGCAGGACACATGCTGCTCTATCACAAAGACGTAGAATCCATTTGGGGGACTGTTACTACAACATTCTGAGTGATGTGAGAAATATTGCAATAAATAGGCAAGTACATGTATCATAAGGAACTCCAATGGATTTTCTAAATCAATGTGCTATCATCATGGGCCAGCATTTGATCTTAGTGAGTCGGTTCTTTGCCGATAGCGATAACCAAGCATTTTCTAAAAAAATATACTCTTTATTAATTCCGGGCTAAAGTTTTTGATAGAGGGGTGGTGAATTTCCAAATTTCTCGAACACTCAGTTTTTTTTTTCGGAAAAATTGCTTAGGAACCCCCCAAGCTGGGCAAATACTATCTCGTGTACAGAATTTTTCAACACCTATACTTACTTCTTCCCAAGAAAAGAAATAGGGGCAACATTTAAAATTTTCGACAGAGGTCTTTTCAAAAATTTCATTTTACATAATACAAATGCAAAATTCAGAAATCTTTCGATAAGCTCGGACTTAAGCATTTGACGATGACAGATCTGTTGATAGGCGTGTTCTAAAGTCATGCAAAATAACAGTGAGTTCCTTTCTCAGCCGCTGTACAAAAGTTTAACAGGGGTGTTCTACCTCTTTTGCGTGGAAGAACAGTTCTTCCAAGAGTATCTCTTGTACTGCTGATCATTAGCCGCTTGTAATAATCAGAAAATTATAGGTTCCCACCATTCCTGGTAAGACGTAAACGCAAGGGACTGTTTCTCTAAGAGCAATTGTAGCACCAAATTTACGTATTTATATTTAGATCCGTTGTTGTGTAGATAACTGACGCCTGCTAGCTAGAGAACATACCGGACGCAGCGACATAAATCCCAGGGACATCGTCCCCAATTTGTATTTATGGAAACTATTTCCGCAGTAAATGTGACAATAAAACCCAATTCGAATTTTAAACTTAAGTCTCACCTTAGAGTGACATGAGTCCCAAAAGATAAATTGGAGGTAATGTCTTGATTTGGGTTAGAATGTTTATAGTCAACTGTTAGGCAATCACCAATGTCAATAGTTTTCTTCGACAACAGAAACTTAACCAGTACTGTTGTCTTAAAAAACTGTTGACATAGACTCCTGCCTGGCAACTGAACATATGCTTAGCGGAGTAATGGAGTTACGTGAGTGGTACAGATCACCCAAAGAGGAAGCTAAGATCCTTGAGCCCCGCGTATAATACCAGGCAGATACTGTTGATGAATATATCATTTATTACCTTCTTTTAATTCCCAATCTGACGATCAAATATACCCTAAGTAGAGCAACGGAGTTGGGTTAAAGATACGGAGGACTGAAAGAGGTAGATAAAATCCTTTGAATCCGCCAAGCGAGCCATAAAAAATACAGTAGTGATCAGGAAAACTTTTGGCATTGGTACCATCCTAGCTAATGAACAAACAGAAGCCTTACATTGGCCTTATAATGGAAAAGTTAAATGGGTCTTTCAATATGGGAATGCACAATGATTTTCTTATCGAAATACTTTCTGTGTAATATACCTCCAGAAATTTGGACTTATATCCCATCTTCCAGCAAAATATTTGAGATTTATGTGTCTTTTAGGTGATACATACATAAGTGCCAAATTCTATTTGGGTTTTATGTCCCCTTTAAGTGCGACATTTGGGAACTTTGGGACTTATGTATGTAAATCCCTTGGTGTTATGCCCCCACACCCTTACACTGATTCGAAGCTAGGATAGTGGTCAACTATTGACACTTTTAGATCAAAGTATGTGAGTAAGAAATTCTTAGAGGTTTAACAACCATTCGAAAAATATAGGTCCATTTAAAGGATCTGGCTTCATAACAACTTCGCGGTAGAAACTTACAATTTGAACGTTTTATTGAATCAACTTATGTCGAAAAGTCAAACATTTAATTGAAGACGTTACGTATGTTCAATATAATTTACATTTTAGTGAATATACCAACCGTAGAGTGTCAATGATATGTTCCTTGAAATACTCGTCACCGATATCTATGGTAATCGTTTTATAGAAAACCAAATCCTATACAATTTTCTCGCAAACTTGAATACGAATCGAATCTGAGCATATGTGCTCGTACCTTTTCATTGTTAATATGAAATGAAATATATAGTAATTCATGACATCGTCGTTTTCATCTTGACATTGCATGACAACCGAACCCACAATACAAAGATCTTCCCCAAAAATCTGTCATTCAAACCATGCGTGAGATATGAAAAGAAAATTTGAAGAGATATATAAATATATACTCACAGATCCTCTAAAGCGACTCACGCAATTGAAATTGCTTTTTATCCTTGACAGGATGTAGAATTCCACTTCCATCAAAATCACAAGCAACGGATTTTCTCATAACAAAACGGTGGTGATTCAATATCACACAATCTTCCACAAACAACCTTTGTGTTAAAAGACCATCCCTTTATGTCTCTTCTTTTCGCCTCCAATCATCTTCACAAGCTTTGCGTTTTCTTCTGAACATCCTTCCAATTGTTCCATATTAACATATGTACACCGTATCTTTTTGGCGTGATATTCAACAAACGAATGAGCGTTATTATTATATTATGATTTACCAAAGTGGTCCTGCGGTCTACAATGACAGATATAATATTCAAGATTGAAATGTCGGTCTAACGTCATATCTCTGTGGATGAGCCATGAGAAGCAATTCTCAACCTGGTCGTTTGGAAAGAAGATTGAATGTTTCTTTATTGTTATTTGGGGAGATTTAAATTATACGAAAGCTTGGTGTTATGAAAAAGTGTTTCAAATAAATTCTTGGATTGCCTGAGACTTCTTGGATCTACTGTGGATATATCAAATAAGCCTTTAAAACAAAACTTGCGACGCACGTAGACAAAAGACACTAAAGTATTTTTCATCAGATAAGCCAGTTTCTTTTTGTAAATCGGGAATTTGGAAATTGGCTTAGCATTAACATTTCAAAAAGTGTAAATCTCTATTACAGAATGCCCCTTCCACTTCAGCCATGTGCACAGCAAACAAATTTAATTTTTATCATCACATACACATAGAAGTATATAAGGCAGCTGATAGCCAAATTCAAGAGACACGGTTAATGGGGTACGATTCAAAGAAAAATATTCGACATTTATTACAACTGCGATAACATAAACATGTTTTAAGATTACGATTCCGATTCATCGAGGGAACTCAATTAACTATTGACTTTAGGCCATAAATGAACGCCTGACACAGCCTCCACGGAATGACAGCAGATTACAACATCCGACTAAAACACTACGGACTACGGAGCAACTCATGATACTCTGAAAAGTTTCACTGGGTTTCCCCAGTTTCCGCTGTTCAGGCGACCAAAAAACCCACCAAATCGAACATTGGCGTGCATTTCGAGAATGATACTTTAACTTTGACCATTTCCTAGCTGCGGCAAAGTTCAGAGCTCGACTGTCTTAGAAAAAGAATTGTGAAAGATGAAGGGATTCGATGTTAGACCCCTTAACATATATCCGGAGTTGCTAGAGTCTACAGAAAGCACTTCAAAGGTTCTCCGTTATGCATTCACCTACCACAGACGCCAACAATGAAAATTAATAGTATATCGAAATCATCAAAGAGATACTCGAAAACACATTAGGCTCCCAAATCAGCTCAGAGCAAGAAATAAATGGGAAAAATGTGGCATTATTCTTATAAATAGTGAAATAGTTAAATTCTTTCCCTTAAGCAATCTAACCGTAATACTCGGGCTTAATGAAATGCCCATCACTTTAAGATTGATCCAAACTTCGGACGTACTGTTAAGTTAAGAGAATATTTTCCTCTCATTAAACGATTTGCAGCCATTTTAATCCTATCGAACTTTCCTAAACCCTCGCACTGTGCTCAAACATAATCCCTTAAGTGCGCACAAAATTATAAAAAACAATGAAGAACAAGTTCCAGCACTAACTAGAAGTAAAGGGTGGTTAAATTTTAAGGGCCGATGTTGAATGTGAACCACACCTAAACGTCAAGTTGTTTTCTGTATTTCATTTGACATTTCTCAATTTCAGACTAACTCAATTTGAACCATGGAAAGATACACAATCGAGCAACGCGCTAAAGTTATTCAGGCTTATTATGAAAATGGGCGTTCAAATCAAAATGCATATCGTGCACTTCGTGATTTTTTCGGTCAATTTAATCGTCCAAATGTGCGTACAATCGGAAAAATCGTGCAAAAATTTGAGCAAACCGCGTCTGTAGCAGATGTGAAAACACCTGTGCATGCTCGTACAGCTCGTACTGCAGAAATATAGTGTGGCTGAAGAGCCGTCCTCCTCAACTCGTCATCGTGCCCAACAATTGCACCTCTCACGCTCGTCGTTGATGAACATTATGCATAAAGACTTGCATTTACATGCTTACAAGGTGCAATTGACTCAAGAACTAAAGCCTCTTGACCATTTCAAGCATCTTCAATAGTCAGAATGGTGGGAAGAAATGGCAACAGTGGATGATTAATTTTCGAAGAAAATCGTCTTCAGTGTTGAGTAGGATTGCCAGATTTTTCGTACTCCTCGGCGGGACAAATGGTTAAATTATGAAAAATCCCGGGATTTCAACACATTGCCCAGGACAAAATAAAAAATCATTTGCAAATATTTGTCATTTGCAAATATATTTCTTTTGTCAATTTTAATGGCAGATGTCAGTTTGCAAAAATATATTCTTCGTTAAGTTAGGTTTGTTTGATTGAAATTTTAAAAGCATTTTCTTAAAATTAAATCACAATGCACCGATTATTCCTTATCAATGAAAGATATTTAGATACATTAGGCATTATTGAGTTTGTTTGTTTGTTTATTGAGTGAGTTTGATTCCAACCCGGGAAAAAAGCTGCCCCGGCGGGACAGATGAATTTATGTCTGAAATCCGAGATGTCCCGGGTAAACCGGGACGTCTGACAACGCTAGTGATGAAGCACATTTTCATCTCAGTGGATTCGTCAATAAGCAGAATTGCCGCGATTTGACACCGTCGGACTTCTTTCTTTGGGGTTATTTGAAAGAAAAGGTGTACGTCAATAAGCCAGCAGCAATTCAAGAGCTAAAGGATGAGATAACGGCATAGAACCTCAAATATGCCTCAGCGTCATCGAAAATTTGGACCGTGGGATGGAGGTGTGCCGCCGAGATTGCGGCGGCCATTTGGCCGATATTTTGTTCCATACATAATTTAACCATACCAAAATTATCATAATAAAAAGAAATGACAATAATTTCCTAAATAATTTGTGTTTTATTCAAAATCAACATCGGCCCTTAAAATTTAACCACCCTTTATACATATGTAATTATATCAAAATTCACTGATATTTAAGGTGGCAAGGAAGTGTATACAAAATGTGGAACTTAAACACGTTGTCTGTAATTATCGAAATATATAACAGTGGTGTTGTGAATTTGTAAACTAAATTTACATCTCTTCGCGTACAGAACCAAATATCTGTGGAACAAAATCTGTGGTGTTTGGTAGAAACATGATAAGTCCATAATATAATTTGCGTTCTTACGTTCACTTTATATGGAGCTAAGTCCTAAACGAGTAGACTGATTTTCTTCAAATTTGGAATATTTATGAGAATATTTTTTTAAAAAATTATGTTCCAAATTTTAAGAAAATCGGTTAACCCGTTAAGGTTCTAGCTCAATGTAAAATGAAGGCAAGAACGCAAATTATTTTACGGGTAGTATGCCCAACAAGGATGAAAAACGAATAAAATAATGCGAATTATAAGGGACATAGAAATAAGACACGGCAATTCTCCGCTTTAGTTCAGCCGCCATCCCTGGAGATAACAAATCTGAGACAACCACCTTCAGTCTCAGAACATCGTGCCACACATCTTTCCTATCCTTCTTTCTCTTCCGTAACTTCACGCCCACGCTGTGTTGAAACATTAAAAGGGTATTATATAATAATCCCTTGAGCGTGAGCAGATTATAAAAAAAAAAAAAAAAAAAAAAAGTTGTCATGCTTCTACCAAACACCACAGAAAGAGAGCGCTGTATCAGATCGGCTTTTTGTTAGTCAAATAGGACTGGAAGTATAAGGGTTTTGAAAAGCGTTCCCTAGTTTTTTACGCGTGAGGAGTTTTGAACTCATTTGTTTCGCCAAACCGAAGTAGCAGCGATTTTCTTCGGTAATTCAAATTTTCTTTCCAAAGAGCACAATATCAGCTTGTCTTTTCAGATTGTTATCCACCACTTCGAGCCGTTAAATAGGACTGGTAGAATATGAGTTTTTAATGCGTTCACTACTTCTTACGCTTGACGATTTTTTAACTCATTTGTTTTGCCTAACGGAAGTAGCAGCGATTTCCTTTGATAATTCTTCGTCAGATCTCTAATAAGATGTCGTTCTCTGAGAATGTTCAAAGAACAGTGTTGGCACTTAGGAAGCTCTACGGTCCTGCCCAACAGATGATTAAGGCGTTTTTATTTACCTTTTATCATTTGACTTACATATTAAATATTTCTTTTATCTTGCAGTGCGTTGAGACTTAAAAGCCGTGTTTTATTGGTTAGTGAATACACTACATCGCAAAATTTAACATGGAAAACAACAACAAACGATTAGTGAATAAAAATAAGCTAGTAATTGAAATGGATAATTTAGTGAAGATGGAGTTTCGGATGTTGAAATGTAGGAGGTGTTTAGGTGGTGTCCGAAAAAATATAAATGTGGCATACTTGAGGGTGTGTTCGTTGGTATTTATTTTGTTATACTTTGCCTTTACTAATCCAAAGTGTGATCGCTCCGAAATTTATAGAACAAATATTTTTTCAAATACAAAACTTTAATTCATACCATAATTCTGGCTTTACACTACTGCCACTAATTTTGTCATAAAATATTGAATATTGAAATATTGAATTGATTGATATGTTTTATCAGTTCACTGGCATTTGTTCAAAAATGTCGTATAACTGCGGCATTATGCTGAATTTATATAACAACTGAAAAACTTAAAGCTAAACTCTCAGAATACCTATTTTATTTTTTTAGTATCGTTATAACTTCATATGACTCTTTAACATTTAAAAACGTCAAAATAGGTCTGTTTACTTAGTTTTTTGTTTTAAGATTGCTCAGAATCAATTTATTAAAAGAAATTGCCTTAGGCTAGGCGGTTTTGCAACTGTTTGGTTCAAGAAACTAAAAAGTTTGTGTTTTGACACAAACTAAACGATTGCCTAAAATGAGTTCGCTATTTTGTGTAACATATAATTATATGCACCTGCGCGGACATTCAACCAAATAGTTCATCTGTTCTCTATAAGTATCCAAACAGTGTTGTGCAACTAAAAATTGAATGTGCGCTCCCAGCCTTAGGACGATATTAGTTAAAAAAATGTTTAACATTAGAAAACTACTTTAAAGTTAGGAAATATATAAGAAGCATAATACTACTACCTTAATAAGAGGCTGTTTAAAATTTTGCGCCAATGTTATTTTATTGAGTACTATGTTTTTTTTCTTCAATACTCAGTATATACGTAGAATGCGATATATTTTCGCACTTTTGTATGTTTTAAATCAAATTTAACAGTAAGAAAAACTCTAAATCAACTCGATCTGCATTTTCATGAATATTTCAACTCAATCTGCATTTTCATGAATATTTCAACTCCAGCTTAAAAACGAGATACAGATCTTTCGAACACATCCGTGTAAGTTAATTCTTAATTCCACAAGTAGGAAGAGTGAGTTAAAGAGTGAATAAAGCGTTTTTTTGGTGCTTGTATTACTGCGCTAGATATAGATTACCAATAAAATGCGCCTAAAGTAACATATTGTATCGTACGCAATCAGGAATATTACAAACCTGATTCCTGTAGACATTTTTTCGACAGACACTGACTACTACCCCTAGTGCATTGGACTATCATGCAGAAGGTCTTAGGTTTGATTCTCAGCCGCTGCAAAAAAGTTTTTCACGGGTGTCTGCATCTTACGAGGATATGAATAATCCTCTATGAGTATCCCTTCAGAATTGGCAAAAAATTGTAGGTCTCCTCCATTCCTGGCAACACGTAAACAGGAATGGTTGAGAGTTTTTGTAAGTGAATAGATCCTGGTTCTCTTCGAGCTGTTGCACCACCAAATTTATAATTGTTTTTACAGACTTCTGCACTCCTACTTCCAGCATCAGTAGGGATTTTGAAATTATGTTTCAATATACTGGCGGGATAACGTTGTGACGAGAGACTTCGACACAACAATCTTTACTTAGGGCTCGATGATGGAGTGTGATGTCGGTTCGGAATTTTTTTTTAAATTCCTTAAATGTCTATATATGTAGGTCTTTTTCGCAACCTGATTTTGCCAGTGTCTTTCACTTAATAACTGGCAATAAAGGAAGCATGCAAAATACTTAAACCAAATCAAAACTGGAATACAGCCATTTTAAGAGACATCCAGGGGGCTGTTAAAGATATTGATTTATCTCTTTCATCCTCTAAATTTATTGGACGCGGAATTTCGCGATGGGCTTGTGAGTCTGAATATTTACCTCAATGTTACTCTTATCTGGATTTCGCATCACAGTGGAATAGAGGAATTGTAGAGCTAACATTCCTTTGCAGTATGGCAAAATGTTCCCAACTTTTCTCACAGAATCAACAGTAGGTAGATCTGTTTAACCAATTGATAAAAATTACCTAAAATGTAAACCCAGGCAAGTCATAGCCAGGTTAGTTGTAACATAAAAAACATACGAGTATGTACATCAAACCTGACTCATTGTCGTTGTCGTGGTGATCGTGATACCGACTATTTGGAAAGCTATTCCTCAACGATATTAACGAACTATCTGCACTGAAGATAAAATTCTTGATTACTTTTCTTAAAAAGATGAAGTGGCTCTGAGACAGCGTTGCCGAAATGGCACTATCGTGCACTTTTGGCACTTTTTAATTTAAATGGCACTGTGGCACTCAAACGCTTTAAATGGCACTCTACGAAAATGCAATGTTAAAAATAAAATATAAAATATTTCATAGGACGTGTAAACAACATTTACCTTTATAGGCACTGAACGCATTGAATTGTAACAACCTGGAACAAATGTCAAAATATCCACAACGTGTACTGTTTTCAATTTGTTTGTTGTTTTGTTTGTGAATTTAGGTAATTCCCCGATTGTTTTTGTTCCTACAATTGTGTCTGTGCTATAGTATTCTGTGTTACAAATTACAATACAAGATGGATAAGTAAGTAGTATATCTATTTGTTTAATAAGGTATACAATATATTTAAATATTTTTGTTGAAGGCACCCAGGGGCCCAAAATGGCACTTTCTGTTGTCAGCATTGGCACTTTCAAATTTATTTTTCCGGCAACGCTGCTCTGAGATGAACCTCGACAACTTCTCTAACGTGTAATCCTCGATATTAAGATCGCGATCTAGCGAACTTCAGGTAGAGCAAAGCTCATGCATCGCTTATCATATGTCATAAAGTCCATAGGACAAACAAGTTTAGGGTATCAAAACGGTGCCCAGTAGCACTAATTGGGTTACTGAGCATGATATGCTCGTTCCTGTAGTTAATATTTACTTCGAAGTAGATGAACGTCTTAACTATTTCCAAGTTCCTGCTATCAATACTGACATTTTGACCTAGTCGTCGGACAGATGTTTCTTGATGTTGGTGGTTTTGTTCCCGTTTGATTCGCCTGCTGTTCAATCACCGTGAAGGACCTTGAATATCATTTTTAATTCCAATATTCCGACAGTTTTTGGGCAATAACTTTTTGTTGGAAACAGTTGTCAAAATATTTCTTTCAACAAAACTACTCTACGACCAATAGAAACCAAAAAAGTTAAGCAGATTGATTAATAAATATTTCAGAGAATATAATAAAAAATAATACAAATTCATCAAAAAATTCAGAAAAAAATAAAGGCAAAAATAACATCAAATGATACATTTTTATGATTTTAAAATTTTGACCATTTCAACATTAGTTTTTAATAGAATTTATGTCAATTGTGAAAAGCCAGTCTTTTACTTTTCTTAAGAAAGAGCTTGAGTTTTGAGTTGTTCTGATAGACAGATTTAATTTATTAAATGACTGCTGTGTGCTTTATGTTGGTCTTAAATTTTTTATCAATTCTAATTAAAATTGTAAAAATTCAAATTTTAAGGAATTCAATTTTTTAAAAAAATATGTATATCAAAATAAAGTCATTCTGCTCATATACCAAGAACTTATATGTTTCTGTATTTAATTGAATATTTTTCTAGAATAACTCGTACATGTAAATACAAAATCGGGAATCCTTCATTGGCCATCATTTTTCTCATATCACACACGAGTTCACCTTAATGTGCGATTTCTACCAATTATTTTGCGAAGAAGAAAAAAAATACCAACTTAATTTAAATTTTCGCGTGTAGACGAAAACAATTTATTTTAATATTCATGTCGGTGGGGTTGTAATAAACATTCTCCACATTTGTACGGGGGATAATAAATGGCAACAGATATAAATTAACTTCATCCGCAATAAACTCTCCAACCACCTTTTCAAAGCAGACGATTACCATTAAGAAAAACTAAATTAAAATAATTGGCCATGTGCCTGGGAAATGTACATATAACACTGCGTTCTCTCAAGAGAGAATAAAGGATTACAAAATTTACTTTTTTCATATGAGCTTAGGAAGACTGCTACATATTCATCACAACTTTCAAAACCCAATACGATAAGAAATCCATTTAATCCTTGTCTGATTTGAAGGATTTTTCTTCCATTCTTCGATGTCTGGATGATGATAAACTTTGTCTTTCAAAAGTAAGTTAAGCTTTTAAAGTGTCCTTGACGGCTTTTTGTTGTAATTAAATTGAGGGTAGATTAATTATAACACAGCCTTTGCACAGTTTCAATCCCTGTATAACAGCTCTACCTATAATATTTTTTTGTTAATTCGAATCTCTTGTTCCATCAATCAATTGGCTCCATTCAATTTAAATAATGGCAATGAAATTAAAATGAGTTTCACAAAGGACACCTTAAGGACAAAAAAAAAGAAACACGATAGACAGGGGGTGGGTAGGACTGAGAATTCTGATTTAAGTAGAGAGTCTTAGGACAAAATCAAATCAAAGTCTTTTCGAAAAAGCCAGTTGTAAAGCATTCAAGTGTCACTCCATCTATTTTAGAGCACACAGAACTGTCAGCTCGGATAGCTTTGGTCGTTCGTCTTTTACACTTTGGCACCTTTTGAGATTTTCTTTTATGTATTTTCTTTTTAGAGTAACTTTTCCTTTGCCCTCTGATACGTGAGAGAGGGAAAGGAAAAAGGAGATATTAATGACAGCAAGTTTTTGAAATGCAACGTCGCTCAATGGTGTCATTGTGACATTTGGTGTGATGAAAGAAACTAACACACTTTTCTCCTTTTTGATTGATTGATGAATGAACATGATCTTCCAGTGGGCAATCGTCGATGTCCATAGGAGCTAGGAGCAATCAAGACTGGTGCAAAAGCATGGTTGGTTAACCTACTTACTACGTACGGCTTGCATTGAAAGCGCAAAAAATGATAAAAAAGAAAAGTACGACAGAGCAATTGGGAGGTAATCTGAATCTGAAACAAATCTGAAATCAGCTTTGAGTAATTACTGAGAAAAGTTTCCCTATGGGAGTTTTTTTTTAAATACGATTCTTGAAATATTGCTTGTTTGTTCGCAAATTTTTGACAAGAACATTGACAAAGTGGAGGAAATGTTATTTAAATTTAATTTTCCTCAAAAATTGTTTGATTGTAGATTAATCTAATTGGAGATAAGCTTGTAAAGGGGATACTTGTGGGTAGATCAGTAGAGTTTTCTAATGAAATTATTATCTAATTCTAGATAAATCAAATTTCAAGAAGAGTCTCAATAGTGTTTTCATCGACTTCAAAGCCTCATATGATAGAATTCATCTGCAGGAGCTATGTATATATGGCGATGGTAGACCTTGGGAGCCCGAAAAAACTAATCAACTAAGTCGCGTGATATTGAAAAATATACGATGCAAATAGGTAACAAATCCTCTGAAAAGATGCACTATTAAGTGATTTCTTTAATCTAGTACTGTGCAGAGATGGTGACCACTATTTTCAACAAATTTTCAAAATTATTCGAATATGTGGAAGACATTTTTTGCGGTTCCGAAATACAATCCTTCACGCTGATTGAAGAACTAGTGAAATTTTATTCTTAAAACAATCCTGTCGACTGACTAGGACAAAATGGTACTATTGATAGCAGCTACTTCGAGTAACACGTATACTACTTCAGACGCTTCGTCTAAAACCTCCTCACTCCTTAGACGAAGTGCAGAAAATACAGCTTCAAGACAACAAGGAAGACCGAAGCTCCAGTCTAAAGACCAAAACATCGCAAATGCCAGGACCCTTGTTAAAACCTCCTCATTTCCAAGATAAAATGCAGAAATTCCAGGTTTGAGACGACAAGGAAGATCGAACCTCTGGTCTAAAGACCTAGCAATCCGGTATACCATGGAGCCATGGTCTAGAAGGGGTTGCGTTCGATATCCCGCTTTTTATAATCCCGTTTCTTGAAATCCCGCTATTAAAATCCCACTTTTTATAATCCCGATTTTTATAGTCCCGCTTTTTTAAAATCCCGCTTTCTAAAATCCCATCTCTTATAATCCCGTTTCTTACTATCCCGCTTTTGTAATCAAAACCAGTTGTTTTATTTTAAAAAATCGCGTGATGTATATATTAATATACAAAACGAGCTTGGCGGGAATAATAGGGATAAGTCGGGATTATAACAGATCAGGATTTTGAATAAGCGGGATTTTAAATAAGCGGTATTTTAGAAGGCGGGATTTTAAAACATTTTTTCGGGATTTTTGAAAAAAAAAAACGGAATTCTATAAAGCGGGATTCCATCAATAGGCTTCCTCTAGAAGCCTGGAAGCGTGTAGTAAGTTATTAGTTTGGTCTAATCCTAAATAAGTCTTTAATTTCAGTAGTCATTTGAAGCAACTGAACTGTGTTATAAAAGTGTTTTCTACGAAGCTTTTAAAGTAAATGTAAGCACTCGTCTAACTCCATTAATAAAGCAAAGAATCTCGCTAGGGCATATTGGAATCACACGATGCAGATCAAACAACCTTGGTTTCAAGGATGGGAGTATTTTAAAACAATTTTTCTAAAAACTGAAAACTAAAAACTAAAAGATTAATAACCTATTCCCAACTTTTTCTGTAATCGTTCTGTTCCTCCGAAAAATACATCTCCATCTGGGTGAAGTCTACTATAGGGTGGGTCAAAAGTGACTTCCTAATTTAAAGTGAAAATAACTTTTATGGATTTAATTTTTTATTAAAATTTATTTTAGAATCACAAAGTATGGTTTATGGAGATTTTTTTGGGCTATGTATGTATGGAATATAATGTTCCTCAAATGACCATCACCAGCTTCATTGAATCCTGAATTTTTGGAAATTATTCAGTCGCCGAAAATTTCCCTTAGTAGCGCCATTGTGGTGCAAGCAGTTTGCGCAGTAGCTCCTGGCTCCTGCTGAAACCATATCTCAGCAATCGCTGGCCTCAAAAAATTTTCGCTCATAGCTCAATACCTTTCACCATTTATAGTTATGGTATTGGCCGCATCGTCTTCAAAGAAGAATGGCGCACTAATTTGTTCTAAGGTTACACCACACCAGACAGTGCACTTAAGTGAATGCAATTCAATAATAATCTAGTGATTATTTTAAAAATAAAATTCAATTATTTTGGTCCTCTCTAAAGCTCTGTAGTTAATTTCAGTAAATCTCCCAAGTTTGTTTTATAAGTACCTTAAAAAAAGAAAAGAAAACAAATTAAAAACAGAAGAGTTATGATTTTTTTAAATTAGGAAGAAACCTTTGACCCACCCTGTCAAATGATCGCAGTGATCTAATAAATAAGGAAATGAAAAATCTAGGACGCTTCATAAAAACCCCTGAATGGTTTAGCAATTAGGAAAGAAGTCTTCTTCTTTCATGATTCATGATGTATTACAATGAGCAAAACGTATGGTATAAACGTATCAATCTTCCAGTTGACAATCCAGTTGACAGTTAGAAAATAGTGTACATGGTGCTTGGAAAAGACTTTTGAGACTTTTGGAAGTCCCGAATCTCAAGATCACAAAACTTGGTATAAGTAAATAAATTGTCATACATATGTTTTCTATAATGCCATGGTAATTAAAATGGCTAATGTTCTCCCCAATACATTGGTGCAGATAGTTCTTTATTAATAACAGCATATAGTAGGTCTTCCACTTTTTGACCTTTAAATCCATCTTCTTAGCTTCACTCTGGCCCATACCTATAAGAATTTCTAAGAATGTTTTTCCAATCAGTAACTCTCAGATACATACATACATTAGAAGAAGCACTCTGTTTAAATTTTAATAATGTCCACACTCTCAAGGCTCACATACTCATGTTGAATTCCATTCAAATTCTCCAATTCTCTTCCATAAAAAAAATACCAGTATCGCATAACCATTACCTAAATCTGTCACTGCCGGAATTCCACGAAAATACCTAACTTTTCATAACCATACAACATTTTGGCCATGAAAGCTCGTAAGATTTATTCATTTTTCGCGATAACTTTACCTCTACATCAGACGCACTGATGTAAAATTTCACACCACACCACACCGCGATAGTCAAATTGCGTTAAACTTTTTACTTTATTCCTTTGATGTTCAAGAAAAGTTAAACCATAAATTTTCAATTCAAAATCGCTGAAAACCTCAAAGTAATTGCACATTAACATTGCTCAAAACGAACGAACTCACCACCGATTTCATACTCGTTCAGTCCAAAAACTTATTGTTCGCCCTTCTTTCAGTTCTACTGCTCGCTAATGTTGTAAATTTACAGCCCTGGCAAAATAACTTTAAGCATCTTTCACTAATTTTAACTTGTTTCATAGATATAAAACGGTGTACAATGCGTTTTTCAGCGATAAGGAAGCAACCAAAGACCACCGAAAATTAATGCCAACGACAGGATACAGATATACGGAGCTCCATACACCGTAAACGATTATGTATGGCACAGAATATCTACTTAGTCGAGCTTATTACGCCTCTAAGGATAATCAAAATGAACCACCATCACTATTCTAACAATATACCTATAGTGTTGGTGAGTTAAGTTGGAACTAACTGAAGTGTATTCTCAAGGAGAAAAGAAAAACTTTCATTTTATGAAAGTCGGATGCAGGACGACGAAAGTTTAACTTTTACACTCTGTGCACTGTGCAGCACACGACTATAATCCATCTATAGGTATATCTTTTGTGTAACCTTTTTCGTACAGGACGACGCATATCGCGCGAACTAACTGAGAACAGTGTGGTATTATTTATGGGTATAAAGGATTGTACGGCACAAAGCGGGCGAATAACACAAAAAAAAAATCATCTTTGAAAAAAGTGCTACTTGAATTTTCCTTGATACTTTCACAGGATACTTAAGGAAGTTTGCACATGAAGCACCTCCTCTACACTTGCTGTCTTATATAGAAGTCTCTTCAAACGAAATTAACTCTTGGACTTAAGTTGGAGCGCATAGTAAGCGTGGACACACAAGCTGCTGATATTCTATTCCCGATGGCGTTTCGTCCTTGTAATGACGTTCACTCTACGACGGATGCCTGCCTGGCAGCAGTATCATCAACTTTGTCAAAAGATTGCATAGTGATGGTAATGTCATTCTTATACTCTTTGAAGAGTCCTGCTGGGTTTTATCCGTAAGAAGAGAATTTAGTTACTGTTGAAACTTGAAACTTTTGTTGTTAGGCCCGAAAAGTTGACCTAAAAATTGTTAACTCATAGCAGTCAACTTTTTCCTGATGGCCCCTTGTGTTTACTTAAAAATGTGTTATATAAGATAAAATTGTTGTAAAGTGCAACTTTCCTTATGATGAAGATGCTTAAAACCATTCAAGTGGATTAGAAGTTGTCAGGCTGTGTAAAGAAGTTTTGAAAAGCAAAGCCCAACAAATAACATAACGATGAATAAATAATGGAACTTTTATTAGCTTGAAGGGAAATTTTTAAAAATATATGTATACAACATAATTTTGTATAAAGCAGGAACTTTAATGTTATAAGCACCGTTGCTTTAAATTAAAAAAAAAAAAAAAACGTCAAACAAATATGTACTAGAAACTTGCTGGCGAAAAAAAAAAATTTCACTTTCTTAAAAGATACTTGTTCATTGAAGATACTTGTTTACGAAAATATAACCGAAAATTCCAAAAATGTTCTATGTCAACAAGTTAGAAACAGTGTTGGCAATTTCGAATTATTTGCAGCCAAATTTGACTGGATTCTTTCGCCCACCCTTAGCTTGAAAAGAAAAGCAAAAGATTATAACTCCAGAGGCCAAAAGCAAAAAAAAAAAAACTTTCAAAAAACTTATTCTGAAAATTTTTTAAATTTTCTTTAATGAAATAATTTTTCAAAATTAAAATTTTATAATCTTAGTTATAGTACGCCGCCGTAGTATAATGGTTATTACGTTGGACAATCACACAGTGCGGCCGAAGGCATCTTTTTGCGGCCAAAAGTCCAAAATAAAAGTTTTGAGTTAGGGGTTTTTTGTCATCAGGTTGTCTAAAGAAGACCCCTAGCAGACGAAAAATTTTCATAGTAGAGTCTCTTGCCTCAAATCCCCCTCATTATCTCAGTCTGAATGTGGCTGCTAAGTTAACGTAGTCACTAATGGACACTTCCATCAAACACGTGTAAAAGTTTTTATTTCCAAGCAAATCTATTGCAATAAAATGGATTCAACAGCTGAAGGTCCGTAAAATAAGTTAAAGAATTTCTGAATAAAAATTCCTAAATAGTACATTGTCAACACTATTTATTTACTTGACAAAAAAAAAATATTTGTTTGAGTGAAAACTTTTTTTTCTTGCTATTTCTTGTTCTCAAAGCTATTTAAGATAGTTAATAAAAGTATTGTGTAGTTTTTGTGCATTAAGGTACTAGTACGGTCTAGAACGCCAAAAAACGCACGATTTTTGGGAATTTTTTTCTCGGAAACTTTATTGGATAATAACATATTTTTTTTTTTAAATAATGAATACATGCGTCAAGAATACAATTTTTTTTAAATTTTTGAATTTTGGCCGAATTATAGAGGGCGCAAACGTCGACTCATCAAAAAATACGTTGTCCCATTATGGACAGTTAATTTCAGGATTGGCTGGACTGAAATAAAAAAAAACAAAGTGGGTTATTTAAAGGAAGGTTTCTTACGAGACAATTTATCACAATTTGTTTTAAAATTAAAAAAAACAAAAAATGTCAGGCTTTGAAAAAATAACTTTTTTTTTTTAAATTCGTTTGGCCATTTTTGGGTCGCCATTTTTTTTGTTCATAACTTTTTGGTCAAATTGTGGTAAATTGTCTTAGAAAACATGAAAACAATCAAGTTGCAACAAGTTTTTTGAAAATCGGTTCTGTAGATCTGGAGATTAACTGTCCGCAATGGGACAATGTGTTTTTTGAAGAGTCAACGTTGGGGGTGTACTACCACCTCTTGTGAGGAATTGACACATCCTCCAAGAGTATCTCTTGTCATGAGAAATGCCGCTCATTAGCAGTTCGGGATCGGCAGATAATTGAAGGTGCCCTCCATTCTTGGTAACACTAACGTAGGAATGGTTCTGAGTCGTAAGTCACTAGATTTAGGCTCTCTATGGGCCATCAATGCCCCTAATTTTAATTTTAAATTTATATCTTTGGCGATGTTAGGTTGAAGTGGCTACCAGCCGCTTTATCGTAATAACATGAGTCTAGACATTTTTCTTCTTAATATTTGATCCATTTTAAGACTGAAAATTTCTAAATAAATTAGATCATTAGTTTCGCCGAAGAAAATCTCTCCCAGATAGAGCCTATGTCTATGGGATCGAACAGGGTATGTGCATAGAAGATGAGAAATCGATTACACCTCTTCCTCATCCAAACAGCTTTGAATAAATTATTACCTATAAGACAGTGTCCGGTTATTTTTTTTTTTTTATTTATTTATTTATTTGGCAGTATTTTGCCATTTAAAAAATTCATTACAATCACTTTATATTATACCTATTAAATAAATCTATTTTTAACATATTCGAATAATTTGTTTTTGAATCTTTGTAAGTTATGCTCATTCTTTAAAATATAAGGAAGACTGTTATAAATATCAAAACCTCTATGTAGAATCATATTAGTGGTCTTAAAGTTTCTAAACCTTGGTAACCTGAAATCACCAGCATTGAGTAAGGCAAAAGGTTGTACATCACCAACGAAAGATATATACTCATACAAATAGTTAGGCAATATATTAAATTTGATTTTAAATATAAATACTATCACATTATACATAATTCTTTGGTTAACACTCATCCATGACAATTTAAACAACATTTCTCTTATTGGGGTAAATCCATTACACATTAAAACAATTCTCATTCCCCTATTTTGAAGTTTTTGTAATCTACTCATTTTTTACTTGCGATATAGGTACTATAGGGCAAGTTCTGCATTTGGAAAAAAAATCGAACTCGAGATTTTGATCAAAGTTGACATTACGATGATAGCGAAGACGAAAAAAGTGGGTCCGGCAATTCCGTCTGTCTGTCTGTATGTCTGTATGTCTGTACCTCGAACTACAGCCTAAACTACCGGAGGTATTTTCTTCAAACTTGGTAGTTAAGGGTCTTCGGTGATTCCCTAGAGGAGAAATTGAAATTTTTTTTTTTAGCTCCAAAACTAAGGGTACCCCCCATACACCCGTAATGCAAAATCTTATTTATCTCGAAAACGGCTCTAACGATTTTGATAAAAAAATTAAGTGTGATATTATGGACATGGACTACATTTTGGTCAAAAAAAATTTTGGGGCAAAATGTTGTTAGGGGTACCTGCCATAGACCCGCTTTTTTATTTTCGACTTTCTCATTAACGGCTCTAAGCATTTTAACCCAATTTTTTTAGCAGGAGTCCCCTTAAGTTTAAAATAATATTGTATATAAAAATATTCGAAAAAATATTTATTGGGTTTAAAAAAAAAAATTTAAATCAATATCTTTAAAACCTATGAACGATTATTTTTTGAAATTATTTCCTAAAACCAATATTATTAAATACTTAAAATTCGCATCCCACATTTTTTTCTTGAAAAATTTTAGAGAAATTTCTTATATAAAAATTTTATTTAATAATAAAACGATTTTTTAAAGTTTATTTGCATAAATTCATACTTTTCCGGAAACCAGACGGCAATTTTATGCATTTGAACATTATTATCTCATTAAATCCATGTTTTATATTTATAAAATGTATTTTAAATTCCAAAGTACTTTTACATAAGAGCAAGTTCGTGCGATCCAGTCGTGCATTTTATTTATTATTACACATAAATAAAATACCTGAGCAATACTCAAAGTGTGGTTTTTTCGCATTCGACTCAGGAAGTACAGTTTTTTTGATATCTTCTTACATACATAATTAGCATGATCATCTAAAGTTAATTTATCATCAATTACAACACCTAAATATTTTATTTCATTTACTGTTTCAATATTATTACTATTTATATTGATGCTTCTATTAGTAGAACCATTTAAAACCATAGCTTTTGTTATATTTATATTTAATTTTAACAAATTACTGTCAAACCAGTCTTGTAAATTTTGAAGATCTAAATTAATTTTATCTATACATTCATCGATATTATTACAAGAAATAAACAGTAAAGCATCATTACGGAGCTGATTTACAATCTACATTAGGATACCAAAACAATAGAGCGTTTCAGATCAAGCGTTGGCCCGATCTGTTCTGTGTGTTAAAAGTATTCTATCTTATTTAACCTCTTTATTGAATCTTGTTTCAAAATAAGTTTACTTGTCGCGATGGTTATATCTAAATTACCCTATAAGGCTAATAAAGGTAATGTTTTTGTTTCATTTGTTGGTGAATTCGTCAGCCTTACAGTTCCCTGGAATGTCCGTCCCTATGTTCTGGCATCCAACAGAGCTGAATATTGAACTACTCTCCAAAGAAGATAAACGCAGTTAAGGGTTGTTATAGAGTCAGTTAATACGAGTAGAGATCGAGTTCAGTAAGAATCGGTAGGATCGGTCTGATTACCAAAGTATAAAGCAGGATTGGAGGTCCCATTTTTTCCAATAGCTTTTTTACATGAGAAGAGTGGCACTATGGCCTTTTCGACTCTTTCTTTTATATTAGGTTTCCAGTATAATTTTATATCTATAATAAGACCAAAGTATTTTGCTTCCTCTGAGAAAGCTAGTGGAAAACCTTTTAAAGTAGGATTTACATGAGGAGTTTTATATTTCCTAGAGAATAGATCAAGTTCCGTTTTATGGGGGTTGAAGCCTAGGCCACAGTTTTTCAGCTTTTTGTATATGTTCTTTTAAGATTTTATGGTACTTTTCTGATACGGCAATAGCAACATCGTTCGCATAGGCAACTCTGCGCTTCTAGGCATGTCAGCAGCTCAGTTACCAAGTTCCAAAGAAGGGGAGAAATAACATCACCTTGAGGTGTACCTCTACCAACATATTTTTAAGCAGAAAATCCGCCCAGTCTTGAATTGATAATCCTGCCAGTCAGTATTTGGTTAATTAGCTCTAAATGGATTTCAATCAATTTTTCATTTTTTTTTAAAGGAATGATGATAGGCTTATAGATCTGAGATCTTTTGGATTTACTTGGGAATATTTACCGGCTTTAGGTATGAACACAATCTTAACTTCTCTTTATAACAGAAGAATGTGGATTGGATTTAAGCGGAATTTTCTAAGAAATTGATTAAATCTTGTTTTCATGTAAATCTTGGAAGCAATTATTATTTCCAATATTAAATTATTAAATCCAATGAAACCCATTTTTTGTTTTTTTTTTTTAAGTGAAAAGTCAACAAGTAATATTTTACTAGATTTAGAATTTTAAACTGGCAGCTTTATTCTTCATTAGACAGTGATAGATAATGAAAATCAAAGACCAACAAAAATATTCAAACAAGGAATTAGCTTTGTAACTGCATCCCATTTTATCATTGAATAATTTCGTGTCTATACAAGTTCAGAAGTATCTTTCTTCCAAGCACGTTATTATTTCTTAGATTAGGCTTGAAGTCTTATAGTCTTTTCCCCCTGCAGAACTGGTTTTAGTGTTAATTTCTTTGATCTGCCAAAAGTAAAATAAAATAAATAAACAGCTCGAAGAGAACCAGGACCTAGTGACTTACAACTCTCAACCATTCCTATGTGCGTTTACAACGAATGGAAAAGACCTACAATTTTCTGCCGATTCCGAAATGAGCAGCCGTTTTCATGACAAGAGATAATCTTGGAGGATTTGTCAATTCCTTACAAGAGGCAGTACACCTTCGAACAAACTTTTTGCAGCGGCTGAGAATCGAACCCAAGACCTTCTGCATGAAAGTACATAGTAAAATTGCTTACTTTTAACTTTTGAAAATCTGTTTCCGAAGTCTATGCTTACCATGAATTAATTATTTCAATGACAATTTCGCCGTCGAGAAAATCCACCACTTACTGGTCAAAAGAGCTTATTTATATTAAGTTATAAAAGACACAGTTTTTGACTCTCTAAAGTTTTGAATTAATTCAAAGCCTTTTGAACCTGCAGTGCTGAAAATAACTCAAAGAAGTTTATATAACACGAAATTTTATTATTATTAACTTTGTTTACATTTGAAAAACACAAACATTTCCTTAGAAATTTATTTTGTACTTAAATTAATTTATCCCCTTTCACCAACACCCACCTCCATCCTGATGACAGGTTATTTAGCAGAAATCCAGCAAATAATTCGTGAAATAGAAAATGAGTAATTAGTCTCATTGGAAGTTTTTCTTTGCCAAAAAAGAAACTTTTGTTTTTTTCTCTTCCAAAAAGCAATCTACACTACAAGAAAAAGTTTAAGGTTATAAAAGCTTAAGCAAGGACATCTGGTTGCTTGTAATTTACTCTCAATAAGTCTTTCTTGGACGAAGAAGTTCACGTCGTGTTGGCTCTTGGCTGGATTACAGTGAAAAAGAAGTCAGCAAGTGTTTTATTTTAACTTGCAGCATCAGCAGCGGCAGCAATGAAATCGGATACGTTATGATGTGGCGTCCTGGGCAACGAATCTTCCATTCAAGGAGCAAAAGTATCGCAAAAGTAGACGAAGAAGTTTATTGAAAAGTTAATAACTGAATTTTACACTTAAATAAATGTTTGTGTACTTTGGCCGAAATGCACACTGGAGCAATGATAGAACTTTTTTTTTTCTTTTCTTTTTTGTTGCCAAAGTCCGAGTTTGGAACGGATACCAATATTTATTTTTGTTCTGGATTTTCCGAACTAAAGTTTTGTTGCTGCTCATTGCTTTTGGGGAAAAGTTCATAAATTGTTTTTGCTACTTTTCAAGGTAACCATTGGGGAGGTGTTGGTTTTCATTACAAGAACTCAACAAAACATACGAAGAAATA
Organism: Philhelius festivus; assembly: GCA_963931855.1. NCBI lineage: Eukaryota > Metazoa > Arthropoda > Insecta > Diptera > Syrphidae > Philhelius > Philhelius festivus. Next base: position 84,948,617 of record OZ007557.1, on the reverse strand, counting down.
AAGATAAGACAAATCGACAAATTGATATTAGCTATATAGGGCTAGGGTGTAACTAAGGAGAAAGTTTTTTGTTCGCTTCTTTTGAAAACTGAATGGATTTGCAGAAAAGTTTTTAGTTAAGATTGTCTAAGTTATTTTAACGCGTGGGTTATTTGGAAATTGAAAGTATCTACTAAACAAAGAGTTTAAAAGTAGAAAAATATCAGTTATGTCAATATTTCATGTTCGAAACTATGTTTTAATAAACGAACTAATAGGACTTCAAACGTGTTAGGATTAAACACAAAAAAAAACATTTGGACAGGTTTAAATTTCACAGGAAAAGATATTACAATGTTTGGACTTCGTAGCTCATTTAGAAGCGATATCCCTAACTTAAGTCAAATTACTCTAAAGCTGGCTATATTGGTTTAAATAAGAATTTGTTTCTCTCAAAACGTTTAAGATGATCGTTAATTATTTGGCCTAAGACTTACACATTGATCATCGATAGTTACGTGACTAAGTTTTTGATAAAATTTTGGAAATGAGTTTTATGCAGAATATTTTTAAAGGTTTAAAAAACATTGCATTTCTTGATCTTGATCAAAAAATATAAGAATATTTCTTGAAACTTTGATATCTCAAAAAGTAGTGGTTAATTTTTTTTAATTCTCATATATTCATAATAATGAAAACTTAAAATTGGAGTACCAAAATTTGTTTTTAAAAACGAGTTGTCTTAGCCCTTAAAAAATGAATTTTATGCTTACGAAAATGTTTCTCTGATAACATTTATTTATGAAACTCTAACTCTCTTTAACACAAATGCAAGTTCTTGCGATCCAGTCGTCCAGTCGTATTTTCAATGTTCTAGCTAACGGCACCAATTTTGATCGCAATTTTTATGTATGAGGTTCTTAATATTGACATAGAGTTTTCTAATAGAAACTGGTAGATGTTAAAATGGAATAAATCAAGTTGTATGTGATATATTAAAAACTTTAATTTTTTTCAAAGGTATATCAATGACATTAAGTGTCGAATATGAAATCGTTAGAATGGACCCACAGTTTTGCTGGGTAACGCAAACTCGAGAGGTCTTAATTTAATGACTCTCTATCATTGCGATCGCAATGTTAATGTTGAATTTGAACATAAAACTAAAAGAAACCCACAAGAAAAAGTGTAACAGCCATATTTATAAACTCATTATAGTGAGTACATAAGGCTATGCAACCCTTATAATGCCTCTAAACGCAAAATCGTTATTTATAAAACTTATGTGACGTTGAATAGAGGCATTATAAGCTAAACGCGTTTGGAGGTTGAATAGTGCCTACATAAGGATACTTTAGTATTGAACTGTCACATTCACATTCACTTTGACATCACATTGAATTATAAAGATTATCAACAAAATAAAATGACTTTTACTTGATATTGAAACTAAAGCTTTGTTGATTTTATTTATTGAAAACTAAAATGTTATATTATTATATTAAAAACAAATTATTGAGAAATAAAAATTTATAAATAGACTTGTTGGTGATCTCCTTCCACGCATCTTTTTTCATCCGGTGTTAGTGTTGCTAGTTTTGTTTTGGATTATTGAATTTTATCCTCAATAAGTTTCTCTGAGGAGTAGCTATTTCCAGCTATAGGATAAAATGAATAACAATTTAATTACCGGTATTGTGCTAGACATAATGATATACCTTATTTGATGAATCAATCAAAAAATGTCTTCTTCTCCTAGAATTTTGTTATTTGGTTCTGTACCTTTATAACATTTCTTATTTATTAAAACGACGGTGGTGTGTGCATTTAGTAACAACAAAATATCAATATATTTATTCAAAAATAAAAAAATGAGCAAGTTTATAAGTTAAATCGAATGCAATTGCATGAATAGCATTGGTGACAGTGCAAAGATCGCCCAGTAGTGTTACTGGTTCTCCACAATGTTCCAACTCGGATGGCGAGGCTGACAAAGAAGATGGTGTCAAATATGAAAGAATTGTGTGCTTCTTTGCTGGTAAAGGCACATCATTAGTGTTGGCCCTCAAGGATATTCCTCAATATGCTGAGCGTCGACTGAGTATCGATTCAACAAGATCCACCAATAGTACCCAAAGCAATAATTCCGATATTCAACAGCATTTGCAGTCCATGTTTAATCTTCTTAGGCATGAAGAGACTCTTAAAATGGCTGTTAAAGTGGAATCCCAGCGACCCAACCGTACGCGATATCTAGTAATTGCATCTCGTTGTTGTCTGAGAAACGGTTCTGAGAGAAAACGTTGAACAGGATCTCGGTGTCAATCGAAATGTGGCAAACAACAGATAAATGACACTAAAACTCATGATTATCACCTTCACCAACAACATCAGAATCAGAGTGGCAAAATGAGAACAGATTGCAACAGGAGGAGCAAAACCCTTCTCTAGAGGCAGAAGATGTCTTCGACAAACGGCGATCTGCTATGAGCAATCAACTGCGCTCGACAAATCGCTGTTCAAAATCCGATTCGGATAAATATGAATCTTGTGCGGAAGATATATAGAAGAATCTTGTTTACTGGGCATAGACTGCAATGAGAACACCACTATTGGCCTGGTTGTTCCAATTCCAATACTCGCCGGTACAACAATTCATTTAGATGGTGACGGGGGATTCAGTGTGTGTTTGGTAAAACGCATATTTTAAAACCAGTTTCTGTTCAAGCAATGGGGTCGGCGTTACAAACGCTTCATAAAGTATCTCAAAAGCCTCGAGAGAATAATTTTTACCCGGGTGGACCCACGCATGATTGGGTGTCAAATTATGAACGGCGTGTTGAGTCCGAACAATCGTGTTTAAATGAGTGGAATGCCATGGATTCTATAGAAAATAGACGTCCTCCTTCGCCTGATGCCATAAGAAATAAACCAAGAGAAAAGGAGGAAACACAGCGTGTTATTAAGATTAAACTCAAAGAAATTATTATGCCTGTCGATTTAGATGAAGTTACATGTAAGTATATTCGAGGACCTTTGGAAGATGATATATGGACTTGAGCGAATACAAATCATTTATTGACAAAGAAATGCTTATGATCCTTGGCCAGATGGATGCTCCAACAGAAATCTTTGAACACGTATATCTTGGTTGGATGATGATGAAAAAACCAATCTATTGAAACATTGGGATAACACATTCAAATACATAACGCGTGCTAAATCGGAAGGCTCAAAAGTACTTGTCCATTGTAAAATGGGAGTAGGTCGATCAGCGTACGCCATGAAAGCTTACAACTGAGAGTTCCATCACGCCTTGCAGCATGTCAAGGAATGTCGCAGTCGCAGTTGCATTAAACCAAATAAAAACTTGCTTTCCTTAAATTCAAGATGTGTTTTTTCCTTTGATAAACTGCTGAGTATTATGAAGGCTAAATGTAATAGATTCTTACTTTTTGGTACTTTATTTGACATAAGCTCATTACAACTATGCAGGGTAGGCAAATGTTTTATAAATATGAATTTGCATAGTGGATGCATAAGTCCTTATGCAGTGCATAACTATACACGCGTTCAGCGAATTCTAATAAATAAGGCTGTAATTGTCTGATAATTCTTTGTGCATAGTGTTCATTCTGGCATCAGCTGTGTGGCGTACATCGCAATCATGTTAGAACCTCATGTCATTCACACTCGCAAATTTGAGTTAAAATAGATTGATTATCATGGATCTATAGTGCTCTCTGTAGTGGTGCTGGCAATGCCAAGCCGTTTTTGGAGAAATATGGGCAGGTAGAACGCGGCTCTTAATCCGCACCAAAAAGTGACATTTTCAAAGATCTATTTCCACTTTTGGACTTCGTGTGAATTGGCATTAGCAAAATCGAGAAGTTGATTATTTGTGTATCTTTGGGTTTATATTTATATTCATTTCTTGTTTTGGTTTTGCTTTTTTTTGCATTGAAATGGAGTGTTTGTTTCCTACTTTTTTTTACTGATATTGCTTCGAAAATTATTCGAATGATCATTCGATTCTTCAAATCATTCGAATACTAATATCTCGATTCTTTAAATCATTCGATTATGCCCAACACTAATTGGCATCATATAAAATCTATCAATTTTGCTTATTGGCGTATCCGTTCATCCATAAATGAGACTTTTCGGTCAAGATGAAGATGAATTCTTTTCTGTAATTCAGTAAAAATGTATATATTATTTAGCTTTTTTAACATTTTCGATATATTTTCATAAATTCCTTATATAGTTCAAAAAATCATATGACATAGTTCAAACTTATTCTTGGACTTATTTTAGCAATTTAAAGAATATTATAGATATATATGTATTATATTATCACTCATTTTTTTTAATTTTAAGAGCAATTTTGTGCGACATCCATTCGGGTATTTTATTTGTACAATATGCGTAAAATTACACTGAAACTTTCCGACAACCTTTTCCTCTCATTCAACGAACAACAAAAACAAAAGAATTTATTATTACATGACATCAAAAAGGACTTTGCCCTCGTATAAAGGTTATCTCGAATGATGTCGCTGTTGGCATGGTACCGTGCATTAAAATTAATGTCACAATTATTGTGAATTAAAACAACAGAAAGCTCACACCTCGCAGACGACACAACTATAAACCCTAGCCCACGCTTTGGGTGACATAGCCCCGCTTTGCTGAGTTAGAGCGTGTGTGTATAGATGTGTTGTACTCCCCTAATCGCATGCGAGAAGCTATCGGCGAAAAGTTTTTTCCTTTTTGCATTTTGAGCGTGAGCGAAGCGAATGAGCGGGTGTTCTGGATGGCAGATTGCTGAACGTTGAATGCATAAGGAACAAGGATGTTGAGTGTCGGAAGGAAGCTAATTGAAAATTATATCTCTTAGGAAATTTCACACAAAATAAAGTAAAGTAAAGTTATGTCCTGGAATTTCCTTTTCGGAGACAAATAAATATATGCATGTTTTTATTGTATACACCTAGGTCGTTAAATAGGTGTGCGGATGCTTTCAAATGACGCACTCAGGAATGATGAGTTTTGTGGGAAAATAATAATTGCGGGAACTGACATAATTAATTAGTACTTATTTTATTAAGTTTATGAACTTTTCAAATACAGTTAATAATTAAGCATGTAGCTTGAAATCTCAACTTCAAATAAAGTCAACTTTTGTGAAAACCATATACTAAAGAAATATAAGAACAAAATACTTGTATTTAATAATCAGTTCGAAATAAAACCATTTCCAAGATAAAATAAAATATTTATAGCAACAACATATTTAATTTAAAAGGAAAAATGAATTATTTCCACATTTTATACAATTCATACGAATTTTCTTTGAATTACTTCATTTCATACTCTTAAACTAGTCTTACATTATTATATGCTTAAAACAAACGCTTATGCCGCATTGACACGACTATTTATATTTTACTATATTAATGAAAGCTTCAATCACATAATCCTAAAAGAATCTTTTTAATATATTTGAGTTTCGTTCGTTATCTGAAATGCACCACCGCCCATAGAAAAAGAAATATCAATCCTCAGGCTCCACTTCTGGTGTTGCCCTTCCTTCAATTCTTTTTAATTTCAGCTTTGCAACCATACTCTCCCCGGAGCCCAAAAGCTTTGGTTTCCCGGGAAGCGACAAAGAGAGAGCCATATTAGTAGCTACAATCACTTACAACCAGAAATGAACACCCTGAGGACAATACAGTCAACCAACCTTTTACATTTTATTTTTTCGTCATCAAAATTTTATATAAAAATAATTAAACTTAAGTCACTGTACTTATATAGTTGGGCCCCCTATGGGCCAACAAATGTAAATTTTCATACATGTGTAGTATCTTATTAGTTGTAAGCCAAATTATAAATAGTATGTTCAATAAAACAAAATTAAATTGAGTAGTAGCTACATCCAATTGCTAGCTTTAATCGTTTATGGTTAGAACTAAGTCGGTATCTCATCGCCTTCAAACCTCTTACTTTTATTCTTGATTAATGAAAACATCTTTGAAAAATTCTTTCACCTATGTCTTATGACGGTCCAAGAATTTCACCTCTCGCATCGTAATATTAATGCCCCAAAAATGCTTCTAACATCATTTGTATAAGTAAAATTTAAAGACTACGTTTATGTTTATAAGTATGAATGAATGAATGAAAAATTGGGGTATAAAAACACTGCGACCTAAAGATCTATTGTGTCCCCCATCTAGAACTGGATGAGGTTGGCTCATTACTACAGTTCTTCCTCCAAATCTGCTCCTCTGAGGAATCGAAGTATTTGGAGTATTTTAAGGGATGATAATTCACTCTCCTTTATGTGGTGCTTGCCCAGATACCTGTGCCTTTGATGCACGAGTGTATCACATTTCCCCAGTATGTGGTCGGGTGTCTCTTCGTGAGTGTTGCAGAATCTGCAGGTCGCGTTGCTCACTAAGCCAAGGATGTTGAGGTGTCTTCTCAACCTACAGTGGCCTGTGAGAAGCCCCGTGATTTTCCTGAGGTTGTTCCTACTTAAGCTAATGCAGTTTAGAAAACGCTCTCGGTTGTAGTCCCCGAGTAATAGTTTTGCCTGTCTTAGCTTAGGGAGTTCTTTCCAGATCTTTGATCTTTTTGTCTCCTCTTCTGTTTTGATTTTGTTTTTGATCACGTTTTCTCCTATTCCGCAGTAGGGCTCTGGCCCTGTAAGGGGTGTCGATGCACCTATTTTTGCTAAGGAGTCTGCCACTTCGTTGCCCTGGACACCAACGTGGCCTGGTACCCAATGAAGCGTGACAGTGTTATTCTTGCCCAGTTTATTAAGCTTAATCACGCATTCCCAAACAAGTTTGGAGCTGATGGTGTAGGAGCTTAGTGCTTTTAGTGCAGCCTGACTGTCTGACATGATGGCAATGTTTTGGTTTTTATATTTTCTATCGAGGTTTCTTCCAGCACATATGCCTATGGCATTTACTTCTGCCTGGAATATGCTAGTGGACTGTCCCATCGGTAAGGAGAGTTTAGTTCTAGGCCCAAAAACTCCAGCACCAGTCCCTTCAGCCGTCCTCGATCCATCTGTGTACCATTTGATGGTATTTTCTTTAAGACTATAGTTTATTGTTTCGCCTATCCAGTCTTTTTTGCAACTTAACTCCGTTTTGAAATGTTTTTCGAAGTTATATCTTTTGATCATACCATCTCTTGGGATGTCAATGAGGTTTGTTACTGAGGACCGGATTATCGAATCTTTTTCCCTGTTTCCAATAATCTTACCCATCCCAGTACCCTCCTTGGCAAATCTCATTATGGCTCCCTTAGCAGCATTTTCAATAACCACGTGTAGTGGCGTCAGATGAAGGATGGTTTCCATCGCTGCTGTAGGGCATGTTCTCATTGCTCCTGTTATGCATATACATGCAAGCCTTTGCAATTTGTCTAGTGATTTCCTAGTTGTGTTTAGTTCGGTTCTTTTATGCCATGCAATTGCCCCATAGGTAATGATGGGTCTTACCATCATGGTGTACATCCATCTTATGATGTTTGGTTTGCAGCCCCATGATTTACCTGCAAGTCTCTTGCATATCATGAGGGCCTTTGTGGCTTTCCCGACAGTTATTTCGACATGCTTGTTCCAGAGGAGTTTGCTATCTAGTGTAACTCCTAAATATTTGACCTCCCTCTGGGTGTCGATTACATCTCCCGCCAACCGAATGGGTTTCATGCGAGGTAAAAGTCTTTTACTGGTAAATGGTACTATCGTTGTTTTGGTAGGGTTGATGTTAAGTCCTACAGATATACACCATTTCTTGGTTATAGACAGTCCTCTCTGGACTATATCACAGAGAGTTTCTTCGTATTTCCCCAGTGCCGTTATAACGATGTCATCAGCAAAGCCAATACATCGAATCCCTTGGGAGGTTAGACTTTCTAGTAATTCATCAACTACAAGACTCCACAGCAAGGGTGATAATACCCCTCCCTGCGGACAGCCTCTTGTTGTGATGACTTTCTGGACGTTTAGTCCTGCGTATGCTTCCGCCGTTCTTGTACTAAGCATTTTACTTATCCATCTGACTATAGTGCTAGGAACACTCTTCCTTTCTAGAGCCGAATGAACTGCTTCGTGAGAGGTGTTGTCGAAGGCCCCCTCAATATCAAGGAAGGCGCATAATGCCGTTTCTTTAATATCTAAAGCTCTCTGTATTATATTCGTTAGTTCATACAGAGCGGTTTCTGTGGATCTACCCGCTCTGTAAGCATGCTGACGGTGATTTAGGGGCATGTTTACTAATACTTCCGATCTAATGAAGTTATCAATTACCTTTTTATATGAAGGTTTTTATAATACAAACTCTATATACTACTGAAATAAATCAGCCAAGTAGAAGACTTAGCACTATTATTGGACTTGTTGAATTATTGATTCAAATTAGCTTTTTTGGCCTTTAGTCCACAAAAATTGGCGTTTCGTCCGATTACAATCCTAATCTTTGTTGGATATAGTTAAAATTGGATTTTTGTCAAAAAATTCATGTAAGATGAACTGAACTTAACAAAAATTGCGTATTGACAAGGTCCTCACAAGTCAACTGATGAGTCCATGTGAGATCACCCGGACGAAACGCCAATTTTTGTGGACTAAAGGCCAAAAAAGCTAATTTGAATCAATAATAATAATCCTTACAATAATCCTTACTCTCATGAATATGTTATCTCACGGCACATTTTAACTCGTGTTATGACTGTAAGGGACCTTGGAGTTCTTTTTACACCCAATTTAGATTTTTCTGCTCATATTAATAAAATCGTGAATAAGGCTAATTCAATGTTAGGGTTTATTAAGCGCTGGTCTAAGGAATTTGTTGATCCCAATGTCACCCGGGCTTTATACAACTCCTTGGTGCGTCCCCATCTTGAGTATGCATCGCAGGTTTGGACTCCTCTTTATGATATTCATATTGAGAGATTAGAATCTGTGCAAAGAAACTTTACTCGTTTTGCCTTGAAAGGACTTCAATGGAATGATCCTTCGTATGTCCTCTCTTATGACCAACGATTATCTATTCTTCAGATGCAAACTTTGGAACAAAGAAGAACAAAAAATGATTTGGTATTTTTCCACCAATTAATAACAGGCGTCACAGATGCACCAGATCTTTTATGTTCGGTTTATTTTAATTATCGGGGAGGAGGTTATAATCTTCGAGGCCTCGATATGGTTAAGGTCCCAACACACAGGACCAACTATGGCATTCATGAGCCCTTGACACGTATGGGTAGACTTGTAAATTGGAATTCAAATATTTTTGATTTTAATATAAATAAATGTAAATTAAAAAACCTTCTCAAAACCAGTGGTCCACGCTCCTAAATGTTCTTTGTTTCCTGTTATGTTATTGTTTTGTTCTTACGTAATATTATTTGTGTCAGTGTTAATTGTAATAGAGTTTGCCTACTAACAACTAACACTGCACTAAATGATGAGCCGGTGGTATAACACAGTTCTCTGTGTTGGCAAACCATTGGTCGAAAGACGGAGCTTGCTATAAGCTTTCTTCGACCAATTCTGATAGTGTAAAAAATAATTCAACAAGTCCAATAATAGTGCTAAGTCTTCTACTTGGCTGATTTATTTCAGTAGTATATAGAGTTTGTATTATAAAAACCTTCATATAAATATTCAATGCCAGGCCACGGGCAAAAAAAAAAAAAAAAAAAAAATTCCAACATTAATGATTACAATCCTAATCTTTGTTGGATATAGTTCACATTGGATTTTTGTCAAAAAATTCATGTAAGATGAACTGAACTTAACAAAAATTGCGTATTGACAAGGTCCTCACAAGTTATCAATTACCTTTTCCAAAGTTTTCAGTTTTATAAGTATGTATGAGCATTAATAAATCTTATATCTCTCATTAAACTTTTTATGAAAACTCAATACAAATTTTGAAAACCGAAAAAAAAAAATTGATGAAACTATTAAAGAAACCCATATTTTGCTTTGAAACTGCTTAGCCGATTTTGATAAAATTTGTATGTGTCCTTTTATTAGAATGATTTACCATTCGATATGAAACAATTTTTTACCAAGCAATATTAACAATCCCTATCAGAGAACCATTTTTACTTTCTAATTATTGACCTTCAAAAATAGATTTAACTCAAAACAATTAGTAGAGACACAGGGGTCTAATGACATATTATTATTATTGATATTATTGGCTTAACCGATTTAAATTTAATTTTTATTATGGAGAAGCTTATAAAAGGTCCTAATACCATTACATACCAAAAATTTCAAAAAAAAATTGTATTTTCAGATTTGGAAAAAAAGAAAATTCAACATTTAAAAAATTAATTCCTTTTTTGGAAATGTATTATCAAATTTGGAGTGCCGAAATTTTTTCTTTCAAATATGTGTTCTTAAAAATTTTATATGAAGAATTTTTCGTAATTTACCAAGGATATTTTGGATTATGATTTTTGGGTGTAATCCAAGAAAAAAAAATCGTTCTACAGTTTTGGTCTATCTGCAATTTCGACATCATTTTTCGGGGGTTCAAGAAAAGACCGACTTTAATCTATCCATGTTAACGAAATAGGCTCTGTCAATACGTATGGTACAAACTTTGTTTAGAACTTTGTGTTAATATCTTATTGAGGTCATCAGATATCCGATTTCTAAACCTTTTATATTTTTACTTGTGACTTGTAGGCAGATACTAAAAGGCAAGTTATGCATTCGTAAAAAAAATCGAGCTTTGATTAACAAAGTGGGTCTCGCAATTCTCTCGGTCTGTCTGTTCGACTACAGCCTAAGCGGCTCGGCCGATTTTCTTTAAACTTGGTAGATATCATTTTTAATTTATCCCCTCACACACATTTTTTTTTAAGACCAAAGATAAGACGGTACCGCCATTTTTCTCGAAATTTTACAAATATGTATCTATTTTTTTCAAAAACTGTTTCACAGATTTTTAAATTTCATTTAGTTAAAGCTATATAATGGTTAAAAAAAAATGTCCGAAAAATGATAAGCATTGGTTAACCTATATAGAACCATTTTTTTTTTGTTTTTGAGTTTTTCAAAAACGGTACAACCGAAAGTGTGAATAATTATTGTGTATTCAAATTTTCAAACAAAAATTGTTAGATTTAAAAACAAAAATTAAAAATCTTTTTTTTAAAAACTCAATATTTCGAAAACACCATGTTCAATTTTTTTGAAACTTGACAGATAAAATTTTCTTAATACATTTTACAAGGTGTGAGAACTTTTTATTTTACCTAAAAAAACGGTACCCTCATATAAATGTTAAAAAATGGTTTTCGAAAATCGTATTTTTCTCGAAAACAGCGCCTAGAATTTTGATAATTTCTTTTTCTTAATTTTTATTGTACCTAGCATAGCAATATTTGTTTTTGAAATTTTGAATTTTTCATTAGCGACATAACGGATTTTAATGAAATTGTTTCAGTGAAGCTTCTAAAAAGTTTGAACAACATTGCATTTCAAAACTTAAAAAAATTTTTTTTTTAATTTAAATTTTTTTTTGAAAATTCGATATTTATAAAAACGGGTCAATAGCAAATTTTTTTTCTTAAAAATGTTTTTAAAATTTTGTGTATAAAATCACATGGCATTCTGTTTTAATCTCTTATTACTTAAAGAGTTAAAAAAAAGAATTTTATGCTTTTGAACAGTTTTCTGTAAAAATATTAATTTTTTAAATACATACTTAGTCTTGTACATAAGAGCAAGTTTGTCCGATCCTTTTACAACTTTTGAAACTCTGAGATATTTGATTATAAGTGCAGGTACAAGCGACCCAGTTCTGTATTTTATTTTTTTAAATTATTCTCAGGTGAAGACTAACCTTGATAGCGAAAAATAGATGACGGGTTTGAGTTCAAAAAATCTCTTCTAAAAGTTGTGTGTTTCAACTAAAAGTTTACCAATGTGTGTAAACATCTGTACTTAAAGAATAAATTGTGCTTTTTTTATGCGATTTACTCAAAAATCAATACAAATTGCTTTTTACAAGAGGTCCCGTAATTAAAACGTTGACATGTTCTCTTTCCTTAAATAAAATATGGTGATTAATAAAAAAGTTTATTATTACCTTTGATGTATTAATTTCTTTTTTATGACTTTTTTGGACTTCTTAATCTGTGTTTTGTAAAGTATAAACTCCAAATGCCCCATAGCATTATTAAGGAGTGACATGTTTACTAGTAGTTCTTGAACCTTCAAATATATAGGTCCGACGTTATCCAGATACCTTGTATAATCCCTTAATTTATTAATGATTTATAGGAACTCATAAGTACAAATCTTATCTATTTATTTTATTTTATTTATTTTTATTTTATTTATTTATTTTATTTTATTTATCTTCGAAATAAGTTAATGAGTATATTATGTGGGTCATTTTTAAAATTATGAAATCATACATTTTAATTTATTCAAAAATAACACTAAAACTTTACACAACATTTTTAACAAAGGTTATGTTAACGTTGAACAAAGTTGTGTTAAAAAAGGTTTCTTTAAATTGTATACATTTTAAATTGTAATAAATTAAAAAAATAATTATTAAGGAAGGAAATCAATTGATTTAAAGGACTATTTAAACCAAATTGTTGTCAATAAAGGACCTTAATAACTGTCCTGTGCAACATCAGAATTAACATTATCTTGGTATTAAATTATTCTCACAATAGAAATTTCTTGCTTTGATTAATATTTATATTCCTACTTATATCTTATATCTTATCATACAAATATTATCAGCATAACTCCTTCTTAATCACTCCCTTTTACAAACTTCAACATCCTTTGGCACACAATATCTTATAAAACAAAGCAAGTTCAACCCAAAACCAGACATTAGACTCCATAAAATCTATAGCAAAAACTCCCTTCATCGCCCTTGTAATGTCTACTTTAGCAAAATTAAAGCTTTCATCACTTACCCTGGGATTATCAATTAAACTTGCAGAATTATTGCAGAAAATAAAGCACAGGCCAAAACGAGTGGCTGTTTCTAGGTGTGTTGGTATGTTTTGTCCTGTGCTTTACACAAATAGATAAAACATTGTTCATTCCAGGTCCTAGCAACGCTGTTTGTTCTTATTAGCATTTTGTTTATATCCACAAGGTTAAGAGTTAAGTTTTCTACAAGGTTGTCTCATTGTTGTCTCATATTTTAGAGACTGAATTAGGCGGTTAAACTAAGCTTAGGTAAGCCACAAAATCAACATTTATAGCTTTACTTTTATCCATATTAAATAAATCCGCTCAACGCAAGATGATTTTGGTTGTGTTAAGTAAATTGTTTGAGAAATTTAATAATTCTTTGGCTAACGAAAATAAAAGCCTTTAATATATTTATTAAACTGTTATATGAATCTTTTGTATTTTGTTTTTTACAGAATTACACAGTAAACACATAATAGAAATTTATAGTCTTCTCCATCATCGAGAAGCAAGGTTTTATTAAAATCTCAAGAACGGGAACAGATTGTTGGTTGGGAATGTTTACTACTCTAGTATTTAGCAAACATGAATATTGGTAGATCCAATATTTAATGTGCGAAATCGCAGTATTTATCTACTAGTATTTGAGGAACACGATTTGCAGCATATAAGATCAAGTGTTGGCCAAAACGAACCAGAAGGAATGGCTTAAAAAGAAGTTTATATATTAATTCGTACTCACTCTCAAAAAACTGGACTCAAGATTTGAATTTACATGAAAACTTGAGTTTTCAATATACATAAGTTATAATAAGTGCTAAGGCCGACTGAGGTAAACTATTTGAGTCTTTTAAAACCAATTGATCGCCAATTAGGTACGTAGAAATAAGTTTATCCTTTAATTTTTGAAAGAAGCTTAGGCTGAGAAACAGTGACTCAAATAAGGGTAGGAAAACACATTTTCACGAGTCGACACTTGTACAACTCTTCGAATTTGAAAACTGGGGAATAGCTCTTGCAATTTTTTAAAGCGTGGGCCATCTAGTTGTTTCTTTTTAAATCATAGATTATTTTGACACTGACAGCTGTTTTTCGCTCGATATCTTGACAGAATGTCAATATCATAATTCCGCGGCACAAAATGCATCGCTTTACGCTTGAGCAACGTTGGGAAATATTGAAAAGTTATTTCCAAAGTGAGTGTTGTTGTGGCCCAAACAGTGCGTTTTTTGATAAGAAGTTTTGGCCGAAATAGAGCCACCCACCGCGCCTGCTGTTCGCATGTTTGTGAAAAAAGCTCATGAAACTGGTATGTTAGTGGACAACACTCATGGTCCCCGTCTTCGTACGGTCCACAGGTGTGAAAAAAAGCAGATACAACCAAACTTTCGTTCATTTTCATATTCTCTCGGTCTCGGTCAGAACGAAACGACTGGAAAAAAATATTTTATTGAATGAACGATTGAAAACATATCGTCTTAGTCTCGTTCGGAACGAAACGGCTGGATAAAAACTGATTCAGATTGAATGAACGAATGATTGAAAAGATCGAATCCTTGAACCAATCAATCATTGATTGATTCGATCTTTCAAAATGAACGATTGGCACAGCTCTAAAAGGCACACGATCATTCGCTTTGTTATCGCTTCGCACTTTGGGCCTTAGAGCAGCTTGAATTGGACAACGATGTTGGGCGAAAAATTATCTTTTCCGACGAGGCGCATTTTCATCTCGGCGACTATGTTAACAAACGAAATTGCCTGAGGCTCGGAAAACCCACACGTTATTGTCCAGAAGCCATATGCATTCACAGAGAGTGACAGTTTGGTGCGGATTGTGAAGTGGTGGCATCATTAGATCATTTTTCTTCGAAAATGACGCTGGGAACAACGTTTCGGTGCGTGTTATACAGAGCCTGCTAACCGACCTCTTGTTCATGCAGGATGGCCATTCCACAATAGATCTTTTGCGCACCTAATTCCCAAATCGTGTTATCAGTCGTCTTAGCGATATCAATTGGCGTCATTTTTTTTTTTTTTTTTTTTTTTGGGAACCTTGAAAGACTGATGTTATGCCAACAAACCAGAAACGATTCAAGCACTTAAGGCCAATATCATCCAAGCAATCTCTGAGCTACAGCCCGAAACCATCAACAAGGTCTTGAAAAATTGGAGTGACAGAATGCGCTACTGCGAATCTAGCCGAGGAATCCACTGTAAAGACGTTGTTTTCCATAATTAATATGAAAATTAATCCGAAATTCTTATCAAAGTTGACATTAAGATGATAGAGAACACAAAAAAATTGGACCCCGCAATTCCTCAACCTACTGACTAAACGGCTAAGGGCTAAAGAAATTTTGTCTAAGCTTCAAAACCAACGGAACGTGCCGTACAGCCACTTTGAAAAAAGTTATTTATCTCAAAACGGTTTTGATACAAAAAAATAGGTGAGCTATTGTTGCCTCGCACTACAATTTAGTCAAAAAAAAAATAATAAACATTTTTTTGATTTTCGACTTTCTCATTAACGGCTCTAACTATTTTGACCAACATTTTATACAGAAGCTGCTTGTAATTTTAAATAATATTGCATGTAGGATTTTTCAAAAAATAGTATTTGGATTTAATTTTTTTTTTGTTTTTTTTTTTAAAATTGAATATCTTGCAAACGAGTGAACGATTAATTTTTGAAATACTGTCCTTAAATGGATATTTTTAATTAAATATTTTCTTATCAAATGTTTTTATAAAAATCTTAATGAAAATTTTGTTATAAAAAAATAATGTTTCAGCAGACAAATCTTATTTATTTCGAAAACGGCTAAAACGATTTTGACAAAAATAATGTTGTGTACTACGAGTGACAGACATAGGTTGAGTTAAGGTTAGTTTGATAGGCTGACATTTGATCTTGTCACATTTAGATCAATGTAGATCCGTTGTGATACCCTATAGAGATTGTGACTCCCATGTATTGAAACCTATGTATGATAATCTTATATCATTCAAACCCGTTAAGGGTGCTGATAAGTTCCAGCAAGCGATAGCCTGAAATGTCGGAGTCATTGAAGAAATGTCTGTCGTCAAATAATCACCTGATTGAGGATAGATATTCGCCTTTTAAGGGCTTGATCGTTTCCCTTAACCCACTTGAGAAATCATCGCTCAGCCAAATTTGTAGGAGCATGTGGTGCCTTGCTACACCTGGTAAATGAATTTAATAGGCACGGTCTACATTTTGGTCATTCCACTTGAGTCTCTTAGATATAGAATCCAAAACAGAGCTTTAAAATGATAGGTTCTAGAAGTATGTATAACAGAAACATTCTCGAGCACCCCCGCAATGTTTCTAGTGAAATAGCCAGTTGCATTCCTCCCCTTAAACAATTTATCCGTAATACTCGCGCTTCAGGGAATGCCCATCAGTTAGTACTTGAGCCCATCTTCGGACGTACTGTTAAATTAAGAGATTCTTTTTTAGCCGCACTACACGAATTTGTCATACTTCAATCGACCCAATATATCCTTCCCATTGCGATATTCAGACATTCAAAACTAATGTTCATCGGTATCTGCTTTTAAATCCTCTCCAACTTTCCTAAACGCTCGCACTGTGTCTAAAAAATCCCTTTAGAGATAATAAAATTAACTACTTTTACTGAGTAATTAATACATATTATATTCCTTCAGTACTTGATCATATTACACTCTTAAACTACAAGAGCAAATTCGTGAGATGCGGTGGTGCATTTATTTTTACAAATAAAATAACCTTTTCGTCAATGCGACGCGACGCCTAAACGTAAACATCAACTAGCTTTGAGAAATGTCTTTTCAAAATAATGCTAATAGACAAAATAATGACCCTCATTGAACTCATTTCCGAATTCGCCAACTACCTACCTCCTTACTCAATTAGACCTGACCTTCTAAGAAATATATTTTTTGTATTCAAAATTAATTGACCTAGCTTTTACCAAATTATTTTTTCCTTCATCCTTGTTAAAATGCATATCACGTTCATAGGACAATAACAAATAACGATTCAAACATGTAGGTACATATAGCATAGGCAATAACGATTGGCCACTTTTCGTCCTTAATTGAAAATTAGACCATTCCACATTATTATGTGCTTCCTGAAAAATAATACACACATGTATAAACTCTGCTTATAACACATTCTCTTGAAGATTTGCTGCCTCGGCATCCGCATTGCTTTTAGGTTAGATAGGTATCTATATAATGTATATAGTGCTATCCTTTGGATAGCATTTGCTTAAGAAAAATCATAACAAATAGGAAAAATGAAGGAAAATCCGATAACTAGGATATAGAATGATGTTGTGCTGGTTACCCAATTAGCTATATGAATACATATATGTTAGGAAGCAGCTTTTTTTTTGTATTGTGATTGTGGTGGTGATGTGGGTTTTTTTTTGTTGTCTACACTACTGCTTCACTCATCCTTGATTACATACACGTGAATGGTTTCATCTCTCATTCAGCTAACTATTAAAGATCCAGGTTGATCCTTAATGAGCGAACATACTCCAAACGTCTCCTGTATAATATGGATGCTCTGGTAATTGTGAAGTGCAACGATGCTGAAAACCAACGTTCTTCAGACACTCGGTCTGATGTAGATATGGCAGACATGTTCCTTCGTTCCGACAAGTTTCTACCTGCCCCCATCATACGTTGACTTCATTCTATACTATACGTATAGAATAGAACTTAATTTTTTTTTTAAGAAATTTTTTTTAAAGAAATTAAATATGGTTCAATTTTCTGTCAGTTCAAATATAAAATACACCACTTTAATAAATACGAAAATAACGAAGAAGAACATAAATTTTTAATTTTTACTTTAAACTTTGTTTTAACTTGGACTTAGCGCACCAAATTTTGTGTATTACGAGTAGCTCTGGATGTACATAGATATTTTTTGCATAACAAAAAAAAAACGGACACAAAAAAAAATTTACACAAAATTTTAAATACTTAAAAAAGGCTCTACATCATTTCTGAAATGGAAATCGATTTTTAAATTATTTTTAAAGCGAGAGCTGGCTTTTTGTTTATTTTAAGAGATACAAAGTATAATTTAAGGTTAAGGATTCAAACGAATTTTTAACATAGAAAAAAGAAGCTGCGTTTTTATAATAAGCAATACTTCTTCTGCGTCTAGAATAATGGAAATATAACATTTAAACAATGACAATCTATGTACAAATTTTCTTAAATGAACTTTTATTTTTTGAAAGTTCTTTGTCTTTGTTTTATTTTTTTTTTTTTCTATTTGTTTATGTTATGTGAGTCGTTTTTGATTTGTAAATGTATCAAAAAAAAATGTATCAATTTTACGCAATACGCAATACACAATTGGTTTAACAAAAATGTTTTTTTTTGCATAAAGTTGGCAGGTTTTGATTATTTGAGGATGTGTTCCGTGATATTTGTTCATTTTATGATTTGTTTTCACTAGAGCCAAAATTATGTGGTTTGAAATATTTATCTACGATAAGATGTGACGTTAACAATCAAACAGAGGCTAAAAAAAATGAACATGAAACCGAGCAAAAGGGCGGAAAACTATAATTCCTAAAATATTTAAGATAATTTAATGCAGTAAATTTTGTAAAATTTGTACATAGAAGTCTTTTTTATTAGATTGACCAATAAAAATACTAAAGGGACCTTTTATTTTCGTCCTTTAGTGAAATGTTATTTTTTTTAGGCAGTTTTGTTTGTTAAAAATATATTTAGCGCGTTTTGAAAATAAGTTTCTTAAATTTTGATTCTCAAATGCCTGCAAAATTAAAAAAGAAGAGAGCATTTAAGTAAGGAAAAGTTCTTTTTATTGGAATTCATTAAAACTTATTTAACAATGATAACAAAGAATACGATAGGTAAACTAAAGATCCTTTTATAAGTGTTAACAATTTAAGCGCCCAAAATTATTTAGCTCCTTTTGAAAAACAATCCTATCTATTTGATTTCATTTAGAGAAAAATAGAGCTGTTTTGAAAATAACAAGCATTGTATGAAAAATAGCACCCATTTGATTGTTAAAAACATAAAAATAGTAATAACTTCTAAACCAGCCCGGTTTTCCACCATTCTATAGCTCTCTTTAATACGCAAATTTTGGTATACCACACTCCATATTTTGAAAAAAGTGCCTTTAGCACCGTTTTGATTGTTAACGTCACAGATGGTAAACGTTAATAGTCAAATGTTGTCTCTTAATGTCATATCGTGTAATATGTGTCAAAGTGTTAAGATATTTGGCTTCGAATCTGAAATTAAATAAAGATGCATGTTGCCTATCTGTCAAATAAGAGTATGAAATATAAAGTAACTTTAATTTAAAGCAAGACATTTGAAATTAATCTTAAAGTGTTTCCACAAAAAAACGGAGATTACTAATTTGACGTTATCGATTATATTCTGAATGATATTTTCCAAGTAAATTTTAACATCGTTATATTCTTCTGGCCGTGCAACTCACCCAACTTGTCGGACCAGACTTCGATCAACAACGCCTATTTATCCGCCCGCCTAACATTTTTGTTTGTCTTTCCATTGCCTTGCTGTCAAAAATTTGTATGGGAAAAACTTTCTGCAGATCTGATAAAATTATCTCACGAATTTGATGCGAAAAGAGAAGAAATAAACTTGATAAACTAAATAAATATCGATTGTGACTTTTAATTTGACATTTCAGAAAAGCGCTAAGTCATTTAAAGCTATTTCTTCATACGATTAAACAAAAATCTTTTTTACTTACTCTTTACTTACTCCTTAAAAAAAATCGAACTCGAGATTTTGATCAAAGTTTTTGATCGAAGACCAAAAAAGTGGATCTCGCAATTCTGTCTGTCTTTTCGACTACAGCCTTATCAGCTCGACCGATTTTCTTAAAACTTGGTAAATAGTATTTTTCCCCCAACACGTTTTTTTTTCTTTTTTTTTAAACCATAAATAACGGTACTTGCAATACGATTTTTTTCGAAATTTTATAAATATTTTTTTTCTCAAAAACTGTTCGACAGATTAAAAAAAAATATTCAAAAAAAATTTCATTTAGTTAAAAAAATTAAAAAATTAATGGTACCCCGCATGGAAAAAACGGCAGAACTTATTTTGATCATTTTTTTGTGCTAAGGCTCCCCAAGAAATTTAATAGAACTGTGTATTCAAATTTTCAAATAATTTTTTTTTTGGGTTTTTAAAAAAGTTTCATTTTTTTTTTTAAACTTAATATTTCGAAAGATTTTAGATTTTTTTAATCTTGATAAATAAAAGCTTCTCAATTTAATCTAGAAGATGTGAAAAAAAAATTATTTTACCTAAAAATATCGGTACCCACCATACAAAAAATGTTGAAAAATGGTTGTTCAAAAATTGTATTTTTTCTCGAAAACGATTCCGAGAATTTCGATACAATTTTCTCTCGTTTAATTCTTACGATCTATAATTTAATAAAATAAATTTTAAAATTAATATACATATTACTGACTGTACATACCATAGAACCATTTTTTCGAATTTTAAATTTCTCATTACTAGCACAACGGATTTTAATGAAATTTTTTATAGAGCAACTTCCAAAAATTTTAAAAACATTTTGCCTTTCAAGACTTAAAAAAAATATATTTTGAATTTTTGAAAAAAAAAATCTATTTTTTTTTTTGGAAACTCAATATTTCGAAAACCTTATACTAGATTTTTTCAAACTTGACAAATAAAAGTTTCTTAACATACAAGATTTGAGAAAAAAATTTTGTTTTATCATATACATACATACAAATTTTAAAAAATGGTTTTCGAAAATCGTATTTTTCTCGAAAACGGTTCCGAGAATTTTGCTAAAATTTGTTTCCTTTCGATTAATTTTTACGATCTATAATTTAATAAAAAAAAATTGAAATCTAGATATTACTGACTGTAACTACCATAGAACGATTTTTTCGAATTTTGAATTTCTTATTATCGACATAATGGATTTTAATGTAATTTTTTATAAAGAAGCTCCTAAAAAAAAAAATATTTTTTTCAATTTAAAAAAAAAAAGGTTTAACTCTTATTCGTACAGTAATAAAAACTTAAAGTTGGCGTACCTAAATTTTTTCTTAAAAATGTTTTAAAAATTTTTTACATAAAAGCTTATTTTTTTAAGGAACCACTTCAACGAACTATAATTTTTGTTCTTGCATAAATTCATATTTGCATAGCATTCTGTTTTTATCCCTTATTACTAAAAGAATTTAAAAAATTCATTTTATCCTTAAGAACAGTTTTCTTTAATAACATATCCGTTTTTAAAATTCCTAGTCTATTATACATAGGAGCAAGTTCGTGCGACCCAGTCGTGCATTTTATTTTTAAGTCCTATATCTCAGGAACGAATAATGCCATAGAGAAAATCGGCCATTCGCTCCACTTTGATCAATTCAACAAATACTATGAATTTGAAGTTTCTGACTCACTTGGTACTGAAGTTGGAAGCGAGTCGAAAATCGCCTGTGTTTGTTCCAGTAAAATTGGTCCAGTGCCGCGAACTTGGCTGGGCACTACAATTTTGATATTATTCCGTGAAACCTAAGCTACTATACTCTGTCCAACAAAAATTGTCAGTACAGGCCTTATGGGAGAGCTTTTTCTAAAGCAGTGGCGCCTGATGCACCCTCACTACAATGCGTTAGGAAAAATACCACTAAAAAAAGAGCAAGCCACTGACTTTTCTTAAGGAATTCTGTGCAAAAAGTTGTACACCCCAACACGACCGTCGTATCCCACTGCTGATGAGATATTGTCAATGTCATGTCAAGAGTGTCAAGTGTCACTCAATACGATCGTGCGCTCTTTATCTACATCAAAACAGAGCTACCATTATCATTCTCAATTGCAAGCAAGGAGCTTTTTCAGTGGTTTTTATTAAGGATCTTTTGGGATTTGAAGCTTTTGAGAACACATTTTAAGAAGATGAGTATGTTGAGTGTTGTCGTATTGCTTTTCAACTTAAAAAAAACGCGCCTATTATCTTACCGCTTGGTGTTGTGGGAAAAGGTAAAATAAATATTGTTTTCAGTCGTTTTGAATCGGCAGACGGTAGCCCTACGCGTTTCTTACTCTCATTTGCGGCGATTTATAATGTATCTTCCCTGTACTGACAATTTTTGTTGGACAGAGTATAACTATCTTTGTCTGTTAAATGGTTAAAAATCTCTTAAAACTTAAATAGATTTTAATTAACGTTCAGTAACTTTTCTTGGTTGAAAGTAAACTTGAGAAATTGCACTGAAGTCGATGATAATTGGCAATGCCAATAGCGATGTTTTACTTAGAATCCCCTATCATAGTAGTTAATGCGTTGGAGCGGGTCTTCGATTCTCAGCTGCTGCAAAAAATATTGTTCGGGAGTGTACTGCCTCTGTGAAGAATTCTCCAAGAATATCTCTTTTCATGAAAAGTGCTGCTCACTAACCGCAATTGGCAGAAAATTGAGGCAACCTCTATTTCTGCTTACTCTCTACGAGCTGAAATGTCCTCTAATGTATTTATATTTTTCATAGCGATGCTTCGATTCACAACTATTCATTAAAAGTTGACTAATCCTAATGCGAGTTGAAGTTAATGCGAAAAAATGTTAAAAACTAAGAAAAAGTTAGTAAATTTTAAATTAGATAATTGGTATACATACTTCAACATTTGTATTATTAAATGTGTTTGTATTTTGAGCCATGTCAATTTAAAAGGTTTCTAATTTCATGGTTCCATGGTTAAGCATTGAACATGTCAGGTGTTGTAGGTATCAGGCGTACTTTTAAGTTAAAAGTTAAACAGAACCGGTTAGCCCATGAATGAAAATCAAAAAAAAATTAAAAAAATGTTCAGTTTTGTAAAAATAGTAATTAAAATATTTTAAAAATTTAATTGAAACCGTCTTTTCAGATTTGTATTGTAATATAATTGCGTTTCAGGCTGACTATAGGGTATGTATAGAGGGAATGGACACCAATGCTCCGACTCAAATACGTAACCGCCTATTCTAAGGGGACCCCAGCAAGCTTTTTATTGTTAAAGTTAATTGATCGAATCTCTGATAAAAGAAGCCATTGAATATGCTGATGGGCATACACAATTTATACAATGCACACCGACATCTTTATAATATTTAGAAGTACCTTTAAAGAACGTCCTACAATTATTGTACCCATTAGTTGTTATTCAAATCAAGATTTGCTTAGCTCACTTATAGCTAACCAGTCTCAGTCCCAGCTGCCTTCAGTACTTATATCTACTTCTTAAAATTTATTAACCAATTTAAACCACACTCTACGAAATCGAATTTCAATTCGATTTGCCATTAAGTTTAATGTTCTCCCCAAAAATACCTTTCTAGAATACCATAATTTACCTTTTGTAATCGGAAAATAGAAACGAGACCAATAATATCAAAGGCAAAACCCAGTATTTTCTCTCATTCATCGAAATCAACACTAAAGATTCTCACCTAAATGCCTACTTCATGCGATTTATATAAGTTTTGCCCCATTTTGGTATTTGAAGATTATACTAACTGAATGAACTTTAGTATGAAACTTCTCAGACTTCAGTTAAGTATTTATCTCTGAAAACCACAAAATCCTTTTCCATGGTTAACCTATCCGGTATAATCAATGATTAATGTCGGACAACATTTTCTGGCTATCACATCAGTCCGAAACAGTTTTGTTATTTATGTCCAACACTACAATTATTCACATCACAAAGATGGGTTCGAAATAACTAATCACAGTAAGGGACCTCGACCGCACAACACTAAGAGGAATCATCAACAGGAAAACCCTAATTTCATTATTCATCTCTCCCTCAAACACACTACGTTAGCCCTTCTGTCCCCCTTACTCACTGTCTTACATTTAGTGAAACTCCAACGAAATCGTGCTAACTTTGGAATAATTTCTCTGGCGAAATGTGATTAATTATGTGTGTCCGTTCGGTTTTGCGTCCTGTGTTGGTTTAAGGATCAACCATAGATATAAATATATCCACTAAAGGATAAAGTTTTTGGTCTATGCTTGCTTACTAACTATCACGCAGCAGAGTCACATATTGGTTAAAGGAATTTAATTAAACGTTCATAAACCATAAGAAGCTCTAACAAAACCCGACGGTGCCGGTGATGGAAATCCCTTTAACTTTTAACTTGCATTGTCCTGTGTTTTATATGGTTCTCTCTGCAGAAAGGACATCATTGCAACAATTTTCATCCAACTTTTTTCAATTTTTGTTTTTTTTTTTCAACTTGCTTTCCTATTTCTGCCATTGATTGTGAATAGACGTTGAGTTATCTAAAGAAAATTTTCTGATCCTTTCATGTATGCACGATGCACAGGATGCTGGTGCACAGCATCTAGCCGTTGTCTGTCGGGCAAGGATAATCAGATTTACTTACTCTTGCTTATTATAGTAGTTGGAAAAAGTTGGCGAATGCGCCACAAGATGAAAAATCCGACAAACGCGAAGGGCAAGTAGCAAAGATATTGTGGACCATTGTTAAGGTCCTTCAGTAGATATATTTTTTTTTTATTTTGAAAGGATAACTTCGGAGAAGAATGTAGATTTTACTATTTATGGCTCCTCGATGTATGTAAGAAGTTCGAAGCCGCATAAGGTATTCCTACAGTCGAGGATGATAGTTTGACAATAATTTACATTTTATATATTGTCGGAAAATGATAGCTTCTTTATCTCCTGTTGATATAGTTTTGAGTTTGAATATTGAAATAAGATTTCCTTGAGTAGTTTTTGAAGGGCCTAGCTCGTGACAGTACAAGCGAATTTATAGATTTTGAGTAACATTTACATTTACATGCAATGAATAATTATACTCGCGTTAAGGATAACGAATACAAAAAATTTAGGATTTAGGAAGAGTGTCACAGGCCGCGGTCCGTAGCTACAGCGGTATCAGCGATATCAATGTTAACTTATCAATTTAACCCTAGTACTCGAAAACTGGGAAAACAAATTCTATAAAACACTTACCCCCAATTTCACAGTGAGAGTTTAAACTTAAGTTCTTCTGAACCTGAACTGGAGTTTAAATTTGAAGTTCAACTCGTCCGGTTTCACAGTCTTATCTGAACTTCAGTTCATTAAACGTAGTTTAAGTAAATTGTTTTCCCTTTCTATCTTAATCAAAGAAAAAACAATCAAAGAAAGTTTGCTTTGTTTCAGTTGTATCCTGTGGCAGGAAACAAAAATTAAAAATGAAAATAAATTATATTTTCAAATGTTTGAAGGGGTTGTCGAACTGATATTTAAACAGCAGAATAGTGGCGTTTAACTTAAACTACAGAATGAACTCTGTTCAAGGACTGTGAAACCAAGTGTATTGTTGAACTGAAGTTTAAACCAAAAGTGGGGTTTAAACTTCCACTGTGAAACTGGGGGTTAATATGATAAGTACTTAGCCGACAAAAGAAAAACAAAAATTTTGCAAAAGTAGTGATTTATTTCTCAACATAGTCTCCTTTTAGCTCGATACGCTTGATCCAGCGATACTCCAACTTCTTTAACCCATCCGAAAAATAGATTTTCTCGATTACAAGGACAACGTGGCGGTGATGATCTCCTCTATCGACTCAAATTTCTACCCGGCGCGGCTAGTGATTTTTTCAAGTTTGCACGGGGCCAAACCTGGACATTGCGGTGGTTGGGGCAGCAGTTCGTAATAAAATTCGACCAATTTGGCCGTGGTCTCACGGTTGCGCTTGTTGTCCGGAGTGAGTAAACGCGGCACCCATCGCGCCGACAGCTTTCTCATGCCCCAAATTTCATGGAGGATATGACCCACGTGGTTTTTCGAGATGCCTACTATTTTAGCTATCTCGAGGCACCTTCAGTCGGCGGTCTTCCAATACGAGATCGTGGATTTTTGACACGTTATCCTCTGTGGTAACCATTTTCGGGGCACCTGTGCGGGACTCATCAAAAACCGATGTACGACCACGTTCAAACTCGTTATATCAATTTTTGACGATCGCAATCGAAGGAGAAGAGTCACCGCAAACAGCATCCAAGCGCTCTTTGATTTCTCTGTGCGATTTCGTTTCCAAAAACAAGAATCGAATCACCGACCGATATTGCTCTTTTTCCATTTTTCTAAAATTCTCGGACAAGCTGGCTTCCACACGTGGTCAAAACAAAACTACGAGTCCGATTCGGCTAAATTTTGACAGTATTCGTCTAAGAGAAGACGATAGTAAATCTCTCTTGCGATACTGGCACTATCGGGCGGTGAGGCTAAGTACCTACTGATCGGACCGTCCTCGTATTTCACCTCTAAAAGAAAACTTGAAATAAGTCAAAATTTTTCCTATGACTGTCTTTTTAATTGAATATTATATGATCTAAATCTCAGCCAAATCGGTCAATAAAAAAGAATTTTCGAACAAAAAGAGCCCAGCGCCATCTAGGGAGGTCCAATACGCACTTTCTTTTTTGATGAAAGCAAATAATATACTTTCCGATAAGTTTTTGATGCTCCAGTTTCGAATCCTATCTGACTTCTTCAATAAGGTTAGGTGGAGTTTTAAAAATAACGGTATTTTGTTTGTTTGTGGCTAAGTTACATAAAAGAATAAATATGTTAACAGAAACTGAAAGAACTAATTCTAAATCTTTCTAGCCTTTTGCTTCTTATTGGAGAAATCGTTTTTTTTTTTTTCTTAAATTTAAGAATCTCTTTTAAGAAAGTTTTTCAAATACCTGCCACACGTCCTAGGCTCATAAATTTGTTCCACTCCCAAGAGCCTAGACTTCACATAATTGATCAATTAAAAATGATGGTGTCTCCTAGCGAACAAGTATTTTTTTAACCCTACTGTGTACAAGTCGATGACAGGCATAAATCTATGTACCTCTTGCAATGTAAAACTTTACATCACCGTTACGTTATATTCAATTACCATCCGGCAACTGACAATATGATGTGGTTGGGCTGACTGGCGGGAATTTATTTATTAATTTTCCCCCACAGCTGAATGAACGATTGTGTGAAGGAACGACTGAAATTGATTTTAAGAAGATTTATCCTGTCATGCGGTACATTGTTGATGCCAGAGCAGCATAATTCAATTGAACAAAGGTGTTTACTCAAAGGAGTGTTTTTTTGTGTGCGCTGTGCGCTCCTCCTCGATAAAGTGAGGCCAACATCCTACGCAAACGTCACTTACCATAGACATTTTTGTTACAAAAATTATTTCGGATAAAAGTTTATCGTTTCTTTAGCAAAGTGAAGCTATTAGTGTCCACGGAAGCGATTGAAACTATTTTCACTCAAATATAATGAACCCAGAGGGCAAAAAGACGACGAACTCAAGCAAAAAAAAAATATTGAAAGGAGTGTTTCACAGAGAAGTAGCCAAGAAAAAAAAAATTCTAGAACAAATAATGGGATTCCCATAAAGTTAACAATAACTATGGCTAGCTAAATTGTTCACAGGATTATGTTCGAAAACTTTTACAAACCATGAGAAAGCGATAACAGGCGCTAGCAGCATCCTATATCATCATCTCGCAAAGCTTTGAGAGTTTTTAACAAACAAACAAAAAAGCGCAGAAACAAAACGAAGTAAAAATAAAAATTTACGAAAGATAGAAAAAAAAAGTTTAATTGAGAAAGTTGAGGAATTTCAATTAACCCCGGACAATTTCAATTTTGTTTTTCAGTTATCTTTCTCTTCCTCCCTTTTTTCGGTGAGTCTTCTCAATCTCCTTCCTTTTCTTCTTTCAGTCATTTGTTAGTTTTCTAAAGAATTGTTTCTTTATAGCCAGACTTTGTATTGTGTGTATTTTCGTAAGGAAGCATTTGCTTGAAGGACTTGAATTCAAGGAATAAACTTAGCAGGATATGGGGAAGCTTCGTTCTCTTCGTCATTGGAGGTGTACCAAAGTTTATTTTTTTTTCTTGAGAAAAACCCTATTTTTTTCTTCTCCCAAATGGGAATGATTTTTTGTTTCAAAATATCATAGAATAGTTTTCAAAAAAGAAACCGAAAAAGCGACTGAACGTTGTAGATTCTTGTTAAGTTTGATCTGGTTTGTTGGAAGTTGAACATTCTTCAGCTAAAACCTTGTTTTAAGGACACTTTTCAATTAGGAAAAACAATCCTAATACCTAATTTTTAAATAATTGAAACATTTAAGTTTCCTGGAAGTCATTATTTTTTAATATAATACAGTCCAGTCCAATAAATTTGACAATATTCTTTTTCTTACAATATTTCGTCATAAAAAAATATTGTATAGAAATTCTAACGGTACTTCGGACAGAAGATAAAATTAAACTTGTATTGGGCTTGTGTTTGAAAAGACTTATATAGAGGGTCATCCATTTTTTGTTCCGGAAGTAAGTTTAAATATAGCACATTACATTATGAATGTTTAGATTCTGCGATTATGAAATAAGTCGTCCAGGAAATTTTTCATGCAATATGGCCAAAGCAAGTCGTGTTGTGTGAGATAGTCTTGTTGAAACCACATGGCTTTCCAATTCATCTCTTCGATTTACAAATGGATACAGCGATGATAATTAACGAAAAAGTATGAACCAATGGCATCATCAACCCAAATTAAATGAAGTGGCGCAAAATTTTAAACAGCCTACTGTTAAGGAATAAGCATGATACTACTCAACAATTTGCGCACTTTAAAGTAGTTTACTAAAACTAACTCTTTCTTAATTGCAAGCATTTTCTAACAAGTACATTCTAAAACAATTTAAACAAATAAATTGCTCTCGAACACGCCTGAAAAAGACAGTTCTAGAAAAAAAAAATAAGTTAACAGGTTTTTCTTGACGTTTGTAAATGTCAAAATGTCACTTGAAGTTAGCACGATACTAAAAAAATAAAATAGCTGTTTGATGATTTTGACTTTAATAAAATACTAGGGAAAGTATTATGCTAAACTCCAATAAAATTTTCAAATCTTCGTATTAACCTGTTGTCATACTAAAACAGTTTTAACATCGTAATAAT
This sequence comes from Philhelius festivus, assembly GCA_963931855.1. Taxonomy (NCBI): domain Eukaryota; kingdom Metazoa; phylum Arthropoda; class Insecta; order Diptera; family Syrphidae; genus Philhelius; species Philhelius festivus. The sequence continues at coordinate 84,919,586 of OZ007557.1, read as the reverse complement.
TCGGATAAAATTTTGTGCCAGTGACTTTTTACCAATGCAATGGTATTTCAACAGTTACATGTAGTATATTTTTAGCTCCCTATATGTGTAACAACTTTGTTTGTTAACTTATGCATCGAATGGAAAATGAACATCATTGTGCTAAGCTTACTTCACGCTAAGCTTACGCAATTATTTTTTATTTGTTAGAAGTATTCACATTCCTAGAGATTGACAGTTTTGGATTACAATTTTGTTTGACGTATGTAAGTGATTGAAACAGGGATGTCAGATTCAGAATACGAATTATTTGACACATTACAGAGTACATTCACATATGTAATAAACGTGAAATAAAGCTAATGAAATAAATGCATCTGACGCATGTCCTTAACAAATATGCTTCCATATTCTTTGAATGCTCGCACAAGATCTCAAAACAAATAAAAGCTTGCTTAAGCCTTTTATAAGCAGGGGGCCAATTCTCGATCTTGGATATTATGAAAAAATAACGATAAAATGCACGACTGGGTCGCACGAACTTGCTCTTATGTAAAGGACTAAGAATGTCAAAAATCAATGTTATAAGAAAAAAAGCATAAAATAAAAATACATAAAACAACTCCTTTAGTTGGAGCTAAAAACAGGATGCTATCTAATTCAAGCAAATATAAGTTTATGCAAGAACAAAAATTATAAGTCGTTGTAGTGGTTTCTTAAAAACAAAGCTTTTATACACAAAAATTTTAAAACATTTTTAAGAAAAAATTTTTGTAGGCTTAATGACTTAAAGTTTTTATTATTATACAAACAAAAAATAAATTTCCAAAAAAATTTCGAGCCGTTTTTGACATATTGAATTTTCCAAAAAGATAAATTTTTTTTCAAAAATTCAAAAACATTTTTTAAAGCCTTAAAATGCAATGTTTTTTAAACTTTTTAGAAGCTTCTCTATAAAATATTTCATTAAAATCCGATTTAATCGTAAAAATTAAACGAAAGAAAAAAAATTTCATCAAAATTCTCGGAAACGTCTTCGAGAAAAGTACGATTTTCGAAAACCATTTTTTAACATTGGTATGGTGGGTACCTTTATTTTTAAGTAAAACAATTTTTTTTTTCTCAAATCTTGTAGAGCGTATTAAGAAACTTTAATTTATTAAGTTTGAAAAAAAATCGAGCATATTGAGTTTCAAAAAAAAAATAATTTTTCTTAAAAACTCAAAAAACAAAATTGAAAATTTGAATACGCAATAGTATTCAAACTTTGGAGGAGCATAAAAAGAATTAAAGCATAAAAAAAATATTAAAATCGATTGTACCGTTTTCGAGAAAACTGCTTTAACTAAATGAAATTTTATGAATCTTTTTTTTTTAATTCTGTGGGACAGTTTTCGAGAAAAAAAATATTTAAAACTTCGAAAAAATTCGTATGGCAGATACCGTTATTTTTGGTCTTAAAAAAGGGGGGGGGGATTCAAAACCATATCTACGAATTTTAACGAAAATCGGCCGAGCCGCTTAGGCTGTAGTCGAACAGACAGACAGACAGACAGATAGAATTGCGAAATCCACTTTTTTCGTCTTCGCTATCATCGTAATGTCAACTTTGATCAAAATTTCGAGTTCGATTTTTTTTACGAATGCATAACTTGCCGTATATTTTTTGGAATTTCGAATCTTTTCTTCCGCTTTTAGTTTTGCTTTTCATACTTCTTATTTGTTGCTTGTTTGCTTATTTTTAAGTTTGTATTTAAAAAAAAAAACAAAAATTCTTTATAAAGCCATTTAAAAGTTAAACTCAAAAATCCACGAGTTTTATTTCGTCAAAATACTTATACCGACTAGTGTTGTCGATTGCCAAATCTGGCCTTTCTTCCAAAAAATCTATTAAATAAATCTTTTGGATCTCCGAAACATTTGGTCCACTTTTGCATTTCCCATTTTGTATTTCATTTTAATATTGATTTTAATATGAAAAAATATGTAACTATGTAAAATGAGCGTTCATCATTTCATTCAATATCAATGGATTTTAAAGAAACTACAGCCACAACCTAAATTGATGGAGGGATTTAATTCACTTTTATAGGGTTATCAAATAGGATTTATCATTTTAGCAATTTTTATGTTTGAACAGCTGTCAAAATTACCGATGACAGCCAACTATCAAAGGCAAAAGGGGACAATTCCATTTGGAAATAATGCCCAAAATAGGCACTGAAAAATTGGAAATCTTTGCTCAAAAATTATATTTAACTGTCTTCAAAACACCACTTAAAAAAAAACCTAATGTTCAAATGTTAATTTTATCATTAAAACTATTTAAGTATCAAACGAAATCACCGAAAACAGGTTTTGTCTTTTATACACCACCGATTCAACTAGAATCATCTTTCTTGACTGCATCTTTTGTTGTGTTCCTGAGTCTGATTGTGCCTATCTGCCTATTCACAAAACTTATTACCATTTGAAGTCGCTGTATTCATAGAGCCCAGATGCCAAAATAAATTTCAATTACATCTTCCGTATAGTTTCCACTTCTTTAAGTCGTCCTTGTCTCTGGTAACGTTTGGAAATTTTCGTTCGGTACTTTACTCTACCATAACCATCAGATAACATGAGCAGTTCTGATGGATGATTGGAGTCTTAGATTTTTTATTTCGTGAAATCTTGAACATCGACGTTGTTGCCGTTGTTGAGAAAGCAATGGCATCCTCGATGCTACTTTGGTCGACGTCAATGGATCACCCTTTATCCAAGCAGCAACATCCAAAAGTATGTCCTTGACAGCGACGAAAGATGATGGTGTTGAGTTTAGTTGAAGGAAGAGTGGATTTTTCGTCTCTTGTTTTTTCTAGAAAATGGCAATTGCATTCTGTCAATGTCGTCGGGGGTCTATCGAGGAATAAATTGAAATTATTCCACCCATAGCCATAGATATCGTCTTAGCAGACGTATTTCCAGACATATCCTTCTACGTTTTTATAACGTGTTGTCTTCGACGTCGTTGTAGTCATCGATGATGCTTTACCGACATCGACGAAGTCATCCTTGTTGAAGTTCAATCCACTGAAGCAATCAAAAATTGCATAACGTGGTGTAAGGAATTTCAATGCACACGTCGATTGATTTTCTCATCTCTGGGTTTTAATATCTAACACCGACTGTAGGTAATGTCAGTCTCTGTCTTTCATATTTGATTGAGTGTCGAATGATTATGGTTTTCGTTTTGGAAATGTATGTCTGCCTGTGCGTGAGAATCGACAGGGATAGCTATAAGTGCTTTATGCCTTTTAAGTGTTGAAATATCTATAGATTCTTTAATTCATCTACTACCGACTGGATAGGTGAGTTACGTTAAACCGATCTTTACAGCATCTGAAACTTTTATCCCACTTCAGAGTGATTCTTTGAACACCACTTTACCAAAGGTCTCCAGGGACACTTTAACTTACCAAAAACACACAACACACTCCCCATTTGGAAACAATTTTAAAGGCAATTCTTGAATGGTTGTCACAAGGCGTTTATTTGCCGCACACTTGACCTACCACTTCGAATTGCATTTGAACTTGGCAGAGTCTAAGAGTAGGTATATCCTGTTCGGAATGGTGAAATAAAGAAATCAAATTACATTGAAAATTGGGAATATCCTTCAGTTGATACCCGTATGTCCTATTCAATTGTGTTTTCACATGAGTATGCCGTAAAGTTCTGCACGTTGTCCATGAAGGTCCGTTGGGAATTTCAATTTCATTAGGTATGGCCTGATGGAGAGGAAACAAGAGGACATGAGGCTCAGCTCCATACACCCACTTGGAATTGAGTGAAAAAAGTTTTCCCTGATCTAAATAGTTGGCCGTCAGAACCACGACGTATGGACCGGAAATCGATGAACTCGATATGTGACCGGAATCGTTTTTGTTTTTTTCCGCCACATATTCGTATGTATAGAGGAAACGGGGTGATTTTTATATTCTTTCAAACAGGACTCTCCCGTAGGACAAAGAACCGTGATACAAAAAATAATCGCCACAAAGCTAAGAACATGCTACCAAAAGCCCTGCAGACAAAGTGAACATATGTTGTGGATGAAGCCCGTTCGTATTAAAAACCAGGCGACAAATCGCTTTGGAATAAACGTTCGGCGGTTAAACTTGCACAGAGTGAAATATGCATTTCGATTCATTTGAGTTTGATGAATTGATGGAGGTGAAGGCGTTTAGCAGGATAGTCAGAATGTCACAGCAAACCGTTTAATGGGTAAAATACCTAAGGGTTTATTGGGTTTTTGAAAATTGACAAAGAAAAGTTAGATATTTCGACTGCAATCATTTTTGTTACTCGTTTATGTGTATTGTATGTACGAGTAGATACGAGTTTAAATCAACCTTTAAGATTGTTGTGATGAATATTTTGTACGCACATACATATAGGAATACTATGTGTCAATACTTTGATCAAAACAGTGTAGGGAACATGATAAAGATGGATCTGATGATTCTGTTTGTTTGTTCGACTAAAGCCTAAACGGCTCGGGCAAGTTTCTTTAAACTTGGTAGAAAACATTTTTTTTTACTTTTCCATCAACACTTTTTTAAAGATCAAAAATAACGGTGCCTACCATACCTACCATAAAGTTGTTTTCAAAATTTTATAAAATATTTTTTTTTATCAATAATAACTGTTTTGATATAAGGTTTTTAATGGATTTTTTCATAAACTGATTTTTAGACAAAAATTGTGTTTTTCCTCAAAAATAATGGTCCCGCCATACAAATGTTAAATAATAGTTTTTGAAAATTGTATTTTTAACGAAAACGGCTCCTTGAATTTTGATTAATTTTTTGTCTTTCACTTCACTTAATTTTTACAATCTACATACGAGTATATATCATTTAATGGAAAAAAAATTTGAAACTTAAAACTATGTACTCACAAATAGAATCAGTTTTTAAAGTAAAACTTCTTTTCCGGCGTTGGTGCTAAAAAATTTTCTATGCAGCTGTCAGTGACATGTCAAAGCAACACGTTATCAGTCAAAGACAGCGACATGTTTTTAGAATACAACATACGAGGGCGGGTCAATAAGTCCGTGACTTTTGGAATAAAACACAGATTTTTTGATAAAAAAATAATTTTATTTTTCAACGTAGTCTCCCTTGAGCTCTATACACTTTGTCCAACGCTTCTCCAATTTTTGTATCCCTTCCAAAAAAAATGATTTGTCGAGGTCCTCAAAATAGGCCTTTGTTTGCGAGATAACTTCATCATTGGAGTCAAATCTTTTTCCACCAAGCCATTTCTTCAGGTTTGGGAACAAGAAGTAGTCGCTCGAAGCCAAATCTGGAGAATAGGGTGGATGAGGGAGCAATTCATAGCCCAATTCATGGATTTTTGCCATGGCAACTGCACATATGTGCACCCTTGCATTGTCTTGGTGCAAAAGAACTTTTTTCTTGGCCAAATGAGGTCCGTTTTTTTTTAAATCGTCATTGAATCGGTCCAATAAGTTGGCATAATATTCCCCATTGATTGTTCTTCCCTTTTGAAGGTAGTCAATGACTGTTGTTTGGTCTCTGGAGTGTTGTGATGGATCCATGTTTCGTCCACGGTTACAAAACGGCGCAAAAACTCCTCCATATTGCGATTAAACAACGCCAAACCTTCCTGTGAAGTTGTTACACGATTGCGTTTGTGGTCGACTGTGAGCAAACGTGGCACCCATCTTGCGGAAAGCTTTCTCATGCCCAAGTGATCATTCAAAATTGAAACCACTGAGCCATGCGAGATCCCTACGGCTTCCACAATCTCTCGCACTTTCAATCTTCGGTCGGCTAACACCATATCGTGAATTTTTTCGATTGTTTCGGGTGTAGAGACCTCAACTGGGCGTCCAGGACGTTCGGCATCTTCAGTGCTTGTACGGCCACAACGAAATTCAGTAAACCACTTTTTTACCATTGAAATCGATGGTGCAGAGTCCCCATAGTATTTATCAAGCTTAGCTCGGTAATGGTTTTTTTTCGCAAGAAATAATGCTTAATAAGCACACGAAATTCACTTTTTTCCATTTTCTCCTCAAATTACTGAGTAGTCTGATAAAAATAGCTGTCAAACACAATCTAACTGACGCAGCAAGTTTAAATTTTGACAGGAGTCAACTGACAGATGCCTGTTGACAGGAGCAGTGTTGCTGTTTCAGTAAAGAGGTCAGAAATTCAAAAAGTCACGGACTTATTGACCCGCCCGTTGTACGTTTATAGGTTAGAATCTTACAGAGGCTTTGCTTGAGGGAAAGGAAGTTTTATTTCTACCGCGAGTACGTCAGCGCACACAACCTTTTTTTTTTGTATTTTTGCCTTTCTCATTAAAAAAAAAAAATTTTGTTTTTGTAATTTTTGAAAACTAAATCAATTTTATTTTTGAAAATTTACTCAATAGTAAAAAACTTAAAATTGGAGTAGGTACTAAATTTTTCCTTTAAAATATCTTTCAAATTTTATATAATACAAATTATTTCTTGTTTTTTACCGCAACAACTATTTATAATTTCGGTTCTTGCATAAATTTATAATTGCTTAAAAAATCAGATGCCATTCTCTTTTTAGCTGCAAGTACATTTAAGTGGGTTGTTTTAAGTTGTAAGTATGATACTACTTATAACAAATTGCTTAATTTAAAGTAGTACCTACTATACTCAAAATATCTTGTATTGTAATGTATAAAAAGTCTAGCAACTCAGGTTTTTTGGTGTTTTTAAAGGTATTTCAATAAACAAAAATTGCTTTTGTACTAAACTAAGTAAAAAGTGTTTAGAATTAAAAAAAAAGTAAGTAAATTAACACTACGCTGTTTAGCTATGCTCCTTTGTTTTCGTTCATAACCAATAATTTTGACTCGATTATGTGATTTGTGCATTATTATTGTCAGAAATAATCTAGGCGTAACGTCACACTCTCATCATCTCTCAGTCATATTAAAACAATCGATTGGAGGGTTGTGATACCAGCCCCTTTTTAAATATTAAGAAATGCTTAAATAAAATCGTATATCTGGTTAATGTACGATCTACACCATACGGTGTTGTATGGGCGTGTTGACAAAGAGTAAAAGACTGTATAGATACTCAGTTTCAAAATCTAATTTTAGCAGAACATTTTTTTGGGTCGCAACCGTGGTTACAAGTGTTTATTTTTTTACACCTACATATCCCTTCTTGGCACCTCCATTTCAACATACAGAAAATACATACAGAATCATATTTTCATTTCAGCAAGTTACTATCGTACATCCCTGCAATTTACCTTCGTCTTTTTCTGCTCACGGATCTACACTGTATACCAATCCGTTCCTCGTCAATAAAGCCAAAGCTCTTTTTAAAATCAACACACACATATTTGGTGCTTTCTTGCCTCCCTTTACTCACATAAATTTAGTATACGGTGATCCATTTGTTCTATTATCCCACTTTTCTCACTTTTCTACTTTTCTTCTTCCTATGAAAATTCTTAAGTCTACATACAACTCTCCCTACTGAAATTTAAGTGCGAATCCTAGAGCCACCAATGTCCGTCCCCAATATATCGATTAAAAAGTCCTGAAAATTCCCAATAAAGCTGATGTTCCATTTAATATGAAAATTGTTTATCCAACCGTTTTTTCATCCAACTTTTCTAGTTTTGAAAACACGTTAACTTAAGCCGCTTAACGTTACGCTATGGGCATTGTCCCTGCTTTCATAAAATTAGACTGAATGATTCCACTGCATGTTAATTTATGTTACAACCATAAAACTTTTCTGAACAAATCTTTGGTTCAGAGATTAACTAAAAATTATAAACTCAGGCGAATACAGAAAACACATAGTTCAGCTACATCATTTCTATTTGTTAACTGCATATGGTTTTCAATATTGTTGTACTTCAGTGTAGAGAGTGAAAATCTACTGGATATATTTTGAGAAATGTATGAATATGTTTCACAGATTTTGGTGCTAGATTCGAGCAACAAAAACGTTGGTGAATTCAAACACATTAAGGCTGGTATTCACCGAGCTCTCTTAAACGGCTCTTAACTTTACGAGGCTCTTAACTTGAAATTTCTTCGGAGTATTCACCAACCACTCACAAGTGTTTTTCGAAGTTCGAAAATGAGAGCCACTCTCTCTTGTTCAGGCATACCCAAACTGTGAAATGTTGTGGAATGTTGGTCTTGACAGCAAATGGATACTCTTTTACATGCATTGCTCACATGGATTCGAGTCAAATGCGTGCGTGGCACACGTCTAAGGCTAGGCGCGCACATACAATTTTTAGTTTCGCAACTGTTTAGTTGGTAAAATGAAACATATGGGCTTATATGGGACACCGCGCACTTAGAACAACTCGATTCTCGAAACTAAAAAGTTTGTGTTTTGACACAAACTAAACGATTGCCTCGCATCAGTTGAGCTGTTTTTTATAAGTGCAAGAGAGAAAAGAGTGCTAGCGTGAGTAAAGAGTTGCCAGTGCGCAGTTCTCTTTCAAATGGTGATTAAACTATTTGATTTCGATCACAGTTGCCAGTGCGCGACTATCCTAAAAGATTTTGATTTTGCTTCAAGCCAACATCCATTCTATACGTGTGACCTTTTTTTTCGAATGCATTTGCGCGTGTTTGTCATACATTTGAACAGTGCATACCTGGCCTTACGAATAATTAAAATCTACATGTTCATTTTCTAAACACACCCTTCATTCGCGACACTCGAACTATATCGTACCTCAATCCAACCATCTCTTTCAGTCTTGTAAGCTTTCTCCAATCCATTATTGCTGACATCTCTTTCACGATAACGCCATTTTATTTTACCGCACTTGGAATTGGAAAAAAACTGAACAAGCCGGCGGTCGTCCTTTCAGCTTGTCCGCGAAAATTGAGAAATTATTTTCAAAAAAATAACAATTTTTCCGCTCAAAGTTAAGTGAATATTAACAAACAGAAACGACAAATCAACACAAAACATTTTGGATATTCGATTTCAAGGTAATTAAATAAAGAAATCTTACATTTATTTTAAGTTCGAAATTGTCTGCATTTTTTCTGCGGCCGCAACGACGCCATCTTTTTTTCCGTAGTGCGTGGAAGAGAAATTAATTTTCTACAAATTTAATAAAATAACGGTTTGAAAAAAATTACATTTTCGTTGCTATATATTCACGACATTAAAAATGCTTCGCTTTTCGAATTTTCACTGTAAATAAAACTCAATAAATTCATTGAAAGTTCGAATTCGCTTTTCTACAAAAAAAAAAAGTTTCAATTTTTTCCTCTGTCGCTTACACGAACATCTTTTATTGATTTTATTTGATTCACTAGAGCTAGAGCTACCGGAACACGTTACGCCGTCCTCGTCGTATCGGCTACCGCCCAGTGTTTATACGTTAAATTTCCTCCGGGCTCTTAACTTCATATCCTAGCTAGTTACCTAGGATTCGGCCATCGCGCTACGTCCCGCGTGAATTCATCATCCTCATCTAAGCTTCAAGAAATTCTGATAACAAAAATCAATTAAAATTGCTCCTACCAGCCACACGCCTGAGTCTGATTCAGACGACAAAATGCCGGGCGCTGGCACATTCAAATTGTTCATTGGGAATCTCGACGAGAAGACTCAAGCTGGCGAGCTGCGTCCGCTGTTTGAGAAATACGGTACCGTCGTCGAATGCGATGTCGTGAAGAATTATGGGTTCGTGCACATGGAATCGGAGCAACAGGGTCGCGACGCAATACAGAATCTGAACGGTTACGTCTTGCATGACAATCCGATCAAAGTGGAAGCGGCCAAAAGCCGTCGTGCCCCCAACACGCCGACAACCAAGATCTTTGTTGGCAATTTGACGGACAAGACCCGAGCACCGGAGGTTCGAGAATTATTTCAGAAATATGGTACGGTCGTGGAGTGTGACATTGTGCGGAACTATGGGTTCGTGCATTTGGACAGTGTGGGAGACATTCAAGATGTAATTAAAGAATTGAATGGCCGTGTAGTCGATGGACAGCCGTTGAAGGTGCAAGTGTCGACGAGTCGCGTGCGGCCAAAGCCGGGCATGGGCGATCCGGAGCAATGCTATCGTTGCGGACGGTCCGGACATTGGTCGAAAGAGTGTCCACGTTTGTTTGGCGGCGGCGGCGGAGGCGGAGACCGCGGCGGTTATCGAGATCGGATGTACGGACGTGACCCATACCCACCACCGCCACCACCACCGCCATTCCTACGCGACAGGATTATGGATGGCTTTAGGGTAACATTTAATTTTTGTTTTTTTTTTTATCTTAAAATCTACTTTTTAAATATTGATAAATTTATATAAACATTTATATATTATTTCTTTATTATTATCGTTAGAAAAAAAAAGTGAAAAATAAAGGTAGCTAGGTAGATTCTTCTTTAAATTACCTATAATGTTAGAAAGCAAAAAAACGCGAACAGATCCTTAGGTCAGCTGCACATTTATTTATAAAGTCATCTTTAAACGATTACGATTAGTTTACTATGGTAACAACAATCTCAGTAATTACTTACAAGCTGTCGTTTCTTCGACAAAAGATTAAAGCAAAAATAAAAGTAGAATTCAAAGTAGTTTCTTCCCAGACCTAAGTCCCCTTTCACTTAAGGCAACAAGTTGTAATGGGATGGACTTTTCACTTCATTTTTTTTTTTTTTTTTTTTCAAACTAAAACAGATGTAAAGCCAATTTCCATCATTTAAAAACCCCTTTTTGTGACAATGTTTGCATTAAAAAAAGCTTTTTGTTTTCTTTATAAAACAAAAAGAAATGGTCGTACACAAAATATTTGGGTAATTTTTTTTAATATCGCTAGATTTTACCGTGAAGAGTTAGATAAGATACAAAACAAATAGTAAAAAAGAGAATATTTTATTATTAAATTTGGCAAAGACAAATCTAGCAAGTACTGTCCCTATACTTACGATGTCGCCACAATCTTTCGTCTTCTTGATTGTACTATAAGTTTTATATACAAAGGTGCTACTAAAAATCTCGTAAGCGCTCCATTTTTATTTCTCTTATAAAAATAGCTATAGTACTCTATGGAATTGCCCAGTCGACGATCGACTCCCAAACTCTTGCGAGAAACTGAAAAATCCTCCAACGGTACTTCTTGCTATGAAAAGTACTTTTCAGCTTAGGCGTTCGGACTCGACAGAAAAGTGGTAGGTAACCTTCATTCCTGTTGCAAGAAATTTTGTACCCCTGCGGATCTGGCTGTAATCTGTAAGGTTATATTCGTCCAAAGGTAGGTGCTCCAATAACTCACTTGAGTCTCTTGGAAATAATCCAAAAAAAGAGCTTTAAAAATAATAGGTGATGCTAATACCTATAACAGAAACTTTTCTTTCATTATTTTACCGTTATTTTTATAAACAGTTAGTGAAACAATTTAAGCGTAATACTCTTGCTTCAGGAGTGTCGCATCAGTTTATCCTTGAGCCTAACTTCGGACGTAGATTCTTTTTTTTAGCCGCACTACACGAATGTGCCTTACTTCACAGTGTTAAGTCCTTATTGTCAGTAAGACAAACCTTGCTTTATATGTATAAATGTAATAATTATTTCCTTTTTGATTTACACCTGATTATGTCCACAGACATGGACGAAACGTCGTAAACAAACAAAAAAGAACTTGATTTCATTTATTGACCTAAAGCCCAAAAACAAACCAAGAAATACATACTTCAATCAAATAAAAGGTCACCTATTCTACATTAAATTTACATTTAAATTTACACCAGTAAAACGTAGGTATATGTGTAACACTTAAAATATTTTATATAATATACCTACCTATAAAATATTTTATATTTTATATAATATGTGTTTCTAATTCCTTCAAATCTCATTGAATCTTGACATAGTTGAAAATAATATGACTAAGAAAACAACAGATGACATAATTTAAAGTTCAATGTTTCCGAATTCGATCTTAAATTATCTCATCGCATACGTATGTGCACAATTCTTATTTCAATATAAAATAATATCATCTTAGTTTCTACTACAAAATACACTCAATAGTGATAGCAAATCCGGGAATGTTACTACAATGACTATTATGAGTAATCATCAGGAACGTGGTACAATTTTAAAAGGAATTAATTAAAATTAAATTCTCTGAATACTGAATTATAAGACTTCATTCTTATCCTTATTTACGCTGTAGGAACTTTTATATCTATGTAGGTCCAAAACACTGGTGAAATGTAGGTATGTCTACTAACAAACTGAAAAAAAAACCGTTTTTTATTATCAGACTTGATTCAAATTATCGAAACAGATGCATCAAAACAAGGATCACATTAGATAAAGTTTACTTAGAAAAGTTTGATATTCTCACAATTTCAATACATTATTTTCTTATCTAGTAGGTATAATACTTTTTAGTTTTGCCAATAGTGCAGGTGCTGTAGTGTAAAACCAACAAAAAACCAGATTAATCTAAACACTGATGTCAGTGTGATTTGTATCGCAATTATAACGGGTGATTTTTTAAGAGCTTGAGAACTTTTTAAAAAAAAAACACCCATAAAATTTGCAAAATCTCATCGATTCTTTATTTGAAACGTTAGATTGGTCCATGACATTTACTTTTTGAAGATAATTTCATTTAAATGTTGACCGCGGCTGCGTCTTAGGTGGTCCATTCGGAAAGTCCAATTTTGGGTAACTTTTTCGAGCATTTCGGCCGGAATAGCCCGAATTTCTTCGGAAATGTTGTCTTCCAAAGCTGGAATAGTTGCTGGCTTATTTGTGTAGACTTTAGACTTGACGTAGCCCCACAAAAAATAGTCTAAAGGCGTCAAATCGCATGATCTTGGTGGCCAACTTACCGGTCCATTCCTTGAGATGAATTGTTCTCCGAAGTTTTCCCTCAAAATGGCCATAGAATCGCGAGCTGTGTGGCATGTAGCGCCATCTTGTTGAAACCACATGTCAACCAAGTTCAGTTCTTCCATTTTTGGCAACAAAAAGTTTGTTAGCATTGAACGATAGCGATCGCCATTCACCGTAACGTTGCGTCCAACAGCATCTTTGAAAAAATACGGTCCAATGATTCCACCAGCGTACAAACCACACCAAACAGTGCATTTTTCGGGATGCATGGGCAGTTCTTGAACGGCTTCTGGTTGCTCTTCACTCCAAATGCGGCAATTTTGCTTATTTACGTAGCCATTCAACCAGAAATGAGCCTCATCGCTAAACAAAATTTGTCGATAAAAAAGCGGATTTTCTGCCAACTTTTCTAGGGCCCATTCACTGAAAATTCGACGTTGTGGCAGATCGTTCGGCTTCAGTTCTTGCACGAGCTGTATTTTATACGGTTTTACACCAAGATCTTTGCGTAAAATCTTCCATGTGGTCGAATAACACAAACCCAATTGCTGCGAACGGCGACGAATCGACATTTCACGGTCTTCAGCAACACTCTCAGAAACAGACGCAATATTCTCTTCTGTACGCACTATACGCATTCGTGTGGTTGGTTTAATGTCCAATAAAGTAAACTGAGTGCGAAACTTGGTCACAATCGCATTAATTGTTTGCTCACTTGGTCGATTATGTAGACCATAAATCGGACGTAAAGCGCGAAACACATTTCAAACCGAACACTGATTTTGGTAATAAAATTCAATGATTTGCAAGCGTTGCTCGTTAGTAAGTCTATTCATGATGAAATGTCAAAGCATACTGAGCATCTTTCTCTTTGACACCATGTCTGAAATCCCGCGTGATCTGTCAAATACTAATGCATGAAAATCCTAACCTCAAAAAAATCACCCGTTATATCGCATGCTTAATGGAATACTGACCCATTAGGAGATAGGTCAAAATTGAGTTACGTACAAATATAAGCTATTGCAAGCCTCAGATCTCATAAATAGTTTATCATACTTTAAGAATACCAGTATTCAACAAGTACGAGTAGGACAAATCCTCATAAGATCTTTTCTTGCAACTTCCCAAAAATCGTCTTTTCGAGTTAGGTCAGTATTCCATTAAGCATTTGATGGGCTACACATTATATGAATCATTAGCGATAATAAAACACGGATTAAAAAATAAAAAGGAATAATTTATACTACACTGACAATTTATACCTTTTTTTTTGTTTTGTTATAATTTTGTCACACTTAACAAACGAAACATTTTAATTACCGTTGTGCAGAGCTCCGATTCATTGAAATCGAAATTGTTGTTTGAACAGGATTATGACTACTATGAAAGACGTTTTGATGACAGTCGTGATCTTTTCGAGAGGCGCTATCAGAGTTCGCGGATGCGTGATTTCCCTCCACCACCGCTATCACGACGCGAACCAATGCCATTGCCACCCACCTTGAGTGGCAGTTTAAGAGGAAGCAGCATATCTCGTGGATACGACTCTATGTTCAGCCGTAGATCACCACCACCACCAACCAGAAGCAGCAACGGATTGGGTCGTTATGGGTAAGAGATGTTAACAAACATACATATTCTCAAAAAATATCATTTATTCATTTTTTTAAATTTTATTTTGCAGAAGCTATGAAGACTTTAGTAGAGATTCATTCGACGATCGCATGTTGTCGCGTGGAATAAGAGGTCCGTCACCTCCTGGACGTCGCTATGCACCGTACTGAGACGAATTTTATTCAGAGGTCGACTGTGCAGCAAGTGGGGAATTTCGAAGTAGGCCACTACCGTACAGCACCATCAAGAATACCTACTCGCACTCAAAAACTTCGAAATATCGGACTGGATATATTTAGGGAGGCAACAAAAAACAAAAATAAGACGCATCAGTTTTAATCTTGAAAGAATAATAGTAATAATATAAAATGCTATTTTTATTTAGTAATAATACAAAAATCAATTTTCCAAAACACATCAAAACAACAAAATACCATTCAAAACAATTTATATATGTTCAAGTATTCAAAATTATCCTTGAGAAATATGTATTAGTTTATTTAAGGGCTGTATAAATGGTAGTATCCTGACCCTTATGATCATGTTGTTCTCTGTAGATCCTGCCATTGATTTCTTAAGTTAATTTTTTTCACATATATTCTTTTTAATAATTTAAAATTTATAAACTTCAAGATTACATTGAATTAAAAAGAAAATAAATGTAATTGTACTGTGTTTACACAAAAAAAAATGTATTTATAATATGCAAATATATAGTACACAGAAATATTATTAATTGTGTGTGTATTTTCCAGATTATTATTGTAAAAGAAACTAAGAAAACTAAACAAATATTTAGTGTATTAATAAAGGAGTAAGGTCATTTAATGATTCGTTCAATATTATTGTCATTTCTTTGAAATGTGAGAAGTAACTGAAGGCAATTCTAGCAAATCGCAAAAGGGCTGATTCTTTTTTTTTTCTTACACAAATGGAATTGGTAAAGATTTGTGTTTGCGTATTTCAGTGTTGTTATATCTGCCTTGGAAATCCTACGTTGACGAATTTGGCTGAACTATTACAAATCTTTGGTTCAAGGTAGTAAAGTGTATAAATGTATATGAGCAACGCAGCTGTTGGTGATAAAAATGTAACAGCATCGAAGGTCGTTGAAGTTTCTAATTCAAGTTATCAATAATGAACTCGTGGCCAAAAAGTGATGAGGGGTTAGCGAATCTACAAAACTGCTCTCCCCAGGACAGTTCGGTTCTGAAGCGTATGGGTATGGTTTTTGTCAAAGGTGGACGAAAAATGTTCGATTCCATCTGAAAAGTGTGAATAGTAGAGGACTCCAATGAAAAGTTGCTAAACGAGCAAAAATAGTAAATCAAAAGAGTAGGAGTCTAACGGTTGAGATGACTGGGTTATGTATTTTTTCGGTCCGGAATACATACCCAAGAGTCTCAACGCACTGATTTTACGGAATATGAAGTGAATAAAAAAATTGTACTTATGTACGTCAAGTGGCCGGATACTAGTTGAATTATTGAATATTGATTCAAAATAGCTTCTTTTGGGATTTAGTCCACTAAAATTGGCGTTTCGTCCCGGTGATCTCACATGGACTCATCAGTTGACTGAGATTTTGTCAAAAAGTCGTTGAAAGATGAACTGAATTTAACAAAAATTGCTTATTGACAAGGCCCTCAGAGTCAACTGATGAGTCCATGTGAGATCGCCGGGACGAAACGCCAATATTTGTGGACTAAAGGCAAAAAAACTATTTTAAACTTAATATTTTTTATTTAATATAGATTGCATAAAAGACTAATGAAAATTATATTTTGAAATACTATTTGATTACACAAATGTGTTATTCAACCTAAAAGTAAGAAAATACTTTAGGTGGCCGGGTACTTACTTCTAGGTATATACTAACTTTATAAGTTCGTTGGAGTAAAAGTCAAGCTAAAGACAATTTTATATGATTTATATTTTTAATTGCTACGGTATTGAAGATTTGGAAAGCTTAAATAGAATATAAAATGTTATTGAGGTTTTATAAAAAAAAAGTTATTGAGGTTTTATAAAAAAAAAGTTACATTTGTTTAAAAAGATACAACTGAGAAACAGCACTTTTGTCGTAATTGTTCGACTAAACGGCATAGAGGTGTACCAGTCAATTTTACTAGTTTATCAATAAGTACAACTGAAGCGTGCTAAGATTTTGATTTCAACGCAATTTTACAAGTTTTTTTTATCATTGACCAAATGCTATATGTATATACAGTTGTGTTCAAATAAATAGGAGTGATTCTTTTTAAAGATAAAATCGCAATTCATTAGTAAAATAAATTATTTTTATTTACTTTTTCTTTTGTACAAGATAGGCAATACAGTCATGTGTTAATTATGCTTATTGACTACTTTGCTTAAAACAAATAATATAGTAAAAACATAAATTTTCTTAAAATTAGGTAAAGAGGAACTGTTCAAAATAATAGGAGTATTTCATTTCATGTACAGAAAAACTAAGAAAATAATTAAGCTCAAAGTTTTTTTTTCAGTACTTTGTTGAGAAACCTTTGTTTTTTATTATTGCTGCACATCTGCGTGGCATTGAGTTGACTAGGGTCCGACAGCGCTCAATTAGTATTTGATGCCATGCTTTTCCTGAACTGCATCCCATACTTGCCACGAATTCGAAGGTCTCCGCTGGGAAACACCCATTTTAACATCTGCTAATAAATTTTCTATGGGATTAAGGTCAGGCGACTGAGCTGGCCATTGCATAACCTCAACCCCATGGCCCCGAAACCATTTCTTAGCAAGCTTACTCGTATGTTTCGGGTCGTTGTCTTGCTGGAATACCCATTTTAACGGCATATTCCATTCCGCATGAAGCAGCATGACATTGGACAAGACATCCACATAAACCCGCTGATCCATTGTGTCAATTATTTGATGTATGGGGCCAATACCACTATAAGAGAAACTGCCCCATGCCATCACCTAAGCACCTCTATGCTTAACAGTTTTAACGGTGTACTGGGGCCTATATTGAGTATTTTTTGGACGTCGTACGTATTGCCTCGAACCAATTCCACCAAATAAAACAATTTTTGTTATATTTACCGAAGGAGAAATAAGTTGTTTACCAATAAACACATGATAAAAAAATAACTTGGAGAAATTTTATAAAAGCACTCCTATTATTTTGAACACAGCTGTACAAATAACAAATGATCAGTTACTGGTTTCAAGAATCAATAGAATAGCAATATGATTATTTAAATCGCTATTTAGAAACAAACATGTAGCTGGATGGCACATATTTTCAAACTTTTCAATTTTGTTTAACTACATAAATACTATTGCTTCTGCAACATCCAAATAAATTGTTTACTGATAACGGTTTAGAACGCTCTCTAAAATTAAACCACTAGATACAAAACCACAAACATACGTTGAGTAGCAAAATACTTTTTGAAATAATAAAAAAAAAAACTAATCAATTTCAATAATCGTTTTACTGATAAGGGTGTAGATCGTTCTCTAATATTAAACCACTAGATGAAAACCAGACATTCTACAAGTAAGAAATTCTTAAATTTAGTGACATAATTTGTACAATTTTCTTTTTTAATGTTTTTCGTTGTTTATGATAAAGAATCTGACATCCGCAATCAGAAGTTATAAATAGGATCCATTTTGCAAATTATACTGGTTCCAATTATGTGAACTTTGGAGCAAACTTCAGAATATCGTTTTTATTGTTGAATGCAAAAAAAAATTATAGGTACCTACAACATCTATGCATAAGTAGTAGAACAGTCATTGAATAACAAATTTATTTACCCTTAATATTAACAAATTTTTTTACATGTGCACTTGATTAAGGAAAATGTACAAAAATTAGGTATAACCCCCGCATTTTTAGAGTTGGGAAAATGTAGAGTAGGTACATTTACAATTATATCACAATTTAAACTATGCTACAAGTTCTTTCAATTGTCCATTTTCGTACATCTTCTTGACGTCAGTTCCTCCTCCAATAAATTTACCATCAACAAAACAACGTGGAACCTAGAATTGACAAGAAAAAGATACATCACAATAAATTAATTAAATAGTCGTAGGGTATTTCCCAACCCAAAGTCTAAAATTAAATATGCATGTACATAATAATAAAATGAATCACAATCGCAATGAAGCATAATAAGTAAAATACCAAGAAAAGCTTTGGTATAAAACAATCATCTATTTGTTGATTCAGCTTATCTTCTACCAAATGTTTCCATTTCATTTTGGATATTCGTGTGAAAAGTCAATAATTTTGGCAATGAACTTACACTTCGTGCTCCAGTTATCTCACCAAGGACATCTTGAATTTCGTCACAATCATTTCGAGATTCTAATTCTATAACGTGCATTGGAACATTAAGCTTCTTGAATTGCTGCGAATTAAGAAATAAATTGAAATTTCAATGCAAGAATAATTTAAAGATGTTAACACAAAAACCTCTTTGGCCATGGTGCAGAATGGACAATATGTTTTCGAGAAAATCACAACCTTGTTTGATTGGATTTGATTGCGGACAAATTGTGCTGTGGGACTTGCCATATCTACAGATTTCTTTGAAAGTGAACCAACGACTGAGCCCATATTAACACTTGACGCCTTGATCTAAGTCAAAAAAATAATGGTGGGCAAATGGGGAGTTGGTGTAAGTTGATAGCAGCAGGTTTTTGTCTGTTTTTGTATGAGATCTATCTGGAGAAAACTGCGAGAATCTTGTTGGTGAGAAAAAGCACAATGCAATGACATGAGATGAGAATTAGCAAAAGAGAGGTTAAGCAGAATAATCGAAAAATGTCAAATTCATTTCTGTCATAAATGACACATTAAAAAAGTCAAAAGCTCAATTTTTGAGCTTATAAATTCGGGTGTGTGATGAGAAAAAAATACAAATAAATAATTTAAAATATTTTCGTTTAAAACGGTTTTATAGCAGGCAGCGTAGAAGAAGCAACATATTTCTTATTGAGGCCTTCAGAAAATCAATGGTCTTAATCCATTTTTGCTTAACTTGGTTATTTTGATAAGCTCTCCCGAATAAAGTATGTAAACAAGGAGACAAATGATTTCCTTTGGACTTTTTGTTCATTTGTTTATTTGAAAGTAAATATTTATGTGACTTTAATTTATAAAACAGCTTCATAAAATTATTTATAATCAACAAATTTAACGTGAACTTAGAACATTATTATTCTATATTTTAATAACGGCCTGGTGGAGAGTATATACATATGTACAGAAATGCTTGCAATGTTGCAATAAATAAAAATCTATTGGATAACTATGTCAAATGGGGAATGTAGATAAAAAGCGAAAGGACCGAACTCATCTGCTTCCAAAAACCAGTGACTGTCATTCGAAGACCAGCGTTTGCAATACGCTGTGATGCAATTAAACTAAAGTTTCCAGACAAGACTGAAGTATCAGTCAAATCATCAACAAAATTCTTGGGAATCAACTTTTTCCAATAAACTCAAATTAAAAAAGCATACAGACTTAATGTTAGGTAGGTAGGTTGGAGTGGCAGTGGCTGTCTAGTTGTTGTTGACTCACTTAGACCTCAAGGATCCGTTGTGATACCACTAAAGAAGTTACTCATGGGAGAGTAATGAATTTAAACAAACCATTTCGTGCTTTTAATGAAGTGTTAGAGAGACATTTTGTGTCGATCGTTGCCAGTTCACTGGTATTATCGAAGAAGGGATTACCGAGATAGTTATTCCTTCTATTGGAGAGTGCTGGACATGTACATAGGTGTTGGAGCGAGACAACAATTCTGTGCACTTTGAGGCAAAATGGACTTAGTAGGAAGACCCAGCTGTTGGTGTACAAACAATTTATCTAACCCTTTTTGAATTACGCCTTTCCCCATCTGGTTTACTTTTTCATCTACAGCAATGAAGAAGAAGCATATTGAAAGAAAGATGCTCCGCATTTGCACTTTACCGTAACGTAGAAATGTATACCAACTAAGAAGCTGTAAGAAGAAGCAAAGTTATTACCACAAATATTTCTTGCAACTCTCCGGAACAATCATCAGGAACCTGGAAGATCATCCCAACTCAGAAGTACAACAACTCATCCCGAGCCGTAACTGATGATCAATTTGAAGAAATCATCCATAACGACGACGCATCCTTTTAAGAGAAGAACAACATCAGTACTACAGGAGATAAAACGCCCATTCATTAAAAATTATTATACTGCTAATATTAAAAAAATCCTGAATTAGATTAATAAAACATTAATATGATATTGCAAGCAAATAGCATTATGTAAAGATAATATAAGAAGTTTTAAGTCAAATTGTACCTATATAAAACAAATTGAAAAATAAAAATTCTTAATTTAAAAAAACTTGAAATTTTAGACATTACATTTAAAAAATAATATATTATATAGATTATATTGAGAAACTTTTTTTATCAAGATTAACAAAAATATAGGTTTCGAAATATTGAGTTTTGAAAAAAAAAATTTGAAACTTTTTTCTAAAAATCAACAAAAAAAAATAAAAATTTGAATACACAATTCTGTTAAAATTTTTGGGGAGCCTTAGCATAAGAAAAAATTATCAAAATCGGTTTTTCTCTTTTTTGGAGAAAATCAAAAACAAACAAATGGTTTCAGGGGGGTACCTTTAATAACCACTTTTCAGAAATTTTTTTCAACTATTATCTAGCTTTAACTAAATGAATTTTCTTGTATCTTTCTTCTTTAAATCTATAGCAGTTTTTGAAACAAAAATATTTATAAAATTTCGTATGGCAGGTACCGTTATTTTTGGTCTTAAAAAAAAACCTGTGGGGGAAAAAAATTAAAAATACTCAGCCCTATCACGAATTCCATCGTAATCCGAGACTTGTCACAAATCCCGAAAAAACCTATCACAAATTCCATAGTAGTGGAAAATCTCATACAAATAGTCATTACAAACGGATTTGGTGATAGCTTTTTTCGGGATTCGTAAAAGTTTCCGATTACGATGGAATTCGTGATAGAGCTGACTATCTACCAAGTTTTTAAAAAAACGGCCAAGCCCTATAGGTTGTAGTCGAAAAGATAGACAGAATTGCGAGACCCACTTTTTTGGGTCTTCGCTATCATCATAATGTCAACTTTGATTGAAATCTCGAGTTCGATTTTTTTACGAATCCATAAATTGCCTTATACATAGTACCTATAAGACGCAAGTAAAAAAATTGAAGTTAGCCGCATTCAGTTTTTTACTCTATCTGCCATTTTATTATGAGCTAAAAAAACGCGATCTGAGATGGTTCTGATTAAAACAACACACTGAGCGCTCTGATGTGTCTGAGCGAAAAAAGAAATATAGATCTTTTAGACAGCTGATTTGCCTACTCTGAGCTTAAAAATAAAAACACTTTGTATGATATACTCACTATGAGAACCCAATGATCCAACAATAGATTAAAAGCTGAAACTGAATAATCAACCAACCAAAAAAGACACTAAGAACTAACGTTGGAGTTACACTCCTTGTAAGATTTGTCCCAAAACCATGTTTATAGTTTAAGATAAGAATACATTATCAAATTTTTCCTAAGTTAATTCTTTTTTAAGTTTAAACCATATTGTCCCATACTTACTATTATAATGAAAAAAATCTTTTCTTTAAACTTGGGCCAAAAATAACGGTATATGGCATTGAACCATATAAGAAAAACTTATATACATATTATATCGAAAACGGGATTAACGATTTTGATAAAACAAAAACAATCACCCTTATTCCGATAGTCGTTTTACTAAAACGCCGTTAAAACGTCAAGGCTCTAGAAACGAAAATTGAAATTTTATTGAAACAACTATAATTATATAATCATCTATGTTCTGTATTCCGAGTGAAAGTGAATTGAAAACGAATTTCAATTTCACTTAAAATGAAAAGGCATGTTCTACATTCCGAGTGAATTCAATTCACTCCGAATTTATTTGTGAAATGTCAAAATCAGCTGAAAGACAATTTGCATCATTTATTCAAACAATGTTTCTTTTGCAAAACGAAAATAGATTCACTATTATTAGTAATAAGTGGTAGAAGGGACCAAAATCAATAATAGAGAGTTCGTGAAAAAGTTTTACGTGGTAAAGCCAAAATTTTAGATCTCCCACAAGCAGCGTAAGTTGAAATGGGAAATTGTTTTTCTTTTCGCGAGCTCTTTTGTACTTCCTTGTATTGTAAACAACAATTTATTTTAATAAAATCAAAATTTCAAAGCTTTATTTACATGTTTGTAAATTTTCGCGCAAATGTTAAGTTTCACCAAACAAAACTTAAGTGAATTGAATTCACCGTAAAACGCTATGTATTCGAAATGTAGTACACGAACTTTTATCTCCGAAAACTCAATTCACAATCTTCATTTCGGGTGGAATTCAGAACACCAACATTTCACATTCGGAATGAACAAATCACAAAAGTCATTTTATGCGGAATGCAGAACATCAAAATTCACTTTTGTTGCTCGAATTCACAATAAGTGAAATGCAGAACATGGGCGAATGCTTAGAAAAGTGAAGAACATAGAGAAAGCTGCCCTTTTCGTATTATTAATCACCAAAATGTGGTCTCTGGAGCCTTCTCGTTTTAAAGGCCTTTTATTAAAACGACTACCGGAATAAAGGTGAATATATCATGATATTGCATGGCCTTAAGTAGAGGGTATTACGAGTATATAGAAAAAAAATTGCTGCAAAATGTGGCTCCAACGCCAAAGTCTAAGGCCTATTTTTATAGGGCATACTTATCGGGATATATATGTATGACGCTTAAGTCTATACAAACTAGCCACTTAATTTTTTTTCTTAATTTTATGTTTGCAGTAAACCAAACGTAGTGAAATGGATATACCTATTGTCAAGATACTGTTAGATCTTTTAATGATAGTTAACACAAATTTAAATATCAATGGTAAAGTATTATATTTTAACATTTAAAAAATTCAAACTTTGTTTTGAAGAAGTTTTGTTCCAGATGATCGCAGAAATTCCGTCACATCACACAAATCACCGACAGCACCATATTGTCATAAAACATAATGAAGCACAAAAAGTGTTAAAATTTTGTCGAATTCGAACGAAGATATTATTCGGATTTTTTTTTATAATTTGCACACACTCAAAGGGTTATGTCTACCTTTATAATGTTAGTGTGACAAAGTTGAAACGTTTAGGTAAAGTGGAGAGGATTTAAAAGGAGTTGTCCATGTTTGAAGAATCCCTGTTAGTGTTTTGGATTGCCAATTTACGTTTGACAGTTCGCAGAAGCTATTCAGCCTTATCACAGGCCCCGTCGTAATAGATTCGTAGTACGAACCCCGAAAAAAGGTATCATCGCTCCCGTCGTACTAAAAAAAACTTGCTACGAAATTCGGAGTTCGTGAATAATGGTATCACTAGCCCCGAATGAATAGGAAGTTGGGCAGTTTTTTCTACGAACAGATATTTTGATCGGAGCTCAACTTAAAACGAAACACAAATATAATTAAGCGAACGAAGATAAAGGACATGCAAATAAAATTTATAAAAACAATTTTTATTATTGTTTTCATGTATGTAAATTTGTTTATATTTTTTATTTTTTGAAGGGCAAATAAAGTAAATACAAATAAATATTGGTATCCTTCCGTAATGAATCTCATTTTTAGTGTTTGTCTTCTTGGCGTATTTTCTACATTTATTACAAAGATTACAACGGCAATGGTATTTATTTTTAACAACCAACAAAATTAAAATCAAACCATAAACAACGGAAATTATTTATTTTTTCACATTTTGACGCAAATCAACTGTGTTTGAAACTCCGAAATTCGGAAAATGTTTTTTGATTCCGTTCGGGGCCTATGATGTAAATTTATTCGTGTTCGTAGCGTAACAAAATTTTCGGGGATTTGTTACGAGGGACTCTGTGATAGGGCTGATTATCCCTTATCCCAGAAGTATAAATATGCTAAAAGGAAATTTCTACTAAATCGTATTTGAACGTTCTTCTAGAAAGAATAAAGTCTTCAATTACCTAATGAACTTACTGTTATTTTAAAATCTTATGTTTTCATTAATATCCTTACAATAACAGTTAGCCAATTTTCACATTCATGCTTCTGGCATAAAGGGGACAATATGTGATGGACAATATGGTGATGGAATTTAAAATATTATAATATTTGAAGTTATCATTTGGTCTTGATTTTATGAAGCTGTGTTGTAGGCAGTTTATTTCGAAAGCTATTGAACATATTTTTTGGGAGATTCTCTCGTAACTTGATCAATGCTGAGCACTCGTGAGTACAGTACTTTCACACCGAATCTTTATCTCAGTTTTTAACAACACCCTAAAGTAAGAAACTAATCCTCAAAACTCAAAAAATCCATAACAGAAAATATAAAAACCACCAATTTTTGTATATTTTTTCAAAAATTAATTTCTTGCTTTGTTTTATTTCATATCTTTTTTTTTGTCTCCTTTTCAAGACACATATACACAAGACCTGACTGCTTTTTTGACTTTTTTGATGACATCTAGTATATAATAATGTTTGTGTTATTTGTGAAACGAGTTTAATGTTTTTGATTTATTTTTTTTTTTGATATACACATAATAATTTACATTCTAATGACCTGCGAAAATGGGATAAGATAAAAAAACTTTTCCATTTAAACTCCAATGGTTTGATCGATTTCAAACTTCAAACAAATAACATTGCCAAAAATTGAATTCTATGAAACAGAAAGTTTTCTTAAAATTTCAAACTAAATCCTGGCCCCATTGCCAATTGACGTTGATCAATGCCAGCATTTAGAACAAATCCCGTATTGCTGGATGATGCTTTTTTACTGCCTGAAATGATACCCGAAGCTACACCTGAAGATTTTGTCGTGATAACATCATCGTGACCCAACTGCTTGAACTGTGAACCACCAGAGGGTGGTTTAGGCGAAGAGGCCAATGCTTTGCGAGCACCCAGCTCACTCTTCGCGGGCCATGTGGGAAACATTGACGGGTCAATGGGCAGTGGTAGCTCCTTGAAGTAGGGGTGGTTGAGAGCTTGCTCGGCATTCAGTCTCTGCTTGGGATCATAGGTAAGCAGACCCTGCAGCAAGGATATTCCAGTCTCTGTTGTTCTCTTTATAAATCTTTTGCGTAGATTCGAAACTGGATACTCTGTGAATTGTGAATTCTGGCTGAGCAGGTTCTTTACGGCGGGTAAATCTTTGTATCCGGGCCAGATCTTCTCATTAGGTGTCCCCAGTTCCTGAAATACATATTATTAAAGTTATATGACTAAAAAATTTATATTTATAAAAGACTACCTTGAAGATCCTATTGAGCTCATCTATCTCTGATTTTCCCGGAAACAGCGGCTGCATTTGTAGGAATTCTCCGAAAATACATCCCACCGACCAAATATCAATCGGCGTTGAGTACTCAGGCGAACATAAAAGCAACTCTGGTGCTCTGTACCAAAGTGTGACCACAAGAGAGGTGTACTTCTTAAGCGGGCTACCGTACTCTCGAGCCAACCCAAAATCACCCACTTTCAGGATGCCTTTGTGTGAGAGCAATAAATTCGATGTTTTTAAATCACGGTGGAGAATCCAATTGTCGTGTAAATGGCCTACTGCACAAAGAAGCTGCTGTATCAGACACTTGATTTCGCCTGGAAAGAAGGACTGGTCCTTGTGCTTCATAGTCTCCATAAGTGACTTAAGGTCGTGCTCTACATAGTCCATAACAATAAAAATTCTATCCATATTACTGCCAACGACAATTTCCCTCACCGTCACAATATTTGGATGTTGACCCTTCAACAGGGTGTTTATCTCTCGCAAGGAAGTGATGGGAAAACCTTCTTTCTCCTTTTCCATTTTCAGCCGCTTTAGGGCTACAATTTCGTTGGTTCGCTTGTCCTTTGCCCGATAAACAACACCATATGTCCCTTCTTCGATACGATTCAAACACTGGAACTCTTCCACGGAGCGACAACCCTGTATGCCAGGGAAGTAATTTGGGAGCTTTTCACCTTTGTCATTACGCGGGACATCTTTTTCATCGAGAACTACCTCAGGATCACCCTTACGGGCTTCTTCCTCTGCGCTCGTCTTCATGTTTCTCTCTTCTGAGCGCGACCTCGATCTTGATCTCGAGCGTGATTTCGATTTTGAAAGCGTGCGCGACCTAGATCTGGATCTAGAGCTGCCTGAAAGTGATCTTGATCTCGAACGTGAGTGCGAACGTGGTGATCTGGATCGTGTACGTGATCGTGATCTGGACCGTCGATCATCATCTGCGTCCAAGTCACTGTCACTTTTCGATCGACTTGATCCATCGGAAACCGATCGTGATCTGGAATTATTGGGTTTGTGTTTGTGCGGTGATTTTAAAAGATCTCCGATAGAAAGGGGACTTTCATCAGGCAGAACAGCTTCGTCTTCTTCTGAAAGAAGACGCTTCTTCTTCTTCTTATTTGTTTTTTCGGCAGCACCATTGTAGCTTTTGTGACTCCCTACATCGGAATCGCCAGAGGAATCTAAATCACTATCGTCGTCGTCGTCGTCATCGTCATCATCATCGTTTTCATGGTGGCTATAAACGTCAAAGTTTTCAGCATCCTCCTTGGTCCGCCGGTGCCTTTTTCTCTTCTTTTCTGATTTGGTTGATGATGCATCGCTATCATCTTCATCGCCTTCTTCATTATCATCGTCATCCTTATCTCCATTGTGGCTGTTTGCATCGGAATTATCTGACAGAACATCGTCCGAAACGGTTTCGCTATCTGTTTTTCGCTTTTTTCTCTTCAAAGCTTTATCCTCTGCAGTTTGGTATCGTTTGTGACTACTTTTATGTGCTTTTTCTTCCCCTCGGCGCAACTCACGTCTGGCTTCTAGTTCTTCCCTAGCTGCTTCTTTCCTTTTTGCCATCTCTCTTTCAGCTTCCAAAAGTTTTGCTTTCCTCGCCACTAGTTCTGGATCTTCCACTACTCGTGGTTTCTCCTTCTTTTTGTGTTGCTTTTTCTTGAGCACATCCTGCTGCTGCTCAGGGCTGTCCATTACCTCGATCACTGAGTCCTTCCTCTTTTCGGTGAGGGCATCACCACGCTCGCGATGGTACTCATGACTACTTCTCTTTTCGTGGTGATTGTGTGGTGCTGAGGAATCTTTAACATATTTATGCCGTTTAGTCAACAGTCTTGTTCGCAAATCCTGTTCTAGCATCTCTGCTTCTGGGCGGGTATCGAAGGGGGGCGGCTCCATATAATTTCTCTGTGAGTGATAATCGTAACGCTGATGAGGGGGTTGTTGGTATTGGTGATGGTGATGGTACATGTCGCGGTGCTTGTGCCGATTTTGATACTCATATTCATCTCCGAGTGTTCCTCTATCGTAATGGTGATCTCGACGTTGTTGGCCATGGGACATAGGTCTGCCACGCTCATAGTATTTCATATACCGGCGATCATCCACTAGCATTTCGCGTTCTCCCCTGTACTTGCCAACGCTTCCTGACATACTCGCAGAGCCATCACTTTTTTCCCCTTTTTCTCTCCGTTCCTCCCTATCTCTGTGGTCACTTTTGTGCTTGCGGTCTTTGGAATGTTTCTTCTCTTTGCCTGATCGCCGCTTGCCTGATAAGTCGCGGTGTATTGTTGCTTGCGGTGGTTTAATATCTAAGGAATCTGTGTCATCTTCAATAAGAACGTTGCTAACTTTTGAAGAATTCTTCTGGCCACCACTGGAATCATAGAAAGAAAGAAAAAAGAAAACTATGGAAAATCATCTGTTGAGAAAGTTAAAATTTTGTTTGTTTGATTTTATTCTTGTCCGAGTCTCCGCATCGTTGAGTTCCCAGTTTTTCACGATGACAGATTTGGACGTGGCCATAGCTGAATCGCATTGCTTGGTACCCAGGCTCGAAGCGTGTGTAATGGTGGGCAGTATCCAATCGTGGTCCGACACAGCGCAATGGCTCTTATAAAATATTACGTTTCATGTATACATATTTTAAATTTAATAAAAATAAAAAAATTAATAAAAAAAATTTCTGTGCGTGATAGATTTTAGAGTTCGATGTGAAATGTCGATTTATATAAAACAACAGCTGTCTGGATATCCCTCCGCATGATCATTTGGATATTTTGATCGAGTATCTACAAAGAAATCTTGATCAAAGTGTAATCTATGGTTATTTATTTTCCATGGGATTTTTCGATTTTAAAACAAAATTGTTAAATTTTTATTGAAGTCAGTCGCAACTACAAAAAAAACATTATATTTTATGTACGAATCAAGGAACCATACATGCACGCACAGGTCGAATGTCGAATCAGCCAACATTCAAGAGCATTAAAATTTGTATATTTTGTTTGGCATTGATTTGACAATTTTTATTAGAAATCAGTATTGTATAACAAAATATGGATCTCCAAAAATGGATTAAGTTTTTTTTAACAGAGCATCCATACAAACCTCAAAATTGTGACAAAATGTGGAAATTTTAAAAATCAAACACCTCTTAAATCAAAAGCTTATCTATATTCTAAAAAGGTTTCTTTGGCAAAATAAAATTTTCTTCGAGCCATACTTTCGGCATATGAATAGGATTTGTGTGCTTTTCATATCTTCTTTGTTATCCTCTCGAAATACTCTAGCTAATTTTACAAAAAAATAGATTACAAAAGATTACAATCAAAAATTAATTAATTAGTGGGAGAACTATAAAATATCACAACATTTAAAATAGAAATATTTTATAAAGAATTTTTGTTCATTCTAGCTTATAATCATCATGATAAGCTTTATAAGCGGACCATTTTATATTAATTCACAACCAATTGTTTTCGCGTATTGTTAGTCGCTAGGATTGGTGGACCTAGAATTTTGCTCCTAATCCGAACAGGTAATTAAGAGAGTTAAAGTCAGCTTTTATTATTGTTCATACGATGCTGTACTCATTAAATGCAATTGATTTTAATACTTACAAAAAAATAATTTAGTTTGTTTTCTCGAAACCTTGCGGTAAGATTTGTTACAGGTTCAATATGGTTCGCTTAGAGCCGAGATTAATGTCTTATCTTATTTTTAATTTCCATCGGAATTTATTGCTTTTGACTCACTTAAAGACATATTATTAATAATGAAAAAAGGTCACGCAAGAAAACATTTATTATTTTTGGAAATATATTGAACGTTCGATGGAAAAACATTTTTTGGAAGCAATAAAATTTGTATCGAAATGTTCTTTAATATTTCAAAATATTTTGAGATCTTAACAATTCGACACTACTTGAGCTATTTGCCCAGGTATGTTTTAGTGTGACCTAAAGCAACAGTTAATTAATCGGTCAATTCCCGTACTTGTTTCGCAGACTATAATAATTAGAGACAAGCCAAGAATTATTCGTCCTCCCGAAATAAAAAGTAGTGCTTGAACTAATTCCAAAAAAAATAGCCTTCGGAAGCGGAAAATGTTGTCCAGAAAATCAAAAATTATATGTATATCAGATCAATTTCTTGAGTAATTCGAGACGATCTAAAGAACTATTATGATTATTTACTATTACCAAATTAATCGTCGATACATGGATCATCTGCTAAATTCCTTAAAAAAAATGTCTCGAAGGCACACAAACAATAGACTAGATAATATGATAAGATATTAACAAACAACTGAAGTTTTTGGGTCTAACACATTTCTCCATTTTTGTGAAAACGGATGTAGAGGAACACACGGAAAATGTTTTGGAGGATGTTGTAAAGGAATTAAACAATACCTCTTTTAGCGGAATAAAACACAAGTGTGGCTTATAATAAATTTTCCAAGTTTCATTGAAAAGTTTGGCGCTAATGAAATCCATATTTGAATCATTGGGATTACTGCACAAAGCTGGAAATTTCGGCTTGGATATCTTCTCTTATGAATTTGGAGAGCATTAAGAAAGCATTTACCAAATCAGTAACAAAAAATATCAAATATCCTTATTGTTGGATAGGGACACCAACGTTTAAGGGCCTGCTTTAATGCTAAAGCACATTTAGTTGAATAAGACCTATTGTTGAATGTGTTTCACTTCCAATTATTTGAGTTTCATAAGTATTATTGCAATGTTAAAAATCGTACTTAAAATGCTTAGATGGTATAATTATGTACATTATATAATCCGTCATTAAAGTTTTCCGAAACAAAAAAGCTTAAAAAATACAACGATTACCAGAAGCACCAAGTTTAAAGTTTTATACAAAATTTATAAAATATGTGGTTGTCACCTTGTTTCAAGTTTTCAATTTTAGAATTTAGTCTTTTTTTTAATTTCATATTTCAGCCATACATTTCACATTTGAAGGGAATTTTTTAAATTAAGAATAAAGATAGAACAAAAAGAAACAGTAAAAATAAGTTTTTCGTTTTTTATTTTTTATAACCACTTTTTCACGAACTTAAATACAAACAAGAAGAAGCTAGCAGAAAACACAAGTCATCCAAGGTTCACAAAACGAGACATGTTCATAATGTCACTTATTTATCACTTTTTTAACTTCTATGTCATAAAATTATTCAGTGCAAAAGTAATCCAAGTATTATTGAATACTTACTTTTTTTCTTAAGATTTTTTTTTGATATATCTGTGTTAAAAATTAAAAATATTAAGCAGATGTAATCCAAGTTTCCTGAATGTAATTTAAATTGGATCACCTCCGAACTATCCGATATTGAAAGTTTGAATTGACTAAAACATATGCATATGTACTGTATGTATATTAGGATGTTCCATGGAATTAGTGTACAAAATAATTTATTAATGTGCCTTAAATTTTGAAACTCTATCTTTACAAAAAAGCGGTGCACATCGAAAGTATAATGAGTTTCAAATAAATGAGTATTCAGAATTTTAAAAATTCATATTGAATGTAGTTTAGCTATATGTTCTATGTTGTGTGTGTGAGCTTAGAAAACTGGTGTTTTACCTATAAGAAATTAATGTTTAAGTGCTAAAATAAAATTACCTAAAAACTGTGCTTCATTTTTCTATAAAATAACTCCGATATTTTTTTATATTCAGCTTCATTTAAAAAAAAAGGTTGTGTGTACTGGCGTACGCGCGGTAGAAGTAAAACTTCTTTTCCCTCAAGCAAAGCTTCTGTAAGGTTCTAACCTATAAACGTACAAACATTTTGTATTCTAAAAACAAGTCGCTGTCTTTGACGGATAACGTGTCGTTTTGACATGTCACTGACAGCTACATAGAAAATTTTTCACTAGTCCAGTCAAAGCGTCATGAAAAAGGGCCTGACCTTGCGCGCAGAGGCATGGTCAAGTTTTTTTTCATGGATCGGTAGGTGATTATAAGAAAATCTTAAAACCAAATTTGCACTACATGACAACTTTTTTTACCAAAGTTATTGGTAAAAATGTGTTTTGTGTCATTTTTTGGTCATTTGCGAATATCTCGGCTTCACTATCTCGCACAAACAAAACTTAAACATGTTTTTATTTCTTATAACATTATCTATTATGTTCTAAAAAAAACATTTGTTTAAGCTAATGAAAAAAAAGTTATAGTAAGTTAAACAAATTTTTTGTTGTTTAAAAATCACTTTTTCGTGATTATTAAGAAAAAAGCTCATTTAACGATGAAATTTTTATTTTTTATTATTAAAGTTCTTGTAATTCCCTACAATTTAAAATAAATCAACACTCTACGATGAACGAAACCCGAGTAATAAATTATTGAACATGGGTAAGTCAGCGCACCCACGCATTTTATGATTTTATGTTTTAATTAATATCTCAGCCCCAGGATGTCGCAAAGTGAAAATAAAAAACTGTATTGCTAATAACAATATTTTCTATTAACTTGCATTTAATTTAATATGTTTGAACAAAAACATAAAAAGTTACCGTTGGTTTCAACGTTTTTTTTCTTGTTTTTAATACCTTTTTTTCATAGTTAGAGAAAAAAACTGTATTTCACGGTAAATATTTTTCAGTTTTGGATTTTTTTCTTATAGTCCTGCTGATTTTCTTCAAATTAAAAAAAAAATTAGTCCATTACGACAAACAGGAGCCAAGATATTCATGATTTAAAAATTTAGGAAAGCTTACAATTTAGTATCTTAACCTTGTAGCTTGTAATTTTGTTGTCGCCAGCAACAAGAAGCAATAAATATGTGTAAGTATGTGTGGGGTGTTTGAAGGATACCAATATATGTTGTTGCTGGCGACACCAAAATTACGTGCTACAAGGTTAAGATACTAAATTGTAAGCTTTCCTAAATTTTTAAATCATGAATATCTTGGCTCCTGTTTGTTGTAATGGACTAATTTTTTTTTTAATTTGAAGAAAATCAGCAGGACTATAAGAAAAAAATCCAAAACTGAAAAATATTTACCGTGAAATACAGTTTTTTTCTCAATAACTATGAAAAAAAGGTATTAAAAACAAGAAAAAAAACGTTGAAACCAACGGTAACTTTTTATGTTTTTGCTCAAACATATTAAATTAAATGCAAGTTAATAGAAAATATTGTTATTAGCAATACAGTTTTTATTTTCACTTTGCGACATACTGGGACTGAGATATTAATTAAAACATAAAATCATAAAATGCGTGGATGCGCTGACTTACCCATGTTCAATAATTTATTACTCGGGTTTCGTTCATCGTAGTGTTGATTTTTTTTTTAAATTGTAGGGAATTACAAGAACTTTAATAATAAAAAATAAAAATTTCATCGTTAAATGAGCTTTTTTCTTAATAATCACGAAAAAGTGATTTTTAAACAACAAAAAATTTGTTTAACTTACTATAACTTTTTTTTCATTAGTTTAAACAAATGTTTTTTTTTAGAACATAATAGATAATGTTATAAGGAATAAAAACATGTTTAAGTTTTGTTTGTGCGAGATAGTGGAGCCGAGATATTCGCAAATGACCAAAAAATGACACAAAATACATTTTTACCAATAACTTTGGTAAAAAAAGTTGTCATGTGGTGCAAATTTGGTTTTAAGCTTTCCTCATAAGCACCTATCGATCCATGAAAAAAAAATAGACCATGCTTCTGCGCGCAAGGTCAAATGTCGCTTTGACTGGACTATACCCCCAACGCCGGAAAAAAGTTTTACTTCAAAAAATGTCCAAAAACTTAAAGTTTAAAGTTAAGGGTGTAACAAAATATGATTTTTATAATCGAAAAGAAGAAACGATATTATAAAGGGCATTTATTGTTATTTTTGCCACAAAATGGAAAATATTTTACCTTGTTAAGTAAAGTTTCTTAAAGGTGTAAATATTTTTTTTTGTATCATAACGGCTCGTAGATAGCCTCAATCAAGTGACTAAACTCTCAACCATTCTCATGTGCGTCATAACAAAAATGAAGGAGATATTTTCTGCTCTGTATAAAAGGCTAAGACGGCAATCTCCCCAAATTATCAGTTGATTAAAAATTTATTTTGATGTTTTTACTCATACATAATAATTTATCTTTTTTTTAGATATAAAGTCATACTTTATATTTTTTAGTGAACATCTGGTATATATGGAAAGACCATGCACTAAAATGTAAAAACCAAGCAATTTTCATAATTTTTAAATTTCTCTACAACCAGACTTCAAAAAACCATTTGGTTTTAAGCATTCTCGGCAAAATTAAAATTTTTTTATTTTATCTATTTTTATTAAATTTTAATGAAAGAATATATTTTTGGATTCAAATAAAGTTTTAGTAAAAGATAGAAAGTGTTCCGTTGCTTTTTTTTTTATTTTGAGTATAACGCTCATATCTAGGTTGGGGCCCCAATACCTGTTGGATGAAATCCAGAAGAGGGCCATAAAACTTATAGGAGACAGATCAATTATCCTTTCACTGTCGTAACGTTCTATTTCTTTCATTATTTTATCGCTTCAAATGAAATAGTTATATTCCTCTCCTCACTTAAATCACGATCAATCAATTCGGCAATGCACATTAGTCATTAGTTTACTCTTGAGTCTAAATACGGACGTACTGTCAAATATAGAGGTTCTTTCTTTTGCCGCACTAATAGAATGTTGAATTCTTTTCCCTACTCGAGTAACCCCCCTCATTGTGATGTACAAGTTTTCAAAATCAAAGTGCATCGTAATCTCTTATTAAATCCTCTCCACTTTTCCTAACCACTCGCGCTCACACTGCTACTCCATAACATAATAAGGGGAGTCATAAAACAATGTGTGTGTAATTTATGTAAACAAAATTAAATGTCTATACAGTTTGTGTCTAGCCTTGATTTGTGTACGTGAACTTTTGTTCGAATTTTATTTATATACTATGTATGGCTGAAATATGAAATTTAAAAAAATAATATTGTGAGTACCCAATTGCATTAATCTAAATATGTTTAAATGTTTTACAGATAACTGATTATTGATAGAGGTAACAAAATTTGGGAATGTGCTAATCAAAAATTAACACTCTCATGTATAACAGTACATGGAAAAATTCATGATTAAAAATTGATTTTTGATATTCGGTCATGTATATAGTTCATTGATTGATTTATTAGGCGTTTTTCTTTTTTAGTTCAGAACAGAACCTGAGTTGTCAAAAAATAAATTGTGTTTCTTTTTTAGTTCAGAGTGTTCAGAGTTTCGAAAATGTGTTTCTTTTTTCGTTCTGAGCATGTTCAGAGTGCGCTCTATGAGCTCAGAATAAAATAACTGAGCAGACAGAGTAAAATGCTTAACACAAGCATTTGACAGATGGAAATTTAAAAAAAAAATGGCGACAGCTACATAGGTGTTCAGGTCTGTTTCAAAATATACTCAGAGAGCTCAGAGCACACTTGGTTCAGAGAATGTTCGGAACATGCTCGACATGCTCGGACTCTGTTCAGAGCTCTATACTGAACTAAAAAAGAAAAACGCCTATTATAGTTCATGATTTTCTCTCTAATCAATTTCGATCTTTAGAAATATGTTTGTACCATAAATTGCAATATTACTAGGTTGTCATTAGGATAAATTATCTTATTTCGATGAAAAATTTGATTCTAAATCATCTTATTTCACATATAAAATTTGTGTGAAATTAGATTTTAAAGTAAGTACAAAACTAACATTACCATGTATTTAAAAACATAAATAAATGTGCTGATTATAAAAATCTAAATATTTGAAACGGAATTGTGTGTTGGTGTTAAAATGTTGTTTTCGTTTCAATTCTAAAGAACTCCCAATGTAATATTTCTTACATTACTTGACTGGAAATATTAAAAAGTGAATAGAAAATAAAATTTAATTTATAATTCTACAATCAGGGAGAATGAAATATTATTACGAATCAAAAATTGATTCTAAAAACTTAAAACTTAAAAAAATATGCCACAAAATGTGTTCAGAGAAAAGTGTTGTTTAATTCAACTTGTCTAGAAAAAAATTAAAGCACTACAGAAAATATATATACATACATAATGTTATTTGAACTATACAAAAATAATAATAATTAAGGCTGAAAAAATTCATTCAAAGACAGACATTCATTAGGGAAAATTGTATATTTTCATTCGAAATTTACAAATTCGATTCAATAGTCATCTTCTTACCAATTTGCACGAAATTGTTGTGTGCGACATGGAAAATTAACAAACATACTCGTTTGCAATCCATATAAAAGCATTTAGAAACCTTTTAAGCACCAATTTCAGAACTCAATGTATAAAATATAGAAACAGAATAGGCGAAAAGCGGAGTTGTCAATGAATGAAAGGTTTATCAATGTATGTCCGTCCTCACATGTTTTGAATATGAAAACAAGACGACCGACCGCACGATGTATTTCAATTTTTTGTATTGTTATTTATTTCGAATAAGTACTCATAAGCACTTCTGACAGAAAAGAAAATAAAAACTTTTAAATTGGAATTTGTTGAATTTATTTCACAGATATTTAATTGCCTCTGTTTATGTAGCCAGTTGTTGCACTTTGCATGTGAGTTGTATTAATTTTAATAATTTTGATAGTTTATGAGAGATTTCAGAAAAAAGATTATTTAAAATAGCTAAATAAAGTCAACGCGTTTCTCCCATTTGGAAAAACTGGAAAAGTAAATGATTAGATGAATGTTTTTCCAATCACTTTTTCCGCTCTGTTTCTCTGAGGGTTTACTAAGAATATGAGAAAAATAAAATGTAATAAAACTCACCTACATACTTGGTCTTTTGTAAAGTTAAGAGAGATATGAAGTACATATCTAAGCTTTGAAGATGTAAGTTATTATTGTATTAATACAATTAGCAAGATGTCGAGAAAAAAAAATGAAAACCGCGAATTTTGCTGGAATCTATCTATTTGGGTGCAGACTTTGGTCAGAGACTAGAAACGTTCAGTTTCTATTATTATTAAGATTAAATAACACCTTCCTTCCGACTAATATGAATCAATATAAATACATTTTTGAAAGATGGTTGCGAGCGCTAGTAAGAAAAATATACCAATGTTAATGCTTCAAGTTCCGACTTTGAGGAAAGGAAATATGTGCCAAATAGATTGTTAACATTATGTATTACGTACTCCAAATATTAACAGACTGTAGATAATACTTCTCATTTGGAATTATTATAGATGGAACGGTACTAAAGTTAATAAGACGAATACAATTTTCCATATGCATATTGTACTTGATTATGCATATAGGAACGGTTAATTTCACGTTTGATTATGTGAAAAATATCACATACGCCTTGGAAATTGATTTTGTAAAAAAAGTTTTGAGATTCGGATCGTGTTTGTTTCGTGTACTCTCAAATAGAGATTTGAAGAAAAATTGATTTTTTTTTGATGTGGAGGAACGCAAAATCTGGCGAGGGATACAAATCTTCAGTGTAAAGAAAATCGACATAGTTCCCTCCGATTAAATAATGTAAATCCTTTGAACACTGAACTGTCCAATGAATAGAATTTGTGAATTTAAATACAAAAATGGTATGAAGTTACCCGTGCTCTAATTTTACTCCATCTCCTGATGTGTCTGAGATATACAAAAAAAAAACAAACACCGCATATTTGGCAGGACATCGCCCGATAAATGGTATTCTTAGAAATTCTAGGCCTATTTTGTCGGCAATCGGACAAGAATGGACGTCTACTATACGAATTCTCAGCCATCTATTGCTATATTTACTCTCCTATTTGGAATCAGATTTTTAAAAATCGAAGAACTTATCTTAATTGCTTTTTTCCTAGCAAAGAGATTCTTTTTAATCGTCGGGAAAAGAAATAAATAGGTATGTTTAAAAGAAAGATATACGCACTTCAAAATACTCAGTTGTTTTGTACGAGATATGCATGATGTTTAATTTTTTTAAAAGTATGTATACTACTTGATAATCGACCTCTTTGCTGAATCCATCGCGACATACTCGTATTTTTTTTAATTTATTTTTCAAATTTGATTTGTTTCAAATATGAAATTATTTTGTTACCTTTTACGCATTAAGGGGAGGGTTTACCTTTTTCTGGACCAAAAAATCGATTTTTTTTTTCATTTTCTTGTAGTAAATTATGTATGTGTAAAATATATTTCCAAAACAGCTTAGACGTATCTATTTTATGTTATTTTAATTTTAACATAGATTAATCCTACATTATGGAAAGCGATGAGGTAAAAACGCGTTTTTCCGGAAACTACGTTTTTCGAACTGGTCGCCACGATTACTCAAAAACTACTCCATGGATCGCCTTTTTTCTTTTTTTGTTTTAAAGCATATTAAAATTAGGGGAACCTGGACTACGATCAAGATGATCCATGGATTTTTCTCATTTCTGCAGTACCGAAAAAAACAAAAAAAAATGCAAATGTCCACCACTTTGTTAATTTTTGATTATTATTCATGATTGTTCAGGTTCTGCCTACACTCATATATTTTATAAAAAATTTTGGTTTTTTTCATTTTCGTTCATTTTTGCAGGTGCTAGAGTGGCTACCGTCAGGCAACCTTTTTTGGGAGTGGTCACTTTACCGGACATGACATTAATTACTGTCACGATATTTGGGCATATAAAAAATGTTTTTTCTGTACTATGTACTTATTGTAATAAACAAGTAGCAAAAACTCAAAGTTGGTTATTTATTTCCTTGTACGAAAAAAAATTCCCAAAAAAACTGCAGTTTTAGCTAAGAAAAAGGTAAACCTACCCTTAATTTGATTCAAATCTGTTCACCGATTTTAGCGTTATTACGTAACAAACACCAAAAAAGATAATTGCACATTTTTGTTTTATTAAGTAAGAGGTAAGATTAGTAAGAAGTAGAATTTTAAAAATGTTGCTACATAAATGGTTTTTTTCAAATAAATTTGATAGCTGCTCCAAAATGTACTGTCAACTCAAAATCGCATATATGTACAAATCAATTTTTTTTACAAATTTCGTTTAGTCAAATTTTTTTTTTTAAAGTTAAAAAAAAACCTGCCAGTTAATTTACGCTATTTATAAATATATTCAGTGTCGGCCAAAACTAAAGCGCAGTGATTTCACTTTGGAAAATGCAAAAGAAATAAAGAAAACTAAAAGTTATAATATAATTAGTAACTATGTATAAATTGCAGAATAATATATTTTAATTAAATACAAAATAAAATTATGAAATTATTATTGGTTTTCTCAATTTCTGTTGCTTTTTCTAAAGTGAAGTCATTGTTTGCTTTAGTTTTGGGCAACATTGTATGTATATATGTACACACAAAAAGATTTCTTTCCAACAGGTCCATTAGTTTCTAAATGGTAAAAATGTAAGCTCTTAATATTAACGTTAAGATTTTCTTCGTCCGCTCTGGGGTACATTTTGAATGGAAACCAGCAAGTCTCACAAAAAGTAAATCAAAGCGTTTTGAAGTTACATCAAAGAATATTTCTAAAAGCTGAATTATTCACACTACTTGTTTTTCATTTAAATGAAACTTTTAAACCTGTTTGAATAGAAATCTAAAACAATTTTTTTTTGAAGCAGTCCTATACTGGCTAATAACTTTGTCTCAACAGCAATTCACTTTATTATTAATCGACTTTAGTTTAATATGAAGCCAATCCAAATTGATTGAAATAAATTCAACTACCGGACAAAATCAAAACAAAAATACAGACAAATACTACATGCTGATTGAGCTAAGAAAAAAAAAGATACCAACAAAAAAAAAAGCGATTATAAAAATCATACATACACCACATGTTCACATGTTATACCCAAAACCCATTTGAATTGTATGTATATCAGGCTTAATCAATAAAACATTCCACACACATTCTCCAGTTAATACGATATTTTTGTTTTGCATTTTTAAACAACGACTCACCCAAGATGATCCACATGGAGGAACAGAACAATCCAGTTGACAGCAGCTGTTGTTTTATTATTTGCAATTTGGATGACTTAATTAAAGTAAATCGAAGCATTCCACATGTGCCAGAGTTAGCTAGCAAGCACTCTCTAAAATCTTATCTCCAATTTGGTCGGCAGAAGAAACATTAATTTAAGTTTTCAATAAAAGACAACAATTTCAAATTTACCACCATAGAACGCAGTTGCTTTTGACGAGTTCGTCGATTTCGATTACAAGTAGCGGCGGGGCATTGAGGGAGTTGGAAAGTGTTCACCAGCACCACACCACCACTGCCAGCCACCAACCATCCATTTCGTTGTTAGTTTCATCGCCTTGTCGGGTTTAAACCCGATTAGAATGATTTTTCGTTGCATTACTCTAAAATCGATTTTAGGTACACAAATTTATTTTTTTTTTGTTATTTTTTTGAAACAATACTCGTCTCGAGAAAGTATTTGTTTCGCATTAAGAAAGATGTTTTGTTTTTTTTTTTAATTTTTATTTTAGAGAGATCGTGTGGCCATCGCGCGCATCGGTCATTGGACATGTACACACTTTCTGGCCTATTTGCAATGAAAAAACTCAAGTAAATTAAATATGCTTAAGATGATTGTAAAAAAATTTGTTTTTTTTTTTTAATATTTTTTAAAAATAATATAACGTGTTTGTTTTTCTTATTTTTATGTATATTTTTGGTGGCATATTATAATTTATTTTAGCCAAAAGCCAGGAACAAGAGAGGAGATAAACAATTTTTTATTTTTGCTTCCGCGACCATGAAAAGCGATTTTTCACTCGAATCGAATCGAGACGAGATAAAAAAAAATTAATGCGTTCTTTGCTAAATTATTTAAACTTCTTTTTTTTTGTTCATTCATGCATTAGATGAAAAAAAATGACGAAATTATTTACATTTTGAATTTGCATCGCTTTTCATGGATTTCACGAAGCTAAATACCCACCTGAGAAAATGTGTATCGCCAGGGCTCCGAAGTTGGCCATCTTCACTGCCTGAATTATCGTAATGAGTCATATTGTAGTTGGTTTTTTCTCTTTTTCAAGAGTGATTTTATACGTTGTTTGATGTAAATTCACTTTATTTTATATTTTAGAAAATATTATGCACTATTTTTAGGTATAAATTAAGTAAAAAGTTAAATTAAAAGAAAAGAAAAACTACCCAAAAACGTAGACGAAAAAGATTTTGACCTACGGATTAGGTAAACGTTTGACAAGTAAAAAGCATTGTATATATATTTTTATAGTACTCTCATGGAACACGATTTTAAGTTAACTTATTGTGCCGCAAAATCGTAAGTGTGGCTATGTTAAGCAGTACAGAGTTGACGTGGAAGGAGAAAATATAAGCAAAAAAAGAGACGAGGTAGATATATATTTATTCTGACAACAATAAAGAGGGTAAGGGAGAAAGTCTTATCTGCGTTTCTTTTTGCTGTCAGAATCAATTGTAGGTAGGTATATAAAGTTTTATATGCCATGAGCGAGATGAATACAAGCAAATAGTATTGAGAGTGTATGAGAGTTTTTGTGAATTTTGTTTCATTGCTCATGCAATATGGTTTGTTTAAATTCTGATACGATTAATTACCGAGGTTGCCATTTTATGGACTTTGTAATAAGATCTAGAGGAATTTGAACTTAATAGACTCAAATGGTTTTATTTCGTTTTTGAAAAGTAAATAATTTCAAATTGGCTTTATTTCTTTATGGTAACCAAAATAATTTTATAATAATAATTTTATAATAATCATTTGCAGTGGGTAGTTAGATAGTGGCAATTGAATTTTTTTTGTAATTAATATAGATATGTACATACACAGTTAGAAAACTATTTCTTTAAGAAAATCTTATAGGTACGTAAATATATTTTTATTAAAGAAAATAGCTTTTGCATAGCATGTAGGTACACACCCATAGAAAATTGTATGAAATTAAAATAATAATTTTTATTAGGTACAAAAACGAAAAATTATTGTTATGAATATATATTGTTATGATTTTGAATATAAGAAATTTCTTTAAAATTCTTTTAGAAAAAAAATTGGGATATTAATTTTAAGTATTTGAAAATAAAGATTCTAGGAAATATTTTCAAAAATTAATCGCTCAAACATTTTCAAGACATTGATTTTTCAAAAACAATTTTTTTAGATAAAAAAATATTTTTTCGTATTCTCTATCATCGTAAAGTCAAATTTGATCAAAATCTTGAGTTAAATTTTTTCCACATGCAAAACTTGCAATTACATAATTTTGTAAGTGAAAATAATATAAAAAAAATTTGGTACGCCAACCTTAAGTTTTTTTTTTATTTTACGAATGAAATTAAGTTTCGAAATCAAATATGGAGCCGTTTTTGAGATATCGAATTTTCCAAGAAAAAAAATTTTTTTTCCAAAAATTAAAAAAAAAAAACTCAAAGCTTTGAGCAATGTTTTTTCAACTTATTGGAAGCATCTCTATAAAAAATCCCTATTTCGATAATGAGATAATTGTCAAATATCAAAATTTGAAAAAATTGTATCAAAAAACGAATTTTTATCTTTAAACGCGATTTGCGGCTAAACGGAGCCTCGTAGACCCCTCAAAGTTGACATTTTCAAACGTGATTTCTGGCCAAACTATTCATCCTACAGAATTAAAAA
Organism: Philhelius festivus; assembly: GCA_963931855.1. Lineage (NCBI taxonomy): Eukaryota > Metazoa > Arthropoda > Insecta > Diptera > Syrphidae > Philhelius > Philhelius festivus. The sequence goes on along the minus strand of OZ007557.1, from coordinate 84,877,027 downwards.
TTACATATTCGTGATCTAGGGAGTGCCACCTTTCAATCCACGTATGAAACGAAAAACGCTTAAAACGTATTTTAAGCGTGGAACAAAAAAATATTGTTTTTAAGTAAAATCTCCTCAAATCGTGCGCTAGCTTTAAGTTTTATTACTGTACGAATGGAAATTAAATTTCGAAAAAAACATTGCGCCGGTTTTTGAGATATCGAATTTTCCAAAAAGAATGACTTTTTTTCCAAAAATTAAAAAAAAATATTATAAATATATAAGACTTTTGATAATATTAAAATTTTCAAAAAAGTATGAACATTTTTTGGAAAAAGGAAAATTTGTATACGCGTGAAAATATCTTTTTTTTCGTAAGTTACTTGATATTTTTTCAAAAAAGGGTTTTCGAAAATCGCATTTTTCTCGAAAACTGTTCCGAGGCTGAAATTTGTTTCTTTTTATTAATTTTTGTATATAAAAGCTTATATTTTTAAGAAAACAACACGAATTATAATTTTTGTTCTTGGAGGAAACCGTTATTTTTAGGTAAAATACATTTTTTTTCTCATATTATGTAGATTATATTAAAAAACTTTTATTCATCAAGTTTGAAAAAAATCGACCATGGGGTTTTCGAAATATTGAGTTTTCAAAAAAATTTTGAAATTTTTTTTAAAAATCCAAAAAATAATTTTTTGAAAATTTGAATACACAATAATATTCAAACTATTAGGGACCTTTAAGCCTAGTATACAGTTCTTCTAAAAAAAAAAACCAATGCATTTCTTATGGGAGAGTTTTTTTCCCGAAAAAAAACTTTTTTCATTTCACCAAACTGTAAACCAAAATCGAAACAAAAATTTATAGGTACTCACCACAATTTTTTTTCACGCAAACCAATGTGCATCCCATTGTTTTGACGGAAAAAACTTACAAAAAATTTTTCATGAGAAAAAAATTTTTTTTTCACCACTCATTTTTTTTTTCTTCAAAAAGAACTGTATACTAGGCTTTAGCAAAAAAAAAATGATCAAAATCCGTCGTAGTTTTTGAGAAAATCGAAAACAAAAAAAATGGTCCCAAGGGGGGTACCAAAAATAACAATTTTTTGTAAAATTTTTTTCAACCATTACCTAGCTCATTGTATATATATACAATGCCTAGCTTTAACTAAATGATTTTTTTTTTAAATCTGTGGGACAGTTTTTGAGAAAAAAAAAATATTTATGAAATTTCGAAAAAAATTCCAAAGAAAAAAACATCTACCAAGTTTGAAGAAAATCGGCCGAGCCGTTTAGCTGTAGTCGAACTCAAATGTTTAATAAAGTGGTTTTTTGAACATAATAGTTCTTCATAACTTAAAAACTAAAAGAGATATAAAGAAATGGAGTATGCCATTCGAAAGAGCATGTTTGATTTATAAAAACTGCATTTCTAACTAAATTTCGCCAAAAATGCTCTTTTGAACAAGATATAACTCAGACGACAATATGCACAGAAATAATTTTATTCTATCCCAAAAAATACGTAATCGCCAAAAAAGTATTGAAAGTATTGACCTTGAAAATATTTGCCTACAGAAAATAACAACTACCAAATCCCCACACACACCTACATTCTACTCCAATGTACATAGTATCTGCCTTTGTTCTCCTACTTTATATACAGTATTCCTATTGCTGTCACTGTCATGTATTAAATGTCTATCTGTTAAAACTCTGCCATAGGCATCTCTGCTAATTTAGTAATTATGGTGCCGCTTGGGTCGCCTAGTCGCGTTCCTATTCATGAGAGTACTATTAAAATATATATACAATGAAATTAAGTAAAAAGTTAAATTAAAAGAAAAGAAAAACTACCCAAAAACGTAGACGAAAAAGATTTTGACCTACGGATTAGGTAAACGTTTGACAAGTAAAAAGTAATGAGAAAATGCATTGTATATATATTTTTATAGTACTCTCATGGAACACGATTTTAAGTTAACTTATTGTGCCGCAAAATCGTAAGTGTGGCTATGTTAAGCAGTACAGAGTTGACGTGGAAGGAGAAAATATAAGCAAAAAAAGAGACGAGGTAGATATATATTTATTCTGACAACAATAAAGAGGGTAAGGGAGAAAGTCTTATCTGCGTTTCTTTTTGCTGTCAGAATCAATTGTAGGTAGGTATATAAAGTTTTATATGCCATGAGCGAGATGAATACAAGCAAATAGTATTGAGAGTGTATGAGAGTTTTTGTGAATTTTGTTTCATTGCTCATGCAATATGGTTTGTTTAAATTCTGATACGATTAATTACCGAGGTTGCCATTTTATGGACTTTGTAATAAGATCTAGAGGAATTTGAACTTAATAGACTCAAATGGTTTTATTTCGTTTTTGAAAAGTAAATAATTTCAAATTGGCTTTATTTCTTTATGGTAACCAAAATAATTTTATAATAATAATTTTATAATAATCATTTGCAGTGGGTAGTTAGATAGTGGCAATTGAATTTTTTTTGTAATTAATATAGATATGTACATACACAGTTAGAAAACTATTTCTTTAAGAAAATCTTATAGGTACGTAAATATATTTTTATTAAAGAAAATAGCTTTTGCATAGCATGTAGGTACACACCCATAGAAAATTGTATGAAATTAAAATAATAATTTTTATTAGGTACAAAAACGAAAAATTATTGTTATGAATATATATTGTTATGATTTTGAATATAAGAAATTTCTTTAAAATTCTTTTAGAAAAAAAATTGGGATATTAATTTTAAGTATTTGAAAATAAAGATTCTAGGAAATATTTTCAAAAATTAATCGCTCAAACATTTTCAAGACATTGATTTTTCAAAAACAATTTTTTTAGATAAAAAAATATTTTTTCGTATTCTCTATCATCGTAAAGTCAAATTTGATCAAAATCTTGAGTTAAATTTTTTCCACATGCAAAACTTGCAATTACATAATTTTGTAAGTGAAAATAATATAAAAAAAATTTGGTACGCCAACCTTAAGTTTTTTTTTTATTTTACGAATGAAATTAAGTTTCGAAATCAAATATGGAGCCGTTTTTGAGATATCGAATTTTCCAAGAAAAAAAATTTTTTTTCCAAAAATTAAAAAAAAAAAACTCAAAGCTTTGAGCAATGTTTTTTCAACTTATTGGAAGCATCTCTATAAAAAATCCCTATTTCGATAATGAGATAATTGTCAAATATCAAAATTTGAAAAAATTGTATCAAAAAACGAATTTTTATCTTTAAACGCGATTTGCGGCTAAACGGAGCCTCGTAGACCCCTCAAAGTTGACATTTTCAAACGTGATTTCTGGCCAAACTATTCATCCTACAGAATTAAAAATTACATATTCGTGATCTAGGGAGTGCCACCTTTCAATCCACGTATGAAACGAAAAACGCTTAAAACGTATTTTAAGCGTGGAACAAAAAAATATTGTTTTTAAGTAAAATCTCCTCAAATCGTGCGCTAGCTTTAAGTTTTATTACTGTACGAATGGAAATTAAATTTCGAAAAAAACATTGCGCCGGTTTTTGAGATATCGAATTTTCCAAAAAGAATGACTTTTTTTCCAAAAATTAAAAAAAAATATTATAAATATATAAGACTTTTGATAATATTAAAATTTTCAAAAAAGTATGAACATTTTTTGGAAAAAGGAAAATTTGTATACGCGTGAAAATATCTTTTTTTTCGTAAGTTACTTGATATTTTTTCAAAAAAGGGTTTTCGAAAATCGCATTTTTCTCGAAAACTGTTCCGAGGCTGAAATTTGTTTCTTTTTATTAATTTTTGTATATAAAAGCTTATATTTTTAAGAAAACAACACGAATTATAATTTTTGTTCTTGGAGGAAACCGTTATTTTTAGGTAAAATACATTTTTTTTCTCATATTATGTAGATTATATTAAAAAACTTTTATTCATCAAGTTTGAAAAAAATCGACCATGGGGTTTTCGAAATATTGAGTTTTCAAAAAAATTTTGAAATTTTTTTTAAAAATCCAAAAAATAATTTTTTGAAAATTTGAATACACAATAATATTCAAACTATTAGGGACCTTTAAGCCTAGTATACAGTTCTTCTAAAAAAAAAAACCAATGCATTTCTTATGGGAGAGTTTTTTTCCCGAAAAAAAACTTTTTTCATTTCACCAAACTGTAAACCAAAATCGAAACAAAAATTTATAGGTACTCACCACAATTTTTTTTCACGCAAACCAATGTGCATCCCATTGTTTTGACGGAAAAAACTTACAAAAAATTTTTCATGAGAAAAAAATTTTTTTTTCACCACTCATTTTTTTTTTCTTCAAAAAGAACTGTATACTAGGCTTTAGCAAAAAAAAAATGATCAAAATCCGTCGTAGTTTTTGAGAAAATCGAAAACAAAAAAAATGGTCCCAAGGGGGGTACCAAAAATAACAATTTTTTGTAAAATTTTTTTCAACCATTACCTAGCTCATTGTATATATATACAATGCCTAGCTTTAACTAAATGATTTTTTTTTTAAATCTGTGGGACAGTTTTTGAGAAAAAAAAAATATTTATGAAATTTCGAAAAAAATTCCAAAGAAAAAAACATCTACCAAGTTTGAAGAAAATCGGCCGAGCCGTTTAGCTGTAGTCGAACTCAAATGTTTAATAAAGTGGTTTTTTGAACATAATAGTTCTTCATAACTTAAAAACTAAAAGAGATATAAAGAAATGGAGTATGCCATTCGAAAGAGCATGTTTGATTTATAAAAACTGCATTTCTAACTAAATTTCGCCAAAAATGCTCTTTTGAACAAGATATAACTCAGACGACAATATGCACAGAAATAATTTTATTCTATCCCAAAAAATACGTAATCGCCAAAAAAGTATTGAAAGTATTGACCTTGAAAATATTTGCCTACAGAAAATAACAACTACCAAATCCCCACACACACCTACATTCTACTCCAATGTACATAGTATCTGCCTTTGTTCTCCTACTTTATATACAGTATTCCTATTGCTGTCACTGTCATGTATTAAATGTCTATCTGTTAAAACTCTGCCATAGGCATCTCTGCTAATTTAGTAATTATGGTGCCGCTTGGGTCGCCTAGTCGCGTTCCTATTCATGAGAGTACTATTAAAATATATATACAATGTAAAAAGTAATGAGAAAATGTGAAATATTTTTTTGTCTACAAAATGGTTGACAGAAGACAAAAGCGGAACGGATGGGAAATGGAGTAACGAGTGAAGGTAATTAAGGGTTGCCACTTTGTATATAAAATCTATAGTACTCTCATGAAGAGGAACGAACGGCGCGCTACCATACGAGCGTATTCCTCCAACTTTTCTCGTAGAGTTGTGGAGAGTAAGGACAGTCGAGAATCAGGAAGGCGTAATAATCACCCATATTCTGAAACTCGTATTCGACTACAGTCGTAGGAAGAGTCGTATGCGATGTTTTTCGTTTGCCAATATTAGTACAATTGAAGTCGGATGTTCGACTCCTGGAATAACAACATACGACTGTAGTCGAATACGAGTCATAAATACGAGTTTCAGAATATGAGTGAATATTTTCGGTAAAAGCAAACCGAAGGTGCAGAACAAAGCGACGATATTAATTATTAATAAGTATGATATGGCAGTTTTTGCTTCACGCACAGAGAAAAAACGGTATATTGTTGTGACATACATACGTTTGAGCAAATGTAGGATTTTTTTTCAAATACACGAATTTTTAAACGGTTACCACTCAGAGCAATTATTTTGTATAGATAGATAAATAATTATTTTTGTAAGCAGATTTTTCAAATGCAGAATTTCAAAAGGAGAATTTTTAGAATTAGAATTTTGAGAAGCAGAGTTTTGAAATGCAGAATTTTGGGAAATAAAATTTTGAAATGCAGAAAACTTAAAAAGTAAAATTTTGAAAAAGTAATTTTGATAAGTAGAATTTTGAGAAATAGAGTTTCAATTTTGAAAACTTTAATTTTGACAAGTAGTATTTGAAAACTAAAATTTTATCAATTAGAATCTTGAAATTCAGAATTTTGAGAAGTAGAATTTCAAGATGTAGAATTTTAAAATGCAAAATAAGGAAAAAAGAACCAACCAATGCATTGTATGTGTAATCAATTTCCACGCAAATAAATATGTTTCAAATCATAGTATGTATTTTATTTAAATAAGTAGGTATCTCATATTAAAAATTACTATAAATTTTTCAAAATAACTTTTTTTCAAAAATAAATGTTTGTTGGTGAAATTTACAAATTGCAACCGTTTTTATATATATCTTCTTCAATATGCAAATTAAAACAATTCCATATTAACCTTCAAATAAAAATTCATTGTGGTTTCAAACAAAAAAAATAATCAAAAAGAGATTTTTTTCTAAAAAAAATAATTTTCATAGTTTTCACTTTTAATGGAAGAAAAATATATGAATTTTGTTTGGTTAAATTATAATTAACTTCAACTACTAAATCAGAAAAAAAAACAATTTCTGATAAAATAATTAACATGGCGATTTTTAAATGCGGCAAATGAGGCATACAAATATATTTTTGTAAAAAAAACTTATTTGATTTTTTTTTTAAATAGTTTTATGTGAATATTTATGAATTTTTGAAATTGATTTATATACACATAAAAAGTGTTAAAAATTGCCTATATTTTTTACAAACAAAGTTTATATGAATATATAGTAGAATATAGTAGATGGTATTCCACAACTTTTTTTTCTGTTCCATGAGAGTACTATAAATTTTATATACAAAGTGTGAACTCGCCTTTGTACTAACGATTTCATTACACTCTTCCGCAACAGATAATGCTATCATTTCTTCAAGTTGGCAAGCCTAAATTATCTTTAATCGTTACTTCATTTACCAACCGTTCCGCTTTTGTCTTGTCAACCATTTTGAAGACAAAAAAAAAATATGTTCACAATTCTGTTTTCTCATTACAAGCGTATACATATATAAATTTTCTACTAAAAAACGAACGGTGTGCCACCTGCATAGGCGAGTTTAAATTTTAAAGACAAATTTTATCTCTAAAATTTTAATCTCTACAAAACTTTTCCAAATCTCGCGCAAAAGTTTGAAGTTGGAGTTTGAGTTGGGTTGGCCGTGGCACGATGGTTGTGTGCTCGCCTGTCAACCTCATCATCACAGGTTCGATCCCTGCCGTCGTCTATGTCGTTTTAATTCCATTAAAAACCTTCTAAAATTGTCATCCATGGGTTGCTGGTTTACTCATTACATGTTGTTCAGGCATAACACTAACAACATGTAATTGAGTTAAACTAGTATGCCCAACAAGGATGAACATGAATAAAAAATAATGTGAATTATAAACGACATAGTAATAAGACACGGCATTTCTCCGCTTTAGCAAAGCCGCCATCCCTGGAGATAAAAATATCTGAGACAACCACCAACAGTCTCAGAACATCGTGCCACACATCTTTCCTATCCTTCTTTCTCTTCATTAACTTCACGCCCGCGCTGTGTTGAAACATTTAAAGGGTAATCATAATCCTTTTAGCGCGGGTAGATTATAAAAAAAAAAAAAATAAATAAAATCTAATTTAATGTGTTTTTTAGTGTATCTCTGGAACGGGTTGTCTTACAAAAGTCGTTCATACCTTTTTGGAATCTCCTCTTGATGCTCTCAAGACAAGTATCAACACCTTTTACGAAAAACCAGTATTGACAAAAATCACTTTCAGAAATACGGTGGCTGTCAAAATTTGTCCCGCAAAATTATACTTGTATCATTCTTTTTCCTGGCAAAATTTAGTGAAGACATTTGAATTTTGCGCGCAAACTGCCTACTGCTCGGAAAAATATCCAAGACAAAATTTGTCCCAGGACAAAAAATGTATGGGAGACAAAATTTTTCCCGATCTGCGTACTAGGCTTTAATTACAAAATTTATGTTTACCTACCTACAAACATACCTAAAATCGAGAAAAAAACACTTCTGAGAAAGGAAGATATTAGGTGCGTTTTATTATCCACAAATCTATCTGGATCCGGATCGGGATCTTCTCTTGAAAATAAAACGATACGGATCTTACTGACAGCAGTGTTATAAGCCTGTCTCTTTTTATCCTTGGGTTTGGAAATTTTAAATTATGTCTTGTCCTTTTTCTTTACACTATAGCTTACACTACCTTACCATAAAAAGCCATCTACTCGTCAGTGTAAAAACTAATTTTTGGATCTTTGAAATAGGTCCCGATAGAAAACAGGATCCCAAATTGTTTTTCTAATACATGTTAAAACTTAATCCAGATCCGGATCCAGATAGATTTGCGAATAATAAAACGTACCTATTATTATTGTTCTTCCTTCTGAAGAAACCATAACATCGTTTTTAAATATATTTTGTAACAATTCCATTTTTGTTTTACTCCGATGGAATATGAAAAAAGCTATAGGGGTATTCCCGATTTGGTGTAACGAGCCTAGTAAAAATGCGAAATTTTATTATTTTTTAGTAGACCGTGAACGCACTTTTTCTCACCTGTTTGCAACATTCAAGTAAATGTCAAAATTAGCTTGGCATTTGTTTTTTGTTTTGTAAATTTAATTTTTATAAGAATTGAAGTTTGTTCAAGTTTGTTAAGGGCGCCAAAAAAAACAGAAAAAGAAAATATCACAGAATTTTTAATAGAAGATGCTGCAGATAAAATTATGTGGATCAAAGGTATCAAATAAAATTCAGGCCGAAAATCATAAAAAAGCTAGACACATAGATGCATGTATATTTTATTTTCAGAAAATGGGTTTTCCCTCCGGCGGCGCTTCTTTTTTTTCTTTTAGGTCCATTTAATTTAGGTCCATTGAGCTGTCAAAAATGCGACTGCAAATCTTACACCGTTGTATTTTATTGTTGCAATAGGTTTCGGGTATAGCTAAAGTGCGACGCTATTGCAAAATTGCACTCCGTATATTTTGTTGTTGTAGTGTTGTAAGATTTTACACTTTTGCATTTTTACAATGATACTAGACCTGTTGCATTAGATCGTGAATACCCCTTATATTACATGAAAGACTTTTTCTGTAGATGAAAATCACTCCAAGCAGCCAATAAAAGTCTTTTGTAGTGGTGGAAGTGCAAATCGCAGTCAAGATATATTCCTGTGGACAAATGATTTATCAAACCCGAAGAGATGATTCCATCTTATTTGATTAATTCACTTGCCATCTAGAAAATAAATTCTTCGAATTATTTGAATAAAATTGTGGGAGCTTTAATTGATTAAAATCTGTGAACTAGGCCTTACTAATCGAAAAACTTAGAAGTGTAGAAATGCCACAATAAAATGTTATCGAAAATTAGTTGAAAAAAGATATTGGCATAACTTCTTTGAAAAATTGACATTTCGAGAATTTCATGATGTTGAATTTATTTTTATATAATAAAAACAGTTTAAAAAACTAACAAGTTAGTGGTATTTATAATTAAAAATGCCTCGCAATGTAAATGCGGAAAGAGATAATCCTTGTTTGAAGGTAAATATAAATGCAAATTGGAAAAAAATCCTGTTTCATTTTCATTTGTTATAGGAACAAGAACTGACGTACAAATGTCTAAATAAAAATAATTTCGACCGGGAGAAATGCGAACTTTTCTTTGCCAACTATAACAACTGTAAAGATTTTTGGGTACAATAAAATGATCTCACAATTTAAATAGTGATTTAATTGTAAATTCTCTTCTAGAATAAAGTACGATCAGATCGTCGAGCCAAAGGAATCGACCCCTATTTGCCAGAACCGGAGAAGCGAGAAGAAATCAAAGCTGAATACATGAAATCAAAACCCAAACAATAAAGCTCTAACAATTTAATATTTCTGAATAACACTTAGGTACTATTTTCACTATTGTCGGGTTCACTATGAATATCTTTAGCTGGGATAATCTTTAAATTGGGCAATGCCTGCTCGAGGAGAGCGCAGGTTAATTCGAGTTTCAAAGTTTTGTTTATATCGTCTAAGATGAGAAGCTTCAGAGTTGGTATTCTATATAGGCATGGTAGTCCATTGGTGGTGACTTGTGTCCCCGAAAGATCCAACACTTCCAACCGACAGAACTCTGATCCTGATACTCGATCCAGGCACCAATCGTCGAATGTCTTCACATTGTGAAACGAAAGAAACTTCAGGTTTGGCAAGCAGCGAATATTCTCTAGTCCTTCATAGTATAGAACCATATTGTCACACTTGATGGCCTCCACCTTCCATGCCGGATGGAACTTCGTAGGCAGTTCGTATTCACCCTCCTCGTCGCTCCTTTTCCATTCTCTTTCGTGATGAAATTTCACTGCACCTCCGCGAAAAATGATGAAATGTGCGGCTGCGAGCTCATTGCCCAGTTGCTCATGACGTTCGGCTACATATTGTTGGAGGAATCTCTCTGTGCGTTCTTTTCTCTTTTCCCACCAGATCTTCAGAGCTGACGGACTGAGATCAATCGGTTTCTGCATCATGGTTATGAAGTCGGCCGTTTGTTCCATATCAGCAAAAGTCTTAAGCTTCGAGTTCCAATCGCCTGGTCGGTCTCCAATTGGTGTTCGCCATTGCAGAGTTTTCTTTGATTCGGCGATTTCACGCTTTATTCTGTCGGGAAGACGTTGATCATTGGGGTCGAATTCTTGATAGTTTATACAAGCAACTGTTATGTGCTGAGCCATCTGTTTGGGCCGGAGAAACTGCACTGATTTTCGTAACATTATTAAGACGTGATTTGTTTATATTTTGCTTTTATGAAATAAATGAAAAGTGGAAATGATTATAAAAGAGGTAGGAATAGGAAAAATGGGAAAATTTCGGCTTTGAAGTTTTAAAACGTCAAAATGACATACAAGAGAAAACACAGGGATGTTAAAATTATTTCACCTAGGATGAATGTGCCCTATTTAAGGCTGCAACCACACTTATCTGGGTGTGACGCTATCGCTCCCGTATATGTATGTATATTTCATATGCATAGAAGTAGAACTATAGGGGTATTCACGATCTAATGCAACAGGTCTAGTATCATTGTAAAAGTGCAAAAGTGTAAAATCTTACAATACTACAACATGTTGTAAGATTGTAAGATTTTACACTTTTGCACTTTTACAATGATACTAGACCTGTTGCATTAGATCGTGAATACCCCTTATATTTCTGAGATATGGTGTCTTCTACAATTAATTGTGTGTTGAGCCGGAACGGGGCGACTTTCATTTAAGATAGTACGAGTATAGTATTGGTTGCGTCTTTACTGAACATCTATAGCCGTATCTTTAAAATTTAAACTGTATCTTAGATTTTATTTAGTTATGCAAAATTAAATATTTAATTTGCCTTTAAATAATGAAACTTCAATTCATATCTATAATGTATTTTGCATTGGTTTTTAACTAAACGATTGTTATGTCACGTAACGTATAAAAGAATATAAAAATTTATTAAAAAAAAAAAACAAATGTTAATTCACTCTAAGGCCAGTCGCGCACTGGCAACTGTGATCCAAATCAAATAGTTTAATCACCAGTTGAAAGAGCAACTCTTTACTCACGCTCATACTCTTTTCTCTCTTGCTCTTATAGAAAACAGCTCAACTGTTGTGATCGTTTAGTTTGTGTCAAAACACAAACTTTTTAGTTTCGAGAATCGAGTTGCTCTAAGTGCGCGGTGTCCCATATAAGCCCATAATATGTTTCATTTTAGCAACTAAACAGTTGCAAAACTAAAAATTGAATGTGCGCGCCTAGCCTAAACAAAACAGCTATGGCAGCTTGAATTGGTAAACACCATTTGGAAGAAATATATTTAATTCTATAAAATTTAGAAAAGAGCTATGGAACACACAAATCCTTCATCAAAACCCCCACAAACAAAAGATCTGAAAATTGAAATGCTTTCTCTTAAAGAGAAAACTGCATAATCGAGGAAAAAAGTGTCGATACAAACACTTGAAAAGCTAAGCGTAAAAGGAAATTCTCTGCTCGTAAATGTATTTTAATCCACAAAAATATTCTATATCTAAATTCTTTGGATTTTATATTTCTGAAATATCACAACACTAAGGCTAGTCGCGCACTGGCAACTGTGATCGAAATCAAATAGTTTAATCACCAGTTGAAAGAGAACCGCACACTGGCAACTCTTTACTCACGCTCGCACTCTTTTCTCTCTTGCACTTATACAAAACAGCTCAACTGTTGCGAGGCAATCGTTTAGTTTGTGTCAAAACACAAACTTTTTAGTTTCGAGAATCGAGTTGCTCTAAGTGCGCGGTGTCCCATACAAGCCCATATGTTTCATTTTAGCAACCAAACAGTTTCGAAACTAAAAATTGAATGTGTGCGCCTAGCCTAACTCACAATTTGAAACTTTGCAATTTTTAAATGTCTTTAAGTAGCCTTTAAACGCGGTGGATGGCGTTAAAGTTAAGAGACCTTTAGGTAACGTTATTTAAACGTGAAAATTGATTAATAAAACAGGTTCACATTTTTTTAAGAGATAGAGTGTTGTAGGCCAGGCGCGCACATTCAATTTTTAGTTCCGCAACTGTTTGGTTGCTAAAATGAAACATATGGGCTTATATGGAACACCGCGCACTTAGAGCAACTCGATTCGAGCAACTAAAAAGTTTGTGTTTTGACACAAACTAAACGATTGCATTCGTAACAGTTGAGCTGTTTTCTATAAGCGCAAGAGAGAAAAGAGTGTGACCGTGAGTAAAGAGTTGCCAGTGCGCGGTTCTCTTTCAACTGGTGATTAAACTATTTGATTTCGATCACAGTTGCCAGTGCGCGACTAGCCGTAGAATTGACAAACCTAAACCTTCAAATCTTAACGAACTAATCTAATCATTTTTGAACGCATCCGCGGCACACATAGCGAATGACATTAGCAAAACAACTACAAGCAATTATTTAAAATGTCAACTTAACAACTTGCAGTTGGCAAAGTTGCATTAAAATCAATTTTTACTTCCTCCCACAAAAAAAGAAAACACAAAAATGAGTGCAATACCCTTTGAAATTAAACTAAAGCGCGAAAATAAAATATACTATGAAGGAGTAAGTAATGAAAAAACAATTAAAAAGTTGTCTCCTGATAAACAAGTCCACATTTTTCACAGGAAATGCTCACAGGAGTCGTCCAATTTAATTGTCCCACAGAGGCCAAACATGACGGAATCTATTTGTCCATGGAAGGAATAGTCAATCTCCAACTAAGCACGAAAAATGTTGGCATTTTTGAAGCCTTCTATAACTCTGTAAAGCCCATCCAACTGCTGAATACCAATTTGGAGTTAAGTGCACCGGGAAAACTGGCTCAAGGTCTGTCGGAATTTCATTTCGAACTGCCATTGGTTTGCACTAAGGAACCACGTATCCTTTACGAAACATATCACGGTGTGTTCGTGAATATCAACTATCAACTGAAGTGCGATGTCAAAAGGAGCTTCCTGGCCAAGAGCCTTCAGAAGACTCAACAATTCTGCATTCAATACAAGCCAAACATTGTAGATGCTAAGAAGACACCACCAACTGAAGTAGCATTCAGCATAAGTCCCGAATCGTTGCAGAAATCTGCCAAAGAGAGAATATCAATTCCCAGATTCCTAATCACAGGCAAGTTGGACGAAACTGAGTGTTGTGTAACAAAGCCAATTACTGGAAACGTAGGACGAAACAAATCCTCAATAAAGTCTTCTGTTCTGACTCTTTGTCTCTTCTAGGTGTCTGTCCAGCATACTGAAGTACCAGTGAAATCTATCGAGCTGCAGTTGGTTCGTGTAGAGACGTGTGGATGTGATGAAGGTTACTCCAGAGATGCCACTGAAATCCAAACAATACAAATTGCCGATGGCAATGTCTGTCCACAACTCGAGATTCCAATATATATGATTTTGCCTAGATTATTCACTTGCCCGACGTTGATTACGAAGAATTTCAAAATTGGTAATGATTTTGGTGCTTCTAGAAAACTATTTAAATAATTGTTTCTTCTTCCAGAATTTGAGGTTAATTTGGTGTTTATATTCAAGGATGACTATGCTGTGACAGAGAATTTTCAAATTGTTCTAAAGCGAGTCGCCCCACCAGGCGAATCGAAATTCAGTCGTGATGGCTGATAAGTGCTGCCGTTTGATAATGTTGCATAAATGTTATGTCTATGTGTTTTTAATTTGTTAATCGTAAATTAAATGTATCCATTCGTATTAGGTGTTAAAATTTATAACAAAGTGATGACTTATACATATATACTTATACATTACGTAGCAAAAATTAATAAGTAGATAAAATAAGAAACTAATTCTTCCAATTAGTTATTTTAATTTTAAATTGCTCCGCGGCTTGGGCTCAAATTTTTATTTCATTCCTAAAATTCTTATGGAAAAATAAATGTCGCGACCTTTGTTATATTATATTTATTTGATCAAATTTTAATAAAATTAAGTAATACAGAATAACTTGCGGAGCAGTCCTAACTATTTTTTTTCATAATTAAAATGTATGTCAAGAAGTGGGAGGAACAACGATATAATAAGTTAAGAAAGATTTTACAATTTAATAATAAGTTTCAAATTGGAGCTGCACAAGAAAAAAATCAAGTTTTACAATTTTCATTTTACTAAAACATCAGTAAACTGTCAAAGTTTATAAGTAACGATCGGTAATTAATAAAAACTAAAAGCTCACCGTTCTTAACTGGCCAATTATGCTTAGGAGACCTAAGGAAGACTTAGCTGGAAAAGCTTGTGGGTTGAGTCCCTGGTCCGGGCTATTGCTTCGCCTTACGTAAGTAACTAATTACGTCCAAGCCAAGCTATTTGATATTTCTCAAAAATTCATTAACCCCCTAAAAATATCAGTCCTTTCAATTTGAAATATCTCCTCGTCGTTGCTTTGCGATCGGTTGAAGATTTGAAATCTAAGGATTTGTTCTTGAAAAAAGGATCGCTAAACTGATTATACAGCATCATGATCAAAAAATCGCTATTTTGAACCGCTACTGCAAAAGTATTGATCATTTTGAAGGCATTTCTTATAGTTTTAGTTTTTAGTTGTAGATGTGATCTTTATTCAATATTCATTTCATTTTTAATAATTACATAAATTGTTCACAATTAGAGTATGTCGTAAGCCGTCAGCCGTATTGATAATTGAATACAAATAATGAAAAAGTTGTTTTACAAAACATAATAGTATCTCACTGATATTATAAGAGTTATGTAGGTTAATCAGAAACTTTCGTTTATTATTTCCGAACGATATTTCCAGTCAGTTTTAACGTACATAGCTAACCAGAGTAAGCCAGCAATCGCCGCACAGTGGATCCCCTTTATACTAAGCAGTGCTCAAAATTCAAAATCTTGTTTAAAATGCTAAGAACTGTTATAAGTAGATACTAACTGCTGTTGAAAATGAAAATATTAATAATGAATATAGTTCCGACTATAGTAAATATTTTCAAGGTTATTGCTAGATTTATTTTAAGAAAACAATTGTTCTTCAAATAACATATTTATAACTTCAGGATAAAACATTTTTCGGTGAATGACTGTCGTTGTGCGCGATGTTATCAAGGGATTGGCAGAAATAAATAACCTATTTATAACATCCCACATGTTATCCTTCTTTTTTTTTGTGATGTCTTCCCGCTGAATTGTTGCCGATAAATTAAAATCTATATTTCGCACCTCCTGGTCTTCTTCGCTTAACTGGCTAATTGGAAGTAGGGCATGAGTCATTTTTTCACTTTCACTGATAACGATTTGGTGCAGACTTGTGGTCATGGGATACCAAGGACAGAGCTTCAAGAAAAGTCGAGCTGTTTCTAGGAAAAAACACCTAAATCTTTACGCATGTATCTGAAAACCGATCTTTAAGCAAAAAATTAACAAAAAATTCGATATGAGTCACTAAAAAGCTTATATTTTAAGTTCTATCAGTCGGATGGTCAATATTTAGGTATGTAAGCTTAGGTTTAATTACAGAGCATCAAATTGCATATTTAATTTTTTATATTTATATACTTAAGTGGTTACATTCCTGGAACAGAGATAGGAAAAATAGATAGTTTTTAACTTCACCCCTACCCCCTACCCAAGGCTGAGAAAAAATCCTGCCGGAATTTTCGGATTTGATATCATGATAAACATACCTATAAACCCACTTACTCATATTTTAGCTAAACATCCACTACCAAATTTTTTTGTCGGCCTTTGTATTATTTATTAATTGAACCACGAACTCAAACAGTGATATTTCGAATTAGCGCACCTAACTTTTACTTCTGTCTTCGGATTTTTAATAACAAATATTTCTTCTTTCATGCTGTATATTTAGATTTAAAAGTTCTCTGCGCCAGTTAAACAAAAAAATCATTTTAAAAATTTCAGTGCCCGTGAGTAAAACCGTGATCCATTTATGTATTTTATACACTAAGTAATATCTTTCAAACGAAAATAAAAATGTATTTGCAATCTACATGCCTTCTTGAACAAACAAACTTTTAAAATTAAAATAAAACTGCACAAAATTAAAACTTGCGCATGTCTAATAAAAATCAATTACAAAGAGTCAACTTGAATGTACCGTAACTTGACCATTAGACAGAGAAGAAAGATAATAGGGTAAAGTCAGGTAATGTGGACCACTCAGCTAATATGCACCACCAGCTTTTCTGGCCTTACACAAATGCAATCGAGGAGACTATTGGTTGCGATTGTGCGTGACCTGCTTAAACTTAACTCAGTATAGTTTGAGTAGTCAGGAGTAGTGCGTCACGAAGTTGTCCGGATTAAAAGAAAATCCAAGGCATTGATTATTTTTTTTTTCGTAGGTGTTTTCCTTTTTTCTATAGTTAAAAATATAGTTTGTTCTCCTTTTATTTTTTAAATATAAGAAGTGAATATTTGTTTTAAGGTTTTTATTTATAAAACTATTGTAAACAGTCTCATTTTGTTGTAAAATAGCTTTTTCTCCAAACATTATGCTGCGGGTAATATGGACCATGGGAAGAAAGGAGCATTTGGACTAGTAGTCCACATTACCCGCCATTTCAATATAAGAAATTTCGGGTCTGGGTGACGATGAATGATCGACCGTTGATGATTTTGATATAATATATGAATTGTTTGGCAAGGCATATGTCAGAGTCCAAACTGGATAAATAGCCGTGAATGGATTGAAGACGAGGTGGTCCATATTACCCTCCACTTTTTTTTTGTTACGTTTTAGAGTTGCTTAACTTTTTGTTTTTTGTTATTTTTTTATTAAGTGAATTTATTTTTTTGTTACTACTTTTTTAATCAGAATTAACTGATGTATTTTTTGTTCAAATATCTTTAAAAAAACTTACACCGTTTGTATTTTATTAACAAAAAATATGATTGGTGGTCCATATTACCCGACTTTACTCTACTTACAAATGACATGTGTTATAATATGTATATTAATTATGCATTTTTATTTTTTTTTAAAGACAAAAATTAAAAACTGTATTTTGAGCACTGATGTGTATGGAGAGGACCCACTGTGCGCCGTTTAAAGTAATTTTGAGTTCATCCATGGTTAGACTATTTTTGGTCAATTCGATGTGGGATATAGTTTAAGCGGAAGAGTTCTCATCTTACTTTAAAAATTGTGGAAATAGTCAACAGACTGTTGTTGCCGTGGAAATAGTTGTTTGTTAGGGTGTGATCCAGTGCTCGATATAGATTCCTTGATTCACTTAGCCTAGCTAGTTTACGGAAAAATTCAAATTTGGATTCCTTGATAGAATTTCGAAGTATAACCAATGGATTTTCCCATGATGTGGGGTTGTCGATGTCTTTTTGCATGTTATGCTCCAAGAACAGCCTTGACCACTCACCAAAAAATTGAGATTTGGGTTGAATGATATAAGATGCCACTTTTATGGGAAGTCTGTGCGTGGTATTCCATTACCTTTATTATATAGTTAAAATGTAGTTTGAGAGTGTACGAAAGATTATCTTTAAGAAGTATCTTAAGAGTTTATCTACTTCATCATGCTGAAACAACCCACAGACTTGAGCAGCATAACACATTATGGTTCTTTAGTTCATAATAGACTTTTATAAAAGTTCGAACCTCGGAATACCAATTATAAAGGATCTTTTAAGGTGTAAATTTTTTATGATTTATAACAGAAAATTTATAACACAGATGTGGTGAGGATAGGCCAAAATATTAGAGATTAATTCTTTAGCCGCACTACACGAATGTGGAATGCCTTACCCGGCTCTATATTTCCCTCCCATTGTGATATTCAAACATTCAAAACCAATGTGCATCGGTGTCTCCTTTTAAATCCTCTCCCACTTTCCTAAACGCTCGCACTGTGATCAATCATTTCAAGGGTAGTCAAAAATCCCAAAATATAAAAAAAAAAATCTCTAGAATTTCCTTTTGGACATCTGATTTTAATTAAACAAGTAATGTGGTTTTCCTTTTGTAAAATAAATCATTTTATTTAATAAATTGATCTATTTTTCAAATCAAAATTAATTTTTAAAATCTAAATTTTTCAGCAGATTTAGCCCTCCCTGTTCTAATACTAATTTCGTTTTTACTTGGCAATCCGGAGGTCTTCTGGACTCTTCTGAAAGTGTTCATTTGGGAAAAAACTACAGTTGTGATTCTGAAAAAAGGAGAAATTTGCTTCGGGATTTGAAATCAGAATCGAAACCAGAAGCACATATACAATTACAAAAAGAGTTCAGTTGGGATTCCGGATCGAAGAGAGATTCCTGATTGCCGAATGAAAACGACATAAAACAATTTTCAGCTTATCAGTGTACAAAAATGTGGTTTCAGGTTTGGGTAATATGTAAATATGTTTCAATTGTGACAATTATACTCAAAAACCTAGGGAAAATATTAATTTACAAATTGGAAGCAGTTTAAATTCATCAACTGAAAGTAATTTAAGGATGATTTTCTTTGAAATAACGGGACAAACACAAAATTATATTCCATTGAAATCATTGGATTGAAATCTGAATTTGCCAATGTAAAACAACATAAGAACCTGAGCCAAATCCAAATAAACTTTGAATAATGGGGTTTTCTATTGGTATAATGAATCAATTTATTTTCGGTTTGGATCTGTGAAAATGCTGATTCAGTCAAAGTTTGCTCATTTTTACATTCCATTGGGTAAAAATCGATTTATTTTTCGATTTAAAATCTAATACCAAAATTTTTGTTAGCTGTCAGTTTGCAAATGCGGAAAATAATGTCCAAAACATAAAGAAATTATTTCTTGTAATAAATGGAAGTAGTTTAAAATGATTCGATAAATTCATATTCGCAGTGAAAAAAAACAATTTTTGCACAGTGCAACTTTAAACTCCAATTTTGGTTTAAACTTCAGGGGCCTATTGCACCATCTTACAAAATTGTGATTAAAAGCATTTTTTAACAAATTTGTAAAAACTCGATTTTTTTTTCGTATGTAATTTTTTTAATCACAAATTTGTATTTGTAATTTGTAGTTGGTGCAATAGGCCCCAGTTCAACAATAAATTTGGTTTCACAGTGTCATTTAAACCTTGAACAGAGTTCATTCTGCAGTTTAAGTTAAACGACACTATATTGCCGTTTAAACCCCAGTTCAACAACCCTTCACACATTTGAAAATATTATTTATTTTAATTTTTTAATTTGTATTTCCTGTCACAGGTCAAAACTGAAACAAAGCAAAGGCAAGAGTACGATAACTTAGGCGCCAAGAAATTATAACGGTTTTTTGTAGAACAGTTCAATACAAGCATTTTTTACTATGGGAGGGGGGGTCTATCTCCCCCCGTTTGGGCGGGAGGGGCAATTTTATAAAAAAGGTACTAAAATGGAAACAAAAATATTAAAAAATAACGGTAATACTTACAATTAAGTATTATACCTTTTTTTAAAGCCAATACTCTGATCTATTAGATAATTTTTAAATCAAGTAGAATCTATGCACAGTTTTTGAAAAAACGAGTTTTAAACTCAAATTTTGGTGAAAAAAAACATAAAAAAAAGTTTAAAGGTTAATTTTTCAAAACTGCAAACTTATATATTATTATTTTTCCTAAAATTCGTTGCTCTAATATATTCTTATTCAAAAACTGAAAACTGGATGATTTTATGTCGTCTAGTTTTTGAGAAAATTGAAAATAACTAAAACTACTTTTTTATAGGATATTTGCTTTTTTTGCTTGCTTACGCATTACGGCGTATAAACAGTAAGATATGTATGGGGGGGCATGCTGCCCCCCTGCAACCCCCCTGCCTGGGCACACTATAGGATTTGGGGTAGGTGCGAGGTTGGGTGTATGCAAGGTTTCTGTTGCGTTTACAGAATCTGGATTTAAAGAAACTTTGAATTTACTCTATGGTCTATATCCAATGTCTACTAAATATATGTATGTACGTAGCCCAAAGTTGCACATTTAAAATGTTCAGACATGAAAATTTAATACATTATGAAAAATTCACATTACTTAGGTACTACTGTACGAATGCAAATTTATATAATTCCTTAATTAATATGTATGTTTATTGTTTGTGTCTAACATTTTTAATGCTACTCGTAATATTGTAAAGGTTATTGTTTACCAAGGTCATTCGTTATTCAACCTTTGTAAGAGTGAAGTATTTTTTTCTTTGAATAAAGAATGGCGACTAAGCATCCACTACTTCATCCTAAATTAAATAACTTTTCAATATTTCAAAAAAAATATTTCAAAAGCATCGCGTTCTTAGAAGAAATTGGTCTAATTCCAACTAAAGCGTCAACTCCCCTCAACTCCAACTCAAAAAGGTGACAAAAATTGTAAGAATACAATATTATTATTATTATTTATTCATCAACCAGAGCATATTATACTCTTACAGACTAAGATACATAAGTAAATATATAGTTACAAATTTGTAGGTGGCTTTATAAAATTCAAATTACATTTAAATGATTTATATAGTTAATCTTTTATTTTAATAAATAACGTTACTTGTTTAAAACTAATGATTTAAAAGTTTCTCTGGTGCAATCCATATAAAAGTTAATCTCAGAGCAATAAACCCATCTATCGGCACATTTTTCCAAGGGCCTCAATATTGGCTAGAGATTCGGGAGGTGCTTGCTATAATTTTTTTTTTGTGATCAAAATGCCTGTAAACACGGTTTTAATACATTGAACATTGAAAAATTGACTTGACTATTTTTAAGTAACACCTGACTTACTCACAAACTGACTGACTGAGACGCGAAGTGCCATGCAATTCTACCTCCTCTGGTGCATTCTTGGTAACCCTAAATGATTTGCTGTACTTTACCTACAAATGAACCACATTAACATTAATCCTCAAAATGAAATCACCGTAGTTAAATACCAAAAATCAAAAATTTCATAAAAAGTAGTTTTAGTAAATTTCGATTTTCTCAAAAACTAGAAGGGACAAAACCATTCGGTTTTTTGTGTTCGATTCAGAATTAATAGTATCATTGACCACAAAAGCCAATTAAGCACTTCATTTTACAATTTTGAAAAAAATTGGTCTAAACTTTTTTTTTTTCATTTTTTTTAACAAAATTTTGAGTTTGCATGCAAATTTTTCAAAAACTATTGACATAAATAATTTAATTTAAATTTACGATTATAGAACAGACTTCTGGCTTTCAAAACCGGTATTGTATTTTATTGTAAGTGTTGCCGTTGTTTTTTAATATTTTTTTGTTCAATTTAAGTCATTTTTTCTAAAATCGCCCCTACCTCCTAAACGGGGCGAGATAGACCCCCCCCTCCCATAGTAAAAAACGCTTGTATTTGACCCTTCTACAAAAATCCGTTATCAATTTTTGGCGCCTAAGTTATCGTACTCTCCCCAAAGCAAACTTTCCTTGATTGTCTTTTATTTGATTCTTTGATAGAAAGAGAAAACAATTTACTTAAACTACGTTCAATGAACTGAACTTCAGATAAGACTGTGAAACCGGACGAGTTGAACTTCTAATATAAACTCCAGTTCAGGTTCAACAGAACTTAAGCTTGAACTTCCACTGTGAAACATTTTAAACATTACTTTCCTTTTTTAAAGCAAGTCCTTTAGGCTTCAGGGTGAAACAAGTCTCATTCTGACAGGCGTGGTTCTCCAGTTTTTTTTTTTCTTTCAGGTAGGTCGCCATCACGCTTTGAAACAGTGAAGACATTGCGTGAAAAAAGCTTACGTTTTGAAAAAAGAAAGTTATGTTACCTGTATCATTTTAGAGGGAGTTTTTATTCCCGCAAGCCAACCTGGCTACGTACCTGCGTTACACAAGCAAAATGACTATTTTATACTTGTTGGTCAGCAGTACAATTTGCAGGTGTAAGATCGACATCTCGAAATGGCCATCCGCACAATATACAAATACGTAGGTTTTTTATTTACAAATATCAGTGTTTTCAAAGCAGAGTTTTTCCATGTGCATTTTGAATTCATACAAATTCGTAAGTGGAATTATTCAACAAAAATATATAGAGAATCAACCCCCAATCATCCCTTCTGGCTACCGCTGGGGTTTTGTCTTGCGAATTTTACTTTCGTGAAACCATGTTTTTTAATATACGTACTGAAATCCATGTCGCTGAGTCTCAAATTAAAATGAAATTGCATCGTATGTTCGATGTTGTCACAGAAAGTTTAGTCAAAACTTTTCCATTTTGCAAAAATATAAAAACCTCCTACTTAATTCGAAATAGGTACTCGTACACACGGACTCGACCATAAAACGTGCAGGATTATTAAACATAAATCCTGGCGAACAAGAGGACAGTGGTTCCTTGTCCATAGGGGACAATTAATCAGGAAATTTCTAATTAAATTCTCCCCAAAAACACATGGAGTGTGTGAAGTTTATGTGATCTAAAGCCATATGGTTTTGTTCCCTATACCTACTTTCACACAGACTTCTCAATCTAATAATCAATTTTTAGCGTAAATACGTTTTAATCCCGCACCGCCAGTCTCAGTATGGTTCTCGTGCAGCACAGAGAAGTAACAAGCTAAAGTAATTTTTGGAGACTTGGAGTCCTTTTGTCCCCTTGCATGTGTGTGTGTGTGTATGTTTTTTCACATTTTGTTCTTAGTCAACTGGGGAGCAGTTTGATTTTATGATTCTACCAGAGCAACCAAAGTGGTGTTAAAAAAAAGGATATAAAATGATGGTCACCGCAAACAGTGGGCTAAGGAGCCCCATAGGAGAACTTTAGAATAGAATCTTTATACACAGATATTTGATATCTACAACCCTACACACATAAACACATCAGCCAAAAGTATCAAAATGTGTTCCCTTGAGTGTCGCCAAGTGATATACTTGAGAAAGAAATCTAATTTCGTTTCAAAATACCATTTACCATCTACTCGTAACTCAATCCCTTGATTCTTTATGTTAGAGAAATAGAATTGGTTCATTTCGAAGTGATGACGAACAATTAAGTTGCTGGAAATTTGTCGGAAAGGGAAAATCGAAACTTTATTGGAAGATTAATTTTAGAATTCTAAAGGGATTAAAGGACAATAAAGTGTACCTTTATAATTGGCATTTACTTAGATCAGAAATATTCGGATAAAGGTTTCTTTTAATAAAAATCCCTTTTAAATTAAAGCTGTGAGCTTAAATGAGCACAATCAAGAAAACAGTTCATTTATCTTTCAATATTCAAACAGCTTTGGTAAACTAGACGAGAGTTGTTTTTTGAGGCTATAGAAGATTTATCTTCAAATAATAATGAAAGGAAAGAGAATACACTAAATATTTGGCACGTAGCACCATACCATATTGAGCACCATACATCTTTGCGGTGTTATTGATTTCCAAGCCTGCTCAACTAAGCCTCATAACGGTAAGGCCACGCAAAGATTTTCAATAGCATTGACGTGAGAGGACTGAGAAGGTCACTCCATAACCTCAATCTTGTTGCCCTTAAACCATTTTTTAGAATTGGGACTTTTAGTGGACTGCGGTCATTTAAATTGTGTTCCCTGCGTTCTTGAAAACCGAATAACACGTTTGACGTAGGAAAGCGTTAGAACTTGTTTACGCCCGTGTGTTTCCGCCTTTTCTTTAAATTTTATGCTGTTTCTTACCATTTTCGATGAATAATCGAATAATCGACAAGATCCTGAACTTCCTTATAGGTTTTGCCGTCTATTATAAGCTTTTGAATAAGTTTGTGTCTTTCTGGAGTGCATTGTTAAGCACGACCCACTTCAATGGAACAAATTTAATGCTTTTGAAATTAATTCGCTGGAAATATAAAATGAAAGTATAGAACTTATTCTTTATTAAATCTAAATCAAAATTAAAAAAGAAAAACTAATTTTTAAACCGAACCTAACAAATGCTTCTATTATTTTGACCGCCTTAAATGCTGAAAGGCACCAGACAAAGTGACATTTAACAAAAAAGAGAAGAGATAATGTACCGTTAAATGATCACTTCAAACGTATATTACAGCTCCTTGAGAGCCTAAACCTATACTCTGTCCAACAAAAATTGTCAGTACAGGGAAGATAGGACGTTTGTCTCTCATTCTGGTTGTGTTGCCATGCATAAGTGTGTCGCCTTTTAAAGCTCTCACAGGGATTCCGTAGTTTACATTATAAATCGCCGCAAATGAGAGTAAAAAACGCGTAGGGCTACCGTCTGCCGATTTAAAACGACTGAAAACAATATTCAATTTACCATTTCCCACAACACCAAGCGGTAAGATAATAGGCGCGTTTTTTTTTAAGTTGAAAAGCAATACGACAGCACTCAACATACTCATCTTCTTAAAATGTGTTCTCAAAAGCTTCAAATACCAAAAGCTCCATAATAAAAACCACTGAAAAGGCTCCTTGCTTGCAATTGAGAATGATAATGGTAACTCTGTTTTGATGTAGATAAAGAGCGCACGATCGTATTGAGTGACACTTGATACGACGGTCGTGTTGGGGTGTACAACTTTTTGCAAAGAATTACAACAACAATTCCTTAAGAAAAGTCAGTGGCTCTTTTTTTAGTGGAATTTTTCCTAACGCATTGTAGTGAGGGTGCATCAGGCGCCACTGCTTTAGAAAAAGCTCTCCCATAAGGCATGTACTGACAATTTTTGTTGGACAGAGTATAGTTACTTATAACTCTCAACCATTGCTGTATGCGTTTAATTAGGAATGGAGGCCGATTCCGAACGGCTAATCAGCAGCAAGAGATACCCTAGGAAAATTTTTCAATACCTCGCAAAAGATAATGCACGCCGCAAAACATTTATGAAGTGATTGAGATTCAAACTTAAGAGGCGCACAACAGTTTATGCCAAGAAGTACTAAAAACCCGGTTAAATAGTTTTTGGTGAAAAATACAATTGGCTATTTGTCTTGACAATTTAGAATAAAATAATGCAAATAAAGGCAGGAAGAAGATATTTTGAAAATTTTCTGTTAAAACATAAAAGTTTCGTTAGGCTAGGGGCGCATATTCAATTTTTAGTTTCGCAACTGCTTGGTTCGAGCAACTAAAAAGTTTGTGTTTTGACACAAACTAAACGATTGCCTAAAAAGAGTTAGCTATTTTGTGTAACATATAATTATATGCACCTGTGCGGACATTCAACCGAATAGTTCATCTGTTTTCTATAAGCAACCAAACAGTTGTGCAACTAAAAATTGAATGTGCGCGCCTAGCCTTAATGATATAAGAAATTTGAATAAAATTGAAACTAAATATTTGATGATGGAAATACCTTCTTAATAATAATAAATTAGTGTCCCGACAGCTCGTGGATAAGCAGAGCCTATAGTGGCTTGCAATCTCAACCATTCTAGGATGTGGTTAGTCGACAGGAATCGAGAATACCTTAATTTTTTTCCCAAATGGGAACAGTTATGACAGGGACCTAATCATAATATGAGAAACCTTTGGAAATTTCCACTTTCTCATAAGAGGAAGAATCTTTAAAAAATTCAATTCCAAGAACTTCTATATACGAGTAGTTACTATTAAACATAGTTGTATACAACACGTTTTCTTTATGCTTGAAACCTTTAAATTACCATTATATTTTTTACACTTCCTGCACAATTCCTTTCCTTTGAATACAACAAAATTGTGCATTAAAAATGAATTTGAAAGTATTTCTGACTGCAGCTGCAGACCATTCAACTCACAGACACCATAGTTCTTTTTTAATATTTTTTGTCCATCTTTGTCGTCCTTGTCCATGAAGTACCCAATTATTTCCACATCCTTTTGTTCTTTTAAGTTCACTCCATATGCATCAAGATCAGACAGATAGGAATTCGTATTTAACAAATACTACCATTAAAATGCAAGAGATAATATCAAAAAAAAAAAAATCATATTATTAAATAACTGGGAAAAAAATGTTTTATTAAACGTGCACATTAATATGCACAGACGAAGCAAATTAAAAAACATAAAAAAGGCTGTTTCATATTATAACGTACAGCGCAACACAAATGCAATGAGCGCATCTACTCGAGAAAAAATGAAAATGTGGAAAATTCTGAATTTTCCACATGCTGAACACACAAACGTATGTGAACGTAGTCGGTTGGTTGGTGCAAATGCTTGAGTTCCTTCTTCTGGAAGGAGTAAAACAGGATAAGGTCCTTAATAATAATAAAATTATGCTAAAGTTGTTTTAAACCAGGTACTCGTTTGTGCTGTGCACATCTAAAGGGGTAAAATTTTCCCTGGAGGTGGAGATTATAATAATTTGGAATAAATTAGCTAAAAATTATAATTGTAGAGCGTAAAAAAAACTACTAAGGTATAATACATATATGCATAGATTTCACCGTCTGTTTTAGAGGAATTCAATTAAGTTATTATTATAATTTATAACCCTCAACTATTCTGGAAATAATGTTGCTGATCGCTGATGTAACCTACATCTTGGTTCTTTAACTTAACTGGATACTGAAATATAAAAAAGTTATGGAAATGACGATCAGTAATTCCAATATTAAAAATAAAAAATAAATTTGGTGGTGCAACAGCTCGAAGTGAACCAGGACCTAGTGACTTACAACTCTCAACCATTCCTGTGTGCGTGTTACCAGGAAAGGAGGGGACCTACAATTTTCTGCCGATTCCGAACGGCTAATGAGCAGCACTTTCCATGACAAGAGATACTCTTGGAGGATTTGTCAATTCCTCGCAAGAGGCAGTACACCCCTGAAAAAAACTTTCTTGCAGCGGCTGGGAATCGAACTCGAGACCTTCCGCATGACAGTCCAACGCACTAACCATTATGCCAAGGGGTACTACAAATTCCAATATTGGTTGTTTTTATTTTCAAAAGTCCCTGTGGCGTATACTTGTTTTTTTTTTTTTTTTATTTTCATAGTAGGGTTTCATCTAAATAAATCGTGTTTTCATCTTAACCTTGAATTACTATGTATATGATTAAGAAAATAAGAAATGTGGGTTTCATTACCATATTCCTGATCCTGAATGAAATGAGTCGCTTTACGCATGATAACCGTTGGAAAATTTTGAAAACTTATTTCCACAAAGAGTGCTGTGTAGCCCAAACAGTGAGTGAGACTGGTATGCTAGTGGACAACACTCATAGATCTTGTCGTCGTACGGTGCAATAAGAATCTTTGCTCTTACTAATCTAGGTTTTATTATATACTTATTTAATGTCTTTAAATCATTTACAGAAAAACGTTTTGGCCTTTTGCATTATAATATTTACAGTACTTTTGGATTCAAGTTGAAGGAATTTTAATTCAATCAAGGAAAATAAAGGGTGTCCAGCGGGAATTTTTTAAGTGTAATATTAAATGAAAGAAACTACTGCGTTATTTTTGATTCATAAAAAATGGAGTTGACAAAACTCGAATACTGCTTTAAAAACAAAAATTGTCTAAATGCCGTCTAATTTTTACTTGCGATATACATAGGTACTATAGCACAAGTTTTTTTTTTTTTATAATCAGCGCACACTCAGGGGGTTTTTTGTATACCCTTAATATGCCAGAGACACAGTGTGAGCATTAAGAAAAAAGGGAAGGGTTGGAAAGGAGGTGCCGGTGTACATTGGTTTTGAATTCTTGAACATTGCAATGACTGGGAAAGACAGAGCGTGGCAAGGAATTCCACATTCGCTTAGTACGGCTGAAGAACGAATCTCTGTACTTCACAGTACGGCCGAAGTTGGGCTCAAGGGTAAACTGATAAGCATTCCTAGAAGTGCGAGTATTACGGTTAAATTGTTTAAGGGGAGGAATGCAGCTGGCTATTTCACTAGAGCATAGTCCGTTAAAATAACGGTAAAAAAGGGTGAGGCAAGAAACATTACGACGATGTTGGAGTGACGTAAATGAGTCAATGATGTTATTGTCGCCAATCATTTTAAAAGCTCTTCTTTGAATACTGTCCAAGAGACTTAAGAAAGTAACTGGAGCACCAGCCCATAGATGGGAGTTATACTCAAGTTTTGGACGTATATAGGTTTTATAGATTGTAGCCAGATCAGAAGGAGAGAAAAATTTCTTGCACCGTCTCAGAAAACTCAAACATCTTGCGGCATTTTTGGCAACATCGCGTATGTGATCGTTCCACAAGAGGTGGTTCGTAATGCACATACCGAGAATATCGAGATGTTCAGTTTCATTGATGCAAGTGCCACTCATAGATAGTGGCAAGGAGGGTATATCACGCTTTAACGATATAAGACAGCATTGGGTTTTCGAAGCATTAAATTCGACAATGCATTGCATTTGGAAAAAAAATCGAACTCGATATTTTGATCAAAGTTGATATTACAATGATAGTAAAGACGAAAAAAGTGGGTCCGGAAATTCCGTTTGTCTGTTTGTATGTCTGTACCTCGATCTACAGCCTAAGCTACTCGAGGTATTTTCTTCAAACTCGGTGCTTAAGGGTCTTTAGTGATTCCCTAGAGGGGAAATTGAAATTTGTTTTTAGCTCCAAAACTAACGGTACCACCCATACACCAGTAATGCAAGATCTTATTTATCTCAAAAACAGCTTTAAAGATTTTGATAAAAAAAAAATAACTGTGCTATTATAGACATGGACTACATTTTGATCAAAAAATGATTTTAACCAATATTTTAATGCAGGTGCTCCTTTAAATTTACAAAAATAATGTTTATAAAATTTTTCGAAAAAATAGTTTTAAGGTTTTTTGAAAAAAAAAATATCTGATAAAAATACTTGAAAAATCGATATCTTCAAAACGTGTGAACGATTATTTTTTTTTTTAAATTATTTCCCAAAATCTATACTACTTAAAACTTAATTACAAATTTTGTTCTTGAAAAATTTTAAAGGAATTTTTTGTATAAAAGATTACTTCACTAATAAAACGATTTTTAAGGTTTCTTTGCATAAATTCATACTTTTCTCGAAATCAGACGGCAATTTCATGCATTTGAACATTTTTATCTCATTAAATCCATGTTTTATATTCATAAAATGTATTTTAAATTCCAAAGTACTTTTTCATAAGAGCATGTTCGTGCGATCCAGTCGTGCATTTTATTTTTAATTTGTTGAACCCGGGAAACAGCCGCTGCGGTACTAGAATCAATTCAATCATTCGGCAAAACATGTCAGCGAAACATGTTATGACATAAGCAAGTAGCCAAGGATTAAATATTGCAAATCGAAGTTGAAAATTCAACAGTCTCAAATTCTGTTGATATTGCTGACGCTTTTAATACATTTTTGAAATATTTCGCTGTTGATTCTAAAACTTGCCCTCTGTAAATCGATTGTAGTTGAGACCCTTCTTTCTGGGGTG
Organism: Philhelius festivus; assembly: GCA_963931855.1. Taxonomy (NCBI): domain Eukaryota; kingdom Metazoa; phylum Arthropoda; class Insecta; order Diptera; family Syrphidae; genus Philhelius; species Philhelius festivus. The sequence continues at coordinate 84,847,184 of OZ007557.1, read as the reverse complement.
TCAGTCAACACCTTACTTGATACATTACATTACCTTACATATTACACTACTCCGTAGATAAATCTTGATACATTGTGATATTTAACACTGAAGAGATACATATTAATTGAAGACAATTCTGTTTGTGTGCTTTTTCAACACTGCTTTCTGAATTAAGTTATGAATTTCCCATTAGGTTTATTTGAAAAAATTTTAAATATTTTCTAACTCTATGAACCTCAAACTTAACGAGCCATCACTTAAAACTTTGCCTGAAGTTATATAAATAGAAAATTAAAACAAAAAAAACACGAAGATAATACTTTTCATTTAAAATTTCCTAACTGGTCCTGTGAGCATCTATGCACGGTATTCACTTCCAAATCTCATATGTGCTATGATTCTTACGACATTGTCATAAAAGCAATAAAATATGAATTATATATGAATGTATTTCCATGAAAATCTGTTCACAATCCTTTCTATATGCATTTCTATGCTTAATATTTAAATGTGTAATCGGTTTATCTAAATTGCAATTTAAACTCCATAATGTCCTCTTTAGATTATACTTATCTATGGAATTTCAAAACCACAAACCACATATGTAACAAACACACACGTCTATGGCATTTATTCAAAGGGCATTTATTGCTCTTACGTAAATTGGTAATTCCTATTCCTAGGTATTTATATCTTTTTGCTTTTTGCTCCTGTGCCTACGTTGCCATTGGGCGCCACCAGTCCTTCACCGATTTATTGGATTTTTCGGAAAATTCAAATAACATTTTATGACAACCGAATTCGTAATGTGTCCCATGATACTATAACCAGGTAAGAATGAGGAAAAACAATAGGTATAGCATGTGTGTCAGATAATAATCGTTATGGTAGAAAACGCGCTATATTCACAAAACATTTACACGACGACATAAAAATAAACGACTCTGTTGCTTTGACTCTGAGTGGCTTGTATGGGATTTCTATTTCCCCCCCCCCCCCCCTATACATTCAGAGATGAACGCAATTTCTGGCGGTCCTCAGCATTTTTCATGCAGAAAAGTAGCAATATATTGAAATGCTAATAGACTAGAAAGAGGGGACTATATCCTTATTATTCAACGAGGGATAAATGACAAAATCTAACTTAGCATTTATTATATGGGTATACAACATTTGGAGAAACAGAAAACTACAGGACAATCGAGGAAGCACAGCTTAGTCCTTTGAGACCATTTAGTTACCACATCGATTGTATCAATTTTATCATGGTCCATTTACTTCTTGTTATTATAACGAAAGAGGAAAACTGTTTGATTATAAATGAACTTATAATTCTCGTTCTGTAGCGTGAACTATCTCGAAACAATTGAAGCTAGCTTTCTTGAATCCAACAACACCATTGATTACCTGTTGGTCCCGAAGGCCTAGTTGATTTCTGCAAAAATAAATCAAGGTTATGAATAAATGGGATGATAAATAACTTCAATCGGGTCTTGTTGAATTTGTTGGAGTTACATGTTTAAGGATTGTGTTTATCCGTAATTTGTTAGGATTGTGATTATTTTAAATTTCATCTACTTCTCGTGAAGGTATTATTTCCTATTTGAAAGTTTATTTTAACAAAACCATATATATAAGAATTACATTTTCCAATTTATTCTTTTTTTCACTCAGTGGATTTATAGACTAAGGTAGTACGTTTTTGTTTTGTGACTCCAGGTTTTGTTGTACGGGTCCAGATTACTAGATTTTACAGTATTGAGGTTGTTTTCTTCAAGGTACTTTTCCGACTTAAGTTAAAATGCACGACTGGGTAGCACGAACTTGCTCTTATGTAATACACCAAGAATTTTAAAAATGAATAATATTAGAGAAAGCTGTTCATAAGTATTAAATTTATTGTTAAACTCTTTTAGTAGTAAGAGATAAATACAAAATGTAATTTCTTAAGAAGGTATGAATTTATGCAAGAACAAAATTTATAAGTCGTTTAAGCGGTTTCTGAAAAAACTAAGCTACAAAAAATATAAAATTTTTTTGACAAACTTAAGAAAAAACTTTTGGTACGCCAACTTTAAATATATATATATTTAAGCCATTTTTCTTAAATGGCACTTGCATTGAAGAAACCGAAAAGCTCACGGTATTTGTGTCAACGACTTTGTTGGAATGACAAAATTCTTGAGACCGCCAAAAATGCTTAGGATTTCTATTTCGATGTAAGAAATTTTTCATACCCTCTGATCTGGCTACTATTTATGAAAAGTTTATACGTCCGAAACTCAAGTATAACCCACATCTTTGAGCAGGTGCAGCACAAACTTTTCTCCACTTATTTTTTTTTTTATAATCGGCGCACACTCAAGGGGTTTGTATACCCTTAATATGCAAACCCCTTGGACAGAATTCAGAACAGAGCGTTAAAACTGATAGGAAACAGAGCTATCATGTATTTCCTTGTTTTATCGCTTCTTTCGCAAGCAATGCTCACTCGAAGTAGCCAGTTGAATTCCTCCCCTCATTTTTTTATTCATAAAATATTTATTTTTTTTTTTTTGAAATGCAATGTTGTCGAAAGCTCTTAGAAGAATCTTTAAAAAATTTTACTAAAATCCGTTATACCGATAGTGAAAATTCAAAATTCGAAAAATGGATCTTAATATATTATTATTATTATTATTATTATTATTATTATTAATGGCTTTTAATATATTTCTAATAATATATTTTTTTTTTAAATTTATCAAAATTGTTTGTACAGTTTTTGAGAAAATCAAAAAAAATAAATGGTTATAGGAGGGTTACAACTATCAGTGTTAAAACAACCTATGGTTTAAAAAGAAACCACTAGATGGCCAACCTTGCATAGTCGCATGTAAAATTATATTTTAGCAATAAGCTTATATTAAGGATTATTTCCCTCAATTTTTGAGAAAAAAATCTGAAAACTTAATATTTCCAAGACTAGGCATTTTACAGTTAAAGATTTTTAAATTAAAGTTGTTTTTTTATTCAAAAATAATAGCATTAAATAAATAATACAAATGTAAGAAAAATGTTTTTGAAAATCTTATTTTCCACAAAAACAGCTCCAAGAATTTTGATGATTTGTTTTGATCCTTTAAATCATACGATCTATTACTTAATTTTTGAAGGATTTAAGCTAAATTTTCTGTGAAAAAGTTTCTAAAAGGTTTTAAAAAACATTGCATATCAAAAGTTAAAAAAAAACAAAAACTGTTAAAATTAAAAAAAAAAATAAGATTAAAAAAAAAATATTAGAAATTCGAAAACTCAAAAACGGGTAAATGATATTTTTTTGTGAAATTTAATTTTCATTTGCAAAGATGTATTAAGAAATTGGAATTCGCGTACCAATTTTTTCTAAAAACTTAAAAAAAAACGCTAAAACGATTTAAAATTTTTTGTCCTTGCATAAATTTATATTTGATTAGGAAATTACAAGATATTTTTCTAAGTTGAAACTAAAGGACTTGTTTTAGAGATTTAAAAAATGATTTTAATGTTTCTGAACATTTTTTATCCAAAAAACTGTTTATATTTGCTTTGTTGCAAAAGCTTAAGTTACTTTTTAGCTTAAACTTGGCTTTAATTCACAAGCTAGTGGGTGACTTATGAATTAAGAAAAATGTAATTCAGCAGCTAGTTACTGACTTATGAATTAAAAAAAATTAGTTCATAAGTCAGTTGCTGAGTTGTGAATTAAAAAAATTTAAATCATAAGTTTCTTAGTGACTTATGAATTAAAAAAAATTTAAGTCATGAGCAAGTTAGTGACTTAAGAATTAAGAAAAATTTAATTCAAAAGTTACCTAGTGACTTATGAATTAAAAAAAATTTAAAAGCTAATGGATAAATTCTGATTAAAAAATTATTAATTGGAAAATTTATAAGCTAGCATGATAATCTTATTACACACAAAAGCTTGAAATCTACTTTCGTTGATAATTAAATAATTATGTAGTCAAAACAAGCTCAAACATTTCCATTCTACCAACTAGCTTATGAATTAATTTTTTTTTAATTCATAAGTCACTTAGTAGCTTGTGAATTAATTTTTTTTTTAATTCATAAGTCACCAACTTGCGCATGACTTAAATTTTTTTTTAATTCATAAGTCACTTATAGGTAGTGAATTAATTTTTTTAATTCATAAGTCACTTAGTAACTTATGAATTAATTTTTTTTAAATCATAATTCACTAACTAACTTATGAATTAAATTTTTTTAATTCACAAATCATCTACAGACTAATGACTTACGGTTTTTTAATTCAAAATTTCGCAACCCTGTGCAGAACAGTTCTAGAACTGTGTATTCTCAGTTTGTTTTGTTCACCAGGAAGGTTTGAGATTTTATGGAAAATATATAAATAAAATATAATCGGTTTTTCAATAGTGACGAGTAGATGTTGAAATGAAACAAAACAAGCTGTGTGTGAAGTATTACACAAATTCTTATATATATATTTTTTTATTTGAAAGGCCCAATTATGCCATTTTATGGAATTCAAATGCACGCCTCAGCTTCTTAACGTGGCACGAATCCGAGTGGTCCAATTTTCAATGACTCTTCCGCATAGATCCGACTGAATCTTAGCGATGGCCAGTATGTTGTATACATCGGGTATCGGTTGATTTTGGTTTATGTGCATAGACCAGAGACTTCAGGAAACTCTATAAGAAAAAGTATAGTGGGCGCCGCTCGCCGGCCGTTCTCCTGGAAACAAATGTCGTCTAGAAATCGGTTATCATCGTTCTGTAGCTCTGGCCATTGACGGCGACCGCCTCACAAACGTGGTTTTCGTAAAAGTACCAAAAGGACCAATTACGCCGCCATGCCAGTATAAAATCCACACCAAACGGTAACTTCTTAAGGATGCATTGCCGCCTGGTTTCATCCCATATACTGCAATTTCGCTTGTAATTACATCACCCATTCATCCGAAAATGCGTGTCGTCACTAAAGATGATTTTTCGACCAAAATTGGGATCCTCTTCCAAATGCTGCGAAGCCCAATCAGTGAACAAACACCTTTGTCTGTAGTCATGAACTTTGAGTTCCTGGGTCAGTTGGATCTTGTGCGGGTGTAGGCTCTAGTCCCGATGCAAAATTCGCCATGTTGAAGTCTCTGGACATACACAGCCATAGTGCGACTGAACCTCTCACGTATGGTTCGTTCCTTGTATGGTGGCCCGCGCTTTACAAAGCATATAACATCAATAAACTGAAGAACGTAAAAGCAAATGCTAATGTTTGCACCACAGGGGCTCTAAGATTTTACCCATCTGATGCAACACACAACACTCACTGTCCTAGCTGTGAGGACCAGCAGGAAAAGGAAACAGTCCTCCATTTCCTTTGCAAATGCCCTGCTCTGGGCACATTCAACGCGCAATTATTAGGGAGGGCATTTTTGAAGACTTTGGCGAAATTTTTCAATGCGACGAAATGGCTTTAGGACGAACTTCGGTTACTTCTGTCCCATGCCCTTCGTTTGGTTCCTTAGATCCCGAATTACCGGACTAAGGACTTTGTCGGATGTTAACGGTGCGGAAAGCCGGATGATCACTCAATCGGATTAACGCCTTTTAGCACTAGTCAATAAGCTGCATAGCTTGGCACAGTGTAGATGGTGTCGGATGAGTGTGGTGGTCCGGTTAAGTTAGTGATCCAATTATCGGATGATTGTGCAAAAGCAAACTCACAACAAGAGACATCAAAACCTACTAGATCCTTTCTTATTTTTGAACTTAATCCAAATTAGATGGCACTGTAAGAATGTCCATAGTTTCCCATATCAATTCAAACTACGCGTTCATACGTGTAATGGAATCAAAATGGCGCACTTCAGCGCTAACTGGGCCACTGGGTTAGACTGCCAATGGTCGCCATTACCTACCAACCTTCCTTATGTCTGTGAAAGGCCGAGATTTTGGTCTCTGTGAGCAATCGACACAAGAAATAATTTTAAGGGTAGTCATAATCCCTTTGAAGCACGCAAAGTTAAAAAAACTAAGCCATTGTATCTTTGCTTTTGTTTTTGATGGAGACCATGGTCATGGTGCTTGGATTGTATAAAACAATCTTCGGTTTGTGCAGTTGAAGCTGTCAAAACTGTCACTTCAAGTTAAATAATTCCATTGTTTCAAGAATTTACTTTGTGATGAAAGTTTTAGAGCAATGTATGTACATTTATATACTCGTACACACAATGTTCGCCTGGTTCTATTTTTAGATGAAATTTTATATTTAAGCAATTTTCCACACAGATCATCGAAAACAGAAAAGCCCAATTTTCAGTTTTGGTCATTCTTCAATTATTTTTTGTTTTAACCACAGACCACATCTGGGAATGATTCATTTCCACAAACCCACGTGTTCAACAGTGCGTATACGCAATATTATCACGTCAAATTTATTATTCACCATAGTCATGCAGAAAAAAGGACTCTTCGCGCAAACAAAAAGGACTATACTTGTTGATTTAGTGAATAAACAAAATAAAATTTATAACCAAACTCTATATTGTTGGATAAATGATTGCTTCAGTTGTTATTATTTAATTAATCCAACGGTAAACCAGCACTAGCACTACTACTACCACTATGGAAATATATTTGAACAAAAAATAATTGATTTCGTGAATTTATGAATTTTATGGAAAATTAATAAATTGTACTTCAGTTCTGTGGCTGCACCAAACACATTGTGATAAAACCAAAAGAGACCCTCTCATGAAAAGGATCCTTATTGGTTATATGGGCAAGTGGAAGCTATTGGTGCGGACAGAACTCAAAACCTTCGATATACTTGTCGGTAAGAGTTGATTTTTAAAATATTTTCCCTCTCGTAAAAGATACCAATGCCATCCATTGTTTGATGGTTGGAAGCAATCAAGATATCTTCTGATGACCAACTCTTGGCTAGGTCCTGGACATAGCTCTATAAAATTTTCAATTTATCTTCATTCATTACTCCACTTGAATGGAACAGATATGTACGTATGTTCTTTGTGTTTAGTCATTCACCTGTCTTACTTTGCCCAAAGGATCTATCCGTTCATATTGCACCATCATCAACTTTAGAACCAGTCACCAGCCAGTCAGCTAGAAGCTATACGGGCTACCTATAAACCATTGCCTTCTATTCAAATGTGAAATAATTTCCACTTCAGATGCGAATATTTGACTGGGCGAAGGTGAATTTTCATCATGTCGTCCTTTTGTCCTTTTGAACATAAAAGCAGGATTAACTTTTACAGCTGTTATATATCTTTGTCATTTGAATATTGGGTGGTGGCGCCCTCTTTTATCTATTCCCGTATCCTTGGTCTGCGAGTCGACGAAAAGCGAAACACACAGACAATTTTAAGGAAATGTTGATAATAGACTTGAATGTAAAGGCGGAAATCTTTGATATGAATTTCTCCCTTTTATGTTGAACTTGCCCCTGGTGTTGTTGATGGCTGGTGATGGTAGTAGTGGTGTTGTTAATGTTGCTGATGTTATATTGTTTTTGACTTGAACAAGTTCAGCAAATAAGGGTAAACGTATGCGTATATATTTAAGAGAAAGTTTATGTTAAACAAACCAGCTAAGGATAAAGAGTATAAGAATTTAGCCTGAGAGAAGGGCTAAAAGTTGTGTGTTAGTACGTGTTTGGTGTTAAAATGTCACATGTACGAGTACGCATTTTAGGAGTATGAGATGATTGAAGGATATTTTCAGGGTGAATATATGTAAACTTGTTGTTTGCTCTGTGTGATGACTCAACATCAACAGGCAAATACATTCTGGATTTCTATAAATGACTTTGAGTTTACTTTTATAAGCAGGTTGACTTTGGGGGTGAATATATGAATATATAGGACATGTAGATTTTGTATCGTCAAGGGTTAAGATTGAAGGATGTTTGGTTAGACTAGCAGTCATCTCTGCCCCATTGAGTAAGAGTTCACAATATGCTGTAAGGGATCGCACTTTTTAAATTGAATGTTGATTTTTGGTTAACTACGTTCATAGGTATGTATGTTTATTTTAACTAATGTAAATTTAAATTAAAAAAAAATACCAAAGCTTGAAAGAAAAAAACATATGTTTTAATCGGAGGTTTTAACACCAACAAATTATATGAGCTATCACCAAGTTTATAGACTGGTGGGTGCGAAGGCTATGAAAAACCCTGTAATTTTGTGTTTATTTACATTTTTTTAAAATTGAGATCTGTTGAAAAATTGATGCTAAAAAGATTCACAGACGGAAGACTAAATCATTACTAAAAGACTAATCATAACATCAAGGGGGCTTAACAAATATATGGTATATTATTTAATTGTTAATTTAATTTTTTTTCTTCATTTTAAAGACAAACGGATTGGCAAGCTAGGCAAGCTTGGAAGTTTTCTTAATTAATTTAAATAAAATGTAACTTTAATCAAGGATTGTATAGCAGATTTAGTTAAGTTAGCGACTTAGAAAAAATAGGAATGTTTTCGTTTGGTATTATTTATAACTGTCTTACCCCTCTTTTAGTAATTGACTTATAACTGCGAACCAGCACTTATGTATCTGTTGATTTTAAATTTTTATTAATAAATGTGTAATAGTCTGTGTGCTTAAATTTGAACTTGAATTTGAATTTGTTAAATTCAGCGTTTGAAAAACACAAAACCTCTTTAGCCGATTACATTTGGTTGAATCAGTTAGACACATGAACAAGAGGAAATTTTCGTGTTTCAGTGATATAGACTAGAAAGATATTACAGAGGAAATATAGGTTTATCAATAGGAAAACAGCTTGTGAGCTTGTATTAAATTCCCTCATCTTGTTATCGGGTTATTATTGTATTTCGTAAATGAACTTGTTGTCTAAGCTTATAAGCTTTCTCAAAAAAAAAAACACAACTCGTAAGTTTTACATAAAGTGTTATTACACAGGGATGAAGCGTTGCTATTAGCGAATTTTGAAAGTAAATATTTATGATTTGTTTGCCTTTATGACAAAAGACAAAAAAAGGCAGATGAAAGGCTCTCTGAAGCTATTCTTATCCTGGTTGTTTTGTTTCGTATATGGTTTGGTTATGGGTGACTTCAACAAACGAGCCTTGCAGAAGCTGTTGACTTACGACAAATTGACAATGGCCTTATTTTCTGCATGAATTAAGGGACACCCTGTATTATAAACCACCTAAATCTATAAGCCATTTTTATGACGTTTGAATTGAAAAAGCCCAAGTCAAAAAATTAGTATGGGTAGGAAAAACGGAACATGCTAGAAACTGGATAACTCAAGATTAAGATAGGATATCATATTTGTTTGAAAACAATTACAGAGGCTGGTATTTTTTCTAAAAAATAAAGGCCTGTTCCTAAATCCCCGATTTATGATATAATAAAATGCACGACTGGGTCGCACGAACTTACTCCTATGTAATAGACTATGAATTTTAAAAACGAAAGTTATTAAAGAAAACTGTTCATAAGGATAAAATGAACTTTTTAAATTCTTTTAGTAGTAAGAGATAAAAATGCTATGCAAATATGTATGAATTTATGCAAGAACAAAAATTATAAGTCGTTGTAGTGGTTCCTTAAAAAAATAAGCTTTTATGTACAACATTCTTAAAACATTTTTAAGAAAAAATTTTGGTACGCCAACTTTAAGTTTTTATTTTTGTACGTATAAGAGTTAAATTTCCCAGAAAGATACTAAGCCGTTCTTGAGATATCGAATTTTCCAAACAAAAAAAAAATGAATTATTTTCAAAAAATTGAAAAATTTTTTTTTTAAGTTTTAAAATGCAATGTTTTTTTAAACCTTTAAGGAGCTTCTTTATAAAAAATTTCATCAAAATCCGTTACGCCAATAATGAGAAATTCAAAATTCGAAAAAAATCGTTCTATGGCAGGTACAGTCAGTAATATCAAGATTTCAAATTTTTTTTATTAAATTATTGATCGTAAAAATTAATCAAAAGACACAAAATTTTAGTAAAATTCTCGGAACCGTTTTCGAGAAAAATACGATTTTCGAAAACCATTTTTTAACATTTGTATGGAAGGTACCATTAGTTTTAGATAAAATTTTTTTTTTTTCAAATCTTGTAGATTATGTTAGGAAAATAATATTTTCCAGTTTGAACAAAATTGACCATTTTGATTTTTTTTTTAAATCTAAAAAATAAAAAATTGAAAATTTGAATATGTAATAATATTTTAATTTTTGGGGAGGTTTAGCATAAGAAAAATGGTTTAAATCGGCTGTACCGTTTTCGAGAAAATCAAAAACAAAAAAATGGACCCAGGGGGGCTATCAAAAATAACAATTTTTTGGAAAAATTTTTGCAACCATTACCTAGCTTCAACTAAATAAATTTATTTGTATTTTTATTTTTTTAAATCTGTCGAACAGTTTTTGAAAAAAAAAAAATATTTTCAAAATTTCGAAAGAAATTCGTATGGCTTGTGCCGTCATTTTTGGTCTTAAAAAAAAGAAAAAAACGTGTCCTCTATACTCCAAGTGAGCAAAATAAAATTGAATTATATTTTGAACCTTCCAATTTCAAAAATACAAACTTCCCTTAAGAGAATCATTTAACATCAAATCAAAAATAAATGTCAAATGTGATGTAAATTTTGTAAATAACTCGCTAAAATTCAATAAATTAACTAAGTATTCACCCGTAAATCATCAGCTCTTTATTAGAATCACCCAGTTGTATAGTCGAAAGCAAGACTCAGGTAATGAAGTGTATTTCATTTACACGAATTTTATAGTCTATTTCAGGCTTCACAAACGTATCCGGTAAAAGAGGGTCTTTTAAGTATAGGACTTTATTTCATTCAAATGAATCTGTATACAGAGTCATCCTTCAGATAATAATACTTTTTCTTGTTTACCCATTCAAACTCGCTAGATGCAAGGATAACTACTAAAAAAATAATATTCAGAAATAGGTCGCACGTATTCGTCCTGTGGAGTTATAAAATCATATGATTGGGCACTAAAGCAATCTTGAGTGTTATGGTTTTGTTAAACTTTAAAAAAAGGCAGTTTCTGACACGGCAAAAGCAATAAATTTGAATTCAAATAAAAAAAACATGTATTGTGCTACATGATGAGTAAATTTTAAAAAGTAGAGGCAGCGTCATTTTTTATTTTTTTTTTCTTGAATGTGTTGTAAAATTTAAAGACATTTGATTTTTATTACGTTTTCACTTTTAAGATTCTAGTACATTAGAGTTTCTTGCAATAAGATTCAAAAATTCTGTTAAAACATTGAAATTCTTTATTTGCTTTGTAAGCAGCGATAAATGTACACCAGACCTGACTTTTGGCATCAGGATTTAAAAGAAATTTAATGAACTATAAAAGAGGTAGAGAATTTTGAAAATAATAATTCTAACTTAACAAAAATTGTTTACGTATTTTAATTTTGTGTTACTTTTTATTTTCATATGATAAGTCTTACAGTACTTAAGTATCCTTGTAATTGTTAACTTTAAGACTCTCAGCAGCATTGTCAGCAGTTAAAGTTTCTATGTCTGTAACCGCCTGGTCCCTGTAGCGGAGGTTAGGTATCCCTCGTCGTCTCGAACCTGGGGGCTGGGATTAGAAGATTTTCTTGGCTGAGGCGTTGTTGTCCATTCGCTCGATGGGACCGAGCCAGTGTAGTTGACGTGTTTTGGCTCTTTGGACTGCATCCACATCTTGGTACAGCTCGTATAATTCACGATTGAATCTTCTCCTCCATTCGTCCTCTTCGCATTGTAGGACCAAATATCCTTCGAAGAATTTTTCTCTCGAAAGTGCCCAGTATCAATTGCCCTTTTTTAATTATCGTGCAGCACTCGGCGCCGCCGCCGTAGAGTAGGACTGGTAAAATGAGGGTTTTACGAGTATATAGCGTGCACTTATGTAGTCTTTCGAGAAAGGAGTTTTCAACCCATTTGTTTGGCCAAACCGAAGTAGCAGCGGTTCGCTAGGATAATTCTTCATTGGATTTCCACTAAGGTGTCGTTCGTGGAATTGATGTTTGTTCCGAGGTAGGTGAACTTACTGCTACCAACAGTGACGTTTTGTCCTAGGCAATGTACAGCTGAGACTTTGCTTGTTGATAGCATATTCTTTATTTTGTACTCATTAACTTCAAGATCAACGCGTTTCGCCTGTTCTTCAATAGCTGTGAACGCTTCTTGCACAGCTCACTTAGAGCGGCTGATAATGCCGATGTCGTCCGCATAGCCAAGCAGTTGGGAAGACCTGTTGAAGATAGTGCCTTCCAGGTTAACACCACTCTTGCGCACTATCTGCTCTAGGACTAGGTTGAAGAAATGATAACGCATCTCCTTGTCTGAACCCTGTGAACATCTGGAATAGCTCGGATGAGCTGTTACCCATTTGCATGTTGCACCGCGTATTTTTTAACGTCATGCGGCATAGCTGGATCAGTTTTTTTCAGGATCGCGAGTTTCGACATCGCCAATAGAAGTTCTTGGCGATTTATGCTGTCATATCCGGCTTTGAAATCTGTGAAAAGATGGTGGGTCTCGACTTGAAATTCGTTGGTCTTTTCCAGAATTTGCCTCAATGTGAATATTTGGTCTATCATTGATCTGCCTGGCCTGAAGCCGCTCATATAGTACGGTGGATAGGATATTGCAGGCAACATTAGGCAGGGATATGCCTCTGTAGTTTTTGCAGGACATAGGATCGCCTTTTTTGAAGATTGGATGAGGATCACCTTGCGTGCACTGGGGCTTAACACAGAAACTGTAAGACAATCTTACACTGATAGACTGAAACAGAGTCTAAGAGCAATTGAGTGAACAAATTGAGAGTATTATAACTATATTATGGTTTTCAAATATTAATTGACTGATAAACAATATAACTTATCAAGTAATTGAAATTTTGATATTGTGGTTGTCAATTGATACATTTTACATTATAGTGAATATTGAACAAATATAAACTATTGTGAATAGATGTTTTATTTGACATTTCAGTTTTCAGGTATTTTAGTTAACAAGTTACAAGTCCTAGATACATAACACTTTTTTGGGAGGAATATCCATCAGGCTGATGTTGGTAAGTTAACTTTATAATTGAACAGAAAGGATATTATGTATCTATGGACAACAATTAATCTTATAGGACCTGATACTATCCAGTCATAAATAAACAAATAACAAAATAAATTCTAGGTTGTCACTTTGACTTCTGACATTTCAATATATTAAGTCCGTTCCTCAGATTTAAGTTTGTTTGCTTTGCATCGTTTTTAATAAAAGGAATTACTATTTTACTAGCTAGTAAAACGAAAAAAAAAAGACAAACATTTTCGAAAAGCTAGTAAATTACTAAATGTTTAGCCAATTGCTAAATAGTAACATGCTAAGTCTTTAATAATTGGTTGATTAAAATGTTGGCCCATTACCTTTAACATCATGGCCAGTTACACAGAAAAGTTTAAAGTGGGTTCCAAGCTTAATAATATTGTGTCTTGTTTTGCTGATGGTAAGTCCCCTATTACACGTTGCCTCATGAGACATGTCTCATTTTTGACTTTCCTTTTAAATTTGTATCCCGTGAGGCAAAAGCTATTACACGTTGACTCATGTCTCATGAGACTCATGGCTCAAATTCGGCAGTTGTTCGTATTTTTTAATGCACAACACAACATAGAACGAATATGAGAAAAAGAAACGTCAAAATGAGACTACTAAAAATCAGCCCGGTACTCACCGGGAATATTTTTTTGCATCTCATCTCCTCATATCTGCTTTCTTTTTCGCACTTATGTGAGCCTCGTCTCGTGAGACATCGTGTAATAGGGGACTAATTGATCAATTATTGATTTAAATTTTAAATTGCAGCTAAGTTTGAAAGACTGTCAGTGCCAATCACCATGTCGTTTCTGGATTTTAAAGCTATTTCTGTAGCTTTTAAAATTGCTAAGGCTTCAGCAGAAAAAATTGAAAATATGGGAGTAGTTTTTCTGCAGAAATTATATGAGTAGTCGAGTCAACAATTGCGAATTTCTTAGTTAATTTTTCTTTTGTTAAAATTGCAGTTGATTACAAAATCGATAAATAACAATATTTTTGAAAACGATAATACGAGTATCAAGTTTATCAAAAAAACAATTCACAATAGGTCATTCATAACTATAGATACCATTCGCAATTTATCAATCAAAAATTGATGTTTGATAACGATAAGACTGATTAATCAGTCTTATTGAAAATTGTCAAATATCATATTGATCTGATTTATGAATGAAATGTATATAAAATCTTATAAGGAAGCTTGTTTTCAATTTTTGAAAATAAAATTCAAATTTTTAGTTTAATTTTTGGGAAACAGATCAGATGTTTACATTGTTCACTCTTTAAGAACCAAATTTATTTTAAATGATACCAATACATTCCCTTTAAGGCGAGTTGTGAAAACTCCCCTCTTCAGTATGAGTATTATTACTAAGCCGAGGGAAGGACCTGATATCCAGTTCTACTCCTTGTAAAAATACAAAAGTACCTACGGGCATTTCTCCCTTTACTGCTGATTGAAAGGATAATTTTTGCATCCTTTCTGCCATATTAAATTATGGTAGTACGTTCAAGTCAATTGGGTTCTTGTGAGAAAAAAATATTACAAAAATTGATTGTTTGGAATGTGAAAATATTTCCTATTTATGAGCTGAAGGACTTTATTTCTCTGTTAAATAGAGTGTTTCACCTAAGAGTCTTTCATCAAGAAATTGTGCATGATAGCGCCTTTGTTAAGTGCATTTTTATATTTAAATGTAGGTATCTTTAAAGATAGATATATTTCTTTTAAGTGAAATAAAAAAACAGTAATCAAAAGCGTCCATTTTTAATATAATTTCATTTGCAACAGTAAAAATATAATAAGAACATCCTGACGACAAAGAAAAAAATGCAATAAAAGGAAGACATCTGTTTTTTTCTTTAAAAACATTATTATTTTTTATTCGAACGTAAATGTTGTCTCAATTGAAATACGAAATATCCACATTCTGTGCGAGAGAAAACATATATCTCAGACGAATCAGGATCAAATTTTTATTCTTATTGCTCGTGCAATAAATTCCCTAAGGAAAAAATAAGTCATAACGACTGCAGCAGTACCTTTTTAGGTTTTGAAGTAGAAAAAGAAGAAAAAGAAAAACGAAGAACGAAGACGCTTCAGAAATTATTACTTGCAATAAAACTTTTGCTCTTTATGGTACCTATATATGGTAAGAATTCCCATTCATCCTTTCACTGGCAAAGGAGGTTTCGGTTACCCACAATGCAAGGAGTAAGCTTGGATTTTTCCTTCTCCATTAGTAGTTCTGGATGGCTGAGGATGGCTGGCTTCGGTTTATTTTGGAAACGAACGGCTGTGTTTTCCTTGTTTTTATTAAGTTTTTCGATGAAGATGGAAATGGTTGGAATTTTGTTTTTTTTTTTCGGTTTCTATTTTCCCAGAAAGATAACATTTTAAGAAAGCAAAAGTTTTTTGTTTGCTTTTTTGTAAGGGAGATAGTTAATTAGTGTTATTAATGGAATTTGAAATTTTATAAGCAGAGTGCGGCGGCGGGATTGGTGTGGAATATAATTTTTCGTTTAGTTAAATTTAAAAAGTTTCATCCATCAAGGAAAATAATTTTGGTTAAATAAGTTTGAGAAGTTTCGAGTAATATTAAACAAATGCAAAGAATGCAGATAAAGATGAGGAACTATTTTGTATAAATAGGAAATTAAAAAGTTAAAATAATCTTGAGGTTCTGTGGGGGATACGAAATATAAGAAAAAAAGTCTACTAAAGGTTCTTGAGTTTCTTAGCTTTGGGCTTAGTAAAAGGCACTGAAAATTCTTAGTCGGTTTCTACTTAAAATGTGATTTTGTAGACGTTACAACTAACAAACTAACAAAGCACAACTGAGTCCAGTGATTAGCCAAGTGAAGTCTTCACTCTCTTGGTTCGCAAAATCTTCTATGTTTTAATAAAAACGATTATGGACAACTCCAAAAAAAGTAGTCTTCGTCACGACACCCTTCGGCTTCCGTTTGAGTTGTGCTACTAATTGTATATTGAGCTAAGTGAATAGACAGATGTATGGATGGATTTTCCTCAAATATGCTACAAAGCATTTTTAGCTTTCGATATATACAAATATAAAGGGTTGGCCAAATACAAGTTTTTTTTGTATTATGGGTTTATTAGTAAAAGAAAACATTTCCACTAATTATGGAACAAAACGTCGTTCAAGTGGCCTTGGCTGCCTCCGCAGTAGCGCATTCTGTCACTGCAATTTTCCAAGACGTTGTTAATGGTTTCGGGCTGCAGCTCACGGATTGCTTGGATGATATTGGCCTTAAGTGCTTGAATCGTTTCCGGATTGTTGGCATACCTATAACATCAGTACTTCACGGTTCCCCAAAGACAAGAGCCCAAAGGGGTCAAATCGCAGCTCCGAGGTGGCCAAGTGACATTGCCAAGAAGGCTGATAGTACGGTTTGGGAATTTGGTGCGCAAAAGATCGATTGTGGTATGGGCTATGTGGCATGGAGCGTCATTATTAATGAACCAGAGGTCGTCCAAATCCATGTCTTCAATTACATTTAAAAAAAAGGCGGTAACATTCCCAGCTACATTTTCGAAGAAAAATGGTCCAATGATGCCACCACTCCACAATTCGTATCAAACTGTCATCATCATTGGCTTCTGAACAATAACGTGCAAGTTTTCCGAGCCACAGATGTGGAAATTTTGTTTGTTAACGTAGCCGCCGGGATGAAAATGCGCCTCGTCAGAAAAGATGATTTTTCACCCAAAATCGTTGTTTAATTCAAGCTGCTCTAAGGCCCAAACTAGGAAGCGATAACGAAGTTGATGATCGTGCCCCTTCAATTGCTGAGTCAATTGGACCTCTTAAGCGAATAATCCGAGATCTTCGTGCAGAAATCTCGTAAGACTAGTGCGTGAAATGTTAAGCTGTATGACGACGGCGACAATTCGGCCAAAACTTCTTTTCAAAAAACGTATAATGTTTTGGCTACACATCACTCACTTTGGAAATAAGTTTTCAATATTTCCCAACGTTATTCAAGCATAAAGCGAGGTATAATACTGACGTTCTGTCAAGATTTCGAGCGAGACACAGTTGTCAGTGTCAAAATAACCTATGATTTAAAAACAAACCACTAGATGGCCCACCCTTTACGTAGGTAATATATGAAAAGTAATGCATTCGTACACATTTTCAATGAACTCAAGATTTCAATAGGGAAGACGAAAGAACGAGGTCTCGTAATACTCTCTGTCTAAGATCTGTGCCACTCGTTCATTTTAAAAGATCGAATCAATCAATGAATGATTAGTTCGAGGATTTGATCTTTTAAATCACTCATTCATTAAATCATAATCATATTTTATCAAGCCATTCCGTTCCAAGCGCGACCAAGACCGATACGTAATGTTTTCAATAGTTCATTCAACCAACATTATTTTTCAATCGTTTCGTTTTGACCGACATCAAAACAATGTGAAAATGAACGAAAGTTTGGCTCTATCTACTTCTTTTCGACTTCGTTCACTCAATCTTTCATTGTATATTAAATGCAGAATACATTCCTTTTCATTTCCATTCATATTTGATATTGTGAAATGACTGATAACAAATTGAATGAACGAAACAAGATATTTTCGTTCGTTTCGTTCACTTTATTTTCATCAGTTTCAGGCAGCAAGAGATTGACGTTATGAATGATTGATTTGGTCTATTGTGATTACTTACTTACTTACTTAGGTCCTCAGACCTTTGATGTCCGTGGGGGACCCCTAGTGGGGCATAGGGCGTCCACAACGTCAGCTCGCCATCGAGTTCGGTTTCTGGAAATTAGTCGCAACTCCCTCCAACTCTTGCCTAGTTGGACTGACTCCTCCTCGACTGTCATTCTCCATGAGCTTCTCTGTCGTCCAGCTCTTCTTCCTTCTTGAGTGAGCGGATTCCACTGCATTGCATGCGCCGTAATACAGTTGTCGCCTTTTCAAAGCCTGTCATGTGTCCAATCCACTGCCACTTTCGACGTCGTAATAAAAGAGTCAATAGGTTCCTGACCCGTTTTCCTAAGGAGCTCTTCGTTTGATATACGATTGGGCCAGAAAATCCTAAGGATGTTTCATAGACATCTATTAATGAACGTTTGCAGCTTCTTAGTGACACCTACTGCTACTGTTACTTTCCAAGTGCTGCAACCGTAAAGTAACACGGATTCGACGTTGGATCGAAACAGCCGTAGCTTGGTTCTTAAGCTTAGAGAGTTATTCCTCCATATATTTCTAAGCATACCGAAAGCAGCCCTTGCCTTCCTGATTCGACTGCTGATGTCCTGTTCGGTGCCACCCTCGGTACAGATGATATACTTCCAAGGTATTGAAATTTAAAAAAATATTTTTAGAAAATATTTTTTATTCTCAAAACGTGTTTCACAGATTACAAAAATAAAGTGCATGAATTTGTCGCACGAACTTGCTCTCATGGAAAAGAACAAAGAATAAAAAAAAAATAATGTTATTAAAGAAAACTGTTCAAAAGCATAAAATTATTTTTTTAAAAATTCTTTTAGTAGTAACAGATAATAAAAGAATGCCCTGTGATTTCTTGAGCAAATATGAACTTTTTCAAGAACAAAAATTATTAGACGTTGAAGAGGTTTCTTAAAAAAAAATTTAAGACATTTTTAAGAAAAAAAATTGTTATGTCAACTTAAAGTTTTTATTACTGTACAATTAAATACTAAATTTTCAAACAAAAAATATTGACCCGTTTTTGAAGTGTAAATTTTTTTTTGTTTTAAGTTTTGAAATGCAATGTTTCTCAAACTTTTAAGAAGCTTTTCTATACAAAATTTCATTAAAATCCGTTATGCTAATAATGAGAAATTATAAAAAATGGTTTTCTGGTAGGTACAGTCAGTAACATCTTAATTTTAGTTTTTTCTTGTTGAATTATAAATATTAAAAATTAATAGAAGGAAAAAAAATTTATCAAAATTCTTGGCGCCATTTTAGAGAAAAATACTATTTTCGAGACCAGTTTGTGACATTTGTATGGTGGGTACTGTTATTTATAGGTAAAATATAATTTCTTTTTTCACATCTTGTAAATTGTATTAAGAAACTTTCAAATGTCAAGTTTAAAAAAACATCGAGCATGGGGTTTTCGCAATATTTGGTTTTGGAAAATAATTTGAATTTTTCTTAAATCAGTAATAATTTTTTTTAAATACAGTAGGCGCTCGATATAGCGAAGTACCAGACATTTTCAGTATTTCGAGATTGTTCACTATTTCGAAAGAGAATTTTCATTAGTTTTTCAAACCTGAATTTAATTAAAACTATACAATATAGTGTGGAGCACACACTAAAATGTTATATACCAAGTTAAAAGAAAATCGGGCTGGCCGTTGAAAATTTTCTCTTAAAATATCCATTTTTAAAATTCTAAGCCGTGCATTTTGTGTAGAAAAGAAATTAGAATTTTTGATTTAGAATGATTATACTTACTTAAACCGGAAACTAAACGTAGGAATGAAAAAAATTATGTATATTTTTTCTCTACAATACACATGCAATCAAGGATTTATTTAATATACAAATATTTAGTACGAGCGATAGGACGTGCAAAACGTCCTCGAAAAAAGTATATTTCTTCTTGAAAACTTGTGTAATATTAGCTGGAATAAAGTTAAATTATTGAACATTGGATTTTTGACAAAACTTGGAATGAAAAATTGTGCATTTTTGCTAAATTGTATGCTTAAGAAAACAAAATAAAAAACAAGTGCAGATAATTTAAGTAAGCTCAACAGACCCATCGCTTTTGAGTTGTCGGGATAGATTTGAAAAAAACGTTTGAAACTTTAAGGTGCTGAGTAAATAGAAGTTATTTTTTCATACAATTGAAATCTCCTTTATCACATGAGACGAAATGCCTTAATCTTACTTAAAAAAGGCCTTTAAAACTTAAATTCTTTTGGAAATCCCAATGAAAGGTTACCAACTGTTGTTTAAAAACACACATTTACGACTACATATTCTTGACCTTTAAAAGAAATATTCGTTTCCATTTTTGCTTTTTTTTTGTGAAAGATTTGTATGTCTAAATGTCACATCAAATAAATATCGTTCCCTTGAGTCAATATCATAGCCATACCCTATAAAAAAACTCTGCTTTAAAATTCGCTCACCTCTCAATATCTACATTTGGAAATCTAGAACACGTGTTCAAACTATTCACACCTGTCCCTAGGCGCTATCGATTAGAGGCCAAAAACTGCTAACTTTGAAACATTTTTTGGCAACCAACCAAACTTCTCCGAATAAAACTCAATCCTTTAACTAAAATGAGGAAACGAACTGAGAATACAACAGCACAAAAAAAAAATACCTTCGGGCAACTAAATAACATCATTACGCCATTTACACGTTAAAAATACGCTACCACTTGGATGCTTGTTTTAGTTTACGTGAGTTCGAAAAAGGATCCACCTTAGGGTGAATAAAATTACAGAATGCCGAAAATAATGGTCTTACGGCTTTCTGCCGAGGCAAGCAAACTGAAATGCTAGACACATTTTAAGGCACGTACATAAGTAATAAGTCCTCGCACTACTGCAAAGCATTTTCTAGTTCAGTCATAAATTGTTTCCAATTTTTTTTGTTTTTTAAAAAAAAACTCTTGATGTTGGTTTTGAAATAAATTGCGGAGGGTATAGGAATATCTCGAGGCACATTTATTTTTCGCCCGTATCGTGGTTCGTTTGGAAAATCCTCAATGCCTTAAAGGGGGAGGGCATTATCTCTTATTAAGAATCCTTACACTAAGTACTTTATATTGCCTAATGTTATTGTATATATTTTCTGTATTGTACCAAAGAAAGCTTATTCCTATCACACGTACAATTGATTAAACGATTTTTTTGAATGGAAATTTCATTGATATGAGGTAAAACCATGGCCGGGCTTTAAAGCAATACAGATCCGTTTTATTTTGATAAACTATGCTGTTTTGGTGTCTTAAGCGGTGTTTGAATTAAGGATAAAGGATTGTTATTTAGTGATCAATATAGTTTATTTAATTGTTAAGGTATCTAAATGCCATCTTTTCCTAAAGCTTAAGAAAATTTAAAAAAAATTTAACTTCTTCCGTGGAGCCCTTAAGAAACTTAAACTTCTTTTAGTATCAATACAAATCCAGCACTGGTTGGATTGTCTTGGATATATATAGGTATGCTGAGGTTGTTGGTTTGTTCTATTTAGGTGCCTTTGAAAATACTAATAGAAGAATTCAGGATGAAAAGATAAGAAGCTTCAAATATATTTACCAATTTTTCCCTCTTAGGCTAATCGATATCGTTTAGATTTTTTTTCTCCGATCAAATCCTGAAAAAAAGTTCAATTTTTTTGTCGCTTTAATACTTTAATCTGCTTTCGAAACAAGTTAAGGAAGGACGAAGGAGATAAAACATGTCTTGAAATGGTAACTTATATAGATGTGGGAGAATTCGAGATAGATATTTTGTTAGAACTTAATTTGATTTGAATTGTAGTTGGTATTTTTCTTTTCTCTGTGAATTCGTTTGGGGTTTCTGGAACCTTGAATTTAATTAATGGGGTATGGGAGTTTTGATTAGGAGAATACATAAGAATATAAAAAACATCAAACAAAACCTTTCTTGAGCGCCTGATGAGAAAATACTCTTAAATACTAGACATCTAGACATGACCTGAAATTCTCGTAACTTATGTATTTTTTTGTTGAAAAATTCGATGTTTTATTTTTGATGCAAACCTACATATATAACTGTGCCAACCTATAGTAGATCTGTTCGTTGATTAAATTTTGCCTGTGTTCCCGGAGAATTTGTAAGATATTTCAATTTATTTTTCAAAACCTAATTAGAATTTTATTTTTATCTTGAAACATATGTACTCACTTACCGCTTTCTCACAATTATTTCCAAAGGAAACACGCACAAAGCTGGCTTTTAGCATGAAATTTCTGTGTTTTAAACCAATAAATGTCATCTCAACCTCTCTTTTGTCAAATCAACACAAATAATTGGAGTAGAAAATGAGAATCCTTTTTAATAGAAAATAGGATTTTCCATGGTTTGTACGTATGGGTAGGTAAGATAAGTTCATCTTCCAATTTGTTGTTAGTAGGTCTTGCTAGCTGATGCTTCAACATTAACAGAGCATCTCCTGTCAATTTTCAAAAAACATCATAGACTCTCACCGAACGACATACGGGTAGTTATACATATGTGTATAGGTACTCTTATCTGTCTTATTGACAGAAGCCGGGTATAAGCCAACAGCAAGTTGTGATGGACTTTTGCATAGATCGAAAGATTTAACAAGACTCCCTCGGGAATGAATGAGAACGACTGCTGCTGGTTTTGTAAACTGATAAAGTTGGGGTAACATTTTGTCATCTTCTTTCAGACCATTTCGTTCTATTTGATGTTGTTGTTGAGAGGAATGATGCAGGTGTTGCAAATAGAAGGGGGGGGATTACTCTTTGACGTATAAGGGATAAACAACAACTACTGAACGGAGATTGGATTTAGCAGAATACTTCATCGGGAATTTTCCCTTTCCGAATTCTGCAATGCAGCAAAATAAAATGAAATGGGAAAAAGCATTGATTGAAAAATAGTATTGAATCCATCTTAAGTGTGTCAGCTGGTGTCGATTACAAATTGAATAAGTGTAAATTTACTTCTTCTCTTTTCAAACGGAATACAAAATTAGTTCATTTGTATTTTGTTTTATAGAGTCATCTGGAGTTATATTCAACAGTAGGTAAGACTATTCAGTGCCTTTTAAGATTTCAATGCTCAAATCAGTAACTACTTTAAATTAGTTAAAGTTCCACAAATAATGACAAAAAGTAAAAAAAAACCTTTTTTGTTCAAAACAAATAGATACGCGTCTAGATCGGATTAACTTATTCTTGCGGCTTAACGATATATAAGATTATTAGTACTAGGTATCCCATTGTAACGAAATAGTCAGAATGTTCAATTTTTAAAGTCATAATTTTTTGTATCACAGAAGTACCTATTTACAAAACTAGTTGACTTTTTAACGAAATACACGCAAGTAAACCAAAAACACAATGATTTTATCCGAAAATGTCTAAATGATATTTTGAGCCACACATTTAATTATTCAGCAAATTACAAGTAATAAGTTTGATCAAAATCATTAGAATCATTTTTGAGAACATTTAAAAAGAAAATGGTTGTGTATCAGCTACTTGCTTCAGATGAGTTAAAACAAAAATTCAAATTTCTGCTCTATGGAATCACTTAAAGAATCTGTGTACCAAATTCAAAGAAAATTTCTTTTAATAAGCGTAGGTTAAAAAAAAAATATTTTAAATTTTAACTCTTATAGGTATAGGTTTTTTTTAAATGACATTTCAATAAAATTTTGGATTTTCTTCAAACTTTTTTAGATCCCAGTCGGAGAGGCATTGTCATTTCAAATGATCAAGACCAAGATCTTGTGATCACTAACTCAAAATTTCGGTGGTAACAATTTTTCAACGGTGCTTGTTCGTAGAATTTCAGCTGTGGTTTTGACATTGAAAGATTATTATACAAAGTGTAAGGGCACATTTTTATTAAAACACAGTATACAAAAAAACCTGATATCTAACTATGAATATTATTTATTAAATCAATTTATTTCTAGATGTCTATGATTTACAGTTTTGAATTAGAAGACTGTAAATAAAACGCCACTTAATTACAGCGTGAGATAGGCGCAAAATAAATCACCCAATAGAAAGATGTTATAATTTTTGCAAATGGCGTCGTACGTCAATCATATTTGACATTTCTGAACTAGACAGCTGCAGTATAGAAACAGATAAGCAATAGAGCGCTTTACTCTGCAAGAGCGTGGAAAAATTGTGTCGTTTTTTTGACCAATAATCGGTCGGTGATGTTAGCGCAGTGTGAATTTCGACATTTATTTCCTAATCGTGTTGCATTTACTGGCTAAACATTCCGGTACTTAGCCTGGGCGTCACTGGTCTGGTCGTTCGGCCGAGAATATCCCGGCTATGTCGCATGCAGATGTCGTATGAAGAAACCAGCGAATTTTAGTAAAATACTTACACATGTTCCCCTACAAAGTAAAAACAGTGCATCAGTTAATGCCTTCTGACCGTCCGTCGCGTGTGAATTACTGTCAAGTCATCCTCAATTTCAACAACGAAGAGGGGATTTTGTTTCAAAAACCATCTTGGTTGACGAGGCGCATATAGAACCGAACCTTAAAGATCCTTCAATAACCACCAACCGTATCCTTTCAACTTTTTAGTATCTAAACTAATCATTACTTAACCTTTAGGATACAATAACCCAAAAAGTCGCTCAACCATTTCCTGGTTCGACCAATAAATGCTCACGCTCTTGTTTTATGGTCCGTATTAAAGGCCTTCCTACACAATTATTGAATTGACCATATAAAATCCTCATAAGTGCCCAACTCAAGCATTTCTCACAGCCAATTTAAAAAAAAAACACATACCCATCCTAACACACGAAAGGCAATTACTTAAGACAGTTTCACTTAATTATGTATCACATCGTTGAGCAATACCTGCCTTCCACTTGTCTCCATAAACACATTCGTGTTTCCAAGCCATTAACCGTAAAATTCAAAACCCCACACAACCTTTCCAAAGAAAAGAAAAGGATACGTTTTTATTAATCTCCTAAGCTAGCTAATGAAATCTGTGTGTCCTTTAAGAAAAGGAGGAAACAAAAGAATTTCTTAAACGAAACCAAAATGAAAATGGTCAACATCCTATAAACAACAATAATAGTACGTTTTCATTTCGCTAAAGGTCATCACCAGAGTAAAAAGGATATCTTGGTCAAACTGATGTACAACTATTTTTCTAACCCAAGCCGATATGTAATAAGTGTACCCCAACTCGTTCTCTCTTCCTGATGGATACGGTACTGTGGTTTGTGCAGATGATCGTTGGTTGTGAGGAAGAGGAATGCCCAACAACAAATCCAAGCTTAAGTTTATTTTGCGGTCGAAAGGACACACAACAAGGATAATAAAAGAAAAACTATTTAAATCGAATGTGAAAGACATAAAATAGGAACTTATGTTGTATGAACAAAACCAAACGGTCAGGACTCAGGACCATTGCAAATCATCATCAAATGTGATAGAATGGTGTGAGTTTATTTGAATTAAATGTGCAAAATTGCACATCCTTTACATGATTATTAGATTCTAAAAATTCCAGATCGTCGTCGTCGCAAATGGACACACATACAGCGTTGAGATGCGGTTGGCATGCTTTTAGTTCATACGTCACAATTCATGTTTGGTTTCATCTTCATCAGCACAAAAAAGGGGACAACTTGCTATCAACATGTTATCTCTAGTTGTCGTTAGTATTCTCGACAGGACACACTACTTAACGAAATTGGATGTCCTTGCCTTGGTTTTTGTTCAATTTATTTCTGCCTACCTTACGAAACCAAAAACCACAAACATTTGATGAAGCAAACAACTAAGATGGACAGGACAATGGGTATCCCCTTGTACCTGTGTTATATGATAACATCCTTTTCTCTGTGGTATTTATGTGAATGGCAAACAAAGAATTGTGTTACCAATAAAACTAAAAGTTAAGTCAGTTCCAGTCTGAATCACACAAGATTGTAGTTTTTGTTTTTCTGTTCTTTAATATATGAATTTAATATAAAAAGGATTTTCACTGTACATAAGTCTTCATTGGAAGGAAATGTAATCCTTTTTAAAACGAAATAAATTAATTTTGTTTGTGGTTTTTCTACATGTATGTATGTACTCGCACAAACCCATTTGTAAGACTTCCCATGGTTGCCACCCTGCATATAATCTTGTGATTATAGTGAATTATTAATTAATTTTTTTTAGTGATCTTGTGATTTTTCTTGTAAAAAAACAGGTTCTTTAATATGAATCTCCAAGAATGTCTATGTGATTTCTGGTCAAAATCTCGAAAAACAAAATCTGAAATAAAAAAAGAATATAGAAAATCCAAATAATAGAACATTAATACTAGAAAAGTCT
The DNA here is from genome assembly GCA_963931855.1 of Philhelius festivus. Taxonomy (NCBI): domain Eukaryota; kingdom Metazoa; phylum Arthropoda; class Insecta; order Diptera; family Syrphidae; genus Philhelius; species Philhelius festivus. The sequence goes on along the minus strand of OZ007557.1, from coordinate 84,821,006 downwards.
ATGATTAAAATAATAGAGCACAACTAACGAGTTAAAGAAACGGTTCGGAATACCGAGAAGTATATTAGTTGACTTACATGTACTTCTGTCTTCACCTTCACTATTTACAAATTATTAGAAAAAATAAACTAGAACAGTAAGTTTTCTTAAATTCTGCCGCTTTCCCACATTTCACAATATAAATAGCCAATTTTTTAACTTAGCCCTAAATCCATCCTGTAAGTACGTATCCTTTTAGAAAACATAAAGAATTTTTAATATCGGATGTCATTTGCTTATGTTTACTCCATTTCACCTTATAAATAGCTTAATTTTGAAATAATTAGCCATTATGACGAGATTTTACTATAACCTAAATAATAACCTTTCAAAGACAAAAAGAATTTATATTTAATAAAAACCATTTTTCTAACTCTACTATTTCATTCTTTTAAGAAAATAGGGAAGAGGCTAATGGCTCGTAGAGAATCTGAATATAGTGACGAACGACTTTGTGAGTATTGTCAGCAGGAATGGAGGGAACATACAATTTTCTGACGAGTCCGAATGGCTTCACTTTTCATGCCAAAAGAGTCTTAGAGTAGTTGTCATTTCTTCACTAAAGGCAGTAACTCTGAAAAACAATTTTGTTTTGTGGAGTGAAATTATATGCCTCTGGAATCACAGTTCAACAAACTTTTGTATCCTTTAAAAGCTGAATTTTGAAAAATATTAAAAATAATGTTTTTTAAAGAAAATTTCCCGGCTTCTCCACACAGTGGAGGAAATCAGTCATTTGCGCTTATGTTCTCAAGTATGCTGAATGTATCGACCCACGTCATCGTTCAACGGCTTGTTCTCAATCCATAGACTGATATATGTAAAACTACGGAGTTTTCCATCGAAAAGCAAACAACAATCATCCCCCCTGACAGTGTTCCTACCGTGAAAAATTTTTCAAGAGTAACCTATTAATGTTCAAATGTTAGGTTATAATAATGCAAGATTATATTTAGTTTGCCTAACAGCTTCAATACTAGAACGATTAGATACTATGAAATTAATTTTCTCGAAAACCCTTCCAACGATTTTGATTAAACTTCGTATACATTATGTTTTAAACAAGTAAAATTTACTTTAGAGTCACTAAATGTACTTAGTTGACCTATTGCAGTTCCTAGAAATATGTTAGGTCATTAGATTTGGCTATCCATATATTATACTGTTAAATTGTTTAAGTTTAATGTGTCAGGTCGATATTACTACTGTACGACTTGTGGAATGCTTTTGACAAAATCCTACTCCTAAAAATAAATCTTAAACTTGATGAAATAAATGATTTATGTATTTACATGAAGTTATGTTGGCCATGCGATCTTAGTCTTAGACTATCAAAGTGGCAACCATATGTAGAAGGACCTTTCCGTGAGTATATATTTATTGTGAAGTCTAAATCAGATAGATGAAAACATTTTGCACCTACTGTTATTTTTTATTTCGAAGAAAGATTTGTCATCATAAAATAAGAAAAAAGCCTTAAAAATAAAATAAGTCACAGTGAATATTATAATTTTTTTCAGGTTAGGAATTAATGAGATCAGTCCCTAAACTTCGGATTTATGTAACAGAATTTCTGTAGATAGTAATTTATAGCATGTAACCATGTAAACATGAGAGTAAAAGAATAGTAAAGCAAGTCAAACATAGTGTCGTAAGTGTCATTTAGATTAGGTACTACGGAATACTGTGAATTTGCATTCTCCTAATTTTCAGCAGCTAAAAAAATTTTTGAAAAAATTAATCTTAAAATAATGTTGTCAGAGAAGTGTGTTTCTAAAAATTAATCTTTACTTCCAGATTTTAAGCTTCTAAAAGGTTAATTTTACCGAACAAAGCTAAAAGACGGGAATTGTCAAAATATCTCGTAATAAATTTTCTTGCAAATTTTACAGAATAGTAATTTCTTCTAGAGGCCTTAAAGCAGTTGATAAGCGTCTGCTATCATAACATAGCATTGAATTGGACCATTTCATTTGTTTTGTTTTAATAAATTTTGGGCCCACTAAAAGTATTATGACTATCCTTAAAATATTTGAGCACAGCGCGAGCGTTTGGAATAGTTGGAGACGATTTCAAAGAAGATACGGATGCATATTGGTTTTGAATGTCTCAATTTCGCAATTGGAAAGAAATATTGGGCCGTGTAAGGCATTCCACATTCTTGTAGTGCGGCTAAAAGAAAAAAACCTCTGAGTTTAACACAACGTCCGAAGCTTTGCTCAAGAATTAATTGCTTCGCAATCCTTAAACCGTGAGTTTTAAGGTTGAATTTTTTAAGGGGAGGAACGTTACTGGCTATTTTATAGAACAAAACTACAGCAAAAATAATGGTAAAATAATAAAAGACAAGAAATATTTCGGCGGTGCACGAGAGATTCAAATGATTCTATTATAGTTCTATTTCCTTTCATTTTAAAACGACCTTTGGATTCTATCATAGAGACTCAAGCGGGTTTTAGAGGCATTTGCCCAAATATGGGAATTGTTCTGAAGCTTTGGACGAATATAACCTTATAGATTACAGCCAGATTAGAAGGAAGCCCAAATACTTAGCACCGTTTTGGTGACGTCGCATATGTGTTCATTCCACAAAAGGTAGTGTGTGATGCACATACCGAGAACTTCAAGTGCAGCACATGGAAAGCAACATGGAAAATGGGATAAATGGGGAAAACGCGGTTAAAGAATTTAATGAGCTCATCATACACTATTGTAAGTCTGCATCTGAAGGACAAGATTGTGATTAAATGAAATGATAATTTGTTTATCACTTCACAGTTTCACAGATACAGAATTGACCCCCCGGAAACGAATATGAAAATCTGAGAAACAATTTAATAGATTCGAAATTTCATACAAGAGATCATTGATAAATATGAGAAATAGAGTCGGAGGTAAAACCGATCCCTGTGGCACACCAGGATTTATTTTATGAATATCAGACTTTAAACCGTCCAATACAATTTGTTCTGAGCGGTTAAAAAGGTAATTTCTAATCCAATGAAGAAGAGATTTATCAATACTAAATGCATGCATTTTCGATGCCTATCTTCATGAAGTGCTTTTGAAATATGAAGTGCATTAATCTCAATTTATACATAACGATGTAAAGATTTGTGCCAATGCTCAGATCAAAAGATCCACTATTTGTCTGACTGTATATCTCAGTCAGACAAATAGTGGATCTTTTTCTAAGACAGTAAACGAAAATGGGACGAATTAGAGCTACAAAGCCCAAGGAATTCATACCACACCATTAATTCAATTTATCCTTTTGAAAATCCAAACAATTAGCAACTGACCTAAAGACATTATAAATTTAAAAATAAAAAAAATCACAGTGGATAGTTGATCAATAATAAGTAGAAACGACAAGGGTCCAAGGTAACTGCCCTGTGTCACATCACACTAGTTATCAATCTTAGAAAATAATTAAAACCATATTTTAAGAAACTATTAGTAGTAACATGAGGAATTTCTTATACCCATTAAAATAGTGTTGGGTGATATCCTAACAAGGAAAGTTTTTTTTTAATTAAATTTTATGACCTTCAAACGTTTTTGTACATATCATTGATTTAATAATAATTGTATTCTATGTTTTTCAAGCAAAAATTTCCAAAGAGAGTCAAATAAGTTGAGAAAATCATCAAGAATGTGGAAGATCACCCCAACTCAGAAGTACAATAACTCTTCGGGTAACAAATAGAACATAGTGACAGGTATCTATATATGCCCGAGCCATCACTGATGATCAATTTGAAGATATCAACTATCAACTTGGGAATGTTTCTATAATGAAGCAGATTTTTAGTTGGGAGTAATATAGCGAAATTTCCAAGCATCTTAAATTTTACCGCTTCGAAGTGATAAGTTTAATTTGTAACACAAAGGTTTCGACAAGCACATTCTTTTAAAAACTTTGCAGGAATATTGTCAGATTCCATGTTACAACTGTGGATTTGATGCAACATTTTTACATCGATGGATCAAAACTAATGATGGTGTTGGTGGAGGTGTATACTCAGACAGACTCTCTTTTCGCCTTCCCCATCACTAAAATGTGTTCCAGGTGAAACTTTTGACAATTAAAGAAGTTCTGTCTTGGCTTAAAAAAAACGTGATATCAATCAAAGATTTTTGCATCTTCTCGGACTGCCAAAAAGCCAATAAATCTATACTAGCTCCATAATAATCCTTAACTGCCGATTTTATCTAATGGAGATTGCGGAGCAGTTTAACATTCACCTCTGCTGGGTGCCGGTCCACAGGGACATTTTAGGAAATTGTAAAGCTGACGAACTCACCAAGAGGGGATTAATGATACCTTTATTGCCAGATAAGGCAAATAAAGGTATTCCATAGCTACGAGTAAACTTATGCTAAAGTTGGATGCCATACGGAGAATAAATCTTTTTTGTATGGCTAATGAACGGCATTTTTCAATGCAAGAGATACTCTTAGGGGATTTGTCAATTCCTCGCATGAGGCAGTACATCCATTGAAAAACTTTTTTTCAGCGGCTGAGAATCGAACTCAAGACCTTCTGCATGATAGTTCAACGCACTAACCATTATGATACCTGGGAGTTGTTAGATTAGTAACTTGAGATACCATAACAAATTTTTGGGATACAAGTGAATTTGTGATGTATCATAATCTCAAATATAGCGAAAAACAATGTAAACATTCAAGCTTAGGTTTGAATATGTAAAAAGCTAAACAAGACAAGTAAATCTCAGACCGAATTCAAAATCATGACAGCAAACACTCAGAAAAGTTTTATTTTGCTTGTGATATCTTATAAATACATGCCTTCTATGTCTTGTCTTTTTTTTATTGATACACAAGCTAAAATGCATTTTTTTTTTGTTCTTATACATAGACACGCATCAAATCCATAACTGACAGCCAAAACAAAATCAAAGTTTTTCACGTTTTTTTTTCTGATTTCTTTAAATAAATCGTGAAAAAAGTGATATCTAAGTATCTACTCAAATCGGTAGAATAACCGTCTTCAAATCAAAATATTTACTCAAAGGCAATTTAAGTCTATGTCAATACCACTGACAGCTGTCATATTGACATTTTGATGTAACCACTTCATTTGAATCTTCAAAATTGTCAACTTTAATGATATCTGTCACGCAAGGTTCTGCGAAAATATTTTACCATATTCGGTGGTTGGCAGTAGGTAGTTAGGGATGTGTTCACTCGTAGCGTGTTCTGTTTACATCACATTACGTGCGACCATAAGTGTATGTTGTGCACGTTACCCGTAACCATTTAGAATTACGAGTATACATACATTTAACTTGCATTCTGCACATTCCCTTGTGATGATGATCATCACATCATGGTTTTTCCTCTTCACAAAAGGATTTTGTTGCAATTTAATGTTGGAATTTCGTTTGCTCTTTTCCCAGCAGATTTATATGTATATGTGTGCATGTTTGCGTGGATGGAATGCTTTTGAGGGAATAATTTCATTTTCAACTGACACACAAAGCCCTAAATGCTTATTTCATTTTATGCATGAATTAATTTTGCAAAAAAAAAAAAAAAAAATGCTGAATTTCAAGCGTGAAAAATGCACTCACTAAAAGGTCAAAGCATAGCTTCTCTCCTGCTAATTACCTCCACCTTTAAAATTGAAACACTTTGTTTGGATAGGATTTCAAACTGAAAATAATCCTTTACAAAAAAGGCCCATCCTTCTATTTACAGATGTGGCTGCATTCACGAGCCTCTCTGTCTCTCTAGAGAGGTTGTGATAAAAAAGGACACTTAAACGGATTAACTGTTGAGCATAATTGCCCACTTTCCGGGTTTTTATATTGCTCCAAGGTGAAATTACACAGTGTATCCTTGATGATCCACATTTATAAGGGACTTTTTTTCTGTCAAGGGTAGAGTGTCAATGTCAGAGACTCTCTCCGTCGTTGTTTCTGTTTTTGGTACTGCGCCAGTGAACGAATCTTTTCATAACACTGACAATAGCTTCAAGTAATTAAGTTCTTAGTTTTCTGTTTTGCCCTAGTCCTTTCACAATAAATATAATGATATATAAGGGAGCTTACAATATTAAATGAGAATGAGACCTCATCAGTGCACTTTTGCTTCCTCCCCTGGTGAAACGACTGGAACAATAAGTTAGTTTTTTATTTTTGAGGGAAAAATTAAAAATGAAATATGGAATTATTTCCCACAGACAGGGTGTCACACTTTAACCCTTTAAGCTACTTTGGTAAATTAAACATTATTTTTTTGCTTGAAAATCATAAATCAAAATTTTAAATCCTCTTGTGTCCTCTCCTAAAGGCCTCCCTAACCGACGACGGACGGAACAATAAGCCAATTTTATTTGGAAAATGATTTGTTGAGCTGTAAGAGTTTTGAACAAGCATATGGGAATTCATACAAGTGCGTCGTTGTTATAATATGAATGTTTATTTATATAAAGGATATGAAACTGCTTTATAGGATTGAAATAATATCAATTTTGTTTATGAATTTAAATTATAGGATTATGTGAAAATTTATATGAAAGCTTAGTATTGTTGAGGTTCTTTTGGAATGTACACATACGTATGTATTTATAAATTGTTTTTAATTCTTTATTTGACATACCTTGTCTACACATATACACGTCAAAAGACGTGAATGAATTTGTATGAATTGCTTGAACGAAGGATTTCACTTTAAGTCTATTTTATTATACATATCATGGAAATCACGTAGAGACATTTGTCTACCTAATCATCATTTTTAGAAACATGCTTCTGTCTAAACTCTCAGGGGTTGTATCTGCTCCTCCATTCGTCCTCCTTGCCAGGAAATGGCCAAATTTTAGTCAAAGAATTTTTCTTTCGAAGGAGTAAAGTATCAGCTCTCCCTTTTTACTACTATTTCACCAGTCGGAGGCGTTGCGGAGTAAAGGAGAGGAAGAGCTCTCAGTAAAAGTGTTACCCGTGAGAAGATTTGAATGCATTTATTTCGTCTTAGGAAATTAGCAACGATTTCCTTCCGAAATTCTAAGTCAGGTTTCCACTAAAGTGTCATTCGTGACTTCATAGTTCTTACGTAGGATTGCCTTTTCTCTACATATCTAGGAGCGGTAGTCCAGTCATTGACTATATTGTCTCCCATCAATACTATTGTTGATGATTTGATACAAACATACTATTAATACTCCGAAGTAGTACCTTTCTGAAGGGTTTCTGCCTGAGACACGGCAGCTTTCCATCCTCTGCGATTCCGAGCAAGCTCCTTCCAGTCATCTAAACCAAGTGCACTGACATCCAGGATGGCTTGGTCTGTAAACCTGAGGATCGGTCTTCTTTGTCGCCGCAAATGTGCGGGCTGGATTTGAAGACTCTTTTGGGTGGAGCATCGTTATTCATTCGCTCAATGTGGCCTATCCAATGTAGTCGACTTGTTTTGGCTTTCTGGACTACGCATCCTTATCCTGGTACAGTTGATAGAGTTTGCGGTTATATTTTCTCCTCCATTAGCCCTTCTTGCACACAGGCTCAAATATACGTCGAAGAATTTTTCTTTCGAAAAAGCCCAGTATCACCTCTCCGCCTTTCTGTTTATAATCCAAAACACAGTGCGCGCCGTAAAGCATGATTGGTAGTATAAGGGTTTTGTAAAGCGTGCACTTCGTCTTACAAGTGATAAGTTTTGAACCCATTTATTTTTCTAAACATAGATGAACTCTTTAACTACCTCTAAGTTTTTGCTATACCAATAGTGACGTTTTGCCCTAATTTGTGGTGAGATGTTTGCTTATTTTACGTTAACAACAAATAAACAAACATCTCACCTTGGTCTTGTCCTTATTTACTTCAAGACCAAGAAGCCTCGCCTGATCTTCAACAGCCATGAAGGACTCTATTACAGAATATTGAAAATGGTCGATGATGTCGATATCGTCCACTTATCCCAAGAGTTTGACAAATTTGCTGAATGTAGTGCCCTCCGTGTTAACGCCTGCTTTGCACACAATATGCTCTAGAACGAGACATCACATGAATGTGCATCTCCTTGCCGAAAACCTGTGCGTGTTTGGAATAGTTCAGAGGAGTTGCTCCCTAGTAGCACATTACAGCACGTACTTTCCAATGTCACGCAACAAAGTTCGGCCATCGCCATGTAGAACTCCTGACGATGAATTCCAACATATGCGGCTTTGAAGACGATAAATAGATGATGAGTCTCGACTTGAAATTCATTGGTATTTTCCAGGATTTATCTCAATGGGAATATTTGGTCGATATGCCGGTCCGAAAACCACACTAATATTTGTTAACTAAATTATTAAAGAACAGTTTAGGACTTTCTTATGCGACATTTTGCAGAGATATGCTTCGATAGTTCTTTCAAGACATATGATCAACTTTCTTGAAGATGGAGTATATGAAGCTGATGCTGTAGCCATCGGGTAGGCTCCCTTCCTGTGGATCGGGGACTAGGTGACCATAGTTTGTTTGGAAGAGCTTCAGTTCCGGTCTTAAAAGTAGCAGCCGATTTGTAGAAGATTAGAAGAGAATAAATGGTTGGGGCCTAAGATTATAAGTTTTATAAAAAGTCAGGAACTATTGCTCATTTGTTCAAGTAGATAAGTGATTCTAAAAGATCTTTATAAGTTATGCAATAAGAAAGATATATACACACAAAATTCTACTGAGAAAGAATTAAAATATAAAAGGTTTCAAAGGTTTTAATATTACAACAACAACTTGAATGAACTATCAGAAAGTGTATAGTATTGGGTGGAATCATAGCTATGTCACGGGTGCCAAGCCGATCCTCAGACTCCTCAGACTAATTGAAAAAAATGTTGGTTCTGTTTAAGTAATTAAATATAACTTCTTATGCAATTGAGCAGTCACAGTTGTTTGGTTAGAAAATAGAGAGTAAAAGTGGTATAAGTTAAAAAAACTACATCACGATGTTTAACCATTGGTTGTCAAATATTCTTGGTAAAAATATTGAAAAAATGGAAGAAACAGCTGATTTGACACCTACAATAAATTAATAAATTTTGTTAAAAACCAAAGTATAATCGAGTATCAGTCGTAACTAATTGGAGTATTGTCAGAAGAAATTCAGGAATCCAAAAGTCTAAGTCTACAAGAAATAAAGGTACCAAAATATTTAATTTAAGATTTTATTATAACATTTAAGGCGGCAACTTATAGAAAATAGATAATGTTGGTGGTGTACAGCTCAAAGAAAGCCAGGACCTAGTGACTTACAACTCTCAACCATTCTTAAGTGCGTGTTACCAGGAATGGAGGGGACCTACAATTTTCTGCCGATTCTGAACAGTAATGAGCAGCACTTTTCATGACAAGAGATACTTTTAGAGCACGTTTTGCGTGACAGTCCAACGCACTAACCATTATGCCAAAGGGGTACTACTTGCACCCTTATGGGACCTTTTTTGCACACTAATGTGCAGCAAAATAAATAAAATGTACGACTGGGTCGCACAAACTTGCTCCTATGTAATAGACTAGGAATTTTAAAAACGAATGTTATTAGAAAAAAACTGTTCATAAAGAAAAAATTATCATCATTTTTTAAATTCTTCTAGCAGTAAGAGACAAAAACAGAATGCTATGCAAATATGAATTTATGCAAGAACAAACATTATAAGTAGTCGTTGTAGTGGTTTCTTAATAAAATAAGGTTTTATATATAAAATTTTTAAAATACTTTAAAAAATTCAAAAAATATTTTTTTTAAAGTTTTGAAATGCAATGTTTCTTAAAGTTTTTAGAAGTATTTTTATAAAAAAATTCATTAAAATTCGTTATGTCGATAATGAGAAATTCAAAATTTTAAAAAATCGTTCTATGGTAGGTACAGTCAGTAATGTCTTGTTTTCAAAATTTTTTGTATTAAATAATTATAGATCATAAAAATTAATTGAAAGACTAAACATTTTAGCAAAATTCTCGGAACCGTTTTCGAGAAAAATACGATTTTCGAAAACCATTTTTTAACATTTGTATGGAGGGTAAGAAACTTTTATTTATCAAGTTTGAAAAAAATGTAGCATGGGGTTTTCGAAATATTAAGTTTTCAAAAAAAAAATTTTGAAATTTTTTTTAAAAATCCAAAAAAATTTTTTTTTTTTAAATTTGAATACACAGTAATATTGAAACAGTTGGGGAGCTTTAACATAAAAAAAAAATGATCAAAATCGGTGGTACCGTTTTTGAGAAAATCAAAAACAAAAAAAATGGTTCCAGGCGGGGTACCAAAAATAATAATTTTATGGAAATTGTTTTTCATTTATTACCTAGGTTTAACTAAATAAAATTTTATGATTTTTTTTTTTAAATCTGTAGGACAGTTTTTGAGATAAAAAAATATTTATAAAATCTCGAAAAAAAATCGTATGGCAGGTACCGTTATTTTTGGTCTTAAAAAATCAAATCAAAAACATCCGGGGGGAAAAAAATAAAACCCGTATCTACCAAGTTTAAAGAAAATCGGCCGAGCCGTTTAGCTGTAGTCGAACAGACAGACAGACAGAATTGCGAGACCCACTTTTTTAGTCTTCGCTATTATCGTAATTACAACTTTGATCAAAATCTCGAGTTTGATTTTTTTCCGAATGCATAACTTGCCTTATAGTACCTATAAGTCGCAAGTAAAAACGGCTTTTGATACAGCGGGAAGAATATTCAAGAAATTTATTGTTCGATTACCTTTATGCACCACTGTGACCATGTTCGACTTTTAGATTCTCTTTTACTTCAGTTTTTTTTTAAGGCCATTTCCTATGGAAAAAAGTTGTAACTCTGGAGAAGATTCTGAAACACCCAGTAAATATTTTTTCTGAAAACTAGCATTAGAAATTTCAAAAATCATCACTGTATCTTTATTCGTTTAAGAGCTATGAGATTAACATCTAAAAAAGATAATATGAGCCGCTGTGCACCGGCCTTCTGAGCTCGAGTAACATCGATAATACCTACAAAAAAAAAATAATTTTCAGGCTTCCAAGAGTATCCTTTGTAATGAAAAGTGGTACTCATTTAAGCCGTTCAGATTCAGCTGAAAATTGTAATTGACACCTCCATTTTTGCCAACAACGTGCACACAAGAATGGTTGAGAGTTGTAAGTTAGTAGAACTTGGTCCCCTATGGACTGTTGCCTATCTTTTTATACTAGATGGTGCAACTGGATCTTCTTAAACTGTTGCATTATTACTCCCTCTACATATTTCTCATCTAGAAAATGTTAAAAATACCGCTGAAAAACTGTAAAGTTCCTTTGCTGTGTCGAAAAGTTTGGATTGTGGTCGTATAACCAGAACCCAGTTGTTTGTTTTTTTTTCTATAAAACCATCAGGAGTTTTTACGATCCCGATGCTCTTTCACGTTTTTGTGGTAGGAGACTAGATACGCACCCTTCTTTCTACGAAGGTTCAGAAAAATCTTCAAACACTATTTTATTTCTTTAATGTGAATTCGCTGAAAATGTGAAACACAATTATACTACAATTAGTTCGGGGATTACAGACACGGAATCTAATCAAAATCGTTAAAACGGTTTTCGAGGAAACTTGAAAAAAAAAGAAATATTTGTATATGAGTTAGCCATTGCATATGAGCTTGAACAAAAATTCATAAATGATGTAAAAACACATTATATTTAGTTTGACTCTAGTTCAATATATAAACCTGGACTCATAGACCGAAAGACGAATTACCTGTTTTGTTTCTCTATCGTCATAATGTTTGATTTGATTAAATTTTAAAAATTTCCTCTACGCGAAGCCAATACTTGCTCTATATAATTGCAAGTTAAAATTGCAAGTCCGACAGTTAGACATTTTACAAAAATACATATTTTTTAAATAAACTAAAAATTACAAAAATGCAGTAAAAAAAACGGTTGAAATATTTTAAGAATTTAAGCATCAAAAGCCCATACACCTCCAATGTTTCTTTTAACAAGTAACACTGATGGCGTGTAGGCTTCTTCTAAGTGACTTTTTGATAAAATCAAAACAGAGATGATTTACCTAAAATTATTGTTAACACTTTCGACAACAATGCTTATTAGTAGTGTTTTTTTTTTTAAACAATAATTCAAAAAGAACCAACGCAAACCAGTATGCAAATATATTTTTTTGTCAGAATCAGTGAAAAAACAAAACGAATAATGACCCTCTATTTAAAAAGAACTCATCTTTTCATGAAATCCTCAAAACCCTCAAAAGAATTATTTATGTATGTTCTTCCTTATCACAAAAGGATCATCCTTCTCCCATGAAAATAGTTAACAAAGAAAAAGTGTCAAGCATATGTTAAGCTCCAGCTTGACCCTTTTATGTGTAGAAAACTTTTCAAAGAAGAGTCTTTTCGTATAATGTCATAGGGTGCTCTGTTGAGGGAAAATAGAATGGCAGCCATTCATATAAAATGAAAGCTGTTGAAAGTGTCCCCTTTGGTATTAATTTTGTGCTTTCAAACGTTGGACGTTTAAATGCTGCAGCATGTTTATCTGCAGCTAAAAACCAATGACTGTCATCAAGTTCCAATCTCTGGACTTGAGGCTAATGTCTTGCAAAGATATTGCTTAATCATTTCACGTCTTAAAATTTAATTTGATAGAAATGAATTCAAAGAAAATGACCCAAAGCATCATTGCAAAAGTAAAACTTCTCACTCAGACAGAAGCCATAAAAAGGACACTCGATGTAATCTTGTGTCGATTAACGCCTCTCGTTATTCTCCATTCTGACACTCTGGCTTCGGACCAAAAGAAATTGATAATTTTTTTCTTGTTTTGTTTTTGGTTTCCTTCTTGGAGTCATTTCTTGGAACTCAAAATGCGGATTGAAGAGTTTTAAGTCCAGGGTTTAAGTGTCCTCATGCACGAGCAAATGGATAAATGACTTCAGAAAGTTAAAAAAGTCTGTGGCGCGCGTTGCGAAAGAGGAACCATTGGATATTTATCTTAATTCAGTAAGTATTTTATGAAAATCACCAGATTATCTGATTAAGCTAAGTTAGTTTATGGAGATGCAACTGTCTCGCAGAATATTATTTCCCACCATTTAATTTCCTAAACGAACCATGAATAGGAAATGACGGGGAGTTGTCTGATTTATTGGAGGCTTTCGAGGCGTATTGTATTAGAGGAGGTTTAGTTGTAATGCTTTGGAAGATTAGGAACGGATGTCCTGATAAGACAGAGAATTTGTTGTTTGGAAAGTGATTTTGGGCAAAATGAGATTTTGATTTATTTTTCTTGCGATGGCCTAATGTATTTTGAATGTTTCTTAGAGTAACTTTGCGTTGTGATCCTTATTTTTTTTTTAAGTTTTCATAAAAGAAGTACCGAATTATTTGCGGCTTAAAGAAAGTCTCCTAAAGTCGATTTTCTATTTTATTACGTATTAATTTGGAATACTTTGAGAATCCTATGAGTTGCGTAAGGTTAATACTTGCTCGATAGTATATTGGTCATCTAAATAAAATTGCAAGGACATAACTCTGAGCAAGCAGAATTTTTCTGTGGGTTAATAGGATTCACTAAGAAATTCCTGTTTAGAATACCTAAGCAAAAGTTTCCAAGCTGTTGAAAAAAAAAACTTGTAGATAAAACTTATTTAAGCGATGTGTATGTACATACTAAAATGACGATCAATATACAAGCTTTAACAGGCAGCTTCATGTGCGTCAGTCAACAATTCGATAATGGGATTATTTCCCAACCAAATACATAAAATAATTGTGTGAAATTCTGTCCCATCTTCTTTACAGGTAACGTATGGTGAAATAAGGCTGACATTTAAAGTTTTGACTTATTTCACTTCGTGGAATTTAAATAGACTTAGGCGAATTCACTACAGTAAAAAAAGAAACCAAATGCTAAAATTAGGCCTTTAAAATTCGTAATATGTATAAGATCTTATGGAATGTATGGTGGAGGAAAATAAGGACGCACATGATTTTGATTCTTAGTCAATTTTAAAAATTAAATAAAGAGCGAGCGGATGGCTCTGAACTAGCTAGACCTAACTTTATTGCTTTACCTTCAAGACGCTTGGAATTTCAAACATTGATGTTATAAATACATATATTTAAGAAAACTTTTAAAATGCAATGCAATAGGTACTTTAAGGCAAGTTATGCATTCGGAAAAAAAAATCGAACTCGAGATTTTGATCAAAGTTGACATTACGATGATAGCGAAGACCAAAAAAGTGGATCTCGCAATTCTGTCTGTCTGTCTGTTCGACTACAGCTAAACGGCTCATCTGATTTTCTTTAAACTTGGTAGATATGGTTTTTATTTTTTTCCCCGGATTTTTTTTTATTTGTTTTTTAAGACCAAAAATAACGTTACCTGCACTACGATTTTTTCGAAATTTTATAAATATTATTTTTTCTCAAAAACTGTCCCACATATTAAAAAAAATCAAAAAATTTTATTGAGTTAAAGCTGGCTAATGGTTGAAAAAAAAAATTCCAAAAAATTGTTATTTTTGGTACCCTCCTTGGAACCATTTTTTTGGTTTTTTAATGTTTTAAAAACGGTACAACGGATTTTGATCATTTTTTTCTGCTAAAGGTCCCCAATAGTTTGAATATTATTGTGAATTCAAGATTACAAACAAATATTCAAATTTTTCCAAAAAAAAGTTTTTGGATTTTTAAAAAAATGTTCAAAATTTTTTTTTGAAAACTCAATATTTCGAAAACCTCATGCTCGATTTTCTTAAGACTCGATAAATAAAAGTTTTTTAATATGAATTATAAGAAAACGGTTCCGAGAATTTTCCTAATTTTTTTTTCTTTTGATTAATTTTTGCGATCTATAATCAAATAAAAAAAATTTGAAATCAAGATATTACAGCTTCTACATACTATAGAACCATTTTTTCAAATTTTAAATTTTTCATTATCGACAAAACGGATTTTAATTAAAATTTTTTATGGAGAAGCTTCTAAAAAGTTTGAAAAAGTTTGCATTTCAAAACTTAAAAAAAAATAATTTTTGAGTTTTTGAAAAAAAAAATCTATTTTATTTTTGGAAAATTCGATATCTCAGAAACGGCTCAATATTTTTATTTGTAAATTTAATTTTCATTTGAAAAATAATAAAATAAACGTTTTAAAAATGTTGTATATAAAAGCTTATTTTTTTAAGAAACCAGTACAGAGTTATAATTTTTGTTCTTGCATAAGCTAATATTTGCTTGAATCACATGGCATCTGTTTTTAGCTCCAACTACTAAGGGAGTTGTTTTAATCTATTAAAAAATGAATTTTATTCTTATGAACAGTTTTCGAATTATATTAGCATTCATTTTTGAAATTCTTAGTCGTTTACATAAGAGCAAGTTCATGCGACCCAGTCGTGCATTTTATTTTTATTTGCATAGTAATAAAAACTTATAAAATTGCGAATGAAAATGATTCTTAAGAATCTTTTAAAAATGTTATATATATAAATACATAAAAAAAAACGCTATACAAATTTTAAATTATTGTTTTTTACATAAATCTATATTTGATTAATAAATAACAAAGATTTCTGTATTTATCTATAACCACTAAATTATTGGAGTTGTTAAAGCCTTTTAATAACATCCATTTTTTTTAAATTTAAGGTCCCTTAAACACAAGAACAAGTTCGTTCGATCCTGTAATGTATTTTAGTTTTTTACTGATTCATTTTTATTTTCCGATAACTATCTAAAAATTTAAAAGCTTGATAAAAATTCATAAAATCACCATAACTTACAACTACCCTAATGGTGTTATGTACATTAAGGGGCTTACTTATACCAAGTCTGGTTAGCTTAAAACAAATAACCTTCAAGACAGAAGTTGCCGAAAGCTTTCTTCAAATCAATATGGTCCCACTATTAAACTTAACTATTTATATAGATGATATTGTTGTCCCTCACATTAAACAAAGACTTATTGATAACCATACCATATTTGGCACACAGATTTTCACCGGTTTGGAGATATCATTTTCCTCATCTTCCGAAGGGTTTCTACAGTAGCTACTTTCCACGTATAGAAAACATGATTATACACTGCTGCTTCCTTTGAATATGCATATAGGCTCTTTCAACCCCAAGTCCCACCAAACTCTACTCTTAACAATAGTCTTATCGTTGGGTAGCCAAAAGGTGTTAAAAGTCTTGCTGCCTTTCCTATATTACATTGCACACATGAAAAGGATATCAAGCAAGCAAAATCTCTTTTAATCAACATCAACTCATGTATGTGTATATTCAAATATTTACAAACAACCACCATTATCCCAAAACTTCGGATACATCATCACCATAAATATTGAGGTTAATATCACCTACATATATGTTTTCATTTAAATGATTCAATCTCTTCGAATATATTTACTTAAAGAAGATTCCATTAGACACAAAGTGCTCCAAAAGTGTTTTCGATTAGAAATCTCTTCCAACCCTCCCAAAAAAGAAAAGAAAAAAGCCTCTCCAATCCAGAAGATGTCTAACAAAATCAAACACTATTGATTCTCGGATGTTGAAAACATGGGTTTTCGAGGTGATAAATCATGGTTACATTACCGGATAAGGGAAGCATCCTGACATCTACTTTGTACATACGTATAAGTATATATCCTTCCTTCCTCTTAGCCAAACTTCTAAACCTTAAGTGCTGGTTACTTTGGTCAATATTATCCATTTTTGTCCGAAAGGATTTGCAGAATCTTGTACATATTTGCGAACATGATGGTTAAGAGAAGGAAATCTTAGCCACAATACAGTTAATTGAAATTTCAACACTTTCGTCTAGTACATATACGAAACAGATATACATATGAGATACAAAGGTTAAGATATAGGAGACCTATGTATGTATTTTAAGTGGAATTAAAGAGGGAACTTTTGTGTGTGTTTTTTAGGGTAGGTGTTATTTGGTTTGTGGAAACTTATATATGTACATAGCAAAAACACCTACCTTGCGGTCTTCCGCTCATTAATCTTTTCAACACGTCTAATTACCTAATCCTCGTCACAGTTCCCACCCGCACGTACGTAGGCTATCGAAGTGTTAATACCTGCTCTCTGTGTCTGCATTGTTTGTTGGTTGTGAAACGCAATGTAAGGTATTCTTTTCGAATTCAAGAGCTTCACTAGATGAAGGTAGAACGTAGAGGGAGGGACAGTAAGTCATTTGGCTCTATTCAGACTTTCAGCAGTTGTTCCAAAATGCATGCTAGTAAAAGCTTATTGAAAAAGCAACAAACTATGGGCGCTTCATTATTATTCCCAAGGAATGTTATAAGTTGATGGTAATGAAGGCTGACTAACTTGATGTTCAGGTTGAATTGTAAGGAAAATTTATGGCTTTAAAGTGAAACTATTTTGCTCATGCAGATTTTATAGAGTCTTTGGACACCGGGCAATTTTGATGGAGGAAGAAAATGTAAATCCAGATTATTAGTAAGGGAATCTAAGGAACGCTTCAAGAGTGCACTTTTAACAACTTTTGCTTGAAGTTTTATACACTTTTGGGACCATGTACTCAAACTTATGACCGAAATTCAAGGATTTTTAAAAGGTATTCAAACTTGTAGCACAATTAGTAGTGGAATTTTGTTTCGGTCCAAGTACAACTCCTTGTGAATTGTGCTTCGAATAGAATACCAATTATTTTATGGGCTTTTCTGTCAAAATAAAATGCACGACTGGGACGCACGAATTTGCTTCTATGTAATAGACTAGGTACTAGGAATTTTAAAAACAAATGTTATTAGAAAAAACTGTTCATAAAGATAAAATTATCATCATTTTTTAAATTCTTTTAGTAGTAAGAGACAAAAACAATGCTATGCAAATATGAATTTATGCAAAAACAAACATTATAAGTCGTTGTAGTGGTTTCTTAATAAAATAAGGTTTTATATATAAAATTTTTAAAATACTTAAAAAAAATGGTACGTCAACTTTAGCTTTTTATTATTGTACGAATGAAATTTAAATTTCCAAGAAAAATATTGGCCCATTTTTATCGAATTTTCCAGAAAAAAAAGGATTTTTTTTTTCAAAAATTCAAAAAATATTTTTTTTAAAGTTTTGAAATGCAATGTTTCTTAAAGCTCTTAGAAGTATTTTTATAAAAAATTTCATTAGAATCCGTTATGTCGATAATGAGAAATTCAAAATTTTAAAAAATCGTTCTATGGTAGGTACAGTCAGTAATGTCTTGTTTTCAAATTTTTTGTATTAAATTATAGATCTTAAAAATTAATTGAAAGACTAAACATTTTAGCAAAATTCTCGAAACCGTTTTCGAGAAAAATACGATTTTCGAAAACCATTTTTTAACATTTGTATGGAGGGTACCGTTATTTTTAGGTAAAATAATTTTTTTCTCATATCTTGTAGATTATTTTAAGAAACTTTTATTTATCAAGTTTTAAAAAAATCGAGGATGGGGTTTTAAAAATATTGAGTTTAAAAAAAAAAAAATTTGAAAATTTGTTTAAAAATCCAAAATTTTTTTTTTGAAAATTTGAGCACACAATAATATTAAAACTGTTGGGGAGCCTTTACATAAAAAAAATGATCAAAATCGGTGGTACCATTTTTGAGAAAATCAAAAACAAAAAAAAAATGGTTCAACGGGGGTAGGTACCAAAAATAATATTTTTTTGGAATTTTTTTTTTCATTCATAACCTAGGTTTAACTAAGGTAGGGGGGCCAAATAAGGCCCACCTAACGGATTTTTCGAAATATCTGCTAGATTTTTGAGAGTATCCGAGTAAACTAAAAATGTTATGATTCTTTGTCATTTTATCTACATGAAAACATAGATTTTATTGTTTTCGTTAAGTTGAAAAGTTTATTTTTTTGACATTTAAAAAAAGCTTACGTTGTTCTTAATAAGGCCCATGGGGTCTTAATAAGGCCCACTCAGTTTTCTTAAGATTTTCGCAAGTAAAACACACAAAAAAATCAATATCTTTTAACAAACATTTTGTTTTAAATTTATTTCAAAGAAAATAGTCTCTTCAATTTAACAAAAAACACAAATTAAAAAAAACTTAATTTTAGCAAAAAACTTAAACAAAAAAAATTTAAACTTCACTTCTTCGTAAAAAAATAAAACTAAAATATTCTTTAACCTGCAACGCGTTTTTTATGTTGGTTACTGTTCTATTAGAAGCTCTTTTTTGGGAAAAGTTGGCATTTGGTCTGAAACACATTAAAAATATAATATAAAACCCAATAAATTAAAAGCAAATTTGTGTGTGCCCAATAAGGCCCATCCCTTATTTTTGTGGGCCTTATTAGGAACATGCAAGACTTAAAAAAAAATTATTTAAAACTAACGATCAAACATTTTTTACAAACAATTGTGGTAATTTACTCAAAATATTATATATTATACGGGAAAAATCAAAAATAGGTACTTACTTGGTTTAAATTTGTTAAAAAAGAAAACAAAACACACTAGTTTTTTATAATTTGGTAGTTCTTCACCCCCAGACGAACTTCATTGAACTGTAGGTCAAGACATAAATCGCGCAGCTGGCTTTTTTTCCTTTGTATGTGTTTTTGTACACATGGTTTAAATATGCAAAGCAAAAAAAGTCCCGTTATTTGTTCGTTTCTGTGTTTTCTGACAAGTGGGCCTTATTGGGAACAGGGCCTTATTTGGCCCCCCTACCTTAAATGAAATTTTATGAATTTTTTTTTTAAAGTCTGTGGGACAGTTTTTAAGAAAAGAAAATATTTATAAAATTTCAAAAAAAAAGTCGTACCGGCAAGTAGGTACTGTTATTTTTGGTCTTATAAAACCAAATCAAAAAACATCCGGGGTTAAAAAAATAAAACCCATATCTACCAAGTTTAAAGAAAATAAGCCGAGCCGTTTAGCTGTAGTCGAACAGACAGACAGAGAGACAGACAGAATTGCGAGACCCACTTTTTTAGTCTTCGCTATCATTGTAATGACAACAATGATCAAAATCTCGAGCTCGATTTTTTTTAAGAATGCATAACTTGCCTTATAGTACCTATAATTTAAATTCAAAATTCTTAAAAACATGTATATATAGCTCAATTGATTTTTTTTTTTCATTGAATGATAAATCGTCAAAATATTAAGCAAAACTAAAAAAATGCATGTCCGTTTTCGAGAAAAGAACGATTTTCGAAAATGTATTTTTAACATTTGCATATTTATAGCACAATTTGTTTCTACATCTTTAAGTATAAAAAGCCTTAAATGTTCAAATTACAAAAAATTGAGTCTTCGAGAAAAAAAATGTGTTTAAAAATTCGAACACACAATACTATTTATACTTTTAAGAAGTCGTAGAATAAAAAATCTTTTCAAAATCAGTTGCACATTTTTAAGATAATCGAAAACATAAAAACAATGTTCTATAGGAGCTACTATTATTAACCTTAAATAACAAAGCTATTACTAAATTAATTTTTTTTTTCAAAAAAACAAAATATTTTCAAAGATTTCTAAAAATTGCTTATGGTAGGTGCCGTTATTTATGGTTTAAACAAAAAAAAAGGAAAAAGCATACTGTCTACCAAGCTTAAAGAAAATCTTCCGAACAGACAGACCGACAAACCGGAATTGAGACTCAAATTTTACGTCTTTCCTATGATCGTAATGTCAAGTATCGAAAGTATTATAGAATATATAGGTAGTATGCTATAGGAACAAAAATGGAAGCATACGAAGGAAAAAGCTGTCCATTCTTGGGAATCTTGTTGTGGATGAACTACTAGAAAGTCTCACTTTTCAAAAAGCTGTTTCGTCTTCGCTGATGACATTGTTATAAAAGCATTGGGAAAGTTTGAAAAGAACTCTCTATGATATTATAGTTCACAGACGACCGAAAATTTTAAAAAAATTATGGATTAGAAAAACTTCCACAACATTTACAAAGGCTTCTGCTATGCTTGAAAGATATGGAGGGCTCACAGCTGTACCGAACCAAGTCATTTTAAAGAAATCCAAAACTAACGCCAGGATTTCCGCAAAATTGACCTTTATTTAGAGCTGTAATGAACTACATAGTTCATTTAGAGCTACATGGTTCTGTTTAGAGCTGTAATGAACATACATAGTTCATTACAGCTCTAAAAAGAGGTCAATTTTGCGGAAATTTTGGCGTTGGTTTTGGATTTTTTTTTAAATGACTTGGTTCGGTACAGCTGTGAGCCCTCCATATAAGGTTAGCATTATAGAAATGAAGAAAGAGGTAATCAAGGATTTACTCTAGATAGTAAACTCATTTTGAGCCACCATGTCGGAAAAGCTACACAAGCACATAAGATATACAAGAGACCTGAAGGTAGTTACTGGGATATATTATGATGGTATCATTAGTTTCCCTTAGAGCGCCTGCATAGGGCAAGCAAGTCAGTTGTAAGATATTGATAAATAGCCTAGTTTTTTTATGAACTTTTGTCTATAGGTTTAAGATAGTTATAACAAGATTAATCTTAATAAAAATTAATTTAAGAAAAAAAACATCATTACCAATGATGCAGTTGCATGGCATACAAGAACTGAATTAGTTACAGACTTGAAAAAAAATACAAAAATTCGCATCAAGCAATAAGAACTACCCCTACTTCGGCTATGTTGGTAATTTTCCATTTGATCTCATTCCTCGTGGTCAAAGAAACATCTGCGAAAGGAGAAAATAATGAACTAAACAGGGAAATGTATAGGTCCTAGACCAATCTTCCGATCAATAGTGTAAATTCTTTTTTGAGATCCCAATGATCAAGAGGTATAACTTTGAGAAAAACTTTGGAATGAAGATCAAGGAAAAAAGATTTGAAAGTGTAGGCAAAGCGATGAAATGATCTCTCAAAGCAAATACTATCAAGTGGAAAACTGATGATTAATTGCAAGACCCAAAATATTGTAGGAGAAATTTTCCGGCCTCGAACGAAACTTTTCTTAACTACTGAACAATAACAAAAACTTTTCCACATGAAAGTAGGCTGCATTTGCAAATCTGCTTAACGATAAATTTCGAAAAAAACTACTGTTATCTAAACATTGTTAACAGGCAGCCAGCCGCACTAAAAGTAACAAACTTCTATACCATTAGTTGAAAAATTCGTACCCAAGGTGTTGACTAGGCTAAACGAAGTCGGTAGAAATAAGAATGTCACACATAATTAGGAACTCGGCCAAGAGAGTGTCTTGGGAAATAAAAAGGTAAGATCTTTAATGGAAAAAAAGATCAACGAAAACCTAAACAGGCCGGATTTATATTGCGAAATAGAGAAAAATCAGATTGAAGTTCATAAATAAGGAAAGTCAAATTAAAAAGTAAATAAAAAAGTCAAATTAAAGGAATACATAACAAGGAAAATTTGGTGGGCAGAACCCCTTCTTTAACCTCGCCCTGTTTTCACCAATTTACAGTGATATAAAAAGGAACCACTTACTGTATTTCATTAAAATATTGGGCAAGCTTCATATTACAATCGCAAGCAATTCTAGGATATACACAGCAATTTTGAATAGAAAGAAAGTATCAGATTAATTTTGAGTATTTTTTGTTTTTAATTTTCAAAGAAAGAAGTTCTGCAAATGTAATTAAAACAACCAATCTTCATTTTTCATAATTGTTTCCTTCCCTTTTTATGATTAAAACAAAATTGTTAAGTCAAATCATGTTCTTCCCCATCAAAGCCGTACAATTAAAGTCATCCCATAGAAAAATGAAAATGACCTTTTGTTTAAATTAACAATTGTAAGAATCCAACGAACCATTAAGTGGGTTTTTGACTTTCATTATCTTTTTCTTTTCACATTGTCCTTTTTATTTTTAATTTTTTCTTTTGGATTTTCCAGATGGCTTGATTCAATTTTTGCCCAACCCAACCATAACCAATCAATCAACGAAATGGGTCAATATTGTATCAGCAGATAGCAAATTAAAGTCCTCTACACATCCCCTTATATCAATTTTAATGAATTGAGTCGATATCATAATATTAGTTGAATAAGGTTACAAATTCTGGAAAGAATGAATCCTTTTTGCTTATTTTTGACAAAAAAAAAAAAAAACATAAAACGAAAAGAAACCATTGAAAACATCCTTTCGCCTGACTGATTGATAACTTTTCTCATGTTACACCATCGACGATTCTTCCTATATTTTCCACTAAGCAAATATAGGAGAACAAAAAATCGAAATCAAATATTTCCTCTCCACAGGATGAATGGCAGCCAGATTTTTAAAACTAACTTTTATCCGTGTTTTCTGTTTTTATTTTTTTTTTTTTTTTCTTTCGTCTCCTCCTGTCACTACCGGAAGCCGACGAAACGGATGTGTATCTGGGAAACAGCAACTGGATATCTATACTCGTACCCTTGTGGAATTTCCGTCTGACTTCAACTAGATACCGTAGACTGAGGCAGATATTGCAGGATGAACTCAAACACACTGAAAAAACATCAAAGTTCGCTGGAGATAGGAATTTTAAGTAAACTTACCTTCATCGATGGCGGTGATTGCATTCTTGTTGCAACACAACGGAATGACGGTAAATGTATCCGACAGCAAATCGATTGCTAAGCACGTAGAGATAACATTTTTAAGCCTGGCACACTGTGTTTTTTTTATTTAATCCTTCACTATGTTGTGTCAAGGAGTGCTGAAGAGTTCTGGATTTTCAGGAATTCTAGCAAATCTGAAGGGAAACAAATTTGTATCTCTTGGATAGACATATAGGATTTTATTCCAAATAAGTTTTTATTTATTCCTAATATTATTTCCAAGTACAATTTATTATTTTAATTCAAATTATAAATTAGCAAAGTTAATTAATGAAAACTGAGGGAGTATGAGTCGTTGAAACGTCCGCGTCCGACCTGATTCAAGTCTAGAGACCCAGTCCCTTTCTGCTCTTTCTTTCAAGTTTCGCTTGACAGGTGTGGTGTGTTTCTAAGATGGGATTATCCAAAATAAATCAGGTGTGGTGTATTTATAAGATGGGATTATCCAATATAAATAGGGTGTTCCCACAATCGGCCATCCTGGAAAAAGTCTCGTCCTCGAGAAATTATTAGTCATCATAAATTATGTTTTATGTCGAACGTCTTTAGCTTAGCATCTGAACTTCTTAGGAACATCTTATAAATCATCTTTTTTGGAACATCTTGATCTTCATTGAACTTAGGGTTAAAAGTCGTCTTAGTGTCTTAATAAACCATCATAGTAGGTTGTTTTTATAGCAGGTGGTTTCATCGTCGAAGCAGGTAGTTTAATCATCTTATAGCTGGTAGTTGTAGCTGGTAGTTTAATCATCTTAGCAGGTGGTTTCATCGTTGTAGCTGGGAGTTTAATCTTAATAGCCGGTCTTGCTGTTGTCATCATTTATTGCAGAAATAGTTTCCACGTCATCATCGCTTTCAGAGAAGGCATCATATGTTGTCTTCCATGGTTTCATAAAATCTGCACTTGTTGTAGTTTTTCGTGGTCCTTCTTGACTACCAACTTTACGGACTTCGTATCTCTCATTAGGACATACCTTTGTGACTCTGTATGGGCCTAAAAATTTACGAAAAAGTTTCAAATTAGGACCAAATTGTGTACGTTTAATAGCAACTAGATCATCAAGTGAATAAGAATGAGCATCTTTACGTTTTTTATTGAAACTTCGCGAATTTTCTTTTTGGACAAGCTCAATGTTTTTTCGAGCCTCTACTCTAAGCTGTTCCCTTTCGCTATCAAAAGCCTGCCTAACTTCTTCATTGACTGCTTCAGCCAAAACAACGTCAGTCTTAAGCTTCATTTTTACACCAGTTAAAATTTCGAATGGACTTCGCTTAATGCTTCTTTGAAAGGACGAGTTAAGCAACATTTGAAGTTTAGAAGTAAAGCGAAACCACTTTGTAGGGTCGTCCATAGAAAGTTTAGTTAACACTGAGATAATTATGCGATTTACTCGCTCTACCTGACCGTTGGCGCGTGGTACTCCAGTTGTTATGATTAAATGTTGTATTCCTTCTTCTTGGCAGTATTCTTTGAATATAGTGGATGTAAATGCTGTACCGCGATCTGACACAATTCTTACAGGATTTCCGAAAATTGCTTTTTGTTGCTCCAATTTGGCTATTACTTCGGCTGTGGTTGTGGATTTGCATGGATATATCCACACAAATTTAGAAAAGGCGTCTATAACACAAAGAATGTAGCTATATTGTTTTTGAGTTGGTGAGAGAGGTCCGAGATGATCGATGTGATATGTATCGAGTGGGAATTCGTTTTTTGGTATGGGATGTAAATACCCTTCTTGTTTTCCAGTCTTTTTATTTCCCAAAATACACTTCACACAATTCTTTCGCACCTTATCAATTTTATCCTTCATTTTGTGAATGTAATAGTCCTTGACTAAAATATCCTCTATCTTTTTTGTTGCAAAATGGCCTTCGTCGTGTACCGTCTTAATAACTTCATTTGCCATATTGTTTGGAATGCAAAGTTGTTTGTTACCCTTTTCATCGTACCTGTAGAGGATTCTGTTTTCGAGGAAATAGTTTTCATAGGGTCCGTGGTTCAACATAGTTTTAATAATTTTCAGTTGTTCATCAGTGGATTGGGCATCTTCAACTCTTAAAAGAAACTCACTTGAAATGGTCATTGATATGGGGTTACGGCTGAGTCCATCCACGTGCCTCATTCGGCTCCCTGCGCGGTGTTCAAGTGTATACCCATAATCTTGTAGCAACAAAGCCCATCCCATAACTCGGGGAAGTATATCCCTTTTTTCCATAGTGGCTTTAAAGGCTGCACAATCTGTCACAATTTTAAATTGTATACCCAGCAAATATACTCGTAGCTTCTTTAGCGCATTCACAATTGCTAAAACTTCCAGTTCGTAGCTAGAATACTTCTCTTCTTGCTGGTTCGTCTTTTTGCTGTAAAAATATACAGGATGAAAACAGGCATCATCGGATTTTTGGAGAAGCACTGCTCCAAATCCCCACTTCGAGGCGTCAGTGTGTAGTTCCGTCTCAGCTTCTTGGCAATAAATTCTAAGAACTGGTTCTGTCGAAATGCATTTTTTTAGTTCTTCGAATGCCAATTTTTGAGAAACACCAAACTTGAATGATACATCTTTTCTTAATAACTGCGTTAAAGGTCTAGCAATTATTGAGTAGTCTCGTACAAATTTGCGGAAATAACCTGTGAGACCCAAAAAACTCTGCACTTTCTTGATAGTTGTAGGTTCCGGAAACTTTTTAATTGCTAAGGTTTTGTATTCCGATGGTTTAACAGTACCTTTCGAAACTATAAAACCTAAATATTCTATGGTGTGACATAAAAATTGACATTTTTGCCATTTAATACTTAACCCATAACTTTCAGCTAATGCAAGCACCTCTTTCAGTCGTTCTAAACATTCTTTAAAACTTTTCCCTTTGACAACTACATCGTCAACAAAAACTAGCATATAACCTTTTCTAATTAGCGGCAGAAAGATTTGGTAGATAAATTTCATAAAAACAGTTGGGGATGTCGAAAGGCCAAAAGGTGCTCGTAAAAACTCCCACTGTCCAGATGGCGTTACAAATGAAAGATATTTACTGCTTTCTTCAGAAACTTTTACGTGGAAAAACCCATTCTCTAAGTCCAAAGTGCAAAATACTTCTGCTTCGCAAAGAGCATCTATTTGATCCTCAACTAATGGGAGAGGAAAGTGATCTTTAACAATTTCCTTATTGAGCCGCCTAAAGTCGATGCAAAGTCGCTTTGTCCCGTCTTTTTTGTTGACTAAAACGACTGGACTTGCGTACTCTGAAGAACTCGGTCTAATAATTCCATCGCTCAACCATTTTGCTACTTGTTCGTCTACGATTTTTTTTTCCAACGGTGAAAGTCTTCTTGGTGGTTGTGAAATTGGAACATCTGACTTCAAGATCAATGTCATTTCGATTGGTGATGCATTTCGTGGTACAGGATCATAATCAGCAACTAGTCGATCGATTTCTTCCTTATAATCTTTATTTCCTATCGTATATGCTGTTTCACTTAATGGACATATTTCGGCTATTTGGCAAAGATGTTCTTCTATCTCAGTAACCTGTACGCCCTCAGGAGCAAGCTTTATATTTTTCCCTGTCAAGACATCTTTTCCGACAATGAACTCTGACTGCATAACCGAATCTGACATTACATAAACGCACCCATTGCAAATGCAATTATCTATTTTGATTTCTGCCATGAAATAACCAAGAGTTTCAACCGACTTAATGGACAGACCACGCACTGGAAATGACTTTGCAACGACAGCTGGTGCACCCATCCTAATGTATACATCGCTTCTAACAAGAGTAATGTCACTGCCAGTATCAATAAGGCCCTGCACTTCGTAACCATTTACATTTATCAGTTTCAGCGTGTTGACACCCGAAGCTTCAACAACGTTGCTTTTCCGTTCTGTTTGTTCTTTCCTAGGACAATCCGTTGATTTATGCCCAAACTCTTTACATGTAAAACATTTAGGCTTCTTTTCGATACAATTTCTACCCTGGTGGCCTAATTGCCCGCAGTTGAAGCAGCGAAAATTGGACTTGCGAGCATCATTTTTTCCCCCTTCCGCAGTAGGTCTGGAATCTTTTACCTTGCGGCTTGTAGAAAAACTGTCTTTGAACTTACAATAAATCGACAACTTATCCTTAAATTCCTTCATGCTAGTCGCACCATAAAGAATCATCTTATTTTGTGGAGAATCGCCTATACCATCAATAACGTACTCTATGACTGAAGCATCATCTACTCTTCCCTTAGATCCAATTTCTCGCATAGCTAACAAATATTCATGAATAGTTTCGTCTCGTTTCTGCAATCTCTGTGCCAACTTTTTATGAATATCGGCTGTGCATATTTTTGGAGAAAATTCTTCGACGAGGAAATCCTTTAATTCTCCCCATTTAGAAATGCCTGGTTCCGATCTTATTGCCAATTTAGCGGGACCTTTCAACAACCGTTTACCGAACAACAATTTCTCAATATCAGACCAATTCATGTTTACTGCTGCATTTTCAACATCTTGTATCCAACTTCCTACATCATAATCATCATTCCCACTGTATTCCGGTACCACAGTTGCAACATCATCAAAAGTAATATTTGCACGCCCTCTAATCTTCAACAATTCCTCCTCCAACGTTGTTTTAAGAACCGACACCTCCAACCTCATTGCCAACTCCTTCTCCTTTTCCCTAATCAGACCCTCTCTCCTACTCAACTCAAGCTCTTTTTCTTTTTCCTTAATAGTTTTTTCTCTTGCCTCAACTTCTTCCTGCCTTTTTTCTAAATCCTGGAAAATATCGGAAAAATCACGTAACCCTCCTCCGCCGATCGAAGTACTGTTCTTGTTATTTTTTCTTCCCATTTTAGTTGTCTTTTAAACGAACAAAAGTTAACAGTACCCGTAATTGTGTCAAATCAAATCAACTGTTGTAAAAAAAATTTACCTCTTGTTCTAAACTTACGGTTCCACACTCTGGATATACTATACCACCAAGCTTATTCCGTTAATATTCTGCCGTTGCTTTTTCCTTAAGTTCTTGCAGTACAAGTTTCCCGTTCCACG
This sequence comes from Philhelius festivus, assembly GCA_963931855.1. Classification (NCBI taxonomy): domain Eukaryota; kingdom Metazoa; phylum Arthropoda; class Insecta; order Diptera; family Syrphidae; genus Philhelius; species Philhelius festivus. The sequence goes on along the minus strand of OZ007557.1, from coordinate 84,792,329 downwards.
TCCACTGTTCTCCAGCACCAGCTAATAACAGCTCCACCAGTCAGCAACTCGACAGCAACAATCAAAAAAAAATTTTTTTTTTTTTAGAAATGATTTTTTTCTTCTTTCGATTTTACCCGTTTCAAGCGGTTGAGCCCCCAAAATTTATAGGATTTTATTCCAAATAAGTTTTTATTTATTCCTAATATTATTTCCAAGTACAATTTATTATTTTAATTCAAATTATAAATTAGCAAAGTTAATTAATGAAAACTGAGGGAGTATGAGTCGTTGAAACGTCCGCGTCCGACCTGATTCAAGTCTAGAGACCCAGTCCCTTTCTGCTCTTTCTTTCAAGTTTCGCTTGACAGGTGTGGTGTGTTTCTAAGATGGGATTATCCAAAATAAATCAGGTGTGGTGTATTTATAAGATGGGATTATCCAATATAAATAGGGTGTTCCCACAGACATTTTGTTTGATTGTAATGTTAGCAAAGAGGAAAAAGCACGAGACGAGCACCTGTTAACGTGTGTGTTTACTCGATGGTAATATATTCACTCATTTTGTGCATTTACACTATAGGCATTTAACATGTTCATTTATTGGAAAAAGGTTGGAAGATATCACCTGATTTATTTTGTTGTTTAAGGATCGAAATAAAGAAAAAAAAACATATCCTGCTTTATAGTTTATTTTAAAATTTTTTTGAAACATTAAATGAAATTTTGAAATAGAAAGTATACTTGAGGAAATTATAAATTTATGATATGATATGATATCGGCAAGATACACCTTGTCTAGCCATAAGTTCTATTGCACATTGTTCATAACTTCTAGTAGGAATAATACTGATAACATTTTTTTTCGAAATACATAAACATATGTGCTTTTAAGTAAAGAATGGAAGTTTGTTTGGTTTTACTCATTGATTGGTTAAAATAAATGGAGTGGAACGTCAAAGAAAATCGGGTCACGATAATCGTTTTTTGCGGACCAAATTTGTGTACTCTTAAAACCACTCCGTATATCGAAAATATTTGTTTATCGAGCCATAACTTATTTTAATGAATGAAAGTAAAGAACAGACCAAGAAGTAGTCGTCTACAAGTCGCTCGAACGAGTGCGAAAGTTAAAGCTGTTCTTGAATGAATTCGAAGAAATCCTCTTCGGAAGCAGAAGATCATGCCCAGAGCCCAGAGAATTGGATATATTTACCAGAACCATGCCAAGGTTTATTCGAGGTGATCTTCATATATGAAAACCTATCGTCGATCAACTGGACATCTTTTAAACTCCTAGCCTTAAAAAAATTAGACTTGAAAGAAGTAAAAGGCAGTGGCGTGCGGTTAATGGACACAAAAATTTTCTGTTTACAGATAAAAAAAATTCACTTATGCGATGTTATCCAAAGAAGCTTAGAACGTTGTTCCAAGAGTCAGAGTCAAGCGCGGGCACAACCCCGCTCTTCTAATGGTTTGGTAGAGAGACTCGCATCAAGGTTTCACATTTTATATTATTGTATTTTTGTGAAAAAGATGTGAAAACCGGGAAAAGATGGGTCTATCAACAAGGTTCTATATAACTTTTAAGGTTTTCGCGTTTGTTGGACATAGTAAATAAGTATTTTTCGGATTATCCGCGTCATTGGAAATTTAATATGAGTGTAATTTAGGACTCACCCCGAACGTTTCGCATCAAATTGCATTGAGCGTGGTCACCGGGAAACTGCTGTTGAAATGTTCGGGGTGAGTCCTAAATTGCACTCATATTAAATTTCAAATAACGCGGATAATCCGAAAAATACTTATTTATTAAACAAGGTTCTAGACCGACACATAAAGCCAAAACCGAACAATAATGGCTTAAAGTTAAATGTTCCTGATTATATTGCAACTGCAGATTGGTCTTCGGGAAGTCCAGATTTGAATCCACTCGATTACAGTTTATGGGGCGAACTGAAGAACATTTCGTTTGTATGTGACAGTTTGACATTTATATGTAAAACTATTATCTGCAACCAACAACATGGTTTTATGCAAAAACGTTCTACTGTTACTAATCTTGTTGTCTTTTTGAATAAATGTTTAAACTCTCTAGAAAGTTGTCAAGAAGTTGATTGTGTATACACTGACTTCTCGAAAGCTTTTGATCAACTGTCTCATGAGATTATCAAGTTTAAACTTCACTCATACGGATTTCCACCACCTTTCATCAAGTGGATATCGTCATATCTTGAAGATAGGTTATATCAAGTCAAATTCAGAAATTCATACTCAAGAGAGTTTATTGCCAAATCAGATGTTCCGCAGGGAAGCCATCTGGGACCACTACTCTTTACATTGGCTATTAATGATGCTCCTCTGTGTGTTCGCAATAGCGAAATTCTAATCTTTGCAGATGATATGAAGATTTATAAAAATATAGTATCTTCAAATGATCGGGCTCTACTGCAAGATGATATTAACCATTTTGCCTTGTGGTGTGAAAAGAACATTCTGAACCTCAACCCGACAAAATGTCAAACTATGACTTTTTCTAAAAAACGTTCTCCTTCCTCACATGAATATGTTATCTCACGGCATATTTTAACTCGTGTTATGACTGTAAGGGACCTTGGAGTTCTTTTTACACCCAATTTAGATTTTTCTGCTCATATTAATAAAATCGTGAATAAGGCCAATTCAATGTTAGGGTTTATTAAGCGCTGGTCTAAAGAATTTGTTGAACCCAATGTCACCCGGGCTTTATACAACTCCTTGGTGCGTCCCCATCTTGAGTATGCATCGCAGGTTTGGACTCCTCTTTATGATATTCATATTGAGAGATTAGAATCTGTGCAAAGAAACTTTACTCGTTTTGCCTTGAAAGGACTTCAATGGAGTGATCCTTCGTATGTCCTCTCTTATGACCAACGATTATCTATTCTTCAGATGCAAACTTTGGAACAAAGAAGAACAAACAATGATTTGGTATTTTTCCACCAATTAATAACAGGCATCACAGATGCACCAGATCTTTTATGTTCGGTTTATTTTAACTATCGGGGAGGAGGTTATAATCTTCGAGGCCTCGATATGATTAAGGTCCCAACACATAGGACCAACTATGGCATGCATGAGCCCTTGACACGTATGGGTAGACTTGTAAATTGGAATTCAAATATTTTTGATTTTAATATAAATAAATGTAAATTAAAAAACCTTCTCAAAACCAGTGGTCCACGCTCCTAAATGTTCTTTGTTTCACGTTATGTTATTGTTTTGTTCTTATGAAGTATTATTTGTTTATTTTTCATGTTTTCTTGTGTCAGTGTTAATTGTAATAGAGTTTGCCTACTAACAACTAACACTGCACTAAATGATGAGCCGGTGGTATAACACAGTTCTCTGTGTTGGCAAACCATTGGTCGAAAGACGGAGCTTGCTATAAGCTTTCTTCGACCAATTCTGATAGTGAAAAAAAAAAAAAAAGTTTCCTGTAAGACTCCCCATCAAAATTTAGATATCCTTAAAGCAGCGTCGTCGATACCCATCGAAACAGTGCGTGTCGCTATAGACTAATGGCCACAACGTTTGAAAGCCTGCGGTAAATCTTAAGGCACCAATTTTGATTTAAGCCTTTATTTGCTTTAAACTTACATTTGGAACTAATATAAGAAATAAATCTTATGGTATAATATTAAGTAGATTTTTTGTATTTGCGCTTTTAAAATGTAACAGAACTTATGGCTTGACTAGGCATAGTACATAGATCTTATGGAATTCGAGTTGATTAAGGAATTCTGTTCGTCTTGAGGATTAGACCAGCTTTTACTATTCTTCTCAGTTAATGTTATTCTATTGGGTTGGTTTTTAAACCATAAGTTTGGTGTTCCTTGTCGGCTCGAATCTGGTTCATGACATTCGAAAACTCTTTTGGATGACGAATTTTGTCCATGCGGTCGATGTTGTCGAGCCAATTCAATCATAATGTTTTGACTTCTAGGACAACATTCATGTCTTGTTATCTTCTCCTTAATTCACCCTCCTCGAAAATAAGATTCATACCCATGGATCAATAATTCATTGACAAGAGTGTAACTATCCAACTATCAGCGCCTTAGAGGAAGACTGGTAGTATAAGAGTTTTTTGAGTGTGTACTTTGTGTTCTGCAGAAGTAGTCTTAAAACCATTTGCTTCTAAAATATCTTCAAACTGCTTATGTTTTATCCTAGCAGATTGAAAGTTGTTTTCTTGTTGATATCATGTATTCACACTTTGTCTGTCTTCAGTTATTTCAAGACTAACAACTTTCACCATTCCTCAATCGCTCTGATGGACTCTACTAAGGTACGTTGGAAATGGAGTCTACAATTGTATTTTTGTAATTGGACTGTTAAACAGTGAAAAATGGAGCTTTCCCTGAGCCCTGACCACTATCTTCTCCAAAACAGGAATGAAGAAAATGCATGATAGTGTATCTTCTTATTGAAACTCTGTCAAATAAAACAGTTAAACTTGCTTGGAATCTTGAAGCGACTCTTAGCAGATACATTCCTCGATAGTTATTTTAGGACCTAGGGTCTTTTTTTTTAGATATGACCAATTTTTTTATATAATTGCCAGACATTCAAGGAATTATGACTATCCTTATAATGTTACATATAGTTTAACACAGTGTGAGTGTTTAAGGATAGTGGAGAGGATTGAATAGAAGATGTCGATTGACATTGGTCTTAAAAGCCCACACATCAAAATTACAATTCAAGAAAGGCAAAGTATTTCATATTCTAGAAGTGCAGTTAAGGAAAGAACCTCTATATTTGACCGTACGTCCGAAGTTAGGCTCAAGGGTAAACTGATGAGCATTCCCAACTAAACGAGTATTACGGTGGAATTGTTCGATTGTAGAAACGCAACTGCCTATTTCAATTGAACATTGTCTATAGAAAAGAAGATAAAACAGTGAAAGACCGAAGACGTTACGAAGGTGTTAAATTGAATAAAAAGTGTCCGTAATGGATGTTTCTCCTATAAGTCTATAGGTCTTAGAACTCTATTATGAATTCTATTCAACAGGTTCAAATGAGTTGTACTCAAGTTTTAGGCGTTTATATGACTTATTGATTATAGCCATATCAGAAGGGGAAAAAAATTTCTTGCGTCTTTTAAGAAAACCTAAACATTTCGATGCGTTTTTAGCTACGTCAAATATATGATCATTCCATGAGAGATGGTCATTAACACACATAAAGACTAGGGAAAGTTTTTCCGTCTCTTTGATGCAAGTGGCATTCATAGATGGTATATTTCGCTTGGCCGACAGAAGCCAGCTTCGTATTTTCTAAGCATTAAATTCCACGCGGTTGTTGGTACCTTATTGTATAATGCTGTCGAGATTGGAATCTAATGAGCTTAGCATACTCTACTGTTTCAGTTCCACAGCCAAACGACAGGGTTCCGAGTCCGGAAACACTTATAAAAAGCTATAGTCAGTACAACAAAGACTGAAGATAAGATATGTAAGCTGATAGTCCAATCAATGGGCATCCTTCCTTCCATTGATATTTGTTTGATACTTTGATAAATAGAACCCATCAATACATTACTTCTTAGTTTGAAGAACTTGCCTGGTAAGTCAGCAGAATCTGCGGTATTAAACTTTATCATATTTTCCCACACAATGGGGTTTCTCGCTATTTCTGTAGGTTCTGGCATTCAGGCATATTAGGGCGACGGGTATGCTCCTTCATATAGCCTGGATAACGCTAGTATATATGTCTTATACAGCATAATGAGATGCTCAAGCTTTTGGATAGGATTGTTCTTACTCTCCATATATCCGTTGATCTTCCGGGACTTCATGCAATTTGAGGATATTCATTTTCCAGGCTCGTAGTGTCTATCTCATAACCAAAGAAGTTCGCATGACAACAATTATGCATTGGGAATCCTGCAAGATTGCCCCTGAATATTAAGCTCTCTTTGGCAAAGATCTTATATTATACAAACCGAATAGAGAATTCCTCTACCTCCATCAGTTTTTCAGCATCTTTGTTAGACAGTTAAGATCTTTAAAGAAAAGCTCTATTAAGTTCTTTGTTATTCAGACTATTGACGAAGCTGAAATTCAATTCACCCATTGTACATCATCATGGGATGGGATCGCTTAAGACATCTGATTACTAATTCAGGCAGCCATTTTTGACAGAGCATTATACTTAATGTGGATATTCTTCTTCTTTTGTTCAACATCTGCAGTTATAAGTTTAAAAAATAACACAAATACCGGGTGATTATCTATTCAAAGATCCATTACTGGGCTGGACATTTGATACAAGTAAGTTCTTTGCCCTTTTCCTAAAAACACCCAACTGAAATATTCAATCGAATTGTTAAACTTTTAGCCAATAAGGAACATCGATTCTTGAAAAGTCACATAACACATTTTTTTTTTAAATTAAATTCTCATGAGAAATGTATCTCAAAACCAATTCAACCCTAACTGTGACAAAACTTTATAAACATGTCATTTATCGTACCGTTGACATGGTTATTTTTGTTTGTCATTTAGAAATGTAAATTTCCAAGAACATTCATCTTCCTGCTGTTGAACCAGGTGTCATTTGTATTTGGGGCAAGTGCATCATCCGATATTCTGCCGACACATCATAATGTTATTCAACACCTGCGACCCTCATAAAATGTCAAGTTTAAGTTCCACCTACTGTCATAAAGAGTAAAATAAAATCAACCTCACCAGCTGTTGCCTTGAAAAAGTGATAATACTGCCTTCGGTTCATGCTGCCTCCAGCTTCACCTACATCTGCATCTCCATCTGCAGTTTCTATATTCTTCGAAGTCATTAATGACATCAGAACAAGTGCCGGTCTGACACCTTTTGACAGTTTGCACACGTATACGCTGTGCTCAGAGCCTCTATCACCACTCAAACAACTCACCATATTATCAGTGTAAACATACAAATGGAGAAGGTTAGTCCGGTTATGACGACGACGATGCAGCACTCGGCGGGCGTTCTTAATTTGAACAAAGAGAGCAGCTCACGGTTGGCCTACTTTCCTTAAATGAAGCCCATTACATCAACTATAAGCTCCACTACGCACGATGACGATGGCGGCGGTGGTGGCGGGCTGCCAGTCGGGGAATAATTTGCGACGCCTTTGCAAAATTCAGCAGCAAACGTTTTAATTAAAAGCCCTTGAGGCATTTAGCCTGGCGAGACTCCTTCACCAACATTATCAAACCAAAGGACCAGACTTAGACGATTCCATTTAATTTTCTGGAAATTTAATTCGGCGTAACAATGGCAACTTAATGTCGCCACCAATAAATGTTCCCGTTGAGCAAATTCATTCGTTCATTTACATCTCGAAAATTATAGAAGTGGAAAATGCTCGTTTTGAAAAAAGAAAACCAAGAAACAAAATAAATTTAATTGCAGCAGAACTGCGACTCGATGTCCTTGTGCTGAGAAGAGTTTCTTTCTCTTAACTTAAGATATTCCGATGATGAAGTCAGTCCAACCAAATTCCTTAAAATCTCGCTGGGGAAATTTATGACCAAAAACTTTATGGTCGGAAATTTGCAAAATGCAAATGAAACTAAGTTCCTTCATTTTCTTGCTTCCACTATATTCGTACCAGGATGTTGGATAGTTCATAGACTCACAGACTCACTATGTGTACTAGAAGGACGATGATGATGAATTGAGAACAATAAGTCCTATTGCTTGGAGTCGTTTTTCCAAAGATTGCATAGAATTTGTGACTTGAAGTTTGCTTTGGGAAATATGTAGGTATTTGCTGGTGCTCTGGGAAACTAAAATCTTTTCTCTTATTTATGAACTTGAAAATGTTTGATTTTTTTTTCTAATAAATCTGTTGAAGAAGCAAGATGATGAAAGTAATAATAAGTGCATTTATATAGGTTTAATTGTGTAGGGGAAAAGTTTTAATTTCTTTAAGATTTTGATGAAATTTCCTTCAACCATTGGGAAGGAGATGATTTTTTCCATTTTTGTTTTTCTAAAAATTCAGAAGCATCTCAAGTTCCGATTAGAAAATATTGGAAAACTTAAAAACAAAAAAAAAGTGAAATGACGTCAAGGGAGATGATGTTTTGCAGAAATAACAAATGTTGGTCAGAACCTCAACTTCTAAACTCTCAGCAATCATGTACGTCAAAAAATAGGTTTTCAAAGCTCTTTTCACTATTGTTGATAGGCTTTATTATTTGATATTGATGATATTTTATGGTAATCAAAGATTATGCTAATCAAAGGAGTCTTGTGTGATAACATTCGTGGAGTGTAGGCTGAAAAGCGTTCACATAATCAATAGCGTTATGCGCAGAACATCGGCTAATGACGAGATTGATTTTATGTTCAACACCAACCACGTAAGATTGAACATACAATATAATAAGAAGCCTTGAATCCATCGTATACTTACTTGATGAATTGAATTATCCCCAGTAAAAAAGTCTTATCTCCATTTATTTTTATTTTGTGTGCATTGAAAATCTTTCAAAAATAAATAAATTTGAGACGTGGCAAAGTCATTTTGCGAATTTCAAGTGTTCTTGGCCCACAAATTAAATGAAGTGAACCTAACATTTTCAACATAAGCATTGCAAAATTTACAAAAAAAATTGAGCACAGAAACTAATCTATTACAATCACATCATATTCTTGATTAAACTATACTATTTCACTAGTTCTGATAAAATTCTAGTTAATTTAATTAACTAATGTACCCAAAAAAACCAATCCTTCATCTTGCGCTGACTTCCGACTCATAAGCATTCTACCCTGCCCGTTTAAGGTCTTTGAAAATATTTTGTCGAAGCAGATCTCTAACCACATTAGCCGCCATAATTTATTCTCTTCGGTGCAATCGGGTTTTCGCCTTAATCATAGCTGTTCTACGGCAATGGTTAAGATACTTGACGACATTAGAATTCAGTATGGCCGTGGCACGATGGTTGTGTGCTCGCCTGTCAACCTCATCATCAAAGGTTCGATCCCTGCCGTCGTCTATGTCGTTTTAATTCCATTAAAACCTTCTAAAATTGTCATCCATGGGTTGCTGGTTAACTCATTACACGTTGTTCAGGCATAACACTAACAACATGTAATTGAGCTAAACTAGTATGCCCAACAAGGATGAACATGAATAAAAAATAATGTGAATTATAAGCGACTTAGAAATAAGACACGGCATTTCTCCGCTTTAGCAAAGCCGCCATCCCCGGAGATAAAAATATCTGAGACAACCACCAACAGTCTCAGAACATCGTGCCACACATCTTTCCTATCCTTCTTTCTCTTCATTAACTTCACGCCCGCGCTGTGTTGAAACATTTAAAGGGTAATCATAATCCCTTGAGCGCGGGTAGATTATAAAAATAAAAAAAAAAATAAAAATAAAGTATGATATAGATAAATTGACTATTTTATGTTTGCTTGATTTTTCCAAGGCCTTTGACCGAGTTAACCACGAGATCTTGTGTAAAAAACTGGAATTGTACTTTGGCTTCAGTAGAAGATCGGTATGCTTAATTAAAAACTACTTGGAACACCGAAGTCAGAGAGTAAAAGTTGGTGACACTTTTTCGGATTCAATGAATCTATACTTTCTGGTGTTCCACAAGGTTCAATTTTGGGTTCTTTGCTATTTTGCATGTTCATTAATGACCTCCCCCTAGTGTGCAATAATGTCATGTTGCATCTTTATGCTGATGATGTCCAATTATACCTTTCCACTCCATTTAACTTGTTGGAAGACCTTATCTACAGAGTAAATGAAGACCTTTTAGAGATCTACAATTGGTCATTGTGCAACGGGTTAACTCTTAATCCTGCTAAATCGCAGATCATTGCTATTTCTAAAAAGAAATTTGATGTGACAAATCTTCCACCTGTCTTTATTTCTTGTTTTCAACTTGAATTTGTTGAATCTGTCACTAATTTAGGCTTTAAAATAAATCGCACCCTCTCAGCAAATGATCATGTCAATCTCACCATCAGCCGAATTTATGGTGGTCCCCGAAAATTAAATCTTTTCTCCGCCTTGACACCTTTAGACACTAAGCTAAGGCTCATTAAATCTCTGTTGCTACCTATCATTGATTATGCTGCAGTGGTTTACTGTCGGCCTGATTCACACTCCATGCAGAAATTGGTTGTTGCTTTTAATGACATGGTCAGGTACGTTTATGGTTTGCGAAGATTTTACCACGTTTCCCAATATCATCAACTTGTCCTAGGATGTTCGTTCAAGCAATTTCTTGATTCAAGATGTTGCTTGTTTTTACATAGGATTATTCATATAAAGACACCACCTAATCTGTTTGATAAACTCCGCTTTGCGCGTTCTGCCCGAACCTTGAACCTCATAACTCACGCCTCTAATTATTTGAATTCGTCTAGACTTTTCTTTTTTATGCCATCAGACTATGGAACTCCCTGCCTATAATGGTAAGGCAAATTATAGGAACTATAAAGTTTAAAAAAGCATTATTTTTGAATTTTCGATAAGAATCATACTCAAACAGCAATTTGAAATAATCATTATCTGAAAAAAAAAGAAAATCTTACTCTAAATTTTCTTAAATTAATTACTTGAAGTTATTTTTAATTTTTAATTTGTTTATATTTTTATAATTTTCCTTTATCCGCACTATTTTTGTATAAACTCAGGTACTATAAAAGACAATGTCTTATTTGTACACCACTTTTAATAAAATTGAAAATTGAAATTGAAATCCCTTGTGGAATGAATGAATGAATTTGAAACTGTTTCCTTTTGGTTTTCCTTTTGCTGCATTAGTGGACAACATTTTTCTGGAATGTGGTGCGGTGTTTCCGGATGTGTATCTGCGTCTTACCGCACCAAGTAAAGCTAGGTGTCTTCTAAGTTTGCAGCGCGCACTTGTGCAGTTAGTATACCTGGCGCAAAATTGTAAACAGCCTATTATTAAGGTATTAGTATTATACTACTTAACACTTTGCTAACTTTAAAGGAGTTTACTAATTCATTGATAATTTTAAACATTTTCTAACTAGTATCGTACTAAAGCAATTTTTAATAAATTGCTTCTGAACGCACTGAAACAATGACAGTTCGTGCAAGAAATTAAGTAAACAGATCGTTTGTGGCTTTTGTAAATAGCACGATACTAAAAAAAAATAAAATAGGTATTCGATGATTTTATCTTTAATAAAAAGGTAGAAAAAGTATGATGCTATATTCGATTAAAATTTTAATAATCGTTTCCCTAGTTTCATACTAAAATAGCTTTAACATCGTACTAATCCCACTAAAATTTTGCGCCCCTTTTATTATTCTAAGGTTGTTCCTACTTAGTTTATGCAGTTTTTGTACTTCCGCTTGGAAGACGCTGGCTGGTGGACTGCCCCATCGGCATTGGAAAGTTTGGTTCTAGGCTTAAAGTTTTCTGCACTAGTCCCTTCCACTGTTCTCGATCGATCAGTGTACAACTTGAACTTGATGGTATCCCTTGTTATTTTAACATTTAATTGAAGCAAAGAAAAACAAATTAGCAAGATTTAAACATGACTACAGTTTTAATGTTTACCAGAATTTTTTTTTTTTTAACATGGTCTTCTGTAAATTTCAAGTTTGCTACATATTCATTTAAATTTTTTACAATTGATGTACCTGATGAACTTGCCTGAATTTTAGTTAACCTATCGCTGTATTTGTGCATTTAAATAGATCATCATGTTATTATTCTAACATTCCATCAAATAGTATGAAATGAAAAATCATATAGCCTGAAAAGACTGTTGATTTTACCGTTTGTTGGTTTTAACACACGTAAGCTCTAAGATCTTGTATCTTGTTAAATATTTAAAATGATTAACCATTGGACAGATAACAACCGAAAAATTCATTCCATTCTGATTTATTTTAGAAGATAGTTTCTCTGAGTGAAGAAATGTTGGAAGTTTCGAAAAAGTATTACCCTATCAATTTTTCAACTGAATTTTAATACCCATATTCCAAAAAATTGTTTTCTAGCTTTGGGCTCAGCTCAAATACACTAGCGAACTTAGGGAATAAGGTATATTGGGGTTAGTCTCTATTTCTAATAGAAAATGCGGGGTCAAGAATAGAGATACAAAGCTTCAGATTCAATCTTATAGTTTAATAACAAAATAAGAGATGTTCTGGAAAAAAGAAATAGTGTTACCTTTTTCATATTTAATTTAATGCCACTGATGTGACCAATTAAAAATCGAATAAAAATAAGATTGAATAGTTTGAGGCTCAATCATAGCCAAACTTTAAGCCATTCACGATATTTTAAGAACCGAGATAATATTATTGGTGAAAAATTATAAAGAGAAGTGGACTAAGACGGCTACCTTGGGGAACACTTGATATAATCTTCATTTTTTCAAACTTGTGTTTTCAATATTAACTTGTAAGGCTTAAGAAGATATGAGTAGGTAGAATGAAAACAAAATGTTTCAAGTTCTCGAGAGACTGAGTAATGGGTACGAACTAGACGTCTTTTGTTTGAGCTCCGCAAAAATTTAAGTGTAAATAAGTCTTAGTTAAAAGAAAAGTGTTTCTTAAAATATCAGAACTAAAACTATTAAAATTGTGCATCATCTACTAAACTGAATTTGAGAAATACCCCTGAAATATATTAAAACAAAAATATAATTTTCTTTTTTTGCCCAAATAATATATATAAAGTATCAAATATGTCAAGTGCAAATACTCAAGAGCGCCAGAGAAAGCTGAGATCCGAGAAAGGATTTTCCTCCTTCCCATCTCCTTCTCATTCACCCATGACACCAATGTCAACAACCAAATTATGGGATCGAATAGAAAAGCGACTTGATATTTTAACTAATAACATAAGTGATTCTATTGTAAAGCAAATAAAAGACTCCATAGATTTATTAAATAAAAGCCTATCGCAGCGCATAATGTCTCTTGAGAGTGAATTTAATGCAAAAATTAAAGATGTGGAAGAAAAATGCAATGAGCGGTATAATTTCATCGATAATGCTCTTCATGCATGCAATGATCGACTCACTCAGTTTGAAACTCAGTGCAACAACATCAATGCTCTCCAAGAAAAAATTTCTTTAATGCAATTACAACATCAAGCAAATGACAATGTTGTCTTAAGAGGAAAAGTTGATGCATTGGCCAGGCGCAATATAGCTGGGGACTTGGTAGTTCATGGTATCCCATTCAAAAACAATGAAAATCTTTCCGATATTTTTGAAAAACTATGCACAACTCTTAAACAGACAATATCAACACCTTTGCATATTTTCCGTACAACACCTGCAAATAAATCGGCGAATGGTCCCATAATTGTGAGGCTACCCCATGCAATGGTAAAAAAACAATTACTGATTGCTGTTGCAGATTTTTTCAAAACAAACGGGAGATCTGTTTCTCTTGATGATCTTGGATACGCCAGCAATAAATTTGTAAGAATCTATGAGAGTCTGACAAAACAGAATCATTCTGTATTTAAAAAAGCAAATGAACTCAGGAGAAACAAATCATTACACTCTGTATTCACAAGAGTTTTAGTTTTAGTTTTAGTTTTAGATCATTTCGCAATTTTGATTTATTGAATATCCAACAAAGTATAGAGGGAATTGGGTTAGGTAATATCTGTAATTTTGTAGATATTGACATGAAAGTCTCTGTTTTAACTGACATAATCAATGAACTTTACCAAACCTATGTTCCTGTAGTGACAAAAATCGTAAAGCCTCAAAGTTGTCCATGGTTTAATAGCCAAATAAAAACATTGATTCAAGAAAGAGAGCATTTTTTCAGAAAGTTTAAGCGAAACTCAACGGTATATAATAGATGTCAATACATTTATGCCCGAAACAAAGTTACCTCCTTGATTCGCTATACTAAACGTATGTATTATCTTAAGCGTCTTGACCCTAAGTTAAACACAAAAATCCTTTGGAAAAACTTGAAAAATGTTGGTGTGATCGAGAGTGAAATACCAAAATGCAATTATAGTCCTTTAGAAATGGGCTCAGTTCTTGTCCCAAAATCGACCTTTGCGGTGCCGTTTGAATTTGGAGATGATAACTCACCAGTATGCTTTGCATTTAGGTGTGTTAACAGCTTAGATGTTGAATTGGCGATTCGCTCGGTTAAATCCAATGCTATTGGACCTGATCACCTATCACCTAAGTTCATTAAATTAATTCTTCCTTTTCTTCTTCCCTGTCTAGTACATATTTTCAATTTTTGTATATACAGTTGTCAGTTTCCCGAAAAATGGAAATATGCTAAGATTATTCCAATTCCGAAAAAATCAAATCCTACAGATCCTTCGCAGTTTAGGCCCATCAGTTTACTACCATTTCTATCAAAAGTTTTTGAAAAGTTACTCGCCCAACAGATTCAAGAAGACTTCGATAGATATAATAAGCTTTCAAAGTGGCAATCGGGGTTTCGAAGGAAGCATAGCTGTGAATCTGCAGTATTAAAAGTAACCAACGACTTAAGGACAGCTATAGATCGTGACGAAATCAGTGTGATGGTGATGCTTGATTTCTCAAAGGCATTTGACTGCATAGATCATTCAATATTATTAAAAAAACTTAAAACCAATTTTCAATTTTCCAGGTCTGCTCTTGAACTGGTTTTCAATTACTTAAGAAACCGTTTTCAAACTGTAGTAACTGAGAAAGGAATCTCCAGTCCGTTTCTTGTTAATTCAGGTGTTCCACAAGGGTCGGTTTTGGGACCCCTTCTTTTCTGCGTCTTTGTAAATGATCTGCCTGATATAGTTATTAATAGTAATGTTCATATTTACGCAGATGATGTAATCATTTATTTGTCTAGAAGGCCTGGGTTAATCGAGGACTGTGTAGCTAGAGTCAATGAAGACCTATTACATATTCAGAATTGGTCTGATATTAACAAAATACGTCTAAACCCACTAAAATCTTCTGGTATGGTGCTCTCAAGAAGTGAAATATCTTTACTAGATTGTCCTACTCTTGATCTCAATGGTATAACTTTACCCTATGTACAAAGTGTTAAATATCTAGGTTTTATTATTAATAGGACATTGAGTTGTTGTGATGCTACTTCAGATACCATAAGAAAAGTCTATGGTGGATTACGAAGTCTTAGGTCATCTTCGAGTTTATTGCTTCCAAATATGAAATTGCTTCTTGTTAAATCCTTGTTACTACCATTTTTTACTTATAATTGTTTAGTTTATCCCTGTCTAGATTCTGATTGTAAACGCAAAATCAATGTCGCATTTAATGACTGCTTAAGGTACATTTACAACATACCACGGCATATGAGTGTTTCTAGATATAAAATGACACTGTTAGGAATGAGCTTGGATGATTATTTCGAATTCAGATCAATTCTTAAACTCCATTCCATAATTCATAATCATTGTCCTGAGTATTTGTATCAATATTTAACTTTCTTACCCACGCCTAGAGGTCTAAAGCTATTGATACCACGATTTGCATATACAGTAGGAGAGCGATCTTATTTTGTAAACGCGATTCGACTGTGGAATAATCTTCCACATCGATTGCAAAGAACAGTTTCGTCGGGGGTATTTCGGAAGAATCTTCGCAACCACATGTCACAACAATAAAAAAATAGTTTTTCTTAGGAATGATAAATGAACATTTTATTTTTATTTAATAGTCTAATTCATTCTATCTAATACAATTACACCTACCTATTATTTTATAAAAAACTATGTAAATAAATATTATTTTCCATTTATTTACACAACAATTTGTAATTTAAATTTTGATACTTATTATAAGATTCAATATCTTGAAGTACTATGTAATAACTTTAATACGAAATAAATGAAAAATGAAAATGAAATGAAATGTTTGTTGTTTGGTTGCTCTTAGTTCATTTTGGCAACAGTAAATTGAAGACAAAACCATGCTGTACTTTCGATAACTGTATCTTGGAAGAAAATAATTATACCCCTATAATTCTCTACACCATTTTCACTTGCGACATATTTGGCAAATAATGAAGTCATAAGAATAATCAAATTCGAGATTTTGATCAAACTTGAAGATATGCTAGACGAAAAAAGTGACAAATAATGTCTACAGCCTAAACGGCTTGGCCGAGATTCATTAAACATAATTGATAGCATTTTTAATTTCTTTTCACAGGTTTTTTTAAGACTAAAAAAAAAACGGCTTTTGTCATACAGTTTTTAAAATATATTTTCTTTTCTTAAAAACTGTTCCGAACATTTCATTTGGCAAAACTAAGCTAATGGTTGAAAATAAATTGCTGAAAATTAGTGATTAATGGTACACCCAAATATACTTTTTCCGATTTTTTTTTCAAAAATGGCACAACTGATGTTGATCAATCTTTGTATACTAAAGTCCTTAAAAGTTTGAATTATATTGTGTATTAAAATTTTCCAAAAAAATTTGTTTGGATTTAAAAAAAAATCGAATTGTTTTGAAAACTCTCTATTTCGAAACCCACATGTTTGATTTTTTCGAATCTTCACATTTAACAGTTTTTGAAAACTTTCTCCAAGATTGATGAACAAAATTTGTATTTTTACAAATTACAAATGCTTAAAAATGGTTTTCGAAAATCATATTTTGATAATTTGTATGGTCTTTGACTATCGTAGTACCCCTGAAGGTAATGGTTTGTGCGTTAGACTGTCATGCAGAAGGTCTTAGGTTCGATACTCAGCTGCTGCAAAAAAGAGGTGTACTGCCACTTGCGAGGAATTGACAAATCCTCAAAGAGTATTTCTTATTATATGAAGTGCTGTCATTACCCTTTCCGAATCGGAATAAAATTGTAGGTCCCCTCCATTCCTAGTAACACGCTTACAAGAATGGTTGAGAGTTGTAAGTCAATAGGTTTAGGCTCTCTACTAACATAATACGTTAATATGATACTCTAATTTTTGTAACTTTGTCTGAAAAGGCAATACTCTTGAAAAAATATTGTTATGTTTAGGTGGCATAGACTGGGAATTGAGCGCAGTCCAAAGCACAAACCATTAAGTAATCGGGTGCTACCTTTTAAAAGAAAAAGTTATTTGTTAAGGTGTCTTCACACCAGAGAAACATTTCAGGAAACATTTTTTAAAAACCGTTTCTGAAATGTTTCCCATTTGTTTAAAAAACATTTCAGAAACATTGCAGAAACATTACAGAAATGTTTCTGATTTGTTTTTTTGGTGTGGACGCTTTGAGAAACATTTCTGAAATTTTTCATTGTTTCCCATTGTTTACAGATTGAGTTTTCTGTAATTTTTTTCCTCGCCTGTGTTGCACTTTAAGCGCATGAAGTTTTTTCTACTTCATCTTTATCACAATTTATATTTTTGCAAATTTCAGATATAATCGGCTTTTTTGATTTTATTTTTAATATTTTTCGTCAAGAGTCGATCCCACAAAACTTTTTTTATTTCATAAATTTTTATCAATTGGATAACATTCTCGTTGCTCCACACTTTTCGCGACATTTTATATTTATATTAATAACCTTTCACGCACTTTCTACCTTTGTAAATGCTTGGGAAACAAATAAAGTTTCCCATTCGGAATGGGAAACAGAAAAAAACATTTCAGAAATGTTTCGCGAGCGTTCAGACCAAAGAAACATTTTTGAAACGTTTCAAAAACATTTAAGAAACATTTCAAAAACATTTCAGAAACAGAGAAACATTTCTCATAATTTTTTTCCTCATTTCAGAAACAGAGAAACATTTCTGAAATGTTTCTTAAATGTTTCTGAAATGTTTCAAAAATGTTTCTTTGGTCTGGACACACCTTTATAATTCTCAGTGGAATAAAGGACCTGTAATTCGTTGATAGGTTTAAGTCAAATCTGTGGAATTTCACATCATTATAATGAAAACAAAATTCAAAAACTTTGGATATCAAATCATTTATAAATAGGTGAGTAAGATTCTTTTGCTCGGAAACGTATCTCTTTGTTTTTAACTGTCTCTTTTTACACATTTGCCTAGGCCTAGTTCTTTAGTTGAATTCTACATTTACCCTCTGCCACTAATCATTTACATTTACGTTTCTAGGACACATTTGCGTGTTTTTCATTAAATATGTAAAGGACTCCTCTTTGTTTCTCCTTTTAAGGAATCGATATTTGTCAGGACTCTTAACTTCTTTTTTCCTCCCCTTAACGTCTCATAGGTAGTTGGTATACAAAAAAGTCCTAGAAGTAACCTACATTCTGTAACACCTTAGAAACTAGTCCTACGCAATGTACATATTTCTTTATTCTTCTTCATCACCTGCGTTAATTGGAATCTTTTGAGAAGTCAAAGAGCCTTTAGGGGAAAGTACCCCCTTGTTTTTCTTTTTTTGTAATAAAAGCCTGCTTTCCTATAAGCAATTTTTTTCGCTTAAAACTTGTTCAACTTCGATAGAATTCTGAAAGATATCCTTTAAAACACGTCATGTTTATATAAAACATGACCAAATCGAAGTCATCTCTGATATGGTTCCTTATTGAAGAGATCTTTATTGATGTCAAAGCAAAAGTTTAAATGATTTTCACCCAACACAAAAGCAAGACCTTGTCCTGCTGTTGACAAATATACACTGGAATGGACAAGTTTTCGAAGAGGGTACATACGAAAGAAAAGAAAACAAAACATTAAGGATATCTGGAAAAGTTTTGACCATCCGCTATATATAGAAGAACGAAGAACTAACAACAACCATCACTGTATAGTCATTTGAGTCAATTTCAGTGACAGCTATGTTGGAGGACAATACTTACGGCAAAAGATGGTTATAGGCGGAAGCCTGTATCCTTGCATTAGAATTTTCTATCCGGAATTGAACCAGGGGCGGATTTCAAAATTGGACCTTTTGAAGAATATCTTGACTTTATACAGTTCTTTTTCGAAGATATTTCATTGATTTTATTTAGCCAGCATAACGAGATATCTAGCAGTTATTTTCTTACAGCAAATTTAGGTTTGGTAGACCAAATATGATACTTTAAGGCTTCAAAATTGCATTCGACAGTGCTTTTGTTCAGGAAGGGCACCCTATATATAGATTAATAGTTATTCAAAGCAACATACGATAATTTCTAGGGTCATGTTCTGCACAGAGAAAGGTTGACAGAGAAGTCTCAAATACCAAGTAGAGTTAGACAAGGCTGTAGACTATTGACACAACATTTTACTTGGTATAGGTTTCGTGTGAAAAAATAATCTAATCAAACTGAAAACTACGATTCATGTCCAACAAAGCGGTTTTCGCCATATCGTGTGTATCGGTCTGTACATCCATACCTTTCGGTGCATTAATGTACGTCGAGCTTAAACAGGTGGACCAATTTGCTTCAAACTTGATGTAGATACATGCGACTCCCTAGCGTGTAAATTTGAATTTTTCTGTTTGCCGCAAATAAAGCAATTAGCTCCTAGAAGCTTCTGGCTTTTTTGAATTACTTCTTACGATTTTGACTTAACTGGCCTAAGTGATTATTTCTGATTTTGTTTTTATCAATTACCCAGACGAGGTACCATCATTTTTTTATGCGACCTTGCAAAAAAACTTAAAAAACTAACTGAAAAAATCTGTGGCTGATTCATTACTGCAAAAAGTCGACCTTTTTTCGTGATCTAGTGATCTTTCTTTCGGATGTTATACAATTACTGACCAATGAGATAGCATAAATTTTTGCGAATATCCCCCAAATGAAGGCCTTTGAAAAAAATGAGACTCAAAAAAACTTTAAGCCTAGCTTACAAGTTATCTAGAGATGAGCAATTTCTAAGACTAGTTGATATTTTTTGACCAATTACTGGCCAATTAGATGGCACGATTTTTTTGTGAATATCCTACAAATGAGTACCTTAGAAGAATGAGGACCTTGAAAAAAACTTGAATTTCTAATTACAATATTCGGGCTGACTCTTGAAAAAATTAAGACCTTAACAAATTTGAAGTCTTGCTAACAAGTTCTCTAGAGATGAACAATTTCCATAACTAGTTGAGATTTTTTGACCAATTACCGGCCAATTAGATGGCATAATTTTTTTTTGCGAATATCCCACAAATGAAAAATGAGGCCGTTGAAAAACTTTAAGTCTTGCTTACAAGTTCTCTAGAGATGAGCAATTTCTAAGACTAGCTAACATTTTTTGACCAATTACAAATGAGTACCTTTGAAGAATGGGAGCTTTAAAAAAAACTTAAATTTCTAATTATATGTAGGTATATTCGGGCTGACTAAATTCTAAAATTAGCTGACCTCTTTTGAAGAATGGCCAATTAGATGGTATGTATTTTTGTGAACATCCCAAATATAGTACAAAATCCCAGTGCTTGTACTGCTTTCCTTTTACTTTTCTGTCTTAAAACCGACTGTAACAGAAACAGCTTTGTTTGGGTCATAAATGAGGATTTTCTAATTTACATCACCGCCCTCAGCAGTGCTTTAACTGTTGTTAACATATTAAATCCGCTATTGTGTAAAACCACATTGCACTCAAACGTCTTTTTGTTGTCCTTTGAACTTTGAATTGATGCTGCTGTGGGGTGTTGTTGTTGTGTAAACGTGCGTTTGGGCTTTATTTAGAGTTGTCCTTTTAAATAAAATCCGACAAAGATTTTATAATAAAACTTTGCATAGGAAGTCCTTTGGATGATGGCCGTCAAGGATATATTGAGCTAACATTGTAGAACCATGATGAAATGGAAAGGATTCTTCGTTCTTGAAAATCAAATAAAAAAAAAAGTTTAGACCATGACAACCATGCCGACGACGACGATTACTATATAGAATGACATAGCAAGAAAAGAATGTCAAAGACGAAAAGGAGCTCAAGTTTTTGCATGCAGGATATTTCATCTCTGCTCTTTCTATAGTACAGTGTTCTTTGAATACGATTGTATTGCAATGGATTGCGGGATGTTCTATGTATACATATTTTGAGTGTACTTTCATGCAATAACAAGTGGTTATGTGGCTTTTGGTTCAGAAACTTTCCTCTTTTCCATACTTTGTCGGCAGTGATGGTGGCTTTGGGCTGCGTCGGTCGTTTTCTTTTTCAAAAACTATGGTTAGATAATTGTGAGATGGGAGAAAAAAGATCATAAAAGTTTGTAATCACATTTTGGTTTTTTTGTTTTTTTTTTTTCTGGGGAAAATTTATTCGAGAATTTCATAGTTGACTTGAATACAAATGAATATTGAAATATTTTCTCCTGTCGATGCAATGACCAAACTTGCATGATTATAAAGTTTTACTGATGTCATAGAGCAGAGTATGTGTTGTGCATGTTAAAATGGAAGTCCCTTGGGGTTAATTCAAAGCCAATAAGTTACAAATTATAACTTGAAGTTTTTAGGTTATTTCTTAAATATTTTCTCAAAAGAGGGAAACTATTATTATTAGTCAGAAGATGTTATAATTAAGTTTGCGTTGATGTACATATATAAATATTTAATAGGAAGGCAGATATGTTGAGCACGAGAAAGCTAGCCTTGGAGTTTGCCATTTTGATACCATAAATCGTTTGATATCTCGTTATTGTTTTTAAGTTTTTATTTTTTTATTTGTTTTTTTTATTTTTTTATTAATTTTATTGATTTTATTGATTTTATTTATTTTATTTATTTTATTTATTTTATTTATTTTATTTATTTTATTTATTTTATTTATTTTATTTATTTTATTTATTTTATTTATTTTATTTATTTTATTTATTTTATTTATTTTATTTATTTTATTTATTTTATTTATTTTATTTATTTTATTTATTTTATTTATTTTATTTATTTTATTTATTTTATTTATTTTATTTATTTTATTTATTTTATTTATTTTATTTATTTTATTTATTTTATTTATTTTATTTATTTTATTTATTTTATTTATTTTATTTATTTTATTTATTTTATTTATTTTATTTATGTTATTTATTTTATTTATTTTATTTATTTTATTTATTTTATTTATTTTATTTGTTTTATTTATTTTATTTATTTTATTTATTTTACTTATTTTATTTATTTTATTTCTTTTATTTCTTTTATTTCTTTTATTTATTTTATGTATTTATTTTTTCTCGGAATCTGGTTTCTGATGAACTGCATTTCGGGATTTTAGTCTGATGACTTACTTAATTGAAATTCACTCTGTTCGTCAAAACTGAATGTGAACTGTAGGGGTAGGGCCGATGGAAGTAAATTGGAATATGCTTACATTTTTCTGTGACGCCACGCGTTCCCAGTGAATTTATACTGATCATATTATGTAAAATTGGCTGGTGATCGGCTGGTGATGACTTTCAGGATGAAATATTATTATTAATGTTGATCTAATGTTCTGTGGTATGAGGGTAGTAGAAGTGACGGTTATTTTTCAATATTTGCTGCTTAACCAGAAAAGCAGAGATGTCTGCTGCGAAAGTAATGAAGAAAATTGTGTAGCATGGAACCCTTTGTTACAATCTGTGTATGTTCAAAAAACGGTGTGCCCGAACTCAGTTTGACTTTGTAGCAATCAGATCAAGAAAAATTTGTGCAATTTTCTGTAATATTTTCCATATACATACATATGTATGTATGAATATATAAAATGATGATATGGTATGTAGGCACTCGATTGAGTGGCAAATGTGAGGCCTGCCAAGCGCCTATCGGTTATTCTGGCTAAATCAAAAATGAGGACATTTTTATATCCATTAAAAACAAACTTAAGTTAGAATTCCTACTATAGTCTGTCAAAACTCTTCAAATCCAGAAATCTCACCATAACTTCAAAGCTGCTGCTGTACAGGACCATGGTCCTGCCAGTACTCATATATGGATCCGAGACTTGGGTGCTTAGCAAAAGGCACTCCGACCTCTTAGCTGCGTTCGAGAGAAAAGTCTTAAGGAGAATTGTTGGCCCCATATGTGAGGAAGGACGATTCCGGAGACGGTACAATCATGAACTGTACGCCATCTACCTTGAAGCAGATATCGTGACAAAAATTAAGCTAGGTAGACTCCGGTGGGCAGGGCACCTATCTCCTAGCTGATGAAGTTAGAGTTCCGGCTTCGGTACAGAATCAGACAGACACTTGATACTATAACAATATGTTTAGACTCAAAATCAAAATATTCCTCATCAACTGGATATTGGTGTCCGTTTGAATGCTGAATTAAAACTTACTACACACTCAGCACTCAACATTTTATTGAATTTCAACCGGTCAGAAACACCAAAATGCAATCCTTAAAACGTGCAAAATTATCATTTGGAAAAAATGCCCATAAGAAATTACTCAAAGCTCGATTGCCCCGATTCTGCGACATTTTCGAGGTTAGTGGCAAAAATCCAATTGATCGCTCCACGAACAATATTTCGTTCCTGCCGATTCGGAAAGAAGATGCGATTTCATATGACTTCTTCAATCTCTTTTTAGAGCATTGGTGACTATATTCAACAAATCTGCTCAGCTAACATGCAATAGATATTGACATCATCAACTGTTTCCAACGTTCTTAAATAGAGTCCGTCAGGGCGGTTGAAGATCAAATGAAACTTGGTGATGGTTTTTCTTCATGGCTGCGGTAAGGCTCGTCAGTCGCCAGGATTCTCCCCAAAGAAGCAACAAAACGTGGACTTGGAGGATCTAAGCTCCGTATGAAAAAGAATTTATTAATACTGCTTAACTCTCACGCAATTTATTTCTTAATTATCATTTCTTACACGATATTTCATAAAATGAAGTTTACAGTATTTTTTTTATTAAGATAAATAGCATGGTATGTCGTATAATACAATATTCAATAGCTTATAACTAACACGGTACTTTATAAAATGTGCCCTCAGCACGCAACCTGGGGAATAAAACGGTCGGAAACTCTTTGAAGAGAACCTTGTTCAGCCCTGTCCTTAAAGAATAAATACTAAGTAACCAAGCGGCCGAGAATCCTCACAGGGAACCCTTGTCTCTAGTTTGTTGCAACCTAGGAAACAAAACGGTTGGAATTGTAGAAGGAGAATCTGTCCAGTGAGCTTCTTGAAGAGGAACCCAAATGAACTAGACGATTAGGGGACAAAACGGTTGGAACCCTCGGAGGATAACCTGTCCAATGAAGAGGAGTTCACAGGAATGAAACGATCGGATTAGTAAATAACTAAGTAATAAATAATAATCCTAATAACAATAAAGAGGCTTCCCCTAATCCCAATCTAAAAAAAAATGTAGATCGGCTTCACAAGCAGAGTAATGCTTCTTTGTCACCGAAATGCCTTATAAAAGGTTTTTCTTTACAGCCCGATCATAAATTCTCTATACACTAGATTGGTATCCACACTTGGATAAGAATAACAGACGATTTGTCATTTTCTCAATTTCGTCTTCCAAATATGCGACTATAAGTCAATGTGAATTGAGAAGTCAAAATTGTATGGAATTCCAATTTAGTGATGATTACATGACTTCAGGTGTACAGTGAATGCGTATAATGCTAATTTAATAAGGCGGTATGTAGGTGTTGTAGCGCTTCGTTACAACTTGTTTGTTTTGAAGTGACAAAACCAAGTCTATTCTAATCACTAATAAAAATACATCTGTTCTCCGACTAGGACGGGTATTTATTTCTGTTTGCGAAGGGGGTGAATTCTAAGAGTTCTACCAAGAAGTGGATGTAATACAGCAAGTCAACATTCTTGCAAAGAGAGTTTTCGAATCCCAGCTTACAAGTTCGAGGCCGTAAGAAAGACCGAACCTCAGGTTTAGAGACCAGAGCACTTGGCCAGATGATGGAGAGCTACTACCTTGGTTCAGGTAGACCTGGTAGACCCTCTTTATGGATTGGAAACAAACGAGATAAGCAAGTACATATATAAGTAGGCAGTTCAAAATTTGTATTAGACTTCAAATCTTAGTTTTTTTTTTTTTGTAATATTTGACATATTTAATACAGATAATATAAAAAGTTAAATCTAACTATAGAAGTTTATCAACTCGTTTTTAATCTTATTTATCCGGATATAATACAAAATAAGAAGCGGATCTATTACAATGAATAGTCACAATTAATATACAAAAGAAGCACTAATGGTTCTTTTTGAAAGTAATTAGGATAAAAACATCTCATAAAATACTAATCCCTGCCTTCCCCTAGGAAAACCACTACAGAGCCGCTTTACAAAAGTTTTGTCGGAAAAACTTTCCCGAAAAATTAAGGAAAAAAAGAGATAAACCTTCAAAAATGTAGTAGATACGTAGCCCAGTTCTTTAACTAGGTAAAGATAACTTGCAGTGTTTTTTATTCTTTAAACACAACAAAAATTAAAAAAAAAAACAAACAAGTCAATAAAAAATTGTAAAGGAAAAGTTATTCTTCCAGAGCACTGTTGTTGAGCTAAGTATACAACCGGATGAAGCAAAATAATAGAAAAAAAATAAAAAAATATAAAAAACCAACAAGCGGTATCAACATATATATATATACCCTATTTCGGTAGAGGGCGGAAAATAGTTCGTCCACTAGCACTGGACGAATACAACAACAAATAATGGTTTCACAGTTATTGTTCATTTAAAAGATATTAGAATGGAAAGCCTTGTCTTGCCTCTCGCCTTGTCTTGAAAAACAGCAAAAAAAAAAAACAGCAACAACAATAACAGCAGAAGGGAGTCTTTGTTTGCTTGCAGGACCCTTGTTGCGTTCATATCTCCTGTAACGAACTTTTCAAGATTACATCCTGCACTTATTTGAACAAGGAAGAGCAAACACAAGTGGATGTCAGAGAGAAGAGATGTGGGATGGAAAATAAAAGAATCTCTTTCCATATTTTTTGATTAAACTTTGGGGCAAGTTTTTGTGCAGTTGTAGTCCTGTAAGGTTCAGGGTTTTCGTTCAGGGTTTTCGCAATTTCCCAGCTTCTGTGTGAGTATGGCTCGGTTTTTTTTTGGTGACTTCCACTCTCTCCATGTTGCACTAATGACTTTTTCAATCCTTTCGCCTTTAATCCTCATTTGCGTCAGATTGTTGTTTTTTTTTTACTTTTTTTCGTTTCATCTTTTGCTCGTCAGTATCTATTTTACTCTCAACGAGATAAACGTATATAATAAAGAAAGTTTTTCGGTGTCAAATAATGTCACTGTGATAGTGCAGATGACTGATGAAGAATGTACGGTAGGATTATAGGGTAGAGATAGATGTAATAGGAAACAACTTTGTTTTGAAGTTTAAGCTTCAAATCACATTCATTCTATCAACAGAGCAGGAAGGTTAAGTCTTATGCTGTTGAAGGAGGTTCAGAATGAACATCATATTTGAAATTTTCAAAGTTTTATTACAAAGAACATCCTTTCACAGGATCTTACAATGATGCACTTGACAAGAGCAATATACTGTTGCGAACAGAGCTTTATACTCCTACAGCGCCATCTGTTGGGAATTACATATCTGCTTTGTGAGGGAACAAAACAAAAAGCTCTTTTCCATCGCATCTAAATTTCCCCTAATTCCAAAGTACTAGAACATTCTACCCCCATAAGAATTTCCCCTTCTGGACAAGAACCTTCTAGAACAACTGGTTTGAGTATAAAAGGGAGTGTTCACGGTGAGCGGAACACAGTTTATTTTCGATTATGAAAGTGTGCAAAGCTGAACTATTGGATTGTGGAAAGTGTAATTAAAAAAAGTGGATTTAAGTTGGAATAAAAGTATTAGAGTTGATTATAAATTGAGATTTATTGTTTTGATTCGAAAAGTGTAAATAAAGAAGAAATATTAGAAACAGTAATAAGTTTTATTTAACGAACCTAGCAAAAATATTACATTGGTGTCAGAAAAGTGGAATAAAACTTATTGTGCAGTGAAGTGTACGGAAAAAAAAAAAATGAGCAAGTTACTGAAAGAGCTCAACTGTAATGAGCTGAAAAGTGAATTAGGCAAGCGAGAACTTTCTAGAGCAGGATCGAAAAATGAGCTTGTTCTGCGTTTGGCGGAATATTTGAAACAACAAAATGAAGACCCGGACATTTTCGTCTTTGAAGCTGACTCTGAGGAAGCAGACGTAAGTAAAAATGTAGATGTTTCAAATATGTTTAGTCTTCTGCTTGAGCGTCTCGAAGAGCAACGAAATGAACAAAAGAAAGAACAGGAGAATGTACAAAAGAATGTTCTCGAACGTTTCGAAGAGCAACAGAAGAATGTTCTCGAACGCCTGGAGAAACAGCATAGAGAACAAAAAGACCTTCTCGAAGAACAGAGAAACATGCTAGAAGGCAAGCTTGTTAACATCGAAAAGAATGTATCTGCACTTGATGAACGTGTTTCATTGTTGGAGAATCAAGCCGAACGTGTTTCATTATTAGAGAATCAAGTCGACAACAAAATGGAGACGCTTTCAAAAGAGCTAGATCGCATTCGAAATATAAAGATTCGGGAAAGTTCTGGGGAAACTTTGAGAAAAAAAGAGATGAAACCTCCAACCTTTGATGGACAGACTTCTTGGTCTATATACAAGAAGCAATTCGAGGCAGCTTCCACAACAAATGGCTGGGATGAGGCTGACAAGTATATAGCCTTAACTCTTGCTCTTAGAGGAGCAGCTGCTGAGTTGTTGCAAACCATACCAGCAGATAAGAGCGGCGACTTCAATTCCTTGGTTTTGGCTATAGACAAACGCTTTGGTAACAGCCACATGAAAGAAGTCTTCAAAGTGCAACTCAATTCCAGAGTTCAGAAGAGGGGCGAAACTCTACAACAACTGCAAGCGGACATTGAAAGGCTTGTTCATCTTGCATACCCAGATGTTGGAGAGGAAATTTGTAACCAGTTCGCAGTTGAGGCATTTGTTCGCGCCATTTCTGATATACATCTTCAAAGGGCCGTGCGAACTGCTGGAAAACGAACGCTTTCTGAAACATTAGCATTTGCCTTGACAATGGAAGCAGCTGAGCAAGCTTCTCACGGAGTACATCGACTTAGAGAAGCCATCGTCGAAGAATGCTCATGCCAAAGAACTGATGTCCAAAGGAACCAACGAAACGGACTTGCAAAGTGCTGGAATTGCAACAAAACCGGACATTTACAGCGTCAATGTCGATTACCACCAAGAAGAGCTTGTCAACATTGTGGACACGGAGTTTCAACCCCAGAACAAGGTAACAATAACATCAGTGTTACTTCCCGAACAGTTTCCCAACAGGGAAACGAGTTCGAGGGGCAGAAGCTGGTTTCTGGTATCGATGGCCCCAGAAACACTATCCAGGTCTCTCAAACTAAGCGAGACAATAGAAGTCTGACTGTCGAGGCAACTTTAAATGGCAACAAACGTGTGGTCACCATCGACACCGGTGCCACAGCCTCCATTGTGCGTCAAGACCTAGTTCACCTGAATTGGCTACACAACACCAATAGTTACCGTCTAAGAACTGCCACAGGAGAAGCAGCTAGGGTTTATGGGGAAATCCGACTTAGAATTCGAATTGCAGATCTAGAATTCTCACACAAATTTTTGGTGGCAGATATATGTGACGAATGCATCATAGGCATGGACTTCATGAAAGAACATCGAGTAATTTTGGATATTGGCAACCAGGTACTCAAATACCAGAATACAGAGATTCCAATGATCTATGGGCACGAAGGAACAACAACTCTAAGGACTGTCATCAAAGAAGACGTGATTATTCCTACTTCTTCTGAGGTATTCGTTTGGACAAAAGTAGAAGGTGAGTGTGGACGCCATCGATACCTAATGGTGGAACCAGGCCCAGATTGTTCTTCCCAAAACGTCATCATTGGGAAGACACTTGTGGCTCCGAAGAACAATATGGTCCCCGTACGGATACTCAACACCAAACCGTACGATGTGAAGTTAGTGAAAGGAGAAGTTATCGGTAAGTGCGAATCTGTCGCAGCCATAACACGAATTGACGCTGAAACACCGAGAACGACATTAAACCCTGAGGAGCTCAATAGCATCAAGGCAAAGATACTTAATTCATCTAACCTAGACCAACGTCAGGTTAAAACGGCAGAAAGCCTTCTGAACGAGTATGCTGACATTTTCGCTTCACCAAACGGAAAATATGGAAGGACACAAATGGTGCAGCATCGAATAAACACAGGAGATGCAAGGCCCATTCGTCAGCCCGCAAGACGTCTGCCACTGGCCAAACAAGGTGAAGCTGAGGAAATGATTACCACCATGAAGAAGGATGGTTTGATTGAGAACTCCAAAAGTCCTTGGGCGTCACCAGTGGTCCTAGTCAAAAAGAAGGACGGAAATACACGGTTTTGTGTTGACTACCGAAGGTTGAATGACGTAACCAAGAAAGACAGCTACCCCCTGCCAAGAATTAGTGACACCTTAGATGCGATGGAAGGAGCACACTGGTTTTCAACACTGGACTTGAAAAGTGGATATTGGCAAGTTGAAATTCACCCTGAAGACCGAGAAAAGACAGCGTTCTCCACAGGTAATGGGCTCTGGCAGTTCAATGTGATGCCATTTGGTCTTTGCAACGCTCCGGCAACATTTGAGCGTTTGATGGAGTGTGTCCTTCAAGGTCTGACGTGGAAAACTTGTCTTGTCTACTTGGATGATGTTATCGTTTATGGAAAGACATACGACCAACACTGTAAGAACCTAAAGGGTGTGTTCCAGAGACTTCGAGAGGCTAACCTTAAACTGAACCCAGAAAAATGTGCACTGTTCCAGACTGAAGTAAAGTATTTGGGACATATCATCTCGTCCCAAGGAGTCAAGACTGATCCTGAAAAAGTTGACACCGTCAAAAATTGGCCAACACCACAGGACAAACATCAACTACGAAGTTTTCTTGGTCTTGCTACTTATTACAGACGTTTTGTTAAGAACTTTGCCGGAATTGCGAAGAGTTTGCATCAGCTTACGGAAAAGAACAAGCAGTTTAAATGGTCAGGTGAGTGTGAAAAAGCCTTCCAAGAACTGAAATACCGTCTATGCAATGCTCCGGTGCTGATCTATCCGACTCCAGGCAAGCCTTTTATCATTGATGCTGATGCAAGCAACGTAGGAGTCGGCGCTGTTCTGTCACAAGTGCACAATGGCGAAGAAAAGGTTGTCGCCTATTTCAGCAAAGTACTGTCAAAGACCGAAAGAAACTACTGTGTGACCAGAAGAGAACTCTTGGCACTCATCTTGGCAACGAAACACTTCCATAAATACATCTATGGACAGAAGTTTCTTCTACGAACCGATCATGGTGCTCTTAACTGGTTGCTGAACTTCAAGAACCCAGAAGGACATGTCGCAAGGTGGATAGAAAGACTGCAGACTTACGATTATGAAATCCAACACCGAAAGGGAAAGCTGCACTCAAATGCCGACGCGCTATCCCGAAGGCCTTGTAAAATAGACTGCAAGCATTGTAGGCGACAAGAAGAAAAGGAATCCATCAACATTTTGCGAATAAGGGCTGACCCCATTTGTGGATGGAGCAATGAGGAAATAAGATCTGCTCAACAAGAAGACCCCGACATTGAACCTCTTCTCGCATGGAAAGAACATGAAGAAAAACCCGCATGGAATGACATTTCCGATAGGAGTCCAGTTTTAAAGGCCTATTGGGCACAATGGGACTCACTTCATGTGCGAGAAGGTGTTCTTCGGCGTAAATGGGAGTCCGCTGATGGTAAATCCTATGTGATGCAGCTTGTGTTACCTCAATCAAAAATTAAAGAGGTTCTTCGAGAAATGCATGATGGACCTTCAGGAGGCCATTTGGGAGTCAACAAGACGTTAGAAAAAGTGAGACAACGATTCTACTGGTTGCATGCAAGAGACGACGTTGAAAAGTGGTGCCGAAATTGTGACGCTTGTGCTGCAACCAAAGGCCCTGGTAGAAAACTGCAAGGAAAAATGATGCAATATAATGTTGGCTCACCGTTTGAAAGGATTGCTGTTGATGTAGCTGGCCCATTTCCGGAAACGAATGATGGAAACAAATACATTCTGGTGCTAATGGATTACTTCAGCAAATGGCCTGAGGCATACGCTATCCCGAACCAAGAAGCCAAGACCGTGGCCGACCAGATTGTGTCTAACTGGGTAAGCAGGTTCGGTGTGCCTATGGAGCTCCATTCTGACCAAGGAAGGAACTTTGAGTCGAACATATTCCAAGAGGTGTGCGCGTTCCTTGGCATTAAGAAAACGAGAACCACACCACTTCACCCGCAATCTGATGGAATGGTCGAGAGATTCAACAGGACGTTAAAAGAGCACCTCACTAAGGTCGTAGGCGACAACCAAAGAAACTGGGATAGGCACATACCACTATTTTTGATGGCCTATCGAAGTGCAGTACATAGCTCAACAGGACAAACACCATCTGAAATCCTGTTCGGAAAAAGCATACGCCTGCCTAGTGAGATAAGGTTTGGACACCCACCACAAGAGTCTCAGGAAACAGGGGATTACGTGAGTGACCTAAAAGAGAGGCTAATCGGCATCCACGAAAGGACCAGGACTAGAATGAGCACTTACAGCGATCGAATGAAGACAAGGTACGACACAAGAGCAAACACGACAGGATTCCAAGTAGGAGATCGTGTATGGCTGTATAATCCACATCGTCAAAAGGGATTGTCGCCGAAGCTTCAACAAAACTGGGAAGGCCCTTATACTGTCGTCACGAAAATCAATGATGTCGTTTACCGAATTCAAAGAGGGTTAAGAGGAAAGCTAAAAGTTGTGCATAGCGATCGACTGCACCGATACAGTGCCGAAGCTGATGATAGAGTTGTTCGGGACGAACAATCTTAAGAAGGGGGCAATGTTGCGAACAGAGCTTTATACTCCTACAGCGCCATCTGTTGGGAATTACATATCTGCTTTGTGAGGGAACAAAACAAAAAGCTCTTTTCCATCGCATCTAAATTTCCCCTAATTCCAAAGTACTAGAACATTCTACCCCCATAAGAATTTCCCCTTCTGGACAAGAACCTTCTAGAACAACTGGTTTGAGTATAAAAGGGAGTGTTCACGGTGAGCGGAACACAGTTTATTTTCGATTATGAAAGTGTGCAAAGCTGAACTATTGGATTGTGGAAAGTGTAATTAAAAAAAGTGGATTTAAGTTGGAATAAAAGTATTAGAGTTGATTATAAATTGAGATTTATTGTTTTGATTCGAAAAGTGTAAATAAAGAAGAAATATTAGAAACAGTAATAAGTTTTATTTAACGAACCTAGCAAAAATATTACAATACATATGTACTTGAAGAGTAATTAACAATGAAAAAGATTCCAAGCAATTTGTTGGAGAAATCTAGTACATTGTAACTTAACAAGAATGCACTTGAAAACTTTACCTTTTGAGAAACATTTTTTCGTAAATATGTAGCTATGTTAAGAATTTAATTAAAATTAACGTTTTTAATTTGAAAAAAATAAGTTGGAGTCTTATTGTTTTGTAACTATTTGTAAGGTTCATTCGATTTTTTGAGTTGTGATATAAAAAAAGAACAACAATTCCAAATTAAAATAGAAAACCTGTTATTTCGAAAATTAGATTTTAAACTCTATCCCTGTTTTTGGTTTTCATTTAAGACGGAACCACACTTATGTGGTATGTTGTTTCGAAAACTCTCGTGTTCTGATTACTAACATTTTCTTCTTTTTTCGGTAAAGAAAAGATAGTGCACTCCTAAAGAGAGACATCTCTGTTCAATAAGGAGCGTAGGTAAATATTTACAGTTTGCAACACAGCAAGTTGAATTAGTGTGCACAGTTAAAGACATAATACAACACACCACTCCTCTATACACCACACCAGAAAAGTGTGATTCCTGCTTTAGTTTAGTTTATGGGTACTGTCTGAACTGATAGTGAAATTCTTCGTCAAGTTATAACATTATTTATATTAATGACTTAAGGCCCAAATAGAATAGGCATCAGCAAACACAAGTTAATGTCGAAAAGCTGACGAAGATTAGCTAAGGTTTTAAAAACTACCTCTTATAGACATAATTGACTTACGCTCTCATAAGCAAACATTTGAAAACTACTTCCCACTTTCCTACCTAGCTAGCTAGGAAAAATACTTTGGCGTCATGAAACACTTTATATAAAACATAAATTATTGGATCAAGGCGTCTCAATAAAAGTGTTAAAGCTCCATTTTGTTTTTGCTTCGTTCTTGTTATTAAAATAAAATGCACGACTGGGTCGCACGAACTTGCTCCTATGTAAATGACTAAGAATTTCAAAAATGAATGTTATTGGAGAAAACTGTTCGTAAGGATAAAACTCATTTTTTAAATAACTAAAAGAACTCCTTTAGCAAGTGGAGCTAAGCACAGGATGCCATGTGCTTTCAGCAAAAATTAGTTTATGCAAGAACAAAATTATACATAATTCGTTGTAGTGGTTTCTTAAAAAAATAAGCTTTTATATACAAAATTTTTAAAATATTTTTAAGAAAAAATTTTGGAGCGCCAGTTTTTATTAATGTACGAATAAAAATTAAATTCACAAAAAAAAATATTGATCCGTTTTTGAGATATTGAATTTTCAAAAAAAAAAAATAGATTTTTTTTTTAATTCAAAGAAATATTTTTTTTAAAGTTTTGAAATGCATATAATGAGAAATTCAAAATTCGAAAAAATCGTTCTATGGTAGATACAATCAGTAATATCTTGATTTCAATTTTTTTTTATTAAATTATAGATCGTAAGAATTGATCAAAATAAAAAAAATTAGCAAAATCCTCGGAAGCGTTTTAAGAAACTTTTATTACTTTTATTATTTATACTCGTAACATTTTTTTCCTTTCGATTAATTCTATAACTATAATTTATTGAACAAATTTTGAAATTAAGATATTACTGACTGTACCTAATATAGAACCATTTTTTCGAATTTTGATTTTCTTACTATCGACCGAACGGATTTTAATGAAATTCTGTATAGAGAAGCTTCTAAAAAGATTGAAAAACATTGCATTTCAAGACTTTAAAAAAAAAAATATTTCTTATTGGAAATTTATTTTTTATACATACAATAATAAAAAATTTAAGTTGGCGTACCAAATTTTCCAGTTGCATTCCTCCCCTCAAACAATTCCGCCTTAATACACATCTACCAATGAAGGCTCATTAGTTTACCCTTGAGCCTACTGTCAAAGCATAGAAGTTCTTTCTTTTTTAAACCGCACTACTAAAGAATGTGGAATACTTTGCGTTTGCAACTCATGATTCGCCTCCAGGCCTCCACCATTGAGATCTTCAGTCTTTAAGGTACTAGTACGGTCTAGAACGCTAAAAAAAGCACGATTTTTGGGAATTTTTTTCTCGGAAACTTTATTAGGTAATAACATAATTTTTTTTAAAATAATGAATACATGAGTCAAGAGTACAAAAAAAATTGTTTGTCGAATTTTGGAAGAATTATAGAGGGAGCCAACGTCGAGTCATCAAAAAACACATTTTCCCATTGCGGACAGTTAATCTCCGGATCTACTGAACCGATTTTCAAAAAACTTGTTGCAACTTGATTGTTTTTATGTTTTCTAAGACAATTTACCACAATTTGACCAAAAAGTTATGAACAAAAAAATGGCGACCCAAAAATGGCAAAAAAAATTGCAAAAAAAAAAAAATTTCAAAGCTCGAGATTTTTTTTGTTTTGACTTTTTAAACAAATTGTGGTAAATTGTCTTGTAGGAAACCTTCATTTAAATAACCCACTTTGTTTTTTTTTTGTTTCAGTCCAGCCAATTCCGAGATTGACTGTCCGCAATGGGACATCAATGTATTTTTTGAGGAGTCGACGTTGACGCCCTTTATAATTCGGCCAAAATTCGAAATTTTGTTTTTGTACTCTTGACCCATGTATTCATTATTTAAAAAAAAAATTATATTATTACCTAATAAGGTTTCCGAGAAAAAAATTCCCAAAAATCGTGCATTTTTTGGTGTTCTAGACCGTACTAGTACCTTAAAAACCAATGTGCATCGATATCTTCTATTAAATCCTCTCCACTTTACCGAAACGCTCGCACTGTTTTACAAAGTAACATTGTAAAGATAGTCAAAATCCCTTGAATGTTTGAAAATTATAAAAATCCATCAAAAACATCACCGTTGAAGCACAAGAACTTGGCCTATCGTAGGCTTTAACTTGGCGAATTTTGTGTCGCTGTTTGTTGACGGTGGGCGTTTGAATGATGTCATATTCCAAACATAATGGCATATAATAGGCTTTTCAAATAAAAAAGAATTTCGTTAATATCTCACTTCATTCCATTTCAACGGGATGAGATTGTTCATCTTATAGTTCTTCTTCCAAATTTGTTTCTTTGAGTTACTTTTGAGAGGATAGTTGGCTCTTCCCTATCTGGGAAAGTCCCGGACTAGTCCGGGGTGTACTTGGGCACCAACACAGAAGGGGGTGCATCTGCATAATAAGTGGTTTGGTGTATTCTCATGAAAATTGAAGAATCTTTATGCAGCACTTCCCAGAATACTGATGTGTTTTTTTAACTTACTACTATGAGGAGATATACTCGCACTCTGCTAAAAATTTTTAACGGTAATCATAATCCATTAAGTTCGAGCAAAATTAAAAAAAAAATATTCTTGGAATATGCTTAAGCTAATATAGAATGTTAAAAGTTCCTATAGTTATAGCTTCCAAAGCTGTAGTTCCACCTGTTTCAACTTCGAGAAGTATGCCCAAAATAATTTTGTTCTTATGCCTTCCTCTTCTGTCTTGGTTTTTTTAAATCATTTTTTCTCCTATTCTGCAATGCCCCATTCACATACGTTTTTTGTACTTCCACTTAAGAACCTCTCCCTTCATTTTTTTTGATCATGCCACCTATTAAAATG
The DNA here is from genome assembly GCA_963931855.1 of Philhelius festivus. Lineage (NCBI taxonomy): Eukaryota > Metazoa > Arthropoda > Insecta > Diptera > Syrphidae > Philhelius > Philhelius festivus. The sequence goes on along the minus strand of OZ007557.1, from coordinate 84,756,461 downwards.
TCAATAGGACTTGATTCGTGCATCTTTTTAGCATGCCTGATAGCAATATTTGTAGTTAAAAAGTTTTCAGAAATAATTTCTTTTAAATATCTTTAGCATCAACTCCGATTCTACGATGTTCATTTGATATCGCTTGCAAGCTCAGTTTAAGCCTTGAAAATTTAATAGATTTGGTATTACCTTTAGGTAATATGCTATGACATAAACTCCATTTTCAGAGCTTCGCATACTCTTTTTATCACTTCTAAGACGTCTGCTCTCGATTCTACGTAACATTTTTTTATTGAGCTTCTTTGGAAAACCGGAGGTTACGATTTGGTTATGCTGCACAATACGCCATTTCTGATGGCTTCTTTCCAATCTTGCTACTCCTATTTCAATATTTGATTCTGCCGATATAAGACATATTCATACATGTTTTTTTTTTTTTTTTTTTAAAGACTTTATTTCATTTTCAACGTACTTAAATCTATATAAATTACAAAATATAAATCAATTAATATGAATTAAAAACACAAGAAAAATGAAACAGTTAAGTACATTCTGATGTTCGAAAACAAGAGGCGAAAGTACTATACTAAGGTTTTTATATAATTTAAAGCATTTATCGATGGGGAAGCGATAAGATTACGAATTCATAGAAACAATAATTCAAATTAAAAAAAAGTAATATAAAGTGAAACAAAAGTAAGGAAAAACGAAAGTGAAAAATAATAATTATTTATTATACATAAATGATCAAACCAATGGATTTAGTAAATTTTCAATATCATCATTATTCAATAAAAATAGCCATTTTTTAATACTTTTAAGGAATACTGATTTAACTCTTTCACATCTAAGATTTTCAGGTAGCTTATCAAACAGACGGGGTGCAGTTACAGTATAAAAGTGTTGAATAATTTTTTGAGCAAAATTTTATGATCTACCATATCGAAAGCATTGGTAATATCAATTAATAGAGCAGCTGGAATGTCAGACTTTAGACTGTTATAAATTTCACTGCATAGTTTTAACAATGCATCCTCGGTAGATCTGCCACTACGAAAACCAAACTGTGAGTTACTAAAAAAATTAGTTTTATCAAGGAATGACAACATTCTAGATTTTACCCCTTTTTCAAAAACCTTAGCAAAACCTGATACAAGGGAAATGGGTCGGTAGTTATTTAAATTTAAAACATCGCCTTTTTTATGTAAAGGGATAACAGCTGCTTCTTTGAGTAAATCAGGAAATATACCTTTTTGTAAGCTTAAGTTAAAAATATGAGATAGGACATCAGAAACAAGAAAAGATATATTTTTCAAAATATTACTTGTAATATTGTCACATGATTTAGAATTAGAATTTTTAAGCGATTGTATAATTTTATTTATTTCCAAAGGTGAGAAAAATTCACAAAAAAAACTCTGTCTTTGAAACAGATCACAAATATTGACAATATCACATTGGCAAGAGGAGGCATTATTAATTGAAGTATTCCGAATAGTACTAGTAATACTTACAAAATGGTCATTAAAAGCATTGGCAACTTCGAAAGGCCAGGATACGGAAGTATTATTTATGCTGACTACGAGATCCGCAATCGGCTTGTTATTATTTAAAATATCGTTGACAACTTCCCATTCTTTTTTTGAATTGCCCATATTTTGAACTAACCTTTTACTAAAATAAGTGTCTCGCTGAATCGGTATTTCAGTTTTTAGTTCTTCAGATAACTTATCGTAAGACCTTCTCAACCTAGAGTTGTTGGGATGTTTTTTAAAACACTTATAGAGAAAATTTTTCTTACGTATTTTTTTCAATAGCGCAGCAGTCATCCACTGTTTAAGAAATTTGTTTTTGTTCTTTTTTCTAGTTTTTTTACTATATTCCAGTAGATAATATTGAAGTTTATTAAGAAACCGTTGAAAAGCAGTTGAGGGATCATGGGCTCGATATACTTCATCCCAAAACTCAAATACAAGGGCAGATCTTAGGGCAACGAAATCAATGTTGATTTTCTCATGAAAAACAAAAGGCTTCTCTCTGGATATACTGTGATCGAACTGAATAGCCGTTAACAAATGATCAGTTATATTAAGATCAAAGGTAGACGTTTTATAACTCGTTGAGTTATTTCTGTGTAGTCTAATAAATATATGGTCCAAGCATGAACTTGATTCTTGAACTATTCGAGTAGGCACATTTATCAAACTTATCAAACCAAAAGAAGACATTACCGAAATAAAATTATCAACTTCGGAAGAGATAGACAGAAGATCAATGTTAAAATCACCGACCAAAATTAGATTTTTACATTTAATGTTATCAAGAAAGACAGAAAACTTCCCTGTGCAGGGACGGTTTAGAATATTCCTGCAGCGCCTCCCCGCTTGTCGTAAAAGGCGACTAAAGGAGTAAATACATCTAGGCCACAAACAGCAAGGTGAACCTAGCGACACGTAACACCTATAAACTTTCCCAAAAGTGTGCATGCCAGTCCCTTGGTTGGCACGACTGGAGATCACCGGTGCCGTAAAAGAGAGATCAAATACAAAACTGGAGCATGCACACGTCGATACTCGATAATTTCGGCGAACCCCACAGGCGGATCACTAGTGTGAAGCAGATACGTGGGAGAGTTATGATCCCCTCGACATCGAGATCATAACAGCGCCGAAACAAGGAAGAAGAAGAAGAAGAAGAAGAAGAAGAAGAAGAAGAAGAAGAAAAAAGACAGAAAACTCTTCCAAAAAAGCACTTACTGAGCAAAAATTGAATCTATAAAGGCAGACAAAACAGTAATGCATCCCAGAAATTTCGCACTTTAAACTTAACAAATCAGCACAGTTTAAGTTAAAACATTCAACGTTTATATTAGACGATAAATCACTTCTATAAAAAACAGCAACCCCGCCAGCAGAATATGTACATACTCGTATATGTATATGTTAGATTGGATTCTGAAAAGGACGAAAAAGGCGAACTTGTTTGGTATTTGCTTTGATTAGAATATTCTTTACTGTGACTAGGCTACTTTATGTCTAGGCGAGATATACACACAAATCTAGCTTTTAGCTTTTCTATTCATAAAGTCCTTGAATTTGTATTAACCCATTGTCAATTTTGTATTGGATAAAATAAAATTAAACCTCAGTTTTGCATTTGACATTTCTCGATTTTCTGGTTTTGTTTCATATTTTCAGTTCATTGTATCATAATATACATATGCAATGTATGTATGTGTCAAATATTCCCATGTTGATAAAATTTATTAAATGAAAAAATCTTTTTCAAAATATTTATTCTTTCAATAACCAACACCACATAATTATTTTAAACATTAATTGCGATTCCGTCAAACAAAAACCGCTGAATTCATTTAAATTCCTTACCACTTGATGGAATGGGAAATAGAAAAATGGTCCACACCATTAAAGTTGTCACCTTTATAAGTTACCTAAGGGATGTCATTATAATTAACCCGACCTACTAAATATAAACTTTTATATTTTTTTTATTTAAAGAAGAGACAATTTATATTATGAAGGTACACATGTTTCCCATAGAGTATGTGTATGTGTTTGGCCCGGTACGATAAAATGTGTTCGTTTAATTTTATTAGCTCACTTCGTCTGCCATGGCAAAATAAGAAAAAAGAGCTATTTTCCCAGAAGGTAGACAAATTCAGGGCTGTCAGCTTGAAAGTTGTTTGACGGAAATATGTAAATTATGTAATTATAGATGGAAGTATTGTTGATGCCTTATGCTTTCTGGGTATAATACGGCCATAATGTTTAGGGCATTAGACTTCCACTCAATAAATAAAATTGAAAAAAAAACGATTATAGTCACTTTTATATTTATATTCACTCTCTTTTAATCTAAAAGTTTGACACGAATTTTTGAGTAATTTCAAATTTATTTTGACGTATTTAGAATATTTCTTTCCATTTTCTTGTCAGCCCCTAAATTACAATTTTAATGAGCAAGAAAATCGATTTTTCGTTAAAAAAAAATTCAGATTTTGTAGATGTTTTTAAATCCATCGAAATCTCAGCCATCCTCCAATGGAATTTGACAGTTTATGGCTTGGTAGATGGGTAATATAAAGGGTTTTTCAACAGGGACGCTACAAAAGTAGAGCGACAGGGACAGCAACCGACGCCATATTTCTTGCCGCTCTTTTGACATTTCTTTTCAGTAAGGTTTGCCATTTGATGATGAAAAGATATACGAGCCAACAACGAGTCAAAATTATTAAAACTTACTACCGAAATTCGGAGTCAGTGGCCTCAACGTCAAGAGCGCTACGTCATAATCGTCCTAGCAGATCAACAATTGAGCGTCTAGTGAAAAAATTTGAAACCGCAGGCACAGTACAAAATGTTCCCGTGCCAGTGAGACAAAGAAGTGCCCGTAGTCTCGAGAATATTGCTGCCGCTGAGGCTTCAGTTGCAGAAAGCCCAAATGTGTCTCTCACACGTCGTTCTCAAGCGTCTCTGTGACGTCGTTCTGGCGAATTTTGCGAAAATTTTGAAAACCGTCGAAAATTTTGTTCAGCGTCTAAACTTCTGCAAGCGTGCCCGTGGTGGCCATGCAAAAGAAATCGAGTTCCATACATAATGGCATCGATTTTTCGGTGAAAAAATTAAGATTTTTCAGAAGTTTTTCAATCAATTCAAATTTGAGATTTTTTGTACGTCTCTTACAAAATAGACATGAAGCTTTATTTCCAAATGTCTTGACATAAAAAAAATTTCTAAGAAAAAAAGATGCATTCCAGAACACATTCCAGTACCAACCTTTCCGAAGCAAATGTTTTCTTGCCATCTACATCTCAATATATCAACAATTTTTATTCATTCTATATTCACTCTGATCGCTGACCAAATTATATTCACTCTTGATGTTTTTATTGTTTTGCATGTAAAATTTTGCTTACTTGGCTATTCACTCTTTCAAAAACACGGCTAGTATTTCTTTTCATGAAAAGTGGTGCCCATTAGCCATTGGGAATCGGCAGAAAATTGTAGGTCCTCTCCAGTGCCGGATTAGCCACGAAGCAAGAGTAGCAAATGCTACGGGCCCCGCGCGTTTGGGGGCCCCGCGCACCAACCTTTTCTGACCATAAAAAAGTATTATTTACATATTAGATTTAGTCACAATTACTAAGAAGAAAATATTTGCATCAAAATGATCAACTAAAATTTTATTTTTCTATCTGCTGGTCTTACCAAAAATCATGTTTCGCACCGCACCAAACGCAAATTGGACAACGGTATGAAATTCAGGTATTTATTGTCACCATTGATAACGTACTGACTGCTTTAGGTAAACGTATATGAACAGTTATCATAAAATTGCTGGCATTTTCGGAATATTCCGAGAGCTAAAATCTCTTCCTGATTCAAAATAGCTTTTTTGGCCTTTAGTCCACAAAAACTGGCGTTTCGTCCGGTTGATCGCACATGGACTCATCAGTTGGCTGTGAGGACCTAGTCAATACGCAATTTTTATTGAATTCAGTTCATCTTACATCGATTTTTTCACAAAAATCCAATGTGAACTAATCCAACCAAGATTAAAATTATAATCATTAACGTTGGAATAACCTCACAACCAACTGATGAGTCCATGTGCGATCAACCGGACGAAACGCCAGTTTTTGTGGACTAAAGGCCATAAAAGCTATTTTGAATCAATATTTCAACAAGTCCATTAATAGTGCTAAGTCTTCTACTTGGCTGATTTATTTCAGTAGTATATAGAATTTGTATTTTAAAAACATTCATATAAAATCTCTTCCACCAGAAGAAATTAAAAATCTGCAACCATATTAAGTGCTTACGCAGATGATTTGGAGGACAGTCTGGGCAACGAATTAGTGCAATTCGCTTCAATGCTCAATTCTGATGTGGCTGGTATTATTGACAGCAGGAATCATGAGGCTCTGGAAATGCAGGTTTACAAGCTGTTGATAAATAATTCTTTACAATCTTGTTTCCCGAACGTTGAAATTGCTTTGCGCATTTATTTGTCTCTCATGATCACCAACTGCAGTGGTGAACACGATCTTTCTCAACATTAAAACGTGTTAAAACTGAATTGAGGAACACGATGAGCCAACAACGTCTTAATCTCCTCACTTTAATGAATATTGAACATGATTTACTCCGAGAAGTCGATATCAACAGCATTATTTATAAATTTTCCCAAATTAAATCAAGAAAAGTTTGCTTGTAACAGTTTTGTTTTATTTAATACCATAAACTTGATAAGTGCCTAACCTAAAACAGTCTAAGGGCCCCTTGATAGAATTTGCTACAGGCCCCGCGCTGGCTTAATCCGGCACTGGTCCTCTCCATTTCTCCAAACACACACACACAAATGGTTGAAGGTTTTAAGTCACTAGGCTAAAGCTCTCTAAGAGCTGTCTTGGCCTTGAATTTATTTACATATTTATTTAAATTTGTATGCTTTCAAGTTACCCTTTTTGTTTTTCTTAAATTATTATATCTTATGCAAAAATACCTAACCAAGACTCATCCAGTAAAATATGACAACAAAAATATCCAAACTCCAAAAGACTCCCAATTTTTGAAAAATTTGAATTTTGGTGTAAAACTTCATTTTGACGATGCAGATATGTGAACTAAAGAGCACATGAAACTTTGAAACTCATTTCCATGATAAATCCTTGGTGCTTTAACTGGAGAAAGGTTTTCAATATCTGTTTAAAAGCTGTTGGCGACACTAAACTTCTACAGTTCCAATCACCCTGAACTACTTACTTAATATCTTCTATGGACAAACACAAAATATTCTTAGCTTAGGCTTGTATGCCTAAGTTAGTCCGGTTACCCACGCTTGAACTTGTACTAAGGACGGGATCGTAGCCGTTTGAGGACTGCCATAAAGGTGAGAAAATAAGAACGAACTTTGCCTTCGGATGGATTTGTTACTAAAAAACCAAGCAAACGAAATAAGAACTTCCGTTTTATTTGGGTCTTTGATAGGTCTGGACTCCTGTTAAGCAAATATTATCGTTTTTAAGCAAATCAAATGGTATGAGCCGACCAGAAGAAATTTTAAAAACTGCAATAGGAAATGGGATAGTCGGAAAGCACAGTCTGACAATGGACTAATGTTGATCGACATTCCTATGGAGTGAAACTTTGGGCTAACTAGATGATAGTTCCCATGTCTCTACATTCACAAGTGGGCATAGATATATTTATCAACAATCAATCAGATTGACCTCATTTTAATCGAAGCAAGGTTTTCCCCAGTGTTAGGAAAGTCTGAACGTTCCAAGGGACCACTATTCAACCGGATTCACTATCTCGTTGTACCCTTGTACTGCTGACAGAGACCGAAACAACGAAATTATAGGAGGAAATTTCTTGTTGGACGGCTATAATCTCCAGGTTCTATTTCGTACGAGTCCCTAACCTCTCAGGAATTTCTATGCCACCGTCAGCATCTAGTATTGAGACCCAGTGGAAACATAGGGTAGAAGCCATCAGAGATGTCACCTAGGAGGTTTGTCCCTACTATCACCACAAGATCTCTTCTGCCATATGATGTGAACGTCAGAAACATTCGTCAATGAGGTTATAGATTTTGCAAGAAACTCAGCAACTTCAAATAAAAACTCACCACCTTGTCATTGGATTTAATGTTGGGTATGACGAGGTTAAGAGAGCAATGATAATTTTTGCCATGACTGCAAAAACTCGCACCTTCAGCAAGTTTTTAAGAAGTCAAAGAACTGTTGAACTACAACTTCTTTAACATCGTTTTCCAAAGAATAACATTTTTCCAAAGTCCTTCCAGTGAATCCTTAACTTGATATTGACAACAAGATGTCAGAACACTCCTTTAATACTAACTGCGACTGCTCTGATCAGGATTTGAAAATGTCTCCTGATTTAAAACAACTCCTTTAGTTGAGGAAGTCGCAACCTCATTTACATTATGGCTTAGAATATTTTATGAAAATGAACAATTTTGTATGCACGTTTAGGTTGTAAGTATAATAAGTGGAAAATCACGATGGAAAAGGACAATAAGGGATAATGCTTAGAGGTATTTTAAAGAAAATACGACCAAAAAACACCAACTACCACGAAGAAAATGAATTGAAATTTTTTCAAGTTTTCATTTTGAGTTCTTGTCTTACCTGGAATGTGTCCTTACTTATTTATTTTATATTTTGTTTTGGTTTTTGAAGAAAATCTCCCGAGACGAGGAGAAGACAAACTTTGTAATATTTTCTTGGCAAACTTTTAAGGTGATGGTAGGGAAAATTGAAATTCAGATGTGGTGTGTAAAATATAAATTTCTCTTAAGTCACCAGCTGAAGACACTGATGAAGACTTTTTAGAAGTAGCAAGAGGAAAGAGTAAAACAAAATTAATACTTCAAAGTATTTATGATCGCTGTGTTCTGTTTAAATTTAGATGTTTAAGAATCTGTTTGTTTGTTTGTGTGTGGCAGAGCTTATTTTGAAATTAAATGATGTAATAATTTCTTTTCCCTTATCAGTTATGGAGATTTAATTAAACCTGTGATGAACGGTAAGTGAACAAATACGAGCCTTAATAAAGGAAACATTTACTTTACTTAGATAACTAGTTCATGCTTATTGTAAATTTTGATTAAGTTTTGAAATAAAGCGCCAGGTCAGGGCCGGGTATTAAATTGTTCAATCGAATGCTTGAGAGTGGAATCGGATTGAAAAAAAAAAATTTATTTTCCCAAAGGAGGAAGAAGGCGACCAGAACTTGGTTCAAAATAAAAGAGCGATATCATTTATGGACAACATCGCAACGAGTTTTATTAATAAGACTGCAAAAAATGAGAAAAGGAATTTAGTATTCTAAATGAATTCCAAGCTGGGTTCCGAAAGGGCTAAAACACTGTCGATAATTTGTTTAACCTATTCAGCATCATCAAACTTCATATGCATGACAATAAGAAGATATACCAATTTTTCATCTTCCTTATAAACTGCAAGGTTTATAAGTTTTGGAGAAATTTTTAGGAATTATAAGAGATCTTTATGATAAAACTGAAGAAGATCTTTATGATCAGACTGGTTCGAAACAACGATGGGTGTAAAACAAGATTATTTATTAAGCACACTATTTTTCGTTTTCTACCTAATCGACATTCACGAATTCATAGGAGGGGTATTTAACTGAATGGAAGGAAAATTCGCTAAGTTATGTACGCAGATGACAATGTCCTAATTGACGATAAGCCAGACGTTCAACAGACCATGATCAGATTCGTCTTTTGGTTTAACTTGAGCACCTGCCGATTAGAGCTCAATCCCACGGGAGGCCTACCTCCATCAGAGTCAGATTAAGTCCTGACCATTAACCCCGAGTCAGCCGAAGCTGTTCAGTGGCAAATTGTGACATGTTCTATCTAACACCTCTTGAATTCAAGCATGCTTGAAAACCAAGTGTCTCTGCATTTGGAATAAACCACAACCACCATGGTACTCCCACTAGGGGGCCTACCTCATCGATAGCAATTGAGCAGAAGGTAAGCATACGCAAGTCCTCAAACTCAATGGGCAACTGTCTCCCATGGTACCAGAATATAGCTTCCGGTGGAGCTTCGCAACCGAGGTCACTTACAGATGAGTTTCTGCAAAACCCTGGGCCTGTTAACCTTTAGGATATACACACCAGAAGTTGGCCGGGGTAGTGACCAACAACCTAGTGTGGTATGATCAACAAGATTGCGGAATACTGCCATTGCTGGAACCTCTTTATAAACTTCGAAAGTTATGTTTTTCAGAAAAAGCAGTGGAAGTCATTAACAAATACAAGTACTTGGGTTTGTGGCTTACTTCCCGTTTAAGTTTAACTGAGCACTTCAAAGAGTCCAAACAGAGAATACATTTTACGTGGAATCGATTCATCACTAACAAAAATTTCAAACTATCACTAAGATCAATATCTTTAACTTACTTTTTTTTTGGGATATGGAGCCCAAGTCTGATGAAGTAGAAAAGACGCAAAGATACTTCTACAAAAAAGTACTGAGTTTGCCAAGTGTAACACCAAACTATGTCCTCAAACTTGAATGCCAAATGAAACCATTTCTTGAGTATATGATGAGATGTCATAAGAACTATGTGAGAAGAGTTGTCAGCGCATATGGAAACGAAAGGCTGTCAAAATTTTTAGTCAAGCTGATAATTGAAAAAAAAAAAAATATTTTGGTTTAGGAGCTGGGAAAATAGCCTGAGTCGAAAAGATATCAAAAAGTGGAGGAGATTGTGGCCAACAGATATCGGATTAAGCTAGTTGTGGATGGTGTAGCGATCAAAGTTATCGAGTGTGAGCACATAGAGTCTATGCAAAGAGCACAACAATCAAGAATTTATATTTTATACCATATATGTTCGATTATACTGCTGGTAAATCTTACGTCTCCAACAACTGAGATACCTCCAAAATACGTTGGATATTGAAAGCAAGAGCATAAGTTGTGCTTAACGCGACACGAAGGTCACAAACAGAAGTTTCAATCTGCACCATTTGCGTAACCTTTCTGATTCTAGGGAGTATTCGTCGAGAGGCAGTACGAAGTGGTACGCTTGATCTGAGGACAATAACAGATTTTTACTTGCGACTTATAGGTTCTTAGGTAATTTATGCATTTCAAAACTTAAAAACAAATATTTATTGAATTTTTGAAAAAAAAAATGATTTTTTTTTGAAAAATAATCCTAATTTGAAAATGATAATTTCGCACCAAATAAATGAAAAATGATAAAAAAAAAAAAGAGGCTGGGTGCGACCCACACTGATAACTTCCCATTTGTGGTCTTGAAAACTTTATATTTAGTTTTTTTCAAATAACCAAATTTTCAGCGAAACAAACTTTAGCTGTAAAATTCAAACAAACATTATTTTAAGATTGAAAAGCATTTTAATTATTTAAAGAAATTTGAAATTGAGATTGTTGATGTTGATTGTGAGCAACAAAAAATTTTGTTAGATGTCACTTAGTTTAACCAAAATTGTCTCTTAGCACACTATGATTCAACTAGAACTTTCTTCGTTTTTTTCGTTTCCTGAACAATTTTAGAAATGTCGCTTAGCATATGTACATTCTTAGGGGAAGGTATCGATGTATAAAACAACATACTTTAGAAAGCACTATCGATGTTCATTCCCAAGAAATTCGACTTGAAATACAATTTTAACTAGTTTTCACTAGAATTTTTAATAGTTTTTTTATTAAAAAAAAAACTATTAATTCAATATTTGTCAACATCTTACCAATTGTACAAAATTATACTATGTATAAAATAAACTAAATTAGAAGTCAATATCGCTTTTAGTTCTCTAGAACTTTGAGTCGAAAAACAATTTTTACCAATTTTCAATAGAATTTTATATAGTTTTTTATTTTTTGTAAAAAAACTGTCAACTAGTTTTTTTTGAAATTTTCACCAGTTGTCAAACACATTATTTTTCGTAAAATAAAATTATTTTGAGTTTCAAATTGTTTTCCGTTCTTAGAATATCTGGGTTATGAAATTTTTTTTTTTCAGTTTTTTTAATTTAAAAAAATAACGGTATGTTAATTTTTTTCCAAATTCATACCAAATCTGTATGACCTTATAATGAGTACATAAAATTTTATTTGAAATCAATAGCATTTTTTTTTCGTGAGATATTTGAAACTAACCAAAATTTTTACCTTTTTTTTAAACCGTTATAGTGAAAAAACTACTCACTGAATTTAAATAAACGCCCTTTCAGCCTCTTTCGAAGTTATTATCTATTAAACAAAATTTATTTGAAGTCGATATCTTTACTCGTTCTTGAGATATCGACGTAGAAAAATGGTACAAGAACGTACGGACGTACGAACGTACGAACGTACGAACGTACGAACGTACGTACACACACACACACAGACATCTCTCTAAAAATGATTGATATAGCCTCTAGGGACCTTGAAACGTCGAGAAATGTCAAAAATTCAAATTTGACAAATCGGACCGATTACAATAACTCCCTATGGGAAGTTAAAAAACTGAAAATAAGAATGAGAAATGGGCCCAACATTTCTAAGGAAAACAAGAAATTCTTAACGGTTTGGGGTGATTTTTTATTTCACTCGGGACCTTGTTTCATTTTCAAGTTTTTGGTGATATTTCATTTTGCAAAATGAAAAAGTAACTCCAAAAAAATGTTTTATATGAATGGACAAAATTTTTAATTTTTCTTATTCGTGCAATACTGTTGCAAACAATAACCGAATAAGCTCACGCAATTCCGTTCTTTTAAGGCTCTGTTTAGTCGCCCGGCAGGTAAGAGAACTTAAGGTGGCCTGTTTCGTTGGTTCTTAGGCGTATAACTATATTTTTTGGCCTTGCGTTAGCGGTAGTACGCAACTAATCAGTTGACGGTGAGGGCCTTGTCAATACCCAATTTTTGTTAAATTCAGTTCAGCTTTTATCGAATTTTTGACAAAAATCCAATTTGAACTACATATATCCAAACAAGATTAAAATTCTAATCATTAACGCTAAAAGACTTTTCATTTAGTCAACGAAGCTCATCGGCCATCATTTTTATTGGGGTTGAGTATGCACTAAACAAGTAAATGAATTTGGGCATTAGTTTTCCATATTGGTCTTTTAAATGGCTTTTACTCCGACTTTGAAACTAAAACTTAGAGTTAAAAAATCGGTTAGGTGGGCCAAACTATTTCTTTTTTACTAAATTTTGCTTTTTTCTTAGGTGTTTTAGTGAGGGACTTTTCTTACTAAAGAAAAAAAAAAAACAAACAAACTAAAGTTGCAACCACATTAATTTTTGGTGGGAAATGGCGTGTTGTGTCATTGACTGTGCCCACTAACCAAGTTGTTTGCTTACGCTCTTTATTAAACAGAGTTGTTTCTCTTTCCGCGGCCTTAATCTTCCCTTTCTCGCATATAGAAGAAATTGCCTGCAACACTACGACAAAACACAACACGCCACTTCAGACTCCACAACACACCACATGAGAAATGTGTGGTTTAGGAATGGCTTTTGAACCTGATTTATATTTCTTTTGTTTTTTTTTTTATTAGGGTATTTATTTTATAAATAATCCACTTGCAAAGTGTAATTAATAAATAGAAATTATTTACATCGTAAATAACCATTTATATACATACATTGGTGTCATTATCGACTTCAACAAACATGATTAACGCTATTTCTTCCCAAACAAATGGAAACAAAATATAAGCTAATAAGCCCCATATAATTTATATGAATTGGCTTAAGACCATACACATGTTGGTAAGGTCTCAATTCTATGCCCATCGTGACAAATTCCATCTTTATATCAATTCTATCAACCCATTATTATTACTCTTCTTCTCTCAAAAATCCCATTCCGAATTTTATCTAAAAAAAATAAATCACCAAGACTTTGTCCTTTTGTGACTCTTTGACTATCCTTGACCAGAGTTGAAATCTCATTTTGCAATTTCGTTCGTTCGATGAAAAACAAACAAATTTCCCATCAACTATGTATGTTGAATGTACCCGAAGGACTCTGTGTCTATTCATTCTTATGCAAATTCCCTTCATCATTCATCCTGTGACAATCGTTTTTTTATATCTACACATGTGAGTATGTGTATGTGTGTGCTTGGACAAAGGATCTTGTTCATTTTGTTGTCAATATAGAACAAATGAAATAATAATAAAAAAAACAAAAACGGAATCAGAATCAGAACTTTTGTCAAAAGAATTCCATTAGAAGTCATTTGAAGCAAACAAATCGTATTTAGATTAGTGAAGTCCCATTTTTGTTTTGCAAAGTTATGGGTAAATCCTTTTCTAGGCCATTAGATTCTTTTTACTATGTTGATTGGAAAGAGATTGATAGTTTAATTTAATAATAATTGAAATGAATTGAAGCAATTTTGGTTTGGATCTCTTTTAGACTGAGAAATTAATAGTATTGTTTTGTTTGGCAGTATCAGTGTAACACATCTTTGGACTTTATGGGGTAAGAATTTCTGATCTAGACATAATAGAAAGGTCAACTTTAAGGGACAGAAGAGATTTTTGGTTAAACAAAAATAGACCTATTAAATATGTATCACTGATTAAAAAATAGCGCACATCATGCCTCTCAATGGTATGGTATCCGCAAGGATTAGACGCATTATTTGCATCTCTGTTTAGACAAACCTGGTAGGAATACAAATAGGCTTAATACTCCACCTCATATACGACCCAGGTAATTGTTAGTTATAAGATCAAGTTCATGTATCTTAGGGCAGTAGTGATCAAGCGCTAATAAACTAATTCACCAAACCTATTCACCAAGCTATAAAAGTCAATACATATTAAAGATATGAGCACTCATAATATTTGTGAGTTTTGAGAACCACTCTTAAGTTTTAAGATAACTCTCCCGAAAAATTTTGTTCAAAAATATTTGAGTTGTGATCCTCATAAAATTCAGAAAGTTTGATAATTACTACCCTTAGGCTAGGTTAGGTTAGGTTGAAGTGGGCGCCAGCTTCACAGCTGACACACTTAGAACATGAGTTGGTGCATTGTGATATCACGTGAATCTTCCTACTAGTTGAACCATTCGGAGACTATAAATATCTATATTAATTCGATCACTAGGTTCTTCGAAGAAAAAGTCTCCAAGATGGAGCCTATGTCTGTAGGATAGAGCTGGGAATGTACAAGGTGGGCCATCTAGTGGTTTCTTTTTAAATCATAGGTTATTTTGATACTGACGGCTGTTTCTCGCTGGAAATCTTGACAGAAAGTCAGTATCATACCTCCGTGGAAAGAAATGAGTCGCTTTGCGCTGGAAAAACGTTGGAAAATATTGAAAACTTATTTCCAAAGTGAGTGTTGTGTTTTGGCCGAAATGAATCACCCATCTCGCCTGCTGTACGCAAGTTTGTGCAAAAAGTTCGTGAGACTGGTATGCTAGTGGACAACACTCATGGTCCCCGTCGTCGTATGGATCACACAGACGAGAATGTGTCTGCTGTAGCCGAGAGTGTGAGACTCAATTCACGAACATCGACTCGCCATCGATCTCAACAGCTCAAAATTTCACCCACTAGCCTGAAGAGAATTCTGCACATATATCTCATATAATTCACTTACAAGGTCAGATTGACTTAGCAGTTGAAGGCGCACGACGATCCGCATCGTTTTCGCTTCGCAGTTTTGACCTTAGAGCAGCTTGAATTGGACAACGATTTGGGTCGAAAAATCATCTTTCCTGATGAGGCGCAATTTCATTTCGGGGGCTACGTTAAAAAACAAAATTGCCGCATCTGGGGCTCGGAAAACCCGCACGTTATTGTCCAGAAGCAAATGCGAGTAACAAGAATTAGTATTGGTATAAAAAAGAAAGAATTTAAAATAGCAGCTATATACTGCCCTCCGAGGCGCTCTCCAACTGAAGAAGACTATGCAGAACTCCTACATTTGTTAGGACATAACTTCCTTGTTGGTGGAGACTTCAATGCTAAACATACCCAATGGGGATCTAGGCTCATAACAACAAAAGGTAAACGGCTATACCAAGCAGGCCGAAAATACAACTGCGAATTTTATTCTTCTGGTTCGCCAACATATTGGCCATCTGATACTAACAAAATACCAGACCTTATAGACTTTTTCGTAGTTAAAAGTATTAAACGAAATCATATAAGTGTCGAAGGTAATTACGATTTATCGTCAGATCATACTCCAGTAGTTTTATCACTGAGCGAAGCAGAAATAATAGAAAAAAATTAATCCCAAGTTCGTGAATAACAGAACAAACTGGAACGAATTCAGAGACAAACTTGAAAGTTTTATAAACCTAAGATCCCCTATGCAAACAATTGAACAAATTGATCATGAAGTAGAACAATTTATTGCTGATGTGCAGCAGGCTGCAGAAGAAAGTACTCCAACTATTTCGAACGCGAGAGAAAAAGGTATAAAATATCCTATCGAAATAAAGGAGTTGATATTGGAAAAAAGAAGAGCTAGAAGAAAATGGCAACCCACGAGATTCCCAGATGATAAGGTAGATCTCTTCGCTGAACATCTCGCGAATGTTTTCAAGCCATTCCCAGCAAACACAGCTACAGATCCCTTACATTTTGTTGACAGAAACGACGAATGTGAAATACCTTTTGTCACGCTCAAAGAAGTAAGAAGCATATGTCAACATAAGTTGTCTAACAAAAAATCACCAGGGTACGATCTTATAACTGCTCAGGTTTTGAAAGAAATGCCTCTAATAGCCTTCAAGAAACTCCAATTTATAATAAACGCATGCCTTAAACTAAGATATGTGCCACATCATTGGAAAATTGCAGAAGTCATTGTTATACCTAAACAAGGTAAGCCAAAGTTTTTGAAAAACTGCTAGTGAAAAGGCTTAGCAAAATAATTGAAGAAAAAAGACTAATTCCAAGCCATCAATTTGGATTTAGAAATAAACATTCCACGATAGACCAAGTGCATCGAATTACGGATGTTGTGGAAAAGGCACTTGAAGAAAAACAAGTATGCTCTGCTTTATTCTTAGATGTTGCTCAAGCTTTTGACAAGGTTTGGCACTTGGGACTTGAGTACAAACTGCATAGGGACCTTCCCAGGCAGTACTACGAAGTACTGAAAACCTACATTACGAACCGACTCTTTAGAGTACGGTACGACCAAAATTACTCGGAACTTAAGAAAATTGAAGCCGGTGTACCACAAGGAAGTGTCCTAGGACCAACCCTGTATCTGTTATATACAAGGGATATTCCAGTGGACATCAACGCTATCATGGCGACCTTTGCTGATGATACTGCAATATTGGTGCCAGATAAATCTGTTACGACGGCAACACAAAAATTGCAAAATGCAGTCGATGAAGTTAGTGATTGGACGCAGAAATGGCGTATCAAATTAAACGAAACAAAATCGACACATATAAACTTTACAAACAAAAACATAAACAATGTTCCAATATTTATAAACAGTACAGAAGTACCTTAGGTACTCCAATACCGCCAAATACCTTGGAATGAATTTGGATGCAAACCTTAAATGGAAAGAGCACATCAAAAAGAAAAGAGAAGAACTAAACTTGAAGTACAGAAAAATGTACTGGTTACTAGGAAAGAACTCTGACCTATGTATCCAGAACAAACTATTGTTATATAAGCAAGTATTGAAACCCGTTTGGACATATGGCATCCAACTATGGGGCTGTACAAAGAAAACAAATGCTGAACCCATCCAAAAATTCCAAAGCAAGGTCCTTCGTGGAATAATAAATGCCCCTTGTATATAAGAAATAGCGATCTACATCGTGACCTTCAAATTGAAATGGTTACAGAAGTGGTTAAAAAACACGCTGTACACAATCAGCGACTGCAAAGTCATACTAACTCCGAAATGGAGACCGTATTAAATGTACGAGACAATGTTCGGAGATTAAGAAGAACTAAGCCTCATGAGCTGATGGTCTAAAAGCTATGGGAAAGTGTTATTACCTTAAACTTCCCCCAATGCGATTTAAAAATTAAGAAATAAAAATCATTTGTCGATCTTTCATAGATTGGTCCTGATTCACCGGTGGTTTTAGTGCGGTAAGAGTCCCACACTACTCGGTACCGATTCTTACCGAGTGTCTTCTGAAGATTTCCATCGGATAAAAAAAAAAAAAAAAATGCGGTCACAGAGTGTGACAGTTTGATGTGAATTGTGATATCAGCTGTTTAAGAATATCAAACACTTGGAGCGTTTTAGATCAAGCATTGGCCAGATATTATCCTTACCAGGTAATATAGCTTATGATGTTTCACTTTTGGTGAGTTCCTCGGTCTTACAATTCTCTGGAATATCCTTAAGCCCTGGCACCCAACTAAGGTGAATATTAAAATGCTGCGCCGTCTCTATAAGAGGACTTCTTTAATCTGCTTTTAGCTTGTCATGACATCCAGCCTTTTGTAGAGCGTTCCACCATTCTGCCACTCCATAAGTGAGGATCGGTCTAAATATCAAAGTATAAAGTAAATAGCTTTCTTACATGAGAAAGTGCAACTGTGGCCATTTTGACTCTTTCTTGTATATTAGGTTTCCGGTTTAGTTTTTTTCTTATCTAAAATAATACTCAAGTATTTTGACATTTCTGAAAAAGCTAGTTGAATACCTTTAATAGGGGGATTTATTCCTACCCTTAGTCTTAACAAGCTTACCTCACGATCTTCATGATCAATTGTTTTTATATTATTTTTATTATTAAATACTACCCAAACCGATTTGTTAAAGTAACTTTTTTCAAGCCTCTACTGTGGTTTTCTTTCCTGATTAATTCCCAGCACCATCTGCCTTAACGATCAACCAAACAAATAATACTCATCATCGTGTAGGTACACCTTAAGTAAGTAAAGTGTAAATTTTAAATGTACTTTACCCAGCTCCGAGTCCAGGCCAGCCCACCTCAGAAGCGCAATCAAAGCCGTATATGTTGTTAAACTTTGCCCTTGTAGTAAAAAGTACGATAAAGATAAAAAGAAACAAGAAAGCAACTAAAAAAACATATTACTTCCTCACAACCATGGATAGGGTAGATGGTGTTCCATGGCAATCACCTTTTGAACTTGACCTTCATCTTGGCATTCCCAGTCAGAGCCGCGTAGTGGAGCCTGATCTCCAACCGAAATAGGAATCCAGGTTGCAACTATTGGATACCTAAAAGAAAAAAAAAAACAACAACAAAACAAACACTTGGCATGTATATAAGAAACACAAAGCGGTGGCGGTACGACGACCATTGCTGACAGTCTCTTCCTTTCAAATTCTGCCTCCAACCTGATATACACATACATAGGAGCCAACCAACTTTACACTGTTCGTAATTGATTACTGCCCATGGCAGAGTGCAGACAAGCCAACCATGGATCAGTTCCACACTCTCCAGCTGGCAATTTCCATTAAGTATCACCTGCCAAGGTGGCTGCAATTCAATAATTCACGCGGTAGATACACAGATAGCCCCAGTCTCAGGTCTCAGATCTCCGGCCAGGTAGTGTAGTGTGTTGTAGATAGGTCTGCACCACCACCGACGCGACGACTAAAGTTGCAGTGTTGTACAACATCGGAATCATTTAGCTGCCACAACAGCAGCGCCGGACCCTGAGAACACACGGCTTGCTGTGTGTGCACAGGCACACCTGCGCAATGGAGTCAAAGTGATCGTGTCAGGTCGACATGTTTGTAGATTTATAAATGCAAAATGATCAAAAGGAACAGGAAGCACATTCCACAGTTTTTCTGGTGACCCTCAACCCTTTCGAGATTTTTATAATATTCTCAAGATCGCCAATTCAAAATTTTGCATGGCGCCAAATCTATAGAAATTCTAATTAAAATATATAACATATTTTATTCCTTCCTCCAATTTCAGGTCTTTGAAAAATGTATACAAACCGACGCAACGAAGAATTGATGGCTTCCGAACGCCACGCTGCTTATTTGGGCTTCCTACATACGTACACAATACCGCTCGAATATTTCGTGGAATCTTGAGGTGCTGCTGTTGGGGTGATCGTGTTTTGTATATGCAGTGATCGATTGTTCAAGTCTTTAGCCAGATAACATGTTAATGAAGTGACTGGGCTGGAAGATCGACTTTTGCGGCTTCTATGATGATGATGATGATGATTGGGACGTGCGACGTACACACAATGACTATCGGCTTCGATCGAATCTTCTTTGAGAAAAGGGACCGATACCGATCCGTTTCGTTCGACTGGATCTTTATTGATTGCATGATCGTGAATCGAAAGAAAATTATATTAAAGCGGTGCCGGCCAATGCGGTGCGACCGGCCGACGCTTGATTAGAGTATTCAAACGATGATGGTCATGATCAAGATGCAAATAAATATGTTTTCCTATAAAAGTTTGCGGCGATCGGGAGATGATTTACTGGTTCAAGGTTGCACTTAATTTTTTGTAGAAGGGTTGAACTTTGATTTCGCTGAATTGTGTTGTGATAGAGTTTGAAAATGCGAAACGAATGTCCAATCTATCTTCATTTTGGAGAAATAATAGAAAAATAAAATTTTTTGTATCCCAAGACTCAATTTTGCGCCATTTTTTGTTTTAAAGTAACTATCTTTTTCTGTAGTCCTTAGATTGTTTTAAAGTCTATAGTTCGTTTGCAGTGTTTTGAAATATCGGAGCCTTTAGAATCGTGTTTGTTTCTTGGAGCTCTTGTGTATCTGAAAGCTTTTTTAGTTCTTCGTTATTTACAAATTGTCTGGAGTTTTTATTTAGTGATTATGACTACACTTAAAATGTTTAAGTACAGTGCGAGCGCTTAGGAAAAGTGGAGAAGATTTAATCGGAAATATCTATGCACATTGGTTTGGAATGTCTGAATATCATAAAGGGATGGAAATATTGTGCCGGGTAAAGCATTCCTTCCACATTTGTGTAGTACGGCTAGAGAACGAATCTCTGAAGTAAGAGTATGTGTGAAAGATAGGAATCATTGTGGCGATGCCGAGATATTCAAATGTTTCTGTTATAGTTTTATCATCTATGATTTTCAAAGCTCTTTTTTTTTGGATTCTTTCCAAGAGACTCGAGTTTGATTTGCTTAGAAACTTCAATTCATTTTGAGTATTTAAACCATTAGAGTTTTTTTTTAAACATTCAAGAAGTTTATATTATTATAATATCCCTTCGTTTTTCGGAGGTCTTAAATGTTTTTTAAAGTATAAGTAGTCTTGCGGTAGCTTGGACTATTTCAGTCAATGAATTTCTTAAACAGTACCTATATTTTTAAATTCTTAAAGATTTTTAATCTAGCTATGTTAGTCTTTTCTTATACTAATTTTGGAGTAACTTCCACGCTTTCGAAGTCTTAATGTGGTATAAATTGGTAAGTCTTTTGAGTTTCGCCAGGGTTTTTGTAGTTTTAATATTTACTTACATAAGGCTATGGTATAGTTTGGCGTGAATTAGGTTTTCAATCAAAACGCTTCTTCCAGCCCCTGTTCGAAGTATGGTTTGGCCACTTCCTCAACTTAACCATCTCTCCTGGTTTGTTTCAAATATTTTTTCCGGTATAGCTGTCCATTCTCTCTACACTAGGCAAGGAACTGGATACAGGCATTTTAGTTTATGGTTTAGTTTGGGGTTCAAGAAGATACCGTACAGTTCGTTATGTTATTTTCTTCTCCATTTACCTTCTATGCAGATCGACCAATACATATCAGCACTATCAGGACCGGGATGATTAGTGTCTTATTAAGAGATATTTTTGTCTTTAGTTTCTCTGGAGCTGGAGAACGAACTTTGGTACTCAGTTGCCTTCTTAAGTCAAAATAACAGTGATTGGCAAGAGATATTCCTCGTTTGATAGCAGAACTGGTAACGTTGATTAAGTTGATTAGGAAACGAAATTTAAGGTATTTTTGGTATTGTTATATCCGAATCCTCACTGTCTGCTGGATTTTACAGATGAGCTAGTGCATCTGATGATTTAAAGAACTCGTCAGCTCCAAAAGCTTTATTTAGACATCACTAAATTTACTTCGTCGAGATCGGTAGGACGTAATATATTACATACGTAAAGTTTAAAAGATACAATTTGTTTATGACAGCGAAATTTGTCGAGATTGAGATTCTATTCCAATTTTACCTTAAATATCGTTATAGGTTTTCGGTTCGAGCACTGCTATCTTAACACGTTCTTTTTTGATTTAAAAAAAAACTCTTTTACCTAATTCCTAGTATGGCAACTTACTACTTCTTTGCGCTCTTTTCAAGTTCCTCATTTTTCTTCATGAAAGTGGGCAAGCAACTCTGATCCCTTCTATTAAGTTACATTTGCTTTCCGGCATTCATCGTCAAACCAGGGGTTTTGCTTTGAAGTTCTTAAAAACCTAGCATGTAAGATGCGCAATGTCTTCTTAGGAATAATGGTACTGCTTCATTGGAATATACTTGATGCTGGTACAATAAGACTTCCTAAAAGGTTAGATCTCCTGCGATTGCAGCCAAGCGTTTCCTTATTTTGTCTGTCGTAGATTTTTATTATAAAGAGTCTTTAAGTCTTTTAAAAAATGTGTGAAAGTGAGAAATCTTCAAAGAGTATATCTTGTCCTTGAAAAGTGCTTCTCTGTCCTTTGGACTTCACAGAAGTCTTACCGACCAAACTTTGTGAGATGTAAGTCATTAGGTCCTCTTTCTTCAGGACCTGTCGCGCTACCAAATTGATTCATTTTTACTTGCGGTACTATATGGCAAGTTATGCATTCGTTAAAAAAATCGAACTTGGGAATATGAGCAGACTTGACATTACGACTGAAAAAGAACGCCTCGCAATTATTTCTGTATGTCTGTTCGACTACAGCCTAACCGGTTCGGCCAATTTTCTTTAAAAAGTATTTTTAAGTTTTTTACCCGACAGGTTTTTTTTTAAGACATAAAATAACGGTACATTCCAAACAAATTATTTCTGAAATTTAAGAAAATATTCTTTTTTCTTAAACTGTTCTACAAATTGAAAAGAAAAAAAAATCTTTTATTAAAAGCTAGCTATGTTTGAAAAAA
This sequence comes from Philhelius festivus, assembly GCA_963931855.1. Taxonomy (NCBI): domain Eukaryota; kingdom Metazoa; phylum Arthropoda; class Insecta; order Diptera; family Syrphidae; genus Philhelius; species Philhelius festivus. The sequence goes on along the minus strand of OZ007557.1, from coordinate 84,733,846 downwards.
AAATCATCGATTTTTTCAAAAACGTTTCAATGGATTTTCATCACTTTTCTTACGCTTAAGTTTCTAAAATGTTCAAATATTTTTTTGTGCACACATTTTCTGTGGATTTTTTAAAATTGTATTTTAAAACTCAATATTTCAAAAAGTGCAATTTTTATAAAACTTGAAAATTAATTTTTTTTAATACTGCCTACAACAAAAAGGAAAAAATTTGAAAGTGCTGGGTTTCGAGGTTTCACAAGTGATTGGTTATATTTGAAAGTTAGAACCCAAAGAGTGAAGTTTTATATGATATCAGAAGTGATACAAAGACAATAAATTTAGGAGTTCTACAACGTTCGGTTTTGTGACCAATACTTTTTTTGGTATACCTCAATTCTTTATTCAGATTTCCATTTGGAGGCTCATTTGACAGCTTTTGCAAATGGCGATATAAATCTATATCTGATACCTATAACTTGGGATCTCAGCCTGCTAAAAATATGGTTTGCAGAGCACATTCTGATAATAAGCTCCAAAGCTAAAGTTTTTCAATTTGTCTGAAGATTATTGATGATTAAAGCTTTTTAGCTGCACCTATAATTCCACGACCTGTAGTGATAAATGTTTCAAATTAGAAACTGTAAATGAGCTCAAGTGTTTGGGATTTATTATTGATTCTAGAATGAGTTTTTATAATCATATGTACAGATAGTTCCACCCAGTATTTTCGGTATACGCCTAGAAATTTCTTCTTTTATTTCCTCTAAACTGCTCCTTAAGATTTATTATGACATTTTTTATTCGAAAATACAACATGGAATTTCTTTTTGCAAAATGCAGCCCCATATTAATTTTGCAAAAAAAGTGTTTTTAAGAAAATACATATGTATGTCGTAAAACTCGCATGCACTCTATTTTCATTATTTAGCGATTTGAAAATTATTTCAGTGTCAAATATTTATGGCTATTAAGTTCAAAAAATTTTCTTTAGAGGATCAGATAGTCTTAATCTCAGAAAAATTGGTAATTATAGGTACTTCGAACAACCGCATTTCGTAATTTTTATAATGTTTCCTAATGCCGTATATTTAACAGACTCCCTCAATCTATCGGGATGCAAACTTCTCATTTGATATTTATTAAACAAGTTAAATACTGGCTACTACTTAGTCTTAATAATGAGAGAATCTAATTCAATTTAATTTTTGTATGCGTTATGTAAATTCATAATATTTAAATTTTTTTTATACTTGTTTTTAAGGGTCAGCCCACCAATTTCAAATAATTCATGTTAAATTATTATGCAAAGAATGGCAATAGCTCTATTTTTTATAAAAATATTTTTGTCACTTAATACTTAATAAAAATAAAAACACACATAACCATTTTTTGACTTTCTCTCTGTCGGCCTATTGGATTTTAATGAAATTTTTCATGCAGAATCTTCTAAAAAGTTTTAGAGCATTGAAGCATTGAATATCATAACTTAACAAATTATATATATTTTTTGAAAATTAATTTAACTGAAAAACAAGTCAATTTTTTTGAAAATTTAATTTCCACCTGCACCTGCAAGCAATGCATGAATATATCGCCATATATACATATGTGTCTCATTGTCAATATTCCGAGGTTTCTGATCAAACCCTGCCCATGTCTGAATTAATTAGCGCCAGCCCAGCATATTAATATTGAATCCGTATCTCGCACCAGGAAATCCGGCTCGAAGGACCAATTGTAGGTAGCACATATAATTTGTAATGGACTGCATAATTTCAAGCGACTTTATTTCATCTGTTTATTCTTATTTATACATATTTCTTAACTATAATGAACAGCCACTCCTATTCGTCATTGTGTTGTGCAGACCATGCAAATCTCTAAGTTTGCAAGTTCTGCATTACAATTTGCTTAATCTACTTAATATTAAAAATAATATACATATAATTGTCTAAACACATTAATAAAAACTTAAAATTGGCCAACTAATATTTTTTCTTTAAAATGTTTTAAAAATTTTAAATATAAAAACTTATTTTAAAAACAAAACGCTACAACGATTAATAATTTTTGTTCGTGCATAAATTAATTTTTGCTTCAGAAATCACATGGCTTTCTGTTCTTAACACCAACTAATAACGTAGTTGTTTAAGCGTCTTAAAAATAAATTTCATGTTTCTGAACATTTTTCTCTAAATATATCAACCATTTTTAGAAGTCTATTTCGTAAACATAGTTCGAACGACCTAATAGAGTATTTTATTTTAAATCCTTTTCATTCTTTAGAGTCTGTGAGTCTTACATTCTACCGGAGTAGTTTCAGTGCTCCTAAAGCCCTTAATCTGTCTTAAAACTGTGGTTGAGAGGCTTTGGAAGTTTTAAAAATTAAGTTCTTAATAATTTTCAAAGTTATTTTGAGCATAAAAGTTTTAAGTCTTTTGAAGTATTTAAGTTGTTCTGTTAATCAATCCAATTATTCAAAAAATTTATTCCCGTACCAAAAATTCCTTAAGCGCGGGAATCCATCCATTCCTAAAAATATTTTTACTCACAAAGAAACAGGAAGTAATTTCAACATTTATTTTCTTTTTCAGCAAAATAATTTATCAACAAATATCTTAGAACTTTTGTTAAGCTTCGACCCACTCAAATATTAATGACTTGGGATTTTAATTACTTCCCCTAAGGAGGCTCGAATTGTATGTTTGTATTTATCTCGCGATGTTGTGTACCTACTTCTTATTAAACTTGATTTTACAAAAGACTCTCTTATCTTGAAATTCCCTTATTATTTTAAGTATTCCCTTTTTGTGCCTTGTTTTTCCTGTGTTCCTTGTATTCCTGTTTATGACTGATTGCACTTTCGAAAACTTTTAATTGCCATTATTAAGAATACTTTTACCAGTTCTACTCTTAAACTTTTCTATTTTAACCTTTAGTTGATGTACAAAAAAAAAAAACAAGACTTTATTTGTAGCACTTATATTCTCTACGGTCTTCCTTCTTCCTAAAAAAGAACCTGCTTTCCTACGGTAACTTAATCTTTTGAGAAACTTAAGCAAACAAAAACCGTTCAACATGCGGTGAAAGAAATCCCCATGATTTTTACAAAAAGGACTGTGAAAAACAGGTGCAAAGAACGAAGAATTAAAAAAAAATAGTTCCACAAAATTATAAACCGACCCAGCAACTGAAATCTAAGGCACGTCCTGGCTAAATTGAGAAAATCCCTAAAGGATTTCCAGCAAAATAAAAGTCGAGAAAATATGTTCACTAAAACTTATATGCATGGTCATAAAAATATTAACACTCTAGATTCCAGTTTTAGGTTAAGTCATTGTTCCCATGGGATGAGGAAAAAAAAACCAAACCACAGGGCTTTTGAACTTTTTGTCTCCTCCTTTAGGCAAAAGAAGGAAGTGTATTGCAAAAAGTAAGCTAAGATTGTAGATTGGATATGAATTCAGGATAAAACATCATGCAGAAAAAGAAAATGAGTCCCGGACATGTGACTGACTGACATGCACCTCAAAGGACCCCACTTTAACCCTCTAATGGTTAGCTGTGAGGTTTTTTTTCTGGCCAATATGCTCGAACTGGCAAAAAGGCAAAAGACCATGAGTGTTCGTCCATATAGGTTAGCCTGGTTAACAGAACTTCTATTGTTGGAGCTGGTTCTTCTGGTTTAATTTTTTTGTTTCCATCTGGCTTAACGTTCGTGCATGCATTTCGACAATGGCAATGATGTAAGCGGAAGTTAGTGTTTGAGTGGTTTTTGTGGTTTAACAGAGCTTTGCGGTTCTTAGTTGGATGTTGGACATAATTAATGTGATAAATGAAAGTTTTTTTAGTTAATTTAATTTCAAAAAATTACTTTATTTAATGTGGGAAATTGAATAACGCTGTAAATGAAGAGATAGATATTTTTTTGTTGTTGATTGAGGGAAGAAGGGACAACGTTAAAAATAATTGTGTGCAAAAAACATTTCAGAATGTTTTTTTTTGGAGGTCTGTGAGTGAAAACAAATGCAAGTGTTTCGTTTTTAGATTTCAAATGGAGTTGTGTATTTTTTTGATAAGTCCTTGTAGACATACAAATACTTTCCATTAATCATTGAATACGTGTGATACATGTATTAGGACGTTTCTGTGCTTGCAGTGATAATGATAATGGAAATATTAAATATACCAAAACCACGTTTATTAATAACAGAAATTATCAAGCGCATTCGAGATATTCAAAATTTAAAAAGCATGAAAAATAATTTTTTTCAAAATTAAAAATGAGGAAAACTCGAATCAGGGATTCGAAATGCAGCAACAGGAAGCACTTGGGATATTACCAACATGGCTGGCACGTATAAAGGCACGGAATAAAATCAATATCCGAATTAATTAATTTAAACTCAATTTGTTTTTAACTACTGCAGGTAGCGTTGTAGTGTTGGGCCTCCTGGCAAGATTTTAATTTAACTTTTCTATCTTTTTAAAGACCAGTTTGTCAACAATCTAATCTACATCAATACTCGTAGTTTCTGCAATGGCATACTCAATTGATAGAAAAGCGAGATTGGTTAGACGTTATTACTTAAATAATTTTTTATCATTTAATATTTTTTTATAATTAGCGCACACTCAAAAGTTTTTTATACCCCTAATATGTCAGAGACATAGTATTAGCATTAAGAAAAAAGGGAGGGGTTAGAAAGGAGGTGTCGGTGTACATTGGTTTTAAATTCTTGAACATTGCAATGACTGGGAAAGACAGAGCGTGGCAAGGAATTCCACATTCGCGTAGTACGGCTGAAGAACGCATCTCTGTACTTCACAGTACGGCTGAAGTTGGGCTCAAGGGTAAACTGATGGGCATTCTCAGAAGTGCGAGTATTACGGTTAAATAATTTAAGGGGAGGAATGCAGCTGGCTATTCCACTAGAGAATAGTCCGTTAAAATAACGGTAAAAAACAGGCAAGAAACATTACGACGATGTTGGAGTGACGTAAATGATTCAATGATGTTATTGGCACCAATCATTTTAAAAGCTCTTCTTTGAATACTGTCGAAAAGACTTACGAAAGTTACTGGAGCACCAGCCCATAGATGGGAGTTATACTTAAGTCTTGGACGCATATAGGTTTTATAGATTGTAGCCAGACCGGAAGGAGAGAAAATTTTCTTGCACCGTCTCAGAAAACCCAAACATCTGCGGCATTTTTGGCAACATCGCGTATGTGATCGTTCCAAAGGAAGTGGTTCGTGATACACATACCGAGAATATCTAGATGTTCAGTTTCATTGATGCAAGTGCCACTCATAGATAGTGGCAAGGGGGGGTATATCTCGCTTTAACGATGTTTTAAAAAGAAAAAAATGGTACTATAAGTCGTAAGATAAATCGTTATTGTGGTGTTCCGAAAGAACCGAACGAAAGTGTTTTAAAATAAATCGCTCTTCCTGCAATTTTCGGGATAGTTTTCCGAACAAAATCCAACTGATTTTCAAAAAATTACTCAAATACATTGGATTTAAAAAAAATTTAAAATACTGATCTTTCTATGTTCGCTAACAGTTAGCTTTTTTTCTAAATTTCCTCAAAAATTCGCCCTTCTCTGCCTTAAATATTATCCTGTTATTAAGTGATCCTCCTTTTTTTAAATCTTCTAAAATTTAACACAAATGATCAAAAATCGAATTCTTAACCTTTTATCGTTTCAGCAACTTTCACATTTTCCCACCATTATAAGACAGCTCTTAAGTCAAGATATGCCCGTCCAGATATTTTGATATTTCTTCAAACCTTTTTTCGGCCAATTGGAATCCATAATTCTCCCATGCCCTTGGTCATTCTCATTTGAGAGTGTCAAAATAGACAATATTTATTTGTTTCTTCGAGATATCGAGAGAGATAAAATACTTGTAGAAAATAAAATAGTAAAAAAGAAGCTAGGGATAGAACGAAAAGAACAGTTCCTGTTGACATACAATTTTTTTCTCATGAAGAAGAAGACCAAAGGCTCTGGAATACTCTCATAGTTCGGTAGATTTGCTTAGAATAGTGCTCTCGAGGTTAACCCCTGCTCTGCCTATTATAATGCCAAGAACAATATTGATCAAATCATAAGCCAAAAGCTTGTGTATGTCTCCCGGAATTCCTAGTTCGGTGGTATGAAGCTATCATGTGCAGCTTTGAATTCGATGAAAATGTGATGTGTCTCGACTTGAAATTCATTAGCTTTTTGTAGGATTTGTCTCAGTATGAAGATTTGATCTACGTTCAATACTAAGCTGGCACTATAGACTATTACAGAACGGATTATGATCCTCAAAAAGTTTGGTAGGGATATGCATCGATTCCTAGAAAGTTCTTTAAGGTAATGTATGCGTATACCAAGCTAATAGTCAGTCATAGGGAATGCTTCCTCCCACCTATATTATTTGCGATTTATTGATACTCGTACGTGCAACCTACTTAAAGATCATCTTCATATTGGAAGTATTCTTCTGGTTAGTCATCATCAGATCCTATGGCATTGTAGCTCTGATGCTTTTTTAAATGATAGCCTACCTCTTCCATACTGAGAATTGGTACTGGTTCTTCACACGTTTGATATCTACTTGCCCTTTTACTGGTTCTACATGATGCTCATTTAGGAGTAGTTATTAATTATATGCTGTTAGACAATGTTAACTATATCACTTGCGCCCAGTGCTACTAAGCACCGTTTATATACTCGTACTGCAAAATCTATTAGTCAAAAGTCGTAATCTATTGTTATTTCGTGGAGGATATCACATCAGTGAAAGACACCGAAACCCTAGTATAACTTTCAAAGGTTCCGGTCAAGGAAGTCATAGGTTCTTCAAGTTAATCGCTATGTACGTGTATGTATATTAGACTTATATTTTAGAAAGTGGCATAGATGCTGACCACAATCCACCCCGATGATTTATCGGAATTAGTACGATGTTAAAACTGTTTTAGTATGATGCTAGTAATACGGGATTTTTAATGGTATTGGCTTTCTGCAAGAATTGAAAACAGGTATACTTATGCTTATCGGATAAAAGAGTATATAAAGAGCATGCATGGCCCAAGCGTTCGGAATTCGACATATGAAAACAATGTAAAATATAAATCATTAGTGGTTTAAAAGACCACTTTATTAAAGTTAAGCTCATCAAATGCGAATGAATTTTGCGCCAAGAACTGTACTTTTGAGCTGGCACACCTTTACGTTTTTACTTGCGACTTATATGTACTATAACTATAAGGCAAGGTATGCATTCGTAAACAAAAAATCAAAGTCGAGATTTTGATTAAAGTTGACATTATGATGATAGCGAAGACCAAAAAAGTAGGTCTCGCAATTCTGTCTGTCTGTCTGTTTTTATGTCTGTTGGTCTGTCTGTTAGACTACAGCCTAAACGGCTAGGCCGATTTTAATTAAACTTGATTGATATCGTTTTGAATTTTTTCCTCTCACACGTTTTTTTCTGTTTTTTTAAGACCAAAAATAACGGTACCTGCCATATGACTTTTTTTCGAAATTTTAAAAATATTTTTTTTTCTGAAAAACTGTCAAACAGAATTAAAAAAAAAATCATAAAATTTCATTTAGTTAAAGTTATGTAATTGTTGAAAAAAATTTCCAAAAAATGGTCATTTTTGGTAGCCTCCTTTTTTGTTTTTGATTTTCTCGAAAACGGCTCAACCGATTTTAATCATTTTTTTTTATACTGAAGCTCCTCCAAAGTTTGAATATTCGTATTCAAATTTTCAATTTTTTTTTAATTAAAAAAAAAATCAATTTTTTCTTGCAAACTCAATTTTTCGAAATATAACCTACAAGATTTGAGAAAAAAAAAATTTGTTTTACCTAAAAGTAAAGGTACCCACCATACAAATGTTAAAAATGGTTTTCGAAAATCACATTTTTCTCGAAAACGGCTCCGAGGATTTTGATAAATTTTTGTTTTTCGATTAATTTTTACGATCTATAATTTAATAAAAAAACATTAAAATCTAGATATTACTGACTGTACCTACCATAGAACCATTTTTTCGAATTTTGAATTTCTCATTTTTGGCATAACGGATTTTATTGAAATTTTTCATAGAGAAGCTTTTAAAAAGATTAAAAAACATTGCATTAAAAAAAAAACTATTTTTTTAATTTTGAAAAAAATAAATTATTTTTTTTTGGAAAATTCGATATCTCAAAAATGGCTTTGGAAATTTAATTTTTATTCGTACAATAATAAAACTTTAAGTTGGCTTACTAAAATTTTTTCTTAAAAAATTTTTAAGAATTTTGTATATAAAAGCATATTTTTGTAAAAAACCAGACTTATAATTTTTGTTCTTGCATAAACTAATATTTTCTTATAAGATATCATCCTGTTTTTAGCTCTAAGTACTAAAGGAGTTGTTTTAGTCATTTAAAAATGATTTTTATGCTTATGAACAGTTTCTCTCTAATAACATTAATTTTTGAAATTTTTAGTCTTTCACATAAGAGCAAGTTCGTGCGACCCAGTCGTGCATTTCATTTCTTAACAAATTCATTTATTTTTAATTGATAAATTCATAGGTTTGTAATTTTATTTATTAAAAGGCTATGGCTCAGCTGCCAGCCTGGTTAGTAGTATTTAAGTAATATATCAAGCTTTTCAAATTTAAATATAAACCAATTTAAAAAACCAAACATATTACGTTACGAGTATTTACAAGATACTTTCATATGGCACTGAACATGTTGTTCATAATTTTTCAGTTGCAATCATTCCGTATTTTTACAAACAAAAAACGCTTACCTTTGCTACTGGAATATTGGGAACAAATCTATAAAGTTGAAACTGTCCTTTTATCGAAGCTGCTTCCTTTATAGGGTCTACCGTTTAAGCTTATAACCATCATGAAATTTGGTTGAAAATATCGTTATTTCTTTTTTTTTTTTTATAATCTACCCGCGCTCAAGGGATTAGATTACCCTTTAAATGTTTCAACACAGCGCGGGCGTGAAGTTAAGAAGGGAAAGAAGGATAGGAAAAATGTGTGGCACGATGTTCTGAGACTGAAGGTTGATGTCTAAGATATTTTATCTCCAGGGATGGCGGCTGAACTAAAGCGGAGAATGCCGTGTCTCATTTCTATTTCGCTTATAGTTCACATTATTTTATTCTTGTTCATCCTTGTTGGGCATACTAGTTTAACTCAATTACATGTTGTTAGTGTTATGCCTGAACAACATGTAATGAGTAAACCAGCAACCCATTAATGACAATTTTAGAAGGTTTTTAATGGAATCAAAACGACATAGATGACGGCAGGGATCGAACCTGTGATCATGAGGTTCACAGGCGAGCACACATCCATCGCGCCACGGTATAGCTATACTCTACCAGATTCTCTATATATCCCTATTAACAATAATGATTCCTAGACTATGCCCTTATTCTTCTGTATTTGTCTGAAAAGTTCCCCTTTCAAGCTGTTTACAAACATTTACCATATTGTATCATAAGTACCTGCAGTAAATTTAGTTATTCCGATATTTTTATATATATCTGATCCTTTCTATCGTACTGTACTGCGGTAAAATCTGGCTTATACCACGTAAGGACACACTCAAGTTTTTGAATAGCACCTGGTTTTGTAAAGGGTTTTCCCATGACAAAACTCCGACTCCAGTAATATACAACTAGCATATGAGATATGCCGATGTTGGGCACATAAAGGGTTTCTGCAGAAGAATTTTTTTTAGCACCTTGGCTAGTACTGAAACTCCCTAATGATCTCAGTTCTAAGTATGTCAAAGTAAGTTTAAGGTTGTTGTCTTCCAGGCTGTTGATTATACTGTTTCAAGAAATCTTAGGTAATAAAATAAACAAATACATACAACGAAAAAAAAAACTTAAATTTCTTAATCCAGGATGCTCGTTTCGAAGGCTATATTATTTTATCTCTAGTGAGCTTTTATATTTATATTTTTTCAAAAACTCTTCATCGTGTATTTATTACCAACGTACCTAACTATTTACGAGCACTCTTACCATAAAAATTGAATTTACAACAAAGATTAAGTTTTTATTTCTCCGTTTTCGGATGAAAAACACTGAAACATAAAATCCTATCACGTCCATCATATTCAAAAAAAAAAAAAAAAAATATGAAAGGTATTATTAAACGACTTGCCTTATATATGAATATTGGGAACAGAATTAAGAGCAAAAACCCTAAAAAATCATCCACCAGTCACTATTTACGATGTGTCGTTAAAAAAAAGCGAACTTTATACGAAAAAAACACCCCAAAGGGATTTTAAGTCAAAACTTGAAATAGCGTTTGCATAAGAGGATGTAGCTATGTTCACATACATTTATACACATCGAAGATAGACCATAAATCAAAAGCCCGTCCAAAAATTGCATTGTGACGCAGTGAGATTCAAGATTAGTCTTCTCTAACAAAGGGATCTATTAAAAAACACCGACAAATTCGTAAAACAGAAAGAATCCCTCCAAACTTCGCCGACTGATGATTTGAGATTTTGATTTGGACCTTTTATGCACGGTTGTCTGAAAAAATTACTCCCGATGTCCGAATGATGGTAAGTTAAGAAGACAGGGACACATTTTCTCTGATGATAAAAAATTTAATCTTCTGTCAAGCGCACACAACAGGAGCAGCAGCAGCAGAAGCACACTTTTTATGAACATGACCTGTCAACAAGGATATACCCACGAAAAAAAAAAATGCCTGCTAATATCTTTGAAGCGCAGCAAATAGGATAATGAAATATTAAAATTCAAAATTTTTCAAAGACCATTGACTTTATAGCAGTGACAGTGCTAAATAGAACTTTTTGACACACGTCAAAAAATGCATGACACTGAGCGCTGCGACACGGTAGGAAAAAAGCTTTATGCTTTTAACAGGGACTAATTGAGCGTGAAGGATTATTTCAATTTTTTTTTCACTGTCAGTGTGTTCATAATATTTTTTGATGGAATTAATTTGGCTTGAAAGGTTTTTTATTTGTGTTTGGTCATGTCAATTAAAAAATATAATACATTTTGGACAGTCTGCTTAGTTTGTATGGGTTGACAATAATGGCATAGAAATTGCAAAACTGGATTGAAACTATGAAATCTCTTAGTTGAATCAGTGTGATCTTCACTAGGTACTGTCCTTAAATCATGTTGAACGATTTTCTAGTCGAGTATTCTGTTAAATTATTCCCTGCTCTGTAATTTATGCGTACAAACTTCAGCCACTTATTCCACAAATTAATACCCTTCAAACTCATTTGCCTGCGAACTTGAAATAATGTTGCCACAACCCGATCTATAAATTTACAATTCAACATCCTCGAGTTAATTATACCCACTTAAAGTGTCTACAATCTTTTGTGTGTTTTATTTGGTATTAATGAAAGGCCTTATGCAAATTTAATTTCAAAACAACCTTCTTTGCCCGGATGCGTATACGTCTACGGCAATGTCTAGTGTCCTTGAGCAGTAGTTGTAGGTACGAGTACCTATGGCAATGCAAATTTGCTTCTTTCCTTTAATAAGTTGCTTGCTTGTTAGTGACCTATTTAACGAGAATAATATTAATGCCCTGAGTTGAAATATCATGGAAGGACCTGCAATATTGTCTAGAGCCCTGGAGGATGCCCTTGATAATATAAACATTAAACAACCATCATCGATTTATGCAAAGTGTTCTTGAAAATCAGAGGGAAACACTTTGCAACATATTTTTATAGTCGTGGCATTAGCAGTGATGATGCATTCATATTGCTGCAGGACAGGATAGAAATAAAATTACTGTGTATTCATTGATTCGTAGAAATAATATTGGAAATTCTTGATGAATCAATCACCAGGATTGGATTGGTGCAATTCACATCAATCACGGCTCCATAATAAGGACTCTTGTACGAAGGGAATTTTTTCCATTATTAATATTTTAAATGTGAAAATATGTTTGTTTAAATGCTTGTCGTTCAATCACGATCAAACTGCTGGACGGATTGTATTGAAATTTTGTAAAATACATATTGAATATGTTTTTTTTTTGTATACATAGTATGTAGGCAGCTAAACTTTGAAAAAATGAATGCACTATATAATTGGAATTATACTGAAATGAAAAATTGCTAAACATTTGTCAACTTAACTTAAACTTTAAACTTGTTAATTTGCTTGAAATCGAAGCTCCCCTAGGCTCATTTACATCATTAAAAAAGCTGCCCTGCAGTCAACACAATTTAGAGGAAAAGGCGGGAAATGTAACCCTTCGACAAAGACTGCATGATGGTAAGAATTAAGTCGTTCACTTTTCTAAAACATTGCTGCGAATATACAATAGTAATATTAAAAGTGTTTATGCTTAAGCAATCCAAGATTTCAAAAGTATCTGCAAGGCATTAAAAACACTTGCCAAGTAAGCCCATCAAATTTTAGTCAGTAATCAATAAATAATAAAATTTCTCTATTACATTGTAGCTGCTTCAATATTATTCTACTTGAAATATTCGCTATTAAGCCTTCATGAAGTAAAAACTTGGCGTACTTTTAGATCTCAGTACTTTTCACGGCTGACTTGTTACACAAAGGTTTTTGTATAGAAGAACTTGGCTCTTTTTTTAACATTTATGTTTTTGGTCTGATCTGACTCCTTTTTGCAAAGATTTTAATATTTTGCCATGTCAAAATCTCGAAAGATACGGAAAGATACTAAAATCAACTTAGTTTATAGCTTCCTACTTCTTTTGGTATATTTTCTTTTTCTTATTGGTTCTTTTGATTTGCGCTTCAATTATTTCTTCTTGTCCTGGCACTAACCTAACACTAACGTACCTACTTTAATTACAGCAATCAGAAGTGCTCCATATAAATTAAACATTTTCTCAGAAAGTGGGCGGATACCACGCCCCCTGAATTGAAAACCTCAATTTTTATTTTTGGTCCTTTATATGCGATTTAAGCCCTACCGTTCTAAAAAATTTCATTGTTCTACATACTGCAATCGGAAGTGTGCCATATATAATTAATATTAGTTCTGAGGAAGTGGGCGGATACCACGCCCCTGAATGGAAAATGCTAATTTTATATTTTTTTCTTTGAATGCAATTTAAGCCCTACCACTTTACCAAATTTTGTCGTTTTACAGCAGTCGGAAGTGCTCCATTCAACCAACACTAATTCGGAGAAAGTGGGCGGATACCACGCCCCTGAATGGAAAAGTGCTAATTTTATATTTTTTTCTTTAAATGCAATTTAAGCCCTACCACTTTACCAAATTTAATCGTTTTACAGCAGTCGGAAGTGCTCCATTCAACCAACACTAATTCGGAGAAAGTGGGCGGATTCCACGCCCCCTGAATTGAAAACCTCAATTTTTATTTTTGGTCCTTTATATGCGATTTGAGCCCTACCGTTCTAAAAAATTTCATTGTTCTACATACTGCAATCGGAAGTGTGCCATATATAATTAACATTAGTTCTGAGGAAGTGGGCGGATACCACGCCCCTGAATGGAAAACCGCTAATTTTATATATTTTTCTTTGAATGCAATTTTAGCCCTACCACTTTACCAAATTTAATCGTTTTACAGCAGTCGGAAGTGCTCCATTCAACCAACACTAATTCGGAGAAAGTGGGCGGATACCACGCCCCCTGAATGGAAAATTTCAAATTTTTGATTTTTTTCTCTGCTTGCATGACAAGACCTACAGTTGTGCAAAATAACAAGATTCTACGATGTCGGGAAGTGCTCCATAATTTTGATGATCTGTCAGTCAGTTAGTCAGTCAGTCAGTTACAGTTTTTTGTGATTTTTGAGGCCTTATATCTCAGGAACCGCTTATACTAGAAAATTGAAATTTGGTGAGGCGCCTGTGCCTGACTAGGTTAGCATATATTTTGAGTTTAAAGTTTCTGATTTCATTGGTACTGAAGATAGGAGGGGGTCAAAAATCGCCTGAGTTTGTACCTGTAAAAAGGGTGTAGTGCCAGAACTTGGCTGGGTACTACCGTGCCCTTTGATTAAGAAACTTTTATTTATCAAGTTTAAAAAAAATCGAGAATGGGGTTTTCGAAATATTGAGTTTCCAAACAAAAATTTTGAAAATGTTTTTAAAAATCCAAAAATGACTATTTTTTGTAATTTTTTTTCCAACCATTACCTAGATTTAACTAAATGAAATTTTATGAATTTTTTAAAAAAATTTGTGGGGCAGTTTTTGAGAAAAAAAATATTTATAAAATTTCGAAAAAAATTGGTATGGCAGGTACCGTTATTTTTAGTCTTGAAAAAAAAAAGAAAAAAACGTGTGGGGGGGGGGGGGGGGGGCTAAAAACGATATCTACCAAGTGTAACGAAAATCGGCCGAGTGGCTTAGGCTTTAGTCGAACAGACAGACAGTCTCCGTATCATCGTTATGTCAACTTTGATCAAAATCTAGAGTTAGATTTTTTTTTACAACTCCATAACTTACCTTATAGTACTCGTACCTATATGTCGCAAGTAAAAACAATAATTCTAAAACAGGAACAGAGAACCGTTAAAGGGAAACAAAAAAAACTTGTAATAATCAATTGAACTTACATTACGGTTTTCACTAGATTGTGACACTTCGGGTTTTTGTTTGTTTTTTGTGGGTGGACTGTCCGCGGACGATTTGTTTGAATCCCCATCGCTATTAGGTTAGGTTAGGTTAAAGTGGCTGTCATTAAAGCGTCTGACACACTTAGACCATTAGAGGTCCATTGTGATACCACGATCTAATAGGGAACAAAAAGGTTTCCTACTAGTTAAAACCATTTGGAGCTTCTGATGAAGCGAAGGAGACTTTTAATGTCTTTGTCTATGAGATCGCTTGGTTCATTATAGAAATGTTCTCCTAGATGAAGTTTGCGTCTGTAAGAGAGAGCAGGGCATGTACAAAGAAGGTGTGGGATTGTCTCCTCTTTCTCCTCGTCCAAGCAACTCCTGCAAAAATCGTTTGATAGCACACCGAGACGTGCGGCGTGTCTACCTATGAGACAGTGTCCAGTTATGACACCTATGACGGAGCTGATCTGAGATCTACTGAGGGACAATAGACATTTTGACCGTTTCAGATCCAGTTTAGGCCAGATCCGCTTGGTCGCCATACAAGTGGTAGTATTAAGCCATCTTGTGTTTGATTGTTCCAGAGCGATTCGTTTCAGCATAAGTTTGCTGTAAATATCTAGGGGTGTCAGGTTGAGTAGTATGTCTAGTGCAGCGGAAGGTGTCGAGCGGAGAGCTCCGCTGATGCACATACACGCTGAACGTTGAACTCTGCTTAGTTTATCGCGATTAGTCGCTTTATTTAAGGCCGTCCACCATACGGTCACCCCGTAAGTAAGTATCGGTCTGATGACCGCAGTGTATACCAGTGAATAATTTGTGGAAACAAGCCCCACTTGTTCCCTACGGCTTTTTTACAAGAAAAGAGAGCTACCGTGGTTTTCCTTACTCTTTCCTGTATATTAGGTTTCCAACTTAACTTTTTGTCTAAAATAAGACCCAGGTATTTAGCTTGATCTGAGAAAGTGAGTGGAACACCTTTAATCGATGGAGGGTCTAGTTGAGGAATTTTGTATTTCCTTGTGAAGAGGACTAGTTCAGTCTTGTGGGGGTTAACACCTAAGCCACATCGATCTGTCCATTTTAGTAGCTTGTTGAGAGCGGTTTGTATAAGTTCTGTTAAAACTTGAGGGTGCTTTCCTGATACGGCAATGGCAATATCGTCAGCGTATGCAATCACTTTGAATCCCTCTTCTTCTAGGTCTATTAGCAGATCATTAACTACCATGTTCCATAGAAGTGGGGATAGGACTCCACCTTGTGGGGTTCCTCTACTGACTGACCTTCTTGTAGTAAAGCTACCCATCGCTATTAACTGTGGCACTGATCTTACTCGCTGTCGCTGGTTATCAGAATCCTGAAATGTTTACGATATTTGTCTCAGTTTTTCATTCTAGGTTTAAGACAAATTGAATATCATTCATTAAATATTTCGTAACTTACTTCTGATATATATGCAAAGCATTTTGTTTTTTTCTAAATAATCTATGAATTAGTGGGAGCACAATTTAATTCATACATACACATCTATTTATGCATTTTTCAAATATTTTTTTGTCAAAAATAATATTAAAGAAGGATGTTCTTTCCAATAAAAAAAGTTAATATTCAGTTCAGAATTATTTGATTTCAATATAATATATGTTTACCTTTTGCAACAAATTCAACTGAATAAATAAAGCATTTAAGCCCAAAAGCCGCATAGGCACTCCTCCTTTTTGATAAATTTAAATAATGAAACAATTGGAACGTTCACTGTTTAAGTGCCTATATACCGTACCCTGCCCAGTTATCGATTAATGTTATTTTCCTTATAAATTTATGCCAGGAAAGGTGTTACTCGGTTTTAAAACGATGTTAAATTAATTTTTGGCTTAATTGTTTTGTCTTTAGCTGAAAATTCTTTTGCATACGTGCAATTCAAATATCAATTCAATATTTTGGGAATGCATTGTATGTAGACGTGAGTTTATTATAATGCTATACGTGAAACATTGTTAAATGGTTTATGAAAGCTCGGAATTCTTAATTTGTTTCCAATTTCAACGAGTAAAAAAATCGATTCTAATTGAGAAAAATTGGGTACATTTTTTAACCGAGGATCAATGAGTTGAAAAGGCACATAATAAAGCGACAAGAAATTATTTTAAATTAAATCCTTGAACAAGTTTGGCTAATAGAAGTACTACATTTCATTTGTTGAAATTCATACACCGTCAGTTAATTAACAGAGATTTTACGTTATTAAAAAAAAAACCAAAGCCCTTTGCTAACTCTCAACTACTAAGATGGAGACATATTGATTTAATTAATATTGTTTGAAATACATCTGCATAATTATTTGCAGAAGGGATGAATGCCAGTAAAGTAGTAAATGCCAGTCATTTAAACGTATTATTTACATTGGAAACCACTGGACTGAGATTTAATAAGATTTGGCTATTGTACTAGATTAGATATAAAACTTTTTAAATCTTCTAAGGACAAATAGTTTTACCATAGTACCCTAGCGCTGTCGAAAAACTTACATTTATATCCTGATAATTGAAATGGAATTGAAATATTCCATTTAAATGCCAAGTATTTCCCCAAACATTTTTACTTGCGGTTATACGATCATATAACAAAAATCTTAAAAGTTGAAAAAAAGAGCCAAGTTCTCATTTGTACAAAACCCTTCTTGTAATAAGTCAGCCGTGAAAATGGAGATCTAAAAAAAAGCTATTAGGTAGAGTAATATCGAAAGAACTAAAAATTATGGGGGAACATTTTGTCAATATTATTACCGACTAAGATTTGGAGGGTTTACTTCACAAGTTTTCTTTTATTTATCACAGTTTAAAAGGTTATAAGAACATGACCAGTGAAACCTCAAATTTTAAGGCAGTAAAAATAATAACAAGGTTCTACTGTGCCGGGAAGTGCTCCATTTTTTTTGATGATCTGTCAGGGACTCAGTGATACAGTGAGTCAGTGTGTTAGTGAGTCAGTCAGTTACGGTGTCAGCAACTTTTAAAGTTCTATATCTTAGGAACCACTAATGCCGAAGAGTTGAAATGTGCCAAGCCACCTCAGCTTGATCGGTTCAGCAAAGATTGTGTTTGAAGTTTCTGACTCTATTGGCACTGAAGTTGGAAGGGATCGAAAATCTCCTGAGTTTGTTCCTGTAAAAAGGGTGTAGTGCCGCAAACTTTTCCCGACACTACCGTGATCTATGATAAGTATATACATACATATATGTGCAGATCTGGTATAATTTATGAAATTGAACTCAAGATTTGAATTAATCTTGAGTTTGTGATGATGATGATGATGTCTGTCTGTTTGACTACAACCTAAACGGTTCGGCCGATTTTCCTTAAAGTTGAAACAATTTGGTAGATTAGATTTATTATTATCTGATTCAAGAAAACATACAATTTACATTGATTTATGTGTAAAAAAAATCATTAAAGCATGGCCTTGCCGTCTGCTTGATTGACATTTATAAGTTTACAAGTAAATACAGTGGCGTAGCGTACCATCTCGGCGCCCGGGGCGGGAGACCCATTTTGCCGCTCCATTCAATACTAAATTAAAATTAAATTTCGAGACATCATTTAACAGGCAATGAAGTCTCTTTTATTGAAAGTAAAATAGAATTAGCGGTTTCATAAACGGATTTTACGAGCCTTACGAATGAGGCTCGTGAGACAAAGCTGCATCTGCGGATTCATCTCCATGCATGTGTTTTTTCCTGCGAATTGTACTCGTTTTGAGATCGATTCCGAGTTTTTTCCAAAAAGTCTTAGAAAAGTCGATTGCGGCTTGGACGAAACGGTCTCTGCTCTCCACCAGGAGAGCTTTTAAAACGCAGAGTTTCTGAGCACACTTATCCACAGTCAGTCCACATTGCTGTAGGTAAATCTGTGCGTCATCTTCTTCAGGTAGCTCTGCAGCTCAAAAGCCAAGAAAAGTGAGGAAGTTGAATGACTGCATGACTGTCAGAAGAAGACTGGCTACCGATCCGTCAATTCTTCCAGTACCTCAAGAACTTCCACAAACTTATTTTTAAGCGTCTTTACAGCTTCACGAGGTTCACTTTTTCTGCAGGCTTGTGAAGATGCTTGAGATACTTCTGGTGAGTCGACTTCGTCTTGACCCTGCTCTGTGGTGCGACAAGAACGACTTCCAACTTCGACGGCAGGCACGTCTTCTTCTTCTGCCCGTAAAATAAGTTATGCATTCCCATGAATATTGACCGGAGGACAATTCTAGGCCACTCACGATTGTAGATGGAGGAATCTTACTTACATTGGAATCACTTCCGCTGCTGCTGGATGCCGCCGAAGACGTTAACGTAGCTTTTGAACCAGAGCTAGAACTGAAATATTTTGCGTCTTCGCATCTGCTTCTTTCTTAGCCTTTTTCTTGCGGTATTCCGCGCCGCTTCCTTTAACTCTTTTCATTTTCAAAAACAAGTTCAAAGGTTGAGTGAAGTACTAAGTGCTTAGTTTTAGAAGATTCAACAGTATTTAAACTATAAACGACACAACCTAAATAACTTTCTGTGATGCGGGAGGGAGCAAAAACATTGAGCTGGCTGAGACTAGAATAACGTTTCCGTCGAATCCTAGTTATCTTATCATATCTCGCATATGCATATCATATGTTTCGGAACACTCCCTTTCAGTTTCCCGAGAGTTTCGGAACGTTTTGTTAACTTCCCATAGGGAGTTATTGTAATCGGTCCGATTTGTCAAAATGGAATTTTCGGCATTTCTCGACGTTTCAAGGTCCCTAGAGGCTATATCAATCATTTTTAGAGAGATGTCTGTGTGTGTGTACGTACGTTCGTACGTTCGTACGTCCGTACGTTCTGGTACCATTTTTCGTCGTCGATATCTCAAGAACGGGTAAAGATATCGACTTCAAATAAATTTTGTTTAATAGATAATAACTTCGAAAGAGGCTAAAAGGGCGTTTATTAATATTCAGTGAGTAGTTTTTTCACTATAACGGTTTAAAAAAAAAGTAAAAATTTTGGTTAGTTTCAAATATCTCACGAAAAAATAATGCTATTGATTTCAAATAAAATTTAATGTACTCATTATAAGGTCATACAGATTTGGTATGAATTTGGAAAAAAATGAACATACCGTTATTTTTAAAAAAAACTGAAAAAAAAATTTCATAACCCAGATATTCTAAGAACGAAAAACAATTTGAAACTCAAAATAATTTTATCTTACGAAAAATAATGTGTTTGACAACTGGTGGAAATTTCCAAAAAAAATCAGTTTACAGTTTTTTTACAAAAAATAAAAAACTATATAAAATTCTATTTCTCGAGAACTAGTAGTGATATTGACTTCTAATTTAGTTTATTTTATGCATAGTATAATTTTGTACAATTGGTAAAATGTTGACAAATATTGAATTAATAGTTTTTTTAAAAAAAACTTAAAAATTCAAGTGAAAACTAGTTGAAATTGTATTTTAAGTCGAATTTCTTGGGAATGAACACCGATAGTGCCTTCTAAAGTATGTTTTTTTATACATCGATACCTTCCCGTAAGAATGTATACTAAGCGACATTTCTATAATTGTTCAGGAAACGAAAAAAACGAAGAAAGTTCTAGTTGAAACTTAATATAAAGTTTTCAAGACCACAAATGAGAAGTTATCAGTGTGGGTCGCACCCAGCCTCTTTTTTTAATTTCGCGATCAGCGCGACAATACGGAATGCACTCTTACGGCCCTACTCACCGTCTACGAATTCACGAAATCGGTCAACGACGAACCACAGATAGGGTGGCAAATTTCAAAATTACATCATTGTTGTTTGTTGACTTGTCAAACGATCTGTCATGAAACATATGATTTCTACTCTACCTGCATCACCGGCGACATTTTGCCGCCCCCCCAGGCCTGCCGCCCGGGGCGGACCGCCCCCCCGCCCCCCCTACGCTACGCCACTGAGTAAATAAGTAATTTTTAATATCAAATAGATGAACAAAAAGTAAAAGAAAATTTTGAAATCTTTAAAGTTGGTAGATATCACTTTTAATTTCTTCGATAACGATAAAGATACCTGCCATAGGAGTTTTTTTTCGAAATTTTATAAATATTTTTTTCTCAAAAACTGTTCAACAGATTTAAAAAATAAAAATGCAAACAAATTTAATTTAGTTAAAGCAAGGTAATGGTTAAAAAAATTTTTCCGAAAAATGATTGTTCAGGGTACCCCTCATGGAACCATTTTTTTGTTTTTGATTTTCTCAAAAACGTTACAACCGATTTTGATCATTATTTTTTGCTAAAGCTCCCCAAAAACATAAATAGAATTGTGTACTCAAATTTTCAAAAAAAAAATTTTTTTTGGATTTTTAAAAAAAATTTCAATTTTTTTTCCAAAACGCAATACTATTTCGAAAAACACAAACCCGAATTTTTAAAAATTGATAAATAAAAGTTTTTTCTTAATATATAAATTACATATAAGATGTAAGAAAAAATAAATTATTTTACCTAAAAATAACGGTAACCTCCAAACAAATGTTAAAAATGGTTTTCAAAAATCGTATTTTTCACGAAAACAGCGCCTAGAATTTTGATAAAATTTATTTTCTTTCAATCAATTTTTACGATCTTTAATTCAAAATTTTTTCTTAAAAACGTTTTAAAAAGTTTGTATATAAAAGCTATTTTTTTAAGAAACTACTACAAGGACTTACAATTTTTGTTCTTGCATAAATTCATATTTGCATAGCATTGTTTTTGTCTCTTACTACTAAAAGAATTTAAAAAATTAATTTTATATTTATGAACCGTTTTCTCTAATAACATTCGTTTTTAAAATTCCTAGTCTATTACATAGGAGCAAGTTCGTGCGACACAGTCGTGCATTTTATTTCCTATTTAAATCCAGGGCCTCGTTTTTGAAAAAAATCAAAAATTAAACAAATAATGGTTAGGCACTTTTAGTAGACTGTTTTTAAAAAAAATGTGTGTCGTTGAATCAACAAAAAATTAAAAACTATTTCTATGAATTTGTGATTAATTATCTTATAATATATAATTATTATTAATTCGTCCAATTATTGTTTTTACGTTCAAAACTTTGACGAAAGAGAAAATAAAATGTGAAGTTCAGCCTTATGCATCTTTTCATGATGCTTTCGCTATTTGTTCGTAAGTTTGAGTGTGTTTACTTGTTCCACTTAGTTTAAAGTTGGGACGATAAATGTAATATATTAAAGGGCAGGGTAGTGCCCAGCAAAATTTGCGGCACAACGCCGTTTTTACATGAAAAAATTCAGGCGATTTTCGGCCTCCTTCTAGTTTTAGTACGAATAAAAGCAGAAACTTTAAATTCATTGTATTTGCTGAGTTAATCATACGAATTTTAAGGCGTTGGTACTAGTGGTTTCTGAGATATACCTAGGACTTCAATAATCGCTAAGACTTGCTGACTCACTTACAGATAATCAGATTACTGAAGCACTTTCCGACACTGTAGAACCCTTTAATTGTAATTTTGCGGTAGGTCTTGTCATGCATATAAGGGATCATTTAGAATTTTCCATTCAGGAGGCGTGGCTTCCATCCACTTCCTCAAAAAATTCTTATAAATCTTATGGAGCACTTCCGATTGTTGATGAGTAATATAATTTTCAAAAGCGATGGGACTTCAACCAAGAGGAAACTCACCGTTTGAAAAGTTAATTCTTTCTGAAGTTACAAAGCTGTTAGTATCGTTACCCGGGTAGAATTTTCGACTCGATAATGCCAAGGCCCCAGCTAGTTTTTCTTAGTTTCAATCATGGCCCTACCGAGCAGTATCTAGCTTGTCCCTCGCTAATTTGTTAATGCTCTGTATATAATGGGCCTTGCTAGATGTTCCTATATGGGCCCTAGATGGGTATTCACAAGTAGCACAAGAGCTACGGCAATTCTTAAAAAATTTTTTTTTTTTCATTATTGTTGATTATTTTCATTTTTTCTTTGCCTCCATACATTCGACTCTTTAAGTGATTTTTTGCTGGAATGAAAGAATTTTTTTTTTTTTTTTTTTAAATTTACCTCCACTGAGATTCGAACCCGAGTCCTCTCGCTTGCCGTGCTTGTGCGCTACCTATTGCGCCACTGTGATATATAAAATATCGTGTCTCAAAGTGCTACTCAAATAACTCTCTTTTAATTATACTGTTTAAAAGACTTAAATACGTATTAAAGAATCTGAAAAATACCGATTTAGGACCAAAACAAAAAAGTTATGTTTTTAGAAGGATAATGGATAGCCTTTTATAGAGACATATGTATAGGCACATCTAGGATACATCAAGTAAAAACTATCTTGCCCCAGTATAAGTAAAATCTGAGAACGCCTATAAAGAGGCGACACTAGCTAAGGCCAATATAACGCCCAGATACAATTCCTTATCCAGGCTACACCAAGTAAAAACTATCCAGGTCCCTTGTAGTTTATTTGTTACAATGCCAATAAAGAGGCGATACTATCTATAGCCAAGATATCGCCAAGAAAAAGTTTCATATCTAGGCTACATCAAGTTAAAAATATCTAGGCCCAGTCTAAGATACTCCTGGAAAAGCCAATAAATAGGCAGTTCTAGCCAGGTTCAATATAAAGCCAGGATAAGCATAAATTAGTCAAGATCCGCCAGGCTTGCATCTGTCTAGGCCCAGCATAGGATTTACTATATAATGGCCAATCTAGCTAGGGCCACGCTATTCGATAGTGTTTCCTAGATAATTTTCTACCCGGGTAGTATCACTTAAAACTTCTGTAAAGAACCTTTGATGAATTGACAAATAATATGAGGCAGATAAACGACATGCAATTTTAAGGAACGCTTAAAGGAATAAGAGCGGAACTAACAAAAAAATATGTGTAATCAACTAAGCTACTGTTTCAAGTCCCGAAGTTAAACTCACTCTATTGATTACTCTGCTTACATTCCAAGAAAGCCCAAATGGCTTTAGGCAATTATGAAGAAGATTTTTCTATTGACTGTTCGGTTGCAAGGAACAATTGAAGCGCTGAAAGGATGAAGGTCTTAAATGATATTTTTTGAAATTTGGCTTTTTTCTTACAGATGAAAGTCTTATATGGCAACTTAAATTTCTGGCACATCTATACTCTTCTATCGCCTATAGATTCATATTTAGCCAAAGATGAAGGTGTTATATGCAACTACTTTGGTAAAAAAAGTTATAGTAAATAAACTTTAAATGCTTGTAACTCAAATGTTTAAAAATGTCGCTTAACACCTTCATCCTTTCAGCGCTTCAATTATTATCTTGAAAATTGATGTCACTGTTATGCTACTTCGGAATATACGAGTAGACGTTAATTAAGGCTTGATGAATAAATAGATAAGAATAGTTAAATTCGAAGTTATTAACATAGCTTTTGAATATCGGAAACAGTTTATGTTTTGCTATGCAAGTACTATACATACAAGCCAAGGACTGAGACTTTAAAACTCTCTGATTGATTTTAAGTCATCATTATTTTGATACTCTTAATGGTGTGCATTTAACTATTTTAACGCCAGTAAAATAAAAGCCCTGGAGAGTGATATTTTAAAGTATCCAAGGCTGAGAAATCTGTTAAGTCATGATATGTCTAAAATATTTTTGACCGAGAGTGGGACATGCGATCTTCTCTAAGCTTAGCACAAGAATTACTTTCCTGTTCGAAAAAAAATATTATAAATGTTAAAAAGTAAGCCAAGTTCTCATATTTTAAAAATTACCTATGTATAACAATTCAGCTGTTAGATCTAAGAGAACGCCAAGTTCTAAGTTGATTAACTTCAATTTTAAATCTAATTTTCTGGAAAGTTGCAATTACTAACTTATGTCCTCTTGTGCACCTCAAAAAATTCCATTAATACATATGAACATCGGAAAAGTATGTTTTGTACACCTATACACTTATAAACATAAATTAAAACCCTAAAAATTGCTTATAAGAAAAATTTAAAAAGCAATTTACAAACCATGTTGTGAAAATAAAAGAATAATTGGCTTGTAAGCAAATGCCGACAGCCTTACAACACAAACTGCATTGAACAAATAACAATCAACTCGTATCTTATACACCTTGCCGAGCGTCAAATTTAAATATTCATCTCCACATCGAGAAATATTGTTCCTGATCCGCCATTGATTGACAGATGTTATCGGCAACCAACAGACACCACACACTTAGCCTGTCAATCATGCCGCCGCCTTCGCCTACGGTGAGTCTCCACAGTTCTTCGATCCCCAGTCCCAAATCGAAACTCATATCTTGCTGTTCGTTCGGGTACACAATGAGGGATGCTCCTCCTGCCTCCTGCAATTACCGAGTACATGAGCTCAAAGTTTATGCAACACACATGAATACCGACCAGCACCCCATCACTCCGCAACGATGGAACGTGATCTGAAAGAGCAAGCACAATGGCTGACCATTGACTGGACTGGTCCTCCGTCTGGCAAATCATCCGACTTGTGACATGTTCCTTCATCCTTAAATGTATGCATAAAACATTTCAGCTTTAGCTTTCTGTTTTTTTTATATTTTTTGACTAAAGTATAACACTTAAGTTCATAAATCAAAGAATCAGACAATTCGTTTCGCACTCTTTGGACTCTGGCCGCCCGCCCGGAAATCTGTTGTCCATCCACCCCTTTGCTGGTCGACTTGAAACAATTTTCGTGCTTCACGAGTGTTCTGTTTATTTTTTAAAACAATAAATAAGTTTAACGGCTATAAATTCATTTTCCCAAGCTTTACTGTGAGCTTCGTTTCTTTTACGGATCATGTAAATCCTGAGGGCAAATCTGACGGTGGAATACTGAGTCGGGGACGTATTTTGCAGTCTTATAGCTATGATTCAGTCAGCGATTACTCAGTCACTCAATACGAGTGGTGAAGCGAACGCAATCGAAAACAACAAAACGAAATCGAAAAAAATTGCTACAAAATTTGCATAATAATGGCGAATTCCAGGATAAAACGGGATGTAATTCTTTATTTAAAATTTATTTGCGGCTGCGAATCCTTAATGTCATCATTAAATTCCGATTTAGCCGTTTTCGGGCAACACGCGGACATTAGTCATTTTTATTTCCCATTGGCCATAAAGAAGAGCCCTTTTGTTCCGGCTGGTCGAGTTGTGTGGTGTTGGGTGGAGATTAACGACTTGATGGCAGGGTTGGTTTTAAATTACCAAGACCGAACAACAAAAAAAAACATTTTCTTGGCACAAAGTTCATTCGGCAATTTGGCAGTTATAAGAATTGGATGAGACAAATTTATTGTTTTGACCATGAAGTTCTTAAGAAGTTGTAATCTAATTTGCTTCGTACGTTTAAGGAAAATGTCCCAATTTGGCAAGAGCCTTTGAATAAAGCAGCATTAATTGGATTTGTAGGCATTTTTTTTTGAAATTTACTTTAAGTCAGTTTGCAAGATTAACTTTTTTTTCAGTCTGCGAAAAGAGGTTTAGATAAAAAGTAAGTTGGAGCAACTTTTGACAGAGGAATGAAATAATTTACACTTTTAAGTGAATTTATTACACCGATTGGCTGACTTGTGGAGAAGAAAAACGGTACTAAGTTTTGCTTTAAGGAGATTGTTGATTTAAGAAGTTTTTTGTTTGGAGTACTTATGAGATATTTTTTGCGATTTTAGATTTATTTAATTTTTGGTGAAGGGACTTGGGATGGTTCCTTCTGGATTTTGTTGGCTTTAAGTTTGAGTATTTATTATTGCTGTTCGCTTTTTTTTTTAAATTTTATACTTGTTTTAAAATTAAATAAATGGGGGGTATGCTCTATTTAAACTATATAGATTGGCTAGGTTCTAATAGATTTGGCAGCTTCTCCTAATACGGTGATAAGTAGCACTTAGTTTCCAAAGCTTATCTTGGATCCAAAAAACAACCTGGCGCTCTCCAGAAGGTCGAACCACAAACCAAATCGGTTTGTGATAATTGATGCAAGGGACATATCTGAAATTTTAGACGTGCTTACATTTCGAGGGGTAATCGTTGACCATTTCTTAATTGGGGCGAAATCCAGACCTTAATTGTCAAAGGGAAAGAAACTGCAAACCGCACAAAAATAGAAATTTTGGCCCCTCAGGACACCTGGAGTTGCCACAGCTTACAAAGAGTACCCCAACGAGAAGCTCTCCACTGCGTATTCACCTACTACAGACGCCAACAATCAGTGGTCCCAGTATCGCGATATCATCAAAGAGCTAGCCGAAACCACCGTGGGCTACAAACTGCTCCAGAGAAGAATCCGTGGTATGATAATGAATGCGTTCAACTGAAACGAGTGAAAGAAAAAGCACATGCAAATATGCTGCATCGCACAATAAGAGCAGCCAGCGGGAGAAAGGAGGAGAGAGGAAAAGAAGATCTAACGTAGAAAGAAGAGAGCTTTCGCAGCCTTGCAGCTCAAGGAGATCAAAGGGTCTCGCCATAGAAACAATACAAGGAAGATTTGTAAAAAAGCCCAGCAACTGGCTTCAAGACCGAAACGCAGAATTTTCGAAAGAACGAAGTTTACCTATTGTAGAAATTGTATATGATCTTAAGCAGCAGTTTCAGCAGCTGTTAAATAGGCATCATGTAGAGCGTTTAAAAGGACAAAAAGACAAGCGGTTTCCAATCAATGAAGAACCAGTTCCACCACCTAGTATAGATGAAGTAGGCTTAGCTATAAATAAGCGAAGAAACAATAAGGACGCAGAATCTGATGGCTTACCTGCAGAGCTGTTCAAATACGGAGTTGATGTTTTGATAACATGCATGCATCAAACCATCAGCCAAATATGGGTGGAAGGAAGCATGCCCGATGACTGGACCATCAGGTCCATGTGCCCCATCTACAAAAAAAGATGATCCTATATGTTGCAAGAACTATCAATATCCCTGCTTAATGTTGCATATAAGATGCTATCGAACACGCTATGTGAACGTCTTAAACCGTTCTGTAATAATTTATTCAGCAAGTACCAGTGTGGCTTCGTTCTCGACAAGTCGACTATATACCAAATATTCAAATTGCGACAAAGCCTAGAAAAGATCAACGAATTTCAAGTCGAGACTCATCATCTATTCATCGACTTCAAAGCCGCATATAATGGCATTCATCGCTAGGAGCTCTATGGCGGAACTCGGGATCCCGGTAATACCATCCAACTATGTCCCTTGACAACGTGACATTAGCAAATATACGCGGTGCAATGTTCATCTAGGTAAAAACTGTTCTGAACTGTTTCAAACATGTACAGGGTTTCGGCAAGGAGATGTGCTGTCAAGTGATTTCTTCAATTTCGTTCCAGAGGAGATGTTGCGCAGAGCAGGCGTTAACACGGAGGGCACTACATTCAGCAACTCTGTCAAACTATTGGAGTATGCGGACGATATCGACATCATCGGTCGTTCCCAACATAATGTTGCGTTGTTGGTCTGGAAGTAAATGAGGACATGACCTGTCCAAGAATTAGGACAAACCGTCACAATTGATAGCAAAACCTTCGAGGTAGTTAAGGAGTTCATCTACCTCGGAGTTAATATCAACTCCACGAATGACACCTTAGTGGATTTCCAACGAAGAATTACCCTAAATGGGTTCAAAACTTTTCAGTACCAAGCCGAAATGCACGCTCTACTTATACTATTAGTCCTACTTTATGGCGCTGAGTTTTAGATTATAAGCAGAAAGGGAAAGATGATACTAGGTTTTTTTCGAAAAAATTCCATGACGGATATTTGGTCGTGTGTGGGAGGATGGCGAATTAAGGAGAAGATATTACCGCGAACTCTATCAGTTGAACCAGGATATGGATGTAGTCCAGAAAGCTTGACCACATTGAGCAATTGGACAACAATGGTCCAGCTAAACGAGTCATCGAATCCCAGTCCTTAGGTTTGCGGTGACAAGGAAGATCGACCCGCAGGTTTTAAGGATGAAGCTATCGCCAATGTTAGAGCGCTTGGCCTAGATAACTGGAAGCAGCTTGCTTGGGATCGCAGAGGATGGAAAGCTGCCGTGTCTCAGGCAGAGACCCGTCATGGATCGGAAGCCGGTTAAGTAAGTAGTAGGTACTTTATTGCCAAAAAAGATTCTATATTAGATGAAGAGAGCATTATACAGAATTTGTCTGCTTATAGAATAAATGTAAAGGAAAAGGGTATAAATTGCAATTACAATAGAAACTCTATTTAATTTTTTAAATTAAGATGTAAGTAGATAGGTTGTTAGAGAGTTGGGATCACCCATTGATATCGATAACGTCGTGATACCCCAATAGATTAAGAGATTTCCTTAAAATTAGTGCCCACAGTCCTGCGCACTATAGGCTCCTACACGAGATTGAAAACATTACAGGATAGCGCATTTTCTTACCGAAACCCTGGTGCATTGTTGGAATAATTCTTAGAAGATTATATACTAGTTACACATTGCACATCATGTTTTTCAATGTCACGAAATACTTTGAAAGGTTTTACCAGAATTCCGAGGTCGGCCATCGCCATATAAAAACGATGACATTAAAATCGATAAAAACGTGTCAATTTGTTTGTCGCTCTTAGTCCTCCGGATGTTGTTAAGATCATGAGGCACTTTGAACTCCTTGTACAGTGACAGCCTCACCCTATTTATTCCACGCAATATCAATATGGGGTGGTTGGTAGCTTACATTAATTTCAGCTCTTTCTTTGATGATATCATGATATTAGGACTACTGATTGTAGCGCAGAGCTTTTGGCTCAGGTGCTCTCTGTACCCTGTTAACTTTATGTTTACTAAGGCATCCGATGTCTGTTCAAGGCGCTCCAGAGTTTATATTCGTTCTACAGTCAAGCTCTGAATTTTCCAGCAACTAGAAATTGGTTAAAGTTGACGTTTACCATTCGAAATTAATGCATGTCGAAGATACTCGTATCAGCTACATATTTTGCGTCGGTTCAACCATCTGAAGAGTGGCATTTTGCTTTGTGGATTAGCATTGGACATCTAGTGCCATACTTGGCGCCATTTTTTACAAACTTCTGCTAAGTTTATTATCCGAAGCCTTTATCTATTGCTGTTTCGTGAAGGCTATGCTTAACAACTTATTCCCCGAAGATGTCCTCCCCGATGAGTTTTACCTTGTCGTGGTCGGAAGGCTTACGTCTATTTCTCCGGATTGGTATGGGGATTTAGACAACTAAGAAAACTCAATATGATCAGAATGGTCACGTCCATACATAAATTAAAGAGATTAAGATATTCTCTTTTGTTCGGTGTATTGGCCTAGCAATCCATGGAATTGAATTAATAAAAGTAAAATTGCTAAGTAATAAAGATAAAATTGAAAAACCGAGGATACTAACAAATGTATCCAACTACGGAGATATGAGAGCTAACGCTGGCCCTAACCGCCACCATTTCTTTTTCATAAATCTGGATTGTACTAAAAATCCTTACAGACCCAACTCAGATAAATTTTAGAGTACCTCACATATAGTGATATAGTTATGACGAAATAGTTTGGCCTAACTGGAATTATAGACTTTATCTAAGGAATTCTTTAACTACTGTATAAGACAGCGCATTGATAGCAAGAATCTTTAGTTGCAGGGTAATTATCATATAATTATTTGACCTGCACGGAAGCCGGGAGATGCTCTACAAAAAAATTTCATAGCTCTAGATTTCATCATGAAATTCACCATAAGTTCACCTTCATGCTGCATAAAAGTTTACTCTTAGGCTAGGAACGCATATGCGATTTCTATCGCGCGGTTTTTTAGTGGCAAGAATAAAACACATGAGTTTAAATGAGAATGCGCACTTGATACCAACAAATCGTGACGATTTAAAGGTCGCAATTTGTTTAATTTTTCTGGCGATGCGATTGCCGTAAGTTAAAATGAAACAAATGCATTCAAATGGATATGCTCACATTTACGATACCAAGACTTAAAAATCGTAGAAGCAATAAGATTTTTTTAGTAACCACAAAAAAATAAGACATTATGGCGTTAAATGTGAATGCCCGCACACACGACTTAAAAATCGTAGCGATTATAAAAATGAAACAAATTTCAAGCGATTTTTGCTATTAAAGAAAACTGTTCATAAGGATAAAATTAATTTTTTAAATTCTTTTAGTAATAAGAGATAAAAACAGAATACTTTGCACATATGAATTTATGCAAGAACAAAAATTATAAGTCGTTGTAGTGGTTCCTTAAAAAAATAAGCTTTTATGTACAAAATTTTTAAAACATTTTTAAGAAAAAATTTTGGTACGCCAACCTTTAGTTTTTATTATTGGACGAATAAGAGTTAAATTTCCAAAAAAAAATATTAAGCCGTTCTTGATATATCGAATTTTTCAAAAAAAAAATTACTTTTTTTTTTCAAATTGAAGAAATATTATTTTTTTTTTAAGTTTTGAAATGCAATGTTTTTTTAAAATTTTAAGAACTTCTTTATAAAAAATTTCATTAAAATCCGTTTTGCCGATAATGAGAAATTCAAAATTCGAAAAAATCGTTCTATGGTAGGTACAGTCAGTAATATCTAGATTTTAATGTTTTTTTTATTATTTTATAGATCGTAAAAATTAATCAAAAGAAAAAATTTTTTAGCAAAATTCTCGGAACCGTTTTCGAGAAAAATACGATTTTCGAAAACCATTTTTTAACATTTGCATGGATGGTACCGTTAGTTTTAGATAAAACAAAATTTTTTTCTCAAATCTTGTAGATTATGTTAAGAAACTTTTATGTGTCAAGGTTGAAAAAAATCGATCATGGGGTTTTCGAAATATTGAGTTTCCAAAAAAAAATTTTGATTTTTTTTTTTTAAATCCAAAAAATAAAAAATTGAAAATTTGAATATGGAATAATATTCAAACTTTGGAGGAGCTTTGGCATAAAAAAAAGGATTTAAATCGGCTATACCGTTTTCGGGAAAATCAAAAACAAAGAAAATAAAATGCACGACTGGATCGCACGAACTTGCTCTTATTTAAAAGTACTTTGGAATTTAAGATACATTTTATAAAAATATAAAACATGGATTTAATGAGATAATAATGTTCAAATGCATAAAATTGCCGTCTGGTTTCCAGAAAAGTATGAATTTATGAAACTAAATTTTAAAAAATCGTTTTATTATTAAATACATTTTTTATATTAGAAATTTCTCTAAAATTTTTCTAGAAAAAAATGTGGGATGCGAATATTAAGTATTAAATAATATTGATTTTAGGAAATAATTTCAAAAAATAATGGTTCATAGGTTTTGAAGATATTGATTTAAATTTTTTTTTTTTTGTTGTCAAAAAAAACCCAACATTTTTTTTTTCGAATATTTTTTTATACAATATTATTTTAAACTTAAGGGGACTCCTGTCGAAAATCGAAAAAACGGGCAGGTACCCCTAATAACATTTTGCCCCATAATTTTTTTTAACCAATATGTAGTCCATGTCCATAATATCACACTTAATTTTTTTTTATCAAAATCGTTAGAGTCGTTTTCGAGATAAATAAGATCTTGCATTACGGGAATATGGGGGGTACCCTTAGTTTTGGAGCTAACAAAAAAAATTAATTTCTCCTCTCGGGAATCACCGAAGACCCTTAACTACCGAGTTTGAAGAAAATACCTCCGGTAGTTTAGGCTGTAGTTCGAGGTACAGACATACAGACAGACAGACGGAATTGTCGGACCCACTTTTTTCGTCTTCGCTATCATCGTAATGTCAACTTTGATCAAAATCTCGAGTTCGATTTTTTTTCCAAATGAAGAACTTGCCCTATAGTACCTATATCGCAAGTAAAAATCGTATGGCAGGTACCGTTTTTTTTGGTCTTAAAAAAAAGAAAAAAAAAAAAAACGTGTGGGGGGGAAAAATTAAAACCCATATCTACCAAGTTTGAAGAAAATCGACCAAGCCGTTTAGGCTGTAGTCGAACCGACAGACAGACAGACAGACAGAATTGCGAGACCCACTTTTTTCGTCTTCGCTATCAACTTTGATCAAAATCTCGAGTTCGATTTTTTTACGAATGCATAGAATGCAAGTAAAAAGTGTTGGGTGTATCCGGATATAAGTGGCAAATTGCTTAAGGATCAGTTTCATAAGATTCACGACAGTTTTAAGGAACAGCCACAGAAATGTGTGCAATACTAAAGAATGAGTATTGGAATGCTTTAAGGAACTATACTGCAACTAGTTGGACCCAGAATTGTGTATAAAAATACAAAATGGAGAAATTGAATATCATCTGAGGAACGATTTTCTCTGACATTGAGCTAAATAAGCCAAAAAAATATTTAACCGTTGCTTTTTATATGTAGCAAATGCGTGCACTCACATTAAAAGTAGTGTGTTTTATTTTTTCTGATTAAATAATCGTGCGGCAAAATAATCACAAGTGAGTGCATGATAATAATTTGTGGCGACCGCAATGTTTTAATCGCCTGGACAAAAAATCGCAAGTGCGTTCCTAGCCTAAAACATAATTTTAAGTAAAGAACGTAAAGCGAAAAATATCTCATCTCGAAAACCTAAATAAAGCTTATGAACCAATTTAACATAAAATGTTCATTCAGAACATCTAAGACTTTCAGATAATTATTTACATGTAACCATACTACAATTTCGACACAGAAAACGATTAAATTGAGTATGACATGGTATTTCCTCGTTTAAAATTTGATCAAAACCTCTAGTTCAAGTCCATTATTAATAGTTGTAACTCAGGGAAAAAATTCAGCCGTGATAAATTTATTTAGTACCTATTGAAAAAAGTGTGATTTTCTGTACCACACTGTTCTTTGACATATTTTATTAACTGCTAGCCATTCTCCTATAAATACTTCATTTTTCACTTTCACAATAAAACAATCAAACACAAAATAAAATTGCTCCAAATCAATACTGCTTCACACCGAGGCTATCAAACCTGCTTAAAATAGAAAGCGAATGCTCTCATAAATACCAAAACAATAGGTCAGTACAGAGACGTGAATTAAATTAGGTCACCTATTCACCCACCTAATCGCGATTATCGATAGATATATTCAGAGACTATTTATCAGCACCAGTTGATAGATACAACAAAAGAAACACACCTATATTCAGCGTCTGATCTAAGGAAAAACAAACCCACCTTACCTTCACCGTCACCATCACCGAGGCAAAGCATCGCCCGCCCCGTCGCTTGTCGACGATTTTCGACAATCAATCAAAAATCCAATCGAACTGAGTTTGAGTCATCACATACGATAAAACCTTGGGCTCTTAGTCTTTCTTGCTGTCACACATATTGAATCATCGCTGAAATGATGCCTCCAAGCTGACACCATGCAAATTATTTGATATCAGAGCAGTTGAAGTTCCCCCGATTGTAGACTCAGCAAGAGGGAGCGGAGTCCAGCGAAAGCAAATTATTTAAGCGACTAAGCGTACCATGTTATATGCAGATTCGGCGTTCCTGCGGGGACACTTTGGCTGAACGCGGGCATTGTTTGCAATGCAAGCACACACCTGACAGTTCGGTAATGTGTAGCCAGTGGGCTTACAAATGAGCTTGGACATTATGCATATCTACAAACTTTTTCGAGCCCCAAATGTAGACATACCCAGCACAGTACTACAGCACTTGTCCACCTTTTTCGCTTCTCATATAGAAGACCGGTGCTGACGGTGGTGATGCGACAGACACCACTTGCTTGTCCGAGACACTGATTTATAGCCAAACGCTTTGTATTTTTATTCAATACATCGCGAGCTGTAAATTTAAAGTGTGTTATATCATGTCAGCCAAAATTGGATATGGGTGGGTTATTCCGCAGTTCGCCCAAAGGTGTTCCTTTTTTAGAATGGTTTTTCTTGTTTTTTTTTTTTTTTTTTTGCGAGGAGGTTCAATTTAAATGTATATTATTTTCGGGAATTTTACGTTCATCATAATTTCATCCCCCATTTTGAATAATAACTCATTTAAAATTCAGTTTGCGTAGCTGCATTTAAGGCGAAATGAGCAAGGCGCATTCTATTGTGCTGTGTGCTTAGCTCCTGCTTTGGTTCCAGGTAATTTTTGCCGAATGTGTTCCTTCGGGTTCAAAAATGTTTCACAATGGTATTCCTGGTATGTTCGTTTCATCTTAAAAGAGGAGGTTTGGGGAGGCTTGGAATTCATATGATATAAATATGAATAAGGGTACGTATTCAGAAATGTTTTTATGACTTTGAATTTGAATTACTAAATGAGAAAAAGTAAAATATACTTTTATAATAAAACAATACAATAAAAGCGGTTTTTGTCAATGGTTAAAATAATTAATATACGAGGGCGGTCCGATAAGTACTTGGCGTCACCGGCCGATGGTGCCAGTATCGCAAGAGAGATTTATTATCGTCTAGGGCATTCTCTTAGACGGGTACTGTCAATACGAGTATTTAAGCCGATTTAGACTCGTAGTTTTGTGTTGACCACATGTGGAAGCCAGCTCTTTCGCGAATTTTAGAAAAACCGAAAAAGAGCAATACCGGTCGGTGATTAGATTCTTGTTTTTGGAAGGGAAATCGCGCAGTGAATTCAAAGAACGTTTGCTGTGTACGGTGACTCTTCTCCTTCGATGGCGACCGTCAAAAATTAGTATAACGAGTTTCAACGTGGTCGCCCAGGTGCCCTGAAAATGGCTACCGCGTAGGATAACTTGTCAAAAATTCACGATCTCGTATTGGCAGACCGCCGATTGAAGGTGCGCGAGATAGATGGAATAGTAGGCATCTCAAAAGACCGCGTGGGATATATCCTCCATGAAATTTTGGGCATGAGAAAGCCGGGCAGAAATTTGAGTCGAATGAGGAGTTCATCTCCGCCACGGTGGCCTACTTTGCAGAACTCGAGAAAACCTATTTTTCGGATGGGTTAAAGAATTTGGAGCATCGCCGGATCAATTGTATCGAACTAAAAGGAAACTTATGTATGTTGAGAAATAAATCGCCACTTTTCCAAAATTGTTGTTTTTATTTTGAAGGCTAAGAATTTATCGGACCGCCCGGCCCTCCTGTATGCATTAAGATGGTCAACAAATTCTATTGCTTAATGATATTAACCTGTTGTTGATTCTAGTTCAAATATCTTTCACTTCATTCGATACTTCTATTTAAAAAAAATAGAAACTCAAAAAATTTAATTTTTGACTGTATTTTTAAAAATAATGGATTTTATTTCTATGAGAAGCCCAAAATAAAACGAAAATAAAAAAACCTCTTATGCTTGAAAGACTTGAAATTTCAAAACCTTCACATTAATTTTTAAATGGCAACCCTTTTAGCATTGTTCTTGAATCAATTGTATGCAACTCACAATTAAAAAGCAGAGGTACAATTTTCAAAAGTCCGTTCAACTACTTGCTTGTTCTGATGATATTGACAACATTGGGAGAACAAGGGGAGCTGTTACTAGCTCGTTTGCAAGTATTGAATCGGAGGCGGAGACAATGGGCTTGGCTGTCACCATGGATAGGCAAAGCTTTGAAGTCGTTAAGGACTTTGTCTCCACTATTACTTCGTAAAATGATATCGGTGCAGAGATCAAACGAAGAATCACTTTCTCTCATCGCTGTTTCTTCGACGTAAAAAGGCATTTGAGTAGTAAAGGCCACTCTCAAAAAACCATTAAGGAGACTATATAAGACCCTAATCATCCCGGTCCTGCTGTATGGGGTAGAAGCATGTACCCTGTCAAAAGCGGATGAGAAACTGTTTGCGTGCTTTGAAGCGAAGATTCTTCGGTTGATTTTCGGTCAAGTTTATATAGATGGAGTATGGTGGAGAAGAGTCAACAACGATCTTTAAGGGCGACGGCGCGCGACCTGGTCAAAAAGCTGAAAATACAGCGGCTAAGATGGCTGGGACACGTGGAGCGTATGTACACCAATGCATCAGCTCAACGGGTCTTCGAGGAGCAGAGGAAGACCAAACCTTAGATGGCGCACACAAGGGAAAAACGACCTAAACAAACTTGCAGTGCTTTGAGTGCGTAACTGGAGGCAGCTAGCTAGGGACCGAGCTGGCTGAAGAAGCTTGTTCGTTAAGGTCGTAGTTCATCAGGGTCTGTAAGACCTATCTAAAGTAAGTAACACAACTCCTAGTACTTTTGCTAAAAAAAAATATAATGTGATTTCCTAAGAATAGAATGTTTGTAAGAACAAACAGTTGAAATCGTAGTAGTGGCTTACAAAAAAAAAAGTTTCTTTTTTGAAAGGAGTTTTAGCGTAAAAAATTGATCAAATTCTGTTGTTCCATTTTTGGAAAACTCGATTGCAAAATATCGTTCTATTAATTAAACATTTTCGGATTTTTGTATCCATAAGCTTAGTTTTACTTCAAGAAATATTTTGAAGTTTTTTTCTAAAGTTTCAAAAAAAAAATGTCATTGGCATATACCGTTATTTTCGGTCTAAATAATCGAAAAAAAATGTCGGTGGAATAATCAAAAATTGTTATAAAGTTTTAAGAAAATCGACCGATTCGCGTAGACTCTTGTCAAACAGACACTATAAGATTGTAGTGTTTTGTTTTTTTAAAGTTCAACTTTTGAAAAACTCAAATCAAATTAAGAGCAGACTGAACCTGAACGAAATTTTGCTCCTTTGAATTAAGTTCAAACTCGAACCATTTTTTCGAGTTTTGTTTGGTTTTTTTAATTACGGTAGAGAGTAGACGCCCTATATTAAATCTCGTTCGAGTGAACTATCCAATATTCTGAACACACAAAATTTTATATAGGGTACTTTAAATAGTGAAAAAAAAAAAAAAAAAAATCTCGATATAGTGAACACTAATTTTTCTCAGAACTTTCCATCAGCAATGCCTCTTTTAGTTTAGTTTCATGTGTTTTTAAGTATAAATGCGTTTGTGTCGGTATTCTAGCATTCATATAAGCTGTCATCTGCTCATGCCCACTATCGTTTTAATTCCGATTTTTGTAAAATTTTGGTAAATGTTTGTAAAATTGTTATTTACACTTTAAAATAATTAAAAAAAAGTGGTGCGCACTTCACACCACTCAATGTGTGTAGTTTTAATTAAATTCAGCTTTAGAAAACTAATGAAAATTCTCTCTCGAAATAGTGAACATGCCTGGTTTTCATTTCTTCACTATATCAAGCTTCTACTGTTATTAATAAATAATTATTATGTAGCATTGTATATCAAACCTAGAGAACTACTATGTGTCTTTGTAGTACTGCTGCTATGCTAAAGTGGCGCTGAAGTAGTCAAGTAGTCAAAATTTTGAAAATGGAGAATGGGAGAAAGGCTGAATTGTCATATCAACATAATTCAACCCAGTTTAACTGTTCCCAAAACATGGTGTTCGGTGCCATTGGCCATTTCCGTAGATATAAAACCACAGACAGTGTTCCGCGCTAAAAGAAACCAATGAAAATTAGAGTTTATACAGATAGAAAAATTGTTCGGGTATCGAAAGCAGATTCCAGAAAAAGTGCGGAAGTCATTCAGAGCGAAATAATGGATGAATCTATATATCAAAATAAGAAACTGTCGTTTCGTTGTAGCTGGACTTAATGGACGAATTTCACTCAAGAAACCAATGGTCACAAAAGTGCAAAGATAGAGGTGCATAAAGTTTGCCAAATGACATGCCGATTGGACGGTGAATCGATGGAAATCTGTGTTGTGGAGATATGACACGAAAAATATAAATCGCATTGGTCCCTACTGCAGAAAGTATGTAATAAGCCTAAATGTAAGGAACTTGACCCAAATTTCAGCCGTAGTTAAACATAGCGACTGATCAATCTGCGTTTGGGTATGTTTTTTCTTAGAACGGCGGCGTGGGTCCATTCATGGTATTGACGGAATTCTTAATAAAGAGAAATACGTTGAAATACTAAAGAAAATAATGCTACCATGGGCTGAAGAAAATGTGACGGTTATTTCGTCTTTTCAACAAGGCAATATCACGAAACATACTGCGAAACTCACAAAACATGTTTTTGCTTAAAATGCGAGTATTTGACTGGACATCCGTCTTCAAGTCCGAAATTAAATCCTATCGAGCATCTATGGAATGAAGTTAAAAATGCAGTAAGCACGCAAAACATTCCAAATTTGGATAGTTTATTCGAAAGAATGAAAGAAGCCTGGTATTACATTCCAGTTAAAAGATACCAAGACGTATTCGAGTCAATTCAAAGACGATGTACAGCAGCCTTGAAGAATAGAGGATTTCCGACAAAATATTAATTATTTTACATCACAAAACCTAACCGAATTTTTTGTTTGATATTTTTCAAAATTTCCAATCAGTTGACTCAGCCAAATCATAAGTTTAAATATACAAATATATTTGAAACCATATGAAAATTTGAAAAATACTATTTTATTTTCCAAAAAAATTTCAAGTCATAATGAATAAAAGTTGATTTTTTTAGAACAAAATTTGGGATGCCAATTTTAAGTGCTTAGTAATATATATTTTAGGAAATAATTTAAAAAAAATAGTGGTTCACACGTTTTCAAGATATTGATTTTTCAAAAAATAAATTGGAATTTTTTTTTTCAAAAAACAAAAAAATATTTTTTTGAATATTTTTATATACAATATTATTTTAAACTTAATTGAGCTCCTAGTGAAAATTTTTAGTTAAAATCCTTAGAGCCGTTGATAAGAAATTCGAAAATAAAAAAAACGGTTCTATCACAGGTACCGTTAATAACATTTTGCCCCAAATTTTTTTTTACAAAAATGTAGTCCATGCCCATAATATCACACTTATATTTTTTTTTATCAAAATAGTTAGAGCCGTTTTCGAGATAAATAAGTTTATACATTATGGGTGTATGGGGGTATCGTTTGTTTTAGAGCTAAAAAAAATTTCAATTACTCCTCTAGGGAATTCTCGGATTCTTATAAAATTTCGTGTGAAGAAATCGTGTTGGAAATCGTAATATGTATTTAAAAAACGACTTAATCGATTTGTTCAAATTCTGGTTTTTAATATGTATCGATATTTCAAAACTTATCGATGATTGCTTCGTCTAAATATTATTAAAAATTGAAAATGCCAGTATTTTTAAGAAATGTTTTAAAATTGTATACAAAAACCATTTTTCTTTAATATGTTCTTTTCATAAATTTACACTTTTGTTCCGACTACCATTTAATAAAAAAAAAAAACACACTAATAAAATTTTATATGCTTATTCGGAATTTGATTTATAAGGATTTATTTTTATGCTTAAAAGGAATAAGATAACAGTCTGTCTTATTAAAATTCACCGACCCAAAACTGGGGCCTACCTGATATCAATCATTATGTTTCTGAGATCATTTAAGGTAACACTATTGGACAGGTGAAACAACCTTAGCTCCATCCAGAGTCTCATACACTGTCCAAGACTGCGGATCGTCATCTTAATCTGTTTGCCATAAATGCAATTTAATTAATTCTAATACGACACATGATTAGATGAGCTCAGATTCAATTTGATTAATGTCTTCATGTTGGGTTTCCAAAAATAGCACACCCCCAGTTGATGAATGTCTTCTCAAAAATTTAGCTCATTCATGTGCAAATTTATCTG
Source organism: Philhelius festivus (assembly GCA_963931855.1). NCBI lineage: Eukaryota > Metazoa > Arthropoda > Insecta > Diptera > Syrphidae > Philhelius > Philhelius festivus. The sequence continues at coordinate 84,693,600 of OZ007557.1, read as the reverse complement.
ACTTTTTTTTTTATTTAGCATGCGAGAGAATAAACACATATCTAAGAAGTTGTGCGTCTTCTTGACGCTGCTGGCTGGTTGTGACGCTGTTAGCTGCAGCAATTTATTAGAAAACAAAACAATTAAATCAAATAAATAACAATAAATAAACAATTTAATGAAAGTTTAATTTATGGTTTTATTCAGCAGTGTGCATTAATTTCAGTTTTTGTTTTATATTATTTATGTATTTGTTTTGTTGATTAGAGTTAAAAAAAAAATCAAATTTAAGTAAACAAACACGAGAAAGAGTTTTTGATGATGGTGTTAAACTTTTTTTGCACACAGTGAAACTGAAATTCAATTTGGGATTATTGCATTTTTGATTTTTATTGAAAACTGGTTTTTATTTGACAAAAGATTAGTATCCGAAAATCGAATGGATTAAAACAAGAAAAATTAAAGTCCACTGTTGAGTATTGGTGAAGATACATTTATGCTAATTAATTTAGAATAATAGGTATGTAAAGGTATTCAAGCAACTAAATTTGCTACATAGTTTTCTTATGCAGTACGACAAGTAAGACAAGTTTGGCTATACACTATAAAGGGGCCCCGCAAGGCAGCCACTTGGGTCATCTTATTTTTATTCTTACTATTAATTCTATCGAAATGATCATTAATTATTTTCATTTCTCCACTATAGCTGACGATAGCAGGCTTTTAAATATAAATTTTTGACACATACATACGGAAATAATGCATCAAATCTCCTCGTGGCCTATTCTTTCTCTAACATCAACTCATATCCAAGTCTGATTCTATTCGCGACCTTATGTGATAGAGAGCTTAACTTTCACACATATTACCGAGATTATTTCAAAAGCACACAAGCACTTCACTTATTTAAACGATGGTTTAAAAAATTATTCTCTCCTTAACTGACCCGAACCTAAGTTCACCTTGCTTAAAACGCCGTCTTCAACCTTAAAATTTATGTCTGTCCGAGTTTCTTAAGAATAAGGTTCCTATTATGACTCATGAGTCGAACGTTCGGCTTGAAAGGAACACTTTAGTGAATACCTATAGTCTAGGTATTAGGCGTTTTTCTTTTTTAGTTCAGTATAGAGCTCCGAACAGAGTCCGAGCATGTCGAGCATGTTCCGAACATCCTCTGAACCAAGCGTGCTCTGAGCGCTCTGAGTATTTTTTGAAACACACCTGAACATAGCTGTCGACATTTTTTTTTTAATTTCCATCTGTCAAATGCCTGTGTTAAGCATTGTACTCTGTCTGCTCAGTTATTTTATTCTGAGCTTATAGAGCGCACTCTGAACACGCTCAGAACATGCTCAGAACGAAAAAAGAAACGCATTTACGAAGCTCTGAACGCTCTGAACTAAAAAAGAAACACAATTTATTTTTTGACAACTCAGGCTCTGTTCTGAACTAAAAAAGAAAAACGCCTATTGCGAAAAGCGAACTCTGACATTCGCCTTTGAAAGCAATGCTACCAAAGTGAAATGAATCTGTAAATGTCAATTTCCAAGAAAACTGTGAAACGTCAAGTCATGTACATATATAAACAATTGTTCAAAGATTGAATTAAATTTCTTTTTGTTTGAACAAAGATGGTTTTGTTTTGTTTTTAACAAAATAAGTGTTGAAAAACCATTTTAGAGTACTCTTGAAGGAACGCAAATTTAATTACAAGCCAAATAAAATTATTAAAATAGTTAACGTGTGTTGTGCAGTCCACAATATCTGTCGAAAATATTAAATTCCAGATCCAGAAATAATGAACAAAATCTTCGTGTTATCGAGGCTGTAAGGGTTCCACATGAATTAAAAACAGGTAACTTGACCTCAGAAGCCAACAGGATAAAAATCGAAATGTTGTCTTCTCTATAGAAACTAAAATAAGAGAAAAACATTCTAATTCTTGTGTTGTTGTTATTAGTTTCACTTCATGGTGAGTCGGTATTTTCAACTTCTGCCTCAACTCCGGGATGTTGTTCTGTAGGACGTGTTTCAAGGACACTGCCCGAATGGTTTACAGCCTGTCGAGGGTTAAGTAAATCATCTACGGCCTGTTCCAAAGGCGATAAAAAACAGTTGCTGAAATGGTTCTCCACCAGTTGCGACAACATCTTTCTTATTAGAAGCAATTTTATTTTTAATTTGAGTTTGTAGTCAAGGCAGACCTATAAATATCTTCTTGCTTTATGCCACTCTTTTCCATCACATGAAGGAGGCCCTAGCCTAGAGTATTGAGGTCAACTGCAAACCTGTACCAATATTCCATCTGGTTCTTTTTTGATGATCCAAATGATTCAATACCTTTGGCCATGTCTGGGTTTGCTTGACAGCTTTGTGAATTGATTTATGCATGTTTGTTCGTTTTAGGCTTGATAAATAAATAATTTTTCTTAAAAAAAAACACACCTTTAAACTTTCAAACTAACAGCGATTTTGTTCAAAGTCTTCAAAGTCACCAAAAATTAGAGTTCGAAGGAAACATTCGATAAATGTGTTACACAAAGGTTTGAAAAAGAGGAGACAAATTTCTTTCACCGTCATGCTAGCTACACCCGAGGCAACCGTTGCAGCAACGTGTTTCGTTTGTTCACTACACACGTGGCAACCAGGGTTGTGACTTTACTTCAATTGCAGTAGATCTACTGCATTTCTTCGAAAAACAAATCTACTGCCTTTAAACAAAATCTACTGCACTTTTTGTGCACATTTAATTTCTTACATTTATGTGCATCGATAGCCTGCAAAAAGCTTCCAAAATTTATTGAACAGATAACCAAAGACATAATATGTATATGTATAATCACTTTTCTCATAGTCCTAAGCGTATAGGAGCATGTAAAGAATTCCAAAAATATTTCGACATTAAAAACAATAAAATTTTATCTTTTTACCCGATAGCTGTCAATGAAAAGTGTTGTTCATCGACATATAGAGCAATGGACTTCTTTACATCATTATTTTCACCTCATTAATTTTGAAAATCCCGATTCTTTTAATGAAATTTCAAATTTTTTAACGGAACCGACAAATAAACTTTACTTTCTTTGTTATATATTAAACCTTATAAATCAAAAAAATTAAACTTGCCAAGCCGAATAGCTAAACACTAATCCATCAACTTGTTGAATTTTACATAGAAGTTTGTCGTCAAATAAAAAATAGTTTAAATTTGAATGACGAAAAACTAAAACTTCTGAAGTACTTATATGCAAAGATGGTTGTGGAAGGTCGATGACCTCAATTTTGCCCTTGTTACAGCTTTTCCATTCTGTAACGAAAACCTTGAAAATGTTAATAATTGCTTGGAGATCTTTGGTAGGAAAAAAATATCTGTTAGAAAAATATTACGTTTCTGATGACGTAACAGCTTTTTGGGTAAAACTAAATAACGACGAAAAAGCTTTGGGGGAGAAACCATTTAAACATTTATGCAAATATATGTTAACGTTGTGTTCTCTACCTCATAGCACTGCCGCAGCCGAACAGAAATTTTTGACAGCTAAACAGCACCGCTTTGCAAAATATTATTCTCTGCAAGGAAATCGGTGATATTGGTGATATTGAAAAACATAGTTGGGAACCTATAGATTCTGTAGGTCTTATTAACCATTTCAATCAGTTCTTATTTGTTCCCTTTTTGTTATTTTTTTTAAAGAGATATGAATGGTCCTAAGTTTAATAGATTAAGTTATTTATTTATTTATAATTTTAAAATATAAAAATCTACTGCGATACAAATAAATCTACTGAGATTTTTTTTCAAATCTACTTCGGAATTTTTTTCAAAAAGTCCCATCCCTGGTGGCAACTGTTTCCGCAACCATTGTACTACAATGGCTGCAACGGTTGCCTCGTGTGTAGCTAGCTAGAACGACATGTCATTAGGCGAGTCACAAACAGTAATACCAAATAGTCGCATTCTACAAATCTTTTTCGCGACTGGCAAGATATAATAGAGGCCTAAGCTTATATCTATAAAGCCACACAAATGCGGTGCCTAGCCTCAAGAAATTTATTGAATTAATAATGTTCATATAAAAATTTGATTAAAAAAATCATTAAAACGTCATAAGATATTTCATATCTAATTTTCCAAAATTAATTTTGAAATTCATTTTTTTAGGCAATATTTTTTTAAATTTTCTGTTGCAGTGATTTTTTTAAATAAAATTCTAGGAGCAGTTACGATAAAAAGATATCCTTTTACTAACGGCTACAAAATTTTGTATGACAGAAACTGTTATTTTTATTCTTATGAAATAAATCATGGGAATGTCCTAAAATACTAGGTCGCAATTTTAAGGAAAATCGACAGATCCTTTTAGACTGTAGTCGAACAGACAGAAATGCTCTATTATAAGCTCTTTTGTATTACTTGGATGGATGCCAAATATGTTAAAATGGTTGTAGTATTATAAATAAAATTATTCGATATTGTATAAGAAGGCCCTAATGTGTAACCAATATAAGAATTACCTTAATTATTTCCGAAGTAAATAATGGATACCACAAAATAACTTTTTTTTTTCTTCAAAATGTACGTATTTAAAACTAGGCCCCGAAGGCAAACACATTATCCTCACTGTGTCAATTACAGTCTGAATGACTATCTTAAGTTATGTTGCCATTCCCTATACTAAATCGAGGATTCCGTTTTTAGCATCTGTGTCAAGTGAAAGTTGCTGATCTAACCAAGTTCACTGAGAAATATAATGCCATAAAAAAGTGCCTTTTTTATAAGGTGATTTTAAATTGGCGCGGGTAGATTTTGGCTGCCTGCGGCGGGCATATGGTTTTGGTGACATCAATTGAATCTATTGTTAATTATTCAACATGACAACTAACACGATTAAACAGCACGCCCAAATGATAAAACTCTATTAACAAAATGACAGTTCGTTTGTGCAAACGTTGAGCCGTGATGGCCTTTCAAAGTTCTCTTTTCAACGTTTTCTAGCCAAATTTGAGACTACCATTTCAGTTACCAATAAGCCAACATTTGTAAGTCAAAGAAACACAAGATCCGTCGAGAACATCTACGCGTTCCGTAAAAGTGTACAGCAGAACCCGAAGCAGTCGATTCCTCGACGTGCACAAAAATCAAAAACTCGTCCTTTTTGCAGACTTAAACTTGTCGAATTTTCCTTCGAGACTTAGGCCTACACCCAGGGGCGTATTTACCCTAGGGCTAAAAGGGCTACAGCCCGGTGCGGCAAGACTGCTAGGGACGGCTTGCGCTTGGCCAATTTATAATATTTTTTTTGAAGCGATTGAACTTTCAAAACATACAAGCAAAAGGGCGCATGCCACCCATAATAATTGTCTAATTTACAATATTTTTGAAGAATAAACAAAAAATACAAATATTTAAAAAAATGCGAATTTTTGAGTTTTTCAAGCATGACAACTTTTTCAGTGCCGTGAGTGTCCGGCTGTGAGAGAGTTCACTGTAATATGTCACTTACTTTTCTTATTATTTTCTTATTCTTTATAAACGATTTTTTATAATGAAAATTCATAGTAAAAATATTGGAACAAATTCCAATGAAACGAAAACTTTATCTAAAAAAAACACTTGTTGCTATGTAGCTCTACAAAAATGGGCTAGAACGGATCTTCATTTTTTTTTTCTAAGCCATCTACAAAAAGTCCCTTTTTATTAAAAAAAAAATTATAAAAACCATCAAGCCGGACATAAGGTCACACACAAATTTTTAATCTTTATATACCTAGCAAATAATGCGTCAATGTTTTTGAGTTTTGGCTGACTCGTGTCTCTATATACAAACACCATTCCCTTCGTCAATAGTTTCGAACGACTTAAGAAACAATATAATGATTGTTTTATGTACAATAGTTTATAATGATGGATAAATAAAAGGATAGGTATTATTTTAAAAACTATTGGCGCAAAATTTTAATCAAATTTAGCATCATGCTATCTCTAACATTTTACTAAAGTTAAAATCGTCGAATACCTATTTTATCTTTTTAGTATCGTGCTCACTTGTCTCAATTGAAGCCCCTTGAGACAGAAATATTGTCTTCATTTTGGGGTTCTATACTCAAGCAATTCAATATTGTATCAAAAAAAATTCAAGGTGTTGATACAGACGTTGAAACTGTGTCCAGGCTCTACGAGGCACTCATATCGTTTGTGAGAGAAAAACGAGAATGCTTTGATGTTTTTTAAAGAGTGGGGAAAAAGCCAAAAATCTGAAAATTACAAAATGGACCAAAAAAGAATCGTCAATATAAAAAAACGAGATGATGAGTGTCGCGAAGGGAGGTTCTTTTTTTGGTCGTGAAAATTTCAAAATAAATACTTTCATTCCTATTTGCGACCATTTATTGAGTGCGCTGAAGGGAAGAAATTCATCCTATGAAGCAAAAACAAATGGTTTTTCAAGAAGAATGTATCTTACTTAAACATTTTCTGGAGTAAAACAACTCTGAAAATATGAGTTTAAGGCAGCTTAACCTTCATATAAGAGAAAAAAATTGAAGGAAGCATTTTTATATGCTGAGGTTGCTTTAAGAATATATTTGTGCACTGCAGTGTAGAGCTGTGTAAATCGTTCATTTCAAATGATAAAATCGTTCAACAATCGATAACGAAAATGATTCCATCATTTGAATCGATCGATCATTTGAACATTTTCATTTCACTCAAATGGTTCAATACTGTTCCGATTCGATTTTCATTTCGATTTCGTTGTAAGATTGAGTTGAGGCTTTCACAAAATACTCTATAGATATTGTAAGCCATAAATTGCCAAATGACATCGAATGATGGCCACTATGTCCATTGATTAAAAAGATAAAGAGATTTCATTTGTTGCTCCTTAAAAGATCAATTTTGACTTGGTACTATCGAATAAATTAACTTTTGTATACTATCGCATATGTAAGTCGAAAGTTGTTACATATTCGATAAGTCTCATTACTAGTTCAATTCCCACAGTAAACATACCAGATCTTGGGCCCGTATCGCATAAGAGTAAAGTGGTTAATTGATTGTCGTTTTTACAATCGCTCTCTCTATATTTCTTTATTGATATGATAGAGACAGCTATATTCAAAATGACAATAAAAAAATTGACAATCAACTATCACCTTAAGCGATTCCACCCATGATACCTCAAATAACACCAAATCGAATCGAATAAATCATGGTTAATCGAGTTAACATTAAAGATCGAGAAGCATTGAAATGATTGAGATTGAAATAGAAAATCGAGAAACGAGAATCATCTAAATGATTGAGATTGGGATCGATTAAAATGAAAATTTGTGATTCCGATCATCAATACTTTTCGATGATCGGATCGAAAAAATCGAATCGATCCTGATTGACACAGCTCTACTGCAGTGTTGAATTGTAGTGCAGAAAGATCGTTTTCCGTATTGAAACGAGTAAGAACCTATTAAAGGTCTCGCATTAGCGCCTTGCGCCTTAATAGATTAGCTTTATTCAATTTATCAGCCCGGGGCGCCAAATTCTTAAATACGCCTCTGCCTACACCCACACAAGATCCAACTGCCCCGAGATCTCAGAGCTAATGATCGTAGATAACGGTTTTTTGGTTGACTGGGCTTTGGAGTGCTTGGAAGAAAACCCCAATCTTGGCCGAAAAATCATCTTTAGCGACAAGGTGCATTTTTTGTCATGCGATTCGAATAAACCACAATTATACATAATGAAATACATGGGCGTTAATATCTCACAAATAGCTTGTTTTATTCCGTTTCAATATTTAGGAAAACACCTGACCCAGACGAGCAATTCTGAGGTTGGATTCGGGATACAAATCTAAGGAAAAGTACAAGTCTTGTATTGTTTCAACAGCCCTCTTATTAACTTCCCATATGGAGTTATTGTAATCGGTCCGATTTGTCAAATTGATATTTTTGACATTTCTCGACGTTTCAAGGTCCCTAGAGGCTATATCAATCATTTTTAGAGAGATGTCTGTGTGTGTGTGTGTACGTACGTTAGTACGTTCGTACGTTCGTACGTCCGTACGTTCTGGTACCATTTTTCGTCGTCGATATCTCAAGGACGAGTAAAGATATCGACTTCAAATAAATTTTGTTAAATAGATGATAATAACTTCGAAAGAGGCTGAAAGGGCGTTTATTAAAATTCAGTTAGTAGTTTTTTCACTATAACGGTTTAAAAAAAAAGTAAAAATTTTGGTTAGTTTCAAATATCTCACGAAAAAATAATGCTATTGATTTCAAATAAGATTTAATGTACTTATTATAGGGTCATACAGATTTGGTATGAATTTGGAAAAAAATGAACATACCGTTATTTTTTTAAATAAAAAAAACTGAAAAAAAAATTTCATAACCCAGATATTCTAAGAACGGAAAACAATTGGGAACTAAAAATAATTTTATTTTACGAAAAATAATGTGTTTGACAACTGGTGAAAATTTCAAAAAAAAAAATCAGTTTACAGTTTTTTTACAAAAAATAAAAAACTATATAAAATTCTATTGAAAATTGGTAAAAATTGTTTTTCGACTCAAATTTCTCGAGAACTAGTAGTGATATTGACTTCTAATTTCGTTTATTTTATACATAGTATAATTTTGTATAATTGATAAAATGTTGACAAATATTGAATTAATAGTTTTTTTTTAAATAAAAAAACTATTAAAAATTTTAGTGAAAACTAGTTTAAATTGTATTTCAAGTGAATTTCTTGGGAATGAACACCGATAGTGCCTTCTAAAGTATGTTGTTTTATACATCGATACCTTCCCGTAAGAATGTATACTAAGCGACATTTCTAAAATTGTTCAGGAAACGGAAAAAACGAAGAAAGTTCTAGTTGAATCATAATGTGCTAAGAGACAATTTTGGTTAAACTAAGTGACTTCTATTATTAACGTCGCTTAGCATATTTTTTTGGCAGATAATACAAATTTCAGGGGGCAACATTATTTTCATGAGAAAACATGGATGTTGATAAATTTTTTTATTTGTACTCTAGTTTCCTTTTCATGCATAATAGGTTGGCGAAACCCAGACCAAAACGTGGCCCTTAACATATAGTATATTTCCTCATCAAAAAGCCATTTTCGAAAAAAGTGTCGCTTAGTACATTCTTACGGGAAGGTATCGACATAATACAATTATTAACATATGGTTAAATTTTGACGAGTATCGAACTGACAGTTTTAACAAAAATATAAAAAAAAAATCTACTAAAAAGTGGTAATATTTTTTGTTTTTCGACTAGAATACCTTGCAATGATATTGACTTTGCCATTATTTAATTTTATACATAATACAATTTCTAACAAATGGTTTATATTTGACATATATGTATCTAGTTTTAGAGCGGATTTATTTTGTAAGTACCCTTCCATCAATAACCAAACCATATCTTTTATATTTGAATATTTCGTTTTTAAATTTTTTTCAATTAAAATGTTTGGAACCGAAATAATAAAGTAATTTCTATAATATAATACATAATTTTATTATTTTATTATCAACTTAGTTTTTAGAAGAATGTATGTACTGTACATACGTATATGAATAAGGTTGTTCAGTTGTACCCAAGTCCCACATATTCAAATTCCATTAATAACTATGGTAAAATTGAAGAAAACGTCACAATATGTTTTTATCTAAATATAAAGTTTTCAAGACCACAAATGGGAAGTTATCAGTGTGGGTTGCACCCAGCCTCTTTTTGATCTTTAGCATTGGAACTAAAGAATAAATACATAAATTAATTTAAGTAAAAATATAAAGTTCCGTGGCATTAAATGAAGGGTTAGGGAAAGAAAATTTCAAAAATTGACCCAAAAACCACGCACGACAAAACATTCATATTTTGTGTGTGTTTAAAACCAAATCTATTTTACATTATTTTTTTTAAATCAAGTTGTTATATTTATATTTTTTAAAACAATTATTTTTTAACTGGAAATTTTGTAAAAGAAATTGAAAAAATGCGAACAGTTGTGTATAATTTATGGAATGGTCTTGGCCTCCATCAATATGTGATCCATGAGTAATAAGGGGTATGCATATATCTAGGTCTTTGGTTACCCGACTTCACTTGTGTTTTTCAATTTTTGGCTATCAGGGCTATCAGAGTTATGAAGGGCATTATTCTCTCAATTTTTTTAAACGAATCAAACCATTGGTAGAGCAGTTTAACTAATTTCATTAAATCTAGAAAATGTTTGGTCCTCCTATGCATGTTAAATCCCGAATGCTTGATCTGATATGCAGAACCAGGAAAGTCATAGCCAGGATTGTATCATTGTACGAGTATCTACCTGCAGCGGACACTGGCTACTAGGAGAGCGTGCAGCGATGCTAGGCATTCGTCACAACAGCTTTAAAACTTTATTTTTTTTCTTTTTAAATATCTAAAATTGAAAACAAACGAGTAAAAACTATAAGTTGGCATCTGGCAGACGGTTTCAAACCAAGTCCATATTTTCTTTATTATGTTTATAAATTGTAAATTGAATTGAATTGAAAATTAATACACTACTACTACATTCTTCACAACACTAACTATCTATCTAAGCTGTGGGGACCAGCTGGAAATGGAAGCAGTCCTTCATTTCCTCTGCACATGCGCTGCTCTGACCAAATTTAGAGCACAATCATTAAAAAGGGCATTTTTTGCAACATTGACGAGCTTGCGCAAATGAAGATCAAAGACTTAATATCTTTTCTCAGCGGGACGAAATGGGTCAAGGTGTCAAGGACGAACTACGTTTACTTATGTGCCGTTCTATCCGTTTGATTTTTTAGATTTCTAAAATTCCGATCTAGCGTACTCAGGGCTTTGACGGAAGCTTAGGGTGTGGGGAGGCAAGATGATTCCTTAATCGGATTGGGTACTGTTCTAGAACCGGTCAACAATTTGCTAGCTTGGTATAGTATATATTGCTTAAGATGAGTGAAGTGATCCGGTTGAGTGAGTTATCAAAGTTCCGGATGATTGTGCAAATCTAACACATACTAAGAAACATCAAAACCTACTAGATCCTTTCTTATTATTGAACTTAGTTCAAACGGATTGACACCGTGAAAATGTCCACAATTCTCCATATCAATTCCATCCACAGGTTCACACCATTTATGGTATCAAAATGGCGGAATTCAGCGCAAATTGGGCCGCAGGGCTGCCAGTGGTCGCTATTTCTACCTACCTACCTAGGTGTCACTTTTTTAGAGTAAGAAAGATCCGCCGTTAGGGACATAGGGACATTGCAAAACGAAGTATCTTACCATAGAAAATCGAACTTCATACTTTATAATCTGCAACCTCTTCCAATTGAGTAAAACAACTACAACGGTATTTTTTTTAAATTAACATAAAATTTATTTAATCTTAAACATTCGTTTCTTAAAAATACATATAGTTTTCTCTTAAACTCTATTATCATTATCGTAAGAACTTCATATTTTTTTTCTTCCTCTCAGTATAATACTATATTCCAACATTATTTTTACTTTTTATTTTTATGAATGATTTTTATTTTTAACTTTCGAAGTATAAACTTACCTATTACCAGTGCGATTATTTTCTAATAATAAAATTGTAACGATTCTTGTTTTTTTATTTATTTCAATAGTTATAATACACAAATACTATTAAACAATTGTTTTTTTTTCCTTTAAATTAATTTATTTATTCATAAAAAATAAATCAATATTTTTTCTTAAAATCAAATATCACATAGCTGGTCAACATTTTTTATAATTTATTTTATTTTTTTCGTTATTTTTTTATTTTTAAATTTATTTTCTTATCTTCTAGTAACTGAATATAGTTAAACAAAAAATAAATATAAAATTAAAACAGTATCAATGAATAAGTTTAATTTTAAGTTCTTGAGAATGGGACTGACAAAAAATAGTTTTAAGTTAATAAAAAATAAATGTTTAAAAAATTATGAAGTCATTTTATGAATTTTAATTATTTTTGTTATGAGATCTTTAAACTCAAAAAGTTAAGAAAAAAAAATTATATTAAAAATATAGTTAACACAATACTTATACTGTTGTTGGTAAGACACGCATTTGCTTTAAGTGTTTTTTTATTTACTTTTTTTTTTGTTTTAATTTTTGCTATTTAGCGCACACTTATGGGCTTTTTAAATAAGCTCACCCATTTTTTCGATTTTGAGTGAAGTTTTTTGGCAATTATTGAAATTGTCATCGAAGTTCGAGACTGTATTGTAGGAATGTTTCTTGGCGCGTAGTTGATAGATAATGCCGCTCAAGATGACCAACAAAATGGTCTCGAATCCAATGATGATGTAGAGAACGTTATGGTCACTTGGAGCATGAACAACTTCGACAACTTCAGGATAGACAGCATAGGTGGCCGATGAGTCTTCGCTTACTGTGCAAGGCGGTGGTGGTGGTGGGGCTTGGGTTGTGGTCGTTGTTGGAGAAGAAATGGTTTTGGCGGAAGTTGTGGTTGAAGTTGAAGTAGTTATGGGATTAGCAACGACGATAATTGGTGCAATTGGGTCTGGGGAGACATTGTCGAACTCATCCGTAACAAGAGTTGAGTCTTCTTCTTCGTCAAAATAGTCATTGTCATCTTTGGGTGGCAAGGAGCCATTATCTGGCCAACAGACTGGACAGCAGTGTCCCTTCAAGATGACTTGTCGCTCTTGTGGACAGTTGACACTCCTGCAGAATGGCATCAAGCATTTCTCTTCACCATTATGGCATTCACACTCATAGCAACCATTCTTCCAGGTTTCGCCATTCGAGAAGAATCGGTTGAGGGTCTTTGACTTGCAATATTCCTGAGTTGGATTTGGCATGATTTCATCGCAGGACTTGTGACAGATTCGCTGACCATAGACACATTTACATCTCTGACAATCTGTCAACCAGATATCAGTGTCACGCACTTCGGTGCAGTTCGGTTCGATTCCACATTCATATTTGCCACAACAGCGACCGGGAATTTGAGTTTCCGGGATGACTTCGAAAATGACCAACGAACTGTTGTCACACGAGGGGATGTGACATAGCTTACAGGCACATTTCCTAGCCACACAGCACTCTTGGAGAAGTTCGTCAACGATCTCGGAAGTATCGTTGGTGATTTCGGTCGATGAAAAATCGATGTATTCTCGAAGAAGGCTGTCTTCGGGGCAAGTTATGTCGGTCATTGGGGGGCACTTGATGCCTTCGCATTTTAGGGGATCAGCTGAAAAAAAGAAGAGATAATATAGTTAATATAATTGGAGTTCATCAGAAATACTTAGAATAGAATAGACAAATTTTATTAAAAATGGTACTTAATGTTCAAGTTGGTTCTTAACTCTTTCAAAAATGTACGGAAAAAATATTTTCAAATTCTATTTTGTTCAAAAATCCCTAAAAGGAATTTCCTAATACATTGACACCTCATCTCTCTTTATTTCTGAAAGATCTTCCTTAACAAAAAAAAAAGCTAAAGTCTTTTACAAATTCAATTTGTCTTGCACTTAGTTTTCTTTGTCGTTCTTTCAACCCGGAAAAAGCCTCTTTGGCGACCCACTTCACCCATTCCTGGAGGTAAAATTTATTTCAAAAGTGTTTTTGCTGCAGCAAAAAAGCTCATAAAATATTCATCAGCAAGGACACGATAGGCTATATAGGGCGACAGTGAACACAATGAATTCATTGTCTTACTACTTGAAATATTTTAGCCCTATTTGAAGTAATTTCCCAGACGACGACTACGACGACATCTAGACGAAGTTTTGTTTAATTAATTAATTTTTTTTCTTCATCATCAAACCGAAGAAGAAGGATACAAAAAGATTAGTATATTCATTTGAAATTGAATTAAATTTATTTTCTTCCGCTCAATTATTTTGTTCTATTTAATTTTTTAAAACACAATGACCTATGTTATAATACTGAACTTTATAAGTTTTCATAGCTGAATGAGTCTTATGTTTATTTTTTATTTGAATGCTGAATAGCTGAATATGATGAAAAATTGAATTGCAAATTGGTGCAATGGTAGTTTACCATTTTTTTTTTCTGAAACGAAACGTTTAGAAACAAACGAGACGGAAAAATTAAATATTCCATTTTTTTTGAATGTGTATTCGTTCTCTAGGGTTCTAGTTTTATGGGAGTCTTTTTTATTCCTATCTACAATTTGTCAAACAAAGGATGTAAAAGGATATGGAGTGGAAAAACTTTTTTTATCGGAATATAAAGTTGATTCATATCTTCCATGCACAAGCACATTACAAAATTTAAATTACTGTAAGGAATCTTCTGACTACTCCAAGAACAAAGATCCAAAGTTAGGTTTATCAAATAAAAAGCCAGACATTGTGCTATTTAATGACTTTTTAAATCCGTTAAAATCCTCAGTTAATATTTTTGAAACCAACCATATCCGTGTAAAATTATTTTCGGACTTTTATGGCTATACTAGGAAATTACTAGAAAAGATTCAAAGATTCGTATGCATATGAGTATTAATGGAGTAAAGAAAACTTGCCCTACTGAAGCAATTGGGGTTATCGTTCATCTAACCCTACCACACGTACTAGTAGGAAGTGTAGCAAACGGAGCTATTTTAAGATTCTACAGGGCAGGAATTGGGAGGGGTAAATGCTTAGGACTTTGAACTAGAAACTTTAATTTCAGGTCTTTAGTATCAAGTTTACTTAGCAAAGCAAGGGATGTAATGATTAAAAAATATAACTTCGAAAAAACTTCAGAACGGAGATAAGTAGCAAGAAAAAGTGGATAGACGAAAAACTGAACTACTCCCTCATTGCAAATGCTTTTAAATGGTATACTGATGGATCGAGAGAGTGTCAACGGATATTACAGGAATTTTTTGGCCCGGAGTTAAACTTTCGCTATCAATGGGGCACTCTATAAGCATTTTCCAGGAAGAAGTGAATGCCATATGAAAATGTGCGGAACGTAATATCGAAAGGAAATATCGTAACCAAAACATTGCTATTATGTCAGATAGCTAAAGGGAACTTAAGGCATCAAATTTCTCTGCCATCGATTCTTAACTATGTAGCTAAATGACATCGGCAAGAAAAGTAATGTCACACATTGGAAAATAAAGAGGTAGACTATTTGGCAAAAATAGGACAAACGACACCCTTAACAGGACCAGAGAACTATTGCGGATAAGGAGAAAACGTGATTAAAAATAAAATAAAAATATAAGAGGAAGCCATTAGGACACAAATTGGAAAGAACTAACGAAACTTAAGCAGGCAAAAATGTTTCTTGGGAGCTACAACTAAGAACGCCTTATATCCTGCAACGGTTTAAGCACGAAGAACCTTCGAATAATCTCGGGATTTCTTGCTGGTCACTCTAAACTGAGAAGACATCTCAATATTCTTGGCCTGTTGAGGAGTGCCACATGTAAATTCTGCAACACTCATGGGCAAACACCAGACCGTATATTAGGTGGATATCATTTACTCATCCATCAAAGACATAGATACCTGGGACGTCACCATATAGAAGAAAACAAACTACAATCTCTGAAACTTGGAAGGAAATCCTGAATCTGGAGGAAGAGTTGTAAATTAAGCGATCTCATTTAGCTCTAAGCATAATAATCCTAAATATATGTAAAAATGTACTAAGATCCCATTTTTATTCATTCATTATATGGCTACTCTTCAACACTTTAAAAAAGATACATTAACAAAACTCCAAAAATTCGTCTGAATATTTTTTGAAGATCAAACATCTCTGCTTATCGGTTTTTAAGAAATTCATATTTTCCATTTAATATCAGAATCTATAATTCCCACAGTTTCCTGAATTTTCCAAATGTTTTCCTGTGACACTCGAAAAATTCGCAGAAACTGCCTTTAACATTAGCGTCTTTTTTTTTATCAATTTTCTTATATTCAGCATATCCTTGATTAAAAGAAATACCTTTATCAAACATCGATTCTTTCATTTTTATTTTTTTTATATGTATGTTCTTGAAAACGGAATTTATTGGAATGATTTAACCTTCTTATAATTTCATAATCTATGCAAGTTAAAAAAAAAACATTTATCTGTATTTAAAGTGGAAAAAAATAGAATTTCGACTTAATATAGTTTTACCCTTATTTACCCTAATTCAAATTTTCTTTATACATTTTTGAAGTCAAGTTTTATGTATATCAATGCATATTTATTACAATATTAGAGCCAGCACTCTATCCTTAAAATACCATAACATAAAAAATCAAACGGAAAAAAACGTACTAAGGCAAAAATCTGTTTGATTGCAAAACCGAAATTTTTCTTGTCTTTCATTATTTTACGATTTTTTTATGATCAGTGAAATAGCCTGTTGCATTGCTTCCTTCAAACAATTCAACCTTAATACCAGCGCTTTAGGGAATGCTCATCGGTTTACCCTTGAACACAAATTCGGAGATTCTTTCTTTTTCCGCACTACACGAATGTGGAATGCTTTACCCGCCCATTACGATATTCAAACATTCAAAACCAATGTGCATCCGTATCTCCTTTTTAATCTTCTTCAACTTTCCTAAATGCTAGCACTGTGCTCAAACATTATGTGGTCAAAATCCCTTTAGTGCGAGTAAAATATAAAATAAAATGCACGACTGGGTCGCACGAACTTGCTCCTATGTAATAGGCTATGAATTTTAAAAACGAATGTTATTAGAGAAAACTGTTCATAAAGATAAAATTAACTTTTTAAATTCTTTTAGTAGTAACAGATAGAAACAGAATGTTATGCAAATTTTAATTTATGAAAGAACAAAAATTATAAATCGTTATAGAGGTTTCAAAAATATAAGCTTTTATATACAACATTTTTAAGAAAAAATTTTGGTATGCCAATTTAAAGTTTTTATCATTGTTCAAATAAAACTGAAATTTACAAAAAAAATGTTGAGCCGTTTTTTGAGATATTTAATTTTCAAAAAAAAAAAAAATAGATTTTTAATTCAAAAAAATATTTTTCTTAAAGTTTTGAAATGCAATGATTTTTAAATTTTTTAGCAGCTTCTCTATAAAAAAAAATGTCATTAAAATCCGTGGTGCCGATAATGAGAATTTCAAAATTCGAAAAAATCGTTCTATGGTAGGTACAATCAGTAATATCTTGTTTTCAAAAATTTTCTTATTAAATTATAGATCGTAACAATTAATTGAAAGAAAAAAAATTTTAGCAAAATTCTCGGAACCGTTTTCGAGAAAAATACGATTTTCGAAAACCAATTTTTAACATTTGTGTGGGGGAACCGCTATCTTGAGGTAAAATAATTTTTTTTTCTCATATATTGTAGATTTTATTAAGAAACTTTTATTTATCAAGTTTGAAATAAATGGGGTTTTCAAAAGATTGAGTTCCCAAAAAAAAAAATTGATTTTTATTTTAAATCCGAAAAATAAAATATTGAAAATTTAAATATGTAATAATATTCAAACTTTGGAGGAGCCTTAGCAAAAAAATGATTTAAATCGGTTGTACCGTTTTCGAGAAAATCAAAAACAAAAGAAATGGTTCCAGGGGGGCTACCAAAAATAACCATTTTTTGGATTTTTTTACCATTACCTAAATGATTTTTTTTTAATTTAAAAAAAAAAAAATCTGTGGGACAGTTTTCGAGAAACAAAAAAACGTTTATAAAATTTCGAAAAAAATTGTATGGCAGGTACCGTTATTTTTGGTCTTAAAAAAAAGAAAAAAAAATTGTGGGGTGCAAAAATTAAAAATACTATCTACCAAGTTTGCAGAAAATCGGCCGAGTCACTTAGGCTGCAGGCGAACAGACAGACAGACAGACAGACAGACAGACAGACAGACAGAATTGCGAGACCCACTTTTTTATTCTTCGCTATCATCGTAATGTCAACTTTGATCAAAATCTCGAGTTCGATTTTTTTTCCGAATGCATGACTTGTCTTATAAAACCTATAAGTCGCAAGTAAAAAAGACTCACCCCCTGCCATAACCATAGCAAAAAATTCGTTTGAAAAATATTTTAATGTATATATTATAACAACCTTATTAGAACTTGAAGCTCAACAAGCCTTATTTCTTGTTCTCAGTTTGCACCTAGTTTTTCAATTATTACCTCGTTAGGGCCTGTGTATTCTAAGATTGTTTTACAACAGAGAAACTACCGATTGCATTGTTGATTTTAATCGATATAAAAAATCGATTGCCTTAAAACTTTATCGATAAAGGTTTCGATACTTTTATAATAAACCAAAATTTAATTTTTTTTTTAAATCATTACCCCTGTTCATATCAAAAAATACATTTGAAGAATATAAAATTTCTAAATTTCTTTTATGTTACCAAAATCATCATTTTCTTATTTTTCCATAAAAAAAAAAACAAAGCGATAAACATTGATAAACTGCAATGAACTAGCGATGGTAAAGACTATTAATAGTTCAACACCTCTAGGCTGTATCCTCGGTCATCAAATTCACTTCACCCGCTATTATGAACAATTCAATTTGAATAATTGTTACACATCTCTGCTCTCAGTGCTTGGATCTAATGTTCAATGACTTTGATAAGCGAAATACTCTTAGTGGTTATTTTATACTGTCCAAGTTTTTCATTCTTCAAATTCTTCATCTTATAACTTTTCTGCAAAAGTCAACTTAATATTTTCAATTTAAACTTTTTCTCTTGTATTCGAACAAATTTCAAAAACTACTTTACAACAAAATCTCACTTCCAATAGAATTACAAAAAAAAAGAAGAAATATTGTATTTAATTCCAAATAAATGAGGCCTAAGAGAGCGCACCTAACCTAGCACACAATTTACAATTTGTATTGGAAAAGTTCAATACTCGTAATTCTCTTCGTTTTTAAGTTAAAGTAACTTTTAATCGGCTTTTCTTAGAAAAAGAATTTAAGAAAAATGAAAGACTTCCCAAAGGTGCATGCAATTGATCGAATGGAGTTAAAGTCAAGAACAAACTTTTAATTGGATAGATTTTCTTGTAGAAAAACATTTATAGTATATGTATGTTTGTTTAGATAGTTTAATAAACTTTGAGCAAGGAAATATTAATTCCTTTGAAAGTCTTACCCACCTACATTTGATTTCTTAAATTCTTTTATTTGCAATTAAACTCATGTTGAAATAGATTTTCCAGAAAGTTTATTTGATTGCGACTACATTTTTTTTCTGTAGAAAATCAATCAATATTTTGTAGAAACTTTTATTTGCATTAAAATGAAAAAAAAAAAAAAAAAAATTACATAAATTAAATGAGAAGTATTGGTTGTAGTATGATTTTTCTTAGATGGCTAAGTCAACATTTCCCACACACACCAGGATAATTGGAGGCACTTTATATTCTCAAAATGTATTTGTATTTATTAATTCATTTTGTTTAACACAATATATATTATAAAGGGTGACCAGAAAGCAACGATAGTTTTTTGAATTGTTAAGTTTCCGCAGCTGTCAAAGTTACAAATGACATGTAGCTGTCAAAATATTTAATAAGGTATGCAATTCTATCAGGACGACCATAGACAATGTCGCCGTCAATTCGCCAATTTGGTGTGACTAATGGCAGGACGGCATCATCGGACCTTATTTCTTTCGAAATGAGGAAGGAGATACCCTTACCGTGAATGATCTGGGGTATAGAGCGTTGTTAATAAAGAATGACATAAAATTTCGCTATGAACTAGCATAGTGAACCGTGACAGAATAAACGACATTCATTTGGCAAGAATATTTCATTAATTGTAAGCCAGTCAGATATCTAGGAAAATTATACAATAGGGTGTGTCACTTTTGTATGGCCGCAAATAAGTACTCTAATTTT
Source organism: Philhelius festivus (assembly GCA_963931855.1). Taxonomy (NCBI): domain Eukaryota; kingdom Metazoa; phylum Arthropoda; class Insecta; order Diptera; family Syrphidae; genus Philhelius; species Philhelius festivus. The sequence goes on along the minus strand of OZ007557.1, from coordinate 84,673,746 downwards.
TAAATGTAATAATGCTCAAAAATTGTATTAGGGTCTGAGGCTTAAGAACATGTAAAAAAAAAATAATATATCGTTCGTCTTTGGCTCGCTCAAATCGGTTAAAGTTGAAAAAAAAACTTAATTTTCAGTTAATTTTTTTTTATTTCTTACGTATACTAAAAAAAAAACTAAACAAAATACAGAAAGAATTTTTGTCTTTACAAAAAGATATACCATAATATTGTAGGTGGTTCCGTTAGTATTAAGGAATTTTTTTGTAAAAAAAACGATTTTACATACAAAAATGATTTTCCTTCCTTCTTTTATTATTTCATAGCTTCTTTATCAAGTGTTCAATTTAAACAAATATAAGCTTAAAAGTGTTTCCTTGGAATTATCTTTCACTTGAAAGCCTAAAAATATTTTATATAATTTTTACTTGCGACAAGGCAAGTTATGCATTCGTAAAAAAAAACGAACTCGAGATTTTGATCAAAGTTGACATTACGATGATAGCGAAGACAAAAAAAAGTGGGTCTGGCAATTTTGTATGTCTGTCTGTCTGTCTGTCTGTCGGTTCGACTACAGCCTAAACGGCTCAGCAGATTTTCTTCAAACTTGATAGATATGAGTTTTGATTTTTTCCCCCCACACGTTTTTTCTTTTTTTTTTTAAGATCAAAAATAACGGCACCTACCTGCCATACGATTTTTTTCGAAATTTTATAAATATTTTTTTTCTCAAAAACCATTCGACAGACTAAAAAAATAAAAACACAAAAAAATTTCATTTAGTTAAAGCTAGGTAATAGTTGAAAAAAATTTCCGAAAAATGGTTATTGAGGGTACCCCCCATGGAACCATTTTTTTTGTTTTTAATTTTCTCAAAAACGGTACCACCGATTTTGATCATTTTTTGTCTGCTAAGGCCCCCCAAAAATTTTAATAGAATTGTGTATTCAAATAAATTTTTTTTGGATTTAAAAAAAAAAACTTCAAAATTTTTTTTTCAAAGCTCAATATTTCGAAAACCCCATGCTAGATTTTTTTTTTTAAACTTGATAAATAAAAGTTTCTTAATATAATATACAAGATGTGATAAAAAAAATTTCATTTTACCTAAAAATAAAGGTACCCACCATACAATTGTTGAAAAATTTAAAAAAATGGTTTTCAAAAATCGTATTGTTCTCGAAAACGGCACCTACAATTTTGATAAATTTTTTTTTCTTTCAATTAATTTTTACGATCTTTAACTTAATAAAAAAAATTTGAAATTAAGATATTACAGCTTGTACCTACCATAGAACCATCGAATTTTGAATTTCTCATTATCCACATAACGGATCTTAATGAAATTTTTTATAGAGAAGCTTCTAAAAATTCTAACACACATTGCATTTCAAAACTTTAAAATAAATATTTTTTGAATTTTTGAAAAAAAAAAATCTATTTTTTTCTTTTTTTTTTGAAAATTCGATATCTCAGAAACGGCTCAATATTTTGGTTGTGTAAATTTAATTTTTATTCGAACAATAATAAAAACTTTAAACTGGCGTACCAAAATTTTTTCTTAAAAATCTTTTATATATAAAAGGTTTTTTTAAGAAATCACTACAACGACCTATAATTTTTGTTCTTGCATAAATTCATATTTGCAAAGCATTCTGTTTTTGTCTCTTACTACTAAAAGAATTTAAAAAATTAATTTGATCCTTATGAACAGTTTTCTCTAATAACATTCGTTTTTAAAATTCCTAGTCTATTACATAGGAGCAAGTTCGTGAGACCCAGTCGTGCTTTTTATTTTGTATCCACACGGCGCAATTTAAAGCAACACATATTTCAAAAATCTCGAAAAATCAGAATTTTTTTGATTCCATCCTATGTTTGAGCGAGCCAAAGATATTATTTAAAATGAAAATTGCAAACGCAGGATTTAATTTTGATAAGCAATGCATCTTTTAAAAGCTATTACATTTGAAAATACCATAGTTGAGCCAAAGTGCTCACCCTATTATACAAGGACCATATAATCGACAAACAATTAATTTTTACTTCAAAATATTGTGTAAAAATAGAATTAACGAAAATAAAAAATCAAGGGACCCAAAACCCAACCATGTGGCAGTCCAATTCTAATATTGCATAAATAACTTTGAAAACCATTTCTTTTAAGAGTCTAGCCGTGAAGAAGATTATTATTACTGCTTTTATAAATCTCAATAAAGAACTTCAAAAAAAAAAATTCAGTTAATTAGTTAATGTCCAACATCGTAGTTTTAAAAAAGTGTGATTTTTGAGTAGTGAAAGGTGAATTTGGATTAAATTTCACTAATTTTTTGAATTATAATCTAGCAGAAATGATGGCAGTTTGTCAATCACGTTAATAATAATACATTATAGGTGTTTTTCTAGACCCTAAGTTGAACTGAAGCTTGAATATTAAATAAAGGGTTAAGAAGGCCTGCATAGCTTTGGTAAAAAGTGGGGTCTTCAATATAAGATCGTTTTGTGCACATACACAACCGTGGCGCGACAGATCCTCACGTATGGTTCGATGATGGTAACTTTATCGGATTCACTATAATTGTTTCTGCACCTGTCAATAAGCTGTATAGCTTGGCACAGTGTAGATGGTGTAGAATGAGTGTTGTGGTCCGGTTGAGTTAATGATCTAATTTTCGGAATATTGTGCCGGAAAAAATGAATTCAGCTCATACTCACTGCTATCAATGATTGACCTTGAACCCCTTGAAGCACCGAAGCAGCTTTTGTTCATTTGATTTAAAAAAATAATCGGATATTTGGGACTAGCAGAAACTCTAAATTAAAATGACAAAGTATTCTTTTGAGAACAGTAAACAGTAAAATAATAACGCAATCCCAGTCACAGGTGATTTTATGTTTAAAATTTCCCACTTTCGAAACATTCAGTTAAAATATTTATTTGTGGCTCATAAAGTCACACACGTTAAGCTTAAGCTTATCCCCAATGGAGAAAACATATAAATAATCATTTATCCATTTAAAGACGATGAACCATAGGTTCATGAAGTTAGAAGATCTCGAACCATGAGTCTCGAAAATATTGTGCGCCCTTAGTGATAAATAGAAACCACCAAAACCAAAGCACACAAACATGTGTCCCAATTCCAAAACAGAAATACATACTATTGCAGAAAAAAAGAAACCACAAAACTCCTAGCACCTGTGCTATATCAAAACGATAAATAAGAACCGAAACAAAAAATAAATAACCTGTAGTAGAATTATCACCAAAGTCCCTGGCGACCACTCACGCTAGACCACTAAACCCATAAATTCTGGCCTTAAGCTACACAACCTATACACAACGTGTCACCTAAATTTACCTGTGTATTCATTGTATTTATGCTCGAATGTTGTTCACACTCTAATTTTCAAATTCGCCAAATCCATGAGACTCATTTCAGCCAAACACGATAGCTTCTCGTTTTACCACGTTAGTGGGTTTTTAGTTCCATGAATGTCGAGCCCAAGGATTTCGACAACTAATATCCTCATCAAATATTTTCAGCCCTCATAACATTCCCATTAGCCCTCCTCCCAACTTTCGCCAACGCAAATGCAACAAGGCCAACACGACAACGACAACGAGTGCCACCGTGAATGTGACTGTGTGATAGTGACGATGAATTCGGGGCATTGAAAGCGGTTTGATGCTTAAATCCTTCAATGGAATTTGGCTTGACATTGTTTTTCGCGAGCTTATACATACAGCGAGATAATTTTGGTGGAATTGACATTATTTGTATGTCCTTTGCCGCTCTTCGATGCGATGCGATGAACAATTCGAGAACTCGAGCTTGGCGTACCTAGTGGTTTTTGCGTTTTGGGGCAGAATTCATTTTGCAGTTGATGCCAATGATGTTGAATATAATTAATTAATTGAAAAGTTCGGTTGCATCATTTCGAGGCAAAATAGGATTCTTTTGCGGAGTTTGTTCGTTCGTTGGTTAGTTCTTTTTAGTTTGTTCGTTGTTTGTTCGTCGACTGGATAATTAATTATACCAAAGCGTTTATTATAACTGTGACAGTTTGCAGGAGGGAAAAATAAACTTTATCCTGCAGCAGGCAGGAGGACTTTTTTTTCGGTGGAGAGATACATTTTTTATAGTTGCACTGGAAATGTGCTCATTCTATCTACCATTAAGCCACAAATGAGTTGAAAACCTCTAATGATTTTCTCAATTAATTAGGTGACAGTGTGGAATATGATCCTTGATGGTATTTGAAATGTGGTAATTGAAGAGGACAAAGTTCGATCAATTATTTTTGGGAATAATCAGTGAAGAGATATGTTCAATGAAAAGATTGATTGAAGTTGGAATTAGAAAGCAATAAAATTAGAGATTTTTTTAAGGTGGAATGGAAGATGCAAAATTAGGTCACAATTCTTCAATTTTGGATATTGAGACGTTCCAAATAATGGTGATCCAAGTCGAACTTGTAATTGATTGTAAAGCTGTGTTTTTGAAATTAAAGGCACATTTAAAAAAAAAAGTTCTAATTGAAGGGTGTTTCCATTTAATTTTGTTCTCTTTTTTCTTAACAAAAATTGTGGATTCTTTAAACGGGAAAGCTTGATACACCCAACTTAAGCAAAATTATATTTAGACCAGTATTATTCTTAACAAATGTATGTATATGGATATATGCATAAATAAATAATTGCTCTTATACATAAAAGTGCTAAGCTTAGATTATGATTCCAAATTGGCTTAACATTGATTTATTGAAAATCAATTTGGAATAGTGACATACAGGCCAACTGAAGGACATATTAATTCATAGTGATTACTTAAATTTTTCCATAAATTTTCCAAGTAAAGGGTTTTTCAACAGGGAGCTACAAAAGTAGAGCGACAGGGACAGCAAACGACGCCATATTTCTTGCCCATCTTTTGACATTTCTCTTCAGTAAGGTTTGCCATTTCATGATGGAAAGATATACGAGCCAACAACGAGTCGAAATTATTAAAATTTACTACCGAAATTCGGAGTCAGTGGACTCAACGTTAAGAGCACTACGTCCAATTTATGGTCATCATAATCGTCCTAGCAGATCAACAATTGAGCGTCTAGTGGAAAAATTTGAATCCACAGGCACAGTACAAAATATTCCCGTGCCAGTGAGACAAAGAAGTGCCCGTAGTGTCGAGAATATTGCTGCCGCTGAGGCTTCAGTTGCAGAAAGCCCAAATGTGTCTCTCAAACGTCGTTCTCAAGCGTTGGGCATCTCTGTGACGTCGTTGTTGCGAATTTTGCGAAAAGATCTTGGCCTACATCATTACAAGATTAAATTTACGCAAGAATTGAAGCCGCTTGACCACCAGAAGCGTCGTATGTTCGTGAATTGGGCTGAGCAACAACTTGAAAATGATTCGGATTTTCATCGAAAAATCATCTTCAGCGATGAGGCTCATTTCTGGCTGAATGACTTCGTCAATAAACAAAATATGCGGTATTGGTCAGGCAGCAATCCACACGTACTCCATGAGTCATCATTGCATCCCGAAAAAATTACGGTTTGGTGTGGTTTATGGGCCGGCGGCGTCATTGGGCCGTACTTCCTCCGTGATGATCAAGACCGGCACGTTACTGAAAATGGGGATCGCTACCGTTCAATGATAACCGAATATTTTTGGCCCCAATTGGATGATATGGACTTGGAGGACATGTAGTTCCAACAGGACGGCGCCACAAGCCACACAGCGAATGTCACAATCAATTTATTGGAAACCAAGTTTGGAGAACGTGTTATCTCACGAAATAGTCCAGTCGCTTGGCCGCCTCGGTCGTGCGATTTGACGCCGTTAGAGTATTTCCTGTGGGGCTACTTCAAGTCTATGGTCTATGCCAACAAGCCAGTGACGATTGATGATATCGAACGTGAAATTGCAGCAGAATAAAGAATTTCATTGATATCCAAAACCGTTTTTGTTTTATTTAAAAAAACTTTTGTAGCGATCTTATTGAAAAACCCGATAGTTTTTCTTATTTCAATACCAGTAGGTAGGTACAATGGTAAGTGCTTTGGTGTAAGTTCGATTCCCAGCCCCATATAACGTTACAATAAAACAAATAGGTTGGGTATTGTCTTTGCGAGGAAGTGACAAGTCTTTTAAGTCGATGTACTGATGAAACAAAAAACTTTGAACTCAACAGAAAGCTGTGGGACTTATACATTTCTGTCAACAGTACATCACACACAGAAATAATTCAGATTTATAAGTCTCTATCTAGGCCATGGGCACCAAATTATTTTTTTGTGTTATATTTATGTGTAACAGAATAATGATTGTTTCACCAGTTATGTGTGAAAGTCCTATGTTTAGCTTGAGGTTTTGAACTATAGATCATGATTTCAAAACGATTAACTATACAATACACTTAATGTTTTTAAATTTTTATTAAATGTAAAAAAATGATCTGTTTGGCCTTGATAGACATCAGAGTTCAGACAAAGCTACAAAGCAAAGAAAAATGATCGGAACTTTTTCAAATTCAATCCCTAACGAACGAATTGGTTAGTGGCACTATTTCTCTGATATCCTCAACAGAATTTTTTACAAAAAAACCTTCAAAAAACCTAAGATCTAGAAAAATTCAAAAAATTGGTCTTACGAAAAGTTGTAGACATACTCATGATAAAATAAAATGTTGGAAGTTTTGAGGAAACGGATTAAACAAAACTACTTGAAAGACTCAGCACTAGACACAAGTTATCGAAATCGAAAATTTATAAAAAATTTAATATTGTACGGTAGTTTTTTTTTTTATTAAACTTAAAAAAGCGTTTTAAACTATTCAAAAATGTTACCAAACCATGTGGAGTAAATTTATTGGACAAGGAATATCCACAGAATAATTAAACTTAAATAAAAACAAAGCACTAAATTAGTTTAAAAATTCCAAAAATATTTAAAACAAAATGAACGACTAGATGTTTGGAATTTAAAAATTGAGATTTAATGAGATTAAAATGTTCAAATGCATAAAATTGTCGGCTGATTTATATTTAGAACAATATGAATTTATACAAACAAAGTTTATGAATCGTGATATTATTAAATTAATTATTTATATGTATAAGAAATATAAAAGAAATTCTTTTAAAATTTTTCAAAACAAATATTTGGGATGCCAATTGTAAGTATTTCTTACTTATTAAAATATATTAATAAATGTTATGTACAAACAATTTGGTTAAAATCGTTAGGGCAGTTAATTGGAAAGTCGAAAATCAAAAAAAAAAAAACAATTGTTCTGTGTCAGGTAGTCCATGTCCATAATAGCACACTTAATTTTTTTTAACCTAAATCGTTAAAGTGGTTTTCGAGATAAATAACATTTAACGTAACGTCTGTATGGCAGGTAGGTACGGTTAGTTTTGGAGTTAAAAAAAACTTTCAATTCTCCTCTAGGGAATCACCGAAGACTCTTAAGTACCAAGTTTGAAGAAAATACCTCTAGTAGTTAAGGCTGTAGGCCGAGGTACGAACATGCAGACATGGTAATGTCTAATTTAATAATGAAATTTGAAAAATGTTTTTACGTTTTATATGTTATACTTCAAACTTCATCTTTCTGAGCTCGAAACTAACTAATTGGATCTTTTTCATATTTATGTATATTTAATTTAAAAGAGAAAATCTCAAAAATTCAGATTTCGGTTTTGAATTTTTTAAAAGTATTATTTTATTTGTTTGGTTAGGAAGCCATAACATCTAGTTACTAAATTTAGACCGCGATCGAAAGGTACGATTAAATGCGAACGGTATATCACTAAATCATTTCTAAAATGATCATGGGCTTATTGTATGCGGTCTTAGTTTAATTAAAATAAATAAAATAACTTATAGTTAAGATGATGAACAGTTTTGCACTATAAGAGAGAGATGCTCTTGCAGAATATTTGCAAAATATTTTTTTTTGGTTGGATAAGATAAAGAAATTAGAAATTCTTAGTTCTTCCTCAAAAGTTGACTTAAATAGGTAAATTCAATCTTCATATAACTGTTTCTAATTTACTACAGATGCGATTAAACATCTCTATATCTACTTTTTTTTTGGTTACACCGTAACATTTTCCTATAGCTTGGTTCCAATAGTTCGTTCGTACTATACATATCTGTAAGCATGTACACCGTTAGCTGATATTGGTATAACTTATATCGTCAAATGTACCAATTCATGATGTATATTCGATCCCGTGATAATACATTCTAAGAACCGAACAAGCAGAAAACAAAAATATAAGAAAAGTGGGTGTGGCGGTGACAAGATAGTAATATAAGTATGAATATGAAAATTACATCCAAAATTGTTGCAGCCGTTACTAAGAAGTTATGCCATATGTGAGAAAAATTAAATAAACTCGAAAAATGTCATCCAAATAGCTAGATTTGTATCAGAAAAACAAACTACAAGAATTATTTTCTTAAAGTACCCCCTTAAAAATAGTATTAAGAAAAATATGATTTAAAAATTCTATTGTTTCCGCCCGATACCGAACAAGACTGCTGGAATTATCGGTAAAATTCGGTCCAAAAATAGGGACTCACGTTGATCTTGCCTTGAATATTTTAGAAATGGCTCCTCTCGTTTAATCAAATAGACCGAAATAAACACTAGACTTTTCCGATTGTGTGGAACGCCTTCTGTGTCGCAGAAAATGTTTTTCAGAGAAAATGAGTGTAATAAGTTAGTGACGAGCTTAATCATCGATTTGAGAGTTCAAAGAGATATTTAAATCGATCGACTACATTCTTCTCATTTCAGTATTTTATGTGAGATCTTTGTATATAAAACTTATAGTACTCTCATGAAGACGAACGATTGGGGCGATATCTTAAGCATAGCGTTAGTACTTGTTCGATTTGTCTCTGCTAAATCTAATAAGGTTATATATACAAAGGTCAATCAAATCAAAAATTTACTTGTACCTTATTTAAAGAAAACATCTGCAGTAAAAACCAGTTAGAGTGGTTTGCGCACTTTCATTTCAACTTTTTTTTTCAACTATAATCAGGTAAAGCAACAACCTGATTAAAATAAAAAAAAATATTTATACCATTCCACATCGATCTTACTTTGAAACCCGAATATAATTTATCGATATCTTAATCTTTTAATTATAGGTATATCAATGACTAAACGAATTCCGGTTTTTATCTAATTAAACAAAAAATAAACTCAATTCAAAAATCATTACCACCCCGGCAGAAAAAAAACACCACGTATATATGTATACAAACATATTTACAGAATATACAGACATAAATATGTCTACGTATCCATCTGTCAAACGTTTATTTTACCTTTATTTATTGTTTTTTCTTGCGAGGGTTGAATCAATTGAATAGCTGGGTAACAGGGCCAAAAGAACATTCAATTCCATTACAAAATAAAAAAAAATATACAAACATTCAAACCTGCCACCGATTGCGATAATTATTAGGTGACTGTAACGAGTCCGAACTTTAACCGTGTGCCAACAACTGTTCGATAAAGTAACTTTTAATGTACACACATATCCACCCGCACAACCTCAGACAACCAACCAACCACCCACCCTAAATGTCAATCATTGAAATCCATTAACGACTTGACAGCAATTCGATCGGTAGCAGTACTGTGACCGAAACCGACTGTCGATTATTATAGACCAACTACCGGCTGGCTGGTCGACATTCATTAAATTCCAAAGTCGCGTTGTTGAATACACGCCATACATATATACGATACGCGAACGCCACCTCATATAATTGCGCTGGTACGTATAATATATTTTGCGGCAATTTATCTGCCTAGTTGTCGTCGTTTTGAAAGCTTCGCCGTCGTCTTCTTAATATGTATGTAAAGTTTATTAATTGTTATTTAATTTACATGTTCTATTTTGTAGACCCCATCTATATAAATGTGTAGAAATATATAATAATGGGGTATCTGCGATCAATATAATAGACGGGCTTTGTGATACTGCCGCCACCTCTGGGGCAACGTCAAAACTTATTTGTTGGCTATTTTTTTAAATGGAAAATCGTTTTTTAAGTAAGGGTGTTTTAGTTTTCAAAATGTCTGGCAATACAAAAAATCAAATAGTTGTGATTTTGATTAAAGTTTGTTTGACAAGAGATCACTGTTATTAATTTCAACAATTAAAAATTTTTGTGCTCACAACACACCAATAGATTTTTTTTTTAAATAAATATTGAGATCATCTCGAATAACGACTTTATATTGATCTAAGACTGCAGAATACCGGATATCATCGTAATCATCAACAAATAAAAAAAATATAGAAACACAAAGTCCTAAGCCTAAAAATCTTGCAAGATCTTGTGAATTTTAATGATCGGTTTGATTTTGATTTTATTTCGAGTGGTCTAATTCTAGTTTTGTGTTCTATACATGCAATTTCTTTTTTTAGATGAAAGTCGACGGTAAGAGAGTAATTCATAACAAGAACGAACGCACATTTCAGACAAATAGAGTTTATATCAAAAACTGAGAATCAACAAGAACGAATAAACACTTCTCTGCCATTCGTAGCACAATATTTGTATTTCCATTTAAATTTGATTGAAAATAAAATGTGTCACAGAACTTGCTTTAATATGGTTCAATTATAAATTAATGTTATAGAATTTAAGATTAATATGCATTTCTTGGAGACCTGCGTGTACTTTCTTTGTCTGTACGATTACTATAAGATAAAGCACAAGAATTTATACCAGTGCAATCACCGTGAAAATCTTCTTCGGAAAATAAAGTATGGACTAAAATTAATATTTTAACATTTTCCCATAAATCTCTGTGGTAATCGTTTTGTTTTAATGCTCAATTCTATGATTTGACAGACCCTAGAATTTGCTTATCTTGATGGAATATTATATGTTAATGTATTTCGTTGCTCTAATTTGCATAAAAATAAAAAAAACACAAGATTTTAAAAAAATATCGTAAGCTTTTGCAACTCTGACCTTAAATTTTAGGGATCTAATAGGTGCGTTTTATTATTCACAAATCTATCTGGATCCGGATCTGGATCTTCCCTTGAAAATAAAACGATACGGATCTTAGTGACAGCTGTGTTATAAGTCGGTCTCTTTTTATCCTTGGGTTTGGAAATTTTAAATTATTTCTTGTCTCTTTTCTTTACACTGTAGTTTACACTACCTTACTATAAAAAGCCATCTACTCGCCAGTGTAATAACTAATTTTTGGATCTTTGAAATAGATCCCGATAGAAAAGAGGATCCCAAATTGTTTTTGTAATACATGTTAAAACTTAATCCAGATCCGGATCCAGATAGATTTGTGAATAATAAAGCGCACCTAATGTACAAAATTGCATGTTCCTAGAGTCTTAAATGTAGACGAATTAGAAGGAGTATGTTTTACGGAATATCCTCAAAGAAAAGAAGAAGGTGTGATACTGCGTAGATTCGAAAAATCTTCACGTACATACATATATGGTTCTGATCTTGATCCAAGAGGGTCTATAACCAAATTTTATCTTTCGTTCTCAAAAATATAAACTCTGAAGCTGTGTTTCGAAATCGAGGTTTTTTCTGGAGTACCACGAGGTAGTCATCTTGGGCCACTGCTGTTTAGTATATTCATAAATGAAATTTCATATTTGGTTAAAAATGACTTATGCTTAATTTATGCAGATGATATTAAAATATTTATGTGCATTATAAACACAACAAATTTTTGTAATCTTCAAAATTATTTAGTGAATTTGTGCCAAAACAATTTGCTACCATTAAATATTAAAATGTGTAACATCTTTACTATATATAAACTATACAATTTTTAACCAGATTCTGGATTGCAAATCTGAAATTCGTGATCTTTTGAGTCATTTTTGATTCTAAATTGTCTAAGAGAATAAACTCAATAGTTCTAGAAAAAAGATCTGCATTGTCCGCCATTTTTAAAAAGGCCTTACGACACGTTAATGTTGTTTTCTCAACTTCTTTCAATTGTAAATTAATTTTATTGTGTTAAATTTTATTTACCAAAGGATTGACGCAGTACTTTTTGTAGAAATAAAAAGTTAATTTTTCTCGACTATTGGAACAAAAACTTTCCCAAAGATGATAGTACTAAGTCATTTATTTGTTTGTAAGTAAAAATTGACTTAGCCGTTCGCCGTACTGTGCATTTTTGCAAGAAAGATATGGAATTGAGCGTTCATAATTGTATGACTAACTCAAATAAAATAGAAGAATTTAATAATTTAAAAAATAATTTAAAAAATAATTCCATAGAAGAGAGTGTTTTTAAATTCTATAGAACAAAATGGACATCTCAGAGATGCTTCGTTTATAAATTTCTTATTAATTCATATTTATTATCTAAGATGCTTTTAGCCACGTTAAAGCTACATGCTAAGCAATCGATCGAATTTCTTTTTACTTTGAAGACATAATTTGTTTGCTTATTCCCCGAGCACTTTTTTTTCTTTAAAACCAAAAAATAATTGTATCATCCATACAAATTGACAAAATTTCATTTGAAAAAGAAATTCCTAAAAATGGTACCTTCGATAGAACAATTTTTTTTATTTTCAATTTTATAAAAAACGGTATAACTGGGTTTGATAGTGCTGATGTTAGGAACCTTTTTTGCCTCTTATTCTTGTCCGGCATTATGGTAGACTTAATTGGGTGCCCAAGCTTGACAAGGGTATTCCGGAATGCGATGAAAAAATGTTGTCAAAACCTGCTTTGTAACAAAAGGATCAGAAAATTGCATTGAATATCTCTGTATTCAACCAAGAATTGACATAATTCAATTTATTATTGAGTTAATGAGTTGTTCTCAAATGACACATTAAGGACAGACATACCGCAAACATGTGAAAATGATGCACCATTGAACAATTAACTAAAAGAAATTACGGAAATCTTCTTTATAAAATTCATATCTTTAAATTTATCGATGGTAAGAAACAAAGAGTTTCGAACACGACATTTAAAAAACGAATTAAAGTCACATTGCAATTATTCTTTATATTTATTTAATTCGTTAAAATCTAACGTTAACAATATTAAAATAGTTCTTATAATCTAATATAATCTAATATCATAATTTATATTTATTATTCAATATTGTTGAAAAACATAAGTTTAAATTTTTTACATTTTATGTTATCATTTACAGATTCTAAACAAAATTGAAATTCGTTATAAATTGTTATTAATTTATTGAAGGGGCTACATACACCATAGTTTGATCTGCTAAATATTTGAGTAATAGGTTGCTGTCGCCTTAAACATGAACGGCTGAAACTGAAATTTAATTTACTTAGAACTGATGGCAATGATATCGAACCTTCTTTCTCTTCTTAACTTCACGCCCGCGCTGTGTTGAAACATTTAAAGGGTAATATAATCCCTTGAGCGCGGGTAGATTATAAAAAAAAAAAAAATCCCAACAATAAAACAAAATTGTATAAACTTTCTGTGGTTAGTCAAAGAAGGAAGGCTGATCAAAGCTAGTCTTTGAGAATAAGGGGGAAGTAGATTTACCCTTGACCATGGAAGAGACCGAAGACAGAAGCGCAGAAACCTTTTTTGGATCGCTTTAATTCTTGTAACATGTGTTGAGTAAAAAGGTGACCATACCACACAGCCGTATTCTAGAATTGGTCTAACAAACGAAATAAATAGAAGTTTAAGAACATAAGGGTCCTGAAAATCACGACCGAATCTTTTAATGAATCCAAGAACCCTATTGGCTTTTTTAATTATATAATTTAAATGATCATTAAATGCTAATTTGGGATCTAGAATAATACCTAAGTCAGAAAACATAGAAACTTTACATAACGGACAAGAATCAAACGTATAGTTGTACAAAAACGGAAATTTTTTACGTGTAAAACTCATGGTTTTACATTTGTCAACATTTAAAACAAGTCGGTTTTTATTGCACCATTCCCTAAATATTGTTAAGTCTTCTTGTAGTAATAAACAGTCAGAGGAGGATTTTATACTTTTGAAAAGCTTAATGTCATCAGCATAAACAAGGACAGACGAGTTTTTTAAGTTTGAAACCAAGTCATTAATAAATAAAACAAATAAAATAGGACCTAAGTGGCTGCCCTGAGGGACGCCAGAATTGACAACAAATTGACTTATAACCACCAGAATTTGAAATAGTTTTTTGAAGATTGTTGCATAGTTTGCATAAATATGTACTTTGAGTGCTTCAACACATAGGGCAGGCAATTTATAAATAAAATAAAAGGAAAAGGGCCTTAATGGCTATCCTGTGGTATTCCAATTTGTATTGCAGGTAATATTATTTTAAAATAGAGGCGCATCCAACAAAAAGATTAGTACATATGTTTTATAGAAATCGAGCCATATGTTTGGACTACAGACGATCCGAAAAGTTAGACGTCTGAATACCGATATCCACTATCATCAACAAAATTGAACTCGAGATTTTGAACCAAACTGATTTTAAGTTTGGCCATATACAATATACTACTAAAATATCGCAAGTAAAAGCAAAATGGGGACACCAAAATTTCAAATTTAAATTCTGATCTTTTCTTGTTTAATAATGTGCATGCACCAAAAGGTTCAGGACTATAAAATTGAAGAAAATAGTAAAGAATTTAATAAGAGAGGACCTAACACATACATTTTGAAATTCTAAATATTTAAAAAGATAGAAAATACAGGTTCAGGAAAATCAGTCTTTTCGTATCTTAACTTCGGAAATTTTTTCTAAACAAATGAACGTTAAAGGATAAATTGCAGATTTCAAAAAATATTTCAATATTTAAGATAAAAAATACATTAATATATTTTTTTTTAATTTCCTGTGATTTTTTTTTATAAAATGGACAACCCATCTCATAGTTTTCTTATTTTACTCGACCGACTCTATAAGATTTTTCATTTTGATGTACAAATGTTATGAAAAACACCATATATAATTCGATAATATGCATCCGGCTTGTGACAAAAATATATCTATAAATCCATATAACATAATATTTTTTATGACAACATGGAAATAAAACCACCACATTCCCACATATCTAACTAACTAAGATTTATCTCGTCAGAAAGAAAAAAAAAACAAATTTAACCGAGAAACTCTTTTTTTTTGTTTTCAGCATCGTAAACAAAAACAAAATCTTCTTCATAATAATAATCAAAATGCCAAATTAATACAAATCCATAATAAAGCATATCCACTTAAATTCGCAACGCTAGCAAATTGCCAAAATAAAAATATTCATTAACTCAAACTATGGCCTAGAGAAAAAATATTTACAAAAATAGAAAAAATCGGAAACATTGAAACAAGTCATTTAATCATCATAATGAAACCATAAAGAATGTTTATGATTTTTTTTTTGTTGAAAAAAAAAAAAAAAAAAAAAACAAAAACTATGACACATGAATATTTGATTATCGTTGATGATCCATCCATAAAAGTATCTATCATCAGCATTTATAAAATAGTCTTGCAAAGTGTCTTTAGTGTCTGTATCTACGACAAAAATAAATAATAAACTTTTGTCATTCGATGACAGGGAGTAAGAAAAGTTTGCTCTTGAAAAAATTGTTTATATTGAATTTTTCGGATTCCCATCCCCCAATAAATCTTCGATATATTCATGGATTTTTATATTATCCACTAAAATGTGTATAGTATAAGTTTTTTATAGTTCGTGGTCTTGTATTTTGTTTCTGAACATCGTTAATATAATTTTAAAAAGATTAACTGACAACCGTGCATAAATAAAACAGTTTATGCAAACCTTAAGCTCTTAAAAACAACAGATTGTAGTCAGTAGCACACTTTCATTTTTATGGCTAGTGGAAGTTTCCAGTTTTGAATACTTGATTTTAATTTTAATTTTAGAAATGAGAATTAATTAAACAAATTTGAAAGATAAATATACTATGCGCACTGAGTCATAAGATTTCAATTTAATGCAAAACAAAGTTTGATGTATCTAAATCATGCCCTTTAAACACTTTTCTTGCAAATTTGGGTCATTGAGTTGAATATTGATGAGGTTTTATTAGCTCTTTCGACCCTTAAGGTTAATGATAGTTGTGGTGCAGATGGTATTTTTCATCTAGTAGTCTGAAAAAAACGAAGTGATTTTCTTTGTTGGCCTCTGTTAAAGGTTTATTTTTACCTAGGTGGAAGGAAGAATTTCTTGTCCCCATTTTCAAGATATTCAACGAGGGTTCCAAAAATCTAGTTGAAAACTGTAGAGGAATTTGTAAGGTCTCAGCTATCTCCAAGCTTTTAGAAAGTTTGGTTAAAAATATAATCGAGTTCTTGACTGAAATGCTTGTCAGAGTCACAACATGGTTTCATATCGGGACGGTCTACTATGACAAATTAATTTGTTTTCTCGTCATATATCGTAAATGCAATTGAAGAAAGATGTCGTATTGATGTGATTTACACTGATTTTTGAAAAACATTTGATTCGGTTGATGACAATATTTTATTAAAAAAGCTTCAATATTTTCGCTTTCATCTTGAGATGCTTATATAAATGAATTAATTAATATTTGAAGAATATAACTCAACGCGCTCAATCAGTACGCTTGAAGAAGTATTGAATGTACTTCTGGGGTTCCACAACGAAGTCATCTTGGCCCTTTACTTTTTATATTTTATATTAATCATATAGAGGATGTAATAGAAAATTTTAATTATCAGCTTTACGGGGATGGTTTAAAAATATTTTTTAAAATTAAATGTATTCTGATGTATAAAAGTTCAATTCAATTTATTTCAAATTGGTATTTTTTTAAATAGTTTAAAGCTAAATATCAGTAAATGTAAGATTATTATTACCTTATTTTCCATATAAAATTAATTCTTATCCTTTGATAAGAGTTTATAGTGGAAAATTTTAAACAGCTTAGTATTAAGATTTATTTCTTACTCTCCTAATTTTAATCGAGCTAAGGTATAAGAACTGAAGAGTTAGGAAAACTTACAAACAATTCGGGCAAACCAATTTAAAAACAACATACGAATCACACAAATCCTCAGATGAATCTAGAAAATCAATTGAGGAATTAGAAAAAGTGACTGGTAAAATCGGAAAACTAAAGCACGAATCAGGACAATCAGAATTGGGAAAATTAACATATGATTCTGTAAAATCAATTGACGAATCCGACAAAACATTAAAAGAATCACATGAAGAATCAAGCAAATCCATTGAAGAATTAGACTAAAATTCAACTACTGAATCAGACAAATGAACAGATGAATCTAGAAAATCAGCTGAGGAATTTGACAAATGAAAAGATGAATCTGAAAATCTGACAAGAAAGGGAACACGAATGGACTAATTCACCAAACCAAGAAACGAATATCTTATTTAAACTGAGAAGTCTGGAAAATCAACTAATGAACTAGCCACATAAACTGACAAAATAGGCGAACCAATGTACGAATGTAGAGAAACAATAGACTAATCTTCTTAATCGAAAATCATTTTGGGAAGTTCAGTTGACGAATCTGACAAATTCACAGAAGGGTCTTGCAAATCTACGGACGAATTCAGAAAAATAATTTAGATTTGTTCAATTTGACATCTCTTACCACTGCTTGAGATGCAGTCTTTAAGCTGGTTGAGTCTTTACCACTGGTAGTTCAGTCTTATTTTCGATAGTTTATGAACTAACGGGGCTGATAAGCATATCCTTGTTCAGTAGATAATCGTTATTCGTGTAGTTTACATGACATGTGGGTACGTATAGGATCGTAATGGTTTTAAGCTTGATAAATTGAAAAGGCGCGTTCATAGCACCATGCTTTTACTACAGAAATAGTAAGTTTCGTAGGTAAGATAGGAGATGCATTATTAGTATAAGACCAGCGACTATTTACATTTTTTTTTTTGTTTAAACTCCTTGACGTAAAATGAAAGTTTTTCACTGCCTCTTCAGATTAAATATTCAATTTCTAAATATTTTCCGTAATGTAGATTTTTCTACAAAAACCATTAACATCTTGCCAAGTTGTTTATGTAAAGCCTCAAAACATATTTATTTAAGGAAAAGAACATTTGAAAAATATTCATTGCAAAAAAAAAAGATAAACCTAAAATAAATTCCAAGAAACATTTGATTTCTCTTTAATATATTAATCCAAAGTAAATTTCCAGAAAATACAAAACTTATCCTACTTACACATTTATTTTTCTAGCTTTCAAATTCATTTACATATTTGCCAAATTGGAGATAAGAATCACTTACCTGATCTAAAGTCAAGTCAAAGTACCTACCTCTAAGGTTCAATAACCTGGAGATGGATTTTTCATACATAAAAATAACAACATAACATATTTTATTATTCTCTGAAACGCACGTGCGTCAGAGCACAACATATCACCTGAGGCTAAAATTTTAAATGATAAATGGGTTCAGACCTTTTGTATTAACAAAACAAAACAAAACAAAGCCCAAAAAAATAATAAAACCATTCCAAATTTAACAAATGAAATCTAACCCAAAATTTCAAATCAAAATTATCTGTGAATCTCTGTCAGTTTAAAATAAAATACACTGTTGAGTCGTACATAGTTGCTCTGTGTGTGATCAATGGGTTTAATTACAAGCTCTCATTAAATTTTAATAACTAGAGAGTTTTTAATTTATGACCATGAAGGTATACTATGCATACGGACAAAGTGTTTGTACGCGCAGCGGATGCGTTTTTTTTTAACCATTTTACCACGTCCTTAAGAATGTGATGTAATTAGAACAATGGAACATAACAATGAAATTTCGGATTTTCTTCAACTTTTTGGAAAGACCAATCGGCGCTTCAGATGATATAGAAGAGGAAAGTTAATTGGATTTTGTAAGCGTTTCGACCAAAGCCTTCATTCGACACAATGAAGACTGAACTTGGCCGCGATACTTTTGAAAATGCGATCAGTGTGTTATTGTTATCTCACTGGAACATGAACATGCAACGGTGATTCCAATTTATCCACTATACCACGTCTGCTAATTTAACGATTATTACTATCGAGAATTGGAGTAAGTGGTCTTAAAGTTCCAACCACGGAATTTAGCAATCTTGTTAGTAATGACGTTCAGACATTAAAAAATTAAATTAGTGACCATCGGATTCTACAGAAGCTTAACATTCTTACTTTCTTACTAAAGGTGACGCTAGAGTCTAGTTCTAGTTCTTCAGTTAGTTCGGTCCCTAGCTAGCTGTCTACAGTGCGCTACCTGAGTAGCCGTCTTCCTCTAATGCTCCGTCCCTCGGGATTGGATTCTAAGGTTTCTTGGGCCGGCGAATTTGGGTCCGTTCACTTTACATGAACCAGCTATCTTAGTCGTTGGTCTTTAATTCGTTTGACTAGGCCGGTTTTAATGTACAGTCCGGACAGTTCATGGTTATATCTGCTCCTCGAAAGATCACACGGAGACTTTTCCACTCAAAACATCAGAAAGCGTTCTCATCTTCTTTCAACAATCTCTATGTCACTGCATCAAAGACAAAGACCGGGATGATGAGTGACACTTTAGAGAGGACTTTGCTATTCAATTGCCTTCTTAGTCCAAAGAAGCAGCAATTGGCAAGAGTTGGTTTCCATTTGATTTTAGCGCAGGTGTCATTGTCTGAATCAATAGCGGTGCCTAGGTAGAAAAATCCTTAACTACCTCAAAATAAAAGCTTTCTATGATAAAGTTATGTATTGTGTGTCCTTTCTTGATGACAGCATAAACTTGGTCTTGCCCTCATTGACCGCTAAACCCATCTTCTTTGCTTCCATCTCAATGCTAACAAACGCGCCACTAACATCACACTTTGTTCTTCCAATTATGTCAATGTCGCTGGTGTATCCGAGTAACTGGATGGACTTTTGAAAGATTGCGCCTTTAGTGTTGACGCGTGAGTTTTGATATTCTTTCAAGAAAGATGTTGAAGAAGTCGCATTGAAGAGCACCAGTTTCCCTAAAACCTTTTTTGACATGAAATGCATCGGTAAGATCTTTTCTGATCTTGACTAAGCAGCGTGCGTTCTCGATCGTCATCCCGCACAAGCGGACAAGCTTGTCAGGGATGTCTGAACAAAACATTGCTCTATATAGTTCGTCATAGATGATACAGTAGCTACCATACGCGGAAGTTCCTGTATTTTTCCAAGATCTGCGGTAGTGTGAATATTTGGTCAATGGTGGACCATCCTGGTCCAAAGCCGCACTGATATGGACCTATGAGGTTGTTGACGAAAGGCTTAAAACGTGCATATAATACGGATCTTCCTTACGATGTTGAGGAGACTTATGGTTCTGTTGTTGGCGCAGTACAGAGGATCTCCTTTCTTGAGGATCGGGCAGACAATGCTTAGTTTCCATTCATCGGGCATGATTTCTTCCGAACATATTTTGCAAATGGACTGGTGCATACTTCCAACTAAGTCATTGTCTACACTTGGGCAGCAAGGTCGTCAGCTCCAGTGGCTTTGCTGGAATTAAGATTCGATATGATAAAACTATCTTCACTTCGTCTAGGTCGGGTGGGCGGTATAGATGGTCGGCGTCAGCTTAGTCGAATTGCATTATCTATATAGCAGTGGAATTCTCTTCTTCATCGCCGTTTAAAGTTTAGAAAAATGGTGTTCCCATATTCTCAGCATGAACTGGGTTTTTTCTAGTATGTGCCCTTAGTTGCCCATGTTGGCTTGGGCTTAGGGATTGTATTCTTATTTTTCTTACTTTTTGGCAAAACTTTCGAACCACATTCCTGCTATTGCATCTTACTATATTCCATGGATCCATCTTTTTCTTTTTGAGAAGCCGGTGTTCTTCTCTCCTCTTCTGCTCGTAGAGCTCGTGAGCAGCTCTGGCCCCTCTGTGCAATGCAGCTTTATATGATTAGGTGCCGGACGTGTAAAACCCAACACGTCAGAAGCGACATCTCTGATATGTACTTGCTAATGTTTCCACTTGTTATGAATACTTGATGTTGGCGACATAGGACTCGTTCAGAAAAGGACCTGGCGATCTCTCGCGATTGTAGCCGTCCTACGTCGAACTTCGTTGCAGTACAGTACTTGTCTTGCGTTGGCTTGGGTTGGCATATCCGCGCTATACCTTGGCTATAACAAGGTAGTTCTTCGAGTCGATATTAAGCCCTCGTAACGTGCGGACATTCTCTAAAATGGAGACGTGCCTTGAGTGGATCGAAATGTGGTCAATCTGGTTGACGGTTGATTGATCAGAAGATCGCAATGTTCCTTTGTGAATATCGAGATGCTTGACTTGCGTACATAGTAACTTATAAACTGGACCAACAGATTTCTGTCGAGTCCGAATGGTAAAGCTTTTATAATGAGAGACAAGAGCTTCTCTTAGAGGATTTGTCACGTTCTCGTAAGGGGCAGTACCCCGATAAAAAGGTCCTCACAAGTCAACTGATGAGTCCATGTGAGATCACCCGGACGAAACGCCAATTTTTGTGGACTAAAGGCCAAAAAAGCTAATTTGAAAAGTTTTGTTTTTATATCAGTAGCTAGAAAGCAAAACCGAACCTACATGACAGTTCAAAATAGTTACGGTTATATCAAGTGATACTAAGTTTTTACATTAACAGATCATACAAAATGTTTAATGGCCCGTTTTTATAAAATTGCAAAATTATTATGATTCTGATTCATCTAAAAAAACCTGCAAAACAAAAACTTAAACGTAGTTTTTTTGAGTAGGGTCCTCAATTATTACAAAATAAGATATTTAAAACCTTCAAAGCCTTTTCCAAGAAACTTGTCATAGAAAGATTTTAATCAATATCAAATAATTATTCAATTATTCTTCTTCCGTATCAGTCAATAATGTAAATAAAAAACTCTTACATACAATTTGTTGTACTTAATTTTGTTTGGCCCTAAGGTTATATAGTCAGAATTATAGTTCATAAAGCTGTGAAGTCAGCAAAACAAAACCGCCTGTCATCGAAATGATGAGTTTAATTGAAGAAAGTTTTTACACGAAACCAATACTTTTTCCAGAGTCAAAGTTAAAAAAAGGTTCAAATATGTTAGACACACTTTAACCATTATTCATGCTTAAGACTGGCAAACAAATATTAATTACCTTCCAAACTGTAAGCGTCTTCATAAAAAAGATATAAAAGGTACACTTTTTGGTCTTAATTGCCATCAGCTTTAAGAAATACAAATTGGACGATGATTATTAATTTCTACTTCAACATCGTTAAATAATTCCTTTTCTTTTTTTATTTTGTAATTTTTTAACGAACCGCTAATGAATTGTTTGCTTTAAAATTGATTTCGAAACAAAATCAAAAACTCATCAAGTTAATTTGGAACAAAATAAGAAAAACGAAAGAAGAATAAGAAGTTCTCCCTTATTTACAAAGCAATTTCTGTCAATCATCTCATTGACAGCCCAAACAATCTCAACCACATAAACAAACAAGCTTCAGACGTACTGATATTAATAGACCCTGCATGATAATCAGAGGCACTTTTGAAAATGCCAAACCAAGTATGCTGGAATTGACTACAAAAAACAGAAATCACTTAACAATTAAATTCATGTTGGTTCGTAGGCGCCTTTCTTTTTGGTTTCATCAAGTTCAAATATTACCGCATTCCTTATAATTAGGGGAAACTGGATAAAGTGTATTTTTCATTACATCTTATTTTGATGGAATAATTATAATCGTTCCTCCCTCACACGCATATACGGACAGATATCATTTAAGAAAACAAACGAGCAAGTGATGATTATGATGATGATGAACTCAATTTCATAAAAGACTTGGGTGCTAATAAAAACTACAGGGAGCGCCCTCTTGGATTCACACTAGCTATTGTGTGAAGATGTTTTTTCAGAAGTAGCAACAACACAAACACTGACACTAAATGACAGCTTACGTCAAAATTCTAGATAGAGGGTACGATAATTCATTAGATAGCACATTATTATGGGAATGGTTTATAAATTAAGGGAATGAGTTGCCGTATTTTGATTTACTCGTAGTAGCATTATGAAGCTCTTATGATGGGATAGTTGATAAATGAATTATATAAAGAAGCAAGGGGTGATGTGTTAATATTTGACAGCTTAAATTGCTACTTAAGTGGTTTAATTTAAGGGACATTTGAGTTCCTTTGGCATGATCTTAATTTAATTTGTCGTTAATCTGATTTTAAATAGATTCTATGTTTAAAGGTTTTATGGTTAAATGGATTCTATGTTTTCATAAATTCATTTTATAATACAAAGGGCAAGAGTATGAAATTCTATTTGAATGTGTTTTACGTTAATATGGTTTTAAGAACATCTATTTTATCCAAACAGCGTAGGGTTTAAAAATGATGATTAATATTATCAGCTTAAGGAACATCTTGAAGACCTTCGATTCGACTTTTCAAGCAATAGGATAAGTTTGGATTTGATCGTATACCTACATATCTCACCAAGAAATAAAACCAATAAATAATCAACTCGTTTTGGAGAAAGTATGACTATTGCACTTTTGTTGTACCTTTGGGAATAATGGTTAGTGTAGGAGTGTCATGCAGAAGGTTTTGGGTTCGATTTTTAGCCGCTGCAAAAATGTTTTTCAGGGGTGCACTAACTCTTGTGAGGATTTGACAAATCCTTTAAAAGTATCTCTTGTCATAAAAGGAGCTGCTCATTAGGTGTTCGGAATCGGCAGAAAATTGTAGGTCCACTCCAATTCTGGTAACACGCGCAAGGAATGGTTGAGAGTTGTAAGTCACTAGGTCCTGACTCTCATCGAGCTGCTGCACCACCAAATTTGTTTTCAGTTATTTATTGCGTAACATTGTGAACCAACATCTCATATATAAAATGCACCTTAATAGTGGTTTAACATATTTTGAGCTGTAAGAATGGTTGCAGATTGATGAACATTGACTTTGAATGTCTTAAGATTATTATGATAGAGAATTATTGAGCTTAGAAAAGTAAGTGTTTTGGATTAAACAAGTTACATTTATTTATAACTCTTTGTTCGAAGTAGTGCTAAGGAGTAAATGGTGGGCGTTTTTGGCTAGACGAATATTGTACGAAATCTGTATCAAAAGTGGAATAAGGCTGACTACTTCACAAAATACTTTTTTTTTTCAAAAATCTCAAATACCGAAAAAACTTCGAAGATGTTCTTGAGGATACGAATCTCATGATAAGAACTAAACGCTTCGGTTTCTATGATACAAAGAGCCTTTCATTGATAATGTAGACATTGTTTTTTCATTGGACAATTCTGCCAATCTCAGAATTTAATAAGTTCATCTGTTGGACATTGCAGACCTTTATCCGAAAGGGAAATTGGGAACAAATATGAGAAACTTAGTATGCTGTAAAGATAATTGATACAAACAAGGGAAAGTATCGGTAATAAAACAGAGCCCTGCGGCACACCAGCATATATTTTATACATAGATATCAGAGATATCAGACCTAAATTTATTCAATACACCTCTCATTTATTATTTATTAAAATGGTCGGAATTTTATAAATTTGTATTCAACAATAAATTTGAACCTTAAAAGGTCGTGGATTACCAAGTCCTAGTGACTAAAAAAACAATTCTCAACTATTTCTGTGTGCGTGTTGTCAGAAAAAATGGAGTGGGACTTATAATTGTATGCCGACTCCGAGCGGCTAATGGCCTTCTACATCAGATGGTCGATGTGATGGGTGTAAAATAGTTCTGCCGCACATACATGTTCTCTGTAGAAGATGTGGTCGCTACTACAATAAGTAGATGGACAGGTCTGAATGCGTACCGTCATCACTGGATTACTATCCTTTGATAAGCGGACAGAAAACCGAAATCAGCGCCATCCCATGCCATCGCACTACGCAGTAAGCAATCCAATGCCATCAACCTTCATAATGGCACATCAAAGTGGGCCATCGGGATGCCCCATAGTGTAGAGAGGTCATACAATGAGAAGAATCACTTTTCATGACAAAATAGATACTCATGGAAGACTGGTCACTTCAAGAGCAAGTAAATCTGTGTCTTTTTGACTACAGAATAAACGGCTCGGCCAATTTTCTTTAAACTTGGTAGATATTATTATGATTTTTGAATATTACAACAACATACTCGTATATTATTTTTATTTTTTTCTCCCCACAAGTTTCTTGCTTTTTTTCTTGTAAGACCAAAAATAACTATAATATAAATTGTATTTTAATTTTTCTTTTACATAGTAAATAATTTTTTATCAACTTTATTTTTTTTTTTGTGTTTTGTTTATTGCATTTTATAAAATGATTGTATTGCATAATTCTTTTAAACTATTATAAATTTTTAAGGGTCACCCCACCCATTAACTTTTTAAATATTTTAAGTGACATTCAACTCTATTTCTTAAATGTCTTGAAAATAATAAATGTCACAACCTTTCTTATACTTTTTTAAAATGTTATTAATTCTTTTTTTGAAACGTCCGAAGACTGTAATGAAATTATAAGAAATAAACATTCTAATCTAATCTAATCTAAAATTTTTTTTCTCAAAAACTTTTCGACATATTTCAAAAAGAAAATTACAAAAAAATCATTTAGTTAAAGCTAGGTAATGTTTAAAAAAAAATCCCGAAAAATTATTATTAATGGTGCCTTCCATGGAACCATTTTTTTTTGTTTTTGATTTTCTCAAAAACGGTTTAACCAATTTTATTCACTTTTTTTATGTTAAAGCTCCCCTAAAATTTAAATAGTCTTGTGTATTCAAATTTTCAAAAAAAAAAATTGTTTGGATTCAAAAACAGAAGTCAAAATTTTTTCTCAAAACTCAATATTTATATAGATTTCTTTTTAAAACTTTGAAAAATAAAAGTTTCTCCATATAATCTATAAGATGTGAGATAAAAAAATTTATTTTACCTAAAAAAAATAGTTGATAAAATTTTTTCCCTCGATTAATTCTTACGATCTATAATTTAATAAGAAAAAATTGAAATGAAGATATTACTGACGGTATCTACCATAGGATAATTGCTTCAAATTTTGAAATTCTCATTACCGACATTACTGATTTTAATGAAATTTTATATAGAGATGCTTCTTAAAAATTTGAAAAACATTGCATTTCAAAACTTTAAAAAAATATTTTTTTAATTTTGAAAGAAAGGTATTTTTTTGTTTGGTCACGAATTTCACTATAATAAAGTTTATTTTTTCTTAAAACTCTTGTGATGACTTTTGAGTGTAAAACGTGCTTTTGAGGGCCAGATTAGTCATTGGATAAAAATAATTCACAGTTAAAACTTAGGGCAACCATTGTTGTTTCATAATTTCGTTGTTGTGATTTTAAGCAGACCACTTAAGCAGATTAGTTCTTTATACATATATTTATTTGGTTTGAAGTTAGGCCGAATACAACTGATGTCACGCTGGTGCGTGAAACTTTGAAAACTGCAATTCTTAAGTAAAAATGAATCGGTCATTTCAAAAACCTCTTAAGTCACATTTTTTTCCAAAATGCTTTTTTTGCTGAAAATGGTTCCTTAAAGGGAAATGCGTATTCTGGGTAAGAACCACGTAAGTCTGTACATTCCTTCCTCTTCAAATAATACCGTAGGAAAGACGTTCATTGCATAAACAACATAAGTCATTGACTTAAGAGGTTTTTGCATGCACTACTAAAATGGCGGGAGTAGTTTGATATTTTAAATTTGCTTTGCTCTGATTGGTTCAACAATATTCAAATCTTCAATTTGATAACAACCGCCATCAATGTCAAATTTGCGTTTTTCATACAACTATTTTCTGCGAAAAGTAATTTTAGCTTTAAAAATGTCTTCAAGTGAAACAGAGAGTGATGGTTCGCCCAAAAAGAAGAGAATGTGTAATGCTTTAATGAAATGTTATAACAAATTATAAAATTGAAAGACAAGACATAAACTAATTTATCTAAGAGATTTGAAAAACCGAGGAACTGTTGATATCAAGTTGCAGAAGAGTAGAATCATAATGTCGAAGTAAGATCATTGAGCTTGATATTTCTAAGGCATTTGATAGATTTTGGCATCAAGCTTTAACGAGTATATCGAAAATACGTGAGTTTGCTATCAATAAAGCCCTTATTCGTTGGATTAGAAATTTTATATTCGATTGTTCAATAAATTTTGTTTTGGAAGGTTTCAAATCGGATCTTCACAAAATAAATGCTTGGGACCCTAAGGTCTCCGTTTAGACTCTCTTTCTCATTTTTATGAATGATCTCTGAAACTGAATGATCTGATGATTTGCACTTCATTGTCTATCTTAGATTTTCATATTCATCCGTCTCGTCTGTGAAATTCACGTCCATCTCATTCGAAATTTAGAAAATATAGTCATAGAGCTAAAAACTGAAGATGTTTGGGAATTCATGAAATTGTGGCCAAATTTGTACAAAAAACATGTTTGTCAACACTGAATCTTATACAAAAAAATCCCACAAAAACAGAAAAAAGCACCTTCGACATATATGAGCTTTAAGTATGCTTCACATAGAAAAGGTACTACGAGTATCATAGGAATATATTGATGGATTGATCAAAGATTTATTATTAGTAATAAATAAAGTTGCAACTTCGGTTTCACTTCTATCACTAAAGGCTTATGTTTTAAAAGTGCCCATCAATAAGAAAATGTTGAAGATAATCAATCTATATACCTTAAAGATATTAAAACATGACAAAAAATTATTCTTAAGTGTAATTTTCAGTAATAAGCAATACAAAATATAATTACTACCAAATTTTTGGTTAAATTATATACCACTTACCCCAGTCCTTGTTAAAACAACTTAAGTCAAGAACAGTTTTTTAGGTTTTTTTTATTATTTTTATTAATAAACTGTGAATTTTTTTCCCTTTTTAATTTTCTTACCACTAAAATACTTAGTTAAGCATAAAAAAGTGGTTTAAAACTCATTTGTTTGAGCATGAAACAGTTTTTATTGATTCCTGAAAAATTCTCATTGAATGACTTATGAGGTTTTTGAAATGACCGATTCAAATGTAATACAAATTTCTTAAATAAAATACAACAAAGAACTAGATATAGGTTCACTTTTACTTATTATAAGAAACGTCCTTATATCAAATCAAAAATAAAGTACAATAAATCAGGTGAAATTCAATTTGTTGAATCAATTTTTGTTTGTTTGTACCAAGTTTTCAAAAAGGCGATACTTTTTTCGTAATCCATATTTCGCAATGAGATCATTTTAACAAAAATACATTACAAACACACATTTAAAGGTAATTGAAAAACTTCAGTATAGAAATGTCAAAACAGAAATGGAACAAAATAACAACAAAAAAACAAGCGATGACCAATCCAAAATAGAATGAGCTATTAGACAAAAACAATTAAATTTCTTCCAATATTACCACTTTCAGCCTTGAATAACCTTAAACCGTATAAAGATTATAAATTGGGTTTTTTCAAAACAAATTAAAAAAATATATTAATTTTGAACTTGTTTCGCGTTAACGCAATCAACATGAATTTATGTATCTCATTTAGAATAAACATCAATTATTAAAAAAAAATCACCGCACAACACCACTGTTTTATTGAATTAAACCTTACCGCCTTCAAGCTTGTGCAAAACTAAAATAAAAAAACATCAAATACATTCCATCATGTTTGTTTATCAAACGGCTAATTATGTCCGTCACTAACAATTTTATTTAATGTTTACAAGAGTTTGTTCGCCAAATGTGATTAAAATTTTTAAAACACATGCATATTTATAAAAAAATTTTTAATGTTGCAATTTTCTGTGCCCGTGCATCTTTCATCGGCAAATTATTTAAGTGTCATTGAGGTGATTAACTATAATTGTGCATCAATATTAATATAAAATAATGTACGAGTATTTGCAGTGAAAATAAATTGAAACAGGATTCCAATGTTGTTTTTTATTGATCTTAAAGGCAATTTATTATATGGCTGTGTGATATAGAAACATTGAGTAGGCAAAATACTTTTTTAAATTAATTTTAGAGAAGAACATTTTTTCATAACCTCTGTAAGGGACGGAATCCTTTCAAATATGTTGACTTTGTTAAAAGAAGTGCTTTCTTAAGATATAGGCAGAAAGTTACATATTTATATTGTCGTCACAAAAACTTGAAAACCTTTAAGGTACTAGTACGATTTTTGGGAATTTTTTTCTCGGAAACGTTAGTAGGTAATAACATATTTTTTTTTTTAAATAATGAATACATGCGTCAAGAGTACAACACAAATTTTTTGTCTTAATTTTCGAGTTTTGGCCGAATTATAGAGGGCGCCAACGTAGACTCATCAAAAAATATATTGTCCCATGGCGGACAGTTAATCTCAGGATTGGCTAGACTGAAACAAAGTGGGTTATTTAAAGGAAGGTTTCTTACGAGACAATTTACCACAATTAGTTTAAAAAGTCAAAAAGAAAAAAATGTCAAGCTTTGAAAAACAAACATTTTTTTTGGCATTTTCTGAGGCTATTTTTGGGTCACCATTTTGTTTGTTTGTTACTTTTTGGTCAAATTGTGGTAAATTGCCTTAGAAAACATAGAAACAATAAAGTTGCAACAAGTTTTTTGAAAATTGGTGAGCTAGACCCGAAGATTAACTGTCCGCAATGGGACAATGTATTTTTTAATGAGTCGACGTTGGCGCCCTCTATAATTCGGCAAAAATTCGAAAATTATTTTTTTAGTACTTTTGACGCATGTATTCATTATTTAAGAAAAAAATTATGTTATTACCTAGTAAAGTTTTCGAGAAAACAATTCACAAAAATTGTGCGTTTTTTTTGCGTTCTAGACCGTACTAGTACCTTAAATACACGTGTTCAGACAATTTTCGACATATTTCCAAAATTTTGGAATAATTTTTAGTTCAATGTGTTCGCAAATCTTTTTCTCGAAAATAGATTGTAAATTTGCAATGTGAACACCTCGGCTTACTTCATAATTGTGCAATATTTAAATGATATCCAGAGGGAGATTTTCAAGTCTGAATTGCTCGTAAGCTAATAGGATGAGATGAGTGACCAATATTTTAAGTGTGGTGATTCGCTAAAGGATACAGTTTCTTAATCAAAATAACTATTTCTTAAGCGAAATGTAAGTGAAAACAATGCTGAAGCTTTTCTAAACAGTAGAAACTCTGGATGGAAACAATTTCTTTTACTGACGAAGCATATTTTATATTAATGACTACATACGAGTATATTCAAAAACAGAATATGAGATACGAGTACTTTTGTAAGAAGAACCCTTATTGTTGTCTTTTTTAATTTTTTATACATGAACTACTGACTCACCTTATAAAATTCATTTACAGTGTATGTAAAAAGTTAATGTTTTGTAGGAATTCAAGCTTGCAATCATATAAATCATATAAGAAACCAAGGATAGACTTAAACATATTGCTAACGCGTGATTATGATAAACCATAAAACAAATAATTTAAAGGAGTTACGGGAAGCCTCTTCGTAAAACATTCAGTTGTACAAAAAAGTTACGAAGACATGGGTCAAAAACCCAATCAAAAGTACACTGCCACCATCACCAGAACTTGAAGGAGTCCTGAAGATGTTTGCATCGACTGAATAAATTAGAAATTTTGAATGCTCCGACACAGATGGTAAGTTATATAAAGTATAGGACCTAAATGGCTGTCCTGTGGTAGTCTAGAGTTAATTTAATGAAATTTGGAAGCATGACCATTGAAAAGTTCCGAGTATGATCCACTATACAAATAAGATTGAAGCCGTATTGTAACGAAGCCTTACAACATCTACATACTCCAAATCATACTATCGAGTGAAACATTAGGACACCTAACACATACTCGTACAGTCTTATTAAATAATGTTATTGCGCAATCACTGTACACATGAATTCATGTTATCATAATTGATTGGTATTCTATACGATTTTGTCTTTTATGGTCTCAGTCTAATCTGACTTATATCTGTTTATTTTATAAGAAAAAGTGAAAAAGTTGACAAAATGGTCTTTTTTTCCCGTCCAAGTGTGTAAACCAATGTAATGGATTGAGAATTTTGAAATGGACCGCAAAGAAAATCCTTTCATAAGGTGTTTCAGTGAGATGTAGATAGCTTGATTATGGAAAGGCTTAATAGCTATTATCATTACAACTATTATTTAGTATTTATTTTAAATCGTTGTAGTTGTTTTTTAATAAATAAGTTTTTATATATAAAATTTTTAAGACATTTGTTATGAAAAAATATTGGTACACTAATTTTACAATTTTAATATTGTGTAAATAAAAATTAGATTTCGAAAACCAAAATGATTTTTTTTTGTTTATAATCTACACGCGCTTAAGGGATTATGATTACCCTTTAAATGTTTGAACACAGCGCGGGCGTGTAGTTAAGGAAGAGAAAGAAGGATAGGAAAGATGTGTGGCACGATGTTCTGAGAATGAAGGTTGTTGTTTCAGATATTTTATCTCCAGGGATGGCGGCTGAACTAAAGCGGAGAATGCCGTGTCTTATTTCTATGACGCTTATAATTCACATTATTTTATTCGTGTTCATCCTTGTTGGGCATACTAGTTTAACTCAATTACATGTTGTTAGTGTTATGCCTGAACAACATGTAATGAGTAAACCAGCAACCCATTGATGACAATTTTATAAGGTTTTTAATGGAATTAAAACGACATAGACTACCGACGGCAGGGATCGAACCTGTGATCATGAGGTTCACAGTTGATTGACTCGAAATATCGAATTTTCAAGAAATGGTTTTATTTTTTCATAAAAATCCTATAAGTATATTTTAAAAGTTTAGATATGCAATGTTTTTTAAACTTTTTATAAGTTTCTGAATAAAAAAATTAATTTAAATTCGTTTGGAAAAAATGAGCATTTAGTTTTCGAAATACATACGTATTTAGATTTCAAAAAATAATTTCGTGAGTTGATTAAAACCAACCAAATGAATTAATTGTTTTTGAGAAAAGAAAATAAAACATAAGAAATGGTATGTACATATGTACATAAGATGGTATGTAAAATGGCGTCATATACAACCATTTTTTGGAATTCTTTTCAACTACGAGTATAATTAACTTATGTATATTAAAACTTTTTTTTTATTTTTGAATTTTTTTTAGAATCTTTTTTTTTACTAAAAAAAAAGACTAAAATCTGTCGAAGGAATAATTAAAAAATACTATCTATTGAGATTTAAACAAATCGGCCAAGCCGGTTAGGTTATTAGTAACATTATTTGTAAACAAAAAATTCTAAAAAATTTTAGTAAATCAAAGTTTCCAAGGAAAAATAAGAAAATTTTTTTTTTTTGAAAATTGGTAAGTGGTTTATCTTTTTGGATAATAACTACAGGGAGTTAGTTGCAACATGAGAAAAAAAAAAAATATTTTAAATTTGAAGCAAACAGTTTTCAGCTTCACCTTTTCTCTTTCTGATAAAAATGAATTGAGATAATTTGTATTTTGTTTTAGAATCTTATTAGGTGGGTTTGTTAGGGCAGGGTAGGGCAATACTTCAGTTTTTTGTTTTAAATATTTAGGAATAATCAAATCTGCGACCAATATCTTTAAAAATGTTGGTTATCTAAAATCCTTAAAACAGAGGCAGGTTGATAAATGTAGTCAATTTTCAGTCACAGGAATTCGTGGTTGTTAACTTTATTATCTTTGTATTTCTTGAAATTGTTTGAATACTTTTAGGTGACAGACAATTAAGTAGAGTAGTTCATATACTTCAAGAACATTCCCCTATCAATAAACAACCCTATAAGCTACCAAACTGTCGCTATTCATTGATTATTACCCACCATTTCTTTTTAAAGATTTCTTTTAACATTTCTCCCCAGAATAACTTAAGAATATTAAAAAAAAAAAATAAAAAAACAAGAAAAAAATTAATTTCAATTGCTTTTCGTAAATCTGATCGTTTTCCAAAATGTGCTATTGCCAGCAAGAAACGATTTCAAATCCAAACTTATCGCCATCACCATTAACCACACAGCAATTTACTGTTTGCTGTAGTATGACTGTGTGTGCTGTCGTCTTCGTTCTTAACATTTGAATCGATCGCATCATTGTTATGCAGAAGCCATCGTCTTTCCATTGTCACAGCGATTTTTATTGACACCCGTATAAATTTCCATACCCGATAGAGGTAAAAATACCCTCTCAATAAAAATTCATTGATCCATATTCAAATTTGGATTTCTTCAGACTTTTGTAGTAATGGGTAAGCAGAATAAAAATAAGAACCCCAAAACAATGTTTTGTATAGTGATTGGAATCAGAATAAGCATCAGCATAAGTAGCATCGCTACCGCTACCCCCACGCCAAAGCATAATCTTTGTTTTGTTGGCTCTTTTACCAAACAGCAATTCAAGACTTGAAGCTTGCCATTTTGCTGTATTCACAGTTCTGAGCGACTTCTTGCACATTGCTCTAAGGCAGGCATATTGTGATCATAAATAATAATTTTTGTATAACACAAATTCTTAGTTATTCTGGAATAAATGAGCCAGGTAGGAGAATCTTAGTATTATTTGATTGAACTCTTTCATTAGCCGTGATTTCTTTTGGAAGTAGCAAATCTAGTAGAATCTTAGATTATTAAAAAATACAACAAAAGGCAGTAGGAATACTGCTTAAAGTAGAATCCCAGTGGAGATGGGTTTTCGACCTTTATTCGAGTATCAAACGAAATTTATGAAGGTTTTTTCTAGTAAGTTGTTGCGATTGAGGATGAGTTCTGCTGGTAGAAAACTTAATTATTATAAGAGGGAAGCGAAACCAAATAAAATCTTCCATCATTGTTGGAGTGGAAAAACAAAATAGAAATGTACTTTGACCATAATCTACGAACAAACCCCATTTGTGTCTTTTTTCCAAATTATTCTGAAAGCTGTTTGATAATACCAAATGTTAAATTGAAAACAAATAAACTACTGCGGTTGGGCGTTCTTGAAAAATTCTAACAGTTCTATATATAAAATTTCAAAACCATGGCCGGTATTTATTGGTAAATTCGACAATAATTTAAATAGGTTCCTAAAGAATGGAATTACAATGTTCCTCTCAATACAATCTAGGTATGATGAAGGTGCGGCAACATACATAACTTCCTTATAAATTCATGCTAAAGATTGTTTCATAGTCAGCAGCTTCGTGCGACTTGTGGATGATTTTCACTACCAAACTCTGAAGCATCATTTTATTAGATCTTCCTAAAGATTTCGAAGCTGAATTCTAAGCATTTTTGATGTGATTCACTTTCAGGAAAATAATCGTACACTTTAAATTCTTTTGAGGTACTTTATATTGCGTAGTATGTATATTGTCCCACACGTGCAAACAAAATGTTTGACAATGCACAATAATATAATTTTGTAATGAAAGACGTTATAGTCAAATCGATTCAATCACATCAATTGATTAACAAAAAACAAATAGCAATTTGCTCTCCGTGCGTCTCGGCGACACCAATTTCAATAACTTTCACGTTAGGCATAATTTGATTGAATTTATTGTTTATTTTTATACACCACACTTGCTAATAGTTTAACGTCTACGAAGGTCGCGTGGCGGACGACGAAAGCAGCAGAAATCAGCTGCTCAGTTTTTAAAATATTGTTGCCACTACCGTCAGTGCTCACGACAAGTCACGCACCGCTTCATTTGAGAATTTATTGATGAATTTCAATTATTATTAGGTTTTTCTTAATGAAATTGTGCTCACAAAACAACAACAAAAACTAACCCCACATACGAGTAGTACAGCGATTGTGCTCTTGAGGCAAGTAATTTAGCTTTAATGCCATTCGAATTGAATGTACCGTTGTTCCTTAGATAACACTTATGGTATTTGATTTTTTGGTTTCGATTTTATATCATAAATTTTAATAGCCATTGGTTCTGGTGGGTATACAGTACATATCAGCAAGAAACGACCGAATAAGTGAATTTATGATCTAGATTTTGTGGTTTTTATGAGTCGTAAATTAGTGCGAATATGACACACCTAATAGCCAAATGGATTATTAATATGAGAATTACTGTTTTTTGATATAACATAAAAACGTTGGGGTACACAATCTAGATTTTACTGAGCCATACAAGTTTGAAGTTGATTATGAGACAAACACAAACATTTTTGGAAAAGTTTCAAGCATTTACGAATCAAGATAAAAAAGTATTGCAAAGATTTATAGGCGATTTTGTGATTTTTTTTTCTTGTTGAGGTCCTTTGAAAAATTTAATGAGTTTTTCCATTAAATATAAATGTTAACTGTCGATGGAAAAATTCGATTTAAAGTTCCAAAGTCATTTTAAGTACGTAAACTTATGAGATACAATAAAAGAATTAAATAGTAAGTATACGCCAGAGTGACCCTGATTATATACTTTACTTGTTCGATAGCAGGGCTATTGGATTCGTTTTTAATCAACCTAAATTTCTATGATGGTGGTTTTTGACGAATCGTCAGTTGGTCAGTTTATCTTTGAATTGCCGATCACAGTGCACAGTGACGCAAAAGCGAACACAAATCTTTTAACTGTTAAAGTTGTACTTGAAAGTACTATTTTTCTTACTATTTATCTGCTTAAGTTTGTTTCATTTTCGTAAAAACTATGGGTTATATAGACACCGTAGGTCACCTTTTCTTCTATTTTCTGCAAATTAAACAATCAAATTTAAATAATCGTTTGTTGAATTATATTTATTCAAGTACAGCGCTGCATCCGAAATACAGGCGCACACTCTCTGACATTTACATATTTTGACATAGTTCTACCAAAACGAAAATAACAACTATCAATTTTGCATTAATTTTGTATTAAATACAGTGAAATCCCCCCCTTTTGGCTACCTCCCTTAGGCGTATAATTAACTTATGTATATTAAAACTTTTTTTTTATTTTTGAATTTTTTTTTAGAATCTTTTTTTTTACTAAAAAAAAAGACTAAAATCTGTCGAAGGAATAATTAAAAAATACTATCTATTGAGATTTAAACAAATCGGCCAAGCCGGTTAGGTTATTAGTAACATTATTTGTAAACAAAAAATTCTAAAAAATTTTAGTAAATCAAAGTTTCCAAGGAAAAATAAGAAAATTTTTTTTTTTTGAAAATTGGTAAGTGGTTTATCTTTTTGGATAATAACTACAGGGAGTTAGTTGCAACATGAGAAAAAAAAAAAATATTTTAAATTTGAAGCAAACAGTTTTCAGCTTCACCTTTTCTCTTTCTGATAAAAATGAATTGAGATAATTTGTATTTTGTTTAAGAATCTTATTAGGTGGGTTTGTTAGGGCAGGGTAGGGCAATACTTCAGTTTTTTGTTTTAAATATTTAGGAATAATCAAATCTGCGACCAATATCTTTAAAAATGTTGGTTATCTAAAATCCTTAAAACAGAGGCAGGTTGATAAATGTAGTCAATTTTCAGTCACAGGAATTCGTGGTTGTTAACTTTATTATCTTTGTATTTCTTGAAATTGTTTGAATACTTTTAGGTGACAGACAATTAAGTAGAGTAGTTCATATACTTCAAGAACATTCCCCTATCAATAAACAACCCTATAAGCTACCAAACTGTCGCTATTCATTGATTATTACCCACCATTTCTTTTTAAAGATTTCTTTTAACATTTCTCCCCAGAATAACTTAAGAATATTAAAAAAAAAAAAATAAAAAAACAAGAAAAAAATTAATTTCAATTGCTTTTCGTAAATCTGATCGTTTTCCAAAATGTGCTATTGCCAGCAAGAAACGATTTCAAATCCAAACTTATCGCCATCACCATTAACCACACAGCAATTTACTGTTTGCTGTAGTATGACTGTGTGTGCTGTCGTCTTCGTTCTTAACATTTGAATCGATCGCATCATTGTTATGCAGAAGCCATCGTCTTTCCATTGTCACAGCGATTTTTATTGACACCCGTATAAATTTCCATACCCGATAGAGGTAAAAATACCCTCTCAATAAAAATTCATTGATCCATATTCAAATTTGGATTTCTTCAGACTTTTGTAGTAATGGGTAAGCAGAATAAAAATAAGAACCCCAAAACAATGTTTTGTATAGTGATTGGAATCAGAATAAGCATCAGCATAAGTAGCATCGCTACCGCTACCCCCACGCCAAAGCATAATCTTTGTTTTGTTGGCTCTTTTACCAAACAGCAATTCAAGACTTGAAGCTTGCCATTTTGCTGTATTCACAGTTCTGAGCGACTTCTTGCACATTGCTCTAAGGCAGGCATATTGTGATCATAAATAATAATTTTTGTATAACACAAATTCTTAGTTATTCTGGAATAAATGAGCCAGGTAGGAGAATCTTAGTATTATTTGATTGAACTCTTTCATTAGCCGTGATTTCTTTTGGAAGTAGCAAATCTAGTAGAATCTTAGATTATTAAAAAATACAACAAAAGGCAGTAGGAATACTGCTTAAAGTAGAATCCCAGTGGAGATGGGTTTTCGACCTTTATTCGAGTATCAAACGAAATTTATGAAGGTTTTTTCTAGTAAGTTGTTGCGATTGAGGATGAGTTCTGCTGGTAGAAAACTTAATTATTATAAGAGGGAAGCGAAACCAAATAAAATCTTCCATCATTGTTGGAGTGGAAAAACAAAATAGAAATGTACTTTGACCATAATCTACGAACAAACCCCATTTGTGTCTTTTTTCCAAATTATTCTGAAAGCTGTTTGATAATACCAAATGTTAAATTGAAAACAAATAAACTACTGCGGTTGGGCGTTCTTGAAAAATTCTAACAGTTCTATATATAAAATTTCAAAACCATGGCCGGTATTTATTGGTAAATTCGACAATAATTTAAATAGGTTCCTAAAGAATGGAATTACAATGTTCCTCTCAATACAATCTAGGTATGATGAAGGTGCGGCAACATACATAACTTCCTTATAAATTCATGCTAAAGATTGTTTCATAGTCAGCAGCTTCGTGCGACTTGTGGATGATTTTCACTACCAAACTCTGAAGCATCATTTTATTAGATCTTCCTAAAGATTTCGAAGCTGAATTCTAAGCATTTTTGATGTGATTCACTTTCAGGAAAATAATCGTACACTTTAAATTCTTTTGAGGTACTTTATATTGCGTAGTATGTATATTGTCCCACACGTGCAAACAAAATGTTTGACAATGCACAATAATATAATTTTGTAATGAAAGACGTTATAGTCAAATCGATTCAATCACATCAATTGATTAACAAAAAACAAATAGCAATTTGCTCTCCGTGCGTCTCGGCGACACCAATTTCAATAACTTTCACGTTAGGCATAATTTGATTGAATTTATTGTTTATTTTTATACACCACACTTGCTAATAGTTTAACGTCTACGAAGGTCGCGTGGCGGACGACGAAAGCAGCAGAAATCAGCTGCTCAGTTTTTAAAATATTGTTGCCACTACCGTCAGTGCTCACGACAAGTCACGCACCGCTTCATTTGAGAATTTATTGATGAATTTCAATTATTATTAGGTTTTTCTTAATGAAATTGTGCTCACAAAACAACAACAAAAACTAACCCCACATACGAGTAGTACAGCGATTGTGCTCTTGAGGCAAGTAATTTAGCTTTAATGCCATTCGAATTGAATGTACCGTTGTTCCTTAGATAACACTTATGGTATTTGATTTTTTGGTTTCGATTTTATATCATAAATTTTAATAGCCATTGGTTCTGGTGGGTATACAGTACATATCAGCAAGAAACGACCGAATAAGTGAATTTATGATCTAGATTTTGTGGTTTTTATGAGTCGTAAATTAGTGCGAATATGACACACCTAATAGCCAAATGGATTATTAATATGAGAATTACTGTTTTTTGATATAACATAAAAACGTTGGGGTACACAATCTAGATTTTACTGAGCCATACAAGTTTGAAGTTGATTATGAGACAAACACAAACATTTTTGGAAAAGTTTCAAGCATTTACGAATCAAGATAAAAAAGTATTGCAAAGATTTATAGGCGATTTTGTGATTTTTTTTTCTTGTTGAGGTCCTTTGAAAAATTTAATGAGTTTTTCCATTAAATATAAATGTTAACTGTCGATGGAAAAATTCGATTTAAAGTTCCAAAGTCATTTTAAGTACGTAAACTTATGAGATACAATAAAAGAATTAAATAGTAAGTATACGCCAGAGTGACCCTGATTATATACTTTACTTGTTCGATAGCAGGGCTATTGGATTCGTTTTTAATCAACCTAAATTTCTATGATGGTGGTTTTTGACGAATCGTCAGTTGGTCAGTTTATCTTTGAATTGCCGATCACAGTGCACAGTGACGCAAAAGCGAACACAAATCTTTTAACTGTTAAAGTTGTACTTGAAAGTACTATTTTTCTTACTATTTATCTGCTTAAGTTTGTTTCATTTTCGTAAAAACTATGGGTTATATAGACACCGTAGGTCACCTTTTCTTCTATTTTCTGCAAATTAAACAATCAAATTTAAATAATCGTTTGTTGAATTATATTTATTCAAGTACAGCGCTGCATCCGAAATACAGGCGCACACTCTCTGACATTTACATATTTTGACATAGTTCTACCAAAACGAAAATAACAACTATCAATTTTGCATTAATTTTGTATTAAATACAGTGAAATCCCCCCCTTTTGGCTACCTCCCTTAGGCGAACATATTTTTTTACGGAAATTGTCCCATGTGGATTTCAATTTCTCTTGAACGGACACGGACAACGGAAAACGATTCATGGAAAACTGCGTAGAAATTATAATAGAGTGGATGTGCTTATTCGACAAGAAAATGAAGCTTCAGAGGAAAAAAATTGAGTTCCTTCTTGACATTGCTGCATCTCGTCTTAAAGACTTAAAGGTGAACAAATAAAAGTTGTTGATCTTTCACCAAAAACTTAATCAATTTGTCAGCCATTGGATGGATCAAGGTGGGATAAGAAATTTTCAATTTCACTACCGCTTTCTTATTTGAAAGCATTTTATGGAAATCTCACAATTCAACAAAAATAAAATGCACGACTAGGTCGAACGTACTTGCCCCTATGTAATAGACTAGGAATTTTAAAAACGAATGTTATCAGAAAAAACTGTTCATAAGGATAAAATTATCATCATTTTTTAAATTCTTTTAGTAGTAAGAGAGAAAAACAGAATGCTATGCAAATATAAATGTATGCAAGGTTTTTATTATTGTACGAATGAAAATTAAATGTCCAAAAAGAATATTGACCAATTTTTGAGATATCGAATTTTGCAAAAAAAAAATGTTTTTTTTTTTAAAAAACTCAAAAAAATATTTTTTTTTTAAGTTTTGAAATGCAATGTTTCTTAAAAATTTTAGAAGCATTTCTATAAAATTTTTTATTAAAATCCATTATGTCGACAATGAGAAATTTTAAAAAATCGTTCTATGCTAGGTACAGTCAGTAATGTCTTGTTTTCAAAATTTTTTGTATTAAATTATAGATCTTAAAAATTAATCGAAAGACTAAACACTTAAGCAAAATTCTCGGAACCGTTTTCGAGAAAAATACGATTTTCGAAAACCATTTTTTAACATTTGTATGGAGGGTACCGTTATTTTTAGGTAAAATTAATTTATTTTTCTTATATCTTGTAGATTATTTTTTCAAACTTTTATCTATCAAGTTTTAAAAAAAATCGAGCATGCAGTTTTCGAAATATTGTGTTTTCAAAAAAAAATTTGAAAGTTTTTTTAAAAATCAAAAAAAAATGTTTGGAAAATTTGAATACACAATAATATTCAAACTGCTGGGAAGCTTTAGCATAAAAAAAATGAAAATAAAACGGTGGAACCGTTTTTAAGAAAATCAAAAACAAAAAAAATGGTCCCAAGGGGGGTACCAAAACTACTCATTTTCTGGAAAATTTTTTTCAAACCATTACCTAGGTTTAACTAAATTAAATTTTTTGAATTTTTTTTTTTTAAATCGTTGGGACAGTTTTCGAAAAAAAAATATTTATAAAATTTCGAAAAAAAATCGTATGGCAGGTACCATTATTTTTGGTCTTAAAAAATCAAATCAAAAAACATCCGGGGGTTAAAAATTAAAACCCATATCTACCAAGTTTGAAGAAAATCGGCCGAGCCGTTTAGCTGTAAACGAACAGACAGACAGC
Organism: Philhelius festivus; assembly: GCA_963931855.1. NCBI lineage: Eukaryota > Metazoa > Arthropoda > Insecta > Diptera > Syrphidae > Philhelius > Philhelius festivus. Next base: position 84,632,482 of record OZ007557.1, on the reverse strand, counting down.
CAGACAGACAGAATTGCCAGACCCACTTTTTTCGTCTTCGCTATCATCGTAATGTCAACTTTGATCAAAATACCGAGTTCGATTTTTTTCCGAATGCATAACTTGCCTTATAGTACCTATAAGTCGCAAGTAAAAATTAATCAATGCGTTAGTTTTTGGACGCAATTAATTTTATTAATAATACTAAAGCTAAGTGTACACGATTGGTAGATCTTACAATATTGTCAGATCTGTCAGTGAAAAACATGCTTACAATGTCTTACAACCGTGTAGTCTTACAATTAATTGTCAGAAAATTTGTCTGACAATTAATTGTAAGAAACCTGACAATCATGTGTACGCTAGCTGACAATCGTGTAATCTTCCAATTAATTGTCAGAAAATGTATCTGACAATTAATTGTAAGACGGTAAATTGTAAGGTATTTGATAATCGTGTACACACACAATTTATTGTCAGGCCTACCAATTTTTATCGTTGTCTGACGTTTCTGACAATGAAGAAATTGTAAGATGTTCGTTTTTTAGCATCATACAATTTTTTCATTGTCAGAAAATTTGCAGCCAAGGTTTAATTGTCAGTTTCCATAACCAACAAAAACTGACAATTAATTGTGTGTGTACACGGTTGGTAGAAAATCTACCAATCTCTTACAATTAATTGGTAGGTATTAAGCCGGCTATCTGAAAATGAATTGTCAGCCAACTTCTGACAATTAATTGTAAGAGATTGGTAGATTTTGTACCAACCGTGTACACACACAACTTATTTGTCAGCTCATTGGTAGATAATTGTCAGACATTGTAAAATCTTACAATATTGTAAGATCTACCAATCGTGTACACTTAGCTTAAGAAGCTTAAAACAACGAAAACTATTGCTGATTGTTTTAAAAATTCTGGTGTTTCATTTCAGAAAAAAATTAAAATAATGCAGGTTTGAATTTCCAATCACTAAAAGGGATATTTGGAAGCAACCTTCTACCTGAACGCCAATTAGATTTGTCATAATCGATGAAAATGTATAAGTTATGTGGAAGATGATATGAAGTCACAATAGCTCACAGTTTATGTTTTATGAACGGTGAAAAGGCGCATAGTAAATCTGATAAGTGATAACAAATTTATGGTATTAGTTTTGAAGATTAATTTTTTATTTGGTTTTATTTAAACAGACAACTCCCTTAGGCGGACAAACGATTTCACACCATAGCTGTCCGCTCAAAAAGATTTCACTGTATGATTTTTATGCCAGATACTAATAATTAAATTTTTTTAAGTTTGTTGTTATAGCTGCAATGAGGCTGCGCAGCCAATTTAGGCATCGTACAGCGATGGGTCGTCCTACTCATAAAAGAACATATGTAAAATCAATTTCGCTGCAGGCAAGAAGCTGAAAATCGATTTCAGCCATTAAGGGTATAAAAAAGAACCTTTGAGTTTGCACTAATTTCGCCCTATTTACCGGACGACTGATGGTTCAACGTTCAGTGATTTTATCACCAGAATTTCCAAGGAAATTAATCTAAAGATCATTTGTATTTATTGGTGGCAACAGTGGTCTTCTGAATGATGGTAAATTTGTCCTTGAATCTGAATTGAGTTAGCCACTAGCTAAGCCCGATGATGGATATATAAAAAATCCGAAACGCGTCGCTTGTAAAAAATTAAAAATTAATGTTGTGAAAAAAATTTGTTTCTTAAAACTTAATAAAACAAAATTATATATATATGTATATAAATTTTGCTTTTATTATCAGTATACATTTATTAAATACTAAAACACAACATGGAGACTACTACACTTAATAATATACCAGTCTGTTTGCTGACGGTGTTAATTGTGAAAATTTCGCCTTTCCATTCGGACAACACAATCCTGGCATTTCGTGTCAACACCCCAAACTTCAAACAAATTCGAAGTCGACAGATACATCCGCAGTGCAATCGATTGTTGAATCGTATCTGAACGCTGAAGGTTCTTTCGGATTGTAACGTTAAGGACTCTCTGTGGCTTCCGGAGTCATTATGAATCGCATTTGAAAAATTCTTATTCAAATTGCGTCCAAATGACTATCTCAGTCAGTCAGAATATATTGATGTTGGCAGTTTTTTTTGTCTAAAGAAGTAGACCACGAAGTGAAATCAATAAATGTCTCCAACATACCAAATTGACGTTTTTTTTTTGGTTTTGAATGTATCAAAGATTATGATCACCACCGATAACAGAATGACGTCTGTTTTTTGTTATCATTATCATATACATATCGGGGATTTAAGATAAGGCTTACTTCTATGTACACTGAACCATGTAAAGTTCACTTGTGTCTTTGTTATTCATGTCTAGTTATAAAAGGCCATTTCGTGGTACCAACTAGCACTGGCATATGACACCTGTCAAATTCAGCTGTCATTTGAAGTGTCATAGTATTAGATTAGTTGAATGTTTGCCATTTACGAAAATGGATCACTTTGCAATCGAACAACTTACCACAAAAGTGTTGATTCAAACGTACAAGCTTTTCGTGCATAACGCGAAGATTATCGACCGGCTACGCAGGCAATCGGTAAAATTCCCGGCGTTCGCAGCAATTGAACGTGTCGAACAACTTACTATCGCGTATTTTGCATTTGTATCCCATCCTTAAGAAGTTCAAATTACGCAACAATTGAAGCCTGCTGACCATTAAGAACGCCCGCCGCCGTAGGTACGCTCTTAGGGTGTTGGAAAAACAGGCAATAAACACCGATTTTTCTTCAGTGATGAGACACATTTATCTCTCGGTGGGTATGTAAACAAGCAAAATTTCCACATATGAGGCTTAGAAAACCCAGAAGTTATCAAGGAGGTGCCGCTGCATTTAGACAAAATGACTGTTTGGTGTGATCTATGGTCGAAAAGTGTCATTGCTATGTATTTCTTCGAAGATGCCAATGGACAGACGGTTACAGTCAATTCGGAGCAATATGATCGAATGATAACCGATTTTTTTTTGACCGGCGATTGAAGATCATGACTTGGACGATATGTGGTTCCAACAGGATGGGGCAACAAACCACACAACATGACCAATTATGGCTTTATTGCATGAAAAGTTTCCTATGGCGTAATTTCACGTTTTGGCGACGTCAATTGGCCACTAAGATCATGCGATTTGACACCCTTTTATTTTTGTCTGTGGGACTACGCAAAAGATCATATTTAAGCGAATTATCTTCAAACTCTGGACCAGTGGCGTAGCGCACCATCTCGGCGCCCGGGGCGGGAGATCCATTTTGCCGCCCCCATTCAATACTAAATTAAAATTAAATTTCGAGACATCATTTCACAGGCAATGAAGTATCTTTTATTAAAAGTAAAATAGAATTAGCGGTTTCATAAACGGATTTTACGAGCCTAACGAATGAGGCTCGTGAGACAAAGCTGCATCTGCGGATTCATCTCCATGCATGCGTTTTTTCCTGCGAATTGTACTCGTTTTGAGATCGATTCCGAGTTTTTTCCCAAAAGTCTTAGAAAAGTCGATTGCGGCTTGGACGAAACGGTCTCTGCTCTCCACCAGGAGAGCTTTTAAAACGCAGAGTTTCTGAGCACACTTATCCACACTCAGTCCACATTGCTGCAGGTAAATCTGTGCGTCATCTTCTTCAGGTAGCTCTGCAGCTCAAAAGCCAAGAAAAGTGAGGAAGTTGAATGACTGCATGACTGTCAGAAGAAGACTGGCTACCGATCCGTCAATTCTTCCAGTACCTCAAGAACTTCCACAAACTTATTTTTAAGCGTCTTTACAGCTTCACGAGGTTCACTTTTTCTGCAGGCTTGTGACTAGATGCCTGAGATACTTCTGGTGAGTCGACTTCGTCTTGACCCTGCTCTGTGGTGGGACCAGAACGACTTCCATCTTCGACGGCAGGCACGTCTTCTTCTTCTGCCCGTAAAATAAGTTATACATTCCCATGAATATTGGCCGGAGGACAATTCTAGGCCACTCACGATTGTAGATGGAGGAATCTTACTAATATTAATAATACTAAAATTTATATTATTAATACGAAGACGTTAACGTAGCTTTTGAACCAGAACTAGAACTGAAATATTTCGCGTCTTCGCGTCTGCTTCTTTCTTAGCCTTTTTCTTGCGGTATTCCGCGCCGCTTCCTTTAACTCTTTTCATTTTCAAAAACTAGTTCAAAGGTTGAGTGAAGTACTAAGTGCTTAGTTTTAGAAGATTCAACAGTATTTAAACTATAAACAACACAATCTAAATAAATAACTTTCTGTGATGCGGGAGGGAGCAAAAACATTGAGCTGGCTGAGACTAGAATAAAGTTTCCGTCGAATCCTAACTAGTTATCTTATCATATCTCGCATATGCATATCATATGTTTCGGAACACTCCCTTTCAGTTTCGCGAGAGTTTTGGAACGTTTTGTTTTAGTTTCGCGATCAGCGCGACAATACGGAATGCACTCTTACGGCCCTACTCACCGTCTACGAATTCACGAAAGCGGTTAACGACGAACCACAGATAGGGTGGCAAATTTCAAATGTACATCATTGTTGTTTGTTGACTTGTCAAACGATCTGTCATGAAACATATGATTTCTACTCTACCCGCATCACCGGCGACATTTTGCCGCCCCCCTAGGCCTGCCGCCCGGGGCGGACCGCCCCCCCCGCCCCCCCTACGCTACGCCACTGCTCTGGACGCATTAAAAACCAAACCAACATTACTCAAGTTATGGCCGAGATACTGCCCGAAATGTGCGAAAAAGTGATTAAAAATTACCCCAAGAAAATCGCATGCTGCGAGTCTTTCCGAGGCGGCCATCTGAATGATAATGTTTTTCAGACTTATTAATAAAGTCCATACTTTATAATGAAATAAAATTTTTATCAAAAATGTATTGCTTTGTGTGTTTCAATTAGATTTAATTTCAAAAGCCGAAAAATGAATGACTGTACTATTATATTTATTACAAAAACAATTTTGTAGAAAGTCGCTGATTTAATTGAAGTATCTTCAGTTATTTCTGCCCTTTCTCCTTATTTTTCTTTTCCTTTTATCAATTATTTATGAAAGTCTATGATATATAAAAAAAAATGTTAAAAACTTAATCTACCTATCTACCAAATTCGGTTACGTGCTTAAGAGTTTATGCACTTAGAAATGGTGTTCTGTACAAAATGTTCAATTAAGAATTTTGTGTTAACACATTTTTAAAAAGAGCATAATCTGTTGTATTTAAAAAGAACATGAACGTATATTTTATTTTTTTTTTTAATTTTAAACTCAATTTCAATGAATTTATAAAAACATCCAAACAATTAAATCTGCCTTTCAAATAATATTAAATTTTGCTTCATCATAAAATCATTTCAACTCACAAATTCACAAGAATCCAAATCAATATAGATACTCACAAACCATTCGTTGAAAATGTTTTATATCTCGAACTATGAGCATAACAAAAAATTCAAATCCCTTTCACGAAAATCCCAATTCCACTCAAACAAAATTGTTGCAAAAGTGCATTACTGGATTATTTCAAATCCACAGACAAGAGGAGTAAAAACAACACACATTTTAAGTTCACAGTCAGAGTTTTGTTGGGGCTTGGGCTTCCTGGAAAACTATTGCATTCTATGTACACACGCGCAAAAATCGATTTTTACATTCTTCTCAAAAGATAGATATTCCAAAATGGTCAGGTGCAAGGATTAGGGAATAATAACCACCTCACATTTCCTCGTATACGATCTTTTCAAACTGCTGGTTTGGTGTGGAACCATTAGGGAAAAAAATGAACGAACATAAAAGAACGTAGTAGCTTTATTAATGTGGTTTCTCATTTGCGTTCATGAATTCAGACAGGATTATAAAATGTAACACAATGCAATGGATGGTTTTTGTGCGAGGACTTACAGATGTTACGTGTTTTTATCTCGTAGTTTATTACAATAATTATATCAATTTGAGCATGACAAAAAGTTGAATGCAATAAAAGTTGAGCATGAGACTTTCATAAATGGCAGAGTTTATTATGACCATAATTACTTTGAAGGCATTTTGACATGGCAGTTTTGAAAGACCAAAATTAGATATAAATCTCGGTTTTGGTAGTTTTTACAACTTTGGCTCTTAATTTAGGATGCGTTTTGCCTGAGGCATTTTTCCATCAAATTAAAAACTTTTGAAGTTCTGTGTTACAGCTCACATTGAATAAAAAGTTAGAAAAATTAAAATCGGCGAGCGGGTAGTACGAAATTGTTCTTACAATTTAAGGCTTTAATTAAATCTGAACATAATATTGGTTTATTAATACAATTAGAAATGAATGTTTTTTTTCGTTTATTTTAATTTTTGTTTTATAGGAAATAACATTTATGGACATTTTATATTAGTCATATAACTCTTTCCCGAAATCAGATTTAAAAATCAAAATAAATTGCATATAAAGTTGTTAGCATTTAATTTCAAGCAGATAGATGCTTGATACTTGTGTTGTTGATTTAACAAAGATACAATGTACGTATATTTTATGCTCTTTGTCGATCAGATTCACAATAACTAAATTAACAGTAAATGATTGAATAAAAAGTATAAATTTTAGGGGTTTTAAAACAAAAAAAAATAATTTTATTTTGAAACAGAAAACAGAACCCAATTTTTTTCAACCAAGGCAATAAGATGAAGTTATCAAAAAACAAGGTCTGTCAGCGGGGTAGATATTTCGTGATTATTTTTGCTTAAGATATATAGTATATGGTATTATGAAAATTTATACATTATAAAAAAATATCAGACTTGACATTTCGATGAATGAAAAAATGGGTCCCGCAATTCTGTCTGTCTGTCAAAACGGCTCAGCTTATTTTCTGTAAGCTTCGTTGTTTAACACCATTCTCCCACATTTTCCATTCTTATGACGGTTCCTGCTAATCAATTTTTTTTTGTTAGAAATTTTATAAAAAAGCGTTTTTTTTAAACTAATTTACAGATTTTTTTTGGAAAAAATTAAAAGAAATATTTAAGAAAAAGCTAATAGCTGATACAAAATTTTCAAAATACAGATTTTAATGGTACCCCCCATAGAAGCTATTTTTTTTTTCCAAAAAGGGTAAAACTGATTTAAATAAATAAAATCTTAAAAACTTGAATAGTATTGGGTACCTACCATGACTTTACATACCATAGATTTAACTTTCTCATTATTTTCATTACGAATTCAAATAAAACTTTTGACACAAGAGTTTCTAAAAAGTTTGAAAATGATTGCAAGTTAAAACTTAAAACAAATACTTTTATTGGATTTTTGGAAACAATTAATTTTCTTTTAAATTCCATATCTCAAAAACAGATCAATATTTTTTTGGAAATTGAATTTGATTTGGACTATAATAAAAACTTACAATTGCCATACTATTTTTTTTTTCTAAAAAAATGGTTTAAAAATCTTACGAGTATATAACATAAGAGCAAGCAAGTGCGACTCAGTTGTGTAGTTTATGCTTTTTTACACCCGAAAATTGTAAAACAAAAAAAAAAAAAATAAATAAAAACTCAAAACAGTGCAAAAAAAATTGTTACTGGTAAATAAATTTATTTTTTATATATTTTATTTCTTTAAAATAAAAAAAAATTGATTTTCCAATTCTAAGTAATAAATAATATATGTACATAAAAGGAAATAATTTTATCCGTTTTTAAGGTAATGGATTTTCAAAAATCGGAAAAATATATTTTCGCAAATTTGTACACACAATATTATTTCAAATTTGAATACGCTCTCGTATAAAGATTTATTCGAAGTTGGTAGAAATGTCAATGAGGAAATGGAAAATGAGAAAAGGGTTCTAAGAAAGGTACTGGTACATATTTTTAACCAAATTGAAGACCATTTGAAGATAAATAACATTGTTTAAATCGGCTCTATGGCTCTACGGAATCACTAAAGAGTCTTAACTACCAAGTTTGAAGAAAATGGCTTCTGCGGCTTAGTTTGTAGGTCCTGCACCTCTACATACAGTCTAAGCAGTCTGGGTAGTTAGGGTTCGCATGCATACAGAGATACATACAATCAGACGGAAGGGCGGAATTGTTAAGATTGATCAAAACGTCGACTTTCTTTAGTACCTACAAAAATCGAGAGTAAAAAATCAGAAATTACTTATTATCAATAGCAGCTAAACTAAATAAGCACAGGCGTTTCACCAAATTTCAACTCCTTAACATTGGTAGTGCCGAAGTTATAGGATTCCGAAAATTGCAAGAACCGTAACTAACTAGCGCACTCACTAAATTCATTAATTCAGTCATTAAAATTACACTCTCTATATGGATATAGAAATTCGATATTTTGAGTCTTTGCATTGAGGAAGCGTGGCGTTCGCCTATTTTCCTAATTACCAGAACAAGCGGACTAATTCCATAGAGAGAAAAGGGCTGCCTTGACCATCTCTTAGGGCTAAAAATTCCTTCACCAAACCAATAAAACAACGATTTTAAAGTGGAAACGTTATAAAAAAACACTATTTTTATTTTTTCACGGCCTTCTCCCGGTCCCATCTCCATAGCAACTAACTATACCTTAGTTATACAGATTCTTTCCCAACTTATCCTTCGTTAAGTCTTTATATAAGTTTTATATTTACAAATACATCGACTGCAGTGCTTCAACACTGATGCAGTTCGATACAACTTATATGGAACACTTACGATGATCCTAGAATGATGAAATATGGTAGAGTGGGTAGGTCTTACTTAGGGTGCACGTAAAGCGAAAATTTTAAAGTTTGTGTTTTTCTATTTAAAATGCGTGATATCCACATAGTTTTAAAGAATTAATATCAATTACTAAGACCAGTTCTGAAAATTCGTAAAATGATAAAATTTGGTAGAGAAACTCTTAGATTTCTATTGAGAGGGTGTGGCATTCGCCTATCTTGTATCACTTCTGACTGTCGTTGAATCATGAAACTTGGTAGGTCGGTGGATCTAGCAGTGCATACCAAGAAATACCTGTAAAATATGGGATATTCCATTCCAGATATTTCAGTCCACCCATATTCTCAGAATTTGTAACATTAATAATTTCAAGTTCATTTTCGAAGAATGACAAAATTTGGTAAGGCGCTACGGTATATTGCATCCATCTATATTCACCTTATAAGAAAAAAATCAAACAAAAAGGAGTGAAATCACTTCAAAAACATAAGTGTTAAAAATTAGGCCAAGTTCACTTATAAACTAATATGTAAATAGTTAGCCCCGAAAAGTAGTGAGTTCAATGTGAGTTTAATATAAAATATTTTAAGCGGAGAAATATTGTGACAACTTCAAACTATTAGAGAAATTTGTAGGTCAACAATCTTTTTTTCTCGTAAAATCAATAGATTTTGAGAAAAACGTTCAAACACATTATGTATATTAAGTCCAACAAATATAAAAAAATACATTAATCTCTGACTTAATTTTATGTAATGGTTAGAGGATGAAATCATCTGAAATTGAGATATAAACGAGCTCTTTAAGTTGGTTCGTCCTTAGGTTACAAGAGGGGCCAAAGTAAGCCGTTGCGATTTGATATACTACATATTATATGGTCATGTGAAAGGTTATCAAAATTTAATGGCACATTTTTAATTAAGTTTTTACTTGCGACTTATAGGTAGATACTATAAGGCAAGTTATGCATTCGTAAAAAATCCAACTCGATATTTTGATTAAAGTTGACATTACGATGATAACGAAGACTAAAAAAGTGGGTCTCGTAATTCTGTCTGTCTGTTCAACTACAGCCTAAACGGCTCAGCCGATTTTCGTTAAACATGGTAGGTACGAGTATAGTTTTGAATTTTTCCCCCACGAGTGTTTTTTTCTTTTTTGCTTTTTGCTTAAGACCAAAAATAACGGTACCTGCCATACGATTTTTTTCGAAATTTTATAAATATTTTTTTTTTCTCAAAAACTGTCCCTAAGATTAAAAAAAAAAATTAAAAAAATTTCATTGAATTAAGGCTAGCTAATGGTTGAAAAAATATTTTCCAAAAAATTGTTATTTTTGGAACACCCTTGGAAGCATTTTTTTGGTTTTTGATTTTCTCAAAAACCATAGGACGGATTTTGATATTTTTTTTCCGCTAAAGATCCCCAACAGTTTGAATATTATTGTGAATTCAAATTTTCAAAAAATTATTTTTCGGATTTTTTAAAAAATTTTAAGTTTTTCAAATCAATATTTCGAAAACCCCGTGTTCAATTTTTTTAAAACTTGATAAATAAAAGTTTCTCAATATAATCTACAAGATATGAGAAAAAAATATATTTTACCTAAAAATAACGGTTTTTTTTTGGAAAATTCAGTATCTCAAAAACGGATCAATATTTTTTTTTGTAAATTTAATTTTTAATCGAACATTAATAAACACTGTAAATTGGCGTACCAAAATTTTTTCTTAAGAATGTTTTAAGTATTTTGTATAAAAAAGTTTATTTTGTTAAGAAACCACTACAACGAACTATAATTTTATTCTTACATAAACTAATTTTTGCTATTTACAAGTCTTTAAGAAAATTAATAAGAGGCCAGTACGACTCATAGAGTCCATTAACTTAATTACTTACAACTCTCAAGTATTTCTCTGTGCGTGTTTGGAGAAATGGAGACCACCTACAATTTTCTGCCGATTCCGAAAGGCTAATGAGCAGTACTTCTCATGACAAGAGATATCCTTGTAGGAGGTAGTACACCCCTGAAATTTTTTTGCAGCGGCGTACTCCACAAAAGTCTTTAAGTAACACGAAATGCAGAATTTTTAATAAAATTCTGAAGCAAAACCTTACACTTAAGTGCAACTTTTGTTTGGTATTTTTGAGGTGAACTTTAATATGCATCAACCTTAAGGCACCCAAAATTATATACGAACAAATTTTTTTTAAATTTAATTACATCAGTCGCATCAGTGTAAGTGTGTTTTCCTTCAATAAATACTGTGAACCCTTTTTAGTAACAAAGTTCTGGAAATTTACACAAAAAGTGGGACATGACTTTTTTAAACTATGTAATAAATTTTATCCTATGTTCCACACCACATCTCTTAGTGCAATATCAACCTTCAAAACTTATTTGTTCCACAACCGAAATAAAATGCACAATATCTAATGAAATAAATGTCTTCATTTTGTGTAAAGAGAAAATAACTATGAATGTTTATTTACATTAAAATCTCAAAGAATTATTTTTTGGCAGGTGTTGTGTATGTGAATGACCTTGAAGAACACATTCTTCAAAACCCACCATCACCAACACCACCATCATCGTCTGAATGTCATCTAAATTAATAATTTCAAAACGCATTTCTCAGAACTCAGCTAAAAATTCTTCTTCGAAAATAGTTCGAAAAAAATGAAAAAATATTAAAAATAATATTTTTAGTAAAATACAATATTTTGAAAATGTACATTTCTCATGAGTGTAACACCATCGCAAGTCACTCATTCGAGAAATACCTGTGTTGTGTTCACAAGCGCATAGTCGTACATACAGAAGTATTATTTGAAGAAAACAAGCTCTGAATAAATTCTCAAGACCTGTCAGTCAGCAAACATTAAATGAAATTCCTTGCGGCTTCACGCAAACCCCATATGTATGCGTGTGTGCTTTTAGCCAGAAAATACTTACATATTTGCATCTTATAACCTTCTCGGGGAAAATTTAGAAGTGAAAGGCATTTCCGAGGAAGGTTTTCAAATCACCACATCATTAACACGATTCAATGTTGGGGAAGGGTGTAAGGTTGGATAAATGAGGTAAACGAGGATAGATATTCGAAAGGTCTAAGCCTGGCTGAAGTGTTAACAGAAATTTGTAGGTATCTTATCTTAATTGTATAGATGAGTGAGTATATTTGGATGTGTGTGTGGTGTGCAAACAGAATGTCTCTCTGTTTCCAAACAGAGATAATATTTTGTTTTGAGAGCAAATTTAAATTTTAATTGCCCAGAATAGCCCTTTTGTGTGTCGAAGAAAGGTTCGAGAACCAAGTACCTTCAACCAGGACAATACCTACGAGGAGTCAAAAATAAGACAGTTTCCCCTTTGACAAAGGCCTTGAAGTATCCCGCAAAGCCAAATAACAAACATGGCGTGTAAACAGTTTTTCCGGAAATGTACACAACCTCATATGGCCACGGCTGGTAATGGCAATGTTTGCATCGATAATAACCGTTATGCTGCGTTCCGTAATTATTGTGCTTAATTACGCTTTATTGCCCTTTTGTATCTTATTTGAAGAATATGTCAATATTATTTCGAAAGCTCTGGCTATGTATAGGAGACATAGGTAAGGTACGTCAGGTTATAATTTTAGTGTACTGAAGAGAGATCTATGCCAGGTATGAGGCCGTGTTTTTTTGTTTCAGTCATTTACTTTTAATTTGTATAACTGAGCATTCTAGTGGATTGTGGAATTAATATAAATTATTCATGCACACATGTCTGTGGTGTTTACCTTGAATGATGCAGTTGATACATCGTCAATAAATATTTGAACACTTCAACCTGCACTCGACTGGGGTGAGAGTGATGAAGTCAGTTTGTTGTGTTTTTTTTTGTTTGTTTTAGTGAAATCATCTGTATATAATAAAATTTGTGAAGCTAAACTCGATGAATTGAGATAAGCAAAAACCACTTTGATGGTTTATCTTGAAACGTTTGAGTTGCAATCACATTCGGGTTAGGCAAAGCCTTTTAGTTGAACGAAACTTCAAATTTGTGAAGTGAATATGTATGAACTTGATAGAAGAGATAGGAACCATGATCAAGTCTCTCGGATATGCGAATAAGATTTAAGAAATACTTTATGTGACTAAGGGGTGGGCCATCTAGTTGTTTTTTTTTTGTTTTTTTTTTTTTGTTAATCATAGGTTATTTAGACACTGAACGCTGTTTCCAGATCGAAATCTTGGCAGAAAGTCAGTATCATACCTCCGCGAAATGAAATGAGTCTTTTTACGGTTGAACAACGTTGAGAAATATTGAAAACATACCTACATATATCCATAGTCAGTGCTGTGTAGCCTAATTAGTGCGTTTTTGGAAAAGAAGTTTTGGTCGAAATGAAGCAACCCCCGCGCCTGCTGTACGCAATTTTGTGCATAAAGTCCGTGAGACTGGTATGCTTGTGAACAACACTCATGGTTTCTGTCGTCGTACCGTTCACACAGACGAGAATGTCGCTGCTGTAACCGAGTGTGCGAAACTCAATTCACGAATATCAACTCGCCATCGATTTTAACAGCTCAACGTTTCACGCACTAATAGGAATGTGTGCTCTTATTAATAAAGCCATACAAAATGGGAAAATTTAATTCTGTTCATTTAAGTGCATTTTTAAAAAGAAGCTTGTATTTGGCCCACCCTCTAATTCGGCATTTCATGCCCCAAAAAAAGAAAAATGGTAACTATTTTACTTTTACTGAAATTGGATTTCAGAATTTGTATTTATAAAGAATTAAAATCTAAAACCCAAATACAGAGTGCGTTTTATGTTCCAGATCGATTTCATTCGGTCACTATTTTTATATGACTGAAATTTGTCAGTTGATATTTGACATTCGTAGATGTTTTAATCATGTCGTGATATCGAATGGTTTCCCGATCCCCCCTCTAGATTTCTTTGTTCAAGGGGTACTTGAAGGGTTGCGGGGTGAAGATTTTTGAACTTGTAATTTGCAATACAACTATAGTTCTGTGAAAATTGATCTTACCTTACAAAAGCTGGCCCGATCGATTTAATCTTAACCTTTATTCAAAATACGGTGCTGGTAATAATAGTAACTATCAGCTAAAATCCAAATCCAAAACCCAAATACATAATGTGTACCGTCCTTATTACTTTTTTTAATTAACTTGAATTTTGTTATATTTACAAACCTTATTCAAAACAGGTTAAGTTAGGATGGTTGGAACTTACCTGAAAAGAAAAGAAAAAGTAGTTAAGAAATATAGTAAAAAATTAAGAATATTAATATGTAGTTTTAGAATATATACAATATGTAAATAAGTTCATAATGTACTTATTGTCATTAACTGCGAACAAAAATCGACATACATTTATATTTGCTTGATTTTTTAATGTTTTTGTTTTTTATAGCAATAGAATGAGAGCTTTAAAGTTAAAATAAATTAATAAAAACAAAAATATATTGAAATTATTTATTTGGAATCGCAGTGTGACGGTGAAATTTTCATCCACTCTTAAAGCCATTGTATCACGTAAATTAAATTCTATCTAACTTGGTGAGTATTTTAATTATTACTAGGGCTAGGATTTCCATGCACTTAAAAATGCAAAATATGCGCTTAAAATATGCTCTTAAAAATGTAAAATATGCACCTAAAATATGCATTTAAAACCATATCCCTTGCGAACCATCTGTATGGGAAAAACAGTATTTAAGTTTATATAACAAATTCAGTCTTTATAATCGAGGAAAACAAAATTATATCAATAATAACAGAAAAATAAAATTCTTGATTTCAATTAAAATAGAAAAAAAAAACAAAAAAAAAATATTAAAAATCATAAAAGCTTTCTCTCAAATTTTCAAACGTAAAACTTTAACGATTCGGTATCTGAAATGCTTTATACATAGAGAATAATCGCTCAACGTCAACTGAAATTAATGGAGCATTCTTTAAAGAACATATTTCCTGAGGTATTAAGGGCTCAATGTAATTCTCATCGACACAACTCAGTGTAAATTCTTTGTAAATATTTTTTATTTTTACAAAACCTTAATTTTTTTCTAGAAAATTATCCAGTTTTTTTTTTTTTAATTGCTGCACCAAAAGGTTCTTCAACTGCACTAATTTTTGAAAAACTATTTCAATTAAATCGATTTGTTTTTTTTTTTTAACGTATTTTTTCCTTCAATCTATACAATTGTATCGCGCAGGAAACTGTAGTTGGAACTGATGAATAAGATTTGACTCCTTACGAAAGGCTTATTCAATGCTTCTTTTATATTTTTAATGGCAACGGCATCCGAGTTATCAAGATCATTCACAACATCTTCAAAATGTTCATAGTTTTTGACATAGTAAGCAACAACTTCCAACCAAGTTTCCCATCTGGTAACAATTGGCTTGGGAGGAAGAGGGGTCGAGGGATATTTTGCTTTGAAATGCTCAACGCGAGATGTTGCTTTTAAAAATATTTTTGTTTCCATTAAGATTAATAAATCTACATTTTTAAAATTACTTCTTATCTGTTCTCCCACTCTATCTACTGCATGTGCTAAGCACGTTGCATGATCATTTTCGTATATAAAATTTTTAATTCCTCGAACGGCCATTACCATGTATGTATCTATATATGTGCATTTTTTACTTTAGAATTATTTAGTTTTTCGAAAATATGCACAAATATGCATTTATATGCATTTATAGTAAAATATGCAAAAATATGCACTAACGATTAAATGCCATTTGAAAGCAAATTGATTGATTCGTGTTTGTATTTTATTCCTGTGTTTCTAAAGTTTCTCAAAAAAAATATGCATTTGCATGGAAATCCTAGCCCTAATTATTACATTATAAAATACTTCCCTTTTTTGGAATTATTTAAAATAAATAAAGCAATACAAATTTTGAAAATTTTTAAAACTACGAAACGGCCCATTTTAGAACTATTGCCAAGAAAGCTGCCAGAAGATTTAATACAAATTTTGAGTCTAAAAGTTGAAGGAAATAAGTTAATTTACAAAAAAAAAAAAATAAGTGGAAAACTTTACATTGGCAACACTGTTTTCTGTGGTAGAGAATTTAGAAGTTCTCGGTTTTCCTGTCATGCCGGTGCAACTTTTGCGAATTTATCTAACAAAAATGGTTCAATTCGAGAAAAACAACGGGCGTTACGTCGGTTTTATGGTGCTCATAATCATCAATCAGAGCGATTGATTCGAAAAACTATTGATCATTTTTTGCAATACGTTTACTCTAAGAGATAATAAACATCATGTAAGACGTCAATAAGTGCACCACACAACAATTAAACTTGTTCCTATATACTTCATGGGCAACTTCGCGTGAAGATAAATCGGACCTCCTGACTACGCCAAGTACACCCCAGCCGGGGTGGGTATATTCCCGAAATCATATTTAAATTTTATTGGAAAATTAGTGACAAGAAAATATTTAAAAGAAAAGCCGTTGAATGAATATAAAAAACGTTTGTCTGTATTTTATTTCAAATTAAAGTTCTACACTTCTAAAAACACCATATCCATCCCTGTGATTTCAATGAATAAATCAAGGGCCACTACGGTTCATAGAGAGCAGACACCTGGTGGATTATAACTCTCAAACATTCATGTGTGTGTATTAGCATGAATGGAGGAGACCTGGGGTTACACTTTTCTTAATTTTTTTGTATTTGTTACTATGTTACTTTTTTTTTCTTTTTGTTACACTTTTTTCTCCAAACTTTTTTTTTCTTTAAAAATTTACTTTATGATTTTTTTAATCAGTGTGAAGTGCGCTTAAACAACACTTCCACCTATTTGTACACCTACGTCCTAAATTGAGTTGAAATCACCTTCATTCGACTTGATCGATATAACAGAATTTGTTTATAAAATATTAAGTTTACCATACAGTTCTGCGGCAGCAGAACGTATTTTTTCAGAGCTAAATTTGATAAAAAATGATTTAACCAATAGGTATCACTTGAATACCATTGAATCAATAATGTTTGCAAAACAAATAAAAGATCAATTCTCTTAATTTGCCTTAACATGTTTTTATGTAAAACTTAAAATGTGTCTTACTTGTAATAATTTATTAACTTATTATTTAATGTATAGTTTTGTACTGAATTTAAAAACTGTGATGAAGAAAACTTATGTTCCTATTAAAAATTAAAAATTGAGTTCAAGAGCATTCTTTGATTTAAAACATTTTTTTCAATTTGTTACATTTTTTTCGCTTTTGTTACGTTTTTTAAAAAAATGTGTTACACTTTCGTGAAGCCCAGCGGCAACGCTGGTCCCATCATTGATCGAATGAAAATGTCAAATTGGAGTAATTTATTGCTCGATAACGTAAGCGGTAATGCCAAACTCACATAATTCAGTCACGTATTACTCGATAACTGATGCGCTAATTTGGCCCCTGCATTTTTCTGTGGATAGTGAGCAGCAGTTTTCAATAACAGAGATTCTCTTGAACGATTTGTCATTTCCTAGCAAGAGCCAGTACACTCCTGAAAAACAACCTAAGAACGTGTGCATCACAGTTCCACGATTTAACCGTTAACAACCTGCGATTTCTAAGGCAATCGTTAATAAAACATTGTCAAATCGCTCTCAAATGTTTGATTTCTATGACTGGAAAATTTTCATACTTTCGGCCTTTTGTTACTTATTTTTCGTCATTTCGTCATAATACACGATAATAGGAATAGCTTACTAAATTGTACCAGATATATTCGTAGTTGCCATATTAAAATGTGTACTTTAATATTTTATTAACCAATTAACTTCAAATTTAATCCATTAACAAGTTGAATAAGCTAATTTTGTCTGTCTGTCTATTCGACCACAGACTAAACGGCTCGGCCGATTTTCTTTAAACTTGGTAAATATCACACGTTTTTTTCTTTTTCTTCTTAAACCAAAAATAACGGTATCTGCCATACGAATTTTTTTCGAAATTTTATAAATATTTTTTTTTTCTCAAAAACTGTTCGACAGATTTAAAAAATAAAAATATAAAAAAATATTTCATTTAGTTAAAGCTAGGTAATGATTGAAAAAAAAATTCCGAAAAATGGTTGTTGAGGATACCACCCATGGAACCATTGTTTGTTTTTGATTTTCTCAAAAACGGTACCACCGATTTTGATAATTTTTTTTTGCTAAAGCTCCCCAAAAGTTTGAATAGAATTATGTATTCGAATTTCCCAAAAATATGTTTTTGAATTTTTAAAAAAAATTTCAATTATTTTTTTCAAAACTCAATATGTATTTCGAAAACCGCATTCTAGATTTCTTTTTTAAACTTAATAAATAAAACTTTCTCAATATAATCTACAAGATGTGAGAAAAAAATGTATTTTACCTAAAAATAAAGGTACCCACTATACAAATGTTAAAAAATGGTTTTTAAAGATCGTATTTTTCTTGAAAACGGCGCCTAGAATTTTGATGAACATTTTTTTTTCTTTCAATTATTTCTTACGATCTTTAATCTCATAAAACAAATTTTTAAATTAAGATATTACAGCTTGCACCTATAATAAAACCATTTTGTCGAATTTTTAACCACTCATTATCGATATAACGGATCTTAATGAAATTTTTAGAGATGGTTCTAAAAAGTTAAAAATACATTGCATTTCCAAACTTACAAAAAAATATTTTTTGAATTTAAGAAAATAAATATTTTTTTTTTTGAAAATTCGATATCTCCAGGACGGCTCAATATTTTTTTGGAAATTTCTACTTTTCATTCGTACAATAATATAAACTTAAAGTTGGCGTACCAAATTTATTTCTTAAGAATCTTTTAGAAATTTTGTATACGTAGTTCGTAGTTCGTGTGACCCAGTCGTGCATTTTATTTTTTAATTCTTAAGGACAAAATTTAATGGCACTTATTATATAAAATGAAATATTAACAGATTATAATTTTTCTTAAGCGATTTCAATAAAAAAATTTTCTAGAAAATTCAAAAAGAATTGTATACCAACATTTTCCAAAACTGTAGTTTTAATAATAAATATAATCTTATCAAAAAGCTGTTACTAATTTTTGACTTTCTCTAAAAGGTCTCAATTGTAATTGAATTATTTTGCTTTTGTAATCAAACTCCTAAAAAAGGTCAATAATATTGTATGGTTAGATATTAAAATAAATATTTAGGATTTTTAAATAATTTTAGAATATTTTGGAAAATTCAATAAAACGTAAGCGACATATTTTTAAAATTCATACAAAGATTTTAAACTTTATTCTCATTAATTGAAGTTTATTAAAGAAATCATGTGAATTTTTCATGTGAAGTTAAATGGTTAACAAATACTATACAAATTCTAAAAATTCCAATATTGTTCCCACCACCTGTCTAAAGTTGTGCTTAAGAGCTATGCCTTCCATATCTCGGTCCAGGCAATTTCTCAATTACAAATTACCATTCAACATTTCCTGACATATTTTCGGTGGAAAATACTGACAAGGGTTCACTTCACCATCTTTAGTATTCCCTTAACGAGTAAACATTATTATTGGACGCTTGTCAAACAAACACAAGCAAAATTTCTTGCTTACTTCGCATGTTTTGTTTGCTTAATTAAACAAAAATCACTGTCAAGTCAAGTTTGGCTCGCTGTGATGGAAAGAGGGGAGTCCGAAAAGGGAGAACCAAGTTGGTCGCACTCATTAGTGTGGCCGCCACCGAATGACAGTCATCTGTCACAAAATGTTTGGCTTTGTGTCTTGTAGATGTTTTATGTGTTTGCTTTATTGTCATCGAAAAACGACAACGATTGCAATATGCGATGAACGATAATAATGCTTGTGCGTGATTCGTGATGCGTGCAACGTGCGTGCATCGAGTAAATTTATTATTAAATAAAATTAAAAAAAAAAAAAAAAAAACAGAAAATTCCTTGTATGTGTAGGTGGTTATGTTTATTGTGGTGATAGAGTCAAATTGATAAAAAGGGTTGCCGCACTAAGGGAAATTTTAATATATTTTGATTTTTTTTTTGACATTGAGAATTTTTGTATAACCTTAAAAACTGCACAGTAAAAAGTGCATTTAAGTCAGGTCAGGTTAAAATTCATCACTCAGGATTGAGTCCTAGCGGATTTTTTCACAAGAAAAGGTTTTGGCAGAAAGAAATAGCCGGTTGCTAATAATGAGATCTTAAAAATATTGGAAACTTAGAAAAGTGAATTCAAAATTTGTATATCCATTATTTGACAACAGAACTGAAGCTTATATTACGTTCTCACCAAGATATAATTCTGAATTTTAGTGGATTCACCATAAATCGTCTTCAAATCTCAAAGAAAAAATTTATCTCTTAATCCAGTTGATTAAAAGTTAATCTTGTTAAATCTTCATTGGATCAAGTGTTTTATAACTCGAACTGGCCTATATCCATATTGTTCTGAAGTATCTTTATGATTTTTAATCGTTTGGCATAAATTAAACTTTCTTTCTCTCACTTCCACTTTATAAGAAAAAATGAAACACCATTAGCATTTTGAAAGGAGCTGTCAAAGTTAATCTTCTTTTTAATCTTTTAGTGCGGAGGAAACACTTCATAAATCTTTTGCCTTAAAATCTCGGATTATCTTTTGGGGAAAACGTATTATTAGCTGATCACTCCTAATAATCTTTCTGAAATCTCATTTTAATGAACACACCCAATATGGTGGAGTTTTTGACCCATTGTCAACTGTCAAAGTGACAGAAGCAATTTCTTAAAACTTCATTCACTATAGATAGGGCAATTTCGCAAATAGACAGATAAAAGACTAAATGCGTTTTCTGACTTCAATTTGTTATTATTTTTAAATTTCAAGGATTTTGACGTTATTTTCCTGTCAAATTAAATTATGGCAGCTCTCGATTTATTATTCTCACTAATTCAAAATGCAACATATGTGCTGTGCACAACACTCTTTGAACATGTAATTGAATCGTTTATGATTTTGAATTTGTAATTTATTAGGTAGATCAGACTTCACTTTAGAGTCGGGTAATGTCTTTAAGCAATATCAATGCAAGTTTATGTTTATTTGATGATAATGACAATGGAATGTACGTATTGATGTAACTACATATAATATTGTGGGTGGGTTTTACTTTTTATTTTTTTGAAATATTAATAGGCAGCGCCACCATATTGTGTTCTCGGAATGACAATAATTATTGAGACGAGGCGAATCTATGTTCGTACGTAAATATACTTTGTTGGAAAATTACGGCCTCTTTGACACTGACAGTCATTAGTTTGAAGATTGATTTCGATGATATGCTCTGTTTGAATTAAGCATTGGAATGCGGAATTCATAGCTTCAAAGTTAATTGATGCAATTTTGATGCGGCGTTTTAGTTCTACATAATTTATATACTTATTATTGGTAGAATGTAATGTAGAAAGGCATCCTTGGAAAGACATTAGATTCATAATGTAAGAAGCTTTTGAAATTAGTGGTTAAGGTAGGGCAATTTATGGGACGATGTAGATAAGTGTAGCTCTAGTGAAAGGACAGTGATGATGATGGATTGAAGAGCATGGTAGTTATTTAATGATGGGAAATGTCACACCTACCCAGATGCTAGGTTGGGCTGTCAAGATATTTATTGCATACATATTTGAATTTGGATTATTTGAAATTATTTTCATTTCATTTCATTTCATTTCATTTCATTTATTTCGTATTAAAGTTATTACATAGTACTTCAAGATATTGAATCTTATAATAAGTATCAAAATTTAAATTACAAATTGTTGTGTAAATAAATGGAAAATAATATTTAGTTACATAGTTTTTTTATAAAATAATAGGTAGGTATAATTGTATTAGATAGAATGAATTAGACTATTAAATGAAAATAAAATGTTCATTTATCATTTTTTTCATTTATAAGAAAAACTATTTTTTATTGTTGTGACATGTGGTTGTGAAGATTCTTCCGAAATACCCCCGACGAAACTGTTCTTTGCAATCGATGTGGAAGATTATTCCACAGTCGAATCGCGTTTACAAAATAAGATCGCTTTCCTACTGTATATGCAAATCGTGGTATCAATAGCTTTAGACCTCTAGGCGTGGGTAAGAAAGTTAAATATTGATACAAATACTCAGGACAATGATTATGAATTATGGAATGGAGTTTAAGAATTGATCTGAATTCGAAATAATCATCCAAGCTCATTCCTAACAGTGTCATTTTATACCTAGAAACACTCATATGCCGTGGTATGTTGTAAATATACCTTAAGCAGTCATTAAATGCGACATTGATTTTGCGTTTACAATCAGAATCTAGACAGGGATAAACTAAACAATTATAAGAAAAAAATGGTAGTAACAAGGATTTAACAAGAAGTAATTTCATATTTGGAAGCAATAAACTCGAAGATGACCTAAGACTTCGTAATCCACCATAGACTTTTCTTATGGTATCTGAAGTAGCATCACAACAACTCAATGTCCTATTAATAATAAAACCTAGATATTTAACACTTTGTACATAGGGTAAAGTTATACCATTGAGATCAAGAGTAGGACAATCTAGTAAAGATATTTCACTTCTTGAGAGCACCATACCAGAAGATTTTAGTGGGTTTAGACGTATTTTGTTGATATCAGACCAATTCTGAATATGTAATAGGTCTTCATTAACTCTAGCTACACAGTCCTCGATTAACCCAGGCCTTCTAGACAAATAAATGATTACATCATCTGCGTAAATATGAACATTACTATTAATAACTATATCAGGCAGATCATTTACAAAGACGCAGAATAGAAGGGGTCCCAAAACCGACCCTTGTGGAACACCTGAATTAACAAGAAACGGACTGGAGATTCCTTTCTCAGTTTCTACAGTTTGAAAACGGTTTCTTAAGTAATTGAAAACCAGTTCAAGAGCAGACCTGGAAAATTGAAAATTGGTTTTAAGTTTTTTTAATAATATTGAATGATCTATGCAGTCAAATGCCTTTGAGAAATCAAGCATCACCATCACACTGATTTCGTCACGATCTATAGCTGTCCTTAAGTCGTTGGTTACTTTTAATACTGCAGATTCACAGCTATGCTTCCTTCGAAACCCCGATTGCCACTTTGAAAGCTTATTATATCTATCGAAGTCTTCTTGAATCTGTTGGGCGAGTAACTTTTCAAAAACTTTTGATAGAAATGGTAGTAAACTGATGGGCCTAAACTGCGAAGGATCTGTAGGATTTGATTTTTTCGGAATTGGAATAATATTAGCATATTTCCATTTTTCGGGAAACTGACAACTGTATATACAAAAATTGAAAATATGTACTAGACAAGGAAGAAGAACAGGAAGAATTAATTTAATGAATTTAGGTGATAGGTGATCAGGTCCAATAGCATTGGATTTAACCGAGCGAATCGCCAATTCAACATCTAAGCTGTTAACGCACCTAAATGCAAAGCATACTGGTGAGCAATCATCTCCAAATTCAAACGGCACCGCAAAGGTCGATTTTGGGACAAGAACTGAGCCCATTTCTAAAGGACTATAATTGCATTTTGGTATTTCACTCTGGATCACACCAACATTTTTCAAGTTTTTCCAAAGGATTTTTGTGTTTAACTTAGGGTCAAGACGCTTAAGATAATACATACGTTTAGTATAGCGAATCAAGGAGGTAACTTTGTTTCGGGCATAAATGTATTGACATCTATTATATACCGTTGAGTTTCGCTTAAACTTTCTGAAAAAATGCTCTCTTTCTTGAATCAATGTTTTTATTTGGCTATTAAACCATGGGCAACTTTGAGGCTTTACGATTTTTGTCACTACAGGAACATAGGTTTGGTAAAGTTCATTGATTATGTCAGTTAAAACAGAGACTTTCATGTCAATATCTACAAAATTGCAGATATTACCTAACCCAATTCCCTCTATACTTTGTTGGATATTCAATAAATCAAAATTGCGAAATGATCTAAAACTGAATGCTTTTACATGATCTCTTCTAATATTAAAGTTATATGAACAATAAATAAGATCGTGGATAAAATCCGATGTTAATCTCAACTGATCATTTCCGATTACTTGATCCATTGAGTTCGTTAGAAACATGTCGATTAATGACGGATTCCTTACTGATTGGAAACAAGTTGGCCAGCGTTTGTTAACAACAAAGAGACCGAATTTGTCACAAAAATATTGAAACAGTTGAGTGGTTCCATTTTTCTCTAAGAAATATACATTAAAGTCACCCCCAATTAAAATATTGCTGTATATTGCACTAAGTCTAATTAATGTGTCTTCAAACTCTTTTAAATGTTCTTCTTTAAACTTACATGGTGGACAGTATACAGTGATCAATAGGCACTTTTCAAATTCATTTTTAACTTCAATACAAAGAAATTCTATAGCTGAGATTGTAGATGAAAATACATGCTTTGTTAACAAAGTGTCCTTGATAAACATACAGACACCCCCACCAATTCTATTTTTACGGTCGTTGCGATACAAAGAGAACCCGGGAAATGAAACAAGATTGGAGGAAATATCAGGATTCAGCCAAGATTCCGAAACCATAACAACGTCCATTTTCGATGCACCAAACATTTGATAAAGCACAGTGTACTTTGACTTAAGGCTTCCAGCGTTCAAGTGACAAATATTAAAACCATTATAGAAATTGCACATAACATTGAGAACACATCTTATTTTGTCAGGATCTATTCCAAAAACCATATTGAGATAATATCGTCACAACGCTTTCGAAAGAAATGCACCCCACACATGTCAAAACAATTAAAGTTAAATAGGAGGAAAGAAAAAGAAATATCCAAAATAATATCATTATACTCATAAGTTAAATTCATTCTACTATGAGCAACGCAAGAAATTTGAAAACAAAATTATAAAAGATAAGTAAATTAAGTAAAATTTTACCAAGAAAAAATATTTTTTTTTTTATACTAAAAATTAAATTGGCAACACTAATTAACAATTGTTAAAAGATGTTATGAGATTGAGTAATATTAAGAAACACATACATAATGAGTACTTACAAAAATAAATAATAAAAGAGAAGTTTAAGATTTTTTGATAGCAAAGTGCAAAAAAAAAAAGAAGAAAAATATACTTAAATCAGCTTTCTAAAAGAGCATCAGAGCGGCAGCATCAGGTGATGGAGTTGTTGGGGTTATGTTTGGCGCTTCTATGACATTGCTACATACACGATTCAATGAAAGAGTATTATCGATGTATAGTGGTTGGCTTGTAGCGGTGACTTTAACAAATATTTTGCCATCTCTTGTGAATACGGAGTGTAATGATTTGTTTCTCCTGAGTTCATTTGCTTTTTTAAATACAGAATGATTCTGTTTTGTCAGACTCTCATAGATTCTTACAAATTTATTGCTGGCGTATCCAAGATCATCAAGAGAAACAGATCTCCCATTTGTTTTGAAAAAATCTGCAACAGCAATCAGTAATTGTTTTTTTACCATTGCATGGGGTAGCCTCACAATTATGGGACCATTCGCCGATTTATTTGCAGGTGTTGTGCGGAAAATATGCAAAGGTGTTGATATTGTCTGTTTAAGAGTTGTGCATAGCTTTTCAAAAATATCGGAAAGATTTTCATTGTTTTTGAATGGGATACCATGAACTACCAAGTCCCCAGCTATATTGCGCCTGGCCAATGCATCAACTTTTCCTCCTAAAACAACATTGTCATTTGCTTGATGTTGTAATTGCATTAAAGAAATTTTTTCTTGGAGAGCATTGATGTTGTTGCACTGAGTTTCAAACTGAGTGAGTCGATCATTGCATGCATGAAGAGCATTATCGATGAAATTATACCGCTCATTGCATTTTTGTTCCACATCTTTAATTTTTGCATTAAATTCACTCTCAAGAGACATTATGCGCTGCGATAGGCTTTTATTTAATAAATCTATTGAGTCTTTTATTTGCTTTACAATAGAATCACTTATGTTATTAGTTAAAATATCAAGTCGCTTTTCTATTCGATCCCATAATTTGGTTGTTGACATTGGTGTCATGGGTGAATGAGAAGGAGATGGGAAGGAGGAAAATCCTTTCTCGGATCTCAGCTTTCTCTGGCGCTCTTGAGTATTTGCACTTAACATATTTGATACTTTATATATATTATTTGGGCAAAAAAAAGAAAATTATATTTTTGTTTTAATATATTTCAGGGGTATTTCTCAAATTCAGTTTAGTAGGTGATGCACAATTTTAATAGTTTCAGTTCTGATATTTAAGAAACACTTTTCTTTTAACTAAGACTTATTTACACTTAAATTTTTGCGGAGCTCAAACAAAAGACGTCTAGTTCGTACCCATTACGTTTTACTAAATTAGAGCTGCGATGTGTGAATGAGGAAGGAATTTGGAATATTTTATAGAGGAGGTTAACCATTTTTCATCCTCTCCACTCTCTATAATGATAGCTATGTGTGGTCTACAATATAAAGATTATTTGATTATATAAAAAAAATGCAAATATTCATAGTTGGTTATTTAAGTTCTAATGAAATATCAATGATAAATCCAGTTTTTAATCCTGGGGAGGGTTTTGAACTGTTGATTTTAATTTTTTGTTGACTAGTAGAAATCTGAAAACATCTTTTTTTTGATCCACAATTCCACAGAAATGAAATTTCAGTAATTTAGGGTGAATTTTCAAACTTAATATTCTCAAAATGTTTATTTATTTTTTATTTTCAAGCCTTACAAATTTAAACTTTTTTAAAGGAGGCTGCAATATTTGATGGATTATGAATAATTCGAAATTTGACTTTTTAATTTATTTTTCCGAGAAAGAAGAATATACCCTTCCAAGTAAAAGGGTCGAAAAAGTAGTTCTTCCACTAGATCAAATATAGGTTATATAGGCTGAGAATTGCTAGAGTAGACTCACAGCAAATGCTCGTGCGCAATGACGATTTTTATTGTTGACGTTTTTTTTTTTTTAATTTTAATTCAACAAATGCAACACAGCCGAGACGCGTCTATTTTTTTCTTGAATTATTGGATACATTTTTTTTCAACTTCATAGGAAGCGATTTTAGCTGTGAATTTGCGGGAAAAGACATGGTTCGACGTAGCAAATGCCCATACGGATAAAGTCAACTTCCTGAAAAGCCTGTAGTTTTGTACAGATAAAATATATTATTAATGGTAACAATTAATTCAAAACGATATGGCACGAAATCAACAACGAAGGGATTTCGTGGGATGGTCTTAGAATCCACATCGCCAAGAAGACTGTCTAGTCATCGAAAAAAAAGCAACTGGAACACATGATCTTGCTCATATTTTTAAGAAACTTATCTAAAACTTTGAAAATTGACGTTGTCAGGGAAAAATTTTTTCAAAACCGTGATATTCAATTTTTAAATGACTAAAACAAATCCTTTAGTAGTTTAACCCAAGAAAATTATGTCATGTAGAGGAAAATATGAATCTATCAAAATCTCAAAAATAGTTTTATTATTAAAGTAATTTTTTATATAAGAAATTTGCTTAAAATTTTACAAGAACAAAATTTTGGATGCCAATTTTAAGTATTTAGTAGTATAGATTTTAGGAAATAATTTCAAAAAATAATCATTCATACGTTTTGAAGATACTGATTTTTCAAAAAAAAAATTGAAATTTTTTTCAAAAACCAAAAAATATTTTTTAGGATTTTTTATACTTATACAATATTAATTTAACCTTAAGGGGGGTAATGGTAATAAATGTTAGTTCAAATCGTAAGAGCCGTTAATAAAATTTTTTCCTAAATTTTTTTTTACCTAATTTTTTTTTTATCAAAATCGTTAGAGCGGTTTTGATATAAATAAAGATTTTGCATTACGGGTGTATGGGGGTCAACCTTGATCAAAATCTCGAGTTAAATTTTTTTTCCAAATGCAGAATTTGCCCTATAGTACCTATATCGCAATTAAAAAAGGGTAGGTTGTTTCTTAATTTAATTTTTCTTATTGAATTATAGATCGTAAGAATTATACGTTTTCGAGAAAAATATGATTTTCGAAAACAATTTTTTAATATTTGCAAAGTGGGAACAATTGTTTTTTGAATACATTAAAAAAATGTTTTCTTTATCTCGTAGATAATACTAAAAACTGTAGTTTTCAATCTTCAAAAACTTGAGCAAGTGGTATTCAAAATATTGAATTTAACAAAAAAAAGTTTGATTTTTTTAAATCCAAAAAAAAATTAAATTCACTTCTGGATCGCACGTACTTGCTCTTATGTAAAAGTACTTTTGAATTTAAAAATTGATTAAAAAAAGACAAAAGCATGGATTTAATGAGATGAAAATGCTCAAATGCATAAAATTGCCGTCTGCTTTCTAGAAAAGTATGAATTTACACAAAAAATAAATAAATTTGGTGGTGCAACAGCTCGAAGTAAAGCAGGACCTTGTGACTTACAACTCTCAACCATTCCTGTGTGCGTGTTACCAGGAACGGAGGGGACCTACATCTCTTTCCATGAAAAGAGATATACGTTAGTATGATTTGTCAATTCCTCGCAAGAGCCAGTACATCCCTGAAAAACTTTGTTTGCAGTGGCTGTGAATCGAACTCGAGACCTTCCTCCGCATGACAGTACAAAGCATTAACCATTATGGCAAGGGGTACTTCATTTATTTTAAGCAAACAAAGTTTCATTATTAAATTATTTTTTTACTTATAAAATTGGCAAAGCGGCTTGGGCTGATGTCAAACAGTAAAACAGCAAAAAGACAGATTTGCGAGGCCCACTTTTTTCGTCTTCCTTATCATTGTAATTTCAAATCTGATTAAAATCTTGAGTTCGATATCTTTTACGAACCCATAACTTGCTATAAAACACTCATATGTATGTTCATTGTAATAAAACAACAATTGAGGAAAATAAGGACAATGGAAATATGTTTAAATAATATGCGAGTGTAGACTTTTAAATAGGGCCACCTTAAGGAAACGAATGTAACCGCATCTAACAAAAGTAGGTGTCTAAAAGTCAAAATGGTGGAGTTTACAATTTACTTTTTGACGTTCCAATTTTCAAATGAAATAGAACTTATGTAAAACAGATACTATAGAAGCTTGAAGAGAAGTCTATACACAATTACCTTACTAGTTTTCTATAAAAAGAGATGTTCTATGAATGATATATTTTTTAAAAATAATAATATGTCCTTAAGTGTCAATATTATTAATTTTATTTTATTTTTTTTATCTAATCTTGTTTTAAGTTCGATATAATAAAGTCGTAGTTAAAAAATTTTAAAAAGTCAACAAAAAAAATATCATTATATCTTTCAAAATCGTATCTCAGAATCACCGCCACTGACGAAAATCCGATGTTTCTGACGTAATCTTAATTACCAATCAATTGATTTTAAAAATTAAAAAAAATCATGTTTGCCAACAAATTGTTAGAAAGCCGATAGAAATTTTGTATGAATATTGAACAAAAAAAATCCCACCAGTTCAATAAGAAACGGGACCCAAAATCATCAAGACCTTTATATAGGAATATTTCAACAAAAAAAAATACAAGAAAATTTACTCAAAATCAAATGCATAACATTGTAGGACTTTCTGTTCCTTTTCTTCGTCTCTTCTATCTGCCCACCCACCGTACCTCTCATGGCTACAACGAACTTATAACACACATTAATTGTTTGGACTTCAACCTCAGTTCACCTTGTCTGAAACTAGGTCTTAATCATTCTTCCAATTCACTCCAATTCTAGATTTATATAATAAGAGATATATTTCAAATATATTACGGATTAAACTGTATTAACCCTAATAAATAGTGGTATTGCCCCCATCACCAAAATTTAAATAATATTTTGTAGGTATTTGAAGCCAAGATTCGACATGTTATTGCTGAAAAACAGGCTGATTTGAAAATTCGACTGTCAGATTACGTCATGTAATGTACGCTCCAACTTCGTTGTCCAGATCATTTTTTGCCAAATAATTTTCAAACATAATGTCATAAAATGATCTGTCAAATAAAAACAGTTTCAAAGATATAAGAAAAATTTCCTTGTTTTATTTTAATTTCAAGCTCTTCACCTTTAATAGAAACACCCTTTAAATATGATTGAGTTCCAAAATAAAAATAATATTAACACAAATATTAAACCCAATATGACACATCACTAGTCCGCCATTTTGTTTGTGAGATGTTTCTGTAGTCGGATTTTGGTTGTGTTCTTGTCCAATGATTATTCTCTCTGCTGCAATTTTGTCAACGTTCATTCACCGATCGTCTAGAGTTTTATACGAACACAAAAATTTCTGTACACTTAGATATGTACATATTTACATGGTTCTAGGCAGATAACTTCATACTCATAGAAGCACACTAGCCCTGCCCCTTTCGATAAAATCACCTTAAGGGCATAAGGGAAAATGTAATCATCTGAGCTCGGACTTATAGGCTTCTTAAAGATTACAATTCAAGATACACAAAATTGTTTACCCAACTCACACACTTCTTTAAGATAAGGACGAATCTAACAATTCCCACACCTTGCTCATCACGAATTTAATCAAATACCACTTCGGAACAATTTTATCACACTATTCATCAACTCCAACTGTGCGTCCAAACAAAACACAAATATTTGGCATTCTCGGTTTCGCAAATATTGGTTCACTTTAATCAATCCCATGTGGAAACGTCCCTTTCCATGCTGCTTGGCCAGCAAAAACAAGTTCCATAGTTAAAACAACTATCGCATACCATTTAAATGACAGATGGTAACAGCCGGACATTCGTGTGTTCCTCCTTGCTTGTCATAATGACCATAGTCATTAGTCCAAGCCTGGCCTGCTATATGAATGTTCCAGCTTATTATAGGGAGTTGGTAGGAATTCTGGGCAATCTTATTCGTGTGTGGGTATGTGGTTAGGTAATTAAGATAAGTTTTTATAAACATTTTTTTCTTCTGTTGTGCTCTAAGGAGGTTGATATGCAATAACGATAATATCCTTTGATTATAGAGATGTGAAGGCAAACAACAGAGTTTGAGAGTGGGAGCTTCCAGAGGGTGGCGGCAGTGGTATTTAGAGGGTAAAAAGAACCGGAAACAGGTCAAGAACTTGTAATTTCATACCTACTTATTTCAACTCCAGCTTATGAGTTCTTCGATATAAAGGTACCATGTGATTGAAGTCTTGAGAACTAATACTGGGTGGCCAATTTGGTTCTGGTTTGACACACAGGGGTAATTATTTTGTGATTAAGTTAGAAAAGATGTGGGTTGTTTTGTTTGCCAGACTCATTTGAAGGGTTGATTTACAGAAGATCATGGTTGAGGTTGTACACTATTTTGAATAAATTATATACCTTGATTATTTGAAAGACCCCTTTACTCAGAATGATTCTTCTCAAAGGCACTGTTTTTCCTTTTTATATATTTGTTTATGTTATTAACAGTTTGTTTTATTTAATAAATTCAGTAAGGTAGTTTCTTCCTCATTTATTCGTTGCCAAACTTAAAGGCACTTAATATGACAAATGGCACCCCGAAAGCTAAGTGCTATTGTTTTTCTTTTTTTTTTTTTGATTGCTACAAGCATAATAGCTAGATAGCTGTTTAAAATAATAAAAGCAATTCTATTTCGTGAGGAAATTAAAAGATGACAATTTGAAATAATAAATCAGGAGGAAAAGAAATTAACTTAATGCTAAAGTATGTACCTAGTCGTATAAAGAACATGCTGCGAATATTAATTGATGTTTTGTTATTTTTTGATATTTTTTTTATAAACTTAACCGGAACGAGTTGATAAACTTTAATTTGACATACTTGGTCGAAACTTTCAAATAAAATTCAAGTCTAAGAGGTTATTGTTAATGAAATTGGAGCTTGAAAATTAAAAAAAAAACAGGTACGAAATAAGTTATTGAGGTTTTTCGAAAACAGTCGTTGCAAAAAAAAAACACTTATACGAGTACGTTTTCTTTTCGAAGGCCGATTAGGTATCTCAATTTTTGTCAACACATTAAACAAGAACTAGCCTTTTATTTACTGGTAATAGTTTCATAGCACTCAAATGCAAAAACTAAAATGCACCACCAGGTCTTACGAACTTATTTTCATGGTTTAGAGACTTCGAATTTTAAAAATGGGTCTAATTAGAGAAAAATGTTTATATATGAAGCATTTATAATACAAATTTTATATACTACTGAAATAAATCAGCCAAAGAGAAGACTAAGCACTATTAATGGACTTGTTGAATTATTGATTCAAAATAGCACAATTTTTGTGGACTAAAGGCCAAAAAAGCTATTTTGAATCGAAAAATGTTTATACGCATAATAATTTATTTTTTTAAATGCTAAATCAAGTTCTGTAGTCACTTAACTTCAAACTGAATACCTCGTGATTTCTTTAAAAAAAAAAGCATTTATTCAGGGACAAACATTTTATATCGTTGTAAGTTTTTTTTGAATACGTTTTTGATATCTATAAACAAAATTTGTACAACTTAAAAAAAAAATTTAGTTTATAATTTGGAATTTCAAAATTGTTTATAAATATAAAAGCATGAATTTGATCAAAAAGAAAAAAAAATGCAAAAAAAAAACAAAGTTTAAAACTCGTTTTTATACCATATTTTTAAAATTCAAACAAAAGTTTTTCAAAAATATTTATATACAAAATTTTTTCAATTTCAAAGGAACTCTTTTATAAAATTTTTGTTCGTATTCGTTAAAACAGTTAATGAGAAAATTGAAATTAAGAAAGTCAGTCTATGGCAGGTACCTTTAGTAACATTTTTTTCTAAATTTCTTTGACAAAAATGTAGGAAATGTACATAAAAGCTCACTTAATTTTTTCAGTAGAGCCGTTTTTTGAGAGAATTAGAGATCACCAGAAGACTTTAAATACCAAAGTGCAAAAGACCAGACACGCCGACCCGACGTACGCACAGGTGGAATTCCGCGTCCCACTATTTTCGTTTTCTTTAACATAGTTATGTCAACTTTGATCGATATTTCGTGTTCTATTTTTCTTATATACAAAACTTACACACCAGTTCAGTTTGTAGACATAGATTAAAGAAAAAATGATTTTTTTTAAACATCTAAAGAAATATTTTTTTTTTAAGCTTTGATATGCACTATGTTTTTGAATTTTTGGAAGTTTCTCCAAAAAAATTTCGATAGTGATACAATTAAAATTTGAAAAAATGTCAGTTAGATATTATAGATCACAAGAAGAATCTACCGAAGCATCCAAAAAGTATCATTATTTTGATATTTGATTTTCAAGAAAAATACGATTTTCGAAAACAATTTTTAAACATTTGTATTAGACCGAGAGCCCACAGGAATTTTTGTGTGATTGATAACAAAAAATAACTAGTATAATTAGATAGTCCTTAAATAGATATTTACAAATGTGAACGTTTTGCATGCTCTAGTGGGAGCAATAGTGCATAATAGTGCATCAAATATGCAGTTTTTTCCAAAGTCTAAGTAATTGTGATAACAACTTAATGCATCAAATGCAATCAGGACACTTAGCTCTACATTTTAAAGTTATGGCAAAGTTGCTATCACAATAATTTATACTTTGGAAAAAGCTACATATTGCTTCCACTATGCTAATCCCACTCCTCCCACTCCTAATTATTTTTCGTTATCTATCACACCCAAAAATTGCTGTGTGCTCTTAGTCTGTATGGTGGGTAGCGTTATTTTTAGGTAAAATAATAACTTTTTTCTTCATTTTGTATAATGTATCTACAGTATTACAAATCTGCCAATTGTTAAGTTTCAAAAATATCAAGCATTTGATTTTAGAAATATTGATTTTCAAAAAAAAATAAAATATTTTATTTGTTCGTCCTCACGGTCGTCATAAAATGTTAAAGCTAATCGCTTTACTCGCCTACGCTCTATCTCGATGCGATATACCGCAGTCTAACATAGGTACATAAGCATGAAGAAATAGACGCACAGACACATGAAAGCCATTCGGTTCTTTTTACACGAAACCAACAAATGTTGCTCTAAATAATAGAAAGAGAAATTTTAAATCAAAATGTCACATGTCACATCCCTGGATGCAGAAAATACTTGGTGTCATTCACAATTGCAAACTACATACATTGAACATGTAGATCACGACGAGTTAAAGCAATTAAAATATGTTATTATGTAGCTTTCTATGTTTTTTTTTTAATTTGTCGAAAAAACATCTTTTCGCAAATTTGTGTATATTCATCATTAGCTACTACAGTACGAAAATGCTTTTTTTAGTTCTTTAAGTGCTAATTGAGTTTAAAAATTTTGAAATACCGAAAAAAAATGTATTAGATAATCTGTGCAGACGTTGGCGAGAAAGTGGAAAATTAAAAAATCTTTAATTTTCCCAAAATGTTAACCATATATCTACAGTTAAGTACACTAAGTTTCAATTGCGATATATTTAGGCAAGTTTGGCATTTGGAAAATACATCGAGCTCGAGGTTTGGATCAAACTTTTGACATTACGATGATAGAGAACACGAAAAAATTGGTCCTGCAAATTCCGTTTGTGTGTTTGTATATCTGTAACTCGACATACAGCCATTATGAAAAATCTTATTTATCTCAAAAAACAGCTTTAACAATTTTGATATTTTTTGGGTGTACTGTTGTAGGACTTCTTCATTAACGGCTCGACTGATTTCGATAAAAAAAATTATACAGGAGCGTCTTTGAATTTTAAATAATAGCCGTGTTTTTTGAAAGAGTGAATAGCCAAAATTTTACATGCAAGATAAAAGCAATAAAAACATCAAGAGTGAATATAATTTGGTCAGCAATCAGAGTGAATATAGAATGAATAAAAATTGTTGATATATTGAGATGTAGATGGCGCTTAAATTGAGTGCAGAAAAACATTTGCTTTGGAACGGTTGGTACTGGGATGTGATCTGGAATGCATCTTTTTTTCTCAGAGATTTTTATTATGTCAAGACATTTGGAAATAAAGCTTCATGTCTATTTTGTAAAAGACGTACAAAAAATCTCAATTGATTGCGATTTTAGGGCTTTTGGAAAGCATCTAGAAAGAAATACTCTAAGTAGGTCAAAATATAGTATATTACCCATTAACCAAGCCATAAACTGTCAAATTCCTCATTAAACTCATTAAAATTGTAATTTAGGAATTTAGGGGCTGGCAAGAATAGTCTATATATATATATTCTAAATACGTCAAAATAAATTTGAAATTACTCTAAAATTCGTATCAAAGCAAAAGTCAACGCATTGACGGTGTGCTACAAGTCAGAGAGACAACGATTGAAACTTTTGCATTGATCTAATCGTAATTAATGACCGTACTGAACATCAACTATGTTCCGTAAAAACACTGATTTTGACATCAAATGTCACAAAATTTATAACGATTGCCAACTTTGAAATTAAAAGAGAGTGAATAATTATAATCGTGGCTATCAATTTTCCATAAAACACGGCTAATATTGTTGATAAAAATTTAAAAAAAAATGTTTTTGGGTTAAGAAAAAAGATTACATTTTTTTTGAAAATTCGAGATCTTGAAAACGGATGAAAGTTCGTTCTGAAGTAAGCTATATTTTATTTTATAATTTTGTCTTAATGGTGTAAGAAATTTCGTATATAAATAAAATACACGAATGGGTCGCACGAACTTGCTCTTATGTAATATACTGAGGATATTAAGGAAAACTCTTCATAACCATAAAAATCATTTTTTAAACTCTTTAAGTAGCAAGAGATACAAATAGAATGCTATGTGATTTCTTAAGCAACCATGAATTTATTGAAGAACTAAAATTATAAGTCATTGTAGCAGTTTAAAAAAAAAATAAGCTTTTATATAAAATATTTTTAAGAAAATAATTTTATGCTCCAACTTTATGTTTTTATTTATTATAATAAAAAACGAATTTCAAAAAAAAATTACCCAATTTTCAAAAATAAATTGATTTTTCTTAACTCGAAGAAAAATGCGTTTTAAGTTTTGAAATGTAATGTTTTTCAAACGTTTTTAGAAGCTTCAATATGTTCTATGTTGTACGGAAGGTATAGTCAGTTATATCTTGATTTTAAAATATTTTAGCTTAAAATAAATCGAAAGAAAAAAATATCAAAATTCTAGACACCGTTTTCGAAAACATTTTTTTAACATTTGTTTGGTGGATACCGTTTTATATTTTCTTAAGAATCCAAAAAAGTTGTTTTGTTTTTAAATTTGAATATACAAAACTATTTAAACTTTTGGGTAGTCTTAGAATAAGAAAAATATGCAAAATGGGTTGTATCATTTTTTAGAAAATCAAAAACAAAAAAAAAATGGTTCTAGTGGGGTACTATTTATAACCATGTTTCGGAATTTTTTTTAGGCATTATCTATCTTTAACTGAATAAATTTTTGTTTTTTTTTCATAAAATCTAATGAACAGTTTTTGAGAAAAAAAAAATTATTTATAAAATGTCGAAAAAAATTCGTATGACAGTCATCGTTATTTTTGGTTAAAAAAAAAAAAAGAAAAAAAGGTAGGGGGACAATTAAAAAATGCTTTTAACCGTTTGACAGACAGATAGAATTGCTGCACCCAAGACGATTGGGTAATGTTAAGTCTGATCAAAATCTTGAGTTCGATTTTTTTACGAGTGCAAAACTTGCCAAATAGTACCTACCTAGGAATATGTCACTAGTAAAAAATAATTTACTAATAAAACTCCCACAACGATCTTTTTAGTGTTGTTTGCACAAATTCATATTTCCTCATATTAGTTTAGGAGATAACAACGAATTTTATGCACTTTTCTATAAATATAGTTATAATGTTATTTTTACAATTTTATTATTCAAACCAAAAAGTAATTGTAAATAAGAGCAAGTACATGCAATCCATTTATGCATTTTATTTATGTTTTACATTCCGATATCAGTTTTAAGGTGTTGTTTTTTTAAATCTTATAAAATAACTAATATTTCATAAAATATATAATAATACCTATTTGTACTTCATGCACAAAACAGAACCTACAAAAATAGCTTTTCTTCATTAATATACGAGTACTCATACATACTGGTAGATTTTAAACTTTGTTTATTTTTATTAATCAAACAAAATCTCAACACGTGTTCAGCAACAAAATTCTTTAACAGAAGAAAAATTCTGCTGACAAAAAAAAATGTTTGTGTAATGAAGGCTAAATATACGGACGACACAATGACATTTGGCAATAAACTATGTACATTCTACAGACGTTTTTCGTTTCGTATTGAGGGCGTTCAAATTCCAATTTGACATATGCCACACAGCAAAAAACTTAAAAAAAAAGAAAACAAAAACATACACAAAAATTATGTGCCGCAATGGAGTGTCAGTCAAAATTTGTCAGCAAAATTGATGCTTGTCTATGTAGGCTTATGCAAAAATAAAAATATAAAAATTATAAAAAAAGAAACACTTTATTTCTCTCCATTTAAATTCCTCGATATGTTAAGCAGACTTCAACGAAACTAATTTAAAAACATCCATTACTTTTCACTTGTCAAAAGTTTAACCCCCATAGTTGACCCCATTATAGTATTCAGTAATTCACTGTCAAAATAAATCTGCTACTCATCAAAAACCCTGAAGAGGTAAACGTGTATCTAACCAAAAATCACATTACCAACTATACATTTTTGTACTTGGTGTTGATGTAAAGTGCATGTCAGAGTTGAATGTACTTGCTCTTATGACTCAAGGCTCCCCACACCAGAAACAATCTTACTTTCTTAAAAATCCTTAGTAAAAAGTACAAACTCCATTGGAAGGTTAAAAACGTTCTACCACATGGGGCAACAGCTCAGATCTATCTGTCAGTCATGAAGTCAGGATAATTTTTGTAAATTTCTGTATGACTATAAATTCGAACTAAGTTTTTTTTTACAATTCAACAAGTCAACTTTAAAATACAATTAAAACTAGAAGAGAATAAATTGCCTTCGAAAGGACAATATAACATCCATCTGCACAAAAAGTTAAGGCTTCTATAAGTGGGAGAAGATTTTGCGCACCTTCTGGCTGATGTCAAAAAAATATAAGCTATCCCCACATGACAGTTTGTATCCTAAAATAGACTCACCGACTACTTCGAATCTTATATAGCTTAAAGCAAACACTTCATAGTACCAAAATGATTGATTCCCCAATTTAAAATAGAAGATGATACCCGAAGCGATAAGATGAAGGTACTGGCGAGCGCCTGGCCGGCGGCTGTGACTGTGGCGTCTAACCAAACCAGTGTCGCCATCGGCGATAGGTCCTCAAGTCGTTGATCGCCAGCACCAACGTGTTCATAATGAATGCTGTGTTAGTGCAAACACCATGGCTAATTTTAATCGCGTTCTGCGTAAATTTAAAAGATTATCTGTGGCTAAGAGATAAAAAAACTTCAAAAAAATAAAAAAAAAAAAAACTTCAAGATACGAGGTCGAGAAAAAAATGAGACAACTACCCAAAGAGATATTCTTCAAGTACATGATCGAGGAGATTGTATCAAAAAAAAAAATTTTTCTTAGCCATTTTTAGACTAAAAAAAAGTCTTGGACAGATAGTTATAGGTAGGTTCAGGTACACCAGAACATAGATATCTACAATGCTAAACTTATGTTTGTTCCAAAGTCCAAAACCTAAAAAAAAAACTAA
The DNA here is from genome assembly GCA_963931855.1 of Philhelius festivus. NCBI lineage: Eukaryota > Metazoa > Arthropoda > Insecta > Diptera > Syrphidae > Philhelius > Philhelius festivus. Next base: position 84,593,997 of record OZ007557.1, on the reverse strand, counting down.
TGTGCCAGTGACAGTCACTGACCGCAATGAATAAGTTTAGTGATAGTCTTGTTTTCTGCTGTCGTCGCAGTCGTTGTGTCTTTACGTTATTGCTTCTTTTGAATTGCCAACTGATTTTCTTGCCAGCAGCAGCGAGCGTGGAGCAAGCTATAGCGGCTATAGGTATCTACAGACTTTTTGCTTGTTTTTGGTGTTATTTTTTTTTTCCCCAGTTTTGTTTACCAAGAAGAAAAACATTTTGCAATTAGTCGAGTTTTTGTTTTCTTTTGATGGCGAATAAAATAAAGAGAACATTTGAGAGTAAAACCAGTGTTGACACTTTAGGAATATTTTGGAGTTTTTTTATTTTTACTTGAGTAAGGAAATTCAAAGGCAGTTCCTAGTTTTATCCAATTAAAATGAAAATTATAAATTAATTCTTTTAATCTTCCCAATATTCAAAAAAACCTGAGCCCAGTGATGCAGCGAACTAAACTGGTGTCTCTTTATGAATAAAAGAGCTAAAATGTTCACTGCATTGGTGAACACACGTCTAAGAAAATAGGTTAGAATAAAAAATTAGGCCAATTCCAAGCAGGATTTAGAATGTGGATCAAATTTTCAATTTTGCAAGTATAGTCGAAAGCTACCTTAGCCTCGGGAAAAAATTGTATGCGTTTTTAATTGATTTTAGTGCGGCATTCGACACGATCAACAGAAACTGTGTTTTTTACGTTTCCCAAATCGCCGGCGTATCAGCGAAGTTCCAAACGTCCTTGTCAACCTCTAATGCGATCATATCGCAGGTTGGAGGAACATCACGTAGAAATTCGTACTTAATGTGCGAGTGGCAATTAGAATGCGTTACCTAAGCTGAAAATTCAACAACACGTTTCTGTATCGGCAACTAGACAAAAAAATAAACTTCCTGAACACCGACTTAAGTTCCTGTCCCATCTTAAAACAGATAAGGCGTTTCATTATGGAGCCAACCGAATGAATAAGAAATAATTTTTAATTTGTTGTCATTTCTTGGTGGGCTAAGCCTTGTTTAAATGAACTTATTATTCAATAGTAATTTTTTGAAAATTTTAAAATAATTAAATATATATAACCAAATATCATAAAAAAATATAAAACGATTTTTTTATTATGACAATAAAGTAGAGTCGAATTTTTCAAATAAGGTAATGGGGGAAAAATCTCTAGAAAAACTAGTTGACAAAAACTAATAGAATCTCACGTTGGGCGCCAATTAGCTTTTGTTTCATTTTGCGCTGATAAATAGTTTAAATATATAAAAACTGGATTTAATTTATCACGTATTTGATATTTATATCCGGGAAATAAAAACCAACAACAGTTCAATGAGACCCAACGTCCTACAGAAAAACAAGAACTAAATCTGTGAGATTTTTGAGTGCTCTTTTTTTTCTTTTTTTGGGGGCTATGTTTTCAATTAGGTTGTATTAAAGTTACTTGGTATGGACTCTCTAAGAGCTGTTGGCCTCGATTTCTAGACACACTTTCAGTTCATTTCAGTTACAATTTTGGATTCCTTTTTTATAGAACAAAAAAATTAAACAAAACCCCTACAAAAATTCTGAAAAGGCCGAATTTCGGACAAAAACTTTATTTGAAAGTCTTAGTTTTTCCTAAAAAGTGTAGGTATACTAATACTGACTGCTAACATTTTTAAATGAATATGAAATTGAATTAAATTTTTTCAAATGTAAGGATAGAAATTGTAGATTTAAATTCTGCACAAAAAATAATATACATAATTATAATAAATATAATTGAATTTTGTTAATTTCTCGAAAACTATCAGTTTTTGTTTTGATAGAGTATGAAAAATTTTATTTAAAAACAAAAGTACATAAACGTAACAGTGAAAGTTTTTCGATTCAATCAAACCTTTTCAAAGATAAATATTAGACACATTTGGAGACGTTTATCTCAAAATCTTTTGAAATTTTAAGAAAAAAGTGTCGTTAATTTTAGTTTGAAGAATTTTGTAAACTTTTTTTGTTGAAAATACTGATACTTTTTAGAATTAAACAATATAAAATTCACAATATTTAAATTTTACCCCCGATCTTAATTTAAAACACCATTTGGAAAAAGGTTAAGACATACAAATAAGCTTCTCTTTTCTAGTGAAATACTTATTTTCCTTTAAAAATACTTTTAAATACTTAGTTCAAGGCTTAATTTCGTAGAGTCAAATCCTTATTTAATACGAGGCCTGAAAATTAAAGTACTCAATGTTTGGAAGAATATGAAAAACGGCTCAGTATAGAGATTAATTTCTTTGTAAATATCATCACATCGCTTTTTCTTTTTATTTAATCAATGTTGTAAAATTTGAAAATAAATTATTTAAAATTGTATCACAAAAAAAACTAATTCTTTTGCTAAAACTTAATGCAATAATAACCCTGTTCTTAGTTGCATAGGCAAGGCTAATGTTTTTGCAGAACGATTCGCAGTAAACTCTACATTGCTTGATATAGTGGAAGAGTTCAATCTGTATTTAAGAACGTGCATTTTTTTTTTGATCACTATATTTTCGAACCTGAACAGTTACTAAAGTACTAATAAATCTCGATATTCCCAAATCTGCTGGCTCCGATGATATATCAATAATCTTCTTGAAAATATGTTCTACCACTTTGACTAAACCACTGCGAAAGATTTTTTAGCTTTCGTATTCTTTATATTCCTTCTTGACAGATAGAAACATTTGTGCAACCAACTCCTAAAAACGGCAAGTCATCTTTACCATCCAATTACCGACAATTTGCTCCGACATCCATTATTTTTAAGGTCATAGAAACGCTGATCAATCGTCAGCTCATGAAATATCTTGAACAACGAAGCTGCTAATGACTCTCAGTACAGCTTTCGTTGCAACATAGCCACTGTTGATTTAATGGGTTTTCTCACAAAAAATTGGAATGAAACCTTATAACGATTTGAAGAAAGCAAAATTGTTGCGCTTGATATTTCTAAGATAAAGAGTTTGGCATCAAGCTCTATTATCGAAAATTCATACTTTTGGAATCAATGGGTTACTTCTTCGCTGGATTAGCAATTATCTTAATGACCGTTCAATACAAGTTTCAAGTCTGAAATTCACGAAATAAATGCTCGTGTGCCCCAGGGCTCCGCATTGGCTCCAATACTATTTCTTATTTTTATAAATTATCTCCTGTGTGAAAAATACCAATGCACTTTACTGCTTCGCTGATAACAGAACCCTTATTTTTACTTGCGATTTTTAGGTACTATAAGACAAGTTATGCATTCGAAAAAAAAAAAAATCAAACTCGAGACATTGATCAAAGTTGACATTAGGATGATAGCGAAGACCAAAAAAGTGGGTTTCACAATTCTGTCGGTCTGTCTGTCTTTTCGACTAAAGCCTTAACGACTTGGCCGATTTTCTTTAAACCTACCTACCAATAGTATTTTGAATTTTTTCCCCCACACTTTTTTTATTTTTTTTAAGACGAAAAATAACGGTACTTGCCATACGATTTTTTTTCGAATTCTTATCTATATTTTTTTTTTGTTCAAAAGCTGTTCGACAGATTTAAAAAACAAAACATACAAAAAAATTTCATTTTGTTAAAGATAGATTATGGTTGAAGAAAATTTTCCAAAAAATGGTTATTTTTGGTACCCCCCCATTGAACCATTTTTTTGTTTTTGATTTACTCAAATACGCTACAACTGATTTCATTTTTTTTATGCTAAGGCATAAAAGTTTCAAAATTTTTGTTTGAAAACTCAATTTATTTCGAAACCTAGATTTTTTAAATTTGACAGATAAAAGTTTCTCAATATAATGTACAAGATGTTAGAAAAAAAATTTATATTACCTAAAAATAAAGGTACCCACCATATAAATGTTAAAAAATGGGTTTCGAAAATCGTATTTTTGTCGAAAACAGTTCCGAGAATTTTGATAATTTTTTTTTCTTTTAATTAATTTTTACAATCTATAATGTAACACAAAAAAATTGAAGATATTAATGACTGTTCTCGTACCTACCATAGAACCATTTCTTCGAATTTTGAATTTCTCATTATCGGCATGACGGATTTTAATGAAATTTTTCATAGAGAAGCTTTTAAAAAGTTTGAAAATATTTTTGTTTTTAATTTTTGCAAAAAAAATCATTTCTGTTTGGGAAACTCGGGAAAACTAATTTAATTTTTATTCGTAGAATAATAAAAACTTTAAGTTGGCGTACCAATTTTTGTTTTCTTAAAAATGTTTTAAAAATTTTGTATATAAATGCTTATTTTTTTTAAGAAACCACTACAACGACTTACAATTTTTGTTCTTGCATAAATTCAAATATTTATTACAAAAGAAGTTTAAAAAATAAATTTTATCCTTGTGAACAGGTTTTTTAAGAAGATGTAAAATCTTTTTTCCCATTTCGGTCTGGCAACTATTTAAAAAGAGAACATAGGCAAAAAACTAGAGTAAATTACTCTAATATTTGTTCAGGCTCATCAAAAACATCACTGCCCTTACTGGACAGGATTATGAATAAGGCTTTAAAACTGATAGGCGGGGGATCGATTACTGAAACATTTGTTTCATTGGAACTAGTAAACTATTTTATTTGACTTAAGAGCCTAAAACTTATATTTATATAAAGAACCGTCACTAACATCAGTAAGGAATAAATTAATTTAATTTATTTTTTATTATACTGTTGTTTATATTTTTTCTTTTTTCATTTTAATTTTCTTGTACTTTCCAAAAATTGGCAGCATTTTGTTTGGCTATTATCAGTATAATAATAATTTGTCTGCAAACAAAAACCCCAAAGAGAAACAAAAGAACCAAGAAAGAGAAACATTTAACATTAAAAAAGAGTATCTAAGTGAATGAGAAGACTAATAATACAAAAGTAAAAGATTGTCTTTTGTTTTTTTTTTTTGGTTGTTTTTTATTTCTTTTTGTTTATAACAATAAAAAGCCGCTTAAGTGAAATCATCGCCTAAATAACCGAAACAAACATCCACGATGATGGCGAGACGTGACTCGTTTTGTGGTTGCGGATCAAAGGTCTGTTTACATTTCTCCGGCTCTAGAGGTTTCAACTGGAGTCTTCAGATCGTACTTTTTTTCATACCAGTATAATATGTATGAGAGAAGCCGGTATCAGATATAATATCTTTTCTTTTTGCCTTCGGGTTTAACTAAACATAATTTCGAATTTGTATAGATATAGATACTTTATTTAACCAAATGTGCTTGTGTTCGCCTGTGTTTGTGTGTGTGTTATATTTATATAAAAAAATATTTTACGGCTTTAATTAGGCAAACAAAAGTGTCGATAAGATTGGCATCTCGGTTAATGCAGTGCAAGTTGCATTTAATGAGAGGCTAAAGAGTGTCCAACTGGTATTGTGGAAGGTTTTGAGAGACCATCTGTGATCAGATTTCCAGATTTGAAATTGAATCTTCTCTGGGTATGGCAAAACAAAAATAAACAAAACTCTGTCATCGTGGTCGTCGTCGCTCGTCGTCGTGACAGTTTGATTTGACGTGTCACATTTCATTAAATCGCGTTTTATTTTTTTTAATTATCAACCACACAAAAGGTTGCAAACATTTTCACAACCAACGTCACAGGAAGCAATGTTGTTTTATCATACACCCAAGGAGTTATCCACTCAAATGCAAATTAAAAAGTATCTACGAGTATCTCGAGGGCAATTTGATATGACTCCGGAATCAAAAGAGCTGAAACGAATTGGCTGATGATTTTTCTAGGCGCGCACGATGTCGCCCGTTTCCGATGGCTATGGTATGGCCTGCGAATGAAGGCATGCAGGACAAACCAAACAGAAAACCAAAGCTGATGGGCAAATATTGGTCTCAAATTACTTAGAAGATAGACTAGTTCATAATAAAGTATCTATGTGAGAGCGTTCTCAATCGGCTCAGAAACTGCAACGGCAGCAGTGACAACATGTCAAATTTATTGACAGTTTGACGTGATATCGAGATATGAATATTGGATGTCATCAATAATATAGCATAGTGAGGACGTTGTTGGTGATGGTTTAATATCTAGCAGTACTAGGTGGTTGTGATATTGCAAAAGGAGAGATATAATGTATGGAGGCAAAATGTCACGTTGCATTATGTGACATTTAATCAAAAGTCTATCTATCTCTTGTGTATCTATTGAATCTGTTGGCTCTGGCTGGTTGTAAAGTTGGTGATGTTGGATATTGAGTTGCAGCGAAATAGTTGTGCAATGAACTGAAGAAATATGTGAGACCACAGGAATTTTGTTTTCTATAAAATCAACGTAGCGCATTGTTTGGTTGAGGAGCATGTTTTAATGTAATTTGATGCAATTCTAATATAAAAAAGTTATTATTTGGTTCAAAGATTTATACAGTACAGGACAAATGACTGTGTTAATTGAGGTTGTTTCAATAAGCGATTCACAAAAAAAAAGTGAGAGACTTGGACTGCCTACCAATAAGAAATAAAAATATTCCTTGGGGATTTCTGATGTGAAAAAAACTGACTATAATAATAAAAGTGTTAAGAATTTGGGTGTTGGTCTTACCGAGGTATTGCGTTTATCAAAGGTTCTTCTTATCGGGGCGTACTGTATATATTTTCATATTAAATACCTGAACCAATTTTATAGACTTCTTATCAAATAATTTGTGGCGATTATCGGCAGTTATCAACGTAGTGATATGTAACCTTTTAATTTTTCCACAAATGGACCAGATTTTTTTGTTAATTAAGTCACAGGCAACTTCTTAAGACAGATTTTAAAAAATACTTTTTTTTTTCAATAGAAACCAGCAAAAGACAGCAGTAGCAACCACTAACAGTTCAGAAAAAGAAATTTCTGTATTTTTCGAAAATTTACGTCATTTCGTATTGTAATGGATGTTTAGTTGTTCAAAAAGATCGAACTTAACACAAGGACATTGTATACATTTATAAAATTTAAAAGTGTTCTTCCAAATAAATATAACAAAGTCATGTTTTTAAAGGATTTTGAGAATTTTTACCCAAGGATCTATGCTTTTAAACGCTTTGTTTTTCAAAGCGTGAGCATTCCTGATATGTCAACGAAAGTAAAAGATAAGTAAAGAATCACTGAATTCTGAATTACTTCCTTACTTAACATGTCACTACAGTCTGGGATCAACGATGGTCCCAACCAACAAGCTTCTCTAGCTAGCTAACTCCAGTCTGGCGCACTAGGTTGACTGAGGTCTTCTACCACATTACGACGATGTTTCAATGAAGGAAATATTTTAGAAATTGTTTTGTTAACTATCGTCTATCAGTCTTACAGCGATATTCGGAAGTAGATGAAGATGATTTAAATACACCAGGAGTTGTATTCTAGCTTTATGATTGTGTAAGTCGTACCAATTGTAGTCATCTGCGAATGTGTATTAATTCTTAAATTTTCATCTGAGCAATATCTTCTAAATTAATAATAGAAATTTTTTAGTGACCCAAAAACCAAGAAACGAAAGCTTTTTAAGTATCGCTTTTCAAAGCAATGAGTTGAAAAGTATCATTAATGCTATTTAGGTGAGAACTTATGAGCTCATGGTGCGTTGCTGACCAGTATCAGGAGAGTAGGGAGGTGAATATTTGAATAGAAAAATCAGACAAGAAGCTTTATACAGAAGATGATATGATAATAAAAGAAATTTTATTAAAAACAAACCTTATGCCAATTTTTTTTTTAATTTCAGTTTTAAAACGATCCCAACTAAATTGGATTGATTTGATCATATCAAATATGAAGCAAGCTGTGAGACAAGAACAGTCTTAGTGTCTCCCAAGCATTCGAGATAATGCTGAAACGAAGCGAGATCGAATTCTTTTTTATGAAAATTACTGAGAGTGCCTTTATCTGAACACCTTATAAAATAAAATGCACGACTGGGTCGCACGAACTTGCTCTAAGGACTAAGAATTTCAAAAATAAATGTTATTAGAGAAAAACTGTTCATATGCATAAAATGAATTTTTTAGTGACTAAAATAACTCCGTTCGTAGTTGGAGCTAAAAACAGGATGCCATATGATTGAAGCAACTATTAGGCTAGCTTGATTTTTGTTTTGAACTGTCAAAAGGACTAGGCACATAAAAGTTAAGGTCTCGAGTTTTTTTTTGATTTTAAATAGTCTTAACGAATTAAAAAAAAAAATTAAAAATATCTAAAGTAAAAATTAACGCACTGTTTTAAAAGATATAGTAAAAAAACACTCGATTTATGTCTGAAAAAAGAAAGAAAAGAGACGAGAAAACACTGTCACCAGAAATCACAAGACCCGCCAAAAAGAAACAAGCTTGTAGGAATATCACCATGTCCGAAAGCGAGAGAAATGGGAGCTTGGTCTCTTCTATGACCATCCTGGAGCTCGCCACTATGCTAGATGGGAAGATCAGTCATCTGGCATCCAAACAAGATATAGACGACCTAAGAGTGGACTACAATGCTATATTGCAAACGAACAAGACACTCACGCAGAAAGTTAACACCTTAGAAAAAAAGTGCGAATTCCTAGAAGAGCAAATTGATTATCTACAAAAGATACGCACTGAAAACAATGTTATTCTTCGTTTTAAGGCACGACAGGGTGAAGAAGTTAAAGAAAAAGCAAGAAATGTATGTACTAACCTTGTGGCAGGAACTGTATTAGAAGAAAGCCAAATCCGTCAGCTGACGCCGAATCATGCCGAATTCCAAAATGTGTTGGTAAAGCTAAGATCTGGGGAGGAGGCTTTGTCTCTTCTTAGAGCCTCAAACAAGGTAAAAAACACAGGCATTTCAATTCGAAAGGATCTGCCATACAATTGCCGAAAAAAGAGGGCTATGCTTGGTCAAGTGGGTCATGCAATTAAGCAAAAGTCTCCGTCTGCGAAGATTTCATTGAGGAATGATAAGCTGCTGGTGGAAGGCATAATGTTTACCTGGAGCTTCCTGACGGGTTTGAGAAGCGGTGGATGCGATGGATATTCAATTCTTGAAAAAAAACTGGGAATTCATTTTGAAGCAGACCAAATTATTATAAACAACATCGATGACAGAAGCAAGGAGGTAGGAATGACAATTGAAAGTGACAGCGTACAGGCAGCGCCTCGATCTTCACCATCGAAGAATTTTGGAACTTACTTAGCAAGTACATCAACCGGAGCCCGAAATCAATAGGTAATAGCCGTCTGCCATGACATTAAAGAAAATACGTTAGATTTAAATTATACTAAAAAAATTAAAATATTATCTTATAACATTTGCGGTTTTAAAAATAAGCTTTTATTTAATGAATTTTTTGAATTTATCAATAATTACGATTTGATTTTTTTGTATGAAACACATATAGTAGATAAAGTAATGGCTGATATTATAGAGAACAGGTTAAATAAATATGAATTAAAATGGGTATATGCAATCAAAAATCACGTAGCAGGAAGAGGTATTGGAGGCTTATGCTTTGGAGTTAAAAATACACTTCAAAAGTGCGTCAAATACAAGTTTATAACCAATGATGAAAATGAGAGTATGGTCCTCGAAATAACGATCCAAAGAAAAAAGCTGTTAATTGTACCGATTTATTTGAATCCAAATAATTGGAACACAGATTTTCTGAAAGTATATGATTATTTAATAAGCAAAAATGGAACAGAAAATATAATGGTGATAGGAGATTTAAATGCAAGAGTGGGCGACGAACCTGGACAAGAAAACTCGAAAATATTCTGTTCAAGAAACTCAAAAGACAAATTACTGAATACTAATGGAAAAAAAATACTCGATATGTGTGACGCTTTCGGGTTGCAGATTGTGAATGGTTGCAGCAAGTCAGATTCAGAAGGTGAGATGACCTACATTGGTCCCAGAGGTAGCTCGGTAGTGGATTTTTGTCTACATGGCGCACACTGGCGGTGTTTTTTGGAAGACATGGCTGTAGAAGGCGTTCCTTTCTCTGATCATCTTCCATTAGTAATTTCTATTAGTATAAATGGTGTTAGAGAGGAGGATGTTAGAGAGCTTCAACTTCTGCCCAAACTTCGTTGGAAACAATCGATGAGAATAATGTATAATTACTCTCTTAATGAATGTTTACATGTCGAACGGGAGAATAAAAATGGTGACTTAGGACTAGATTCTTTGGAAGCTATTATTAAAAACGCATACACAACTGTAAATCGTATAACAGAAAAAAAGAATACTATTAAAAGCGAATGGTTTGATAAAGATTGCTCTAAGGCAAGGGATACATCATTTGGTCTGCTTAGAACCTATAGAAAAACCGGATCAATTTATTTTAAAAACTTATACCTGGAAGCCAACTCAAATTTTAAGTCTCTTTGTAAGATTAAAAAAAAAGTATACCTTGAAAAGCTAGCACGAAACCTGGCGTTGTGCAAGAATGCTAAAGACTTTTGGAAAAATGTAAGGGAAATTAATGGGGGCAATAAATACCAAACTAGTACCAACTTGAGAATAGATGTGCTGAAGTCATATTTTGAAGGTCTGCTTAATGCTGATATGCAATTCTTGACTCCATATTATGCTCGGCCCTTCAATCAGAATGAAACTTTAGATGCAACAATCACAATGGCCGAAGTAAAATTTGTATTATCGCAAACGAAAGATAATAAAGCTGCAGGATCAGATAGAGTACCAACTGAATTTTTTAAATATGCTTCAGACGAATTTATATATGAACTCACACGGCAGTATAACAAAGTCTTCGAAACAGGAAATATACCACAAAGTTTCAAAGAGTCAGTTTTATTCCCCATTCATAAGAAAGGCAGTTTTAATGATCCGGGAAACTATAGAGGAATTTCCTTTTTAAATGCATCACTGAAAATCTATACCATGATTCTTCAAAGAAGACTATTACTATGGATAAACCAGAATGGCAAAATAAATGAGTGTCAAGCAGGATTTAGACCCGGTCGTAGCACAATTGATCACATTTTTGTCCTAAGAAATATGGCACAAACTTTCATTAATAAAAAGCAAAAGTTATATGCACTCTTTATTGACTTTCAGGCTGCATTTGACAAAGTAAGTCGTCCAGCTCTGTTCTATAAACTTTATAGTAAAGGGGTGTCATATAAATTTGGACGAGCCTTAGAAACCTTGTATGATGACACAAAAACAGCCATTTGGAACGGGGAACGACTTTCTGACTGGTTTTCAACATTTATAGGCATGAAGCAAGGTTGCAATATAAGTCCGATTAGCTTCATCATGTATATTGATGACCTTATTGATACTCTAGGTGGTGGTGTAGATTTTGCTGGAACAAAAATTAAGGGGTTGTTTTTTGCTGATGATTTGGTTCTCTTTGCTAATTCGCCTGAAGCTCTGCAAATGATGATCAACCGGCTACACGCTTATTGTCAACTCTGGGGATTGTCTGTTAATTTGGAAAAAACTAAAGCTATGATTTTTAGACTTGGTGGAGGAAGGTATTCCAGGATGGAACACTGGACCTACAATGGAATCAGTATTGAAATTGTGAAACACTACAAATACCTTGGATTCACAATAGCAAGCAACCTAAATATGTCAAAACATCTAAGCGAGAAACTTGCAGCGGCTAAAAATGCTTTGAACGCTACCTGGAGAAGCTGTCTTGGAAATAAAAGTGTATCACACTGTGCAAAGTATAGAATATTCCAAGCCACTATGGAGTCAGTCATGTTTTATGGTGCGCAAGTATGGGGTTATGAAAAATTTGATATTGTGGAACAAATTCAAAGATTTTTTCTGAAAAGAACTTTCGGTCTACCATCAACATCACCGAACTATATGCTGCATGTAGAAACTGGGCTGCCTGAGCTCTTTACAAAAACTTTCAAATTGCATATTGATTATGTCATAAAAGTTATGCTTCTTCCAAATGAAAGGCTGCCCAAAAAAATTGCTCTGTATGCCTTGCAACGAAAATCATTGTGGTTTGATGAATGGTACAACTTAGCAATGGTATGTGGAGTTCAACTGAATCTTTCCTTGGAAAACGTCGGGACATGGAAGGAACAATTGTATGAAATGGTGGACTGCTTGGATGAGAAATGGATGCAGGAATGTCAATGGAAAGCGAGTACGTCAATGCATCGATCAATATATGTAAATCTTCAGCACATCCTCGAAGATGGCAACTACTTCCAGAGCAACTTCAGTGTAAAAAAAATATCTTCAATTTTCAGGATGAGAGGAGAGCTTCAAAATCTTAACTATCAGCCGCATAGAGAAGATCTAAGAGTTGAATGTTCAATGTGTAACCAAAGGACAAGGGAAGATGTCTTCCACTTCTTGGGCGTGTGCCCGGTGCTGAAGGAAATCAGAAGGGCATACTTCGGAAAAAATGTTTTGAGTGAAGATGAAATGATAGAATACTTGAATGGAAGAGATTGGGAAAGACTATATAGATACACTTCGAAAGCTGAAAGATACAGATTTCAAATAATAAAAGAGTTGTTTTGAAAATCAATAAAGCCTAAAATTAAAATTAACCGTGTAAAACTATGTACATTATGTTGATTTATAGTATATGTAATTATTTATTTTTATCTTTATTTTTATTTTTTTTTCTCATTGTATCAAAATTGAGCAAACTCTGGCAGACGGCTTTTAAAAGTCATGCTTATATGATTTATGAATTGTTAAATTGTAAAAAAATATGATTGAAAAAAAAAATAAATCAAATTATCTATCTATCTATCTATCTATCTATCTATCTATTAGGCTAGCCGCGCACTAGCAATTTTTAGTTGCGAAACTGCTTGGTTCGAGCAACTAAAAAGTTTGTGTTTTGACACAAACTAAACGATTGCCTAAAATAAGTTCGCCATTTTATTGAACATATAATTATCTGCAAATTCACCGACATTCAACCAAACAGTTCATCTGTTTTCTATAAGTAACCAAACAGTTTCGCAACTAAAAATTGCTAGTGCGCGGCTAGCCTTAGTTTAACCAAGAACAAAAGTTATAAGTCGTCGTAATGGTTTTTAAAAAAAATAAGTTTTTATATACAAAATTTTTAAAACATTTTAAAAAAAAAAATTTCGTACGCCAATTTAAAGTTGTTATTATTTTTACAAAAAAAAAATATTTAGCCGTCTGAGATCGAATTTTCCAAAAAAAAAAAATAGATTTTTTTTAAATTCAAAAAATAATTTTTTTAAGGTTTTGAAACGCAATGCTTTGAAAATTTTTAGAAGCTTCTCTATAAAAAATATTCATTAAAATCCGTCATGCCGATAATGAGAAATTCAAAATTCGAAAAAATGGTTCTATGGTAGGTACAGTCAGTAATATCTAGATTTCAAATGTTTTTTTTTCTATTAAATTATAGATCATAAAAATTTAGCAAAAGAAGAAAAAAATTAGCAAAATTCTCCAAACCGTTTTCGAGAAAAATACGATTTTCAAAAACCATTTTTTAATATTTGTATTGAAGGTACCGTTAGTCTTAGATAAAACAATTTTTTTTTAAATCTCGTAGATTATATTAAGAAACTGTTATTTATCAAGTTTGAAAAAAATCGAGCATAGAGTTTTCCAAATATTGAGTTTCAAAAAAAATTCAAAAAAATAAAAAATTGAAAATTTGAAGATGTAATAATATTCAATCTTTGGTGGAGCCTTAGCATGAAAAAAATGATTTAAATCGGTTGTACCGTTTTCGGGGGCTACCGAAAATAACAATTTTTTGTAAAACTTTTTTTCAACCATTACATAGTTTTGACTAAATAAAATTTAAATTTTTTTTTTTTTTTTTAATTCTGTGGGACAGTTTTTGAGAAAAAAAATATTTATAAAATTTAGAAAAAAAGTCGTATGGCAGGTACCGTTATTTTTGGTTAAAAAAAAAAGAAAAAAACGTGTGGGGGGAAAAATTAAAAATGATATCTACCAAGTTTAGAGAAAATCGGCCAAGCCGTTTAGGCTGTAGTCGAACAGACAGACAGACAGAATTGCGAGACCCACTTTTTTGGTCTTCGCTATCATCATAATGTCAACTTTGATCAACATCTCGAGTTCGATTTTTTTTTACGAAAGCATAACTTGCCTTATAGTACAAATTTCAAATACTCAAACATCTACCTTTATGTATAAGCTTATTTAAGAAATTCAGAATTATAAATTAATCAGTTTTTGAATCCCAAAGCTTCCTGAAGTTTTCGATTCCTCTTGCTAATGATAAAAAGTTGAAAAATTAAAAAAAAAGATTAACTTCTAAGAAAATGACTGTTTTCCAAAAATTTATAACAGAAAATCACCCTGTTTGAAAATTCCTTGCACATAATTCGTTATGACTTATATTGTCTCTAATTACTATACGTCATGTTATCACCTAGTGCATCGTCACTTCCACTTTCCCTATTTGCTGAACGATTGGTAGAGTCCTTATCGTTCCTTGGAGCTTATCACAACTGTTCCACTGCTGTGTGGACTGGTAATAAACGTGGAAGGCAGACTATCTAGGAGATTACAAATACTCGTTTCTGATGCAAAATACTCAGGTATTAGATCTGTTGCAAAAGGGCTCCCACAGAGATCAGTTCTCGGTCCATTAATCTTTTGCATATTCATACTACTTTGTAGTGTTTACATTCTTATAGGTGTAATATGCAAGTTCAACTTTATCGTACCAGGCCTCATCATCAGCTTGAGGTATGAAGGCGTCTTCTTCATTAATGATGATCTAAACACTATTCATACTTGGTTCACTCCCAATTGCCCACTTAAGAATCCTACAAAATTCTGAGTAATCCAAGCATCCTGTTGAAGCGAAATGTTGCCAGTGCCCATATCATCTAATTCGGTCCAAAAGAAATTGATTATCATCGACCGATAGCGCTCGATTTTGACGGTGATGGGTCAGACAACGTCATTCTCAAAGAAGTATGGACCGCCAGCTTAAAATCTATACAAAACCGTGACTTTCTCTGGATGCTTTCGAATTTGATGGATGGCAATTGTGATTGTCCAAATTCGACAAACCCATTCATCTAAAAATCGGCTTCGTCCCTGAATAGGAGATTTCGGTCGAAATTGAGGTCGACTACCAACTGCTCGAGAGCTCAGTTAGCGAATAAAAGGTCGTTGTTGTCGATGGCTAATTCTATAAGCTTCTGGATCAGTTGAAGTTGGTACGAGTGTAGGCCCCAGTCATGACGCAAAATTCGCCAAGTGTGCGCAGCGTGGAACTGAGTGCACCCGATTCTAATGCATACTCCCACGGACAGCTGCGATATTTTTCGGATTGTTCACTGAACCAATGGACTCGAACTTATTCACCACGTTACAAGGACAATTATGATGATGATGACCAAAAATGTAGCACGCGAAATGTAGCTTGAACAGAAGACCCAATTTCTCAAGACAATTTGATTATTTACACATGCCGTTGAACTCTATAACTAACCAAGTTGACTTAACAGAACAGGCTTATGGGTATGTGTGGCGATATTTCCGAAACCAGGCTTTGTAAGAGGTTGCGGTTTTCAAAATACCTGGGTTAACTCTTCAAAAGGCTTTTCACTCGCCAAAACGCTCTGGTTATCGAAATATGGCCATCCAAAGTGATATTACTGGAAATTGACCCAAATCTAAAAAAGTCATCGGATGCGGATAGAGATATTTTCGAAACTAAGGTTCGTTAGGGATTGCAGTTTTCAATACTGAATAGAGAATGAACAAAC
Source organism: Philhelius festivus (assembly GCA_963931855.1). Classification (NCBI taxonomy): domain Eukaryota; kingdom Metazoa; phylum Arthropoda; class Insecta; order Diptera; family Syrphidae; genus Philhelius; species Philhelius festivus. The sequence continues at coordinate 84,578,258 of OZ007557.1, read as the reverse complement.
CTTTCCATGGATGCGCCAATCTTTGCGAATTTCGAAAACGAAGTTTATTTTTTAATTTTTGAGAAAATCATGCAAAAATCATTATTTTTTCAAAGTTCACCAAACCCATCGAGATATACAACAATCGGAAGGTCTATTCAATACCTATATACACATGTAAGCCAAAACTTTCTGGGTGATCTGGTTACCCAACTGGCATGGCAGTCAATTTGTTGACAGATGTGGCTTGAACAATATGGCTGTAATCACCTGTCATTTCAAAAACCTCTACTGTTAAATCCTTGAGAAAGGCGTTAAATTCTCAAAACTAGATAGGAATGGCCAAACATATCTAATTCTTCGGAACCAGTAAAATATTTTATTACTTATCATATTTGTCGGTCACAAAATCATCCGTTCTGTATCTTTAAGAACCAAAAAACTTCACATTTTCCAGGACGGACATAATTCAAAAAAAAAAAAAAAAAATGCATTCACCATCTATACTTCACCAAAAGTTTAAGACTATTTCCATACAATGCAAACTCTGACCCTGTCAGTCGCAATTTATTACATCGACCATGCGAATAGTGAAAATCTATTTGCATATTAAATTTAAATAGAACGCTAATTATTTTCTACTTACACTCGAACATATTGCAAGCAACACTACTTCTATCCACAGAGAAAAAAAAAACCATAAGCTAGACAAGCCGGACAGATCGACAGAAAAGCAATTCTCTATCTAGGTAGCTATATCTAATCGTTTGCCCATTAAGATAGGTTTGTGCTGAAAATGTATATATTGGCAGCAAGATACAAGTTCGAATGTACTCATGTTTACTTCTCACTCCAGATACAAAAGTTGAGTCTACTCTGTACAGACGGATGTGGCGCGCGGTGGTGATGATACCGGTGCCGGTGCGGTATCATTCTGAGTGGTGAGCTTTAATTTGTATCTTTATGACGTCAAGAACTAGTTTCCCGCACTCTTTCTTTTGGCAAACGTTTTCTAAACAAAAATTTTATTTATTTTCTTTTTGTTATTTTTAATTTTATTTGAGTTTGAATGAAAAAATTTAAACAATTTTTTTCTTCGTTGATTTGATTTTTTTAAGATCGTATAATTTACGCACCATTTGCCGCCATATACGATTTGGAGAATGTTGCTAATTTTAAGCGAATTCAAAAGATAGTTTAAAAATAGGTGTGAATGCGTATTTTTATGAGAAGTCACAATGCCAGGATGGATGTGAATAGATATGGTGTATGTGGGGGTTTGTTTATTGGGGTTATTGATGTGAAGATTGGAAGATACTTTGATGGCTGTTGTATTCCCAGGCGGAGGCCTATAAAATAGCCATGGTATCTAGCATACGGGAGGCACCTACAGATTATTATTTTTTTTTTAATAGAGATTCTTTTTTTTGTGTTATGTTCTGTTCCATCAAACGCTTCTGACGTATTTGTTGGACTAATTTTAATTTTACTGTTGGAATTTTATTCTCGGTTAAATTATGGTCAAATAAATAAAAACTGTGACGATGCACAGGATGTTTATGTTTTTTGACTTGATTCGAATGGTAAAAGTTTCTAAGTTTTCGGCCTAGATTTTTGAGAGCAGAAATTGATTACGAATGTAATAAATTTTCTCAAATTTATGGCTGACGAGGAATTTTAATTAGTAAAAATCTAATACTCTGGGGGGCAAGTGCTTCCAACTGAAATGGTTTTGATAATAATTTATTTCATTCATATTAATAGATACAGATAAATTAATTTGAAGAAACAGGCTTAAAAGTGTGATTTTAGACAAAAATGTCAAATTTGTACATTCCGAAAAACTTCCAAAAAAAATTATGGGAAATAAAGTCTAATGTGAGTGTTTTAATGGTGATGAGTAGGGTTCGGATTTCCATGCAAATGCATATTTTTTTAGGAACACCTTGGAAGCAAGGTAACTAATTATGTATACGAATCAAGAAATTTCCTTTAAAATGGCATTTAACCGATAGTGCATATTTTTGCATATTTTAGTATAAATGCATATTTTGCATTTTTTTGTGCTTATTTTACTATAAATGCATATTTTTTATAATAAATTTATATTTTTAGAGTACCTACTTACCTATATTGTTCAAAAACTAAACTAGACAGTAAAAAAAAAAATACAAATTTTATGTCAGTGCAAACGAACCTTAAGACTATTACCTATTTCTTTTATTCATTTCACAATCTTGAACCATATTCAAACACCACAATATAAAGCATTATATAAACAAAAGTGCATCTATGATCTTAACTAGATTGTGCCGGCAAAACATTGAAATGAAAAAAAAAATTAAGTCTGTGTGTTTGAAACTGTATAAATGAGATCGAAATTTAAACGATCATCTATCAAAAATGAAAGTGTGTTGGTATAATGTGGTAAAGCTTAAAGCTCGAAACAGATTGAACCAGCACCAGCAACGTCACCAGCAACAGCGGAAGCCATTGTTTTAGAACCAATGGCGCAAAATTTTAATTGAATTAGTACGATGCTAAAACTGTTTTAGTATGATACAAGGTTAAAACGACGAATTTGCAAATTTTAGTCGAATATAGCATCATACTTTCTCTACCGTTTTATTAAAGTTAAAATCATCGAATACATACTTTATTTTTTTAGTATCGGGCTAGCTTCATATTATGACTCTTTGACATTTGCAAACATCAAAAAATGTTCGTGTAATTACTTTTTTACACGAAATGTCATTGTGTTAGGTGTGTTCAGAAGCAATTTATTAAGAAAATTCTTTTAGTACGGTACTAGTTAGAAAATGCTTAAAACTAAGAATGAGTTAGTAAACTACTTTAAAGTTAGCAAATTGATAACTAGTATCATACTATGTACTACCTTAATAAAAAGGTTGTTTGAAATTTTGCGCCAATATTTTTTAATCGTTCAACACAAAATAGGCCAGCAACGTCAACAGCGCCGATTGGTCAAAATCCAAAATTTGCTGTTACTGGTTAGAATAACACAAAATGCAACAACAATAAGACGTATAAATGTCAAAAAATTACAACACGATGCTGGTTTTATGTGTTTGAAAAGTATTTGCTGGGCATCGTGCTGTTTGCTATTGACGGCGCTGTTGCTGGTTTAATCTGATTCGCATAAAGCTTAACACGATTCATGTACAACAGCACCTTACTTATTATAAAAGATGAATTGAAATTAAGTTGAATTGGTTTTAAGTGCATATTTTAAATGCATATTTTGCATTTTTGAGCGCATATTTTAAGCGCATATTTTCAGATTTTAAGTGCATGAGAATCCGAAGCCTAGTGATGAGGTACACAAAAATCATATATTATCAGGTAGATCCATTGTGCTACCCGTGAGTGTAATCACTCTTTTCTGATAAAAACATATGTATTCTATAAATCAGTCAAGCCATTTTGATGTATTGACGAACTTCAATATGTGAATTCCTGAAATATTGGAAAGATCTTCTAGATCTAGAATTCTAGATTATTAAAGAAGTAACTACCAAGCCATTTCTTTCTCTGGTGGCATAGTGAAGGGCAATCATCACCACATCTACATAGGTCATCTGTACTGAGTTTCATTTTAAATTTATGATATTTCAGTAGATTGTGTCCGGTGATTACCTATGCTCGTAAGAGAGCGAAGGGACTTCTTACTAAGTTCCATAATTTTGTCTGTCCTCATATTTTCCTAGTAGTATCACAGGTGTCAAGTATAGACTCCACCTTTCATTGGGTTTCTTTAGAATTAAATCTGAAATTTTCTGTTTAATGTTGCAGGGTGGGATATTGACCAGCTCTGCTTGACTAGCGTCAAGCCCTGATCCCTGTCTTGCGAACTCATCGGCATTTAAGTTACCTGGTATGCCGCTGTGTCCCGGAACCCAGCAGAGTCTAATATTGTGCTGCATGCCAAGAACCTTAAGCTCTTCGCGGCAGCAAGAAACAAGCTTCGATTTTATCACAGTGGCAGAAATCGCTTTTATTGCCGCTTGGCTCTCAATGTAAAAGGTGATATCAGCCGGTGGTATCGCCATCATTGATACATGTTTAGCAGCTGTTTTCACTGCCAGGACCTCCGCTTGGAAGACCCTACTGTAATCTGGGAGCCTAAGTGAGTTGTTTAGCTTAAGAGGTTCTGAGAAAAAGCCTGCACCAACACCCGTGTCCATTTTGGAGCCATCAGTAGGTATAAATTGCTATTGCTGATTCACTGATGTAGGGTTGGTTGTTCATCCATTCTTCTCTGCTTGGAAAGGCAGTTTGGAAAGGTTTATAAAAGTCAAGTTCGGTTATTGTATAGTCTGTAATAATATTATCACCCAAATATTTCTGAAGAATTTGAGCATGTCCTATTGTGCTGTTCTTCCAGGTATTAGTCTAGCTTAGCCTTAAGGCGCAATATTCTTGTACGAAAAGATCTAAGGGTTCAGGTTGAGTATCGCCTCTAACCCCGCAGTTGGATTGGATCTCATGGTCCCCGTAATCTCAATGCACTCAAGTCTCTGTACTTTTGTCAGAGTTTTGAGGTTTGTGCTTTTTTAAATTGCATTCCACCAGACCAAATTACCATAAGTTAGTATTGGTCTGATTATCGCCAAATACATCCACCTGATAATTTTTGGGCTCGGTCCTCAGGACTTCCCAAAGAAAAGTCAGAAAATATTGACACTATTGAGTCAATAAACTCGGACGTGTATCATGTTTGCGGCTTAAGTCCAGCCTATATGAATAAAGCTGGCATGTGTTCTTATGACCAACCGCACCTGAGCCTCTAAATGTACATAATATGTAAATAACTTAGCAAAGCTTAGAGTCAGTCGCCCAAGTATACACTTTTAAGAATTTATTGAACATTTTGTTGAAATGACGAACAAAATGAAAAAATTGTAGAAAATTGATTGATTTTATCAGGATTTTTTCTTTGATGAGACAGAATGTTAAGGAAGAAGGAATCTTTTCTCCATCAAGATATTTGTACCTTAGTATAATGCAACTTTATCTTAGACCTAAATGACCTCCGTCTGTAATCAATCGCATCTGAAGGTAATTATTTCAAAAGTTGACATTTTTGCTGCAAAACCATTTTTCAGCAGACGTATGTACGGCAGTAGGTGGGTGCTCTATCTACCTTTTCTGAAACTTGGTAGTAAACGAGCTGTTGATATCCTGTTTTAGTGGAGAGCCAAAACAAAATAATTAGTGACAGTGTGGTTTGGGTGTCATTCGTCACAAAACAGGTTTTGTCTTCTTTTTCAGGAAATGAAAAATACTGTACATTAAGGGTTTTTTAATGGTGATTTAAGAATTTTGACAGTTAATTGAGGCCATATTGTTGAAGCTACAACTGTAATTTATTAAGTCTGTAAACCTATAGATAAATAACGTTCAAAACATTTTAAATAATTAAATTGTTTCAATTTCTGGATGAAAGAATTGGTCAAAAAGCAAAATTGTCGAACTTCCAATGATCAAAATGCACGCGAGATCTATCGAATTGGAATGCATCCAGAGATGGATTTTGTGTTGGTGGCATCATAGGTCCATACTTCTTGAGAACAACGTTTGCCAGTTTATCACCTTAAATGGCGAGTGCTGTTGGTCAATGTCAATGATATACAATGTATTTTGGCTCGAATGGTTTCAACAGCACACCTGTGTCACAATGGATTTTTAACACGAGCGATTTTCAAGAATGGTCACCTCAGGCGGTGGCTATCTGAATTGGCCACCCAGATCGTACGATTTGACCTCGTTAGAATTCTTCTTGTATTGAAAAACTAAAATACAAGAAAAAGTTAATAATAGTACTGCGATTTCTTTTTTCATGCGAAATAGGCTTTGGAAATATGTGGAGTCTCCAAGGCCATACTATGCATTAACTACTCGTATATATTTCGGTAATCAGAAAAAACTAACGGAGGGTGTAGTAATCAATTACTTCTTAACAAAAAAATTTCAAGCTTTCATAACTCCCAGATTAACCTGGGACTACGGAGATTTCTCGATTAATTTTCATACAGACCGATCAAAAAGTTCCCATATCTCCTCAGACAGCGAACTGCCGCTTAGTTTATGGAGTCTGTTCTCAACAGGCTCAATGATAGCCTTAAGTCATTAGTCTCTTATGGAGATGGCGAAACAGTTTATTTTTTGCTGTGGATCGTGTTATAGGAACATTCTATATACGAGTAGTATTTCCATCTTTCTTCATATGGAGCTATTCGTACTAATCCGCACCGGGTGCAGCTTTTTTTTCCTGCACAAACTAGAGACGGGCTTGTAATCAGTTCCCAATTCGTCTATTCATTTACTCGCAGAGTAAAATATCGAACAGAGAAATTTTGGTTCGAGTATGACTCATGACTTAACGACTGATGTGGTTTGTCGATTTTTGAGTGCTATTTACGAAATTTCTAAAAAAATTCAAAAAATTTTCGAATTTATCTTCGTATTTTCCGGTAATAGTCAAAAGTTCTAACATCATTTCGGTTCTACCTATCGATTCAAAATCACATATATATACATACATATATTTAAGAACCTTTATACAGGGTGCGTTTTTTTTCATTTCGATTTTTGTCAATAACTTTTAAATGAAAACACATTTTATAATTCATATTTTATTTATTGATTATATGCCTTTAACATAATGTGTGCAGAATATGATGTCGATCAAGTGGGTGCCTCTAGCTGTAGTGCAAAGGTAAGCTCTTTTCAGCACATCTTACATAACAATTTCGAAGACTTCTGCTGTAATTTCAGCAATCTCGTTTTGCATCGAAGTTGTGGTTGGTTTGTTGATGTACACCTTTTCATTCAAGTACCCTCATAAGAAGAACTCAGGGAATCGTGAAGAGTTAGCACCATCTGTAGGCCTAAATTGATCCAATTTTGACACAGAAAAAGAAGGTTTTCCAACATGGCCCGATAGAATTAGTATAGTTGTTACAGCATTGCCTATGGTATCTTTAAAGGAATATGGCCCAATAACGCCGCTGGTCGAAATCGCGCACCATAGAGTAACTCTAGGGGAGTGTAGTGGTCTTTGGTATATCAATCGAGAGTTTTCACTGCCCCTATACCGTTTATTAACAAAGCTAGACAAGTCGGAATGTGCCCATAATGATTTTTTTCTAGAAATGGCGGTCGTCTTTTGCGAGCTGTAAAAATCGGACACTCCAATATCGCGTTGATGGTAATTTCTCTGCAACTGTTGTGTCAATTTAGTTTTGATATACATTTTTACATGCTTATAGGTAGATACTATAAGGCAACTTATGCACTCGTAAAAAAAAACCGAACTCGAGATTTTGATCAAAGTTGACATTACGATAATAGCGAAGACCAAAAAAGTGGGTCTCGCAATTCTGTCTGTCTGTTTGTCTGTCTGTCTATTCGACTACAGCTTAACGGCTCGTCCGATTTTCTTTAAACTTGGTAGATATGGGTTTTATTTTGTCCCCCCGGATGTTTTTTGATTTGATTTTTTAAGACCAAGACGGTATCTGTCATACGAATTTTTTTGGAAATTTTATAAATACAAATGTTAAAAAATGGTTTTCGAAAATTGTATTTTTCTCGAAAATGGTTCCGAGAATTTTGCTTAAATTTTTAGTCTTTCGATGAATTTTTCAGATCTATAATTTAATACATAAAAATTTGGAAAACAAGATATTACTGACTGTACCTACCATAGAACCATTTTTTTTAAATTTTGAATTTCTCATTATCGACATAACGGATTTTAATGAAATTTTTCATAGAGATGCTTCTAAAAACTTTAAAAAACATTGCATTTCAACTTTGAAAAAAATTTTTTCTGAATTTTTGAAAAAAAAATTTTTTTTTTAGAAAATTCAATATCTCAAAAATGAGTCAATATTTTTTTTTGGAAATTTAATTTTAATAACAAAGATCTAAAGTTGACGTACCAAGTTTTTTTTTAAATATTTTAAAATTTTTATATAGAAAACCTTATTTTATTAAGAAACCACTACAACGACTTATAATTTTTGTTCTTGCGAAAATTCATATTTGCATAGCATTCTGTTTTTGTCTCTTACTACTAAAAGAATTTAAAAAAATTATGATAATTTTATCCTTATGAACAGTTTTTTCTATAATATCATTCGTTCTTAAAATTCTTAGTCTATTATATAGGAGCAAGTTCGTGCGCCCCAGTCGTGCATTTTATTTTGAGAAGTTTTAGCAAACATGACGGAGAAAATCCCAATTCTTGTGTACTGTGGAATCGATGATGGGTACCCGGACATTAAACAACACCCTGCCTTTCTGCATCAATATTTCTTGGCGTACGTTGGCTAACTTGTAGTACAGTTTTTACTTTATGAGCCAGTTTTTGCAAATTGGATATGGTTTCTAATATAATGTTACCAATATCAGTGCCGGATTAAGCCAGCGCGGGGACTGTAGCAAATTCTATTAAGGGGCCCTTAGACTGTTTTAGGTTAGGTACTTATCAAGTTTATGGTATTAAATAAAACAAAACTTTTCTTGATTTAATTTGGGAAAATTTATAAATAATGCTGTTGATATCGACTTCTCGGAGTAAATCATGTTCAAAATTCATTAAAGTGAGGTGATTAAGGTGTTGTTGGCTCAATTCATTTTTAACACGTTTTAATGTTGAGAAAGATCGTTCACTACTGCAGTTGGTGATCATGAGAGACAAATAAATGCGCAAAGCAATTTCAACGTTCGGGAAACAAGATTGTAAAAAGTTATTTATCAACAGCTTGTAAACCTACATTTCCAGAGCCTCAAGATTCCTGCTGTCAATAATACCAGCCACATCAGAATTGAGCATTGAAGCGAACTGCACTAATTCGTTGCTCAGACTCTCCTCCATCTGCGTAAGCACTTACTATGGTTGCAGATTTTTTCAAAATTTCTTCTGGTGGAAGAGATTTTATATGAAGGTTTTTATAATACAAATTCTATAAACAAATGAAATAAATCAGCCAAGCAGAAGACAGCACTATTAATGGACTTATTGAATTATTGATTCAAAATAGCTTTTATGGCCTTTAGTCCACAAAAATTGGCGTTTCGTCCGAGTGATCGCACATGTACTCATCAGTTGACTGTGAGGACCTTGTCAATACGCAATTTTTATTAAATTCAGTTCATTTTACATCGATTTTTTGACAAAAATCCAATGTGAACTATATCCAACCAAGATTAAAATTGTACTCATTAAAGTTGGAATATTTTGCCCTTGGCTCAGCTTTGATTCTATATGAAGGTTTTTTTAATACAAATTCTATATACTACTGAAATAAATCAGCCAGTTAGAAGATTTCACTATTAATGGACTTGTTGAATTATTGATTCAAAATAGCAAAATATTCCAACGTTAATGATTACAATTTTAATCTTGGTTGGATATAGTTCACATTGGATTTTTGTCAAAAAATCGATGTACGAGTAAGATGAACTGAATTTAATAAAAATTGCGTATTGACAAGGTCCTCACAGTCAACTGATGAGTCCATGTGCGATCACCCGGACGAAACGCCAATTTTTGTGGACTGGACTAAAGGCCAAAATAGCTATTTTGAATCAGGAAGAGATTTTAGCTCTCGGAATATTCCGAAAATGCCAGCAATTTTATGATAACTGTTCTGTTCATACGTTTACCTAAAGCAGTGAGTACGTTATCAATGGTGACAATAAACACCTGCATTTCATACCGTTGTCCAATTTGCGTGTAGTGCGGTGCGAAACATGATTTTTGGTATGACCAGCAGATAGAAAAATAAAATTTTAGTTGATCATTTTGGTGCAAATATTTTCTTCTTAGTAATTGTAACTAAATCTAATACGTAAATAATACTTTTTTATGGTCAGAAAACGTTGGTGCGCGGGGCCCCTAAATGCGCGGGGCCCGTAGCATTTGCTACTCTTGCTTCGTGGCTAATCCGGCACTGACCAATATGATACAACAAGCAAGTCACCTAATTTTCTCCATGTATTTACAATTGAATGATTTTAATAAAAAAGTGTTGCTGTGTTAGATGCTCCATTAAAAATTGTTATCTATACGACTGTCAAATGCCAAGTGACATATTTCATTCACACGAAAATGGCAAAAAAATTAAATCGGCCTGGAATATACATAAAACATACTCTGTAGTACTAAAACTGTTACAGTTATGGGTCAATAAGTCCGTGACTTTTGGAATAAAACACAGATTTTTTGATAAAAAAATAATTTTATTTTTCAACGTAGTCTCCCTTGAGCACTATACACTTTGTCCAACGCTTCTCCAATTTTTTTATCCCTTCCAAAAAAAATGATTTGTCGAGGTCCTTCTTTGTTTGCGAGATGACTTCATCATTGGAGTCAAATCTTTTTCCACCAGGCCATTTCTTCAGGTTTGGGAACAAGAAGTAGTCGCTCGGAGCCAAATCTGGAGAATAGGGTGGATGAGGGAGCAATTCATAGCCCAATTCATGGATTTTTGCCATGGCAACTGCACATGTGTGCACTCTTGCATTGTCTTGGTGGAAAAGAACTTTTTTCTTGGCCAAATGAAGTCGGTTTTTTTTTCAAATCGTCTTCCCTTTTGAAGGTAGTCAATGTGGATTATCCCGCGTGCATCCCAAAAAACAGTCGCCATAACTTTATTGGGTGACAAACCCACCTTGGCCTTCTTTGGCGCCGATTCACCCTTAGAAACCCACTGTTTTGACTGTTGTTTGGTCTCTGGTGTGTTGTGATGGATCCATGTTTCGTCCACGGTTACAAAACGGCGCAAAACTCCATATTGCGATTAAACAACGCCAAACCTTCCTGTGAAGTTGTTACACGATTGCGTTTGTGGTCGACTGTGAGCAAGCGCGGCACCCATCTTGCGGAAAGCCTTCTCATGCCCAAGTGATCATTCAAAATTGAAACCACTGAGCCATGCGAGATCCCTACGGCTTCCACAATCTCTCGCACTTTCAATCTTCGGTCGGCCAATACCATATCGTGAATTTTTTCGATTGTTTCGGGTGTAGAGACCTCAACTGGGCGTCCAGGACGTTCGGCATCTTCAGTGCTTGTACGGCCACAACGAAATTCAGTAAACCACTTTTTTACCATTGAAATCAATGGTGCAGAGTCCCCATAGTATTTATCAAGCTTAGCCTTGGTCTCGGTAATGGTTTTTTTTCGCAAGAAATAATGCTTAATAAGCACACGAAATTCACTTTTTTCCATTTTCTCCTCAAATTAGTGAGTAGTCTGATAAAAATAGCTGTCAAACACAAACTAACTGACGCAGCAAGTTTAAATTTTGACAGGAGTCAACTGACAGATGCCTGTTGACAGGAGCAGTGTTGCTGTTTCAGTAAAGAGGTCAGAAATTCAAAAAGTCACGGACTTATTGACCCGCCTTTATTTTCTCTTTGGGAAAAAAATCATCTAATAATATCAAAAATTAGTTCGTACCCTAAATATCAAATTCCATTGAATGATGAAAACGAAATATTTGTTGCTGGTGAAAAACCTTTAAGAATTTAGAATTTAACTTTCTCGCTCAGAGAAAATCAATTTCAGTTTTTTTTTTGGATCAGGCTTGGATCGAAATACTCTAAGAACGTCAAATTCCAACGAAGCATTTATGGCTGCGACAATCCAAGAGAATCTTATTGGTCTTATAGACAAATATTAAAGAGTCTTTAGTCTGATGATTTTCATGTACGAGTATGTATAAAAACAATCTATATCTATTTATTCATATCTTCCATAAATTTTGAGTATTTTAAAATCCAGTTTTTGATCTTAAAAATTGTACACTATTCCTTAGCCTTACATAACTGGTCCATTTGGAGAATAATTATGTCATAAAATTATTCAAAAGATAAACATTATATAAAAAGTCTGAAGTTGCCCAGACATTTATGAATAATTTATTTATTTTTCAACAAAATATTTATCTTATATCTAATCTATTTGTATCAATTTATTGTTTTGACATGTTATTCAAATCAATTCAAATAAACTATTAGGTATATCAAAAATTCAATAAGTTTTAAGTCTAGATTTGTTCAAGTAAAACTAGATCATTTTGAATAAATAAGGCGCTAATATTAACAAAAGAAAACAAGTTCAACAAACTTAAGCTGCTTCATAAATTTTCTAGAAAAATGTATTCCACTACGTGATCTATTATATTTTTCTTTATACAAAAATGCAAATTATGAATACATTGAGCATTCTTTAAAGCAATAAAAGTTCATTGAACAAATACAATGCATAAGCAAATTTAACTTTAAAACTAAATATTGCTCTTTGTAAAATCCCAAGTTAGACTTAGTCAAATGACTTTCTCTCAATATTCAAAATTTAACAAGATTTAAATTGATTTTTACTTTTATTTTCCATAAACAAAGATTGTTCCAAATGCTTAAAATTTATGGAATGTAATTTGGGATTTGAAGTTCATCCATTCAGTTATCAGCAGATCTATGCACAGACCATGATGCTCATTTTGTAGGGTGAAAGTCTGAGACTAAGGCAATATAATCTACCATTGATTAAAGAATGTCGTTGAAAACTCCATTAACAAACCCTTGGCTATCGAAATCTGTTTCACAACCTACATCATTTGGCATTATCTTGTTCATCAAATAAGGAAAATGTTTTTAAGAAATAATTTGTTGTCTTCTTAAAAGCCTCCGCAATTTGAGGCCAAAAGAAAGCCACACATCAACCGCACACCACATGGCTTCTTGATATGGCTAGTCACTAAAGTGCAAGCATTTTCCTTCTTTCCAATGAGAACAACCCCAACGACTCGACTCAACTCGACTCAACGCAACGCTACGACAACGGTCCATATTTTCTGTTCATGATTTTCCGATAATAATTGGATAATGTTGGGTAATTTTTCCTCATTTTCTACATCAAAATAAATAAAAGAAAAAAAAAAACTAAACGAACATTACAAGCCTACAATTGAAATGGATCCAAACCACGCGACATATTTATCGATTTCATTTCATAGATACAAATGAGGACAGCACAAAATCGACCGCAGACCGCCATCGCCAGCAAGACTTTGGCTATCTAAAGCTAATTTCTCCTCTATGTCCAAAGCCTACATTAAAAATATTATTACGACAAAAAAACACACAAATTATGATGAAACTTTTGCGACCATGTAAGCGCTATAGTCTTTGATCTTTTAGCCTCATTGGAGCAGAATGTAACTACAAGAAGAAAACAACATACAAAAAATTAAAAAAAAAATAATAAATAAGATACTCTTGTTCTACAAGACACAAAAATATATTTAACGAACACAAATCGAAAAATTGATTGCGTATCTGTGGCATGTGAATTAATGCGTAAGTAGGCCGTGGATATGTAGGTACACGCACAACTGATCGTTGAGTGACAAAAGATACTTCTTTTTTTTTTTTATATTCTCAAAGACTTTTTACTCAATTTTGTATGTTTTTTTCTTAAAAATAAAATTCGTTTTACTTTATCTTGTTTCAAGTAGTTTTTCTATACTTGCGAGTTATGAGTAGCATTTTTAAATTTGGGGCATATTCAGAAGCTGTCCATCATCTTTGAAAGTTTTAAAGTACGAAGAAAAGTAAAATCCAAAAAATAATAATAAATAAACATGTTTAACAACGTCTGCACATCGAGAGTATACAGATACCTAGTACTTCATTTTCCCCACTGGTATCTTTTTTTTTGGGGTTTTTAGCACATCTCTAGAGAGAAACTTTTTTGTTGAATTTTTCTTCTTTTTTTTTTTTTTTGGATAAATATGTCAGAAAAATCAACTTGCCTAATTGCTGCAAATGATAATAAGATTTATCTTGTGGGGTCTTCGTTTTGCTTTTTTTTTGTTGAAAGGAATTTTAATCTTTTGTTTACCATCGGTATCATTAAAATTTTTGTATTTATTTCAGTGAAATATTTTTAAGGCCTGGCATAGACGAATTACGCAAAACAAGCTTTTGCTTATACTAGAGATTATACTTCAAGAGATTCTCTGTATAAATGAGCCACATCCCAGATTTCGTTCTGTTCTAACAAATTTATACACCCAGATGTACCATAGCAGAGCATTTTTTATTTGAATGTTCTTCATCCTCTAACTAAGCCCAATTGAACTTACATCGCTTCTTTAAAAGGTCATGGAAACGATGGTAAATTTTAAGTTCAAGAAATACTTTGATCAATGGGAGCATCTCAATGACCGGCAGTATGGATTTCGTGGCAAAAGGTCATCTGGTAATCTGATGCTACATCTCACCAAACAGTGGCACATATCTTTGCATGGTTTTGGGGAAAGTAAGATTATTGCACTTGATATGTAAAAAACATTTGATAGAGTTTTGCATCAAGTTGTTTTGTCGAAAATGCATGCATTTTGTATTGATCAATCTCTTCTTCATTGGATTAGAAACTACCTTTCGAATCGCTCAGTAAAAGATGTATTGGACGGTTTTAAGTCTGTTATTGATAAAATAAATGATGGAATGCCACAGGGCTCCGCTTTGTGTCCGACTCTCTTTCTCATATTCTTTAAAGATCTGAAGCTTCTAATCCATTTATGTCTCCTGTCGTTAGTGCGGAGCTCAACCCCCCCCCCCCCCGGCGCTATTCATGAGCGCCACTTGCTTTGAGAAAATCGAACTGCTCTCAGTTATCGAAATGTGCATTACAGACCACTTTGTGTGGAATGATAACATATTTGATATGGCTAAAAAACGCTGCCAAGTGTATGGGATACCTTTAATGTTCTATAATGTTCTAGTGAACTAGTCAGTTCCATTCTGAACCTCAAACGTTATACTCATGCTTCAGGAAATGCCCATCAGTTTAACCTTGAGTCCAATTCGGTACGTATATGTGCTGTGAAATTCAGAGATTCTTTCTTTAGGCGAATCGAATTATCAGGGTCGGTATTCGCCTCCCATAGCGATATTCGGACAATCTGCATCGGTATCGCCTTTTAAATCCTTTTCAACATTTTAAAGATAGTCATAATCCCCCTAACCCGTTCTTATATTTACAAACAAATTAGGGAATCAATTTAAATAGTCTAATGTCTAGGAATTAAACTAAATAATTTTCAAAAGGTTACATTTTTAAAGTAGTTTATTAAGTTGGTGTCAAAAATTTTTAAACGAGCATTGTGAAATTAGTAATAATAAGCTGTCAAATTCATTATATCAAAATATTGAAAACATCTTCTGAGCATATGGTTGCTAAACTTAGGATGTTCAGAATAAATACTATGCACGACTGGGTTTTCCGAACTGTGTCTTGTAGTTCAAGGATTTTTGTACTTTGAGCCAATGTCTATTTTGTACAACTTTGACTTAAAATAAATTTCATAAAAATTTACTAATTGAACATTGACTCTTTCAGAAACAAGGTACAATTGAATTAAATTCAATCACTCCACTTAAACCGAAATAATTTTCTTACCTTCATGGTACAGATATGTATTGAAAGAATTAAGTATATTAAGTTAATGGCACTGTCGCATAACGAGAAAATCCGAGATAGTAAGAAGTACTAATAAATTGATTTTATATTCGCTTTTTACTTCATTAACACTTTTTAGTTTAAGAAAATTTTGGGATTTATTTATATTTGTATTAACTAGAAGCAGTTTTGAGCAAAGTTGGAACTAAATTGGTCGAACCATTAATGCAATATTTGAGTCGAAAATAATTTAAAAATCAAACAATTTTATCGAACGTGCAAAAACTTCTACATCCGTTGTTTGCATCCTTCTCGACAAATATAAAACCTTGTTTTATTACTGTCATAAAGAAAAATACGTAATAAATATTCTAGATGGGTTTAAAAAAAATTTAAAATTTCTTCTCCAAGAAATCGCATTAAAATTCTCTGTTTGGAATAAAAAGCAAACCCAAGAATTTATTTTTATAAAGTGTGTTTAATGTTCTTAAGCAAAAAACAAATTGTTTTTTATGGAATTTTAAGCTATTTAATATTATAGATTTTCAAATATTTGTAGCAAAAGCATATAAGCAATAGCGATCTATATTTTGATATAAAACACGCTGTATAACTCAATCAGGGACTGCGATGTAATACCATCTCCGAAATGGAAACCATCATAAACGTACGACAAAATGTTTGGAGGCCTAGAAGATTCAAGCCTTATGAGCTGATCGTCTAAAAGCTATGGGAATGTATTAAAAGTATTAAACTTCCACCAAAGTAAATGAAGGAATACAAATAATCTTTCATAGATTATCCCTGACCTTGGTGGTTTTCTTGCGCTAAAGGTCACACATTACTTAGTACCGAATATTTCCTAGGTTATTTGAAAGATTTGCACTGATAAAACATTTTTTTTAAATCATGAACTTATTTTCCAGATATGGAATTTTCAAAATAATTTTGTTCTTTTCGTCAAAATTCTAAAATATTTTTGTTCAAGAAAATATATGTATATACATATGTGATTCTATTTTATATACCATTGACAACTTTTGTTTTGCAATTTTTGTTTTGATTATTAATAGTACCGCGAATACAACTATTTATTTACTAAAAGGATTTTTACTACCCTCACAATGTTATGTTTTAACAGAGTGCTATCGTTTAGGTCAAATGACGAGGCTTTAATACTTTCAGGGCTTCAGCCTTTTGCTCGGTGATATTTCTTGTTATAAAAAGTGCTTCCGATCTTGCCGTTCGAAGTCTACAGAAAATTAATCGCGGAAAAAATCACTATATTATTTTTGTAAAATTTTAAACGTGTTCTTATATTTGTATTTTTTAAAAATATTTACTGTGCATTATGACTGAGTTTCTTGAAACGGGATGTTAACTTACCTAAAAAGAGAAGAAAAAAAAAATATATATGAATAACACATGTAAGGAAAGGGAAATAATAAAATAAAGTTTTAAAATATACAAACTTTTTTTTTATTATTATATTTAATAACTTAATAACTGTATTCACAAAAATGTAAATTTTAAGAAAATAATTAAGTTTTGTCGAAAGTATCTCAGTGTAATCGAAAAAGACTCAGATCTCAACCAAACAAAAATGTGGGAGCATTGGCGCATTAGCTTCTGAAGATGATATGTCTAGGTTGAAATCCCAGTCAACGCCAACAATTAATCGATTTAAACTTAAAAATATAAAAGCTAAGCACCACTTAAAGCATTAAAGTATGATCAGCTTTGCATCCGTGAAATAGATATAACTCCGGCCTATTCACGTAGTGGTAGTTCATTCGAGTTATTTTTTTTTAATATTTAAGCCTTCAATATTGAAATAACATTGTATATACAAAATTTCAATAAAAATTATAATTGGTCTTTCAAAAAAATATTAAGCAAGCTTTCCAAATTCAATATTTTGAAAATTAGTGAACGAATGTTTTTGACATTATGTCCTCCAATGTAAATATTAAATATTTAAAATTGGGATAACAATTGTTTTAAGAATAATTTTAAAGAAATTTCGTATGAAAAAAAAACTTGGTACAAAGGGGTTTTTAAATTTTGTTGGCATAAATTCTTAGTTTTTCAATTATTTTTAAGAGTTGTTTTAGTAATGAATTTTAAGCATTCCAATATTTTTTTTTAATGAAATTCCTGATTTTATGTATACAATTTTTAATACTAAAGTACTTGTACATAAGAGCAAGTAAGGATGATCCAGTAGTGCATTTAATTTTTTAGTTTTCATATGCACATTACTTAAGATTTTTGAAAGCTTGCTTATACAAAAATATTTAAATATAAACTCGTTAACAAAGTACTTCTCATTCAAGCCAAAATTTCTGAGATATTTTTCTGAACATTAATTGCGAAGGTGCTAGACATTATAGACCCACTTTTTTGTTTTAACTATAACATTAAGAACACAAGTTTAAAACAAATATTTTACACCAGGGAATTTTTAACATTTTTTTTAATTCAAAAATCAAAAAATCATTCGAACAAAAGGAATGTTATTAGAGAAATACTGTTTTTAAATGACTTAAACAACTCCCTTAGTATAGTTGAAGCTAAAAATAGGATGCCATGTGGTTCAAACAAATATTAGTTTAAGTCGTTGTAGTGGTTTCATAAAAAAATAAGCAAAATAGGTATCGAATTTTCCAACAAAAATTGATTTTATTTTTTCAAAATTTAAAAAAATATATTTTTTTCTGAAGTTTTGTAATGCAATGTTTTTCGAACTTTTTAGAAGCTTCTCTATAATTTTTTTTATTAAAATCCCTTATGCCAATAGTGGGAAATTCAAAATTTGAAAAAATGGTTCGATGGTAAGTCAGTAATATCTTAATTTAAAATTAAAATTAAATTAAAATTTTAAACAAATAAAAACTCTAGGTGCCGTTTTCGAGAAAAATACGGCTTTGGAAAACCTTTTTTAAAAATTTTTTTCACATCTTATAGATTGTATTAAGAAACTTTGTGAAGTTTAAAAAAAGCATAGAGTAGGGCATAGAGTTTTTTGAAATATTATTTTGAAAAAAAAAATTTGAAATCCCAATAATATTCAATTATTTGGGGAGCTTTAGCGTACAAAAATTTATAAAAATTGGTTGTATAGTTTTTGAGAAAATAAAAAACAAAAAAATGGTTCCAAGGGAATAAAATGAAATTTTCTGAATTTTATTTTAAAAAATCTGTGGAACAATAAATTTATAAAATTTCGAAAAATTCGTATGGCAGTTACCGTCATTTTTGGTCGCTAAGTTTCAAGACCTAAGAAAAATAAGGAAAAATTTAAAAACGATATCTACAAAGTTTAACGAAAATTGGTCACTTTTTTCGTCTTCGCTATCATCGTTATGTCAACTTTGATCAAAATCTCGGGTTTGATTTTGTTTCACGAATGCATAACTTGCTTTATAGTACCTATAAGTCGCTAAGTTTTAAGTCCTGAGAAAATTGGCTAAGATGTTCATGCTAAAACGAGAATCAGTTTCTGACATCAGAAAAATTCGTAACTGAATGGGATTTGCATTTTATTGTTCCACAAAATCTAAAGCTTACAAAACAAAAGTTGCCGTAATCTCCAATACTTCCCCAATCCATCATGCTTATTTTATTTTGTAAAACTATATTTTTTCAACTTCATTTAGACGGAGAGAAAAAGTGTGTAAGACAAATATTTTTAGCTTACAATTGTCAACTTTTGTTGTCAAAGTTCCAACTCTATGTAGTGCCTTAAAATGTAGAGTAGATGGCAGCATAGTTTAACTAACAACACCCAAAAGGACTTATGACAACAATAAGATAAAATAAATTGATTGTCAAAATGTGTGAAATCGCTTTAAAGAACAATAAAACGCAAGGCACAGCCAGTAACAAATAATTGAGATGTCAAAACTTAATTTTCTTGTAATATTACTAATATTGATACAAATTTCGTATAAATGTATCTATGTAGGTGAAATGTTTGGGGATGAAAATTGTATTGCTTTGCCAAGAATACAAAATTAATTTCTATAAACCTGCCGAAATTGACGAAAAATCAAAGTCACTTCAAAGTTTTTGGTTGTGGATTGGTTAGTTAAGCCCACTTTTTGTTTTTGTATAAAATATTTTTTTTTTCGAATTTTTAATGAAAATCTAAACACATTTCACTTAACCCCGTCGCTCTTCACAACTTGTAAAATGAAGAGCTGTCATTCCGCAAACACTTTCTATTTACCTATTGCTATCAAGGGACCTTAATTTGACACATCAATCAACAACAAAACAGTACATGTAAACAAATTATTGTCGTTTGGATATCAAAGTGATAATTTAATAGAAATTCTCTCCTTCGTCTGTGTATATCAATCAACCTATTTAAACTTATTAAATAGTTAGGACTAACTAAGCAATCCCTTCCGATGATTTATGTCTACAAAAAAATCACCTTTTTTCGTCACAACAGGCCCTTGAATAATTTGAAACCTTTTGCTGCCTGTCACGCGTGCCACTATGGCAATGACAATGTTAGCTAATTAGGTTGACAAAGTCCCCTTAAACTGTGGTTTAAATGTCAATGTTAACAAAAGAAACAAGATAAATGGTGTAAGTATTTAAGTATTTCTTCAGTAGGTCAACTTCTGACACTCAATACTTTCCTTAGGGCTTAATTTCACTTTTGTAGTAGGTAATCAAGCCGTTCCGGAACCAAGAAAAACCATCATTTATTGATTCAACAGGAAAACACTTGTCTAATCAAAAACCATAAGCATTCACATAAATTGAAATACGGAAACATCTATGAAGAGTTGTCGACAGAAGTGGGTTTTACCTGTCCAACATTCCACCCAAACTTAAAAGTTATTCCCAGTATAATTTATAGTCAATATTTAATCTTGATTAGGCAGTTATTTTTACATAATAATCGTTTTGTAAGTTATAATATCTCTTTGCTTGCGTCAAGCTAATAAATAGATTCAAGTTACAAGTTACAAGTTTGGGCATTTATTCGATTAGTGGGGCTTTGTTAATTATATTCAAAGTTGTTCATTGTGGGTAACTCGGGTAGTAAGTTGCTTGCTTCGAATTATATCACGTGTAGGTAGTGACAGTGAAGTAGTTATTGTGGGTAAGTTAGGTATTTATTTTTGTCAACTTTGTGGGGTCTTTGAGCAAACCGAGTAGGAACCCCTTCGTTTTTATGATAATAATTCAATAAATAATTCATGTGTGGATAAGGAATTTGTGTGGGACTGACATTTAAGATTGTGGTTTAGGGTTTCTATACTTATGCGGGTTTATCTATAATAAGACTCTAAATTAATGACATTAACTCAGAACTTTGTAAAAAAATACCTAATATGAGGGCTAACATTTTTGTTTTTATTTGCTTGTTAGTTTTTTTTTCTGTTTTGTCATTGACACTTTATTGAACATAAAATTGTGTTAAGTGGAAAGAAAGCAATATTTACATAAAAGCAGATCTTAAGTTTTTGATTGACTGGCTCGTTGGATTTTCTATTGGATTTATGTAAATTAGGTGAAGACATCACCCACTCAAATATCCGTCACACTAATCTATACAAACTTTCTCTATAACGTAAGAGTCTTGAAGATTTTATTCATATTAGTATGTACTATTGTACTCGTAGGATAAAACAAAAGTCATTAAAAAAAGGAGTCCCTTAAATTAAGAGTCTACTATTTTACAGTACATATCTTTAGATTCGAGTTTTTTGTTAATCTTAAAAATTGATTAGTGGGCTAATTGAAAGTAGCTAGAAATTTGAATTTCTCAAGTTTTACGAGCTCGGAAAATTAAATTTGTTATCAAAAAAAAAAAAATTGACGATAGTATAATCAATTACAGTAGATGACTGAAATAAGTGTATACGTAAAACTCTATAAGAACTATTTAATCGATGCGAATATAGTGATGTAAATTTTGTTTGTAGAATTATTTTCAGCTTCAAAACTCAACATACGAGTTTTGTTGATTTGGTAATGAAACTGATAAACAATACAGGCTACAGTCTGATCGGGAGCTTGATAGTTCTTGAATAATTCATAACTATAACAGAAATTATAAATAGGAATAAAGATCATATAAAACTACTTACAGTCATCTGGGAATATATTAAGGTTGAGCAATAATTATAATAAGTTATTTCAAGCACTTTTCTATGTTTAAATATCACACCTGGGGCCTATTGCACCAGTTTACAATTCATAACCACAAATTTGTTATTGTAATCTACAAACACAAATCCTGTATACGATTTTTTGTTGCACCATGTTCAAATGAGTGTGTTAAAAAATTTGTAGAAAAATTTACACGCGATTTTTCACCTGTAGAATTTTTTCACAAACTGAAATAAATTTGTGATCGCTGCATTATGGTGCAACAGAAACCCACAAAAAAAGAACGATTTTCACAAATTGTAGCTTGTAATTAACAATTAAAACTTTTTTCTTGTGCAACGAAAAATTCTATTTTTCAACAAATTTGTGACTTTTAATTCACAAGTACAATTTTTGTTTAACAAAAAAATTACAAATGAAAAAGTCTCGATTTTTTACAAATTTGTTAAAAAAATGCTTGTAATCACAATATTGTAAGATGGTGCAATAGGCCCCCGATTGGTATATTAAACGCCTTAAACCACTACAAATTTAAGATAATGATAAAAGATGACGAAATACCTCTTGATGTAATAGTAAGTGCTTTGGACTATTAAGTGAAACGACTTGGATCTATTTCTAGAAGCTATCACATAGATCTAAAAGTTCTTTGTTTAAGGGAACTAACCGAAAGGACTTAAACCAATTCGTTTTCAAAGCAAATCTTCTAGCGAAGCAGTTCGCTACAAATTCTTAGCTCACAGAAAGAGTCATGAATCCTCGGCGACTATATGCGAACAATCTTCTTTCGCACTCGTGCTGTTACAAGAGTCCTAAAAGATCTTGGTATACATAAATAATCCTCTGGGTACGGATGGTATACCAGCCATTGTTGTGAAGAGGTGTTCTTCCATTCTGGTTAAGCCACTGAGTTAGCTTTTCCATCTTTCCTACTCTACTGGCCTTTTTACGAGTGGATGGAAAACTGCAATATTCATCCAGTCCTTACAAATCTTCCTCATCCTCTATCTATGAACCGATTGCAATGTCCAGAATCTCTCAAAGGTCATGGAAAGTTTTTTTTTTTTTCAAAATTATAGAAAACCTTTTTTTTTTCTCAAAAACTGTTTCATAGATTTTGTACAAGCATTGTGCAGATCTGTTTTTTCATCAGACAGGTGGTTAAAGTATTCAATCTAAGGATTTGTCCTCTCTATAGCATCTTGTTTCAGCATACATATATTAGCCATATCAGGTAATATAAGTTCTGTTGGACCACCTATTGCATGCACGTTAGCCTTATAGTTTCCTTAAATGTCCCTAATATGCTGGCACCCAAAAGAGGAGAATATTAAACTGCTGCGCCAACATCAGTTAATATCAGTTAAGGTTGGTTAAGAGTTAAGTAAGAGATCGAATCCAATAATTTAATAGCCACTTGACTAAAAGATGCGGATATCAGTCGTTGAAAACACGTTTTCTTAGAGCCAAGACAGAACTTCTTTAATCACCCTAAGTTCCACCGGGAACAGGGTACTATGAAAGACATTGTTTTAGTCTGTATATTTAGTAGTCTGTATGTATTTGTGAGTATATTCCCCCACCAACATCTTCATTAGTTTTCATTTCGTCAGAATAAAAAATATGGATGTAATCATCTTCCAAGAAATCTCATAGCTTCCCAGAAAGATCTGGAAGGAATGGTGAACGGCAAGTTTTGGCCAAACTGTAGTTTTGGGATAGAATAGCCAATTTCTTTATTGATTCATTCTGAAGAAACTTTTAGGCAAGCGCCGCGGCGCGGCGTACCCGCCCCTGTGCGTCTGTTTCCTGAAAATACCGAAGGGTGATAGATGGAACAGGAGTTCTAGTGCTCTGCTTAAGAACAGTCCTTATTCTCAACTAAAAAGTACTTTCTTTTAAAATTTTATAAATTTTCTTAAAAAAAATATATATTTACCCAATCTTCTATACCATAAAGAAAATAGATTTCATTTAAAGAAAATTACGTCCATCTTGAGAGACTTTAATATAAGCCTCGTTTTATTATCATTATCACTAATGATCCATATAGATTAGCCCTTGAAAATAAAACGATACGGATCAAAGTGACAGTAGTGTGGTATGCTCATCTCTTGTCTTCTTCTTGTCTTTTTTCTTAACACTGTAGTTTACACTGCCTTACCTTAAAAATCCATCTACCCGCCGGAACTAATTTTTTGATCTTTGAAATAGATCGAGATAGAGAGCATGATCCCAAATTGTTTTTGTAATACATAATAAAAATTTATCCAGATCCGGATCCATATATATCAGTAGATAATAAAACGCACCTTTTGTCTACCTTACCGACAAGGTCTTTACATTTCACCACATTTCGTAAGCTCTTTCTTAAATTATACATATAAGATCCATTATAGCAAACCCAAAAAGCTACTTATTTAAAAAATAAATAATAACTAATTGTTTAGATACTTTCATGCGGATCACTTATGCCACTTCTGACACTTGCACCTTGTGCACCTTTGCTTCTTGGTCATTGAGTTTAAAATAGGAAATAATTTACATAAACTAAATATGTAGAACGAAAAAGAAGAACTTAAAAAATAATATTAGATCAAACTAAAGTCATTCACCAATTCCAGAAGTTAGAGAATTTGGCGATTCATTTTGCTCAATAATTTCTTTCCCTTCAGCAAAATATCGAGTCCAAACAGCTCATAATAATTAAGAAAACTTTTCTGCTGGAAAATTTTATTTATTTATTTTTTTTTCTGGTGGACAGAAGTCACTTCACTTCAGCGAAGGTCTGGAAATTAATTGGCTGCCTCAAGCCACATACAGTGCGGTTAAAAGAGATTGCTGGCTTAGTCAATATAAGGTCCAAAAATATAAATAAAATAGTCCCTTGAAAAGGGACATCTTTAAATATTTCCAACCTTACGTCCGCAGAAGGTATGTTGTGATAATATTTTTCTAGGCCAGAAAAAAATAATCATTTCTCTAAAACAACCGTTTTTGCAAATTATTCCTAGCGATTTCAATTTCAAAGAATAACACACAACATGGGACCTAAGCAAACAATTCTTAATAATTATTTTGTCATATCTAAAAATATCTTTTTGTCTTTGAAAAAATAAAAACAGAACCTTGTTTAAATATTAACCTTTCCTTCCATTGTTTTTAAAAATTCTTGTTTGCATAGGTATACGTATATTGTTGAAAGGGTTTTTCCCATATTCAAGTTAAATCTGTTTTGAAAAATAAAAGCATTGAACAAAAATATTTTACATACTCGTACCTATTTCAAATGAAATTAAACAAGGGAATAATTAAAAACGTCAAATTTGATTGCGAGAAAAATATCTCATGGCTGGAAATAGATTTTCGTAAATACAAAAATACATGCAAATATTTCTATTGGTATATTTTCTATTCAACTTAACTAGAAGAGCTATCAAGCACAAACACTAATTGTTAGCTTAGCAATAAAAAAAACTGCATTTTGCAAACGATTTATTCAAGCTGATTATGGAATCCGTGACGATTTACTCCCGGAGGATCTTTTCACATTTCTTTTAAGGCAATTGCGTTTGAATCGAATAATTTGGGTTGTATCCACGACACGTTCTGGTGAGGATAAGAAAAGAAAATATTTGCATGAAGCCTGGAGGATCAACTGATTCATAGGTTCAGAAATCATATTCGGGGAGAAAGAGTAAGGTTGACTCCCGTAGATGGATTTTTGAATCGGCGTGATTAATAGATTTTTGAAAACAAGAATTTTCAAACAAGGTTTTAAACAAATTGGGAGCTGAAGCTGCAGGAGCTTGAGCGAGGGAAAAACAATGATTCGACACCTTCTATGACTTCTATGAACATGTCCTGCTGTATCCATATATCTGGGACACTCTTAATGCCAAGGTTTCCTAGTGATTTGATACGAACAGATGTAAGCATAAAAGACTTTAAATTCAATAAAACCCCTTATTTTTCTTAAACGCGATTCACTCGGTATTAAGTAATATTATGATGTATGTAGATTTTGAAAGTTTTTTCTTATAATTTGCACATTCTCGAGGGTTATGTTATAGTGTAGCACAGTGTGAGCGTTAAGTTAAAGTGCAGTGGATTTAATAGAAGATGCACCTAATCTTGAAAGCTTTAAGTCCGCAATAAAAAGACAACTTTTGAAAATTCAGGTATTCCATATTTAAGTAGCTAGTAAAGCTAAAGAACCTCTATAAAAGAAGGTACATCTTAAGTTGATCTCAAGAGTAGATTGATTTGGGTTCATAGCTAGATGAGTATTACGGTCCAATTGTTTGAGGAGATGAAAACAGCAGACTATTTCAATTCAGCACTATCGATAGAAAAAGTCAATGAAAGTGAAAGAAAACGACAGTTTAAAGGCTCTGATCTGGATTCTAACCAACAGATTTAATTGTTCAATAGGAGTTGGTACCTACCAAGTTTTGGGCGGGTGTATGCTTTGTATGGTGTATGGTAGCGAAATCAAAAAGGAACAACAATTTGTGTAGGAGCTCTCTTGAATTTGAAATGACATTGTATATACAAATTTTCGAAATATGTAATATTTTTTGGATTTTGAAAAAAAAAAAAAAATATTTGTTTGAAAAGGGTTTGGTTACAAAATCCCACATCACAAAATCCCGAATCACGAAGTCCCGAATCACGAAATCCCGCCGTTTCAATACTAAATTGACAACACAGTATGGATTTTCAATTCCATAGTAATGGTGACTCCAATCAATGAGAAGCAACGAGAACGAAGTTTCCTACTATTGTACTTTAATATTCAACACGAAGAAGACCGCTCTGATTTCGTTAATTTTTAACGAGCTCTGAATGGCTTAAAGCTGAAGACAAGTCCAAAAAAGTATAAGTATGAAGTCTTGAAAGTATTTTGAGTCAAAAAAATAAAAAAAAAATAAAAAAAAGTTTAAAAAACAAATCATGTGATACATCACTCATCATCATGCAGCACGAATATGCAATTTTTACCTCGCTAAGATGCCTAGTTTAGCCAGAAATCACGTTTGAAAATGTCAACTTTGAGGGGTCTACGAAGCTCCGTTTAGCCGCAAATCGCGTTTAAGGATACAAATTTGTTTTTCGTTTCATGCGATACGTGGATTGAAAGGTGGCACTTCCTAGAGCACGAATATGTATTTTTTAATTTTCTAAGATGCTTGGTTTAGCCACAAATCACATTAAAAAAATGTGTCAACTTTGATAGGTCTACGGCACTTAGTTTGCCAAAAAATCGAATTAAGAGATATAAAAATTTGTTTTTCTTATAATATATGTCGTGCTTGCAGTTTTTGTTTAATATACAAACAGTACTTTAGGTGGCCACTCCGCGGGACTTAAGGATTTTAACTCCCTTTTTCGGGGACACACCGGCTCACGCGACTCTGTCGCTCCGCTTAGGGTATGTAAAGAAGTCGCCTGGCAGGCGCCAATGTAAACAGTTTTTTTGATTAAAAGTACCTTGGGTGGCAAATTTTTGTCAAGAAATATTTTTGAAAGAAAATGTCCAGAAAAATATGTATGAAAAATCAAAATTTCTTCAAAAAAAATTGTTGACAAAATGTCCAAAAATATTTTTGGCAAAAGTACAAAAATATTTTGGTCAAATGTCCAAAAATATTTGGCCAAACCATTGAAAATAATCTTATCTCTCTAAAGATGGAGGAGGTTTACCTCCTCGGAATTCTAACAAGAACTGAATTTTTCCCGAACCAACATTTCCTTAAATTCCTTCCATTTGTTTAAAAATAAATCAAAATAAATTATTTTATTAATAGTACTAAGATAGTATTGAAAATCCCGCCAAATATTTCTAAAAATATCTGTCGGCGGGATTTTTATGTTTATTTTCGGCGGGATTTCGTGATTCGGAACTTTTTGTGCCAGGAGATTTCGTTACTCTTCCGTTTGAAAAATATATAAATTGCATATATGTACATACGTAATGTTTCATAGAAACATGATAAGATACTCCATAAGACAATTTGCCTAAGCAATTTGACTGATTTTCTTCAAATTCTTCAAAAATTATGATCCAAATTTTAAGAAAATTGGTTTACCCTTTTAGGTACTAGATTGAAGTAAAGTAAACGTAAAACGGCTATTTATTCAAAATTTCTACTAAACACCCAAAATATTGTTAAATACTTAAATTTGACATTCCAAATTTTTTTTAAGAAAAATTTTAAAGAAAATTGTAATAATAATTGTAGTAATAAAACTATATTTTCAACTTGTTTTTGCATAAATTCATATTTTCAAGTCTTTAAATCCGACGCAAATTATCTTATGTATTTGAACTAACTAACTAACTACATGTTTTTATTTTTATGAACAATTTTTAAATGAGCACATGCAATCCAGTCGTTTATTTTTAAAGATAAAAATTATAATACCTGAAGTTTTTTTTTTAATTTTAGGAAATATTTTTTTAAAACTAAGACAAACAAATTCATTTTACCAAGTTCATGGTTGACCGAAATTCCAAAAAAATGGCTATTAATTACCTCCGATAAATCCGTTTTTGGTTTTCAATTTTCTCAAGAAAACGATTTTTACAATTTTTTTGTTAAAGTTTTGTGAATTCAAATTTCTGGAGCAAATTTTTTTAAATAAAAAAATCCAAATTTTATGTCAACAATCCCATATTTAAAAAACAACATTTTTTTTTAATTTAACAATTTATCGGTTTTAGTACTACTATCTACAAAATGTATGCCTTTTTATCTTAAAAGAAGGGAACTCACCATACAAATGTTAAAAGTGTATTTGAAAACCATAATTTTCTCGAGAAGTGCACCAAGAATGTTGATAGTTTTTTTGCTTAATTTTTACGATCTATAATCCAATAAGAACAAATTTGAAGTTGAGTCATTATTGACAGTTCCTACGATAGAACGGTTTTTTCTTGTAATTTTAGACTTTCACATCGACTCAACGGATTTTAATATTGTAGTCTTTTAGAAAATGATTTTTATGCTTTTGAACATTTTTCTGTAATAATATCCATTCTTAATTTCTTAAACATATGACCAATTTTGTGCAACGCAGTCGTGCATATTTTAAATTTTTATAACCGCTGAAGTTACAAAATCGAGCAAAAAACTAGTGTTAGGTGACTAAGTTCCTAGTCCCTAGGACCCCCATTTCAGCGAAAAAATTAACTTCAGATACGAAGTACAATTTTGGACAACCGCATACACTTTCAGGCTTTGGACCATGCCAATCCACACAAAGTTTACTGTGGCAAATATCATACATAAAGTCAGCGTTTGATGTGGATTTTGAATAAGCTGTACCATCTTTCCGCAATTTTTTCGAAACTGATGGTGGTATTGTCGAATTGTTATTGTTCTAGTAAAAAAAAAACAATTTTGGTATATACTCGTAGTGACTTTGATCATATTGGGTTCGAAGTTTACTACTAAAAGACCTTGAAGTCGTTATCCAGAAGTTAACATTCTAAGTAAATATGACTGTCCCTTAAGACAGCTGTTATATTTGTCAGATCGACACGCCTAGCCGCAACCACTAAAACCTTTTCCGACGTAATATTATATTTGATTTAAACTTAAACAACTTGCATAATAGTTTCCAGTATTTGTCCTATCGATGAAATTCCAAGCTTGAAAAAACGGGCTATAAAAAGCATAGTTCAAAAAAATTTAAAATAATTAATAAATAAAATTGTTTTCGTTTCCGGTCAACAAAGCTAACAAATTCATCAAAAAAAAAATGCTAATTGGTGTTTACAAAAATTTACCACACCACGGCATTAAACAAATAAATTAAATTCGCCATCGTCAAACAACAGAGGAGTCCTGTTTTTTTTTTGGAGATAGATATAAAAATCCCAATGAATTGTTGTCATAATTCCATCCATGCATCGATTCATCCGAATTTTTTTTGGAATTTCAAATATTTCATTCACATACTGCACCACATCGACAATACACAATTCCCATTCAAATCGAACGTTATTGTTTGTTTATATCAAAAAATACGAAAGAAAAACACAAAAAACTAATAAATTTGATTTCGAATGGTAAAACGTAATCATTTTTATTTGATGATTGAATCGAATGGAATGAAATGGAATTATAAAGTCCAACAAAAAAAATTATTTTTAATTTGCTTCAATTTGACGCCAACATTCTCCTCCTAACTCCCATTCCATCAACAATTCAACGCACCACATTTTATCGCATTCGATTGCCCCCATATAAATTCCAAACTTCTTTTTAGGAACCAACAACAACAACAACCAGAAAAAAATGAATAATTTTTGTAAATTCATTTCGGAAACAAAAACATTAAATTCAAATAAAGAACAAATCCACAGAACAAAAAAATTGTTTTCCGGCTCGGGCCAGCTGAGCAATGCCACTCTCGTATTATGTGTTTGGCCTGGTGTTGGTTTTATTAGTTTTGGTTTAATAGACGATCGGAAATGCTCTATTTTGAAATTCCTTTTGCTGTAAACGGAGGTATGTACGAGTAGCTGTAGGCAGTAAATAAATTTCTGTAGCTATAAATCAAAATTCAAAAGGAAATTTCTACGTAATTAATCAAAAACCAATTGAAACATTCCTGTGATGGTTTAGCATTGAATTAATTTCGTTTGAACAATATTTCAATGTTTTTATATTCAGTTTTTGTATCTTTTGAAAGCCGATTGAATGGAACGCGCAATAATATTTAGACTGATCTACCCAATGCGGAGGTTTAAAAAATTTACAAAATGTTGAGTTCCAGGGACCCCATAAGAATGTGCTGGCAAAAGTGAAGAACTACTTTTGTCAATTGAAGGAATTTTGAAAACCTTAGTTCAAATACGGCTGTTTTCCAAAACGTCAAATCAACGTCAATTTGATAGTCATTTTTTGACGCAAATATTGCTGTCATCAAACGTCCTGCTTGCACAAAATCATTTGACGTTTACGAAAACGGTCAACAAAATTAAAAATGGATGCGAAAAATTTTTCAAAAATTGTGTTTGAAAATTGTTCGAAAAATTTAAATTGGTGCTACTCGTACTATAGCAAAAAAAAAAACAAATTATTTTTAAACAAAAAAAAGAAGTCTATTTGGTTTAAACTCCGAAGTTCGAGCCGTAAAACTCCAAAGGTGCGTATGCGTAATTACATCAAAACAATCGAAAAGTTTTCGGATGAGGAATTCTTTGGTCATTTCAGAATGTCAAATCAATTATTTCTTGTAAGTACAACCAAATGAAACGTTCCAATTCATAAAAAGTAACATTCTTAATGAATACCTAATTCTAGGGATTGAAACAAGAACTAAGGCCTTTATGGAAAAAAGGCAAAAACGGGACGCCCATGTACAGGCTTAGAACAAAGCTTTAAGCAACAAAAATTTATACCCAGAAATTGGAGATCGTTTCAACAAATCAACAAACTGCGTATTTTATACTTTAATTTATTGGAACTTGTAAAACAATTATTTTGCGTCTACTTTCAAAATTTGTGAGATGGCCAACTACGAATGAAGAAATTAATAATGTTGTGCACTAATTTAGCTACTTACGTGAGCAAAACAGCTATCCAAACGTTGTGAGTGCAATCGACTGCACCCATTTTTTTTCTTTTTGTTTCTATAATTAGCACACACTCAAAGGTTTTTTGTATACCCTTAATACGAGTATGTCAGAGACACAGCGTGAGCATTAGGAAAAAAGGGAGGGGTTAGAAAGGAGGTGTCGCTGTACATCGGTTTTGAATTCTTGAACATTGCAATGACTGGGAAAGACAGAGCGTGGTAAGGAATTCCATATTCGCGTAGTGCGGGTAAAAAACGAATCTCTGTACTTCACAGTACGACCGAAGTTGGACTCGAGGGTAAATTGATGGGCATTCCTAGAAGTGCGAGTATTACGGTTGAATTGTTTAAGGGGAGGAATGCAACTGTTAAAATAACGGTAAAAAAGGGTGAGGCAAGAAACAATACGACGATGTTGGAGTGACGTAAATGAGACAATGATGTTATTGTCACCAATCATTTTAAAAGCTCTTCTTTGAATGCTGTCCAAGAGACTTAAGTAAGTTACTGGAGCACCAGCCCATAGATGGGAGTTATACTCAAGTTTTGGACGTATATAGGTTTTATAGATTGTAGCCACAGTCTCAGAAAACCCAAACATCTTGCGGCATTTTTGGCAACATCGCGTATGTGATCGTTCCACAAGAGGTGGTTCGTGATGCACATAACGAGAATATCGAGATGTTCCGTTTCGTTGATGCAAGTGCCACTCATAGATAGTGGCAAGGGGGGTATATCACGCTTTAACGATATACGACAGCATTGAGTTTTCGAAACATTAAATTCGACGCGGTTTCTTATTCCCCATTGTACAATACTGTTTAGGTCGTGATTAAATGAACTTATCATACGAGTATTTTGTCGTTGCAGTTCCACATCCGAAGAGGAGGGATGTGAGTCTGAAAACGAAAATGAAAAGCTAAGAGTACTTCGTCAGCGAAACAATTAATTGGATTATAAGTTTCAGGCAGGAGATCATTAATAAAAATGAGGAAGAGGGTTGGGGACAAAACGGAGCCCTGGGGCACACCAGCATTTATATTGTGGGTTTCAGACTTGAATCCGTCTAGTACAACTTGTATTGAAAGGTTCGAAAGAAAATTTCTAATCCAAAGAAGTAGGGATTCGACGATGCCGATGTCAATGCCCATATCAAAATCTTGAGCCTTAATCCCAACAGCACCAGCTACTATTATATGCTGTGTGGAGAACTTTCACCCACAAACACAAAAAAGACAATCTAAACTTTATTTTCTGAATTTCAATTATTTTTGTCGTCCACTAGTTTTTTTTATTGCAGAGCTGGGCCGCGAATGATGTTATCGAACATATGACTTAAGCAAACTGCGTTATCGAAAATAATGCTTTTGCATGAAAATTTTGTTGACTTTTGCAGTTTGCGTTTAAAAATGTTCTGCAAATACATTTTTGATGTAGATGACGTTTTTGAAAACGGACTACGTTTCGTTTCAGGCACGACAGTAGGGCTCATCAGTAAGACTAGTGGGCGAACCACATTTGGACTCGAGGTCGCATAAATCTTTCAATTGAATTATTGAATATAGTCATTGTTCTTCGGACTATTTTTTTTTTTATAAAACTACGAGTAGAAGTTTACGATGTTTCAAGATATGTAATAACGCTTTTAAAAGTAACCCATTGATACTTTTTTGTTTAGAATTCTGTCAAAATATAATGTAGATAAATCCTGTATATGTACATTACAATATTTGTTTTAACTGACTTTTCAAATTCAGCGGAATTTAATAGTAATGTTGAACTGTTTGAACCTTTCCGTGAACTATGTTTCGGGGTCGGTGTTAAGCGTTTTATAAGATTGTTAACTTCTTTTAATCAATTCACTGTGTCAAACGAAACTTCCCTAGCCTTCTATTCCTTCTATATAATGGGTAATTTTTTTGATATTTTCTTTTTGGCAACACTGGTTTTGATAGCTCACGCACGTTTCGTGTTTTGTGTTACTGTCAAACATCTTTAGTTTGGACTATAATTTAAGAATTGAAGCTGAACGACCTATAACAGCGGCGAATTTTCGGTGAATGGGCTCTTGAAAAGTTGGCCGAAGATCCATTTTTTTATCGAAAAATTGTATTCAGCGACGAAGCTCATTTCTGGTTGAATGGATACGCGAACAAGCAAAACTGCCGTATTTGGAGTGAAGAGTTACCAATGCATCCAGAAAAAGTCACTGTTTGGTGCGGATTATGGGCTGGCGGAATCATTGGGCCGTTACTGTGAATGGTGAGCGCTACCGTGCGATGATAACAATTTTTTTTTTTTTTGCGCAAAATGGAAGAGCTTGACTTGCATGACATGTGGTTTCAACAAGACGGTGCCACATGCCACACAACACGCGTAACAATGGACCAGTTTAGGACTAGTTCGGTGAACAGTCTATTTCATTAATTAAATTTAACGTTTGGGGCCAGTCAATCGGCCGCCTAGATCGTGAGATTTATGACATAGTACAATAAAACTCGGATATAAGATGACCAAAATAGCTAATAGGATATATTTTATTGTTCCTCAAAAGTTCACAAAGTTCACGCCCATATGTCGTAACTACGTCCTCGCTTGCACTTCTTCATGTAATTAGTTTTATAAGTGGTTTTTCAAAAGGACTGATAGAAGCTAAAATGCAATACAACTAGGTGCTAACAAAATTCTCTTTGTAAAGAGTGGGCCA
The DNA here is from genome assembly GCA_963931855.1 of Philhelius festivus. Taxonomy (NCBI): domain Eukaryota; kingdom Metazoa; phylum Arthropoda; class Insecta; order Diptera; family Syrphidae; genus Philhelius; species Philhelius festivus. The sequence goes on along the minus strand of OZ007557.1, from coordinate 84,544,344 downwards.
TACACAAGTTTCTTTTTAAAACTGCAATAAATGAACAAAATTAAATTTTGTTCATGTATTTGGGCTTTATTAGTAAAAACAAACATTTCCATTAACTATGGAACATAACGTCGTTCAAGTGGCTGGTCGGGCGCCTTGAAATGCTGAGTCAATTAGACCTTGTACTTGTACGCGAATAATCCGAGATCCAGTGGGTGAAATGTTGGGCTGTTAAGATCGATGACGAGTTTATGTTCGTGAATCGAATCTCAGACTCTCGGCTACAGCAGCCATATTCTCATCTGCGTGCACAGTACGAGGGCTATGAGTGTTGTCCACTAGCCTACCAGTCTTAATCTCAAGAACTTTTTGCACTAACTTGCGTATAGCAGGTGCGATGGGTGACTAATTTCGCCCAAAACTTCTTTTCAAAAAACGCACTGCCTGGGTTACACATCACTCAATAATTTTCGAAATAAGTTTTCCATATTTTCCATTTCGTTCCGCGAAGGTATAATACTAACTTTCTGTCAATATTTCGAGCGGGAAACAGCTGTCAGTGTCAAAATAACCTATGTGTAAGGCAAATTGTCCTTCATAAATTCTTAACAATACCTACTCTAAGCTTTATATACATACCTTACAATATAATATACTTTATACCTAGCTCTAAGTATACTTTTTAAAGCTTGTTATTATATTATTCTAAAAATTATTGTTGTTTGATTAAGAATACAAAATATACATATGTATATAGATTGGTTTGTAAACCTCTGTTTTAATAAAAGAAGACCCGTTATATGTATATGATTTAAAAATAAAGCGCTGGATGGCTCACCCTGTATTTGAATGACCCGTTTATGTTATCACGTACGGAATATAACTTACGGTGTCCACGGATCTGAGTGATCTAATTTTTAATGACTTTCGCTTAGATCGGGCTAAATTTGAGTGATAGTCTGTGGATTTACCTTAAGGGCATCGGTTGTAGTTTATTCGCCTTAGTAGACCTGCGACTTCAGAACACTACAAGAAAAAGTCTATCGGGGTCAAATTGCATGACGTTGGTAGTCAATTCAGATCCCCATTCCAAATAATTCAATTTGGGTCATATAAATTTGGTTATCATTGTTTTGAAGCACTCGCCAGTGACTTTGACTGCCTCACTAACGTAGATTTCGAAAAAGTACTGACTAACTTCTTGTCACCTGGTGATCTTCGTGTGGTTTGGTGTCGTCTCATATATGGCAATTTCGCTTGTTAACATAGCCATTCATTTCGGCCAAAATTGGGGTCCTCTTCCAAGTGCACCAAGTCCAATTAAAGGACAACGGCATCGTCGATATTCATGAACTTTGAGCTGTCGAATCAGTTGGAATTTGTACGGGTGTAGGCCCAAATCTGGACCCAAAATTCGCTAGATTGAAGTCTGCAAAAGGCCGAATTCTTGTGCACGGTGACGTATCGACTTCCTCAGGTTCTGCTATAAGCTTTCATTGACCGCGGAGATGTTCTCGGCCGATCTTGCATGTACTAATGTTTGCTGATGGTTGGTTGATTGTAAAACCGGTCCTCTCAAATTTGGCCACCAAGCTTTGATGAGTCGACTGTGAAGAGCCCCCACGACTACCGTAAAATGGGCGTAACGCACCAACAATGATTTTATTTTTATTTTTTATAAATTCACATATGTTTCAGGATTTGACCGGGTTTCTAGTTTTGAGCTCAAAATATTAAGCATTCATGTTTTGATTTACCAAGAAAATGTCGCATTGATAATAATTTTTCTTTTCAAATTTGTTAGAAATTTTACAATTTTGACACTCGACAATTTTCCAACCAACCTTTAGTCGTTGACTCAGAAACTTAAAGTTTTAAGAAAATAACCATAAAAATAGTTGTTTTATTTTCTTTCTCTAGGATCCTCTTTGCCACGGCCCTCATGGTCATTTGGCTGATACTATATTCCATAATTCCATAGAATATTTTTTCTTAGATAAAAAAAATCAGTTTTGTCATATTTTCTGTTCATCGTCCCCATCATCTTCAATCACTTTAGAGCTCAAAAACCCCATTCCCTTTAATGGTTATTTTTCTGGCAAGCAAATAATATGCAACAGTTACAATTTACACATCAGCAGAATTAATCAGAAAAATCATATTTCCAAAACGATTAAAATTAATTTTTGCGCATGTCGCCATCATGTGTCTACCTCATAAATACCTCATTACTTCCCTCATTTTTGCTCGAAAATTATTCCACAAAAAAAATCACGAGAGAACCACTTTAATAAAAATTAATCCCAATGCAAAATAGCAATCGTCCGTTTATCTCAACGCCTCCTTCCTCTTCTCCATTTCCATCATCATTCATCTTAATGTTTGATTTACGATTATTTATTTTTTCTTGTTGGTTGAAAATCATCTGATGATTGCTTGCCATCCACAATCTTGGTGGAATACCATGTTAATATCGTAAAAATTCTTTCAGTGTAATTTGTTAAACAATAATGATAAAAACTGACTTCTCAAGACCGCCCACACACGTTCGAAGACGTCGTCGAAGACTAAGACGAAAACGGCGACGTCGAAGCGACGCAACACAAAAACATTAATTAATCGACGGCGCTGAGAGTGCTTCGGTGCTGAATACCATTTCGGTATTAATCGCTCAAATTAATGAGACCATTGAAGGCGCAACTTTACACAACGACACAACGACAACGCAAACACAGAGGGCGCTGCTCTACGCTTCTGCATCATTGCTGATTAATGGCATCCCAGCAAAGCCCAAATGGTTAACTGAAACTGCCAATAATTTAAATCGGAGGTGATAAATTGTTATCGCGCAGCCAAAGGCCAGCGAATAGCTTGAAAAATCTGTTCCGACGTACCTAATCCTTGGTGAATTATTCGGCAAAAATATCATAAATTACTCTCCCGTTTAAAAGGGGACTTCTATGTAAAGGGGGACATTTCTGAATAAATAATAATAATAAATAGGTTGATTTGGGTGGGTGGCAAGACTAAGATCTTTGGACACTCTAACATCTGTTTGGCATTACAAGTGGTCGTGTTGACGCAAATGGATACATTTTAACATCAACACATCTATTAACGGTCGTGTATGAGCTCTCAGAACTACATGTTATAACTTGGATAAAGCTCTAAAATCATTAGGCTAATTAAATTATTAATTTGAAATATTAAGAACTTAAAATAAATTTGTTTTGCCTTTCATGCCGTCGACGTCGTGTCACATCGAATATTGGTTCGACGGAAATAGGTGTTCTTGCTGGGAAATGAAAAGCTTGTACCGGTCCGTTCCGACGACGACGTGGACATTTTTATTCGATTAATAAATCAAAAATGTTTTGATTTGTTGATACACAGTTTTGAGCTATTCGAGCGTGGGTAGGCAAGGCCTTCTGTTTTTTACTTGCTTGGTATGGTGGTAATTTCATATAGCTTAGCAGTCTAGCCACAGTTTTAGGCGTCTGAATTATTACTATGTGTTTTATGAATAGCTTGACAAATTATTGCAGCTAGCATAAATTCAAGGCTAAAGAGCTTATATTTCAGTTAACAAATTGTTCTTGCAAATCCCGCGTATTTTTTTGAGTTAACAAATTTAACCAAGAGAATTAGAATTACCTCAATGTATTACATGGTTTACGCTGCCAGAAAAATATCAGTCGCTTATGTCAAAATTTATTGAAATGACAGAAACTAAATTTTAAACATCGTTTCACATGAATTTCACAAGCAATCCAAATGTGATAATGGTTTGGAGGGAATAAATTTTCTTTCAGCAGGTATAAGGGCTTAAAGCAAAACCCTGTAAGTCATGTTTTGAGGATAATTCAAAAAACCTCAAGGGTTTATTATTTTAAAAAAATCTTATATTCGGACCTTCTGGACTTCTTTCTTTTTTGGCTAGGTTAATAACATTGTATATGTAGTTCATTTTTGTGTCCACTTTTCCTTCCCTTCTATGCAGACGGGACTAAAAATTACCCTGGAAGTTTTCCAAAAAGAGTTCTCAACCATCTTTGATAGGTTACATGCCCATATCTTCCATGTATCAGTCACACTTTAGTTCCTCGAGAGAAGACTTTACTGCTCCATTGCCATCTTTGCCCAAAAAAAGCAGTGACAGTGGATCCTTCGACAATAAAGTCTCTGACTACTTTGTAGTTATAGCTAGATAACTAAGGTATGGTGCATTAACAGGGTATTACTGTATTGCTCTCATTAACCGTTAAACATATCTTCTTCGCTTTCTCCATAATACTCTCAAAAGCGCCACGGGCATCCTGATTAACTCTTCCGATGGAGTTAAGACTTTATGTGGACGGACTTTTGAAATCTAGTGCCTATAGTTTTGCACTATTCTTTCATGAAAGACGTTGAAGTAGTGGTAGGGACAGTGCATTGCAGTTACCAAAACTCGACTCAACTTCTCCAAAGATGCTATCATGAGGAAAAGGATTCTAAAAATAGACAAAAACGTGCAGAATGTCGATTTGAAGTTGAAGGTTTTTCTTAGATTTTTTTTTTATATTTTGTGCGCACTGAAAAGATTTTGACTATCTTTAAAATGTTTGAGCACAAAACGAACGTTTGGGAAAGTTGGAGAAGATTTAAAAATAGATTCCGAAACACTTTGGTTTTAAATGTTTGAATATCGTAATTGGAGGGAAATATTGAATTAATTGAAGCATTCCTCATTCTTGTAGTTCGGCTAAGAGAAGAATCTCTGAGAGTTGGGGTCAAGGGTAAACTGATCGGCAACCCCTGAAGCCTTAGTATTACAGTTGAATTGGTTTAGGTTAGGAATGCAATTATTTCATTAGAACATTGCTTATAAAAATAACGTTTAAATAATGAAAGACAAGAAACATTCTGGCAGTGATGTGCAAATGAGTCTGATATACTTTTATCATCTATCATTTTTACTTGCGACTTATAGGTACCATAAGGCAAGTTATACATTCGTAAAAAAATCGAGTTTTAATTTTTTCCCCCCGGTTTTTTTTTCTTTTTTTTTATGAGCAAAAATAACGGTACCTGACATACGAATTTTTTTCGAGATTTTATAAATATTTTTGTTCTCAAAAACTGTCACACAGATTTAAAAAAAAAATTCAAAAAATTTCATTTAGTTAAGCCTACGTAATGATTAAAAAAAAATTTCTAAAATATTATTATTTTTGGTACCCCCCTTGGAACAATTTTTTTTTGTTTTGGATTTTCTCAAAAACGGTACGACCAATTTTGATAAATTTTTTTTATGTTAATGCTCCCCAGCAGTTTCAATATCATTGTGCATTCAAATTTTTAATTTTTGTTTGATTATTAAAAAAATGTTCAAAATTTGTTTTGCAAACTCAATATTTTGAATACCCCATGCTTGATATTTTTAAAAATTGATAAATAAAAGTTTCTTAAAATAATCTACAAAATATAAGAAAAAAAAATTATTTTACCTAAAAATAACGGCACTCTCCATACAAATGTTAAAAAATGGTTTTCGAAAATCGTATTTTTCTCGAAAGCGGTTCCGAGAATTTGGCTTAAATATTCTTTCTTTCAAATAATTTTTAAGATCTATAATTTAATAAAAAAAAATTGAAAACAAGATATTACTGAACTAATTTTTGAAATTTTGAATTTCTTATTATCGGCATAACAGATTTTAATGAAATTTTTCAGAGAGAAGCTTCTAAACAGTTTAAAAAACATTGCATTTCAAAACCTTAAGAAAAGTATTTTTTTTTTTGAATTTTGAAAAAAACTCTATTTTTTTTTTTTGGAAAATTCTATATCTTGAAAACGGCTCAATATTTTGTTTTGTAAATTTAATTTTTATTCGAACAGTATTAAAAAATTTAAATTGGCATACCGAAATTTTTTCTTAAGAATGTTTTAAAATTTTTCTAATAAAAGCTTATTTTTTTAAGAAACCACTACATAGTCTTATAATTTTTGTTCTTGCATAAATCTTTATTTGCTTGAATCACATGGCATCCTATTTTTACCTCCAACTACTAAAAGAGTTTTTTTAGTCAATTTAAAAATGAATTTTATGCTTATGAACAGTTTTTCTCTAATAACATTCATTTTTTAAATTTTTAGTCCTTTACATAAAAGCAAGTTCGTGCGACCCAGTCGTGCATTTTATTTTAGCTCTTTTTCGATTCTATCCAAGAGACTTAATACGTTATTGCAATACCTGCCCAAATATGAGAATTGTACTCGAGCTTATGACAATGATATGATTTTAGATTACAGCCATATCAGAAGAGGTGAAAGTTTTCTTGCAGCCTCACTTAGCGGCGGTCTTGGCAACGTAGAAGTCAACGAAGTAGTCATTCCATAAGCTGCCGTTCTGTGATGCAAATAGCAATAGCGCTATGGTTTTACGCTTCAACGGCAGAAGGCAGCATTGAGTTTTTGAAGCATTATATGCCACGTGGTTTATGTTCCCATTCCCCATTAGACAAAGCTTTCGGGATCAGAATTTAATGAGCTTATCATAACCTGCCGTTCTAAATCCACATCCGAAGGACAAGGATGTGAATCTGGAAACAAATAACAGAAGCCAAGAATACTGTTGTCAGCAAAAACAGATAAGGAATCATTGTTCAATATGAGAAAGAGAGTCGGGAACAAAACGGAGCCCTGTGGTACACCAGCATTTATTTGATGTTTTTCAAGTTGGAACTATTCATTATGTACTTCAAGATCTTTCAGTACAGTTGCATCTGTACAAGTGAGAAAGACGATTTCTCCCATAGAATTGCTTATTCTCTCAAGTATAGGAAGAGTCATGAAACTTTCTGGCGACGAGCATAGAAATCGAAGACGTTCATTTTTTCAAATGACCAAACATTTTTAATACCTTTGGGAAATTATAGTATTTTTTCATTAATTATGAATTTCAAAAAAATCATGAAATCAACAGTTAACTTTCAAGCTTTCAAAAACTGCTGATATCAGTTTTTAGACATTGTTTTTCTACTTAATGTTAGAGCTGTTTCATTTTCATAATTGGGTTTGAGCATTTGAATTAATGGTCGGGTTACATTATTTTTGGCGAAAAATTCCATTTTTTTTTAAATCATCTTAGTAGTGTTAAAAATCGCTACTTTCAAAAATATCAGAGGAATTGTATTTTTCTTTTATTCGTTGGTCGTTTGTCGCTCTCATGAAAATTGTACTGAACTCAATACTATGTGGTCACTGCTAGTTGAAAGATAATAAGATCCTAAAACTTAATAAGAATATGAATTTATTAACAATTGCCAAACTTTGATTTTGAAATTTTGTACCATATTCTGATATAAATTCGTAAGCCCCAAAAATATAAGCAGTATCATAAATTGAACCAAATTTCATTTATGTTCGTCAAGAATTTGTGTGAGTTAAAGCATTTTTCACAAATATTCGACAATGCGGAAAAATGTAGGGGTCACAACTATCAGATGAATATAACGGTGCCGTGAAATAAGGCCAAGTGAAATAAGGCCAACTTTTAAAAATTGGCCTTATTGCACTTTTATAAAGTGAAATTAGGCCAATTTTCAGCAGTTGGTCTTATTGCACTTTTATAAAGTGAAGTAAGGCCAAATTGGTCTTATTTCACTTTCAACAGTTGCTTTTATTGCACTTTGACAAAGCGAAATAAGGCCGAACTGCATTTTTATATTTATTTCATAAAAAAAAATTTGGCCTTATGTCGCTTTTGTAAAGTGAATTTTAGGACTTGGCCTTAGGGTATGTTCAGTCGCCAGGCAGGCGCCTGTAGCAAAAGTTTTGTATCTTACATTAATTGGAGTAAACAACTAACAGTTATGTACTGCTGCTCAGGAAAACTGTTGCTACAGGCGCCTGCCTGGCGACTGAACATACCCTAAACGGAGCAACGGAGTTGCGTGAGCGGGTGTGAGCCCCAAAAAGGGAGTAAAAATCCTGAAAACCCGCGAAGCGTGCCACCCAAGGTACTGTTGCCCAAGAAAACCCAGAACGTCGGCCCCCGATAAACGGCACCACCACTTTCAGTTGCTCTTATTACGCTTTCAAAAAGTGAAATAAGACCAATTTGGTCTTAATTCTCAAAATCATTTGGCCTTATTTCACTTTGTCAAAGTGAAATAAGACCAACTACTGAAAATTGGCCTTATTTCACTTTATCAAAGTGCAATAAGGCCAATTTTCGAAAGTTGGCCTTATTTCACTTGGCCTTATTTCACGGCACCGAATATAACGACTTGGATAGCTTAGATTGTGAAACTGGGCCTTAATGCCTGGAGCAGGGGCAGCATCCGATTATAAGTCTTAAACTTATACAGGCTTTTTTTATTTATTCGTTTTATCGACGGAGTAAGGTTACTTCGACTTTAGAACTAAAACTGGTTCAAATATGGTTTAAAGCCGTTGTAGTATCTAAATGTCATTTTGACATGATATCGTGTGAAATTTATAAAAAGAAGTGTAAGCAATTTTGTTTCCTTTTTGTTACTGGGAAGAAGCAGAAGGCCAAGGCAGTACAAAACTTGTTTTAGTCCCTTGACAGTTTGGGATGCAGATTTCCGCTCGAAGCATCGATTTTCGAAAGAAAAACTGAAGAAATTAATAGCTATAGCTCGGCCTTTCATAAGCGATGATACAAGATTTCAATTGATTTGCAAGTGATGGCAGCTATACGGTATTGAATAATAATGAAAATCAGCTGATGTTTGTTTACGTTTATAATAACCAGAGTTTTGGGCTGGTGATTTATTTTTGGTAATATATTTGAAGTAAGTAAGGCGTAGCTTAAACGGATAAGAAAATATTTTATAAATAAGAATTTGTTTGACGTGGCGTAAGCCCGAAGTAAGTGCTTCGACACGGTTTAACTATTACGAAATTGGACCGAGTATTAGTGAAATCTAATAAATAAGGCTGATAGGTTGTAGGTTGGTAGTAGGTAAATGAATGGAATAATCGAGTCGAGAAGTCAAAATATTACAAGAAAGTAGATTTGAATATCTCATCAACACCTAAACCACATTTTCTTGAGAGATTCAGGATCAGATCCAGTAAATTCGTGAGAGTGTACAGCTATAATGATTACCATGTGTATAAATCATGAGCTCCTATTGAAAATCGCTTTCCGCTATCTGAAAAACTTATAGAGGTCCTTAGAGATTGCAGTTCTTTATTGTCAAAGTAGTCTGCAAGTCAATTATTCGCATGCATTGAGTTGATAAATATAATTAAGTTTTTTATCTTGAATTATTAAGAAATTTGACCCAAAACATCTAGAAGAGAACCAAAGCCTAGTAACTTGAATTTCTCAACTATTCCAGTGTACGTGTTGTTGGCAGGAATGAAGGTGACCTTAGATTTTCTGCCAAACTAAGAGAAGAAGGATTTCTCACTTCCTTGTAAAAAGTAATATTCCTGATTTGTTTTTGTTTTTAGGCAGTTATAGCTGAGAATCAAACCCAAATCTCTGGCTTGACAATCCAACGTACTAATGATTGGGCTTAATATGTAACAATAAAATCTTTCAAAATTTATGAATGCTCATTCAGGTTGTCAAATGATTTTCCCATCGTTCTATCTAAATCAGAGCATGACGTAGCTGGACGACAAGTCTTAAACAATTAACTTTAAGAAATAGCCTTTTTATTCGTTCCTATTAAATATCTAAATTATACGATTGGTATACTCTGCTTACTTTCCAATTCTGCGTATGAATGTTATTTGCTTCATTTCAACTTCGCTTAACGAATACAAAAATAGTCTGCCTGACCTTCTCAAGCTCTGCTTTGTAATATCTCCATTAAAAAGTCTTAAAATCATGTTCTCAACTGTATGTTTATTTTTATAGTTTTACGAAACTCATATAAAATCATAATGAAGTTCACAAGCCTACAGTTTACCGTCTACAATACTACACAATTTACATATATTTCCATACACGTTTTCTTAATAAAAAAATCCTCAGTATGTAAGTCGTCATTCAATACATGAGCTATCATTTATGTCAATATAATGTCTCTTAAACGTTGGCTCTGTCCCACAAATTCACCAAAAATAATCCCATGAACTTATGTATGAGACCTAAAGTCTTAACTACCAAGTTACACACTTAAACGCTTAACCAAATTAAAACAAATAAGCTTGAGGCTTAGAAACTATCTAATCGTTTCTGAGAATAACCACTAATTCTCACACAAAAACCGGAACACCCATTGTTTGATTCAATTGGTATGAGAAAAATTTAAAAAATGCAAATGGATACGCTCCTTTCGTTATGATTTCGTTATGAATTTCTAATCCAAGAAGCGAATCCGCATACAAATTAAGATTAAAAAAATAAAAACTAAATATAAAACATGGCAGCCTTGAACTTGGTTAAAGGAAAGTTCAATGAATAATGACGTTCATCGAGAAGCAGAATCAAGTTGCTGCAGATATACAAAAACCAGATACATTATGCCTGATGCAAAACTGCAGAGCTGTAGTGGTAGTGGTGGAGAAGTGAGGAACAAAACGAGGACAAGAATTTAATGGGTCAGTGTGCTGAGAGTGCTAAGTGAACTGCTGGATGGATATAAGCACGATGAACATTTAAATAAATAAAAAAAAAACAACGTCGCACGACTTTGAATCTTTGAATCTGAACTGCAAGGAGATGCATGCAATTTTAATGCGTGACTTGCGGACTTACTGCGGACATGATTGATGTCACAACGAGGCTTAAATGTATTAGCTTGGCTAATTGCATAAATATGCTAAATTTAAATTAATTGCTTGACAAATTCTTTTTTCAGTTTTTTTTTGTTTTTTTTTTTTGTTTGTTCCATATTTAGTCGCTCGGTTTTTCAGTATATGGATTCGTTTTTGCTATTATGAGATGGTAAGGGAAGGGGGTAGCCACTAAGCATTAGACTGGCGTAGATGAATGTTTTTGCACACATTAAATGCAGGAGAAAAAGTTTGAATTTGCAACGACACGACCGATGCGACGCACGACACGATGACGGCAAAAAATAGAAACATCACGACTCATGTTGGTCTGAACGTGGTCATTCTTTTTGAGAGGGGGTGAACAGAATGAGTTGAACATTTAACGTATATGATGTTTTCACGCTGAAGTTGCAAGTTTTTTCAACATCATATTGTTTTTTTTTTATCATGTGTAAGCTATTTGGGCAAGAAAACAACAAGCAAGAAGTAAGACTTTTTGTGAAATATTTTAAAAGCGAAGGTTGAAAAGAAAACTGGGAACGATTAGGTTGCACGTACATTATCTTATGGCTGAAAGTTATCAGTAGTTGTGAAATAAAAAAGAAATTGGAAAATATTCATTTTTTTAAGAATATCCAGAAAATTATTTTGAAGGTAGAAAAAAAATATTGAAAGCCTTTTTAGCTGAGAAGTTCAAAAGAAGTTAAAAGTCTTTTCTGACAATTCTTAAATATACATATATATTTATTTTAGCTTTATTAGCAAGAACAAACATTTCCATTAATTATGGATCTTATCACAACGGATGGATGTGAGCCTTCAATTCATTTCGGCCAAAACTTCTTTTCAAAAATTCACTGTTTGGGCTACACATCACTCACTTTACAAATAAGTTTTTAATATTTCCCAACTTTGTTCAACCGTAAAGCGACTCATTTCGTTCCGCGGAGGTATGATTCTGACTTTAAGTCAAGATTTCGAGCGGAAAATAGCTGTCAGTGAATAAATAACCTATGATGTAAATAGAAATCACTAGATGGCTCACAAATTTTTCACTTGATGCTTGTTTATTCGAGATATGTTTTATATGAGGCATGAAAACCATAGCGGTCTAAGTGATTTTTGAGCATATTTTTGAAAAAGGCGAAAACTAATATTTACTTTAACAAAAATCTGCTGCAATGCCTCGCACGTTTGCCTTAAGTTCCAGATTTATTAATTTAGAATTTAAGTCTAATTGGATATAGCACGTCGTAGTTATAGTTTTAAGTTTTTAGTGTAAAAAAGTTGCGAGCCTTTTGAAAACGTTTTAAGTTACAGTCAACGTCACTTATAACAACGTTGCTTATAACGACCAGTCGCTTTTAACGACCACTTTTCCTTCATTTGGTTGGTTTTCATACAAATTGTACTAGTGTGCCGTCGGATATTACGGCTATAACGACTCGTTGGATATAACGACGAATTTATAACAAAAAATACTTTTCTCCCGCCGCCGCTTATAACGATCAAAAAACATATCGCTTTCGAGGAGAACGCTGCAGTGGTGGGAAATTATCCAAGGATAGAGTAACAGTATTGGTCACATGCAACATGACGGGCTCTATAAAAAGAAAACTTTTAATAATCGGAAAATCAAAATTACTCCGTTGCTTTAAGAATGTCAAATCTTTGCCCGTTTTTAAAAAGCGAACAAAACTATATGGCTGATATCAGATATTTTGGATTACATTCATCAATGGGACAAAAAGTTAAAAAAAAAAATAACGTTTCAATATACAAGATCCCAACATGAGGAAATTCTGCAAGAATTAACTTCAAATGATCAAGACGAAGATAGTGAAGTAGATGATGAAGATCCAGAAATAAATGTTATTCCCCCTCGGACATAGAAGCAGCTATAAAAGCTATTGAATAACTGCGCAATTTTGTATATTGCAATGCTTACAACGAAAACATTCGGCCCTAGCGAGGTATCCGTTCGGAGCGGAAAATTCTCCGATTTTTTACGATTCGGGGTATTTTTGATTCGAGGTATTCTTCCGAACAGTTGTTCTCCGACATTATTTTAACGCACTCGACAAACTGCGTTGAAGTGCGATCAAGTGCTTTATTTGTCAAATTTTTGACAGTTTAATGCAATTTTGTTCCGATTTCTACCGATACAAATTCATCGCGGAACAAATTGCGCCAATGCAATTTTTGTGTATTATAATTATTCTTTTCAATAGGATACCTCGAAAGTAATTTAAACCTCCGACAAAGTATGCATTTTGGACAATTATCCGCTCCGAACGGATACCTCGCTAGGACCGATTATAAGTCATCTCTCTGGTAAAATGACGATATCAGCCAACATCAATATCAAGTAAAAATATAATAGTTGAGGACTTCCACAAGGTTGAGTTCTTAGTGCGGAAGTGTTTCCAAAATAGCGAAATATTTTAAAAAAGAGTTAGATAAAATATATACACTTCTGGGCTATGTCATGTTGCAATGATTGCAATTGAAATAGTAATAGAAAAGTTTAAAGTTTTAAAACTTTCCATAACAAATTTATGAATAACTAACGGCTTATACTAACTGAACCAAGTTTACGATATACAAAAAAAAAAAAAAAAAAAAAAAAATAAGGACAAATTGGAAACTCATAAAATAAGGCTAAAATGTAAATCAATGTTTCTGACCATTCAATTCGAATTGTTCTGGATGTTCTTATGTAAGCCTGATATTCATAAAATAACAACTGGTGTGCCACAAGGCTCTGTTTTGTCTCCGAAACTCTTCCTTATCTTCATAAAAGATCGTTTGTCTTAAACTTCTTATTCACTTCATTGTTTCGTTGACGACAGCACCCTCTGCTTTTCATATTCGTTTCCACTGGAACGGCAGCGTATGATAAGCTCATAAGATTCTTATCTCAACAGAATTATACAATGGAGTTCTAACAACCACGTGGAATTTAATGCTTTGCAAACACAAAACTGTCTTCTGTCGGCCAATCGAAATATACTGATCATGCCATTATCCATTGATGGCACTTATGTACATCAAAGAAACTGAAAAGCTTTCCATAGTCGGTATGCTTGTTAATGACAATCTCTTTTGGAATGATCATATATTCGACATACATATCAAAAAACGCAGCAAATCGCTTAGTTTTCGCAAAAGATGCACGAAATTCTTTCCTCTTCTGATCTGGCTACGATCCACAGTCTTGAGTATAACTTTCTTAATGCCAAAAACTTATCTTCGTTAGATTATTAAGTCCTCTTTTGTTAAAAGGTATATAATCCCGTAGGAGGCCAATGAGATAAGAATCACCTAAAATTGTTTGCACAAAATTTGTTTGATTAACGTCGATCAAGTTTCTTGGAAGCGTATTTGACGTTTACGAACAGTGCTGCAGTAGTGCTACAATTGATGTTATCGAACATTTCACTTTTACAAACTGCGTTTTCGAAAATAGTGCTTTGGCATATTTCGTTTTAATTTTTTAAACGGCTGACTTTTGCAGTTTGCTATTAATTGCAATTGCATTTTTGAAGCAAATGACGTTTTCGAAAACGGCATTTTGCTAATGAAATATCAGCTGATTATTATTTCAAATAAAATGGAATAAATCATTCTGTTTATGCGTGTTTCAATTTTGTACTGTTCAATTAAACAATAAAACACCAAAAATAGAAGAAATAAAAATCAGAAATGTCAAGAGCACAAATGACAGCTTTTCAACTATCCGAAATTTCCCTGTTTTCTACAAACCACCATCAGGAAAAAGTACTCAATTTGTCCGTTTTCGAAAACACCAAATCACGACAGTTTGATTGTCAAAGGATCGTCATTTTTTGTCAATGTCAGTCAATTTCTTGCAAACCCATTTGACGTTTATGAAGATGCTCTCTGACTTATAAATATTTTTCCGGTCATCTCGATTTTCTTACTGCAGAGTTGCGCCTCAAATGATGTTATCGAACATAGGCCTTAGTTTGCGTTATCCAAAATAATGGTTTTGCATAAAATTTTTGTTTTGGGTTTTCTAACAGTTGACTTCTGCAAATTGCGTTTAAGAACATCTTGGCGTTTGCTGTGTAGTACAAAGCTACGTTCTGCTAGAACCACGTGTCATCTAGTTCTTTATTTTTCGACCCCACTCAATTGCAAATCACCTCATTTTGGCATGCTCCAAAAACCTAAAAGAACACCCTGAATAAATTATTGTACTTTTTTATTTGTTTGCTTCAAAAAATTAATAAACTCCTCCAACCATCACACAAAACAGTGAGAGTCAGTTTATTGTGTTTTAAAAAGAAATCTTACTTAAAATATCATGACCTCCTCCAATTGACCCAGATCTGTATATTTATCCACAATTGGGTTTACTCAAAAATGTGTGCAAAAAAAATGTTAATATAAACCAATCCATATTATATTATACAAGAAACTCTGAAATTCCTTGACCAGATTAAAAGTGAAGTGTGCGGATGGTAAGCTTCTCTCAAGTGCCCAGTCCCAGTGCCCATTTGCTGCTGGGTCACACCAAAACGAAAATCCCGCAAACATCATCAAAATCGTAATAAATCTCGATTAAAATTCCATTAAAATCCATATAATGTCTTACGTCAGGGCGTCAGGCCATTAAATGACGTAGATATATGAATTCAAAGACATAAGCGGATGTAGAAGCGTGTCAAATAACCCGTGGTGCCCTCAACTCTCTTTGACGAGTGACACTTCAAAATGTTGATGACTCTAGCATGACAGAAAAGTTGAAAATAAGAACTGTGTCAGAGTGCAGTCCAACTTAGATATTTGACACCTTGTCCACAAGTTGGCTTTGAGTGCTGACAGAATGACAGCTAACAGATGTTAATAACTGGAACTTAACTATTGGCGACAAGTAAAGTCGTGAGGAGTTACAAATAAAAAATAAAATAAAAAAATAAAAAAAAAATACAACATAAACAGCCTTAACAGTTCCCTAAATGGTAATGGCGTACGCTATTTGCAAATTATGACACACGTAGTATACGGACTCACATTTACCGCTGTGAGTCATAGCACAGTAGTGGTATTAATTTATGGAAATTCATTTCGATAATAATACTTATTAGGCAATGGAAGTGTTAATCTCGTCAGTTCAATGTGTGAAATGATTAAAGAAGACATTCTGCATCAAACAGAAAGAAGAAGAGGACTTTGTCTGTCAACTTGACATTTACACAGTGTAAAACACATGTCAGCCATGACTTTCCTCTTTATAATGTATGCATGTATGTCATCTTTTTGTTTATGTGCCAAAATAGATTTATCATTTTTTTTTATTTATAACTATTTCCGATTAATCAAGATTTTGTTTGTATGTTTGTTGATGTCGTCGTTGTTGTTGTTTTTGACAGATGGATCTTGTAGCGCAGCCACTGTTTCACCTATCGCTCCATGTTGATCTTCGTTTTTATTTATCTCTTTCCCTGTTGTAAGTTCAGTGGCACCGAAGCGATATGTTGTGTGGTAACACCGCACAGATGATGTCATTTTTTGCGGTTCCCTTTTCTACCTTAATCAGCGCTTTGTTGGTGTAGCTTAGTTGCTGTTTACAACTGGCATTTAGTTATTATTGCCAGGTCAGCAAATGTAGTCTTTTTTATTATTTTTAGTTTACGATCGATGTTATCGAAAAATCTTTTCTTATCTTCATGCATACTTGTTTGTAAGTATTTATTCACAATAGTTTTGTAGAGTTTTGAGTTTTTTACTTGATAACGATTCGGAAGCCATTAGCGATCGAATTCCAATGAAGTTTCAGCGCAGGAAATACCTTCTACATGGTACCTTCATTTTGAACAAAACAATACTGTTAGTGAGATTTTTAAGAGCAAAATTAAAACACGTTATCGATTTTATGGTTATGTAAGCTCTTGTTTAACGAGCGAAATATGCTTTTGGCGCCATTCAATATTGAGCCGGTTTCCGTTGATGTCAAATGAAATGTTTGAGAGGAAATTGATATAAATGTCATGATAATAATTTTCTGAAAAGAAGCTTTTGGTGAAAATCACCAGGAAAATAATATGTCTTAAGCTTTGTCCACACTTGAGTGAGTATAGGTATGTGGCGGACGGAATTTCAAATGAAGACTCATCATTAGTCAAAAATTAATTTTAACAACTTGAAACGCAGCCCATTGAACTTGCCACCTGGAACGCAATAAATGTCATTTGCTTGTGAGTTTTTTTTTGTATTTTCGTTTTTTGGCTTGCAACTGGAAGCTGTTTTTCTCTGTCTGTTTTCACCTCGTTTTTTCGAATTGCACTTCGTGTCTAATATTTTCGACAAGGAAAACTTCTTGATTCTAAAATTCTAACCTTACCCAATAGTCGTTTTTCTTTTTTAGTTTAGAATAGACAATAGAGCTCTGAACAGAGTCCGAACATGTAGAGCATGTTCTGAACATTGTCTGAACCAAGAATGCTCTGAACGCTGTCACCAATCCTTTTTACTTGCGATATAGGTACTGTAGGGCAAGTTCTGCATTTGGAAAAAAAATCGAACTCGAGATTTTGATCAAAGTTGACATTACGATGATAGCGAAGACGAAAAAAGTGGGTCCGACAATTCCGTCTGTCTGTCTGTATGTCTGTATGTCTGTATGTCTGTATGTCTGTATGTCTGTATATCTGTACCTCGAACTACAGCCTAAACTACCGGAGGTATTTTCTTCAAACTCGGTAGTTAAGGGTCTTCGGTGATTCCCTAGAGGAGAAATTGAAATTTTTTTTAGCTCCAAAACTAAGGGTACCCCCCATACACCCGTAATGCAAAATCTTATTTATCTCGAAAACGGCTCTAACGATTTTGATAAAAAAAATTAGGTGTGATATTATGGACATGGACTATATTTTGGTGAAAAAAAAATTTGGGGGGAAATGTTATTAGGGGTACCTGTCGTAGAACGGTTTTTTTGATTTTCGAATTTCTCACCAACGGCTCTAACGATTTTAACCAAAATTTTTATGCAGGAGCTGCTTTGCATTTGAAAAAATATAAACTAAAATTTTTTTCGAAAAAATAGTTTTTGGATTTTTAAAAAAAATAATACAATTTTTTTTTTGAAAATTCAATATCTTGAAAACCGATACACGATTAAATTTTTAAATTACGTTATAAAATGTATTTTATTAAATACTAACAATTTGCATATCAATTTTTTTCATAAAAATTTTAAGGAAAATTTAGTACACAAAAAACATGTTTCAGTGTGTCTATATGTCTGTATCTCTCACTACAGCCTAAACCACTGGTCCTATTTCTTTCAATCTCGGTAGTTAAGGGTCTTCGGTGATTCCCTAGAGGAAAAATTGAAATTTTTTTTTTAGCTCCAAAACTAAGGGTACCCCCCATACACCCGTAATGCAAAATCTTATTTATCTCGAAAACGGCTCTAACGATTTTGATAAAAAAAATTAGGTGTGATATTATGGATATGGACTACATTTTGGTTAAAAAAAATTTTGGGGGGAAATGTTATTAGGGGTACCTGTCATAGAACGGGTTTTTTGATTTTCGAATTTCTCACTAACGGCTCTAACGATTTTAACCAAAATTTTTATGCAGGAGCTGCTTTGCATTTGAAAAAATATAAACTAAAATTTTTTTCGAAAAAATAGTTTTTGGATTTTTAAAAAAATAATACAATTTTTTTTTTGAAAATTCAATATCTTAAAAACCGATACACGATTAAATTTTTAAATTACGTTATAAAATGTATTTTATTAAATACTAACAATTTGCATATCAATTTTTTTCATAAACATTTTAAGGAAAATTTAGTACACAAAAAACATGTTTCAGTGTGTCTGTATGTCTGTACCTCTCACTACAGCCTAAACCACTGGACCTATTTCTTTCAATCTCGGTAGTTAAGGGTCTTCGGTGATTCCCTAGAGGAAAAATTGAAATTTTTTTTTTAGCTCCAAAACTAAGGGTACCCCCCATACACCCGTAATGCAAAATCTTATTTATCTCGAAAACGGCTCTAACGATTTTGATAAAAAAAATTAAGTGTGATATTATGGACATGGACTACATTTTGGTCAAAAAAAATTTTGGGGCAAAATGTTATTAGGGGTACCTGCCATAGACCCGTTTTTTTGATTTTCGACTTTCTCATTAACGGCTCTAAGGATTTTAACCCAAAATTTTTAACAGGAGTCCCCTTAAGTTTAAAATAATATTGTATAAAAAAATATTCGAAAAAATATTTATTGGGTTTAAAAAAAAAAAAATTAAATCAATATCTTCAAAACCTATGAACGATTATTTTTTGAAATTATTTCCTAAAACCAATATTATTAAATACTTAAAATTCGCATTCGACATTTTTTTTTTGAAAAATTTTAGAGAAATTTCTTATATAAAAATTTTATTTAATAATAAAACGATTTTTTAAAGTTTATTTGCATAAATTCATACTTTTCCGGAAACCAGACGGCAATTTTATGCATTTGAACATTATTATCTCATTTATATATTTATATATTTTATATTTATAAAATGTTTCTTAAATTCCAAAGTACTTTTACATAAGAGCAAGTTTGTGCGATCCAGTCGTGCATTTTATTTAATTTCCACCTGTCAAATGAATGTGTTAAGCATTCAACTTTGTTTGCTCAGTTATTTTATTCTGAGCTCAAAGAGCGCAATCTGAACACGCTCAGAACATGCTGAGAACGAAAAAAGAAACACATATTCGAAGCTTTGACTACTCTGAGCGAAAAACGGAACTCAGGCTCTGCTCTGAACTAAAAAAGAAAATCGCCAAATAAAAACATTTAACTGCTCTAAGATTTGGAGACTTATTTAATTTTTTTTTTAGAGCCTCAATTGATCGGCTTAGAGGATTTATTTTGACAATAAAAGTACTTTACAATTATATTTTTCCTTTTTGTGAGATATTTCGTTAGGAATCCCATTACTTCTTTGACATTTTTAGACTTTTTAGTAATAGTTTGCAATTTCTACATTTTGATTTCCTAAGTTTGATTCTGAATATAAATTGGAGAGATGGGTGACGTTAAGATACCAACATATAATCGAGAGGAAGTGCAGGAATGCGAAACATTACAAGTGGTTTCTTTTAATGTTATAGAGGTTTTAATGAATTTTTGAGGATTTGGTGCCTCTCCTATTTCCCGTTAGGATAAGCCATAAGATTCTTGGTCCCCTCCATTCCTCAGACTTGGATAGTTGAGAGTTGTAAGTTACTAGGCCTTGGTCTCCACGAGCTATTGCACCTCAAAGACCCATTAAATTTAGAATCAACATTAAAAATGGAATAATTACAACGAAAACTGTATTTCATTTTTAATGGCCTCTTTAAATTTAATGGAGATAAATTCTGATAGATTTCAATGTATGAATTTCCCCAATTTAAATTTTCTTTCTATTGAAATCAAATTAAAGGGCAATTGAAAAACAATCTTTGTATCAATTGTCTAAATAAATAATAAATCAATACTATTTCTGTCAAATTTAAGCAATATAACCATGAAATCGAAATGGTCTTGAAAACTTAGGCAATTCATATACTTATGTATAAGTAAACAAATATTGCGTCACCTTATTTTTATTATGGACCAATCTTTTTGTCTATTACTCCCTATATAGCAACTTAATCGATTGTTAATAATGATTGATTTTATTTTGACTTCAAAACTACCTTTTTGATTGGATGTTTTCGACATAATATAATAAAACCTACTCATTTTGAATTAGGTACAGTACAAACAATAAGAATAAAGCCTACTAATCCATGATAAATGATCCCTTTGGTAAGGTCTTACACTTGCAGCTTGTTTTGCCTTTCTTGTTTGTTGAAATGTTTTTTTTTTTAATTCTATTATTGTAAGTAGGATTTTATTAATAAGAGAAGCTTAAATGTAAACAAGAAATTGTGAATACACTGAAAAAAATATTATGTGATGTTATTTAATCAATCCAATCATTTCTATCATTTCAGAATGATTCATAATTTCGAGATGAACTTTTTATTCTATTACCTTTCTTCAGTTCATTTGCTGCTGGATTTATTTATTCTTTTTTTTTATTTATTTATTGCCATAATCCTGATGTATGACAACACCAAAAATGAGTTCAAAAGCGAAAAAAAATTGTGGTGATTTGTCATTAGTGTAACTTCACCATAAAAGGAACAAAATCTACCTCGTTTTTTGTTTTAAAAAAACTGGTCATCGTCTAAATATATAGTTATGAATCCCCTTAAGAAATTATGAAAAACTTCTGGAATAATGAACTACCTTACCTATTAATTTTCTTCTGACAGATGACCAGTATATTTTTCATGTGCCTTAGAGTACTAATTATAATTAATTGTCAGTTTTCTGTAAGATATTTTCGAAGATTGTTAATCATATAAATCCAAAATTTGTAAATGCAATTATTTTTCAAGTTTAAACGACCTTCTGTATATAAGTTTTGATTGTAATTTGTACAACCATTAATGTCGAAAGCATACAAACGGTTCTATGGCACGTACCGTTAGTAACACTTTTAAAAAAAGAAGTTTTTTTACCGAAATCAATAATACCTGAAATCAATCTGCAGCTTCGTTCATACTGCTAAATTGAAATACATAAATTTAAGCCATTAAACAATTTTGCCGCAAGTCTGTCTGAATTGATGGATACAGTTTTGCACCCAGAATACATATACTCGTACATATCCTTTGAAATTTATGATGCGTACAGTTCTCTCAAAACAAAAATGACAACTGTCAACAATATTTTAGAAAGTTTGGAATAATATTGTTATTGTGATTTGTGAGGTTCGAATGAAACTTGTTTTTTTTTTTAAAGGATACCTGTTTTTGATGACCAACTTGCGGATTTCCTAGATATATTTTAGTCCATCGAAAGAAATCGTAGCCATCATTTATAGAATTTAACAGTTGTCACCCGAAAGTACTGAAATTGCTCTTTTCGGGAGAAGTTTTAAAGTTTCAATTTTGTTTGCAATTTTTGTAGGTTAATTACCCCATCGGCATCGTAGCCATCCTTCGAAATGGTATGGCTTCACTAATAGAGGACAAACTCTATTATGAATTAGATTTAATATTTCGTTTCAAATGTCTCTCGTAAGCCTTAAAATTGCTCTTTTCCAAAAAATAAACAAAATATTATTTTTTTAGGCAATTATTAGATGTTGTAAAATTCCTGTCATATTTTTAACTGATTCATTTGTCTTATTTAAAAATAAGCTTTAAATTACGAATTCTACTTTAACTGAATGAATTCATTAGATAGTTCAAATCAGTTACTAACTATCGATACTTCGATTCATTCGATAGTGCTCATCACTAGTCATAAGAGTGTTCCGTATGAAAATGGAGCAACAACAGTAATGGCCCCGTTCAGAATTCGAATGTTCCTTTTATGATTGGTGAAACTAAAAAGATTTGAGGGTTTGATAAAATTTAAGAGGATTTTTGATATAAGTGCTTTTAGTGTTTATTTATAAAATTGGCCATTAAAGTTTAAAAGACGTTTTAGAAATTTAATAAAAAATTCTCTTTGCACTTTGAAAAATAGTTATTTTCTTCATTTTCGCATTACATTTTTAGTCAAATGATTTCTTAGAGAAAAATCTGTTCTATCCAGAGACACTTTGTCAATTAGGTCAGACGAATACACGCATTACGGTTTTATTCAAAGATCGTAGTCAAAATTTCGTTAAATAATTCTTGAATATAGTGAACGCGTTGGGCCGGCTTAAGTGTTACCTTAAACTTTTATTTTCTTTAAGAAAATTCTTATATTGAGCAATACAACCATTTTATCTCATTTCTATACATTTAGCATTCGCTCAAAGGCTATACAGGGTGATTGGCATAAGGTGTGACAAAAAGCTAGGGCGTGTAGGTTGGACTTAGACAAGAAAAAAATCGTATGGGAGGGGGGGTCTATTTCCCCCCGTTTAGGCGGGAGGGGCAATTTAAGAAAAAAATCACTTAAAACAGAAAAAAAATTATTAAAAAATAACGGTGATACCTACAGAGTAATGCTATAGCATTTTGAAAAGCCAGAAATACATTCTTTAATTTTGTTTTTAAATAAAGTTGTTCGAGTGAATAGTTTTTGAAAAATTAATTTTCAAAATCAAAATTTTGAAAAAAAAAAATGAAAAAATTTTTTTTAAACAATTTTTTTTCAAAATTTTACGTAATTAAGTATTATTTTTGTATTCAATATTCAATGCTCTCATTAATTTTTGATCAAACACAAAAAACCGGATGTCAAAATGTTTTGTAGTTTTTGCGAAAATCAAAAATAACAAAAACTACTTTTGTTCTAAGAAAAGCCTTTTATTTTAGTTTTTATACGTCTTTGGATTCTTACGTGAATTTACGATTGAAAGGATTAACTTTCTTTTTACTATTCTTTTAATTATCGTCTTATAAGCATACAATAATGTGACAAAGTACTGGATTAACCATATTTCACACATTTTTTCATTGAGAACACCTGCGTGAGAGCATTGGTTTAAAATTGACCTGCCACTTTTTTATTATGGTGGGGTCGGCTTGGCTTAGGTGCATTTACGAAAGAAAGGATTAACTTTAAATAAACAGTAATTATGTATTTTATCTAAATATGCATGTATTTATTATTTAAATTGATTTCAAGATTCAGGAACATTTTTGTTCTTATTTCGCAATTGCATTTTTCTGTCACTAGTTAGGGCGTGTAACGCTGCATTATTTAAAAAACATTCGCAGATCAATATTAATCCAATGCTCTCACGCAGGTGTTCTCAATGAAAAAATGTGTTATTGTATGGTTATAAGACTGATAATAAAAAAATTTTACAAAAAAAGTTAATCCTTTCTTTCGTAAATGCACCTAAGCCAAGCCGACCCCACCATAATAAAAAAGTGGCAGGTCAATTTTAAACCAATGCTCTCACGCAGGTGTTCTCAATGAAAAAATGTGTGAAATATGGTTAATACAGTACTTTGTCACATTATTGTATGCTTATAAGACGATAATCAAAAGAATAGTAAAAAGAAAGTTAATCCTTTCAATCGTAAATTCACCTACATAAGAATCCAAAAACGTAAAAACTAAAATAAAAGGCTTTTCTTTGTAGAGTTCAAAAGTAGTTTTTGTTATTTTTGATTTTCTCAAAAACTACAAAACATTTTGACATCCGGTTTTTTGTGTTTGATCAAAAATTAAAAAGAGCATTGAATATTGAATAAAAAAATAATACTTAATTACGTAAAATTTTGAAAAAAAATTGTTTAAAAAAAAAAATTTAATTTTTTTTTTTTCAAAATTTTGATTTTGAAACTTAATTTTTCAAAAACTATTCACTCGAACAACTTTATTTAAAAACAAAATTGAAGAATGTATTTCTGGCTTTTCAAAATGCTATAGCATTACTCTGTAGGTATCACCGTTATTTTTTAATAATTTTTTTTCTGTTTTAAGTGATTTTTTTCTTAAATTGCCCCTCCCGCCTAAACGGGGGGAAATAGACCCCCCCTCCCATACGATTTTTTTCTTGTCTAAGTCCAACCTACACGCCCTAGCTTTTTGTCACACCTTATGCCAATCACCCTGTATATTAAGCTTTAGATTAACTATTTCTAAATTTATAATTATTATCTTTTGCTTAATAATTTTTTTTTAACTAACTTTTAAGTTGTTCTATTCTCTTCTTTAGCAAAATCAAAAAACAGAGAGACTTGAGTAACACCTTCTTGGGTCTAGGGATATTAACCTTTAACTGCTAGGTAATCAACTATCTTTAAAGATTATTTCCGGAAGACCCATCAAATATGCAAAAAAATCACATTATCAAAAAAAAATATTTAAAAAAGGAAAAGGCTTATAAGCGATTATTTTTACGATGTGATCTGAATCACTTAAGACTTAAGACTCAACAATAAATAACAAACTTGAGCTAATTTATTAGTTCCCACGATTTATTCCTTTGCTTGAGGTTCTTAGTCAAATTTGTCTGACTGGATATCAAGAGTCGAATCTTATAAATTTTTATGATCGCAAACCATTAAGATTTTCAATGAAGTTGAATATTCAAAAGTTTTGTTGTTGATGAAAATACGAGTAATAAAAAAATAGATATATAATTAAAAAAATATAAGTTGAATGATCTCCTTTGCCAAAATAAAAGTTGGATTTAAAGAAAATCACAACAACTCTTTTGATGTAGGTTTTTCTGAAAAATTGTTATTCAAACATGATAGTTATTTTTCCCTCTGCCGGGCAAATGACAGCTTACCAAAATTAACCTTACTTTGGTGTAAATTAAATTAACAAAAAAACAAAATTAATCAATGTGTGACGAAGTGATACCAAACCAACCACTTAAAGAGACTTAATCGTCGAAATGTCAAATAAACAAAAAATAATAATCATATTAATAATAATTAGCAAGATATTCATATTCAACCATGACAGCTTAATGTTGACAATTGGTTATGCTTGGTAAGCAACAAGCTAAAGTGGTTTCATATTTACAAAGACCTACTGAATAACAATCATTTCTTCGGTAAGCAATGTTAATTTTTTTTTGAGTAATTTCAAACATCACACAAGAAATCCGGGTTGATGAACTGAAAACAATTAGCAGGCCAATAAGTCAAAAACTGCTGAAACATCAAAAGAAAGAAAAGTTTTAACATTTTCAACTTATTTTTCAAAGTTTAAAGTAATTCTTCTAATGAGTTTTCTGGCGGTCCAATTACAGTTAAGAGGAAAATTTCTTTAGTAAATGGTATGTTTCTGATCTAGCAGTTTTGAATGCCCTTAATATTGTCCATCTTAGATAAAACTGGTTCTTTAAATAGGTAATGAAGCGTCAGTAAAAATCGCTTAGGGCAGCGAAAAAAATAATTTTTTTGAAATCGAAAAGTTTGTTCATTTTAATTGCGACTTTAAATTTAATAGGGACTCAATAAATTGGTAAATGAAGCGTCAGTAAAAATCGCTAACGGCAGCGAAAAATTTTTTTTTTAGATTGCGACTTTAAATTTAATAGAGACTCAATAAATTGAGGCTAAAATAAGTTGATAAAAAAAACAATAATCTGAAATAAACCCCAAAATTGAAGGTACATAATATGTATGTACATATATGTAAATAATTTTGATAGATAGATAGATTGTTTTTATTCTGTATTAAATATTAGCTACAAAATTATGTACATACAATAAAGAATGGCATTTGCCGTCTGCCAGATTGACAATTATAACTTTTGATTACAAATTTATAAACCAAATTATGTATTAGTTTCGGTTCAAAAATTTTCACTTAAAATTCTGTTTCTATACGCTATTGCAATTTTACAAAATTTGAACATTTTGGGAATATTAATTTCATTTAAGTAAATAATTTTGAAAAAATAATAAATAAAGCTTACGTTGTGCCAAAATGCAGTTCCCAAACATCACCACTGTAACTGCAACGCAGCATAGTGCCCAAAATTCCAGATAAGCTTGGCGAGCCATCCTTAAATTGTGATCCAGGAATTAATTTCACTGTTTTAAAAAATTCTAAATTTGAGATGTTTTTACGTATGGATGTAACAAAAGATAAAAAATCTTCTTTTTTTTAATTTGTAAAGTAACAAGTAACACACTCCGTTCGACGGCGGTATCTTATATCTTAAACACGCACAGTTGTATCTCAGCAGCTGAAATAGAATGAATTATTGAAATAAATTTCTAGCAAAATATGCTTTCAAAGAAGAACTAAGAACTTTTCGAACACACACACTGCCTTCAGATAGACGCACTCCGAACTTTGACCAAACAAACAAAAAACAAATGCCAATGCGTATCTTTTACTATTTAAATTTCACGAATTGGTTTTTAATTAATTTTTTGTTTTGTTCAATCACATTCAACACTTTGCAGTGTCAATCTTATCAGAGACATAAGCAGAATTGAACGCACATCCAAGACAACCGACTGTGATTAAATGATTTTTTTTTTTTTGAGTTTTATTTAATTATTTATTTTTGTATTTTATTGTTCAAATTAATTGGTTCTATTAGATACACTTGTTGTTATTTTTTGGTTAGGTTGATAAGAAAATTACTGTTGTTGTTGTTTTTCTTGTCGAGGTGTTCTGCTGGTTACATAAGGCACAACTTGGTTGAAACGCTCTGCAAGAGAGAAGAAAATTATTTTAATTATTTTTTTTTCTTATTCAACAAACTACTTTGATGACAGGTTAATTTGTTTAAAAAAAATGCGAATGTACATTAGATGAGGTTCATTTGGTAAACAATTTGGACTTTTGACCACAACCATCAAAGCTAGAGATAGTGGCGACGACGACGTAGTTCGATGTGGTTGGTTGTATGTGACAAGTTGGGAGCATAAGGCTGTTTGATTCTCTTAAATTTATTTACAGCCACAAGAGCTAGCTAGGGTAATAATAGTATCTTTCATTCGTCAATCAATTGTCGGCAATTTAAATTTGGTTTTTGGGACTGTGAGTTGATTCTGTTGATGGATTTGTTGCAAGAAATTTGCTTAATTGAGGAATTTTTTAAAAGAACCAAAAAGAACTGCGCAGCTAGTTATATTTGCATGACAAGGGACGGACTACAAAATAATATAGGTTTTGATACTGATTTATCAGAATTGAGGTTCGTTCTAGTGAGTTTTATGACGAAAATCAATTCAAATTGATTTCTATTTTTGGATCTTTAATAAACAATAATGTGTAAACTTATGATATTTCTTTCATTTGGGTCAAAAATAGTAAGCAGTCGATATTTGAGAAGAAGGAAAATAGTGAAGTGAATGAGGGGGTTGGAGGGAATTTCAAATTCATATACAGACAAATTTTTAAAATTATTAAATAACTTATACAATCCAGCCTACTTGTATTTACTTATTGTTATCTTATACAGTTAATTCTGTCTGAGGATCTGAAGAAAACGGAGTCTTTTAATTTTTTTAAGTTCAGAGAAAGTGAAGTCTTACAAATTAAAATTTAAATATTTAGAAAACCGAAGTAGTTACTTCCTGGCTACAATACAGACTGCCAATAGGAAAGTCAAAATACTTTGCAGTAGGTAAAACTAACTGATATCACATCGGTTAAACTGAGTGAACACTGAACAACCAAGGTCTTTTTCCTTCTCAGTCCTTTAAGTTTGGGGTTCATACAAGTTTTGTACTTATATTTCAGTAAATTTTAGAATATTTCGAGAGATAATGTGTTTTATAATTGATATTAATGTCACCTATGAGTAATTCTAATGCCAATGCTAATGCTATGTTAATAAAGTAATTAGAAAACAACATCAAAGTCAACGAAAAAAGCCCGAAGATGGATACAAATCCGAAACGCGTCGCTTAAATAAGTAAAAAGTAAAATTTATGCTGTGATATAAACGTTTTACTCCAAATAAATAAAATACAAATTTCCTTTTTTAATTTTTCTTTATTTTATTTCCTTAAAATCAATCTAATGCTAATGCTAATGCTAATACTAATGCTAATACTGATGCCAATTTTAATGCTCTTTTCTTGGCTATACTGTTCACAGATCGATAAGTAACATGACAGCACTCCATTTAAGTATTTAATGCTGGCAACCTCTTTTTGTGAAATTTCCGGTTGTTTTGAGCAATTCCAAGACCCGAATGTGAAGTTGTCTTAATTTCTTCATATTAGTAAAATTTGTGATATTATCTTGTAAATGCTCTAAGATTATCAATATTTTGATAAATGGCAAAAATCATCCTGAAACTGGGCTGCCATCAATAGATATCATAAAAAGCTGAATGCTATTATTTTATTTCATGAGAATATTTTTTCATTATAAGAAATATAGGAAGGTATAGAAATGGTAGACAAGAGCAATATTTCACGATGAGTCAATTAGCTCTGGAAATCTCAGTTTTGATATATACTATTAACTCGTTTGATCTGTAAACTAAAAGGGATATTCATATGATGAGGGATTCATGAGCTCCTCTCCACAATAAAATTCGCTTCCCAGCGATTTTAAAATCAAGGAGAAATCGTTACAAAAGTAGTCGAGGTTTATCTCAGAGACCTTCGCCGTTCAAATTCAGATTGCCTCTTAGGGCCGTCGAATATTTGAGCACTCAATTTAATCAGAACAGGACATTTAAAAAAGGAAATGAATAACTGTCACTTCTTCCTGATAGTTTCCACAACGACGAAAATGAGTATTGTTAGGAATGCCCAGCTTTGCTACAAGTTCCCCTTTTGGTCAGTGCCTAAACATGTTGCAACTGTACTGGCTATGTCTTACCTGGGTGTGCATATTAGGTCATTTGTTCGGGACTCATTGCGGGCCACATCTTTCTAGATATAACGCAGTTGGTTAAGCTGCTTCACTTACGGTTGGATTCTTGGAACAAAATTGAGAACATTTTTCCCTTGATAACACCAAATAAATGTTTACTTTCGTAGGTGAGGTATGAAATGCTGAAATGCCACAGTCCGTTTATTTCCCTTTATCACCCGAAACGCAGATAAAAGTGACATTGAGGCACGCAAGCTCAACCCAAAATTGTTGGACCAATTAAGAGGATGAAGAAGCCGAATCCATGGCTTTTAAGGTCGGTTAACTCTCTGTGAATATATAGACATATTCCAGTTCTGATTTGGATCAAGATGAGTATTTAGCATGCTTCACGTACTTCCAGTATTTCAGCTTGAAATACGAGTAAAATTGGCAAAATCATCTTACCAAAGAGATCTAGAGACATTTAAAGATTCGGTGACAATTACAGAACTGTCACCACATTCCATCTTGGAGCCATCAGTAATGAATCGGGATCTCTCATTACAAATTTATTCTCCCAGTTTTTATTTTTATACACAGATGGAGTGCAGTACTAACTGTTTGTTGAAAAAATGTCAGCTGAAATCAGGTTTGTGCTCTTATGGTCTGACAATTCAACAATCTGATTTTCTTAGTCTTAACGCACTACAAGATACTTCATATTTGATTATTACATTAAAGCGATCATCGATCCATCGGTCGTTGAACTAAAATTCGTTCATTTTGACATTTCCTTCAAATAGAATTTTTTTTTATTGGAATGACAGTTAGAGCAAACAAACAAACATCAATTATTTTGAACTCGAACAATTCATTCGTTGCAGTGTAGATGATATGTGGAACGCGAATAGAGTTTGACATTTCGTAGCAATTACATTGCAATTCGTCACGACGAACTTATTTTCTGACATTTCTGTTATTTTAATAATTAAAATGCAAATTTCAATATCTTAACATTGATTTGAATAAGTTATCTACCATTTTATCAAGTTCTTGTGAAGAATTTAGGCTTATAAATGTTTTTAATCTCATTTTTACTTTTATTCGTCGATCGTTGGCCGCTCTCATGTAAATAGTCCTAATAGTCGAGTGATTGAAGGTGAAGAAAAGTACTCAAAGCATCAGTTGGACAGGATTGTAGAACCCCCGTGGTTCCAACGCTAGATGTTGTTTGAGCCGTTTTAGTTAATCAATATTAACACGTCCTTCTGTGAGTGCAAGCAACCATACGTTGCGAGGAGATACATGAGGACACTCCTCACTACCTGTGTCACGTGTCACTGCCCTTCGCTATATCATCTAAGAAACAGACATCTGGGGAGACACTTCTTCAGCGACTTGGAGGAGCTCTCTGACATTCCAAGCAAAATCATGTTAAAATTCGTTAATGATACCAAATGGCTTGAGAATTCCTGATCTATAAAAACCACCTTTAACTATAGTACGACAGTGTAGTACGAACGAAAACGACAACGACGCACGTGTTCCCTGTGAGAGCAGCACTAACGGAGAATGGGCACCTCGCCTAAGATTAGTAAAATCCTCTTTGGGATTGAAACAGTCTTTTCGACTTAACTAACGACAAAACAAACGAACATATACACCAAACACTATCTTTTCAAACTCATCTACCAGAAGTTGCAAGGAGCCACATGCTGCTACGGGGCTGGTGGGGGGAATGGTTGATCAAGTGAAGGTAAATTAAAGGAATACCCCCCGAGAAGGCGTATACCTCTCCCTAGCCAGGCTATTATGTGACGATAGAAATGCAATACTTGAGAAATACCCTCTGCTCTGACATTTCAGGCTAAGGCTTGCTGTAACCCATCTATACCCTTAACGGGCTTGATCGAAAAAGGATTATCATAGGTTTAAATACAAGGGGTCACAAACCCTATGGTATCACAACGGATCTATATTGATCTAAGTGTGACGGTAACAAGATCAACTGTCAGCCCACTAACCTAACTTAACCTTAGTCCACAAAATCATCTTCGGTTGCAGGTCCCACTTTTTAACAGCATGTTTTACTACAGAAATAGAAAGCTATGCTGCTCTTTTTTAACCAGTATTTTATTTTCAGTTAAATTTAGGGTCGAGGACAACTACCAAATATTTTGCGCTGAAAAACAGAGTTTGGCCGTTGAGTCGACGTCGAGTATAATGGTGGTTATTTTAGTTTTGGAAGTAAAGAACATCAGTTCAAGTTCAGTTTTAGCTTCGTTAACACCCAGTCTACAAGTTGTAGCCAAGTTGCTAAATTTCTTCAAAGCCACCACCGTGATTTCACTTATCATTGGGGTAAACCATCCCGACACCACTATAGTAGCAAATCATCCAGGTAAGCAGCCATCTCAAACCACATCTCTCCAACCCCTTACTAATATTTTTTTTTTATAACTTACACGCACTCAAGAGTGTATTTAGACACCCATATAATGTTAAAACACATCACAAGCGATGGGGTAATTAAGGGAGGGAGATAAAGTTGGTGTCGATGAACATTGGTCTCGAATGTTTGCAAATTGAAACAATGAAATACATGATGGTGGTGAATAGATGGGATTGATTCCGTGATACCTCTGTTTCGTACTTGGACATACTTCTAACAGAAATTATTGCAGTTTCACAGCAGTTTGAATGGTCAAAGTAGTGGATTTACACAATTGACACGATGGCACTATTCCTGTCCCATTTTATACATTTATAGCCATAATCTTAATTTATGACATACAAGGGACACAAAATTGCATGAACTAGGCGATTTTGCATTCTTATTCGTTCAGAAAAACTTTGTAGAAATAAGTTCCTTCTCACTGAAAATAAAACTTGAAAGCTACACAAATTCTGCCGGCACCTAGTCCATCTACATTAACTCAGAATCAATTATTAAAATTTTGGCATTATTTTTTGATCCTCCCTTAGAGACAATGAGTGTGTTAATGTAGCTTTCTAGAGCGTTTTAGTTGATTAACTCTGATATTAAGAGGCATGCCAGGACTTCCTGAATAGGCCATTTAAAATTTAATTTAAAAGTATTTAAAATTCCAAATAAATTAAGAACTTTATTTTCAGCCTAATCATTTGAATATCAGTACTGCTAATGATTTTCCTTTGAACTGATTATTTAATTATTATGAAAGGAACTCACTATCACATCAAGATATTTCTCAAAGTCTTGAATAAATTACATCCAAATTCAAGGCAACTGCTTCCATTGAAACTTTTCCTCGTTTTATTTATGAAAAAATCAATTAGCTTTATTAATAAATTGAAGGTAATTACTACTTGTACCTTGATACCTTCATTGTAAAAAATGTGTTCATTTACAATTATCTAATTGTGAACATTCTGTCATCTAAGTTTTTTATTTTTTTTTTTTGTTTAAATAAGAAAACTGTATTTCAATCATCGAACTGACAGATAGAGTTAATAATGCAGATCATTTATAAAAGAAAAAACACCTTTACGCATAATTTATGTTAACCTATAATGATAGTTATGTATTGCGGTCTTCTATATAAATAATGGATTATTTTGTATCGAAGATTTTTCAAACGTGCTACTGAATTTCAAATTGGATTTATTTTCTTGTCATAAATATTTATTCAAACTCAAAGTGCACAATTCTTTTTACAATCATTTCCAACATCTAATCATCCAGTAATACATGTTAGATGTCGAATACTTTAATGGCTTTCAGTTGAACGTGTATATGACTTAAGATGATGTGTCAATTCTTGTGTTGAAAAAAAAAATATATAAATTTTATTTTTACTTTCATTGATGAAGATTAATATTCATCACTGCAGTTTCTTATAATGGATATTTTATATATTATTGCAGTTATTTACTTTAATGTCATCATTTAAGTTAAGTACCTACTTAAGGAAGCGAGCAATAGTTATTAAGAATTTTCTGTCATTTCCTAGAAGAAACATATGGGAAGTTTTTAAGATACAAGTACATGTTTAACCTTGGAATAAATTAAAAAAAAATATGATCTTTATTTTAGGTAAACTTGAGTTTAAGGAAGGAAAATTACAAGCTTCTTGATATTTTGGAAGATTTTTTTTTTTTTCAATTACGTGCAATCAGTCACTGCATCAAACAGTAGAAAGGAAGTAATTTATTTTTAATGAAAACGAATGATATTTTAGTAAGTTAACAGTTTTAAGATACAAGTACATGTTTAACCTTGGAATAAATTAAAAAAAAATATGATCTTTATTTTAGGTAAACTTGAGTTTAAGGAAGGAAAATTACAAGCTTCTTGATATTTTGGAAGATTTTTTTTTTTTTCAATTACGTGCAATCAGTCACTGCATCAAACAGTAGAAAGGAAGTAATTTATTTTTAATGAAAACGAATGATATTTTAGTAAGTTAACAGTTTGCGTTGCAAAATTATAAAAAATTTAAAAGAAAGATGCTCCGCATTTGCACTGGACTGCATCGTAACCCGCTGACGAAGAAATATGTATCAACTAAGAAGCTATACGAGGAAGCAAATTAAAACCACTAAACCAGTTTTGCTGC
The DNA here is from genome assembly GCA_963931855.1 of Philhelius festivus. NCBI lineage: Eukaryota > Metazoa > Arthropoda > Insecta > Diptera > Syrphidae > Philhelius > Philhelius festivus. Next base: position 84,510,704 of record OZ007557.1, on the reverse strand, counting down.
AACTATCCGGGAATCATTAGGAATTTGGAAGATCATTTCAACTCAGAAGTGTAAGAACTTCTCCAGCATGAACTAGAGCCTTGTGACAGGTATCTATACCACCGAGCCATAACTGACGATCAATTCGAAGGAATAATTCATAACGACGCACAGTGGAAAATGGTAGAACAACAGCTGATCATAAATGATTTTTACTACATTTTTTTTAATTTTACATTTGAATTTTATCTGAAAGCTAAATAGTCAATCTTTACGAAAGTGCAAGAATTTTTTGAAATATATGTATGAATCATTTTTTTAAAGCATTAAAGTTTATTATTTTTTTAAATTTTCAATTCAAGGCCGTTTGGTTCATCACTTTGAAATTTAGTTTTCTATAAGACTTTGTAGCAATAGGTGTAAAGTATTATACATTTTTGAAAAGCTTATTTTATGGAAATATTAAAACAACTTTACAATTTAATAAATTTTGATTTCTGTCACAAGTAATTAATTAAAACGTAAAATTAAATAAAAAAAAAATATTTTTCAAGTTCACAGAGACTTTTAGTAGTTAGCGATGCTTCGCGATGCTTTGCTTTTTATATTAGTTTGTAGCTTAGTTTTTATAAACAAACATTTATAAAAATCAGCTGCGATAACGTGCGATTTTGGAACTTATCAGTAAAATAATGATTAAAGCCAGAAAACTAAAAATCGCTACATGAGCCATTTTAAAAAATAGTAAAAAAACAATGGCAAGACTTACAATTTCATATTATACGTTTTTTTAAAGCTAGAAATTAATTCTTTAATTTACTTTTCAAATCAAATTATTTTATTACATAGTTTCTGAGAAATTAATTTTCAAACTCAAAATCTTAAAAAAACAAACTAATATTTTTTTCTTCGAAGTGATTTTTTTTAAAGTTTACATTATTTAGTACTATTTTTGTTTTAAAAATTCAATGCTTTTATAAATTTGGAATTAAAAACTGGAAACCAGATGGTCGTAGGACTTATACTTTTGAAGATATAAGCAAATATCAAAACCAACTTCATTATTTGACTTTTAGAATACAGTTTAACCGAGATGTTCCTTAAACCTTTTTTATTTGAATACTCGAATAAACGTCAAATCTCTATCCGCAGCAGGATTTCACTTCTCCTTTTATCGGCAGTGATCCTACTGCGGATGTAGTATTTGTTATTCATATAAAATCCTACTGTACTACGGATAACTTTTCCAAAAAAACACGGCTAATGTCATATCAATTATGTGTTTTTCCTTTTTATATCTGAGCGGAGTACTGTGCATATATATAAACGATTATATATTATTCCATCGAGTTTTCTCTAATACTCGTATTATACACTGAGCGTCAAAAGTGAGTAAGCACCTATGTAAATGATTTCTTTAGTTACATGGAATTTAAACCAAAAAATAAACAAAAATTGAATTCCAGTTATACAAAATAAAATTTATATTTAATAGCAATAAATCAAAACCAAAATAAAAATTCAAAAAACGAACTAATGCATTTTTACCCAATAAAAACTAAATAAACTTCATATATTACGCGTCAAAAGTGAGTAAACATCTTTTATATCTTAAAATTATTTATAAATATAGTACCTCAAGTAAAAAACTGGGTATTTCATTTGGTCACCTTTAGACTTTATAACATCTCTTAGTCAGCGTGACATGGAAACAACAATGTTATTTCTAACATCGGAGGATATTTGGGACAGTTCTTCAATTAAATCCTTTTAAGGTCATCTTTGTTCTTGATGGCTCGTTTGTGAAATTTTCCGGTCCAAATGATCCCATAAATGTTGTATGGAGCTTAGGTGCGGCGATTGGGGAGGGTGGTGGAGGTGCTTTGAAGTCCTATAAAATATTCATTCTTTAAGAAACTGCGAGGTATGCTTAGGATCATTGTCTTGCTAAGAGATCCGATTGCTAAGCATCCCTAATTTTCGTAAGGTCGGTTGAAGGTTATTGCTTAGGATGTTTAGATAGTCTTGATTATTCATTGTACTTTCAGTGAAAACAAGATTCCTGATCGAATATGCTGCCATACATCACCACACCATCATGTTTTACTGTGCTCCTTATATTCTGTTTATGATGTTTTCTTACTTGTGACGCGTTAATATGGAGTATGTTTAGTTTCTATTAGGAAACATTGTAGGAAGCTATATTTTGAATTTTTATTTATGTTTTGATTTATTTTTATTGATTTTTATTATCCGAATTCATTGCTTATTTGGTTGATCGAATTCCATGTTACTCCAGAAATTATATAGGTGTTTACTCACTTTTGACGCTCACTGTATGTTATTATAGTTATTTTTTCTACTCATATAAGTGTCGGTACCCATACATTATTCCATGAAGTTTTTTTTATACATACATACATATGTACATATATGTATATTTTTTAATTTAATCGGGATTTTATTATAATTTTCTCGTGTCTTAGAAATTGATTTTTAATTGATAACAGTATTGAAAAAATTAAATTTTCAAAACTTTTAGTTTGAAAATTATTTTTCCAAAAACTATTTGCTCAAATAAATCGATTTAAAACGGAAATTAAAGAATGGATTTCTGTCTTTCAAAAAAACTGCATGACATTGTAAGTATTTTTAAATAATTTTGTGTGTGTTCCCCTCCCCCTAAATTGGGGATAAAGACCCCCCTCTTAATCAATTTTTGTCTTGGTTCAACACAACCTACAAGTTCTAGCTTTTTGTCACACCTTATTTGCAATCACCCTTTACTATAAATTGTTCCAAGAAGTTTTTATAATATTTTAGTTTGTTTTTCTAAATATGCAAATATTAATATCGTTATTATTATATTAAAAGCAATTCATTAAAACAATACTCTCCTTTGTATTTGTGCAAAATTTCAATACTCTATCTTCAAAAACAAAAAAGTTATAGATTTTTGATCAGAAACATCCAATTATTTTCCACTGTGCGACGACGCACGCTTTTACGAGAAGAACAACAATCAGTATGTACTAAAGATACAAAGGATGAAAAGACCATTCATCAAAAATTACACTGCTAATATTAAAAATATTCGTGAATTAGATTAAGAAAACATTAATATGATATTGTAAGCAAATAACAATATGTTAACCCAAAAGAAGAACGCTGAGCATCTTTTGCTTAGCCAACATAATTTAGTAAACAAATTAAAAGATTAAAAATTCTTTATATTAAATCGTAAATCACAAAATTATAATTTGACTATTAATTCCATGTCCATTCTACCATCAACAATATGGTGTGCAGGAAAACTGCATGCATCACTGCATGCAAGAATTGTCATTTAACACTTTCACTATCTTTTTGAAATCTTATAATATTGATTGTATTTTTTTAGTATGCTACAGGAACATAGAATTTTACAAAATCACAATAATCAGTTACGAAACTCTATTAAAGATTTTTTTTAAAGCAAATCATTGATGATTGTTCAATCCATTAAAGAAATTTAAATTTCAATACATATGAATTCAAATTCTATAAATTTTTTGAACAATTAAGAGGTGAAAAAGTCATCTGTAAATTTAACTTTAAAACTCAATTTTTAATTTATTTCTTTGAAAATATTTTCTATAATTAAAACCATTTAATAATTTTATTAAAAAAAAAAAAAAACTGTCGTAATAACAATGTCCAACGGCGGACAGAATGAAGTCATATTTGTAACATTTCTATAGGTAATATACATACGTAGACACATTAACTTTCAACCTCATACTACTAGTATTATGGGGTCTACACATGATTTTCAATTAAAATTCAACTATTTCAAATATTTTTCTGTTTCCTCATCATTTTTTTTGAAGCAATTGAAATATTCTGGAAAATGTTTTCGAACTAAAAATTAAAGTATGCCAACCTCGCACGCTATTTCCTTCTTCACATTCGCTGATTTCAGTCAATCTTTCTAACTCTAAGTCCATATAGTTTATTAAATATACTATACACTATGTAGCATAGCAAAGGCAAAGAAAACATCTTAATTAATATCGCGTAAATTTCAATTATACAATTTCGTGATTGAGAACAACACGATCGCAATCGATCAGCAACAATGTGCTGCTCGCCAAGATACACGCTTTCAATATTATTGCTGCAGTGTACGATCCGGAATGCGTTCGCTTCTGTGGGAGTGTATCCATCTATGTGACAATCAAATGATCGAGTGATCGACTGACCAAATGAAGCAAATGACAATTAATTAATATGCAAATGCAATAAATCAATCGGAAGCGGTGAAGAGATAAGCAAAAACAACAAGACGACAGCACTGATCTCAACTCAATGTGACACACTTAGGAGGATAGTGTAGTTATCTTCTTCTTGTTTATGATTCTGAGAAGATCGAAGATCGTTTTTCCAATGATATGAAACTATTACCCAGTAAACTAAATAAATTTCATGGAAATATAAATAAATAAGAAAAGATACGATTTATTGAATGCTGAAATAATATTTTGAATTGTCTGTCGTTCAGACTGTGTCCAGCAAACTTGAAGAGACACATGAATGGAATATCTAATAAGGCTCGTTAGTCTGCGCTTGTGGTACCAAGAACTTAATTTCTAGAATTTGTATCTTTTCTTGTGCGAACGACAAATGTCAAGGTGAATTTTATGAATTACTAATCATGAGTAATATTAATTTAGCAAAATGATTAGTTTCATTAATTTGATAAGAAGAAAAATTTTGTAAAGTTCAATTAGAACGAATTTGTTGTAACTCGATTAAGTACTGTGGGATCTATCTTGATGAAATTTAAGCTCTCAAGGAAACTCTCATTTAAGTTGCCATGTTCACCGGAAAGTTATGTATGATAAAAGACCCCGACTGATAATCATTTTATGAGATAATTCTAAGCGCATAACTTAGCTATACCTTGTGAACTTTTGAATAGCATAGGAATAGTACTTACTCTTAAATTGTTTGAGCCTAGTGCGGGCATTTAGGAAAGTTGATGATATACGAGCAGACCGAAGCACTTTGATTTTGAATATCTAAAAATCACAATGACGGGGAAATATTCAGTAGGGTTAAGCATACCACATTCGTAAAGTACGTCTAAAAAAAAAATCTCTGATCTTGACAGAATAACCGAAATTAGGCTCAAGGGTAAGCGGATGGGAATTTCCTGAAGAGCGAGCATAACGGTTGTATTGTTTTAAGGAAAAAGCAGCAGCATAGTATTGTTAGTGCGTTCGACTGTCATGTAGAAGGTCTTGGGTTCGATTTTCAGCCGCTGAAAAAAAGGTTTTCCTCTTGCGAGGAATTGAATCCTCCAAGAAGATCTCTTGTCATAAAAATACCTGCTCATTCGGAACACGCAGAAAATTGTAGGTCTTCTCAATTTCTCCAAAAATGCACACTGAAATGGTTGAGAAATGTAAGTCAATAGGTTAAGGCTCTCTATGAGCCGTGCGTTGGTGTCGTAGCCTCAATTTTGCTGTAGAAATTCGATTGGAATGCTAGAACATTGTCTATAAAAAAAGCGAAAAATAATGAAAACCATGAAATATGGCGGCGGTGTTTGAAAGATGTAAATGTTTCCATTATATCACCTATAATTTGTAAAGCTCTTTTTTGGATTCTATCAAAGAGACTTAAGTGGGTTAAGTTAGGCATCACCTAACTCAGGTCTCAATGGATCCATTTTGCTTCCCGGGTTGTTAGTTATGTAGGAATGGGAAGGATAAGAGGAAGATTTTAGTATGGGGTGCCTCCCTGAACCATCCTGATTTCTCAAGGAAATTTGGAAATATTGGAAAAAATGAGACCTTGCGTCGTCCAGTTCGCAGAAAAAGTATTCTTCGAGGACATCTTTTCTAGATATGGCTATGCTGGCGCATTTACAAAGCAAGTGAGATGAGCTCTCTTCCATCTCTTCGTCTTGACACCCTCTGCAAAAATCAGATAGTGCTGATGTCCATTCTGCTCATGGGGGTTCCCATTGAGCTGTGACTCGTAAGGGTTCTAACCAAGAGAAACAATTGAGAACTGCTAAGCTTCAGTAGATTATCTGTTTTTTTTTTCTTTGAAATATCTGGCCAAAGATTCCTTGAAACTCGATAAATGTCAATAATTGACCATCTGTCATTTACAGTCTTAACTAAACTTTGGTGAATTATATACTTTTCCTGCTCCAGTGGCATAAGTACCCAGAATACAATTTGGATCAAGCCAAATTAGGGGAGGTAAGACAACTCTCTCAATAATATGTTAAGACCAAGTGAGAAGTTTAAAGGAGTCGAGCATGTGGTTTTCGAAGACACTAAAAAGTTTATATATCATAAATTTAAAAAAAATAAAATGCACGACTGGATCGCACGAACTTGCTCTTATGTAAAAGTACTTTGGAATTTAAGATACATTTGATAAATATAAAACATGGATTTAATGAGATAATAATGTTCAAATGCATAAAATTGCCGTCTGGTTTCCGGAAAAGTATGAATTTATGCAAATAAACTTTAAAAAATCGTTTTATTATTAAATAAAATTTTTATATAAGAAATTTCTCTAAAATTTTTCAAGAAAAAAATGTGGGATGCGAATTTTAAATATTTAATAATATTGGTTTTAGGAAATAATTTCAAAAAATAATCGTTCATAGGTTTTGAAGATATTGATTTAAATTTTTTTTTTTTTTTTTAAACCCAATAAATATTTTTTCGAATATTTTTATATACAATATTATTTTAAACTTAAGGGGACTCCTGCTAAAAATTTTGGGTTAAAATCCTTAGAGCCGTTAATGAGAAAGTCGAAACTCAAAAAAACGGGTCTATGGCAGGTACCCCTAATAACATTTTGCCCCAAAATTTTTTTTGACCAAAATGTAGTCCATGTCCATAATATCACACTTAATTTTTTTTATCAAAATCGTTAGAGCCGTTTTCGAGACAAATAAGATTTTGCATTACGGGTGTATGGGGGGTACCCATAGTTTTGGAGCTAAAAAAAAAATTTCAATTTCTCCTCTAGGGAATCACCGAAGACTCTTAACTACCGAGTTTGAAGAAAATACCTCCGGTAGTTTAGGCTGTAGTTCGAGGTACAGACATACAGACATACAGACATACAGACAGACAGACGGAATTGTCGGACCCACTTTTTTCGTCTTCGCTATCATCGTAATGTCAACTTTGATCAAAATCTCGAGTTCGATTTTTTTTCCAAATGCAGAACTTGCCCTATAGTACCTATATCGCAAGTAAAAATGATTGGCAAAATTCACCTGAGTTAATCATCGTGCGTTCAGAATGCTCTTATTTCAGAGACGACTTTAACAGGGTGGAGATAAAAAGAAAACATCATTTGAAGTTGCATAGTTCACTTTTTTGCTGTCCACTGTCCAGTCTGCGAATACCGAGGAGAAGGTGGCAGATAGATGAACAGAAGACCGATTATAAACACGAAGAACTTAGTATGAGCACATTTTTATGTGGGCTCTAAAAACGCCATGCTGCGTTTCATTCTATAAAGCCAAGCGATTTGTGCTGTTAATAGTCTGGATAAGTAGAGTTGCATTTTGCTGGTAGTTTTACATTAATCGATGTAAACTCATATATTTTTTTGTAATTAACGTGCATTCAAGGGAATATGAATTACATCTTTACAACAAACATGAAGAAATAGGAGAAAAGAGAAGCATATTACAAAGAGGGAGAAAAACTGAGCCGGGTAGAGCATCCCACATTCGTGTATTTCTGCTAAAGAAAGAATCTCTGTACACAAAAGTCTGTTCGAACTTGGGCTCGAGGCCCCTTAAAGCTTGAGGGTTATGGTTAAATTGCTTAAAGGGAATAATGTAAATGGCTTTTAAATTTTAAATAAAAAAATTAAATAAACATTGTATTCAAGAGACGACGAAAATGTTTCAATGATATTAACGTATCGAATCATTTTGGAGGTACTTCTTTGAATATGTTCAAAAAGACTCAAGTGAATTGAAAGCGCACAAGCTAAGATATGGAAGTTATACTGAAACTTTGGACAAATACAAGTCTTCTGTATGTATAATAGAAAGATCAAAAGGGGAGAAAAATGTCTTCCACCGAAGAATAGAATCTGGAAAGTTTGCTGCATTTTTAGCGTGTATTCATTCCATAGTGAGTGGTTGGTACCACACCTCAGAGAATTGAAACTTTGCCTATATCCTCCATGAAAATACTACCCATGGACAGTGGCAGGTTGAGCAGGTTTCGCTTTCAAGATCAGAATTTAATCAGCTTATCATACGCTGCTGTTGAAGTTCCACATCCGAAGAATAGAGGTATGAATCTTCAAACGAATATGAAAAGCTGATAATACTACTCGTATCATCACCAAACAATTTAGTTGATTTAAAATTTCAGACAGAAAATCATTAATGAAAACGAGAAATAGGGTTGGAGACGAAACGGAGCCCTGCGGCACACTATCCATTTTTGAATTCGCAAAATTTTGCTCCCGGAAAGTATGTCAGGACAGTTCGATTACTGATTCATATATCGGGTAATAATGAATATGGGTTGAGTAAGCCTGAAGCCTGCCGTACTTCGGATTCTATAAACGAGTGATAATTTTAAAAAATAGAAAGATAGATAAATTGAAGAACACAAAAGCTTAGTTTTTTATTAAAAGTACAATTTAAGTTATTATACTTGATTTTATAATTTTTCTTACGTCGTATCTAAATAGTCAAAATTTAAAGAAAATTTAATATAGCGCATCAAGTTCATTCCTATAATATTTTAGATATTTAAAACAAGTGAAATTTATATTTGCAACAGTGAAAAATTCGTAAAACTATTAGTTATAAAGAGACACATGTTTTCCTATTCAAACATAATAGGAACAAATTTATTTTTACTTAAAAAAATATTTTTGAGCGACGAAATTTAAAAACAAATTTAATTTTAATAGTTTTTTATTCGAAAAAAAAAATGTTTGTTTAATTTATTTAGAAGACAATTTTTACGTTTATTTTTGTCGGCCAGTGTTATAAATTTAAGAAAATATTAAATAATTATTTATTAATGTAATTTAAGTAAAAGGACATTCTTATTTATTTTATATTTCTGGCAAAATATTTTATAACGTCTGAGTTTTTCAACGCTAGTTCATCATAGTTAACTATTTATCCGATGCATACATATAGCGCTGAGTCATAATATACTTTATATTTTGCAACTCCACGTCCCGAACTATGTACTATGAGTTAAATTGTATACTCTTTCCCGAAATCCTGCATTCTTATGCAGGTTGTTTTGAAAAATGAAAAATAAAGAAGAAAAAAGATAAAGTATCTTCTTCTTCTTCAGTCGAAAGTAATCAAATGCACTTTGTGTGGTTTTTTGTTTGTGTTCCAATGGTCTGTGTTATGGCGTTGCATTGCGTTTGCGTTTCACATGGCAAATGTGTTCTCGGCTTATAACCTTTAAGCGAGAAATGAAAACGAAAGGGTATTCGACACAGACTTGAAAAAAAAGGTATTGGATCATCGATTGATGATGGAGGACAACATCTTGGCACTTAAACTTGAAAAAAGGGTTTTTTCCCTTCGTTTCACTTTTTTTTAGATTTTTTTTTAAGGTTATGTTCTTCTTTTTCGTTCTCTTTCAGTTTCAAGTTGATACAAATTTTACGGAACTGATTATAATGGAGATTACGAGCTAAGAAAACTAAGGAGCTTGGTATATACTTATATATGCATATAGGGTGCCCTTGGGGAATGAAGCCCCCCAGGGACAGGATGCTTAACGAAAAAAAAAATTCGAGCTAAAAACGATTGATGTATACCGATTTATTGTGTAGCAGAAAAGTGCGTGATATTTCTTATCAGATGCATTTGTTATGAAGTTGGTTGTGTGTTTTTTTTTTTTTTTAAGTTTTAACGAAGAGTTGGATTTTTGTATGGCTTGTGGACAAATTGTCTTGAAATTGCGCTCATAAGACTCCAAAGGAGTAAACATTTAAGGGATTTGGAATAAGGATTTATTTCGTTATGTGGATGATTTGAGAAAATCGATAATATACTTTTGTTCTCATTGAGATTAAAAGCCGAAGTAATGCCGCTCACCCACACCAATTCACTTAGATACATTAAGATCTCAAAAATGGAAAATTAGTCGGAAAGAAATAGATAGGTAAACTGAAATTCAATAATTAGAAAAAAGGGTTTTTTTTGAAGATCGTAGAGAAAAAATTATGAACTGTTGTCCTAGCCTGAGCTATGCTTAGATAATACTAATTTGAAAAGGACTTCATAACAGGTATTTCCTTCCACATTCGTGTAGTGTGGTTGAAGAAACAAAATCTATTTTTGGGCTGATGGGAAAATTGATTATTATTCTTCCCAAATACTTAATACCTATTAGCGTACTGATAATGATGGTGTTGCACTATCACCTTGGAAGTTTAAGATTGAATTCATGTCATGCCGATTCCACACAATCTAAATTCTTCTTCTCCTTATGCATAGCATGCGGGGAAAGTCTTCGAATCCAGTCTTGAGGGACGACGAACTAGAGGAAGACCCGCCTCAGGTGGCGCACATAAGTGGGAGAGGACTTCAAACAATAGCTGGAGAAGTTTGTTGGTTGAGGCCCTGGTCCACCCCCGACGACCTTAAGTAAGTAAGTTTGCTGGAAAGTGATGACGAAGTACGTCTCAACTATAACATCCTGTTTCAGCTCTCGGTTATTCCTACTGTCTAACAATAATAGGTAAAAAATAGTCAAGAGTAGATAAGGGACTTATTTATTTTTTTTTATTGAAATATATCACCAATTATTTTTTAAGATTTTGAAACTAATTTTTATGATAACCAAAACTTATCCACGGTTAGAAACACTGATGGCAATAAATCACTATCACTTCACCCTTCATGAGAAAGGAATTAATTTTCAGTTAAATTTCATAAAAAAAGAGACATTTTATAGTTAACTAATTTTCGATTTCGTTTGGTGCAGTTTATACCAGCTAGAGGAAAAAGTTATATGCATAAAGTGTGTTACATTCAAATGTTTTTCAAGCTGGTTTAGATGAAATTGCTTATACAAGTCAATGAATTCAAAAATTTATATTCAAAATATGTTGTTATGATATTTAGACCATTTTATACCAGTCAGAAAAAATTATAATACATAATTTAAATAAAAAACTCATTTGCTAAGATGCAAAGCTTATATTCACAAAATATTTGCTATGAATAAGTGGTCAAGACAAATTTATACCAGTCATAAATACCTACATAAATAGAAACTTATCTTACGGTTATTTAACGAAACAAGAAAAATTAAAGGAATCGAGTGCAAAAATACAATGTATCTACATTTTAAGTGTTTGTATTACATTTTTGGTTTATACCAGTTAGATACGCATTTTCAAAACAGAAACAAAACGTGATTAAATAAATACATAATAGAAAAAAAATTAAAACAAATGAACAAATATAAATAAAAATTTAATATTCCCCTAATTTGCTTAAAGCAAAAAATATGAACTCGTATAGTTCTTAATATTTTTGTAGAGTCTGGTATTTTTCTGCACAAAATTCACACGTTAAACCAAAAATTGCATTTGTTGAGTTGTACCGGGCTTCCTTTTAAACAGAATATATATTTTAAAATTTGCATTTATATGACTCTGTCAATTAGACCAGATATTTTATTATTTTTATACCAATAAGCAAAAAATATATGTAATGTTATTGTGTAGGCAATAAACCAGTACTGACTGACTGAGCTCTTACAAAATAATTATCACAAGCTATGAGAATTTCTTAATATTTTTTATAACAGTGATTGGTATAAACATGTCTAAGATTCACAGCAAAATTGTAGAAGACAGGCATATCTACTGGAAGCTTATACTTGAAGTAAAAACAAATGAGTATGAGTAAATTAAATGGTATGTTCTACTCTTTTGGGGTTAATATATTCGGATTTGTTGTTTATACCAGTCAGGCACACGTACCGTATCAAAATAAAATAACAAACTGCTCTTAAAATCAGGTTTAAATTATTCCGTGGGTGTCTTAAGAAATAAAAAATCGAAATTCTTTTACGATTACGCAGAACTCGATTTTAAAGTTCCTCAATTTATTGCTCTAAAATGCCAAAAAATCTATACTGCATGCATATATGTACATGTGTATATTCCGATTGCAAATTAAATGAGTAATACATTAAATCACCAAAATCGAGACAATTAAATATGTCTGATTTGAATTAAACATTCATCACTTATAATAAGTATCTGAATCAGTTTGTTTTTTTTTTTTATTTTGCAGATCATAAAAAGTGACGCCAAGATCTAGATTCCTTATTTGATAAATTTTATCTCTATGACTCATGAAAGCAAATTTGAACCATGAGCTTTTAAAATGCACAGACACTATAACCTATCATACGAAATTCCAAAAGCAAGTCCATGATGTGCCTTATGTCATTTTTGCATAACCTAATGACTAAATCACAATCATTTCATTTGCCCAACCTTAAACTTTGCAAAATTGCTCTCTAAATCTACTCAAAAGCCTGCTCTAGCTCCATTCACCCTCACCTAACTGTCTGTCTGTCCTTGATGATGAAAAACTAAACCGTATAGAAACAATTTGTATACAACATTTATTTACAGTCATTTGGAGAACCTGTCAAACGTAATCTAACTGGCATAATTTTCTATCACCTGTGATTTGCATATATAAGACATAGAATTAATGCAATTAATTAACTTGTTTTATGCCACCAGCGCACATTGTATGGGGACACATTTTGCAGAGAGGCAAATCTTTAAGATATAGTTATTGTGAATGGTTACATTAAATAAACAGTACCCAGTAAAATGTAGTAGAATACCGAGTTGTTTTCAAAAAGACACCCACACTTGATTTTTTTTTTTTTTTTGTTTTTTTTGAGAATGAAATAAAATTTAACGATGGAGATCAAATATTTATACCCAATCAACTATTTATTGTTTTTTTTTTGTTTTTAATTTTCTTGTTTTTTAAACGATTACTAATAGAAACGATTAAATTAAGAGGGTGGAACGGAATTCTGCGAGGTCAATTTTAGTTTATTTTTTTTTCTCTCCCATACATTCATACATATGCTTATACCTATAATTTATTGTCTTATTTAATGTTAATTAAAACAAAAAAATAAAAAACTTAAATAATGATGATGGAAAACATCATGAGTCGGTCAGATTAATTGTTATCGCGGGATTAAAGTGACAGGCGTATAATGTGTGCCATTCACAAAAAAAAAGATTAATTTATTTAAAATATTAAATTGAATTGGGTTATTGCATATTTTTGTGTTTACAATCACGCTTCCTAGGACAAAGTACTCGATAAGAACAAATTCCAACGGGGAATGGAAAATATAAATAAAACAAAAATAGTAATTGAATTCGGTAATTAAAAGTGTTTTCGACACCTCGCCTCGCAAACGAAGATAAGAATTTGGCATTATCACAAGAATGTTGTTGATTGTGAATGATTTTTTTGTCGAATTTAAATGTGATTAATTAATTGTTAAAAAGTCCAGCAGTATGCTTAGGTCTGAATTTACAAAATGATGGCAGTCTTTGTCTTCAGACTGTTGTCACCGTGGGGAATTCCCAATCTGCCCATTGATCTTAGGTGTCTTCTTCATTATCAGTTTATAGTAGTTCGTATAAAATTCCAGATAAAGATATTTAGAGAAGATTTGGAAATTCAAAGTGATGTAAAGAGAGAATGTAGTTTTCAAAGAATCGTGGTCGTAGGGTACTAAAAAAATCACATTTTAATTAAATAAGTGGTAAAGTAGTATCCATAAGACTACCAGAATAGGATTTGTACATAATATAATTTGTAAAATAGTAGTAATAGAAAAATAGTGCACTTTGTTCGCTCAAGACAAATACAAACTCTACAGCAGTTATATCAGTCAGGGTTGACTCCCTTGTCAGAGAGTTGTTACTGTACCAAAAAATGACTTGAGCTAAATAACATATCTAATTTCAAGAATTTTTTTTTGATTTTCAAGGTTTTGAAACTTGGCATATAGCAATTTTTAATTCTATCGTAAACATTAAAAATAAGAGCTCTTAGAACCAAAAGTAATAACACGTCTCATACAACTGTTAAGAAATCTTAAAAGATAATCTTATTTCTCTCGAAAACGGCTCATACAATTTTGAAAAAAATTCAGAAATGTGTGCTAAAATAACAATTGAGTAGAACAAAATAAATGCTGGTTAAATTTTACGGGCCCATGTTGAATGTGAACCACACCTTAACGTCAAGTTTTTTTCTGCAATTCATTTGACATTTCTCAATTTCAGACTAATTCAATTTGAACCATGGAAAGATACACAATCGAGCAACGCGTTACGCGATAAAGTTATTCAGGCTTCCTGTTTTTTCGGTCAATTTAATCGTCCAAATGTGCGTAGGTACAATCGGAAAAATCGTGCAAAAATTTGAGTAAACCGGGTCTGTAGGAGATGTGAAAACACCAGTGCATGCTCGTACAGCTCGTACTGAAGAAAATATTGCTACTGTTTGCGATAGTGTAGCTGAAGAGCCGTCCACCTCAACTCGTCGTCGTGCCCAACAATTGCACCTCTCAACCTCGTTGTTGATGAACATTATGCATAAATACTTGCATTTACACGCTTATAATGTGCAATTGACTCAAGAACTAAAGCCTCTTGACCATTTCAAGCATCGTCAATGGTCAGAATGGTGGCAAGAAATGGCAACTTTCGAAGAAAATCATTTTCAGTGATGAGGCACATTTTCACCTCAGTGGATTCGTCAATAAGCAGAATTGCCGCATTTGGGCGAATGATAATCCAAGAGTGATTGTCGAAAAACAAATGCACCCACAAAGAGTGACTGTTTGGTGCGGTTTATGGGCTGGCGGCATCATCAAGCCGTATTTTTTTTTCAAAATGATCCCGGTCAGGCAGTTATTGTGAATGGTGTTCGCTATCGTGAGATGATAACGAACTTTTTATGGCCCAAATTGGAAGATATGGATGTGAACGATATGTGGTTTCAACAGGACGGTGCCACTTGCCACACAGCTAACGAAACAATGGCTCTTTTGCGCGACAAATTCAATGGCCGTGTTATCTCACGTGATGGCGATGTCAATTGGCCGCCAAGATCATGTGTTTTGACACCGTTGGACTTCTTTCTTTGGGGTATTTGAAAGAAAAGGTGTACGTCGATAAGCCAGCAACAATTCAAGAGCTAAAGGATGAGATAATTCGGCACATTAACGGCAAAGAACCTCAATTATGCCTCAGCGTCATCGAAAATTTGGACCATCGGATGGAGGTGTGCCACCGAGATCGCTGCGGCCACTTGGCCGATATTTTGTTCTCTATACATAATTGAACCATACAATATTACCATAATAAAAAGAAATGACAATAATTTCCTAAATAATTAGTGTTTTATTCAAAATCAACATCGGCCCTTAAAATTTCACCACCCTTTATATTCGCCTTGCAAGTATGAATCATGATTTTTTTAGGAAATCTTAATTAAAGATAACTTAAACCTCAAACCTAGAAAAAGAAAAGAAAACAAAACTCTCCTTTACTTTGGATATCAAAAAAATAATCAAATTCTTTTGAATTTCATTTTTAGCATGCAGAGCTGCCATTGACCCAGAAAATGTAAATAATATAATTAATGGCGTCTCTGGTTCCCGAATCGCGAATATTTGTCTTGTGGTTTTGATTTGATAAAAAAAACATAAACGCATTGGTAGTTTTTTTTTTTACAAATTACAGCCAACAATCAGAATGATTTTTCATATGAACTTCAGGGTCAATGTTATTATACTGACTCTTAACAAAGATGATATCTTAAAAATGCCAAACTTAAATAATTAATTTCGGCTTTTGTTAAATTTATCCAAGCACGCAATTAAGAATCAAAGAATGGTGAAGGCTATGACCAGAGTTAAACAGGCAAAAATATAAATCCATAGATTGCGGAATTAGATAATATTGAAATCCAAACTAGGTTGATAAATGTTGGTGAAATGCAGGAGATTTTTTTGGTTGGATAAAAAGTGAGTTTTTGCTGTGAAAATGACTATTGTGAAATGTGCGCTTTAGATTTGAGAAATTAATTAAAAAAGAAAAGTTCTTTTCTAGAATGAAAATTTTCTGTGACTAGAAAACCCTAATTCAAAATGTCAAAGAAAAAAGTTATTAACGTTTATAAAAAATATTTTTTGATACCAAAATACCACGAAATTCGTATTAGTCTAGTCAACTCTTTTGAATTGAATGAATTTAAATCTGCAGGAATCTGGATGAGCTGGCTTATCTTACAGTTCTTCCTCCAAAACTATTGATCTTAGGAATCTTTGTCTTTGAAACACCTTCAGGTCACTCTCTATGCTGATATTGTCCCAGATAGTTTTTCCTTTGGTACATGACAACTTTTTTCTATTATGTGATTTGGTAATTCTGTGGCAACAATCAATAACCGTTTAAATCATTTTTTTGCTGCATCATAATCTGAATATTCCGTACTGTTATAGAAAAAAATCCAGGATTTGTAACTCTTTTTTTCGTCAAAATAATCCAAAAAGAAAAAACCGCTTAAGTCATTCTCATAGGTAGAAGCATTTGCAATACCCGCTTAACTCACATAAGAACTTGTGAATTTCAAAATTTCGTAATCCAATAGTAGCTTATATGGATTTAAGATACTTTTACAAAATAAAAAAACTATTCACAAATCAATCAACCATACTGCACTGAAAACAGCTTAAATCGACTTAAGCGTTTATTGCAAACTTAACAAAGTATTTTCGCTATAGCCAAATTGAGATAAGTCGTTATTGCAAATTTCTGTTTGTTACTTCGATGGAGACTAGTAGAGTAAGCGGTTTTTAAAAAATTGATAAATGTGTTTTGAAGATAATTAAAGTAAAAATAATTAGGAAAGTGCAACAATATGAGCTCCTGACCCTTACAAATTTTAAATACAGCTCAAAAAGTTGTTTTAGGCAACGTGAAGTTAACATATTCCAAGAACGGCAACGGCAGAAGACAAGCGATACATTTGAAAAAGAAAGCGATCTGAGTGAATTTTGTATACCAAGTTTTATGAATGTGTGTTTTCAGATTTTCGTTTTTGAATATGGAAAAAATTGGTTGGCTATAGCCCACTTATCTGTTTCATACTAATTAATACAAACGTAAAACAATAATTATAAATTGTGATTTTTGGCCAATAAGGATCTAATTCCAAGTAGTTTTCAACGAAATTAAGTGAACTGCAAACGAAGTTTATTATGAAAATCCGAATATAATTTTTGAATAGTTTTGTGTCAACATGAGTAAAGAATATGAACATGATTTCAGTACAGATGTCTGTACGCGATCCCTATTTCAAGCTTGCAGACATGGACATTTCTTCAGATTTTCCTGACGAAGAACTTTTGGAGATTATGGTAGGCAATTTGAGGAAAGTAAAATTGTTTCTCTCCCACATAAAACAGTCAAAAACGAATCGGAATATGAATCAAGTAAAGTGATTCCAAAAAAAAAGAAACAGGTGAATCATAAACTCGAAAAACGGGAGTGATTGAGGCAACAAAATGTGAGCATCTTAATATCGATAAAATTACTTTTAAAAAATGGAAGGAAATCTTATAATCATATTGGTAATTAAGGACGTTCTACAAAAGAATTCTTTTTATCGGAGGTTAAATAGAAATTGAAGATAAGAAACAGACATTGAAAAAAGTCATATTCTACCTCGAAACTGACGACTTCATATAAAGTACTTCCTTTATTACGAAAAGATTCGTGTCCGTCAAAAGTGCTTTAAACACTGCTTCGATGCTACTGAAAGTTTTCAAGAATCCCATCTGACACATCTTGTAAATATTTGTAGGTGGTTTTTGGATTTGATCTTCAACAGTGTCTGCACACAACATACCTCCGAAATTCAGTAAGCTTTTACAAACAAACGGCAATTGGCGGCAACGACAAACAAGACATATGATTTTCTATAGTTCATTTGGCGGTCAAAATAAGAATTTATTTGTGTTAACATTTTGAAAACCAAGTCCAGCATTGAGGTTGTAGATGACAAGCTTTAATAGTCATGCCAAACTCATATACTTACATAGAGTGTAGCGTAGATCATGAATTACAAAAAAAAAAGAAACCAAAAAAGGTACCGATTCATCATCCTCACGAATGGTTTAATTTTGTCCGATTTTGACTATGGTTGTGTTTCAAAAACAAAACTTTTGTGGAGCAGCCGAGACAATTTTGTAACAATTTTTCAACACCCACTGTTGTAAAACATGGTATTGACTCAATCAAATGGTGTGAAATTCCCAACTCGCCAGCTGTCTATGTAATAAGCGTAAAAAAGCTGCGCTTCAAAGATTTCTTCCATTTATTGTTCATTCGTTTCATGAATTTTATAATAACCTAGACACAGAAATGCAACCCGAAGCTGAAATACATCCTGACTTAATAAACCCAGACAAAAATGGAGCTTAAATACTTTTTCTTATTTACAAGTTTTTTCAATCAATTATTTACTAACTTAAATTGGCTATTTTTTACTTAATACGAATTTTTGCATTTTTGTTATTGTGAATTACGTTTTTAATACATTTTAAGTTACATGCTTTTCGAAAAGAAATATCGCTTAAGTTGATACAAATAAAAAAAAATGATGACCAAAAACAGCTTAACTTATTTAAGAAGACATGGGCGAAAATTTTCAGTTTGCAATAACAGCTTAAGTGACATAGGCAAGCAACAAGGTGTTTAATTACTTTTGGAAAAACAACTTAAAAACGTTTTTTTGCAATAAAATTAAAAATAAAGAAATTTAAAAAAGAAAAAATAGTTTAAACAAATAAGATTGAAGTCTTCTATTATAATCTGCACCGTTTTTGTTTTTTAAATGCGTCATTTTTTTCCAGACTTAAAAAGAAGCCACAGAATTATTCCTCATGCACGTTGCAGAATCTACTAGTGACACTGCTTACCAAACCAAGTAAACGTAGGTGTCTTCTAAGTTGCCAGTGTCCAGTTATGATACATGTTATTAATCTAAGTATTGCTCTACTCTACTTAAGCGTATGCAGTTTGTGAAACATTCCTAGTTGTAATTGCCTAGCAGTAGTATCCCCTGCCTTAGCTTTGGGAGTTCTTTCCAATTCTTGGATCTACTTGCCTCCCCTTGTTGTCAAGTTATCTTCTTTATAATTTAAGTTGTTACTAGCTTCAAGTCAGAGAGCACACTATATAAAAAACTGTTAATAGCAGTGCAGTTGTTAAATGAGGTATTTGATAGTTTTTTTGGAGAAATTTAATTGGAAAGTTTTTGATACGTTTTTCAGAAGATATTGATTTTACAATATTTAAAGGCATTTCCAAATGCTATACCCCGGCTTATTTTACTTGTAGATCTGGTCATTGGTCATAGTTGTTTTAAGATTTTTATCGCAAATGTATAGTTCCATTTGCTTTTTTTTCAATTAGGAGAAGCATTTACCGACTCCAATTCAAAAGTGCTACTAAAAAACTTTGTTGCATTGAAAAAAACTGCAAATCTGAAATCGATGCCCCAATTCATTAAATTATCGTGTGATTTTTTTATTATTATTTTGATATTTTTTGTATTATTTATAGAATTTATTTTTTCAATGTAAATCAAAAGATACTTATAAACCTTATTAAAAAAAAAGCATAAGAAAAATATTTAGACGGATACGAGTGAGTATATTAACACTTTCTTGTGAATACTCGTATGAAAATAAATACAAACAATATTTTTTTTAATTTATTGCTTTCAAAAGAAAATAAAATAAAATTTAAAACTGAGTGGTTGTTTGTGTTGTCCAGTGTTAGATAAATGTAATTTCTCTATGTGTGGCTTTGTATGTTTTGTTTTGTTCTTCTATTTTTATTTAGTAAGATTAAGATTTTATTATTTATTTTGTTATTTAGCAGGAAATGAATGGAAAATGTTTGTACTAATATTTTTGTTTGCGTTCGATACACTGAACAAAAACTATATAGATTGTCAAGTTATAATTTAAAATGTATTAAAGTTTAGAAATTGAGTGATTTAAAAACATAAATACTGGCAGCGAAATAAAAACTCTATCATCGAAAGAATGATTTTTTTTAATAACTGTCGCCTTTTTAAAATATCATGTTTTG
Organism: Philhelius festivus; assembly: GCA_963931855.1. NCBI lineage: Eukaryota > Metazoa > Arthropoda > Insecta > Diptera > Syrphidae > Philhelius > Philhelius festivus. Next base: position 84,490,460 of record OZ007557.1, on the reverse strand, counting down.
AAAAAATGTTACATTTTATAAAAATCTTGCATTTTAAAAAGTCAAACATTTTTAAGATATTACAAAAATCTTGCAAATTCAAATATTTCTCTTTTGATGAAATATTTGTATAAATTCGTTTTTCTTTTTGAATTAAGAGAAAATAGACTTCCTTGGTATGATGGTTAGTGCGTTGAACTGTCAAGTAAAAGGTCTTGGATTCGATTAAGAAGAGATTGAGATATTGAGAAGGATTTGGTATAAGAAATTTTCGAGGCAAAAATTAAGTTTTTGTTTTTTTTTTTTTAAATTAAAGTGTAAATGTTCATTCAATGTAAATAAAATGAACGAGTGGATTGCACGTATTTACTTTTAAGTGAAATAACTTTGGAAGTTAAAAATTTTTTAAAAATAAAAAAAGATAGATTTAATTAGAGAAATGTTAAAATACATAAATACAATTTCCTTCTGATTTCTAGAAAAGTATGAATGGAAACAAAGACTGAAAAACTCGTTTTAATATTAAATTAATATTTTATTTCTTAAAAATTTTTCAGAAAAAAAAAATATTCGGCATGTCAATTTTAAGTATTTTATAATATACATTTTAGAAAATAATTTCAGAATCAAAAAAAAAAAAACGGTTTTGTGAATAACATTCTTAAAATTACAATACCACACTTTTTTTTTTTTTTTTTTTATAATCTACACGCGCTCAAGGGATTATGATTACCCTTTAAATGTTTGAACACAGCGCAGGCGTGAAGTTAAGGAAGAGAAAGAAGGATAGGAAAGATGTGTGGCACGATGTTCTGAGACTGAAGGTTGTTGTCTCAGATATTTTTTCTCCAGGGATGGCGGCTGAACTAAAGCGGAGAATGCCGTGTCTTATTTCTATGTCGCTTATAATTCACATTATTTTATTCGTGTTCATCCTTGTTGGGCATACTAGTTTAACTCAATTACATGTTGTTAGTGTTATGCCTGAACAACATGCAATGAGTACCAGCAACCCATTGATGAAAATTTTAGAAGGTTTTTAATGGAATTAAAACGACATAGACGACGGCAGGGATCGAACCTGTGATCATGAGGTTTACAGGCGAGCACACATCCATCGCGCCACGGCCACCACTTAATTTTTTTGAGCCATTTTTGAGATCAAAAAGATTTTGGAAAATAGCTATATGGCAGATAATGTTAGTTTTGGAGCTAAAAACAATTACAGCGCTCACTTTCGAAATGATTTTTTAATATTTCCAATGTAGTTCAAGGGCACAGCGACTCATTTCGTATCGCGCAGGTATGATACTGACTTTCTGTCAAGATTTGGAGCGGGAATCAGCTGCCAGTGTCAAAATAACCTATGTTTTAAAAAGAAACCACTAGATGGCGCACTCTGTACGACATATAGACAGACAGGCGGAATCGCAAGAACCACTTATTTCGTGTTCTCTATCATCGTTATGCTAACTTTGTTCAAAATCTTAAGTTCGATTTTTTCCCCAAAATGAGAAACTTGCCCCGTAGTACCTAGACCCCAAGTGATACGCTAACTTAAGGTTGCATTGTGCAAATAAAAATTTAATTAAAAAAAAATCATCAATCCATTTTTAAAATTCCGGATTTTCAAGGAAAACGTATCTTTTGAAATCTTAATTTTTTTAAAGTGTTTTGGTGGAATGTTATTTGGAATTGTAAAAGAAATTTAATTTTAATCGGTAAGGCCGATGATGAGAAAGTTGTAATCAACAAAATGGTTTTAATTTAGGTTCTGCTCAATAATATATGAAAATCCTACTAATCAAAATACATGGACATTTTTTTTTAAGTTTTCCTGACACCGTTTTCGAGAAAAATAAGATTTTTGAAAACAGTTTTTCAAAATTTGCTTAAAAAATATACTATTTTGTATACATAGATGAAATTTATTTATTTAAAATCTATTAAATACAAAAAAATTAAAAATAAATTAAGGTTTAAAATATGAAAGAAAATTTAATTCCTTGAAAATTCAGTATGGGTAAATTTTAAAACATAAAATAAACTTTGACATTTAAATATTCTTAATTTAACGTAGCTTATTTATTTTTATGTTTATTAAAATCTGTAGAACTATGAGTCAATAGCCGATTTCTATGTTAAAATATATTTTTTTTTAAACAAATATAATTTTTTTTAAAAATGGTATTCAATCGTTAGAACAAATTTTTGCATATTTTACCATAAATGGATTTATTTGTTTATTGGATATATTTTTTAAATAAATGCATATTTTTAGTGAATATTTTCGAAATATTCAAAAGATTTTAAAATTTTACAAAATTGTGTCCGCTCCTTAAAATTTTCAATTCCAACTTTCATAGAAGTGCCAACTTGGCAGCCACTAAACACAATTCCATTTGTTATGTTTTTCCCAGTTAAAAAACGAAAATCAGCTATTTATTGAAAATGTTTTCTATCAGTGGATAAACGTGTTTTTAAAAGAAATTTCAAATCAGAATTTAATATTTTTTAGAGTTAACAAATTCTAAAACTTATTAGCTTTATTATTATACCAATTAAAGCCATTATAGTTTGTTTAATAGTCTTAAAAATTGAAATCAAAATTTTCGCTGATGCATTTCAATGATAGCTATAACTACTGACCCCTAATTCTATCTTATCAAAAAAAAAAAATTACTTGGAATGAGATAATGATGGTAACGATTTTTTGTAAATTTATCTAATTAATTTGTTCAGTGTATTGATGAAAGGTTTTCACGTTAAGGTGGGTATGTGTATTATTCTGTTTGGTTTTGTCGTTTACGACTTCTATCTCTATACGAAAGGTAAAGTGTTCAATGTGCGAACAAACAATAAAGTTGTATGTACCTATAAATGAACTCAGAGCTAGATAGACATTAAAAAAAAAAAAAAAAAAAACATACGCATTATCTTATCTGTTGAAATATTATGCCTACCTATACCTACCTTCCAAGATAATAATTCTTATTATGTCTGATGGTGACGATGAAAACGAAACGGAACGAGAAAAATTCGATTGAATTGTGAATTTTGTGAACCTACCAATTGAATTTGAATAAGAAATATTACCTTTTTTAATTAAGGACAAAATAGGAGTTTCTGCAGCTTAACAACCATAAGATAACGTCTAAACATCTTATAGAAATATGTAATTTTGAAGTGTTATATTATATTGATGGATTCTTGCAGCTTTATATTTATAACTTTCGGAGTACTGACTTTTTCATATTAATCGAGAATTAGCCCGGTAAACTGTCGAAGCTTCTTTCGTAGCAGTTTTTACTTTCCACACAGACAAAAAGAATACAAAAAAATCGACTCGAGACTATTATAAAACTCCATATTACAATTATATGAAAGACGACAACTCAGTCCATATTGTTTCTATCTGTTCGTTGCAGGTTAAGCGATCACTTAATTTTTTCAAACTTGGTATACTCAACTTTTTTTGGACTAGCTATTCACCGACACGTTTTGGAATTTTTAATGGTCAAAACTAATAGAATCTGCCATCAAATTTTGTTGAGCGATATATATTATCTATCGCAAAAACGTGTTAAGATTTAAGTAAAAAGGCTATTTATGATCTTCGATAGAATCTTTTTTTTTTTTATTTCTCGATTTGTATTGAAGTTTGTTTGCAGAAGTTCTGCATTCATTTATTTAAATTTTCAAAAAAATTGTTTTTGGATTTAAGACAAAATTTCAAAGTTTTTGCTTTGATAACTGAATATAGACGCTAGATATAGTAATCTAGTTTGAGTAAACTATCCAGTAGTCAATCCAATCAAATTTGTAGAGATATTTTGAAAGAAAAAAAACTGAGGTACTAAAGAAGCTGTCTGCAGGTAAGATAAATTTGTAATCCATAAATTTAAATTGTAAATGTTAAGACTTCATTTTCAAAGGTATTTCGCAACATTTTTTGACCAAGCAGTATGGAGTAGTTTCGGTAAATAATGTGCGTTGTAGACTTTTTTTTTGACTGAAATTAAAGACATGGATTTGGACGACCTCTGGTTCATGCAGGATGGCGCGCCATGCCACACAGACCATACCACAATTGATCTTTCACGCAATAAATTCCCAATTCGTGTTATCAACCGTCTTGACCCCTTTGAAATTTTTTTAAAGGACTAATGTTATGTAAACAATCTGGAAATGATTCAAGCACTTAAGGCCAATATCATCCAAGCAATCAGTGAACTACAGCTCGATACCGTCAACAAGGTCTTGGAAAATCGGAGTGACAGAATGCACTACTGCGAAGCCAGCTGAGGCAGCCACTTGAACGATATTGTGTTTCATAACTAACAGAAATGTTCTTCCTTACTAATTACGCCAGAATATATGGAAACAAATAATGCTGTTCATTTTATTGCATTTTTAAAAAGAAACTTGTATTTGGCCCACCTTCTTTACCACAAAGCTGTTAAAACACAATTAAACAAATTTTTACTTGCGACTTATAGGTACTATAAGGCAAGTTATGCATTCGTAAAAAAAATCGAACTCGAGATTTTGATCAAAGTTGACATTTCGATAATAGCGAAAACCAAAAAAGTGGGTCTCGTAATTCTGTCTGTCTGTCTGTCTGGGTGCAGGGAAATAAGTCCACGGGAACTAAGTCCACTGAGGGACTAAGTTCTCGCTTGAGGTGGGAAATAAGTCCACGGGAACTAAGTCCACTGACGGACTCAGTTCTCACTTAATGGGAACGAAATCCACTTTACTAAAGTGGTCTTTGTTCCCATGCAAGGTGCGAAATTCGTTACAAGAAACTGTGGGTTTTAGTTCCATTTGAATGTGGAACGACACGTATAAACAGTGTGTGTGTGTAAGGGGGGGCATGCTGGCCCCCTGCAACCCCCCTGCTTGGGCACACTATAGGATTTGGGGTAAGTGCGAGGTTGGGTGTATACAAAGTTTCTTTAGCAGTTAAAGAATCTGGAAAATAACCAACATAAAATCAATAAGTTTTTGTTGTTGGAAATTCATTCCCACTTTATACTTTCGAGTGTGTACTAATTGCCCATAAGAAAGTGGACTTAGTTCTCACTTAATGGGAACAAAGACCACTTTAGTAAAGTGGATTTCGTTTCCATTAAGTGAGAACTGAGTCCATCAGTGGACTTATTTCCCACCTCAAGCGAGAACTTAGTCCCTCAGTGGACTTAGTTCCTGGGGACTTATTTCCCTGCACCGTCTGTCTGTCTGTTCGACTACAGCCTAAACGGCTCGGCCGATTTTCTTCAAACTTGGTAGATATGGGTTTTATTTTTTTCCTCCAGATGTTTTTTGATTTGATTTTTTAAGACCAAAAATAACGGTACCTGCCATACGTTTTTTTTAAAAAAAAAATCAAAAAATTTCATTTAGTTAAAGCTACCTAATGGTTGAAAAAAGATTTCCAAAAAATTGTTATTTTTGGTACCCCCCTTGGAGCCATTTTTTGATTTTTGATTTTCTCGAAAACGTTACAACGGATTTTGATATGCTAAAGGTCCCCAATAGTTTGAATATTATTGTAAGTTCAAGTTTTCAAAATATATTTTTTTTTGGATTTTTTAAAAAATATTTCAAATTTTTTTTTTTTGAAAACTCAATATTTGGAAAACCCCATGCTAGATTTTTTAAGAACTTGATAAATAAAAGTATTTTTAAATAATCTACAATATATGTATAAGAAAAAAATCATTTTACCTAAAAATAAGGGTACCCTCCATACAAATGTTAAAAAATAGTTTTCGAAAATCGTATTTTTCTCGAAAACGGTTCCGAGAATTTTGGTTAAATTTTTAGTCTTTCAATTAATTCTTAAGATCTATAATTTAATACAAAAAAATTTGAAAACAAGATATTACTGATTGTACCTACTATAGAACGATTTTTCTAAATTTTGAATTTCTCATTATCGACATAACGGATAACAATACTATAAGAAACGTTGCATTTCAAAACTTAAAAAAAAAAATATTTTTTGAATTTTGAAAAACAAAAATCTTTTTTTTTTCGAAAATTCGATATCTCAAAAATGGGTCAATATTTTTTTTGGAAATTTAATTTTCGTTCGTACAATAATAAAAACCTTGCATGAATTCATATTTGCATAGCATTCTGTTTTTCTCTCTTACTACTAAAAGAATTTAAAAAATTAATTTGATCCTTATGAACAGTTTTTTCTAATAACATTCATTTTTAAAATTCTTTCTCTATTACATAGGAGCAAGTTCGTGCGACCCAGTCGTGCATTTTATTTTTTCACGTAAGCTACCGCTACGATTTTGTTAAAAAAAATCTGTGAGCTAGTATTTTAATTAAATTTTTATACATTAGCTTCTAAAGAGTATAATAAATTTAACATGTTAGGTATTTATTTAAATTTGAAAACAAATATTAAAAACTTAAATATAGATAAACATAAATTTCTTTTTTGACAAAAAACACTTCAACGATTTCGTGCATATTTTCCACAAATTAATTTTTTTTTGAAAAAATCAAAAGGCATTCTTTGTTTTAACTGAAAGTATTATTGCTTAAGCAATTAAAAAGCATAATTTTTTGTTTCTAATAATATCTAAGTTTAAAATTTTAAGTATAATAAATAAATAAATAATGTTTAAAAATTTTTAACCTTATTGGGAAATAAAGGCTGAAGGTTTCCTAAATTCGAGTTAAGTTTCGCTTAGGATAAGATAAAAAAGAAAATACTCTCAAAAATTTATTGCAGGAGGTCCTGAGTGATATTATCCTTAGTTGATGAAAAGAATATTCAGGAACTTTGAGAAATATCGGTTCTCTAGGACCATATTTGGATGACGGCAGCAAAAAAACTAAAAAAATAAATTATATTTCCAATACTAATATGTAGGTATATTTGTATTTTAAAGATCTTGCAAATTTTTAAAGGTCTCAATAAGTTCAGTGCTTGTCGTAAAAGAAATTCATAAAATTCTATCGAAATGTGTGAGCATTCCATTATAGAAATAATGCATATCAAAAGTAATTAAGTTGTTTTCAAAATTTCACTTTAAAACTCAATAAAAACAACAAATACCTAAATTGACAAAGTAAAGTGAAATTGTTGTATATAATCTTCAATAATTGCCCATTAAATCAATATCAAAAAAATTTAACATAAAAATTATCAAACACATTCTTACTTCGAAAAATGTAAAAAAATAAAAATATTTTTCACAAGCTATACAAAAACCACATTAAAAAATATCTCACAGATTAATTTTATAGCCAAACATCGTTGATACAGAAAAAAAACTAAAATATTTCAAAAAAAAATATCTCGATTGTATGCAAATAAGAAAGCAATATAGCAGCTTCGTAGTCAGGTGTGAATTTATTCACAATTTTGTGTGCCATTTCTTCTCAGTTTCCATAATTTACAAATAAAGTTAACTACAATTTTATTCAACCTCGAGGACTTATAACATATATTATGCTTGTTTATTTTGTTAGGTTTTGGTTGTTTGCTTAAGACGGGTTTTGTTATTGTTAATTTTGATTTAGAGTTAGAAATTTTGAATTTAAACGAAACAAATATCGGATGAAAGCTTATTATCTCACCTGTCACTTTCCTTAAAAATGTCACTTTAAAACTGTATCTTTTATCCCCCAATCACTTTATATCGATACTAAAAACCCTAAGTATTGCTTAAAACCCTTCCAATTAGCCCCATTCACACGAAAGATACGCCTCAAACTAAAAGCCCCGTTTCCGAAAATCACTCATTTTTCAGCAAAATTCCCATGGTGAGAAATTTTAATTAAAATGCCAAACAAACAATTTCTTTCCCATCGCAAAGCAAGCTCCTTAAAGGTGTGCATTTTGATTTTCAGCAGAAATGTGGTACCAATGTACGTGTGTACGTATCTACAAAGAGTACAATTCATATCTTATACTCAATACCCAATCTGGGGTATCATAATACCTACATTTCGCAATTATTATTATTGAAATATTGAATTACACTTACGTTGGCGCGGGGTTCGCAAAGCCAATGGCCCCACTACTACTAGACTTGCTAGGGTTTTTCCTTACGTTAGGTATTGCTGCTGCAGCCGGATAGGGTTGTAAAGTGACACTTTTGTACTTGATACAGATACTTTATTTGCAAACGAACGACAACACGACGACCACGGCACGGAGGCGATGACAATACGAGTAACCGGCAGAAAGGTTACAAAAGTGCAACGTTTGAATAATAAATTCCGTTTTCTTACAAAACAGAAAATTAATGTGGAAATACTATTTCTGATATTCTATTTTTTTTTTCGCAAGCAAAAAAATGTATCTCAAAGATTCTACTATGCAGGCACCACTGTGGGAAAAATATTTCTCATTTCTATTTTTAATTTTTTTCTTAATTTTATTCAAACAAAAATTTTAAATATTGTTGATGGTTTATTTATAGTTATAATAATTATGCAAATTTGTACCTCTTAGAAGTATTTTCGACACAAGCCGATTAAGATACAGATACAAATTTGAATAAATATACAGAATCTTCGATTGTTGTTCTTGTAATAATTTATTTATTTATTTTTTTAATTAATTATCTGTTGACGTTTTATTTTTGTATACGAGTTTATCTTGTTCACGTTGAAAGTTAGCTGACCAAAAGACCGGCGAAAGGATTGCGTTCAGCACACGATGAAAGCACTCAATGAACTGATCGTTGGAACGGTGAAATGGCTCAGAACAACCGTCACCGTGTGTAAAACGTTCGTCGGGTCTTGGTAATCACCACCGCGGCCGCCGCAAGCGCCATGGCATGGATTGGAGCTTTTTCATTTTGTGGTTGAGTGAAAAAGTTTCTTGGATTCATGTAAAGAGAAGGGGTGATAATGTGGAGCTTTTTTTTGCGATAGTCTTTTATCCACTTTGAGTGGGATTTGGTAGGAAAGGTTGAAAAAAAAGCTAAGAGATCGGAACCTACAAAAAGTATATTCTGCCGATTTTCTTCCTCAATAAAAGATGACTCTTAAGATCTTTACAGACATTCAGAGCAATTTATCTGCGAATGAATAAATACATAATTCTCACTCATTGACTGAGTGAGTGAGTTTTTTTTTTACTTCAATCAAAGTTCGTGAAGGCAAACTATTTTTCATATCAGACTGTTTTCTTTTTTTTTTTTACCGGCATGACATTGGAATGCATATTTAAGAGAATGACGCATGCTGTTTATTGTTTTCCTCTCTGTTTACATTTTGATTATCTCTTTGACTTCCCCTTTTATGGCAGTTTCGAGTTGATTTTTGTTTTGTTTACTTTTTTTTTAAAAAACATAGAAAAAGAGTTGCATATTTTAATTTCCCCTGCTAAGGTTTTTCTCTTTACAATTTACAATCTCTTGATTTTGTAAAATTTTATTTTGATGATCTTTATGATCAGAATTAGGAGCAAACAAAAGATATCTGCAATGTTGTGGTTTTAAGTTTTGATTATTTTTGTCAAGTTATTTGACTGGAACAAGAACATGAGGCTTTAAAAATAAATAAAGATAAAATAGGTTTTATTGATTAATTTAAGAAAATTGCTTTTGATACAGATTCCGTAAGACTTCTGGGTGATATGGTATTTTAGGAAGCAGAGAGTTACAGATTAACGTCATAAATTGTGTTTATTGTATCTTGAAGTACAGGTTACTGGCCTTGACCTTCCGGATTTGACTTGGGAAACTTGTAAGCACGTACATTAAACATAAGATCAAAATAGCAATACTATTTTAGTCCTCTGTAGAAAATGACTGGATACTCAAGCTTTGGGCGAGTCCATTAGAAAAAAATGCGTACTGTGGGTGACTTTAATAGATTGATATTGACAACAAAACGGTTAAAGGAGTTTTTTAACACTTGAAATGTTTTACCAGAGTTCGAGCATTTAGGAAAGTTGTTGCAGATTTAGAAGAAGATACCGATGCGTATTGGTTTTGAAATATGAATATCGCAATGGGGGATATTTTGAGCCACTCTTAAGCATGACATACACGTGTGGTGAGCCTTAAGTAAGAATATCTGAATTGAACAGGACGTCCCAAGTTGGGCTCAAGGATAAACAAATAAGTCAAGTCGCTATGTACATCAAATATACCTGAAAGTGAATCAATTTTAATGTACAATTTTCCTTCACTATTTGTTCCAGGGGTCGTTAGGAGTATATGTTATATGATTTTAGGTAAAAATTGTGCTGAAGCTTAAGCCACCATCTTGAATTTGACAAAAAAGTAATTTCTAGGCAAAATTGGTAAGGCAAAATTGAAAGTTAATTTATCTTGCTCAAGTTAAACATAGAAGTCCGCATGTTGGGGGCCAAGGGGCACTTGCCGCGCTCTGCCTGACTCTGCTCTGTAATATACCTCTCTACCATTACTAGGCAAGCTTAAAAAAATACTAGAATTTTTTTTTGATTTTTTCTATGGTAGTCAGGTCCGGATCCAATAAAGATTTCTTCGATATTATGTATTCGGTATGTGCAATGTTAAGCCAACCCCCGAAAGAGCTCTGAACGTACCTATGAACGTTAGGTAGTCTATTTTTTATTTTTTCGAATAATATTTTTTGTCTTAAATCTGAAGCTGCATTAAATGCGACTTTAAAAAAGAAAACTTCAAAACGATTTCTTGTAAATGCAAAACAAATTGCAGGAATACACGGGTGCTGTAAGACGGTGCTCAAGTGTTCTGTTTTATGAGAAATCTGCAGTCGAGAAACTTGTGGAAACGTCTTTGAAATTCGAAAACTACTACGGTTATGACAACTCTTTCCAACATAACAATCCTACGGGGTCATTATTACACACTCATAATACGAAAGAAGAAACGATAGAAGTCTTTGAAGATACGAGTAATTTGGCATTACCATCACCAACAAGGACATTAAAATACCATTGATTTGTACTGTAGGGAATTAAATTGCGGGGATTAGACCTACTCCTTACTCCTCCGCTACGATGGTGTTGAAAAATAGATTACTTAACTACAATATATCAACAAAGAACCTATTTTTGTGCTGATGGCAAAATGACTCGTGAAACTATTTTATATGAAAAAGCGCATATTGCTATTTTATAAAATTTAATAAGAAGTGAACAGAAAATTTTTTTTAATTTAACTAAACAAAAAATTCAAAAAAATTATTATAGGAACTTAAGTTCATGGGGCCTGCAAAATTGTTTTTTTTAGGAGTAATAAGGGGTGCCCCTCTTGCGCCCAACTTACGGACGCCTATGTTAGAGTTGAACAAAATCAAATTTCCGTTTTGCCTTAACCGTTCTATTCAAAAAATAGTTGAGTTATTCACTAAAAAGAAATTTTTCTTCAAATCCAATATGGTGGCTAAGCTCCAGCTTCTGTGAAAAAAGTGTACAATCAAACTTTTTTCACTTTAAAATTTATTTTCCGAATGGGATAGATAGATATTCACAGAATTGTTAGTATAAAGGTTGAATTTTCTTCAACTAGAACACAGCTTATAAAAATAATGAAAGACATGAGAGATTGATGTTTTTCTCAAGAAATGCGAATGTTTTCATCTTAGTTCTTTCACCTAATTTTTGAAAGCATTCTATCAAGAGACCTAAGTAGCTTCTTGGATCTTATTACAACCAGATAAGTACGGGTGAAAATGTATTGCATTGCCAAAGGAAACCTTCAAACTTTGCAGCGTTTTTGGCTACCGATGTTAAATATGTGCTCATTCCACTATCACGCAAGAAAACTACCATGCAAGAAAACTATAATGCGAGAAAACACCCTTCGGATGTGGACTTCCAACGGCAGCGTATGATAAGTTCATTAAATTCTGATCTTGACAGCATTGTCCAATGGGGAATCAAAAACCGTGTAGAATTTAATGCCTCGAAAACTCAATGCTGTTTATTGTCGCTTAAGCATAACCCTCCCTCAATGCCACTATCCACATGGCTGGCACTTGCATCGAGGAAACTGAACAGCTCTCAGTACTCGGTATGTGTATCACAGACCACCTTTTGTGGAACGAACACATATATGATGTCGCCAAAAACGCTGCTAAGTGTTTAGGTTTTATCCGCCGATGCAAGGAGTTTTTTACCCCTTCTGATCTGGCTGTAATCTATAAGGCCTATATTCGTCCGAAGCTTGAGTACAATTCCCACATCTGGGCAGGTGCTCCAAGAACTTGCTTGAGTCTCTTGGACAAAATTCATAAGAGAGCTATAAAAATGATAGGTTCCCCTTGTCTAGCTAAAACATTTGAATCTCTCGAGCACCGCCGCAATGTTTCATGCCTAACATTATTTTATCGGTATTTTCATAAACAGTGCTCTATAGTGAAATAGCCAGTTGCATTCCTCCCCAACCAAACAATTCAACCGTAATACTCGAGCTTCTAGGAATGCTCATCAGTTTACACTTGAGCCCAATTTCGGACGTACTCTCAAGTACAGAGATTCTTTTTTCAGCCGCACTACACGAATGTGGAATGCTTTACCCGGCTCAATGTTTCCCACTCATTGCAATGTGCAGACATTCAAAATCAATGTGCATCGGTACCTCCTTTCTCATCCTATCCTATTTTCCTAATTGCTCGCACTGTGTTTAACATTATAAGGGTATTCATAACCCCTTGAGTGCGCGTATAATATAAAAAAAAAATGTGAAAACTTATATGGAAGCGAGAAAATTATCATGGGAATATCATGACTATCACTATCATGACTAATTATCAAACGAGGAAATTATCCCGCGAGAAAACTTTCATTCGATAAAACCACGATGCTAGAAAACAAGCATGCGAGGAAATTATCATGGGGGAATAATTGCATGCGGTTAAACTAATATGCGAAAAAACTATCACGCGATAAAACTATCTTGCGAGAATATTCTCATGGAGAGTGATTTCATGCAAGAAAACTATTATGCGAGAAATCTGTCATGCAAAAAAATATCATGAGAGAAAACTATCATACGAGGAAATTATAACGAGCGAATACGAGTACTATTATTTGAGAAAATTATCATGCTTTGGAGCTATCCCGCGAGAACACTATCATGCGTGGAAACTACCATTATCGATCAATTATCATGGGGGAATACTTTCATGCAAGAACACTAATATGCAAATAGGAGTCATGCAAAAAAACTATCATAACTATCAAACGAGGAAATTATCAAGCGAGAAAATTATCATGCGAGAAAACTATCATGCTTAAAAACCTCATGCGAGAACACTATCATGCGATGAATCATGTGGGAATACTTTCATATGATAAAACTGTTATGCGAGAAAACTGTCTTGCGAAAAAAACTATCATGGGGGAAACTATCAAGCGAGAAAACTATTCAAATATAACATACGAATTGCTTCGAATTTCTAATGATACCAATTTGTTAACGTGAGACGATTTTGTTTCGGAAGAATCATAATATACGCACAAGTTACTATAGTGAATTACTTCCCAAAAATATGTTTTAACTAACAAAAATTATCCTAATAAAAAAACAAAACTTAAACTCGCTGAACGGTCCAGTATCAGTTCGCATATACAAATTATTCAAAATATTTTCTTCCCTTTTGCCGTTAGTTCTTCCATTTTATTGTTAGATACTAAAAAACTTAATGAAAAGAAAAAAAAAATTAAAATTTTTGTTGTTGTTGTTCTGTTTTAAACGAAATCAAAATTTCTTCCTTTCACAAATCGAAAACCGTGTGCACTGGGAAAGCATATCCATGAAGTTTCTTTAAAAGTCATAACTGCTGCACACACAATGCACGCTTTTATTACGGTTCCCTGAGCTTTAACAAGCGAAACTTTTATAATAATGAGCAATATTATTTTTTTTTTGTTATAATCCTTGCTAAAGGTAGTTTTATGCTCGTATTATTTGTTGTAACCAAACGATATAGTGTTATCCTCTATCAGTGGTAGCGAACCTGTCTATGAACTCTGCGTACCAAATTTATTGTGTTCCTTAACAAATTTTAACTCTTCATTAGAACAAAAATATGAGGACACAACAGCTTGTAGAAAACCTCAACCTTGTGATTCAAACTCCCAACCACCTCTCTTAGCAGGGAAATGTCAGTTAAATTTTATTATGTTTGCTGTAGTGGTTCGTGTGTTATTGGTTTGCCATCACTGTTCTAAGGTAAATACCTTCATTAAATTGTGCTCATATCTGATTTGTTAGCAAAGATGTAGATAGCCCTCCGGCTTAAAGGTGAACAAAGAGTTCTAGAACTTTACAGAGTTCTGATTTTCTGGGGTCGATTCTGTTGCTTCCTGCACGTAAAACAGATTGTTGCACAATTTGAGGACTTTTGTCCTAGTTTTTAAGAAGTGGCGCATCTTTTGTGTTGAGGAGTGTCTTTTAAAAAGGGGAACAATAAAAGGTTGTCATATTCTAATCCAAATAATAGAATATTATGAGGTAAATTAAAAATAGAGATGTGTCTTAGATTTCAACATGTTTTTACTTGAAAAAATAAAACTATTACAGGGGAGATATTGTAGCGAAAGGGTTCTATAGCTTTCATTGTTAAAAAAGAAAGATTATTTGTATGTAGGTATGTGCTTGGTTGTTGACGACGACTCAGTTTAAGTGAGGTATATTGCGTTGATTTGAATTTCTTTTAAATGATTAATGAAATTTTATTTGACTGTCTGTCATTTGTCTATTTGTTCGACTACATCGTAAAATGCTGGGACAATTTTTCTTAAACTTGGTAGATATCGTTTTTAAATTATTCCCCCAACTCCTTCTTTTATTTTTAAGACAGTAAAAAAGGTAACTTCGAAATAAAATAAAATATTTGCTTACCTCCTACAAAATAATTTTTTGTTGGTATTTTCGGGACCATACAAACGTCTGTCATGTACTAACATAATATATCAATATGACACCCATTTTAAGGGTCGAAAAACTGGGTCGCACAAATTTATGTTTTATAATTTTAAAAATAAATGCTATTAGAGAAAAATTTTAAGAAGCATAAAACTTATTTTTTTTAAATCTAATATAAGTATGTATATGTAGATGATATATGTATATAGATATTTTTTTTTTAAGATGACTTTTTTTGCATAATATTGTTGACAAAATTGTGCAAATAAAAATTAAATTTCAAGAAAAATACCATTTATAGGCTTAAATTTCCAAAGAACACTAGCGTAAAATTTTAGCCGAATTGGTACGATGCTAACATTGTTTTACCATATGATACTTTGTTAAAACGATGATTTTGCAAATTTTAGCATCGTACTTTTTTTAACATTTTATTAAAATTAGAATCATCAACATATTTTATATTTTTAGTATCGTGCTAATTTCATATGACTATTTGACATTTACAAACGTCAAAAAATTTTTGTGTACGTTTTTTGTTTTTTTTTTTGTGAGATTGTTTTGAGCGCGTTCAGAAGCACTTTATTGAAAAATATAGTCTTAACACGATGCTAGTTTAAGAATGTATACATTCACATTGACTCTACGATGATGGCGAAGACGAAAAAAGTGGGTCTCGAAATTCTGTTTACCTATCTGCCTCTTTTTTTTAAGACCAAAAATAACGATACCTGCCAAACGAATTTTTTTCGAAATTTTATATTTTTTTTCTCAAAAAAGGTCCCACAGATTTAAAAAAAATTCAAAAAACAAATTTTACATTTATTTTATGCTTAAGCTCCTCACCAGTTTGAATTTTATTGCGTGTTCAAATTTTCAAATTTTTTTTTGTGGATTTAAAAAAAAAATCAAAACTCAATATTTCAAAGACCCCATGCTCGATTTTTTTAAGAACTTGATAAATAAAAGTTTCTTAGTTACAAGATGTGAGAAAAAAAAATTATTTTACCTCAAAATAACGGTACCCTCCATAAAATGTTAAAAATGGTTTTCGTAAATCGTATTTTTTTCGAAAACATCTCCCAGAATTTCAATAATTTTTTTTCTTTCGATTAATTTTTACGATCTATAATTAAATAAAAAAAAAATTTTAAATCAATATATTACCTACTGACTGTGCCTACCATAGAACCATTTTTTCGAATTTTGAATTTCTCATTATCATCTGCATAACGGATTTTAATGAAATTTTTTTATAGAGAAGCTTCTAAAAGGAATTTCAAAACTTTAAAGAAAATGGCGCAAAATTTTAGTTGAAATAGTACGATGTTAAAGCTGTTTTAGTGGCGGTCAGCCATCAGACGAATAGGGGGAACAACATGTAGCATACGAAAACATGCACGTGCCGTAACTATTCGGGACTGGTGGAAGTGTGATCATAGCCTCTCCGCGGCGGCCGCTAGAAACAAGCCTTTTAAAAAAAGGTTTGGCTAATATGATCAGGCTGGTTCCTCAGGTTGGCGACAGGTTAATTCCCTGTCCCGTAAAACTAAAAGAATTACGAGACCGACAACAAGCCTCGGAAACGGACTGATCTCACGACGACAACCCACGCAAAGAAAAAGGAATAACGATTTACGAATTTTCTTATGGAACGTACGATCGCTCTATAGAGCTCGAGCTGCTCAGCAGCTAGCCGATGCCCTGTCAAAGTATAAAGCTGACATAACAGCTCTTCAAGAAATCAGATGGACAGGGAATGGTGTTTTACAGAAGAAAGAATATGACATATACTACAGCTGTCATACAAAACACCATGTGCTCGGGGTAGGCTTCCTAGTCAGCGAAAAAATGAAGTCTACTATCATCGGCTTTAACGCTATAAGCGAAAGGCTATGCACCCTTCGCGTGCGAGGCAAATTTACGAACATCAGCCTCATTAACGTTCACGGACCTACGGAGGAGTCCTCAGACGAAGAAAAAGAGACTTACTACGAACAAGTCGAGAGGGCCCTCAATGCCTGTCCAAGGTATGATGTTAAAATCATCCTTGGGGATTTGAACGCAAAAATAGGTCGGGAGCCGGTATTCAGGCATTACGCAGGCACCCATAGTTTGCATGAGAACACTAATGACAATGGACTTCGAGTCTTAGAATTGGCAGCATCGAAAAACATGGTCGTTGCGAGTACCAGGTTCCCGCGTAAAGATATCTACAAAGCCACCTGGGTATCACCTGATGGAGTCACTCGTAACCAAATAGACCACGTGTTGATAGACCGTCGCCACTACTCGAACTTGATGACGGTACGAACGTACCGAGGTGCCAATATCGACTCGGATCACTATCTTGTTGGTATGGTTTTCCGAGGGCGGATTGCCTTGCGAAGACGCATTGCATCCGCCGATCAGGTTCGAATCAACACGGCTGCCCTGCGCAATGAAAACACCAGTAACACCTTTGGTAATGCGTTAGGACTCGCCCTAGAAACACCTGACTTAGGGAGAGTAAGTCCTGGAGCCAGTATGCTGGGCGTAAATGAAAAGTGGACACGTCTTAAAAATACTGTCATTAGTACTGCCAACTCCATCTTAGGCAGCAGTCGTAAAAATCGGAACGACTGGTTTGATGATGAATGCAAGCTAGCGACTGAACGTAAGAATGTTGCGTACCGAGCAATGCAACAATCTCATAGAACGCGGGCACGCGAAGAGGAATATAAAGAGCTCAGAAGAACAGAAAAACGGCTTCACAGACAAAAGAAATCAGCCTGGGAGAAGAACCTAATCTGTGAAATAGAAAACAGCCGAGAGCGAGGTCCGCACCAGGCGCGGAAGTTCTACCAATCCGCCCGAAACATGACGCAGTACACACCACGCTGCACATACTGCAAGGACGGAGAGGGAAATCTGATCACCGATCCTGAAAGCATACTGGAGCGATGGGAAGTGTACTTCAATGAATTGCTAAATGGTCAGCTCACTGCAGAAGTGGAGGCTCCACTACTTCAAGAAGAATACCCTATGTTGCCGCCACCAAGCATAGAAGAGGTTGAGAAGGCTATAGGCCGGCTTAAACAGAACAAATCCCCGGGAGCCGATGGCATACCAGCCGAATTATTTCATCACGGCGGGCCAGCCTTACGTGAAGCAATTCATGATATTATAGTGCACGTATGGGAGCAGGAAGAAATGCCAGAAGACTGGCGAAAAGGCATAATATGCCCCATACATAAGAAGGGAGATGTCACAACGTGCAGCAATTATAGAGGTATCACGTTGTTGAGTACCGCCTATAAGATACTCTCCTCTATCCTACAAGACCGGATAACCCCATACGCTAAAACCGTCATCGGACAATATCAGTGTGGTTTCATTCCAGGCAAATCAACAACTGATCAGATCTTTACCCTTAGGCAGGCGATGGAAAAATGTCTAGAATTTAACATCCCAACATACCATCTGTTTATAGACTTTAAGGCCGCCTATGATAGCATAGCCAGGGTAGAACTTTACAAAGCCATGAGAGAATTCGGCATCCCAAATAAATTGACACGACTATGTAGGTTGACCATGACCAACGTAACAAGCCAAGTAAAAATAGCCGGATTGCTATCCAGACCAATCAACATCTTTAATGGACTCCGACAAGGGGACGGTTTGGCCTGCCTCCTCTTCAACCTGGCGTTGGAGAAAGCAATCCGTGACTCTGGCACGGCAACAAGAGGGACCATCGTCAACAGGTCCAGCCAGTTACTGGCTTACGCAGACGACATCGACATCATCGGAAGAACCGAACAAGCTGTACACGATTCCTTCATCCAGATCGAGCAGGCGGCACAAAATCTGGGGCTGCACATTAGTGAAGGTAAAACAAAGTACATGGTGGCGTCGAATGCGAGAGGAACAGTTGGTCAAACAATCAAGGTAGCGGAGCACGAATTTGAAGTGGTGCAATCCTTTAAATACCTTGGGTCAATAGTAGCAGCCGATAACAATATAGAAGAAGAAATACGCGGGCGGCTTCTCAAATCCAACAGAGCCTACTATAGTCTGTCAAAGCTTTTCAAATCCAGAAATCTCACCATAACTTCAAAACTGCTGCTGTACAGGACCATGGTCCTGCCAGTACTCACATATGGATCCGAGACTTGGGTGCTTAGCAAAAGGCACTCCGACCTCTTAGCTGCGTTCGAGAGAAAATTCTTAAGGAGAATTGTTGGCCCCGTATGTGAGGAAGGACGATTCCGGAGACGGTACAATCATGAATTGTACGCAATCTACCTAGAAGCAGATATCGTGACAAAAATTAAGCTCGGTAGACTCCGGTGGGCAGGGCACCTAGCTCGCATGAGCGAAGAGGAACCTGCTCGGAAAGTTCTTTGTGGTACATTCTATGGTAGACGACAGCGTGGTAGACCATGCTTGCGCTGGAGAGATGGCGTAGACCAGGACGCCCGAAGCCTTGGGGTGCGCAACTGGATGGCGTCGGCTAGAGACCGGGATAGGTGGAGAGACTTGTTGAAAGAGGCCAGGACCGGAACCCGGTTGTCGAGCCGATGATGATGATGATGAAAGCTGTTTTAGTATCGAAACTAGGTTAAAGCTACGATTTTGCAAATTTTAATCGAATATAGCATCATACTTTCTCTACTCTTTTATTAAAGCTAAAATCATCCAATGCCTATTTTATTTTTTATCATCGTACTATTTACAAACGCCACAAAAGAACTACTTGTTTAATTGCTTAAAATTATTTTTTTTAAATTCTTTTAGTAGTAAGAGACAAAAATAAAATGCTATGCAATTATGAATGTATGCAAGAACAAAAATTATAAGTCGTTTTAGTGGTTAGTTAAAAAAAGCTATCATATAAAAAATTTTTAAAATATTTTTAAGAAAAATTTAAAGCTTTTATTATTGTTTGAATAAAAATTAAATTTACAAAAAAAAAATATTGAGCCGTTTCTAAGATATCGAAATTTCAAAAACAGAAAAAAAATAGATTTAGTTTTTTTAAAAATTCAAAAAAGATTTATTTTAAAGTTTTGAAATGCAGTGTGTTTAACACTTTCTAGAAGCTTCTCCATACAACATTTCATTAAGATCAGTTATGTGGATAATGAGAAATTCAAAATTCCAAAAAATGGTTCTATGGTAGGTACAAACTGTAATATCTTAATTTCAATTTTTTCTTAATAAATTAAAGATCATAAAAATTAATTGAAAGAAAAAAAAATTGTATCAATATTCTAGGTGCCGTTTTCGAGAAAAATACGATTTTTGAAAACCATTTTTTTTTATTTTTTTAACATTTGTATGGTGGGTACCTTTATTTTTAGGTAAAATACAATTTTTTTCTCACATCTTGTAGATTACATTAAGAAACTTTTATTTATCAAGTTTATAAAAAATCTAGCTTGGGGTTTTCGAAAAATTGAGTTTTGAAAAAAAAATTTTGAAGTTTTTTTTAAAAAATCGAAAATAAAATTTTTTGAAAATTTGAATACACAGTTATATTTAAATTTTTGGGGAGCCCTAGCAAAAAAAAATGATCAAAATCTGTTGTACCGTTTTTAAGAAAATCAAAAACAAAACAAATGGTTCCATGGGGGGTAACCTCAATATCCATTTTTCGGAAATTTTTTTTCAACCATTATCTAGCTTAAACTAAATGATTTTTTTTTGTGTTTTTATTTTTTGAATCTGTCCAACAGTTTTTAAGAAAAAACAAATATTTATGAAATTTCCAAAGTACTTTCACATAAGAGCAAGTACGTGCGATCCAGTCTTGCATTGTATTTTTTTTGTGTTTTCTGTTAACTTTGATCAATTTTTGTTTCCAATTGCAAAACTCGTCCTATAGTATCACAAGTCAAACATTATTGGCCGGTTTTTGAGATAATTTTGAAAATTTGTTTTTATTAATCAAGAACGAATTTTTTGGAATTACGAGTAGGTATTCAATCATTTTAGGAACTTTAGCATACAAATGTTATTAAAATCAATTGTAACGTTTTTAGATAAATTTGAAAATAAGAAAAATGGAGGTTCCATTAATAAGCATTGTTTTAGTTAAATTTTTTAATCATTATGATGCATTTGAAGTGGTTAGCTTCGCTTATTAAACTTTTGGAAAAGTTGTACTATTAATACAGTTTTTATCGGTAAGGGACCAATAGGTGCTGGAGGATGACCAAATTTTTTATCACATATTTCCTTTGGATTTTTTTCACGCCAAAAATCAGCTGCAAGTTTTTGGACTACCTTCTACTTTTTACAGCATCAACCGATTCACTATGTATTATATGCCGATTAAATTCCATCACGTTGATTTTTTCTAAATTTCTTTAAAATCCTAGAATTAGTTAGTGTAGCCAATCCAAACTAAAGATCAAGAATTCTTGTTGATACTTGTTCTATAGGTACATATAAATAGTAATTTAACGAGTTATTCGACTAAAGTAAACAAATCTCAGCTAGCTCCTTTGATTTCTTTTTCATAAATCTTTTAACTTTCCATTTTAAATAATTATTTACAAAGAAGAAACAAAAAGTTTTAAGTATATGAATCTTTATAGTAATTATTGCTGACAAGCAAACAATCCGGCCAAAATAATAGCAGTCATGATTGAGAAATCTTCCTTATTGCGCATTCTGAAAAGATAAGAACTTTTGGGCAAGTACTGGGTCGTATCGAAAATTTTCCGAACGCCTTAAAAACCCTTAATCATAGGAATGATTGAAAAATGAAAATTTTCTGAAATAGTTTTGGAGCTTCTATTTTGTGAATGTTTTTGATTTACCATGGCGGGCTTGGTATCACAGTGTATAAAATAAATAAATCAATCTGGATGACCAGGGAACCGCGGTAAGCTAACTTATGGACATGTAAAATTCAGAGATTCTTTCTTTAGCGGCACTACACGAATGTGGAATGCCTTACGCGACTCTATAATTCCCTCCCATTACAGTATTCAAACATTCGAAATCAATGTGCATCGGTATCTCCTTTTAAGTCCTCTCCAACTTTTCTAAACGCTCGCACTGTGCTGAACATTTTAAAGGTAGTCAAAATCTCTTATACTTTTGGAAGAAGACCAGTTAATTTACAACGTTCCATCATTTATGAGTGGCTGCTATTAGTCTACAGAAATTAAGTACATGTTGTGGTGTGCTTTTTGCTTTCCAGCCGAGGTTATTCGCACCGGTCTAACCAGGGTCGTCGTGGAGAAAAAACGAAACTTCTGTGAAAAAGGTCTTCGAACCTTGTTACAAAATTTTTATTAAAAATAGCTCATAATACACAATATTCTGTTACTATTGTTCACGAATGATTCAGGGGTATTAACGCTTCTGGATTCTAATCTTTCTGCCTCACAACGGTTTTGGTTTTTAATTCTGGTGCTTGGTTTCGGGTAATCTTTCTTCTAATAATTCGGCTATTAAAACTAGAATTTTTCTTCTGACGTCGGGCTTGTGACGGGATCAGATGGTACTTCGCTTTTGGCGTCACTTCAAAACAATAGATTATAAACGCTCTGGTACATCAGCAGGTAATATGCCCTTGGTGGCTCTCAAAACAGCAGGTTTAAAACGCTGTAGTAGATCAGCAGGTACCAAAGCCCCTGGTAGAAATTAGGACGTTTGAATCCGAGCTAAGGCCCCTTATCAATGGTGGGTGGAGGCCTTCGTAAGCAATATCTGGACAACCTCGCCTACCTTACTCTATCTTTCATCTAAACCACTTACCACTGTTGGGTGGAAGTTCCAAGAAAACAATTAAAGTTATATGACCGAATCGGTTCCACTTGTCCGGAATTAAAATGATCAATAAAATCAAATTTACTTTTGGCAACTGTCTTTGCGTATGACTGAAGGGGTTATTTTAGTGCATTTAAAAAGGTCCTCATGTAACATTTTCAGTAAAGACTGAATGTGCACTTTTTTAACGACGAAACAATAATGTTTTAGACTGCTGCCGTGACGTCATGTGTAAATGGTGCGTGTGAATTAAATGCGATGATGTACAAAAACAAATACAAAAAGGTGCTGCATCGAATGGGCCTTCCTCAAGCGTGTGCTCATATGATGCCAATACCCTTCATCTTCTACATCTTTATACCATGCTTTAATATCCCACATTATTTATTGAAATTTTTCTACTCAACATAATTCCAAATTTAAAATACTAAAGCTCGATGAACCCAACTAAGTCTGAACAAAATCAAAAAAATAAAGACGAAAAAACAATAAATTTCATCATCCATATATTCTTAAGCCCCCGGCTTGGGCTTGTTGACCTACAATATCCACTCAAAATCACACAGCATCACTTCATATGAATAAATAAGTGCCCTCTTTAATCCCCGGCGCATATACTCGTACTATACGTATAGTAGCTTTGTATGTGTGGAAACAAAAAAACATAACCAGACATAGACAATCGTACATTCACCCCTACGTATGTATATATTATGGATATGATCCCCATCCGCATCCCCATTTAGCCTGCATATCGTTTATCTCAATTCTAGCGAAAAATATTGAATTGTTTTTCTGTGCTTCTTCTTCTTATGCGATGGCGGGGTAAACTCTGCAGGGGCAGCATTTATGATGCGGAGGCAGACAGAAACAATGCCTCCTCGTCCTCACCCCGCCAGGCCAAGAGACTTCCTAGGAATGGCAAGAAGATCCTGAATCTCGTATTCTGAATGGATGTTGGCATGTGGGTGGGCTATATTGTGACCATCCATGCAGCCATCAGCCCCAACCACTCACCATCAAACTACCCCTTTATGAAGTCCTGAACTTTATAGTAGTTTCGAGTAGTTATTTTCCTCCAACCATGTATACCTACTGCTACTCGTATTCATTCGAATTTATTGCACAAACAAGCAGTAGGATTCCTGAATTGCGGTCGCTTCCCTGCTAAGCTGACTATGAGCTTAACTATCCAACAACCAACTTCGGAAACTGGGTCATCGTCGCAACTCACAAGGAAGTGTCAGTTGAATTAATTACCATCCAACTTTTGGCCTCGAAACGACTTCGATTTATCTCTGTTGACCCGGTCTTAGATTGTAAGACTGTGTCTCCTTCCATCCCATCCCTGATGGCATTTAATGACTTTCTGAGTTAGGGTCGCCTAATTGCGCACACCTTACCCACCTTTGGGTCTCTCAGTTGGTCTTACAGTCAAGGTGTATGAGGCTATCTAGAAATTTATGGAAAGGTGTTCAAATGTTTGTGTAATTGTAAAGGCCTTATGGACTTAATTGCTCAAACGAGGTTTTAATGATTTCATGAAACCGCAAATTTGTATGATGAATGTGAAGGAGCAGAGATTACGGTATTATTTTGTGTTTCGGCTAGGGGATGAGACAACATAAATAGGCAGAATGTTACAATTTAATGGCATCATGGTGTGAGCCACTGCTTCCGGAGGAATATAATTAAAACAAAACATGGTTTTCGTTCGCACTTTCATGGCCTCATCACAGAAAATAAAAATTCTTGAATAATTCATATGGAACTGTTGTTCGAGGAATTATATAATTAGTTCCGGAGAAAAGACTTGGGTTTGATGTCAAACTTCCGCTCGAGTAAACTACTTTTATTCAATTGGCTTTCTCAAAAATTTCAACGATTTGAAGTATGATTAATCTCTCTTGGAAAATGTTCGATCGACAAATGTGACGAACTTCGTTTAACGAAGCACAATTTTGAAGTGTGTCTGATGATGTGAGAAAGTGTAAGATAATTGTTCAATTGATGATTGAAATTCCATGAGTCAGTATATTTTGATAATTCTCAAATTTAATTCAGATTAAAGATGTGATGAATTCTTGTGAAGCAGTAATGTGATGATTAAGAGTCTCATGAGCTCATTTGAAATGCGCAAAATGCACTACTGAATCGTAAGATCTTACTCCTGTGACCAAGGCTATATAGATTAGCTAAGAATTGCAAATATAAGGGAATGGTTCCCATAGAAAAATAATCCATTTATACAATAAATTAAGAGTTTTGTTTATTTCAAAATTTAATCTTATTTTGATTTATTAATCTCACTAAGATTTGAAATTCTTTCGTTTTGAGCTGATATTACAAAAATATCCTTGGTTTATAAAGAATGCTCTTTAATTTCATAATTAAAAACAAATATGTCATGAAGATCATATTCGAATTTAATTCCTTCAATATTGTCGAAAAATAAGTTAATTTTCTTAATTATTCTTCAAAGTTCTTACTGTTCTTCTGTTAAAACAAAAGTATTTCGTTTATCTAATCGATTTAAATCAACATCGAACATAGTTAAATCAACACTTCTTCTGTTTTTAGTTGACAAACATTTTCATGAATTTGCATTTGAAGTAAAACCCAGTTTAAGATCAAATTTGAATCAAGAAAAAGAAAAAAAAATGTACATTAAAAATTTAACATATGTAAAATATATTTAATTTTTCCAATATTTTTTGAATTCCAATTTAAAGTATTTGGACATACATTTACTAAAAATTGCAACAATTTTCAAAGTTTATGAAATAAAATAATTCAAAATTTTGAATCACGTTGTGAATAAATCTATTCGTTGTCTTTATTTGACATCTCTATCACTGACCTTTTAAATTTAATTTTTTTCGTCATGTAAATCTGCTAAGCGTAAAACTCGAGAACGGCTCGACCAATTGGTCTAATTTTTTTTTAAGTTTTTGTTAAGGTTCAAGGAAGATTCTTATGGAGAGAAAAAACGTAAAAATTACAAGAAAAATATTAAAATGAACACTTTTAGTAGTAATGATGAGTAATTTTATTTGAGATACTCTCAATGTTCGAGGCCCATCATCATTCCAAAATTTACGAACTGTTAATGGTGAATTATGTGGCTCTTACAGAGAAGCCTGGCAGCGATTGCAACTGTTAGAAAATGATGCTCATTTGGATCAAACTTTAAATGATGCTGTAATTTCTTCAAAAGCTCAACAAATATGAACATTGGGGGCTATCGTGAATAAAATTTCCCTGTGAAGAATTCCCATTTTTGAAAAATCGCGATCGTGAATGAATTCGAAATATTCTCACGTAATTTATGGCTATCGTGATTTTCTTCCATTTCTGAGGGATTTTAATGTTATTGGAAGCCTTAAAACTACACATACCTAATTCAAAGGTGTTTTTCGACAACATATGTATGCTACTTCTTCTTATAGAAGGGAAAAAGTTTCGAGAGAGATTCACGATTGACGAAAAAATTCCGAGGGAAACAAAATTTGCAGGGAGATTCCCGATAGGCCCCATTGTTTTCTATAATTATATCAACATGCTTTCCGTCAAACCTAATTGACTTACGGATCAAATACAAAGATGATATGTGTGACGATATCTTGCATCAAATGTGCAATAGAACAGGAAATCAACATTTACAATTCACAGAAGAAATTTTCGACGAGGTATTGATATCAATTGAAGACATTTGCTTGATGATGTTGAACAAAGTATTATCTCAATTAGGCATGGCCGCGCCTAATCGCCTAATGCACGCGCAACTTGAAAAACTGTTCGATCACGTTGATTTAAGGTAATTGGTTCGAATATATGTTCCGCTGTGGAACCAATAACAAAAGTATGTCTTTGGTACACTTATGAATGTTTGTAAATGATCGAACTGGAGGGTTTTACTTTTTGGATGCTCCTGGTGGTACAGGAAAGACATTTTTAATTTAATTTATTTTAGCATTTTGCTTACAGAATGGAATTTTAGAAGCCGGTCGAACAGATCATTTAATGCTAAAATTACCACTGAATATTCAAAGCAACAAAACTCCGACTTGCAACATTTCGAAGACTTCTGCAATGGAAAAGGTTTTGCATTAATGCAAGTTGATAGTATGGGATGAATGCATGATGGCACATAAAAAGTGGAGAAATTAGACAGAACTCTGAACGATCTGCGAAACAATCGAAACCGATTCGGTGGAGCGATGATTTTGTTAGCGGGAGATTTTCGTCAAATATTACCAGTCTACCACGAGCGGATGAACTGAATTACTGAATGCATGTTTGAAGTCCTCCTTTTTGTGGGAAAAAATTAAGACACTAAATTTGAGCAATAATATGCGTGTCGAATTGCAAAATGATCGATCTGGAGAAATATTTTCAAAACAACTCATAGACATTGGTAAGGGTAAAATTCCTGTAGATGTTATGACAGGCTGCATTACATTTCCTGTCATTTTTGTCATTTTCCCAAACGTCGCTCAAAATAACAAAGATCATTGTTGGTTGAGTGAACGAGTTATATCAGTGGTCACAAGGCATAACCGCTTAAGTCGATTTTTCATATTTTTCAGGAGAGCAGTTTTAAGTTTCATAATCTCTCTATGAATCAGGAATTGTGAATTTTTAAATTTCTTAAATGCAGAAATGAAGAAAGAATACACATTTCTCATATACTAGAAGTAATAAAATGTATGTCTTATATTTAGTGAGTAATTAAGGAAAAAAACACTTAAGCTGTTATGGCTTATTGAACTTTAAAAAAATAATAAGCTTAGGTCGAGTTAGGTTGTTATGGCATATTAAGAAAGAATGATTAAAATTTCTTTTGTCGACTTAGGTCGTTATTCCATGTGTGAGACTGTGGGAAAAAATTCCATATGTTGACTTAAGTTCTTTTTCCTTACCAATAAAGCAGGGTATTTATTAACTTAAGTTAATTTTCCATGTTTGTTTTCTTTTGGTCGTGAAAGTATCATACAAGTAAAGGAACATTTTGTAATAAGAATATTTTATCTATTCAAATTTTTAATATGCATAAGTTTAAATTATGTATTGTACGTTATTGATTAAATTTTGAGCAAAATTGATATTTAAGTATCTTCTGAGTTGTCAGTGCCTATTAAATAAGGATAAGTATTTGGCTCGTCCATATTGGATGGAAGATTGTCATAGAAAGACTGAAAATCAAGACTTGATGTTTTAAGTCCATAAAATCTTCTTTTCTTTTGGGAAAAAAGTTGTTTAGATTTAAAGAAGCTCTCGTCTTTTTTTTACTTTTTATAATTTTAGAAACCTCATCTTTGTGCAAGAAATTTGTGTAGGGCATTTGATGCAGTTTTTATAGTAACGTAGCTATCGATTAGAGTTCCAAGTTATTTTGTTACCATCTTCATCTATTCGTTTCCAAGAAACTTTAGATCTATAAAATTTGGCAAAATCAGAAAAATCATTGTCCTTGTTCTTCGTGTCAATTAAATCAGTCTTATTGACGAAATAAAAATCAATTTGGACCTTCGTTTTTTTTTCTCACTAAGCTAATTGAGCTTGTGATGGGCGCAATCACATCTGTAAGCCCTGGTTCAAGGATCGATGAAGGTAAAAGCTTTAATTTAAAAGTGTTTGGTTTTTATTGCTTCTTTTTTTCGTTTCGTTTTGCTTCACTTGCAATGCGAACTTTTCATTCTCGGATTCGGTAACCTTTCTCTTCGAAGCAAAAGAACACTTGTCTACTTTTGGGGCATTAAACTCTTGGCCGATAAATCCAAACATATTTAAGTATTTTGATAAGCTTGCCAGATTCAAAGATTATGATTTATAATGGCCGTGTATTGATGTAAGATTAAAGCTGGCGTTTAAATATTTTGTACACGAGTCTTTTCAAATAAAGTGGCTTTCATGTGCAGTAAACCTCGAAATATGTCGTTTTATTGTTAGGAGCACGTTTTTCTCTGATATCCTTAAATGGAATCGAACGACACTAACGAAAGTGAAGTTTTTTGTTTTGATGACGGATTTAAAGAAGCTCTCAGTTTCATCAAAGAACTGAAGAAAATATTTTTTTTACAAAAAACATTAAAAATATTTTCGTATTTTTTATACTACGGTCGCGTTTTGGCTTCCAGTTAACTGCGTACACCAAGGTGTCAAATTTTATATCCTCAATGTGTTGGAGGGAACCAATATATTAAATTCTTTGGTAATAGCTTTGTAATGACCAGTAGCCGTTCAAGTTTTTAAAATTTAATGCTCTCGGTGTATTTACTTCTACAAATATAAAGAGGCTTGCAAGCCTTAACCTAACAGTCTTTCTGCTGATTGAAAGTTTAATATATAGCTTTTTCTTAGATTTGCATTTAGGTCTTGCAAATGTTTCTTCTAGTTGAGCTCTCAGAAATTGAATTACTAGACTTATTAAATAAGTGTATCTATTCTGGTTTATTAAAAAAATACCATCAAATTCGGGATCATTTTCAACGTTCTCAGTTTCATGTACATATTATGTATTTCACCTGAACAACAAAACACTGTTTGCATATCTTAACATAAACCTTAGAATTCTATTAAATATTGAAAGTTTTGTTGCTATAACTGATGACTTAAAAATAAGAGTTTGGCCATTCTTTAATGACTGTATTTCGTTATACTCGGTTCAAAATATGGAAACAATTTTGTTTGGTTTAATTGTAACAAAAGTCATAATATTATATTTTGATTTAAAGCAAAAATACATTTCTAAAAGTACACTCTCAAATCATGAAAACAGGGATTGGCAACAGGAATTCTTTAATTTCATTCCATTTTATTCACGCACAAGCTGATCTCTATTATTACATTGTCCTGCAAAAAAAAAATAATAGACAATAATGTTTTTGAGGTTTGCACAAGCGTAGTGAAAAAAAAATGCTCAATGGAAGATCAATTCTTACGACTTCTTATTTTGATATTTCTTTTTGAATTTTGTTTTAATTTGACACCCCAAATTTATTTAAGAACAAATGAAAAACAAATATTTTTATAAACCGTTTTTCTAATTTCGATCACCAATTTACCACGCTTGTTGTTGTAATTGGTACTTTCTCTTATTGAGTAATACCTATACAAATTTTGTTCGTAGGGCACTGCCCAATGTGATATCAGCTCCTAAATACATCACATAACTATATCGTGTAATCAGAATGATAATTAATAGATAATAATTATCTTGTAAATTGTAAGCATCCTTGCTAATTTCATTATTTGCACAGCTCTAATCGATATCTTACGCACTTCTTTAATTAAACCTTTCAATTTTAAACAGTACTTACACTACAGATGCAACTGTTCGTAAGGACCTATCTTCACTTATGACTCATTTTTACAGTAAACTGATTAAGGCAAAAGAATATAAGTCAACTTAGATTTGTGATTTTTTAAATTGAAACACGGAATAACGGCCTAACTCGATTTAAGATTTTCATGCAATCATAGTCTGGTTAGCCAAAAGAACTTAAGTTCAGTTAAGTTGATCAAAAAATAGAATTGTGGTTTTCGATAACAACCTAACTCAAGTTAAGAAAAGTAAATATTTGTTCTACATCAGGGAATAAGAGCC
Organism: Philhelius festivus; assembly: GCA_963931855.1. Classification (NCBI taxonomy): domain Eukaryota; kingdom Metazoa; phylum Arthropoda; class Insecta; order Diptera; family Syrphidae; genus Philhelius; species Philhelius festivus. The sequence goes on along the minus strand of OZ007557.1, from coordinate 84,460,238 downwards.
TATGTTGATATAAGAAAAATGAAAAATAAGCATTTTTAATTCTCGGCAGATTTTAAATTGATTAACTTGACTTATGTTGTTATTCCCGATTATTTTTTTTTTTAAATGCAGAATAATAAAAACTTAACTTAAGTTATGAAACTACCGTTGTATTTTTATTGAGTTAAGTTGTTATGGCTAATTATAATTTTTGAAAAGCGAGTTAGGTTGTTAGGTTTTTTGTTCATAACTTTTGTTTAAAAAAAGATACAGACGTAAAAAAATGAGTGGGGACAGATTTTTATATTCTCAGCACGATTATGATAAAAACTCAATTTCGTCATAACTCGAGTTAGGCGGTTATGGTTTGCGGCCACAGATATTAGCTTCCAAAAACACGGATGTAAATGAAATAAATTTTAAAATCCAAAATGAAATTGCCGGTGAATTAAGGACATACAAATCAGTTGATTGCGCAACTAAATAAGATGATGTGTGTGTAGTCAATTATCCACCAGAATTTTTGAACTCACTGGATTTGCCAGGATTACCTCCTCATAATCTTTAATTGAAAGTAGGATCGGTGGCCATAATGTTAAGAAATATCAACCAACCGCGACTTTGTAACGGCACACGGCTAGCAGTGAAAAAATTACTGAACATGTGATCGAAGCAACCATTCTAAAGAAAAATATAAGGGAGAGGATGTGTTGATACCTAGCATCCCAATGGTACCCACTGACGTACTAGCTTGTTTTCGCTTTGACCATAAATAAATCACAGGGTCAGTAGAATTAAATAAGGGAATATTTAATGAGAAATGAGAGACTTACAACGAAAACTTAAAATATCATACAAATTGTTCTCAAATATTTTGGGAATATGTGAAAGTTTAACAATTAGATGATAGTTTGTAACTTCACACTTTGGGGCCTTTTTTATGTATTGGGGTTATGAAAGAGGTCTTCCATAACTGAGGGAATTCTCCTTGAGAAAGGGACTAACCGAAGATTTTTGAGAGGGGAAGGGAGAGTGTTAAAGAGCATATTTTTATGAATATCCTTATCATTGAAATGATTCAGTTTATTTTCGTTGAGAAATGGATCAGTGCTATGAGGTAGAAGTGGGCCGAAGTCGGAATTCGGTAAGTAATTGAAATACATAATAATTACAATCAGGTACCGATTGTTCAAAAAAAAAAAATGCAAAAATGTTACCGATTGCTAATGGTTCGTTTGAAATTTCGTTATTAAAAGAGAGAGGGAGGATAACCATCGGATTTTCATTTAAAGTTGACAAATTAGAAGAAGGATTTAGGGTATTTAATTAGATTGTCTTCGGTTGGGATTAAATAGTATTGAAAATAACGGTACCTGCCATACCACTACTTTTTGGTCTTGAAAAAAAAGAATGAACAAAAATCGTGTGGAGGGGAAATTTTAAAATGTTATATACAAAGCTTAAGGAAAATCGGCCAAGCTGTTCAACCGCAGTCGAAGTTGAACACATGGACAGATTTGCGAGACAAATATTTTTCGTCAGTTCGATTTATTTCACGAATGCATAACTTGCCATATAGTTTTTAGATATGTATGGCATGTTAAAACAAGGATAAACTACATTTTTTTTTCTTTCACTTATAATTTGGGAGAAATTTTTTATCAGAAATTTTTAAGAAAATGCTAACCTCCGTCTTGATAAGAGATCATTTATTTCAGAAAATCGGACATGGAATTGAAATTTCCAATGCATTGCAACAAATTAAAAATTTTATTTGTTCAGCTCTTAATTTATCAGTGATTCTATAACCTTGGAAAGAAGGGACGTAAGTGCAATTGGTCGATAGGAGGAGGGAAGGATATGGGTCAATGTTTTTAGGAACAGGCTGGACAAATGCAATTTTCCATCTTCTAGGAAAGATTCCAGAACAGTTGGAGCGATCGGGAAACTTGCCCAATACTTTTGCCTGCAAGGAAGAACACTTCTTGAGAAGACTGGGGATATACCATCAGGACCAGCGGATTTGTTTATATCAAGACCTCGAAGGGCTCTTGCAACTCTAGGAGTGCGGAAATATACCTGTCCCATTGAAAGATTTACTTTCTCAAGTACAATGCCCCTCTTGTACTTGAGAACGTAAATCCTTCAATGAGACAGGTATATTGTTGCTATCATGCAACGTAGAGTTAGAAGAGCTGTAAGTATATTTGACTTATCTATATAGCTTCTGTGTTCCTATCAGCCCTGACATCAACGTCACTATCTAAGAAACAGAGTGAATAGTTAAAAAATCGAAAGTTATTCAGACCGTTTGCACCTAGGAATACAACTTAGACGTCCAAAGTGATGTTGGCCTTATACACTAACAAATACGCCACGATATTCTATCTTGTATATAAGCTTGAATTAAAATTGACCAATAATTGATAAATACGAGTACATAAACCGCAGTGAGTTCATAAACGAAAATCATGTTCCGGTCTCAATGGACTATTCTAATACCTACCAAAAGAATCAATAAAGCTTCCTAGGTTTTGCAGTGTTTATCAGGCGGAAGTAGACAGCCAGCCGGCAATCAAAGCCATTTCCCCAATCATAACAACCTCAAAACTAGTTGATCGTTGAGTCAACAAGATGATAATAATTCGATTGATCCCAGGAAATAGTGAGAGTTGAGCTCATCTTTTGGCTTTATTCCCAAATCCTCTACTGGGCACTTATGCCACTGAATTAAAAATAACCAAAGTTTCTTCAAAGCCGCAAAAGATATATAGATAGGTGTTTAACAACTCACACTTGCTGGAAATCTATGGCCGAAAAAAAGAACACACTACTAATATGAGCGTAGAAGTCCTCGAATACACCTCATACCTGATTTAGAGGTACAATTTTATTTTGAATTCTTCGGTTTGCAGATAATAAAACCTAGCATTTAATCCCTGTAATCCATATTATAGGTATGTTCACGAAACACTTACCAACGTTAATTTATTTAACCTATTATTTCCTTATCCAAAAATAGGCGACCTTTTCGAGTCCCAAGAAACTTGTAATTGAATGCTCATCATCAAAAGTAAAAATACAAAGTACCTACTTAAGAAAGGCAAACAAAACTTTTTGTTCCAAACATAAACCTGATATTAGCTTCTTAAGAAGGGTCGACTCGTGTCCAATTCCCATGATGGCTTTATTATAAACAACTTACTTTTCTTCGGCAATCCTGTCCGAATTGAAAAACGTTTTGAATAATAAAGCAACCATTTGAAAATGTCAGCTATAGCCCTTTTTTGTTCCTGATAGGATTATTCCAGCTAACCAGACTACATGATTATATGTACGACCCCTAATCCGACAGATATGAACGTCTTACACGATAGTATAGCTTCTAAATCCATCTCCAGTGACGCATTAAATCTAAATACCAAAACAAACATCCATTTCCTCTGACGTCGTCGTCGACCCAATGAATTTTTAATTTCCAAAGAAATCGTTCATTTTTCATCAACTACACACGAAGGTGCGTCATTGCAGCTAACAAAATGATTTGTTCAACCTCTATACCGGCGGCGGCAACGTTGAAAAGAGACTACATCCTGTTCCTGTTTCGAACGTTTGAGAGGAAAAACTGGGAAATTATAGCTCTCATTGGAAAACTGGCACGCGCATGTCCTGTCACAATGTAGAAAAAATAAATAAATTGGGAAATTTATCGAACATCATCTGTTGATTTAAATTCGTGCCATTTGATTCCACCTTAGCCAAGGGACACTTCCATCACTGCCTTGAAAATACATAGTTTCAACTTTGCCAAGAGTGATGTCCTGCAGAAAGTTTTTTGCATATATTCCAGAGCAAAGAAAAAGCACACCTTGGAGATTGTTCCTATTCCATCACTAAAGTTCCCATAGTCGACGACAGTCCTGTATAGAAAATTCCATTCGAAACGAAACAAAAGAGGATAACTTTGTCCTTCCTAATGCACCTCTTATACCTTTTATATTGTGTCCTTTGTCCTTCTTGGGTTCGAAAAAGTATTTGATGAATTCAAGGCAAGGGATCAAGTGGAAACTTTTCTTGTGTGAGCTGCTTAAGGACTTGCAATTTTTCACTCAAAGGTGTCGGATGTTTTGGGGGGAATTCTGGTCGAGGCACCTTCGCAACAACACGAACAAAAGTTAGCAGAAACTTAGAAAAACAATTCCATCGGACAGCCATTGACCAAGTTTGTATAGTTTAGGCTATATGTGCAGAAGGTGAGGTTTTGTATTGAAAGTTACATAGGTTGTTCAATAGAGGTGGTGGGTTGTTGTTGTTGGTGGAACGTTAACTTTGCGGACAGTGTGACGATGCACTCAAAAGAACTAAGCTTCTTTCGTTTTGTTTGTTGAGTGTCCTTCGGTAAATGTAAGTTGACGCAACTATGCTGAACTCACTCAGGAATAAGGGCTGGAGCAGAAGAAGATTTAAAACTAAAACTAGAAAAGTTCTTCTTTTTATAAATGGAAGCAGGTGGAAATTTTGGCATTTCCATGTGTCCCGTCACATCTTGTTCGAACTAAGTCTTCCGATGGGCAGATTATGGAAAGGTGATCATGCTAATGAAAGTATATTGGTATTGGAATAGTGTGGACTACAGAGGATATTGTAGTACTTAAAAGCTGAAACCACCAGACGAAGGAGGCTTTAACGATATTCAAAAGAAAATTGATTGCACAGTGAATAGAGGTCATAGACAGTCAGTCTAATTGTCGGGTATTATGGAATTATATGTATTGGGGTATTGCACTGCGACCTTGAGATTTATTGTGCCCTTTGTTGTGTATAGGTAAAACCGTAAAGAAAGGTTGAGAACCCAACTAACATTTCAGTTTCTATTAGCCTAGAAATATGGATATGCTGGAAGTTTCAATTTATATAATGCATCTAAAGAGCCTTCTTCAAAAATAATTTTTCTATAGAAGTCACGGTTTCAATATCATCTTCTTTTAAGCCTTTTGCAAGTAAGACACAAAGTTTTTCAGAGACTAGAACCAATTTTTCGGATATGGTTTTATAAATGAAAATAGATAAGCTGGAACTTGTATAGATATTGCAATGTGAGATGATATAGAAGTTAACATCAGTGAGTTTTCAAAAGGTTTCTATAACAATTTCCTAAGATTTTTTTGAGGTTAGGATTTTCATGCATTAGTATTTGACAGATCACGCGGGATTTCAGACATGGTGTCAAAGAGAAAGATGCTCAGTATGCTTTGACATTTCATCATGAATAGACTTACTAACGAGCAACGCTTGCAATTTTCAGTGAATGGGCCCTAGAAAAGTTGGCAGAAAATCCGCTTTTTTATCGACAAATTTTGTTCAGCGATGAGGCTCATTTCTGGTTGAATGGCTACGTAAATAAGCAAAATTGCCACATTTGGAGTGAAGAGCAACCAGAAGCCGTTCAAGAACTGCCCATGCATCCCGAAAAATGCACTGTTTGGTGTGGTTTGTACGCTGGTGGAATCATTGGACCGTATTTTTTCAAAGATGCTGTTGGACGCAACGTTACGGTGAATGGCGATCGCTATCGTTCAATGCTAACAAACTTTTTGTTGCCAAAAATGGAAGAACTGAACTTGGTTGACATGTGGTTTCAACAAGATGGCGCTACATGCCACACAGCTCGCGATTCTATGGCCATTTTGAGGGAAAACTTCGGAGAACAATTCATCTCAAGGAATGGACCGGTAAGTTGGCCACCAAGATCATGCGATTTGACGCCTTTAGACTATTTTTTGTGGGGCTACGTCAAGTCTAAAGTCTACACAAATAAGCCAGCAACTATTCCAGCTTTGGAAGACAACATTTCCGAAGAAATTCGGGCTATTCCGGCCGAAATGCTCGAAAAAGTTACCCAAAATTGGACTTTCCGAATGGACCACCTAAGACGCAGCCGCGGTCAACATTTAAATGAAATTATCTTCAAAAAGTAAATGTCATGGACCAATCTAACGTTTCAAATAAAGAATCGATGAGATTTTGCAAATTTTATGCGTTTTTTTTTTTAAAAAAGTTCTCAAGCTCTTAAAAAATCACCCGTTATATAGAATACGTCTCTTAAGCCTAGCAGACTTTAACAAAAGGTCTTTAAAGAAAATGTCAATGCTCAAACTTCTAAGAACTCTGCAAATGAATCTTAACAGAAACTAATACATTTAGTCTTAATTAAAATTAGGAATATTAAATTGCATGCATCAACTAATTATTTGTACACATTTATTGTAATCCATCTATGTACTTTTTAGATATTACTCAGGCAAGTATAAGAGTATAAATCGAGATCCCTATGATATATAGCATAGACAATTAGTTTGATTGTTTGCCTTGTGAACCTTAAGGCTAGGCGCTCACATTCAATTTTTAGTTGCACAACTGTTTGGTTGCTTATAGAAAACAAATGTCCGCGCAGGTGCATATAATTATATGTTACACAAAATAGCGAACTCATTTTAGGCAATCGTTTAGTTTATGTCAAAACACAAACTTTTTAGTTGCTCGAACCAAGCAGTTGCGAAACTAAAAATTGAATGTGCGCGCCTACCCTAAGAGTCTAGCGAAGATGAAGTTGAAGTGACGAATAACCAAAATTTAAGAAAAAATACCTTCGAAAGCAGGCAGCTGAATTTTAGATCAACCATTCGGCTCTTAAAAGTTGAATTGCAATTATAAACGAGCGTTTCGAAACAGGCGCGAAGTTATAACCTGAATATCCGAGAACTTTTTTGTTTTAAAAAAACATATAATGTAGCTGCATTTATATGATTATCTTCATTTTGATCTTCTGTGCCCATATATTAGATATAAATGTGAATTTCTTTGGAAGAGGCATATATGTAAATCCAGCATGATATCTCTATATATCCCTCAAAGTGGAAATGCATAAAACTATAGATGGGTGAACTGACCAAAATGTTTGATGGTTTTATTACAAATAATATAAATAAATATTACATGAAAATAATTCACGATATTGAAGAAAGGCATAATGTATACTTAACATAACAAATGCCAAACTAAACGGAATACCTACAAACATTTTACATATATGAATGAATGAATCGTTTTTAAGGACACAAATCAAAACAAAGAAAGAGTTAAGTAAAACATAAAACGAATCACTACGGTCAGCAATTTAATGATATTTTGTGCGCTCCCATTAGGTATGAAGATTAGGGCTCAATACTGAAAATTAAATAAACATTTTGTAGGTAAGCCCAACAAAGGAAACTTAAGTCATTTGCTTAGGTTTTGTTTTTCTTGTGTGAAGGTGGCCTTGGCAAAGAAAAAGAAATAGGCTGATTAAGTTTTTGCATCTTGCAAATAATATTCAATATGGCCCAGTGCGTAGAGAGATGGACTATTACACAAGAGATGCCGAGTTCGATCCCCAAATAAGGTATAATGTCATTCATGTTTTAAAATTATTCCAAATACATTAATTAATAACAATTCCAATGTGATACATAGTTTCAGGTTTAAAATTGATTAAATGTCAGAAAAACGTCTTCAAAGAAATATAAATTTACTTTTATTTTCGTATTTTTCAGGCTCGGTAAAAGTTCGAGTGTAAGCTTGTAATAGACATAAAAAGCCGTACGTTTGTAAATTTTGCGAAGCTTTATTGAAGTCATCTGTCAAAACTTGAACTTCAGTTCAATTTCGAATAGGACTCTGTTAAACTTCTAATAGTTCATACACGAAGCTGGCACCTTTAAAAGATATGTGCATGGTACTTCTAAGAGGATTTTCAGAATCACTTATAGAAGTACATAAAAGGTTTTGTGAGCTTGTGTAATATTCTCTTTTTTGTTCTTAAACAACCTTTACAAATGCATTAAAGAACTTCGAAAATACATATATTTAGTTAGACCGAATCGAAGCTGAAATGTTAGTTGGGAAGTGATGGTGATTTTAAACAAGAATCTTAATATAAGATTTACGTTAGTTGGGAGTCTGTGGTCTGTCTTAAATTTTTGAAAGAACAGAATTGTTGCTTGAATTTTATTGAACTTTTTAAAAGAACTGTTGAGATTTCCGCATTCCAATTAAAAAGCAAGTGGAGAAAACATTTATACTGCATAACCTTAGTTTGAAGAGAACTTAGTAACAATATTTTGGTTTTCAAGTTTCAGCTAGAATACAAATAAAATATAAGAAGGGGGTGGCATCTCAAATCATTTTTATAAGCAAAGCATTCTGCAAAATTTCTTGAAGTAAACCAGATACAATACAATTGTTCACGCCATCTACAATAAAAAGTATGTATCACTCCTCATAGCTCATCTCTGGTGCTGGTCTGCGTGATACATACTAAAATGCATCTAACTTCACGGCGATGACGTGTGGATTATCGACCCCCCGGAAGTATCGATCATTTTCTTATTTTTTCTTTCGGACATTCTTTTTTCTTTTAAGCCTAGTATACAGTTCTTTTTGAAGAAAAAAAAATGAGTGGTGAAAAAAAAATTTTGTTCTCATGAAAAAATTTCTGTAAGTTTTTTCCGTCAAAACAATGGGATGCACATTGTTTTGCGTGAAAAAAAATCGTGGTGAGTATACATTTTTTTTTCGATTTTGGTTTACAGTTTGGTGAAATGAAAAAAATTTTTTTTCGGGAAAAAACTCTCCCATAAGAAATGCATTGGTTTTTTCTTTTTAGAAGAACTGTATACTAGGCTTTACACATTGATCTCATCGGCACTTTTTTGGCGGCTTCTCCGTAAGAATGAAAAAAATTAAAACTAATTGTTAAACCTTAAGTAAAATTAAAACTTAAAATTAGTGAAATAAACATTAAAACCAGAAGATAAAAAAAGAAAGAGTTTTTTTTGTATCGCCACAGACCACTCAACGAATTGATTGATTAAAGGGTTCTGCCTCAACAACAATTGAATCGGTCATTTCAAAAACCTCATAAGTCATTCAATTAGAATTTTTCAGGAATAAATAAAAACTGTTTCATGCTCAAACAAATGAGATTTAAACCACTTTTTTATACTTAACTAAATATTTTAGTGGTAAGAAAATTAAAAAGCGAAAAAATTTCACAGTTTATTAATAAAAATAATGAAAAAAACCTAAAAAACTGTTCTTGACTTAAGTTGTTTTAGCAAGGACTGGGGTAAGTGGTATATAATTTAACCAAAAAAATGGTAGTAATTATATTTTGTATTACTTATTATTGAAAATTACACTTAAGAATAACTTTTTGTCATGTTTTAATATCTTTAAGGTACATAGATTGATTATCTTCAACATATTCTTATTGCTGGGCACTTTTAAAACATTAGCCTTTGCTGATAGAAGTGAAACCGAAGTTGCAACTTTATTTATTACTAATAATGAATGTTTAATCAATCCATCAATATATTCCTATGATAGTACCTTTTCTATGTGAAGCATACTTAAAGCTCATATATGTGGAAGGTGCTTTTTTTTTGTGGGATTTTGTTCTATAAGATTCAATGTTGACAAACATGTTTTTTTGTGCAAATTTGGCCACAATTTCATGAATTCCAAAACATCTTCAGTTTTTAGCTCTATGACTATATTTTCTAATTTCGAATGAGATGGACGTTAATTTATAACAGACGCGACGGATGAATATGAAAAGCTAAGATAGACAATGAAGTGCAAATCATCAGATCATTCAGTTTCAGAGATCATTCATAAAAATGAGAAAGAGTCTAAGACTAAACGGAGACCTTGGGGTCCCCAGCATTTATTTTGTTAAGATCCGATTTGAAACCTTCCAAAAAAAAAGTATTGAACAATCCAGTAGAAAATTTCTAATCCAACGAATAAGGGCTTCATTGATACCAAACTCACGTATTTTCGATATAATAGCTTGATGCCAAATTCCATCAAATGCCTTAGAAATATCAAGCTCAATGATCTTACTTCGCGACATATGATTCTACTCTTCTGCAACTTGATATCAACAGTTCCTCGGTTTTTTAAATCTCTTAGATAAATTAGTTTATGTCTTGTCTTTCAATTTTATAATTTGTTATAACATTTCATTAAGGTATTACACGTTCTCTTCTTTTTCGGAGCACCATCACTCTCTGTTTCACTTGAAGACATTTTTAAAGCTAAAATTACTTTTCGCAGAAAATAGTTGAATGAAAAACGCAAATTTGACAATGATGACTATTGTTATAAAATTAAAGATTTGAATATTGTTGAACCAATCAGAGCAAAGCAAATTTAAAATATCAAACTACTCCCGCCATTTTGGTAGTGCATGCAAAAACCTCTTAAGTCACTGACTTATGTTGTTTATGCAATGAACGTCTTTCCTACGGTATTATTTGAAGAGGAAGGAATGTACAGACTTACGTGGTTCTTACCCAGAATACGCATCTCCCTTTAAGGAGCCATTTTCAGCAAAAAAAGCATTTTGGAAAAAAAATGTGACTTAAGAGGTTTTTGAGATGACCGATTCAATTATGTTCTATTTTTTTCTTTATTCAGGAAATTCAAGCAAAATTCCGAAAAATATCAAAATAGCATCCAACTCAAACAGGATTGAACAAATATCAAAGAGTATAACTTTTATATTTTATGATCCCAATTAAGGATAGGCCAATAGAAGTTTCATCTTTGATTTTAATTCCAAATGTATTACACCCCGAAGTAGAAAAAGGTTAATTAACTGGTTTTCAAAAAAAAATAATTCAAATGATTGTTAAAACGGCTTTATTCTGCTGAGTTGTGAATATACAATTTTCAGAACTAAGAACTGCTTAGCCCCATTTTGAAAATACTTCTACTTTTATTATGCATATTTTGAAAATCAGGTTAAAACTACGCGAGTCAATTTGATTAGGAAAACTTGTTTAAATCTACACATTGTATCGGTTAAGGTGGTACAGATTTTATTAAAGTACTTCTGAGATAGTTTTTAGTAGTAAAAGTGAATAACTTAAATGCTTATTTATTATGTTATCAATTCAATGGGTTGCATTGACACACTTACTATTTTGGGATAGCTAACCTTCTTGGTTGTAGTAGTGAGTAGTAAATTAGAATAACTAATCTACTTGGCATTTACAACTTAGCAACAAGGTTAACGTTACACAAATTTATTAAATATGCGATTATTTTTGAAGTACCCATTTCACTCATTAAGAGTAGACAAAAATTCGCAGTTGAGAGCAGTTTTATTGCTTTATTAGTTATTCATATACGATTTAGGTAGCTTATTTACTTGGTTGGAGTAACCCATTTAATTGGTTACTTAAGAAAACTAACATGGTTAAATAAGCCAATCTACTTGTTTACTTTTCCTTATTTAGACAATAGGAGTAGTCAATCTGCTCAGGTAGAATATGTAGCTAATTAACTCGGTTGCTTTAACCAATATTTTAATTTGCATTTAGGCAATATTTGTTTTTTTTAATATTTTGCACATACCTAAAGGGATTATGACTACCCTTAAAATGTTTGGTAGTACCCCTTGGAATAATCGTAATTGTCATACAAAAGGTGTACCGCTTCTTGCGAAGAATTTGCAAATCCTCTAAGAGTATCCCTTGTAATAAAAACTGCTGTTCATTAGCCTGTTCATTATTCTGGTAAGACGCACACAATAATTGATGACAATTGTAAGTTACTAAGGTTAGGCTTTCTTCGAGCCGTAATGGCGTCCTATTTATTTATTTTTGCTGAATATTCGAGCCCGTTGCAAACGGTTTAAGAACGTTGAAAGGAATTTAAAAGGAGATATTGATTCACATCGGTCTTAAATGTCTGAATATCATAATGAGAGGGAAATATTGAGTGCGACTAAAGAAAGAATCTCTGAATTTAACAGTACAAACACGAGTATTATGATTGAATTGTTTTAGGGGAGGAATACAAGTAGCTATTTTACTAGAACATTGTTAATAAAAATAACGGTAAAATAAAGAAAGACAAGAAACATTGCGGCGGTGCTCAAGAGATGCAAATGTTTCTGTTATACTTCTATGACCCATAATTTTTAAAGCTGAAAGCTGTTCAGTTTCCTCAATGCAAATGCAGCTTATACATATATATAGCGGCATGAGGAGTAGTTTGAACTTTAACGACAGAAGAGGGTGCATTGAATTTTTTAAGCATTAAGTTCTACGCGGCTTATGATTTCCCATTTGACAATGCTATTGAGATTGGAATCTTATGAGCTTATCATACGCTGCTGTTCTAAATCCACATTCAAAGAACAAGGACATGCATCTGGAAATGAATATGAGAAGCTGAGAGTATCTTTTTTTGTCAGTAAAAAAATTTAATGGTTAGAAGTTTCAAACAAAAAATCATTGATGAATATGAGAAAGAGAGTCGGATACAAAACCGAGCCTTGTGGCACACCAGCATTTATTTATTAAGGGGAGGTTCTCCTTTTTTGGCGACCAAAAATGCATTTTGTTTTTTTTTTTCCATTTTTTTCTAGTAAAATATGTATAGAATATGTAGCTAAAACCGTTTGTCCGAATACTTTTTTTTTTAATTTATAGAACAAAAACGAGACCTACCTTTTTGTCTCAAATCCTCTAAGAGTATTTAGCGGTATTTTGAGCGTAGCATGTTTTACATAAATATTTTTGAATTTGGCGCCTATATATCCATACTTTGGTGAGCAGAGGTACCATAAGGGCCACCAGGTGTCGACACATGAGTCATCGAAAAAAACTTTAAACGCGTTTTTCTCGAAAATACGTTTTTTCAACTGTTGGCCACGATTACTTTAAAACTTCTTGACGGATCGTCATATTTTTTTTTCGTTTTAAAGCTTATTAAATTTATTGGAGTCTGGACCAAAATCAGGCTGATATATCAAAAACTTTGTTTTGTACAGCTCTCAGAAGAGCGAAAAAAAATTGGAAAAAACGAACACTAAAATTCAAGCTTCCGCCATTTTCTTAATTTTTTACTTTGGGCAATTAGTTTGGTCCAGACTCCAACTACAATCTTCTATTTTAGCAGCAGATATCATTATTTTTAATTTTCGATCATTTTTGCAGGAGCTAGGGGGCCAACAGCGAACAACTTTTTTTGGAGGTGGTCGGTCTCGTTCCGAGGCACATTGTTTTTTAACGACCCGGTATTTTTTTATGAAAAAATTATTTTTTGTACTTAATATAATAATAAGCTAGCAAAAAAAAATTTGAATTGATTATGTCATTCCTTCCATGTAAAAAAACATTCATGAAAAAGTGTCATTTTTGACACTGAAAAAGGAGAACCTCCCCTTAATTTCAGATTTCAAACCATTCAATACAACTTACACTGAGCGGTTCAAAAAGTAGTTTCTAATCCAATGAAGAATTGATTCATCAATTCAAAATTCACACATTTTGGATGAGAGAGCTTGATGCCATATTACATAAGTATATATTCTATTTTGCTAGCAGATATCATTATTTGAATTTAAAAATTCTAAAAAAAAAACTGTGGCAACTATGTATGTTTTCACTGAATGTATTGTGGAAGTTGAAATGACGGTACATACGAGTACTTATCATTGAACAAAATCTAGTACTGACCCATTACTGAAATAAGCTGAACTTTTCAACTATTTACTAACCTTTTAAATGGTTAAGTTTAACAATTCATAAAAAATGAATAGCTGACCAGTTAGTGGAAGTAGTGACCTTTAATCAGGATATGGTGATCTTTTGGGCTGTACAGTATTCCCCGCTTAATTGCACTGACCATTTTGTCAGATTTTTTGGTCAATTATCCGGGTGGTTCAATTAACGAAACCCCGCTTAATTGACCGACCTGTTCAATTAAACGAAACCCGTATAATTGCACGAGTCGGTCAACTAAAAATTAAAATATGCATCCCAGAAATTTACTATGAACATTTCATTTTCAACTTACGAAAACCTTGAAAAAACTGAAAAAGAATATACACACAAAAATATTTGAACACGTTTTATTTAAAAAATAAACATACATACTAGGGTGGGTCAAAAAAATCAAGTATCTTTTTTTTTGGATCCGACACATGAAAACAAGTTCCTAGGTACCTCTAGAAAGTACTTACCAAATAATAGCTCTTAATATTGACGGGAAGATTATGCTCATCATAGTTTTCCATTTTCAATTTAGTATCATATAAAAATGGTCATATCTTATCAACAATAGATCGTTTAACCAATCGCATAGTAATATTTATAGGAAATTGAACGCTCTACAAAAAAGATCTCTGTAGTTAATCGATTACTCTAGCCATTCAAAAGATATTCGCAGTAGAATTCCAATGCCTACTGATTTTAGTAGTTTTTCAATAAATATTCCCAATTTACCCAGTTAATTTTTGAATTTTAAGATAGTTCATGTTCTATTTCAGGAAAAGAAGGTTTTTATTTAAGAAATATAATTTAACATGTCAGCAGAAAAAAAAATTCTATTTCACCATATGAAATTTTATAATTTAATAAGTATTGATACAAAATGATTCAAATTTGAACTAATTTTCATGTGTCGGATCCAAAAAAAAGATACTTGATTTTTTTGACCCACCCTAATACATACATAATTAAAACTATGAAACAGAAATAAATTATTCTTAAAAAGAAGTCACTGTTAGCTTCGAAAAGGATAAAAAAAAATAATAAACACAATAGTAGGTATGTACCTCAAAAGGCTCATAATGGTTATTTGCATACATTGGTTTGAAAAAATTTGTGATTTGATTTTGATTGATTGTTTTGTTTTGAACAATGTCTTCTTGTTTTTCAGCTCAACTGTAAATTTATTTAGTGGTAAGAAGTATAAACGTAGAATTGCAATGTCCTGAAGAATTTCGAAAGTCGATGGTAATATGGCTTCAACTTCTTCTTTTTCTTTAACCATTGTACTTAAGTATGTTGTCTATGACCACGATATCATTTTCCGGCTGCTCTTTATCTTGAATAATACCTGTCTTTTAAAAAACCACTTCAGACGTAGGTTAAGTAATAAAATATTTCTAATATTTGTTTCATTAAAATTTATTGTACGTCCAATTATCCGAAAAATGTCCATATATTTTTTTTTTCGGGTGCATATTTTAAAGTTCAATTAACCGAGTAATTCAATTAAGCGGGGTTCAATTAACCATCTAAAAAGCTTTGCTACTAATACGGGAAATTTTGCAAAGCAAATTTTTCGGTCAATTAAGCGGGATGTTCAATTAAGCGAGGTGCAACTAAGCGTGGATTACTGTATATATATATATTTTTTTTTTTTATAATTCACTCGCGCTGAAGGGTATGTTACGAGACCCTTATAATGTTTTAAGCACAGCACGGGCGAGGAAGAAATTAGGAGGGGAGAGAAAGGAATATCCCAGAAATGGGGTGCCAAAAATCGCAGATGACATTGAAAATGTTTAAGCTATGACTACATTCTAAAGCTATCCAATTTCCAAAACTAGTAAAACTAGAAGCCCTTTTTTGACCAATTACTGACCAATTGTTACGAGTCAAGGGTAACACGGAAATATTTGTTTTGGAGTTGGAAACGGGCTCTGGCATGCTTGGTCTAGCTCGGCTAAGCTCGTCGGATTGGGGTTTTTCTACTCTTTTCAAAAAACGAAAAACTCCTCCCGCTCAGCAAACAAACTTTAATATGCCGTTGGTAAGGAATGCGAAAAGGAATAGTGGAAAAGGTATATAAATAGGAAGCTGACAAAAATTATGAAGGATTCACACGAAATTGGCTCCCATTACCACTGCATAGGATGGACCGAAAAAATATAAGAAAAGAAATACATATATATTAATTTAAAAATGATTTACTAAAAACCAAGCCCTTAAAATCTAAACTTTATAAGATATAACAGCTTAGTTCTTAGCCCCTAATTAGATGGCAAACTTTTCTTACGAATATCCCATTCCTATATAGGTTGCCAAGATCCCTGAGTCAAAAGACGCTGGAAAATGAATAGGTTTGTTTCAAATATGTCTCCTCCTGTGTTCTAGCTATAATCTATTAAGTTTTCATTCACCCGAACTTTGATTACTATTCTTACATCTGAACAGATGCTCCACTACTCAGCTTTTTGGATAGAATTCAAATCAGAGACATAAAAAAAACCGGTGAGATAACTTCAACGGACCTCCCGTCGTTATAATCACACTTATTTAGGAGATTCTTTGTTATTTATCTGTGAGCCGTACGACACGAATGTGTGCTACCTTGTCTGGGTTGCTTTCATTTTGAAGATTAAGAATTTCAAAATTGATGTACCTACATCGGCATCCACTTTTAACTCCTTCATTATTCTAATGAAGCATGAACTGTGTTAACAATCTTAAGGCTAGTAATAAGCCCATTCAAATTAGTGTAAGACTTGCCTAACCTCAAATTTAAATCTCGTCTTAAAAACTGTGCCTTATTATTGATAAGAGCAATTTATCACTCCACTGAATACAGCTTTTCAAATCAAGTGGATGTAATTATTTACCTTTGGGTCTTACTTGGTCATTAGGACATTTCTAACGCGTGATTTATTTCTTTTTTGAGCTCATAACTTAGTATCAAATGAAGCAGTGAAGTTTATCAGTCCATGATATGTGTACAGACTAAAGCTATATACCAAAAGACACCTTGAATATTTCTTATAACTATAACATAATAAAATTTACCAAAAACCATAGAAGCATTTTTGAAATTATTTGTGTGTCCCAAACTTGACCTTCTAGCCAACATTTTGAAATATATGGTAATTTCGTTAATTCCTCAAGTCATTATCAAGACAATGTTTCATAAATATGTATTTGGCTCAAAGCAAACCGCGTAATTTATTGACTCTTTTTTATCTTCTGATTCAAGAAATTAATTTTAAAATTCTCACCCACTACTGATCGCCCACTATATTGCCACATGATCACCTGTCTGGCCGCTATGAGATTCCTTGGCTTTTCCCATCCGAAACCGCAACAAAATAATAACAAACCGTACCACAGGCCAAAGATTAAAAAACATCTGGCAAATCATTATTTTGTTTAAAAAATGCTTAGAATGTGATCTTCAAAAAATTATTCAAAAATAGCTGAATGACGCGATCTTTTCAAAAATGTTATTAATAAGTTTTTCATATATTTATCTAGCGATCTTATTAAGTCACACGGAACTATATATACGTGTTTTTGAAACATTTTAAGTGCGGCGCCTTAGATTTTCCCCAAGCACTCATTTATAATTATTTCAAACCGCCAGGGGCACATGTACATTGTGTATTGTACAAGACTATAAATTGCACTTTGCCATATTGAACTTCACCAAGATCTGTACCTTGATCTTGACCATGATAGGTGTGAGGAAATAAATTTCCCAAAACAAAAAAAAAGCTCAATTTTTCAACGAAGCGTTTCCGACCTTCAGCAAGTGTTTTGTTTACAGGAATTCCGTGTTTTTTCATCACAACACATGATAGAATGCATTTTTGAAAAACACCCAAAGTCCTTGGGAATCTATTTTTGACGCTAAAAGAGTCTGTGGAATTATAAATTAGAAACACTCTCTTCTTTTGTATGTAAACCTGGAAATTTTCGAATTTTTGTTTTGCTTTTGACGTCACGGTCAGTGGATATAGCCTCAAGCTCCTCTCCAAGTAAATAGTTTACTTTATATTTCTTTTGGCTGGCGCAAGAGGTTTTCTATTGAATTTTCTTGAATTTTCATGGAATTTTCTATTTTCAAGTGAATTGAAATTCAAACAGTTTTTATATGAAAATAAACAGATACTTTGAATTTGAATGGCCCGAATGGGTGAGTTGTATTTTTAGGGCATTCTTTTGCATGAAGCACGATGTTTTCTTGTACGCGAGATGGCAGGCAAAAGAGCGTGTACTTTTTCGTGATTTTAATTGCTGCCATTTAATGGCATTCAATAAATCTTTAACGATGGTCATATTTTTAGAAAATTGGAACACTATTCATCAAAATAACATGCTTCTCGCGCTAATTTGAGTGTAGGATGATGTATTTTGATATTGGGGAATTTCAGGAATGCAGGCAATGTGAGCAGGAGAACATTCTAGTGGAGACCACGGTATATGGGGGAGTTCGCGGAAAATATCAAAAGTAGCAAATTAAAATACCAGATGTTGTGTTTTTGTTTTATTAGCTTGAGTAGAAAAATATTAATTTTATCTACTTGAATATTGGTAACATCTATTTATTTGCCCTGATAAATCCTGCTTCACTTTGTCATTCTTTCTTTAAATAGAGGCGGAGAAACAATGGCGAGCATACATACATTTTTAATCGAGTTAAGAATCTTAGCTTCAGGATTTTCTATTGATATACGAACTTTTCTTAACTGCTGGCTGAAGTTAAAGAAAAATATCTTGAGCTCTACAGCTGGTACTATAAGTATCCATAAGCTTCTGATACATGATCCAGATATTATTTCATCTTTTCAAAGATCTATAAGACAGCTCTATGAAAAAGCACTAGAGGCAAGTCATAAAGAATTCCGAAAAAATAGCTTCTATCACACAAGAAAATCATTCCGGATTAATACAAACGGAGCCCTCTTGACAACATTACTTTTAAAGTCTGATTCTTTTATTTTGAATTTAAGAAAAACAGATTCAAGACTTTCAAAAGCTGACTAAAGTGATATGGTGATATGATGGATGAAAATTTTACAAATTCATTATCTTCCTCACTTACTCTTGAAGATTCTGATAGTGATCTTTCTTTGTAATTGTTTATTTTTCAGTTTTTCCTTTTGTTATTACTTTTTCATGAATAATTATTTTTGTCAACAATAAAACATGATATTTTGCAAAATCTGTTATGCCGATATATTCTGTGGTTGTTGTGCTCTGAAATGTTTGTCTTCTAACTAATAATAATACAATTGTGGGCGTGGAAGTGGCTGGATTTCGTTTCAAATAAATTTTTTTATCACATTCATCAATTTTGGATGCTTTTTTAAATAAAAGTGGGTGTGTTAGTGGGCGGACTTCAAGCTTTGTGTAATTTATAATTTCTTAACTGATCACAATATTAATTATTGTAATCACTATCGTACTAGAGGTTCTTGTGAAACCAATTTTTTATCAGCAGTGGGCGTGGCGGGGAAGTGAAAATTCCTCAAATTGAGTAAAATCCTTTACTTTTCATATATGTATTTACCAACCAATTTTTGTGCACAGTTACTTTAATATTGAAATATAGATTCTTGTCCACTACCTACATACAATCGATGCACTGTGCGACGGATCGAAAATTAATGATGTGGTTGGTGGGGGTGTGTACTCAGATAGGCTAAAATTATGTTTTTCCTAATCATTGTAGCGTGTTTCAGGCGAAAATTATGGCGGATATTTTTAAGTCCTGTCTTGACTCAAAGAAAAAATGTTATCAACTATTGATATCCGCATCTTCTCGGATAGTCAAGCAGCTATCAAATTTCTGATTTCGATCTCTACTAAATCTATAACAGCCCTTAACTGCAATTCATCTCCTATGGTGATCGCTTAGCAGTTTAATATTTACGTCTGTTGGGTGCCAGGGCATAGAGAAATTTAAAGTCACTTTTAGCCTGACGAAATTATTAAAAGTGGAACAACATTACCCACTCTACCACCATATTACCTATATTACCTGGTAAGGCTTATTGATGGATAAATTTAAACTTTTGCTGAAACAAGATGCTATAGAGAGGACAAACCAAAGATGATCTGATTAGATCTGGCCAATGCTTGATCAGAAACGCCTTAAGTGTTGGATATCCTTGAGTAGATTGAAAATCAGCTCCGTAATTGGTATCATAACTGTGCACTGTCTTATAAGCAAGAACTCAATGAGGCTTTGCGTTTATTCAAACGATTTTTGAAGAAGGTATAATCAACGAGTTAGAGGTATAATCAATTCCTCATATTCTAGGAATATTCCCTACTCTATCCCTTAGACGTAAGCTTCACATTAGTGAGTTTTTCTTCGAGGAACCTAGTGATCTAATCAAAATAGATTAGGGAGAAAATCTCTAGATTCATGTGTTCTAAGTTTTATTGGTGAGTGAATACGCTGCATTGCAAAATTTAACATGGAAAATAATATCAAACGATTATTGAAGAAAAATATGTTAGAAATGGTTTCGGGTGTTGAATCGTAGAAATTGTTTAGATGATGCCCGAAAAAATGTATGTTGCCATTCTTGAGGGTTTGTTCATTGGTGTTTATTTTCTTACACTTTGCGTTCACTAGTCCAGAGTCTGATCGCTTAGTTTGTTTTATCAGTAGTGTACTGATAAAAAAAAATTCGTTCAGAAATGTCGTGTAAATGCGGAATTATGCTGAATGTATTTATATGAAAACTGACAAAATGTCCTTATATTGAATACTGTGTTTTTTCTTTCTTCAAAAATAGCTAAATTAGCTCGATCTGTATTTTCATAAATATTTCAACTCGATCTGCATTTTCATGAGCATTTCAACTCCAGCTTAAAAACAAGGTACAAATCTTTCGAACACATCCGTGTAAGTTAATTGAACAAGTAGTACAAACTCAAATTCAAAAGGCATACACACTTGATGTTAAAAAGAGCCAACTATCATCTGAACTTTGTCCATCTTTTGGGACTTTATTAAAGGTGAGTACTAGAGTGGTGCTTGTATTACAGCGCTAGCTATAGATTACCAATAAAACACGGCTAGAGTATCAGCTGCGTCGCTGGTAACCACTTTAACTTAATTTAACCTTTATCGACTAAAATAATTTCTTTAAATATAAACAAATATCATAAAAATCATTTAAAGATTAGCTAAAGTTACTTAAATAATGTCCAAATGAGCCATATTCAATTCTTAAATAGATAAAAGGACCAAATAAACATACTGTTTTTTGAAGGGACATAACTTCCAATTGGACAATATGTCTTCTGCAAACAGACATAAAGTCTGATAACACTGTCTATGACGCTAGTGACCATTTAAGATAGTATGATATTTTTCGAAATAATTTACATAGAACTGAGAACGAAATGAATCAAAACTTAATCTTGGCTAATTGAAACATGGAAGAGAACCTTTGATTTATTGGTTTTACTCGTAATTCGAAATGCATGAATTTTCCCCAAATGTCCGAAAGAACGAACAAAATTTTATTGATTCATCAAATCACTTGAAAATGGATATACAATTATACATGTTTAATGCCTAAACTGACCCCACTGAGATACATAATTGATCGATTTTAATTTAAAACCAATTCTTAATTAAATCATCGCCCTTGTATAAAATCAAAAAACCCATACAAGACGACTTAAATCAATTAATAATCCCAAAGGCTTTGTATTAATCAATTTGAAGAACAAATCGAGTGTAAACTTAATAGGGTTCCTCCTTGAAGAAAACTCAATCTTATCTCCTTTGAAAAAGTTCTTTTTAAAATCGATTAAAATTACAGGCACGAAACGCTGTCCTTTTTGCCTGCAACTCATTCCCCAGCGCTATTTCCGCCTCAATAACTACACATTCATGGGTGTATGAGCACGTCCTAGATACGCATAATTTATTATGTTCCACCAATGAGCTTCATTGTTTTGCAGTTAAGTCGTAAATTTTCACTTTATTATCGTTTTAAATCCAATTAAATCTTGTTAAATGAGATTGCAATGCACACACATTCAGGAAACAATAGTCTATATGAAAGTGAAGCCACACGCACCACACAACATGAGCATCCTGCTCGCAAATTCATTTATGCTAGTTACATGATGGCGTTTTGTAATTTCCGGTTAACCAAAAAGTAGCATGTAAGCCCGTACAAATTGGCCATTGTCTTTGATTTAATCGATTTCTTGATCCTCTTTCGTATAACTACAGCCCCTTAAATAAACGAGACTACATGTGTAGTTCGGAAAACCCGCACCTATAGTTAGGTATATCTATGGACTTGAAGGATGTCTTCTGCCAGAAGAGCCTTATTTTTTATAAAAAATGCAAAAGGAAAGTCCTTCAAGGCAATTTCACACTACAAGGCGTAATGGAGCAATTAGGTGGGATATATTATCCTTGTGCACCCAAGGAGCAAAAACAACTATTCTCAAACATGCAAGTCTGAGAACTGAACGAAGTACCTAGGACTGTGTGCAAGTAGTTGCTGGGAAGGATTCTCTCTTCTGGTCAAACTACAAAATTGTGTATAATTTTCTTAAAATGAAACTTTGTTAATACCCATATCCATAAAGGAGGAAATTCCCTTGGTATTTTGCACGAGTTGTAAAGATTAAATGAAAACTGTTTGCAAGGATACCTTTTTTACTCCTTCTGCACTCGGTTCATGCTTGATGGTCTCATCTCATCAAACACACTTCTACCCTGCACAGAACGAACGTTCACCTTGTCTCAATGGTTTACCTACCCACCTTTTCTTCTTCTCTCGTTTCCATTAATATTATACTACTATGTGAGTCCTTGGAATGATATGACCATTTAAATGAATGGAATGGACTTTTCAGTGAGTGTGGAGACTGTGCTTGAATTAATCTTTTACATGGGTGGGTGTGTGAGTTTTCTTGTTTGCGATTCAATGGTGCAAAGTGAAGAAAAGGATATTATTTCAAGAGTGCTGTGCAGATTACCTTTGGGGATATGTTGATATTTGCAAGTTTTTTTTTTTTGAGGAGGATCTTTTTGGTTTCATATGTTCTTGGTCAAAGGCACATCGCAGCTATCAATGGAAGTGATAATTTATTGTGCTTGTTAATAGAGTGTAAGCAGTTTGTGGAGCGTGGAAACTTTTTCCTGACGTGATCAATTTTAATTCTCAATAAACCACTTTGTGTATGGACATGAAAAGATTTTTTGTTTATACGATAGGGGATTGTTCAATTTCAATATATGGACACATGTCCTTGCAACAGTGAATGTAATGGAGGAAAATTCATGAAATTGCATTTTTGGAAGGACAAAAGTACTTTTCGGGAATTATGTTTGCTTCGGAATAGAAAACATGTGGTTACGCTAGTGCTTCCGATGCTGCTATAGTCATAGTGAAATCCGGTGCAGATCTTTGAATTTTCCCTTTAAAAGTTGTCTCGAAGATCGTTCACCAAACTGGAATTCTGAAGCTTATAACTTGCCCCAGGAGATGCTTGTTGATCAAGATCTTGGCTTGCTAACTTAGTTTGATTCTTCTTCTCATCAATGGCTCCAGAAGATGGATGGCCAAGCTGAATTTTTCGACCATACTTAATAGATTGACTAAAAGGTAACAGCTGCTAGAGAGTCTTTTCCTCCCATAACTCCCAACCATTCCCGTGTGCATATCAGCAGAAATGGAGGACCTAAAATTTAATGTCGAGTCCGAACGGCTTAGATGAGTATAGCACGAGAGATACATTTGAACAATTTGTCACTTCCTTTCAGGAAGCATTACATCTCTGAATCCATTTTTGTAGCGGATGAGAATCGAGCCCACGCTGACATGACAGTCCAACACACTAACCATTATACATTGCTTTAGTGGAAATTTAGTTCTAGCAGGTTTTTCGCTTTTCACCTAGCTGCAATTTTTTGTATACTTCACACTTAAAGGTTTGTTGTAAGGCCCTTACAATATTCAAAATAAACATAGCACCATCATGGAGAAATTATAAGGAGAGAGAAAGGAAATGTCGATGGATATTGGTCTTGAATGATTTTAAATTGAAATGACTATTGCAGATCCGTCTGTAACTGCCTCCGACCTCTGAGAGTCTCCTAAAGCAGAAAAGTTCCGATTTTTAATCGTTGGCTGCGTGTTGGCGTGTTGGCGTTGGTTATTTCACTTGGTGGGTATGCAGATGGAGGTTGATTGGTGTCGGTCGGTCGTAGGAGTGTGACGCTTCGTTACACATCCCCCTTCCTTTTTGAGACGAGAACCTTCTCGTCTTGAAGGTTTCCTGGTATAAAAAAAACGGTAAGTATATTAATTACTAATAATATATATCTAGATATATATATTTTTTTTTTTTTCTTAATAACTCTACAAAAAAAGTTCAGTCCTTATGATAACATAAATAATAATTAATAATTCATAATAAAAAAAACTTAGGTTAACAATTAGGGACGCTGATTATTTTCTTCTGGCCTCCGAAGTGAAAGGAAGCTCTTGTCCCTTTTCGGTTCATGAGCACGGTTACTGGATCCCACGGGCGGTGGATCGTGAACTTTCGTTGGTGATTTCTTCTGGTTAAATGGATCCCCTCGAAAGGATCACTTGGAATCTGGCCAACCTGCCATGGCTTGGTGATGGGGTCAGGAGCGGTATTTTTAGGGGTTTTATCAGCGTCGTCATCCAAGGCGGCATTTACTCTCTTCTCGGCTACCTCTGCCCATTGGGCACACAGGTTTTGTGTAGAAGGGTGTGCACGGACCTGTTTGAGATGATCGCTTAAACGTTGGCGGAGGACTTGCATGTTACCCTTGGTTTCTATATTCCGGGCTGTGAGCATTTCTATAAGCTCGTTTTTCTTGAGCATGTATATGAAACTGCGGCTCCTGAACGGATTGATTTCGTCCATGGCGGCATTGGGTTCCTTTTTAGCTCATTTTAAATAGACGGTCGCTGGTCGGCGGTTGCTGATCGGCGGTCGGTAGTCGGCGGTCGGTAGTCGGCGGTCGGTGAACGGCGGTTGATAGTCGGCGGTCGGTGGCGAGCATTTCTATAAGCTCGTTTTTTTGCTTGAGCATGTATATGAAACTGCGGCTCCTGAACGGATTGATTTCGTCCATGGCGGCATTGGCTTCGTTTTCGCTCATTTTAAATAGACGGTCGCTGGTCGGCGGCGGTCGGTGATCGGCGGTCGGTAGTCGGCGGTCGGTGAACGGCGGTTGATAGTTGGCGGTCGGTGGCGAGCATTTCTATAAGCTCGTTTTTCTTGAGCATGTATATGAAACTGCGGCTCCTGAACGGATTGATTTCGTCCATGGCGGCATTGGCTTCGTTTTCGCTCGTTTTAAATAGACGGTCGCTGGTCGGCGGTTGGTGATCGGCGGTTGGTAGTCGGCGGTCGGTGAACGGCGGTTGATAGTTGGCGGTCGGTGGCGAGCATTTCTATAAGCTCGTTTTTCTTGAGCATGTATATGAAGCTGCGGCTCCTGAACGGATTGATTTCGTCCATGGCGGCATTGGCTTCGTTTTCGCTCATTTTATATAGACGGTCGCTGGTCGCTGGTCGGCGGTCGGTGATCGGCGGTCGGTAGTCGGCGGTCGGTGATCGGCGGTCGGTAGTCGGCGGTCGGTGAACGGCGGTTGATAGTCGGCGGTCGGTGGCGAGCATTTCTATAAGCTCGTTTCTCTTGAGCATGTATATGAAACTGCGGCTCTTGAATGGATTGATTTCGTCCATGGCGGCATTGGCTTCGTTTTCGCTCATTTTAAATAGACGGTCGCTGGTCGGCGGTCGGTGATCGGCGGTCGGTAGTCGGCGGTCGGTGAACGGCGGTTGGTAGTCGGCGGCCGGTGATTGGCGGTCGGTAGTCGGCGGTCGGTGAACGGCGGTTAGTAGTTGGCGGTCGGTGATCGGCGGTCGGTAGTCGGCGGTCGGTAGTCGGTGGTCGGTAATCGGCGGTCGGTAGTCGGGTGGAAGACCTCTAGGAATTCTTTACGGCGGATCGGTCGGAGTTTGGACGAATTCTCTAAAGGTCCCTGCTCGGGCGCCAATTTGTGATGCTTCTTTTTCTTAGGCTGAGGTAAGCTCGTCGGACTCCAGGGTCGTCTCGAGAAAGCACAAAACTCGAGTATAGATAGTCGACCAAACTGCTCTCTCCAAATGAAAAATAGATTTTCCTTTTTCAGATTTTATTTTATTAATCCAATAAAGCGGCTTAAGACTAAACAATATGATACCTATAGATAATAATACCTAGAGATAATACTACCTAATATATACGAACTTAATCATACGGTCAAGAGCCCATCGACACCGGAAGGGTGAAGGGGAATAACTTAAGAATACGGCAAGAGCCCGTCGACACCGGAAGGGTGAAGGGGAATAACTTAATAATACGGCAAGTGCCCGTCGACACCGGAAGAGTGAAGGGGAATAACTTAATAATACGGCAAGTGCCCGTCGACATCAGAAGGATGAAGGGGAATAGCTTTAATAATACGGCAAGTGCCCATCGACATCAGAAGGATGAAGGGGAATAGCTTAATAATACGGCAAGTGCCCGTCGACACCAGAAGAGTGAAGGGGAATAACTTAACAATACGGCAAGTGCCCGTCGACATCAGAAGGATGAAGGGGAATAGCTTTAATAATACGGCAAGTGCCCATCGACGTCAGAAGGATGAAGGGGAATAAATAAACAATACGGCAAGTGCCCGTCGACATCAGAAGGATGAAGGGGAATAAATTAATAATATGGCAAGTGCCCATCGACATCAGAAGGATGAAGGGGAATAATACGGTGTTTTGTTGTTACCACACAGCACGCTATGGAGCAACGGCCCATCGACTCTTAGTAGAGAAGGGGAATATCGGGGGAAACTTGTGCTTCTGTATTATAAGGTAAAAACCTTAATCAACTTCGGCGAGCAAGCTTCCAATTTCTTTGGATTTCTTGGGTCCATAAGGCAATTCTCCTGCAGGAACCAACTGTGAACTCTATAACGATGAACCACAATATCGCGTATATTTTGTTTTTGTATTTTGGCTGCGTGTTGGCGTTGGTTATTTCACTTGGTGGGTATGCAGATGGAGGTTGATTGGTGTCGGTCGGTCGTAGGAGTGTGACGCTTCGTTACAATTCGTTGTTGAATATAAAATTCGAAGAGTCTGTGAATGTGAGTGTAGACTTGATAACTCTTTATAATCTTCTGCATCGAGAAGTTTTTTCCATTCAGTCGGGATGAGTTGATCCAATGATATTTGAATGTAGAGGAAATGGTCGAGCCTTGGGTTGATTTAGTTTTTATGTTCTTCTAGTCTTACGACTCAGGTTCAGGAAGAGAGAAAGAATTTTTATTAGTCAGAAATATAATCCATTCAATCTATCATTATACTGTTAAATGTTAAATATTCAGAAACTATTCGGCAGTGACATAATGATTCTTGGAGCTATGATGATGTTGTGTTGAAATTTCAGCAGGGAATGCAAGGTTAAAAAATGTTTTTTCAAGTTTGTAAGTCATTGTAGAACCTCGTAAGATCTCTGAGTATCACTTCTTCCAATGTTTTGGTCATGTCCTTAAAAAAAAACAGAGATATGTAGTTAAAAATCAAGTTGGTAATAATAATCTATACTATTTTTCACTTCTGGGAGAAATAACACTTGGTGATGGAGTTATTTAAGGTAATTATGAGAAGGATCACCATTGTTTTTAGAACTCTTTTCAGAAACTCCATCTGTTCCAGCTTACTTGTACTGCTAAGAATTGCCGGTGATCTCTGCTAACCTCATTACAGTTATTAACTAAGAGTATTCACCTATTATTCTATTTCGACAATTAAGTACTATTTTGCAGAATTTTAACATTTTCGATACATCTTTTTCGTTAAGAAGATCCATAGTTTCGTTTTCTGTTAAGAAGTCAGTACCCAGAATATATGTCTTATAGTTTTCCTTAGAACGGGACACCTTTAAACAAAATGGAAAACATCCTCCGTTTTGTGAGATTACACTTCTCACAAAGTAGTGGTAAATCTTCCCGATGGGGGACAAAGTTTAGGTTCAACAGTTCTCCTCTTAGACAAAACATGTTTGAAATTTCTTTAATAGTATAGTCATCCCGAAAGTAGTTTCTCTCATTAAGTACTTGATTCAGCCTACTATAAATCATCCGATGCAGTCAGGTTGTTGCTTCTTCTCTGTACCTCTGTCGTAAGTTTTCATCCAGCCTGGTAATTATCTGGTACGTTGTCGATTTCCACGACCTCTGTTCGTTGATGTTTAGTGTAACATCAATCTCCTCTGCTAGATCGATCCATTCTTTAACCCATCCTGTCTTATATCGTATGTCTAGTAGTGCCGCTTTCTTTGGTAAAGATCCATTTGGCATTTAGCAAGCTTTCATAATGTAGTCTACTTGAAGTTTTAGCGTCTTCATGAATAGTGGCGATAAACCTGTTTCCAGCATTATCATTATGTATCGGCGTGCTTGTAGGAAGGCGAAATATTCTTTTTATAAAAGATCTCAATAGTTTTTCGACAGTAGCATATTTCTTTTCTTCCCACAGTTGCGTCGTGTAGAGCATAACTGTTCGAGATATTGATTCAAACACTTAATACTTGCTGCTGCTACTTGTACTTGTTGTTGAAACACTCTCTCCATGCTACATTAATAGCAGTTTTTGTATTGTAACGAAGCTTTCCATGTTTCTACCAATACTGAACACATTGGGTGATTTGATTTGATTTGATTTACCATGACTAGGCAGCCGCCGCAGCAGCACCGACCGATGACACCATACGACGCTGCAGCTACCAACGACACCAGCTACCTCGCCAAGATAAAGGGATTTTATACCTTGTCTTAATACAATATGCAGTCACTATAAGATCGTGACGTCACAGCCGGTTGAACATATTGGGTGATTTGCATTCGACTAGTATATAGTTCACACACAGTTTAAACGAAAAATATAACAAGAGGACCTCCTTTCGGGAAGGAAAGTCACTTGTTTGCTACGGTCGAAGCTGACGAGCTTGATTTTAGTTTACAAGTCATCTGAAATTGTCCAGCTATTTCGTTCCATCAGTTTGGTCCGAAGAATAAAAACGTCCTAATTGCCACCAGGGGCTTTGGTACCTGCTGATCTGTCGGTGTTTATACATTGGCCGTGCCTACCAGAGGCCTTAAGCCTGCTGATTTAGTGCCTACCAGGGGCCTAAAACCTGCCGATCAAGTGCCTACCAGGGGTCTAATACCTGCCGATCTAGTGCCTACCAGGGGCCTAAAATCTGCCGATCTATAGTGCATACCAGGGGCCTTAAGCCTGCTGATATTGTAAGCGTCAAGAGCGTAGTCCGTATTTATAAAAGAGTAAACCGATACTGAATGCCAGTTAAGGAAGAAACCAGATGCCAGAATAAAGCTTTCTTAAGGAAACCAGCAGGACCACAATACAAGGAAAATAACCGATGTTTACCAGATACACCAGGCAGGGTGTAATTAATTGAAGTCAAGAATATTTAAGTGTTATATGAATTTAAGATTTGTTTTTTTAATAAAGATTTTGTATAAGGTTTTAAAGACCTTCCTACTGAAGTTTCGTGTTTTTCTTCAGAGCGACCCTGGAAATCCGCCGAGCAAAACCTCAGCTGGAAAGCAAAAAGCACATCAGTCTTCACCAGTTTCTCCGTGAGATGCCTTTTGCATTTTAAGATTCTGAGTAAAATAAACTCATAGGTATTTATATTCCTTAACCACTTCTATTCTTTCGTTGTTGCAGTACCATTGTTCATTTTACCCAGATCTTTTTCCTCCTCTCCTGAAGACCATTATTTTAGACTTGTTCAAGTTTACTACTAAATTCCATCGCAAACTGTATTTAGAAAATCTGTTGATCATAAGCTGGAGTGATTCCGGGGAGCCAGGGTAACGATGTCATCCGCAAAAAGCATGACTTTAATCATAGTACCCTGGCAATGCATCTATGATGTCTTCAATGTAAAGTGCAAATAAGCTTGGACTAAGTGCACATCCCTGTCTCACACCTGACTTTGTCTGGAACCATTCCGATAAATTTTTACCGTTCCATACGATTGATTTGGTCTCTATATGTACAAATTCTGGAGAACTCGTCTATGGTTGAGTAACCTGTTGTAAAGCCAGCTTGGAACTCACTCAGTAGATTATTCGCATCTGTCCATGAATTCAGCCTTTTCGGTAATTCCTAACTTCATAGTTATCTACTAGGTCAATTAATTAACTTCTGTTCTCGAATCTTACTTCCACCATATAAGGTCCCAGAATTCGCTGAACGGATGCCTCAACTTTGTCAAGTAACGCTGATTCCACAGGTGATTGGGGTGTGAAATTTTCTTGGGAATAGACTTACGAACACTTGTATTTTTTCTATGCTTATGTTATTTCTCAACTGTTGCTTGCAATTGTTTGTTTATTTCCGATTATTCCCCTGAATTTTTTGAAGATATTCGGCCCTGATTTTTAGTCTCTTCTGAGACTCTTTCTAAGAGTTATAGAGTCTTAAGGGATGATATTGAAACACTGAAGTTCACTACTAATATTCTGGTTGTGGCTATAGTTTGGACTGGTAACAACACCCAACGAAAATCTGATTTTGAAATGAAAATTGGTGGCTTTGATTCCGACGATCGAAATAAAACTCTTGGAGAATCAAAGCATCTCAACCATTATTATTGACTTGTTTCTGGCAGGAATCAAAAGCACCAACAATTTTTACAATTTTCTGCCTATTACGTAGGGGCAAGATAAGAAGTACTCTTTCATGATAAAATATACCCTTTGAGGACTTCTCACTTCATTTCAAGAGTCAGTTACCTACTCGAAAAAAATTGTTTTATTTTTTCGTTTGTGAATCGATCGTATAATACTTTCGAAAGAATAGTGAAACACACTAACCATTGCCCGAAGAACCTTGGAGAACTATAGTTCAAAATAAAAGAAGATTGAATAATCTCTGACAAGCGGTAAGCTTTGAACTCCGAAATTCGGCTTTAAAGAAGCAGATAAATCCTTCTAGTACACATGTACGTTTTATAGAACCGTTTGCTAATCCAAGCGTACAATAAAGTAATCAGCTTATTTCATATATATTTATAAAGGGTTTTTAATAAACACGCGTAGATGTTGAAAAAGAATAAAACAAGCTGTGTGTGAGGTATGAACAAAATTCTTATTCGAAACGATCATGTAGGGCATCATATATGGAATATGACATCGTTCAAATATACTTTAAAGTCATCGATTTATTGTAGGTTATTCGCATAGACCTGCAACTTCAGAAAATGTCTAGTGGGTTTGAATCGCATAATATTGGTGGCGAATTCACGTCACCTCTGCGAGAGATAACCTAACCCTCAGATCGTTAAAGCAGAATGTCAATTGTGGCGTCCGTTGTGGGCCACGGAGCAGCGTCTTGCTGAAACCATACGACATCCAGGTCCATATGGTTCAATTTGAGCCATAACAAATGGGTTATCATCATTAACTAGCGCTCGCCACTGATGGTCACCGTCTCACTAATGTCGTTTTCCCAAAAAGGATAGATAAATTGCATCACCGGCACGAAATCCACACCAAACCGTAACTTTTTGATGATGCATTGTCACCTTGTGTGCAAAGGTCGAGTTCTTGTGCACGGCGAGGATTCGACTGCCTCGTGTTCTGGCGATTTTCTTGGCCAATCTTGCGTTCTTTTACGTATACTGATTGATTACTGAACCGATTTTCTTCAACGTTTGAAGAGTTGACTGTTAAGGACCACAAAGTCTACCGTAAGATGGGCGCAATCCACGCATCGTTTGATCTAACGAACACTCATTTTGATAATAAAGTTTCATCAAACGTGCATTTTTGAATTTTTGACATGGATTTTTGAAAGATGTCACCAAAACAACATGGCAGCCACAATCCATCGAAATCTTCCCGCGCCTATTGAAAAACCCTTTGTTTGACAATTTGAAGAATTATAGCAATGCTATACGGACTTGAGGAAAAAATATGAATTACTAAGAAAAATTTAAAAAATGCACAAATTTACTAAGCGTGTGCCAGTGAAACACACGATTTAAAGAGACGACAGAATTTTTTTTTTTTTTTATTAATATGTCTATAATTGTGCGCAACTACGTAAGAAACTATTGATTCATATTAAAAATTGCAAAAACATTTTTGGAAGAAATACTGACTTTTTTTCTTGACTTCCAGCTCATGCTAGAGATACATAAATCTTGATCGGACTGTCATCTTGATTGAGGGCTCATTTTATTTCTTTGATAATTATCCAAGCAATTCAATTCAAATTGAATTATCTTATTTTTAATATTTAAGTTAAATTGTCAACAATACAATGTTGCACTTATTTATGAGCTTAAGCGATTAACTACAAGGTAATGATATTCCTTTAGCCATGTACATAATTCACAATAAGACAAATTAATTGCAATTATAAAACGTCTTATTTAAATTCTTGTTCATGTGCCACAAAATTACAAGAAATTAATTCATCAAATGAAAATACTCACACAGAAATAAGATTTAATAAAAATACTAGTAAATAATGTATAGCTACTTGCTACATTTTTTTTTATTTAATTTTTTGTAAAGTACCTATTTCAACAGTGAGAAGAAATTTCTGTATTGAAAGAATGCCTTCCCGGCTCGATGCATGAGAAGCTTGTAAATCATGCAAAGAATTTATTGGCTATGATCCAGACAAAATTTTAGAAATTTCTTGACAGTGGGACATTTTTTCAAAAGATTAAGAATTAAATAGAAAAATAATTATTCATGCATTCAAAAATAATTTTGAATGATTAGTGCTGTAATTTTTCTTTATGTAGTATACTTCAGGAGACGCATTTTTAATAAGAATTATTTAAAAATTTCTAAGTATTTTTTTAGGGTTTGTAGTTTTAATTATTTTCTTCAGAAAAAAAATGTCTACGTAGAAAGAGTTGTAACTCAATATGAGTTTATCTGGTAATGAATATAATAAATGTGTTACTGTCCCAATACTATCTTCCAAAACAACTAGTATGACCTACTAAGAAAAAGATTTACCAGCAGTAGTATACAGAATTCCATAATATATTTGGGATTTAACTATTTCAATATTAAGTTTTAACTACTTAACTGCTTTACAGTCTGATATTAGTACTAATGGTGCACAGTGGGGCCATTTGTAAGGGAGAGTCGAAACAAGTCCTTAAAAATCGAACCACTTAAGCGTTATCGATGACATTTTCAGGAATGAAAATTTCCACCAACTGCCACGCCCACTTACAAACCAATTTGTCAAATCTAGGTTGTGTTCCAAGTAAGGCTCAAAGATGATGCTTTTTTCAAGGAAGTTGGACGTTTTTACTCTTTTTTTTTACCTTTTTTGTAATATGTACTTGTTTTGGAGACAGTCTTTCTTAGTGCGATAAAATCGGAACCGCCCAAAGATTTAAATACAATTTTCAAAAAGGATAGTTTAAGAAATGAGAACAAAATATTTCCACTTACTGACACGACCAAACAAGTCTATCTAAATTCTCGAGTTGGTAAATAAAATTTTGATTGATTGATTTGACCAAATTGGATATTATTATTAGTTGGTGGATGAGATATTCCTCTTCCTTCGGCTTTTTTGGTCACTGGAAATGGCAATGAAACAAAGTTACATTGATTTGTTCCCAACGTTTAGACAGGGATTGCTGTCCTCTTCAGGGGATCTTTATTAAAAACAGTATAAAATAACAAATTAAAGGTAACATGTATGCAACAGAAAATACATATATTAGAACAATTTCAGTGGTGAATAACTTACGTTAAAATAAGATTAACATTAATATTTTGTAATAAACAAAAAACAAAAAGATGAATATAAATTAGTATTTATAAATAAAAAGACAATTAAAAGAAAGAAAAAAGCACTTCTGTTGCTGAAGTATTGTCGTTATTTGGCGTTTTTGGAGGAAGCAAGAGAGGAGTATACGGCGGATATATTTTGAGTGTCCTGTCCGATGAATAGGACATCGTGTTAGCGGTGTTCAAGATATGAAGGGTTTCCAGAGTGTAGCGTTTTGAAGTGTGGCTTTCTCTTTGAAGAACTTTCACGCCATCGAAATCTGGTTTATGGCCTTTCTCAATGCTGTTTGTAGCCAGTGCTGTTTTTTCGGAGTTGTCGCGGTTTAAATCGGATTTGTGATTTGCCATTCTTTGTTTCAAGAATTGTTTTGTAGTTCCTACATAACAAAGGTCACACGTCTCATCTTTGTTTCCTAGACAATTGATTTTATAAATCACATCCGTACATTTTTCTTTATCTGTTTTAACTTTTAAATGGGTAAAGAGTGGTGCGAGGGTGTTGTGTGATTTATATGCCATTTGAATGTCTTTTGTTTTTTTGGAGATAATTTCCTTGAAGTTTTCGGCAAGTGTGGGAACATAAACCATACTCTTGTAGATACCCTTGCTAGCAGTATCTTCTGTATTTTTAGTGGTTTTATGTTTTTGTCGAAAAATTAAATTTCGAATGAGTTGTTCCGGATAGCCATTTTCCTTGAGAATTTTGGTGACGATTTTCTCATTTTCGGGATGAAATTGCTTGTCACTCAAAGTGAAGACTTTGTGTACCAAATTCGAAGCTGCTAATAATGATGTGTTTGGCCTGATTAGACCGAAAATTAACGAGTCTTCCTGATGCTGTTGGTTTTTGGTGCCAGTTTATTAGGAGTCTGCTGTTTTGTCGGTGAATTTTGACGTCTAAAAATGCTATGGAGTTGCATTTTTCATTTTCGATTGTAAACTGGATCTTGTGATGAAATTCGTTAAGGACTTTTAGTGTATCATT
The DNA here is from genome assembly GCA_963931855.1 of Philhelius festivus. NCBI lineage: Eukaryota > Metazoa > Arthropoda > Insecta > Diptera > Syrphidae > Philhelius > Philhelius festivus. The sequence continues at coordinate 84,425,745 of OZ007557.1, read as the reverse complement.
GATTTTGCGGTAATCCACTATCGCAAAAATGTCATCAACATACTTGGATAGAAAACGGGGTTTTTCAATTTTTGAGAGCTGTTCATCGAGAAGATAATCTAAAACCAAATCTGCAATAGTCGGGGAAAGTGGGTTTCCCATTGGCATGCCATGAATTTGCTTTTATATAGTGTCCTTATACTGCAGGTAATTATTCTCCTTGAGGCAGAAATCAAGAATCTCGAGAATCAAATCAAATGAAACCAACACATCGTTTTCAAATAATTTGACATTTTTAACCTTTTCCACAAATTCAAAAGAATTTTTAACTGAGTAGACTGAATTTGTTGTCGCAGACTGTAAAATCTTACCTACATATTTTGCCAATTCATAACAAGGTAATTTTATTGAAGATGTTATGGGTCGCAGTGGTATATTCTCTTTGTGTATTTTTGGTAGACCATAAATAGAGGGGACCTGTGCGGTGTATGTGGTCATTTTGTTCTTGTCTTTGACGTCTGAAGAGGACAGCAATCCCTGTCGAAACGTTGGGAACAAATCAATGTAACTTTGTTTCATTGCCATTTCCAGTGACCAAAAAAGCCGAAGGAAGAGGAATATCTCATCCACCAACTAATAATAAAATTTTGAGTAATTAGAAAAATATATTTTCGGGCAAAAAAGAGCAACATTCAAACAAAGCAGAACCAAAAAACGATTTAAAATTTTTTTAGGATATTTTAAGTATGATACTACCAAACTATTTTCTATCTTTAAAGCAGTTAGCCAATTTTTTCTTAATCTTAAATATTTTCTAACTAGTATTATCTTAAAACAACTATTCTGAACGCACCTGTAACAATTATACATAGTTCGTGCAAAATACTACGTAAAGATGTATTTTTTTTTTTTTGGTTTGTAAATGTCAAAGGGTCATTCGAAGTTAGCACGATACTAAAGACAATACATAGCTATTTGATGATTTTAAAAATACTAAAAAATAAAATACTTACAATGTTAGATTCGAAATTTGCAAAAAATTGAAGACATCATGAATTGATCTCTTTAACAGTCTGGGAGAAAAACCAAAAAAGAGAGAAGCGAAACAGCTGTAGAGGTTTTGAACCGAGTGATTTACACTTTACAACCTCTTCTATGTGAGTATTGTTGGGAGGAATGGAGAAGACCTGCAATTTTCTACCGAGTCAAAAAGGCCTTGGTGAGAAGTCTTTTCATTGCAAGAAATAATCTTCGAGGATTTGTCACTTCATCTCAAGGTTGATTTTTCCATCTGATTTCAAAAGGAAACAATTCAATGCATTATGTCCCAACAGGCAGGAGTTATAACTTTTGGTTGCTTTGACTTAAATATGAAGAAACTTGTTCTGTAATCTGAATATCGTTGAATTATTCATCTTCAATCTCATCTTATTTCACATAGAAAAAATAGATATCGAATTTTTTTTTCAAGCAATAAATAGCTTCAACAAAATGAAATTTTGTGATTTTTTTTAAATATGTGCAACATTTTTTGAGGAAAAAAGAATTTATAAAACTTCGAAAGAAAATCTTATGACAGGTTTTTATTATCGTGATGCAAACGAAAATCAATTTATCGGTTTCGGTTCTTGGTTATTTATTTTTAAATAAAGTTACAACAGTTTGTATTGTTGAATTGATAATTTCAATTTTTGATTTTATTGATATTATTTTGTCCCACTGTTTTTCAATTTAAGCCGCTATGAACCTGCTTCAGTTATCAAGTTACAACACAAGGACGAGGATGGCTGGAAATATAACTTTGTATCATTATGTCGCAGAAGAATTTTATGTTGTCGGTAGAAAAGCAAAGTAACCCCCATTTTCTGGAATTTATAGACTCTCCATCAAGATCGGAATTTAAAATATATATTTTGTTCATAAGAGTACCTACATTTGTACATATATGTATTTATGTTTTTTATTATAAAAAAATACAAAAATATTTAAGAAGAGAAGACAAGGACAAAGTGGAAGTATGTATCTTCAAATTGGGTAAATTAAAGATTTATTGATTAAAGAAAATAAAGAATATGGTATTTCAGAAAGACAGTCATGTTTTAATGTTGCATAACACATGTTCCTTGTGAGATACTATATATTTTTATTTGATAAAACTGTTATGTGTGAAATATGACAAGGACGGTAGCTTGACGGGTGGTGCACACACCCCAATTTAAATTACAAAAATTAGACTGAATTTGAAGTATACCACGTATTTTATTTACTTTGAGGGCACGAGTTGCTTGTGGCTTATTGACATTTGTGACCTTAAGGAAACCCTACAAGTCATAGTCTAACGAATTCAAATTGCAGGAAATTGGTTGCGAGCTAACGTCGCTTGGAAGTGGAAAAACCATGCCCTCAAATGCCTTGTTCCAGCATATAGATATGTTTGAGTCATGATAAATCACTCAATAGCCAATCGCGTGACTTATAGAACTGGTGTTCCCTTAGGTTAGGTTAGGTTAGGTTAAGATGGCTGCTGACCGGAAAAGGCCAACACACTTAGACCAATATTTGGTCCGTTGTGATACCACAGGATTTCAAAAATCACCCTTACTCGTAAAACCATTTTGAGCTAACAGTGAAGCGTTTGAGACAGTGAATGTCGGAATTATTTAGATCACTAGGATCGTTATAGTAGTAGTCTCCCAAGTAGATTCTACGTTTTTGCGCTAGGGCAGGACAAGAACATAGAAGGTGAGGAACTGACTCCTCTTCTTCTTCATCCATGCAGCTTCTGCAAAAATCATTTGCAGGAACTCTTACACGGAAAGCATGTCTTCCTATTAGGCAGTGTCCAGTAAGGACACCTATAACGGAGCTAATATGCAATCTACCAATAGAAATTAATTGTTTTGAGCGTTTAGCATCAAACAATGGCCAAATTAGTTTTGTAGACTGACAAGTTGGGTGTGGTTAGCTTTCTTTATGGTATCATGCTTTAGCATAAGTTTACAAGTAGCTGGGGTATACCGATGTTAGATTTGCTATCCAACAAAGGTAAGATTGTTCCGTTTTTTGCAAGTTCTACGGCCTTATAATTTCCTGGAATGTCTCTATGCCCCGGCAGCCATATAAGGTGAATTGGTCTTCCCTTGATAACCCAAAAATCTATTTTTATTTTCTTTAAGATTTGAGACCTTAGTTTTTGAACTTCAGTTATTAACTGAATAACGATTCTTTCCATAAACTTAAAATTCATTTATTTCCTTACAATTCTCATGAAACTTAATTTGAATTTGATATTCCAATAGCTTATCTTCCTGTTTCTTATCATTGTATTACATAATTGTTCTTATGATTTAAGCGGCAGCGTGATGGCTCGTCATAAGACTATCATTTTTCTGCAAATTAGATTTTCCTTGGGAAAAATATTGCAATTTAATTTTTTCAAAGTTTCTTATAGTTTAAAATTTATAGAAGTTCTGGTTGTCGTCGGAAGCGTCAATACAATCCGTGTCTTGAATGGAATACTCACAGTTCCGGCGATGTTCATTCCTCGTTGAAAGGCCCACTTTTAAATTAATTTTATACCGTCGAAATCCTGGGTGAATGTCCTCACAGAAACTGAATTTTATTTGTTCCAAGTGTGTCCTCACATCCTCACTAGAACTTATTTTATCTCTTCTGACTACTTGATTAGTTCTAGAAAAGATCACCCTTTTCTTAGTTCAGGAACGATAGCTTTCAACTTTTTATTCATTTCTGAATTCGGAAACTATTGTCCTGAACTTTGCACCCCTAGATGCACGAGCGAGAAGATAACTTTATATGATTAAGCTATTCAGAGTAGTTGGTATACTTTTCACAATATTCCTGAATATAACAGATTTACCCCACCAGGAGATATTACGAGTACATAGGTACATATAGCAGAATAGTTGACCTATACGAACGACTTTTACGACTGATCAATATTCTACTAGTCAGACGATCCCAATTTGGACAAAATTAAATTAGGTTTCATCGATCAACATCAAAGAACTATGGATCGCCAATACCAGCGGGTCAATACGATTCGAATATTGAATTTCTTTGGAAGAACTAGTGTTATTTCATTGTTGACCAACTTGTTTGTCCAAAAATAGAACTTTTCACCTAAGATGATTTTTTGAAGCTGATGTTTTTCATTGCGATAGAGGTACTATAGTCCTTGGCCATGTCTTTACACGCACTGTGAATTTTTCAGAAAAACACGGATTGCAATATTTTTACTTTTAACTTTTATCTAAGAAACATATTATTTTGGTCAATTTTGAATTAAGTTTTGAAATGGTGTCTCAAAAAGTAAAAATCTGTTCATTTTTGCTGCAGTTCGGGCATAATTTTATTGTTTATAAGATAGAATTCTCTATCTAACAGTTTTGACCAACAAAATTCTATGTTTGCTTTGTGTAAAAGTAATCAATAGAATTTTGACATTTCAACTATAATTTTACACCACGTAAAAAAGCAGAAGTTAAAGCCCCCATTAATATTTTAACTTTTTTCAACAGCGAAAGACCACGAAGATTGGAGGTGTCCGAGGCTAGCATAAAGACAAAAGTTGAATTATGACACAATTAAATCCCAAAGGGAATCCTTAAGGAATGGGTTGTTGATCCAGGTTGAGTAATGGTTTCAGAATGGTGAACCTTTTGTTTTTATGCAAAATGGAGCCCAGTCTGTAAAACCTTATTTGTAAATATCCCTTTGTTGTTTTTGCCGGGTAACAGCTCTTGTATGAACCCTATTGAAAATTGTGTCTAAGTTGATGAAGAGGGAAGTAACTAAGGAGTTGATCAAAACCAAAACGAAAAATTATTCATTTCATTAGGGCGGACTAATCGGTTCTAGTACTATACTTTCCTACAAGGAAAGCGGTACTATAGATTTAAAAAGAAAATATCTACTACTATGCGTTGAAAGGCTTGGAATAATAACACTATCGATCGCATTGTTACGGGAAAATTTAGAAATGTCTAAAGTTCTAAGAATTTATTTTTTCTTTATTTACATGATTTTTGTTCTAAAAGTTTGGAACGCAATATTCTTTGCCTTTGTACTTAAATACTTCTTAATTGGTCCAACATTCTTACGAAAAAAAAAAATAAATTGCACGACTGAATCGCTCGAACATGCTCTTATGTCAAAGTACTTTGGAATTTAAATACATTTTATAAATATAAAACATGGATTTAATGAGATAAAAATGTTCAAATGCATGAATTGCAGTCTAATTTCCAGAAAAGTATGAATTTATGCAAACAAAGTTTAAAAATCGTTTTATTATTAAAGTCATTTTTTATATAACAATTTTTTTTTAAATTTTTCGAGAAAAAAATTTGGGATCCCCATTTTAAGCATTTAATAGTATAGATTTTAGGAAATAATTTAAAAAAATAATCGTTCATACGTTTTAAAGATATTAATTTTTAAAAAAAAACTTGAAATTTTTTTTTTCAAAAATCCCAAAAAAATATTTTTAGAAATATTTTTATATACAATATTATTTTAAGCTTAAGCGGGCTCCTGATTAAAATTTTTGGTTAAAATCGTTGCAGCCGTTGATGAGAAATTCAAAAATAAAAAAAAAATGGTTCTTTCACAGGTACCGTTACTAACATTTTGCCCCAATTTTGTTTTTACCAAAATGTATTTCATGTCCATAATATCACACCAATTTTTTTTTTATCAAAATAGTTAGAGGCGTTTTCGAGATAAATAAAATTTTGCATTATAGGTGCATGGGGGTACCGTTAGTTTAAGAGTTAAAAAAAAATTTCAATTTCCCTTTTAGGGAATTACCGAAGACTCTTAAATACCGAGATTGAAGAAAATAGGTCCAGTGGCCTAGACTGTAACGAGAGGTACAGACATACAGACACACTGAAACATGTTTCATGTGTACTAAATTTTACTTAAAATTTTTATAAAAAAAGTTGATACGCAAATGGTTAGTATTTAATGATATTCATTTTAAAATGTAATTTAAAAATTTAATCGTGCATCCGTTTTCAAGATATTGAATTTTAAAAAAAAATTGCAATATTTTTTTAAAAATCCAAAAACTATTTTTTCGAAAAAGAATTTAGATTATATTTTTTCAAATGCAAAGGAGCTCTTGCATGAATATTTTGGTTAAAATCGTTACAGACGTTGTTCAGAAATTCGAAAATCAAAAAAACAGTTCTGTGACAAGTACCGTTAAAAAAATTGGCCCAAAATTTTTTTTGACCAAAAAGTGGTCCATCTCTGTAATATTACACTTAATTAACTTCCCATAGGGAGTTATTGTAATCGGTCCGATTTGTCAAATTGGAATTTTTGACATTTCTCGACGTTTTAAGGTCCCTAGAGGCTATATCAATCATTTCTAGAGAGATGTCTGTGTGTGTGTGTACGTACGTTCGTACGTTCGTACGTTCGTACGTTCGTACGTCCGTACGTTCTTGTACCATTTTTCGTCGTCGATATATCAAGAACGAGTAAAGATATCGACTTCAAATAAATTTTGTTTAATAGATAATAACTTCGAAAGAGGCTGAAAGGGCGTTTATTAAAATTCAGAGAGTAGTTTTTTCACTATAACGGTTTAAAAAAAAAGTAAAAATTTTGGTTAGTTTCAAATATCTCACGAAAAAATAACGCTATTGATTTCAAATAAAATTCAATGTACTCATTATAAGGTCATACAGATTTGGTATGAATTTGGAAAAAAATTAACATACCGTTATTTTTTTAAATAAAAAAAACTGAAAAAAAAAATTTCATAACCCAGATATTGTAAGAACGGAAAACAATTTGAAACTCAAAATAATTTTATTTTACGAAAAATAATGTGTTTGGCAACTGGTGAAAATTTCAAAAAAATCAGTTTACAGTTTTTTTACAAAAAATAAAAAACTATATAAAATTCTCTTTAAAATTGGTAAAAATTGTTTTTCGACTCAAGTTTCTCGAGAACTAGTAGTGATATTGACTTCTAATTTAGTTTATTTTATACATAGTATAATTTTGTACAATTGGTAAAATGTTGACAAATATTGAAGTAATAGTTTTTTTTTAAATAAAAAAACTATTAAAAATTCTAGTGAAAACTAGTTAAAATTGTATTTCAAGTCAAATTTCTTGGGAATGAACACCGATAGTGCCTTCTAAAGTATGTTGTTTTATACATCGATACCTTCCCGTAAGAATGTATACTAAGCGACATTTCTAAAATTGTCCAGGAAACGAAAAAAAACGAAGAAAGTTCTAGTTGAATCATAGTGTACTAAGAGACAATTTTGGTTAAACTAAGTGACTTCTAACAAAATTTTTTTGTGCTCACGACAATGAGACCTTTATTAATGTCGGTTAGCATACTTTTTTTGGCGGATAATACAAATTTCAGGGGGCAAAATTATTTTAATGAGAAAACATGGCAGTTGATAAATTTTTTTATTTGTACTCTAGTTTCCTTTTCATGCATAATAGGTTGGCGAATCCCAGGCCAAAACGTGACCCTTAACATATAGTACGAGTATATTTCCTCATCAAAAAGTCATTTTCGAAAAAAGTGTCGCTTAGTACATTCTTACGGGCAGGTATCGACATAATACAATTATTAACATATGGTTAAATTTTGACAAGTATCGAATTGAAAGTTTGAACAAAAATATAAAAAAATCTACTAAAAAGTGATAATATTTGTTTTTCGACTAGAATATCTTGAGAACGAGCAATGATATTGACTTTGCCATTATTTAATTTTATACGTACATAATACAATTTCTAACAAATGGTTTATATTTGACATATATCTAGTTTTAGAGCGGATATATTTTGTAAGTATCCTTCCATCAATAACCAAACCATATCTTTTATATTTGAATATTTCGTTTTTTAATTTTTTTTCAATTAAAATGTTTGGAACCGAAATAATAAAGACCACAAATGGGAAGTTATCAGTGTGGGTCGCACCCAGCCTCTTTTTTTTTTTATCAAAATCGTTAGAGCCGTTTTCGAGATATATAAGATTTTGCATTACGGGTGTATGGGGGGTACCGTTAGTTTTGGAGCTAAAACAAAATTCAATGCAGAACTTGCCCTATAGTACCTACATCGTAAGTAAAAATAATACGGAAGTATTCGAATCACTTAGGAAATAAGGGGTCTAACTCTAATCAAAATCTTCGGAACCAGTTCTCAGAAAATTTGACACAAGAAAAATTTAAACCTTCGTGTGGCGAAATATTTAGGTACGAGAATTTAAGCTTTCTATTATTGTGCAAATCTAAATTAAATTTTAATTTAAATTTCAAAAAATTAATGACCCGTTTTTGAAATATTGAATTTCTAAGGAAAAAAAAATTAAATTTAAAACAGCCTTCTTTAAAAGTAATTTAATTTAAATCGGTTATGCCGATAGTAAGAAATTAAAAAAATAAACACAATTTTATCAAAATTCTTGGAATCGTTTTGAGAGAAATACATTTTTCGAAACATTTTTATGGAAGGAAACGTTATTTTTGTAAAAAAGAATAGTTTATTTTTACATCTTTTTGAAAAAAAAAATTATTAAATAGAACATTATCAGCTCGTAGAGAGACTAGGTCAAGTTATTTACTCTCTCAGCCATTCGTGTGTGCTTGTTAGCAGACCTTCTTTTTTCGGTTGAATCCAAATGCCTTATGAGCAGTTATTTTTATGACAAGTGATACTCTTTTTTTTTAATTATATTCTTTAAATCCAAAATAAATCATTTGCACGGTTTTTGAATAAATTTGAACCTGTCTGTGGATAAAGAATTTTTTTTTCAACATTAGGCCCGCTTTCACTGAAATATTTTTTCTTATAAAATTTGTATATGGAAAAAAGCAATTGGGGAGAAGATTGACCATGTCGCTTAGACAGAGATAGGCAGAATAAAAAGATCCACTTTTGTGCCTCATCATAGAAATGTCAAATTTGCTCAAAATCTATACTTTAACTTCTTGCAAATGAAAACTTGTCGTATATACCCCAATACACCCTAGTTCAAAATTAAAAATAAAATATAAACTATGAATCTGCCCAAATAAATATTTGTTTAAGATTTTTTTTTTTAGCTACTTAAAGAATGAATCTTATGGTGTAGAATATTTTCGCCATGTTCTTGTACCTAGTCCTTTTTAAGATTCAAAGCTGAGTGAGCAATTTTTAATTGGCATAAGAACTTTTGGTGAAGAATACAAGAAGACGGTTTTCAAACTAATTGCGAGCAAACTTCTAGCACCACAATACGTAAATTCGGTTATTGATTTTTAGCAATAAAAACCTTACAAATATAAGTGATTTATATCAATTGACCCATCAAAAATATAAAGTTTTACTAAAACCCGTAAAGTCGTTTTTAAGAATGTTAAAAAAAAATACTAAAAAATTCCAATACGATTTAAAAATATTTCTTGCCATGCGAGTAGCTTTGCTTTGTATTTTGTTTCGGTTTAAAAACTTATTAATTCCCCGTAAGTTTCTTCACTTAGTGTTGTCTGCGACCACGAAGCACCGTTTGTGCATCCAAAGTGACAGAAAAATTACTTAAAAAGTTACACCACCTTCTTCGACAGTGGCGATGAAACTTTATCTTTGAAAAAGTTTCTTGTAAAATTAATTGAAACCTTAGATGAATGTTTTTTTTTTTTTACTTAACTTCAAGAACAAAAGTGATGAAAAGAAGTTCAATTAAAAATAAAGTATGGTCGTCAGATTTTTTTTTTTTTTCATACGAATACTTTTTATAGAAGGAGAATAAAAAGGTGTTGGACCAATGGATTGAAAATAACCAGTAAATTCTTTGTTCTAACAACTTTGTTGCATGAAATTCATCAACGTTGAAAATAGTTTTTCTGCTTGGTAAAAGTTGTCTTCGTGCTTGGAAACATTTTAAAGTGGTTTCTGTGAGCGAAAGGTATTACATTTTTCAACCAAACGATATTGACACAAATGGTGAACTTAGTTCATCTTATATGGGGAACTCAAGTTTCCATGGCTTATTGTTTTGGGTTTCAAAAATGTGGCTCAAAGGGAATTTTATCTTTAAAGTCTTGGAACTTTTAAAGAAGAGCATTTAATTTGAATGGCATTAGCCGTTGTGTGCAATTCACTTTTTTAATCAAGTTGATTATGAGGTGAGTATTTTTTATACAAAAAATAAAAGTTTTGTTGAATTTAAATTCTAATCCCGACAACCCAAGCAGCTTGATTTTATTTCTGTATAAGCAAACTAGCATCCTTTTCTGCAGAAGACTTCACAAAAAAATGTGTGGGTAAACCAAACTTTTCCCCTGCTCCTGAATATGGATCTGACGGAAATTTTATTCCATTAAGTGAGAAATTCCTTAAGACTAGTGTCGAAACAACACAATGAAAGAACATAGAATTAGGACGCTCATAAACTCTTTTTTTTTACATCTACTTCTGGTCTTACAAAAGCAAAACAAAAGCCATTCGCCGATGCACGTTTCCTAGAAATCGTGCTTCTGCCTCGGACTTTCCAACACTTCGTTGCTAATTTATGGCTCTCTATTATTTGAACTTAAATTGGTAGAACACCATAACCTCTAGGATTCTTCTTATAGCTTGAATCCTTGTCGAAGTTTATTTGCCCTTACCTAAATGAATATGTGTATGAGGAAGCTATCTCGGGAGATTGGGTGCTAAAAGTACAAGAAGATGCTATTGGGAGACCTGCACATTGTTAAAGGTGCTGAAATCTACAGAAGTGAACCTTATTTTATGTGGGTATGTTTATATGTATATTTCTTGTGATGCAGTTCTATAATTCACTGCATTATCTCTTGTTTTCGAGGGAAAATTCAATGGAAGCTGAAACAAGAAGTAAAACAATAGACCAATAAATTACACCTTCCTGGTTTCGAACAATAAGTAGTTTAGAGGGTAAAGTTGCGATATGTTCTTACTGCGGAAACTATTCAAAATAAAAAGAGTTAGGTACGTATAAGTTGTGCTTTTGCCGGAGCATGCAATATGGAAGAAGTTTCATATTGGGTGCTCAGTGTAATCCAATTAGAAGGAGGTTAAAGTGATATGTAGTACTGATGCATCCCGGTAGGTGTTGTTGAAGGCGGTTGGATGTGCGAAGGGAACATTCAAACGAAATTATTGGCATTTGGTTAAAAAGTTAGGTATAAACGTACAATTCATTTAATGGAAGATATAGATTTGTAAAAAAATTGATATTACGATGATAGGAAGGAACAATTCTGTTAAACTAGGTACCTATCTGACTGTCTGGTTGAAACTCAGGGTTCTAAAGAAATTCCTCCGGAATCCATGTTAGCATAAATGGTTTTGTTAATACTCAGTAAGAGTTTTCACTTGGGACTTTATTTTTAAAAAATGTCAACAAACCTTCGTTACTGCGGTTCAAGAGAGTTGATATCTTTTTGGAGTCCTTAGGTATTCAAAATCTTAGCCTGTTATTTTTTCTTGCTCATGTTAATTTTCGATTCGAGGTCAATTTTGTTCAGAAAATGCATATTAAGTATCATCTTTTACTTTTCTAACATGGCAAAATGTTCTTCTTAGAAAAATATTGAAATCAAGATTTTGAATAGACTTTACATAACGATGAACGGAAAGACGCAAAAATTGGTACTAGCAATTCTGCCTGTCTATCTCCTTGACAATAACTTAAATGGAACAGCTGATTTTCTTTATACTTGCTATTAACATATATCATTTTTAAACTTTCCCCCGACAGGGTTCAGAGGGTGACAAGGTTTCGTCATTTTTTAAGACCCAAAATAACGGTACCTTTCATACAAATTTTTCGAAATTTTAGAAAAATCGTTGTTCTCAAAAACTCTTACACAGATGTTATTCTTTGAAATTCAAAAAGGTTCATTAAGTAAAATCTCGTTAACTATTGAAAATAGTTTAACCAAAATTCATTAATAGTTGTACCTCCGACCCTTTTTTGTTTATTTTAGAATTTCTCGAAAACCATTCAATTGATTTTAGTCAATGCTAAATCTTCTTAAAAAGTAAAATAGATAATATTTTGTATTTATATTAAAAACAAATATTTTTGCATTCAAAAAAATAATTAAAATTCGTTTTTTAAAACTTAATATTTCGAGTTTACTGAAATTTGACGATTCAAAGTTTTTATTAGATACTTATTTATTTATTTATTTATTTATTTATTTATAAAATACACATTAAGAAATTAAAACTCTTATAGCAAGTGATGTTTTACATTGAGGTTAAAGCAAAATTTAATAAAAAGGAAAAAATGTAAGTTATAAAAGATAAAAAGAAAAGGGAATAACAATTTTGACCAGATTAAAAAAAAATTAAAAAATAATTATACAAAGAATAATAAAGCTATTAACATATTCGTTAAACATACGCCACCATAATACATGAAAAAAGGGAATAAACTGAAGTGAAGGTATTTAAAATCAGCTAGCCACAAGTTTGAGTGAAAAAAGAATCTCAATTCGTTGCGAAAACGCCTAGTGCCACCTGTCTCTCCAACATGCCTTGGTAGAGAATTCCACAAACGGATGGAGTTAATGAAAAACTGCCTTTCCAATGTAAGGCAAGAGAAGCGGCGGAGAATAAGCTGCCGAGACCTGACTGAATTACTAAAATTTAATTTGTTAAAAAGGAAACTTGGTTGATTAGTTTGGATAACATTTGAAAGCAGGATAAGGGATCTGTAACGAAGAAGATGATCAAATGACATATATTATATAGTACCCTGGAAAAATGTGAAATTCGGTCGAAACGTCTAACGTTAATAACATACCGTGCAATATTGTTAAATGCAACATTTAGTTTCATCCTGCTGGAAGAATTACAATTGCAGGAAACTTCACATCCGTAAATCAAGTTGGGAACTATGAGAGTTTTTGCTAGCAATAACCGCGTTTTCAAGGGAGTAAGATGGTGGGATAGCCAAAGCTGGCGAAGAATTTCATAAAGTTTTCCGACGGCCGTGTTTATTTGTTTATCCCATGTGAGCGTCCTGTTGAAAACCACTCCCAAATTTCTTGCATTGTCAACATATTCTATAACTGATTCACGAAGCATGATATTAGGAAAATATTATCGATCAAGCTGTTTCTTACTGATTACTATGCAGGGCCGCCGCTACCATATGTGCGAAATGTGCGGCGCACAAGGGCGCCAAAGTCTAGGGGCGGAAAATTAAGAGATAGATCTAACTCAACCTATACAGCATACTTCAAAAGTTTTCCTTAAGCTTTCGGAATTTGTTTACATTTGACCGTTCACTACGTAGTTCCCGCACACAATCTACCACAAATCTTTATTCATATTTTGTTTGTGACTGTCGCCTCTGACACCAAATAACCTATTCCATCGCAGTCATAGTCTAAACTGCTTAACGCCATGTCGCCATAGATTGACACTTGGGAAATAGCTTTCCACGCAACCTTCATCTCAGACTTATAAACTCGAAAAGGATTTTGATTTTTTTTAGATTTACAGCCCATGTATTTCCCATAAAATAAAACGAAAACAGTGTCTCGAAAACATTAATTTTACTAATTACTCGTATTTTTCTATGAATGGGTATCAATATCCTGATTGCAATGATATACATAGCTAAATATCTTAAATCTAAGTTGGTTACAAGAACAAAATTATCAAAAGGTGATTTAAAACATTCCTTATTTTACCGATGTAAAATGTAAACAAACCATCTTTACAACGGAAACCAAAAAAAAAAAAAAAAAACACACAACAACGGTAAAAAAAATGTTTTGTGTCTCTAAATATTTATGTTTCTTTTTAAATAAGAATTTACGAATAGTTTTTAATTAATTTTGGAACTGAATTGATAAATAACTTAAACGTCAACGGATTGAACAAAATCAGAATAACCCAGAAATTTAACGTTTCAATGGTTGTTCGAATTTAAATTTTCAATCGACATTCAGAGTTCAGACTCTATTTATATCAAAATATAGTTCCCACACAAGCCACAAAATGTCAAATTTCATCAAAGCATACCTAAGATGTCAAGGAATTATATACATATAATACTTCCAGATCCGGAAGTAAATGATTAAGTGTTTCAAAAAGAAAGTGAAAACAAAAACTTTTAAAAATATCAAAAACTACTTTGTCTTCTTTCTGTTAAGCTATAAACTATTGGTTTTTACCAATTGACATACATAAATTAAAAACTGTGCTAGGAACTCGAATATTTGCATTTTATATGAAAATGGTTTTGTTGAAGAAAATTATTCGCAATTGCCATATAAACATAAATATATAACAAAGTTATAAGTTATAAGTCAAATAATCTTTTATATACAAATTTAAAATAAAAAATTTTATTACTTTACGAATAAAAAATAAATTTCCAAAAAAAAAATATTTAGCCCTTTTTTGAGATATCGAATTTTCCAAAAAAAAAATTCATTAAAATCCGTTCAGCCGGTAATGAGAAATTCAAAAATCGTCAAAATGGTTCTATATTCGGTACAGTTAGTAATACATATATTGATTTCAATTTGTTTTGTTTAATTTATAGAACGTAAAAATTTATCAAAATTCTCGGAGACGTTTTCGAGAAAAACACGATTTTCGAAAACTTTTCTTTATCAAGTTTAAAAAAAATCAAGCATGGGGTTCTCGAAATATTGAGTTTCAAAAAAAAAATTGAAATCCAAAAAAAAAGTTTTGAAAATATTAATTTACAGGAATATATTTTAAATTTTGGGGCGCTTTAGCATAAAACAAATTATCAAAATCGGTTGTACTGATTCTTTAATTTTTTTGATTTTTGTTTAAATGTGTTGAACATTGTCTTAAATTTTTTTTTAAATTTCGAAAAATATCTTACTTCAGATACAGTAATTGTTGGTCTTAAAAAAAAGAAGAAAAATAAAATTGTGGGGACAAAATTTCGAGACCAACTTTTTTCGTCTTCGCTATCATCGTAATGTCAACTGTGATCAAAATCTCGAGTTCGATTTTTTTACGAATGCATAACTTATAGCACCTATGAGTCTCAAGTAAAAAGAGTAAATACTCTTAAAAGGATGCAAAAACTGTACATTATGTTGTATATGCTATAATGACTACGTTCATTGTATAAGAATTTGGAGTAGCTCGGAACGCGACAACAACAATGCACGTTTGCTTAAATTTTTCAACTGCGGAATGGATAATAAATAAAACTTTCACTTATACAACGTAAATACCCCCGTGTACCCGAGACATATGGGGCAGCAATTTAAGGTTCTTGCACAAGGGCGCACGAACACCCAGCGGCGGCACTGTTACTATGCATTTGGTTTTGAAAGGATTTAGAAAAGACCATTATCGTGTGACCAAGCGGCAATCCTCTCCAAGTCAACGGTTATGGAATTTGCACAGTCTTCAATAAAGCCCAAAGAACAGCTTCTATAAACTTGAACATCATCGGCATACATGTGAAGGGAAGATGAAACTTTCGAAGGGATTTTATTCACGTACAGTGAGAACAAAAGCAGTCAAAGAATGGAGCCCTGTGGCACACCTCTGCTGTTATTAAGAAAGTTGGATGTTTTGTTGCCTACCGTAATTGCCTGGATTTTAAATAGGATGAGAGAAGAGTAATTGCAGAATTCGAAAAGCCGTATATAGTTTGGGGTTTATTACAAAGGTTATTGTGGTCAACCTTATCGAAGGCCTTTGAAAAATCCAACAGTACTAAAAAAGTACATTTGTCTTCATCCAGAGACTCTCTTATTACTATTTACAGAATGTAGACACAAGATTGTTCTTCTATGAAAAGTAACTTTCTCAATATAGGAATGACGGATTTAAATGCGATTTTTAACTGTAAATTGATTAAAAAAAATATTTTATTTTTGAAAATTTGAAATTTTTTGAATGAAAAATTTAATTCATTTGCATGACAATCAAAACCTAAAAATGCTTTACCAAAATTTGTTCTTAGTTTTTTTTTTTTTTAATTATATATATATAATAACTTATTTAAACAACGATTATGTAGAATTCTTGCGGAAATTCATATTTGCTAAAGAAATTACAAGGAATTCTTTCTTAAGCTCGTTGCAGCTTAGTCAGTGAAGCGAAGGTAAGTTTAGATTAATAGGCTGACAGTTGATCTTGTTTCCGTCACACTTGGATCAATGTAATTCCATTGTTATACCCTAGATACATATGTGACCCCCATGTAATTAAACATACGACAAATTCTATATCATTGTAGTCCGATGATAAGTTTCAGCAAGCTACAGCCTGAAATATCGGAGGGTACTTCTAAGTCAATGAAGAAATATGTCTGTCGTCACACAATCACTTAGCTGAGGGGAGGTAGACTCTACCAGGCTCCTAGGAGCATGTGGCTCATTGCAACGTCCGGTACATGAGTTTGATAGATCAGTGGTTGGTATATATGTGTTTGGTCAGGATTGCTGAATAAGTCGAAGGGGCTGTTCCTTTCCTCAAGGGTATCATACCAATCTTAGAGAACCGTGTCCCTATCAACTCACTGACAATCCTGTTCACCGGAGGAGTGCCAATCACTAATGTATAGACAAGGTGCCTATTCTCTGTTTGTTGCTTCTTTTACAAGAAACACGTGCGTCGTTCAGTCGTTTTCGTTTGTTCTATCATTGTCGTCCGAGACAATATATATTTTATATTTTTCAAGGATTTATGAAGAGTATTTCTCATCATGATAAAGTGCCTAATATCTTAGCGGTGTCCGATCGGCTGAGGTGAGAAGTACTCCTTCATGGCAAGTGATGCTTTGGAGGATTTGCCACTGCCTCTCAAAGAAAACTTTTTTGGTTTTCTTTAGGAGGACTCGAACCCAGACCTTGGATGAGATAGTTCAACTCACTAACTATTATGTCAAGGGACATTCGAAATTCTGTATAAAAATGAAAACAATCGAATTAATTAGCTTTAAATTTCATCAACTTTCAACACAAAAAACTGTATTGAAGAATACTTTTGCTTTTGACAACCATCAAGCCTATTATTTTAGTCAATATGATTATACATACATAATAGAGCATTTTCCCAAATCCTCTCTTAGCTCTTTAATGAATTTTTTGTGATTTCTGCTCTTATCAAATATTTGTGTAAAAAATTTACGTACAATCAAAAGCTTTTGTAATTATCATGTTATTTATTATTTAAATAATGTATTGCCTTTTTGCCATGCTCAACTTTCCAAGGGCAATTTTTTCATTAAAATATTTTAATTGGAATATCATATTTGTTGGAATTTCAGTTGTGTTAACCAGTTACAGCTACAGTTGTTGTGTTTCAGCCGAGTTAATCGACGTCAAACTTTTTCACGTTTTGTGTTGGTGAGGTTTTCAACCTCCTAAGGCAATAAAGGATGATTTCGAATTTGGTTTTTTTTCTGTTAAATGGTAGATATTTATTTACAGAATTTATTCAAATATTAAAGCAAATAAAATAGTGCGCGCCATTGCTACAACTATTTTATCAAAGTATTCATGTTTGGCATAACAAATATTGAAAAACCTAGTTGTATGGCGAATTATTTGACGATTTTAATTTGATGGATCTGGTGTAGATTGATTTCGTCTGATATTATTAGAATTTTGCTTGTAAACGTTTTCGTGCATCCATAAGCCCCATCGCATCCAACTAATAATATGTAATAATATAATAATAATATAATATATAATAATAATATGTAATACCCCAGAGGCAAAATGGATATTTGGCGTTTAGATCCAAAACTAACGGTACCTATCATACAACCATTTGGAAAAATCTATCTTAGTATGGTCAATATTTTGGTCAAAAGAATTGCCAATATAGGAAAATGTTATTAACGAAACTTGTCATAGAATGGAAAAAATCAAAAATTTCTTACATTCGAAACATGAATTCAATCTTTGACCCAAGATGGCGGAAAAACTTCAAGAATAAGCCTAGTATTTAACAGCACAAAGCCCAAATATTTAAAAATGTCATATTGATATATCTCATAAGTTATGTATGAAATTTAAAATCGCAAAATCAAATTTGGACGTCCTTGTTAATTACTGAATAGAAAACCCTTTATTTCTAAATGTTTCCTTTCTTCGTGACCTTTTCTTTTTTGCCCTTAAGTGGCCCACTTAAGGATAAATATGCTCGTAAGCTTAATTTCTAATACAAATCAAAATGGCAAAACTAATCAAAATGAAAAATTGCTCAAAACGTCTTTTGGGCATTTAATATTTATTGATTAATTTGATACTACTGTTTTTTGGCATTACGTCTTCCCTTTCCAACAATCTAATATTTATTTTGGTTTAACATCATCCTAATTTAACTGTATCACGTTTGAATTAAACACATTAATAATTACTTATGTCAATTCTTGGATTTGTACGGTTGGTCTGTCTGTCTGTTCGACATCAGCTTAAATGGCTTGACAAGTTTTTATTAAACTTGATAAATAGCATATTAAAATTTTTCCCTGCACACGTTTTTTTTTATTTTTTTAAGACCAAAAATAGCGACATCTACAATACGAAATTTTATAAAATATTATTTTCTCAAAAACTGTTCCACAGATTTTTTTAAAGTTAGTTTTAGAAAATGCCTTAGAAGCATTTTTTTGTTTTTAATTTTCTCAAAAACGGTACAAGCAATTTTGATCAAATTGTATGCTGAAGCTCCAAGTTTGTACAGTATTGTGTATTTAAATTTTTAAAACATTTTTTTTTTGTATTTAAATTTTTTTTCTACAACTCAATATTTCGAAGACCTCATACTTGATTGTTTTAAAACTTGACAATTAAAAGTTTAGTTTTTAATACAATCAACAAAATGTGAAAAAAAAAAATATTTTCTCTAAAAATAAATGGTTTTTGAAAATCCTAATTTTCTCGGCACATTGAATTTTGATAAAATTGTTTTTCTTTCAATTGAGTTTTACGATCTATAACTCAATACAAAAATTAAAATTAAATATAACTAAACAATATATTATTGGCATAACGAATTTTAATGAAATTTTGTATAGAGAAGTTTTTAAAAAGTTTTGTAAACATTGCATTTCAAGACTTAAAAGAATCTTTTTAAAATGTTTAAACAAGTAAGTTTCCGTTTTTTTAAAGCCAATCCAACTAAGAAAAACCGAAATAAGCACAAGGAAGCTAAAAAGACCTGTAAAGTTCATATCCGACGAACTAAATTTTTTATATAACCAAAAAGACGGCAAAAGATTACTATTATGTCCCAAAGGTAGTAAGCATTTTTGGTAATTTGTACAAAACGTACGTCATCAAAGACACTCCTATTGTAAGCTCGTTAAATGAAGCCAATTTGCTTGCAGCACAGTTTGCTTGACACTACCAGACATGACTCCTGCTCTTCTTTCGCACTCGTGAAGTTGCTAGAGTACTAAAAGATCTTGACATTCACAAATTCGCTAGCCCGGATAGTATCCCTCCTATTGTTCTGTCCTACTCTACTGGTCTCTTTCCGAGTGGATGGAAAACAGCATTTGTCCAGCATGTCAATTAAAAAATTTGAATCATTATCCCCCTCTAACTATAGACCAATTTTACTTACGTCCCTTCTTTCCAGAGTCATGAAAACGCCGATCATTTATCAGCTTAAGAAATACCTTGAGGATCGAAAGCTTCTTAACGACCGGCAGTATGGCTTTCGGAGCAATAGGTTCACTGGTTCAACGAACAGTGTAATGAATCTTTACATCGGTTTCGGAGAAAGTAAGATTACTGCACTTGATTTTTCAAAGACATTTGATAGAGTTTGGCGCATCAAGCTCTCTTATTGAAAATCCGTGCATTTGGTATCGATGAATCTCTTCTTCTTTGGATTAGTAATTATCTTTCGGACCGTTCACTACAAGTAGTATTTCAAATCTGGTGTGTCCCAGGGCTCCATCTTGTCTCCGACACTTTTTCTTATGTTCATAAAATAATCTTTTTTTTTAAACTTCTAGTCCACTAAATTGCTCTGCTGATGACAGTACCCTCAGCTTTTCATATTCGTTTGATCTTTGGGTTTTACTACTTTGAGTCAAAAATGAGTTTATCCTCTTAAATTGCTAGGATTGCAGGCTGGCTCATTAGGCTGTACCACGTACCGATTTTATCTGGGATTTCAGAGCCCGCAAACGATCCATCGATAAAAAAAATGATAGAAGAAGTGGAAAAGAAACCATTCTCTTTTCCAGCTTCGTAAGTAGAGCAGGGAAAATTATTTAAGTTTGTGAAAGCAACCCATATTTTAGTTCATAGTTCAAATAGGGAGTGCAAATTAGATATTCCAAAGAATGATGGAAAAAAGATTTTGGAGGAAAATCATGACCATCCGTTAGCAGGGCATATGGGGGAAAAGACAACTTTTTCTAGGATAGGAGACAAATATTACTGGCCAAAAATGAGGTCAGATATTACTAGTTATGTTGAAATTGTAAGGTTTGTCAGACGGAAAGGGGTTACCAATCCGTGCGAAATGTTGTGTGTGAACTTGGTGGGTCCACTTCCAAAATCGAGTAGAGGTTAATCTACATTCTGACTGTAGTTGATTACTTCACAAAGTTCCCTTTATTGTTCAATTTGAGGAGGTCTGCAACTGCCAAATCTATTTGTAAGGATTAAGAAGATAATATCTTTTTAATATTCGGCGTTCCAAAATTCGTAGTGTGTGATAACAGTCTTCACAGCTGATGAGTAAGGAGTTAAAATATTTGTGTGATAGCTACGGGTCTTCGATAAAGTTCACCGCACATTATTATCCACAGACCAATCCGGCAAAGATATAATAATTAAGACAAAACTTAGGGCTTATGTTTCTGAAAACCAAACGGCTTGGGATTCGCAATTGGCGAAAGTTGCGTGTAGCATATACGCACGGCCCAGCATGAGGTGTTAGGTTTATCGCCGTATTATGCTAATTTTGGTCGAGGAATGGTGACTTTTGAAGGCGAATCCTTAACCAATGTTCCGAACGGTAGGGGCGATAAAACGGACAATACTAGGGAACAATTTAGGAAGCTAATAATGAGATAAGGAAAAATATAGAGTCGACAACCAAAAAGGCAGCGAAAACATACAACCTTCGTCGGAGAGATGTCCAATTCCTCCTGAACGAATAGGTTTGGCGCCAAAAAATAAAATACCATTCGATCGAATATAGTGCACCCGAAAAAGCCGACACAACTCCGCAAATCTTGTGATATGAAGAGAACAAGTAAAGCTACATATTTGATATGAAATAGAAGCCATGGATGGTGTTAAATTTCTATTAAGGTTTCTGCCAAGAACTGTGATGAGTATTGTGTGTTATTAGAGCTCACAGTTCAACCACTTACAGATAGGTATTTCGATCTTTAAAAATAAATCTTTCCTGTTCAGATTCACAGTTGTGAAACGATTTGACTTTTTATCGAAAAATTGAACAATTTAATCTGGATGTATTGAAATATTGCTGGCGAGTCTATTTTTAAATTACCATTTCGTGCACGAACAATACCTGTATAATCAACAAATTCCTACCGATTTCCTACGACCAACAAATTTAAATGTTAACAACGTAACATGTGTATAAAATAAATGAATCCACAGAAAATGGGGCGTTTGGAAACCATTTAAAACCAATTATAAACATTAAACGATTAAAATCATTTTGAGCCAATTAAATAAAATTAATCAATTTTCTAAAAACAATACACATTCATTTATGTCTTCAATTAAAAAAACTATATCAGTTCTATTTCGAATGGCTTTGGAAGTGCGACTTCTTTGGATACTTGTCATTGTTTCTGCAAGCTTTGTTTGCAAGTTTTTGTTAGCGGTAAGCTTTCATTTGGCAAATATTAGTTTAAAACTTTCTTCAAACTGTTTTTATCTATTTAGAAAAATTTTAATGTAGTTCTAACT
Organism: Philhelius festivus; assembly: GCA_963931855.1. Taxonomy (NCBI): domain Eukaryota; kingdom Metazoa; phylum Arthropoda; class Insecta; order Diptera; family Syrphidae; genus Philhelius; species Philhelius festivus. The sequence continues at coordinate 84,403,816 of OZ007557.1, read as the reverse complement.
GATGTAAAATGCAACCATAATAGTAAATATGCATCGAGCTCGTCTTGCAGTCTTAGTGGACCTTTACCAGCCTTGGGAGCAAATTTCAATATGCAAATGAAAAAGGGAATCAATACTTTTCGAATGGACTTATCATTTTATCTTGCCCGGATGAAGAAATATTTTCTATTATACAATGCATTGGATTTCGATGTGTGTAAGGAGTTTTACAAAAATCACACAGCTATGTATTTTGAAATGTTTAAAGAGATGACTAAAAGGGCAGGCGATTGGCCGAAATGTCCAGTTAGAAAAGTGAGTTACCAATATATTTAAATAAATTTACAATAAGGAATTATATACTTGTTATTTTTTCAGGATTATTTTTTTAAATATGTTAATATAACACCAAATTCAGATTACTTCCCTCCTTATTTACCGCAGGTTGGATTCAAAATGGTTATCATCATGAAAGACAAAAAAGAAAAAATTATGGATGGTACGGTTTTGGGTAAAATAGTCCACAAAAAAGTTTTTAAAAGCAATAAACGAAGCTGAAAGATCAATAGATATGTATATATATAATGGTTAAAAATCTTTTAAATAATAAACAATACATTTTGTGTGCTTGAACTAAAGAAGATTGAAGTATGAAGAATGCCAAGCAAAAGCAGACTCTTAAAAAATCTATAAACAAAGATTTCTATAAAGATAAGACGATGACATTGGATCTCTCAAGTCTGTGATCTTGATCTAGAGCTAAAATTTTTTGGGACTTAAACTTAAGGTAATTCCCTAGAGGCAAATTAAAATTTTTATTTGCGCTATAAAAATAACGCCACCTGCCATAAGACTATAAGTACCTGTTATTCCCACACCTGTTAAAAAATAAAATGGGTCGAAAGGAAGTATTTAATATTTTTAATTGCGATTTTTTTAAGTTTTTTTTTTTTTCCAAAACTAAACGGGATTGTTTGAAAAATTGCTTGAAAATAAAAAAATTTCGGTCCTTAACTCTCAAAATGCCCAAATTGTCCGGAAGAAGTGTGTTACACTCATCAAGAAAAATATGTCAATTTTTTTTATATATATAATATACTAGCCGACCTGTACTCGCGTTGCTTCGCAAATTGTAACTACGAATATTTTTTAATATTAATATTAGCATATGAAAACATTTCTCAATGGGACTGAGCATATTTTCTACAATAATATTAGTTTTAGTTTATATGTATAACTTACCGTATCGAATTAGATTCTCTTTCACATTTGAAAAAAAAAAAGAGTTTGTTCATGTTTGTGTATATTATAAATATAACAATATAGAGAATAATAAAATTTATTTCAAATAAATCGGTTTACTACTTTCTGAGATCGCTCAATACAAACTTTAAAATGGTTTCGCTTTTATATAATAGTACAGATTTGGCCGACACATCAGTGTACAGGGCATAATTCTCGGTAAAACTTTGTTCCCTACAACAACACTAATCGAATGACAAACAAATCATCTTAAATTTGTTTGACATCGGCAATGTGCTTTCTGGCATTTATAAAATTAAATAAAATTGTAACGTAAGCTTCAAGATTTAGGAAGGACCAATAGTTCTCGAAAACATAAATGAGAAGAGTTTGGCGTAAGGATTCATTTGTTTCCACACCACGGAAATCTTTTTCAAAGATTATAAAAAACAAAACCTTGTAAATAAAATGCACGACTGGGTCGCACGAACGTGCTCCTATGTAATAGAGTAGGAATTTTAAAAACGAATGTTATTAGAGAAAATTGTTCATAAGGATAAAATTGATTTTTTAAATTCTTTTAGTAGTAAGAGACAAAAACAGAATGCTATGCAAATATGAATTTATGCAAAAACAACAATTAAAAGTCGTTGTAGTGGTTTCTTAAAAAAAAGGCTTTTATGTACAAACTTTGTAAAAGATTTTTAAGAAAAAATTTTGGTACGCCAATTAAAAGTTTTTATTAATGTTCGAATAAAAATTAAATTTACAAAAATAATATTGAGCCGTTTCTGAGATAAATATTTCAAAAAATATTTATTTTAACGTTTTGAAATGCAATGTGTTTTAGACTTTTTAGAAGCTTCTCTATAAAAACTTTCATTAAGATCAGTTATGCGGATAATGAGAAGTTCAAAATTCGAAAAAAAAAAATGGTTCTATGGTAGGTTCAAGCTGTAATATCTTAATTTCAAATTTGTTAATATTTAATTAAAGATCGTAGAAACTAATTGAAAGAAAAAAATTTTATCAAAATTCTAGCGGCCGTTTTCGAAAAAAATGCGATTTTTGAAAACCTTTTTTTTTTAATTTTTTAGCATTTGTATGGTAGGTACCTTTATTTTTAGGTAACATACAATTTTATTTCTCATATCTTGTAGATTATATTAAGAAACTTTTATTTATCAAGTTTAAAAAAAAAAAATAAAAAATCTAGCAAGGGGTTTTCAGAATATTGAGTTTTGAAAAAAAAATTTGGAAGTTTTTTTTAAATCCAAAAAATTCTGCTTTGAAAATTTGAATACCCAATTCTATTTAAGTTTTTGGGGCGCCTTAGCAAAAAAATGATCAAAATCGGTGCTACCGTTTTTGAGAAAATCAAAAACAAAAAAATGGTTCCAATAACCATTTTTCGGAAAATTTTCTTCAACCATTACCAAGCTTTAACTAGATGAAATTTTGCGTGTTTTTATTTTTCAAATCTGTCAAACAGTTTTTAAGAAAAAAAAATAATTATAAAATTTCGAAAAAAATTCGTATAGCAGGTATCGTTATTTTTGGTCTTAAAAAAAAAACCTGTGGGGGGAAAAATTTAAAGTGAGATCTACCAAGTTTTAGGCTGTAGTCGAACAGGTAGAGAGACAGACAGAATTGTGAGGCTCACTTTTTTAGTCTTCGCTATAATCGTAATGTCAACTTTGATCAAAATCTCGAGCTGGATTTTTTTTTCGGAATGCATAACTTACCTTATAGGCAAGTAGCAAGTAAAAAAGATTTTGAAGGAAAATCATGACCATCCGTTAGCAGGGCATATGGGGTGAAGAAAACTTTTGCTAGGTTAGGAGATTAATATTACATGGACAAGAATAAATTACTACGAGTAGATATGTTAGAAATTGTAAGGTTAGTCAAAGCGTGAAACCGATTAATGAAGAACTGGCTGGGTTGATGACGAAAAGGGGTTACCAATCCGTGGGAAATGTTGTGTGTGGACTTGGTGGGTTCACTTCCAAAATTGAGTAGGCTTAATTTACATTTTGAGGTCTGCAACAGCCAAATCTGTTCGTTAGTTGGAAGATAAATTCGTAGAGTGTGATAACAGTCTCCAGTTCATGAGTAAGGAATTAAAATATTCGTGTGATAGCTACGGGTCTTCGATAATGTTCACGGCACATAATCATCCACAAGCCCACCCGGCAGAGAGGATTAATCCAATAATTAAGACAAAACTTAGGGCTTATGATTCTGAAAACCAAACGGCTTGGGATTCGCAGTTGGCGAAAGTTGCGTGTAGCATATACGCACGGCCCAGCATGAGGTGTTAGCTGTGTCACCCTATTATGCTAATTTTGGTCCAAGAATGGTGACTTTTGAAGGCGAATCCTTAACCAATATTCCGAACTGTAGGGGCGATAAAACGGACAATACTAGGGAACAATTTAGGAAGCTAAAAATGAGATAGGGAAAAAGTTAAAGTCGGCAACCAAGAAGGCAGCAAAAACATACATCCTTCGTCGGAGAGATGTCCAATTCCTCCTGAACGAATAGGTTTGGCGCCAAAAATTAAAATACCATTCGATCGAATATAGTGTATCCGAAAAGGCTGACACAACTCCGCAAATCTTGTGATATGAAGAGAACAAGTAAAGCTACATATTTGAAACGAAATGGAAGCCATGGATGGTGTTAAATTTCTATTAAGGTTTCTGCCAAGAACTGTGATGAGTATTGTTTGTTATTACAGCTCACAGTTCAACCACTTACAGATAGGTATTTCGATCTTTAAAAATAAATCTTTCCTGTTCAGATTCACAGTTGTGAAACGATTTGACTTTTTATCGAAAAATTGAACAATTTAATCTGGATGTATTGAAATATTGCTGGCGAGTCTATTTTTAAATTCCCATTTCGTGCACGAATAATATCTGTATTGTTCATCAACAAATACCTACTGATTACCTACGACCAACAAATTTAAATGTTAACAACGTAACATGTGTATAAAATAAATGAATCCACAGAAAATGGGGCGTTTGGAAACCATTTAAAACCAATTATAAACATTAAACGATTAAAATCATGTTGAACCAATTAAATAAAATTAATCAATTTTCTAAAAACAATACACATTCATTTATGTCCTCAATTAAAAAAAACTATATCAGTTCTATTTCGAATGGCTTTGGAAGTGCGACTTCCTTGGATACTTGTCATTGTTTCTGCAAGCTTTGTTTGCAAATTTTTGTTAGCGGTAAGCTCTTATTTGGCAAATATGAGTTTAAAACTTAATTTAAACTGTTTTTATCTATTTAGACAAATTTTAATGTAGTTCTAACTGAAATCAAATGCAACCATAATAGTAAATACGCATCGAATTCGTCTTGCAGTCTAACTGGACCTTCACCAGCCTTGGGGGCAAATTACAATATGCAAATGAAAAAGGGAATCAATACTTTTCGAATGGACTTATCATTTTATCTTGCACGGATGAAGAAATATTTTCTTTTATACAATGCATTGGATTTCGATGTGTGTAAGGAGTTTTACAAAAATCACACAGCTATATATTTTGAAATGTTTAAAGAGATGACTAAAAGGGCAGGCGATTGGCCGAAATGTCCAATTAGAAAAGTGAGTTATCAATATATTTAAATAAATTTACAATGAGAAATGTTATTTTTTCAGGATTATTTTTTTAAATATGTTAATATAACACCAAGTTCAGATTACTTGCCTCCTTATTTACCGCAGGTTGGATTCAAACTGGTTATCACCATGAAAGACAAAAAAGAACAAATTTTGTATGGTACGGTTTTGGGTAGAATAGTCCACAAAAAAGTTCTTAAAAGCAATAGACGAAGCTGAAAGATCAATAGATATGTATATGTATAATGGTTAAAAATCTTTTAAATAATAAACAATACATTTTGTGTGCTTGAACTAAAGAAGCTTGAACTATGAAGAATGCCAAGCTAAATCAGACTCTTAAAAAATCTATAAACAAAGATTTCTATAAAGATAAGACGATGACATTGGATCTCTCAAGTCTGTGATCTTGATCTAGAGCTAAAATTTTTTGGGACTTAAACTTAAGGTAATTCCCTAGAGGCAAATTAAAATTTTTATTTGCGCTATAAAAATAACGCCACCTGCCATAAGACTATAAGTACCTGTTATTCCCACACCTGTTAAAAAATAAAATGGGTCGAAAGGAAGTATTTAATATTTTTAATTGCGATTTTTTTAAGTTTTTTTTTTTCCAAAACTAAACGGGATTGTTTGAAAAATTGCTTGAAAATAAAAAAATTTCGGTCCTTAACTCTCAAAATGCCCAAATTGTCCGGAAGAAGTGTGTTACACTCATCAAGAAAAATATGTCTATTTTTTTCATATATATAATATACTAGCCGACCTGTACTCGCGTTGCTTCGCAAATTGTAACTACGAATATTTTTTTAATATTAATATTAGCATATGAAAACATTTCTCTACAATAATATTAATTTTAGTTTATATGTATAACTTACCGTATCGAATTAGATTCTCTTTCACACTTGAAAAAAAGAGTTTGTTCATGTTTGTGCATATTATAAATATAACAATATAGAAAATAATAAAATTTATTTCAAATAAATGGGTTGACTACTTTCTGAGATCGCTCAATACAACCTTTAAAATGGTTTCGCTTTTATAGAATAGTTCATCTGCACGGCACTGTAGTCAATTGAATGTCCATTTTTGTCACCCAAAATGCTATTGAGTGTATTCAAGTAACTTAAAAAATAAAATGCACGACTGTATCGCACGAACTTGCTCATATTATGTAAAAGTACTTTGGAATTAAAAATACATTTTATAAATATAAAGCATGGATTTAATTAGATAAAAATGTTCAAATATATGGAATTGCCGTCTGATTAATCTTTTTAATATAAAAGTTATTTTTATATAACAAATTTCCTTAAAATTTTTCGAGAACAAAATTTGGGATCCCAAATTTTAAGTATTTAGTAGTATAGATTTTAGAAATAGTTTTTTTTTCGAATATTTTTGTATACAGTATTATTTTAAACTTAAGAGGGCTCCTGTTGAAATCGTTAATGAGAAAGTCAAAAAATCAAACAACGGTTCTATGACAGGTACCGTTAATAACATTTTGCCCCAAAATTTTGTTTATCCAAAATGTAGTCCATGTCCAATGTGCATAATACCATACCTAATTTTTTTTATCAAAATCGTTAAAGCCGTTTTCGATATAAATTAGATTATGCATTACAGGTGTATACGGGTTTATAACGTAATTTAAAAATTTATTCGTGTATCCGTTTTCTAGATATTGAATTTTCAAAAAACTATTTTTTCGAAAAAAGTTTTAGATTATATTTTTTCGAGAGTATAGAATCTCCCGCATAAAATTTTTGGTTAAAATCGTTAGAGCTGTTGATGAGAAATTCGAAAATCAAAAAAACCGTTCTATGACAGGTACCGTTAATAACATTTCCCCCCAAATATTTTTTTTTCCAAAATGTGTTCCGTGTCCATAATTTCACACCTATTTTTTCTTATCAAAATTGTTAGAGCCGTTTTTGAGATAATTAAGATTATGCATACCGGGTGTATGGGGGGTATCGTTAGTTTTAGAGCTAAACAAAGACTTTTCAATTTCTCCTCTAGGGAATCACCGAAGACCCTTAAGTACCGAGTTTCAAGAAAATAGCTCCAGTGGCTTAGGCTCTAGATCGAGGTACAGCCATACAGATATACGGACATACAGCCATACAGACAGACAGACGGAATTGTCGGACCCACTTTATTCGTCTTCGCTATCATCGTAATGTCAACTTTGATCAAAATCTCAAGTTCGATTTTTTTTTCCAAATGCAGAACTTGCCTTATAGTATCTACCTATATCGCAGGTAAAAAAGGAGCCCACACTGCTCAGCGATGCACAATGGGGCAAAACGTAAAAAAGCTGGCATTTAATCAAATTATGAAGTTGAGCTTTGTCTTAAATAACCGTTCTATTTCTCTTCCAAATATGATAGAGAATTAGAAATGAGAGGGAGAAAGTTTATTTGAATCACGTAATCTTCTGCAGATCGTCTCAAATGAAGAGTAAGTTCACGTTTTGAGTCGATCGTAGACCTCTTTTTGTCATTTCGAGTTGGTTAAGTAAATTGTGTACAGTTTATTATTTATTGCGTGTATCAAATTAAATTAAATTGCAATGGAATCAGTAAGCTCAGGAGCATTTTAGTATGTTTTTTTTTTATAAAAAATAAATTATTTTTATTTTAATTCGTAGTTGAATATAAAAAAAAAGTTAAAAAATTGCTTGTGTTTTTGCATTTCTCTGAAATCCTTAGACGTTTAGTTGTGTTCGCCGTAAGGTGCCAATAAGTTTTATATGTCATTTTGTTAAGTGTACATTCTGCTTTCAGAATGTGCAAAAATTTCTTGCTCCAATCTGCTCCCCTGTGTGTTGTGTACATATTTGTTGGTGACGTCACTTTCTAGAAAAAGATATTTTTCGTCAATATTATTGTATTTTTGACATTTCTTACGCCCAACAAAATCAAAAATACTACCAATAACCAGGCAAGATCTTTTTAATATAAAGAAGAAGTCAAGTTGATAAGGATTTAATAGCCAGATGGATTTTTAAAGGAAGAAATTGTAAGGCAAACTCAATACTTGGGTAACTTTTGAAATGACATACATACATTCTTTCTGGATTAGCATATATGCATCTGAAATCAGTTTAAGAACATGTGGGCAGTCGGTAGCTGCAAAACTAATTCACGAAGCACCCCAAAGTCCTAGAAAAGTCAAACAGTGTAGGAAAGCTTTAAGAGAGACCATTTAACCTACTTCGATGAATGGTGAAGAAGCTTTTGCGTTAATTTTCGAAGCAGGCTTATCTAAATTTCAATATGAAATTATCAGATCAAAAGCTTCTTAAGTATTTCCTTCATTTAAAATAGTTCAGTAGTGTTAAAAAAATTGCTATCCCGATCCTGAACATATATCATTGCTTCGAAAACTTCTGTGAGTACAAGTTTACAAAGTTTGTTAAACTTAACAGTTAAAGGCTTAATTATTCTCCAAAAAGACGAGATTAATTCACTTCACTAAGAATTGATAAATGTATGCTTGTACTCTAAATGGGACTTTGATAGGAGTTTTGGTCACTATTCAAATAAGCAAGCCTTTTATGAATTGAACCAGGTAGAATCGACGGTTTTTCTTACTTGCCTTGTTTCACTTCGCTTAGTTTCTGGTGTTAAAATAATATACAAAAATTCACGTCCAAGCTCAAATAGATATTGTAGACCTATTAAAATTGAATTTTTAAAAGTGTACATAAAGCTGAAAAGCAAAGAATTTATTTCTATTGAAGAAAAGATACTAATTTTAGCAAACAAAAATTAGTAACACAAAATATCCCAAAATGGTAACCCTATAATTTTTTTTTTAATTTTTTTTATAAATGTAGTTGTATTACAATCACGAAGCATGCAACACAAGCAGAGTTTCATTTAAATCGTTTGAGCCGTTTTTGAGTAGTTTCGTAAACTAATGAAATTTGTATGGGTGGTAACCCTAGAAATGGGCGTGGCCATTAGAAACTTTGGCCATGTATTAACATTGGTATCAGTAGTATTTGTGCCAAATTTCAAGTTTCTAGACCTGTTGGTTGATTTAATGCCATCTTTTCGCCATTTTGCCCCACTGTGCGATGTGACGATAGAATTAGAGAAACAAAAAACACTGTGTGTGTGTAGGTTAGTAAGATGAACTATACAATGATACAACACAGAAAAATTGAATATGTACATATGTAGGTAGGTAGGTAAGAGAAAAAACGTAACTATTGAATGGAACAGATATTAAGAGAGAGAGGGTGGTATGCAGAAGCCATTTGCTCAGTCTCATGAGAATGAGCTCTGAGAATGAGATCCAGATAGTGAGATTGAGCTTTTGCAATGAGACAGATCTCAATTTGGTATGCAAGAGACCTGTCTCATTTTATGTCACAGTCTCAAAAAGAAAACATTCTTTTAAAAAATGTTTTCATCAAGTGAAAGTGACAGTAATAGCCCGTTAAGAAGAAACTAAGGATACCAATAACTTTTTTGTGAACTTTTTAAAGAAAAATATTATGCTCATAACAAAAAGTCAAGTTCCGGAAGTAAACAAAAAATAGATTAATAATGCTTTGTTTGCGTTTAAATTTGAGTGCGCAAAGAATTGGAAAAACAATAGACGTGCAGCAAATTGCTAAGAAAATACCTAATATTAAAAACAGATTCAAAGAAAGTGTGACAAAAATAAAACAGTTAACAGAATAATGAAACTAAAATCATAGGAAAAAGTGCAATGGGATTTGTTTAATAGAGATGGAGGCTCACAAAATCCAAATCCTGTACTTAATAGACTTGTAAAATATTGTAATATTTTTTATATTGAACAAAGTTAACGGTTTTGGTTTAACAAAAGTAGCGTAACTTCATTTATCTTTCTCTGAAATTTAATCGAATCCTCTTTTTTATTCACTATTTTGTTTGCAACTTCTATAATTACCTACTCTTGATCCTGAAATCTTCGCCAATTCCACTTTGGATCTCTTTTTTGACAGATTTGTTTTTGTCTCAGAATTATTCTGCATACGAAAGCTAGCAATTTCTCAAAAAAGTGAGATTTGAGACTGAGATAAAGCTTTCAGCATACCACCCAGAGAGTATGGGAACGGCAAGAAAAGAAAATTAAAAATGTTGCAATGATAATGACATGAAACAAAGCAGCGACCTCGCGATTGTGATGAAATCTAATTCATGGATAAAATAAATTCAAAAAGTTTATAATTTTATAATTTGTTTTTATTTATTTCTCAGGTTGTATGTGTAACTAAGAAGTGATTTTGGGCTTAAAATTTGCGCAACAATATTGACTTTATGAAGCAATGCTAATCTTTGTCGATTATTTTATAGGCTTTAAGATATAAGTGGTTGTATAAGTCCACTAATGAAAAAAAAATGGACAAAAAATGTAAAATTAATAATATTTAAGTTTGACAAATAATAAATGAAAAAAATTATAGCCAGGAACACTCTTATAACAATATAGAAAATAATAAAATTTATTTCATATAAATCGGTTGACTACTTTCTGAGATCGCTCAATACAAACTTTAAAATGGTTTCGCTTTTATATAATAGTACAGATTTGGCCGACACATCAGTGTACAGGGCATAATTCTCGGTAAAACTTTGTTTCCTACAACAACACTAATCGAATGACAAAAAATTCATCTTAAATTTGTTTGACATCGGCAATGTGCTTTCTGGCATTTATAAAATTAAAACAAATTGTAACGTAAGCTTCAAGATTTAGGAAGGACCAATAGTTCTCGAAAACATAAATGAGAAGAGTTTGGCGTAAGGATTCATTTGTTTCCCCACTATGGAAATCTTTTTCAAAGATTATAAAAAACAAAACCTTGTAAATAAAATGCACGACTGGGTCGCACGAACTTGCTCCTATGTAATATAGAAGGAATTTTAAAAACGAATGTTATTAGAGAAAATTGTTCATAAGGATAAAATTGATTTTTTAAATTCTTTTAGTAGTAAGAGACAAAAACAGAATGCTATGCAAATATGAATTTATGCAAAAACAACAATTAAAAGTCGTTGTAGTGGTTTCTTAAAAAAAAGCTTTTATATACAATTTTTAAGAAAAAATTTTGGTACGCCAATTAAAAGTTCTTATTTATGTTCGAATAAAAATTAAATTTACAAAAATAATATTGAGCCGTTTCTGAGATATCGAATTTTCAAAAAAAGAAAAAAATAGATTTTTTTTATTCAAAATTCAAAAAAATATTTATTTTAACGTTTTGAAATGCAATGTGTTTTAGACTTTTTAGAAGCTTCTCTATAAAAACTTTCATTAAGATCAGTTATGCGGATAATGAGAAGTTCAAAATTCGAAAAAAAAATGGTTCTATGGTAGGTTCAAGCTGTAATGTCTTAATTTCAAATTTGTTTATATTTAATTAAAGATCGTAGAAATTAATTGAAAGAAAAAAAATGTTATCAAAATTTTAGTGGCCGTTTTCGAAAAAATGCGATTTTCGAAAACCATTTTTTTTAAAATTTTTTAGCATTTGTATGGTAGGTACCTTTATTTTTAGGTAACATACAATTTTAAGTCATTCCAGTCGTAAATTTTATATTTTTGAAGGACTTATGAAGAGCATTTCTTATAATGATAAAGTGCCTAATATCTTAGCGGAGGCCTAGCGGCTGAGGTGAGAAGTACTCCTTCATGGCAAGCTATACTTTAGAGGATTTGCCACTGCCTCTAAAAGAAAACTTTTTTGGTTTTGCTTAGGGGGATTCGAACCCAGACCTTGGATGAGATAGTTCAACTCACTAACTTGTAGGGTCAATTGACATTTCCAATTAGGTATCTCGTTTTGCATTAAAATTTGTGTATCCTTAATCCAAACCGAAATTCTGTATATACAAATGAAAACAATCGAATTAATTGGCTTTGAATTGTGTCGGCTTTCAACTCAAAAAAAAACTGAAAAAACTGTATTGTCAAGTACTTTTGCTTTTGACAACAATCAAACCTATTATTTTAGTTAATATGATTATTCCATCACAAATCATTGAACAAAAATACATACATACATAATAGAGCATTTTCCCAAATCCTCTATTAAATTTTTAATGAAATTTTTTTGATTTCTGTTCTATCAAATATTTGTGTAAAAAATTTACAATCAAAAGCTTTTGTAATTATCATGTTATTTATTATTTAAATAATGTATAGCCTTTTTGCCATGTTCAACTTTCCCAGGGCAATTATTTTATTAAAATGTTTTAATTGAAATACCATATTTGTTGGAATTTCAGTTGTGTTAACCAGTTACAGCTGCAATAATTGTTGTGTTTCAGCCGAGTTAATTGACGTCAAACTTTTCACGTTTTGTGTTGGTGAGGTTTTCAACCTCCTAAAGCAATAAAGGATGATTTCGAATTTGATTTGTTTTCTGTCAAAAATGGTAGATATTTATTTACAGAATTTATAGAAATATTAAAGCAAATAAAATAGTGCGCTCCATTGCTACAACTATTTTATCAAAGTATTCATATTTGACATAACAAATATTGAAAAACCTAGTTGTATGGCGAATTATTTGAGGATTTTAATTTGATGGATTTGGTGTAGATTGGTTCCGTCTCAAATATGACAATCTGGCTTGTTGACGAGTCCATTGATCCAAAATGAGCCCCATCGCTGAAGAACTTAAGAGTTTAGCTACAAAAATAACGGTACCACTCATACATCCATTAAGAAAAATCTTAGGTAGTTAGGAAGGTAGAAAGGGCGGTCACTGGCAGTCTAGCCCTGTGACACAATTATCGGTGAAGTGCGCCATTTGGATACCATAACTAGTACCAACCTGAAGATGAAATTGATATGGGAAATTGTGGACATTTTGCGGAGTCATGCAGTGTGTTTGCACAATCATCCGGAAAGTGGATCATTCACTCAGCCGGAACACCACACACGTCCAACACCATCTGCGTTGTGCCAAAGCTAGGCACTTAATTGATTAGTGTTGAAAAAGTAGCCAATCCGATCCGTGCGATAATTTGGCCTCCTGCACAATAAGCCTCCGTCAAAGCCCTCAGTCTGGTAGCACAGAAGTAACCGAAGTTCATCCCAGAGCCGTTTCGTTGCGATCAAGTCTTTTATCTTAACTTCCGGAAATTCAACAATGTCCTAAAAAAATTACCCTTGTAATGATTTTGCTCTATATTTGACCAGAGCAGGGCATTTGCAGATAAAATAAAGAATTGTTTTTTTTTTTTCCGCTGGTCCCCACAGCAATAACAATGAGTGTTGTACGGAATGCCCAGTATCGCAGCATTTGCTCTCCTATTGGTCAATGTCCAATACATGTATCTATGATCCTGTTTATGGCTTGCCTCGGTCTGTATATCTGAAGGATAATATTATCTAAAGAATACCTATAACGAATTCAATAATACTGTGTATTTTATACTGTGTCTATATTTTGGTCAAAAGAATTTCCAAAATAAAGTCTTATTAACGAAACCTGTCATAGACAAAAAAAAATGTAAAATTTCTTATAATCGAAAAACAAATTCAATCTTTGATCCAAGATGGCTGAAAAACTTACAGGAGTTGCCTAATTGCCATATAGCGCAATTACTAAAAATGTCATATCACTGAAATTTTTGGATGATCTGAATATCCCAAGAATTATAAATAGTCAAATCACACAAAAATAGGACATTTTCGTACATTTCGAAATGATTCTTTATTTAAAAAAAATGAGCAAAAATGGTTTTTGGGAAGTTTATATTTTTTGACTAACTTGATGATGAACTCGTATTTTTGACATTACGTGATTATATCTCATCACTATAATTTCCATCATTCCTCAAAATCTTAGATTATTTTTTGGGTAGTTAATATTTATTGCTTAACTTTTATGGTGTATTTTTGACATTCGATTAAAATTTGTAAAATCATTGTTTCAACCTAGTTTCATACTAAAACAGCTTTAACATCGTACTAGTTCAACTTAAATTTTGCGTCAATAGATTTAAGTAAGTAATTTTTGACATATTGAAAATATAATAAAATACTTGTTTTTTTTTTCCACAAACAAAGGCTAGCACATTTCGTCTTGGTGAGGTTATCATCGAGCACGAGCACTGAATTTTGTTCAAAGTGTCAAATGTTCTTTCCAATTCTTTTTGAAGTAAAACTTCTTTTACGGCGTTGGGAGTAAAAAAATTCATATGGAGTTGTCAGTGACATGTCAAAACGACACACTACAGCGACATGGTTTTTACAATTATTGTTCGAACTTTGTTAGATGTTATTTAAAACACTTTAAAAACACACTTTATCGCCGAAAAAGAATGTTCTTCTAATAGAAGAACCACAACAACTAACCTACAAATCAATTAAAAACATAATTTCATTAAAATATCAGTTACTAAAAGCTTTTTTCAATGAATTATGTAGCCGAACAATTTCTCGATCGAAAACCACATTCGTTTATACAAAAAAACACAAACAAAAACCTATATATATTTTTTTATAGTTTTATTTATTTCAAACATTAAACACTTTAACCTTAGTTAAATAATAAATATATAAATAATAATAATAAATAATTATATGCTATTTAACTTGAAAACTAAGCAATAAAATTTACAAAATACTTAAAGCGAAAAATATAAAAAAACACTTGTAAATAAACTATCTGCTTTAGTCCTTTCTGTTGTCAAATATAAACTAGCATTGCCATATGCGAAGAATTTTAAATTTTTAAATTCGGTGTCAAAATTAAATTAGCGTTTCCTACAATTTTAAAATCCTTGGGCTCCAACACAATGAATGAGATAAGAAAAAAGAGATGTGAGCGTGATGAAACATAGTTGTTATTGTAAAATCAGTTTCAAATTATAAAAGCAGACGAGGATATACGCAATAAAGCATATTTAGTCGTCACGTTAAGGCTAGGCGCGCACATTCAATTTTTAGTTGCACAACTGTTTGGTTGCTTATAGAAAACAGATGCACCATTTGGTTGAATGTCCGCGCAGGCGTATATAATTATATGTTACACAAAATAGCGAACTTATTTTAGGCAATAGTTTACTTTGTGTCAAAAGAAAACTTTTTAGTTGCTCGAACCAAGCAGTTGCGAAACTAAAAATTATATGTGCGCGCCTAGCCATAGAAAATAGACGTGTAATGTCTGCGCAGGTGCATATAATTTATATGTTACACAAAATAGCGAACTCATTTTAGGCAATCGTTTAGTTTGTGTCAAAACACAAAATTTTTAGTTGCTCGAACCAAGCAGTTGCGCAACTAAACATTGAATGTGCGCGCCTAGCCTAAATGAAATCAATAAATGAAGGAAGAACAGTCACGCACATTAAATTTTTAGTTGCACATCTGTTTTGTTGCTGAAATGAAACATAAAGTTTAGTACGCAGATCGAGACAAGACAAATTTTATCTCTACAATTTTAATCTCTCCAAATCTCGCCCAAAAGTTTGAATTTGAAGAGATAAAATCTAATTAAATGTGTTTTGTAGTGTATCTCTGGAACGGGTTGCCCTACAAAAGTCGTTCATACCTTTTTGGAATCTCCTCTTGATGCTTTCAAGAGAAGAGTCAGCACATTTTACATAAAACCAGTTTTGACAAAAATCACTTTCAGAAATACGGTGGCTGTCAAAATTTGTCCCGCAAAATAATTCTTGTTGCATTCTTCTTCCTGGCAAAATTTAGTGGAGACATTTTGTACAGCAATGCACAAAAGTATGAATTTTGCGCGGAACTGCTCGGAAAAATATACAAGACAAAATTTGTCCCAGGAAAAAAAATTTATGGGAAACAAAATTTTTCCCGATCTGCGTACTAGGCTTAATGGCTTATGTTTCATTTTACTATATATTTACCATATGTTTCATTTTACCAACCAAACAGAATTTACACTCCAGGCCTTAGGAATTGTGGAACGATTTTATAACAACGAAAAGGTGACAGTGAATCATGTCTCGCTCTCGTTTCGTGTTTTCTTCACATTACCAATCGGACATAATTAGGCCCCAGTTATAGCTTTCATTAAAATGCATCATTGGAACAAATCAGTTTTTTGACAAACCAGTTATAGCATTCAGTAAAAGATCTTGTCAGTGGCTGATTACAACCAATTCTATGCATTTGAGGTTAGAGTTGATCACTGAAAGGAAAACTGACATTTGAGAATAGAAAGAGAATCGAACACATTCAGTGGAATGATTGTGTTCCATCTTAAAGAAACGAAAATCAGCTATTCATTGAGATTAATTTCTATCAGTGAAATAATAAAAGTGAATTTTTAAAGAAAGTTCAAATCAGAATTTTGTATTTTATAGAGTGTACAAATTCTACTACTCATTGCCTTAATTTTGGTATCAATTAAAGCCATTACAGTTTGTTTATTTGTCTTTAAAATGGGAATGAAATTTTTCAATGATGCATTTCAATGATAGCTATAACTGGAGCCTTATATAAACTTTTGTCTGTCGTTTTGAATTGGATTTCAATGTCAACATCTGACAAATTTAAGCGAAGATAAAAATGAACTAAGAAACGGCTAGTATTGTATAAGTGTCCTTTCACGATTAATGATGTGTGCCCAGCTTAGCAATCATGTGCGTTAAAAAAGCGCCATGTGTACGTCATAAAAAGCGTTATCTGTTCGTCAAAGAAGCGGCATATGTGCGTCAAAAATAGGGCCATCCATTTTGCTCAATTTTGGTAACGAACAAGTTATACATGATTTTCTTGATTTTCTCAATAAATTCAAGAAATCGGCAGATAGACCAAACTGGTCATTCCAAAACTATTTTGCATCATTTGTATAATTGAAACAGTTTTGAGTTCCAATTTAAACTTCCTTACTTATTTTTCAGTTTTGTAAATTCGAAGAATTATTTAAAAAAAATGTATTTGGAAGTGGTTTTGACATCTTTACAAGACTATATACCTACTAAAACTACTTTAAATTGATTTTTTTTCTGTTTCCGAAAAGTACTGAAAGGAATCTTAGAGGCTTTGCTTTTGGGAAAAGAAGTTTTACGTCTAGCGCGCGTACGTCAGTACACACATTTTTTTTTAAATAAACATAAATTCTTACGTAAAAATAAATAAAAAAGTAAATAAATTTTAATATAAAAATAAACGTTACATTAAAACTTGCAAACAATTTTTAATTCAGAAGTGGGCTATTATTAATCAAATTCAATGTTGGCAATTTAATAATATTTAAGCTATTGTGCTTGTTTATTAAAAAATATTCGTATTTTTCTAATACTCGTCCAGCAGGTAAGGAATGCAAAAGAGAAACATGGTCCAAGGAACAGTCATTCCCAATGGTTCATGTGCGTTGAGCAATTCCGGATGAAGGCTCAATAAGCGCAGAAGCCTCTGGATGTTCACTAAATTTTGTAGGTAATGATCTGGAAGTTTTTCTATGCCATTACATTTTTTACAAGTGACTTTGTACATACCGTTTTTACTAGCGACTTATAGGTATTATAAGGAAAGTTATGTATTCGTAAAAAAATCGATTGCCAGACTTTGATCATAGTTGACATTACGATGAAAATGCTTGAACAAAATTTTCTGGAAAATGATTATTAATGGTACTCTTCTAGAACTATTTTTGATTTTCTAAAAACGGTACAAATGACTTTGATCATTTTTTTTATGCTTAGGCTCCCAACAGTTTCAATAGTAATAAGTGTTCAAATTAAAAAAAAAAAAACAAAATTGTTGTTTTTTATAAAAAAAATTTATTTAAATCAGTTTAGTGGTTCCGATGGTAGATGGTTTAGTGGTATCGCTCTAAAAAAGACTGCCTCCCATATTAAATAAATTCTTTTTACAAAAAAGTAAATACAAACGCCCAAAAAGTGGGTGTGGAAAATTTGAATGACCATCATCCTTCAAAAAAAGCACCATCTTTAATCTTTACTTAAAACAAAACCTGGATTTTTATCAATTTTGAAGATTTTTTGTTAGTGGCCGTGACAGCAGTTGAAAATTATTTGCAGTGCTTTCTTTCCGAAATTACGTTCATTTATAAAAATTTCATCCAAATCGGTTCAGTGGTTCGGTTTTTATGAAATTTTCCCGCTCTTCCATACAAACGGCCCCGAGCGTCTCGTCGTGGCAGCCATTCGTGTTTATTTTTAAATTAATATTTTTGGTTTTGACTCTTTAACTTAATTTAACTTAAAGAAAAATACCATTCGATCGATTATAGTCGGTTCGAAAAGGCCGACACAATTCCACAAATCTCATGATATGAAGAGAAGAAGTAAAGCTACGTATTTGATATGAAATAGGAGCCATGGATGGTGTTCAATTTCTATGAAGGTTTTTGAGTATTGTTCATTCTTATGAATTAATTGAAAGTCAGGTTAAGGGTTAAGTTTAACCCTTACAGCTCACAGTTTAACTACTAACAGATAGGCATTTGGATCTATCAAAAAATATCTTTCTTGTTCAAATAGTTTTTAAACGATTTGACTTTTTATCGAAAAATTGAACAATTTAATCTGGATGTATTGAAATATTTCTGGCGAGTCTATTTTTAAATTGCCATTTCGTGCACGAACAATACCTGTATAGTTAATCAACAAATTCCTACCGATTTCCTACGACCAACAAATTAAAATTTTAACAACGTAACATGTGTATAAAATAAATGAATCCACAGAAAATGGGTCGTTTGGGAAACATTAAAAACCAATTATAAACATTAAACGATTAAAATCATGTTGAACCAATTAAATAAAATTAATCAATTTTCTAAAAACAATACTCATTCATTTATGTCTTCAATTAAAAATAACTATATCAGTTCTATTTAGAATGGCCTTGGGAGTACGACTTCTTTGGATATTTGTCATTGTTTCTGCAAGCTTTGTTTGCAAGGTTTTGTTAGCGGTAAGCTTTCATTTGTCAAATATGAGTTCAAAACTTTCTTCAAACTGCTTTTACCTATCTATTTAGAAAAATTATAATATAGTTCTAACTGAAATCAAATGCAACCATAATAGTAAATATGCTTCGAGCTCGTCTTGCACTCTTATTGGACCTTTACCAGCCTTGGGGGCAAATTTCAATATGCAAATTAAAAAGGAAATCAATACTTTTCGAATGGACTTATCAATTTATCTTTCCCGCATGAAGAAATATTTTCTATTATACAATGCACTTGATTTCGATGTGTGTAAGGAGTTTTTAAAAAATCACACAGCTATATATTTTGAATTGTTTAAAGAGATGACTCAAAGGGCAGGCGAATGGCCGAAATGTCCAGTTAGCAAAGTGAGTTATCAATATATTTAAATAAATTCACAATAAGAAATGTTATTTTTTCAGGATTATTTTTTTAAATATGATAATATAACACCAAGTTCAGATTACTTGCCTCCTTATTTACCGCAAGTTGTATTCAAGCTGGTTATCATCATGAAAGACAAAAAAGAACAAATTATGGATACTACGGTTTTGGGTAAAATAGTCCATACAAAAGTTTTAAAGAGCAATAAACGAAGCTGAAAGATCAATAGATATGTATATATGTAATGGTTAAAAATCTTTTAAATAATAAATAATACATTTTGTGTGCTAAAATCCAAGCTAAATCTGACAGACGACCGAATGTTGAATATACTTTTCAATGAAATCAAAATTCAAAAAAATCTATAAAGACTTCTACAAAGATAAGACGATGACATTGGATCACTCAAGTCTGTGATCTTGATCTAGAGCCTAATTTTTTTGGGACTTAAATTAAGGTAATTCCCTATAGAGGGCAAATTAAAATTTTATTTTTCGCTATAAAAATAACGGGATCTGCCATAAGACCATTAGCACCTGTTATTCCTTCACCTGATTAAAAATAAAATGTGGCGGAAGATAGTATTTAATATTTTTGATTGTGATTTTTTTAAACAATTTATTTTCCAAAACTAAACGGGATTGTTTAAAAACTTAAACATTCTCTATACGGAATAATATGTATATTTTCTTAATATATATTTTAACATATTTATATTTGCCCGACACATTAGTGTATAGGGGATAATTCATTTTAATAAATTCATCTTAAACTAGTTTGAAATCGGCAATTTATTGTCTGGCATTTAAAAAAATTAAATCCTGCAATGGAAATTGTAACGTCAATTAGTCCTCTCCAAGATTTAGGTAGGACCAATAGAAGAGTTGGGTGTTAGAATTCATTTTTTCCCAAACCATTGAAATCTTTTTCAAAGATTATAAGGCTGTAAAAAAAACTTAAGAAGAGCAAGGATGATGGGTTATCAGAAAAGCTATTCAAATACAAAGGTGATATTATGTTGGAGAAAAAGTCCTCATCATCTTCAACTAAGAATATTTGGAAGGAAACAGTCTCAAGACGGCCTGCAGCACTATGGTCTACAAGTACCAGTACTACTTAAGACCATCATATTGACAATAGACCAAATCATGATATTGAAGCGATATGACCAACGAAATTCAAGTCGAGACTAATTACATTGCCACTGACTTCAAAGCCTCATATAGTAGAATTTATCCCCACGAAGCTTATACGACATTGGTTGAAGTTGGGATTCCGGGAAAATTAATACAACGGGTAACAGATGTTAAAACAGGTTTTTTACTTGCGATATAGGTACTATAGGGTATAGCGTACTATATAGAGATTTTTTTTTTTTTTTTTTTGATATACATTAGAAGAATGTACTCTAATTTTTTTTTTTTTTTTTTTTTGTGCCACCCTGACTGTCCCTACCTAAGAATACCCTTAAAACTATGTAAGTCGGCCAAGACAACTTGTCAACTATCGCTATCAACATTAGACAACCACCAAAACTGGTTCTCCTGTCTTACCCTGTCTTTCAGGTCCCGATCGGACACAGTCCTACTGAACCGAAGTCGCTCAGCTCCGTCTTGTGCGAGAACGTCTCGACCATAAAGGAGCCGCCTATCCACAGTACTACGGCCGACGTGGTAGATTAGCGGAACCGCCTCTCTATCCTGGATCAACCCTATACTATCTAAATAGAGGAATGCATTAGGTGCAATATGGCCACTTAAACGCACACTCTCGAAGTATTCTGTGTTGGGGTAGTAAGCCCCAAAGATTAAGCTATTTGCTGAGGTCATCGCTCTCGCAATGTGACTCCGAATCAGCTTTATCAAAAAATTATCTGTTCTGTTAATGTTGGCTCCGTTGTATAGAGTCCTGTTGGAATAGTAATATTTGTACTCCGATTCTGGTGTTCTGTGTAATCCAAGACAACGTCTAAGACACTGCCTCTCAAACACCCGAATCTTTTCCATTTGAGATGGGGCAACGTTGAACCACACCGGGCAACCATAGGCAATCATCGGCCGGATGAGGGCCATGTAGCAAATCACCTTCACCCTGGTGTCAGGAAATTAGAAGGCTTTACTTCCATCAAAGTGTCCTCTCTAGATCAGAATTGATAGAAATTTTGAACGGTTCGGCAGGGTGGATAAATCTCTACGGGTTTTGTGATCAAGCTCTTAACTATCGTAACTGCTTTTTGTAAATCTTGTGTATAACTCTTATTCAACCTTTTAATTAATTATTCTTTAAATTTGTCTGTTACAATATAAACGTATAAACGTTTGTATTTCAACTCATTTTAAAATTGAAAAATGTTTGTAAAATCTTATTTTTTAAATTGATCTTCTTTTTTTGTGTTACAAATCACTGCAAAATTGTTTAAAGTTTGTTTTTTTTTATTTTTCTGCTAAAATTTAAACTTTTCATTATTTATTTTGAAATGTTATTTCAGGCAGACGGCTGAATTGCCATGTCTTAATTCTTAAGCAACAAATATTGTAAAATTTTTATTATGAAAAAATAAAGAATATCTATCTATCACCCTGGTGTCAAGCCGGCTGCTGTAAAACAACCGTTTCGTCAGGGCAAAGGCTCCCCTAGCCCTGTTCAGAGCAGCATTTATATGTCTGTCGAAATACAAATACTGATCCAACCAGATGCCAAGGTACTTTACCAAACTTCTGTTCGCCAGTGGTTGCCGGTGCGGCCCTACGATCATCAGCTTACGCCAGTTCTTTCTAGTATCCCTAGGGGCTCTAGCCAACGGAGTCCTAAACAGAATCGTTTCACATTTCTGAAAGTTGATTTTCAACTTCCAGTCATCACAATATCGCTGAATCTTGTCGAAGTCACGCTGTAAGAGAATTCTGATAACCTCAACTTTTGTAGCTGTTCTGTACGCTATTAGGTCATCGGCATACGCAATTGCCTGAGTTAGACTACTTATCAGATCGCTGGTGTAAATGCTGAATAGAATCGGCGAGTTCACCGCTCCCTGCTGAAGACCATTCTTGATATCGAAGATTGCGGTAGAAGTTACATTGCCACTTTTGACAACAAACTTTCTACCATTGAGCATGTCATAAAGCATATATAATAGTGGTTTACTTATGCCGTGCCTAGTCAATTTTAGATAGAGACCCTCTAACCATACGGTGTCGAAAGCCTTCTCCAAATCAATCAGACAAGCACCTGTACATTGATTTTTAGTTCTGTTCCATTGGATATCAGAAACGAGTTTAGACGTGGCATGAATGGTGTCATGTCCCGCCTTAAACCCGAACTGATTATCCGGTATGATATTATTGTCCTCCGCCCACTTGGACAGAGCTCTATTTATGACTTTCTCGAATACCTTGCTGATACTCGGTAGAAGACTTATCGACCGGAGATTCGCCGGATTGGAGTTGTCCTTTCCCTTTTTCGGGAGAGGATGAACCACAGCTGTCTTCCACCGCCCTGGATAATATGCATTATTCAGTGCGTTGTTAAACAGTGTGGCATAAATGTCAATTGCTTCTTTAGGTAGATGTCGAAGTACAATATTGGATATACCATCGATTCCTGTTGACTTTTTCTTCTTTAATGAATCGAAGATGAGCTGGAGCTCCATCCTCGTGACTAACAGGGAACTACTCCTATCTTGCACGGCGATGATGGCATTCGCCAAGTTTTCTTCATTGAACCGGATAAAACCTAGATTCTCTGATCGCCATTGCGTCATTTCATTACGAAGATAGAAGTGATGGAGTAGAGCTCTATTTTCCAGGTCGTAGTTGGGGTGGATGCTTGCATTCACCTTATACACTTGCTGGAAAGCAGCCCCCACAGCCTCCACTTTCTCCAGGGGATCCTCGACAATAAAGAGGTCATCGTCCAAGACCGCGTCATCTGGATCTATCCCTGCTGTCAGAAGTACGTTTCTGTTTTCTGTCGTTCCCGGCAATTTCGTCTGTATGTCTGAACTGTCTGGAGATATTTTCTTCCAACTCGGTACTTAAGGGTGTTCTGTGATTACCTAGAGCAGAAATTGAATTTATTTTTTGTTTGCTCCAAAACTAATGGTACCCCCCATATACCCGTATTGAAAAATCTTATCTCAAAACTGACTCTTAAGACTGCTATTATGAGTGCGAGTAGATATGGACTACATTTTGGTCAAACAAAATTTGAGGAAAAATGGTATTAACGGTACCTGTCAGAGAACGGTTTTTTGATTTTTGACTACCTCATTAACAACTCTAACGAATTTAACTGAAATTTCTTAAACAGGACCCCCTTAAATTTAAAATAATTTCGTAGATAAAAATATTCGGTAAAAAATATTTTTTGGGTTCTTAGCAAAAAAATCATTTTGTTTTTGAAAAATCAATGGCACAAAATTTTAAACATTTAAAACCTGCTCTAAATCAATTTTAGAATAGGAGTCGACTCTTAATATTGTATATAAAACGAGAACCGACTTTTTGTTAATTTTAAAGGACATAAAGTACACCTTAGCGTTAAAGAGCTAGTATTTTCTAATAGGTTCACCATATGACAACTTTAAAAATCTCAAATTCAAAACATTGTTTTATAGTAGTTTGGATTGAAATTTAATGTTAAGGAGTTTTTAAGCATTTATTTATAAGAACTGTTCACGTTTGCATTTAACGAATTGTAATAAACAAATTCCCAGCTTTCCAGTCGTCTGACTTCAACAGCAGCTAGTTTATCTTTTAAAAGTATATTTTATCCATATTGACAATGGTGATTTCATACCAAAGCAAATCGAAATAAAAATGTTTACTGATGAGGATTGATGCTTTGTAAATAGACTGAATCACTGAATATTAGAAAAACAATCGTGATGTACGATCAACAAATCTGTACATACAAATGTATATATGTTATGTATGCTTGCGGAGACGAGTACAGCCAAATGAATTTGCACCTTGCACCAACAAAATTGAATTTGTATGCTGTTAATTAGCTATAGGTATATGTACTTCATTTCCATCTAAAATAATGTATATAATTTGTAAAACAATCAGAATCTAAAACGAGGTAGTATATAAAATGTACTTTTTTCGGCGAAGATTTATTTGGTTTGAAGTTGTCTGTTCTTTTTATTTTTTGTTTGTTTGTGTAGTTGTGTTTGAGTTATGTATCTGTCAAATTAAGGGATGTTCAACGTAAATTCTCTTAGGTTCTGTTGTAAAACCTACATTAGTAAGAAGAGTTGTTTAACGTGTTTAAAATTATGCAAAAGTTAGACAAGATCCCCAAGCTAAGCCACTGGGTTCAGTAGAGCCGGTTTTATTCCTTTAATGAGAACTGTTTAAAATTTTGCGCCAATATCTTCAAAACGTATGTACGATTATTTTTTTAAATTATTTCCTAAGATCTATATTATAAAATACTTAAAATTGGCATCCCAAATTTGTTCTTCAAAAATTTTAACAAAAAAAAACTTTGTTTGCATAAATTCATACTTTTCTAAAAATCAGACGATTATTTTATGCATTTGAACATTTTTTTTCCCATTAAATCCATGTTATATATTTATTTATACATTTTTTTAAATTCCAAGGTACTTTTACATAAGAGCAAGTATGTGCGACCCAGTCGTGCATTTTATTTCCTGTTTTGTTAAGACCAAAAATAACGATAGATACATATATACTAATTTTTTTCGCAACTTTATAAATATGTTTTTTTTTTCAAAAACTGTTCGACAGATTAAAAAAAAAAAAAAAATTAAGTTAGAGCTAGCTACGGTTTGAAAAATAAAATTCCGAAAAATTGTTATTAATGGTACCCCCGTGAAACGTTGTTTTTTTTTTAATTTCCTCGAAGTCGGTAATTTTTTAAACTTAAGTTTCCCAAAAGTTTGAATATTATTGTGTATTAAAATAAAACATTTTTTTTTTTTTAATTTTCAAGACGAATTTGTTTTTCAAAACTCAATACTTCGAAAAAGCCTTGCTCGGTTTTGTTTAATCTCGACAAATAATGGTTTCTTAATACAATATACAAGATTTAAGAAAAAGATTTTATTTTACGTGCAAATAACGGTAACCACCGTACAAATGTTAAAAAATGGTTTTCAAAAATAGTATTTTTCGCAAAAACGGCGCCAAAAATTTTGATAAAATTTTTTTCTTTCGATTATATCTTACGATCTATATATAATATAATAAAAAAAACGAAATTAAGATATCACTGACTGCACCCCTACCTACCATATAATAATCTTTTTTTTTTAATTTTGAATATCTCATTATAGGCATAACGGATTAAAATCAAATTTTGTATAGAGAAGCATCTGAAAAGTTTGAAAAACATTGCATTTCAAGACCTTAAAAAAAATATTTTTTTGAATTTTTACCAAAAAAAAGAAATTAATTTTGTTTTGGAAAATTCGATATCTCTAAAACCGGTCAATATTTTTTTTTTGGAAATTAAATTTATATTCATACAATAATAAAAACTTAAAGTTGGCGTACCAAAATCTCCACTTAAAGGAGATGGAGGTGAATTTGAGAACGAGTATGAAAAGCTGATGGTAGAGCCGTAGGCAAAACAATGGATTAGAAATTTCAGACAAGAGATCATTTATAAAAATGGCGAAGAGTGTCGGAGACAAAACGGAGCCCTGTAGGACACCAGCTTTTATTTTGTGAAGATCAGACTGGAAACCATCGAATACAACATGTATTGAACGATCTAGAAGGAAATTTCTAATCCAAAGACGCAAGCATTTTCGATATGAGAGTCTGGACCCAAACTCTATCAAGTGCCTTTGTACTTGGAGGGGGGACCGTTCAATACCAACCGTGGGCCGTTGACATGTGTTTCTTCTGTTGTTCTTTCTTTTTGTGTGTCTCTCTCTGTTGTAATGTCTAAGCCCATTTTCCTAGTTTCCACTGCTCTTAGTAGATTGATCTACGGAGTAGTGTAATATGTAATGTAATGTGTATTTATATCAAGACCTCTGAGAGCTTTTGCAAATGAAAGGGTTTGGAAATATACCCGTCCCATTTAATGATTTACGTTCTCAAGCACAAGAGGTATAGTGGTGCTTTTAAGCTACGTAGAGCTAGCAGCAAAATGAGCTGCAACTACATTTGTCTTATCTAAAAAGATAGTTATCGGGTTTTCATTGTAGATAAGCATTTGAACCGAAGATGAAGTTGAAGTTTGTACGTTCTATACAAATGACCAGAAATTTGTTTTGCCTCAGGGACATTTCTGAATTTTTTGCCTTAATTTCTGGTCATGTAATGCTGGGGTCTTTCGAAACAAAATTTGTTCCGCAAAATAATAACTTGTAAAATAAAAATAAAAATTTGCGATATCAACAAAATTAATTATAAATATAGGGATGTATTTTTTGACAAAGTGCTACTTTCTCAAGCAATTCGACTACATTAGCCTTGAAAATTGGTCGTTAAGCGAATGCACAACAATATTCCAGGCAAGAAAGTCTTCGAATCCCAGGCCCCAAATTTGAGATGACAAGGAAGAAAGAAACACATATAATTAAATATCTTATCATATTTTGGTCAAGATGACTGGAAACTACATGCTAAGGACTGTTGAGAATGAAATGGGTCTTAGTCTGTGACTCTTCTTAAGTAATTTAGTAATTATTCGATATTTATTATTTTAACCATCGCTCTGTTGTAATAATGTTGTGTTTGTACTTTGAAGCCGGAGATCTGATGATCGATTTCCAGTTTAAGCCCTATAATCATGTCTTTTCCTGACAAATTGCGCTTTTTACTCGGCAGAAAATCAAAGGTTCTTACCATTTTTACAGACTTCAAACACGTATACAGTTAAGGTAAATTTTACCTATGTTTCATAGTTTTTACTTGCGATATAGGTACTATAGGGCAAGTTCTGCATTTGGAAAAAAAAATCGAACTCGAGATTTTGATCAAAGTTGACATTACGATGATAGCGAAGACGAAAAAAGTGGGTCCGACAATTCCGTCTGTCTGTCTGTATGTCTGTATGTCTGTATGTCTGTACCTCGAACTACAGCCTAAACTTTTTTTTCTATTAATTTATTTTCTTCAAACTCGGTAGTTAAGGGTCTTCAGTGATTCCCTAGAGGAGAAATTGAAATTTTTTTTTTAGCTCCAAAACTAAGGGTACCCCCGTACACCCGTAATACAAAATCTTATTTATCTCGAAAACGGCTCTAACGATTTTGATAAAAAAATTAAGTGTGATATTATGGACACGGACTATATTTTGGTGAAAAAAAAATTTGGGGGGAAATGTTATTAGGGGTACCCGTCATAGAACGGTTTTTTTGATTTTCGAATTTCTCACCAACGGCTCTAACGATTTTAACCAAAATTTTTATGCAGGAGCTGCTTTGCATTTGAAAAAATATAAACTAAAATTTTTTTCGAAAAAATAGTTTTTGGATTTTTAAAAAAATAATACAATTTTTTTTTTGAAAATTCAATATCTTGAAAACCGATACACGATTAAATTTTTAAATTACGTTTTAAAATGTATTTTATTAAATACTAACAATTTGCATATCAATTTTTTTTATAAAAATTTTAAGGAAAATTTAGTACACAAAAAACATGTTTCAGTGTGTCTGTATGTCTGTACCTCTCACTACAGCCTAAACCACTGGACCTATTTCTTTCAATCTCGGTAGTTAAGGGTCTTCGGTGATTCCCTAGAGGAGAAATTGAAATTTTTTTTTTAGCTCCAAAACTAAGGGAACCCCCCATACAACCGTAATGAAAAATCTTATTTATCTCGAAAACGGCTCTAACGATTTTGATAAAAAAAATTAAGTGTGATATTATGGACATGGACTATATTTTGGTGCAAAAAAAATTTGGGGGGAAATGTTATTAGGGGTACCCGTCATAGAACGGTTTTTTTGATTTTCGAATTTCTCACCAACGGCTCTAACGATTTTAACCAAAATTTTTATGCAGGAGCTGCTTTGCATTTGAAAAATTATAAACTAAAAATTTTTTCGAAAAAATAGTTTTTGGATTTTTAAAAAAATAATACATTTTTTTTTTGAAAATTCAATATCTTAAAAACCGATACACGAATAAATTTTTAAATTACGTTTTAAAATGTATTTTATTAAATACTAACAATTTGCATATCAATTTTTTTTATAAAAATTTTAAGGAAAATTTAGTACACAAAAAACATGTTTCAGTGTGTCTGTATGTCTGTACCTCTCACTACAGCCTAAACCACTGGACCTATTTCTTTCAATCTCGGTAGTTAAGGGTCTTCGGTGATTCCCTAGAGGAGAAATTGAAATTTTTTTTTTAGCTCCAAAACTAAGGGTACCCCCCATACACCCGTAATGCAAAATCTTATTTATCTCGAAAACGGCTCTAACGATTTTGATAAAAAAAATTAAGTGTGATATTATGGACATGGACTACATTTTGGTCAACAAAAATTTTGGGGCAAAATTTTATTAGGGGTACCTGCCATAGACCCGTTTTTTTGATTTTCGACTTTCTCATTAACGACTCCAAGGATTTTAACCCAAAATTTTTAGCAGGAGTCGCCTTAAGTTTAAAATAATATTGTATATAAAAATATTCTAAAAAATATTTATTGGGTTTTAAAAAACAAATTTAAATCATTATCTTCAAAACCTGTGAACGATTATTTTTTGAAATTATTTCGTAAAACCAATATTATTAAATACTTAAAATTCGCATCCCACATTTTTTTCTTGAAAAATTTTATGGAAATTTCTTATATAAAAAATTTATTTAATAATAAAATGATTTTTTAAGGTTTATTTGCATAAATTCATACTTTTCCGGAAACCAGACGGCAATTTTAAGCATTTGAACATTATTATCTCATTAAATCCATGTTTTATATTTATAAAATGTATCTTTAATTCCAAAGTACTTTTACATAAGAGCAAGTTCGTGCGATCCAGTCGTGCATTTTATTTATCTAAAATTGGTTCTTGCTAAAAACTGTACTGGTTTCTTTATTAAATAACAAACAATGTTTTTTTACAAAATTTCGGTTGGTATATACAGGATTACGAGTATTTAAACTCTCTAGGAGCGTGTGCAAAAAAAATAACAAAAGTCGGTTTTTGAGAAAGTTGATGAAAAAAGGTAGGGAAGATCTTATGTGAGGAACCGAAAGTATCGACTTTTTTAACGGAAAATCCGAATTATACACCATGCTTTGAATAACAAAATGACTTTTTTTTATAAAAATCGTCTCGTCTGTTTTCGAGAGGAATAATAAATTTCTCAACGAATAAAACATTTTGAATCCGAAATATCGTTACGTTATGTTGAAAAAAAAAATACAAAAAAACCTTTCAAGAGAAGGAAAATCGACTCAGAAGCCTAAGCTCCAGCCGATCAGACAGAAATAATTGTGAAATTAAAGTTTTTCACCTTTTTCACCATTTCTTTCGTTACTTTGAGTTCCATCAAAATCACCATACCTGAAGAGTCACTATCCGACACTGTCCTAAATAAGAACCTTTAAGCTCTTTGAATTCATAAATTCGTCTAATGACCCAATTGTTTTCAAAAAGCCAAATATTTCTACAAAAAACCTAAACATTTACAGAATTCAAAAAAATATAACATAAATATTCTGAAGTGAAATTTTCACTTTGAAACAATTTTATTTTACCTGAATTCAAATGAATGTTTCATTCGCCTTCCGTTACGAAAAAAATCCAGCATCCTTCTGACGGGCATGTTGAATATGGGTTTGTAAGTCAAAAATGAACAGAATTTCTCCATGTCAAGCCAAAGCACATATAGATTCTGGGGCAGAAAAAAAAATGGGATGCAAAGGGAAAAACGAAAGCAGCTTTTGTTGCAATTTGACTTTACTAGACGTGTATCTCTGGCTTAAGCCCTTTACAACCAACAACGTTGGTTAAAACTGAAAGAACTCGGAACGATGCAAATAAAAACGAGCCAAAACTTGTATCCTCCTTGTATCGTAGGTAGCATTCTACGACTGAGTCAGTGAGAGGGAGAGACTTAGGGGGGATGAATGAAAAAGCGCCTGAATTGCTGATTCTTTTATTTGCTTAAATGACGGAAAAGAGAGATGCCGCCACTATTCAGTTGGATTTGATGATGACGGCTGTTTAAGCCTTATATGCACATTCTTGCCAAGTTAAATTTGTTCTGCTGGAAGGAAGTTTTATTTAAATTGGATCTTTTCTTTTTTTTTCTTGCCTTCGTCGGTATTCGAAAGTTTGTTCTGAGTGTGGAGAGGCTTAAAGAAACGAAAGTGTTGAAACATAAATTTCTATAGTAAAATAAAGTGAAATGTGTGGGCGGAGAAGAAGGCTGGGGAATTTTCTAAATTCTTCCAAAGAGGAACTTTCACTAAATGGGAGTTTTTAAGTAGTTTCAAAATAGGTTTATGTTTATTATTGTTTAGAGAAAACGATGACAGGTTGATGAAATTTTATATGGAGGTATAGTTGGTTTTTTTTTGAGATTTTTTTTGGAAAAAAAGTTAAGTTTTCTTAATGGATAGCAATAGACAAATTAGACTAGAAACTTTTTGAAACAAAAGCTTATAGCAATGTTGCAAAATCGTCTTAATTTTTTTACAATAAAATAAATTATTCTATTAGTAAGTAGGTGAATATCCTCTTTTGAGGTTTTGTACAAAATATATTTTTAAAATGACAAGCCGAAATAAATTAAATTTGCGGTAAATGAATTGCAGTCTTGGCTCAAAATAATAAGCATGAACCTAGATATACATATGTTTATTTAAGCTTAGAGAACTTTTCTCATTTGAAAATTTAAACCGGACCTACCAGTAGGTCGCATTTGTACCAATGTTTCACTTCTTATCTATATATTTACTAGAAATCGTTTCTGTAAGTTTGAGGTCTACAGCCTGTCTATAACTCTGTACAAGAAATTAGGTGTTTGACAGTTTCGTCGCAATGCGTTCCGTCTATAAAAGCAATACGATATCATATTTGTATGTTTTATGACATTTACAAAAAAAAAAGCAACAAGATATCGCTAAGATTTTTACTTGCGATACATATAGATACTATTTGGCAAGTTATCTATACGTAAACAAATCGAACTAGAGATTTTTATTAAAAGTGGGTCTTGTAATTCTTTTCGACTGCAGCCTAAACTGCTCAGACAATTTTCATTAAATGCGGTGGAAAGTGTAGGAAACAACCCTACAACTTATTTTAGGAAAAATATCTACAAAAAAAAAAAAAAAAACAAAATATATCCAAGGAAACATTCCTAGACTTAACTAAAAGAACAAAAAAAATTGTATTCCAATGACGAACGAAAACTCAAAGATTTTCTTAAAGTTTTTTTTTGAAATATTTCTCGACTGAAAAGGTAAAGCATCTTAAGTCGACTTAAGATATTTCGCGTTTTTTTGTTGATCCTTAGTGCCATTCTAAAAAGCTACAGTTCTGTGTTGTCGGCTTCCTTCTATCTCACTCCTGTGCTTTTTTATAGACAAAAACAACTTCATCTTATGTTCAAAAGACACATCTTTACACGCGGTAAAATATCTTAAGTCCACATAAGATTGTGTGTTCTGCTTAATTTTAAAACCTAAAATAGACTTAAGATTATATTGGCTTAAGACTTTTTTATTATTGTGAAATCGTAAATCATATTAAGTTGACTTAAGATATTTTCGCGCGTGCAAACAGCAACAAAAGTCATCCTTAAGTCGGCATAAGATAAAATCCTTAAAAAAATTCCAAAAAAGTGTGAAAACGCAAATCATCTTATGTGAACATAAGATGAATTTTTAAATTTAAAACTGAAATTTTTCGCTCCCTAAGTAGTCATAGGATATTTTACCGTTTGCAAACCTAAAACAATTTCCGTAATAACAATGACATAAGATATTTTTAAGCGTATTTTGTTTCTAGATTGCCTTTTGTGCGACCGTTTTTCTTATTTTTTCATTTAGTGTTTCAGACAGTTTTGTTTCATACGCGATTGAAAAATTATTACAAATGAAACACATACGTATACAACAAAAAAGAGTTGAATTGCACGAATTTGGAATTAAAAATACATTTTATAAAAATAAAACATGGATTTAATGAGACAAAAATGTTCACATGTATGAAATTGACGTCTGATTTCCAGAAAACTAAGAATTTATTCACACAAAGCTCAAAAATAGTTTTATTTTTAAAAAAAATTTTTTGCTAGACATTTCTTCAAAGCTTTTCAAGAATACAATTTGGGATACCAATTTTAATTAATTACGTAGTAGTATTGGCGAATACTTCTAAAAAGACTGGCGCAAAATGTCAAACAACTTATTATTTTTAATTTCTTTGTATGATACTACTTAACAATTTGCTAACTTTAAAGTAGTTTACTAACTCATTCTTGGTTTAAAACATTTTCCAAATAGTATCGTACTAAAGGAATTCTTAATAAATTGCTTCTGAACACACCGAAAACATTGACAGTTCGTGCAAAAAACTAAGTAAACAAACCTTTTGTGGCGTTTCTAAAAGCACAATATTCTTACAATTATTTTAACTTTAATAAAAGGGTAGATATAGATATAGTATGATGCTATATTCGAATAAAATTTGCTAAATCGTTGATTTAACTTCGTTTCATATTAAATCAGCTTTAACGTGGGTCGTACTAATTTAAGTAAATTTTTGTGGCATTGATTTTAGGAAATAATTTCAAAAAATAATCGTTTCACTTATTTTGAAGATATTGAACAAAATTAGATTTTTTTTTCAAAAGATCCAAAAAATATTATTGAGAATGTTCTTGTATAAAATATTATTTTAAGCTTCGGGGGCTCCTGCTAAAAAAAATGAATTAAATCGTTAGAACCGTTAATGAGAAAGTCGAAAATAAAAAGAAAAAGGTTGTGTGTACTGAAGTGCGCGCGGTAGAAGTAAATATTCCTTACATGTCTTTGACTGATAGAATGTCGTTTTGACACGTCACTGACAGCTGCATAGACATTTTTTTACCCCCAACGCCGGAAAAGAAGTTTTACTTAAAAAAAAGGTTCTATGACAGGTACCGTTAATAACATGTTATTCAAAAATTTTATTTTATCAAAATCCTGAGAGCCGTTTTCGAGATAAATAAGATCTTACACTACGGGTGCGATACCGTTAGTTTCGGAGGTAAAAACTATTTTCAATTTCTCCTATCTCCCCTTGGGTCCCTTCGGTACATTTTTTCCAATAGTTTTTTGTTATTATTAATTTGACTTTTAAAAATATGTTTTCATGTAACATTTTTTACAATGATCAATGATTTTTTTTAAATAATTTAATAATTTATTTTATATTTTATTTTAATATATTTTAAATAAATTATTTGAATAAAACTAAACTGTTTCTATTCTGTGAACCAAATGTGATTTTATAGCCTTTTTTTTAAGGAAATTCAAGTCTTTATTAGTTATTTTTTTTTATTATTATTAAAGCTCTATAGAACAAATGTGACTTTTTCATATACGACTTAAATAAAAACCACCAAATATCATCTTAAATCTCTTTTTTTCCACTTTTGCACACGCAACTCATCTTAAATGGACATAAGAATTGAAAACGTCCTTCGAAAACGCAAGGCAAAATATCTTATTTCAACTTAAGATTTTGGAAATTAATATAAAATTCAATTTATAGAAAAAGCCAAACTATCTTAAGTCATATTTTTCCTCATAACGACCAAAATATTAAAAATATCTTTTCGAAAATAATTTCAAAAAAAAGATCATAAAATTTTACATATAAATGCTTTGTTGAATAAAGTCTATATTTGAAAGATTTTTTGGGATAAAGCTTTGAAATGTTTTTTAGCTCTCCTGAAAAATCATCAAAATTGACTTAAGATACTTTACCTTTTCAGTCGAGATTTAATACTTTATTCTCTCATAACCGTATTTAACATTTCATCCTATTTACATTCCAACTTGTCCGACAAAATACTAATAGCGAAGCAAATATCTTTCAAAAGAAAAGAAGCAAAATAAAATTGCATTAATCATACGTCTAAACCAGTTGCATTCACTTGCGCTTTTAGCTTTAAGCATTGTGTGCAAGGTTAAAGTTAAATTTGGGTGGTGCGTTCAGAAAATGCAAGAATTGTGTTTCGAGCCGACCTGTACCAATTGTTTAACATCCGCTTCATCACATTTTCATAAGGTTCCGCAGAGTAAAAGAAAAGTGATCACGCCATCAGGCGTCCTCGTGGTTTCGTCCATCAAAAAAATTTCTTTTCAACACGAGTTGCAGCGCGAAGTAGTTCAGCCTTCGAAACTCCGCGGTAAATTTCGATTATTACACATAATAATCCATTATTAAAAACGAAATAATCGTAAAAAGTCACGGTAGAAGAACATTTTTCGCCGCGCTGCCTAAATTAATTGTCGTCTCGGAGAAGGATTGTCCTCGAAGGATACCGAAGTCACCCCACCAATAGGTAATTCATCTTGCAAGGCAATCGAAAAATTGCATTATTAAAAATCCTTCATCCATTTCTTTAGAAACGGATTCATTCATTTGGTGTTGGGCAACTGATTCACGACTTTCTTTTTTTTGAGACCAAAACGACAGACTAAAAGGACGAATCTTGCGGTCAGGACTCCAAGTAAAGAAGTTTAGTATTAACTTCCTCAGGCGAAATAATTTGTTATTTTGGCTGGTCACAGTCCAAGAGGCCACGCCTGGGTCCAGAGATAGAAAATTTAATGCTCTGCTCAAAAACACATGCAGGTAAGAATCCGTATAGCAAAGCATGCACATATATGTAAATAGGATTTCACACTAATTCTTGTTTTGGATGCAGGAAACATATACATACGAAGAACCTCAGACGTAGCCTCGACGATTCATTAGTGCAGGAGGAAGGTACAAACCCCTCCGGGATCCTTTGGGCCAGCGAAGACTCAGGTCAAAAAGGCAGTCCGAAGAGATTTCAAGCGGGGTCTGGAAGGAAACATACGTAAATCAAAAGAAACAAAAAAAGTGAAAAAAAGTGTAAAATATGTATATGAGTTGTGACATAGATTTAGTCCTAGGAACAGAAAAGAGGATTTGTTTTAGTTAATAACAACTAGGGCTGTAAAGAGAAAAGAAAAGTTAATGAAAAACAAACGAAAACAAATAAGATACATAAAGATAAGTTCTAATTTCTAACACAGAAAAGAAATTGCTGAAAAGAAAACTTACGATTGTAGAACAAAAAAAAAGAAAAAGTTATTTGATATAAAAAAAAAATAAGAAAGAGAAACGTCCAACTAAAGAAATCTAAATTTAATCAATATCACATATCGTCGCTTTTCCGGCAGAGTGGCATAAGTCGAAATTTGCAAATTTTCAGGAGAGCATTTTAAAGTTTTTTTCATACTGAACAAAAAAAATTTCGTTGTTCATAAAAAACAAAACTCAAATGTTGAATACGTGAAAAAATTGCATTTTTCGTTTGTTAAGTTTTATAAAAAACGAAATATTAAAAAAAAAAAAACAAAAATTGATTTATGCCGTATTTATACGTAGAAAATGAGAGGGATGTTTTTGAACATTGAGAGCGGCGCTTTTTCATAACTCGGAAACTAGAAGAAGTAGGTTAACGCCGATTACACAGAAAAATTGTGTTTGTTTTTCAGCTCAGTTCTGTGTTCAAAACTAAAAAAACGACAAATTTCGACTTATGCCACTCTGCCGGAAAAGCGACGATATGTATATGCACATGCACATATATATGTACATATGTACGTACCTATGTACCTATAAATACTTAAAATACATAAGTATAGTTACAAAGATGCCTACAGTCATATATATGTACATATGTATATTCAAAACCAACAGAAATAAATATTACCTTAGAGGATAGAAATAATTATTTTTTTTAGATTGACATTAGGGAACTGAGACAGAAGAAATAAATTTTGAAATATGCATACTTGTATATCATATTTGTGAGAGTTACTAGATGATAGAATTTTTATAAATATAAAGTAAAATATAAACAAGTAGGTATTTATTTGAGATTAAGAAAATTAAATAAGTAGATAGGTAAGAGGCTGATTAGGGTAATCAGTTAGACTAAGCTAACTAAATATTTAATTAGTGGTGTAAAAGAAGTAAAATGAAATAATGTAACACCTCATTCATCGGGAAAAGTAAACATTGGTTCTTAATACACTTCAGTGTCAAAAAAAAAGAAAAAAACATACATTTCTTCAATCAACCTTAATTAATTCAACAGGTCACGTCGCAACATAATGCTGTGCACAACATGATGGAGCGCCGGTAAGTGAGTTGTTTGTTTTGTTATATATTCATAAACTATATGCACTATACAAATTTGAATACCCAATACCGATATTCTTTTACGTTATTTAAACCAAACGCGAGTAAGATATTTTATCAAGGATTATGGGATGTAGTGTAAGAAAATAAGCACCTAATCTTTTTCAAATCGTTTTTTTTTTTTTCCTTTTGGCGATGAATGGGGATGATAGGACTAAGTTATTATCATTAAGAGATATCCTTAAACAAACTTTGAAATAAAATTGTTCATAAGATGAATATGTATTAATGAACTTGTCGAGTGTCATTTCCTTTGTATTTTGGACAATTTTTTTTTTGTTGAAGAATTGGATATAATGAATTATGAGTGTCGTAAAATGGATTTATAGGCGATAAAGTTTTCTGGGGAAGTGAATCCGGTGTGATGGAGGGCTGAAGAAGGAGAGTTCCAAAACAAGGGAAGTCAGGGGCTTTCCCCTTTTTGTTAGGGCCATTTAAATTTTTTTCTTGGAGTACTAACGATGGCGTAGGCGTATCTCTTATCGGATGTGGATATGTCTAGTAAGAGATACGATGAAGGGTGGGTATAGAACAACTCCGAGGGCACGACCACCTATGCCCTCCTCTCTAAGTGTGGTAGCGAGAAATAAAAAGATGGCTTAAATTAATCGGTTAGCTACTCGTAATTTCGGGTCCTGCTTCTTTTAGGAAGATGGTAAACAACAAATCGACTACGAACTTAGATTAAGGCCTGTACAAAAAGGTAACACCGTTCATTGGCTAGTGACAAGATCCCCCCCCATCGACGAGCTAGGCATGGCATCCAGCAGGCCTTCGGTCACTTAAGCGAATGGACACCCTTCTCGACTCCTGCCTGGACGGGCCTATGGGTCTGTAGACATGGGTCCTAAAGGTGTGGAAAAGTCGCGAAGGGAATCGTTTTTGAGGAAAGAGTGTACATTTTTTGGTTTGGAAGAATCTCAGAGTCAATCATTTGGGAGATCTTTTATGATTTTCGACTGATTTAGAATTCGGTCTTAGCTATTGTTGTTGACTTAAGAATTTTGATCAAGGACTTTTTTCTCAAACTTGTTGACAGGAGGAGGGAAAGGACACGACCAAACATCATAGTTGATATTATCGTAAATGCAAATATTTTTTTTGTCCTTTTCACCGAAAGTCAAAAGCATTAGATATAATTTTTACATTGCATACCACCAGCAAAAATGATGCACGTTACAAAAGCATTTGTAAATATTCTACCCCTCCCCCACGTTTTTCTTTAATTTATAAGACCACACAATTTTGTTTTTGAAACTTTAGAATATTTCACAAATTTCAAAAACAAAAATTCAAAAAAAAATACTTTTGTTAAAGCCAGCTTATGGTTGACAAAATTTTCTAGAATATAGTTATATACTCGTACACACCTTTCTTCAGCTTTTTTTTATCGAAAATGGCTTATAGAAGAAGCTTTTGGATCCGATGAAATTAAATAAGTCTTCATTGTTTCGCTAGCAATAAAGTTAACACGTATTTGGGTAGCAATAAAAGCGTATATGAAAAATTTCTTTTATTTAGGATTAAAAGGAATGAATTAAAAAAAATGGATGGTCTACAAAAATTTAATCTTAAAAAAACAACTAAAAGTTGTCAAAACGTGCGCGATCTCGAGCGGATTTTTTAACAATCAAGATAATAATAAAGCTTATTCTATACTTGAAATAAAACTAAAATTCACATTCTCAGCCGAAAATATTTGTGTATTCAGGACGAATACTTATGTTACTTTACGAACACGTTAAGAACAACATTAAATAAATAAGTTGGTTTAACAAAGGTGTAGTTAATTCTGGTAATTTTTGTGAAGGATCTACCAAGACTTTTTAAGGAAATTTGTATTCAAAGTCCAAAAACTGACTATTTTTAATTGCGACACATAGGCACTAGATATTTGGCAAGTTATGAATTCGTAAAAAAAATCGAACTCGAGATTTTGATCAGACTTGATATAACGTTGATAGAGAAGGCAAAAACAAAAGATGTCTTGCAAATCTGTTCGTCTATATGTGTGTTTGATTACAGCCTTAACGGTGCGGCCGATTTTCTTTAAAGTTGGTAGATAGCATTTTTCCCCCCACTGTTTTTTTTTTCTTTTTTTTTTTTCTAAAACCAAAAATAACGGTACCTGCTATATGAATTTTAATGCTTGAAAAAATATCCAAAAAATGGTTATTTATGGTACCCCCTAAGGACCCATTTTTTTTATTTTCTCAGAAACAGCACAACAGATTTTGATAATTTTTTTATGCTTAAGCTTCCAAAGAGTTTGAATAATATTGTGTATTCAAATTCCAAAACAAAGTTCTTCTTGGATTTAAAAAAAAACAAAAATTTCTACAAGATTTGTTAAAAAAATTGTTATCTATAAGTAACGGTACCCACCATAAAAATGTTAAAAAAAAGGTTTTCTAAATTTTTATTTTGGCTCTGATAAAAATGTGGAAAATTAAATAAATTCACTCTGGGTGAAAATCAAATCTATTTGAAAATTGAAACAGATTCCCGAGAAATAAAATGTAATCTGAATGAAAAGAGAAGAAGATGTATAAGGCAAGTTGTGCATTCGTAAAAAAACTCGAACTCGAGATTCAGATCAAATTTGCGATGATGATAACAAAGACGAAAAAAGTGGGCCTGGCAATCCTGACTGTATGTCTATCTGTCTTTTTGACTACACCCAACTAACATTTCAGCTTCGATTCGGTCTAACTAAATATATTTTCTAAGTTCTTTAATACATTTGTAAAGGTTGTTTAAGAACAAAAAGGAGAATATTACACAAGCTCACAAAACCTTTTATGTACTTCTATAAGTGATTCTGAAAATCCTCTTAGAAGTACCATGCACAGATCTTTTAAAAGTGCCAGCTTCGTGTATGAACTATTAGAAGTTTAACAGAGTCCTATTCGAAATTGAACTGAAGTTCAAGTTTTGACAGATGGCTTCAATAAAGCTTCGCAAAAATTACAAACGCACGGCTTTTTATGTCTATTATAGGCTTACACTAGAACTTTTACCGAGCCTGTAAAATACGAAAATAAAAGTAAATTGATATTTCTTTGAAGACGTTTTTCCGAAATTTAATCAATTTTAAACCTGAAACTATGTATCACATTGGAATTGTTATTAATTAATGTATTTGGAATAATTTTAAAACATAAATGACATTATACCTTGTTTGGGGATCGAACTCGGAGAATCTCTCGTGTAATAGTCCACCTCTCTACGCACTGGGCCATATTGAATATTATTTGGAAGATGTAAAACCTTACTCAGCCTATTTCTTTCTCAAACTTCAAAATTAACACAAGACTGCGATAAACATTTTGCCAAGGCCACGTTCACACAAGAAAAACAAAACCTAAACAAATGTCTTAAGTTTTCTTTGTTGGGTTTACCTACAAAATATTTATTTAATTTTCAGTATTGAGCCCTAATCTTCATACCTAATGGGAGCGCACAAAATATGTATCTTTAAATTGCTGACAGTAGTGATTTGTTTTATGTTTTACTTAACTCTTTCTTTGTTTTGATTTGTGTCCTTAAAAACGATTCATTCATTCATATATGTAAAATGTTTGTATTCCGTTTAGTTTGACATTTGTTATGTTATCATTATGCCTTTCTTCAATATCGTGAATTATTTTCATGTAATATTTATTTATATAATTTGTAATAAAACCATCAAACACTTTGGTCAGTTCACCCATCTATAGTTTTATGCATTTCCACTTTGAGGGATATACGATAGAGATATCATGCTGGATTTACATATATGCCTCTTCCAAAAAAGTTCACATTTATATATAATATATGGGCACAGAAGATCAAAATGAAGATAATCATATAAATGCAGCTACATTATATGTTTGAAAACAAAAAAGTTCTCGGATATTCAGGTTATAACTTCGCACCTCTTTTGAAACGCTCGTTTATAATTGCAATTCAACTTTTCAGAGCCGAATGGTTGATCTAAAATTCAGCTGCCTGCTTTCGAAGGTATTTTATCTTAAATTTTGGTTATTCGTCACTTCAGCTTCATCTTCGCTAGACTCTTAGGCTAGCCGCGCACTGGCAACTGTGATCAGTTTAATCACCAGTTGAAAGAGAACTGCACACTGGCAACTCTTTACTCACGCTCGCACTCTTATCTCTCTTGCACCTATAAAAAACAGCTCAACTGATGCGAGGCAATCGTTTAGTTTGTGTCAAAACACAAACTTTTTAGTTTCGAGAATCGAGTTGCTCTAATTGCGCGGTGTCCCATATAAGCCCATATGTTTCATTTTAGCAACTAAACAGTTGCGAAACTAAAAATTGAATGTGCGCGCCTAGCGTTATGGTAGGCGCGCACATTCAGTTTTTAGTTTCGCAACTGCTTGGTTCGAGCAACTAAAAAGTTTGTGTTTTGACATAAACTAAACGATTGCCTAAAATGAGTTCGCTATTTTGTGTAACATATAATTATATGCACCTGCGCGGACATTCAACCAAATAATTCATTTGTTTTCTATAAGCAACCAAACAGTTGTGCAACTAAAAATTGAATGTGCGCGCCTAGCCTTAAGGTTCACAAGGCAAACAATCAAACTAATTGTCTATGTTATATATCATAGGGATCTCGATTAATACTCTTATACTTGCCTGAGTAATATCTAAAAAGTACATAGATGGATTACAATAAATGTTTACAAATAATTAGTTAACATGCATCAATTTAATATTCCTTACTTTAATTAAGATTAAATGTATTAGTTTCTGTTAAGATTCATTTGCAGAGTTCTTAGAAGTTTGAACATTGACATTTTCTTTAAAGACTTTTTGTTAAAGTCTGCTAGGCTTAAGAGACGTATTCTATATAGCTCTTAGAAAATTGTTATAGAAACCTTTTGAAAACTCACTGATGTAAACTTCTATATCATATCACATTGCAATCTTTATACAAGTTCCAGCTTCTCTATTTTCATTTATAAAACCATATCCGAAAAATTGGTTCTAGTCTCTGAAAAACTTTGTGTCTTACTTGCAAAAGGTTTAAAAGAAGATGATATTGAAACCGTGACTTCTATAGGAAAATTATTTTTGAAGAAGGCTCTTTAGAAGTATTATATAAATTGAAACTTCCTGATGTCCATATTTCTAAGCTAATAGAAACTGAAATGTTAATTTTTTTTCTCAAAAACTGTTCCACAGATTAAAAAAAATTAAGAAATTTCATTTAGTTAAAGCTAAGTAATGGTGGGAAAAAAATTTCCAAAAAATGGTTATTTTTGGTACCCCCCTTGGAACCATTTTTTTGTTTTTGATTTGCTCATAAACGATATGACCGATTTTGATCATTTCTTTGACGTGAAAGCTCCCCAGCAGTTGTAATACGAGCAGTGGCGAGGCGTCATATTGTTCAAGTCGTGCATGAACGACTAGCTTACAGGCGACATTATTTTAATTTCTATCTAATTAACCCACACCTCATATTCATACTGTTCGTTCATTCCTTATAGTTATATTTAATGTAGGTATACGTACATATTTTCCATTTTCCAACTCGTGTATTCCTTCTCTGAACTACCCAAATAAAACAAAACGAACTAGCTACCTGCTACTGTTTTGTTTTCACTCAACCGATCAGTATCTACCCAAGTCGTTCATACGATTTGGCAACGAAATGAACCCATAGAAAGCATACAAGAAAAAAAAAAAAACAATTCGCTCGTTGTAGGGAGCATTTCGTGCAAATCTGTTTTGAACGAGTAGAGCTTTTTTTTAGAATGATGGAAATGAGGAAAACGGGTAGCTAGGGCGTAGGTAAGTAGTTTATTTATTTATTTAGGTACATTCCAATATTATTTAATTTTTTTATTTTTTCGAATATGAGAAATGAGACGCGCGTCGTTCATAGGGACGGTTTCGTTCAAATCAGTTTTGAACGAGGAAAGCTTTTTTTTTACTGTGGAATGAAGGAAATGAGGAAAACGGCTAGCTGGTACTTAATCAACACATACCTATTTATTATTGACATAAAAATAAAAACATTATAATGTACCTTTATATAAAAAAAGACTTGTTTGACTTCTTGGCATTGCAAATAAGAATTTTGAAACTGAACGACTACATTTTTTAGGCACGCGTCGCCGCTGAATACGAGTATTATTGCGTATGCAAATTTTCAAAACATTTTTTTTTTTGATTTTTAAAAAGAATTTTCAATTTTTTTTTCAAAACTCAATATTTCGAAAACCCCATGCTCGATTTTTGAAAACTTTGTTTTATTTAATTTACCTAAAAATACCAGTACCCTCCATACAAATATAAAAAAAATCAGTGTTCGAAAATCGTATTTTTCTCGAAAACGGTTCCGAGAATTTTGCTAAAAAAAATTTTTCGTTCAATTAATTCTTACGATCTATAATTTAATAAGAAAAAATTGAAAACAAGATAATTACTGACTGTACCTATCATAGAACGATTTTTTCAAATTTTGAATTTTTCATCATTGGCATAACGGATTTTAATAGAGAAGCTTCCAAAAAGTTTAAGAAATATTTTTTTTAATTAAAAAAAAAATCCATTTTTTTTTGTTTGGAAAATTCAATATCTCAAAAACGTCTTAGTATTTATATATATGTATATATATAATTACAATTTTGTTCTTGCATATACTAATATATTTGCTCAAAGCACATGGCATCCTGTGTTTAGCTCCAGTTGTTGTTTTTTGAAATTCTTAGTCTTTTACATAAGAGCAAGTTCATGCGACCCAGTCGTGCATTTTATTTTTCGTACATTAATACAAATTTAAGTATGGCGTTCATAAAAAATGTTTTGAAAATTATGTGTATAAAAATTATTAATTTAAAAAAAATTAGTGTGTGAAAACAAGGCAATCTGTTTATTTATTTTTATTTTATTTTTTTAAAAAATGAATTTTATGTCTATGAACAATTCTCTCTATGATAAATTCGTGCAACCTAGTCGTCTTTTTTTATTATTATGGGATTATGAATATCCTTAAAAATGTTTGAGCACGGTCTGATTTCTTGTATTATTTGAAATTTTAGCTAAATTAGTCATTATAATGCCTATTGACTGCCGATCCAATTTTAGAGAGTGTTTTTCAGTTTCGCATCGAAGCTACATATAATGGGAATTTAAAAGTTTGTGGTTCTAAGCTTAGTGCTTGATACAGATCAAAATGTAAAAATTTACAGATCCTTAGTGGGATATATCTTCGTCAGAATAATATAACTAAATACACGATTTTAATATATTGTATTTGTGACTTCAGCCATTACTAAAAGAATTCTCCCTTTTTTCAATTAAACTCTCTTAAACCTTAAGCATTACGGAAGCAAAAGGCATATTTTTGAAGGTGGATGCTTAATCGAAGGAGATGAAATAATTCACAAGAATATTTCTACAATACTTTAAGTTCTTAAAATTCAATAAAAAGGTTGATCTTAAAATCCTGCAAGCGAAAACTGTGCCACATTTTCCTTTTTGGATACTGTTTAACTAAAGAATTTGAAGCCGTAAAATTTTTATTTTAAAGAATGAATAAAATGCAAATTAAAAAATGGCTGGTATGAATCCATAATTGTATACATAAATAATATACAGACAGACTACTTAATAGGCCTCACTGTATCGTTTTTCCTGGAATGATCATGCTTCTCCGTTCGACTTCAAA
Organism: Philhelius festivus; assembly: GCA_963931855.1. NCBI lineage: Eukaryota > Metazoa > Arthropoda > Insecta > Diptera > Syrphidae > Philhelius > Philhelius festivus. Next base: position 84,359,536 of record OZ007557.1, on the reverse strand, counting down.
TACTATAGTCTCCTTGTTTGCAAAACGTAGTACTTTGACTGATTTCGGACATTGATGCCGCAGTTTCCCTTTGAGCTATTTATTCTCGTAAAGTAAAGACAATTTGGAAATCAAAAATTTATTTCTAATCTTTTTAAAATGTTTTAGGTACATATTTACTTCTTCTTGCTGTTTTTAAAGAATTGTAAGACTCTTGAGCCTAAGGTGCATTAAGAATCAAATTATAAATCTCTTTGAGTTTTATAAGGCAATTAATTCCCAGTTCGTGAAACTTTAAAAGAAGTTGAATCTTATTTTTATGCAAACTGTAAATTACCACTTCATTAAATTAACATTTCAGTTCAAATAAAAAATTAAAAAAAAAGTTTACCCTACGATTTCCTCCACGATTATTCTAAACTACATTCCATTAGCATGCTACCGGTCAGAAGGAAACAAAACAAAATTAAAACTGAAACAAATTATTTACTCATGCTTTCTAATTACTTCCTGGCATTCTTTTCGCTTGGACTGAATGCGTTCACTTCCCATGAAGCTGGTGTTCGGATAAAATCAACGTTAGCCTTTCTTCGCAATTTGAAAACCTCAAGCTAAAAGCGTTAACGTTTCTATCAAAATCATATTCTCTCTATCGCTTGCTATCCTTTTTCTCTCTCTCTCTCTCCCGCTTTGTGTTAAATGCATTTAGCCAGCAGGCTATTTGTTTTTCGCTTGAATTGTTGTGAGAACTTCCATTATTGTTGTTGAATTCTTCATCAGGACCAAAGAACCCGACGAACGCACTCCACCATTATCGTCAGCCACATACAGACAGACAAATAAAACCTAATTCTCTGTAGGTTGTTGTTTTTGAGATAAAATCGTACACATTGTCCTTGTGTAGTTGCTTGGAGCATCGAAATACACAACAAAGCGAGGTCCTTTGTGCTCTTTTCATATGACATAACCACTCACAGGATAACAAACAAACAAGAGTTATAGCAATAAAGGGGCATCACTGAGATTAAGCGGGCGTTAATTCTGCAAAAGTGTGCTCCAGAAGATATTCAAATTGTCCTGTCAGAATGGTCATGAATTTTAAAACAAAGGATAATCAGATGACCATTTCGTCATCATATGCCATTGCCTTCAATTCCAAACACTTGTCAAAGATATATTTTACTACTGAAGTCGTTTAGAAAATTTTACGATTTTCTCAAATTGAATTCAGCATAAAAGAAAGAACTCAACAAAATTTTGGAGGCAATTCACTGGGCTTTATGCCTTATAGATGCATCAACATTGTTTTTTACGGACGAATCAATGAGTCAGAGCAAAATAAAAAAAAATAAAAAAATATTACGTATACGCCACAGTGACCAACGTCTCAGTGGATGTACAGTGAATTTCAATTAATCCACTGGGAATGGTTTGTTTGTTCAATGCAATTAGAATTTTAGTTTAAATATTTATAATTGAATTAAATTTTGTATTTAATATGCTCTGAACATACATATGTATCTGTGCATTATTTTTATTTATTTAATTTATTTTTTTTAAGTCACACAGTGAAAAGTATGAAAGTGGACAAATTGAAATTAATTTGTGTTGTGGGACGAGATAAAACACACAAACAACTGCAGCTCATTTCGCTTTAATTTTTAATCAATTTAATTGTCCGGCATTTTATGAAAAGGATTAATTTTAAAATAATAATTAATACGTAATTAGTAAATTGCTATCGATGTAGACATTTTTCATTTTATTCAAATAATATTAATTATTTTTTGTTGTGCATGATGCTGATGATGATGTGGGAAGACACACAAGAATATATTGTGATGATAAAGCTGTTTCATTTAAATTGAATACAGATGGGGAAATTATACGAGGGATATTATGTCCACTTCAGATTTGTTTGTTTTTTATCGAACAAGCGGTGTGTGAGATTTTTTTTACATCAACTTTTTCTAACAGCCAATTTATTCAAAAGTCCTTTATTCAAAATGATAAAAGCTCGATAAAATTTACATTTGTCTCTGCTCTTGTTGCAGGGATGGAATGTGGTTTTCTTCGTTCTCATGAATTCCCAAGTAGCCAGAGTGAAAAAGTTTCTCACACTTAACTTATGTGCCCTGGTGGAAAACATTTATCAAGGAATTGTTGCACGTTTAAAGAAGTATTTACCTCTCCAAAAAAACCGTCGTAAACAGATTGAAATGCAAAATATTTGGGTTTGTGTTTCAAGTGATATAAAAATATATTTAGACATGACCCTTAGGGAATACTTTTGATATGTTTGACAAATATTTTCATGAAGATGACTTGGTTTTATTATCTGCCTGCTTGTGTAGAGTTTGCCGAAGCGCAAGTTAAAGCCTTTTATTTTGCTGATGATGTAGTGATGATGACCAACTCACCTGAAACTCCAGAGCTTATGAATTCTATATGCTATGGAAAATCTTGCTGTTAACCCAGACAAGTTATTGAATGAGGCACGACTAGCACAAAAAGAATGTTGAGGTTGTAAAAGAATACAAATACCTTTTGGTGAACTGTTCGCAAAAAAATATAAAAATGAATAAACATCTAGGCAAAAACTTAGCTAAAGCCAAAACGGCAATAAACACTCCTTGGAAAAATTGCTTCAACAACAAATTCATAAGACATGGTAGCAAACTTCGTGTCTTTGAAACTATAGTGGAATTAGTCCTTTTGTATGCTGTACAGGTATGGGGAAATTCGGAATATGAGAAGGTAGATTAAGGTACTACCTAAAAAGAACATTTCATGTCCCTCCAAACTTGCCGAATTGGACTATCACTGTTATTTGTTAAGGAACTCAAGCTTCTACTTAACTATTTTCTTCGTGGCATGCTACGCCCAAAAGTTGCCAATCCAAATGGTATGAATCAAAAGAGGATGTTTTAAAGAATGGTAAGATATGGCGGAAGAGTGTGGAGCAAATATAAACATTAATTTGGATTAACCAAGCCTCTGGTCAAGAACATTATACAATTTAATCAAAAAAGTAGACATTAAATATAGGGCACAAGATGATGAAGAAGGTGGAAGATCTCTTCACCTGGATTATTCTCCCAAGGGAAAAAACTACTTTAAATGAAATAATAAAGACACAATTTCAATGATGAAAAAAGAATTGCTGCAACTCAATTACATAAGGCATAGAAGTGAATTGCCTGTTTTGTGTAACTCATGTAATTGGAGGGAACGTCCGAAAAAATAAGACGAAATGAAAATATCTTAACTAAAGAATATTATATAAATTCCTCTTAAATCAAATAAATTTCAAAAAAAAAATATAAAAATTCCTTAAAACTACTTTAAAAATTGAAATTTTTAAATCCTAAGACTGAAAATTATTCTTAAATTTAACTTGATTATAAAATTAGAAATTAAAACTGGAATTAATTTAAACTAAACTTTTATAGATTATTAACTGTATTGTCAATAATGCAGTATACGGAGATGTCATATCAAAAGATTTAATGAAACACAAATATTGCATTCATTCTCTTAAAAATAAGCACGAATACAAATCTTATCTAGCGTAACGGATACAGTTGTTGGTACCCCTAAAGAAATTTCCAAAATCTGAATAACTTTCGCATTAAAAGAGTGGCTGATATAATTTGTACATTAATTTTTTAAATTTGAATTTTTTTTTTCTTAAACTATTACTTCATTTTGTTTATTTTCTTAAATTAAATGTTAAAAAAGGGGACTTAGAAAAAGCTTTTTAAAAACTACAATTATTGGCACCCAGGTGTACAATTATTGGTACCCCTAAAATTAAAGATTTTTAGTATTTATAATTATTATAATATATAATGTAATTTAAATTACAGGGTAATATAAAGATCTTAGAGCCTAGCTCTTTTTTTGCAAGTCCATAAGGAAAAGTAGAAAAAAAAACGATATCGAGCGATCTACATGTGAAAACAACAACTACTTAAGTCTTTACAGACTAAGCTAAGTCCAGATAATTTTCAAGACTTAATCTCAGACCCAATAAAAACCGTGATGCCAAAATAATATTATCTATATGTTATCGATAATAATTTGTTCAGAGAAGTCAAAAGTGACGTTTTTGGATGCTGGTTGATGGTAGTCGTCAATATAGCTGACAAATGCCATAGCATACACAGTGCTTCCATATGTTTGGAAAGAAGTTCCTAAGTCCCCATGTCGTTTCTTTCTACAATTCTCTATGGACACATAATAGAAAGCTTACACAAAATTTAAATTAATAATTCATGTAGTAGCTAATTTTAAGGAGACAAGGCATTGCTTCTTTTCATTTGTTTTTGATAAATTCCTCTTCCTCTAAAGTTAAAACAGTCCTGGGTCCTGGGTCCTGGGCCTGTTTTTTTTTAAATAAAAAAAATAAATGCTTTAACTTAATTGTAATGTAGGTCTAAAAATTATGACCTTCGTGGAAGCCGCATTTTTTGGATATTATTTGTCCATTTTTATTTTAAGAAGAGTTATACTGTGTTTTTCGTAGACTTAAAATTTTAACGGTCAGTGGATATATTTATTGGCACTCTAAGAAGTAAAATATATAAAGAATTAATAACTGGCACTTCCATGCCAATAATTGAACCACTACTTTTTTATTATTGGTATTGGTTATTTATTATTATTGGTACTTCTTTTTCTTGAAATCTTACAATTTGCTTAACAAAACCTCCCAACCTATGCTGATCGTCTTCAACTTATTAATCTGCAACCTCTTGATAAACGTCGCAAAGTAGCCGACATTGTATTCATTCATCAAATTTTAGCCGGTAATATTGATTGTCCTACGCTTCTCCAAAAAATCTCATTGCATACTAACCCTAGAAATCTTAGATTGGTGTCTCTCTTTGATGTCAATTTTCACAGAACTAATTATGGTAGTAATGAACCATTGACACGCATTCTTCGTTCCTCCAACATTATGCAAAATTCTTTCGACTTTCACACCTCCAAATACTCTCTCAAAATCTCGCTATATTCCCAGCCTTAACCACACAATCCCTCCACTGTGTTTAAACACTCTCTTCTAGTTCTTAACAGCTCTCAATTCAAAGCCCACTTCATGTTCAATTTTTTTCTTTTTCTTAAGTTTTTTAAAGTTTTTTTTTATTTTTTAAACTGGTGGGTGGGCCTACGGGCCTATTAAAATAAAAATTAAAAAAAAAAAAAAAAACCACCATCGATTTTAAGTTTAGATTTAAGTTTAGATTTTAGTGCACGCTTGTATTAAGCTAAATAAATAAATACATATATATTATTGAAAACGTCAACTATATTTTCACACCACTGAAACGACGTTACTTTTACAATTAGAAAAACGAACTAAAGATTAAATTAATCAAAACAAAACAGAATTATGGGCAATTAGATACAGTTTAAGAAAAAAACATTTATTTGCTCGGGTCACTAGATTTTATTAAAACCGTTTTTGACTGAAGCGGAGCCAAAAGTTGGGCCAAAATAGACAAGTGTCAATAATTGTATCCGTTACGCTAATCTACTCATGAAGTACGAAAAATTTTTCTTTTAATTTTAAGGTCACAAATAATTGATAACAAAAAAATTATATATTTTTTTAATAGTTATTTTAATTGTGTAAAAATAAATTACAGCGGCACGAACTTACACTAATGATTCAAAACTATTAAGTGGTAAGGCGCATGATAATAGTGTAATAATGTTAAAAATAAAATGCACGACTGGGTCGCACGAACTTGCTCTTATGTAATTGACTAAGAATCAAAAAATTATTCTTATTAGAGAAAACTGTTTATAAACATAAAACTAAGCCTAACATACAAAATGTTCAAAACACTTTTAAGAACAAAGTTTTGCCCGCTAAGCTTAAGTTTTTATTATGGTAGAAATAAAAAATTCATTTAAGAAAAATTCACAAAATATTTGTTTTACGTTTTTAAACGCAATGTTTTTCAAACTTCTAAGAAGCTTCTCTACAACAAATCTTATTAAAATAATATATATCAAAACCAGAAACACAACAAATTTAGGTCAATATCTGTGTCAAGAATTTCAGAATGTTTTTACATAAATTATTAATGAGTATTAAAAACCTTTTTATAATATTTCGAAACAGTAATTTTTTTTTTCTTCGGTTTTTAAAATGTCAAGTTTTTCAATTTATTTATTCAACAACTGGCAAGGGGTTCTGACATTCCTTTGTGGGCCTTAAACTCATTATTTGGTTTCCTTAAGAGCCCCCAGTGTGAGTGTAATACTTTCCTGTCATATACCTGTAAAATGGCTTTTCAGTTTTTAAAAATTTCAGGAAATGTATGAATGTTCAGTTCGTGCAATACACGATTATAGAAGACAAATGTGTACTCTTATACACAGCATACTTAAGTCATCTTAAATGCATCCCCAAAGGTATACTAAGGTTGCTTTTTCCACGAGTGTTTCTTTCTACATTATTATAATGCAAAATTTTGTGGTTCTTTTTGTAGTGAAAAAAATCCTTTTCTCTCGTTAGACCAACCATATCTAGTATTGCGAGTGTGAGAAAGTTTTTTGTAGACTTTTTTTTTTTAACCACAAAGGAAACAAAGTGCTTTGGTTTCTTTTGTGACTTACAAATTATTTCACGAACGGTTCAGATATTTTCTAAAAAAATAAATAAGTTGGAAGCAAAACTTTGAATGTGTTTTAGAGAAGGGGAAGGGGGGCAAAATCACCTTTTTAGTGTTTTAAAAAAGTTTTTTAATGAAAATAAATTCTTTATTCTCGAATTACGATAGCTCATTTATGTAATTCATTTGAGAAATAAGAGGTGGCGCGGAAGATGCTATACATTTTGTAAATGGCGGAAAACGTCAATTCACTTATGACATTAATGAAGTTAACCTTTTATTCTTATTTTTCATGGTTGCAAATCAAACAACCGATATCATATACAGTTTAAAAATCGGACTCAACGATTGTTCATGCTTCCAATTGATACTTGGTCATCGATGTTCAAACAATACAAAATAAACGTCAATAAGACAAAAATCCCTATTTTATCCTTAAGAGCATGAAATAATTATTTCGTTTTTTTTTTCGGACTAATTCGTTAGTGGTTTTGGTTAAGCCCAAATTTTGTCATAGAATTCATGGTCATACCAAAGACCGAAACCAATTGGGTAAATACTACGAACGTCTTTTTGCAACTCGCCTAGAAGAGCATCGTAAAATACAAGATTCTGCTACGCCTGACCGATGTCAGAGAAACAGTTCTGCTGAAAATATCACAGCTGTGATTGAAGATGTCATATAGAACTTCGTAGCATCTATCAAATGACGTGGTAAAATTGGATATCAATGGGTTGTCTTTTCAGAGAATTTTAGTTAAAGATTTGAAGGTGCTCCTTTGCGAAGTGCAGGCAGCTGGTAGTTTTTGGTCACCAAGCGCGTATAAGCTACGCTCAAGCCATCCTGAGTCCCAACCACGAGAGAGACGAGTTTTCCATAGAAAATCATAATGAACATAGAGAACCATTCTCAACTATGTGGCTATTTGACTAAGCAAATTTATCGCCTTTAAAAATCCGCGTATAACTAACACAAAACCATTGCAGAATTATGTCATATTGTGCTGATTATTTTGGAGGCGACATTTTTGCGAAACACCGGTAATGGCTAATGTGGAACGCTATAGAGCCATGCTCAACAATTTTCTCCTGCCTTGATTGGATGTATTGGGACTAGAGAAAATGTGGTTCTTTTGCTGTGCAATGAGTGGGAAAAAAAAATGATTGCATTCTTTTTAATGCCAAATGAATGAAGATTACAAATTTGAAAGTGAATTAATTGAATACAATCTTTTCATTGAAGTCATTAAAGATTACATTACCAAAAAATTGCATTTCTTAACAAACCGGATATAAATAATTTTCAGACTATTATAGTCCGGCAGGAAGAATATCCTTTAAAAATGCGAGGAACTATTAAGAGAGATGAGAAATACCAAAAATAAATCGGACCCGAAAGATCATCGATTCTGCCGGAACGGTAGTGACTTAGCTGATATCATACTCGTATTCTCGACTTAATGGACAAAAATAAGAAATAAAATAAACATAATTCAAGAGCAGAAGCAAAGGTTTTGTATGATAGATAATTCTTTTTTTTCCTAAGCTAAGGTATGTCCTAGAAGTGCTTCTAACTCTTTTACACATCCTTAAACTCTTTGATTGTGAAAAGCAACACTATAGAAATATTCGATTTTTCAAAATTCAAAATAAAGTCATTGGCTAGGAATGTGTTAACGCTCTCAAGCGTTTAGGCTTCCTTCAAAGAAATTGCTTACCAATTGTTATGTTGCTTTAATATATAATGCATATATTCCGGCATAGCTTGAGTATCATTTTCATATAACTTCGAAAAAAGGGTAAAAACGCTAGGTGATATAATGGGAATGTTAGTGTTGTGTATTGTAAGAACAGAAAAAGACGAGTGCAGTTCAATTGGTAATACAAGACTAAATTTATTTCATATTCTTATAAACTAGAGAGTAGGTTACATATTATTGTTAATGATCATTAATAATTAAAATATATAATTGCGATGTTGCCAGATTAATGATAATAGTTTGCAATACTTAATATGCTCTCCATGAGCTTTTTATTAAAATTTTATGCATTTTTAATAGTTATTTTTAATTGATTTAAGAATTTGAATATAATTGAAAATAATTGAGATTGAGTTCATGATTTTATAAAATATTCAAAGTTAAAATATACAAATTGTTAACATACAATTATTTATTATTATTTATTTAACAAAAGTTCAAATTACATGGATTATGATTTTTTTATTTCGTAAAAGCAACGTTTCTTTTCACAGATTGCTCTACCACTATCGCATCTTGCTCTTAGTTGCCTAGATTCAATAGAATCTTTATTCTTAATATGAGGCGAAGGATAAATGTCATGAGGTGCACTCTCCTCGGGTGGAATGATATTTATATTTGTGGTAATATTAGGTATTGAATTGTTATCTACCTCAGCATTGGCAGTCTGCAAATTGTTGCTGTTTTCAGCACGAATTTGATCTAAATGTCTTTTAATAAATCTATTATTGTGTGAGATGATACAACAGTAAGTACGAGGACCAATTTTATCTTTAATAGTGGCTGCTGACCAACTTGGTTTGTTAGGATTTCTGTAATCACGAATATATACCTTTTGACCTTTGTTAAAACTTATTTGACGATTTCCTTTAAAATATTGTTTGCTTTTATTTTGACTTTTTAAGATATTTTCGCTAATTAATGGTGGTTTTAATAAACTAAATCGCGTTTTCAAATTTCGACCGAAAAATAATTTAGCCGGTGTTTCTTCTGTTGTACAATGTTTTGTGTTGCGATAGTCACATAAAAAACGATTTAGTATAGTGTCGATATCAGGTTGTTCTTCGGATTTAATATTAGCATATATTGATTTTTTTAGTATCTTGACAAAAATTTCAGCTTGACCGTTAGTAGCTGGATGGCCTGGTGGCGTTAATATGTGTTTTGCGTTATTCATTTTAAGAAAATGCTCGAATTCTTGAGAGGTAAATTGGCGGCCATTGTCACTGACTAATGTATCAACTAAACCGTACCGACAAAATAGTTCTTTCAATTTTTGTATAACAAATGTTGATGTTAATTCTTTGGTCTTAAAAACCTTGACCCATTTTGTGAATGAATCAATTACTATAAAAAAATGGAAGCCATTTATTGGACCAGCAAAATCGATATGGATGCGACTCCAAACCGAACATGTTGGTTGCCAAGAAATCAAAGAACTTTTTTCTGGATTTGCTTGTAATTCCTGACATGGGTTGCAATTTTTTATTAAATTTTCGATGTCACCATTTATATTTGGCCACCAAACATATGATCTAGCAAGTGCTTTTGTTTTCACGATTCCAAGATGTGAAATATGTAATTCGCTCAAAATCAAATTTCGTAATTTTTGAGGAATTACAGTTCGAAATCCCCACATAATGCAATCTTGCTCAACAGTCAATTCTAACGCTTTATTTTTAAATGATTTGAATTCTGAATCTTCTAAGTTTTTAACTGAACCATTTTGAATTGCATGATTTAGTTTTGATAATATAGGATCTCGTCTTGATTCAATTGCAATATCTTTAAAACTTAGACGTAATGGATTTTCTTTCTCAATAAAATTAATATAATTTTCTTCATTGATGGTATCATCCGAAGAATTTAAATGAGGAATGCGTGATAAATTATCAGCTTCATTCAAACTTCCTTTAACATATAGAATCGTGTAATTGAACCCTGATAAAATGAATGCCCATCTTTGGATTCGTGCAGCTGCCATTATTGGAAGACATTTGTTTTCCCCGAAAATTGTAATGAGAGGCTTGTGGTCGGTTTGTAAAATGAAGTGTTTGCCTAGAAGATATTGTCTTAGTTTAGTTACACTAAAAATAATAGCTAGGCCTTCCTTTTCAAGCGTACTGTAATTTTTTTCGCTTTTTGAAAGAGACCTAGAAATAAAAGCAATAGGTTTTACAGAGTTATCCGGATATTTGTGTGAAAGCACACCAGCAACTGCATTATTAGAAGCATCGGTCGTTAAAATAATAGGTAGTTTTGAATTGAAATGCACCAAAACTTTGTCAGAAGTAACCTCTTTTTTCATTAACTCATAAGTGTCCTGACAATCTTTAGACCAGTTAAATGATACTCCCTTTTTTAATAAATGGTATAAAGGAATCATTTTATCAGCAAATTTATCTATAAATTTCGAATAATGGTTAATTATACCAATGAATGCTCTTACTTCAGAAACATTGGTAGGAATAGGTGCTCTCAAAATATTTGAAATTCTTTCATTGGTCTTAGATAATCCGAATTGATAAATTGAAAATCCAAGGAACTGAATTTTTGATTGAAAGAAGGCACATCGCGACCTTAGAACAACAAGGTTCTAACCGACAATTTTGAAAAAAATGAGTTTTATATCAAATCTGGGTAAATTTAGGGTGCTCTTTCGATTCCCGTAATCCATTTTGCTCTATCTCTTTCCATTTCCATGATAGACAGGGCTACAGAGTTCTATCTGCATATTTTCCATTTGAGATTTAATCAATAAGGTTCTAACTGCCACTTAGAACCTTGTTTCACAAAATATCCAGAGCTACAGAGTTCTATCTGTATATTTTCGATTTGAGATTTATTTAAAAAGGTTCTAACTTCCACTTAGAACTTTGTTTCACTAAATTCAAAAAAAGAAACCATGCAGATAGAACTTTGTTACATATTTAAATGCAATTTTGAAATAGAATTAAGTAGATTTTGAGATTTATTTCAAGTAAATTTAAATTTGACCATTATATTTTTTTTCGTGTATTTATCAGCTGTAACAACAATATTATTTGTTTATGTACTATCTTTTTATTAACAAAATAATATTGCACATCTCTTTCACAATAAAGAAAACTTATTTAAATCTTTTTATTTCATCCAATCTCAATTATCCTCCGTAATCGAAAAAATTAAGTTCACAAGGTTCTAAGTGCTACATAGAACCTTATTGTTCTAGAATATAGTGTCGTATCGTTGAGCAGCAAAGTCCTATAATGATTTTAAAGCCAAATTTAAGGGTTAAAAATCTGGTTTTATTAGGTTTTAAAGTAGAAATTTTATAGATTGTGTGCATATTCATCGGGTTATAAAAAAAAAAATTTAATTTTTTTAAACAGTATCCGAATAAAAGACTTCAAATATTAAGATGCGTTTTTCTCAAAACACACTTTGGTGTACTTAGAACCTTGTTGTTCTAGGGTCGCGACATTTGTTTTTGTTTAATTTCAATCCCGCATTTTGAAGTTTATTTAAAACTAATCTTAATGTTTGAACATGATCTTGAAAAGTTTTACCTGTGACAGTAATGTCATCTTGATAAACAACGACGAATGGAATATTACATAAGAGATTTTCTATAGTTTTTTGAAAAATTGCAGCAGCTGGCTTAACACCGAAAGGTAATCGTTTCATTTTTAAAGTACCAATGTGAGTACTCCACGTACACAAAAGTTGTGATTCGTCATTTAAAATGAGCTGATTATACGCGTTTGATAAATCGAGTTTCGTAAAAAGCTTACCGCCTTCTAAGGATGCAAATATTTCATCGATTCGTGGCAATGGATACTTTATATCCACTAAGTATTTATTTAACGTCACCTTGTAATCTCCACAAATTCGTAACTCACCGTTCGGTTTAAGTATAGGAACTAGTGGTGTTCCCCAATCAGCACTATCTACTGGCTCTAATACCCCTTTTTTAATTAGGTCTTTTAATTGGCTCTCAATTTTATCTTTCCACGCAAATGGAATAGAACGTGGTTTAAAAAAAATAGGTTTTGCATCATTACTTATTGGTAGTGAAATCTTCGGTCCAATGTATGAACCCAGATTTCCATCAAAAACACTTTTAAATTCGTCTTTTAAATGTTCAATAATAATTGAATATTTTTCATCAACATTAACTACATTTACTTGTGTTAATTCAAAATTGAATTTTCTTAAAAATGAGCGTCCTAACAAAGGTGGATTATTGGTATCAGAAACCACGACTGTTATCTTTTTATTGATACCTCTGTACTTAATTGTAGCATCAAACTCACCAAGCAATTTAATTCGATCACCATTATAGTTAACATACGGTATGCTGCAGCATTTGAGCTTATTTTTGTTTTGCAAACTTCTGTATACTGAAGCTGATATCAATGTACACGGAGCACCCGTATCACAAACCATGCTCATAGAAGTCCCATTCAATTCCACCGAAAGCGAGTACACGTCAGACGACTTACCTGCGGAGAGACTAAAAACAGAATATTCAAGTTGATCTTTAATTACATTGTCATCATTAACTACAATATTATCTGAATCAGATATATAATTTACACTTTCCTTTAATTTAAGTCGACAAATAGATGCCAAATGTCCTATCTTTTTACAATAATTGCATGTGCTGTTCTTGAATTTACATGTGCTGGAACTATGATTTCGCCATCCGCAATGCTGGCATGACGATTTTCGACCGCTATGATTACTGTTGTTACTGTGGTTACTGTTGTTACTGTTGTTACTGTTATAACTTTTTCTGAATTTACTGTTGTTTTTACTATATTTTTTTATCATATTAACGCTGCATTCTTTAATTGTTTCTTCTTTTGTTGAAAATTTTGTTTCTGCTATTAATGCTTTTTTTAGGGCTGTCTGTACTGTGAGTGTTTCATCCTCCTCACAAATTTTGTCGAAAATTTTATCTGGTAGACCCATTATAAATTTGTCCAAAATAAATGCATCTAAGTGATGTCCAAACTTGCAATTAATTGCTAATTTTTTTACTTTAGCAAACCATTCAGATACAGATTCCCCTCCATTTTTAGCATTATGGAAATTACGACGTTCACGATATATAATAGTTGGAGGTGTGTAGTGGGTTTCCAAAATGTCACACAATTCTTTAAATGTCTTGGAAACTGGTGAATCAGGTGAACACAAACTATGCAGTAAATTGTATGGAACGGCACCGATTGATTTTAACAAAATAGCTTTTTTTGTATTTTCAAGTTCACAATTTATTTCACAAAAGTGAAGATCCAATTTCTCTTTCCATACAAACCACGTTTCACTTGATGGAGAAAATTCCGGCAAATTTGCGGTTTGGTATACGGTGGTCATTATATTTGGAGTTATTTTCGGTTCAGTGCTCATATTTATTTGTTTTGTTTTAAGATATTTAATCGATTTAAAATTAACTATATTTTTTTATTTAAAAGAAATCAAAACTTGATTTTTTTTTTATAAGAAATCAAAACTTGATTTTTTTATTTTATCTCGTCGCCAATTATGTTGTGTATTGTAAGAACAGAAAAAGACGAGTGCAGTTCAATTGGTAATACAAGACTAAATTTATTTCATATTCTTATAAACTAGAGAGTAGGTTACATATTATTGTTAATGATCATTAATAATTAAAATATATAATTGCGATGTTGCCAGATAATAGTTTGCAATACTTAATAGTTAGCATCTTTCGAATACCGCCATCATGTTTCATGTGTTTCGGTATTTTTATAGACAGTACTCTAGTAAGATAGCCAGTTGTAATCCTTCCCTAAAACAATTCAACCACAATACTCCAGGGAATTCCCGGAATTCCGTTTACCCTAGAGCCAAACTTCGAATGTACTCGTACTATAAAGCTTAGAGTTTTATTTTTAAGCAGTACTTCACGAATGTGGTTTGCTCTACCCTTCTCAATATTTCCCTCTCGTTATAGTATTTTGACATTTAAAAACAATATCCGTTTGAAACTTCTACTGCTTGCTCAAACATTTATAGCAAGTCATGACCGTGTTGATGCGCTCAAGATTAAATAAAATAGTGGAGCATAAACTCATTAATATTAACCAATTTCACCAAATTCTCCTATTAGTTTTTAGGTCCTGTACAATAATTATTAGATTGCTTGGAGCAGTCAACCCACAAGCATGTGAAAGCTTTCTGAAATTTTTCGACATTATACTGAACAGTTTCCCGTTTTAAGCCAAAGGAACAAGTTCTTGCCGGTCCAGTTGTACATTATTATTTGTATTAAATATGAAATATCGCATCTTTATGCAATATTCTATACATCCTTCCGGTCATCCTTATTTATTTTAATTGAAATAGAACTTTTTTGAGAACATACCACATAGTCCGTATGGTCTATGTCCAGTTTCCCCATATCAAACCACAACCCCGTTTCCTTTTAACAGCAGAAACAAAATGCAAATAAATTGTGACAATTTCTACCTCAATGGCAAAAGCATTGCATTTTCCATGGAGTATAGCGCGCATATTACCCTGCATCTCATTACTATTCAGAAAGGATACAAGAAAAAGTGCTAAGAAGATCCTTGCAACGTTGAAAAAACCTCAACTTCTACAAAAAGATGTCAAGAAAAAATAAATAAACAGAAGGAAACAAACAATATGAAAGGAAAGTGGAGCTCAATTCGACGAAGAAAAGCAATGTAAATGATGCAAATTTCTATTTGCCAACATTATTTGTTGTTTACCGAAAACGCAACAAGGATAACTCCAAAGGACACCCAGCAACACAAATATTGGTAACCATTGTCTCGATGATGGTGCAGAGAATTGAAATTGTTGTTCGGCTCTGAATATACCTTTTTGCAGCACAGCAAACCAACGATGAAGTGTTTTCAATTCTCGTCCTACAAAGGACTCAACAACAGAGAACATGCTGCAGTAAAATGATGTTAGGGTACCCCATATTAAGCCCAGCAAAATCGTTCCCATTTTGCATTTGAATTCCGTGACTGGAAAATTGAAAAACTATGGATAGGTTTCATGTCTGGTCAGCTGCCAGCTGGTGTAGCTTTGGTACGAGATACTTGCAGTAACCATGGAATTGAGAACAGGATCCTTGTGGTGGTTACTAATGCAGGTTTGCAGGGAAGTTCAATTTTTATTACGTCCCCGTCGTCGTCGCGCGCGACGTGGAAAAAGGATACTCCCAGTGTCTATTGTGATTCCCCAAATTGAAAATCGAGTCCACCCGTGTTCTGCTTATGGGCGAAGTCTTGCACAGCGCAAGTAAACCAGGAATAAATTCCAAAAATGTAATAATAACATTGATAATGATGATGATTATAGTTCGGAATAGGATATCAGCGAATTCCGGGGAAATATCTTCGCCAAGGAATTTGTGAAATATTTTCGGTTCGGTTTATTCACTTTGTTTTGCGGAATTCTTTTGTGAAGTTCTTTTCCATTGGATTATCTTGTTTGGAAAAACATGAAGTTTTTTTTTTTATTCCTGGATAAATATCCCTTTTGCTGAAGGATACATTGTGTATCGGATGGATGGTGTGAATTTTAATAGAGGGAGAGCAGACATAGTTGCGTTATGTAACTTCCATCACCACTCAACCATAACTTATTGAATATACCGTGGGAAAGTGAGTCGGGAAACACAGGATTTGCAGAAATATGAAGGAGTATTATTGAAATAGATTTATATCATAATCCTGATAGAATATAGGAGATCTTCTATTTCCGAAAGAACCTGTGATAACTTAAACGGAAGAAATGATGGAGCGAAAGCTAGCTATAAAGAAAATTATAAGGGTACCTAAGTGGGGTAGGTAGAAATGGCAACCACCACCGGCTGTCTAGTCCTGTGGCCCAATGAGCACTGAAGTACGCCATTTCGATACCATAACTCGCATGAACCTATCGATGGAATTGATATTGAAAATTTGGGACATTCTCATGGAGTTATCCAGGTTTGATTTTGTTGTGTTTGCTTTTGCACAATCATCCGGAAATTGGATCCCTCACTCAGCCGGACCACCATACTCATCCGACACCATCTACACTGTGCCAAGTCAGGAAGATTGTTGACTGGTGCTGAAACAGTAGTCAATCCGACTCAGTGATCATCTGGCCCCTGCCCCGTAAGCCTGAGCCAAAGCCCACAGTCCGCTAGCTCGGGATCGGGATTTAAGAAGTCTAATGGAGGGCATAACACAGAAGTAAACGAAGTTCGAGCGAGAGCTATTTTGTCGCGTTGAGAAAAGAGATAAAGTTTTTGATCTTCTTTTCTGACTAAATCAGGGCATTTACATATGAAATGGAAGACTTTTTCTTTTTCCCGCTGTTCCCCATAGTTATAACAGTGAATGTTGTGAAGACTGCCTAGCTTCGCTAGAGTAGCTACGATCGTGGCTATGTCTTGCCTGTATCTGCATATCCGATCAATTGTTCTCGGCAGAATCTTTATTTTGGATCTTTCGAGGGCTTACCGGCTTACCTCGCTGATCATCCGAAGATACGATTAGCTTGTCTTTTGCGGTTCCTGTGCCTCAATGAGAGCCCAATCATGCATAGGAATCAGTGAATTTAGCCTCTGTAGACCGCGGTTTAGCACCTGTCCGCTCGATTTGATATATACCGATGAGGAGCAACCAAATGCGGGCCTTTAGTTGACTTGGTATTTTCTTAGCCGGAGCCCTCCCAGTCTTGCTTATCTTAGCGGCCCTTGAAATTAAGAAATCCCTAGAGAACTCGTCCGTGCACTTCTCGCTAGAGTCGAAAATACGATATGGACCTTCGTTTATGGATATGGTATGTAAAAACACCATTTCAGAGATTGGGCTCTATAGAGTTTCACATAGCTAACAAACCTTTGTTTGTTTGGAGAGCTCATCCACAATCGATACTTGGAGGTCGTCTCTGACAGCACCCACGGTACGCAGTTGGCCTACTCTAGGACATGATATCTTTACTATTCCTTTTTAGGGCCATCAAGATAACTCCTTTTCTGGGGTCTACTAGTTTCATTTTGAAACCTGTTCCGTTAAACGGCTTTTTCTTGAATTTCTAGAAGATTATTGCGTTCTTCAACAATCTTTTGGTATTTTATTTTATCAGGGGCGTCCCTTTCATGAACTGTTCAAACTTTCTCATTCCTGGCAAATTTAACAATAACAACAGAAGCCCGTTTGAACTATACCCTGAGAAGTGCCGATTGTTTTATCTTACCTCGTGCAGTGTTGCCTGTGGATGATTTGAAGTACCGGAACTACCAGCGTCGGGACTACCTTTGTGTCGTAGGATGGTGTATGTACAGCCTGTTTTGACACATTTATGCATTTTTAAAATAGAATTTCCGCAAGTAGGTCAGAAAAAAAAGGTCAGCCCCGATAGAGCCGCTATACAGGGGTAAGGTGAAGAATATGACGGATCCTCTGCAAAGACATCCGAAGAAACTCTTTATTGGCACGAGTTATGAAAACCGCGCACACCACCACTGAAAATTAGGAATCCCGTGTCTATGGTCAAATCGCATTGTTGAAGGTTAAGCTGTTGAAAAGTAAAGGAACACCTCAGCAATTCAACCTGACCTTAGCTGGTCATCATTGGCACAAGGCACGAGATTAGCTGTGGGGATCATTTCCCACCCGGCACCCACTTGATATGGGGATATTTTTCTGGCATAAGGGTGCCTACTTTGCAATTTTTTTAAAAAAGGAAAAAATGAAAAATTTTTTGCGAAACTTAAGAAATTTTTTTTTCTAAAAACTGTTCGATAAATTTTTATAAAAACAATAAATCATATCAGATAGCTAAAAGCTAAAAAAAAAAATTAGAAAAATAGCTTTTTTATATTGACCATGTTTTTTATGCCGAAGCAGCTAAAAACCTTAGTCTTGTGTAAGAAAATATTCAAAAATATATTTTTTAAATTTTTCAAAAATTTTATATTTTTTTAAAATCAAACCACATGATCAATAGCTATGAAAACTTGGAACCTTAAAGCTCTTTACCACCATCTAAGATATTAAGAAATATTTGGTTCAAAATGTATTCAAAAATAACGGTACATGCCATTCAAATGTTGAAAAACAGTTATTGAAAATCAAAAGCGGCGCAAACGTTTTTTAATAAAAGTTTTTTCGTCTCGTTGCGCTGACAAAAGGAGTGTCATTGAAAACGAGTGTATGAACCGAAAACGATGTTTAATTTTGTAAATTTTTTACAAATGATCAAAAGTTTTTACAATCTTTGGAAACTATGGTATTTTTTACCTTAATTTTTGGTCATGCAAAAACTTGGTTCTTTGAATATTATACGTGTTTCAAGCTTGTTTGATTTTATTCCTGTACTGGAACTTGCTTCACTATCGAGAAAGTATAGTTATCAGTAAAAGTTCCTGAATCAAATCGTTAGCACCGTCCAAACGGTTCTTTTAGGATTTTTTTCTCTAACTTGGTTTAGCTGCCATGAGAAATTTTCTGAAATGAGACAATGATCCGATGTGCCTATAGAAGAGGTGGAACAGTTATAGTGTATTTATCAGGGTCACAGGTAAGAATTGAGTCTAGAGTGTTGGTAGTCTGGCTTGAAACGTTAGAAATTCGAGTAGGCTCGTAAATGAACTGAGTCAAATAAAATCTTATAATTATAGAAAAACGTAGCGTTGTGTACACTGAAATCGCCCTTAACTACGATTTCGATAGCGGATCTAATTGATTAGAAGTCGAGTTATGTTCTTTCCAAATTTTGATCTCTGATCTAACTGAAAAACTTACTGTACCTCGAAAAACACATTTTACGAAGCATAATTAAGGCTCATTATGGTCTTCTCTTAAAACTAAAAAAAAAACGCTTCTTTATTTTTCATAGATTTAAATGTACGTACTCTCTAAGCCTTTATATATTTTTCTGTTTTGTAACTGAAATTTTAAAGATGAATGTTCAAAATACAAAATGGCATTCAAGTAAGTGAAATCTTTTATTTTCATTTTTCCCAAAGAAATGAAACAAAACGCTTGTTATAAAATAATAAATCCTTATTGCAGGCAGAAGAAATGCTTTCCGTCAAAACTTAAAACTCAATCAATCTACTCTCTGGTACCTACTCTTGTAAATTGTCCAAGGATTCTATTATTTTTTCCTCAACTCATAAAAATAATCCTTTTTGTTGTCCTCGCCAACTTTTTGATCCATCTCTTTTTTAATATCTTTTGCCAGACAAAGCCATAGACAATCACAAAAGCAAGTTGAATCCCTTAACATAAAAGTCATATTATATCTGATGGAATAAAAATTTCCGATGAAAAGAAAAGGAGAAAAAAATCCTGGAAATTGAAATGGAGGATTTTTTCTAGTACGTATATAATTATTGTTATAAGTGAAGACATAGAAAACAATTCCGTTAAAGTTGTCATTCCCATTACACTGATTGTTTGGTTAAAAAAAAAGAAAAAAAAAACGCCGTTTGTCTTTTCTTTTCATCAACATTTTATGGAGAAATTCACGGAAATTGGAAAAGTTTTCTCACATCATTATCATTGATGTAGAATTTGGGGTTGGAATCCCCTTTTTTTTTGCTGACAACAAAATTATGGTACTCGCAAGAGTCTAGTTCAAAAAGGTATAAAAAAAAGTCTAGCGAAAGTCATTATTTTGTTGGTCCCTGATGAAATTAAATGGAAATATAGGTATTTATTTTTTCTCTTAACTTGAGGTTAATATTAAAGTTTCAGCTTTTTTATGAAATATACTCTACGGATTCGATGATTTTTTTTTTCATTATGAATAAAACGTATATCTACATTTGCATCATTGCCGATAATTACGTACGTCTTTTGAGTTTTAGGAAAGAATTAAGACGTTACAATGTTAACCAAAATTACTTTTTTATAATAAAGGCAGAACGAAAGAAAAAAAAAACGCACTTCCTCTTGTATCGAAGACTCCATTTTGTTGCTTTATCCAAAACAGGAACAAGAAAAAGTCAAAAAAGAATTTTTTTCCCACTCATAGGGCCTTGTGAATAAAAAAAAGCTAAAGCTGAAACTTGGATTTTTAAGTAATAGCTTGATTTTTAGTGAATAAAAATAAGCTTAAGCTAGCTAGTGAAAGATGTTTTCTAGTAATAGCTATTTTAAAAAAGCCAAAGCTAAATTCATTTAGTTTTAGCTTGTTTTCCTAGCTTAAGCTTCAATTTGTGTGAATAAAAATAGCTTAAACTAGAATATTATAGTTAAAGCTACAAAAATTTCAAGATTTTTTCGACCTGTCTAGAAAGCTTTGACTAGTTCTTATTTTCAGTATTAACTTGTGCGAGTTGTTAATTTAACATAAGGGAATATCTCAAAAAATAGGACTGTGAACGTATAGACCCAGAAACTGAAATACGAAATGTTAAAAACATTTTTTAGCCGAAACCAATAGTGTCCCTGTAGAACAGATAACAAATTGAGGCAAAAAAACCTTCCTTTCAGTCATATGTACCAGTTTTAGCTAAAGCTAACTAGCCGAAACATGTGAATAAAAAAACACCTTAAATTACGAAGCTTAAGCTAGAATTTTCCAGCATAAGCTATTTAGCGTTATCATTTTTTTATTCACATAAAACAAAGCTTAAGCTAGTACTGTCTAGCTTTAGCTACTAGTAAAAGCTATGACTAGTTGGCTTTAGCTTCCTCCAAAAAAAAGCTTTAACTTTTTTTTTATTCACAAGACCCATAGTAAACTCTCCCCTATGCCTTGTGTATAATGACTTTTTGGGAATCGACCATTTTCTATGATGACATTAGGTGTGCAGAATGTTTCTTAAAATTAATTAAACAATGGTGTCCTTCCTTCCAATTTTCGCACTAAAGCCACCAAGAATAATGATCTCGAAATCGTATTTCATGCTCTTATTACACATTTTGGGTCTTGTGAATAAAAAAAAAGTTAAAGCTTTTTTTGGAGGAAGCTAAAGCCAACTAGTCATAGCTCTTACTAGCAGCTAAAGCTAGACAGTACTAGCTTAAGCTTTGTTTTATGTGAATAAAAAAATGATAATGCTAAATAGCTTATGCTGGAAAATTCTAGCTTAAGCTTCGTAATTTAAGGTGTTCGTTTTTTTATTCACATGTTTCGGCTAGTTAGCTATAGCTAAAACTGGTACATGTATGACCGAAAGGAAAGTTTTTTTGCCTCAATTTGTTATCTGTTCTACAGGGCAAGTATTTTTCGGCTAAAAAATGTTTTTAACATTTCGTATGTCAGTTTCTGGGTCTATACGTTCACAGTCCTATTTTTTTAGATATTCCCTTATGTTTAATTAACAACTCGCACAAGTTAATACTGAAAATAAGACCTAGTCAAAGCTTTCTAGACAGGTCGAAAAAATCTTGCAATTTTTGTAGCTTTAACTATAATATTCTAGTTTAAGCTATTTTTATTCACACAAATTGAAGCTTAAGCTATTAAAACAAGCTAAAACTAAATGAATTTAGCTTTGGCTATTTTTAAATAGCTATTACTAGAAAACATCTTTAACTAGCTAGCTTAAGCTTATTTTTATTCACTAAAAATCAAGCTTTTACTTAAAAATCCAAGTTTCAGCTTTAGCTTTTTTTTTATTCACAAGACCCTTTATCTCGAAAAAATTGAAAAACAAATATCTTCCTTGACTAAATAATCTTCTTCTTCCGTGACCTTAAGCAGATTGTGAACAGAGGCTCACTCAAATTATGGACGTTCAAAAATTCTTGCATACGTCCTTACCTAATTACAAAACCAAATTCAAATAACCGATGAACACAGTGTTGTTCCTCTACGTGTCGACTTTGATTGTCTACATTAATGCGTAGACAATTGTGTCGACAATGTAGACAATGTAGACAATGTACACAATCAAGACAAAGCATGCCAAGCCAATCTGTCATCTGTCATTCTTGATTTCTCTGTCACATTGTTTAGTCATTTAAGGTGTTGATTTAAGTTTCTATTCAAATATTGCCTCTTTGTGAATAAAATATGTCTGGTCTACGAAAAAATAAAGGTTTCGATCAATTAGGTTTTCTTTGAATGAAAAACAATAACAAATATGTATGTTTACATAGTATTTTGTACAGTATAGCGATAGTTGATTTTTTGTTCCTTATGTTATTCATAATAAGTTTTTTTTTTCTTGAAGACTACAGGTTTTGTTTCAGTGTTCGAATAAATACCATTTCTGATTGAAAGATTGGATTAATATCTATAAAATCTGTTTTAATTTTATGATTTATTAGACGAAACATAATAAAAAAATTTAATGTCTACGTTGTCTACATTGTTGACATTGACATGTAGACAATCATGAATTGTCTACGTTGAATTGTCTACACGTAGACAATCGTGTAGTCTACATTTTTTGTCTACATGGTACATGGAACAACACTGGATGAACACGCTCCTGAAAGTACAGTAAGAAAATCCCAAAAAAACCGCATTTATTCAAAATATGGTATCCATCTTCAGTTGTTACAGCAAATGACAGAGAATTAAATTCGAGTTAAAATTAAAAAAAAAAGTGTGAGTGCCAGGACTCACGGTTAAGCTGTGTAAACATCAACGTTCGTCCGAGTGCCGAATTTTTGTTATCGAACGTACCCAATAAACATACAATGCAATCCTACTAGTTTGCGACTTTAGATATATACCGATATAATCGATAAAGTACTTCGCTTTTGTATGGGCATTTACACACCAATACGCCGACGTAGAAGTACATGCCAAAATCAGCTGTGAAATGGTAGAGCTGTAAAATTATAAATGAAAAGTGAAAATGACCGAAAAATATTTGAATTTTAATGTTTCAGAACCACTTTTTTATGTTGATCAGAGCTTTATTGAATTGTTGCTTAAGGAGATTGAATTTTACTCTTGCTTTTTCAGGCGATTTGTAAATTTTAACAACTAAAACCGAATAACATCATAAAAAATTGTTTCGACGAACTAGTTCGGTCCTTTTTACACGCCATTTCGGCATACTACTTCGATTCCCAGAGTTCGCACTGCTATGTCGACACATATTCATTTCACCCGACCTAAAAACCTTATCGACAATATGCTTCGATGAAATAGTTCGTGGCATGTGTTAGGAGTAAGTGGACTCCGCTACGTAACTTAGTTTGTTTGACTTATGTTTAACCAGGGATGTTGCTTGTGACAGCATTATATTTTTACACTTATATTCAAACAGAGATGTTATCTGATAAAAAATAGACTGTTTTTACACGAATCTGATTTTAATCTCTGTTTCTCTTTTGGCTTCCTTTCGAGTGCATCTGTGCTTTTAAACACAGCGATTTTTAATATAAGTTAACTTTGTTGATGCGAAAAGGACTCATCTCTTCGCACTCCTTACTCTACTCAGTTAAGCGAATTGCACTGAGCGAACGCCAAATATAAAAAAGAAAACCACAAAGAAGAATGAACGATAACTCCGCATTTTTCTCAGCAATTGTAAATGTATTAATGAAAAAGTCACACGTATAGATTGAATGAAGAAGAATGCTTGAAGAAAAATCAAAATCTTTACAATCTAGCGTACTGCATAGAAATATTGTATATGCAAGGTTGATGATTGATCATGTATTTATTGGTTCATTTGTGTATAGTACGTCGAAGAGATGAGAACACAGCACAGCATAATAAGCACTGATTAAAATATTAAAACATCAAACGAAAATTATATGATGAAATGGACAGAAAAAAGTCGTAGTCATCATCCAGTTCATGGCTTGACAGATGGAGAACGATCTATATTTTGATATAGTGAATGCTAAAAGTATATTTTGATATAATAAAGAATATCTAATTCGATAATTAAAATAATTATATGGTATGACAGATAAGGGACAAATTAAATTTTGACGTATCGAGAATATTTCATAGCAGATGTCAACTGATTGCCCTGAAGAACAATTTTTGATTTTTTGCGAGCATAAAATAAAATGTTATCGCCCTTCAATAACGTGAAGTGGATGTTTTAGGACATCAAATGAACCCCTTATGAAATTTTACACCAGTTGATTTGTCTTTCGTCTTTTTTACATATTTAGGTCTATTCGGCGAGAACATTTATTTTTCTATTCTGTTATTCTGCTATGAATTTCCATACAAATGTTTGAACTGTCAACAAATCTTTTATAAATTTTAATTTTGGTATTCAGCACGCTAAAATCTGTTATAAGATCTGCTAAGAAAACTTTTATGAACTGTCAAACGTTCGAACATAGAAAAAATCTTTTACGAATAGCATTTTTGGTATTCACATTCAGCATGCCAAAATCTGTTATAAAATCTGTTAAAAATCATAAAAAAATAAAAGACAAACTTCTGTGACTTTTATCATAAAAGACTTCAATAAGTACACAGGTGCATCAAGTAATAATGAATATTTATCTTTTATTTCGTCAATGAAATGTTCTTTAAAGGAGACAAATGAAAGAAAATATATCAAAACACATATCATATAAACATATAAGTAGAGAATGGTCATGGTATTCCCAGAAACATATGAGATAAAATCGTGTTCCATTGTATGAATACCCATAGTGTGTAAGGCTAGGCGCGCACATTCGATTTTTAGTTGCACTACTGTAGCTTATAGAAAACAGATGAGCTACTTAGTTGAATGTCCGCGCAGGTGCATATAATTATATGTTACACCAAATGGCCTTAGGCTAGGCGCGCACATTCAATTTTTAGTTTCGCAACTGCTTGGTTCGAGCAACTAAAAGTTTGTGTTTTGATACAAACTAAGCGATTGCCTAAAATGAGTTCGCTATTCTGTGTAACACATAATTATATGCACCTGCGCGGACATTCAACTAAATAGTTCATCTGTTTTCTATAAGCAACCAAAAAGTTGTACAACTAAAAATTTAATGTGCGCGCAATCATTTAGTTTGTGTCAAAACACAAACTTTTTAGTTGCTCGAACCAAGCACATTCGAAACTAAAAATTGAATGTGCGCGCCTAGGCTAAGAGTTTACTTTTTTGTTCGTCATCCATTTCAATTATGTCAGATGAAATATTTTACATAATCACAGCTGATTATGATAACAGATTTAGTTCAGTTTTATAACAGATCTCGTTTTCGAAGTAGCATAAGGCCAGGCGCGCACATTAAATTTTTAGTTTCGCAACTGTTTAGTTGCTAAAATGAAACATATGGGCTTATATGGGACACTGCGCACTTAAAGCAACTCGATTCGAGCAACTGAAAAGTTTGTGTTCTGACACAAACTAAACGATTGCCTAAAATTAATTCGTAATAGTTGAGCTGTTTTCCATAACCGCAAGAGAGAAAAGAGTGTGAGCGTGAGTAAAGAGTCGCCAGTGCGCGGTTCTCTTTCAACTGGTGATTAAACTATTTGATTTCGATCACAGTTGCCAGTGCGCGGCTAGCCTAACAGACTTTAATAAAAATTCGAACCTCTGAATACCAATCATAAAAAATCTTTTAAGGTGGAAATCTTTTATGATTCATAACAGAAAATCTATAGCAGAATAACAAATGTGGCAGAATAGGCCTAATTGGTCGAGAGGTGAAGAAATGTTGAGGGATTGAATTAAGTTCTAGCCAGCAATGGAAAGTAATAAAATCGAGATTGCAGTACTCAAAGTCTCCAATGTAAACACAATGTCGTAAGTACGCAATAGTTACAATGTAAACATGGTGTTAAATGCAATCGTCGGTAAGGTAGCTTGCTACACGGAACGTGTAACCGTAACGTGTAACCGTAACGTGTAACCGGAACGTGTAACCGGGACTTATAAGTTTTACACACGTTTTCAATTCACTCTACCGCCGGGAAAGATGTTTACACATCAAAAATTAACTAAAATTATTTAAAAAAAATAAATGACTGAATCGCTTGAACTTGTACCTATGTTTGATAGAAAATTAAGAAAACGTGTGTTATTAAGATAAAATGTTCACAACCATGAAATTAATTCATGTTAATTTAAATTCAAATAAATCCTAAAGTAGTTTGAGCTGATTCCTTAACCTAATACGAATCGTTGGTACGTTTTTTGAATAATTTCTTATATATAAGATTTTTAAAACATTTTCAAGAAAAAAATTTGAGATACCAACTTTACCGTTTTTGAGACGTCGAATTTTTCAAAAACCCAAAAAATATATTTGATAGAATTTTGATATGCAGATTTTTCTTAACCTTTTAGAAACTTCTGCACAAGATAATTCTTAAAAATCCGTTATGCCGATTTCATTTTAAAAATAAATATTTTTTTTTACAATAAGTACTCGTATACTATCAGTCAAGAGTTAATTTGAATTATTATTTAAATTAAATTTTAAACAAAAAAACTTCAATTCGAATTCTAGAAGGAGAATTCGAAATAAAACAACAAATTTTGAAAACGATTATTTTACATTTGTTGTTTTCAGATAAGATAACATTTTTTTGTACATCTTGAAGATAGTATTGAAAAACTGTTAGCTGTCAATCTTCAAAAAATCGAGCGTGTTCTCAAGTTTTCAAACAAAACGAAATTTGATTTTTTTTTTTAAATTCAATTTTTTCTTGACAATTAAAATACACAATCCTATTCTAACTTTTTTATACGGTTTTTGAGAAAATCGAAAGCAAAAAGAATGGTTCTATGCGTACCATTAATAACCATTTTCTTTTACTTAATAAGATTCTTTGATTTGTTGAAGATAGAAAATTATTTCTGTTTAAGTGGAGTGATTGAATGAAATTCAATTAAAAGCTCAAGTGACCTCAACTCCAAGGTGCGTTTCGCCCAGGTACGACAGTGGGCTCATCAGTTAAAAGATGGAATCAGGACTTTATTCAAATTAATATATATATAATGTTGTATATAAAAGATTAAAAAAAAACAATTTTTGGATTTGAAAAACAAAATTTGTTTTTTGAAAATTCAATATCTTGAAATTTCTTTTTCAAATTCATTTTCTTAAATGTGCTTATAACTTACTTGAAATTTGCATCCTATATTTTTTAGAAAAATTTTAAGGAAATTTAGCATATAAAAATAAAATTTAATAAAACTCTTCTAACGATTTTTTTTAAATTTTGTTCGCACAAATTCATGTTTTTTTTTTTATAAAATCTTATACATAAAGTTATTAAATTCCAAAGTACTTTAACATAAGTGCAAGTACGTGCGATGCAGTCTAGAATTTTGTTTTTAAAAACTGTAGAACGGTTTTCGAGAAAAAAAATATTTTCTATAAAATTTTCAAAGCAGAAATTTTTATTTTTGGTCTGAAAATTTTGGTGAAAAATCTAAAAATGTTATCTATCAAGTTGAAAAAAAAAATCGGTCTAGCCATTAAGACTGTAGGAGAACAGCGCTTTGTTCCCCTTTCACCTAAACAGAATTTTACTCCCTGTCAAAATTTTAACGTATTTTTTAAGAAATGCTTAAGACACCCAACATTAGCTTTCTAGTTGTTTTTCCGAATCGGAACCCAAATTTTCTGCAACTTTGTTTTGAATCTCAAATAAAGGGTGGTTAGATTTTAAGGGCCGATGTTGATTTTGAATAAAACACAAATTATTTAGGAACTTATTTCATTTCTTTTTATTATGGTAATATTGGTATGATTCAATTATGTATGGAACAAAATATCGGCCAAATGGCCGCCGCGACCTCGGCGGCACACCTCCATCCGGTGGTCCAAATTTTCGTTGACGCTGAGGCACAATAATTGAGGTTCTATGCCGTTAATGTGCCGAATTATCTCATCCTTTAGCTCTTGAATTGTTGCTGGCTTATCGACGTACACCTTTTCGTTCAAATAACCCCAAAGAAAGATGTCCAACGGTGTCAAATCACATGATCTTGGCGGCCAATTGACATCGCCACCACGTGCCATTGAAAAGAGCCATTGTTTCGTTAGCTGTGTGGCAAGTGGCACCGTCCTGTTAAAACCACATATCGTCCACATCCATATTTTCCGATTTGGGCCATAAAAAGTTCGTTATCATCTCACGATAGCGAACACCATTCACAGTAACTGCCTGACAGGCCTCATTTTGGCAAAAAAATAAGGCCCGATGTACGAGCTGTACGAGCATGCACTGGTGTTTTCACATTTCCTGCAGACCCGATTTGCTCAAATTTTTGGACGATTGAATTGACTGAAAAAATCACGAGGTGATTTAATAAATTTAAGGCGTTGCTCGATTGTGTATCTTTCCGTGGTTCAAATTGAGTTAGTCCGAAATTGAGAAATGTCACATGAAAGGCAGAAAAAAACTTGACGTTTAGGTTGAACCACACCTTCAACATCAGTCCTTAAAATTTAACCGCCCTTTATATTTATTAATTTCTTTTATATGTGCGATAGAAAGGTACTTAATGACAAGTTATGCATTCGTTAGCAAAGTGAGCTCCATATTTTGATCAGACTCGACATAACTAAGACGGAAAAAGTGAGTCTCGCAATTCTATCTGTCTGTTCGACTATTGTCTAAGCGGGCGTAACGTAGTCAAATTTTGGCTCGGTATATATCTTTAAGACAGATTAACTTAAAATCTGGTTGATAGCTCATTTCATAGATAAAACTATTTTCTAAAGGTCTTTACTAGGTCATTTTATTAAAAATTAAAATCGAACGAGTTATTTGATGAAATCAAAAACGCTACCTTTTTCAAAATGGCGACATTTCTCTAACCCCTTTTATCCTAAATGAGGAGAGTACCCATCTTTTAAAACTTACCATAAAACAGTATTTACCCAACGACGAATTTAGTTTAAAAACTTTTTTTTGACTAATTCTTTTATACCATAATATTAGTCCATATTTTTACTTGCGATATAGGTACTATAGGGCAAGTTCTGCATTTGGAAAAAAAATCGAACTCGAGATTTTGATCAAAGTTGACATTACGATGTCAACGAAAAAAGTGGGTCCGGCAATTCCGTCTGTCTGTCTGTATGTCTGTACCTCGAACTACAGCCTTAACTGCTGGAGGTATTTTTTTTAAACTCGGTAGTTAAGGTCTTCGTTGATTCCCTAGAGGGGAAATTGAAATTTTTTTTTTAGCTCCAAAACTAACGGTACCCCCCATACACCCGTAATGCAAAATCTTATTTATCTCGAAAACAGCTCTAACGATTTTTTTTTTTTTTTTTTTGTTTTTTTTTTTTTTATTTCAATTAAAAAAACTTACAGCTAATAACGTAATACTACATTACTAACCTTTTACAAGCTTAAATTGTTTAATTCAGTATTAATATAGAGATAACATGTTTTATTTTAATTTTTTCCAAAAAAAAAAAAAATTAAGGGATTTGTGAAAAATAAAAAATAAAATATAATTAACAAGAAACCAAAACCAAAAATCATCAGAAAAACACAACAATTTCAAGAACAAAAGAAGTATGTAATTAATATTGAATTTAATTAAGTATGGAGATGAATGACGGACCACTTTCTGTTACAATTCTTAACAAAACACTTTTGGAATTTACGTATTCGGAGCACAAAACATCAAAATCTGTAAACAGAATATTATGACATTTTTGAATTCTAATTATTGGTGATTTAAGAAGTAAATTAGTACGATGAAATGGTATTTTAAATGTTATTATGTTATTACGATTTGGGCGAGCTGGGCAGTGGATGTTTATGTTGTTCAATAAGTATTGACATTCGATTTTTCCGCAGATTATATTAAATAGAAATAATTCGTCTGTAAGACACCTGCGCTGAAACAAAGTTAGCATCTTGAATATGTTTAGCCTTTCATTATAGGTAGAATGCTGTCCTAATATTTTATATTCAAGGTATCTGGTAAATCTTTTTTGGGTGTTTTCAATTTTATCTGAATACGTGGCGTAAATAGGGTTCCAGATAGAAGAGGCGTATTCCAGAGAACTGCGAACTAGGGAATTAAATAATGTTATAAATGTTGCAGGGTTTTTAAAGTATTTTCCTACTCGGAAAATAAAACCAATGTTCCTAACAGCCTTATTTACTATATAGTTATAGTGTTTATCAAATATGAGCTTAGAGTCAAAAACAACGCCTAAATCTTTATGTTCAAAGACTCTTGATAGCTCAGTAGCGCCTAGCAAATATTTGAAATCTATAGGATCTCTCAGACGGCTAAAAGACATAACTTTACATTTATTTATGTTCAGGGGGAGAGCGTTTTTCTCACACCAATCTAACAAAATATCTAAATCTCTTTGTAGATTTATACAGTCTCTTACACAAGAAATGGTCCTATATAGCTTTAAATCGTCTGCAAACAATAAACCGTTTGAGGAAATGTTATTTAAAATGTCGTTAATATAAATTGTGAAAATGAGAGGACCCAGCACCGATCCTTGCGGTACTCCCGACTTAGGGAAGAAGGGAAGAGATGAAATATTATTCAGTACTACCTTGTGTGGTCTGTTGTATAAATATGATGAAAACCAAGCTATGAGGTGATCATGAAAACCTATTTTTCGCATCTTTTTTAAAATGGTTATATGACTAATTTTATCAAATGCCTTCGAAAAATCAGTGTATATAACGTCAATTTGTTTTGAGCTATGAAAAGCATTAGAAACATCATGGGTAAAACAAGCCAAATTTGAGACCGTAGACCGTCCCTTCACGAACCCATGCTGATTAGGAACTATTAATGTTCTCAAATCAAATGAAATTATCTTATTTAAACATTTTTCGAAGATTAGGGATAATGCATTTAGGATACATACTGGTCTGTAGTTAGAGATGTCTGAAATAGCACCATTTTTGTGAATTGGTGTTACGTATGCATTTTTAAGAACATCAGGAAACCATACTTCTTGCAATGATTTGTTAAATATATTGGAGATAGGTTTAGCAAGAATATTTGCGCAATTTTTATAAATTATATTTGGAATACCATCTGGTCCCGAATTTTTATTTCCGTCTAATGCTTTTAAAATAGATAATAACAGTTCTTCAGTGATAGTTGGCTTGTTAACAGAAGTATTGCAAATTTCAAGACTATTTTCATATGCAATTACATTGTTTGTAGTATCTGAGTTATTATAATTGTTTTGAAAGAATTTTGAAAATGACTCGCAAATATGTTGTTGCGAAGAGACATTAATATTTTCAAATTTCATTACAGATGGTATTGAGTTTGTTGCTTTTATTTGTTTAGTATAAGACCAAAAAAATTTAGTGTTAGATTTAAGATTTATTTCAGTATTGTCTAGGTATTTGTTATAACAAACTTTCAATTCTTTTTTACATTGCTTACGCAAATAATTAAATGTGTTTTTATCATCTTCCCTGTTAAATTGTTTGTATCTTTTATGAACACGATTTTTGTCTTGAAATAATTTTATGAGAGAGTGTGAGTACCAACTTGGATATTTGCTTGTTTTACAATTTTTAATTGGAGTATAAGCGCCAATGGCTTGATTTAAAATTTTGTAAAACTCAGTAAACGAATTTTCTGTATTTAAATTATTTAAGACAGTCCAATCTGTTTGACTTAAGTAAGCATTCATTTCGACAAAATTAGATTTAAAGAAGTTTCTTTTAGTGGTATCAACTTCTGCGAGAAATCTGGTAATTTGTGTTTTAAATTTAATAATTAAGGGCGGGTGGTAACGATCTATAATAGATAGAGGATCGGTGCAAAGTTGAACCGAGCAGTTATTACAGAACGAATTCGAACAAAATACAAGATCCAGAAGTTTAGCATCACCATTATGTACATTATTTAATTGAGAGAGATCACAAAATGATATTATCTCCAAGAGAGCTTCAGCCTTTGGACCAGAGAAATTAACTGGCAGCATTGTTTTTGTTGTGTAGTCAAACTCCCAATTAATCTCTGGCAAATTAAAATCACCTAAGTAAATAAGCGAACTTTTGTTTCCAAAAGTATTTACTTTATCGGAGAGGCTCTCAAATAGGTTCAAATAAACTTCCGTTTGTGTACGGGGTCTTATATAACAACAACATATATAAACTTTGTAATTGTTGCAGCCTGTTAGACAAACCCAAAGATCTTCGTTTTTTGTTTCGAAATGTGACACGCGTATAGAACGAATATCTTTTTTAATAGCAATTAAACATCCACCCCCGGATTTAAGGTTGTTGTATTGTTGAAGATCGCGATCTTTACGATAAACATTATATAAATTTAAATCAAAGATTTCATTCGTAAATATGTCGTCTGTTAAATTAGTTTCAGTAAAACAAATTATGTCATAATAAGAATTATGTATAGCTAAATTTACCTCATGCGTCTTTGTGCGAATACGATTTATATTTTGATAATATATGGAATATTCCATGATAAGTGTTGTGGTAAGAGTTGTGATACTAGCTTATAAAACCTTTTTTAGGTCGGATAATGTGGTTATATGAAAGATTTTAGTGGTGTCGTCTTTCCTCATAAAAATTTTTCCATGCTTTGTCCATAAATATTTAAAATTGTGTGTTTCCTTGTGAGTTTTGGCTTGGCTGTACAATATAGAATCTGAAAAACAAAGAAGTTCATTAAAAAGAATAGATTTGCTTAAAATATTTAAATTGTCCTTAAAGATTAATCCTAAGTCTGAAACTTTTAATTGAGTTCTTCTGGCTGCCATCATTAAACGGTCACGTATTTGTTGGTTCCTAAGTTTTACAATAATCGGTGGACACGATTCGGTGGGTTCTTGTGTATTGTTCGATTGTTGCATTTTTACCAATCCAGATCCAGAAACTTTGGCGTTCTTGGTTGGCTTGCGAAATATTTCAGTAATATCATGTTCCTCGATCGGGACATTGTCGAGTTTTGATGTAAGAAGTTTTAATAGATCCTTTAAATTCTCGGAATTTGTCTTGGGTATGTTTTTAATCATTATACCATTTTGCGTTTCTTGCCGCTCAAGTCGGCTGATGCGACGTTCCTGAAGTTCTAGTTTACTCCTCAGACCATCATTGTCCTCTTCGAGTGCACTTATACTCTTCTTATTCTCATTTACCTCGGATACCAAATTATTAAGTTGAGTTAACATTGAAGAAATAGTCTTGATGGAAGTGCTGAATAAGAGCTGCGAGGCATTCAATTTGTCGATTTCGTCTTTAATGTTCTTGAGAGCTTCAGACATGCTTTCGGAGGGGCTTTCCAACAAATTCTCCGGACAAGCTGAAGAATTGAGGTTATGACTACCTTGACTTTCTTGGCAAGTGATGCATCTCCACATGACAGCTCCAGAATTAATGCCTTTGATCACAGATTTATCGATTTTAGCACAAGTAAAGTGATGTTCTTTTTTACAATTAGAGCAAATAGCACCTGGCTTTTGTCTATTTATTGCAGAGTCGCAAGTAGAACATGTGGGTGCCATTTTATAAGATGTTAATGTGACAATTCTTTGATCAAAAAATTAAAAACATCCAAGTAAAATTAGGAAATATATTGTAGCAATCTCCTTCTTTTTGTTTTTTTCTTAATTTTTAGATTATGTATTTAAAACACACAAAAAAAAATATTTATTTTTTGTTCTTTTATATTTAATTTGTTAAAATTTATTTTTTTTTTCACGAGCTCAAATTTGACGTGTTGTTCGATTGACAGTTCTCTCTTTGATTTTGATTAAAAAAATTAGGTGTGATATTATAGACATGAACTACATTTTGGTCAACAAAAATTTTGGGGCAAAATGTTATTAACGGTACCTGTCAAAGAACCGTTTTTTTTTTTGATTTTCGACTTTCTCATTAACGGCTCTAACGATTTTAACCAAAAATATTCACCAAATTTTTTTTTGAAAAATCAATGTCTTCAAAACCTATGAACGATTATTTTTTGAAATTATTTCCTAAAATCAATATTATTAAATACTTAAAATTCGCATCCCACATTTTTTTCTTGAAAAATTCTAAAGAAATTTCTTATATAAAAAATGTATTTAATAATAAATCGATTTTTTAAAGTTTGTTGGCATAAATTCATACTTTTCTAGAAATCAGACGGCAATTTTATGCATTTGAACATTATTATCTCATTAAATCCATGTTTTATATGTATAAAATGTATCTTAAATTCCAAAGTACTTTTACATAAGAGCAAGTTCGCGCGATCTAGTCGTGCATTTTATTTTTATATCTATCGATTCTACCAAAAAAAAAGTACCAAAATGTCTTTTATGTAAAATTATATAAGCTTTAATTTTTACTTTCATATTAAAAACAAGTGAGTTTTTGAGAAATTTTCAAAAAAATTGAATTTTACCCCAATAAGAAAACTAAAGCCCAGCTCCAAATTTAGGATACTTTTAAAGAAAAAAGTTTGGTAATTATTTTTAATCTCAGATCTTCTTTGACCATGAAAAATTGAATGACTTGAGTAAAAAGAATGATGTAGAATATACCTACTTGAAGTTAGTGTCGTTGTTAGATGCGTTCGAAAAGCTATTGCGTTCGGGAAGTTGTTGCGTTCGGAAATGGTGTACGTTCACACGAACAATTATATCTTGCGATTCGTTAACACGATTTAATTTCGAAATTTTAGAATTCCTATTGTATTTTATTAAATACAATATTTTCTAGACATAATAATGATGAAGTAAACTCACTACAACTCTACGAACACAGCCATTGAGATACATTAAAATTGCGTTGAAACTTAAGAATTTTCGAAAAGAAACCATAGACCTAGTTAGGTAAAATGATCTAAGATGCAAGGCACCTTGGACGTTCATAAGGCCGAAAACAAATTTTCCGAGTTTGGTGTGTCGTGGAGCCGTGTTTCGCTATATCGATCCCATGTATTTTATATGCGTAGAAGCGTTTTTAGTAATTAGATGTGGAGTGTTAGGAAGTGGTGTGGTGTGTAGAAATCTCTCCTGTTCTGATTGCGCACTACCATGCTGTGCCGCTAAAATGTTCTTCTGTAAGTGAAATCGGAAAGATAGTGGTCGATGACAGAGAAACAACTACATATGTTCAATAAGTAATGCGAGAAAATGATGACAGTTTGCAATACAGCAAGTGTGATTAGTTTGCATTGTCAATGAAAGAACACACCACTCCTCAACAAACCACACCGGACAAGTGTGGTTCCTGCTTAAATATTCTTATTTATGGTCATCAAATAAGTAAGTAAGTAAGTAAGCATGGTCGTCAAATAACATGCATCGCAAAGACTTTACCTTATCCGTTTAGGGCAGGCTTACCCAACTTCTTTCTCTGCGTATAAAATTCATAAGTTTTTCCTAAGTATTTTCTATCTAAAACCTATTAAATCTTTATCATAATTATGTTAATAAAAATGCAAATCCCATTTTCTGTTATAAGCTTAAGGAATAAAAGGATATCATACTTTTTCAACATGAGTTTTTTTTTTTTGTAAAGAGATAAAATTAAGGCTTATAGTGGTACCTTATTTAAAATTCATAAAAACATATCAATCATAAAAAATATTAGATACCTATCCTTAAATTTACATTGAAAAGAGTCTCCAAATTAGATTTTGTATACAGAAGGTTCTCCAAAATATTAAAATGTTGATGAAAAAATACAACAAATAAAGTAATAAAATTTCAACACGGTGTTTTCGTATTTTTATTTCCACCGTGTTTCGTGTCAGTTTAGTGAAATGGTTCGACAGGGATATCTTTAAGCTTACCACAATCGCTCGAACGTGAAATTTTCGTTTTATATGCAATCTAAAGAACGGTTATATTACATCGCGTCTTCTCTCTGTAAAAGGATATCTGATTTGATTTATTTACAGATGATCAGGTATGGGAAGGTGTTATTTAAAGGTATCATACTGCTTTACCCGTTTATTGTAGTGTTTTGCCTCCTATTTTTGGATTGGGGAATCTGTGGAATTTAATTTAAAGTGGGTTCATAAATATTGTGTTGTTGATTAAATATAAGAAATTCAATTTGAATGGTTTTTTTCAGATTTAATTTTATTTGTATTTACCACTTTGGAAAAATATACATACCTTTTTCAAATCCAATTCAAAAGTACTAAGTATTTAAATTTGGTGATTTATTTAAGTATTAGGGTTAAATGGGTATGAATGGTCTACGTGGCTAAAATGGACCAACAGATTTTCCCATACTCAGTATCAACATACCTCAATTAATTTTCAGCCAACCAGTGGTGTTTTATTTTTCTTTGAAGAAGAAGTTTTTTAGTATTGAATTCGAGCTAACGATAGGGTATTTCTCTTATCTATTTACTTTTATATTCGCTTACAATTTTTTCCAGCAAGATTCACTAAAATTCAGAGTTCGAGGGAAGTTCAAATCAAGATGACTCGTTATAGGTGGGTGTGATGTTCCTTGCATTTCTTTGTCTCCTCCTTATTTATTTCTCCAATTAATTTTTCATTCATTTTGTTTTTGTCGTTGGTGATGAAACAAAATTCAATATGGCGCTGAAGAATTCACATAGAGTTAGGAAATAAAATAGGGAGCGGGTCGAAATGCTGCATTTTAAAATACTGTATGATCAAAATACTGTATCTCATAATACTGGGTGATATGCATAAAAAATAGTAAATGCTTTTACTTGAGAATTTCTAAGTAATTACTTTTTTTGATATGCATAAAAATGCAGTAAATGCTGAAAATAAAGTATTTACTTGAGGCCACAGTACTTACTTTTTTCGGATGAACTTTTTCAGTAAATACTTTATTCCGTATGCATAAAAAGTAGCAAGTACTTTTTTTCTGTAGGAATTACTTCTTTTTTTCAAAGTCAAAGGATAGCAACATGAAAATTTAAAAGTACATACTTTTTTTGATTTAAACACATAACTATGTAGCTTCGAAACCATAAAAGCTTACAGTCTTTCTCAACTGTAAGTTGAGTCTTTTCTCAAAGGATTCACGTCGCTGATATAAATTAAAATTAAGTTACTGCTGACTGTACTGAAATGGCGGAATTTGTACGCGTTAGTTCACAAAAAGTCTATAAAAGTCGAAGATCGGGTTCAGAATCAAATTTTAAACAACTCTATCGTTTTGAGAGGGAAAACGTAGATTGGTTGAGTGAATACTTCATTGGTAAGTCATTGCAAAATCGTAATTTGTAGTTTTAAAACTTGACATACCCTTACTATTTGGAGCCTTTTGTTAGTTCGCGGAAATGATGTAAAACTTTCTATTTTCTTATACGCCTGTTAACTTAAAAATATAATTTATGATTTTACAAGAAGCAAACACTTATGAAAACTGTTATATATGTATATTGCGATACTATACCAATAGGCTTCCGTTAGTTAAAGGAGTTAGTGGTTTTTAGTTACTGGCGAAGTTTTAAAACTTGCCCTTAGTCGCCAAGTTTATATAGAGTCTTATGTTGAACAAATGGTTCATATATATAATACTTTTTAAGGAGCTCAAACTGAAACAAGAGGAGGGGCAATCACTCATCAAGAAAAGATGCGAATTTTTTTAACGATACGTTGGAGATCCTGGATTTCAAGTTGGCGTTGGTGAAGATCAGAGTACTGTATCCAGAACAGTTAATTTTGTTGCAAAATTAATAAAAGACAAAGCTTCTCATTGGATAAAATTTCCATCGAGCTATGAAGAACAGCTGGGAGCAAAAAATGATTGGCTAAGCAAATACAGGTTCCCATTATGCATAGGAGCCTTGGACTGTACTCACGTGGAAATATTACAACCTAGATTTCATTCGGAAGAATACATTAACCGAAAAGGATAGATATGCTTCCATCAATATCCAGGCAACTTGTAACAGATGTTTACAAAACAACAAGAAGGGCAACAGTAATTTAATATAGGGATTAAACGGTTAATCTGGCAAAAAACTATTTGCTTACTAACCCGATAAGAAAAAAAAGTATTTACTATCAATTTCCGATGAATTCTAGTATTTACTGGGATGAATTTAGTATATACTGAAAGTATTTGCCAGTTAGTAAGTACTAAACTTTATGCATATGGAATGAAGTAAATACTTTAAATTTAACCATTTGCTTTAAGTTATAGTATTTACTATTATCTTTTACTTGTAGTAAATACTTCCGTTTTATGCATATCACCCACTGTATCTCAAAATTTTTCACCTCAAAATGACGTATGAGCATGAACAAGTGGAAATTTTGACAGATTAATTAGTTTGGTGCAATTATTTATGCAATTTAAGCCCTACCACTTTACCATCGTTTTTCATCGTTTCACAGAAGTCGCAAGTGCTCCATGCAATCAACACCAATTCGCAGAAAGTGGGCGGATACCACGCCCCCTGAATGGAAAACCTCAAATTTTCCTCTGCTTGCATGACAAGACTTACCGTTGTGCAAAATCACAAGATTCTACGATGTCGGGAAGTGCTCCATAATTTTGATGATCTGTCAGTCAGTCAGTCAGTTACGGTTTTTGTGATTTTTGAGGCCTTATATCTCAGGAAATTTGGTTTGCCCTTTGATATAATGCAATCAAATGCGGTTTTAAGGGGTAATAACTTTATTAATAAATTCGGCTGTGTAGTTAGTCTGAAATTTTCTCATTTCACGATATAAAGCTGCTTTATGACAAGTCTGTCTGTCAGTTCGACAGTTCGGCGAAAATCAAAAAATTTCATTTAGTAAAAGCTAGTCAACGGTTGGAAAACAAATGTCTCAACTGATTTTAATGAATCTGAGGGCATGTTGTAACTGAAAAATGGGTCCTTACAAAACATTGAAAAATGAAAATTTTTAAAAAGTGTATACCTCTGTGCAGTTTTAGTTATCGGAAGAGGTTTACAATTTCTACTAACACTTATAGAAAAGTTCATGCAATTTCGTCTCTTTTGTAGGACTGTTTGATACTGCAATACCACTGACTAACCTCAGAAATCTATCTAAGAAAAAATACATAAGCATTTCCTGCATAATAAATCTCTGAAGACGAGGCATCATAACCATGGAAAAGGAAGAGAAAATGAATAGGATTTTTGTATGCTGTGATTTATTCCATTTGTAAATTGGTCACGACATCGATGAAAGATCAACTCAGCCTTAATGTGTTTCTCTTTGACTACACGCACATACTGAGTTTATTTTTTCCTCCCCAAGGAATTCTTTCTCATAACTAGAATGTGTACCACAAGGGCCTCTTTGACTTATTTAATTAAATCAACGAACAACAGAATTACTCATTAGGGATACAAAATTAATTGGAAGTATTAAAATGATACGCATTTCCGAGATACATAATTCCATAATAAACTCTTTGGATATTGCGTCAAATTACTGTCCCTTTATCACTGATAAACGGGGAAACACATAGTTGTGTACAATAGGGGGAAGGAATTTGAATTTAATAATTCATTTGAAGTAGTACTCTTGACATAATGGTTTGTGCGTTGGACTCTCATTCAGAAGGTCTTGGGCTCGATTCTCAGCTGCTGCAAAAAAAAAATGACAAATCCTGTAAGAGTATCTCTTGTCATGAAAATTGGTGCTCATTAGGAGTTCGGAATCGGCCGAAAATTGTAGGTCCTCTGAATTCCTGGTAGCATTTAAATAGGAATTGATTTTTATTTATTCGAAATATGTTTTCGGTGGAATTAATTTAAAAAAAAATCGATTGTTTCGAGGTATGGAAAACTGAAAAACCGATTTTAACTTAAGGCAATATAAAACAATAAAGCATGATCTAAAGCAGCCGTCGGCAACCTTTTCAATTAGTCGGGCACAATTTTGATATCCCAAAGTTCAGCGGGCACCACCCAATGAAAAATCAATTTTTTAATATGGCAATAATATCAATTCAAATAAAATTTATTTCATTTATTTTTTGAATTCAATGTAAAATTTGACATTGCAAGTTTTTGTCAGCTAATTCATTATAATTTGACACATAATTCGAATTGGCAGTTTTTAGGCATTGGTCCAAATGAGCATCTATAAGGGTCGTTCGGTACTTCGATTTTATGAACTTCAAATATGATAACACACATTCGTAAAAATATGTGGATGCGCGAAGAAAGCTCAATTTTATAGCACAATTTCTTAATATTGGATAGCTACATTTGTTAAACAAACTTCAGAATTTTTCATCGTGATGATATTACTTTAATTCGATTTCATTTGTCATTTGTCATTTATAATTTATACAATTTATTTATAATTTATATATT
This sequence comes from Philhelius festivus, assembly GCA_963931855.1. NCBI lineage: Eukaryota > Metazoa > Arthropoda > Insecta > Diptera > Syrphidae > Philhelius > Philhelius festivus. The sequence goes on along the minus strand of OZ007557.1, from coordinate 84,319,037 downwards.
TATAATATTTATAACTTCCAATTCTAGGTTCTCTTTATTTGAAATATCGAAATAGCTTGCAATTTTAATAGCATTATCGTCATCCAGTTGGGTAAAAGGCTTAATGAAGAGTATTACAATTTTTTCTAAATTATTGAAATCTTCACATCGGTTATTAAATCATTTAAAATGTCATTTTGCATAAATTATAAAGTATTAAAAAATTAGTCTTTTGGAATGATAATACATCTGAAATGTGTTTTAATGCGGGCATCTCAAGATTATCTCGCGGGCATCTTGGTGCCCGCGGGCACTTCGTTGCCGACTCCTGATCTAAAGTCTTAAGTTGATTGGGTGAGCTAAGAAAATTGGCAATTCTGCAAACGGCGGATTTAATAGAATTTTTCAAATTTGAGGAAGACAAAGTCCCCAAAAAATACTTAGTGTCTTGAAAAAAGTACTACTGTGTTCGGAATGCTTTAAAATTGTAAATCAGTAGTTGCTAGCCCTTCGTGAGTTGTCGTGACAATTTTTCAGTCACTTAGTAGCCACTGATCGCGATATCTGGATGTATAGTGATGAAATTATTGCCTGAAGAAGTAGGCTAAGTAAAATAAGTCTTGGACATAACCATCAGAAGTTCGGGGTACGGCGAATGAATTCAATGGAGGGAATTAAAAGGAAAGTCCCAGATCTCAAGTAATCTTCTCTGGAATACCTAGAACTAGGGTCAAATGAGATTAAATACTAGCTGGAAAAGGTTTGGGAAGGATAAAACATAAGCCATGGTAGTTCTTATATCCTCGCAGTTGGTTACTGCTGGCATCGGTTTATCTGGCTTTGTATCCCAATGGCCGCTCTACACGATGGGCCATCACGATAGGCAATCGCATTGATATGTTTTTGGCGCTGGAATAATGAGATAATGACGTTCCTCAGATGTAAGCGGAACTTAAGCGGATAATGTTTTCGTAGCATGAACATGGACATTTTATACACCAGGTGCTACTCAAAAGCTTGAGTCTGTCTTTATGTCATATAAGGAATAATTTTTTAATACTTTAGGTTCTTCCATGTAGTTAGCTAAGCGCAAGTTACAAACCTACATTGAGAGGCACATCATGAGTGCATGTGTAACTGGTTAGTATAGTAAGTAAAATAATGTAAATCGAGGATATGCATCGGAAAAGATCATAAATGATGCGGATCAGGATCGGTCATGAAAAATCGACTAATAAACCAAGTTATTAACTTAAAGCCACCTTGCTGTGATGCACATAACAGCAAAGTTGTTGAGCCTATCAATGTAAAGTTTTATGACCTCCTAGATTAAGGCTTTGGAAGCTATCTGTATTGCAGAGTCTGTAAGCAAAGCCTCCATTACACACAATAAATAACGGCTTTTTTTTTAAATCTCGTAATGCAGTGATAGGTAGGAATAGTTTTCCAATAATACTCGTATAAAGGTTATACAAAGTAACCTGGTGCCCTTGTGATGGTCAAAATAGCCAAGGTAAGTACACGTTTCAAGGCGCAAACGTCGACCCTAACCTTCTAGTCCCGGAAAATTAAGAGCTCGATGAAAAGTTTTTTGATGCTGGATGCCATAGTTGGCCTGAAGTTGCCAGAGTACCTGACCGTGAGGCTATGTGCAATGCCTCACGTCATAGTATCGCGAAATCATCAAATAAGCTGCCGAAATGAAATCAAAATAAGGTACCACTTATGGTACCACCAAACTTTTTAACTTAAAAAAGCAATAGAATATATCCATGAGAATATGAAGCAGCTGTCAAGAAACTGTCTGCTGACCTAAAGACTGGAAAGCAGGCTCTTCCAAACAGCAAATGCAACCTAGTCACTAAACCATAAAAAATGACACATGTTTCCAAGCAGTATTTGAATCAACTGTTAAATGGCATCAATTGATGATTAACCAGTCCCACATTCCAGTATAGAAGATATAGACTAAGCTATAAAAAAAACATGTACCAACTAATCCTCTAAAAAAAGAACTTTAGAGGCAAATCCTTGTTCAATGCCGGATATAAGATCTTACTCAAAATGCTTTGAGAGAATCTCCTGTTGTGTTGCAATACTACAACTTCAGAAAAATCAGTAAGGCCAACATTAAGGCAACAGCCCAAAACTTTACAATAAGATCAATTCTAGAAAAGAGCAAATAATTTCAAGTCAATATTCATCACATTCTTAAGGGTGGGGCAAATACAAGTTTGTTTTTAAAAAAGCAATAACATTAACAAAATTAAAGTTTGTACATGTATTATGGCTTTATTAGTGATAGCAAACATTCCCAACAACGTCGGAAAAAACTGATCCAGTTCTGCCACATGTCATTGGAAAATAATTCTTCGTAATTGTCTACAACAAACACAGGTTCTCGGCAAAGTGCTGCGCTATCATGTGACTTCTTCAATCTCGTTCTCTAGAATATAGTGTACGTACAGGTTAGGCGTAAATACCGAGGGATCTTTTTTAACATATCTGCCCAACTATTGGAGACAGATTATTGACATGTTCCATACGCCAACGATCTATATGGGAATTCTGCATAGCGATTGAAAATTAGGCAAAACGCCACTATTGATAGAAACAACTTCGAAGAAGTTAAGGAGTTCAGCTTCTTCGGAGTTAATATTAAATCTGACGCAGAATTATCCTAGACAGTAGTACACTTTTGAAAAACACTCATGCTACTAGTCCTCATATACCAAGGCTCGTAGTGCTAGACGCGCTGATTCCTTTGCGAAGACTCTTTCAAATTAAAAATTCTTTGACAGATATTTGGACTTGTCTGCGAGAAAGTCGAATGGAGGAGAAGATACAACCATGAACGTTATGAGCTATACTAAGATATGCCCAGAAATTCAACTGCCAACAAATCAAATGGCTCAGCCTCATCGATCAATGGACAACAATGCTCTAGGTGTGCAGAGAGTCTTCAAATTCCAGTTTCAAGCTCGCGGCAACAACGAATGCCAAACCTCTATTTTGAAATCCAAGTAATCAGAAATGCCAGAGTGCTTGGTCTAGATTACTGGAAACAGCGCGCTCAGTGTCCTTGAAGATGGAAAGATGTCGTATCTTAGGCAACAGCTTTAGATAGACCGTGAGTATGATAGTAAGTAAGTAAGTATGTTAGAAGTGTTGGATCATACGATTGATAGAAAATAGTAGTGCGTTTCAATTTTTTGGAACCTTAGGTGTCTTCCTAGATTTTCGATACGTTTACGTGTTTACGAACATTTTATAAAGACTTGGATTTTATTGTACTTTAATTTGCTGATTTTTTGGTACTATCGAAAATAGATGGAAAAATTACGGTGTACCGTATCTCAGTACGGTAGTGATATCGATTTTAATCGATAGTACGAGTATGTCAAGTTTTATTGCAGAAGAAGTTAGTATCCGTATATTCTGTATAAAATTTTGAGAATACAGAAATCGGAAAGAGAAGTAATGGTTCAATACTTAAATATATTTTTCGCACACTACAAGTCATAAAGAAATGCTGGAAACTATATTTCTACTAACTTAAATTCAAGATCATGATTTCTTCAGAAACATGTAAATATTGGTTGGTTTTCTGCAAACGTTTAACATTTTCTCGTCAACTTAAAAATCTGGTTAAATCTGACGAATAATCACCATGTTACCGCTTATCTGTTTTATCGTAAAGTATAGCCAAATTTTGGTACTCGTTCGCCTTTTTATTTTCTAAATACATTTTTGTTGAAGTTTTCTCACCTTTGAAATAAAAACTGTTAACGAAATTGCCTTTTTTTTTATAATTAACTCGCACTCAAGGGATTATGACTACCCTCTAAATGTTGGTTGAACACAGTGCGAGCATTTAGGAAACAGTGGGAGGATTGAGTAGGAGAAACCGATGTACATTCGTCTTAAATTTCTGGACATTGAAATGGGGAGGAAAAACAGAGTCGGTTAAGGAATTCCACATTCGAGTCGTACGGCAAAAGAAAGAATCTCTGTACTTAACTGTACGTCCAAAGTTTGGCTCAAGGGTATATTGATGAGCATTCCCTGCGGCACGAGTATTACGGTGAAATTTTTTTAGGGGGAGAATGCAACTCGCTATTTCAATAGAACATTGTTTATAGAAATAACGATAAAACAGTGATAGACAAGAGACATTTCGACGATGTTCTAACGAAACAATTGTTTCGGAAATTACTCTGTCACCTATCAGCCTTAAAGCTCTATTCTGGATTCTGTCTAGTAATTGTAAAGATGTTTTAGAAGCACCAGCCCAGATGTGAGAATTGTATTCTAGTTTGGGACGTATATAAGCCTTATAAATTGTGGCCAGATCGGAGGGGGAGAAAAAGTTTTTACATCGTCTTAGGAAACCTAAGCATTTGGCCGCATTTTTAGCAATATCCAATATGTGGTCATTCCACGAAAGGTGGTCAGTAATACTGTATTTGACACGGTTAACTTTAATATGACTTCAAGTACCAAACGTTTACTTTCTTTAAGATCTGTAATATAACAATTCCAAAAGATCCCCTCTTCACAAAAAATATTCTTCCCCATTTGTTCATATTTCATAAAACTACTATGATGTTGAAAAGGTGTATTTTTATCTCAATCTGTTAAATCAAGGATCCTCATTCATAAAATTTTCCTTTAAAAAACCAACCACTTAACTTCCTGTCAAATTCATTTATAAATTAAATCAGGACCAAGAAAATCCAACATAAGACCAACTTATGCACTTAACCTGTTACTCATATTGGTATCAACATCATCCACATCCACCACACAAGCAACATCCAACAACCATAGATACTCTTTCAACTGAGCTGATGTTGATTTTCTAAAAAGCAAAATTTAATAGTCAAAGCCCAAACTGACGGAAAAAAGGATTACGTAATTCACTTCACATAAATTGTAAGGATCCTTCCCTTCGTCGAAAGGAACCCTTCAGTTGTGTAGAAGGAATTCAAGAATGAAAAATCTGTCGGGCGTTTGTACAAAAAAAAATAATGTTTTTACCGAGTAACTTTACTTCCATAACGGAACAAGAACAAAAAAAAGAAAAAAAAAAAAACAGAACATCCCTAGTCCCTCCGGACTTCTATTCGGGTGTGAAATGAAGAAAAATTATCAATCCAATTCACGTCACGTATCTGGAACGAAATGAAGTGCTATAAGTCCTCCCGAACATAGATATACAGGACTTTCGCGGTTGATAATAATGTGCTGAGTTTCTTAGGGCAACTTCCCTCCATATCACACACAGTCGCACCCAAATTCCCAAGTACAACATATAAAGCAATAAAATACTACCCGCACCAGAGTTCTGTCACTGCAGGGATTAAACAGGGGAACTAAGCAGGATCTACTCTTCGCACGCCATATTACTTGATCCACTAAATCCACAGCAAAACGGAAATAATTGATTCATGGTGTCGTTAAAGCTAATTGTCTTTGTCACTTTTCGTCCTTGATGTCGCATTGAAGTTGACATCATCTGTGCAGATGCCAAAGTCGTCGTCGTTGTATAGTCATCCTTGTTACCATTGCCAACCCCACCACCACCGTGTCGCGCATTGTCGTCAATGATGATGACGGTATGGAAGATGGAACGGATGCGAATGACTTCCGATTGCGTTGTATTAAGGATTCGTGACAGTCACATATCATCATTTTCATCCTTTCAGTTAATAATGACAGTTGTCACAGAGGGGGCTTACATTGTTATACTCTTGGGTGTTGATTGGGAAAAGAAGTTGTTGTTGTTGTTTATTGGGAGGTCTTAGTAAACAGATGGATGAACATGGAAATTTGGCTCTAAGGTTTTGGCAGTTTTATCCTGCTTGACAACAGAAAGCCCATCGGAATTACCAAATATTACACTTCATTCAAAAGGCTTCCGCTGTTCTCTTATTTAAGCAAAGTTTTAAGCCTTTGGTTTTGTGAATAAGTAAAATTTTCATCAATATTTGTTGTGTTGGGCTTATGTATGTAAATGAAAACAAGTGTAAGATTATACTTTGTAAATATTTAATATCGGTAAAACTTGTGTACAAGGAAAAGTATGTGTCTTTGAGGTCTTTAAGTCCCTGGGGAGATGTCTACAACGGGTGTACCAAAGCTTTAAAAACTCATTCTTTTAACACATACATGTAAAGGAGTTTTCAATATTAATACACAAATGCTAAGATAGCTTAATTTTCTGAGTTAATTTGATCTTGTACGGGAGCACTCCAATAAGATGCAGAAATACCCATTTCCCTTGAATTTTGAATTGAACTGGCTTACCTAAGGTTCTGCGGTGGTTTGACCTAAAATATTTTAGGTAGTGGGTGTCAGTAATTGAGACTGACACACTTAGACCACAGTTGGTCAATTGTGATGTGAATATGATTATGTCGACTGAAATGCATCCATCCGCTATAGTACGCACAGCATTTCTGGTTGGATAGTTAAAAAATCGTTACTCGTTCGTAATCATCACCACGATACGAATGAAACCTTGGCTGAAGTTTGGACGAGTAGATAGCTATAGATTGATAGATGCTTTCATTTATTTTTTCAACTAAAGAAGTTTTCAAGTGTTTTCTATCTTTAAATTTGAATAAACAAACTATGAGTGAGATATCATTTAACTTTTATATTCATTTAAAATTGGGCCTTCTAAATGCTATTATTTATAGAACATGACATCATTGCAATGTCACTTGGTGGCGCCCATTCGAAAGCCCGATTTGACTGAATTTGACCAAAAGGCATTGATTATGTTGGTTTTGAGAGCAATAGCGGTTTAACTGATAAAGTCTTGTGATTTAAGAAAACTCCACAAGAAGAGGTCAAACGGGGTCAAATCTCACGACCTCGGTGGCCAATTCACATTGTCTCCACGTGAGATAATCATGCTCTTTCAAAATAGTTAATTGTGATACGAGCTGTGTGGCAAGTAGCATCGTCCTGTCGAAACCGCATGTCGTTAGTTTTCATGTGATCTATTTCGTGCCAAATGAAATAAGTTATAATCGACCGATAGTGTTTGGCGTTGAAGGTAATGGCCTGACTAACGTGGTTCTCAAGAAGTATGGACTGATAATTTCGTCAGCCACAGCAAACAGTGACTTTCTCCGGATACATTGAAATTGTGTAGATCTCGTGTAACCATCCCAAATTCGACAATTGTCTTGTTTTCGATTTTCTCAAAAATCGTGAAACGAATTTTGGAAAATGTTTGTAGGTTTTAACTAAATTGTTTGAGTGTAAGTATTCTGAATAAAGGTTTTAAACATTTTTTTTATTTTTAAGAAAATTCAAAATTTTTTTTCAAAACTTAATATTTCGAAAACCACATACATATGTACATACATTCGATTATTTTAAAACTTTACAATTAACACCTTTTTACTACTATCTAAAATTCATAGAAAAAAAAATAGTTCTTTTATTCAAAAAAATACCAAAGTTTTTACGAAGAACACAATTTTAAAAACATTTTTTTAAATTTCATACCAAATGTCCATCATTCAAAATAGGAACTTTAAAAAAAGCTTTTTGTAGGATCTATAATTCAAACAAAAATAAAATCCACGACTAAATCGCGCAAACATAATCTTAGGTAAAAGACTAAAAATTAAAAAATTCATTTCTTAAATGATTTAAACAACTTTTTTAGTACAACAATGCCTTATGGTTTCTCTAGCAAATATACATAAGTTTATTCAAGAACAAAAATTATAAATCATTGTAACGGACTTTTATTATATTATTTTACATGCACAAAATTTTTAAATATCACTAAGAAAAAATTTTGAAACACCAACTTTAAATTTTCTATTAATTTAAGAATACAAATTTAATTTCAAAAGATAAATATTGACCGGTTTTCGAGATATCGATTTTTCAAAAAAAAAAAAAAGAAAAAAAAATATATTATACGTTATGCCCATGATGAGAAATTCGAACAAAAATAGTTTTAGGGTAGGTAAAGTCAGTATTGTCCTTATCTAAATTTTCTACTTGCGACTTATAGGTACTACATATAAGGCAAGTTATGCATTCGTGAAAAAAACGAACTCGAGATTTTGATCAAAGTTGACATTTCAATTAGACCTAGAGCCCACAGCAATTTTTGGATGTGATTGAAAGCAAAAAATATAATTAGCTCCCACTTGAGCATGCAAGATGTTCACATTTGTAAATAACTACTAAAGGCCTATCTAATTATGCTAATTATTTTTTTGTTATTAATCACACCCAAAAATTGCTGTGGACTCTTAGTCTAGATGATAGCGAAGACTAAAAAAGTGGGTCTCGCAATTCTGTCTGTCTGTCTGACTGTCTGCCTATTTGACTACAGCCTAAATGGGTCGGCCGACTTTCCTTAAACTTGGAAGATATCATTTTTAATTTTTGACCCCAACACGTTTTTTTCTTTTTTTTCTTAAGACCAAAAATAACGGTACCTGCCATACGATTTTTTTTCGAAATTTTATAAATATTTTTTTTTCTCAGAAACTGTTCGACAGATTTAAAAAATAAAAATGCAAACAAATTTCATTTAGTTAAAGCAAGGCAATGGTTAAAACAAAAATTCCGAAAAATAGTTATTGAGGGTACCCCCGGAACCGTTTTTTTGTTTTTGATTTTCTCAAAAACGGTACAACCGATTTTGATAATTTGTTTTGCTAAAGCTCTCCAAAAACATAAATAGAATTGTGTACTCAAATTTTCAAAAAATATTTTTTTGGATTTTAAAAAAAACTTAAAATTTTTTTTTTCAAAACTTAATATTTCGAAAACCCCAAGCTATATTTTTTTTAAAATTGATAAATAATAGTTTCTCAATATACTCGTAATATACAAGATGTGAGACAAAAAAAATTATTTTACCTAAAAATAAAGGTACCTACCCCACAAATGCTAAAAAAATAAAAAAATGGTTTTCGAAAACGGCACCTAGAATTTTGATAACATTTTTTTTCTTTCAATTAATTTTTACGATCTTTAATTTAATAACAAAAAAATTTGAAATTAAGATATTACAGCTTGTACCATAGAGCCCTTTTTTCGAATTTTGAATTTCTCATTATCCACATAACGGATCTTAATGAAATTTTTTGAAGAGAAGCTTCTAAAAAGTCTTAAACACTTTGCATTTAAAAACTTAAAAATAAATATTTTTTGAATTTTTAAAAAAAAATCTATTTTTCTTTTTTTTGAAAATTCGATCTCCCCGAAATGGGTCAATATTTTTTTTCGTAAATTTATTTTTTGTTCGAACAATAATAAAAACTTTAAATTGGCGTACCAAAATTTTTTCTTGAAAGCCTTTTAAAAAGTTTTTATATAAAAGCTTTTCTTTAAGAAACCACTACAATTTTTGTTCTTGCATAAATTTATATTTGCATAGCATTCTGTTTTTGTCTCTAACTACTAAAAGAATTTAAAAAATTAATTTAATCCTTATGAACAGTTTTCTCTAATAACATTCGTTTTTTAAATGCCTAGTCTATTACATAGGAGCAAGTTCGTGCGACCCAGTCGTGCATTTTATTTTTTAAACTCAATAAAAGTTTCTCAATATAATCTACAAGATGTGAGAAAAAAATTTATTTTACCTAAAAGTAAAGGTACCTACCATACAAATGTTAAAAAATTAAAAAAAATAAAATGCACGACTGGATCGCACGAACTTGCTCTTATGTAAAAGTACTTTGGAATTTAAGATACATTTTATAAATATAAAACATGAATTTAAAATGAAATTGCTGTCTGATTTCTAGAAAAGTATGAATTTATGCAAACAAACTTTAAAAAATCGTTTTATTATTAAATAAATAATTTTTTTATATAAGAAATTTCTTTAAAATTTTTCAAGAAAAAAATGTGGGATGCGAATTTTAAGTATTTAATAATAGATTTTAGGAAATAATTTCAAAAAATAATCGTTCATAGGTTTTGAAGATATTGATTTTTCAAAAAAAAAAAAATTTTTCAAAAAAACCCAACAAATTATTTTTCGAATATTTTTATATACAATATTATTTTAAACTTAGGGGGACTCCTGCTAAAAATTTTTGGTTAAAATCGTTAGAGCCGTTAATGAGAAAGTCGAAAATCAAAAAAACGGTTCTATGACAGGTACCGTTAATTTTTTTTATTAATTAATTAATTTTTTTTACCAAAACGTAGTCCATGTCCATTATATCACACATAATTTTTTTTATCAAAATCGTTAGAGCCGTTTTCAAGATAAATAAGATTTTGCATTACGGGTGTATGGGGGGTACCGTTAGTTTTGGAGCTAAAAAAAAATTTCAATTTCCCGTCTAGGGAATCACCGAAGACCCATAACTACTGAGTTTGAAGAAAATAGGTCCAGTGGCTTAGGCTCTAGATCGAGGTACAGACATACAGACAGACAGACAGACGGAATTGCCGGACCCACTTTATTCGTCTTCGCTATCATCGTAATGTCAACTTTGATCAAAATCTCGAGTTCGATTTTTTTTCCAAATGCAGAACTTGCCCTATAGTACCTACAGCTTATATTTGATCAACATATTTCTTTAATTGGAATAATAAATTCATTTTTATCATTAACAGTATATCGCAAGTAAAAAATGATTTTCAAATCGTATTTTTCTTGAAAACGGCGCCTGGAATTTTGATAATTTTTTTTTTTTTCAATAAATTTTTACGATTTTTAATTTTATAAGAAAAAATTGAAATTAAGATATTACAGCTTGTACCTACCGAACCATTTTTTCGAATTTTGAATTTCTCATTATCGACATAACGGATCTTAATGAAATTTTCATAGAAATGCTTCCAAAAAATTTCAAACAACATTGAACAACGTTGGGAAATATTAATAATTTATTTTCAAAGAGAGTGATGCTGTGTAGCCGAAACAGTGCGTTTTTTTAAATAAAACACCCACCGCACCTGCTGTACCCAACTTAGTGCAAAACGTTCGTGAGGCTGATAATGCTAGTGGACAATACTCATGGTCCCCATCGTCGTACGGTGCACACAGACGAGAATGTGGGCGCTGTAGCCGAGATTGTGAGACTCAATTCACGAACAACAACGCGCCATCGATCTCAACAGCTCAACTTTTCACGCACTAGCCTGAGGAGAATTCTGCACAAAGATTTACTCAGCAATTAAAGGCGCATTACGATCCGCTTGAACGACGTACGTTGTGTTTTATAATTAATGGGAATGTTAGCTCTTAGTAATAAAGCGATAATACATGGACAAAAATTAATTTTGTTCATTTTATTGCCTTTTTAAAAAGAAACTTGTATTTGGCCCGTCGTAAGTAAAAATAAAAATCTTACTGAAAACTTTTTTCGAGTGTGTCCTTTTATGAGACACTATCGATTAAAAATAACCGAAGTTGTTCCGAGAGCCATTTCGTCGCGTTGAGAAAGGAGATCAATTCTTTGATCTTCATTTCCGAAAGCCATCAATGTCGTCAAAAAACAGCCCTTCATAATTTTTGTGCCCTAAATTTGGTAAGAGCAAGGCATTTGTAGACGAAATGGGGGACTGTTATGAGGAATACCTAACTTCACTGCATGCCTGGGTCTGCATATAAGATCACTGAAAACATACGTGCTATAGAATTTCAGTCACTTTTGCAGCGACCGAACTTAGTTGTAGTTATTGAAGTAAGCTTACAAAAAGTTACTGTTGAAGCGTTACACTAATGTGAAGTTTGTTTTGGGGCCCAAACCTAATATCAGCATATGTTTTTCGTAATAGGGATCAATAAATATTTCTGCGCTGCATATGTCCATATTATAAAAAACAGGCTTGCCATTCTGGCCATTAATGAAACTCAGGTGGGAAAAATTCTGATGAAATATATGTACTATAAGTATATTATCACTCCCAGGGACATCCGGCCATTGTGTCATAGCTGTTGGAAATTTTTGCATGACCAAAAAGCCACAGGACTCCGCTTCCAGATATTTCAATAGCTCAGTCGCTACCAAGCTCCAAAGGAGAGGAGATAGACTTCCGCCTTGGGCTGAACCTCTACTAACACATCTTAATTTTGAAGTACTAATCCTTCGGGTCAGTATTTGATAAATCAATTCACCAAGCGAATTATATCTACATTCAGAGTTGACATTGCAGATATGTCAAAATTGTTGAAGGCGCCTTCTACAATATTCTACAGTTTTCGCACCAATATTTGCCAAGCTGTTTCCACTGATTTCTCTTTACAATATGCAGAATGAGCTGTAGACAAAAGTGTCGTATAAATGCTTGTTTTAAAATGGATATCGATCAATCCTTCGAAGATTTTGAGGAGGAATGATTATAGACTGATAGGTCTGAGATCTTTGGTGCTTACGTGGAAGCAGTTGACTATATTAAAATAACTTTTACTGCTCTCCGTGATGACGGAGCTTAGTATTCAAATAAATAATAATAAATACTTATTAAGTATTTTGCAGTAATTATAAAGAAAACGAAATTAAAAATTTAAATAATGCGCTTCTTAAGCAGTTTCCAAATCAGCATCGTTGATCAATAATATTGAGGTGTTCATGTGTATAAAAATATGTACTTCTCAAACTTTGTATCCTTACCAAAAATATCTTTGAACCACAAGAGGCGTTTGAACAACATTTTAATCCTCGATCTACAGAAGAAGTGAACAACATTCCGGTTAATAGTATTTGACACATAAAATATTCCTCCAAGTGTTCATATTTTCAAATAAAATGTGAATTTCATAATACGAAAATTCAAATTAGTAAGATAAACGGCTTTAAAAAAAAAAAACAAGAGAGAAACTTTTAATTAAGTGTGGCACACACAAAAATAAGGTACAACTTTAATACGGGTACCTACATTCATATATTGAAATTGTTTTCAAACCATGTTCTGCTTCTTAAAAATAAATATAAAAAATAAAACATCCGGCCTTCACCTGCAACACAATACAATAATTTCTGCTAACTAACTTCTGAGACCATCGTTATTCGCATGCGGGTGTAACAAAATAATTATAACTGCCTGCTTCCGCTAATTAACTTCCATTTTGTTTTAATTTTTTAATGAACGGAAGAAAGCGTGTTATTTATTATACTTCCGCTGTAAGAGTATAGTAAAAAAATTAAATTTAAACAATAAACCATGATTTGTGTTTCCTGCCATCATTATCCTTTCTTTTAAGCAAAAATTATTATTTATCATCGGAAGCCATTTTTGCCAAACCATAAAAATTAAGTCCTTTTATATCTAATACTCGCTCATCTTATGCTACATCTAACCGAACAGAGGCGGCAACGTGGCACAACACTTCGTTAAAACAATATGTTACAATTTGAGTTAAAAGAAAGGATAAAGCTTTATTCTCATCTCTTTGCCTTACACTTTTATACGAAATTACCTTCTTGAGGTTTATCGCAAACAAAAAGGATATAATTTACTGCCTATAGTTAGATTGTGTGTTTTTCTTTGTCTAACTGTCATCCTTAAGAAAAATGTTCTTATTTTTTTTTCTACGCAAAAGCTTTTACGACAGCTGGATAAAATATCCTTAAAAATAATAATGCTGATGGTTAATTTGAATTAAATTTTATGTAGCAGTCGTTTATGGTTGTGGAAGAACAACATTTTATTTAAGTACAATCTGTGTTCTTATCCTGATTTTAAGGGACGAACATTTGTTTCAATTTGTATTTGGTCATGATAAAAATTTTAAAAATCCTTTTTCGTTAATAGAGGTAGATATTTTTTTTTTGAATATTTTTAACTTCTTGGGCAACTTTGCTTCTGACTCATAGGTCAATTTTCTTCGTTTTTGAGGGTAGCAATAATAGAAAGAGGCAGCAGGCGGCACAAAATCTGAGGCTGCACATTAGTGAAGGTAAAACAAAGTACATGGTGGCGTCGAATGCGAGAGGAACAGTTGGTCAAACAATCAAGGTTGCGGAGCACGAATTTGAAGTGGTGCAATCCTTTAAATACCTTGGGTCAATACGACCCAAACGCAAAATAGTTGGCCTACTCATCAATTAACAAATTAACATTTTTTATGTGCCTATATTTTCTGGTCCCCAAGCAGTTGTTTTTTAATTTTTTTTTTTGTCGATGTAATAAATTACATTTAATAAGTAAATTAGACCAAACAGAACTAAATTCGAGAAAGCACATATGGCTCCAGTTTGCATTCTCTCAAACAAAGATAGTGCATAATAGTTGGACTACTCTCTCTGGGATGCAAAATAGTTGGCCTATGAAGATTTAAATAGATTTTCAGTTAGCCGTTATTAAAAAAATGACATGCACTTGTTTTGCTGTTTATTGATCTCCTGATTTATGCAAGCCAGCAACAATTTAATGTCAACCATGGTGCGTGGCGTGGCATTATCAAGAGACCTTAGGGAATCCATAAATAAAGCCTTCGAAACGGGATTATCGAGCTATAAAATCGCAAAACAATTCAATTTACCGCGCTCATCAATTCGAAACATTATCTCAAAGTTCAAAAATAGTGGAAATGTGGAGATCGGTAAAAAAACGGGACGCCCACCAATTGCAAAACCTCGAGATTACCGAGTTTTAAAAAAAAATAATAAAAGAAAATCGACGTCAAACGGCCGCTGCAATAACTGTTCAATCGAGGGAAAGAATAAAAAAAAGTGTTTCGGTCGACCATTGCAAACGGACTGTGAAAAAAATTGGATACAAATTTTATAAGGTTTGTTTTAGATTTATTTAAATTAGAGCAATTTTAATTCGTTAAAAACATAGGCCAAAGAAAAACCACTTTTAACACCTAAACAAAAGAAAAAGCGGCTAGAGTGGGCCAAACAACGTAAAAACTGGACTTTAAGTCAATGGCGGTCCGTTATTTGAAGTGATGAGTCTAGGTTTGAAGATTGCGTGGGCGACGAACGAAAACGAGTCATTAGAAATTCAAAAGAGGTTTTTCACAAAGATTGCCCTAAAAAAACGGTCAAGTTTCCAGCATCTCTAATGATATGGGGACGCATGTCGGGGCGGGGTTTGGGCAATTTGCATTTTGTAAATGGAAGTGTCAATGCTGTCAGGTACAGGGATATTCGGAAAATGAGCTTTTCCCATCAATACCACGACTTCAAGCTAGTGATCGAGACTATATTTTCCAACAGGATGGAGCTTCTTGCCATACAGCAAGGTCTAAAATGGCGTGGCTATCTGCTGAAGCTATTCCTTTACTGGAATGGCCTTCCAGCAGCCCTGACCTTTCACCAATCGAAACTGTCTGGCATAAAATGAAAAAAAACCGCGAAAAGAACCATGCCGGACCTCTTCAAGACCTTAAAGCTAAAATCATAAATATTTGGGAATATTTTGGCACCGAAGAATGTTAAAAATTAGTTAACACAATGCCACGACGCATAGAAGCAGTTACACTCAGAAAAAAAAATAGTTATTTTTGTAACTATTGCAATAGTCATTTGATAATTTTCCATGAAATTTATGAAATGACTATTTTTCATCAAAAATAATTCAAAAATAGTTAAAAAATAGTAAAATATAGTTAGAATTAACCTACGAAATTGTTAAAAATAAGAATAACTATACAAAAAAGTAATTTGCTACTATTTTGAATAGTTATGCTTTGATTGTCATAAACCACTACTAAGAATAGTTGAAAACGACTATGGATGGTTCTGATTACTTAATAGTAAGTTTTAACTTTCTAATAGTCAAAATAAGAATATCCTAATTTTAAATAGAATACACAAAAATATGACAAACCAATACCTTCTTAAGATAGTTCAATATGACTCTGACGTAGTAGATAAATTAGTAGTCGAATCTGACTATTAAGTATGTATATCAACTTTTAAATAGTCAAAAAAAAAATACATTAGTTTTAAATATGTAGGTAGGATAAATTATTTTCACAAACGACATCTTAAAAAAGTTAAATACTACTATCGTGTAGTAGATATTAGAATGCAGTTTCAATGTTACAATTAAATAGCTAATTCTGAAAATTTAATAATAGGTACTTCATTTTCTTAAGCAGAAAAAAAATAGGCACATTATTTGACTGTTAAATGGTTACTTCATCCACATTCACAAGAAAAACCAAGTTGCTGAATATTTCTATGACGTTTTCTTTTAAATTCCCTAAAAATCTCTTGTTTCTTTCACACGAAGAAACAAAATTTCTAGATAATTTTTGAAATTTTCTTTGCAAGTCTATTTATGTATACAAATTAATATATATGTACATACATAGCTACTATTAATGTACCATAAAGCGAAAAGCAGTGAAAATATTATTACAAAATATTCACAATGGACTATTGCATAGTTATTTTGAGATTCTTCATAACTATCGCATACCTAGTCATTTTTAACTATTGTGTTAGTGGATTGTGACTTTCGGAAAGTTAAAATCAATTAATGAGGTAAAGTCACAATTGACTTCCTAGTAGTAAGTTTTGCAAACATATAGTCCCCTTTTACACTATTATTTTTTGAGTCTGACTATTTTGTGAAAGAAAACAAAATCTGATTTCATCTTCGCACCCACTGATTTTTGAAAAGATTCAGACCCAGATAGTCATTAGCCGTGTTTTTTGGAAAACTTATCCGTAGTACAGTAGGATTTTATATGAATAACAAATACAACATCCGTAATAGGATCACTGGCGACACTCGAATAAACGTCAAATCTCTATCCGCAGCAGGATTTCACTTCTCATTTTATAGGCAGTGATCCTACTGCGGATGTTGTATTTGTTATTCATATAAAATCCTACTGTACTACGGATAACTTTTCCAAAAAAATACGCTACGTCATAACATACGCATACAGTATAACAAAAGATATCTAATAATGAGCAGCATTGTTCGTAAAAATTCCCAAAGTAGATTTTCAAAAACTGAAGAATTCCAACTTTAAAGATCTTTTATGATTGGTATTCAGAGGTTCGAACTTTTATAAAAGTCTGTTATGCTACTTCGAAAACCAGATCTGTTATGAAACTGAACTAAATCTGTTATCATAATCAGCTGAAATGGATGACGAACAAAAAAGTAAACTCTTAGGCTAGGCGCGCACATTCAATTTTTAGTTTCGAAACTGCTTGGTTCGAGCAACTAAAAAGTTTGTGTTTTGACACAAACTAAACGATTGCGCGCACATTCAATTTTTAGTTGCACAACTGTTTGGTTGCTTTTAGAAAACAGATGAACTATTTAGTTGAATGTCCGCGCAAGTGCATATAATTATATGTTACACAAAATAGCGAACTCATTTTAGGCAATCGCTTAGTTTGTATCAAAACACAAACTTTTAGTTGCTCGATCCAAGCAGTTGCGAATATAAAAATTGAATGTGCGCGCCTAGCCTAAGGCTATTTTGTATAATTATGTGCACCTGCGCGGACATTCAACCAAATAGTTCATCTGTTTTCTATAAGCAACCAAACAGTTGTACAACTAAAAATGGTCTAATGGTCTTTCTAATAAAATATCATCCCTTGGCTTAAAAAATACAGTTTTGTTGCATTATTGCGCACATTTTGTCTATCCCCATAGCGCTCGTAAGCACACTTTACTTTCAAAAGCAAAAGTGAATGACATTATAAGAAACGTTCACACTCTGCAATTATAGACGCGTCTTATTATTTCCGAGTATTCGTTTGTTTTCTGCCGAAAACTTCAGTACCTCTTCGAGATTTTTAGTTCTTTGTACTTCGAGTATTAATATCTACTACGCACTAGTTATTTTCAACGCCTTTGTGTTAGTTTATGACTATGTAAAAGCAAAAAGTAGTAAGAAGTTATTAAAAAATAGTCAGAATTGACAATTGAATAGTTATTTTAAGATTCTTCATAACTATCGCATAGTCATTTTTAACTTTTGTGTTAGTGGATTGCGACTTTCGGAAAGTTAAAATCAATTAATGAGGTAAAGTCACAATTGACTTCCTAGTAGTAAGTTTGCAAACATATAGTCCCCTTTTACACTATTATTTTTTGAGTCTGACTATTTTGTGAAAGAAAACAAAATCTGATTTCATCTTCGCACCCACTGATTTTTGAAAAGATTCAGACCCAGATAGTCATTAGCCGTGTTTTTTGGAAAACTTATCCGTAGTACAGTAGGATTTTATATGAATAACAAATACAACATCCGTAATAGGATCACTGGCGACACTCGAATAAACGTCAAATCTCTATCCGCAGCAGGATTTCACTTCTCATTTTATAGGCAGTGATCCTACTGCGGATGTTGTATTTGTTATTCATATAAAATCCTACTGTACTACGGATAACTTTTCCAAAAAAATACGCTACGTCATAACATACGCATACAGTATAACAAAAGATATCTAATAATGAGCAGCATTGTTCGTAAAAATTCCCAAAGTAGATTTTCAAAAACTGAAGAATTCCAACTTTAAAGATCTTTTATGATTGGTATTCAGAGGTTCGAACTTTTATAAAAGTCTGTTATGCTACTTCGAAAACCAGATCTGTTATGAAACTGAACTAAATCTGTTATCATAATCAGCTGAAATGGATGACGAACAAAAAAGTAAACTCTTAGGCTAGGCGCGCACATTCAATTTTTAGTTTCGAAACTGCTTGGTTCGAGCAACTAAAAAGTTTGTGTTTTGACACAAACTAAACGATTGCGCGCACATTCAATTTTTAGTTGCACAACTGTTTGGTTGCTTTTAGAAAACAGATGAACTATTTAGTTGAATGTCCGCGCAAGTGCATATAATTATATGTTACACAAAATAGCGAACTCATTTTAGGCAATCGCTTAGTTTGTATCAAAACACAAACTTTTAGTTGCTCGATCCAAGCAGTTGCGAATATAAAAATTGAATGTGCGCGCCTAGCCTAAGGCTATTTTGTATAATTATGTGCACCTGCGCGGACATTCAACCAAATAGTTCATCTGTTTTCTATAAGCAACCAAACAGTTGTACAACTAAAAATGGTCTAATGGTCTTTCTAATAAAATATCATCCCTTGGCTTAAAAAATACAGTTTTGTTGCATTATTGCGCACATTTTGTCTATCCCCATAGCGCTCGTAAGCACACTTTACTTTCAAAAGCAAAAGTGAATGATATTATAAGAAACGTTCACACTCTGCAATTATAGACGCGTCTTATTATTTCCGAGTATTCGTTTGTTTTCTGCCGAAAACTTCAGTACCTCTTCGAGATTTTTAGTTCTTTGTACTTCGAGTATTAATATCTACTACGCACTAGTTATTTTCAACGCCTTTGTGTTAGTTTATGACTATGTAAAAGCAAAAAGTAGTAAGAAGTTATTAAAAAATAGTCAGAATTGACAATTGAATAGTTATTTTAAGATTCTTCATAACTATCGCATAGTCATTTTTAACTTTTGTGTTAGTGGATTGCGACTTTCGGAAAGTTAAAATCAATTAATGAGGTAAAGTCACAATTGACTTCCTAGTAGTAAGTTTGCAAACATATAGTCCCCTTTTACACTATTATTTTTTGAGTCTGACTATTTTGTGAAAGAAAACAAAATCTGATTTCATCTTCGCACCCACTGATTTTTGAAAAGATTCAGACCCAGATAGTCATTAGCCGTGTTTTTTGGAAAACTTATCCGTAGTACAGTAGGATTTTATATGAATAACAAATACAACATCCGTAATAGGATCACTGGCGACACTCGAATAAACGTCAAATCTCTATCCGCAGCAGGATTTCACTTCTCATTTTATAGGCAGTGATCCTACTGCGGATGTTGTATTTGTTATTCATATAAAATCCTACTGTACTACGGATAACTTTTCCAAAAAAATACGCTACGTCATAACATACGCATACAGTATAACAAAAGATATCTAATAATGAGCAGCATTGTTCGTAAAAATTCCCAAAGTAGATTTTCAAAAACTGAAGAATTCCAACTTTAAAGATCTTTTATGATTGGTATTCAGAGGTTCGAACTTTTATAAAAGTCTGTTATGCTACTTCGAAAACCAGATCTGTTATGAAACTGAACTAAATCTGTTATCATAATCAGCTGAAATGGATGACGAACAAAAAAGTAAACTCTTAGGCTAGGCGCGCACATTCAATTTTTAGTTTCGAAACTGCTTGGTTCGAGCAACTAAAAAGTTTGTGTTTTGACACAAACTAAACGATTGCGCGCACATTCAATTTTTAGTTGCACAACTGTTTGGTTGCTTTTAGAAAACAGATGAACTATTTAGTTGAATGTCCGCGCAAGTGCATATAATTATATGTTACACAAAATAGCGAACTCATTTTAGGCAATCGCTTAGTTTGTATCAAAACACAAACTTTTAGTTGCTCGATCCAAGCAGTTGCGAATATAAAAATTGAATGTGCGCGCCTAGCCTAAGGCTATTTTGTATAATTATGTGCACCTGCGCGGACATTCAACCAAATAGTTCATCTGTTTTCTATAAGCAACCAAACAGTTGTACAACTAAAAATGGTCTAATGGTCTTTCTAATAAAATATCATCCCTTGGCTTAAAAAATACAGTTTTGTTGCATTATTGCGCACATTTTGTCTATCCCCATAGCGCTCGTAAGCACACTTTACTTTCAAAAGCAAAAGTGAATGACATTATAAGAAACGTTCACACTCTGCAATTATAGACGCGTCTTATTATTTCCGAGTATTCGTTTGTTTTCTGCCGAAAACTTCAGTACCTCTTCGAGATTTTTAGTTCTTTGTACTTCGAGTATTAATATCTACTACGCACTAGTTATTTTCAACGCCTTTGTGTTAGTTTATGACTATGTAAAAGCAAAAAGTAGTAAGAAGTTATTAAAAAATAGTCAGAATTGACAATTGAATAGTTATTTTAAGATTCTTCATAACTATCGCATAGTCATTTTTAACTTTTGTGTTAGTGGATTGCGACTTTCGGAAAGTTAAAATCAATTAATGAGGTAAAGTCACAATTGACTTCCTAGTAGTAAGTTTGCAAACATATAGTCCCCTTTTACACTATTATTTTTTGAGTCTGACTATTTTGTGAAAGAAAACAAAATCTGATTTCATCTTCGCACCCACTGATTTTTGAAAAGATTCAGACCCAGATAGTCATTAGCCGTGTTTTTTGGAAAACTTATCCGTAGTACAGTAGGATTTTATATGAATAACAAATACAACATCCGTAATAGGATCACTGGCGACACTCGAATAAACGTCAAATCTCTATCCGCAGCAGGATTTCACTTCTCATTTTATAGGCAGTGATCCTACTGCGGATGTTGTATTTGTTATTCATATAAAATCCTACTGTACTACGGATAACTTTTCCAAAAAAATACGCTACGTCATAACATACGCATACAGTATAACAAAAGATATCTAATAATGAGCAGCATTGTTCGTAAAAATTCCCAAAGTAGATTTTCAAAAACTGAAGAATTCCAACTTTAAAGATCTTTTATGATTGGTATTCAGAGGTTCGAACTTTTATAAAAGTCTGTTATGCTACTTCGAAAACCAGATCTGTTATGAAACTGAACTAAATCTGTTATCATAATCAGCTGAAATGGATGACGAACAAAAAAGTAAACTCTTAGGCTAGGCGCGCACATTCAATTTTTAGTTTCGAAACTGCTTGGTTCGAGCAACTAAAAAGTTTGTGTTTTGACACAAACTAAACGATTGCGCGCACATTCAATTTTTAGTTGCACAACTGTTTGGTTGCTTTTAGAAAACAGATGAACTATTTAGTTGAATGTCCGCGCAAGTGCATATAATTATATGTTACACAAAATAGCGAACTCATTTTAGGCAATCGCTTAGTTTGTATCAAAACACAAACTTTTAGTTGCTCGATCCAAGCAGTTGCGAATATAAAAATTGAATGTGCGCGCCTAGCCTAAGGCTATTTTGTATAATTATGTGCACCTGCGCGGACATTCAACCAAATAGTTCATCTGTTTTCTATAAGCAACCAAACAGTTGTACAACTAAAAATGGTCTAATGGTCTTTCTAATAAAATATCATCCCTTGGCTTAAAAAATACAGTTTTGTTGCATTATTGCGCACATTTTGTCTATCCCCATAGCGCTCGTAAGCACACTTTACTTTCAAAAGCAAAAGTGAATGACATTATAAGAAACGTTCACACTCTGCAATTATAGACGCGTCTTATTATTTCCGAGTATTCGTTTGTTTTCTGCCGAAAACTTCAGTACCTCTTCGAGATTTTTAGTTCTTTGTACTTCGAGTATTAATATCTACTACGCACTAGTTATTTTCAACGCCTTTGTGTTAGTTTATGACTATGTAAAAGCAAAAAGTAGTAAGAAGTTATTAAAAAATAGTCAGAATTGACAATTGAATAGTTATTTTAAGATTCTTCATAACTATCGCATAGTCATTTTTAACTTTTGTGTTAGTGGATTGCGACTTTCGGAAAGTTAAAATCAATTAATGAGGTAAAGTCACAATTGACTTCCTAGTAGTAAGTTTGCAAACATATAGTCCCCTTTTACACTATTATTTTTTGAGTCTGACTATTTTGTGAAAGAAAACAAAATCTGATTTCATCTTCGCACCCACTGATTTTTGAAAAGATTCAGACCCAGATAGTCATTAGCCGTGTTTTTTGGAAAACTTATCCGTAGTACAGTAGGATTTTATATGAATAACAAATACAACATCCGTAATAGGATCACTGGCGACACTCGAATAAACGTCAAATCTCTATCCGCAGCAGGATTTCACTTCTCATTTTATAGGCAGTGATCCTACTGCGGATGTTGTATTTGTTATTCATATAAAATCCTACTGTACTACGGATAACTTTTCCAAAAAAATACGCTACGTCATAACATACGCATACAGTATAACAAAAGATATCTAATAATGAGCAGCATTGTTCGTAAAAATTCCCAAAGTAGATTTTCAAAAACTGAAGAATTCCAACTTTAAAGATCTTTTATATGATTGGTATTCAGAGGTTCGAACTTTTATAAAAGTCTGTTATGCTACTTCGAAAACCAGATCTGTTATGAAACTGAACTAAATCTGTTATCATAATCAGCTGAAATGGATGACGAACAAAAAAGTAAACTCTTAGGCTAGGCGCGCACATTCAATTTTTAGTTTCGAAACTGCTTGGTTCGAGCAACTAAAAAGTTTGTGTTTTGACACAAACTAAACGATTGCGCGCACATTCAATTTTTAGTTGCACAACTGTTTGGTTGCTTTTAGAAAACAGATGAACTATTTAGTTGAATGTCCGCGCAAGTGCATATAATTATATGTTACACAAAATAGCGAACTCATTTTAGGCAATCGCTTAGTTTGTATCAAAACACAAACTTTTAGTTGCTCGATCCAAGCAGTTGCGAATATAAAAATTGAATGTGCGCGCCTAGCCTAAGGCTATTTTGTATAATTATGTGCACCTGCGCGGACATTCAACCAAATAGTTCATCTGTTTTCTATAAGCAACCAAACAGTTGTACAACTAAAAATGGTCTAATGGTCTTTCTAATAAAATATCATCCCTTGGCTTAAAAAATACAGTTTTGTTGCATTATTGCGCACATTTTGTCTATCCCCATAGCGCTCGTAAGCACACTTTACTTTCAAAAGCAAAAGTGAATGACATTATAAGAAACGTTCACACTCTGCAATTATAGACGCGTCTTATTATTTCCGAGTATTCGTTTGTTTTCTGCCGAAAACTTCAGTACCTCTTCGAGATTTTTAGTTCTTTGTACTTCGAGTATTAATATCTACTACGCACTAGTTATTTTCAACGCCTTTGTGTTAGTTTATGACTATGTAAAAGCAAAAAGTAGTAAGAAGTTATTAAAAAATAGTCAGAATTGACAATTGAATAGTTATTTTAAGATTCTTCATAACTATCGCATAGTCATTTTTAACTTTTGTGTTAGTGGATTGCGACTTTCGGAAAGTTAAAATCAATTAATGAGGTAAAGTCACAATTGACTTCCTAGTAGTAAGTTTGCAAACATATAGTCCCCTTTTACACTATTATTTTTTGAGTCTGACTATTTTGTGAAAGAAAACAAAATCTGATTTCATCTTCGCACCCACTGATTTTTGAAAAGATTCAGACCCAGATAGTCATTAGCCGTGTTTTTTGGAAAACTTATCCGTAGTACAGTAGGATTTTATATGAATAACAAATACAACATCCGTAATAGGATCACTGGCGACACTCGAATAAACGTCAAATCTCTATCCGCAGCAGGATTTCACTTCTCATTTTATAGGCAGTGATCCTACTGCGGATGTTGTATTTGTTATTCATATAAAATCCTACTGTACTACGGATAACTTTTCCAAAAAAATACGCTACGTCATAACATACGCATACAGTATAACAAAAGATATCTAATAATGAGCAGCATTGTTCGTAAAAATTCCCAAAGTAGATTTTCAAAAACTGAAGAATTCCAACTTTAAAGATCTTTTATGATTGGTATTCAGAGGTTCGAACTTTTATAAAAGTCTGTTATGCTACTTCGAAAACCAGATCTGTTATGAAACTGAACTAAATCTGTTATCATAATCAGCTGAAATGGATGACGAACAAAAAAGTAAACTCTTAGGCTAGGCGCGCACATTCAATTTTTAGTTTCGAAACTGCTTGGTTCGAGCAACTAAAAAGTTTGTGTTTTGACACAAACTAAACGATTGCGCGCACATTCAATTTTTAGTTGCACAACTGTTTGGTTGCTTTTAGAAAACAGATGAACTATTTAGTTGAATGTCCGCGCAAGTGCATATAATTATATGTTACACAAAATAGCGAACTCATTTTAGGCAATCGCTTAGTTTGTATCAAAACACAAACTTTTAGTTGCTCGATCCAAGCAGTTGCGAATATAAAAATTGAATGTGCGCGCCTAGCCTAAGGCTATTTTGTATAATTATGTGCACCTGCGCGGACATTCAACCAAATAGTTCATCTGTTTTCTATAAGCAACCAAACAGTTGTACAACTAAAAATGGTCTAATGGTCTTTCTAATAAAATATCATCCCTTGGCTTAAAAAATACAGTTTTGTTGCATTATTGCGCACATTTTGTCTATCCCCATAGCGCTCGTAAGCACACTTTACTTTCAAAAGCAAAAGTGAATGACATTATAAGAAACGTTCACACTCTGCAATTATAGACGCGTCTTATTATTTCCGAGTATTCGTTTGTTTTCTGCCGAAAACTTCAGTACCTCTTCGAGATTTTTAGTTCTTTGTACTTCGAGTATTAATATCTACTACGCACTAGTTATTTTCAACGCCTTTGTGTTAGTTTATGACTATGTAAAAGCAAAAAGTAGTAAGAAGTTATTAAAAAATAGTCAGAATTGACAATTGAATAGTTATTTTAAGATTCTTCATAACTATCGCATAGTCATTTTTAACTTTTGTGTTAGTGGATTGCGACTTTCGGAAAGTTAAAATCAATTAATGAGGTAAAGTCACAATTGACTTCCTAGTAGTAAGTTTGCAAACATATAGTCCCCTTTTACACTATTATTTTTTGAGTCTGACTATTTTGTGAAAGAAAACAAAATCTGATTTCATCTTCGCACCCACTGATTTTTGAAAAGATTCAGACCCAGATAGTCATTAGCCGTGTTTTTTGGAAAACTTATCCGTAGTACAGTAGGATTTTATATGAATAACAAATACAACATCCGTAATAGGATCACTGGCGACACTCGAATAAACGTCAAATCTCTATCCGCAGCAGGATTTCACTTCTCATTTTATAGGCAGTGATCCTACTGCGGATGTTGTATTTGTTATTCATATAAAATCCTACTGTACTACGGATAACTTTTCCAAAAAAATACGCTACGTCATAACATACGCATACAGTATAACAAAAGATATCTAATAATGAGCAGCATTGTTCGTAAAAATTCCCAAAGTAGATTTTCAAAAACTGAAGAATTCCAACTTTAAAGATCTTTTATGATTGGTATTCAGAGGTTCGAACTTTTATAAAAGTCTGTTATGCTACTTCGAAAACCAGATCTGTTATGAAACTGAACTAAATCTGTTATCATAATCAGCTGAAATGGATGACGAACAAAAAAGTAAACTCTTAGGCTAGGCGCGCACATTCAATTTTTAGTTTCGAAACTGCTTGGTTCGAGCAACTAAAAAGTTTGTGTTTTGACACAAACTAAACGATTGCGCGCACATTCAATTTTTAGTTGCACAACTGTTTGGTTGCTTTTAGAAAACAGATGAACTATTTAGTTGAATGTCCGCGCAAGTGCATATAATTATATGTTACACAAAATAGCGAACTCATTTTAGGCAATCGCTTAGTTTGTATCAAAACACAAACTTTTAGTTGCTCGATCCAAGCAGTTGCGAATATAAAAATTGAATGTGCGCGCCTAGCCTAAGGCTATTTTGTATAATTATGTGCACCTGCGCGGACATTCAACCAAATAGTTCATCTGTTTTCTATAAGCAACCAAACAGTTGTACAACTAAAAATGGTCTAATGGTCTTTCTAATAAAATATCATCCCTTGGCTTAAAAAATACAGTTTTGTTGCATTATTGCGCACATTTTGTCTATCCCCATAGCGCTCGTAAGCACACTTTACTTTCAAAAGCAAAAGTGAATGACATTATAAGAAACGTTCACACTCTGCAATTATAGACGCGTCTTATTATTTCCGAGTATTCGTTTGTTTTCTGCCGAAAACTTCAGTACCTCTTCGAGATTTTTAGTTCTTTGTACTTCGAGTATTAATATCTACTACGCACTAGTTATTTTCAACGCCTTTGTGTTAGTTTATGACTATGTAAAAGCAAAAAGTAGTAAGAAGTTATTAAAAAATAGTCAGAATTGACAATTGAATAGTTATTTTAAGATTCTTCATAACTATCGCATAGTCATTTTTAACTTTTGTGTTAGTGGATTGCGACTTTCGGAAAGTTAAAATCAATTAATGAGGTAAAGTCACAATTGACTTCCTAGTAGTAAGTTTGCAAACATATAGTCCCCTTTTACACTATTATTTTTTGAGTCTGACTATTTTGTGAAAGAAAACAAAATCTGATTTCATCTTCGCACCCACTGATTTTTGAAAACTGTTTTAAAACGCCATGATGATGGGTTTAGTAATTAGAAGGGTAGGTGTTCTTGACACCAATCTCACCAACTAAATGTTCGTCATCATCAAAAGTCACTATCTAAACGGGGTCTTATACCGTATCTGCGTAATGTGCTTGCAAAATAACTATTCAAAAGTCAATTGTGACCTTATCTTAAATTTCTCACTTTTCAGTAGTTAAAAATGTTGAAAATAACTATCGCGTAGTAGATTA